>OX387290.1:4294233-14294233 GCA_947562105.1 Shargacucullia verbasci | reverse complement strand
ACCATTAGGCCAATGAGGCAGCCAGCACAAAAAAATATCTGACTGATTATTAAAGGCTTGTTTAAAAACATTCACTGGCGACTTAAAACCTTCCAGATATAAGATTAGCTAGCTCAAGAATAACTACCCTTCAAAGTCTACGTATGGTGTCACAAACAAATATGAGGGCATTGGTCTTGCGCGTGCGTGTCAGGAGTGTATATGATCATCGTTCTTTATAGTTAACTGCACGATACGTCGATCTATCGTATGTGAATGTCATATTTAGATTCCACAGTTTATGGTGATGTCGTGCGCTTTTAAAATTGGGGTTCACCTGACGTCACTGAATTGTAATGTTTATTCAACACGGATAGGTGAAGAGAGTTTAGTGTCTTAAGGTGTTATTAGTAAAAGTTTTATTTATGTTGCATATCAGAGATAATTTGCATATATTTACCTCCTCCTATCCTACCTACTATCCTACCTCAATTATCAACTGCTGGATGTGAGCTCCTGAGCTTGATTTTCGGGTCGAGTGTTATAGGAGTAAAGTGTTATTGGATTTTTTCTGAATGGAAATTCTTAGTAGCACCATGGAGTCTGGAAATGTGCCCAGTATATGACAATAGGCTCGCCCCCTATTACATGGGATTAATAAAGGCATCGGCGAAATGTGGGTGTATAATTATTAGTACACCTCTGCCTAACCCTTCGGTCAAATAGGCGTGATGCTATATTATGTTATTAACTCAATTTTTTCAAAAAATTACGATAAGTTTGCATGCTAAATGTGGCTAAATATGTGGGTGTTAAATAGTACACCTCTGTTTACCCCTGTGAGGAACTCAGATCGTGTCAAAGTTACCAATATTCACACCACTTAACAACAATAATAACACTTCACCCAAAATCTTATAGCTGAACAATATAACCGATATATCAAAGCTATGTCACCATTTACCAAGTCATTATCCTTCCTCAGAGAATGCCCCCCCTGCTGGGACCCGCTGGGCCCCGCCGGGACAACCCCTGATTACCAGTGAGCGGTATATTGTGACCCCCGCTGCTACGCAATCACTGTAGCCCTCGCCTCGTAGCTCGGAGCGCTACGCCGTAGCTGGAGATTAATTCGAGTAAGTCATTATTAGGTTATTCTTATTTGTATTTATGGTGGCAGTGTTGATTAAATTAACGTTATTTATATAACAGTTTGCTTGTTAAAGGCTCTTGGTTAATTTAAGAACAAATTATGTGTCTATAAAAATATGTATTGCAACACAAACGTAAAAGCAAAAAATAATAATTCCATTGCCATAATAAAGCAAATTTATTTCTAAAACAAACTCAAATTAAGCGCAGTACTAAAAACATTCGCTTAATTAAAATAACAAGATACACACGGCCTTCTTTCTCGAGGGAACAATGTGTTATGATAATGTGTAGCGCGTGCTACGAGCTACGAGGCTACGGCGTAGGCGCTACGTAAATTACACACAGCTATATATTACCTTTATTGGTTAAAGTGAGGTAACCAAATAGTTTTGTACATAGTTGGTACATTTTATGGTTATGTAGGGATTAAAACGCCAGATTTTTATTTGTACTGGGTACAAAGGCTATTTCGTTAATATAATTTTATATAGAACATATTTTGTAAAAACTTGTGGAAATTCCTTATAAACTGTATTTAAAAGCGAATGTGCTACGACGCATCGGACATTACTAATAAGCTATACGTATAGATAACTCATAAAATCTAAGTATAAAAATAAAACTTTTTAATATACGACGTCGCTATATAATATTAATTGGAAAACTTTTTAACTTAGATGGCGGTAAGATAGTTGGAAGTTCGTGGTAAACTTTAACCTTTTCCTCTATGTAGTGTATCTGTTGATTAAACTCGATCCGAGAATCGAACCTTTTTTTTATTTTTTGATTCGCATACAGAACCCAGGCAGGCTATCCTCCGCCTGGGGGACGTGGAAGGGTGTGCCGGGCTCCTACCAGCTAAACTAACCACGGTGATCCGCCTCGACACCATATAGTGGGGCTCGGGAACTCTTAGAAGACCGCACCGAAGCCCACCACGGTGTCATGCCGAACGGCACTTCCCGGAGGGGGTGACTGTAAAGAGGCCACACCTCGTGCAAGTCCCGGGGGAGACTGTAGAGAGGTCCCTCCGTTACCCTCACTGGGTGCTGTGTGCACGGCGACACGGGACCACACCGTGTCGCCGTCTTCTCGGGGGTCGCTAGACGAGAGCGCTAGCAAAGTCCCAACTCTGCGCGTTCGCGATCCCTAAGGCCAAGGTGTGTTAGGCAGGGGGTTGAGAATCGAACCTAGTACTTTAAGATACACCACACCTTACTACTTACCACTAGCTGAAGGAGGAATAACACTCTAGTTGGATTAAAATATACTGAATCAAAAAGCAAATACCTACTCTTTAAAAACATACATAAATCTACCAGCCCCACATGGTCAACGACCTTACACCAAGGTGTTACACAGGTCGGCGACCATTGAAACTTGTTATGGTAATTTTATGGTGAACGACCAGTATGGGGCAGCTACTACATTTATTGGTATGTTTATGTTAAATAGGTATATATGTAATTCAGGTACACGTGTAAATTACATAGCATACATATGTATGTGGTAAGAATAAAGAATATATTGCTATACCTAATAACAGGTTTTCGCTTTTATTTGCTTTAATTTTCTGTTTTTTGTCAGAATTTAATTTATATTTCCCCTTGATCACGACGCCAGATTGGGAGGTAATTCTCGCACGACAAGAGAACACGTCGAAATCGAATGTCGCAAATTATGCTAAATATCGCTCGCCGACATTTATCCGAATTCTCTTAGTATCACTCAGGATATCGTTACTTTAAACGCTCGAAATGTAGCGCAGTGGTTAACCGCATTCGTGATTTTTGAATTGTTTTATAAAAAAGTAAAGATTACCTCTAGTAGAAAAATTATCGAAGCGCGTAAGGTATCTTAAGATTACTTTGCTGTGTAGCACAAAGCAATAACAGAAGAGGTCCATACTCAGCAGTGTGCAGTGGGGGGACAGTTTCAAATGATGATATCAATAGTCTGGGCTCAGAAAATTCCTAAAAAGGTAAAATTATCAAAATTTAAGTTTAATAAAAAGCATGTGATGATTCTCGTTTGTTGTTTACTCATCTTTCATGAGCTATTCATTTATTAACTCTTTTATAAGGTTTTTTATCTCATGATGTACGTTCAGAAGCTCATGTGTGAGAGTATTTCTATTTTAAAAAAACGTTGCCCCACACTAGAAATATTTTTTTTTGTTTCATGTGTGTGTTTTGTAAGCACATATATTCACATGGACATACACCCAAACCCAGAATAACCAATGTAAATCAAACAAATGTTTGTTCCGTGCGGGAATTGAACTCGGGACACGTAGCGCAACAGTCGATCTCTCAACCACTAACGCCAGCCGTGCCGTCAATTCAGCTACAAGTACACAGTTGATATCCTCAAATTAAATATAATGTACAATACTAGTCACATGTCGACACGTACCGACACTTGCATCTACGAAGTGCGCGAGAAGTGCGGAACACTCCCATAGCCAGTGGACTGCATACTTTTTGGAGATTTCTGATCAACGGTCAGGTCTACTAACCGTTGATTGATTTCGGAACTTCAGCATATTTCATTCTAACAATGAGTCGGATTGGTGATTAATTCAATATTAAATTAAGAGAGATGAGGAAAGAGCCTCCATGAGCAACTTTTGCAATACGGTGCAAAGAACGAACCCTTAAATTGTTTAGCGTCCCCCAGAGCAGTTAGCCTCGATACCATTATTGCTGACTAGCTAGTGAGCAGGTGGAAATATTAGCCAATCTTTCCACTACACAATTTACAATTCCAATACAAACTCGACAGAAGAAGAATTAATATTGAAACTAAATTACCTACGAGCCAAATAACATAACATTTTACCGTACGGGTAAGTCAATCTGCCAATCACACGCCTTGTTTCTTGAGGGATTTCTCAAAGACAAAGGAACCCGGTTAGAGGTACAGAAAATTAGATAGAACATTGTGAACGGTAGAACATTGTACAGAAAATTGATATGAAGAAAGCCAATTTAGCGAATACATACAGGCTGCTACAAAATGAGACAGTTTCATATCTTGCCCATTTACCTACAAAGCTTAACCCTATGCCAGTTTGTGCTCGTATTAATCCGTGCGCAAAGTGGCCGTTCTTGTACTCGGACGCGCATACTGATTGCGGCTCCGTGCATCTCTCTAGTTTACAAGTTCACAGTATGACATGTGAGGCTTATAGCATTAGGAGTAAACGTTTTTGTTCAGTTTATTTTCAGGATAACATCATTTAATATCATGTTCTATCCAAGTCTTGCAAGGTCAAGGCACAGAGTATGTTGGCCACAATAATACTTGATTAAGAATATAACGAGGGAGCTCACGATCACATGATAAATTCCTCGCGTATTCTCGGAGGGTGGCGGGCAACAGTTCGGATCGTATATATATGGGTATGTCAAGCAAATAAGGTGGATCAAGAAGAATAAGGAATGAATGAGACGTCATCAATAAAAGTGCCACCAGTGACTAAGCGATTTGGCATTCAGCGCTACGCGCTAATATTTTAAGGTGATTAATGCAATACAGATTGCCTCGTTGGTCTAGCGATCGCAACTGTGACTGCTGAGCATGAGCTCTTAGGTCCGATTTCTGGATTGAACAAAGTGTAACTGAGTTTTTCTGTATGGAAATTTCTCAATGGCAGCCCAGAGTTGGAATTATGCCCGTTGAATGGCACTAGACTCGCTCCTTATGACATGGGACTGAACAACGGCTTCGATGAAATGTATGTGAACTGTAGTAAACCTCTGCCTATAGATTGGTACACTGTATTATATTTAAGTATATCGTATACACGAAATGAAAGCGCGTCGAAAGTCACGTACGCCTAACGACGTACTGCGTTGTTAGTCGTGCCACTAAATACTAATGCAGTAAAAATATAAATATAACCCAGAGAGAGTGCATGCGTCACCGCACTGCAGAGAACAAAGCTGAGGCAAAAATATTAATCATACAAGAAGCAATACATGATACTACGACATGATATATCGCCAATAATATTCATACATCTGTTTAGAATGGGTTAGGCAGACAATAACTCTAACACCCACGACCTTGAACACAGGGGCGGCGTTCACCCATTCGCCAATGGCTGCTATCAAGCACTATAATAGTCCACAACTCCAGAAAATATTTAGGTTTCTGCCAAAATCGGCGAAAATATGGGAAATTTGTCAGACACTGCAGAAATTAAATAAATTGTTTATTCTGTAAATATAGGCTCTTTAAAACTTTTTAAACATGTTTTGTTACATGTCGTGTGAGAAATATTGCTATAATCACCACACCATGCTTATTGGTGGTCGGAAGGTATCTTGTTATTAGCGCCGTTATCCATCTTCTGGAGAGGATCCTTCTGTCGTCTTTAAACAACAAACTCTTACAGAAAACTAAAAAATTTCATTTTGCCATTTTATAAAAAATAATTAATATTTTGTAATGCCATGCTATTATAAAGATATACTCACGAAAAACAAAGGAATACTCGCTTTGCAAAGATGAAGAGGAAATCTGAAGGAATTGTTAAAAAGTCTTTGTATTATCAAATTTTGAGCGCGCCCTTTATCGACGCGTCCCTCGTAAATAAAGTGTAGTGTGCCATTGAAGGCGGCTGTATACCAGCGCTCGTATCTCGTATCTCGGGCTTATTTCGAGCAAATCACGGGGAATCACGCCCCGGGCTGCGGCCTAAAAGGTTTATGGCTTAGAGTATGAACAAGACGAGCAGACGTTCATGTTGATAGGTCTTGATCTACGCATGGTCTCCGAATGTGGGCAAACATTTCGTAACAAAGTCAACGTCTAGATATCTGTCGAGTCGGCCACTTCTTTATTTGAATAAGAGTACCTACATCACTTAAAATGATATTCCAACATATCAGTGAAAAATGCTCTGCCAGTCAATTTTCGTTTTAGCTATTTTTATGATATTGAAAACTGAGTATTTCTACTAGCTAGCTCTACATGTCGTCTTATTCATACTCTAAGGTTTCTGATATCGCTGTTTCTGTGCGAGATGAAATAGGCGCATATTACACGAACGTTTTTGTTTGCGCCGCCAAGGAGGTTTACACGTGCTGAGGCGTGACCTTTGCGTTCGCATCTTTATTAAACATTGACGCACTTGCCTAGTTGTGGGTCTGAGTTGGTTCATTTTGGGAGATTACTGAAGAAATGACAGGGTTTCCTGGTAAAAGAAGGAAAAATAATACTATTATAATTTTCTTTAATTGTAAATTCTTCAATAGGTAATATATTGAATCCAAGTTCACTTATTATAGGACATTTTGTTTTTATTTTAATAATAGACGTTAACAATAACTTGGGGGAGGGAGCACTTTGAAGAGTTAGAGCTGGTTTTGTATAGTATATTTTTCATATCGTTTTACAACAGTTAAATTTAGGATATTTTAAATTGGAGATTAGGTTATAATATAATATGTAAGTGTTATAGCATTATTTCGGCTATTTCTTGGCCTTGTATGTAACCATGTTACTTTAAAACAGTCTCAATGTTACCTGGCACTATTATTTAAAATGTGGTTATATATTATTTAGTATTGTGTGCCTCCCACGAGACATAAATATCCTAATACAGAAACTGAAACGAAGTTCGGTAAGTAATATTTCGTAATGTATGTATTTGAATCTACATAAAGACATCTGTAGAATTAAAATCCTAAGTGTTACTATTTTTTAATAACTATAAATGAAGCAACATGGGTATACTTGTCGCAAGCGTGACTGCCGACTTCTTGGATTCATTCCGAGGTCGGACAAAGTGTTATTCTGTTTTTCTGTTTAAAAACAACTGTTCCCGGTGGAAGGTAATGAGCTCGCCCACAGATATGCTCGCCCCTTATAACATAGGCCTTAAACGGCATTGGCGAAATGAGGGTGTACAATAATATACCTCTGTCTAACCCTTCGCAGAATACAGGCGTGATGCTATGTTAAAATGAAGCATAAATTTCAGATACAAAGCGTTTTGCTTTGTATCTGAAATGTATGCTTCATTTGAACTTGTCGAAATACTCATAAAATAAATGAAGTATCTTGAAACCTGTTTTACCTTTAGTAGTATGCCCTATGTCTAGTCCTAGAGGACTAGATAAGAAACCAGCCATGCAATCAGATTGTAGAATAAAATGTAGCTACATCGTTTGAAAGCTGAAATATCTAGATTCAAGTCACGCTTGTCGCTACCAGCCTTTTGACTTTACTAATAGATTATTACAAGTTTGAATAGTGCCGACACGAAACAAGCCAACGTTAATTTATTAACTTAGCTCTCTGCCATCATTTCGAGCGACCTTTTGCCACAAGCTTAATTTCGATAAACTTTTTCAATGCTGACACGAAACATATTGTGTTTCGATGAGATCTCACATGCAATTTGGTCATAATTTTGTGAAAAGACCCCGTCAGCAAGCTCCCAGATTCGCACGCGGACAATGATAATGCCTCCAAATGCTTTTAATAATTACGTTGAAAATCGTTTTAAAAACGTAGTTTATGTTTCATTTGTATCAAAGCGCTTTGTAAATATTTACACAGTGTGTATCAAAGTTTATAAACAAAAAATGTCACCAGTTCGGATATTTGTAGCCAAACTCGGCTACAGATAATATACATAGTTTAATCATAACTTTGTTAATTAATGCTCAGTTGCACGGTGTGGTTTTTCGTATAGAATCAATTCAGTATGAATACGCATTGTAAAAACTATTTAGTTATCGTCTTCTAATTTATTATGGCAAGAATATTGTTATCAAAAGAGCTTTTAGTCTGTATAACGATATAATGTTGTTAAAAACAAATCAAGATTTAGATATTTTTCACCTTTCTCTACATAAATTCAAATTCTGTATGAGAAATATTTTAGCATCCAAATTTAAGTAATATTATTATTATTACTAATATTAATTTCATCTAGGTTTAATATCTTCCGGTTGTTGTTGTAGACTATCTTATAATTTAGTTGTTTGGTAATCTGTGGAAACTGTATTGGATTCTGTTATACCTATATATCTACTTATGTTTTTTACTGTATCTGTTTGTTTCCCAAATAAAATAAAATAAAAAATAAATAAATTATGTACCGTGACGATTGCTCATACCACGCTAAAAAGTTACGCAAGAGCAGGACGTACTTAAGTATCATCGAGAAGTCTGCTTTGATAAATAAACCTTCAATAAAAACATAAAAAGTATAATATGGAAAAGAAAACAATTTAAGACATCCGTCATCAGTTCTGTTGCCACAACCTCCTGCACTAAAGATGACGTCATGATTTCATAAAAACATCATTCAACGATTAGGTACAGAACATTTTAGGCGGCGCGACTGCATTGGAAAAGAAAAGTTATTTTTAATATCCTAATCATATCGATCAAACCAGTCGGCCTGTACCTGTTTCCTGCTCTGAACAAAGGCCTTTCCTAATACGCGCAACAGAAATGTAATTCCCTCGCATGCAAACGAACCCGCGTGTCCCACAGTGTCATAAAAAAACAATGTAACTGTGTTTGTTTGCGACAACGGTCAGATATTCCGCGACCGCCGCTGTCCCCCGCTTTTATTGCCAAACTTTATATTCATCGATCCACCACCCACCCCTGCGTCCCTGCCTACCCCTACGCCACAGGAATTTTAGGATTTTATTAAATCCCTCCACTGATAGACGGGGCTTTTTTAAGCAAAAATACTATAAAAGTTAAATTACATTGTTCGTTACAAATGTTATTGTCTCCATGTTTATTATGACTTCAGAGATTTTATTTTACAATGAAATATTTTTGTTATTAAACTGAGCTGTTCTTTGTGATAGACTACATTCGTTTTTATATAATTCTGAGAAGATTGATGTGTTTTAAGATGAGTGATGTGTCATGCGATGTTTGAATGACGACGCATTTAGCCGAATAAGTGGCAATTTTTTTTTGATATTGCTGAATCTATTTCGTCAATTTCCAAGAAACGGGTTCTATATTTACGTTATAAATGATACCTTAATAGACCAATTCTATATTTTATACATAGTATTATATTTAAAGAGATTTTCACATACTATCTCTTTCTTTACCCAAAAATAATAAATGCATCACACATACCTTTGTATACATATTTCGACTATTTACAAACTTACGACTATTGACCGCCTCATTGGTCTAATCTTCGCAAACGCGACTGATAAGCGTGAGGTCCTAAGTTAGATTCCCGGGTCGGGTAAAGTGTTATTGAGTTTTTTTTTTTTATGTGATAGGCGGCAAGCGAGCAGACGGATCGCCTGATGGTAAGCGATTAACGTCGCCCATGGACACCCGCAACACCGGAGGAGTCACAAGTGCGTTGCCGGCCTTTTAAAAAGGAGTACGCTCTTTTCTCTATGGAAATTCTCAGTAGCAGCACGGAGTCTGGAACTGTGCCCGGTCGATTGCAATAGGCTCGCCCCCTATTACACAGAACTCCATAACGGCCATCGTCGATATGTGGGTGTACAATAGTACTCCTCTGCCTAACCCTTCGAGGAATACAGACGTGATGTTATGTCATGTTGTAATTTGTGCATACACATTATGCCACATTATGATGGCAGGATAAAATAAAAATTATCATAATATCTTGCAGGATTGCATGTTAACTGAATTTAAACATTTAAGTACTTAGACATCAGCGCGTATATCTATCATGTCTTACATGCAATTCTACGCACATAAGGTTGTTTGTCGATCCCTGTTCACGCTAAATCTGCCCATTCTACAAAGTAGGATGTTTTGTTAGAAACTTCTCTGAAATTAGTACACAATACATACTATTTAACCATGTATGCTCCATTTTCGTCAAGCAGCTAACTACACTTGGGCGCTTCACCTTAGATCGATGGCCCTCACCTCCGATCAGCCTCTTGACCTGGTTGCGCCTCTCCGCAGTGACGTCATCGCATCTCTATCTCACGGGATGCAATCGTGATCCGATCCACCTTAGCTCGAGAGGAAGATTGGCAGTTGAAGAGTTTGAAAGGTTAAGTGTGTGCTGCAGTATCAATATTGTACATTACAACATATGTACACGTACCTTAGGTACACAAGACTAATAAACTGATGATGATGATGATATCGAAATGTAAATCTAAAAATGCATCATTGGTATAGTGGTCGCCTGGGTCGCTGCTGAGCAAGAGATTCTGGGTTCGATTCCCAGGCCATATTAACAGTAATATGACGGAGGGGGGAATTTACCCCCGGTAATGTTGAGCTAATTGGAATTTATTTCACAAAAAATTTAACTATACTATTACCTATTTTTGACTTCAGCTGAGTTTCTGCTTAAAAACTCTAAAAACAAATTTAATAATTTGTTTAAAATTATCGTAAATTGTCTATTTTTAGGAGGCTTGTTATTTGCCGTGTATGATTAAGGGGGGCTGGGGTCATGACCCCCACGGATTTTCTTAAATTCTCAGTAGCTCGAAGTTTGAAATTGTACCCGATAGATGGCAATAGGCTCGCCTCTAATGTACAAAAAGTACACCTCTGCCTAACCCTTCGGAGAATACAGGCATGATGAGTTATGATGCATGTTTTTGGAAATGCAATGACATTATTATATTAAATATTCATGGTATGTCTTAGCGATCACGATACATACATATAACAGTAAGTTTTCGAAGCGTGTCCCTAAATGCTTGACCTTTGAAAAGTGGGTAAAAGCCTATTTCAAATAAAAACTCCAATTGTTTTATTGATGGATTCATTGGAACCTAGTAGAGTAGAGTTGACAGACAAATATTATCATAAGTATTATCAGAACGATTGCTATGGATTTCGGAGCGAAACGAACGCTTTGTTCTAAACTCTGTTCGAACTTGGAAACAAAGCGGTAATAATATGTATATCTGTTTGAAACATAGGTACATACACCTTAAATTTTTTCATCCCAACAGGAAGAAAACGTGAATACTTAGGATTTAATATTTGCGCTACAGTAATGTATTCAAAACATTACATACGATTGAAGCACGTTCAAATACGTGTTACTTCGGAAACATAGACAAACAAAAAACTATCGTCCGAACCTTTTTCAGACCCATATATTCTTTTCGAGTGGAGGTGACCGGGCCGAACCGTGTATAAAATGTGCAAAGCCTTCCCTCATGAAACATACAAACACACACATTTATCATGCCGGCTCCTTCGTACCGGAGAAAATGAAACTCTTTTTTCAGAACCTTTGCTTGTTTATTTTTTTTCGTGTAGTATCATAAATCCGTTTATGAATATGTACTAAGCCGGATAGAAGGACCATTTTCGTATTTTCTTTTCTTGAGTTTCTGATACTTTTTTATTCTAGCATGTGTTTCGCCGTGTGGTTTACGTAGCGCATAAAGGACCGATTAAGCACGGATAACAACAAGTAATTGGCAATATATGAGTACCATTTATTATAAATATTTTTAGGCCGTGTGTCCCTGTGGACGTTAAGGAGCTGATATCTTGTTCTTTTCGTGTCAAACCACTGAACACTTATAATTACCTGACCAGCATGGAGTAACGTAAGGAGTAAATGAAAAGAACTTCCCCGCGGTGAATTCTAGAGGCAGCTAGACCCGATAACGCAGGATCTAGACTGACTAACCTCTTCACCACAATGATGCTCAGGAGCTAATATGATGTCGTGTTTTAACATAACTCCCATGGCTCTACTTCCCCATGACTAGAGTATGTTACTTAAACAAATATTTGTGAATTACTTATGCACAGCCATGTCTGTGTGCTGTGTGGTTTCTATGTATGAATAAGCAACCTCATCTCTCCCGCGGTTGTAAAGTGTCAACCAATTAATCTGAATGCACAACAGCATATACCTCAATCTAATTAATGCAAAACTTGATATCTAATGTGTCCAGTAAGCGTAGTAATTACGAAATTATAATTTTGCATATAAAAACTAGGGCGTTCCATGTCGAGGTCTACACAAAGAGTATGTACAACCGACTGAAGGAAATCTTGAATCCCATCCTTTTTACCACACCACCATGGGAACTCGCCCTTTAACCCCTAACCTCTTTCCAACAGCTATCATATAAAGAGTGGCGGCCACCCACGTACTTAATCATGTCCCAAATCGCCCAACAACGGGACAACAATTGTCCCGCACTGACCGGCGACCCTTATCCGTGTTAATGTTTATTTTTCCTCCTTTGTTACGATTTCATCGAGTTTATTTTTTGTTGCCGTTGGGAAGTCAGGTCGTTGGTCTTTGTTAGGGACGTGTTATTTGGTGCTGAGAGATTAAATTGTTTGGAGTCTATTTTTATTTTATTCTGTAACTATATAGCTACCACACCAATCGATCTACGAGGTTGAGCAGCGTTTGCTGCAGTCTGTTCTTGAATCGGTGACCGTTAATCATACATTGCAACCCTTCCGTGCATCGTATCAGTCGTTATTTATGTAACAACTGACGAATACAAGGCCTCACTGTGAGAGGCGCACTTTAACCTCACAGAATCATTAATTCAGGAGGTACCATATTAGCTATGTCGTTCTCAGTTCGATATATCTATCAAAATAGCTAGGAGAAGAACGTGATCCATCAACGAAAGAAAATACATAAAACAAAAGAATAATAAAATAACAAATGTCTATCTAATCTAACTTTCCATCGCTACATCTAAGTTATAAGAAAAGTTGTAGCTAGAACAAAAACAAGTGCTCAAGTACATCCGGCAGAACTCCCTAAAGCCTTATAATGTAAGCTTCGGATTGTTCTGCCGTGCTCTGTGCCTGTTAGTGTAAATATTGGATCATCTAGAGCCTTCTCGTTTGCTACAATAATAGGATTGCTAAAATATACACATTTCCTTGTTTCTTAGAGTATAATTGTTTTTAAATTAATAATTAATCACCTAGCTCGGTATATTATGTAATTAATAGTCTATGGTAGTTTGCCAGATGATTCAACTATGTTTCACGATATTATGGTATTTGTTTTCGCCTACCAAGCAATACAAGTTGAATGCCATGATGCTATGTAAAAGCATTCCTCTGCAGAAAGTAAATTAATGTATCCGAACTGTGGGGAAACTTGCAAAATAACATCGTGAGAATCTCATAATATTGTAGGTACTAAAACGACGACTGAAGATTTAAATTATGAATAAATAAATGTATAGTAAGGCCGAGCTTTAAACCTTGGAGCCAATATATAACATACTTAAAACAGGTCGCGCACGACGAGAGTCCCGAAAATCTACTGAAATATACTGAAAATGCAACAGAAACCCGCTAGAAGGTAATGCATAAATGTAGTTGTTGGTGCAAGCTTATCTTTGAATACCTTGAGAGCCTTTCCACACAACATTGCAGTACATTTGCGTTTCACCTAGTTTACACGTGCCTGGAAAGGCTTATCATGGACTGCTTTCTTAATTTGGACATAAAATATTCAAGAATGAACTTATATTTCGAGCAAGTACATTTGCTGTGTTTTTTCTTGGCACTAGTATAGTTAAGCTTAGCCAAGACAGAATTTATCACATTAAGCAGAATTATACAGAGAGTATTAAGTCCAACTCGCTAGCCCAGATGCGTTATTTTAGTGGGGTACAAATATACAGCCTGTGAGAACGTTTGGCGTAGCCTGGGCAGTCATCTTTGAATGGCGTAACATGTCAAAAGCCAATTTCGATTTAATGCAGCTTACCCCATGATAACCAACTAAAAACAAGAAAGGATGGTTTAATACAGAAATTATATGTGAACTTTTAAAGTAAGTTGCTTTCCCTTCCCCATAAAATGTACATATCTCTAAAACATATTCCTGTTGAAACTGGTCTTGCCGGCCGAAGTGATAAATGTGAAAGTTCGCCGACTGGTACTAACCTAATGTTTATGTTTAAAGGACACTTTTATGTGCCACAAAAGTCACGATAGTGCCGCTGCGGTCCTCGTAAAAGTAGTACGATGGTCCTTCGGTACGATTATAGTTATTTTGATGTTTGTTACTTTATTTGCATGGAGTTTTAAAATGTAAGCGAATTGTGTTGTTTATTTTTAAGTTATAGCGGTCTCGTTATTACGAGAAAGTTATAAACCGTATTTCAAGTTTTATAGCTTTATAAACCCTCTTGTAAAACATTTTGAGCTATATTTTATGAATTGTATGTTAATGTGGTAAATACGAGTAGAATTAACTTATCGCACTCGGAAGTTTAGGCATTTTGGTCATTCTACAATTATACATATATTCTAACTGGCGAATGGCGCAGTAGCTAAACGAGTTCGATACCCGTACAAAACTTTTATAAAATTTGGATATAACTGTGTGGCAGAACCAATGCAATAAGGTATAAAGGAACGAACTTGGGTGTTGGTTTGCCGCGTCTGGGGACTAGACAGATCTAGTTAACGAATATCTAAAGAGCGCTACGGTTCGGAATCGGTCAAACAACGAATATTTGCGAATCTTACCTGGTCCGCCGTCTCCGGACGCTTGACTTCTTGACCTTTTCTTGTTAACCGGCCGGCGTGGTAAGCAGATGGGTCCAACCGAAGAGTAGGTAACGTTCACACGTAAAAGTCTGGTATTACGTTTTGATTAGAAAGGTAGGAAAGGCACACTTAGTTCAGGACGATTGGTAAACTAGCAAAGTTTTTTGAGAGCACGGAGTTTGAAACGCGTTGTGCGCTCACGCAGAGGTCGATCTGAAGTTAGACGCGTTACGGCCCCGGTTTTGATGAGTAAGATTCGCATGCGCGGAATCACGCTTCGCTATTGGCCGAAATCCACACCGTGAACGCTCTGAAGTTACCATTTTGACAGCCCAGTGTTGTCATATAAAAATGAATGTTGCAACATATGAAATTAACTATCGGATACGATACAAACTGTGAGTCGCGGAAATAAAAGCAGCGAAACACTACCTCCACCTAAGAATCCAAATAATGTATTAACATTTTATTATGATGCATCCGGTGAACTACTGAGGTGTTCAAGATAATGGCGGGCATTCGCCGCGGGTTTTGCACCGCTTAACATAGTATGTACTGTTTGGAATTTCTTACTTGAAAAAGAATTACTATGTGTAGTGCTGTTTCAGTTACTATGTGATGGACAGTGAATTTATTTGAATAAGGTCTATTATTCACGAGCGTTGTAAAAAACCTACTTACGTACTTCTAATAGCCTTAGAATCATACAATGCTACATAACGTTTAACGAACTAGATATTCACGATTGATTGAAAAAATATCAGAGAATGGGATAATAGATTATATTAAGAGCAAAATTCTTCACGTAATAAAAAGAACTGGTTTGAAAAGATCCTTAAAATCGCTCGAATGCGGACTCAAGCAGAGTGCTACACGTTTTTCAATGGTGCCTCCCCACCGGGAAAAATTAGCTGAAAATAAAGGAGGTTTTCCTTTACGTGATAAGAATCGCGAGTGGTGGTGGTAGCAAGACGAAGTGCTTTGACACCTATTACCATTTACCGCTACCATGAACTAAGTGAATTGGGTTCTTCAACCATACACGTGTTTGGCAAAGGTGGCTGGTTTTATCCGTGACTTGCTATTTGGTAATGAAGTTTTACGTCTAGCGACGCGGAGTTTGTCAGCTTTGAACACTAACTTCACGATATTTATTTATTTTGGAAGACCAACAGCACTTACAATAAATTTAGATAAAATATAAGGTCTTCGCTATTAAACTATTGTATAAAACTATTAAAATACATATGGACAACAAAATAAGCAATGCATATTATAAATTAATGTAATATACAGTAACTTTTAAGTAGATATTATATATTACTACAAATAGGTAAAATCAAACTTGGTATTTTGCGAAAAATTCGCGGCTTAGCAACCGTCTCATTGATCTTAAGTTCGCGTTAAAAATATCAAAATCATGTGATTTACAAATCATGTTTAAGGTCTTGCTTGCTCGCCATAGAAAAGTATTCTGTCGGTAGTTTGACTATACAAGAGGTAAGTTAAGGGGTGTATGCTGTCGCATAGCCTTTAAAGGGGATTTAAATCCAAGTTTAGCGAGAAGCTCGGGGCTATGAATTGAATTAGAAATTATTTTTAACATATAAGTGATGTCAGCTATTTCTCGCCGTTTGATAAGAGGAAAAAGGTGAAATTTGGCACACAACTTTAAGTAATCGTCAGTTCTGTAACTATTTTTAGTTCGATAACAGAGATACTTGATAAACTTCCTTCGAACATTCTCTAATCTAATAATATATTTATCATATCTGGGATTCCAAACTTGTGACCCGTACTCCAAAATGCTACGAACAAATGAACAGTAAAGTATTTTGATAAGTCTTAGCTTCTTGAAAACAAGTCGAAGTTCGCATCACAAATCCAAGAGCTTGAGACGCTTTCTTTACAATACTGTCTATATGCTCGTCAAAAAGTAACTTCGAATCATAAATCACACCAAGGTCACGAATCCTACTAGATTTGATGAGTCTATATGCTTTTAAAGTGTATTCTGAGGGGATACTGTAACTCTTTCTAGTGAAAGTAACAACAGAGCACTTCAACGGGGTCAGATCTATCTTATTTCTGGTGCAGTAATCATCGAGTCCGATAAGTCCGACTGAAGGGCTCGAAAATCCGCGTGCGATGATATAGATGAAAAAAAAATCATATCATCGACAAAACAAAGTAGCTGAGAGGAATGCGAACACATTCTCGGAAACTCAAGATATTATATGAAAACATGAAAATTTTTAATAAACTGAATATTCCGTGTTATTGTCCATAGGTCTTTGAAGCTCACTTCGTACAATCTCCAAGATTAAACTTCACTAATTAGCACTCAGCTTTTTCTACTAGCGAAGCTAACATTTGCTATAAAGAGAACGAAAAATGGAACAAGGACAAAAACATTCTCTTTTCTCTACATTTAATCCTCGGAAGAGCACACAATGATTGTGTTACAAGAAATATACGATTAACCCTGCAAGTTTCCTCCACACGAACAACTCCATATATATCTGCACGTATACATAGATATCCGTTCTTACAATGTATACTCTCGTAACTAGTTTCAACTCCAACAAACTACGGCCGAAATTCGCATCCACGTACGTCGTAGGGCCGACCCAAAGTATTAAGACATAACCGCTATCTCGTAGCCACGTAGGTCGGGTTATTCGGCCGGCGATAAGTGAAGCCTAATGTGCCGACTTCCCGAACACGAGCCCCGGGCCCCGGGACTACGGGCTGCGAGACTAATCCCCCGGGATCCGCTCAATCGCTTATCGACAAATCGACGGCTCGGAGGCTTCTTTGCGCTGGAGATTGAAAAATTTGAATATAATTTATGTTCGTAAGTGTTAAAGTTTTTATATAGAAAGGGTTTGTAAGTTTGATCGATTTTGGTGTTTATCTTTACTCCGTTTTAAATACATTTTTCCTACACGAAATATAAGGGGTAAAAAAAAAATCTTTTACACTTTACCTGTATAAACATGTGTACTGACTTTACTGTAGAATCCGGTTTAGAACAAATCCAGAAAACAATATAACAAAATTTTTATTAATTGCTTTCGAAGGAAAAAATAGACATGTACAATTTTACTTAGATATATTTTCTGAAACACCCATGTTTCCCTAAAACACAATAAATCTGACCAGTGAAACAAATAGTTAATTAATTAACACCTTAATTACAGCGTAACACAACCAATAATCTAATAGTCCTATTGTGAGCGCCATTAGAGTTCGTTAGACTGAATTGACTCCCCAGCCAGGGTGGGAGTCGTCGTGCCACCCCCGTGGATCAAAGACATCATCTGCATAGCGGATGAGGCCGAGGGCTGAGAGCCGAGAGCCGAGAGCCGAGAGCTGGCGGCTAATGAGATCAGCTCAGTTCGTCGATCTCGTCTGAGTAATAACGTCCAAGTATTGTAACTCACAGTAAAAGCTGAACGGTTATGGAAAGCTGTGCTGTGTATGCTAATGTGTACGTCCACGATACAGAGCTTGCAAATAGATGAAAATGTTTTCACTTTTCTCTCGTTTGAGTCTGAAGGACCATTCAGATCGCTATATTGCTGTCTTTACGTTTCACATAAATGTGCTTATTTCTCGAGTAATATTAATTTTATCTATTTTCGCTAACTAACTTTTCCAATTTAAACTGGGTTTATATTATTCCTTATTCTTGTTAGTATAACTCTATCCACAACTGCATATTAGCCTCGGAGCATTTATATACATCATATCTCCCACTCTGTCTCCAAAAGATCCTAAGCAAAGCAGTGAATAACCGCAAGTTCAACATATATACATTATGAGCGTAAGTACATACAAGTGTTCAGTAAACAGTAATAAATAGAGTCCCTTGCTGCCGCAGCACAAGGTCGGCAAATATATGACTAGTGGGACACACGACGCAGGACTGGGACCATAAGCTCTGCTTGAGACAGACGAGCAGAGAAAATCATGAATAGAGTAGTTCTAAAATAATTATTTGTAATTTGGAAATATTCTGATTCACTTCCGTGACTCTACTATGTTAAAGATGTATTGTTGTAAGAATATAATGAAAACAAAATCTATAATTATCAAATAAATGTCACTGAACTGAGAAAAAATAATTATGCAGCAAGGGCTGAAAAAAGTGCTATCAGTAAAGAGTTGCCTATACTCAGCATCGGGTAAATTCTGGCTGCGGATAAAATATATGTATAACTATGAAACATTAATCAATATATTAGTGCAGATTATCAGTATAAAATTATCACAATCACAATGTCAAGTTTGAACTTTGATTGATTGATTGTTGAATGATGACTGGTCTGTCGACCTAATCATTTCAGAACAATATTACCTCAGCTTTCAAACTTGATATAAAGCTTATTAAGACATCTCCAATAAAATAAAGTATTTAATAGGGCTTGATAGTATCCACAGTATTATAAATGCGACAGTAACTCTGTCTGCCTGTTTGTTCTACAACAACCAAATTATGAAATTTTACAGAGATAAATGCAGACGAATTCGTGAGTAATAGCTAGTTAGTTATATATTTAAACATAAAACTCAGACGAGCACGGTTTACGATCCTTTTCGTCTTATCTCTTTTAAGACGAATATTTTCGTATTCTCCTACATCAACATTCTAACCAAAACCTACAAGTGTAAGTGAACGCAAAACTATATCCACAAGGTCACACTGTGTCACATATGTTACAAGCTGGTCCTTCGAGACGAATCGATCGCTTCTTAAGTGGGTGGTGATCTATTATTCAATCAATTATCGGAAAATTATCTTGATATTATTGTGTTAGTCTTGACTAAATTAATACATATTTTTCGCATTTTTAACCCAGAGCTAGTAGATATATGGTTAGGAATAGTTAAGAAAGTAAAATATCATTAGCTACATAAAATTCTAATTCTGAATGCGACTAGGATTATGTAATAAATAAGCGATATGTGGCCATTATATACCAGAACCATAAAAGAAAATAATGACTCAAGCAACAATACCTATTTTAGTATTCGTGGCCCGTTTTATATTCGTGTCTACGATTTCGTAGACGTGCTACGATTCGCTACGAGGCCGCTACGAATTACTACGTCAATACGATGTATTATTGCTTCTAGATAAATTTGATGCAGACGTTGGATATATATATAATATGTGTATGTATTATATAGTATATGTACGTGATTTAGTATATTATTATGTATGTATGTAATGGTGTATATGTATGTATGTTTTTTAGTGCTTCAATTAGTTCTGAAAATTATCTTATGGAAAGTCGCTTGCAGACGTTTTATCAGTCGATAATTTAATTGGATTGCCTATAGTGTATTAATATATTTTATAATAGATAGCAAATAACGTAATTCGTGGGCTCCAGATGATAATTAATTATTATGTAAAATATTAATTAGTACTGGTTAATACTTATTAATATTTTACATAATAATTAATAATTAATGGTCGTGTTTTGAAAACTTTTCAACTTGTCAACTAATGTGTACCATAATTCTATCGAGTTAGGTTCTTTTTAGCTTTAATTACAATTAGTTATAGATTTTATTAAAAACTCCCATGGTACCCGTCAAACAATGGTTAATATAAGCGATCGCCGCACTCGTGGACAATGAATACGGAATATCGCGTTACGCAAGTATGGTTCCGTAGAACTAACGATTCATTAATTATATTATTGCTTCAGTATACTCTGGTGTATTTTTTGAACTATACCTACCTATGATTAGTTGATAAAAGTCTTTTAAAAACTTGACATGGCATTTGCACTATTTACCTTTTTTTAGATGGTTTAATCATATCCATCATTTCACTATGTAGGTACTATTTCCTATACAATAAACGATACTCTATCATGTTTATTGGTGCAAAAGTTTAAAATAATGCAATATAAAAACGGACTAACATATCCGTTTGTCTATGAAGATACTTAATAGTTCTGTGTTCATCATTGAGCCATTGGACCAAAAAAAATGAAACTACCGAAATGATGGGCACACGTAATGCACTGCAGACTATAAATTCTGCACGTCCCGTGGGGTGAGTGGTGTGGTGAGGCACACGTCTACTTAATATTAACTTACAGTACACCATTAATGAAATAACAGGATTACCATTTATGAACATACAGGCAGGCATTTCACTGATGTTGCATTCCATAAATTACTGCAATATTAGATAATGTTGATGAGTAATTCAGTCCAAGCTAGACTGAGCTTTTCATTATACAAATCAATGTTAATGTGGTGTCAGATAACCAACCCGTCGTGTAGTAGTGGTATTTGTACTGCCACGGCCCACACAACTTTAAAACGCTACATATAGTTCTCCATCTCCATGGGAAAGTATAAATCCGGCCCACATGTGGCACCACTCTATGTACTTAGTATGAATAATGAAGCACAACACCGCGAGCGTGTCGTGTCTCGATGCACGTCGTCACTCACGCAGACGACGGGATTTAGCGTGATTTGTGCCGTCGTCGACGTGACACCGCCATTTATCTCTACATGACGCATGTAAAGTATCAGGTGATCCTTGTTGACAAAGTAAAACAATATGATTTTTGAAATATAATCATAGTTATTCATAGTATAGTATAGTAGTTATTCATTAACTAATCATATCAATATATTCTGTTGTGCTCTGAGTGAATGCACAAATATAGCAGCCTACACAATTAGTTATTGTAAATTAAATAAGTAAAATGTAAGTCCTACAATATCGCATTGGGTATATCCTGTAAGATTTTTGTATGTAGGGAAAATAAATAAATAAAAACGAATCTTTCATTATGAGTTTTAAGTGTGATCTTCAACTGTGGATGGACTGAAAAACATGTTTGCTTATAAGCTTATTTAAAAGTTACAAAATGATATAATATCACATCGGTATATTTAAAGCCACAAATTGTGATTTTTCATTTACTCATGAATGTATCAACGTATAACACCGTGATACGTTGACACACGCATGCTTAGTGCAATGTAAATGAGTTGGTACCAAGTGATAAATTGGTGCCATGTGTGTCGCTTGTTCACGGATTTATCAAAGAATATGAGCAAATATTTTAGGGTTACATTGGAGGGACCGTTTTCCACTTTATTTTTGTGGAGTTAGAAATATCGTCCTCATAAATATTCGGTTCGGTTCTAAAAATGTGACTTTATTAGTCTGAATAAAGTCTGCACACTGAACTTTATGAACACGAAGTAGCAGCCAGTTTACGGCTCTATGAATATCTGCTGGAAATATAATTAAATTTTAAAAACAGCATACTGTATTGATAATGAATTAACAAAACAACGTACTTAGAAATTAGGTTTATTTTGAATATATAAAATTTAATATCGGTTGACGATACGATTGATTTTTATTTTCATAATACCAATAAACTATTTTTGTTACTTTTAAAAATGAAGCAATGGAGTACCTGCTGCCATCGAAATAATATGTCCTGATTCCAGCTATAAATTCAATCTATATTCAAATCAAAAAAGCCTCATTAAATCAGGGCTAAAATCTGAACAACACAACCTTTAGTCTTTTAACTTTATCATACAAATAGCAATATACTGACAAACTTTCCTTATTATAATGTGCAGGATAAATATATAATGCGGGCACATTTCCCGGGGGAGCCGACAATTGCGGGACATCGCGCAAATCCCGGATACAGGGATCAAGCAACGTCCCTTTTCAGGCCTCGCAAACTTAAGTGTTAGTGTGCGTGGATATGTGAGGAAGTGTGAATGTGTGTGTCGGTGTTTCACGTCTCAAGGGGATGGCTAAATTCCAGCGATAGTGACTTCTATGTCACATTGTGGTATTATGTTTGTTGGGGAAATATTAGTGAATTCCTAAACTATATTCGGTTTAAAGATATTTTATTTCTCATAAGAACTTTCATACAGTTCACTTAAAATGAGATACAAAGTATTAAATTAAATTAATTCGTTACACATCCAGTTATATGGTACATGCATTATACATTATTTAAGTTTAGATTAGAGTGTGCATACATAATTCCTAAGTTTGTTTTTAAATATATTTAAGTTGTTACAATCTTCTCAATATTCTACTGTATAAAAGTATCTGAATAGCTACCTACATTAAAACTGACGTAGAAGCCGCGTTTACAATGATAGCAAGTGGTCTAGTATGCACTAGCTTATTTTTAAGCCAATTACCACTTCATGTTGCTAGCAGGTACTAAAAATGTATGATGTGCAATAAAGTGAATTTGTATTGTATTGTACCGTATTGGTGAAAACCCATCGTGTACTAGAGTCCGTCAGGGGGCGATGGGTTGCGACGGACTCCTAATGATTAAACTTACTACGGTGGTCCACCTCGACACCATATTAAAGAAAGAAGGCAAGACAATTTACAACTGATTGCGTCAGCGTAAAGATAATTTTTTTACTACAGTACTAATTAACATTCATGGGTTTGATATCGCAATCAGTTCGGAAGAGATCGGTTTGCCGAAGTTTGCCGATGTGACTTGTTAGTTGTGTCCTATCATACGAATATAGTTTACTTGATAGAAAGTAGTACACCCTTACCTTACTTATTACCGTAACTTGGTGCACGTAAATCTACGTTTTATGTTTCTCCGTTGGTCGAATTATAAAGATGTAATTTGTCCCACAATATAAGTTACATAACTTTTCCTCTATCGTAACCATAAACTCGAAAACTAACGCTATGTCATCATTTATATCCAAGTCAGGAAAAAATCCTTCCTCCAACGACGATAGTTTTAACAGATAAAACTCCAAGATAAGACAAAACTATGTCAAGTCCCGCCTTTTTAACTTTTTCATTTTCGTTGGAGTGATGCCGTGTCGGTAGGCATAAACGGCCGCTCAATAAACACGCGAGTTCCGTGCAAACCCCGCTCAAACCCCGCGCACTTTCGTGAAACATTACAGAGTTATAGGTACCGTTAGATTTTATGAACGTCGATTCTCCTTTTATTTAGGAAGTAAGAAATAAATCCCTTGTACACAGTAAACAAGCTTGTTCTGCTGATACTTTAATATTAAATGGTAAAATATCAGAACGCGCAAATACTGGAGTCGTAAATTGTGTGCAAACCATTACTGGAATTACGTAAATATCTGTTGCAAACAAGACTGTTACCTATTATTACGATAGATGATGTCATGGATACGTAAATGGAAAATAAAAGCTCTTTTAAAATACATTTTTTATTTGATTGTTGTATTCTAAAGTTAACTATATGTGAGTCTACAAGAAAAAAAATTAATGGTATTAACATAACATTTATGTTTCTAAATAAACAAAACTTTAATCTCAATACTAAACCATTACTTATCCGAAAATATAACGCATTAAAAAGTAAATAAAACCATTAATCACTGTATCACTTCATTCTACTGCTAATCGATTGACATTCAAATGTAACCCGCCTGAATAAAATATAAGCAGGGACAGGTGGCTGTGTCACTAATTGGAAATCAATTGTATAGCGCAGCGTGTCGGCAGCGGACTCGCCGGGAGCCGGAGCAAGCCGGTACGAATCGCGTGTCGACCACGCTAATTCGCTCCAACACGCGACACAGCTTAACACTGTGTACAAAGGTGGGTTATTCTAATGAACAGGCACACTGCTTCAAGTATTTATGTTGCCTTGTTCGCAAGTGTCGCGGATTCCAAGTTTAAACAACTTGAAGTTTTATTACTTGGGAAGTATAACTGATTTAAATGGAATTTATAACTAAGAAATCCTCTGGAGGATTAGCTCTCGTAGATTATACCCGACTGCTGTCGTAGTTAATTAAGAAGAAAATGGAGAGAAAAATGTGCAGGTGGCTTGAATTTTAATTAGGTAAACCTTTATAAACTCGTGTTACATTATTCACAGATTTTGCTGTAGTATCTTCTAAGCTATGTAGCCTAGTTTCCCCTAGCTCTCTCAGTAATGTACCGCATCTCATTATTCGTACCACATAAAACATTCTGGCCGTTATGAAAATTCTTGGTATGCAGGATTTCTCGTCGCCTCAACGAATATTTTAGTCGTTCTAAGCAAATATTGTCTAAAAATACATCGCACTTCGTGTTTAAATGGAGCATTACATTTTACATTGGCAGTATTCATAAAGAGCATGACAAATGAAATCAACTCGCTAAAGTAGTTGGTGGGACAGTAGCGTGTGCGGTTTGCGTGCGTCGCGTCTCCGTGGACTTGGTCCTTTAGTACGAACAATGCCAATTTTTTAAGCTCCCCCAAAGGCACGCGATTGTAACGAATTTTTCATTCGCAATAAGGAAAATATATTGCTCATTTGTTTTTTCAGTAAATTCCTTCTTCAGGTTTTGTTTGAATGTTGTTTGGTTGAATTCTTTGATGACAACTTTTTTATTGTTCTTTGTTTACTTCAATTTTAGGGACGTATCTTTGAATAAGTTAAATCGTTCGCTATATACGTATGTCTGTATCGGAATAATTAAATATGAAGTCATATTTACAAAAATAACATTTTAATTTAATTTAACAATTTAATGCAAACATACGAAGGTAACGTTGCCCATTGCTCAGCTTCTGCAAACAGACATCCGTTCTTGAAATAGTGATGTGCCTAAAAAATCATACTTATTTTATTTCTGTAATAATCTTATCGAGTGACCATTATCTGTATCACACAAAGGGCGATTAGCAAAAAATGGCGCAAAACAGGGACGAGTGGCGGCTTTGGTGTCGAAGCCTCGAGAGCTAAGATCCTCTTTGGGTCGCTGAGCCAGCAAAATAAGACTCGAATCAGGTTAAAGGGAGATACTTACCTAAAGGTACAGTCACGCTCGAGATTCTCGAACGAAACTGTCGCCCGGGGAGCCGCTGCCGACTTTGTTTGAACGACTTACTTTCTCTCCATGCTTCTAATAACTTGTCTGTTTCTTGATTTCTTACTCAATAAGTTGAGTCGAGAGGCGGGTGAACAAGCCACTTGAATGTCATTAGATTTTATTATTTAATTACTCTAAGTTCTTTAAATTAGCGCCCTATTACAGTCCACTCCTGGATTTAAGAAAGCCATGCTTGCGTGCAAACACTTGGTTGATAAATTCTTGAATGCGCTACTATTTGTGTAAAAGTAGCAATTTTCTTTTATAAAAATGGTATTAAACCATACATGTTACATAATTACTTTGTCTCTTTTACGTAATCTCCATTCTATATTGTTTCAAAAAGTAATATAAATAAACGAATGAAATCTGTTAACGTATTATAAGACTCGGGATCAAAGGAGAAACTTTGTAGATACCTTTAATGAATATTTTAACATATTCTTTAGCTTTCGAATATCATCATCGTCTTATACTCTGAAAGATAATACGATTTATTTCACTGACGACTTTGTTCACTTTGTACTACAAATATTGTTATTGTTGACGGTAACACTGATCCATTTATGATCAGCCATTGTGTTACGTAACATCCTAATATGATAACAGTTTACTGAGTACTTATTACTATCATTACATATGTATTGCGTCGCAAGATACCCCGGCGCAGTTCATTCGGTTTTATTTTACGAGCGAGCACGACGGTAAAAGAAATGAAGCAATTATTACTACGCTCCCATCCATTCAAATGAGACCACGTACAAGGCTTGTTCGCAAGCGATCAATCAATAGCTTCTAAAGCGAAAGGCAGCCATGGATGTCGCTCGAAAGGAAAAATTGCAATGAAAATTGTAGTGAGTGGTAGGAGAGACGGGCGCCGCACGTGGCTCGAAAACACGATCGATACTACGTGCGACAACTGTTGCGCTAATCCACCATCTCTCTCCCACCCATCGGAAAAGCTATTGAAGAGCGAAAAGGAGCGAAGGACTCCAGAACAAGCTCATAGCGCAAAACTCACGCACCACATCACCCGTTTCACGTGGTGTACGCGTTGGGGCACATGTGAGAGAGAGAGGGAAGATGCGGCATCGCATGCTCCTAAAACGTCACAAAGGAGGTCGCCCGATGAATAACAATGCGGACTGCGGAATGATGTCCTTATGGAGGAGCGGCCGCGCCGCCTCGCACAAAACCGTAAACGTTCCGTTTCCGATAATGCCCGCGTTTATTAATAAGGTTTAATTTTATCGGTTCCGTAATGGGGTGGCCAAAAATATAGACATGGACTTGCAGCTGGTTATTTATTGACTCGCTTTACAAAGAATATCATCTTGAATATACGTATTGATTTCAGGAAAGTTAACATATGTTTAACTAGGTTAATGATACTCATGATATTAAAGTCGACAAAGAATAAGACATAAGCCCCAGATTTCTAATAATGCAAGTCTGTACAACGAGCGGATCTTTCATTCAAGTTACAACAGGCATCGAACATATTTCTAGAGAGCAGATTCAATTCACTGTACATATATAAACATGGTACAGAACAGGCTCTATGGCCGCTTTACATAAGATTACAAGTAAATGTTATGTAACCTACATACATGGCTAAAACATCTTCACTACGAAGCGACGTGAAAGTGGGGTAACTATTCTGAAAACGTCTGCTCAAAAGGTGTCTATTCTAAAAGCGGTCGTTAGGTGGTGGCTGGTTCACGAAACTGTGCGACAGTATTGGACAGTTCGCCGGGACTTAGTTAATTACAGCTCCATGTCGTCTGCGAGACTCTAATGGCTGTTTTACGCTCTCTTATCGAGCAATTACTGGTCCCGCGCGGTCTGTGGGCCCAACACTAACGTGGTATATGTCAGACCCACCGTATGAAAGGTGCGCTCTTGGTACTCTTTAAATACTCTTTAATTAAACCAAGTTAGGGGGAGCTATTTTGAGATTTAGCATAATTTAATTTGTATCTTACGTGTATATTAGTTAATATACGTATTTATTATAATTACATTTTAAGCAAAATTGACTCTTTTATTTACGTTATATAATATTTAACTTATAATTATCTTATTTTGATACAAACATAAAATAAGATCCATGAATGCATAGTTTTTTTTTTACAAATCGTAGGGAGGATTTTTATGTTCTAATGACGTAATATGCACATACAATGTAGACACAAAAATTGTGTGTCTCTGCGTAAAATTTAATGGTAATTTCAATAAGAATGTATTTCAGACGAGACGAATATTCATTTATATGACAAAAGACGTAAACGATTCAATATGCTAACATTATAGTCGTAATAAAAAGAAATTCCTTTTTCCACTTAACAATTTAAAAGCTTCAGCAAAATGGCGGTGCGGCATTAACAAAGGGGTATTTGTGCATAAATTAACAGTCATTGAAAGCAATTGTATAATGACAGGCGGCGCGGCGCGGGCACTCCCACCCTGAATATTAAAAGTCATACGCCGTCAACTATACATATGTACAGTGCACATATATTCATATACACCAATTACGTCATATTTTACTTAAGATTCTGGCATTTATGTCGTAGTAAAAGTATCTCTTCGAGTTTGCAATATCACTATCCTTGTACTTAATTAAAGTAGTTTAAATGCAGAATTGAATAATACTGTTTACAAACTAATATGATGTGACTTCTCCAATCATTATTTCAAAATCCATCAGAAGCAATTACGAGTTCCCGAGATAAAAGAATCTGTCTATTTAGAACCATTTCTTGTCTACACAAACACCATGATAATATTAGCCAGATGGCTGCGGTGTATATATGAAGTACGATGTACATATACAATATAGAGCCTAAGCTAGCGTTGCCTTGTGAACATTACGAGTAAATCTTCTTTACCAAAGTGATTTGTTTTAACTTGTTATGTCCGACCACTGACGGAGAAAAACGAGAGCTTTTCCTTTAACCGATATACATATATAACGGATACCGTACTGTTTCTACAGTTATATTGTTTTATTCATAGTTTGGTGAAAAAATATTTTTGTCGTGAAACCCCGAGACATTGATCCTCTTTGTGAAATAATGTTATAAATCCTATAACAATATTTTCAGTCTGCAAGTAGAAAGTGATTTAAGAACGGATGAACTACAGAATCCTTATCCGGAATGCGGATTCCAGTAATAATAAAAATTAATTCAGTCAGAGCAGGAAAAACATATAAACTCTCATACGCAGTTCAATCTGGGGAAACTATTGATTCATTAGATGAAAACGGGACCTACAAATATCTAGGATACATCCAGGCTAAGCAAATACACCATAAAGAAATAAAAGCTAAATTAACCCAACAGTTTAAACACAGATTAAAATCTATATTAAGCACTCAGCTCAACTCACGAAACACCATTAAAGCGATCAATACCTTTGCCATTCCTGTCCTTACTTATTCCTTTGGCATAATTAGTTGGGCCAAAAACGATCTTAAAACTCTACAACGCGTAATAAACACCACCATGACTAGACACAGAAAACACCATCCTAGGTCTTGCATACAGAGGTTGACACTACCAAGGAAAGAAGGAGGACGGGGCATAATAGACATCACCAACCTACACAATAAACAGATTACTACCTTAAGAAAATACTTCCATACAAAAACTAACACATCAACGCTACATAAAGCCATTGTCTGCAATGATCGGAAATGTACCCCGTTAAATATGTTTGATACGACAGCACAAAACAATGAAAAACAGACGAACCAACAAACAAAAATATTAGAATGGACACAGAAGACCCTACATGGAAGACATCGCCATGATCTTAGCCAACCTAATGTCGACAAACTTGCGTCGAACGAATGGCTTAATCGTGGAGATCTATTCCCAGAGACGGAAGGGTTCATGACAGCAATACAAGACCAAGTAATAGAAACCCGCAACTATCAGAAACATATAATGCGTATCTCCCTTCCAACAGACACATGCAGACGGTGCAATAGTTCCCCTGAAACCATCCAACATATCACAGGGGCTTGTAAAGCAATAGTTCAGACTGATTATAAACACAGACACGATCAAATAGCCAACATAATTCACCAAAAACTAGCATTAAAATATAATTTAATTTCTACACCACCAATACCCTACTACAAATATAAACCCGAATTAGCCCTTGAGAATGCTACTCATAAACTATATTTCGACCGCGCAATTCTAACTGATAGAACAACACACTACAATAGACCGGATATTACCTTACTTGACAAAATTAACAAAACCGCACAAATTATAGACATAGCAGTACCAAATTCACATAATCTACAGAATACTATAGCCGAAAAACTGTCTAAATATACAGACCTAAAAATTGAGATTAGCCGAATGTGGCAATTAAACAATGTCACTATTATCCCTATAGTCGTATCTACCACAGGCGTAATACCCAAACAACTCCATCAATCTTTGAAATCACTCGATCTTACGCCTAATACATATCAAATCTTACAGAAAGCTGCTATTCTGAATACTTGCAGAATTGTCCGAAAATTTTTCCAAAGTGATACAGAGATACAAACAAGCACTACACACACAAACACACTCTCTGCTAGCTCCAACATTATAGGGTAGTACTTGGCTTCGGCCCGTGCTCTCCTAAAAATCCGGTAATTTATTACCGAGATACAATAACGTATAAAAAGAAATAATAATAATAATAATTTTTATTTGCATAAAATGTGGTACAAAAGCTGGTACAAAAAATATCCGTAAAGTAAAGTAAGTAAGGTAAAGTAATATCCGGGATGCAATGCGGACGGAAAAAAATAATTAAGTCACCATGAGTCCACCTTTTTAAGACAATACATTATGGAAAACGTATGTAACATGAGTTTTATGAGTATGTCATCAAAATATACGAGCACTTGATTGTATTTTACAATAACCCATCCTACTACAGGAAGTTTCACGGGAACCGGCGCGGCGCGAGCAGCGCGGGTGGTGGCGTAGCGACACATTTATTATTTAGTTCACTCCGGCACACACTAACTGATTTACTGAATATTTAAATTAAAGCGACTCGCTCGGTTTGCGCGTTATAAGTTTTGGTGCAAAAGTTAAATTGCTTGCATGAAATAAATTGTCACGTGTTTTGGAAGTGTGGGGCCGGACTTATTTGGTACAAACCTCGTTCGCCACCGTGTTGGAATAGAATGCAGCTAATTTAAATGTTTGTGAAATAATCCGGTTAGAACAGCTAATTCAATTGAGCTGGGTAATTTCCCACGAGAAAGCCATTGTAGATTTAGTGAAAAAGACCAACATTTCGCATAGTTAAGGACTTATTTGTATCAATTTAAGCTAATCATGTAGACCATTTACTACTATTAGTTACTAGTAACTTCAAACTTCCAAAGTAAAAATTGATTGAGGCAATTTGCTTTTAAGTATTATTTCTTTTTTATTCAGCCTAGATTAAGATTGGAAACCGTCAAACATACCTTGTAGATCCCAGCATATTAGTAAACCCTTTCACTGCAGCGTAATATCTGCAATATATCCCACTAACTTATCTTTGTCGCAACGTCGCCATTCTCGCAAATATAGTACGTCACGCAACTTGGTAGTTACGCAAATTCTCGTCGAAAGCATTATCAAAATTCCGCGGTATTCCTGTGAAGGACGAATTACTTAGCTACCAACTAATTTAATGTGACCTCTATCTGATAGTTACAAAGGAAATAGTAAGAGGGAATTTCGGAGAACAAATATTTACGTATACCAATGTGTGAGTGAATGTAGAATTGAAAATTATGATTTTAGTTTAGAAAGATAATATTGGTTATAAAACAAAAGTAAATAATAAAAAATATTTACCTTTACCCTGTCCAGTTGCTTTCACGGCGATTGTTTCACTGGTTGGCGGCCAGTTATAGTGTTAAGTTTACATAGTCCAATTAATTTTGTACATAAAACATCGACCTATCGGACCCAATTTACTAACGTAAACTAATCTTGTATTTATTCCCATTTTTTGGCAAATATGCGCAACCACTCCGAGGTCAAATCTGAGCCCGTAATTGCCGTCTTTACATCCGCATCAGTCAATACTCTATGAAGCATGTTACAAGGCTATTACTGCGAGACAGTCTACATAATGGTCCTCACGTCGGAGCTAATTAAATCGATTGGCCTCAGGTGAGACGGTGACAGGAAGGTCGGAAAGTACCTACGAATGAGTCTATGTGTTATATTACTTTAATATATGACTTTGAGTAATTCATGTAATGTGTAAGGTGGTAAATGTACCTACTTAATATTGATCTGAAGCAACAATTGGCCAAAGTGTGGGTAGACGATAAATAAGCCACTCGATAAAATTTCCACTTCATAACAGCCCGAATGTATTTTCACGTTAACACTATATTATTAAATCGGTATATATACATATAATAAAATTATAATAGGCCGATGTCTGTACATTATAGATATTGAAGAAAAAGTAATATACAACAGTTTTTAAAATTTTTGTCTATCTGTCTATCTGTATGTTTGTACACGCATCACGCAAAAACTACTGCATGGAATTGAATGCAGTTGTCACCGATGTATTGCTAGAGATCTAACTTAAAATATAGGCTCCATTTTACCACAGGATAACTTCAGATTATAAATTCCACGCGTGCAAAGTCGCGGGCAAAAGCTAGTTATTAATATATTATCAGTCACGGAGCTTGAAGTTGTAGTGATGACATCCAATGGTCAGTGTATCCGGATTTGGTAAGATTAATTGGCACAATAGCACTGAAATAGAATAACACTGGTATGCTCACTCACACTCGCTCCTAAGTTTGAAATAGTAACCAAGCATGAGAATACAGGCAGCTGAAGCAATAGTACAACAAATTAACTGCGAAATACACGAATTCTATCAAACATCTCAGTTATACGCAACAAGAGCGCGTTTGTACAAAATGTACAAGAAAATCAGAGTGCACACGACGGTGCCAACAACATCTACATCGAGACAAAGGCTTGGCAATTAAGAAAAAAACTCTTTGGCAAAAGCGCGCCCGGAGCCTGCCAGGGGCGCCCGCCAACCGGCCTATTATGCCAGCCAAGTACCACGCAGAATCTGGCTTTATATTAGACATAAAGCTACTGCTTGATATTCCGATTATGTTAAAGCTCTATGTTATTTGTCTGGATACTCATTACTGTATATATATTTATAATATTAAGTTTCTTTTATTAAACCTGACAAGGTTGGTAAATTTAATTACCAGTAAGTAGCAGCTTTAATGTTTCTCTGCTTATAACCATGTGACATAGTTGAAATAATTTCTCTGCAACGAGCTCATAAGACACGATGAAGGATTCGTAGCAAATTCGTAGCAACATCTACGAATTTGCTACGAATACTTGTTTTAAACGTATCGTGTTGTGAATCGGTTTACATTTAACAAATAGGTACCTACTTATTTCTTGTTTGGATATTTATTAAACTAAATCTATTACAATGATATAAGGAATCATTGTCTAACGCTTGAAAAGTGTAGTGTTTAAAATACTTTTGCGTTTAAAATGTCGATCTAAATATGCCATGAACATGAACACGATACTGTTAGGTATACTTTACAAGTGAGCGTGTAGTTTGAGGCCGCGAAGCCTGTGAAACGTTCAGCTATGAGCTAAGTTAAGAGCTGCCTTTATTTAGTACAATGTGTCAAACGAGATTATACGCTAAAATGACACGGAAAGAGTAGACAACTGGGCGAGTTAATAGATTAGTTTATTATTTAAACTAGCAGTCGCCTAGTGGTTGAAATTCGACCGTTATACATTAAATTAAATTCCGCCGTTATTTAGGTTTATTTGTCAAAGAATTCTGTAAGACGTCTATAATCATTATTTATGTGGATACAGCCAGAATAGTTTATTTCAGTTATTTTCATAGCGTTATGACTTACGGCATCCTCCTCTGGGGAAACTCTGCAGACATCAATACTATATTCGTCTTGCAAAAAAGGGCTGTCCGAGCTATTTATAATCTTGGTCCAAGGGTGTCGCTGAGACACAGATTTAAGGAAATTAATATTCTAACTGTAGCGTCACAATATATTTTTGAAAATTCAATATATGATTATAAAAATATTTCGAACTTTGTCAAACTGTCTGATACTCATTCTTTGAACACTAGGAATAAACACAACCTTGCTGTACATGCTACGCGCCTCCACAGAATAAGCAACTCGTTCATGGGACAATGTATACGCTTTTACAATAAGCTTCCCAATGATATACGTAATTTAACATTAAAGAAGTTCAAAATTGTAATTAAATCTAAACTTTGTAAAAAAGGATACTATAAAATTTCGGACTATTTAGATGACAAAAACGCTTGGGATTGAGCCGCTCTTTAGCCTTTCCTTTTTTTTTATATACAATTTTTGCCATTAATTATTATATTATTTACTTCATTATTTTGTTATTGTAATGTCGTTTAAATTGAAATTATTTCTTATATATAACCGCTATACATTGTAAATGTGAGTGAGATCTAGGCTGAGCGCTCTTCATTTCATTAATTCTCACGATAACTGATGCATGCTTGCACTCTGTTGCGACAGGTTAGCTCAAATAGTTATGGCACTTTCTTCAAAAGGCTATTCCACCCTATATTTGTCTCACATAAACCTTTACATCAATACAATCTGTCTGGACTTTAAAATAGACTTTGACCCCTGAGTTTGTTTCGGCGTTTCTTCTCAGGGATAGTCATAGGAAATGCCGACGCCATCTAGTTTAAAAAAGACGTGTAAAAGTGATTGAAAAATCCTAATTGCAAAATAAATAATTTCATTTCATTTCATTTCATTTCAGATAAAAAATTATTTCCAGTCTAATCATTGATAGAAGTCCATTTGTACTGGATTTTTTTTTTATACTGTTTGTTTCAGGCTCGCCTATACATAAGAATTATTGAAATACGCAGCTTTATCAAGCCTACAATTTACTGGTTATTGAATCAACGTTTTCCAAGTGGCAATTTTCCATCGTCAATGGGTAGCGGTTCTGGCGACAGATTGGTGCAATGGTGTCATGGAACACCTGATTTTGTACCCTTGTGTACCCTTCAACGGCCAAGTCACACAACATTAACTATAATAATAAAGAAATCGCAGTAAGGAACCTTAGACTTGGCACGACTTTGTCTAGATTTCATTACTTTTTAGAGATAAACAAGCAGCTCCATCGAGACTTGGCTAGTTTTTTACAGAATGTTTTTGGTGGGATTGACTATACCAAATCACAAATACATCCGTGCGCGCAATATGTTTAAAAAGGGGTACACAGTTTTCTCTTCACGTATTAATATACTCGTGAAACTAAGTAAATACCTGTGCAGTGATGAATAGTACATAATCTCCAGTGAGTCGTTATAACATTTTAAAACGCACGCAATAGGAGTGAACCTTCACGACAAATGTGATTTAAATGGTTTACGGTATTTAGTATTACGCTAGTATCATCACAGTATGGCGCTAGTTCCAGGATGTTACATAACAAACATAACATAACATCACGCCTGTATTCCCCGAAGAGTTAGGCAGAGGTATTGTAAACCTACATTTCGCCGATGCCGTTATTTGGGGTCCATGTAATTGGGGGCGAGCCTGTTACGACAGAATTTCCATACAGAAAAACTCAATAACACTTTGTTGAACTCGGGAATCAAAAACTGGATCACGTTAAGCAGTCCCGCTTTCAACCACCAATGAGGCAGTCAAGACATTTATGAGATTAAAGGAAACACAATGATATATCGAGATATTCACACATATATATCGGAAACACAATGATATATTCGTGCATAATAAACATTTTATTTCATTTTAAAGTAGAGTCAGTACCTACTTAAGTACGTATTTATTGAAAGGCCTCTGATATCCACTCTCTACAATATTCACACCGTTCCTGTAACATGGCGAATACTTTTATGAAGGTGACCTTGCTATTGTCGTGTTATTATTTGTTACGCTGTACACTGCGTGATTCCGGCCTCTTTTCTGTCTAGTGTCAGTATCAGGACGCAATTTGCCGCTATTATACTTACTATGAAAGTCAAAGTCAACGTTTGCAGGCAGTTAAAAAGTTGAGACTATGTGCATAGGACTATAGATACTCTTCAATTTAAATAGTCCCCTAGGACAAGCTAAAACAGTCTTTATTGCATTGACATAAGAACTTTGACAGGTGACTAGCTATGATGAACGCGATGTAGATATAATCGTCACAGCTGTTTATTCTTCCTACAGAACTTAAAGTGATTTATACATATATAGAATATTTTTTACTGACATAAAAAAAAACTTACTTATTCACAAGTTATTTTCATTTGAAATATTTTATACTTACTTCTTCTCTTGCTTTATACCTGTGTACTAATGAACAGTGTTCTAGATAAAAAATGAAAGAAATTAAACGGCGGTATAACCAGATATTTAAGATAACAGCCTGCTTATTACACACGGTATCAATTGATTATATTATCACCCTCCTGCCCTTGTGCCAATATAATTGGGGTTACCGCAATAATATCTTTTTTCTTCTATCAATAGAATTTATCAACTGACGTGCGATAATAATATATCAGACCTGAGATGTATTAGTGTGAATATGATGGTCACACGGAATAGTATTTTTCTTAAACCATTATAAAACCTAGAAGAAATCTAAGAAAATCGTTGTGAATCGTATTAGAGCGAAACAAGAGCCGGGACATGGACGCAATATGTTTGATAACCGAACACCCAATTCACTGAGCACCCAATTCACTGGCTGGGGACTGATCGAGTTATCCCAAAACTTTCTCCTCAGCTTATATTTCTTATACTTTAGCCAATTTATTTTCCAAGTGAATTATGATGATGATCTCTACCATAAAGAAAGTCATCGCGATTACATGAATACATTAAAGGTCTATGTTAGAAGCAAAATGAATAGTTAATAATGCTGAACATGAGTCAGAAAAACGTAGATGGAGTATTTACTGTAATGCCTTACAGTTGCCGGGCGGGGGCTGCACGCATGCGCACCGCGGCTCTCCCGCGGGGCACGGGCGCGGCGAGGGGGGTAGGAAGGAAGGCGATAATAAAATAAGGAGCACCGTCGCCGCCACCCCGTACCCTCTTCACCCCACCGAGGGGTGAACCCGCGCCCCCCCGGCGCCCTCGCCGCCTGCTCGCCACACCCGTGCCACTGAATCAGATACTACGCGACTTACTAATCATGGATCTTGTAATTTTAACATTTAGGGCCGATAGTAACTGCGATGGCTTCGACCCGACTTTTACGCGCAGGTTTAGATGCTTTTTTTTATCGTTACATTGTTTTTACCAGGGTGATAGGCTAAACGAGATAGCGCTTCATGTAATGGTTCTCATCCCACGCGGATTGCAAAGAAAGAAATAATTACATAAACATTAAATATCCAATCAGAATTAATAGGATAACAACTTAGTATTAGATCGGCAACCTCATAACAAAGTAAGCTCATTAAAATCATGTCCTTTCATCCCAAAACGGAATTAAAAAAATAACTTTTAAATACCGACACAAAGGATAAAACCGTTTATCCTTTGTGTCGGTTCAATTTAACATTATAACGTGTCCGCGTCAAAAGGAAAACATTAATTACGGATGTTCGCAGCAGTGGCGTCGACATGAAGCTCTTTTATCCGTTGTCGACTTACACCGGAAACTTTCGGGACAATCATTTCGTTTGTTAGCGAATTTTCACTATTTTTGTGACCACGTAGACGTACGTACATTATATTTGTATAATGCATTGATCCTTTGTGGATGTCGTGCGACTAATTCTGTGACGTAACGGGAAGGTTCAATGAATCACTCATGGTGTAATGGAAACAGCTGGTAAGTAATGGTGGTGTCGAGGCTGACTGCCCAGGGTGTTCCTGATGATGACTTCGCTTTCACTCCGAACACATTTCTATACATAAAAAGATGAACGGATGCCGGCGCCCAGTCTCAATAGATTGTCTACGGTGTCTACTTTGCGTTACAAAGGTTATCGGGTTTTTCTGCATAGAAATTCTCAGTAGCTGGACGGAGTCTGGAACTGTACCCGGTAAATGGCAATATGCTCGCCTCCTATTACATGGGATTCAATAACGGCATCGGCGAAATGTTGGTGTTATACACCTCTGCCTAACTATTTGGGGGATACAGGCGTGATGCTATATTATGTCACATGACACAATACCATTAAAAATTATGTCTTTCCCTGGTTTAAACCTCCTTCTTATTCTCAAACTGGGCAACAGCATCTATCAGTATATAAATACTACTAAGATTACATAATATGCTTTCACAGACGATGATAATCCCGTCTTGGTGGAAGCGGTTTGTGCGGAAGACATGCTCAGCCTTAAATATTCATTGGCTCTAGTAAGTAAAAGGTCAAACGACATAGATACATTCAACGTTATAGTACACAACACAGTAATAAGAATATGTTAGTTGAATGTGTATTAATTATTTTGATAAAGAAAAATCTGAATTGACGGCTCTGACTGGCGGGTTGACGGACTAAACCCACCATCGAGAGCTTTATGGAACCTTCTCATGTGTACAGGTTTCCACACGCTGTTTTTTTTCCTTCACTGTTAACGCAAGTGATAATCAAATTCGTATCCACACATGCCATGATACCGAAAACTCAGAGGTGCGGCCCGGGTTTATACTTAGGCCCTCGGCATGGAAGACGAGCGTTCAATCGTTAGGCTATTGCGGCTTCTACCTACGTACTACGTGTATTTTAGAAGAGATACAAAGATACATGTTTTCGTTGCCAACGGCGATACAAGGCTTCAAGGATTCTGCCAATTTGTCCCTCTGAATATTAAAACAGGCATTCATAACAAATAAGGACGAAAATCTCACTCTACATTACCTATATAGAATCTGATATTGAAAAAAATGTTGTGTAGATTTTACTTATACATATTTTAATAACGCCAGTATTTTATTTATTTTGAATTGGGGACTGAAAGTTATTTTTTATTTAAAATATATAGTCGCAGACGGTGGAATAAAAAGTAGACAATATACTCTATTTTGTTATAGTCAATAGTGTATAACATTGATATTAAGTTTAAAAATTATCGCAATAAAAGTTGATGAACTAAAACAAGATTACAGATCTGCATCTTAGAAGCCCATTTGCGCGGCTCGCCGGGCAGGAAACGTAAAGTAATTTATGTTCGAAGTGAGGAAGTTGAGGAATAGGGTGAAAGCCGGGACCTATTTGCGCGCGGAAACAGCCTGCGAATACTGGAGTTTGTGTAAAGGTCAAAGGAGTGCTTTTATTATTGCTCTAAATGGAATAAGAGTTTCTTCAGTGATTTTAGGAGCTCTGGTACTTTTGGTTTTTAAGAACTCTTGTTTTGTAAATCCTATAAAGTACAAGCTTGAATTCAAGATGAGAAATAATTGCGTAGCGGAATATAGTAAGCATGGAGAAGGACCATAAGTCCCATAGGAGGAAGACTCATCTTCAGCAGAAGCAAATCAGTGGCTGATATGACATGATTTAGACGGACGCAAGTGGCTTACACTTAGGCACTTGCCTGTTAAAGCCATTATTTATTTATTTCGCAAACATCCCATGCCCATTTAATGATTTGCTATCCTGTCTTCTTTTTTCCCATCAAAAATATTGCAAAAATATATTGGAATCATATTCAATCCTTTCCAGATCATAACATCAGTATTGTAAACAAATATTGAAGAAAATACCTCAACAAAACGCAACAGATATCTCCTAAAAATTCATTACGCCACAATCATATCAATTTACAATATCACTTGACAATCGCTGCCTTGAGACCGTAAAGTACACAATATCATTTTACAAGTATATCTGAAACAGCTTTAGAATGTAATGGGCCAGGCGAGATGGGTTCAGTGTAGAAGGCTGAGTTGTTAGACCAAATTGAATAACATTTACTTTTATAACGTTGGAAGCGTTTGGCGAGGCGGGGCCCGCTCGGTAACTGATGGTGGGTGGTGTAAAAGGAGATATCTAGCGGATGTTCAATACCTATCTGGATGCAAGCGACTGTCAACCATTCCGTCTGGACTTAAAAATGGATCTTGACCCTTGAGTTTGTTTCGGCGTTTCCTCTCACGGATATTCATAGGAAATGACGACACCATCTAGTTAAAAAACAAAACATATAAAAGTGAATGAAAAATCCTAATTGCAAAATAAACAATTTCATTCCTTTTCATTTCTGTGTAGAGATCAATAGGGCAGTTTCAGATCCAACAGTGGACATTTAAAGCCTGATATAATGACCAGAAGTACACAGACCAGGCAGTGCCGGACTAACGGGGGGGGGGGGGGGGCACGCCCCGGGCCCCTGGTCCTAGGGGACCTCCAAACGCCTCCATGTTCCCTTGATCAAATCCTGAACAAGGCTTTAAAAAATATGCTTAGTACCTATCTAAGAGGTGGTTTGGTGTTGGGAGGTCCCATACAAATATCATCCCATACAGATAATATACAAATAAATAAATCCAGCATGAAACGGTAATTTACAATTTTTAATATAAAATTACTACTACTGCTAATCTTCCTCATTCATATCCATATTCTATGTATGTTTATTTAAGTCGAATTTAAATTTCACTTGCAAGATTTTAACTAAATAAACATCAATACTTATCCTATCTTACTAATATTATACATGTGAAACTTTGTGAGGATGGATGGATCTTTGTAACTACGGCTGAACGGATCTGGATGAAATTTGGCACAGAGATAGACTATAGCCTGGAATAGCACATAGGCTACTTTTTATCCCGGAAAATGTACGGGTTCGTAAACGACGCGGGCACGAAGCCGCGAGCAGAAGCTAGTACATACAAATGTGAACTGAATAAAAAACTTGTAAAATTACATCAACTTCTTAAACTATTCACCTCATTCAGCTTTGTCGCCCCAGGCCTCTGAAGGGCTTAGTCCACCACTGATACCAGGCTAGGTTAGGCTCAAACAAACACAAACACACGGTTTAACAAGAACAGAATGCTGGCCGAGCTTTATTTAGTTTCCTAAAATAAATGATTAAGGTAGAGTTTTTTTTTTCAAGCTAGAATAAAGGTAATATTTTTATAAAGCCAACAGAATATTTTAGCGTTAATATCTGCATTACCAACCCTTTACATCTCGCCGCTCTTAACTCACGCCATTACATCGTTTACCATCGAAAGCTTTACTCACTTTCATTCTACTCCCTCGAGGACGCAGGCATTTGCCCACTTTCCCATACACCGCCTCCTGCCACCATTGCCAGAAACACCCTTCTTTTAAAACCTTCAATGGACGCAGTATTGGGTTATAAACCTCTTGATGTTCAAGTACTTTATATACAGCGGTTGAGGCTTCACAACAGGTTCCACGATGTACTATACAATTTTACTTACCATCTATTTATACCATTGTGGAAAGCAAATAAAAGTTTGAATTTGAGTTTAAGCTTCATTGTAAATAGCAAGATGTCTGTTGAATTATAGCTTTTACTGTACTGAATATAACGTAATTGAAATTATTCATTATTGTCGAAAATAAGAGACAGAAATGGTTAATTAAATCGATTATTTCAGTAGATCTAGAATAGGTGACATATTTTTCTTTTTGCCTGAGTTTAGTAGTACGTGTGTCGTAACTTGGACTATGATCTAAAATATCATGGAAATATATAGCTTAATAATAATACTTTACAATTGTCATCAATGTCATATAAAGTGACATTTTGTTTTAAGCTAGGCTTTTCTAAAGGGCGAGCAACTTTAAATTGTTTTTATCAGGATTGTACCCATCTTATTACCATATTTCTAAGCTCGTTTCATTCCCTACCAACAATAATTTAGCTAGAAGCATCTCCATGGTAATTGTCTGACATAAAAGCTGATTACGAACCTTATGCTAATGTCATTAAGAGTCATAAATTAAGTGTATATTTTGACAGTTCTAATGTGTTTATGATGAAAAATAATTTTGCCTTTTCCGACCCCCATCGTCACCGTCATCGTAAAACAAAACACGTACTTGTTTTTGTTCTCGTATAGTTAGATCTGACGTACAAAGACCTTCTGGGAACTGCTTATTACTGTAACAAAGGGAAATGGGTTCCTTTTAAAAGGTAGCGATGTTCCGGGAAATACGTAATATGTATATTATCTGTTCATGTTTTCAAAGAAAAATATTCTTTATATATGTTAAAATTACAATTAGTTTTACACAACTTTTGTGGATTTAAGTTTTTGTTAAAAATAAAATTACTAGCCCTTTGTTGATAATAAATTACAGCCATGAATGGGTACCTATGTCCGTCTTAAATACAAGAATAATCTCCAGGGTCTCTAGTATGAGCTTTCTCATCTCAGCCATAGTTAACATAAGCCAGATATTTATATAATGTGCAATATATACGAGTATCTATAAAATATGAATTTACTCAAATGCGCGCGCACCATTTTTTCATACATTTTTGGCTAAACAGTAACAATGATTGAGATCGATCTGAACTCGTTCTATATCACATAGCATAACGCCTATATTCCCCGAAAGGTTAGGCAGAGGTGTACTATTGTACACCCACATTTCACCGATGCTGTTATTGAATCCTATGTAATAGGGGACGAGCCTAATACTATCTACCAGAACAGTTCCAAACTTAGTGCTGATACAGAGAATTTCCATATAAAAAAAAACCCAATAACACTTTGCCCGACCCGGAAATCGAACCCAGGACCTCACGCTCAGCAGTCAGCTATTATGTTTTTAACTTCTCCATACCATTTTGCACATTCACATTTATTCTATCATCTTAATTATAATGAAAATTGCCCTGCCAAGTCCGAAAACTCATTACGGTTATCTAGCTAAACGAAATATGAAAATAATTAATATTCCACCCGACTACGCGTGCAATTCCGAGCATTTGCATATGTATCAGTAAATGTCCACTGTTGGACATACAACATGTTTCATGTTACTAACTGTGCTCACAGATCTGACCGCGCGAAATGGTTTTTTTTGCGATGAATAGTAGAATATACACAGTTAGTTACGGCATAAAATAACGGTTGGTTTTTCTTTTTTCTAAAAATAAAAGTTATTGTGGTAACCAGGCTTTAAATAATTACCATTTCGAGACATCCTAATCCTAACTAGTTTGTTTGTTACCTTTTCACGCCTAAACCACTGAACCGATCATCCTGAAATTTAGCATAAACGTTGTCAGGTGTACAGAAACGGACATAGAGTACCTTTCATCCCGAAAAAAAGTACTGTTCCCGAGGAAATCAACAATAACGTTCTTATGATAATAGATGGCGCCACGTGTCTATCGCAAGCAAAGTACAACCCGAATTGATTGTCAAATTCTAAATTAACGTGAGCGAAAGCCGCGGGCAAAAGCTAGTAGATTATAATGTGAAAGTAACGTAAGGGTGTAGCAACTTTAAAAATACAACCCCACTCCCCATTCGTTTTCGCCCACTGTCAATTCGTCCAAATTGTTTGACCTTGAAGATTTAGAACAGAAAGAAAAACGGACATGCGCATGGCGTTCTCCTTCTTGTATCGTGCTCATAGGAAACCTTTAGTAGGTAGGTCTATTCTTCTGACCCTCTTTTGCCCTCCGACACCCGTAAGGAGTAGGTAATGCAGTAATTTATTTTTTACTTGAAACTACTCCAGTTTTGTAATAGGCACTAACTTTGTACCTCATGAGAAAAAAAAAAGCTAAAAATTCTTGCGCCCATAAAATAAAGCCTAATCTTAGTATAATGAACAGTACAGCTTTATTTATAGTTTTTAATTATAGTGGTGTACAAGGGCAAGCAAAGTGCATCTGTTTAGTGCAAGCTACAGTACGGCACTAAGTGTTTCACGAATAAAGTACCCCTTACAACGCGAACTGCTAATTAGAATGTAATTAAAAACGACCCCTTTGCTTAGAAGGAAGTTTTAAATTTTAATATTAATTATACTGCATCGAGTAAGTGTCACGAAACTGGTTTTTGAAAACCAGATAGATGTGCGCTATATATGTTTAAAATGCTAGAAATTGGATTAATCCAAGTAAATAGCTGATAATATACCTTGATTCTACCTGAATATAATATTTATAAAATTTGCTTTTCAAGGACGTGGAAATGTTCTCTTAAATCTGTTTCTGTGTTATCTTTTCAATTAAGTAATATTACATAACACTACAAATAATGTTAGTTATTAGATAGGACGAAACTCTTCTGAAGAATATCATAATTATTGTTATTGTCGGGTAATATAATTTTATTTTCTTACTTTTCTATCTAGAGAATATTGTGATGACATGGTTTTGTTGTTCTTGTGTTTTGTGTGTTTATCCTGTATTTAGTTTTTCAGTGATAGCCTAGCGGTTAAACGCTTGCCTTCCATGCAGGAGGGTTCGCGTTCAAACTCGGCCCGCACCTCTGACTTTTCGGAATCATGTGCGGATCAGAATTTGATTATCACTTGCATTTACGGTGAAGGAAAACATCGTGAGGAAACTTGCACACTTGAGAGGGCTCCATAAAGTTCTCGACGGTGTGTGTAGACCGCCAACCCGCACCGGGCCAGCGTGGTGGACTAAGGCCTACCCCTTCTCATTGAAGAGAAAGAGAAGAGACCCTTGCCCAGCAGTGGGACAGTAATGGGTTGAATTTATTATTTAGTTTTTCTAGTTTAATTTAATTTATCTTAATTGTAATCATTTTTTTATATATTATTTTAGTTCACCTAGTTATATGTATGTGCATGCTGTGATCTCCTTTAATTGGTGGAGCACAACTCACAAATACAAATGTACTAACTAATATGGAACGTAATTTGTGTATCCTCTGTTGGAGGTCCATAACATAATAAATAAATAAAAGAAGAAGAAAAATTATAGGTCACCATACGTCACGAGAACTTTGTAAGAAATATCGTTAAAAACTAGCTAGAAGAAAGGAACACAAAGACCAAGAAGAAGCTACATAGAATAGTATGTCAATACGTTTAATAAAGTATATATTAGCGGAAAAGAAACCAGAAAGGAAAATGCTACAACCTCACATTTATGATATTGATTAGACAAAATGGGTATTTCTTTCATCCTGTAATGTTATATGTATGTTAAATATATTATTAACTGTAACACAAACAAAACACACTCCATTTACGCACCAAGATTACCAAATAAACAAAGTTGGTAACGAAACGTTTTGTGCGAACTTCATCAGTAGTTTTAACAATTCATTAGCCATAAAATGGGAAAGCCCATTACAGACGGCTTACTGCCTTCGTTAATGCACTGTATTCCTTCGGGGACGGTAACAGGGACGCGTACCTTTCAGTATCGAGTACAACATGAATTTTCGACGAACGCCGAGGGCACCTCTATATGTGTAGGTGAACGGTTAACAGTATGTGAAGGTGAAAAGGTGCTCACGTATATTGCTGATCTGAATTTTATAGTGGTATTGACCGTTTATTACATGTTTAATTTAATGTTTTTTAAAAGCTCTTTTAAGTTATGTAATGTTGATATTTATGATTTTTATAAAAAACTTTCCAAAATTACCTGAATGGAGTGATAATACATAAATAAACTTAATCAGTTTTAAAAACTTATTTTATAATTGAAGTTCTATGTTATGTATATTAACATGAGAAATAACTACATAATTACTATGTAGTAAGTGTTTATTTCAAAGAGAGGCCTATGCCCAGCATTAGCCGTAGTCGGGCTGCAGATGCTGATGATGAGGTGCTCAACATAATATGGTAATAAATCATATTAATAAGAAGCAGATTCTGTTAATAGACTCGTTCAATTTTTATCATAATAATATGTTCAATAAGTTTATAGATTTATGATGACTGATGATCTATCATGGGAAGACCTAGACAAAGTTTTGCACTACAAGTCAAGGAGAAAGTAGGGGTAGAGTCGTATCAAGAGGTCAAAACGAAGGCAGAAAATAGAGAGCAGTGGCGAATGCTCCACCGACAAGAGATCTTCAAAAAATAAACCATAAAAATACAGCTTTACTTCTTTTTTCCATCCGACTCATCTCAGGCGCACCAATAACGTAAAGCATACAAATAGGTACATATTATCTACTATTCGATGTTCGAAATTGCGTTGACAAATCATTCCAGTGTATTTAACTATCAGTCGATTGACCTTTATATTTACTACGCTAAAAAAATAATGCATTGTTTTAGTGTTCTAAAACTATCTTCGCATTATTGTCTTTCTAATGAAACCGATTTGGGGCACATCGGTTAGATAGTTTCAAAGTCTATAACGGACATAGGTAGAAATAATTTTTGTGTTTTATATATATATAGATATCTGAGGCAGCAAAATTAATCACTACTTGAGTTCCATTAGGCGGACCCTGAGTGCTGCGCATGGAGTGACTAGGTACGTAGCCTGCCCCAGCCTAGCCGGTGTAATTAACGCGAGCAGGTCGTGTTTACTATCGCGCTCCGTATGCAAATGCGTCTGCATTGCGTCTCAGTACTTCAGCTCCATTCAACTACCTACAGCTAGGGCTGCTGACATCACGTCACCTACAAATACATGAACGAATAACTATGCACGAACCCCCTTATACTTAATAGAGTTTTAAACAGATTTTAGAACCATTTTAGTTGTTAAAGGTCAAATAACTATAAAATAATTTTGTCATCTATTTTCATTTGTGAACTGAAAGTGAAAGTGTAATAATCAAACAAAAACGACCTTTAATTTAAGTTAAAATTTACCAATTAAACCAATAGTTTACTCGTGGTTTGCTGCTGACTATATACTGTCTTGATTTCTAACAAGGCATTATAATCCAAATATTCTACCAAGTAGCTGTTATGAGGTAAATTGGCCAATATTTATATCAAATCCATGATGAGTCAGTAGATATCTGATTTACATTAAATTCTACCGATCAAATAGAGGGTTTATTATATACCTACTTAAGTATAAATATACCAACATCTATATAGGAATCGTGTTTCATTTATTTCGATTGCTATACCTGTTATACAAGTAAGAAACTTGCACAAAAAGAAAACTTTCTGTACGCCCCAACCCTACCACATAAAGGGAAACCGTACGCCAAAGAATTTTCCTCATATTTTTCTTTCGAACCGCTCCAAATGAATTCCGTTTTAATAAGTCATTTATTATGGAAATATCCCGGGTTTTCCGTGTTGGCGTCGGCTTAAGTGTACCGTAGTCTACCAAGACTCCACCGCATGGCGCATTCTGCCGCTCCATACAATTTATATGAGCTGCGCCTTCACAGATTTTATAATAGGTATACGAAAGTGAAATTGGAAACGTTCCTAAGTGGCACATGTGGTGGATACTCAGGGGATGTGTGTGTGTGTGTGTGTGTGTGTGTGTGTGCTCACTCGACCTGTCCCAAATTGAGACATGTAATGGTGCAGTGGGCTGTCTAGTCTTAGTGTAGTATTGACTTTGCGCTACACTCGAAGCTTCTTTATCGGAACACATTACTTTGACTAAGCGTATACTTTATTCTTGTATTGAGACAATTATCATGAAATGTTAATGTTATCGCGGTAAGACTAGGTAGTTTCTTTGTTTCATTGAAACAACTGGGGGAAGCTACTGCATTATTAAGAAAACTATTATATATCAAACTATGAAACATATCCTATAGTAGTTTGACTGCCTCATTAGTCTAGTGATCGCAAGCGTGACTGCTGAGCGTGAAGTCCTGGATTCGATTCCCGGGTTGGACAACGTTTTATTGTGTTTTTAGCAGTACGGAGTCTGGAAATGTGCCCCATAAATGCCAATAGGCTCGCCACTAATTACATGGGATTCGATAACGGCATCGGCGAAATGTGGGTGTACAATAGTACACTTCTGCCTGATCCTTCGGGGATTAGAGTCGTGATGCTATGTTATGTCATATTTGAGGAAGTGTTAGTAATTTATCTACTTAATCATCATCATCATCATCAGCCAAAAAAACGTCCACTGCTGAACGAAGGCCTCCCCCAAGGGGGGGGTTTGCCATAATCCCCACGCTTGGCAGGCGGCTTGGGGATCGCAGTGGCTCACCGATTAGTGAGAGGACGCTGCTGCCCGTCCTCCGGTGTCTGGCCGCAGTTTTAAGACGTGCCCGGGTCTCTATCTATCTACTTAATATACCTATATAATACGCAATAGTAAAATATCATTGATTGTATTTGATATGCATAGCGTTTATGGATCGCCAGATTTAAGAAATCTTCTTCATCCGATCTGAAGCTGTTTAATATTACAAACACGACCGCCAGAAATTTATAGCTGAAATCAAGCGTTATGGCGATATGGAAATACCAATAAATTGATCTTTATGACGTCATCGGGCGTCGCGACGTGACGCGCATATAACTGTAGACTCGTACACACGTATATATGTACTTTCATCACAATTAGTGACTTATTTCTGTGACTTTCGGTCCACTGTGGCTACAGCAGATATGAATAACACCAGGAATGTCATTCTTACTGTGTTCGTAATAAAACTAGTCGAAGATCGAAACGAGGGATAACATATGTTATGTTACCAAGTAAAGTCTATGTCACACCACTACCTATATATAATATAGCAACTGAACCTATCACAATCTTCTTCTGAATGCCATCTCCAAAAAGGTTAATTATGATAACTTCCCCTACTCACGTGGACCACCATAGAACAATTTCATCAACTTCTAACCGCGTCCATATTATCTAGTTTACAAGGAGCGTCGCTAATTGAATCCCCACTTAACCCAGGATAATAAGCTTGACTTTATCTGTATGTGTTATGTATGCCAGATTGGCGCACGACGCGGCGCCGGCGTCGCCAGTGCCAAATGGCGACGATGGCTCCCGCCGCTTGCCAGAACCATCAAATATTCTATCGAATCTGTCGTATGTCAATTTTTAACGACAAAAAGCTGAAGTTATTTCGTTGTATATGCATGAGATGTTGTATGAGGTTTGAGTGAAATGTGTATTGAATCCATTAAGTGCATCTTATGGGTCAACAAGATTCTTGTCGCTGGCTGGAAATACCTGGAAAGCTAAGAATGATGATGATGATAAAAGAAACAGTTAAGTTGACGTTCGTTAGGGGTACAATCAAACTTTTGTTAAGAAATGCCCCCCGTATAAAATGCTTTCAATGATCACACAGACCGATTTAAACCGATTCGTAATTGATTGCACTATGTTGATACTAAGCTTAAGGACGCTCTGTCCATCCTTTTCCCTTAATCCCTTAGTAAGCTTCCAGCGAGGCGGTAACCACGAGGCTGGTAAATAAAGATTTTATGAATGAGGAAAAAGTAAGGATAATAGCACGTGGCGTTCAATAGTTTCTGCCTACAGCCTTAGGGGAAAAGCCTGGTATTAAATTCGTAAATATTTACTCGTGATCGCGTAAAATAGTGAGTGGGCGTTGGTTTAATTAATATAAATCAAAATAAATTCTACTCACAAAAATTAGCTTCAACACGGAAAACCGCCCAGCATTTAATACTTTTTAAAATGTCGTCGTATAACAAGTATAATGGAATAATGATTAACGAGGGCGACGTCGGAGGATATTTATATAAAGACTGGCCTTCCTGTGTATATTTAAGTAAAGCGAAATTCTAAGGCTATGAAAATCAGTATAATATTATATCTAAACGTTGCGATAAATTTCTAAATCTAGATATAGGTTTTACGAAAATTGTACGTATCGAGCGTGTACAAGGTCAGTGCGGTCGGATGTGACGCGTAATTTCCGTCCATCGGCTATTTGCGTAATTGCCTACGCCGTAGCCGGCGCTACGATATAGCGCTGTAGCTGCTACGGGTGGAATACAAATGACTTGGCTACTTGCAGGGAATATTTGTTAATTTATGTAAAACTACCAATATGCTTCTAATTCTATTTAAGTTAGGTAGAGGTATCTTGTACACCTCCCGCGGACTTGATGACTAGGATCACCAGTTGGCACTAATAAATACCTTATATGCGCCCAAATTATTAAAAACCATGTTGGGCGTGGCCTCTATTTCCCATAAGAACTCATTTACTGGACACGACACAAGCTTAGCTGCAACATTAGGGCTGTAAATTAAATATTTTTTCCGAAAAAATCAACTGTAGGCACCAAAAACTTAAGGAGAAGACATTTAGACTTTTAGTACAATCACTCAATAAACGAAATGCTGTTCATGAAAGTTCTATAGACAATATTTTCAGAAACTTGTATAAAGCATGATTTTTTTTTGTAGTAAAATTAATACTTAAGGGGTTTACAATGGTGTCTCCAACTATCCTCATTTTTATTTTTATAGCAAGGTAAGTAATAGTGCCGTCTTCAAGTATAAAATATATGATTTACTTTTAAATAATCTTACAGAAATATATAATCCAACATGTCAGGAATTAACAAAATGTCATAAAAAAACGCTTAAAATGAAATCCAAATTTTTTAAATAATATAACAAAGTAAAATATTAATGTGACTTCTTTTAACAAAAATGCTCTACCTAAATAGGTTTAATATATTTTGGAAAGGTGTTTCTTATAAATATTATAATACGAGGTGTGGACAATGTACCTACTATCCTACTTCCTATCCTACTAATATTATAAATGTGAAAGTTTGTGAGGATGGATGGATGGATGGATCTTTGTTACTCTTTCACGCCAGAACGGCTGAACGGATCTGGTTGAAATTTGGCACAGAGATACATTATAGTCTGGAATAGCACATAAACTACTTTTTATCCCGAAAACGTACAGGTTCGTAAAATACGCGGGCGAAGCCGCGAACGGAAGCTAGTCATCAATAACATTATATAACAATATAAAAAGGTAGCCTTCAATAAAAAGATCTGTTTCAAAAATAAGCTTTGTGTTGCGATTCTTTTGTCTGATATTTAGCACTTTCAAATGATGATACAAGATCTTATTGCTTTAAACTGCGCTGCATGTCATGAGTTTGAGTGCCACACGGAACAAATATTTGCATGATCTACAGATAGTTGTTAAGGATCTGGGTCTTTGTGTATGTGAATATATGTATTTGTAAACGAACCCACGATACAGGAATTATTCCTAGGGTGGGGCAACATTTTTAATTAAGAAAAATCAACGATTTATCATAATAAATTCAGCCCATTACTGTCTCACTGCTGGCCAAGGACCTCTATTTACAATGAGAAGGGTTTACCTTAGGCCTTACGTAGTCCGCCAACTCGCACCACGTCAGTGTGTCACCACACTGACGTGGTGCGAGTTGGCGGACTACACAGACCATCGAAAACTTTAAGGAGACTAATTTAGATCCATACATGATTCCGAAAAGTCGGAGGTGAAAGCCGGGTTTGAACTCAGACCCTCTTGCAAGGTAAGCGTTGAACTGCTAGGCTATCACCCTTTTATACAACTATAGCGAGACGTTAAAAACACTGCCTTATAACAGTATATTCAATATTTTGTATGTTTTTTTAATGTATTTCATATTGGTACACTTTACTTAATTAAAAGCTGAAAACAATAAGCTTCATCGCATATTCGAATTCTTATTAATAAAATCGAATTTCCATTTCCCTGAACTTTTGAACATTACGAAAAGTCCGACACAGGTTAGTTCATCAACACTCCTCTAATTTGATTATAATGACACATTTAATATCTCGCCTTAATAAATATACCAAAAGTCCAAGTAAATAATTAAACAACATAACATATCATAGCATCACCCCTGGACTATTTTACACACTGTTGAGTCCCATGTAATAGGGCGCGAGCCTATTGCCATCTACCTGGCACAGTTCCAGACACCGGGCTGCTACTAAGAATTTCCTTATAGAAAAACTCAGTAACACATTGTCCGACCCGGGAATCGTACCCAGGACCTCACTACAACCACTGGACCTCATTGGTCCAGTGGTTGTAGTCGACGAACTAATAATAATTAAAATTTCTTCTGGCTAATCCTTATTCTACGACATACTCCATCGCCTACTTACGCTTGTTACGGCGCAACAGAAGAAGAAATATAATATTAATAGAATTATCTCCTAACCCCAATATAATAAGATCACATAAAAGTAGACCCTCGCACGTGGCACAGTAATCGTTTCCTCCAAGTTTTTACATCATTACTTTTATACGGAAACTTTTCTCAATAAACGTTTTATAAGGCGACGAAAACCCATCAGATTCAATCTGTGGATCCCGAGTTTAACATGTTATTACTTAAAGGTACATTTGCAACTTTTTAAGTCCGTACGAGATGGTGGAGGAAAGAAAAAAATTGAATATAACGAGCAAAATGGCCCGTGATAGGCCCAGAAATCGGTGGCTGTTAAAAATGTGAAGGATGCCATGGACACTGCAATGTGCGGCGGCAAACGCCAGGATGAAGAACATCAGCAAAATAGTCTAGTGGTGAAGTGTTAATGATGTGAAGTGTTGATGAAGGATGGCAGAATCTTCCCAAATAACAATATCTTGCGATAGTCCCGTCTGCCAAGACAAAAAAAAAATAATCTTTGATAAGTATTTTTTTAAAAGCGTGTTCAATTTTTTTAAGAACCTTTACAGGCTGCTATGGTGATAAAGATGAGCCAAATCTCAGAATACTCTACCAGACGTTTTAACTTAATTGTTCGACAGCTTTTGGAAGAGCTTTATTTATGAAAGCCTTCATTATGCTAAGCTTAGAGTTTGATTATCAATTAATCACGTCAGCGATGCAGTCTGGTTGAAATAAGTTTTATTTTTAGTCCTTTAAACATCTCGTACAATAATTTCTCCTGTGTAGTGGGTACAGGAAACACAAACATACCTACATCTCACATGCATACAGGATCACGATTGTTTAGGTACATTATTGTACTCTCACATGTCACCGATGCCTTTATTGGTTTCGAGCTAGAGTCTACTGCCATCAAAATACCTGATACAATTCCAGGCCGTGTTAGCGCAAGTTCAACGCGAATGACAAATCGCACAAGAACGTTGTCAGTACTTACGCCCAGACTAAAATGTACACTAAAAACCTACCAACTTTTATAACTGTATTGTGTACATAAATCGTTACGACTCGTCCAATTTAGTTATCAACGTAATCAATGTAATCTATTATGTAAACGCAATTAGGTGATGAGCGCACTCCACGGCGTCGTGTCCGCGCCCGGCCGCGCCCTTGCTAATTACTGTGAAAAACTAATACATTTCATCGTTTATCATGGCACCTACTTTTACTAGAAATTGTTTACGTTTTTGTTGACATTACTCCTATATTGTAGTTTGTTATATGCTGCAACCGCGTTAAAAAATAATGTTATTCCCTTAGGTCTTAACGAATGCCTACAATTTAATAAAGACGCTTACTTGCGCATTTCCGTGTTCGTATATTCATAGTTCCCTAGATTTCGTGATGATTGAGTAGTTTTACAATATAAAACGTTACCTCACACTAGGAATAAATCCTGTATCGTGGATGCGTATGCTAACACAAATATTCCAATATGGAAGTGAAATGTTTAATAAGTGAACAAACTTCCGCAAATAAATATATGTAAAAAAAAACCCATACACAAACACCGGCTCCGTATCAACTCTCTGTAGGCCATAAAAATATTTGTTCCATGTAGTGAAGTAGTCGCTCGCTCAACCACTGTCCCAACCAAGTCATCAGTGACATTTCGATTACCTAGATAGGTACATTAGATAACGTACCTACTTTAAAATTATTAATTATGATTCATTAACTGATAAGTAGCACGTATTTGTTACGCATAGCATTGATAGATTATTTATTCATACTTATTTGTTATCATCGTCAAATAAAAATAAAGAATTTCCGCAACATAGATAAAAATAATCTTGATTTTGATATGTAAATTTAATAAGCAAATAACGATAATTCTGTAGGTATTATCTTGGTTGCTGTTTGCAAAATTTCCATTTGATTTCTCAGAAATTAAATCCATTTGGTGGTTTCATAACTTTTTTCGTAAACGCTCAAGATGATAGAAATGTTTGAAACTTTTCAGCCAATAAAATATATTCTAGCATTTATCAAATATTCTCCAAACATTTCTTCAGTAACTAAGATCATCTGGTAAACTCAATTTTTGTCACAAAACTGGTCAAGTTAAGAAAATCAAGTATTCCCTTAAGAAGTGTAAACAAGTTAGAGTTTCATGAAATACTGAAATCAGAAGGCATCGACTTAAAAAACTGTTCGCAACTCTTTGAAATATTCACAAAGTTTGTTCGAAGTCCCTTTGATTATATTTCATTGTTATCGAATCAGCGAGGTAACTTTGTTACAATCTTTTGTGGGAATGTTAGGTTTCTTTTGAATAAAACATACGCCTTTATATTCGTAACGAAACTGTGAAGAATTTACATGCGATAGAAAGACGCATGTATATGGAAGCGATCTTAAACTGAGAAAATACTGTTGGTAAGGCATCGAATATTTATCTTTGCCGTGCATCGCAAAGTTGTCTAGGGAAATAGGTGAGTTAGTGTATCTGAAAATATTTTGACATGGATGAACCAAAGGAAAAATAACATATGGTAAGATGGTGGTAGACAGGTTAACCGAAAGTATGTAAAAACGTAAAGCATATATATGCCAACACGTTGCTGCTGCCCGTGGATTATTCAAGGCAAGCCATAACACCTATGATTAAAAAATAAACCACCGCATCCTCTTATACCCTACATAATTAGTAACATCCTTGTAATGTGATAAAAGAACCTCACTTAGTGATTTAAAAGAATAGGAACTCCAGAAAAATATTATCACCGTGCTTTTCGTCTAATATCACTAACAAAGAAAGAGGTACCTATCTAACAAAAAGGACGATACCATTATTTCTAGTCACAATGTCGCAGCTGAAATACTTACAATATAATAACAAGCACCTATATATGTAGATACGGCTAGGAATTTCAATATAGGCACGAATACCTCGCACGCAGTGAGCTATATGCCTCAAGGTATGAGCCTTATTTGTAAAGCAATAAGGGCTAAAATACGTGAGCTCAATGTTGCGTGCTTATACACTTTGTGTTGAATCCAATATCTAATAGCAATGACGTGCGTGTATCTATTTCTATGAAATAAAACTCAGAAGGAAATATAGTTTCCAGTTTTAACTATTTAGGAAAGTATTAAAAAGGCGACCGATTAGTAGGTTCAGTTCCAAGTATAATTTACAGTAGGTGATGCCATTGCCCAAGCAGGAACGTTGACATAAAATCATTGCGCCTGTATTCTCCAAAGGATATGGCAGAGGTGTACTATTGTAGACCCACATTTCTTCTATACCGTTGTTGTGGCCCAAGCAAAAGGGGACGGGCACAGTTGTAAATTAGACTTCGATTGATAATTTCTATACAGAAAAGCACATTAAAATTTACCCGACCCAGGAATCGAACCCAGAAGTTCACGCGCACCGTCGCACTTGTTATCGCTAAACCACTGACCTAGTCTACTAGTACACGCTACAATCAAGATATAATATTAGGGACAGATTGTCCAAGGGCGGATCCAGGGGGGGGGGGGTCATTGAGGTCATGCCCCCCCCCCCCCCCCCTGGGCTGGATCTAGGCCGACAACTGATAATTTTTCTAATCACATTGATAAATTTAATAAAATAAATACTTTGTATGAAAAATAATATTTCATTTTAATTAGATTTATTATTGTTCGGCTCCGCGCAAAGCTGGATCCGCCCTCGCGATTCTCTTTCTTATATCAGAAAGTTATCCTGTCAGTTCTTATCGAAGAATTGAAGCTTATATACAGCAGCTGGCAAACAAAAACACGATCTTGAAAAGCAAATACAACCATCTACGTCCTCGACTTGTTGCGCGCAGCAGTAGGCCTTACGTAGTACATTATAGGTACTATCTTTTTTTACATAGTCTACATAGTCAATCTACATAGTCCCAAACCAGAAGTTAGCCACAAGAACTACTGCTATCAGTGGCATCCATTAATTCTTCCGGCGTGCAGCTGGTAACATGCCGGTCACGATATTAATTCACACATCAAGTTGGAGTCACCTACAAATCCCTACTTGTACAGGATTTCCTTGCTTCGGCCAACCTGAGTCTGAAGTAGGTTTAGGGATACTATAAAAAGTATTTCATATTATGGTACTAGCGCCTATGACGACACCAAAGACAGGAGAAAAGGGCCAATTGGTAATGGTTCGTACTTAAATACTTGAAAATAATTATAGGAAACAGATATTGAAGAAATGACGCAGCAATAAAAATTCTTTTGAAAAAAAATCCGCGTACGACACTTTCAAAATAATATCGAATGCCGTTAGGCCTAAGTACAAAAAAATTAAAGAAGGCTTAGATTACCTATACCAACCAACTTATTGCTTGCGTGATAATTGAATTCAAAATATTAATATATTGGTAGGTCATTGAGCTGTATAAAATCAAAGATTTATAAATATGGATATACCATATTCATTCATTAACGATTTTTTAGTTTCTTCACCAACCCACAAGAGCCATCGCTGTTATTCAGGGACCGGACATATTATTTTGATGTCGCTTACCTTCTCGTCTAATAAGAAAAGTGTAATATTATTGATAAGTAAATTAGCGAAAAACTCGGTTGCCATTCTTTCCTTGCCACTGAAAACCTACTAGATAAAATATTACGGTCTCAACTCTCCATAAACACTGCCTATCATACATACCGGCCTTCCGTACATACTTCAGCCAATACACATGACGACAAATTTGGTATGGGAGTAAATAATAAGTATTTAGATTTCTGCCTACCCAGATATTCTCGTCGTCTACCTACTATTATTGAATAGAAAATCACTAATACAATCGTTTTTTAATTTGAACTTTTATCTATTCGCCCACAGATGGCGCTAATATCCACTTAGGTTGACTTTACTTTCAGATTATTTACTTACCTATATCGACTAACTTTTTATCAGCTATTTAGTAGCTGGATTAATATTAATATTAATTCACGTAGGTTAAATAAGTTCCGCCGCAGAATAAGCAACTTATTTTGCGTAATGTCAAACTGATGATTTTTAAATAAACCGAACTATTTCGACCATTTCGACCAATCTTTTAGTTGACATAAATAGAGTGGAGCTGTGGTCCTCTTTAATTTTTATTTTAGTAACTTCTAATTATAACGATACTAAGAATAATGTAGGTAGTTCGTATCACATACATATATGAAGTATATACCAAATTAATAAATAGAAGCTACATTAAAACAAATACATCCGTCTTATTATGACCGAGTGACAACATCGATATAAAGATTTTATCTCGATAAATGGATACCTACTTAAAACGTGTAGTAGCTTGGTGATTATGGAGTGAATTGATAGAAAGGAGTTAGCTGCAGCACTTTTCCTTTCTGCGTCTATTAAGTTACGTATCAATTATTACCTAAATCAATGACGGTAACTGAAATGTTAATTGCTTCAAAAAAATTATTACAATGTCTTATTTTATTAAAAATATTGTTCGAAGCAAAGCATGGTAATAAGATACCTAGCTTTCGGGCTTTGCATCTACTACAGACAGATTAGAAAGCGTCTTGATTAAATAGAAGAAAACCTTTTTATGGCTGTAGTCAACCACGAAAGTAGCACATACGATAAATAGTTACCAAGACAAAAATACCTAAGTCATATCAATCCTGGATGGGGTGTGTATGTTTTGGAACTAGGAACTAAACAGTATGGTTCACATTTAAGGATAGTACAGCAATATTAAAATTGTTGCTGGATATCATGACATAGGGATCTATCTATATATTGCGTCAGTAATGCGACGCAGCATAATTAGTGATGAGTGCGTGTAGCTCGTATGATAGGCGGTGGGCCCGGTGCGACGTGGCGGGAAGCCTGCGCCCGTCCGGCAGCCGTCACCCCGTGTTATCTCGTTAGCACGGCCGGTGTCTACGGGCGGCCACTGCGGCGCGCCCTCGCCTCGACCGCGAACTAGGGCATCGGGGTGATCGGGAGCAGGCGAGCAGCAGCCGCGCACCGCAGCCCGAGGCGTGAGACGCCGCCGCCGGCCGCCACGCGCCGCTCGCCACTCGCTCCGCGGCCGCTGCTAGCGCCCGCAGTGACGCATTGCAGGTGCGCGACGGCCAATCGGCGCGCGCCGAACGCCAGTTCACGCCGCCGCACCAGCCCGATATAAAACCGACTATCCTTTGCAGATCAAATTTAATCCTGTGTCGTGCGTCCCGAGACATGGACTTGGACGTTCGAGTGATTCAAGTTTGAAACGAAACAACTGTAGCGTAGTGTTAAAAACTATTCCGAGCATCGGAAAACGGATATGAAAATACGGTGAATCGAATAGTCGATTCGGAACGATTCGCGACCGAGCACGAAGTGAATCGCGGTCGCGAGTTTCCCGGCGCGGCCGCTCGCGCGAGTGAGGGCGGCAGTATCGTTTCAACCGTCGATCCGTGCGGTCGCTTTTGCGGCGTAGTCTGTGATTTTTTAGTGTAGCTCCTGATAATCCAAGTTAATCTACAATGGTGAGTGATATTTCTGCTGAAAGGTGTCGGGAGTGTATTGGGGGAATTATCCTGAATCGGTTCCAGGGTATATTTCTGGGATGTAGTGCATTGGTGTTTATAGTGATGACGGGCCTCCATTATATTATTGTGATGGCCGTTTTTTACCGCATTGCGGATCGGCAATGAAGCCGATGTCTTGATCAGGATGCAGGACCAATGATCAGAAATTCATGGAATGGCTCGCGAGTGCTACGGGATTTCCAAATCTTTTAATGACCGTTATAAAATCTCGAGAAACGTCCGTCGCCATAGTTTCGTAGATGGTGCCGGCTAAATGACGTTAGTTTGGGTTGAAGCCGGTCGTAGATGACGCTCTAAAATGGCGTTCGGAGATTAGTAAAAAGAAAACAAGTGGTTTAGTGCGTTTATTTGATGTCAGCGAGGCCTAGACGCGCCCTGTTGACGGTGGATCGATCGGCCGGGCGCAACTGTCAAACGCCCGTTGACTCATCGCTACGCGCGCTCCTATATTTTTCATACGCAATTCGCTAAACGGGTCGCGTTTCTTCGCCGGTCTCGGAGGCTGCGGTATTGAACAATGGTAATGTAGTTGTTGCGTGTGTTGAACCGCGAACTCTATCGGTGGATTGCATTGTGTCGCTATGGTATGTCAATATCATTGCACCTGGCACAGCTGACTTGAATTCGTCTTCTCGTGATCAACTCACTATAATAATATTTCTGTTAGCTTGAATAGAATTATCAAGGCTAACAAGTTGTGCTAATAAGAACTAGATTTTAATTTGGAGGTCTGCAAATGTCTTTGGCTGATAAATTGCCTCTATCAATGCTAGTTATGGCTGACATATTCAATTATGCAAAGGAAATTCATGGTAATAAGCTGGATGATGTTAAAGGACCATTTTTGGAAGTAGTTGGTATTTATACTTCATAAAATAATGAAAAAATTATAGGTCTGATATGATACTGCTGGAGATAACTGATATTTTAAATAGTTTTATTTCAGTCCAAAGAAGTTTAAAAATTGGAGATTTTCCTTGTTGTACTGTTTAGGTATCTGATGTTCTACAAGTTTATACAGATCCGATATTAAACATAATAACTGGTTATGCAGAATTTTCCCATTTTGTTATGTCAATAACATTTATGCATAAATTATACAAGTTTTGTTAAAATCCAAATTCTTATTAAATATAATTTACGATTTATTTCAAAGTTGGATCGAGTCTGCCTTCAAATGATAAAATTGTTATTGCATGAAGTAGACTTCTATTTGAGTGATACTGTTTTAATGTATCATGATTGCCGATGTTAATACTATTGTACCTAGTCATTAATTGTTATTTTTTCCTAGAGAACAATGGTTGTTCCTACACAGTAATTAATTTCCATGGTGGCTGATAAGCCTAACCACAAGTATTTTTAGCTCTGATCATAGGTACCCACATCACTGCATAGATATCACCAGGAAAACCTCATTATTAATTTATGTAAAAATATATTTTACCTAGTAAATAATAAAGTTTCCTATAGGTTTGGAATATGTTTGTTAGTTAATACTGCTTTGTTATTAAATATAGAGAGTTATAAAAAATGCTGTATAACCAAATTGGTATTGATTTAAACATGGGCGGAGTCAATGTTGGATGACTTCACTTGTTTTACTTTTTTACTATGGCAGTCAAAGCAGTGTATTTACATTATTTAAATGATCACATAGCTTTATGTTTTGTTAGATGTCTCTAAAAGATATATTTTTGAGCATTGATTAAATTAACAATAGGACTTTGTTGGTCAACTTGAATAGAAATAAAATCAACATGGACGATTGATTGGGGGCCCGTATATTGTAGCATTACTGTTTAACATATAACCACAGAACTGAATACACTCTTGATATTTTTGGTGAAAATTTTAGGTTTATTAATTTAGTGACAGATATATACAAAACCTGCCTTGCCCCACATAGGCCTGCATCAATGATTTTCGAGTTGATAAGCAGCATTCCCTCTTTTCAAATAACAATCATAGTTTTAAAGTGGATGTTATGCTATCTCAATAACATATATTTGTTGATAAAACTGGCAATGCAGTATTTAGTATCTGTGGCGTAAAAGACCGCAGTATGACGCGACGAGGCCGGTCCGGTAATTACACATAATCTCCAGTGTAATCTTATCGCCGCCGATAACCGCCCGTGTACTGTCTGCCGTCTCTTTGTATCTAACACTCATTAACAATGGTCGTCAACACCGTATGTGCTTTTTTAATAAAAATGTTACGTTTTAGAATGAAAAAAAAAGTATATCCTAAAACAGTCGGACAATAATAAATGTTCTATTTTATACAGTATAAGGTAGGGTTTCTAATAATCGTGTATGTTGGTTTCAGGCGGATCAACTGACGGAAGAACAAATCGCCGAGTTCAAGGAGGCGTTCTCACTGTTCGACAAAGACGGCGATGGCACCATCACGACCAAAGAGTTGGGAACCGTGATGAGATCCTTAGGACAGAACCCCACAGAAGCCGAGCTTCAAGACATGATCAATGAAGTCGACGCAGACGGTGAGTACACGCCCTATAGCTATATCAGCATACTAATTCTGGCAGTACTTCGCATTCCATGTGGCCAGGATTTTCTCCATTTACGTAGGTAGCAGCATATTTGGCCATACACTGCAAATGACCAATGAATATTCAGTTTGCGGTTAACGACTTAACACTAAAATAGCATAAACTAAAGGGGAATTGAAGCATGAGTTTTGTTTCTGAATGATTCTGTTATTATTTACTTCTGGATTAGATTATGTATATAACTAAAAGACGAAATAACTACCTAACATTGAAAAAACTGAATTCCAAAATGAATGTGGAAGTAATTATATGTGTATTATCTGAATATAATGGAAAAATATACATAATTTTCAAGATTTTAAAATGATAAGCAACAGAAGGTTAATATGAATATCTAGAACCATCACGGATTCAACGATCGGTTTCGGTTGAATTTCGTTATATACTTTGGTAGTTTAATGGCCACCGCGCCAGCAACTTATTGGAACCTGTGGATCCGAATCCAGGCTAGCAGGCAGCTAGCAGCAACTTGGATCAACAAATCATCAACTAGTCGCTTGGTACCTATTCCTAAAAATATTTTTCATTGAAACATTTATCATTACCATATTACTTTTTGTTGGTTAAAATTAGTATCTAATGATGTCATTTATTCTTCCGAGATAAACAATACAATTGATTATGTACGTAGGTACTCATTTTCTGATATTATGTCATACCCAAAGCTATATACATCATACCAGTTTATCGCATACAGTATTAAAGAGAGAAATTTCCCTGTCAACTGTTTCCTCGTCGATCTGTGAGCGAGCGGTCTACGTGTTACATTTGTCCAGTAAACTGCATGACAAAAAGACTGATATAGGCCAAGATTATCTTCGGTGCTATTTAACTATTACCTATTTATAATGTGCCCAAATACAGTTAATCCTTGAATGACCCTCCCAATTTCCATAATAACTTAGTGTTATATAATGATTTCGCTATCAATTCAATCTAATACTTATATTAAAGTCGCCCATACCTATTGTGATTCATTACAAATGTAATAAATTTCATATCGCACTCACATTTGCCGTAATCGATATATTATCGTCTAAGGTATTAGAGTGTTGATAAGGCCCATGCTTGAATATCTATGAGTAAAGTCCTTTGGAATGCGCCTGGTGTGCCTAGCGGTAGATTTGATGCTATATAAGGCAGTCATAACGTTAATTGACTGAGTAAATTACATTAAAATGTAAGGGCTTACGCCTGAACTGTTTAGCAAACATTTTTATGGTTAGTGTCGCACGCAACGCAACTGTCGATAAGATAGGATAAATTTCAGTTCAATTTGTTGTTTGATTCGAACGAATATTGATGCCACTTTAGTCCTAGGCTCCGATGAATTAGAAAACGATAAACCGTTGGTTTCTTATAGGCTAAATCGATTGTCTAATCTGAAGGAATTCATACCTCTAGTTAGCTCTTATTAGCTGACCAAAATTAGTATTGGGTTACACTTCTCTATTCAGTAAGTAATTACAAGAACAATAAGCTTAAAACTGTGACAACACCAAAAAAACAAGCTTCCGCGTATGAGTGTTTACATTAGTTATAAGTTAATCCATACTGCGCGCGCGCCGTAAAAACATTATCACGGCGTACTTACGTAGACTGAGTTTACACAGCATTTTATCAGCATCCACGTCTGTGTGTGCGTTAGATGTTTTGCACATACGCAGAACAAACACGTGATAACGCGCTTATGTCGCCAAAATATGGCGTAATTATAGCCCTGTTAATGTTGATTGAGAATGTAATTCTTTCTTCTGGAATCCAATGATAGCCATTCGAAGTATAAGTTAAATGACCCTCATTTACCTTAGATCTAACTCCCACAAAAATATAGTATTCAGATCTGAAGCGCAATGGCGGCTTGGCAGGCGTATTGAAGAATGTGTTACGATGTTATCAGTGTATAAGGGACGGCCTTATATACTCTTGCCAATCAACGTGAAATAATCCCGTACGACGCGTTCCCACTGCAGGATCCTGATTTCTGAGACTTAACAAAGGGTTATTGTGAGCTGTGATTCCTACAAAAGCCCAAACCGACCGAATATTTTACTACAAAGGGGGTGTTTGAGTGTGTGAATGCACCGTGGTCTGCAGGATCCCGTAAAAATCAAACCTGTACATCAGTACGTACCGTGGGAACAGGAATTTGCAGAACAAATCACGGAAACGGAATGGCCTGTACGTCTAAAATTACAGCAAAATTAATATTCGTAATTGTACCTTCACAAGTATGATACATCACATACCACTAGAAATAAACGATAATCATGGGAAATGAAAAATTACATCAGCAATACAGGAATAATTGCCGGCAGTAGTAATAACATAAATGTTTACATTTCAATGAGACAACGCCTGTACAAACATACCTGGTTGAGCACATCATGCGTGCGCAAACATCATTTTGAGACGAAACATGTGAGTTTTCATAAAAGTATTACATGTACATTTAAATATAATTGATAAGGATCAGCATTGCCTTCAAAACGAGGAATGCGCGATAATAATGTGATATTTATAGAGAAATGGATTATTTCCGTATTCCCAAATCGTAAAGATGCCAAAATGCTGCTGTGAGAAATTTGCAATGGAATATGCACTCCTTTGTGTCGCGTTTCCATAGACTATTGTCAGAGATCGATTGCGCAAAGAATTGGACGTACCGTCGTTAATATGAAAGCTCCTTTGTGAGTCAAACAGCTACCTCCCCTTTATAATAAGCAATCCGGAGCTCTTATTTCACATGGGAAATACTAACGACCCTTCATGAGAAAAGTAGGTAATAAAAAATATCGGATCGAGTCGTAAGCAAACAATTATTTAAATCAAACTCGTTCACTTCATGTTTCCAAAAATAGGAATAATACCATAAAAGTTCGTCGTGGTAATGTGAACAACAATTTAAAAGGCATTAGTCCCTCTTTAGTGGTCGCCTTAATTTGGCTGGCGGAGTACAATGCGGTGACGTCATTCACTCGGTATTGGAAACGGAGACACCGTTATTTGCAGACTTGAAATGGACTCCTTGTTGCTGTGAAAGTTTCACTTCGGAGAATTCACGAGGTGCAGCGGAACGACGACTTATAACAGTTTGCAAAATAACTGTTACTTTATACTTGATTTTTGACTAAAATACTAACAATTCCAACACAAATTTATTCACCTAAATTAAGAAGTGCAGTCACCAAATAATTAGCGTAATGGAAGAACTTAAAATACGGTTAACTAGACAAACAATAGCCACAGTATTTACGGTTTTGGGTGTCTGACCTCGTAGGTTTCGCTAGATCGACCTGATGTATTTAAAAAGTGGTCAGCCACCCATTTTTGAGCTCTGCGTCGCATAGCCATTGTGTATTTACGTGCATTCCGCCCAACCTTGACATTACCGTTATCAAACGATGCGACATATTAATGGAATGTCGATCACCCGTCCCATCACTACGATATGTAGATTTCGATACGTACATCGATTCGGCATTAGAGATTGAATACGAGACTGCGTATATTTTGAAACATTAGATTACTAAACAGATAATCATATGTGCATCGGATTTCATTATTTAATCTCGTCAAAACAAGAAGAAACATCCTCTAATTCATTTATTTAATTTATTCAGTTACATAATAGCGTCGGCCAAAGAACAGACTTGTTCAACCTGTTTATAACTACGCCGTGCCGGGGTACGGTTTGCATGACAATAGAGGCGAGATGCGACCACTAATTAACACTACAATTGCTACATCTTACACTTGTAACACAATACCTCGTTTGCGACAAGAAGGGTAATTGTTCGGCGTAACTATTCACACAAGTGCGACGTTGAGGAGTTATAAAGAGATAGGTCTTAGTGTATACTAGCTGTGCCCGCGACTTCGTTCGCGTGGATGTCGGAACCAATGTATTTTTAGTGAGACCAAATGCACTTAACCCTATTTTTTTCTATTTTATTTTTTTTCTAAAATAAAAGTAGCCTAAGTTTCTCCTTATTACATCAGCTACCTGCCAATAAAAGTCCCGTCAAAATCGGTCCAGCCATTTCAGAGATTAGCCTATACAAACAGACAGACAGACAGACAAAAATTGTAAAAAATGTTATTTTGGTGTATGTACCGTATATATATTCATATGCATGTAGTAAAAAACGGTTATTTCAATATTACAAACAGACACTCCAATTTTATTTATATGTATAGATTAATACGTAATGTGACTTGTTTGACATTGGAGCTGATAAAATAGACCTAATTTAGACGTACACAAGCTTATGACTGAGATGTAATGTATGCATACGAAAATCAAATTGAAATGATTGCCCATTTACATGATATGAGTGGATACTTTTTCCTTATATCGCCAATTCTTTTCCAAAATGTTATCTGCCATAGCTTTGGAACATTATCGCTCTTTGAAACAATCGTATTGATATTTAAACTAGTCATTTCCATATCAATATATCATTAAAATGATGAATACGTTTTCGTTATCCACAGTAAACTCTGACGTATATAAAACGCGATACCGGAATCCACGTAGGCAAGTTCTTTAGGCTCGGATAATGTGTGGTTGATTATGGCAGCAAAGTATGATTTTCGATAAAATGTCATTTAATAGTTCCATTCATTATCAAGGAAGTATGCTATTTTTCAAGGAATCTGATAGAGCTACGTGTACGCAGGTATAGCGATAAAGTTATCGTATAATCCACTATCTTGATCCGAATTACAACGAAAGTTGATTGTAGATTTTTTGTTATATCACGAGTTCATGGTGGTTTTATCGTTCAGGTTTTAGAAAAAAAAACTATATTCCTATCACTTTTTTTTTGTGGCTGATCTTAACATTAAGTATTACTTCTTGGAATCTCTGTAATACATGTAACTAGTATGTTTGTTGTTTAATGTAAAAAAAAATTGTATGCCTAGCAGTTACGTACTTATACCTGACTTGGGTTAAAGATCGCCACACTAATGATAGAACATTACCCTATCATTTACACGCCAAGGCTATCTGAACTATCTTACATACAATGTTCCCGCAAGCCAGGATGACGTACACACTGTCCATATATCTTCAGTTACCAACCTAACAATACAATATAGCGCATCCGGGACAACAGCAAATTAATTCGCTTGACAAACGGAAGGCCGATAAACATGGCGTGTGTTCCTGCGATAAAAGTGTTATTCATATGAAACGAGCCATTGATGTTGTGAATGTGAGATTGTGAGCCAACTGGAGATATACGCGATCTTTATTTTGTGCGTTCAGTCACCCAGATGGTGCTAGATGCTAAACATCCGTCTCGACCGGCTAAGTAAACACACGTAAAATGATCTATGATAAAGTTCAAATGAGCAGGCCGAACGATATATATATGATTTTTTACTGAGAGGACATAAAATCGCACTATGTACTCTTATTAAAGATAATTAACTCTAATAATGCAATAATAGCTTTTCTAAAGTAGCCTGGTTCGTCTACGAGATAATATGCAGCAAATATAAAACGTAAAAACTAAATTTAGTGATCCACGTTGCTGTAACTTTTATAGTTTCTTATATATTACTATACTTTCATTCACCAGTCGCTAGTCTAAAAATAATCTTAACAGTTTGTTATAAAAGCATCCAAAACGAAAATCCTTAAAAAAACACTTGGTATCGATAAATTCTCCAAACAAACAATCATCGCTGTTTTAGTTCGCGCAATACCATAAACTAGACTTGTTCCAACAAATCTGTAATTTAGCTAATATAAGGCGGGCCGGCAATAAATCCGAGTTACCAAGATATCACTAACTCTGCAGAAAGATTCCAGTTTCACTTCACAACAGCAGGGAACAACTGGTTCCAATCTAAAACGCAATAAATTGTATTTACATTATGTTAGCTGGAGATAAAGAAGAGTCTACAACAGAACAATATTACCAGAAAATGGATTTCCTTGAAGGGTTTTAAGCACTTTTATGTGTTCCTAGGATAGTATACAAGTAAATTTGATGCACGAGCGAGAAGTAAACGGTTTCAATTTAACAGTTAGCGACGTAGAAAGTAAATAAAACTAAACGACATCCTGATGTTTCGCATTTATTATTTTTTGTCGATTGCTCTCAGGTTTGTATTTAAGTAGTCCCATTTGATTTAGATCAATAAATATTATTTTGGGCAAGCTTCCATCGTAATGAACGTCGTCTGCCCGTTCTGCAATAATTATTTAATGTCCCGTACTAGTGGTGATTGTTTACAACACCACCGCATTTGCTCTTGGCAGATGTACCGTCATACTACCACGGTATTGCGGACACGCCGTTGTGGGGACACCTTACATTATATAGATCAAACCACTCGTATTTTTAGACCACTTGACCAGCACGATACCAGTTGTTAGCAGACTATGCCTGTCACACGCCCGTAAACTAAATGTCCGTGTAAACCACAATGACTCCACGAAAATGTATCTCGGTACAAATGCTCATACAATTTATTTGAGATTTGTGGAATATCGTAAAGACCTTGCACTTGACCCGCTTTTATACAAGCTATCAATTGGAGCTGCACAATGAATTATTTACGTCTGATAGAAGTGTATGAAGACCAATGTCAAGTGGATAATTTGTATTGGTTACACGACACGTATCATCATGATGTGCGGATGCAGTCTTCCGGAAAACAAAAAGTTGCGGCGGCTTAGCTTGACAACCGCACGTCACACTATTTATTTTCGTTGTTACTAACAACAAGATCGCCACGTATTGGCGGTAAACTTGGTGTAAATTCGCGGTTGGTTTTCAGCGTAGCTTTTTTTTATCGGGATTCTTACAGCGTGGAGGTGGACACGTGGGCGCCAGCGTGAGTCCGCGATGATATCCACAAAGATCCGTGTCATCCGACAAGTTTCAACGACCTCAACCACGTAGGAACGTTGAAAGGTCGTTTTATTGATTTTCAAGTGTACGATCCTGCACGTTACGTAGACGAGTGCACCATACTCCGAATGCAGAATTGCAAGCGCTATTTTACAGCCAAGTATCGTGTACTAGCATCAATTCATCGATAGTAAGACGACATTACTAGCACACGTTGCCGGATGATTATTTATAGTGCACGAAAAGACAGAAAATCGGAGTAACAGTTCTCTAGTTGGCATGAGGCTTGCTGGTGATGTCACGGACGTCGCGATAAGGAGTCGTTCACTCGTCAGAGGGAGATGGCCGCCGTCGAGCGCTTCCACACCGCACACGCTATTTGTGGAACAATGCTAGCGAGCATCAAACTCGAATCTAACCGACGCCGATTCTTCATCGACAGCTGACCACGGCTTGCATGTGCCGATCACCTACGCACACAAATTTTAATCTACAGAAAAACTAGCAAAGCGTTATGGTGTTCATATGGCGATCAACTGCTCTGCCAATAAACATTACTACGGTTTATGATTCCAACATAATGAGTAGAGTATCTAAAGAACTTCAAGATGTACTCTATTACTGACCGGTCAAACAGATTGTTTTCTCTGGTATGAAAATTCAAACGATATTCCAACTGCATATAAATGAGCGTAGACCTCGTGCTTTATGATAATTCATCCTCGTTTCTCTTGTTAGCTCTGGTCGATTAAACTTGGAGCTATTTTTTACTGGCTGCCATGATATTATGAAAAGATTTTAGGTGGTAAGCGGGCGTTGTGTCGTCAGCCGAGTGGCGCGGGGCTACGCGATCAATACCCACACGTGTCGGGGGGGTAATTGGACGAGCTTTCACGGCCCCTCGGCCGCTGAAACTCTGGAAAATATCCGTCGCCCGCCGGTAATCCCCTGTATTTGAGCTCAATGTTTGGATTATCGTCGTCCGTGTTTGCAATCTAGATTTGCCACGTTACCAATGATCCGATTTTCGTTCTGGCCGTCCAATAAGGCGATCGTGTTCCCTCGTTATGATAAGATGATATAAATGTAAATGTTCTATAATAATCGTAGGTGGGCCCGACCGCACAGGGTTCCAGTCGATAGCCCATTATCGTGAAGGCAAACTACCAATTAACTCGATTGTATTGTGTCGATACGAATCGCGTCTCGCTTCGATTGACCCGATTCAACTTTTCATTACAGGAAACTCTTTAATGCTATTGAATATATGTCACAATCGATAACAATATAACAAGCATTCGATTCATGTCGAGTTCCTTAGAAAGCTGTAGCATGAGAACTGATTCATTATTTATAACCGTCGCCGCGTCGTCAGCTCGTTAGCGACCGGTTAGCTTTCAATCAAACCGGCTCGCGTGTCTCCGTCGCCGTGCCCTATGTTTATTAGCAATCACTGCCCATTTACGAGTGCAACTTGACAATGACATCTGTGCGCGACTGGTCGGGCACTCGGGCCACTTTTGATGTAGACTCGTAAAAGATAAAAGAGTGCTCACAACGCATGGGCCTGTTTACCCATCTAATCCGAGAACACATTAAAAATAGGTTAGAGGCCGGTCAAGCAACTCTGCTATCGATCGCGCACGAAGCGATCGTTGCGATCTTTTTAAATCGTATCTCATCAAAACACTTTCTCGTTACGGACCAGTCGAATACTAAACACGGAATATAATGTAATGAAAACTGCTCACGTATGTACATAACAGTGAATAATGCGTTTGACTCTGGGTCCACAAGATTATTCCGATTATTCTTAAAGGTTTTTCGGCATTGAACATCTGAAACGGACGTCAGAAATACAAATTACCTATTGTCTCAATTCAGAATGCTGGCTCATAGCATAACGTTGTATAGGCTCACGCTCAATGCTATATTTGATCAAAACTAATGACGGAAAAAATAAAAGGCGTTTTGTTAGGCAGTGATGTCACCGCTAACGAACATATTATCGAAGGCTACTCAAATAAAACTAAAGCCGTTACAGCCTTGATATGCTAGATGGTAAGTAGCTTAATCTTTATAAATTCTCGTATCTTTTCTTAACAGACGACATGGTATAAAACCAGTATAATCAAGACTTCGTAAAACAGAATTTGGAATACCGCCCAGTACTGTTACGTGCAGAAAAAAAAACTCGTAAAAAATCTTATCCGATGCTCACATTTCTTACCACAGTAACACGCGATAGTAGCGCATTATTTGGCAGATCAAGAATCCCTGAGATACGATACGATAGTATACGTGTAGTGTGTAGTACAACAGCCAAGGCGAATGGTACATGTGAAATTTATGAGGCAATACGTCAGCAAATGAATTCTCCTCCTATTATTATGTTCCACGCCTCTCCTTGCCCATTCATTGTCCTTCCCGGTGTTTCCACTCGGGTCATTTATTATACTCGTGTTTTTGCTGTTAACGCTATTTTCGACTCGCCAATTAGCACCGCACTGTTATTATTCAGTTAGTTTCCTCATCTTATCTAACACCCAGCGCTGTGTTGGTAACTATTTGTAACGTTTAATGTGGACGTTTGGTGCTAACGGCGTGTGAATATTCTGTCCCGCAAGAATTCTCGCCCAGCTTCTGGTTTGTGTCGGTTAATTGCAACTGCGATATAAATCAGCCAAGATGGCGGATAACTGATGAACGCACAAATTCCCGGCGGCGTGTTACGTTATGTTTTGGTGACATAGTCGTGGACATTTCGGCTCGCTTACACTGAAATATTAACGCTTTGGATGCAAATACTTGTTTTACTAACACTTGAGTTATTCGCTATAAACTAAACTGTTTATATTTCGTTGTGACAATTATCATAAAACCTTGGCGTGAACAATGGTTGGCTCATACTTAATTCAACCGGCACAGCAATTTTAATAGAGACTACCTATGTAATTATTTCATGCATCGAATGTCCACGCGTCGCATCCCGCGTCTAATCTCGTTTGTACACGGGAAGCTGTCTATCAGTCCGTTGGTATATTTGTGATATATTACGAGTGTTTAATAGGCAGTATTGCATGACAAACCGCAGCAGTATTGAATATATGGATATCATTCGCGACCGCAGTCCAATGCGTCAATGTCGGAAATTATGGCAGCATTCAATTGTATCATTAAAAACAACCCAGGCTTTGTATTGACATCTTTATGCGGAAATGAACACTGTCAATGATTAGCCATTTATAAAAAAAAAAGTATCTTGTTGAAGTTTGCGTGACACAAGCCTCAAATATCTTAAACAACATAGTGTCGTTATCATATAAGAAAAAAAACGGCATGTTGTATTGTTGTATCGTACGCCGTGAAATAGTAGAGGTTTAGTTGTTGGTCTCGGGCCAAGCCGCGGATCGATCAAGACTCACTCATACACCAGGAATACCTCCCTCGTACATTGTTGACATCACTGACCCACTGTCGTCTTAATTGCACACTCTCTGCCTGCCCTTTTACATTCTGAATCACGGGCCAATTTAATTCTCTATTTTGGAGCTAAACTAGTTGCCCAGCTGTCAGTCGTCGAAACCAGTTTATTTTAAAAGGTCTTGAAGAAAGCTTGAAAATATATGCAATTTATAAAGAAATAACAAAAGAAGTACCTTATAATAGAACAGTTTGATAATATACTTTGAACTATCGCTATACAACGCAAAGGATACACTATGTTGACATCCCACGTACCCACACAAGACTCGTCTGGAATCGCAGCGAAATTGCAAATGAATTTGCATATTCTCCTGGCGTGGTGCCAGCGTGTTTGTCGCGATTTACTCGCGTGGTAGTGCGTGTGCCGGCCCGGAGCATCGCCCTAACTTACCTCTCGTTTACCTTGTTTATTATATTATTATAATAGAGAAAACACTTTGAGGAGGACGAAGGCGCTTCTTGTTAAATGACAAACTGTTCTGTACACATCAATCGATTCGTGGGGAGACTTTGGATATGTTGAGATTACCTTTCGGAGAAGGCGTCTAAACGTTAGTTCAGCTTGTAATTTTATTATTCAACTATAATAATTATATTACTTTCGGGGAGTAGGTAGCCTGGCAGGGCTAAATTTGCGTCCGAGTCCACCTTGGCAAAACTAGTCTGATGATGATAAATATTGATGTCAATTCATGTAGCATATCAGTCACTCAAAGCTTCAATGCTATCAAGTTCTTTACGCTCGTTTATATACGGGTCGCTGATGCATCAGCGCGTGTGCTTTTGATCTCGGGCATGCCTGCCATCTTCGTAAATACCTCGTCATAACGCGAGCAGTAACCCGTACTAAACAAGAGCCATCCGCTTTTCGCTCTGCGGTTATTGTAACTTCTTCCGCGTGTTTCTCTAGCCAGTTCTATTGTTACACTCAAATGCTATCGTTTACATACCACTGAGCTGCGCCTTTTGTCACAGTTATATTTGGAGATCCGGATATGACTCAAAGTTACAAATTCTCCAAGTTAATCAATAAATCAGTTACTTAGCGATAACGTATCTTATGCGGAATGTGTCTGCGGTTCGCTAATCGAATGCTCAATGCTGACGCCATGTTGAGTCAGCCGTCCTTGCCGGCTCGTTTGTAAGGCTTCTCAGCCGTCGCTCACATTTGTAACGCCTAATTTACTCGACGTTCTAGCTACAGTTTGAATTATTGATCCTTGTAGTTGTTTCACAGGCAACTACGCACGAAACCAATATAATAATGCTTTCTAGCCTCATTGAGTTTACGAAATATCCGTTTATTACACGCCACCGAACATGTACTGTTTATTTAGTTCACAGAATATCAAGACTGTTTTCGTAATTGTAACCGGGCGGTTCAGATTAAAAGATATCACGCTATAACATCACGTGTTATTGTCTGTATAATCAAATTAAGTCGAATTACTGACGGGATTACTCACTCTAATCAATTAGTATCTGCAAATTGTCACATTTATGTGGCGGCCATAAAATGGTGTTTGAATTCTTTCAGTAACTAGTTGATATAAGACAATAGGCCGGTTGAGTTCATCGGAGAATATAGCTGTGCTAATTTAGTGTACGCGGGGTGGCGTGGGAGCGATATGTTTATGGACTATGCACGCCAATCTAAAACGGCTTAATCGAACTTTCCCCGAAACAATCGATGTTTACACAATTGCTTTTAGATCGTTGGTACGGCTGCACGGCTGCACAGCGCTCAACAACTTTCGAAGCGACTTCTATGCGACGTGTCACCAACCAATCCGTTACGAAGAGATACCGTTGACGGCAACGCAACAAACTTGTTTGATGTTTACCGGAATAATTATGAAACTGCTGACACTAACTGCAACATTGATTAATGTGTCCAGATGGGACAGAATGATAGAATAAACACATCATAAATTATTACGACGCCACTGAGCCCGAAACTAATTTATATTTCAGGAAGAATGTAATCATTGTTCCCAATAAATCCCATCACACATGTTTGGGCATGTCAAAACATTTGTATGAAGAACAATGTATAACAAGCACCACCTATATGTAAATTGAGTCGTACATTTCATTTCCATTCGTTACATTTCTGGTTTCGGTCGAATGCAAATGTCTGGGGAAGCATGCCAACTGTGCGCGCTGCAGGGGTGGATATTGATCGTGTTTTGGTCGGCTCGGGAACCAGCTGAGGCGACCGCAACATGTAGACCGGCCTCAGAGTTACGGATCATAGCTTAGACACATTCATTTGCGAACAAGACCTTGAGCGTTAATGTGAACGGTTGCTTATGTATTTTTGGAGATTTTTTTCTATACAAATGAACGTACAGCGATGTTGTTTGACTTCCAACAAACGATAAATAAAGGAAAGTTTTCGGTAACGAGACCTTTCCTGAATCACAATTAAATGGAAAATTCTTACCTTTCCTTATCACATGAAATCAGCTCATGAATAAATCATTCCGCAGTATACAGGTGATGCGATATCTGGCATCATTGGACGTGAGTAAGACAAGGTTACTTGTTAAGATGATAAAATACTATGTTTGTAAGTATAGGGTGGGTAGCTTGGTAGGTTGAGTCAGTCAGTTTCATGACTCAAGACTACTAATTGCTATGCGCGGAACAGAGCACGGAACTGCGCACTTTGATGTACTCTTTGAGCTGTATGACTATAAACAGCGTATTAGGTCTTGATTACCAAGTTAGTACAAACACTTTCCTGATTGATATTTGATGAAATTTATGGAAGAGAAGTTCTTGACGAATTTAAATTTGATTCATGACATAAGAAATGCCGTCTCCGTAGTCGTAAATACACATTTACATACAACAGCAACCGGTTCGTATTGTCTATGCTATACAGAAACTATACAGGAACAGCAAATACGTGACTCTACGAACACGTAAGCTAGACCGCGACTCAGGACCTTAGTTTGATATGTAAAACATTATATCTAGGTAGATGAAGACACATTACTATACGCAGCTGTACAGCCAGAACGAAACGAAACGTGTACTTAAAAATGGGCTGACTTATAAACCGCGACTCCGATTGACCTTGAGGTTTGATGTTGCTACCCGTCCATCTAACAATAATCCATTATTATTATAATTATTAATAAACCCACAGGAAGTGAGATTACCTCAAAAATATTAAAAGCATGCAATAACAAACATCCATTATCTGAAGACTAATTCTGATAGTAAAGCATACACAACTGCGACAGATTTACAGCCGACAATTAACAGGAGTGGTCCAGGTGTGCGGTTGTGGGCCATTAAAGAGATTTTTGCAGAAGTTCCAAAACACGCACATGCGGTGTACTAATGGAAATGTCTTTTTCGACCAATTTGAACCGGCTAGAAAAACTACATAAAATGTTTACATCGAATGTTGTTACACATTTTCGGTGAGGGACTGGAAGACGAGGAAACACTGAGTTAGGGAATTTTTAATCTCGGGTGGCTTAATGGGGGTATCAACCCCTCAGTAAACATTATGCGAATATTACTCTGTGTACTCCTAGGATTTATATGGGAACCGCTTTTTGATGTTGTGATGAGATGAGAACCACGATCCTAAAATTCTATAATCTGCACCTAACGTGTTTCGGCAGTGTTAAGGTATTTTCTAGCGACTCTCATGTTTGAGGATTGTTGTCAGGAGCGGTCCTACTACGGCTTCATATTTTGCGGCTGAACAGTGAACGTGGCGTGCGTTCTCGGAAGCTCACTGTTTCGCTCGCACAGTTATTATTAGTCCGCGAACCACCTCGGAAAGGTTAAACCAGAATTAGACGGGCCAAACTTAACTCGAACTTATTTTTGCAACTAAGGCCGGCTGTTCGACCGCGGAAGGAACTGATGGCGACTTGATCTAGATATACGTAAGCGTTTGGAAGGTTGCCCGTTCAATACTTTAGTTACTGTAGTTGTTGATTAATGGAACGTTTTGCAAAAACAAATCAAATCAGTGTATTGCAAACATGTACAAAAATTGTAATAATAAATGTATATTATATATAATAATAAATAAAATAATTACACATAGTCCATATCTCCAGAAATCTTCAGTGACAAAGTAATATCCGTCCCAGCGAGCGCAGGTATGATGAGACATAAAAAAAAGTTATTTTTTAATTTGCAACAGAAGCCTCGTGATTCGTAGTGGAACTCTTTACCAGCAGTCGATATTCCCGTTTTCCCACACTAGGGCAACGGCTTCCTTCTTCTACTCTTTACAATCCAATAAAACGAATGCTTTTTTTTACAAATTCAGAAATAATAGAAAGCAACAACATTGCTTACTAGTTTAATGATCGTACGGAACATCCTTGATGTAGCTATAAATTATTCAACTTTACGTTAGTGATGGGTCAACTCGATTTACTAACTCGAGTTGCGCTTAGCTCGAGTTAATTCGAGTCGAGCTCCAAACTCGAGTTTAGACTGTAAAGTACGGCGGTAATTTATTTTTCACTTAGGCATCTAAAAAAAAGCTCATCGTACATCCATACTTCAAAAAATACACGTGATTTTGGGTGGCGGGGGGAAGGGTTCAAACCTTACCACGTATCACCTAGGAGGAGGGAGGGGTTACAAATGCTTAAAAAAAAATATCACGTGATTAATGGACGGCCCCTAACTCGAGTTGAATTCGAGTTACGTGAATTTCAACTCGAGTCGCGTTTTTCCCGAGTTGGCACATCTCTACTTTACGTATTCCTATCCGTTTGTTGATAACGTCAATCAAAACCCGACTTGCTTCATCTCATTGAAGCCACGACACGTGTGGAGCCGCAATAATATCTTGTTTCTAGTTATTATCATACTACTTTATTACGTTTACCACTGTAATAACAATCATTTTTATAAATAACGTACGATTCACACGTTTGTTAAATCCTGGCGGAATACTTGTTAGCAACACATGATGGCCAAACATTATTGAGAATTTTATTTACTTTTATATCGATAAAAATCTGTTGTAAAAAGCAGGAAAAAGACTGATTACTAACTATAATTAAAATATCGTTACGTTTGTGTTAATTTATAGAAATATACGTCATATCTCGTGCCGTTAGACCGAATTTAACCAATATGAAAACAAAGATGTTTACGTACTTATTTAGGTTTAAAGTCAAAACAACTTGACAAATGCAATGTGTGCGCGTCACAACGGGATTCAGCAGAGATATATTACACGGGCTGCATTAGGGCTGCTTACTTCCAAAAAAAAAAGAAATAAAAGACTACGCCTAATATGGTGTTCTAATAGTTTTTCCTCAATCTAATATATAAGTATATCTAATATGTAATCATATCTATAAGTATAAATATATTTTTTATATGCATTAGTTATGGTGACTGGTTTAGACGGCTAAAATTACGTGGCATGCTCCAACAAATTTGGATATCACGTTGTTTATACGAGTAGTTTCGCGATTCGTCCGGCCTTGAAGAATGCCAATGTTATCATCAGAATACTTGTTCTTTCAACTATTTTATGATCAACGTCATAATATAAATTCAACAACTTGAGTAAGAAAATCATCTTCTACTAAGAAGATGAGATAAACAAAATTCTGAATACAAGCAAGAAGCTTCAATCTCAGTCTATGCACGAGACGACTGATGATGTTGTACGGATTCTTTGCATATTTTTCCTTCCCACAACATCACGAGCATATAACAAAGTATTGCAAAACAGCCGTACACCGGCTGCTTCGTCACGTGTGTTCGAGGCCTTCAACAATACACAGACCAGTCAGATGATAAATCTATGTGTTTATAAGTGTCCGTTCGAGGAACCGCCAACATTTGCCGTCAAGCAAACAAACAAGGCTCGGCGCATCAATTTTATCGCGCATGCGTGAATTAACGACTAATACCCAGCGCTCATTATGTACTTTTATACATCGTAAAATATTCATCGGCCTCCTTGATCTTGATGGGAAGGTAAAATTTCCATTGATTGTTTAGATGTCTTCTATTTATCCGTAGGGCGCACCTGTTTATATTAGAGTGATTCCCTGTTTATTTTGAAGATAAATACTTAAAAAAAATCACAGTTTTCTGTTATCTTGAGTCGTTTATCTACTCGCTAAATTGTTCTTATTGATATTTTTATATGTTTTTATGAGACGGATTTAAAAAATATCTATTAATATACAGATCTAAATAGATATTATTGTTTTCTATTTTGCTTCTTAGAAGTTTTATTATGCTGATGTCATTAATCCCATAAAATGTTTGATCCAGTGCATACACTGGATTCCTGGTCTCAATCAATGTCTTGGCAACGTTTTGTGAGAAAATATGTTTTAACTTCGGACTGGTACCTTGTTAACAAATCTCGACGAACTGTTCATGGCAAGATTGTTAAAGAGACTATCTATCTATCTATCTATCTAATAGTGTTTAATCCACGTTTAGTGTTAAAAAGCTTGTTTTTTAATAATGGAGGAAAAGTCAAAAGTTATTGTTCTTGTAGTTTTGTAAGTTCTCTTCCTACATACATGTGACCAACGAACACCTTAGCTAAAGTCCAATTTATCACATTCCAGGCAACGGCACGATAGATTTCCCCGAGTTCCTGACGATGATGGCCCGCAAAATGAAGGACACCGACAGCGAGGAGGAGATCCGCGAAGCGTTCCGCGTGTTCGACAAGGACGGCAACGGGTTCATATCCGCTGCCGAACTGCGCCACGTCATGACCAACCTCGGCGAGAAGCTCACCGACGAGGAAGTCGACGAGATGATCCGCGAAGCCGACATCGACGGCGACGGACAAGTCAATTATGAGGGTCAGTACACACGCACTCACGCTTTGGGATGTACGCGCACCCACGACGATCTAGGGACAAGGATCTACTGTGACGTCATTACGTCACGTGATGGACTAATCATGATCGTGACATTTAAAGCAGTTTACAATGTTATTGATTTAAACTTGTTCCTCGAATGTCTGTTAATGTGGATCTTTATCTTGCTATATAATCACTCAATTGATTTTATTGGAGTTTAGATATTTTAGCGTTGTAACCGCAAAAGAACTAAGTCGCTATGACGCATGACAGATCCACAAGAAACTTATGTAACAACGACAGATTAATGCTCCCACTCGATGTTAATTATTATATTACCACCCTCTGTGTGATAGTACTCAGTATTATAATTATTATAACGATACTCATACACGAGACTCCAGCATGTAGTATATTAGTACGTGTTCACACTAACAGTTGGGTTTGCTTGTTTTCAAAAGGTCCATTTTATTTATAAACTGACTCACGATGAAAGTATGCCCTCATAAAATTAAATTTACTCCGGAATCCAACGTTTATGTTAGTTTTGATTTATATACATCAGGTTTTTATGTAAAATGTTATACATGCGTAACGTTGACTAATTTATTGAATCCCTGCAACGTACACTGTTCCGGTAGTAGGTAGACAGGCTAACTGGACGATCTCTTGAATCTGCAGTCTGAAGATTGTGGATATCTCTGACTTCCTGGTTTAGATAGAAACAATTTGAACCCGGCCAGACACCGGACGGGGTATTTCATCACGATAGTTAGAAGTATCGCTTGTTGAGCTTGCTGTCCCGTTGTGCATGGATTCAGTATTACAAGTAGGTTTGCTAAGGTAGGGCCGGACAGCCGCACCGTCGGCGCCGAGAGCGCGCGGCGAGCATGCGCATGCGCGGGAGGCTCGCCGCCCGCTGTCGCTGTGTAGCTGCATATGTAAGCCATCATCCGACCGAGCGTTCTCTCTCTTGCAGACTTCCATGCACTCGCCCAAATCATTTTCGCTCGCGGCGACGGCAGCCGTTAGCGCACGGCCCGCTGCCACACTTGTGATATTAGTACCGTAACTAACCATAAGAAAAGACTCTACGATAACGCTGTGATCTCGAAACGATTTCCCCTAGTAGTGTGTAGTGATCGATGCAATGAGCCCAACGGCCTCCGTCGAGTGCGGTACGACAATAGGTATACCCAGTGTTAATCTGAATGGTTTGCTGCTCGTTATTAACTGTTCCTTCCCTTGGATATGTTAGCTGTCCCGCCACTCCCGAGCTGTCCCCCCTGCCCCTTGCCCCCTTGCTCCCCTCACACTCTCATTGGGATCTCACACTTGACTATCGATTGTGTCTATTTACTCACTATTGGCGTGGCGGATCGTCTGCAATTTTGTTCCTACCTTTAGTACGAAGGCTACAAAATTACACACGTCCGCCTCACAGGGACATGTTGAATATTGTTTTCCTGTTGATTGGTGCATGTGTCTAATATCTGTTTAGAACTTTTTCTTATAGAAATACCACCTGGTGATCTGCCCCATTGTTCCGAGGAGTCGATAGCTTGGTCCCCGCTTGTCGCGTGTGCCGTGTGGCGGTGCTTTGCTCTCTGCGACCACACATGCTTGTCACACGTACTCACACCACTCACACTCACACACACACGCCACACTGGCTAACAAACGAGCAGCAAACGTCGCGCCGAATGTGATCGATATAATATCGAGTATCGTGTACATTACTGCATAGGCGTCGCTCAACACTATCGGGATATGTTCGCACTGGAATCTAATCGAGTACTTCCGTCCATCATTTATTATTACTTTATTATCGATAATATATTTTGTGGATATATCCAGAGGGTGGTATTTCACATAATCCCCTTGTAGTGGCATGATGAGGTAAAATATATCTTACGGTTTATTTATGTTGTTCGTCGCTCCATCAAGTACATGCCTCGCTTTGTATATTATCACTCTAGTCCGCGACGCGAAGGCATATGTTTGGTGTTGACTTGATATTTATTATGTTAATACATCTAGTGGTTATCTGTCTAATAGCGGTTACATCTTAATTAGTGCATCTCTATCTCTGTCGGTTACTTTCGTTGTGTTAATAATGTTTGTGTTAACATATCTTAGACATGTTATGCAAGGGTTTATGTGAACATTTTCTAGTAAACCTCGGCGCCTCGCTCTCTGGTGACGTCACTAATGCCGTGTTGTGTTTCTTTTGCAGAATTCGTCACCATGATGACGTCGAAGTGAGCCGCCGGCTAGTGTGTGTGTAAAAAGCAGAGAATTTAAATATACATTTTGTTTCATGACACACAATATTACCATCGTATTGGACCTGCATTTCTCTAGTGTTTGCGATAAATTAAATATTGTCATCGTTTCAGTTTAATGATGTACTTGTAACGTATGGGCGCAGACGCCGGACGACGGGCGAACAGCCGCCGCCGTCCGTCGCCTCCGCCTTCTCTTTTTATTTAGATTTTAAAGTATTCCGTTAATTTTACTATGTAAGAAAAATTTTAACTGTAGCGGTACAAAGGGAAAACGAATAGGTGTGCGTCGCAATGTGATGGTATAAGTCTCGGGTTCGTGTCGGCTCATAATTTATATTTGTGTATATTTCGGGCGCCCGCCGTCCTGTATGTGTGCGTGCGTGCCTCTGTTTGCGTCGCGCCCTAGTGTAAGCGGTGCTAGTGTCCCGCACCTTTCCGATACATTTTAATGTAAATTTTTTTCAAGTATGAGATATTTATAAAGTACGTGAGGAATAAAAATTTAAAAAATCCCAAAAAAAACATAGTGTACCCGGCGGACGGCACTCCCGTCCGCTCCACTCCGTGTACATTATGATCGTAATAAATGTTTAAATTTAACTAACTCAGTAAACGAATAAATTAGATTTATTGGTACTGCATTAATTGTATCTGTAAATGACTTGATAAATATTATATTTCTATTGTTGGTGAAACTAATTCTATCGAAATGGAAAGTAATCCGCTCTGTTATTCTCTTACCACATTTGATTCATTCTGTTATTAAATTTTACAAAAGACATACTGAAAATAAATGTTTCTTCATTTTTAGGTCAATAAGGATCGGTGTTTCATTTCGTCCCCGTTATGTTGATTGTTTATTTGTTTACTAATTGTACCTTACAATCCCTTATGTTTTACTGATGTGTAGACCAATGCGGCTACACTCATTTATGTTTTCAAATACGCCTACACGCTGGATGTGGAATGGCTGGATGTTGTCAATGTATTCATGTATAGATTATATCGATAAAGATCTCATTACTGTAGAATGTTGTATATTTGAAGGTCTATTCTCCTTTATATTAAGTTAAATAACACGCATAACAGTGCTAAATGACCTTTTATTGTGTAGGTTTTACAAACACAAACACTAAACAATATAAAAAAATATCAATATCACAGCCTAAAAGCTTTACTAACACAAGGTATGTATAAACGGTGTCATAGTTATGTCCAAAAAAGACTAAATACATTTTTCAAACAGAATTGATAAAAAGCATAGCTACAGGCGATTAATTATGTAACCTCGATGCAAATACAGTAATACCTCGACTTACGCTTATCTGGAGTTACGCGATTTACGAATCTCATCGATTCGAGGTTACTTTGAGAGCTACACAACTCCATTACTCACTCCCCCCTCATTATTGTTCAGCTAATGTACATGTTCGGACGTTTCGCGCAGATTCAACGCTTAGCTATAATTTATTTTGTGTTATTTATTTCTGATCTACGGAATGCTTGTTGAAATTATACCCCGACTTACGCGAATTCAACTTAAGCGGTTTGAATCATGACCCACTGACGATAAATCGTTTGAAACCGTCAAAATAAAGTTTTCCCTCCTTAACAGTGCATGCCGCACTTAGGACGTTTTAAATATTAAGCAAGCTATGTCAATACGGGTGGGAGATCTATGCAATTTTAACCTTTGTCATCACTGCAATAGATAATATTTTAGATAAAGCATTAATAATCATATTTTGAATCCAAACTCTGGAATTAACTATATCTCAGAACAAATGTATTTTTTTTTTCAAAACCATGTTCCGAACTCTTTCGATTATAAAACGACAGAGTCAAAAAGTCACTCAGTAATTGGTCTCAAATAATAATTTCTATGAGAATAAAAAATAATTCATTTATATTTATATCGTATAATGACAGAACAAACAGAAAAAAAGAAAGAAAGAGAAATTAATGGACTTCTAACTGCGTATTTACTTCATCCTATCCTACTAATATTATAAACGTGAAAGTTTGTGAGGATGGATGAATGGATCTTTGTTACTCTTGCACGCCAGAACAGCTGAAAAGATCTGGATGAAATTTGGCACAGAGATAGATTATAGTCTGGAATAGCACATAGGCACATACTTTTTATCCCGGAAAATGAACGGGTTCGTAAACCACGCGGGCGGAAGCTAGTAATTTATATGTCAAAGATATCACGGATAAGGCTGAAGGATAACAACAATTTCACCTGACGTAGCTTGTGCTTAGGGTTCCCAGTATTAAGTCTTGAAGACGTGGGTTCTTGTCGGCGGGACACACCCCTGAAAACACTTTCTTGTTGTCGGTATCGACGGAAACTATAGATAACGCGACAAATGGTGTAGTCATGACAATTTATCGTTTTGGGATCTACGAGTAGTGTGGTCGTAGCTAGTTGTTAGCGTTGCAGGAGCGCGGCTGTTGGTCGCGGTTGTGCGCGGCCACGTGCTGCAGCAGCGCGGCCAGCGTGCGCGCCGGTCGCCCCGACATGCGGCGCGGGTCCAGGTAGGGCGGTGCGCCCGCGTGCGCCACTTTGCCCACGCCCGTTATGTCCATGTGCACCCAGTCACCACAGATGAAATTCTGAAACAAGCCATCACTTTACTGCCTACTTACTCCTAGACCGACCCAGCTTGGTTCCAACATAATAGACACAGACATAGAGGTGGGCTTTGCGACGAGGAACCGTTTCCAAACACCGTTTTCTGTCCTGCGACGATAGAACCGTTTTACGTCTTCGTTCAAAACAGTCTTCGTTGCATAAACCAGTCTTCAAAGTATTTGACGCGATTTTATACTTTACGACTAAAAAAACACTGTCGAGTCGCGTCGTGGTCGTCCTTTGACGGCGAACATTTTACAAAGACCATTTTATGTTCTGCGACGATAGAACCGTTTTACGTCCAAACAGTCTTCGTTACACAAACTAATCTTCGAACTACTTGATGCTAAGTGAGTTATAGAGAGCTATGAAAAGTGAGCTTTTCGTAACGAAATAAGGTCGATAATAATTTATTACCAGATAAACCAGTTGCAACGACGACCGTTTTCTGCAACCGTTTTCGTCATCGGGAAAACGGTTGCGTTTAGTTCGTCAAAAATTCGACGACGACCGTAAGCGAAATTCTAAGTCTATGACGACGACCCACTACTGACAGACATGGGTGGAGAGCACGAAACGGACCAATGACAAATTGGTGGAGAGCACGAAACGGACCAATCGGAGCGCCAAACGCGTTCGATGTAGTAAATTGAATTTGTCAAAAGAAACTTACACTAGGGCCTCTGATCCGCTAGGTTTCATTGCAAAGAGACGTTATTTACTAACATAATAACCATGTTTTCACAAATATCAAATATTGTGATGATAATATTATGCCCTCAGATGTAGGTATATTCCATAAGTAAATCTAACTTATTTCTGCATCTATTTAGGTACATACGCATACATAATTACTTTAAAAAAATAATTCACCTTCAAAAAAGCGGCTCCAAGACAAGGGGTAGCGTGTCCTGCACCCTTATTTCTCAAATCTACAGAGGCATCATCTGTAACATTCAATTAAAATATTCAAATCAGTTAAAATATCGGTGCCATCTAGTTTATTAAAATAAATGACAAAGTGATTGAAAATATTAAACCCTTTTGCCCAGTTAACGCCGCGCTCACTTGGAGATTTTCCTGCTAGTCTGCACACCAGCCTCCATGGACAAAATAACATTACCCGACTGCCAGAGAATTGACTAGCATGATTCTTTTTCTCCTTGGATAACACTCACCTACCAGCTGATTTTAACTTGTTTCATAATTTTAATTCATGAATCCGTTTTTGAGTCAGTAATAGGTACCAGTGAAAAAGTGGAAAATGTGTGTAATTAATGTAATTATCGTGTATGAACCGGCAGCTCCGGCCTCCACTACCGGCACAGTTTTACAATAACATTGTGCTACCTGCATGTTCCTACCGACACAAATAAATATTGATTTGTCATCTCGTTATCAGGTAGGTAGGTACAAAACTAAAACTTACTTTCGCATTGTTTACTAAACTAAACACTATAAGTGAGTAATTACAAGCAAAATTTCTCCAAGAAGTCAATTAAATTGAATGCACTTGTTGCTTTTGTATGTTAATTTTAGTCTCCGGCGTTTGCAGATTGTTATGTTGTCCACAGATTCTAATATCACGACACTGTTCTACTGTAATAGTTTTTATGAATTCTCATTTTGTTCCGCTATCGAGATGCAGTCTTGCCAGATAGAAAATGACTTCTCCACTAAATAAATACTAGCCGACTTACTGGTGATTTGGTTTTGGAAGTATTGCCATAGCGGAAAACGCCACGGCCTATCGCCGCTGATGGCGCCGGCTGCCTTCACAGCGTTCCAAGCCGAATCCGAGTTACTGAAGCAGCCGAACGCACCGCCTCCCGTCGCCATTAGTACACCCCCTGTGTGAGGAAAGAACGATTAGTAAATAATCGCTGGTTGACGCTCGGTAATCGCAACTATTCTCGAAAATATAACTTGAAATGTGTTTTACTGGAAATATAAGTAGTGCTTCTGCTAAGTGATATCCAACAACAATGTTCCTACCATCCATTCAATTGACAGGGCCATTAGGACCCTTTTGGGGTAAAGTCCAACTCAGAACTTTTCTATTGTCTAAACTAACTCCTTCAGTGTACATACGCGTGAAAGTAGCGACGTCAATGACTAGCGAGGGTTTGTACAGCGACTGGCCGTACACAAGCGCGTCCGCCATCATTAAACGACCCTCCATGTCCGTATGTTCTATCTGAAAAATTAATATAAATAGGTATATGAAAATCTCTTGTAAACTTTTTAGTATTAAATCAGCCTCTCGTCGCGAGATGGCGCTAGGTGTAGGTACTTCTGTCGAGAAGGCCTATAAAATTCAGTAATTTTAAGTTATGTGTTACTGTATGCAGAGATTTCAGCATTTGCAATATCTAGAATGTAAAATATTGTGAATAAAATATCCTTACTTGTATAGAAAGTCCATTGAGCGCCTTCACAACATCGCCCACCTTCATACATTGGCCGCTCACCATGTTCTCACAGATGGGAATCACTGTCGTTACATTTATCGGCACCTACAACTCAAAAGTTGGAAACATTACATTCATTGCAAATCAAAATTATATATTAGGTACCTGTATCTATCTACTTTATGCAGGAAACCATGTAACTAAAATTGACCTAGGGTTAAGTTCTAAAATATTTATTTGAATGCTGATGATAGGGTGATGTTGTTATTATTAACCTTGAGTTTTGCAATCACTTTCATTGCGGCGAGTGCGACGGCTGCGCCAGCCATGCTGCCGCGGTTCTCTGTCATTGTCTCACACTCCTTCAGGCAAAGACCGCCGCTACAAATGAATAAGAAGGTATACGGATGATTATTGTTGGGCCAAACATAAGCCTAGGAAATGTTCCTACTGTTGGGAATTGTGTTGCCTTCACCACGTGGAGATGTGAATGTGTAGTATGGGTGACTCCAGGCAGTAGTGCGCGTGTACCTGTCGAAGGTAACGCCCTTGGCGGCGATGAGCACGGGCGGGCTGGTGGCGCCGGCGCCGCGGTAGCAGCACTCCAGGAACATGGGCGTGTCGCACGAGCCCTTGGCCACCGCCAGGAAGGCGCGCATACGCTGTGCCTCGATCCACTCCCGGTCGTGCGCTTCGATCTCCACGCCCAGCGGGCACAGCTTGTCCAGCGCGGCCTGTCAGTGACAACACATCTCAATCTTCTTTATGGATAGAACCATACATAATATGTAATAGCTAGGTACGTGAAGAATACTTCGTGTACAATTAGTTGTAAGCGAAAGGCGATAAGGTTAACGATACCTGTGCTAGGTCGACGGGTGTCATCCTGTTGGCCGGCATGTCGGACAGGTATCGCGCCCAGTTTTGTGCCGTGCCTCGGATACAGCCCTCTGCCCATAACTCTTTGGATTCGTTGCCGTAGATATTCACTTGGCATTCAGGTTTGCGCTCACCGGGCGATTTGAATGTTTGGAATCTGACAAATACAGGAAATAATTGTTAGACGAAAAAATTAAACGGAGAAGCCAGGAATAAGGGCATTATGCTATCGTCAAGCTATTTGTTTTAAAAGAATACAAACGATAAAAAAGTAACAATAAGTGGACCTCCAGGCAGCGAGCACTGCCGCTTCAGCAGCAGCATCGGGAGCAGTCACAGGGTCCACATCGATGGCGCCGCAGCCGCGTGACTTTAGCAATCTCACACCAGCACCAACACCCCAACGCACGTTCTCCTTAAAATTAACAGAAGTAGCAATTAAAGCGAAACTAAGTCGCATTATATGTGCCCATTGGGCACTTATATCTCAACCTATTGGTATGTTGATAATTATAATAAAACATTGTATTTAGGTATTTTACGTCACTTGACGGCTAGTTGGAATCCAAAATATTTTACTATAAATATATTAATTTACCCGATATGACGATGTCTATAGATATAGGCAAAAAGGGAAGATGAAAAAATTCAAATATTTTTTGAAGATCTCCAACTTGAAATTCAAACATGTTCTAAATAGAACAGTGACATCTGCAGTAAAGGAATAGCTATTTATATATAGGGTTTCTATTTATTTGTTAATTTTGAGGGTATGTTGCCTTTAATACTGGTAACTTAAATTTGTGTATTTATTGTAGGTACTTAGTTACTTTATTGTCATTATTCCTACAAAGTTTGATAGTAATTTAATTTGTTATTTTGTTGATAGTAGTTTAAATTTTGTTTACTGTAGTTATTGTTATGTGTTGTTGTTCTCACTGCCTGTGCCTGTTCTCTGTTTTGTTCTTGGCTTCATGTCATTATGGGTGAGTATCTAATATATGAACTTATATCCTGAGAATGTTTGGTGGGTCATTAAAACTAGTAAATAATATTGTCGTTTTATTATCTACCTACCACTACATACACACAACCAACTTCGTTGATTTAGCTGTCGTAAGTGCGGTTGCTGAGCAGCACGAGGTTCGATTCCTTAACAACACAACGCCAGACCCAGGTATCGAATCTAGGACGTCACGCTTAGCAGCCGCGCTTGTACGCAACCGTTCCATCTTATACTGTAAGTGATCATAGGTAGATACTGTGGGATTACCCTAGTAAACTTGTGTAAACTGTTGTAATTGGCTATTCAATAAATATTATTGCACTCACTCTCGCTTCATCAAGTGACTCTAACTTGTTGTATCCCGACTCCTTTGGACCTATCGAGGCGAGTGCTACTGCAGAATACTCTGGCAGCAGGTCTGTCAACGCAAAAGCCTTGCCTAGCTGCATCTCGCTACAGAGCCTGTAATGATCATATATGGAACATCAAGTGCATGCTACCAGGCTGGGTAAAGTGCAATTGGGTTTTAGAAAAGTTTTGATATCATTTTTTCATAATAGTTTAACTTAATACTAACTTATTTAAATGTTGCGATATCTTGCCATCACACTTTTGGTTCACTTCTTCTCCAATTGGTGTTAGTTCTAATTTCTTGTTTGTTTCATACACACCCAGGACTAGACCTTTCTAAAAACACATTTTCAGCCGATATTACAGATTGTCCAAACATTTTATTTAGAGAGCAACTAATTGTGCCCAATGATTATGTCTTTCAGATCAATGTAGCTTATATGTATTTTCCCTTTACCTTACTTTTATCCACATTTCTATCTCCACTACACATATCGGCAGCTTGCTCTGGAGTGTTCTTATTACAGCATAATCTTGTGTTAACTCTGTTATAGTTTAGTCCTCTGTGCAGTAATCTAACACTCGACAATAATTTTGAATACCCCATTTTGTTAAAAAAAATACAAAGTTTTAAAATATACTCATTCTTTAATTTTTGTAAAAATATAAACCATCTAGATTTGCCTTAAATTACAATTGGTTGTGGAATAATACTTAAAAAAGTTTGTATATAGGAACAAGCATATGTATCAAACCTTCACCATGTTAGACCACAGTGAGCCTGAGCTAATGCATACATTTGATACATTAAATTTACTAACATATAGGTAGTTCCTAGTTCTTTGGCTATGTATAATTTCAAGAGTACAGGGTCATCTGCCTATTACCATGATATAGCATCAATAATATACAATTTATGTTTTGTATAATAATTACTTTATACCTCAACTAAATTCTATCCAAACTCCACAAATATAATATTTGAATTTAACATGTATGACATGGGTAATAATTTAAAATTTAATAATTTATAAATAAATTAACTTCTGATAATCTGACACATCATGTAAATAAGTTTATTTATTCAAAAATTGTGTTATTTTTCGCCAATTTTAAATGAAGTTGTTTTTGGCACATGTCTTATAGTCATTGATATCCTAGTAGTTCTATGAACTGTTGAGTTCTTTACAAATTGGTCTGAACACATATCTAAATTAATTATAGATTCATCTAGTACATCCTCTTTAACTTCCTCAATACTATGCAAATAATGAGTAAAAAGTTCATTTTGTAATATTAACAAACTCCTTGGTTCTAATAAAAATGAGAACACAGGTACTTTATTGATAGTATTATCTTCTGATCGCTCTAAGAAATTCAACACTATGTGTGATCCAACTGATATTGTAGTAATAGTTGGATAGAACAATGATCCATCTAGATGTGGCATGATACCCTGTCCAGGCAAGTATTCATTTACTAACACATGGTTTGGTCTTTTACCATCCATCACATTTAGACTATGTATTTTGTCAAGGTAGTTATCGAGCCATGGAGGGATCCACTCGGCTATCATTCCTTTGTTGTGTGGTATTCCACCCCAGTTCTGGAGTCTCCTATTTGAAAGTTGCGTCCACTTTGGCTTTGGCGCTGCGTAAATGTTCGACAAAATTGCCTTTTCTTCATTTTCCGATATAAACTCTGATATGTAGTAAGCAGTCTCCGGAGCCTACAGATAAAATAACGATTAAAAACTGCTTATCCTTTAAAGATAAAGAGCTAAAAAATAGGAAACATTGTCTACATTGCTACTGGTACTCACAGTAACTACTTTGTAGTTTTCAATATTACATTTTTTAGTAGCCATTTTAAATTGTGTCTATATTTATTTAAACAGTTTTTATTGTTAATATTTTGAAGACAATTATTTGAGTTTTGTTTGACGTTTAGGTAAACAAATGAAATGTCATTCCAAATTCTAAATCTTTCCATATGGCATTGCGTCTTGTAACTGCTTAATATGTATTGTAAAGAAGCTATACACTCTTATTACCCAATCCTAGTACGACTTAACTATTGCTCCTTTAATAATCAAATATTTGAATTTATTACTATATACTGTAAGCTTCGAACATTAAAAAAATATTTTCATAATATAATGCTAATGAATGAATAACTAAACGTGAAATTTATCTTTTTTTAGACTTTGACTTTTCACGCGTTTTGCTAATGTGGATAATTCATGAATCGTAAATTTAAGAAAGAATAATTATTTCATGTCTCATTAGGATGATTTGAATTATTCTTTTAAATAAATAATATTCCAGAAGCCTTGAATCGTGTTAAAACTTATCTAGTTTTTATGACTTCGTTATGAATGTGCATAATTTACACGCGACCTTTCATAGCACTAACAAAACATATACAGCTAATCTTTTTTGACAGAAGCGTACAGAAGATAAAAATGTTATTTGTTAATAATTTTTTTGTAAATATTTGTTAAATGAGCAATTGTAGAATGTGAACATAATGGGCGGTTGCATAGGAATAACCAGAAGTGGTAGCGGGCCCATAGAGGAGTCTTCGGCTACCGTGTCTCGGCCTAATTCAGGTAGGGTAAGCGATCATCTGTCTCCGTGGAGACTTCGAGTGCGTGTTCTTATAATTCTTTGTTATAGGTGGGCTGAGGAAGAATCAGTCGCTGTGTCACGAGACTATACGATGGAAATCAGACGTGCCATTGACAGAAGGACAGTTACGTAGTAAAAGGGATGAGTTTTGGGACACAGCGCCGGCGTTCGAAGGACGCAAAGAGATCTGGGACGCGCTGCGGGCGGCTGCCGTTGCCGCTGAGGCGATGGACTTCCAGCTCGCTCAGGCGATTCTCGACGGAGCCAGTGTGTCAGTTCCCAATGGTTACCTCACTGAGTGCTATGATGAATGGGGCACTAGATATCAGGTACTGTGTTCTACTGATATACATCTTGGTTGTAAACACATATTCAACAGCCCCATTATAATTTTATATTAGTTGACCTTCAGTTGTGTTCTCTTTATAGTTACTCAGTTATTTGTGTAGAATAACATTTGTAAGTCATTTTCATTATGTTAATGGACACCCAAAAATGATGATTTCTTATTTTATAACTAAAGGAAACAATTTTCCTCCTCATGTCTGCTATACCAAATCTAAAACAAAAAAAACTCATTCTCTTCCTTATATATTTTTGAATGTCATTGCCTGAGTAATATATAATAAATGCATGGAATATAACTACATTTATATAGACATGTGTATTTGTATCCTGTTGAGCCTTTTTTGATGTATAAATGACATTAATTTTGGAGTCAGTGACCATATACTGTTATAGCTCGGCATTATAATAAATGTTCTTCAAACTATATATTATAATGACAAGATATTTAATAATTAAAGTTCATTGACGACTTTAGTCAGTTTTGGTAAAACCAATATTTTATCTTGTTGTTCAAGATACAATACAGTAAGGAAAGTCATAATGCAGTGTAATTATTTATTGGTCAGTTATCATTTTATTCATTGATATCACATAATCAACAGTTATCTTGAATTATTTAATAACTATAGTATTTCAATCAGCAACTTATCTACTTTTGGTTATAAGTACAACCTTATAAACTCTGTCCATATTATAAGCATATCATTAACAATAATGATACGTACACATTACACATTTCTTTATACAAATAAAGAAATGAAAGAACTGGGAGATAAAAAGCAAGAAATGGGAAATGCTATGTCAAGAAGAGTCAAACTCTTAAATTCATGCATATAACTAGTGTTAAATATTGATATAGAATATTATTGAAAAACATTCTGTTAACAGTCAAAATATTTTGAAATAGTGATGTATTTGTAGATATCCTAACTAGAACATACTATATGATACTACTTATATGTACCAATCAGTTCTAGTTTTTCATCATATCACAGTTTCCCTGCCAGCTTTGTAATAATACCTCCCACCACCCCATCCACCTTTTCTGTGTATCTGCTGATTATCATCAATTTAGCCACCGTACCTTAGACACAACATTAAGAATAACATTTTTTGCTGTAAGCAAATAGAAGTTTATACTCAAATTAAATTATTGATGGGTCAGCGCAGTGGCTAAGCTATTCACTTTCTTTGGTTCATGTTACGGGTTCGAGTCCCTTATGGAACAAATATGCATAATATGACCTACATGTAGTTCTTGGTCTGCATGTGTATGCATGTGACATGTATGTTTGTAAACTGTACCCACAGTACACATGAAATCTAAGTGTGAAGCAAAGTATGAAAAAAAAAAGAACTGATCATTTGAAAAATGGAAACAGATATAAAGAGCTACTTGGTGTACTTAAGCTGGCCAGCTGTTAATTTCTCATAACACTTAACCAAGGATTAATATGTTTTCTGATGTTTGTTGTACCATATTTAATGGGACTGCATGTGATGGACTGATAGCTGGTCACTGGTGGTATAAGAATCAATAACATTAGTGTGTGTATAGCAATAAAATAGTAGTAGGTAGTAAATAATCTGCTGATAAAATCATTATATTAAATCTCATTGAATATTACTTGACATTTGGTTGAGCAGTGCCATCAGCCCATCCATTGCAATATAGATGTTGATCAAATCTTACCACAAGCAGTTAGCTTAGTTGGAGGGTCAGCAGGGGTACCAGAAATGTGCCAGTTTATAAAAATAAAATACATATAGTTGGATTTGTATTAAAAACAAAGTTGAAGGATTAATAGTGATTACATTAGTATGGTTCCTAGCCAAGTATGTATCTCAATGATGTTGTTGTTAAAAGAGACTAAGGGATTAACAGGATTCAACAGTATCATTGTTAAAACATATTTTTAACCATAGCTAATTCATGATGTTAGGTGAAACTTGTTTTGATATTTCTTAACAACCAATCATTACAGTTGATAAGGAGGCCCATATCCAGCAGTTGACGTTCACAGGCTCATACAATGCATAATTATAGTAACTAATAATAAAATACTGTCCCAGGTCCCAATATACTGTTTATCACCACCAATAAACATGGTGAAAGAAGCCAGTGGGCGAGACTCGCCGGCGGAATGGTCCGAACCTGTGGAGGGCGGCACGGAACTGTCGCTGCGCCTGCGCCTGTCCAACACGTGTAAGGATGTGGACTTGGCGGTGTACTCCCGACACACCATCTCACAGTGCAAGAATAAGTTACATGTGAGTTTAATACCTTTCTTGTATCGTTTATTATATCAATGGGCAGTGGTTCATACATAACTTTCTCTAAAGGTATTCCGGCGACTTGGTTTGCTTACTAAATATTGTCTAATTATGCTGGAAGATTGTCAGATAGCTCACTGCCAGGCTATACTAACATTGGTTTATCTTATTCGGGGACCAGTGGTGACTATCACCTTGGTTCAGCCACCATAATTCGCATCGATCCTAATTTGCCTCGCCTAGTCCTCGATGTTGTACTACACAAAATTCATTATTTTAAAGAATGCTGACACTAAATTTATCTTATAACAACAAAGGGCGCTTTAAAAAAAAATCGCTGTATGTTGGGAAATATTTACTCGAAACAAAAAAACAATTACAGCCATTTATGGCTTTTCAATATTTTTTGTAATTATTATGGACAGTGTATGTGCTTACGCCATGCAACCTTGCAAATAAAACCTTGATTATGATTGCTTATGGAGGTATTCCTCATAGATTGCTCACTATGTTAACACCTGTTAATTAGGTGTGTGTGATTCATATGAGTGTTAGTGAAAGAAAGCATAAATGAACTTAATGTCTTGTTTTGCTGTGCCAAACTTGTTTTTAATGTAGGTACTTGATTGACCTTTATGAATTTGTTAATATTATTCAGCACAGTTATGTAACTATAACTGGATATGACGCTTTCAAACTAATTACCATAATTTGAGGTGTTAACATCTAAACTAAGTAGTCTTGAATATAGAGGTGCATCTTCAACGATTGCCTTGGCTGTGTAATACGCGGTTCGTTGTACAATTTAATTATTTTAATTGTTCATAAAAATCTATTAGAATCAGAATTTGATTATCACTTGCGTTTACGGTGAAAAGAAAACATCGTGAGGAAACCTGCACACCTGAGAGAGCTTCATAAAGTTCTTGATGGCGTGTGTAGTCCGCCAAGGCGCACCGGGTCAGCGTGATGGACTAAGCCCTAACACTTCTCATTCTGAGTAGAGATTCTTGCCCAGCAATGTGACAGAGAGCTTTCGGAACGAACTTTTGAATCTTATTTTCTTTTAGCCTTGGATGTTTCTCGTCGATTTAGAGATGGAGTGCCTCGCTTATATTTGACCTTCGTTATGTTCAGCACATTGCTTCGACACTTGTATGTTACATGTAAACGAAGTACTCATATTGTGGATAGCCCTTTGAATTAAATTGCCTTCACTATGATTGACATCATCATCTTTCAGTGCATGTTGGAGTTCTTTTTGAGCAAACACAAAGCAGCAAAGCAGGACCTCGGGTACGGTCCATCTGGCTTTTGATCTCATTAAAAAGTATCCGATATTTTAATCGTGAAACTCAGTTCTTCAGTTTAGTTGGTAAAGGGGGCGCCAGACGAACCTACATCGGTATTATTACCTACTCATTGAGGTCCTTATCATACACAGATCTTTTTTAAATGGTTAGGATACATAATTTTATCGAGGACAGTATTTCATAGACAACCTTCAAACCAGATCCAACAACATTGTTCGTATAATATCAAAATAATTAATTGTTTTTGCATGCGCATTCAATATTCATATATTGTAACAACTTATATAAAAGCGGAATGACTCGTTTGCTAAAGGATCCGTGTTACCTATTGTTTAATCATGTATGGACAGGTTTTTTGTTTATTAAATAACATAACGTACACACGCCCGCATTCCACGAAGGGTAAGGTAGAAGTACTATTGTACACCCACATTTCTCTGATATCGTTGTTGAGTCTATTGCCGTGTATCAGGCACGATTTCAAACTGCTGGGGCTGTGACAGTGAATTTTCTGACAGAAAAATATTCTGGTGGGTTACTCTCCCAAACAATTTAAATATCAATCCAATTCTAATATCATTTAGTTCAATAAATATCCGCAGACCCCCTTAAAAATTAAACAAATGTAGCGCTAGTGAGACTTGTATCTGAAATTAATCCAATACCGATCGATCGGAATTATTTTCGATAGTTAGGTTACCTACTGTAATCACCTAATCACAAAACTAAGCGCACACGTTACTAGAGCCCAGAGCCCGCGATAAAAATATGTATTGTGTAGTAGCTGGCTTCAAAACACGGTCAGCTCACGTCGTGACGTAATCTATGCGAAATTTTGCAACCGGCCAGCCGCGTACCCGCCGCGCCTTCGTATGTCACCTTTATTTAACAGGGCTGTCGTGATAATTGTTTAAAAAGAAATTGTATACAAAAGATACGCATAACCTTTCATTAAAAATTGGGAACAATTTTGTGTAAATAAAACTTTGATGCATAAAACACACACATCCTCGTTGTCAAACCAATATCTGCTATGTGCATTTTTTGGAGATTTCGACATGACAGACACAGTTTTTATTTGACAATATTCTGGCTGATGTACATTTTTTTAGCGACCACAGTTCACCGTATAATGCTTAGAGTCACATAGCAGTCTTTTTATACGAAAATTTGGTTAGTAAACTGGTCATAATGGTCAAAATGTCGAGATCTCCAAAAAGTGCACATAGCTGATTTTGGTTTGACAACGACGATATCTGATCCGTTTTCTAAATTACATTACATTTTTAACCAACTATTCTATCGATGTAACTGTCTTACGTTTATTTTCACACATGAAAACGCGTTGTCTCATAAATACAGGCGTTCATATTACCTCCGTCCAACCCTGAGTCATAATATTATGACTTTGCGAACGGTCGCAAAGGTCGTAGCCACCTGTTTAATGGCTTTCAATTTCGAACGCGACATATACTGCGACGATGACCTACTTAAGTAAAACGTTTAACTAGTAATATTATTGTAGGTACTATCATGTACTTTCTCTTTGAACCGCAGATGTACCGGCGAATACCCAAATGCATTTTAACTTTAAGTCGCCCTTGTCATTGCTCATTGGTCAAACTACCTCACTGGTCTAGTGGCCTCTAGCACGACTGCTGTGCATGAGGTCCTGAGTTCGATTTTCGAGCCGGGAAAATTGTTATTGGGTTTTTCTATAGAAATTCTCAATAACACCGCGGAGTTTGGGAGCTGTGCCTGGTTGATGGCAATAGGCTCGCCCCCTATTACATGGGACTTCATAACAGCATCGACGAAATGTTGGTGCACAATAGTCCACCTCTGCCTAATCCTTCGGGGGTACAGGCGTGATGCTATGTTATGTTAACTGTCAGTGTGTCGCTTATATACTGTCCGTCTTAAAGCGACAGCATAAATAAACAGGTACTTAAAACTAAACTGTGTTTTAGAATACCGCGATTAGTTACAAAGAAAATGCGCATATTATTTAAATCGTCTCTATTTGTCTAATCTTCTTATTGACCTTGCTTTTCCTGACCTCACTTTGTTAAAGTGGTTGTGAGCTAATCTATACGTAATAAGGCCATAACAAGTTTTGAACGTTTTGGCAAACAACAAGGTTTTGAGGAATTCCTCTGCCAAGCCTTTCCTCAAGGCCATTGCGGTCGGCTCACAGTGTAACCGACTGCGCGACTGAATAACAGGATTTTTCCTAGACCGACTCCGATCTGACCTTATTCCGCCACCCAATTACTGGAAGATACTGATACTCTAAGGTTGTAAGCTGGTGAGATCCGCAACAACTGTTACACATATGTATTTGTACAAAGTAAAACATAACATAGCATCACGCCTGTATTCCCCGAAAGGTGAGGCAGAGGTGTACCATTGTACCTAAATCCACATTTCGCCGATTCTGTTATTGAGTCCCATATAAGGAGCAGGCGAGCCTATTGCCATCTACCGGTCACAGTTCCAGGTTCCGTGCTGCTACTGAGAATTTCAATACAGAAAAACACATTAACACTACCCGGCCAGGGAATCGAATCGAGGACCTTATGGTCATCAGTCGCGCTTCCGATCACTAGACGAATAAAATGAATATAATAATTCAATGTTAAATTATATACTACACGGCTTAACAATTTATATAACTAAGGTTATTACACAATGTAGTTTATTTAAAAAATATGTTATATTTAAAATTTAATTATATTGTATTTATCTATGTATTGTATTGGTTTTTGTTCTGAGATTGTTATTGTATACTAACGTTTTTGCATTAATAGTTATTTAAGCTTTGAATAGGAAGCATTTATCTTGGCAGCGCCGGCCCTAGCCTTTGATCAGAGTAAAGGGAACTCCTCTTTCGGCGCCCTTTGATTGACGCATTCATATCACATAAATTGTATTTCTGTTTATTTTATTAATAGTTAACACATATTGAATTTAAATTAAGTAGCTCAAATTATTACACGGCTGCTTCATTAACATAAGCAGTCGCGCAGTCTCGCGCCTCTCAAAAGGCGTCATTCAAAATTTATTTGAAATGGTTTTTCACTTTTGGTATTTTGGCACCTCTTAGCATCTGGCGCCTGCCTGCGGCGGAGCCGGCGCTGTATCTTGGGATTCATTTTTTAATATTTCCGGAATTATATTTATATTAGCGTTTAATGTCATGTAACCACCGTCATAGATTTTATTGGTATGTCACAAGTACTGGGAAAGGATTCATGGGTGACGCTTACTTTGTTACGTTTGAACTATAATTATATTTTTATGTTTTCTTTTCTTTTATCTCTACTTTGTACTTGTCTTTAATTATTGTAATTGGTTGTCAACCGTCATAATTAAAGTAAAATAAATAAATAGGTATTCGTATAACGTAGATCCGGCTGCCGGCTTAACGTGGTGTTACGAGGACGGGTGTTCTGACCCGTACGCACCCATGGTTCGCCAATACCATTTTTACTTTTTGAGTCCGGTGTTATAATGAGCCTGCCGTCCACTTTATACACTTCCAAACTGTTTTTATATAAATTAACCCAGAACCTAATGGATGGGAATGGTATACAAACTTCATAATCAGTAAAATGTGAAACCTTCCCCAGGCTCAAGAGAACATAGAGCCGTGGCGGCAACGCTGGTTCTATGGCGGCAAACTGCTCGGAGACAGACTTCTGATAGAGGAAGCGAAGATCACGCCAGGGTACGTGGTCCAGGTGATCGTCAGCACTGACCCGCAGCCGCCGAGCTAGTCGCGCTACTACCCGCATATTGCACCAGACAGCGTCTTTGTGGTACTTTGCATTTATTTTTAAATGTTTTTTTTTTTTTCCTTTTTATTGTTATTTATATACATATATATGTTTATGTTGGATTTTACACGCGATAGCGCGGGAGAATGGTGTGTCGGAAGAATGTAGGTGAAGATAGATGTTTGAGATTCACAAATATTACTCGAGACTACGAGGCGCCTGCGATCGCGCGGTACATCCGATCCAGTGTGCACTCACACGCATTGAGACTGGTGGCGGGTGCGATCGGGCAAGTGGAACGCTACGTGACATGTTATAGTTGTCGAGTAGTAGATTTTAGGAGTGAAGTAGGCAGGACCCTCTGCTGACATCACAGTGGAACTGTATCTATAGTAGGATGTTTCCCCTCCCGTACCTCATACCTCAACGGCGCTCTCGCGCTGTCGTATCGTAGTTTTACTTCTATATTCACTGTTTATATTTTTATAGATCATAGTTTAGGTCCGGGCCATATAATACGCTTTGTGTGAGATGAATCGTAGACAGCACAAGCAATAGTGGCGCCCTCTATCTTTAGTTTTGTGTCGAGGAATATAATGGATTGGTTGATACTCTAAAACTGGAAATCCATCAAACCTTTGCATCATTTCTGTTCATGAATCCATGTGTTTAACTGTACTTGGCTGTTTAAAAGAATTTATTTGACTGTCAGTTGAGTGTGAGAAACTACTATTCCGCAGATTATTTCATTAAATATTCAATTATAAAGTATTCTAGGCCTTATAAGAAGTCGGTAATAGCTACCAGTGATTTATACAAATGCTATAAAATATATCTGTAAGATATCACAAAGACGCTTCACTGAATGAACCAGAGCAACATAATCCACGCTATAACATTATTCTAAAGTAAATTAACGGTCTAGTGGACTTGTAGGTTAATGTGTAATCGATTTATACAGTGAATGCCCTAAGGATGTACAATTTTTGATTGACCAATTGTTAAACTGTTTTGTCATCAACGTGTAGGCTTACCACACGACAGAAGACATGTAAAAGTAATTTTAACGACCAGACAGGAGATGCGTTATGACGCTTATATAAATTTTTGTATCCGATTCCAATTTTTTCATCACCATTATTTTTACATCACTTTCACGAATTAATTTATGGTCTTATTTTGATCGCGAGGTCCGTCTGACATTGTATATCCTAAGGTTCAGGAGATTTGATCATGACTTGTGCGCTCGAGGTGAGGTTGCGTGCTCGAGTGTGCTCTACGTTGATTTCATTGTGAACGCTTTCGATGGGGTGTCGCCTTGTATATTATTTTTTAATAAATGTCATAACGGATCGTCCATATAATATGTAAAGTTTAATAAACATTTACTCATGTGTGTATCGTGTCGTGTGAATAAAATGTATGTTACACATTTTGTGGACGACCCCTCACTCTGAATTCTTTATAATTAGTACTAGATTCGTATAAAATTGTTTATATTTATATAAAATGCCCCAATTGTAGTGAATAATATATGTATATTGCAGTGAGAGCGATAGTTTAAGGCATATACGATGGTTATTACGATACACAAATTACAAACAGAAATAAATTATGTGTCACGGGGAATAAAACTGAACATTATATATAAGTATATAAATTATTGATGCGTTAGAAATTAAATTTATTTTTTGGGAAAAATTAGACTTAAATTTCGAGCGTTCAAGATTAATTTAATAATATTCTTCTTATAATCTTAACTATTATTTTCTGAGTCTAAATATAATTGCCTGCTATAAATCTCATGTAATGATTAATTACTTCAAATTCTTATCAGACAATAATATGGTTCTAAAGTGCTTTGGGTCACTATTGAGCATTTTGAAACTGAGTTATATCGCATTTGAGTTTGCCCAGTATATGTGCATCGATACGGAGCTGAAACAGGCGAAGCGAGCTCGACAGCTCCAAACGCTCCGACTAGGACCCTACAACCCTACCTAGTAGCGGTGACTGTTGCGCGACGTAAAGGTTATTGAAACTAGCTAACGTCACAATAGCAGATAGCTCGTTTCACCGTTCTGAAATAACCTGCTAACATCTAACTCGATCGGGTTGCACTCGAACAAAACGCACACAACGTTTCGTTACACCTACTTCGCTAAACACTATCGGGCTCCCGCGACCCGTAGTTGATTGCCGTAAATCCCGCTGTCGCTACTGAAATAGTGCATTTTAACAACTGCTGCTGTATTCGGTAGACAGTTGCGTTTCGTTATCCAAGAAAGCCGTTACAGCTCACCGCTACTACCTAGAGACTACTAGTCGGTGCACAGAGGTATCGAACACTCGTTATCTCGCCTTTTTTATAGTGCTGGGAAAAGATGATCGCGATAGTCTCATTATGTCGATAAATATTACGTTATGCTTTATATTTATTCAAATAAGTTTCGCTATGAGGAGTTTATATACCTTTTTATTTCCTTATAGTTATATGTATATTGACTGGCCGTCCGGGTGCCATGCTTTAATATAACAAAGAACCAATTTAAAGGCTTGTCTCGATTATACAAGACTAATTCTCAATAGAATTTTGCTTAATATTACCGTTTTGTGTACAAGGTAACACGTACACTACAAACGGTCACATGTTACCTACACATTTTGCAATTTAACATCCAATTAATATGGTGTTTGGTTAACGAATCTATCTGGATAGAATACTGGGCCCATACTGATATTAGGCCCATTTCTTACAAATAAGATGTAAAATTGTCCCAAAATGTAACATGGAATATAATTATTATGGTAACATTTGAACGCAAGTATTAATCTGCCATTACGTACGTAAAGCGACTGCCATCTATTGTGATGTTGTGAGAATTATCTTTATACACCATTACTTTTAGTATATGCAGAAACCGAAACCACTAAAACGATTCTAGATTAAAATAAATGTGTGTTAATTTTAAATAATTAATGAAGACACATGTACACGATAGTTAGGCATATGTACCTACTCGTTGAATACATAAATTCTCATAAATTCAAACGAAATACGTAATAGTAAGTGTCAGTGATCAGCTGACAAGTGTCCAACTTGAAACATTTTTGGAACAAAATATAAAAAAAATGCAACTGATCTTGTTACTGATTCTGAAAAAAATAATTTCAAGTTTCGCATATTCTAAAAATAAGGTCGTTACTTATTGAATTATTGTAATATGTTGTTTATTTTTAATATTTTAATCGATCGCTAGATGTTAATTTTGAATTCTACTGTAATTGAGCATTGGTCGTATGTTCAAATTGCTTTGAGCAACCAATCGGGGCTGAACCACCAGGCAAAAATAAAATGGCTAGAGCCGACGCTCAACTAATTCCAGATTCGTTAAAATTCGAGCTTAAAATGATTATTATGCCTATGATGTTAAGGAAGCCCCGCTTCGTTGTCCTTGTGTTATCTCAAAATACGGCCCAATGTTTGTAATACATAGCTGCTATTTGGATAATATCATTGATTTGTACAAGCGTACATTTTGGTAGCCTGTACTAATATTTAGTGTTAGATTTTGCACACGAGTTAATACACGCAAAATTATTAAGTTGTTTGTGATTTGTCGAATGTATTCATATTACAGAAATTATTAAGATAAGTGTCGATATCGGTTAAAATTGTATTTTGTTATGATTGTATATGCGTGGTAATGTATTTTAAAAGAATCTTCTATTTAATGTTGACTTGATACAGTATGTTTCATAAATCATCTGAAATGTATAGTGACATGTCATCGCAATAAAAAAAAAGTCCCATACATCATGACGGAACGTTAAAAAAATGTAACACCCGTCCGGACAAAATAATATTTAGTTAAAATTAAAATTAGTTCTTTTTTATAATTTCAATACTCAATAGAACACCGAATGAAATAAGTTAAATAATACAAAAAGCGTACTTATCATTGGATAAAGATTTTTTTTTTTTTTTTTATAATACTAGACTAGGGCTATTGAAACAATTTTTTTTCTTTTTTACCTTCTAATTCATGACGTCATGTGCTCGATATATCTAACATATTCCCGTCGTTTTCTTCTAGATAGAAAGGGATGGCAAAATAGAGCTTTTATTTTACGCGACTTATAGTAACTACATTAATGAATATGGGGGCTGTCTCGCTATATTCTAAGTATCATTAAATCACGCGTACACACGCTTATATAAGTAAACCTACGTTAGTTTCATCCCTGTTATATATATTAATGGCCTAAAGCCCCATTATTAATATTCACTCACATATCGATTCGAAAGATACTAATAAGCTTCATTTCGTCGATATCGATAAAACGTTTCAGCTTATCGATATTTTTTGATATATCTATAAGTTGGTTTGTCGTTATATCGATATCGATATTTCAATATACAGAATGTTTTAAAATCCTGTAGTGATTTAAAATGCAGTTTCAACAGCATTTATTTATGTGTCAGATGGCAATGATTATATATATAATCATATATATTTTATTTAAATTATAGATATGACTATATACATAGATGATAAAGATATTAAAATATTAGCAGTTACAATTTGTATAAGCATTCAACAGTATGGTTTACTAATTGTTTAACCTCTTCATGTTTTTCTTTTGCGCGGCGGAATGTAAAATCACCTATTTAACATTTCCCCTTATTTATTTTGTGACCAGGAATTCTAAAGGTAATTGTGAATATATGATTCTTAATACGGTTCAAATTGTAGCTGTTATCAGAATACGTTATATTTCTAAATTGTAATAAGTGGATTATAACATTTTAGTACTAACTTATTAGGTTAGATTTAGTATTTATACATAATTATTTACTAGTTAAATTGGGAAGAGGCTTGAGATATTATTTAGTGATACAATGGTGACTCTGTAAATAATAATAATAGCATTTATTTAATTTGAATAATTGATTTTAATGAATATAAATTGTGTATGCCTGCTCTTATGTGATTTGGCTTCCCCAGTATTTATTTCTACGTCGGAGGATCAAAATATACAATCGGATGCGTTGAATATAAAACACTTAATACAATTTCGATGACACGTTTGGTGCAGTGGATAAGCAATTATCTTTCTGCGCTACATGTCGCGGTTTCGATCCCCGCACGGAAAAAATATTTTTATGATCTACAGATAGTTGTTTCGGGTCTGGTTGTGTGTGCATGTGACATGTATGTTTGCAAACTGTACCCACCATACATGAGAAAGCCTAGTGGGGCAACGTTTTTTTTTGTTTTGTTGTTTTTTAAAGAAAAATATATTCCAATTCATTTATATCGCTCCAAATAGACACAGAAGTGGCTTGACGTGTGAGATTATTATATTAACTGATTTTTGTAGGCCTGAATATCCTCTCGTACAATAAGAGTAGGCCTACTACTGTCCTGTAAAAGTATAATTATATATAAACAATATTTTTTACTTTAATGTTAACTCTTATCTTTGATATGTTGCAGAGTTATCATTGTTATTTATCGAGTTATCATATATGATATACATTTTAAATTTAATTTATATTAGGAAAAATCTAACAGTACGTACATCTGACTTGTGCATGCTACATTCTACTTTATGTAAACGTAATAACGTCTATAATATTTTTCACAACATTTTATTTTTGTCACCGAATTTAAGGCTTGAACTACATTCAAAATATACAAATCATCTTGCTAGGGTAACGTCGCGCCGCCTCATAACTAAATTTCTAATATCAAATCAATGTAGTTCTCGCCTTTATAACACAACAGACTGAAATTGCCAGTGAAAAATATAGTATTTGTTATCTGTGACCTGTTTTCTCCTGTGTTACCATCAATAAAAAATATTGCCTCACTCTACGCTAATAGTGTTTTCAGTTATAATTAGATTACAAATTACCGTCGGCCATAGCTAGAATTATACAATAGTTTTACGGTCTAACATGTTTAATTTCGGACTAAGGAATTATGTATGGTGCTACCATTTTGTTTTTACATATTTAATAGGTCCCCTATTTCGTAAACAGAAAGATGTTTTACTATGAACATGCAATGGTTAAAAGGTACATGCAATTGTGGAATACCGCGTGGTATCTAAAGATATATTGTAAATTCCTTGCGGCGCCATTATATTATATTCATATGTGGATGTTATTCTATACATTTGTAGGTTTTAATAAAAAATGTTCGGTTCATTATAGAGACGAATCTAAAATGGCAACGTGTCTTTATTTTGGTCGGATTGTCAACAAATAATAATGATTTATTTTGTCATATTTTATCTGTAAATCATAGTCATGAGTCATGACATATTTTTTATTAAACAACAGAAGTGAAAAATTTAATAAATTAACAAAAATCAATCACTACTACAGAACATTAGAGAAAGCAAGCTATTTGTAAGAATAGTTTCCAGATAACTGAGATTTTTTTTTTTGTATTCGATACCTTCCTTTGTGCCTAAGACAGAAATAGTGTGCGAGCGAGAGGCCATCTCTAGCGCCGCCATTTTAGATTGGTTTCTTTATTATTACAGCATGTAGCTCCGATGTAACGAGCCTTTATTCATTTACTAGCTGTGCCCGCGACTTCGTTCGCGTGGATGTCGGAACTTAACAATGTATTTTTTAGTGCGAAACGCCATTAAAAAAAATTATTATAAAAGTTACGTGAAGTTAAGAAGACCCAATGCACTTAACCCTATTTTTTTTCTAAAATAAAAGTAGCCTAAGTTACTCCTTATTACATCAGCTACCTGCCAATAAAAGTCCCGTCAAAATCGGTCCAGCCATTTCAGAGATTAGCCTATACAAACAGACAGACAGACAAAAATTGTTACAAATGTTATTTTGGTGTATGTATCGTATATATATTCATATGCATGTAGTAAAAAACGGTTAGTTCAATATTACAAACAGACACTCCAATTTTATTTATATGTATAGATAAGATAGATTGGCGTGTTTCATAGTCAAAGGTTTGAATCTAAATAACTTTCGTATTACGAAATGGGTCCACCATAAATGATTTCTCACAACAAAATGTTATGACTAACAGATACGGGTAATGTCCAAAATTGTACACTTTAAATGAATGTCATACTCACATCTTTACGTGTCTTCTCTTATTTACCACTTTACTTTTAAGAAATGTACAGTCAGCACCACATATGTTATTTTTGTTGCTGACTGTACGCACCTTCTGAAAATGTACCTTAAGCAATAAAATTTATTTACGTACGCAAGAATTTTGAAGCACAATTTATTTGGTGATTAATTATTTTAATCATTTCCTTTGACTTTTTCTTGTAATATACCTGGTTGAAACTATACGCGTTTCACACTTTATTTGATAATGATGACTGTATGAAATGCATAATTTGAAATTGGTGTTTTTGTAGTTCGATCTTGTAGTTAATTTATAATCAATGTTATTACATTTTATTCTACTTGACGCTAGATGGCGTTTTATAATATAGTTGTATTTGCCATCTTATCATTAACATTTTGCTTTTCAAGTTGTTATTCATTTATTTATCTACTATGGAAACCGAGAAAGTCCATCTGCGTTATATGTAATGATAAAAATGATTAGAAACACAATAAAAATATATTAACAAATTGATGTGGGTTTTGACGAAAACGCAGCGTTTGGATCATGCCTGTATTGTTACTAGTATGTAGATAGATAGATTTATATTGAATAACAAATTCACTGCGTGTATCGTAAGGCTGTAACCAAGTTGTATATTTTGAAGGAGCGCCCGCGCCGAGTCGCACAGGCGCAACACATCTGCGATTTGTCTACACACAGTTTTGTACATAAAACAGTTTTTCAGTGTGTAAGCAATATTAGCATTTTAAATTTTCAAATAAAACACTTTGTGAATAACATTATTTGTGTATTGTATTTTATAGACTGGTTAAATAAATCCCTATTAAATTTTTTATTTGATTGAACTACTAATGTATATAAAGCTTTTTGCAGAGAAGGATTGTCCTCAGTGGATGCAGGACTATTTTCTGCTTCAAATACACAAGAATAGATGAGGTATCATATTTGACAATCGTCTTAGCTCATCGTGTACGGCTCACGTTAATTGTTCCACTAACTAGAATACTTTTGATGACGCGAGTACCAGGGATGGTCGACGCTGCGCTTTATTTAGACACCCTAGCTGTTTCAGTGTCTAACTGTTCTTAAATTAAAAAACAAAGTGTTTTTATTAAAAAAAAATCTATTCCTAAAAATAGACAACAAAGAAAGTAGCAGATCTATATCATATAGATTACAAATAAAATAGATCTAGAATTTCATGTTTTACCGCAAAGTAACACGTGATTCCATTAGTTAATAGTTCTGCATCCAAACAATAAATAAAACACTTTAATGTAACTAATAATAAAATGTTTAATTTACAATAAATACAGTTATTACCCGGTTCATCACTTTGGTATGTACTTCAGCAGTTTGATCTCGTGAGTGAGCCAAATGGCCAAAGAGAGCAGTACGAGGGAGCCCGACTGGTGCGACGCTGCCAGAGGAGTGGGCACGTAGTGCAGGAGGGTCATGATGCCCAGGCCGACCTGCAAAAATTAAATATATTTTTTTACATTTCTGTAGCATGTAAGACGACACGGTTGGCGCAGTGGCTAAGTGATTAGCTTTCTGCGCTACGTGTCGCGGGTTCGATCCCCGCACGGAACAAATATTTGTATGATCTACAGATAGTTGTTTCGGGTCTGGTTGTTTGTGCATGTGACATATATGTTTGTAAACTATACCCACGATACAGGAGAAATCCTAGTGTGGGGCAATGTTTAAAAAAAAATGTTGTGAAGTTGGACTCAACATTTGTGGCCTGTTGAGTGAGTACGAGGTTTTAGCTCCTTTTTTTGGAACTGCTTACAGTATCACGACTGTGTTTACATACACAAATCTTACAAAAACATTTTGATGCATAATGGCGTCAACAAGTTTTACTATACCAGGTGAATACATCTTTATCTAACAAATAAAGATCTATTATTGTTTTACGTATAAATTGAAATACATTTTAGGTTATTAAGCCTATTTGTCGACATAATATATCGTTATACTGTTTTTACAATACTGCCAACACTAGAGACCTCTAGCATAACATAGCTGAATTACTTAGTCGTAATCATAGCCGATACTCAGTTCCACCTAGTCGCCGCTATGGAAAATACATAAGCGCTTCGTATTATAGGAAAATCCAGTCGTGTTTACATAATGTATTTAGTCGTTGGGGAAGTGGGTGCGTTACCTGCAGCCAGGCCATGGCTCCCAGCGCGTGCACAAGGTTCCTGGCCGCAGGTGACAGCGGCTTGCGGCGCGCCAGCAGCCACAGCGCGCTGGTGAGCGCCAGCGTGCTGCTGCCGAGCACGCGGTGGTCGAACTGCACCGTGGTGGGGTTCTCCGTCAGGTTGCGCAGCGCGGGAGAGAACGCCAGGATGTCCTCCGGGATCCAGTTGTCACCCATCTTGGGGAACGAGTTGTACACCAGCCCCGCGTCCAGACCCGCCACGAACGCGCCTGGACAACATTTATTCTAACAATGTCAAAGACGTAGGGTAATAACAATACAAATGTCAACTACAGGAGTTCGAAAGGATCGCTTTAGATACTATAATTTCAAAAAACTGTTATATGGCATATATTCGCCTTCGCCCGCGTGTATTACGATTACGAACCCGTGCATTACACCTAATTCTTTTTCTAAAATAAAAGGCGCATGCGCCGCAGCGCTCCGCCCAGCAGCGCGGCGTACAGCACGAAGGTAAACATACCTGACACAGCGGTAAGGAAGGCCATAGCCTTGACAGTGTGCGCGACGGCAGTGAGCCCCTTCATCCCGTGCAGCGCGTGCGGCGCGCCGGCCGCGGGGCGCATGCGCCGCAGCGCTCCGCCCAGCAGCGCGGCGTACAGCACGAAGGTAAACATACCTGACACAGCGGTAAGGAAGGCCATAGCCTTGACAGTGTGCGCGACGGCAGTGAGCCCCTTCATCCCGTGCAGCGCGTGCGGCGCGCCGGCCGCGGGGCGCATGCGCCGCAGCGCTCCGCCCAGCAGCGCGGCGTACAGCACGAAGGTAAACATACCTGACACAGCGGTAAGGAAGGCCATAGCCTTGACAGTGTGCGCGACGGCAGTGAGCCCCTTCATCCCGTGCAGCGCGTGCGGCGCGCCGGCCGCGGGGCGCATGCGCCGCAGCGCTCCGCCCAGCAGCGCGGCGTACAGCACGAAGGTAAACATACCTGACACAGCGGTAAGGAAGGCCATAGCCTTGACAGTGTGCGCGACGGCAGTGAGCCCCTTCATCCCGTGCAGCGCGTGCGGCGCGCCGGCCGCGGGGCGCATGCGCCGCAGCGCTCCGCCCAGCAGCGCGGCGTACAGCACGAAGGTAAACATACCTGACACAGCGGTAAGGAAGGCCATAGCCTTGACAGTGTGCGCGACGGCAGTGAGCCCCTTCATCCCGTGCAGCGCGTGCGGCGCGCCGGCCGCGGGGCGCATGCGCCGCAGCGCTCCGCCCAGCAGCGCGGCGTACAGCACGAAGGCGAGGCTGAGATGCGCCGCCAGCCGGTACTGCGACACTCGTGGCACGTCCGACGGACCCTGGAAGCGGTCCTCCAGACCTGACTTCACCATGTACCAGCCCATCAGACCCTGAAATGGAACAAATTAGAATTAGCCATTTGTGTCACGCCCCCTCTTGCTCATAACTGGGTGTATAAGGGATCACACATGGTGTCCGACCTCACTTCTTACCAGTCGTATAGGCCATAGAGCACATTAAAATCGTACCTATAAGTGTGATAACACTGATGTTATGTAGGAAATCTCTTGGCTTGCTCGGCTCGAACGGAATTATTGACACATGACATATCAGCTGATTCGACGAGCTGTAGCAAATTACGTCACGAACTCTTAGAACTACTGCATTTTGTACGCAATTTTTATTCCACTATTAAACATGAAAAATATGTTATCTCATGGATTTAAATACCAATGTCTATAGTAAATTTATTTTGTGTTAGTATTGGTAAAACTGGATCATTAGGCTGGATATGCGTATAAAATATCAATTTTTACGCCTATTACAATATCACGGGTATAAGGTTAGCTCAAAAAAATTATCTAAAGAAATTACTTACGTTCTGAAACCCTATAATTTGGAAGAATTGCAGAAACTATCTTTTTATTTAACGATTCATTTATACCATTATACATACATAAACACTAAAAACAACATTGAAATTTGAACAAAAAACAAAACGAAGTCTCAAATAGCGCTGCCATTTAGCTAACCGTTATAACGTTAAATCGTTATAACAATACAGATCTTGCATTCATCCTAATCGATTGACTTACAGGTGAAAAGAAGAAAAAAGAATTTCTATACTTTTTATTCTATAAATACCTACTACAGATTTTTTTCTAAACGAATTTTCACACAACCTGATGTTTCGGTGTTTCTGTATAATTTGATTATTATTATACTTATAAAGGTCTAAGGGGGAGGCCTTCGTTCAGCAGTGGACGTCTTCTGGCTGATGATGATGATGATGATGATACTTATAACGTTTACCTACACAATATCTATATTTATTATTCAATAGTAAAAAGTTTTAACCCAAGAATTATATTTTATTGAAGCTGCAAAAAAGGCAGAGAAGATTTATATTGCTTTGATGAGATTTAAACGATTTAGTTCAACTTTTTTTCCCTTGCGGAAATTTAAAAGAAAATGCTTTCAAATTAAATTCATGCATGTATAGCAGAGGGTTTACCCAAAATAGAGAGATTTTTAGGTGAATTAGTATGCACCTGAAAAATCTATCGAGTCTAAAAACATAATATGTATATGTACCTACTGGGTTAATTTAATTTTCTCCCAAAAACGAAAGTAAATAAAATAAATAAATATGGAATATTACTTACTTTTATTTTTATTTTATCATATAATGTTTTACCTTAATTATATTTTGTAGTATCGATTTCTAGAATTATTAATTTTGATTAATCGAATACGATTCAAATTTCGAAAAATAAATCTGTTAAAATAGTCGTTTTTGGACATCTCTTCAAATCTCTTCCAGACAAAATCAAATATGGCGGCAAATCTTTATAAACCGAATTGAGTAGCGATAACAAAAAAAGAATTTGTAATATTTACCATTGAAGTGATATTAGCGTTGATGTATGGATATTTACGTGAACTTTATAGATTTCATAACTAGTGTGTGGCATATTATTATCTAAGTTAACTGTAAAATGTGTGATATTAGTGAAAAATAAACAATAACAGAGCCACGACTCGCGGGAAATTTTTACTTCAGTCATCAAAAACATTGTTATCACTACTTTATTTATCAAATCTATGGATGATATGAGCAATCTAATGAATAAGGCGTTATAATCTCACCCAATTTGTGGAGTATGGGTATTCAAATCGAAAATCCGATTTTTATGTTTTTTAGCAACCATAGCCTCGAGACCGATTACCCGTCATCGCATTTGCACACTTGAGTATTTTATAGGTTTTGTAATTTGGGCATAAAATGTTTAAGATTTACTCGCTTAGACACATGAACTTTTTATTAGTCTTTTATTTCACACGCAATATGATGATGATTCGATTATTTAGTATACAATAATTTTGCAATCGTTACGATTGACTCAGTTGAAATGACAGTCCGGCCCATTTTAGGGGTTATCCTGAGCCAGCGGTGACGTAAGAGTCAGACCCATGTTACCCACCATTACGGATTGTAAGATTAAATAACACAATCCAAATCAAAACATAATAAAAATAAACAGAAGTCAATAAAGTGGCAGAGTGGTTTCGATCCAATAATTAGCCTGGAACATAGCTAAGGAGCCTTACCTGTGCAGCAACTAACGCGCAGTAAAATCCGACCCTGATCTTCATAGCCTTGTCCAGATAACCGCGCGCCCAGAAGAAGGCGGCCGGCAGGAACACGGCCGCACCGATACACCGGCCCCACGTGCGGTGCGCGAACTCCATGTACCAGATCCATTTGAACTCTGATAATGTCATGTTTTGATTCTTACTGCAACGTTAAAGTTTTTTTTTGTATAGCTGTTACGCACGTTTTCACTGGCATCCTACCGTTATGTACCCAGATAAAAAAATCTATATGTATACAAGACATTGTCTACCTGAGCTCTTTACAAAACACTTACAATATCAGTGAAATGAAACTACTTGGAAAACCAGAAACACATCACTATTGACAAAGGGATACTCATGTATCAAAGGTATTATATGTATTTTTTATAGTTTTATTTATATATACTACCTTGGCAGCACGGTTGCTGCAGTGACATAGCTATGATCTTTTTGCACTAGGTGTCACAGTTTCAATTTCCACATGGACCATATATTAGTATGATCTGTAGATAGTTGTTTTGGGTCTAGTGTATGTATACTGACATGTAAACTGTACCCACAATAAAGGAGAAAATGAAAAGAGCAGCAGTGTTTTAAAATTTTTTGAAAATCTGTTTTCCTGATAAAGCTTCACCTGTATCAGGTGACCCTACTTAATTTACCTATCTCTCTGATTGTACCTACACAACAAAGTACAAAAGTCTACATACTATATAAACTCTGGGAACTGCTGGTATTTCTCGAACTCCTTCTGCCATTCCTCGTCAGTCCTAGGCATCTTCTCGCCCAGGAGTTGCCATGTCACCATTGATAGTCCTGATTCTGTTAGTCTGGTCACACCACCTGTACATTATTAAAAAGAAAAACTATTAGATGGGCACTAGCAACATTTATTATAATATAATTATGTATGATAAAATCTTTATTTTTAAATGAAGTATCTGCATTTCATGTTCATTTTCACATGGATTAGTCTTGAAGGATTACACGCAACGAGACTTGGGAAGATATAGATGCAATTGAGAGTCAGGAGACAGACAGGTGCCTATAAGTACTGAGTGGAGAATATTATCCATGATTATAAGAATTCTGCAGTGGCAAAAAGATTATAAAATATATTAATTGTATGCATGAGTATTGTCATCTCGAGTACCGAATGTTTCATAATACGAATGTTGTCGACTTCGCATTATAACTGTTCTTGTTTGTTTGAATTTCCAACGCCGTCTATGTTACAATGGACGGTTGACAATAATATTGATTCAAATCAATATAAATATTGATACATTTTATCAATATTGAATCAATAAAGAAAATATTTATAGAAACGATTTAAATTTTTTACACGATTGCACAAAAAAGGACCTCTCTATAAAGTGTTCCACAGAACGGTCCCCCGACTGCAATGACAATTTTATTTATGTTTAGTCAGCGAGTAAATGAGTGACCTGTCGCTTTGTATTTACAGATTAACTAATGCAACTTGTTTTTTACTTTGTAGTTCATTTTCTGGCAGAGTAGTCGCGTTTTTTAATGTTTATAATTATTCATTTTATTAGCATTTACCGTCCCTCTGCCGGGAAAACCCTCCCCCTAGTTACTCCATTCTTTTAACTAATATTTTTTAACCATTAAATAATATAATATTACTCGCGCACTATTAAGGAAATGAAACAAAATAGAATATATACAACATATTTATTTGCTTCACCTTAAAACTAACATATAGTTTTTTTTGGAAATAACATTTTACTATTACCTATTATATCTAGAATTAATCATCAAAGATTGTTGGCCCTACAAGTGCAATGGAAACATATGGCACTACACTTTATTATTTAATACTTGTTATGTAATTATAATTTTAGAATGAATTGCAGACCAATTTTCCTTCTTATGTTTATAAATATACTAATATTGTGTTTAATCAGGACAATTAGTGACGAAGTACAAAGGCTAAACACTGCACGTAGAGCGTACACAACGCTGTGAGTAGGTATGTGTGATGTACTATAATCCTATAAAATTACCAAAAAAGTATTCATTCTTTGCTACATTATTTTGATATAACTTTAACAGAATAACCGCAACTCCTACTCCGATTACTGAATCGATTTCAGTACCTCTATTTTTTTTTATACTAATTTCTCAAATCATATGTTCTATTGAGCGATCAAAATTAAATCTTATTTCAAGATGATACGGCTTAATTTTAAATGCAGTAAGTAAAGCTAGATTCGACATTAGGATCTCAAAAATAATTCAGATCCCTTTAAATTAAATAACCTAACAACCCCGCATGTCCCTAAGCCGCCTACCCTCCTACTTACTACCATTAGTAGTTTTGGTCACCACATCCATAACATAGTATATGCTGTACTCAAGAATAAGGTACCCTGCAACCATACCTAGGACCACGGCGGTGAACACCATGCCCGAACAGCCCAGGAGCCAGTATCCCACAGCTTTCGATTCTTGCTTCGATTTCGGCGCGGACTGACAGAACCGAACAAGGATGTTCTTTGGCCTGAGGAGCTGTGTTAGCTGGGGAACAGGAAGATTTTTTTAGTATTAAAAACCGAAGTACATTTATGGGTTAGCGGTTAGCGGTAGCGGAACGCTAGCCTTTCATGTCTAGTTCGATCCCGGCACGCGCCTTTGACTTTTCACGGTCGACATTCATAAGCGTATCATTATCATATAGTTTACATATGTAATCTTTTTTTTTCTCTTAATTTTATGTTAAATTTATAAAATTAGATAAGTATAGCTATTTAATTTTGTGAGCGATTAATATTCTAAAACCGAAAAATGTTATGCCACTATACCCGAGTTTTGAACCGTAATGTTGTATATTATATGAAAATAAATAAATCTTTAATTCAATTATCACACCATGTCCTATTATGTTTTTATATTATAAAATGGTTGCAATCATAAATGCGCCTATTGAACATTAAGATTTGTTTAATAACCAGGCATTAGGAATACTATTCTCAATAGAAGCACTGTATTTAGAAATCAGGTTTCAACACAGCCTAACATAGTCCACTCAATATGGGCTTTTAAAAAATTCCAAGTGTATCACAGAGAACCATCCTTCGCTTCCATCCAGCAAATAAAGTGCTCCGGTTTTTACTGTTTTAAAAAAAGTATATCTCAACTAGTTACCTTTACACTTTTAATTTTCATTAACATATTCGTGACATTAATTGATATAGAATTACCGTCCTGTATTCTAGAATGATAAGGATTGTCAAAGGTGACTGTTCATTTACCAAAACCTGGGTGAAAGGTCATCGGCGATTTTGGAAGAAGAGAATTGTAGCTATTTTGAAAATAATGTTATCTCTACAAATTTTATTATCGTTCCTACATATTTATTTCAGTACTTTTTGCTGTCCCCAACTGGTCCATGACTGTGCATAGCTCTTAGCCTATTATATAACACCTACTATAGCTACATTGTGGAATGCAAATAAATGATATGAATATAAAGTTTATCTGATTCTGGCATTTATGGATTTCAATTATGTTTTACAAAACCACAGAATAATTAAACAACAATATTTAAATAATAATAATCTTATTCTGCACTCATATACATAGACAGACACAATATCTAATGTAAGGTAATGTCAGCTATTATAAATTTGGAGTGCAAAAAAGAAAATACTTTTCTGATTAACATTTTAGCTGTTCTCTAAGTATACAAACAGTAGTTAAATGATTGCTGTGAATTTTATGTTGAACAGGGAGGGATATGGTTAACAATTTTAACACTGGAGATAAAGCTGATGTACTGTACATATTATATATTGATTAATTCCTAATTCAATATAGCAAGGCTCACTTGGGAGAGGTCTACACACAGCACTCAGGGGATCAGGTGATTTGATTAATTGTACATTTAAACAAATAATTTTATCATAAACTCACCCTTAATCCTTTAAAACTATTGACTTTGTTGTTCTGTGTGATGAGCTGTCGTCTGATAACATTTGTTGTGTTGAAGCTGTTCCTTGTGCCAGAGACCAGCAGCTTGCCCTGTGCTGCCCTCAGGGACTGTGTGCAGCGGCATAGATGTGATACATTCAACATTCCTGAAAAGATGTAAAACAGTGTTGATTAATTATGATATGTAAATAACTTTTGTTGACTAAAAAAGCTAATACCTTTATGAGTTTTGTCTTTATAATAGCCTTCATTAAGTTAATATTTTATTTCAGAAACTAATACTGTGTTTGGGTCATGTTCCCAATAATATTAAAAAATATTTCAAATAAGATAAAACTAGTCTTCTATATAAATAAAAATCAAATAACACATGTATAACATTTTCTTCATTAGGAAATTGGAACCATGTGAAGCCAGGATGGGTCACTAGTTTGCTATATAATATATTATGCTCATGAAGCAGATAATATCTTATATGCTATTATGATAGTAGATGACTAGTAATATAAAGTGCTTGTATATTATCTATATTTAAAATTAAAATCAAGTTATTAGGAACTACTGATCAAGAATTTTACTGACTGCCTATGCTATCTATTATGGCATGAGCATCAACACAGTTCACTGTTATAGTCACATAGGAATTCGCGAATCACTTTTGATGAATCCTTGGCAATATTATTTCTGAAAAAATATAAGTACTTTATTACTAAATACCCGGACCCGGGTACATCTTAAAGCTGCGGCCAGACACTGGAGGACGGGCAGCAGCGTCCTCTCACTAATCGGTGAGTCACTGCAATCCCCAACCCGCCTGCCAAGTGTGGGGATTATGGCAAACCCCCCTTGGGGGAGGCCTTCATTCAACAGTGGACGTCTACTGGCTGATGATGATGATGATTACTAAATAAGAACTAGCCGACAGCCATGCTTGAATACACATGCAACATTTTTCATTTTCCATGTTCTAATGTAGGTACCATTGTTTTTGTTTTTTAGATTTGAAGGTACCTTCCTTTTGCCAGATTTTTTAATAACTAGAGAAGCCATAACAATCTGATAATATATTAACAACACTGAATATATTTGTATCAATATAATCTTTTTATAGAAATATCTAATAAAGTGTAATTAACAGAAGACTTTATAATGAACAGGATAGTATAACCTATTGAGGCAGGAATGCAGGATTTATAAAAGTTTGCGTAATATTTCATAATGGACTACAAAGCTGGTATGTTATTTTTTAGGTAAAATGAAACTGACCCAAAAATATAATATATCCATGAATGATAAAGTAATAATAAAATAAATAGGGCTAACACATTTTTTTTGATCGTAGATAACTTGATAAGTGATTATCCAAAAGAAAACAACATAGTACTTACTTGCGGTATTCCGATTCAAACGAATAGTGAAAATTATATCATATACTGTGTTCCGACTTTACCAGCACTTCAGTAATACTTTTACTTATATCAAAAATTGAATAAAATACTGTTCATATGCTTAAAATAAGCGGGCCTACGATATCCGATCCCGATGGTTGACACACGATTCCGAATGGAAAAATGTCAGTTTCATTTACACAAGACACAGTTCCGAAACAGTTCCGTGATACCGTCATATGTCATTATGACATTTACTACAAAAGATTAAACGTGAAAACCGGTATTATTGATATTGAAATAATTTTAAATGAATGTGGCATTTAAAATAATTTTGTAGATTGTAGGAATAAGTCATATATATACAAACATAGATAAAATAATAACAACATGATATTTTTTGTTACCTTTATTTAACATACCAGCACATCGAAAATAGTTTTAAGAAGAATAATAAGACATTAATTTTGGGACAAATATTCATTCGACTTTCAATCTTCCATTTCCTTGTAGTCCTTTGCTAATGCCTTGATATTTAAAAGAGCATTTTGAAATTCACCTTCTTCTAAACCTTCACCAACATAATGATGTACAAAAGCACGTTTTGCATACATTAATGAAAATTTTTTTGCAAGTCGTTCCCAGGCCACTCGTATTGCTGAACTGTTCGATACCATTACAACAGCTCTCATTAAAGCAGCTAAGTCTCCACCTGGGACAGTGACTGGTGGTTGATAATTGGAGCCAATCTGTGTTAACAAAATTATATGTCTGAACATCCTAGTTGCCGTACCGAATAAATACAAGGCTCTTCAATTCTAATAAAGGCATGACATTCACTTTTTTCAGGTTGATTTTAATAAGACTGATGATGAAGACTTATAGAAAACAATATTGAATTCCTATTGATAAATACCTTAAATCCAGTGGGAGACCATGAAACAAATTTTATTGATCGCATGCCTTTGATTTGATTAATTGCGGTATTTATATCATTTGTATTCACGTCTCCTCTAAAAAACAAGCAGCAGGACATGTAGCTTCCTTGTCTAGGATCACATTTTACCATTTGATTTGACGGCTCGAAACATTGCATTATCAGCTGTTGCGTTGTATTAGTCTCATGCATCGCTCTCGTTGCCGATACAAATGGTGCAAACGTAACCAATGGGAAGTGAATTCTCGGGTAGGGAATCAGATTTGTTCTAAATTCTACCAATTGCACATTTGTTGCACCTTCAAACCTCATCGAGGCAGTCATGCATGATACAACCTGAAGAAAAACATACTACCTATAAGTAACTTTTAATAATTACGAATATTTAATAAATTATATAAAAGACTACCTGTGCGATAAGTCTATTTAAGTTAGTGTATGTTGGACGAGGTGTATCTAGTAACCTCGCTAAAATATCATACAAGGCTTCATTATCAAAAATAAAGCAAACATCTTCCGTGTCCATAGTTGCATGAGTGGTAAGCACAGCATTGTATGGTTCCACGATTATTGGTGACATCCTTGGCGATGGATATATCGCATATTCAATTTTGGAAAGTTTTCCAAAATCCTTCACCAGGCCTTCAAGCATCAATGCAGTAAATCCGGAACCAGTACCTCCTCCAAATGAACGGAATATAATAAACCCTTGTAAAGAGTTGCAATCTTCTGCGACTATTCTAACACGGTTCAGGGCCAAATCAATCATCTCGCGGCCAACACCGAAGTACCCTCGGGCGAAATTGCTTGCGGCATCTTCTTTGCCAGTAAGAAGAGTAGTTGGATGAAAAAGATCTCGATATGTTCCTGTTCTTATTTCATCTGGGGATTTATTAAAATTTTACATATTTCATCGGCATTGTACAGCTTTACATTGTATAAAGATTATATTTAGTACTTATGTACTTACCAATCGGAGTTGGCTCCAAATCAATCATGACGACTCTGGGCACAACTTTTCCAGCACCAGTGTGGCTAAAGAAAGCTCCACTGCTGTCATCCGTATCTGCAAATGCCAAGACGCCATCCGGTCTAATGCCATGTTCGAGGCAATAAAGCTCCCAGCAAGCATTCGCTATTTGTACTCCCGCCTGACCAATGTGTATGTGGATAACTTCTTTCTGAAAGAACACGCAATATCTGGTCTAAACTAAATCAAACCAAAGTTTTAGTAAAGTCTATTTTCTAAAACATAAATGCAGGCCTAAATTACTCACTTTAGCCATTGGGTGAAAATAATACTGATAATTTTGAGTATAAACAGTAAACGAAATGGTATCTAAATATTTTCTACATGTTTATTACAAAAAATTACTTACTCAAAAAACGTCAAATTCATGTCTTGACACTCAGTTCAAACATGCAAGTCTACTTGGTTGAGGTTTAATAAAAACTTTTTGAAATCATTATTTCGATTCAGTAAACCGGTGATCTATAAAACTACCAAAAATCCAAAATCTATAAGTGTAGACCTTGTAGACGGTTAGAAATATGCAAAAATAATTCATGGCGTGTCTAGAATTCCTGTCCATTGACTATCGTATTACGCAGACAGATTTTGATGAGACTTCAATCGGCTGTTGCAGTTTTATGTAACCATTTCTCACCTTTTATAAGCATAATGTAAGAATGTTTCATCACAATCTCAACATAAATCATTGTATTATTACTATACACTAAACCGTTCGTCAATGAGATTCGTATAAATCTTCCTACGGCGTCCTCTTTATGCATTCCCGCTAACATTCGCGTTATAAATATCTGTCTTTATTCCCCCTTTCATCCATCCTGTCTACATAACCAACCATGAACCATTGAAGAATACTTTTCTCTATCTTTATACTACTACTACATTTTTTCAAACTGCAACGATCTCTAATTACACTAGGTATTTAAATTTTCAAGGACTTTCTTCCTTCCTTTCCTTTTACGTAAAAAAATGTCACAGTAGCTTTTGCTCATAAACATGCTACTCCTTACCTTCTTATGACAAAATGTCTAAGCGAAAAAGGGATGCACTGTTTATTGGTCGTTGTGGCTGTCAGATTATTTTTACGTAAACGAGGACAATAAACCACAGACAAGAGGTGATTTTAAATATTAAGCTTAATGAATATGTCTTAAAATGAAGATGTTATGGATTTTCTGGCTTTTAAAAATTAATAACCGTACTTTGTTAAAATCGTTAATGCAAAAAGTCACAACACTAAAATCAAGGTCGCCGACCTGTGAATTGTGATAGTGTGATAAGACAGTTTGTTTTCGTTGCTTTACATTTTTTTGATATAATACCTACTGTTCTTGCTAGCTGATTGGTGCCAGTGATAACGTAACAAACTTTTAGACCAATATTGTGTCATACTACTGCGTTTGAAATTTAATAAACGTAGGAGAATATATAAAATAAGATAGTAAACAAGTTTGCGTTATTTTTAATTTTGCTTATTTCACATTATATAATAAGGATAGCGATAAGGAAATTTGTGATTTGTTCTTTTTACTGCTACTTAGTAATCTCAAGTTAATAGATCCAGAAACAAAGATGAATTTTGCCGGTAAAGTAGTCATTATCACCGGCGCAAGCTCCGGCATTGGTGCTTCGACGGCGGTATTCTTATCAAAATTGGGTGCTAAACTCGCGCTGACCGGCAGGAACGTCGAGAATTTGCAGAAAGTGAGTAAAGACTGCGAATCTTCCTCGCCAACGTTTTTTGTTCCCGCAGATTTGACCAAAGAGTCTGACATTGAAAAGATTGTGAAGAACACGGTTGACCATTATGGGCAGATCGACATTTTGGTCAACAATGCTGGCATTATTGAGACCGGCACGATTGAGAACACATCCCTAGCCCAGTATGACCGTCTCATGAACACCAATGTACGTTCTATCTACCATTTGACTATGCTAGCCGTTCCTCACTTGCTCAAAACTAAAGGCAACATCGTAAATGTATCCAGTGTCAATGGTATTCGTTCTTTCCCTGGAGTCCTTGCCTACAATGTGTCTAAAGCTGCAGTGGATCAGTTCACAAGATGTGTAGCTTTGGAATTGGCACCAAAAGGGGTAAGAGTGAACTGTGTGAATCCTGGAGTTACACTGACAGAGCTGCAGAAGAGGGGTGGTTTGACTGATGAGCAATATGCAGCTTTTTTACTGAGAACTAAAGATACCCATGCTCTGGGTCGTCCAGGCAAGCCAGAAGAAGTAGCTGCTACCATAGCATTCTTAGCTAGCGAGCTGGCCAGTAACATAACCGGTGTAAGTGTTCCAGTAGATGGAGGGCGCCATGCTATGTGCCCACGATAAATATAAGTGATAATACAAGCTTGTGCCAATTATTTTTTGAAGTGCCTTATCATTTTTTGATAAACATAGTTCATAAGAGCGAATCTTTATATTTTGTTTTATCTATCTTATGCATTTATCGTGTTGATTTGAATTCTACATTTTATATTTTTAATAAATTGTTTTCTATTTTTATAACACTAATTTTTTGTCCCTAATATTATTTCTGTGAATTTTCTAGAAAATATTTTAAACTCAAACCTCAAACTCAAAACTTTTTATTCATGTAGGCCATAAAAGGCACTTACAGATTGTTTAGCTTTAATACCTAATTACTATTTTTATAATATTTAGTTTCTGTAAAAATCAACACAAGGTTCTTAAGAAGTCACAAAGAAGGAGTGTCAGTATTAATCATTAGATGGGGCTGGCAGGAACTATCGTGTGTATCTTCAATAAACCAAGTCTCGTTTTCACCAATTTATTTTGAATAAATTAATACTAATACCAACTTAAAGAACTTACGCTAATTATCACAATTACTTTTAAACCAACTTATATGATACGCCTACAAACAAATGATCAAACACGACCCAGTCTAGTACAGAAGTTACTTTGTGCAGAATTACGTGAAACGTGCTCCAACGAACAAAATATCTGATTTATAAAATAAAAAATTGTGAGTAAGCACAGTAATACCTCGATTTACGCGAACCAATTCGAATTATTCGATTAATTCTAAGTCAATTGGTTGAGTATTCGGGTATTGCTATACTAACAGTAGAGGTGAAGTTCACGGTCGCAGCAGCTCCTTCAAGGGCACTGCCGCGAATAGTTTCTTAGCTTCGTTAACACACGCTTTGATGATTTGTTGGAAGGCGATCGGCCCTATGTTCCGCATCACTGACTCCCAGTTTGTGTTTAAGACTTGGTTTATTGTTTCACCTGGAACAGAGGATTTGTATTAGGATTTGTACTCTAGTTTTAGCAGTTCAACATAATTTTAGAGATAGATAGATGTTAGTAGAATTCTTTGGTCTATATATAGGTATACCAATACGTCACATGTTGAAATTTGGTTATTTTAATGTAAAAGTAATGCATGCATGTATAGGATGGTAGAACTGGTAAAAGATTTAATGAGTATGGTTAATTTGTTGTGATGATGGTAAAAGCCAGTAGGTAGGTAACAAAATAATCAATGAAGAGAAAATATTACTTAAAAGGCGAAACAGTGGGCTTAGCCAAGTTGACTATCTATAATTGCTATCGCTTTAGAAAACTCAGCAAATGTATGGGACTTACATATCGTCATCGTTATGTCACGTGGTCAGAGCAAACGAATTTTCAAATCGTAGCCAAGTTTACAAGATATCCGTTCGTTCAAACAAATAGAATAGAACGTTGTCGATTCTACAACGTTGATCACGATAACTCATACAAATGGTAGCCAAGTTTCACTTTTGACAATCGCTATCGTCTCGTAATCTAAGTTTCTGTTCGCTACATTAGCGATCGCTGAGACCCACGAGATAACGCTAAAAAGATGGCGCATTTGGAATCAGCTGTTCTAAGACTGGGATGTTTATTATTCGTTTAAGTTGATTTTGGACTTTATTTGCCTGTTAACATTGAAAATGCATATTTAAAATATGTTGTGGTGTGCTCGTCATGAAGAAGTGTGGCTAAATCGCCGGAAAAGAGATTTATATTGTCAGTGCATGGATACAATAGGAGAATTAATGTCGGATAAGTACTTTGTTTACACAGAGTTGTTTCGTTTGTTTCTTATCTAGGTACCTAGTTCAAGTTGCGTGCGTGTCACGTCATTGTTTATGTTATACATTCTTAAATATGAGAAAGATTCAGTCAACAAAGGGCGTTTTTAAGTAATATCTAATCATTAACTTATCCGAGCCGCAAACTATTCCGGGCTAGCTCGGGATCTAGATTCCATCCTTTATTTAAACCTAGGCAGCAATTTAGACTAATATAATAAGTTTAAGTCACAATAGTCGTTTAAAATTAAATTGTGCACTGTAGATATAATATATAAAATAACTTCAATCAATAATAAAATAAACTTCAAAATTTTAGGTTTATAATAAATTTAAACTCTCCCGCGCACAAAGTACACAGCCGTGAGTTTGACGTTGTTTTGACGGTTTAGAGCGCTCACCATAGACTATTACACATTGTTTTTCTATCCACGTTGTAGAATGAGCGATCGACACAGTTGTGTTGACTTGGCTAGCAAATAATCGTTTTCTAAAATCGCTCTCGCTAAGACGTTAACAATTATAGAAAGAGATTACGTTTGAAACGTTTGTAACTTGGCTAAGCCTGCAGATCTTGAAGAACCACAAAGATTGTAAACATGTTGAAAATGAGTATCCCATTTTAATATAGGCATGTTATGCAGGCAATTATGCTTGGAGGATGACTGAAAAAGGCTCCGTAGAATTCTAAAGCGTAGGAACTTTGTTAAGGGTTGGCAAAAATGACAAATTCGGAGGATCGAACCGTTCAGGGTAGTAATTCACTAGCGGGGATAGCCTCGAAGAACTTGTTGACTTGATCCACGCATTTCTTGATGATCTGCTTGATGGCAGATGGGGCTACCTCGTTCATGATAATCTCCCAGTTTTCGTTGGTGAACCTTTCAGTTGTTTGTGCTGTAAACAAGTTGTTTAGGAGTGTAAGTGTTGAACTGTGTGAGTCTTAGTACCTATTTTGTTTGAGTATTAGGTATGTCTGATGTCTTAGATTACACAGTGGTGAACGTGAAATATTTACATTGTGCATTTGTTTGGGCGTTGTCTCTGAAATATTTTTAATAATAATATACGATACCATATTACATTTTAAATTGCTAGATCTAAAGTTATATTTTGAAGATTAAGGTCTTCCCTGCTGTCAACAACATTGTTTTCGGAATCATATTAAAGGTAACTAAGAGATGAGATCACAAGATTACAAAAGTTAATCGGTTGACACATTTAACCGCAATGTTAATTAAGGTAGACGGTCGACCACGTATTGACGTGTTTCCCTTAATTCGACTTAGTTAATTAATAACTGGTTTTATTATAATTGAAGGAGGCAAGCGAGCTTGCGGGCATGAGCATCCGCAACCTAATTATTACATTATGGGCGCGAGAATGTTTTCTATAGTTTCAGTGGCTGTTCGTCCCCTTTGTCTACCTACAATCCTAACAAGGTACTTACACGTAGTTGTTATCATTACTGACCTACGTTGTACTGTACCACCATCCCGAGCTCGGAGCGTGGAACGCTTCTGCTACTAAAGCCTTCTTCTTACCTAGTTCCTTGTTGCCTCCAAACAGGTTTGTGAACTTGAACTGGGCTTTGTCCATCTTGTAGTGGTCCTTGTAGCTGGGCACGGTCCAGTGACCGTCTTTCTCAACGAAGTCGTATTTGACCACGATGTTGAGGTTTGCTATAAGTTTAAAAAGCTATACTTAATAATTATTTATTTTCAGATAAGTTATTCATTACAGAAAAACAAGATATACATTCACAAAAATATTTTTTTCGGACGGGATTCGAATCCGTGACTCTTACCGCAGAAAGCCAATCGTTTAGCCACCAAGACTGCCATCAATAATATAATTAGAATGATTTGATAATAGAATGATTTGATGATAGAATGACTCAACTTATGTACGGGGTTTCAACCTGTGTGTTAAATTCAGGTCTCTTTTACAAATAAAAACGTGATGACTATGAACTCTATACTTTTCACTCCTCATCTCAGATTTATTTTTATTTCTATATTCTCTAAATTATACGAATAACGAATATACGAATTTTGCAATTTTGCACAAATCCTGTTTTTCTAAAACTATACCATAAGGTATGTGTGCACTAAAACACAATAGAGATCAGAAACTCAAACCTTCTTATTTAAGCAACAGACAGTTGCCTCAGGTGGACCTACCAGCTATTTCACTAGATACACTGCCGCAGCCATCAATTATTTGTTGCTGCTTCCTTTTCCGATCATGCGAGCCGTTGTGCAAGTATGTATATTGTGTGTCGGTCTTGCAAACCCGTTGTATGCAAGTCAAATGTTACTAGGCAAGGGAATTCGGACAGGTTATCTTAACCAAAGCGAATTAGAGTGGTGGTTGGCATACTCGTTAATAACCGGTCATGATATAGTATCACGCCTGTATTCCTCGTAGGGTTAGGCAGTGATGTACCATAGCTATTGTAAATCCGCATTATTATATATATATATCTACAAATATAACTTACTGATTTTGATTCTGGATTGTCCGTTGCCCCTGATGGGCAGGATTAAAATTTGTCCATCCATGTCGTAGTGAGCCTTGAGGGTGACGTTGGCGGTGAAGTCCAAGGTAGCTTTACCTTTGTCGGGGTTGATTCTGAAAATAAGAACAAAATACATTTAAGTATTTTCTTTATCTAGTGGCTGTTTCTTTGGTTTCCTAAATATATTTAGGCATTTAAAGATTATTTGATTCTTTTCGTACTACCGAACTCCATAGACCTAGGTACCTTATTCTATATAATATATAGGTAATTCATATATTTGATAAGATTGAGAATTTTCATTTTGTAGCGGTTTAGGGACTTTTAAACATGGGATTTATTTAAGTTCACGAAGTCATTAAAAATAAGCGGAATACTGAATAGGTTAGTGTAGGTTAATGTATAGGCTTAGCTAAATTTCATAGTAAATATGACACTATGTTGTGTTAGTAGGTACTTACTTGTAAGAATTAACCCTGAATCCTTTCAAACCAGTCACAACCGTATCAGTGAAGGTCAGTTTCAAAGCAGGGTTGTCCACGAACACGGTGCCCAGTTGCACCGGGTCCAGGGGAGCGATGCCAAGCTCAGGGATGCCCTCGGTGAAGTTGGCACCGGCTGCTGCTATCACCTTCTCTATACATTCGTTCAGCTGGGGGTCTGATCTGGAGCATGGCGTGATGAATGAGGCTGGAAAGAAAAAAAAAGGAATTCTGTAAGGTAGTCTGTATTTTGGGGATCTTGTTCTAACATAGCATCACGCCTGTACTCCCCGAAGGGCTAGGCAGAGGTGTACTATTGTGCAACCACATTTCGCCGATGCTGTTATTCAGTTCCATGTAATAGGGGGCTAGCCTATTGCTATCCACCAGGCACAGTTCCAAACTCTGTACTACTACTGAGAATTTCTATACAGAAAACCCAATAAAGGATCTCGCGCACTAAACGACCATGACCACGACCAGTGGTCGCAGCGACTAGGTAAACTATAGAAACCTATACGAATCGCGCACTTGGTCGCAACGGCCAACAAGCCGTAAACAGGGCCGGTACGACTGGTCGTTGCGACCAAACTAAATATAGTTTGGTATAAGCGCCCGCGCACTGATTCTGCGACCCGGCCGGCCGTTCTCACTCTCAGTACTGTGCGTACAGTGCATCAGTGAACACACTTCGTTTCGTTCCACAATTTTTTGTTTGCAATGAGTTTTGATACAGAATTATTCATTCATAAAATAAAGAAACGACCAGCTATATGGAATTTAAGTGCAGCAGCTCGAGAGCTGGCCGCTTCACGACCAGTCGTGACCGTGGCTGCAAACTCGGCCGCAGCTTGATCGGAGCTTCTACGACCAAGGTTACGACCACGACCGGCCGGAGTCGTGGCCGTCTAGTGCGCGAGATCCCTTACACTTTGCCCGACCCGGGCATCGAACCCAGGACCTCACACTAAGCAGTCGCACTTGCGACCACTAGACCGATGACGATTATTTATTATTATTCTACATATTATTACTGTCCTATTGCTGGGCAAGGCCTTATTGTCAGAATGTAAAAGTTTAGGCCTTAGCGTAGTATCTTTTTAAGAACTATTGGAATAAATTCGTGAAATATAAAACTTAATCCAATTATACAAGTTTATTAATTATGAAGATCCACAGAAATCAACCAATCAACTTTTTTCCTCATAATGTGCGGTGAACATGAATTAAACTGCTCAGTGGAAAAATATTGATGTTCTAATTATTAATTCAAATAATTTCCAGCCAATGACTAATGCTACTAATAATGTAGGTATATTATTGACTATCAACAAATAATAATTCATCATGATTGCCGGCTTAATGTTTACATTGTTGTTTAAACAATAATATTGCATACAATATTCATAACCGCACTTACATATTCAGTAAAATAATGATATTCAATATAAATAATCCTTGGTTTTCTCTCAGTTATGCGTAAATAATGACACCGTCCGATAAAGACTGCTATTAGTAATGGAAAATTAAAAAAAAGTTGAATGAAGGTAAACTTGTCTAATACAGCGCGTGCGCAAGCTGCCCTACAACTAAGTACAAGTTTGATCTAGATAGATTAAACGGTTTGACACTTACTAGGTACATAGATTAAATGTAAAACGATTTTTTCAGCAAATTCCTTATGATTCCGATGTTTGGACAGATCTAAAGTAAATCAAATGATTGCCATAGGCCCTGATCGCATCTGAGCTGTTGTTTTTCTTAGTGTTCACGGTCCACCGTCCCCCCGGTGAACAAGCCGGGTCAATGTCGGATGTGATCCGTTGCGGTTCAGTAACTGACCGGTTATCTTTACGTGCTCGTTTGACTTTCGACTACTATTGAGGGCTCAATCGCTGTTCCTATGGAGCGGATTGACTGGCACATTGGTCTAGTGGTGGTAAGCGCAGCCGCTGAGCGTGAGGTCCTGGTTGGGTTTGTCGATATGAAAATCAGCAGCACAGAGTCTGGAACTGTGCCCGATGGATGGCAATAGGCTCGCCCCCTATTAAGTGGGACTCCGAAATGTGGGTGTACAATAGTACACTTCTGTCTAACCCTTCAGGAAAAACAAGCGTGATGCTGTTATGTTACTTTGTACAACAATTACGTTAATTTGGCACTTCAAACCGAGGTAATTCAAGTTGTAAACTGTAAGTAGGGTTGATTGTTGAAGAACTGATTTGATTAGCTTTAAGCGTTAAGTTCAAGGTATGATGAAGGTTTAAACTAAGTAAGTTATTTCAGGTAGCATAGTGTTGCAGAAATACTAGAACAAGATTTTTTTTGTTTTGGAACTTTTAGTCTATTCTTATTGTAATTTTACGGATGTTTTGTGAACCTAATAAGGCCCAATTTCAGCGACGATATAACAGACGGTTCAATCAGCCCTTTGACACCGATTTTTGTATGAGTAATTGCCCGTTTTAAACATATGTTGTAGTAGAAGTAGTATATGGGCCTAAATCTTTAAAAATAGTCTCTTTTGGGTACATGCCGTATGCGCCGATGTAGATGCAATTTATTTGATAGGACGTAGCGCTTCATATACTGGCAGGATATAAATTCTGACTAAATGCTGACGAAACTGATAGCACCTGCGTCCGGGTAACTGCTTATTATACTAGATTGGTATATATAATATCTACAATCTACGAAGATATAAATATAAAATGTTAATTAGATACAAATTTGTACATTTCGATATGGTTAAATGTTAAGATTTCTTCAACTGTAATGTTAACAAACCACCTATAATAACTGCCGGTAGAAATGCCAGGCGCCTCGCGACCTAGTGTTAACATATGCTGTATAGGACAGCAAGATGCAAATCGAGGAATCCACTTTAAAATGAAGAAATCGGTAGGTAAACAAGTAAAGTAAATCAGTCAGTGTAAATGTTTAAAACGATGATAAAATAATATTTTGTAATAGTCTATATATTGTAATGCAATAATAATTTCAGTGTGGAGAATTTGTTACGGTTCCCACAGAAATCCAGCCAGAATCAGCAAAATATTAAGGAACAATAGTTGAGAACTTGATTGGGGCTTAGATCTCGGCCTAGGCTATGCTAAGGTGGAGAATGAGAGTCCCTCTTTTAGGGTGATGGGTTGAGTACTAGTTGAGATTTAGGATTTAATTTACGGTCCCATTAGTGAGAACATTAAGAGGCTTATCATGGTGGTCGGAGGACGGTTGGATGGGAGTTTAATGTTTTTGTTTTTGTAGTTGTTTTTTTTTTATTCCTCCCACACTTGGAACTGACGGCATGGTTGGCTCAGTGGCTAAACGATTAGCTTTCTGCGCTTCATATCGCGGGTTTGATTACCGCTGGGAACAAATATTTGTATGATCTACAGATAGTTGTTTCGGGTCTGGTTGTGTGTGTATGTGACATGTATGTTTGTATACTGTAACCACGATACAGGAGAAATCCTATTGTGTATCAACGGATTTTTTTTAATAAAAGAAAAATATAGGAAAGGTCTGGGACTCCATCCTATCCACTCTAAACCGAGATCAAAACATAAAATCGAGTCTCCAACCACGATTGCTTAATTTTCAAGTTCAGCTTCTAGACAACAGCGTCCTCGCATTCACAATGCTAGCTGCATACAATTTCATCACCTGGAGTAGACTGCACGCTTTGACCCTGGCCTAAGTTCAGCAACAACTATCTCAGCAGCACATTGTTAAAAAGAAAGTAGTGTTACTATAAATATCAAGAACAACCTCTGGTTTCGATAACGCAGCTGTTTCGAAACGCAGTTTGCAATCTGATGCATTGCTGGCTCGCGATAAATTTTGTTATACCTTTCAAATATGCATTGGAGTAATCAGTTACGCAATTTGTTGGAAGCATTTAGTTTAGAAATCGGGTCTTCTGTTGTGAGAGCGTAATACCTCACGTAAGAAACGGACATGTCTTGTTGTAAAGATTAGCCGGTTCCGTATGTCTGATCATAACTGTTTTGATCACCAAAAGATTAGATGATTATAAACACTGAGGTGCCAATGACGTAATTAATTCCTTGTGTTATCAACGCTAAGTTCTATGTCATCAGTTGTAACTTAAAGATCACCCGCACTATAATATTTGTTATTGATGAGTTACAATTCAAGAAAAGGAGGTATTCCTTAGGTCGCTTGTCCAGCACGTACGTACACATTATTATAAATTCTTCTCTATATCATTATCTGTTTCATTAATATCAGGTTTATCAAATTAGAGCAGAGTGAGTGGAGTGGTAAATTTACCAGGCCCAGATATCTCGGCGTCCTTTAAACTATTTATAAAGTTTAGTGAGAGACTTAAATTGTCCGTGTTAATTGGTATGGTAGTCTATTCAATTTATTCATTAAGGTACGAGACGCCTCTTGCGGCCAAAACACTAAAAATGACTACGTTTCGTTTTATTAGTTCACAAACTCAGAACTCAACATAAATCAATATATTTCTTTAGAAATTATGATTATGAGCTTGTGCAATTAATTGGTTACAACTTCAGTCTAACATTGCACATCTTGCCATCAAATGAAGAAATCTGATTTGTAAATATGATATACAAAACAATAGACGATTTCAAAGCACTGACAGTTATCCTTCTAAACACAATGGACAGGAATAAGGAAAGAAATGTTCCCACACAGGTATTTTTGTCCTTTTAGTAAAGAACTAAGTATAGAATCGTATAAATTAATAATATTATCGCCATTCTATGTTTGTGATTAGTGATAACTTTATAAACAATATTAACTACCATAATTAATATTAATGTATTCATCACCTCAGTCAATCTTCGCTATTTAGTAAATATTAATTATGCATATTATAATTTGGAACTATAATTTAAATTAAATCTATTAATCATGTTTGCCCATCGTAAGATAAACGAATATTTTTTATGGATTCTGAATACGTCTCGAGTGCCGTTTTTCGCTCGCGGTGTTTTGCTTCCGCGTGCCGCCAAAACGTGCGGAATGCTGCGGAATCCGCGTGGGATTCTTTTTTTGGAATAATATGCCTGTTCTTACGTAGATACTCGTAAATTTAAAGAACACAGTCTTGCCGTCGTCTAGGGGACAGTTTTCGTGATATCTTTAAGTAAAAAAAAAAACATGTTTTTGAATTTCTTACTCTACTTATTTATTTATGGTTAGCGCTTCCTATTACTGTTTACAGAGCACTTAAACGTTTAATTAGAGAGTGTTTTACGTAACGTCTTTGAATAAAAGACAGGGTTAAAAAAAGTAGTTATGTTGGTCTGTGTTAGCCACTGAAGAGTTACGGCATGCATGATGCACTATTATTTAATAACATAATAATTATCGTGTAATATTCTACATATTAATCGTTATTTAATCTGACGTATTCAACATTGTGTTACATTGAAACAAATAAAATAGTTATCATCGTTGCCAAACCAATATCTGCTATGTACACTTTTTGGAGATTTCGACATTTTGACCATTATGAACAGTTTACTAACCAAATTTTCGTATAAAAAGACTGCTATGTGACTCTAAGCAGTATACGGTGAACTGTGATCGCTAAAAAATATGTGACATATTGTCGAAACCTCCAAAAAATGCACATAGCAGATATTGGTTTGACAACGACGATATATTATCTATGATCTGGAAATTTTCGCATCGTTTTATAACAGAGTAATCTCAGGTATTATAAACGTATCACGGTAGGAGACTAGTTTGCGTAGTTTCATGAATACGTGAAGAGAAGGCTAACTATTGACTATTAAACCAGATTTCGCAATAATATGATAGCACTTGATTGTTTATTCATTGACCGGTTTTCCGTAAGGATAACGGAAGCCTGGCGGAAACCGTTACGCATAAGGTTCGCCAGGGACGTCGTGTTTTGGATGTAGCCTAGGAATTGGCGTGAGAATGATAGTAAGTGAATCATCATTGATTTCAAAGAAACTGGACACTTGAATAATGAATTTATGACCATTGTAAAAAAGATAATTTCTCACAGACGCATTGCTCATCGCAAAATATTCTCATAACCCAACTTAAAAAGTCTTTAGTCATCTAATATGAATACTGCAAAATAAGTTACTATGTTAAATTAAATTAATTATTAATTTATTGACCTTATTACCTAATGACAACCCTACAATGTACCTACTATTTATTTATATAATAACTTAAAATGGATACCTAAGTTTTAGCGCTGTAACTATACTTTCTGCACCTTTAATGCAGAAAGGTTTCAATACAATCACGACTCAAATATTATTGTCGTAAGTGTACAGATATATTTTCACAGGATTCAAATATAGGCATAATAGTGGATAGGTTATATTGTACCAAGCTACTATGTGTAGAACTAAGTTAATACACGATTGGGTAATTAGTACACTAAGTAAATATATATATATATATATATATATATATATATATATATATAATAGGTACCTACTCATAATTCCTCGTCAAGAGACAGAAGAGTGTCTACAAGGGCCGACCATGACATTGTCGAGTAAAGCTCCTAGTGTGAAATAGGGTTGTCATCCAGTCGTAACGATTTGAATAGTTTTGATAATTTAATAAATATTGGTTGTTGGCTTTTTGGTTCCATAGTTATGAACACATAACTTTAATTTAAAGTCATTGAACTCACTGCATAAATTTATTGAATATATAATTAATTGATTTAGTTTTTGCGTATCATATGAGTTTTTTATTATTATAGGTTCACAAGATGTCGCTGTGGTTCGTAGAATGATAATTATGATAATTTAATTTATTGTCACACGTTTATTGAATAACTAAATATACTATAAATCGCTTTAATACAATACAATAATAATATCGTAAATAATTGTAAGGTATTTGCATTTAAAAAGGATGAGTCAAGTGAAGGGATTTACCAGTAGGTATCTATGTATTTAATTTATTATTTAAATTCTCTATACAGGATTACTGGTAGATAGAGCTGTATTTTTTTTGTTCTGAATTAAAATTAAATATAAATAAATAAACTAAATCAAACATATTTTTAGACTTAATTAGAAAAAAAAATTGGGCTTTTCTAATTATAATAAAATATATTTCAAATATAAAATAAAAACTCACGCAGCTTCCCAGCGTATGCGCAGGCGGCGTAACATAAAACTAAGAAACACAATTGCACTTTCATCTTTCTAAATTTAATTTAAGATTAATTAAAAATAAATATTATAATAAATATGTGTTGTCCTCAAAAGGTCTGGATTCCGACTGTGCGTCTGTTTGGTTACTATAGCCTTATATACGTTGCGCAAGCGACTACGGTATACGTGCCGGTACGATCACTGATTCACGTGTAATTTGCCATTTTTCTGTGACCTGTTGCAATTGAATGCTTTTCCTGTCTTTAACTGGACGTAGGAGCGGAAAGAGGGGCGGGATGGCTCAAGTAAAATTGGTAATATTTTGGAAAATTATTTAACACTATGGGAGTTTAAGATTAGAGTTATATATTGGCAATATATGGAATAGACTTCGTCCATATTTTTCTGTAGCTGTCGTTAGAAACATCAACAATGAACAAAAAGATATACATGTAGCGAAGTTGAAAAAATAATTTTAGGAGAACTAGTTCGTGATTTCTTAAGAAATTTTTACATATGGTGTCTACGGATGTGATGCATATCAATGATTAGCTAATTTTTTCATGTTTCAGTCTTTACTTTTTGAATAAAAAATTCTTGAGTTTCTTGTTGTATACTTTCAAAGGATTCTTCTGATTACAGTGCGGAAGAGCGGATTATCACTTAATCATTTCCCTCAAAGTAAAATAGTAGTATTGCAGAGAAGAGAGTAATATTGAGACAGTCAATATTACTCTCTTCTCTGCAATACTAATAGGTCCCGGTAAAGGTAAGGTCATCTTTTAAGACTATAGTTTAGCTATAAGTTTTCATACAAAATGCGTTAACGTTTTTACCCCACTTAACATGAGCTGATTTTTTAATATGTTACAGACACAAGTAAAAACTAGATCGTCACGTTGTTGTTTTTTATTGATTGAGAAATAATTGACACTCAAAATGCGTTTTATTAATTAAAATTTTTTCTTATACTTATATCATGATAATTATTCAATTAATCAAAATTTAAAAAAGAAACGAATAGTTTCGATTTATTTTATAATCTGACAAAATCAAATTAATTCGTTAAGATTTCGATGTAAGAAACGTTAACGCCCATATACTTATTTTGCACGTATTGCAAGGAAATTTTGTCAGGAGCCGGCAGCTAAACGATAATCTTAACAACACGATTAGTGCGAGAGGTTTTCTGCGCTACAGTACATGGATGGTTGGATTCCCGCATGGAAGATTTTTAGTATGGTCTACACATATTATTCCGGGTCTGGGTGTGTGTGTGTGCTTGTTAGATTTTTGTCAGTAAACTGTACCCACGATACAGGAGACACTTTAGTGTCTAGCAAAGTTTAACAAATATTTATGGGAACATCCTTCACATATTGCGTTTATCATGGCAATATTATCTTAAGAAATGTTCTATAATTTGTGACCTTTTTTAAAGAATCCCAGGTCTATGTGCTCACGGTTACAAGCTTATATGAGTTTGTAGAGCTTTTTTCTGTTTCGTGTCCTGATTTTATTTTACACTAGCGGTTGGTGCGCCCCTATTTGCATTTGGTAGAAGTTTTCAGGTTTTAAGGAAAGGGTGTAAATAAGGAATTATTTCGTAAAGAGTACAACAGCGTTCTTATAACAATTATAAAGAACTTAGCTAATATTTTTTATTTATTTTTTGTTTTAAAAATATGTTGCCCCACACTAGGATTTCTCCTGTGTCGTGAGTACAGTTTACAAACATACATGTCACATGCACACACAACCAGACCCGAAACAACTATCTGTAGATCATACTAATATTGCGGGGATCGAACGGGGGGATCGAAAGCTAATCGCTTAGCCACTGCGCCAACCGTGTCGTCATATACATATATAATAGGTCATGAGTAAGTAAGACTATATTATTGGCCGCAAGAGCGACTGCTGAGCGAGAGGGTTTGGGTTCAATTCCCGGCTCGGGCAGTGTTATTCGGGTTTTTTGTATGGAAATTTTCAATAGCAGCACGGAGTCTAGAACTATGTCCGGGAGATGGCGACAATAATATACTGATGATGCTATGTTATGTATGTTATGAATAAGTATATATATACATATATGTTAATTGTATTTTTAAAATTGTAGAAGTTCCCGAAAATTATACATAGGTAGATGCATTAACAGCTCTTTGAAAAAAAAAAGGACTAAATATAGTCTGGAAAAACACAAGATGAATAAGTGGCACGCTTATGCCAACATTACATCTATATTTTTTACTATTTCAATGATCATAGCCTACAAAAACCTTGCCATATTCGAATGTAAACAATCTACTCTTCCCAAGTGTTCTCATATGTTAGCGCAAGCGCAATATCTTACAAAAACATTATGATCGACAAAAAGTGGGTTATTCATATTCAGAGCTTGGAGATATTTGTCACGGGTGATTTGTTTGTCGCATAGACAATGCGGAGGAACATCCGTAAAGCTATTTGTAGTTTTTTGTGCGACTACGCAAGTCGATATACCTACCCAGCTATGAGTTTTTGTTGGATTGCTCCATAAGTCATTTCTTCGTTCTAAGACTCTCTTCTAAGACTTCTCTGTGTTTTGAGAAAAGGTCCTGGAATCAGCAATTTATGATATCGATATCAAATTGAGAAGGGTCAGTCCGAACAGTGAACAGATTGATTGAATAACAAGTACCTGTTAACGACACCGGACACTGGAAATTTGTAGATAGCGCAATGGCCTACTTGCACCAACTATTGTGGGCCAAGAAAATCATAATGATTTAATGTCAGAACGGTAAAAGGCTATGAGACAAGCTTGTGGTAACCAAAAGCATCTTATTTTATTTCTTTGGAAGAGTCCTACGCGTGGTTGTGGCCTTCGAAAGATACGGTTTAAACCATTTTTTTATTATTAAACTAGCGACCCGCCCCGGCTTCACACGGGTGCAAGAAAATGAGAAGTGAGAAAATTTCGACATTTACCGTGGATTTTCCAAAAAAAAATCTTACATACAAACCTTATCCTGACAATAACGAACGCACCTAAAAACAATCAGCCAAATCGGTCGAGCCGTTCTCAAGTGATGGTCTTTCATACATTCGGCAATTTATATAGATCGATAGAAATGCGTTTTGATGCACCTAACCTTAAACTACATACATACATATACTAGTGGATATAATTAAGTTGTGTGTGCAATGGATGGGATTTTTTTTAATTACGTGTGTGGTGCTTGACAACATATCAGTTCTCATCTTCCCGTGGGTGTCGTAGACCGCTATAGCAATGTCAAGAGTACGGCAGTAGTATCTCTTATGTGTTAATATCATTCACCACTTATCCACATTCCAGGCAAAGTTTTTAGTTTTTTTTTTTTTTTTTTTTTAAATCTTTGCCCCACACTAGGAATAATTCCTGTATCGTGGGTGCGTTTACAAAGACATATATTCATATACACAAACATCCAGACCCGAAACAATTATCTGTAGATCATACAAATATTTGTTCCGTGCGGGGATCGAACCCGCGACACTTAGCGTAGAAGCTAATCGCTTAGCCACTGCGCCAACCGTGTCGTCTTATAGTTGTCGTCTTATAGTGACCTAACACTTGTTTTTTCAAACATTACAACACTACTATTTCTACGTGGATCGTGGGTACAGTTTACAAATATATATGGCACATGAACACATAGCCTTAAACAATTATCTGTTGATAATACCTATAAATCGTTGTTCCGTGCGGGAATCGAACATTTGTTTGTGATAGGGGGCGAGCCTATTGCAGGCAGGGCAGTTAATGAGAATTTTCTAACGCCTAATAGCACTATTTAGGTTAGATTATAGTACTGAATGATTTATCAGAGACTTGCACGTGCGAAAGATTATAATTATAACAATGAGACGAAGCTGCATGATTCTGCAGACTGAATACTGAGCCACACATATTTTTCTATCTCTCTTTTCTGTGGTTGTAATATGTATATATAATTATATGTAATGTGTGTAGCAAAATAAATAGTTTAGAATGTAATTTATAACACTCTTAAAAATAGACGATTTATAAAGTCATTAGCGGACCCGACAGACGTTGTCCTGCCAGAACCTGTTTTAGAATTCGATCGCAGCGCCACCTACTCGGTCCAACTGTATTTTCAAACCATCCAGGAACCCGTTGAAATATACACACAAAATTTCATCCAAATCGGTCCAGCCGTTTAGGAGGAGTTAGGTGACAAACACACGTACAGAATTATATATATTAAGATGTTATGACAAACGACATTTTATTCAAAAACCCTTTTTCATAACTATATTAAGCTTTTGTTATTAGACGCGTAAACATTTTTTGTACATTTTTCAAGATTATATTATTATTGTATTTAGTTTGGATTGCCTCATTGGTTGTTTGGAAGAGCGGTTGCAGAGGTGAGATCCTGGGATCGATTCAAATGGATGATGCGAAATCGAAATGCGAAGGCGAAATCCTCATTAAATTCTTTAGTTTAATTAGTTTGGTAACTCTGTGGGCTTGTCATCGCGTATTCTTTAGAGTTGAACTTCTGGTATTCTCTATCTCTTTCATGGTACCACAGGTACCTACTACTTAACTGTTTTTAACTCTCTGGTTTCGATGTTTTAATGGAAAACATTTCGTTTTTTAAAAGCTAGAACAACTAAATTACCACAAACAAACACCTCGAAGTTTTTAGCTTTGGAAGAAGTAGGACCAACGTTCCTTTATTTTAAGTAGGTATCATGTTTTCATTTCAAAAAGGTTGTAACAGACGAGAAACTTTCGAGGATGGAAAATATGTATATAAAACTAGCCTAACCTTTCAAGTCAGGGGAGAGGTCACATGTTTGAAGTCTAGTCGGGACAGGCTCCTATTCGATCACAATAATAAATACTCATGACCCCAATGACCCCCCCCCCCCCCCCGGGATCCGCCCTTGTGACCAGGTGAACTTCGTACCACCTAAAATTGATTTGATTGTAACTCTTCAACAATGAACGAATTAATCCGAAGTGGCAATTCCCATACAAAATTACCAATTTCGAGATTTCGGCTATTCCTTTGGGATTTTTCTATGTTTTTTTTTCCTAAACCAACCCATAGAATAGAGGCGAAGAAATAAAAAAAAATCAAATCGTAGTACGGCAATTGATTTTTATATATAGGTATAGATCAGTGCCGGATTAAACACGTAGCAAGAGTAGCAATTGCTACAGGCCCCGCGCAAATAACCACCTGAAATGTGAAAACGTATTGTCCACGTGAAACCACCTGTATTCCGACTAAGAAAATCGCCGTCAGACAATCGGTAACCGATTATTTTGTCGGCGAAAATAAAACACAAAGTTTCATACGGTAAACGCACAAGTGCTACAAAAAGTCACGATCAAGGGCCCCTCGATAGAATTTGCTACGGGCTGTTGGGTATTTCAATTATTAATGTAGGCAACACCCAACAAAAAATGTAAAATAATCATACTTTATAGGGCAACTCTTCCAACTGTGGCACGGTCAAAAATATAGACGTATACAATTATCATTATCCGTGCTTTTATTTAACTCCACCGGCAATCAGCACTCAAACATCAGCACCTATATACAGCGAGCAGCACCCAACATCTAAATTAAATCTAAACACGGGCCCCGCGCTTGCTTAATCCGGCACTGGTAAAGAGTAAGAGATATTGCACGTGTTCCATTTTAGTATGTGAAAACATAAAGTATTAGCAGTGCCAGTTTCGCGTAGGAAACTTTATTTAACGCATCAACCGTGTTTGGCGTTCCCATTTGTGAAGAGCGCGGAGCGGGACTAAGGGACTCTGGCGATTATATTCATAATTAAATACACTCTGTATGTAATACATACATCTGTGTGTAATACATACATACTCACATCGGCAACAAGAGTGTCACAACACGTTAAATGTACTTTTTGGGAGGTCACTATTTTCTTTTTTTTATAATTTATAATTCCATTTTTTTTCTGAGAGAATATGTCGGGATACCTGCCACGTCTCGGCGAAGATTCGCACTATAATCATGACTTTTTTTTTTAGCAGATAATGTTTGTGATTGCCTATCTCATGGGATACTTATCTCAACTTCGTATTTTGCGTTGTGACTGTCTCTTTGCCGATGTGCGATATAACACTACGATATCTAAAACCAAATAAAATACCTACAACCTTCCAAAACTAACCTTTTTAAATAAACACACCTTGCTTTTTCGTGCTTCAATATATTTCCTGTTACAAGTCATTATAACAAATTTAAATTATAAAGAGTGTTTAAATTAAACACTTTTTTATAATATATTTGAGTGCGTTTGGCAGCACCTCACCTGATGATAAGTGACGATACTGCCTAGGATGGATCACGCAAGCTCTAATAATGTCTATTAACTCTAACCTTGAAGATTCCTTTATTATATGAACCGGGGAACACAAATGCTGGCAGAAAATTGAGAAACGATGGAGCAAAACGCTTTATGATTAGCGCATAGGTGGAATATCAATGACAAAGGGGTACCCACCGTACGTCTGATCGTCCTATGGTGTAAGCAGAAGGTGGCATGGGGTCATGTTCAGTTCAGTTCCTACACTGCGTAAGATAGGATTCAAATAACATTAGGTTTAGTTACGTCGTGTAAATCTTTTTAACATACGAATGGCGTCAGATCCAATTGAGTTTTCTATTATCAATCACAATTATCAGCTTCTAGAGAAACGCGTGCACATAATTTGTCGCCATTACTGAGACTGAGTACATGAAATTATGGGTCATTTTATAAGAAAAGTGAATTTATTAGAGGTCAGGCGAGCTCAATACAATTGATATTAATTGTTATAATTACTGCACTCGTGTAGGATGTAGCTTTTTATTAACATAATCATGTTGAAGAGAGATTACGTTTGTATAGGCTTATCTATTTATAGATATCCTTTGTGCGTATCATGATTTATGATTCGTTCTTTCGGGAACGAAAGAGCTTGTCTAATCCTCGACGTTTTCTTCACCGACTTCGGCTGTTACGTGATGATCGAAAAAGAGACGAGTTTCAAAATGTTTAGGAAACAGCACGGTAATTTTAATTTTTTTACCTAATCGGAATCGATTTAATTTGCCAGTATAACAAAATACGCGATTGCGCTATTAAAAAATGACTGCTTTCGAAAATTATATTAATAACGCTTTATTAAAAGAGCATCGCCATCGCGCTGGCGCTTGTACAGTCACATAGTTTTAGTTTCAGTCAGGTTTTTCGATTTTCTTATAAAAAAAACTGGCCAAAAGTCACTGAAAGATTGAGTTGCGATTGCAATTGGTCCTCAAAGCCAAATATTTACGGGATACGAATGCCTAGCGTGTAGTATTACTCTTGGAAGCTTTCCAACTTCAATATCTAGGACAGCAATAAGAATCCATTATATCAAGGAATGTTACCGCTAGTGTAATTCGAGCCTAACTTTGCAAAAAGTTTGGTTGCAATTCTTTGAAAAGCAATTAAGTTGTCTGAGATATCAACATTGTTTTTGCTTAAATGTCACAATAATTGTATGAAACGTGTCCCTTTTTTATTATGATTGCTAAGGTTATTTAGACAGGGGATTTGTATTATACAAAAACATACAATAAACATTATACACCACAAACTTGACAAGCCACAAAATCAGTTAATTAGTATGCTTATTTTATGTATTTCCAAAATTCGTAGTGTATTCACCTATGAAAGTCTTGTTAACAACAAAAAAATCTACCGTATCATATGTTAACGTCAATTCTTGTTCAAGTATCGCCCACGTAATTCTTCATTGCATATTTTGTTCTTATCTAGTCAACTAGTGATCCGCCCCGACTTAGTAGCCGCTTAGTAACCGCACGGGTAGCACAGCATATACGCCTACACAAAACCTTAATGAATTATACCCTTTAATCTTCTTCGTGAATCACTCCGTTCATTGGTGAAAACCGTTCAGTGGTTTTTGAGTTTATCGCGATCAGACAGTCAGACAGACCGACAGACGCAGTAAAGGGACTTTGGGGGGGGACATACATCATACAAACAAAGCATCACGCCTATAATACCCAAAGGGTAAATTTAGGCATCTTGCCATACTATTCCGATGCCGTTATTATGTCCCATGACTTATAATAAGTACATATTTATAAGTAATAAGGGGCAAGCCCATGTACCGGCTATAGTTCTAAACTCTGCGTGGCTACTCAGAATTCTCTAAAAGAAAACCTCAATAACACTATTTCTGAACTGGGGAATCCACTTCAAGTAAAGCCATAAAAGAAGATAATGTTAGAGGGATAAGCAGAATTGTGCCAACTGCAGTGACCGTTTGACAAGCGAGGCGTCAAGTATCCGCCATACATATAATTGATGATACAGATAATTGGTTTCTTTATGGGTTGCGGATGTCATTGTGCATAAAATCAAGTTCTCATAATATCATGAATAAAGTAATTAATCATGGTAATTACAATAGTTACCGATTCCTTTACTTAGAATCAGTAGGTCGAAACAATGCAAACATTTAGTTTGTAGATTGATTAAACCTAATGTCACATCATACATGCACAAATTGAAAGTAGATTTCAGCTATTATAAAAGCAATTTTTATCTTAAAAATTATTAAAACGCATTAAATTACAATCACACCTTCGTTGAACAGTGGATGCAACAACGTGTTGTAAAACTAAATAAATTTAACCCATTACTGTCCCACTGCTGGGCAACAGTCTCTTCTTCAAATACGAATGGTTAGGCTTTAGTCCACCACGCTGCTACGTGTGGATTGGCGAACTACACACCCCGTGACCAATCAAAGTGCCAAACGCGTTCGATGCGTTAAATCGCGATTGTCAAAAGAAACTTACACTAGGGCCTCTGAGAGTGCCCCTAAATGTTCTCGATCGTCGGGAACTTTATGGAGCCATCTCAGGTGTGCAAGTTTCCTCACGATGTTTTCCTTCACCGTTAACGCAAGTGATAATCAAATTCTGATCCCCAGATGATTCCAAAAAGTTAGAGTCGCGGGCTGGGTTTGAACACAGACCCTTTCGCATGAAAGGCAAACCTTCAACGGCTAGGCTATCACTGCTCAATAATGTGTTGTATGTTTATAATTGAATATTCTAATTGGGGTGTTTGAGTGTGTGCGTTATTGATGTTACATGCTTATAAAGACGAAAAGTGTTGGTTTGCAGTGCGTGGAAAAATGTGATTGGAGTTTATTTTCTTATTATTAATTAATAAGTCATATATCTCACATACATATAAATAAATACTCAGACGCTGATTTTAACATTGGAGTGCAAATAGGTGTCCAAAAATGTAGTTAGTAAATAATAGTATAATTACTATGCGTAGTTCGTCTAAAAGCCTGTCATTGTCAAGGTGGTTGTATCCTCGAGGTCATTTGCGTCGGCGCATCTAAATGCATTTAGTGTCAATTTGCCGATTTTAGTGTAGAATAATCACCGAGGGGCTCGTAGCTACATAGTTACCGCACAAAACGATTGATCTGCGAGGTTAAGCAGCGCTTGACGCGGTCAGTCCTTGGATCGGTGACCATTTTTCACATATCGAGACTCCTCCGTGCCTCAGAAAGAATGTTAAGCAGTTGGTCCCGGGTGTTATACGAAGACCTATGACAGTCGTTACTGGTGTCAGTAGCCCAAAAAGTCTGACAACCAGTCTAACCTTTAGTATCAGTGTCTTCCAGTAATCGGGTGGCAGAGGTCAGAAGGCAGTCGCTTTGTGTAAAATACTGATATTCAGCCACAGCCGGTTAGATTGGAAGCCGACCCCAATGTAGGGAAAAGGCAGGCAGATGATGAGTGTAGAATAATCACCATACTATTTTATTATCGGTGCGTGTTTTGGAAGACAGTCGAAGTTTGAACAATAAGTGAAAGAGAAGATAGAAGTCGCGCCTTCAAGCATCGGTTTTCAAGAGGCTAAAAAGAAAGCAGAGGCGCGAGAGCAATGGTGATTGCTTCGCCGACTAGAGCTGAGCTCTTAAAGAAGAAGAATTTGGTTTAGTTTATTGATACTTCACTGACCCAGAAACTGATGGCGTGATGAGCGGGACTCCTATCAAAATATTGGTCCCAAATTGCAACAGACCGAGGAAAATGTAAAGAGGGAAAACAAGCCTTTGCCCAACAGTGGGACAATACGAGTTTATAATAGATTAATAAGTGAAGTTGTAAGGTACAGTTTAACCCATTTGAGAAAATCTTAACTTAGTTCTGTCACATGCATTTTAGCATTGATAAAAAATTATAATTAAAATAATACAGGCTTTTGGTTTAAGGTGGTTGATGGCTCCGCAAGCTCTCTTGTGAACAAGGGACCATGGGTGTTCGAAAGTTGATGCTATAGAGCGCCTAAATCCAAGCTTTTTGTATTTGAGTTTATAGCTTTGTAAAGCTCTACACAATACTTGCACAAAAATACGTTTATAACTAGCTGACCCGACAGACTTGGTCCTGTCTCCCTTGTCTTGCGTTTATACAACTATCCCATAGATAAAAGCACTTTAAATTTTTCCCGAATTTTCCAATTATTCGGGTAACTTTTTATTTTTTCCATAAATACCTCATTCACTATGAACTACGAACATTTTCAAAAAAGAATTAGCCATATCGGTGCAGCCGATCTCACTTGCGCTTACCAGCGAACAGCGAACAGCATTTAATTTTTATTTAATATAAAGTAGCTAGTATCGGGCGCGTTGCTGCCACCTATTGTAAGTTAATTCGCCTTAAAGTACTAAGCCTACCTTCGCGCAAGTGCAAGTAATAAGTTGACAAAGTTTTATCGCCATCAGATACACGATATGGCAACGCACAAAATACGAACAAACAAAAAAACATTGATTTTTATATATTAGATTAGATAGGTTTTGATACCAGCGATGATCAGGAAATAATACATTAAATATGGCATAATCTGACCGTGACTTTATTGTTTTTTAAATTATGTTTGTTCATGCGGATTTGACACTGAGCAAATTAGAATTTACTAAAAAAACTGCGTTTTAAGCAGGAATTTAATAATTTGAATTTAAAATTTTAGTAAATTGTCTATTTTTAGGAGGTTTGTCAATTTGACGTGTACGATTGGGGGAGGGGGGGGTGTCATGACACCCAAGATCCCCCCTCACATCGCCACTGGGTACACCTTTGGGATCACAAGCGGTTAAGTATGTTGTTATATACATATTCCGCTATGTTTAGTATTTACTCAATTGTGGAAAATCCGAAGTACTGTAGTAATGTTTACCAGTAATAGATGCTTAAGTTTGAATCTAAGATATATTTATATAACACGAGATGTTTATTCTGTTGTGTAATCACACCAAAATAAAACTCTGGAACATTAAAAATAATATTTGGTTGAATACTGTTTTGATCTCATCGCAATTTTTTATTACGGACGGATTTATTTCGGATTTTTTGTGATCGTTCCTTGGAATTCAATCTGAGTCCTCAAAATACTCATGCAGAATTCAAAATTAGACTATAATATAATATACTACTAGTGCTTTTTGAATATCAAAAATATAGGTAATATTATGGACAGAACTAATTCGCCCGCCCTTGAACTATGTGCTTTAGCTTGGGGAGAAGGGTCCTGGTAATACGAGACTGACGTAAAGGCATTATGGAAATGAGCAACAATGTGTTAGCCCGGTTGTCAGACACGACAGACTGACTCCTGTCAGACCTTCACCACTCTATTATTAGGAGACACTGATAAGTGCTTCGTGTCGTGCAAATTACTAATATTCACATCTGGTTACCAGATAATGGACTTAAAATACCCAGAGATTAGATGGCCCCTGTTAAACGAGGGCAGGTCATTCCAATTTTCTTTTGTAGTAATAGCTTACGCCATCAATTAGATTAAATATCTTCCTACTAATATCCTACTAATATTATAAATGCGAAAGTTTGTGAGGATGGATGGATGGATGGATCTTTCTTACTCTTTCACGCCAGAACTGCTGAACGGATCTGGATGAAATTTGGGACAGAGATTGATAGCCTGGAATAGCTCATAGGCTACTTTTTATCCCGGGAAAAGGCGGGCGGAGCCGCGGGCAGAAGCTAGTAATATATATAATTTTTCTGTACATGTGTTCGTCACCTAACTCCTCCTAAACGGCTGGACCGATTTGGATGAAATTTTGTGTGTATATTTCAATGGGTTCCTAGATGGTTTGAAAATACAATTGGACACGGTAGGTGGCGCTGCGATCGAGTTCTAAAACAGGTTCGGGCAGGACAACGTCTGTCGGGTCTACTAGTATAAGATATGAGAGCATAACGCCTGTATTTCCTGAAGGGTTAGGCAGAGGTATACTAATGTACACTCACATTTTGCCTATGTTGTTATTGGATCCCATGTAATAGGGGGCAAGTCTATTGCCATCTACTGCGCAGTTCCAGGCTCCGTGCTGCTTCTGAGAATTTCCGTACAGAAAAACTCAATAACACTGACCGACCCGGGAATGAACCACTCGAAAATCGTGCTGGTGACCACTAGACTAATGAGGTGGGTTTTAACTTAATATATGTATAAGTTCTATTATAATTGGTCTTGTAGAGCCAACGGCCTTATCGTGTAACACTGCCCTGACCTGGCTGCTGAACTGTCCAGAACTGTGGTGCATTACAATAATTGTCACAAGTAGGTAAAGTGCTTGCTATGACCTCGATAATATGTAACGACTAGCTTTTTCTCGCGACTTCGTACGCGTGGAATTTAGAATCTGATATTTTACTGCGGTAAAATGGAGCCTATATTTTAAGTTAGACCTCTAGCAATACATCGGTGAAAACTGCATTCAATTCCATGCAGTAGTTTTTGCGTGATGCGTGTACAAACATACAGACAGACAGACAGACACAAATTCTAAAAACTGTTGTTTTGGCTTCTGTTGGTCTAATAAAGACCCTCCATATTAGTTTTTCTCCAATATCTATAATGTACAGACATCGGCCTGTTATAATTTTATTATATGTATAGACATGTATGTACACTACATAATGTGCGGCTAAGGTTCAATTTTACAAAGCCCGCTTATAGTTTATCTAGCTGTTAATTTAAAATAAGAACAGCTTTTGTATGGATTTATCAGAGTAATAACTTATCTGAAGTATAGTTAGTTTTTTTTAATAAAACTTTGCCCCACACTAGGAATAATTCCTTTATTGTGGGTGCGTTTACAAACACATATATTCACATACACAAAGACCCTGACCCGAAACAACTATCTGTAGGTAATACAAATATTTGTTCCGTGCGGAAATCGAAACCGCAACACATAGCGCAGCAGGCGATCTCTCAAACACTACGCTAACCATGCCGACCAAATTAAATTGAGAAATCAGCGATAAAATAAATTATTGAAAGAACCAAATTATCAAAAGAACAAGCTTATAAGCACTTATAGGCCCAAAATCTGTTGTATACCGCACTTTACTAGTTTTCAATCCAATCCAATTTTAATTTAATGGCTCCATCGTGGTGTGACGATGATTCTGCCAATGTCAAGGTTGAATAAAACAAGCATGTGTATGTTGAGGATGGGCGGTGAAATGACGTGGGCGGTGTAGTCACTGGATGGTTTACCTAAAACAGACAATCCAACATGAAAAATATTTAAAAGTATTTAAAGAAGCATAAAGGTATGGGAATATGGAAATTAGAAATTGAACGTATTAATGAGTTATAACTTGATATTATTTACTTTGATAAATTTCTTAATTATCTTAATAAACGGTGATTCAACAAGAGTTAATATAAAAGGGATGTTTATGGATCTAGGGATGTTAGGAGGGAGAATATCGTATAATGGAGTTACAAGGTTTGGACAAGAAAAGAATAAGTGTTCTAAAGTACCTTCAGCCACACCACATTCACAAAGAGAATGATCAATCATATTTCCTTCTTACAAACGTCTTTGGAAAAAGAAAAATTTAGAACTGTCAAATTAATCTATGGTCGACTTATAGCGATGGCGAATGATTCACGTTGATCCATCGAAATAGTACGTTGTTATGTACAGGGACTGGACATGTTATTTCGATGCGTTGATCACATACTACTGAACAAATTGGATCGGACTAAAGAGACATAGTGATATTAAATTAGTAGTTTCGAAAAACAGAATTAGGACTATCTATATGGAGGATAAGGGGTGATTAACAAGTCTTTTTAATAAGAAGATTGATAAAGGGCACCTTTGACATATTTCTTTGTTTTATCTAGTTACCGTGAAGTTATATATTATAATAAAATAAATTAAAAATGAACATAAAGTTGCCAAAAAGCTCCGAAATAAACATTCATTGAGTGGTAGAAGAAAAGACATCAACGAGTTTTAGCACCACTCAGTATGTATTTTGACTATGCGTACAATTAAATATTTTGTTTATATATATGTACCCTATAACACCACGCTTATATTGCCCGAAATATTAAGCAGATATGCACCCACGATTAAAAACCTCAAGTTGTAACTAAGAACATAATCATAACCGTTTACCCGACTTGGGAATCAAACCCGACCCACCTTTAGCACGGCAATCACTAGACTAATTTGAGGGTCCGACACCAGACTGACAAAATAATAACTACATGCCTCATTGGTTTAGTCGCAAGCGCGACTGTTGAGCGTGATCCTGGGTTCGATTCCCGGGTCGGGCAAAGTGTTATTGGGTTTTTCCGTACGGCATCGGCGAAATGTGGGTGCACAATAGTACACCTCTGTTCAACTCTTCGGGGAATACAAGCGTGATGCCATGTTATGTTAATTGCATTATCATGCCCATAAAAGTAAATGAAAAATAAACAAGAAAATAAACATGACGCGTAAGGTCAAACCAGTGACCTGTCTGAGTGCGTTGACTTAACTCTTCTTGACATTGCATTGTAACAATGGATGTCTCTGTAGGTAGTATTGTAGGGCAACCGTTAACGGATTTTACACTTCTGTTCGATGTTTAAATTTGACTTTTGACCTTTCTTTATTTTTATACCTTGCATACGTAAGTGCATGAGTTGTTATTTATTTATTTTGACGTTTTTTGTGCTAAAAGAGGATAAGTTTTGCTAAATAATGACGATTCGAATCGTCGGCTGCCAAGATATTTCAAACCGGGTTGACCCCTTGGCGCTGCGTAGAGATGTCGCCTCGCTATGCGTCTTCTATCGCCTATATTATGGGGAGTGCTCCGAGGAATTGTTCGGACTGATCCCTGCCGCCTCTTTCCGCCATCGTTCTACGCGACAGCAGTTCCATCACCATCATTTTGATGGTTGGCAGTCCATAACTGTGCGTTTCTCGCGAAACTTTCTGTCTCGCACTACAAAACTGTGGAATGAACTGTCATCTGCGGTATTTCCGGACCAATACGACCTTCAAACCTTCAAGAAAAGAGCGTACTCCTTTTTAAAAGGCCGGCAACGCACTTGTGACTCCTCCGGTGTTGCGGGTGTCCATGGGCGACGGTAATCGCTTACCATCAGGCGATTCGTATGCTCGGTTGCCGCCTATCGCATAAATAAAATAAAAAAAAATTGATGATTTGATCAGCACAGTGGTTAAGCAATTGGCTTACTACGTTACGGGTCTCGGATCAGGGATAGTCATAGGAAATACCGACGCCATCTAGTTTAAAAAAGACGTATAAAAGTGATTGAAAAATCTTAATGGCAAAATAAATCATTTCATTTCGGGTTTAAGTCCTGTACTGCACAAGTATTTTTATGGCCTTTGGCTTCGGTAGCTGTTTTAGATGTGGATGCGTGTGAGATTTATCTATAAATATAGCAGAAGTCGTGAAAAGGATCAAAATTTATTAAAAAAAAAAAAAACAGATAATCCGATTGACGATTGACAGTTCACTTATTTAAGTTAGTCTTGGTTACAGGATCACGCTTGTATTCTCCGAAGGGTTAGGCAGAGGTGTACTATTGTACACTCACATATCGCCGATGCTGTTATTCAGTCCCATGTAATAGGGGGCGAGCCTATTACCATCTACGGGGCAGAGTTCCAAACTCCGTATTGTTACTTTTCATACAGAAAACCCCAATAACACTTTGCCTGCCCTGGGAATCAAACCCAGGACCTCATGCTCAGCAGTTACTCACGCGATCTCTACACCAATGAAGCAGTCAATTTTCCTCAAAATTATTTATCAAATTGGAACTAATTCTCAGTAACGAATCTATCTAATACCAATAAATTATCTGTAATGTCCATGTGGTGAATGTGGATTGTTATAATGAGAGGATGTGCGTCAGGTTGTGACGTCAGACTTGGGTAGTTCGTGCCTACGTGAGAGCGAGGCAGTGCGCACGACAAAACTGATACGATAACATATACATATCACATATAAAATACGAAGTTGAGATAAGTATCCCATGAGATAGGCAATCACAAACTTTAACTGGTAAAAAACGTCATAATTATAGTGCGATTCTTCGCTGATAGGTGGCAGGTTTTCCGAAGTACTCTCTCAGAAAAAATATAATGGAAGTCAAAGTCAAAGTCAAATATTTTTATTTCAACTGGGCCTTTACGGGCGCTTTTAAAACGTTATGATTCTAGTTGCGCGGTTCCAAAAGTGGGTTGGTCCTATGGAGAAGAGACCGGCAAGAAACTCCATGGATACTCTTTTCAAAAAACTGTTTTACATTCTTTGGAATTATAAGTTATAAAAAAAAGTAATGATTTCCCAAAAAGTACATTTAACGTGTTGTGACACTCTTCTTGCCGATATCCGAAACAATATAACCTTTTCTCTGAATTAATGTGCCAACATGTTTACATCAACAGTCAAATTCCGGTAGGTAACAATAAGTTTCATTAGGTTATACCAGAGGTTCTCAAACTTATGTCATCTACCGCCCACTGAGAATCAATTGATTTCTAACGCCCCCTAAAATTTCCTTATCTATTCTAATATTATAAAGAGGTAAAATTTGTTTGTATGTAGGAGGTAATCTCCAGAACTAATGATCTGATTCTAAAAATTCTTTCACTGGTAGAAAGCTACATTATTCCTGATTGCTATAGGTTAAATTATATATTGTACTTAGGTCACGCGGGCGAAGTCACGTCCAGACATAACAATTGCCCCTGATTTTTTTTCCATAAGGGTTCCATACGCATGTTTTTGGTACAAAACCCAAAACGTAACGTGTGAACTGTCGTTATATTAAATACAGCTTAACAAACGGCCTACGTGATACCAAGTAACATTACTAAAAAATTAAGTAAAATGCAAGTCAATAAATTCAGTATTAAGTCCATGCATTGACTGTAGGTTGATAAACATGTGTGGATAGACGTCATAGTGCATATGTGACGTCATTATGAGGTTGTTTATTGAACCTACGTGATAGGCTAGGCAAAGCACGGTCGGTAAAGTCAAATGGGTTTCTCTATCTGTCACTGTCAAAATTGTATCGATTTTCATCATGAGTATCGAAAGTCTAGATTGTACTAAAACAAGAGACCTACGTTCAAAAAAAATCTAAGCGGTCGGTTTTAAACTGACGCTGGTTTGCACTGTCACTAGCGCCACATTGTTTTGAGGTAGTTTTCGGAACTAAAAGATTTTGGTGTTGGCAAAAATCGACATTATTTTTAAGGGCAAAGCCTTAGATCGAAATCTTAGATCACAATGTCATCAATGGATGTTCGATGCGTGTGAATCGGTGCGTACGTGACGTTAGTGATGTCTGGGCCACAGTAAATGGAATCCATTATGGTAATACAAGTCAGTAATGTATCAATTCTAACAAGTGACACTTAAGCACCTACGCCTGTTGTAAATCTGATGCCTACGATTTTCAAGTATTCAATCCAGGCAATTTTTTTAAGAATTTTGTTTTTTAAAAACGTTGCCCCACATTAGGTTTTCTCTTTCTTCGTGGGTACAGTTTACAAACATACATATCACATACACACACAACCAGAGCCGAAACAACGATCTGTAGATCATACAAATATTTGTTCCGTGCGGAAATTGAACCCGCGGCACGTAGTTCTATTTACAGGACGCCATCTAGTTTAAAAAAGACGTGTAAAAGTGATTGAAAAATCCTAATTGCAAAATAAATAATTTCATTTCATTTCAATTTTATTTCATTTCATTTCGTAGCGCAGTAAGGTAACCGCTTAGCCACTGTTCCAAACGTGTCGTAAAAAAATTAATTGTTCATCGTAATAGGAAGAAATTAATCATTGCTTTTAATTAAATCATAATTATATTCGTCACAAAAAACTTGATCGTCTAATTAGAAGTCTTGGCATTCCAATATGGCGGAATTACAGCTAAAATATAAGTTTATTATATATATTTTTTGTTTTAAAAACGGACATAACGAGTACCTGACGAACTCATTTTGAAGTTAGATCCGTATTCTAGAAGCAGCTTTATTCGACGCGAATAACTACATAAATAAGCTAGATATCAAAATATAATCAGATATTTTGCTTCTAGGAGTGATGGAAAGTTTTTAAGACTCTTTTATTAATAATAATAAATAAAATATATGATTTATTTCTCTCATAAACGTAGTACATTGTTACACTAATTTAATTTTATACAATTTGCCTTAAACTAAAATCTTTGTGAGAGCTGGAGTCTCAACTAGGTTTGGGACCTGTATGACAGATCTCCAGGCTCACACCCTTTTAAACATAATCGCATTTAACTTCACTGTTTTTTTTTAATGTTTCATAGACGTAAAAGACTATCAATCAACTATCAATAAAAACGGATTGCAAACTAATACTTCATTTTTTTTTCGTTTTTTTTTTTATAATTTACATAAATCTTATGATAGGCACACAATTAAACGTCTAGGGTTTGTCTTGGCATGCCATGGTCCTAGTTTTTATCAACGCTCTATTAGTGCTATATATTGTAATTAATCACTTTTGTGTATATATTAATGGTCATTTCATTTGTTTATACTATTAATGAGTTGATGTAGTACTGAAGTATTAATAGGCTTGTTCGATAAACATAAATTTGAGGCAAAAATAATCGTTCCTACTTATAATATCGTACATAATAAACAACCTTTAATCGTGTCGAATCTTACGTCAGAATATGAAAACTGGCCGTTAAAAATACCTATACAATATAATATGTATTATTAAATCGATACCTTTTCTTTGGCCTTGAAACACGTGCTTTTTAGATTCAAGTTTATTTTTATGTGTTTTTTTAGCAGTTTACATGGTTATTTTCCGTTTAACCAGTATCTTTCGAGAACATCTTGTCAAAAAATTCTCTCGCACATAGATAGTTCTTTTTGTAGCGATTTACTGATCAGCTTTTAACGAGGTTCGGCTCCTTTTCAATTGCCTCTTTGCTTTATCTTCAGATGTTTGCCCGACCACATCCTTCTCTTACCTAACCACATCGCTCAATATGCTAACAATAATAAAATACTGTCTCATATATAACAGACTGCTTCATTAGTCTAGTGTTCGCAAGCGCGACAGCTGAGCGTGAGGTCCTGGGTGGATTCCCGGATCGGGCAGTGTTATTGGGTTTTTCTGCATGGAAATTCTCAGTGGCAGCACGGAGTCTGGAACTGTGCACGATAGATGGCGATAGGCTCGCCCCCTATTACCTACGAGTGGGTGTACAACAGTATACCTCTGCCTAACCCTTCGGGGAATACAGGCGTGATGCTATCTTATGTTATGTGTTAATAAAATAACCTGTCGTTGGTAATCTGGTTATCTTAAGCTTGCGGGTTGGTTATCCAAGTTGAATATGAAGAGCTTTTTATAAATTAATAAAAAGCTCTTCATAGTCATTTCATAGCCATTACGGTAAATAATAGGTTGGTCGTTGCTATGGCAATTCTCGCGAACATTGGGTATGGAATTCTAAAAATAGTTAATGGTCATATAAAATGTTTTAATTACATGATTTATGATGTTTTTAAACTAAGGCCTACGTGATGGGACGCATCCACCATGACTCATTATCAAACGTTAATTAAAATGAAATAATGCTGTTAATTTATACAAAAATGTCATATCGTTAAAGGTCGTATCATATGTAATATAAATATTTTTCTTAACTTATTATGTCCACTTGCTGAATTTGAATTTACTCCCAAATTCATCCATCCCCTTTCCAAAGCTAGCTCCTATTTATGAAACTAAATACGGCTAAATCATTACTAGCCTCTGCTGCGAATTTTTACGTTTATCTATCTATATACCTCTTCAATCTATTATGTTTCTTCTAAATGCCCCATCTGCTTGATGTGTCAGGAAAATGGACGACACGACTAATTTAGCCAAATGAGGCTTTAAAAGCTGACCTTCGCAAGACTACAGAAGAAAGAATTAAGCGAGAAGAAGTGAATGTTTAGGATGCACAAACAGCCAGACCCGGAACAACGATCATACAAATATTTGTTCCGTGCGGGAATTGAATCTGCGATACGTAGCGCAAATGTCGATCGCTCAACTCCTGCGCTTAGTGCTGAGTGGTGAGTTGGTTTCTAAAAAAATATTTTCAGTTATTTGGTGTCAAACATATACTTTTTACCAATGTTAAATAATAATCCTTATTTAAGTCGCATTTGTGGCTGTGAGAAAAAATGAGATCCTTATAATTCTCTAAAGATATGTACTTACAATAATGGCTAATATAATCAATCATTATTAATACCTCGTTTACAAAGTCACGTACACCGATAAACACGTTGTAACAATTACAGGATCATTAAAAAGCCTCAGTAAGTAAGGTAGCTAATTTTATTGTGGATGTAACTTCATCATTTGAGGACTAAGGTTCTTTAGCAATTTAATTGAGTAACTAGGAAATATTAAATATTACTCCTAAAGTATACAGCGAGTAAGACTATCTTCAGCTTTAGGCTTCAGCTACCCTCAGACCGAATATTCGGCGCTCCGGCCTAAAGCCGGATATTCAGTATCCGGTAACCGGCCAAATCACTTTCCAAAACATCTAGAGAAAAGATAATAGTATCCGCAGGCGTCTACGGATGAGTCGTCTCATAATTATAGTGAAAGGTGACCAATATAGCCATTTTTCAAAGCCACCTTTCTTGGAACACGCACAGTGAGTATAAATTAGATGCACAAGGAAGACGATTTAAAATTTGGTAATTTAAAAGTTTGGAGGCCCAGGGTTGCTTCAGCAGGCTCCGATATATTTCTAATTTTAACTTTTCCAAGTTTTTCAATTATTTATTCCAAGAATTTCGGAATCATCATCATTATTATCTGCCTAGCCATTGTATTGGATTTGGTTTCCAGTCTAACCGGTTGCAGCTGAATATCAGTATTTTTATAAGAACTTTGCCACATTTTGGAATCATCAATGATATTAATAAATCAATTACACGTTGTGGAGGCCCCTGTTGCCCCTGAATCCGGTGCTGTCCCCAATAACAGAAGATAAATGTTTTGGCAAATTCTCTTAATGACCTAAAGGAGAGGGCCTATGCTATACCGCTATATAAATGCTATATAAACCAAATGTCCGACAAGTACCAATCAATGTTAAATTGAATGGAGTGGAACTGGTCATTGTGGATTCGACTGTTTTTCTAGGCATCACTATAGACGCCAAACTGCAATGGTGCCCGCAAATAAACAAATTATCGGGTAGGCTTAGTTCTGCCGCGTTTGCTGTCAAAAAAATTCGGCACTTAACTGATGTGGATACAGCCAGAATAGTTTATTTCAGTTATTTTCATAGCGTTATGACTTACGGCATCCTCCTCTGGGGAAACTCTGCAGACATCAATACTATATTCGTCTTGCAGAAAAGGGCTATCCGAGCTATTTATAATCTTGGTCCAAGGGTGTCGCTGAGACACAGATTTAAGGAAATTAATATTCTAACTGTAGCGTCACAATATATTTTTGAAAATTTAATATATGTTTATAAAAATATTTCGAACTTTGTCAAATTGTCTGATACTCATTCTTTGAACACTAGGAATAAACACAACCTTGCTGTACATGCTACGCGCCTCCACAGAATAAGCAACTCGTTCATGGGACAATGTATACGCTTTTACAATAAGCTTCCCAATGATATACCTAATTTAACATTAAAGAAGTTCAAAATTGTAATTAAATCTAAACTTTGTAAAAAAGGATACTATAAAATTTCGGACTATTTAGATGACAAAAACGCTTGGGATTGAGCCGCTCTTTAGCCTTTCCTTTTTTTTTTATATACAAATTTTGCCATTAATTATTATATTATTTACTTCATTATTTTGTTATTGTAATGTCGTTTAAATTGAAATTATTTCTTATATATAACCGCTATACATTGTAAATGTGAGTGAGATCTAGGCTGAGCGCTCTTCATTTCATTAATTCTCACGATAACTGATGCATGCTTGCACTCTGTTGCGACAGGTTAGCTCAAATCAAATAGTTATGGCACTTTCTTCAAAAGGCTATTCCACCCTATATTTGTCTCACATAAACCTTTACATCAATACAATCTGTCTGGACTTTAAAATAGACTTTGACCCCTGAGTTTGTTTCGGCGTTTCTTCTCAGGGATAGTCATAGGAAATGCCGACGCCATCTAGTTTAAAAAAGACGTGTAAAAGTGATTGAAAAATCCTAATTGCAAAATAAATAATTTCATTTCATTTCATTTCATTTCAACGGATATCTACGTATATGGACTGCAATGATTACAAATCTATGTAAGTATCTCAATTAGTACCTAATTACCTATTTGTTTAAAACTAGTCTTGCCATCATTACACAACTATGACAATACGAACATTTTGTATTACAAACAACATAATGATGCTTCAATAATAAATTGTTACTAATTGGCAGTTCCTTTTGAGTTGACTATTATATACATATATTTTTTGTAAATGGTTGACAGAGAAGCATGAAATATAGCCTATTTTGAGTTAACCTTGTTAGGAGGCACACTGGCAATTGGGCAATGTAATGTGCTTTTAGACGACACAACTGGCGTAGTGGTTGAGCGATCAAGCGCTGCACTACGTGTCGCGGGTTGGATTCCTGTACGGAACAAATCTTTCTATGGATTACAGATAGTTGTCCCCCACGATACATGAACAATTGTTTAGAGGGGAGAGTTAAAAAAACTAGATAAGAACGAGGTCCTTATTATATCTTATGGTCACCAACGCGACTTCGAATGCTGATTAGATATTAAGTGGAGACAAACAGAACTTGACAATGAGCCTGCATTGAGAACTTATAAACAGCAACTCACCTTCATTGGTGACATTTACAACTTCAATACATCATCAGCCAGAAGACGTCCACTACTGAACGAAGGCCTCCTCCAAGGGAGGGATTTGCCATAATCCCCACGCTTGGCAGGCGGATTGGGGATCGCAGTGGCTCACCGATTAGTGAGAGGACGCTGCTGCCCATCCTCCGGTGTCTGGCCGCAGTTTTAGGACGTACCCGGGTAACATCAATACATAATATATATACACCTCTGCTTAACCCACGGAGTAAATACGAAGAGGAGATGTTGTAATTGGATTTCCCTATGAAACATTGCGTGACATTTTGCGGGGCGAGGGGGTGTTAGATCCCGCCCACTTCTTCATTTTCCATCTGCCGGTCTATAGCGAAACTACTCGCTCGTTCTGTCGATTTTACTTTGTAGTTATATAACTATCTCACACTAGATGTCACTAAGTGCAAGATGCAACAGGGTCGTACCCAGAATTTTCGTACCAAGGAGTAAACTTTGTAATTTAATTTTTTGTTCGCAAAATTATTGCGAACCATCTTGATACGTATTTTTTTTTATTGAAATAGTAATATTAAGAAAAAAAAAATAGAACAAAAAGGTTTTTGATGAATGACGAATGAAGATTATTAGTTTTTCTCTTATTTTTAAATTACTTATTATGTTAAAAAGACTTATCAAGATTGTATACAAAGCTAGTGCTTTTAGAAAAAAACACTTCCCGTTTACGTGACAATCCGTCCGAACCATTAATGTCAAATAAATAAGTAATACCAGACTAAATCAAAAGCCGCATGACGCGAAAAAAGCTTCATACTTAACATGATTTTTTTGATATGGTCAATTTCAGAGGCAGAATAAATAATAGACAAATTATAACGAAAAAAATTAATAAACTAGGTGGGCTTTAAGTACTTTAAATTAAGTAAACAACAACACCATACTAGTTGTCTTACGGAGGGAAAGTACATTAAATAATTTATTGTAGATAGAATATTTAATTTATATTTTTATGTCCAGCGTATTTAATGTTTTAAGTACTCTCCATTTATGAGACAGCCGCGGGACATTCGTTAAAATAATTGTATTCTAATTACGGCCCTGTGTATTTGATATCTTTATGTTTGTTGTTCTTAGTTGACGATAGATGGCGGCCTGTTTAGAATATGATATAAAATCTACAAAAATAATATTTAAGCTATTAAAGAGTCTTTAGGAATGAATGCTGAACAAATTTCAGTACATATGATTATTAAAATATATTCATTCTGAGCTCTATGTACCTAAATATTTTTAGTTCCCATGACACAAAGTGTCGCCATCTAATGTCGGGTAGATAATTATATTTGGAAACGCCCTCTTTAAGAGATTTTTCTAGAACTATTTTAATAAATTACGCATAAAATTACTTACAAATTAAATGTGATGCCATCCATAGCATCAGAACGTCTATCCGAGTAGTTTTTACAAGATAAAATACGACACTTCATTCTATTTTTTCTTCTAGCGCGAATATACCGTAAAATGGGAACGTTTACAAAGTTGTGCACAGGACGAACGCCAACAATACACTGACTAAGGCCACGCCTACGTGATGACGTCAGGGCCTAGTTGGTGTCACAGTGCACAGTTGCTTAGGCCGTCTCCTCTTTGTATTTACTCCGTGGCTTAACCCACCGCGGTCTATAAGTCACAACGTACTTATTAATTATTGGTATACAACGCCATCTTTGAGTACGGAGAAACACTAAGATAATGTTATGTAAATCAATTTGCTGATGGCAATTGATAATAAAGCGGTTGCACGGTACTATGTATTAACGAGTACATAAAGTTACACATAGATGGAGCTTGATCCTCTCATTATGACGCATTCTCATGAATCGTGTAGGCAGAATTATTAGTGTTTGCTTATTTTTGACCCTAGGCCTATTCTTGGCGATTTTATGAGTAGATTATCTACATTACTTCGTGAGTATTGTGGTCCTTAGCGATGAATTACGAGTTTTGTTGTAAAAATTTATCCGTGGCTTTTTGTAGCTTGAGCAAAGCAAATGTTTTGCACTTTGTTTGGTAACAGGCACAAATAAGTAGTAAGTAATCTAGTGTATAATGTAAAAGTTCTTATACATAAAAAAAATCTGTAATATTTCGAGAACCGCAAATTTTTTTCTATAAAAAAATACGTTATTTGTATTACCACACTATGTATAATATTTGATAATTATCTCTTACATTATTTCCAGTAGGATTGCGCCATTTAATATAATTTATCTGACGCCGCAAGTGTTATGTGTTTGCGGTTTGATACTCATTAGTTAAGTGACGCATGTTAGTAATTGTGATGATTTATTAATACCTAGTTTCCATGGCAACCGGGCAATATGTGGAGCCTACCACTGCTCCAGTCGCGATCCTGACTGACAAGATTATTCTTCTCCATAAGAGGTAGTATGAAAGAGAGAGATTAGTATTGTATTGTAAAAAACAATACAGTGGGTTCGACTCCAGGCACTCGCCAATGGATCAGAATTTATCATTTATTTATTAATCTCTGTTATATTGAAATTGACATGTCTTAGAACCAAAAATTTCGACGGCACGGTTGGCGCATTGGTTGAGCGATCGACTGCTGAAATGATTAGGGCTCTGAAATAGTAATTTAATTAATGTGAACGCAAAAAATTGCATTTACGAAGTATCCATCTGACATAAGTCGTTTTGCGCTAAGCCAAGTAAATAATGTTGCATAGCGTGGTAGGGCGAATTATATCTATTACTAGCGGACCCTGGATCTCCACAACAGCGCCACCTACCAGGCCGAACTATAGCTGAGAACCATTCGGGTGGCTCCACAAGTACAAATTTAAAAACAACATCAAAATCGACCAAGCCTTTCAGGAGGAAATGAATTACGAACACGCACACCACAAAGATAAACACGAAATACATTGTTAATAAAAAAATATTAACAATTGGATCGGTATGTGTGAAAAGGGGTCTAGTTCATTACACATTATGCGTATAAGCACAGCAATGATTTCTCCCGGTTTTATGTAAAAGTATACAGATATTTATTTATGCATATGTGTAGGCATTGGATAAAATGTAAATATTTCATGTAAGTGAACTGTATTGTTCTTTTGAGAATAAAGATTCTTTAAACCTATATTTTTTACCCTTTATTTTTTCCCCCAGACTTGAGGAAGGTGTCCTACACATCAATATTATTATAGCCACAGTAGCAGTGCGTAAATTCTCCTGAGAAAAATAATGCATTGATATGACAAGACATGATAATGAGATGACTACAATTTATTCGCAACAGTAAACAACAAAATGTAAGTAAAATAACAATATGAGGAAAATAAAATCCTTCCTTTGCATCGATATGGCAATACAAGCATCGCACTCGCGGCTTTGCGTATGCGCTTGCGAGTAAGCGCCTTGGTACTTTCAGGCGCGGTCGCAGCCAAAGACTTGGGGGGGTCCATATTAACAGTAAAGTGACCCCGACGACCCCACCGGACTGCCGCTAGGTACTTTGTATACCTACCTCTTATAATATAGACATCAATACGGTATAACGGCTTGAAATAATTGCCTTTTATGACCACTTTGCGGAGTGGTTTGAAAAGTTTATTTTTGTTCAGCCTCTTGGTAGATTTCCAACATAATTTTGACTCAGATTACAAATTAAAGTACCATTCCCGCATCTTCTTCGGCACTATAATATGGTATTACAATTTGTTAGTGCCAAAGTCACCTATAGAAAAACAACGAATCCAATACGGCTCCCTCCAACAATAAATAAATAAATAAATAAATTCAACCCATTACTGTCCCACTGCTGAGCAAGGGTTTCTTGTTGGAATGAGAAGGGTTCGGCCATATTCTACCACGCTGGCCCGGTGCGGGTTGGCGAACTACACACACCGTCAAGAACTTTATGTAGCCCTCTCAGGTAACCCTCTCACCGTAAACGCAAGAGATACCTAATCAAATTCTGATCCGCACATAATTCCGAAAAGTCAGAGGTGCGGGCCGGGTTTGAACTCAGACCTTCCGGCATGGAAGGCAAGCGTTCAACCGCTAGGCTATCACTGCAACAACAATCAATAGTGTAACCAAAAAAACGATGAAACAAACAAACTACCACGTCAATCTGTTACCGTTATCATATATATACACATCAGATACATCAAGTTGTAACCCTTTCATTGAACCAGGAAAACATAAGTACCCTTTAACATGATAATTCCGTACCGTGTTCGACGCAGACGAATTATGAGCGCTCTATATGGTATTAAGGTATAAAGTTCGGCATTTCCTGGATGCGTGAGGAAACTGTCACGTCTACATCGAACGCGTTCAGCGCTCCAATTGGTGGAGAGCACGAAACGGACCAATCGGAGTGCCAAACGCGTTAGTTTGTCGAAAGAAACTTAAACTAGGGCCTCAGTACATCAAACAACGTCACATAGCAAAAACTGTACCTGGGTAATGATTTTCATTTTAAGCTAGGACTTTTAGATCTAAAACTCTGTCTCGGTTTAGCATGGGTAGCTTGCACAGCGGTCAAAGGTCCTGGTTTCTATTGCCGTCAGTTTTAATGTTTTTCTGGTATGAAATTCTCAGTAATATCCTAGAGTTCGAAACTGTGGCCAATAGATGGCAATGGATTCCATAGGACTTATATATTTAAATATCGGCGGAAAATGGGCGTACCTACATCAGTACACTTGTTTAACTTGTTTTTAATCTTAGAAGGATACATGTTTTACGTCCATACTGGGTTTAGTTCATAGTTTCTGTTTTTACAAAGAAGTTAAAAAAACAATGATTTTAAAATTAACTGCGGATCTCTAAAATTAATGATCTTTCTCAAATATCCTCAGAATTCTCACCAACATTAAGGTCCATTTACTGCCGCAGTCAGCAGTATATATTTCGAGTGCAGCGCTGCGCCCGCGCATTGTCGCGCCATCTTTGATTTAGTGACTTAATCAATATTATCATAATGAAGAGTTATGTGGTGATAGTTTGTGTGGCACTCTGTGGTCTAGCGGACTGTAATTTAGGTAAGTTGAAGAGTGATATGGTCAATTTTGAACAGTTTCATTGGTTTGCTGGAAGCTGGGTTCGGTCCTCGGGACAGAGTGTGATCTATTGGGTTTTCCTCTAGCAAAATTTGCTCGGTGTTCGAAATTGTACCTACCGACAATAGAATCCACTAAATGTTTGTTTTCTATAGTAGGTACGCCTCTATCTTACTTTCCAGTTAATACAGGAGTGATGTTATGTTACATAATTAATTTGAACTTTGTAAAGTAACTGAGGCAATGAGTTTCAAGTACAATACCTTTGCTCAAAGCCTTCACATTTCTTTACGTACCCCTAACCCTACTGTAAATGTTACCCTGTAACATTCCACAACTGGGCTTCCTAAATAATTGGGAGATCTTTTGGGTCAAAAAAATATGCCTACCTTATACGGAATACATATATATATATATTTTAACTTTGCTTTACACTAGGATTTGTCCTGTGTTGTCGGTCCAGTTTAAAAACATACATGCCACATGCACACAACCCGTAACAACTATCTGTAGATTATACAAATATACATATTTTCCGTGCGGGAATCGAACCGGCGACACCTAGCGCAGAAGCTAATCACTTAGCCAATGCGCTAACCGTGTCGTCGAAAAAATTGAAAGTTGTTATAGTGAATTATAAAATGAGCTTTTTGGCATTAAGTGAAGCTATATTTAATCGAACTTTAAAAACACTATAAATATTTCCAACTAGCTGTTACCTTCGGCTTTGCTCGGGTGGAAATTATTACTTGTATGGAACTATCATCAAATAAACTTCCTTTGTTTTTTAATAGAAAGCCCAAGAATGTTTATGAACTTAACTAAAAAAGTGTCAAATTTTCATATAAGCGCTATTAACCCGTATTTTTTTAACATGGTTACGTTTACATACTTATATATTTACATACACAAAGACCCAGGCCCGAAAATACTATCTGTAGATCATACAAATATTTGTTCCGTGCGGGGATCGAAATCGCAACGGTTCAGGTTGTTCGTTGATAGATCAGTCAGTCAGGAGAAGTCTTTTTATATGTATAGACACGAGACTCGATTTTAGTAATTTTCCATAGGAGTAAAGATGAATTATCATTAATTAAAATATGAATTAGAAAAACCTATAAATAGTAATCGCTTTCTACTAAAAAGAGTTGTCATTATGAACAGTTAATCGATAGGCACATTACCAGGTTCCATAGTTCTAGAGTAATGTAACGATAAGCCGGGAAAAAGACCTCTTATCTAATCATAATTATTTCTGACATTAACTATGATCATCTGCCTACCCTTTTATACTATGTTGGGTCGGCTCCCAGTCTTACTAGATGAGGGTTGAGAATCAGTATGTTATACGGGAACATCCTAACTAATATTATAAATGCGAAAGTGAGTATGTTTGTTTGTTTGTTTATTTGTTACGCTTTCATGCCTAATCCACTAAACCGATTTTAAAAATTCTTTCACCGATGGAAAGCTACGTTATCATAGAGTAAATTTGGCTATATTTTATCCCCGTATTCTCACGGGAACGGGAATCCTAACTAATATTATAAATACGATGTCAGTTTGTTTACGTTCATACTGCCAATGTCAAATGTCAAATCAATGTCGCTCGCAACCATATTTAGAACATCGAAATAATATGTTCAGTCCCTTTTAGAGTAAGCGGAATCTTAAGTCTATGCTCGCAACTGACGTAATAGAACAAAATTTAAAATTAAATATTTGCAATGACTACAGAGGTATATACTCTTTGACAAACTCTTTGAAAAGAACCTCAATAACGTTCAAATATAAAAATTTATACGGTCGAATTTCGGCCACAAGGCGACTGAATGGATTCGGTTATGCTTATAGAAGGCAATTTTATAAAATAGGTTTTCCTAATAGATTTTGGATCTAATAACATTGTTTGTTCTCAGAACTATATCAATATTCTACCATTCTATCCCATCCTATCCTACTATAAATATAAATGCGAAAGTTTGTGAAGATGGACGGATGTATGTATGTTTGTTACTCTTTCACGCAAAAATGGTTAAAAGGATCAGAATGAAATTTGGCACAGAGATAGATTATAGTCTGAAATAGCATATAGGCTACATATTATCTCAGAAAAACGCGGGCGGATCCGCGGGCAGAAGCTAGTACCTAATATATGTATGTATAACTAGGATTTCTCCTGTCATACGTACAGTTTACAGATTTAAACCCATCAGATAGTTGTCCCGAATCTGGGCCTGTGCATGTGTGCCCACAATACTGGTGAAATTCTACTGTATAGCAATAAAAGAAAAAAAAACTATCTCTGTCCTGTTCTTTCCAAAAGAAAACCAAAATCAAAACCTATACCCAATTACAATCTAATCGTATTCTAAACATTTCTCAGCGCCCTTTATAACACCATGCCACGAAGAAGACCTGGCCTGCCTTAAGTCCTCAGCGCAGAAGGCGGTGCCAGTGCTAGCTGCTGGCGTGCCCAGCATGGGCATAGAGACCCTGGACCCCATGCACGTCGCACAGGTGAAGACCAGCCAGGCTGGGCTCGACATGGACTTCAGAAATACCTCCGTATCGGGGTTGAAGAATTGCAAGGTTTTGAATTTTAAGTGAGTAAATTATGTAAAAAATTTAAGTACATATCGACTGTCATCTGGCAACTGGTACTATCTCATTTTTGACAACATTATAGGATGTTGCCAGTTCACAGTCGATATATTAAATTATCTTATTTACTATTATTATATTACTATTATAAATGCGAAAGTTTGGATAGATGGATGTTTGTTACTCTATGACGCCAAAACGGCTGAACGGATTTGGATGAAATTTGACACAGAGATAGATTATTGTCAAGAATAGCACATAGGCTACTTTTTATCCTGGAATATGTACGGGTTCGTAAACCACGCTATATGTTTGGATGTATCCCCTATAATTAATTATGGTTGCCACGCATATATACTATTTTTTATTGCTTAAAATCTGTGTCCAGACGTCAAGGACATCGGACGTACATGGACCTGAAGTGTTCAGTGACCATGGTCGGAGACTACACCCTCGGAGGCAAGCTGCTTATCATGCCCATCGAGGGGAACGGCAGATATTCCATCAAGATTCGTGAGTATTTAAAAACTTTTACATCACGTAATAACATATGCACTTAGTAAAATTCAAACGCTAGCAAAAGTACATAGTGTAAAGTACGTAGGTACTTATTTATTTGTTTACGTTATATATGTAACATCTGGCCTCAATTACATCCCCTTCGGTGCAATGGTCGGGCATTTGGTGGCGGTATGGGGTGGGTAGGGGGTGTCCCGCTATAACAATCCATAATGATTAAATGTAATCACTAAGGACGACGACAAGTGACCGGCTCTGCTATATAATTACATAATTCAATCACTATTTCTTCCGAAATTCACGTATGAATTTCGCTAGGTGTAACTATATGTTTGATACACTGTAAAAGTTGAAAGCACAGGTGGCCAATGCGAAAGCCGACAAAAAGTAAAAGATTTTTCGTAAAGAAATAGCAAAAGCATCGACAGCCGGAGTTTTATTTAGTATACAAAATAGCCAAAGTCAAGTCTTTCATTTTAGGATATAATATTTATTAAAGAGATTTCTTTACTATTGAATCTTATCGGTAAAATACTTACCACGTATTACTTGAAGTTATTTTTCGATACCCATGACAGGTCCATCGTGTGCTAGTGTCGAATTCAAGAGTACGGATTGGCATTAATTCAAATCAAATTCGATTGATTCAGGACTCAAAACTGTGAACTGAGAATAGCCTCCAGAGGCCCTAGGCCCCGAACGCGTTTGGTGCGTTAAATCGAGTTTGTCAAAAGAAACTTATAATAGGGCCTCAGGATCGATAACACGAACGCGAAACGTCTTTTTAGGGGAACTCTAAAGCGTGTTAAAATGTTTAAGAAAATCATATTTTGACAGTGCACAAGCGATTTGAATAAAACAACCCAAAAATCAAACAAAAAATTAAATGTTTTACCTTCTAGATGACATTGTGGTCAAGATTGTGTTCCACTTGGGCGAGAAGATGAGGGACGGCGACAAGTACTGGATGGTGAAGAGCTGGCAGCACACCTCCGAGGTGGAGAAGGGAGTCCACTTCCACTTCAAGAACCTGTTCAATGGAAACAGACAGCTTTGTAAGTATACCGCCTACATTTCTTCTACGTCGAATGCTAATCGTTTGGAATTAAAATCCAAGACCTTTCTCAGATAGCCCAAAGATAGACGTGAAGTTTCTAAGATATTGAAATTGAGATTGAAAAGTCATTATGGGCGATTATTTTTGTATCTATTAAAGTACATAATTGGTTAAATGAAATTACTTTCATGTGGTCGAAAGAAAAAACAAATATAGCGACAAAATAATCGTATTTGATATAAATATGATTATTATATTTTTTAAATATCTGGCTCATTGGTCTGGGTTGCCCTATTAAACATGGGAACACTCAATAACACTGAAATTTGGGTGTTCAATAGTAAATCTTTACTTCATCCTTCAGGAACTGCTATATTATGCCTATTTTCAAAATTTCAACTTGGCATTGAATTACCGTGCGCTCTGATATTTGTTACCTTACTCAATTGTTATTTTTCCATTTTTCCAGCTGATGCAGTTCACACGTTCGCTAACCAGAACTGGCGCGACATCTTCAACGAGGTGGCGCCCCCCATAGTCAAGGCTATCGTCTCCAAGCTGGTGGACGAATCCACCAAGTTGTTTGACAAAGTGCCCATCAAAGACCTCGTTTTAGAATAGAACTTATTACAGTTAATTATATGATTTTGTATACTATTGTTGAGGTTTTTTTGAGTTTGTGCGTCATGTTATCATGTGACCTACGATTAACTAACAAGTTAATAGGTAAGTATGATATTGTTGAGTCATTTCAAAAATTAACTTGTCTGTCAAGAGTCTAAAGGTCTCGTCATTTACCTAGCCTTTTCCCAACTACATTGGCGTCCTCCCAGTCTAACCGGTTGTTGCCGAATATCACTATTTTACCGACCTCCGCCACTCTATTAACTGGGAGACACTGATACCTATACTCGTGGAGTCTACATCTATAATAACGGCTTTAAATGACTTCTAACAATTGGCGTAAGTATCATAAGCAACCGAAAAGTCTCTTTTGGTCTGTCTCCAGCGTCTTATAATCGTCTTGTGGAGTTTGGACAGTCTCTTTGTTCCCTGATCATACGGTACATCGACCTCATCGGGGGGTTAGGACGATCAACAATGATTATTGATTCACACATGTAAACAACCGATCTTTATAAGGTGCTAATTACATTGAAGTGTTATTAAACATTACCAATACAATGCAAGGACATTTTCAACGCAGACATATTCGAATACGATCGAATCCATACAAAACAAACTGTTATAAGCACAACGAAGGACGCTGCTGCCTACCTTCTTGACATTATCACTCACTGAGTCGGTAAGGACCCTTGGTGGGCCTATTTGTGAAGAGGGAGTCACATGGACATAATGTACATATATACGAATTAATACACCGTTATCTAAAGTACCGGGTAGTGCGGACTTAGATTTAACAGGTTCTAATTCTGTGAAGAGGCTCATTATTAGAACCTGAATTATCTTTATATGATTACAAAATACTTTAATTTGTTTTTATACTAATGTTAACCTAACATAATGCCTGATGATAAGATAAAAAGTGTAAGTTTATATAACTATACCGCGATTGATATTATTTTAATTAACAAATAAACCATACAAATGCGGGAAGTTTGCGGGTACTTTCACATTTAAACAAGCAAACCCTCACACGAATCCTAGTATCAGAAACTGCTGGGAAAATGTTGAGTATTTGCTGTTAGAAAACTATAATAAGTACTTATTGTACTATGTTTTTATGCACATAAATATTATTAGGTATATTATAATCCATTCTATAGACATTAATTATATTTAAAAAACGTGTGAAAGTAGTTTATTGCGAAATAGAATAGAATAATTTTTTTTTTTTCAAGTCCCAGACTCGTATAGTAACAGTTAAAAACTAGTCAATAAAATTGCTTAGCGGAGGAACCGGGCTAAATCAAACACAAGTAATAATCCGTACTTATTCTCAAATAAACGAGCAAGAATGCAATAGATGACTACTAAGTCCCTAGTGTAAGTTTCTTTCGACAAACTCTATTTAACGCATCGAACGCGTTCGGCGCTCCTATTGGTGGAGAGCACGAAACGGACCAATCGGAGCGCCGAACGCGTTCGATGCGTTAAATCGAGTTTGTCGAAAGAAACTTATACTATGGCCTCTAGTCATCCGAGTTACTTTTTATGAACTGTCAAAAACGACATTTTGTTCTAAAAATGTTTGGAATACTAAGGCGTGACGTTATAGTTTTTCATTGCCGTTGACATACAAATTGTGTGATTTTGATAAATTAAAAATTGAAAACGCCAAAGATAAGCAAGAGATTAAGTTGTACTGAGTTTTTAAAAGAAAAACTATTTACCAAACAAGATTTCAGAATTTATTTTTGATGCAGTCATCTAGCCTATTATATTTAAAACCGTAAATTATATACATAACTAGGTACGTAAAAAGTTAGTCAAACAATAATTTTCCTCTATGTACTTAAATTAAAACACGTACATTTACAAAAAAAATAAAATGTTTGTTGGGTTCGCAAATTAAAAGTGTAAACTGGCGTGTAGTTGATATTTACATACCCATTGAAAAAATATTAAATTGCAGTTCTTCTTAATTTCAACAGTTATGTAGACATCAATTATATTTAATTTAACATAATCATACATAGCATCACGCCTGTATTCCCCGAAGCGTTAGGCAGAGGTGTACTATTTTACACCCACATTGCGCCGATACTGTTATTGAGTCCCATGTAATAGGGGGTGAGCCTATTGCCGACTACCGGGCACAGTTCCAGACTCCGTGCTGCTGCTGAGAATTTCCATACAGAAAAACCCAATAACATTTTGCCCGACTCGGGAATCGAACCCAGGGTTAGGGTTACCCAGAACGCTTAGCAGTCGTGCTCGCGACTATTAGACCAATGAGGGAGTATTTAATTTAAATTGTGATAAAAAGTTGCTGTAAATGAAAAGCTTACAAATATTATTGTGAATACTAAGTTTTAGTAGGAACATACCTAATATCGGAACCAGCAATAAATACGTTCACATTACCTTTGATTTTCTTCCATTTGACGTGTATACGTATACGTCTGGCGCAGGGAAGATAGCCTCAAAGACAAAGTCAAATATTTTTATTTCGAGTAGGCTTTTACATGCTCTTTCATTCTGATTCTAGGCGCACGGCAAGAAACTCCATGGATACTCTTTTAAAATAATAGTTTTATACTGTGTACAATCTTTAACGGTAAAGACTATGCGAGTACAATACAAGCCAATGTGCGCAAAACTACACAAGAACAGTATTACTATAATAATTGGTGTAGCGAGGCTAGACCACAATAGTTGGTGACCCAGCGGTCCAGTACTCAACGCCACCCTCATTAGGAGGATATGCTGGCCCAAGTGAGTGCAACAATCCACACTGTCCGACAAGTAAATGTAAAGTTACTGGCTACACTGTGCTCGCACATTTACAAATTGAAGTTGCTAGCGTCTAACAAACAAATTACATGAATAATATTCAAACATTTAAATAAATAATAACTAACTGTTACAAAAACAGAAAATTACCAGTATATAAAATAAGCAAAATATAAAAGGTGTAGTAAAAAAAAGGATAATAAAAATATTATCAAGACAATCGTCCTTAAAAACTAAAAACTAACTTGTGAGAATTGAAAACAACGGATTGCCAGGGAAGCCGCATGTGTAGAAGACATCAAGACAGTTAGTGCCACACGTTAACGCCAAGCGCCAAACGTATCGTCAAAATAGTCAGTTACTAAGAACCTTTTTAACTAGCTAAGCTTTCCAACAACTCAAGAAGAATTCTCTTGCTGCATGAAAAAACAAGAAGAATAAGTACGTAAATTACACTTTACCAGGACTTAGATATGTGATGATCTGACAAAGGCTTTTGCAACTAACTAACTTCCAAGATTGTTTGCCTGTTTATAGCATTACACTGATTGCAACAAAAGTTCTTAATACAAGTTAAAAACCTCAAGCAGATAAGATCACACAGAAGGTTAAGGATTTTTGAAGATTATATCATCATCACGACCTCAAACTTATGTACCTTAGGTATGTGTGTCAACTATCTCACTGTTTTGTCTGTTAGGTATTTGTTATCTTTAAGTTTTAATTAAACTACTGTCTAATTAAAATTGCAATACCTAGCGACCTTGAGGTTCCTAATCACCATTTATATTTATTCATAAAATCTAGAAATATTTTAAATCTGAGCCTTGCCCGTGCGCATGCTCATTTAGGTATACTCTTTACCATTATGATGTTTTGTTTATATTACGTATAGTGTGGTTATAATGATGTAACAGAGCGTATATTCAGAGAAACCGACGTAACTATCCACCTACTTATATATATTTACGTACATTAAACAAAAACATTTTACGACCGTGAACTTTGTTATAACAAAAGTTGTAGGTAATAGTTTGTTTTCTTAGTATAAAATTGTACATAAATGTTTATTACCTACCATAAAGTTCATTCTATGAACGGGGATTAAAGTTTCTCTTGTGCATCGCAATCGTAACGCAGGCGATCAACAACTTTTGGGCGGTTTATAGAACCAAGAGCTGTCGTTAGTGGCGTCAAAGTCAAAAAATTTATTTCAACTAGGCCTTTTCACGCACTTTTAAAAAGCCGAGACTCTAGATGCACGGTTTCAAAAGTGGTAGGTCCTATGGCCGGCACCGGCAAGAAACACCATGGATACTCTTTTAAAAAATAAAAAGTTAATTTAAAATTTAAAATTAACATGCATTATATAAGAAAAATACAAACTTATCAAAACGTTACTTACATAATGAGGTAATGTTTTAACTTATTAGTCATATATTCAATCATATCGTGAATAAAAATGAAGTACCAAAATATGGTGTCGGTAAAAATTGTTCAATGACCGAAATTAGTAATATAAAAATATTGCATCAAAATGTATGTGGAATAAATAATAAAAAAAACTGAGCTCGAAATATATATCGAAACTACATGTAATCTAGTGGACTACTTATGTATATCAGAATATTTCTTAAATGCGAAATCTGCTCAAATATTTAATATGTCCGATTACAATTTCGTCTCTTATAACACGAGGACAAACAAAAAGAGAGGAGGTAGTCTTATTCTAGCTCATAAAAGTAGCCTTAGAGATGAACTGGATGTAAAGCAACTTAAATCTGTATATCATGCGTTGGCCGAATCAAGGATAAGATATAGTATTATGTTTTGGGGGAGCAACTATAGTTATAACTGTCAGAGAGCATTCATCCTACAGAAACGTGCCATAAGGACTATAGTTAAAATTTCCCAATGCAACTCATGCGGAGAATACTTTAAAAAATTAGGCATACTAACGGTACCAAGTTTATATATATTAGTGCCCTTAAATAACTTTGCAATGTATAAACATGGGCTTGAATCACAAGAGGAGCGTGAGATTAGAGAAAGCACTCGAAGAAAGGTATTTAAAAACATAATGGTATCTAAACGTAGCATTGCAAAGCACTCGTCTAAGTACCAATCAATAGAAATGTTCAATAAGTTGCCAACTCACTTAAAACATTGGTTTAAATGTTAAGAATGCTGAAAAGATCGGTTTTAGATGTACAACAACTGAAGTGAATTTGATAATCAAATCAATGACTAGAGGCAAATCACCCGGCCATGACAGTTTGAGTATTGAACATTTACAGCACGCGGGACCCCACTTACCGAGATTGTTGGCTATGCTGTTTAACCTTTGTCTGAGTCATTCATATCTGCCTAAAGAGATGATTAAGACAATTGTTATACCTATCATTAAAAATAAGACAGCTGATCTATCAGATAGGAACAACTACAGACCTATCTCTCTTGCCACAGTAGTATCGAAGGTGTTTGACAGCATGTTGAACACACAGTTGACCAAACACATTGAACTGCATGACAATCAGTTTGGCTTCCGGGCCGGACTATCCACTGAAAGTGCAGTTTTGTGTGTTAAGCATGCTGTAGAATACTATACAAGTCGTCAAACTGCCGTTCACGCATGCTTTCTCGATCTTTCGAAAGCTTTTGACCTGGTTTCCTACGATATTTTATGGAAAAAATTAGAAAACACTAATCTTCCATTGGACCTCATCAACATCTGTAAGTACTGGTACGGAAATCAGGTCAACAGCGTTAGATGGTCAGGAAGCATGTCGCAATCGTACAGGTTGGAGTGCGGGGTGAGGCAGGGGGGACTGTCCTCGCCAACCCTATTCAACCTGTACATGAATGATTTGATTGTGGCACTCAGTAGCACCCGGATAGGTTGTCACATAGATGGAGTAAATGTGAACAATATAAGCTATGCTGATGACATGGTGCTACTGAGTGCATCGGTATGTGGCATTAAGAGACTGCTTTCGATCTGTGCAGAGTATGCCAAGCAGCACGGATTAAAATATAATCCACTTAAAAGTGAAGTCATGGTTTTTGAGGCCAGAGGAAACAGTACATGTAAAATGTTTCCCAACACATCGCTTAATGGCACAGCATTGCGAAGGGTGTCTAAATTTAAGTACAGACATGTGCTGACCTCTGACCTCAAGGACAATGATGACATAGAAAGGGAACGGAGGGCGCTGGCAGTGAGAGCGAACATGATAGCTCGCAGGTTTGCACGTTGTTCGATAGAGGTCAAGGTTACACTTTTCAGGTCTTATTGTACCTCATTCTACACGTGCAGCCTGTGGGCTGACTATACTCAAAAGTCTTACAGTGCCCTCCGAGTCCAATTTAATAATGCTTTCAGGGTGCTGATGGGGTTGCCGCGATTCTGTAGTGCATCGGGGATGTTTGCTGAATATCGCGTCGACTGCTTTTATGCTATGATGCGTAAAAGAAGCGCATCCCTGGTGCATGGAGTACGTGGCAGCGCCAACAGCATCCTTAGCATGATCGCTAGACGGTTAGACTGTACTTATGTCAATCACTGCGGCGCCATTTGTCATGGAATGGCGCTGCAGTGATTGAGCATGTCAAGATGATATTTTTGTGTTGATAGGTTTAAGCATTACTAACACTAGTCTATAAGAACATTGTTACTAACAAAATGGACTCCATGGTCTGAATTAATAAAGTATATTATTATTATTATGTTTACATATCCTTTTGGAATCTCAGCTTAAAAGCTGGTCGTATTGACGAACCAATCACGGGTTTATACCAAGTGGGATGGTTCGTTTCCTAAAGAGGCGGGTGTTTGTGTAGTGGATGTCAGGAATCGCCGGACTATTGAGCATGTGTCTATGATTACAGATTTTTGAAGTGGTATGTATATTGTTTTATGTATGTCTAATTCTTTTATCGATGTGTGAAGTGATTTTGGTATGAGTCCTGTAGATGAAATTATTACTGGTACTATTTTAACTGTGTTTTGTTGCCACATTTGGCGTATTTCGTCCGCCAATGGTATATATTTTTGTATTTTTTCAGTATATTTTTTCCTTAAATTTTCTGAATTTGGTACTGATATATCTATTAGATATGTTATTTTTTGTTGTTTTAATATGAGTGTTATATCTGGTCTATTGTTCTTATTATTATTATTATTATGCTTTATTTATTTAATTACATATCTTTTTTTTTAAATTTATAAACATAATTAATAATAATAAAAAATACATTTATAAATATAAAAAAAAAAAAAAATAGGGACCAACCGGCATTGGGAACAGGGTCCAAACTACCGGTAGTTAGGGCTCCAGAGACAGAAACCTCCTCACAATACGTGCCGTATCAAGGAGTACCGCTTTCTGAATCAGTCCCTTGACCCAACCGCCCAACGAGAGCCTCTTGAGATGTTGAATTCATTATTATTATTATTATTATTCTCTTTATTTTCATAAACACACATATAAATTACATTTTTAAATATTAGTATAAAACATATAAAAACATTTAAAAATATAAAAAATAGTAGCCCACCGGTATCTGGAACAGGGTCCAAGCTACCGGCGGTCAGGGCTCCAGAGAAAGGAACCTCCTAACAATGCGAGCCGTGTCAAGAAGTACCGCTCTCTGAATCAGGCCCTTGATCCAGCCGCCCAACGAGAGCCTCCTCAGGTGTTGGTCGAGGTTCTTGGCTATCAAGCCATTGGCTGAAACGACTATCGGCACAATGATCGCTGAGTCCACATCCCACATGTCGACAATCTCGCGAGCCAAGTCAAGATACTTGATTTCTTTATCTTTCTCGGCTTATAATAGTAATGTGTTTAAAGTAAAAATTAAAGCTTTCCTATTAGAGAAATGTTTTTATTCGGTATCGGAATTAATGTCACATGATAATAAATAGACACATAGAATAACTCAATAATTAATAATTTGATACTGATAAATTTTAATTAAAAAACATTTGACATAATTACTACATTTTTTTTCATAGATAACTGAATTCAATTATTTGACATAGTTATATATTTTTTTGTTGTATCAAATTAATTGTCATTTTTATATATTTGTGGTATTGTGCTACTTCTGCTATTCAATAATATTTACATACTAGCTACCGCCCGCGGCTTCGCCCGTTTGGATTACGAACCCTTGCATTTTTTGCGCGGAACCCTAATTCTTTTTCTAAAATAAAAGCCTAAGTTACTCCTTATAACATTAGCTATCTGTCAGTGAAAGTCTCGTCAATATCGGTATAGCCGTTTTGGAGATTAGCCGGAACAAACAGACATAATTTTAAAAAAGAATGATTTTTTGTTATCGGTATAGTATATACTTTTATATGCATTAAGTAAAAGCTATTATTTGACATTACAGACACTTCAATTTTATTTATTTGTATAGATAGATAGACTTTACATACAGATACATCTGTGCATATACATATATATCTATCTGTCTGTCTATTTGTATGTGCTTATGAATGCAGGGAGACGAATCCACGACATTAAGTTTCTTATAGAAACCTGCTCATATTTGGATATCAATACAGTCTTTACGTAAACATACTTGCATTGTTTGAGCACTGGGGAAAAACCTCTTCAAGACGGAATTAAGCAAATAAATTGCCAATATTTATGTACTGGTTAAAATAAAATATTATTTATACATATAATAAAATTATAACAGGCCGATATCTGTACATTACAGATATTGGAGAAAAACTAATATGGGTCTTTAGAAGAGCAACAGAAGCCAAAACAACAGTTTTTAGAATTTTTATGTCTGTCTGCATGTTTGTACACGCATCACGCAAAAAGTATTGCACGGAATTGAATGCAATTTTCCCGATGTATTGCTAGAGGTCTAACTTAAAATATAGGCTCCATTTTACCACAGGGACATATTCAGATTCCAAATTCCACGCGTACGAAGTCGCGGACAAAAGCTAGTTAGAAAAAAAATTAAACTAACTGTGATCATAATTTAGATTTTTCTTTATCACCACTGACGTAGCGGTGAAGAAAAATGTGACACGGCGTTGATCCCGTGTGGTGGAGTCCGGCCTATTCGCTCTCTCAGTGAGAAGCCTTGTGTACCAGCAGTGGGTCAAGGAGACTCACGTAGTCGGATTTAAAATGAGGCATTTAATAAAACTGGTTCCAATATCAATAGATAGGAGCCAGCATAGCATCATATCTTCACGCCTATATTCGCCGAAGGATTAGGCAGAGGTATAGGTACTATTGTACATCCAAATTTCGCCGATCCCGAGGCGAGCCTATTGCCATTTACCAGGCACAGTTTCAAACTCCATGTTGCAACTGAGAACTTCCATATATAAAAACCCAATAACTTTCCGACCCGAGAACCGAACCCAGGACCTCACGCTCAGCTACATGTGTCAGCTCGCGAACAATGAGGCAGTCTAGACAAGAACCAGGGAGTCTAATTAATTATTAGAGTTTAAAATTTTGTAAAAAACTAATTTGTGAAGTTGACATTTGAAAGGTCATTTGAGAGGTTGACACACAAATTTATAAAAAAAAAATATAAATAGATACCCTTAGTATTATTATTGAGAACGGCCTTCTGTTTGAAGTCGATGTAAAACTTGAGAATAGAACATTCTCAAGTTCGAATCGACAATATTACTCAAATCGACTACAAACAGAAGGCCGTTCTACCGCATACTTTAATATTTTCATTAAAAAAATATTATTATTAAATAAATGTTTTAATTTGACTTCAAGAGTTCTATTTACATAATTGTTAGACTTTAACATTATTTTTTAATTATCTGTTTTATTTTTTGTTTCTAAATTCTATTTTTTAATTACCTAGTGTTTTGATATCTGATAGGTATTCCATTTTAATTAGTATTATCATATCAATAGTATTCAAATTAGTTTGTTCACTTACACACGAATAATTAGTAAATAGGGTATTAAATATTACGTGTTGTATACATAAACTGTGGGAAAACCTTAATTAATAAATACACACGTGCACTCATGCAGGTGCAACTGACATAAATGCGACAATGCGCGTAGGCGCGCGGCTACGTACGTAGCAATGCGTAGCATCGGTGTCCGTCAACGGCGATAAGCAGTATTAGCGACAGGCGACAGCGTTTGTGAGGATGTATGGTTAGCTAGTTACTTAAGCGAAAATATGATAATGATGAAAAACCGGGATTTTAGGTATCGCATCCTGAGAGGGCTGAAAAACGGGGGACATCTGGCAACACTACCTACGACAGAGGCGCTGCGTCTTATGGATACTGTCTACTGCAAATAACGTCTACTGCCACTAATACTTATATTTCATATACTTATAAAACGTTCGTCATATCATCTGTTACGTGACTTCACCCATTAAAACTATGCAAATGCATTCACAGATAATTAGAATAAGTAATTGTTTATAACAGAAACTGCTATTAAAATATTATAACCCGATAACAATATGGCCATTAACGTTGGTGGTTGCAGTTCAAGATCAAGGTTAAACTGTGAGCAAGACTCGGGTACTTATGATTGTTTATTCTGGGGGCTCTCGTAGCTACATAACGTACGTATACGATAATATTGCCCAGTGGCTCCTTACAATAATGGACACAAACACATCCATAGCCTGACTTCGCTCACCCCTTGGGCATAGAGAAATTGAAACTTACAAAGAGTTTTTGAGACGTTGTAAGTTTCAGTTTCTACACTCCTGCGCCAATCTCATTCAGATTCGACCCCCGATGGCAACAAATGTCGTTCGCCCATCTCACTGTAGGACGACCGACATTCCTTCTCCCAGTCCTTGGCCGCCATTAGGTCACAGTTTTACTTCATCTGTCATCACCACGCCTTGCCAAGTGTCCTGCCCAACTCCATATGACTTTCATTACTCGTCTACTATCATGAAAATTTACTTTACTTTGATAGTAAATAGTAAGAAAACTCATGATAGCGGTACTGTATTGTGTTCCTACAACAAAAGGTCAAATCATCCAGTTAGGTGGACGGTATGCTTGAAGTGTTCGGTGTTGATATCGAGAACTTATATTATTTACTAGCTGGACCCGCGACTTCGTTCGCGTGGATGTCGGAACTTAACAATGTATTTTTTAATGAGACCAAATGCACTTAACCCTATTTTTTTTATAAAATAAAAGAATTTTTCTAAAATAAAAGTAGCCTAAGTTACTCCTTATTACATCAGCTACCTGCCAATAAAAGTCCCGTCAAAATCGGTCCAGCCATTTCAGAGATTAGCCTATACAAACAGACATACAGACAGACAGACAAAAATTGTAAAAAAAAAAAAAAAAAAATTATGGACGTCATTACAAGTATTTAGCGGATGTGCTTGACGGTGCACTTGCAGCTTTATAAGGAGAGGTAATTTGCCATAACATAAGTCTTGTAGTCCCCGTTGGCCCTAGATCCGACGCACCATCTGTTCTACAGGATCTCGCAAACACGATGCTTACATAACATAACATAGTATCACGCCTGTATTTCCCGGAGGGTTAGGCAGAGGTGTACTTTTTTCACACCCACATTTCACCGATGCCGTTATTGAGTCCCGTGTAATAGGGGGCGAGCCTATTGCCATCTATCGGGCTCAGTTCCAGACTCCGTGCTACCACTGACAATTTCCATACAGAAAACCCAATAACAGTTTGCCCAGCAGTCGTGCTTGCGAGCACTTGAGAAATGAGGCAGTAAAACCATGCTGATGTAAACACTTACCTAAGAAGACGGTCCTGCACACAGAATGCTGTGTGAACAGACTATTAAGCATGCGAAATATCGTTATGAATTGCCCCTTCGTCATATAAACTGCAGGAGTTTAACATGGCTCTGCGAATTTATTTAATCACAGGGTCGTGGAGGTCAAACGGTAGTCGCGTTGGGTAAAGCCATAAACACACCATAAATGTGATTGATGATGACTTTGGATGACAAGTATTCATGGTCATAAGATTACCAATGAATCACAGGTATATCATCACGCAGTTGTTTTTATGCGCTGAAACTGTTGGTCCTACACATATGCACCTACTATAATAGGTTTAAAGGTTTGGGCGCCTACTCTTGCAATTATACTTAAAATATCATCTAAAAATAAGAATCGAGTCGATCAGCAGACAATTTTGCTAAAAGACTTGTATAAAAATTTATCCCTATTGATAAGTACAGCCCCGCCTTTTCTGCTTATTCTATCCGGTATAGTAAACGACATGATAAGAGGCAGCTCACTGACAGGTATTAATATAACAAGCAACCAAACTGTAATTAAGATACCTATTACAAATACAAAACGGTCAAGAAAAAAATTACTAAAGTTTTCCGGTAATGTACGGTACGAACAATAGTCCGCGAGTGCAGTTCAAATTTCAAGATCAAGGTAAGACGGTAATGTTGTGATTCCAACTTCTTGCTCATGTTTGTTAAGGGGAATACATTCATAGGTGAATTTTGTAAGGTAACTTTGTGTGCCCTCTTGTCTAGTGTAGGTATAATCATAAAATAAAAATAAAAACGGATTAAGGAAATGTAAAATAATGACTGTGCCAATCGTAATTTTTTCGTGATTAAGACTGAACCCGTCCCCAGTGTATCTTTTTAAGAGGTTCAATTACATCAAAACTGGTCGTAAAGATGACGGACAAATGCATTTTAACATTTAAAATCATAGATATAATATTATTTGTACTCCCAGCATTTTTTCCCAATTTATTCATTATGATTTATTTGTCACTAGCTTTTGCCCGAGACTTCGTACGCGTGGAATTTAGAATCTGATATTTTCCTGCGGTAAAATGGAGCCTGTTTTAAGTTAGACCTTTAGCAAAACATCGGTGAAAACTGCATTCAATTCCATGCAGTAGTTTTCGGCCATTTATAATTTTATTATATATCGTATAAAGATTTTACTGTATGGATATTGATTACCACGATGACTATAAAACGGCATTTGGAATTATAAAATTAGCCGTCATGAATTATTAATTTTATGAATATTTAACACTGACTGCTGCCCGCGACTTTGTCTACGTCTATTTTGTAATTACTATCTAATTTGTGTTTTACTGTGATAGTAAAAAAAAAAAAAAAAACTATGTCCTCTAAGTCCCAAGCTACCTCTATATAAAAATCCTTATGATCGGATCAGTGGTATAGGTGTGATGAGGTCACAAACAGACAGAGTCCCTTTCGCATTTGTGTGTAAAAATTTAACTTAAATTCGATGTTTAATGTATCTTAATATTAAAACATTCTAATAATCCGATGTTTCCGGCGTCAAAGAAGAAAAAACGCTTTATAGTTGCAATATACTGTAGTAGTATTTTAAAGAGCACAGTGGAGTATACCCCTTAAGAGAAGTTAGAATCCAACGCTATTGACAATGCTCGAGTGACGTCGCGTGTGCTTACTTCTCATATAAGTGTGGCCCCGGCTTGACAAACATCATACTTGCGCAGGATTCGACTGTGGTCAGTGAAATCATAATGATGGATAAGTTGGCTTATTTCTGCTTCTTCGCTGTCATTTTGGGCGCGAAGTCGGGATTAGGTAAGTTTATATTTTCCATATATTTTATCTAAAACTAGAATTGTCAAAAAGTTTACATGTTTTCGTATTTTTTGTTTATTTATGCGCTCTGCTTTTTTCTTTATTAAGATTACTAAAACAAGTTTTCATATTAGAATTTTTGAAATATAACAATAAATTATGGGTTATAGAACGTTATCTCCTAGCTCACACATTATAATATATTATGTACCCGATATTTCTACTGGAAGTTTTCCTAGTCAATGAAAAAAGCACATTACTGATTTTGTAACAGATAAATTATGAAGGGCTTTTTTTAACCTTGAAAATAACTTATTTAAAAATTAATACTATCATGAACAAAACCTAATTAAAAAAACAGTGGATATTGTTTTCTCACAGAAAAATATGGATTTTTAGGTTCATTAAGTAGTTGTAGCAATAACACCGGCACACAAAAAATAAAAAGTGAGTTTTTTTTTTACGAACTATATCAATGATATTTTTTGTGTATTTCGATGCGCTGAATCCAAATCACAAAGACCTTCCAAGTTCCAAGTAAGTTGGAGTAAATTGCGAAAAAAACGTGAAAAATTGCAAAAACTCAAACGAAAAAACAACTTTGGATTTGGATTCAGCACATCGAAATACATAAGAAACATACTTTATCTAGTTCGTAAATAAAATTCTCGCTTGCATAACTGCATTTTATTACTATTTTTAGCAATTTTTAACGGCTTTTTGCAATTTACTCAAAATTTTGAGGGTGTACGGGTTAAACTTATTCGTAATGTGTCAGTCGTCACTTATTGTATACAGTTATTATTTTGTTTTATACAGTTCTGATTTTTATGTATCTAATTATATTTATTCTGTTTTGATTTATCATGAATCTAATTTTAATTGATTGTACAGTTGTAGTTATTTGTCTCAAAGTAATTTAATGTAATGTGTAAATAATTCTTAGCTAACCTAATTAAATAAAAAATAAAAAAAAGAACCGACCTCAAATTCGGATTCAGTGCATCGAAATGTGATGACCCTAGATGGGTCTGGTCTAAAGTACTGATCACTTTTTATTTTTTGCGTGCCGGTGTAATTATTGTGGATTGACTCTAAATATTTCCATAGTATTATTAACTTTTACGAGCACGAAAGAAAAGCGGGTTAAACTTGGGCGGAAGGGTTGCCTTAGGGCGGATAACGCCTTACTGACGGACGGGTATCACGTTTTTATAAAACAAGCTTTGTTTACAACAAGTTAAATTCGCAACCAAATGCTTCAGAAATACTTCGGACAATTTTACTTGATCTTATTAACGGATTTTACTGACAGCCGACCCCAAAGTATCTGAGAAAAGGCTAAAAAAAGATGGTACTAACAGATTAGATATTCTAGTAATTAGAATACGGAGCATAGGCTTCGGAGAGTTCTATAAATTTAGAATACGCTTGGTTAAGTATTGGTAATAGACGCACGAGTAATTATTGTAAGTACATACGCATAGAACCGGTCATAAGACAAGACAGGCGTAACCAATCACTATCAGAACAATGTACAAGTATTATAGTTTAATCCATATTTTATATATAATTATGTTTTTTTTTTATTATGTCTGGGCGCCGTCTGTGTATTTATCATATACAGGGTGGTGATGATACAACTACAATAAATTAAAACATGATCGTTACTAGTCAATTAAAATACCAGTGTTACATCAAAATTCAAAAATAGGAATCGCTATCCTCAATATTGTCTTACTGCGAAACTAGCTGATAATTTCTGAGCCGCACATTTTATTAAGTTGTATTTTACGCATGCCGCATATAAATCTAAAAAGTGATTCGATCCATCTAGGTGAATAACTTGGAGAACTTGCTTAAAAGTACAAAATTAAATCTGTGGCTATACGTTTGAATATAATTTTATATTTTTTAGTGGGTTAAATGTTTGTCGTATTGTCGTCACCACGTTGTATATTTATGACTAGCTATGCCCGCGACTTCGTTCGCGTGGATGTCGGAACTTTTAACAATGTATTTTTTAATGAGACCAAACTTAACTTAACGCTATTTTTTTCTAAAATAAAATATTTTTTCTAAAATAAAAGTAGCCTAAGTTACTCCTTATTACATCAGCTACCTGCCAATAAAAGTCCCGTCATAATCGGTCCAGCCATTTCAGAGATTAGCCTATACAAACAGACAGACAGACAAAAATTGTAAAAAATGTTATTTTGGTGTATGTACCGTATATATATTCATATGCATGTAGTAAAAAACGGTTATTTCAATATTACAAACAGACACTCCAATTTTATTTATATGTATAGATTGTTAATATCGTTATTCTTATTTAAGTATATAGGTTCCCTATATAAATAAAATCAACAAAATTCAATATACCCATTCGTTTTTGGCGACAAATTTTTGCGAGACCAATCAACGAAACACTCCGGATAGATTGTTAGCAATATTTTCATAGGTATTTAATTCCCCCACAGCTCCCTTCGTAAAGCCATGCAAGAACGGCGACAACGCTTGCATCCTGTCGTCAGCACAGGCGGCCGTGCCGGTCCTAGCCGTGGGTATCCCGGAGCTGGGGGTCAAGTCTCTGGACCCCATGCATCTGGAAGTAATCAAGGGCGACCAAGGAGGACTGTCGCTGACATTCAAAGACACCATTGTAACAGGAATGAAGGGGTGCAGTGCCGATAGCATCAAGTAAGTGTACGGTTGTTATTTATTCGGAATATGAGAATTAAAGGCGACGGTAAAAAGCCCCGCCATTGGATCGCAAAATCGTAAATATCATTACTCATTTGGTGCAAAATTGACGTAAACGTATTTGTTTCCAAAATACATTTCCATCAATGTTGCAAATGAGCGATATATTTTTAATCATGTCATGTTTTATCTCTGTATTCATCTCAGTGCAAAAGTGTTATATATAACACTTAGATTGGTGTTAGAAGATACTAAGGACTAATTGATTACTTCAAAACTTCTATAAACATTTCGATTAAATATTTACCAAACGCCGGGAGACTTGTAAATGAGTTAAAAGGCGCGAAAGTTTTGTAATGATGTATAAAGATAGTCTTTCAAACATCGTTTTGTTACAAAACTGCTCTTGCAGATCTTTTCTGGTGTCTAGTGAGAGGCAAGGATGTTGTTCAAGGCATCTTATGTCTCAATTTTTACAGGTCACGGTAATTTGATAAGCAAACAGTTTTCCTGGCAGCTGTCATTGCTATATAACTACCTAATTGGGCGGGTAAACAAACTGCATTATACATGAGAATTGTAGGTAGTTGATTATTTTTATTATGGTAATAAAACGTGAAGATATTAATTAAAGTGTTTTGAAATAGGTGTAGCTGAATAAAATAATAAACAAAAGAGTAAATATCATTGTTATAATAATTATAAAACTGGAATTAAGGCACTCGTTTTCATTCGGGTTTATTAAGTCTTAAACAACGAATAAGTCGTTTTTTATTTTGTATTTATATTTTTAGCTGTCTTATATACACATTTGTTAATTATGATGATGTGTACCTAATGATTCATTTCTTAAGTCACAACTATCTTTTTCTTCTTTGCTATCGGCATGAGTTCTCACAACATAGTAACCAAGAACCATGGTAACCAAGAGACTTTAAACAGTCGGTAAGGTTTTCAGATTACAGCCGTCACAAGAGCTGACCCTTTTTCAACTTTTGACGTGGTACTTTCTGGAACTTTTCACTATAATACACGTGTATAATCTCGACTTTGACTAGTAGTGGAGTATTTCTGTATTCTTTTACCTTATAACCAGGAAGTGACGCACGACACACGGACAACCGCTTCCCAGAATCCGAGCTCAGTCACGAAGCGAAGGTTTCCAGCGGATCTATGGTTATTTGTACCGTCAATATTGATACAGCCATCGATCGTGTTTGTGTTACATGGATACCTACTTACTGTTTATTTTTCGCTTCAGTTGTGGAGCACATGTCGACCGAGGTTCTATGGTTCGATATCTTTGTGTTGGGTGTGTTGGTTGTTGCCTAGTGTTGTATCTTGAGTTTAATTCTCGTATTTGACAAAAGGTTTAGGTTCTATGAAAAAAATACTCAACGTGCTTATTTTTTTTTTGTTGGTACATCTCACTCGAAATAAATTGTATTTATAATTTTATTTTTACCAAAAATCTTGGGTTGGTATTGTAAACATTATTATAGCGTCACCGTGAAGTTCTGATTCAAGATTCTACTGTACATCTATACGTATAAGTACCAGTGCTGCGTTCGTTCCAGAAGAGCACTCTGGATTAACAAATTGTGTGATAATAAAGATATTATCGTTGCCTTGCCGGTTGAAACAAAATGTTCAAGGGAAATCTTGTTTAGTCCCAAAGCCTCGTGACCAGCCGTTGGCCTTTACCTCTATTTCACTTTAAATCTAAACTCGTTCCACAGAACTCATTTTCCTTCTGTCGTCAAGTCCGGTTGTCACTTCAACAGGTTCACGGTGTCGAGGGCGTCCATTGTGTCATTAAATAAAGCCGTAAACAGACCATAAACATAAAAGATTCGACGTTAATGTAAACGTTAGTTATGTATCATCGTTGATTTTATTATTGCATATGTAATAATGGTCACAGAATTTGGTCTGTGACTCGTACACAGCATTTCGTATATCAATGGTTAAGATTTGTTAATAGCGGTATTAGATCTCATGATATAGGGGTCCGATTTTCTGAAAATGCAGGGCTAAAATAGATAGATAAACTCGACCAGGAATGAACAGTAATATAAGAAACAGAGGCACTAGTGTAAGTTTCTTTCGACAAACTCGATCTAACATCGAACGCGTTCAGCGCTCCGATTGGTTCGTTTCGTGCTCTCCACCAATGGGAGCGCCGAACGCGTTCGATGCGTTAAATCTAGTTTGTCGAATTTTATAACTGCGTGTTTTTATTATTAACTAAGTTATTGCAACGCGATCACGTTACTTGCGTGACATTTGGGATGCAGCAAAGCGCCTACGGCCATGTAGTTTTACCCTACCCCTTAATGTTATGATAATTTACAAGAACCTATAATAATTTAATTATGAATATAGTAGGTACCTATGAATCAACTGTTTGTCAGTGTCAAGAGTTGAAGGCCATTTGATATTTGACTGTTACAAGTAGGCAAGTAAATAGGTAGTTAAGCACCTCATAATTTGGTAATAAATACGAGGTAGGCCTATGAACCTTGTGGCTATAAAAAACATCTACGTCAATTCACGTGAATAACATAATTAAACGTTATATAATTATGCAGTTACAATTTACAAACAATACATACAATTACGTTTTTTTTTTTGTAAAAAAGTGGTCATTATAATTGGAAAAGATTGCCAGTTCTTATCCAAAATGAGTCAATTCAATTGTAACTGCCATTATATATAATGACATTGAATTACCGGCCGAGACGAAAATGTTACTTAAAATAGTGCCTAGGTACCTATTAATATTTGTTGACGGCACGGTTGGCGCAGTGGTTGAGAGATCGACTGCTAGCTACGTGTCGCGGGTTCGATTCCCGCACGGAATAAATATTTGTACGATCTACAGATAGTTGTTTCGGGTCTGGATTTTTGTGTATGTGAATACACACCGTGCCTCGGAAAGCACATAAAGCCGTTGGTCCTGCGCCTGATCTCTCTCCGGTCGTGTCGGATTGCCGTCCCATCGGACTATGAGAGTGAAGGAATAGAGAGAGCACCTGTGTTTGCGCACACACTTGTGCTCTATAATATCTCCTGCGTAGTTGGCTAATCTCCGGTGAGATTGGCCGCCGTGACCGAAATCTGTCAGGAGGACATTATTATTAATATTTGTAGGGGATATTTAACATCTGTACAAGGAAGTTTAAAGCGTTGCCCCACACTAGGAATAATTCCTGTACCGTGGATGCGTTTCCAAACATATATATTCACATACACAAATACCCAGACCCGGAACAACTATCTGTAGATCATAGAAATATTTGTTCCGTACGGGAACCACCGACACATAGCGCGGCAGTCAATCTGTCAACCACTGCGCCAAGCGTGCCATCGGTTTGGTAACAAGTAGCTACTATAAAAAGTAGGTAATAATAATAATAATAATAATAAATCATTTATTTGCGTAAAAAACATGGTATAGAGAGGTGTTAAATACAAATAAAAATAGTACATACATGTTTTGCTAGGAAATACATAGCATGCAAAAATTTCAGGACGTAGCAAATGTTTTAGGCCTTTAACATTTTTTATCAATAAATTCTTTTAGGCTATAGAAATTGCATTCATTTAACCATTTGTACAATTTAATTTTGAATAATTTTATATTTAATATTTTTAAATGGCTTGGTATCTTATTATAAATACGCACGCACATTGCTAGACAGCTTTTGTTATATTTGGTTAGTCTTGGGATGTCATTAAGTACTAATCTATAAGGGTCTCGTCTATTTCGAGGATTGACATCGTCTGCCGTTTTAAATAGTACCTTATTTCTACTTACGAATACACATACTTCATAAATGTATAGCGATGGTAGCGGTAACAAACCAAGCTTTTTAAATATTGGCTGACATGAGTCATCAGGCTGAATTCCACATATTGATCTTATGCATTTTTTTTGCGCTATAAATGCTCTATGCAGGTTTGTGCTATTGCCCCACGTAATAAGACCGTAGCGCAGTAATGATTCTACATAGGCGTGATAACATGTAACAGCGGTTTTTATATTTGTTACGTTTTTAATTTGTTTAAGGGCATATACGAATTTATTAATTCTAGTGCTAACATTATCTACATGTGCTTTCCAGTCAATATGTTCATCTATTATAACTCCTAAAAACTTTGTGTGTGTTACTTCTTTGATTTTACTTATATTAAGTTTGATGTTGTTTTTATTATTATAAGATTTATTAAATTGAATGTAAACGGATTTTTCTAAATTTATTTTCAAATGGTTTATGTCAAGCCAATGCAGTAGTGTATCAATTGTGTTGTTAATGTCAAACTCGTGATCTTTTATTGTACTATTTTTTTTATTCGATGTAACTACAATAGATATGTCATCGGCAAATAAAATGCATTTATGGTTGGTTATATATATGATGTCATTTATGTACAAAAGAAATAATATTGGGCCCAGTACGCTTCCTTGTGGAACGCCATATTTATTGTTTCTGTATTTCGATGAATAGGATATTATATCATTATTTTTGCTAAGTTTATTGATAATGACACATTGTTGCCTGTTATTTAGATAGGACGATATCCACTGAAGTGCAGGTCCCCTAATCCCGATTGTATCCAGTTTTTCTAGCAATATCTCGTGTGAAACAAGATCGAAAGCCTTTGATAAGTCAAAAAAAAGACATGTGGTCAGATAATTGTTGTTGACATTTGTAAGTATTGTTTTCATAAGATCAAAAATAGCTAATGTAGTGGATTTATGTTTTTGGAATCCAAATTGCTCTTTACTTATAATTTGGAATTTATTGCAAAAACCAATCAGTCTTTTATACATGCATTTTTCATATATAGGTAGGTAGGTAGGTAACTATCTAATCATAGACTTATAGTACTTACTGATTTTTTGCTACGTTGTAAATAATTACCGTCTTGAATCAAGTAATAATAATAATGTCCTCCTGACCGGTTTCTGTCACAGCGGCCAATCTCACCGGAGATTAGCCAACTACGCAGGAGATATTATAGATCACGAGTGTGTGCGCAAACACAGGTGTTCTCTCTATTCCTCCACTCTCATAGTCCGATGGGACGGCAATCTGACACGACCGGAGAGAGATCAGGCGCAGGACCAACGGCTTTATGTGCTTTCCGAGGCATGGTGTGTATTCACATACACAAAGACTCAGACCCGAAACAACTATCTGTAGATCATACAAATATTTGTTCCGTGCGGGAATCGAACCCGCGGCACGTAGCTCAGCAGTCGATCTCTCAACCACTGCGCCAACCGTGCCGTCTGAATCAAGTACCACCTATTTAAACAGGGGAAAATGCTTGCCACAAGATTGGTCACAAGATAGCCAAGCATTTTATTTTATTGCTTAATACTTCACAAAATGAAAAGCAAGCCTGCAATGCCTCCTTGCTTATATCCAATCAGTACGAGCTTCTTCTTAGAAGCCTCAGTCAACCAGTGCGCGGGTAGGCAGGCTACATACGCTATCGAGATCAGTCTCATAATAATTTAATAAAGGTTTTCACTAACTTTTGTTCCGTCGCGTCGTCGTCATGTCGGTATGAAGTCGCAAAATTATTTTCTACTAATAGATTCACATTCACTACACCATAGTCTAAATTCAGAATAAATAACGTTCTGCTTGCGAAGTTACTTGATTACACAGTCACTTAATTTTTTTAGTATTTCATTTCAAAGATTTTTGACTATTCGCGAGAAATGTAGGTAGGTACTTTTGCCAATTTCAAAGAAGATGCGAGCGGTAGATGCAGTTGTCAGTTGGTCGTATGCAAAGCCGATGGTGGGATCAAGACAACAAATTGGCATATTCATAAAGGCAATCAAATATTTGCAAAATATTTTCTGATAGGCAAAGGAAACAAAGGCTCCTGTCTTGGTTTTCCAATTTCAAACTCAGGATATTGCACACGATATTTAAATATATGTACAATGTTAATAGTTACGTTTATGATGTCTATAGTAATAATATCACTCAAATCTATGTGACAAGCTAAAAATCTTTTTTTTTTTTCACAGACATGACCTGAGTAAACGCAAGCAGATAGTCACGATCAGATGCACTGTGGAGCTGAACGGACAGTATAAGTTAGATGGACAACTACTCGTTTTGCCTATCAGGGGCGAAGGCAAATACCATATTAAGATACGTGAGTATATTTAGCAAGTACCATCCATAGTAGTTGCTAGCTGTTAACTCTTTATTTATCGAGTAGTAGCCGATTTTATTGGCGCCATCTAAAGCCAGCTCGGACACAAAGTAACTGTGTTACCTGGACTAGTGTATTATAAGCCGTAGTACTGCGGAAAATTGGAACTAATCAATCAACCAGCTTAACACATCCTAATGACGATTACAGGTGACATCGTAATCAAAGCCACCAATACGTTGGCAATAGTAGACGGTGCTGACGGCAAGAAACACTGGCACATCGAAAGCTGGGCGTACACCAGCCAAGTCAAGACCAACGCAAGGTTCGACTTCGACAACCTCTTCAATGGCAACAAGCTCTTGGGTAAGAAAAAAAGCAATCAAATACTAAGGCTGTATTATGCTATGGCCGCGCTACAGTAGCGCCGCTTATGTTCTTACGCTACCAGATTTATTTTTGTCTTTGTTGCACATTAGTACAACTCTAATGGGAAACATGGAGCTTCGTCTTAGAATCTTTAGTTCCTTGCTCTGTTTAATATTTCCACAAAGCCGAACTAGAGGCCTGTTACCTAGCAGTGGGAACATTAAAAATCTGATGATGACTATGATTCAATATTGCTGTGTTGTGGTGAAAGGAAAATCTTGTCTATGGTAGAGTGGGTTCATGATTAAATAATTTTTGTTTCAGCCGGTCCCGTAGAAGACTTCGTGAACACAAACTGGCGTGATGTGATGAACGAGATAGCACCCCCAATCGTTAAAGCCATTGTGACACGCGTAGTAGAAGCAGTTGAAGCGTTGTACAAGGCTGTACCCGCTGAAGAATTGTATATTGAATAAAAATTGTTTTTGCTTGGTATCGATTAGAACTTTATTGTGAAATAGACAAGCAAAGTGATAATAAAGTAGATTAAGTTTCGTTTTTGTATTATTTTACGCACATCGACATAGTTTATCAACCTTTGGAATCCCAAGTCTGAAAGAGAAATGTAGGTATCACGCTTCAGCTCAAGAATTACCATAGAAGCTTGAAACGAGGATCCCCTATTCAACGTGACATCAGGCTGAATTAACATTATATTCCCAGTTAAAATATCATCATCGCATCATATCTGTATTTCCCGAAGGATTAGGCAGATACAGGCACATTTCACCGTTACCGTTATTAAGTTCCAAGGCCTCATCCACTGGCCATGTAGTCATCTAGTACGTGGCCATCTAGTACGGGGATTCGTGCTGCTATTGAGTGTTTCCATTCAGAAAACCCCTATAACTCTTTTTCCGAGCCGAGCCTCGAACTAAGGAACTCATGCTCAGCATCAGCATTTGCGACCGTTAGACCAATAAGGTAGTCCAATTTAAAAATAATATTTCTAGAATGAAATGTCATATAAGTCACTGACGTGAGACGTCACTGTCATTTTTATGTCGTTTAATTTGAGGTTGTCAAAAGTGAGGTTATGTTATGATATTCTCATGAATTGAGTAATCTATAAATAAAAATAAAATAGACAATCAAGACTAGTAAAAACGAGAATATGCTGTGCCCAGAAGTATGGAACTTTCCACCACCAAAAGTTATGGTGACACGCAGAGAAAATCAAGATCTGGAATCAGTAAACAGAACTGTAAATATGAACCATTTCTACAAAAGTTTGATTGTTACTTGCCCCGACGAAATACAAGCACCGAGTTTTGTTCATGATATAATCACGGAAGATACTGATTACTACAAACTATCCGATTGTTCACTTACAGAATTTGTTGAACCAATTTTTATAGAAAGTTTTGTTAAAACTGGCAAATTGTATTGTTTATCATCTGATAGAAACTGTATTGTACAAAATTGTGCTGCTATAACACCTGACGGACATCTAACACTACATGTCCTTGAATATGTATATCAAACACTAGGATTTGAAGGGACAAAACGACCACACAATTTTTACGAAGTAAAGATAGATCTTAAAACAATAAAGAAATATGAAAAAGTGCAATCAGGACTACGGAAACTGGAATTATTTGATTTTTATATAATGTGGGAGCCAAATAATGAAGATATTTGCCCATCATCAATAGCTAAATACTTCAGTGATAGAAATGTTAATGTTTCAGTTCACTCATTTAAAATAAAAAACATATCTCCATCAGTAACAGAGATACCATCTATAAGAGATGTGGATCTTGAGGAAATGGTTGAATGGATTGGTTTACTAGCTCATGAAGCAGATATATCACCAACAGAAACTTATATCAGTACCTATAGCCAACCAGACAGTGAGAATGCATTGAAAACTGGACGAATAGCCCTTCTTATAGTCAAAGGGTTTATTACACCTTCGATAATAAGCAGTGTTTGTGAGAAACTGTCTGAATATGTTCTAGCCCGAGAGTTAGAGAACTATTGGGCTTCAATAAGTATACAAAGTGATGACAATAGCCTTTGGCAATGGAATCCAAGTAGTAAGAAAATGTTTCAAGCTCATGATTCATCATGTAATATATTTTTCACACACAATGGTCACATGGTGTATTCCATAGGTCAATTAAAATATTCATAGTTGATAAATATATTTGTTTTATTTCTAACCTTTTCTAAAAAATACAATAATAATTTACATGATTATAAGTAGGTAAGTTAGTATAATGAACAATTTGAATCAATGAAAAATACTGACACTGGAATTGCTTTTACGTATAGGTAACAGAATCAGATGGAATACTGGATATCTCTAAAGCTCCTATAAAGATGATTTTGTACCTGAAATCTGTCATGGAAAGAAAATAAGAACTACATCATCAATTTAGTATGTTTTATTGAAACAAAACAAGTACAGAAGATCTTTATACATCAAGTGCCCTGCACCTAAAATAAAAAATAAAAAAACAAAAGATTGCAATAATTTGTTCACTGAGATATGCCAGGAATGCTATTATAATAAATACCATCTAATAGAGCCTTACATTCTAACTACATGTAGGTGTCCAAACCTATCTTCCTGATGTTCTCAATTTTCTGGACGTAACAACCCTGATCCATTGTTTACACTAGTATTAGAAATCTAAATTATGATACTTATAGAGGCACATACAACAGGTCCAGTTAAGTGTTGATTTTCTAACATCGATTATGTACTTCTTGTCCACAAAATTCAAAATTAACCTCTAAATAATTTTGATGTTCAGGAATCGGCATTTTAAGCTTTTACCAGAAGGTTATCGCAAGCGGACGCATACTAATACTACGATAACAGTGAGGGGATAAACTTTGAAGTCTAGAAGGATTTAGACCTTGGCAAGTCCGATGACTCCACAGGCAATACGGGCTCCAGCATTGCCTGTTGACTTGCTGAGCTCATGACCACCAAGACCAAGGTCATCGGGATCCGCGTGCACGACTAGTGTACGCCCAATGATGCTTTTAGGTCCCATCAGGGAGATCTGCGAGTCTTGGATGCACACCTAAAAGTGAGATGGGTTTGGTTAGATATTATCAAATAAATTAGAAAATTACATTTAATCATCCTTAATGTGAATATTTACACTAAATTCTTAACTTAATTTTATGGATCCATCAATATGTTTTATGTATAATAGGTGCAGATGTACCTATTTTATACATAAAACAAAATGATAACACACAAACACTGAGGTTGTGCATGTTTAAGCACACAGAGTGCTCTAAAAAGTGCCTGATGGTGAATATCGTTTGCGAACTCACAACAGGCCAGACTGGGTGGCAGTGGGATGGCAATGTGCTGAATTTACTATAAGTGTTACCTTAGTAACACCGCCGTCGGCCGCTGCCTCAATGTTGCCGAGGTCTCCGACGTGGCGGATGGTGTTTTCTGGCGAGCCATGGTCCATCTTCTCAGGGTTGAAGTGGGCGCCTGCTGACGTACAGCCGTTGGTGTTGTCACCAAACTCGTGTACGTGGAAACCATGTTTGCCCTGGAAAAGATGAGACAAAGTTTTTCATTATCATATACGTCGCAAATCACTACGTATTTTATAAATGCACCTGCGAACTTATTATCTGTCTAGCTGTTCATGGTTCCGCCATGAAAATATAGTAATGGCTGAACTGATATTGATGAAGAATAGACTTTGTTAGTTGGTAATTTCATACTATTCATCTTGTTTTTCTGGTACATTTGTATAATATAAATCTTCGCGGAGTCAGAGGCGCACCGCATCTAATGGACAATATTGTCATGCTGATAATCATATTGTCATGCTGATAATCATATTATCATTGGTGTGTTATAAAATAGATAACCCAGTAAATGCACTAGATACACTATAATGTGCTACCATTTTTATACATATTTTTAAATCAACAACAATAAAATTTGACCTTTGATAAAGTTATCATTTAACATTTCAACACTCTTAAATGAATAAAAGAAATTAAATGTTCACACAATGTGTAGCCCTGTTGAATCGTTTATATGTGTTACGCCATACACTGTGACCTTTCAGTGTTGTTTTTCTGTTAAGTCATTGGTAATGAATGTTTAGATATGATAATTATATGTGCCAGCACTTCCCATATAAAATTTGCATTGTCATTTTGATTTACCTTATTGACAAGTGATTTTCTTGAGTTTTGATATTCTCTCTGTGACCAAGCATCACATTTACATTCCCCAAATGGTAGTCAGAGGTGTATAATTATTGTTGACTCCGACTCCTAGATAATGGGGACGAGCCTATTGCCATTTACTAGGCACAATCACAAACTCTAAGCTGTTTGAACTTTGTCCCACCTGGGAATCGAACCAAGGATCTCACCCTCAGCATTCGCGCTTGTTGTAAACGCTAGACCAATGAGTCAGTCGTGAGTTACATAATAGTATTTAAGTAAATGGTTTATCTGTTTTTTGAACTTCAGATGAATTTACTTTGTAATACATGTATGGAATCTTTTGCATCATGCCATTACACGTAGCAAATAAAGTTGCATTCCCTTTTTCCTAGTGTTATTATAGTGTTGAAATAAACCCTAATTTCTGGATTTCCGAAACTGTTTTATTTACTTAAGAACTTCATGATCACACAAGAAGTCTTTCACTATCAACAACCCTAGTTACAAACTGGGCAATATCATAATAAATATATTCTTTGTCACAGCAAGTTTTCTATGTTGTCTAAGTAATACCAACAATATTATATTTTGTTGACATGTAAAACTTTCATATTTAAATTTATACTTGTTCTATTAAAAAAGTCATTGGTCCACACTAAGATTTCTCCTGTATCATGTCACATACACGCACTCAAAACAACTATCAGTAGATCATACAGATATTTGTTCCATGCAGGAGTAGAACGCGCGACACAACAGAGAAAGCTAAAAGCTTAGCTTAATCGGCGCCGACCATGCCGTCAACAAAGTATATGCTACAAAATATTATTTAATGATAAAAGATTACCTTTTAACATTCTTTGTAAGTATCAACTATTAAATTATGTAATTCATTGCATCACACAAAATGGTAAGCTATAAAAGGTAAATTCAAATGAGGCCTTGACCATTGGTAATTATTGTAGTTGGTATAAGTAATTAATGTGAATTAATTCAATGTGGTACATACCTTTGTAAGACCTTTGACTTCACCAGTCAAAACAACAGGTGACTTTTCATCCTGGAAATTAAAATCAAATTGTTAGTAATACATTCAAATATTACAACACTTTATAAAGACACATGGGGTTTACAGACATCAGCTCTATATACCAGAAAGACACATATGGCACCCAGCAACGAGACACAGTCGATTTTCTATTCTCTCACTTGCATCACTTGACAGGCTAATGGAAAATTTGACCAACAAATTAATAAAAGTTTACAAAAATCTTGGCCATTTGGAATGTACTTTTGTAAACAACAATATGGAACTCAAGTAACTCTCTGAGAGATTGTTGGCAATGTTAAATATTCACTGGCCTTTCCAAAGAAGTTGTATAAATGTATTTTTATGTCCTGTCTGATACAAAATATGCACTTTCTCATGGGATTCCACCATTACAGGCAATGGACATGAGAGCCCAAATATTCAGCACTGGTCAAATTTAGAAACAGTATTATCAACAAAAAATATCAACAAGCAGTAGTTAAGTTTATATGTTATGATATTCTACAATATCTAGTACACAAACATGAAATGATAATAAAAGAATTATGTTTGAGATAAGGCAAGTGATTTGCTCTGTTACACAGAAAAGTTAGTAAATAAAATGCATCACATAATATAAGATTAGTTTAGCCATATACAGTAACTTAAGTGTGATTTATTTGTGTTACCCATGTTTACTGTACATTATAATAGCTTGAATATTTAATTACTTCACTGTCTCTTACATGTTATTGCAACAGTAATACATACATTTTTAACTTTTTACATAATTATCTTTCATATACATAATTTAATATCACAATATAGTTATTTGAATCTGAATTAAGTTGACCTTTTGACCTAATGTATATTATAAGTAGTATACAAACATTGAACCAAATAAGTGGTATAATTTAAATACTCATTTTGAACATTATAGTTGAGGGAAACGAAACTGACCACATGATGATTATTAATAGCAAAATAAGTATAATATAATAATTAGAGATGAAATAGAATTGCATCATTGTGGACATTATAAATTAATTCAAAGTAGTTTAAATCAATATCATTCTAACAATTTGCAATTCATACTGCAGCAAATAAGATTAGCTACTTAAGTTATACGATGTTCCCCATATCAAGAACATCTCATATTTACATTTAAAATATTTACTCATCCTTCTAGAACTATCTTTAGCCATTATGATAAGAAAATGTAGGTACTAATACTAGGTGGGTAACCACTTCAGTAGCTACTCGAGATGTGTTTTAAAATCAATAACAAATAACTAGTTTTTGAAGGTTTCATTGTTAGTCAAGTATTATAGCAAGTTTCGTTTAATATTACGTACCTTTTGGTCGAAGAAAACTGTTCCAGAGACGTCGCCATTGAGGACACACACTGCTTTGGCCGGCATTTTGAATTCAAGTAATATGATTCGGATTCTAAAAGAATAACTACTGATTAAAGATTGAACACTAACAACTGAGAGTATTGAGACCCGGTCGCTATAATTTCTGCTTCAGTAATGAATGTCTAGTCTTTTTACGTTTTTACGAAGGCACCAGTAAGATGGTCGCCTGCCTTACGATTTTTTTTGACGTTTAATTTTGACGTTTCGTTTCTTCGTGTGCAGAATGGACTTTGATTGAGGCCATTTCAAACACCACTTAAGTAATTAATGGGGCGTCAGGGTCCACTCTTTAACCACTTACTTTGAATTCTTATCTCTATCGATCTAAATAAAAAAATATTTTATATTTTGTCGTATCCGTTACTAACTAATGTAGAACGAAAAAAACGCACTGACCGACAGGCGAGAAATGGCAATACTCTTATAAACTTGTATACATCTAATCTAAGCATATGTATTATTCCGTAACTTTATAACTGTAAAGTTTCATCAAAATCCGTTCAGTAGTTTTTGCGTGGGATCCATCCATACAATATCCTCACAAACTTTCACGTTTATAATATTAGTAGGATATAAAAGAGCGCCAATGCATGACTCGCCCGGGGCGCCTAGATGGTTAAGGCCGGACTAAAGTCCCACCTTTCTCATGTTGAGAAGAGTCCCTTGCCTAGTAGTGAGACAGTAATGTGCTGAACACCATGAATACCAATACAGTTTGTTGATTTGTGTGTACTGCGTTGAAAGGAAAGTGAGTGTCACTGAGATTCTGACAACCATCCTTAACCATCTGACACCCATTGGGAATGCCCTATTGTTCTGATACTGGCAAGTAATTACTTGACATTCTGACAAGTGGCAAGTGACAAGACGATTTTGACGGACAAATTATTGAATTGATTATTTGAAGTTTGAATTGAATGAATGCAAGAAAAATTTAGTTTTTGTAATATTTGAGTTTCTTGTGAGGAAATCAATTCACCTTTTCAGACTTAGTATTCGTACGTAATTATACACCGCCAAAATGGAGGAAAACCTAGTTGCTTATCCAATGCCAACATGTTCAATAAATGTGAGTATTTTATATTCCCGCGCTTCATAATTACCAGTTTAACTAAATTTAATTTAGACAGAATTACAACTAATAGGACTGTACGTTTTACTCCACAGATTGCTGCAGATATTACTGAAAACAGCACAATCGTAGAGGAAGGGCCAAGGGTAAGAATTTGTTATGACGTAGGTTAGGTATAGAAAATTAATGCTGCATGTGCAGTGTAATTCAACTAGCATTTCGTTTCTGATGATACATATAATATATACTCAAAAATATAATAATATAATATGATTCAATTCTGTGTTGTGATCAGTTTCCTAAGTGTGGTAATATTTACATTTTCTAATAACCCTTCATTATAGCATTCTATAAGGATTTCAAATCCCATATTTAGAAACATTTACCAACAGACTGTTAATTAATAAGACATGTGAAAAATAATTGTTTAATTTATTTGCAGATTTGTCCTCTCTGCAACTCAATAGTGAAACCATTCTTCGTGAACTTCAATGAAAAAGTAGTGATGTGTGAAAACACAGTATGTGATTTTCCTTTTGGGTATGAAGACTTATTATTTTTTAAAGAGGATACTGACCTTGCTTCTGATGATGAAGTAGCAAGTATAAAGAGCAAACCAAGCCAAGGGTCCCAAGGGACTCCCTCTGTAGGGTCAGCGGCAGAATGGTCTGAGATAGAGAAATTAAACCGGGCATACTCTGAGTCAGAGGATAACTATATTCCCACATCATATATTAAAAAAATGAACAAACATCGTATGAACACCAGAGGAACATCACAAGAGAATGAAGAAAAAATTAGACAGAATGTAGAACAAATAAAACAGTTGAACAAAGTATTGTATGACAATGGTGATGAACTCGAGCTACGAAATGAGAAGTGGATAAAGAACTTGTTCGCACTGCAAGCGGCATCGGGCATGCGGCTGGTCAAAGACCAAGAACTGCAAAAATTGAAGAAGACCGATCCAAACATTAGAATGGGAGAATTGAAAATTAATATTGACTCTAGACAAGATTCAATGTCGTCTATTAAAATTGAAATAAGTAATAATAGAGATAAAGGAAAAAATCAAAAGGGTAATAAATAGCACAAGTAACCATGGTATATTCTGGGATTATTTACTTTGGGTAGACTACGATTTTCTTTTTGCTTCAAAATTGAGGTTGTCTGTCTGCCTGTATGGTTCAAAATCAGTTGATCTGTCCTTTTTTACTAGTAAAATTAAGACATACCTGAAGGTTACAGGTGTGTTGTGTTACTTTGATTGTTTAAAGGCCAAAAAGTCGACGTTACAGATTATAGTGCTGTAATGGCATAGTTGTGAACTATACATTTAGTTAAACATTTAATTAGAGTTATTTTATTATGTTTGTTTACAAATGTGTCTATAAATGTTGTTTATTTTTTATTTTGTCTAACACATTTGTACTGTATTTTGTTAAAACTCTGTATAATTGACATGAAAAGTGCCTAATAATGTCAAGTACTTATTTATCATTTTTATGAGGACTTCAAGAGATTTAGGCGTATCCAAATTCCATGCGAACGAAATCCCGGGCACATCTTTTTGAATTATAAGACTGAGTTGTTATAAATATTAAATTGTTATGAATAAAAAATGTTCAGCTTTATTTTTTTGCCTATACCTATCGAGTACGGAATAGTACGGATATTATTATAGTCCATGGGATGATGGCAATGCCTTCATTATGATTTCCTTCATCAGTAAAGCATTTGTCATGAATAATGTGCACTTAGTCAAATTAATCTCAATACCTAATGTCTAGTACAATATTTGTTAAATTGTTTACAAAACCGCTTTTTCTAGAACCTAGTCTGACGTCATTCGTCGTGAGTGATTACTCAGTTTGTGGCTCCAACGGTTGAAGATTTCGGAGCGGAACAGGTTTTCATTCATATAGTTATGCCCCTTTTTTCTTCACGAAAACCAAGAGGTGAGTCCCGAATTTGGAACTTTTTGTTAGGTGAGTCGCGGTCCAGTCAACTCTGGGAACCACTGGGCAAGTGTAAAAATTACATAATATGTAGGTACATTAAAATGTTCAAATTCAAAACTACAAAGTCAGACTGCATGTGAAGATTGCTAAGTATTGTTGTTAGTATTTTTTCATTGAAGTGTTGGTTCAGGTGGAGTTACTTAATTGAAAGTGAAATTGCCTTCGTCGTATCCGGCGAGTTTTCCACGTTTTATTTTCTTAAACTAATTTGATAGATTACTTTATACCTTTAGGTACCTGCGCAATGCGTTAAAATTGTTTCTTTTATAGAGGAAGGAAAGAAAGATATAATTGATTGAATTGTAGGCACTGCTAACGCACTGCGCAACCACTCTAAGCCCTATAATCGTAGTGTAGGTACCTAGAAGATTTCTAGATAGTTACGTCATAATGCTTATAATTTTGTAACATAAATCTAATTTGTTATGACCCGGGAAGTGTGAACTGAACGCTAGGTCTTGGTGTCGCAGCTTTTTCTTCAACTTTCACCTGTGAGAAGACGCTTTTTACCGATCGGAAAGTATATAAGCCGTTTTCCTTTTGTTAGTACGTAGATATTCAGATTCTGACATAGTTTACCTCATGATAGACATCACCTTTAAAAATAAAAAATATAGGTACACCTCGTTGGGCAAGCAGGTAGGTGACTCAACGAAGCCAGTACTTTCAGGAACGCCATGTTGTTCAACTCTATACTTTATGGACTAAACGTTAGAGCTGGCAAACTGGAACCTACTTACGTGATCAGGACCAATGACTTCTCGGCAGGTGCCTTATGTCTTCTCCAGCTTTATATACTACCTATTCATTCTGGGTCATAATAATTTCAGCTGAACAAGGAGCTCCAACCTCCATTGAGCGAAACAAAGGTTGTTCATACTAAGGATTTTTTTTACTGCTAATTTGAGTGCCTTTGGCAGCACTTCACCTGATGGTGAGTGACAATGCTGCCGAGGATGGATCACGCAAGCTCAAATAATGCCTATTCACTCTCATCTTGAAGATTCCTAAGTTATACAAATCGGGGAATATAGACGCCGGCAGAGAATTGGTGGTCGCAGTATGAAAACAGTAGGAAGCTATTGGCCAAGTGTCCATCTTTTGCGATTCTAGTGAAGACAATATGTTTTCTGTACTGGGAAGTACATAGCCAGTTTTGCCTCAAGAGTAAACTTATACTAATTGCCTAGGTAATCTAAACTATATCTAGGTTCAGATTATCCGTATGTATGTAGGCTCTCAGTTGTAATCTAGTGGATATTGATGATACTCTAGTATAGGTAATCGAATCACGTCGTCAGTGAAAGCTAGTGCGGTTTCTGTCTCACATGTCTTGTAATTAGCGTAAGATATTAACATTAGCTTTTTTGAACGTTAACATTGGTCTTTCGTGTTTTCTAAAAACAACATAGTATTACTTCACGCTTGTTATGCCCAAAGTGTTTGGCAGAGATGTTCTGCACACTCACATTTCGACGAATAAGTTGTTATTGGGTTTTTTGGAATGGGATGCGAGCCTATTGCTACTGGTCGCAATTACCTACGTTGGTAAAAACTCCTGCTACTGAGAAATTCTTAACAATGGAAAAGGTTTCTTTCTAGGACGGATAAAATGTTATATATGGTTGGCATTCGTCAATATCGCCATCGGCGTATTGTGGATACACCTCTGTCTAACCCTTCGGGAAATACGGGCGTAAATATGTTTAAAATAATGCTATTAACATAACGTAATATCAGGAACCTCATACCAGTAACCTTTTCGAAATCAGGAACCATAAACAATAATTCACCGTACTTGGACTTTCATAATCGTAATCTTGAAGATCAGGTTTGGAGTACACCCAGCGGCTGCAAGTTGTCTCCACGGGGCGTGGCAGGACGTTTCCCGAGGAGTTTGAACTTGACTTTCCCTAACGGACGCTGGTCGTCGCTTGCGCAAGGCTATCTATGACGATCTCGATCGATATGTTCGTTGTATACATAGTAGTTACCTATTAAATGTTCAATGAAACCTCCATGTTGTCTTATATTCGTATTCCGTATTTTTCAAACTAAATTGGTACCTACCTACTGCGAGTTGTACAAGATCCATTTTTGGAGATACTTAATTGTTTCAACTTCGGTCTGAAATTATGATGTAAATACATAGTTTCGTTCTTTGATTTTAAATTGACCGCCAGCAGGAATCAAACCTGCACTCTGGTTGCCATAATACAGTTTAAAAATGTGGAAGAAGGATTCGGCATATCCATCAGAGATTGAAGTAACTCAGAGGCTAGAGCGGCTGGCGTAGTGAACCAGAAGATTGCAGGTTCGATTTCTGTTCGCTACCGACAACGTTATGGGATTGGTGATTATGCGACAGCATATGTTATTTCTGCACATTTTGCTGGTGTTTCTATTCTTTGGTGATTGTAGATTGTACAGCTGTTTACAGTTACAGCTGAACATAGAAATAAGATTCGTCGTAATGAGCCGGCACTCCCCTCTGGCGCCGGTCCGCCGTCCCGAGCTTATATAGGATGCTGCGCTTGCTCTCATCTTACTTTCATTTCGCCAGTGAACAGGGTGCTAGCCAGTGAAGTGCCAATGATTTAATACAGTGTGCTTTGTTAAGGTATGTGTTTTTGTTTATATTTAAAAAACAAAAGAATCTAGGTGTTAACTCCTTTGTGTGACATTCAATTGTGACTCAATCGTAGATTTAATGTGCAAGCCGTGGGAAAATATCAACTATGACTTGCCTAAATAAAAATGTAGTTGTTAATTATATTTCGAATGCTTGTTGATTGATGGTCCATCATCAATATATTCTATTACCTGAATTTATCTAGATCTAAGGTGGTAGTCGCTTCGTGTACCTAAAATAATGATTGCAGCGGCGTGTACAGAGATTTTAGACAGGGTAGGGAGAAAATTAATAAAAAAGCTTAAAAGCTTACTTACCAAAAACCTCACTGCATGTTTTGGTTCGTTGTTTTATCGATTAAATAATCATGTATGTGATTTGCCACCTCAAATATCTTATAATAAATATTTATCTGAGCTATGTAGGGTAGGCAGTGTCTTTTTGTCTGTATGAACCGCACACCACTGATGATTAGGATGAGTTAACAGACATAGTTGGCTGCACAGATAATGATGACTGCTGAGTAGGAATTGGCAAGTCTGCTTATGTAGGAGCATAATTTTTTTCAATATTAACCCTGCCATTTTTAAAGATACAAGAATTTATTGCTTACAATAAATTAGATATTTATAAAAATTTCTTGAACAATGTTTTTGAATCAATAAATCAATCTGTTCACTTTCTATTTTAGATTTTTTAAACATACTCTTTCTACGATGTCTTTCGTATCATCTGTAGAACACACAAATATTGTTTCCATGTGGGAATCAAACCCGCGACACGTAACGCAGATAGTCAAGATGTCATGTTGTTTGCCTGCAGATGCAGTGGTTTGCGAGTTTGGTCCTGCTCACTGCGCTTGTCTACGGTGGGGGTGGAGTTACTAAGACATCAGGTATGTAGTATACTTGAAAGGGTTTATAAAGCTAAATAAACTAAATTAGCCGAAGGTGCAAAGAAAGAGGTTAGAGTGGAGTTATTTATTTCCACGTGATAGTTCGTACCGACTCAATAGAAGCTAGGATAGCGCAGGCTGCAGAGCAGATTTGAGCTGGAGTCACCGCTTATAGCCGAACATCCTCTGTTATTTGCTCGCCTTTCTTCTTATTTAAGAAATATTTCTATATATTAAATTAGATGATTATTTAGAACCAGTAATTTTGCTACCCAGTTTGTTTTGTTATAGTAGATACTCCTACATAATGTTATTACGGCGCCTGTATTAAATGGCCGGTGAGCACTAAGTACCTATATCAATAATAATAAAGCCTTAGGTAAATGTACGTACCTACGCTTTGTTTGTAAATATTTATTTTGAGGAATTTATGAGGAAGTTCCAACAATAATTTAGGAAGTTTCTTTATAAGTTAGTTACTTAATTGCTCCCGTAAAGAATTCGTTTGAGTCTGAAATTGAATAACATAAAACCATTGCAAAAGGGTTATGTAAGGATCGTAGCACGTGTCGTTCCCTAGTTTCTGTCTACCCCCATGGGAAAAAGGCGTGACTTTATGTATGTACATATGTATATATGTATGTATGTAAAACCATTACTTGGCAGACGGACGTCGCGCGGCAGTTGCCCTAAGTGATTACTTGATCCCTTTCTCTTAGAAATAGTATTAGATAACAAAACTACAATTTAATTAAGAAAAGTGTCTACTCATTTCCCATAGCATATCATATTATCACGACTGTAATCCCCACAGGTAGGGCAGAGGTGTACGTACCTACACTCTTATAGAATACACCTTGTATGGTACCCGATCTTTCAATGGAAAACGACACAATGGACCATAGCCTCGTGAGGCATCTAACTAATCATATTCCATGAATCGGCAATTTTGTATTGTAAATAAAAGAATTTCCTATGCGACAGGTTTGAAAGTTTGAAACAATTTTATGTCATTTCGCGAGCACTTTCGCGATGTACCGGTTGCGTTGACTTGTCACTGTTGTTTGATGTCATCAGCAGCCACAGTCAACATTGCAACTTTCTTCAAACTTGAAGTCTCATTGCAAACTTGACATATTCATATCAAATCAAACGAACTCAACTTTCTTTTACAAACTTTTCTAGCATATCGACAGAGTTTACTTCATACAAAATAGCCGATTCGCTTGTTATAGTCTACTTCTTTTATTCAAGGTGATAACGTCACCTTCCAAATAGGCAATTATTGACATAAATGACATTATAAACAATAATCTTTGCAGGAATTGAACAATTTTGGACAGACGACTACAAAGTGTTTGAACAAATTTATGGTAAAACTTCAGACAGAGATATATACGGAGAGACATTACCACCAAGCATCAGTTTCGGTACAGAACAGAATAGAGAAGCTTCACAGAAGAAAGAACGATATCTTCTGAACCTCGACCCAGATTCTGAAGAACTAGAACAATACAACTTTGCAGACCGCTACAACAAGTTGTTAGGTAAGAACTCCATAAAACTCTTTAACAAGAAGAAACCCGCAACATCTACTGTTAACTTCGTTAGCTATTCAGACTTCAAGCCAATAAGTCAGAGCAATGATCCAGAAACGTACAGCTATCTAAAGCATTTGGAGGAATTGAATAAAGAAGAAAAAATCGGTCTTCACGATAGTGTAGGCGGTTTCAAGCCTTACCTAAATTATTTAGGGCCTAACCCAGAGGACAGTGATGCCTACAAAAGTATACAAGATATTTTGGATGCCCACGAAGCAAATAAAGGGAGTAATTATAAAAATGAAGATGAAGATGTGAAGTATCCTACTCACGGAAAGAGTAAGAGGAAGAAACCTCCAAGGGTTTACAATGATGTGTCTAAGCCGAGGTGTGTTTCTGGGAGGTGCAGGAAGAGAAGTCCAAGTTCTTATAGGCTGAGAAGAAGGCCGTATATCAGAGGGCTGAAAGCAGTTGTTGTTGTTTAATCTATTTATCTGTTTATAGTTTTTATATTATGTTTTTCGGGAACATGGACATCGGTAATATGCAATTTTCTTCTTTGTACTACAGACGTACATTTTCAAACCAACAAAATGTGTATTATTAACACATAACATGGCATCACGTATGTATTCTCCTAAGGGTTAGGCATAGGTGTACTATTGTACACCCACATTTAGCGGATAGTGTTATTGAGCCCCACGTAATAGGGGGCGAGCCTATTTCCATCTACCGGACACAGTTCCAGACTTTTTGCTGCTACTCAGAATTTCCATATAGAAACATCCTATAATACTTTGCCCGACCTGGGAATCGAATCCAGGACCTCCTTCTTGCAACCATTAGACCAATGAGGCAGTGTATATTATGTATATTATACAGTGTGTATTATTAAATGTAGTTTATATATTAGCCGATCATATTTGCGCCAAACATTGTTTATGTAATGTATGTATCTTATAAAATCTAGTTTATTTGCATCTCTTATTAAAATATTTACACACGGCCAACATTTTGTACCCAACAAGCTTTATTAGTATGTGTGTATTTTGTAGTGTTTATTTGATATTATTTATTATATCTCCGTGTTATTAATTTTTCATCATCGTCATCATACCTTTATTTGACTCGTCGTGTTATGCTATATCAGTTTTATAGTATTTATATTTTATTTCGTTGTATTTATGTGCTTCTAATTACCTATGTCTGTACTATTGCCATGGTAACCGATGTTGTATTTTGGAAATTAATTATTTCATAATTTATGAAGTATCTTACGTAAGTGTTGAATTTATTAAATGAAGTTGTTAATTTATAATTAAGTAGGTTACTTTCAATAAAATTTGTATTTATTTTGGTCAGTATTCTGAATTTCTACTGATTACAAGATATTATTTTGTTAATAAAAACACTTTTTGTATTTATGAAATTTTAATACCTATTTAAAATAATAATAATAATCTTACAATTATGATAAATAATCCTTTTTAATCTAATTTTCACAAGAAAATTAGTAAAAAGGATTACCAACTGCATTTTCACTCATACACCCTTATAGGGTTTATTTAATAAATTAAGAACCAGTTGCCTTCGCCATTGCTAAAATAGGCCAAGTACCCATTGAAAAGGAGCCGAAATTATCTCGTAAATAAACAACACAAATGCGTCCTCTAGTGCTGCTTAAATAGGAGACAATTTGGAATAGAAATTAGAATATTCTTAATTATCATATTGATTTTAAAGTTTGCACAATCAGATACATATTTATATGTTAGAAGTATTTATATGATTATAATGAAGATACAAAGTCGAAATGGAAAGTTGAACAAGGAACCAGATTTTGACTTCTGCTCAAAATAAAAACGTGAATAAATAATTTGTCAAAATAGAAATTAAATTATGTACGACGTTTTTATTTGAGGAGGGAACTACCCATACATTGTATAGATAGATAGGTGATCACAAAAAACCTGATCCAACATTACGACTATTGGAAATTATCGAGCAAGATATTGTCATGACACTGTTTACGTATCTATCTAATTAAAGCCGTCCGGGCTGATTCGGCAGACCGATTGTCTGATCCAACTCTCGGAACGTGTCCATAGTTGGAAATACAATAGGATTTACGAAAAAAAAAGTCTGAATCAAAGAATTGGAGGCGTGTAATGTTGTTCCGAACCGAGAGTCGGACCAATCCATCGGATCGAACATCGAAATTATATGGCAGGAGTAGTCTTAAGAATATGGAGGCTGTAACCAGATCTCAGTTATAAGCTCCTTAATTTCAAGTAACGTGGCCTCACACCTTAGACCTTACGTCTTGTTCCGGTAGATTAAATAGAAGTGTAGTTAATAGATAAAGTTCGGGTTAGTTTCACTATGCCTGCCATTAGCAACTGGGTTGGTAAGGCTCCTGGTCTTCTGCTTGTTATCCTGGATGCTCTGCAGCAGGAATGGCGGGGCGTTAGTGGGCCGTTGCTGCCTGTTGTCCAACTCCCGTGTCAGCTCGTCAACGAAATGTGAATCGGGCTGCCTCTCTGTGAATTGCCCACCAGTTTGCCCATCTACGAACTGCCCGCCCGTCTGCCTGGAGAAATACGAGGATTAGAAAGGAGGAATAATAATTTTATTGCATTGGTGTGGTTGTATCGCTGGAGAATTTGGTGTCACTTTAAAATTTCATACATTTCACCGATACCGTTATTGTGTCTCATGTAAGCCATCTACCGGGCACGGTTACGAATTCCGAGGTGCTAATGAGAATTTCCATACAACAAAACCTCAATAAAACTTTTCCCGACTCGAGAATCCACCCCAGAACCTCATGCTCAGCTGTGGTGCTTGTGACTACTACGCCGGTGAGGCACTATTTTTTTCATAGGATTAAATTGTACTGTAAATACTACAAATAGTAAAGGGGAGATGGCCTCGAAAGAGGTCCAGACTCACTCATGGCTGGGGACCTAAATAAAGGCTAGGACCAGACCTACTCAAGGGATGGAACTACTTCAATTCAAAAATTGTCATAGGCACATAATGACGTAATAACTTGAATCCTCAGTTGAGGCTCGTTATCATTAATCTTGGACTGTGTGACTTATCAGTTATCAAGTATGGAATTTAATCTTCTTTTTTGACACTCGGAGGTGAGTATGTGAGCAATAAGGAAAAGACATCAATGTGTCACACTATGTAACACAAGTTTATCACTATTAACTGGGTGAGTGTTGTTTTAGGTGAGTAAGAAAAACATTTAATTTATATACGTCGACACAGCGACAGACACATACGGCGCAGTGGTTGAGGGATCAACTGCTGCGCTACGTGTCGCGGGTTCGATTCTCGCACGGAACATGTATTTGGGGTTGAAACACTAGGGCCGTGGGTTCCGAATGCTCATCGGGTTTTCCGTGAAATCAGCAGACGGTTAGTCGACTCTTCATGTGACAAGAGGGCTGGCCTCTACTTCGGTCAGAGCATCAGCATTGCCATACAACGTGGCAATGCCGCACGCGTTCTGGGCACTTTTCCCGTTGACAGCGATGTGGACGAATTTTACGATGCCCTATGATTTCTTCCCCTCCCCGTTTTTAACAGTTTGTACTTTTATTTATATATTTCTAGCTTGTTATTGATTAAATTAGATTATGCGTTATTTGAACTAAAATAAACTACCATATACTTTGTATGATCTACAGATAGTTGTTTCGAGTCTGGGTGTTTGTGTATGTGAATAAATGTATTTGTAAACGCACCCACGATCCAGGAGTTATTCCTAGTGTGGGGCAACGCTTTTTTTAAAGAAAGAATATATTTTATAACTACAAATAAACATAAAATTCTGATTATACCTTCAATTAAGTCGATGTAGCTTTAAACTATTGAGAGTTCTGATATTTGGATCATGTTGTATATACCTACTGCACAGGCCTACCTATATTCCTCAGACAGTAGGGATGTTCGTAAGAAGTTACGGAGCTATTTGAATCATCTAATAAAATGGAAAACCTTTTTAAAACCAAGATTTGAATTGCATCTATCTTGCTGTTTGTATTTTTTTAATGATAAGTTTTACTATATGTCGACAATACCCCCTTTCAACAGTCATGTTTTTGTATGCAATATGGTCATAGTTATGCGTATGTTAGATTAGCTTCCGCCCACGGCTTCGCCCGCGTGGTTTACGAACCCGTACATTTTCCGGAATAAAAAGTAGCCTATGTGCTATTCCAGACTATAATCTATCGCTATGCCGAATTTCATCACGATCCATTTAGCCATTCTGACGTGAAAGAGTTACAAAGATCCATTCATCCATCCACCCATCCATCCTCACAAACTTTCGCATTTATAATATGATATAAAGTAGGATGGTATACATATTGCTCCATCCGTCTAGATTTCTAAGCGACACCAACGCAGATGGCTAGTGCAATATAAACAATAAAGAATATTAAAATAGTTGTTGTGGCTTGTGGTCTTTGGACAAACGTTTTATAGATGTCGTAAATATGTTGTTTTATTCAGATAAGTACTGTTTATTATAGAGGCTGGGCAAGTAGTTGTAACTATGTTTTTCATTCTAATTTCATTGAAGTTTCATAACTTTAAAAAGTTATAAACATTTCTTTAAAACACATAATTGTTGATGAATTTTGAACGTTATGAAATGGATGAGCGAACACCTACTTTCTATATCAACAACAGCTGCACATGGTACTCTTAGACCAGCGGGTCTAAAGACTGACTGATATAGGCAGGCATGATAGGTTGGAACAGCCCTGACACTACGAGAGGGCTAGCGTTGCGGTTACCACCGCTAATCACAGAACTAGAGTGCGTCATCACAACAGTCCTCCATCCTTGTCGTAACAGTAACGTCAAAGTTGGTATTTTCGACTTGAAATACATAAACCCCCAACCCTCTAGAAAACTGGACAAAGTGGCAAAGGATACAACCACAACTAAACATAGGTAGCACTGTTTCCCCAGTTGTACGGAGTGCATAAGTCTGTTTCACTGTGGACTTTATTTAGTGCACACGTACCGCTCATTTCTCCCGCTTTCGACGTCATCTTGTCCCATGTACATGGAGTAGCCCCGTCGAGATAATTCTTCGTCGGGCACCAGAGCAGGGTTGTGGAAAGCGTGGTTCCTGTCGTTGTTCATCTTTAGCTTCCTGGAATTGAAAGATTTTGGATGTCAGTTACTGTTATTTTGGCTTCAGAGATATTTTCTGGACAAATATAGACTATCAGGTATCGATCGACGACCTGGAAAGTGTGTTTATGGCATCATCTTCTGATTCTTCTTCAATGGTCAGGGATTTGGTTATCCACACTAATGTTCCATTGATATCTTTTTCTGATGTATTGGTTCACGAGTATTTTTGTGCTGTTGCTACAAGCTTCTTTCGCAAACTTTGTGGGATGATATCTGGGGGTATATAATGTTGCCAAGAAAAGGAATTAATTTTAATGTTTAGGTACGTACTGTATTCTCATGCGTCCCGAAGCCTGCAATTCTGCGACCTTCTTCCGGAGGCTGCTGACTTGCGCGCACAGAATGAGCGCTATGATGAGCAGGACTACCCACGCGCCCGCTAACACGCTAACTACGATTATTACGTCGTCATCCTGCGCAGGAATGGAGAAAAATGTCGTAATGATTTTGAATATTTCTGATTGATTTTGTTTTCTAATCAATTTGTTGATAGGTACCTAATAATACTTTTATGTTATCTAAAGCGGCTAAGTGTAGGTACTCTGTTCTGATTATGTTATAAATATAACAATTTTGTTTGTTCGTAGTTTTGATCTCTATTACACCTATAAATGGCAATAGGTATAGTAAATGGTTTATAGATTTCAGCCGGCACACATTAAATAGCTATCAATCAAATCAATTTATTTTCAGAAAATTCTAAAAGACATTATGTTTCGGTAGACCACTTATTTATAAGCTTGAACAAAATTACACCGTGAAAAATAACAAAAACGAAATGAACTTATAATTCAATTATGTAGGTAATAAAATCTTACCATGATTTACACCATTATAACTTCAAATTTCAAAATCAATTGACATCAACAAATACACACACAGCTATAAACACTGACTCATTAACACGGTCTGACGGCGAAGAATTAAACACGAGGGTAGATAAAGAAAACTAGGTGAATGATCGCGTTACTAAATATACAGATAATGTTAATGACAGTTACGAAATATGGTGGATTAGCGATGACGTGTATGAAGACAACATTATTTTATAGAAGGATCTGGTGACTGATAATTTTATTATCTATACATCTATACATATAAATAAAATTGGAGTGTCTGTTTGTAATATTGAAATAACCGTTTTTTACTACATGCATATGAATATATATATGGTACATACACCAAAATAACATTTTTTACAATTTTTGTCTGTCTGTCCGTCTGTCTGTCTGTCTGACAGGACTTTTATTGGCAGGTACCCATTTTGACGGGACTTTTATTGGCAGGTAGCTGATGTAATAAGGAGTAACTTAGGCTACTTTTATTTTAGAAAAATTATTTTATTTTAGAAAAAAATAGGGTTAAGTGCATTTGGTCTCACTAAAAAATACATTGTTAAGTTCCGACATCCACGCGAACGAAGTCGCGGGCACAGCTAGTCTGAAATAAAATTGTTTTTGCAATTAGAATTTTTCAATCACTTATACACGTCTTTTTTTTTTAAACCACATATCTATATCAAAATCAATGACTTCTACTGCTTGACATAGGCCTATACATTTTAACGTAGATATTACTCAATATCTCGCATAACACGCTCTGAATTGGAAACGCTTCAAAGTTCAACTGTGTTTATTGAGCAGTCTATTATCTTCGCACAAATTAAACTGCCTTGTTGGAATTGAAACAATACAATGTTCTTTTACCACTCTAATTAATTTTTAATCTTTGTTTTTATTTTTTATTTAAACTATTATATGTATTATTTTAAAATCTTATATATTTACATGTATGTTCCACCGATTGGCGTCAATATATCAACGCCGGCTATCACTGAAAATCAGCGCTGTGGCACCCTGTCACAGCAATATGCTGAGTGACGGCCGTTTTTGCGCGGATGTGGAGCATATTTTCCTCATTTGTTCTTCTTTTTTTTTTGTATTTATTGTATGCGTCACATCATGGCGGAAATAAACAGATTTTCTTTTTTTCTTTGATAAACTGTCAAAAAGCGATTCTAATTGTGCATTAACCATTTAAGGCAGTTTAGTATGTGTATCCAGCAAATCCATTCTTTGGAGCTGCGACCTAATGTATCTCATAACAGATGGACTGGACTTTAAAATAGACCTTGACCCCTGAGTTTTTTTCGGCGTTTCTTCTCAGGGATAGTCATAGGAAATGCTGACGCCATGTAGTTTAAAAAAGACGAGTAAAAGTGATTGAAAATTCCTAATTGCAAAATAAATAATTTCATTTAATTTCATTAACGTATACACCCACATTTCGCCGATGCTGTTATTGAGTCCCATGTAATAGGGGGTAATCTTATTGCTATCTACCGGACACAGTGCTGCTACTGAGATTTTCCATAAAGAAAAATTCAATAACACTGACCGATCCGGAAATCGAGACATCACGCATACTAGTCGCGCGTCCGACCACTAGACCGAGGCATTTTAGAGACGTACATAATAATAAAGAAATAATGTATTAAGAAATCTAGATGGTAATGTGTCAGGTTGATTACCAAGAGCATGAGAACGTTTATACGTTGTAGTATAAAGAAGGTGTTGTTCCTATCTGTCACGCTATCCGTTGCTTGTTGCGTCTAATCGGAATTATCTCATCGCACCGCATGATCACAGCATCATTCTCACGTTCCTCAATTTGATTCCCAACACAGTATACAAACACTTGGAACCTAGATCAGATAAATATTTTAAAACTTCAGTCGATAACAAATCGATATCTTTAGTCGTCACATGTTATCGTGTTTATCTCGAAAATTCAGTGAAACAGATATCTCTCGATTACGAGAACCAAGCGGCATTATTTTAGCAATAACATTCAATTAATATATTCATAAATTGCTGTTGTAAATATTTATCATGATGTATTAGATTTGTATCTAACCTATAAAGCTACAAATCTCTTGGTGCAATAATTGATTACACAAAATAAAATTTAATGAAGATATTAACGATGGTAAACTTTTGTTTTGGAAAGTTTAAGATAAGAAAGGGGCAGTTTATTTGAATGATGATAATATTGCACAGAGCAATGGAGTCGATTCGTTTTTAATTTTAAATTGTCAAAGGTCTAATGGTTTGAGTTTGACCGCTGCTTATCCTACTGACGTGGATTTACTCCTACCAGCTTATTTGAAGGGGTCAGCAGGAATAATAGTAATGTGAAACCAATCTAGCAAGCAATCTTTAAAAAATATAATGATCTGTAGGTATTAAAATGCAACTGATAAAAATGAAAACAAGTTGTCTATTCTAGGTATGTTTGTATAGTTGTTTGTTTGTGACGAGGTACACAACAAAGAAAATAATAGGATGACTAATGACTGACAAAGTCATTACAGACTCGATTGCTACATATTATCAACAATAAGTACTTTAATATAAGCGCATTTTCTTTTCAGGAGTAAGAAACAAGAAAAAACTTTTATTAGTTACATTTTTTACAAACCACATTGGCTACCAATATTCATATCGAATTGATTGAAACAATAAATGTTTGCTTTTGGTCAGAAAGTATTAATTATTTTACTAAGTAAGTACAAGTACAAGTAAGTAGTTAAGGTTTTATGAGATGCCAGAGGGCCTAGTGCAAGTTTCTTTTAATAATCTTGGTTTTACACATCACCCGCGTTCGTAGTTCAATCGGTAAATATCTTGGAGTGGGCCAATCAGCACGCAGACGGCTCAAGAGTGAGTAAGTACGCAACTACCTGAAGTCATCATTAGCAAGCGTGCCATGTGTTCCTATATTTTGATGTATCGCGTAAAACTATTTATACACTTTTTGAAAAGCAATATCTTCACTCTCAGTTTAGTTATCCAAGACAACTATGCCACTAACTTGACTACAAAAGCAGTGATGAATTTAAGAAAGTATCTATTACCCCCTCTGGAATGTTTTTACACGTGGGGGAAACAAATCTTGGAAACAACCGCACCGATTATGGAAATCCTTCACCTATAGGAGACTATTTTAGATGGAGATTAGACTCACTGAGCAAAGCGGGAGCGAAAGAAAGAGACCTTGGTCACAAACAACAAGAAAAAAGCAAGCAACCGACTCCACCCCAATTTTTATTCACTTACGCCAACTAGAGATGCATAACCTAACGCTTTCTTAACACTTAATCAAACTACTTATTCTAAAGAACACTTTTACGTACCATGTTTTACGTAAGCGGAGGACACATCGCTGAGCTGCGCTGCCGATGCTGGCTGGTTGCGCACTGACCGTTATCAATAGATATACTGATAACAACGGCCATCCGTTATCGCGTATTCACTTTGTAAAGGGATAATATAAACATGGCACAGTACAGTTTGATGCGAACTTTGACTAGAACTGATTTCGTTCTGACACTAGAAATAAAAATGAAAGTGATATCAGTTATATCATCCCACACGTTTACGCAAGTCATAAAAATCGGCAAAATTTGGTTTGCGACATACAAAAATGTCGTCCGTTTGTTTTTTTACGAGATGACGCGTCAGAATCAACCAGCTAGCTTGTTAATGCAAGGAAAGAGCCACCACAAGTGACAATAATTGAGATCGTCTGGCGCAGCCTGGGTAGTCAGCCTCGCTAACACCATTGTTGACTGGCTAATCTTTCTACTACGGCATGGGCGATTCCAAAGTGATAGATAGCTCGTGTCGACAAGACAGGAGCAGAAGCGCGTTAATTGATGTTTTCACATATCGTAGTTTAAGATATAAAGGAAATAATATATAAGGAATAAAAAATAAGGAAAGAGACGGCAACGAGTGACGAGACACGAGCTCGTCCGGCTCACCCTCGGTGGCTTTGGTATTGCTAATTGTTAGCGGTGAGCTGTAGCGGCTTGCCCGTCAGAAACATACTAATCATGGTGAGTACTGAGTAGTTATTTTATGTGTCCCAGTCTTAGTGACTTGACTAACTGTCAGCCGAATGCTGAATAGCGGTGGGCTGTAGCGGCTTTCTTGATATAACGAAACGGAACTGTCTACCGAATATCAGTAGCGGTTGTTAAAACGCGCTATTTTAGTAGTGACCAATAGCGGGATTTACGGCACTCAACTACGGGTCGCGCGAGCCCGAATGTGTTTAGCGATGTAGGTGTAACGAATATTTCCAAACGTTGTGTGCGTCGTGTTCGAATGCAACGCGATCGAATTAGATGTTAGCAGGTTATTTCAGAACGGTGAAACGAGCTATTCGCTGTTGTGACGTTACCTAGTTTCAATAACCTTTACGTTGCGCAACGAACACCGCTGCTAATAGGCTAATATTTCCACTACGGCATGAGCGATTCCAATGTGATAGCTTTTGTCGATACGACAGAAGAAATAATTTAGTATATAGTGCAGATAGTTATCAGAATCATTACATAGCATCACGCCTGTATTCCCCGAAGGGTTAGGCAGAGGTGTACTATTGTACACCCACATTTCGCCGATGCCTTTATTGAGTCCCATGTAATAGGGGGCGAGCACCATCTGCCGGGCACAGTTCTAGACTCCGTGCTGCTACTGAGAATTTGTATACAGAAAACCCAATAACACTGCCTGACTCGGGAATCGAACCCAGGACCTCACTCTCAGCAGTCGCGCTTGCGACCACTAAACCAACGAGGCAGTCCTGTTATAAAAAATATATCAAGACATGACTATGTGATATCTTTACTTTTTTGTAGATCGAGATATGATTAGAAACATGTATTATCAATATATTTACGTGTTACATCATCATCATCATCATCATCAGCCAGAAGACGTCCACTGCTGAACGAAGGCCTCCCTCAAGGGGGGTTTGCCATAATCCCCACGCTTGGCAGGCGGCTTGGGGATCGCAGTGGCTTATCGATTAGTGAGAGGACGCTGCTGTCCTCCGGTGTCTGGCCGCAGTTTTAAGACGTACCCGGGTCACGTGTTACATACTGTTTAGGTTAATCATGATTATCCAATAATAATGTACTTATGAGGTACTTATATTTCAGTATTTTTTCAATAGTGTATGTACTCTGTCTTCTGGAACTTGTTATCAAGAAGTCTGACAGTTAATTGTTGGACTAACATCAGTAGTCATTAAGGCAAGCGGGTTGGTGGTCGAGAAGAAATAGATGATGAAAATGATTTCTTGTCTTTTTTTCAGGTTTTATATTATTACTAGCTGTGCCCGCGCCTTCGTTCGCGTGGATGTCGGAACTTAACAATGTATTTTTTAGTGAGACCAAATGCACTTAACCCTATTTTTTTCTAAAATAAAAGAATTTTTCTAAAATAAAAGTAGCCTAAGTTACTCCTTATTACATCATCTACCTGCCAATAAAAGTCCCGTCAAAATCGGTCCAGTCATTTCAGAGATTAGCCTATACAAACAGACAGACAGACAAAAATTGTAAAAAATGTTATTTTGGTGTATGTACCGTATATATATATTCATATGCATGTAGTAAAAAACGGTTATTTCAATATTACAAACAGACACTCCAATTTTATTTATATGTATAGACTAGCTGTGCCCGCGACTTCGTTCGCGTGGATGTCGGAACTTAACAATGTATTTTTTAGTGAAACCAAATGCACTTAACCCTATTTTTATCTAAAATAAAATAATTTTTCTAAAATAAAAGTATCCTAAGTTACTCCTTATTACATCATCTACCTGCCAATTTATTTTGGTGTATGTACCGTATATATATTCATATGCATGTAGTAAAAAACGGTTATTTCAATATTACAAACAGACACTCCAATTTTATTTATATGTATAGATATATAGATAAACAGGAATCTCCGAAGGTATTTTTCTCTTTTCATAACAAAGAAACTACTTGCCGTGTGCAAGAAGGGCACTTGTAAATGTAAGAACCTTACACAAGTGTCTTTGAGAAGTTTGCGCCACTGTTATCGAATGCGTAAACGCATGTCTTATTATTAAACCAAGATCATCTGAGGTTTAGCGATCCAAGGATGATCCTAGGTGTTACTATGTTTCTGTCACTCTCAATTGTTTGAGAACGAAAAAGGATAGAGCAGTTAAACCAAGCTATCACTTTAATCTAAGTCACGATGTTATATAAATAAGACGCATATTTTCTAATTTTTTCTTAGAGTATATTATAAACATTCTGCATAATATTAATTACGAGTTATATTAACAACTATCACGCTAATATTCGTTGAAGGTATAAACAGAGAGTGTTCTGCACACGCATAGGTCGTTAATGCCAATATTTGATTTTATTCATTTAGCTAAGTACATTGACATTTGACTAAAATGTTTAATTTTGCTACCGAGAGTTTCTTAATACACAAACATTTAATAATGTTTTGCACAACCAGCGAATCGAACCCGTAACCTAACACAAGACTGCACTTCCGAACAAAATCGAATAGGCAAGGATAAGGTTGTTTATTGTTGTCTTATTCATAAGTTTTTATTGACAGTTTGTCGAAATCTTTGTCATCATAAATGATCAATATTCAAATGGCGCCGATCGTCGCTTGCGCACTGCAAACTAGATTGCACGAAGTTGGATGCATTGTTCTTTGTCCTTAGGTACACTAAAATGCTCATATTATACTAATTGTGAAACAGTGTGCAGATGGCTATTTAGAACCAGATTACGTGTTAAGTAGGCCATGGCGCATCACCCGCATGGCTTTAGTGAACGAATTAACGCCTGACAAAAGAATGTTTATATGAAGTTGTAACGCCTGCTAGTTAAGTTAATGCATTGAGACTTGCCACGATTACAAATGTTTTCTTTCTGAAAGGCTGTTGTTGCTGAGTGTTGACTTCCTCATTGGTTTAGAGAGCGCGGTTCCTGACTGTTACGTCCTGGGTTCTCTTCCCCGGTGGGGCAAAGATTTATTGAGTTTGGCTTATATAGATATTGTTATGGAATTTGGAATTGTGCTCGCAGATCAGATGGGAAAAGGCTCGTAGCAATATGCCTATTACATTGGACTTAATAATGGGATAGGCGAAATGTGGGTATGCACTTCTTTGCCTTACTCTTCGGGGAATACAGGCGTGATGTTGTTATGTAGGTATTTTTCTTAACTAAAATTTCTTTTTCTTCCAACTCGGATGGGCAGCGTTCGGGAAATTACGTGATATCTTCTAGTCCAAAATTCCACAGTGCCTGAAGACAAAGGTCTCCAACCAGGTTTTCTTCTGTGTGTTGCCAGTGATGACATATGGCGTTGAGACGATGGGGAAGAAAGTTTCAGAAGTGGCGACCACCGGAAGACGCAGCGTAGGAAGGCCTCCTACTAGGTGGACCGACGACATTGTGAAAGTCGCGGGCAACCGATGTATGCAAGTGGCGGAATGTCGTTCGAAGTGGTGGTCTAAGGGGGAGGCCTTCGTTCAGCAGAGGACGTCTTCTGGCTGATGATGATGATGATGAAAACTTCTTTTTCCCTTTGCGATCCCTTCTGTTAATTCCTGCCTTCTATAATACATTAAAAATAAATCCAACGCCGTTTGTCGTGGGCGGCTTTTTACTGAATGAGCGTTTTCTTTCCTTGAACCTGATTTAAACAAATACCAATCGCCTATTTGCCTAAACGGCTTAACATTTCAAACTGCCGAAATCATCGTGATTTAGTCACAATCGATTTTTTTCGTTGACAGCCGATGACTTTATAGTCAAAATCCTTGATTCGGCACGATGTTGATAAAAGCTTAGGGGCAACATTTTTTACCTAACAATGGTCGGCGTGATTTAAGGCCATCGCATTGTGATATTATTATTTACCTATTTTATTAGCATATGTATGCGGAATTTGGCCATATTCTGCGTAGGCGGCGCTTTGAATTTTAACTACACTTAAATAATAAAATTAGTTTGATTGTGTGTAGTATTGTTTGGCCGTGCAATTTCCGCCATTGAATACTGGAATAGTGGTAACGAGGCAGACTATACAGGATGCGCCTGAGGCTCTTTCATTGTGTCTCGTTTCATGAAAATAATGGAAATATCGCTATCAGTAGATCAAATAGTTGCACAGTAGACGAAGCCGCGGCTAGGGGCTAGTATTTTTTATATGCCACTTGAAACATAATCTGTGGACATATAAATCGTATCACATAATAACTTTTGGATTGAAATAGATCAACTATTATCTTGGAGATAACAGAATGTGGTTAATTTATTCCTATTAGGTTACCATGCTATGTCCGGGAAGAAAAAAATTGGACGAATAGTTTAGTCTATAGGTACTTATTGTAGGATTAAGAGATTCAATTTAAAAAGAAAACGTTGCCTCTTAAAAAGAAAACGTTACTCTTGGAATAATTCCTGTATCGTGGGTCCGTTTACAAACACAAATATTCACATACACAAAGACCCAGACCCGAAACAATTATCTGTAGATCATACAAATGTTTGTTCCGTGCGGGGATCGAGCCTGCGACACTTAGCGAACAAAGATAATCGCTTAGCCACTGCGCCAACCGTGTCATCAATAATATAAGAATTGTAGGTACGTATTTATATCTATTAAAAACATGATACCTATTTTTAAATTAGGCTTGAAGTATGAGGGACCGCTTCTGAGCTATCAAAGAGGTTTCATCAAAGGCCTTTAGCCCGGTCATATTGTCCTATCCTAGTAATATTATAAAAAAAATAAGTTTGTAAGGATGGATGGATCTTTGTTAGGTACTCTTTCACGCCAAAACGGCTGAACGGATCTGGATGAAATTTGGCATAGAGATAGATTATAGTCTGGAATAGCACATAGGGTACTTTTTTATCCCGGGAAAATGTACGGGTTCGTAAACCACGCGGGCGAAGCCGTGTGCGGAAGCTGTCTTTGTACACTATGAACATTAATTATATTTGTCCTTGAATTTTATCTCTTATTTTTTCCTAACAGCATACTTATGTATTTATGGAAACTGTCAAAAATTATATTCATCTAAATCAAACAAGTTTTTAATTTTCAAATGAACGTGAATGCCGTTTAATACATATATAATTAAACCTCAATCAAATTAAGACACATGAAAAGACGCCGATGATACGTAATTAAGACCTATATTCATAAGAATTCCAATTATTTATATTATTATACTTTAGTCTACTCACAATAGAGATAATGTCGATCGTTCAATTATCATAACTATTTGCATATGGATGTGGATAATGACTGCAATTATTTGTTGAAACAAAAATATAAGGCCTCAATTTTTCGGTCAAGCGAAAATAGATCTTAATTCAATTCCATAAGGTTGAGAATTTGAGATATTTGGGGAGATGTGAAGCTCAGTTTGTGATTCTGATGATCGGTATGTAGATTGGTCGTCAGATGAACAAACAAAAGATCTTGCACCAAAAGAGATACCTACCCTTGATCTTCTCAACTGAACAAGGGCAGTTAATATTGACTTTTATTTAGATTTAAATAACATTCAATTTGCTGCTGATTGCATTGATTTAAAAGTAATATAATAAGATGACTGAATGCAATGCTAATGCAGTGTGAGTCATCCTTTAATAAGTATATCATCTTCTAGAAAGGACTTATTTAGTTCATTGATAAAAAGCAGAGTCTTGAAATAATGCCTCACAAGTCATAAGGCTAACTAGAGCAATACAAGATAAGGATTAAGGAGTAAGAGATAGTGAAATTTCTGAAGAAAATATTGAAAATTTGAAATTAACAACTAAAAATAACTAGACCCGAAACAACTATCTGTAGATCATACAAATATTTGTTCCGTGCGGGGATCGAAACCGCGACACGTAGCGCAGAAAGCTAATCGCTTACCTACTGCGCCAACCGTGTCGTCTTTGACCCAATTAAGAAGATAATTTAGGTACTCCATGAATATGACGGCACGGTTGGCGCAATGTTGAGAGAGCGACTGCTGCGCTAGGTGTCGCGGGTTCGATTCCCGCACGGTACAAATATTTGTATGATTCACAGATAGATGTTTCGGGTCTGGGTATTTGTGTATGTGAATATATACGTGTTTGTAAAAGCACCCACGATACAGGAATTATTCTTAGTGTGGGGCAACGTTTCTTTAAAAAAAAATTATAATAATAATAATATACTATTTAAAATTATGGGAAGTATATTAAGCTCAACGATATAGAAACTCACAAAAAGAGCAGAGCTTATTTATTGACTGGCTGGTACCCCATAGATATTAATATAGTTCACAATTATTTTATGTGTTCATAGTTATAATCTCTTAAAACAACAATAACTGAACAATTATGTGGCCTCGTCAATCACAGCAGTCACAGCTGACCCCGAATCGAGATCACTCCACAAACATGCGCTGATCACGGCAGCTGTCCATCATCTGGTGTCAGTACCCTGACCTTTCGAGAGCAATCAGAGCAGTTTTGTATTGTAGCAGTCTTCGAGGACCATGTGCAATTGTGGGCCATTACGATCCGATATTATGTGAATAGGTACATTGACTTCGGAGTATCACGACTGTCCTAAATCTTAGTGTTATTTCGATAATTTCATGTTTGTCAAATATGTGGTGCCTACAGTCTTTTGTTCTCTTACTTCGCAATTTTGCCTATACTTACTACTTTTGTCTATTACATAGGTTAAACTGTGGAGTGTGGAACTATGTCTGTACTATCCTTGCAATAAAGAAGTCAGAAGTCAAGTTAGTACACTCAAGAGCACTCAGTTAAGTTCCACACTAACTTAAATTCGTAGGTCGAAAGTGGTTGAAGAGCTATTGCCATATTTTTATGCTATACTTACAACCGTACCGTACTTACAAATCGCAGCTCTGGTGGCACTTTTCACTAACTAAACTGAGGCCGTAGTGTAAGTTTCTTTTGACAAATTCGATTTATTACATCGAACGCATTCGGCGCTCCGATTGGTGGTGAGCACGAAACGGACCAATCGGAGCGCTGAATGCGTTCGATGTAGTAAATCGAATTTGTCAAAAGAAACTTACACTAGGGCCTCTGCAGTCAATACGCAGCCTTCTTACGTAATGACTGTCCAAAAGTCATAGATCGGTTGTATGTCGATTAAAGTTTAGTTAGTGGCATCGGACTCCAGTTGTCTTTGCCGGTCTACCCGACCGAATGACCTTCAAGCAGCAACCCTGAGTCGAGATCAGAACACAAATGATCACGGCAGCTGTCGATCAGTGTGGTGTTAATATCGTGATCTTTGACAAGACAGCATTTTTCAGGGTCCAGATCAAATTATTGAGAATTATGCAATGTTGTAATAAGAATATAAGAATGGGAGCTTATCAGAGAAAAGATTTTGTCCTTCACTGACATTCTACCGCCTTTTTACTGAAGATATTATTATCTGTTTCATCGATTTTTATAACACAGCTGGTGCTGGAACTTAGGCAAAAGTCGTCAATTATTTGGTTCTAGGACATGACGTTTTCTAATATGGAGGAACGAGGTACTCCTATGGTGTTCCTCCATTGAAATGGGAGGATCCTCCGACCAGGCAAGGTGTTTAGCCTGGCGGGCCGAAGCCTAACGATTGATGTCGGACATTCGTATGTGTTAGAATCGTTGTAAACTTTCATAGTGCGATTTAGAGTTTGGTGTTGTAGCTTTATTCCGATAGATGTCGCATTACTTTTTGCCATGTTGCGAGTCGCAGTCGCTACACTAACAATTGTTTTCCCTGTAATTCACATTTCACGGATTCCATTATTGAGTACCATATCATAGGGGTTGTAGTAGCTCTGACTGATATTAATCTCCTAATAATTATTTTTATTAATTTATTCGTGAACTCTAACTACACATTAGGTCAATTAAGAGTGATAGTGAGTAACCTGAATTGACCACACTAAGATAATAAAATAAGATTAATATCAGAAATCTAACTAGGTATAATATAAACATATAAACAGTGCTAAAGCACCTAACGAAATTGGACAGTGATTTATATCTGATCATTACGAAACGAACGCTTTATATGCATGCAGCCTGCAGCATTTGACATGGACGACGTAACGCGATTAAAAGTAATGTTTATTACGGTCAGAGGTTGTTCCATACTCGTCATTTCAGAACCTATCATTAGTAATTAATGTTAAATACAATACGTTTGCTTAACATAGCTTTAGGGATATATCATCATGCTATGTATTGCAATAAATGAAAGTTGCTGTAATTATAATTATATACTTTTGTGTCTAACATCACGCCTGTATTCCCCGAAGGGATTGGCAGAGGTGTACTATAAACAAATTTCGTCGTATTGTCTAAACTTCGATCTACGTAGAATTTCAGGAAACCCGGACGTCATCATCGGTATTCGGAATGGCCCCTTTTTCTTCTTCCTATGTTACCATGTATCGAGATGTACCATGTTACCACACCCACTCATATCTTGGAAGCACTCTGTACTCCTTTTTAAAAGGCCGGGAACGCACTTGTGAGTCCTCCGGTGTTGCGGGTGTCCATGGGCGACGTTAATCGCTTACCATCAGGCGATCCGCCTGTTCGTTTGCCGTCTATGCCATAAAAAAAAGCACGTGATCGTCATCATTGATAAACTATTGTCGTTACATTAATTAGCGCTTCTAAAAGTATAATTTCAGCATTAAACTCAACAAATGTCGATAGAAACCGTTTCGTATTATTTATTTCTTAACTTATTTAAAACTAAACTATTGTTTTATTATGTAAAAAGCGTTCACGGAAATCTTTAATTGCGTGAGTTGGTCTAGATAATGTCCTTGAAACAATTTTTGATAAAGTGACATCAGAATAATTAAGTTTTAGCTGGTGGCAAGGAAAACCAAATGTGTCGATCTTGGAAGATTAAAAAAGGTCGCTCAGTCGTCTTATACACTAGAGATTCGGTTTAATTGAACTCACACAATCACATCATGGAGTGTCGATAGGCCGCCATTACGCGCAATGATGGGTGCTTCACTTTTGTGTTAGAGGTGAGTTGTCCTTTCTTTTTTTCGTCGAGGCGTTTTCCTTCATGATGTTGCGATTTTAGCAAATTAAACTGCAATCTCACTATTTTCATAAATATGGTTTGGAGCTGGGATTTTTAAAATAGGAATTTAGTTTTACATCCTACTATCTTACTAATATAATAAATGTAAAAGTTTGTGAGGATGGATGGATGGATGGATCTTTATTACTCATTCACGCCCAAACGGCTGAACGGATCTGGATGAAATTTGGCACAGGGATAGATTATAGTCTGGAATAGCACATAGGCTACTTTTTATCCCGGAAAAATGTACGGGTTCGTAAACCACGCGGGCGAAGCCGCGGGCGGAAGCTAGTCTTCTATATATAAATAAAAATTAAATGTTAGGAACTTAGGAGATGTTTGTAGAGAAAGAATAATTGGAAAATTTGGGAAAACATTAGAGTGTTTTTTTCTATGGGATTTTTGTATAAACTCAAGACTAGGAAGACGAGACAGCGTTTGTCGGGTCAACTAGTTTGGAATATATGAGGATGTACTACATAGTACACTTTGAATTATTTTTCCTCGACCATTTACTCGTAGATATGAATTCCTTACTTTTGACTAACGTGGGAACTCCAAACTCTAAAAACAATTCGCGTTGTCACATACCTACATAGTAATAAACTGTTACATCCACACATCCGCGCATATGGCAGGTAACAAGGGTTGACTGCTGAAGGTCTATACCAGAGTGGGTGTTACACTTGATAGCTGATGACTCTGGGTGCAATATAGAGACGCTATAACAGTCACAACAGACTGTATATAATTGTTTTGTTGTTGTTATCCTGCATCTCGACTTTAAAACAGCCTACAAAGGCCTGTTGAAATAAAAATCTTTAACTTTTTATGATATCGCCACGTAGTTTTCAACATCCGGAATATAGCGATATTGATCTTTAAGAACATCAAATTTTGATTTGATGTTAGATGACATTCTTAACAACAGCCATTCGTGACCCATATAAGTGGTGTTATTTATTATATAACGTAACAAAAACTTGGCGTTTTAGTCGCCCACGCGCGTCTCGTGATGGCCGACCTTTCTAGTCCAATATATTTTGTATGTAAATGAATATTTGTATTGCTTTGTTATGCACAATTAAGCTGGCAAATACGGGTTACACCGAGATTTGTTAATTTGATTTATTTATAGAAATGGGGCAATAAATTTAAGTTAATTTTTTGATTTAGTTTTGAGTTAACTGTACATTCAAATATACGCAAGTGCTGTGTCTCAGAGCGTTAAAAATTCACTTTCTAACAAATTTAGAAAACAGTACAGGTAGGTAGTACAGGTGGCTATGTGAACGTGTATTTTACTCCGTAAATGAATATTTAAAATACCAACATTAAGCTGTAGGCAGTGGCGGACTAAGCCCGTCAGATGCCCGGGGCGGCAAAGCTGAATAAGCCCCTAAGTTTAAGAAGTTGATCTAATTCTATATGTTCGTTAGCCACGCGCACCATTCGGTACATTTTAACAATATCCGATACTAGGCAAATACGGTGAACTCTCGGTGAAGTCTAGTTGTAACCTCGAACCAATCATTAGGTCATCGTTAAGAGATACCCCATTACTCCCCTTGCGTCAAAGACTTCACGAACCTTTGTTGTTTCCCTATCAGTTTTTACAACGGCATGGTGGGGTAAACAGACGGCATGGTTATTTCAAATTCAATTTTCAATTCAAGGGAACATAGAGGCTTTTGGCCCCGCAGGACTAGAGGCCCGGGGCGGGCCGCCCCTTCCGCCCCCCGTTAGTCCGCCACTGGCTGTAGGTAATATGTGTGTAGATAAAGTTATTTCGTCATTATACTTACAGTTGTGTTTTGCTGTGTTTGTAATTTGTATGCCATAAAAATTGTAATGGCAAATCTGCTGGACAAAGCTTATGCCAAAATCACACACAGCGCTTATCTTCGTATTAAAGCAATGTTTATGAATTATGTAGTGCCAAAACTGGCCAGAAATGTGAAATAATCTACTTTATCGGTTGACTTTTAAAGATCAACCTTCAATAAATCTAGAGGCGGAGCTTTAATGGTGAGATTCAAAATGTCATCAAAACCTAGCGGCCATAAGCAGCCTTAGTTAGAAGTAATTAAGTTCGTTTCTTTTTAAAGATACACTGATTTGACAGTTGAAAATTGTTACAAAGTGATTAATGAACGCTGTACTGATGTGAGCATCATTCATCATCACTGCTGCAAGGGTAAAAGAAAACATTTATCGTGAGAACCAAACCTAGAAACCAAAATTCCAGGACTGTGCCTGAATGTACTACATACTTATACTCACACTTTAAAAAAACTAGAAGCAGACTTAATATACGTATTTTATATTTAAAACTAAACTAAATGCATTGCTATTTGAAGAATGATACTTTTCAATAAAAAAAAGGCTTCTTAATTGATTAGAATTTATTATGAATACCGATAATTTGACAGTAGATATTAATCATTTCACACACACTTCAGCAAGCCTTTTCAAAATGAACTTCCATACATTACTCTTTCAAAAATTTTAAGGGCGGTAAGGTCTCGGTTATCATAATAATATATGTACACATTGTTAAGGTTCTGTTTGTTTTTCTAGACATGTTTTGTGTACTTATATTTATTTGACATAATTTCGATTCTTGCGACAGTAATTAGCGACACAGGAGCTGAGTTCTTCCAGGTTCAAGACTGGTACTGGGACTGGAAATACTTCCAGTCAGTAGAAGTCACAAACGACTATGTATGAAGGAGGGCACGGGGGGGGGGGGGAGAATATGGAAGAGTCGAAGTATCTTAAGTTATATAAGGATCATAGCACTAGTGTTTTGTAGTTTCTGGTTACTGTCGGGAAAAGGCATGAGGTTATGTATGTATGACTAGTGGTAGTCGCGCCTCTGCGGGTCCTGAGGTCCTGAGTTTGATTGTGATATCCCGGCTCAGGTAGAATATAATTGGATTTTTATGTATATTTTTCTGATATCTCAATAGCGGCATCGGTGAAATATGGGTGTACGATTATAGCATATAAACTTATAACAATCTACCTAACCCTTCGGGGTCTATTAGCGTGATGCTATATTCCTGTCGATAATATTGAAGGCACAAGGTGTTCGCAAGGCTATTGAAGATAGCCTGAAATAGCTCACTAAGAATGCTGTTGTTATTATACTAAAAGCAGTTTTGTAACTTTAATATGATTATAATGAGCGTCTTCAAGGAAAATAACGATGACATATTATAGTACCTACATATAATATATGCGTAGTTAGCTATTTTATGAGAACCAATGAGCGTAGAATGAGGTCTAATCCTTCTCATACTGAGAAGAAGGCCGTACTCAGCAGTAGGGTAGTGATGAGCTGAATTTGACCCGGGTAAAGTCAAAGTCAAAGTCAAGTCAAAGTTTTTTATTTCAAATGGGCCTTTGCAGGCACTTTTAAAACGTTATGAATCTAGGCGCACGGTTCCAAAGTGGGTGGGTCCTATGGAGAAGAGACCGGCAAGAAACTCCATGGATACTCTTTTAAAAATATTGGTTTACAATGAGTTGAAGCAATTTATAATAACAAAATAAAATAGAAAATACTCTTACAATGCAATATTACATTACATGACATACAAGGACTACTATATAAGATAATAAAATAAAATAAATTAACATTTTCAAAATAAAATGTTCAAGTCTTTGTTTGTTAAACAAAAATGTATAACAATGTTATGTAAAAAAAAAGAAGAAAAAAAATAATGTAATACAATAAAATAAAATAAAGTACACATAAGATATAAATGTCTAGTCATGCAGAAAACACCACAACTAGATTGTGGGGATTAGAAACAACTAGTCACCAGGGAAGCCACATGTGCAGAAGATAATTAACGCCATACGTTTCTATCATCAACGTAGTCATTGACCTTATAATAGGCTTTCTTTATTAGAATGGATTTAACATAAGATTTAAACTTGTTACCAGTGAGATCGGTGACAGTTTTAGGTAACTTATTATAGAAGCGCACGCCATTACCTAGAAATGACTTATTAGTTTTAGACAATCTAAATTTAGGTACCACTATTTTGTGTTTATTCCTAGTATTAAAGTTGTGGAAGTCACTGTTGACGTTAAACAGTTGCAGGTTTTTCCGGACATACATGATATTTTCTAGAATGTATAGTGACGGCAGTGTCAGAATATCTATATCACTAAAGAAGTCTCGTAAAGACTCGCGGGGGCCCATGTTGTAGATTGCACGAATTGCTCTCTTCTGTAAAATAAATATTGAATCTACGTCAGCCGCAGATCCCCACAACAGAATGCCGTAGGACATGATGCTATGAAAATATGCAAAGTAAACTAATCTGGCCGTGGCTACATCCGTTAACTGCCTGATTTTTCTAACTGCAAATGCTGCAGAGCTAAGTCTCTTCGACAGAGCTCTGATATGAGGACCCCACTGCAACTTCGAATCAATTGTTATTCCTAAGAACACCGTTTCGTTTATAATATCGAGTCCTTTGCCGTCAAGCATCAAATGCAAGCCTACGCTGGGTACATTTGGCAGGGAAAACCTTAAACATTTCGTTTTAGTAGCATTTAGTAATAGGTTATTTACCGCGAACCATTTAGACAGAACAGTTAAGCTATCATTAATATGTGAAACTTCCCTGTCTTTTCTACTTATCTTAAAAATGAGAGAAGTGTCGTCGGCGAATAAAATAATATCTGATAAATTATTCATCATGTATGGAAGGTCATTTATATAAGCAAGAAACAAGAAAGGCCCAAGAATTGATCCTTGGGGCACGCCCATCTTAACAAGAGACCCCGATGAAGTAACACCATTTACACCTACTTTCTGCTGTCTATCAGATAAATAGGAAAAGATTAGATCAGCAGCTCGGCCACGAATTCCGTAATGTTGAAGTTTACGAATTAGTGTATTGTGGTCAACGCAGTCGAAAGCCTTGGAGAGATCACAGAAGATGCCAATAGCATCCTGTGAACCCTCCCATGATTCCAAAATATGAGTGACTAGTTTAGCTCCTGCATCAGTAGTTGACCTGCCTTTCGTGAATCCGAACTGACGACCATGTAAAATCCCGTGTAAGTTAAAATGCGACAACATCTGATCCAGAATGATCTTTTCAAATAATTTACTAAATGCTGGTAGCACAGAAATAGGCCTATAATTAGAGGGATCATTTTTGCAGCCCGATTTGAAAATTGGTATTACTTTACTGTGTTTCATTAAATCGGGGAAAGTACCATTATCTACACATTGGTTAAATATGCTTGTAAGTGCAGGGGCAACGGTGTCGATGATAACGCCAAGAACTCTGACAGAGATACCCCATAGGTCTTCGGTATTTTTTAAATTAAGACCGTTAAAAGCTTTTTTAATTGAATTTATAGAGATATGTTTAAAATCAAAGTTAGGTATGACTTTAGGAAAGTTCGGTACGTCTTAAAACTGCGGCCAGACACCGGAGGACGGGCAGCAGCGTCCTCTCACTAATCGGTGAGCCACTGCGATCCCCAAGTCGCCTGCCAAGCGTAGGGATTATGGCAAACCCCCTCCTTGAGGGAGGCCTTCGTTCAGCAGTGGACGTCTTCTGGCTGATGATGAGCTGAATTATCAAAAAATTTCAGTACATACTAAAATCCATAAAAGATATTCTGGAGGCGCCGGGTATCGATCCCGGTACCTCTCGCATGCTAAGCGAGCGCTCTACCATCTGAGCTACGCCCCCTATTGGCTAGGTCTTCGAAATTATCTTCTAGATACTACTGTGATTGTACGAATTGAATACAGTTTTATTTTATTAGTTTGATAAGATATCTAATAGTTATTATTTATTAAACAAAGACGCCATAATTGTTTTAGATTTTCAAGGAAGCGTTACATAACAAACAAAACGTACGCAGCAATTATTAACGATATACGTTAATAATTGCTCCGTACGTTTTGTTTGTTATGATAATAGAATGTTTATATAGTAATTATTATAATGCATAGGCGCGTGCGCACATCCTCATAACTTTGGTGTTACATCCGCGTCATCGGTAGGGTTAATTGCATAAGTAAGTTTTAGGGCTGACGCGGATTGATTTTTATTATTTTACTTTACTGTATATTTAAATAAATTTTGAGGTTGTCTTAAGTCCTTATGCTAAAAGATATTTCATAAGTTTTTCGTTCGCAGAAAACATTGTTTGTCAGCAAACATGTACCTACATAATTTATTATACATATGTCTTTATTGACAGTGTACTTTTGACGCAAACGTTTGAAGAAACTAAGAGTTATATTGTAGCGTAAGGAACGTATTGCACTAGCATTACACTGCTAGTCGTTTATTTAGCAATATTTATTGCTGCTCTGAGAAGAAATAGAAATTATAATATTTTTAATGATAAGATAGATATAGGTATAAACTTACACCTTCTGCTCTTCTAATGATAATTATAACAAAATATCAGTGACCCTATACTTGTCTTAGGAGGCCTTTCAACTTCAACCGGACGTATCATCGATTAGGGACAGCTGCCAAGTGTCAACCCTATTGACCCGCAATCTGCTGTCAAGGTCAGAAATATCGACAATCTGTTATAATAGCAACAAAAAGAGTAATTAGCAACGTCAGCAGCGCCGGCGCATGTTACGTGTCAATATTGGTAAAATCATGTTGGGGTGACCAGTTAATGTAGGGACTTGGAGTATTTTTTTTTGTATGTGGGCGTTCAAATTACCAAGCTGGTTGATTATTATAAGATCGCGGTTCAAGAAACAGCAGTAGCTTCCACGGTAAAAAAAATTAAATTAAGCAAGCCCGATTTTTGAAATACAATTCTTATCTAGACTGCAAATATCAATTTTGTTCAACTTGTTAACAAGTTCACACTTTCCATAGTATAGTGGTCTTACCATTTAGGGGCTAATTCTCGATGTATATACTTAAATATATTATGGCAAGACAAGCAGAGTTCTAGATGGTACTAGTGTCGTCATCTGTTTTAGGTTACTAACTATGCCTGAGTTGAAATGGAGGTTATCTAGAATCTATACAAAAGATAATTTGTGAAGAGTGACGTTTATTTAAGTGTCACATACCAGGATATTTTCTTTTAATCTTTAGATGTAGTTTGTAGGTACATATTATTAGAAATCATCTTGTGAATTCTCTGGTAGGTAATATATATGATGTTCTGTGTTGAATTATGTAGAAAGTTAACCTAAGTTCAAAGTTTTTGTGCTCGAAAACGGAACAAAGGGAGTTGATAAATCTTATAAATTGATATTAAAATGTTGAATATTGACTTCAACACTGGTTTTACTGTGTAATTAATAATAATTGTAATAAGTAGACACTAAGGTACGAATTCTTTGAGTTTGTATTACTAGCTCAGTTATAATATTTTTGTGAAGAGGTCTGATATCAACTAAGGTGTAACATGAATAAAAATTGATTATAAATTTGAATGTTTTCGTTAAAAAGGAATTAATAAGTACTTATGTATATAATGAGGCATTCTTTGACTGCTTGATTGGTCTGGTTGTCACAAGCGCGACTGCTGAGCGTGAGGTCCTGGGTTTAATTCTCGGGTCGGGCAAAGTGTTATTTGGCTTTTTTGTATGCAAATTCTCAGTAGCAGCGCGGAGTCTGGTACTGTGTCCGGTAGATGGAAATAGGCTCGCCCCCTATTACATGGGACTCAATAACGGCATCGGTGAAATGTAGGTATACAATAGTACAGCTCTTCTTAAACCTTCGGGGAATACAGGCGTGATGCTATGTTATGTTATGTATATAATTTTGTATAGAAGCAATGGTAATATAAATAGCCTTATACACGGTTAGTTTGGTGTGCAGCTTAAGATCATGGGAGGCCCAAACACGGTGGTTGAGACCACCAAATGCTGTATACCACTATTTGTAGCCGTGTGTTCAAAACCAAATTCGGCTTTGCGAGCCACGCGAGGGCACATGACCGAAGACAGATTGCTGGGAATTGACAGGGTGTCGCCGTCGACGGATACGTCTTGGAGGACATCATCATAATTTTGTACATTATTTTAAAGTTGAAAACTTTCCCTTTCTAAGGCATGATTCTGGTTCTTGCAAAATCTTAGTCATTCGCTGTTATATATCATTTAATACAATCCAGTGTAAGCGATTTTTAAGTCTATCTTTATAATTCAGTGCGCTCAGACCTTTACAATATTTTCGATAATCCGTCCTTCCTCTAAGCAAGAAATTAATGAACTCTCTTGATGTATGTAATTACCTACATTATGATGCGAGATTGATTGATGAGGGATGTACGTGTTGCTAATTATTACTTGTAATTACTGTAAGCTAGTCAACAGTTTACTATGACGTGTTAGATTATTATTTGATATTGTAATTTTATTCACCGGAGGACACCTCGCATATCTGAGTTGTGTGATCATCGTCAGACTTCTTTGAGATTAACTCAACTCACCCTTACTTATATTGCAGAAACGAAAACAAAAGTAATATGTTCCATATTTATGGTTCCAATATTATTTTTCAGTATATATGTAACTTTATTTTTAAATGCATAAATTAAATAGTCTTTGATCTTAAAAGCGAATAGTGCGAAGCTTAAAAAAAAAGAAAAAAAGTTTTGTTTCGTTGAATTATTCAAATTCTATTTTTAAACATCGCGCGCCGAAGCGTGTGTTCTTGTTTTTCGAAATTGGATCGCGCCTTCGTTTCTTTTGCCTATCAGAACGCATTTATTTTGAAATTTCGAATGAGTTGTCTCGCTTCCACTTTTGAGCCCGCGCGCCGACCACTGATGATCCCTCGAACCTTCTCGGAAAAAAAGATGGCGTATATGTATTTCCCGCGAAAAATTAACATATCAAAAATTATAAACTAACTGAGCGTGACAGAGTTATTTAGCGATTCGCTAATAGAATGTCATTTTATTTGAACTAACACAATATTGTGTAGAGAATGTGAACCTACACGTGTACTGAAAACGTTAAGCACAGCAAGATACTGAAGAAATAAAAGTTAGTGAAAAAGTATTTTAGGTTAGGTTTCGATTCTTATGATCGATATTTATCAAATAGCTAAATACGGCGATCAGCGATCCATCACGCGGTTTGATCATTTAATTATGTCAACGCATAAACAATATCAATAAGAATTAAACGCTTTTAATGTTTAACCAAGCGCTCATTCCTAGATGGGTCTACATCGGTAATTCTTAGAACTAGATCTGAAGATAGCCTAAGGCATTAAGTTCGCCTCTGTACATTTTGCATAAAGTATAAATAAATAAATAAATGATATCAAAAGTTGAAGGAAATTCACGAAAATAATTAAGATGCATGCCAAAGAAGCGACTACAAAATCTACTGCAATCACAGACCGAAGGGCGGGACAATACTTATTAAAGAAATAAAAAAGCAATCTGTTTGGCTAGCCTGACGATTATAGCAATTATCATGATTATTATTAGTAGTGTCTGCGACGTTAGTATAACTCAGGATCATTACGGACCAATAACAATTATCTTCTTTGGATAATTATAAAAAATCTCCATTAACATAGATATCCCAATGTTTATATTCTCGTCTTATCGCTGCATAATTTGTTGTTTGTGCATGTGACATGTATGTTTGTAAACTGTACCTACGATACAGGAGAAATCATAGGGTGGGGCAATGTATAAAAAAAAAAAAATTTTCTCATAAATATACATATGTGCCTTATTAACTTATAAGATGATAAATTGTTTAAATTGACTGATTACTCAGGTACAGGAAAACAGCGTGTGAAAAGATGTTCTAGGCGTATTGTGACTGGCTGTATCTTATCTACTATCTGGATTTAAGATAGACACAAACTTAGTATTAGTTAATGTTATTGTTAAATTTAGGAAACGAGTGTGTCCACTTCTAAGGCTAATTGTTATTAAAACCACTCCAAAAGTTATAACAAAAGTTTTTGGTAACTCAAATATTGATTTTCGCCACCTAATTTAATTGTGATGTCGCCCTTTTTCTAAAACATACATATATATATTATGTATTTAATGCCAAACGCACAATAAAATTTTATTTTATTCTAACGCTTGTTATAAATATATTTTATACGACACTGAGCAATTGACGTCTATATTTGGCGACGCCTATTTATTATAACACGACTGATAAATGGTGAATCCTATTTCAACAAAATCATCAATTTATTATTTCCATAAAACATACGAACAAATATATTTTTCGTCTATCATTGAGTAATAATTATGCACTTCAACCGGACATTAGCCACTTTGTGCGATGTTCTCATTCATCGTTCCAAATTGGTGTTGTGAAATTTTCCGAAATGGCCGGCAGCCAATGTCATGTGAAGATTTAAGCGATTCAAGATGAACTTTGTGTGCAATTTGTTTCGATCATCTTCATCTGAATTTGGGTTCATTATCATTATAATTCTTCTTAAATAACCGCTGCAGTGAACATTGATAGAAGCGAAGGTTTTATTGGCTTAGTAAAAATATATTGAATTAGCGGTATAATGTACATTAGAGGGCCACTAGTTAATTAAGTAAATAATTGTTAGGCAAATTAGACAATAAAAATTAAACATAAGCAAAATATAACGTTAATGTACAGGACTAGAGAACATTACAAAATAACACTGTTTATGAATATGTGACAACTGACAATACTAAGAAAATTCGCGTATAGAGGTGCGTCTGCGCTTACAAAATGTTACACAGATTATGAAAGCTTACAGAACTGATATTTTTTTTGGTAACACTACTTCTATCAACGTACATGAATAGTTCGAAATATAAGTAATATTTGGAACTATTCACATTATAATTTATGTTAAAATTAATATTAGTTTTATATAAATCCGGCAAGTCTAGATTGCTGGATAGTCATCATCGTCTGCCTAGCCTTTCTCCAACTATGTTGGGGTCGGCTTCCTATCTAACCGGTTGCGGCTGAATATTAGTATTTTACACGGAGCGACTGTCATCTGACCTCCGCCACCCAATTACTGGGAGATACTTCGCAGGACCAGCACGGAGTCTGAAACTGCACGGCATCAGCGAAATGTGGGTGTACAATCGTACACCTCTGCCTAACCCTTTAGGGAGTACAGACGTGATGCTATGTTATGTTATGTTTTTCACAGTTGCATTTTTTATCCATCCCTGGCTTTCATTAACTGCGTTTGTTTCTGAGTCTGCCAGACTTTTTGTGAACAAAATAGTTCTCTATCCGTTATTTATTACTCTATGGCTGCGTATACGAACATTGATGATCACGATCGCGTATCATAATGATGTATAGCTTCGTTTATTCCGTTTATTTAATGACGCTGCTGCCATTACCCAAGTGATTGTAACTGGCGGCTTTATTATCAATTATATGGATTTTTAGAACAATTTATTGTAATTTGTAGCGAGTATTTGACCTGTAATTTTATTATTTGTAACGTTGGAATTGATGGTCGTGCTTATTATATTAGTTTAGAGGATATGATTACGATATTGACCTAGAAATTATAGTTGTTGCGTTATTTATAATGCCTTGTATTTTGATATTTTCAGAGATTTTCTCGACACTCATAGTTTATAGGAATTCATCTTTAGTTGATTCTTTAGGTTTCTACATATTGGACATCCATGAAGCCAGTCGAGGTCTTATACAGAATGCTCTATTAACTAACTCTAGATTTGTCGTAGCTCCCAGGGTGTTCCCTTTTTGTAATTTCCACAGTGTTGCACCATCAGTCTTTACACATAACGGATCTAAAGGCACTTATGAATTTTGTAACAAAATATCATAAATCTATTTCCGAAGTTCTCTAACTTCTTACACAGGAAGATAAGCATCTGGTACACTTTCCTTGCCACCATAGATATTTCCCATAGCTGTCGTAAACAGTATTAAAACATTAATTACCTACGTAACTTCAAACATGTAAGTTACAAAACCTTTTGTGAGCGTGAGAAGTATGCAGAATGTATGTTAAGTCGGTTGTGATAGGGCTAACCAGTAGTGTCAAGATTTAAAAAATATATACATAAGTACGCTTTCTCTTTCTATTGTTAGTCTCTTTTTAATGAAAAATATGAGGACTTATAGGATATAATTTACACCAATTAAGGGGGAAGCCTGCTTTAGAGGCTTCAAAAAATCGTTTTTTTTTTTTTGGCATAATTGTCTTCCCAAACTATCCAAGAACATGTCCCTAAAATTTCAAAAGCAAATTCAAATTATTTTCGGAGTTACAGAAGAAATAGTGAGCAAGTGTCGAACAGGTATACGAGCGGCCGGATCGCTCGGAGTGGACAAAACATTTCTTGGCATCCTGAACAGTGATCCATACGGCGACAAGTGCACAGTGACCAAAAACGAGTGCGTAGGACATGTACAAAAGCGCGAACGAGTCGTTCAATTCCACTGTGTGGCGCATCGTACCTAAACACCTTAACTCAGGCATTAAAATCGTCGAGATTGCTGCTTACATAGCTGGAGGAATGTTCAATGAAGGCTACAGTGCAGTATTGAAAACCATGCAGTTACTAGATTTGAAAATTGGACAGCAATGCAACAATTTCGCCAAGGGAGCCGACAAGGAGAGCGTCACCCGACAAAACAGGCGCGATTCATTTTCAAGTAAAGAGACCAGAACAGCCCGCAGACTCGAACATCAGGGCGAAAACCAGTTTTTTGAAGAGTCTGAAGGGCAACTCTATGGACCAGGAATCGCTGATTAGCATATTATTGCGGTAAGTTCAAGAAAATTTGATTTTTTATATACGAAAACTTTGACGCGCGATTTCTCGGTTTTTCATTTTTACGATTTTTCTTAATTGGCGGGAATGATAGGGAAAAAATTAAACGTCCTATCGAAATGAGACAAAATTGATTGTATTCGGGATTAAATTCTCTTCTAGTTGAACCTAAAAAACGTTAAAAAAGTTATGATTAACCCACTTTTCAAACAATCTAAAGTGATTTTTATTCCAAAAAAATATTTTTTTTTTTTAATTTGCGAAAAATTGTTGAATTTCTCACTTTTTGTTGAATTTTCTTGGTTTAACTAGAAGCTGTACTATAGAAAATATTTTTTTTTTTGGCTTTTTTGTTTCAGATGGACATTGCGACCTGTATCTTTCCCGCCGCACGACACATGCACACTCGAGGCGCCTCGGCGAAATGCTTGTACCAGGCATAATATGACATATATTTTAATGAAAAAATTTGAGAAGACTGTTGAAATATATAACAATAAAACCTGAAAGTTTCGTTTCAATTGAATATTTCTTTCCTTCTCAAAAAAGTCCTCGAAAAAATCGATTTTTTGAAGCCTCTAAAGCAGGCTTCCCCCTTAACAAAACACCAATAATAATTCGCACTGCTAAAAAATCTTGTATAGTTGCTGTTACTGTTAGCTTGCATCATCCCACTGGGCAAAGGCAGGAGGCCTTTGCAAGCTCATGATTTCCAGACCTTTTGGCCTAGAGCCAGTGTCGTCATCTTTATTTAATTTGTCCAGTTATACAAGAATTATTCCTAGTGTGGCAAAGTAATCTATTCTGTGGTATTTAGTGTAATATTGGAACAAAGACCCCAGTGTCATATACAAGTTTTAACATGTCTATTGACTAATCCATTCACGCTGTTGCATCAGTAAGGTAAGCAGACCCCAGAGAAGTAACACGATCTATTCTAAAGGTTTACCCGAAGGATGTTCCCATAGCGTGTCGAAATGAAACAAAAAATGGTCCATAAATGGCCATAGTTGCGCTACAGTACCATAATACTTCAATTACATTACACGTAATTGTTCTGCTACCATTTGCTTCTCAGTTTACACAAATTGATCGTTTTTGTTCTAAGTTGTGAGGAAATTATAATGAGATTATTGATTTAATCTCAAAATAATAGGTAGGTAGGATTTGTAGGGGCTTTAATGTTTCTATTATCTAATTCAGTTTTAGGAATCCACACTATTATAACTCTAGCTCTAGATAATTAATGGAATCAGTTGTTGCTTTGCAGAAATCTATGATGTACAAGATATGCAACTAGAATATTTAGTTTTAATTCCGCCAAACTAGTTCAGTACCTCTATTATGAGTTTTTTACTATTTACTTTCATAGTAAATGTAAATTTTCATGCAAGCGATTTTAGTTCCTAACTTGGTTACATTAGAGATTAGAGTCGCTAACATGACATCTCTATAATATAGTAAATAGTAAATCCAAACTTTACTATGACACATATGTCACATAAGCTACTCTAATCCCTAATGTAACCAAGTTAAGAACTAAAATCGCTATCATGAAAATTTACTTTACTATGATAGTAAATAATAATAAAACTCGTGATAGCGGTACAGGCTAGATAGATAGATTTCATTTTTGTTTTTTATAAGGTTTAATTAATACATTAACATAAGTAGTTAGTAAAATATATATATTATCAAAGCATTAATATTAATCTGTTCAGGCTTGGATGCATGAATTCGAATTCGCGTCCAAGCGGTTGACGAGTCCACATCTCCTGAGGATGCCCCGTTGAGGGGCGAAACACGTGTCGAGGACCGGTTTGGGTTGCATGTTACATTACATCAATCGCACCTTCTGCATGTGCATATATTTGCGGGCGGGACGAATATTCTACCATATCCTGTTACACTAACTGTGTCTATCTGTTTGTTACCTCATCACTAGTAAACCACTGAATTTATCGTTATGAAATTTTACAAAACAGTAGATTGGGTCCTGGAGAAAGACATATGGTTATTTTAAATATATAACAACAAAAAATAATACACGCATCCAATCCGCGGGCAATAGCTAGTTATCTATAAGAATCAGTCTAAATATTATTAATATTGTGTCTTCTGTGGTCAAGGCAAACGTTGGGTGCTGTAAGTTTATTGACTTTGCTTTTGACATATTTTGGAACTGACTAATTAGTATGTAGCATTACGCGTGTGTTCCTTGAAAGGTGAATCAGTAATAAGCATATTTTTTTCATTTTACATTGTTATTTCTAAGTAGTAATTATTTAATACTGTGTGATGTTCGGCCTGTATGATTTTTTTTTGCCACTAGGAATAATTCCTGTATCCTGGGTGCATTTAAAAATACAAATAGTTATTTGGACATATACTCGACCCGAAACAACTATTAGTACATCATACAAATATTTGTTCCGTGCGGGAATCAAACCCGGGACACGTAGCTTAGCAGTCGATCGTTAAACCTCTGCTCCAACTGTATCGTCGTATTTAAAGGTGTTGTTTTGTATTGAATTCGGTATTTTCTTTTTTCTCTTTAGTATAAAAAACGTTTGTTGATTACCATTTCCAGAATATACAAAATTCTGCTCGAAATGGGAATCCAACGCAAGACCTCACATTCACCAGCCGCGCTTCAGGCCACTAGAATAAGAAAGCATTCTTTAATCCTACCATGTTACCTTTTAATTCTACAGTGGCTTGAGCTTGAAATGAATGAAAGTGGATTCAATACAAATTACAGATACTACGGATGAGCTTCGTAGGACAATAAGCTCACAGTATTAGCAGAGAATAAGCTTCAGAGCGTCATAGTAGATGTTTTAGAAAGTGAAGAGAGTTTTAGAAAGGTTCAACAAGATCTTACAGTACAATGTCAAGTTGTGGGTGAATCCAACAGAAGGGGAAACCTGGAATGTTTTGTGGAAGCGGTTTTATCGCTCAACAATATGCGCTTGAGCACGTGTTGTCAAAAATAGGCATAATGTAACAGAATCACAGATTTTATGGTATATATTTGATGGTACATGAACATGCGTATCTTCCCATCAATGCCGACGACATCTAGTTAAAAAAGTGTAAAAGTGATTGATAAATCAAAATTGTAATTATACAATTTCATTTAATTTCATTACGTACATATGTGTAATTGTATGGTCGTTTTAGGGCGGTGACTGCGAGTGCCGTGCAATATTGGCAATGAGAATCACTTAGAAAGGGCGGACCACCAATATTTCTTATCATCCATCTATCAGGTTTGGGTATCTCACGGAACCATAGCTGATCCATGGGCTTATCTTCTTCAAAAGCCATCGGACTTTCGACAGACATTTATCATGGCCCCCCATTGCCAATTTAGCTGGCTTTGTCTGCAAGCTATTCATGTAAACATAAAGCCTTACGACCTACAGCTGGATCACTAAACCGATAAGCCTATTTCAGGCTATAAGCTGTTTATACCTAAATACGTTCATTGTCAAATACAATGCTGGACATAAATCCCTTTGTCTTCGTATAAAGATAATGCCTACTTTACTTCAAACAGAAACAAACTGTAACCATATTTCAAACTGAAATCATCTATTTTTCTTCGTCGAGTGACGTGTTGCCTTGACCGGGAATCGAACCGCATTGTTGTGCCATTGTTTGAACAGGATGCTCTGTAGATTTATTTGTTTTATCTCCTGACGAGTCAAATACGGTACAAGGTGAAATTAAAGTGTGCAAGCTGTTTTAAATTGAGTGTGATTGATTTTAACATTCCAGACATTGGTTTTTATGACTGGTTAGATTTCAAATTGCCTCTTTGGTGTAGTGGTTTCACACGGCTGCTCCTGGCACGTGAGGACCTGGGCCAGGCAAAGTGTTATTGAGTTTTACTGTTCGAAAATTCTGAGTCATGCAGAGTTTGAAATTGTATCCTATAGATCTGTCAAAAGGCTCGTTCTCGATTACGTGAGACTGAGGTAATTATGGAATCAGCGAAATGAGGGTGTTGGTACTATAGTACCTACACCTTCGGGGGCTGAAGATTATGATTATAAGTAATAAAACATAGACAATTTCTTAGTCACTGAACTTAAGCACGGTGAATATGAATATTTACATGATTGATCGGAATATGAATGAAATTAATTGATTCTATTGCCACATATGATCAAGTTTACCATACAATTTGCATGAAACTGATTGTGTGTGGATATCAATTTGTATTGCAACAAATGTACTTTCTTGAACTCACAATTGATTGGACACTTAGCTCGATCGCGTGTTTACCATTAAGTAGTTTATTTTGCACCATATTATTTGAAAAATAAGATCAGTAGGTATTTAATTTTGTAAGACGTTAAGTTTTAAAAAGTGCGTTTCGTAGTACACAGTCAAAACTATGGTCTACCTGTGTAGGCCCTCGAGTTGGATTTAAAGAAATCGCAATTATGCACTAATTCTTAGTTTTTTTTAAACTTTGCCCCACAATATGATTTCTCTCGTGTCGTGGATACAGTTTACAAACATATATGTCACATACACACACAACCAGACCCGAAACAACTACCTGTAGGTCATAGAAATATTTGTTGCGTGCGGAAATCGAATCCGCGACATCTTGTGCAGGAAGTTAATCACTTAGCCACTGCGCCAACCCTGTTGTTGCATGTAGTGTTACCGAATGACTAAGCTAGAACTGTATGATGACGTCAGTCAGGCTCAGACTTCAAACACAAAGACCTGATTTTGAGGTAACTTTTAAAGTCAAAATAACTATCATAGTACCGTGTGAAAAGATCCTCAGATACGAAGCATTCTTTACAGATTAATGAATTGCGCTCAAGATTTATTTTTGTGAATTTAAGCACATAAAATGTCAGTCTTCATTGTTTAGAATCCACAAAATTTATACAATATAAAAATTATTTATATGAATTAGGTAATTTGTTTTGTGTTGTTCCTGTGATAATCTACGTCAATGTAAGAGTATTATATTATATTATATTATGTATTTTAACCGCTTCATTATTGCAGTGGTCGCAAGCAAGGCTGCTGAGTGTAAGGTCCTGGTTTCGGGCCCTGGGCCCGGGCAAATGGTTATGCGGATTTTCCATTAGGAAATTCTTAATCGGAGTCCGAAGTGTCTAATTATTCCTATAGATAGGCTTGCCCCTATTATGTGACTTGATGACAGCATCGGCGAAATGTGGATGTAACAATCTATTGTTACAACTAGGGATGTTACGGAGCTTCGACTCCGAATCCGATATGTCGGAACCTCCGATTAAAATTACACCTCCGAATCCGGATCCGGTTCCGATATATCAAAACGGAGGTATATATCGGAGTTACAAGTTATGACTTGCTATCGCTGCAGCGCTACCGAGCGCTTTCTACGTGACACTGACAACTGACGGAGTATATGTGTTCTTTGCAACTGATGAACGAAGAGTGAACGAGTTGCGACAAGTTTCTTCTTTTTTATTTATTTATATTTTACATTCGTAGATTTGCTCCGACTCCGACTCCGATTCACCTCCGACTCCGCGGAGGTCACTACGAGAACCTCCGACTCCGATTCCGCCTCCGATAAATCCACCTCCGTAACATCCCCAGTTACAACTGAAAATATTGTTAGGTAAATCATGAGGTGTTTAGTATACCTTTGTGTATAATTTCGGGGAATTCAGGTGAGATGATAATGATGACCAAAAGGGACACTGAAAAAATTTGAGAAAATTGGGTGAGACTCGTAAAATTTCATTATATATAATTCAGACCACCTTCTCTCTAAGATCAGCTTCGATACCTACGTATACATCATTATTTCAGTAATGAACAAAAGTCGGATGCTTTGGACATCACTTGTTAATCAGGTGCCAGTCAGGGTCAACAGACGGACCAATAAAATAGGGTGACCATGTTACCTAATTTTTATTTGTACTGTCTGAACTACTTGAAGCGAAACCGAACCATTTATAATACCCTAAGTTCCAATTACAAGGCATTATAAGGATGTTCAGGATCATACTCCAAGAGAATAAATCGGAATTACTCCACGCCAGCATATAATATGACAATAAAAAGGAAAAACATTAAACTGAACCTTGATTTTTTAACAACTTTGTTTATAAAAGCGTAAACAAAGTCCAAATGATAACGATTATTGTGTGAATGTGAATTTTAAACAAAAACTTGAGACAAGAAAATTATTATTTTTTGTAATCAGTACTTTGACCTCATCGTGTTCTAAGGTTAAAGGTGTGAACGGGAAAGGCGCGATTATTTATATTGTATCACATTACATTGTTCATAATATTAAAGCTAAAGTTCTTATTACTGCACATTTTAAATGTTCTCTGAATGTTTAAGTTTAAAAATGAAATAATTTCGTCAATGTATGAATATATATGTTTGTAAACGCACTCATGATACAGGAATTATTCTTAGTATGGCGCAACGATAAAAAAAAAACTTCATATGGCTCTTCCTCTTTCATTTAAATAATAAAAAACGATATACTAAACTAAACGCATCAACGCCTGTTTTACCCGAAGGGTCAGACAGAGGTGTACTTTTATATACTTATCCACATTTCGTTGATGCTGTTTTGGAGTCTCATATCCCTGGGAACGGGCCTACTGTCACCTACTTCAGAACTCTGAGTTGCTACTGAGTATTTTCTCGAACCCAGCACTTGTCGAATGGCAGCCGCGTTTGCAACCGATCAGTGAAGGAGTGAAAAGTAATATATAATTAATATGTTTGCCAGAAACACGGTAAAGGATTGCCAAACTGCATACGTAGGTCTTCATATGTTGCCAATACATCGGCATGCAATTTAACTAACAATGTAAATAAATTAAAATATTTAACAAGTACTTATTGATTTTAGCAAGCTATTCAGGTGCTTAGAAAGATAAAATATTGAATTTAAATTAGTTACAAACAATTTATCGGCACAAGTAACAATATTACAGTTGTGTCTGTGGTCAGGAAAGCAAATTGCTTACCACTTTAACCAATCGTCTCGTTAATCATAATACCCACCCACGGTGGTGTAGGTACTCGACGGATACAACCGCTTTTCCAAGCCACTCATCGCCCCTACTTGCTACCTCATCATTACAACTATGGGACCCGTTACACCTAATGAAATTATCGTGTAAAACGATGAAATGTTGAAGTAGAGAAAGCTTTGATTTATGTCAGAAACGTTTCCGTGTTTTAGGTTATCAAGGTTTTATAATCATGTTTATGCTCCTTGCCTAACTTTCTGCAAAATGTTCCTAAACATTCGCAACATGAGTCAATAAATTATAATGGGCTTAACAACTGAATAGGCTACGACTTCAGTTGTTTAGGAATTAACAAGGCTGTCCTTTTTACGTAACAGTTCACCAAAAATACTCATGAACTTTACATAAAGTAGGTCATATTGTACATAGTCTGAATTTTTTCCCCTCAAAGGTCAAACGCGTGGAGTGCCTAGCGTTATTGTCAATGTCTTGCGCAAGAGTTTAATTGTTCCATTATTCGCGGATTCGGGTGGCCTCAAATTCTGTGCGGATGTTAAGAAACGAACCGTTTGTTTCATAGAAGATCCGTGTCCTGATAGCGTGGACACCCTGTTTACGCCACCGCCCTTTGTTTGGCGAACGTGAAATTTGATTAGTGATATGCGTATTTTATTAATGTTTGTGTAGTTTCATTTAAATAATTCTTACAAACAACATTAAACTCACAAAGTTTAGATGATGCGGAAATTTTTCTACAGTATCTGGGGTCAAGTTGATCGAGTAAAATTATTCCAGTATTGATGTAAATACGCCGTTACTAATCTTATCTCGAGAGGTCTTTATTCAGAAGTTAATTGAAATATAATTTAGAATTCGAACATGAATCCCTTTATCTTCTCCCAGACAACATATAATATTTTCAAGACCACTGCCTCCTTTTTAGTTTATATAAATTGTATTTATTTGAAATGTTTGCAAAATTAACACACAATACGAAATATTCCCCTATTCTCATGCCAGTAAAAAATATGAAAAACCCCATTATTGACGAAAACAGATGACATCAACCGTATAATACACATCTTGTTTTCCCGTATTTATTAGAAATAAAATGTATGTATATATATTATTTAAATTTAAAGTAGGTATTCAAACTATTGGCGTTATATTAATGACCACAGTATTGATTGTAAAAGAATTACCAGTACAAAAGCTAGTTAGTAATTATTATATGTACTTATTCATAATTAGAGTATCGAGCGCGGATCCACCATTGTGGGCACGATGGGCATGCCCACAACCTTAATAGATTTGTGACGTCACACTTTCACGGTCTATTGAGGTCGATAGTCTGATGATATTATATCAAATGCCTTAATAAAAAAAAAAAACAAAGAATCGTGCGTGATTCGGAAACATCTCCTTTGTAGCAATGAACTATATCGATCAAGAGCGAGTTCATACTGCGACTCGCACTTGGCCGATTTTCGGGTGACTGTGACCACAACCTTTTTTGAGGACTGGATCCGCGCCTATAGAGTATAAGCTGTAAGGTTTAATACCAAAAGCACCGAGTATACTTCCAAACCGTCACCAGCGTATCTGTTAATTTTAGAATCATTCATACATAAACCGTTTTTATTTAAATACAAAATTACTTACGATATTAACAAAGTTCACCAAAATACCGCTCTCATTACCGGCCAGTAACACTTAACTTCATTTCTTAATCGCTATTAATACAGCTTACACCCCAGGGCTTTATACAGATTAATGATAAGTACTGTCAGTTGTGTGAACAAGATAATTGATTTCTTGGAGCAATCGAGATGTTAAATTGATTATAATGCAGCTGTTCGCAGTTTATCTGACATTTCTGTTGAAGTTTGAACTATATATAATTTCCTGTCATGAATGAGGGTATAATAAAACATAGCATCACGTCTATATCTCCGAAGGGTTAGGCAGAGGTGTAATAATGTGCACCCACATTTCGCCAATGTTGTTATCGAGTCATCCGGGTTCAGTTCCAAACTCCGTGTCGGTACTGAGAATCTCTACACAGAAAAATCTAATAACACTTTGTCCCACCCGAGAATCGAACCCAGGACCTCACGCTTAGCAGTCGCGATTGCGATCACTAGACCAATGAGGCATTTAAGGCCTGGGCTTTAACTGGAAGATAGGCAAAGCGTAAAAATCAGAAGCACGATGTATTTAATAGTGGCTTGATGATGCTGTTGATGAGCACAACAACACCAAATCAGTGAATAAATTTATACTTTTTATTCGACCCATGATAAACTGTAATCTCCAGGTCACCCAGGAGATCAGCTCGTATAATTATAATAAAATTGGCTCGGGTTATCGCTTCGAGTCACTGTTTCATTTCCATTCAAACATTAAAATCAGTACACCAAAACATGTACTAAGAAATTACTAAACATTGAATTTTTAATATCTACTAGCGACCCACTCTGGCTTCGTTCGGCAGAGCGGTGGATATATCCTTATTCTAATAAGAATATATGGCTCTATTGGGTTACGTGGCCACGCCAGTAAAGCTCCTAGTCGGAACGATTTTATCCGACATCTTCAACAATCATTGTGTCATATTTCAGCCAATTTACACAAAACCTTAATGAATTACACACCTGAATCTTCCTCAAGAATCGCTCTTTACATTGGTGAAAATCGTATGAAAACCCGTTCAGTAGTTTGTGAGTTTATCGCGTTCAGACTTACAGACGCGACGGGGCTTTGTTTTATAATAATATATATGTAGATAGTGATGATTACAAAAGAAAATAAATTGGTTAATCAATAAAAAAATAAAATGCAACGATGCATTCCATTTCTGTTGGCATTACAAAATAAAGAATCAAACGCAATCAAACATACGAAAATTAAAAATAAATAAATTGATCTAATAAACAAACATCATTGTGTGTGTGACTGTACAGGCCCAGTATTTGATCAGCACTTGATAAGTTTGCTCAAGTTGGCCCACTTTCGCAATGAAGTATTGAATTTTGCTGATCTATTGTATTTTGATGCATTTCGCATCAGTCATGCGTCACAATTCCCTACGCACGAATGAAGTAAAATGCAAGGTCTGTAAGCTTATTACAATTGTTTCTGGAATCTTTTAGTCATGCCGGATTGATCGAACTGTGTTTGATGTGATGACGAAAGAATTGGTATGGTAAGTAATAAACTTGGCAACACTAACAAACATATTTAACATAGCACCACGCCTGTATTCGTCTAGGGCTCAGTAGAAGTGTACTATTGCACACCCACATTTCACAAATGCTGTTATTGAGTCTCATGTAATAGGAGGCGAGATTATTGCCATCTACCGGGCACGGTTTCAGACTACGTGCTGCTACTGAGAATTTCCATACAAGAAAACCCAATAACACTGCTCGACCCCAGCCTGATTACGAAAAAAAGCAACAGCAACGCGATAGCCACGCGACAGCAATCTCACTGTCAGCCAATACATTATATGTCACAAAAATGACGTTTGACAGAAGTAATCGCCCGATCTACGCCTGTCGCTACATCGCTAATCAGGCTGCGGGTAATAGGACCCAAGATTACACGCTTAGCAGTCGCGCTTGCGACCACTGTACCAATAGGGCAGTCAAATAAACGTTTTTCTTTAATTTTAACTGCTAGATTTGGCAAGGGCTTTTAAAGCTTCGCACCCAGCTCTCCACCAATCAGAGGCCCTAGTGTAAGTTTCTTTCGACAGGCTCGATTTTACGAATTTAGATGTAGTAAATCGAATTTGTCAAAAGAAACTTACACTAGGGCCTCAGAGCGCCGAACGTGGTCGATGCTTAAAATCGAGTTTGAAAGAAACTTACAATATGAGCTATTTTACTTTATTAATGCTCATTTGCCTTAATTCCAATTCCAATTTATTTTTATGGCTCCATCGTTATTCGATGATTTTGCCAACGTCAAGGTTGGATAAGACACTGTGGTAATTGTTGAAGAGACTGCTATATGATATAACTATTCACCAGTGTTTGTAGCGTTGAAGTCAATTGGGCCATTTGCCTTATAACTGGATTGAAATAACTACCGACTAAAATTGCCAACCATCACACAGTCATCATAAATCTTAATTTAATTAAAACGCACTTTACTACATACAGGCCTATACAAAGTGTATCACATGCTTGCCCTTTGTAAATTTCGCAATAATTGTCAAGTTAAAACACTCGTCGCGATGCGCCCGCGCCGCGTGGGTAGTTACAACTTGATCATGGACGATGCCTTAAAGGGAGATGTTTACATGCCAAGCATTCTGGGTTAGTGTGATGAGCTTGTAAAGATTTGTTAGTTACTTTATTCTAAACTTTATGTTTAGTTATGCTGACTCTTTTGTGGTGTTTTAAACGCCGCCGCCGGCTTACACTTTTTTGGGTCTATCACACATATTATTTATTTGTTTAGTTTGTAAAAAATTCAATTTATAGTTATTAAAATTTAAAAGCAAAATCAATTGATTATTAGAGTTAATCATTTATCGGATACCACAAATATTAATCATTCAATTTTATCTGAAAACCATGTGTTATTGTTATTTATATGTTTTTATTTAGTTTGTAAATATAGTGGAATTATTATGTAGTTAGAAAAAATGCACTATAATTTTTACCCTTAACTAATACAGCATTCTAAAGAATAACATTTCTAACAAACAGCTACTTTTCATTAGCTAACAGTTAAGTACGAAATATTGTGAATTCTCATGAGAAACAAAATCTAAAGTTAAACTATAACACTTTCATAATGGGTTCTTAGCTAATTCTGTGCTATTATATACATATAATTATGAGTGTCTTCTCTTTGAAGACCAACTTTAGCTCTAATATGAGGTAGGTACGCATTACATAATCTCATGATTAAATTAATACAGTGTAATAGTAGATTACAAATATATTGTTTGCTTACCCTGTCGGTTATTATACTGAACTATAAGAGGGGAACAAGCGACCGGTTTGTGCTAAAACGTTTGAGCATCTGTCTGCCATGTTTCCCTTTTTGTATCTAGATGGCGCTGTACAAATTTGACTAAATTCTGAATGGCGGTGTTAAGATTCTCCGACGTTGAACGACCCTCTCGTTGAACTTTTGATAACTCATACTTACCTGGCGTAGGGGAAACCGTGATCATTGAGGCGGTTCCCCTAGGGCGAGGCGCGTCCATTGCACTGCGGACGGGTTGACCCCTACGATTACCCCTAATGTGGGTAACTCGGACGCGAAATTTTTGGTAGTGGGGACTGCGTTCGCGCCGTCCCCATCAGAAACATAAAATAACTCGCCATAATTAGTAATTAGTATGTGCCGCAGTCTTAGTAACTTGATGAGCTGCCAGCCAAGTGCTTTCTTGGATAACGAAACGAAACTGTCTACCGAATATCAACAGCGGTTGTTAAAACGCGCTATTTTTTCAGTAGCGACGAGTTTTAGTTTCCTTTCATGTTATTCTATCAATATTCTGCAAAGCCGCTAAATAAACGAACCCATACTATAACATTTTTTGTTATAGCGGTACAACCATCATCAAAACGCTTCACAAAAAAATATTACCTGCAAACCAAACAATTCCCTTTCGTAAGAGCAAAAAAACAACTACAGTGATGCCTATGAGTTAGCTAGCCCAACGTAATCAATAAAAAAAGTGTTACACCCATTAGTTGGTGTTACATTGATGAAATACTAATTGATTTAGTTTAGCCACTCATAAGATACGCATCTGACTGGCTGATTGATTGACTAAGCATAATGGCTTAATAGTATTGTATAATCGATTGATGTTATCTGTGGATAAGTGTGTTAGTAAGCCTATATGGTTGTAATTGGTATTTATGGTGCCTTATTTGAAGTTTATGTACGATTTAGTTGTCTTAACAAAAGGTTATACATATATGGTACGATGGAATAGCATATTTTAATGAAATATTACAATTACACTGACTCAGGTAACCAGCATATAGAGGGCATAGTTGCTACATCAAAAAGCATCACGCCTGTATTCGCCGAAGGGTTAGTCAGAGGTGTAAATTCCTCTAGCAATAGTATTTTTATTAATTCACACATAAAACTGTCAAAGTCCCACGTAAAAAGGGGCGACCGTGTTGCCATCTACCGGGCACTTTAACAAACTCCAGGCTGATACTGAGATATTCCTAAAAGAAAAACCCAAAAACATTCATAACATCTAACAAGAAGCCTTTAGGCTGGACGAATATATCTGATAATTTATCCAATTCGATTTTCAATGACATATATTGAAACACTTTTCAACACGAGTGTCATTAAGTCACGTACAGTCGGTGACAGTGATACACTTGACATTATGTTCAGCAATGGATAACGAGAAGTACTGATATTCTCACGAAGCTTTGACAGATCATTATCTAATTCATTTTCAATTCTTTAGTACTTAATTGGGTCGTGGGCGATATATTTCAACAAATATCAAAGCTTGTTGACAATAAGAGCTTTAGGATTGCCAAATTTAGTTCTGGTTTGGCAATTGAAGACAGAAAAGGACTTGACCGCTTTTAGTTGGGCATCATATGGCGGTGATCAAAATTGATTGAACAAATAAAAATGTTAACAAATAAACAAACAAAAAAAAGTGACTACCTCATTAGTCTAGTAGTCGCAAGCGCGAATGCTGGGCGAGAGGTTGTGGTTTCAATTCCCGGAGTCTGAAACTATGCCCGGTAGATGGCTATAGACTCGCCCCCTATTACATGGGACTCAATGGGGTGTTCAATAGTACACCTCTGCCTAAGCTTTCGGCGAATACAGGCGTGATGATGCAATAAAAATAAATTGTAGATGTAATGTTTCAAAGTAGTTTGACACCAGCTAACAAATATCGCAGACTAAAATTTTAAGTAAGGCAAATATATAAAACAACTATACGCGGTTCTTAGGACTCTGATTCATTCATAGTCCATCTAATAGCTAATAATTTTCACAGAATTAATTCTGATTCACAAAACCGCACGAGTGTTTACCGATCTTCTTATTACACGATGGAAATTCCTGATGTTTTCATGAGTTTTAGTTGATGTCGTTTATATAGTGAGTCACTTGTTAGTCTTGGAATAAATGATTGAACAACACGGATGGTTATTTTTATCGTCTGGTTTAAAACATTGATTCATGGCCCCACATCTTCATTGCCTATAGGACCAGTTCGGCCTTTTAATCTGGTCCTGTTGGCAAAATATTACTATTACTATATACATATACTATGCTTCTATTTAGAATTATTATTCTTGTTTGGACTTCTTATTTTGAACCCTGTCTCTAACCCATAAGAATATACGGTTCCAGAGAGCCATTAGGGCTATTTACAATCTGCATAGTGGTGAGTCTTTGAGAGAACTTTTTAAAGAAATTAATATTATGACAGTCCCAGGTCAATATATCTACGAAAATATTATGTACGTACGAAAAAATATAACTATGTTTAGTAAACAATGTGATATACATGATTATAATACTAGGAATAAGACCAAATTAGTACAGCACTATCATCGCTTAGCTAAAGTCCATACGTCTTTTATAGGATACAGTATCAAATTTTATAATAAAATACCAGACAGCGTGTTAAATTTACCAGAAAATAAATTCAAAATACTAGTTAAACGTATTCTTTGCAAACAAGCATACTATAAATTAGAAGATTATCTTGTAGATAAAAATGTTTGGCGAAATGCTAGTCCAGCTCCGCAAGACCATGAATAATACAATATGTACCTAATGTTAATTTTTTTAACAATTGGACATCATATATTTGTGTATTTATTGATTTTGTGACATTTTTTTATTATAAATTTTTTTTTTTTTTTACTTACTATTGACTTCATATGGCTTCATATGGTATTTATCTTGACTTAGATTCGGCTTTATTGGCAATATAGTTTAGTATTGACTTGTATTGGCCTTATTGGCATTATTGTATTATTATTATTTTTGACATCTTTTGGCTTTATTGGCCTTATTGTATTATTATTATTATTTTGACATCTTTTGGCTTTATTGGCCTTATTATTTTTCATTGACATTCATTGGCTTTATTGGCATTTTTATTGTTAATTTGTATCTGCCTTGTTGTATTACCTGCTATTTTTTGTTATTATGTTGGCAATTTGTAATATGTGAGCACCATGTAGCCCTAAAGAGATATTTTATTCAATTGACGTGATAGTTGTCTGGCAGTTTGAGAATGTCATGCTCACTTAAATGTCCTGCTGATAGTGGCGTGTGTGTCGGGTCGTTGAGTTCCCTGCAATGTGGTTGAGTTGAGCGATGCCGATTCGTGCGTCATACTCGTGAACGGGTGCCGTCTGTTGGGACTGGTCAGCTCATAGCTGCCATGTCAATCTTATCAGAATATTGGTTATTAATTTAAAAATCAGGCTTGTTTAGTTTAGACTTTTTTTTTTACATTGTCCTTTTTTTTTTTTTTTTTTTTTTTTTTTTTTTTTTTTTTAAAACGTTGCCCCACACTAGGAATAATTCCTGTATCGTGGGTGCGTTTACAAACACATATATTCACATACACAAACGCCCAGACCCGAAACAATTATCTGTAGATCATACAAATATTTGTTCCGTGCGGGGATCGAACCCGCGACACTTAGCGCAGAAAGCTAATCGCTTAGCCACTACGCCAACCGTGTCTTATCTTATCTTATCCGTATAAAAACAATCATCTCCAGGAACTTCCCCAGATACAGCTTCATTCCACCAATTGATGACTATTGGACTTTTAATAATAATTGTCGGTTTTTCTTTCATAAATCAACTAAAAGATAACACTTACGGGTACAACACACCATCTACATAAGGCTAGATGACTTAACTACATCATACTCAAACCATATATACGTAATTACGATCTCCTTAAAAACTTATCTATGTGTAGAATTATTTAATTAATTAAATCATTATTTATTTCCTCGAACTCCTACGCATCTCCATAAAAATATGTGGTAGGCCTTTTATTAGTGAGAAGCCTATATTGGGACACGACTTGTTCTATCGGTTTCATATGTACTTAAGTATGTAATGGCTTCTAATCTCATGTACGAAAAAAACCAACGTATAATTGTTATTTTAAAATGCTGGCGATCTTTTTGAGGGGTTTTATCGCAGTAATGGGCTGAGTAGCAAAACCAGTACCTCTATTATGAGTTTTTCACTATTTACTTTCATAGTAAATGTAAATTTTTATGCAAGCGATTTTAGTTCTTAACTTGTTTACATTAGGATTTAGAGTCGCTAACATGACATCTCTATAATATCGTAAATAGTAAATCAAAACTTTACTATGACACATATGTCACATAAGCGACTCTAATCCCTAATGTAACCAAGTTAAGAACTAAAATCGCTATCATGAAAATTTACTTTACTTTGATAGTAAATTGTTAGAAAACTCGTGATAGAGGTACAGAAGGCAGTTTTGAAGCTCCTTTTGACAAGACGAAATATTAATAACTAGAGACCCGCCCCGGCTTCACACGGGTGCAATTCATGTGACAGCAGAACTGTCAATCTGGACGTCACATTTTTTTTATTGAGATTTTCATACAATAATCGTAAGCGAAATTCTAAGTCTATGTATATAGTCTATTAGTCTATCAATAATACAATCCATATTTCCGACGTTTCAAGTGGATTTTCCAAAAAAATTCTTTCGTGCAAACGTTGTCCTGACAATTAAAAACACAATAAAAAAAAAGAATTAGCCAAATAGATGCAGCCGTTTTGAAGTTATGCGCTTACATACATTTTCGGCATTTGATTTTTATTTACATAGAAGATATTAAAATCTTTATTTCAGACATAACAGATCACATTCAGTAACAAATTACATCACTCAAGATAAATAATGAATTACTTGATTTCAATTAAATTTGGGAATATTTATACAGCTACAGTTTTCATGACTTTCAAAGATAAATAATATTAAATAATGAGATTTATTATTACCAATGATGATACGAAATATGAAATATTACAGTAGTTAAGTCTATACTGCAGGGCATAAGAGTCTTTAGTAGGAAGCCGTGAAACATGAAGAACATACCATAAGTGACAGATATTGCAAGTATTTTCTTTAGCAATTGTAACAGCGCGAAGTCTTGGTACCTTTACGTGATATGATGAATTAAATATGAACTTCAAAACATTATCTACTGTCCATCATGTGAAGCCGATACTGTAACAACTAATTAATAGCATTGTGTTTAAGTGGCGCCTAGTGATGGCCCGTCACTACTAGAGCACGATCGTGATATTTGAACTTAATAAATTTGTGTTCAGTGTGATTTCAACATGTTGCCGCTCCGGGTTTTGTTCACGAGGTAAAGATACCGAGATAAAGAATTTCACAACTTGATGTAGGAATTAATAATGATAATTATTTTATATTAATTAGGGGTAACATAATAGTAGCGACTGAAAAATGGACTGAAAGAGAGCAGGGATTTAGAAAAACCATGATGAGTGAGCGGGCAATAGAAATAGAGTATATAAATGAGAATTCAAAATAAATAAGCTACAACAATAAATATTTGTATGATCTATAGATAGTTGTTTTGGGTCTGGGTGTATGTCCATGTAAATATTTTGTGTTCGTAAACGCACTCACGATACAGGAATAATAGGTACCTAGTGGGGGGGCAAGTCTTTTTAAAAAGAAGGAGAAGAACATTATTAACTGAGAAATAAAAATACATTGTGTGTGAAAAAGGCATTTTATTTTACACCATGATCCCAAACACTACAACAGAGGATCCCAGACTTTTTTTCTCATAGACCACTTTCAAAATTTAGCTGGTTCCTGTGGACCCCCTGCAGCTACATTTCTACCATATTGTAAATTGAATTGTATACACCCATTTTTTGTCACGCCAACGTAAACCCCCGTCGAGTCTCCCGTGGACCCCTGGGGGTCCACCTGGACCACTTTGGGAACGAAAGCACTACAATGAGTTGATAAGTGATAAGTAATATAAGTACCATTTTTCCCTAATACTCGACTAGCGGGTTCACCATCTTGATTCAGGCCTTACCTATACTCCATTTATTATAAGTATTATAAAAATAGACGAATGTGGAACAAAGAAATATTTCCTAACTAAAATTAACCTTATTTGTTTAAAATAAATAACGACTTTTCTTTCAGCGGGAATTTATCGTGTAACCATCCGAAATCAACTGTAACACCACTTGAAGAAATGGTCCAAAAGATACTCGTGTTCGTGTGGTATTGGGCCTTTTTTGTCTGCTTTTATAATTAATGGAGTGAAAAGCTTTTGCACTAATTCTAGTCTCACGAGACACGGCAGGGTTTATTAAGAGTTGTTGTCTAAATATGTTCAATGATAGTATTGAATCTGTTGTTTCCAACTAAACTTATCGTTTTGACCACGACATCCGCAAATGCATTTAACAATAAAACGTCTCAGACTACAAAAGCTTTCGATTTGTCTATCGTTTTGTAACTTTACTGATCCAACTGATCTAACTATTACGCAACTGATCCAAATAAATGATGCAACGAGAACAAAGTGATACTATCACTAGTGTTATATTCTATTTGATCGATTACTATATCGGGATCGAGATGTTTATCGAATTACATTGACTATTCGTTCGTATTTGAAGATGAATGCAGTGATTGTATGGGCGTAATTAATTTAGTTGTTCTGCTTTGTGGTACTTGGGTGCCTAGATGACTTTCACGGCGATTTAGTTCCTAAGATCTGGGAAGATTTGGTCGCGAATAGTCGAGATCTCGTGATAATCGTTATAGATTATTGTATCCGACACTATTGTAGTAGGTCATAAGTTATGAAGATTAATGCAGAGGTTGGCAGCGTATCATTAATTTAGTTATTCTGCATTGTTTGTCGGTACATTCTTTTTTGATTTTTTGTTGTATTCTGAGAGCTATCTATGCTATCACTACATATTATAAAACAAAGTCCCCCGCTGCGTCTGTCTGTCTGTTTACGATAAACTCAAAAACTACTGAACCTATTATCATGCAGTTTTCATCAATAGACAGAGCGAATCATGAGAAAGGTTTAGGTGTATAATTCGATAAGGGTTTGTGTAAATTGGCTGAAATATGACGATGATTGTTGAAAAAATCATGCCAACTGGGAACTTAACTGGCGTGCGCCGAGTAAAAGCTCAACGTAACAGGCTAAAAACACACTACGATAGAAAAAAAAATGAAGGCGTATATGCTCTGCTACCCGTGCGAAGCCGGGGCGGGTCGCTAGTTTTCATATAAAGCAACTTGAATTGAAAGAATTGTATTTGATATTTAAATGGAAGTGATTAGAACTGTTAACATTCGCACGCAAAAAATTCTATACTGCCTGATAAAGCAAATGAAAATTGGTAATATCAATTACTCGTTTGTTATGAAGATTTATTTCTTTCTTTCACTGTGCATTACGTTGGGATTTCAGATTAATTGTGCATTGAAAGCCTTTGAAAACAATTTAATAGAATTATTTTATGGTTGGACGACATGGTTGCCGTAGTGGCTAAGTGATTAGCTTTCTGCGCTAGGTGTCGCGGATTCACTTCCCGCACGGAACAAATATTTGTATGACAGATAGTTGTTTCGGGTTTGGTTGTATGTGCATGTGACATGTATGTTTGTAAACTGTACCGACTAGACAGGAGAAATCCTAGAGTGGGGCAACGTTTTTTTTAAAGAAAAAAAAAATGTTTAGGAATAGTACAATTGATTTATCTTTATAAATACTGGCAGGTTATTCTCTCTTACAAAATAGTTCAGTCTACTTTTTTTACAGCCTGATTTTTCGATTTTTAATGATGTTTTGAATAAAAAATTACATAATCAGATTGTACTTGAGAATCCAATCCATTAATCGAGTGGTTGTATTAGATTAGACTATAATTTAATTTGAATTTGTAGCTTATTTCGATTCACACACGTTTTATCATGCACAGTAAACTGAATTCTAAGAACTTATAATGTAAGATAGATTCCTATTTATCTCGAAGCTATCGAGATTTAGATAATCGCTTGGTAATCTATTATTTAATCATTTATTCGCATTTCATGAAGAGGAATGCGTTGCTCTGAATTTGAGTGATTGTTCCACTGCCATTAACTGAATTGCTGATTATTGCTTAACTTCATTCGCTATTGCTTTTATAGAATATTTTAAACTACAGATAACTAGGTGCATTAGGTATAAATTTATATGTAACGAAGATTAATTAATATTACAAAAATACATAATTCTTTATTTTCTTCAAAAAGGTATGTACTACGTACCTAGTGACTGAAGCGTCCTTTTAAGCAACAATATGCTTGTATTAGGAAATATTATATTATATATTTAGTACTGAAAGTTGGTTATAAACTTACATTTGTAACGTATTTGTAACCTCATTGGTCCAGTAGTCGCAAGCGCGACTGTTGAGCGCGAGGTCCTAGGTTCAATTCCCGGGGCGGGCACAGTATTATTGGGTTTTTCGGCATGGACATTCTCAGTACATACATACTAGATACATAGCATAGCATCACGCCGGTTAACCCTGAAAGGTTAGGCAGAGGTGTACTTGCTATTGTACATTCTATTCTATGTCGGTATCGTATTGTACACCCACACTTCGCCGATGGTGTTATTAAGTCCTATCTAATAGCTACTCAGGATTTTCTAACAGAAAAGTCCAAGAATACTTTGCCCGATCCGGATTTCGAACCCAGGACTTTACGCTCAGCTATAATGAGGAGCTGTTGAATATCTTTTTGTCGGTCCTATGCTTCATAACATAATTATTAGCTTACATCAACAGTTAATATCTTCCGATAGAATTCGGTTCAGTCAACGCCCTATCGGCGATAGGTAAGTCAAGGATGAAGTACATTCTCTTACGCAACTGATGCGCGCGCGCAAGATCCACATAGCTTAGTTAGGATTACAGGTATTAGTTGTTTACGTACTTGAGACTTAAAAGGTACCTATGCTTCGATGTTCGTTTAGTTCGTCACAGTACTACGTGTCTGTAATTAATGAGCTCTTATAATAGGATTGGCCACATGTTATGCCACATGTTATGTATCCATGTATACATAGCCACATGGGCTCAGAGCTACATAGTTACCTAATTGAGGTTCAGCAGTGTTTGCTGCGGTTAATCCTTGGATGTGTAACCGTTATTCACACATCGAGACCCCTCCGTGCCTCGAAAAGCAATTCAAGCAGTTGGTCCCGGGTGTCATACGAATACCTATGACAGTCGTTACGGGTGTCAGCAGCCCAAAAAGTCTGACAACCAGTCTAACCTTAGAGTATCAGTATCTCCCAGTAATTGGGTGGCGGAGGTCAGATGGTAGTCGCTCCGTGTAAAATACTGATATTCACCCGCAACCGATAAAACTTGTAACCGACTCCAATGTAGTTCGGAAAACGCTAGGCGAATGATGATGATCGAGGCGATGATCAGTAAAGCTTTCTTTATTATGCCCGTTCCTATTTGTTGTTTGTTTCTTAGTAAACGCGACTCAGGTTCGGAATAATCTGACAAAACCAGTGACCATTTGAACAAAGTCGCGACAGACAGCCAGTTCTTTATAAAATTACTTGTGCTTGTTAATTATGTGGTTATTATTATAATAATTTAACCTATTACTGTCCCACTGCTGGGCAAGGGTCTCTTCTCAGAATGAGAAGGGTAAGGCTTTTGTCCATCACGCTGGCCCAGTGCGGGTTGGCGGACTACACACAGCATCAAGAACTTTATGGAGTCCTCTCAGGTGTGATTTCGTCACGATGTTTTCCTTCACCGTAAACGCAAGTGATAATCAAATTCTGATCCGCACATGATTCCGAAAAGTCAGAGGTGCGGACGGGGTTTGAGTCAGACCCTCCTGCATGGAAAGCAAACGTTAAACCGCTAGCCCCTTTCATTTACTTGACCTTTATAAATAGGTTGACAATCACTTGTTAACGTTTAATTGGAATGTCTCAGTAGCAGCACAGACTTAAGAATGCCCTTTAGCCCACACCCTATTACATGAGTCTTAATAGCGTCATCAGCGAAATATGGGTGTAAAAATACCTCTGTCTAACCCTTCCAAGAAAACAGGCGTGATGTTGTGTTATGTAATCTTAAAAAAAAAAACTCAAAAATCCCATTTAAGACGCTACAAAAATACGATTACCCTCATTATTAAAATCACCGGCTAACTTTATCATTATTGCGTTCAAACTTGACCATGACCTGAGTTTGCGTTAATTGATTCTGATTCGGTTTTTTGTACATTATGCAACGGCTGATAATGACAGTTTTATTGTAACTAGTATCACAAATTATTATTAGTTTTCAAGAGGCTCTATGGTATGAAGATTTATTTATTCGTTTGACGTGAATAGGTAATTGTCGCTTTTGTTGAAAATTGAGGTTCAATTGAGGCAATATACTGATGAGGTATTATGCTACAATAAAATTTAACCTACGTATTTAATATAAGCAGTGAGGTTCTGAGATCGATTCCGGTCTGCTGAATTTCCGATATTCATGTGCGGATCAGAATATGATTGTTACCTGCGTTAACGGTAAACGAACATATCGCGACGAAATCAGCACACGATGATATAATGAGGTTTTTTTTTTAACATTGCCTCACACTAGGATTTCTCCTGTATCGTGGGTATAGTTTACAAACATACATGTCACATACACACACAACCAGACCCGAAACAACTATCTGTAGATCATACAAATATTTGCTTCGTGCGGGAATCAAACCCGCGACACGTAGCGCAGCGGTTGATCGCTCACCAACCGTGCTGTCAATGTTTATAAGATGCTTCTGTTGATCTAGATGCATTTTTTTTGTATTATGTTAGGTGTAGTATACCCGCAGTAAACAATAAGAGTTACTTGCCCGTTCTTCTTCCATTGGAAATCAACACTTTGAAATGTGACAACTAGAGTCTGACTATTCTTAAGTACCTGTATATGGTGTATCCTATCTTATCCTGTCCTACTCATATTATAAATGTGAAAGTTTCTGAGGATGGATGGATATTTGTTACCCAATCACGCCAGAACGGCTAAACGGATTTGGATGAAATTTGCCACAGATATCGATTATAGTCTAGAATAGCACATAAGCTACTTTTTATCCCAAAAAAATGTACGGGTTCGTTAACCATGCGGGCGAAGCCGCGGGCGGAAGCTAGTATTATAAATGTGAAAGTTTCTGAGGATTGATAGATGGATGGATATTTGTTACTCAATCACGATAGAACGGCTGTATAGATCTGGATGAAATTTGCTACAGAGATAGACTATATATATAGTCTAGAATAGCACTTAGGGTACTTTTTATCCCAGAATAATGTACGGGTTCGTAAACCATGCGGGCGAAGCCGCGGGCGGAAGCTAGTATTATAAATGTGAAAGTTTCTGAGGATGGATAGATGGATGGATGGATATTTGTTACTCAATCACGATAGAACGGCTGTACGGATCTCGATGAAATTTGGGACAGAGATAGATTATAGTCTAGAATAGCGCATAGGGTACTTTTTATCGGGCGAAGACGCAGGCGGCAGCTAGTATATAATAAACATTCTTATCTTATCATAACTACAAAGCTATTGCCAGCAACATGACATCATTCAGAGATGGCCATGGTAACAATTAACAATAATTACATAATAATAACTCAGCCATGTAAACAAACATAATTATTAATTAATAACACTGTACACCTGCGCGCGCATTGCATCCGGAAAAACATAATTGTCACAATGATGAGATGTCATAGAAGTTATACTAACCTTTTTTAGATCCGTGAGAAAAACTTGTACACAGTCATAGTCTAAACATTTTGATTAATATTGTGATCTAATTATGAATCCATAAGTCGTATGACCCGGGTACGTCTTAAAACTGCGGCCAGTCACCGGAGGACGGGCAGCAGCGTCCTCTCACTAATCGGTGAGCCACTGCGATCCCCAAGCCGCATACCAAGCGTGGGGATTATGGCAAACCCCCCCTTGGGGGAGGCCTTCGTTCAGCAGTGAACGTCTTCTGGCTGATGATGATGATGATGAAGTCGTGTGAGCTCCGTCAAATGTCAAATTAAGTCAAAGGCCAAGTACTAAGACATAATTTTCGGAAATAAATAGATCAAACCGTCTCATTGGTCTTGTTTGGTCTTAGGATTATTCTGTTACAAAAATTGTCGGTATGAGATATGGGACTTACCTACATGTCAATATGGGCATTATATTGTATATGTAATATATATATATGGGACTTAATAGCGGCATTGATGAAATATGTACGTAATTTTTTTTTCCCTCAGCTTAACAAAATCATTTTTTTTAAAACGTTGCCTTTTCTAGGAATAATTCCTGTATCGTGGGTGCGTTTACAAACACATATATTCACATACACACAAACACCCAGACCCGTAACAATTATCTGTAGATGATACAAATATTTGTTCCGTGCGGGGATCGAACCCGCGACACATAGCGCAGAAAGCTAATCGCTTGGCCACTACGCCAACCGTGTCGTCAAACCATTCAAAACGGAATGGTTATTTCTTTATTATTTTTAATTTATATTATCTTTGATTAGAGCCTCTTTTGGAAAGTAGAAAGATCTTGAACAAGGCTTAAAGTTCCTGGGGCTTTATTCTCCTATATCAGTCAAAGTCAACGTTCTTTTTTCGACTAGGCATTTGCAGGCCCTTTTAATAAGTCGAGACTCTAGGCGCACTGTTCCAAACGGAGGTAGGTCCTATGGAGAAGATACCGGCAAGACACTCCATAGATACTATTTTCAAAAAAATAAAAAGTAAATTTGCAATTAATAATCTTACAACAACGATAATTTGTCTTGCGCTCACATTAAGATGTGTAAGTGTGGTTGTTATACAGAATAGGGCCCCTTGGGTGGCTTTTTTACTGTAAACATTAATTAGTCACATTCTGCTGCTTACCCCAAAGGTAACCAAAAGACGTTTATAAATATATGCTAATAAAGCAAATAATGTTTCAAAGTAGGTTTTTTTTTTCTCTTTTTTTAAACGTTGCCTCATACTAGGATTTCTCCTGTGTCGTGGGTACAGTTTACAAACATACATGTCACATACACACACAACCAGACTCGAAACAACTATCTGTAGATCATACAAATATTTATTCTGTGCGGGGATCGAACCCGTGACACATAGCGCAGAAAGCTAATCGCTTAACCACTGCGCCAACCGTGTCGTTGTAAATTTGCAATTAATAATCTTACAACAACGATAATTTGTCTTGCGTTCGCAGCAAGATGTACAAGCGTTGTTGTCATACAGAATAGGGCCCCTTGGGTGTCTTTTTTACTGTGAGCAATAATTAGTCACACTCTGCTGCTTACCCCAAAGGTAACCAAAAGACGTTTATAAATATCTTCTAATAAAGCAAATAATGTTACTAAGTAGATACTAGAAGTTTCTTTGATTGGAGCATTTATTTTGATAAATTTTTGTTTAGTAATTCACCCGATTCGTTCGTACGTCATTAGATACGCGTTATAAACTTTTATTATTTGTTTTATGAATGTTATTTTTAATAGGACACCTAATCTTATCACCTAATTATTTTTCAGATTAATCTCATTGTCTTGGGAAAATATTTAAGCAACTGAATTGTCTTACTGTATATTTTGCTTAATTAAATCAGTCTGGACACTTGGCTGTTTAAAGTGTAATACTGCCGTTATTTTCCAGCCTGGAGTGTTTGAGCGAACAATACCTACCCAAACTTGCAACCCCTCAACTTCCTTGATACAGAGCTGCAGACTCAAATAGCTTCTAACTAACTTTTTAGTTATTGTTCTTCAATTGTTTTTTTTCTTTGAGGAGGTTGCCTTCATGAGTCTGCCAGTCTAACTAGGTCCTACCGCTTGTAAGTGAAATTGACTTTGAAGTGCATTTGGCCTCTTTTCTTTTTCATTTGTTGTTACAGACATCTACAAACCTTTTGTTAATTGATCAAGTCTATAGCCATATCAGGAAATCAAAAACAAACGCATAATCAACAGAATCCGTCAATTCAGCCAATGGACGGGTAATAGACCACGTCGAATCCATAAATCGAGAACACTATAGTACGTTCAAGGACGCAAGACAGGTCGGGTAGGGGGGCATCACTAACTCGTGACCGGCGCGGCCAAATGTCAAATAGTCTCTCTTGAAACCGCGCTGAGAACGCGCGCGCAAAACAATCGAGACACGAATACGATTCGAAATAATCGAAAACGAAATAACAATAACATAACACTAATTCCTAATTCAAACATTAAAAAAAAAAACCCGCCAGTGTCATAGTGCTGCTTATTTTTTTTTCTCAGTTTTACATTACAAACTTTTAAGTCGATGTATTTGGAATATCATCGATTAAAGTGCAGTTGACATTTCGTATCTTATTAATTACTAGGAAAGGTGAAGCCGAGTGAATGTGGTTTCTTCGGCATTGTATCCATGAATAAATAGTGGGAATTATTTTTTCGGTCATTGACAATTTCCTGTAGTAATTAGTCTCTATCGATTGTTTCTTGATATTAATTAGTGAGTTATGTTAGTTTGACGGACTGTGTTGACGTAAGTGCATCATGGGTTGTAAATATATTCTGTTGGTGTGTGCTACGGTGATCTGTTTGAAGTTCGCCGCTGTCAACACACAGGTGAGTGACAGTTTGTGTTTTTCAGGGTTAACAGGATTATTTACGAATATTACTGTTTTTTTTTACGAAAAGTTATTAAAAAGCGTTGACACGGAAAAACTTATAAAAAATATATGTAGATTTACATTAAAACTTAACATAATAATGCGATTTATCATACATATAACGCATTACGTTAATAAGAACATGTATCTTCATTTTAGTATTCACTTTGTGATATATATTTTTTATTCTAAATTATATCTCTTCCTGTTCTACGTATGAGGATATTTCAATAACCTTCCTTCTTACTTATTAATAAGAATAATACGGTAATTAGCTCCGAAATACTTATGTACTTATCATCTGTTGTTAGCATTAATATTAACTTAATTATGTACATAATTATAATCGGGCTTTATTTCCAGATTTATATTTTAATACTACATAGTAGTGCCCGCGGATCTGTTCGTAAACAAAGATTTTTGATAGAAAATATTAATCCCATTTCACCACTATAGGGGTTGAATTTTGATTCTTTAAAATCCTTTGCTTGTGTATACTCGTATTTAGTTGTAGGCTTTATGATTACCGAGATGTACGTGATTAGTCACAGACTGATTAATTGATTAAATGAATGGTTTTAATATCTATAGATATATATGAAAGCGGATTATATATCCGGATTAGATATCTAGCTGTTTACTCAAATTCGTCGTTTTGATTTTGGGATCTTTACAATAACGTTACGTACCTACCGTGTCCAACTATAGCTACGAATCATCCAGATGAACACATACCAAAGTCGATAAGAAAAAAATTGCATCAAAACCTATCCAAAGCTATTTAAGAGCAGAATAATTACGAACATACGCACACCGGAATTTTATACATAAAGACTAATATTATATGAATATGTAGAGATAAAATCTACATTTGACAAACATTAATAGGTGCAATTATGTAAATAATGATAAGTATGTATTCGTAATTAATACAGAATGTATCAGCTTATTAAGTCGTAAAAGACGACTAAAGGAATATATAACTTATATACTAATAGATATTGGTGAACTCAACTATGTTTTTGTATTGAAATATTTATTTTGTAATTAAGGCCAATGCTTTTATCTTGAAATAAAAAAAAATAATGATAAGGCAAAGTTGATTTATCATCAATCTTTAACCAAAGAAGTATATTAGCATTCCTTGTCGTACGAAAAAATACAAAATGTGAAGATTTTTGTTATTTTTTTTAATCAGTTAAGAAAACCTACAAGATACGGGATAAACTGTCATATGACATCTACCAAGGTTAATATTTATTCAGCCTAGAGCTCTCCCAAATAGCGCCATTGAAACAAACTTCAATATTTATCGTAAATGTATTGATATGATACTGATTGTTATCCTAATTTCTTTGTAAGTTGTATTTTTCTAGAATTTCTTCTGTATCGTAGTTATATGATAATATTTGTATGATCTACAGATAATTGTTTCGGGTCTGGGTGTTTGTGTATGTAAATATATGCGTTTGTAAACGCACCCACGATACAGGAATTATTCCTAGAGAGGGGAAAAGGTAAAAAAAAAATTGAGCATTCAGAAAAGTTATATCTCTATTTTATGATCTTTACTCACCGGATCTACCCCCAGACATAGGACATCTGTCTCTAGATTATGCAAATATGTATTTATTTTTTGTCAATGCCACTGCGCTAACTGTGCCATCAAAATCTGTATATCCAGTTCTAGTAGATAAACCTATGCGTTACCTTCGATATGTATTGTGGGTGTAAGTTCAAGATCTACTATTAATTCAAAAAGCCATTAATTATATAATGTATGCAGGCCCACCTTACGTAGGACAATAATAATATACGAAGTCGGTACACTAACAGATGTTTTGGTACGTCACTTATAAACCAACAAATTATGATTTCAGTAAAACGCAAAAAAAAAATGTCAATTTTCACTGGACAGATAAGTAAGAAGGTTAGACAAAATAAATACTACTTATACTCGTTTTGTTTAAATATTTAACTAAAGGTAAACAATCTTGATGTGTAGTTTTAATATTTTTTTGTTTAAAAACTCAGTTTAAAAATAAAACGCGACTAAAAACCAATGTAAAACAATAATAACAATTACCAAATCAATTGAACCACTAGTTTAAGCAGTAGTTTATTTGTTTAATATGTGTTTGTGTAAAAAGTCACATCAAGATTGTTTACCTTTATTTAAGTGCCTAAACAAACCGAGTATAGATACAAATTGACATTAAATATTACACGCAAGCGTGCAGGGTTCTTTTGACAAACAACTGACACATTATTATCCCAAATTATCATAAAACACAAAAATATTTGATTATCTTTCGTTCTGTTCACTCTTTCTTTCATCTGATATAACTTGAATTGTCACCCATAAGCCGCCATGGCGCGTGATATAAAAGACTTCAACGCGCACGCGCACCGTGGCCTACGAATGCCTACGATACGTAGCTACAAATCCATTGCGTCCTCAGAGGTTAACGACTCTTTACGGCTACCGGGGTCATTAATATGTATTGCTTTCGTGTGCTAGATTTAATGAGATGATATATATAAGCCATTTCGCCTCTCCGCTCAAAAATAGAATCTACACATCTGGTGCTATTTTTTTATAAATTTTTTAATTTTTTTAACTTAAGTTCTAAGAATTTTAAGCTGTTGTGTGACGTATTTCCATGGGTATCGGAATAGGGGACTAAATGTTATATCAGGAATGAAGGCGGTTTAAGTGCCGCATAATGCTTTAAAGCGCAAGCGCGGAACACGATTCTCTACCTTCTCAGGCCTGCCTCTGATCGGGCGATAGACTAGGGAGTTGAGGCCTTACATTGTGGTCTCGCCTCGACATCTGCATTAACAATGTCATGTCATTGTCATTCAATATCATGTCCTAGATTTTCAAAGGTACCAGGAATTTTCTGAAAACAAAGCCTAACACTTCACATTTGCAGTATCAGACACAAAATTAGCTTAATATCTCTCAATCATTAACTAATAATTAAATTATGCATCATTCATCATTTATTAGTACCTTATTTATCCTAAATGTCAATACCATCTCGATATTACAAAAAAGAAAACAACCACTCCACTTATTAATTTCACCGTCGTTCATTATATCAACTCCGGCGCATGACATCTGACATTACAGTGTCGACAAGCGATACCGGCCGCGTCCCAAATAGATAACACAGCTATCGCGTGACAATGACTGACCTCTTGAGTTAAATAATAAATAACATGTTTTTGTTCGTCGACTACCTCATAAGGCCCTGGGTTCGAGCAAAATGTTATTGAATTTTCTGTATGGAAATTCTCAGTAGCAGCACGGAGTCTGGAACTATGCTCGGTGGATAGCAATAACGGCATCGGCGAAATGTTAGTGTACAATAGCACACCTCTGCCTAACCCTTCAGGGAATACAGGCGTGATGCTTTGTTTGTTAACGAATAAAAAAAGTAGGCGACATTTTAACAACAGATTGCAGTCTACTTGTGAGATTGGAAGGTTCATGAGTTCATCCATTATATAATGTATGTCTAGGATTTTTTTTTTAAAAAAGCGTAAATACTCGGGTTCTCTGGCCTTTTGTAGCCAAAGAAGATAAAACACTTTATAGGTCAAAGGTTGAGTAGCTTTTTTGAGGAGTTTTTTTAAGATCATGCCATAGTCATTGATCTTTGTATGATTATGTAATTAATAGCTCTTGTGGTCAAAAATATCCATGTTACAGATGACTGGGGTGGTCCTATTTATTTCAACCCAAGTGAGAAATTATGTGTCTTATCCACTTTCGTGATCTTGTTCGACTCGTAATTGTGTAAGCGAATTATATTCCGGGTGAAGGGTTGGAACAGTCACTGAAAAGAAAGGGATTCCAACTTTACTCTTTTGTTGCCTGCCCATTCGCAATTATTTGATTGTGATATTAATGTCGGAAAAATCAACATTGAAAGAGATATTATTTAAAAATATCACATCGTCTTTTGTCTTGAAATTGTTTAAAGAGCTTAAGAAGAAAACAATTAGCAGATAAACTATTCAAGCCAACCTCGTTAGTGAAACTATCAAGTTCCTTACATCTTCACCTGCGCGTGGGCAGAACGGCATCTCACCAAATGACGTAACAATGTTCAGCCATTTTATAAGAATCCTTTTACTCTTTATCTGTGATTTATAGTCACGATTGTTATCTGAAGTCAGCTCTGAATAGGCTCTGATGAAGGCTTTAACGTTGTCTGTTATGTAAGACAAGTTATGGATTCATTTCTTTAGTGGTATGAATTGATAATATTGCGGGATTTGAACCTCGTTACTTGCTATTGAAACGGTTGGGAATAGGTTAGGATGTTGGTTGTAGGCGATGATGTAAATGTCCTATTTAGGGTATAACATGTTCGATTTTACAATAAACTGCCCAAAAACATGTTAAATCAGTATTTATAAAAAAAACACAGTATAAGATTACACTATTTTGACGATAATAGTTCAGTGTTTTTAATTTGTATAGGTAGATCGTAAATTGAAGGCTGTTGTGCAGTTTCTTGAAAAGAGTATACATGAAGTTTCTTGCCGGTCTCTTCTCTATAGGACCAACCCACTTTTGGAACCGCGCAAGTAAAATCATAAAGTTTTAAAAGTGCCTGTAAGAGCCCAGTTGAAATAAAAACATTTGACTTTGCTAATTGTGTACATACCGACTCTCAAGCTTTTTCTTGTAACTCTCGGTTTCCAAAAGCTAAATAAATCTCGGTTCAGAAACTTACGTCAACAACAGAGGGGTATACAGAGGTATTGCCTACAGTTTATGTAACCTGTATTCGATATGTTATTAAATATTAGCTATTATTACAAACAGATGTGTGTTGCTGAGGAGCGCCTTTTCTTCACACTACCACACTCGGGAGGTGGTGAAAGGTGGACCTTCAGATGTCCTTTTCTATGTCAATATTATAATATTACTAATCTTTTGAAAAAGCGCTATTTTGCTATTAATTTCGTAATTAATTTTCCATAGATCACGAGTCTGTCGTCCTTTAGATATCGGACAGAATTCAAGGCAAACAACGTTCTTAGTCTATAGAAAAAAGAGAAAGATATGCAAAATAAAACTACATATCGGTAGAACTCGGAAACAATTTGAGTCAGATATTGAACTTCTTAAAATAAAAAGGATACTTTCAAGGAAAACTAGTTGTTGATGTGCTGTTTCACCATGCTCAGACGCAGACAGATGATTTATTAGACGGAAAACGGGTTATGCCTACACGATGATATTATATTTATTCAATACCTATTAATTATATTTTTATTTAACAGAAAAATTAAGCAACGTATGCAAAACGGCTGTTAAAAATGGAATATTTGTTATAAGTTCGCCCCCTATTACATGGGATTTCATATCTTACCGCTTCGGTGAAATGTCAGTGTACAATCGTGTATGTTACACATAATAACTTATTATATGTTATAATTATTTTTATGACTGAACTTTAAAACAGAACTGAACTATAGAAAGGTCACAATTATCTTATAAAACTTATAAAAAAAGGTTGATCTTTTGTTGTCTCCAATACATACAAAAGATCGAAATTTTTTTTACTTTTTTCTAATTTTTAATGAATTACCAGTTCTTTATTATTTATTTAATGATATTCAAGTACCTAATACTGCACATACCTATAGGTGGTTGTTTAAAGATAATCGTTTCTATGAAACATATTTTTAACGGACACATAATTCTTGATTATTTTTTCTATTTCATAAAGAATTATACGTATTAGATATTTACTTACTGTAATCATTTTTGTTTTTAATCATGAATCCGCAGTGGCCTACGTGCGAACGATTATCTTGTTTGCATCACATGACGGACAGAATTTTGTCTCTTATCAACTCTTTTACTCGGGCACTCAGAAAACAAGTCTTTGAAGAAACACGTGTTTTATATATAATGTTGGTTATATTTATAATAATAAGTTTAAAGTTCTGTGAAACATTTATAAAAACAGGATATCTTAGCGGGAAATAAGTGATCAGAACTTAATATTAAATCCCAGCTTGTTCCGTCTTCTATGTTACGCACGGTACAGTCATTGACTTAAGTTGAAGTACTTTTTGTAATATTTAATTTGTATCAAAGAATTTAAAGATTGTTCATAGATTACCATTACACTTGTCGATATAATTACACTGTTCCATAATAATTAATTTAAAAAAGATATGAAAGTTGCATAGAGATTTCATTCATAAACAACCATTAGCCACTTCTGTTGCTTGCTGTACATAGAACCTGTGGCAAAACTGGATTGACGGCAGTCACGATTTAGCTTAGATAATCAAATTACATGGACTCTTTCACTATATCATGTTATTACTTTTATTGCTATTTCACTCGTAAAAATTTGCATAAAATTCCCATCCTGTGTAGTTTCGTAATTGTAATGTCTTTCTAGACTGAAATCTAGATCTTCTAAATGTTTGGGGTCATTGCTCTCAAAGCTATAAGGTGAATTGAGAAACTATTCGATACAATTGGTGCTATAAAAGAGCCTCCTCGGATGGCTTTGTTAAAAAAACTATTGACAGCTGTATTGATGTTTGTACGGAACTGTACCTATTATGATTGTACTGACTTGCACAATAGTATAAATTATATTATTATATTATTTATACCAAAAATTAATTTGTGCATAATAAAGTCAGCAGGAAATTGGCATTGCACTAATTCAGTATGTATATAAAAATTTACTTTTTGTACTTTTATGTTATTATTTATCCATATTCACGGGTAAATATTTGACATTTGTATATCCAATATTTGACATATTAAGTATTTTGTTTAACTTAAACTTAATTTCTCTAATTCTATCATGTTACGTTTCGCGATAAAGTTTAATTTGCATTCCGAACTAAGTAGGTCAAAGTTGTAGAAATGTAGCGCTTTTTAAGAGCTGAAGAAATATCTACCAAACTTAACCAAATATAGAATTATGTTTATCTATATAATTTAATTGTTGGTTGTTTGTCTATGTATGCAAATGGATAATGTTCATTCAGCTCACTAACAATAAGAATCCGAACAAATTGATTAGTGATGGCAGATTAGACTTGCATTCATACAAATCTTCCGTTCTAATTAGACGCTTTTTAAAATAACGGTCTCGTAGGCCGATAAAAAGACCGCAATCCACTGACATACCTAGCTCTAAAAACAAAAAAAGAGCTTAGCCAATCATTGTTTAATGATATGAAGTGGAGATGGCATCGAATAAACTTGCACAATGATTACAAAATAAATGCTCCGTCGCACCAATTACGAACATTGTGTCAAACTTATCGAGAACAATGGTTGTTAAATGTCTTTTTGTGTTACATCGTAGTGGGACAATGTCCTAAATTCTAAAGTAAAGGCCTAATTAAAAGATGTTACATTCATTTCTAATTTAAACGCTGATTCTTCTGGTGTCTATAGGTTTAATTCTGCTAACAAACAAAAAAGAACAAAGAGCATATCTATAGAACCAGATTGTTACTGACAATTTATTATTGTTAATAAATAGAGTAAATAGTTATCTTTATATAAAAGAACCAACGTATTAAAATAGTCCAGATTTTTTAAGATTACTTTTGAAAATATATTTAATTACAAAACAGTTTTTACACCACCAAATATACATATAATAAATGTACCAATGAAATTCTGACAATATTATATAATAGACTATTGTGGTTATTATTACTACTTTTATAATAATATGTAGCCACTATACTTGTACTTACAGTTATTATTATTATTAACAAAGCTCACTGCCCATGCTCACTTATGTAGTAAGCTTATTTACCCCGCACTTGCTAGGCGCCAGCACCTACAACTAATGAATCAGCAGTAGGCGTTACTAATAGCCTGTCGATCGACACTTCGACATCCAAAAACTGAGTCATAGTATGCGCCTACGCATGCTTGAGAAAAATTGAAAGCGATTTTTTAACTATGTTCAGTACATTACGATATTATGTTGGCGTCTTGTCTTAAGTTTTATCATGTCAAGAGGCCATAGGTAAAATAGTTATAATAAGTGGAATTTGTTTAAGTTCCTTAAAGTCAATAGGTCCATAAAGGTCATACTCGGCCATAGATCTGTAAGATTGTGAAAATTCCTAGACATTACAACAGAATATTACTTAACTTATTAAAATAAAAGACAGAACGATGACATGCTGATATTATACTTTGCATAACTAGAAATCTTGTTTAAATAATATGTCTGCATAACTGATAACTTTATTCGTTTAAGTTGCAACCACATAATATGCAGTGGCATGCGGTTCATAAAGACAAAAAGACACTGCCTACCCGACATAACTCAGATAAATATTTATTATAAAATATTTGAGGTGGCAAATCACATACATCATTATTTAATCGACAAGACAACCAATACCAACATGCAGTAGGTATTACTGGTAAGTAAGCTTTTAAAATTTTCTGCCTACCCTGTCTAAAAACTCTGTGCACGCCGCTGATAATATGAGTCGCTATGGAGCATCACAGAGAATTTTGACTCACAACCACATTCACGCCAACTCAACACCATATATTATTTTGTTCTATTTAACTAATCAATGAAATATCAGCTTATGTGCGCTCACGCTAAAATACATTTATGCAGAAAACCCACAACACATCACTCCCCATTTACTTATTAGTCTTTCGCGGAATCACATTCCTATAGCATAACAGTTCATATCACGAGTTTTCTTACTATTTACTATCAAAGTAAAGTAAATTTTCATGATAGCGATTTTGGTTCTTAACATGGTTACATTAGGAATTAGAATCGCTTATGTGACATCTAGTCGTAGTAAAGATATGATTTACTATTTACTATTTTATAGAGATGTCATGTTAGCGACTCTAATCCCTAATGTAACCAAGTTAAGTACTAAAATTGCTATCTTGAAAATTTACTTTACTTTAATTGTAAATAGTAAGAAAACTCATAATAGCGATACAGGTTAGTTTGATGATAAAGATATAGCTGGTTAAATACAATACAATACACTTTATTGCACACCAGAAACAGAAAAAATATACAAAAATGGAAACCAATAGGAATGTACAAGGGGCGGATTGTAGCGAAATTATCTCTTCAGTCAACAAACCGTTTGGCCATATTCTTTGGTGACCATGTTAACGTGCGCTCATCTGCCAAACTAATAGTAGATAAGTAATACCTTACTGGAGTCGTACACGTACATTCAAGTAAAATGAATAAGGAAGCATTAATACGTATTGCATAAGTTACAGTCATACATATCTTAGATTTATAGATTATAGTGATTGAATTATAAGTATCTTATTTGAATTTCTATTTTGTTGGTAACATGGTCAACTGCAGCAATAACTTTAAGCTATAATATTATTTGAACTGCATCTCTGAATGCGGAACTTTTTATTCACGTTTCGTTTGTATATTTTGACTCATGGTTGTTTAAGGAATAATTCCTGCATCGTGGGTACGTTTACAAACACAAATATTCACATGGACAAAACCCAGACCCGGAACAACCATCTATAATAGGTCATCATCATCAGCCAGGATATCCACTGCTGAACGAAGGCCTCCCCCAAGGGGAGGTTTGCCATAATCCCCACGCTTGGTAGGCGGCTTGGGGATCGCAGTGGCTCACCGATTAGTGAGAGGACGCTGCTGCTCGTTCTCCGGTGTCTGGCCGCAGTTTTAAGTAGGGATGTTACGGAGCTTCGACTCCGAATCCGATATGTCGGAACCTCCGATTAAAATGACACCTCCGAATCCGGCTCCGGTTCCGATATATGAAAACGGAGGTATATATCGGAGTTACAAGTTATGACTTGCTACCGCTGCAGCGCTACCGAGCGCTTTCTACGTGATACTGACAACTGACTGAGTATATGTGTTCTGTGCAACTGATGAACGAAGAGTGAACGAGTTGCGACGAGTTTTATCTTTTTTATTTATTTACATTTTACGTTCGTAGATTTGCTCCGACTCCGACTCCGATTCACCTCCGACTCCGCGGAGGTCACTACGAGAAACTCCGACTCCGATTCCGCCTCCGATAAATCCACCTCCGTAACATCCCTAGTTTTAAGACGTACCCGGGTCTCTATTTCTATGTATCTACTCTGTAGGTCATACATATATTAATAACATATATTTGTAACAACCGTTTTCAAATAATCATGATAAAGTATATAACGTGTTTACACTTTTTTATATTTTGAAATAGTTTCTGTTTTTTGTGACTTGTTTTAGGAGGGCGACAAATGTCGTAGATACAAATAAACCTCCAACAACCTTCATTAATAGTCTTTACTCAGTACTTTGAACTTATAGGCATTAAGACTTGAAGTGTTAATGAACACTGATAATGTTTTATCGTTATAATTCTTTGGTATGACCATTTTTAGATTTTGCGGCTCACTGGAGACATCATAGGGAATGAGAATTGTTTACATGAAAAAACTCTTCTGAAGAAAATAAAATGACTTTATTCTCCAGCTGGTTAACCAGGGGTGTATTTGTACTCTGCGCGCTCTCAATTAGCGACCCCCGAGAAGACGGCGACACGCTGTGGTCCGTGTCGCCGTAACACAGCACCAGCGAGGGTAACGGGGGGACCTCTTTACAGTCTCCCCCGGGACGTGCGCGAGAGGGTGGCCTCTTTACAGTCACCCCCTCCGGGAAGTGCCGTTTGGCATGGCACCGTGGTGGGCCTCGGTGCGGTCTTCTAAGAGTTCCCGAGACCCACCATATGGTGTCGAGGCGGACCACCGTGGTGAGTTTAGCCGGTAGGAGTCCGGCACACCCCTCCGCCCCCCCCAGGCGGAGGATAGCCCATGATGGGTTCTCACCACGCAAATAAAAAAAAAAGGGGTGTATTTGTAAGCCCACAATTCGCCGATGCCGTTATTAAGTCCCATGTAATAAGGGCCGAATGTATGGCCAATTTGTTTTTTTACATTTCTTACTAAAGTTCAGGTTAATTTTCTGTCATTAAGCGAAGTGCATAATTTTAAGTGGAACTTGAAACACAAATGAGGTTAACACTTAACACAAAAAGTGTAAATAATAATGATTTATCTCCTCGCTAGATTAAGTGCGAAACACTTGACCGCGTGAATTCGCACACGACCGGTTTGATTCAATTATAAATGAAATTGCATATGAAGAAGATGCAGAATGTCATAATCGTATGCGATTGTGTAATGACTCGTCTCGCTGCGTGCGATTTGTATGTCAATTGTGACACTGTGACATTAAAGACCACAAGTGTTGGGTGGATTTTGATAGTATTTTATAAGTACGGTCATGGGATCAACATATTATAATACAACGCCTTTATTCGCCGAAAGGTTAGGCAGAGGAGAACGATTGTACACCCATATTTCCCTGATGCCGTTATTGGGTCCCAAGTAACAGTACAGCCTATTGCCATTGACTGGGTACAGTTCCGAAATACTTGCTGCTGCTGAGAATTTCAACACAAAAAGCGTAATAATACTTTGCCTGACCGGGGAATCAAATCCAAGACCTCACCACATTTGCGCTTGCGACCACTACACCGATGACTTTTTCTAACTATAGCCACTTAATATTTCATCCTTAACACAACAGTTATATAAAACAATAGTAAGTTTCACAACGTAAAACTAGGAAACGAGCTCACCAATTTGTTAGTTAACCACGGTTGTATCTGTTATACAGGTGATGTCAAAGCGGTTAACTATATAATTGCTATATTGGCACATAATAAAGGTCACAATGGTACGAAAGGTTATCAAAACCTTCCATTGGTGTAACCTTGGATGTCAGTTGCGGTTTTCTTATAGATAGACTTTTGCACAAGACCAGCGTACCAGCGTACCAGCGTGACCTGGGGAAGACTGGTCCTACAGGACCAGTTTACCCCACGCTATTCTGAAGTTGATTATTCTGAAGTTCGTGATTGTGAAGTGAAGGTATATGAATGAGTATATAATATGAAGTTCAATCTACCTTCCTTAAGTGTCATGCTCGTAGGTACCCACAATGTATTTTGGTATTGGTATAACGGGCTGATATCCGCAAATCCACGTTAAGAGTGCGTTTTTTGCGTAGGCTAATTTATTCGATGTAGTTTAATAATTTAGTAATCCGCGATGTAGTTTGAACGTGTCGATATTTCAGTCTGTATTCCTCGAAGGGGCACAGGTGTATTACTGTACACCCACATTTCGCCGATGCCGTTATTCAGTCTTATGTAATAGGGCCACATTGTAATCTACCGGGCACATTTCTAGAATCCGTGCAGCTACTGAGGATTTCCATACAGAAACAACCAATAAAACTTTGCCCGAACCGGGAATCGAATCCAAGACCTCACGCTCAGCTGTCGGGCTTGTGACTATTAGACCAATGTGGCAGTCAAATTTTATATGATTTGTATACTAGGTTAAAATTGAGGGGGGGAAATAAAGGTCACAACGGGATTACTAAATTGTTGTTTAGCGCAATCACACTCTATTTAATCGAAGCCTTTGAGTGGCTCAACTTATACTGGACCATCAGTATAACGCTTACATTCACAAAGCCCACATTGCATAATATAATAATCGGTTCAGCTCACAAATTGTAGGTATACTAACAATTCTAGACACGATGCGAACAATTTGATGATCTAGCGATATAAGTACCTAAATGTATTATGGACGGTCGTGATCTTGTACGATGAGATGGAATTTGGTCCTTGAATACGCATAAAATATCTTTCTTAATTTAATACAAAACGTACCAAAAGGACAGACGTATCATAACATATTATGTAATACTAAATACGTGTTCACTGTAAAAGGCCTTTAATTCAACAAGTTAAAAAAAAAATAGGCCCTCTATCTTCCTCCGTGTCAAATGTCACGAAGACAATCTTCGACCACGAAAGTATAGAAACGACAATTATAATGCGTGGGAGTTATATTTTCGGATCACGCTGACCGCTCGACTGCTTATGTAAATCCATTGACTTTTTTTCTGGTGATTGGAGATTAGATGCTAAATCATTATGTAGTTGTCAGACGACGATATTGCTTGGCATGAGAATAGAAATTTGTCAAATAAAACACTCATTGTCTACTCGTGACGTGAAGCTCAAAAACTGTTATATGTAGCTAACTGTGGACAATATAATGTATTTTTTACGTCTTAAATGTTAGACTGACTGACTTATTGCCTTATTGGTATCTAGTGGTCGCAAGGACGTGTAGAACGTGAGTTCTTGGTTTCAATTTCCGGGTCAGGCAAAGTGTTATTGGATTTTCCTGTATGGATTCTCAATAGCAGCAGGGAGTTTGGAAATGTGTCGGTGGATGGTAATAGGCAGTGCCGGATTAAGCAAGCGCGGGGTCCGTAGCAAATTCTATGGAGGAGCTCTTGATCTGCTATGGGCTCTTAAGTATAAAGTGACAATTTGTAGAACCGTATGAAATTCGTTGTTTTATTTTCACCAACAAAATAATAGGTTACCGAATGTCTGACGTGGATTGTCTTAGTTGGAAAACAAGTGTAACGTTTCACGTTCTTGTGACATCAAGTAAATTCAATATACCACGTCTTAATAAGTTTCACTCAAAAAAGCGGGGGCCCATAGCAATTGCTACACTTGCTACGTGGTTAATCCGGCACTGGTAATAGGCTCGCTGTTTATACAATGAGGGTGTACTAGTATACCCCTGCTTAACCCTTCGGGGAATACAGGCATGATGCTCATTATGCATGGTATGTTATGTTATATACAATGTTAGATTAATCATACAAACAATTCAATAATCATACGGTGACATATAAATGTATGTTGTGGGTCGTCGTGAGTTTACACGATTTGTGAAGTAATGAATGCGTTTGACACGATGACATGAAAAGGATATTGCTTTATTACAACAGTATTAAACACGCTTTGACAGCATAAATAATATGCTGTAAAACCCTGCCCTGTGGTATATATATACATATATATAAGAGAATGAGTTTTTAGTCTTTATATATCTACCAGTCTACCACCAATCTGCAATTGGTCCGCGTGGTGGCTTATTTCCAAGTCTCTCTCTGAGAGCAACCCTTGTCTGTAAACATTTTGTTTTATGTATATATTTGTAGGATTCAGTGCATCCTTGTTGAGTGTCAAAGGTCTAATACATTAAATTACATAGCTCTAAGTATAGTACTTCAGTAGCACTAGCTTGCCTGGCTTGATCAACAAATATGTTTCGTTTCCTTTTGCGGATTGAAGGGAAGATTAAGCACCTATTAAATTATCGTTGCCTTATCTCCTATCAGCTTAAAGTTTATCAACAGCTTGTCATCCTCATCTACTTCTAAGACCATATCCTGTAGTATGCACAACAAACTTACGCACGATTGCAAGCTTTGTACCTCACACTTTAAGTACTACTAAGTGTTCGCTGTAATTTAATGCCAATTTCGATTTTCTGTAGTTCTACTAATTTATTTTGGATCCTTTGCGTGGCAAAGATTGTGTTTGCTATAACTCGGATCCCATGACTTCATGATGTTTTATGAGAAGGTCCGTACTAAGCTACGTAGAGCAAAAATGCTATAACCAAAAGTGATCTTTGAAAAGTAAACAATGGAGAACAACACAAAGCCAAATAACGTTATTATAAAAGACTTTAGACTTTTCTAGACTTTATTTTTTCATAACCTGACTTAAGATTTCCAAATACACGAAGTCCGCCATTGGCAATAGACCTTAAAGTGCGTAGATAACGTGGAAATCTTACAAAACAGTCATGGCAAAATAAAATACTATACAAAGTTCATAAGGTCATCTTTGTCGAAACTATGACATCCACATAACCACAGAATTAATGACATCTCTAATTCGATCAGCCATCGAGTAATAATCGATTCGTGAAACTTAGGAGCGATTCTTGTAATCGATACGGGTCATCTTGATTCCTTGTTATGTCGTAAAGAATTTTTTGTTGTAATTGAAATCACTATCTCGTTTGAAAGGTTATCATAGCTCTTCTCTTTCTGCTCGTTAGTAAGAAAGGTTTCAGGATTGTGTACCTAATGTCAAGAAATTCGATTCTGATTTGATTGCTTACTGTCAACTGCCTCCTTGTTCTAGTGGTGGCAAGCGCGAATTCTGACCGTGAGGTCCTGTGTTCTATCCCTAGATTTGGCACAGTGTAATTGGGTTTTTATATAAGGAAATTATCAGTAGCAGCATTTAGAACTGTGCCAGGTATCGGTGAAATGTAGTACAATACACGGTACAATTTGACGACACGGTTGGCGTAGTGGCTAAGCGATTAGCTTTCTGCGCTAAGTGTCGCGGGTTCGATCCCCGCACGGAACAAATATTTGTATGATCTACAGATAATTGTTTCGGGTATGGGCGTTTGTGTATGTGAATATATGTGTTTGTAAACGCACCCACGATACAGGAATTATTCCTAGTGTGGGGCAGCGTTTTTAAAAAAACAAAAAAAAAAAAAAAATAGTCTCTACGTAACCTTTCGGGGAACATGCTTGATGTTATGCTATGTTTATTTAAAGCTCTTCTATTTATTATATAACCATCTTCCAGGTTCAATCCACGGCTGCTCAGCATTTGACTCTCCGTCATCCAATTTAGTCCAGATATCTTCTTCAGAATAGTTACTCTTCTGGCCATTATAATTAGTAGTAATTTTTCCTACGTCTTTCTCATAAACTTCAAAATTCTATGTTTTTTCCCTTTTAAGCAAAATAAAACTTATATTTTTAGTTATTAGCTCGAAAGAGTGACAAGTTGAAATTCTTAAAAAAAAAAAAAAGTGACCAAAAATTCTTTGAATTGTCACTATCGCTCTTTCTCCGGCAACTCAAGGCTACTCCAACTTATGTAAATGAAGCTTACGAGAATATCATTAACCGTCACATGACCGTTTTTAAGCTTTATTTTGTTGCTCACGTGACTACGGAGTCTTTTAATGTACAGTCGTTTATGGATGTCACATAGAAACCTGTTTATGTTAAGGTTTAATTACATAATATATGTGATGATGTTAATCTAAGAAGCGGTCACTGATATATCTAGGAACGTTTTATGTTGTTATAAAATCTGTTCAAGATATGTCATGTAACATACATTTTTCTGCTGACATTTTTAAATGAAAACCAGTGTTATAGTACATATTTTTTACGGATTGTTATTGATAGCCTAAGTCACCCAATTTAGAGATTTGGGTGACTTAGTCTATCAATATTTTTAATTATTTTTGTATAACTATTGCAATGAACGAAGTCACAAGTAATATTTTTTGTTTCGTGATAATTTTTTTTTCGTTATACTGCCTAACTTGTTTCTCATTTGTTTTTGCAATTGCGAGTGCTGAGCGTAAATTCTCGCTTCCGAATCTCGGGTCGGGCACATTGTTATGTGGTCTTTCTGTATTAAAATTCTCAGTAGCAGCACGGAGTCTGGAACTGTGCCCGATGAATCGTAATAGGCTCGTCCCCTATTACATGGGACGTAATAACGGTATCGGTGAAATGTAGGTGTCATCATCAGCCAGAAGACGTCCACTGCTGAACGAAGGCCTCCCCATTAGACCACCACAGGTGTAGGTGTACAATAGTAAAACTCTGCCAAACCCTTCGGGGAATACAGACGAGATGCTATGTTCGTGATATTCTCCACTTGTCTCTATGTATTGAAGTTTGAGAAAACAGCCAGTCTTTTGTATTGGTGACGCTGCTGCCCTCAAATTGCCTGGTTGTTTTATTTTTCTTTCGTGTTTGCCTTATCAGCGAACAGCCTCGTCAACTGCGTTCTAGCATGTGACTATTATCAGTTGTTCAGTTGTAAAATACTTACCTTCCCAGACCTCCAGGGCCTTTATACGATATAGCAATAATTCGACATTTAACATGTTTTTGAGTGACAACAACATTTTTGTAATACCACTAATAAACAAAACACTTGATAAGTGATCCATCATAATTATGCCTTTTATTTCATAACGTTAATGATACCTGTTTAATATTTAAATATTGTGATAAACTGGCCAATGAAGCAGCTTTGATTAATCGATGGAAAATAATTTATATACCTACACAACGGTATGTAAATATGTTCATAAATACTAATATATGTCTATGTATTACTATATATAACGATGACATATACTTTGTATGATTAATATATTTGTTTTGTCTGAGGAACTTCTTTCCTTGTCTTCGTGTGTTAAACCTGATGGATAGGCGTTTTGGTTGATGGGCTGGTTTTTTGGAAGAGGAGAGTTACATCTATCTATTATCTATACTAATAATAGCAAAATAAATAAACCTCATTTTACCTTTAAAAAATACACCTCTAACGTAATGGTCAAAGGTCAAAGACCTTGGCCTTGATCTTGGACCCGGGTATGTCTTAAAACTGCGGCCAGACACCGGAGGACGGGCAGCAGCGTCCTCTCACTAATCGGGGAGCCACTGCGATCCCTAAGCCGCCTGCCAAGCGTGGGAATCATGCCCCCCCCCTCCCCCTGGGGGAGGCTTTCATTCAGCAGTGGACGTCTTCTGGCTGCTGATGGTCAGGTCAAAGTACTTTTTTGAAAAGAGAATGTAGGATGGAGTTTCTTGCCTGTCTCTTTTTCATTGACCTACTTTTGGAACCGTGGACCAAGAGTTTCGTTGAAATAAATAACGTTGACTTTGACTTTGAGCACATACAGCAAAACCCTTACTAACATAACCTGTATCTTTTTCTTCTGTCGTGTCTTCACGACCTATCACATTGGAAGGAAAGGCCGAGGTTCCACGTGTGTGTGATCGTCTGGCACATCGCGGATATTCGGCCTCGCAAACACCATTGCTGACTGGCTAATCTTTCCACCACGTATGAGCAATCCCAATCTGTAGTACTATGCTTTAATCTACTTCTAGCTTCGTTTAGATTACTTACAGGCAAGAAGTACTCACAATAATAACACGTGCACGAATAGCGATTGACAATAATCTTCGTTGTCATAAGGACATTACGAATGCTCTAATATGAACATTAATGAGCAACGACAATGCCATCAAAGTCCTTCACCCAGTCGAAACGCATCTAACTACAACAGTTTAGACAGTGATAGATGAAAATCGTGATATTGCACATGTTACGAAATTATGCGCATGCGCACTGTACACGTCAAATATGATTAGCTTCATTTAAACTTGTTTATGGATGACAAGTATTTGTGTCAATTTAATATATCATTATAATGTTAACTTGAAATCTATACATATAACAAAATTATAACAGGCCGATGTCTGTACGTTATAGATATTGAAGAAAAACTAATATATGGGGTCTTTATTAGAGCAACAGAAGCCAAAACAACAGTTTTTAGAATTTTTGTCTGTCTGTCTGTATGTTTGTACACGCATCACGCAAAAACTACTGCATGGAATTGAAAGTAGTTTTCACCGATATATTGCTAAGGCCTAACTTAAAATATAGACTTCATTTTACCGGAGAGAAAATATCAGGTTCTAAATTACAGGCGTACGAAGTCGCGGGCAAAAGCTAGCTATAAATACAATTTAATTTTACTAACTGCTAAAATCACTAAACCGATTAAAGATGTAAAAATATAAAAATCGTTACTTACGCGTGAAAGTACTCCCTCGCATCGCTGTCAACCGGCAGTATACCTAGAAGACTGGCAGTGATACAAAGTATAGGTTATTTTAATGCGTTTAATGCCAAAAATGTAATCTCGCCTGTTCCGGCGCATCACTACCACCGTAATGCGGCGCTACACTAGCATCGCCACCGCCCGCGACCCCGCGCATCTCACTTCCGCATTGCGCGTCCGCCGCTCGATGCGTCCATCTTTTTGCTGTCAAACTCTAACTAATTCACATATTATTCATTTGTACAAGTAATGAAACAGCAATTATAATTATTTTAAAATAATTTGGAGACAGATATTATTACCTACTAAATATAATCAATAATCATCCACACAATATGGAATTTGGAACATCGCCATTTTTCTTGTTCAATGAAATCTGCGTGTAATCCTGTATACATCACAACACATACTCTAAAGCAGTGGTTCCCATTTTTTTTTCTCTTAAACCACTTTCAAAATTTAGCTGGTTCCGGTGGACTACATTTCTACCATATTGTAAATTGAATTGTAAACCCCCATTTTTTGTCACGCCAACGTAGACCCCCTCTAGTCTCCCGTGGACTTCTGGTGGTCCATCTGGACCACTTTGGGAACTAATGCTCAGAAAAACTAATAATCAGAAAATCACGAGTGTAAATGCTTTAGAAGCATTCACACTCGTGATTTTTTTACTGTTTCTAGCATGAACAGTAAAAATAACGAGTGTAAATATTCAAAGTCCAAAGTTCTGGTTTTTATCTTAGACAGGCGTCTAAAAAGTGGAGAAGTGATGTGAAAGAGTGAAAGAAGCCGAAGCAGACTGTTTATTTTAGCTTCATCTGTCTACAATAACAGTCTTGACTTGGGCGAGTTACCAATGCTGCAATGTGAGCAAACTCTTCAATAAGCCGGTATGCTTGAATACTATATTCAACAATTCGTAAAGAAGCTTTGACATCTGAGATGCTAAAAATAAACGTGTGTGCATTGAAGACTAGTCTTATATGCTAATTATTTACATAAACGAGTTTGATTGCAGGACCGGTCAAGTGGTCGCACGAATTTAATTAATTATTTATTAATGGTAATGCGTGCATGGACATTACTAACTTGTGGGGATGGACACTTTGCTTGATGATCGTCATTATATATACAAGTAGTATTTGTGAGTTACTTCGTAAATATGGTTAAAACAGTGGGGTTGTCTGTATGTCTTCTTTTAAAAACCGGTGGCCTAAACTAGGATTAAGAGTATCGTTAAGCTGCCTCGTTCTGACAAAATTGCCTTGAAATACGCGCAAAATAGGTGTTTGGGCGTTCACGTTTCCTACATCTAAATCTTAACGAATTAATTTGATTTTGGTCTCTATCGTTTTGTCAGATTATAAACTCTAGGTCGAAAAGTTTTGATAAATTTAATAATTATCACGAGATAAGTATAAGGAAGATTTTTAGTTAAAAAAAAACGCATTTTAAGGGTTAATTATTTCTCAATCTATAAACAATATAAAAAATAAAACAAAAACGTGACGATCCAATTTTTACTAGTTTAAAAATGAAAACTTTTAGCTAAACTATAGTCTTAAATCCTGTATCGTGGGATATAGAACATGGACATACATCCAGATCCGAAACAACTATATGCAGATCATACAAATATTTGTTGCGTGCGGGAGTCGAACTAGCGACACGTAGCGCAGCAGTCGATCGCTTAACCACTGCGCTTACCGTGTTATGTACATATGTGTCTTATTTAAAGTAACTTTAACTTCTCTTTCTTTTTTAATAAACTGTTTTGGTGGTTTTTATAAAAGGTTAATGTGTGTCAGATTTAATTTATAAACTATAAATTGTGAGATATTTATGTCAGAATTACTTTTAAATTAAATCAATTAATTGTGTTTTTATGGTACAAAATTATCTTTTTATTCTGAACATGGAAAGGGTTGCAGACAAGCTATTATTGGCGTGTGCTAATAGCTAGTCTATCCTAGCTACCAGTGTTGCTAGAATTGCTATTTTCTTGGTCGAGAAAAACATGATCTACCTTCTCTGTTTTGGACTTCTTCTAAAAAAACTTCTTCCTATTTCTCCCAAGCACAAGGACAAAGATCATTTGGTCGTTACATTCCCTTGAGATATGAAGAAATGTCGCTTTTTCTCAAGAACTATGAGTAACCAAACTGTTTATCTGTTTGTGTGCGCATCATATATGGAGAAATAGTTGACTTAACCCTCGAAACATAACCGAGATAAGCATATATTTGTATAAGTATTACACATCAAAATAAACAGCGATACTTATATGGTTATCTCAATTCTTAAATGTGTTATATTTTGTAGATAAACTTATTTAACTACCTACATGTTTATCCTCATTTCAAAATGATGGGTCGTTCAGAAAACGGTAGTCCTTGATTCAGCACGTATTGTGAGGAAGTTTCTGTCTGTGGAGCCCTAACCACAGATAGCTAGGACCCTATTCCCGATGCCGGTTGGTCCCTATTTTTTAATATTTATAAAAGTATTTTTATTTGTTAATTATATTTATAAATAAAAAAATGTAAGTAATATAAATAAAGGAAATAATAATTCTTTATTGACATACTTTGGAACCTGATAATTAAATTGACTGGCTCTTGCGCTACTATAAACTGTATTACAGAAGCCCTTTACATTATATTTCAGTTCATGCCAACAACGGAGTGACAATATTTTTGGAGAATAAGTATAATAACGACACGTTTGACGACACGGTTGGCGCAGTGGCTAAGCGATTAGCTTTCTGCGCTAGGTGTCGCGGGTTCGATCCGCGCAAGAAATAAATATTTGTATGGTCTACAGATAGTTGTTTCGGGTCTGGTTGTCTGTGCATGAGACATGTAAGTTTGTAAACTGTACCCACGATACAGAAGAAATGCTAGGGCGGGGCAATGTTTATTAAAAAAAAAAAACAATATTCTCTATTTTGGTAATAATTGCATCTTGTGGTCATCAATTCGTTTGTAAATCATGGTTGCAATGTCGCCTCATGACCATGTAGAGGGGCCTATGTTCTCACCCTGCTGGGCAAATTCCTCTTTACAAAATGAGAAGGGTTACGCATAGTCAATCACGTTGGCCCGGTGTGGGTTAGAGGATTAAACACACCATCGAGAACTTTATGGAGCGTTCTCAAGTGTGCTGGTTTCCGTATATGAATTCAGAAAGTGAGATGTGTGGGGTGGTTTCGAACACAGAACTTTCTTTAACGAAGGCACGCGTTCAACCGCTAGGCCATCACCGCTGTTTTTAAGCTTTTACTCCAAGACCAATTACTATTATTATGAGCGAAGCTACAGGCACACGTTAGTTACGAGAAAATGAGTAATATTTATATAATCGTCAGCCAGGAATCTCATGATTATACTTATTAAAGTTACTCATCTGCCACTAACTGTTATAAATTATGAATTAATAATGAAGTAAACCAGTCTTATTATACTAATAACGTTATTTGCACATATACAAATCTATATTTGTACTTGTAATTAATTTGTGCCTTTGTATATATGTTAAAAGAGTTTATAGATTGTATAATAACGTATATATCTATAGATTGTTAAAAGAGATTTTAAAAGAGTATCCATGGAGTTTCTTGCCTGTTCTTCTCCATAGGACCTACTTTTTGGAACCGTGCAACTAGAGTTCTTTAACGTTTCATAAGTGCCTGTATTAGGTTTATTTGAAATAAAAACAATTCTATCTATCTGTCTATCTATCTATCTATGTATTTTCGAGAATGCTACTGGATAAAATCCTATCCTACTAATATTATAAATGCGAAAGTTTATGAGGATGGATGGATGGATGGATCTTTGTTAGTCTTTCACGCCAGAACGGCTGAACGGATCTGGATGGCACAGAGATAGATTATAGTCTGGAATAGCACAGAGGCTACTTTTTATCGCGGGCGAAGCCGCGCGCGGATACTAGTTATACATAAAATAAGATAGGTAATATCGAATTTGCTATCTGTGCATCGAGCTCTCTAACAATGTAATGTTATGTAATGTACCTACTTATAATGCTAGTTTATACTATGTGTATATTATCATCATGTCTTTTTGTGGTTCTTAAGGTGTATCTAAGTATTCGCTAAGAATGGATTTTCCAAAATTGAACTCCTGTGGAGGTGTAATTAGGTTCAAAGTTTGTATGAAAAATATTTCTACGGATGGAGTTGCAGAATTAGTCATACTATTGTATATAATTACGAGTATTGGGTACTTGTAAATAGAGATTCAACTAGATACCCATAAAAATAACAATAATAACTGGCTCATTAGCCTAGTGGTTGCAAGCGCGACTAATGAGCGTGAGGTCCTGGGTTCGTTTCCCGGGTCGGGCAAAGTGTTATCGGGTTTTTCTATATAGAACTTCACAGTAGCAGCACGGAGTCTTGAACTGTGCTTGGTAGATGGCAATAGACTCGCCCCTTATTACATGGGACTCAATAACGGCAACGGCAAAATGTAGGTCTACAATAGTACACCTCAGCTTAACCCTTCGGGGAATACAGGCGTGATGCTATGTTATGTTATGTTAAAATAATAATCTCATCAACGGTCGCTTAAGTGCTACCAACTAATTGTGAATAGTAAGTAAAAGGTTCAAACTAATAAGATTGGCCTTTTGGTACAAAGCCACTGATTGAAGGGTAGACACATGGAGTGAATAGGCTAAATACAGTAATTTGTGTGAATGAATGAGTTGAGTAGTTAGAGATAGGATTATATAACTTCTTGTGCTTTATCAGATGAGTAAGTGGGAAGCATGATGATTGCGAGTCTGGGGGACGAATCTCGCGCGATTAAAGATCACGTGGAATAAGCTAGATGACTGTATCAAAATAATATTCTGAAATCTTGTTTGGTAAATAGTTTTCCTTTTAAAAAGTCAGTAAAACTTAATCTCTTAATTATCTTTGGTGTTTTCAATTTTTAATTTATCAAAATCACACAATAAATATGTAAATGACAATGCAAAACTATGACGTCACGCTTTGTATTCCAAACATTTTTAGAACAAAATATCGTTATTGACAGTTCATAAAAAGTAACTCAGATGACTAGTAGTCATCTACCGTGTTGGTAATTGAGATTGATTGAAAAGGGAATTGAACTGTACACGTACGTATCGGGGTTTGATTTCTGCACGGAATAATTATATTTGTATAGTCTACAGATAGTTGTTTCGGATCTGATGGTTTGTGCATGTGAATATTTGTGTTTGTAAACGCAACCAAGATAAAAGTATTACTCGTAGTAGGTACAGAAAAAGAAGTTGGCCTTATTTTTCACATTAGTTAAATTTTGATTTTAAACGCTTGATATGCAACTATTGGTCTGACGCAGTCGAGATATTAATGGATATTTCAATAGATGGAAAGACTATTTCAAAATGAGTGTTTTATCTAAGATAACTACTGCAGGACCAACGATGAAATAATAGTAAATACAAAAATTCCCAAGAAAATTTAAGAGACATTTACCAGCCAACTTCATGGTGACGCTTTTATCTGTCGGTGTGTGCGCGCGCATCGTAAGAATTCCCCTCATCAAGCGCGCCAAAAGAAGTATAACTTCAAAAATTAACGATCTAACTAATGTACATCTTAATACTGTGTTAATGTGTTTTATTACTCTTTCTCTACCCTCAGCTTCTTTGTGTGCTCTTGCGCAACGAATACAATAATGTCGAAATTAACCGCTACAACAAAGCAATAAACAAAAAACGAGTTTGACATATCTCAGATGCAGACATACTGACTAGCATGAGTAACATCTAGAAATACCTATTTTATTCACACCGTCACTAAATATATAAATAGGTTTATTTATAAAGATTTTGGACAAAACTGTTCAGTGAAAACGGCGACCTTGTCCAAATGCATATATAGAATTGTTTTAGTTTAGCTATATTGAAAGTGAAAATACAGTAATAGGTATTTGCTAACAGGTGCTAACGCGATGATCTTCTTAGTGATTTCTGCTGTACCACAAGTGGGAACTTGTTCAGGTTTCAAATATTGTTGGGTTGATTGTAACTACTTCAAGTCATGGTAAATTTGCACTATTCAAATTACCTATTTCCTCGTGAGTATTATCAGATGATTGTTAATCCAACCATGCGTGCATAGTGCCTGAAAAAGAACCAGTTGATAAAGGTCTCATTACATAACCTAAGTAAAATCCGTTCTCATCTATACATATAAATAAAATTGGAGTGTCTGTTTGTAATATTGAAATAACCGTTTAAATAACATTTTTTACAATTTTTGTCTGTTTGTCTGTCTGTCTGTTTGTATAAGCTAATCTCTGAAATGGCTGGACCGATTTTGAAAATTGAATGAAATTTGAAAATCTTTTATTTTAGAAAAAAATTGGGTTAAATGCATTTGGTCTTCTTAACTTCACGTAACTTTTATAATATTTCTTTTTAAATGGCGTTTCTCACTAAAAAATACATTGTTAAGTTCCGACATCCACGCGAACGAAGTCGCGGGCACAGCTAGTTTCAAATAAAAGCGTTTTGTTTTGAGACCGTAATTCGTTTGAAAATAGTGTTTTTCTTTAAACAACCACACTATTATTTCTCCTGTATCGTGGGTACAGTTTACAAACATACATGTCACATACAAACACCACTGGACCCGAAACAACTACCTGTAGAACATACAAATATTTGTCCCGTGCGGGAATCAAACCCACGACACCTAGCGCAGAAAGCTTCTGCGCCAACCGTGTCGTTTCATCTAATGTTATGTTATTATAAAATGTTAAGTAGTTAAGACGCTACAAAGTTAGAAATTTGTCGATGTACACTAAAGAGTATTATAATAGAAAAATAAATGTAATATTTAGAAATAAAGCCAACCCAAAGCTGTAGAAATATCTCTGAAGAAATTGAAGCATTAGCTTACATAATGATTCAATAAAGTTTAACACTAAACATTATGCTAATCTCTAATGTAAGCGAAGCACACGATGATACATGTACTGATTTCCTCGTGAGACGTGAGAGTACTTTAGAACAATAGAGGGAATCTGCCTCATTATGTACTGGTATATCACAGCATTGGTCACCGATTTAAGATCACTTAAATACTATCTCTTAGTTATATTATATATATATACTAGCTTCCGCCTCGCGGCTTCGCCCGCCCTGGTTTACGAACCCGTACATTTTTCCAGATAAAGAATAGCTTATGTGCTATTCCAGACTATACTCTATCTTTGTGCCAAATTTCATCCAGATCCGTTCTGCCGTTCTGGCGTAAAAGAGTAATAAAGATCCATCCATCCATCCTCACAAACTTTCACATTTATAATATTAAGTAGGATTAGTAGGAGGTAGGATAGGATGGTGTGTGCTTATTATACGGTTTGTTATGAGCGCATAAGAGATACGTATGATAGTGGACAGATCAAAATGTATGATATAGAAATGACAACTGCTAGCAATTGACAATTAAACAACTAAGAATACATAAAAAGTGAAGACTTGAAGATTTTTATATAATTATGAAGATAAAATAAGACTCGCCATAGTGGAAAGTGGAATAAAATAATTATATATAAAAATATACAGACGCTGAATATACTTTGAACTTTTGACGACACGGTTGGCGCGACACGGATGAAATTTGACACAGTGATAGATTAAAGTCTGGAATAGCACATAGGCTACTGCTTTTATCCCGGAAAATGTACGGGCTCGTAATCCACGCGGGCGAAGCCGCGGGCGGAAGCTAGTTAATTAATAAATTATAATTTGCACACATTTAAATTCTTGTCTATAATAGGGAACTGTTTGCTATGTTATTTATAATTTATGTCTTATGACATTTGAGTGGCCTCGCCGAATTAATACGTCTTTTTTTACGTTATCAATCACATGATTTTGGATATTTAAAGAGTAGGTAATAAGACAATACTAATTAAGGTATCTATTTAGAAGTATTTCTAGAATGTACGCACGCTGTCGTTATGTCTGATAAATGTAAGTTCCGTTCCGTGTTCCGTTGAGTTCAATAATATAATATAATCGACATAATGGTCAATATCTTGGCGAAAAAAAAAAAACAAGGGCTTTTAAACTGTCTGAAAGCAAATTGACCAAAGTTTATTTAGTAAGAGCTGAATCCAGATTCATGACTAGCTTCCGCTCCGGGCTTCGCCCGCGTGTTTTACGAACCCGTACATTTTTCCGGGATAAAAAGTAGCCTATGTGCTATTCCAGTCTATAATCTGTCTCTGTACCAAATTTCATCCAGATCCTTTCAGTAGTTTTTGCGCGAAAGAGTAACAAAGATCCATTCATTCATCCATCCTCACAAACTTTCACATTTATAATATTAGTAGGATTAGTATATTAATATAAGTAGGATAATAGTGTGAGACTGAAACCCTTCTTCATATTAGATAGATGGATAGAATTGTTTTTATTTCAAATAAACCTAATACAGGCACTTATGAAACGTTATAGGACTCTAGTTGCACGGTTCCAAAAAGTTGGTCCTATGGAGAAGAACCGGCAAGAAACTCCATGGATACTCTTTTAAAGTCTCTTTTAACAATCTTGCTATGAACATAATGTGGAAAAAGTATGGGAGAACAATGTAGGTTTTGTCAAATAAATATTAAATGCAACTTTAATATAAAGTCTGTTAATAAAAATAAAAGTAAAAAGAATACCCCTACACTGTGCTCACATTTACAATGGATAGCCATCAGTAACAAGCGTAAGATTACATTATACATGTATATAAAGAAATTAATTATCAAAGATTAGCTTACAATGGCAACTAGCTTACGGATACATTAAACAAAATAATAAAATAATTTAGGATCATTGTTGATAACACAAAATACAAAAATCTAATATTTCATTAACAAGATGTCATAGCAACCTATGAAAAAGAGAGAATAAAATAAATAGAAAACATGATAAGACATGTTAAAAACTATTAAATTGTAAAAAAATAATTAGTATGAATAGCTCAACACGTGAATGAATTGATTGTGATTGCGGTTTGGGTGGTTGCCAGGGAAGCCACATGTGCAGTGACTATGTGCAGAGAGTATTACGTTCCTTGAAACAATAATATTATAAATGTAGTATGTAAGCAGTCTTTCAACTATGTATAGAATATCTCAAACCCAAAATGATACAGATATCCAAACAACTCCTCATGTGCTCATAATTCAAAATATTTTATGACAAAGCCTATCAGTTTTTCATTTCCTTTTTCATAAAAGTCATCCCATTAAAATCCCACGGTCTACGTTACACGACATCTAAACATATCGTCCTTGGCTTGTCCGGCAACTCCTTGATGACTATATTCGGTGTTCAGGCGTGGTGAACAAATGGACAGTGTGACAACCGACTTATGTCATGTAGACAAAATAAACAAGTGATTCATTGTTGATAAAAAATGTCTTTAATGGTTGCCTTTCGTGGTCAATTTATTGTTGCTAATTAATTGGTGGTTGTTCGTGAAATAATAAAAAAAATTATAGCTGTAGTAAATTTATGGATTGTGTGAATGGTGCAACTGTCATTTTTCAAGAAATAATTGTGCTCTTTCAAATACATTTTCCGGTACGACTCGCGCGCCACCTACCGTATGTTAATTGTACTATACCTATAACCTTCGCGCAAGATTAGTCTAGCTGTGCCCGCGACTTCGTTCGCGTGGATGTCGGAACTTAACAATGTATTTTTTAGTGAGACCAAATGCACATAAGCCTATTTTTTTCTAAAATAAAAGATTTTTTCTAAAATAAAAGTAGCCTAAGTTACTCCTTATTACATCAGCTATCTGCCAATAAAAGTCCCGTCAAAATCGGTCCAGCCATTTCAGAGATTAGCCTATACAAACAGACAGACAGAAAGACAGACAGACAGACGGACAAAAATTGTAAAAAAAAATATTTTGGTGTATGTACCGTATATATATTCATATGCATGTAGTAAAAAATGGTTATTTCAATATTACAAACAGACACTCCAATTTTATTTATATGTATAGATGTATAGATAACAATCATGTTATGATATTTGACTGCAGTGCAAGCTTGACATGTTGATTAGGTGCCCGTTGACAGTTAGATTGATGCAACTGATTATTAAGACTGACTAAACGTCAGGTTAGACGATGAATTTTGATGTATCTATTTATGCATTTATTTTTTGCTCAAGATTTTTATTAGTGGAAACTTTTCGACATATTTCCAGAATTCAAATCTTTATTGCTGAACAGGTATTACAATTAGGTACATTGCAAGGTGTTGGGTTAATTCGCAGTACAGTGAACTGCGGTCTACCAATTTAGGCATGCAAATTTATGGGATATATGTACAGACACAATTATAACATATTAACATAATACTGATGCTATATTATTATTCAATAACCAGCTTACACTTAACATATTTTATAAGTTATCTAGTAATAATACACGTTGATTAATAATATGTAAAAATTGATCTTTCATTTATGGCGTACCTCCAAAAGTTTCCCATTTCCTAGGTGTACCTTGAACACAAAAAGTTTGCGAAACACTGCTTTAGGTAACTAATAATTAGTTTATTTACATAATTTTGTTTAGAACATGCTTTTTTAAACGCCTAGGAGCGGTTCACTGTCTATGGTATTATTGTTGACGAAAGAGTACCGATAAATAAACATAGAACTGAACTAGATCCTTTATCTGATCTTAAACGGCGACAATGTATTATCATCACAAACTCATCTCAACTCATCGACAAATTCCTTCACTTTCTAAACCTTGACTTGTCTCATTTTGCATATCATTATCTTAATCAATACCATTCGTTATTTATTTATTTATTTATTTATTCTTTATGCACAATGTACAGAGGCGGACTTAATGCCTTAGGCATTTTCTACCAGTCGACCTTAGGTTGATGCAGAGAGGAAGGATGGTAGGTGCACGATACAATTTTAACGTTATCGTTAATAAATATATGAGGATACACTATAATAATAAAGTTACTTACATATCACATACATATATACATAAATATATATATTTACATAAATAATATAATAAATAAATTATAAATAATAGGAAAGCTGAGATGATTCTGCCAACTTAGTGTGGAGGTGTTCACGCAGTTTCCGCTTGAAAGAGTAACGACTGGTGGCCATCCTGATTTCCAGAGGGAGAGAATTCCATTGCAGGATGGACTGGACGAAGAAAGACGAATGTATAAAGTCGGAGCGATGAGATGGACATTGTAGAATCCGATTCGTCGAAGAGCGAAGCTGTCTGTCATGATTGGAACATACATATGGAAAGTGAGAAGTAAGATAGGTAGGGGAAGTAGGAGAATCTAGTAAAGTGAATAGAGTAGTTAATGCTCTCATAACCCTGCGTTGACGAATCGGCAACCACTTCAGTAGTGATCTCGAGTCAGACACATGATCATATTTACGAATATTGAATACGAATCGAATGCAGTTATTAAGAAGACGGTCAATTTTGTTGAGGAGGTCTGCATTCAGGTCGTAGTAACACACATCGCTATAGTCAATTATGGGAAAGATTAAGGTTTGCATAAGCATAGCTTTCGTATTAGATGGGAGTACGTTTCTCAAACGATATAGAGACCGTAATGTCCCTGTTACTCTCTGGCTGACACTAGCGACTTGACTCCTCCAATTAAGAGTGGTGTCGATGAGCAAACCAAGATCTTTAACAGTGGAGCTGAGGGGGATGACAATGCCATTAAACTTAACTGGTGGTAAGGTACTGCTGGAAAGTTTTGTTGTATTGCGAGAGCTCCCTACGATGATAGCTTGGCACTTAGTAGGGTTTACCGCCACCCCAAATTTATCAGACCAGTTCTTGATGGCTTCAAGATCACGGTTCAACTTGAAGATAGCATCAGAAACACAATCCACACCAGCTTGAGTGTACAGTTGCAAGTCGTCGGCATAAAGATGATACGAACACCGAAGCTCATGGGTAATTAGATTTATGAAAATAGAAAACAAGAGAGGAGAAAGAATGCCGCCTTGTGGAACGCCAGTTTCGAGGTCACACCAACTAGATGAGCACCCGCCCACTTGAACTGACTGCTGACGTTCCCGAAGGTAAGAAGAGAACCATTCCAGTGTCTTAGGTGAGACCATAAGATGGGATAGAACGGACAGAAGGATATCGTGATTGACGGTGTTAAATGCGTTGGAAAAATCGACCAGAACAAGAACAGTAACTTTGTTGGCCTCCATACCTGCCCTAATATCGCCAGTCACTTTAAGGAGAGCAGAAGCGGTGCTGTGCCCAGGCCTGAACCCAGATTGAAGAGGACTAATAATGGAGTTGTGTTGTATGTAATGAGAAAACTGTTTATGAACACAGGCTTCAAGCACTTTAGAAAGGAAAGGAAGAATTGAAATTGGGCGGAAGTGGCTGGGAAGCGAAGGGTTTGAAATCTTGGGCAGGGGACGGACAAAAGCCTTACGCCACAGGGACGGGAATGTTCCGGTGTCAAGGGAAAAGTTTATGATATGGGAGATCGCAGGAAGGAGGTAGTCCAGGACCGTTGTAATCATGCGGCGGCTAATATCATCACAGCCCACCGCTTTGGATTTAATAGATAGGATTATCTTTTTGATCTCACCCAAGTCGACTGGAGAGAAATGAAAGGAGTGCATATTAGGAATCGTTAGAGAAGCTATGTAATTAAGCGTTTGAAGTCGGGTTTTACGATCTAAAGTAGGAACAGTGGAGAAATGTTGATTAAGATCGTCTAAGCCAACTATGCTTGGGATATCTAAATGTCGTGGTTTACCGATGCCTAAGGTTCTAAGAAATTTCCAGATATCTGCCGGAGAAGAAGAAGTGATATTATCGAGAATATGGCGGCGTTTAGCGTTACGTATCATCTGATTACACCGATTCCTTGCAGTCTTAAAGAAGGTCCAATTTTCTTCAGTGCGGTCTCTTTTATGTTTTCTGAAGGCACGGTCTCTACGTCTCATGGCCATCTGGATTCCTCGAGTCATCCAAGGCGCAGGTGGACGCTTCAGCTTTACTTTTCTGACTGGAGCATGGACGTCATACAATTTGACCACAGTATTAGTAAACATTCTCACCTTGTCATGGACTGTGTCAGCCTGCACCAAGGGTTTCCAGTCGATCATAGAGGCATCCTTCCGAAGTTTCTCCACATTCATACGTGCAAAACAACGCATATGCAAAACCTTTGGTTTCAGTTTAGGAGGTTTCAGGATATAGGACAAAAAAATAAGATCATGATGGGAAAAGCCAGGAGCCGCATGTTGGCCATGCGAGGAAACGAGGGAAGGATTGGAAGTGATGATAATATCAAGCCAAGTGTTGTCACCAACGGTGTTGTGGTGAGTAGCTTGAAGAGGCAGGATATGCAAGCTAGCTGACTCAATAAGGTGAAGGAGCTTAGCTTCGTTAATGCATAGTTTTTGTTCTGTTTCGATATTTAATCCAAAACGCGAAGTTTTCGCACACGGTGTCGGAAGATAGAGTTGTGTAAATACCTGCGAGATTTCACAGTTGAAACGTCGTGTGACGGTGGTGTAGCTAATTAGTTGTGTATTTAAAAACACGTGGTTTGTATTTGTGTATATTTACTACAGCTAGTCCGTGTATAATTACAGCGACGTTTGTCTACAAAAATATTACCAGAATTCGCAAGTAAAGAGAGAGTACAAGATCCTTAAAGACGTTTAAGGAAACAAAACTGATTGACACGCACAATAAGGAAAAAGTATCAGTTGGTGAGTCGGGTCCTAAATTTATGGAAGGTGGATAATAGTTTTGTAATACGTACCTACTTACTTTCGAAGTATATTTCTCCGTCCTCCATTCTGCCTTTTTATTATTAGTAATTATGATCTGAACTACCTCATTAGTCTAGTGGTCGTAAGCGCGACTGCTAAGCGTGAGGTCCTGGGTTCGATTCTTTGGTCGGGCAAAGTGTTATTAGGTTCTTTTGTTTGGAATTTCTGAGTAGCAGGCTACCGAGCACATTTCTAAACTACGTGTTTAGCAATGTACACGGTAGATGGCAATAGGTTCGCCTCTTATTACATGGAACTTAATTACGGGATCGGCGAAATATGAGTGTACAATCATAGTACACCTCTGCCTATCCCTTCGAGGAATACAGGCGTGATGCTATGTTATGTTAAGTTATGTTATGATCGTTCTTCTACTTTTTTCTCGGAAGTGTGGTCCCCACTGAATAGATGTAAAATAATCGTAATTATATGACCATAGAAAGAAAAGAAAGAAAGAAAATTTGTTTATTTCCGCCATGATGTGACGCATAAAAAAAAGCAAAAAAATAAATAATAAGAATAACAACTGAGGAAAATATGCGCCACATCCGCGCAAAAACGGCCGTCACTCAGCATATTGCTGTGACAGGGTGCCACAGCGCTGATTTTCAGTTATTAATATAGTTAAAGATTAGATAGTTGAAGATTAAAATTTTGAACTAACAAAATACGTCAAACAACATTCTTCAAATATATCCTCGCTTACACATGGCAAATTAATAAGCGATTAGCAACTAAAGGTTATATATGAGGTAACACTGAAGGTACAGAAGGGATTGCATAGATATTGCTTACAACTTGTTCTGTTGCTGATATTAGGAAGGTTACGTTGTAGCAACATATCGGTTAGAGTACATACAGGTAAAGATGAAAATCATGTTATCAAACCACGCTATTATAAATGCGAAAGTAACTTTGTTTGTCTATTTGTTACTTCACGACAAAGAGGTAACTCGGGGTCAGGTTCTCATCTAGGACGTAGGCTTATTTTTACTATTGCAGCAAAATACTAATCTTAATCTTAATAAAAATATTATAAATGCGAAAGTAAGTTTGTTTATTTCTTTCTTTGTTTGTTACCTATTCACGCCTAAACCACTGAACCGATCATCATGAAATTCTCTCAGTGTTTATCTGTGTGCTGGCGAGCCGTTCATTTAATTTTTACAACAGTCCGTACAAACGTAGTACAATAATCCGTCCATTACTGCTAGGAATCTTCTCACAATGTGGGTTGAGTTGAGGTGAGGGTTATAGGCCTCAGTCCATCACACTGGCTTAGTTGGCGGACTACTCACACCATTGAGAACATTCTAAACTCCTCTCTATGGCTTCTTGATGATATTTTCATAAATAATCAAAATTCTGATCAGCACATGAACTTAAACTGTACGTGCAGACCGGTAATGAAATGAAATCAAATTATTTATTTTGCAATTAGGATTTTTAAATCTCTTTTACACGTCTTTTTTAAACTAGATGGCATCGGCAATTTCTATGACTATATACTGAGAAGAAACGCCGAAACAAACTCAAGGTCTATTTTAAAGTCTATTGATTGATGATTGATTAAAGACCCTAGCGCAAGGATGGAAAGCGTTCAATCTGTACGTTATTACTGCTACACTGTGGCTTACGTAAAGAGAGCTGTGTCCCAGTCATTGATTAAAATTTCTCTGGCTAAACAGAAAATACCACTCACGTTTATATCGTTCACCACACGCAGTCGTGCACTCGTGCCAACTATAAAAGCCAGGATTGTGTTCTGTGTTATTCATTCAATTGAGCTTATGAATACGCCAATGTTCATGAGTTAAACTAGTGTATTATTAATTCTATCATTCGTAGATTTGTATGGTAAACCTAAAGACGTTATTATGCAGACTTGACAACGTTTTTAGAGTGCTAAATCTATACTAATATTATAAAGAAGTAAAATTTGTTTGCATGTAGGGGATAATCTCTGGAACAAATGATCGATATCTAAAAAAAATCACTTATAGACAGCTACATTATTCCATATGCTATAGGCTATAAATATTATGTAGGTCACGCTGACGAAGTCGCGGACATAAGCTAGCAGTAAACAAAGAAGATAATACCTGGAGAAGGTACTGGAAATGAATACAGATGGAATAACATACATACATATATAGCATGACGCCTTTATTTCCCGAAGGGTTAGGCAGATGTGTACTATTATACACCCACATTTTCCGACGCCGTTATTGAGTTCCATGTAATAAAGGGCGAGCCTATTGCCATCTAACGGGCACAGTTCTAGACTCCGTGCTGCTACTGAGAATTTCTATACAGAAAAATCCAATAACACTTTGTCCGACCCGGGAATAGAACCACTTCACATGTCTCGACATTCTTGTTATTTCATAATTTTGTATTCTTTTTTTTTATACGCTTTGAACTGTTTATGCCATTTTTATTTTTAATTCGAAACACGTGTATAACTTGTACTGTATTACCTCGTTATGTATGCAACGTTTTGATAAGTTTGTACTTTTTTTATATCATCATCATCAGCCTGTATCAGTCCACTGCTGGACATAGGCCTCTCCCAATGCACGCCACTGAGCCCGATCCTCGGCTATCCTCTTCCAACCGCCACCAGCTACCTTGCGTATATCGTCGCTCCACCTAGCTCGAGGACGTCCTGCATTACGTTTGCCAAGTCGCGGTCTCCACTCAAGAACACGTCTACCCCAACGGTTATCGGTTCTGCGGCAAATATGACTGAATATGTATATTTAACTGAATATGTAACTGCGGTGAATATGTATATTTTTTTATATAATGCATGTTAACTGAAGAATATTAATTGTAAATTAACTTTTTATTTTTTGAAAACTGTGTCCATGGAGTTTCTTGCCGGTCTCTACTCCATAGGACATACCGTTTGGAACTGTGCTACTAGAGTCTCGACTTTTTAAAAGTCCCTGAAAAGGCCTAATGTTCTCAAGGTCACAAATCCTGCCAAATCCTGTAAACTTTTGGTGAACCTTAAGCATCCGGATAATAAGAGTTATTTATGAATGATGTCATATGGACCGCGCGGCCCATACGCGAGCTATTCGAAAACTTTGAGGTTGATTTTGAACTCAAGACCTCGCGCTCAGCAGGCGCGCGTTCGACCACAAGACCAACGAGGCAGTACTAACAACATTAGTAAAGTGTTAAATAGTAGACGAGACAGAGAATATATAAATCAGATGGAATTATTTTAGTAGTAACATAGGTAGTGTTACTAAATTCATGATTTCTATGATATACATATATGAGATTGTAGACGCAAAGACAAGCTTTCTCTTGGTACTCGTTGGACGACCATTTCGTAAAGCTCATACATACCACACTAACATCTACCACACTGCGAGGGTTGAACATTTTTCCATCGAATTCATTAACGAGTCTTGCTTGACCTGTAAATCAAACCCAGGAACTTTGTCAACAGCCATGCTTACCAATATAGCAATGAATCAACGTGAAATAACTTTAATATAATTCACTTAACGACTCACTGTTTACGCAATTGCCAATGTCTAATATTTATCCCAATAAACTCTGTCAATTACGTACTCTCAGGGTACGAAACAGGGTTCAAAATGTCAAAAACACTATATGACTAACTCGGAATTAATGTCTTCACGCCAAACAGCTTCTTGAATAAGGGCTTAGAATTATTACCAACTGCATTAGGTATTCGTCTATATATCTATACCTACATAAAATAAAACAAGCTTCCGTGCGCGGCTTCGCCCGCGTGGTTTACGAACCCGTACATTTTCCCGGGATAAAAAGTAGCCTATGTGCTATACCAGACTACAATCTATCTCTGTGCCAAATTTCATCCAGTTCCGTTCAGCCGTTCTGGCGTGAAAGAGTAACAAAGATCCATCCATCCTCACAAACTTTCACATTTATAATATTAGTAAGATAAGATAAGATATTAATAAAATTATAACAGGCCGATGTCTGTACATTATAGATATTGGACAAAAACTAATATTCTGTTGCTCTAATAAAGGTCTTTATTAGAGCAACAGAAGCCAATACCAGCAGTATTTAGAATTTTTGTCAGTCTGTACGTTTGTACACGCATCACGCAAAAACTACTGCTTGGAATTGAATGCAGTTTTCACTGATGTATTGCTAGAGGTCTAACTTAAAATATAGGCTCCATTTTACCGCAGCAAAATATCAGATTCTAAATTCCACGCGTACGAAGTCGCGGGCAAAAGCTCGTATAAAAATAAATGTGGGTTTGTATGTTCCCTATGGACTCCAAAACGGCTGGAGCGATTTTAATGAAAATTTTAGGTAATCTTCAGATTAGCCCAGCGGGTGATCCTGTGAAGTCTAGTAGCGATCGGATCAACATTTTTTTTTTGTTTTTTTGGCTTTTGTGTGTCACGCGTGCAAAGCCGGGGCGAGTCGCTTGTATACTATACATGTTATAGTAAGGTAGGATTTCTTAATACCTATTGTTCATTTTCTGATATTCAACAATCATCTATAAAATAATACATAGCATTACGCGCGTATTCCTCAAACGGTTTAGCAGAGGTGTACTCTTGTCCATCCACATTTCGCCGATGCCGTTGTTGAGTCACATGTCATTGGAGGGGAGCCTATTGCCATGTACCGAGCACAGTTATAAGCTCTATGCTACTACTACAGAAAAATCCAATAACACTTTGCCCAACCCGGAAATCGAACTGAAGACCACACGTTTAGCAATCACGCTTGCCACCACTAGAAAAATGAATAGACTAATAATATTCCGACTTCTAAGACTGTGGCTTGCCTATAATCCCACGAGGCCTAAGCTTAGTGGAGATTAGTAGATTTCGAAATTACTTAACGATCTTCCTTTGACCTAATTATGAAAACTAAAATGGCAACATTCGGCCAAAGTGACGTCTCACTAAGAAGAAAAAGTAGGTCAGTGTTGCTAAACTACAAAAAAATCCCTTGAAAGTGGGTATTACTCACTTTGACCTATACTTTATAATCCGGATTTCCAGCTGTTAGTTAAGCTTTACAATACTACTTGTACGTATTATTTAAGCGGCTTGACTTCTGGTAGGCTTTTAAGTTCGTGGCTATCTTTGGACTAAGGCCGAGGTTTTAGAGAAATTAGATTGGGGCTCAGTTTGTGGTTGAAACTTAGTATTGCTATTATACTTATACTACAATACGTACCTTCTATACTTTTAACATGGATATTTAAATCACTTACTTCTTGTTTGTGTGAAAATATCTACTTTCTGTTCTGAAATTAGCGTAAAAAATTCATCATATGACTACACGGTTAATTAGATTTCTGCGCATCGTGTCACGGTTTGGATTCCCTAATGGAACTAATATTTGTGTGATCTACAGATAGTTGTTTCGTTTAGTTGTGTGTGCATGTGACATATATGTGTGCAAACCGTAGGTTCCCACGATATAGGAGAAATCCTAGTGTGAGGCAACGTTTTATTTAGAATTAAAATTTTACACTATGTTCAAAATAGAAAGTATTTTCTCAAAAACATGTAAATGGTAGAGAATTTGTATCTCAGTCGTCGTTTACAAGACGTATTTGATATTTTTACTGCTATTATAAATATTCGTTAGCATCTCTATACATTCAATCCATTGTACTATTTACACTACACCGCCTACACTTGCAACACTGTCAAAGAACCCTCTTTTCGGATGAACCAATGTGTGCAATATTGTTCTCACAAGAATCTTACCCAGAAGGAGGAAACATAACTGCAGCTACGCAATCCGGGTCACCAAAACATAATGATTCTGTAAGAACACCACCTAATGCATGCTTGCAGCAATATTTGTGACTCAAAGGAACAAATTCAGACTTTAGCCAGTAAAGTAGCCGTTACGTAACTAACCTGTAATAAATCTATGTCTGACTCACAACTTATGTAACACGTAAACATAAGCTTGTCGGTAATGTGAGTGTTGCCAATTTCGTTCTATTGTCTAGATTTTCGTTTCGTGACATGTTGATAAATTGAAATTTTCGGTGTCAGTAACCACAAACAATATAAATAAGTTATACCATTAATATTTCAGTTATCTTTCCAACGAAATCACTTCGAATGCTCCAATTCTATTGAAAGTCTTACTACCATTTATTTTCAATTGCAATAGACAAGAATTTTGTAAGTGTAAACTGAAAATTTCTTTGTTTCATCATCTCCATCTTTCTAGCTAAAAATTCTCAAAACCCAATAATTTCCTTGTCATGCAGTAAACGAAAACATTTCTTTGCTGCGTGTACAGAATAAATACTTCGCTCCAAAACATTACAAAACTTGTTTCTTATGTAAATACAAAACAACTGATTAACTTAAAACATTAGCTTAGAACTTGAACAAATATAACTTAACATATTCACGCCTAATATTTGAAGCAAACAGTTGCAGGCTTAATGTTTAGCTGACTTTTGACATTGAGAGGGACTCATTATTATTTAAAGTGAAACAGAAAACGTAAAATACGAGTTTATATATTTTGTTGTATATCATTTATAACGTAAAGTATAGGATAAGGTTATTGTTAAATTTCTATGTTTCACTTACTTTCTATTTTATTATTTTCTTCAGCTTATTAATCATAAAACATTTGCGGCCTATTTTTCAAGACGTTCTCGAGTGAAGTTGCGTTTTGCGTCAAGCAAATTTAACTACTGCCTTTTCTGATATCCATAATTGACGGATTATAATATATCAGTGGTTGCAAGCCCGACTGTTAAGCGTGTGGTCCTGGGTTCGATTCCCGGGTCAAGCAAACTATGAATGTCTTTTTCTGTATGGGAATTCGCAGCAGCAGGACGGAGTCTGGAACTGTTCCCGGTAGATGATAATAGGCTCACCTCCGATTAAATATAAAACAATAACGGCATCAGCGAAATGTGGGTGTACAAAACATCTACATCTCTGTCTAATCCTTTGGGGAAAACGGTCGTGATGATTGCCGTCCCACTGACCCTAAATGTACCGAAAATACATCGAATAACCTCTCCTTATTAAGAGAGGTCACAAGGCTTTGTGTTGTAAACTCCACATATTTCAATCACTTCACATTTCCACACCTATGTTAAAACAATATATGTACATTAAAGTATTACTAATTCTAATGTCTACTTTAAAACATGCTCTTTTCAAATATGGTAGCCTAATGATGTCTCAATATTATGGTCCTTTTTAAATACGTCAGCCTCAATGTAGGTAGTTGATAATCAATCAATATGCGTCAAAAATCCTCTTCTTTCGTTTACTTTTATAAAAAAAAAGCTTCTCAATAAAATACTATAAACTTTATGTTTATTGTCTGTTTTATGATGGTATGCATTAAAATTGCATGTGATCATAATTCAACTTTATGGGCTCACAGTTCTTTTGTTATTGATATTAGGCTTTTATTCTAGGCACCAAGATCAGCACGGACTGATGCCATGTGTAGGTTATACGAATGACTTCTATTAGTGTGAAATCATATCTGTCAGCATCGATCCGCTTTTTATTAATAATAAATGACAATTTTGTATGAGGAGGCACACGCATCGGCAAAGATAATTAAACCCTTAATATATTCAGTTCATCGCAGTTCAGGTAGACTTCGACTCCCAAGTTGTGACATACTCAGTCCTCCGTTTTCCACATCCGCGTCGGATGTAAAGACCAAAATTATGCAACGGCGCCTGACTCCAAGCTATACACGTTGCATAACAGACGCCACTTAGAAACAAGACAATTTGGGAGCAACAGCAATAAACCTACCAAGGTTACTTGAATCGATCTTGGGGAATGGAGAAAGCTCGTGATTATAAACTCCTTATAATAAAGTCTTTTCCAAGTATCATATAATAAACATAAATATATCTATTCTTTTCACGTTTACTCACTGTTGGAGACCTTCTTTTTTATACCCCATTTCCTGAGTCAGTCACAGTCTGCTATCCTGACCAAAGATATTTACGGTGATCGTATTGGAGGTCTCCTTTAGCTACACATAATATCCCATTAAAATACTTATAATTTAAAATAAGGACCAGAAAGTTACCCTTAAACTGAAATTGGAACATCTCTAGGAACCATCTCTTGTCCATTACACTGCATCTTCCTCCACATCTAGTTGTAGCCTTATTACACAAATTGGCAGTAATTTAGTTGCAATTACACGCAACGAGCGGTTGCAGTTACGTGCGACTCGCGGACCCTTCCTGGGCTGACGTAACGCTGCTCCGACCATTGTCTTACCAATCTCGTATCTTGATCGGATACAAACCGTTTTTAGATATCTTGATCTAATTTAGTGTAATCTCTCAATGTGCTGGTAATTTGACATCATCTTTTTTTCATCATTCTCATCTCATTTTATTTTGTTATCCTCATTATCGATTAAAATCAGATCGACACATACATAAACTAAATTATAATAAAAAATAAAAATATATTTCGACGTCAATCAGTTTCTTTACACGTTTCCAAGGGAGCTTTTGCTCAGCAGTGAGATGCCCACCCCACTGGATGTTACAGGCTAATATTAACAGTCACAGGTCTCCAAGTAGATATTGCCATGAAGGACTCAAAAGTGAGATGCTTTGGAAATCAAGAAAGGACGACAATGTTGATTTATCACGACGATATTTATATTATTATTTTCTCGTTAAGCTTGCATCTTGCTCCTATAGATTCTGCCAACTATGCATATTGTCCTATAAGTGTATGGCTATGTGTTGTAAATATATGTGTATGTTAATCGCTTTATTTCGTTGTCTTGATATCAAGTTCTTAAATCTACCTTCGAAAACTATAGGACCACGTCCGTGTTCCCCGAAGGTTTTTCTAAACTGATTAAATAGAACACAATCGGACTAAACAAAGCTAATTAATGAAGATGTACTAAGTTTACGAAACCCATACAAAATACGACAAAAAGTCCCAAGCAAACCTTGCAGAAAATCTACCAAGTTAATTTTGTAGCTCGCAAAAAAGTTACCAAACAATTTTCTTTGAGCTGCTACAGAAGTATATGGAGTAAGTGACTGCAAATAGAAGTTGGTTTTCATATTCACATGAACAATGGTGGCCGATGCTATAAACACCACAATGGGAGTTTATCTGGACATCTTTATGACGAGCGCGTCAGTAAGTCAATGGGATGGTGAAACACAGGCTTTACAGAATGAATAGATGCATGAGTCCATACATGACGTCATGTTAATTATTTCTCATTATAGCTCTCAAAGCACTTTGAACTTGAAGAAAGCTTTGAAGCTTACTTTAGACGTTTTTTTTTTACTATGTTGATGGATTAGTTTACAGACTTAAATCTCTATTACACAACCCTGACGGAACAGCAATCTGCAAATTAAAAAAATCTTTGTTCTGTACGAGAATTGGTCCTATGACCTTTACTGCAGAAAGGCAGTTGCTTAGCCATTGCGATAATCTTTACATTTTAATTATAGGTTTTTAAATCGTTTGCCCAGGGCGTGATCAGTTTGTAGAGGGACTTTTCTCCTGAGTGCCAGACGTTAGGCTAAATAAGTTATAAATTATATAATGATGGACGAGAATGCAATTAGGCCTGCACTCACAAAACCATGTCAGGGTAGCCAACCTGCTTACAATTCATTTCCAAATAGTTTTGTTTCTTTATCCACGCATTACCTAAAGTTGTTAGAGCCATCTTAAATAGATTTGCACATGCAGGCTCGCTATTCAGATAGGATTGAGTAATAAATACTTTTGCCTATTTACGGAGATTACGAGTGAAGCCTTACTTAACCTGTAGCTTTATTTACAACATGTGAATGTTTTACCGTTATAGCATCACGACTGTATTCCCCGAAGGGTTAGGCAGAGGTGTACTATTGTACGCCAACATTTTGCCGATGCCGTTATCGAGTCTCACGTAATAGGGGGCGAGCCTATTGCCATCTTCCGGACACGGTTCCAGACTCCGTGCTGCTACTGAGAATTTCCATATCGATAAATCCAATAACACTTTGCCCTACCCGGGATTCAAACCCAGGACCTCACGCTCAGCAGTTTCGCTTGCGACCACTAGACAAACGAGGCAGTAAAGGCAAAATTATATTTTGTTTAATCTAAAAAATAAACGAATCGGTTGAATAGATGACCAACTGATGGCTATTTAAATCTACTTAAAATTGTTGTGCAATTAAAAATACAGACATAACTGGCGCCATATCAATTAAATATAGTAATTCAATATTTATGGTGTTCAAAAGACCAAAAAAAATTATTCGTAAGTATGTGACGTTTAGGTAAAGTCGTATATAAATATCTTAAACCGGTAATTTTATAATAATTATCATAAAGTACTACGAGCGGACCATTTTCTGGATCTAGACAACAGCTTACAGGGCCATACTATAGCTAAGAATTATCCGGGTGAGCCAAAAATTACAAAAAAAAAAACATAAAAATTGATCAAACCGTTTAGGAGGACGGAAACATGCACAACGGAATAAAGATCATAGGAAATAACATTAATTATTTTCTATCTGTTCTGTAACTCTGTCATCAATATACCATACGTAAGGTAATATACACACAAACCTTTTACCCATTGCACGATCGTGGATGAAATAAACGTAATCGTAATATCAATTAAAAGTCTTACGCAATAATAACACATTACATACATTACCGATGAGTGTTGTAATTGAAAATGCAGAGCTTACAATTACAAGCAACATTAGCATACATACTTACTTCAATAAAATCGTGTTTGCATGTCAACTTTTCAGAATTGCGTATTAAAAGGTCCAAAAAAGACTGAAGACAAGTTTTTGAGTGTAACCGCAGATTGGCAAACGAAACGTGGGTCGTGGAATGCTCCCCAGATGGACTGACCTAAGTTAGCTGGCGTGGACTGGATGTGGAAGGTGAAGGACCACTAAGGAATGGAACTCCTTGCTAGGGGCCATATTTCCCGATAACTATAACCTGGAAGTCTTCAGGTCTCGAGTAAATAGGTTCATTCTAGACAGGCGAACACTATAATTGACCTCATCACAGCTTAACATAAGCTGAGATGAGGGTCAAATGACAGAATATCATTCATACACAACAAAAGAACTGATTGAGGGCGTGTGGGTTCCTTAGGTTACTTGGGAGAGGTGTACAGCCTATCCTGGAATAGGTTGGCCTGCTTTACATAGATAACTCTTTTGGTTTTGTTTCTCAATCTTCTCTAACCAGTCTACCCGGTTCCTTCTAAAAAAATGCGTTCCGTCAGTACATCTGACAAATAGAGATTTATTTTTAAAAAGTAGTATAGTCTTTATATGTACGGAGCCCAATGTCCGTGGGTTGTACTTGATATTTTTTATAGTATTACTGCAATGAGAGATGTTTTAATTGACAATTCAATGCTGGTTGTCTAATGTCTAAATCATCTATTTGGTTTATGACGTATTCTATGTGTGCACTTAGTTTATGTTTAAATAATATGTTGTTAATATTATTAGCACTTAAGCTCTCGTGTTTTGGTGTCTTTATGTAGGTATCCAGTTTTTATCGTTGTAATAATGAAGATAAACGAATCAGTTAATATATTACTGTTAGTTGGAAAGATTATTGTGTAAAAAGATGTACAAATACGAGGACAAATATTTATTTATATATATTTGCACTTTTGAAACACCATATAAATAGTTATCTGAATAATATAGAAGTATTATTGTATATCTATATGAAGAAGGGATGGCTCTTCTGTGTTACATACCTAATTATCTTAGTAACAAACGTTACATATACTATCGGCTTTATTACTTCTGTTGTGTGGCCTGGCATAAACTCTCACATGAAAATTCCTAGTCATGGCGGAAAGATGATCTCGTCAGGTCAGTACAGTCTGACAGACCATTTTCTTGTGGAAGGAAAGAGCTCCCTCGAGTTACGGTATTTAAGATCGTCTGGTGCACCCTGGGCAGTCAGCCTCTCTAACACCATTGTTGACTGGCTAATCTTTCCCCCACGGGGAAAGAAGACAAAGTGTCTACTTCTGCTATTTTATTTATTTTCTTCTACTAACTATTGCCCATTGAGTATTTTTACCACAATCATCTATAAGGTGTGTTTAGTCAATCAACACCTTGTATTCTAATGTGTACTTTGTTTGTTGCAGAGTGGTCGAAAGGGCAAGGTGCCTGTCACGAGGTTCACATGTCTGGGCCGAGGCTCAGGGTACTATGCTGACGTTGATACCGGCTGTCAGGTAAGATTATACCTTTATTTATTTGACGATACCTGAAATATTGCAATCTCTAGCTTAAGAGCGTGATGTAGGAACAAAATAAGTCAAATGTTGCCTTGTTCTTTGTTAAAAATTCAACAGGTTTTTTTTAATAATTTGTTCACCTCTTCCATCATGCTATCTGGTTTCCCTCTGAGCCACTGATACTCCTGTCTTCTGTTAACCTAAAGATAATTTACTTTTTATAATATCACTTCCATAATGTTCTGTGTGTTATCATCACACAGTTGATCCATCATCTCTACGACCAAATGTAAGAATTAAACCGACAATTAAGGTTTAATGACCATGATCACGGTTCATAACCTTATCATACAGAGCTAGGGAGACAACAAAAGTATTATATGTATACTTAAACTCGTAACATAGTGTCATCAGTAGGTCAAAGAGCGTATAAAATTGTTCATATTTCAATAATAAAAGAACTTACGCAACGAGACGGTTGCAGTCACGAAGTCAATCCATTAAGTGCGGTCATTTTGCATAATGCTATTAGATATGGTAATTGTCGTAATTAGCTACCGGATGAGATGCGTGATGGTTCATATGCACTTATATGGTCAAGTGCCGATATGGCCACTGATTATTATACCTAGTGATGATAAGTGGCACTGTGGACGAGTGCTCGGTTTATGAGCTTTTTACACTTAGGGTCTTATATAATCATTGTTTTTAATATTACTGCTGAATATGGGCTTCATAACCGCAAGAATGTTATCCGGCGGCGAGATTGCCGACATTGTTGCAATTGGGGGTCGAACTTGGATGAGATGGCGTAGGAGCGTAGAGACTGATACTTTCCAAGAGACGGTTATGCCGAGCAGTGTGCGATGTTGTGGTGTGGATGATGATGATGATGAAGTATTACAATGTCCCTATGCCCATAGGGACATTGTAAAAATTACAAAGACTAGGAGATAGAGTATCATCAATATCTCCCAGTTATTGGGTGGCGGAGGTCAGAAGGCAGTCGCTACTTGTAAAATACTGATATTCAGCCGCAACCAGTAAGTTTGGAAGCCGACCCCAATGTTGGGAAAAGGCTAGGCAGATGATGATAGGAGGTGGATTAGTGATCGCAGTGTGTTTACACACTATGAGAGAAACAGTGCTCTTGTCTCCTGTCATAACACTTCGTTCAGCGTCTACGCCATCCATAGCTAGAGAGGTTACACAATTCTTACCAAGAGATATTTTTCTTTGCTATTACAAAAGCCTACAATGTGTCTTCTCGTGCAGTAAAGCATAGTTCACATAAAACCCCGCGTACATTTTCTTGCACAAAAACGTAATTTATTCTCTTTGTGTCAACGTGCCGCCCGCCGCCCATACAACTCATACAAGCCTCCATTTAATTATACAAGCCAATTCATTCATGTCGTCATAAATACAGATGGTAAACAATGTAGGCTCGGAGACAGATAGCTTGTATGTAATGTTAAGTATGTATAGATACGAAATTGAAATATAATTATGCTATTATAATTTTGAACTGATGACACGTTTGACGATATGGTAGTCGCAGTGGCTAAGCGATTAGGTTTCTGTGTTGCGTGTCGCGGGTACGATACCGCTATGGAACAAGAATTTGTATGATCTACAGATCGTTGTTTCGGGTTTGGTTGTGTGTGCATTAGGGATGTTACGGAGCTTCGACTCCGAATCCGATATGTCGGAACCTCCGATTAAAATTACACCTCCGAATCCGGATCCGGTTCCGAAATATCAAAACGGAGGTATATATCGGAGTTACACGTTATGACTTGCTATCGCTGCAGCGCTACCGAGCGCTTTCTACGTGACACTGACAACTAACGGAGTATATGTGTTCTTTGCAACTGATGAACGAAGAGTGAACGAGTTGCGACAAGTTTCTTCTTTTTTATTTATTTATATTTTATATTCGTAGATTTGCTCCGACTCCGACTCCGATTCACCTCCGACTCCGCGGAGGTCACTATGAGAACCTCCGACTCCGATTCCGCCTCCGATAAATCCACCTCCGTAACATCCCTAGTGTGCATGTGACATGTTGTTGTTGTTTGTAAACTGTACCCGTGACAGGAGAAAAACAAGAGGGTACTCAAAAAAAAAACACGGACGGATAGACGGTCCTGTAGTTACCTACGGTTTTTCTATCTATATCTTCCTACAAGAAGCGCACAAAGATTGATTGATCTCTGGGAATACCGCTAGATGATAGTGCACTTAGTTTTTGTTAAGTTATTGATCTAAAATATAAGTTAATTTCTTGAGAATTAAACTTAATTGAATACTTATAATGGATACAGGCAAAAACTTAATTACTACTTATGTAAACCTTCTTTTTGGGACTATTTTACAAAAGTTTTATTTGTGGATTTATTCGACGTCACTCCACTAGTACTAACAAAAAAGTAATATAATGTTTAAAACTGACTAGTCATCTCCTAGCCTACAGGATATATTTTCGCCCACGGCAGAGTGACCACTGTGACCACACCATAAAAGGGCTCATCTTATGACACCTTAATATCTCTTGCGCAACTTTTTTACCTTTAATTGGTCCTCCGTTACTATATGAATCAGCTTCTGCCATGTGATCAGAATCATGTGATTTCAAGTGATTTATAAGAGAAGAATGATTTTAAGTTGTTGATTTATAAGTTACAGCTGTTAGTTTGATACCTGGTCCTTGAGTCCAAGGATCTCGTATTGAAGGTATCAGTTACTCGTGGTTTGGTGCACCGAGAAAACTACATGCATGATGCATTAATTAAATAATAATATTACATTTCAACATAGTCTGGATTATATTATATTACCAATGTCATTATTAAGTCTCATTGAATAGTAGGCGAGTATATTGCCATATACAAAGCAGCATTCCAAACTTCAGGTAGCTACTTAGAATATTAGAAACAACAAAAACACTGTGCCAACCCGAAATTCGAACCCAGAGCCCATCCTCAGGCTAGAGTAGCAGTAGATTATACGCACCGTTGATCATAAACTGCAAAATGGAGCCACTCAACATTCGTTCTAAGGATCACAAAGTAATCGAACACCCTAACCAGGCAATAACTCCGCATTTACATATATTTTCGTATTATTTCTCCATCATTTAATTAAGTCAATTTAATTGGTTTCTTACTTGCCTCCAAAACTAACTGCAGTTGGTGCCTTCAAATAATAATTGAGGTCGCATCTAAAACCTCCACGATATCTGATGTCTGAGATTGATTATATTATTGAATATCATATTATTAAGTTTCTTTGATACATATTTTGATTGCTATGCAAATTGAAACTATCGTAAAAGTCAACAAAACACCGATAAACTTTCATAATCATTTGACCTTCGAATGATTTATTGTAGGTATGCCAAATGGCGTGTAGTCGTGCATCCTCCCACAGACAACATTATTATTTTGTAAACCTATTGCAATCATTTGATTCCTCGCTACTATACGTAATTGCTCTATTACCTCGCCTTTCTCATTAATTGGATCTTTTATAATCAAACAAAGGCCAATAAATGCAAGAAATGAGACAGAAATTATTGAAATCTTTGTTGCTATGCTGATTTGATTGATTGATTATCTATATGACCGTTTTACTGAACAATAAGCTATTCTATTCTTATCAGAACTGTCAAATGAATCCATGGGTTTTAATGCTTCTAGTTTAATTTAATTTTCCTTATTGATTTTTGTTACCATTCCTGATTTGAAAGGAGTCAAAAGCGTGATCGCTTTGCTATTGTGGCACTGTTTAAAAGTCAGTAACTTTCACGAGGCTTATTTAAGGCCGATATTACAACTCTAGTTTAACTTCCGGTCTCGACATTTTTTTCTAAATCGGTAGCGAAACCGGGGGGGCAATACTCGAACGATTATAGATTGTCTAAGTCGAGATATATATCGAAAAACCATCGCGGATACCGTCGTCTACCATTTTTAGAAAGGTAACAAGGTTGGATTCATGTAAATATTAGATTTAATTAGACATTGAGAGATGTGAACGGATTTTTGGTTATTTTGAATGAAGCATAAAAATCGCATTTCAGCTGTCAAAATACGACTCAATAAAACGTCGGCCCATATGAGTATGTCGCAACTTGTGCGGCATATAATTACACATGCAGCTTTTAAAGACTTAAAATCTTGAGTGCGACCTCAGACTCCGCGATTTTGAGAGATTTATAACCTTTGATAATGTATTTTTCGCAACACCAAGGCTTCGTAATAAGGGTCCATTGAAAAATGGCTTATTTATGGGACTTAAGTGTGACATTATTTGTATAGTGATGAAATGGCAGTCAATCGAAAATGTCATATTTTGCGTCACCCGCTGTATTGGTGGCTGGCTGTTTTCGAAATTTTTTGGATGGGCGGAGGTTTGGGAATTAGAATATAAACTAGCTCAGTATTTTTCTATGTGGCTGATATTTTAGGAGCATGTGGGTTAATTATGTAGGGCAATTTTGTTTTTGAACCGCTGAAACAAATGTATCCCATCAACTAGTGAATTACAGGAGTGCCTGAAAGTGAGGATTGTAACGTCCTGGATTGTGTAATGTGTTTTAATAGGTATTTCTGTATGGAAATTCTCTTGACGGCACGGTTGGCGCAGTGGTTGAGAGGTCGACTGCTGAGCTATGTGTCGCGGATTCAATTCCCGCACGGAACAAATATTTGTACGATCTATAGATAGTTGTTTCGGGTCTGGGTCTTTGTGTATGTGAATACACACCGTGCCTCGGAAAACACATAAAGCCGTTGGTCCTGCGCCTGATCTCTCTCCGGTCGTGTCGGATTGCCGTCCCATCGGACTATGAGAGTGAAGGATTAGAGAGAGCACCTGTGTTTGTGCACACACTTGTGCTCTATAATATCTCCTGCGTAGTTGGCTAATCTCCGGTGAGATTGGCCGCCGTGACCGAAATCGGTCGGGAGGACATTATTATGGAAATTCTCAGTAACAGCACGGAGTCTGGAACTGTGCCCAGAGATGGCAATAGGCTCGCCTCCTATTACATCATCATCATCTGCCTAGCCTTTTGCCAACGACATTGAGGTCGGCTTCCAATCTAACCGATTGCGGCTGAATGTCAGTATTTTACACGGAACGACTGCCTTCTTCGCTCCCTATTACATGGGACTCAATAAATGCATCGGGGAAATGTAGGTGTACATATTAGTACACCTAGTATAGGCGTGGTGCTATGTCATGTTATGTTATTCTGACGTTCTAGTTTTATTTTCCCATTATAGTACCATTTACAGATATTACCTGAGAATTATATATAGACTTATGTAAGAATAACTAAAAAAACAAAAAGGAAACCTAGCTTTGACTTGTTAATTGGTACGTTGACCATAAAATAATAAAAATCTATTGCTTATGTCTTGTTTGTTTTATCACTACATAGTATAAAACAAAGTCGCTTTCTCTGTCCCTATGTCCCTTTGTATGCTTAAATCTTTGAAACTACGCAACGGATTTTGATGCGGTTTTTTTTAATAGATAGAGTGATTCAAGAGGAAGGTTTATATGTATAATAAATTACGCGGGCGAAGCCGCGGGCGGAAGCTAGTATGACATATAAAACTATATGTTAAAACGAATGTGTGCCTAATATTTTATTAGTATTATAATATAATCATCTGAGTGTTGTTATTTTAATAAGATGAGAACTATGTAACTGCCTCATTGGGTGCAAATGCGACTGTTGAGCGTGAGGTCGTGGGTTCGATTCACGGGTCGGGCAAAGTGTTAGAGGTTTTCCTGCATGTAATTCTCAGTAGCAGCACGCAGCCTCTGCCTAACCCTTCGGGGGAATAGAGGCGCGGTGCTGATCTTGTGTTATGATGCTATGGACAGCCAAAATTAATATACTTTTTTTTATTTTACAAAGCTTTTTATTTTGTAATAAATATAATATAATATATCTATACATCTATACATATAAATAAAATTGGAGTGTCTGTTTGTAATATTGAACTAACCGTTTTTTACTACATGCATATGAATATATATACGGTACATACACCAAAATATTTTTTTTTACAATTTTTGTCTGTCTGTCTGTCGGTCTGTCTGTCTCTGCTAATCTCTGAAATGGCTGGACCGATTTTGACGGGACTTTTATTGGCAGGTAGCTGATGTAATAAGGAGTAACTAAGGCAACTTTTATTTTAGAAAAAATCTTTTTTTTTAGAAAAAAATAGGATTAAGTGCATTTGGTCTCACTAAAAAATACATTAAGTTCCGACATCCACGCGAACGAAGTCGCGGGCACAGCTAGTTTAATATATAATACTTAAAATTAAAAAACAAATAATTCCAATCATTCCTTTGGGCAGTGATTAGTTTTTTTGTAATTGATTGCAAACATAACTTTATGTTTAAAATTCCTTATTGATGAAAGGTTTTGTTTCTATCACAGAATGACACCTAATGACAGAATTAAGACATGAAGATGATGATGATGGAGATGAAGATGAATTAAAAGATGCATGAAACAACTTAAACTTAACAGCACTTCATTCACGCTTTAATAAATATAATTGATCGTTAATATTATGAACCGAAAGTAATTGTAGTTAACATTTTGATCGCTCGTGTCAAGGGTACGCCGTAATACAGATGGTAATTGTGTGGTAATTAAAATTATTACTTAACGAAGAAGCCTAACATATTAGCCAAAGGATCTGTTGATTGTCTGCCTCGCTGGTCTAGTGGATGCAAGTCCGACTGCTGAACGTGAGGTCCTGGGTTCGATTTCCGGGTCGGGCAGCATGTTATTGGGTTCTTCTGTATGGAAATTCTCAGTAGCAGCACGGAGTCTGGAACTGTGCCCGGTAGATGACAATAGGCTCGCCCCCTATTACATGGGACTTTAATAACGGCATCGGCGAAATGTGGGTGTACAATAGTAAACCTCTGCCTAACCCTTCGGGGAATACAGGGTGTGATGCTATGCTATGTTATTGGTTGTATAGGTGCCAGCAGCGTCCTCTGTTTCTAAGAACCATTTTCATCTACCAAGGATTGAAAAATGGAGTTTTGGGGATGCAGGCGGCAGAGGGAATAGTCCAGCCTGCGGTCCCACTATTTTACAATTCGACAGAGATGAAGATAACCGTGGGTTTATCTGTGGGGAATCGGAGAAATATAGGTACAATAACATGGATTGATAATGTGAAGTAAATATTAGTAAAAATACCGTATTCGCAGGAGCGTGTAACCAAATCCTGCGTACACGCCGTTGAGAAAAGAAAGTTCTGCCCCCCTGTGTTGCCACAGACCAAAATATTATTATTTTTGGGTGCGTTCAGAAATGCCGCAGAGTCTTAGCTATCATTAGATAGTGACATAATATCTTGGTCCATTTTAGACTATGTTCATTCGTTATGATCGTTCAATAAGATCCTGAGTTCGATTCCCAGGTAAGTAGTTTTATTGGTCAGTAGACACTGAGACAAGTAAAATTATAACATAACATAGCATTACGTATTTTTTCCCCAAAGGGTTAGGCAGAGGTGTACACCTACATTTAATGTAATAGGCTGCGAGTCTATTACCATAAACCGGGCACAATCTTAGACTTCGTATGGCTACTGAGATTTTTTTTTTAATCGCATAGGCGGCTCACGAACAGACGGATCGCCTGATGGTAAGCGATTAACGTCGCCCATGGACACCCGCAACACCGGAGGAGTCACAAGTGCGTTGCCGGCCTTTTAAAAAGGAGTACGCTCTTTTCTTTTCATACAGAAAAACCCAATAACATTTTGTCCGACCCGGGAATCGAACCCAGGACCTCACGTCTAGCAGTCGCGGCCACTAGACCAAGGAGGCAGCAAAGGTATTTTTTTAAATCTTAAAAACAAACATATCTTTGGAATAGATGATCAACCGATGGCTATTTAAATCTACTTAAATTGTTGTGCAATAAAAAAAACAGACATAACTGGCGCCATATCAACTAATATAGTAATTCAATATTTATGGTGTTCAAAAGATCAAAACAAATTCGTAAACACATGACGTCATTATGTACACTAAGTATTGTTTTATATTTCATATTTTATTGTACATACCTATTAAACAAATGTAATTTATTTATTTGTTAATACCACAGCTATTTACTCTATTGTATCTTCATAGAGAGATATTTTTTTTTACTTTAAAGTTAGCTTTTAACTAAAGTTTTATGCAGATGTATGTGTGACAAATGAAATGAAATTATTTATTTTTTTGCAATTAGGTTTTTTCAATCACTTTTACACGTCTTTTTAAACTGCACACACATCTACTTCTACTCTGCGTACCGACGCAGAGTAGAAGTAGATGTGTGTTTAGCATACCATACACGTATTAAGGATTTATTCAATCTAAAAAAAAATACAACTTGCCTCTCTGATGCAAGGAAATGATATCCATTTTACTATGATGTGTCATGTCTGTTGCATTCATCACTATATCAAAGTAGTTCAACAGAGTTCAACCAATTTTAGGGTTGACTCAATCAAAAATATGAAGAAAACATGTCGAAATTATTAAAAAAAACTTTAATGAACATTGTTGGGATTTCATCTAACGATTAATAATGAACAACAGACTATGGGGTTGCCGGCTTGACATATGTTTTCCGCGTCACCCTGTATAGAAAAATTCAATAACACTTTGCCTAACCGGGGAATCGAGTCCAGGACCTCACGCTCAGCAATCGCCCTTGCGACACCACTAGAACCACGAGGCAGCTGAATACATACGATACATCTACTTTATTGCCTAGTGTCCATTCTAGACAGTTTTATTTTAGTCCATCGAGAAGGTCATGTAGTCATCTATGTATTAGTTATTCATAGATCGTCTCTCGTGATTTATTCTAAACATCAAATGCAGACGCGGCTAGATTTGGGAAAAATAACCTTATTAATTATGCATTGATAATAAATTATGTTATTTTTGTAATCAATTTCCAGCTGTTTTGATATATTTTTAATTCTATTTGTTGAAGATTGGTATCATGATTTTGTCTGAAAATCGGAACACTTTGCGGTATCTCACTGCTTCACCTGTAAGTTGCTTAGTGGAGGATCATTCGGTTACGTGATTGCTTACCATCAATCTTGAGACAGCATTACGCCTATAGCATGACGCCTATATTCCCCGAAGGGTAAGGCAGAGGTGTACTATTGTAGACCCACATTTCACCGATGCTGTTATTGAGTCCCATGTAATAGGGCTTATGCAATGGCTTAACAACAACAAAATATAAAAACGTAACAATTATCAACTTAAAGTATTTAAACTTGACTGCCTCATTCGTCTGATGGTCGCAAGCGTGACTGCTGAGCGTGAAGTCCTGCGTTCGATTTCTCGGTCAGGCAAAGTGTTATTTGGTTTTTCTGTATGAAAACTTTCAGTAACAGCACGGAGTTTGGAACTATGCCCAGTAAATTGCAATAGGCTCGCCACCTATTACGTGGGATTTCATAACAGCATCGGTGAAATGTGGGTGTATATTTATAATTTATTTATTATATTATTTAAATATTATGTAAATATATATATGTATGTATATATGTATGTGATATGTAAGTAACTGTATTATTATAGTGTATCCTCATATATTTATTGACGATAACGTTAAAATTGTATCGTGCACCTACCATCTTTTCTCTCTGCATCACTCTAAGGTCGACTGGTAGAAAATGCCTAAGGCATTAAGTCCACCTCTGTACATTGTGCATAAAGAATAAATAAATAAATTATTCTACATTTCTGCCTTACTCTTCGGGGAATACAGGCGTGATGTTATGTTATGTAAAAAAATCTAAAATCTGACAGCACACGAAGTATAAACATAGAAAGATTCTGAATCCGAGATTAGTAAGTAATTCGCGTAACAAGTTTAACACACCTTGCTAATTGTAATCTCGTCTAAATCCATTCAGCGGCATGCTTAGAAAATAAAACATTAATTAAGTCACTTTTATATTTGTTTTAAACCCCTCACAATGTGAATACAGATATATCTTTATGAAAATCCAACTTCATGTGGGTGTATCTGAATTTTTAAAATAAGTTTTGAGGAAGAAGAAAGAGTGTGATTCTTTTTTGTTTCAAATTTAAAATTTCGCCTCTTCGATTTATTTACTTGTATCAAATTGTGTACTAGTTACGTGAAAAACTTCCATGAGTAAATTGACATAAAATAATATAATATATATTCATTGAATTTAATTGATATATTAATTGAATTCTCGAGGTCTGCTGTGTTACCAGTATTGAGATTCGATAGCGAACTCTGACTGCGATCCTTGATAAATAACTAGCCTCCATCTGTCAAATATTTAACACTCATTTGTACAACATATCTACTTATCTACAAAAACAATATAGCATTAAACGTAACTTAACATTACACCAATTACGTCACACCCAAATTGAGCCAAACATCAAACTTACAAGGATGTGGTAACAGTAGAGACATTACAAGCATAATTACTTCATTGTAATCACCCCAAAACAAGTACATCAGATAGTGTCGCAAATCTTAATATACCTGAAACAATAGGGTTCACACGCCACTGTTACACGGGGACAAGCAAACGGCTCCAGTGGCAGCCCTGACCTATACGTGCGCGCGCGCATACCGAGAGTTGAAAGCGTCACGAAGATCGATGGGTGTAACTAGTAAAAGCAAAGGTTTTAGCCTTGTTTGAGGGAATCCCTATTGCCATTGTAACAAATATTGTAGTTTTTTTTATTAATATTTTAAATATCGTTGCCCCACACTTTTATTTTCTCTTGCATCGTGGGTGCGTTAACAGACACAAATCTCACAATCAGATACACCCAGACTATGAAAAATCATACATGTTATAAAACAATAGAGTGACATAACTACCTATTCCCCACAATAAAGCCCACATCCCCCAAACTAGACTTTTTAAATAAAGTCCGCCAGTTTTTACCGCTGCCCGTAATATTCCCACCTTACTCCTGCTCGCAACTCACAACTTCATAAACGACACGCGAACCATTGTCATAGCAATCGTGGTAACAGTTTAGCAACAGGTTGACATAAAGCCGGTGACAACTATGTTTTTGTGTCGCATTAGTGCGGAAACAATGACTTGTTGACGTTCTTAAGATGTAAGAGAGAAGCGATTTTACGTCAATATAATCAGGGTCAGGCGTGGTCGCAGACTAAGATTTGGGGGGTCATATTCACCAACTGATGGGGTGGGGGGGAATATTAAAAATAAAAAACCTACTTATTTTTGATTTCGTTGTTTAGACGTTTTAAGCAGGAACATAATAATTTATTTAAAATTTTCATTAATTGTTTATTTTAGAAGGTTTGTCAATTTGTGGTGTACGAATTCGGGGATGGTCATGACCCCTACGACCCCTCGGACCGTCACTGACGGGGTAGTCTTTTTCATTATGTATACGGGCTGTGCATGAATTAACTACATTACAAAGGCCATAAGCATCCCTCATAAAGTCACACTACATTAAGCAAACTGAAGATATGGAAGTGATGAAGCAAAATTGTCTGGGGTCTAAAATACTGGATAAGTAAGCTGGACTGAAGTTTTCTAAAGGATTTTGATTGACTCATTAGTCTAGTGGTTTCAAGCACGACTGTTGAGCGAAGTGTGATTGGGTTATTCTGTATGTAAATTCTCAGTAGCAGCACGAAGTGTAAAGCTGTGCCCGGTAGATGGCAATAGGCTTGCCTCCATTACATGAGGGTCAATATCATCATTGGTGCATTATCCAAGATTTTTCAACGCGGTATTATTATCCGCTGCCACTTATAGAATAAAGATATTCGTAATTATTGTACTCAATGCACTGTGAGAGTATTTTTTCGTACATAATAATCTTAAAGTCAATGGTTACCAAACATCTGTGTGCGGGTATGAAATACAAATTGCAAAACGTTATTTGATGGCTACTTAAACTAATGTTGTAGGCGAGGTACACCCAAAACAAATAAACCTAATGGTTTGAACAAATTGATGTGTTCAGTGCCTGGGGGACTATACAAGGATGCTCTATGTGTACAAAGGTACTATTGAAATAGTATGTGTTGATAAAATCATCATTAGCAAACACAATACTCAGCCATGTACATGATATTGAAGTGAGCAACATTTTGGAACACCCACATAAAATTACGAAGTGACATCTATCATTTTAAAAGCCTATGACAGAAACCTGGTGTATGCACTTCACCCAGCTACTTTTTAATTCAACCATTAATCACGAAAGATATCCTGTAAGTGACAAAGGTTGGTAAGAAAAATAAAAGCGCTCTGTTAGAACACAGCAAAAACGCTTCACCGTTCATCGTACTCTCTCTCTTCTTCAGCCATTCTTTGCCCATGCTGGATAGTCGACACAATAGTACAATATTATTGTTCGACGGAAGATGAAGAATTGTTGATGCAAAGCTTGTCTCCTGCAGTATCATATAACAAAAGCCACGGTGATGGGCAAGAGGCGTGAGTGATGTCCGAGGGATTTAAGTGTTATGAACGATCCTACTGAAATTCTTAGGCTCAAACTCCCCTACAAATTGGTACTAAAGCGTTGAATCATATTACCTCAAAACCAATTCAAGATACGGATTTCAGAGAAAACAATCGTTTCCTATAATATCAACTCCAAATACTCCGTCAAATACGATATGCGTTTTATTGGTTGCATCAGTTCAATCACTGCGTCAGCTCAAATCACTATCATTCAAGTCTCCGATCCAGTGAACCAGTTGCCACTCACCTTGAACTTTACAGCAAATACTAGTACCAACAACGGTAATCACACGGTTGTGGTCGCCGCGCAGCGTTTAAAGTAATTTCAGTAACGCTCTCTCTTGATTAATTACATGCTGCTGATTATATTTTACATAAGTTATATAAAACTATTAAACTTATAAAAGTAGACAGGTCGAAGGATAATATGACATAGATATAAGAATCTATAATTAATAAAATTATTTTGAATAATTCCCCTCAATCAATAAACACATTCTTACCCGTAAAACGGAACATTATTGAATACCTTTTCCGTTTTAATAATCTTCCTAAACCCTTCCAAGAATCCCATTTATACCACTCAAGTGGCAAACAAGCCTACGGGCATACAGTTATGAAATTTCGAAATGTTAATGTAATGTCTTTATTTATTTATTTTATTTATAACATTGGCATGAACTGCCTAACCTGACGACTCAAAGCCGTATTCACAGTTGCCACTATGAGCTAAACATACGGAATGTGCCGAATCCCAATCACGACGCAGACTTTGCTGCGTTTCAAATTCACAATAGCTTTCCTCAATAGCTTATTGCTTCAACACCAGGAGATAGGTTAAGAACGGCTCTAACCCTGACCACCGTTTTACTGTGTAGAAAGGGACTCCCTTACATTGATAATTGACTGCAGAAAGTTCCAAAATCAAACAAATGACGGACCTATATCCACAATCCGACCTTGTATAACAGACACTACATCACAAAACATAAATCTGTACGTCCCATCAAACGACACGCATCAAATCCAAAGCGGTTATGATCCACTGAACCAGTTAGTTCACCTTGACCTTTTGTACGTACTTCCAACGATAATCGGTAGCTCACACGGTAGTCAGCGGAGCGATTGAGGCGGGTGAATTCCAAAGCAACACAAATTGATTTAATGGAAATTCTTAGGCTTTAACCTCACCCCTGCAAATTGTTATCAAAACATTGAATCATAGCGCCAAAGGAATTTGAGAGGAAATAATAATATCTTCTTATATACCTCTATGATTAAACGCTGAACAAAGATAAGTCAAGCGTAAAGTTAAAAAAAAAAATACAACGAATTGGTCGTAGTTCGTGACTCAACTTGGCACAGCGCAGAGTTTGTAAAGCTCATGTAGAACTTCCAGAGATATAAAGTTATGTGACAGGTGAGTGTCAGAAAGCTAGTTAAGTTAATTAAGGTAGTGGTTCGTCTTTTACCTATAAAATCACATGGTGGGAGTGGTCCTTAGATCAGTTTTTTTACTTTATGTCTCAGATTGCGCATTAAATATTTTTTTAATACTAGTCTAGTTTCTATTCGACGATAAGAACAATATAAAACGGACCATTCCGTCGAGAAATCCCATAATACCTATATCCTATACTACTATATAACTTTAACCGCTCCGCTCATGAACATGACAATCACCTGACGAGTGAGATCGAAAGTAAAACTTACGCTTTCTTGAATGGAGCCACCGCGTAGGTTGTGCCATTCAAGAAAGCGTAACATTTTGTTTTTATTAAGTACATTTATTTCCTTTTACGATAAACTGGTAATGCAGTCTGCTGACGGCCTTCATGAGGGCATTGTGTTAAAGGTCATCGAACTTATGGTCTTGCGTCTGGCGTAAAATCATTCCTTTTGTACCTATTATAAACGTGATTATACTCACTTGTTTTATTGTATCTCACCTCTCAAGTGTTTACGTCAATCCCTTCAGTTTTTTACTTATTTCTCTTGATCGTTGTATTGTATTGAGGATAAGTAAGTTTGAACGATTGACAGTATGTTAAATCGTTTGTAAAGACTATGCTTTGATGTAAAGTAGAACACCAATTGGAATAAAAATGATTGACCGATTCCAAATGTCGAAATCCGAAGACGCACAATAGTTTTTGACGTTGGAAATCGAGTAATGGAACTCAAGTGCAGTTGGGCAGGACACCTGGGAAGAGGTTGTGATGACAGGTGGAGTAGAACTGTGACCGAATTTCGGCCAAGGGCCGCTCGGAGATGGGCGGACGATATGGTTGCCATCGGGGGTCGAACCTGAATGAGACTGGCGCAGGAGCGTAGAAACTGGTACTTTCAAAGAGAGGCCATAAGTTCCAAACAAACAGGAAAATAGCAGTTATATGAAACCATCGTTTTTAAACATTGGAAGCACTTTTTTTTTAAACGTTCGATTTTCTATTCCTTTTAAGACCTTAACAAAATATAAATGCGTTAAATTTGAATGAATAGCCACAAAAACGATTGACAATGAGATTTTACTTTTTCAGCGTTAAATACGCTTTCAATAACCTTTTACATTAAACATTAATAATATAATGTGGCAAAAACCATGGATCGTGAGTGTAACAATAGTTGTCACTAAGTGTCATAAATGTCAGTTGTCATGGACACCCTATGCGTTGGGTTAAGGTCGCAGTTTGGCTGACGACTGACATGCGCTTTCGCTATGCGCTTACTCATCAAGCTCTCAGGAATAGATAAGGGGTTTTCAAAAGAAAGATGTATTGTTTAAAATTATTTTTATCGACTTCTGAGCGTGATGTTCTGGGTTCGATTCTTTGTTCCAGGTTGGATAAGTGTTATTGAGTTTTTCTGTATACAAATTCTCAGTAGCAGCATGAAGTTTGGTACTGTGCCCAGTTGACGACAATAGGTCCAAACCTTTACATGGGACTTAATATCAACATCGGTGAAATGTGAGTGCACAATAGTACATCTCTGCCTAACCCTTCGGGGATACAGGCGTAACTCTATGTTATTTTTATCGTCGACCAATCATTGAAGAATTTTGAGCAAGCCGAAACCCATTTTAAACTGAAAAAAGCAGATATCCGTAACTAAATTGTAGTCTTGAGCAATCATAATATAATTTAACATATTTCGTCTAAAAATATACAGCATGAAAAACATCAATAGCGCACTCAAAGACGAACTAATTACAACAATTATACCTTGTTTGATAGAGATTTAAATGATTCATATCCTAATGATTGAATGTAACCGAATCGAATAGATGATTTATCGATTTAAGAGGTCCATGGATAATTGTTAATACATAAATGTCATAATATTCATACATATATAAACGAAAAGAATAAATGTTGATTAAAAAAGAATCATCACCACACTTAATTAATACAATTTAGATGGTTCCGCACGCATAAAATTCAACTATTATACCGCAAGTATAGATAAATAATTATGATATACGGTGTAATAATTGCGTGTTAATGCATCTACGGCTATTTTGCAATGAGACTGAGGGTGTGAGTTACTTGATTCTACCCTGGAGGAGATTAGTTAAAAACAAAAAGAATATCTAAAGTAAATAAAATAAAAGGAGGGCGCCATAACTAATGCTCTCAAACGCGATGGACAAGATCTAAAGCTTAGGATCAATAATTAAAACAGGATGAACATTAATAATAGTTTATTATATTGACTAACACTTAAGGAATAGAAGAAAAAAACAGTAGACAAACTTTAAATTGATGAGAGAATTAAACTCTTAATTATGTTAAAATAATAACAGTGGGTACCTGAAAATAAATTATTTCTAACGTAACACACACTGCTACATATACAATATTAGCAGGGAACATTAAGAATTTAATCTTATAATGCTAATGCTTACTTTAAATAATATAATAGTACTTTACCAGATACAACGCCAACAAGTTAAATAATAGAGGATGTCACAATGTGAAATAGAGATGTGAAGTCACTTCATAAACCCACACTCGCTCTCATACAGAGATCAATCCATCATATAAATACTGCAGCTTGATCCGACTTGCTCATACTTGGTAGATGAAACAAGATTTCTTAACACAGCATGGAGATTATCCAGTCGTATATTAAGTATTGGCATGGAGGTTACCCAGCCATATACTAAAAAGTGATGGCACAGCCATATATTAAAAAGGTATTGGTCTGGAAGCTATCCAGCCATACATTGAAAAGTTAAAGGCATGGTGATTTTCCAGCCATATATGAAAAGGTTTGGCATGGAGATTATCCAGCCATATATTAAAAAGTACAACTTTTCAACCTTATATTGAAACCCTAGAACAAAGAAAAGTCCTAGTTATTAACACGAATTGTTTCACAAGAAGATTTACACCATGTACACTTTGAAAAAGGAACAAAATGGAGACTTACCACGTTGTCGGTGGGTGAAGCAAAACTTATTTAAACAAAAACATTGCCTAAATGGCCAATGTACGTGTGCTTTGGCTATACGCCATCGCCGTATTGACTATATCCAATGGGAAACGGATTGTCTCACATTATGGAAATGTCGATGACACGCTAATTTATTCCGGGACCTCGACCTTCTTCCAAGGGAGCCGGAACAAAAGAGAACGCGACCTACGTTGCACCAACTAGGGTGAACAAGTCCGATCCTACTCACAAATCGATTTAATATCGATCCAGGTAATGGATCAATAGTTATTAATAATATTTACGAAATCAATCGTATGACAATGTCTTGACAACTGAAAGTTCGTTGACACCAAAATATCACAACAATATGTCATAATTTTATGTATTCAACAGGTATTATAAACACTGTTTTGATATAAACTATTAAAGTAAACGATTTGATATCGACTTAATAAACAATCGGATGACCTAATGAAATTACACATCTCTGATGACGAACTAGAAAAATACAGATTCCATAAAAATATTACGTTTAGTTTTACGATGATAACGCATAGAATCTTGTTTATAGTTTTAATGTAAAAATTATTTTGTTAACAATTTCAGTCTAAAATAAAAAGAAAAGCATATTAATGAATACATTAAAATATGTTAAAACATTAACAATGAGTCGAATACCAAAATGATGACATCATTGACAATTAATTGTAAATAATTACGAATTTTTAGACTACTCACGCCATCTAGTGCCATACAAAGGTAACTAAACAGAAGTCAATATTAGAGTTTTGAAGTAAATGCGCCTTCATAAAATATCAGGCGTCTTGTGGGGTATAAAGTATTACAGTACCGGTTAAGTTGGTAAAGAATTATTTTATTTTAAAATTTTAATTTTAAAATAAAATAATTCGACATTTACGCTATCCTCTGAAAGTGAAAGCGTAACATCGAATACAGATTAAACAAAATGAGGACAAAATCCTACTACAACAACTTTGAAATAGTTGTGCAAGTTATCAAATACAATCCAAGTAATCTCAAGTATCTTTTCCGACGAAACGTACGAACAAAGAACGAAATCGAACAAATTCCTATTGAAGGAATGAATAATCCAGTAAGAGAATACAATCAGTGAAGTTCCTTTATTACTTCAAGTATCCTTATCTTAAATTTAACTTTATTACAAGTAATTAAGTATGTGTGCATTTCTATAACTATCTATAATGTAACAGAACTACAAACACGTATCAAACTAATTGGATTATTAATAACTCTGTAAACTAAGTATAGGTACTAACTAAACATATACAAACTAACTAGGTAGATATACTATGACTACTTATAAAGGCCTTTTAAATAAAATTAACTAATGTGTTATACACACAAATACTTAAGAATAGTTAGTACGACTAAAGAAACCTTAAATATTAGAGATAACGAAAGTCAATGGCTTTGGACATTTATCCTACCTATAACTCAAATAATAACCTAAAACACTCAAAGAGCAGCAGTTGCTAGTTTCATTCATACTAGACAACGGCAAATATAATAGGTACTCAGAAGAGTATGAATTGCTAACTACAACACGATAGACAACTCACCTATAAGAGAGAAAATACAAATTAATTATTTTCCTCAACAATATACAAAAACAAAACAGATAATATGCCAGGGGCAATATAATATCTAAGTTTCTATGAGAACATGGATTACTAACAGTATAACCATAATTATTAAACTCACATTAGACGAAGTTAAACTATTGGTGGAGATTTTTCTGGTCTCACCAAGTCTTTAATATGGAATTTACCTAAGTTTTTACCTTCCATTGATAGTAAAGTATAAACAAGAGGAGAATGTTTTTTATGTATTACACATTTCTCATATTTAGGAGAAAGCTTAGCAGAAAAATAATTTGCTGCCTTAGACAAAGGAAAACACTTTTTATAAACAATTTGACCTTCATAATATTCTATGGGTCTTTTTCTAAGATTGTAATATTTAATATTACGTTGATAAGAAATTTGGAGGTTATGTCTAACTTTATTAAAAATACCTTCCAATTCTTTTAAACTGTCTGAGAATTTCACAGGAGACTCGACTTTAAGAGATTCACTATTAAGAGGAAAATCTGCGTTATAAAACGAACCATCTAGTATCATTTCACGGCCATGAACCAAAAAATAAGGAGTGAATTTCGTACCTACATGAACTGCAGTGTTTATTGCACATTGTATCTCAGATAAGTTCCTATCCCAATTTCTATGATCGGAACGCACATAAGAAGCAATTGCTCGAACTAAATCACGATTCACTCGCTCAGTTTGATTGGTCTGAGGATGATATCTAGGATTATAAAAGATATGAGGCATATGAAATTTATTCATTAACTCTCTAAAATCATTAGACACGAATTGAGGACCATTATCAACATAAATGATTTTTGGTACCCCATGTATAAGGAATATACCTTTTTCTAAACATTTAACTATGTTTTTAGCAGTTACCGTTCTTAACGGAAATAAAGTGACATACTTACTAAAGTAGTCAGAACAAACAAATAAGTATTGGTTTCTAGAATATGATGGCGGAAACGGACCGAGTATATCACACGAGAGCGCTTCACCTGGTTTTGAAATAATACGGGGATTACCCATATATCCAGCTTGAGCTACATTAACTGGTTTATATGTTTTACATATTTCACAAGAATCTACATAATCTTTAACGTCTTGGAAAAGAGTAGGCCAATAAAATAATTGACTAATTCTAGAATGAGTTTTAGCTACACCAAAATGTCCAGCTGTAGGATCATCATGATATTGTTTTAAAATATCCGATCTCTTTTCATAAGGAATAACTAGTTTCCAATCAAATTGAGAAGTAAGTCTATATTTGTTTTTACTCAAACGATATAGTTTATTATTTTCAATTTTATAATTAGGATAACAATGTGGAGTGTTTAAAACACTTTTAAAAATATCTAAATACCAATTATCTGTGACAGATTCTACATCAATGGTGATGGAATCTAATTGAATTCTAGACAATGCGTCAGGAATAATGTGTTCTTTACCTTTTCTATGAATAATTTCAAAATCAAATTGACTCAATCTACAAGACCATCTATTTAAACGTCCTGTGGGGTTTTTCAATTTATGAAACCACTGTAATGAGGCATGATCAGTAACAATAAAACATTTCCTACCTTCTACATAAGCTCTGTATTGTTCTAATGCATAAATCACAGCTAACAATTCTCTTTCGGTAGCGGAATAATTAACTTCTTGAGAATTTAATGTACGACTACAGTATGCAATAGGATGATCTTTATCATCATGTTTTTGAGTGAGAACTGCACCAATAGCAAACGAAGATGCATCTGTGTGTAAATAAAAAGGAATATCAAAATTTGGGCATTTAAGTATAGGAGCAGAAATAAGTGCTGTCTTTAATTGACTAAAAGATTCATTAGCTTCTTCTGACCAAATAAATTCTACTTTTTTACTAGTTAATTTAGTTAATGGACGGGCTATTTGTGAGAAATTTTTAATAAATCTACGGTACCAACCGGCCATGCCAAGAAAACGTTTTATATCTTTTACATTCTTGGGAATAGGAAAATTCATAATAACATTTACCTTTGAAGGATCAGTGCGTAAACCATAACGATCTACAACATAACCTAAATATTTTAATTCGTTTCTACAAAATAAAGACTTTTTAGTATTTATAGTTAAATTAGCAAATTTCAATTTTTCATATACCGCTTTTAATAATTTAATATGCTCATCAAATGATGAGGTACATATAATAATGTCATCAACGTAACAAAAAATCTTATTATCAAATTCAGCAGTAAACAAACTATCCATTAAACGTTGCATAGTAGCGGATGCTCCAACTAAACCGAAACACATACGTTTATAATGAAATAATCCACGTCTAGGTACAGTAAAAGCTGTCTTTTCTTTAGAGTTTATCTCAAGTGGAATTTGATGATATGCTGCACTTAAGTCTATGGACGTCAAAAATTTTGCATCTCTGAGATTATCTAAAATATAATTTACATATGGCAAAGGGTATGCATCTGACTTAGAAACTGAATTTAATTTTCTACTATCTAAACAAAGTCTTAAATCACCATTTGGTTTTTCAACCATTACTACCGGAGAATTCCATGGAGAATCTGAAGGTTCTACAATATCCGATTCTAACATTCTATCTAATTCTTTTTCTAACGCTACTAGTTTATCAGGACTTAGCCTATAATATTTCTGTTTAATAGGAAGAGCATCATTAGTATTTATTGAGTGTTCTATAAGAGATGTTTTTCCTAAACCGACTTTATCAGTATTAATGTTTTCAAATAAAAGTTTAATTGAATCTATTTCTTGTTGCTGTTCAAATGATAAGTCATTATAAATTATGAGACCATTTTTGACAGGCAATGATGGAATATTATCTATAGAATTGGAGAAATGTATATTTGAAATATGTTCTGGTAATAGATTAAATGCTTTCCAAAAATTCATTCCAAAATGAATGGGTAATTGAATCTCAGGTTGAATATAAAATTTTAAAATCTCTAACTTATCTTTATATTGAATAGGTAATAGCATATAACTGGTACAAGTAAATTCTTGTCCATTAGCAACACCAATAATCACTGGAATATCCAATGTGTAAATCATTAAACCTAAATCTTCAAATAGCTTATGACAATTATTTCCTAAAATGGAGCAAGATGCACCACAATCTAACAATCCTTTAACATTAATATTCAAAACTTTAACTACAATATATGGTCTAAAATCTCCCTTAGGTGGTTCGAAATAAGTCTTAACAGTGTGGGAATGATCTTTCTGATATGTTTGATTACTAGAAAAGACTTTCTCTATTAGTTTTTTGTAAGATTAGAATTATTATCCTTCTTATTACTACATTTAGTGCAATCTCGAATAGTTACACCTTTTTGACCACAGATATAACAAACTTTTTCTTTAGAAACTCTACAGTCTTTAGTACTATGGTTATTTTTATTACAACGGAAACACTTTAAATAGTTGCTGTTATTTTGCTTAGAAGTATTATCATTTTTAACAAGAGAACTAATTCTTTGATTTTTATTTTTACTTAATTGTGACTTAAAAGTTTTATTATGATTGGAATTCACATCTGGAACAGACGAAATCTTTCCTAAGTTTGGTTCTTGGAAGTTATCCATATGCACTTTAGTTAGCTCAAATTGCTTACCTAATCGCTTTAACTCATCTATCGATTTTATTTCTAAAAATGAAAATTTGTCCATGTATTCTGGTCTTATATTTCTTAATAAAATATCTAACTTCACAGATTCAGATATATCTTTATTAAGCCTTGCAAACATACTAAGTATTATTGATAAAAATGTGACTATAGTTTCACCTTTAGCTTGAGTACGAGATCTTATTTCTTGCAATAACTGATAATCTAAATCAGGATAATCAAAGTCTTCTCTTAAGGCATTACACAAATCTGTATAATTATCATAGTGGTGTTTATTAGCACGATACCAATAAAGAGGTGGACCATCAAGTAATTCAGGAAAACCATTGAAAATAATTTTATCTGATATATTTCTAGCTAATTTTAACTCATTTAAACGAGTAAGGAATGCACGCACACATGAATCACCTTTATATTTAATATTTAAAGAATTTAAATTTTTAATAGTTTCTGTTCTATAAATTACTTTTTGAACATTACTAATATTTTTAATATGACCTTCACTGTCTGATTCCTCATCATTACTGGAAGACGAAACATCTGTTTCTAATTTAGTTATGCAAATAACAAGTGTAGAAATTAACTTTTGTATTTCTGAAGAAGGATGTTCAATCCTAGACAAACGACATAATAAATAATTGGAACGAGCTACCAACCTAGTTGTTTCACGAGTATCACTTGAAATACCTTTTGACACAGCATTTTCAATCTCTGCAACCAAAGGACCACAAGTTTTCAATTCAGCAGCAGAATCAACCTGCATCAATTCTAACGGTGTCTTCAAACTACCGCGACGAGAGAGCTTTGAAGTTTTTCTCAAAAGCTTCCGAAGATCATCACGAGAAGAAATGGATGTATCAACTGAAATGTTACGAACAGAAAGTTCATGAGATAATTCCTCTTTCTTAAGGAATTCAATTTTACAACCTAAGTCATAAAATGCCATTATGGATAAATTAAGTTATAACAATTACTTAATATACATAGGTCAGCTAAATCTGAATGATTACTGAATTATAAAGGTCAGCTAAATCTTAATGATTACTGAAATATACAAAGGTCAGCTAAATCTTAACGATTACTGAAATATAAAGGTCAGCTAAATCTTAATGATTACTGAAATAAACAAAGGTCAGCTAAATCTTAACGATTACTGAAATATAAAGGTCAGCTAAATCTTACCGATTACTGAAATATACAAAACATGTTTATTACCATGTGTATTTTTTCATCTTGGTTTACTGAACCTATCCTTTAGATGTCCATGCTACCAGGCCAAACGTTGGGCACGCCAATTTTGTAATAATTGCGTGTTAATGCATCTACGGCTATTTTGCAATGAGACTGAGGGTGTGAGTTACTTGATTCTACCCTGGAGGAGATTAGTTAAAAACAAAAAGAATATCTAAAGTAAATAAAATAAAAGGAGGGCGCCATAACTAATGCTCTCAAACGCGATGGACAAGATCTAAAGCTTAGGATCAATAATTAAAACAGGATGAACATTAATAATAGTTTATTATATTGACTAACACTTAAGGAATAGAAGAAAAAAACAGTAGACAAACTTTAAATTGATGAGAGAATTAAACTCTTAATTATGTTAAAATAATAACAGTGGGTACCTGAAAATAAATTATTTCTAACGTAACACACACTGCTACATATACAATATTAGCAGGGAACATTAAGAATTTAATCTTATAATGCTAATGCTTACTTTAAATAATATAATAGTACTTTACCAGATACAACGCCAACAAGTTAAATAATAGAGGATGTCACAATGTGAAATAGAGATGTGAAGTCACTTCATAAACCCACACTCGCTCTCATACAGAGATCAATCCATCATATAAATACTGCAGCTTGATCCGACTTGCTCATACTTGGTAGATGAAACAAGATTTCTTAACACAGCATGGAGATTATCCAGTCGTATATTAAGTATTGGCATGGAGGTTACCCAGCCATATACTAAAAAGTGATGGCACAGCCATATATTAAAAAGGTATTGGTCTGGAAGCTATCCAGCCATACATTGAAAAGTTAAAGGCATGGTGATTTTCCAGCCATATATGAAAAGGTTTGGCATGGAGATTATCCAGCCATATATTAAAAAGTACAACTTTTCAACCTTATATTGAAACCCTAGAACAAAGAAAAGTCCTAGTTATTAACACGAATTGTTTCACAAGAAGATTTACACCATGTACACTTTGAAAAAGGAACAAAATGGAGACTTACCACGTTGTCGGTGGGTGAAGCAAAACTTATTTAAACAAAAACATTGCCTAAATGGCCAATGTACGTGTGCTTTGGCTATACGCCATCGCCGTATTGACTATATCCAATGGGAAACGGATTGTCTCACATTATGGAAATGTCGATGACACGCTAATTTATTCCGGGACCTCGACCTTCTTCCAAGGGAGCCGGAACAAAAGAGAACGCGACCTACGTTGCACCAACTAGGGTGAACAAGTCCGATCCTACTCACAAATCGATTTAATATCGATCCAGGTAATGGATCAATAGTTATTAATAATATTTACGAAATCAATCGTATGACAATGTCTTGACAACTGAAAGTTCGTTGACACCAAAATATCACAACAATATGTCATAATTTTATGTATTCAACAGGTATTATAAACACTGTTTTGATATAAACTATTAAAGTAAACGATTTGATATCGACTTAATAAACAATCGGATGACCTAATGAAATTACACATCTCTGATGACGAACTAGAAAAATACAGATTCCATAAAAATATTACGTTTAGTTTTACGATGATAACGCATAGAATCTTGTTTATAGTTTTAATGTAAAAATTATTTTGTTAACAATTTCAGTCTAAAATAAAAAGAAAAGCATATTAATGAATACATTAAAATATGTTAAAACATTAACAATGAGTCGAATACCAAAATGATGACATCATTGACAATTAATTGTAAATAATTACGAATTTTTAGACTACTCACGCCATCTAGTGCCATACAAAGGTAACTAAACAGAAGTCAATATTAGAGTTTTGAAGTAAATGCGCCTTCATAAAATATCAGGCGTCTTGTGGGGTATAAAGTATTACAACGGTTAATTAATTTTAAAAGATTTCAATAAATACATTGCAATGAAAAATCCTAGCAAGTCAATGGCAGTCTATATTTTTTAATATAATATAATTTGAGTGCGTTTGGCAGCACCTCATCTGACGCTAAGTGAAAATGTTAAACCCAAGCTATAATAATGCTCATTCACTCTATCCTTGAAGATTTCTATATTATACAAACCCAGACGCAGGCAGACAATTCCTCTCCTTGGCCATAAACATGACAAACGATGTAAAAAAACGCTTCGTATGTAAGGGTCTACTTTTCTAGTCCCGGCTTTGCAATTTCAGGATTGGTCCCATACTAAAAGTTGTTTATATTGATGAATAAAATACCCCCTTCAATGGTTCAAGACAAGAAATATCCGATCTTATATATTACCAGTCCAAGAGTTAGCTATAAGAACTGCGCTAACAGTAGCATCCATTAGTCACAATCAGATCCAGCAAGTCTTCTCTAAGCCGAGGTTCGAGTCCCACTGTGGGACACCCTTAGCAGTGTTGCTTAATATTATTTAATTTGCTCGGCTGGAGGCCCTTCTGGTCTCGCCATTTGCCCGGTTAAGCAGTAAAAGCTCCCTGTGCTAACTGCGAGAGAAACTCAAAAAAAAAAAGCATCGATTAGTTCTGCCGCGGCGCACAGGTGTCAAGACACGCTGAATAAAATAGTAAACGTCAAAATCATCAAACTTACACCACCGGTTTTCATTTTCATTAATATTAATCGTGTCTTCATTTAAAATATTTTATTTATTACAACAAGGCGTTCTAGTTTCATACATAATTATCATAATAGATCAAAATTAAGATGGAATTTGCAAACCAAAGCAGTATATCAAAATGTTAACACTAATTCTATGTATAAGGAAGCAGAGTATAATAAAACTGTGAACAAAAATATATAGATTTGAATTATTTTTTTGCGTGTTTTGTCTCTGAGTCTATTCAACATCCGTGTTTTTAGAATGGAGTTTTATTGTCTATAAATAAATTAAACCCACTGCTGAACAAGGGTATCTTCTTGGAATGAGAAGGGTTAGGCCTTAGTCCACCACGCTGGCCCGGTGCGGATCGGCGGACTATACATACCATCAAGAACTTTATGGAACCCTCTCAGGTGTGCAGGTTTCCACACGATGTTTTACTTCACTGTAAACGCAAGAGATAATCAAATTCTGATCAGCACATGATTCCGAAAAGTCAGAATTGCGGGCTGGGTCTGAACTCAGACCTTCCTACATGGAAGGCAAGCGTTCAATCGCTAGGCTATCACTGCTTATTGTCTATGGCAAATTAATTTTATACCGGGTTGTCGTTATTTTACGCACCGTTGGGGGCTTTGAGTTGATGCTTTGTTGTTAATCATATCTTCTATATTTATATCATCATTTTGTATAATAGGGTTCTGTACGTTCAGAAAACTGTAATAACATTGAAAGATTTTTTTTAAGAGAGCTATCCTCTTTTAATAAATTGACCTGATAGTACCTTTACTGGAGGTGCAGAGCTTCTACGCGTGACGATGCCCAAGATCGTGGAGTGCACTTGAGGCAGTCAGCTCCGATATTTGCTTTGTGGCTTAACTTATGGCATGAGTAATAACTTTGTGAAGGGTACAATAAATAACAATAATAAAATATATTATTTATATTCATTTAGACCAGTTAAAACCACATATAAATAGTCAGACTTTAGTTGCCATATTTCAAAGTGTTGGTTTCCATTTGGAGAAGAACGGACAAGAAACTCCATGGTTACTCTTTTAAATTCTAATTGTTTAACATTTTATACTTATGAATACATTGTTCCCTCAACGTTGTGTGAGGAAATTGTAGTACTAGGTCTAGATTAAACAAACTGATAACTATAATATCCGGAAATTTCTGATAGTACTGCCATGACAGTTATGAGCTGACAAGACTCAGCAGACAGCACTTTTACCGTGTTCACATTTTAAGGTCTTGTGTCTGAAAACTAATGAGACTCCTAAAAACTGGTGGATTTTCACTTGTTTTCTTATTCGTTCACCAGTGAAAAATTGCTAAACTTAATTTTATTTCAATTCCCTGAAGAAACCAACTCTAGCCTATTTGACGAAAGCTTAAAATTATAATGCTAGCATGAAAATTATGCAACGTACAATGAGTGTTAATGGAGTCGAGGTCGAGTGCATGATGGTCTACGGAACTCCAAACTGTCCTCTCAAAACATAACTGACATTCTGGCATCCGTCTACTGATCGTGACAACGCATTCAGACACGCTCGGAATGAGGAAGAGCCTCGTCCTTGACCTGACTGTTGTTACAGCCGTGACTGACAAACTGTTTGATCTCATCTCTGTATTTTGTGAAGTACTCCAGTTGTTATCTTTCTTCATTGATCTGGGACGTGAAGGTAGCATAATATTATGTCTCAAGCTTTTGATTCATTGCTGAGATACATAGTGAAAGAACGAAGTATCATCATCAGACGACACGGTTGGCGCAGTGGCTAAGTGATTAGCTTTCTGCGCTAGGTGTCGCGGGTTCGATTCCCGCACGGAACAAATATTTGTATGATCTACAGATAGTTGTTTCGGGTCTGGTTGTGTGTGCAAGTGACATGTATGTTTGTAAACTATCAGAGGAGCTGCCACGACACAGGAAAAATCCTAGTGTGGGGCAACGTTTTCTAAAAAAGAAAATAATAAAAAGAAAAAGAATCATTAACTTCCTAATCATTAATTATATGGTTGAATATTTTGAATGCGTAAATACCTATTGCTATAATTAATAGTCCATGTCTTGGTTTCTTGAATTCTGCAAACTAAGTCGTCGCCCGCGCTTGAATTTATCACGTGTCATGTCTGGGACAAGCTAACGTCTCGGTGAGATTACTAATTGAGATGAACTCGTAATCATTATTAGGTATATGCATCTCTCTTAAATTAAATGTAGCTTATTACCAGCCACATTACGACGGTATTATTTTTTCATTGTCATCGAATTATTTTCCTTTAAACCTGGATAAATGTTATACCTATGTTTATGTCTACTTGAATTATACCTATATGTCACCCTAGGGCCAAGGCAGCACAAGTTTGTGGCCAAGGTAGGTATAGATAAATGATTAATCCTCGTTTTTACGTTAATATAATTATTCTGTACCTACGCATAATTGTGTAGTAACCTTCAGTGGCCAATAAAACGTGTGCCGTAATGAATGGCTCGTATTATAAGTTCTTTTGTAGTAAAATATATGCGCAGGTTGTTTGTAAGAAATCGCACATATTGTAATTTAGACTAAACGTATCTGCAAATTAATACATCTTAATTTAGACCGTCTCTTTGGTCTAGTAGTCGTAAGCGCAACTGCTAATGTTGAGCTCCCGGGTTCGATTCTCGAGCAAAGTGTTATTAGGTTTTTCCGTCTGGGAATTCTTAGCAGCAGCACGGAGGGTGGAACTGTGTCCGGTAGATGGCAATAGGCTCGCCCCCTATAACATGGGACTTAATAACAGCATCGGCGAAATGTGGGTGTACAATTATAGTAGGTACACTTCTGTCTATCCCTTCGGAAATACTAGTGTGAATTTAAGTTATAGATATATTAGATAAGTTTTGTTTGTGCAATTTACAGACATGACATGACTTTCAGACCGAGATTCTGTAGGCCATACGAGTACAAATCTTTATTTCCAATCCTTTACAGCAAGAACCAATTGCTTAGCTACTGCGCACGTAGAGCCGTCTCAAATCTGTTATAAGCTTAACACAGCCTAAAATAATCAATTGATCAGTCAATTTGAGTATTCAGTAATATTCAGTAATAATTACATAAGGTTTCATTATCCCATTTTATTACGAAACTCTTAAATAACAAGCCAACCACAGAATAAAAATCGTGAGGCTAGTAAAATGTATTTAAGTTAATTTGTTTTAACATTAAAATAGGCATACGCCATTATAACCTAGAAACTTTTAACAAAACCCATAATTATCCACGAATGTTAGAAATTATTCAATCGTGTTTGAGTGTTGCGTGAGCGCACATAATTATATCAATTGGTAAATTAACGCATTGTTTTATGCTCATCATAGAATGACCAAGATAATAACAATACAATAGCTTCTTGTAACACTGTTAGACATTTTGTACAGACATATATATATTATAATAGAACCATTGAACGTGAAAAGAAGATGAATTATTTTATGTAAATAAATTACAACTAAGTTGCAAGTTTATCGTAGTCTCGCTTTGTTTGAATCATATCTATTCTGATAGAATCATCTTTAAAGTGAGTTACCGAGAAGGGATTTTCTTCATTTATTATAGTTTAATTTTCTTGAAAATTGTCTTATGTAAAGACAATTTTTGAACAGACTATAAAATAAAAGTTGATAGTCAATTAGTCTAGTGGTATCGTAGTAGTATAGTCATTTCATATTGAGCTACGAATTGCCTGTAACCTAATGTAAAAGCCACATTAGACCACGGTCACGCCTTTTGCGGGCACCTGTTCGCAAAAGGTATTTCAGTGTACAATAATACTTCAAGTTTCTCATTACTTCGGTAGAAGGGTCGAGAAACTGAATCTTTAAATACTGTTCCTACTGCTAAATAAATGCATTATTCGGGCTAGAAATAAATACACGAGCACACATACGAAACTCCACTACTTAAACAAATAAACAAAACAAAAACGTGGATTGCGTGCTTAAACTCAATTACTACAACAGATAATAAAGCTTTAGACAAACGGCTTCAGTAACACTGGGAGCCTGAAGGACCTGCATTGATGAAGTTAAACCCTTGACCTCTGAGTAATTGGCTATTGTGGTCAGTTACTGCGCTACAATATAAGGCGAGTTGAAGATGATTCATTAGTGCTTTGTGATGGATGTGTTATTGACATGACTATTTGAAGTGTTGTGGTCGAGGCTAGGTTTTGATTTCATGGTGGCTAGTTTACTACGCCTTAGAGTATATTAATTTCATCCAAAGGTCTCTCTGGTTTAAACAAAGTATAATTTTCATAGTCAATTTACACAGAATTCTAAATATTTTATTTATAACTATAAATATTTTCGAACAATAAAATGCAACTGAATACATTGTGATTTATGCCAACATTGTTGCATAGACAAAGCATTCAGTGTAGTCTAGTGTATAGTCTATAGTAATACTAGTACAAGCTCAGATCTTGACATATATTAGTCTAGCACACTGACCTACTATAGCCCACTATGAAACACCAGCATTATCTTTATAATAGCCCTAGAAACATCTAACGACCGATACATTAAACAAAGACTAATTGCCACAAATTATAACATGCACAAAAACATTCAAACAAATGCAATCACGCAATGCGCAGACAACGATTAGGATTGTTTCACAATTTATCGTTGTATTGCAAGATAGGTCTTCTTTGATAATTACTGTGGTTTGTATTGTATGTAAGTACATTTGAGTATGTTTATCAAGGCTAATATCGTGATTTAAGTAATGTTAAAAATTCACATGGTTTTCAAAACCATTAAATCTGAAAATAATAATGAAAATAGAAATCTTTTAGATTTGTAAGATATAGTTATGTATAACGAAGAGCATTGGGCTGAGCATCGAACCTTGCGGAACACCAATGAATACGGTTCGGGAATTTTACAGAAAAATCACTCAAATACGCACACGGAATTATTTTTCAGTTACAAATTTACTTATCTAGTGTAACAGACCTGGTACTTATGTATTTCTTTTTAGTTAATTAATTATACAAGGCAGCAGGGCAAGGAAACACGGTCTAATGCCTTTTCGTAGTCCACATGCTACACCTGGCATGCTGCCTTTTATCATGACTTGTTATCATTTTTACTAAAAATTTAATAATTAAAAATTTAATTTTGGCTTAATGCCTTAAAATCTGTGCTGTTCGTCTACTTTTGTCCTTGTGATGTAAAAGTTCAGTAGACATCACGGAAAGAAATTGAAATGCTGAATAACAGTACAGTGACTGAATAACAGTTCACAATTCTTAACAGCCATGTTTTTACATAAATAAATGTTATCGTAGTAGTTTTTCTTGGAAGTGTTATTGTATTGTTTTTTATCTATTGGTTTTTATAAAAGGTTAGTCATTAAAGTCAATTACCTCTGCGGCTCCGATATCTTATATTTAGCGCCTTATAAGGCGAGGTAGTACTAAGAGCTGAGCGTAGATAGAGAGAGTTTGTGGCACTCACAAACGACATTACTTCCAAATATAGCTTAGTTGTTAAATTAAGATGTACTTATTTTGTTATCCATATTAGTACGAGTTAAAATTTTACTGCGTGTCGAATTATTTTATTACAAAGATAAAATAGTAAGAAATGATTTAGGGATGATTTACCTGGCAACTACAGACATATGTACTAGCAATACCTTGCCAAGCTGCTTAAGTGGAAATGGTGTATGTGTAAGAACCATGCTTATGGAATAAATTTGGATTAATATTTCAAGGATTACAAAGCCACGTTCATATAATCCCTCCATCAAACCTCGTCTCGATTTTTTATTAAGTTCAATTTTTTGTTAAATACGCCGACAAATTACCAAAAAAAAACTTCGGCGCTTCCCTAAGCAATATTGTACACTAATTTCCGTATAATAGTTCATATGAGGAATCCATTTGTGTTCGTATGTTTTGTATGAGTCATCTTCAAAACATTTTAGTTACGGCTGAACTTCACGTGACTTGTTACTTCATTGTTATGTCAGTTCGTTTGTATGTGATATGTCAGATATGTGTCTATCAAACGTACTTACGATCACGCTTACGATATTTATAGTTAAGCAGAGTTTAGGATAGATACCAAGCGTAAAAGCGCAAAAAGATGATATTAATACATCAATTAAAATAGCATTATTAATCAGCGATCGCAAATAAATCGCTTATTTTTTACTAGTAATTTTGACGGCAGAATGATTTGCATAACTGGAGTAAATAAATATGTAATAGTGCGGTGTTGGTCTCAGTACCGGCACCGGTTGTATGAGAACTGTTGTGCTCTGCTATTATTATTTGATATCACAAGAAATGAAGCTTTCTTGAGATTGTATATGACATTACAGAAGTATTTTTTATTTTCAGTAACAAAAACCAGAATATATGAAATCCGTTCTTAAATCTTGATATAAATAACAATTTATAATTCAATATTAATTATACGAAATGGCCATGGTCTACAGGCTTCAATAAACGGTAGCACAAAGAATTAACAGCATTATATTCAAACTTCCTGATGAGTTCGTTTGTCGGAAGCAACCGTATTCATATGTGCATGTCTTGTGCGTAATATAACTAAATTGAGATTTAATATGCTTGTCGCTTCCTATGTTTTTATGCGGTGTTAATTGTTTGGACCTCCTTTTTGGCCGAGGTCAAGCAGTGGATGCTATGTGGTGTTAATTATGATGGTTTTTAGATTTTATATTTTCAGTTTTTCCATTTTGAGTACCCTTAGCAGTTAGACTTTTAGGTTTAATAGTGGCTACCACAACATTTAATTTCTTATTGGGGTTATCACAGGAACCATTACTTTACATTTTTGGTTATATCAAGGACTTTCCCGCTTCCTATAGAATATTTATTAACCAATTGAAACCACAAGAGGTATATTTTTATTTGGGTAAAAAATTGGGTACAGTTATTTCGCCTCTATATTATAAATTCTTTCATAGGTTCCACTCAGTATGAAACGCGGACGTTCAAATGTTGCGACCATATGCTAAGTGGACTCAAATTAGATGTGGGCAGATAATTTGGTGATAACTGATTTATCAGATGTTTAGGTATTATTGTTGAGTTCCTATGTTAGTGTGAACTATTTGGTCTAGTTATTTACGCTGACGAAGTTTTTGTGATTTACTAATAATTATTATGTAACTTAGATTGCTTATATAAACGTTTACCTTATTTGAAATTCATATCGTAAAGAGATACTGGCCATCTTCGTGAGACAAGTTCATGGTCACCATTACTAATCTTTATATTGTATATGACTTGAGTGTGACTTGCGCCATTGCTTTCTTTCTTAATGTTGTAATCTCTTGACTATTTTTAATTCACGCCACATAACTTGACTCAATCTTTCTCATTAAATTTCGTTCTTCTTTCAATTCCTCGATTATGTATCCGAAGACAAGGCATTATTTACTTAAGCTTTAAGTTGACAATTGAAGTGTTTGATGATTCCTCATCAAGTGACATAAAGGCTAGTTTGCCTCTCCACAAAAAATAAGAATATACCTATGACATTTCCATCTGTAATCCTAACTTTGACAATCTTTTTTCCCAGGTGTACCACATGTGCGATGGGCTGGGTCGTCAGTTCAGCTACAAGTGCCCCAACATGACGCTGTTCCAGCAACGCATGCTCATCTGCGACCACTGGTACATGGTCAACTGCTCCATGTCCGAAAGGGATTATACTGCTAACCTGCTAATTGGTAAGTGTGATTAAATAGGTACATATTTTTTTCTTTCGTGATATAGTCTCTAACTTTATGTGCTTTGACAATTACATTGGAACCTTTCAAGAGTTTTCTTTTGGTGGTTTTTCGAACCTCCAAGCTCAAAATAACATAACCATGCCCTGTAGGTATTCTAGATTTAATATCTCAGTAATATTCACCTCTATTTAGTAACAGTCAGAATAAATCTGGATACCTACTCACAGACAATAAAATGCTTGAATAATCGAAGTGTTGTTGTAAATATTCAAACACAAACCTTTATTGGGCAGTATACTATGTTATAACAAGTTTCTAAATTGGATGACCAGATATTGCATAATACTTTATTACGTGTCATGCGCATGGGCCAAGGAGATGCTACTCTAAATTGCCTGAAGAACCTTGGTCTGCGTTGAATCAGTGGGTTTATCTGTTAGGTGGGCTGCAGAACCAGATACAAAACTGAAATAGTACATAGATATCATGATGGATGAATGAGCTCTTGCCCTTAGATGTAAAATTTTGAGAGATCCTTTCTTATCTCTCTGTGGATGCTTAACCCTATGAGGAATCTACCTGCCAAATTTCAAGTTAGTTTGCTTTATAGTTCTCAAGATTTTGTAATTAGGCGGTGAGTGAGTTAATTAGTGAGTGGTTTCTTTTTATTATTTTGAATCTTTACCAGATATTTCTTTTTATCTTAAAACCTTTTCTTGTCTTTTAAAGCGCTGACCCTTACGGGTGAATGCAAATTTAAATATTGGTTGAAAACCAAAATCAAAACAGACAGGATAGAAATTGTGCTTTATGTTGAGCAATCATAGATATAATAATAAATCTTTGACACCAATAGTGAGTCCCAGACTATATAAAGTTGCCCTTGAACACAAGACGCCAATTGTACACAGAAATCACGGTTCAACGCTGAGCAGTTATTGGTTTTATATAATTTAAATGAATATAAAATCCTCTGTGATGAGTGGCGGCCGCGGTAGCTCCTTGTACGTTCTGCCTAACTTCCAACTATTGTTACCTCGAGTACTTAATAAAACGCAGTGTCCAACTGCCCACGCGCTGTCAATCATCAGATTATCTTTATTTGAATCAAACAATTTAAGCAAGGATCAAGCTTTGCCTTCAGTTTGATTAGTGTCTTGTTGCTTGTGGCAGATGTTCTAAATTCCAAAATCAATCTGTTATATTACATTTATTGTTTAAATACAGTCGTACAGTATATAGGAGTAGTATAATTGTATTTCTGATAATAATTGATGTATGCAGGTCGCAGTGACCCATAGGCTTTACACTCAACCAACCAAGCGGTCTATAGCAAGTGTTTCTTAAACTTTTTGCAGACACGGACCACATCCAGAATTTCTAAAATTCCACAGGCCATTGTCAAAGAATATTAAAGAAAAAAAAAAACATGTGGATTCGTGTAGGTACAGTCCCCCCGAACTTCGGGCCGCTCAACAGTAGCCAGCGAGAGCGGTTTTAAACAAATGATGCGTTAGTTTGCTACACAATTTTCTAATTAATGTTAAGGGTTAACTAAGCTGCTGCGGACCCTTACCACACATTTTATGGACCCTTAAGGGGTCCGTTGACCCCAATTTAAGAAACCCTGGTGGTAAATTTGGTCTTCTCTCAATTTAAGTATGATCACCGAAAGGTTAAATAATGTATAATTATATAGATTGCCATTTTCAAATTGATAAAGAAATCTCACAGTAAATTATTATCTCTAAAAATTAACTCTATATATACAAATAATTTTTTTGAAGGTTCCTACGTTAATTATATAATTATTTTGAAGTTGTTGTGTTAATGAACCTGACACATGATTGACCCATGAATTACCTACATAATTAGGTATATAATTATTTAGGTGCTTGTAAGGTGTAGTTTTTATTGCATGTAAAAAATATCCGATAGTGAGGTCAAGTTTTATTTAAGTCTGCGATGATAGTCTGATATAATTTAGGTCTAGCTGGAGTTTGATTTAGAGATCAATTTATCATGAATAAACATAGGTTTGAGCGTTAAAAAATATAACTATTCAATGTCTAGTAATTATGATGATGAATTAAATTAAAATATAATCACGAAAAAAGTATTAAAATCGTGAGGAGCAACGCCCATTGGTCAAATTAATTAATACCGAATAAAATATAAATATTGAAAATAAATCCTAAATTGCGAAATGTCTATAGTCAAACACATGTACAGTATAGCACCTGTTTTATTTAAGATATTGGTTAGGTCTTAGGTCTGATATCAGGCAGAAGGAGTGCGTGACCAGTCCTCTACAAACACTCTCAGATTAAAATTAGCATATTTTATTTTTAGAGTGTTTGTAGAGGTTCACCAAGACATACGCAATTTTTATATCGTGATTACACGATAGAAAATCTCAATCGTATTAAGTTTTGCAGTTCAATGAATAAGTATGACTCACATGCATCTAGGCCGGCAAATCTTTCTACACAATGGGTGTCTGATACTACTGATGGGCAACGCCACTAAGCTGGCCCAGAAAAATGTGGCGAGATGACCAAGACAAATGAGTCTGCTTTTAAGTAGCGCAGGAAAGAGCTCAGAGATGTATAAATTATAGGGGAAACCTTCGCCCAGTGGAACAGCTTAGACTAACTAGGAAAAAATACTAAAATCAGACAAACATACAGACAAATTTGATGAAACTCTTTGAGCTTTTATTGTGGAGTGATCTGTGGAATAGAGTGAACTTGCTAAAGGACGGAAACTGATGGAATGGACGAAAGATGATGAAGAGGAGCGTGCTAATCTCTGTGTGCCCTTGACTCAGACGTGTAGTGACGTTTGTAATGTGTTACACTCGAGAAGACTAATTGCAATCAATCAAACAATGCACGATTGTGTCGCAGGTCCGATTTTCTCACGGAATTGAATATGTAGGTGTATCATCTGCCTAGCCTTTTCCCAACTATATTGGGGTCGGCTTCCAGTCTAACCGGATACGGCTGAATATCAGTATTTTACACGGAGCGACTGCCATCTGACCTCCGCCACCCAGTAACTGGGAGACACTGATATTCCAAGTTTAGACTGATTGTCAGACTTTTTGGGCTACTGACACCCGTAACGATTGTCATAGGTCTTCGTATGATACCGGGGACCAACTGCTTAACGTGCTTTCCGAGGCACGGCGGGGTCTCGATATGTGAAAAATGGTCATCCATCCAAGCACCAACCGCGACAAGCGCTGCTTAACCTCGGAGGTCGACCGATCTGCAAGGTAGCTATGTAACTAGTCCCTCGATCTTGGAAAATAACATATATTTTCCAAGATCATTACTATTCCGGCAAATCACTAATTAGATAATTAATAGAAATACAAAATACTCGCAGATGAAGTCACGGGCAACAGCCGGTGATCTATAAATAATCTCAGTAGACACTTCAAGTAATATTAAAATATTGTACAGTAATGTAATGTTATAATAATTAAGGAAAAGACCTGTATTTACATTAATTAAAATTTAATTATTCACCCTACTAAGTTCGATATCATTCAATCTATGTGTTACTAGTTCAACAATACAACCTTGACCCTCAAAATAGCATATGCGTTGTAGAATAAGAGACGTTGACACGTGATGTGGCTATCAAGCAAATAGGTAGACTAGGCTTTGTGATTCCGTCGTCAATACAAATTATTTCTATTTATAGTTGATATTTGCAAGCTCACTTACATAGAATTAATTAGTTTCATTACATCCTAACTAATATTATAAATGCGAAAGTAAGTTTGTTTGTTACTTTTTCACGCCTAAACCACTGAACCGATCATCATGAAATTTTGCATATTCGCTGTCAGGGGTACAGAAAAGGACATAGGGTACCTTTCATCCAGAAAAAAGTACTGTTCGCGAGAGAAAGAACAATAACTTTCGACGGTCACAATTGCTTTAGGACGCTAGATGGCGCTACGTGTGATCCGACGAAATGCACGGGTTCGTAATCAACGCGGGCGAAGCCGCGGGCGGAAGCTAGTTAAGCTATAAATGGCGTATATGTAGTATAGCAGTGATACGCAGCCTTGCGGTTGACTGCTTGCTTTTCATACAGGAGGGTGTAAGTGCAAACCCGGCCTGCACCTTTGAGTTTTCGGAATCTTGTACGGCCCAGAATTTGATTATCACTTGCGTTTACGGTAAAGGAAAAACATCGTGAGGAAACCTGCACACCTGAGAGGGCTCCATAAAGTGCTTAATGGTGTGTATTATAGTCCGCCACCGGACCAGCGTGGAGGACTAAGGCCTAACCTAACTGTCGATCAGGACCAATTTATCCTTTAGTGTAATAACCACGTATGTACCAAATAAATATAAATATTGCATTCCATTTTTATTCGATTAAAACGTGATCATTACTGTGATTATTTTCATATAATATTTATAATATTTAAACCACAATTATATAATTTGTTTCTATTATAATTAAATTATACAATTATAAAATTTATCTATGAATCTAGTGTCTTTTATAAAAAGAGAATATATCACGGTGCTATTTTCTGTTTTGACAGAAGTACCTCTTATTTATAAATTTCTATAAGAAGAATTTAACGAAACACACAAACTCACTTTCAGCCTTAAATATTATTATAAATCACTCGACTCAATCGATAACTCATTGTTACATCACTAATGTGTAACCTCGCTCGGTCATTTCCGTCGTTACTGGTACATGGCCGGTTAAATAGCCGAGTGTGCAACAAATATCTAATGTGTGAAGTAATGGATGCATGTTAACGTATGTTTTAGTAACAAACATGATAATTTATGGAGATTGTTATTTAATTACATGAGAGGTCATTTAAGAGTACAGTGTCCTGTTAATTACTTTGTAGGTATACTTGTGAAAAGACAACTTTTAAAATAGAGGAAGAAAATAATATGAAGAAGCAGTTATCCATGTTTCTTGCTATGGCGAACCACTATATTTAAATGTCACCAGTGGTTGCCAGATAATTAGTTAACAATACTGATTTTTTATCTCTAAACCAGAGCACTCTATGGTTTGACTAGTTGGGACGAGAACATATAATAGCCCGCCATTATTATAGGTCGTTTTCTGAGATAGTCAAAACTGTCACTGTTTATGTAATTATCAAATGTTAAATGTACAAAGTGTTAATATTATATTACAGTCAATAATCTGGAACCGTTGTTTAATTCATATAAAGCAACTCTGGGCGCAGACGACGCGCCTTACTGCCAAGACTCTTAAAAATGAACGCGACCAAAAACGATTTTTGGGATATTATCCTACCAAGAATATTGTTGACTGTGATATATTTTTCAAGCGACACTTTTGAATGCAGCCTCTTTATGTATTTCTATGGCACATGGGGCATATCGTTAGTAAAACTAATTATATACAATAAAACAAAAACCAAGATTTCGTAACACTGCGGAAGTTACTGCCTAATAATAATAATCCAGAAAGATATTATGATATATCGTGTACCTATAGAAATATAAACAACAAAAAAAGACAAAGAAGCTAAACTACAATTAAGTTTAACTGAGAACTTAACCTGACTCAAACCACACAATGCTACTTAAATAAATAAAATTAAAGTTCGTTGCGGTTAGTGGCCGGTAGCAACCGCAAACAATAGCCATTTAGTAGACTCATTATATTTGTTACTTATAATATCATAGTTTGTATAATTATTATAATTAGGTATATCTGTGGGTTTGCGTGCAACGGATGCCAGTTCCGCTGGGTTTTAGGTATTTTATTTACTTTAAACCCGTCAAGTGATGCAAATAATACACAATAGAAAATCTATTGTCTCTTTTCCGGGCGCCTCATGTGCCATAATGAATACTATTATATAAGTAACATCTTCTATATATATAAAAATCATCGCCTGAGGCACAGGTTTAACCTAGTTCAGGCAAATATTAGAATGTTAGCACTAATGTTTAGAATGTAAGACAAATTATTGTATTTTCGTGTGCATTTTGATATGAATAAATGATTTGATTTGAATCTCCGAAAACACTTATCCGATTTTAATGAAATTTTGTTTTGTATTGTTTGGTCCAACTTGAGTGATAGGATAGTTTTTATACCGATAAGTCACCCTATATATTTTTTTTTATAATATGTACCTAATAATTTATCATATTATAACTAAGCCACAGCAACGCGTGGCCGGGTTTGCTAGTAATTTTATATAAATAAAAAGACCCTCTATGCAGGCATACCAGAGGGCAGTGACCTTTGACTAACTTAGAATAAAATATTATGATATGTAATAAACGCTTCTGTAAAGGATGCTCTACAAACGTTAGCAAAATAACTTGAAGTTGATGAACTAACTCCAATTAATTGAGCATTAAGAATAACATAACTGTGAACACATGGAATATTACGCCAGTTGTTAAAGATGTAATGAGTGCATGGATTGCTTGTGAAAGTGGCTCTTAAACACTATGAGAATGTCAATCGCGTAATGATTTATTACTGCAATATTTCAATCACTCATCTCATCGTTTCGCAGTTCATAGCCTGCCATATGTATGCATCTCCCGAGTTGCGCCACGATTTAATCTGTAGGCCTAAAAATATGGCTTAACATGCCACGCTTGAATTCCGCGAAGAATTATTCGGATTGGAATATCTACTGTAGTATATACACCAATATTTGGCCATGTATTTTAACACGTGGAGACACTACTACTACTAACGGGATGTTCCTGAGAATGTCCCAACAAAACAACATAATAACACTTTGATTGACCTACAAAATTAGGCCTGACAAACCAATGAGGTATCAAATTTTGGAGAGTTTTTCTACCAAACCTTATCATTTATGAATATTACAATACACTATTATATCTTAGATTTTTTTATTATTGCTTCCAGGTCAGCGAGATAAGCCGTTCGTGTCGGACGACGAGATGCGCCTACGCACGCCACGTCCTGACATCCTGTCAGCGCCGCCGTACAACCCTTACTATGATGTCCTGAGACAGTCCGAGTCCTTGGTACAGTGATTTTTTCATTTTAGTTTGAGTTTAGGTCATAACACTCGCATTTCCGTGTGGTAATTGGTTTGTGACCCATCACCTGATCTATGTCTTCACAATAAATATCTTTGTACATATGCGCATAAATGACAGTTTATAGCGAGCAGTTCTCACGTTTGCGTCTATGTCAAATGGAATTACAAGTTATTTTATCGTCGGTGTTAGCAAAGATTGTGTCTTAATCTAAAAGTTACGAGTTTCACTGATAAAATAACAGAGAATTAAGACAAATATGACGCTTTTGAGACTCTTGCCTCACCCCAAACCGGTGATAGGCTGCAGCGTTACCAAAGTTGCTTCCGCGGTCACCAATCCTTTGACTAGGTCCATTAGCATTCATTTCAAAGTCCCATCAGAACTATGGTTGAATTAATTATGGTTGGTTACGTGGAAGAAGCAGGCAGTTAAGTATCAGGGCAAGGTGTAAATTTATAATTCCTAAGAGTCGTTTTTGCAAAAAATCTAGTGAAGCCTAGTTGCGTTATAGCACCTGGCAACAAAATTGTTTTCTCTTTTACAGAGTTACGAAACTACCCACCTATTTCATTAGTGTTTTTTGCTTTTGTGTTCACAGTAAAAACACTCGCTACTTTTTAAGTAGAAGTGATGAAATGAATGCGCAAATGGTCGAATAAAACGTTCTACTTTTTTGTCGGTTCTTTTTCATGGCTTGCCGAGTGTGGCAGCCACGTGGCAGCTAAGATCAGTTAGCATCCTTCCTCGTCCTGTTTGCGTCGGAGAATATTAAGGAACCTGTAAAATTCCTGAATCTGTTCACTGATGAAATTCTGACTGCGCCCACAGATTCGCTTATTGCGGGTATATATAAAAGGGTATTTGTAAAAGCTTGTTTCTTAAAGTTTTCAGACCCATGTTCAACCATGGATGTTTAAGATGACTTGTGAATCAAATTATCCATTAAACAAGCTATAATAAGTCTACTAAAAGATAAAAAAAAAACGTAAATTCGCTCATTTCCTACGGTAAAGGTCGTATTTATCATTTAACTCTTTAGATAATGCATCCGTAAGCTGATTCGATCGCTTGCTTGACTTTAGTTCCTACTTGAGCAGCACAAATAATGAAATCTATATAAAAAATAAAAAAATAGTTAGACATGCTTCCGTACCAACGTATTTTCCGTATAATTTCGAAAGCAAACATAATAATAATTAAGCTAATAAATAATATACTTATTTTTTAGTATTAATTAATCTTGTTAAAACCTTTTTAGATTAATAAGAACACCCTGGCAACTGAGTGTTTTTGATATATATTTGAATTCATATGTTTTTACTCTTTTGTATTCTCTTTCTGTTACTAGTCACTCTCATAACTTTGTTTCCAATACACGTCTTAATATAAAAATAAGTAATCTACGTACTGCCCATCTTTAAATATAAACGCGAATGCAAATTTGTATTTAATTAAATCTAATTCATGCATGTTATAATTCCAGTTCCCTGTCCTTCCGGGCAACAGCATCGTTGGTATCGGTGACACCATATCGGACGTCGACAACGACCTGGACGGTGGCAAGCAGAACTACAGGCCTCCTACCGCCTGGTCCACGGGCACCAGCCGTCGGAAGCACAACAATAACGCAAAAACAAACACCAATACCAACACCAACTCTGGCTCCAATAAATACTTTGATAATCTCGATGAAGCGGCTTCGCAAGAACCCGACGCAACATTCAGACCGACACCCAGCTTTAACTTTACTAACAACAATCCTAAACCAAACGTTACTCCACCATCCATTGAACTAATTCCTCCTGCAGCTCCTACCACAGAAGCATCCAGCGTGGAAGATTCAAGCGTAGAGCCTTCCGAAGATCCTATCTTCAAGTTTATTAAGCGGTTTGACCCAACCTCCCCTGATGTATTGGTGACTCCGATGACCAAATCTGAGATACTCGATCTGAACGGCCAGCTTCCAGCTGGGCAAGTGAGCTCTGAAGAAGACAGGACTCCGAGAAAAAATAAGAACTTTGGAAACAGTTTGAATACCTTCCAAACTGACAATGACAAGTCCTTCTCTGAAGGTACGAGATTCAACTCCGTCAATACTAAATCTAGTAGCCCTGTCGAAGAATCTGAGTTGACAGTTGGTAATGATAAAAGAATTCCGGAGCCTGAAAAAATTCTTTTACCTCCTCACGCTGAAACCGCTTCGATTCCATCAACAACTGTTGGGCCACCTATTTACTACGACTGGAAATGGGCAGTCCCTGCTTTCGATCTGATACCCCCGAAAGAAAGCAACAAGACAAACTCAACGACTCAGCAGACGAGGTCAATACAAGGAAAAAGTCCGTTCAGCGAGGTGACGCGACCCGAACCAAAGACAACGACTCCTGAACCGAGTAATACGGAGTACAATATCAGTTCGTACTTCGTTCCTGATTACGTGTTTCCTTTAGATAAGGAGCATCCAGGATACGACGGTGCCGATGCTGAGACATCGTTCCAGGTTAAAGTAGCAAGACCTGGGAGACAAAGCTTTGGGGAGAACCCTAATTGTCCTCAATGTCACCCAGCTTACCTCAAGCCTGGTACCTGTGAACCTTGCATTGTCAAACGGTAACGAATTAAACATAAATAGATTATAGTATACTTAATAAGTCCGTTACTCTGTCACCGAAGAAATAGAGATAGTTAATCTGATTTTAAATCCATTTCTCGTTCTTTTCGTGTATTGTTGATTTGTTTATCTACGATAAGGGAAATGAATATTATAATGATATTATATGTTCTTCTTACAATGTAGTAAGTTATTAATTCTGTTATATTTTAGTTGTAAAAGCCATATTGTTACAAACGTTTTAAGCAATGAGAATTTACAACTGATGAATGTCTGGACGGTTGTGTCCGTGCAATCATTAGTCGGCTAATAATTATGTGATGGATTGTTTCATAATATCTGGAGATTTTTAATGAATTTTGTAAATTCAACTGAATGATTACGATATCATAATAAAATTCACGGTCATGGTTTTTTACGGTCATTAACTTTATATTGAATAAAACCTGTATATATTATGTACTACATAGGTTGGTACCTTGCCGCTTAGTTCAAACTTTATGTTACTTATACTGACTAGAATATTTAAATAAAAACGATTTCTGTCAGCAATGTTTATGGAATAAGAGGCAATGTATTCTTGACAGGTTCTAGGTAACAAAATAAAAATTAATAAAAACAAGTTCACTAATTTGTAATATTGTGTCTCAAAACTTTAAGTTCTCGCGAAGTTTTATGTTGTTTTCGTCATTTTATTGTGTTGTGCAACGGCGAAGAAAATGCATCGTGATGAAACCTGCACACATAAGAAGACATGATAAGGCTCTCCATATTGCGTTCTACTAGCATGGAGGCCAGCGTGGCCAGCTAAAGCTGAGAAGAGGCCTGTGCCCAGCAGTGGGACGCAGTTAAGAGCTGAATTATGGCTACCTATATTTCTATACATTGTGGTGTTAATATGTGAGGCAAAAGGTCTATTGACGTCTATTGACTATGCGCAGGAGTCATATTTCCTTACAAAGTACGACAGACGAAAGACACGTTTGGTGCAGTAGCTAAGCAATTAGCTTTCTGCACTATGTGTCGTGGGTTCGACTCCCGCACGCTACAAATATTTGTATGATTTACAGATGATTGTTTCGGGTCTGGTTGTGTGTGCATGTGACATTTTTGTTTGTAAACTGTACATACGATACAGGAGAAATAATAGAGCGGTAGTCTATGTTCAGCTGTTGATTTAAATTGCCTTAAAATATAAATATTTTTTAGTAGGCATCTATATAGCGCAAAGCTTCTGGGACTGCCTAGATAATAGACCTTATAATATTATGACCGTTACAAAATATGCCCGTACCTACCTGATAAATAGTTACCATAATGTACTCAATGTAAGATGTATAATACTAGTAGGTACTTATTTAAGTATAATATTAACAAGTTAAATTAAGTAGCTTTAGACTAGATATTATTTATATAATAAAATTTTATACAAGTGCCTATAAATACTTAATTAAGCTAGTTTTATATTAATAAAGCAAAGTTTATTTAACCGAGGTGTTTCTTTGTTGTTTCTACAAAGCCTGTTTTTCCCATTCAATGTACCTAGAAGTTGATGTACACTTATAATACATCGGTATAACTTTGAAAACCCAGCTATCTGGCTATTCAATTGCCTATTACTCCTATGCTACTTATAGGGAAGTCAAGAAGGGAATGGAAGTCAATATTTTAGTGTATTTTTACTTGTCGAATATGAAAAATATACAATATATAAGCGTAATTACCACTCTAGAAAGGTGGTTTAAAACATTTCTGTTACTTGTGTATCACTATAAAAATATATTGCTGCTTAGTCACCAAATAAAATGTAGTTTCATATTTAGTTACAATTGAAACACGTAGCGCCATCTGTCACAAGTAGTAGTGATCAAATTACAGTATTTTGTATAATCAGTGAAAGATGGCGCTATTCATTTGATTAGAGATTTTCAGTTAATTAAATTAGAATATTAATTACAATTTTCAGTTTTCTTTGAGTAAATAGTAAATAATAGAAACAGAAATATCTTTTTAAATTTAACTTTTGTTAGAATTTTATGATACAGAATGCGTATATTGAAGCAGAATAACTTTTTAATATTTTCGCTTAAAATGGCTACTACCAGTCACCACAAGTGTCAAAATGTGCGAATCTGAGCAAACGTGTTGAAAATGTTTTAATACAAAAACCTTAGCAATTCCAAACGTATATTAGAAATAATAACAAATTAACTAATTATTAGTAGTTAGAGTGTAGTTTATAATAGAAAAAACTAAAGATATACCAGGATTATTTCTTTGTGATTGAACTCTTGAGTTTCAAGTTTCATTATGAGTAAATCAAATCCGCTGGCTGGTTTATTGGCTAACTACGGCGATTCTGATGAGGACTCAGATGATGGCTTGCGTGCCCCGCCTCTACCACCGGGAACTGAAAGTAGGCCTGTTCTTACAGCGCCTTTGCCGGGGCAAAGTTATGCAAAGGCATCGGCTACTGTGAATCTATCGGTGCCTGCAAACGCGTCGTCTGCTGCATCTGCTGCTGTTCATCCAGCTCCTATACCTCATTGCCGTAAGTATTTGCTTGTATATTTAATTAAATGTGGAAATAGGTTATTTAAAAGGTAGATGAATAGGTAAACAATAAAATTGATCGTTTGAAATGAGGAAAATCGATGCTTCTGGAGCTATTTTTGTAGTCATAACAAATATTTTAGTGTGGTACAGCGTTATTATTCATTTATGGCATGATGATTGCACCATATTTGCATATTATGGCCAAAAGTATATTGCATCCTTAAGCACTAATAATGTATCATGAGATAAAACGAAATAATGTCGGACTGTTCACATAAATATTATAAGTTTATTAATCACATCTGCATAGCACAGGCCATTGTTAGCCATAGTTTTATGATAAACATTTATTCTTGTGCTGTATAATAAATTTTAAAGATGTTTATGATGTGAGAATTAACATTATGTTAAGCTTAATATCAATATACACATTTTTTCTTTCATCTTGAATCATTCAGGGATATTCAGATTTCTCCTATGCTTTGGGTACAGCTTACAAACATACACCTCACATGTAGACATACCCACAACGAGAATTATTATCTGTAGGGAATAAATTTTGTTAAAAAAAAAATACTGTAGCACATAAAGCCAAATGCTTCTGTACTAATTGTGCAGTCAGTCATCTAATCTTGAATAATGAGTATGTTATTTACAGCATGGTCAGCATGTTATGATGAGACTAGTGGTTTCACATACTATTGGAACCAGCAAACAAATGCAGTGACCTGGGAAGCGCCTCCAGAATACCTACTTGCACTCAAGCTGGCTCAGCAGCAGTTACATCAATCAGGTAAATGTAGTTCTTTATATTGGACTAGTATGGTGTGGTAATAATTATATTTAAATCACCAGTCTGTTTGTCTATTATGGAGATTATGGTAATATTCGTTACAATTCAATGTAAAGGTTTATTAGAGGATACATATTCTGTTTTTTATGGGCTATTTATATCTTTGATTTTGTGTTAAACCTAGTACAGCATTGTTTTTTTTCCTGAATACCTAGATTCTGTGGAAATCTGGTCATTTTAATATTTTTTTGTAACATTCCAAAAGATAGATATTCAACTAAATTCTTATCAAGTAATTTATATTAAAAATGATTTAATTCACCAGCAGTATTATATTTCTAACTTCATAAATTTCTTTGATCAACAGGCTCTACAGAAGTATCAGCAGAAGAATGGCAGTTGTACCAGCAAGCATTAGCAGAGAAACAGAACTTACAGAACAAGGTGATAGCCAAGTCTACCACAAAACTGACTAAAAAGAGTGAACGAAACAACACGGGAGGTAAAGAGAGGCATACTCGATTTAGTAAGAAGAGAAGTCATAGTGATGATGAGGAAGAGTGAGTACGAGTTACATTGTATCTATACAAATAAATAAAATTGAAGTGTCTGTTTGTAATGTCAAAATAACAGCGTTTTACTAAATGTATATGAAAGTAAATATATGTATGAATTTATCAGAAAAAAAAACGATTCTTTACATTTTTGTCTGTCTATTTGTTATGGCTAATCCTGATGCTCAAGAGCTGATGTTATAAGGAGTAATTTAGGTTACTTTTATTATAAAAAATAATTGGGGGTCCGTGTAAAAAAATGCATGTGTTTGTAATCCATGCGGCTGTAGCCGCGTGCGAAAGCTAGTTATATTGTAGGTATAATAAGATTATAATCGTTCAGTTTAAACTAGTGGTTAAAAGTGTATCTGGAATGAGGTCTTAAACTCAATCAAGTATGCCAGCCTTCTGTCAAAACAGGATAACTTTTAGAAAAAAAAAAATAAAAAAAAAAAAAACTAGAATTAAATTGTGTCCAAAAATAGCAACAAGCTATTTGTATGATCATATTTATTTAACAAACACATCACTATTGTTACAGAAAAATAGAACTAATAACATCATACCACAACTCAGACTCTGAATCTAATGATGAAGCAGAAACTCCAACTAAGCCCACAGCACCTCCCCTACCAAAATCTCAAGCTAAGCCGCCAGTCCCACAAAAGAAGCCAAAAGTTAAGCCTACAGAATATGGACCTGCATTACCACCTACCCAGAATTACACTATCCCGATAGGACCTGAACTACCTCCTGAGTTGATCAATAATGCACCTAAATGTCCTGAGATTAAGGCTGAGAATAATGTGGTGAAAGAGGTATGTAATATTTTTAACCAAAGATTTGAGATTTTGGATATTTATATTCATACATAAAGAAATAATACATGGATAAGAATCCATTGTAACTTCCTGTTATGATATTATTTATTTATTTAAAACTTTGTTATGTTTCTTTTAAAGAAATAATATTCAATTTCTCATTGATAGTAACAAGTGAATGAAATTAATATATTAAAACATACATCAACATTGTGTTTGATATATTTGAAAATTCTTGAACATGTGGAAAAGATTATTATCTATCATATGTATGTATCTATTACACATATTGTTTTTTTTTTTTTTTAATAGTATATTAGTATTTTTCTGGTAACAAATAATATTAGGGACAAAACTAGAATGAAAGTACCTATGATGAGCAGTGCAGCTGATAACCGCTAAAGAATAACTTTTCAATGGGTTGGAAAATTTTATTTGTTCCTAAAATTTCATACTATGACATTTGGAATAATCTTCATTTGTGTCAAATAAAGGTGATTTCACATGTCCTACATTGGCCTAATTCATATACTTCTGGTATATTTTGTAGTTACTACGCAAAATATACCACTAGTTTGAGTTATTCCATTATATTTCTCAATACTATTGAAATGTTATCAAGCGATGTGATGGGTTAAAGTTTTCAATCTGAGGTGCTATATTTAGAACAACAAATTACTGTTGTCTTGTTCAATTTAATTTCTTTTACTTTAATATTTTATCTTTATATTTTTCCTGACAAAGGTTAAAAAGTCAGACAAATCAAATGATGAAGATAGTCAGGACGAAAGTGCGTTATTCCTAAGACTTAAAAACAAAGCGAAACTTCTAGAAAAATTGGGGGGTGAATTACCAAAAGAACTGCAAAAGATGATAGAAGATGAACCTGGATCTGGTAGTAACACACCCAAAAGAGACGAACCTATTGTAAAAGCAAACTCCAATATAGACGATTTATTAGAAGAAATAGAGAAGAAGGAACTACCAAAAGTTTCCAAAACAAAGAAGGTTGATATTTTTGATGAGGATAAATCGAATGATGCAGCCAGTGGTAAAAACTCACCCAAAGGTGATGCCACACCGCCCATTGAAGCTAAACCTTTGTTCCCAAGTATTAAACACATCGAAGATAAACCTCCCACGCCGCCCGTCATAATGGATGTAGAAAACGTTGAAGAGAAAAAAGTTGAAGCTTTAGAAAAAAAAGGAGTGAACTTATATTTGCTAGACAATGAAGAACGAAAAGAAATTGTCATCAAGAAGAAACTAAGAATATCCAACTCTGTATTACCAGAACGTAAGAAGGGCGAAGAGGCAACATACACAACGAAATATTCGCAATTCATCGAAGGATTTTCAAGTGAAAGAACTGGTTTAGGGTTCTCTAAAGATGAAGATGGTCATGAAAGTCCAAAGAATACGATAAGTTACGGGAACGGTTTGTCGTTTACGAAAGGAGAAACCTTGAATGAAGATAAGAAAGATGAGGATTTGGATGACCTGACTGATCTGTTGGAGGCGAAGCTGAAGTACCTGAATCAGTTGCAGCCGTGTGTGCTGACACCGGTGCAGGAGATGTTGATACAGATGCAGGTAAATATAACGCTAATTGATTACTTTTGCATAGTTGTGCAGGTCTTACTGTGTTTTGTATATTTTATGGATGAACCTGTTTTGGATGCAATCTTGAGTAGTTAGTAAGTGTATCATTGGAATTTTTCTTTCCTTGTTATTATAGTTCAGAATATCATTGAATAATTTTATCAAGAGTTTATATATGAACGTGTTCGTTTCGTTTCGTTAGTTAAATACTGTAAAGGTCAGACGAAAGTCGTAAAAACCCAAAGTATTAAGTGCAATCTTCCACAAATTTAGTTTTATGGAATCTGTTTATTAGAAGAGTGTTGATAATGTGCGTGGTGTGTGCGCAGACGCTGGTATCAGCATTCCGCTTCGGCGCGGTGGCGGCGTCGTACTGGCGGCGCTGGGCCGAGGGCGCGGCGCGCTCGCTGGCGGCGCACGAGGCGCGCGCCGCGCCGCCCGGCTGGACCACCGCCTTCCAGAGGTACGCGCACACGCCCACGACAGCCCACCTCCGCCCACCTCCGCCCACCTCCGCCCACGACAGCCCCACACACCCCGCGTACGCATCACTCGCCTACTGCTCTTAGCTGAAAAACGATTCAAATATTTAGCCCGCGTACACATTGTTTTGTCCCTTATTCAGCCCGTCTTCCCCTTGTTAACTATACTGAAAACTGCTGTCAGAGAAACAGACTCAAGGTTGACCTATTTGACCGTCTATACGCCATTTTGCATATCAGTAAGACATTACCGCCAAACAAGCGCAAGCTTGAATATATTGTGACATTCATCTTTTTTTTTTTTTTTTGTTAAACTCTTATCCTAAATATTCAGGGTAATCATTCGTTTATTTTTGGAATAAATACCAAATATATACTTAACGTAAATGCAGAAATAAGTCAATCTTGAGTCAATTTCAAAGTCCCATGTTTATGTTTTTTCAACTGATAAACAATTTTCGTTTTCGCGAATCGTTTTTCAACTAACGACCTCTTAAATATAGGCTTTGTGATGATGCGTTAACTAAAGTGGAGACTATATTTTCGGGACTTTCAACCTTCTGTGTTTTTGGTGGTGCGACCTCAAAGGACAAAGAAAGAACTCAGTATGGACCTCAAAACTTTTTGGTTTCATCTTTGTGCCTATGTACACTTGTGCTTTTAACGTGATTTCTCAATAAATAACCTTCAGTTTCGTATGTTTACATACTACAGTTAAACCTCCATTCTTGGTCAATTCAAGCTATTGACGTGACCAAGACTGAATGTTTAAATATAACTTTCAAAAAAACTTTGAACCTGCCCTACCTCTATAACTAATTAAAAATTAAAGTAATTATCGTGTTCTAAATCGAAGGATTTCTGGCATACGTGGCAACGATTCTTCGATTTCAGCAACCACTGCGGGCCTTGACTTGGTCCAACTTGACATGGTTGGATTGATTCTAGCTCATTGCGATGATCTCACTGGCCACGCGCTTTTTGAGCTGATATAGAGAGGAGAGAGGATTTCAGTCGTGTGGACAGAAATGTGTACACAACTCTAATATTATTAACCAAAACTCTAAATATACAGATATCTAATACCGTTCATTTTTGAGATTCTACATGAATCTACAAAATATATAGACTGTAAGCTTCCTTAAAAATTAATTCTATTTACTCTAGTCCAATCGGAAGCTGTGATCGAATAGGATTACAAAATATTTTTGTACTATTGTATAAAAATGTATTTTATTTAATGTTGATCTAGTATTGAATAATTTACACAAGGTAAGAACTGTAATAAAACTCACAATATTTGATACTAGAATTAAAATTGTATTAAATATACAACATCAAACTGTGATACATATTCTGTGATAATAAATAAGGAATAAAAACTTCATATTAAGCTTGAATCTTGTTTATTTATGACTGTAATCCCGAATAATGTTATGAAAAGGAAAATTTAGCTATAAGTGTGAACAAGAAAGAAGACTGGCCGCGACTTCACGATGGGACCAGGACAACGCGGAGTTGGTGAGAAAAAAATAATTAACTCAATATTAATGTAACATTTCAAGATAATATGCTTTGGTCTGTTTCCAGAATGCCGGTAGCGAGACCGACGTGTAAAGGATTGAAGGTTCCTTGTGTCCGCCATTTTGGAACGTTATTTTCTTTTTAATTTGACGGCGGACACAAATCCGGAGCACGGGTTAAAGTATACGGTTTTGTTTATGTCATTAGCTAAGCTGGCCCCATATTTTTAGATATGTTGTGGTGATCTTAAGTTTATAATTTTGTGAGTTATACGCGGGGTTAGCTTTTCTTGTATATTGTTTTTTTATGTTAATCTTCAAGTGACACTAGTGTTCTTACATGTGTGGGCGTCGTTAAAACCAGCTTAGTTTATTACAGGCAAATATTCAAGTAGGGAACTCTTATAAAAAATAACTTTAAAAAATCTCTCAACCTGTCAGTCTTTTGGCACATGATTTTTCGTGATTTTAACGTATTTCGATATTTTATTATTAGCCATTAAATCAGATGTTTGAATTAAGTAATGTGGTCCATTATGTGTCCAATGTGGTCTTACAGATGAAAATGGAGAGATATAAACTAAATTTTCTCTACTTCTTCCGGTCTTTGGCAACCTCAGAGATGAGTTTGTTGTCTCTGAAACCAATTAAATAGTGCCTTCACCTAATTTGTCGATTGATATAAGAAAGATATTCATTTTGGGACATTTCATTTGACAGTTTTGATTAAAATATAACCAAACTTAAGCTCAGCACGCTATCTAAACCTACCGGGCGATTTCCTCCTCTCGTTACCCATACCTCTACTGTCGCCCTTGTGCACCGCAGGTCCGAGGGTCGCTACTGCTATCGGCGCGAGGCGGACGGGCTGGTTCAGTGGGAATATCCCGCTACCACACACACCGACATGGATATCAGTACCACACCGCCGCATCCTGGGATTGAAGCCAAGGTAACATGAAGATTAAAAAAAGAAACAGTTTAAAGAAAACTAACATTTACTAAATCCTAGGCCCGATAAATTGGTCCTTCGAGCCGGATTAATTTTGTGAAGTTATTTTTATTGTTGCTTCCTTGAAATAGGAAAACAGTAATGTTTGTTTTCTATAAACTAATTTTGTTTGTTTTTTTTTAGTTGCTCGGCTTGTTTAGATTTTTAGTAATATGAAATTTGTAACTGACAGGAAGACATATCTCCCCCACTGCCGCCGTCGTCTCCTCCGGTGTCAGTGCCGTCCCCGCCCGCGCTGCCGGCGATGTCGTGGGGCGCGTCGCCCCCGCCCCCCACACCCGCGCCCCTCAGTGCCCCCGCGGGGCGCGCACGCACGCCCCCGCCCCCCGCCTGGGTGGACCCGCCCCCGCCCGGCTGCGATGACCTGCCGCCACTGCCTGCTGATGTAAGTGTACTTCATAAGCCGGTGAGCTTATCATTAATAGGTACAGTAATACAACAATTAACATTGTTGCTATCGAGACTGCCAATTACACCGTGCCCCGTAGCCGTGATGTATAAATGTAAATATGTTAACTTGCGATATAAAAATAATTTGAATACGTTCAGTACCTATAATGTGTTTTAGAAAGCAGATATTTTTAATTATTTTACTTTTTGTGTTATATATCTACTTTTTTAAGTTATTAATATTTCAACACATTTGCTTTTAACATAGCAAGGAAAAGGCTGCTCTAGAAGGTTTATTTCAAAATTAAAGTTTCTGTAGCATAATAATCTAATCCTACTTATTAATTTGTATTGCAGCAAGAACCAAAACAGGAGATTGGCGATGAGCTCGCGTCCTTCTACAGCGACATAGCGGAGCTAGAGAAGCACTCTGGTCCACACACAGCCTCCAACTCACCGGAGCCTGTGGAGATAAAGGAGAAACGCAAGGACAAGGAGAGGGATAAGGATAAAGAGGTTAAAGTCAGCAAGAAGAAGTCTAAAGTGAGTGGTGTCAATAATAGAAAACATTGCTAGAAAAATATCCCTGTTAATGTTAATTCGTCCACAAAAACAATTTTAGATTGTTAAGACTTTTTACCACTTCAGTATAAAGTTAACAACGAAAGTAGATATATATTTAATGTTCTCTAGCTATCCTACTTCCTATCCTATCCTAACTTATCCTATCCTGTCCTATCCTATCCGACTTCCTACTAATCCTACTATCCTACTAATATTATAAATGTGAAAGTTTGTGAGGACGGATTGATGGATGAATGGATGGATATTTGTTACTCAATCACGCCAGAACAGCTGCACGGATCTGAATGAAATTTGGCACAGATAGATTATAGTCTGGAATAGCACATAGGCTACTTTTTATCCTGGAAAATGTACATGTTCGTAAACCACGCGGGAGAAGACGCAGGCGGCAGCTAATATTAAATAAATTTAAAAATATAATTTGGTTTGTGAAGCTTTTATACATATCTGAAATAACCAACTAGTATAATTTATACATATATAGTGATATCAGAAACAAAAATGTTAATCAAATTTCTTTGCTAACCATACCTATAGTTTTCTATTCCTAGTGATAGATATAATCTTATTGTTATTGTTACAGGTCAAAATATCGTCATCAATGGGACTCAAACACAAATCCGTGTCTAATTTAGTGGCCAAATGGCAACAAGTGGCGGACGAGATTAACTCTGATGATTGATGTCAGAACAATTTGAGCGGCCAGATGTCGCTTCGGGTGATAAGCGAAGTATCGCTTATAAGCGATTTGTGGATAAAAGCGTTGACTGGCAAAAATGTGAGATTCGTTTATAGTTGAACAAATAGTGATAGTCAGTGGGTGTTTGACAATATAATGTGAAGTTAATGAGACAAACGTTAAGCGTTAGTTATTTTTTTTAAATTATGTGAACATGATTTTGATCCCAGAACTATGTGAAATCTTATATTTACACTGGTAAAAGCATATTAAACTTTGATTTCTTAGCAATACGACTGATATTGCAACATGAATATTTTATTTTAATTCTTGACATATGTAATGTCTAAAAACATTTTCGTGAAAAGTTCATGACTTTAATTCATTTCATTGCGAAAAAATATACCACTCGTCAATTTTAGTCTACCTCATTTTAGAACGAAAATTGGATGTGTCTGCCTGTTTTACAATGTTTTTTAAAGGTATATGTGGCAAATGCGGATGGAAAGGGATCACTACTGCCACTGAAGACCAAAAATTTGGTTTTATAATAGATGGAATGCCTTATATTCTGTTAATTTTACTGTCTTCCTACTTTTCGCGCGGAACAACTACGCTTACACAGTTGTTATGGCGGGTGAAATGATAAGGACTAGAGTACCTACCTACCGCCCCTGAGTCTGTAACATGGCTTGAACATATATTTCTATCTTGACGTATTCAAAAAGTTGTAAAACATGTAAATAGAAAACCTTGTTACTTACAAACAATTATAAAACAAGTAATTTGTTTGGTCTTTATAACAAATGGACAAATATATTTTTGTATTATTGAAATTGCGCACATTACATTGTCAGTAGATATAATAAGTTCTTATTTCTTTAAATTGAAACTGACGTATAATAATTTTCTGTGAATATATTTTGTAAATAATAAATTTTAATATGAACAAAATGTGTAATATTTATTTATTAATAGTGGGTTTTTTTTATCCATGATCCAAATGTAACTACTGATTTTTTTTTACCATGGATCAAACCATCTACCGTAATGTTTAATTTATTTTTATTTCTGATCTTATCTGCCCCAACTTACCTATATTACTTTAATATTATTGGAGAACGCTCCGTGGTGTTACCCGCGATAGAAGGAGTTCCTGTGAGAATTTCGAAAACTCTTTAGCTCTCGTTTCTACTTTCTAAGAAATACATTTTCCAAATTTCGCATTTTTATGTGTTAACCGTCACTCAGTCACTGTACTGTTTTACAAAGATATATTGATATGGAGTTATAAAAGGAGTTTTAAGTTATTAAAATGTGCCTTTTCCAGCAATGCTAAGACTTGCGGCAGTTTAATTGGCTAGAAATTTGTCATTTTTTGGTCTCTATATAGGCCCAATGGGTACAGGAAAATAAATGAATTCATACAATTAATTGTACTTAATTACTTTCCTAAGTCATGAATAAAGTCAGCTCAAAGATACATTTTTGGCGTCAGCTGACGACAGTCGCAGTCGTCATAAGACGTCCGACATACGAAATTTGGAGACGGCAGCATTGGACATTAGGCGTCGGCTGCCGCCGTAACCAGCCGGCGGATGGGGCCGTAAGAAATTGGAGAATATATACTGATTAGTGGTTCATTCCTCAAAATGAGCCCCTTAAAACCCTCCACAAATAAAACCAAAAAGAGCAGAAGGTTCTTAAACAAATTACATCCGTTAATTACCAGTATTAAACCCATTTAAATAGTAATAAATTATGTCAGTCAGAGACTATGACAGGAATATGGCAAATGATAGTTTAATTCACCCCTAAGACGAAAGAGATAAGGGTGATTTTACTCTGAAGTGTAGTTAGGGTCGTGAGCAGGTTTTAGAATGTACATATTGAATATCTGAATTAGGCTTGTTATTCACAGCGGATTAAATCTGTTTCTGAGTCGGGAAAGGTAGAGTGGGTACTATTTAATTTTCATTATTTTCTTAGGAAATAGGGCGCTAGTCGCGAAGTGTGTTAAGTTTATAGTGTAATCTGTTTTATTATTTAGATGATATATCATTCAATAAATAATAAACTCATATTTGTGTGAAAAATGCATGAAAGTTATTACTTTCAATGAGCATTTATTGGGTTATTTTATTTGCAAAAACACAGTGGCTGCATGTCATTGATGACCATAATTAAAAAATGGTAGCATGCACAGCAGTAAACGAATTAAAAAAATGAGCGGGAAGATAGAGAAACATTTTACCGAAGTCCCTAATTTTTTAATTTAGTTGTTAGAATATCGCTTTGATTGCAAATATAACAATTTATAAAAAGTTTAAATTATTGGCTGTATGGCTTTGATGATCATTGCTTAAAGAAGTAAAACAGTTATGGGCAGAAAAAAAAGAGCGGGTTGTACTTCGTGATATAACTTTAAATATTTTTACTGAGTAATAGAGATTTATAAAATGTAGTGAAATTGTGAAAATAGATTTTAGCTAGTAAAAATAAAGTTAGCGGATTACAGGAATGTGAATATGGAGAGAGTGACGCCATCGGTAAAAAACATAGGAGGTTAAGGAACACAGGCGTGGGTGAGTCCTTTTACCAGTAATAATTAAGTAATTATCCAATAAAAATTACAGAGTGTGTTAAATTAATCTGAGAATTAAGAATATAAGATCATTTTTTTACTTTTTACTGTCCTACTGCTTGACAAAGGTCTCTCACATATTTTTGTAAATATCTCTCCACTGTCTGCGGCCAATTCAAAATTGGAATGCGTCCATATCGTAAAAATATGTCATAGTAAAAATATCAATGCAACTGCCCCACACTAAAACGCCTAATCTCATTAAAATCTAGCACCGTCACTGATGAGGTCTAGTTAAGTACTACCTACTTATTTTGCATTAGGGACAGACTGCAGATGACTAAAAACAATGACTTTCGGGAACATCAAGAAGAGCTTTGTTGGCGTCTCTAAGAATCGTTATTATATTCCAAACTCCGGGCCCTTACTAAAAATTTCCAAGCAAAAAAACCAAATAACACTTATATCCTATCGAACCCAGAATATCTCGCTCAGCACCCGCACCTGCGACCACTAAACCAATGAGACAGTTTACAGACTACCTTTACTACATTTTACATATATACCTACGTTCGGAATACATAATAAGATACTATAGATACCTATGTTCAAGGAAAATCTTGAGCAAGTACAAAGGGACGTTGTTTCAATGAAACTGCTGATGAAAACGAAATGTTTGCGCCCTCCAGTCAGTGAAGTAGGTACTCTGAATAGCTCTCAACATTATTGAACACGTTAAATTGTGTCCTTTACAGGGATTTGGGACATTGAAGTGTAAAATCGTACTAATCCTATCCTATCCTACTAATCCTACTAATATTATAAATGTGAAAGTTTGTGAGGATGGATATTTGTTACTCAATCACGCCAGAACGGCTGAACGGATCTAGATGAAATTTGGCACAGAGATAGATTATAGTCTGGAATAGCACATAGGCTATATTTTTATCCCGGAGAATGTACGGGTTCGTAAACCACGCGGGCGAAGCTGCGGGCGGAAGCTTTTATCATTTTCCTGGGTCAGGGACGACTGATCTTCATTGTGTTTGAAGAGAATTGATAGATTCTATAGAAGATATCTCAATAATGCGATGCCTCTTACAATTAGTAGCGACAACTTGCAACATGGCAAAAAGTACAGCGCCATCTATCAGAGTGAAGCAACAACATAAAATCTTGAATCAAACTCTAACACATACGAATGTCCGACATTATTCATCAGGCTTAGGCGGCCCGCATCTTGCCTGGTTGGAGGATTTTCCCTTTTTAATGGAGAAACACCTTACCTCGTTCCTCCACACATTGAACACAGAAATTACTTATATTATAATTTACAAACACCATGTTTTGTTTTATGATGATTTTATATTAGTTGGTCGTACCCATTAATGCAAAAGTCTATGGTATCACCACATAGACAATTAAGTTTCAGGACTTATATAATTTCAGCTCATTACTGTCCCACTACTGGGCAATGGCCTCTTCTCAGAATGACAAGGGTTAGGCCTTAGTCCATCATGCTAACCTGGTGCGAGTTGACGAACTACACACACCCTTAAGAACTTCTGGAGCACACACCCTCAGGTTTGCAGGTTTCCTCTCGATGTTTCCCTTTACCGTTAACGCGAGTCATACGTACCTAATCAAATTCCGATCCGCACATGATACCGAAAAGTCAGAGGTGCGGGTTGGGTTTGAACTCACACCCTCCTGCATGGAGGGCAAGCATTCAACCATTAAGCTATCACTGCTTGTAGGATGTAATACCACCATAATTCACAGCTGACACCCAAATCTCATCCCAGATGTCAATACAGTCGTAAACATAAAAAGACACATAAACGGTACCTACTTACACTAGCTGCGCCATGCTACAATCAGCTTTATCGCTTGCTCACGCCTCTCTATGTAGGGCAGCGATAAAACGCCAGTTAACCTAGATTTTATTTAAAAGGTCATCCGGCATTGTTTTATATTTGAGTGCAGTTACATCCTGGTTTGAGGAGATGGATGTATGACGGTGATATTGTGATGTGTGAACCATCTTTATTTTTATTCTATAGTCTAGCGGTTAAACGTTTGACTACTATGCACTGGTTTTATTTTGACATCAGCCCACAATGTTGATTTTTCAAATTTATGTGGGGATCAAAATTTAATTATCCTTTGCGTTAAGAGTGATGAAAAAAATCGCAAGGGAACCTGCACACCTGAGGTTGCTCCCAGAAGTAATGTGTGTTTAGTCAGCCAGTCCAAACAGATCTGTGGTGAAGTGAGTTATTTTAAAATACGGGACATAATGTCTCAGTGGCCTCCCACAACATTGAATAAGATATGGCAGTTAATTCCAAGCCTAATAGACCAAAGTCAATAATCTAAAGATATTCAATAGCTTGTTCATTTCCAACTTTGTTATGATTGTGCAGGATTAGTAAGATAACACCCACGCTAAATTAGATTAGGGGCAGTATTCTATATACCAGAGGATATTAGAGATCTCGATAAGCGCCCATGCGTCAAGCAGATAAATATCTATATGAAATATCAAACGCTATTTAAGTTATAATTTTTGTTAGATATATTACCCTGTAGGATATAGTAGACCCGGGTACGTCTTAAAACTGCGGCCAGATACCGGAGGACGGGCAGCAGTGTCCTCTCATTAATCGGTGAGCCACTGCGATCCCCAAGCCGCCTGCCAAGCGGGGGGGTTGCCATAATCCCCATTATGGCAACCCCCCCTTGAGGGAGGCCTTTCTTCAGCAGTGGACGTCTTCTGGCTGATGATAATGATGATGATATTACCCTGTATATAATTATAAAGGGCCTCTTAAAGTGACAAATCATTTATTTGTATATATATGTCTTTTGTAACAAGTTAATTGCATAAAACTTGGCATGAACGTAAAATGATACGTGGTGAGACACGAGGAAGTTTGTTACATCTCATCACAGATAAGAATGGAATAAACTAAACTCATCATTATTAGTTTAGTGCCATATTACGATAGCTTTGGAACGTAAAATATATGTAATTAAGTAAGTACCAAGAGACTGCCTCATTTGTCTAGTGGTCCCAAGCGTGACTGCTGAGTGTGAGGTACTGGGTTCGATTCCCGGGTCGGGCGTTATTAGGTTTCTCTATATGGAAATTCTCAGTAGCAGCACGGAGTCTGGAACAGTGCCCGGTAGATGGCAATAGGCTCGCCCCCTATTACATGGGACTCAATAACGGTACCGGCAAAATGTGGGTGCACGATAGTACACCTCTGCCTAACCCTCCGGGGAATATAGGCGTGATGCTATGTATGTTAGATTTGCTCTTGTCGGAGTAGCTGATGGATTTTTCTATATTTTTTCCTGTTTAGTGCAATTTCTTTTATACAGAAGGTATAGGTAGGTATAGGAATTTGCATTTCATGGTAAACAGGAAAAAGCCTGAATAGTTGCGTAGATACCTATATTTGTCGACAATAACAACGTAAAAAGAAATAGATACTCCAGTAAAAATACAAAATTCAGCGTACCTACACACATACCATTATTATTCAACAAGACTACGCATAGCCCATGCTGCATACAATCGTAACGCTTTATGTTTGCGCTTCTCGCAATGAATATCTGAAGGGATATCGTTCATAGTAACCAGAACAAAATTCTATGACAGAAGACACAGTCTAAACAATTTCAGTAATGTCTGACATAAAAATTAAAAGCACAAAAATGACTGTAATCATTAATAAATTTAAATAAACATCTTATCCATATCACGAGCGGTTACCTCAGTCATGATACGACCGTACCGACCGGATCTCTAAATCTGTACACCAATTGGTCAGTCATGTTTATAAGTTTTATAATCTAAGTTCTTCTACGGATCTTCTGGTCTTAATTATTTCATGGTACACATCTGTTCGGTAGCTGTAAAGTGATTTGCGTGGGCGTTCGGAATTATGTGTTCACAGAATTGCTAGCTTTGTTGTGTTTTGATTTTGGGTACCTACAGGGTGATGCGTAGATAATTGAGTTGTAATCCGTTATGTAGCTGTGGGCTGTTATTAAGTCCTCTAGGCCTAGCGTTTTACCGCAAATTCGAAATGCCAGAAACTAATTGACTGGATTACAATATATGTGAATTTGAATGTGTCGTGTATATGAGAACCTGATGTATCTGATCGTTATGTGCGCTTGATGCTATTGGTTCTTCGATATAAATGACTGTTCTTTACAGTTACCTCCGCGTACCTCAAAGAGTATTTTATCGTTATGCATACTAGAAGGGCTAGGCAGAGGTGTTCTGTTAGTTGAATAGTCGTATAGTCACATTCCACTGAAATCGTATAAAGTTTCATGGTACAAGGGGCGAGGAATGCAATTCTAAAAAACAGTTCAACGTTAATTTATGTGTGTCTTGACATATCTCACAAGAATATTTCCAGAAGATGACTAGAAGTTGAATGAATGAATTTTGGTACTCTCACAAAGCTTAGCAAATTTAATTAAAGTAACTCATGTAACACTACTTGAATATATTTTACCGAAACAATATTTTATTCGACAACGGATCTTGCTCTCAATTTCACCGAGTAGGGTGAAGTAACAAATTATCGTCTGTCCACTAATTGTTGCTCTGCCTTTCCTTACTTTTTGTTCACCCACCCTTTTAATTTAGTTGAGCTATAAATTATGTAATTAAGGCAAATTACGTTTCGACATTATTAATTATCCTGTCAGTGCGAATTTTTTTAAATTGGCTACGAGAACCGACTACAGTTGTGCGTGAGAGTAAATAAAAATATTGCAAATGGAAGTAAATAAAGTCTTGTATGTATACGGTTTGAGTAAATTGCAGCAAACAACAAAAACTATTTCCTTTTGATTAAATTTTCCTGTCAGCTCGTAAATTGAATATGTTTGTATCGTATATCTACAACTTACATATAATTTTGATGTATAAAACAGCAAAACTCGTGAGAAACCATCTACAATAGAACTAAAAAATCGAAGACTTGTATCATCCACCAAGCAGAATCAATTGGATTATGTACCTCTTTCCTAAAAAAAGATTGCATCCCAGCAGTGAGAACAAGCCTGTTGACCAATATTATTTCGCAGTTTCATAATTAAGTTTATGGGAAAAGATATGGTATATTTTCCAAAAAAGAGCGATTGAAATAGTAACAAAATAGTAACAAGCAACTATAATAGTTAAAGATTTTTAATTCATCTAGGCCTTTGCAGGCACTTTTAAAAACTCGAGACTAGGTTCACGGTTCCAAAAAGAGGTAGATCCTATGGAGAAGAGACCGGCGAGAAACATCATGATTACTCTTTTATAAAAATAAAAAGTTAATTTGCAATTAATAATATTAAATAAAACATTCATTATATAAGTAAAAACAAAGTTATCAAAACGTTACATTGCATAATGAGGTAATTCATTTGTGTATTGGCAAAAAGTACTGTAAACGAATTTAGGTACGTGTACAATGAGGACAATTTAAAAAGAGTGTTCTGGCAATAGGCACATAAAACACTCATCATCAAAAGCCTTATAACCCCACCGCTGGACATATATCTCGTATCATTAGTAAAAGAGAGGAAAAAATATTCATCTCTACACACGATAATAAGTCCATTGACCTCTTCAATTTTTCAGTCAGCTCCATCAAAACCAGACGTCCAGTGAATTCGTTGGATGCACTTTGATGCACAGTACCTATTGCTATAATTCAGTCTAGCTAGTCTATACAGTCTAGACTAACAGATGGAATGTGTCCTAGCCGGGAAATATGTCCAGCTGTGATAAATGATCGTTTTCAAACTAATATCTGTGAAAATAATGTTCATCTGGTCTATTGGAGTAGGGTGGTAACATAAACACAAACATACAGAATACAAATGTTTGTTAAAGTGAAATATTATGTTGAATTCAGTTTAGCCGATTATGTTTTGAAATATGAATGCAGGCTGTTTTGTTAATTTTATAATATTGAATGGATTTTAAATAGCTACATAAAAAAGGTGTGGTATATAACAAAACTGAAACAAAATGGTTTTTATCAAAGTTTGGTGTCAGAGTAAAACTTCAAACTTAAAATTTCGAATGGCCAGAAAGGTCACATTGGAGTGATCCCTTCAGGATATTACGAATCCTAGATTGTCTTTGTCAACCAGTCTCATAATAATTACGTATAATAATTATACACTCAACGCAGCGCAAATGCTCTCAGTATGATAGTACATTGTGTATACAGGGTTATTAAAAAATTACGGAATCTTTTTGCACCTAATAGCTTTGTATTATTATCCTGAGCAACTTTTAGTGTTAAGTTTTGGTATTATGTTCCATTACTCTGTAAAATGTAATACGATTTTTGCTTAGACGCTTTTACCTATAACGCAGTATTTGCGAGATACTGGTGCTGAATTATTTTTCTGTTAACTTTCAGGTAATCAACGTCACAGGAGAAAATAATTAGTCCCGCCCGGACGATTTCTGGTTACGCAGAGGACAATGTAGGCGACATGTAAGTAGGTATTTTATGTTACATTTAAGGTGAAGTGGTGCAAGACGAAATCAAATTTGAATGAAAAAAAAAATACACATTTACTTAGTATTCAATTAGTCATAGTATTTGTAAATAAATAATTATGTATCTTTAGAAACTCATTGATATATAATGTAAAGTATTTATTAAAATTGTTTTATATTTTTTTTATTACGATTAGTCATCGCTATCGCATATCTATTAAAAAGATTGATTAATTGAAAAATTAAATATCAATCATATTATTTTTGATTGATGTAGTATTTCGAAAAATGTCGTAGTAGGAAACTATTTTATAAACAAATTATAGATAACCATCCAATGACAAGATCAAACAGTATGATTAACAATATTAATCTACTAGCTTCCGCCCGGGGCTTCGCCTGCGTGGTTTACCAACCCGTACATTTTCCCGAGATCTCTACCTCTGTGCCAAATTTCATCCAGGTCCGTTCAGCCACTCTGGCGTGAAAGAGTAACAAAGATCCATCCATACATCCATCCTCACAAACTTTCACATTTATTATATTAGTAGGATAAAGATATCATTATGTAGAACATGTTTGCCCCTAAATTATTTCGAATAATTATAATAGTTCGGCCCACTATTGTCCATAGCTGGAAAGCTGCCTGTTCTTACAATGAGGATCGTTTAGGTTAGTTTACTGGTTATTTTCTCACGCAGACATTGTACAGGAGATAACCACAACACACATTATTGAGAACTTTACGTAGCTAAGGTCGAGATGTCATAAGTTTCCTTACGAAGTTTTCCTTCACCATTCCATTGAATTCTGATCCGCACATCAATTGGAAAAGTCAGGATGCGGGTGGGATCGAACTTAAACCTTCCTGTATGAAAGGTAAACGTTCAACAACTAAGTTACCCAACGTATGATATAGTAAAGTACAAATTAGTGTTTTAGTACCACGAATTCGCGTATAGTGTAAATACGGGTAGGTCAAAAGTTTGTAAAACTATGCACGGGTGACCAATTATCATCTAGTTACGCTGAAAACAAACCATACCCTTTATTTATGTATAATTTTATGACTTATGTGGAATTATTAGCTACAGACAATATACATTCACACAGGTACACCTATTTTTCGATGAAGATCTAAAATCGAAAGCTAATGCTATAGAGGTTAGTTTATTGGCATTTATCAATCACATAAACACCGCGAGTTTTGAAAGTATTTTGTAAAAGGAAAACTAATATCACATCGTCCAATATGGAATTGGAATTCAAGATTATTGGCAGCCACAGTGGAGAGTATTCATGTTTTCACAGGACTCTCTCCTCTCGTCTAAAAGAGGATAAAATAAAAATAAAAACTAAACAAGCATTACGCCAAAAATAAAAAACATAAGAGTCTATTGGAAAAACATCTTTTAAAACAAAAAATCTAAATTGAATCAACCACTTACTTTTATTACATAAACATCATTACTAAATACTATAGCCAATAATTTGACCCTAGCCTTGTCTTAGTATTTCAATATTCCAAATAGTTCAACTCCATATTAATTGCTCTTATCTCTAATGGCTGGATTAATCAAAATTGAAACACAATATTATTCTTGGAGGGCTATTGATCTTAAATATTAAGAACAGATTCATTGCGAAAAAACTTATACACACTAGAAAATAAGCAAGAACATGACATTACGGTATTAGAATTATATCGTCACCATTGCAACTATTTATGAGCTAGTTTTTATTATACGTGTTCAGTAGTTCGACTTCTGACACTTCTTATTCTGTGGCCGCAGTCACCAACGCGTAGCGGCCTACGCGGTGTAGCAGTGGCTCTACGGGGACGGTCGGCTACGGACGTCTACGGCTACGCGCCGCTCGCGTACTCGATTATTTCGAGTATGGACTGAGTCGAGGTTCTATTATCGTTCGTGCTTCTGTGACTTTCGTATATTTATTCAGCCGCTAGGACAAATATTTGTCAGATTCAATTTGTTTTGTCAAGTTTTCCTTGGACGGTGTAATACAAAATTCAAGACATAATTTCTCTGTTTTATTTATCACTGTGAACTTTTATTGATTGGTTTAGCAGTTGGAATTTATGTGACATGTAAGTAAATATTTTATTTATCTTAAGAAGTTTTTAGTAAACTTCTTACGTTGTTTTTTTCTTATAACCGAACGGAGGAGACGAACTTAGTTATAAGTTTTTTACGTTTTAACTATTTTTAATTTAATTCTAAAATTTTCTTCCTGCCCTCATTTTAATATATTTTTTTTGTAAGATCTGAGTATTTACTCAGCCACGCAATTTACCGAGCATAATATAGGTAGGTAAAGTGGGATATCGGAAGGTCCCAGGTTCAAGTGCGCACTTACCTTTCTTCGACAGGGTATTGTCCGGTGACCGAGTGAGAGCCTTCAATTGCTAACGGAAAAGTCCTTTAGAAAAGTAAAATAATAAGAATAAGGTTGGTAAGAAATAGACCGGTTGTTTTTTAGAATATTTGAGAGTTCTTTCCTGTTCCTAGCAATTAATTTTTTGGATTGTTTCCATTTTTAACCTCCCATTTAAGGAGGTTTTCATCTTGATCCCGGTTATACACAATATAGAAATGTTGTGAAAAGGGATGATGCTTTTGATTTATTTAAGTATATTCAGGTATTGATGGTTCTCGACTATTCAAGAAAAATTACGAGATTTTAGTCGATGAAACTTCTTTTAAGAAAATTAATTTTATGAATTCAGTTTCGTTTTATTTTTCTACGTCTACCTATATAGTCTAAAGTAGATATTATCTTTTTTCGGGATTATGACTACCAGAAAGCTCCTCATGCCGTAGGATTAATAATAATCTTTATCAATATTGAGGTTACGCTATACGGACGTGGGATATCATCACCTCGACGAGTTTTCCCATGTACCCTAGCAAGCAGTACCTTGGGATTGGTTAATTCGAAAAATTTTATTAGCATAACCCGTAGCATCACGGCAGTATTCCCCGAAAGGTTAGGTAGAGGTGTACTATAATATTATACACCCACATAATACGGATCCTGTTATTTTCCATGCCATATATTGAGCCTGTTGCCATCTACCGGGCACAGTTCCGAATTTATTGCTGCTACTGAAAATTTCCGTGCAGAAAATCCAATTACACTTTGCTTGATCGAGCCCAGTACCTCCAGCTCAGCACTAGCGGCCATTAGATCAATGCATGAGGTGGTCCAATAAAATATTCATGTTCACGCTATTTACCCTGAAATAATTTATTATCGTACAGTTGAACAAATAGGAGGTATATACACTTATACCAGATTGTTACGAGATAATAAATTAAGGTATTTATTAATTTGACCGCTTTATCGGTCTAATGGTTAGATGTGCGCCTGCTCTGCTTTAGTTCTTGGTTCGATCTTCGTGTCGGGAAAGGTGGAAATTCTCTTTTTTTCTGTAAGTAAATTCTCAGTATAAGCCCGAATCTGGAATTGTACCCGGTAGATGGCAATAGGCTCGCCCCCTATTATATGGGACCCAAAAACTGCATTGGCGAAATTTAGGTTTACAACAGCACACCTCAGACTAACCCTTCGGGGAATATAGGCGTAATGCTATGTTATGTTTCTGAAATGCAATCATATTTTTTTATAGAAAAATTCATCTATATCTCACTAAATTCTGAATACCTATTCCTTTGTGTGAATTAGACAATAACATTCAAGTTCCTCTGAAATGATCCCCCAAAAATATCTTCATTATTCTGAAAATCAATCAGTAGGCAATGTTTCAAAATAAATTCCGTACATTTTGAATATATTCAGGCATCAAGTGCATTATGTAGTTCTATAAAAACGTTCATTCTCACGAGCTATATTGAACACAATAATTGGAAATCGTCGGGCGTCAGTTCAGTCGTGCAGTTACAGGAATATCTGAGTTGGTGAATACTTAGTTTGAGTATTGTATGTTTTATTAACTCAACTACATTCCCATTAGGCGTTGGCAGAGATGTACTGTGAACCTACATACGTTTAACTTATGATGGTGTGCGTTATCTTCGGTCGTGTTGGAACAAAACTTTCATGGAAATTTATCATGGTGTAGTGGGAAAATTCGCCAGTCAACAAAGTCGTAACGTTGCTGACTGATCTGTATGCGCCGGTCGTATAAATAGTGTCACTCGGGCAATCTCCGCACACCCTGGACTTATACTAATGATTCTGACTGCTTATCTTACGCATCGATCCTAAGATCCCACGTTTGTTAGCCGCACTTGAGACCACTAGACCAACGAGGCTCTACGTAAAATATTCCACGTCGAACGTGAATTTGAAATTCCATTATAAAGTTTTTGTTAGTACCGTTTGGTGCGTAGTATCTACATAATTTAATTTGGAGTTTAAATTATGTCAGGCACAAAGAATGTTGATTTCAGTTATGAAATGGGTTTCCAATATTTTTCATTTATGGGATTTCTCCTGTATCGTGGAGGAAAGTTTACAAACATACTTCTGACATGTAACCACCTGCATCAAGTACAGGTACAGTTGTTTATATATTTTATCATCTATATAAATAAAAATCAATTGTCACATGTATGGCGGAGCATCACTTGAGAACGGCTCGACCGATTTGGCTGTTTTTTTTTTGTTGTGTTCGTAATTGTCAGCACAATTTTTTTGGAAAATCCACCGTAGCAGTCTGAACTTTGGATGGTATTTTTCTATGAAAATCTCAATATTTTATTCATTCGTAAATTGGACCTGTGCGAAGCCGGGGCAGATCGCTAGTATAATATATATGTAGTAGTCCTCGTGCAATATAAATATTGCAACTCGTTAATGTGATCTAATATTGCATTTTGAGATATGTTTTATATGTTAAATAATGTGACGACGAGAAGCTATGTTATGTTTTTCAATTAGTGAACGCAATGTTCTATCTACAAACAACAATATTACTCAATTTTCTTTTATTTCTTTAATTACATTCCGTATACTATCTTACTAAAAAGGCACGACTCGAAGTCGACCACTAAAGCCAACTTAGAACTAACGAATAAGATTGCTGGTACGAGATGCGAAAATTAACTAACACTTACTCTTTTAGTACCCTTGTAGTACCACAGTTGTGAAAGGCTTTGGCTATGTTTTCGGAATAAAAGTTAAGCACAAGTATCCACTTATTGATGAAGGATAAGTAGTAACCAAAATTTGTTTAGAGTCTTGGGATCTTGAAAAGGTGAACTGGATACGGAAGACGCAGGATGGTTATTGTGGCGGGACAGGCTATTTGATTCTGAAAGGGTAGTCAAGGCACCGATTATTGGTTGACAAACATCAACATATCAATTGAAATCTGACTTATCATTGGTTGGGTTCATAGTTACTGCTTAGGGTGCAGGAAAAGCCTGCGTGATTGACGACATCCAAGATCGTCTGGCACACTTTGGGCATCCTGCTTTGAGATTGCTGAGTGGCTAGTCTTTTCAGAGTGGCATTAATAGTCCGATTTGCTCAACCCTAGAGAATTCGGGTATTAGTAATAATATGTTAACAACTCTGAAAGATATTTGTACCTACCGATATATCAAAATAAGTATTTGTTATTTTAATGAACTCGTGTTTCGTTCGAATAAGGAAGTAAACAAGGTGAATTAAGAAACAAAAAGATCGGTTTGCATGCGAATGATTACTAATTCACTGTAACCACGAAGGGTGCCTATAAAAGTGAGCGCTCTAGTGTTTAGATAGTCAAAGTGATTGCTACACTATGGCTGGCCGTGACCGGATCAATATTGGCTACCTACAGGTATCTTTACTTCAAAGTGTACGTCTTCAAGGCTACGTTATCGTTAGGCAAAATATAAGCATGCTGCCACAACTCAAAGCTATTTCGTATAAATCTTCTCTTCGAATTTACTCAATGAATGAGAATGTAGGTTTATGGCTCCCTGTCTGCTGTTGTTACGTGGGAATTGCTTGTTTAGTGCTAGAGAGAATATTGGCATTTCAGTATGGTTGGTTCTGGATTCCGGCTGACTGCCCAAGTAACGAACTTTCATATCACCGATTCTACCATCCCCAATCTACCAAGCATGAGGATGATGACAATATTTCCTGAGAATAACTCATTGTAACAGTGATTTTAATATCTCTCTGCTATATTTTATGACATTTTTAGTTACTGGTTTTTAATGAAGTGCAGGAAAATGAGGCACTAGGCGACCAACGCCGTCTAAGAATATCCGCAAATAAGTGATGTTCCTAAATAAGTTTCAGATAAATGGATCTGGAATTAAAAATAGACCTTCCTTAGCAGTATATAACTTTGTCGGTCCAATTAGTGTCGGATCTCTAGCTGATCTACAAGAATACCGCTTTTAACCTTATTTATTCCTCACATAATTGCTAGCAATTTGTTATCAGGCGTGTCTGGATCAAGGTTCAATTATTTATACGCTCCTTTTTTCTTTTTAAGTCGTGAGCAGAATTGAAAGTGAATATAGGTGGGTCTGTGTTGTTTGTAGCGACTCATCATGCCCGATTTCCCTGAAGAAGTAAGCAGAGGTGTACTGATCTGAAGTACAACTTTATTAGTATGTAGACATAATTGTGTTCAACGGTCTCAATAAGGACCCTCTTTGAGCAAATTTTCAAAACCTGTGCCCGGCCTTCTGCGAAGAATTTCTTCCTTTCAGAATAGCCCAATAATTAATCAGGATAGTTGGCGGAGTAGCTAGTCGTGTTTAAATCTTGTATCACCAGATACAGCGGAAAAAAACTGTACTTCTGAAAAAAATAGATAGTTTGGGACGACATTTATAAAACAAAATCTCCCATCAAGAAATTTTCAGCCATTAGACTAAAGAAGAGATCATTTTTTATTCATTATCTGGTTGTCAATAATTAATTTAGTCTCTTAATATTCGATACTTTTGAACTTATTTACGTTCTCCAAGAAATATAAACTTCACTTACCTATTTCCATATTAAAATGTAGGGTTGTAGGTACCTAGTGATAAGAGTAAATATAATATAAATAAACCGTTCATTACGAGGCTTATTTTTTAACCACTACCCGGATATAACTACTGATAGTATCTTATCATGATGACCCGGTCAAGCCTTAATTATGTTCACGTTGCTTTTCCCTTTGAGGTTCATTAATGCCAAGGGATATTAAAACTTAAGGCTTACGAATACGATTGCTTTTAAGTTAAACAGATTTATTAATGTATATTTCAGTTGGAATTGTGGGTTTCAATATTAAGCGTAGCAAAAGTAACGCTATCAATCGTTTTAATTAAGTGTTGATTATGAAGATATTATGAAGGTATTACAAGACAGAACTTTCATGCTTGAGACCTGAAATTGTAATAAATGACATTTTTATATATTTAATGGTGTTGGCCCATTCTGTGATTTCTCCTGTTTCGTAGAAACAGTTTCTAGACATAAATCTCACGTATAAACAAACACATTCAAGAATATCTGTAGGGCCAGAATACATAGAGTATAGAAAATACTTTTCCCGTGCGGGTATCGAACATTAGACACAAAGCGCCCGCCTTGAACTTAACTCTCTGTTTCAACTTTCGGACAAACCTACTTAGGTTTCTGTGATATTCCTTTGTTGTTTCTATTTGATATTAAAATGACAATGATCTGAAATAGAACTTCTTTTACAATACTACAGCTTTTGTGAATGGTTGGACTTATTCAACGATAACTCCGAACCAAAAACAATTACTTACTTATATAATTGCTTAAGTTTACATAAAAATCTTAGAATAGAATATAACTTCAATCGCAAAAGATGTATAGGTTTACATAACTTAACACTTCTTGCGTCAGTTCACAAATAAGAAAACAAAGCGTGCGCCTATTCCTATGCTTGTTGTGGAGAACGATTTTTAGTCTCTCAATTGATTACTGTAGTACTAAGGTGAGGGTAAACAACGTGACGTTATTGCAAGATGGCGAAGCGTGGACAGAAACCTGTTAAGGGAGGTGATTGTGAAGGAGCGCAGTCTTGTGCGAGCAACGAACGGATACACTTCTCCGCCATGAAACTGTCAGTTTGCCCGGAGTTAGAAAGTAGTTAGTTTGTAATTTGTGCCGAGTGAATTACCTATAATTGTTAACCGTATTGTGAAAGCGAAATACCAAGTGATTTACATTGGAACTGTGATTTTGTTGTAATCCTGCGTTATCAACCCTGTACCACCGAATCGAGATAATAACAGCGCTATTGCTCAGACATCGCTGACGCCGACACGCTAATAAGTAATAACAATAACCCCAGGCAGTAGAAGAAGCTGAAACGTTATTTCATTATAAACCAGTGTAGTCACAGGTCACTACCCCCACTTCGTCAACTTCCGAACCACAGTACATTCATAACAGTAGGTACGTTATCTTTGACCCGGTCAATACTTAATTGCAGGGTTTCGATTGACCACTGAGCACCCCCTAGCGGCAAATATATTGAGTTACAAATTACATGTGCGACGCTGCTTGACATTTTATCATTAATGGTGACACGCGCTTGCTAGGGCTTCGAGCGATTTGTATCTAAGTAATTATATACATAGAGACTATGTATTTGTGTAGGAGGACATTATAAATTAGAACTTGTCATTATTTATTTATTTGGTCTGTAAAGCTATATAAACGGAATACGCCATAATGGTGATGTCTAGCTAGGACAAAGGGCTATGCACCTATCAATCGAAAAAAATGTCGATAGATCAATACTAATTGAGGACATTTCTATGCACTAAAGACTACATATAATAGTCTTAGTCAGCATAACTAAGAATTCAAGCCTTAGTAACATACACACATAATAGAATTAGACCCATTTTATATTCATATATATTTTAAAGGAAATTCAGTAGCTCAGTGTAAATAAACGATTAACTACTAATTCCTAAATGGGTTGTTTAGACGGTTGGACTCAGTACATTTACTTAATTAAACGTTGGAGACGTGAATATGGATAGCGGAACTGTGGATGTGGAGCCTCTAGACCTCCAATTGACTACTATGTAGCAATCTAATCACAGCTTTGAATTGTACATGGTAGAGATCGCCATATTTGTCAGGAATGTAATTAGTTAAAAGTTAATATTTATATATATATATATGAAATATACGAATATATAAGAAACTAGCTTCCGCTCGCGGCTTCGCCCGCGTGGATTACGAATGCGTGCATTTTCCCGGAATAAAAAGTAGCCTATGTTCTATTCCAGACTATAATTTATCTCTGTGCGAAATTTCATCCATATCAAAGAGTAACAAAGATCCATCCATCCATCCATCCATCCTCACAAACTTTCGCATTTATAATATTAGTAGGATTCGGCTATACTTTGTTATGTGTAAAACTAATTTGGTGTAGGTAGTTTTGTTTATTATGCCGTCGTAAAAAGCTTATTATTTGATTGCGATATTATTACTATTTTTTTATGTATTACTCAAACAGACTTTTTCTAAAACCGTATCGTGTATAGCAGTTAACAACATGCCTATATATACGCCTTCTGACGCAAGTGTGTGTAGAGAATTTTTTTAAAAACGTACAATATTATATGTTGAATAGAAGCCACAATTTGCGCAACACTTATTTCATATGAGTTTCAAGTTCCACGCTCGAGAGACCTTGCCTCCATATCTTTATACTTCGGGTATTTCATGCAGCTGTAACGGTCCAGTTCGTTATCCCACTCAGCTAGGGTTGCTACATATTAAGAAAATGATAAATGATACGTACCATGGGTGGTGGATCATTTGAATAAGTTCTTATATCTCCATAATTATTTAATTATAAAGAAAGCGTTCATATAAAAGTTACTTTTTTTTTATTAAAAACGTTGCCCCCCACTAAGATTTCTCCTGTGTCGTGGGTACAGTTTACAAACATACATGTCACATGCACACACAACCAGACCCGAAACAACTATCTGTAGATCATATAAATATTTGTTCCGTGCGGGACAACACTAAGCGCAGAAAGCTAATCATTTAGCCACTGCGCCAAACGCGTAGTCAAGAAGTATACTCATATTTACAACATAATTGAATAAAACTAAATGATGATGTTCAGTTTTATATCATCCATATTAAAGTCCAATTTATAGTGACGAGGATGCACTGCACCCATTTACTGGATCCATCTTGTTTATTTCAAACATCGGTTTGCCACTAGCTCATGAGATGCATTGACATCATCACGTTTTCTGTACCCAAAGTCATCAGCACCAACTTCCTTTTCATGTATAGTAATCTCGCTTCTAATCCAGGCATGCGTGGCAACCCTTAGTGTTCTCTCTGCTCTCTTGGCAGGCGGAGACCTAAACATTCATATGGTATACTATATTCATTTATGTTACAGATATATAGTGCATGCAAAGATGGATGGCTTAATTAGGGGACCGCCTAGGTTAAGAGTTATAAAGTAACACGGCTTCAGTTGTTCTTGGATTAAAGGTCATTCACCATTCATGTGATGACAGGTTACTTGAAAGTTTCGGATGTCAGATGACGTCATCATCATGAATCAGCCTATTTATTTCTCATTGCTAGAGATCAGATTGAAGAGGTAATTAAATGTCCGGCAGCCTAATTACCGATGTCGTGACAGGCATAGATTGCGCGATAGCTTCTGTCAAACGTCATTTTTGTGTCATATAATGTATTGGCTGACAGTGAGATTGCTGTCGCGTTGCTGTCGTTTTTTTACGTAATTAGGCTGCGGGAAAATTAAATCAATTATCTAAGTACCGGATAATCTACATTCAGTCGATAAAGCGTCCGTGAAAATAACAACTCTAATAACTAGATAAGAACCATTTATGATGATAAAACACTTCTGACATTGTCATAAAGTTTTGTCACAAAATTGACTCAGCTGTCAGTAGTTATAAAAAGTTCGTAAACAATGTTTTCATTATTGAGTAATCGAAAACCAATATTACAAAGTAAACAAATTTAAAAGTTAATAAAGTAGGTTATGTCAACGTCGGGGAGTTTCTTCTATAATTTATGCCTCATATCGATGTGGCACACTGGCCAACTAGGTGACGTCGAATAGAAATTCAATCGATAGTAATTAGTTGTTTTGACGTCGTTCTAGTAAATACTACTACAATTACGCACGGTTGGCGCAGAGGTTGAGAGATCGAGTGCTGAGCTACGTGTCGCGGGTTCCATTCCCGCACGGAACAAATATTTGTATGATCTACAGATAGTTGTTTCGGGTCTGGGTCTTTGTGTATGTGAATACACGCTGTGCCTCGAAAAGCACGTAAAGCCGTTGGTCCTGCGCCTAATCTTTCTTCGGTCGTGTCGAATTGCCGTCCCATCGGGCTCTGAGAGTCAAGGAATAGAGAGAGCACCTGTTTGCGCCCACACTTGTGCTATATAATATTTCCTGCGTAGTCGGCTAATCTTCGGTGAGATTGGCCGCCGTGGCCGAAATCGGTCAGCAGGACATTATTATTATTATGGTATGATCAGTTATAACTTCTTTGTTTTTCAACTTTGCAGGATAGGAAACAAATGAAAACATATTTCAAAAACAGACTAGCTGGAAACTGAAAAACACTCTTGAAAAAAGAATGTCTATAAAATAAAACAGAGCATCAATGAAAAGAAAATAAACTCGAAGTGGCAGCAAAACCTTTTAAAAATTAAGTTCAGAGAAAAATAAAAGAGCAAGGCCCTTCGGCGAGTTCAAGTTAATTGACAAGAGAATTGACTCGACAGTGATAATATATTTTTATCAACAACTAGCTAATAGTAATTTCTAGAGCAACAAATAGTCGTTAAAAATAAAGAAGTGTTATTCGGTTTTTCTTTTAAAAAAACTCTAGTAGTCTGGAGTTTGGAATTGTACCCGATAGATGGCGATAAGCTTGCCCCCTATTCCATAAGACTTAATAATGCGATCGGCAAAATATCGTTATACAATACAGTTATCATTATACAATACAAATATCGTTATACACCTCTGCCTACCCCTTTGATGGATACAGTTGCGGTGTTAAGTAAATTATGAATAAATAAATGTCAAGTTTTTATTTTTTATTTTTATTAAAACATTGCCCCACACTAGGATTTCTCCTGTCTCGTGGGTACAGTTTACAAACATACATACATGTCACATGCACAAACAACCAAACACACACATACACACACAGCACAACAAATTAATATATTGTCTTTTTAATTATCCCAGTGTATCGCTGTCTACTGCTGGTCACAGGCCTCTCTTAAACTGAGTTTCAGCACCATGTTCTCTACTTTCAGCATGCAAAATACCCCAGTACCTTTAACATATTGAGTTCAAAGATCTTTTGTTGGGAGACTTTATTAGTTTGCTTTAATACTCTGAAAGGTCTTTCACAGTTTCAGTGATCACAAGTTCTTCAAAACATGGTTGATTAAGCGATAACACTAGTTTCTATATAATCTCTTTTAGACTACAGCTGCTTCCGTTAAAAATAAGACAGTTATATTTAAATAATAAAATAGACCTACAGACATATGTATTTTGTAATAAATTCATATACTTATACAGGATAATAAACTTAAGAAAAAATATTTTATACAGCAAAAATATTTTGTATGAAAACTCAAATAATACGGGTTGGGTGACATTTTGTACACATACAATATTCGATATGAATGCACAGTCATAACAAGTTAGTTCGACTAAAGTTTTTCAAGCTTCAAAGTGGATTAAACTAAAAATACAAACTGGAATGGTATTTGAAATGTTGGAATAAAAATACTGTGTATTCCAATTCCCTGTTTGTGTGTTGTTATGACATCACTAAAACTACTAAATCCACTGCGTCAAAAGGGAACCTCACCACATCACCTCTGATATATTGTAGCGCTTAATAACTAAAAGATGTGACTTATTTAACTTTATTTGTGGCGTCTTTACAACTTTCTTATGTAAAAAACCCGGTGTGCGCGTGTTCGTAATTCTTCTCCTAAACGGCTTGATCGATTTTGATGTTTTTTTGTACTTATGGAGATAATAATAGATGTTTCTTAGCTATAGTTCGACCTGCTAGGTGGTGCTGTTGTCGAGATCCAGATAACAAAATATGTACACGCAAACAAAGTCGTGGGTAACAACTGGTTATAAGTACATATTTGTATTGTACCCCAAATAATTTAGGATACAGATGTTAAAGCTACATAAATACGACTTGTGGAGATATTAATCAACCGACTATCTCTGTTCGAAGCAAATAAAGACCATAGAATTCGATATAAACAGCCGCAAACCGTATCGAGTGCCACCGTTGACCAAGCAGGGTTTAATAACAAGATTGAAGTTTATATCTGCGTCCGAACACGGGGTTGCCGTACAATTGTCGCTTAGAATTGGTTCTGTGCATAGAAATGTCCTTGCATAGAATACCTCCCCGCATATTGTTCCCGTGCCACAATATGTTCCTATCTCTCATGCATTGTGTTTCGTACACTCGTGTAGTTTCAAGTGCTAGGAGGAATTGAATGTACGTTTTGAAGCTCGGTAGACAAATATTTAAACACAGCCTAGCATTTTTTTTGGTGTCGGTTTCCACTCTAATCGGATGCGCCTGATCAGTCTTACTCATAACTAAAAAAATTTAAACCTGCAAACAATTTAAAAAAGCTATTTTTATGAATTGTTGAAGTACTTTTACTCATTGTTAATTTGTTGTTAGCTAAGTCTTAACTCAGAGACAACCGATACACACGGAAGTCCCCGGGATTTAAATGCGATAATATTATTATGAAAATCATAAGAAAACATCTCAATGCGATTAGCACAGATCCGAGTTATGTTACCTGTCTACTGAAGCGGAGAGCTGACAAAATAACTAATGAGATTCCAGTATTTTTTCCACTGATCAGATACGTATGAAATATTTTTTTCTCCTCATCTTTCTGCTTCGCTTCAGTGGACAAGCAGCCTTAAGCAGTAAGTATACTTACTTACTTTTCGGAACTACGGAACTTACTTAAAGGAATAATTCCTGTATCGTGGGTGTGTTTACAAACACACATACATCACATACACAAAGACCCAGACCCGAAACAGCTATCTGTAGCTTTCGTGCGGGAATCGGACCCGCGACATTGTGCCGTCGAAGTATAATAGATGTTTAGATTTAGAGCGAATGATGTTGGGTGTTTAGGTAATCAAATACATAAATGTGTTCGAATCCTTGGCGAGCTGAGTATGTTGTGTGTATGTCTGACATGTAGTAAGTATAATAGTCCAACATAATCATCATAAAACACTAGAAAAAGGGTATCTAAATATTTTTTTACTACCAACCTAACGTAAGTAAATAAAATCAGATAGCTTAGTATGTTTCCATTTATAAGGTAGTTGACATAACGTTCCGGCAGGTAAACAGCCTTGATAAATTGTCTCTTCCAGCGAGGAAAAACACGCAAACATGTGCCCCCAAAACAAATATTTGTACGGCTACCATCTTTTTTTTTAACCAAATTAAACATGTGATCTCAAAGGTCTTCTTCAAATCATATTTTCGTATCAAAAGGAGCCAATTTCTTTGACTAGGTGCGTATGAAATACTTGATTATATTTTCACGTGCCACAAAATCTAATATAGAACAGATTTCGGTTGGTCGAGTAAGGGCTTCCCGATTTGTGAACGGAAAAACGTAATTTCCTATTTGTGATTAAGTTTTGAGTACATCTATCATCCGTGTAGCGTCCGTGACCTTGTCGGTGTGTGCGTACACAGTACAAGTATAATAAAAGAAGATAGTAAAGTTTATTCACTTAAGTAGACTTTGTGGTCCCCAGATGATAATGAAATAAGCGTCGGAGAATAACATAATATTATGAGTAGGGTATGCTAGTATTCCGGTGGGTACCATCGGTTTACGAATGGTTTTCATATAGTGGAGTGACTAGCATGATATAATTGTAAATACAGTGGTCACTTTATATTTATATTAATAGGTATTTGAGAAAGAGGAAAATGGCAAAAGTAGATGGACCTTTCATCAGTAGTATTCTATACCTAATATATAATTATAGATATTTGCAGGTTTTCACCAGGAAAATAAATTATGAATGTTTGTACAATTTAAATGATCAACTTCTTTTTCGCTCTGTACAATTGATAAAAACACCTTATATTAAAATTTATAGACCTAATATAAGAGAAATTTTAAAATTTACTTATAATTTTTCCCTCGCGGCCGTTCATTGTAGTGTTTATCAGACAGCGTCAAATAGCTAACTTTTATAAAATAAATCTGCCAAATTAATCTTCTGAGAGATATCTGATAAATAACATTGCCACTGTCACAGCAGACTAGGCAGTGAGCCAACTGATGCTCATGAACTATGACATTGTGACGTCATAATCCTATTATCCTGGAGCTCGTGTGTTGAATGAAACCCTCTTAAATCTGCGTCTACCAAAGCTGAATATAACTTTAATACCTCGTTTTGAGTTTGTTCACAGACTTTTGTTTAGGTATCTGTCTTTTGTGTGGAATATAGTAGGTAATGTAGGTATGTTTGGCGTAGATACTTATCTGTTGCATGCCGTTAGTTGTTATACTGTGTATATGGACATCAAAAAGATGAATACACTTAATGAAATTCAAAAGCGATTATTAGAGTAAATAGTGATTGAAATCTTGACTAATTTTGGACTTAGTATCTACGGATACATAAAAATACATATACTCGTTTTGTTTAGGTATTTAATTAAAGGTAAACAATCTTGATGTGTCTTTTTAATATTTTTTGTTTAAAAACTCGGTTTAAAAATAAAACGTGACTAAAAACCAATGTAAAACGACAATAACGATTACCAAATCAATTGAACCACTAGTTTAAGCAGTAGTTTATTTGTTTAATATGTGTTTGTGTAAAAATTTTATGATTTTAACGAATAGTGTTTCAAGAATTAAGTGTTTGAATTTAGCTACGTGTAAAAGCTGTCTGTACATATATACACACAAGTTTTGTGATATTGCTATAAGGTTTCATGTACATGTTGTGTTTCATTCAAGAGGATCCTCCACCATAAGTGTATAATTTTTATTGAGAGCTATATCTGGATATTTTTCTAACCAAAAAACTCTTCCGCATGCATTTTCACAGGTATATGTGGTCGATTAATCGAATATTCCTATGTTGTGTATACTGAAAACGATGAATGCGTCATAAAGAAATATTTTTGTATCGGATCACAAAATTATTTGCTTCACGGGAAAATTATACCACATGGTTACCATCATATGTCAATATAAGGATAAAAACACATCTACTTTGAACGCAGAAAAAATAAGAAATTACTTTCCATGTTCCATCCCACTTTTCATGATAACAAAAATATTTTATCTCAGAAAAAAATATAACGTCTAGATAAAGATGGTGTTCGGTGAAAATCTCTGGAGCCGTTTCCATTATCCTGTTCCGGTGGGGCTCGACGTCATATTGACACATTTACGAAGAGATCTTGTGGGTTCACTTCTATATATTTTCTCTTTGAAGACTTGAGAAAAAAAGGCGGTATCAGATTTTTGGCAAAGAAAACGATAAATTATTATGATGTGCAGTAGTGAGGTGGATTATATTGATATTGCTCAAAGTCAAAGTCAAAGTCAAAGTCAAAGTCAAAGTCAAAGTTTTTTATTTCAAGTAGGCCTTTTCAGGCTCTTTTAAAAAGTCGAGACTCTAGGCGCACGGCTAATATACGATTAATAGAATAATAGTAATTCCGTTGATTAATTATTGTTAGTTAGTTACGATGATCATTTTAATTTGATTTTTTTACTCATAATTATTTTTGTTATGGTATCCAAGGACCAACCACAATGGGGTCCCTTTTCCATATTTTAATTTGAAGATATGCAAGTTTCACAATGAGAAAATAAATGATTTAACTATTACCTAAATCTTTTAAATTAAGACAGACCACAGACCTACTGACTTTTTGTGGGTTTGTAATAAGCTTTCGTCTTTCTGTATTTGTTTCAATCGAAATTTCTTTGGACAGATACTTGTAAGTTGTACTTCCTTAAAAAAGAGAATAACATATTATAGGTACGTCATCTTTTAATATTTTCCTGCTCACCTTACATGTTGTACCCCTTCATCCTCCCAACTCACATGTTATTTACATTTCACAAAACCAGGTAACTGATAGACAAATAAAAAAAGTTCCGCTCGCACCGCAGACTGCAGAGTGCATTCGTTCTTTTTATGTGTTTCGAGCGCGGGAATTTAATGGCGGGTCGGCGGCCATCTTTTTTATATGTTTTTATTTTGTGCTTTAGGTAAGTAGTGTATTGAGTGAATGTGGGACATAGACTAGCACATAATGATAGGTAATTGAGTCAGGGACTTAAGTAGTGTTCTTTTTATCGAAGGAAAAAATAAAGTGTATTTTTTTCTTCATTACTTATAGAGTTTACTTAGCATTCAGTTTCTTTTGGTCATAGTAACTAGACGAGAGCTCATTAGCAAAAGAGGCTCACTTACACGTCTGCAGGCTTCAGTGGAGTTCGGCTTAGTTGTTATCGTTATGTGACGCATGTAAAAAACCATAATACTAATTATAGAATAGACTATACAGTAGCTTTTCTTAGCTCACAGTAGAACCAGAGATAAAAATGAGTCTCGTTAGTTCATATAATAAAGAAACGATATCTCTTTAAATGATGTGTTATTTATTTTAATATTAACTAAATCTCAGTGTTAACTAATGAAAAAGGTAAAAAAACCTACCACACACACATTACCATTTCAAGAGTGTTAGAGTGCCAACTACTTACTCTAGGCTTACATCGTTTCACGGATTGAGTAAAGTTTAATGTAGAAGAAGTACGGAAATTATTATGCTATTTGACTTATTAATAGTTTGTACATGTGAGTGTTAAAAGTTTAATTAAAATGTGAGTTTTTAGCAAAGGCTAGAAATCTTCCGAAATTAAACAATTGCATAAATTGTTCATCAAACGGGTATCCGGTATTCACACTATTATAAATGCGAAAATAACTCTGTCGGTCTGTTTTTTACCTCATCACGACTAAACCACTGAACCCTCATTATGAAAAAAAATTACAGCAAGGTAGCCTGGGTCCCGAAGAAAAACATAGGTTTTAATTTAAATATTGCAGCAAACATCACTAAATAAAAAATCACAAAATACACGTAAATGAAGCTGCGGGTGACAGCTAGTATAATTTATAGGTATGTGTGTGTTGCTGAGTTCTGAAAAGGATCAACGCCATGTCAACTTTCCATCCCTTTTCAACACATCAACACCAAGATCAGACCATAATAATAAATTCCGCTCGCCTACTCACAGAAATACAGCGCAAACATAAAGCCGAAAGCCATCCATCAAAATGAAATCCTTAGACAAAGTTAGAAACAAAAAGAAGCTAATAAAAAACAACTTGGTATTCGCCGTGTGCAAGTCTTCAGTAATCGCCGAGTTGAGACAGGTGGCTCCGAGGACCATTAATTAAAAAAGTTGCCCGCAATATTGGTGCGTGAACACGAACTGGCAAGCAGATTAACAAGCTGTTTCTCAAATAAGTATTCAACCTTAATAAGATATCATAAAGTTCAAAATCAATCGAGTTTTCCAGGTAGACGAATACTATCGGTCGGGTAAAAGTTGTTGACGTCAATTATACAGGTTACAATCCTCGCTTCGATCATTAAAACGTTCGTTTGGTTTGTTTGTGAATAGACTGACTGAGCTGTAGATTGGCCGGGTAATCCACGAACTGGCTAGCTTAAACAGAGATACCGCTTGCTTGGATAATCTGGGATTTTGCTTTTTCATTTTAAAAGTCTCGGTTTTTTTGTTTGCTCTGTAGTGTTCATTGACCTTTGCATCGAATGCATTAATTTTGTTTTATTAATTAAAACTTCTATGACGTATGGTCGATTTGCAAATGTTTTTTATTGTAAACTCGCTTTTAACACAAGTTAGTTTAGTTTCAGCAACAACCAACCACTAGGTTCTAATTTAATTTAAACACAGAATTGCTGCACAGTTTCTTTAATTACATTTCGAACTTAAATTTCACCAGCTGCCACTAAAAGTACCAATTGATATCCATTAGAGCAAATGGTTTCGCAAGCTCTGAACAATCGGAATATTTTTTCGAACCTAAAGACTGTTTTCTCTTTGAACGCTTCCTTTTGGTCTTTATAATTGAGGATGTACACATATATAGCTTTGATAGATAAAACCTGAACCGTATTATCGGACAAAATTGGCGAGGTATGTTACAAAACATTTCTTTTTTTTTTAAACATGATAGGATTCAGAGTGCGGTGTTGTGTTACTGCGTGGGCTGGAAGAAGTTTTTTTTATTAAGAAAATTGTTGGTGAACTTAAATGAAATGAATCTTGCAAGAAGTTATCTTACCTTAACAAGTTGTTTACCAGTTGTTCCGGAATATTATGAGCTAAAATTGGAAATATTGTTGATATAGCCGTCGGGAGCATATTAGCAACATAAATTATACGAGTCACAAGTCATATAATTAAGCTTAGGTCGGTTGAATTTTAAAAATTTAACTTTTTATAATAATTAAAAAAATAACTAAACTATTTTTAAAACTAGCTACTTATACTAATGTATCAAAAAAAAAAAAAACTGTTGAATTGTATTTCAAGTGTTAACAGTGACGTTTTGGTTTCAGAAAGTTGAAAGTCAATCTCTAGGGCATCTCTACAGTTATTAAGTCGTGTTAAGGCCTTAACCACGTGTCATGAAGATAATGTTGACACTGTTGTTATATTATTGTGAGTAATGATCCCATAATATTCATTAAATTTTGCATTAACCGATTATTCTTACATGATTGATGAACATTTAATTATGTACAGACGGCTGAATTAATTGGATGCTTCACGTACAATATTAATACGTGGTAGATCAAATAATACAGTCTGTACATTGACCAATAATAAACCGTATTTTAAACTGGGAGACATTTGGAGGCGGGTCATAAATAATAAACTTCTTCAAGTTATTTTTCATTGCTGTTTCAGCTTGTTGTTTATCTACTAGTAATAATACAGCTTCTGGACTTTTAGAGTCGTTCAATTATCTTGCATACCAGGGATTTCCATAAAATATGTTTTGTCGTTCATCAGTCATTTGACCTCAACGAGTGCTTTACCTCGCAGTTCAAACAAACTGCGTTAGCTATTTATCTACAAACGCTTTACACTGTCCTAAAAGAAGATTACTTTTAGTTACTAATTTGATCCTGTACATCTAAAGAACATCCAATCATTGATGAATATTTAATCAGCAGTTTCGTTGAATGTGGGTAGGAGATAAAAAGGTCGTGTTGTTCCCGGAACGAGCTGTTTATTTATTTAACATTATTAAGTTCAGTAATAGTGTTGTTCAGTAAGAACGGTTTCGGGAAATTTAGTTTTTGTTTGTTTTGTGGCTACATCATCGGTCTAGTGGTCGCAAGTCCATCTGCTAAGCGTAGAAGTTGTTTAGTTCAAATTATTTATGTCATGCAAAGTGGGTTTTGACGTCTCGATTTTATTAATAAGCGTGAAACTTCAAGTCTCTAAGGAGTACTTGTTTTTAGTTTGACTCAACAAATAATAAGGATGAAAATTCGAAAAACATTCCTAACTACGTTAATACTAAAAAAAAACCCTTAATATTTAATTTTGAAAGACGTTTGTATATTTAAAACTTATTAAATATCTCTTGACGTTAGGAATTTGCTGGTTGGTTGTAGTGGGCCCTAAAATTTAACTTTGATATACACCTATTAATAATACCCAGCATATCCAATTATGAACTAAATTGCCCGCAAAACGCAATTAATGCAATAATTATCCGATAATCGTTATGATGGATGCATCATTACTAGGGATGCTCCAAAATTTTGATGCAAATTGGTAGGTATTTTTGAACTACTGCTGCACTAACACTAGGATAGCGGGTCATAAGACTTTTTTCATATAACGTCGGTACAGTCGGCTATAAAAATCATTGTACAAAATTAAAAAAAAAAATTAAATGAATGAACTTGATAACCTGCATCTTCCATAGAATTTATTATCATAGAATAGAGAAGTATTCTCTACTTTATTCACTGCGATTAGAAAATATGTATATTTATAACTATAAATAACATTAACATAAGCATTATTCTCAAAAATTTTGCTTTTTTAACTTTGCGGCAAAATTTCCCAGATTATATTGCTTCCCAGTATGACTGCTTTTTTCTTATCTATGTTTGGTTCGGCTACAGATTAGTAAAGATAACTAATATTAAAAATATATATAACTAAATCATACACCGGATATAAATACACACTCGTAACATGAGGTTATTAATTTTAATACCTGACAAGGTTTGTTTACACAAGGAACCTTTAGCTTCAACGGAAACAGGTTCAATAATGCTATTATGGCTAATTAGCTTACAGATTAACACCAAACACTCAAACATATTTCTGAATAAGAAGCTATTTAAGTAGTGGTTCGAATGAACTTCCATTTCCTTAGAAGAAATCGAAATAAAGAATGTAATAAATATGATTGCATATAAATCATTGTTCATCAAACATGTATGTCATAATATTATAATATAATATTGGTATATTATTTTGATAATGGTAATATGTACAATTAAAAGTGAATTTCATTCATTTAAACGTGTGGGAGTGCTCTACAGGTGCTCTAGTGAAGTATTCAATTTGTGCGAATAAGAAATAATAAAATCGTGCTATCTTTATGAAGCGAGGTCTATGGTATGTTGGCTTACCTATACATTGCGATATTTATAATTTCATTTTAAATATTGAATGATTATTATATTTATGTTACTCTTCCTAAAACGAAGAACCACATTCTTTTATTTAACAATGTTTATCAATCACAATAAACTTTATAAAATAAGCTCCGAAAATAACATTTCTATCAATTTATCGTAAACGTCCACTTCCTAAATCATCACTTAGCTCCTAAAATATAGGTCGAAGCTAATTTCCCTGAAGGGCGACGGGCGATTGTCGTTCATAAATCTATTGGGACTTTGAAAGGGCCAATTTATTAGCAAAATATTTCCACTTTAATGGAGTCACGCCCTGGTAGCGACATGAAGACGTTTTTAATCTGTTTGCGTTGGAGTTTTATTAAGGTTTTTATTAGAAATACTAGGAAAATTGGTCCTTTGGTACGGAATGAGTTTGTTTTGAAGATGTATTCAGTCTCGGATGTTTCTTTTAAGTAAAAAGTGGGTTTAATTTAAAAATGAAATTATGAAGCGTTGGTAATCAAAAGTAATTTAATCGGAATTGAAATGACATAGTGAAATGATGTATAATGAAAGCTAAGCGCTAAAACATACTAAAAAGGAGGAAAACTACACGCCGCCTGTCAAAAAGTCCTGGCTAAGCATCATCTTATAACCGTAAAGTATAAACTTTGTTAAAGCCCTGTTTAAAAAGTTTTGAAACATATCCGTTCAAACTAGTGGCGAGCAAAAAAGGTAATATAGTAGAGTGAGGTCGAATCCCGACTAGTTCAAACTTCCAAAATATTACTAATAACTTTTACAGTATGACGACTCCATTTCATAAGCTTTGTTCGATAAATAACTGTATAGTTAAGTCAGCATTACTAGTAACTGAACATTGTATATAGGTAAAAGGTAGATATTATATATTTTCATGTATGAAAACTTCATTTCAAACATTAGTTTTTGGAATTAGTCATTATACAATAGTATTTATCGATTAGTGCTATAGTTAATATTCAATCAATCAAGGCCGTTTCGTCAATATCAGACGATTTTATTAGTTGGTAAAGAATAATAATTATTATCTTCATAATATAATTTCAAAATTATAAAAAATCATCTACTTGAAATGATTGTACCTACATTATATCAAGAATTTCTGCTAAAACCGGTACCGGTTACCGGTATTCGATTACATTATTTTCCACGGCGATGAATAAAGGACGAAGAAAGGGGTTTTCCTTGATGGAGAGGAAATTAAATCGTGACGATATTCTCTTGTCTTCACGGACTTTTTATTCAGGCTAGGAGCAAACTGAATATCAATCACAATAATCTTTTAATAAATCACTTCATAAATCAGTTCTCCATTTTCAAAGGTATTTTTTTATTCCGGTTGTCATGATGACGAAATTTTATCACGATGATCATGATCATCATGAGCTGGAGTATATTTTCATTTTGGTATGTTAACGTATTGTATTGTTAGACTTTATAAATTGTAAACAGCAATCATATCTGTTAGGCAACACAGGCTTCACTTTGTTCACTTAATTGATTCCGTCTACAGCGACGGTTACGAATAATAATTATTGGAATTATTTCGTGGTTAGAATAATGATATAAGACAGTCTCATTGGAATTGTAAACCAGGAAAGTTATTTGGTTTTTGTGGCACTTTTAGTCGTCTCTGTAGGGATTGGAAAGATTGACGTAACTAGATTGGCGTTATGTAGGGTGTAGGCCATTAGGCCCTTGTACAAAAACGAAGTATTTCAAGATTAAGATATCCATTAAAATTCTTTATGCATAATTAATAAGAACAAAAAGCAGTTCATTGATTTAAAAAATCGTGTTTGAATTTGATATAACAAAGGATTTCTTTATTTTGAATTTGATATAAAATAAAGTAGATGACATTTTATTTTCCAGATTATTCACTCACCCCACGTGACTTTGATGACTCTTTTTGTGGTATTTCTAAAGCTTATCAATAGATTCCATTAGATTTAACGAATGCGTAAAAGAATTTCTTTGAAAATAGGTATCAGATTATAGATAATGTTTGTTATTATTTTTGTGTTTGTAATGTAAAGATTGTGATACTGTCGAATGTATAATATGAATATTGCTTATTTTCAAAGTAACATAGCTTTGATTAGTCCATTTAAACTTGTGAGTGGTTTTATTATATACGACATAGACCAACTGAACATGCGTGTGTGATCATGTGTCACTCCAGTGCAGTACTTACTATTAATAAGACGTAAAACATGTGAATGTATGCACAAAAAATCACATTTAAAACAGCTTGACGAGTTAGATTCTCTCGCGAAATATCGAGGAATTTTCCTATCATCTCAATTAGTGTTATTAGAAAAATGTCACTTGCCTCCCGCGCCCAAGGCGTCAGTAAGTGCTACCGATTGCTACCGATTCCGACTTTTCCTGTTCAATCATTAGGCTATATTATTATGATAATTTCTCATAATATATATTATTATCTGTGCAGGATCACGGAAATTTCCGTCTTTTACAAGGAAACTCGATCTATCAAGAATAACGGAAATTACCGGTCTTTTGTAAGGAAACGCGGCACGAAGGACCAACACGTAGTAGCGATTTTGGGGAATTACACCTGAATGTAATCGTAGCTTAGACCCGAGTTCGTGCTAGATAAATGACAAAATTATGCTCACCCTATTACATTAGGAGTGACGATTACTGACGAAATTTGAATAGATCACATCGGTCACAAGAGGAAATCGCCCAATTACTACTACTACTCATAAAAGTCGTTGTAAGTTACCTTAACTGACTCTTAGCGGTTGGTTGCCTATTAAAAGTTATACAATCATTATAATTGCGAACATTTTGTAAGAGCTCATAACAGAACAATGTGCAGTACTAACACTACATTTTCGAAGTATTTGTTTCGTATTAATTGTTTATCATCATACGGATTTTATATGATGGAAAAATTTAAATACCTTAGCTAACAAGAAAATAGTTATGGATACTTTACACAGGAACTGGGCAATATTGACCAGCGATAATTAATGAGCAATTAAATTAGCGAGCACTACTATGGAGCAATTTCACTCAGTACGATTTCAGCGACATCTGTTGACAACATTGAGATCCTTAACCACAGTTTCACTAATCCGTATGCTGCTTCAAGTCGTGACTATAACGTCAGTATTGCCGAGTGTAGCCGCAATTAATTTCCAATGTAAGAGCACGTTTAATGGCGTTTGATTAATTGCTTAACAGTTGGGCAACGCTCATTATAAAAAATATTTTCATTGGTGGTATAGTAACAATAATATTGTAAAAGCAAAATTGTGAACGGCCTATGAATAGTCGTTTTAATATGAAAATTCCTCGGAAAATATTAATTTAGTCACAATTTTGTTAACACGCTGAGTGCCACAATTTGCGTGGGCGCTCTTAAAAGCCTATCAATGAGGCTTTAACACGAACGAAATATTGTATTGTCGGTATTAAAGGCATGTTTAATTGAAGTTTGTTTCATTCAATACAGGACAAGTATTGTGAATTTATGTGGTGACTAACTTCAGCCTGTATATAATATATATTGTGCTTAGAATTTTAATTACAAAAGGTTTTAGTGTATTCATAAAATAAATTAATTTGTTCTGGTTATATTAGAAGAGTAGAATGTAGGCTCGGAAAATATTATTGTTTCGTTTGTGACTATGTCCCATACTGTAGATCACTACATAATATATATTTTTTGATATTGCGGAAATTACTACATAGTGGTATGGTATGGTGATGCTTTCATACCAAAATAAATCATTTATCAACTCACATACGTTTACTGCTATGTTGAATCTTAAAATAAACACAACAAAATACAAAAGAGAGAATAAAGCTATAAAATAACATGATATGACATACATATTATATGCCCTTAAGCTGTCAAATTTTATAAGTCAGGAGTTAGAGTGGTCTTGAGGGAATTATGCAGATGCTAACTACCGAATCCTTCACCGCATTTTAATTTGAAGTACTTAGTTGTTAAGTCTCATGCCGTCACTTCACTTTGAGGTGGACAGTAGAGACAGAACAGTTAAGAGCGTCTTAAAGTTAAGATGTGTTTGAGCACTCGACAAACACCCTTTACACGACACTAAGGTAGGGTATTTATCAAGAATCACTCGGAGAGAAGACTACAACTAGGTACATAAACACCAATACATACAAAAGTTGTTGATTTAACATAGAAATAAATCAATAACCTAATAAAACAACCCTTTGAACAAAACAACACATTTAACCTCAACTGTATTATCGAGGTAACATGTTACAAAACTTAATGAATACGTGATGAAGCTGTGGTCATTCATGTTATATCGGTGCCCGGTATCGAGACCCCGTTTCACCCAGGTTAATTACTAATGACATTATTTATGGTCAATTAAGGGTCAATGGCGAGCATAGTTTGAGCAATTAGTTCAATGCGATGGATACCTTTATGGGTGATGCCGTAAATTGTCATAAAAGTGAATGGTCTTTCAGGATTTATGGAATGTCAAAAGGACCAAGTCTGAGTACGCTAGTGGTCATTTTGATCTCCTACACCCTGTTTAAATCTGGGCCTCCTAATAATGACAATATGGGGGCCATCAAGTCAAACTATTCCTTCGACGAGAACCAATCACCAAGTTATAGGTAGACATGTCACAGAACTTTTTTGATTGTAAAACATGTATTGATGTATGTCACCTTGTATTCGCGGCCTGGTTTGTAACTTTTCTAAGTTTATCGCTACAGTAAGGTGCTGAAAATTTTACTACCCTTTACTTTGCAAGGAATATTTGTAAATAGTCGGGAAATACTGAAATAAGGAGGAAAAATAAATGTTAACGTTACATATTACTCATGTTAAAAACGATGTCGCTGTCGGCTGCTTCGAAAGTATTAATTATAACGAAATGAGAGACTATTTCTTTAAGACTAAGGTTTTAAGCACTGGCACATTATAAAATCTTAAACATCACAGAAGCTTATAGTTTTTTTTTTATTTAGGTATTTTACAAATAACTTACTGTCATCAATTCTACCTATCAATAAACTGATAAACGTCTGGCTTTACCAGTTTGTGCTTATCACTCAGTTCACCACCTACAGAATTTAGTCTTCGTGTATGATAAGAATATTAGGTATATTCACAATCACAACCATAAGCAGTGTAACATTCTAGCATGGGAATAATTTATCATCTCAAACATTCTAGCATTCTAGCATGGGAATGATTTATCATCTCAAAGTTTTTCAGTGTACTTTATTGTTTACCGAAAATACCTACGTGACTCCCGAAAAAGTTTTAATGGTCCAAAGTGAAGTCATTGTCGCTTCATAACATAGGTATTATGTTGACCATCCAAACTTCTCAATCTGTTTTCGATTTAATCAAACAACTAAAAACTGTACACGCGGATGTGTATAATGAAAGTAATCCGATTCGATGGACGCTAGAATTAAATTAGCAGTGGTCCGCCAGCTCCCTGAGGCACGCCGCAACTGTCTGACAACTGCGAATGACGGTAGACTGATATCAATTTGTTTCTTTAAAGGTTAAGAAATTTTTAAAGTGGAATTGCTCTAGTTAAATGAACTCAGGAAAGGTTTTAAATGCGTTTTCCGTAACAAAGTTCTAATGTTTCTGAAAAACTATGTATCTTGCTCACTAAATTTCTTGTAACTAGGAATATTAACCTCTTAAGTGACAAGAGAACTAAAGTTAGAAGGACTGAACTGGCCACTGCTATTGATGACTTTTAAATAAAAAAGCTACTTACTTTTCCTTGTCTTAAGAGTCGGAAAAAGGACCAAAAATCGTTTTTGTGTATCCGATATTTGCACAGAATAATATGCTTGAGGTCCAATCTACGACTGTTTTTTTTATATTTAATTAGTATATGATATTTCATTAGGTACCGTAAATACGTATTTTGGGCAGTAATATAATCGGGCTTTGAATTGGGAGCTATTTTCCATTGTGATAAGATCTAACATTAACCTCAACAAACGGATCAAACAATTGATTCTAATGCATTAGTTTCATCATCATAATACATATTGACTTCTAATGTAAATCCCAAAACAAAGCGAGTGACATACAAAATGTATTTGCGTGTTCGTAGAATCGTGTGTGAAGAAATTGTGTGTGTAGAATTTAACAATAGCTATAACTCGTATGTAGTAATATAATGCACCAATACATTTAAATTCAGCCGTTGTGTATTTGATTTACTATTACTATTATATTTTACTATTACTATTATTATATTATATTATTATTCAATTACTATTATATTATTAATCAATTCAATTCATATTATATTATTAATATTAAAAATAATTATAAACTATCAAGCTTCAACAGTGTTAAATAAAAAATTACTTATTAATTTAAAACTTATAAAAGTGACTTCACAACTCATGTTCTTAAGATACAGATTTGTGTAATTTAATATCACTGTTGTTTTTAATATTCAGTGATTGTATCAGGCAGTCAGTATTTCAAAAAGTTTGACAGCTAGGTATATATAGCATATTATGGGCTGACGATCCGCGTAAGATATTGGTATTTATTGGACAGACTGGAAGCTTATCGAAACGTTATTGGGATCTTGTTGGGTAGATAATTTGAAATTTGTAGAACAACTACTTATTCCTTGTGCTGATAGTTTAAAAAATAATAAAAGAAAAGAAAAGTAAAAAAAAAAATGATTTATTCAATACATCATGTCTATAGGAAGGTTTAAAACCTTTTTGATCGTTATTCAATCTCTGTGGCTTCTAAATAGTTTCCTTAAGATACATAGATAGTGTCTATTAGGGTTAGTCTCCAGGGACCAGGGACCAAGGGTCTATTTTGATCGAAGAATAAACTTTATTTATATGTTATGTTATGTAATTGATGCAAAATATTTTTTATTTGGTAAGAATTTTCTGGAGGCCACTAAATATTTTTTTATTAAAAAAAATGGCTTTCCATCAAGCGAAAAATATACCTAACCAAGGAAAGCTAGTACTTTAAAAAAAAAAATAACTAGCTACAATGAAATGCACTCAAAATCATCAAAACGCACTATTCATACATATTAATCAAAAATTTTGCAAAATTTTCTAAAGGATACTTGAAACTGACTACAAAATATTCCACAGAACCACGACACGCGTCAGTTCTAGGAACACAATACAATTAAAACATAATTGAGTACGAGTATACCGACACATACAATATTATACGCGGTTCATTGAATTAACTCAACTTTATTAAAACGGTTCTTATAAGTATGTTGTTTACGCTTGCAACAAGTGAGGCTCATTAAAATAAGCTTTTACGGGCGTACTGAATGGATTGTGAATATGTGAATGGAAAAATATGATATTTTCTGTGATCTTGCGGTGCACGGTGGTAGACATATTTTCAGTAGCACTCCAGGGTTTAGAATTGTGACTGATTGGATTTGAGTGGTTAGTCTAGACCCCAAAGAGCTAGGTAAAGGTGAACTATTTGCCAATTTTCACAGATGCCATTATTATATATTATAGATGCTTAAAGGTAGAATAAGACTGAATTAAGTTAAAAACCAATATTGTGAGGGATTAATGATAAAAAAAATCAAACCACTGAAAAAGTCTAGTCTGATCCCCAAGGGTAAATGTAAAATAAAGCTAAAGCTAACTAAGTGACGTGTTCAATTGTGAACGTAATGTAAACATCAAGAAACTATTAAAATAATAATATTTATATTTTCCGGTATTATTATTATTATAAACAGTTGGAACAGTGGAACAATACCTTTTAATTCTATTTCAATAATTTATTTTATGTGTCCTCTCAGTCACTTTTACAACATTTACGCAGATAATTTGAAAATAAATTGCTCGTAAAACATTGTCTTGTTGATCTTGTATCTAAGTCCCCGTTGAGCTCGAGGACTGGGAATTGTCAGTTGAGTCTTTCATTTAATCCTCAAATTCTAAATACATCTTACTTTTGATCATCAAAAAGATTTCAATTAGTTTACCATGTATCATACAGTATGATACCGCCTTTTATTTAGTATGATTCATACTAAATCAAAGGCGGTAATATTTCATAGGGGTTTTGCATAAATTGTGGCATTTCACTGGAGTTGTAAGAGCCACCTGAGCTTTGATTAATGGCCAGTACGTTGCGGAATTTAAGACAATACCTGGGGCTCATTGCACGCTATCGCTTGCATTATCCTTTCTCACTAACAAAACGTTCCTTAGAGAATGTGGTCATTCTCTACGGAAAGGTTTGATAGTTACACATACACCTTCTATAATCGATTAGACCAGAATACTATTGTAAGCAGCACGATTATCGAGCGATTTCTGCAATTAGAATGAAGAGATATAGCTACCTTAAAATAATTCATTACTCGTGTACGGAACAGTGTAACGAAATGGTCTCTTCTAAGTGTAAAGAAAACTGCAGTCACCAGTCTAAATTAACTTAGATGAATACAAATTCGCACTTAAAACATTTTTCTTTCACATTTTTCGATAATTCTAACATCTAAAGAAAATGGTAGCTAGCTAGAGCGGTGGCTCCACGATCAGCCACCAAATAGATACTTAACATTAGGGATTGAGTGAGTATTTCAAAGAAAGTTAGTAAGAGCTTTATCAGAGCTCCGCGTTATAGCCGGAGGGTGAAGCAGAAAACTACACATTAATAAAGTTTTACTGGAACCTTTTTGGATCCCTCGTGTGTTCTTCAGTGTGTTCGGTTGAATCCATATATTATTGGACTGTTAATACTTATGAATTATGTTAACACGTGATTTATTCTTAGGATAAATTCCAGTTGTCAACACACTTGGACTTAGAGGGATATTTCTAGAAATAAATATAATTTGGTATGGATAGAAATTAAAATATTTTTTAGAGAAATCCACCTGAGACTTACAGTTGGTGTTTTATTTAATTAGAAATTTCTAATTTCGGTTGGAATATCAATGAAGTGAAGTTTTTTTGTCCTTTTATTTCCTTGGTGTAGTCTTCGTTAAACTATCGTGTTATCCTTTTCGGGCTCTCCAATAGAATTGGAATACAATACTTATAAATATCTATTTTTTACATAATATGTACCTATCATGTTGCTAGTATTGAAATTAATCTGTCGATTTGCTTGATAAGAAAACAAACCCTTCTGCCAAGCGTGATCATTACTACTTTAGAGAAGCGATAATTACAGTATGACCTGCGTTAAACACTTGAACAATGGATGTTCTATGAGGTAATAATAATGATGATTTTTATAAGTAAACAAATAGTAAGTTAAACTTGTCATAAAATATAATAATATGTTATGCGCTGCAAAGTCTCGCGTATTTAAATACAGCACCTATATAAAACCTTACCTATGAATGTTCACATAATTCATACGTGGGAAGTCACCATTTGTCCACGCGCCCTAATGTTAATAGACTGCGGTTGAATAGTAAAAAGATATGAAATATTCATTACTCTGCTTTTTCTAGTTCACTGAGGTCGTTGGATCGGGATTTAAATTTTCTAAAACACCTTCAATTTTTTTCTGTACAAAATGTTATGTTCTTGTAAAGAAACATCCTAGTGCGTTGTGAGTAGTTACGAAGATATAAATTTCACATATGGACATTAACAGGCCCTTGAATAACATTTTGCCAGTCATGCAATTTTTTTGATCCAACTTACGACAGCAGTTTCATCACCATCATTTAGATGGTTGGCAGTCCACAACTGTGCGTTTCTCTAGAAACTTTCTGCCTCGCACAACAAAACTGTGGAATGAACTGTCGCCTGCGGTTTTTCCGGACCAATACGACCTTCAAACCTTCAAGAAAAAAGCGTACTCCTTTTTAAAATGCCGGCAACGCACTTGTGACTCCTCCGGTGTTGCGGGTGTCTATGGGCGACCTTAATCGCTTACCATTAGGCGATCCGTCTGTTCGTTTGCCGCATATGCCATAAAAAAAACTGTAGCGAAATTCCTCAGTAGACTCTGCGCCAATAAAGTCGTTAATCAATTATTTTTGAAGAATAGAAATGGTTGTATGTAAATGAACTACGAAATAACAAGTTTAATATTTGAGATCATTGAACTTATATAAAGCTTGAAAGTAAAAGCTTCCATGAATTTGCGATAAAAAAGTGTTTAAAGAGCTATTTTTCTGCATTAACGTAATGGAGTCATGATTCAAAGACTGAATAAATTATTACTCAGCTTTTCATCTCTAGAATAAGAATAACAATACACATAAACTATGTTGTAAAAGTTGTTTATTGTACAATAGAGCATAGGTACCCATTTTAGGAACTCAAACAATGTTGCTTGAGCCTGTTCCATATTCAGCAGTGTACATTAACACACTGATATGAATCGTCTTCAGTCTGGCGTATGAATAGGTTTTTGCCAAAAACTGTCATTTTATTGCAAGTTTCTGCGGAAGACACCTTGGATAATTTATGACTTTCGCGACTGACCGAAGCCAGGTGAAATGAAAATATGACTATTATTAGCTGTTTAGATGAATGTAGAAGATAAATGGATAAAGGTTAATTTGCCGCTAAAATCGTGCGATCTGACACCATTTGAATTGCTTCTTCGGGGTTTCGTCTGAAGAGTAAAGTACACTTATGAAAACAATACACAAACAATTCTAAATCTCAAAACAGAAATTCAATTAGTTACAGACGAAATTCATACCCAATTATGCCAAAATGTGATTGAAAAATTTGTGAAAAGGATGAATGTTTCTCAACAAAGTCCAGGCGGACAACTGACGGTGGCTGTGTTCCACTCGTTACCCCTATATCCGTATTTTAAAATATTCGTATCCGAAAAATTCACTGGAATATTGTGATATAAATAGGAGTAGGTTCTGAAACACGTATTTCAGTTGTATAATGAAATATTGTTCTGGTCTCATCGAAAAACTTGTCTATAGTCAAGTTGAAGGGACACACGCTACGCACCCACCGATCGATGTGACACAAATATTGATAAAAACGGTCACGTGAGTGAAGACACCGGTTATACTACGTATGAACATTCAAAAAGTCCACTTCTCACCACAATATTGGTTAAGTCTGCAGAATATGAGATCAGCGAGTATCTGTATCAGATAACTGATTTGGGCTACAAGGAAAGACCGTTCACGTTCAAAGTTTTTTTATTTTTAGGCCTTGGCACTTTTAAAAAGTCGTGAGTCTAGGTGCTTGGGTCCAAAAGGGGGTAGGTCTTATGGAGCAGAGACTGGCAAGAAACTCCATGGATACTCTTTTCAAAAAATAAAAAGTTAATTTACGATTAATTATTAATCTTAAATTTAACATCCATTATATAAGGATAAACAAACTTATCACGAACTTATGACCCTGGGCAGTCAACCTCGCTAACCGTTGACTGCCTAATCTTACCACCACGGCATGAACGATTTCAATGTGATAGTTACTGTCGACACGACAGAAGAAGTTAACTCATTAGAAAAAGGAAAGTTAAGAGTTAGAATTAGGCTCAATATTGCAATAGATACGAATTTGCACTGCCTAAACGTATTTGGTGAACTTTAGCAACACATACTATACACTTATATCTACTCTTTCATGGAATACGTAAGAGGAATAATGTCATCACCATCATCTGCCTAGCCTTTTCCCAACTACATTGGGGTCGGCTTCCTATCTAACCAGTGGCGGTTAAATATCAGTATTTTACACGGAGCGACTGCAGTACGTAAAAGAAATAATGATGGACTATAAAAAAATAGTGACCCGGGTACATCTTAAAACTGCGGCCAGACACCGGAGGACGGGCAGCAGCGTCCTCTCACTAATCGGTGAGCCACTGCGATCCCCAAGCCACCTGCCAAGCGTGGGGATTATGGCAAACCCCCCCTTGAGGGAGGCCTTCGTTCAGCAGTGGACGTCTTCTGGCTGATGATGATGATAACAAAATAGTATTTCTATAATCGTACCAACAGGATCTCTAAATAAAGCTGGTATATGTTGACTAACTGAAGCTCGCAGATTAAACGCATTTGTGCGGCATTTTAAAATCGTGACATATCAGATATTGTTACCGTGGACTTTCTGTATAGTGCTTTCATTGTGAATCATTAAGTTCTAGCTGCCGTCTTTTGTTATTTTATGAGTTTGGTTGTGTGGTTAATGGTTTTCTATTGACTTGAATATACGGTCATTAGCCTGGTGGCCAGTGTTGTGATTATATCCAAAGCGAATATGTAATAGACGCGGAAAAATGTTAATAATTAGGTATACATCCACTAATCGACTTAATGCTAAATAAATGTTGATGATAACGGTCGCTGATAACAGTATTAGACGTCAATACCTACTCAGGTTAGAAGGAGGCTATATGTCCTTCAAGCCTGAGTAGATATTGACGTCATTCAGTCAATACAAGTCAGTTGATAATGACGTATTCTTCCGAATTTCTTATAAATTTATATATAAATAAAATAGGTCATTTTATTTAAAAATTTATTCAGATAGGTACTGAGTTTCACCACTGGCATAGTGGTTAAGAGATCGACTGTTCCGGTACGTGTTGCGGGTTCGATTCCCGCACGGAACAAATATTTTTATGATCTACAGATAGTGGTTCTGGATTCGGGTGTATATCCAATTATCCATGTGAATATGTGTGTGTGTAAATGCACCCACGATACAGGAATTACTCCGAGTATTTATGGGGTAACGTAGTAAAATAATAATATACTGAATACTTGCAGAATTGTCCAACCATATTTTAATTCACGAACGCAATCACAGGTTCACATTTCCTCTTACCATACCACCAATACCCTTGGCTAGTACTAGGTTTTGGCCCGTGCTCGCCACTATAAAGGCGGTAATTTATTACCGATTTACTAAAATGTAAGAAAAGAAACAATAATAATTTAAACTTATTCACTGTAAACGAAACGCAGAAAAGACAAAGGAATTTAATTTAATTCTAGCAATGAGTACATATTCTATATAATAAAAACAACTTTATGAAAGTAAAGTAGTATATCTTAAGTTGACTTAAACCCTACTTTAACCCTTTATGATCGACGTCTTCTCTAGAACTTTTCCAACAACTTGTAAAGGTCACTGGAGGTTAACCGCCACACACTACTATTGGCACGTGATAATGGCTCATGGAATATTACAATATTTAGAACTTTAACTTTTAGACTGCTCCATTGGCTTAGTCGCAAACGCGACTGCTAAGCGTGAGGTCCTGGGATCGATTCCGGGACGGACAAAGTGTTATTGGGATTTTCTGTACGGAAATTTACAGTTGTAGCACCAGAACTGTGCCCGGTAGATGGCAATAGGCGCGCTTCCCATTACATGGTACTCAATGACGGCATCGGCGAAATATGGGTGTATAATAATACGCCTCTAACTCCTCGGGAATACAGGCGTGATGTTTTGTTTCATGTCATGTTTAACTTTTAATAGAAGTTTCACCAACACATACACAACTGTACCAATATAATAACCATTGTAGTGTCCAAACTCAATTTATTGTAGATTAAAGTTATCTAAAGGGTGTCAGCGTGCTAGACCTCACGTAAGCCACGGAAAGGCCGGGTGCTTCCTTCCTTTGGTGGTTATCCATGAGTCTAAAGGTATATTGAGTATATATATAAACAATGGGGAAAATACTGGGTGGCCTAAAACTTTCCACTGATAAAATGGCATAAATTAAGTATGTTTATTTATTAACCTATTTTCTACCTTGATTCTTACTCATGTATTGCTTTTCTGGAAGAAATTTTTATCAGCAATAAGACTGCAATTTGTACCTTATATGTATAGTGTATAATTTCACTTTGTACTTTTTTCCTTTGGTGTAATAAATAATACTCTTTAAAATCTTTGTTTGTTCAAAAATAATGAAAACTATATGCCAACCAGTCTTGACGTATTCATTAAAATTTTACTATACGAGATGCTAAGTGTCTATGATATATTTATTTTACTGTTAGAGCTAAGTGGAAGTAGTTACATTTATATTATTCATAGCTAAACCCTGACGCCGCGCGCCGCTACCAAGACACGTATTATATCGACTGGCCTTGAACTTTGGGCATACAAACTATTCACGAGGCCTGGGTTTTGTGGTATCTGTCATTGTATTATGGACTTGTTTTGCTATAGGACAAGATAAATTTGAAGTAATATTGACTACAGGTTTATATATTTTAAATAGATTTTGCCCGCGACTCCGTACGCGTGGAATTTAGAATCTGATATTTTCCTGCAATAAAATGGAGCCTATATTTTTAAGTTAGAGCTCTAGCAATACATCGGTGAAAACTGCATTCAATTCCATGCAGTGGTTTTAGCGTGATCTGTGTACAAACATATAGACAGACAGACGGACAAAAATTCTAAAAACTGTTGTTTTGGCTTCTGTTGCTCTAATAAAGACCCCCATATTAGTTTTTCTCCAATATCTATAATGTACAGACATCGGCCTGTTATAATTTTATTATATGTATATATAGATTAGCGAAATTGAATTTCTATAATTTATCTAACTACATAAGATTTCATAACATTCATAACATAAAAACATACCTGAATATATTTACTCAAACTAGTTATATAATTTGTCAGCCCAAGATATTTTTGTGCTTCCGCCGCACCCTAGGTAGCCAATCTCCTTACGAACTTTCTTGACTGAGTAATCTTCTTGCCACGTCGTAATCTTTATACTTAGAGACAACACAACAGAAGAGGAAAAATCCCCGATCCGCTTCCTTAATACGTTGCTTCAATCACTTTTACGAAGAAGAAAACCGATATTTTCCTTTACATTCTGAAGTTTCCAAACTAAAATCTCGTTCAGAAATCTTGTTCAAAAGTCTTTTAGAAGCACGGCAGCACTGCTTCCCTTTCACGAGGTAAGCTCACAATGCAATAAGCTTGGGTCATTCGTGGTTCAATGGGTTCACAGCTGGTTGGTGCATTGTGCTCGGGGTTTTATGTAGATTCGGACGAAGTTACCGATTTACTTTGTGTGGTATATTGAAATGGAACAGATTGTATGAGACAATTGAATTGAAATTATGTTTATTATATACGTATTTACACTTAGCGATATTCAAAAGTAAGTTATAGAGTAACTAGTGATTAAAATCTTTAATAAATATTTTGTTAGTAACTCAACTTTCTTCTTGAACTCATACTTTTTGTAGAATTACATTACATTACATACTAGAGGTATCATTTGCAAATTCCCAGTTATTATTGTTACAAAGTTTGTTATTTGTTTGTACGTAACGTAAGTTGTTGTTTGTTTGTACACTTAATTATAACCGCTACAGTCATACAGACTGTAGCGGTTATAATTAAGTGTCAATATCTACTTTTAAGACTCGCATAACTTAATATTTAATATTTTGTCTTTGTTTTCAGATAACCAGAGAAAATAACCACGTGAGTACGGATATGTTAGTACGGAACCCCATTTTACTTTTCCATGGCGAAATTATAAATACCTCTGGTACCGTAGAATGCTGTAATTTTGCCTGCAATCTTAGCTATGCTTGTACTAAATCTGTAAAGAAGTACAAGCCTGTATTCTTAACTTAACCACTTATAATATAGTTATCTTAGTGTAAATTATTTTGCATTGCAAATGCAATGTGGTATAATGAGACTTTTATGAATAATTCCTAGGAAAAGTTAAGAGTGCTGGCAAAGTTACGGCATTCTACGGTATTTTGCTGAACCGAAATACAGCGAAATACTTCGTTGTTTCGCTGTATTTTCTACACATACACAAATATCTCTTTCATTCTTTATCCTTTTTTGTTACAATATTCTCTGTAAGAGTATAGAGAAGATTTTATATAAAATCACAGTAGAATGTCTTCACACGATGCAATAAGCTCGTGGCACGAACACAGATTAGGTAGGTACTGCATGAGGTCGAAATGCCAGTATCAGACTCACTGCTCACGAACTGATAGTTTCTTTTCTTTTATTGTGTTTTTTTTTTTTAATACTGTTTCTTTACACTATGAAAATTTCCTGTATCGTGGGTGCGTTTACAAACACGTAATATATTCACATGGACATATTGGATATTCATCCAAACCGGGAACAACTATCTGTAGATCGAAATACGAATACTGATGATGAATGAAGATTGTACAAATATTCGTTTCATGTGGGAACCGAACTCGCGACACGTAGCGCAGCAGTTGATCTCTCAACCACTACGCCAAACGGGTCGTCGATAGTACCAGGTGAAAGCAGTACTAAGTTTTATCATCTCATCAGTCCATCCATTATTCTCTACTGATGAAGCCAAGCATAATAATTAAGATATTAAAATCGCTGTTTTCATAATAAAATATGACGTTATAAATTTTTATATGAAAACAGCGATTTTTATTCTTACATGTCCGATTTACTAGACATGGAAAGTCTAAATGTAGCTCACAAAAATAACATAGCATAGCTTCACGCCGGTATTCCCCGAAAGATTAGGTAGAGGTGTAGTATTGTACACCACAATATGGCGCGAGCTTATTGTCATCTACCGGGCACAGTTCCAGACTCCGTGCTGCTACTGAGAATATCCTTACAGAAAAATCCAATATAATTTTTCATGACACAACTGACATCACGCTCAGTAGTCTCGCTTGTGAGGGCTAGACCAGTGAGGTAGTCCATCATAAATATTTAGTTGTATGTAGTTTATTTTATTTTTTTCTATTTGTGTAGTTTAGTTTATTTTATATTTGTTGTTTTATAGTTAAGTACTACTTGGTTTAGTTTAAGTTAAGTTTATCTATAAGTTAAGTTTAGATATTTAAGAGTTTTCTTATATTCTTTTTACACACTGTGTCTACGTCTCTGTCATATATATTTCCTGTTGCGGGACTACTGGAAGAAATTTCTTAAGAAATAAGTAGTTCGTTTGTGCTCATGTTTCATTTTTTCTGGTATATACATAAATAAACTAACAAACTAATTGTGCTATATCTATTTTACTTATAATTAAAAACACAAATACAGAAACAATAAGAAAATAAAAACAAAATGAAAATCCTTCTTATGTTCTTAATAAATAACACGTAAAATATAATATTAAGTATATAACAAAAAATAAAATAACAATTTGGTAACACAACATCTATACTTTCACAGAACTTTTAACATTCGCTACACACATTCATCTACAATATCTCCAAGTAATCAAATCACACTTTGGTGCCGATGTCAGAACAGTACCTACTCAGCATCGACGGAACCCGAACGAGGGGAGAATTTGCATGAGACACTGTCCGCAATGACGGCAAGGCCAATAACTTGCGTCTGCGCGGTCTGAGCTAGTTTTTGGGCACGAAAGTCTCATAAGATGAGCCACTAGTTCCGGACAGTCAGATTTGCCCCGAATAATCTGACAAGCAGTTCTAAGCAAGCCGATAATAATCGACAGTAAATATTTCTGAAATCCCTCAAAATATCACTTAAAAAGTTTGCTTTTTTGAATTAAACTGAACGAATAAAAATAATATACCTATCAAAGAGCGATATTTAAAGTAGTACTCTTTTGCAAAGCGATAGATCTACAGTGGAAACGCAAAAGAAGAATACATTCCATATTTCTAAGGAAACATTCTTAAACTACTTGAATGTGCAATGTATCTTATATAATATTATTTATGAACAAACTCGCATGAAGAGGAAAAATGCACGAATGAGCTTCCTTGGAGAATAAACTGTCGAGTTATTGAGGCGTGCATTATGTTACACATCTCAGGAGCGGAGCGTGAGGGAATAATATTAAATGTATGAACATATTTTGTTAACATTTCTGTACATATTTAGTTGTAACAATAGTGTTTATGAGACGTCTAAAAATATGTTCCAAATTATTCGTTATATAAGAAGGACAGAGGATACGCTTTTTTTTTAATTATTTAAGAGAAAGAATGATTAATTTATAATAAATTTCGATTTATAAGCATTATTTTTCGTTTAACAAAACGTTTCCCCACACTAGAATTTCTCCTGTATCGTAGGTACAGTTTACAAACATACACGTCACATACATACACAACCAGACCCGTAACAACTATCTGTAAGTCATACAAGTAACTGTGCCTTGCGGGGATCGAACCCGCGACACTTAGCGCAGAAAACTAATCGCTAAGCCACTGCGCCAACCGTGTCGTTAAATCGTCAAATTATACTTTAACTTACACTTTCATGTGTATAATATTATTTCTAGAGCAACGTCCATTGCACATTCTTCTTTCAGGTAAGCTTGTTAAATGAAGTACAATAAAATATTTTATAATGATTTAAATGCACTTTTTAAACTTCCTTCGTTTCTTTTATGGTATAACTATAAAAGAAGCGGCTCAACTAATTCCCCAGCAACATATTCCGTTGCCATGTGTGACTATAGTATAAACTCAAAGTTATTTAATATACCTACTACATGCGAGATAGCACACATATCATTTCTCAATAGAAAATATCTCACTTGTAATACTTTTTGTGAACGTTTTAAAATCCCAGATTGAGAACGCTATAGCATTTCACAATTTTACCTACTTTATCGTTGTCATCGTCAAATCTGGCACCCAGGCTGAGCAGTTCAATAGAATAGCGGGGGCCATTACATAGGTCTCAATAACGGCATCAGCAAAATATCGGCAATGCAGGCATGATTCTGTGTCATGTATGTGTATTTAGTGATGCTTGAATGATAACAGTAGTTCATCACCATCATCATCATCATCAGCCAAAAGAAGTCCACTACTGAACGATGGCCTCCCCCAATGGGGGGGAGGGTTGCCATAATCCCCACGCTTGGCAGTATAACAGTAGTGATTTAAAAGTAATTGTATCGTTACAAAATTGTTTCAACCTGCCAGTAACGGATCTTGTGATTGACACTTAAAGTCCCGCCATACACCTTCCAATCATTTGACACTTTTATGTGACTGTGTCATGACACCAATCCATTTTATGTTGCTGACGATAAATTGGATATAGAATGGCTGGCTTTACTGCGTTTAATCATTATATAAGTTCTTCTTCGTTCTTCGTCGTGTTGGCACGAAGGAACATGGAGATCGCTCATGCCGTAGGGGAAAGATTATAGCATTGATGGTATCGAGGCTGATTGCCCAGGGTGCGCCAGAAAATCTCAGGGTTCGTGATTCGTGGAGGCTCTTTTCTTGCACACATTTAAGTCCTGAATCTAATCTATTGTTGACTTATTACACAACAAAACTACAATTTAAAAAATGCATAGACCAATTCCGAACCGTGCATCTAAATTCTCTTCTGTAAAGTCTTCGTTTAAATAAAAAATCATGACTAGAGGCATTTTGATTGCTTTAGTAATTTTTCTAAGATTTAATAGGTAAACACTAGTAAAAAAAATCACTATAACCATATAAAATGAAGATTAGGTATTCATCGAAAATTCTTAGAACAAAGAATAATGCCATTGAAACAGAATAGATTGAAATACGTTTATGGGGGAACGAGGGTTTGGTGTTCCTGTATTGAAAAGGGACGTTCCTTCGACCTTCGACCTTCGTGGGCCGAAGCCTGACAGTTGATGTTGGAAATTCTTATATATGTTAGAATCGTTGTAAACTCTCATAGTGCGATTCAGGGTTTATTGTTGCAGCTTCACTCCGATAAATGGTGCTTTATTTTTTGCCATGTTGTTCGTTTAAAATTCGACAAAACATTGAATAATTTATCGTAAAACATAACGAATACGCATCGACTATCTCCTCATCCCTTCATAACACTTTCTTCGGTGTCTTAAAAGTAAAACATATATGTGTGTCTGGTTCCGTTACGTTAATAATTCAAGCAAAACTCACGCCTCCATAAAAGTAATATTGACAAAAATCGGGTGAATAATAAATGGTATACAATCAGCCATAAAAGTAGATCAACGCGTAGAGATAGTTAAATATTTTTTGGCTATGTTCAATAATTGACAGGTAATTTATTTTACTGATTTTTATAACGCAAGGTGCGGCTTTGGTATTCTGGAAGTATCAGAATGAAGTTTGAACTAATGCTTTCAAAAGTATTGAAATAAAATATATTGATAATCAACTTTTGTTGCTGACTGGACGTGATTGAACCTGTTTATGGACAAGTCAACAAAATAATTTCTTTGTCATAAAATAATTGCTACCACAGGCCTTTGACATTTACCGGCAATATAGGGTTAACCTTTATGTTTGGTAAATACCAACGTTATTTACGGGTTGACAAACATATCAAGTTTGACTTTTAGACAATTATCGAAGTTGTGGGTGGAAATAATAACATTATTACTTTAACTTTTGTATTACTGCTCACTTCAGCATCATCAAACAAGACATTTAACTCACACAAGACACGACAAAATGACATACAGCTGTGTGTGTATGTGACATGCGACTCTTTTACGCACTCCACATCTTATTTCATAACTAAATAACTGATTGCATTGTGTCCTCTCCATATCTCTGCAGTCTAGTAGCCTATTAGGGTGAAAACCACTACCATGTTGAGAAATAACTTGAAATAATGATAATATACATATGTATAAAATAAAGCAAACAATACACACGACAATATTGTCTAATGTCATTATAATACTGTAAAAAATGATGTAAAAGCTATGTGCACTTATAATTTGTCTATACATATGACAAGACCCGGGTACGTCTTAAAACTGCGGCCAGACACCGGAGTACGGGCAGCAGCGTCCTTTCACTAATCGGTGAGTCACTGCGATCCCCAAGCCGCCTGCCAAGCGTGGGGATTATGGCAAACCTCCCCTTGAGGGAGGCTTTCGTTCAGCAGTGGACTTCTTCTAGCTGATGATGATGATAATGATGTATATCAAAGTTGACGGGACGTAGCGAATTATGTGTGCCACGTCCAGTCCACGAATAGTTCGCCTGACTGGCGATGAAGTAACACAGAACCCTAATAAAAAAATAAACTAATCGTGTACTTATCGGCAACCCGTCACGCTATTTTCTTTGCATGCTAAGCATAATATCTAGATTGACTGGTAACTATTAATTAATCGTTAATTGCCCTATTACAGGGCAATAGATTAAAAGGTTACAATGTATTTGCCAAGCGTGGGGATTATGGCAAACCCTCCCCTTGGGGGAGGCCTTCGTTCAGCAGTGGACGTTTTCTGGCTGATGATGATGTTGATGATGATGACATATGACAAAGTGTCTAATGTTTATTTTAAGTTAAAACGGTACGTAAAAATTGTTGGTGTATTTAATAAATAAACGTGTGCCGGTGCACATTTTATTTTGTCTTCATAAAATCAAAGGAAAATTAATCACGCATTTTGAATCAAACTTACCTTATAGTGGCTATAGGCCTTTCAATAGAGCCTATTAGTTTTTTATTTTTTTATACTTATTGCCTTTTGATAAAAAAAAATTATATTTCTGAAATTAGATTTCAAAGAAAAAATAACATCAAAGTTGGAAAAGGTCCGGTGATTTTAAGAAGGACAATTATGATTTCTAGTTTTCTAAATGTTATTCAAATTATCATAATAAATATTGCGTGTGTTTTTTTTATATAAGAGAGTTGAAACGAGCCTTAGACAATATAGACTTGATGTGGAATCCTAAACTTTAGTTCTAAGCCTGACTAATTGAAAAAGTTTAATTATAGAATGTCTAAGCTTCAATTGAAAACAAAATAGTATCGTAAATTGCTATAAATGTTGCAATAATACAAAGTGTCAACGAAGATGCACTATAAAGTTGTAGAACCGCAGATTAACACCATTAAAGAAAATGTAGCGAAAATGTTCGCATAAAGCGTCTAATACTGTCCTCTTAAACTAAGTAATAGTGGGTATTACTAAGTTCTTAGGGGGTTCTTTGTGCAAGTATTGAGTTAAATTAAAGTGAGATTCGTTCAATAAAGTGTTCTAGTTACGATAACTTTTTTAGATATATTGGATTAAAACAGTCAGTAAATTAGTCAAAAGTTACTCATTTAATACTAGTGTCGTTTCTAATAAAAGGTAGTATAACATAGACACCAAAATTAGTAAGGACTACGCAGTGGCTACGGCGTAGGTAGTGCTACGGCTACGCCACCCATACTGCTACAGGCGTAGCGCAACCGAGCGAGTATCGGAGAGTATCTTTGCATGTATTCTATATTAAAAGTGATTAGGTACCTACATATATAATTTATTATTTAAGACGAGAAAAAATATTTAACGCCCTTAAAATTGTAGTATCACTTGTAATTAATAGATTTTTTTTTTAATAATACATACCATTATTTATATTTCATGTGTTATAATTATTGTATTAATAAAAAAACCTATGTTTTATAATAATATTGTATCATTAATTAAAGGTAGATTTATCATACAACTTGTTGTCAGATCTTAACTAGATCTTTCTATTCTTTTAGTGAAGGTCAGACGCAATTCAAAGAAGAAAAAGATGAAATTACAAAAGCACATCAATGGCTTCATTTAAAAATTAAATCTTAAAGAGTCTCGTCCCTTCATTAATTGAATAAATCATTTAATTAATGGAGCTTAGCATAATTGTGTTGTGACCTTATTTCTAATTTTAATTGATTGATTCTGTTTGAATCCCATGTTCATTGGTATCGAGTGGGCTGTTTTCCGTAAACTTCAAAGCGCTTTGCGCATATTTTTATGCCACCCTTAGGTGGAATAAAAATATTTATTTTCGATTCTCTTAAACTCCTGGAGAAAGGCCAGCATACACTGTATATTGGTAACAATCTCTCAAAGAGTACTTGGGTTGCCGAAGTACATGATCCTGTATGTGGTGACCTGAAGACATACCATTGTTGGAAATAGGCCATTCTCAAACTGTTAGATAGATAGATAGATAGATAGAATTGTTTTTATTTCAAATAAACCTAATACAGGCACTTATGAAACGTTATAGGACTCTAGTTGCACGGTTCCAAAAAGTTGGTCCTATGAAGAAGAACCGGCAAGAAACTCCATGGATACTCTTTTAAAGTTGTTTCATCACATAAATCTTCATCTTGAGCACCATCAGCCGAGAGGCGTTTAACATCAATTTTATAAACACATATATTAACATGGTTTAAAACACAGGTAGATTTCTGGGAATAGAAACATGAATTTCCTTTTTCGATCATTGGCTTTACGTAAATACATTTTAATGCTCGGCTAAAAATAGCCTGTAGATCGGAACTGTGGCCGCAAGATTCAAATAGGGCGGAAAACATAAAATTATACGACCTTTATAGCCGTCAGCGGGGCTATAGACATGGCTAGGCTGTTTTCTGTTATTGAAATGACGTTTTCGTTGATATTTTTAGGGATTTCCACGTTATACTGACACTTTCTTATAAATATGAGAGGTTTTTATATTTACTATAGTAAATTTGTGATTCAAAATCCACTTTCGATGTGCGTTTTAATTTAGGATCAGACCGTTACTGATGTTGTATAGAAAAATGCATTGTTTAAAAATATCTTTGTAGTAAAAATCGAAGCTTATGAAATATCAAAGTCAAAGTTAAAGCATTATCATCACTGATATATGAGTAGGTAATATGGCGCCCATAATCAGGCACCCTCTGCTCTAGCTCATCTGCTCTTGTTATAACCTGACCCGCCAAATTCCACTACCCTTCAACTTGTTTTTTTTTATACTCGAGGAAGATACAAGGTAAATTTTTCCTCACCTTATCCTTTTTATGATAGTTATGTCGAAATGTAGAATTGCCCTCCACCATAGAAATAGTATGTTTATGTGTGTTAAAGTTTATAATAAAATACCCCAAACTTTAACAGAATTATATATATATATATATCCCGAGTCCCGTATCTATATATATATATATATATGTATATATATAGACCCGGGTACGTTTTAAAACTGCAGCCAGACACCGGAGGACGGGTAGCAGCGTCCTCTCACTAATCAGTGAGCCACTGCGATCCCCAAGCCGCCTGCCAAGCGTGGGGATTATGCCCCCCCCCCCCCCCTTGGGGGAGGCCTTCGTTCAGCAGTGGACGTCTTCTGGCTGATGATGATGATGATATATATAGATTATTTAGAGTACAATTAAAAAAAATGGCTCACAGAACAATGTATTTATAAAATTAAGGAAATTTTAGAATCTAGTAATAAGTATTTGTAATCGGTATTACTTTTCTAGATTTGGCTTTCTTTCTTCTTCAGAGATTACATTAATCTTAAAATTATTGTATGCCCAAAATGGGCTGATTGATGCAACACTATCACAATATGTATAACAACTGCACCTGCTCAATCATAACCAGTAAACTTAACTTTATTTTACTTTACTATTGTATCTCTTAAAAAATTCTTCACAATTTAATTCAATAACATTAAAAGCATCGTTAGGAAAGCTTTCTGCGAGCTGATGAATTCTCGAGTGAATTTGTAATTTCTATCAAGTTACACCGAAGCACGTGACATTATCGGGGTCCATTATCTAAATTGCATCTACCCGACGCTCTTCTGCACTGCTGACGGGACCTAAGAAACGTGCTACTTTTATACTAATAAGTTCTGTTATTATGGCTGAATTTACCGACTTTTATGTGGTAAGGTTATGTTTTATCATGTGAAAAGCTATCGTTATGTTTAGTGGAGTAAATTTCTATTTCATTACATAACTTAGTGTTATGCTTGTGCAAGTAAAGGTGTCAAGTAGTCAGCATTAAAGTCAGAATTAAAAGATGTATACACTTAATTAAATTCAAAAGCGATTTTTAGAGGAGATAGTGATTGAAATCTTGACCAATTTTGCACATAGTATCTGCGGATATATAAAAATACATAATCATTAAAATTATATGATTTTAACCAATAGTTTTCCTAGAATAAGCGTTTGAATTTCACTACGTGTATATATATTTTTGATGCTGACTGTACACCTTTACTTGATACTTGATACCTGTAAATGATATTTATTTTAATAGATTCATCCAAAAATATTTTCATAAATCCTATTGTGGATTCTCTAATACTCTATATAATTAAGCTGATCTGGGCATTTAACCCGAGACCTACATCTCAGTAGCCGCTTCTTTTGCATCTTTCTTTACATCGCAAGCGTTTTGGTAATGCTAAGTGAAGAAATATTTCAGAACTTGAAACAAAAAATGGTTTAACAGATATATATTATCTTCAGTTATAAAACACGAGGGCCAGTTGCTAACGAAAAAGTATATTCAATTCAAATCCGAATACTAACAGATCGCTTGAGTAACCAGGTCACGAAGACTGGGCACCTTACCAACATACTTTTGAAATATAAGGGTCACAAAATTCTTTAATACGGGTATGTGAATAGGATTATTCTTACTTCTCGCATGAACAACTCCATAGTTTCAGAATGAAGTTCGAAAGTTGGTAATACGAAAAAAGGTGAATGTAAAAAAGTAGAATGCTTATATTATAGAGGCGTACGTCACATGAATTATTTTTCAACTATTATTATAGGGAAAGGTAAAAATACTGAAACTTCGTAGATTAAATTAGTCTAGTGTAGATTTCCAAATTAAATTAAATTTCTAAGCTTTACATAAGATTTCCAAGCATATGCAAAGCAATTTTTATAAACTTTGAAAAATGATTTTTAAATTTATTTATATATATGTAAATGTGATAGTGATAGCCTAGCGGTTGAACGCTTGCCTTCCATGCAGGAGTGTCTGAGTTCGAACCCGGCCCGCACCTCTGACTTTTCGGAATCATGTGCGGATCAGAATTTGGTTATCACTTGCGTTTACGGTGAAGGAAAACATCGTGAGGAAACCTGCACACCTGAGAGGGCTCCATAAAGTTCTTGACGGTGTGTGTAGTCCGCCAACCCGCACCGGGCCAGCGTGGTGGACTAAGGCCTAACCCTTCTCGTTCTGAGAAGAGACCCTTGCCCAGCAGTGGGACAGTAATGGGTTGAATTTATAAATGTATATTTTACATCATCATCATCAGCCAGAAGACGTCCACTGATGAACGAAGGCCTCCCCCTTAGACCACCACATCGAACGACATTCCACCACTTGCATCCATCGGTTGCCCGCGACTTTCACAACGTCGTCGGTCCACCTAGTAGGAGGCCTTCCTACGCTGCGTCTTCCAGTTCGTGGTCGCCACTCGAGAATATTTTATATACTTTAATGAATTTTATATATACTGCGTATTGCTTTAATACCACTAAGATACCAAACCCGTTACTTAGCGTAGTGACTTATCACTCTATACATGTGCAACATGTAATGTAATGTAACCAATGTAATGCAACATTGCTTGTATCGTTTACCTAGTACAACGTATAGTACATTGTGCCAGGGAAAATCTTACCGAGAATTCGAACACCGTATTACGCTACAGTACTGTTCGAGACATCAGTACTATTATAACATTGCATAAAACACTTTCATCCACCCTAAGATATAGATAAAACATTGTGCTCTGCAGTTGACAGGTAATCGAGTGTTTGAAGGTCTATTTGCAGGTGAATATACGCGACATGTGGACGGAATTTTATGAATGTCAGACACTCCAGCTCTTGACAATGGCAATGAGGGTCGTATGAGCGGAGCCACCGAGACGAACAAGATTCCGTGTATTGTACTAACGACCTAACGACTCGTAGCTACATAGCTAACGCGCAGATTGGTTGATCTTCGGGGTTAAGCAGCGCTTGCCGCGGTCAGTCCTTGGATGGGTGATTATTTGAGACCCCCTTGTATCTTTGTTTGAAAAGCACGTTAAGCTGGTGGTCCCGGGTGGCATATGAAGTATTATAACGGTAAAATAACAGTCGCTCCGTGTAAAATACTGGAAGCCGACCCCAATGTAGTTGTATAAGATTTGACTTTTATTTAGTACTTTTGTTGCATTTTTTTCGAAAATGGGCACTAGTAGACTTAATTAAGATCAATGCCTTGTGAGAAAGAGAAAACGCAAAACAGGAAAAATTACGAAGCGGTATTTTTTTCTACTTGTAAATCGTTATCACATCAATACATTCTGAAGGCTATTCCTGAACCAATTAAGTTTAAAATTGCTTTTGTATCCGTTAAAAGTTGCTATATTATTTATGGTATTTTTTATTCTAAAACAGATGAAGTATCTATAAATAAATACCGACGTAGCCTACGCTTTTCTAAAAATATTATAACATTCGATGTTACTTTGATGTTTTAAAAGTGATATTGATATGACTGTGAAGGGAGTTTGCTTTATTATAAAAAAAATGTTAAGTTAAACGAAAAATAATATATGTATATTGATAAAAGGTTAATATTATTATTTTATAATTCTAAAGACGAAAAAATAAAATATAACCTTTTACCATTTGACCAAGTCAGATTTGAAGTATGGATGGAAAATGTCTGTCCGTTTCGATTCGTGCCTTATCAAAGATCACTCATTTGCCAGATGAAGTATGGCCTCGTGCGTAAGGGGTTTCAATACTTTAGGAATCTTATAAGAAAAGTTATAACAATATTTTCTCAGATTTTCTTTGTCGTTGAATATGTGATCTATAACCAGTACTACTGTATATTTTATTAAACACATTCGTAACTCTACCTTGACGTGTAATCCAACAGATAATCACATACACACAAATACTTAATACTTACTTAATGGGGCTTCAGGTTGTCGTCACACGTCGCACAAAGCGCACTAACACAATATTTCTGCATTACACGCGGTACCCTGTGATACTTGCCCCATTGAGCTAACTTATTTACGGGTTGTATTCATTCACCTACAGCTATACATAGAGCACACCAAGGTTATCATTAGAAGAAGCCTGCTTCATTGGTCTAAAAGTTGCAACCGCTACCCTTAAGCGTCGGGCAGTATTATTAGATTACAATTCTAAACTCCATTGTGCTTTGTCTGGACTCCATAAAACCAAACCTGAAAATGTGGGTGTATTGGTACACCTCTGCCTATTCCTTAGAGGAATATAGGCGTGATGCTATGTTATGTTGTTATGGTAATAGAAATTGAAGACCACAAACAAATACATTTCTTGTCAAAAACTAAAGCATGATCCAATTAATCAACTGAGTCAATCCTATGTCACTTCTGGAAATACGTTTTGTGCGTGCTGCTAATAATATATTAATTCTTATCTTTACCACTTGTTCCAATTGGTTCTTTACCTCTAACACTCACTGCATTTTAGACGCCCTTTGTAGATAGTCTGTACATGTACCTTCATTTTGGCTCATAAAATCTGTACAGGAGAGACCAAAGATCTTCTTTTTCTATCCATGAGTGTCTTCAAAGGCAAAAAAATAATGTCGTACCGTAAGATTACAATCAAAATGATTACGGTATACATACCTTTCATTGTAGCTGTCAATAGGAGGCCTTTGTTCAGCAGTGAACGTTTACAAGCTATTAGGTTTCAAAACTCCTAATTATCGTGTCTATCGTGACAACTTCGGATTAGTCAGCTAAATTGCTTGGTTCGTGCACATCGTTAATGATATTTCAAACTATTTGAATGCAATTTGGTCTGTCATGCATAATCTAACGACACTGCCGACAATAGAAAGGTGGATGACGTTTGAGGTCATTGCTTCAATGAATAAGTGATAGCTGGCACGGCACAGCTCATTTCTCGTTCATTTTTGTTTTATTGTTTCTGAGTCTTATCAAGGCTTAAACAGATCTCAGTTCAGTTTTCCGGGGACATACGAAAAAATATTACTGTATAAAGAAAGTGCTCTAGTGTATGTCTATTGTTTATCCCAAACGTCACCTGAATAACATGGTACTGATATTCAGCAGATGACCGTCTTTTTAGAAGGGTTTGGCAGATGCTATTATGTACCTACCCACATTTTACAACCTACAGTAATCCATCCAGCACAATTTCATCTCCGGGTTGCTACTGAGAAGCAAATAAAAGAATCTAATAACGCTTTGTTTGATCTGGAATCGCAACCAGGACCACACGCTCATCTCATATTTTTGTAACGAGCAGTCTAGTGAAGTCACCGATCCGCATGACCAGTGTGGTGATTAGAAATTATCTTTTGTTTTCCTTTGAGAGTTCACGTCGAACTGACTTGAAGAACCACTATTGTATATATCACGCCTGTATCCCCGAAGGGTTAGCCAGAGGTGTACTATTGTACCCCCACATTTCGTCGATGTTGTTATCGAGTCCCATGTAATAGGGGGCGAGCCTATCGCCATCTACCGGGTACAGTTCCAGACTCCCTGCTGCTACTGAGAATTTCCATACAGAAAAACCCAATATCACTTTGCCTAACCCGGGAATCGAACCCAGGACCTCACGCTCAGCAGTCGCGCTTAACAATCATTAGACAAGTGAAGCAGCATGTTACTAAAGTGAAGTAAACACAGCTCAGCTCATTTCTCGCTCATCTGTGTCTAATGGAAGTTACTTAACAGTGGACATTTATTTTTGGTCTAATGGCTTGCCGCTAATGGGCGTTTTATATCGATCGTTATTGGCCGATATGTTGCTTAGAAGCCTGCCACGCTATCTCTGTTCAAATAAATTCTTATTTACGTTTACAATATTGCCTTGATTTGGCAAAGGTTTGTCGATGCTAATGTGTTTTCCTTTGATAGCGTGTTTTTGGGCTATCGGGGGAATGCGCTCTGAAAGAAATTGGGATTTCTAATAAATAAATTCAGTTCCGTATTCTATGAATTTATGATTATTTTTTTAGTATCGGAGAATAATTTAGTTATTGCCTTAATAATTTAAATTTATTTATTCTTTATGCACTATTAGCTTCCGCCCGCGGCTTCGTCCGCTTGGTTTACGAACCCGTACGTTTTCACGGGATAAAAGTAGCCTATGTGCTATTCCAGACTATAATCTATCTCTGTGCCAAATTTCATCCAGATCCATTCAGCCGTTCTGCCGTGAAAGAGTAACAAAGATCTATCCATCCATCCATCCATCCATCCATCTATCCTCACAAACTTTCGCATTTTTAATATTAGTAGGGTAGGAAGTAGGATTATAAAAAATAAAAAGTAGGATAGGATAGGATTATAATAGGTATTAGTAGGATATAGTAGGATGTATAGAGGCGGACTTAATGACTTAGGCCTTAGAGTAATGCAAAGAGAATGGATGGTAGGTGCACGATCAAGCTTTATCGTTATCAGATATGTTCTGACTGAATTTACTAAGTAACGTAGCAGTAAACAATCGATCAAGTTTTAGGTTTATGATTTTAAGTACAGTCAGCCTAGAAAACATATATACATGTAACGAAATTCATGCCATTCTTGGAAAAGTATTGGTTAAATATTTATGGTTTATGTATTTTTATGTATCCGCAGATACTATGTGTAAAATTGATCAATATTTGAACAATACTGTAAACTAAAAATAAACTAAAACTGAATTTGTTGATAAAATCACTGTCATTGCTAAGTATTCATAACATAACATAGCATCACGCCTGTATTCCTCGAAGGGTTAGGCAGAGGTTTACTATACTACACCCACATTTCGTCGATGCCGTTATTGAGTGCAATATAATAGGGTGCGAGCCTATTGCCATCTACTGGACACAGTTCCAGATTCCATGCCGTTACTGAGAATTTTCATACAGAAAAATCCAATAACACTTTGCTCGACCCGGGAATCGAAACCAGAACCTCACGTTCAGGAGTCGCGCTTGTGACTATTAGACTAATGAGGCAGTCAAAGTTGCTAAGCATTCATATGAGGAAAATATAACAACAAATATCCTGCATCAATAGGAATATTTATTTAATGTTTATCCAACATTTTAAAAACATTACAATACAACTACCTTAAGAGAATCGTCTAACTGTCGGCTTCTGATAAAATTATCTTGAAATTGTATGAAATACCTACGCGCAAAATAGGTGTTTGGGCGTCAACGTTTCTTAAATTTAAATCTTAACGAATTAATTTTATTTTGGTCTCTATCGTTTTGTCAGATTATACACTAGGTCGAAATGTTTTGGGTTTTTCAATTTTTTTCTTAAATGTAAAACCTGATTATCACGAGATACGTATAAGGAAGATATTTAGTTAAAAAAAACATTTTGAGGGTTAATTATTTCTCAATCTATAAAAAATATCAAAAATAATAAACAAAAACGTGGCGACCTAGTTTTTACTTGTATCTATAACATAAAAAATCAGCTCATGTTTAGTGGGGTAAAAACGTTAACGCATTTTGTATGAAAACTTTTAGCTAAACTATAGTCTTCAGACGATCTTTTGTAATATATTTTTCTTTTTTAAAAAAAAAACATTGTCCCTCACTACGAATAATTTCTGTATCGTGGGTGCGTTTACAAACACATACATTCACATGCACACACACACATACATACATTACAAACACATACATAATTGTTCCCAAAGAAAAGCTTTCAAAGCATAGATCAGTAACTTGTACGAAGACTAGTTACTATAGGTACAGTTAACGTACAACCAGGTACTATTGATTAGCCCTTAGTTCCGTAGTTTCACGCTTCGATATATTGATGAAAGTTACTCGTGTCTACTGAGTCTCAGCTGTTGAAGATGTAATTTATTTTAATTCAACTTTGATGTGAATTAAAAATGTAATTAGTTGTACCCAGAGGTATTATAAAACAAAGGGTGTAAGACGATATTTCGACGACACGGTTGGCGCAGTGGCTAAGCGATTGGCTTACTGCGCTACGTGTCGCGGTTTCGATCCCCGCACGGAACAAATATTTCTATGATCTACAGATAGTTGTTTCGGGTCTGGTTGTGTGTGCATGTGACATGTATGTTTGTAAACTGTACCCACGATACAGGAGAAATCATAGAGTGAGGCAAAGTTTAAAAAAAAGGTCTGTATGTTTAAGCAAAGTGTATTTATATAGTTATATCTCTAAATTATTTTAATAATGTTTTTAACTCTGTTTGATAGTTTAAAACATGGCAATATTTCACCTTTGAGCAAGATAATATTGCTAGCTAGTTATATATTAGACTATTACTACTATATATTGGACCCGGGTACGTCTTAAAACTGCGGCCAGACACCGGAGGACGGGCAGCAGCGTCCTCTCACTAATCGGTGAGCCACTGCGATCCCCAAGCAGCCTGCCAAGCGTGGGGATTATGCCCCCCCCCCCCCCTTGGGGCAGGCCTTCGTTCAGCACTGGACGTTTTCTGGCTGATGATGAGGATGATGATGATATATTAGATAATAGGTTCGCCCCCTAGTATGGGACTCAATAACTGCATTGGCAAAATGTAGGCGTACAATAGTACACCTCTGCCTAACCCTTCCTACCTATGTTATTATATCTAGTTGAACTTTTTAGCTGACATTGGTCTAATGGTCGCAAACGTTTGCTGTTCGTGAGGTCCTGGGTTCGATTCGTGGGTCGGGCAATGAGTTATTGAGTTTTCTGTATTGAAATTTTCGGTAGTAGCACGGAGTTTGGAACTGTGCCCGGTTGATGACAATAGGCTCGCTAGTACATGAGACTCATCGCTGGAATGTAAGTGTATAATTAAATAGTACACCTCTGCCTAACCCTTTATTACAGGCGTGAAGTTAAGATATGTTAATGATCGCTTTTTACGATAATTTGTATTTGATATAATCGTAAATTTTATGCGACTAATTGTGACCTTGCTTCTTAATGTTACTTTCTATTTGATTAGACTAATACTCTTTGTATGAACCGCTTAATATTCAGCTCAGCTCCCAAGTATAAAGGAGCGTGACCTAAGTAGTTATGGCAGTAAGTCGTGCGAGAAGTCTCTAGTCTAGTCTAGATAATTGTGCCTCCCGCCTTACGCTAGTACGCTCTGGCAGTTCTTGGCGTTTGATTTATTACCTACAATGGACTATAGGTGCTATGTGAGGCGTTTAGCTTTATATATTTTATAGATTGAATGCCTCATTGGTCTAGTGTTTGCAAGTGCAGCTGAGCGTTAGGTCCTGTGTTCGATTCCTGGGTCGGGCAAAGTGTTATTGGGTTTCTCTGTATGGAAATTCTCAGCACGAAGCTAATCACACGGGACGATCGATAACGGTACCGGCGAAATGTGGGCGTATGTAGTACACCTCTGCTTAGTCATTCTGGGAATACAGGCGTGATGCTATTTTGTTTTATAGATAGCGTTGCTTAGGCTTACAAATGACTCAAGAGAAGGGGGTGGACAAGGACGGTTTTTTAATGTTACAGTTCGTTTTCTTCTTCATACAATTTGACAACCCGATGCCGATGTTTGAGGGCTTGGTTTTTACAAATAGGTACAGTGTTGAACACAGCACAATAAGCGACTTTATCGCTATTTATTAGTTTCACATCAGGGATTAAAAGAAGTTTTAAGAATAACACTGACATTAATTGATTCAAACAAGTCTGTAGATATTTATTAAACTGCAAACAACCACGCCAGTGGCGCCGAAACAATAGATTTTCTATTGGTGTCTACTTTGCCTTACTTGACCGGCAGCCTAATTACCGATGTAGCGCAGCGCAGCAGATGCGACAGGCGTAGATCGCGCGATAACTTCTGTCAAACGTCATTTTTGTGACATATAATGTATTGGCTGACAGTGAGATTGCTGTCGCGTGGCTATCGCGTTGCTGTCGCTTTTTTACGTAATTAGGCTGCCGTTCTACTTTTACGGATAAAATTATATGCCTTTGCACAAAAACACAGGCATAAGTTAAAAAAAAAAAAAAACTTAAAACTTAAATAAGTTTAAAGATATATTTTTTTATTAACTTTGCAACTTGTGAATAGATTTCTTTATTGTTTTCTGCTATAAGAGTAGCGAGGAACACTCAAGTTATACATCATTACGCATTACTATCCGAAAACTCAGCATTGACACGAATACTGCAGCCAGTTACTGAACAAACTCAATATATAGTGGAATTTGTAGAGTGACAACACCTCATGCGTTTACGCGCGAATAACCACGTGTTTATTCAGAGATGCTCAACCGTGCGGATACGTTCAAGCGTTTATAGTTTATTGGTGTTACAGGCATCTGTAATATCAATCTTGAGAAGGCACTGGTATTAAGTTTTAGATATACAAATATAGAATAACATTGTTTGCATTTTGAAAATTGGTTTTTCAATACAAAGTTTTCTTATTTCAAGTAGGCATTTTCTGGCACTTTTAAAAAGTCGGAACTCTAGGGGCACGGTTCCAAAGGAGGTAGATCCTATGGAGAAGAGACCCGCAAGAAACTCCATGGATACTCTTTTCAAAAAACAAAAAGTTAATTTACAATTTAAATCTTAAATTCACATGCATTATATATGAAAAATACAAACTTACTAAAACGTTACTTACATAATAAGGTAATACAATATGAGTTATACAAGTGTTCCGAATAAGAAATAAAAACGGCATAAACCGTTTAGATAATACATCAAATAGGACAAAATATTTTCATTAATCTTAATAGATTAATAAAAACATTAACATACACGCGGCGCCTAGCAAGAAGAAACAACAGAATTTCTATTGTGTTTCATTTGTATCATTTGACGGGTTAAAAGTCTTATACAAAATATAGTTTCGCGAGAGTAAGTTAACACCTCTAGCGTTAACGAGAATAACCAAGGATTTGCTCAGAGGTGTTCAACTGTGTGGATGTGTTCAGGCGTTTAAAGTTTCAGGTGTACGAGTATCTACATAGTTTACTTTGGGGTTTCTTGTAAACTATTGTATTTAATCACGCATTTCATGAACGTGTGTTTAACATAAAATTATGCCTGTTATGATTACATACCTAAATATTTAGATAAAAGTAGATGTTATAATATCAGGCAGTTTGTTATGTTTAAGAAAAGTCTTAATTTCTAAGTTTTTTTTTTGTTTATTTTTGAGCTTTTCACACAAGTAAAATAAATTGACTTGAGAATTTATAAAATTGGACGACTTAAATGCTCCACAACTGATGTTTTTCGAAACATGTTTCAATTATCTCCCCATCTTAGCATAAAAAGCATCACACCGTAAGCAAACATAAAGTGTTTGCTATAAAATTAACGTACAAGCCGCGGGCGTCCCCACAAAGATGGCGATGGCAGCGGATATAAGGCGGATATTGTTTCCAACCTCTGCCTTTTTAGTGTGGAGATGAAAAATTATTGATGTATTGACAATTTGTGAAGAGGCATGTCGTAGGAACATATTGGTAACCATGTTATTTGTGGATGTTTGTTTGTTATTTGCAATGTGTGTACCATCGTTTTATCTGGGACAATTTCTGTAGTTACGGAATAGGACAAAAATAGGCCGCCTGAAAGTGAAGATTATCATAATTATTCTATAAATAAACGATGCGTCACGCCCTTAGTTTTCTGCGTTCTGATCAGAATATAATGCGAATTTTAAGGTCAAATTTAGCAGTACAATACACTGTTTAATGTCACCTTCAAACAATCTAATTTTCGCTTCATATAATTACAGGGCTATTAATACCAATTAAATCTCCATTTACATTCGTCAACACCAAAACTGGCGTCGAAATTAAGCGGCATTATGACAATAATTGTCCCGGACCCTTGTCAAGTGCGTAATAACATATCTTAACGCAAGTATTATCACATGTTATGGAAATATAGACGGTAAGGCTATCTGTACTGTTAAAGCCTGAAGCTGTTGTTGAATATAATATAATATTATAAGAGTTTCATAAACCTTTTTTTAGAAAATTTTACCTTTTTAAAATATTTATTATGTCCCTAAGTGTTAGTCCTCTGGCTGGGGGCTTAGTGTGAGTTTTGCTCAATCTCGATACTCGTTATCGATTAGACAAAAATTATGAAAAAAATTGCGCGCTCGCATTTGATTTAAATATGGCAGTCACATAATTTAGACATTATTTTCATACATTTTTAGGTTAGGAAGATCTTCTATGTACTGTAAAGGTTTTATGTAATAAGATACAATCGTTGGTATGAATACTGGTGAACAATAAAAGAACAAATATTTGAAATAAGATGTAAGATGTGATGTGACATCTTTGGAGATAGAGGAAAACTTGTACTAGACCTTGAACTTATTTCAATTGATTTGGTGTTTTTCATCCATCTGTCACTATCAGCCACCATTTGAAACTTCACTTACTTCTCAGCAAGTCATGTTTCACACAGTTCAATCATCGTTTGTTGTTTAACTGTTATTGCAAAAGGTTTCATAAAATTAGTACGTAGTAACTTTGTTACCGACCATAAAAACAACACGTAAACCTCCACACTTAATTCACTTCCTTCAATAGCCACACAAGCTACGGGACGGTACATCAATGTAATGCCGTTTTTATTGGCCATGCGGGCTTTAGTTTAGTTGGTAACTTGGTACTAATAGATCCCTTACGAACCAATATTTATGAGGTCGTGATAGTTTTGGGGTACAGTACATTTTTGTTAATTCCTTGGTACTAGGAAATATCGAGATGGTAGCAAAAGAAACGAATTTTACTCCGATCCTGCAGAAATATAATTCTCTACCGCTTTGAAAATACGTTGCCCCACTATAAGAATTACTTTTGTGTCAAGAGTGAGTTTCCAAACACAGATTTTCACATGTACAAATACCTAGACCGGAACAACTATTTATAGGTCATACAATTTTTTTTGTGCAGGAATCTAACCCGCGACCTGTAGCGCAGCAGTCGATAGCTCAACTACTGCATCAATCGTGGCGTCGATAATAAACATAGCTTTACAAATAATAATTAAATTCTTTATAGTAATCATAACTATTCTGACTGTACGTACCAAAACTTTTATGACGTAGACTATAACTCTTTTACTTTCTGACACAGTTGTTATTCTTAATGTTGCTTAGTGTTGTCTATTGTTTTTTTCTTAACAATGCCCCACACTACAAAATAATATTCACACGCACAAACGCCTAGACTCAGAATCACTATCTGTAAATTGAACAAATGTTTGTTCCGTGCAGAAATCTAACATGTGACACGTAAGGCAGCAGTAGATCGCTCAACCACTGCGCTAACCGTGCTATCAAACTTCAAATATTGTAGAAATTATGCGTTTTGATCCAACAGATAAAGTCTGTTATGAAATTATCTTAACCCAGTCTAAGGCATCTTTATATATTTACTAAAGGTTTCCGAAAGGACTAACTAGGTTTTTAATCTCATCATGTAGAAAACATAAAAATGAAACCTCATCATTAGCCCACATTCATCCACTGTTGGACATAGGCCTCCCCCAGTACGCGTCACTAAGCCCTGTTCCGGCTGTCCGCATCCACTTTAAATGCAACCTAATCAAATTAAACTGGAGATCTGGGGTTAGTAAACGCACTGTGTCTGTAGAAGTCGTTTTTTAATAAACTCTAAAGCCCAGCTATAATATACCACGGCAACAAGTCTCAATAAATACAGTTCACTTTCTCGATAGCAACAAAGTACTACATCAAAGTAATGCCGTTTTTATTGCGTACAAAGCCATTTGTTTAGTTGCTGTAACAGATTGGTTGCGAACCAGTATTTATGTAAGGGTCGTGCTATCTGTTTGTGGTGTCCGTGTTTATGGGTACATTACAATAGTTTTATAGTGCGTTTTGAAAATCCCCTTACAATTTGGCGATGATTGTTATGTCCATTTAATTTTGTGTACGTTTTTAGTCTTTTTTTATGTTGTCCTACAATGAGATTCCACTTTTGTTAACACGCTCATCTAAACCCGGAATAACTATAAGGAGGAACGAGGTATGGTGTTCCTCCATTGAAAGGGGAGGATCCTTCGACTAGGCAAGGTTAGCTTGGCGGGCCAAAGCCCGACGGTTGATGTCGGACATTCGTATATCTGTCAGAATCGTTGTAAACTCTCATAGTGCATTCAGGATTTTCTGTTGTCGCTTCAGTCGGATAGATGGCGTTTTACTTTTTGCTGTGTTGTGAGTAGTCGCCACTACTATTTGTAGATCTAACAACTTTCATGTGGGAATCGAACTCATGATTTGTACCGCAGAAAGCTAATCGCTTACCCACTGCACAAACCGTCCTGTCACGTGACATCATTACACATTATAAAACAAAGTCCCCCGCCGCGTCTGTCTGTCTGTCTGTCTGTTGGTGATAAACTCAAAAACTACTGAACGGATTTTCATGCGGTTTTCACCAATAGACAGAGTGATTCATGAGGAAGTTTTAGGTGTATAATTCGTTAAGTTTTTGTGTAAATTGGCTGAAATATGACGACAATAGTGGAAGATGTCGGAAAAAATCATGGCGACTGGGAGCTTTACTGGCGTCCGTCGAGTAAATGCTCGACGTAACAGGCAGATACAACAGTACGACAGAAAAAAATAAAGGTGAAGGCGGGTTGCTAGTTAATGTATAAAATTAAAAGCCTGGTTGACTACATTATTGTTATTCATGAAGCGTGCTTCCAACCAGATCCCAATACCAGATTTCCCCGAAGTACCGTTGTTTGTCTCACAACACCAAAGGAAGTACTAACGTTTTGCATACAAACACTGAATAAATGGTAATACTGAGAATTGGTTGCATTCGTTATTAACCTGTGCAAGGGACAGATACACCTACAGCACTTTATGTATGTTTTCGACAATAGAATTGCTCACGTATTGTAGGTACACTTAACAAACATACATCTCACATATGCAAACACTTTGGTCCGAAATAACTACAAGTTTTATTGGTTCGATTTATGAAAAAATTTGCTCTAAGAAAAAATTCTGTATCGTGGGTGGGTTTACAAACACAAATATTCACATGCACAAACATCCAGACCTCTGAGTCATATAAACTGTTCTGAAGGGATTCGAACTCGCGCTAAGTAGCGTCGCAGTCTGACACTCTACCACTGCCCCAACCGTGCCCTACAACTATTGTCTACATTAATCAACTATGAGTTGAATAAACAAAACAACAAAGGTTGCCTCATTAATTCAATAAATTTCAATGTACCTTCTAAAATATCGAGATCCTGTAATCTCAGGCTTTTCCACCACTCAAAGTGCCGCACTAACCTTAAACAGCACTGCCCACTGTCTCGCATGTATTTGATTTATAAAAAATATCAAAATAAGATTGATCTGGCCCTGTCATCTTTATCTTCAATCAAAAAGACAATTTTGTTTCTGCCATCTGGAGAAGATCTTGAAGATGTGGACGTAAGTGGACCAGATTGCAATTCAGACAAAATGTGACTCTTTTAAATATATCTTATATCTATTAAAGAAGGAATAAGCGTATTCGTTCTTTATTGAAATTTGGTTTTGTGTGTATCTAACCTTCAGTGCATGCTGTGTTCTCTTGTAAGTGATGGGACATTTAGCTTTAAGTTAAGAATGTAAGGTGTCATGTATTAATGTACTCATTGTTAGAGAACCAAATATATAAATAAATTAGTTTAGTGGTCGCAAGCGCGATTACTGAGTGTGAAGGTCCTGAGTTCGATTTGGGTTTTTCTGTATGGAAATTCACAGTAGCACGGAGTCTGGAGCTGTCCCCGGTAGATGGCAATAGGCTCGCTCCCTATTACATAGGATCTTCGAAATGTGGGTGTACCATACACTTTCACTCCCCCTTTCAGGAAATTTAGGCGTGATGCTATGTTATGTTTCTTAAACAAAGAAACTACTGTATTGGGCCTTTTTTAACTGAATTTTAAACTACTTTTCAGTTTTATACAGAATAAATGCAAATACTCAGAACTGAGTGCCTTTGTGTGCACAGATGTGTAAATGTCCCGATGAACCGGTGGCACACTTTTCTTGACTTTCCTTTACGGAGAAACTCCAGCGAACGGTAAACTGCATTTTATAGTACCCTAACCTATATACAGATATATATTTTACGTACCCCAGCGGTTGGAAAGCAGTATATAGGTGCTGAGACGAGTGAGTTTAAGTTGAGAGAGTTTAATCGAGTCTTATTATTTTAATATTAGCCCAATAACGTCCACTGCTGGACATAAGCCCCTCTCAATTTGAGCCATACGACTCGGTCCTCACTTTTCCGCATCCAGTACATCCCACCTACATTTGCCAGGACGTCGGTCCATCATATCTTAACCAGGTTATCATCATCATCAGCCAGCCAGAAGACGTCCACTGCTGAACGAAGGCCTCCCCCAAGTAGGGGCGTTTGCCATAATCCCCACACTTGGCAGGCGGCCTGGGGATCGCAGTGGCTCACCGATTAGTGAGAGGACGCTGCTGCCCGTCCTCCGGTGTCTGGTCGCAGTTTTAAGACGTACCCGGGTGAACCAGGTTAACCTAAATGGAAAATATGTATGACAGTTTTATCAAGTCTTATCAGTGTCATAATTAATATCAGTCCGTTATGGTGACTGCTGTACATAAATTTTGTAATTTTTACTTTTACTGCGCAGATCGGTCGATCTGTGAGGTTAAACAGCGCCTGCGGCGGTCAGTCCTTGGATGGGTGACCAAATTTCACACATCGAGACCCCTCCGTGCCTTGAAAAGCACGTTAAGTCCCGGTCCGTGTAAAATACTGACAGTCAGCCGCAATCGGTTAGATTGGAAGCCGACCCCAACTTGTAATTGGGAAAAGGCTAAGATAGAGTGGATACGATAGTATCCTTCTGTGCGATAATCATCACGATTATCGCACAGTAGGATACACTTGCCCAAACCCTAAACAAAAATTTAAACTCACATTATATAATGCATATATTACAAATGCCAAATTGAATTTAGATTTTTCTGATATTTACGCGAATTGAATCCATTTATGTATTCAAAACTTACGGAGTATATCGCTTTTATTGTATATATTTTATACTAGCGACCTGCCACGGCTTCACACGGGTGCAATTTACTAATGAAGAAAATCAGAAGAGCTCTTAGCAAAATAATATTAATTATATTTATTTAAAACAACTCGCATGTGACAGCACAACTGACAAACTGAACGCCGCATTATTTTTATGAGATTCATACAAAAATACCTTCCAAATTACCGACTTATCCGAACTTTGTCTTGACAATTAAATCACCCAAAGGGGTCGAGCCGTTTTTAAGTGGTGATCTTTCATACATGTGACTACTGATTTTTATAGATACCTATGCTATACAACCAAATGTACAGCAAAACCTAAGCGCAGCGTGATCATAGCCCTATATGTATAAATTACATTATTCTCGATACATATTCGACCTTTTATTTTTTTCTAAATATCGAACAACAATATGCAAATACATCCAAATACTTCGAGCTAGATATCCCTTGACATAAAGTGAATCACGTTTTCGTTTTCCACGGGAATTTTTCGTTTTTCTAGCCAAAATAACGATGTGTAAACAAAGGCTGAATAAATACATATACTGTGACCTAAATACAGCCGATAAATAGTAATACACTTATCTTAGATATCCGGTTCCGGGAAACTCGCGGCACGCCTCATTTTGTAGCGATCCGTGTATACCTGTGTTTATAAATTAAGTACAGTTTTGTGTATAAAAGGATAAAGGTCACTGATAATATACCTAACGAAAGTTAAACAAAATCATTCGTATAACATGAAGTTTCGAAATGGAATAAGGCTTGTTTTTATTTTTAAACATCAGTTATTTTTTTCTCTGGCGAGAACTGATCAGTTTTGAAACAATAAACAGGGAATAGTTTGTAAGTCTTATCATTGCCGCAGATTTCAGACGTGTATATCTGAATAAAGATTAACGTATGAGAATCTAGCAAGAAAATATCAGTTTTGGAATTATGGTCACCTGTTTTGAACAACGTTGTTTTTATATGTATTACATTTTTGGTACACACTTTCACTGAACTTTTTTTAAATGATCTTTATTCCACACTCGGATTTGTCCTGTATCGTAGGATATTTTACAAACGTAAATATTAAATGTGTAAACACATATAACTACTATTTACATCAAATCATAAAAAAAAATTGTTCCGCGTGGGAATCGATCCCACGACCGACATATTCGATATTAATAAGATGTCATTTGACCGATTGAAAGTCTATCTTTTAGCCACTGCACCAACCATGCTGTCTACTTAGTACCTAAATTGTATGAAAACATTAATCAAAATGCTTATATTCATTCAACGCTATATAACATAGGCGTTTAATTAAACGCAAACTATATTGCTAATACTAACCGGATCCAATCAAGCCTAACCATGACTAAATTAATATTTTCCCCGAATTATTAGGAATAGATTTAATTCTGTATCTTGACTTTTCGATTATTACTTGCGTTAGAATTAAACATCGTGAGATAACTTGCATACCTGAGGCTTTCTTATATTTCCCGACGGTTTATGTAGGCTGTTAACCCGCGTCAAGCATGCGTGGTGGACTAAGGCCTTACTCTTCTCATAATGAGAAGAGGCCTGTGATTGGCAATGACGACACGACGACACGACGCCACGACTGTATTCCGCGAAAGGTTTGGTAGAGGTGTATTATTGTAAACCCACATTTCCTGCCATTATTGAGTCCCATGTTATATTGAGCGAGCCTATTGCTCGGGTACAGTTCCAGACACCGTGCTGTTTCTAAGAATTTCGATACAGAAAAACCCAATAACACTGCCCGACCCGGGAATCAAACACGGGATCTCATATAAAATATCAACAATACAAAACTATTCGTATATTAATAGCAATAAATTAAACTTCAACGAAATATTTTTACAAATTCCCTTTGCAATCGACTTTTCGGGGATTCCAAATAGGCATATCAATTAATCGGAGCACCCCATTTTGCGGGCCATCGGCTCCGTGCGGTCGTCAGGCCGAAGGCTTTAAAATGCGGAATAGATTGGGTTCGGAGCTCTATCTCTATGACTATTTGAAAAGGGTAGGTTTTGTTTTTCGTTGTGAAGCGAATAATATGTAAAGCTGTTGAATATCTTTGCCTACATTTGTTGTACTACATAATTATTTTACGTATTCTTGAGAATAAACATATTTTATAGAGTTTCGAAAAATGGATCCAACTATTTCTGTTAAATGTTTGCTCTTTAATTGAGACATTCATTTTAGGGCAGAGGGTGTAATGTTATATTTTTTGTATACAGTCAACTTATGTGTTGTATTTACAGATAGATTCAATTAAGTCACTATATTACAAGTTTTGTGAAATGAAGTGTGTTTGAGAAAGTGTAAATTGTTTTCTTTCTTTTCTTTGATATATTATTTATTTAATACCATTCTCATTGATTAAATAAATAAATTCTATTTATTTCTTTGTTCTCAGATTACGAAGGAATTCGACATCTGATCCGACTACCAATCACGTAAGTAGATTTATGATTTAGATTTTTATAGTGCTATGTACCTAGTAAGATACAGATGTATGTACACGTCACATAAGACGCGGTAAAGGGCAGGCTAATTGTACCTCATCTTATCATTTGATATAAAATCATAATTTCCATCTACTTTATATGTTATCTTTCTTTAACAGCATAACTTTCAGACAAGATGACTTATCCAAATATATACAGTAACCTTTACAGGTTAAATACCTAATGCCCATATCATGAATACGTAAGGTTGCCTACGCAAAAGCAGACCACTAAATACTGATAATATTTGCATTAAGAACACACGCTTGTATCTTAGTTAACATTAAATTGATATTTAAATTGATTCTCTAATTGAATTTCACGAACAATGTCTAGGTTCTTACGTAAATACATTGAAAATTTCTAAATTGACTCAATCAAGGTTTGCGGACTAATTAAGTACTACAATATTAGACTATTGGATCATGATAAGCATTATTGTAAATTTACATTATAATTATTAATTAATTGATAATCTAAACTTAGTAACACTTGAGATTAGGTTTTAGTGATTTGTGTAACAATAGCAAATATATTTAAGAGCCTGCGCACGCATACACATAGTCAATACAGGAGATAGGAAGACTTGTCTTACATAAACACAACAGAGCATGACGCCTGTATTCCCCGAAGGTTTAAGCATGGACTATTGTACACTGGACCTATTTGGCGCAGCTGATGAGGCACACAATGCAGCTCTAAAGCTGAGTAGGTATTATTATTATCTTTTATTCATATTACTTACTATTTTTTTTTTATTTAAAAATATAAATAACAACAAAAAAATGTACCAACCGGCATCGGGAACAGGGTCCAAGCTACCGGTGGTTAGGGCTCCAGAGATAGAAACGTCCTCACAATACCTCTTTATAATTATCTTTATTCTTTTTGTTTTCTTTTTTTTTTCTTTGGTCTGTTTTATATATTATTATTATTAAACGTTATTTTTTTTTCATTACACTCACATTTCCCTCATGATGAACCTATTGCGATGTACCGAGCATTGTTTTAAACTCTGTGCTGCTATTAAGAATTTCCATACAGAAAAACCGAATAACCACTTGTAAACAATAGGAAATCTGTAAAGTTGTGATTATATAACTGGCATTTCTCAAAAGAGTGCGTGACAGGCATAAGTCATTCCGATTACAAAGAATCCATTTCGCGATAAAATTCAAAATATCTATCCTAAAATTCTATTTGGTAATTAGGTATTTAACTATACCAATGATATGATTAATTAAATAAGATAAGCATTTCCATTTAAATCAGTTTCTTCTAAAAAACTGCTATCACTGTTCATTATAATATGATCTGATCCTGATTTTTCACAATTAAAACTGAAAGAAAGAGAAGCCTGGGCTTCTTTCGTGTGCTACGTCAAAAATGATTGCTCTATTTCTAGAGTTCACTAGTTTTATTTAGTTCTTTATTTCCCCAAACGATGCTAAAGGTAGACAAACTCAGTTCCGCTCCGGCAGTCCAATTCCCTACGTGCCTGTCACATGCAATTGTTGCAAAATGAAGAACAGGACAGCTTCAGAACACGTAGATAAGTTGAGTAGTTCTTGTTCAAGAATTGCGTAATCTAAGAACTAAGTCAGGACCATTTCTTGTCTCTTTTCGTTCGGGACATGGGAGTCTTTATTTTGTTCGATATTTTTTGAGTTTAGTGTAGACAACTGGTTCGATTCCTGGCTATGACTATTCTAAATACTATTCAAAAATCCAGTGATGCAGTTTTAGTTTTCATCAAAATCGGGCTCGAGACTCCTTTGAGTATTTTTCGCTATTCCTTATAGTTTTGGATATGGTCATCCATGCCCACTTGAAAAATTCACCCTGTATACTACAATAAATTAGGGGTAAGCGTAGACACTAATACAGTATATAACAGGTAAATAAGACCAAGGCTAAGACCATAAAGTGGAATGTTGAAGCATAAGATTTGGAATTATTTATTATTTCACTGCTCAGGTTAAGTTTGGTAATGTAATGAAACACCTATTCAACTTATACACGTATTCCTGATACAGGTAAAAGGAAAGTTAATTACTTAAATGGATGGAGGTAATATTATAATGTTTGTTACCTCTGCGACTTAAACACGAATTTATCAATATAATACGTACCTTTTAACAGTTGTGATTATGATGTTATGATTATCAGCGGGCCTTAAAAGGGTATATGGACCATATTAACTACAAATATTCATAGGAACTATAAAATTGTGGAATATGAAATTTATGCAACTAATATTAAGAGTAATCAATTCAAATTCTTTTGTTTTTGTCATGTGAATCATTATGATGATTCAACTCCGCTCTGTTCAGCTGCAAAACACAGTATTTATGGCAAATAAGCCACCCAGACTTTTTCAGTATTTTCACAGTATACTGACAGTATTTTGACGGTTTTAAACGTCAAATTACTGTGAATATAAATACTTAGGCTTCTGAACTGTGGTTTGTTAATCTAGATTAATATATGCTACATATTTATCACATAGGTAATGTGCCGCAAAAATGATAATAAATAAATATTGTTTTTCCTTATTAATTGCTAAACGCTTGGTAGACAGTACACATGACCAGAGGGCTGGCCTGTTCTTTGGTCAATGAATAAGCATTGCCATTCAACGTGGTAACCCCCCCCCCCTTGAGGGAGGCCTTCGTTCAGCAGTGGACCTCTTCTGGCTGATGATGATGATGACGATGATGAATTTGTTCTCTATTGTTTAAAATATATTTTTGGATCATTTAATTGCGGTAAATATCTTGAAAACATTATTACACCCACACCTTCAAAAACAATTTGCATTAGCTGCCCACTCTTTGAAATTGCCAATGTTACTAATAATAACACTGACCCTCATCGCAGACGCACAGTTAACAATATTATGTTATCCTGCGTCAAAACTAACTTGATTATAAAGTGCGCGGTTAATCCAATCTTGGTTCGAAAAGTTTTGCTATTACGCGCACGATTAGGAAGCCATGTTGTTTGAAAGAAAGTGCTAGTCAGAAAGAGGCAGCGACTTGGCATTCGTAAGATTATTATTATACATATATCAGTTAGATAAACAGGTACAAGGAAATAGCCTCTACAAAGCCTCAGCCTCGATACCATACTTGTTGACTGGCTGATATTTTCACTACGGGATTATTTATTTGTAATAGCTTGTATCGTCTCGACAAAAGAAATCTGACGAAACTAATTGTAAGCGATATTCTAAGTCTATGGACGAAACGACCTCTGATAAGACATAGTAGACGTCATATTATAATCTACCGCCATTTTGTAAGCATCCTGTCTCTTTCTATCTTACTGCTAGCAATTTTATCAGTCGTCCGAAATGTCACCGATTTATGGAAGCCTTACCTTTTTCATATTCTTGTGCGTCAAAATACGGAATTCCGTGTTATATTTTGGCGAACCAAAAAGTAGGTCACCTATTGTACGAATGTATGTTCCGATTTCATGAGTCTATCAGAGTAAAATGGACTGTTGACGATGATAGTCTTCCCTTTATGACCAACCCGCTATTGGACCGAGTACGTAGATTCTTGATCTTTTAAAAGTTGACGGCATGAAAGTTTTGACGGCACGGTTGGCGCTCTGGCTAAGCAATTAGCTTTCTGCGCTAATAAGGAACAAATATTTGTGTGATCTACAGATAGTTGTTTCGGGTCTGGTTGTGTGTGCATGTTACATGTATGTTTGTAAACAGTACCCACTATACAGGAGAAAATCCTAATGTCAGCAGTTTAAAAAAACAAAAGTGACTGCAAAACCCCAGGTGAAATAAAAAATACCTTTAAGTACTTTGTTGAGAAATAAATCTGCCACGCAATTATCTAGTGGTCTCAGTTTGTTGTACAGGTGGACACTGCGGCCCATTAATCTCTTAAACACCTTCTACGACACGTTCGAGTTGTATTGGTGTTAGTTGTTTGGCTATTCTTTCTGATTGGTACACTTACTGTGTGTTCTGTGAATGTTTTTTTTAATTACGTAAGTCCCACTGCCCGGCAAGGGTCTTCTCAGAATGAGAAGGATTAGGCGTTAGTCCACCATGCTGGGTCGGTGCGGGTTGGCGGACTACACACTATCGAGAACTTAATGGAGGCCTCTCAGGTGGGCAGGTTTCCTCACGATGTTTTTCCTTCACTGTATAAACGCAAATTATTATCAAATTCCGACCCGCACGTGATTTCGAAAAGTCAGAGGTACGGGGCGGGTTTGAACTCAGACCCCGCATGGAAGACAAACGTTCAACCGCTAGATTATCACTGCGTTAAAATGTAACTGTACTTAATTCAACCCCGATGTCCTTATAACGCAAGCTAAGGTCAAAAAGATATAATTTTGTTCTGAATATATTTTCGGTTAAAACTTCAGGCCCTTATAATACAGATAACCTTATCGTCCATATTTCCATGACATGTCGTGACGTAACACACTTGACAAGGGTCCATGATAATTGTTGTCATAATACCCCTTAATTCGCCGCCATTTTGAATTTTGACAAATGTTAATATGCGTGTATGTCGCAATCAGATTAAATGATCTACATATGGTTGTTGCGAAATTCAGCTGTTATATATTTATGTGAATAACTCATTGGTCCAGTGGTCGCGAGTGCGATTGCAGAGCGTGAGGTCTTGATACCGATTCCCGGTTAGGGCAAAATGTTATTGGGTTTTTCTGTATGGAAATTCTCAGTAGCACGGAGTCTGGAACTGTGCTCGGTAAATGGCAATAGGCTAGCCCCCTATTACATGGGACTCAATAACGGGATCGGTGAATATGGGTGTACATTTGTACACCTCTGCCTAACCCTTCGGGAAATTCAAGCGTGAAACTATATATTTATGTTCTATGATTTCTGAATTTTGTTTAATCTAAGGTTACTTTTTTCCTCTATGGTTATAGGGCTCCTAACACTCATATCGTACCCAGTGGCGTGCGGTTCATAAAGACAAAAAGAAAGTACCTGCCCTACATAACTCAGATAAATATTATAAGATATTTGAGGTGGCAAATCACATACAACATTGTTTAATCGACACGACAACGAACCAAAACCAACATGCAGTAGGTATTTTTTGGTAAATAAGCTTTTAAAATTTTCTGCCTACCCTGTCTGAAACTTTGTGCACGCCGCTGATCGTACCTCGGGCTCACAGCATGACAACTAACACCTACTTTATTAAAATGCGTTTGTGTGTTGGTGGTAATTGTTAATGTCACAAATAATACCACAAATTTGGAACTTTATAAGTAGCAATCGGAAATGATTTTTTTGAAGTTATACTTCTTTTGGCGCGCTTGATGAGAATTAACTCTTACGATGCGCGTGCACACCGACAGATAAAAGCGACACCAGGAAGTTGGCTGGTAAATGTTTCTTAAATTTTCTTGGGAATTGATAGCTATATTCAAGGTCAAGTTATTGAGATATTTGTGCATCTGTAAAACGTGTTTCATATCAGTGGAAATAAAAAATAAAATAAGAATGTATTTTTAATGTTGAACTCCAGAATTTCTACCGTATCGTGGATACATTTTACAAATATACATGTCATATACACGCACAACCAGACCCGAAACAACTAGCTGTAGATCATACAAATATTTGTTCCATGCGGGAACCCAATCCGCGATACCTAGCGCAGAAAGCTAATCACTTAGCTACTGCGTCAATCGTGCCTTCGAATAAATATAATAATAATATGACCGCCTATAAGTCACATAAGACCAAGCCTTTGCGCAAAATCCGCAATTAGCAAAGTTAACTGACATCATTAAGTGCCTGTTGCTTGATCACGCTCGTTTTGGTCACTCAGTTCACACAGTACTGCGGTTTACTTGCTCTTTCCCAGTGCCCCAGATTTTGCTTTAATGTGTGTCGAAATCAAAATTTGAAACAGCTTCCAATCTTCCATTCCGAGAATGCACGCTACCTAGCAGTGTTACTGATATAACTATTTGAAAATGAAATTTGTGGGCCCTCGCTCACACCTCTGTTACTAGGAAGGGACATTTCAACTGCTTTTGTTTTGCTGTCTTGAAAACGAAGGACGCGGAAGGACCAACGAAGCTATTGTTAATTTTCAATTAGTTCTGAAAATGCTTTTAGGTGTTCAGTTACCGTGAAGCAAAGTTGTCTTTAATAGAGGTATAGATAAAGTAAACCTTATCTGAATAGTTATAGTGACCAATTTGTAATCGAGACTAATGCTTTTCGTTTTATATTGTAGTCGCCATGATTTGTGTAGTGGCATTTTGTTTTAAGCGCTATACTATATATATATAACTTTATTTCAATTAGGTCTTTTAAAATGTCAAGATTCTAGTCGGATGGTCCAAAGGGTCAGGTCCTATGTCCAAAGGGGGGAGAGAAATTGCACGGATACTCTTTTCAAAAATTTAGTTAACCTGCATTTAAACAAAAAAATACAAACCTATCAAAAGGCTCCATTACGTAATGAGGTAAGTAATATAGTACAAAATGTACAAGTGTTTCGAATAAAAAATTAAAACGGCATAACCAGTTCAAAGCGGATAAAAAAGAAAACAAGTAATACACATAGTTATATACAGTGGTGGGCAATTGGTAGATATATTTATTACCTATGACTATTCTTTATTAGGTTACTACCAGTGTATATGATATAAAATATAATTTATAGAAATGAGGGGAGCGTTTTCATAAAATGTCCTTAATTCTGCATGACCTCACCATTAAAGGACCTTAAAATTATATCAACAAGCCCACTGGGACCGTCGCCGCCTACGCCGCGCAAACAAGTGTAGATTACGTAAATTAAGTGGCATTATTTACAAGATGTCCACGGTAAGTTAGGAAGACGTGCCTACCGAATTAGATAAGGATAAATGATGTTGACACTTGTGAAAAATTATAATTTAATTAACTGAAGATATAATCTGTGCCAAAAGAAAGTTGAACATTGATGTTCAATGTTCAACTTTCTTGTTAGCTTAATCAGCAATACACAGTGTGTCCCTTAGAAATTAAACAATAAGATTTTATATCTCTTTGTATAACCTGGACATCTATTATGAGTTTTTTACTATTTAATTTGTTAGTAAATTGGTTATATTAGGGATTAGAGTTGCTAACATGACATCTCTATAATATATTAAATAGTAAATCAAAACTTTACTATGACTAGATGTCACATAAGCGATCCCTAATCCCTAATGTAACCAAGTTAAGAACTAAAATCGCTATCATGAAAATTTACTTTACTTTGATAGTAAATAGTAAGAAAACTCGTGATGTACTGTTTGTTGAGTAATAAACATTTTGATTGTTTTTTATTTCATTGCCATTTATTTGTGGACATTTTTATTCTGGATATCAAAGATTTCCATCAGAGTCGAACTGGAACAACATTCGCAAGTATGACATGTATACCTACATGCAATATACACTTCTGCACATACATTCTAGGAACAGTTATGACGAAGTTAAAAGATAATTTCCTTCTTCAAACTGACGATATATGTAATAATATAATTTACTTCCCTTTGTTGTCACGAGTAGAAAGCCGGCAATATTTTCTTATAGTCGTGTGCATTTCCTTACCAAGTAATCAAAATCAGAACATAGCTGATATTTTTGTAAGAGAAGAAGACTCAAATATTATATGCTTAGTATGCATTTCGTAAATCCACCCCTATAAGGAAGAGAATAGGGTTTGTCAAAAAGCAATTACTGCTATAGAATATTGTCAGCAGTAAACTGTATCATAATATATTATAAAATATGTGTGGTACCGAAAAGTTCCAATAAACTTAACAGAATTGAAGAGCGTTTTTCGTATGGCAAATATTTTTAAGTCGCAACATGAAAACGAATCAACTGACTCATTCAAATTAAGAATCAATTCATAAAAAAGTGTCCAAATCATCGCAATCACGTGATTTCGCTCGTAACGATCTATTTAAGCGTAATCATTCATTCCTGAACTCGAGTGAACGAATGAATGGTTAATGGAGCAACTCAGGTGATTTAAAAACTTCCAAATTGTTCAATGTCAGTAAACTTTTGACTAATGAGGGACGGAGATTTAAAATTGAATTCTCAGAAGCCTTTAGAATTATAATATGATAATTTCGTTAATGGTATGTAATATAATTTTTATGAAGGTACTTGTGAAATTAGTGACGTTTCTATTCACAAAACTCTTGACTTTTATACTGGTCTCGTTTTGAGTGGATCAAAAAATATCAAAGCCTGTGTAAATCTGAAGAGGTTGCTTCGAATAAGTTTCGACAATTTTGTTTTTTACGCTCTGCTGAAATTCAGTAAAATAATGTTTTTATTTTTGTATGCGAGAGAGAAAAAAAAAAACTTATCTGCAGTCAGTTGATATTTTTTTGATACGTAAGTTGTTTGGCTATACGTTTTTGTTGTTTAAATAAAACTAAAGCTAATATTGCAGATACCACTGTAGTTACAAATCCCACCAAAACCAACATAGTTCAGTTACTAATTCCCTTACGGCCAAATACACAAACAAAACTCAACGGACACTTCCAAACTCAACATTTCAAATTCAGAAACGAAGCAACGTGATGTCAACCGGTCGACATTACGCACCAATCAGAATGCATTACATTTTCCATTACCGATTTTGTGGGGACTATCCCAATCGCAATCACCCGGGTTGCAGAATAAAACCAATCGCCTAATTGAGTTTCAGAATGTTTCAATTTGATCGCTGGAACTTTTAGTGTAATGAGTTTTATCTGATACGGGAGCCGGGTTCGGCTCTGTGTTTTACCTTTTAATTGAGTATTATGATTGGTTTGCTGAAATGATTATGTATTTGATGATAATATTGGATCCGTAGGTAGTCTAAGTGATTGTTAAGCGTTTTATTATTTGAACTGGATTATTTTAAAGGATCGCATATTAAGCAGGTATACATTTTAATTTGATTGATTTACTGAGGGCGTTTTACGCTGGGGGGACTATGTATATTATTATTAATGATACTAGAAATTCAAGTAACGGCTTCAGTTTAATTTTAATAGAATAGAATAAACTTTATTTCAAGTCTCATAGGTTAGTAAGAGTTAGAAACTAGTAAATAAAATTGCACTCTGATACATGCAACAGGAAACAGTTAACTGAGTATGGGCGAGCCACCCTATCAGCAATCATATTCAAAAGCCAATAAATGTTTGACAATTTTGATCTAAATTTCAACGAAGCCCAAAAAGTGTTTTAATTTCTATGAAATATGCATACGATAAAATATATCAGAGGCCCTAGTGTAAGATTCTTTTGACAAATTCGATTTACTACATCGAATTTGTCAAAAGAAACTTACACTAGGGCCTCTCAACGAAATGGTTAATGCTCTAATTCCACGCTTTGACACGTTATATAATTGAATTATGACGATTATATACATTTCATATACGATAGAGTTACGTTACGGCAATATAAAATTGTGTTTGCTAGCTTAAACATGTAAGTAACCCGCTTTGCAACCCACACATGCATTTGAGGTTTAAGATATTTATTCTCACAAAGAACTTACAGAGCTCACTTAATGTGAGAAACTTACAAAGTGAGACTTAACTTATAAGTTTAGGTTTAAGACACTTATATAACCACTATCAATATTAACACTATCTTACTTATTAGAAATACAGTACATTGCATAATAGGTAGGTGTAATATTGTATGTACACCCACATTTCGCCGATACCGTTGTTGAGTCCCATGTAATAGGGGACGAGCCTATTGCTATCTACCGAACTCAGTTACACTCCCTGTTGCTACTTAGAATTTCCATATAGAAAAATCCAACTCCAAAAAACTCTTTGTCCAACCTGGGAATCGAACCCAGGACCTCACACTCACCTCATAAGGTAGTCAACTACATTGCATATTTACGTAATTATGTATAAACCACAGCAAACAACGGTATGAACTATAATATCAAAGTATTATGTGGTACTAAATAGTACTAAATTATACCAGCTTAATTAGCAAGTGTCCACAAACAAAGGGCGGTTATGAATTAGCCACAAAATACACTAATTATGAACATATTATTCATTATAGTAGTGGCCAGCTAGTAGCTTTCAAACCTTTGTATATGCTATCGGCAATCTGTATACCTAATTGGGTATTCTATAGAATACTGAGGCATTCTATAGAATGCCTATAATGTTCAGGCAAAGTATGAAATGTAATTTATACTATACTTTACTTAGGTATTTTATACAATACCGAATGTCCAACCGGCAATGTGTGGAATACGCGGTTGGCAGATTGCCTTTTGTTTAAAGATGTTGGTCTAATGTACTTTTGCTCTGAAATATCGGTTAAAACAACTTTATAGTAACAATACAATGTGGATCTAGGGCTCGCCGGCAGCTGTCGCGGCTAGCCTACACCACACTAAGAAAAAATCCTGTATGGATCCTGGTTGTGTTTACAAACACAAATATTCTCAAGCATGAACACCCAGACATGGACCAACTTTCGTACTACATACAAATATTTGTTCCGTGCGAAAATCGTACCTGCAACACGTAGCGTAGCAGTCGTTTGCTCCACCACTGCGCCAACCGTGTCGTCAAAATGAAAACTTGTTTTTTTTTTTGTTTTTGTTTTCTTTAAAATACGTTGCCCCACACTAGGATTTCTCCTGTGTCGTGGGTACAGTTTACAAACATACATGACATGCACACACAACCAGACCCGAAACAACTATCTGTAGATCATACAAATATTTGTTCCGTGCGGGGATCGAACCCGCGACACATCTCAGAAAGCTAATCGCTTAGCCACTGCGCCAACCGTGTCGCCTTAAGATGTTCATTTTATGGGCTCATATTTTTTTAAACTAAACCAGCAATTAGTTTAAAAATATTTTAAATCTACACGTAAAATAGTATACCTACTATGTACAGTCAGCATCAAAAAGATGTATACATGAACCGAAATTCAAACGCTTGTTCGTGTTAAGGTATTGGTTAATATCATAAAATTTAAATGACCATGTAATTTTATGTATCCGCAGATACTATGTATGAAACTGGTCAAGATTTCAATCCCTATTTCCTCTAAAACTCTCTTTTGAATTTCGCTACGTGTATACATCTTTTTGATACTGACTGTACGTGTAGACTCAAAATATTTAGGTACTACCGTACCTACATGTACAATGGTGATGAAGTGCAAATTGTATTATGTAATAAGATAAGATATGTTTTTATTCATGTAGATCATATACAGGTACTTAAGAATAGTTACGACTCTAGGTGCCACGTTCCAAAATGTTGACTTCCAATGGAGAAGAACGGGCAAGAAACTCCATGGGTTACTCTTTTAAATTCAGAATTTCTTACAATATTTTGTTAAAATACATTGTTTTCGAAAACTTATGTGAGGACAGTGTAAAAAAAAGTCTAAACTAAACAAGCCTGATTTTTAAATTAATAACAAATATTCTGATAAGATTGACATGGCAGCTATGAGCTGACCAATCCCAACAGACGGCACCCGTTCACGAGTATGACGCGCTCACGAATAATCTAAAATACGTGGCCAACAAAACCCACGGTCAATTAGCTCTACACACAAAGACAATTACAAATTAGCGACCACACGCTAATTACAACATGATTGCATGTTTGCCACACACACTACCGAACACCAGTGGCATGCGTTAAATTATTCATGAAACTAGAAAAGCGAACTGAAACCAACATATTAGATAGTCATATAGTGGGTAGTCCTTGTCTGTCATGTACTTAATATAATATTGCATTGTAAGAGAATTTTTTATTTTATAATTTTAAAATAGGTAGCTACATTATATGTTCTTAAAAATAACTTCGCCTCATTATAAACGAACATTTTTAAAAGAGTATCCATAGAGTTTCTTGCCGGTCTCTTCTCCATAGGACCAACCCACTTTGGAACCGTGCACCTATTCATTACGTTGTAAAAATACCTGCAAAGGCCCATTTGAAATAAAAAACTTTGACTTTGATATTTTTCAACGATGTGCATGGACGAAGATAAACGCGATTTAAAATTATATATTACTTTATGTAGTTTTACTGATATTCGGGGGCTTGAAGCTACCGCGCAGATCAGTCGATCTGCGAGATTAAGCAGCGTCAGTCTTTGGATGGTTGACCGCTCTTCACACATTTAGTTCCCTCTGTCTTGGGAAGCACGTTAAGCAGTTGGACCCGGGTATCAGGCGAATAACGGGACGTTACGGGTATCACCAGCCCCAAAATCTGGCACTCGGTCTAACCTTCAGTGTGGAGGAGAAATGACACCCGCATCTGGTTAGACTAGGAGCCCAGAAATAGTAGGAAAACTTGGTGACAATCGCAGCAGCTATGACCCGGGTACGTCTTAAAACTGAGGTTAGACACTGGAGGACGGGCAGCAGCGTCCTCTCAATAATCGGTGAGCCACTGCGATCCTCAAGCCGCCTGTCAAGCGTGGGGATTATGGCAAACCCACCCTTGGGGAGTCGTTCAGCAGTGGACGTCTTCTGGCTGATGATGATGAATCGCAGCTATGAGCTTATTAGTCCTAAAACCTCGGTATGAAAAACAGTACATAAACAAAATAGAATCGCCTCAAATTCTCTTTACAGTATTCCTATACAACATTTCTCTTTATCCACATATAAAAGAAAGCTCTCTTATTCAATGTGGCAGCGATTGAATTTCAATATGTAAATAACATTGAAGAGCTTGTCTGTGGTTTAATTTAAATACGAACCTATAGTGAGGCCTGTTTGAGCGACGGAGTGTGAATAGGTATTATTGTCCCGTGCCATTAATTTCCGTTTATGGCTTATATAATACGTCGTCATCAATTTCTGGGTGCTGTAGGATAAAGGAATTATTAATTTAATATTTTATTCTAAAAATTGTATCATTGTTTGTGTACTTGGAAGTGTAGCTGCGTAGTGTCCTGTCCTGTTTAGTTTTTGTGTCTGAAAAACTTAATTAGGGGCCATCCATAAATTACGTCACACGAATTTCATGCTTTTTTGACCCCTTCCCCGTCCTTGTCACATTTGTGAGACTCCCCCCTCCCTAGTGTGACGTCACATATTTTGCAATTTTATATCCAAAAATTATTAAATTAAAACAGCAGTTCCGAAATTAGTTTTATTTCCATTTATTTGAAACCACGGCGAGGCTCTCGATGAACTCGCCAACATAATAATTTAAATCTTATATTCACACAGATAGAGTTGGAAATATTTTTAAGTTTTTCGTTAATAGTTCAAATTTCACGTTTTAGTACTTAGATATATTAGATTTTGAAATGTGATGTCACGAAACTTAGGACCCCACTCCTTGTCACACAATGTCACACTTCATCGACCCCCTACCCCCTTCTTAACGTGTGATGTAATTTATGGATGGCCCCTTAGCTCGACGTTTACTTATTTATTTATAAAGGCACACCAACTTAGTCACAATTAGTTTACAGAGAAGTAATGTTCATTTAATTGATCCTGTGGAATCTAATGGTGGTGTCTAATGGAATAGGCATATGCTTACCCATTGGGTAAACGGGCGTGATGCGAACAAAACTTTATATAGGTATAGGCTGGGTATTGCTTTTCTTAAAGAATAATCTACACAAATCAATATTCAGTTTAAATTTCTTCCAGTACAAATCGCCGTTTTATTTTACCTACTTCAATTTCCAAAGTCAACTCTGCCATAACAATTCATTTAAATACAGACGGCTACAAACTCTATAGACTAATTAACTTAATCACTTTATTTACTAAGGCAATAACGGAGCGCACACATTCACCTACGCACGTTTTATCCCATGAGAATATAGTCCGTATTCTTTTAACAATAAGGATCATATTAGCGTGGCTTTAAAATATATTGATACTAAAGATTCTTAGTAGGAGCGTGTAAAGCGCTGCCATTTTAATAAGAAGTTGTTTGTTTTCGAATAAAATGATTTTCAAGCTGGAGAAATGGAAGCATAACGATTTAATTGTTGCTTATATTGCATTTAATTCTGTAAAATGAGTCTCATTTCAAGTTGTTAATGTGTCAGGGTCCATTATTTTTAGATTGCGCTAGGTGTCGCGGGTTCGATTCCTGCACGGAACAAGTATTTGTATGATCTACAGATAGTTGTTTCCGGTCTGGTTGTGTGTGCATGTGACTGTATCCACGAGACAGGAGAAATCCTAGTATGAGGAAACGTTTTTTTTTTAAAAAAAAAAGGTTATTTTTTACTACTACTTACCATCTCTGCCTACCTTTTTCCCAACTTAGGGTTCGGCTTTCAGTCGAAACAGACGCCTCAAATGCATCTCTTTCACATCCCAATAACAGGATACACATTTACTCATACACGTTGTTGTTTTTTCAGGATGCTAATTATACTTACCTACCTACGTACACCAAAACACCAGACATCTCAAAAGCCTCCGCAATACAGATAGCGTTCGCTCTACAAAAAGCCGAAACTACGCCTCGTACCAAATGAATGAACTGGCCGTGCAGCACTAATGAGTTCCAACAATTTTGTTAAGCAAATCGAAATTACTATAAGCCGAGCAAACGCCTGAATGACGAGGACCTAAGTAATTCAATCATGCTCGGCTTTGTGAAATGTTTTGTTAAACTTCCTCATAGCATGGCCACTGGAGCCCCCGTATTTCTTATTCCTAGTCCTCGGTACGACTTTAATAGTACACAGCTCTGACAACGATTCCAAACTCGCCGTAACTTGATACGGCTTAACTTAATTTTCTTTGAATCAACTTCGTTGGGGAAGTGAAACTGGAAAATAGAGTAGCTCGTACTGTAATGCTTGGTAAATGGAATATTATATGCGGAAAACTTATTCGTTTTGCGAACTTATAGTGTATTGTGAAAAGACTATAGTTGACATGCGCGTAATTGAAATTTTGTATAGTCTTTTGCTGAACAAACTCCTCGGCAGTTTAATATTCCTAGTATATGTATAGGTTATTGCTCCGCGATATGAAGTGAAATGAAATTATAATGATAACAGCTGAATTGAAAACTTAAAGCAGAAGTAATTATTGTACTGACAGACTTGTACAGACTGCCTCATTGGTCTAGTGGTCGCAAGCACGACTGCTGAGCGTGAGGTCCTGGGTTCGATTCCCAGGTCGGGCAAAGTGTTTTTGGGTTTTTCTGTATGGAAATTCTTAGTAGCAGCACGGAGTCTGGAACTGTGCCCGGTAGATGGCAATAGGCTCGCCCCCCATTACATGGGACTTAATAACGGTATCGGCAAAATGTGGGTTTACAATAGTACACCTCTGCCTAACCCTTCGGGGAATACAGGCGTGATGTCTACGTAATTATTGTACTCGTACATTCAAACAAACTGAACTTTATGTCGTCATTATTGTACAGAATAACTGTCATTCATGCTTGTGACAGCTTTTACGAAATTGCAGAGAGTGAGTGAGGTTTATTTTTTCTTGAAAATATGTTTAGACCGCGTAAGCCGACTATGGACCGCGGCCCACATTACGTCATCCATAAATGACTCTTATTGTCCGATGCTTAAGGTTCACTTAAGGTTCACAGGATCTGTCATTATTGCTGACCTTTGGAGCTAAAAAGTTAAGAGTACAGTGAATTTCAATCAATTACAATTTATTACACTCCACGAATTAAGATACCTGAGATCGTCTGAGGCAGCCTGGGCAGCAGGCCTCGCTACCACGATATGGGCGATTCCAATGTTATAGGAAGCTTTTCACGATGGAAGAAGACTTAACGTATTTTCATATTGTATGGTGGTTCGCGCCCCTATTTTTTAATCAGTAACTTGACTAATGTTCCTTCCCTTTCACTAGTCTTAAAAGACTGCGGTCACCAATATTCCTCAGGGTAATTACCACTGTCTACCACTTCTTTTTCTTTTATATGTATGTTCTAAAGAGCTAAGTTTTCTTCAATGTGGTAAAATTTTTATAGATAAATAGAATACTCTTCATTGTACACCGGTAAAAAATTGTGTATTACAATATATAGTACAAAGGGCGGTCTTATCGCAGTCGGCGATCTCTACCAGACAACCTTAGGATGGACAAGAATAGAAGGCGAAAAGATAAGGGTAGTGTGGTGTAACAATATATTATGCCACTGAAATAATGAATTTGTAAAAAAAATCTTACCGTAGGTATGTGATTAGGTCGGTTACCTGCAGGTGAATTATGAATTTTTCACTATTCACGCCAATTTGTCATTTTAAATGTCCATTATGAACCGTAATATATGAAAGTGGTTAAACTTTTGTGAATACACCATTTTAAAATGGCAGTGTAAAATTTAAAACGGTTATAAAATCATTTGAGTGGACGTTTTTAATTGCAGTTCCAATTGCTTTTAACATGATGCCATTTTATTATTTTGTTTTATGTGGCAGCGTGAAATTCTTGTTGGTTTTATGGAGTTGGCTACCAGAATGAAAATTATAAAAGTAATTTAATTTTGTATAACGAAATTATTAGTGCGCTATGGGTCGCAGGTATGATTTACGTACGGAACAAATATTTGTAAGCTTACTGGGTTTAGGGATGTGTATGTGTGTGCTAAATTAATGTCTGTTAACCAGTTTCCAATGGTACGTACAGGAAAACTTTGTAAGTTTGTAAAATTCTAAGAATAGCCTGTCAACTTTATCATTCTGTGCCATCGAACCATTGGCGAAGAGTCATCTGCTGAAGTAGCTGACATGGGAAATGGGGACCATGGGAAAAGGCCAATATTCAGTGTATTGTACTTATGAGGATCATTTTCAAAGTAGCATACAAGCCTAATAGACTGGCTTGCAATTTCTCCCAGTTCTACAAATGATCCCTCTACATCTACAAATAACGTTCCAGAACGAGCAACCTCGCTCCCGAACGGTGTTCAAGTTTTTGCTCAGTTTTCGGAAAGCGTTCTCGTGTTCTTTACATTAAATTAATAGTTTTGTGGACGAAGTTTGCTACGTTGCCATTTATCTCGGTTTGTTTCTTCACTATATTTTGTGCTGTTACGGCCACTTAAATATACTTGAAGCATCTTGAGGAAATTTTGAAAATTAAGTCTTGAAATTTTTATTCAGGTAGTTCGATTTTTAGGTTGTTTTAAATGTTTGTCTAGCAAACAAAAAGGACACTTTCTGTAAAAATTACGCGCGAACGAAGTCGCGGGCAAAAGCTAGTATAATATAAAATAATTATAATGTTAGTCAATATTATTGATTGCTTTATTGGTATAGTGGTCACAAGTGCAACTGCTGATCTTGAGTTCTCGTGTCCGATTCCCGAGTCGAGCAGTATTATTAGGTTAACTGCATGGAAATTCTCAGTAGAAGTACGGAGTCTGGTACTGTGCCCGGTAGGTGACAATAGGCTTGCCCCCTATTACATGGGACTCAATAACCTTTGCCTAACCCTTCGGGGAATAAAAGCGTGATGTTATGTTATGTTAGGTTAGTGACAGCTGGCGGTGAGTTGTGAATTCGAATAAATAAACATGCAATTCTAACAATAATCAAGCAAAACTAAACGTAACGTTCATCAAACTCTAAAAGCATTTTACAGTATTCTAAACAAAAAAAAAATTGGAAATCTAGAAAGAAAAAAAAAAAAGCTGTCAGTCTAAACTAAATTAATCATTTCAGCGCATATATAGAATGCAATATATGAAAACGATCTTTCCATTATAAAATCGTTTGTTTCAATTTCCAAGAAGTTGTTAGTTGTAACGCGAATCAAAACAAGATTTATTGAGTTCCCGAAACAGCTCGTAAAAAGGAGTCACACAAAATCTTGCAACAAACTTTGATGTAGCTCTATTATTCCAAGCTTTACTTCTGGGAGTTTGGAAGTCACATTGTACTGGTCTGAAAGGAGCACTTGGAGAATTTGGAATGAGTATGCTTATAATTTACGGTTAGCCAAAAGCTTGTGTTAATGATGTTTGGGTAAAGAAGGTATTACAACATTAACTTCAAGTATTTTGTTTATTAATATTCAGTATCGGCAAAATGTGGGTACACAATAGTTCACCACTGCCTAATCCTTTCGGGATATAGGCGTGATGCTATGTCATTTTCTATTATATCGAAACATCGATAGCACGCATTTAAAAAATGTAAATTATTTACGCGGAATTAAGTATAGTTTATATTGCATTGGATGCAAAAAAAAATGCAATTCGGTGAAACGCGTGTTTTTTGGAGACCCGGGTTCGTCCTAAAACTGCGGCCAGACACCGGAGGACGGGCAGCAGCGTCCTCTCACTAATCGGTGAGCCACTGCGATCCCCAAGCCGCCTGCCAAGCGTGGAGATTATGGCAAACCCCCCCTTGTGGGAGGCCTTCGTTCAGTAGTGGACGTCTTCTGGCTGATGATGATGATGATGATAATGAAACGCGTGTTTTTTATTATTTCTATTAACTTATTATTTGACAAACATTTGTTTTATTCACCATGAACAAATACACCATTACTATACATATTTCAAACTTATACATACATACATCTTTGTTGAGAGTTGTTATTCTTGTCCATATTTTTCATCGCACTCCAAACGAATTAAGCAGCTTAAAAAACGTATAAACGACCTTCATTCTGGATCAGCCTTGTTTGATAAAATATACAGGTGTTTTAATTCAACAACAGAATCAGGAGGGAAGATTATATTTCTGTTTACTTTTTAAATTATTCAAGTGTTTATTACCACGGCGTTCAATTATTTGACAGAGGATTACTCGAATTAAACTTCTTTGTTGTTCAATTAAACGCGCAATAAATTAAAGTAAATGAAAATGAATGATGGAATTCATTCTCACAAGTTGTATAACTATATGCTTTTTTTATTTTTAGAACTTTGCACATATTGGGTATTTTCTGCATTGTGGGTGTGTAACACCCAACAAGTAACTAGACCCGAAACGTCTATCTGTATGTCGTTTCATATTTGTTCCGTGCGGAAATTGAACTCGCGGCCCATAGCGCAGTAGTTAACCTCTTAACAAAAGCGCCCTTCTAACCGTATCTTTATTCCATCCAAGGTATATTAAGTCATTTATCACTAAGTAAAAATTCACTGCTTAACATGGGGCATCCCATCAAGGTTCAACGTGGGAAATACTCTAATAATCGGCCACATCAAGTTAGAAGCCAACCACAATATACGATGTGAAAAGGCACTGCAAAAGAATGTCTTACACTCATAATTTCTACTTCAACAATATTTACCTCGAGAAGGGTGCGAGGGTCCCCCAATATCGGCATTCAATCATTAATAACTGAGCCTCGAGGCCGAAAGGGTTATTGTGTTATTGTTAGGAAACTGTCAATGATTACTGTGTTTGTTATATTCCCGGCCCCGGGTACCAATTATGTATGAACTTGATTGCGTAGGTTTTTTTGCGTATCCATAGGCAATAACAATTAATTTATTTGTGAATATAATTCAAATAACGGTTTGATGACGAGACCTGATAATGAATGGAATTCTTGGGTATGTGAGGTTCAAAAATTCTATCACCAAAAAGCTTCACCGTAATTTAAAAATACATCTTCTTAAATAACAATATTGTTTGCACATAAGTCATTAATATGGTCACAAGTGTGACTGCTGGGCGTGTGCTTCTGGATTCGATTCCCAGATCGCCAAAATTGCAATCAAAAATTTTCAATAGCAGCTCGGAGTTTAGACCTGTTTTCGGTAGATGGCAATAGGCCCCTTATTATATAAAATTCAATAACGGCATCAGCGAAGTGTGGAGTGTAGATTAAATAATAGTAAATAGTTCACCTTTGCCTGATCCTTCGGGGAATGCAGGCGTGAAGCTACGTTATATCATGTACGTACTGCCTCATTGACCCAGTTAAGTGTAACTGCGTGTTGTTTTGGTTTCGATTCCCAGATCGTCAAAAATGCCATTGAGTTTATATAATAGAAAATTCTCAGTAGGAGTTCGGAGTTTGGAACCGTGTTCGGTAGATGACAATAGGCCATCTCCTATTAAATGGAATGTGGGATAATACAGGCGTGATGGTTTGATGTGTTTATCTATGTATCATACTTACTTATCTTTATTTTCCATTCAAATATTTTTTTTTTTAAAAAACGTTGCCCCTCACTAAAATTTCTCCTGTATCGTGGGTACAGTTTACAAACATACATGTCACATGCACAGACAACCAGACCCGAAACAACTATCTGTAGATCATACAAATATTTGTTCCGTGCGGGTATCGAACCCGCGACACCTAGCGCAGAAAGCTAATCGCTTAGCTACTGCGCCAACCGTGTCGTTACACGCATTTGGGTTTATGACATCTTTAGGACAATGGAGGCTATATTATCTTATACCTTTTGGTGAAATGGTGTTTACTCACACGTGGAAACGTTTCTGCTAAGCTTTAATTATTATGATAGCATTCTTTAAATATATTATTGTATAATGACAGACATGGGAATGTTGCTGGAGAGTTTGTTGGGCCGTTTCTTCTCCCCAAGTTAAAACACATAGGAGGCGGTCAAGGGCGGGCGAATTAGTTCTGTCCATAATATGTTTGACGTTCAAAAAGCACTAGTATTATAGTCTATTTTGAATTCCGAAAAATTCCGTGTGCTGTTTTGCTATACCTTCTTTGCTTCTTCCACGGTCGTTTTGGAACCATATTCATTACCGTCTAATTAATTTCCATCTATCATAGCTTTCTCAGTTATACACACCACCTTCCTTGATCGCTTCCAGGCGCCATCAGTTACCGCTAATTGATATCATTAGTATTAATCGCTCTAACTAGGCTAGTATTGGTAATTGAGTTTATGTTTAATGCTTCTCAGAAGATCCATTCTCCCATAATAGGAGGAGAGATTTATGTTATTAAGATGTTAGTTTAACGAAGTACTTCACCGGTCCGTACAAGTTAACGCTTAGAGGTGGCTCATACCGTAGTAGTAAGATTAGCCAGTCAGCATTAGTGGTATAGAGGCTGACTGTCCCGGGTGCGCCAGACAATCTCATGATTCGTCACTCGTGGAAGCTCTTTCCTTACCGGACTGCGTAGGATAATTGATCAAAAAATTATAGTGGTTCCCACATTCTTAATTCAAAATGTAATTAACAATTGCTATCAAAAAGCACCGATAAATACCTATTTTTTTAAAATTGAGTAGCCGATATTTTTTAAAGGCCTGCTTTAATGCCAGATGTTTAGTCCTAAATGTCAACCATAAAACAGAAAGCAGCAAACATCTTTGTTATTTTATGTGTCACTAAAGATTTCACTCTGGTTTTGGAGGAGTAATCGCTGCTTTTACTCAATAGGTCCCTGTGAACATTTAAAGCCCTCATTCATAAACAGATAAATATCTTTCAAACATCTATTAGTTCTGTTTACTTCTCGCTCGCACAAAAAAAAATACAATACAGTAACTAACAAAATTGTGACATTGTCGGACGCTTTATATATTTTTTGAATAACTAGATACGTTATCAGTTCTTCAGTCAAAACATAATAGCAGCCTGTACCGTTTCGGCACACTTTGGCAATCTACGGGGCCTTTGATCAGTGTTACTCAAGGGAAATAATTAATTTTGCAAATTAAAACGGGAAATTAATGCGGTGCCGTTTCTCATATTTGGGCTACGCTTTATCAGATAATATGAAAGGGTTGAAATTTGAATACGTATATTCTGTCGATTAAACATGTTTAAACGTTATCATCGGCCTTGAAATGTTTCCACTGATGGGATTCTGGTCTGCTTTTTGAGAGAGCTTGGGATCCACTACGCGCTTTTATTACTACGGGATTTAGTATGATTTAAATTGGTGAAAAATATGGCACAGTGGACACGCAGCACAGGTTCGATGAGTTTGTGGCACGGAAAAATAATTGTATATAGCCTACAGTAAGTGGTTCTGGATCAGTGGCGCGAATCTTAAGAGCTTCGTCATAAATCATTGTTGCATTTCGATCTAAAAATACCTAAATAGGTAGGCGAGCGACATCGATATTCTTTTTGACTATACGAGTATCTCGATTTGGACCTAATCACGCCAGTATCAGGTACTCGTATGTTGTATGTGCGTCCGTGATTTATGTCTGTAAATATACAAATTATACAAAAGACATCAGAATATAATTATTATATTTATAACAGACTACGGAGGTATTATATTATACATGTTAGGCAAGTATTGACGGTCATCTGTGATGACTGTGCTAAATTGGGACAAATGATAATTCGGCCTACATATTTGCTAAGTCTGAAGGTTTTGTGCCCGAGTATTATTTATGTTTAGTGCCTTATTGGAGGGCCGAAAGCTCGCTTGCTGAGCGTAACGGTCTCATTACCGAATAAGTCTGTTAATTAGGTTATTCGGCATGAAAATTTTCTGTACCAGTCCGGAATTTGGAATCGGTAGATGACAATTGGCTTGCTCACTATTACGTGGGACATATAGGTGTACACCTCTGCCTAACCCTTCGGGAAATACAGGCGTGTTATGTTATGTATGTTATGATATATATTATTCAAGGTATCCGTACTCATTCGTGTTTCTTGTGCTTATTGCGTTGTGATTTCGGTATTGTTCTAAAAACAACGCAGTTAAAACTGATAAGTCTAACAAAATTAGATTAATACTAATGCAAAAAAGGATGCTTTGATTGATTGACAATGTATTTTTATCAGTCACAACGTAGAAAGTATATATTCTATTTTGAGTAACATAAAACCTTGTGATATTAATTTTAATTGTACATCACAGTATCATAATTATAGTACGACGTTTATTATAACAGCTGGCACCTTAATACTGTGTGAAATTTACAGCTTGCACATTATACAAGGTGGCAATTATAAGAGGATGAATTTTAAGTAAAATGATAGGAACATACATGCTATGTAGAAAAAATAATGTGTGTGTGTACTTAGGTACGCACGTAAGAAGTTATACTTCTTATTTATTTTTTTATTTCCACTGATATGAAACACGTGTTACAGATGTACAAATATTTCAATAACCACCCTGAATATAGCTATCATTTCCCAAGAAAATTTAAGAGACGTTTACCACCCAACTTCATGGTGTCGTTTTTATTTATCTGTCGGTATGCGCGCGCATCGTAAGAATTCACTCTCATTAAGCGCGCCAAAAGAAGTATAACTTCAAAAGTGCCTAACACGTCGGGGTTGGCTCCCAGTCTATCTAGATGCAGTTGAATATTAGAATGTTAAACGGAGTGACTCTCATCTGACCTTAGTACTGGGAGACACCGATATTTCAAGGTTAGACTGGCAGTAAGGCTTTTTGGACTGCCGACATCCGTAACGACTGTCACGGGTATTCGTATGACAAACTGCTTAAAGCGCTTTCTGAGGTACGGGGGGTCTCGATGTGCGAAGAACGGTCACCCATCCAAGGTGCGATATCAGCAGCAGGCGCTGTTTAATCTCACAGATTTATTGATCTGCGCGGTAAATGACGACACGGTTGGCGCAGGGGCTAAGCGATTAGCTTTCTGCGCTAAGTGTCGCGGGTTCGATCCCCGCACGGAATAAATATTTGTATGATCTTCAGATAATTGTTTCGGGTCTGGATGTTTGTGTATGTGAATATATGTGTTTGTAAACGCACCCACAATATAGGAATTATACATACAGTGGGGCAAAGTTTAAAAAAATAAAAATAGTAGGCAGCTACGAGTCCCTTATTTCTTCAATTCTAACAAGACTGATATTTCTTAATACCTATTCATTTCAATCGCAATTTCAATAACAAGAGATAAAAGTTATAATGTAATACTGTTCATTTTCCAAAGATTTCAATTTCGAAACAGAATAAATTATGTCGCATCTTATTCCAATTAAGTTGTCCAGTGATTATAATTGTTCACGAAAGTGTAATACAGATTTAAATTGTGTTACTAACGAAAACAAGCGGAGACAGGATTGAACGTAATTTGTTATTTACAAGATACCTTTGTTTGTTTATTTACTTATGTTTATTATTACTTAGGAGAAAAGTAATTGGACAGGTAATTGCCACCCAATGCCATAGCTTAGGTTTTGTATACATAGAGAGATGACACCAGCTTCATCAAATTATTAATTCCATTTTAGCCTTTAACGCCAAAATCATAGGTTTAGACTGCCTCTTTGGTCTAGTGGTCGTAAGCGCGACTGCTGAGCGTGAGGTCCTGGGTTCGATGCCCGGGTCGGGCAAAGTGTTGTTGGGTTTTTCCATATTGAAATTCTCAGTAGCAGCACGGAGTCTGGATCTGTGCCCGGAAGATGGCAATAGGCTCGCCCCCTATTACATGGGACTCAATAACAGCATCGGCGAAATGTGGGTGTACAACAGTACACCTCTGCCTAACCCTTCGGGGAATACAGGCGTGATGCTATGTTATGTTATGTGTTATGTAGGTTTAAAGTTTGAACGGTTCAAAAGTTTCAGGTCCTTGTAAAAACATAATAAGTCAATGTTCAAGTGAATGTTGTTTTGCTTGTTCGTGACATTAATTATTGAAATATAGATTGTCTCTTAATTAAATATTTTTTTTTGTTTTATTAAAAAGTTAAAATAAATTAAAAAGACGAGACGACCCTATAGAGCTTTATAATTAAATTATTTAAGGTTATTTATAAATTTATAAATTAAGATTAATTTAATTATTTTGTTACTGACAAGTCCTAACATGAAGCGGCATCTAGCACAGAAAAAAATATATGAAGAAAAAAGAATACATCAATAATCTAGAAAAATAACACGCCTTAAGACGTAAAAAAGAAAAATAAGTACGTACCGTAAAAATAGAGAAACGCGCAATTTTCTTTCAAGACGATAAACAATTGATGATGAGGTAAAGTAAAAGACATCCGCGTTGAACAATATATATAGAAAATAAAAGGATCCAAGTCGCTTAAAGTATATTAGATTTTATTTTCCTTACTTAGAATTACTTTCGCGACAAAATGAAGCGAATAAAATCTCATTTGTCAAAAGTATTGTGAAAGGTTTGCGAGAAAACGGTTAATAATTCATGGTTCTTGACGAGAGGAGATGCAGGGGCGAGAGGTTTGGTTTTATACTTTGATGATACTGAATTCAATCCTCTACTAAATGTTTGTAAAATGTATCTAAGCGAAAATTCCAAAGAAGAAGAATTAACTTTTCTTTCTCTTTTTAAAAAAATGCACACATAACCATATCCGAAACAACTGTCTATAGGTCACGAAAATATTTGTTCCGTGCGGGAATCGAAACCTCGACAAGTCACACAGAAAGGTAATCGCTTAGCCACTGCGTCAATCGTGTCGTATTTTGCCTATACGTGATGTCGATATTCTACAGTTTCGTCACAAAATTGTTTCGCACGTCAGTAGATTTCTTTATTAGAAGGAGTATCTCTCAAACAATTGGTGTGACGTGACTTTGATTTGTGTTATTTGGCAGAGAAGTCGTGACGTCACGAATCCAATAAGTCACACGATCACACGAAAGTTGACAATGGCATGTTCCAAATAACATTTGAGTGTGAAACGAACGTGTTTCTTAGAACTTTTTTGCATGAACGCGGAACAAAACTTCCATCAACATCAGACTGTTATATTTTGCTTTATTCATCATAGATTTCAATGCCCATTTTGTCGCATTTTTTTCTCTTAAAAGTCCATCATCTACTGGCCCAGTTCATTCTCTAATGGCAACCAACAGTATTCCAAAAAATCCTTTTAAGTACCCATTTACGCGTACCTAAGTCGTAAACGGCAACCAACAGTTTTACGCCTCGTGAATTCTAGATTTAGTAGTGTATGAAATAATAAAAGAAAGCATTGTTCTTGATATTGAAATAACAACTCTTCGTTAATTGGAATATCAATAAACCTACTGTCTATTAATAATATGACGGCACGGTTGGCGTAGTGGTTGAGAGATCGACTGCTGTGCTAGGTGTCGCAGGTTCGATCCCCGCTCGGAACAAATATTTGTATGATCGACAGATAATTGTTTCGGGTCTGGTTATGTGCATGTGATTTGTATGTTTGTAAACTGTACCCACGACACAGGAGAAATCCTAGTGTGGGGCAATGTTTAAAATAAAATAAAATTGTCGAAGAGTTAAAGGTATAAATAAAAAAGTCGATATAAAGAAAGAATCTCGTGATAGCCCTCGTTTCCTAAATTTGAGGCACTAAAGGCAATTACATTTGAAAAGTACTAGTAAAAAAACAATGCATTTATTAAATGCTACGACAGTGCAAGGACCTCGACGGTGTAATGACCTAGGTACGACTTTAATTATAAAAAACTTCACTTGCATTAATTAAAATATGAACCCAACTCAAGATGGACCGCGTTGCCAGTTAGAATGCACTTCTCAGCGCGAAGTGATCTAAGATAGAGCAGCTTGTTTATTAGGTGTCACTTCAACTTGCCCTTGAAGAGTTCTTAACAAATGCTGATTAAGTATTTTTAAGTCTTTGGATTCATAATTGAATTGTTAGACCTACCGTGTCATTCAGTAACGGACCCACGAAATTCATGAATTTTAAACGCCATTTTTGTATGTGGCGCTGATTCTTGGAGACGGCGAATAAAGCAAGTGGATTAAATTAACAGAACTAAATAACTTCCAGACTGCCTCGTTGGTCCAGTGGTCGTAAGCGCGACTGTTGAGCGTGAGGTCTTGGGTTCGATTCCCGGGTCGGGCAAAGTGTTATTATTATATGTCTATGGAAATTTTCAGTAGCAGCACGGAGTCTGGAATTGTGATGGCAATAAGCTCGCTCCCTATTACACTGGACTCAATAATGGCATCGGCGAAATGTGAGTGTTATTGTACACCCACATTTTACCGATACACCCCTACCTAACTCTTCGGGGAATACAGGCGTGATGCTATGTTTATGTTATGTTTTATAAATATCTGCCGACGCTTTCTCATATTTTTACTTGCTTTCACTTTCCACTTAGTTGTTATCAACGTACATATAATCGCCGTCATAGCCTACTTGTATTTTCTGTAAAAGACAGTGGAAAGACTAATTTGATAGTAAGAAACAGATTAAGCGTGGTTAAAATTAGTCATGTGCGATATGCAATAGAATCGATAGTGTATTGTGAATAGGCATTATTTGAGTTTGCGTGATCTACCCTTAGCAGCACCGTCACTTTCCATCAGGTGAAATTCCACCAATAATAATAATAGCAATCAACTATTTTTGGGAGCCCAGTTAGTGGGTTGGCGAGTCTCCGTCTGCTATTTTTACATGTAGTTTATTACATTCGGCAGGCGCCATAGATTTCCATAGTTCCCCATAACCAAGTCCACTAACATCCCATCACTATAGCCCAAGTAGTTTTTCTCCATTTGTTCTGTAATAGTCCTACAAATCCAGGGATTGTCCTTGGGTGCATTTCTATAATGCAAACAGGGATAATCGCTGGATATTTCACCATAACAATTCATCAAAGTTGTCTTAAGGACCTCTACGTGTTGGCTTCGGCCCCACGCACGACTTCCAAAAGTCCGGGACTCTGTAGTCCCGTGCAAGGAAAGGATAGGTAGCAATAAAAAAAATCACGACCAAGAATTAACTAATCAGATAAATACTAGAGATTCACACCACAAATAATATAAAATCGAATATCACGAAAGTGCGTTGCTGAGTCTGAGCACGGTTTCGCAATTTCCGGTGTGTTTCCCGCGTAATCGTGTCAGACGGATGTACGGCCGCCATCTTAACTTTGAAGTCAAGGCGGAAAGTTTTTCGCCTTGACTCTTCCATCTAGAAGTGGTTTTTCTAATAAAATAGATTGTTACCGTAGTTTGTTATTGTCACTACATATTAGACTTAGTACTTCTATTTAAATCCACAGTAATAAATGCGAAAGTAATTCTGTTGGTCTGGTCTACATCATCAGGACTTAACCACTGAACAGATCTTAATGAAATTTTACAATGAGGTAGCCTAGGTCCTGGACATAGGGGACATATTATTCTAACTTAAGCAAACAATTCTCGATCTCATGACCCATGTAACTTGCAATCTAGTGAGTGAAGAGGCAATCTCTACGAATACTTGCAAGGGGAAAGTGAGTTCTTGTGTAAAGTCTTTACAGCTATAGTGGTAAACTGATTTGAGAAATGACTGGAAACCTAGATAAATCTAAAATAAAGAAACTTTATATATGATCAGAGCCATTTTGATGTAGCTTAGTTTATTAAACGGTTTATTAACAGTTTATTTCGCGTCCAAGCGGTCGACGAGTCAACATCTCCTGAGGATGCTCCGTGGAGGGGCGAAACACGTGTCGAGGATCGGTTTGGTTGCATGTTACATTATTTCTATCACACCTCCTGCATGTACATATATTTGCGGGCGGGAGGGCGGTCCTGTGCATGCACCCAAACTTGCAGTAGTTTAGCGGAATTAAAACTAAATATTCTAGTTGTATATCTTATATATCATGGATTTCCGCAAAGTAACGCCTGATTCCATTAATTATATTAAACGGTCACCGAGTTCCAATGGGCGCTAAGTGAGGTTTCGTGAGACTTGTCAAATATATTAGTAAGTTATACTATTATTTAGCCATTATCGTCCAACTGTAAGGACCTTCGTGTCCTTCCTCTTGGTTCAAAGATTCCTGCAGCCATAATCCCCACGCTTGGCAGGCGGTTTGGGGATCGCAGTGGCTCACCGATTAGTGAGAGGACGCCGCTGCCCGTCCTCCGGTGTCTGGCCGCAGTTTTAAGACGTACCCTATCCATAGCCGGGCCATTCTATCTATAGGTGTGTAACTTATCCCGCCATCTTCTTCTGCGCGTAGTACAATACAAAAATACAAAAAAAAACATACAAAAGATTTATTAATCAAACAAACAGGTAACAGTAGGTTATAATACATTCTACAGAAATTACAAGTAGAAAGTTTATTATCATTAAAAGGGTTCCATATACATATGTAGAGACGATATAGTTTTTCTTCCTGTATAGGTGATAGAGAATTAAAAAACAAAGTTTAACGGTGACACCCACACTAGATTATTCTGTATCGTGGGTGTCTGAACGATTACTTGAAGATTTTACATGGTGGTGCAAGTTTAGACGTTTATGACGAAAAATAATTTAATACTGTCTGTGTAAACGATATCTAGGTAATCATATATTCTGCAAGATGTAGATCTTAGATTGACTTGCTTCATACTAGATTTGTATTCAGAAGACCCCAGCTTTACGTTCATCCTAAAAATATTAAGTACTTTCAATTCACTCAAAACCTTAAGTCAAGTAATCTGCACAAAACTGTTTTCGAGTCGAGCTATTTCTCAAATTAAAGCACAATAGAGCTCTGGAAGATAGCAAAAAAGGCAAATTGTTAATAAATCTAAGTGAAAACGTTTCGGTTCCAGCCAAATACGGTCAATATTTCAGGGTACTTCGTTTCAATTTGGTGGATTGCGTGAAAAATGGAGACGACGCCACTGCCTGCGCAAATACTACCTAATACAGTCGTTTATTTCTATTTAAGAACGTATCTAATTTGAAATTGAAATTGACATCGGGATTATTTACACCAGAATTATTGGTCCTTTATTTATTCATTCTATTCTTCTTTTGTTTCGATACCTGCTTTCACAAAAGAATTGCGTTTGAGTTAAAAAAAAAAACAGGCAATATTCGGGCTAGGATATGCTAAACCTACTTAGGTATAGTTATTCGAGGATATAAAAGCAACAATAGCTGCTGACTAGAGATCCTTAAGCGATAACCAACCATTAAAACAAGATGATAACAACTGGGTATCTGTCTGCTTAAATAATATTTTGATATTTATATTATAATTATGTGTAATTATAATTATAACATTTCTTAATATTTTAATATTTAAAATTAAATAATTATTTGTGTTAACTTATATTTGTATTAGGGCGGACATCAGGCGGACTTATTGCCATTCTCAATCAGTCAAACTTTGGGTAAAAGATTAGTTTCGAAAAATAATTACATAGACTATATAGGTAAACCAGGGAAAGTGTATAAAATGTAGGTACCACACTGATTCGTCTATGTTATATATTTTTTTCAGTTGAGAGAACACAAAGACTTGTTTATCCTTGCACAAACAACTCTGTTGAAATACAGACATTATTAGTTTCCTAAATCCCTAAATCTTTTGCCATCTGTACATTTATTTAAATGAAAACTAAATTAGTTTTGCCTCTATAAATTTCAACTTAAACAAACCACGAAATAATTCAATTAAAATCAACTGTCCAAGCAAAAGTTGCTGAAGCTTCCTGAAATTCAGTACTGCTGTCAAACTGCGCTGCGGTTTTGCTGTCTGCTTTTAGTACTACGAATACATTAGGTAATATTAATATTTCTCTCTGAAGTTCTCTTTAGGACAAACAAACTGTTGAAGAAGCTATAGCTATTGATATCAAAAAAGTTTTTAAGTCTCGTCTCCACTTTTGGTATCGCAATAATGTGGCCGCATTATTCGAACTGAATATCATTCAAGTTGCTAAATTCAAAGCGATATGTGCATCTCCTGTGTGTTGTGGTGTAGAAGATCCTCAGCCATTCTAACCCAGACATCCATACAAAGCGGATAATTCAATTTACACCAAGACCCGTATAGTCAGTCAAAGCAATGAATACACAACACAATACCTAATACACAAGTAGGTAGGTATATACGCCCCACAACAATGGTCTATCAAGTTCCGAATTGGCAGGCTTACGTGGCCACGATAATGCCCTGACAACCTCCAAATTGCCGAGGATTTGTCCATTGTGGTCTAGAATTGGGCATTACGTAACTTTGATTAAGTAGTAATGAAACATTTAAGTGGTATTAAAGTGACCGGGAGCTGGAATTGACGTTTTAGTTTACGACAAGTTAGTGACAGAGTTGGTCTAGGCTCTTTGATTACGTAATTGCCTTTTACAACTGTATGGCGGTTATAATGATTACATTTAACTTATTAACATTTAACATAATATTACTATCTTTGAGAAAACTAAAACCGCGTACCGTCACTTCAAAATCATTATCACTATAGTTTATATACCACCTAAATGAGATAATTGTTTGATGTGTTTTCCGTGTCTCACAAAGAGGCAACGTGCGTAACTTCGTCATTAATCCTCATAATTACTTTACAGCTACATTAGGATTAAATGTGGAAGTAAAAATGATGCCATCCCGTTGTATGACAAGCAAAATTTCACACTGAACTTGCTCGAGATTCTACCACTGTACACTGTGCTCATTTTACTTAAACAGCATTAAGATTCATGGCCTGAGACCGTAAACGAAGAAGTTTAAATTGCGGCTTTACAATCGGATTATGAACTTCAGTTATAAATTTCGTAAAAGCGTAAAGAATATTAAATCCCTCAGCGCTATTGCGAAGTTTCGTTTCTAAATTCTGTTCTTTGTTTTCAGATAAAATGATGGATTGGACTCGAGAGGTCCCAAGCAAGCTGTAGTTTGATGTAAAGTCTGCAAAATGCTTCACCGAACGTCATCGTCACGGCGACGGCGCGCCTCCAGAAGTGCTGCCACGTCCCCACAGGCAAGATCCCCCAGAGCATCAGCACAACCGTCACGAAGAGCTTCATTAGCTGCAACAGAAACTGACGAAGAAATGGAGCCTACTCCTCCTCCTCAAAGAAGTCCAAGAGCGAGTCTCGCACCCGATGCGGCAATGGATTACCACCGCAGTCCTAGACACTCCTTGGTCCCCGAAGTGAGATCGGCCAGAAACTCTATAACACCAGATACGGCTTTACACCCGAGAAACAGTTTAGCACCATCTAGAAACAACTTGGCGGTTGATATGAATTACGGATCTAGACTAAGTTTAAATCCTCAAGACTTTAACAGAAGTCCGAGAAACAGTATTACTCCAGATGCTAACGCTAGAAGTCCACGACGAAGCTTGGTGCCAGAGGGTACAGCATGGAATCAGCCGAGAAACTCCCTGGTGCCAGACGTTGGTAGAAGTCCACGTCATTCCGTAGCAAGTATTCAAATTGACCCAGCTCGAAGTCAAAAAGACTTAGGTCCGAGTCCACGGACCAGTCCAAGAGGTAGTGTTGGACAAGAGGCACCGATGAAAAAAGAAATTGAAGTTATGAATAGGAGTCCAAGGGGTTCTTTGATTCCTGATTCACAGAGGAGCCCTCGGGGAAGTATTGCGCCTTCAGAGAGAAGCGCTAGGGGTAGTCTAGTCACAGGTGAGGGGGAAGCAAATAGGGTAAGCCCCAGGGGAAGCCTGACTTTGACATTTCAAGAGCCTTTGGTTTCGAGGGAAAGACGGCCGAGCGAAGACAGTCAAACCGCGGGTAAGTACGTTGATTAAGTTGTGCCTTTGCGGCATCTTTCGGTACAAATACTCCAATTAAAGCGATTAATAAGGCCACTAAATATTGACACGCCATAATGAAAGTTGGTTATTAATGTCGGTTGGGTTAGAGACAACTCTGAAATCCTGATATTATTTTAAATAATTATGTTGCTGAACAGAATTCTCGAAATAATCTCGTATAATGTAAGTCAACTTTGACATTATGTCGATGTCTTTAATTAATTACTAACTTCGGGATCTTAGCTTTACGAGGATTCCAGATTCGGCCCACGATTTACGTGATTTATAGTTCATTTTTAATGGACTTTGTGGAGTGAGAAAATTTAACATTTATGTCTGGCTCTCTAGCTCAATGGCTAGGTTTGATGAGGTTAACACAAATGTGTCATTATTTGTTACTGTCTCATCGTTTTAGTGGTCAGACACTGACCGCGAGGGTTCGATTCCCAAATCGGGAAAACGTTTTTGAGATGTTTTGTCTAGAAACTTTATGTGGCAGTGTTTGGAATTAGAAGTGTAGGCTCAACCATTATTACATGTAAATTAACAATGTGATTAGTGAAAAGTGGGTTTACAACAGTAGATTGATGTGAACTCTTAATCTTTGCCTAACCCTTGGAGAAATACTGCTGTAGTGCTATTTATATCTAAGTGTAATGTCTTCTCTCCAGGTACCCGAGGCAGAAGCGTGTCTCCGTACAGGGCGTCTCTTGCAGGCAGGCCAAGCGGAACCGGCGTTCCCTCTGACACTGGGTCCAGACGAGCCTCGAGCTCTGTAAGTCAGGTAAATAATTATGAACATTATTTATAAGCTAAGCTTAGCGTTAAAAGAGAATTTAGGTACAAGAATGGAGTCATGATTATGGTTTTGTTGTAGTCATAGACATCCGAAAAGAAAAAAAAAAACATCTCATGGCAAAAACCTTATAATATATAAAGAGTTTTATTTTCAGCACTTGACATAGGTATAGCATGATATTAATTCGAATCGAAAAAAAAATGAAATAGAAAGATTTAAATGACAATAACAACTTTATTGAGCAATATCGACAATAGGGAAGCTCTTCAAACGTCATGTTGAACACACCGAAAGCATAAAGCTAAGGATGCATAAAATTGAGGATTTTATTATGGTACAGACAGCTTATTTAGGGTGAAAATTACGTGACATATACTAAAAACTGACTGAATCTGAGAATCATGCATTTATAGCAGTTAGATGAATCATAAAGAAAACATAGACGAGAACAGATAAACATAAATTTTTACTGTTACTTATAATACTTTATGTAGTAATAAACTTCAAGTTTAACGACAAGATTATGTGACTAAGCCCTTGGTTTAATACGTCACGGGTCACAGATTCAACAAATAGTTCCATGGTGTACAGATAACTGTTTTACGTGTGCTTGTGTCAATGATATTATCGAGCGCACACTGAGCAATCAGAATTGATACCACAGTTGCTGACTAGCTAATCTTCACTACGATATCAGGGATTCCCATACTGTGATAGCTAGTGCTGACTTGACAGAAAAAGAATCTCTAGATTTTACTTCCAAACTATAGAACTTGTAAATTTAGGATACATTTATGAAGACACTATTTTAACGAGACCACCACTATTTATGGAATAAGGTAGTATATTATTACCTATTACTATAATTTATACTACATCAGAGAAATACAAATTCAAACTTTTATTTGCTTTCCACAATGGTATAAATAGATGGTAAGAAAAATTGTATAGTACATCATGGACCCTGTTGGGCACGCAAAAATTAGGAGAGAGGAAGAACAATGGTAAGTAGGTACCTTTAACATTAATAAGTATTTTTTTATATATATAACATATATATAAATAAGCAACTTTATTACACTTTTATAAGAAGACTCAATCAAATATGATATTAAACTTATTCAAATAGCCAATATTGTTTATAAAAACGTGAAAGTAATTCCAAATATCATAAACTTGTTGACGACCTTAAAGACGATAGGCAATTATGATGAAATTACTGAGATAAAATATTTCAGTACATTTCTCGTGTCTTTTGAAATTATATTTTTATGTGATGTAATTTAGATGTACTCTATTAATATATAACCTCTAAGGCGACAGTAGAGGAACATTATGAGACCAGATTATACCACATAACATCACATTAACAAAATAGCTTTGTACGGAGCACGTTTTGCCCCGCATGAGGATAAAGGCGGTAAAGGAAAATACGGGACTGACTACCTCACAGTCATACAGTAAGCCAATATTGGCATTCACTGTATGCATCCATCTGTTTACCTAATTCTCATGTGATCTTTTAAAAAGCTATTTAGCTCACACTGTTAAAAAAACCTGAATATTAGCTCATCTAGAAAAAAATCTTGAGTCGGTTAATTTATCTAACTGATCCTAAAATAGAGTTCTGATAAGGACTTATTCGAATAACAAATTGTGCGAGGTTTCTTCAGCTATACTTCTTCTATCGTGTCGGCACGAGCTATCACATGGGAATCGCTGATACCGCAGTGGAAAGATTAGCCAGTCAGCAATGGTGGTAACGATATATAACGTAACGAGGCTGACTGCTCGAGTACGCCAGACGATCTGAGATTTCATCAATCGTGGAGGTTCTTTCCTTGCAACCCCGCGACTAAATTCAGCTATTGAAACTTTACTTATACCAGAAAATAGTCTTTAAGGATTTGATTTCATAATTTTGGTTTTTTTTTATATTTAAAATACTTTCAGTATAACTCTCAGCAAAACTCAGTACTCTTTCAAAGGTTTAGAATATAAGTTTAAGTGGTGTTTTGTTTCGCGTTTCTGTACTAATAAATTAACTTTGCATGCATGCGATTCACAGCAGCGAACATGCAACAAACAGTAATTACGTCCTTTAACTGCGCTACTAATTCTGATAAATGAGCTAATTTTGATTTAAATAAACTGTTCCGTTAACAGCTGCAGACTTTAAGAATATTTCTTAAAATAAATTTGACGGTACGGTTGACGCAGTGGCTAAGCGATGAGCTTTCTGCTCTATGTACCCTGGATTTGATCCCCGTAGAGTATAAATATATTTGTATGGAATCTAGATAGTCGTTCCAGGCCTGAGTGTATATGCAATGTGTGTAAGTGACATGTCTGTTTGTAAACGGAACCCACGATGCAGAAGAAATTCAAGAGTGGTTCAGTTTCAAAAAAAAAAAAAATTACTTCCATCTAACATAAAGATACTTATGTTCATTTAGATCATCACGTTCTTGCGGTATTAATACGGTGCGCTTGCAGAATGTTATGAAATGTTTTATTGGATTACTAATCAAATCAATTTGCCTTGTCAAGTTTACTTGTCCTCGCTTAGAGATAATTTCAACATTCTTACAAGTGTACTATTGTAAAACATTTCTTCATCCTTCTATTTTAAACAACAGAGGGTAACTTAACACTTCTATTAACAGGTGTCGGGTGATGAGCAGCGACGTCTCTGCGGCGAGCAGGCCAAGTACAGTGACAGGACCGGCCTGGGCCTCGGCATGGGCCTCACTACATACGGTTCGGTGGCCTACCAATTGAAAGATGCAAATATGGAAGCTTCAGGCACCGTGGACTTCGTCTGCAGGGCAGCTAAAATTATGACTAGGACAAGTATGTATTAGTATTTTATGATGTACATGTAGATATAAGAGAACAACTGATATTAGCAGATTTTTTACCCATACACACATACAAATTCATAGAAAAATAAAGTTCTCATATCATATACTATCTCAAAAAGCACCCCCATTACAGGTTCACATAATGTTCAATTGCAATACTGACTGACTTTTAAAAACCCTTGGGAAGATATTAAGGTTTTTGAATTTCATAAATGTAGTGGAGGCAACACACCGTTTACTCCATATTATCCGTGAATCGGAGTTTAGGAGAAATTCAAGTATAAGATACCTAAGTAACTTACTTGAGAAAAATATTATTTTAAACACCATCTCTCATTCTACTGATACAAAATTAACTCAAAATCGTTATTATTTAATCTCATTCACAGTTGAATAGGACAATAACAACATTGTTAAACATTGTTAAAAAATAAATTTATGACTAAATCAAATTTTCATATCCCACGGGGCGTGTTTGTGTGTTTAAAATTTATTTCAAAAATAATCAGTAATGTATTTGATTGTTTTCACGATATTGATGTAAAGATAATCCAAATTCAATTTAGCTACAGTGCTATAAGATAAGGCAACCTTATGTTATTATGGAAAAGGCTATTATAATGAATTGATTTAAGTTACTGATTTAATCATCACATTGTTACATATACTGAATCTATCTGACTTAAATATTATATATTGTAACCCACTATTACTATTAAAATTTCAAACACAAAACATTGAACACAATGCTATCCGAGTATGTACATAATTCATTGCTAGGGTTGGTCCCGACTCCGACCGCTTGTCAATTGTCAATGTGTCGGATCCGACGTAAGCTTTTACTATTGAACAAAAAACATTCAACATGTGATCCTTTATTGTTCTCTAAATGAAATACCTTTGTTACAGTTGTCATGACTGTGTTCCTGATTTTCCTGTCTACTTTGCCTGTTATTATGCTGATTATGGGTAAGTTTTTGTTAGTTGCGGTGCCTGTTTCATTACAAATTGAATAAACATCTAGTTTGCGTTTCACGGTAGTCATGTAGTGCTAAAAGATATTATCTCCCTTACTAATAAATGCTGTGTAAAGTTATGTCTGTACTCTGTGAGTTATGTCATGAATAAAGGCACTTTTACCATACGTTCATACATTTTTGATGGGTAAGATAACTTTATCCAGTAATTATTACTACAGGCACTATTACCACTATTTAGTACCTATCACACGACGTTGTATCCTTCCAAGATAATATTTTGATAACACTGATTTGGTAGAAAAGGTACTTATACCTACTACATCGTAGCGATATTCTGTTAATCGCCTCTTATGAAAAAGGTCTTTGAATTATTCTAAGAGTTTCCCCAATTTCCCCACAACACAAAATGAACTTTTTCCAGTATTACCAAGAAACTTTGTAATCTCTATAGTAAACACAAGATTATATACAGTTTTCTGCAGTAATATTCCTCGTGGCTTCTTCACGGCTTAAGACTCCGAGTTACGATATAATAGTAATAATATCATTATGATATACAAGCTAGAAAATAGTATGCGAATAGAATATAACGTCATTTTAACGCTGAAGCATATTGCCTAGACTTTCATGAGAACAGTACATTAGTCAAAGTTAGTGGCAATTCCTTCTAATTTATATCCTACAAATTCTTTTATAAATCTCGTTGAATAGACATGAGTACAAAGACTGGCGACAGAAAGGCATAAGGGAGAAGGCACATGTACAGAGCTGTGAATGACCATCGCTGGTTGCTACACGCTAAGAGTCTTCGTGTCTTCTTTTAGCTTTGAGACTTGATATTTTGAAACCAGCATGACTCTACACAGATGACATAGCATAATATTATACCACTGTTAAGACGTGAGAAGATTGGCTACGTGTGTAGTAGGTAGTAGATTCTGGCATCAAGATGCACGACACACGTAGAATCGCATTGTATTACGGCGACTATACGTCAACGCACATAGTTTATGCAGCACAGATACCTATATAATAATTTCGAAGTAAATATAGCTTGTCTATCAATATTGTTTGTTGTGTTATTGTGTTTTTTTATACGAGTTTTCAAATTGTTTTCTGGTTAAAAATATCTTTGCTGAAATATTTTATAGTAGCGAATTCACATCTATATTCGCGATAACGACACATTATGGCTCTTCAGAGAAGAAAAGAAGTTCCATTACGACCTTAAATGGCGGGGTTTATCTCACACTTAGATATCAGTGCATTTTTCAAGCTTTGTGTGAAGACTTTATAAAATACTAATAGACACTCAACGCGAATGAGTCAGACATCTTTATGAGAATGTCGATAAAGTGTCCAAAGAGATTGAAACTGAAGTAAGGGCCTATAGAAAATGTATGCCTTTGTGAAATATTCTGACTTTTAAAAACCCTTGGGAAGATATTAAGGTTTTTGAATTTCATAAATGTAGTGGAGGCAACACACCGTTTACTCGATATTATCCGTGAATCGGAGTTTAGGAGAAATTCAAGTATAAGATACCTAAGTTACTTACGAAAAATATTATTTTAAACACCATCTCTCATTCAACTGATACAAAATTAGCTCAAAATCGTTATTATTTAATCACATTCACAGTTGAATAGGATAATAAACATGATAAAATTGGTTCCTTATTAAACAACAAAACTTCAAAAACTAAAACCACTTTCCCAACCATCTATTCCTCAACAGCAAGTTATTAAGTAAAAAGTAGGTACACAAGTACTGTCGCGAACATAAATCTTAAACCAAAGTTGACACAAATCTGATAATTCGGACCAAAAGAGATGTCGCCGTAATTAAATTACAGACTGACAGTTACCGCAAAGTGGCGGCCGAAATATAAAGAAAAATGATAGAAAAAAGTTTGTAGATAAGTTTATTGATTAAAAGTATTTTATGGACGGTCGAAGATTTTGGTAGTATTTAACCGAACTCACGAAGTTTTGCTAAGTTTGACTTAAGTACTCGTATAAGTACTTGACCCGGGTACGTCTTAAAACTGCGGCCAGACACTGGAGGACGGGCAGCAGCGTCCTCTCACAAATCGGTGAGCCACTGCGATCCCCAAGCCGCCTGCCAAGCGTGGGGATTATGGCAAACCCCCCCTCGAGGGAGGCCTTCGTTCAGCAGTGGACGTCTTCTGGCTGATGATGATGATAATGACTCGTATAAGTATAATATTTATTTGCGTAAAACATGATATACAAAGATGTTTAAATCTAATATAGATCATACATGTTTTGCTAATATAGCATGCAAATATTTGGGGTTACGTTACAAAATGTTTCCCGTCAGTGAATTCTTTTACACTGTGACTTAGTTCAAGAGATGAGAATGATGTCGCCTGTCTTGATTTTGATGAACTCGGTTATTAAATTGAATATAATATTGTTTTCAATAGAATTCTTTACAATGAAAATGCTCAAATGTTCAGTAATTCAGTGGCATTAAATTGAAAAACTTAAAATATTTATAACTAGCTTCCGTCCGCGGCTTCACCCGCGTGATTTACGAACCCGTACATTTTCCGGGATTAAAAGTAGCGTACGTGCTATTCCAGACTATAATCTATCTCTGTGCCAAATTTCATCCAGATCCATTCCGGCGTGATTGAGTAACAAATATCCATCCATCCATCCATCCATCGTCACAAACTTTCACATTTATAATATTAGTTTAGTAGGAAGGATAGGATAGGATATCATGAAAATCAAACCTTAAGAACTCATTAACAGAATAACAGCATTTCTCTATCAGCCATGTACCTACATTCATAGGCAGCTAGTGTAAACATTTTTAGTGGAACACTTCTAACAATGTAATAACTTCTTGCTTATAAATGAATTTTTTCGGGTCACCCGTAGCGCCATCTAACGTTCTAAGAAAGTTATTGTTATTTCCCTCGAGAACAGTACTTTTTTCTGGATGAAAATGAAATGATACCTTATGTCCTTTTCTGTATCCCTGACAACTTATATGCAAAATTTCATGATGATCGGTTCAGTGGTTTAGGCGTGAAAAGGTAACAAACAAACAAACAAACAAACTTAATTTCAAATTTATAATATTAGTTAGGATCCTAAAAGTCATTATAATTTGGGCGTCCACACGTCATTTCAATATTTTCATTAACATCATTCCAATAATGAACTGGTTGAATTACGAATGCGTGCTATGTCTCATTAGTCTGACTTCACTCAAAGTCACAACTGATCGTTAATTCCGCATAAGTTCAGCACGCCCCGTGGAATCGCTCATGAATATTCAAATTAATTAATACCAGCTGATTGAGCTGTTTCACTTGATTGTACCTCGCTCCAATAAAGTTGGAACAGAACTTCTCATTACATGTTACGGATCTATTGCTTGACAAGCTAATTTATGTGAAGTTTTGCTGTGTAATCATATTTTAGAGTATCGGGCATGGGGAAGGTTGAATCTTTTTGTTTTTCTTGTCTCAAAGGTTAGTCAGCACGAGTTGTAAGGACTGTGCACTGGATTTACATAGGTATTGTTACTATAGGATACTTTTCATTCTTTTCATAGGTTACTTAAAATCGTGTAATATCCTACTAATATTATAAACTAGCTTCAACCTGCGGCTTCGCCCGCGTGGTTTACGAACCCGTACATTTTCCCGGGATAAAAATCACATCACATTTATAATATTAGTAGGATGTGAAAGTCTGTGAGGATGGATGGATGGATCTTTGTTACTCTTTCACGCCAGAACGGCTGAACAGATCTGGATGAAATTTGGCACAGAGTTAGATTATAGTCTGGAATAGCAAATAGGCTACTTTTTATACCGGGAAAATGTACGGGTGCGTAAACCACGCGGGCGAATTCGCGGGCGGAAGCTAGTGTGTTACTAAATGTGATCAAAGTTCTAAGACAAGAACCGGGTCAGCAGAAGGACCAGTATATAAGTTACGTTACATTACCAACTGTCCAACTCCAATGTTAAAATAATGATTGCTGTTACATATCCTTTTATCATATGTATAGGTTATATAACGCATCGTATGGGTCTTACACATAATATATCTCCTTATGTTCTAGTAGCAGTAGCAGGAAAGCCATAAACATCATCCCTTCCTTTTTACAGCGCATCTGTGAACCACAAAAAAGCAACATTTGCGTTAAAGTGCCAACAAATTGCCATATCTAACGATAAACCGATCTTTTTACGTCGAACCTTCACCGGAATTATGTTAATACCAACCTTTTTGATATTCGGATCGTCAATAAAATGGAGTAAAAAATGTTCGTTCGATGTAAACCTGTGATCGATCGGGGGTAGCAAATATTTGTACAGTCAGGCACAGTTTAATCAACGTGTCGATCGGCAAATCCGGTGCGTTCCGGTTTAATCCGGTTCTGTGCAGACGGTCCGGCTACAGGAATTAGGTCGGCAGCAAATTATCTGATGCTTGTTGAATGTACTTGAACTTTGACCTGGTGCCACCGGGGCGATAGCAGTAAGCAGTCAGAATTAACTTATATAGAACCGAGATTTGTGTGCTGTTGAGATATATAAATAAGACATGTTTAATATAAAATAAGACATGTTTACCACAGGGGAGAAGAAATGTCCGGGACCCTGGAGGAGCTAGAGCTTCAGGTGCTGAATACTGGAGATACGCCAACCTTCGATACCATAAGAGGCGGAATCACATACAAGAGCCATGTGGACGTCACGGCATGCTCGCTCGACCTATTTGACCTGGTAGACGGCTGGCGAATCGATAAGGGCATAACGAGCTCGGACCACAACACTATTCTACTTAATATAAAAGTTAAAAAGGAAAAGGGAACTAATATCACCAGAACCACGCGTAAATTTAACACCAGAAAAGCAAACTGGGAAACTTTTAAAACCAAATTAGGGGAATACAAAATTGCAAATAACATTAATTTAGAAAACATAAAACAAATAGAAAATAAACAGGACTTGGAAAAATTTACAATAAAATACAAAAATACAATAGAAAAAGCGTGTAACGACTCTATCCCAAAATTAAAAAATAAAGCAAAAATTACAATACCGTGGTGGTCCGAGGAGCTCGGTGCAAAAAAGAGGGAGGTTTCCAGGAGGAAAAACCGCATACGCAACGCCGCACCGGTCCGGAGAGCGAAGGTCGTTGACGAGTACCTGAAAGCGAAAGAAGAATATGAGTGCCAAGCCAAGAAAGCTCAAGTTGCCAGTTGGAAGGAATTCTGCACGAAACAGGACCGTGAGGGACTCTGGGAGGGGATATACAGAGTCATCAGGGGGACCACCAGGAGACAAGAAGACTTGACCCTATATAGCGATGGTGCATTCCTCAACCCAAAGGAATCAGCAGCCTTGCTTGCCGACACATTCTATCCGAAGGACACAGCAGAACAGGACAACGCAGACCACAGGCTCACAAGGGAAGCAGCCAGTCGGGTAAATGAGTGGCAACATGGTGAATATCATGATCCACCATTTACACCGCTGGAGCTGAAGACGGCCGTGGAAGGTTTCAATCCAAAGAAGGCTCCCGGAGTGGATGGATTCACGTCGGACATTTGCTGTCGAGCGATCTACCAGGACCCGGACGCATTCCTTGCCCTGTACAACAAATGCCTAGAGCTGGCACATTTCCCGGACATCTGGAAAGAGGCAACGGTGGTTGTCCTCAGAAAACCGGGCAAGGAAAACTACTTGAGCCCCAAGTCGTATACCGATAGGGCTCCTGCCGGTCTTGGGGAAGGTCCTGGAGAGGATGGTAGTAGCACGGATCAAATGGCAATTAGTGCCGCGGCTCAGTACTCGTCAATTTGGCTTCATGCCCCAGAAGAGCACCGAGGACGCTCTCTGTACGCTAATAAAACACGTACAGGACAAGTTAAGGCTGAAGAAGCTAATTGTCCTGGTGTCGTTGGATATAGAGGGCGCCTTCGACAGCGCCTGGTGGCCGGCAATCAGAGTCAGACTGGCTGAGGAAAGGTGCCCGGTGAACACCAGGAGGCTACTAGACAGTTACCTCGACAGCAGAAAAGTCAGAGTGAGGTATGCTGGGGAGGAATGCACAAGAGAGACAAACAAGGGCTGCGTCCAGGGGTCAATTGGTGGCCCCATACTGTGGAATCTCTTACTGGACCCGCTTCTAAAAGATCTGGAAGAAAGGGGGAACTTTGCGCAGGCCTTTGCTGATGACATAGTGCTGGTCGTAGATGGTGAAACAGCGGATGAAGTCTCGCGAGTTGCCAATGCGGCCCTCGCCCGTGTCCAGAGCTGGGGTGTTAGGAACAAACTAAAATTTGCGCCGCATAAAACATCTGCTATGCTGATAACTAACAAATTAAAACACGACACACCAGCTCTGAGCATGGCCGGGGTCGACATCGGCATGGTCCGGAGCATGAAACTGCTGGGTCTTACCATCGACGACAAATTAACATTTAATGAGCACACAAAAAACGTATGCAAGAAAGCAGTGGAAGTTTATAAACAGCTTTCACGTGCGGCAAAAATAAGCTGGGGCCTGAACAAAGACATAATCCACACCATATACACAGCCACAATCGAGCCTATAATAACATACGCGGCCGGCGCCTGGGCTCCCGCTACAAAAAAGCTGGGAATACGGAAGAAGCTAAGCTCAGTCCAACGAGGCTTCGTCCAGAAGCTCTGCAAATCCTACCGTACGGTCTCTCTGAACTCGGCGCTGGTACTCTCTGGGATACTACCTCTAGACTTGCGCATACAAGAGGCAGCCGCCATGTATGAAGCAAGGGGAGGGTCATCCCAGTTTGTCCCGGGAGACAGAGAGATTGAAAGTATGGTGAGATTTGCGGAAACTTCTCACCCTGCCAAACAAATGGCCCTGGAGTTCATGTGCCTGGCAGACCAACAGCTTGTGGACAGCAACAATGCGCAGGCAGTGCGAATCTTCACTGACGGCAGCAAGATTGAGGGGAAGGTCGGAGCCGCATTATCCTTATGGGATAATGAAGGCGAAGTCCAACACCTCAAGCTCAGCCTCGCCGCGTACTGCACAGTCTACCAGGCTGAACTACTGGCCATCTGCAAAGCAACCGACGTAGTCCTCAAGCGCAAAGAGACGAGCTATGGTTTGTACAGCGACTCAATGGCAGCATTGCAGACGCTGACAAACCATGGTTCGCTCCATCCCCTGGCGGTGCGCGCCCGAGCCAACTTGGCTCACGCCCTGACCCAGAGCAAAGCTGTGTCTTTGTTCTGGATCAAAGCCCACGCGGGGCTGTCAGGGAATGAGCGCGCGGACGAGCTGGCGAAGGAGGCAGCATTGACGTCGCGGAGGAAGCCGGACTACGACCAGTGTCCGGTCTCATTCATCCGACGCCAGATCCGCATGGGATCGCTCGACGAGTGGAACCGGAGATATGTGTCGGGCGAGACGGCCTCGGTGACGAAGATGTTCCTTCCAGACGCTATAGCCGCTTTCCGTATTGTAAAACGGGTGAGGCCGACGGGCGTACTTACGCAAGTCCTGACGGGGCACGGTGGGTTCTCCGAATACCTGAATCGCTTCAGGTGTAAGGGGAGCCCATCGTGCATCTGTGACCCAGATGTGAAGGAAACGGTACCCCACATCTTACTGGACTGCCCCGCATACGCAGTAGAAAGGTACAACCTAGAAAACGAAATAGGCGAAACACTGCGGCAGGAAAATCTAGCACAAATAATGCTGAGTAAAAACAGATCGAGTTTTCTTGATTACTGCGAGAGAGTTGCCACGATAGTAATTGACCGTAACAAAACTAGATGAAACAACTATGCTTCATTATGTATTATATAGAATATTTAATGTAAACATAGGATAATTAGAATTACAGAAGAATGTATAGCAACATAGTAATAAGAAAGAATAGATGTAAGAACTTAGCATAATAAAACAGTGTATAAAATAGCACAAAAATAAGAAATGTATAGGTGTAATTAGGATAAGACAAAATTGTTAAAACATAAAGGAGGCGAATTAATCATTTCCCCTGTAGACATAAGCAATAGATTAGAAGAATAGGAACGATATGTAAGTGGGAGTCCCACCCACAGGTGTAAAAGATGACGGATATAAGAAAGATATAGTATGAAGTATGAAAGTACGAGAGGAATGTAAGCGAGAACTTGTATGGAAGAGAAACAGATAAACACTAGGCGCCAATTATGTTGGCGGAAGTAGTCCAGAAAAAAAAAAAAAAAAAAAAAAAAAAAAAAAAAAAAAAAAAAAAAAGACATGTTTACGCTATCTTGTTTGCTAGAAAAGTCTAGAAACTTTTGATTGAAGTTGTAACAAATAAGTTGCTTTAAAAATAATATGGCTTTAATAACAACAATAGCCAATTCTAATATTGATTTCGCAAGTCTAAGCTAACTTCATTATCCCTAGGTGTCCACTACATCCGAGACTGTCCAGCGGAGCCCAGGATTCCGGTCTACATGGTGGTAGGAGGGGCAGCTGGGGGTGCCGGCATCTGTTGGTTGCTGTGGGTACAGCTTGCTAGTAGGAACTCCAACTCCTCAGCCAGCGTACCTGAGAGGATCTTGGCTGCTCTCCTCACTATATTCCTCTTGTCCTGGTAAGTCTTTCTATCTGATATATTTGAATACTCAATTGGCCCCGTGGCTTAGTGTTTAATTAAAAATGTATCAATTGTGTCTTTTGACATCGAGGCGTCTATTTTTACCTTTTAGATCTACGAGTACTTAATCTGCCAAAATTAAAAGGGTATGTTCATCCTGATTAAATTTTGGTAGAGAGAGACATGTAAAATTAAAATATGAAGATTAAACAGCGTGTCATACATATAATAAATGCACTTAATGTACCCACCCTTCCAATAAAGATAAATACCTCCGGAGTTACACAGGGTTCAAATTTAGGACCGCTGTTTTTTAGTATTTGTCAGACATTTTTTTTTTGACCTCTTGATACGACTCGACTTCCATTTTCTCCTGTCTCTTACATATTAAGCCAATTGTTTTCTAAATAGAACATGTTTTAACAGTAGACATTAAATATTACAAGTTTTCCTATAATAACTTGGATAATAGATTACTTACTTAAAATACTATAGAAAGAAACTAAAAGTAAGTCAAAAAGCCATTAAACGAATCAACATTATTGCTTATAAAGAAAATCACGATAGCTACAGAGGGAACTATGTGAAACCTAATTTTATGTTCTAACAAATAGAAAACTTGGCCCATTTTATTTAATATGGAGGTAGTTTCATCACAGTTTGGAAAGTTTAGTTTATAGCATACAAAACTAGTTGTCAATGTAGTTATTTGTTTGAAACTGTTTCACGAATTCAGATTATGTTTATAATGTGAAAAATTTGCAAATACAATTTATTTGTCCGATTGGTTTTGTCATTTTGAATGTCGAACAACATAGGACTGGTGTTTTTTTGTTAGTGTTTTTGTTTTGTTGGTTATATTGGCAAGCAGAATTTATATTTTCAGAAACAAACAATGTGTTTTATTTAAAAAGTAACTTAAAATTATTTTTGGAGTTTTTTTTTATAAACCGTTTACTTTTCTGAATAATTATTTTGGTTAAGAGGACAGAATAAAAAAAGTGAATATAGAAACAAAGCGAATGTTTTATGTCATAGCATTAAACGACGAAAATTTACAAGCTAGTACTGTTGAATACTAATCGGACAATGTTTTTAAATCATTTTGAATGTTTCGAATGTCATGTTTTAATAATTTCTTTATTGGATCCAATATCATAAAAACCATCTCGCTTTGAATTTTTTATCCCTGATTATGCAAAATTATTGTAAAACATGCGTGAATATAATATTTTCTCCGATACGAATGTTTTAGTTTAAATTTACCTAATTTGACAATTACAATTTTTCTGAACAAAATTGGCCTTGTCTGGCTCTGTTGATTACTATTGATTGCCAATCGTACTATAAAAATCGTACTATAACTCGCAATATTTGGGGAATATCTCATACTTAAAATATTGGAGTTGGTAGTTTTGATTAACATTGAATAATTTATTCGTATACTGGTACTAAAGTTGGTCCATAAGGCATTTTACTGCTTTAGGTGATTCTGCGGTCAAATGAACAAATTCATTACAGGTACCTCGGAGTTTTAAAATACCGCTTTATTGTTCCATATTACTGATAATAACGGCCAGAATTTAATTAAATACTAAGGCGATGATAAAAACCTTGATAATAAAGAATATTTTCTAAAGAATGTAGGTATTCACCACGCAGATTAGAGCCGCAGATGTTTCTGAACTAACATTTTTATTAAAATGTCATGTCATCGTGCGACCAATCCATCAGTAGAGATAATGGAAACTGAATCTAAGGCAATGGCTCCAAAAATTGAAAAGATTTAATTTTCCGCATAACAGACTTACATTACTTTTTCAGAATTAAGTGTAAAGCTCGATCTATATGTAACACATAATAATATGAGTATAACCGGACATTGTCAGTATATATTCAATTTAACCTTTTATGCCTAAGTACGTTGACAACTAAATTATACAGGTATTTATAGAATAGATGTTAATTAATTGTTTCTACAAAATTTGGACGTTTTTAAAGGCAAAATTTAATGCGAAATTACTGAAGGTATCTGGGGCGCTCTTAGTAACAGGATTGTTGCTTCTTCTTGTGCGTCTAATGGGTTCAAGTTCTATGAGAATTCTCTCAGCTTCTTTTTCAAATATACATCGTACGCAAGTACTAACCAGATCAGTATATGCTCATCGTCCTAAAACCTCTTCAGATACTACATGGATCATTTCCAACAGGTTCGCATTCGGTAACTACTGGACTCTGGGCATCATGTGGCCAGACTACGCCCCTACACTGTTCGAGCCGAACCAATGGTGCCACAGAACGTTGTACGTCTTCTCATTGACGCAGCTGGGAGTGGTGTGGGGCCTGATATCTTTGCTGGTGTCGCTATTGCTGGCACTCGTCGTTTGTCAGGTAATGGCTCAGGTATACAATCACAATTAATATTGATAGTTTATTTAGTACCACCTATCGTATCCTTTAAAAGAGCACAAAGTTAGATTAATGAATTGTTATAATTCTAACGTTATATTTCATTACATGAAGGACAACAAAACTTAGCGTTTATGAGTTTTTCTTTAAATTATTTTTAAATAAAATGAACCTAAAAAAGTAGTATTGTAGCATTTAAAAAAATATTTGTAAGTTTAATTTCCTGTTAAGGTGTTCGGCTGTGGCTGGCTGGGTCCGCCTAGATACAAGTAGCAACGGCGCAGCGTCGTGCTAGAGCTATGGCACAGAAATATCAACAACACTATGGACGTGGCCGGTGCTCTGCTGCCCTTCACCCAAGTGGTGCGCCCCGAGCTCACCGTCCATGTCCAGGAGGTGCTCACCCAGGCAGATAAAGAAGTAGACGGTCCGAAACCCAAAAACACCATCCCACAAATTAACGAACCGAGTGATAGAGACGATGAAGTGAAAAGTCCTACAGCCAAAAACTTTGACAACCTTAAAAGTGTAAGAGATATAAACAAAAGTGCTAACGACAGTGCTACTAGAAAATATTATGAAAAAAGTGCTAGTGGTAAGAATAGTGAAGTGAGAAGCTGCGATGTGGTGAAAATGAAGAATACTAGGAGAGGCAGCCCTGCCTGATGGTTGTTCGTCGTGCTGCCACCGCACGGCAAAAAGCATGTACACTTTGAAGCAACAGATAAGATATATTACTTCTGAATTGCTATGGACAATTTTTCGCTGCCGAGCTAAATATCGAACCAAGTTTTCATATGAAAATATATTTAAGATAAATTAAGTGAAAATATTGAGAATGCTTGTAGTTGCATCTGTTTTTTTAATTCATTTTTCTGTGAGGAGACAATGCTTTAATATTGTAACAAAATTATCTTCACAAAAAATCTGAATGAGTTATTGTTGGGACCATCAGTCAGCTTCAGTGAAATTCTTTTGAATAACTTACTAAACTGAATATAGTTCTAAATGGAAAACTATAAATCCTATCCTAAAGAGACACGTCTCAGAATATTTATAAAGTTCTAGCCTACAATCACAATAAAGGCCAAAAGATAACAACTTTGACCGACAGTTGAAAGCGAGGCTTATACTAGACCTTTAGGATAAAACTCTTAGATTTACTATCGCTTTGTCTTCAAGGATTTTAAACTTGAATAAACTTTGAGATCTAACTTATATATTGTTCGATGTTTATGCTCGTCAGTGTACTCGTTGCTTGACTGTCACTGCTTTTCGACTTATCCGTGCTCAAAACGCTATCTATAACTGTACATCTAACATAATATATGTAAAGTAATGCATAATATTATGAACATAGTATATGTGATAGTAGTTTTAATTTCATATCATTATTTTGTCATAAAATATGTGTAATATCTTTATCATTAAGATACAACGAATATTTATTAGATATTACTGCTTTTTATATTGTAAATAATGAAATTGTATCCAGTCTAGAATGTAGGTACCTATATCATATCATCTGACATATTGTAGTATACATATCCTATATAATGTATTATAGATATAATCCGTGAACGATCAGAGTGGGATAAAGTGAAATGTTCTTGACAGCTGACAGGAAAAGTACCCGCAAACCAGAGGAAAAATCTGTGTGAACTTCGTTCCCAAAATTCGTATCTGAAATATTACAGGCTGAATCTGATTTTAGGATAAACTTATTCAGTCTGCGTTCGAATAAGCTAGTGTTGATATGGTGAACCAAACTAACACCAGGCTTGGAATTTTTATTATTAACTGTCGCCTGCGGTATTTCCGGACCAATACGACCTTCAAAACTTCAAGTAAAGAGCGTACTCCTTTTTAAAAGGCCGGCAACGCACTTGTGACTCCTCTGGTGTTGCGGGTGTTCATGGGCGACGGTGATCACTTACCATCAGGCGATCCGGATGCTCGTTTGCCGCCTATACAATAAAAAAATAAAAAAAAGGATTTACTCTTCGTTCGTCCTGAAGTTTTGTCCGACACTCCAAAAAAATCTTAGTTTGTCCCTTATCACTATTGAAGTTGCTTCGTCCCATATTACAAGTACATTAAAGGAACAGTCAACAAAAAAAAAGATATTTTTGAAACAATAATTCAATAATAAAGCACTTCTAAACATTTAGGTATAAACCACTCTGTCCTTTAATATTTTTAAAGCAGCATTAAAGATAGATGGGATCGATTTCCCATCCGTAGCTCTTGCTTCTTTCTTGCAGCGATATAATACAAACGTTATGATTTAAAATCTTTTGAACACTATTATTCACTGTTACCATACCACCACGGCACTTTCTGTACACACATCTCAAAATACGTAACCCTTTTTTGCCGATTGTACAAAAAAGTAAGTTTGGCATATACAAAAAAAATATGGGCCGTAGAAGGAAAATAAAGTAGGACGAAGCGGGAATAAAATAATTAAAATTATGTTTTGGGACGAAGGAAGCATATTGTTTGGGACGACACAGGATTTTTTTATGTAGGACAAAACTCAGTGGGCCAAACGAAGAATAAATCTAAAAAAGTTCCATAAGAAGATACATTTTTCCACCATCATTAAACTATCCCATTCTAACGTTTCTCGGGTGTTATGAATGTATACAAATAAACACCGTAACATAGTTTGTATTAAAATATTTTGTGTGCACCTAATTGATATTTTAAATTGTACTAAATGTCTGATTATTAGTGATGCACTCGACGAATTTCGAGAAGTTATGAAAAAAACAAAAATTAAATAAAAATTCATTCGTCTTCGTCTAACAGTATATAAAATAAAGAACCATTATTTACATATTAATGAAAGCGAGTGAAACAATAAATAATATTTTCATAACGTCTCGAGTTTCGATATGAAATGATCACGAAACTGCATGGAACAGGCTTTAATAGAGATTTTATGTGAAATCATATTTTTATAGAAGAGAAAATATGGAAGGAATGTTAAATATAATAGAATTATGTATATCAATGTGCTTGGTAGGTAAAACTTGAGAATCACTCAGTCAAACGCACGTAGGTACTGTGTACGTATTTTTTACATAAAAAGGAGTTGTTCTATGACTATCAATGCCACGTACATTAATATTTCATCCGGAGTGTACCGGTCCCTTTACAAATGGATTTCATACGGATTTTGTAAATATTTACAAATAAACAAAATTACTTATCCAAGATACTTGTGAAATGCTATTTTTTAAGACAGAAAAACACTTGATGTCTTGATTTAAATAGAAATAGCCTTCATCAATTTTCTGACTTTGCAGACTAGTAATATTAAAAAGAAAAAGAAGAAAATCGATACAAAAAAAAAACTTCAAATAGAATTAAATATTTACTGTCATGACCTGCCTGCCAATTATATACAAATTATTTTGAAGTATAAAAATAATGATCGTTATTAGGTCATTCAAAATTAAAGTTAAAACTTTTGATGTAATTCTCTGTCATTACTATAATCCAAGATTCAATTTATCAGAATAAAAAATGAATAAAAATATTTTTGACATCATTATCTTGGATACCATTGAATACGATGGTTGAAAACTAGAATGAACTATAAACTACATTTAAAAAATAGCATTAAAATATTTAGGAAATACGTAGTGAGTAAAATGCTGCAAAAGAAAATAGTGTAACTAGCTTAAGGTACACTGTCCACTATGATGTATCAATAAAAAAAGGTAACAAAAGCAGCAAATAGAAAAAAAAACAGTATTTACTGAGTTCAAGCACTTTATACTAAAACATTGAGGATTAAGGTAAGATTTTACTGAAATATTGAGAGCATCTAACATTTTACGCTTGATACGGTAAAATACATCGAACTTAAAATAGACTCTAATAAGCAAATATACAGTCTAAACTCGTTTACTTCTCTTCCCATCTGCTTACTTATGCAACGAACGTTGATTATAAAAAAGTGGAACTCGTAAAAGCACTCAAAGTGGTGTGCATTTAATTTTTCCTCTTACAAAATGTGACATACATTCTACCTTTAAGCTTCTATCTAAAAAATACAACCAAATTACTTCAGTCTCATGCTGGTGGGAAAAAAATCTTTTACCAAATACGGGTTAGGAATTTGCAAAAAGTCAACGTATGTAAGTCTCAGTTTACCGTACGTGACGACCTTTCTCCCTATTATAATAACTGTCGGGTTACCTGTTATACCCGAAGGGCATCCAAAAGGGTAAATGGAGATGAACTATGAAACACACTTTTGACAATAGTGAGAACAGTGTTACTCGTTAGTCTTAATTTGATGACGAAAAACACAAATATACGATCGAATCTAAAGCTTGTTATTTTCTATTAATTTTTGAGAATGAATTTATTTTGTAGTTAACAGCTTAGTGGACAGTTGGCCTAAAATAAAACCCTGTACTTATTGCGAAATTCGTCCTAACTGTAAATTAACGTCCCTTCAACAGACCAATTTTAAAACAAATCAGTGCTTTTCACAGTATTTTTGAAATTCTTTTTTTTACAAATTTTTGCTGAACAAAATTTATTCAGGGACATAATTTTTTTGACGGTGCTTTGAATATTAAATGATAAAAATGCTAAAAATAAATTGTAAAATTAGGCAATGCGTTTAGAATTGAATTCTTTTAGTAACTAAGTATAGTCGACCACGAAATACTACGAAGGTTTACTCAAGAAATATTTATTATTGTATCAATATTAGTTTATAATTTAAGAACCTTATTCATAGCTTAACTGCTTAATCGTATTGTGTAAAAGAATATAATTGAAAATGGTTACAGGATTTTCAAATGACGCAGTTAAACTGTGAAATAAGACTATCCCTAGTATTTAAAGTTTTAGGAATTTATAGTACTGGATTTGGGAACATAGATGAATTTGTAGTTATTTTTGTATAGGGAAAAAGTATAACATTTAAATAACGACCCTATAATCTTGGATATATCTTATCTATATAATAGATAGACTTTTTGAATATACCTATTTAGTCTATTTAGTCTTTAAAATATCTATCGTGTGAAATGCAAAAGATTTTCGATAAAAATAAATTTGTACATGGTTAATGTAATAAAAAAAATGGTAAATAGTGATTGCATAATTATATAAAAACTGCTATGCTATGCTGATCTGGAATTGCAAGAAAACATAGAAAGTAGATAATATCCATCACAATTTGCTATAGGACTTAGTTTTGTAAAATGGGCTTCTGATACCGAAGCGATACGTCTAGTGTCTATGTACCTTAATAAATAATTACTTCTTTATCTATAAGGTCCCCAGACAATGTCAGTATGTCTATACTGACAGTACTTTCTTTGAAATCGTTTACATTTACGTTATCGAGACTCAGGTGCATCAGACGACCTCGAGTTTTGGCACTCGTGGAAGCTCTTTCTTTTGATACTGACAATGTTTGGGCTCTCATAGATATAATTAAGCACTGCCCTTCTACGTCAACTGAATTACAATCATTTCAAATAATTTCGATTAAGAACATGTTATGTTATTCACTTTTCTTTCTCACAAAATTAAGGACCCATGTCAAAACAGATTTGATATAACATCATTTAATAGTAACCACTAAATACTTAACGATTCTTGTGAGTCAAACACTAAATCATACACTGAATATTTCAGTTACACTCTTATATTTATGAATGCGATATTGCTGCGAAATGTCTCAATAAATCCTCATGTCCTTGGCCTTGGACGGTGACCTTCCTTCCCCAATTCTGTTTCATTTCCATTCGTATTCTTTCATGTTTTGGAAATAACCTAACAGCATTGGATTTTGGGAACATTAATATTAAAATGAAGACATTGATTTCGATGTTGCTTTTTTCTCTGTGTTTCTGTTACTTGTTTCAGACATTTGAGAATATTTCTAGATATTAATGGATATTGACTTTATTGTATTATGATTAGTGCCTAAAACTAAGCTTTTGGAAACGCGTTTTCATCGTCCAAACTTGATTAGTGTTTTAGTAAACATTGTATTCTGTGTTAGAAACTTCTTACTGCGAATTAAGATTTAATACATCTTTAAAAATGGATTTTACTTTCAAATGGAGATGAAAACGCGATATTGACGACCACTTAAAAATATATCCTAGTAACTAGATCCCCATATCAATGTCCCTTTATATTCTATATTATATCATATTGTACCCGTATTTATAGTAGCATATGAAATGGAATACAATTAATTAAAAATGAATGTTTCTTTAATATATAAATATTATATGAAATCGCTGGAAGCATGACCTATAGGTATTATTATAATATATTATAGATAACTGTAAAGATTGTAATGCGTGTACTTATTGTGATGGAATGAGTAAATAAATGTGTTTTTTAAGTGTAACGTTTTATTTACAAAATTTATTTTATAGTTTTAGTCAATGTAATTAAAAAGTCGATAGTTATCATTTATAAAATTGCAGTTAACATTAGATTAGGTACTTTACACTAACAATAAAAATAATACATTAATAATAATATTATAGGGGCACTCGTAAACTAAGCAGCAAGTAGGTATGTATATATTTTTCTTAAACAAAGTTACCAACTCGGTGAATGTTGCAAGGTGTTGTAGCGTGAACTAGTCTTAAATATTGCCACTCTGCCCATTTCATCCGGAATTTTGTATGAAGATAACTAACATGATTTGATTACAATCTTGTTTTAGCACTAAAGAAGTAATTTAACATTAAATAAATATCTACTAAATATTATAAGAATCTAGTTTAAAAAAGATGTGTAAAAGTGATTGAAAAATCCTAATTGCAAAATAAATAATTTCATTTCATTTCATTTTCAGAAAGTTTTGAAATTCCAACAGTTTTGAAGTAGGTAGACTGAAAACTTATGGAACATATCACGTTTATGATACTCATTTTATAAACATACGCTAAACAAACAAACATGCAGCAAAACTTTGGTGCAATTCATTGATTTTACACATTATTTTTATATCAATAATATCATTTCATTTTTTTTTTATAAAGAAAGAAACTGTCCTCAATATCATATCACCGTTATTAATGTCATTAAGTTCAAAAATGACTATTTATAGTCTAATTGATGAATGATGAAAATGGAAATGCGTTCCTTACGAAGTATGTGCGGTGTAACTTTGAATGACAGATTAAAAAATAGCGTGATAAGAGATCGTTGCGGTCTGAAAGAAGATGTAGTGACAAGGATAAAGAAAAGTATGCTTCTTTGGTTTGGTCATGTAAAGAGGATGGATGAAAGGCGATTAACGAAAAAAAATTATAATGCAGTTCTTAGTGGAAACGCCAGGAGGGGACGCCCTAGAAGGACGTATACGGACCTTATTGGTGATGTCCTTCAAAAAGGTCAGGTGCGCAGTACCCACAACCGGCGTTCATGTATGAAACGATGCATGAATGTAGATGAAGCAAAAGGGTTATGTAAGGATCGTAGCACTTGGCGTTCTGTAGTTTCTGCCTACCCCCATGGGAAAAAGGCGTGACTTTATGTATGTTTTGAACTAAATAAATATCTTTAAACTTGAATTCAAAGCGCACGGTTTCGTTACTAGCAAAGGCTGCAAAAATAGACAAAGAAAACACTACAAAACCTCCACTTCTCATCTCTAAAACAAAAAAAAGGTAACAATAATTCGCAATACAGCATAAACCCATTCCATCGCGTTGTTTGTCAGCAATTTTTGTTTATCTCTTGTTATTGTTCATCTTGCAATTGTCTGCCCAAACATTGGGAAGGTCACAATGTAAATAAAACCCGACAGTCGGACAACTGAAAATAAGTTATTGTCTGTTTAAATTAAGTTTATCTTAGCTGTTAAGTAGACAAGGATACTGAGTTTGTGTAGGTGGACAGGTGTATTATTCTACACACATATTTCGCCGATGCCGTAATTGAGTCCCATGTAATAGGAGGCGAGTGTATTGTCATCTACCGGGTTCAGTTCCAGACTCCGTGCTGCTACTGAGAATTTCCATACAGAAATACCCAATAACACTTTACTCCTGTGAATCGAACCCAGGACCTCACGCTCAGAAGTCGCGCTTTCGACCACTATACCAATGAGACGGTCAGTTGATGTATTTGTGCGAAATAATAATTTGGAGAATTATATTTCATCATAATCACTATAAAAATACTACTGCTTCATTGTTCTAGTGATGTCAATCGTGACTGGTGAGCATAAATCGCTAGTGCGGTGAACGCATCTTCAGCGGATATAGTATTTTTGAATTTAGTTTCTTGACGTTGAATTCCATTTTTAACTAAGTCATATAATTCATAGAAATATCCTCTAGACATTCCAAAATAGTTAAAAAAATCAGCTGAGTTTTCTTTTAATCTTGGGTAAAGTGTATAAAAATCACCAGTTATATATGTTAAAGAAAACATTGGCGACGCTCTAGTACGGCGTTGTTTATGTTTCTTCCGTAGCAAGAGAACTAACAATAACACGTCCTCGTCAGAGTCCATGGTACCGACTGAAATCACTAAAATGCGATCAGACTGCAGCCGCGTATCTCTTCAAATAAGACGATTCACGTCTTACTGCTGCCGTCCCGCAGCAGTACGGCTCACGGTCGCTATAATTCTGCAACAACCGTGCGGCAGCAGTCCGGCACCAACCGTCTAAATTGAAAGCGCCCTAAGGTCTTGGGATCGATTCCCAGACCGGCAAAATCTTATTGATTTTTTTGTATAAAAATTGTAAGTAGCAGTCGGGAGTTTGGAATTGTGCGCGGTGGAGTGCAAGAGACTAGTCTCACTATTACACGGGACTCAATAAAGACATCAGTGAAATGGTGAACAGTATTGATACATCTCTGCGAAACCCTTCGGGGAATACAAGCGTGATGCTATATAACTTTATTTATGCTATTATCATGAAAGAAATCCTTCCGATCACCAGAGTTGGCTTAGCGAGGTGACTACGGTCTTATGTGTGATGCAAAAGATAATCTCATGAAATAAGACATTGTATGGCGAGGTTCCTAATAAGCTTTGCATGCTGGTAGGTTAGAAAAATATATTTCTCATAAAGAATGTAAAGAAAGTAGAAATAGCTAATAAAATTAGGTAGTCAATCGCAATTAATTAAAAAAAAATCTAATTGTACAATACTCAAATTCAAGCATGTTTTTTTTTAGTATCTGTACACAAACCTTTTCAAGTGGAAAATACCTAGAACCTAGACAGATCGATAAAAAAATATGATAGACGTATTTTATTTCAGATGTCTAAATTAGTTTTATTTTGTTATTCACGCTGATAAATTCATAAATCACTATTCAGCAGGATCATAGAGTACGATGATTCAAATATAAAATAAAAAACCATTTAGGCATAGATGTGAGGCCAAAAAAGAAGAAAAAATATCGTAGTTCGATTTTCAAATTGCTTTTTCCACCTCGCAAAGTCTAATATGCAAACAGGCACACACTGTCAGAACGCGCGTGATGGAGAACTCTCTGTAGCATTAAAAAAAAACATCAAACGGGTAGATAATAATATTGATCGGTACACATAGGTATTTAATTTGGTGATTCGATATTGGCTCATGCCACGGTTTCCTTTGTTTAACAGAAAGTATCTTCCTGGATAAATAAAATTGTGTTATCTCGCTCTCACCTGCGACTGCGCATACGAGCCAACGATCCGCGATAGCATCCCTCGCTCGCGCCTTTTTAGAACAATATGGTGTAAATTTTTCACAAACGATCAACATCTTTGACGTATTAAAATGAAAAATTAAATGAAAATGTTGTGTGAGTGCAATTTAAAAACCTTTGAACTTAGACTATTGTGTAGTGAATGTGAATCTATTAGTGAATACTTTGACAGCGAGTACATTAAAACAATTTTGCAAGCATCATACCAAAGGGACAAAGGTTAGTGAAAAACGCATCTTATTCTGTTTGGGTTTAAATGCCGTTTTCATATAGGTAATATCTTATAATATTGTATAATAATCAGAACTGGTTATTACTCCACATTAAGACAACGTGTTTTTACATTGAGAATTACGAATTACAGAAATATCGAACAGTCATTGACTAGAATGTTCAAAATTCAAAATTCAAGAATAGAATAATTTTTATTTGTCTGAATCACGATAACATTATAGGTGACGGGTAATATTAACAAAGTTCAGTACCCCTCGTGTAAGTTTCTTTTTGCGAATTATTGTTTCTTACTACATCGAACGTGTTCGGCGCTCCGATTGGTGGAGAGCACGAAACGGACCAATCGGAGCACCGAACGCGTTCGATGTAGTAAATCGAATTTGTCAAAAGAAACTTACACTAGAAGTACAATATGTTTCGCCAAAAATTAGCATACAAATCTAAATTTAGTTCAAACTTAAATTATTATATAATTCAAAACAATTACAAACCAATAAACAAATTATTAAATTTCACCTAATATCTAAATCTAATAGTTAACACGTCCTTAACATTAAAGAAGGATTTATCGAAATTTCTCTTTATAGCAATGTGGCCAACAAACAAACTTATTAGGCAGAATAACAAGTATGTATTACATGATTTTATTCCATAGACTTAGAATTTCGCTTACATACTAAATTTACGTTTTATTCCAACACTTACGTCATTATTGATATACCAGCCAAAAGCGACAAACGGCAATAACTCTGTGTCGTAGACTTCATTCTCGCGAAAATAAACAAACAATGTAAACAGACAAAATATCCGAGTTTTAATTTTATCTCATTATTTCATGACATTAAAAGCAACAGAAACCTTTGAAGCACTGAAAAATAAAACGCAATGTAAAACATGAAACTGTATCTTTTCATATTTTTAAAGCGTTTTATTTTGTATGACCTGACATTAAGATTCCTAGAATCTATATTAAAATACTTAACAGTTGAAAAAAGTACCTACTGGTATTTCTGCGTGACCTAAATGAAGCTGGCGATAATAAAAGCAATATGGACACTATCTAACTTAATTTACATAAAGATGTACAGAGGATAGCGTCATTTTTTTTTTATTGATCTTGTATTCGCCAGCGCATCTGCTGAGCGTGAGGGTCTTGGGTTACCGGCAGCCTAATTACCAATGTAGCGATCAGTTTGCGATAGGCGTAGATCGCGCGATAGTTTCTGTCAAACGTCATTGTTGTTTCATATATGTATTGGTCAACAGTGAGGCTGCTGTCGTGTGGCTGTCGTGTGGCTATCGCGTTGCTGTCGCTATTTTCACGTAATTAGGCTGCGGGTATGGCGACGTGTTATTGGGTTATAGCTGCACGGAGTCTGGAACTGTGCCTGGTAGAGCAATAGGCTCGTCCCCTATTATACAGGTCTCAATAACAGTATCGGTGAAATGTGGGTGTACAATGGCACGCTTCTGTCTAACCCTAAATATAGGTGTGATGCTATACTTACGAGTATGTACAGAGAAATCATAGTGTCGTATTCGTAGGTATTCGTTTATTTAGTCTTCTGGTGGATAAGAGAGAGAAAGCCACAAGCCTGGGTTCAGTTCACACCTAAATACCACCCATATAGCACCATCGTAATCAGTCCTTAACTGCTGAACCTAAACCCCTTCAGTTACCGTGTAGTGACAACTACTCGCAACATGGCAAAAAGTAAAGCGCCATCTATGAGAGTGAAGCTACAACAACAAACCCTGAATCGCACTATGAAAGTTTACAACGATTCTAACACATATACGTATATTCGACATCAACTGTCGGGCTTCGGCCCGCCAGGCTAACCACCTTGCCTGGTCGGAGGATCCTCCCTTTTCAATGGAGGAACACCATACCTCGTTCCTCCATAACCGCTTCAATGATGATCTTCACAGAACTCCGTTTCTACCTCCCTTCTTGGTTTCTAGTGCAGACCAGGATCCCATCATCCCTTTTAAAATACTTAAAATAACAGTAGAAACAAAATTCTCTAATTACCTATACAAAACAGTGGAAAGGCCCACACCGCCTATTCTACTTAAATATTTAAACGTAATCCGTTCAGTATTCTATCTAGCTACAACTAACTGTAACAAATTCTATTCTCGATCTATATATTGAAGTCTATGAAAAGTACATAAGATTGTATATATACAATCCTAGACAAGGGATAGCAATAAATTCTTTTAGTTTTATTGCTAAGGCGCGGTGAACGTCGGGTGTTTTATTAAAGCGATTCCAACAATTATAGGGTTTAACTAAGGTAAGCGTACCGATTCTGTTGTTTACAAACTAAACTAATTTCAGTTTTACTATGTCTCTTTCTAACAGAAAATATGAGACGAGGATGGAAGATTATGGTTCTCTCAAATAACTACACTTGTTTGTAATTTTATTATAATTTAGTCGCAATCACTGAAAGTTGCATTTCTCCGTAAATCACAAGAATATAGACTTATTTGGCAGTTCCAAATATTTTCTGTCCTTTTCTAATGATGTTTGTAAGAAAAAGATGTAGTGTGATGATATTAATAATAATAATGTCCTACTGACCGAATTTCGGTCACGGCGGCCAAGCTCACCGGAGATTAGCCAACTACGCAGGAGATATTATAGAGCACAAGTGTGCGCGCAAATACAGTTGCACTCTCTATTCCTTCACTCTTATAGTCCGATGGGACGGAAATCCGACGAGATCAGGCGCAGGACCAACGGCTTTACGTGCTTTCCGAGGCACGGTGTGTATTTACATACACGAAGGCCCAGACCCGAAACAAATATCTGTAGATCATACAAATATTTGTTCCGTGCGGGAATCGAACCCGTGACACGCAGCTCAGCAGTCGATCTCTCAACCACTGCGCCAACCGTGTCGTGTGCCGGGGGGGGTGATGATATTAGTTTAATAGGAACGATGTGGAATTGAATTCGGCCCTTTGTAACTAAATAAATGTATGAACAATTTATGTTTGTTTTACTTAAACATCGAGTGTAATTTCAAACCCTATATCTAGTCTATTGCTGGAATTTGCTTTCAAACTGATTGTACGCTTCTATACAAATCAAAGGAGATTGTTACCGTGAGTATCGTAACTGGTGACAAAGAAATGTCAAGAAGATGCCAGCCATAGACTTAGAATTCCGCTTACGATAATAAATCTATGACGCCAGCATTCTTTTCCTTTAGTTGACGAAACGGACGAAACACTAGTCTATGGTTGACACGCGTTTTACGCATCAAACGCGGTTCTGACGCGCTTAGAAAACTGTTCAATGGACCGTTTGCCATTCAGTCGCGACAAAATGTCATCTTGTACTAATACTGTAAGAATTAACAGCAAAATAGGATGTATAATACTCTGTGTATGTAAATGTTTACACAGTAAACTGGTCATTGAGGACGCTCAATCTCCTTTCCTTTGCTTCATGAGATAAAGGAAATTGTGATCAAGTCGTGTTTTATTAAAAACTAGTGATCCGCCCCAACGTCGTACGGGTGCAATTTACTAATGAAGGAAATGAGAAATTTCATACAAAAGTACCATCCAGAATTTTCGAATCCTTTGGTGGATTTTCCAAAAACTTTCTCTCATATAAAACTTGTCCAGACAATTACAAACACAACAAAAAGAAATACAGCTAAATCGGTCGAGCCTTCCTCAAGAGATGATCTTTTATACATGAGACAATTGATTTTTATTTATATACATTCTTTAAAGTTGAAAAACTCATTTACATGGACTGTTAATTAAGCATTTATCACCCTGACGAAGTTTCACGGCTTATTCGACTTCTTCAGAGTGGAAATAACGTTACTGTGTGTTGCAACTAGGAAACTGAGGAGCCTCTTACAATCTACTGCACGATGCTCACTAAGGGAGGATATATTGGAAATTTTGAGATATGAATCCTAACTGATTCACATACATGATAGACAGAGGAAATTGAGTGCTGGTTGTGGCACAGGTTTTGAACAAACTTGCAAAATTTATTACGTTTAAATAAGTATATCCTAACTCTAATCTAATATTATAAATGCGAAAGTAAGTTTGTTTTTTTACCTTTTCACGCCTAAACCACTGAGCAGTTCATCATGAAATTTTGCATATATGTTGTCAAGGGTACAGAAAAGGACATAGGGTACCTTTCATTCAGAAAAAGTACTGTTCCCGAGGGAAAAAACAATAACTTTCGACGGTCACAATTGCTTTAGGACGCTAGATGGCGCTACGTGTGACCCGAAAAAATGCACGGGTTCGTAATCAATGCGGGCGGAGCCGCAGGCGGAAGCTACTACATAATAAAAAGATTCTATGTTATCAGGTATACTTATTCTTCAAGGTACAGTCTGTTGATGACGATGGCTTAATAGACGTATGGAGGGTAGGGTAGCTAGAACATCAACAATTATCTATATAGGCCCAACAAATATTAATTTCGAGCGGAAAATGAACCCGCGACCTGTAGGGCAGAAAACTAATTTAATTTATTTTTAAAATAACTTTGGTTGTATTAGTACAATTGATGCGTAAAAATGGTCGTAATAAAAAAATAATGTTCAAGACATGGTTGTATTGTGTTAGCTACCTTTGCCTATAGATATAAGGACGAATGTACAAAAAGAATACGCATAGAAATCGCAAACTGTAGTTGAATTGGGGGTAGTTTGGTAAATCGTCGCTGACCTAGTTACAGTGAATCGCGGCGCACGCGCTGTGCGACGACCGAGCAGTTAGATTTGCGTGTTGAGTTGAACGGACTGTTTTTGAAGTTAAACGTTTGCCTCTGTGTATTACATAGGGCTTATCATAGTACAATGTGTATTTTTCAAAGGCTTTTGAGAACCCAAGTCCCTTGTGATGACTGTAGAAATTAATAATAACTCAACGTGAGACTAAGTGAGACAGTGTGATTTATGTGGAGCTCCAGTATCTACTGCGGGTTATTTCAGGTAGGTGATGTTCAATTGCTTTCTTGTAGACTGTTTATTGTCAGAATGATTTTTTTACTCACAGGCATTCATAGTATGTAAATGTTCTCATTTGGGCGATTATCTACATTATAGATATGGGAGGGTAAAGTAGACTAAATCGTTCGGTTTATTCCACTTTTTTCACCTGGGTGAACAAAGTGGAATTTTTGGTGTCCTCATTTCACCTCGGAATCATTTCACCTAGTGAGTGATATCACCCAGGTGAAATAATTCGACATATTTGGTGTCATTTGTTCACCTTGGAATTAAATCACCCAGGTGAACAATGGCGACTTTTTTCTTCATGCTTGTGGACTTTATTCACCCACATACAACATGCTACAAACTTTCAAATCAAGTCAACTTATTATATTTTAGATCGATTCAATATAAATTAGACATAGATACAAGACACAAACAAAAACACAGAAAGCTTGTATGTTCATTTTGATGGTATGGTTGGGTAAGCGATTGGCTTTGTGCGCTACCAGTCACAAGTTGAAGTTAAGAAAAACTAGCTGTTGGCCATGGCTTTCGCTCGCGGATATATTTTTATGTATTAAATTAAGGCTCGTAGTTTGAGTAGTCAAAAAACTAAAAGGTAGGTAGGTCGGAAGGGAGGCCTTTGCCTTGCAGTGGGCAATACAACTAACTAAAAAAATAATAACAAAACTATGCTAATAAAAATTAACTCGTCATATTATAATTATATTTTAAGCCGCATAATGAAACCATAGCGCTATTCAAAAACAGTGCACGATGCCATATATCGATCATAGATGTAAACTTCCCATATAAACTTTCAACCTCTAATTCACCCTCTTAGGGGTAAAATTTTGAAAAACGCCCATGTGCGTGTACTTTTATTTCTAACCAGAAGCAGGTATATGAAATTTCGTGCTTCTTACTTTAAAAATGACAGACTTCCATACAACCGTTCATCATGAAATTTCTAAAAATCCTTCCTTAGTGGCTGTTTACAACATAAAAGGCATCAACTGCCAAAATTTCAAGTTTGTAGCCTCAGCGGTTTAGGTTCTGCGTTAATGTCAGTCAGTCAGTCAATCAGGACATGTTATTATATATGTATAGATATTTATTTGATCATCGTAACTTTTCAAGAAAATGACCAACATAAATGTGACCTTCAACTAGTGTCATTTGACAGTCTTCTATAAAATTATTGCGAACATCTGTAGGGGTCAGATTGAACGAGGATGAATATTCGCCGTGATCAATATTACATCTTTGTTTTAAACGCAATACATAAAATGACGCGTCTATTCTCAACGCATCAAGTATATGTATTATGTTATTCTTAACCTTAATTAAAAGTAGTTTACCCTCTATATAAAACCTCTATACTTAGTATTTACTACTCTCATCTTATTTTTTTATTTTAATCATCATTTTTTGATCACCAGTTTTGCAAAGATAAATTACCATAATACCATTTTCAAAATTATTACAAAATTTAATTAGCTCTTTAATTTTTATATTTACATTTAATCGATCTAAAAATAATAAGTTGACCTTGATTTGAAAGTTTGTAGCATGTTGTATGTGGGTGAATAAAGTCCACAAGCATGAAGAAAAAAGTCGCCATTGTTCACCTGGGTGATTTAATTCCAAGGTGAACCAATGACACCAAATATGTCGAATTATTTCACCTAGGTGAAATGATTCCGAGGTGAAATGAGGACACCAAAAATTCCACTTTGTTCACCCAGGTGATATCACCCAGGTGAACAAAGTGGAATAAACCAATCGTTCGCACAAATTTAATATCTGAATGTTTACGAAATGCGGTAAATAAGGCACAAAGTTGTGTGTACCTTTCTATTTTGTATATGCGTTGGTAGATTAGAAAAACATGGTATCGTATTTATATACTATAATCGGCACAGAATATTATGATGGAGAAATTAATATTCTTTCCCAATCAAACTCTGTTTAAATTAATGCAATGTTAAAACTTACTCATGTATAAGTGAACCTATAACGCTGGAATATTCAACAAAAATATGAAAAAATGTTATTCAATCCGTCAAGTGTTTAATCAAACATATGCTATATCATTCTCTATAAAAAAAATTGTGGCCGTTTAAAAAACCATTGCTATATTATCTAAAAATGGTTCACTTCAACGAGAAAACTTTATAACATTGGCAATTATGACGTCACTCAAGTCAGTATTACGTACTTACTACCAATACATAACATCAGTTTCGTAGCTTGTAGAAAGTGTTTATCAATGTCAGTAACAACCCGAGTTGAACATACCCGAGTGCCGAGGCGAACATATTCAATTTAGTTGAGAGCGGTCTCTGTATGGAATTTTTATGAACACGTGTTCCTATGGTGTATGGAAAATACATACATTTTGAATAGTGTAGGTTGGTGTAGTGGTATTAAGATCGCTATAGGAAGCTATAGCTAGCTACCTATTTTTATCTCCGGCAGTAAAATTACCGATGTAGCAATCAGTTTGAGACAGGCGTAGATCGCGCGATAGCTACTGTCAAATTTTATTTTAGTGTTATCTATGTGAGACTGCTGTCGTGTGGCTGTCGCGTTGATGTAATTTTTTTTTACGTAAATGACTAACTTTTACAATTCGACACTCCGAGCTGCTACGGAGAATCTTCTAACAGAATTGATTGACCTAGGATTCAAATCTAGAACTTAGGCTTAATAGCAGCAACAGCAACCAATACACCAATTAGCCAGTCTAGAGAGAACTTTTATTAATTAACTTCTGTTTGCTTTACATAATTACTCAAATGAATTTCATAAGATGAAAGCTGAAACTCGTAAATATAACTACATTTTCGTTTTCAGTTTATCTTGTTCATAAACTTCAAGCATCAGGTAAATAAAAAAATACTGAAACTTATAAATTACTCGAGCAGTGGAACTCAAGTTTATGGCGAGGAACGTAACTGAACACGGGGAAAGAAACCAGTTTGCGGCGAAGTACTCTGATACAAATGGACTTGGCCGGATTTGAAAAAATCGCTTTTCTACCTTGCTAAGGTCAGTTTGCAAGTTAAAAGATTGAAATCTACTTTATAAGATACTAGCTTCTGCCCGCTGCTTCGCCCGCGTTTTCTCGGGATAAAATGTAGCCTATGTGCTATTTCAGACTATAATCTATCTCTTTGCCAAATTTCATCCAGATCCGTTCAGCCATTTTTGCGTGAAAGAGTAACAAACATACATATGTACATCCGTCCAACCTCACAACTTTCGCATTTATATTTATAGTAGGATAGGATAGGATGGTAGGATATTGATATATTTCTGAGAACAAACAATCTTCTTAGATCTAAAATCGGTAAAACATTTTTTTTTTAAATTGCCTTCTATAAGCATAAACGAATCCCGCCAGTCGCCTTGTGGCCGAAATTCGACCGTATCAGTTTTTAAGTTTGAACTTTGAACATTATTGAGGTTCTTTTCGTATTACGTCAGTTGCAAGCATATACTTAGGATTCCGCTTACTCTAAATCTATGGTTGCGAGCGACATTGATTTGACATTTGTCATTGGCAGTATGAACGTAAACAAACTCACGTTCGTATTTATAATATTAGTTAGAATTCCCGTTCCCGTGAGAATACGAGGATGAAATATAGCCTATTTTACTCGCTGATAATGTAGCTTTACATTGGTGAAAGAATTTTTAAAATCGATTTAGTTGTTTAGGCGTCAAAGCGTAACAAATAAACAAACGAACAAACTCACTTTCGCATTTATAACATTAAGTTAGGATATTCGTTTGACTGCCTCAAAGTCTAGTGGTATCAAGCACAGCTACTGAACGTGAAGTCCTGGGTTCGAGCCCCGGGCTATGTGTTATTGGGTTTTATTGAATATTCTAAGTAGTAGCCCGGAATTTGAATTGTTACTGGTTAAAGGCAATAAGGCTCAAATCCTATTGTATAGTAATACAAGTAATACACACGCGTTCGGCGCTCCGATTGGTGGAGAGCACGAAACGGACCAATCGGAGCGTCGAACGCGTTCGATGTAGTAAATCGAATTTGTCAAAAGAAACGTACACTAGGGGTGACGTCATGTTGAACGAGTACCTTAAGTTATGCGTTTTTCCCACTAAGAATTTCTATTTGGGAAAACCCACTAATGCTTCACCCGATGAGGCAGTAAGGTTAGGATAGATAATGAAAAAAGTGCGATAGAAAGACATTTCTTAACAAACGTATTACTTTAACGAACTTGAATCTTCGAAGCTATCTTTCGGAATTCAGGGCGATATAATCACAAAACTTCTATCAAATGTCATATTTCCCAATTCTTGGCTAAAAATGATGTAAATTCACTTAGTATTTGCGCGGAGGAAACTTAGAACAAATATGTTCAGTCTCTAAGTTCGGAAATGGGGTTAAGTAAACCGTTATACACAGTAATGTAGTGAATGAGAAAATGTCTACCTAACAATGATAACAAACAAACAATTTTATATACAGGGTGTCCCGGAAAGTAATGTCTAGTGGAAGTCCTGAGGTAGAGCATCCTTAGAATTCCCCAAATCACCTCCATGTATGTTCAGCGATTTTTTGTAGTTTTCTAGTTTCGGCGGCACGATTGGCACAGTGGTTGATTGATCAACTGCTGTGCTATGTGTCGCGGGATTGATTTCCGCATGGAACAAATATTTGATTTTTTTGATTTGATTTTTTTGATTATATGATTTACAGATTGTTGTTTCGGGCTTGAGTCTTTGTGTATGTGATTATAAACGCACCTACGACGAGCGACAAGAATATTTTTATACGCATAAAACATAGCAATTCAGTTGTCTAAAATAAATATCCCGTTCTAACCTCACGTGAGTGTGCATAAAAAAGGTTTCATTTTAGCAAACCCTAACACGGATTTTACTATCAAACTTTATAGATATTGACTATAAAACATTGAAATACATAGATTGAATTGTGCCCTAAAACTGAGTCCATTTTTATACTAAGGAAGGACTTTTTACACAACAATTGTAACCTGACAGATATAATACCCGTGGAATATAAAAGCCATAAAATCTAGATAGATTTTATGGCTTTTATATTCCACGGGTAATGATCAGATGATCATTAACAAAACATAGCATCACGCCTGTATCCCCGAAGGGATAGGCAGAGGGCAAATTTCGCCGATGTTATTAAGTCTCAAGTAATAAATAGGTGACGACCCTATTGTTATCGACCGGGCACAGTTCCAAATTTCATGTTGCTACTGAGAATTTCTATTGTTCATCAATAAGAGAATTTACCTACCTTTACTTAATACGAATATTTGAAATAATCTAAAATTTGTTTAGTCTGGACCTATTTATTTATTTTACTTTAATTACAACGGCCTGGGACCAATTACAATAATTAAAGGTACAGAATAGAAAAATAACAGAACAACAACAACTACAAAAAAAAAGAAAACATTCATAAGACCCTCTCACAATACTTCAGACACACTGACAAGATCTTCGACCATTCATCCGTTAATAGATCGTAACTTGGATTAGAATCCAAGAGACCACTGAGTTCAGTGAGAGTGCAAGGTATTGATGACTTAGCAAGATGAAGGCACTGCGAAAAGTATATGCTAGACCTAGTACTACATTTTTCTCACAAAACTTTGAGGGAACAATGTATTCATAAGTATGAATTGTAAAAAAAATCAGAATTTTAAAGAGTAACCATGGAGTTTCTTGCCCGTTCTTCTTCATAGGAAAACAACACTTTGGAAGGTGGCAACTAGAGTCTGGCTACTCATCATCATCATCATCATCATCAGCCATAAGACGTCCACTGCTGAACGAAGGCCTCCCTCAAGGGGGGGTTTGCCATAATCCCCACGCTTGGCGGCTTGGGGATCGCAGTGGCTCACCGATTAGTGAGAGGACGCTGCTGCCCGTCCTCCAGTGTCTGGCCGCACTTTTAAGACGTACCCGGGTCTTGGCTACTCATGGGCTACTCATAGGTGCCTTTAACTGGTCTACATCACAGGTTTTCAAGTTAACTTCGTCTACTTCATTCACTTTGAGGATCAATTATTTCCTAGCGTCCTCTAAAATTTTAAATTTTTTTCATCTTAAAAATCACAATCGCAATCATTACTTTAATAACTTTAATTTAGTTATAGTGTGCCATATTTGACTTGTTTCTGAGTGTAAAGTTACATTTCAAAAGTGACTGTTATTAACATTAGAAAAACACAAATCAGCCCCCCTCAACCGCTTCAACACCCCCTGATTAACTCTAGGACCTTTACCGCCCCCGTGTAGGTCTCTAGCGCCCATAAGGGGGCATTATCGCCCACTTTGAGAAGGATTGGTCACATAAATAAAGATATATTTTATTATTATTAATATGTATCTTTGAAATTTCTATTAGGCCAACTATACACTTTAAAATTGAACTGAAAAACTTTTGAATCTTGTTTTTTATCTAGACCTAAAGTCTAGACTGGAAGTTACATAAAAACTAACCTAACCTAACCATTAAACTGCTTTTAACCCTAATGTAAGACTTACTTTTTGCGTCTCGAACCTTTACCTTCTCGCTAGACCTCTATTATTCCTAATCCTCACAAAAACACATTGGGTATATATAATTGCCACAAGGGTTTACCAGTCACATCAGTAGGTTTTCAGGTTTCTAGATTTATTTATATTTCCATTATAGGAACGACAATTTGGACGGCACGGTTAGCGCAGTGGTTGAGAGATCGACTACTGCGCTATGTGTTGCGGGTTCGATTCTCGCACAGAACAAATAATTGTATAATCTACAAATAGTTGTCGGTCTGGGTCTTTGTGTATATTATTTGTGTTTGCACCCACGATACAGGAATTATTTGTAGAGTGGGGAAACGTCAAAATATATATATACACATATACATATATGTATATATATCACAGGCTTTTTGTCAAGTTCGTGTTTCCATTTATTTATCCACTAATTCTACAACTAACCACTGCTTAAAAACATAAGATATTTTTCTCGACCCGAGAATCAAACTCAGGACCTCATGCTCAGCAGTCACGCTTGCGAAGACATGACGGAGTCCATTGCTTGATATAGGCTGAAATAAAGAAAACCTGAAAAAAAATGAGATCCTCTAATGATGTCTCTATTTTGTATTTAATATGTTTATTATATTTATTTTATTTATATCCTTGGTCTGTTGGTTGCATGAGCGGGTGTTGAGTGGGAAGCCCTGGATTCGGTCACTAGGGTAATGTTATTAGGATTTTGTATATTAAAGTTCTCATGAGCTCAACGTTTTGAAATGTCCCCGGTAGATGGCAATAGGTTCGCCACCTAATACATGGGACTTAATATCGGCGTCGGCATTATCAGCAACATTATGTAAATGAAAAACAAAATAAAGATTTCATTACTATAATTTAAGAAAAATGAAGATATTTTGATAAAGAAAAATTACATAACTTACTATTTTATGTAAGTTATTTCAGACAAGAAAATAAAGAAAACAATTTGGTGTCGCAAGAGATTTTCTTAAGAATGAAAGTATCTAGCGTGGGTTGGTAAGATATTACCACTATCTAGATATTTTAGATACTACTATTTCAGAAAATGAAAATAAACAGTGACGTTTTTCCATTATTCCCTTCAATATACTCCATCTTCATTGGATGATGAATGGTGTAAACGAGAAGACAACATAGCATCACGCCTGTATTCCCCGAAGGTTTAGGCAGAGGTGCTTCGTCCACATTTCGCTGATGCCGTTATTAAGTCCCATGTAATAGGGGGCGAGCTCATTGCCATCTATCGGGCACAGTTCCAGACTCTGTGCTGCTACTGAGAATTTCTATACAAAAACATTGCTAGACACGGGAATCCAACCCAGGACCTCACGCACAGCAGGCGCGCTCGTAACCTATGTGCTATTCCAGACTATAATCTATCTCTATGCCAAATTTCACCCAGATCCGTTCAGCCGTTCTGGCGTTATTGAGTAACAAACATCCATTTGTCTAAACGTTCGCATTTATAATAGTAGTAAGATGCTCAGTGTGACGTCTAATTTTACAGTATATGTATGTTTACTTAAGAATACACCATAGTATATATATAACTCTACAATATAGCATTGGGCAGGAGAAGAATGCGTAATAATATATCTTCACTTACATTATTTATTTGTGGGGCTCATAGCTAGATAGCTAACACGCAGATCGCCACATGTATAACCTCACAGATCGACTGTCTGTGATGTTATAAAGCGCTTCTTTGATTTATAACCGTTTTTCACACATCTGAACTTCTCCGTTCTTCAGAGAGTACCTTAAGCAATAATTCTGACAACTCTTACTTTGGAGCATCCGTGTCCCCCAGGAATTGTCTAAGAATTGTCAGATAGCAGTCATCATCATCACCCACATAGGCTTCTCCTCATAAGCGCCACTGATTCCGGTCTTCGGAGAACAGTCGCTCCGTGTAAAATACTGAAATTCAGCCGCATACGGTTAGACTGGGAGCCGACCACAATGTCGTTAAGAAAAGGCTAGACAGATGATGATGATGACTTACATTACTTATTCGTATCCCAAACATTTTCAATTCCATCCACATCCAAACTACCCGTACACGTTACTCTCCTCTCATAAGTTAACGTCATAATATGAAATGTGGACGATCACTTACTGGCCGTTTTCGTTTACCACAGGTTGTCGCTTTATGATAGGATTGCCAACCGTACTTTTTCCCAGGACATGTCATGCTTTTTGGAGTGTCCTGGGTTGATCTGGATAGTTATTAAGTAGAGTCGTGGGTTTTTTAAAGAGTCCTCGTAAGGTCCTGCATTTTATTATTCGCGCGCCACTACTGCCTTAAAGCTTCCGTTCAATCATCGGCGTTATTTTATAAATTAATCCTTCATTTCATTTCTTATGTTATATAATTTAATTGAATATAATTTCGTAAAACATTGTAATTGCTGTTCACTGAGTTTCATTGACACTGTTTTCTTATACTGCGTCCTGTTTTTAAACCGAAATGTCCCGGCATTTCCACTTTCAAATCGTGGTTTTCAAAATTTGGGGATGGCAACCCTTCTTTATGAGCAAATGTGGTATATAAAAGTTGGGTATTAAAGTAATGTGAGCTAAAAGAGTTTATTATATTTCATGTTGGTTTAAAGTCAAAGTTTTTTAATTCAACTAGGCAGGCCCTTTTAAAAAGTCGAGACTCTAGGTACGCGGTTCCAAAAGAGGCTAGGTCCTATGGAGATGAGACCGGCAAGAAATTCCATGGATACACTTAAAAAAAAGTGAATTTACAATTCCTTTTTTTTTTTTTAAACATAGCCCCACACTAGGATTTCTCCTGTGCCGTGGGTACAGTTTACAAACATACATGTCACATGCACACACAACCAGACCCGAAACAACTATCTGTAGATCATACAAATATTTGTTCCGTGCAGGAATCGAACCCGCGACACCGAGCGCAGCAGTCGATATCTCAACACACTGCGTCAACCGTGCCGTCAAATTATAACTCAAGTGTTAATGTTATGGTTTTTAGCTATAATTAGATGGTAATGATAGTTATGGGTATATTTAAAGCCCTACATGATTAGGGTATGAATGCGGCGGTCGAGGCAAATAACAAATGAATTGCGAAGGCCTCATTTTTTTAATTTGTTTTCAGAAATCGTTTCTAAGCGGATTTAAATCCTCCTTTCAAGTTTGTAAACCATCTAGTTCTTAAGATTTCGATTAATCAGTTGGCTTTTGAGTGACTGTGGTATTTCCCTATTGTGTGTGTTTATAAAGTGGTTTTCCCATTAAACCAAAGCGTAATTTCGATTTGAACTTAAACGTAACTACATTTTCCATTAGCACAAGGCACCAAAATAATATCCCCAACAATCAGCTCAAACTGCTACAACTATCGAGTGTTTACCGCTCTATGCAATGTTATTCGCAATTAGAAAGGGATAGCGCTGTATGTTTTGTATATGTGCGTCCCTTTCTCAAAGTAATAGGCACACATTATCTGGCTATAACGTCTTAACAGCTGTACTGTTATAGGGCATTTAAACCAGAGAACGTAATTTTAAAGCCTCATTGGTCTGTTGTCCGCAAGCGTGACTGCTGAGTGTGCGGTCCTAGGAGCAATTCTTGGGACGGGCCAAGTGTTATTGGGTTTTTTTTTTTTTTTGTACACAAATTCTCAGTAGCAACACGGAGTCTGGAACTGTGCCCAGTAGATGGTAATAAGCTCGCCCTCTATTACATGTAACTCAATAAATGCATCGGCGAAATGTAGGTTTACAAGAGTACATATTTGCTTAACTAGTTTTTTTCTTAATAATATTATAACTGCAAATTACCATTTGATGCAGATTGTTAACGAATTTAAACAAAAATAATCCCATTGTGTGACAACGCTGAACCGAGCAACATTTTTAAAGATTTTATATTATTTAATTTGATTATCACATGCGTTAACGGTGAAGGGTAACATCGTGAGGAAACCTGCGCACCTGAGAGGGCTCGATAATGTGTGTAGTCCGCCAACCCGTACCGGGTCAGCGTGGTGGACCAAGGCCTAACCCTTCTCATTTTGAGAAGAGGCCCTTTCCCAGCAATCGGACAGTAATGGGCTGGATTTATTTATTTACTAGCTTCCGCCCGCGGCTTCGCCCTTGTGGTTTACGAACCCGTAAACCACAAGGACCCCGTGCCCAATTTCATCCAGATCCATTCAGCCGTTCTGGCGTGAAAGAGTAACAAAGATCCATCCATCCTCACAAACTTTCACATTTATACTATTAAAGTAGGATATTAATTCATTAAGCTGCGGTCTGACGCTCGTGACAAATTAGACTTTCTATTGTGGAATCTTGACGGTTAATATTGCCTATATTTTATTTGCGACATCACAAATGTTCACTAAAGTCTAATAAAGTAGCTCCACTTTACATAATGTCAGTAATTAGGCTCGGCGATAGCACACGGATGTAATTGAAAGATAACTGACGCTAATTTGTTTTTAATTAGTAGAACATCGTTTAAGAAATGTAATTGAACATGATGATAAGAGAGGAATATTCAGTAGAATATATGATTACTCTTCACTTGATAGGGGTTTTCTTTGAATTTTATTCCGCGCACCGAAATTTCAATTACTGTTTGAATTTGAATGAAATATGTAAGGTTTATAGATATTTTTGTTTTGTGTATAAACTAACATTGTGACTGTTCTATATAATTTTTGTTTTCTATCTTTGAACGTAAGAAATATGTCACTACATGTCTTGACATAGGTGTCTGTAACCACGAAATATTCAAACATGTTATTTTGATGTGAAACATCTAATGCGGCGGGTTAGACCGACTGTTAGCGTGGGGATGCGTCGCCACGTCATGCCTCGTCAAGCTATATGATTTTATGAAACAAAAATATAAAATACTAGCTTCTGCTCGCGGCTCCGCCCGCGTTTTCCCGAGATAAAATGTAGCCTATATTGGTGGATGGATGGATCTTTGTTACTCTTTCACGCCAGAACAGCTGAACGGATCTGAATGAAATTTGGTACAGATATAGATTATAGTCTGGAATAGCATAGGGTAATTTTTATCCCCGAAAAATGTACGGGTTCGTAAACCACGCGGGCGAAGCCATGGGCGGAAGCTAGTGTTGTATAATATAAACTTATAGCACCACGAACAAAGGAATAGTTGAAAGGAGAAGAAAAAAATGCAATATCGTTATAACGCGGCGAACGGGAAAAGCAAAGATGGACAACGTTTTTCTCCTTTACGCATTTTCCTTTCAAATACTTCGCCTTCTGTATCAGCCATTTTTACACTTACTTTCGCTCGCGGCTTCGCTCGCGTGGTTTACGAACCCGTACATTTTTCCGGGATAAAAAGTAGTCTATGTGCTATTCCAGACTATAATCTCTGTACCAAATTTCATCCAGATCCGTTCAGCAGTTCTGGCCTGAAAGAATAACAAAGATCCATCCATCCATCCATCCTCACAAACTTTCAGTTTTATAATATTATAAGTAGGATTTCATGACTCAATTCAAGGGTTTGTCGCCGCAATAATCCAAAAAGTTATGTTTCAATTAACAAACTAATTTAAAACAAAATTGAAATGTTTATGAGTGAGAGATATTTTTGATTATTCGAGACATATTTTTCGCATAAAATAACCCGAAGCTGTTTACGTTATTACAGTTTCAATTTTAAAAAGAAAAAATATTTAAAGCAATATTTATTACAAGCAAACAAGTACCATGATGAAGTGTAATAGAAACAGAAGAAAGGCCGTCATAATTATTTTTGTATGACATACAGATGGCAACTGCTTATGTCATTTTACAACGGAGTTCTTATTCTTTATGGACATCTCATATAAAAAAGGACCTTATTCCCTGTCTCTCGCAACTGTTCTAACAAAAAATAGAGCAGCTGTCACTGTACCAAAAGGCACAGATTGTTTGAATAACCTCCTTTTTGTTCATGAATGTTGAATAACTGAATTTTATTCAGATTATTATCCTAACTTTAATATTATAAATGCGAAAGGAAGTTCGTTTGTTTGTTACCTTTTCACGCCTAAACCACTGAACCGATCATCCTGAAATTTTGCATGTACGTTGTCAGGTGTACAGAAACGGACATAGCGTACCTTTCATCCCGAAAAAAAGTACTGTTCCCGAGGAAAACAACAATAACGTTCTTATGGTAATTGATGGCGCCACGTGTCTTTCGCTAGCAGAGTACAACCCGAATTGATTGTCAAATTTTAAATTAACGCGACCGAAAGCCGCGGGCAAAAGCTAGTGTTTTATATTTTACTATTGTTACCCCACTGAATGTCATGTTTGATTTACCTAAAGTTATGTACAATCATTAACATGTTCTGTTTCAATTCTCGTAATATCATAGCATTGCGCCCGTAATCCCCGAAGGTTTAGGCAGAGGTGTACTGTTTAACACTCACATTTCGCCGATGCCGTTATCGAATCGCATGTAAAAGTGGGCGAGCCTATTGCCATCTATTGGGAACAGTTCCAGACTCCGTGCTGCTACTGAGAATTACCTTACAGGAAAACCCAATCACACAGCCCGACCCGGGAATCGAATCCAAGACCTCATGCTTAAAAAACGCGCTAGCGACCACTGAGGCAATTCTCCTAATATCACATTATAGGTTTTAACATAGTTTTTTCTAGAATGAAATCATTGATTGGTGCCTAATGCAAAGAAAAAATATATGGTGATTAAAAAATCTTGCATATAATTTTATATAGAGAAAGAGACTACGTGTAATAGAGGTGTATGTTGAAGCTCGCGAGAATCGTTCCCTGAACCCTTATTGGGTGTGTCACACGCATGGCAGATTTTTCAAATAGACATTCTATTTTCAACTGGATTATTTTTAAACCAGTATATTTATTAGCCGCTCTGTTTTTACGTTTTATGGCATATCAAGTCTCGTTAACTGGCTACATAGAAACCATCGCGCCTACGCATAGTCTGGAAATGTAGGCGTTTAATAATAACTGTGTGCAGTACAAATGTACAGTTCAACAGAGATGTAACCAGGTGAAGTTTTATAAAGAAATCATTATGAATATTTTAAAATAACATTTCACAAAAATATATTGTTCAAGTATTTTGGTAACAGAGCGACTCGTAGCTACATAGCTATCGCGCAGATCAATTGATCTGCGAGGTCAAGTACCGCTCTATGCGGTCAGCATTTTGATGGGAGACCATTTTTCACACATTGAGACCGGTAGTCAGAAAACATGACAGTCTTTACGGGTGTCAGCAGCTCAAAAAGTCTTAACTATAGAGTATCAGTGTCTCCCAGAAATTGGGCGGTGGAGGTCAGATGGCAGTAGCTGCCAGTAAAATACTGTTATATTCAACCGCAACCGGTTAGATTGGAAGCCGACCCCAATGTTGTTGGGAAAAATCTAGGCAGATGATGTTTAATGATGACTGGTCACTTATACCTCGGTTTAAAGAAAAAAAATACATTAGTTCTATACATATAACTGTAAATAGGTAGTTACATAGTAAGGCACATTTTACATTATTTTTTTTATAAATTTCGATCATGGGACCTTAAAACAAAGTGAAAAAATTACCAACGTCTAGGATGTGAAAAAATGTGTTTCTTTTACGTGCCTGACTTAGCGTAACTTGGGAAGGCTTTTTCCGTGCACACAAAGTTTGCAATTTTAATATATTTTCTGTTTTAAATCTCACTTTTACATATTTAACCTTTCCAAATTCATAACGATCGCTACCAACAAAATTTTAACACGATTTTGTTTCATTCAACTTTTAACTCAATATCATCCTGTATACTGGCGAAGGAAATTCAATTTACCTTTAACCTACATTGGAGTTATAAGATCAAACTTACAGGGTGTGTTCGGATCGCAGGTAAACCCGGTTATAGGAAAACAGGGTCGGAGTACGTGACCGGAGCCCTTTTTGATTCACTATTTATACAGGGTGACCCGGGCCGATGAAACTGGTCAAATTGGCAAGTGTGGGACGTGCTTTTAAAAGTGTTGGGGATAGAATATTACCGTAAAAGTATTGCCTAAAGAGTAGAGGTAGACTTTTTTCGGTTATTTGTGATAGTTGTGGGTCTTATTTAATTGGAGGCGATTCTATCGCTATCTTCCCGACACGATAGCAGCCGCTTAATTACTGTTGTAGCGACAGGCGTAGATCGCGCGATATCTTCTGTCAAACCCCATTTTTGTGTCGTATAATGTATTGGGTGATAGTGAGATTGCTGTCGCGTGGATGTTGCGTTGCTGTCGCTTTTTTTCGTAATTAGGCTGCGGGGCCGGGCTTCGTGAAATTTTCACTATTAGACCCGGGAATAGAATAGAACCCGAACCCAACAGCAGTCGCGCGATGATGCAGTTTATCGAAATTCGGTTCATATTTGACTTTGAATCCATGGTTAAAAGAAACCAAATCGGGCCGACGAATAGTTTTTCGTTTCGATTTTTAATTTTTTCTTGAGCCGCAAAGCTAAAGTGGATCTCACAAATGAAAACGGTTCAGAGAATTAGACCAATCCAAATATAATATTGAGTAATGATTGAATGGAGAAGGAATTGGTACCAATTTGTAGGCACTTGTCGTTGCCTCGGGGTTAAGCATGTACCGCTCTTGTAATACCTAACACTAATGACATGATTGGAGATGTTAGATGATTTACGATTAAGCAGGTTTATTTGACAGAGAGCTGTCTAAATTTTAATTGTAAATACAATATAATTCTTTTCCATATATTTACTCTGTTCAAGTTTTTGATGTATAATAATACTAGCTTCTGCCCGCGGCTTCGCCCGCGTTGTTTACGAACCCGTACGTTTTTTTGGGATAAAAAATAGCCTATGTGCTATTCCAGAGTACAATCTATCTCTATGCCAAATTTCATCTAGATCCGTTCAGTAGTTTTTGCGTGAAAGAGTAACAAATATCCATTCATCCATCCATCCTCACAAACTTTCACATTTATAATATTAGTAGGATTATGACACATTAAGTACCTATGTGCAAAATTCTGAAGTACCATTGAAGAATAATTAAAAACAAAAAACTGTCACACACGCCCAAATCCGAAACAGCTCTTTATAAATCATACACATATTTGTTCCGTACGGAAATCGAAACCGCGACACGTAGCACAAAAAGCTAACAGCCAAGCCACTGCGCCAACCGTATTGTCAAAATTTTGAAAGCTCAGTACGGCTTGGAGATTGGAGATTGGCTTTCTGCATGGAGAGCAAGAATTCAACCGCTAGACAATCATTGGTTAAAAAAAATATACACATATATTAAAAAAAGTAGAAACATCTATCATAACATAACATAGCATCACGCCTGTATTACCCGAAGGGTTAGGCAGAGGTGTACCATTGTACACCCACATTTCGTCGATGCCGTTATTGTCCCATGTCCCATGTCCCATGGAGTCCCATGTAATAGGGGGCGAGCCTATTACCATCTACCGGGCACAGTTCCAGACTCCGTGCTGCTACTGAGAATTTCCATACAGAAAAACCCAATAATACTTCGCCTGACCCGGGAATCGAACCCAGGACCTCACGCTCAGCAGTCGCGCTTGCTACCAAGACCAATGAGGCAGTCATATAATACATCTATCTGTCTGCTAAATATTATAACTGTAGGTATGTTTAACTACTACCTCCTCCATCAACCTAACAATTCTCATTAAATTTCTTGTCCAAATACGAAAAATTGTAGTACAAGGCCACCTACAGTTAAACCTCCGAGATTGTTCCCCCATTATACCAGTCGGCACGTACCTCCCCACGGAGCCATAGCGTCGAATCGCCGTTCAGTCCCAACTTCATATAAATATTTTATATCTCTCTCGAGACTTCGTAGTTACACGGTATTCTTTTGAATGAAAAGGAATATTGACGTGTATTTTGCTGGTTTTTGTGGAGGCCTGTTTAACTATGACTGGCAAAGTTCAAAGTTAATTTTGATTCAGGGTATAAATAAATTTAACCCATTACTGTACCACTGATGGGCAAGGGTCTCTTCCCAGAATGAGAAGGGTTAGGTCTTAGTTCTCCACGCTAGCCTAGTGTTGGTTGGCGGACTGCACACACCTTCGGGAACTTTATGGAAACCTCTCGGGTCTAAATTATACTCTATGGCAAATATTATACTAACTTAAGCATGAATTGGTGTTTTCAATTTACTTAGAGCTTTACACGAATGAAAACGGGCGGTAAGGCTTACGCGTTGTTTATTTTTTGCATTTAACACTGGCCTATAAATTTATTCAACAACTGCAAAACTGGAGGCCAACCCAAAAAAAAACAAAATAGAAATGCACTCAGGCCATCGAACAAAAAAATAATATATAAAACTATATCCTACTAATCCTACTAATATTATAAACGTGAAAGTTTGTGAGGAAGGATGGATGGATCTATGTTACTCTTTCACGCCAGAACGACTGAACGGATCTGGATGGAATTTGGCACAGAAATAGATTATAGTCTGGAATAGCACATAGGCTACTTTTTATCCCGGGAAAATGTACGGGTTCGTAAACCACGCAACTTGAAAACCCTGGCTTTGAAGAACTTATAACCGTCATGATAATAATTATATGATACAAAATTGGCCAACAGTGAGGCTGCTGTCGTGTTGCTGTCGCTATTTTTAGGGTATTTGTGCATGTATATATGTATTTGTGTTTGTAAACCCACCCATGATACAGGAATTATTATTGTGTGAGGCAAGGTTGAAAAAAAAAAATTATACTCAGCTTAATCGACATATGTATAGAGACAAGACACTATTTGTGCATCATTTCTTGATGTATGTAGTAGGTGTGTATTTTTTCGTGACGAAAGGTTGTAAATGCGGCTGCTGATCATGATATCATAAGTCCGAATAATACAGAAAACCCCTGCAATACTTCGTTTAACCCGGGAATCGGACCCAACACCCTCATTAGAGAGACAATTGTTAGTTACATTGTATACTATTCCACATGACGATACACCTATGAATATGACAGTTTTGGGTCGACAATTTCACCCACGCCTTTATGTCATTCAGAGCGTGGAAGTTTCCGAGCAAAATATGTGGGGCCCTGATAAATACGATTGTCGAGTGTCTCGACTTGACCCTAAGTTGCGGTCGAGAGTCCTGAACGATATTCAAACATACATAGCTGTATGATGAAGGAAAAGGTTGAGTTAGTAGGCACTGAAAATTATGTTTTCATAATACTTAAGTACTTTGGTATGGAAATAAAATTTTCCTTTTCATAATCGGCATGAAATAAAATTATGAAATGTATTCACATATTTAGCAACATATATAATATCACGCCTGTATCCCCAAAGGTGTGACTTGTACTATTGTACAACCACATTTCGCCGATGCTATTATTGAGTCCCATGTAATAGGGAGAGAACCTATTGCCACCAACCGGGAACAGTTGCAATAAGACTTTTCCCGAAACGAGGCAAAAACCAATGAGGCAGTTTATTATTTAGGCATATTTAGAAATTTCTGCAAAAGCCGTGGAATTTCTGGTGACTCGGTAGTGCATGATATAAAATTTAGTAAACTTTATATTTGTATCACCATAGAATATGTAATAGTACTTCACACAGAACGGACACTCACCGCCCCTCCCAAGATTTAAATACCGCACCGCGCCTCCCACATAGTTGTACACTTGTAGTGTTCGTTGACTCTTATCAAAGGCAGGAAGTGAATAACTTCACGCACACATTTGCACGAGTACCAACGTCACCCTGCTATATTTTTCATGCTGTTAAACTTTGAATAGCTAGCAAGCATGATCCGTAAGTCAAAACAGTAAACCCACAACAATCAATCCACCATGAATATGGAACTCACAACAGCAAAATCTGTCAGTTACTTAAACATTCCATCATCTGACCCAAAAATAAGTGAAGGTCTTACCTTAATCCCCAATTAACCCTTTCGAATTTTAAATTAATTTGGTTGGAAAGAAAAATATGCAAATTAATTGTTCTGCCGGGGTCCCTCTGACCCATAGCCTGGGATAATGTGTGCGGTTCGCTTCGGACCGCTGCGGCTATAATACGTCGCCAGTTTCGATATGTAATTACGTTTAGAAAATTGTAAACATAAGTATGTTCTGATTGTTTGACAGGACACGTTGAACAAAGTCTGGGGGATACAAAAAAAAAAACGCTAAATATGGAAAATAAAATATCACTTTGGGGCAACCAATTTATTTAACTACCTTTTTGTCCAAACTAGGACATATCTAATATAATACTGCACGTTTTGTGGTTTTACTATTTTAGAACTTGGATATTTTAAGAATTGATGCTGAAAATATACTTTAACGAACTTTCTTTCTTTAGTTCTTTAAGATAATGTTTTCTAAATATCTATACGTCTTTCAAACTGTAACACCATCACGAGTTTTCTTACTATTTACTATCAAAGTAAAGTAAATTTTCATGCAAGCGATTTTAGTTCTTAACTTGGTTACATTAGGGATTAGAGTCGCTAATGTGACATCTAGTCATAGTAAAGTTTTGATTTACTATTTACTATATTATAGAGATGTCATATTAGCGACTCTAATCCCTAATGTAACCGATTTAAGAACTAAAATCGCTTGCATGAAAATTTACATTTAACTCATAGTAGAGGTACTGGACTATTGGCCACAGCTGGACAGAGGCCCGGCTACCTTCATGCCAGGTTTTTATCTTATCTATAGCATTAGTACGTGTGAAGTTATTTGTTGTCGTTACGGCTATACCGTCAATTTATCTCTGTCGCGATACACCTAAAGTATTTCTAATATTAACGTTTATTCATTTATTAACACATACACAATTTCTATCATGGTATATATATACACTACATATATATACTTTTTTACCGCGAAATATAGTCCAATTTATTTGTAATATTTTTTGTTTTGTTCTTTCTATTTGTATCTGTCCAATTGTTCAAATATATCGTTCTAAACGGAATTCAGTGAAGTCACGGAAATCTCGATTATCAATTTTTGTACTATCACAATATCTTGTCTGATATCTTACTTCTTCTTGCTAGAATAACCGTTATTAGAAGTGCTTGTTCCCTTCGTCCGTCCATCGACAGGCCCGTTCAAACTATACACCTGTATGTTTTCACCTAAACAGAGCGAGTTACAAAAGTTTTACCTTATTACGCCCACGTGTCCCTTTGTTATAAGTCAACCGTACATAGGATTCGAAGTCGCAAGGCTAATGTGTAATCGCTGTGAGGTTCACTCGCTGGAATAATATCGAAACCGAAGCCTCTAATCGAAATTCATCGATATTCAATCATTTTGCATGGAGATAGAGTTGATTTTTGGATGGAAGTTCTAGTTTTTAATCCGAAATAGTTTCAAATAGTGGAACTTGAAACTTTGAGTGACCTACGGTTTTGTTGGTTAGCTTTAGGCTAAATGTTTAAGGAGGGATTTGTATAGGAACGACGAACAAACTACAAGTACGTTATAATTGATGAATAAGTACAGTTCCTTGCAGAAATCGAACCTGAGACTCGTAGTGTAGAAATCTGATCGCTTACTATAATCCTACTATCCTACTAATATTATAAATGCGAAAGTTTGAGAGGATGGATAGATCTTTGTTACTCTTTCACGCCCGAACGGCTGAACGGATCTGGATGAAATTGGGCACAGAGATAGATTATATTCTGGAATAGCACATACTTTTTATCCCGGAAAAATGTACGGGTTCATAAACCACGCGGGCGAAGCCGCGAGCGGAAGCTAGTGTATTTATTAAAACAGATATATAGTTAAATTAGAAGATTTATAGATTTATAGTTAAATTATTAAAACAGAATTGCGGATATGAAAATATATATTGTATATACCTTTCGTTCTATTACCCAGTAATTGGGCAATTAACGATTAATTAATAGTTAACACTCAATCTAGATATTATGCTCAGCATGCAAAGAACATAGCGTGACGGGTTGCCGATAAGTACATGATTAGTTTATTTTTTACTAGGGTTCTGTGTTACTTCATCGCCAGTCAGGCGAACTATTCGTGGATTGGACCTGGCACACATATTTCGCTATGTCCCGTCAACTTTGATATACATCATCATCACCATCATCAGCCAGAAGACGTCCACTGCTGAACGAAGGCCTCCCTCAAGGGGAGGTTTGCCATAATCCCCACGCTTGGCAGGCGGCTTGGGGATCGCAGTGGCTCACCGATTAGTGAGAGGACGCTGCTGCCCGTCTTCCGGTGTCTGGCCAGAGTTTTAGGACGTACCCGGGTCCTTTGATAACTTCGGGTATATTGGGTAACTATGGTATACAATTGCGCGTAAATGTAAAACGCATTGTACTTATTTTTTTGTATGAAACTTCATGAATCTGAAGTATCCGTTGTCTGCTTGTGTGAATATATTAGGTGCGATCCACTAACACAGTCAATTTATTAGTTATTTTCGCGCTATATTTTTTCTAAACATAATTTGTATTATTTTCTCGTATATCTATTGTAAAATACTGGGTTCGATTTCTCATTCAAGGCAAGTGTTAGTAGGGTTTTTTTACTAAAAATCTTTGCAATTGTACCTACCCGATAAATGGCAATATGCTCGGGGCTAATATATCGTGCAGCATTACATGGGACTCAATAACAGCCTCAGCAAAACTTGGGTGTACATTAGTTCATTTCTGTCTAACCCTCCGGGGATTACAGGCTGCTTTGTTATGATGTATTTCTCAATTTATAATACGAAACCCTATTTACACATCGCACTTGACCTGTATTTCCACATCAAGATTAAGACTTAAAATACCTATCGAGTTCAAGTCGAAATATTTCTAGATTTCTTAGTTAAAATGACGCTAGGAAACGAAAGTAAGTAAACAAATCGTAAAACCGGTAAATACCGGTTTTCCTTTGACATGAAACGTAAGCACTACGAATTGAGATTCCGGTCACAAACTGGGTCATACTACGTGTACGTTGCCGTAATTTATGACGTCATTACTATTACGTGATTGTGTTATCGTATCGAGCCACACTTACCCTGTGTAAATTAATATTCATGCGCGACTGTTATTTTTCTGAAAGAATAGTTAGACCGGAGACCGGACACGGCGGTCCGCCTCGACACCGTATGGTGGGCTTCAGGAACTCTTAGAAGACCGCACCGAAGTCCACCACGGTGCCGAACCATCCAAGGCACTTCCCGGAGGGGGTGACTTCATTACATATTCCTATCTTATCCATACAGGTATGCCCTACATTTCTGGCGCCTACAAAGTGGTATACGTCGTTACGCAATCAATTTACCTGCGAGCAGGTTCGTTAGATACCAGTGAACCACACCGCATCACTTTGTGTTCAGTAAGCTGATATACAAGATATCTAATAACAGCAATAGGTGAGCTGAGGTCTGTGGTGCTCTCTAAACATGTTCTGGTTAAATTATATGAAGATAGAAGGAAATGGCGGGACTATCTTGATTAATTAAATAATTTTTGGTACACACTGACTTTAGGTTGCAAGGCTAGTGGGGAGGCCTTTGCCCAGCTGTGGGATAATTCCGACTATCAGTAAACCTAAAATAACTAGAATACTGAAACTATTTTGCATTTCAGAAAATTTTATGCTCTAAGGAATGACTGTGTATGCGTATAGAATTTTTGTAACAGAAAAACCAAAAACCCAATACGACATTTCCCGACCCAAATCGAACCTCAGACCTGACGCTCAGCAGCCGCATGACTGTGTCTATTTTGTAAAAATAATGTGTGTATATATTTATAATTCTAGCTCTGTCCCAATTTCGTATGAGCAATCGGTAAGATTCGGTAAGATAAGGACCAATATTTCAACTTACCAAATGAAACCATCGTCTTCTATAAGGCTACTTAAACCTCCGTTTTTAACTACGGTGCATTCGAACTTAAATGATTTACAAACAGTCGCACTTCACTAGAGTAACAAAAGCTTTTTTGCAGTTCCAATAAGCATGAAAAAATTAAAAACATTTCTACCTTTTTTCAACAAATCTTTAAATAAATGCAATTAGAGAACAGATTTCAATCACGAAAATTATTCGACGATACAGAAATTATATCTAGAATAAAATTCGAGTTATTCGAGGCAATTACTGAAACACGACTCGGATGTTTTCGGTCCGGTCATTACGAAATCCTATTCGATGGAATTATTTAAGTGGTACTTCATTAGGCCTGCGTTGATGGTAAAGGGAAAACGTAAAAGATTTTTTTTTTCTTAATTTCAACAACCCCGTTTTCCGTAGATTAATAAAAGTCGTCGAGTCTTATTCGCTGTAAAAGGCTACAGTTTTTTTTTACTGATAAGTATCAAACTTCACCAATCAGTTGGGTTGCCAGGTGTCGTGATTAGGTATGCCAATGTCGTAACGTCTATACGAGCATATATTTTATACCGGTTTATTTATTAATGTAAATAGATCGGTACAAATATTAATTACACGATTCACTAAAAACTATGCATGTAGAGAAAATTATAGGAATATTTAATTATTCCCCTCCCTTCAGCAGCACCTCATGCATTCTAACAAAAATATATTTTATCACAGTCTTGAACAAGATAAGATTTTTTTGAATATTATACAAGATAGTAATTTAATTATAATACAGCAAGATTTTTAATCACAAAAATAGTGTAGTAACATCACAAAGTTGTCTAATAAAGGTTTACGTTAGTGGATACCGTACATGTACGTCAAGTTTGATGAGTTGACACACATATTGATATTTTTTTTCAGGAAAGTTATTTTATATTGAATTAAAAAAAAAGAATCATTGAATGATACCTACCTAAAGCATAGAAGAAAATTTAATGGTGGATAAAAAAACATCCAGTGGAGGAGGCGCGTTTTTTATGGACTAATATAATGATAATATGTAGTGATTTTAAAGGCGTATGCTGAGAGAGAGAAATCGAATCTGTTAGCCGCTGCACCAACCGTGTCAACGTATTACTTAACAATGAAATGACAGTTACTTATTCCGTACCTCTTATGCAAAAATATATAAGAGAAAAAACGATGCAGTTTGTTGATCTAGCGGGTTTAGAATTATGACCTTGCTTCATAAATGAAATAGGTTTAACCCTTATTCTTTATCTTTTCTTTCTTCTGGTTCCAATGGTGGGTGTAAGAAACCAACCAATCCATATTACATGGTATTTCATACATAGGTACTGTAAGCTAACTGTGAGTGAACCTTCTACATATTCCTTCGCGAAATAAGCTCTAGATCAGCTTTACAACATCATAAACTAGTTTACAAACATTGGTCCCAAGTTTGGATGTTTGTGCATCAGATTTGTATTCGCAATGGCATGACGGTGAGGCTTTTGTGGTGGCTTTGAGTTGCACTGTTTGCTTGGTATTCCATGCTTGTTGTTACGAATGCGGGATTTGAGACATTGTGATTGTAGTTGGACTGTTTTTTTTTGGTCTAGTGGTCGTTTTCGCGAGTGGTGACTGCTTGAGAATCAAATTATACTTAGGTATGATCAGACAAGGAGACTCTTTTCAATACTTTTTATTTATCCTTATGCAATCTGTCCATATACATTGACGTTCCGCATCTGAGGCCCTAGTGTAAGTTTCTTTTGACAAACTTCATTCAACGATTGGTCCGTTTCGTCCTCTGCACCAATTGGAGCGCCAAACGCGTTCGATTCGTTAAATCTAATTTGTCAAAAGAAACTTACACTAGGGCCTCTGGTTTATTAATTATAATTGTAGACATTCTTAGTACGCGCCCGATGTCACATCCATATTAGTAAAAGTTCGACTCTTATATCAAGTCTTGTGTCAGTCTTTTAAGCCTCGTGAATGTTTTGATTTTCATCAGCTTTGATGCCAGTTTATTTGGATGTATCGCAATCCTGTTCTTATAGGCAATGACTCTGTGTGATTTCATCTTTAACTCTTAGTATTTTTTAATCATTGGGCATTAGTTATAATCCTCAGCATTTTAGACTGGAACCTTTGGAGTATGTCTATGTTTGAATTGGCTGCTGCCCCACAGCTGTATTCCATATGTCCGAATAGGCATCATGATGCATTTATAAATTCTAAACTTAATACTAGTTATTCCTTCAATACGTGAAATACAATTTTTAAAGTTGAAATCATTTTAGTATCAGAAGCATTCCGGGTGTTTTAATTTCCCTCTTTCTTTCCAATGTTTGAGAAAGCTAAATATTCTCAGTAAATATAAGTAACATTGCGTGCTTAGTTGCCGGAACTGAGAACAACAGATTGCGTTGAATTTAAGGCTTTACCGCACCGCTTTTTATTTTGTCAAGTGAATTTATGTAGCTCTAATGTCTTTTCAGACGGCTTTCGTGTTCCTTCTTTGTTCGGCCTATTCTCAAGAGTTGAATACGGGAAAATATATCTAATCTAGTGGTACAGTAAAACAAATAGAGTAACCACGGTCACCACATAGAGAAGTGTCCATTAATACATACTAGTGGTTGCCTAGTGGCCGAAATTCGACCGTATCAATTTTTAAGTTTGAACATTATTGAGATTATTTTGTCAAAGAGTAAACTTATACCTCTATAGTCGTTGCATATATTTAATTTTTAATTTTGTAATATTACGTTAGTTGCGAGTGACATTGATTTGACATTTGACATTGGCAGTATGAACGTAAACAATGAATGTTTTAATTAATTTATATAGATGTATGTGTGTGTGTCAAAGGCATGGTAGTGTGCGTAATGTTTTTTTTTTATTTATTTAATGTATTTCTAATGCATATAGCTTTCTGCACTCCTTCTCCATATAAACTTTAACCGTGCCAAATTTCATACTCCTCTGTCCGCGTAATTTTCGTAAAAAGGGGTACAAAGTTTTTACTTCATGTATTAATATAATAATAATATTATTTAATTAATGGATATAGTGGAACTTAATTATATGAAAATTTTATTTAACGGACGTTCACAATATCTCTGTATAATTTTATTTGACGGACGTTCACGTCTCTGTATAATTTTATTTGACGGACGTTCACGTCTCTGTATAATTTTATTTGACGGACGTTCACGTCTCTGTATAATTTCACCTGTCTACACGATGCCGTTGCTTACTTCTTTTTGTTTGACTGTACGTTACATAACCTTCTGAATTATTCTTATTTCTGTGCTCAAATACCAAATATATGCAATTCTTACTTTACTTCTAACATAACATAGCATCACGCCTGTATTCCCTGAAGGATTATGCAGAGGCTTACTTAGTACACTTACATTTCGCCAATATCGTTGAGTCCTATGTAATAGAGGGCGAGCCTATTACCATCTACCAGGCACAGTTCTAGACTCCGTGCTGCTAATGAAAATTTCCATACAGAAAAATCCAGTAACAGTTTGTTCTATTCGTGATTTTCGAATCACGAAGACTTCACGCTCAGCAGTCACGCTTTCAGTCTTTTACTTCTAATACCCAAACAATAGCACTTTCCATTGTAAGTCTCTGAATGTTATTAATATTGGAAACTAATGTTCAAACCGTGACGTCATCAGTCAGCTGTCACGTGAACGAGTGTGTTCGATATGTGAAACGTGACGGAGCGGGCTATGCAGTATGCGTGTTCTGTTGGTCTAATAAAGACCCCCCATATTAGTTTTTCTCCTATATCTATAATTTACAGACATCGGCCTGTTTTTAATTTTTAATTTAGTGTAATGGGGTACTTTCCTCAAAATCGTCATAATTTGACAGATTTAATAGGTTCGTACGGAAAAAAGTAGTAAATAGAAACCCCACTCAGATCTTTTATTTCACAATTAGTCCAGAAACCACCCAGAAAATAATCTCAAACTTTTAAATTCCAAATGAACTTTGGTGTAACAATTTATGATACAAAAATAAATATCGTAAGAAGTGCTAATTACTATCTCATTGGTCTAATGGTCGTATGTCTTCGATTCTCGGGTCGGGCAAAGTGTTATTGGGTTTTTCTGTATCTTCAGTAGCAGCCCGGAGTTTGAAATTGCACCCGAACGATAGCAATAAGCTCGCCTCCTATTATTTGGGACTTAACAGTATTGTACGCAGTATTGTATAGTAGCAACAGTACTGACTTAACAGTACGCCACTGCCCTTCGGGAAACAGAGACTGATGCTTGGTTTTGAGTTATAATGTGAGTGCTTTGGGCTTATCCACAGAAATAATTCGGAACCCTGACATATTAATGTTATAAAATTACCAACATTTTTTACACGTCTGCCCAAAAAAGGAGAGTAATGTTATTATTAGGGTTCGTGTATGTACATATGTGAGTTTCTTTGTTCCACTATAACTTCTGAATGCCTGAACAGATTTGGATGTATCGGGTGTCGTTAAAATCCTTATATATCCATCGTCCTGAGTAACCCTGGCTATAAATTTTGAAAAAACAAAAAACACGACGGCGTCAGTATGGCACGATGACAAAAAGTGAAAAAATAAACTTAAATTTTTACAATAGGGGTGTCAAATTGAAGGCCCTGATGAGCACATTCCAAAATTATATAATTTATTGAAATGAAATGAAATGAAATGAAATGAAATGAAATGAAATGAAATGAAATGAAATGAAATGAAATGAAATGAAATGAAATGAAATGAAATGAAATGAAATGAAATGAAATGAAATGAAATGAAATGAAATGAAATGAAATGAAATGAAATGAAATGAAATGAAATGAAATGAAATGAAATGAAATGAAATGAAATGAAATGAAATGAAATGAAATGAAATGAAATGAAATGAAATGAAATGAAATGAAATGAAATGAAATGAAATGAAATGAAATGAAATGAAATGAAATGAAATGAAATGAAATGAAATGAAATGAAATGAAATGAAATGAAATGAAATGAAATGAAATGAAATGAAATGAAATGAAATGAAATGAAATGAAATGAAATGAAATGAAATGAAATGAAATGAAATGAAATGAAATGAAATGAAATGAAATGAAATGAAATGAAATGAAATGAAATGAAATGAAATGAAATGAAATGAAATGAAATGAAATGAAATGAAATGAAATGAAATGAAATGAAATGAAATGAAATGAAATGAAATGAAATGAAATGAAATGAAATGAAATGAAATGAAATGAAATGAAATGAAATGAAATGAAATGAAATGAAATGAAATGAAATGAAATGAAATGAAATGAAATGAAATGAAATGAAATGAAATGAAATGAAATGAAATGAAATGAAATGAAATGAAATGAAATGAAATGAAATGAAATGAAATGAAATGAAATGAAATGAAATGAAATGAAATGAAATGAAATGAAATGAAATGAAATGAAATGAAATGAAATGAAATGAAATGAAATGAAATGAAATGAAATGAAATGAAATGAAATGAAATGAAATGAAATGAAATGAAATGAAATGAAATGAAATGAAATGAAATGAAATGAAATGAAATGAAATGAAATGAAATGAAATGAAATGAAATGAAATGAAATGAAATGAAATGAAATGAAATGAAATGAAATGAAATGAAATGAAATGAAATGAAATGAAATGAAATGAAATGAAATGAAATGAAATGAAATGAAATGAAATGAAATGAAATGAAATGAAATGAAATGAAATGAAATGAAATGAAATGAAATGAAATGAAATGAAATGAAATGAAATGAAATGAAATGAAATGAAATGAAATGAAATGAAATGAAATGAAATGAAATGAAATGAAATGAAATGAAATGAAATGAAATGAAATGAAATGAAATGAAATGAAATGAAATGAAATGAAATGAAATGAAATGAAATGAAATGAAATGAAATGAAATGAAATGAAATGAAATGAAATGAAATGAAATGAAATGAAATGAAATGAAATGAAATGAAATGAAATTATTTATTTTGCAATTAGGATTTTTCAATCACTTTTACACGTCTTTTTTAAACTAGATGGCGTCGGCATTTCCTATGACTATCCCTGAGAAGAAACGCCGAAACAAACTCAGGAGTCAAAGTCTATTTTAAAGTCCAGACAGATTGTATTGATGTAAAGGTTTATGTGAGACAAATATAGGGTGGAATAGCCTTTTGAAGAAAGTGCCATAACTATTTGAGCTAACCTGTCGCAACAGAGTGCAAGCATGCATCAGTTATCGTGAGAATTAATGAAATGAAGAGCGCTCAGCCTAGATCTCACTCACATTTACAATGTATAGCGGTTATATATAAGAAATAATTTCAATTTAAACGACATTACAATAACAAAATAATGAAGTAAATAATATAATAATTAATGGCAAAATTTGTATATAAAAAAAAAGGAAAGGCTAAAAAGCGGCTCAATCCCAAGCGTTTTTGTCATCTAAATAGTCCGAAATTTTATAGTATCCTTTTTTACAAAGTTTAGATTTAATTACAATTTTGAACTTCTTTAATGTTAAATTACGTATATCATTGGGAAGCTTATTGTAAAAGCGTATACATTGTCCCATGAACGAGTTGCTTATTCTGTGGAGGCGCGTAGCATGTACTTGACTTGACTTGGTTACATTAGGGATTGGAGTCGCTAACATGACATCTCTTTAAAATAGTAAATAGTAAATAAAATCTTTACTATGACTAGATGTCACATTAGCGACTCTAATCCTTACAGATCTCTAATCTCTAATCCCAAATCGCTATCATGAAAATTTACTTTTACTTTGTAAGTAAATAGTAAAAAACTCATGATAGCGGTACAAATTACTAAGACTTTGTCAAACGATGACTTACTTTTACTCTGCCAACAAGTTTACCAAAAACAACACAAACTTCTGCTACCCTCAAACTCAAAGATAAAGCCTTCAACAGTCGCGATTACCCTAAATATTATCTGCAAGGGCGTTCGACCTTGTCACCTAATTCCCGGACGTTAAGGCTCCTGACAAACGATGTATGTGCCCTCGAGGATAATGCCAGGAGTCGCCTTCTATGATACATTGAAAGGGACGGTGATAAGGTAAGGCAGAATGTATGTTGTTCATAGTATACTGGCTTTTATTGCCAGTTTATCGAGAATACAAATTTGCTTAGCATGTAGACTGGACTGTGAAAGAGTATTTTGAGTTTAGTTTAGGTAATTCGTTATTTTATTTCTATATTTGGAGGGGCTTGTAGCTACACAGTTGGCGCGCAGATCAGTCGAAATGCGAGGTCAAGCAGCCCTTGCTGCGGTCAGGGTCTCTTCGATGGGTGACCATGCTTAGACTCCGTGCTGCTACCGAGAATTTCCATACATACAGAAAAACCCAACAACACCAACCCAGGACTTTACGCTTAGCAGTCGCGCTTACGACCTCTAGACGAATGAGGCAATCTATTTTTTTTCTATTATATTAAATTCAAAGTTTCATTAATCCAGCGTTGTTGATAAACAAACTTCACGAAACGTTCACATCTATACATCTATACATATAAATAAAATTGGAGTGTCTGTTTTTAATATTGAAATAACCGTTTTTTACTACATGCATATGAATATATATACGGTACATACACCAAAATAACATTTTTTACAATTTTTGTCTGTCTGTCTGTCTGTCTGTCTGTTTGTATAGGCTAATCTCAGAAATGGCTGGACCGATTCTGACGGGACTTTTATTGGCAGGTAGCTGATGTAATAAGGAGTAACTTAGGCTACTTTTATTTTAGAAAAATTCTTTTATTTTAGAAAAAAATAGGGTTAAGTGCATTTGGTCTCACTAAAAAATACATTGTTAAGTTCCGACATCCACGCGAACGAAGTCACGGGCACATCTAGTACATAATAAAATTACTCGTAGATCTATATCATACATCTCTACACGAAAATCTTCACCATCAAACCATAAAACATAAAGAAAAGCATCATCAAATATTTCCTCCACCCTGTTAGTAAGGGCGGGTGTACATTGAACAAAGCGGGTATCTCGTTACAATACCATCCGTCACTTTGAAACCTAAGCGGGCGCCATCTATCGGCAAACAATACGAGATCATTCAAAGCCCTTTAGGGCTTTATTCTTTTTATAAATAAAGTATTCTTTGTCTGGTTTGGGTGAAAGGCGCGTTACGCCTTAAAGATTTTATTGCCAAATCGTATATTCGACAGTGAGGAAATGGTAGGTAAATATGAAAATATTATATTTTGTTCTTACTGTTCATCCTCATGATTTAATTTCTGATTTCTCCTTATATAACGGTAATCAAAACTAACATTATAAAATCGTTGCATTGTAATTTTTCTTTTTCTTTTAAAACGTCCTTTGTTTCATTGGTACCGTTTACAAATATACATCTCACATGCACATACAACCAGACCCGAAATAACTATCTGTAGATCATACAAATATTTGTTCTGTGCAGGAATCAAACCTGCAACACGTAGCGTAGAAAGTCAGTTGCTTAGCCACTTTGCCAATCGTATCGTCAAATTATATTTTATTTATGTATAAGTCAAGCTCTAAGATTTAAACTGACCGGCAATTAGATCTTATATCAAAAGTCCCTAAAGACAACATTTCCAATCTAATTTAAGATAATTAACTTAATAAAGGACGGTTCTTATTAGTGTAATATCATAAGGTTCAAAGCCTCTCAGTTACCAGTCAACGCCTTTTTCCCCTCCCTATTATTTCTGCTCATAGCTCGGAATCGAGTCTCACTCGAAGCCAGTGTTCTCAAAAGCTAGACCGACCGTGAAATGAACCAAGCACTCTTTACCGCCAAGCTGCCGCAAATTGCACTGAGAATTTACCCCCATATTGCTGTTGGCATCCCTTGATTCGCAATTCGCTTGAATCTCAAGTCAGTTCAATGTGATTGAGGAGATATTCCAGTGTCATATTGTTGTCATATTGTCTACATAATATTGCAATCTCAGTGGATATTTCAGAAAAAACGAACCCAGTTGATAGGTATATAAGAAAAAATATACAACTCTAAATATAATGCGATTGTATATATTTTTTTTTACCTTTTTCCCCTCTTTTATTTTCCTGTATCGTGGGTAGGTACAGTTTACAAACATATGTACATGTCACTTGCACACACAAGCGGCCCCGAAACATCTATCGTGGATCATACGAATATTTTTTCCGTGCGGGAATCGAACCCGCGATATGTAGCGCAGCAGTCGATCTCTTAACGCGTTTATTGGTAAAGGAATAAGCTTACAACCTCCTGTCTTCTGACCTTCTCAGGTAAAAAATAGGACGGACTTTCGGAATATAAAAAGTCCTGCTATATTTTAAATTCTAATAATAAATTAACATACCATCACACCTGTATTCTTTAGAGAGTAAGGCAGAGGTATACTTATTCAAAATTATTTGTAATACCTACATACTAGACCTGAAAGTAGTTTGTTCAGAATCAGTCACGATTTCTTTAACCGACCGACGCGCATTCATACGCGCGTGCCATTGGCGCATGGACAAATTCGTGACAGAGCGGCATGCGCCAACGCACTCGGTCACCCGGAAACTAAAGATGACCATGTTTATGGGAGCGTAAGCAAGTATCTTTGTAAGATTTTTACAATAGGTTTTTGATTTTTTTTATACACTCCCCATATTAGTTTGATGTGGTGGTCTAAGGGTGAGGCCTGCGTTCAGCAGTGGACGTCTTCTGGCTGATTATGATGTTAATATTTGACACGTTTCAGTTTTCGAATATACTTAAAATATTATTGTATGACAACATTAAAATTAAATGAAGATAAGACTGATATAAAAAAATGGTAAAAGCAGAGTTAAATCGAACTGTCAATTTTGCCAATGCCGTTATTAAGTTTCAAGTAATAGGGGGCGAGACTTTTGCCATTATTTGTTTAAGTCTGTACTAGACGCCAGCAGCTGGAAATATATAAAAAAAAAACTGTCGTTATTGTTCAAGCTAAAGTATAAAGCTATCCCTAGGATAAAGTGCGCAAAGTAACCTGTCTATTATGCTGACAGGTAATCTGAACAAAGCCCTTTCTTTTTCCAACCAAACTCTCTTCCTTGTTTGTCGTGCAATTTTCGCTTGAAATTCTTCATGACGATACCCAGCCACTGGTTATGCACCAGATTTTACTAAGTCCACCTTAATGTTTTAGTCGTTTCAAGCGCGACTGCTGAGCGTGAGGTCTCGATTTCGATTCGCGAGTTTTTTAGTAGTTTTTCTGCATGAAAATTCGCGATAATAGCATCGGCGAAATGTGGGTGTACAATAGTACGCCTCTGCCTAACCCTTCGGGGAATACAGGCGTGTATGCTATGTATGTATGTATGTATGTATGTATGTGTCAGTTTACCTTTATCATCATAACCTATTAGAATGGTAATGAATACCCAGTTGACTTATCTACATTGTACGTGTACTGGAAGTTACCCAAAGATGGTATCACCCACGCATTCACTAAGGAATGGTTTACTGAAGAACCTCTCATTTTCATACATCTGCAAATGGATTGGGGACCGTATATATAACAGAAATAGGCGTGATGCTATGTTATGTGTTATTCTATTTTATACGGCACGGTTGGCACAGTGATTGAGAGATCGACTGCTGCGCTACGTGTCGCAGATTCGATTCTCGCACGGAAATAATATTTGTATGATCTACAGATAGTTGTTTTGGGTCTGGGCCGTCGGATTTGTAACGCCCTTTTTCAAAATGCTCAACCGATTCCAACGCTACAAACACCGGTCAAAAGTGATTTATTTTATTCTCTTTAATAAATATTACGATGTCTTTTTCGACCTTGACGTTGGCAAAGTCATCGAATAACGATAGAGCCATGAACATACATTGGAATATATCCACCCATATCAAAGTCTCTAACATTACAACAAATAAGAGGTGAAAACTGACTGAATCGCCAGTCTATTAGCCTAGTGTGAATTTGGAAATATACAGCTTCACGCCTGTATTCCTCTCAAGTTAGACAGAGATGTACCCATCACTTTGCACCGAAATATCGCCAATGTTTTGACAACTCTCTTTACCCTTTTTCTACTCCACTCCTCTTCTGAACCTTTCAGTGTAGCTGAAACAAAGCAGTTATTCAGTCCATATGAGTTCTAATGGTATATCTTATGATGGTTTTACTGGCAGGCCTATTTTATGCCATCAACCACTCTAACGGTTTCTGAATATAAAATAAAACGCGAGCACACATCAATTTTGTAAAATTGTATCAGAAATTACTTCAAAAGAGACTTGGAAAGCACTTTGTTAAGGTTCCGGCGAGAAAATCAATCAATCAAGCGAATTCAGTCAATCGTGATGCAATTGCTTGAAGGGGGAATATCGTTCAGATCAATAAAATAAATGAAATCTTCTCCGCGAAGTCTTTGGAATCGACATAATTATCAACTTCGACCCTTTTGTTCGACAGTGAGTATGAAAAAGAGTCCGAAAAATATTTGTTTAAATATTTTTTTTATATATATTTTCCTCTCTTAGTTTTTCTGTGCCCGACAGGTTCACAATTCAATCACATAGTTTTAAGCCTACCATCTAAGTACTACAGTGTTGAACGCAAATAAAGTAATAATATCTCACTGGAGATTAGCCAACTACGCAGGAGATATTATAGTGCACAAGTGTGCGCGCAAACACAGGTGCACTCTCTATTCCTTCACTCTCATAGTCCGATGGAACGGCAATCCGACACGACCGGAAAGAGATCAGGCGCAGGACCAACGGCTTTACGTGCTTTCCAAGGCACTGTGTGTATTCACATATACAAAGACCCAGACCCGAAACAACTATCTGTAGATCATACAAATATTTGTTCCGTGCGGGAATCGAACCCGCGACACGTAGACCAGCAGTCGATCTCTCAACCACTGCGCCAAACGTGCCGCCAATAAAGTATTGAGTAATGAAATGAGTAAATAAAAACCGGACAAGTCCGAGTCGGACGCGCCCACCGAGGGTTTCGTACAAATTTGTAGGTACATATTATAAATAGTTCAGTACCTCTATCACGAGTTTTCTAACTATTTACTACCATAGTAAAGTAAATATTCATGATAGCGATTTTAGTTCTTAACTTGGTTACATTAGGGATTAGAGTCGCTTATGTGACATATGTGTCATAGTTAAGTTTTGATTTACTATTTACGATATTATAGAGATGTCATGTTAGCGACTCTAATCCCTAATGTTACCATGTTAAGAACTAAAATCACTTGCATAAAAATTTACATTTACTATGAAAGTAAATAGTGAAAAACTCATAATAGAGGTACAGGTCTACAAAAAGATTTGGTCACCCATACAATTATGACCGCGCATATCGTAGCTTAACCTCGATGATTGATTACGTACTTTAAATAAAGACTATATTTTTTATGATTTAATTACAAATGTATAGTTTTCAGATTTTTCCCTATACTTGTAGTATAAGACGATATTATTTGCCAAATTTTATAATTCTAGGTCAACGGAAAGTACTCTATAAGTTTTGATTCCCTTGAGTGTCGAAATATACGTTTTTTGCGGCATAAACGGCCGTATCTTTATTTAAACATTAAAAGTAATAATTATATTATTAAAAGCCACTAAATTTGTTTGTAATTTGAATTATTTTGTGAATTTTCATAAAATCGTCTCAACTTCGGGAATTTTAAGCTATAAATACCTAAGCTAGAGTGGAGAATCGTTTAATGTTTTGTCAGTGGTAACAGTATAGTTAAAGTAACCGACCCGGGATTCGAACCCAACTATACGCTCAGCAGTGGCTTTTTCTAAAACCAAACCAATTAGACAGTTATGAAACTATGGAGGAACGAGGTATGGTGTTCCTCCATTGAAAAGGGAGGATCCTCCGACCAGGCAAGGTGGTTAGCCTGGCAGGCCGAAGCCCAAGGATTGATGTTGGACATGTGGACGTGTTAGAATCGTTGTAAACTCTCATAGTGCGATTCAGGATTTGTTGTTGTAGCTTCACTCTGATAGATGGCGCTTTACTTTTTGCCATGTTGCGAGTAGTTGTCGCTACAAAACAAATAGCCGAGTAAAAAAAGAACACACACCTTTGTCTCTTCCAAAATGGCGTACGGTTTGATACTCTTCATCCGATAAAGAAGAAAACAACGCCCTTAAAGTCTATTATTAGTTTACACGTGGATGCTGTTCTACCTTGGTCCATTCGCCTACCTATTGTGACCTGTGTAGTGCGTTAAGCTTTTCTCTGTAACAGGAAAATTTTCGCGACCAGTCCTAAACGTAAGAAAAACAACATAAAACTCAATATCACAGTGATGATAGGATAGTAATGATTTATTTTGCTATATGTAAGGTCTGCCTCATTGGTTGCAAGAGCGACTGCTAAGCGTGAGGTCCTGGGTTCGATTCCCGGGTCGGGTAAAGTGTTATTGGGTTTTTCTGTATGAAAATTCTCAGTGGCAGCACGGAGTCTGGAACTGTGCCCGGCAGATGGTAATAGGCTCGCCCCCTATTACCATCTTCGGGGTATACAGGCGTGATGCTATGATGCTATGTTATGTAAGGAAATAATAAATTCATAGATTTTTTTTACTATAATTTAGCGGTGCATTTTTTTTTTCTTAATAATTTTCGCTCCACGCTAGGTATAATTCTTGTATGGTGCATTTACAAACACAAATATTCACATACACAAATACCCAGATCCAGAATAACTATTTGTAGGTCACACAAGTATTTTGTTCTGTGCGGAAGTCGAACCCGAGACACGTAGTGGCGCAATCGAATGCTCAACTACTGTGTCACTGTGTCAAATATTTATATTATTAAAATAACTAGTATTAATAATAATTATTTTTGAAAGACAACATACAATAGAAAAGGCGTAACATGATTTTGATGGATTATTTTTTATGGTGTTTATTAGGATTACAAAATACTGAGATACTTATTAATAACCCTAATTTCTAATTACTAAATTTTTAACTTTAACTCTTTAATAATATTCTAGATTAAATTGAACCCTACAAATTTTACATGCCACCAAAAAATCACTCTCCAACGTATGAAACAATTTTTAGAATATGATAATTAAGTTTCGATAAGACTGGTTATCAAATACCGTAGGCGTTAATGTCTTACCTGATTCCCAACTATAATAGTCGTTTCTTAAAACCATTCATCTAAACTGAACATGATTGTATGTTAACCATATTTTAACGGACGTTGAAAAAGCGTTTGTGTAATCGAGTCCGTAAAATTGGGCCCGGATCAATGTTTGGCGTAAAAGATGAACCGAAAATACATCAGCTACTTGTCAACCCACACAAGGCGTAAAAATAGACAGAGGAAATAATTCTTTTGTATTTTTTATAGCTTATAAGTATGTTGTTTTATGTTACTTATATTATATACAGGGGTGATGATATTAAAGTATATCTTGGGCACCTCGGGTATTCAGGCAGGAGCTTTGTGGCATGCCCAAGAATTAAGCATTGCTCATACTATGGTGCGCAGGATTATAAAAACTGGCACTTTCAAAAAGAGGCCTATGCTGTGGGTGAAGTCGGGTTGTGGATGATGATGATGATGGTGCACGATGCGACAGCTCATGCCGTATCGGCAGCAAATTTAGAAGAAAATAGTCTGCTTCTGCGTCTCATTTTGTCTCGTGTTGGCAATATTTCACATGAAAATGTTTTTGAAGGGATCATATTTTACCAATATACTTAATAAAAAAATATATATTTGCCTTCGTTTGTGTATCACTGCAGGGATGTCAACTGAAATTTAGTACTGGGTGTAAAGCCTAGCACATTTGATTGCTTTATTCATATCATCACGCTTGTATTCCCCGAAGAGTTAGGCAGAGGTGTACTATTTTACAACCACATTTCGCCGATACTGTTATTGAGTCCCATGTAATAGGGGGCGAACCTATTGCCATCTACCGGGCACAGTTCCAGACTCCTGCTACTGAGAATTTCCATACAGAAAAACACTTTGCCCAAACCGGGAATCGAACCTTGGACCTCACGCTTAGCAATCGCCCTTGCGACACAAACATGGTTCATGCTTACCCAGCCATTCATTAAGAAGGCTGTTCTTTTCCATACAACCTCTACAGTACTAAGGTAGGTACATTTTTCTCATCTCACAAGAAACTAGGAGCATCAAGTGCCATCCATCACGCCACAAGACGCTTGCAAGGCCGACAAAATTAAAGGGTCTCGTGAAGCTCAAGTGATTTTGGGCCACAAAGGCCTTCTCAATGTATACGAAAAAATACGTTGCGTCTGAGTATCGAACATTTCTTGGCCACTAAGCGTTGAAGATTGTTTTACTTGAAGCTCTACGGAGATTTTTCTCGGCTAGTTTTCTAGACTATTTCCCAAGGGAGTAGTTAGATGCGACTATAGAAACTTTTATAACGATCTATGGGATGTCCGGGATAAGCAGTAGATATTTCTGTAAGTACTGTCATAAGAATAGCAAAAGAAATATAAATAACTAGCTTCCGCCCGCGGCTTCACCCGCGTGGAGTACGAATCCGTACATTTTTGCGGGATAAAAAGTTTCATCTAGATCCGCTCAGCCGTTCTGGCGTGATTGAGTAACAAATATCCATCCATCAATCCATCCTCACAAACTTTCACATTTATAATATTGTGAAGGAAATAATACACCGTTATAGTCTATATTGTTTTTATTTGCACTTACACAGCACCTTTTAAACACTACCACTTAGATTTACATTCAGGAACCGACTGTGTTCTCTGCTGATGTACTCCATATATTTTTTTAACAATTTACAAGACATGGTGGGGGATCGCGAGACTTTTAGTCAAACGACGGACTTTTATCATAACAAATAATATTATAAACTGATTAATTTACAATAACCACAGTTACAATTAATAACAATATTTTCAATCAATTGCTACACAATTGTATTTCTTAAAATAATATTCATTAATTTATCAGCAACCGGAAGTCGGCGTTACATTAAATACTTTTTATTTCTTATATTGTTTACAATTGGTAGGATGTAATATTAGTAGGACAGTAGAATGTCAATTTGCTAAAAAATTTGAAACGCTTGTTAAGTGTTTATAGTATTTAATAATAATTTAACTAAATGTGTATTTTTAAAAGGATTTTTTTTTTCTTTTTTTTTATGAGAATAAGAAGATATTCTCATAGGAAAATGCATTTTAAGACACAAATTATATAGTGTACATATGGGCTTGTTAATTTTGTGTGCAATCATATCACAACTTAACCCGTCACGACATGAAACAGTTATTATTATGTCCATAACATACAACAAATAAACATAAAACAAAATACAAATAACGTGTCTATGAAAATACAACGGAAAATTAAAAGCGCCATTCCCAAGAGGAGCCGGGTACAATTCTTAATGCAAATAATCGCGAGCGCCACAGCTGAGGCGTTAAACGGTGTTTAATTATCTGGAAACTTCACAAGGACAGTTTTTATCCGTGTTTGAATATTTCTATTCATTTTTATCCCTGTTTCAATTCTTCGTTTTTTAAGCTGTCCAACAAGCCTCTGGTAAACATAAATTATGAACAGGGGTTATCGCCAGATACTCGGGAAAATAACGCTGAACATTGAATATCGAATAAGTCTTTGAGATGGTGGATTCATTTTCAAGTTAGGTTGAGTCGAGCAACACTGGCTGCTTGTGTTACGTGGTACTTAAGCACCTACTGATATTGGTATGTTCGTCTTTACTTATGATTTGGATAATGTGTGTGTTTGCCCTGACATATTGTAAGGTACTTTTAGTGACGCTCTCAGAATGTATAACTAGCGCAAATGATAACTCTCTCACACACACATTTTCTTCTTCTCGCACGTTATCACGAGCTGTCACATGGGATTTACTCACGACATAGTGGAAAGATTAGCCAGTCAGCAATGGTGGTCAAGACAGAGTGGCCAAGGTGCGCCAGATTATATTCTTATGTTTGGTTACTCGTGGAGGCATTGCACTCCAACTAATAGAAAAATAAAATGATAAAATTAAATAACTTTAATATAACCATTATGTAAGTAACGTTTTAATACGTTCGTTGTTTAAATTATAAATTAACTTTTTATTTTTTGAAAAGAGTATCCACGGAGTTTCTTGCCGGTCTCTTCTCCATACGACCTGCCTGAAAAGGCCTCGTTGAAATTCGTTCTTGACTTTGACTTTGATTAACACTACTTACCTGAAAAATTACAAAATTGCTGGTAGTTTGACTTAGGTTCGTGCTCGATGTATGCGTAATATGTTCGCCTTCTAAGTATTACATTGCTTTTATTTTTGGCATCTGCTAAAGGTGGGTCTACAACAGTACACCTCTGCCTAACCCTTCGGGGAATACAGGTTTGATAATGTATAAAAAAAATGATACATGTAAAATTCCAGGCCAGCTCATAATCTATCGCAGGAATTAATTAACAACGTTCGTCGAATTCCACAATGAAATTAATTTAATCTTTTCAATTTTAATAACTGGAATTTCTACGTCGTTTACATTTGCAGGAAGCTTTTGAAAATAATCAGTTAAATGTAACGTATACTTCGAAGGGCATTGGTCTGATTTTTCTGTGAAAAGCCGAAAGCTTTTTTTATTTTTTTAATCTGGTAAAGTTATAAGTTAATATGTACCTGTGTTGTATTATACTTCCTATGAGTGCGTTAATATAAGAATCTGTGTACCTTTAGTGAAAGGTTTAAATTGGTAGGTTTTTAATTGATTACGAAAACGCGGCTTTTCTAGGCAAAGTATATATATATATATTTTTATTTTTATTATTACTGTTACACGATACAAACATTAGTAGTAAAATAGTTTTCCACAAAACCGGTTTAGCGGTTTGACTGTGGGTGAGTCGCTATTACATACTTAAGAGGTATTTTTTCTTGTTTTTAAACTTTGCCTTATTATTTTCATGTCTAATGTCCGCCGGTAGACTATTCAGCACATACGGTATACGTTTCTTTAGAGTTCTGTCACCAAAGTAATTACACCAATAAATTATACTTCATACTTTACCTGAACATTATAGACATTCTATGGAATGCCTCGGTATTCTATAGAATTTTTTTTTTTTTTTTTTTTAAAAACATTGCCCCACACTAGGATTTCTCCTGTATCGTGGGTACAGTTTACAAACATACATGTCACATGCACAAACAACCAGACCCGAAACAACTATCTGTAGATCATACAAATATTTGTTCCGTGCGGGGATCGAACCCGCGACACGTAGCGCAGAAAGCTAATCACTTAGCCACTGTGCCAACCGTGTCGTCAAGAATACCCGATTATACAGACTGTCGATAACATATACAATGAGTTAGAGAATAATTTTTGAATATATCAGTTTATTCTTTTTCAATGTATGTCTTCAGATATTCTAAATTTCGTTCTAAATCTACATAAGAAACTATTTTACACCGAGATATTTCGTTTTATATTTTCTCCGAGATCTACATAATATAAAACATTACTATACCTAAATGAATCACATAGCAATCGAACTTGGCCTTTACTCCGGTTCAAATAAGTCAGATTTGATTTACGTCGGCTCGAGTGTTCGTCGGGTCATCCTATCCCTATCCCCCGGGGGATTGTCCTACATTCTAACTTGACGTGATCATACAATTTCTACTTGCGTAACATAGAAATAGGCACTTGATGTCATTTAGTCACTGGTATTGTTTTATTCTGTGGTTACGTTAGTGACTTGGCAAAATTCATAGTGAAGAGGAAATTTGTTTTTTTTTTTATTTGTCGGCGACACGGCCACCTTCGCACGGTTGCAATTTACTAATAAAGAAATTTCATACGAAAATATCATTTAAATTTCGGTCACGTCATATGTCTGGTGGATTTTCTAAAAATATGTATTTTCAAACACAACCATTCCGATATTGTTCCGTCATACATGTGACGATTGATTTTTATTTACATAGAGATATAAGTTTTCGTATTAATATGAGTGCTTGTGTGGCAAATTAGTTCATATTATATTTTTGACTAGACTACCTACAATGAATTTTATTTGAATATTAAATCATGTTGACTTTCTTCTTTTTACGTTGCCCCTACAGTAAGATTTCTTCTGTATCAAGGGCACAATTTACAAACAATGATTGTTGCAAAATACTTTAAATAATAACAGAAATATATACAATACTTATTTTAATGATTACAGCTGGTTAAAAATATTAAACACACACCTACACCAGCCTTCGTTTAGATGCCTGTACCTCTATTATAAGTTTTTTACTATTTACTTTCATAGTAAATGTAAATTTTCATGCAAGCGATTTTAGTTCTTAACTTGGTTACATTAGGGATTAGAGTTGCTAACATGACATCTCTATAATATAGTAAATAGTAAATCAAATCTTTACTATGACTAAATGTCATATTAGCGACTCTAATCCCTAATGTAACCAAGTTAAGAACTAAAATATCCATTTTAGTTATCATGAAAATTCACTTTACTATGATAGTAAATATTAAGAAAACTCGTGATAGCGGTACTGTTAAATATACAGACTGATTTAATATTCAACAAAATTACGAAATCTATTAAAGTTCTACAATACAAAATTAATTAATATTTTACGCGCATATTTGAAATTTCTTTATTTTGAAAGTTTGTTTAATATTGTTAAATAAAAAGTAATCAATCAAAATAAAAAGAAAATTAAATGTCAAATAAAGATAAGTGATCGAATTCCAATCCATATTTGACATGGAGATGATTGGTCATTCAAATTAATTAAAATAACCGATTGTTATTTATATTTTTTTTATTTTTATAATAAGAATGACTTTATTGGTCCAGTGATCGTAAGTGCGACTGGTAAGCGTAAGGTTTTGGGTTAGATTCTTGGGTCGGACAAAAGTGTTATTGGGTTTTTCTGTATAGAAATTATCAGTACCAGCACGAAGTCTGGAACTGTGCCCGGTAGATGGCAATAGGCTCGCTCCCTATTACATGGCACTCAATAACAGCATCTGCGAAAAGTGGGTGTACAATAGTACACCTCTGCCTAATTGGGGAAATAGAGGCGTGATGATGATACTATGTCTGTTTAAACGCATATAATGAAATTTGAAATTTTATTAATGCAGATAATTATGCAAAATTCATATACAACTAGCGACTCGCCCCGGCTTCGCGCGGGTGTAATTTACTAATGAAGAAAAGGAAAAAGGGCGGATTTTTCAAAAAAAAAAATCTTTCTTACAACATTGTCCTGGCAATTACGAACACAACCAAAACGATTCTGGTAACAGTTTTTTTTTATATAGATAATTCAATGACTACAATGTAATGTTTTATTATTCTTTCCACAATTAACAGCTTTAGTTATATATTCTAAGTATATCTAACCTCCACATCTGCATGTAAATAGACTGACGATGGAATAGACAATTCTGGTTTGTCGTCAACAAATCACTAGTGATGTATACGTGCCGGACAAGTCTGTCAGTGACCGAGTCTCCCAATTTCCCGAACAATAGATCGCTGGCGCGTCTGTCGTCCAATTCAGATCCTCCGTTCTATTAGAGTGATTATCAGTGATAGTTAATTTAGTTAACTTTGCCGTTTAGTTAGTGTTAAATTCAGTTAAAGGGATTACGGTTTTAAATCTCAACATTTATTTTTTATTGTAGGCTTTCTTGGAGTTTCACCAAATTTCATCCAGATCGTTATAAATTACCATGTAACAAGGAGCGAGCCTATTGCCATCTATCGGGCACATTTCCAAACTTCATGCTTCTACTGAGAATTTCACATAAAAACCCAATGTCTACCCAATGTCTACTTTCATTACCTCATTGGTCGCAAGTGCGACTGCTGTGCATATGGTCCTGGGTTAGATTCCCGGATCGGGCAAAGTGTTCTTGAGATTTTCTGTATGGAAATTCTCAGTAGCATCATAGAGTCTGGAACTGTCCCCAGAAGATAGCAATAGGCTCGCTCCCTATTACATGGGACTCAATAACAGCATCGGCAAAATGTAGGTGTAGACAAGTACACCTTTGCCTAACCCTTCGGGGAATACAGGCGTGATGCTATATAACTATATGTCTAAAAAAAAACTGGCCCGGAAATTTAACTCAAGACCGCTCAGCGTTCGCGCTTGCAACCAATAGACCAATGACGCAGTCGAATGCAATTTCTGCATAATATCTAGAAGTAAAATGAGAGAAAACTACGCCAGCTGCTTATTATCTTTACTACGTTAATTAGTTTAATAGATTAGTGTATACGAGGCGAGCTTGCTACTTTATACCTATATAATTTTGTCTAGTTATATTTAATTCAAGATTCTTTGCTAGAAGTCGTTGTTGAACAAAAAACATTAAATAAATGGGGTTACTTTTTCTCGGCATTTTGCTTGATTTGTGGCGACATCCTTTCATTTAAAAATACTGGCTGATACTAAGTAAGTGCAATGATTTTAGGTGAATGACTCAACGTAGAGTAGGTGGTATATGAGGAGGATGCTAACGGTAGCAACGGTTTACGCAGGTGGTTGCAACGAATTTCCATTCAGGAAGTGAAAGTCAAGGTCAAAGTCAAATTCAACGTCAATTTCAATTTTAAAGTCAAAGTCAACGACAACGTGAATGTCAAAGTAAAAGACAACAACAACGTCAAAGTCAAAGTCAGCGTCAACCTCAGTCAAGAGTCAATGTCAAAGTCAAGGTCAACGTCAATATCTGCGTCAACATTAACATGAACGTCAAAGCCAAAGCCAACGTCAAAGTCAAATTCGCGGCAAAGGCAAAGTCAAAGTAAACCTCAAAGTCAAAGTCAAAGCCAAAGTCACCGAGAAACGTCTGCTAGAATGGTAATCAATTTACGTTAAGGCGGTAGACCCGCGGGTACTTTGTTCTAGAACAGTTTGTTGTGGCAGTGGCGTGTTTAACTTTATTCAACAATGGACGTTGGCAGTCAAATGCTTCAAAAGGAGCGTGAAACGATCTTAACAGGATTAGCAATGCGCCACTATGCGGACTGGTGTGGCAAGCTTCCATAGGTTTTGGTAAGAACACACAATCAGGCGCAACATAATCGAAAAAAAAAATCTTTTTTAAGGCGAATTCCTCACCACCCCATAAAAGAATGAGAGAGTGAAAAATATGTTCTCCCCTACACACTAAAGATTTCGATTTCTAAAGGCGATTTATATATTAAAAAAATAGAACCTATCTTACAGTCTCCATCAAGCACTTGAAATAAAAACAGCTATTAAAATAATACGTTGAGATCAGTCTTCATTACAAACGGTTCTCTCAGACAAGGACGGGAAGCATCCATTAAATGTTAAGTGCCGGCATCAACGAACACTTTTGAATTGAGAACGCTCTCAACGATAAAATCTAGGGGTTAGAACACAGAGCAATGAGACTATATTTCTTGGTCGATACCTTTGCTATGACAAAAATCGATCGTGTGCACTTATATTTAAAGATAGTTTTTGAAGGGCACTATGCTGTCACCGTAAGATGATTATTTGTGGAAGAAGGATTCAGCATAGCGAGTAGAAATCGTGGTAGCACAGAGGCTAGGGAGGTACTGTATTGAACCAGAAGGTTGCAGGTTTGGTTCCTGTTCTCGGTCAATTGATCTAGGTACTGGAGAACTTCACAACTCATATTTTAGAGTGATTTTTTTTTAAATCTTGCTCCTCCCTAGAAATAGTTCCTTTATCGTGGGTTAGCGTTTACAAACGCAAATATTCACATGCACAAACATAGGTCATACAAATATTTGTTCCGTCCGGGAATCGAATCCGCGCTACGTAGCGCAGCACTTGATCGCTCAACCACTGCGCCAGCCCTGCCGTTAAGTGTAGTACATCTCTGCCCAACCCTCAAGCCATAATCTGCGTTATTGGGCTAGTGGAAAGTCCTATAAAATTAATGCCGTTACAGACTCGAACTATCTACCAAAAGAATTAAGGGATAATATTATATATTTAGAGATAAATCTCCGTTCCCAATTACCTTTGATTTTATCATTGATAAACATAAATACCAACATCAAAGCGTGCCGTAGCTCTGTGAGTTTGGTACTGAATAATTGTTTCAACCAAATTCCAGTACTCACGTGTTTTGGTTATGTAATTACGTTTACATAGGTATTCGCTTGGTTAATATTATGGTATGTTCTAAACAGACATATTGGGATCTAGCTCTTCAAATGTTCAAACTACACAGTAAATAACGACTGATTATTTACACGAATTGTATCAGAAAATCTAGCAAACAATAAGTGAAGGTATTATTTATTAAAAAAAAAAAAGAAACATTGAGTCACTCTAGGAATTATTTCTGTATCGTAGGTACGTTTACAAACACAAATATTCACATGGACATACACCCAAACTTGAAACAACTATCTGTAGATCATACAAATATTTTGTTCCGTGCGGGAATCCAACCCGCGACCCGTAGCGCAGCAGTCGTTCTCTCAACCACTGCGCCAACCGTGTAGTTAAGTGTAGTACATCTCTGTCCAACCCTCAAGCGCGATGGGGGGAGGTAGCAATTCTCAAACGATAAGAAATGATATCAAAATCGCGATAGTACCGATATGGCGGTTATCGGTCCTTTTATTGTCCTGAGTTCTTGTTATATTACATTTGAGATATCTACTCTTCAAGATCTCCACTGACAAATTATGGTCAGACCGTCGAGTTTTAAATGTCTTGTTCTATACAGGTACCTTTAATAGAGATCTATGTCGAAAGCGCTGAAAATTCCCCCCTAATTCCACTCTAACGAAGTCAAAGACTAGTTAAAATTAAACAATTAAGCCTCATTTTAACCTCCTTATCCTAAAAGTTTAACAAACATAGCGAAGTAATTTGTCCGTAGCTCTTCAACCGCGCCGGTAAATTCATCTTCTTCATCAAAACAATGTTGCTTAAATTTTCTATTGCTTTTCTAAACTTTTGAATTTATAATGACGGGTAAGGCGTCGGACAAACGATCAATAGTAAATCAACATTAGATTTCAAGACATTATGTTTTCGAGTTAACACCATAACATAGCATCACGCCTGTATTTCCCGAAGGGTTGGACAGATATGTTGTGCACTCACATTTCGCTGAAGCCGTTATTCAGTCCCATGTAATGGGAGCGAGCTTATACCCATCTACCGGGTATGGTTCCAGACTCCGTGCTGCTACTGAGAATTCCCCTACAGAAATTCCCAATAACACTTTGCCTGATCCGGGAATCGAACCCAGGACCTCACGCTCAGCACTCGCTAGACCAATGAGGCAGTTTTTGGGTTGGCATCGGCATTGGTATAACGCCATCACGACTGTTTTTCCCGAAGTGGAATCGGGGGCGAGCCTATTGCCATCTACCGGGGACATTGCCAAACTTCGGGACGTTAAGTACTGAGAAATAAGTTAATTGTACTATACTTATAACCTTCGCGCAAGTGCAAGCAATAAGTTGACAAAGTTTTATCGCAATCAGATGAACGGTATGGCAGCGCATAAAACACAAACAAACATTATTTTTTTTTTATATTAGATTAGATATATTTTTTATATCAATAGTAATATATTATTATTATATATAATTGCCAAAAGTTGTCTATATTCAATAACAAAATAACAAATATTTATGTCAGACAAAAAAAAAAACCTTTCAAAGTAAATATTTGTTTTGTTAAATGACTATTTATTTTCAACGTCTGTAACAGAACATAGAAAATACCCTTCAAAATTGATTGATCTTCGCCAATTAGCGACTGAGCCCAACCGAATCTTAGATACGAAATTCTATCGTGTGTTAAAGCCCTAACAGATGGTACAGTGAGTCCTCAGTAAACGGGTTCGTAAGTACGATCGTTAAGCGAACTTTGGAAGTTCAGTTTTAATATATAGGCGGAGCATGATGAGTTCAAAATGAATTGTTAATGGCACCCAAGCCTTACTTCGTTTCACGAATGAAGTTTTAATGTAATTTAAGTTTTTGTAGGTCACTTCGGTTATTTATAGCTTTTCTCAGAAAGAGGGTAGTTTGTAATTAAAAGTTATGCTCACATTAGCTGCCTCTTTTTATTACATATAAGTACTATAATAATGTTGTTGTATTTTTGTGTATGTGTGAGACTTTTTCGAAGTAACTTTCTGGTCTCGATTCTGGATTCGATTCTATGTTCCATGTGGTTCTATAACAAATATTACATGGCGTACATGTAAAGTGCAGGATATGGAAGAGTTACTAATTCGAAGCAATTGTTTTCTTTAATCCATTAAGGCACACACGGAGCCGGCTTCGAGACACAATAGATTTCCTATAGGTACTGTTCCATTTGCTTCACTCGACGGTAAAGAAAAATAACGCTATTGTAGGTACGTGTAGCCTGTATCTACGGCCCAATTTCAGACCCGTATTTAAGCCCTAAAGATAAAAAAACTGAATTATGTAATGTTTGCCACAGAAAATTGTCTTTTATAAACAAAATAAAAAAAACACGGAAAAAATATTAGTGAATCATTTGTATTCCTGGTGGCGGGCGATTTGCATAATGCTCGGATAACGTCGGCAGGCGACGGGCAACGCATCTGGTCCTAATTTTATAGAAAAAACACCCCTGAAGTGTATCGCGTTGATGGTATATTTGGAAATTAGGGCCGTAGCGATTTGTGAAATTCGCTGGATTTCCACTTAGTTTTCTCAAGCGCGATCTTGTACAAAAGTATGTAAATTGTTAAGGGTCCATATGGTATGGTAAACGATATCTGTGTACTCCAGGAGATTGGATATTGGGCACCGTAAAGATGCCAGGAGGGTGTAAAGACTTGCCTTTGTGCCTAAAGGGTTCGGTGTCCGCGCATTACAAATATTTGTTCAACGTTTTGAGTTTGGGTGTGCGCAGTAAAGTAAATGTTATTAGACATTTGCAGACAGATTATCCATGATCACCATTCGTCTATCAGTCATATTCAATATCTTATTGACTTGGCTTGAAAATCTTTGGAAATTTTTTTCAACGGGAAAGTAAGAGGTGTACTACTGTTCACCCACATTTTCTTTTGCCGTTATTCTGTACTATGTAACTGAGAACGAGCTGAGAACTTGAAAACAGCTTTTTTTTTTAAATATTGACTGGTTCAGGAATATAACTCAGAATCTCAAGATTAGCAGCGTTTTTGACCTCTTTCTCATCTAATTAAATGGGCGTTAAAATTTTAAACGTGGCGTTACTATTTATTTATTTATTATACACTATTGTACACTTGATAATCTATACAGGACTGACATACAATTTTTCACTATATGTGTGAGTCACACATATATTTTTTCAGGGCAGGATCCGAAACCCCGACATGTAGCATAACAATGGATCGCTCAACCGTTGAGCCAACAGTGCTGTCAATTTATACATAATATACTTATGCAAAAATCGATCCCAGCAAATTGAAGCACATACAACCGAATGAACTAAAAAGCACAATTTGTTTGTATTTGCTGCATTTAAGCGTTCACACGGCATTCATTTAAGCGATATAACAACCCTAAATGGAGCTTAAACCGGTGTTCAACGTCGTTTGTAGCTTAACTTCGGATTAGACACGTTAGTGGAGCATGCATTGCCGTGTTCTGTCCGTAAACGGCACGATTTCTATCTATTGAGCCTTTCACGTTTTGGCTTTTGATTTGGCAAGGAATGAACAGGGATTCCTCTAGTATTTGCGTCTAAGTTTTTGTAATACTAATATTTAGTAATTATTTCTTTCGTAATCCAATGATTCTGATTTTTAATTTCTCCTGTATTATAGATACAAATTCAAACTCAAAATCTTTATTTTTATACCATATGTAAGTTTAGAAAGATGTTATATAGATAAAAAATTAACGGATCGCTACTGATACCTAATATCTGTACCGTGAGGGAAATAACTAGTAAGTAGAGTGTTCTTTTGACATCATTCTTTAATGGCGTTTTATTTACGAAAACAGCAAAGTTGCCTGTAGTTGTAATAAACAGAAAAGTTGAGGTTACTTGGCTACTCTTAGGTAATTTTATACAGTAATAATTTTGATAATCTATAATTAACTCGCTTTAGCCCGCGACTTCGTCCGCGTGATCTACATATATAATTTATAGCCTATACCACTCAAGGATAATGTACCTATCTATCAGTGAAAGAATTTTCAATTTCAGATCATTCGTTCCGGAGATTACCCCCTACATACAAACAAACAAATTTTACCTCTTTATAATATTAGTATACATAAATCAAAATGGGTAATTTTAATAGAGTTTAAAATACGTAAATCTAAAACTAGCTAGCTCATTTTAATTTTGTCTCAATATCTTGAGTTTGAACCTAAGTTTCCTCAATCAGCCTCAGCATTAATTATAACTTGATCACCTCAGAAACCAATCAAGCAAATCCAATTCCAATTAAAATATCTGACATCTATTATGACAGTTGCTATTGATCTATTTTTGAATATAAAGCCGCATTGTTACGACCTGAATCCCCTTCAACAATTTCATATTAATTTCATCGCACATTTTAAGGCCAGGCCGATGCTCTGCAACTATTTGCCATTATATGATGGTGCAACAGCTCATAGTAAGCACTCGTGTGGAATGAGCTGTTAATATTAGAGGAGCGATGTTCCTCCGGGTACGTTCTTGGAAAATAGCTGTGTAATCGGATAGTTTCAATTTACAGTTTAAAGAGAAATAAATGTTCTTTGGTTTGCTGTTTATTGAATTTCACCCGCACCGGGCGGACCGGGGGAGGGGTATTGGTGTACGCGCGGGAGGGGCTCGCGGATCAGGTGATCGAGCTGTCGATACCTACTGAGATGCGCTCCGCGGAGTGTGTTTCTATCTCTTTCAAACACAAAAACGAGCAAATTCATATAATTTCTATATACAGACCGCCTAGAATAAACAAACAAGACAAAATTATACAGTTTATTGACGAATTTCGTAGTTTACTTAGTAATATACCTCATAACACTAAAGTGATATTATGCGGCGACTTAAATATTAACTTGATTAATCAACAGGATAGACATGTGACCTCATATGAAGACCTTTTAGCTGAATATGGGTTTACTAAATGTATAGATCAAGTCACACGTAGCGAAATAGTCATGGGTAGTTTGACAGAATCATGTCTAGATCACATTTTTATTAGAGCGCCCCATGCACATTTTCAATCAGCAATAATACGAACTAAAATATCCGATCATTACCCAGTATCCATAGCGGTACAATGGAATTGCGAATCATTTGTTACGAGTCAGACTGTACAAGCGACAAACTCGCGCGCGCACACTGAGCTTACGCGACGACAACGTGTACTTGATAACCGCGCGGTGCGGGAGAAATTATCATCCATTGATTTTAGCGAACTTTTACATATGGAATGTCCTGTGAAACTCTATGAATCCTTTAGAAAAATATTTTCTGATATTTATGAATCGTGCTATAGAAATAAAGTCATTAATAATGGTGTCCGTAATAAGAAAAACTGGATAACGAATAATCATAAGAAGTTGTTATTAGAAAGGGATAGGCTTTTTGCAATATGGAGTAACGATCCAAAGAATATGATTAAGCGGTTAGAATATACAAGATATAGGAATAAATGTCATAAAATACTATTAAAGTGTAGAACTGAATACGATAGGCAAAGTATAATAGATTGTAATAACAATATAAAAATGTTGTGGGATAGAATAAATGTAATGATGGGGAAAAATAAACAGTCGTTGGATAGTGTAATATTAAATAATATTAAGTCGCAAGGCAGTGTAAAAGACATTTGTGATAAGTTCTCGTCAACTTTTACGGACGAAATCGAAAATATAAAACACGATTGTGATGTGAAGTGGTTGGATAGAAGTACATATGTCAAGGAGCAGAACGTGAGTATGCGATGGCAACCGGTGAGTAGTAATGATGTTAAGAAAGTTATTGTGGGTATGAATACAAATAAATCACCCGGAAGCGATCTCATACGCATGTCTGATCTAAAATATTTGGTCAATGTAGTAAGTCCCGTGCTCGCACGTTTAATAAACCTATGTGTAAGTTCATATACATGCCCGAGTAAGTTAAAGGAGGCCATCGTGCGTCCTATTTATAAAAAAGGTGATCGTAAAAATCCGTCAAATTACAGACCGATCGCTATATTATCAAGTGTAGACAAAATTCTAGAAAAATGTATTGTTAATCAAATAGGAAATTATCTTCAAAAAAATAGCATTATTAATGAATGTCAACATGGATTTCAAAAGAGCAAAAGTACAACCACCTTGTTATCTATATTTTGTGATGAAATTAATAATTATTTGAATAAAAAGCATTTTGTAGTAGCAGTTTCTTTCGACTTTAAAAGGGCATTTGATACTTTGGAAACAACATCTTTATTAAACGCAATGAAGGAATGTGGGGTGGGGGAACCACTCAATAAATGGTTTAGTGACTATCTCACGACGAGACAATTCCGCGTAAAGGTGGACGAGTCGTACAGTGACGCGAGGGAGGTGAGGTGCGGGGTGCCGCAGGGCTCGGGATGTGGGCCGGTATGCTACCTCATGCACGTCAACAGCTTGTGCGGCGTACTACGCAACTGCTCGGCGTACATGTTCGCGGATGACCTGTGCACATTACGCGCCGGCACCGATCTCGCTGAGACTTGTCGACTCGTTCAGCTTGACGTAGATCGAGTCGTTAGATGGTCGCATGACAACGGAATAGTTCTAAACGCCGAGAAAACCAAGCTAGTTATAATTCGCTCACCTTACTTACCGCTACCTGGCGACCCTCCTTCAATGTACACACATGATTATGCGTGCATACACAATAACTATGTAAATTGCAATTGTAAACCAATTGTTCGTGATGAATGTGTAACATATCTCGGATTGAAGGTTGACGAGAACTTTTCTTGGTCCAGTCATATAGAGTACTTGTGCAATAAACTAAGAACATTACTCGGTAAGTTTTACCATCTCAGCTTTAAAGTACCAAAGAATACACTCAAGTGCCTTTATTTACAATTAGTCGAACCAATACTCAGTTACGCTCTCGACTGTTATGGACTTACATTCAAAACTAATTTAGATAAAATAGAAGCACAGCAAATTAGATTCTTAAAATTATTAGTTAATAACAAAACTAAAAATAAATGCAAAGATAATTATAGTAAGTTATATAAAATATGTAAAATCCTTCCAATCAGCTTAAAACATAAGTACCTAATTCTGGTTAACAGTCACGGCAGTTGGGAGCGTCACTCGTTGGTAACCCATAACCATGCAACTAGGGCAGTATCGGCAGGTAAATTTGATGTTCCTAGAGTTAGTAATTATTTTGGTGACCGCACTCTTGATAAAAGAATACCTTATCTTCTTAACCAATTACCTGCCGATATAAGAAGCCAGAAGGGGAAAAGTAAATTTGCCAAATTGCTCAAGCAGTACTTTCTTAGCACGTTATAAAAATGAAGAATTACTAGTTTTAATTGCTTTTATTTTAATTTTGTTCTTTATTTTACTTTTTGTTTTTGTTTCTTAACTATATAAGACAGTTGTCCGCATTAATAAAAACATAGGTATACCTATTGCTTATGTAAATGTTCCGTTCCTGCAGACAAACCGTGTAAACGGTTTTGTGGGGCATAGATTTAAGATACAGATAAGTAAACTTGTTTTGTAATAATAAAAATAAAAAAAAAAAAAAAAAAAGTTAGTGAGTAGCTATTGTAAAATTTTGACAGATATTTCAAGCAGGAATTAGAATCGTACTGTTATGCACAGGTTTACTATACCCTGGAGATCTGTCATACAGGTCCCGAACCTAGTTCAGACTCCAGCTCTCACAAAGGTTTTAGTTTAAGGCAAATTGTATAAATTTAAATTAGTGTAACAATGTACTACCTTTATGAGAGAGATAAACCATATTATTATTATTATTATACAGATGGAAATTGCTGATGTAATAAAATACGAGTAGATATTATAAAACTGGCAATTCATGTTAAGTAAACACAGTTAACCTACAACTTGGGTTCGATTACCATCTTTTTGTCTTGTCCAAATTTTGTGCAGTGAAATTTAATAAACTTTTTGAGTAGTAGCAATCAAAATGTTTTCTTTAAAAGGGGGACAGGTCGCCTTCCTTACAGTATAAAATGCTTTCTTCTTGAATATATTAACAGTATTTGAGTCTGTCAAATTAATATCTAGATTTATCACAATATAATTTACATAGAATAACAAATAATATTACTATATTACTTTATTTAGAAAAGTATAAAAATAATAAACAAAATTGTGTACACAAAACAAATAGTCAAAATTAATCATAAATTTAATTTACCCTCAGTATTGTAGTTACAGTTATTCCTTAAAATTCTGCGCTAGGTGTCACGGTTTTAGTTTCCGTACGAAAAAAAATATTTGTATGATCTGCAGATAGTTGTTTCGGGTCTGGCACACAACCAGATTCGAAACAACTAGATAGTTGATTCGGATTGGATAGTTGTTCACAGATGTAGATCATGAGACATGTATGTTTGTAAACTCTACCCACGACACAGGAGAAATCCTAGTGGATGATATTTTTTTTAAATTGTCTTTAAATAAAAAGCAAAAAGAGTCATGTGTGGCTTAGTGTACATTAAAAGATAAATATAGTTTTAGTGTCATGAAAAACACCCGTCATCATCATACTAAAGATTAAAAAGAATAGACATCAGAACAGCTGACAGTGCAACTTAGTCTTAAAAAACCTCCTATCATATTATATAGATAGATAAATAAAATCTATATAAATAAAAATGAATTGTCAAATGTGTTGCTAAGCGCATAACTTCCGAACGGCTGCACTTATTTGGCTAATTCTTTTTTTGTTGTGTTTGTAATTGTCAGGAGAAGGTTTTCATGTAAGAAATTTTTTGGAAAAACCACCGGACACGTCGGAAATTTGAATGGTATTTTTGATTTTGTTCATTAGTAAATTGCACCCGTGGGAAGCCGGGGCGGGTCGCTAGTATAAGAGAAAATAGCCCAACATTAAAACCCAATCGAATAAAATGTATTAAAGTCTTCTAACTCTGAATCTAAATAGGCGCAGACGTCGACACATAAAGAATTTATCGCTCGGAGCACATAAAATGGTGTCCTATAAAAATAAATTGTTCGCACATAAGTACGGACGGATACGCGACAACGACAATAGCTAATGTGCCCTCGTTGGTGAACGAGACAGAGGACTCGTTAGTGTGCACCCTTCTTAACATGCTTGGACCGGGAAATGAAGACTAATCTAGGTTATGTGTCTTGAAAATACTTGGTGCTGCATACAGTTCAACGGCACGGTTGGTTGAGAGACAGCTACAGCTGCGCGAGACACGTAGTCTCTGGTTCGATTTCGATGTTCGAAGCCGAAGTTCGAGTCCCACTATGGGACGCCTTCAGCAGTGTTGCTTAGTATTATTTAATTTGCTCGGCTGGAGGCCCTTCTGGTCTCACCATTAGCCCGGTTTAGCGGTGAAAGCTCCCTGAGCTAACTGAGCGAGACAAGTGACAAAAAAAAAGTAGAAGTAATTACTGACATAATATTTTTTTTTTTAACTTCGCACCGAGTCACCGTAAAAAGTGATTTTGATATTTATTTATTTTTTGTGTAATAACCAATATTGATCTTAATTTAAAAGTTTAAAAATTATAAATAATTGTATTCCCAAACAATAATAATTTTAAAAAAAGCTTCGCGGATATTTATTCGTTAAAAACGGCTGCTTTGAATAAATATCCGATTCCTTCCGCTGTTTCACAACTATAGCTGTGATTGAAAGTTGTGTCGGTATACAAAGGACTACTGGGTGCTATAAAGTTATTTCTATTGGTAGGTAGCTAAAGGAAATAATTTGGGGAGTTACTTTTTGTTGTTTAATGTGTTGGTCGGTAACTTCGTTAGTTGTTGATGTGTGATCTTTGCAACAATACAAACAAATTAAAGCTCTAGTTAAACAACAACGTACAAAAATAAATTTGATGCGATTATCGTATTTACTAGACTCGAAAACTCAACGCGTAGCAAGTGCTACGCCGTAGACGCGTAGCAGTTACGGCGTAGTAGTAATCAGAATTAATCTCGTAATTAAGTGCCTGCTTTACTGCCTTTATAGAAAGGGTAAAAATAAATGAATAACAAGAGAGTTTAAGTGTGGGTGCTATAACTATTGCTCGCTTTTACATAACATACAAAGATCGAAGAATATTTACAAAATGCCATACAATAATTAACTTGAATTAATATTGAAACTTTTGATCAAAATTGTAACACCACATAAATTTCTTCCATTAATAAATTAATTTTAAATCACAAATACATTAATCCTATAAATCGCAACCGACCGTTTAATCCTGGTTTCATTTCACAATAAATTACACGACAGTTACCCCCGCCAAGTCCAACAAAGAGCATCACAGTAATGCGCGTCGTCAGTAATAAAGCTTGTTGGCTGCCGACCCCAGCTCATTTAGCGCGCTTCAGCTGCAATTACACCGACATCGTGTTTACCCGTCGCTGTCAATGTGTAAACACGCTGCGCTTTGAAATGCTAATGAAATGATTCATTTTTTTCTGTGTCACCGTTTTAGTTCGTTCTGTTCTTGTCTATACTAAGGTTGTCGGGCAGAGATGGCTGACTGTGATAAGATTGTCCTGTACACAAAATGATCTTATAATTCATGCTTTGTATGTCAGTGAGCTCAGGCGTTGCTCATACGAAACGCCGAGTCAAATATAAATATATAAAGCTGTTGCCATTCTGTAAGAGCGTAGTATTTTCAAGTTTGTCAATATTTTTCTTGCAAAACGAACGAAATTAAAGGAGTTCTTCTTTACTATATTTTCATCTTACCATATACTAAACGAGAACGCCAATAAACATGATCTTTTACGAATACCTATAACTTTGAAGCTGCGAAGATGAAAATACGAGTTCGTAACAAAATAAAAATTACGACCAAGTTCAGCGCGCGTAAATATTGATTACGATGGTAAATATTGTATCGGAAAAACGTCAAGTTCCTCCGTGAAAATAACTTGGACGCGAGACTTAGATCGTGACTTTTCGAAACTTTTCACGCACTTAGAGACTTGTTTAATTTATTCATTAAACTTGTTTCGACGTATACTTTTTATTTAAGTAGCACAGAATTTGACGCTTGAAATGAAATGAAATTATTTATTTTACAATTGGGATTTTTCAATCACTTTAAACTAGATGGCGTCGGCATTTCCTATGACTATTCCTGAAAAGAAACGCTGAAACAAACTCAGGGGGTCATGGTCTATTTTAAAATCCAGACAGATTTATAGTAAGGATTAATGTGAGACAAATATAACGTGAAATGGCCTTTTGAAGATGGTCGTTCCACCCTAAGATGGCTTGAAAGTGATTAGTTTTATTTTATTTAAAACGCCCTTTCGATTACTTGAATTAAGTACATAATATAATATAGCATTGCTTCTTTATTTCTTGAAGGCTTAGGCAGATGTACGTGCAACAAAAAATTGAGGAGTAAGCAACACATAGCGAGTCTATTGCCATCGACTACCCAGAATATTCTAAAAATATTCACAGTCAAAGTCAAATTCAAAGTTTTTTTTATTTCAAATGGGCTTTTGCATGCACTTTTAAAACGTTATGAATCTAGGCGCACGATTCCAAAGTGAGTTTGTCCTATTCCTTATAAGACTTTGCTAGACCCGGTAATCGAACTCAAGACCCCACTCTCAAGCATCGCGCTTGCTACCACTAGACCAAAGAGGCAGTTTAATATTAACAATATAATATTTAACAATAAATAATGGTAGCTCTCACTACGAAACACAAAAATACAACACAGAACACTCTTGTTAACTGTGTGGGTAGTTTGTAAATACCAAGTGTAAATATAACCTGATATTCTGCGATGAACGAAGCGTAAATATAAAATAATGAATGCAAACGGATACACCGACGGGCGAGAGTCATTAATAATACTGGGAAAACCGTTTATGTGTCCATATCGACCATAACCTTTTCCAGCTATTTTAGGGATAGTAAATGATGTGATGTGATGATGTGGTCTAGAAGACTCTCCCCCAATTACACTTCGAGGAAAACAATGAACTGTTTTCCTCGAAGTGTAATTCATCATCATCATCATCATCATCAGCCAGAAGACGTCCACTGCTGAACGAAGGCCTCCCTCAAGGGGGGGGTTTGCCATAATCCCCACGCTTGGCAGGCGGCTTGGGGATCGCAGTGGCTCACCGATTAGTGAGAGGACGCTGCTGCCCGTCCTCCGGTGTCTGGCCGCAGTTTTAAGATGTACCCGGGTCATAGACATACCCGGGTCAAAACAGTTGTGATGGCATTATACTAACGCCGGTGCCAAACAATAAATGTGGACATACATTTCCGTAAATTGTGGACTTAATCCAAAAAACTGCCTCATTGTGTAGTGGATGCAAGCACGACTGCTGACCGTGAGGTCCTAGGTTCGATTCTCGGGTCGGACAAAGTTTTATTGGGTATTTTTGTATTGTATGTAGCAGCACGGAGTCTGGAACTGTGCCCGGTAGACGGTAACTGGCTCGTCCCCTACTAAAGGTACTCAATAACAGAATCGGTGATCATATTGGTGTTCAATAGTACACCTCTGGCTAACCCTTCGGGGAATACAGGCGTGATGTTATGTTATGTTATTTTATATTTAGGGTTAATTTCCAGAATTATCAGATGCGACTGAATATTATTCACATATACGGAGCTGTTCTGACCTCCATGACCCAATCTCTGGAAAAACGATATTCCGAACTTATTTTTCCTCTACTCCAATCTGACGGATGTCAGAAGTTGTTAATAAAATCAGTCTAAAAAAGCCGCATTCAATTAATCATAATATACAAATTACAAAATGATGGCTTAATTTCAGATCAGATGTTGAATTGAAACTAAAAACCAACCAACTGATTAACATGCTCTTCACAGAGATTCTCTAACAGAGAGAGCATTAACGGAAAGACCGGTTAACAGCAGGAGCATTCGTGTATAGCTCGGTTCGGTTCGGTTACCCATCCAAGAATTGGCTTCTTAGATACAGAGCTTAACCTCGCTAACTGATCGATCTGTGCGATACCTAATAAGCTACAAGCCCATAACACTATACAGACCTATAATAAAGTTATAATACTGTTATACATTGAAAATAATTGGCGAACTTTGACGATCTAAAGCCATTAAAAGTTTAAACTGCCACAACTTACACCCGATGAATAAGTACAAGAAATAATTGTAAAATATCATAAGCACTTAAGATAAAAATAGTGAAAAGAAAAATATTAAATGAAAAGTGTTCCGTTAAGCAATTCTAACTCAGACAATAAGTTATATAAAATCTAGGTTATAAAAGATTAAAGTTTAGAATACCTTTTTTGTTTTACGTAGTTTCATTCAGCGCTTAGGGTCGGGTAGTGTGTGTTGTAATTTTACCGGTTGAAATATAATAATTTATCTGTATATATTTATATATATAACAATGTTATCAGAATCGTTTACTAATTAGAATGTAGTAGGTAATACATGGTATGATGTTTCATCAATATAGGTAAGCATAAAATCATGGCAATTATGAAATTCATGATTCAAATAATTAAAAATAAATGTAAAACAAATTGAAAAATGTTTTATATACATGACATGAAATGAAATTATTTTAGGTAGTCGTTAGATGACCATAATTGATTTCTAGTACCAAAAAAGAACTGCTGTAATGGGTTTACACTGAAAAATATTTTTTAAACATTAGCCCTCATTAGAATTTCTCCTGTGTTGTGGGTACAGTTTACAAACATACCTCGCACATACACACACAATCAGAGCCGAAACATCTATCTGTAGATCATACAAATACTTGTTCTGTGGGGGAATCGAACCCGCGACACTTAGCGCAGAAAGCTAATAACTTAGTCACTGCGCCAACCATATGATCATGTCGTATATACCATACATAATCATGTCGTCAGTCATGTCGTCAATCATCGCCATGATGCATGTCGTCAATTCTGATTTAAAATACAAATACGCATATAAATAGCTTGTAAGCTAAATTATTATTATATTTATGAGCCTGTTGTGTATGAACCATATTCTAATAAAGCCTAGGTTTACACGATGGGCTAATTTCAGGTTTGGCTTTGGCAAGTCTGTAATGAACTCCCAACACGTATTATGTAACTTTAGCTTGGCAAACACAGATATAATCAGGTGCCAAATTTCTGTCAGTTACCAAGCCAGGATCATACAGTTCATTGCTAATTTTAAAGCTATTTTACATATTAGGTATAAGCCGATTGGTTACATTCGTAGTCAAACCAAAAAAAAACACATTATTTTTTGATCAAGTAAATAAAACTCGATTTTAAATCCAATAGATATGGATGACTCAAACTATTTTGTTAAAAAATACTCGTAATTTAACGCTTAAATCCATATTCTAATTGTCTTTGAGTTTATATAACTTACGGTACCAAATGCAATATCGACGACACGGTTGGCGCAGTGGCTAAGCGATTAGCTTTCTGCGCTACGTGTAGCGGGTTCGATCCCCGCACGGAACAATTATTTGTATGATCTACAGATAGTTGTTTCGGGTCTGGTTGTGTGTGCATGTGACATGTATGTTTGTAAACTGTACCTACGATACAGGAGGAATCCTGGTGGGGGGCAATGATTAAAAAAAAAAAACAAAAAAAATATAATTATTAGAAACGATGTTAAAATATTGCCGTAGCCGTTCGTAGCCCTCTCGTAGCATTTCGTAGCAGTTCTACAGAAATTCGTAGTCACAAATAGTCATTTGCAGTTAATTGGATTCTTAGATAACGCGCCACTGTTACGTCCCTAGAGTTTTAGGGCTCGTGATAAGCTGTTTATTTTTCACGTGTAAACTATTTTTAGCCAAACCAGGCTCTTGTTTGTATTACTTCCGTTAATTTGAGACTTGACGAATCGACGAAAGCGACTCAAACAACTAAACATCCTAACTTCCTAATCCTAAGTATAATATTATAAATGCAAAAGTAAGTTTGTTTGTTACCTTTTCACGCTTAAACCACTGAACCGATCATCATGAAATTTTGCATATACATTGTCAGGGGTACAGAAAAGGACTTAGGGTACCTTTTATCCAGAAAGAAAGTACTGTCCCGAGAGAAAGAAAAATAACTTTCTTAGAATGCTAGATGGCACTACGTGTGACTATATATATCCTATCCTACTTATAAATATAATTGCGAAACTTTGTGAGGATGGACGTGTGTATGTATGTTTGTTACTCTTTCACGCAAAAATGGCGAAATTTGGATGAAATTTGGCACAGAGATAGATTATAGTCTGGAATAGCACATAGGCTAGACATTTCATCCCGGGAAAACGCGGGCGGAGCCGCGGGCAGAAGCTAGTTGGGTATATATACGGTCCACTTGGCTTTACGAATCGAGGATTTGGATAACATACGATGCTATTCAGACGTTAGATGACCATCATTGATTTCTAGTACCAAAAAAGAACTGCTGTAATGGGTTTACCCTGAAAAATATTTTTTAAACGTTGCCCCAGTTTGCAGAAAGAAAGTACTGTCCCGAGAGAAAGAAAAATAACTTTCTTAGAATGCTAGATGGCACTACGTGTGACGCTAGTAATTCATAATTTTTTTAAACTTTAGCAGTTTTTACTCGTCATTTTTACACGTCACAGACGTACCCGGGTCTTAAAACTGCGGCCAGACACCGGAGGACAGGCAGCAGCGTCCTCTCACTAATCGGTGAGCCACTGCGATCCCCAAGCCGCCTGCCAAGCGTGGGGATTATGGCAAACCCTTGGGGGAGGCCTTCATTCAGCAGTGGACGTCTTCTGGCTGATGATGATGATGATGATATGTTGGGGTCAGATCCTAGTCTAATCAGACGCGGCAACATCATCTGACCTCCGTCACCTAATTACTGGGATACTCTAAGGTTACATGAGGAATTTCTAACAGAAAAGCCGGAAAATATTTCGCCCAACCCGGAGGTCGTACCAACGACGCTCATTGCTTTTTACCACTAGACCAATAGGGCATTTAAATATAATATATAATAATATAGTTATTATATTTTATACAAGTGAGTCAACAAAAACCTACGCACTATACAATTTTTTGGAGCTACACGTAATGAATTAAAGTTAAAGCAAGCATAACAGTATTAATATTACTTTTACAATTTGGCGCCCACCGTGGGACCACAAAATCAGCCCACTTGACAAAGTTTAATTCTCAAAATGTAGTGAAGCGTTTACGTACGAACTCGAGCATTTAATCTGTGCCAAATGAGAACGGGTGCAATAAAACTACTTTGAGCGACACTGGTGTACTTAGCGGGACGATAAAGGTGCACACAGGGATCGCAATTAGGATACGGCAAGAGAAACAGCGATTTGGTTTTGATAATAAACGATATTTTTAATAAACTACCTCGTTGGTGTAGTGGTCGCAAGCGCAACTAGTGAGCTTGAGGTCCTCGGTTCGATTTGCGGGTCGGACAAAGTGTTATTGGGTTTTTTTGAATGGAAATTCTCACTAGCAGCACGGAGTCTGAAATTGTACCCGATAGATGGCGATAGGCTCGCCCCCCATTATATGGGACTCAATAACGGCCTCGGTGAAATGTGGGTGTACAATAATACACCACCTAAACCTTCATGGAATACAAGCGTGATGCTATGTTATGTAATAAACGTTATTTTTATTAAGAGACTGTTTGGTTACGGAATGTTATCGAACAAACTGACCTCCATAGTAAAAACCGTCAAATCGAAAGCAGTTTGCAGTCAGATACAAGATTAATCTTACTAGATCCCATTTTTGACCATTTACAGTACAATAAATTGGTAGTACAATTTCGTCTAAAATAAAATCGACAAGTAAAATCATATATCTGTTCTCTGACATGAAATGAAATGGCTTTTAAGTTTTTAAATGGCCGTCATACATGACACCAGAAATCCATTTCCAAAAATGTCCACTTGAATAGATTTTTGTCGCTGTTTTCCTGCCCACACACAGCGCTTTTGCTCGCGTCATGTCAAAATGCAATTACGTGGAGCGCGGTAATGCACCGGTGCAGGCGCGGGTTCGCTTCCAGGTCGATGCATATTTACTTTTATTTGCTTCTCTTTGAAGCACGGTAGAACCGTTTAGGGTACTTTATTGGGTAATATGATTTTTAGGTCAGTGAGTGTAGCACGCGGGCAGACGATGAAAATTCTTTTTTAGAGTTTTGAAATAGACACTTTCGAGCGCTTACAGGCATTGGAATAGTTACGGAATTAAGTACTAGACAGAACTTTAGTACCTACTGCTTATATAGCTATTGAATAAATTGGTCATGAGAATACAACTAAAACACTTATATCAGTCTACGAGAGCTAAAAATCATACCTTGGAACCATGATCAAATAATCTTATCGATAAAGTTTTTTTTTATATTAGACCGTATTTATGTTTGTTTGTAATGGATAAACTCAAAAACCACTAAACCGATTTTAAAAATTCTTTCACCTATACACAGCTACATGATCAGCGAGTAACATGGGCTGTATTTAATTTTCAAAATAATTAGAGATCCCTACGAAAATCGCAATAATGTAACCCTAAATGACTTGATCGAATTTGACGAGACTTTCACTGGCAGATAGCTGATGTTATAAGGAGTAACTTAGGTTACTTTTATTTTGGAAAAAGAATTAGGGTTCCGCGCATAACAAATGCACGGTTTTGTAATCCACGCGGGCGAAGGTGCGGGTAGAAGATAATTATGCTTAAAGTGAAAGCGAAATATATTTATATTTTTACCAAAACCATGAAGAAACAAAGTGTGAATGAAATATTTTATAAAACATTTTCTATCTCATACCTAAAATATTTTTCCCTCGAATAAAAAGCTATCTCTAAAATGATTTTTCCTAAAATAGACACCTTATATTTACGACGCAACCTGACTCCACGTGAAGCCAGAGAGGCACGACGTGTAAACTGATATTATATGGAACAAACTCATTATTTGGTTGAGAAAAACGAGGACAACGTTCAAATTATGAAAATGAATTTAGAATTTTCGACGCATGGGGTAGTTTAGACCGTTTTTGGGTGAGTGGGTGAACTTGAGGTTAAAATCAGTAGTGATGTTTCGTTCAGAGTGATCAAAAATCGTTTAAAAAGTACAAGTCTTCAGTACACTTCAATATGTGTATTGTAAAGTCAGTTTTAATTTTTTTTTTCTGTTTTCAAATTTCGATTATTTCATATCAACTTTATACTTTTAAAAATTAGTAAATAGCAAAAAGGATTAACACTTTTTGATATTGTAGCGACTACTATTCGCAACATGGCAAAAAGTAAAAGCTTCATCTTTCGGAGTATAGCTACAACGACAAACTCTGAATCGCACTATGAGAGTTTACAACGATTCTAACACATATACGAATGTCCGACATCAATCGTCGGGCTTCGGCCCGCCAGCCTAACCACGTTACCTGGTCGGAGGATCCTTCCTTTTCAATGGAGGAACACCATACCTCGTTCCTCCACAATATTATAAACTTCTTTATTAAAACATTTTGTTCCTAAGAATGTATGCTTATTATATCTTCTTTAAATCAACCTTTGTTATGTCGTTTTTTATTTGCGAGAGATCGAGCTGAGCAAAAAGCAATGTGCAGCCAATTATAGACTTCAGAGAGGTAAACATTTTAAGTTCGCGACTGTGCGTCAGTCGGGTTAGATCTTGTATTACATCATAACATAGCATCACGACTATATCCCCGTAAGGTAAGGCAGATGTGTACTATTGTGCACCCAAATTTCGGCGATGCTATTATCAAGTTCCATGAATTAGTTGTTTCTAAGGCGACTTCTTATTCTGAAATCAAAATTGACTTGACTTTAGTCAAAATACACTTAAACTAACACTAAACTTCTTTCACACTGACCATGTAACGCCCGCACTGCAGATTGATGACAAACGTTTCTATAGAAGCACCCCGGAGCGGAGGCTTTCGCGTTACAATAAGCGTAGATTTCCACGCACTAGACGGACGGTGCGAGACCTATAAAAAACTGTTTCAGAGAACCAACACAAATACATTTCCATAGTCATTGTTAAAGCACCAAAGTTTTTGTTCTATTCTGCGTTTCCCACAAAGTGTTTTAGTAAAAAATTATCATACAAGCTTTCACGTTAATGGTGTAAACATAGTAGTATTAGTAAGGTTTACGATGGTCGAACATTGTACCATGATAATACGTATGGTAAGTCACGCGATGTGCGGACGCGGAGCGGCTTTATTGCTGACTTGATTTATTGACCATTTTATAAGTAGTCCATATGGCTAAGGGCCTCAGACCATAGTCAAGCGCGTAGTTAAACACACTACCTATTGTAGAAAAGGATCATGGATCGCATACGGCTCAGGGCGTCTTTTACAATATTATTTTTAGTATATAGATAATAAACCTGAACTAAACCTGACCATGTTTATGGGAGGACAACAAGCTTGTAACTTTGTGAGTTTTCATTTGTGAGTTGAAATAAAAATTTTTATACATCCTAACTTAATCCTAATAATATTATAAATGCGAAAGTTTGTGAGGATGGATGGATGGATGGATGGATCTTTGATACTCTTTCACGCCAGAACGGCTGAACGGATCTGCATGAAATTTGGCACAGAGATAGATTACAGTCTGGAATAGCACATAGGCTACTTTTTATCCCGGAAAAATGTATTGGTTCGTAAACCACGCGGGCGAAACCGCGAGCGGAAGCTAGTATTATGAATGCGAAAGAAAGTTTGTTTGTTACCTTTTCACGCCTAAATCACGGGAATCGAACTCGCGACACGTAGCGCAGTAGTCGATCGCTCAACCACTGCGCCAACCATGTTGTCTACTTTGAGAGACTTGTCTAACTAACTTATATAACTTTATACATAGACATACACGCTCGCGGTGATTTCAAGCGCACGTCACTAAAAGCACTGTTCAGGTCTAATTCTACAATTTGTCACCCGAAGACATAAATCAGTGTAAGGTGTGATACGCATCAGCGATATCGACGGGAGTCTGGGTGTTTTATTGCAGTCTGGGCACTAGGTCGGATCATTGATTGCGGTTCTGTTCAGCTTGACACAAAGCCGAGCTCGCTCAGTCTGGGCTTACCGAGTCGGTGTGTAGCGACCTTTATATGGTGACTTAGGTTTAGGCATATCATAACTGTTCTAGTTTGTCAGTTATAATGGGTCTAAGCATTTTGCGCAATAAGCTCAGAATAAAATAACAAAATACTCTTGCTCTTGAAAGTGAAGGTGAAAGAGATATATATAGATAGCATCACGCCTGTATTTCCTAAAGGGTTAAACAGAGGTGTAGCGACTACTGTACAGGCTTTTAAGCCGATGCCATTATTATGTCCCTTTTACAAGATAGTGACCAATTGCCATTTACTCGTGTTGCTACTGAGTTTTTCTAACAGAAAACCCAAATAACATTTTGCCCGACCCGGGAATTGAACAGTGCCATACACTCAGCAAGCACGTTTACCCCCACTAGAACAAATAGAATACAATTTCCAAAAACTTGGTATTACGAGTACTAGCGTACGAAAACTCATAACCCACCTTTTATTTTAGCACAATCGGCTAATGATTTAGCCTGTGTAATCAAGGCAATCAAGACAAATCCAAATTAATTAGACCCAAGTTTGCCCAATGGCAAAGTTAAAAGCTACCTGAATCGTAGGCTCTTATATTTTTACATAAACTTTGGTTTAAGTTATAAGCGACAACGATCTATTTCAGAGGCTCCCAGATTTTTTTTCTCATAGACCACTTTCAAAATTTCGCTGATTCCGGTGGACCCCCTGCAGCTACATTTCTAATATATTGTAAATTGAATTGTAAATCCCCATTTTTTTGTCACGCCAACGTAGACCCCCGTCGAGTCTCCCGTGGACCCCTGGGGGTCCAACTGGACCACTTTGGGAACTAATGATCTGTTTACATACCGTTTTCTGTTACTATCTGCTGATAATGGGCATACTTAGACACCATTATATAATTTACGTAACCTTGAACAATCAGTTCCGTTACAAACCTTCTTTGTAATTCTAGCAGCCATTCACCACGTCCACTGCTGGATATAAGACTCACCCTAAAATTCCCAATTTCGAGCAGTTTTTAACCATTTGCATCTTACCCTTGATTTGCATTAGGTCGTTTTCCAACTAGTGAGGGGCCGTCCTACGCTCCGCTTACAAATACTATTATATCGTAAATCCAATATTGGTAGTTAGTAGAAGACATAATCACAAAATTCAGATAACACCCAGCAGGACTATCTTAATGCATAAGAGTATATATTGCATGGCACCAAAAATCTATATCATAAATTAAAAAAATATATACATATATCTATATCCTACTTCCTACTAATATCATAAATGTGAAAGTTTGTGAGGATGGATGGATGGATCTTTGTTACTCTTTCACGCCAGAATTGGCTGAACGGATCTGGATGAAATTTGGCACACAGATAGATTATGGTACTTTTTATCCTGGAAAAATGTACGAGTTCGTAAACCACGCGGGCGAAGCCGCGAGCGAAAGCTTGTATATAATATATAAAACACAAAATTGTTTTTAGCTATGTCCGTTATAGACTTTGAAACCATCTAACCGATGTGCCCCAAACCAGTTTCATTAGAAAGGCATTAATGCCAAAAAAGATGATTTTAGACCACTAAAACAATGCATTCTTTTTGGCCTAGTAGCACATAACAGGTATCCGCTAGTATATAAAAAATTACTTCGTCATATTATTCAAATAGAAAATTAGCTTTTTCTACCTTGAAGGGAAATCTTAAAATTATAATTTAAATTTAATGTGAAAATGAATGTAATATTTCCACTTTTATTTATAATATTACATAACATTTGCACGCCTGTATAATGATAGTATATGGAGAACTATGTGTATTATAATAACAACTTTGTACTACCCATATTTGCAAAGAAATATGTATATGATTTTGAATACGGCCACGTGCAATGCTATGTGACTTTAGATCCTTTCTTTTCTAACGGTTGCCTGTCTCCCGAGGTGACCTGCTTATTGTCTCTTCAAATTACAGTTCCTCAAAGTCATGTCAGTCAACTTAACTCTTCTATAGATTAATTCGTTCTGAACTTATGGACTTTGCTTGATTGGCTTCGCTTTCTAGATGATGAATTTATATATATACCAGCTTACGCCCGCGGCTTCGCCCGCGTGGTTTGCGAACCCGTACATTTTTCCGGGAAAAAAGGAGCTTATGTGCTATTTCAGATTATAATCTATCTCTGTGCCAAATTTCATCCAGATACGTTTAGCCATTCTGGCGTGAAAGAGTAACAAAGATCCATCCATCCATCCTCACAAACTTTCACATTTATAATATTATATTAGTAGGATAGTAGGATGAGATTTGAGAATTCATGCTTACAGGCCAGAATATAAAGTTCTTTTTTCATTCGATAGCCACGTAGAAATAAGGTTAAAGAGCTTCAGTGTCCTTTAGGTACTATCATGAAAATCCATATAAAGACAATCTCTTATAACATCTACCACAATATTATTAGAACCTGACTAGAGTCGCCCGCCGTCATAATTTTAATTAAGTGAAAATCTTAAGAGCTACAACTTTTAATAACTTAGTTTAACGAAGTTGAGACGTGGCGATACTGTGGCAGAATAAAACATAAGCTGTGATACAAAAAATGTGGTTGGAGGAAAGTGGGATTTTTTAAGAATAATGGAAATGCAAGGAAATAGCCTCCACGAGTGATAATACTTGAGATAGTCTGGCGCAGCTTGGGCAGTCAGCCTCGCTAACAATGACACTGGTCAGACTGGTTAATGTTTCCACCACGGGCGATTCCAATACGATAGATCGTGTCGACTAGACTGAAGAAGAATGGGAATCATTACATAAGGAGCTTAAGCGGTTTTTTTGGAAAATATGATGGCATTCATTGGTCTAGTGGTCGTAAGCGCGACTGCTGAGCGTGAGCGTGAGTCCTGGATTCGATTCCCGAGTCAGGCAAAGTGTTCCTGGGTTTTTCTGTATGGAAATTCTCAGTAGCAGCACGGAGTCTGGAACTGTGCCCGGTAGATGGCAATATTCAAATTCTGATTGATTTCAAAAAGTCAGATGTGCGGGCCGGGTTTGAACTCGGATTCCCTTGCATGAAAGGTAACCGTTCAACCACTAGGCTATCACTGCTTTACAAAATCTAGTCTACTTAAAACGTAGACTGTTTTGATTGGATGTTTTTTGAAGTCTCATGTTCAGTCAACGCTAACAGGCCTTTTATCATCATAAATTACTTCTCATATTCAGTGGAGGCATTAATCGGCAACGACGTGGACGCTGAAATTCGGCTATACCTCTTAATAACGTAACCTAACATAGCATCACGCCTGTATTCCCCGGGTTAGCAGAGATGTACTATTGTACACCCACATTTCGCCGATGCTGTTATTGATTCTCATGTAATAGGGAGTGAGCCTGTTGTCGTCTACCGGGTACAGATCCAGACTCCCTTTGAATCCAGAGAATACTGCTAGAGTGAATACTGCTAGTAATTAATAATAAAGTGTAAAACTTTTAATAAAAAGTCGTGGCGTTTCTGTGGCAGAATAAAAAATGTACTGCAATACCAGTGGTCAACGAAACGCGAATTATTAAAAAATATATTTAAACACAAATTTTTAAAACATGGCCAATTTTATTCGGCTTAAAACTGCAAATATTTTCAATTTCGCATTTGGCTTTTTAAGAAAACATTTCACTTTAACTTTAAGTTAAGTTAATAAGTAGTCTTAAACGCTAAACGTCGGTCCCAACTATAAAAGAAACAGTAACTTAAGTTTATAAACTTTCACTTTAGTTTTACTTAGAAAGATGTTAGTGTAAACTTTACGCTAAGAGGCAAAATCTAAAGACAGACTATACTTAATTTTTTGTGTATAAGTAAATTGCCTACAGACTACTGCTTGAAAAAACTAATGAAGTTTGCAACGCTTTAAATAAAGCGTTAACAATTTATTACTCCTTTGAAAAATCTTTATTGTTAACTAGCTTTTGCCCGCGACTTCGTACGCGTGGAATTTAGAATCTGATATTTTCCTGCGACAAAATGGAGCCTATATTTTAAGTTAGACCTCTAGCAATACATCGGTGATAAATGCATTCAATCCCATGCAGTAATTTTTGCGTGATGCATGTAAAAACATACAGACAGACAAAAATTCTAAAAACTGTTGTTTTGGCTTCTGTTGCTCTAATAAAGACCCCATATTAGTTTTTCTACAATATCTATAATGTCTGTTATAATTTTATTATATGTATCTGTAGATTCACCGTTTATAAAAAAAATTACAATCGCATAAGTCAACTGCTTCAGAGAGCATTTTTATAATATTTCTATTACACAAAGGATTTATTTTGCGTACTCTTGTATCATATAAAGTATGATAAAAAATTATCGTAAAGGTCGGAGGTTATGTATGAGTAATTTAGCCTGAAAATATGGAGATTACGTCACTGGAAGTACCTGAAATTTTATTGGATTTACGTGGTGGTAAAATCGCAGAACCATGTACAAATTATTTTCGTGAACTCTCTCAGAGACCTGGATGAGAAGCGTTGCTTTCGTAAATGTCACCCAAAGCCCTCTTACATGTATAAAGATAGTGATCAGCTCTTCTCCCCACAGTGTGACCGGCAGCTTAATTACCTAAAAATACCGAAAGCAACGCGACAGCCATACGACAGCAGCCTCACTGTTGGCTAATACATATATGACACAAAAATGACGTTTGTCAGTAGCTATCGTGCGATTTACGCCTGTCGCAAACTGGTTGCTACACCGGTAATTAAGCTGAGGGTTTCCAAAACCAAATTTTGGCTTTGCTAGTCATCAAAGAGCTCACAATAGAGATCAGGACTAGTCCCGCACCTGTATTACGTAAGAACAATGTGACATATTGCTGTCGCTAATAATCATGCTATTCCGTACCCTCTTCCGGAAACATATATAAGATAGAATAGAATAGAATAGGTCTTTATTTGCTTAGAATGCAGGTACATACAAAATAGGATGGTAAATAACATAATAAGATCCGTGTACATTCTGCCTTGTTGGCATGCAAATACAATAATTATTATACAAAGTTATAAGGCAACTATAACTATATATTTATAAGGCAAATAGGTTATTGGAATGTATCATCTAGGAAATCCTGAACAGAATAATAACATTTATCTACGAGTAATTCTGTAAAACATTTTTTAAATTTCATCAATGACAAGTTTTTCATTTGATAGAAAGAGATGCGCTGTTTGTTGATCGCTGTGGCTATCAGAATATATTTTCGTTATGAAGATGTTTTGAGAATACCTAGTTATAGTACCTGTATATAATTTAACTAAATATTTGTATAATCTACGAATAGTTGTTTCGGGTCTGGGTCTTCGTGTATGTGAATACACACCGTGCCTCGGAGAGCACGTAAAGTCGTTGGTCCTGCGCCTGATCTCTCTCCGGTCGTGTCGGATTGCCGTCCCATCGGACTATGAGAGTGAAGAAATAGAGAGAGCACCTGTGTTTGCGCACACACTTGTGCTCTATTATATCTCCTGCGTAGTTGGCTAATCTCCGGTGAGATTGGCCGCCGTGACCGAAATCGGTCAGGAGTACATCATCATCATATAATTTAACTAGCAACCTGCCGCGGTTTCGCACAGGTAGGTCACAAAATTATTTATCAAAAAGAAAAAAAAAATGTTGATCTGATCGCTGCCAAATTTCACAAGATCACTCGCTAGGCTCATTCGAAGATTACCTAAAAATTTAATTAAAATCGCTCCAGCCGATTTGGAGTCTATAGGGAACATACATACACACATTTATTTTCATCCAGTATGTGTAGCTGATAAATCTAGACAAAGCGTGGTTTTAATTAATAGTACTTTTGCTTCAGCAGCAGTTGGTTTTATAAAAAAAAGTAGCGACTTTATAATCGTACCAAAAATGTATTTTTCTATGAAATCGTCCAAACCACGCATTTATAATATACATATTTAGAACCTTTATAGAGTTCATTTCACGGAAAAGATTTTAGGATTGGCCAACCTTTGCATCGTAAATCGGCTTAGAGTGTTTATAGGTGAACAAGTTAATGTAAAACGGGTAAATGTTTCTTGAAATTTTCCTTGCATAATTAAGTATTTTGTTCCTTATGTATATTTGAGTTGTATCGTAAATAACTTTAGTTTTTTAGCTCACGAGATTATTCCGGAATACTTATCCGACTGTACTGTTTTTCTTTTTATTTATTACTTACAGAATTCGGCGTTGTCCTGCCAGTGTAAACACAGATTTTTATATTACGACACGCGCGCCGCCTGCTGTAAGTTAATTGTACTATGCCTAAAACCTTCGCGTAAGTGCAAGCAATAAGTTGACAAAGTATTATCGCAATTAGATGAACAGTATAGCAGCAGATAAAATACGACCAAGCAAACACTGATTTTATTATATTTGATTTAGCACTCAGAATACTTCTTTTGTCGTGAGTGTTTTTACAAATGGACAAACACTCAGATCTCTAGATGCGAGAATCGAACCCGCAAAGCAGTCACCCGCTCAATTACTACACCAACTATGTCGTATTAAATCCATCGCCTGATGGTTAAATGTGTCTAAAGAATATTCGTTCTCGGGGTGAACAGTTTCCCAAAAACACCCATCGTTATCATCTAAAAATACTTCGAGAATTAGGGCAACCGGAGAAGGGTAATTAGGAATACTATTCTGAGATTGTTAAATTCGGCATCCATCCGTTACGACTGAAATATGTTAGCCACTTTTTGTATCAAAATGAGCGGTTAATGATCCACTATTCGATAATAGGAATTTAAATGAAAACATGCGTTGCGTTCGCTGCGGAATGCGGTTAGTAGGTTTCAGTTAGGTATATAGGTACTTACGAGTGGTACATCATTTTATAGTCGTATTTTTATACATTATATGTACCCATAGTTTTATAAAAATCCGACTATAACAAGATATTATCGTATTACTTTTTGTTTTATTTAAAAAAAAAAAAAAAAACTTTGCTCCACACTTTGATTTCTCCTGTATCGTAGGTACAGTTTACAAACATAAATGTCACATGCACACACAACCAGATCCGAAACAACTATCTGTAGATCATAGAAATAATTGTTCCGTGCGGGGATCGAACCCGCGATATGTAGCGCAGAAAGCTAATCGCTTAGCCACTGCGCTAAACGTGTCGTTGTTTTCCTTCGTTACTAATACAAACGATATGTAGAAGGTTTTAAAATGTAAAAAGGCTGTATAGGTACCATCGGAAACCTTCAGGAAAATACATTTTTATAAGAGTATTTTGATACACATAAAGTTAACCGACACATTTTTGCTAAAAACGCTCACGTTTAAGAGTTTTCAACCGCGGCTTACAACTAAAATACCTCCTAAACCACACCGAAATTTGCAACGAAAAATGCTGCATATACCAATTTTATGACCAAGATCAAAGCTTTCCCGGTTACCTGGAAGGGATATAAAATACCTGCACGTATTTAACACCGGCACAGCCCGAGGAATGTAATTTTACGTGGCTGCAGACTTGGCAAGTATGTCGGTACGCTGAAATTAAGATATCTTTTCATATACGTATTATAAACGTTCTGTGAGGGATATGGGGCCGGAGTAGGGCTGCCACCCGTACTATATTTTAGTCAATTGTACTATATAATATAGATAAATAATATAGTACAAAAAAATACTATATTTTCATCGCTAATTCAACTGTCGCGCTTTTCTTTATATTATGTGTGACTGGAAAGCACCCGCACATAAACTTAATGTACTATAAGTTATTATATTAAACTTATACGTATTTGTTTATTTTGTGCCATAAAAATAAAAACTTGAAATTGATTAGTAAGGAGCTAAACGAAGAGTAATAACAAATGCACGATAAAAAAATTAATGAGAAATAAATGTGTACTTAAATTTTTCCTGATTTTCCCAAACGTACTACATATTTTTCAGTTTTTTGAAAAAAGTACATTTTCTTTTTTTTCAAAAATTGCGGCATCCCTTGGGCGGAAATGTGTAGATTGTAGGTAGATTTTAGTCAAATTTTCGCGTACACTGTTATTCTCTAAAGGTATAGCCAAACCAACGCGTTCAATCTGTGCGCGCGGTGGCGGCCGCAGTGGCGATTAAACTGCATGCAAAAGTCATTCACACTAACACGTTCAATCAGTCGGCGTCCGGCGAAGCGTACGACTACTACTAAATTTTGTAACTGATACAATGGAAAATAGTGACATCGAACACGAAATTCTTCTACCAACAGCGATTATTATTTCTTCTTAAATGTCACCTTACATTCCTTTAATAATATATTGTCGATACCATTTTAAGTTTTGAACTTTAGCAATATTTTAGACCGGGGTCTTAAAACTGCGGCCAGACACCGGAGGACGGGCAGCAGCGTCCTCTCACTAATCGGTGAGCCACTGCGATCCCCAAGCCGCCTGTCAAGCGTGGGGATTATGGCAATCCCCCTCTTGGGGGAGGCCTTCGTTCAGCAGTCGACGTCTTCTGGCTGATGATGATGATGAATATTTTTTCTGTCTCTGGCATTATACATAACCAGAAAACACTAGAAATGATTTACGTGCAGCGTTCAAATCGTGTCGACATCAAATTACTGTGGCCGCCCGAAGATCGAGCGTCCGGCCGCTGCACTGAGCGGCCAGCCGCAAAATGCGTTGATCTGAACATGTCACTATAAAAACAATAACTAATCGCCACCGCGACCGTCACTGTGCACGTAGATCGCACGCGTTGGTTTGCCCGTACCTTAAGGGATTGTGGTTATACTGTGAGTGTTTTTTAATAAAAGAAACTATAATCTCTTTCGTAATGTTAAAGGTGAAAAGCTTCACATTCTAAAGTAATCACTGCAACCGCTAAACGCGATGATAACGTCATAGTTCTTCATCACTCGACAAAATACCCAGTGAAAAGCGTTTTGGTAAACAGTAAGACTCGTAAAAGTAATGAAGAATTAATAGTTCCTTCATAACTATTTCTACAAGTGCTTTAATGTCCCTTATCATCAATTTTTTGACATAAACATTGGTAAGAATTATTAGGTATTCGGTAGACATAACCACACTACAAACTATAAAACTTGTTTGACGAATTTTACGTTCAAACTTCAAATTATTTGAAAACAAGACCGAACGCGTTCTAAAAATTTTGATTGGCACACTCCGTTCGTCAAAATATCTCTTAAACACGTAGATTTTTGATAAACACGTCAAGCACGCTCACAGACGTTTGACAAACGCGTAGAATTTGACAAACGTTTTGTTCGTTTATATGACGCCTTAAAAATGTATTGGTCATTAGGAAGTTGTCCACTAGAACTTTATTACTATGGCTTTTGGTCACGTTGAAGAGGGGTCTCTTCAAGGTTACCAAAAAACCAAGGGAAGACATTGGTATGTCTTGTCCAATATATTTTTAACGAGATACTCTATGTTATGGTTATAACCCACATTTTCTTATCTTCACACCCATTTACACTAACGAGCTGACCACAACGCAAGTAGCCACAAAGTCTTTCAGTACCAACGTTATATTAATAGACATTGTTGTTATAGAATATTGAAACTAAAGAGCAGGAGGACAATATTACACCACAAAATAATAGAGCAGAACTGAATCTTAACATTAATGTCTGAAAACGAAAGTTTTTAACCAGTGCGTCCTACCCGTCATGACCTACGGTGCTGAAACGTGGACACTCACGCTGCGACTAGTCCACCAATTCAAAGTCGCTCAGCGAGCTATGCTCGGAGTCACTCTGAAGGATAAAATTCGGAACGAGATTATCCGACAGAAGACTAGTGTAATCGACATAGCTCATAGGATTAGTCGGCTGAAGTGGCAGTGGGCTGGTCACATAATTCGAAGAGCAGATAACCGTTGGGGTAGGCGAGTTCTCGAGTGGAGACCGCGAGTAGGCAAACGTAGTGTAGGGCACCCACCAGCCAGATCGAGCGATGACTTGCGTAAGGTGGCTGGTAGAAAGTGGATGCGGAGAGCCGAAGACCGGGCTCAGTGGCGCTTACTGGGAGAGGCTTATGTCCAGCAGTGGACGAATATGGGCTGATGATGATGGATCTTAACAAGCCACCTGTAAACCCAGAAAGGTTAGGCTGGAATGTACTTCTGTACATTTCAGCGATGCAATGATTCCGTTACTGAGTCCCATTGCCACTTACTGAGAACAATGTTAGACTCCAGGCTGCTATTGGGAATTTTTGACAACCCAATAACTCTTTGCCCTATCTAGGAGTTGAACCCCGACCAAAAAAGTATTGTACAAAGGACATAGTCTGCGACCACTTTGTTGTTTCGTTTGAAGTATAACTATAGGATAAGACTTCCTAATTGCTTTAGTTTTATAGCGCAACTGCTAAACGTAAGGTCCCTGAGTTAGATTCCCGGGTCGGGCAAAGTGTTATTGCGTTGTTCTGTATGGAAATTCTCAATGCCAGCACAGAGACTGGAACTGTGCTCGTTCGATGGTAATACAAGCCTTCGGGGAATACAGGCGTGGTTCTCTATTATCTAAAGGATATTCACATTGGACAGTTACAAAAGAATATTAATTTAGGCAAGCAGGTATTTTATATACAATAATACGTACATATAAACATAGTAACTTATGTAGGCGTTTAATAAATTTAATTACACGCTTCACGTCCGCCATTTTCAATTTTAACGCGGGAACATGGAACGTTATGACTTTATGAGTTTTAAAAAATTGCTTTAATATGAGTTCTTGGAAGATTTGTTTTTCTTGTTCTTGAATTATTATTATTATGGTGAAATTGGAGGTATGAATCTAGGGGTGAAGGGAGATCCTATCCTATCCTATCCTATCCTACTAATATTATAAATGCGAAAGATTGTGAGGATTGACAGATGGATGGATGGATCTTTGTTACTCGTTCACACCAGAACGGCGTGAAAGAGTAACAGTGCCTGATGGATGGTAATAGGCCTGTCTCCTATAAAATAGGCAAAAATAATGGCATCGCCGAAATGAGTATATCATCTGTGTTTGGCTTACCCTTCGGGAATATCTACGCGTCATATTATGTATGTATGAGATTATAATGTATCTATGTATGGAAAATAGTTTTGTATTTACATAGATATAAGTAATGACGTGCCGACACGGTTGGCGCAGTGGCTAAGCGATTAGCTTTCTGCGCTACGTGTCGCGGGTTCGAACCCCGCACGGATCAAATATTTGTATGATCTACAGATAGTTGTTTCGGATCTGGTTCTGTGTGCATGTGACATGTATGTTTGTAAACTGTACATACGATACAGGAGAAATCCTAGTGTGGGGCAACGTTTTTAAAAATAATAATAAAAATAATTACTTTTACATATTGTGATGTCACCGGCATTTTCTATGACTACCACTGAGAAGATATTTTAATTAATATTACGTTTTATACACACTATGCGCAAGTCGCATATCATTTTAATTCATGTGGTAGGTGCTTGGCATTATTCAAGCTTCTGGGACTTTTTTCTGAGCTTTGTCAATATTTTCTCGGCACATTCAAGTTTGAAGGACTGCAAATATATTGACAAACGCTGGACCAACGCCCACGTCAAAAAACTGAATGATCCTTACTTTCACAGTGGATTCAACTGCGTGGGAGCAAGCCAACTGATATCACTAACCTTTGATTTGTTTAGTAAAAATAAAATGCTCTCAGACATAAAGAAGATAAGATTACACTATTATCTTGCACTTAGTTTAGATTAAAAATCTTATTAAGTATGAACGAAACGCAACGTTTCAAGACGCGTTTTATTATTTTACGATGAAGGATCATGTCAGTGTGGGGGAACGAGGTATGGTGTTCCTCCATTGAAAAGGGAGGATCCTCCGACCAGGCAAGGTGGTTAGCCTGGCGGGCCGAAGCCCCACGATTGATGTCGGACATTCGTATAAGTGTTAGAATCGTTGTAAACTCTCATAGTGCGATTCAGGATTTGATGTTGTAGCTTCACTCCGATAGGTGGCGCTTTACTTTTTGCCATGTTGCGAGTAGTAGTACCTACAATAGGATTCGAAATTAAGGGTACACATCTAACTACGCATTGTAGGTTGACTTTTACAACTGTTATGATATCTTCAACCACTTTGACTGACACTTTTCTAAAATTAATTTGAAAACTTCTCACCCAAAGATAATGATTATTGATATTTAGCTCTATTTAGACACAGTAGTTACAATATATCTTTTTTTTTTTAAAAAAAAACGTTGCCCCACACTAGGATTTCTCCTGTGTCGTGGGTACAGTTTACAAACATACATGTCACATGCACACACAACCAGACCCGAAACAACTATCTGTAGATCATACAAATATTTGTTACGTGCGGGGATCGAACCCGCGACACATAGCGCAGAAAGCTAATGTCTTAGCCACTGCGCCAACCGTGTCGTCAATATATCTGAACATGAAGTTAAGTATTTCTTAATCTACATTTATTGGTCTTTCACTATAAAAGGGCTTAAAATGAGGACTTGCCGTAGTTTTTTGTTAAATAATATATTTTATATCGCCAGTGCCTTTGTATTTTATAAAGCTGCAGTTCTTCCAACTTCTAATAAAACTTTTTTATATTATACCCTTTGTAAAGAACAAACAAAATTAACTTATTTTAAACTATATATAAGTTTTTGTAAACTTGCAAACATTACGATGTTAATTTTATCATCACTTTAATCAGTTTACTGACGCCTACTTAAATAGTCATAGCAAAATCTCTCGCCATTGGATCTTTATGCAAACAGTTTTCCCGACGGAGCTTTATATAAGGAATCATTGTTTTATTATTATAATAATGAACCTATTATTTTACCATGTCTAAGAATATATTCCATAATAATTATGTGAAGTTCGTAACCTTTAAATGTTTAAATCATACAAACAGCTGGTATGATTTCAATTCAGAGTTTCCTAAAGTAGATCATGGTCATGAAATATTCAACGAGGCCGATTGAATGGTTAAGAAGACGTTTGGGCACCGCAGCGAATTACGAGTACCTATTACGTACGACAGTGAAATTCAGTAGAGACCATTCAATTATTTATTTCCTGAACCCCGTATGAATTTCATGTTGTCTTATTTACATGATGATGTGGGTGTGACAAAAAATGTCGTATAAGGGTATTTTTATTCTGAAGTTGTAACATTAAAAATAGCCCATTACCCGTTTCATAAGTACCTAAACTGAAATATTGATAAACAGGAAATATTACTGTAATATCTCGTGTTTATAATATTAAAATAATTTCTGGTTAAACAAAAACAAAATGTAACGGAGCGACTACAATCTGCGGTGTAACTAACTAGAGGTGACCAGTAATTAGGTTACAGACTTTCTCAGTGCCATAAACTACTAAGTATTTACTGTCGTACACCCACATTTCGCTGGTACCATTACTGAGTCCCATGTAAGGTAATAGGTGAACCTATTACCGTCTACCGCCACGATTCCAAACTGTATCTACGACAAGATCTCTTAGTGAAAATTTCCATAGGTTCAGAAAAACTCACTAACAATTTGTCCGAACGCATAGAACCTACCTACTGTTTAATAGTTGCACTGGTCACTACACTAATGAAGCAATTTGTGAGTTTCACCACCTGAACAGATCCTTTAGATCATTGGTCCTAAGAGACGGAAACCGTGCCATCTTCCGAATTTTCACACTGATAGTATTATTCATGCCAACAAAGCTTTGAATAACATTATTATAATTTCGCAATCCATTGAACTTGGTTTCGAGAAGAGGGAGAGAAAGACTGAATGTGAATTGTATTTTTGTGCCCTTTAATTTAATTATGGTACCTCTTGAATATTATGTAATTTTTATGACTTCAGCGGTACACGAGTTTCAAGTCACCACCTTGACTGGGGCGGTACTTCAGTTGTACATTTGCTTTGAGTAAAGAGTCGAAAAAGCCATAGACATTTTTGGAAGATCATACATAGGTATCAATTTTAGCCTTAGGAACGCATCCGTTTTTCGGCACCAATGTTCATAGGAGGTGCTCATCGCCTATAGGTAATTGTGTAAACAGACTGAAGTCCATGTTGGAACGTGTATTTTGCGTCGGGGTGGGAATGAATACTGGTTTATTCGATCCACCCCAGTTCCTCGAGAAATGCCAGCAGACGCCTGACACAGCCGACAATTTCTCGGAGGGTAGCGGGGTTTCTACATTACTTGGCCCTGTATTTGGCGACCTTCGGGCAGTTTATTCGTATATCTAATCTATCATTAAAAACGCAGTAATACTAGACTTTCTTCCATAGTTCTTTTCCATGCGCTGGTTGTCTGGCAGAAATTGCTGTTAGCGATAAGACCATTTGTAGCGTGTTCAATATCATTTCAGTTTAAACTGTTTCCTTTGGAGTTCAATAAAGAAACCTCAATAATAATGCAGCTCATGGCTATCCCACTACTGGGCAAGAGTCTCTTCTCGGATTCTTCTCAAATGGGTTTAAGTCTTAGCACACCACGCAGTCCTGATACATTTTCTTACCAACGAGAACCTTTTGTGTCCCTCTTAGGTGTGTCATTCCTCCACCGTTAAACCAATCAAAATCTAATCCGGTGATCAAAGCAAGAAATAAATTGGAAAAATATAAATCCCACATTATTCGTTTCAAAGGATTCGATTAAGTTCAGGTGTACCTGTGAGATGTCTAATAAAAATTCAGCTTGCCACTTTAAGTACCTGCGTATCTTAAACGTCGCCTTTTGGCCATTAATCTGAATGCCTATAGGGATTCAGGTCTTGGGTAATTCTTTCAGATACATGAGATAAGCGGTCCTTGAAGATGGGTTATGTATAGTGTATTTCATTATATACCTGTGTGGTAAGTTCCCTTTGCTGAATGTAAGGCTCAATGTGAAAGCTAACCTCATGGGACTGAAACTACAGTCAAAATGATACCTTAATTCTTCTGACTAGACATCCAATTCAAATGGCTGGGTTTGATGTTTTTAGAAAACCTCTCTAATCGGTTAAGATACAATGGTATATTAATAATCTTGACAGACCTTGAAGAGTTTTTATAATTAAGTAACATAAATATTATAATAATTTATAATAATAAATTCAACCTATTAGTGTCCCACTGCTGGGCAAGGGTCTCTTCTCAGACCGAGAAGGGTCAGGCCTTAGTCCACCACGCTGGCCCGGTGCGGGTTGGCGGACTACACACACCGTCAAGAACTTTATGGAGCCCTCTCAGGTGTGCAGGTTTCCTCACGATGTTTTCCTTCACCGTAAACGAAATGAAATGAAATGAAATGAAATTGAAATGAAATGAAATGAAATGAAATGAAATTGAAATGAAATGAAATTATTTATTTTTGCAATTAGGATTTTTCAATCACTTTTACAAGTCTTTTTTAAACTAGATGGCGTCGGCATTTCCTATGACTATCCCTGAGAAGAAACGCCGAAACAAACTCAGGGGTCAAAGTCTATTTTAAAGTCCAGACAGATTGTATTGATGTAAAGGTTTATGTGAGACAAATATAGGGTGGAATAGCCTTTTGAAGAAAGTGCCATAACTATTTGAGCTAACCTGTCGCAACAGAGTGCAAGCATGCATCAGTTATCGTGAGAATTAATGAAATGAAGAGCGCTCAGCCTAGATCTCACTCACATTTACAATGTATAGCGGTTATATATAAGAAATAATTTCAATTTAAACGACATTACAATAACAAAATAATGAAGTAAATAATATAATAATTAATGGCAAAATTTGTATATAAAAAAAAAAGGAAAGGCTAAAGAGCGGCTCAATCCCAAGCGTTTTTGTCATCTAAATAGTCCGAAATTTTATAGTATCCTTTTTTACAAAGTTTAGATTTAATTACAATTTTGAACTTCTTTAATGTTAAATTACGTATATCATTAGGAAGCTTATTGTAAAAGCGTATACATTGTCCCATGAACGAGTTGCTTATTCTGTGGAGGCGCGTAGCATGTACAGCAAGGTTGTGTTTATTAAACGCAAGTGATAATCAAATTCTGATCCGCATATGATTCCGAAAAGTCAGAGGTGCAGGCCGGGTTTGAACTCAGACCCTCCTGCATGGAAGGCAAGCGTTCAACCGCTAGGCTATCATTTTTTTATAATATCTAGCGGTAAAAATATAACTACAATAATTTTACCTTGTTTTTATTAACCGTCTAGTTTGAACAATTTCGCAGACGGTGTGGTTTGGATGTATGTCTTCGGAAATATCACTAGTACTAGTGGTCGTAGAACAATACAGTTATTGGTAATATTGTTATAAATGGGAACGATAACACTAATCCAAATAACGATAAAAAAAACTGAGGCAATCAGAAATGTGAATCGGAGACACCTACCGGGAGACAATTAAACAAAACACTATTTAACATAAGCCCAACGAAATAATTTTGTCATCTAATAAACTCTTGCCAAATAGATTTTTAATTTACTTATCTTGTCTCGTTATGACGACAAGTTTTGTCGTCAAAGCGCTCATATTAGATTATTTGACAAGGACATACCTTACCTTGTCAGCTGTTACCTTGGTCAGTCTCACCCGCAATGATCAGGAAATCTCAGGAAGTAACCAGGGCGCCAGTGAACTCACACTCGACACTCACTGTTATCGCATGCACCGTCATAAAATTCAACAGCACTATCTTTTCTGTTCAATTTACTTAGTCCTTTCAATGAAAAGTTATTTTGAGTTGGGTTGGACATAAAAGAGTTTTATTATCATCAGCCTCGAAGCTGATCCTAAGAGATATCTAGAGACGCCTACACTGAAGTGTTGCTAAAAGCATTTTTTAACAATCTATGAACATAACCTACATTTCGTTTTTCACCCACATTTCATCGATATCGTTATCGACTCCTGTGCTATAGAGGGCGAACTTATTGCCATCTACCGGGCACAGTTCCAGACTGCGTATATAGAAAAATCCTAGGACACTTAGCTCGAACCCAGGATCTCACCCTCAGCAGTTGCGTTTGCAACCACTAGACCATAAGGCAGACTATAGTGTGGCTTTATTGTTTTTGATTCTATTCCAAAGACGTAAGTGAATATATTCGGTTTTTCTCACGTAAATGATTTGGCGTACTCGTGATATCACAGGATATGGTAGGGCTTTATTCGGCTCCAAAATATGTAAGGGATTCTCGAATTTTGTACTTCAATAAAACCGTAAATTATTATGAATACCAATGTCACTAATACTGTTACCAAACTCAGATTCTTGAAGGTTCAAATTTGATTTGTGCAAATACACACATACCAACATATATATGCCAACTACTATAGCTGGAAAGCTACCCAGACTACAGAGCTTACTTAAATAGGTAAGTATGTATGTGTGCCCATTGATTACATTTAAAAAACCTAAGGCTTTAAAAAGCAATTCCCTTCTATGCAGAAAACAAAAGCACAAAGCGATATTCTTATTACTAGAATTAATCCACTTCTCAATAAATAGCACACGCCCGTAGCGTGAAAACAATACGACCATATTCCGTGAATTCGTAGCATATTAAACTTTTATCCGGCTCCTCGAACAACCTTGTGCGAGTTTTGAAATGCAAATTTTTAGGCCCTTCAGACTACCAAATTGAGAGACAAACGCTTGTGCCGTGAGCTTAACACGAATATATTTTAATGATTACTCCGAAATATGGGACGCCGCTGATAGCGAAACTGGATAATAAATTTACTTTAACTTTTGATATAGATCGGTATTTAATTATGAAACGAAGTTGCTTGTGTGGAGTATTATAATTACGTGTAACCAGTTAAATAAAATATTATTGCAAAATACTGAGAAAATTTAGCAGAGATAAAAAGGTTGATAACCACTTTATTGGACACCATACAGTTATTAAAAAACATAGATATAATAATATAAATTACAATTAACATGTAGAATGGGCGGCCTTGTCGCTATGAGCGATCTCTTCCAGGCAACTGAAGGGGTATGATATGTATCATCGTCATCTGCCTAGCGTTTTTCCAACAACCTTTGGGTCGCCACTCTATTACCGGGAGTGAGTGATGCTCTAAGGTTAGACCAGTTGTCAGACAGACTCGTAACAAGTTTTATAAATATTCGTACGACATTCGGGATCTGCTTAACGTGCTTTTCGAGACACCATGGGTCCATAATAATCCACAGGATATGTAACATCAGTAACACTGCTTGGTTATGCCCAATCTTGCGCAGCTGTCAAAAGTTTCAACCTTGCTGACTAGGACAATTCTGATGCTGCTCAGAAAACGTAACACTTCGAAAAAAGAAGTCAATAATGCTTTAAACATTTATTCTTTCTTGCATTCCACCACGAAACTGACATACATAATACAAGAACTACTTCAATTGTAGCTCTGTCATCTACATTATACACCCTCGTGATCTCGAAGTATCGTTTACATCCCTAAATTACACATACAGAAAATTAATTCTCTTAAAGATCGAAAAACTTAACCACGGTTTTGTGATAGAGAAAGCTCCGCGGTGTTACCCCGTGGGGATTACGAAAAATCCATTCTTTTCTCATCTACACCTAAGAGAAACACATGTTCAAAATTTCACGTCTCTAGTTGTGAAGATACGGACCCGGGTGCGTCCTAAAACTGCGGCTAGACACAGGAGGATGGGCAGCAGCGTCCTCTCACTAATCGGTGAGCCACTGCGATCCCCAAGCTGTCTGCCAAGCGTGGGGATTATGGCATACCCTCTGGGGAAGGCCTTCGTTCAGCAGTGGACGTCTTCTGGCTGATGATGATGATGATGATTTGTGAAGATTTAGTCCGCGTGATTTCTTTCACTTAGTCACGGTACTGTTTTATAAGCACAGGCAAACGAGTATTTGGGTCATGTCTATGAACATACATTAGGTACGCAACACCATTGATTTTAATGGCACTATTGGCGTAAGATTTCTTGACTTTCTGTGTTGTCACGGTTTGATTACCTCACAGAATTAATATTTAAATTATGACCTGCATTTAGTTTGTAAACTGTACCCACAGGAGAAATTTTAGTATATTTTTAAACAATATTTCAAAACGAATTTTTCGTCTAGATATTGCTCATGCTGTGACGGCAATATTATCCAGGCAAAGCTTTGTCCAGGAAACGCCGAATTTAATAATTATCACTAGAGGCCACATTTTCCATGATGGCAATGATGGCATGGCCAAATTTTCGGACTAATGAAACATGATCACACATTATTGTGTGTGTGTGTGTGTGTAAGTTCACGTTTTGTTAGGAGTTGGTCTACTGTTGCTTTTATCTATGTTATAACTGGGCGAGGTTATCAGGTCATTCTCTTGACCGGCCATTGACATTTGCTTATATCGAGTACCGCTATATAGGTCAATGAATATTGTCGAGATACTGATGTCTGGTTGTTATTGCGGAAGTTTTAATATTGGTTATAACATAACATAGCCTCACGCCTGTATTCCTCTAAGGGTTAGGCAGAGGTGTATAGTAAACCTTTTGCCAGCGCCATTATTAAGACTAAGCTTCATCTAATAGGCAGCAACCCAATTGCCATCTACCCGAATTCAATGCTTTGAGCTGCTACTGCAAATTTTCGGACAGAAAATTGTAAATTCGAAGATTTTACCCAATATCTCACGCATAGCACTCGCTTGTGGCTACTAAACTAATGGGGCAAGTCATTCGCCATTACTGATTATTAACACATGTAATTGTCTGTGGGCAGTGATAATGAGCCGTGAGCTTCCCGACAAAGTTTGGACCACTCCCTTTCTTCGTGTGTATCAATCAGAATATAGGTATTGATAAGTTTGTTTTTCTTATATAATGCATGTTAAAATTAAGATTAAATTCAGCCCATTACTGTCCCACTGCTGGGCAAGAGCCTCTTCTCAGATTGAGAAGGGCTAAGGCCTTAGTCCATCACGCTGGCCTAGTGCGGGTTGGCGAACTACACACACCATCAAGAACTTTATGGAGTCCTCTCAGGTGTGCAGGTTTCCTCACGATGTTTTCCTTCACCGTTAATGCAAATGATAATCAAATTCTGATCCGCACATGATTCCGAAAAGTCAGAGGTGCAGGCCGGGTTTGAACTCGAATCCTCTCACATGGAAGGCAAGCGTTCAACCACTAGGCTATCATTGCTATTAAGATTGTTAATTGTAAATTAACTTTTTATTTTTTGAAAAGAGTATCCATGCTATTTCTTGCCGGTCTCTTCTCCATAGGACCAACCCCCTTTGGAACCGTGCGCCTAGAGTCTTGACTTTTAAATGTGCCTGAAAAGGCCAATTTGGAATAAAAAACGTTGACTTTGAGTGTTAAGAACATGCACGATGGAGCAGAATTCTCTTCTATTTAAAAACAGTATAGTTTTTTCATTACTATCTTCTTTCGTGTTCGGCATGAGCTCTCCAACGAGAATCGCTAATGTCATGGTGGAAAGCTACCAGTCTTTTTCAGCGATTACTAATCCGATTGATAAGATTAATGGATTATGGCAATGTTGCTTCACGAGCATGAGCGAGGCCCTAAGTGTCCGTTTATTGGAACAATATCGGGCTGAATGAGCTACGGCACTGCACTTTTCACATTATAAGCATGATTCATACATATCATGTTTTTGAATTCTAAAAAAACATCACGCCTGTAATCCCCGAAGGGTTAGGCGAAGGGTTACTTACCCACATTACGCCGATGAGTCTGAACTGAGTCCCATATAATAAGGTGCAAGGCTTTTGCCATCAACCGGGCATAGTTCCAGACTCCGTAGTCCTACTGAGAATTTTCATAAAGACAAACTCAATAACACTGCTTGACACGGCAATCGAACCCAGGACCTCACGCTCAACGTCGCGCTTGCGACCATTAGACCGATGAGAGATTTGTAGTCAGCACGCCAAAAAAATTACCAGAAAAATTCAAATATATTTTTGGAGCAACCAAAAATTATAATTTGGCGTCTACATTTACGACTTAGGGTTACTTTATTTATATAACTTTCGCAAAACCTTTTGTTTTGAAGAAACCAGCTATAAACTGTAAAAATTACCTGTATTTATATAATAATAATGTCCTCCTGACCGATTTCGGTCACGGCGGCCAATCTCAACGGAGATTAGCCAACTACGCAGGAGATATTATAGAGCACAAGTGTGTGCGCAAACACAGGTGTTCTCTCTATTCCTTCACTGTTATAGTCTGATAGGACGGCAATCCGACACGACTGGAGAGAGGTCAGGCGCAGGACCAACAGCTTTACGTGCTTTCCGAGGCACGGTGTGTATTCACATACACAAAGACCCAGACCCGAAACAACTATCTGTAGATCTTACAAATATATGTTCTGTGCGGGAATCGAACCCGCGACACGTAGCTCAGCAGTCGATCTCTCAACCACTGCGCCAACCGTGCCGTCAATATATATTTATATACAGAAAACGTCTAACATATCAATATTCTAGTTATTCAAATATTCTTCTTAAAGAAGTTCTCGAAACCATTACCAAGCCTTTGCATGTCAACAAGCTTCAACATCACATAAACACACCTCCGTCAATCAACCCTTTGAAATCCTTAAAGAACCAACTTCGATGTGGGCCGTATCCTCAAGATGAAAGAATTCCCTTGGCAACGCATCAATCAAGGAGATCGATGCCGAAGTAAAAGGATTTGCGATGCATTACGAAGATGTAAGGGAATTGAAGATGTGTGTTAACGATGTTTTGAACTACGGAAAAGTATGTATGCCATGTTTCAATGTTTTCTAAAAGATTTTTTTGGATCTGTGCAAAATATTTTGTCACCTAATGGTAATTGCCTGTAAGAAACTTAGAACAAAATGTTGCCATTTTGCGCTGGTATTCTGTGCTGTGCATATTGTTCATTTTGATTGAAATTCGATAGTTTAATGGGCCCTGAGATAGATTTTGTAATTCACAAAAACATGTCTTCTAGTGCGCTCATAAATATGCAAAATTTCGCTATTGAAATTTCAGTTTGCACCTAAATAATATTTTCTTTGGTGACTGTTTTACATTCTTGAGGGCTTCGAAGCTACATAACTTACGCATAGATCGGTGGACCTGCGAGGTTAAGCAGCACTTGCTGAGGTCAAGCCTTGGATGGGTGACCGATTTTCACACCGTGCCTCGAAATACACGTTAAATAATTGTTGCTGTATACCAAAAAGTCAACCAGTTTTACCTTATCAGTATCAGTGTATCAGTGTCTCCCAGTAATTGGATGGCGGAGGTCAGACGGCAGTCGCTCTGTGTAAAAACTGGAAGCCGACCCCAAAGTACTTACTAGGGAAAAGGCTAGGCTAGGCTAGACGATGACTATTCTATATCCTTGTGTTATCTTTGACTGTAAAGGCTAAAATATCCTTTCGTAGAGTACCTATCCTATCCAGTCTAGAACTTTCTGAACTCAAGAGCTAGAGCAAAATGAAGCCCGATACCGTTTAATTGTGTTCGTATGAACGTGACGGGGGAACAGATAAACTTGTTCCGGATGCGGTGTGTTTACTGAAAGTTTGCTGAAGTAATAGCTTGTAGATTACTAGCTCCATGACAACTAGCGCCATCTATCGAAATCAAGTGACAACTGTGAACATCATGGAACGCACTATGAGAAGAACACATAAACAAATGTCCGGCATCAAACATCAAGCTTAAGTTTGGGGATATTATCGGAGGATCTTCCCTATTCAATAGAGGAACATCATCACCTTATTATTCCTTTAGGTAATGATTGTGTAGTTGATGGTTTTCCATTGCATAAGTTTTAGTGATAGTAGTTCCTTGTTCAAAAGTAATCCTATCCTGTCCTACTAATATTATAAATGTGAAAGTTTGTGAGGATGGATGGATGAATGGATCTTTGTTACTCTTTCACGCCAGAACGGCTGAACGGATCTGGATTAAATTTGGCACAGAGATAGATTATAGTCTGGAATAGTACATAGGCTACTTATTATCCCTCAAAAAATGTACGGGTTCATAAACTACGCGGGCGAAGCCGCGAGCGGAAACTAGTATCTACATAATTTAAACAAATCAATCATCAACATTAATGTCTTACATAACCGAAATACATGAATCATGTCATGACCTCTGCATAGCGCATACATAATAAGTGATCCACAATTATTCGATTACGATCAGTAACGGATTAACCTGGTGCAATTAGGGCAAGCGCTAATTGGAATCACGTTTGATACAGATATTGAGGACTGGAAATTAATCATATAATATAAATTATGTAAATTGTGTACACTGTACAGCAGTACTAGCCTAGCCTAGTGGTTGAACGCTTGCCTTTCATACAAGAGCGTCTGAGTTCAAACCCGGCTCGCACCTTTGAGTTTTCGGAATCATGTGCGGATCGAAATTAGATTATCACTTGGGTTAACGGTGAAGGGTAACGTCTTGAGGAAACCTGCACACCTGAGAGGGCTCCATAAAGTTCTCGATGGTGTGTGTAGTTCGCCAACATGCACCGGGCCAGCGTCATGGAGTAAGCCCTAACCTTTCTCATTCTAAGAAGACGCCCTTGCCCAGCTGTGGGACATTAATGGATTGATTTTATTATTTTTATAATTTGTACACGGTTTTTACCAATATTGGTTTTGAGTTTGCTAGACTAGTTTCAAACTCTAATAGAGCTCATCACGAGCTCTTCAAGTGGCAAGGTTAGCGCGGGTTTGGCTCCTAACATATTGAAGTAAAACCATGTGTACCAGGTATCCAAAGGTAGGTAGGCCAAACTTCTAGTTCCCTCTGAAGTTGTATCGCTCTATAGATATATATCGCCACAATTCTTCTGTTGTCTATTTTTCTTGTTTAGCATTCTTCGTGCAATTGTGAAAAGATTAGAAAACCAGCAAAGATAAAGACACTGTGTCACATTAGATTGCTCTTGACGTAGTTACTTTGATATCGTCATCAGAGGAGATTTACACCGCAATCATTTACGCACCAATCGAGGAGACGACACGGTTGGCGCAGTGGTTAAGCGATTAACTTTGTGTCGCTTTATGTCGCGGGTTCGATCCCCGCACGGAAAAAATATTTGTATGATCTACAGATAGTTGTTTCGGGTCTGGTTGTGTGTGTATGTGACATGTATGTTTGTAAACTGTACCCACGACACAGGAGAAATCGTAGTGAGGGGCAACGTTTTAAAAAAAAAGAAATCGTCCCCATTTTTTTATTGACTAAAATATCATTGCGGTTTTTAATTATACTGTCATTTAAATATAAAAAAAAAAACAATGGTGAGTATGAATTATTGTTACTGACGTCATGTTCGACAAATATATAGTTTCTTAGAAAAAAATATTCCGTAACACAAATACACAGGTTACAGTGAAGCCCAAATACGGTTTTCGCATGACCAGTCAAACACATAATGAACACTTTTACCTATTTCTTTTGGGAATTGTTACATTTATCCAATAGAAAATAAACATCAAAAGCTCCGGGCGATCACAATTCCGTCAAAATATCTGAAACAACAAATATGTTAGAAAAAAAGGTGAAAAAACGTTTCGTAGTGGGCGTGTTCGTTTATTTTATCCGAGCCAGAGAGTAAACATCGTTTGTCTCACGCTGCAGGCTAGTTATGCGGCAAGAGAACCAGCGGATTGTGAGACCAACAAAATACATACTATAAAGTTTAGACCCTATAATAATATCCCATAAAAATATTACACACTATAAAAAACGACCCACCCCGAAATTTTATAGGCAAATTCGTTGCAGATATTCGTAAATTTTCTCATCTAGTAAGAATCTTTTATGATACAGCGTAAAATAATGTATGTGATTTTTTATAAAACACTTTACTTGGCAATGGATTTTTTCTTCTATTATATTTATTTAGCCTCAAATTAAGATTACTCCTGTATCGTGGATACAGTTTACAAACATACACACACAACCAGACCCACAACAACTATCTGTAGATAATACAAATATTTGTTCCATGCGGAAATCCAATCCGCGACACCGAGCGCATAATATAATCACTATGACACTGCACCATTCGGCCATCAAATGCCGTTAAATGGAACTTAGATGAAATTACTTGTATTTTTCCTTCTGTTTCATCTGCGTATATCATTTATTAGCAAAGCATTCGGACTTCGGCGACCAGACAACAAAATTTCAAGTTTGTCTACTTTTCTTCACTCGAATGGCTACAAAAACTAGTCTCAACGTCACTCTAATAAGAACACATTATTATCAGTTCGATTACCCTTAATACTTTATAGTGAGACTCTAACTCTGTGTATTTCTAATGTCGAAGCTATATTTTCTGCTTTACTGGAGATATTAATTTTTTGACTGGACTTATACTAATTATTTTCTTTTGTACCTACATTACAGAACGGAGAAGTGTTCCCGAGATCACAGCTGTTGGAATTTGGAAGAAAATTTCAAATATACAAGGTAGGTACTCTTTACTTAAGGCATGTACACTCAAATGTTAATAATTATTTTATCTATAATCAGCATCAAAAACACGTAGCGAAATTCAAAAGCGAGTTTTAGTGATTGAAATCTTGACCAATTTCATAATATTATATACGGATACATAAAAATACATTTTAATTTTACAATTTTTACCAATACCTTTTCAAGAATAAACGTTTGAGTTTCACTACGTGTATACATATTTTTGATGCTGACTGTAAACACATAAACGTCATAAGAACATATGTATATTAAAAAAAAAGAACTGAATACAGACAAAAAGTTTTAAAAATAAATCCTTTTTCTCAAAATAGTCAGTAAATATCTTAAATTTCGTAGCCAAACAGCCACTCTAGCTGGAAGCGTAATGATGTTTGTTTCAGAATAAATTTAAAACAATCCCCGCACTAATGAACCGTCTCACGCGCAAACGTCCGTACACTATTTATTTATACGTTTGTACAGAGATATATTGAAGAGACGCAATTAATGTCTAATTAGACTCATTTCTTTTTGGATTTGTAAGGATCTACAGCCGTCTTTTAGATTGTGTAAAGATAAGCAAAATTTGGTCAGAATTTAGCCGTTTACTAAATACTGGGGACAATTTACCGAAAGATTAAATCTTCTTCTGACCAGACAACAGTCTTGAGAATAAGCGCACGCGTGATTAGGTACGACGTAACTAAACAACGGCTTATGAATCGCCTCAAAAGTCCATCTTCCGTAATATATTTAAACTTTTTAGTTTAATAAATGTAAATGAAGGAATTAATGCCTAATTAGGCTCATTATTTTTAAAGTTTGGTAAGAAATATGTGTAGTTACGTCTCATATTTGATATTATGTAAATATTAACTGAATATTATTACATAATATTTCTTAACTTCTTTTTTAATATTAAACAACTGCTACCACTAAGATTTTTCATGTATCGAAAGGTAATATGTTCTGCTTTATTAAAAGGTATCGTGGGCACAGTTTACAAACATACACGGTTGTCGCACTGGTTGAGAGATCGACTGCTGCCCAACGTGTCGTGGGTTCGATTCCCGCACGGAACAAATATTTATACGATCTACAAATAGTTGTCTCGGGTCTTTGTGTATGTGAATATAAGTATTTGGAAACGCACCCACGATACAGAAATTATTACTAGTGTGAGCCAAAGTTTAAAAGAAAAACTTCTGCCAACATAGCTATCGGTAGATTATAGAAATACCTTTCTGGGCGAGAATTGAGCCAACGACACGTAGCGCAGAAAGCTACTTAGCCACTACACCAACCGTGCTATCAATATTGATTTCAAAATCGAAACTCACTTTCCAGCTTAAGAAATAGTTCAATTGAATAAGAACGTTGAATATTAAATATAATTTCTAGATTATGAAATATCGACTTACAGTATTTCTCGATAAGGCCCAAACACTCAAGTGCCTGATTTACGTTCACGAGACTAAAGTAAGAGAAGGGCAGACAGGTCAACAGAGGTTAGGTACTCTGAATTATGAATATAGTACCTACCTATATATTAAAAATATCGTTGAATAATAAAAAACTGAGTCTCTAACGCAAACGTCACTACAAATTAGCAAATATTCACAAAAAGTTCAAATTCTAGAGACAAGGGATTTCTATTTTCGTAATTTTAATTGCATTGTGAACTGCAGGGCAAAGAACTGTGGACCCACAAAGTACAAATCTGGTGCCTTCACGCAAGAGGGCGCGGCAGACTACATAGGAGATAGCGGGACTAACTGGATGGCTTCCTTAAAGACCAGATTTAGCGCGGGATCATAAGCATCTCCTGAAGCTCTGAAATGAAATGAAATTATTTATTTTGCAATTAGGATTTTTCAATCATATTTACACGTCTTTTTTAAAACTAGATGGCGTCGGGTCTCTTTGGGAGACTGAATCAAGGGCTTCATAAGGACGGTACACCTTGACAAGGCTTGCATTTTAAGGAGGTTCCTATCTCTAGACCAGAGGGTCCCAGACATTTTTTCTCATAGACCACTTTCAAAATTTAACTGGTTCCGGTGGACCCCCTGCAGCTACATTTCTACCATATTGTAAATTGAATTGTAAACCCCAATTTTTTTGTCACACCAACTTAGACCCCTGATGAGTCTCCCGTGGACCACTGAGAGTCCACCTGGACCACTTTGGGAACTAATGCTCTAGAGCCTTAACCGATAGTAGTTTTAACCCTGGTCCCATGGCCAGTTGATTCCAATTCTCTTATCCTCTTTACATTCATAAAAGTTTTCTTTTAAATATATTTATAATTAAGAAAAAGGTGTTTTCAATAACAAATAAAAGAAATATTAACATAATATATTATGCAACAGTCACCTGTACCTACCTATTCAAGTTCGAAGCGTTTAAAATGTTACTTATACCTAAGTCAGAAGTTAATTAAGTTGTCTAAGTGAGTTTTATGTGTCTTTTGGGCCCTCTTCCTACCCGACTGGCGTAGTTGAGTTAATATTTCAGATTTTAATTTGCATACTTACGCATACGAATTTTCCTTAATTCAGTACCTCTATTATGAGTTTTTTACTATTTACTTTCATAGTAAATGTAAATTTTCATGATAGCGATTTTAGTTCTTAACTTGGTTACATTAGGGATGAGAGTCGCTAACATGACATCTCTATAATATAGTAAATAAAATATAGTAAATAGTAAATCAAAACTTTACTATGACACACATGTCACATAAGCGACTCTAATCCCTAGTGTAACCAAGTTAAGAACTAAAATCGCTATCATGAAAATTTACTTTACTATGATAGTAAATAGTAAGAAAACTCGTGATAGTGGTACAGCTCTTTAGTATTTTACTGCAGTAGAGACTCTACTCACAGTGAGAAAGGTTAGGTCTTAGTCCACCACATTCGCCTTGCAGATTGGCGGACTACGCACATCGTCAAGGACTTTATGGAGCCCTTTTTGTTGTGTAGATATCATGCAAACACAAGTGATAATAGACGGGCCGGGTTAGAATTCAGATCCCTTCATCAGTAGCAAGTGACACTGCTTTAGCTAATTATCTGAGTCAGTTATACAATACTAAGCAGAGGTCGCATCTGTCTCGAAATAAAATAAATGTTTATTAACAAATTGAAGTGTCATTTTTTTTTCTATTTTTTAAAAACATTTCCTTACTGTAGGAGTGTCTCTTGTATCGTGTGTGCGTTTACAAACACAAATATTCACATGGACATACACGCAGACCCGAAACAACTATCTGTAGATCATACAAATATTTGTTCCGTGCGGTAATCTAACCCGTACACGTAGCGCAGCAGTCGATCTTTGTTGTTATATTCTCATTCAACGTTTATTTCTTTAAAAGTGCTAGCTTTAAAATGCAATTTGAGCAAAACGTTGAGTTCAAAGTTGTACAAAAGAATGTATGGAATCGCCGAGCGTCTCCCAGGAGACATGTTTGAGCAAAACTGACTTCAACGAGATTTCCACATTTATTACATTTTTATACCCATTGTTCTGAAATATAAGAATTTTGTGATTTTTCACTTGAAAATGTTGTGATGGCGTATTTTCAAATAAAACTGCCTGAAAAATGTCCGCCTTTTCTTCTCTCTTCAATAAAAGACGTCTGTACTTGATAATAAGTACTCGAATCTTATCTCAGTGATGTAATTCAACGTCTGTTCATGAAGAAATATTTTTAAATTATTATTTTCAGTCGGTTTCAATAGTCACGTTTCGACATTGTCACTAGACAATTCTTAGTACCTATACATTTCTGGGAAAGATTCCCCAGGGGACAATCGTCCTTTGAAAAAACGTGAAACGTTGTATCAAAAATATAAATCCGTATTTTAGGGTTAAGTAAGGTGCTAAAATAAAGTTTAGTAGCAATAGTTTCGTCATGTACGTCCGTGTGTCATTGACTGGTTAAGTCTTCACCATGGGTTTATTTTTGTATGATTATTTCAGACAATATGTATTGTTTATATAATTGGACTGATTAACATCGTTTTGAAAAAATATCAGCATCAATATTATTTATTAGTTGAAAAGACATATCAACATACATACATACATCACGCCTGCATTCCTCGAAAGGTTAGGCAGAGGTGTACAATTTTACACCCACAATTCGCCGACGCTGTTATTGAGTCCCATGTAATAGGGGGCGAGCCTATTGCCATCTACCGGGTACAGTTCCAGACTCCGTGCTACCACTGAGAATTTCCATAAAGAAAAACCCAATAACACTTTGCCCGACCCGAGAATCGATCCCCTCACGTTCAGCAGCCGCGCTTGCAACCACTAGACCAATGAGGCCACTAGAGTGAGGTAAGTCAATTACATCAGACTTATTAAAATTTATCTTTCTTAGACACAGTGTTGCGTAACCTGACATTTTGTAGAGGTTTTCTCTGGGCCATATAATATTCAACTGTCTGAGCATACATTATTCAGGAGGCGTCACGCCGTGCCTGGCGGCAAAACGCTGGTGCGAAACGAACAAATTATTAACGAGATTTGCAAAATATGACCCCGTAGGACGTATGGTAGGGATGTTATAATGTCTCTTGTTTGTACGGAGATATCTTTCACTTCGCTATATTTTTAAAATTGTCATGAATAAATATGACTGCCTCATTGGTCTAGTAGTCACAAGCGCGGCTGCTGAGCGTGAGGTTTTGGGTTCGATCCCCGAGTCGATAAAAGTGTTGCTAAGTGACGGGTTTTTGTGTATGGAAATTCTCAGTAGCAGCACGGAGTCTCGAACTGTGCTCGATAGTTGGCAATAGACTCGCTCACTTTTACATGGGACGTACAACGTGGGTGAACAATAGTATACTTCTGCCTAACCCTTCGAGGAGTACAGGCGTAATGATATGTTACGGTATGAAAAAAAAAAACAATTTGTCAAATATATTTGTAGCGACAACTTCTCGCAACATGGCAAAAAGTAAAGCGCCATCTATCGGAGTGAAGCTACAACAACAAACCCTGAATCGCACTATGAGAGTTTACAACGATTCTAGTATATCGAATGTCCGACACCAACCGTCGGGCTTCGGCTCGCCAGGCTAACGATTTTGCCTGGCCATACCTCGTACCTCCATATATTGTATCCCATATGATTATATTAGCGCTTCGTGGCTCACAATCCTAATCTGGCACACTTACTTCGCTTAAATCATACCATTAAGTTTTTAACGGCTTTGCCAGTTCTAAATAAAGGGGAGTGCCATTAATTTAGCTTTGTCACACTAAGTTCCATCAACTATCGTTAGTCACTGTAGCTGAACGCTGCAAAATGCGCTAGTTGTGACACTTTTTACCGTACTCTTCGGGAAAGAATGAGGTCAGCCTATCTTGGAGCCACTAGTAACTTGTATGGCATCTCAGGATCAAAATATATGACTCAATCTTTGTTAAACTGCCCCATTGAGTGAATAGTAGTAAGCGCGGTTGCTAAATTTAATGTGCTATTGTAAAAAATACCCCATAATATTTTGCCCGACCCGGGAATCCAACCTAGGACCTCATGCTCAGCAATCGCGCTTGCAACTATTAGATCAGTGAGGTAGTCATGAAGATATTTTCATTTGGATGTCGTCGAAATGTTCTGGGTTAAATTTTATAACGTAGACTGTCTTCTTTTGAGTCGGCACCAGCTATCAATTCTTTTTTGGTTTTTAATAACGGTGCCCCATGCTAGGATATCTCCTGTATCGTGGGTATAGTTTACAAACATACATGTCACATGCACACACAACCATGCATGGGAATTATTAAATTATTGAATGGGAATCGCTTATGCCACAGTGGAAAGATTAATCAGCCCACAATGGTGTAATCGACACTATCGGCTACCTAGGGTTCTCCAGACTATCATTACTAATCAAAAATATATATGTTATGGGTAGGGGCCTTGTTACCTATAAAAGCGCTTTGGTTACGAAGTATTTCAATAAAGTTAAAATTTCACTTTACGAATATGAATAATTTTTCGCAAACCGTGTTCTATCTTACCATCAAGGTTATAATATCAAAATAAACTACTCAAGACGGCACGGTTGGCGCAGTGGCTAAGTGATTCGCTTTCTGCGCTTAGTGTTGCGGGTTCGATTCCCGCACAGAACAAATATTTGTATGAGCTATAGATAATTGTTGCGAGTCTGGCTGTGTGTGCATATGAATTATGTATATGTTTGTAAAAATGTACCCACGACACAGGAGAAATCCTAGTGTGGGGCAACGTTTATGAAAAAAGATAGAAAGAAACTAGGTGCGGTGACAGAATTATAAAGAAATAATTCATTATTTTATAAAATGGCGCTTTCATACGGCAGACAAAACAAATGATTGCGCGGTAAACACATAGGGATATTTTTCCCATCCACAGAACAATATCGGTCAAAAATCCATCAAATTATACTTATCCACTAATCTGTTAATAACCAACAAAAAAAGAGCAACAAAGCGGATTATTTCGATATTCCCTAAAAACGGTTAAAAGTACCCAAAATGGATTGAAACCCGCGTCCCATTGACGCGCGTGTGCCGCGTCACAATCATCCGATAATGACGTGTTTGCCGTGACAGATAATAGGGAGACGTCAATCATTGTGTAATAAGCGTGTTGCATTGACGGGCCTATTGTGTCAAGACGAATTTCGCGATAAATATACGAAATGTAAGTAAAAATTCGAAAAGCTGTAATGAGGTTTTAATCCTGCCAATCACGCTTGAAAGAATCTTATAAAAAATAAAACAGCTGTCACATCACAACATTTCGTAATTGGAACAAAATTGGAAACTGACATTGTAGTGTTATTGATCTGGCCAGACGAGTCTGAATAGAAAATCCAACCAAGCGGCCGAGAGGTCAACAATTTTTGAATAACAAAATACAAAAAAAAAAACTTTATTCAACTTGTCTGCAGGCTTAATTTGCACGCCACTTTTGTTTATTAAACTAGTCTCATCCACTATCAAACCGCGGTCTTCACGATGTCTTACAATCTTTGTTTTATGGTCAAGAAGACCGTAAACGGGTCATATTTGCCACTTTTGTATCGATAACAGTTTCTTATAACATTGAACATTAATAACACTAAAGGAGTCGCTAATAGGTTTCCGATTTTTTGTGCTCTCTTTTGATATGGGATGCGGGGATAAGATAGGTAAATTCGCTTCTCGTCTACCACGACATAAATCGCTGTCACATAAACTTACAATTTTACATTGGTATCCCAAGAGATCGTGGTAATGTCCCTGATCAAGTCAGCTACCTACCAGCCAGCCACTGTAATCAAAATATAGAAAACGGCGAAGGTCTAGAAAAAAATTGCCGATCTATCAATTCGTTTCTGACTGATAAGAACCATAAATTTCAAATCAGAAATAATTGGAATTTCGAATCAATATTCAAATTGAGAACGCAATCTGCAACAAACTACAGACGGTTGGTGTTATTGCAAGTTCCTGCCGCGGACAGTTGGCAGATAGTTCGATCTTGAACAAAGTTCTGGTATCGACCAGCACATTATTACACAAATGGTTTGAGTTCTGTTGTTTCTGTTCGAAATTGGATCTCATTGAGAATGGGCGAGTATTCTAATTGGTTTTCAATATCTGTGTTTGTATAGGTACCTCTAGAAATTGACGGGACGTTTAGCGCACTGGTTCAGTAATCGAAGCACGGAACAAATATTTATAGGACCTCCAGATAGTTGTTTCGCGTCTAGATGCTAATGCATGTGAATATTTGTTAAACGCACCCACGGTACAGGAATTATATCTCGAGTTTTTTTTTACACAGCTTTTATTATCAGCCCGTAGAATTTAAAAAATTGTTTTATGAGAGATGATAAAACTATAATTTGGTTTCCAGATCAAATAATATATCAGCGTATGTTTTGAATCGGTTGGTTAGAACGCTTTAGACCAATGAAGTAAAACTTTCTAGCATTTAGCATTAACTGCCTAAACCCGGTACACCTATACCTACTCCTTCGGGGAATACGGGCGTGATGCTATAGTATGTTATGTTTTATTTCTATCATCTGTTCAATGCTTAAACATCCGATAAATATTGTTTTGTTTTACACAAAGCTTTACACATTTCTTTTGTTTTGTATTCAGGCGTGTTAGCTTATTAAAAATTCTGACGTCAGCCAGCCGTTTGCTCTACATCTTCTTAATCCATTTGGTATACTAGACTTAAATCTACCTAAAGTAACATTTACAACAGTCTAACCTCCAGTGTCCCTTAGTAACGGCCTCAATTAGGCTGAAGCCCTTCTTTTAACCTTAGCATGTCGTTTAGTGTTTCTTGTTAAGGCGCACCCATTTAGTTAATTGATAGAAGCAAGTATGTGGCCAGGCAACGTAAATGAATCGACTAGACTGATCGCACAGTGTCAATAGGTTTAATTTTTAATTGTATGTGTAGTCTAGTCTTAAGATCGATGTTGTATCGATTGCGTTTATTATATTAGTTTTTTAAACTTTTACTTATTTTTTCTTTTAGGTCTTTTGTTTTTCCATTCATGTGATGAAGTGTAGTATTCATGTCATTCTCAGACGGACCCGCATTAGCCCAGTAAATGCGAGAGTATTCATAGCCCAGCGGTTAAACGCTTGCCTTCAATGTGGATTAAAATTTAATTACGATTTGCGATAACAGAACGAAATCAAAATATCGTAAGGAAACTTACACACCTAAGACGCCTCTAAAAATATCTAGATTTTGCTAGATTGTTTGCCAACCCACACCTGAACCACACCAGGGCATCGCTGAGACTAAAGCCTCAGCCTGTCTCACTATTACACAGGCGCCCATGAATAATATAAAAATCTGTGCCCCCAATCACCTTTTTGTTCCTGATTATACTGGTCTGGGGTTGGACGACCCTGTCACTTCATGGGTACATTGCCATCAACGTTACCTATATGCTAAACATGCAGCAACGTCTACGGTGCGAGATGGCTAGCTCTGCGGTGTGACCAATCTGATTGGCCAGCGTTTTGGTACAGGCAATCTATCTCGAATGTGGACAACGGAGATGATTGATTAATTGAGATTTCAGGCCTAGGAGTAGACCTAGTTCTATTTTCGGAAAGCTAAGCTCAATGCACAAACTAAATATTTATGTTATCAAAAAACTAAAAGCACCAAGTCATAAAAATGTGACTGTGAGATAAGTGATTATGAATTTCCCGACAATGTGACACTCAGGCCTAAATATGAGACCTATATAATAATGTGATTATGAATTTCCCGACAATGTGACACTCAGGCCTAAATATGAGACCTATATAATAATGTTATTATGAATTTCCCGACAATGTGACACTCAGGCCTAAATATGAGTCTATATAGTGATAATATTATTATGGACTTGACTGCCTGATTGGTCTTTTGGTTGTAAGTGCGGCTGCTGTGCATGAAGTCTTGAGTTCGATACTGGGGTCGCAAAAATAGATAGGGTTAAAAAAATTCAGTAGCATCCCGGAATTTGGCATCGTGGAAAGTAAGAGGCAATAGGCTTGCGCTCTATACCGTTCACCTACATGAGACTTAATAACGGCATCTGTGAAATAATGTTGATTATAATAGCACCACCTCTGCCTAACCCTTGGGGGTATACAGGCGACATGCTGTATAATTGATTATGTTATAATCAAAAGCTGCACGGAAAGTGGCTCCCCAAGTAACGATATCTTAGTGAGACCAGATCTAATCAGTAAGTCCCGTTACAATTTAGTTGACTGGCAAAACTTTGCACCACGGCTTGAGCAATTCCAATAATAATATGACATACATAGCATCACGCCTGTATTCCGCGAAGGGTTAGGCGGAGGTGTACACCCATAACAGAGCCTATTGCCATCTAACGGGCAAGGGCATGCTGCTACTGAGAATTTTCATAAAGAAAAACCACTGCAACACTTTGCCCGACCTGGGAATCGAACCCATTAGACCAATGAGGCAGTCCTAATATGAGAGCTAGCAATAAGCAATATCATATCATCAAAAATTTACTCACTCACCCAAATGTAAATAAAATTGTACAAACGTATTCATCCCTACAAAACCTTTTGGCGGCGCGTTAGCAAAAACATCTTTGGGTTTTTTTTTCTGTTTTCGCCAGAGATGTGTATCACGGGTCCCAAAAAATACGCAATCCTTTACATGTTGGCATTATTACTTAACAATGGTCTCGGTTATTTGTGAAACGTTTGTTTATTGATAAAAAATGTTTCCTTGTACGTTTTGATTAAGATCAGATGGTAGATTTTTTCCGTGTGTCTGTAATTGCGTATGATTTGGCGTATTTAATTTTTTTCTAAGAAATTTTAAAATAACGTTGTCTCGTTCTGATTCTTTTCATCGTATCGTGAGTAACAGTTTTACAAACATACATCTTAAATGGTTTTACACTTAGAGAGATTGGCGCAGTGGCTAAGCGATTAGCTGTCTGCGCTATGCGTCGTGGGTTCGGTCCCCGCACGGAACAAATATTTGTATGATCTACAGATAGTTGTTTCGGGTCTGGTTGTGTGCATGTGACATGTATGTTTGTAAACTGTACCCAAGATACAGGAGAAATCATAGCGGCGAAAGGTTTAAAAAAACTATCTGCAGGCCATACAAATATTTCTTGCATGCGAGAATCGAACCCGCCAAACGAAGCGCAGCCATTATCTATCAATCATAATTATACATAAGTGCCTTAAGTTAAAAACATCTCAAACAATCTAGTGTTTTCAACGAAAACAAAGCAGTATCCATTAATCCAAATCAGCACAGCTGTTAACTTTCTAAACCATTAATTTAAATTTCTCCGCCGCCATATTGACTTTGTTACCTGACAGTGACGACGGAATCAAGATAGTTAGTTACTGACAGCAGAACATTGGCAATTAAACATTCCTTCAATTGTTTACAATCGCTTTCATGAGGTAAATTACGAGATGAGCAGCGATGGAGTCCAAAGAAAACAATTTATTCAAGAGAAGATATATTTGAAAAGTTACAACATAAAACTTAAAACAAAAACAAGGCCAAAAGGCCATGTGTGAAGCCGGCGATCGGTTTTTAAGAATCGATGAAGCGGCATTGCTCTGTCGTAATTATCGGAAGTCTAATGATGGTGCAGTGTGGTTGAAGATTAATCTGAGGGCATGCTCGGATATAACAGGTATGTAAACAAAATATAGCAACAATTAGCTCATTCTCAGTAGCAGCTCGGAGCTTGGAACTATGCCCTGTAAATGGCAATAGGTTTACGCTCTATAACATGACATAGCATCACGCCTGCCCCTATAAGGTTAGGCAAAGGGTATATTGTACACCCACATTTCACCAATACCGTTATCAAGTACCATGTAATAGGGAGTCTGTGAGAATTTCCATACAGAAAAACCCAATAACACTTCGCCCGAGAATCGAACACAGGACCACACGCTTAGCAGTCGTACTTGCGACTACTAGGCCAATGAGACATTGGAATTAATAATGGCATCAGTGAAATGTGTACCTTCGGAGAACAAAGGCTAAGACTATAGTTTAGCTAAAAGTTTTCATACAAAATGCGTTACCATTTTTACCCCACTTAACATGAGCTGATTTTGCTGATTTTTATATTATTATAGACACAAGTAAAAACTAGGTCGTGACGTGTTTTGTTTTTTGATATTGTTTATAGATTGAGAAATAATTAACCCTCAAAATGCGTTTTTTGAACTAATAATCTCTCTTATACTTAAATTTGAAAAAATAAACCGTGTCGAATGTCGACAAATTTTATTATATTTCTCTGTTTACTTTTATAATCTGTAAAAAACGATAGAAACAAAATCAAATTAATTCGTTAAGATTTAGATGTAAGAAAATATGTTAACGCCCAAACACCTATTTTGCGCGTCTTTCAAGACATTTTTTTCAATTTTGACAATTTTGCCGGCAGCTAAACAATGTTCTTAATGCTATATATATATTTACTACTCCCAATCTATTTTTTGATCTACATTAATTAATCTAAGGCCGCAGACACACTTGCAACAACAAAATTATTATTACCTATCTCAGTTTAAATTTATTAACCCTTGTATCCCAGCTTAATATCGCAAGATTTATTTACTTGTAAGCTCGAACATAAGCCGCGTATTATTATCACTGAATTATCACTAGAATGTACTTTAGTAACACTGTTTGTACAGCAATATTTCTGTATTAACGTTTTATAAAATACTTGTAATAATTCAAGGGATATTATAACGAATAGGGAGCGCTATTGAAATGTTAAGTTTAAAATACATGAGTGTAATGTGGGGCTAGGAAATACCGGCTGCCAGCCGTGCGGGAACTAGATAGCGCAGCGATATTTACTGTTTTTTTTCCTGTCTTAAGTCGTATTATTTTCTCGATTTTTATGCAATAAAGTGTTGTGTTTTTCATTATGATTCATTATTTGAATCGATAAAGACTGTATTCTGATTTAAGGAAATATAAAATGTTTTAAACTTAAGTATTACAAAGATTATCGAATTTCCTTATTTTTAAAGTTCATTATTAATAATAATGATTAACCGAATGTCGATTACGATATATAAATACATAGTCAGAATTTCATTATTAGCATATTCTAAGTAAATAAATGTGAAATCTTTATAACACATCAATCTAAATACGAATTATTAAAAAAAAAAATACAATGCTTTCAGAAAACTAAATTATGACGACACGTTTGGTGCAGTGGTTAAGCGATTAGCTTTCTGCGCTGTGTCGCGGGTTCGATCCCCGCACGGAACAAGTATTTGTATGATCTACAGATAGTTGTTTCGGGTCTGGTTGTGTGTGCATGTGACATGTATGTTTGTAAATTGTACCCAAGACATAGGAGAAATCCTAGAGAGGGGCAACGATTTTTTAAAAAGAAAAAACCTTTCTCAGGTGCGTGATCAAGTCAACTAATTACAACTAAAGAAACAGCTGTATGAAACTACATCTGACTACAGAGGTCATTTACTTTGTTCGCCATAAAAACCTAGCATTAATTACATACTTTTTGTATTAATGTCTTTTTTACTCAACTTTTACTTTCTTGTTCCAAATTGTTGAAGAAAATCATTTTTGTTTAAATTTATGATCATCAGTATGGCCGTGCCCTATGTGATGAAAAATTTTTTTAAACAGTGTCTTACCCAATGATTGCTGTGCCCTAAACCGCCTCCGCTTATGAAATCCCGACCTCACCACGCTAGTTTAGCGGCCACGCCTAATCAAACAAAGTCCAAGTGTGAGAACATCAAATAAATATGAATTGATAGGATCATAAACTGCGCAGGATACGCAGTACAATCCGCCGGATATTTGTTGATCCCTATCGCCATTTTAGGTTATATGCCCTTTGGCATAGTTTTTGCACTCTTTGTTATTAAAAGAGATCAAAGTTTTGTTGGTTCTATGCCATTTTTTGGGCGATCACTCCTTTGGGTTGTATTGTCGATTTTATTATCGATACCTGATTTCAATCGAAACTTAATTTCGTATCTGCATAACATATTTTGTACAATGTATTTTGAATTTGCATTAATTACCTATCCCATCATTATAGAGGAATATTTTTAATAAATAAAAAAAAAATTAGTTAAATGAAGCTTAATGTAACAGTATTCCATTTTCATTGTTTATCATACAACAACTTAAAAACGTAGCCGTAGACGTAAAATCAGTAGCTTACAATTTCCTTGTCAAAGTAGACGGAAACACCAACCACTGCAAAATAAAACTACGAATAACTACATAGGTACTCGTAATATGGCGGCGCAAAAAACTTTTCTCATCTTTCTGAAACACCACACTTTATATACAACTGGATAACATTAACTTAACGTGAGTAAATACTAGAGACCAATTAGTTACCATCATACCAGGACTGTTCACATACTATTATGTATTTTGAACACATTTAATTCACATACCCAGACCCGGGTACGTCTTAAAACTGCGGCCAGACACCGGAGGACGGGCAGCAACGTCCTCTCACTAATCGGTGAACCACTGCGATCCCCAAGCCGCCTGCCAAGCGTGGGGATTATGGCACCCCCACCTGGGGGAGGCCTTTGTTCAGCAGTGGACGCCTTCTGGCTGATGATGATGAATTCACACACAGCAAAGCAAAATGCTACGATTTTTAAAAAAATATTTTTGTTCCAGATTCAGTTAATTGGTCTGTATAAATACCAAAATAAGTAAAGTTTTTACCAAACAGTAACATAATAAAACTGGCCATGCTTACATAATACATCCATCCACACTTATAAATCCGAAAGTGACCCTGATTACTTCGGAATTCTGTAAGAGGATGCATACTGGCTACAGCTAGTTTCCAAACAGGCGTTACTACAACTTTTGTAGATGTAACTACAGTAGTCAGTCAGCTCTTTGATCAGTGTGTAATATTTATTTAAAAAATAAAAGCAGCTCGTGGATTTCACGAAATAAAAGTAACACGCAGGAAATCAAATAGTCAGCCTATTTCGTTTTCACGTTCTTTTATTTAAAATCCGCGCCACGCATTTCTGTTTTTGTTTTGTTTTTAGCTGGCTTTATTTCAATACTAGCTATTACCCGCGACTTTGTCTGCCTATTTTGTATTTTTATCTAATTAATATTATGGGGGAACGAGGTATGATGTTCCTCCGTTGAAAAGGGAGGATCCTCCGACCATGCAATATGGTTAGCCTGGCGGGCCGAAGCCCGACGATTGATGTCGGACATTCGTATATATGTTAGAATAGTTGTACACTCTCATAGTGCGATTCAGGGTTTGTTGTTGTAGCTTCACTCCGATAGATGGCGCTTTACTTTTTGCCATGTTGCGAGTAGTAGTCGCTTCAGTATTTTGTTGCAGAATAAAAAATAAACTTATCTCGTTCCGCAGGTTCCAGACTACCTCTTTGTAAGATCTCATAACGATTAGTTCAGTGGTTTAGTCTTGATGAGGTAACAAACAGACAGAGTTACTTTCGCATTTATAATAGTATGGTAGACGTGTAGGCGTAAAAACCAGACAGATACTTTCTTATTTTGTGTATTGCTGCGTAAAAGACGCAAGTTCATCAATACGAACTCTAAGGTCATCAATAAACATATTTTTTTTCTGTCGAAGTATACGAATCCCTCGAATTGTAAATAAACAATAAAATACGTTGCTTGTTAGAAGATAATATTTCATGTAAACTTTAGTCTAGACAATAAACAATTATCATTCGTTGTTTCGTCTAGCCCAGGCTTAATATTGGAGCAATGAACTCAGAAATGTTTACTCTAGATATTGGAAAAATATGGAGCCAGTTTTAAGGCAACGAACACAATATTCTCCAAAAGAACTACTTACGACTTAAGAACTACTACTACCTTTTTTAATTTTACTTTGTCAAAATCAAAGTTTTAACTCAACTGGGCCTTTGCAAGCACTTTTAAAACATCGAGGCTCTAGACTCTGGGTGAAAGAAAACCCCTGGATTACTGTTTAAAAAAACGTTATTTCATCATTCTCTGGTATCATTCACAAAATATCTGTATGTTTTGAAAATAACTGGATTTCACAGCTAAGCCAATGCGACACAAAAACCGGATTGAAATAGAACAAAACAAATTTAGGTCAGTTTTTGTCAGCCTGCGTACAGAATAATAGGATTTACTATGAAGCGAGCGCCCAGTCAAGCTGAAAATTGTGTTTATACGACATTCACGGAGCGCCGGCGCCGGGCTGCGGTCTTGATCATATTAATGTTTATGGAAGATATTGAATCAAAGTACTTTATGACGTCGTTTTGAAAATTACATACATACATGACATACATAGCCACCAGGGTTGCCAATCGTACTCTAAAATAGAGTATTGTACTCTTTTTCTTGTAGGTGTAATTTATCCTACTATCCTACTAATATTAAAAATGTGAAAGTTTGTGAGGATGGATGGATGGATATTTGTTACTCATTCACGCCAGAACGGCTGAACGGATCTGGATGGCACAGAGATAGATTATAGTCTAGAATAGCACATAGGCTAATTTTTATCCCGAATAAATGTACGAGTTTGTAAACCACGCGGGCAAAGCCGCGGGCAGAAGCTAGTAATCTATAACACTAATAGAGTACGCTAAAATACTCTTTTTACATAAACTGATTATTTAGGCATAGGCGTTCACTGATAAATAAATAAAAAAAAGAAGCTTTCTATTTACTGAACTGTTGGAGTCCTACAATTTTTTTAAAAGCAATAATAAATTGTTATTCACCGCAAAAAGTGCTAAAAATACATTTTAATAAATTGAATAAATAGTACTCTATTTTATTAATCTGTACTCGTTATTTACCCTCTCTGTAAATCAGATAATTATACTCTACTTTTTCTAGAAAAAGTTGGCAGCCCTAATAGACACGTCTGTGTCAGTCTGTACCCTTGTGGCTGTGTGTGTACACTCACATTTCGCTGATCTCGTTATTAAGTTACCGCCAACAGTTCCATAATCCAGACTGGTACTGAGAAATTGTTCTGTCCTGGGCACCAAGTACCTCACACTCCAAGCCGCGAATACACAATATAATACAGGCATACAAAACCATATTATGGTCTTGTTATCTTTAGTTAGGTACAACTAGAATCCAAATGCCGCCATAGACATGGTTATAATCCGATATACATAGATCTAGCCTGTACTATGTATTCACATAAACATAACATAGCATCACACCTGTATCCCCGAGGGATAGACAGAGGTGTTGTATTGTGCACCCAGTATTCAGTCCCATGTAATAGGTGGCGAGGCTATTGCCATCAACCGGAAAAAGTTTCAAATTACGTGCAGCTACTGACGTTCGTTTTCGTTGTCCGTACAGCTCGGGAATCGAACCTCACGCTCAGCAGTCGCGCTGACAATAACAGACCAATAAAGCCGTTATATATTATCTACTCATGTCATACAATTGCAGTTTCACAACTAAGTTTCAAATATGGCGCATCCGGGTGCCCACAAAACTGTGCCGATAGAGTGGTGTTACGTGTATCATGTGTGGCGCAGTCCAGCTTGTTATTACCGGCCTCCCTATGTTCGGACTCATGTTCACGATATTGGTATTTTAGGCTGGCCGACACCAAATATAGTTTGTGTCACAGAGCTATGTATGAGGTTCGAATGTGTTTACACTACTCTACCGATCAGAAGCCCTTAGTGTAAATTTCAAATTAAATTTCTTAGTTCAAATTTCAGTGGTTGGTCGGTATACATGGTCCGGTCTACTTTCCGGCTAGCTTTTTTAAATCTAAATGTAACTGAACACGGTACGGCCGTGTAAAAAAATGTTGACTCCACTGCAAACATTTCGTCATCAACTTTACCGCGCATGTTATTCGCGAAAAAATCCTTAAACTAAAATGGCCCTGCCCTCACTAGATTTTTCTTCCAAGCTAAAAGGGTTTAGCTTTTTTAGGATCACAATTATTAAACATAATGTCGGGACTTTCGTTTTATTTAAATAATTTATTGTTGCTTTCGAAAATATATTTAAAATGCTGGCTGCATCAATAAGCCTCTCCTCACATACATATTATAAAATTTTAATAATGTTGTAATTAAGAATAGTATACAATGAGACTGGGCGTAGCTTTGGAAGGCTTTTTAGCAAGAATGATTTTTATTCTTTAAAGGGATACCTAAACAAACTTTCGAAATGAAATGAAACGAAACGAAACTAAACGAAACGAAATGAAAGAAATGAAACTAAATTATTTATTTTGCAATTAGGATTTTTTAATCATTTTTACGGGTCTTTTTTAAACTAACGATGGCGTCGGCATTTCCTATGACTATCCCTGGGAAAAAACGCCGAAACAAACTCAGGGGTCAAAGTCTATTTTAAAGGATATTTTCGTTTAAATCAGGGTCATAAGATCGTATACACAAACTCAAACCAAACTGACGCTATACTATCATGGGATACAACATTCAAAAGAAATAATATAAAAAGAACAAAATATTATGTAATGTCTACACAAGCCGCTCACATAGTCGCATTCGATGTACCCAAGCTTTAACGGAATGAAATGTCGTAGGATATCGTATACTCTTGACCTATTTCCAATTCAATATTTATAAAGAGTACTATAACTTACCTATGCTTTATATCCAATAATAGTAATGCATTTTGTATAGGAGCATTCATGTATTAACTTTAATTTTCCTTATCCTGCCTCTTGATGCTCATTTATTTCAGTTTTGTTCACGTTGAATAGTAATAATAATAATACTTTATTTTTTCAAAATAGCGGCTACAGATATTGTTATTTCTTCTTCTCTCTTCTCTATTGCTAGTCTCTTTCATCTTATTTCAGAGTAAACAGAAAAGAAAAAATATTATATTATAGAAAAGGGTAAGGACATTTTTTAATTCTATAGTATATATACATCGTTCTAAAGATGAGCCTAAGTGTGTGCGTGTGTGTGTGTGTCATAAGTGAGGGTGTGTGTGTGTGGTGTTGGTGTGAGTGTGTGAGCGCATTTGTGTACTAGTTTTAAAATTAATAAACGTTGTACGAATGTATCAATATTATCAGAAAAGCATCATAATAATCATACAACTCCATTCAATTACATTCAAAACTACTGCACTTCACTAGCGGACAATCATAATAAATTGGACTTGTGACCGCGATTGTACTAGCGTTTATTTAAGTGCGCCCCACTCTAATTAAATTGGTAGCGACTACTGTTTGCGCAGCTTTCGAAATGAAATCTAAATGAAATGTTTCCATGAAAAGTTAAGTTTTGTAGAACTGTATCACAATAAGTCTATATTCGCTGAAGAAGTGGGTGGTACTTGGCTTAACACGTGTACACCTACACTTCACTAATTACGTATTGTTATAAAAAAAAAAACAGCTGTTCAGTGCATTTAAGCCGAGTAATCCTACTAATATCCTACCTACTAATATTATAAATGTGACAGTTTGTGAGGATGGATGGATGGATGGATGGATGGATCTTTGTTACTCTTTCACGCCAGAACGGCTGAACGGATCTGGATGAAATTTGGCACAGAGATAGATTATAGTCTGGAATAGCACATAGGCAACTTTTTATCCCGGAAAAATGCACGGGTTCGTAAACCACGCGGGCGAAGCCGCGAGCGGAAGCTTAAGCGGAATATTTGTATGGCACTGGTAATGTATTCTTTGTGATTTCAATAATGGTCCGATACTAAAATTTGTTCGTATTGATGAGCACAGTAATCCGTTAAAGGTATCGAGACTAGAAAAATAAGACCTCATACTTATAAATCGTCACTTAAGTTCTAACACCATATAAGTCAAAAATAACAAATTTTTAGGAGAGTGAAAATACTCCATAATTTGACATAGATACTCGTACTATTACGATACCATTGTTTCAAAGTCAAAGTTTTTTATTTCAAATGGGTCTTTGCATGCACTTTTAATACGTTATGAATCTAGGCGCACGGTTCCAAAGTGGGCTGGTCCTATGGAGAAGAGACCGGCAAGAAACTCTAAGGACACTCTTTTCAAAATATTGGTTTACAATGAGTTAAAGTTATTTTAAAGAACATATACCAATTTATAATAACAAAATAAAATAAGAAATACTCTTACAATGCAATAATACATTACATGACATACAAGGACTACAAGGTTCACAGCTACACTTCAAATTAGATCTGTTAATTCTGATTGACTGCAACGACGCGTTTTCCGATTCTCTAGCGAATGTCATCAAAATGTCAGAACCGTCAAAATGAGTTACGTGGTGATAGAACTTAAGCGACGAAATGTAACACTCGGAGAATCCAACCTCTTATCTTGCAAACGAAATTATCCAAAGTCTGTGTTTGTGCCATTATTGCATTAGATATTTAAAATAAAAGCAAATATAAGTACATAATAGGTAAACCAGCAGTGATAGCCTAGCGGTTAAACGCTTGCCTTCCATGCAGTTCGAACCCGGCCCGCAACTCTGACTTTTCGGTATCATGTGCGGATCAGAATTTGATTATCACTTGCGTTTACCGTGAAGGAAACATCGTGAGGAAACCTGCACACCTGAGAGGGCTCCATAAAGTTCTTGACGGTGTGTGTAGTCCGCCAACCCGCAACGGGTCAGCGTGGTGGATTAAGGCCTAACCCTTCTCGTTCTGAGAAGAGACCCTTGCCCAGCAGTGGGACAGTAATGGGTTGTATTTATTTATTAATACGTAAACCTGCTTACTAAAAATCTGTTGTAAACCTATTTATTATTATAAAAAAATATTACGAAATCCCTTTTTCATGGATTTACTTGAAATAATCCAATCACATGCTTATGAAAGACAAAAGAACCACTCAGAGGCCAGATAATGGATTTTGATACCTGCTGAGAATTAGGGCGTCTATAGACCAGCCGATTGTGCGTCCAGCCATCACAGTACTTCAGTGCTAACTCTCCTACAAACAAATTTTTGAGGCATGTTCACCGACAACATAACAGACATTTAAGACAAAATCATCCGTTTAATACAGACATTTGTATGTATAGTCATTTACGTTTCAGACGAGAAACAAAAATAACTCACTCGTGGTATTTAAGAGATAGGTACAACTATTTTTTTGATTAATTAGATATAGACATAACATACCATCACGGTAGAGGTGTACCTATTATTGTATACCCACATTTCGCTCATACCGTTATTAAGTCTCATGTAATAGGGGGCGAGCCTATTGCCACCCACCGGGCACAGTTCCAATTTTCTTCCTGCTACTAAAAATTTCAATACAGAAAAACCTAATAACACGTTACCCGACCTATAAACTGAACCGCAGACTCAGCAGTCGAGTCGTGCGTGCGAGCATTCGGACATATGCGTATGCGTATTCTCAACTGTTGGCTCAGTGACGCCACGGTTGGCACAGTGGCTAAGATTAGCTTTTTGCGCTAGGTGTCGCTAATTCGATTCCCGCACGGAACAAATATTTGTATGTTCTACAAATAGTTGTTTCGGGTCTGATTGTGTGTGTATGTAACATGTATGTTTGTAAACTGTACCCACGATACAGGAGAAATCCTAGTGTGGGGTAACATTTTTTAAATAAGAAAAATATAGAAAATGATCAGTCGGCCATTTGCCGAAGCCCTTAATGTCATGCATTTTTAGATATTCACATAAATAAATCTCTTTAATTTCTACGTATCTGCACAAAATAAATCATTCAATAAAGCAAGAAAATAATAGCTTAAAGTTTTAGTCTGGAGTCTTCTCTCTTCTTCATAGCATTTATTGGGTGTTTACAAGGAGCCTCCCCACGCTGCACGGTAACGCAATGTTTGGCCTAAATAATCTTTAAACAGAATGTTTTTTCAATGTTTAAACAGAATTAAGGTAAGTCTGGTACTCGGTATCGAGACGGTACCTAAGTTCGAATCACCTCCTGGAATCTCAGAAGTAATTCAAAATTTCGTAAAAAATCATAAATTAGTTGGTAATTAGTGGGATTGCCTCATTAATTCAGTAGTTGCAAGTGCGACTGCTGAGCGTGAGGTAATGGGTTCGATTCCCAGTTTCTTTTTTTTTGGTTTTTCTGTTTATAAATTCTCAGTAGCAACACGAGTTTGAAATGTGTGCCCGGTTGATGGTAATAGGCTCGCCCCCAATTATGGATGCACAATAGTACACCTCTGCCTAACCCTTTGATACAGGCGTGATGCTAAATAATAATTGTTGTATTTCAGTTATTTTGATATGGCAACACAATAATTTCCGAGCGTAACATTTCTATAAATCCGCAACATATTCACATTACTCATTAAAATCCCACCCAACAACTAGAACATACTCGTACAAAAAGTATTAAAATATCGTCCGCCGGTCCTTTTGTTCGCAAACATGAATTATGGAACAAAACATGAATAATATGATTTTAAGTCCGTCCCAGTTCACGTAAATAATGGAGAATCTCAAATCTCCCTGTAATCTATACTGTAATTAAGTTTGTTAGCAGCCTGGCTAATGAAGATAGGGTGATATTGTTATTGTTAAGACTTTTGTTAGTAAATACAAAATACAATGTCCCAAAGTCATGGGATTATACAAAGATTAGTTATCTGCCAACTTAGGGGTCAAATTTACGGAATACAAGTTCGTTATGTACTATGTATTTTTGTGTGTAGGTAGCACGGTTAGCGCGGTGGGCAAGCGGTTAGCTTTCTGCGCTACTTGTCGCGGGTTCGATCCCCGCACGGAACAAATATTTTTATGATCTACAGATAGCTGTTTCGGGTCTGGTTTTGTGTGTATGTGACATGTATGTTTGTAAATTGTACCCACGATACAGGAGAAATATTAGTGTGGGGCAGTTTAAAAAAAAACATTTTGTAATAATAAATAAATAAAAAAATGTCTGTATAAGACTGCATCGGGCAATGTGTTATTGGGTTTTTTTGTATGGAAATTCTCAGTAGCAGCACGGAGTCCGGAACTGTGCCTGGTAGATGGCAATAGGCTCGCCTCCTATTACATGGGAATCAATAACGGTATCGGCGAAATATGGATGTACAATAGTACATGCTCACACCTCTGCCTAACTCTTCGGGGAATACAGGTGTGATGTACAGTAAATTATATCGGCCCTTTGTCGAGTACAAGTGACATGCAGTGTTATCAGTTACAAAACAAATATATCCAACAGTTAAATATATAGCCAGTTTAGATATAACAATTATTTCAATTCCTATCCGCAAATCGAATATCGTTTTTATGAGAATCAACAAAACGAATGGCATGGCGGATCTTTTTCATCCGTTTAGCCGGATTAACGGTACCCAGAGATCCAATGGGTATACAAACAATCGAATGTACAGATTAAAAACCCATTTTTGTGTATTGTTTCAATCGTTTGATTTTTGAATAAAATATATTTTGATGCAAAGAAAGTATTGGGGAAAAATACACACTAGGATTTCTCCTGTATAGTGGTTACAATTTACAAACATACATGTCACATGCATACAACGAGACCCGAAACAACTATCTGTACATCATACAAATTAATATTTGTTCCGTGCGGGGATAGAACTCGCGACACGTAGCGCAGAAAGCTAATTGCTTAGCCACTGCGCCAACCGTGTCGTCAATCAATATGTTGTTTACGTTATGACATTTAGGACAAAACCGACTAATCGTGTTGATATTCGGCGGTTTTTATGTTAAACGTTATTTATTTTGTCCATGACCGAATACTTACGACTCTTTTGAATTCCGAGTACAAAGTCAGAATATATACCCACTAGCTTTTGCCCGCATCTTCGCCTGGATATAAATGTAATTAGTGTTCAGCTGCTTTAGTAAAAATATGCCTGTTTTTCTTCAGGTCCTAGGCTACCTCTATGTAAAATTTCATAACAATCGTTTTAGTGATTTAGTCGTCATGAGGTAACAACAGACAGACAGTTACAGTGTATTTCGCATTTATAAGAGGTCCAAGTTCAAACCCAGCCAGCACCTCTGACTTTTCGGAATCATGTGCGGATCAGAATTTGATTATTATTTGCGTTAACGGTGAATGATAACATCGTGAGGAAATGCGCACACCTAAGAGGGCTCCATAAAGTTTTTGATGGTGTATGTAGTTCCCCAACCCGCACCAGGCCAGCGTGATGGACTAAGGCCTTACCCTTCTCCATCTAAGAAGTGGCCCATGCCCAGCAGTGGGACAGGAATGGGCTGAATTTATTTAATAGAGTGGGTACACCGTATGCAGGGTCAAAAATATTTCTTTGCAGTGATTATCGTATAAATATTCCTTGAACCAAAAAGCCCCATATTACTGCACATGCAATTGACACTCTTTGATTTATGACGTCATAATCATGGAGTGTAAATGAAAAACCATTAGACACACGATCCGACCAGCACGAGTTGTTAGGGTGACGTCATAAACAGAGGCTGCCGACGATGGGGGCGGGGCTTGCACGTGGCAGAATAAGTGTAAGTTGTAGATAAGTTAGGTTGACTGGTTCTAACATGAGGTTACATAATATAACATTACGTGTACTTAACAACACATTAGTGTTCCCGGAATAGTAAGCCAGAGATGTACTATTGTACACCCAAATTCTGCTGATATTGTTATTGAACCCTATATAAGGGCGAGCTTTCGAGAATAATTCTAAACTCTCTGCTGTTTCTAAGATTTTCCATACAGAAAAAATCTAATAACAGTGCGCGATCCGGGAATCAAGCCCCAAACGTCATGTTCAGCAGTCGCCCTTGCGACCACTACCCCAACGAAGCAGTATTTTTTGTGATTATATTATTGGTCAATAAAGATTGCAGTAAGTGTGTGGTCCTCTAACGCCTTTTAATTCACCAAAAATTTGGCCTACATCACAAGCCTTAAGTAACGACAATTTGAAACACCACATCGAATACCCACAACACTAACAATACCACTTAACACGCAAAATCAAGTCAAAGGCACTTCATTCACAAAAATAACTCAAAAGAATACAATAAAAAAAGTAATAAATTATCTATTCACATTTCACCACAAACAAGAGTTTTAAGGCGTTCGATTTACAAAAGAATCATTCAAAAATCGAAAACCGTTTCGATGAATGAACGTGGAATGAATGAATGGACAACCAGACAGACTGGCGTCGTTCATTTCGCGATTTGAAACCAATTTTTTTCTTGTCTGCCTTTTTTTCTAATCTACCTGCCAGTGTGTTTGATAGGCCGCTTTTGTCAATGGGTTTCAGAGAAAGTTCTGGTTTATTAAGTTTATTTATTTCTAAATCAATAACTAGTTGTTTAGGCTTTACAATAATTCTTCCATTTTTAGCAACACATCACCGACTCCTCCGGTGTTCCGAGTATTTATAGACAAAGACAATCGTTTACCAACAGATGACGTAATGGCGTATCCACAGGTAGGTATCGCAGCCAAGCTGACTGCTTTCGTTGCATGTGTAGATGTAGGTTTGCCACAGCTTGTGACGATTTCCATCAAGATTTGTTCAATACAATTTTTTTTTTATCGTTCAATGTCTGAACCAGCCTATTCCGAGAATGATGAAAGATGAAAATGGTCCTTTGTAACTTGGTTACTAAGGACCACTTTCAACGGCAGTATAACGACTAGTTGAAATACATATAAACGGCGATGGCATACACATATAAAGATGTATGTTAAAGGGCTGATTTTGACTTAGTCCGTTAAATTGCCAGTTAATATGAGCCTTATTCACTTAAATGACTTAATCCAAACAAGAACATAGTTTACAATGTTTGCGGTAACAACAGATCGATACCAAACTTACGAGTTTGGTATCGATCTGTTGTAGACTTCTTGCAGCTAAACTAAAACTATTATCTAGTTGTTTGCAAACTTAAAGTTACACAAGAAACTTAGTACCTTATCTTGTCTTGAACCATGCATTAGGAAATAATTGATATTTGACACAAGAAAATGTAAGTTAGACTGCCTTAACTTATCTAATATTTGAGTCTACCAAAATCTTGTAAGTAAAAATATTTACCGCAATTTTTCTAGCCACTGTAAATTTTTGTACTTTAGGACCAGTTTTCAGTCGAACAAAAAGGTACACAAGTTTTCTATAGCACTGATAACAGATTTTTAAAAGTAGAGTTTTCTATATTTTCAACTATGTATGTACTTACATATTAATTAAATAATATAATGAATAACTGAGAAAACTTCGATTATATCTAGTGACCGTGTGTTGATCTGTTTGTTGGATTGAACCAACTACAGCGTTTGGTAATATTAAACTGAATGACGATACGGTTGGCGTAGTAGCTAAGTGATTAGCTTTCTGCGCTAGATGACGCGGGTTCGATTCCCACATGAAACAAATATTTGTATGATCTACAGATAGTTGTATGTGTATGTGAAATGTACGAGTATATTTGTAAACTGTACCCACGATACAGGAGAAATACTAGTGGAGCAATGTTTTATTTTTTTAATAAATAAAAATAGAAATAGAATTGTACGAACGTACAGTAATTCCAGTCTTTTTCCAGTTTAGTCCTGTTATCCAGGACACTTCTTAGTGGGCTAGAAGTATATTAAAGTCGTTACATAAACATTTACGACGGATCGTTGTTGAGTCTGTGTAATCACTGGGAACTAAAATAGATATGGTTGGATGTGAAGGAAATGTTTCGTGGTCTTCAGAATACGTTGCAAAGGTTCTCTACTTTGTACATAAAAGTTTTGGAAAACTAAACGAATACGATGATTAAAAAGTTTTTTTTTTTTTGGATATTCCTTATTTTACACCCCATTTTTTTAAAATTATATTATTATACTGAGCCAAACTACTCACAGAATGGTCTCCAACAAGTGGAAAACGACACCGAGGTAGACCGCGTAGAAGATGGCGAGACGAACTTGATGCCTTCAACTTACATTGGCGACAAGCGGCTAACAGTAGATATCAGTGGAAGACTCAGGGGGAGGCCTTTGCCCAACAATGGGACACTCAGTGCTAAGTATTTTTTTATAAATAAATGTGGTCACGCTTTACTCATCATTCTGCAGAACTTTTATTATAGGACCATCTCATAAATCAAGAAATAGGCTTTGAAATTGAAACAACACAAACCAAGTCACCATTATCATCAAACAATTATTTAGCAATCAGGGAGTAAGAAATAACCCGAACAAATACCTTTTTGCAGAAACAAAACAAAAGCGATAAAATAATATAACATAACAATATAGCATCACGCCTGTACCGCCGGTAGGGTTAGGCAGAGGTGTATCAAATACATCCACATTTCACCGGTGCCGTTATTCAGTCCCATGTAATAGGGGGCGAGCCTATTCTCATCTACCGGGCACAGTTCCAGACTCCGTGTTGCTACTGAGAATTTCCATACAGAAAAACCCAATAACACTTTACCAGGAATCGAACCCAGGATCATACGCTCAACAGTCGCGTTTGCTGACCAATGAGGCAGTCTTGTCTTGGCAAAAAAGAATTTCATTCCAATTTTTTTTAATGTCTCTTTGAAGAAAAATCATTCAAACGAAACATAAAAAATATTATTTTCTCTTCAAAACAAATATCTTTACTTATATCAACGATATATCATTGTTTCGCCCATAAATTGTTAGTTTCAAGCTGCCATAACAGACGTTTAGTCCTGTCGCTGTTTACTGGCAATTTTTCTCCAATTTCCTTTAGAATGGATTCGTTGTCCGTCCAAACATCGTTATGATATATCGGCTATCAAATGCTTTTGTTTGTAAACGTTTGAGGCTATTTTTTCAGCTTTATTTTTCTTGGTAACATTCATTGTTTGATCTATTAGAAGCGGACTGGCAGGTATTGACATTATTTGATGGGTACCTCTATTCTAGTAGCAGACAAATACAGGGGGGTTCTCAGGCGCTTCGATAAAATCTCTATTAGAGATAATATCATCATCCATCGATAAAAATGACCAAAATCTCGACGGCGTCCGACCACTTATGTATTTCAAAAGTGCGATAAAAATAAGTAACGAAGTATTTAGAATATTTTGACATAAAAAGGATAGACGAACAATTTTTGTCATTTTTTTTTTATAAATCTTAAATGATTGGCGCAGTGAACGATCGACCGCTGCGCTACATGTAGCGGAGTCGATTACCGCGCTGGACAAAAATTGTATGACTTACAGATTGTTGTTCCGAGTCTGGGTGTTTGAGTTTGTGAATATTTGTGTTTCTAAATGCATCCACGATACAGGAGTTATTTGGAGTGTGGAAGTTAAAAAATAAAAACAAAGTGAAATTTGCTGAACTGGCTGTATTTAGATCAGCCGTGACGCACGTGAAAATTAGTTAATTTATTTGTTTATATACTTTATGTCCTTTATGTATGTGAGTGTACTTAATAATAGAGAGATAAAAAAGGTCAACATTATGCAAATTGTTAAGCCAACTCAACTATGCATCCTTTTAAGTGGATTCCAACAGAATTCCCAATACCAATTCATCTTGTCCTATCTATAAATTTTACCCTATCGTCGGTACACATCAATGCGATTTTTTGTCGCAAACTAAGGTAGGTACTCTCCACAAACGTGTTCCGCCGACATTTTCCAGACTATCGGTAAAGTTAATCTGATAATCGATGATCGATTCGTTTACTCGAGTGACTCGAGTGGCGAAGTATTCGTTTGTGTTCGCCGCAAGTTTTATCTAAAGTTTTGCAGATGGGAATTGAGATGGGTAATCGAGTTAGCTTCTGTTGGTGTAGTAATCGGATAGCGGCAATTAATATAAGTTAGGTTATGAAGTTAAGCAAACATCAGCATTGTTAGTTAGACAAATTGTGTCCTATGGGATTTTTAGTTTGAAAGATATAGAAATGTCAAAGTTGAGTCAAAGGTTTTCATTCACTTCACTTTCAGGCACTTTTATAAAGTCAAGAGGTGCCAAAAGAAGGTAGGTTCTATGGAGAAGAGATCATCAAGAAACTCCATGGATACTCTTTCCAAATAAAGATGAATATGTTATAGATATATCTTCTAGCATAGATTTAGAATGTAATAAGCGAAATTCTAAGTCTATGTCTTCTAGTAACACCAAAACCAATTCTTGGCACAGAATTATCCTCAATATAACAAAACATAGCATCAACCCTGCATTCCCCGAAGGGTAAAGCAGAAGTGTATTATTATAATCCATATTTCGTCGATACTGTTACTGAGTCCCATATAATAAGGGGTGAGACTATTACCATCTACTGGACACAGTTCCACAATCCGCGCTGCTACTGAGAATTTCCATACAGATCAACCCAATAACACTTTGCTCGACCCGGGAATCGAATCCGGGACCTCACATCAGTAGTTGCGTTTGTAATCACAAGACCAATGTTATCCTCAATATAATATGTATTTATTGCATCTTTCCACAGTGTATTTTTAGGTGGTAAAATTATCTATGCTATAGGCTATTATAACCATGTATACGGCCATATATTTTAAGAAATCTACTTAATTAAAAATCAAATTAGTAAAACTGCCGTCAAATGTAATTTCACATAACATAGCATCATTACGGGTGTACAATATTTCCCGAAGGGTGCAAATTTCGCCAATATTGTCAGTGAGTTTAATTAATACAGGCAGTGGCGTGCAGTGCATAAAGACAAAAAGACACTGTTTACCCTACATAACTCAGATAAATATTTATTATAAGATATTTGAGGTGGCAAATCACATACATCATTATTAAATCGACAAGACGACGAACCAATACCAACATGCAGTAGATTTCATGTGTAAATAAGCTTTTAAAAATTTCTGCCTACCCTGTCTAAAAACTCTGTGCACGCCGCTGAATACAGGGCACAGTTCCAAACTCCAGGCTGCTATTAAGAATTTTTCTAACACCACATTTATATTATGAAATCCCAATTCAAATTAAAACATTTATTTGCGTACCAAGTGTACAATGTAGGTCTTACATAATAAGTTTATGTACTTAAAACTTAGGGGGATATTTCTACTTATCTAATACTTACACTTATCTAATATGACCCTCATATATTAATAAAAGTCATAATTTTGCAACACCTGGAAATTGAAATCAGAACCGCTCAAATGCAGCTTTTGTGACCATTAAACAAAAGAGGAGTCAATCTCAATCTCATTTTAAGTTATAAGTATGACATATTATTAAGAATAACATCAAACCAACATTTAGTTTTTGGGCTTCATCTTCTTCAAATGAAACTCCAGGATCGAATTTTTTCTTTTAAAATTCGGTTTAATATGTAATTTAAAAGATTTACAATAAAAGAATGAGACCAATGTTTGCGTATTGTGAGAATGAACAATTTAAAATGAAGATCAATAATTTAGTGTCGGTACATGGAAAATTACTTAAAAGATTTACAATAAAAGGTATGAGACCAATGTTCGCGTATTGTGAGAATGAACAAGTTAAAATGAAGATCAGTAATTTAGTACATGGAAAAATATTCGCATTGCGCCTTGATCTTTAAAATAGCACTTTTAAAGTAAAATCGTGGGCAAATTAATAAAAAATAAAGCAAAGAATTGACGGCACCAATTTATTGAGCTTCCACCTCCAGCCAGTGGAATTAAATTGCTGCTATTAAAATGAATGCAATTCCCGGAACGACATCACCAGACTACCAATAAGGAGGACCTATAAATACAAACAATAAAATCTTGGGTTTACTTATAGTTTTAATTTTAGTGATATAGAAAATACTAACGACCCCACACCGGCTTCGCACAAGCTGAGCATATACGCATACATTTTCTTTTTTCTAAAACGATGGTCTTATTTAATTTAATAAGGATATACAGGGTGAATTCTCAGTAAAAGTTTAATAGGTAGGTAAAATAAGAAAATTAAATAGTATTTTGTTAAAAATGTACTCTTTCCTTTAATTTGTCGTATGCCATTACTTCCCAGAATTTGATCCTTATTAGCGACACTATCAGATGGTGTAATAATAAAGCGAAAGTAAATCTGTATGTATGTTTGTTACCTCATTACGTCTAAACCATTGAACCGATCGTTATGAAATTTTACGAAGAGGTAGCTTGGGTACTGCAGAAAGATTTAGGCTTATTTTTACCATTACAATAAATCACTAATTACATAATATACAAAATACTCGTAGATAAAGTCACGGGTAACACCTATTACTTTCACATGGGAATCGCTCATGCTGAGTATAATGAGGAAAGTTTAGCCAGTCAGCAATGGTATCGAGGCTGATTGCCCAGGGTGCCCCGGCAGATCTCAAGCATCATCATTCATCACTCTTAGATGATTTTTCCCTGCATTGTAATAAATATAAGAGAATAACAATTAGCCTGATGCCCATGCCCATGCTCCAGAAGCCACCTATGCGACTTTAGGCCAATGAGGCGGTTAATGCTACTGATATCCTGTGGTTAACACTTGATTGCTATTCAAGCTTTTTCTATAACAACCGGGTTTAGTTTAGTTTATGCTATTCTAACGCGCCGAAGTATAATCATTCTCCAAATATAAAGTTGCATTTGAATTGTGAGCAATTAAACCATTTAAACCATTTATTTTGCTACACACATTACATATAATGATATATACACAGTACAACCACAGAAAAGAGAGATAGAAAAATATGTAGCAAGAGATGCAGCTCAGTATTCGCTGTGCATAGTGCACAGCACGGATTTTCAGCTTATCCCTGTCATTTAAATTTGTTTGTTTTGTTTTTTAAAAAAAATGTCCCTAACTAGGATTTCTCCTGTATCGTAGGTACAGTTTACAAACATACATGTCACATGCACACACAACCAGACCCGAAACAACTATCTGTAGATCATACAAATATTTGTTCCGTGCGGAGATCGAACCCGCGACACGTAGCGCAGAAAGCTAATTGCTTACCCACTGCGCCAACCGTATTGTCAATTGCATTAAACATTAAGTTTTTACGCGCAGAATAAATTATTAAATAACTACAATTTATAAGATATAATTGTAACGAAAACGATATTATGTATAGTAAAAAAAACGTTATATGCTATAAATAATTACTTCACTAAATCATTTCTGCTGCAATTATAAAATTAACGACTATTATTGTGTAAAATTAAAAGAAACATCAATGATTTTGTACAAATTATTAAGTGACAATAAGAATATTACCTGAATTTAAATGCGAGGGAGTTCGAGCTTTAAAGCTTTTGGATTAAAGTTAATTTTCATTTGGTCCACAATGGGTTATAAATCGCAATTACAGCAGGTACAGACACAGAAGCAATTATTCGTAGCCCGTGACGAGGAATTATTTAAATTAGGGTTAGGGTGTGGTGTAGTTCAGCGGAACAAGCGGGTTATGTTTATTCATCATCATCATCATCAGCCAGAAGACGTCCACTGCTGAGCGAAGGCCTCCCTCGAGGGGGGTTTGCCATAATCCCCACGCTTGGCAGGCGGCTTGGGGATCGCAGTGGCTCACCGATTAGTGAGAGGACGCTGCTGCCCGTCCTCCGGTGTCTGGCCGCAGTTTTAAGACGTACCCGGGTCATTTTGTTTATTAGTTCCCAGATATTGTCAGCACTTTTGGAGTACCTATAAAATCCGGCACGGTTGGTGCAGTGGCTAAGCGATTAGCTTGCTGCGCTTAGTGTCGCGGGTTCGATTCCCGCATGGAACAAATATTTGTATGATCTACATATAGTTGTTTCGGGTCTGGTCGTATGCATGTCACATGTATGTTTGTAAAAATGCACCCACGACACAGGACAAATCCTAGTGTGGGGCAATGTTATTTAAAAAAACAAAACTACTTGCGCAAGTGATTGCGTCTCCGTGAGATTTTTAGTACATACTTGGAACTTGAACTTTTTTTATATTTATATAATATATTCTTACGCTACTTAGATATGACTATTCATTGTAAATGTGAGCACAGTGTAGGAGTCTTCTTTATAATTTGATTTTATGTTAAAGTTGCATTTTGTATTTATTTATGTTCATGGCAAGATTGTTAAAAGAGACTTTAAAAGAGTATCCTTGGAGTTTCTTGCCGGCTCCTTTCCATAGGAAAAATTTTTTGGAACCGTGCAAGAGTCCTATAACTTTTCATAAGTGCCTGTATTGGTTTTATTTGAAATAAAAACAATTCTATCTATCTAACCCCTTTTCACCCCTTTAGGTGTTGACTTTTGTAAAATCGTTTCCTATTAGACTGTTTCTAAGTAACTCTAAGTACCTGACTTTGTTTTTATAAGTTTACAGTTTTTTGACAAGTTTGTTGGCTTTATAGTTTTTGAAAATTTATAAGCAGTCAGTGAGTGAGTGAAAGAGTGGTATTTTGTCAAATTTGGTTAAATACCAAAAAAAAACCCAAAATTGATGTAATGTCAAATGGTGTAGTGGTCGCAAGAGCTGACTGAGACTGCTGAGCGAGAGATTTGGGTTGGATGCCAGGATCGCACAGTGATTTTATATTGTATTTTATTTTTTACATACCTTACATCTTTTTTATATAAACTATCGTTTTATTCTAAAATCTTAAAATCCGAAACAGCTGTAAAACGGATCTGTAGGGCACACGAATATTTGGTCCGTCAGGGAATGGAACCCGCGACATGAAACACTCATATTCATATTATTTATTTGCGTTCCACAATGTAGGTACAGTAGGTGTTGTATAATAGACTTAAAAATAATCGCTTAGCTGCAGCACCAACCATGCCGCCAAATTGTCGTTTAATCTGAGCGTTAATGTTATTAATCAAGTCTCTGTTATACGACGACGAAAGAAGACAAAGTCAAATTTGAAATATAATGATAAAGAAATCATCACTTAACTAACAATACCGCATAAGTAAAATTTGATAAGTTGTCGCAAGAGTAAAAAAAGTGTTTATCTCTTATGATGTTTTCATACAGGTATATGTCGGCGATACACCGGGGTTCTCAGAGTCCATGATGACAATAAAAATTCACTTTGGCGATAATCTTATTTATTTTTCACAGCACAAATGTTAGCACGGTTAAAATGAATGCGAATTTCGTAATGCAACCCTTTTTGTCATCCATTCCCCCACAATGTAACAATATGGATTCCAAATGGTTATTGCAACTAGAATTTCTTTTATAACAAATAAATGAAATTACTGTAAAATAGTTCTTAAAATGTAGCTTAATATTCAAAATCACTTTTTTAATTAATTTTACATAACAGTAAATTATTTATTTGACATCAATTACATTTATCTCTTTAATATAAACATACGTTTTTAAATGTGTCAACAGATGGCCCAACAAAAAAACTGAAATCAATTAAATTAGGTTTTATTTAATACCTAAAATAATTACTATTTTATTTACTATTTTATTTTATATATTATTAATTTTAATAGATGTTATTTTAAATATTCATACTGTAAATTAAGTAACTAAACAATAAATTGAACATCAAACATTCAAACAATCAAAACAGTGTCTACTAAATATTACAGCTTTTCTGCTGAATATTAGAGCTTGATAAATAGCAATCTTATGTTTGCAAATAATTATTTGAATATAAGTATCATGTATTTTAAACATTTCTACAATAATATAATCATCTAAACGATAACTTAAGACACAAATCAATATTATTGCCGACAGATGGCGCTATGCGCCCATATATACATAAATACAATACAATATTAACACTACTAAAACTTAATTGCAAACCATTTACGTCATCTTTTGTCTCTTTTGAAAACTTATCAAATTTTACTCTCGCGTTATTTTTAGCTAAACGACGAAATGTCAAATCGCTGTAGCTTGTGAGTTGATCCAACAAACAACCGGCATGATCAACCCTTCATTGTGTTGTGCGTACAACGAGTATCGTTAAGGGATTTTTATTAAACCTTATTGTCATTTTATTTTCATTATTATTCGCGAACTGGCAGTAATGAGGTCGCGGTCAAATAAAGATAGGTACTGTGTTTTTGCTTTGTGTTATGTTTTGATGGAATATGATTATCAAATTGTACACCTTGTTTTTTTGTTGTGGCCCTGTTAATGATGACGAAGAAATTATAGCATTACTAGCTTCCGCTCGCAGCTTCGCCCGCGTGGATTACGAATCCGTACATTTTCCCGGGATAAAAAGTAGCCTATATGCTATTCCAGACTATAATCTATCTCTGTGCCAAATTTCATCCAGATCCGTTCAGTCGTTCTGGCGTGAAAGAGTAACAAAGATCCATCCATCCATCCATCCATCCATTCATCCATCCTCACAAACTTTCACATTTATAATATTAGTAGGAAGTAGGATATTAGTAGGATAATCACGCTTTTATTCCCTGAAGCAATAGGCAAAGATGTATTGGTGTACATTGGTTGCTAGCGCCGCCCGTCCAGCGTGTTCTGAGTTGGATTCCCTGTTGTGAAGAAAATTCCCAGTTGCAATTCAAAGTTTCACTTGTGCTTGGTAGGTAATATGCTTGCCCTCAAAGGACTTAATAACAACGGTGAATGATGGCTAAAGTAACCCTCTTACCCTTAAAGAAAAAAGAATTAATTCTCTACTTCATCAAGGTTGCACTTTAATAAAACAGTTATATAATATAATAATAAATAATAAATTCAACCCATTACTGTCTTTCTGCTGGGCAAGGGTCTCTTCTCCAAATGAGGAGGGTTAGACCATAGTCCATTACGCTGGTCCGGTGCGGATTGGCGGATTACATACACCATCAAGAACTTTATGGAGCCTTCAGGTGTGCAGATTTCCTTACGATGTTTTTCTTTACCGTAAACGCAAGCGATAATCAAATTTTGATCCGCACATGATTCCGAAAACTCAAAGGTGCGAGCCGAGTTTCAACTCAGACCCTCCCGCATAAAAGCAAACATTCAACAACTAAAATATATAATCTAATAGATATGTCTTCGGTGACCTTGTGAACAGAGCGTGGACAGCAATACCGTCTTGTGGCACCGCTGGGAAATTTACTGACGACTCGCAACGAATTTAATCAGATATCAGAAATATTATATTATATCTGTGTATCTTATTTGAAATGTTATCAAATGGGTAACATGAAGTTTGTGGAGTGGAGCAAAGATTTAGAAACTCTTTTAATTTAAGAACTAGATCCGTCCCGCAACTCACGTTCCTAGTGGATAGGTAATGCACGTTGTTTCGTACATAAAGTTTCGTACATTTTATTATGAAACCTAGAAATAATAGTATTCGTTCTTTGAATAAAAGATTTGAATTGTAAGAAGTGAGCAAGCGGTCCAAATCCCTTCCATTGAATAATCAAAATTCGCCAAGTAGTTTTGCGAGATGCTCGTTTTATTAAAATATCCTTACAGTGTATGGAAAAATCCCTGCTGCCTGTATGATGCCTATAAGCATAGATTACACTATCACTCATGGGCCCAAAAGAGTATAAACGGTTCATAATTTTCTGATTACTTATTTTTGAGTTCACTAATCTTTTGGCATTTAATGTTAAGGTATGTGGTTACTCTTAGACTTTTATTTATATTGGTTTGCAGAAACAGATACTTCAATGTATTTAATTCACAATCGTAATGTGAACACTCATCATTACATTTTTATTGTTTGTGATTAATTTTGTGATGTAATATGATTGATGTTTGTTTTGAATGTCTCTGTTGGTGCCATTGGTTTTTCAACGCTAGTTAGTTCATTAAAGTGAAATCCTACTAATCCTACTAATATTATAAATGTGAAAGTTTGTGAGGATGGATGGATGGATCTTTGTTACTCTTTCACGAAAAAACTACTGAACGGATCTGGATGAAATTTGGCACAGAGGTAGAATATAGTCTGGAATGGATACTTTTTATCCCGGAAAAATATACGGGTTCGTAAACCATGCTGGCGAAGCCGCGAGCAGAAGCTAGTAAATAATAATAATAAAATATTCATTGGGAAGAAATGAGATAACATATTTTCACGGCTAATAGCTAAAAACTATCCAAACCTCTATATTCTTAGCGTATGACAAGAGATTACGAACCATAAAACAAAGCCGTTTTTATCCCTCCGTTCGACGGGCTAATTCTCGCACCGGGCTAATACTCGCAACGGGTTTAATCCCGTGCCTGGCTTAATACCACATTATTATTCCAAACACAGTTTCGTCGAAGAAGGCTGTAAAGACGGAAGAGTTTTGAGTTTGTGTTACTTTAACCTAATTCCTGTTCTTAAACTGAAGTCATGTCAAGATAAACCAGATAGGGCAGTGTTATGAAGTACGAGCTTCCGCCCGCGGCTTCGCCCGCGTGGTTTACGAACCCGTACATTTTTCCGGGATAAAAAATTCCAGACTATAATCTATCTCTGTGCCAAATTTTATCCAGATCCGTTCAGCCGTTCTGGCGTGAAAGAGTAACAAAGATCCATCCATCCATCCTCACAAACTTTCACATTTATAATAATTAAGTAGGAAGTAAGATAGGATAGGATTAGTAGGACTAGTCTACTTTGACTAAAGAGATCTTTCGTGGTTTCGTGGTGACAGGGTGGATAATTTTCTCAAGTGCAATTAAGTATTTGCTTATTAAAATTGCGCTTGGGTCAGATATGTAACAAGTTCAGTACCCTTTTCTTCTCTGTTTGTCAACCGATTTTTTGTTTTATTTAGTAGTGACTAGCTTTAGTGTTGTCAATAAAAACTTTATGCGAAAGTTAGTCTGTTTGTTGCGGTGTGACTAAACCACTGAACCGATCGTTATAAAATTTTATAAAGAGGTAGCTTGGGACCTGAAAGAGGACGTTTGCATTTTTAATATTGCAGCAAAAACACTAACAAAATATGTATAATAACCTGATAAGTGGTTATTATTTTCGAGCCGTTTGGGGTGGAAACATTTGGGTCATGGGGTCCGAGTGCTCGCCTTTTGTTTAAAGAGATCGCAAAGCGATTAGTCGACTCTACACGTGACCAGAGGGCTGGCCTATTTTTTGGCCAAAGAATCAGCGTTGCTATACAGCGTGGCAACGCTGCCCGTCTTCCAGGCACACTGCCGGTTGACAGCGATGCGGAGGAGTATTTTGATGCGTAATGTTTTTATAATTTTTACTTTTCTAATCTGATTAGTGTGTAAATATAGTGTATATAATTTTAATAGTAAAATAAATAGCCCAATGTTTAAAAAAAATACCGATTAGTTAATAAATACAAAATACAACAGGCCGAGGCAACAGCTAGGTTTAAATAAAGCATGCAATTGAGATCTGCAGCGCAGAAATATAAAAAGTAAAATTTCACTTTTAAAATTCAAAAGTAACCATCACTTAAATATGTATATCAGTAGGCGGAGCTAAAGATTGTCATGGCGACAAAGTCCCGCCCCCAATGGAAGGGGTAGACAGATGCGCATGAGTTGCAGAAACGCGAAACGGTTTTGTTGAAAGCTTTCTTGATGTGTCGTGAGATAAAAAACGTTTGACTGTTAAAATGCAGTAGCTGAAACGTTTTTTACATTTTGCGTTCGTTTACCTTGTGCAATCGTAATAGGTATTTGCGGTAACACGTAGGTTATAAATGCTATTCCTATTCCTATGAGGGCTAATTGAAGAATTTCAGAAGATGATGAAATCTTGTTTTGTTGTGAAAAGATAAAGAGTGAAAGGGTTGAATTGTTTCATCGTTTAATCAGTGTAAATTACTAACTTTCTTTCTGTATAAATAGTTGCAACTAATTTAAATAAATACAATAAATATAATGTATGTATTATATATATTTTCAACAACCAATCCACGAATAAACTGAAACTTACATTATGACTAAAGAACTTTTATCTGAGGAATGAATTTGCAATACGACAGCTGTATAGAAAGTATGTCAAACCACCATATTAATTCTTCAAGTGTACCTACTTTAGATAAAGTAGATATACTTAAAGAATTAATATGGTGATCATCAGATGATGATTAAAAATTCGGACCTAAGGCCCTATTTTTAAATACCCAGATAAAAGTTATCTAACTATTAAATTGAAATTAGACCAGTTTTTGTATGAATTTAACATAACATAATATAGGATCATGCCTGTATTCCCAGGGTCAGGCAGATGTGTACTATTGTACACTCACATTTTGCCGATGCTGTTATTGAGTCCCATGTAATAGAGGGCGAGCCTATTGCCATCTACCGGACACAGTTCCAGACTCTTTCTACTGAGAATGTATGGACTTATGAGAGGAATAACTTATCTGAAGATCATCCAGCTATTGAAAAATCAGACCTATGAAAAGGAATCTAATATTGATATGGCACCTTGCAACTATAGACATAACAATGGCAGAGACTAACAACATACACGCCAAAATAGTCTCAAGTCTTAACAGAACTTGTTAAGCCTAGCCTAAACCGACCAAGATTACTAAGTTGTACTCCTAATTGTTTACAATATTATAAACCGTAAACTTACTAATCCTGATCTGACTTATTAATAAACATTTGTGACTCGCATAATAGAGAAAGCTCGGTGTAACTGTCCTCTATCCTCTTTTGTTTTCAAACAAATGACAGTGACAGAAATATAGTAACACCGGTGCTCCATTTCATCTAATAATACACATATTAAGCTTGTATGTACAGAATTACGTTTATTCTTGCAGCAGGGACTGTTTTTAAGAACCTTAACAAATTTAATTGGACTGCACGGTTTGCTTTCTGCGCGCCGTGTCGCGGGTTCAATTCGCGCACGGAACAAATATTTTTATGATCTTAGCCACTGCGCCAACCGTGTCGTCAGTTAGACTACCTCATTGGTTTTGTGGTTGTGACGTTGCTGAGTGTGAACGTCCTAAGTTCGAATCAAATATTAGTGGAGTTACTGTTAGTGATTTTTTAACAGCAGTCTGTAGTTGGTTATTGTTCCCGGTAGATGGCACTAGTCGATATATAATAAGCGACAACATTGGCCAACTGTTGGTGTACAATCGTACACCTCTACCTAGCCCTTTAGGGGATGGGTGCTATAATTTAGTTAATGCCATATAACCTTTATAGTTTTTGTAATTACTTTTTAATTTTAAACTTAAGAAATATTGTATCTAGATATGGTTAAAAATGTTGTGTATGGGTGTATGTTCGTGTGAATATTTGTATTTGTGAACGCACCCACGATAAAGGATTTATTCCAAAAGAGGGGCAATATTTAAAAAAATCTATAGATATACCTGACAAGCTGTGGGTATACCTCTATTAATAAATAAATAAACCACATATTATAATAATAAAATTCTCATCTTATGTTTACCTGTATCACGGGTCACCCGGTTTCCAGATACTAAATTATTACATGTCAAGCCTGTTACGCTCCAGCTCACGTCAAAGCATGTATTAACAATCCGATATGAGACGATACGCCGAACTGGTCCACTGGCTTATGCAAGTCCGTCTGTCCGGCCGTCCGCCCAGTGGGAATTGTCTGGTGTCCGGATATCGTGATTGCTACCAATCCGATTTGTTTAGGAAGCTCTATCATATAAATAATGCACGTACACTGTGTGCGCCTGCGTCTTCGTATTTTTTACACATACTTTGAGCCTATATTTCATTTTGCCTTCATAAATTCCTTATAAGAAGCTTTTATAAGTTTTTAGATCTATGTAGATACGCTGACTTCAAGAAATATATCTCCTTACTAGTTTCTAGATTTTATAACAAAAGCCGTAATAGCCTGGCGATTCAACGCTTGCCTTCTCAAGAGGGTCTGGGTTCAAACCCAGCTCTTTTCGGGATCATGTGCGGATCAGAATTTTGATTTCTTGCGTTAACGGTGAAGGAAAACATGGTAAAGAAACCTGCACACCTAAGAGGGCTCCATAAGGTTCTTGATGGTGTGTGTAGCCCGCACATGATTAGACCCGCACCAACCAGCGTGGTGGACTAAGGCCTAACCCTTCTCATTATGAGAAGAAGCCCTTGCCCAGCTATGGGACACTAGCAGGCTGTTTTTATTTTATAACACGGTGTTGGCTATTTAAACACAACACCATCAAATAGCCCTTCAAGCCGCTGAGCCTTCGTGATTAGTCTGTGAGTGTCCCTTTGGATGATTGGTAATACACCTTTTCTATCTTTCGATAACATAACGGTTTCAAAACGCAATAGAAATTGCTCCAAACACACAGAAGAAATGGCGGAATGACACAAAATATTAAAATATTCATATTTCGATTCACGCGTGCCTCTGGTTCTCCCTAGTTTCCACGTGTCATTAGAAGTGACATAATTATTAAGATGGCGGAAAACAAAACAATATCAACTTTTTCAAAGATAGTGGAACTTTTGCGTTCGGGTTCTTAGTACATTTCATTCCACGTATGACGAATTTCCCCGAATATTCTTCTCTATCGAACATACTACAAGCGTATGAGACTAGGTACCTATATTACATAGGTACTATTTGCAGTATACGAGTTCGCCCGTCCATTGGGAATCGTGCGGATGCGGTCGCTATGTGGCCGGCTCTGCTAAATGAGCAATGCGCTTTGGTTTTAAATGGCGTACAGTGAGATTTGTGGGATAGAGTTTCTGCTTTTATATTTAAACATAGATATTGATTTTCCTCTTTATACATATACAATGAACAATTTATATACATAGGTATACAATCTTTAATTTCTTCTTTCATGATGTCATCTGTTATTTACATTACATTTTTTTTAATCAATGCGCTTCTCTACAAGTTGTCTACAAACATTTGTTCTGTACGAGAACAAACCCGCGATAACAGGACCAGCCGTGCCATAAAAAAAAATCACCAAACTTTGCAATACTTATTATGTTATCTTTTGTGGTAACTTGCAATATTTAGTAAGAACCGTGTTCACCAACAATATAACAAATGTTTAAATGGAAATTATGGCTGCTTACCTATGCAAAAAGTCCGTCTTATATGGGTGATTTTGTCTTAAAGATGTCTTCTGTCGGTCAACATACATAGCCCTTATTATGTTACCACAAGAATCAAAATATAACACCACTACTTAAACATCGCCAACAATATTATCGAAATGATATGACCCGGGTACGTCTTAAAACTGCAGCCAGACTCCGGAGGACGAGCAGCAGCGTCCTCTCACTAATCGGTGAGCCACTGCGATCCCCAAGCCGCCTGCCAAGCGTGGGGAGTATGGCACTCCCCCCCCCCCCACCTTGAGGGAGGCCTTCGTTCAGCAGTGGACGTCTTCTGGCTGATGATGATGATGATCATTTAATTTACCACGTTTCGTTTCATAAAAGGTCGCAACCATTCAAAGTAGTCTCAAAAAATATAATAAATGAACTAAGAAAATCACTTTAACATCACACTATATCGTATAACACCATACTATTAATTCCACATTACTATAACTAGACGACACAAATTAAATACCTTAACAACTGCACAATAAAAGCGATAAAAATCATTTTATCTTTGATCGCATAATCGCTATGAAGTGACGATTGCCGGTACAACACAATGTAGTGTAACACGATGCTCAACATTGTGAACTAAATGTCGGCATAATATTTGTAATACGAAACTACAGAATGTTACTGCAATTTGTGTAACTCGACTGGTTTGTTTTTGTCCCTTCGACATGAAATATTTTGTGTGATGCTTTTTTTTCTAAACCTAGTTCTGTTTGTAAACTTTGTATATGTACATAGCATCGCGCCGTCCGATATAATAGGAGGCGAGCCAATGCCATCTACCGAGCACAACTCCAAACTACGACGTCCTACTGAGAATTGAGAATACTTACAGAAAGACCGAATTCCCCTTAGGAAAAACTTCGAGCCAATTATTTTTTTTAATTCTCCTTACTTTGGTCAGATTACCGATTTTAAAATTCAACACATAAACCATAGATATGATTCATCACTCTAAGCCGTGCATTGACATCTCATATCAGTAAACTTTAATTTTACATTCTCATAATATTCAACAGAGATATCCTGAAAAATATAAGGTAGATCTCAGACTACATTCCATTAGCACTAAAGGCGAAATTATGTCGAGCGCCTAAAATTGCCTAATCACATTATACTCGCGACTCGTGAGCACGACAAAGGGTGTGGCATTTTATCGTAGTACTTGTAACCATATAGTGGCGAATTGCGAACGAATTATAGCTTATATTGTCGTTTTATAGCCTAGCAATCGAGTTCATACAATTTAGTAATCATATTTTAAGTGAATGAAAGTGTAATTCGAACTTTTCAAACACCTCTTTTGTGCATTTAGTAAGGGAGGTTCCTAAAGAGTTTTAATGTGACAACGAAATGGTAATTATGACATAAACGTTTGAAATTAATCGAGTATTGCAAGTGACATAAAACTGAATGGTGCTTCTACTTTCAAGCGTTTTACCTTTTCATTTTCATCGTTGCTTTTGCCTTAAAAGACCTTACGTTGCGGGAGGTTCACAGTTTATGAAAAAACCGTGACTAAATATGTATAAACGTATTTTCTTTCTTTCTTTACCCTACAGTTTTGGTCCTTCGAGTCGGATGCTTATAACATTGCCGACTCAATAAAATGTCGGTATAATTTCTACTCAACAGCAATCTACCACTTACTTCACGACATTATCTACTACATTATTTTACACTCTGTTAGTACGTGTGTGAGTTAAGTGTTACATTGCGTTACTTATTGCATTTAGGTTGCGCCTGCGGCAATCTGCCACCCGCCTCTGTTCTTTAGTGTACGGTCGTCAGAAACGATTTTATAGAACAATTTATTTATACATTCATGTGTACTATTCTTTGCACAAAAAATTTGGGTGCTACATTGCGTACATTGTACACAACCTGTAGAATATGGTTGTTAAAAAATATGAAACAACTCGCTCGTTAAAAATGCTCGTTAAATAATACACATTTTTGTATATAACTTTGATGTAAATACTTTTATCGAACTAAGTAACATAATCTAATTAAGTATAGGTATGTGTACTATTTTGAATGAATCTGTTTTTGTTGTCATAATAATCGACGAAATGTTTCAAAGCAGACCAAACAAAATACTATCATTGGACTGATTGAGCGACCCATCTAAATATTAAGGGATGAAATAGAAAAAATTATAGTAATTTATAAAAAAACTATATAATTAATTAAGATCCATTTTGTTCGTGTACAGGATAAGCCTAAGATAATTATGTTGATGACGTCTATATTGTTATACATCCGCTCCACGCTCCGCATATTTAAAGATATTATTAAAATATTCTGCATACAAATAACTTTTTACGCTAACGCTACCAGTAACTAACCACTAAAGGAGTTAATCTTGAGCAGCAGCTCATCGCGGCTAGTCACCAAACGTGTTACCGCGGCCCCTTCTGGGATTTGTGTCGTAATGAAAATATTTTTCACAGCGTAATCTTGTAAATTAGGGCTTACGTGTTTTAAATTGATAATAAGGTGTCGCACCCGGCAGAAATATAATAATCTGACACATGTATACATGTAAAAAAGCTGCTATGTGCACATATGTATACATAATTTAATAAAACATGATTATGCTTTTAAATGGGTACCAGAGTACCTGGTTCGATGAGACAGAGACGAAGACATGAGAGAGCTTTAGCCCAGCAGTGGAACAGATGGAGCTAACTAAAAAACTGATTGCGCTGGTAGCAATTTACTGCGATCACCTATACGTTTGTCAAACAGCTTTTAGATAGACAAATGTGTTGCAAATGTTTGCAACACATTAGTCTTTCTAAAAGCTTTATTAAAGGTTAAGGCTTAAAAAGAAATATCCTGCCTGTATATGTTACACTGTGCTTGCATCTTCAATGTTTGATTAAATAGTTTCATAAGGCGTATGTATTATTGTTTATATTTTTTACAAATACCAATAAAATTAGATTATCAGATGAACAAACGGAAAAACTTTTACCAATCTTAATATCTTGTAATGTTTCTAAACAAATTTCCGGAATCCCAGAGACACGGCAATACATACTAATGTTCGGCAATGGTACGAGTACTTTGTATTCACTGCGGACGGCTTTGATGTAGTAACACAATTTTGATTGCGGTTGGCGAAAACATCCCCATCGAGCTCTCTCTAATTTTGTTAATTAAGGTAGTGATTAGTATACTTTTTCAGATAGAAGAGTGTCTGGTTTTTTTTTTAACTTGTTTTATAGCATATTATAGATTAACTATACCCTAACTTTAGATTGACACCAGAGCTATTAAGTTTAATAAGCCTCTCAAGTTGCTACTCGGGAGGCATAATTAAGAGTACGTCCAAATGGAGTTTTTTTTTACAAATCAACCAATTTTGCGCCTTCTACGTCTTATTTATAGAAAAATCTCCAAAGTTTTAGTGTAACTACCAATTAGAATACCTTTCCAATATATGATAGAGTTTTGCGGAGAATTTGAAACATAAGATTCGCTGAGCGGTTTAATTCCATCTTCTATCAAAATCTTCTAACAAATTAACCATGTGTCGTACTTAAACTTCACATTCCACTAAAGACCAACATAAAAGCCCATAAATCGATAACTCATTCCTACAATTGCCAGTTCTCATGACATATCTAAAGTACACCAATGTTGCACGTGCATCTTGCATTTGGTCCTTAGAGGCGTGGTTATGTAAGGTTAATTTAGTTTCATAAATAGCCACGGGCGAAACCAGGTGGTCGACACGAGTCAAAGAAAAGGACAACTTGAGGTTTTTTGTGCTCGCTATGTATTAAATAATTATGAATATGTGTATAAAGATTCTATTGTGTTATATTTAGGCTACTTTAAAGTTGTTTATTATAAGAAATCATGCTTGGATATAGATTTATGAAATGTTATGAACTAATGTTTTTTTTTTTTTTTTTATTCCAGGTACTTTTTTGAGAATTTGAAGTACCTACGTGTAAGTTAAATATATTTCATTTTTAAGTATTGAGTTTTCAGCTTCTGCCTTGCAGAGCTTCATAATATGTGACCATAGGGAGGAAATAACCGTTATGATTGTTTGTTTTAATTTCGATTTCTTATACTTTTATATCCAGCAACGTTCAGATAAAAAACCGTAATAGCAGCGATTAAATTACACCAAATAAGGTTCTCGCGTGCGTTACACATATAACAACGATATTGCTTCTTTTTAGATAGTATAAGGCAACGATTAACCTTATATCTGTGTATTAAGTGTAAATTAGTCTATATCTTTTAATTTTATTAGTTTAGCACACGCACATCGTCAATCAAAATAATATAAAAAACGAAGAAACGTATCTATTACAAGCTATAATGGACACTAGGGTTCTTCTTATATTTGTTGTTGTACGGGCAAAGAGCATTAAACATTTGCTGTCTACGAGGTCCACGTTCAGTGATGGAGATCTTGAGTATTGATAAGAGCCACTTGTAAAAATATTTTTTACTTTATGCTCCTCTGCATAACTGCATAATAGACTTTACTCTTAGTCTGGATAATGTTTGTTCAGGACAAGTTTCTGGGTTCACACAAAACAGGGTCGAATAATTTTAGGCTATAAGTTCGGTAAGCCGCACTTCGGAGAAAACAAAATCAGTATAAGCCGCTTAAGAGTGTAGTATGTAGTACCAATTACATACTATGCTGGCCAGCTCCAAAACCAAACCACTCATGATAACGTAAAAAAGGAATCTTTTGAACACGAAACTGCAAACAAACAACGTTAGGAAAATCCTTTTTTTTTTACTACTCCAGAAATACATAAAAGTGCTTGTAAAGTTAATCAACTAGTTAATCAAGTAGACAAGACAATAGGGTTCGGTAATAAATTCTGAAGTGCCAGAGAGTATAGTATAGTACCCAACGACCTAGCACCTAATGGGGGAGCCACTAAAACTGGTACAAATAACACTTAGGTTCTACATGGATGTAAGATTTAGAGTTTTGGATGTGGTATTGAGCACACTTCAAAAATATTGTTGTTTTTGGTTGATTTTGTGATATACGTGAATAAAGATTTAAAAGACAAGCCCAACGGCCATTTAGCAGTTAGAGCATTAATTGAAAGTCTTCCTCTATCGCACCCTTAGAATGAAAGTGAACTAACTCAAAATTCCTGTAACTTGTGATTTTGCTATAAACTTACCTTAAAATTATATACTTTCGTTCTGAGGGGGCGACATGAAGGTGAACTGAGTAAAAAAAAAATGCAAATGTAGGAGCAAGAAAGTCTTCAAAAATTTATTTTTTTAAGTTAGGTAACTTTCTTTCTAAGGGTTTGCTATCATAAACAGAAAAGAAATCAAAATTACTCATCATTTTATCACCATATGAAAATTTGAGAAAGTTTCAGATACTAAAACATGTAGTAGTGTTGTGCATAAATACTACCGCATCATTTCATCCTAACATTCCAGTGTATCGTAATCTCGACAGTGGGTAGAATTTACTTCGTCTGGACCAGCACTAATCAAGTGTTAGGATTAAGGATCTGACGCACTTTGTTTGAACGCAATCTGTAGCAAACTGATTGTTGGAACTGTTTCTGAAACATTGTTTATGTTACTGTATCTTTTCTTAGACTTTAACGAACTTTATTGAAGTCAAATGAAGCTAATAGTTAGCTTTTTATATAAAAACGTGAGCTTGCAACTGCTTTCACTGTAAAAGGTTATATTTATTTTGATAAAGTTTAAAACACTTTCAAACAAAAAAGATCTTCTTGAATCTCGACAACGCTTTTATAGTTTGTGATATTAAGTATTAATTAGTCGCTTTGAACAAAATTAGAAAGCAAATATATTTTAGATACTTTTGAATTCGGTTTACCCAAAACGTATCGTAAATTCTCATAATTCTATGCACTCCTCATCAACGCAATATGCTCTAGCCCCAACACACCAAACGTTCATTACAATAATGACGTCAGCAAATCGAATCATGACTATTGTCACAGAACATTGCCACTTAATAAATCCCGAACAGAATAAAGGAAACAAATTAAATGTTTAATTCAAACACACCAACTGGCTGCATTCGTCACACCACGGCAAAATGGTCGTTTAATACTAAACAATAAAACGCAGCTGCTAAAATAAGCAAACACTTTTATTACAAAAGCTATTAAGTTTTAAATTGAATGATAAACATTTTGCCAATCGCAATTTGAATTACAATTCTAGAACACTACAGTCAATGCTAAAATGATGTAACTCATATCGCTGCTACATAATTTTAAACTCAATAACTCACGATATAAGCTTGCTTGTTTGAAATTGTTAATTTCAGCAGCAGGGCTCGCACTTCGAAATGATTATAATCTCCGCGTAAGTACGAACGAATTTACATTTTAATACAATAAAGATAAAACATACTTTAGTCCTAGCAAACAAATTGCAACAGTACAAGAGATTTATATAAAACATATGCGCATTACTTGAATAGTATAAAGTGCTTATAAAATACAAAGGGTGTATGCATACAAATAATTGTATGTCATTGTGGTTTGTAAAAAGCTTGCTTTTGTAATTGGGTGCTTAAGTTTGTTTCATTAAAACTTCTCTGTGACAACCATATTAATGTTCAAGTGGTAATTGTTTAAGTTAAGAGTTACTCGAATTAAAATTATCATCAGTCTGTGTCAGCAATATAGAAAGTTCATTTTCAAGTGTAGTAGCTTATTTTAAGCCAGTATTTATTTGATATCGTAAGGAAATGTTCAAATACGTAAGTATAATACATTTTTTTATTTCTTCTTAACATGTTTCTTTATTTCTCTTAGTCTTTCAGAATTATATTAAGTAACTTTACCCATTTTCACAAAAAGTTTGTCTTTATTCAAAACGATTGTTGTATGACCTCATACAAGATAATAGTGTGAAAGGTAAATTTGTTCATTATTAGTAGTACAAGGTACATCTAGTGATTTTTTATAAAAGCGTCCATCTAATAAAATCATATTTATTTTTGCCAAAATAAACTTAATAACATCATCACTATACACCATTTCAAAATTAATATCTTTATTACACAGTATACTCTGTTTACACTCAAATAATAATATTATCTAAATATAAACAAACTGACGAAGTAATTAGGTGTAATCCAGGCCAAACAAAGGACACGTGGCCAGCACGAGGCCCTCGTTAGGCTGCCTAGAGGGGAGGAGTGACTGTCTTTTGAGATAAATGTATGATAATTACTGATATTATACATTTGTAATTAAATTAATGGAATATTTTTGTAAGAGATTTGAATTCAGTATTTGATAATCTAAGAGTCGAAACAAGCTTAAAGCACGTTTTAGTGACGATTCGCTTCACTTTCTTAATCGATTTCTTGGATTAAAACTTAGCTTGTAATAGTATTATAGATACAAAAGAATTTTAAACAATGAACGTAGATCAAAAGTTCATGAAAATGTTTGCCACTCTTATGTTTCTTTTAGAATATCTACCCCAAAACCAGTGGTATCAAAAAATAATTCAACAAAACCATTCAATGACATTACAATCAATTTTCCAAAATTACAACTTATCCTTTAATTCACAGAACAACAAAAATACAAAACTATCAATTATTTTGAGTGGCCAAACACTCAATGTCACACATCACCGCACTTATGAAATCCCATTAAAACTATGCCCACCCTAACCACGAAACACAAATAAAAAACCTATATCCAACATAATTTTATCACTAAGAGAGCCCTTCCATAATGCATTTTCGAAAATATTTCGCAAACGGGGATTTGACAACAAAAAAGGAAAGAAAAACTTTACAACTCCAGGTTTGTCTTTCACTGGTTATTTATTAGAAAGAGGCGTTGCCAAGAATTTTATTTGGCATAAAATTTATTATAGAAATGATATAAAAATGGATAATAAGTGGAAAGCGTGGAAGATATTTAATGACCCGTCAAATAGATGGTACTAAAAACCGACAGATGTTTTTGCACGAGCCGCTCCTGATTTTTGTAAGGGAGTGGGGAATCATTGTGGACATATTATGCTATTTATTGTTGATAAATTGTGAATTATTGATGGTATATCGACGGATGAATGGGATCCAATATTATGGTTATAGGATAGATTTTTGGTATCAGTACAAATAGGTACAAAATCAATGGGGATATTTCAGTGGACTAAGGCCCTAAAAGAGAGATCGATTTATACATAAAACACGATTACGTGCAATGACGGAGACGAATTAACAATACTAAACTAAATATCGATGAAAATAAATAGTATTTCTAAATGATAATACTAATCCTAATCAGTCTGGTAGTTTTGTTTCTGTTCGTAACGCGAAGCTAAGAATTCCAAATTCCAACTAGGTCAGATTTCGATTCAGCTTATGAGCGATCATGTGATGATAATATTAAATTTTGACGTTTCTTAACCCGTCAAGCGACACAAAGAAGACACGATAGAAAATCTATTGTTTGCTGACACCACCGGCGAATGTCACTGCCAGTTAAACGAACAATTTAACGCGTTTATAAAAATGTAATTTTAAAATGAAACGGTTACCAGTTTTGAAACATAAAAATGTCTTATTTATTCACAAAAGTTTCATGAGAACAGGGAAGTATGACTGTGTTGAAAATTCTTACGAAGTTCTTTATTTCAGCTTTTTTAGATTAAAATAATTTGAGCGAAGTCGAAAAGAAAACTTCCTTTTATCTTTAAAAGAGTGAAGTTGCACTCGTCGATTTTTTTACTTTAAGAAAACACAAATTAATTTGTAATTTACAGCAAAATAATAAATAAATAAAAAGTAAAAAAGATTTCAACTAACACAAGCTTTCGACAGTTAAAATTCTAAGAATAATAGAAATTACAAACGCTAAATGTACAAACAGAACTGTGAATGAGATCAATGTAATGTGATAAAAATGCGATGAAAAATCATTCTTAAATTAAATTTGCTCCATCTTTCATCGTTATCAGAATCCGATTTTGTTCATCTCCAACAAAATTTCCCGTTTCATTATTGACTTATCCTGCAAATTGTTCATTGAACTAAAGATTTTTTCCTGATTTCTTGTCCCGTGTCATTTCAAACGGCTGAACATCACCTTTTACCGAACATCTGCCCAAAAGGTCATACACGACATATCAAAACGCTAAATGCCCAAATAAAAATCGCTAAATTCATAGATAATCGTTCACCATAACAAATTTTATTCTATTCATAACAATCACAAGTAGCACTCAGAATTTTATAATGGCGACAATAGGTCTGACTTCGGTGCAGAAAAAAGGCAGAGGCATGCGTGAAATTCCTTTCTATAATACATTATAACTATTATACGATAACTCGGTATCAATTCCTTTAACATCGCAAGCAAAAATGAATCTTCTGTATTTGATGTAACATCTACAAACTGGATTTTTTTTACCTAGAATTTTACCAACCGAATCGAAGCTCAATCGATGACAGGACATAGTAGCGTAATAACACAGGTATAAGATCTAAAATCGATAGAATTTAAAATGTAACATAAAATCAAAACTTGGTTGAAAACAACAATAGTACCTTTATAGCCGATTTGTCGCCGATGTCAAATGATCGCTTGAATGGAGGAAGACTGAATGAATGAAAAGGAATTATAGGCGGCAGTTATGCAATCAATTAGAGAAGGCGGTACTCCGTAAGACCCTGGAACCTTTAGAAACCCAACACTATACTTCAGCCCACGAAACCCAGAAAAGTTTAAATTGAATTTATAATTTTCAGATGATGATAAAGAGTTTTAGACAGTTTTTATTAAATGTTGTCAATGTTAAGTAAAAGGAACGGTGTAAAAGTTTTAGGAGCGTCGTAAACAATTTACTTATTATCATTTAGCTGTGACTGGAATACTTCGAATGTTATTTAAAGTTTATATTGACAGTCATGGTAATAGGTACTTGTAATTGTGTCATTCGATATTTAATATTTTTAATACTATCCTGCTCTTTTTGCTGTTAAGATGCTTTTTGCTTCTTACATCTTATTTTCTCATTCGGCCTATATTTTAGTTACATATTCTATAGCTGAGGATTCATTAATTGTAAATGTGGCCCCAATTTTTGTACCTCATGTAGCCTGTTACATACAAGTTAGTGATAATTTTCAATCTATAATACAAAACAAACGCAATAGTTTTTGCTTGTAACTCGCTCTCGCTTACTCTCCCCTCCCCGCTTATTTCGAAACCCCACAAGATTCACACATCTTTCATAAAGACCGGCGCACACGTCTCAAAGATACCGCTACCTAAACACAGTGACATTTAACACCCGAATAACGCCGTACAATATTTCACAGAACATATTCTTAGATCAAAATGAATGGGCTAATGTATTATCGCACTTACAAAATGAATGAATATATGAATGAATGGAATGTTGTCAAGTGACCGTAACTAAATGGTGAGTTTGTAGTAGTATTTCATATACTCTTTATGAATGAAGATCGATTTGTAGTTGGAAAAAAACGTAGTAATAATGAATGCAGTAATGCCAGTAATGTATGGGAAGTTATTTCTTTTGGTGCTATTTAAATTGAGACTATGAATTGGGACAGAAATACTCGAAAAAGTTTGACTGGCAAATAAACTAGTACGAAGTCGATAAATCCTTATACCTATAGTTTATGTTAACATATTGAAAGCAATTAAAATATTTATTAATTTTTTTATATTCTTTAAGAGCTATCTTTACAGTTCTTAAACCTAATACGATACTGTGGCTATCGACTTACATTTATAAAAAAAAAATCACGATAAACATACACATTTGCACATTAATATTATAATTGACGGCACGGTTGGCGCAGTGTGTTGAGAGATCGAATGCTGCGCTCGGTGTCGCGGGTTCGATTCCCGCACGGAACAAATATTTGTATGATCTACAGATAGTTGTTTCGGGCCTGCTTGTGCGTGCATGTGACATGTATGTTTGTAAACTGTACCCACGACACAGGAGAAATCCTAGTGTGGGGCAATGTCTCTAATACTTGACTACTTTATAAACTAGCACCTGTTATCTATATAACTTTGCTAAATACATTTCGGATACCCTAAAGAGCAGATACTTTTTTGTTAAAGGTATAATACTTAAATAAGTGCTGATTGTGATGTAAATCGTACTTTCAGTATGTATATTCTATTGATTTAATATAAAAAAATCAATGTTTGTTTGTTTGTTTTTTTTATTTTATGCGTTACCGTTATACCGTTCATTTGATTGCGATAAAACTTTGTCAACTTATTGCTTGCACATGCGCGAAGGTTATAGGTATAGTGCAATTAACTTACAGTAGGTGGCGCGCGTGTCGTACCGGCAAATGTATTTCAAAGAGCAATTCTTTCTATCATTCTTAATTAAACAAGATAATATTTAACATAACATAGCATCACGCCTGTATTTCCCGAAGGGGTTGGCAGAGGTGTACTAAATTGGACATTCACATTTCGCCGATGCCGTTATTGAGTTCCATGTAATACGGGGCGAGCCTATTGCCATCTACCAGGCACAGTTCCAGACTCTGTACTGCTACTGAGAATTTTCATATAGAAAACACTTTGCCTGACCCGGATCGAACTCGGGTGGGTGTAAACTGTACAATGCTACACCTCTGCCTAACCCTTCGGGGAATACAGGCGTGATGCTACATTATTTTCTTCCTAAATAGGATGATCTGTTAAATCAATTACAGATGAAACTTCCAAATCTCTCGTAAACTCCCGTTTTTTCACACTCATCATCTGCCTAGCTTTTTCCCAACTACGGGGTTGGCTTCCAATCTAACCGGTTGCGGCTGACTATCAGTATTTTACACGGAGCGACTGCCATCTGACCTCCGCCACCTAGTAACTGGGAAACACTGATACTCTCAAGGCTAGACTGGTCGTCAGACTTTTTGGGCTACTGACACCTGTAACGACTATCATAGGTCTTCATATGACAACCGGGACCAACTGCTTAACGTGCTTTCCGAGACACGGAGGGATCTTGATATGTGAAATATGGTCACCCATCCAAGGACTGAGGGCTGCTTAACCTCACAGATCGACGGATCTGCGCCGTAGCTATGTAACTACGAGCCTCTCTCCCGTTTGTTCACACCATCATCAAATAATACCATTTGATACTAACGGCATCCCAACTTCCTGTTATTAAATAGCGGAAGTGTCGTCAAATGTGCCCGGCACGCGGCGCCCGTGGCCGGATGTGCGTCACAGTTCAATTTGCCACCATATTTAATATTAATAGGGAAATTTAACAGGCTATTGGTTTTCCCAACGTTTGTTTTGATATTAAGGCAAACGGATATTTTATTAGAATTATAAGATAATAGTGTTTTGTGAGGTTATGGCTGAATGAAGTTCTAATTTTGGTAAAAAACGTTGACTGGACTGCTTCAGTCTGCTGCTGTGCTGCAGTGCTGAGCGTGAGGTCTTGGGCTCGGTTCTGGGTCGAGCAAAGTGTTATAGGGTTTTTCTGTATGGAAATTCTCAGTAGCAGGACGGAGTCTGGAACTGTAATCGGTAGGCTCACCCTATTACATGGGACTCTATAACAGCATCAGCGAAATGTGGTTGTACAATAGTACTCCTCTGCCTGTCTCTTCGAGGAATACAGGCTAATGCTATGTTATGTTAATATGTATATAACTTCTGATTTTGCTGTATATTGACCTTAAAAAGTATACTTTTTCAAAGACTTTCTCGCTCATTTCTCACAAATTGTACGTTCGTTGTTGTCCTTAAACGAAAATATATATTTTTTAAAGTCACTTAATAACAATATCAGAAGTTACATGAATTTTGAGTTACTTCACTTTTATTATAAATGTGCGATATATTAACAAATCTTCTTATTATAAACACAATCTACTATTGTCAAGTGTAAACTCGCCATCGATATTCTAAATCCTTTTAACACCACAAGGTCCGAGTCAAACCCTTTCAATGCATCCGTCATACAATATTTGAAACTTATACCTCAATACAATTGGCCCAAGGGACCGGAAGGGACTGTCCGGTTAACCCGTCAGTTATTTGTATCCTGTTGCAAAACTGTCAATGGAAACTTTATGTATATCTTCGGATACAATTTTTGCAGGAGATATATTTTTTTTTTATTAAAAAGTACGTTTATTTTTGTTTTGTTTTTTCGGTCGCCCGTGGCTTCGCTTACGTGGATATATGTATATATGTATATTAAAACGAGGCTCGTAGTTGGAGTAGTCGTTTGCCCACTTATTTATAATATGTTTTTCTAAACTTTTATATAAGATGCTTTAATATTGAATTTCATGCTTCTTCCTTCAAAAGTGACGAATTTCCCATATAAACTTTCAACCTCTATTTCACCCTCTTAGGGGCGAAATTTCCAAAAATCCTTCCTTAGTGGATGCTTACAATATTAAAGGCATTAACTGCCAAAATTTCAAGTTTGTAGCCCCATCGGTTTAGGCTCTGCGTTGATCAGTCACTCAACCTTAATCTTTCTATCATCAGAAGTACTCGTAATAAAATTATATAGATATTTTCTTCAAAGTAGAATATGCAAAGATATTCCTATCATGTGTTAGTACATAATGCAGGGTGAACTATTTACAATAAAATATATTTGCGTTTTTAAATATTACCTTAATAATATAACAATTAAGGCTCAATTTTAAATAAAAGCCATTTTTTTTTTAATTAAGTATAATCTAAATTTCAAAATATAAAAACAGTTTTAAACACTAGTTTCAATCCAATGACCACACATCAAGAGTATCGCGGACGTTTTCAAAACTAATAAAATCCGGTCCCCTTACATATGACATAGCAATATCAGGGACGAGTGTGCGAGACTAATCGTGTTTTGGCGTGGAACATCAGCTATTTCATTATGGCCCCTACTAGCTGCATTTGATATGGCATTTGATTACCATACGTTTTTCAACGCTTGAAATAATAATATTGAACTCGGAATATCGGAATAACTCGGAATAAGGAACTCGGAGAACTGAACTGAGATCCTGGATTTGTGTTCAGCAACAGATTATTGAGGGGTAAAAATGATGCCTTTGTATAAGAGTATATCAAATGGTCCTTGATCTTAAGCCGATTTCGGCCTCGGCGATCAGGCTTCTAAGTTTAACAGGGATAGGGTACATTGTTGTTGTTAAAAATGTTCGTGCGGATGCTGATTTATTGCTCCATAAACAGAAAAACAGACACAGTACCATACAGAAAAGTGAAAACTATAGACGTTAACAAATCAGAAGAATATAATTATCACAATTTGTACACAAATAAAAATAAATAAAAAACGAAAATTCTTTCTTTTCTTCTTCTTTCTAATACAAAGTCAGAATTTCAAATGTTAAAAGCATTTCCTATCCAAAACTATGGAATGTCCCAATCCACCTTATTAAAAGAATAAACAGACACCTATCAACACCACTCCTAACGGACGTTAAGTCAAAGCGAGACGAATTGATATTTTACAACACGACATTGTCACCCTTTCGTTTGTATTTATTTACAAACACGTGTGGACACCCTATCGCTAATGATACTCGTAGCTAATGCGACATTTATACAGTGTTTCAAACACAGAATTAATTTAGTTTTTATCAAAATTTAATTTTCACGCTATGTAAAAGAAAATTACGATTAAACTTTAGTAAATAAATATTGCATTTTGTCTACCGGGACGTAGACACAGGTTCTTAAAAACACTATGTCATCTTGTCATGACTACAAAATCTTGTCACGATGCTCTTGTTTCTCGGGCTGGTGAGTATTGTAGAAGTCCCAGACAAAGTTTGCTGTTTAATCAATAAATGGCTAATGCAAAAAATATATAACGCAAGTTTTATCATGCCAGTATTTCACGAAGAACATTATACAGGGTGGCGCGGTAGACCGCGAAAAAGATGGCGGGACGAATAGGACGTAATTTGACAAAGACTGGTCTTCTTTGGCACAGAATAGAATAGCTTGGCAATGAAGGAAGGCCTTTGCCCAGCAGTGGGATGTGACAAATAGGCATTATAAAAGTTATTAAATCCCATATAGGTAGTAGTTTTCGAGCCTATTGCTTTTATCTACCAGGCACAATTCCAAATTTCGGATTGCCATTAATATTACATTAAGAATAAAAAAAAACAAATGCTTTTTACTCGTTTCGGGGATCGAACCTAAAACCGCATCCTAACTCAGATATTTTACTAAATCTTGAAAATGCATTTATACAGTATTTGTTTCTAAACAATAGAAGACCGACAAAGAATATTATCAAAGTTTTTAATTAGCATAAGAGAGATAACTCAGTTAACAAAATAATGGATCTGTAAGGATCAAAGTTCTATATCAAATATTATTCCCAAAGAGTATTAAACAGATATTATTTTCAACTTACGCAATAAATCACAAAATACGTTCTCTTACTGTCATGGGAATAGTGGAGATTTGTTTGTAAATGTAATAATAGTATTTTTTTAATTTCGAGTGAACTTGAACTCTCTATACATAACAACATAGTATCACGCCTGTATTCCCCAAAGGGTTAGGCAGAGTTGTACCTACTATTCTACACACATCTTTCGCCGATGCCGTTATTGAGTCTCCTGTAATAGAAGGCTAGCCTATTCCCATCCACCGGGCGAATTTCCAAACTCCCTGCTGCTACTAAGAATTTCCATACAAAAAACCTCAATAACACTTTGCCCGTCCTGGAAATCGAACCCACGACCTCACACTCAGCGGTCGCGTCTGTAGATGTGTATCAAAGCGAGCCTTAGATTTTCAATGGGTTGACTGAAAATCTCCGTAAGAAAGTAGTCAAAAGTATACATAATAATCCCCAAGTGCGGTAGTGCATGAATAAGTAACCACCTCTCACTGGTCCTAACGCTCTTTCAGGCTATCAAAAGGACCCACTCTGTTTTAAAACATTAATACACGTAATATATTATAGGCATTGGTATTTATTACAATGATTTTCTTAAGATTTCATAAATACTAGGAAGTGACGTCGAATTAAATGGATATGATGTTTAATTTTTAAATCACCTCTTAATTTTCTTACTCTATGATTAAGTGTTTTGATATACATATAATGGAAGAAAAGAGCTTCCACAAGAGACAAACCTTGAGATCGTCTCGCGCACCCTGGCCAGTCAGCCTAGATTGGTATCTAGGCTGACTCACCAGGGCTGACTAATCTTTCCAATATCGCATGAACGCTTTCCATATGTTAGCTGATACTGATACGAATATTCAGAAACAAAAGTAAATAAAGTAACTCAATAAATTAATAACTTATACAAAGTCTTGTAATAAAGTGCTATTAATTACAGAGTCATAAAGTAAAACTATAAATAATTCATAGGCAATCAAGTGAATAACAAAACAACGTTAAAATTTATGAACTTAAATCTGACTCAAACACTATAGTTTTAGGCGCGGCTATAAAGACCAAAATAATCTTTCATAAACCTGCAGACGATTAACAATGGATCACGATGCTCATTGTTATAGTTTCAAAACTTTTAATTCACCAATGTAATTAAAACAATTGTAAATATATGAAAGCTTTTGGCTCAATTCACTTTATTGTGTTGTGGCGCGTTCTTAGACAATCAAATCTCATAATAATCTGCCACACCCCTCAACAGATTCTCTTGATTGGTCAACTCTGCGCCACGACACTATAACGTGCCGTTAGTTTTAAGATTGATCGAAATACACTTTTGTGTCTAACTATTGACTTTGTAGTTTAGGCCTTTAATAATAATACACTACGTATATTTTGTTAAACTTGGAATAAGATCTACCTAGGAAAATCGTAACGTGGATAATTATTACCTAAGGTCCGCCAGATGTTTTACTTAAGTATCCATTCTCGAGTAGGCACTTTCCATTATAATTCCAAAAGCTTCTCAATTTCGAATCTTTCTAATCAACGAATTAAGACTTGTTTCTAAGAGCTTTTAATTCAATTTACAACAATGCCTTCTCAATTGCTTGCATAATCAGCAATTGATTCATTGTTCAAAATTCCTTTAGTCAAACACCAAAACCTTGTCACCTAAGTAGCCGAATAAACCTATAAATAAACATAAAACTATCAAAGAAAGGGCACAATCGAACAAAGACCCCCGGCTTAAAGCGAAGGAACAAAAAGTCGGTGCTACACAAAGCGATTCATGTATTTATTGGTAAAAATTCTTGTACAATGGCAAATAGCATTTGTGATTGCATTTTGCGGCGAGCTTACAATTATTAAGTGGTGTATAGTATGAACTTTATTAGGGTGCAAAAGCGTACCGTAGCAACCGAACAGTGTTATTTTAGAAATAGGATGTGATAAATATATCAATCATACATACTAGATAAACAATTTAGGCTTAACTGCCTCATCAGTTTAGTGGTCACAAGCGTGACTGCTGAGCGTGAGGTTTTTCTGTATGGAAATTTTCAGTAGCAGCACAGAGTCTGGAACTATGCCTGTTAGATGGCAATAGGCTCAACCCATAGCATCACGCCTGTATACCCTGAAGGGTTAGGCAGAGGTGTAGTATTGTACACTCACATTTCGCTGATACTGTTATTGAGTCCCATGTTATAGGGGGCGAGCTTATTGCCATTCACCGACCACAGATCCAGTCTACGTACTGCTACTGAGAATTTCATACAGAAAACCCCAATAACACTTAGCCCGACTCGGGAATCGAGTCCAAGACCTATTGCTTAGCTGTCGCCCTTGCGACCACTAGAACAATGAGGCAGTAAAACTGTGGCCAAAATTATACGTAAATACCATTTAGCTATACTAAAAGCGACATTTCATGAATTATTAAAAAATCACAGCTCTAGAGGGAACGAATGTACGTAGAAAATCTCTTGTTCCTTACACCCCTACCCAACTCAATACTTAGCGATTTGTCAGCTTCAAGGACCACTTAACAAGAAATCTTTGTTCGGACATTGTACTGCAATTAATATGTACTCCAGACAAGTGACGTGAGAAATTTCTTCATATAATGTACAGTTGAACATAATATTATTTATTTTAATAAAGATTAAAATAACTGCTTCATTAGCTTAGGGGCGCATAACAAAAACCCAATAAAAATTTTCTTTACCCTGAAATCGAACCAAGTACTTACACTCTGCAGTCGGGCTTTCTGACAGGCCAATGCGGCAGGTTAATCATACTATCGATAGGATGAAAAGACCAGCGGTTGAACCTTCCATGCAGGAGAGTTTGAGTTCAAACCTGGCCCCCACTTCTGACTGTTCTTAATCATGTGTGGATAAAAATTTGATTATCACTTGCGGTATCGGTGAAGGAAAACACCGAGATGAAGTTCCATCACGATGTTTTCCTTCCAGCACACCTGAGAGGGCTTCATAAAGTTCTCGATGGTGAGTTTAGTCTGCCAACCGCACCAGGCCAGCGTGATGGACTAAGGCCTAACCCTTCTCATTCCAAGAATAGGCCCTTGCCCAACAGTGTGACAGTAATGGGCTAAATTTATTTTATTTTTACATTATCTTTATTTCAATTAAATTGTGGAAACAATAGAAAAATGAAACAGTAAATGATCGGAAAGCAATTTAAAGTTTTGTGACTTGAAATTAAAATAATGTTTGAAGGTAAGTTCTCGTTCAAATCGTTATCTAATTGCTTTGTTGAAATATTAAAATGAAACCAACTTTAGAAAATTAATTTAATGAAGTTTATTTGATACTTTGTAAACAATATTTTGATTTATTTAATTAAAATGCGCCAAGATATCTCTTTGTTTAACTTATGTTTCAAGTATTTAAGTGTCTTGTAATTAGACCTCATAAACCGAACCTTTCAACGTTAACTAGAAATAATAGAAAATTATTGTTAGGGGTCCCTGGGGGTTAAATGATCTTTTATATAAATAACCGCTATACATTGTAAATGTGAGTGATATGTAGGCTGAACGCTCTTAAATTCATTAAGTTTCACGATGACTGATCCATGCTTACCCCCTGTTGCTACAGGTCAGCTCATATAGCTATGGCACTTTCTTCAAAAGGCCATTCCACCCTGTATTTGTCTCAGATAAATCCTTATTATAATCCGTCTGGACTTTAAGATAGACCTTGACCCCTGAATTTGTTTCGGCGTTTCTTCTCAGGGATAGTCATAGGAAATGCCGACACCATCTAGTTTAAAAAAGACGTGTAAAAGTGATTGAAAAATCCTAATTGCAAAATAAATCATTTAATTTCCCTTACGAAAAGTTATTTGATGGAAAATGTCTAAAAACCTATCCATGGATTGACCTTAGCAAATGCTGCTTAACCTCGCAGATCGACTGAAGCATCTACTTTTCTAGAAGACCACTCTTCTCAAAATATCTACTTATAAAGTCAGTTAACCCTCCCTTTTTCATTACCTTTATCGTCCCAAAACTGGGCAAAGAACATTAAAATATATTTCCACTTTTCTTTCATCTTTTTCATCAACCAATATTTTCACAGCGTCTAAATATTGAATAATTATTATTTCAAAGTGTTCATATATTATATGACGTTTAATAATAATGTATACACTACACATAAAACAAAAAACATTTAAAAAAACTGCAAACAAAAACAATAACTAATTCTAATTCTGAGTTACTAGTGTTCACACACTAGTAACTCAGAACTCACCCCCATTCACCCTCAATTTATTTAGCCATTCAACAGCCCTGTTATATGTTACAATTAAGTAATCATAACAATTACATAACATAACGGTACTCAATAATAACGCATGCCCTGTAATAACGTCGATACAACGTTAAAAGCTTTCCCGACGCTATTATTATGTTTAAAACGCAGTGTTGTAGTGTTACATTTTAATTTTTATTGACTAGTGCTGTGACCTAGGTTTTGTTTAGTTTCTATATAGTTATTCATTTTGTTTGCAGTTTTTAGTTTTATGTGTAGTGTAAACATTATTATAAAACGTCATTGTAATATATGACCACTTTGAAGTAACTGTAAAAGTGGTCGCAAGCGCGACTGCTGAGCGTGAGGTCTCGGGTTCGATTCCCAGGTCGGGAAGTGTTATTGAGGTTTTCTGTAGGGAAATTTTCATTAGCAGCACGGAGTCTGGAATTGTGCCCGGTAGACAGCAATAGGCTCGTTTACATGGGACTTAATAACAGCATCGGCGAAATATGGGTGTACATAGTACGCCTCTGACTAACCCTTCGGGGAATACAGGCGTGATGCTATGCACTTTGGAGTAATAATTATTCCAAACTTAGGGCTGTATCTGAGAATTTCAGAAAATCCCAGTATCACTTTATCACCTGGGATTAGAACCCAGGACCACGCTTAATAATGAGGCACTTATATATTATATTATAATTATCATAAATGAGTATTTCTTTAAGTGAAAAGAGTATTATTATTAATTTCCTTAGAATGAACACCCTTTTATTACGGATTACGAAAAATAAAAAAACCTATCTTTCCATTTCTTCAGCGAGAAAACAGGAATTCAAAAATCTAGAACCGTTAACGGTATCTTAATTTAAAAAAAGATGATACTAAAAACGAAAATTCCTTACTCAAAAATGGAACACTGACCGAATTAAAAATAAAAAATACACCACCTACCCTCTTACAACATAACCCAGTCAGTCGTGTCCATTAATTTTGCGCTTTGATCTACAAAACTTTTACGGAGGAGTGACTTTCATTTTTTTTTTAAATTACACCCCTCGTTTTTCTTTAAAAGCTATATTAAGTCAGATGTTTTTATCGAGTTAAATGGAACAAAGTAATAGGTAATGGAGTTTGTTTAGATGCGTGGTTCATATTAGATCGTTATGACTTGATTATATCGTACTATCGTCCCGTCCCGGCTTTGCACGGGTAGCAGTGCATATACGCACACATTTTTTTTCTAAAACAATGGTCTAATTTAATTAATAAGGATATATAACTCTATTGGTTTACGCGGCGCACGCCAGTAAAGCTCCTAGTCGGTTTGATGTTCCCGACATCTTCAACAATATATTTCATATCATCGTTATATTTCAGCCAGTTTACACAAAACCTTAACGATTTATACACCTAAACCTTCGTTGTGAATCACTCGATCTATTGGTGAAAACTGTGTGAAAATCCGTTCAGTTGTTTTTGACTTTATCGCGTTCAGACAGACAGACGCGGCGGGGGGACTTTGTTTCATAATATATAATGATGACATATTAATAAAAGTCACAAGTAGATAAGCCTATGATAGTCTCCGCGCTATACAAGCTTTAAGTGAGACGCCACACTACGTTTTTTCCAATTCGTGGACTTTGTTTTGAGAATCCAAGTAAGTACATAAAATTCACACACACATCCGTACTTCTTCTGTCGTGTCGACAAGAGCTATCATATTGAAGTAGCTCATGCCGTGGTGGATTGATTGATTGATTAGCCAGTCAAAGTTAGCGAGGCTGACTGCCCAGAGTGCGCCAGACTATCTCAAATATCGTCACTCCTGGAGACTCTTGAGTACCCCAAGTAGGTAGGTACAATCCGCATCAAAATGATACGTAGCGAAATTCAAAAGCGAGTTTTAGAGAAAATAGAGATTGAAGTCTTGAACAATTTCAAGGTATCCGCGGATACATAAAAATACACGGTCATGTGCGACAATCAAATGCAGAAATGTAGATCGCTTAGCCACTGCGCCAGCCGTGTCATCAACATTTCTGCCACTATATCTGAAGCTGTCTCCCTAACTATAACTTCAACATGCTCGTCCTCATCCTCACGATGCAACCTCTAGTTTGAATCTAAACAAAATTACGTACGAGTTGGACGGGCGAGATGGATCACCGTCTTATCTGCAGGCGCGCCTCCCTCATCAATCGTACCACGTCTTACGTTTATTATATCGTGTACATGTTACTGCGCAACTGTACTAGATCAATGGATTAATCGTAGTAGGATGTTTCAATAATGTCCGGTTTTAACGTCTTGTCAACCGTTGATTACAAGCATAAAATAGAATTTAACTTATTAATGTCCCACTGTTGGATAAAGGTCTCTTCATGGTTTACTTGTCAATGATTATTTAGTTTTAATGGCTAATCGCTGTACTAAATAAATAATAATAAATAAATAAATAAATAAATGAGAAGGGTTAGGACTTAGTCGATCACGCATCGATCGCGTCGAACCCGATGCGGGTTGGCGGACACACGATGAAGCACTTTATGAAGCTCTCTCAGGTGTGTTGGTGTCATTTTGGTTTAGCAGGTTAGGAAGGCAATGTGTCTTTGGACACCTCTGCCTAATACTTCGTGAAATACAATGCTACCGCTATATTATGAAATTAGCATCTTCTGAAATTTACTTGGAACATGGGGATAGTACAAATAAATTTTATAATAATTTTCTTTAATCAGTAAGTATTATATATCTATATAATTAAATCATAGAATTTCACTGGATCTTTAAAGAATTTACCATTATTCGGATTTTAACGTTAACATACATGAAAACTTAGTTTACCTATTGAGGTGTTGTTGGTATAATTTCCGTGTTAAAGTGGGGCAACTTTGTCAATTTATAGTATGGCCAATCTATCAACCGTGTTTATGATGGTAGCCTAGTTTTGGACATAGACACACATACCATTCATATGTTGCGCCATAAGTCCAGTAATATTAAAATCAACAGATCTAGAAAGAGAAAAGAAAGAAAGAAAATATATTTCTTCCATTCTTTGTACCTCCTAGGGTGGTGAAGTGATAGCCAACCTTTAAAACGATGAATACACAACGAAATTCAGAGAAGATTTATAGAACAAATCATGATAGATGTCTTTGAAAATTTCACACAGAGTGAGGTGGCTTTCGGTTGGATTTCGATCACAACTTGTTACTATTTAAACCCAGTGACGTGCGGTGCATAAAGGCAAAAAGACACTGCCTATCCTACATAACTCAGAAAAATATTTACTATAAGATATTTGAGTTGGCAAATCACATAAGTACATCATTATTTAATCGACAAGACGACGAACCAATACCAACATACATCAGGTATTATTGGTAAGTAAGCTTGTAAAATTTTCTCCCTACCCTGTCTAACTCTGTGCACGCCGCTGGTTACACCGACAAATGTTTTTTTTTTTTGGCTTACAGTAATTATTCTTACATGTACTAATAAGTCCGCCATAAAAAAAAACATATATGTACCTAACTACCAAATCCACAATCTTACTTTACGATTTTTAAAAGGGGTCAAACCTGTGAACGGTGCCAGTGCTTTCTAAAATAGGCAATAATTCTTTGTAACCATTCAAAAGAAAGTGATACTTATACTAATAAAGGAACGCAGTAGTATTTCAAGACTGCTTACGCCTTTGTGTTCCTTCAAATCCACCACACATTCGGTAATGAAAAAACTTTTGTCGCAAACATTCTTAGCGTTACAAAAACGCTTTGTGAATTTAATGAACTTAAAAATGTACAATAGTCGCGAAAAATCAGATCAACACTACACGGGTAAAAACCTAAAATATTTACCAAATTATCATTACCATCACCAAACAATCAGTATTCGAAAATGAACTTTATCGCATATGAAATAAAGTTAACGGTTATTGGAATAAAAAACAAGTGTTGATGTTGGACCCAATCGATACCTGTCCCGCAAACTTATCGCCAAAAACACAAAAGAGTAAGAAATACAAAAGAATCGATACTCCATTCATTACCGTAGCTAAAAACATGAATGAACCATTGAATGAATGGATTTATGAATGAAGTGGACAAGTGTACCCCGTAGTGACTTCTCTCAGACGAACAGGCGACAGCATTGTTAGACAATTTAAAAGCAATGTTCCAAGAATGGCGGCCATCTTGAATTAGAACGGACAATGCGCAGGTGGTCATTAAATAACTTTTCCAAATTCATTTCCGTTTGTGATTGCGTTTGAAATGAAGTGCCTTTTTGAGTTTTAGGAAGATTGGAGATGAATGAAGGTTCGTTGGTTTAGTAATTAGTCTTGTATTTGCCGTGGAATCATTCGTAAATTCTATGCTTATTACATTATGTTGCATGCATCGTTTTATGTATTTTCAGAAGAAACTGAACATGACCGCTTTTTTAACCGACCATTTACATTACATAGAATTCCACGCCTGTATTCCTAGAAGAGTTAGGCAGAGAAGTACTATTGTACACACACATTCCGCCAGCGTGGGCAAATTTATTGCCATCTACCGGGCACAGTTCCAGATTCCGTGCTGTTATTGAGAATTTCCATAGAGAAAAATCTAATAACATTTTGCCCGACCCGGAAATCGAACATAGGACCTAACGCTCTGCAGTCGCACTTCTGACCACTAAAACTAGACCTACCTAAGAGTCAGACTGACCATTCATTTGATAATATTGTGATGATACAATTCTTATTTCACTATCAATTATAATGATTCTCTGTCAGCCTTTTCATTCTAAATTTTGTTTTAATGTAAATGTTTAACTGGCGTTAGCTAGCTTCAGTTTTTTAGGTCTATTTAGGTTTATGTACTATACAAAGATGCGGTATGAAGCGTTTCATGCATGACGTCACTGCTTCACGGATATATGCACGGCGAACGTGAGTGCTGTGCAGTTTGAATCCAGACCTATTTGCAGCAGTATGTATAGGTAGGTACAAATGCTTTTAGGCCGTGACTAATACTATTATATAACGCATTTATAACAATATAAGTGTTATGTTATTCGTTATTTAGTTATGATATTCGTTAAGTCGAAAATAATATAGAAAAACTCTTACATAGAGGATATGTTAATGACACCTATTTATTTTATTAAATAAGTTTAGATTCAGGATATGTCAGTTCTCTGAACTGTACTGAACGCAGCATAGAAGAGGATGTATACCATGATTTGATGGCATGTGTTTGGAACGAAGTTTTTAGGAAACTATGCCAAATATGTTATTGATATAGATACTTTAAGTATTGGTTGGTGTAAAAGTACTTTTTCTTCCTCTTTCAACAGAAACCAATCTGCTATATAAATTAAAAATGTATTATAGTTTTGGTTAAAGTTTGGTTCTCTTTTAGTTACTATGTAGCTACGAGCCCCTCTCTTTTTGTTTTTAACATGCACGTTCAAATATGAACGAAATGCCCTTTATTAAATAAATATTTAAAAAAAGATAAAGATACTAATAGTTCATTGGAGTTTGAATTTAATATATATTACAGTCTCAGGAACGTCATCATGCCTATGATATATTAAGGTTTAAAATAATGAGTGGATATTATGTTAAGAGTTATTGATGCAGTGGTAATACGAATTAAATCTATTACGACTATCAGAATAGGATCACGTCAAAATATCTTGTTATTAGACCCCTTTATCAGAAAATAGTTAATTGGTCATATTTTATCCTCGTATAATTTTGAAGAATTATCATTACCGTGTCATACGCCACCTGGTGTACGTTGGCGTCTACACAATTAGAAGTAAACCCTCGGTTTTATTCGATAATAACCCTTTACATCTATCTGATTTGTGGGGGAGTCGGCCCTTTGGATCTCGATACAAAATTCACCTTTATTTTTGACATCAATAAAGGTTGAAATTCTCTGAAATATTTGGCACGATCAGATACAGCAGTATCCATGTGATGTTTGCCCAAACATTGTTATTTTCGTCCTATTGTTTGGTCTGACGCGATTTCGTGATCGAATTCAGTGCCGTCAGATTTTTGTAACAAAAGAAAAAAATGTCTGTTGCAAAAAATATTTGCTGACGATACCGGCAAATGGGTCTATTTTTACTATTTTTTTCATCAATAGCCTTAGGCCAGGCCTTATCCCTTTACTTCTTGAGCAATATTAGTTTCATTTCGATGTTTCATAAAAGACAATGATCCAGGAAACAGCCGTCGGCTTTGTATAATTTTGGTCGTTTGAACTCTTTGAGACCTTTGTAAATTGAGTTGCAAAATCTTTGTCATTTTGATTGAAATGGAAAGAAAGTGAGAGCCGTCATTGGTTCCTTTTTGCATTTATGTTTTTTAACCTTTTGAACGCCACAGTTGACAAATGCAGCCGCAAAATGAAAATTTGTTTATCAAGGCCGCAACTGATCACAAGAAACTACATTCTAAAATTCCTTGGATTCGAGGAGCGCGTTTTAAGCATGCATGCTAAGCATGGCGGATAAAAGAGTCATAAATGGTTAGTATAAGTTTTTTTTTTTTTCATGGGATAGGCGGTAAGCTAGCCGACGGATCGCCTGATGGTAAGCGATTACCGTCGCCCATCGACACCTGCAACACCAGAGGAGTCACAAGTGCGTTGCCGGCCTTTTAAAAAGGAGTACGCTCATTTCTTGAAGGTTTGAAGTTCTTATTGGTCCGGAAATACCGCAGGCGACAGTTCATTCCACAGTTTTGTGGTGCGAGGCAAAAATTTGCTAGAGAAACGGACAGTTGTGGACTGCCAACTATCTAAATGACGGTGATGGAACTGCTGTCGCGTAAAAAGTTTTTATTCTTTCAAAATAGTGTAGCTGTAGGTACTGAAGATTAAAACCATACGAATTTATGTGTTTAGCCGAAGCCATGCCAATGCAATACAACATTAAAAGCGAAAATCCCCTCATCAGGTGCATCAACAAAGGCCTATTTTGGCAATTGATTTACATTAGCATAAGTATAAATAACAAACGTGTTCGGTTGCAGTTTACTGCGAAAACCATCTTTGTCTTAGCTTGTACACCAGAGATAGATAAAGTTTAAGCTTGCATTAAGCGATTGACCTATGATCTTCAAAACTTTACTGGAAAAACTGAATTACGGAACGTAATTTTATCTAATTTTGAATACCCAAAAGATATATGTGTGTGCTAGCCTTTCATAATTCATAGATTGTACTCGAACATGTAGGGGTAACAGAGCCTGAAATCAGAAAGCTGAAAAGTAAGCACAGAATTCCCACATTGACACAAATACCTACTAAATACATTACCGCTATGAAAGCAAACGTTTCATAATAATATTTACTTACATCAAGAATCCCATCTGAAACCACTTTAGCGTACAAAAGAAAATGTTACTTCACAAATTAATACTGACATGATAATAACATGAATTGGTTCACAATTATAATGCTACCGAAAATTAGGGTCCTTTTAATATTTCATAAACTAGTTTGGCCAGGGTCCGTGGGGCGGGGCTATAGAATGCCCACCCCATTGCTAGGGTTTCTTTTGCGAGGATCACGCGTGCACCATAAGGATTCAATTATGGGGTATTCATATTTAATTAATATGGTGCGTTTTAGAGTGAGCGAGAGGTTTTGATCGTTGAATTTTATACAGAGATTTATTTTGAAGAGTTCGTAAAATAAATATTGACTCTTCAACATTCTGAAAGTCAAATGATTCGCGTTAATAGACGGTGTAATGAACGCGAGGCAAAGTTATTATTGAAAAGCTCATTTTAATTTCATAATTGAGGTGCCGTTATGAATTTTAAATTGAGCTAATAAATTAAAAATAAATTTGAATTAAAATCATTAGGTAGCTTTGTTTTATATTTTTGGTCTAGATACCTAATACCCACGGGTTCGCCCGTAAATAAGTTCTTAATTTTCCAGGATTAAAATAACACTGTCCTAATCTAGGACATATTCTATTCTATTTTTGAGGAAATAATAACAGAAAAATATGCTATGTATTGAAGTTTTATATGAATAAAGACAATGCGTTTAAATTCCCTCGAGACATTGATAACAACAACAATACCTTCATATCTCCTTTAAAAACCTGAATAATTTAACAACAAAAAATCAACGTACACACAACTCACACATGCATTCAAAACAGTAACCAAATTGGATTTAATGAGACAGATATTAGGGATGTTACGTGCCATACAAAATTATTCATAGCTACTAAAATGTTCCATTCAAAAATTTTTTTTCTCCACTAACACTGGGGTTGACGTCTCACCGACAAAGGGGTGGGCCGGGCCAAATAATTGCCAAAACGCTTCGAGATCCATTGTGTTCATTTACAATAGGGTGCTCTAAGTGGGGGTAGTTTTTGTAATTGTTACTTTTAGGAGCGACGCACCCCATATTCAGTAGTGAACTGGAGTCCGAAGCGACTACACCAACATGTCTCGGTCGTTCTTAGTCGATGCTTTGATAAGTGATACGAAAGATTGCAAGAAAACTGAACTGTCTAGTGAACCTATACATCCTTACGCGTTGATCGGTCATCATTTGGATCCGCGTCCGAAGTTTCTGCCGTACCCCTACCCAGGGAATTTGAACAATCTCCTGAACATCAGCCTGCATCAGCAACGGACGCCGGATTTGTTCAGGCCGTTTTTAGAGCACATCAATTTTCGGTATCCGTTATTGCACCAGCTGCCTCGTCAGGATTATTACGAAGCTCAAGGAGAACCTAAACCGTTTGAAGGATATCTGAAAACTGAAGAACAGGAGCCTGTGAACTTTGTTAGTCGAAGGAAGAAGTCTGTATCTCCGTATCTACACCATCCTTATAAAACTACGACTTCTCCATCGAAGAGTCAAGGACAAAGATCCCCGTCGCTGTCAAGCGAGAGCAGAAATGGAACACCAAGCCCACCGCTAGGCCACCCAGAAGAACTACTTCCAGGGTACTCAAAAGAGTTAAAACGTGTCCCGCTAAAAGAAGACTCTAGCAAGAGAATCAGAACAGCCTTCACGGGCACTCAATTGTTAGAATTAGAAAGAGAATTTTCCATGAACATGTATTTGTCAAGACTGAGAAGAATAGAAATCGCGTCCAGACTCAAACTGTCTGAGAAACAAGTGAAGATCTGGTTCCAAAACCGCCGCGTTAAGTTGAAGAAGGAGGAGTCTCCGATGTCCTCTGACCCTCGCTCCAAAAAGTGCTGCTGTGCCAAGAGTACCTGCTCATCGAAGAACCAGGAAGCTTGTGACCAAGAACAAATAGATGTAGTCAGTGATAATGACAGTTATGAAGTTCAAAACCTTTCTCAATACTCATGATTAGTGAAGCTAATATTAATGGACTTTGATGATTTTATATAAAAAGATTTGGTATTGAATCCAAAGCTAGTTTGAGGAAGAAGTGGTTTTTGTAGGAAGATTTTATCATTGTTAACGCGATTGACAATATTTTATATAATAGCAAATTCCACAGAATTTAATATTTTATATAATAAATTCAAATAACCAGTTATAAAGTCTATCTATTATGAAAATTTTACTTTATAATTTAAAAAAACCGATATAATTATTGTTCAAACAATTTTATAACACACATTTTTCACTCATAAATTTTTGGTTTTCTGTATTTTACGATTACGTGAAATTTGTGATAGTTATAAAACTAATCTGTGTAACTTATTGGTGTTAAGTTATGTCTAAGTTAAGATTAAGTGAGCTTGTAAAATATTTGTATATTGTTAATAATGTAAATAATAATTTATGAACGATTTTGGTATAAATGGAAATATATTTTGATAACAATTTACAATTTGTTAGGGTATAATAAAATTGTACGAAATGATATGATGTTTCACTTTTTTTTTAAACCCCATTAAGTGTCTTCTGACAAAATTGCCTTGAAATACGCGCAATATAGGTATTTGGGCGTTAACGTTTCTTACATCGAAACCTTGACGAATTAATTTGATTTTGGCCTCTATCGTTTTATTAGATTATAAAAGACGCCATGTTTGTTTTTCAAAATTTTGATTTATTTAATAATTATTACGAGATAAGTATTAGGAAAATTTTTAGTTAAAAAATCGAATTTTGAGGGTTAATTATTTCTCAATCTATAAACAATATAAAAAAAAAACAAAAACGTGATGACCTAGTTTTTACTCATGTCTATAAAATATAAAAAATCAGCAAAATCAGCTCATGTTCAGTGGGGTAAAAACGTTACCGCATTTTGTGTGAAAACTTTTAGCTTAACTATAGTCATCATAATATTACGCATCAATAAATCATAATAATATGATGATCGGATATTCTTTTTTTTATAACTAATTCTTAATTGATAGCCACTACTGGATATAGCCTCATAAACTGCCTTGTTGGTCTAGGAGTTAAATGCGCGGCTTCTGGGCACGAGGTCCTAGTTTCGATTGGTCGGCCAAAGTGTTATTGACATTTTCTAAAAGTTTCAAGTAGCAACCCGAAATTTGGAATTGTGCTAGAAGATGGCAAGGCTCGCCCCGATTACATGGGACTTAATAACGGCATCGCTGAAATTTGGGTATATGATAATAGTAGGCACACCTCCGCCTAACCTTTCATCTATCGATATATCGTCTTCGAACAAACACGTTTAGCTATAAAAGGGTTACTACGTTGGAACTGCTTTTTATTTAGGGGCAAAATACGCCGCGCTGACTGCGTCTTTAATAGCGGTCATTAGATCGCGCGTGATTTATTTGCGGTTTTTTTATGGGATACATTGCATACGAGCAGAAGGATCGCCTGGTAAGCGATTACCGTCGCCCATGGACACCCGCAACACCACAGAGACACAACTGCGTTGCGACTTTTGCAAATGATACCTAGGGTACGCGGCATAGGATGGGGTCAAGAAAAGTCTTGCAAGCCGTCGGGTCTATGCACAGTGGAGGTTGTCTTTTTGCGGATATATGATTCCAACTATGACAACCACTAAATATTTAGGTCCCTGAGATTTTAAGGTATTTAGTAGATACTTTCAATGTGAAAATTACCCAAGATATTATAATGTTTATTTACCCGACTGTTCAAAACGCGATAGTTCTATTTCTCAGGGTAAAATTCTTATTCATGTACTATCTAAATACTTATTAAGTTTACTTCATATTATATAAAATCCACAAGCACAGATAGCAGTCATTCATAATTCCGCGCAACTTATTAGAATATACAAAGCGCTGTCTTGCATACCTCCTTTTCTTCTATTTTTTCATTAAAATAATCATGGCAGATGGAATTTGTAATTTGTCCAACATTGTAATATAACATAACATAGCATCACACCTGTATTCCCCGAATAGTTAGGCAGAAATGTACTATTTATTGGACACCCACATTTCACCGATGCCGTTATTGAGTCCCATATATTAGGGGGTGAACCTATTGCCATCTACAGGATACAATTCCAGACTCCTTGCTGTTACTCAGAATTTCCATACAGAAAAACCTGATAACACTTCTCGACCCGGGAATCGAGGACCTCACGCTCAGCAGTCACGCTTGCGGCCACTAGACCCATGAAACTGTCAGTCCAACATTGTAATAACTGCAAAACTATCGAACATTATGTTAGGTAATTTATTCTGTCATTGACAGTTATAGGTATATCAATCAATAAGGCAATTTACAAGAACAAAAATATTGGCATTTTGTTCGTAAAACGGAAAACATACTTTAATGATGAAGCCATAAACATAAATTGGAACACGAACATTCTTAAAATGTAAAAAAAAAATCCTTTTTATTAAGTAAACTATAGTTAGATTTACTGACTCCATTAGATGCACAAACTAGGTCCACTGAGGTTTAAGGAAATCTATGAAAATACAATAAGCTAGTTGACTCCATCAATAAAAATTCTGAAATCATGTTTGATAAATAGTTTTCGTTCTAAAAACTTAGTAAAACTTAATCTCGGCGACTCTCGACTAATTATCATCGGCGTTTCGTTTTACTGAATATCATGACGGATATTTAAAAATAATCATTCCACATTTCTAACCAAACAATTCCACTGGCTAAAGCTCCATAACATGTCACATAAGGGTGATTTTATTACATAGACATGGTGATTTCATTAAGGGCCAAGAATTTCAAGAGGCATGGAATTTAGGGGACACGTTTATGGAAGGACCTCTATTAATGCAAACTGATAACTACTGGGCCGTGATGGTTGGAATTTCATAGGGAATTCAAGTTGTGTATGTATTTTTAATTAATTCGCAAGGAATTTTCTAGCATGACAATCATATTTTTATTTTTATTTCTGACTTTTTTGTTTCTATTTTGTAAAGCTTTATCAAATACTCAAAATTGCTCTGATATGGTCACGAATTGCATATTTACGTCACCATAAACCAATGCCCATCCTTCATTATCATCCTAAATATTTTAGCTGGAAAGAAGAGGTGTTACAGCGGACGCCCCAGCAAATCAAGAGCACGACACATTTAATAATAATATGCATATAAAACGGGCCTGTTGCCGCTTACCGGGCAAAATTAAAAACCCTGTGCTGCTACTAAAAAAAATCTAATAGAAAAACGAATAACACTCACACTTAGCCGCGCTGGCGACCACTAGACCAAAGATAGAGCTTACATTTAACATTACTCGCAACCTTATCCACACTGGCATCAATAAAGAAATCGTATCGCGTCAATTTGTCTCCACTAATTTCTTCTCTTTTCTGTCGAGTCGGCACAAGCTATTATACTGGAAAGATTAGCCAGTCAGCAAGGATAGATAGACAGAATTATTTTTATTTCAAATAAACTTAATAAAGGCACTATTGAAAAGTTATAGGACTAGTTGCATGATTTCAAAGAGTTGGTCCTATGGAGAAAATTCCGCATAAAAACTCCATGGATTACTTAATGTGGGAGAGGTGTAAGAGAACAATGTAGGTTTTGTGAAATAAATGGAACTTTTCAAAAGTGTGTTACTAACACAAAGTACATATGTTGATAAGAAAAAAAGATGATGGTGACCGATACTCGATATCGAGGCTGACTACCCAGGGTGCACTAAACTTAGTTTTTATCACTCGTGTTTTTATCTTTGCATCATTATTTTTACTATATTTTCGGTAGACATCATGGCACAATAATTCACGGGTACATGAATTTCACGCGTGATACCACTTGTCATAAATAACAAAGTGCAAAAGGCTTCAAATTAATATAACCGCAAAACCGCATTTCAACTGAACATTGTACCGCTTATTATAATATGTAATAATTGAAAAGTTGAGAGCCCACTTTTGTGTGATTAATTATCTACTGTAACCACAAATTTGTGTTAACTTTTTATAAAGTTTATGCATTCATTTTGAAACATTAAATGTGTGAGAGCGTTAATTTAATTAATTGTCTGATTCAAATTAATAAAGCAATTTAAATACATTCATCAGTGTTATTAAATTTGAAAACAACCTACGTTATTTTAATTCATTATAAAACTATTTGTGAACATTATTTTGGAATTAAAAGTAATGTGGCCAAATATATCATCAATGCCAAAGATGTATTAAACCATCTTCTAGAGTTATTTGTAACGATTCTAAGTAATATATTTACTAATATATTCTACGAGATAGCTGAGCTTACTTTGGATTTCTAGATTTTAAGGACCCTTCATCGGTCAAAAATCTGGTCGCCTGCCAAAGCTCTCCAGTCCCCAAAGGTAGAGAGGGTCACCCTCGGAAAGATGTTCTAGTTACATTTCAACGTGGACTGTACACCAAAGGTAACGGGGGGAACACATCTCACAGTCTCCATAGAAACGTGCCATATATTGAGCGTGGCACTTAGTAGGCTTGTGTACGGTCTCTAAAAAGTTCCCAGGACCCACTATCAAGTGTCGAAGTTGACCAACACGATGAGTTAAGCCAGTTAAAATCACCTCACACCCCTCTGTGTCTGGGAAGAAGGTAGTCCATAAACAAACGCGTAAAAAATATATTTAGTCATGAATGTGGAGCCGAAAGAATTGGATATCTATCGCTGCTTTTAACCACAAAGTAACAAAACATTTCACCATACACAGAACCGGTATATTTCATAGCACAAATGAGCTTGTTATTTATCTACTGAAACTGAAGCCAATGAATATTACATTATAATACCTACTGGCAGAACAGTGGAAAACAAAACACGATCCAATTTGAGAACTCTAAACAAGAGAAATGAAAATAAATTAATCAATGCCAAGTTGTTTGTAGTTTGCAACGATACCTGCTGCTTCTGCGAACAGGCAGTACTTTGAATCGGTAATACTTTGTACGTATTCATCTTGTAATTAAATATCTGTAGAGCAAGAGGTAAAATTAATTTGAATTTATATACATTTCATTAGCTCCTACCGTGAAGGAAGTGTTGTGACGATGTTTGGTTGGTTCTATCTATAGATACTTAATGCAATTACCGGCAACACGGTTGGCGTAGTAGCTAAGGGATTTGGCTTTTTGCGCTACGGGTCGCGGATTCGATTCCCGCATGAAATAACATTTCTATAAATTATAGATAGTTGTTCCAGGTTCAGGTTTTACGCTTGTGAGATTTGTTCTGTATACGTAGCCAAGATACACAAAAATCCAAGCTGATTAAAAAATATCGACTGTGAACTGGCAACATGTCCTATCTCGATTTTATGAGGATTTTACTTGGTTATACCATTCTAAATTATTTCATACCCGGCAGTGCTGCAAAAAGTATATTTTACTTCAATCAGAATTAGACGCCAATATATGTATATTTTAAAAACTATAAAGTAACTTTCTTCTTAATCCTGTAATGTTGTCAAAAATGAAATAGTACCAGTTGCCAGTTCACAGCCGATATACATTTTCCAACTGGAATATCGAATCCAATGTATTTCGAAATTATCTCATATTAGAGATTTGTCTAAAATATTAGAATTACGAAAACGTACTTCTAATCAGAAAGCTACGTTAATTAGAGTCCCACACTATGATTCAATAACGGAAATATCTAGTAGGTATCATGTATCACTAAGCTACATTAAATTAAAGCCTCAGGTATCGTAAATACAGAATGAAATAGATAATTCATTTGCTAAATGTAGGTACAAAACATCAGGGGCTACATTATATTACCGAATTCTTGTTATTACTCTTCTTTAAGAGCTTTAGTTCTTGTCGGTGGAGCAATCATTCATTCATCATACTAGTATGCAAATTGTTTATATAAAGCAAACTTAATTAATTTATTCTCTAAGAACTCTTGCACAGAATAATAACATTCCTCTCTTTTTGTAAGCTAGAAACTACAATATAATATTTGTAGCGCAGAAAGCTAAATGCGCCAAACGCCAACATTAAGACTATTGTTTAGCTAAAAGTTTTCATACAAAATGCGTTAACGTTTTTACAAACATGATCTGATTTTGCTGATTTTTTTATATGTTATAGACACACGTAAAAACTAGGTCATCATATTTTTGGTTTTTTGATATTGTTTATAGATTGAGAAATATTTTACACTCAAAATGCGTTTTGTTAACTAAAAATCTTTCATATACTTATCTCGTGATAATTTTTAAACTAACCAAAATTTTGAAAATATAAATTTCGACCTCTTTATAATCTGACAAAACGATAGAGACTAAAATCAAATTAATCTGTTAAGATTTAGATGTAAGAAACGTTAACGCCCAAACACCTATATTACGCATATTTCAAGACAGTTTTGTCAGAAGCTAAACGATACTCCTAAGACTAATTTCTATGCTAAGAAAATCTCGTACTTATCACAACAACGGAGATTAGTTACCGCAGAGGCCACAACAGTTCCGATACAAAATACATTAATCAACCCAAGTCATTTGTAGTTCGTAACTGCCAACTATTCTGATGGAAAGTTAGACGGAACAGAAATAATCAAAGTTGTGTTGTCTCGTTGTTGTATCTACAATACGGCAAGAACTTCACTCTGTTATTTTGTATTAGAAAAGATAAATGTTACTTGGGTTTGTAGAAAGATGAAAGAATGTTTGGTGAAGGCCTCCCGAATCTTTTTGTTGGGGTAAATTAAGAGAGTATGCTTTTTTTTTTTCACGAAGTTTCTCCTGTAATTTGGGGTACAGTCGAATGTTGTTTGTTCACATATATTTGCCATGCATGCCCAGAGTCGAAACAAATATCTATTTGCCGCACATATATTGTGTTCCAAGCGAGAATCGGACCCGCGTCGTGCAGCACATCAAGCCAATGTGGTTTTAATTCATAATTACTTTAACGGCCACATTGTGAGGTATTTCGTTCTAGTCTCACTACTCAAACACACAAAGCTATTTTAATTTACTCATTAACATAGCATCATGCCTGTATTCCCCGAGGGGTTAGGCAGAGGTGTACTATTATTGTACACCCACATTTCGCCGATGCCGTTACTGAATCCTAAGTAATAGGGGGCGAGCTTATTGCCATCTACCGAGCACAGTGCCAGACTCCGTCCTGCTACTAAAAATTTTCTTACAGAAAAACCCAATAACACTTTACCCGACCCGGGAATCGAACCCAGGACCTTACGGTCAGCAGTCGTGCTTGCGATCACTAGACCGAGGAGGCAGTCGCACTGTTTTAAATAAATATACCGATATTCCAACTATTCTTATTAATGAAACAGAAATAAATATTCCAGTAATTCTCTTTCCAATTTCTGTGCAGTGAAGCCTGCATCGTATCCATTAATTCCGTTAAATCCTGGGCCTAGCTGTGTATCGAAACTTTTAGTCCACTCCACTGTTGTACAAAATAAATAACCACAGAAGGTACACATTGAAAATACATTGTACAACTCGTGATGGTAATGAGATAATTATGGTAATGGCGAAGTTTGTTTACCTACAGGTCACCCTTCTTAGTAGTATTTTATTGTTTAATTTTAAAGAGAATTGAAGAGTTTTGCGGTGTTATTATTATTATTATTTTTTTTTCATATTAGTCACATATTATTCGTATAAAATCGATAAACTTTTATTGGTTCCTCATTTCTTCGAAATGTGACACTTGTCAAGGTTCAGTCTAAGAATATGTTTTTTCATTATTATTATAAACCAATACGTTAAAAATTTATGATTATAACGCCTTAATTTATAACATAACTTTGCACATTGTTTATAAGTAGGCAGTTTATGTATAAGTTCATTTCATCAGCTTTTGTTTTGAGTGATACTATTGTAGTTCCCTATTGTGTGGTCGCCATCTGTAAAGCTATGTGAGCTTTACGTCTTATAAATAAAGCAGTGGTGGCGCCATTTATTAAAATATTGAATTGGCACGAGGTATTATGAATGAAATTGCAAGGTGTCTTGGATAAATTAGTTTGGAAAGTTGTTGTTTTCCTCTTAGATATTGTTTGAATTCTCTTTGAGTTCGATATAGATAGATATCGGTTTTCGGATAGACTGTAGGTGGGCATCAAATCTAAAGTGCAAGTAAGTCATTTGCAAACAATATTTGAATTAACTTTCGATTTTATTACCATAAAGAAACTATAATGCAATTATTTCCAATATATTATTATTTATAACCCTAAAACGCAACGCAACACGCTTAATAAATCTCCCACGTAGGGATTCGGCCTAATGTTTGCCCAACGACCATCATCCATCTAAAATCAAATAACGTAATTATTTGCCAAAAGCATTTATTATCTATGGAGGGACGCGTAGCCGCGTGGCAGCCATACTACTAAACAAGACCCCAGTTGCTGTTAAAATATAATTGTATGTCAAATCAACCTTATGGTAAGGTAATAAAGTCCAAAACCGAAAAGTGCCAGTTCAAAAAAATGCAAAATTAATTTTGTTTTCCATGACACTCAAAATACCCTACTAAAATGTATTTGCTGTTAGAAATAAATTATTGTATTTTATATTAGAAGCGATAAAGTTCAAAATAAAATGTTTCTATTTTCTCAACTGCTTATTTAAGTTTGCCCCCGTAGCGTTCGCCACGCGGCATCTTTTCATTGGTATCTATTTGAATTTCGAACTCCAAATTTGGAATTTGTTTTTCATCAGTCGGTTCCCGTTTACGATTGAACTGTCATCAAGTGCGTTTCCTATTGTCGATTTGATTTATTTGTCTATGTGATTTTTTGGTCAGCAATTAGGGTGGGAAATTGGTTATTTGTTGATGTGATTACGTTAGTATCATTAAACTTGGTTTACTTTTCGTTAACTAATTTTTATTTAATGTCTGATAAATTCAAGCATAGTAAAATCTAAAAAAAAACTTAGATATAAGTGGGTAGGCTAGTACATTATTTTTAATTCAAGCACTGTTTCTTCAAAAGGGAAAACAAAAAAGTGAAAGACATTAAGAAGAACTTAGTAAAAGATTTTCTTCTTAAAAAAAAGTTAACGAATTTTGCAGAATACCTCGTCATGATAAAGTAATTTGGAAAGTCACGATTAAGAGTCTCATGATTTATTCCTTTCTAGACCGAGCTTTGACTTAGATAAAGCTGGAACTTAATTTAAGTTTTTTGGATGCCTTTAGTTTTTTATTTCGTACGAAGAACATACACTTAAATCGAATAAGGATGTAGATAGATAACTAATAATAAATTGTTTTTATTTCAAATAAACCTAATACAGGCACTTATAAAACGGTGAAGGACTCTAATTGCACGTTCCAAAAAGTTGGTCCTACAGAGAAGAACCGGCGAGAAACTCCATGGATACTCTTTTAACAATCTTACCATGTACATAATGTGGAAGAAATATGAGAGAACAATGAAGGTTTCGTCAAATAAATACTAAATGCAACTTTGACCTAACCTTTAGGTACCTTTTTTAACCAGACTTTGCCGATGAAACCTTCCGTTATAATATTCAAATTTTGCAGTATAATCAATGATGGAGTAAAGTATAATTATATCCTCTAAGTACTATATATTAGAAACAATTCAGTGGTTTATTCCATAAAGCCCCATTCACACAGAAAAGCGCCGAAGTATCTGAGAAAGTAACACTCGTAACTAACAATAACAAATGATTGTACCAAGAACAAATGGCATGCGAACATATTTGCATGTCACTGGACGCGCTCCATTCTAGTAGTCCAATAAATCCCATATCACCCTGACAACCGTATGTTTTGTTAATAGGTTACCGATTTCAAGGATGGTCACCCCTTAATTGTTCTGCCAATGGATTTTAAACTTAAGAATTGAGGATGTAAGGTCTAAATTTGCATTTGCCCATTATACTTGAATTCTAGTAGCACAACTTCAATCAATTTTGAATCTATTATGATTTTGAAATACGAATCATATTTCAACGTTCTTTTAATTAAGATATCCACAGATGAAGAGAGCTAAGCCAAACTTTTGACCGATTTGAGTTATGAACACCACCATACTTGACGTTAAACAGAGACTTCTATCACGGTCACTTTTCTGAATTGTACATTGTTTTTTTATTATTATGTGGTGAAAAGAGCAAACCAAAATATTTTCAATAACTTCAAAAATAATATAAGAACGCACTTAAATCGAAATTTCTTAACTTCAACATATTAAATATTACCTTCCCATAAAAAATTGTGGGAATCGGGATACAAATAGAGGAGTTACAATTTTTTTTTGTAGCCCCTTATTTTATTTCTATTGTCTTTATTTTGGAACCAGTTTATTGTGGAATAGCTCCCTTCACTAAGGCGACGATATCGTTTGTGCGAATGTATATTTTCTATTAAATTAGAGTGATATTAAAATCATTGGCCATAATAAAACTAAACTTATGCCAAACTTAAAGTTGCACAAAATAATGTTGTGCTATCTGTTATTTTCCCCTTATCATTACCATCACAATAATCAACAGCAACAGCGTGTCTAATATAACCAGTTTGACTCTTGATAAATGATTATTTTAAAACTGTTTGCGAAACAGTTCTATTCGATTCGCAACGGTAATGATAAATGTTTAGAGGTTATCCATTGTTTATGAAGGGAATGAAAATAGCATACAATACGCGTAATTAGTAGTCATTGATGTAATAATAGCGGACAGATGTTGTAATTATCACTTTTGAATATTTTTTTATAATTCTTTAAGTATTAGAAAAAAAAAACTATAATTATAAATTTTATGTTTTTCACTTCATTTTATAATATAATTTTATAAAACAGAGGATAAATCGGTTTTTCAAGTGATCAATCAAAAATTGAAACACCACGATATGTTTATATCTCTGTACTTCCAATATTGCTTATTACGATCAATGCTTCCGAGTCACTTGCCCCAATACAAATAAACAGCTGTCTTAAAACTGTAAAGTATACAATACCATATTACAATACCCGTTATTATCGTAATATAAAAACAAATAACTTCATTACCATCACATCAAAATTGGTGTATGTATACACCACAGTAATTTTACGCACCATTGACCGACTAATCAATATTGGATAGTTACCTGACAGGTGATACTGTGTGGCTTCTGGCATAGGTATATGGCATTAGGCCAGACATAAAATAGGTCTTGCAAGAGTCGAACAACTGACAACTTTGTGTCAAGCGTTTGTAGATTAGTAATATTACTACTCAAAAGATTATATTTCTCCGATGCCGTTATAGAGTTCCATATGGAAGGGAAGAAGCTTCTTGCCACCTACTATGAGCATACTAAATCCCGAGCTTCTACCGAGAATTTTCAATCAGAAAAACTCATACTCATAACACTTTAGCCAACCGGCAGCCTAATTACCGATGTAGCGACAAGCGTAGATCGCGCAATACCTTCTATCAAACGTCATTTTTGTGTCACATAATGTATTGGCTGACAATGAAATTGCTGTCGCGTAGCTATCGCGTTGCTGTAAAAAAACAACGGCTTTTTTACGTAATTAGGGTGCCGGAGAGCGTACACAAGCCCTCATGCTCACCAGCCGCGCTTACAACTAACCAACGAGGGTATTCAGTTAGTAATAATCTAATCAAATATAAAAAGCAAGCAAACACAAATGAAAGAGCTCAAATCTAACAAACAACTATAAAAAAATTAAACTAATAGCAAAACAGACAAAAAGTGAAAACTGGTTGTAACCACGTCAGAAAACTAAGCCAATTGAAGGAGTTTAGGGTTTAGCCGGTAAGATTCCGGCACTACCCAGACTATCTCACAGGTAGGACATTCTGCGTGTCCATGAGTATTCCCAATAAGTTGTGGAAAATTGAGTAAAAGTTTATTTTTGTTAATAATTCTCTATTGCCTCATAATATAATTTTACCCGGACATAGGACAAGGCTTATTAACTAGGTCCTAAAATATCCTAGCGACTAGGCCGTGCCTCGGAAAGTACGCTAAGCAGTTGGTCCCCGGTGTCATATAAAGACCTATGACAGTCGTTACGGGTGTCAGCAGCCCAAAAAATCTGACAGCCAGTCTAACCACAGAGTATGAATATCTCCCAGTAATTGAGTGGCGGAGATCAAATGGCAGTCGCTCCATGTAAAATACTGATATTCAGCCGCAACCCGTTAGATTGGAAGCCGATCCCAATGTAGTTGGGAAAAGGTTAGGCAGATGATGACTAGGCTATTTTAGTTTGCACGTGCTCAACTGACGCATGTTTCCTATAAATAATCTCAGACTAAGAATAGACGTTATCTTATTGGTATTCTGTGTTGTGACGTATTTGGTGATTGAGGGATCATGGCTTTCTAGATATGCAGCAGTATTGTTTTCTTATTATAATGTGTTTAACCTGTAAGCTGAATGTTGGACTATGAAAAGGACGAACGAAAGGCAATTACATGCTGCGGAGATGCGAATGCTAAGAGGTATGTTTGGTGTGACAGGATTAGGAATGAGTATATTAGAGGAAGTATGAAAGTGGCACCGGTAACAGAAAAGGTAAGAAGCAATCGTTTGTCGTGGTATGGACATGTGATGAGGAGGGATGACAAACATGTCACTAGAAGGGTTATCAATATGAATGTGGATGGATACAAGGGAAGAGGTAGACCCAAGAAAAGGGATGGATTGTGTGAAAAATGACATTGTGTACAAGAAACTGAACTCTGAGATGACGTCTGATAGAGATGAATGGAAGAAAAAGACATATTGCACCGACCTCAAATAATATGGGATAAGGGCAGGAGAATGATGATGTGTTTAACCTGTGAGACTATGAAATTTAAAGAAAACTAATGTTCTTATTCTGTCGTGTCAGCACGAAGCTATCGCATGGGAATCGCTCATGTCATAATGCTGATTGCCTAGTCAGATGTGGTGGTAATGGTGGTAACTGCCCAGGGCGCGTTCCATCAATCGCTAAACTCCTGACGCCCAAGCTAAATTTAGACAGTTTCTAATAATTGCCCAGTGTGCTCCCATGAGTACATAATACCACATAGGCTTAAATTAGAATTAACATTAACTCCAATTGGTTGCACACAATCAAAACCAATAAAATGGCGTCGATCTACCTATCAGGTAACACCAAAAAAACTAAAGTCTTCTCACGTGAGGGCACTAGGTCGCTAGAGCCAAGCTATTTACACTTTGGCTTTAATCACTTTTAATTATGTTCTTGCAACCTGCAAAAAATAAATTTCGTGCATCTGAACTGCGCACGTACAAAGTTACGAGCAAAGTAAATACATTTGGTAAATAATTATTAAAATTTGCATTTCATGAAAAACTGTTCATGACTCGCGAGTTAATACGTAATATTGGTAAAACCATTAATCATGTGTTTTTTACTTTATTTTCGTGTTTACATTAGGCCTAGCATGAATATTTTGACGTATAGAAACGTAACATATTTCAGTAAATTTTGTAAATATGAATAAAATCTTCAGTTCAAAAAAATATTACGTTCGAAACGAGTAATTACAATTGCCGCAAGTTTACGATGCGCCGCGGCCGTCAAAACATTCGTGCTCGGCCTACAGAACTTTGACATTAAAACGCTACATCAGTAATAGTTCAATATTAAAATACTAACTTCAATCACCCTTATAAAATTTCCGCAAGTCATTCCATTACTGTCACCGTATTTGATACTACAATAACATTTATCGACATAATAAACGACTACGACTACCATCGATTAACTGTAACATAATAACCCTCAATCAAACAACGTAACAGCCCACAGACACAATGACGGCCAATTCGTCAAGGGTTGACATAAATTAACCATTATTTCACACCAGATCTATAGATCCTCGATCAATATGGCCGACGGTGTATGGATCGAGTGGATCCCATGAATGAAGGGCTCTTACAATCGGTGATTCGTCATATACTTGTATACAATTGTATAAAGATTGTTCTATTGTGTGTCCGGTACTTATGTCTTTTGTGAAGTCTTGTATCTGAAGTGTGCAAGATTGAGAAATTGCGCGTAAAATATAAGAGGGTTGAATTCTATGGTCTTGACGGGAATACATACTGATATGTGCGTATCGCGAAAATAAATTTCTGGTGCGTTATTTTTAACTGTCATTTCACATTCAGTGTCGAAAACTATTTTCAAAGTTTCTAAAACACATGGGTAATATAGCATTACGCCTGTAACTGAGTCCCACGTAATAGAGGGCGTGCCTATTGCCGTCTGTCGGGCACAGTTCCAAACTCCGTGCTGCTACTGAAAATTTCTATACAGAAAAATCCAATAATACTTTGCCCTATCCAGGAATTGAGCCCAGGACCTCACGCTCAGCAGTCGTGTGACTAGACCAATGAGGCAGTATTCCTTAGAATTTTATTCACAGAACTAAATATGGCACGACACGGTTGGCGCAGTGGCTAAGCGATTAGCTTTCTGCGCTGTGTCGCGGGTTCGATCCCCGCACGGAACAAATATTTGTATGATCTACAGATAGTTGTTTCGGGTCTGGTTGCATGTGACATGTATGTTTGTAAACTGTACCCACGATACAGGAGAAATCCTAGTGTGGGGCTACGTTTAAAAAAAAAAAAAAAAAAAAAAAAAAAAAAAAAAAAAAAAAAAAAAAAAAGTACTAGTTAAACTATAGTTTCAGATATTTCAGATGCCTATTTCTTGTGATTTCGTGCAATTTCAAATTTCGCGTTATTATGTTCATACATTTTTCAATTACTTCCTATCTTGATATTTTCAACCGACTTCAAAAAAAAGGAGGAGGTTCTCAATTCGGCTGTATTTTTTTTTTTTTTTTTTTTTTTTTTTTTTTTTTTTATGTTTGTTACTCGATTTCTCGAAGACGCCTGGACCGATTTCAAAAATTCTTTTTTTATTTGAAAGGGTATGCTTGTCATTTGGTCCCATTGTCATCAGGTCAGGACCTGATGGTGGAATCCCTGAGAAATCGAGGGCATCTCTTGAAAATTGTAGGCGAGCATGGGGTAAAAACTTGATATTTATGTGTATATCTGATGAGACTACAATACTATGGAGGTTTAGGGTAGATCTGATGATGGAGACGACAGAGGATCGAGGGAACTCCTCAACGGTACATCTTAACTACCTCGTGTTTGGGCTTATTTTATTCGTGTTGACAAGATCTTTACACCGAGATGGGTAATGACTGCCACTGCAAGGTCCGTGCAGGTGCAGTACAGTTTAGGGAACTCCTTAATGGTTGATAGCAGCTACATAGTGTTTGGGCTTATTTTATTCGTATTGATGCGCACTTTAAGCCGAGATGGGTAATATTGCAGATTCGATGGTCGGCTAAGTAATTTATTTGATTTTAAAATCACATAGTGCAATACCGTCTAAGGTTTTCACTCGACTTGGGGCAACATACATTTGACCTTTGTAAAGTTTTTCAAGAGAATCGTCTTTACTAGGTCTACCCATCACTCAAAATTGTAAAATAATTAAATTTTTTAACAAAAAATAAAAACCGACTCCAAAAAAACTCAAAAACAAAACTAATAACTAAAAAGCAAAAAATAAATCTTTTATTATACAATATAGTAGTTGAAGAATATTGAAGTCGGTGCCAAGTAAAACATGCAATGATAAACCGACACGATTGGCGAAGTGCATTTGTCGTGTCCGACGCATAATTCGCTCCGCACTCGACAATTTCTACGTGAACCCGTTGTTTCAATGTCGCTATTATAGCAGCAAGGTATATTACTTTTATGTTTTACTTGGCACCGATTTCAATATTCTTCAACTACTATATTGTATAATAAAAGATTTATTTTTTGCTTTTTAGTTATTAGTTTTGTTTTTTGTTATACGACTTTAAACTTTATTCCGAAAGCTGCAAGGTACAAGATATCTTGGATTGGTACTTGAGAGGTTTGTCATTCAGGAGGTTATTTGTTCCGAAAGTCATAATTTCTTAATGTCGAATTTGAATAATGTTGCAAAGGAAGGACTTACTTTGATGTTTAAATTTACAATTTTTTTGTAAGATATTTGGTTTGAAGAACTGAAATAATGAAACAGTACCGTAAAAATTAAATTTTTAACTTCTAACATTACCGAAGCTTAAAAATAATTGCGTTTGTTATTATTAACATTCAGTATTAACATTTTTAATGTTATCCAAAAAATGTGGAACGCTTCACGATTTTGCGTGTCATCCTTGCGCAGGGGCCATGCTAATCTTCTCTGTATCGTTCCAATTTTAGTATATGTACTGCCGAAGCGAGTACATTTGGTTAGCTGAATTAGCTGTATCTATAGCGAGGAGTCTTGAAAACTTTGCTTGCGCGATTCAGGACAGGGTGCGTGTTTGCTGGGGTGACTCGAACGTTCGACGTGGTGAATTATTAGAAATCAGGTTCGGATCTCAAGTCAAGATTTACTTTTTGTATTATTATATTTTTATTTTTATTTTCATAATGTTATAACACGAATAGTTGATTTAAATAGTGTTTCTTGAATGAAAGGAAATTTTTCAATAAATTAATTAATGTTAAATATTTATTTTACAAAATACTCTTTGATTTTTAATATTGTCTTTATTAGACCAGACTATTAATAAATTTATTAAAAAAAAAGAAAAACTTTTCTCGTCCTTCTTCTCGGAATGGGAAGAGTTGAAACTTTAGTCCGCCACGATGGCCCGGTGAGGGTTGGCGAACTACTCACACAGTAAATATTACATATTGAATTATCTATGACACACACTCATTCAAAATCAAATATTTTTATTTCAACTGGGCCTTTACAGGCGCTTTTAAAAAGTTATGATTCTAGTTGCATTAGAGCATTATAGAGGCCCCTCAGGTGTGTAGCTTTCCTCACCATATTTTCCTTCACCGTTATTACAATTGATAATCAAATTCAGATCCGCGAAAACAATAAATTACCTACTTATTTTTTTTCAATTGATTAGTTTTGCTGATTTATTCAGTACAGTGATCCCCTAGAGCTCAACAAATCCAATTGGCCTGCCCACTCCACTTGCATATTTATGAAACGAATTGCAAACAAGATGCATTAGATTGTGACACCTTGACTCGTTGATGAATCGAATTAAATCGATGCACCGATTTTAGAATAACAAATCAACGGATTTTATTTCGAATATAGAATCGATATTCAAAATTCAAATATTTGGTTTTTAAATTCTTTTGTTCCATATCTAGAGCTACGGAAATATTATTCGATTGTATATTAAACTCTGGCTGCAGACGAGTATTATAGTATATTTCTGTCGTGAAGGATGAAAATCATAAATCCCCTTAGTTTTCAGGTGGTGTGTCGTATAACAAGCTTAAATCTAAGCTCATTGTGTTCCTAATAATAGACTTACCTATATCTACAATAGAATAAGACCAAGAACTTCATATTTTATTTTCTATCTATCTTAAATAATAAAAAGATATTAAATGCTAAAAAGTCGTTATTTATTTACAATTATTATATAAAGCAGTAAAATAAGTTATAATGACTAAATTGGTTGGAAATAACACTATTGTATATATACCCTCATCATCATCAGCCAGAAGACATCCACTGCTGAACGAAGGCCTCCCCCAAGTGGGGGGGGGGGGGTTTGCCATAATCCCCACGCTTGGCAGGCGGCTTGGGGATCGCAGTGGCTCACCGATTAGTGAGAGGACGCTGCTGCCCGTCCTCCGGTGTCTGGTCGCAGTTTTAAGACGTACCCGGGTCGAGTATATATACCCTATTTATAGCAAATAAAGCATTTGAATTTACCAATTCAAAAGTTCATATTAAACAGGTGATTTGACTTAAACGTCTGTTATATTTGTGAATCTGGGCCTTACTCATAATCTCACCGATCCTAACAAAATATTTTCTTAAATCCTCTCCGCTCGGTTAATTGTTAAATCTCTGTTAAGTTGCGTAAAAGTGATTAAAAGTCGCGTCTGGGGAGTATTACACAATTTCATGGGTACTTAGTGCTCTAAACATTGTAACTCTTGTGATTACGGAGTTTTTTTTTGTTACGACTATAATAAAAAATCCGCTTATTTCTCCGTACGAGATTTTTAACCAGCTCGGAGCCTCAAAACCTTTGTGTGACACGATCTACATAATAATAATATAATTATTGTATTCACTGCCATTTTCTTAGATTTTTTCTGTTTTTTTTTTGCTTCTCTGTTAAATTATTCTTTAATTTAAGGAAAACATCGTGTGGAAACCTTGTACACCTGAGAGGGCTCCGTAAAGTCCTTGATGGTGTGTACAGTCTGCCCACCAACGGGCCAGCGTGTTAGACTAAGGTCTAACCCTTCTCATTCTAAGAAGAGACCCTTACTCAGCAGCGAGCCAGTAATGGGTTGAATTTATTTTATTAAGAATAAAAAAACTCACAGATGAAAAATGGAGACGACCTTAAGAAAAAAATAATTGGTTACCATTATAATAATTCAGGGCATTTCTGTCTCACTCTCGGGTAAGCCTCGTCTCTGAATTTTAGGTTAGGCGTTAGTCCACCAAGGAACCTCGTGCAGGTTGGTGAACTACGCACACCAACCTAAATCTTATGGAGCCCTGTCATTCGTGCAGGTTTCCTCATGATATGTTTAGTCAGTGATCATTAAATTAGGCAAAATTCGTGAAGTCAGAAGACCGGTCTAGATTAAAACTCAGCCCTAATGGAAATCGAGCGAACTGATAGGCTATCATGATCACTGCTTTGGCTTTATTATCAAAGCTGAAGAACCGTTTAGTTGCAATGAAATTCCGTGGTGACATTCAGTGAAAAGAGAAACCTTTTGCATTTATATTAATTCCAACTCACGATATTAATTCCGATCGATCGTTATTGAATTACTGTCGGTTGATGGGCAGTGACGCTAGTAATACTGCATTACTAGCGCCACATTTCGTTTCGGTGAACGGATCAACGGATAATTGCGGTACTAAATGACGTTGGATATGGGAATTGGGTTAAAATTGAAATAATTATATTCATTATCCAATAATTAAGCTCTATTGGACAGTCGGCCTAACACGAATATTTTGACGTATAGAAACGTAACGTAACGTAAATAATATTAGTGAATTTAGTATTAAAAAGATTTTCCTAAAAGATTTTGTTATAATTTTATGCGTGACGCACCATTATAATTATACCTACTTAGGTAGGTCTTCAATTCAAAGGTTGTTTTTTTAAATAATTAATTGCTTACTGCTTTAAAATTGAGAAATAAACAAAGTAGCTGTGAAATAAGATTTATATCCTACTAATATTATAAATGCGAAAGTTTGTGAGGATGGATGGATGGATCTTTGTTACTCTTTCACGCCAGAACGGCTGAACGGATCTGGATGAAATTTGGCACAGAGATAGATTATAGTCTGGAATAGCACATAGGCTACTTTTTATCCCGGGAAAATGCACGGATTCGTAATCCACGGGCGAAGCTGCGAGCGGAAGCTAGTTTGGCTATATGTATAATCTTCATATATTTATTGTTGTTAAAATCATTTTTTTTTAAACTTTGCCCCACACTAGCATTTCTCCTGTATCGTGGGTACAGTTTACAAACATACATGTCACATGCACAAACAACCAGACCCGAAACAACTATCTGTAGATCATACAAATATTTGTTCCTTGCGGGGATCGAACCCGCGACACGTAGCGCAGAAAGCTAATCGCTTAGCCACTGCGTCAATCGTGTCGTCTAAAATACTGTAGTCAATTAAGAAAAAACACTATGCTGCGTGTGTTATTAAAAAATATTACAAGTGAGAAACAATATACTCGTACTCTCCAAATAAACATTTATTGTGTGTACAGTTTTTATTATGACTGGAACTTTTGGGTATACCTACATAAAGTTGTAAGGAAAGAATTATGGTACATCGCTACAACCGTTTTCCTTTACGTAAATTCTTCGTTAATTTTTGTGAAAGAAAAATGGTAAGATTTCTTTACTGAATCTACGTAAAACTGGTGTCTGTAACTTTAGCAGAGGGCGCCAGGTGCGCTGAATATTAGCCACTGGAAATTAAACAGAAGTTCAATTTGAAATCCATTCTCATTGTGGGGTTCGGCGTTTCGTTCTTGAATTATCTTCTACGTAAACGAAATTTAATTTAGGTATTATTATAGCTGTTACTTAGATTATTCCTTCGAAGCGTGACCTGACCCTTAACACTATTAATAGATTCCCGAACCTATTTGATTTGATATTTTTGAGTCGATACGATGCTGCCACGCGAAATTAATGAGCTACCATTTTTTTTACTTCCCCCTCAATGGTTTCTCCTGCATCAAGGGTATAATATTTACCCGAGGTATTTCGGCTGGCGCCCGTCAAGATTATTTTATTACTATATTAACAGCCTCACGCCTTAAGTCGCTAATGGGTTATGTGTGTGCAGAGTATATATGTATTGTACACCCCCATTTCGATGCTGTTATTAAGTCCCATTTTATAAAGGCAACCCTAATCCTAACTCCTAAACACAATTCCAAACTGCAAGCTACTATTGAGATTTTTTAAGATATAAACTCAATATCATCCTCCTCCTTAGTCCATCCCAGGAATCTAACCCAGGACATCACACTCAGCAGGCGCTTGCGACCTCCAGCACATTCGCCTCCTACACAATTTTCAATAGCTCAAACGCTATGCCGGCATACATTTTACTAGTGGAACCGCTAGCGAGGTCCTCGTCATTATTATATGCACCAGAGTGAACCCATGACGTGGGTCCCTGGCACGGTTTGAAACCGTGCACCTAGAATCACAAGTTTCGAAAGAGCCCGTAAATGCCTACTCGAAATAAAAATATTTGACTTTGACTTTGAATGTGCCAGGCCAATGAGGCAGCCAAATTATTTCAACAAGTTATATAAAACTGTCTATGTATTATAAGTAGTTGTCTCTTAATCCAAGAAAAAAGGTTAACATGCCTTCTGCAATTTACCTGCGCAGTGACTCAACTAACTTTTGAACTCCGCCATAGCCAGAAGACTTCGTCACGCTTGCAATGAGTGTTTCATGTCTTTAGCTCGAACTTCACTGCCTTTATACAGTCTGACTTCAAAAATTAATGCTGGAACCATTTTCTAAGTTGTAAGTCCAAAAGAGTTGCAGAGTAAAGCTTAAAGTTCGTGTCTCCGAAAGTGTTATTTCAAATGAATGCCTTTGTACTCGTACAGTCAAACAAAGAGTAATATATACAGATAATATACACCAGAAAATTAAAATTACCAGAAAAAAATAGGGGCTTATATAGAATGGTTTACATACCTAGAGAAAATGGTCTATGGATCAATACGGACACGATTGTGATATGATAAAGACTACCTCACTGGTGTATTGGTCCCAAGCGCAACTGCTTGAAGTCTGGGGTTCGAATCCCGGGTTGGACAAAGTGTTATTGGGTTTTTCTGCATGGGAATTCTTAGCACGGAGTCTGGAACTGTGCCCAGTAGATGGCAATAGGTTCGCCCCGTATTATATGGGCGAAATGTGGGTTTACAATTGTACTGATGCTATGTTATGTTATGCTATGCAAATTCAAATAACGATACGTTCAAAAGTAACTCTTAGTTACCGCTAAAGAACAACATGGCTTCCATTAAACAATGTATGAAAACATTATCTTAAATGCGGTATGTGTTTAATAACTTTTGAAATTTCACAGTCGTAATTAATTCTGTGTTGAACTCTGTGATTTTTGTACGGTTAATTAATTTCAATGAGCTCGGTTCAATCTAGGTTTTCCAGGAAAGTTACAACCACACTGATTTAGGGGACCTATTACTATTTGCGATATAAATTTACGATATTGGCATGTGTACCTGGCACCATGGCACCATTCTTGCTTTTCCATTGTCGGATAAAGCCAAACTATTGTATAAGTTAGTCATAAGATAATATTATTGTCAACATATCTGTATTCTTTCCGTATTGGGCGATACATAGATAGAAGATAGACAGAATTGTTTTTATTTCAAACTAGTTACCGCCCGCGGATTCGCCCGCGTGGTTTACGAACCCGTACATTTTCCAGGATAAAAAAACCTATGTGCTATTTCAGGCTGTAATCTATCTCTGTGCCAAATTTCATCCAGATCCATTCAGCCGTTTTGGCGTGAAAGAGTAACAAAGATCCATCCATCTATCCTCACAAACTTTCACATTTATAATATTAGTAGGATAGGATAGAAGGATAGGATAAACCTAATACGGGCATTTATGAAACGTTATAGGACTCTAGTTGCACGGTTCCGAAAAGTTGGTCCTATTGAGAAAAACTGGCAAGAAACTCCATGATTACTCTTTTAAAGTCTCTTTTAACAACTTTGCTTGTACATAATGTGGACAAAGTAGGTATGAGAAAACAATGTAGGTTTCGTCAAATAAATACATACTAAATGCAACTAAACAAAGTCTGTTAAATAAAATAAAAACAAAAGTATAAAGAATACCCCTACACTGTGCTCACATTTACAATGGATAGCCATCTGTGTGATATGGTCGTTGAGTGACAAATCCCTTCAATAAACTAAAAAAAAAAATTAGGAAGGCTAAACAAATAAATCAGTACCTATATTTATCTAAGTAAGTTTACTGAAACACTGAACAGATTCTAGGAAGGGAAATAATAATACAAATATGTTAAATTTAATAATATAATAATAACCTGAAGGACAGAATAAAGACGACAACACGGAGTAGTGGCTTTCTATGCTGTTTTGTGTGTCGCAGGTTCTACCCCCGCACGGTACAAATATTTGTATGGCATTGATCCGGGTTTCATGAATGTATCTATATACTTTATCCACAATATACGCCGTGACCGAAATTCGGTCAGGAGGACATTAACATAAATGACAACACGGTTGGTGCAGTGGTTAAGCGCTTAGCTTTCTGCGCTATGTGTCGCGGGTTTGATCCCCGCACGGAACAAATATTTGTATGATCTACAGATAGTTGTTTCGGGTCTGGTTCTGTGTGTATGTGACATGTATGTTTGTAAACTGTACCCACGACACAGGAGAAATCCTAGTGTGGGGCAACGTTTATTAAAAAAACAAAAAAAAACAAAAAAAAAATTGTAGGCAACTACGTTACAATCTGTCAGAAATAAAGCCATATTTAGCCTTAGGTAATATCTGATTCATCTACCAATAAAAAAATTATGAACATTAAACCAAAGTGAGAAGCTAATGCTATTGTATTTCCAATAAATAACGATTTAATTTCACTAAGAATATACTCAACTCAACTTCACACTTCACCAAATTACTTTAAAAAGTTAAAAAAAATTGTTAAAACGTGGATGATACGTTACAAATCACCCTAACAACAAAATGTATCGGTCATCGATATAAAAACACCATTGATGGGTATTTCATGGGTGACTTCCCTCACCTGCCGATGCGGTCACCATGAAATTGTGGCTATCTCGTAACCCATAAGGGGGTGTATTTAGATAATGACTGCCTCAATGGTCTATTGGTCCCAAGCGTGAGGTCCAGGGCTCAATTCCGTGGTCGATTGTCAGATCGGTCGACTCAGTCTAATAACACAACCAGTCATGATATTTTTATTTTCTGTAAGTATTTCTGTAACGATTTGTGGTAATAAATTTATTTTTTGATATTAGAAGTATACTGCAGTTAACGTCAAAGATATACATAATATACATAGATCACGCCTATATTCCCCAAAAGGTCAGACAGAGGTGTGCTATTTTATTTTAATGAGTCCCATGTAATAAAGGACGAGCCTATTGCCATTTACCGGGCACAGTTTCACACTCCATGTTGCCGCAGAAAAACCCAATGACTATTTGCCCGACCCGGGAACCGAACCCAGGGCCTCATGCTCAACAGTCACGCTCTTGACCACTAGAACAATAAGACATATATATAATATAGATAGGACTCGGGTACGTCTTAAAACTGCGGCCAGACACTGGAGGACGGGCAGCAGCGTCCTCTCACTAATCGGTGAGCCACTGCGATCCCCAAGCCGCCTGCCAAGCGTGGGGATTATGGCAAACTTGGGGGAGGCCTTCGTTCAGCAGAAAGAAAGAAAGAAAGAAAAATTGTTTATTGACACAAAAATAAATAGAAAATATAGAAATAAACACAGAAAACAAACACGTACAACAGATAATAAATGAACACAATATTTATAAATTGTTGTGCCAACAAGGTCACAGGTCAGCATAATGTCAAGATGGCCAGACTGTAGTGCTGGCCACCCGACACTGGTTTTCAGCTGCAACCCACGAATGCCATACGCTCGAAACTAATATTAAAAGAAGCGAAACGAAAACAAAATAAAAATTTTGAAACAAATTTAAAATAAAATAAAATAATTATATTTTATATAATACTTAAAACAATGCATATATATACATACATATAATAGCTGTGTGCATTGTGTTACGATTTCACACGTGCAGATAAATAAGCAACTAAATAAGCAGTGGACGTCTTCTGGCTGATGATGATGATGATTATGATGATAAAGACATGTACTTAACCTGACAATTTTATGACGTCAAGCTTACTTTAACACGTATTTTTGGTAGTATAGTGGTTTTAAACGAATATCATGCGATATGTTTCTGGTAAATGGAACCAGACATCTTTCTAACAAATCTTTACAAGTGAAACACCAACAATAATCATTTCTAACTAAAAGCATACATAATCCTACTAATATTAATATATATAATTTATTTATTAATATTATAAATTTATTTATAATATTATAAGTGTGAAAGTTTGTGAGGAAGGATGGATGGATGGATATTTGTTACTCAATCACGCCAGAACGGCTGAACTTATCTGGATAAAATTTGGCATAGAGATAGATTATCGTCTGGAATAGCACATAGACTACTTTTTATCCCGGATAAACGTACAGGTTCGTAAACCACGCGGGCGAAGCCGCTGGCGGAAGCTAGTAGAACATAATCTAAACCCCACTGCCCAAAAACTTTTCACTCACACACTTTTATAATTATCTTTATTTTTTTGACCTGCACATGACATCACACGACCCCCAGGCTAGGATCAGATCGACTCATAATTACAACTAAACAAACAAACTAATATCTTTATTTGCCTTTATATTACTGTGTTTTCACATCGGCACGTGTCTATGGAGTGCGTTTACGAAGCTTGGTACAAGGGGCGAGATAATTAAGGGTTGATTGTTGTATATATACATTATCTGATTGCTAACTGGTGGTTAAAGTATTTTTGGGCGTTGGTTTAGTATGTAATTATTACATAATAATATTAGTTACAATTGTCAGTATGTCAGAATAATACAAGGTTAAAAATGTCACAGGAAAGTTACTATACCAGGAATTATTTACATAAAATCCCTAATATGAACAAACTGCCTCATTGGTTTGGTGGTGGTCGTGAGATCCTGGGTTCGATTCCCGAGTCGGGCAAAGTGTTATTGGGTTTTTTCTGTGTGGAAATTCTCAGTAGCAAAACGGAGTCTGCAACTGTGCCTGGTAGATGGCAATTGGCTGGCTCACTGTTACATGGGACTCAATAGTAGCATCGACAAAATGTGGGTGTACATGTATAGTATAACATAATAGTACACATCTGCCTAACCCTTCGAGGAATACAGGCGTGAAGCTATGTTATGTCATTATTGAATTAAAAATCTTTCAATTCATTCCTTATTTTAAGCATATCAAACTTGATTTTAAAACCTAATTTTCCTATAATTAATAATAGTGTTTATATTAATAGGCACAGTCTAATTTCAAGTAAAATAACCTACTTACATACCTAAATATAATATTATTATGAAATATATATAAGTAGCCCAATATATTATCCGAAAATGTGGTATGCTGCGAAACTAAGCTGAGGGATTCACACTAGAGTAATGTTCCCGGGATCATACTATACAATATAGTGCTGACAAGTTGTAGCCCGGGATTTGTGGTAAAAAAACGGGATGTAAATTATGAACGCTTTTGGTAGTTCAGTTATTTATGCAGACAGTTTTTTTTTTTGACAGGGAGTTCTAATTTAACGTTATTGCGTAGTCTATCATGCATACCATGGCAGTGCATAAAGCATTCAGCATTTTTATGGGATTTATGTGGGTTTCTGTACTTGCACACACAAGAGATTAAGGGCTTCATACAACTACTCAACTAACCCAAGCGAGAGCCTTACTTGTACGTAATGAAATATTTAATTCACATTTTTATTTTGTGTTTGTTTATTGGAATAAGACTTTGGACAATAATACCGCCTCTATTGCTGAAGTTTTATTTTCATTAAAACAACGGTCGGTGTGGTTGAAATAAAACTTTTAATTGAGATTCATAAAAGCGATTACGCGATTTATAACGACGACGTTCTGAAGGCAAAAGTGAAAGAACAGAAGTATCCTTTTGATTTTAAAAACTTTATCAATTTTTTTTGTTTATCTTAGCGATTTCCGGGTTTTCTGTCCGGCAGGATAATAACGATACACGGTCGACACTCCGCTAAAAAGATAAATCAACCCAATATACCACGTTGGTCTGTCAAGATTCAATGAATCTAATGTAATTAATTAGCGGGTGTAATTTACTGAAAGAAGAAATTACAGAAACCTCTCCAGTTAATATCTAGTAGTTTTCTTCGTTCGTTCGTTCGGTTTTCGCAAGCATTTTTAAACTTCTGAATTATAGGGTGATTATAGGGTCCACTGAGTCTTGTATCTATCTGTATTACACTTTTCTCAATTTTGTGTAACTCCTGCAGTCACTTTATTTAATTCCAACCGTCAAATAAAATCTCGTGAATCCCGGACCATAGCACATCACTAGTACACATCGTTTCACGTTATGTGTTACAGTTTATCACGGCTATTATCATTGTTTATTACTGGTGTTCTTACTAATGACTGATGGTAGGCTTTGGAGCTTTCCAGACGATCATTACCAAAATGCCAACGGTTTCAAGGAAAACCTTTCCAGAAAACGTGCCAAGAATACGCAAATCATGAAGACGCTTCGTTTGTAGTATAGGTGTATCTTATTTTTTTCTATGAAATGAGACTTCAATAGTTACATAAATTATAAATGAATATAAATATTTTGAGGCGTCAGTAATGGAATAACCTATGGAAATAAATAGGCTAGATGACTGCATCAAAAATAAATTCTGAAATCTTGTTTGGTATATAGTTTTTCGTAAAACTCATTAAAACTTCATTAAATCTCTTGCGTATCTTTGGCGTTCTAAATTTTTTGTTTATCAAAATCACACTATAAATATGTCAATGGCAATAAAAACTATGACGTCACGCTTTTCATAAAAAGTAACTCAAATGACTAATATTCATCCACCGTATTGTAACACCAATGATGTACTCTCCCCTCTCGACAATGGCAGAATACTAGTAAATGGGCCGGTTGCCATTATTATAAAAAAAAATGCCGTACTTACACTTAGTAAGCAACCAATCTTTAAATCTGTTTAATAATTTACTGACATAGAATTAGTTAAAGAATAGCACCTCAGCTATCTTTGCAGCGGCCTAGCAAAGACACGTACAGTCAGCATCAAAAATATGTATACACGTAGCGAAATTCAAACCATATTCTACTATGTGTAAAACTGGTCAAGATATCAAGCACAATTTCCTCTAAAAATCGCTTTGGAATTTCATTAAAAGTCACGTCTTTTTGATGCTGATCGTACTTACTATGTTAGTTATCTACTTACATATGTATATATAGTATGCATCTTTGGTTTTCATAATATAATTTATATAATTTATCTAGCAGACATAGCAGGTTGTTCTTCTATTTTCTTAAATTTTATTATTTATTAATTTATTTATTACTAACTTGACACTTATCATTACAGGTTCATATAAATGCGATAATGTAATAGATTATATTTTGTAATAAGCGACACCTAGAAAAGTAACAGAGAATTAAAACCATCTGCTCGTGAATGAGTGTCGCTGAATAGTTCACATTAAATGGTATAGATGGCATGACTTTCCTTATCTACTACCGCCATCTATTGTAAGAACTGAGTAACAAAATTAACACTAGACGGTGAACAATACAGAAAGTATTCTTTGTTTACATATAATATCATTTAAATTACATTGTTCATCACAGATTTTGATAACTTGATTTTATATTTGCAAAAATTAAATTATTTTGAACGATGTTTTAACAATGACGTCAAAGTTCGTCACCTTCAGCAGGGATTAGTTCGCGTTGACAAACCTAGATGGCGCTTTTTTAAAGATATATTACATTCTTAGAAAAATTAAGATTTTATATTTAATTTGAGTTATTTTTAAGTAAAAAATAATTAAATAAATTAAAAATTATGTTTTTGTTCCATTCATAATATTTTTATGAACCAAAAATGTGAGATATTTTAGTATTTTATAAAAGTTCTACATCGCACAAGTAATATTTCCTTTTTTGTAAAGATACGTATAATAAATTCGGCTTAATAGTCGTACTTGCTTCGGCAGTACATATACTAAAATTGGAACGATACAGAGAAGATTAGCATGGCCCCTGCGCAAGGATGACACGCAAAATCGTGAAGCGTTCCACATTTTTTGGATGATTTAGATTTGAAAATTTCACTGTATATTTGTAACATATTTTATTATTATTTATACTACTTAGATTTTTTCTTTCGAACAATTATACATAATTATAATAGACGTAACAAAACGAGTTAGAAATAAAGTTGAAATTATACCTACTTAGGTCTTTATTTTAAACAAAATGAGATAATTACTATTTTATTGAACTCGCTCAATTTTATAGATTGTTTATGTCCGGAACAGTCCAAAATTGACCATACTGTCATGATAACAGATGCTAATATTTATCTACCAACAAAACCGTAACAGGAGCACACTTAAAAAAATCATTCTCAAGAAGATATCTTCGAAAGAACATAAAAAGACAATAACACTGAATTTACATGAAGCGTTCTCAAGGGGAGAGGCTGTCGATCGAAAAGCATTTAGCTGGCTGTACTTCGAGGCTTCAATCAAGAGGCGTATCTTATGATGTGGCACGCCCCTCAGACGTACTGTTACAGACACTTTAACAGCATAAAAGTGCTGGCATCCAAGTACGGTATTGATCAACGGGAAAAACAGCCACAGTATTCACTGGGATCTAGTGCATCTTATGATGAAGCACGTCTCTTTGATACGGACTTTGTTAGACTTTACAGAGTGTTAAACTAATGTTAAGAGTACCATAGGGTTTAGAGATGTGTAAGTAATGCTAGTAATATCACTCAAGTAATATCACTTAGTGACATGCAACAACACACATTACGCATGGAAAACTAACATTACAACATCACGCACCATTACACGTATACGAATTACGAATAAATAGTGACTGTAGTAGGTGTCATTTTTTTAGATGATGTACCGTCGAGTAAATTATAGAATGACCTTTTTTAATGTTTCAAGTGATGGTGATATTACCGAGTCATATTAGTTTGAGGGAAATGAGATGTAATGTTACATTACACTTTGACGTAATGTTTTGAGTATGTAGGGTTGCCATACCCAAATTTAGAAAACTCGGATTTGAAAGTGGAAATACCAGGACATTTCGGTTTAAAAACAGGATGCAGTATAAGAAAACAGTGTCAATGAAACTCAGTGAATAGCAATTACAATGTTCTATGAAATTATCTTCAATTAAATTATATAACATAAGAAATTAAATGAATGATAAAAATTTAAAATGATAGAACAACGCCGATGATTAAACGTAAGGTTCGAGGCAGTAGTGGCGCGTGAATAATAAAACACAGGACCTTACGAGGAGTTTTTAAGAAACCCACGACTCTACATAATAACTCTCCAGGACAACCTAAGACACTCCAAAAAGTAGGACATGTCCTGGGAAAACAGGACGGTTGGCAATCCTAGGGTACCATAGATGGGTAACTCGAAACAGGGTTATTTGGGTCTAACATTGTCGTTGAAACGAGGTTTATTTGTCGCAAACGTGGCTACTGAGCCTGAGGTCCTGGATTCGACACGGGTCATGCAAGTGTAAGTAAAATTTCTCCTGCACCGTAGGTACAGCTTACAAACATATTATATACAGACACAGAACAACTGTCTGTAGATCACACAAATATTTATTACGTGCAGTAATGAAACACGTAACACAAAAACTTAATCACATAGCCACTGCGCGAATCGTGCCATCGACTTTTCCACACCTCCAGATTGTTCTAGAATTATGATAATATGCTGCCATACAAAATGTTCTGCTTTAAAGAAATTCCACAGCTCTCTATAGATATTTTTTGTTGCACTGAACAATATTCTTCGCGACGTCGTAAGGCGTTTCGCTCGCAATCAGTGTGCGTTATCCAGCGCTCTCTGGGGAAAGAAAAACGAAGTCTTGTCTCGTCTATGCGATGGAGGTTTCAGCCGATTTAACATCTGCATTCACTCGCTGATATTGCGCTTCAGATATTGGAATTTAACGAGGTTGAACTTTGAGGAGAGATTGTGTTTTTAGTTATTCTGTGATAATAAAAGCAATTTAACAATATCTTTTGTACATATATCGGTACTGACGCTTGACGTAAGTTTCCATTAATGTGGAATTATTAGGTTGAATTAACTAATTAACATGGAATCAAAGTATGGGTCGAAAAAATTTGACTTAACCAATACATATTATTACCATCATCGTCAAAAACTGGGGCTACAGAGATATGTTAGGTATTCTGTAAATAGAAAAAAACTCATAGAGTAAATCAGTGATGGTCACAGATAAATAAAGCAACATATTATATAAAACGACCCGGGTACGTCTTAAAACTGCGGCCAGACACCGGAGGACGGGCAGCAGCGTCCTCTCACTAATCGGTGAGCCACTGCGATCCCCAAGCCGCCTGCCAAGCGTGGAGACTATGGTAAACCCCCCCCCTTGGGGGAGGCCTTCGTTCAGCAGTGGACGTTTTCTGGCTGATGATGATGATGATGATGATGATATAAAACGAAATACCCCTAACGTATTTTATCACTAACTATACACGATTTCTAAGGAACTAAAATACCTACAAGCTTTGAAAGGCAGGTAGGTTCTTTGTAAACGGGTGCCTATAATAATTATCTACGTATATCATAAAAACGTTACTATAGGTTGAAATGGGGGTCGAGGGGGGGAACCCAGTATATTTATAAAACAGAAATATAGCATTCACCTCAAACTTTTTAAGATGGCAAGAGCAAGTCACGTGTCGAATTTTGAGTACCTAATCTGGAAAGAAGCCTGCATTGAACCTGGGTATTTGCTATGTTCAGTAATGTAGTATCCGATATAAAATTTAAGCTGCAGACTATTTCAGTTGCATTCACCCGGTCGTCAACCACGATGGATCAGAGATGGGTGGGCGATATACCTGCACCGTGAAAGCTTACGTGACCATATCTCGAACAGGAAATCCATTGAGCTTTTTTTTTTTTTAATAGCGTTACTCTATTCTAGGATTTAACTTGTTTCGTAGGTACCTGCAGTTTACCAACATATGGACATCTCACGTGCACACACACACACACACACACCCAGAACCGCAAATATTCTTTCCGTACAGGAGTCAAACTCACGAGATGTAGGCAGAAAACCAACAATTATTTATTTTCGTACAATATTTGTGTTTTTATTAACATTAAAATGTTGAATTTCGTTTACATTGATTGATGACGACAAAATGTCAGTTATTATAATCAAATTGTCTCTCTTATTATCTTTCTAATTCCAGAAAAATGGAGAACGTATCGGTCACAACATTTGACATTCATCTATCAGTACGAGAATAACAGTCTTACGATGTTATTGTACAAAATTTTCATAACAATCCTCTCTATAGTTTTCACTGTTGTCCATACTTCAAGTGGGTACTTAACTGGTTTTAATAATGAGTTAGCGTGTCTAGACATGGTCGCCACTATGGTTACCTGGCTTGCTATGTAAATTAGCACTAAGCCTGCCACCCCCCTTAGTCCTGCGGTATTAAAATTTGAGTTAGTGGACTTGTTTGAATCATAATTGTAAAATATACTGCAGTTTGGTTTATGTATTGTGAGTTCGGTAATCTGTTTAAGTGTGAAAAGAGTTTAAATAGTGTTTATTTGAGAAATGGTCTAGTCGTCGCAAGTGCGACTGCCGAGCGTGAGGTTCTGGGTTCGAGTCCCGGGTCAGGCAAAGTGTTATTGGGTTTTTCTGTATTGACATTCTCAGCAGCAGCATGAAGTGTGGAACTGTGCCCAGTAAATGGCAATAATAATAATAATAAAAAAAAACGTTTATTTCGAGTTCACAAAAAGGACTCATAATTGTTAGTAAAACTTATAACCTAAGTGTTAGTAGTCAATTTACATTATTTGATTTTTGTTTCTGCGACATGCACGTCGCAGCATCTCCGTATGTACGGACAGTCTATCCTGCTCGCAATCATTGCCAGCACGATGTTGGAACTTGCCCGCACCCTGCGCACTAGAGATGTGCAGCGCTTTCTCATTGTTGTGTAAAAACAATCAGTTCGAGCTTCTGCGAACATGGCTGAGGCACTGCAGTACCGAGGCAGTCCCACCATCGACCTGAATGCGTTATTGAACTGGACGCGGAGGGCATTGTATGATTTTAAAGTAAAATTAGTCCATAGGCTGCAGGTGTAAAGCGAAGTGCAATAAGCTTTAAATAGCGCAATTTTAGCTTCAGAGGAGCAGCGTGCAAATCTTTGTGCTATCATGTTAGCTCGCACTGACAATGCCCTCCGCTCCCGCTCAATGTCAGTATCATCCCTGAGGTCAGCTGTAACTATATGTCCCAGATATTTAAATTGTTCAACTCTAGCCAAAGAAGTACCATACAGTCGAATAGAGGGCACATGGGATGGTTGTACTTTTTCAGCTTTAAAAACCATATACTGACTCTTGGTTACATTATATATCAAGCCATGAGTGTTAGCATAAGTCTCGCACAATTGCAGTAACTTTCTAAGCCCACAGACCGACGCACTCAGCAGCACCATGTCATCTGCGTAACTAAGGTTATTGACGCAAACATCGTCAATATGACACCCGACACGCTGACTGCTGAGTGCGACGATCAGTGCGTCAATATATAGGTTAAAGAGTAATGGCGAGGTCAACCCCCCCTGCCTCACCCCGCACTCCAGCCTATATGGGTCAGACAGTGTCCCCGCCCATTTAACAGCGTTGACCTGGTGTCCATACCAGTACTTGAGGATATTAATTAGTTCCAGTGGTAAGTTGATATCCTTCAGTTTTTTCCATAGGATATCATAGGACACCAGGTCAAAAGCCTTCGACAAGTCGAGGAAACAAGCATAAACCGGCGTTCTACGAGCTGTATAGTACCTGACGGTATGCTTGAGGCACAGTATTGCACTCTCTGTAGATAATGACGGACGAAACCCAAACTGATTGTTATGTAGTATAACAAATTTGTCTAACTGTGCCTCCAGCAAACCGTCAAATACTTTCGCTATAATCGTCGCTAATGAAATTGGCCTGTAGTTATTCTTATTTGCGACATCTCCAGTTTTATTTTTCACTACAGGCACTACTATAGTTTTCATCAGCTCTTGAGGTAAGTAGGAGTGACTCAAACACAAGGTATAAAACATTGCTAGGACTCTAGATATGTGAGGACCAGCGTGTTGAATATGTTCAATGCTGAGGTCATCATGCCCCGGGGATTTGCCTCTAGTAATGCTTTTGATGACTTTAGCCACATCTTTGGCTGAGAAGCGGGTCCCCCAGTTGCCCGTCAGCCCCTCAGCATTGATCACCGTCTCAGCCTTCCCCAAAGGAGATCGTACAAGAAAATGTTCACGAAAAGAGTCCGCAATGTCTTTGGAGCCACTCACACCATCAACGCTCACTGGTATGCCAGACCGAAGGTTCATTTTCTTTGTATTTTTCCAGAAACCCCTAAAATCGCGCGATGAGTGTAGTGAGGCCAGAATATCCATCTTAATTTGCTCCTGGTGATTCTGACACCACTTTAATTGAGCTTTAAATATACGTCGCGTTTCGGACATTTCGTCATAAATACGACCCATTCTAGGTTTACCGTACTCAACCCATTCTAGAAACCGTAATCTAGCAGCACAATGAGCGTCCCTGACATGCCTATTCCAGCCGATGATGCGTGAGCCCCTCCTACGCTCATTCCTGGTTCCCCGACTTGCCGATGCTGCACTTCTTAATGCCGCAACAATATCCCCATAAAGCCTGTCCAATATATCCTTATGGCTCTGATCACTACAATAGTAATCTGCACAATTTCCATATTCACTGGGAAAATCGATTGATTTAAGTCTTTTGTGGCATTCCTTATTATACGTTATGATCTGTTCCTTAGTGCGTTCTCCCCACACTACAGACTTATCAATTTTAGTTGTAATAGGTAGTTTAGGTGTTATCAAATTCAAGTTACACACAAGAATGAGTGGAAAATGATCAGACCATAACGTATCGTACTTAACATAGACATTAGAAATACAAAGTTTTGCTGGATGCGTCACAGCACAATGATCTAGCCACCGTTCAGACCCAGACGCTTCACACACAAACGTATAAGTATTAGACATAGATCCTAACATATCCACATCAACACAAGTCCAAGTTTGTTCGTTACAAAAATTTACAAACTCTCTGTAAAATAGTTCACTGGGGTGGGCGTTGAAGTCACCCATAATAAATACCGTTTCTACGCCACATTCATCAATGATAGCACTTACCGTGCCAAGGCAGTCTGTGAATACAGGTAAGTTCTCCACTGCGTTCGTAGGCATATACACACTAATCACTATAATTGGCCGATCACTTGTCACTATTTTTACCGCACAAACACGATTATTTTCGCATTGAAGCACTGACACATCAGTGAAAAGGCTGCTCCTCCACAAAAGTGCGACGCCGCCGTACGGCCTGCCCCTCAACATTCCGCTGGCCGTGTCGATCGCCGACGTCCCAGTGTATCCAAAGTCGTTATGAATAGTACTTAGGTAAGAGATATCATGCGGGAGCAGCCAAGTCTCCTGTAGTGCGATTATATCACATGTCTGACATAACTCTCTAATGCTATCCACAGAACGTTTCACGTTCTTACAATTAAAAGAGGCGAATCTATAATTTTTATCCATGTTTATTATCGATCGGGCCGTGTTCAGAGGTGCCTCTGTTCTTGTAATGCACAAATTTTCTAAAAATAACACCTTTAGGCCATAATTTCTCATCTAGAAATAATGGTAACTTATTCTCAGACACAAAGAATTTATAAGCAATATGGTCTGTTTGCCTTTTTGTATTAATTTTTCCCAAGGTCACCGTTTCCTGAGTCTTCATACGAATGTACTCAACAATGTCTTTTTCTTGTGTATCTTTATGGATATTCGAGATAAATATAGGAATTTTAGCTTCCGCCGCTTTAAAGTTACATTTTAAATCGCTCGCTATACCTTTCTTTCCCATAAAACGATATTTTGAAGTCTTATATCGTTTTTTCCTACTTTGATATGCTATCCAACCTTCGTCATCCTTCTCATTTACAGCAGGCAACATATGTTCATCAGCTGATTCATTGTTACTAATCGGCTGTTGGGTGCGTGACGTAGGCGATCGATTAACAGCCGACGTCGCTTCAATATAACCGGTATTAGACGGACTCACGACGGTAGGTGTGTTGTTCATATGCACTGACTGTGCTCGCTGAATGAGTGAATCATGCGCAGCTGATTGAGACCGCGCGTTTACCCGCTCAATATATCGGTAAATCAACGTATCTTGTTTACTTTCTAAGTAGTTTGATTGTTGCAAACCTTTACTGCTGTCATCATGTAATGTTGAGTTCATTTGATGAGAAATACCCATTGGGCCACTATCAAGCCCCCAAGCACCTCGTTTCATGTTCACTTTACAAATCGATTCCGGGTGCAATGGTGAAGTTTTGCTTTGCAGACATTCAATTCTCAATTCGTGTAGGTGATCAAGGGTAGCATATGTTACTTTTACCTTATCAATCTCCGCACGAACTTTTTCTATATCCTTTAACAACTTCGTACAATCTAAGTGGTCAAAAGTAATAGGGGGTAATTTGTCCAAGTTTCGAGCCACAAAAATGGGAATTTCGTCAGGTTCCACAGATTTAAAGACATTTATAATGTCTTCCAGATCTCTCTCCTCCTTGCCTTTGTTCTTACGTTGAATTTTTCTGTGCTTAGTCGAGATCGAATCAAAAAGTAACGACTTAGAATGCTTGATTTCTTCTTCTTTGAAAGTCGATTTACACAATTTGATCATTGTTTCCGTATCCACTAAAGACACTTTATTTTGTATATACGCGAGTAATTCGTCTATAACGACGTTGCACGCGATACATTTCACAGTTGTTGACATTTCGTAAATACAATACCGACATTAGCACTGTACTCGAATAACACGCCCGTACGGTACGATGCGCTTTTTTTTTTTTTTTTTTTTTTGAGTTGTCTCTCGCAGTTAGCTCAGGGAGCTTTTACTGCTTAACCGGGCAAATGGCGAGACCAGAAGGGCCTCCAGCCGAGGTACGATGCGCGCGCGCGACTGGCTATATATAGGCTCGCCTCCTATTAAATGAGACCAATGGCATCGGCGAAATGTCGGTGTACAATTGTAAACCTCTGTCTAACCTTTTGGGGAATACAGTCGTGATGCTATGTTATGAGAATTATGTGTTGTTTATATTTTGTGATGTATATCGTGAATCCTAGAATTTTTTAAATTCTATAATAAAATAAAATAAAAATCAGCTTAGAACAAAGTATTCCTATTTTAGTTTCAATTTTTTTATACTAACTATATTAATTATAATCACTCTGTATATAAGGTACTAGCTTCCGCCCGCGGCTTTGCCTGCTAAGATTACGAAGCCGTGCATTTTTTTGTGCGGAACCCTTATTCTTTTTCTAAAATAAAACTAAGTTACTCCTTGTAACATCAGCTATTTGCTAGTGAAAGTCCCGTCAAAATTGGTCCAGCCGTTTCGGAGATAAAAAATTAAATAAAAATTCTTTTTTTGTTATAAGCACTGTATACGTACTTTCATATGCAGTTAGTAAAAAGTTGTTATTTTGACAGTACAAACTGACACTTCAATTTTATTTATTTTTATCGATAGCAGTTGTTTAATGTCCAAAGTTCACTTTATTAGTTTCTCTTTCAGCCACTCAACTGCAAAGTTGAATTTATCAGCTGACAAAATCAGTCGCTGATTTACTGTTACCGAGTAAATAATATACTAGAGAATCAAAGCAACAGACACTCTAACAAACGAACAAACAGTCTCTTTCACAATCCATCAAATAAAGTCAACGTACATTGAAGTTTTTCATTTACTAGAGAGCTTTCTTATGAGGTTACACGCACCGGTGGATAACGAAATAAAAGCTATACGTACGTTTGAAATAAAATTCAAATTGAAATGAAAGTTGAAAAATCGTGGTTTGGACTCATTTTGGATTTAAGTTAAATTTATATTAACTTAATGCAGTATGTAATCCTTTTTGCGGGTTTTTGGGATTATTAATGTTAATCTATACATCTATACATATAAATAAAATTGGAGTGTCTGTTTGTAATATTGAAATAACCGTTTTTTACTACATGCATATGAATATATATACGGTACATACACCAAAATAACATTTTTTCAATTTTTGTCTGTCTGTCTGTCTGTCTGTTTGTATAGGTTAATCTCTGAAATGGCTGGACCGATTTTGACAGGACTTTTATTGGCAGGTAGCTGATGTAATAAGGAGTAACTTAGGCTACTTTTATTTTAGAAAAATACTTTTATTTTAGAAAAAAATAGGGTTAAGTGCATTTGGTCTCACAAAAAAATACATTGTTAAGTTCCGACATCCACGCGAACGAAGTTGCGGGCACAGCTAGTGATAAATAAACTTGGTTTTATTGAAATTGCAACGGCTCTATTACAAAACAAGGTTCATCTTTCTTTTTCTTTTTTTCGTTTAAAGAAACGTTGCCCCACACTAGGATTTCTCCTGTATCGTGGGTACAGTTTACAAACATACATGTCACATGCACATACAACCAGACCCGAAACAACTATCTGTAGATCATATAAATATTTGTTCCGTGCGGGGATCGAACCCGCGACACATACCGCAGAAAGCCAATTGCTTAAACACTGCGTCAACCGTGTCGTCGTCGTGGTCTTTAGAGCAGTTGTAACTTTTGTATTAAAAACTGTATTTCTATGACACTAAGATTCAATACTCAATACTCAATACTCAATAACTTTATTGCATCCCATAATGTATACAAAGGCTGGTGGGTAAAAATTAAAGAGAAACAATTATGGACCCTGTCGGGCACAGCAAGTTAGTTTTTTTAGAGGAGAGGATGAAGAGCGCTTTTTAAAACATAATATATTGAAAAAGGCAGAAAATCTGATATTTATATATTTAAGTAAGTAGGTATTATTATTGTGTAGATTTATATTCATTTTATTTATTAATATTCATATATTTATTTATTGTTTATAATTTTATTCTAGATTATGTATTCATTTTTATTATTTATTTTATATATTTATTTATATATTAGCTGTAATTTTAATTAACTAAAATTGTAAGTAGTTAAAAGATATTGCACGGTAAGTAAGGTAAATAAATATATTTAAGTACTACTTGTTTATCCTCGTTTATCCCTATTACCCTAGTTGGAATTTATCTTTGAGGTATTCGTCAATTGTGTAATAACTTTTATCTAAGAGAAATCGTTTTAATTTATTGGTAAATATATTATTTGTTTCTGTGTTTTTTATGTATTCAGGTAATTTATTGTAGATTTTAATGGATGTAACAAACGCACTAGAGGAGTGCATTTTTAATCGTGAAGTTGGTAAATTGAGTCTGTTTCCATGTCTAAGTTTGATTTTTGTTTGAATGTCTTCTCTTTTGCTGTAGAATTGTGGGTACTTCCTTACAAATTTGCAAATTTCAAATATATAGAGGCAGGGTAGCGTTAAGATGTTTAGTTCTTTGAAGTGTGGTTTACATGATTCATTATACAACAACCGGATTGAAAGCTTAAAACTGGTCTAAACATGAAGGGAAGAGTTTCATGGTATGAAATAATATTATGATGTTTTTTACAGTAAGATGAATTAGTGTTCTTCATTTACTAGCATCTATCTATATTTCAGTCAGTAGACAGGTATAATTTCCATTTTCGGTAGAGACATTAATTATTATTTAAAAATAAACCGTAATACAGTCAAACTAGATTTTTATTTCAAAAAGAGTAATTAATTTATATTTGAATTCCTTTTAGCCTAAGATTAACGGTTGTAACATATTTTTTTTTTGCGTTCTTGCGCAAGTTAATAGCTTTCACGCTATCAAAATTTAATTATTTAATATTGATAACATAATCTTTGTCACCCTGTATAAAATATCTGGTTAGACTGGGACCCGACACCAACATTATGTAGTTTCGAAACTCGGACCCAAGACCTCGCGCTTAGCTGCTGCGGTTGCGATCACTAAACCACGAGGGCAGTTATGTGATGGCTAGGCGGCCATTTTTATTCGTCCGAAGCCATACAGTACACGAGTTTTCTTACTATTTACTATCAAAGTAAATTTTTCATGATAGCGATTTTAATTCTTAACTTGGTTACATTAGGGATTAGAGTCGCTTATGTGACATCTAATCATAGTAAAGATTTGATTTACTATTTATTATTTTATAGAGATGTCATGTTAGCGACTCTAATCCCTAATGTAACCAAGTTAACAACTAAAATCGCTTGCATGAAAATTTACTTTACTTTGTTAGTAAATAGTAAGAAAACTCATAATCAGCGGCGTGCACAGAGTTTTTAGACAGGGTAGGTAGGTAGGTAGGCAGAACATTTTTAAAGCTTACTTACCAATAATACCTACTGCATGTTGGTATTGGTTCGTCGTCTTGTCGATTAAATAATAATGTATGTGATTTGCCACCTCAAATATCTTATAATAAATATTTATCTGAGTTATGTAGGGTAGGCAGTGTCTTTTTGTCTTTATGCACCGCACACCACTGTTCATGATAGCCATACAGATAGTTCAATTCTTTATTTCTACAAGGCCGTATGTGTTATATTTTAAAGCCAATATCCCGACACCGAGGCCAACGGAAATTGTATTCTGCCTCGAGCACGCTTCACAACTTGGACAAACATAACACACACTTGTGCATTAATGTTAGCGATTTAGTTTACACGTTTGTTGAAATTCATAAAAATATATACCTAGGTACTATTTACTAAAAAAAAAAAATCCCCCGTAACCTGGTCCACTAACATCCCATCACAATAGCCCAAGTAGTTTTTCTTCAGATCAGACAATCCCTGGATTTGTAGGACTAATGCAGAACGCATTAGTCCTACAAATCCAGGGATTGTTCTTGGGTGCATTTCTATAGTGTGTACAGGGATAATCGCTGGGTATGTCACCATAACATTTCATTAAAGCTGTCTTAATTGTCTTGGCCTCTACATGCTGGCTTCAGCCCCACGCACGCCTTCCAAAAGTCGGGAACTCTGTAGTCCAGTGCAAGGAAAATATGTACTATTTCATAGGGCAAGGGATCCGATTTTGAAACAATTGAATTTAATATAAAATTTTCTCCCGTTTTGTTATTGTAAATTAGAAAATAATATAAATAACAGATTAACGTTTGATGACACGATTGACACAGTTGTTGAGCGATATACTGCTGCGCTACGTGTCGTGGGGTCGATTCCCGCACGGATCCAGTACCGGATTAAGCAAGCGCGGGCCCGTAGCAAATTCTATCGAGGGGCTCTTGATCTGCTATGGGCTCTTAAGTATAAAGTAACTTTTTGCAGAACTTACGCATTTACCGTTAGCAATTTTGTGTTTTATTTTCGCCAATAAAATAATAGTCTGACGTGGATTGTCTTAGTCGGAAAACAGGTGTAACGCTAGGCGAGGAGGGCGGGTTTGGATACGCGGGGCCCCCTTTTGCGCGGGGCCCGTAGCAATTGTTACTCTTGCTACGTGGTTACTCCGGCACTGCAGGGATCAAATATCTGTATGACTTAAAGATAGTTGTTTCAGGTCTGGGTATTTGTGCATACCCAAGATACAAAGATTAAATTATTCCTAGTATGGATCAACGTTTTTTAAGAAAGAAATTCTAAAATTTCTCGATCGCGCTTCTATTTTCATTTCTATCATCATCCAACTGAAAGTTATTCATGGATTTAATTACTAATTATTTAAACTCCGCTAATTTAAATCTTAAGAAGAATCAAGAAGTTTTCGCATTATCATTTCTATACAGAAGAAACTTTAGACATAAATATCTATAACGTGGCATTACAATTTTTTTAAAACAGTATTATAATACATGGATCGAGCGAGCGATCTTCAAGTACTTGAGCAAACGCTGCTCAAGTAAAGATAACGTCTGAGCGTCAGTATGAAACAAATCAGGTCACCATAGAATACCGTACATTTAATTCAAATTCTCACGTTAACCTACATTTAAAACCGATGTAATAAAGTCTTCAGACAACTACCTACCCATTACATACCACGAACCCGTAGAGCCTGTAAATTTTCCTCAATTAACAACGCTTACACACACTACCTACTTGCACGGAACTTTCACGTTAATAAATATTAAAGCAGCTTTTAGTGAGCTGGGTTTATACGATTCGCTGCGTTCTCATTCGTGGCAATATTGTTAAAAAAATGGAAGAATTGTTAAAAGGTTTTTTTAATAATAAAATGGCGGATAACGTCCGCATTGGTTTAGTGGTTGTAAGCTGTTGAGCGTGAAGTCTTGGGTTTTGGGTCGAGCTGTGTTATTAGGTTTTTTTGTTAGAAAAATCCTTTGTAGCAGCCCGGAGTTTCTATTTGTGCCCAGAAGATGGCAGTGGTTCTGCCCTCTATAACATGGGGTTCAACAATAGCATCTATTAATTGATAATTATGTAATTAATTTAGCTACTGAAAAAACTCTCTAAAAAGTATGAAACAAGATAATATTGTCATCTGAAATTGTTATGTAGAAACTATTCAATATTAAACGTCTATTAAATAAAAAACTTACACGTAATATATATTAATGTATTTAATACATATTCATATTGATGTTCCGAGGATAGCCGTGGTCGTATGCCACCTACCCTACCAAAACAATACATTCTAACAGTAGTAAGCAATCATAAGCTTTAGGGCAAAGTGCTTTAGGGTAAAATTAATATATTCATTGTAAGTTTTAATTTGTTATTTTTATCCACAGAGATGATAGATTGTCGCTATATAGGTAATATGTATATTCTCATGTTTTTCAAGGATTAATTCTCCGTATCATCCTAACTTTAATATTATAAATGTGTAAGTTTGTTTGTTTGTTATCTTTTCACGCCTAAACTAAATTTTGCATACCTATACGTTATCAGATATACAAAAAAGTACTGTTCTCACGGAAAACAACAATAATGTTCTTATGATAATAGATGGCGCCACGTGTCATTCGCCAGCAGAGTACAACCCGAATTGATTGTCAAATTCTAAATTAATGCGAGCGAAAGCCGCGGGCAAAAGCTATTTGTAATAATACACAATGTTTCGCTTTCCACAATAGCAAAACAGCTGATAGAAAAATTCCAAATAAAATCAAAATTGCTCTTTGTTGTTCTAGCGTGGAAAACACAACACCGCGTTGTTGCAGTGCCCTCTAGAGGTCAGCCCATAAATGCAATCCACTACCCAGACCACTTGCAGTTACGAGAACGTGGATTTTCACTACCACAATATATTGTGCTCACTAGAAAATTCCACTTAATAGGATTTTTATGTGCTTCACAAGTGAATTTTATAGAATAATTTTGTTTTATCAAATTCTATCCTCATTTTTTGTAAATATTTAAACGTTGTATGTGCTTTTAGATAACTTGAAATGAAATATTTGTTTCCTATACCTATGTCATCTGCCTAGCCTTTTCCCAACTATTGGGGTTGGCTTCCAATATAACCGGTTGCGGCTGACTATCAGTATTTTACACGGAGCGACTGCTTTCTGACCTCTGCCACCCAATTACTGGGAGACACTGATACTCTAAAGTTAGACTGGTTGTCAGACTTTTTGAGCTACTGACAACGTAACGACTGTCATACGTTTTCGTATGACACCCGGGACCAACTGCCTAACGTGCTTTCCGAGGCACGGAGAGGTCTAGATTTGTAAAAAATTGTCACCCGTCCAAGAACTGACCGCGATTGGCGCTGCTTCACCTCGGAGGTCGATTGATCTGCGCGGTAGCTATGTAGCTAGCCTCTCAACTATACCTATGTACTTACTATAAATACTTTGGTTTGTGAATAAGCTAAAAAAACAAGATAGAATCAAGACCCAACTGAAATGTTTAAAATAAGGATGTTTCAAATCTCGCAATTCCAAATGCTGCTTACAATTTAATCCGTGTCCTTTTTTAATTATTCTAATAAACAAGAATACAACCACAAAGACAACAACAATAAAATCAGAATTACAAAGTCACCCCTAACATAAACCTTGCAAACAGGCATCCAGCAGTAATCGCTTACGACAAATTAGCGCAAAAAAGCGCTGCACTTAATTTGTTAAGTCCCATAATGAGGGCTGCAAAGTCGAGAGATCATTTAACCGCATTTATCCGGATAATACCGGCACAGACCGGAATTCCTCAAGTTGAGATTTGTAAGAAGAATGAAAAAAGTTATGGTATGGAATAAAGTTAAGAAATTGAAAATATTTTGTGTTTCTTAGATTTTATTTCTGAACCAACTAGCTTCTGCCCGCATGTATTACGAATCCGTGCATTTTTTGCGTGGAACCCTAATTTTTTTCTAAAAATAATTCTACGTTACTCCATATACCATCAGCTATCTGCCAGTGAAAGTCTCGTCAAAATCAGTTCGGCCGTTTTGGAGATTAGCCGGAACAAACAGACAGACATAGAAAGACGGAAATTTTAATAATTGTTTTTTTTTATTATATATTACCGTAGTTATAATAAAAACAGTATTCATATATTTTGAAAGTATATAGAATTTCATATGAATTTGGTAAAAAGCTGTTATTTTGACATTACAAACAGACACCTCAATTTTATTCATTTGTATAGATTTCACACGCAAGCCTTATACGACACGGTAGCTCAGTGTAAAGAGCAATGATATGGTATGCCAGAAGTCGTAGGTTCAACCGACGCCCGTACCAGTCATTTTCAAGTTAACTTTATAGTTTTTCTACCAAATTTAAAAGGCCATAGATCACACAATCTAGTATGATATTTTTCTACTTATTTCCACACATAAATCGAGTGGCCAATTTATTAGAATGCCCAATCTACAATCTATAACAATAATGTCAAACCCAGACGTAATAACGAGTACGAGTCTGACATTGTATTGTATTGCAACACAAAGGACGTAATAATTTTTGAACAACATACCAATACAAACCTGTTGTTTGTGCTAATAGGTTCCTATAATTACCTACACATATTAGAGCATTTTTTTTTTGACCCGGGTACTTCTTAAAACTGCGGCCAGACACCGGAGGACGGGCAGCAGCGTCCTCTCACTAATCGGTGAGCCACTGCGATCCCCAAGCCGCCTGCCAAGCGTGGGGATTATGGCAAACCCCCCCTAGGGGGAGGCCTTCGTTCAGCAGTGGACGTCTTCTGGCTGATGATGATTAGAGCATTCATTTTTTTTTTCTTCTGGGCATACTGCCGATTGACAGCGATGCGGAGGAGTATTTTGATGCGTAATTTTTTTTATAATTTTTACTTTTTTAATCTGATTAGTGTAGTAAATATAGTTTAACAAATATTTAATTATAACGTTTAATAAGGAATTTTAATAATAAATATACGAATAGGGATAAATAGGGACAACTAAATATAAGAGCATTCATATGTAATGTAACATTCAAACGATTACGTGACGAGTGGTTGACCATCTTACAGTAATTTTGTTTTTAACTTTTCCTTACGCTTAGCATAGCATAGCATAGCATCACGCCTGTACTCCCCGAAGGGTTAGGCAGAGGTGTAACATTGTACACCCACATTTCACCGATGATTTCCCTACACTTATAATAATGGAATAATTCCTGTATCGTCGGTGCGTTTACAAACACATACATATATTCACATACACAAAGACCCAGACCCGAAACAACTAACTGTAGATCATACAAATTGATACGATATTATACTAAGACTAGCGGACCCTTTCCTCGATATCGATTTTCTGGATCGATAACAGTATCACCGAGGTCCAACTTTAATTAAGAACCATCCAGGTAAGCTCAAAAGTACAAAAAATATCATCAAAATCGATCAAGCCGTTTAGGCGAAAAATAATTACAGACACACATATACACAGGAATTTTATAAATATAAAGATGTTTTTTTTTTTACAAGTGATTGCTTTAGTTATTATGCATCTTTAAAAGGATTATCATGTTGCAACTGTGCTTAGAGTCTTTGAATAAGACGTAGTAATATTGTCACGTATTTGACGCGCACTGAGCCACGACGCGGCCCATTAAAGAGTTTTTCCCGATTCGCACGTGCGTGAGACGTGCGTTTATGCAATAACCTGTGCTGATGCACGCAGAGAGGTACAGAGTAACAGAGTTCTTTTTATTTTTGTAAAGCGTCTGATGCGCGTCGACTGCTCGTGTAAACGTTTACGCGTGCAGTACACGCAACGCGCATCAGACGCTTCGTGTGTAAAGGCTCTTTAGTTTTACATTTACCACTGTTATCTGGTTTTCACTGGTGCCACCTGGAGTAAAGTTCTTCAAGTTAAGTTTTAGTAAGAATAATTGAACGTAGTTTGCTCTCGCTCTACTTAGGAACGAATGTTACTTTCAAGAAATGTTCATAGGAGAAATCTGTTTTAACAACTTTAAGTTTCTGAATGATATTTCTGTGAAATGTTTCGTTTTCTCGGAATTCTAACATACTCTGTTATTTACGTATACATAATATTTGTTTAATACACACTAGGCTTACAACTTGTAAACATCAAACGCTTAACTTGGACATTTTCACCCATTTTTGTATAAAAAATGGATATATTAATGGATATATGCTGAGTTACGGCCGTTTTTGCGCGGATGTGGCGCATATTTTCCTCATTTGTCCTCCTTTTTTTTATTATGTATTTATTGTATGCGTAACATCATGACGGAAATAAACAGATTTTCTTTCTTTCTTCTTCTCTTCTATATTAACCGCACTTAGTTATTGGCCGATAAAGTAGTACCTACATACGCTGTGATAAGGTAACAAGTAATTAGTGATAGGTATGATAACAAACAACTTTCCTAAATAAACAATTTTATTCCCAAATTCCACTACGATGAACTTGGGATCACTTAAACAATGCGCGATGTTGCGTAAGGTAGCTGTTGAAGGTTAGACCGGCGCACTATATTAGCAGTCATCTTATAAAATGGCACTGATCCAGACTAAGTCACAATCCTTGTAACATTTCAGCCAAGCAGGTTGATCATGTAAAAAACAAATTACAGCCGCACTGGCCAACAAGCAGTGCGTACCTTTTTCGCTCATCTTTACTATAATTTGTCTGGACTTTAAAATAGAACTTAACCCTGAGTTTGTGTAGGCGTTCCTTCACAGGGATAGTCATAGGTAATGCCGACGCCATCTAGTTTCAAAAAGATGTGTAAAAGTGATTGAAAAATATTAATTGCAAAATAAATAATTTCATTTCATTTATTAGTCACAGCAAATATCAGTTAACTGTCAAATTTGTCTTATGTGACATATATAATATAGTAGGATTACTTCAATCTACAAGTAAGGTGCGTTGGGGTAAAACCGGCAATGGGGTAAGATCGTACCGATCGAATTTCCGGCTAATTCGACCACTTTTTATACATTGTTCTCCAGTCAATAGAAGCAGTTTTATTAGCTTGTATTGCATGGAGAACAAGGTCAATAAAAAAGTATTTTAATCAGCTGGAAATTCGATCGGTACGATCTTACCCCATTGCCAGTTTTACCCCAACGCACCTTATGTAATTGCCAGTAAAAACCATTATAAATTTCACCATTTTACTGAACATGTTTAAGTAAATATTAACACACGTTCAAGAACTTTGTTCAACTCTGTCAGATCTTTATAAAGTTGCTGTCAGTTCCAGGTCTCTGTATTTGAACTACTGTGGTAAAGTGCTCTACATAATAATCTTGCCTAAATATTCCTTATTTAGGCAAGATTATTATGTAGAGCAATAAATAGCAAATAAATTGCTATTTATATTAAAATAACATAGCGTGTATTCCCCGAAGAGTCAGGCAGAAATATACGAATACTATTGTGCACCCACATTTCGCCCATGTTGTTATTGATTGTATGTAATAGGGGACAAGATTATTGCCATCTAGAGCTCAGACAACGTGCCGCTACTGAAAATTTCCATGTACAAAAACTCAATATTACATGGCCCGACCCGGAATAGAACCAAGCCTCTCACATTCAGCAAAATCCACGCTACCTCTATTTACAAAGAGGTATCCTGGATAAGGACATTGCAGCAAAAACCTTTTTTTTAAACGTCGCCCTACTCTTGTATTTCTCCTGTGTCGTGGTGTACAGTTTACAAATATACATGTCTCATGCACACAAACAGACCCGAAACAACTATCTGTAGATCATACAAATGTTTGTTCCGTGCGGGAAACCCACGACACCTAGCGCAGAAAGCTAATTACTTAGCCGCTGAGCCAACCTAGTCAACACAGACGAAGTCGCGAGCAACAACTAGTATAAAATAAAATAAAGAAATACTAATACCTTACTCTGCCTGTCACCATATCTACGCATTTAGTACTCATTGGGGAACCCAAAGTTAAACACGCAATGCATACACAAGTCTACTCACACCCTTAAGTCAAGGGTGAGCGTTTATTTGGATGGTTGTCGCTTTTCAATTGACTTTTACGACTGTGAAGATGTATGGCTGATATCTCCCTTTTCTTCACTGCTTGTTATTAGGTTATCTAGGATCCGGAGCAGTGAGTGTTTATATTATCTATTAGCGACCCGCCCCGGCTTCTCACGGGTAGCAGAGCTGCAGAGCATATACGCTCTATCTATATCTCTTTCCTGCGCCACCTCGAACCAGCCCCACTGGTACGCGTCTAGGTCACCTCGCCACATTTTCTAGGCCGACCTCGACGGCGTCGCCCATCTCCAGGCACCCATTGTGTAGAGCTAGGTAGGATGCAAGCGACGTGCCCCACCCAGTCCCATTTAAGCGCAGCGTAGTGTTACGTGTTCTGTCTGAACAGACAGATGTTAAAAAACGCAATACAAAAAAAAAAATAACTACCCAAAAGCGTCGAAGTAGGTGCTTTATAGGTTATAGGTTATAGGTATAACGGGCTGCTTTCCGCAAATACACGCTTGGGCGCATTTTTTGCGTCGGGGTGGGAATAATATCAGTTTATTCGATCCACCCCAGTTCTTCGAGAAATGCCAGCAGTCGCTTGACGTTGCTGGCTATTTCCCGGAGGGTACCTGGGTTTCCGAAGTACTTGGCCCTGTATGTGGCGACCTCAGGGCAGTTCAGTAGCACATGGGCTGCCGTTTCTTCCTCCTCCATGCATGCTCTGCACAGAGGACTGTTTGTAATTCCTATAACGAAAAGATGTTTATTGAAAGAGCCATGTCCGGTGAACGCTGCTGTGACTGTCCGAAGTTGTTGCTTCGTCAGTCGAAGCAGCTGGCTGGTTATGCGTCCGTTTATTGCAGGGAGAATTTCCTTTGTCTGCCTGCACTCACCAATACCTGACCAGAGGTTTTTGTGTTGGTCATTAGTGCGTTGTCTTACCAAACTGCGTAGATAACTGAAGGGGAGTGGCGCTATAGGCTCGGGTCCTACCACGTCCATGCTCGACCCTCTTCTAGCTAGTTCGTCAGCAGCATCGTTACCCCTAGAGCCGCTGTGTCCTTTGATCCATTGGATGGTTATTTTATTATGATTGCCTACCTTATTCAGCTGTTGGTGGCACTCGTATAACAGCCCGGAGTTGACGGTGTAGCCGTTAAGCGATTGTAGAACCGCCATACTGTCCGAGAGTATGCGAATGGGGTATTCCTTGACACCTCTAGCTAAGGCCGCTGAGGCCGCTAGAGTGATGCCCATGCACTCTGCTTGGAACACTGTGTTATGGGCCCCTAGGGGTGTGGAGATATGTATGTTTAGGTCCTCCGAGAAAATACCTGATCCGGTACCTGTGCTGGTTTTGGACCCATCCGTGAAGATTTGAAGTTCTATAGGGCATAGCCCTAAACTTCGTTGTCCTTCGTGGAGTTGTATTTTGTATTTTTTGTCGAAGATGAACTCTTTTGGTATGCGGTCATTGACTGCCTGCATGATGGGGAAGTCTCCATAGAGTTCTTTAAGTATAGTGGTGTGTGTGTTGAGTGTTTTATAGTTTTTCCAGAGCCCCAGAGACCTTAGTCGCACCGCTGACATGGCTGCTTCTTGCTGTATAAATAGGTGTAGCGGTGGGAGATCTAGCATGGCTTCCAGAGCTGCAGTCGGAGTGGTCCTCATGCAGCCAGTAGTTGCCAGGCAAGCAAGTCTCTGGGTTCGTTGTAGTTTATTTGCTATTGTGCCTACCTTGGTTTTATGCCACCATACTATGGAGCCGTATGTGAGCATAGGGCGGATCACCGTCTTGTATAGCCACAGGATTATTTTAGGGGAAAGTCCCCATCTTTTCCCAATCATTCTCCTGCACTGCCAGAAGGCGATACTGGCTTTGTTTATTTTGTTTTCTATGTGTTTACTCCAGTTTAATTTGCTGTCCAGAGTGACGCCTAAGTACTTAACTTCTGTGGACAGTTGGAGTACGGTGCTGAACAGTTTTGGTAGTCGATAGTGACCCAGTGTTCGTTTTCGGGTAAACATGACCAGTTCCGTTTTGGTGGGGTTGACTGACAGGTCGTATTCTTCACACCAGCGTTCTACAGTCCGCAGGTAGGTTCTACAGTCCGTAGGTGCTTTATTATTATTATTATTATTAACTCCTTTACTCATTATATATTTTATTAAATATATAATGAGTAAATATATAATACTTTGATTTAACTTTATAATTTAAATATATATATATATATATATAATAAATTATATATCACTGTGAGAGCAAAAATAAGACATTACATCACTATCATTTAGATGGTTGGCAGTCCACAACTGTGCGTTTCTCTAGAAACTTTCTGCCTAGCACAACAAAACTGTGGAATGAACTGTCGCCTACGGTATTTCCGGACCAATACGACCTTCAATCCTTCAAGAAAAGAGCGTACTCCTTTTTTAAAGGCCGGCAACGCACTTGTGACTTCTCCGGTGTTGCGGGTGTCCATAGGCGACGGTAATCGCTTACCATCAGGCGATCCGTCTGCTCGTTTGCCGCATATCACAAACAAAAAATAATAATAATAAAACAGACAAACTGACAAAAAGTTGTATTGGATAGCAGATCTATATAGACACCGTGCTATTGTACTGTTATATCTGAACACGTTCCCAAAGGAGTCGGCCGGATTGCCATTTCTTATAGATACGGATTGCAGTGGATCGCACCATGCTTTAACTATAGATAAAATATTTTCAGTCATAAATAACTTAGCAATTATTTCTTCTAGGGTCACGTAGAGATTTAAATATAACTTTCATTATGATAATACAATATGAATAATTATTGTGTTATTAGCAACAAAAAATAGATGATTAGGATTGATCGGTGACTTTCAGTCATTTTCACAATTTTTTATTATTTTGTTGTTTAAATATGACAGAAGGGTTTAAGACTTAATTTATTTATAAATGATTGATTATTATCTACTGGTTCAAGACACGACCGATGCTTGTAGATCCCACTGTATTTTTTTTTTCGTTTTCAACCTGCTTAATCTCTAGTTCTTAATGTGATGGTGCAACTCAACCGTCTACTCACAATACATACATATTTGTCACCTGTGTCTGCTCGCATATTGTCTGATATTTCATCCACTGCGCCGCTCTGCAGGCTAGGTAATCGAACGGTGGAGTAATATCTAAATTTACATAACATCACGCCTATATTCCCCAAAGGGTGGGGTAGAATTGTATTATTTGTACACCCACATTTTGCCGATGCTGTTATAAAGTCCGATGTAATAGAGTGATACAATTTATATTTGTCGCTCTTACTCGGTTTTTCCAGCACTAAATACTAAGTCATAATTGCAAAACATTGATAGCATCACACCAGTTCTCTTGAAGGTGTAGGCAGAGCTGTACTATTTTACAATGTATACCCATACGATATTATTAATTTATTAATATATACGAGCCTAAAAATTACACATATAAAAAAACAAACAATGAAATCAAGATAAACAATAACAAAAAAAAACAGTCAGAGACACCACTATCATGCTTTCTTCTCAAGATCAAGATCCTCTTCCATTCATCCGCAAACACATCACAATCTGATTTAGTATCAAGAAGAGCATTGAGTGTGGTGAGAGTTCGCGGTATCGGAGACTTTGCACGTGCTATTGAAATTTTACCACAGAAAAGAAAACACGAGGAGAATTTCCAAAAACTCCTTTTTCCAAAAATTTACACCAATTGAATACCATAAACTGAAATAAATATTAACCATGGTAGTTGACCAATGCGCCGTAGTGTGTAAAGGGGCTTATTTGTTTAAACACGAAGGGAACTATCGGAGCATTAATGTTTGCTCGCGAACTAAACACTCCCTGAAGGCAATATAAATTATTTACGAGTGCGTAATAGCTCAAATATTATACTAGAGTGCCGGTTATTTGGTTTGGTAACCACATTCTGTACGGAATCATATCTGTTAATAGAATTGTGATGAATACAGTACTAATTTTACTACAGCTACGTGTCGCGGGTTGGATCCCCGCACGGAACAAATATTTGTATGATCTACAGCTAGTTGTTTCGGGTCTGGTTGTGTGTGCATGTGACATGTATGTTTGTAAACTGTACCCACGATACAGGAGAAATCCTAGTGTGGGGTAACGTTTTTATTAAAAGACCAAAAAAAAATTAGGTTAAGTTTAAAAACCATTGTAAATATTACCATCTTAGTAGCTTTTTTCAAGTTTATTGTACAGATCGATAATTAATCTCTCTTATTATCTCTAATGATGCGTGAGCAGTAACTACTCGTAACCAGCATGCATATATGTATAAATCAAAAATAGTATCTCAGGTAATTATCACGTATCATTCTGCAGTTTCTACCTACACTCATGGGGTTAAAGGCGTTATGTTCAATGTATTTTTCTTGTCGTTTCGTTATGGGCATATTATAAGTACTCATTTTATTAAATTGTACCGTGATCTGTAAGTTCCGTGGGTTGAATGCCTCGAGTGCGCCAGATACTTAGTATAAAAGTTCGACGCAAAATACAAGTCGTAAAAAATGGTAGATTTAAAGATGACGAAATTACATTAGTAACGTTCTAACTAAACCGAATTGCAACCCCTATCTTTGGTCCCTTCTATTATTTTTGACATGGAATTACTTGTCTCTACAATAAGCAAGTAAGAAAACAACATTTGAACTAGTTTTGTCTCAGAGTACATACACACTAATTCCTTTTACAAATTACACCCTTTCTTACAGGACTTAGCACTAAATATAACAACACTTTATAAGGCTAAGTGTCATAGCCATAATTAGCAAAGCTTTTAAGTACTTAGCTGGCCAAGAATTTTAATACAAGCTTAAAGCAAGAATAATGGCCGTCCGTCCAAGAGCTCTTATCATAACGAGTGAAATTCATCACGGTAGAGCTCCCTGAAGGTATTAGAAATGTTCTACTAAAAATATGTGGGGTAATTAATGTTGGCCCGTCTGTATGTTTAAGTTCTTTGTCCAATTTATTGTGTGTAATATCTAATGCGGCGGGTCAGACCGACTGTTGGCGTGGTATGGGCCACGCGTCGCCACGTCAAGCGTCGCCACGCTATATGATAGTATGAAACACAAATATAAAATATACATGAAAGGAGGTTTATTATAGGAAATAAATTTGCGTATTTATTATATTAAATATTTTTCTCATTTTTTTTTTCTTTGAAATAAACCTAAATATTTTATTTTTGATTATGCGATATTTATTTCTTTTCATAATCTATCCTTTTATGCATATTATGTTTCACATCTGCCAGGCGTCCCGCGCCGGCTCAATTTTTTTTACGGTTACTAGAGAACATTTTAATAGATCAATGCAATTCTATTGATGAATTTTAGTTTGGTGAATGTCCACTGATCCCCTGGAAATAAAATAAATGTGGCTCTAGTGAGGCTGCAAGTTACGCCCATCAATGGACATGGGCACATTTCATTGATTGATTCAGTACAAAAAGTTGATGGAATTACTTTAGATACGATGGACATTTATGTAACTATGTTCATCTCTGACAATTTTATGTACAGATACAGATATTTATAATTTTGTATATGTTTTATATAGTTAAACAATTTACTGTAATTTTAGGTTTTATTTTTAATATTATGAATTGTATAGAAAGCAAAAATATGATGTCTGATAGTTCTTCGCTGATATTGAAGATACAGAACTATTTTTAACTCGGTATTTTAGTAACTTTTAAAGCTTAGTGACGATTATATTAAAATAAACTTTCTTAGGAGACGGATCTAACAGGCACATTAGTACATATTCTATTCAATATTCATTAATTTGCGGCGTCTCAACTTTCTTTATTTTTTAAAAAACATTACCCGTCACTAGGAATAATTCCTGTATCATGGGTATATACAAATAGAAATATTCAAATGGACATACACTCAGACCCGAAACAACTACTTGTAGATCATACAAATATTTGTTCCGTGCGGTAATCGAAGCCGCGAGACGTAGCGTAGCAGTCGATTGCTCAACCACTGCGCCAATCGTGTTGTCAACTATATTATCATATGGCTCTACTCAATTGCTGAGACAATCAAATATTGATTTTCATTCGATTTTAAACTTGAAATAGTCATAAATAAACATTACTATACCACCTTTGCCACCCATATCCGACAATTTATTCCACTCGATGTCCATTTAATACTACCCTCTAACACACGCGTCTAAATAATTCAACACTTTATCAGTTAAGATGTAACGTTTTGACCCTTCTGTCCCTCATTTGTGCCCATGGGGACCGTTGTACTGGGAATTTCGTAGAGACAGGGATCGTTCTAGCACACTCGTAAATTGTAGGTACTCCAGTTGTTTTAAGTAAGAGGTTTTGGATGTTTTCAGTACAAATGTCCACAGTTTTTGAGAGAAGAATTGTTGGTAATGTAAATGTGTAAGTAAAAGTTCCATTAAAAGTCTCATGAACGTCGTAAGGCAACGTGTCGAAATGTTGAAAAGCTTTCTCATAATCTAAGTTGGAGTGTTAAATTATATAACATACATAATATATACATAGTATATATATACCAAGAACGACGGTTGGCGCAGTGGTTAAGAGATCGACTGCTGAGCTGCGTGTCGCGGGTTCGATTCCCCCACGGAACAAATATTTGTATGATCTACAGATATTTGTTTCGGGTCTGGGCCTTCGTGTATGTAAATACACACCGTGCCTCGGAAAGCACGTAAAGCAGTTAGTCCTGCGCCTGATCTCTCTCCGGTCGTGTCGGATTGCCGTCCCATCGGACTATGATAGTGAAGGAATAGAGAGTGCACCTGTGTTTGCGCGCACACTTGTGCACTATAATATCTCCTGCGTAGTTGGCTAATCTCCGGTGAGATTGGCCGCCGTTACCGAAATTCGGTCAGGAGGACATACCACGAACCAAGCTCACATATTTTGGATAAAATCAACCGTTTATTGGTAATGCTGCCAGTCTTATGGGCACACTACCAGTTGACAGCGATGTGGAGAAGTACTTTGACGCCTAATCAAAATCAAAGTAAAAGTTTTTTATTTCAAGAAGGCCTTTTCAGGCACTTTTAAAAAGTCGAGACTCTAAGCGCACGATTTCGAAACGGGTAGATCCTACAAAGACGAGACCGGCAAGAAACTGCATATCTGGAACTGGATATCCATGGAGTTTCTTGCCGGTCTCGTCTTCTTTTTTTTAAATTAATTTTTATTAAAAATTATTTATTTAAATTTTATTTAATTCTTTAATGAACTTTTTAAAAAGATAATTTACATTTAAAAATCTTAAAATAACGTGCCATAAATAAGAAAAATACACACTTATTAAAACGTTAATTACATAATGAGGTGATACAATATAAACATTAACAGTTCAAAGCGGATATAACAGAAATTTTACAATTGACTCAACTGCTGCCTTCTGAAGAAATTCCAAAGCTTTTTTGGGTCCTGTGTGTGTGTACAGTCCTAATTTCTGTTTTAGAAAAAAAAATCATGACAAGGGATTTTTATACATAAAGATAATAAATATAAGATATGTATTTATATAAGATATAAACACATATCTTAAAAATTTATTTATTTATTTATTTTTCGGAAAGCTTACAGACTAATATAAAATAGGGTACATTGTGTTATCTAAATTGCTAATAACAAGCTTCCACATATATGCAATTCAGTACCTAAGACAAATCTAAAAAAAAAAACATACTATGAGTTAATATTTTTAAACAAACATAAAGCTTTTAAACCTAAACTTAAAAAATTTAAACATTTTATGACAATAAATTTTTAAAAATAAATATATATCTTAAGGGTGATAGTGAATAAGCCTGATTGCCCTTTCCTGGGGCATTGGACCAGTATGCACAGCTACAGGTATGGTGCAACGGGAGGGGGTAATTATAGGTTTATGAATTAGTCCTAGTCTTAGTTTACTTAGTTTAAGCTGTTAGTGAATGTTACTAACATAGTTGTATAAGTGTTACTAACCATTATATGAATCTTTTGTGTTCGAAGTAAATAAATAATAATAATAATAATAATAATAAATGCTGCTAATTACAATCTTTTCCAAAATAGTCTTTATTTAACTTGCGGTTGGACTAGTGCTGAACAAATCAATGTCAAGATGTGAGGAAAGTTTATTAAAACTAACTGCACTGCGTGGGAAGAATGCGTTTCGTCTGTAGTTGGTGTTCGAAAAGGGTATATTTAATAAGGGCCCTTGTCTAAGGCCTGTGTGACGGGCCCGAAGTTCTATTTTGGAGACAAGCTCGGAACAATCTATAGAGCCGTTTGCAATAGTTAAGAGAAAGGTAAGGTCGTTAATGTTGCGTCTATATTCCAAGGGTAGGAAATGATATCTTTTACAACGATGGGTGTAGTCAATTGAGCATTGCTTTGCTTTATAGTCTAAGTATCTCAAGATTTTTTTCTGAGTTGTCTCAATACGCAGCTTATACACATCATATTGAGGATTCTATACTTGTGACGCATATTCTAGATGGCTTCGTACGTAAGAACAATATAAGACTTTAGTTGTTTTTAATGAACTAAAACAACCTGAAGATCTAATTATAGATCCTAAAGATTGTGACGCCTTTTTCACAGTGGCATCTATATGATCTTCGTATATTAGCTTGCTGTCCTGAATAACGCCCAAGTCCCTGATATTTATATATTATACATATGTATGTATTATTAAGATATGTGTTTATACATAGGTGTTTTTGGATTGTTTACACATCATAACGTTGTCGACAATTTTGATTCTCACACGTAACAAATACATTTATTATCTTTATATATAATGTCACAATGTTTGTTTACGCTAATCTCTGAAACCGCTAAACCGATTTTAATGAAATTTTGTAAATGTGTATAGTTTTGCCCATCTTGAGAGATAGGATAGTTTTTATCCCTAAAAGTCACCCTCTATATATTTTATTTTAAATTTAAAGAACAAACGGATAAGTTCCAAGTTTTTTAATAGATGGCGATGTGAGTTAATCTCATCATCTGTTTTACGCATCTAGCACCACACTCAAACATCCATTGTTATAGGTTGTGTAAGTATTCAATAGAAAGGGCCATGTTTCAATTTTAAACGTTTTGCACTTAATTATGACGTAAATGTAATTTATGGGAAACGAGCAAGCAAGTCTTCAAAAAAGTATACTTTTTAAGGTCAGTTTCGGTTGTTCAGAAATTTTGAGTTAGATCACTTTCATTCTAAGGGTGCAGTTTCCTTGATGCTACAATTATTTATTCCCCGTCACACTTGTTCCACAGAATAGATACAAATTGAATAAAATATTGTAATAAAATAAAAAAACGTGTGAATATTACTTAGTTAGTTTATCATTTTTTTATTTCGATTTTATTTCTATTGTTCTGTATATCGTTTTGCATATTAATTTTTGATTACTATTACGTGTGTATGTAACTGAATTCCTCCTAAACGGATGGACCGATTTGGATGTTTTTTTTTGTGTCTATGTTTGAGTGGGTGGTTCGGATAGGTCACTGCGATTAAGTGCTAGGATTTTTTTTTTATTTGATTTTTTAATTTTGTATTTGAAATCTTTCGTAGTTTACTAATTTGTATTTAATTTGCAAAGTTTGGACAGGACAACGTTTGTCGGGTCCGCTAGTATATTATACTTATAGATACTTGCTTCGAAGCTAGATATGCTTGTACGTGAAATTTATGACTGTCAAACTGAATATACTGATATTCCTCCTGAGGAATATAATAATAGTGTGAAGCAACGATTATATTTCAAAAAATGACATAATTATAATATCGTCGAAGTTTATTACATGAATTAACATGTTCATAGTCAAGTACATCAATTTGAAAGGTCTAAAATAATTGTTCGTATAAAATAGTATTATTCGATGCCAAAGTTCTATGGCGCACACATATGATTATCTAATTTTGTGTTAAAACTCAATTCCTATGCGGTCACTAAATGTCCTGTAGATTATTTTTAATATTATTCCTCCAATAATTGTATTTTATTAAAGCAAATAAATTTATTCCGTACAGAGTTTGTCTGGAGGAAATTATTGTTAGCACTAAGGCCGCCATTTGTACCCTATGTGTATAATGTAATTTCAATTTGTACAACCTTACTTATGTATCTATTATATAGTAAAATGTCACCAGTAGGCAGTGATGCAGAGAAGTTGGATGTTTAACTTTTACTTCAAAACACAATAAATATAGGAATCAGTAAGGTGACTGGGCGAAAAGGTGCTGTTAATATATTGAATTTTATTTTTCAAATCTTTATAATATTTATAGTCAGCATAAATTTAATCTAAATAGTTACCTATTAACCAAATTAATTACCAAAATAATATTTCAATAATGAACTTCATTTGCACTTCATAAACAGCTCTCACGTTTTCCGTGATATCACGTTACAAAGTCGTGCATTAAATCATCGTAAAGTGAACCGTTAATAAGTGAACCGTGAAAAATAATGATCCAGTTTTTATAAATGTTCAGTTGCTCAGTAAAGTCAAAATGTTTCGAATAACATTTATTCTTTTAGTATTGGTGAGATGATATTTTTTGTTTAATATTATTGTAGTAGTTAGAGGTATTTAGATAAACACTATATATACGTAGATACATTTTGTAGGCGCTTTTTTTAATAAACTTGAATTTAGGAGTCCATAATGAACTGATGAAATGTTGTGAAGAAAAAATTAATCAAGACAAGATTTAAAAAGCAGCTGATTTATATACTAAGGTTCAAAACAAATTCGTTGCGAAACAAGAATACAAAAAAACTGTGATTACCTTTTCAGCACTGTGCTAATGTAGAGCTAGTTCTAGTAAAAGTAGAACAAGGTCTGCTGAGAGGAATAACCTTAGAACGAATAACGGGCAATGGACACTACCACAGCTTTAAAGGTATACCTTACGCAGCACCACCTGTAGGGAAATTAAGGTTTAAGGTAAGTTCTAGGTGTAATGAACATTCATATTTTCAATTACATGTTAACAAATATGTTGTACTTATCAATCTTATAACTATCTTATCTAGTAATTGTTTATGTAATAATAAATTAAGCTAAATAGTTTAACATTTTATTCCAGCCACCTCAACCACCTTTACATTGGAAAGGGGTACGATCTGCCACAAGTCACGGTTCAATATGTCCACAAATAGAGTTGGGCACGAACATATACAAACCCGGCAGCGAAGACTGCCTCTTTCTGAACGTGTACACTCCTACATTGAATGCTGATACGCCTCTAGCTGTCATGTTTTTCATACACGGTGGAGGTCTCGAATCAGGATCTGGAAATGATGATATATACGGACCCGACTTTCTTCTTGATTATGACGTAATTGTTGTAACAATTAACTACAGATTGGGGGCTCTGGGGTTTCTCTCTTTAGACATTGAAGAAGTACCAGGAAACGCTGGTTTGAAGGACCAGGTGGCAGCATTAAAATGGGTGAAGAAGAATATAAACAAATTCGGTGGAGATCCTGACAATGTCACGATTTTTGGTCAAAGTTCTGGCAGTGCTTCAGTATCACTTCATGTTTTATCCCAAATGTCAAAAGGCCTTTTCAAAAGAGCAATAGCAATGAGTGGTGTGTTTCTCAACGAATTTTCATTAGAATTTGAACACAGGAGACGTGCTTTGTTATTTACACAGCAATTAGGGCTGTACACGCAGAATCCAAGAGAAGCTTTTAAATTTCTGCAAAAAGCATCCGTCGAATCAATTGTAAAAACAGTTCCCTTTGTACTCACATCTGAAAAATCAAGGAGAGATGTGCTGCTATTTTTCCCTTTTACACCTGTCATCGAAAAAAATTGCAGTAGTCAACCTTTTATGACAGAAGACCCTCAAAAATTATTAAGTGAAGGTAAAAATAACAATGTCGACTTGATTCTTGGTCATACTTCTCAAGAAGGTATATATGGAATAGCAGTCGCTCAACTAGGCAACATTTAAAAAAATTATGTCTTCTACAAAGAATTGTTGGTTCCTTCAAAAATAACAAATAAGCGCGATCCAAAAACAGTGCTAAGATTGGCTGATCGTATTCAAAAAAAATATTTCGGGAACAAAGAAATAAAGAAAGAAAATATTAAAGAAATAATTACTTTCATCAATTACTTATATTATATCTTTGATATACATAGATATCTTGAGATGTGGATTAAACAAGGCAATAAGGCTTATTTCTACGAGTTCAGTTGCTTTAGCGAGAGAAATCTTATTGGAAATTTTGGTATTCAATATGGTGTGAAGGGGGCAGCACATACAGATGATCTATTTTATCTGTTTAACGTAAAGAACATTTTTTTGACGTTGAATAAAAATAGACCTTCATATAAATTGATAGTGCAGACTTGTAAATTATACACAAATTATGCTAAATATGGGTACGTATCAATTAAATTTAAAGTAAATATTGAATAAATAAATGTTGTCAGGGCTTAAGAACCAGATATGTCAAAAAATACATACATAGAGTGAAACAAATATTACAGAAAAGTAAATCCACAAAGGCGCCAATGTTGCTGCATATCACCTACCTATGTTGATCGTAATTCTTTTTACTTTTTACAGAAAACCTACACCGGACGAGTCGTTGGGAGTAATTTGGAATGAATATCGTAAAAACAATAGCTACTTGGATATAGGGTTTAAATTAATACCAAAGTATTTTGACAATGGGCCTCAGATAGATTTTTGGAGAAGTATATTCCAGTCTGTTGGCCTACGGTTCTCTTGAAAGAACATCTAGCATTGTTATCACACGTTTCATACTGTACCTCTATTATGAGTTTTTTACTATTCACTTTATAGTAAATGTAAATTTTCATGCAAGCTATTTTAGTTCTTAACTTGGTTACATTAGGGATTAGTCGCTAACATGACATCTCTATAATATAGTAAATAGTAAATCAAAACTTTACTATGACACATATGTCACATAAACGACTCTAATCCCTAACGTAACCAAGTTAAGACCTAAAATCGCTATCATGAAAATTTACTTTACTATAGTAGTAAATAGGTAGAAAACTCGTGGTATTGATTTGTTTAAATTGATTTTTATGTAAAAAATTTCTACATTAATTATAATGTATGAAAGTATTATGATACAACATTAAACAGCCCTATATTCGAAAAGTTTCCTGGGTATGGCTCCAAAACTGTTTAATAAGCTACCCAAAAACCTTAAAGAGAGATAACATGGACAAATTTAAGAAAGGGCTATAAATTTAATAATTGTGTTAATGAGAATAAGAATTAAACTTTTTCAAAGATTTGTATACCTTTCACGGTGAAACATATGGCTACGTAATTATTTCTAATATTCCACTAAGTTTGTAACTTTTTACCTATGTTTTTACAAATAAATTATTTTGATTTTGATTTTTTGATGATCGAAATTTGAAAATATGGTACGTAGTATTGATTAACGCGATAAAATATAGGTTGATAGCGATTGCTTATTATGCGTTTTAGTCCATCTGGGATACATTTTGTTGCTTTGGTAGAGATATTGTTACTAACTTCAAGAATTTTCGATTCAATTTTCTCTGTAACGATTTTAACAAAACTAACAAGGTAATATGAAATATTACATATATGAAATCCGAATGATACTGGAATATATAGAAATCAAAGTTTGTATTCAGTTTTCCATTTTGTTTCAATGCTACAACGACAATAATAAATTCTTTCACCCCAAAGTAATTCCGAATAATCAGTATTGCACTAGTAGATATTATGTAAGTTTGAAAGGTCACTAGCGCCAGATTTGTTTAGTTATTACATGATATGTGAATATTTATTGAACTATAATACATAAGATTGAATTGACATTGAAATCATTACCGAGATTAACCAGGGTACTGTCTCCACCATTAGAATTATATTTATCAAGTTTTTTTTTGGTATACATAAAATTGAGCTACATAAAAACAGTGAGTGTTATGCTTTTAATGCATTCAAATTGACAGATAATGAAATAAATAAAACAGTAATAAGTATTTTAACTTTATTCACCAAGAAATACATAACCCCATCAAGAAACAACCTATAACAACGGTTAGTGTCGTTAGGTTAAAGTATGCATAGTATAATATTATGTAAAATTCGTACAGGTGCCTATTTAAAATCCTTCAAGAAATTGGCACACCTGAATCTCTTGATTTACTGACGAGCATATCAAAGTCCAAGCCAAGTAGATACATGAAAATTAGATGATACAGACTACGGAGTAAATATTTACTTACTTATATTTACTTCGTATTTACTCCGTGGTACAGACACAAATTAAACCCTAAGAAAACTTTAACCCAGCAGAGTGGAATATGCTTCGCCAAAAATCTATATGTGGCCTGTTATCATAATATTTAGCAGTCAATTTTTGACCTATGTCCAAGTAGCTGTTGTTTTGACTGTAGTCCGTCCAAATGGCTCCCAACGAGCAGTCTGGAGTAGGGTTTCTGTAACAAATAATCAAACTTAACATTTGACAAACGAAACTAATATTCACCAACGATTATGTCATATGGTGAGCAGAGCATTCTTACAAAACATTGAACATTTGCCAGTTTTATTTTATTTTATCTAACTGGACATTAAATAAAACCAAGCGAGCTTCACTCGAGCTTTCATATTCGCACGGTCGTATGAATATGAAAGCTCGAATAATTAAAAAATACTACAAATTCAAATTAACGAGGGCCGACGACGAAACTAGGTTTGTTCGGGACAGTTTCAAAAGGTTCAAGCTTGCTGATTGGCTAGAATGCTTCTCTTTTCTATTTGTTGTAATGTAATGTTTTCTAGATGGCTCATTACAAGTGAATACTTGGTCTGTCACCACCTCACACATCACAGTCAAATTTAGTTTGTACTTGTGATACAGTTTACAATTAAAAAATATAACTTTGTATTTAAACGATACTTACCCGTATTTAGCATAATTAGCGCACAAAGTACAAGTGCGTACTAAAATGTCGTACGAAGGCTTTTTCTTATCCTTCAGCGAACGGAAGTCTTCTCCGCCGAAAATGTATTTTAGATCTTCTTGACGCTTCGCTTCATGCACGTCATAATTAAGTCTACATTTCCCGCAGGTATCGTTTTCATCATATCCGCTGAACTCGTAAAAATAAGCTTTGTTACCACCTTTTATCCACATCTCAACATATCTATGAATATCATAAATATACAAGAAATAGGAATAAAAAGTCAGAAATTCGTCCATAGTTTCGTTACCTACTTGTTTATTCCCAAAATAATGTTTTTGAACACGATCACCCAATTCCAACACTTCCCTCGGCTTTTGGACATTAACTATTTTCAAAGGTACAAACAATTCTCTGTAAATTGGGTAATATTCTAAAATGTATCTTTTTTGGGTGTACACATTGTATACACCTTCATCAACTTTATTACCAAGTATCAAATCGACATTGTTCGTTTTACCTTCACTCAGTAATTTTTCTGGATCTTCTGTCAAAAAATGTTCACCACCATAATCTATTTCGACAACTGGCGTAAAAGGAAACATATCAAATACATCATTACTCGGTTTTTCGAAGGTGTATACAAAAGGTTTTGTTTTAACGAGTGATTCGACTGACGCACATTGAAGGAAGTTCAAAGCTTCTGCTGGGTCCTCTGTGTACAATCCTAATTGTTGGGTAAATAAGAAGGCTCGTCTCCTATGTTCAAATGATATAAAGAAATCATTGAGAAAAACACCACTCAATGCTATGGCTCTTTTAAAGAGACCTTTTGACATTGGTGATAAAGCATGGAGAGAAACTGCAGAGCCGCCGACACTTTCTCCAAAAATCGTGATATTATCAGGATCTCCACCGAATTTGTCTATATTCTTCTTCACCCATTTCAATGCTGCGACTTGGTCTTTCAAGCCAGCGTTTCCTGGTACTTCATCTGTATCTAAAGAGAGAAAACCTAAGGCGCCTAATCTATAGTTTATCGTGACAACAATAACGTTTTGATCTAGAAGAAAGTCTGGTTTATATTTGTCGGAATTTCCGGATCCTGATATGAGTCCGCCACCATGTATAAAGAACATGACAGCTAGAGGGGCTTTAGGCTTCAATGTAGGAGTATACACGTTCAGAAAGAGGCAGTCTTCGTCGCCAGGAATGTATTCGTTCGTGTCCAACTCCATCTGTGGACACACTGAGCCATGTCTTTTGGCACATCGTACTCCTTCCCATGGTAATGGTGGTTCAGGTGCCTAGAAGTCAAAGAAACAAGCTTTCATATCCGTAATATTTTACATATTTCTACTTCGCAAAGTACTGTTAACTGCCGAAAAATGTATTAGAAAAAAAAAACAGTAATTTTTTGTTTTACTTAACTATCTGCTAAACTGGGTACTATTACGTAATTGGCGTCTTTTAGAAATATACTCAAAGCCTTTTGCAAATCATTTAGATTAGCCCATTATATAGCTATATAGTTCTTGTATGTAGTTTCTTGTGACAAAGAGATTCTATCAACACTGCGACCATCAAAGCTTAGTAACAATAAAAATATTTCTTCTTGACCGAGTATAAACCACTACGGACTAATAGGAGATCGATATTCAGCAGACCTTGGATATAATGTAAATTGGAGATAGTTACCTTAAATCTACGTTTCCCAATAGGTGCGAGTGCGTACGGTATACCTTTGAAACTGTAATATATGTAATTGCCCGTAAGACGCCACTCTATGGTTCCTTTTAGACATCCTTCTTCCACATGTACTCGAACTAGCTCTACATTGCTACAGCACTGTAAAGAGGGTCCAAATTATTTTTAGTGTAAACGATTACCCTTCATTTGTTAAACCAAGAGATTCTGTTACAACAAGATTCTGCCATCTGATCTGTTAAATTGTATTATAATGTTGTGTTATAATCACGGAAAAAATATTTGTATGATCCAGGTACAGATAGTTGTTTCGGGTCTGGTTGTGTGTGCATGTGACATGTATGTTTGTAAACTGTACCGACGATACAGGAGAAATTCTAGAATTCTAGACCCGAAACAACTATCTGTAGATCATACAAAAGTTTCGTGCGGATATTGAGACCGCGACACGTAACGCAGAAAGCTAATCGCTTAGTCACTGCGCCAACCGTTTCGTTCTTTGGTATACATAACGAAGAATAGGATAATTAATGGAATCAGGCGTTAATTTGCGGAAATCCATGATATATAAGATATACAACTAGAATATTTAGTTTAATTTCCGCTAAACTACTGCAAGTTTGGGTGCATGCACAGCACCGCCCTCCCGCCCGCAAATATATGCACATGCAGAAGGTGTGATAGAAATAATGTAACATGCAACCAAACCGATCCTCGACACGTGTTTCGAAGAATAGGATGGCCTCCACTAGTGACGACCATCATTACCGTTACAAAATAATTTTTTCTCCACTACGCGAGAGCGATTTTCATATATACGCATCCAAATCCTCATAGCTACGCAGCCAAAGTTGAAGAACAATAAAGAAAGAAATAATGCTTCTAAAAAAATAAAAATAAACGAATCTTACCAGAGTCAAAAGAACACTTGCAATCAGAAACATTTCTATGAATCAACTAAACATTAAAATCGGGAATTACGAATTATTAAAGGTGATTTAGCCATTTCAATTGTTATAGTCAATTTATTATGTTTACTTACTAAACATAAAGATAAGGCTTCATCACGGATATCCATAGCGTGTTGTCTTGGTCGTGACTTTGAAAACCGTTGGGATTTTTGGTGTTGTAGCAGATGGGCTACCCCACAAGATGAAAACACAAGAAGAAAGTGCTAATAACATTACGAAAACGACGGCACAGTTGGAGCTGTGGTTGAGAGATCGACAGCTGCGCTACGTGTCGCTAGTTCAATTCCCGCCCGGAGCAAATATTTGTATGATCTGCAGATAGTTGTTTTAGGTCTGGGGCTTTGTGTATGTGATATATATGTTTGTAAACGCACCCACAATACAGGAATTATTCCTAATGTGGGGCAACTTTTGTTGAAAGAAAAAAATAAAATATATAGAAAATTAATATTGCAGTCTCTTATTTTCGATTCAGATCGCGGGTTTCTATTTACGATATCAAATATAAATTTGAAATGTAAATCCTACTAATCCCACTAATATTATAAATGTGAAAGTTTGTGAGGATGGATGGATGAATTTTTGTTACTCTTTCACGCCCGAACGTCTGAACATAGCTGGATGAAATTTAGCATAGAAATAGATTATAGTCTGGAATAGTATATAGGCTACTTTTTATCCCGGAAAAATGTACGGGTTCGTAAACCACACAAGCGAAGCCGCGAGCGGAAGCTAGTTGATTAAAAACGAAGAAAATATTTTTTCTCATAACGCTCTTGATTCATTGATGCGTAACTTATACGTAAAATAACATGGCATCACGCCTGTATTCCCCAAAGAGTTAAGCAGAGGTATAATATTTTACATCTCCCACCCAAGTCCCATTATAAGCGGGTCTATTGCCATCTACCGGGCAGTTCCAGACTCCGTGCTGCTACTGAGAATTTCAATACAGAAAAACCCCAATAACACTGCCCGACCGAATCGAAGCCAGGACCTCACGTTTAGCAGTCGTGCTTCCGACAACTAGACAAATAAGTCAGTCAAGGCTCATAACTTTTATGAATTCAAAATTCAATTTATCTATTTTCAATAATTATATATTTATCGCAGTTTCGTGATGTAAATAGGTGATAATGTAATTTAAAGCTATTGTTTTCACGAAGTATGCAAATATATTTATTATGAACATATTTTTTTTATTATTACACCATGCACACGAGTCTCAAGTTCAGCATAGGAACCTTTACAGGCTGATATTGAACAATAAAATTGATTATTCATAACATAATATAGCGTCACGCCTGTATCCCCGAAGGGTTGTACAGAGGTGTACTATTGTGCACCCACATTTCTCCGATGCCGTTATTGAGTCCCATATGATTTGGGGCGAGCCTATTGCCACATACCGGACACAGTTCCTAACTCCGTGCTGCTATTGAGAATTTCCTTACAGAAAAAACCAATAACACTTTGCCTCAACTGGGAATCGAACCTGAGACCTCACGATCAGCAGTCGCGCTTGCCACCACTAGACCAATGATCCAGTTTTTAATTATTTAGTCAACGTGATATAAATGTACTGTAGACTATATTCCTTTCTACTATTGAAAAGTAAATTTATTACGAGAAACGACGTCCATTTTACATTTATTTAATACTCAGCTGATGATAAAGTAAAGTCAGAAGTGCAATTTATTTTAAAACGTTGTTCATTCATGAGTGAAACGTGAAATTGAGTGTAAACTAATTCTTGTAATTTTGCAAAATGACTTTCGTTGTTCCACTCGAAATTTGAGATAAATTGGTTTTGGAGGTTCCATAATAAAAATTGTGTATTTTTTTTTATCGACTTGATAATGGCGGCTAACAAAAAAAAAGTGGTCAGTACATTTTCGTTAATAGTTCGTAAAAAAAAATCTCGCTTGCATATCTGCATTTTATTTCTATTTTTAGACCATTTTATTTATATTTTTTAGATTTGACCTCAAATTCGGATTCAGCGAAATACGTAACCATTGATGGGTCTGGTTAAACACTTTTGGTGGACCACTTTTTTTTGCGTGTGGGTGTAATTTTTTTTTTTTCTTTTCTTTTTCATCTCCTACACAACTTAATATCACTGCTATATTCCCTGAACGGGTTAGGAAGAAGTGTTCTGTTGTATACTCACATTTCCTCGATGCTGTTATTAAGTCCCATGTTAAGGGGCGCGAGCCTATTGCCATCTGCCTTGCACAGTTCCAGACTCCGACTTTTGAACTCCTTTTTGGGTAACAAAAGGGTAGATTACCTTAAAGATTTTTTTTCAATATTATATGAGCCAACAATTGCGCCGACCCCAAGTGATATTGGATGAAGGCAGCAGAATGCCACCAATAAATCTTACTGAAACGATGCAGTGCGACATCTCGTGTCATCGTGTCATACATTTGACGGCTCAGTTGGCGCAGTGGTTGAGAGATCCACTTCTGCGCTACGTGTCGCGGGTTCGCTTCCAGCACGAAACAAATATTTTTTATGATCTACAGATAGATGTTTCGGGTCTGGGTCTTTGTATGTGAACATATACATACATATGTTTGTAAACGCACCCACGAGATACATAAATTATTCCTAGTGTGGGGCAACGTATTAAAAAAAATGAAATACTAAAAAAAGAAGTATTTCATTTTTCTTGGTGTGCATTTAAAAAAATGGTAATGATTATATTTCCATATTTAAGAAAAAATTGACAGTAACACCATATTTATAGCTTTCTATTTAAATTTATAACGCTTGACGTGTCTTAGTTAACTTCAGACGTTTCTATTGTATTTTCTCGTTACAAAGCATAAAGCGCCGACTTTCAGCGCTGTTACGCTTAAGCTGTCAGCGGCAAGTGCTGAAGTGTTTATGGCGCCCCGCTTGAATTTTGTCTTGCACACGGTCTCGCCTTTTGCAAACGTTTGGTACCCGTTTTAGGATATAAATATTTCATAATGGCAAGCACAATGGTGATAGTAGAATGATATGAATAATATTTTATATATTTCCTACTTCCGAATATGGGTTTTTTCTATGAAAATTCTCAGTAGCACACGGTAGATGACTATCACTCATCCGAGTTACTTTTTATGAACTGTCAGAAACGACATTTTGTTCTTCAAATTTTTAGAATACAAAAGCGTGACGTCATAGTATTTCATTGCCATTGACATACTTATTGCTCGATTTTGACAAATTAAAAATTGAAAACGCCGAAGATAAACAAGAGATTAAGTTTTACTGAGTTTTTAGAAGGAAAACTGTTTACCAAACAATATTTCAGAATTTATTTTTGATGCAGTCATCTAGCCTATTGTGACCAGAGGCAATAGGCTCGCCTCATATTACATGGGACTCAATAACCGCATAGGCGAAATATGGGTATACATAAGTACACCTCTGTCTAACCCTTTGAGGAGTACAGGCGTGATGCTATGTTGCCCATTTCTAGGAATAGTTCCTTTACGGTGGGTGCGTTTTACATACACAAATATTAACAGGCACAAACACCCAGACCCAGAACAAATAGTTGTAGGTCATATATTAATATTTGTTCCGTGTGGGGACCGAACCAGTGTTCATGTCTCTATTTTGTAGATATTTTTATGTGATGTAATTAGTGTGTATCCATTATTAATTTTCGCATGTCACTAATGGCAAGATATTTGGAATCTAAATGTGACTCTGTATCCATTTGTCTGTACCCATATTTTATGCGAAATAAAGAATTTGAATTTGAATTTTGAACCAACGACACGCACAGCAGTCGATTCCTTAACCGCTGCACCTACCATGTCATCAGTATTATATTTAGAAGTTATGTATTTTCTTACGAGTGTACTAAATGTACTAATGCCCAATCATATTGCTTAATTTCTAAGCTGGTAATGAGAATATTCTAACTTAAGTACGTTGAGATAAAATAAATAAAGCACAACATAATTGTGTTAGAATACACAAACTATCATCACGCCTGTTTTCTCAAAAGAGTATAAACAATTTTGACATTTCACTGATACCGTTCTCAAGCCCCATGTAGAAGGGGATGATAAATTCATTACCGGACACCCAGTTCCGACCACTACACCAATGAAGCAGTCATAACAAAAAAGCAAACGAAGAAGAAACACAGAAACGATTTCTTCTTAGATCCCTAACACCACAAACAAAAACATAAATTTAAAAAGCAAATGATTGCCTTGCTCAAAATTTTAAATTATTTTGTATTGTTTAAGTATGTTTTAACTATTAGATTTTAAAATAACGAAAAAGAATTGTAATATTTTTTTATATTGATTTTATTTAATTTTACTAAAACTGTATTCAATATAAGCTAGTAACATGTGGAAACGTAGTGAATTGTACATTTACTTATAGCATACTGTGTATCTAGATATAATATACAATGTACGATTGCTTATTTTCCCAAATAAAATAAGAAATAAAAATGATTAAAACAACAAGGAACATCTCAAAACCACGAAATTCAAACATAAATTCATACTCCCCGTAATTCCACATGACGGTTTAATCAATTTCAAAAGTTTGTAAGTTTAGAATTCAATCAGGCTAAACACCGCCCAAGTCAGCAACTCAGCACTTTGAACAAACTGCGCGGCTGTAGATGCGCTAACTTTAAACGTATCGAAGAGTTTGCAGCTATGGCGTATTAATTACATGGCGATTTACTTTATAACAGGACTAGCGACCGCCCCGGCTTCTCACGGGTAGTAGAACGTATACGCCTTCATTTTTTTTCTGTTGTAGTGTCGTATCAGCCTGTTACGCCTGTACTGTCGCGCGGAATCGACGATTAGCTATAATTTTAATATAAGATAATAAAATAAAATAAATTAAAATTTTCATAATAAAATTTTCAAGTAAATAGATCTTTGTGTATAACAATTTTATGTAAAAAGAATAAAAAGTAATACAATAAAAATAATACAAAAAGAAGGAAAAAATGTCAAGTCATACAGAAAACACCAACAACTAGATTGTATGGATTGGAAATCACTGGTCACCAGGGAAGCCACATGTGCAGAAGATAATTAACGCCATACGTTTCTATCATCAGTGTATGCTCAATCCCACTTCTTGCGTAAATTCGCGGTATATTTCTGTAGTATCATATCGAATTAAGTTACGCTCACGAGTATGACAAGTCTACTTGGACAACTTTATGAGTAAACCTCATTAAAGTGGCCTTCATTAAAAAACACTACCGATTCAATTATAAAGGAGCAGAAAATTAATGAATGCACTTCAATCTGGATTGAACGGGTATTATCCGGAGAAATTGCTAGTCGGTGCACGTAATGCCCGTTTATTATAGGAAATTAGCAACTATGGAGGAAATTGCTTTCATAATCCGTGTAAAATGGAAATTTATAATGCTAAGTAGTGAAGAAGCGTTTCGTAGTTCATAGTTAGTCATGTTGTTGCGAAATTATATTGTTTAATTGGTTCTGTTTTGTGTTTATTTTAAAGAGAGGTTCACTTCGGTACTGTGGCATTCACAAAGGTAGTTAAACACCATAGTATTTTTTTTTTGTTATTATGGCTATTTCATGTTATATTTGAAAATATTGGTTTGTCTATTTACATAAATCAAAATGAGAGACATGTTTTATTCGAAATTTTTAGGGATTTCTGAACGAAAACTTGTTAAAATCCGCTTACCTTTATTTAACTGAGAAAGTCTAAGGTGCCTTAAAAACATATTTTATACTATTTCTTTGACACGGTTGGCGTAGTGGCTAAGCGATTAGCTTTCTGCGCTAAGTGTCGCGGGTTCGATCCCCGCACGGAACAAATATTTGTATGATCTGCAGATAATTGTTTCGGGTCTGGGTGTTTGTGTATGTGAATATATGTGTTTGTAAACGCACCCACGATACAGGAATTATTCCTAGTGTGGGGCAACGTTTTCTAAAAAAACTAAAAAAAAAAAAAAAATTATGCCATAGAAAAAAATTGTTAAATTATCATTGTTATTTGATCTTACGGACTCCACATAGAACCTACCAGTGTCAAATAAGCACAATATGGCGCCGCCAAAAGAGGAAAAACAAAACATTATTCACTCGTTTCGTAGTTGTTTCGTAGGTACTAAAAAGTACCTCTCATACGTCCTATTCTTGCAGCTCATCAACGTACTAAGCTCCTAAGATCTGTCTCAACCATCTCTTCAGATAAGTCGTCCTCATGCATAAATCCTGCGGCGCCATTATGGCAAACAGGCATCCTGGATCTTGGCATAATCCTCCGCTGCCTGTAATTACGTGCAGGTGAGGGACGCAATTACCCACCCCTCGGGTAAACGTTTCCTGGCGTTCGCGTTTGCATCCTTTAGGAAACGATTTGCGTTGAATTGTGTACTGTCATGAAATGAAGACTTTTTGGGGTTTTTTGAATATTGTAACGTCTACTTTATTTGGTGTAGTGGTCGCAAGTGCGACTACGGTGCGTGAGGCATTGGGGTCGATTACGGGGTCGAGCTAAGTATTGCTGGACTGATATGAAAATTTTCAGTAACAGCAGGGAGTCTGAAACTGGCCTCGGTACAATTGGTTAATTTGGGACCTAATAACGGCATCGGTGAAATGTCGGGCCTAATGTTATATTATGTTGTGATAGTACGTTTATGTATTCATACAGGGTAGCTCATCATCATCTGCCCAGCCTTTTCGGTAGCGGCTATCAGTATTTTACACGGAGCGACTGCCATCTGACCTCCGCCGCCCAATTACTGGGAGACACTAATACTCTAAGATTGAACTAGTTGTCAGACTTCTTGGGCTGCTGACACCCGTAACGACTGTCAAAGGTCTTCATGTGACAATCGAGACCATACATATATAGGTACTTAACGTGCATTTCGAGGCACGGAGGGGTCTCGATGTGTGAAAAATGATCAGCCATCCAAGGACTGACCGCGGCAAGCGTTGCGTAACCTTGCAGACCGACTGATCAGTACGGTAGCTATATAGCTACGAGCCCCTTTCATACAGGGTGGCTGCAAGACCATTAAGTTCATGTGACAGCATTTAAAAATAAGTCAAATCTTTACTACTAGTTTAGCTAACTAGTTTAGCCACAGAAAATAGTTTAACGTTCTGCGCTACGTGTCGCGGGTTCGATCCCCGCACGGAATAAATATTTGTATGATCTACAGATAGTTGTTTCGGGTCTGGTTGTTTGTGCATGTGACATGTATGTTTGTAAACTGTACCCACGATACAGGAGAAATCCTAGTGTGGGGCAATGTTTTCTAAAAAAGCTAAAAAGCTAAAGCTATTTAAATTAAAGGACACTTTCAGTGCTGCAACGAGTCTAGTTATGTTTTTTTTTCTATTAATAATATGATTTGTTTCATACCTAAAGTCAAAATTAAGACTTTATTTCTTTCTTTAAGACTAAAGTTTATATATACATCGTTTTCGCTGTACAATGTTGTAGCAGTAGCATATTCTCACTAATTAAATGCAAAAAGATTGCTTGAGTTTAATCAAAAGAAAAAGGCATGCTGTTCTCGATCGGATGCTTAATGTATGATATATTCATTATGTATAGTACACGCCATTAGTACATATCTGTAAAGACATATTATATTAGTAGCTGTTGCCCGCCACAACGTCTGCGTATATTTTGTATTTATCATCATAATAGTGTTTACTGCAATATTAAATATATTATATCCTTAAAAACCTTGTCCAGGTCCCAGGCTACCTTTCTTATAAAATTTCATAACGATTGATCCAGTAGTTTATTTGTCATGGGGTAACAAACAAATAGACAGAGTTACTTTCGCATTTACAATAGTGTAGATATACTAATATTATAGGTAAGCATGTATAATGCATTTATGATTATTCTTCTTTAGAGTCGCTCATGCTGTAGTGGAAAGATTAGACAGTCACCAAAATGGTGGTTTCGAGGCTGACTGCCCAGGGTATGTTGAACGATCTTAGGTTTCGTCAATCATTGAATCTGTATCATATTCTAGGTTTATGCATAACTATGTAATGTGGACCCGGGTACGTCTTAAAACTGCGGCCAGACACCGGAGGACGGGCAGCAGCGTCCTCTCACTAATCGGTGAGCCACTGCGATCCCCAAGCCGCCTGCCAAGCGTTGGGATTATGGCAAACCCCCCTGGAGGGCGGCCTTCGTTCAGCAGTGGACGTCTTCTGGCTGATGATGATGATGATGCATAACTATGTAGGTACGTATGGCTTAAAAGCTTAGATTTACACCAAAGTTTTTCAATATTTCAGACTTAGGTCCGATTTTTTAATGCCCGGATTAAAGTTATCTAGCTTTTACTCTAAAACTAGAACATTTTTTGTATGGATTTATCAGAGGAATAACTAATCTGAGGTTCATCCAGCTATTCAAAAATCAATCCTAATACCTGTTTTAGACGTGTTAACTTTGTTATCAATTTTGGGAACATGTTTCAAGCAAAGGCTTTAACATTAAATATCTCGTCTTTACATCTCATTAAAGTGAAATATTTGTAACACTTAGTAATCTCTATCACTTAGTAATACTCCACTCTTTTTAATTAGGTGATTATTAAAAACAGCTGTGCTAAACTAAATTGGAAACTCTAATCGGGTCAAAATATATGGAGCACTTGTTTTTACATGATTTGAAAGTTGGATCAATAATAAAAGTAATATAATTTTAAAACAGTTGTGTATGTGAAAGAATAAATATCAGGATAAACCATTAAATAAACGACACGATTTTTTTAAATTAAATCTTCGTCTTTTATTATTATTAATCAGTTTATTTCAGATTAAAATTAATCCATACAATTACAAATAAAATACAAAGAAATAAATTATTACAATTATAGGTACCTATTGTGTTAGTAAAATCTTATGCACTACGTTAATCAACACCCATCACAATATGCATCCATTTGTTCTGGATAGGACAATCCGCACGAGATACAACCATCTACAGGATACTGTTGCTACTGCCTCGCACGCGCTGCATCAAGGAGGCTACTTTCTTCCGTATAATCGCATGAAAGCCGTTCGTTCGCGCCTCCGCAAACATTCCAGACGCACTACAATAGCGAGGCAGCCGCATCAGCATCCTGAAGACGTTGTTGTATTGGACTCGCAGAGCACTAGCAGCCCGGCGAGTAAAGGTTACTCACAGAGTGCTCGAGTATAGCGATTGGCAGTACGCCTTGAAAAGGGTAATTTTCACTGTCCTAGAGCAGCGAGCAAACCTGCTTGCAACCATACTCCCCCTGAACGCCAATGCTCTGCGCTCTCTCTCCATGTCTACGTCATCTTGCAACTCTTATGTCACAATGTGCTCCAGATACTTGAAGCTGCTCATGTTGGTTTAAGATTTTACAAGAGAATCACTCACGCAGATGTAAAAAAAGTCCAGTCTACTAGATTCTGACTGCCCACATAATAATTAGACGCTCAGTCCATGCAACCAAAATAAAAAATTAAATAAACTTGGTACGTATATAAAATAAATGTTCCTTCATTAATATTTCTAGTGATTAACTTAACAAAAAGTACATTAAGTGTAACAAATGTGGGCTCTTCAATTGGCGGTGAGTACAAAAGAGAATTTAAATGTACAGTCATTACTGGAAGTGGCTTAGAACAATACTGTTATTTATTTTGATGATGGTTTTTGTTACATTATTAAATACATAGTAAACCTTTATTTTCACTACCTATTAGGGAAAACTTTATACGAAGAGTAGTAATGTCAGATTTTACTTAGAATCACGCAGAGGTGTACTATTGTGCATCCACAGTTCATCGATATGATTTCACTGATTGACTCCGAGCTACTACTGAGAAATTTTTAACCGAAAAATCCTAATATAACTTTGCACTTATGCTCATCAGCAGCGTTTGCGGCAACTTGACCAATGTGACAGTGTGTGTCAAAAAATCGTTTTAAGCTTTTTGACATACAGAATATATTTAAAGTGAAACCTGGGTGATTGCTTTATTCTGGTGTGGCTTAGTCTAGACCAGAGGTTCCCAGATTTTTTTTCTCATAGACCACTTTCAAAATTTAGCTGGTTCCGGTAGACCCCCTGCAGCTACATTTCTACCATATTGTAAATTGAACCATTTATTTGTCACGCCAACGTAGACCCCCGTCGAGTCTCCCGTGGAACCCTGGGGGTCCGCCTGGACCACTTTGGGAACTAATGGTCTAGACCTAGTGTTACATTTTCCTCAGATAACGCTGAGGCATCAATGTATTTTTAAGTAGGAAATGCTAAACAATCAGAATTCAGAAGAGTTTCTTGCCCGTTCTTCTCCATAGGAAAACAACACTGGAACGTGCAACTAGAGTCTAACTATTCATAAGTGCCTTCAATTGGTCTACATGAATAAAAATATATTTAATTACTATTATTATTTACCACAGTTTGATATTATTCGGGACTGGAAATGTTTTTTTTTTGTATGGACGGTCGATTGGTAGCGAGGTGCCAGGGGTAAAGAACATAAACACGAGGTCGAAGTCAGAACATACTAGATAAAACAAAAAGCTTATGTCCACATTTTTTATTTCAGAGTAGTATCGGTAGTCCTGTTGTTTTTCTAAGTAGCCGTTTCAGTATTCTCTATATCTTGAATCCTTGAGCCATTCGTTACCGGCGGCAGTTCATTCCGGAAGCCCGCGCACGAATTAGTTTTGCGACCACTGGTCACATGTAGAAGATAGATAGATAGATAGAATTATTTTTAATTCAAATAAACCTAATACAGGCACTTATGAAACGTTATAGGACTCTAGTTGCGCGGTTCCAAAAAGTTGGTCCTATGGAGAAGGACCGGCAAGAAACTCCATGGATACTCTTTTAACAATCTTGCCATGAACATAATGTGGAAAAAGTATGGGAGAACAATGTAGGTTTTGTCAAATAAATACTAAATGCAACTTTAATATAAAGTCTGTTAATAAAAATAAAAGTAAAAAGAATACCCCTAAACTGTGCTCACATTTACAATAGCCATCTGTAACAAGCGTAAGATTATACTATACATGTATATAAAGAAATTGATTATCAAAAATTAGCTTACAATGGCAACTAGCTTACGGATACATTAAAAAAAAATTAAAATATAAAAATAATTGAAAATACAAAAATCTAATATAATACAAAAATCTAATATTTCATTAACAAGATGTCATAGCAACCTATGAAAAAGAGAGAATAAAAGAAATACAAAAATGATAAGACATGTTAAAAAACTATTAAATTGTAAAAAAATAATTAGTGTGAATAGCTCAACACGTGAATGAATTGATTGTGATTGCGGTTCGGGTGGTTGCCAGGGAAGCCACATGTGCAGTGACTATGTGCTGAGAGAATTACCGCCACACATCTCTATCTCCGACATTTGCTTATAAGGATTGATTGCTTTGCGTATAAGGATGGATTTAACATATGTTTTGAATTTCCCATCAGTTAGATCAGTGACAGTTTTAGGTAACTTGTTGTAGAAACGTACAGAATTCCCCAAAAACGAATTGTTCGATTTGGCTAATCTGAATTTAGGGACAACGAGTTTATATTTATTTCTAGTATTTATGTTATGTACAATGAGCGACATTGGCGGTAGTACACTTTGCTAACAAAATTCTTTGCACGGTTTGCGATGAACTAACCACGCCTATATTTTGCTTTCGCCAATGAGAGCAGATATAAGTATACCTGTGATAAGAGCGGCAACAGCGCGGTGTCATATTACGACAAGATCATTTGGCGCAATTAATGCTGAATAAAAACGATCACACCACACACAGTCACAGTCGGCCTCGCATAATTATTTATCAAATTATTAATCACAATCACTCTATTTAATGTATTCTAACGTCCAATGTAAACGTCCAATTTCGCACAATTCACTTAACTGTTCACTAAAACTACCTATGCTACGTTACCCGTCCTGCCCCTATAAAAATAAAGCGTCCAATTTCGCAAAATCACAGTAAAGGCGGTGAAACTCCTGCGCTTCCGAAATTGTAAAATAATGACGCTTGCGACGTCACAGGACCGCGGCGACACCATGCTATGGCAACTTAGAACAAACCCCTTTTTAAATCAAAATAGCGCCATCTAACCGTCAGATACACTAAAAAAAATCGAGAAAATGTTAAGTGTTGCAATACTAAAATATATTATGTCTATGCTGGAAATTTACGCTAAAAGAAATTATAGCAACATTTTTTTTAATTATTGATTCTAATATAGCTACATCAGAAATTAAAAGCATTTATTTATTATAGCTTATGAATATGCTCAGTTGCTTAAAAATAAAGAATTCGTTGATTAATTCCGATGCCTTTTCAAAGTTTGATAAGGTTCTAATTTCGTAATAGCAACACTAAATCACTTAATTGCAAATGGCTGCGCGCGAGTGTTTTCTACTCGTGTCGGTTTTGTTTTGCTATTATGTTTTGCCTTAATTGTTTCGCATGTACATCCACGTTGAGTGTATTATTTATTTAGGATGTACTGAATTTTCCTCTAGTTAAAGCAAAGAATTTGTTACATTATTTACTGTTTCTTATTAATAGTGATGTGTTATTATAACTGCACAAACATTCTTAAGTTACATAAATAATTATACTTTGAGATGCATTAATTTACATTATTAATGAGATGTGTAACAAATTTTCTTGCTTTAGCGCCACAAGAAAAATAAAATGATATAATCATACATCATATAAAGATAGCAATTCCTACGTAAATAGAGTATTCTATAGTCGTATAAGCTATAGCTACGTAAATGTAGCATTCTATAGATAGCTGTATACCTACGTATAGCTATATGTCATGGAGAAGTTTACCCTATCTGGCGGCCAGAGAGCGCCACTCCTTTAAGCATTGATAATACTCGAGTTGCCAGTCTATTTCCAGTATACTATTGTAGTCTTTGGGCGACAAACTGACCTACATATGTAGGCTTAACGGGGGCAGGCGCAGGGATTCGAAAAGAAAGTGAAATAGAAACAAACAAACTTAGATTTGTTTCTTTCGCACATACTTACTCTTACGTCAATCGTAAGAGTACGTAATATGAAGTAATAACTTCCGCATGCATTATTTATTTTCGTATCTAATTCTGATGACACGTTTTGACTTTTATGGCTCAAGCATAAAGTATATCTGACAAATGACTATATGTATCACTGTTTTCCCTTACATATATTACTATTTTAAAATAGGCATGTTAATTAAGATTTTAACAACAAAAATAAATATAGATAAATAACACAATTTTTTATATTAATATCAGACTGAGCCACAGCGAAGTTTGGCCAGGTTTAGCTAGTATTATTATAAACCAAATTATTTGAAAATAATCGCAAACGAAACCGTCGCAGTATATTGCTTTTTTACGGCTGTAAGTAAAATATTTGTTTGAAATATTATACCTACGAGTATATCATTTGAGTAGATTCATTGAGACAAATTAATCGAACAGGAATATTTATTGTTACATGTATAATATGTTTATGGAATGGTATAATGCATTTTAGAAGTTTTGAAGCCAAATCAGTCGATTTATATAAGTGAAACATGCTATTGAATTTTTTGTAATTTATAATTTATATAGTTTTATCAACACAAAGTACTAAGTCGATTTTTATTGTTTTGTTTCTAAAATACATTCTCAACTTCTCAATTATCAAATCTAAAATTCTCAAATTTTCAAATCTAAAATTCTCAAGTCTAAAATTCTCAAATTCTCAAGTTACAAATTCTCAAATTTCAACTTCTCAAATCTCAAATTCTCAAATCACAAATTCTCAGGTCTCAAATTCTCAAATCTCAAACTCTCAAATATCAACCTCTCAAATTTCAACTTCTCAAATCTCAAATTCTCAAATCTCAATTTCTCAAATCACAATTTCTCAAATCACAAATTCTCAAACTCAAATATCAACCTCTCAAATTTCAACTTCTCAAATCTCAAATTCTCAAATCTATAGTCTCAAATTCTCAAATCTCAAACTATCAAATATCAACCTCTTAAATCTCAAATCTCTCAAGTCTCGAATTCGGAATTCTCAAATCTCAAATTCTCAAGTCTCGAATTCCCAAATCTCAACTTCTCAAAACTCAAATTCTCGAATCTCAAATCAGAAATTCTCTAATTCTCAAACTCAAATATCTCAAATTCTCAAATCACAAATTCTCGAATCTCAAATTCTCAAGCTCTCAAATATCAAACTCTCAAATCTCAACTTCTCAAATCAAATGTAAAATTCTCAAAATCTTAAGTCACAAATCTCAAATCACAAATATCAAACTCTCAAATCTCAATTACTGAAATCACAAACTCTCAAACTCTCAAACTCTCAAATCTCAACTTCTCAATAATCAAATGTAAAATTCTCAAAATCTTAAGTCACAAATCTCAAATCACAAATATCAAACTCTCAAATCTCAATTACTGAAATCACAAACTCTCAAACTCTCAAACTCTCAAATCTCAACTTCTCAATAATCAAATGTAAAATTCTCAAAATCTTAAGTCACAAATCTCAAATCACAAATTCTCAAATTCTTAAACTCAAATATCAACCTCAAACTCTCAAATTTTATATTCTCAATCACTCAAATATTAAGCTGTCAAATCTCAACTTCTCAATTATCAACCTCTAAAATCTCAACTTCTCAATTCTCAAACCTTCAAATATCAACCTCTCAACTCTCAACTTCTCTATTCTCAAATTCTCAAACTCAAATATCTCAAATAATCAAATCACAAATTCTCGAATCTCAAATTCTCAAGCTCTCAAATATCAAACTATCAAATCTCAACTTCTCAAATTCTCAAATCAAATGTAAAATTCTCAAAATCTTAAGTCACAAATCTCAAATCACAAATAACAAACTCTCAAATCTCAATTACTCAAATCACAAACTCTCAAATCTCAACTTCTCAATAATCAAAAGTAAAATTCTCAAAATCTTAAGTCACAAATCTCAAATCCTCAAATTCTTAAACTCAAATATCAACCTCAAACTCTCAAATTTTATATTCTCAATCACTCAAATATTAAGCTGTCAAATCTCAACTTCTCAATTATCAACCTCTAAAATCTCAACTTCTCAATTCTCAAACCTTCAAATATCAACCTCTCAAATCTCAACTTCTCTATTCTCAAATTCTCAAACTCAAATATCTCAAATAATCAAATCACAAATTCTCGAATCTCAAATTCTCAAGCTCTCAAATATCAAACTATCAAATCTCAAAATGTCAAATTCTCAAACTCAAATATCTCAATTTTCAACTTCTCAAAACTCAAATTCTCAAATCTCTAATTTTCAAAACTCAAATTCTCAAATCTCGTATAAAAAGGGAAGATCCTCCGACCAGGCAAGGTGGTCAGCCTGGCGGTTGTGCTGTCGGTGTCAGAGGTGTCAGATGTTTGTGGTGGTGGTGTCAGAGCAGTCAGATGTTTGTGGTGGTGGTGTCAGAGGTGTCAGATGTTTGTGGTGGGGGTGTCAGCGCAGTCGGGTGGTTGTGGCGTGGGGTGTCAGAGCAGTCGGGTGGTTGTGGTGGTGGTGTCAGAGCAGTCGGGTGGTAGTGTTTGAGCTGTCAGAGCAGTCTAATGTTTGTGGTGTCGGTGTCAGGGGTGTCAGATGTTTGTGGTGGTGGTGTCAGAGCAGTCTAATGTTTGTGGTGTCGGTGTCAGAGGTGTCAGATGTTTGTGGTGGTGGTGTCAGAGCAGTCAGATGTTTGTGGTGGGGGTGTCAGCGCAGTCGGGTGGTTGTGGCGGGGGGTGTCAGAGTAATCTGATGGTTGTTGTGGGGGTGTCAGAGGTGTCAGATGTTTGTGGTGGATTGTGTCAGAGCAGTCTAATGTTTGTGGTGTCGGTGTCAGAGGTGTCAGATGTTTGTGGTGGATTGTGTCAGAGCAGTCAGATGTTTGTGGTGGGGGTGTCAGCGCAGTCGGGTGGTTGTGGCGGGGGGTGTCAGAGTACTCTGATGGTTGTTGTGGTGGTGTCAGAGGTGTCAGATGTTTGTGGTGGTGGTGTCAGAGCAGTCAGATGTTTGTGGTGGGGGTGTCAGCGCAGTCGGGTGGTTGTGGCGGGGGGTGTCAGAGTAATCTGATGGGTGTTGTGGGGGTGTCAGAGGTGTCAGATGTTTGTGGTGGATTGTGTCAGAGCAGTCAGATATTTGTGGTGTCGGTGTCAGAGGTGTCAGATGTTTGTGGTGGTGGTGTCAGAGCAGTTTAATGTTTGTGGTGTCGGTGTCAGAGGTGTCAGATGTTTGTGGTGGTGGTGTCAGAGGTGTCAGATGTTTGTGGTGGCGGTGTCAGCGCAGTCGGGTGGTTGTGGCGGGTGGTGTCAGAGTAGTCTGATGGTTGTTGTAGGGGTGTCAGAGGTGTCAGATGTTTGTGGTGGATTGTGTCAGAGCAGTCAGATGTTTGTGGTGGGGGTGTCAGAGCAGTCGGGTGGTAGTGTTGGGGCTGTCAGAGCAGTCTAATGTTTGTGGTGTCGGTGTCAGAGGTGTCAGATGTTTGTGGTGGTGGTGTCAGAGCAGTCGGGTGGTTGTGGCGGGGGGTGTCAGAGTAATCTGATGGGTGTTGTGGGGGTGTCAGAGGTGTCAGATGTTTGTGGTGGATTGTGTCAGAGCAGTCAGATGTTTGTGGTGTCAGACGTGTCAGATGTTTGTGGTGGATTGTGTCAGAGCAGTCAGATGTTTGTGGTGGGGGTGTCAGAGCAGTCGGGTGGTAGTGTTGGGGCTGTCAGAGCAGTCTAATGTTTGTGGTGTCGGTGTCAGAGGTGTCAGATGTTTGTGGTGGTGGTGTCAGAGCAGTCAGATGTTTGTGGTGGGGGTGTCAGCGCAGTCGGGTGGTTGTGGCGCCCGGGTGTCAGAGTAATCTGATGGTTGTTGTGGGGGTGTCAGAGGTGTCAGATGTTTGTGGTGGATTGTGTCAGAGCAGTCAGATGTTTGTGGTGTCGGTGTCAGAGGTGTCAGATGTTTGTGGTGGTGGTGTCAGAGCAGTCTAATGTTTGTGGTGTCGGTGTCAGAGGTGTCAGATGTTTGTGGTGGTGGTGTCAGACGTGTCAGATGTTTGTGGTGGGGGTGTCAGCGCAGTCGGGTGGTTGTGGCGGGTGGTGTCAGAGTAGTCTGATGGTTGTTGTGGGGGTGTCAGAGGTGTCAGATGTTTGTGGTGGATTGTGTCAGAGCAGTCAGATGTTTGTGGTGGGGGTGTCAGAGCAGTCGGGTGGTAGTGTTGGGGCTGTCAGAGCAGTCTAATGTTTGTGGTGTCGGTGTCAGAGGTGTCAGATGTTTGTGGTGCTGGTGTCAGAGCAGTCTAATGTTTGTGGTGTCGGTGTCAGAGGTGTCAGATGTTTGTGATGGTGGTGTCAGAGCAGTCAGATGTTTGTAGTGGGGGTGTCAGCGCAGTCGGGTGGTTGTGGCGGGTGGTGTCAGAGTAGTCTGATGGTTGTTGTGGGGGTGTCAGAGGTGTCAGATGTTTGTGGTGGATTGTGTCAGAGGTGTCAGATGTTTGTGATGGATTGTGTCAGAGCAGTCAGATGTTTGTGATGGGGGTGTCAGCGCAGTCGGGTGGTTGTGGCGGGGGGTGTCAGAGTACTCTGATGGTTGTTGTGGGGGTGTCAGAGGTGTCAGATGTTTGTGCTGGATTGTGTCAGAGCAGTCTAATGTTTGTGGTGTCGGTGTCAGGGGTGTCAGATGTTTGTGGTGGTGGTGTCAGAGCAGTCTAATGTTTGTGGTATCGGTGTCAGAGGTGTCAGATGTTTGTGGTGGGGGTGTCAGCGCAGTCGGGTGGTTGTGGCGGGGGGTGTCAGAGTAATCTGATGGGTGTTGTGGGGGTGTCAGAGGTGTCAGATGTTTGTGGTGGATTGTGTCAGAGCAGTCAGATGTTTGTGGTGTCGGTGTCAGAGGTGTCAGATGTTTGTGGTGGATTGTGTCAGAGCAGTCAGATGTTTGTGGTAGGGGTGTCAGAGCAGTCGGGTGGTAGTGTTGGGGCTGTCAGAGCAGTCTAATGTTTGTGGTGTCGGTGTCAGAGGTGTCAGATGTTTGTGGTGGTGGTGTCAGAGGTGTCAGATGTTTGTGGTGGATTGTGTCAGAGCAGTCAGATGTTTGTGGTGTCGGTGTCAGAGGTGTCAGATGTTTGTGGTGGATTGTGTCAGAGCAGTCAGATGTTTGTGGTGGGGGTGTCAGAGCAGTCGGGTGGTAGTGTTGGGGCTGTCAGAGCAGTCTAATGTTTGTGGTGTCGGTGTCAGAGGTGTCAGATGTTTGTGGTGGTGGTGTCAGAGCAGTCTAATGTTTGTGGTGTCGGTGTCAGAGGTGTCAGATGTTTGTGGTGGGGGTGTCAGCGCAGTCGGGTGGTTGTGGCGGGGGGTGTCAGAGTAATCTGATGGGTGTTGTGGGGGTGTCAGAGGTGTCAGATGTTTGTGGTGGATTGTGTCAGAGCAGTCAGATGTTTGTGGTGTCGGTGTCAGAGGTGTCAGATGTTTGTGGTGGTGGTGTCAGAGCAGTCTAATGTTTGTGGTGTCGGTGTCAGAGGTGTCAGATGTTTGTGGTGGCGGTGTCAGCGCAGTCGGGTGGTTGTGGCGGGTGGTGTCAGAGTAGTCTGATGGGTGTTGTGGGGGTGTCAGAGGTGTCAGATGTTTGTGGTGGATTGTGTCAGAGCAGTCAGATGTTTGCGGTGTCGGTGTCAGAGGTGTCAGATGTTTGTGGTGGATTGTGTCAGAGCAGTCAGATGTTTGTGGTGGGGGTGTCAGAGCAGTCGGGTGGTAGTGTTGGGGCTGTCAGAGCAGTCTAATGTTTGTGGTGTCGGTGTCAGAGGTGTCAGATGTTTGTGGTGGTGGTGTCAGAGCAGTCAGATGTTTGTGGTGGGGGTGTCAGCGCAGTCGGGTGGTTGTGGCGGGGGGTGTCAGAGTACTCTGATGGTTGTTGTGGGGGTGTCAGAGGTGTCAGATGTTTGTGGTGGATTGTGTCAGAGCAGTCAGATGTTTGTGGTGGGGGTGTCAGAGCAGTCGGGTGGTAGTGTTGGGGCTGTCAGAGCCGTCTAATGTTTGTGGTGTCGGTGTCAGAGGTGTCAGATGTTTGTGGTGGTGGTGTCAGAGCAGTCTAATGTTTGTGGTGTCGGTGTCAGAGGTGTCAGATGTTTGTGGTGGTGGTGTCAGAGCAGTCAGATGTTTGTGGTGTCGGTGTCAGAGGTGTCAGACGTTTGTGGTGGTGGTGTCAGAGCAGTCGGGTGGTTGTGGTGGTGGTGTCAGAGCAGTCTAATGTTTGTGGTGTCGGTATCAGAGGTGTCAGATGTTTGTGGTGGGGGTGTCAGCGCAGTCGGGTGGTTGTGGCGGGTGGTGTCAGAGTAGTCTGATGGTTGTTGTGGGGGTGTCAGAGGTGTCAGATGTTTGTGATGGATTGTGTCAGAGCAGTCAGATGTTTGTGGTGGGGGTGTCAGAGCAGTCTAATGTTTGTGGTGTCGGTGTCAGATGTTTGTGGTGGTGGTGTCAGAGGTGTCAGATGTTTGTGGTGGTGGTGTCAGAGCAGTCAGATGTTTGTGGTGGGGGTGTCAGAGGTGTCAGATGTTTGTGGTGGGGGTGTCAGCGCAGTCGGGTGGTTGTGGCGGGTGGTGTCAGAGTAGTCTGATGGTTGTTGTGGGGGTGTCAGAGGTGTCAGATGTTTGTGGTGCTGGTGTCAGAGCAGTCTAATGTTTGTGGTGTCGGTGTCAGAGGTGTCAGATGTTTGTGGTGGTGGTGTCAGAGCAGTCAGATGTTTGTAGTGGGGGTGTCAGCGCAGTCGGGTGGTTGTGGCGGGTGGTGTCAGAGTAGTCTGATGGTTGATGTGGGGGTGTCAGAGGTGTCAGATGTTTGTGGTGGATTGTGTCAGAGCAGTCAGATGTTTGTGGTGGGGGTGTCAGCGCAGTCGGGTGGTTGTGGCGGGGGGTGTCAGAGTACTCTGATGGTTGTTGTGGGGGTGTCAGAGGTGTCAGATGTTTGTGCTGGATTGTGTCAGAGCAGTCTAATGTTTGTGGTGTCGGTGTCAGGGGTGTCAGATGTTTGTGGTAGTGGTGTCAGAGCAGTCTAATGTTCGTGGTATCGGTGTCAGAGGTGTCAGATGTTTGTGGTGGGGGTGTCAGCGCAGTCGGGTGGTTGTGGCGGGGGGTGTCAGAGTAATCTGATGGGTGTTGTGGGGGTGTCAGAGGTGTCAGATGTTTGTGGCGGGTGGTGTCAGAGTAGTCTGATGGTTGTTGTGGTGGTGTCAGAGGTGTCAGATGTTTGTGGTGGATTGTGTCAGAGGTGTCAGATGTTTGTGGTGGTGGTGTCAGAGCAGTCTAATGTTTGTGGTGTCGGTGTCAGAGGTGTCAGATGTTTGTGGTGGTGGTGTCAGAGGTGTCAGATGTTTGTGGTGGGGGTGTCAGCGCAGTTGGGTGGTTGTGGCGGGTGGTGTCAGAGTAGTCTGATGGTTGTTGTGGGGGTGTCAGAGGTGTCAGATGTTTGTGGTGGATTGTGTCAGAGCAGTCAGATATTTGTGGTGGGGGTGTCAGCGCAGTCGGGTGGTTGTGGCGGGGGGAGTCAGAGTACTCTGATGGTTGTTGTGGTGGTGTCCGAGGTGTCAGATGTTTGTGGTGGTGGTGTCAGAGCAGTCAGATGTTTGTGGTGGGGGTGTCAGCGCAGTCGGGTGGTTGTGGCGGGGGGTGTCAGAGTAATCTGATGGGTGTTGTGGGGGTGTCAGAGGTGTCAGATGTTTGTGGTGGATTGTGTCAGAGCAGTCAGATGTTTGTGGTGTCGGTGTCAGAGGTATCAGATGTTTGTGGTGGTGGTGTCAGAGCAGTCTAATGTTTGTGGTGTCGGTGTCAGAGGTGTCAGATGTTTGTGGTGGTGGTGTCAGAGGTGTCAGATGTTTGTGGTGGCGGTGTCAGCGCAGTCGGGTGGTTGTGGCGGGTGGTGTCAGAGTAGTCTGATGGGTGTTGTGGGGGTGTCAGAGGTGTCAGATGTTTGTGGTGGATTGTGTCAGAGCAGTCAGATGTTTGTGGTGGATTGTGTCAGAGCAGTCTAATGTTTGTGGTGTCGGTGTCAGGGGTGTCAGATGTTTGTGGTGTTGGTGTCAGAGCAGTCTAATGTTTGTGGTGTCGGTGTCAGAGGTGTCAGATGTTTTTGGTGGGGCTGTTAGAGCAGTCTTATGTTTGTGGTGTCGGTGTCAGAGGTGTCAGACGTTTGTGGTGGTGGTGTCAGAGCAGTCGGGTGGTTGTGGTGGTGGTGTCAGAGCAGTCTGATGGTTGTTGTGGGGGTGTCAGAGGTGTCAGATGTTTGTGGTGGATTGTGTCAGAGCAGTCAGATGTTTGTGGTGGGGGTGTCAGCGCAGTCGGGTGGTTGTGGCGGGGGGTGTCAGAGTACTCTGATGGTTGTTGTGGGGGTGTCAGAGGTGTCAGATGTTTGTGCTGGATTGTGTCAGAGCAGTCTAATGTTTGTGGTGTCGGTGTCAGGGGTGTCAGATGTTTGTGGTAGTGGTGTCAGAGCAGTCTAATGTTCGTGGTATCGGTGTCAGAGGTGTCAGATGTTTATGGTGGGGGTGTCAGCGCAGTCGGGTGGTTGTGGCGGGGGGTGTCAGAGTAATCTGATGGGTGTTGTGGGGGTGTCAGAGGTGTCAGATGTTTGTGGTGGATTGTGTCAGAGCAGTCAGATGTTTGTGGTGTCGGTGTCAGAGGTGTCAGATGTTTGTGGTGGATTGTGTCAGAGCAGTCAGATGTTTGTGGTGGTGGTGTCAGAGGTGTCAGATGTTTGTGGTGGGGGTGTCAGCGCAGTCGGGTGGTTGTGGCGGGGGGTGTCAGAGTACTCTGATGGTTGTTGTGGGGGTGTCAGAGGTTTCAGATGTTTGTGGTGGATTGTGTCAGAGCAGTCTAATGTTTGTGGTGTCGGTGTCAGGGGTGTCAGATGTTTGTGGTGGTGGTGTCAGAGCAGTCGGGTGGTTGTGGTGGTGGTGTCAGAGCAGTCTAATGTTTGTGGTGTCGGTGTCAGATGTTTGTGGTGGGGGTGTCAGCGCAGTCGGGTGGTTGTGGCGGGGGGTGTCAGAGTAATCTGATGGGTGTTGTGGGGGTGTCAGAGGTGTCAGATGTTTGTGGTGGATTGTGTCAGAGCAGTCAGATGTTTGTGGTGTCGGTGTCAGAGGTATCAGATGTTTGTGGTGGTGGTGTCAGAGCAGTCTAATGTTTGTGGTGTCGGTGTCAGAGGTGTCAGATGTTTGTGGTGGTGGTGTCAGAGGTGTCAGATGTTTGTGGTGGCGGTGTCAGCGCAGTCGGGTGGTTGTGGCGGGTGGTGTCAGAGTAGTCTGATGGGTGTTGTGGGGGTGTCAGAGGTGTCAGATGTTTGTGGTGGATTGTGTCAGAGCAGTCAGATGTTTGTGGTGGATTGTGTCAGAGCAGTCTAATGTTTGTGGTGTCGGTGTCAGGGGTGTCAGATGTTTGTGGTGTTGGTGTCAGAGCAGTCTAATGTTTGTGGTGTCGGTGTCAGAGGTGTCAGACGTTTGTGGTGGTGGTGTCAGAGCAGTCGGGTGGTTGTGGTGGTGGTGTCAGAGCAGTCTGATGGTTGTTGTGGGGGTGTCAGAGGTGTCAGATGTTTGTGGTGGATTGTGTCAGAGCAGTCAGATGTTTGTGGTGGGGGTGTCAGCGCAGTCGGGTGGTTGTGGCGGGGGGTGTCAGAGTACTCTGATGGTTGTTGTGGGGGTGTCAGAGGTGTCAGATGTTTGTGCTGGATTGTGTCAGAGCAGTCTAATGTTTGTGGTGTCGGTGTCAGGGGTGTCAGATGTTTGTGGTAGTGGTGTCAGAGCAGTCTAATGTTCGTGGTATCGGTGTCAGAGGTGTCAGATGTTTATGGTGGGGGTGTCAGCGCAGTCGGGTGGTTGTGGCGGGGGGTGTCAGAGTAATCTGATGGGTGTTGTGGGGGTGTCAGAGGTGTCAGATGTTTGTGATGGATTGTGTCAGAGCAGTCAGATGTTTGTGGTGTCGGTGTCAGAGGTGTCAGATGTTTGTGGTGGATTGTGTCAGAGCAGTCAGATGTTTGTGGTGGTGGTGTCAGAGGTGTCAGATGTTTGTGGTGGGGGTGTCAGCGCAGTCGGGTGGTTGTGGCGGGGGGTGTCAGAGTACTCTGATGGTTGTTGTGGGGGTGTCAGAGGTTTCAGATGTTTGTGGTGGATTGTGTCAGAGCAGTCTAATGTTTGTGGTGTCGGTGTCAGGGGTGTCAGATGTTTGTGGTGGTGGTGTCAGAGCAGTCGGGTGGTTGTGGTGGTGGTGTCAGAGCAGTCTAATGTTTGTGGTGTCGGTGTCAGATGTTTGTGGTGGGGGTGTCAGCGCAGTCGGGTGGTTGTGGCGGGTGGTGTCAGAGTAGTCTGATGGTTGTTGTGGTGGTGTCAGAGGTGTCAGATGTTTGTGGTGGATTGTGTCAGAGGTGTCAGATGTTTGTGGTGGTGGTGTCAGAGCAGTCTAATGTTTGTGGTGTCGGTGTCAGAGGTGTCAGATGTTTGTGGTGGTGGTGTCAGAGGTGTCAGATGTTTGTGGTGGGGGTGTCAGCGCAGTTGGGTGGTTGTGGCGGGTGGTGTCAGAGTAGTCTGATGGTTGTTGTGGGGGTGTCAGAGGTGTCAGATGTTTGTGGTGGATTGTGTCAGAGCAGTCAGATGTTTGTGGTGTCGGTGTCAGAGGTGTCAGATGTTTGTGGTGGATTGTGTCAGAGCAGTCAGATGTTTGTGGTGGTGGTGTCAGAGGTGTCAGATGTTTGTGGTGGGGGTGTCAGCGCAGTCGGGTGGTTGTGGCGGGGGGTGTCAGAGTACTCTGATGGTTGTTGTGGGGGTGTCAGAGGTTTCAGATGTTTGTGGTGGATTGTGTCAGAGCAGTCTAATGTTTGTGGTGTCGGTGTCAGGGGTGTCAGATGTTTGTGGTGGTGGTGTCAGAGCAGTCGGGTGGTTGTGGTGGTGGTGTCAGAGCAGTCTAATGTTTGTGGTGTCGGTGTCAGATGTTTGTGGTGGGGGTGTCAGCGCAGTCGGGTGGTTGTGGCGGGTGGTGTCAGAGTAGTCTGATGGTTGTTGTGGTGGTGTCAGAGGTGTCAGATGTTTGTGGTGGATTGTGTCAGAGGTGTCAGATGTTTGTGGTGGTGGTGTCAGAGCAGTCTAATGTTTGTGGTGTCGGTGTCAGAGGTGTCAGATGTTTGTGGTGGTGGTGTCAGAGGTGTCAGATGTTTGTGGTGGGGGTGTCAGCGCAGTTGGGTGGTTGTGGCGGGTGGTGTCAGAGTAGTCTGATGGTTGTTGTGGGGGTGTCAGAGGTGTCAGATGTTTGTGGTGGATTGTGTCAGAGCAGTCAGATATTTGTGGTGGGGGTGTCAGCGCAGTCGGGTGGTTGTGGCGGGGGGAGTCAGAGTACTCTGATGGTTGTTGTGGTGGTGTCCGAGGTGTCAGATGTTTGTGGTGGTGGTGTCAGAGCAGTCAGATGTTTGTGGTGGGGGTGTCAGCGCAGTCGGGTGGTTGTGGCGGGGGGTGTCAGAGTAATCTGATGGGTGTTGTGGGGGTGTCAGAGGTGTCAGATGTTTGTGGTGGATTGTGTCAGAGCAGTCAGATGTTTGTGGTGTCGGTGTCAGAGGTATCAGATGTTTGTGGTGGTGGTGTCAGAGCAGTCTAATGTTTGTGGTGTCGGTGTCAGAGGTGTCAGATGTTTGTGGTGGATTGTGTCAGAGCAGTCAGATGTTTGTGGTGGATTGTGTCAGAGCAGTCTAATGTTTGTGGTGTCGGTGTCAGGGGTGTCAGATGTTTGTGGTGTTGGTGTCAGAGCAGTCTAATGTTTGTGGTGTCGGTGTCAGAGGTGTCAGATGTTTTTGGTGGGGCTGTTAGAGCAGTCTTATGTTTGTGGTGTCGGTGTCAGAGGTGTCAGACGTTTGTGGTGGTGGTGTCAGAGCAGTCGGGTGGTTGTGGTGGTGGTGTCAGAGCAGTCTGATGGTTGTTGTGGGGGTGTCAGAGTACTCTGATGGTTGTTGTGGGGGTGTCAGAGGTGTCAGATGTTTGTGCTGGATTGTGTCAGAGCAGTCTAATGTTTGTGGTGTCGGTGTCAGGGGTGTCAGATGTTTGTGGTAGTGGTGTCAGAGCAGTCTAATGTTCGTGGTATCGGTGTCAGAGGTGTCAGATGTTTATGGTGGGGGTGTCAGCGCAGTCGGGTGGTTGTGGCGGGGGGTGTCAGAGTAATCTGATGGGTGTTGTGGGGGTGTCAGAGGTGTCAGATGTTTGTGGTGGATTGTGTCAGAGCAGTCAGATGTTTGTGGTGTCGGTGTCAGAGGTGTCAGATATTTGTGGTGGATTGTGTCAGAGCAGTCAGATGTTTGTGGTGGTGGTGTCAGAGGTGTCAGATGTTTGTGGTGGGGGTGTCAGCGCAGTCGGGTGGTTGTGGCGGGGGGTGTCAGAGTACTCTGATGGTTGTTGTGGGGGTGTCAGAGGTTTCAGATGTTTGTGGTGGATTGTGTCAGAGCAGTCTAATGTTTGTGGTGTCGGTGTCAGGGGTGTCAGATGTTTGTGGTGGTGGTGTCAGAGCAGTCGGGTGGTTGTGGTGGTGGTGTCAGAGCAGTCTAATGTTTGTGGTGTCGGTGTCAGATGTTTGTGGTGGGGGTGTCAGCGCAGTCGGGTGGTTGTGGCGGGTGGTGTCAGAGTAGTCTGATGGTTGTTGTGGTGGTGTCAGAGGTGTCAGATGTTTGTGGTGGATTGTGTCAGAGGTGTCAGATGTTTGTGGTGGTGGTGTCAGAGCAGTCTAATGTTTGTGGTGTCGGTGTCAGAGGTGTCAGATGTTTGTGGTGGTGGTGTCAGAGGTGTCAGATGTTTGTGGTGGGGGTGTCAGCGCAGTTGGGTGGTTGTGGCGGGTGGTGTCAGAGTAGTCTGATGGTTGTTGTGGGGGTGTCAGAGGTGTCAGATGTTTGTGGTGGATTGTGTCAGAGCAGTCAGATATTTGTGGTGGGGGTGTCAGCGCAGTCGGGTGGTTGTGGCGGGGGGAGTCAGAGTAGTCTGATGGTTGTTGTGGTGGTGTCCGAGGTGTCAGATGTTTGTGGTGGTGGTGTCAGAGCAGTCAGATGTTTGTGGTGGGGGTGTCAGCGCAGTCGGGTGGTTGTGGCGGGGGGTGTCAGAGTAATCTGATGGGTGTTGTGGGGGTGTCAGAGGTGTCAGATGTTTGTGGTGGATTGTGTCAGAGCAGTCAGATGTTTGTGGTGTCGGTGTCAGAGGTATCAGATGTTTGTGGTGGTGGTGTCAGAGCAGTCTAATGTTTGTGGTGTCGGTGTCAGAGGTGTCAGATGTTTGTGGTGGTGGTGTCAGAGGTGTCAGATGTTTGTGGTGGCGGTGTCAGCGCAGTCGGGTGGTTGTGGCGGGTGGTGTCAGAGTAGTCTGATGGGTGTTGTGGGGGTGTCAGAGGTGTCAGATGTTTGTGGTGGATTGTGTCAGAGCAGTCAGATGTTTGTGGTGGATTGTGTCAGAGCAGTCTAATGTTTGTGGTGTCGGTGTCAGGGGTGTCAGATGTTTGTGGTGTTGGTGTCAGAGCAGTCTAATGTTTGTGGTGTCGGTGTCAGAGGTGTCAGATGTTTTTGGTGGGGCTGTTAGAGCAGTCTTATGTTTGTGGTGTCGGTGTCAGAGGTGTCAGACGTTTGTGGTGGTGGTGTCAGAGCAGTCGGGTGGTTGTGGTGGTGGTGTCAGAGCAGTCTGATGGTTGTTGTGGGGGTGTCAGAGGTGTCAGATGTTTGTGGTGGGGGTGTCAGCGCAGTCGGGTGGTTGTGGCGGGGGGTGTCAGAGTACTCTGATGGTTGTTGTGGGGGTGTCAGAGGTGTCAGATGTTTGTGCTGGATTGTGTCAGAGCAGTCTAATGTTTGTGGTGTCGGTGTCAGGGGTGTCAGATGTTTGTGGTAGTGGTGTCAGAGCAGTCTAATGTTCGTGGTATCGGTGTCAGAGGTGTCAGATGTTTATGGTGGGGGTGTCAGCGCAGTCGGGTGGTTGTGGCGGGGGGTGTCAGAGTAATCTGATGGGTGTTGTGGGGGTGTCAGAGGTGTCAGATGTTTGTGGTGGATTGTGTCAGAGCAGTCAGATGTTTGTGGTGTCGGTGTCAGAGGTGTCAGATGTTTGTGGTGGATTGTGTCAGAGCAGTCAGATGTTTGTGGTGGTGGTGTCAGAGGTGTCAGATGTTTGTGGTTGGGGTGTCAGCGCAGTCGGGTGGTTGTGGCGGGGGGTGTCAGAGTACTCTGATGGTTGTTGTGGGGGTGTCAGAGGTTTCAGATGTTTGTGGTGGATTGTGTCAGAGCAGTCTAATGTTTGTGGTGTCGGTGTCAGGGGTGTCAGATGTTTGTGGTGGTGGTGTCAGAGCAGTCGGGTGGTTGTGGTGGTGGTGTCAGAGCAGTCTAATGTTTGTGGTGTCGGTGTCAGATGTTTGTGGTGGGGGTGTCAGCGCAGTCGGGTGGTTGTGGCGGGTGGTGTCAGAGTAGTCTGATGGTTGTTGTGGTGGTGTCAGAGGTGTCAGATGTTTGTGGTGGATTGTGTCAGAGGTGTCAGATGTTTGTGGTGGTGGTGTCAGAGCAGTCTAATGTTTGTGGTGTCGGTGTCAGAGGTGTCAGATGTTTGTGGTGGTGGTGTCAGAGGTGTCAGATGTTTGTGGTGGGGGTGTCAGCGCAGTTGGGTGGTTGTGGCGGGTGGTGTCAGAGTAGTCTGATGGTTGTTGTGGGGGTGTCAGAGGTGTCAGATGTTTGTGGTGGATTGTGTCAGAGCAGTCTAATGTTTGTGGTGTCGGTGTCAGGGGTGTCAGATGTTTGTGGTGGTGGTGTCAGAGCAGTCGGGTGGTTGTGGTGGTGGTGTCAGAGCAGTCTAATGTTTGTGGTGTCGGTGTCAGAGGTGTCAGATGTTTGTGGTGGTGGTGTCAGAGGTGTCAGATGTTTGTGGTGGGGGTGTCAGCGCAGTCGGGTGGTTGTGGCGGGTGGTGTCAGAGTAGTCTGATGGTTGTTGTGGTGGTGTCAGAGGTGTCAGATGTTTGTGGTGGATTGTGTCAGAGGTGTCAGATGTTTGTGGTGGTGGTGTCAGAGCAGTCAGATGTTTGTGGTGGTGGTGTCAGAGGTGTCAGATGTTTGTGGTGGTGGTTTCAGAGCAGTCTAATGTTTGTGGTGTCGGTGTCAGAGGTGTCAGATGTTTGTGGTGGTGGTGTCAGAGGTGTCAGATGTTTGTGGTGGGGGTGTCAGCGCAGTCGGGTGGTTGTGGCGGGGAGTGTCAGAGTACTCTGATGGTTGTTGTGGGGGTGTCAGAGGTGTCAGATGTTTGTGGTGGATTGTGTCAGAGCAGTCTAATGTTTGTGGTGTCGGTGTCAGAGGTGTCAGATGTTTGTGGTGGTGGTGTCAGAGCAGTCAGATGTTTGTGGTGGGGGTGTCAGAGCAGTCGGGTGGTAGTGTTGGGGCTGTCAGAGCAGTTTAATGTTTGTGGTGTCGGTGTCAGAGGTGTCAGATGTTTGTGGTGGATGGTGTCAGAGCAGTCAGATGTTTGTGGTGGTGGTGTCAGAGCAGTCGGGTGGTAGTGTTGGGGCTGTCAGAGCAGTCTAATGTTTGTGGTGTCGGTGTCAGAGGTGTCAGATGTTAGTGGTGGTTGGTGTCAGAGCAGTCTGATGGCTGTGGTGGGCGGGTGTCAGAGCAGACTGATGTTTGTGGTGAGGGTGTCAGAGCAGACTTGTGGTTGTGTTGGGAGTGTCAGGTTCAATCTGGGGGTTGTAGTGATAGTGTCAGAGGTGTCAAATGTTTGTGGTGGTGGTGTCAGAGCAGTCGGACGGTTGTGTTGGGTGTGTCAGAGGTGTCAGATGTTTGTGGTGGTGGTGTCAGAGGTGTCTCGAACATGTCTCGAATTCTCAAATCTCAACTTCTCAAAACTCAAATTCTCAAATCAAATAACAAATTTTCAATCTAACAAATTCTCAGATCTCAAATTCTCAAACTCTCAAATATCAACCTCTAAAATCTCAACTTCTCAAATTTCTCAAAATCACAATTTCTCAAATCTCAAATTCTCAAACTCAGATATCAACCTCAAATTCTCAAATTTCAAATTCTCACTCTCATATTCTCAAATATCAATTTCTCAAATCACAAATTCTCAAATCTCAAATTCTCAAACTCAAATATCAACCTCAAATTCTCAATTCTCAAATCTCGAATTCTCAAATCATTATTTTCTAACAAAAGATTGGCGGGAAGTATATTGCACAAAACTGGTTTTAAGAGGGCGTGGTTTTCGCTGTGGTCACAAGTTGGGTGCAAGCGATTTTAGCCTTATCGGTGGTTCACCGGCAATGTCGCCCATTGTACGTCGCTTAGAGTATTAAACATTTGCAAGTTTTTACGTACGTACATGTACATGTGAAATTAAACTTAGGTGCAGTAGAACTTATTGTAAGCTTAGGTCATTGTACAGTGTTTCTATAAAATACTGGAGATGATATTATGAAAAATAACGATTGAAATTTTAAAGTGTCTCTCTTTTTCCAGTGTAACCGGTTGCGACTGAATATCAGTATTTTACACGGAGCGACTGCCATCTGACCTCCGCCACCCAATTACTGGGAGACACAGATACTATAAGTGTTAGAATTCATGTTCGTATTCTATATTACACTTGTTTGTTTGTGCAAAACGGAACGTGCGCCTGCAGCCGCATGCGCACGTGATCTGAGTCATCCCCCCACCGCTAGACAGTTGACGTTTATAAAAGACGTTGTTGCACAAGCAAAGGAGTTAGTTCGATTGTAATCATCAAAGTGTTCACATCTTGGAGACTCTACGAATTGTAAGTTAATATGATATTTACGTTAATTTGTTGCTCATTGTGATTGAAGAAAATATATCTATATGATTTCCAATTATTTTATGGCATTTTTATTCTGTACCTTTGATAAATCGAGGAAAGTATGCAATCATGGTTCGAGGGTCTAACATATCAGAAGTGGGATATGATTCCTAAATGAACGGTCAATCTGCGTAATTTCTTTTTTTTTGGACAATCCATCATTCCAGATAAAATGGATGAACTCGGTATTGAATCAATCCTGTCAGCATCGCGACGCTCAGCAGTTGGATCCAATCGGCAACGATCACGCAGCCCGATACGCCGCAGTTCGCAAAGCAGAGTAAGCCGCTGCATGGATCCACCGAAGAGCCCTATATTGATACCGCAGTCGCACAGTCGACACGAGGAGTTACCGCACAACCCTCAAGGTGAGTTGGTGCTCAGCCAACGTGAAGTGCGCACGAGCAACCAGCGTGACGAGCGATCGCGCAGTCGGCGTGACGAGCGATCGCGCAGTCGGCGTGACGAGCGATCGCGCAGTCGGCGTGACGAGCGATCGCGCAGTCGGCGTGACGAGCGATCGCGCAGTCGGCGTGACGAGCGATCGCGCAGTCGGCGTGACCAGCGTTCGCGCAGCAGGCGTCACGGGCGTTCGCGCAGCAGGCGTCACGGGCGTTCGCGCAGCAGGCGTCACGGGCGTTCGCGCAGCAGGCGTCACGGACGTTCGCGCAGCAGGCGTCACGGACGTTCGCGCAGCAGGTGTCACGGGCGTTCGCGCAGCGAGCGGTCCCGCAGCCCGCGTGATACGCGGGCGTTCGGCCTGCATGACGAGCGAACGCCCGGCCTACGTGACAAGAGGACGCCCGGCCTGTGTGGCGAGAGAACGCCCGGCCTGCTTGATGAGCGGACACGCCGTCAACGCCGCGACGGTTCATCACGCAGCCGCTGTAATGAACGGTCATACGTTCCTCACACGGGACGTTCGTCCAGCCGAGGAAGACAGCATCTGCTCAACTTCGAATCGCGAGTCCGGAATTCCGGTGAGTCAGCCTCATACAGTATTGATGAAATTTCCCAGATTGTCAAAATTTTAAAAACCGTAAACCAAACTGATTCGTTGGATAAACTAGGGTCTTTGCAAAATACAATCCCTGAGTTCGATCCAGGCAGAAAAGAACAGACGATGACCATTTGGCTCCACAAAGTAAACGAATGTGCTAGCATTTATAGTTGGAATGAAAAACAGATTATACATTTTGCATTACCCAAATTACGTGGCGTAGCCAAAAGGTGGTACGAAGGTCTATCGTCTGTTCTCTACTCCTGGGATGAATGGCAACAAAAGCTTTTGGCCGCGTTTCCTTCCGAAGAAAATTATGGCCAGATGCTAAGCGATATGTTGGCAAAACGTGCTCGATTTAGTGACTCATTAGAGGAGTACTACTATGAGAAGATAGGCTTGATAAATAGATGTGGAATAGTGGGTACTCGGGCAGTAGAATGCGTCCTCCATGGTATAGATGATAGATCAGTAAGATTGGGCGCCGAAGCTGTTAAGTTTGACAATCCTGATAAATTGTTATCCTATTTGCGAAATGTCAGGAATATTAAGCCTCTGATCGATCGTAAAATTACTAAAGGTCCCTTTAATAAAAATAATGATACACAGTCTCGTACAACAAACAAACCGGGTCGTTGTTTGAACTGTAAGCAGGAAGGTCATTTATTCGCTCAGTGTCCTCGTCCTATAAAGAAATGCGGCAATTGTGGTAAAATCGGTCATGAGACGGAACAATGCTATTCAAAACCCTCTGCTCCAGACAAAACTATTCTAAGAGTCGCTAGTAATGAAGTAGGTTCAAGATACAATGTCTCAAACTTTTTAAAACCCAACCAGAAATATTTTAAGCAGGCCATAGTAAATGGGATCCCTATACAGGCTTTCATAGACTTGGGTAGTGAATGCTCTATGATAAAATTTACAGAGTTTCAAAAGATCTGTACGCAGTTTAATACTCAGGGACTACCAACCTTGAGAGGATTCGGCAACTCTATCGTCAAGGCTATTGGGAAACGTAACGTTCATATAATTATAGACAGTGCCGCTGCGGAATTAGATCTCATTATAGTTCCGGACGATGTGATGCACGTTCCTCTCATGATTGGCCAAACTTTTACGGAACAATCGCATATAATTATAAAGAAGACGAGCGATTGCTTAGAGATATCTAGCCTTGGGTTGCTTGAAAACTCGAATACAAAAATTAAATTATATTGTAAAATTAAGGTTGAGGTGTCTGGTCTAACTGTTGTAGAGGTATATAGCAATGATTCTAAATTCGAAGGAGAAATACTGGTTGATGGTGGCATACGATACAAAGGATGCACACGATATTCTGTTTTATCTGGGTTGTATTATTTTCAAAGCGGCCTCGGTCACATAGTTGTTAGCTGCGACCCATCGTTAAAATTAAGTCTAGAATCGAATTTCTTGATAGCACGTGGACGAATACCCTGCGAAGAAGCAACTAGTCAAATCTTGAATATCGCTAGTTGTTCGGCTCATAAGTCTCACGTTTTAACCGAATCTCTGTTAAATATTGATGATGACCTTTCTGCTGAGGATAAACAAAATCTTTTATTATTACTTAATCATTACCGAGAATGCTTTGCATTTGATTTAACGGAAGTGGGTAGTACATCAGTAGGTAATATGAGAATAGACCTAAATGACGATCGGCCAGTGGTTTATAGACCTTACAGACTAGCCATGACTGAGAAGGAAGTTGTTAGGGGAATGATTGAAGAATTGTTAGACAATGGCATCATACGTCCTTCTACCTCGCCTTATGCTAGTCCCATAGTACTTGTTCGAAAGAAGACCGGTGAATTCCGTCTTTGCATCGACTATCGGGCACTGAATAAAAAAACCATTAAGGAAAATTACCCAATGCCTTTAATTGACGACCAATTAGACATCCTAGCAGGGAATAAGTTCTTTACAACATTAGACCTAGCGTCTGGTTATTATCAGGTGCCCATATGCGAAAAAGATAAATTTAAGACCGCCTTTGTTACACCTGATGGGCACTACGAATTTAATCGGATGCCATTTGGACTTTCCAATGCACCAGCCACATTTCAGAGATTGATGAATCAAATATTAGGGAATGCTCGGCACGGGGAAGCATTAGCATATCTAGATGACGTCATTATCCCATGTAAAACTATTCCCGAGGGAATGAAGAGATTGCAGTCTGTATTACAAATATTTAAAGATGCAGGACTTTCCTTAAAACCGTCTAAGTGTTTTTTCTTCAAACATACTGTAGAATACTTAGGGTTTGAAGTATCAGAGAGCGGTATACGCCCCGGTTCTAAAAAGATCGAAGCAGTTGAGCGATTTCCAACACCACAAAACCAGCATAACGTCCGCCAGTTTTTAGGGCTAGCTAGTTTCTTTAGAAGGTTTGTTCCTAAATTTTCCATTATAGCCAAACCACTTACCTACTTACTAAAAAAAAATACCGCATGGGAATGGGGGCCAAATCAAGAGACCGCGTTTAGAATCTTACAAAAAGAGCTATCTCATAAACCTACTCTAGCACTATATAATCCTAAAGCGGAAACAGAACTACATACTGATGCTTGCAAAATAGGCGTAGCCGGAATTATTCTACAAAAGGATGAAAATGCTACTCTAAAACCAATTGCGTACTTTAGCAGACAGACGACACCCGAAGAGCAGAATTATACTTCTTACGATTTAGAAACGTTGGCAGTTGTGTCCGCACTCCACAAATTCCGAGTTTACTTAATTGGTCTCTCATTTAAAATAGTCACAGACTGCAATTCTTTAAAAGCTACTTTTCAGAAGAAAGACATGCTTCCTCGTGTCGCGCGATGGTGGGAACAGATGCAAGAGTACGATTTCTCGATAGAATATAGACCAGGCACAGCTATGGCTCATGTTGACGCACTAAGTAGAAACCCAGTACCCAAATCTAAAACCTTTGGTGTTTTTTCGGTATCAGAGTCCTCGTGGTTAGTTACCGTACAAAACGCGGATGATGAGATACAAAGAATAATAGGTATTCTAAAGGATCCGAAATTTGATGATTTAACTGATATAAAAACCAATTTCAAACTAAAAAACGACAAGTTATTTCGGGTTACTCCTGACGGAGATCGGTGGGTCGTGCCCAAAGGAGTACGTTGGCAAATTGTGAAACAGAACCACGATGACATTGGCCATTTTGGTTTTGACAAAACCTTAGAGAAAATTAAGTCTAATTATTGGTTTACAAAAATGCGATGTTTCATAAAAAAATATGTAGAATCATGCTTAGAATGCGCATATGCTAAGTCTTCGTCAGGCAAGAAACCCGGTTATCTTCACCCAATACCTAAAGTCGCAACTCCTTTTGACACGATACACATCGACCACACCGGTCCCTTTGTGCGAAGTAGCAAAGGGAACATGTACATACTTGTCCTTATTGACGCATTCACTAAATATATTTATTGTAAAGCAGTAAGAAACACTAAAACCAACACAACAATAAAAGTACTTCAAGAATATTTCGGAATTTTTGGGGCCCCCAAAAGAATAATTTCAGATAGGGGAACCTCCTTCACAAGCGATAACTTTAAAGCTTTTGTTAATGAAAAGGGGATAAAACATATCTTAAATGCCGTAGCTACTCCCAGGGCGAACGGACAGGTAGAGCGATATAATAAAATAATTGTGGATTCGTTAACAGCAAAATCTATTGGTACGGCTGAAAATAAATGGGACGATCACCTACCCGAAGTGCAATGGGGGATGAATAACACTTTCAATAAGGGAATTAATCGTACTCCTGCAGAAGCTCTTTTCGGGAAAAGGTTAACGGGATGTAGTGAAAATAAAATTGTTTCTGAACTAGAGGGAGATGTTACTAAAACTAATGAACAGGATATTTCGGAAATTCGTAATGAAATTAATGAACATACAGTAGCTAGTCAGGAAAAACAAAAGATTTATTATGACAAAAACCGTAAAGCGCCAATAAAATACCAGGAAGGGGATTTAGTACGTTGTGAACGTCAATTACCATCTACTGGACATAGTAAAAAGTTGGTTCCTAAATTCCAAGGTCCATATAGAATAACCAAAGTCTTGGATCATGACCGGTACCAAATAGAAGATACGCCTCTAACAAAAAAGGGTAATAGACTTTATTCGGCAGTGATCGCTGTTGATAAACTTAAACCTTGGTTACATTTTAGCAGGCCACATGATAGCGAATATGGGCTATCCAACGAATCAGAATAATATGACTCTATTTACTACTTTGTAATATACCCTGTATTTGGAATGTGCTAATTTGTATGTTTTTATTTTAAGGGCGGAAAGGTCCAAATATTATTTTACAAGACGGAAGGGTCTTTTGTTAAAGGACGGAAGGGTCCTACTGTATGTATGTTTTGAGGACGGAAAGGTCCTAATGTAACTATATTTCTTGTGGACGCATGAGTCTCAGGGTTATTTTTGTGTCAAAGGACGGAAGGGTCCCACTATGTATATATTTTTGAGGACGGAAGGGTCCTGTAATATGTATTTTATTGGGACAGAAGGGTCCTATATTATTATTTGTTTTAGTGGTTACTGAGTTATTCTGTTTATATTATGTAAGAAAGCACGAGGTCGTGCTTAACAAAGGATGGCCGACTGTTAGAATTCATGTTCGTATTCTATATTACACTTGTTTGTTTGTGCAAAACGGAACGTGCGCCTGCAGCCGCATGCGCACGTGATCTGAGTCATCCCCCCACCGCTAGACAGTTGACGTTTATAAAAGACGTTGTTGCACAAGCAAAGGAGTTAGTTCGATTGTAATCATCAAAGTGTTCACATCTTGGAGACTCTACGAATTGTAAGTTAATATGATATTTACGTTAATTTGTTGCTCATTGTGATTGAAGAAAATATATCTATATGATTTCCAATTATTTTATGGCATTTTTATTCTGTACCTTTGATAAATCGAGGAAAGTATGCAATCATGGTTCGAGGGTCTAACATAAGGTAAGACTGGTTGTCAGACTTTTTGGGCTGCTAACACCAGTAACGACTGTCATGTGTCCCTGTATTCGTATGATATCCGGGACCAACTACTGAACGTGCTTTCAGAGGCACGGAGGCGACTTGGTGTGAAAAAACTGGTCACCCATCCAAAGCCTGACATCATCAAACGCTGACCTCACGAAAATATAAACTTTGAATCAAATTAAATGCAATATCGAAGCCGTACTACTACATAATCCACGTGATGGGCCGATGAACATTTAACACGGCCTTAACTTATTCAAAGTCCGGCTGGAGCTCCGAAGGCAATTTCACGGGGCTAATTGAGTGCCGATCCCTAGACGGGCACGCAGATTGTAAAGTAACTAAGTGAGCTGTTTTGTACGGTATAGCAAACAATTTGGTGGGTTGCTGGCGATTTTGGACCAATATACGTGGAGAAGCAGACCGTAATCCTACTAATATAATATATAATATAATAATTAATTATATTATATAATTGTTATATAATATATTATAAATACGAAAGTTTGTGAGGATGGATGGATGGATCTTTGTTACTCTTTCACGCCAGAACGGCTGAACGGATCTGGATGAAATTTGGCACAGAGATAGATTATAGTCTGGAATAGCACATAGGCTTTTTATCACGGAAAATGTACGGGTTCGTAAACCACGTGGGCAAAGCCGCGGGCGGAAGCTAGTCTACAATAATTTAGCAATAAGCAATAATAAATTTAAGTCCTTTTTGGCAATAAATTTGTATTTATTCTACGTTGAATTAGCACAGAAATAGATTATAGTCTGGAATAGCACATAGGCTACTTTTTATCCCGGAAAAATGTACGGGTTCGTAAACCACGCGGGCGAAGCCGCGAGCGGAGGCTAGTAATTACATAAATTATAGATAGCTCGCAGCTACATAGCTACCGCGCAGATCGATCGATCTGCGAGGTTTAGCAGCGCTTGACGCGGTCAGTTCTTGGATGGGTGACCATTTTTCACATGTCGAGACCCCTCCGTGCCTCGGAAAGCACGTTCAGCAGTTGGTCCCGGGTGTCATGTGAAGACCTATGACAGTCGTTACGGGTGTCAGTACCCCAAAAAGTCTGACAACCAGTATAACCTTAGAGTATTAGTGTCTCCCAGTTACTGAGTGGCGGAGGTCAGATGGCAGTCACTCCGTATAAAATACTGATAGTCAGCCACAACCGGTTAAATTGGAAGCTGACCCCAATGTAGTTGGGAAAAGGCTAGGCAGATGATGAAACATCGGTTTATCATTGCATATTTTACTTGGCACCGACTTCAATATTCTTCATCTACTATATTGTATAATATAACAATTATTTTTTGCTTTTTAGTTAGTTTTGTTTTTGAGTTTTTGGAAGGCGGTTGTTATTTTTTGTTATTTATATGAACGTATCACATACACTAGGATTTCTCCTGTAACGTGGGTACAATTTACAAACATACATGTCACATGCACACACAATCAGACCCAAAGCAACTATTTGCAGATCATACAAACATTTGTTCCGTGCGGCGTTCGAACCCGGGACACGAAGCGCAAAAAGCTAATCGCGGTGTGTATAATACAAAAACAGACCCGGGTACTTCTTAAAACTGCGGCCAGACACCGGAGGACGGGCAGCAGCGTCCTCTCACTAATCGGTGAGCCCCTGCGATCCCCAAGCCGCCTGCCAAGCGTGGAGATTATGGCATCCCCCCCCCCTCCCCCTTGGGGGAGGCCTTCGTTCAGCAGTGGACGTCTTCTGGCTGATGATGATGATGATGATGATAATGATAATACAAAAAAGTATTTTCTTTATTATTTTCTCTCTAGGATCATTAGTTATGAAATTATTTAGTGGGTCTAGAGTTGCGATAGTGGATGAAATATGTAAATCACTATTTACTGCTCTTATAAGTACGGGCTTCGTTGGACTAATGCTGCTCTCAGTGCTCTTAGGTTGTGAAGAGCTTAGGTCCTCTAGTTTATGTTTTCTATTATATATTCTGTTTTATACGTACTCAGAAAAGTAACAAAAAAGCCACAGAATATCTCAACCGTTCCAAGAAAAGCTCAGTTAAAACTGTACGGTAGCTATTGATACTTTTTTGTTTTAGGAATCGTTCACACACGGCTGGTGAAACGTGAGACGGCACATCATACTGTAAATTTTTTCCTAAATATTGATGATGATGATGATCTCTCCAGACCGATTTCGGTCACGGCGACGATTCCTAACTCCGTTGAGATAAATTTTGTCTCTCGTGTGCTCTCATATGACTGCAATAGCCAATCTTCTTTGAGAAGGTCCGCGCGCATTGCGGGCATGTGAGCACACCATCAATGTAATTATATCTGATCGCCACGGGTGGTCGCGCTTTCAGTTTGTCGCGTCTAGAGTCAAGCTCAGACCGACGCCGCTCCTCAAAGTCAAAAACATGGAGTGGAGAGCTCTAATCAAAAACAATGTTTTTGACTTTGAGGAGCGGCCTAAACATTATGAAGTCAGACAAGGCCTTTCATAAAGAGTAATCAATGAAGACAAAAATATATCTACCTCTAACATCGTTGTACCTTTGTGTATTGTGTACCTAGATTTTGTCGATACTGTTATTAAGTTTCAAGTAATGAGGGGCGAGTCTATTGCCATTAACGAGACACAGTTCCAAAGTCTATGCTGCAACTGAGAATTTCTAAAAAGAAAAATCCAATAACACTGTCCGACCCGGGAATCGAACCCAGGACCTCACGCAGCGAGGAATAGACTAAAGAAGCATTTTTTTTAAAACAAATTAAAACAAAAATGGTACGATGGCTAACAGATAGAGCGCTATAGACTTTTAATCGGCCATTAATTATCAAAGTCTATAGTGCTAATTAATTCCCATAAGCTTTCGTTTTGGAGGAGTAATTCCACCTTGTCTAACACCACAACACAACCTGTACATCTCAGAATAACTGCCCGCCCATTTCATATGATTGGTCTGATTTTGATACCAGATCGTCAGGTAGATCCGTCTCGTGCTGTAATTTACTCCATAACATCTCGTAATGAACAAGATCAAACGCCTTAAAGAAATCCAAAAAACAGACATATACTATATAGTACGTATAAAGTAGGTTGCTTGCACCTCACAATCAAGACTAACTAAACTATAAACAATGGTAGAACAAAATTCCACTTAACGTACGTAATAGAACTACTCGCCCCCTCCCCAGAGATGGAAACCAAATTAACATCTCGAGTAAGTAGTTAACTAATTAAAACAAGGATTTAGTTAGGGTAATCTTTTTAGTAGGTACCCGTGTTTACAGATGCAGATAAAGTTAAAAGAAAAAAAAATGTAGATAGCTACTACCCAATTGCTTTAAAAAGTTCTGGAGTAACTTTTTCGATTTGGATCTAGGAAAAGATTCATTTTTTACTCACCTAGATAACTTTGGTAATGGTCACCATAAAAAGACAAAAATATATTTTGGCTTTTCTAGAGAACTAGTTTTACATAGAGAACAAGTAGAAAGAGGGTCAGTGGTGCCGTATTTGCCATTGGAACATGTCTATGTAACCATTAATAGCAAGAATATAGCTGTCTTTCCTCACACTAACTACAGGAAACCGTTAGTTCCCTAGAGCTAAGACAAGACGGCTAAGAAGGAACCCTTATTTGCGAAATTCCGATTCATAGACCATTTTAATCCTACTATCCTACTAATATTATAATCCTCCTAATCCTCCTAATATTATAAATGTGAAAATTTGTGAGTATGGATGGATGGATAGATCTTTGTAACTCTTTCACGCCAGAACGGCTGACCGGATCTGGATGAAATTTGGCACATATATAGATTATAGTCTGGAATAGCACATAGGCTGCTTTTTGTCCCGGGAAAATGTACGCGTTCGTAAACCACGCGGGCGAAGCCGCGGGCGGAAGCTAGTCTCTAATAAAACAATGTTACCTAAAACTACAACGCGTACCTCTTAACATTGCATAATATGTGATCGAAGCCTGATTATTAATATCTCATCTATCCGCCAAAGCCCGACCCAATTACATAATTTAATAAAACTATCATGCTTCGTTCACATAGTCGGGGGAGGCATGCAACCTAATTGCTCGGCAGCCTATCACTGAGCGATATTAAATTCCTGTCTTTTAGCCCTGATGAAAATAACGTGGGAGATATCCGTATAAGAAGCTAGTTTCATTAGGTTTTGATGTGTGTAGTGAATTTTATGTAGAAAAGAGCAAAATTAATCCGAATATTTATTATTTTGCATATCAAGTGTATAAGTGTATTCTTAAATTCTCGAATTTAATGAATTTACTAGCTTGTTTTCTAGATCTTGACAATAGCGCCACCTAACGGGTCCAATCATAACTTACAGCCATCCAGGTGAATCAATGAGTATAATTTTTTTATCAATCAAGCCATTTTAGAGAAGAATTTATTACTAACACAGTGCACCGGAATTTTATATAAAGATGATTTACTGGTAGAAAAAAAAATAGATGTTGGTTACATAAACGATACATCATAATTATTACAACCAACACATGATTGAAATATTTATATTTGAAAGGCAGGTAATAATGTTCTTTTTTGATATTATTATTATTAATAGCCCGTAATGTCCCACTGTAGGGCAAAGGCCTCCCTACTCTCTTTCCACTTATCTCTATCAAGCGCTCATTCGGACCAATCTTTCCTAAAGGAGTCAAGTTCATCCAGTCGTCTCCATCTTTTTTGAATAAGTTCAAAATAAAAAGTCTGTTTCACCGCGAGCGCCCGCACAGACAGGCAAGCAATATTGAGTAACCCGCAAGCGATCAGAAACGATTTGTGTCTTTGGGTATTTATTGTTTATTCACAATTTAATTAAAAGTTTGTTCCATAGATTCTTTGCAATTAGTACTGTTTACATCCAAATGCAACCCGCAAGTGCAAACCTAAAAGTATAAAATAAAACTAAAAATCAACGTATGCAATTCGTCGTTTTTACTACGCATAGCAAACTTTCCGTTATTATTGTTGCTTTACTTATAATTTTCTGGTGTACCTACATAGCACATCTACTTTGTTCTTTGAATTTGGAATCTTTAGAAATTAAAACGATTTATCGAATGAGGGTAGATCGATTAGTCAGCTTGTAAACACCCACCCGCAATTACTTCAGTTTATCCCGTGATCGCTTGCCTGTAGCAAGCCGCAATATTGGAAAGTGTTGAAGTTCAAAAACCTTCAAGAAAAGAGCGTACTCCTTTTTAAAAGGCCGGCAACGCACTTGTGACTCCTCCGGTGTTGCGGGTGTCCATGGGCGACGTTAATCGCTTACCATCAGGCGATCCGTCTGTACGTCTGCCGCCTATGACGTAAAAAAAAAAGTTCTACCGAAAGTGTTAATAACGATATAAGTTTATTATATAGTATAGTGATAGTGTGAATGTGGATAGTACATGGAGATATTGAAGTGAGGGTGTTTATTCTGTGTTGTTCAAGAATGTATAAGAACGCACAAGACACTGGTGAGCTCATTAAATATTTCCAACGTTGATGAACGACTACAAATCTGTATGTATGAAATATATTTGTTTCACATAAATATAGTAGCATGTCTATAGATATTACGCAGCAGAATAATTCAAACTTCATACAACGGATACGCCCCCAATGCTTGGAGCCTGGAGATGGCAGACATAATAAATTTACGACGATATTTTTCATTGGTCTAGTGGTCGCAAGGATGACCGCTGGGCGTGAAGTCGTGGGTTGAATCACCGGCAACTTATTACCGATGCAGCAATCAGTTTGCGACAGGCGTAGATCGCGCGATAGTTACCGTCATTTTTGTGTCATATATGTATTGGTCGACAGTGAGCCTGCTGTCGTGTGGCTGTCGCTTTGCTGTCGCTATCTTTACGTAATTAGGCTGCAGGTCGAGCAGTGTTATTGGGTTTTTAGTAGCGGTAGGCTGTAGCGGCTTTCTTGGATAACGAAACGGAACTGTCTATTGGACATCAGCAACGGTTGTTAAAACGCGTTATTTTAGTAGCGAACAATAACGGGATTTATGGTACTCAACTATAGGTGGAACGAATTTCCGAATGTTGACTGCACTCGAACACATCAAGTGCAACGCGATCGAGTTGAGATGTTAGCGTGTATTCTGTGGATAGATGTTAGCAGGTTATTTCAGAAAGGTGAAACCAGCTATTCGCTATTATTACGTTACCTAGTTTCAATAACCTTTACGTCGCGCAACGACCACCGCTAATTTGTAGGTAAATTATTAGCAGCATGGAGTTTAAAACTGTGCCCCGTAAATGATAATAGGTTCGCCCCCTATTACTTAGGACACTTCACACATTTCGCCGTCGGAATGTTACTGCACAATATAACACCTACGCCTCTACCAAACTCTTCGGGCAATACAGGCATCACGCCTGTATTGCTTTGTTTTCATTAGTCAAATCACATAAGATCGTTGCTATCAAAACTATAACATATGGATATGATTCAAAGCAATTAGACAGTTGCTCCGCTTCGCAATATCGAGGTACCAACTGTGTATAATAGTTTTACTCAGTTATGCAACTGGGCTAGTGGAGGGTTAGATGATAAATGCTCCATCGTAAACTTGAGACACAAGGGATCAGGGAGATTGGAATTATTTATATTACATACCACCTGTTCGTTTAGTTGTGATTTGCGAAACTATAAAGAGCTGTTTGTAGCGGGACTAGCCCAGTTCAGGGTAGGCAAACTTTTATGTATCAACGTACCATTTTTTCTAAAGAAATGTTTAATGAGGTCATAGACGTGCCATCAAATAATTTTGACTTTGTGATTATTGAGAAAATAATAATATTAACTCAAAACTCTTTATTAACTACATAAAAAAAAAACATTTTGCAATGTCTCAATTATACGCGTAATTTAAATTAAAGTAAAATTAGTGTGATTTCTGTTGTCGCAGATTAGATGACGCATTCCGAGCGAACGCGTCATATAATACCTACCACACACTTTATTTTCTTAGTGCATAATGAATTTTGTGATCGGTAACGTGCCCAAAATATTGTGTCGGGTGCCATTAATGGCACGCGTGCCATTGGTTCGGTATCCCTGGCCCAGTTGAAGTGGTTGTCTGGCCAGAGAGGGTCTGAGTTCAAACCTCACCTATATTTTTATATTCTGTGTTTATAGGTAACAAAGAGGTAGATAAATACAGTCACTAATCAGGCTCGGAGTTTTTTTAATTAGGGTTTTACGTAACATAACTGAACGTAGGATCCATCACGCTTGTATTCTCTGAAGGGCAAGCAGAGATGTACCGTCACACACCCAGTTAATTTTGCGGTAATGTAAGCTAAGTGACGTATTGTGACATAAAAACAATGAGTATATAGGTTAGCTAACTTACATGTTGTTCTTATAAGACTTTTTGTAGTAAGAGTAACTTTGTATGACTTTGAAGTTGTAGATATAGTTTTTTCTTGAACGACCGAAGCAACTTAGTATAAGAAAATTGTTCTCTCGGTTAACTTTTATAACTTCAAACGTAAAAGTAACTGATATATAAGTGCAGTTTTTCTTTCATTCAGAGGAAAGCGGAAGAATGAGATTTTTTTTTTTTTGTAATATGTACATAGTTAGATCGATGTGACGATCAGACACTGTCGCTTGGTAGGTACGTTTTGTAGACTTCCATATTGTCGTTGAAGTTTCAACACCACGCGAGTCATTTTTTGGCGGTTTTGGCATTTTGACGCCATTTGCTAGAGAATCGGAAGACGCGTTGTTTCAGCCAATCAGAAACAAGCATCGTCCAATAGATACTCATAAAATGAATTGAATTTAAAATGGTATTGTTCTGGTGTCTATGTAAAATTATGCGGTTTTTTGCAGTCTCCTGAAAAGTTGCTATTTTTACATACGTGGTATTATATTCAACGACGATACGCCTATAGTTCGTTCAAGTCTTCTGAGCGACAACGTATTTCTGTGATTCTGCTGTTTAATTAGTGCATAGCGTACGACGCGTGCTCACAGCTAAACCAGTGACCTATAGAACGAGTTATAGTCTAGGTTAATACTAGAATAATTCCGAATCAATTTGGAAAATAATGTAACGATCGTAGCACGTGGCGTTCCGTAGCTTCTGCCTATCCCCATGGGAAAAAGGTGTGACCTTATGTATGTATGTGTGTATGGAAAGGGCCTCCGGGAGAACTTATATTTTAATATTGTCTAGCGCACTCAGCGGTCAAGCTGGTTACCACCATTGGGGACTGGCTAATCTTTCCACTACATAGGTGATTCTCAGAGCTAGCTTCTACAAAACAAGAACTGGCATCACTGACCTATTTACCTATATTAATACTTTACAGAATCAGCAGTCCGCAATGGGCTAGCTATGTCCGTTGGAGGAGAGATGAGCAATGGAGCAGACGCATCCGTAGATTGACAACCTGAGCACAGTGCATCTGTACAACCCGAATATACTAGCTTGGGGGGCAGCCGAGATTCTGTCTGAGAAATTCTGACTCTGCTTGCAGTGGGCTGAGATTTTCTGAAGTGCTGGTAAGTAAGTAGTTTGGAACACTGTTTTTTTGTTTACCTTTGAATTTGTTGTCCTGGTTTCAATTTCCAATCTCAGTCGACAAGCGACTGCTGTCTGAACTCCGTCATCAATATACGGAGGTAGGTTAGACCAGTTTTCAGAGTTTTTGGGCTGTTGAATTCCGATGCATACTTTCTAATACCCAAAACAGTCATCTTGGGTATTCGTATGACAACCGGGATAATTATTGCATTATTTTTTAAATTTCATCATTGTTTCGACTTGTATTCGAAGTTTTCGGATATGGTCTTTTAGGGCTCTCAGGCCACATCGCGAGATAAGCTAAGCTCACGAAGCTACGACTTTTCATACTCGGCTCACACGGCGAACTACAAAGCTAACAGCATTTGGTATATTTATAATGCACTACAGTTTCGTATACTCAGCTTAGCTTGCGGTGTGACCTAGGCTTTATATGCGTGTTGTTTGGATAGGGTGTTTTAATCTTATCTATAAATAAAATAACAATATCAAATTACAAAATAAAAATGTCTTTAATGGCTTCCACAAATAAACATTAAAACAACGTGTCCAACTAAATGGGAGGACTTAGTACCTAAATATACAATAATATTAAAAACAATACAATTATTCTTACTGCTAATATCAATAAATGCAATAAAATTGATTTTTTACGAAATGCAATGAAGCTGTTTTACGCGACTTTTCACTGAACATAATACAGACCATTTGATTTTTTTTTTCATATTTTCCCCATATTTCCTTATTCATTCTGTTTGTGTTAACGAGGATCTAAAAACCATTCCATTTAAAATAAAATAAAAAAAATCAAATGCAAATTTTTTAACGTAAGTTCTTTCTTTACATAAAATGACTAGAGTTTTAGAGATCTGACATACAGTCGATATTTCAAATAGATTATTGCACTGCCCGTAAGTCAGTCTTCTAAAAATGTTAAAAATAAGTTTTATTATTGACTGAATCTTCAGTTATTACATAACTACACTTTGGCAGCATGGGTATAGCGATGTCACATTATTAATAATAATTAAAACTAAATAAATATTACATTAGAACAATCAGAAAATGTGATGGTAATATACAATGCGTGTTACACCAATTTACTTGGAATTTAGAAAAAGGAATGGACAATTGAGCTAAATATAACCATATTCAAATTGAGAACACAAAAAAAACTTTTAAATATTTTCATTTATTACTAAAAAGTTTTCTCTAGAAAAGAGTTTGTTGTATTTTTTTAGTCCTCTTTTTTTTTTCTACTGTCATTGATTTTCTTATGTTAACAACTAGTTAGATAAAGAAGTAAACCGATCACCGAAAAGAAGATGTAATTTGCCGATTTAAAAACATAATAAATATTGTGATGACACGGTTGACGCAGTGACTAAACTATTAGCTTTCTGTGCTACGTGTCGCGGGTTCGATCCCCGCACGAAACAAATATTTGTATGATCTACAGATAGTTGTTTCGGGTCTGGTTGTGTGTGCATGTGACATGTGTGTTTGTAAATTGTACCCACGATACAGGAAAAAATCCAGAAAGTGAGCATCGTTTTTTGAAAAAGAAAGAAAGAAAACATTTCATCATCTAAATTCCAAGTATTACACTTATAAATGACGGCAAGTGAATCCTACTTAACTACGAACGATTATTTTGATTATAAAATTCTATTTCCTAAATGTGTGGCTACCTTACATTGTGATAAATGGTCAATGACATTAAAAATATGATTTGATGATATGAGAGCTATATGTCGGATTTATTCACAGATTGGTCCTTACATTCAACTAATGGGAAATGGGAATATTTTGTAATGAAATTAAAAGATCACCCCTTATTTATACAAATAATTTTTTTTTATCAGCTCATCAAATTATTTCCCTAAAGGATTTATCAGATTTTATATCAATAATTTTAATATAACATGGTAAAGTGTTTTTATCGTTTCATCGTTTTTATTACTTTTTTATTTATTTTAAGTAAGTGTATCCATAATTTCTAATTCGGAATTGTTATATTGGTATTTTTATAAGTAAGGGGTACACGTAATATATTTCTATCTATCAGTTTCAACATCGAGAACGAAGTGACTTCGAAACGAAGTATCTGAATTAGGTTTTAACATTATATTTATCAACAATCCTATTGCTATCTGGTGAATCGTCTACGAATTTAATTTCGTTTGATGAATCGGAATTTTCGTCCGCAAATTTTATGTCAGCGAAGTCATTCCTTTTCAACGTGTCGCAATCTTTTTCTTTGGTCTCGTTAACTCTTTTCAAAGTCGACGTGTCGAAGTCACTTCGATTCTCTCTTCTGTGAACTTTGACTGGGGATCTGTTCAGCGTTAAATCTTTCATCTGTATTGTCACGGGACTTTCAACCTTCTTTTTCTTGTTTCTTTTCGATAGTTTAGGCGAGTTTTGCAAATCACTTATACTGAAGTTCAGAGGGTGTATTATGTTGCCCTTCTCGATGACTTTGCGGATTGATTTGATTGACTCATTGGATCTGTTGGTGCGATTGTCGGAGTTTCTTTTGAGAGTGCTCGATGATGGCCTGTCTTCTGGTGATTCTGTGTTGCTGCCAGGATCAGGGAGAAGATCTTTAGGTAGGATCTCCTGAAAGATACATCCTTTTAAATATATGTTTTTGGTCTAATTGACGGAGCAAGTACTTATTGTTACAATTGTATTAGTCGGTTTTATTTCGTAGAAAACATTAGTTCCCCTACTCATAAACGCTGTGCAAAGTTATCTCATGTTTATCGCCAGTTTTTACTTATTATTTTAGCATATCGTTTTTCAGCATTTATTAGTAGAACTGGGTAAAATTAATTAATTGAATTTGGGCAACACAGGAATTGTAAGAATCTTAAAAATCATCACGCAATCGATACAAACCTCATAGATCGGTACTTTGTTTTCATCTATCTCTTTAATAATGTCGCCGTCTTCAAGTGGTGGTATCCAAACCAGGAACGCTGGATCCATTCCCAAGTACGAGCCAGGAACTGAACCTGTGACAAATGCCAATTCAGTTTCTTTTAAGGTAGTTTTATAAGTAGATACTTCATGCAGCAGGGAAAATAATTTCTTCCCTTACCCTTAAGAGTCTATAATATTTTTAGGGTTAATTTCGCTGTAAGTAAATTATTATAGACCGTTGTAAGAGCTTTGCATGTAAAAAAATACATCACTCTTATCTCTTGTCGTTCTTCTTGCATTACCATACCAATAAATTCTTTATTCGAAACTAAAGTATCATCAATGGTATTCTCCAATAAATTATTATCATCAGTATTAGTGAAGATCTTACCAGCATTGTTAACTTCATAATCATAGTAGTCTATCTCCATTTCAGGATGCGATGTGAGGCTGAGGTCTGACCGCAGCAGACGACGGTTGCAGGACTCTTTGGTGTGTTTGGGATTGTCTCGGATCTTGGCCGCAGATACGCCGCTGAGAGCTGGTGAGTACCACCCCTGAGGAAATCAAATGTGCTTTTAATAAATATTTCATCCAGAAGGTACAGATATGCGGAGAGAACAATTAAAGATAAATAACTAAAACAATGAAAATTCGTGCTCAAATTTTGACTTGTTATACAGAATATAAAATTCAATAATATGTGTTTTTTATACGATCACAAAAACCATAGTAATAACAAAAAAAATCGTAAATTACATGAAACGCTAAAAATTTTGTAAGGCTCACAAATATCTATTAGATGTTTTTCTTCTTCCTTTTTTTATTACGACTCTTTTATTTTCCTGTTTCAAATTCTTGAAGGTAACAATTAGTCTACTGTTAGACAAAATTACTTTTTTATGAGTTTTTAAAACTGCGAATCTTTTTTTATCAAACCTGAAATTTATTTACGTAACGACGGATAAATAATGCCATAATCAACAAAACAAATATTTAATGCCAGCTCACTCTGAGTCATCGTGCCACAAATCATACCATTCCAAAGTTAAGATTTTTATTTTATGCCCCATCAATCATCAAATCATGCCACGTCATGGCAGTCATTGAAAACTTTTTCAAGTTCATGGTGGGGGTCATTCAAGTGTGATGAGCGTGTAATGTTGGGTTCGGTTTTTAGATCCGAAGTTTTATGAGGTAAAAATGTCTCGGTAGGCAATTGGTTTGCCCCTATTTCGTGGGACTTGTCAAAACCTTTATTTAACGGTAACATAGTAACGGTCGCTTTAAGTTTTGAAGTTTTTGTTGTTTTACGCGCAAAATAAGCGTTAACGTTTCTTACATCGAAATCTTAACGAGTTAATTTGATTTTGGTCTGGTCTGTTTCGTCAGATTATAAATAAAGAGTTTTTTTTTTTTAGAAATTTTTGTTTCTTTAATTATTACCACGGGATAAGTATAGGAAAGATTTTAAATTAAAAAACGCATTTTGAGGATTAATTATTTCAAAAAAAAAAACAAAAACGTGACATCTTCGTATGTACTTGTGTCTATAGAATATAAAAAAATCAGCAAAATCAACTCGTGTTTAGTGGGGTAAAAACGTTAACGCATTTTGTATTTTTGAAAACCTTTAGCTAAACTATAGTGTTAAGGAAAGTTATTTATTTATGTGTTTTCGTTTAGCTTCTTTGCAGTCATAATAAACGTCAACAAATTACTTCACAGTTCACACTACCACTCACGTTAGTCAGTGTTGCGGCGGACGTAGACGAAGACGCTCGGCTCTCGCTTCGATCCTTATCCCACAAGCTGTCCCTGTCTTTCTCGCTACAGCTGTCTCTCCCACTCACACTGCTCACGCTGGTGCTCATTTCTACTGCCATTGAATCTCCCGTTGACGGTTGGGGCGATGAAACCTAAAAATATAACGATTTAAGTAGATATCGACTGTGAACTCGCAACTGGTACTATCTCATTTTTGACTACATTACAGAATTAAGAAGAAACTATCGACCGCGTTTTGCATACAACGCGGTCGATGTTAGTACAAATTGAATTAACTCGAATTTTGCGTCTAATTTTGATTGAAGTAAAATATGCTTTTTTCAGCGCTGCCGGGTATGAAATAGTTTAGAATGGTATAACCAAGTAAAATCCTCATAAAATCGAGATAAGACATGTTGCCAGTTCACAGTCGATATATTAGAAAATTTGTTGATTACGGGCGTCATGGGGATCATTTGCAGCTTTGATTGTAATAGGTATGAAAGAAATATCTGAAAAGAATATACTACCGGCAAAGGTAGTAAAGCGCTCCAAATGCAACTAGTGTTCGAACGCTATCGAGATAAGTAAATCTTTTTAGAGAGATGAGACTTATGTGTAAGTACGAGACCATTGCCTTCCAAATATGACAGTGGGAAGTATCAAGTTGAGATGTATTCAGTTTTTACCTGTGGCACAGCAACATTAGTCACAGAGACAGTATGGGATCTCCGCAAAGGTGATGGTGGAATATTGTTGCTAGTAACAGGCGCGCTACTTGATGATACTGTTTCAGGAGTCACTGTCGCTTGGCTCGCGACACTGTCTGCGCTTGCGACGCTTGTGTTGTCGCCGGCGTCAGCTTCGTTGTCTGTACCAGGGTCTTCTTCATCCCTGGGTAAAGGTTGATAGTTGTATGGTTATAAATTCAGAAGGAACTATAGACGCAGAGAGAGATTAACGAAAAATATTTAAGTTTGACACATTTGTCATATACGCTCCGCACCCAGTCCATATGTGGGCAAAATTATATGTATTACTTTTTTAAATGTACATGTAAAAAATGGTAACCAATAACAAAAATTAATTTCGCACCAAGAAATATCAACGACAGCATTCAACGAGAAAACAACAAAACTATAGAGTACATCATTTATTTTGATACCGATACGTGCTCAGACAATGGAGTCGCAGATAACAACGCACTTCTAAAGCGTGGAGTGTTTGTTAATTAATTATTCTTTCCACTCACTTCATTGAAGGGTTCCCTTTGAATTTTGAGTAGTCTTTAATGTCAGGTTAGATTTTTTTTACTGCGCTAACTATTTGTGAAAGAACTCCAGAGGTTTATTGCTCCAAATAAAAAATTAAGGTCTATAATATTCTCGATGGTGTGTGTAGTTCGTCAAACTGGACTAGGCTAGCGTGATGGATTAAGGCCAACACCGTTTTAAGAAGGCATGTGTGCATCAATGAGTCATTAGTGCTAGATTTATTGTTTATATAGAATTAATCGTGTAATCTGAAAATAAAGACAGTTACGAAACTAGTAAGCGGAAATAGGCTGATAAATAACAGTTTAAACTTTTGTTTGTCTGTCTGTTTTCTGATCCGCGAGTGTATTACGTAATAGGCTAGATGACTGCATCAAAAATAAATTCTGAAATCTTATTTGGTAAATAGTTTTCCTTCTAAAAACTCAGTAAAACTTAATCTCTTGCTTATCTTTGGAGTTTTCAATTTTTAATTTATCAAAATCACACAATAAGTATGTGAATGGCAATGCAAGACTAAGACGTCACGCTTTTGTATTCCAAACATTTTATAAGAAAAGTCGTTTTTGACAGTTCGTGACGTCACGCTTTTGTATTCCAAACATTTTAGAACAAAATGTCGTTTTTGACAGTTCATAAAAAGTAGCTCAGATGACTAGTAGTCATCTACCGTATTAGGGTGTGATTTTTTTTCCTAATTTCAGATTGTCAGCAATAATATCCAAAAAACATGACCAAGAAAAAAAATTACACAGTAGCTCGAACTTAATCAGGTGTGTGGTCATAATACATTGCCAAACAGGTGTCACACGGTACATTGCTTTTTGGCTGAGCTTGTATTCAATTGTGATTTGGCATTTAATGGCAGTTAATTTATTTTAATATCTTATCTAGTATATATATAGTAGTCCTTGTGCAATATAAATATTATACTGTGTAATGTAATAAAATATTACAATGTGATATATTTTTTCTTTTTTAAATAACATGTCAAACTAATTTTATTCATTATAAACCAATATTTTGAAAAGAGTATCCTTGGAGTTTCTTGCCGGTCTGTTCTCCATGCGATCAAGTCACGTTGGAACAGTGCACATTGCACATTTTTAACCTTTTTAAAGTGCCAGAAAAGGCCCATTTGAAATAAAAACCTTTAGGTATGACAAAGACATCAAGAAAAATCCTACTAATATTATAAATGTGAAAGTTTGTGAGGATGGATGGATGGGTGGATAGTTATTCAATCACGCCAGAACGACTGAACGAATCTGGATGAAAATTGGCACATAGATAGATTATAATCTGGAATAGCACATAGGCTACATTTTATCCCGGAAAAATGTACGGGTTCATAAACCACGCGGGCAAAGCCGCGGGCGGAAGCTAGTCTACAGTAATTTAGCAATAAGCAATAATAAATTTAAGTCTTTTTGGCAACAAATTTGTGTTTATTCAACGTTGAAATCCTTTTAAAGGTTTATCCCCAGACCTCGGGTCCACCCTTTTTAGAGTAACTATTTAATCCTTTAGAGTTCAAGTGATATATTTCTTATACTTTTATCTGGACCTTTCTATGTTATTGTTACCCTTACTTTTAGTTAGATTTCTTAAGTAAAGAATCCTGTTTTTAGCTTTATGTTTTAGCTACTCAAAGAGATAAATTTTGCTCCTTAGACTGAGTCAAAAGTTAGGGGAAATTATTTTTATTCATACATTTATAAATAATTAAAAAAAAACAGTGGGTTTCCTAATATTCGTTTTAAATAATAAAATAATACTTGTTTACACACAATAGCCCAAATATGTTAAATAATTTCGAAAGTATTCTTTAATTATAATTACACTAATCACAATTAAAAAAAGTTATTCATGAATTGGCTCGTTCTTCGAGCCAGGTGCGGTCGCGGTCAAAGACTTTGGGGAGGTCATATTTACAGTAAAGTGACTTTGGGGAGGTCATATTAAAGTTGAGGCAGGCGTTTTAATCAGGAACTTAATAATTTATTTGAAATTTTCGTAAATTGTCTATTTTTAGGAAGTCTGTTAATTTAGTACGATTGTGGGGGGGAGTTATGACCCCTACGACCTGCCTCCTGCCTCCCTCCCCTCCCTCGGACTGCCAGTGCTTCGAGCAGGATTCTTTGCGTTATATTCGTAGCATTTTTTTTTTTTTTCTTTTAAAATTTTATATTTTGTTTAAATTTGAATGACGCAAAGAATCCTGCTCCAAGAACAACCCAGTTACTAATTATACAACGTGTGAAAATAAAAGTAGTTCATATAATTCACTACAGAATTATATATTATTTTCTATACATATGTATATGTAATGCAAATTTAAGCTACTGTTTTACAAGCTAAAAAAATCATATTTCAAGGAAAATTACTCATTTTAGAAATCACTGTTCCAACGGCCCTGTTTGCACAGTGGTTGAACGGATCGACTGCTGCTACGTATCGTGTGTTTGATTACCACACGAAAACAATTTAGCCTTAAAACAACTTTAGATTGGCTTATTATAATAAGCTTCTAATTCGATATTCATAGTAGGTTACCTCACACTAGGATTTCTCCTGGGTTGTGGGTACAGTTCACAAACATACATGTCACATACACACACAATCAGACCCGCAGCCTAATTACCGATGTAGCGACAGGCGTAGATCGCGCGATAACTTCTGTCAAACGTCATTTTTGTGACATATAATGTATTGGCTGACAGTGAGATTGCTATCGCGTTGTTGTCGCTTTTTTACGTAATTAGGCTGCCGAAGCTACTATCTGTAAATCATACAAATATTTGTTCCGTGCGGGGATCGAACCCGCGACACGTAGCTGTAGTAAAATTAGTACTGTATTCATCACAATTCTATTAACAGATATGATTCCGTACAGAATGTGGTAACCAAACCAAATAACCGGCAGCCTGATTACCGATGTAGCGACAGGCGTAGATCGCGCGATAACTTCTGTCAAACGTCATTGTTGTGACATATATAATGTATTGGCTGACAGTGAGATTGCTGTCGCGTGTCTGTCGCATTGCTGTCGCTTTTTTACGTAATTAGGCCGCGGCACTCTAGTATAATATTTGAGCTATTACACGAAACAGCTATCGGTATGCACGCCGTTGCTAGATAGCTAATAACTTAGCCAGTGCCTTTTGCGTTATTTAAGTTTGACGTTGTTTTAACATATTTTCAGTTTCTTACCTCTGTTCCACATTCTCAGAACTTCTGTCGGAGTCCCTGAGCCTCGTGTGCCTGGTCTTCCCCGAAGGCAGGAGTCTTCGCAGCGACACTCCCCCACCAACCACCTCCGACAGGAGAGTACTTCGGGACCCTGTTGTTGCTCCACCGAGCTCCAGTGACGCTGAGCACGCTGGTAGAGAAGATTTATTTTAAATAAAAAAAAAATTAGTAACAGCGCGTCCTCTACGAGGCGTTGAACCTTTACCCAACAGTAACGCCTGTTACAATAATCTCGTTCAACGCTCGTTGAATGATACATAGAATCGGCCAGTATTCATGTTGTAATGTTGAATCCGTATCACAAAAATTACAAAGGACAACGCCTTGTTAACGCTTTCTGCAGCTAGGGGGATTAAGAGTTATAGGATAGGGCAGGCGTACCGTCACTGTCGGTGAGCGACTCCTTATCAGCAGCTCTCTGGTAGGCTCTGGTGCGATGCGCGGAGTGCAGCGCGAGGCACAGCGCGGACAGCGCGGCGGCCGCCGCCAGCGCCACGGCGAACGCGCGCGCCACGCCGCCGCTGCGCCACCACAAACCCACGCTCACTGACGCCCACACGGCCGACGCGTTGCGGATCGGCTCTGTTCGTAACATATCAAAGGAAAACATAAAAATTACCTCGGGTAAGATTTAAAAAACTTAACTTTACGGTGGTCCACTAAGTGAGTGTCCAAAAGTTTCTACGAGATCAGACTTTACCCCGAATCACCAGCTGATGCATCTCCGTACTGAGTTGGAATCTTAGATTGTACAACTAACACAGTCAAGCAACGAGACCATAAACTCCTTAGCAATAACATCCTGTATCCACATGTTACAATATATAGGTAGATCATCTTACCAATTTGCGTGGCGTGTGCAAGGAAGCCACCGGCGCATCGATCGCTGGTGTCTCCGGACCTGAGTTCCACGAGGATATGGCGTCCCCCAGCTATTTCCATCACGCCGCTACTATCCGTCGTGGTCTCCACGTCGCCAGCAGTCTATATGGAGCGAGGACATGTCATCAATTAATCATTACAATTTGACTTGGCATGTTTAGATCATAATATAATTATTTATTTAAAAAAATACTCGATAAATATTGCGTTGCCGGACTCCGCGTGTATCTGTTGCGTAGATGCGAAAGTAACTCTGTCTGTTTCTTTGTTTCCTCAACGAAACCAAACTATTGAACCGATCGTTTTGAAATTTTATATAATACAGGTATCCTAAGTCATGGAGAAGGATAGAAGGAAGGAAAATAGGCTTATTTTTACTATTACAGCAAAACACCAAATGGATAATAAGATCGCAAATAAAATTAAAATAAATTATTATGTACTGCTACTATTTCAAAAACAAACAATAAAAAACAGCCTATATCGGTTATATTATCAGAAATCTATACATATAATAAAATTATAACAGGCCAATGTCTACATTATAGATATTGGAGAAAATATGGGGGGTCATTATTAGAGCGACAGAAGCCAAAACAACCGTTTTTAGACTGTTTGTTTGTCTGTCTGTATGTTTGTACACGCATCACGCAAAAACTACTGCATGGAATTGAATGCAGTTTTCACAGCTGTATTGCTAAAGATCTATCTTAAAAATAGGCTCCATGTTACCGCAGGAAAATATCAGATTCTAAATTCCACGCGTACGAAGTCGCGGGCAAAAGCTAGTTAACAATAATTCCAAAAATAATCATACAACTCTTTCATACTTACCACAGCTGTACTGTCAGGGCCATCCCAGGACGCAAGGAGTGGGGAGCCCAGTGAATCACCATCTCGAGCTCTCAGTGATTGCCCAGCACAAGGAAGTTTGACCGCTTCCATCCGCAGCCGAACAACCAACCCTTCTTCAGCCTAGGGAAACCAACAGGATTAAAATAAGAACAATTTCTAATAACAGGATCATTGCGTGATACTTGGAAGAGAAACTTAATATTTGTAAACATATTTTATATTAATTCAATTAAAGGTGTTCGTAAAATATGTAATCCTTGTTTAATTTTAAAGATCAATGAAGGGCGTCGCACTTTAGTTAGTAATATTCTAGAGATTTGTTAAATGAACAATATTAGTTAACTTTCTCTAAATGTTCATCATCTAAACATTCTAATAATACTCTCTCTATTTAATAATACTTTTTTAATAATTAAGAATACTCTATCTCTAGATAGAGTAATATTTATTGTACACCAAAATAAATAGTACAGATTGATATGATATTATACACTAAGTACAAAAAAAGGCCTTATCGCTAACATTTTTTTTTCCAGACAACCAGTTGCCTGCTCTGAGTTCTACTCTGAGTTTTACTCTGAGTTATTTCATATTCTGAGTTATTTACCGATTTCGGTCACGGCGGCTAATCTCACCGGAGATTAGCCAACTACGCAGGAGATATTATAGAGCACAAGTGGTGCTCTCTCTGTTCCTTCACTCTCATAGTCCGATGGGACAGCAATCCGACACGACCGGAGAGAGATCAGGCGCAGGACCAACGGCTTTACGTGCTTTCCGAGGCACGGTGTGTATTTACATACACAAAGACCCAGACCCGAAACAAATATCTGTAGATCATACAAATATTTGTTCCGTGCGGGAATCGAACCCGCGACACGTTGCTCAGCAGTCGATCTCTCAACCACTGCGCCAACCGTGCCGTCACTCTATTGATATTACAATGATAACAAAAGAGTTTTTTGACTATATAAATTCCGAAGTTCCAATGTAAAATCAACACAATTTCGAGAACTGATTCAAGATCCAACAATCGCTACGATCTCTAATGATGATACGTTTTGGAACATAGCTATTGGCGAATCAACAGCAACTTTAAATTGAAATATAAGTAACTAGAGCTGTTCGGAGCGGAAACCGTTCAACAAATCCATTCCAAATAAAGATGGGGTTATATGGGAAGATGAGCGAGAAATGAAAGCTCATCTGCGTTTTGTTTTATTGAACTAGCAACTATCTTCTTTAATTTAAGAGCTAAGCGTTAGTTGAGCAATCTCCACTGCTCTCTGTTTTCTGCTTTCGTTTGGACCTCTTGAACTAAACTACTAGTAACAAATGGCCAGATATTATTTGACATTGCCCGAGAAAAAATGTGTGTTAGGGTATTTTTACTAGGGCACGCTACGATAGCGGCGGTAAGACCCGTTATGGCGGAGTGGCTGAAGAGGCAGCATGGCGCCCTCACCTTCCGGCTGACGCAGATACTTTCGGGACACGGCTGCTTCGGGAAGTATCTGTGTCGTATAGGCCGGGAGCAGACGTCCGTATGTCACCACTGCGGAGATACGGATACGGTGCAGCATACGCTGGAGGAGTGCCTAGCCTGGGCGGGGCAGCGCCCTGATCTCATTGCGGTAGTAGGTGGTGACCTCTCGCTTCCGGCCGTTGTTCTAAACATGGTCGGAAGTGAGAGAGCGTGGGAAGCCGTCGTCTCCTTTTGCGAAGAAGTGATGTTCGCTAACGAGGCGACTGAAAGAGAGAGGGAGGCTACCTCCTCCCTTCCATCCCGCAGCAGACGCACCGGACGTCGGAGGGCGTTAAATGACCTCCGGCCCCCTTGAGTATCCGGCCTGCGGGTGGCGGATTTGGGGCTGTCACTCGAGTAGCAGTAGGCCTGAGACGGCGGCGCGAGTGTGTTCCACGCGCGCCACTCTAGGAAGATGTGCAGCTATACATTAGCTGCACAAGGGGACGGAGCCTGCCAGGTCATCCACTGTCCTAGCCTGTCACATTACACAGCTCGGCAAAGGTTTTACAACTTGAATTCTAAACTCTTCTTGTTAGGTTGCCCTAACAAAAAATTTGAAATATTCAAAAATAAGCCTAATATATTATTATTCAGGTAGGCGCCTAACCATTAGTTTATAAACTAAACTATGATATCATACAATGATTGTGGGGAGTGCTTGCCACAGTTGTATATTTCGCTTTGCGCCAAAACTAATTAATTATGGAAACAATATAATTTATACTAAATCGAGAGAGTGGTTGCCAATTTTATAATAAGTTTGAGTGCTTGGTACATTATACCTAATTAATGTTAACAGAGTAAAAATAATGCATATTTTAAATAATCTGTACTAATATTATAAAGAGGTAAAATTTATTTGTTTGTATGTAAGGGGTAATCTCAGAAATTAATGATCCGATTGAGAATTTTTAAATGTGTCACTGGTAGAAAGCTACATTATTCCCGGGTGATAGCACTCCATTAAATATTGCACATAAGTTACGCGGACGAAATCGCGGTCAAAAGCTAGTGTTATAGTGTGGAAAAAACGAACGAGCCATGGTGAAAATGTACCTTAAATATAGTACTAGACACAGTAAACTTATTTAAATAGAACATTCACTTGTTTTATTAAAAGAAAAGCAACATCTGCAACAACAAAATTTTACTTGACTCTTTATCAATCCAATATACAAACGTAATAAAATTAATAGGTTATAATGAAAACGATAGCCTTTGCTGAGGAACTGTCAAAATATCTGTTAATTATTTATTGTTTTGCAATATTTTGGTAGTCAGTGCTGCTTGGAGTGAAGCTAAGCTAAGCGAGAAATGACTCGTGGTTCAACGTAACCTTACCGTATCAGAACTTTTGATTGAGAACGCTAAACACTTGGGAAATGGCGATTTGAATTGCCATAACAAGTTTGTTGTGTGGAGAGAGTAAAGTAAGCAAGAATACAGTTATAAAGTTGCAATAGCTGGTGTAAAAAAAATTACAGTTCCAGGGGTCCAGGGCACATTGGTGGATTGCTGATCGGGATAGTGTCAAAAGGTTCTTTTTTTTTTAAAGATTTTTTCTGTACTAGCTCGGTTTTAGGCATTGTTCTTGGTAGGTGTGTATAGGAACACCCTCTGCTAGATGGTACTTTATAAAGATGTCGGTGAGTGCCTCTGCCTAAGCCTTAAGGGAATAAACGCGTGATGTTATGTTATGTAACTGTGCCTGATAGTTTAATGTTTTGTGTTCAATAACTAAGAATCGGAAAATATAATGATTCTTCTTGAAAAGAATTGCCCCACACTAGGAATAATTCCTGTATCGTGGGTGCGTTTACAAACACATATATCACATACACAAAGACTCAGACCCGAAACAACTGTCTGTAGATCATACAAATACTTGTTGCGTGTGGGAATCGAACCCGCGACACGTTGCGCAGGAGTCGAACCCGCGACACGTTGCGCAGGAGTCGATCTCTCAATCACTGCGTTAACCGTGCCGTCACAACATTACATAATCGAATATTATATTATATTTTACTTACTTATTAATAATGATGATGATGATAATAATAGGTAATATAACTCGTTAAACTATCGTCTTGCTTTTAAAACTTATTCCTCAACTAACACCCGTCCGTAAAGTAACTAAATCAAAATGTCTTACATTATATCCCACAGATTTTCTGAAAAAAAAAAATTGTAAGCGAACTTTCTCCAGCTTTTGTTAAACTGAATAGTAGCTATTAAAACTTCTAGAAATTTACAAAGAGTTAAGATTCACAATTTAGAAGAGCATTTGGCTTTAGCTTTAAAATAAATAGTCCAAGTTACCTACTAAAAGTTGGGTACATAGTTTTGAAAGGTTTTTTGTAACAATTAGTTCTTATAAAATAGCTTTTACGTCTACATTTCAAATCTCTAGAGTGAAATAGATGAGAACAATTGTATGAATCGGATTTATTTCGCACGTCATCGCGTCATTTCTGTTGATGAACAAATTCATTGAACGAAAGACGTAAAAAGATTATTCTGACAAGTCTAAATATTTTCTGTCCGTTATGTTATTATTAAATTAATCAAAATTTTGAGAAAACAAAACGTGTCGACCTAGTTTATAATCTGACAAAACGATAGAGACCAAAATCAAATGAATTCCCTAAGATTTAGATGTAAGAGAAGTTAACGCCCAAATATCTATTTTGACCGTATTTCATGACAATTTTATCAGAAGCCGACAGCTAAACAATACTCATAATTCACGTGTAGATTTGAGATGTGAAGTAGCGTCAAGTCCGAAACTAATTGAGCATATTCTATGAAGACAGAGCCTTCATTTTTACCTGTTAAACTCATGAGATGAGTTAGTAGTTAAACTCAGAAATCTATTATTAATATTCAACAGTGCCAACTAGGTGTTTGAACTCCGAAAGCAGAGTTAGCTAACGAATTTCAACTTGCTAATCAGTCCATTAATTTTGCCTGCCAATAATTCGAAACACTCAACTTTTAGAGAGCTTGACAACTAATTTCGTTAAACCGGGACATTGTGAGTTAATTGCCAATTGCCAGTAACTTGGACGTCCCGTAAACTGTGTCCGGAACAATATTAGTTTGGTAGCTATCGGCAAAGCGACCTTGCTTCGAAAATGGACAAGTTTTAATGACTTCACTGTGATACAAATTCAACTGAGCTGCGTTTACATCGGATAAAATTATTTAGACAAACCGGTAGGCCAGTATTCTTGTTATAAGTAAAGGCACCTTGCTCGTCATTCTAAAAAACTATTACGATGGCACCAACTCTGAATTCACGTAAAATAAATCGCTTTATGTGTTCTTTTCTCAGAATATGAAACAGTATTGGCACTTGGTGCCGGTTTGCTCGAAAGGAATCTCCCCGAGTGACGAAATCTAAGTCCAGCGCATCCTGGATAGTCAACCTTATCACGAATTTTAACAACTACTATCTTTCCACCACAGCAAGAGTAATTTCCATATTATGACTAAAAACACTCCTCCTGACCGAATTTCGGTCACGGCGGCCAATCTCACCGGAGATTAGCCAACTACGCAGGAGATAGAGCACAAGTGTGTACGCAAACACAGATGCTCTCTCTATTCCTTCCCTCTCATAGTCCGATGGGACGGCAATCCGACACGACCGGAGAGAGATCAGGCGCAGGACCAACGGCTTTACGTGCTTTCCGAGGCACGGTGTGTATTCACATACACAAAGACCCAAACCCGAAACAACTATCTGTAGAACATAAAAATATTTGTTCCATGCGGGAATCGAACCCGTGACACGTACCGTAAAATGCTGTAACTTTGCCTACACTCCTAACTTTGCCTGTACTAATTCTGTAAAGTAGTCCAAACTTGTATTCTTAACTAAACTACTACTGAAATATTTATCTTAGTTCCTAAATTATTTAGCGTTGCAATTACAATTTGATAAAGTAAGTCATTATGAATTATTCCTAGGCAAATTAAGGAGTGCAGGCAAAATTACAGCATTCTATGGTAGCGCAGCAGTCGATCTCTCAACCACTGCGCCAACCCTGCCGTCAACTTATTACTATTATGACTACCAACGAGACAGATGAAAAATAAAATTAAATCCTTCAAGAGAAATTGTAGTGTCCAGTAAACCTTCATACATGAATCAAGTCTACTTGCCAAATCAAACACTCCCTCATCTATTATACCTCAATGAAATATATAATGGCCAGTCACATGGTTTAGAGACTGCTTCAAACAACTTCGTTACGTACCCTTTGACGATACTGTGGTTGGGTGCCCATGGGGAATTTCCTGGGTTAAATACGTGGGCTCTTTTGGGATAGGCAGTTTAAGCACGCTTTCGTTTCCGTAAATGACCTTTGAGTTTCATTAGGTTGTCGGTAATTTAAAACTTTTATGTTTTTTTAGTTTATATCAACAAACTGAAAAATCTTCCAGAATGACGATACTTCAAAATATCTGGCGCATTCCGGGCCGTTGGAAGAAGCCATGTTAAAAGAAGAACATAGGTTCCATACATTGAAGAACTAAACTACCTACTACTTTCGATGAGAGCTATCTTGTAGAATGCAAACAGCTCAAAGCTTGTCGACTTTGAAGTCTATGAGGGCGTTTTTTCAGCAACAGACATGAAAAGGACGTTATGATGATGCTGTATAGATTATTTCAAATACAATGTCCAAAATTCGTAACAGCCCAACATATGGCTTAGCAAGTTTCAACAGTGTCTAACAAAAGAAACCGCACCTTAATTACGTAAGTAAAATCTTCAATTGCAGTCAATTATAAACATGCTCTTAAAAACTGTGCATTCCAAGAGTTTATATATACCTGGTTATATATACCTGGTTTTAGTTCTTGTGGTCATTGTGCCTGACACATTTTTCTGACATTATCAATATGATACAATATCAATAAAAAACTAAATACTATTGTTTTACCACGCAGTTTCGATAATAATATAATACCAGTAATTTAAAGTAAACTAAAACCATCTGTTATCATAACATGCTCCTTAAAAAGTGTGGTGTTGGTACAACATCAAATACCATTTATATATGTACATATATTTCAAAATTATGCAAAATCATAGTGCCGTACCCTACAAACTTTAATCAATATTATCAACCGCATCATGTTCCTAGCCGGCGTGCCCTACAAATCTATTGCCGTCGGTGTTGGAAAATATTATTTTGCCAAAATTAATTGCACCTACCGTATACGTTAGTTCAGAGGATTTTTGTCATTTATGATTTAGGGGTGAAAAGAAAGAGCCTCCACTGGTGACGATACTTGAGATCGTCTGGCGTACCCCGGGCAACAGCCTCACTAACACCATTGTTGACTGGCTAATCTTTCCAACACGGCATGAGCGATTCCAACATTTTTGTGTTTTTGAAGTACCTGAAGCAACCAGAAAGATCTAGCAGGGCAGGCTCTTGCAGATCCCGCCAAGAGTCTCGCAGCTGGTGCCAAATGCAGGACACAGCCGCATCGACATCTCGCTCCAACTTCTGCCACCACCATGGACGAGTCACCTGCCCAAGGTCGAGCAGCACATTCACAGGCTGCCAACTCCACAGCCTGACCCTGGAAAGAATATTTTTTTTAGAATTGCATACACTTATGAATTAGCACGACTTGGTATGGATTGCATACTTGCATGTGGCTCTATAAACTATACCCATGATAAAAGATAATAAGTAATGTAATATTGTTGAATGGCTAGGTTTAGGACTGTTGCGTTTTTCCTCGACTTCAATCATGGTTACCCAAAATCGATGAAAAAATCGTAATAATAATAACTATTTTCATACATTTTTGGCTTACGTAACCTTGCAAGTCGATTGGTTCAACGATAATTTAGCCCAGTAATTGGATTGCGGTCAAACGTTGAACGTTGCTTCATATAAAATACTCCGCCAACCCTGACGTGGCGTTTCACTAACAATAAGGATCATGATAGGGTTACAATATCCAGGCTGTATTTAGTGATTAAGACAGTGGTGCGAAATGGAACATGATATGAAATAATTCATCGATGTTCATCTAGTAAGCAAAACAAAACAGAGAATAAAAGCCTCGATAATTGTTATAAATTAATGATATACTCAAAATAACAATTATTTACCACCATTGAAAATTCCATCATGAAAATAAAAGCAGTAAACAAACCGCCTACCTTGAAAAATCTTATAAAACTAAAAACAAAATATATTTTATTCCGCAGCGCTCTTCTTTTTATCTTCATCTGATTTAGAATCCTCTCCTTGTCCATCAGGTGTTTCTGCAATCGCCGGTTGTTCACTCTTTTCTTTTTCATCTGTAGGAGCAGCAGGTCCATTCTTATGATGTTCTCCCTCAATTTCCTCATTCATCTCCTTTCCTTCTGATAGGTGATCCTCATCGCTCTGGCCTTCAAGTGCCAAAGGAGGTATGGCGACCAAACTTATCCTTGATTTCCTTCTTTCAGTTTCGGATAAAGCCAGCTTAGATCTTCGATCTACTTCAATATCGAACTTCGATCGTGACTGCATAGCTACTTGAGAGTAAAGCAACTCTTGCATCATAGATTTTTGCATCTCAACTTTGCTGAGAGCCAGCATCTTCTCCATGTCATTCATGTCCTCTTCCCCAGCCTCCACTTCACTGCTTACAGTCGAATGCAGGGATGTCACAGTAAAGGACGGGAGACTATCTTTAGGACTTGGTAATTCTAGTTCCTCTTCCGCAGGCATTAGTTCAATACTGGGTATAGTTTTAATACTTCCAATTGATGAGGATACTGAGCTACCCGATACAGAACTGCGTTTATCTTCAAATGAATCTAATGACACAGTTAACAGACCACCCTGGGATACCATCGACCTTCTTGAAATTGGCTTAGGTACAAAACCAAGATCTCCTTTCTCATATATCCTACCGAGCGAAATCAATGATTCCATAGATTCAGCTCTAGCGGCATCATCATGCTGATTTATAACTGCAAGTATCTTTTTCAATACTACTTCTCTATCTATTATTTCACGTGAAGGATCTAATGTAGACCAGTGATCTAATTTAAGGGATGCTTGTACCGTAAACGCTGCGTCTTTTAATATTTTCTTATACTTTTCACGTTCTCTCAATAGTTTTGCTGTTTCTACGACAGATTTGTTCTGCTCACCTAACGTGGCATGTAAGTTTTGTTCAAGTATACGAACTTGCAATAGAAGACTTTCGTTATCTTTTGCCAGTTTTTGCATTTTCGTTTGTAGTTTTTCGTTATCAAATTGTCTCTTATGATACAACGCTTTTTGTATCTTTACGTCTTGAAACGCTGTCGTTAATTGATCAATAACTTTAAGCTGAATAATGCTTTTATTAATTGCTTTATCTCTCTCTTCTTCAGCTACTTCTCTAGCACAACGAGCGGCTCTTTCATCTTCTCTGAATTTTTCATTTTGATCTGCTACTTTTGCTTGAGTCATTAAAAGGCTATCTAATTGATTATTTAAAGCAATATTTTCTCGGATCACTCTATGCGTCGAAGCGGCAATTCTCAATTCACTGGCATCTTGGAATTCTTGTGCTAATTGCAAAAGCTTTCCTTCCATTTCTCTTTTTAACTTGTCTTTACCAATTACAAACTTCTTTTCAGCTTCGTATAGCATTCTCTTGTATTTCATTTCTTGATCTTCGAAAGATTTTTCTTGTCGTTCGAACTTCTTCATTAAATCATCCCTAATAGCCCTGAACTCCTCAAGCGTATTAAGTTTTCCAGCTAGCAGTTTATTTTCGGAGGTAAGCTGGTCTTTCATAGTAGTGAAATTTTTCTCCAGTTCAGTAACAGTCTCTTTAAATTGTGCTGTTTCTATCTCCCTTAATTCTTCCAGTCCTTTTACTTTCTCTTTTAGCTCACTATTTTCTTCAGTTTTCACATTAAGGGTTTTTTTTAAGTAAGCAATAATATCAGCCCTATCTTCATCAAGTTTGTCGTAAGATTTTTGCAATTCTTCATTGCGGACTTCATATTCATCAACTGCTGTTCGTAGGCGAGCTAATTTTCTATTACAGTCAGCTAATTGAAATTCATAAAACGCTCTTTCTACCTCTGTAAAAACACCTTTGAGGTTTTCATCTTCCTTGCCTTTCTTGTCCTTTTTTGGAGCCATTATTTGCGGAATATATTTTTAACAATAAAAATAATTAAACATAATAGTGGTAGCAGACTGATATAACAAAACAAATGAATTGACCTGTGAATATGACGTTTAGTCTTTCATGATATTATTTTTGGTTTGTATAAAACCAAAACCTATAAAACAAGGTCGAATTTTTGAACAGTATTAAATAATAGCCTCTTTTGTGTTACGTCGTATTTTGATTACTTTTCAATCAAAGATCACCAGCTTATCCTCCAAAATAACCCGACATAGCCCCATAATTTTTTACTTCACACTTTTCAAAACGGTATAACTTAGCGGATATTTTTGTAAGGATTTTCAACCTTCAACAACAATTAACTAAATCAATTCAAAGCAGCTAGTTATATAAATTAAAACAGAAATGAGACAAAGAAAATATTTCAAGTAATGGCGGGACAATTCTGCCGTCATACGGTGAAAGCCCGTAACTAACATTTTTATCAAAAAAGAGTTAAAAATTGCCTCGGATTCGGAAAATATGGGTAAATGTCTTTTTGTTTAGGTATTAAATCTAAGCGAATTTCTAAGTCTATGATTAAATCTCTAATTTGTTCGTAGCCACAGATACACATAGATATAGATAATAAGGCGTAATTTAGTCCTGAAAACAATGTTTTCTATAAAGAAAAGCCATAGTTTCTATATTACGCATTTTCTTATTAGTTAAAACAATTTGCATACTTGGTAGAAGCTGCAACTTCATTTTTTAGGCTATTTCATATCAGCACATTTAACGGTCGTGATTCCGATATAATTTAATCAAAAGCCTTAATAGTAATTACGACTTTTCATATTTATATCAAGCCATTGCGGGGTGTGTTGAACGGTTGAACCTCACAGAGCCCATCATTATAATTAATATGTCCCATAAGTCATAAGCGTGGTGTGACGATGTCCACAATGTCGATGACGATTTTATTCAAATAGAACATGATACACGACCATACTGATAGTCAGACTGATATAGGTCAAGTTCTATAATAATACTCAATAATTAAAAAGTATCTTTATTAATATATTAACTATTATAATTATATGAATGTAATTAAATTAGAAAATAATTTCACTCGACTTAAAATAAAACATAATTATTATTCAAACTATAAGTAAATTATATCAAAATTAGTAAACTATATTATAATATTTTATTAATGAAAATATTTAAAACGTAAATATTATATCTATAACTGAGTAAGCAATAAGTAAACTAGCCGCGGATTAAAGCTGTGTACAAACTGATGCAAATCCGAAATTCGAAAATCGTACTCCTAAAAATGTATGATAAATATCTATAGAACTATCGCAATGTTATAAAACACGCGGGATAAATTCGCATTAGTTTAAGCGCAGTTTAAGAACTAATGCTAGTTTGTTACAGTTAGAAAAACTACTTTTGACTAAAGGGAATGGTCAAAGGTGTTTCGATTGAAACTGGCAAAAGCACTTCTGCTTGTTCCTTTTATTCAAATTTATAAAAATTACGATCTGTTCAGTTTTTTTAGTGATAATATTTCTTTGTTCAGTTTCGCAAGAAACACGAAATGTGATGTTGTTTCCTTGACTCATTATCCTTCGCAATCCCTTTCGAATCAAACTAATTCTCTAGCTCGTTTAGTTGTCTCTCCTTCTCTCTTTCGTCGTATAAAGCTAACTTTATTCACTACTAATAGTGCTTTCGGCTGAACTCTTAAGCCAACACGCATTTGACTGATAACTTTTAGTCAAGTCTACTTTAGTCCAGTTAAAATTATTTATGAGCGTACTTAGTTTAGCTCTATTACTTCAGTTATAGTAGTTTTGATTAATAGTAACTTAAACCATTACATTTCATAAAGCAGGTATATAGCAATTACAAATATAAATAATAGTAATAGATGAGCAGTCAGTGTCGCACAGAAAGAGAATACTAGCTATAATATTTTACCTACAGTCGATATTAGATAAAATGAAATACCTAAGTTATGCAAATAGGCATTAATTGTCTTCAGCACAGCAAAAGTATCCAGATGTAATGAAACAACGTCATAATCAAATTAGCGTTACAGTCAAAAAGTTCATAGGTTTTATCGTGACGGCGCTATAATGCAACTTTTATCAACGGAATAAGGTTTATCATTCCAAGTTTTACGATAACATGAGTACTTTCACCGTAACGTATATGATTATAATGTTATACTGATGTTTTACTCTAATTGTATACCATAATATTCCCAGTGTGATTAATGCGAATTATAATATGCCATATAATCTTGAGCATATTTCTAAGTAAAAGCATACAAATTTACTACATTTAGAACCTAAAGTAAAAATAATTAACGTACATAACTTAAGCAAGATAAAAAAAAGAAACGAAAAACAAAAACAATACAAACTTTAATGCGCATATCAAAAATAATAGAAATATAAAAAAGAAAAACAAAATACAAAAGTTATAAAAAAAATCGAAATAGGTACGTTATCAGTGCACCCCAAAACAACATTTGTAAAAAAAAATAAGATTTAAAAAATCTGATCACCATATTAATTTGCATCTTTTTCTCCTTGCTTTAACTTTTCAGACGTTTCTTCAACAATAATTTCTTGTGGTGGTGGTGCAGAGTCTTTTTCAGCAAAAGCCGGTTCTTTTTCTGCCTCTGCTGGTGTTTCTTCTACTACGGCTTCTACATTTTCTTCTATAATTCGCTCTAGCACCTCATCATCAATCGCTTCTAATAATAACTGCGATTTTTTTCTTATTTGTTCTCTGTCCATGTCTATCTTCATCTGTGACTGCATTACAGACAGTTGAGAGTAAGCCAAATCCTTCATTAAAGACTGTTGCATTGCTACCTTACTGGCAGCTAACTGCTGCTCTATATCATCCTCGGGTGTTTTTGGTTCTTCTACAGTTGATTGCGTTGATTTTGTTGAGGCTATAAAAGATTCAACACTTTCCTTTGTAATCGATTCACTATCTTTTTCTGCAATCGGTGGAATTAATTTAATACTAGGAATAGTTTTGAGGCTGCTAGGAATCGAAGACGTTGAGGATGGGGTGAGCGATGGGGTTCCTATTTCACCTTTTATAATCTCTTTTGGTGTGAGTATCAAAGAGGCGTTAAAACCAGTCGTTACTGCTGTCTTTTTTGTCTTTGGTTTAGGGACAAATCCAAGATCACCTTCTTCATATACTTTACTAAAAGAACCAATTGTTCCTAAGGATGCTGTGTGCTCAATTTCACGGAACTGTGAAATAATTTCAAGCAGATGTGACAATAATACATGTCTGTCCATAACCTCCCGCGTGGAGTCTATTGTAGCCCATTCGTCTAATTTTAAAGCCGCTTGTATAGCACATGCTGCTTCTTTCAACACTTTTCTTAACTTATCTAGCTCTTTGGACATTTTCGTGGCTTCTGAGAGGGCTTTGTTTTGGTCACTCAACCTAGCGTGCAAATTTTGTTCAAGAATACGAACTTGTAGGGAAAGGTTTTCATTCTCTTTTGTCAGTTTTTGTATTTTTGCACGTAATGCTTCGAAGTCATAATTTCGTCTCTCAAATAAACCTTTTTCTTTCTTTATTTCATCAAAAGCAGTTGTTAGTTGATCAATAATTTTTAACTGTATCACACTCTTTGAAATCGCTTTATCCCTTTCTTCTTCAGCCAACTCCTGATTTACCCGAGCAGCTTTCATTTTTTCTTTAAATTTCTCATTTTGCTCTGATAATTTCGCTTGGGTGTTTAAAATATGATCCAACTCATTACTCACAGCTATATTTTCTCTAATTACTCTATGTGTAGATGCTGCAACTCTCAGTTCTGTTGCGTCTTGAAAATCCTGTGCCAATTGTAAAAGCCTGGCTTCCATTTCTTTTTTCAGATTATCTTTACCAATAACAAATTTCTTTTCAGCATTGTAAATAATTCTTTTGTATTTCATTTCTTGATCTTTAAATTCCTGCTCCTGTTGTTCAAACTTTTTCATCAAATCATCCCGAATAGCTCGAAACTCTTCTAAGGTATTAAGTTTTCCCGCCAGTAGTTTATTTTCAGAAGTAAGCTGATCCTTCATTATACTAAAGTTTTTTTCGAGTTGAGTGGTAGTTTCATTGAAACGTTCGTTTTCAATCTCTCTTATCTCTTCTAAACCTCTGACCTTTTCTTTTAGCTCGATGTTTTCTTCAGTTTTTACAGAGAGCGTCTTTTTTAAGTAGGCGATGATGTCAGCTCTGTCTTCATCCAATTTTTTGTAAGCCGTTTGCAAATCTTCATTGCGGACTTCGAACTCATCTAAAGCGGTTCTGAGTCTAGCTACCTTTCTGTTGCACTCAGTTAACTGAAGCTCCAAAAACGTTTTTTCCACTTCCGTAAATGTTCCACCTCTCTCTTCATCCTTCCTGCCTTTATCTTTCTTAGGTGCCATTCGTGAAAATTTGTATAATAACAATAGCAAATATAATAAATAACCAAAAAAGAGAGACTGTGTAAAATGTGTTGTTTTAGGGTGAGTAGTATTGATAACTCGGTTGCTATGTAAAACGTTACCTAGCAACTGATAACTGACGACCTGACGACGCATTTATTACAAGTTATCATATCAGTAACACACTGCCTTTTCAGCCGAAGTTCTTTCTAGCGGTGGTCGTTGTGCAACGTAAAGGTTATTGAAACTAGCTAACGTTACAACAGCGGATAACTCATTTCACCATTCTGAAATAACCTAACATCTATCCGCTAACATTTAGCTTGATTGCATTGCGCTAGAACACAACGCACTCAACGTTTGGAAATTTTCATTACATCTACATCGCTAAACATTATCGGGCTCGCACGACCCGTATTTGAGAGCCGTAAATCCTGCTATTGGTCGCTACTAAAATAACGCGTTTTAACAACCGTTACTGATATTTGGTAGACAGTTCCGTTTCGTTATCCAAGAAAGCCGCTACAGCCCATCACTAGTTCTTTCAAATATTATTTTTCGAAGACCAATACATTCTACCATACCTTATTATTAAATGTGATTTACAAATTATTATATCATTGCGTACCGTACTGCGACAGAAGGATGTCATAATATAAGAAAACTGTAGAGCGACTCATTAAATTGCAAGAGATGCAAAAATAATGAGAATTTCGTCATATTATTGTACAGCAAGCCTTGAGACTGACACAGATGAAAGTCATTGCAAACAACACCAAAAGTAGGTTCAAGCATGGTAGGCAAGAATTCAAAAAACATACAAGACTAATAAACCGACTGTCACGTTGAAAATACCCGGGGGCAATCTTTCTTTTTTCTAAAGTTTTAAAAGTCTCTAATTGATAGTCATAATCATAAGAAATGATACCTGAAATTGAATATAATAGAAGAAATAAATTGGCGTTACCTCACAAAACTTAGCGCCGTACGCTGGTGGCGGCGAGTCACAGAAGCGGTGGCGGCTGCGCGTGCGCGTGGAGCAGTGCGCCGGCGCCGGGCACGCCGACCACGCCGACCACGCGCCCCAGCCGCCCGCGCCACCCTCTGCTGTCGACATTATACTACTGCATTAATAAAATAGTTACGGAATGGCTGTGATCATAGTAAGGGTTGAAGGGTCTGATCACCGCACGTTGGGTTTCCCATCGTTATTAATATTAAGTAATAGAAACTTATTAAGAGATTCAATTCGAAACATTGGTGGCGTTATTTATTACTAGCTTCCGCTCGCGGTTTCGCCCGCGTGGATTACGAATCCGTGCATTTTTCCGGGATAAAAAGTAACCGGTATGCTATTCCAGACTATAATCTATCTCTGTGCCAAATTTCATCCACATCCATTCAGCCGTTCTGGTGTCAAAGATTAACAAAGATCGTTCATCCATCCTCACAAACTTTCGCATTTATAATATTAGTAGGAAGTAGGATTAGTTCACCCATATCTGGACTGCTGGAAATGTATGCTTCAGTGAAATAAACAAGACCTATTTTCCAATTAGAAATAAATAGCTAGCTAACTGCTTATACGTATGATCCACAGCTTTTAAATTTAAAACCCATTCATATGATAAAATGGTGTTTGTATCTTGGGTACCTACTTTGTTTCAGATCAATGTGCTGAATAAGAATTAAGCGAGTGTTTTATTCTCTTTCAAGGATTTAAATGTGTTTTGTCGAGACTTGAAAAAGAGATCACATAAATCAAGTATAACCTTTCACTAAAATATAGCTATTAATATTATTCAGCTCATTAGAATCACGCTATCCCACTAACACATATCTGTTCTCAGAATAAGAAAGCTTTTAGCTTGTTTGATGCGAGTTGGCGGACTACACACACCATCGAGAACTTTATGGACCCCTCTCAGTTGTGGTGATTTCCTCACGAATTATTTTTTCTTCGCTAAAGTAAGTGACACATTAATTAATCCCGTCATTCCTTGTACCTGAAAGTGGCAGCGTCGGTAGGCAGTCCATTCTGACGTCAGCCACAGCCCCAGTGACAGCCTGTGACACGTACACGAAGCAGTACTCCGGGTACCGCTCGCTGAACAGACGACAGTCGAACGATGCTGTATGCTGACCCCTGGAACAAGGACACAGTTTAAAGAAAAGTGCTTCTCGGAGTTTTGATAAAACACGATGGGGCCGGGTGACACAGAGCGGCAAGATAGTGTGTAGTTTTATCACCAAAATGGGCAGTAAGAATTCATCATACTCGTAGTTCAAGTAAACCAAAGTCTTCACTTATCGGTCTTCGGAAGGGATAAAATTGTGCAAAAGAAGTATTCATAAAATTATCTCATTGGTCTAGTGGTCATATATGAGACCGCTGAGGGTGAGTTCCTTCAGTTCAATTTGTGGATCGGACAAAGTGTTATGAGGTCTTTCTTGTATGTTATGATCATGAGAAAAATGATGTATATATGGAAATTCCATAAGCGAAATTCTAAGTCTATGGGAAATTCTAACTACCAACTAGCAGTTTGGAATTTATAACCGGTAGGTAAGAGCGCTTTTTACATGGAACTCACTAACAGCACCCTACACCTCTGCTTTACCCTTCAAGAATAGGTACTCATCAAAATAAAACCATTAAGAAAGTCAATTATCAGAAGTTTAATCGAATATTTTGTCAGTATTATTTATCAATTATTTACTATTATGTAAACAACCGGAATTTTTCAATCAGATAAATATTTAATTAATCAATGTACCTGTTCGCCTCACCTTCATTCGCCGACAGTTAATACCGACGCCGACATATTACGCCGACACGTGTAATAGCCACTTATACGTATAAATTGAAGCCATTAATTACGAAGATTACATGTTTATACATTTGCTCACATATCATTAATTATATAGATATTAAATCGACGAAATATTACCCTAATAAGTGTAATTAGATTACATAACAGAGTGACAGTTAAAAACTATTATTTATATAAGTCACGCTCATAAACTTAATATACAAGCGTCAGCCCTTAATCGTCCATCATTGGACCAGACTTTTGACATCAGAGGCCCTAGTGTAAGTTTCTTTTGACGCGCTGAACGCGTTCGGCGCTCCGATTGTTCCGTTTCATGCTCTCCACCAATCGGACCGCCGAACGCGTTCGATGTAGTAAATCGAATTTGTCGAAAGAAACTTACACTAGGGACTCTGTACCTTTATCACGAGTTTTCTTACTATTTACTATTGTAGTAAAGTAAATTTTCATGATAGCGATTTTAGTTCTTAACTTGGTTACATTAGGGATTAGAGTCGCTTATGTGACATATGTGTCATAGTAAAGTTTTGATTTACTATTTACTATATTATAGAGATGTCATGTTAGCGACTCTAATCCCTAATCTAACCAAGTTAAGAACTAAAATCGCTTGCATGAAAATTTACATTTACTATGAGAGTAAATAGTAAAAATCTCATAATAGGGGTACAGATGCCAATGCATTAATTGCCGAAAAAAAGTGTTGTTTTTTTTTCGTCTCTGTAATAAAACCTATTCAGATGTTACCTTTACTTACTTGATCTTTTTTTGTCGATAAGTCTGTTTGATATACACTGACTTTTACAATAAGGCAATACTGTAGCGACTCGTAGTTCAGAACTGTGCCCGGTAGATGGCAATAGGTTTGCTCCTCTATAACATGGGACATAACAACGCTTCTTTATCAATCTTTATGGGCATTTGTATGTATCTTTAATTATTTTAATTCGTCACCGTTGCTCTTATCTAAAGTAAAATAAATAATTAACAGTATCGGGGTACACTCTTCTGCCTAACCCTTCAGCGTGAATACTCGCGTAAAGGTGTTTAAATATTTTTCTTGAACTTGTTGTTTAAAGCTATAGGTATGGGGCTAAATAGTCCAAATGAATACGTTGACAAAATTACGAAATAAAACTTGAATTTCAAAACAAACAATCTCATTATTTACAATGAAAACGTAACATGATTACCAAAAGCCTTCTTGTTATCAAAAACATGGAATATAAATATAAGCCTTCTGAATTAAACAAAATGGTAATCACAGCAAGAACTGCGCGGTCAAATAAGCCGATTATTATCGCCTCAAATTAGGGCCAAAATGCACAAATTATGAATCTATCGCTAATTAAACACGGTGGGATTTGTAGAGAATACCCGCGCGTAATCATTATGGTATTGAATTAATTAACGGTTTAATTATTGATGAATTTATAAACTAATGATTTATGTGGTTTAGCGGATTTCGGCAGGTATTAAGAGTATTTGACTTTTTAAACTATATTCTTAATTCATTAGACGTGACATACGTTCTGACGTCTTACGGTCTTGCTTATTCGTCAATGCTTTTTAATTTTTAGGCTGTTTAGAACAGAGTAATTATGTATAACGTAAGTAGGTATTGACATTCAATTTATATTGAGGTGATTTTGACGGCACGGTTGGCGCAGTGGCTAAGAGATCGAATGCTGCACTACGGGTCGCGGATTCGATTCCCGCCCAGTAGAAACGGTAGTTGTTTCGGGTTTGGGTGTATGTCCATGTGTATATATATATGTTTGTAAACACACCTCTGATGTCTCAATATTTTGTATTCTTCTTTGTATTTTTTTTATTTCTGTTTTATCCGCTTTGATCTGTTTATCCCGTTTTTAGTTTATATTCGAAACACTTGTTTAACTCATGTTGTATTGCCTCATTGTGTAAGTAGCGTTCTATTAAGTTTGTATTTTTTCATATATAATGCATGTTAATTTAAGATTTTAAATGTAAATTAACTTTTTGTTTTTGAAAAGAGTATCCATGGAGTTTCTTACCGGTCTCTTCTCCATAGGACCTACCACCCCTTTGGAACCGTGCGCCTAGAGTCTCGACTTTTTAAAAGTGCCTGAAAAGGCCTACTTGAAATAAAAAAACTTTGACTTTGACTTTGACCCACGATACAGGAATCATTACTAGAGTGGGGCAATGGCATATAAAAAACAGTTAAAACGCGTTCTCTTGTCACCTACGGTAAAATTATAATTAGTTCTCAAACTATAGCTTGGATCCCGCTTGTTTAAAACCCATATTTAACTAATGATAATGATTATGTTTCTTTTTAATATATATTTACTATATTATATTATTATATTTAACTGCCTCATTAGTCTAGTAGGCGCAAGCGCACCTGCTGAGCTTCCATTCTCAGAACGGGCAGATATAGTGAGATTTTTTGAAACAAGCCGGAGTTTATAATTGTATATTGCCGGTAAATGGAAATAGGCTCGCCTCCTTTACATGAGATTAACGGCATCGGGAAAATCTTGATGTACAAAAAGTACACCTCTGCCTAACCCTTTAGAGAACACACAAGAACCCTTTGACGACGCGGTTGGTGCAGTGGGTAAGCGAATAGCTTTCTGCGGTACGTGTCGCGGTTTCGATCCCCGCACCGAACAAATATTTGTATAATCTACAGAACGTTGTTTCTGGTCTGGTTGTGTGTGTATGTGACATGTTTGTAAACTGTACCCACGATACAGAAGAAACCCAAGTGTGGGGCAAGGTTTAGGAAAAACGAAAAAATAAAAGCAGGTACACAAGATACTATGTTTTGTTAATGTTCTATTATATTATATATATTGTACCTCCGCACTCTTCTCTCAGCGACGTATCGCAGCCGGTCAGCGTCTCGTCCGAAGACCCTGACTCGGTCAGCTCCTTCCAGCACACACTCAGGGTACTGAAACAGCACCCTCACTCCGTCGCCGCAGGGAAACACGGAGCCGCCGTGGACGTTCAGAACGAATTGTTCTGACCAGTCAGCCTGGGGACAGAAATATCAAGATTAATGATTTTTAATATCACATTTCGACGCTGCACCTGCCAAGTTCCATTTATGATTTTTGATAGGTTTCGAGAAACAACAAAAAACTAATTATTTTTTAAACAATGCATTAAATAAAAAAAATGATAATGCAGTATTGAAGACATTTATTAGATACACAACTCTATAAAGATAATATCAAATTATAAAAACTACTTAAAAAGACAGATTTCTTTTTGTTAAAAAATGCACATATTGAACTTGGCAGGCGCAGCGACGATTTGATAACACAAGTTCGAAGAAGTGTCTACGATCCCTGTCGAGAAAATGCTTGTTTCATTTCACCATCATCTCAATTTTAACTACTAGCTGGTCCCAAACTCCGTCTGCGTAGGAAGATTTTTCATACCAACTTTGAAACCCAATTTCTTCCGCTTAAGAGTTGAATTTTGCAACGTCCTTTCTTAGCGGATGCCTACATCCTATAAGGAACCCTGTCAAAGTTAAAGTTTTTAGCTTAAAGGCTTTTTAGTTCCTGGATTTTTAAATGAAATGATTTATTTTGCAATTAGGATTTTCCTCTTACATGACATTTTTTTTATAGGCTATATGGCGCCTGCGTTTCCTATCATTACCTCTGAGAAGAAATTTCGTGATTAGTCTACCAGTGAGTCGTATTTCACTTTTATGAACAGATTCATTATTTTTGCTGTATTATAAACAGTGGTTTGGAATATATGCATGTTACATTTTGATAGAGTCAAAATATCAACAAAAATCAAAGTATCTACGCTATAACAAGTGCTTGATACGGAACCACTCTAATGGCGAGTAGAAATAAAAACTATGATTACCTTCCTGCACTTGAGGAAAGTGGTTTTCAAGCTAATGGACACGTTCTATTGGTTAATGGCTTGAAAACGTACCTACGTCACAGTATTTCTAACAAACCACACAAATTAAAACTAAATAAAACAAAAAAGTCCTGTAAACTACGCATCAAATTAAATATATTCTTTCACATCGCTGTCAATAGGCAAAGTGCCCAGAAGACTGGCAGCATTGCCATGCTGAATGGCAATGCTAATTCTTTGGCCAAAGAATAGTCCAGCTCTCTTCTAATAGGTCATAGGCGTAGAGTCGAAAAACGCGTTGAAAACACATTTTTTTTAGATTTGTCAAAATTAATGTTATTTACATATTATATTTCATAGTGTTTCTTATGATAAGTAAAGACATACATCTTCTTCTGTCGAGTCGGCACGAGTTATCAAGCAGCAAGCGCTCATGCCGCAGCGAAAAGAGGGTACTAGGATGCGCTAGACCATTAGTTCCCAAAGTGGTCCAGGTGGACCCCCAGGGATCCATGGGAGACTCGACGGGGGTCTATGTTGGCGTGACAAAAAATTGGGGGTTTACAATTCAATTTAAAATATGTTAGAAATGTAGCTGCAGGGGGTCCACCGGAACCAGTTAAATTTTGAAAGTGGTCTTTGAGAAAAAAAATGTCTGGGAACCTCTGCGCTAGACTATCTGAGATGACGTCACTCGTAGACGCTCTTTCCTTGCACACACAGACATAAATATAAAACGCTAATATTCCAAAGAGTTTGTCGAGTGATAAAAAATATTGGACCCACAGATAAAAAGCTGTACATTTGCGCCATAAAAAACGTTGTCGACGCGCAATAATGGAATACAACACTTAAAACCAGAGCCATTTATTACACATAAAGTTTTATGTAGATTGTAACACTGAAGTTTGAAACGACCGTTGTAAAGTATAATCATTTCCCTACCACTCGACTTAATATAAGAAAATAAGGAACGATATTGTAAAAAATGTTTCGCGATTGTATAAAGGTCCCTTCCAGTTAATTTGGGACGGACAAAGACTGGCAGTATACATATTTTTAGGTTAGGAATGAGGAAGATTTATGATAAAAGATAATTATATATTATCATAGAAAGAACTCGCTGATTTTAGAATAAAATAAAGCTTGTATCGAATCCAGAACCAATGGGTTCAATAACTTTATTGCAGATTTAATTAAAGTAAGAAAGAGAAAGAGTTTAGCTTTCGTTGCGTTGCTTTTGTTCGGCACAGTTGGCGGAGTGTCTGGGCGATTAGCTTTCTGCGCTTTGTGTTGCGGGTTCGATTCCCGCATGGAACAAATATAAGTATGATCGACAGATAGTTGGTTGATGTATGCTTATAAAACTGTACCCACGACACAGGAGAAATGCTAGTGAATATGTCGTAGCGAATAATTTGTAGTCTCTCAATTGATTACCGCGGTAATAAGGTGAGGGTAAACGCAGTGACGTCATTGCAAGATGGCGGCGCGTGGACAGTCATGTTAAGGGAGATGATTGTGAAGAAGCGCAGGCTTGTGCGAGCATCGAACGGATACACTTCTCCGACATGAAACTATCAGTTTGCCTGGAGTTAGAAAATAGTTTGTGATTTGTACCGAGTGAATTACCTACGATTGTTACTTGTATTGTGAAAGTAAAATACCAACTGATTTACATTGGAACTGTGATTTTATAGTAATCCTGCGTTATGAACCCTGTACCACCAGATCGAGATAATGACAGCCCTATCGCTCAGCCATTGCTGGCGCCGACATATTATATTTAAAATACATAAAATAATAATCGTAAAAAGCTTTTGTTATATTAAAAAAATTACAATGACGTCATGCTCAACGGTTCCATTGCGCATGACATGTGGATAAGTTAAGATACCGATCTAATTTGTTGACATTGTTATTTATTTATTCATATTTTTGTTAATTCCGTGCACACTTGATGTCTATCCCAGACTCTACCACACTGTCTTGTAGCAAAGAATGTTTTTTTTTTTTTTTTTCAAGTATTCTCACTTTGAAATTCGCAGTTGCAGTTGTTGAAGTTGTTGAGTTGAAGTTGCAGTTACATAGGTCTAGAAGCACGGTTTGTTAAAATGATTGAAATGTGTAAGATACAATGACGATAACACTCAGAGAGACACAGGTGTGGTAACAATGGAGTTGTCATTATTAGATGAAACAATACATCAATAATGTGTATTGTGAGTACAGTGAGTCCCACTCATAATCTAGACAAGTGGATTGGCACTTTAGGAGTATCGCATTATAAGCCCTAAGTTGACATTGGTAGAGTAGGTAATCCTTTAATTACAATTCATTTACGTGTCCAGCATTAAGGTAATACAATAAAACCGATAGATCAGGTCTGCATTTTCAGCTTTACAATTTGACTGAAGACTACCAGTAGTCGCATCAGTGGCGGTTTGAGAGTGTGTCAATCATACACGTGAAATTGACGAACCTCTTAAAAATGGACAATTTAGGATAAATTTTAAAAAAATATAAAATCAAGGGGGGCGGCCCAGCAGTGGGATGTGACAGACTAACAGTAATAGTTTCTCACTTAAAACGTCTAAACAATGACATCAAAAATAGATAGGTTTTTTTTTATTCTTTTTTTTTTTGTGATACCTATCAAAAAAATGTATAGTATTATGTTATTGAGTTTTCTGTATATAAAAATTTCAGTAGTAGCACGGAGTTTGGAATTGTACCTGGTTGATGGTAATAGGCTCGCGTCCTATTACATGGGACTTAATAACAGCATCTGCCAAACATGGGTGTACAATCAATAGTATATGTTTAACTGTACCCACGATACACGACAAATCCTATTCTCTACCATTTATTTCTATTATTTTTATTTACTCTACCATTATAAACTCGACCTTAGTCTTGAATATTAAAAATTCTTATCCAATACACCTCAAACCGTGGAATATTGACGTCCAAATACAAAACAATGTCGACAAGATGCTATCAATCTCTATCAACGGATCCCTTTCAGATTGTTTTGTCAGAATTATATACAATCTTCATACAATTCTCGCCCGGTGTCCAATAAATATAGAAGAGGTAGGCTCACCACAATGTTTTGAAGAAATCTTTGGAATCTACTCAAACTTCTAACAGGAAATTAAGACTACTATTGTTCTAGCCTATTACTGGCGTTGGCCTACTGCGCATGACTGTCTCAAAAACCGTTATACTTAACGGTAGTCCCTGAAGGTTGTGACAGTGATTTACGGATTTAGCCAATACTATTCTTGAGTCTCATGTAAAAGGTGGCGAGCCTATGTCATCGACAAGGAACAACAGTCTTACGTATAAAAGAATACCAGTCTGCCCGATCCGGGAATTGACCATAAGTCAATCATAAATACAATTTTTTTATGATATATACGAAACTTAAAAACGTTCGGTATTGTTAGTAGGTCTGTTGTTATTCGTGGTCAGGAACCACTAGCCTTATACTAGCTAATACGACATTTAGGTTCTGGAGAAAAGCAGGCGGAACGCAAGCAAAACCTCTCCATCTGGAGTGAGGAGCCAACCCTGCTTCTCCAAAAATACGCACCAAAACACACATTAAACGAACCAATAAAATTTAGGGCTGATCTTTTACGCATCTCAATATTTGGACAGTCCTTCCAAATTTCGGTTTTATGGCCAGCCTGCCGACCTGTGCCTCTGTAAATATTTATGGAAGTGTTCATTTGAAAAGGCTTTTTATGAGAGTGGAAGGCAGACGGGATCCATTTTGGTTACGGCCGACAAACATTTTTCTCAAATTATTAAAAACGTTCGAAAATTTCAACCGTAAACGAGACTTCATAGTCGAATACAGATTCTTAGAACGTTCAGCTGAGTTTTAAGATGTGGAGGACATGCAAGTATATCTAGGAAATATTTGAACATGTAGCATCATCAGGCCATTATTCTCCGACGGGTGAGAGCTAGAGGTATCAGTATATACAAGTTTCGACGATGATGTCCGACAAGTACCAATCAATGTTAAATTGAATGGAGTGGAACTGGACATTGTGGATTCGACTGTTTTTCTAGGCATCACTATAGACGCCAAACTGCAATGGGGCCCGCAAATAAACAAATTATCGGGTAGGCTTAGTTCTGCCGCGTTTGCTGTCAAAAAAATTCGGCACTTAACTGATGTGGATACAGCCAGAATAGTTTATTTCAGTTATTTTCATAGCGTTATGACTTACGGCATCCTCCTCTGGGGAAACTCTGCAGACATCAATACTATATTCGTCTTGCAGAAAAGGGCTGTCCGAGCTATTTATAATCTTGGTCCAAGGGTGTCGCTGAGACACAGATTTAAGGAAATTAATATTCTAACTGTAGCGTCACAATATATTTTTGAAAATTTAATATATGTTTATAAAAATATTTCGAACTTTGTCAAACTGTCTGATACTCATTCTTTGAACACTAGGAATAAACACAACCTTGCTGTACATGCTACGCGCCTCCACAGAACAAGCAACTCGTTCATGGGACAATGTATACGCTTTTACAATAAGCTTCCCAATGATATACGTAATTTAACATTAAAGAAGTTCAAAATTGTAATTAAATCTAAACTTTGTAAAAAAGGATACTATAAAATTTCGGACTATTTAGATGACAAAAACGCTTGGGATTGAGCCGCTCTTTAGCCTTTCCTTTTTTTTTATATACAAATTTTGCCATTAATTATTATATTATTTACTTCATTATATTGTTATTGTAATGTCGTTTAAATTGAAATTATTTCTTATATATAACCGCTATACATTGTAAATGTGAGTGAGATCTAGGCTGAGCGCTCTTCATTTCATTAATTCTCACGATAACTGATGCATGCTTGCACTCTGTTGCGACAGGTTAGCTCAAATAGTTATGGCACTTTCTTCAAAAGGCTATTCCACCCTATATTTGTCTCACATAAACCTTTACATCAATACAATCTGTCTGGACTTTAAAATAGACTTTGACCCCTGAGTTTGTTTCGGCGTTTCTTCTCAGGGATAGTCATAGGAAATGCCGACGCCATCTAGTTTAAAAAAGACGTGTAAAAGTGATTGAAAAATCCTAATTGCAAAATAAATAATTTCATTTCATTTCAAAATTTCATTTCAATTTCATTTCATTTCATTTCATTTCATTTCATTTCATTTCATTTCATTGATATTAAGTGCCATGTGATAGGAGTCGAGCTTATTACCAATCAAATTGTTACAAGTTGGAATTATTTATTCCAAACTCCTAACTGCTGGTGAGAATTTTCCAACAGAAAAATCCCAGTAACACTTTGTGTGAAACTAGGTCTGGACGCTTGGCCTCGCTTGCAATCACTACATCAATTCCCGGGTCGAGCAAAGTGTTAGATTTTAGCGTCAGAAGCATTCTCATTAGCAGATCGAAGTTTGGCATGTTGCCTGTTAGATGGCACCTCAACAATACCCACTGACGCTGTTTTCTCTTTAAATAATTTCTTACTAACCTTAATAAAGGCAGTTGCCAGGTCCTGCGGGCCAGCAGCAGCAGCTGGCCTCAGCGTCAACGCGTAGTCCCCAGCCTGACCGAAGAGTTCGCAGCGCAGCGACATCGTCCGACGTCCAGGGAACCCGTGCATCTGCAATAGAATGTTACATGAAGTATTTTATGTGGCATAATTTTCGTGGATGTCCAAACTGTTTGGTTTTTTCACGGATGGCATTCACAACGAATGACGGCATCGTACGCATACCTATTCAAACTCCTGTATTTCTCTTATTTTACCATTAGTTAATATTAAGGGCCGCCGTACGCCGCAGCCACTCGGACCAACATTATTTTAAATACTTTCACGTAAAAATTCACCTCAGTAAAATCTGTTTCGATTTACTAAATAACTACCCGCTATTTTTATTATTTTCTATGTTGTTTGACGCTTACTTTTTTTTTAAGCAATGAGCATCAATGGCGTACAGCCAATGTGGTTTATTTTTTAATATGTTGTTTTATGTAAATATTTATTTTATTCAACAGTATTTAGGTATTATAATAATTAGTCATTTTGATTTATTTTGAGTACCTATCGGATCTTTTTGTATTGAAACCTACCCTAAATACAATGTTCATTGTACATTCTTGGAACTTTTTGCCTGTAATAATTTATCAGGCGCAAATAATTTATCAAATAAAACATTCAACTTACTTAACGGCAATGTTTATTCTAAGCAAGTTACTAGAGGAAAAGTAATATTTTGTATCCTTTGACTAACAGAAAATTGTTTACCGCGATAATTGGTCGCGGTAAATATTTTTCTGCAATCACTTAAAGGATGCCGCTTTAAGGAGCAATGAAAAGGTCTGATTGGTGGATTGATATATGAAAAATCACAATTAGAACATTACCTGTTCCGAATATAAAACATGTGCGTGCGAGCTGGCGTTCTTGCCATCACAGAGCACAGCACCTCCACTCGAATGCCCACAGTACAGCAGCTCCAGCCAGAAGTCCGCACTGGACTCTATAGGAGTACACACGACCCTCGGGAACTCCAGTATAGCCATCACCTGCCTCTCAGGGTACGTCTGTATCTGTTCTGGGGTGACGTCCAGATTCGCGGTCGGCCACAACACATCGAACTTCCAAGACTTCACCACACTATCACCAGTCTCCATGAGACTTCCATCACTAACGTCTCTCTTCACTCTGTTACTTGTATCATCATCACGTTTTTCAGTGGTATTTTCGTACTCTGGTAAGTATGGATCCTTATCAGATATAAGTTCTAGGTAGTAGGTGCCTCCTCTGGAGAAGTAGCCGCAGGGTAGGGTCATGCGGTTTTCGGAGTCAAGTGCTAGAGGCATGGTGGCCAGGAGTGTTCGTCCGTCGTCGTCTTCTCGAGCGATGCGGACCTTGAGGCCGGCTCCGGAGGCGCCGTGGACGCGAATGTGCACGTCGCCCCCCAAGGCCACGAGGGTTGAGGGTATCTCCACCCATACTTGGTTGAGATCGACGCGGTCTTCACTCACGTATGGGTTGACGAAGCTAGCGCCGCCTGGGGACAAATTTTGCATATTTCAAACATTGTTAGAAGTGCTTAGGGGATTAGTTCAAATGTTTTGTGTCTAAAAGTGTGTAGTCATTTTATTTACTAACATAACTGACAAATTGGAGTGTTGAATACACCTCAATTAATTACGTTGTTTTGTCTTTGTTGTGTTCAAATTCAATCGACATTACAACTAAGATTTTCCATTATATAACTAAAATTCCGTGCACTAAAAGCACTTTAGGAAATAACAACGTGAATCCAGGAAGTAAAGCTTGACAAAAAGACAAAGCGAACAATTACAGGTGCACTAATTGTAGCTGAAAGCAAACCTGAAATAAAATACAATTTTCTGAACAGTAATGTCGTTTTGTTTTGTTTAAAAACGATAACACTAAGAATAATTTCTGTATCATGGTTGCGTTTACAAACACATATTTACATATTACCCAGACCCGAAGCAACTATCTGTAGATCATACAAATATTTGTTCCGTGCGAGAATCGAATCCGAACAAGTAGAGCAGCAGTCGATCTCCCAACCACTGCGCCAACCGTGCCGTGCCACAGTTCTGTACAAATTTCACGTAGAAATGATGACCAGTAAGATCGTTTACTGATGGAAAATGTTTCTAATTCTAAGAAATCATTATATTTTATTATCTCCAAAGTCATAGTCAAAGTTCTTTGGGTATTCAGTTTTTTATTTTTATTACCTCCAATGACGTGATTTTGGTTTTTACGAACTCTTTGCTATCTTTACGAACTAGCTTCCGCTCGCGGCTCCGCCCGCGTGGTTTACGAACTCATACATTTTTCCGGGATAAAAAGTAGCCTATGTGCTATTCCAGACTATAATCTGTCTCTGTGCCAAATTTCATCCAGATCTGTTCAGCCGTTCTGGCGTGAAAGAGTAACAAAGATTCATCCATCCATCCATCCTCACAAACTTTCTAATATTAGTAGGAAGGATTACGAAGCACATCAAATAAAAATATAACGTGAAATAAGCATACAATTCCTACTGATTTTTAATTTCTGAATTTCGGTCTTTTTTGGTTCGCTGAACGAAAAACTTGAGATTTTATAACTGAGTTTCTAGACTATTTTCATTATCCTTCAGATAGAGGACATCACTAGTCTATGAAGTCCATAATAGTCTCATTAGTTGTTCTTTTTGTGAGATACTTACTTAAAATAATCTCTCAAGCAATATGAGATTCTTTTATAAAATAAAAAATCTTTTGACTTGAAGGCACCACCTTAATAGTGTTCCTGGAAGACCTTTTTAAGAAGAGTAGAGAATATCTAGAAGATCTTAAAACAGCTTTTACATGGACCTGGATAAAAGCACCCGAAGTAACAACCTTGTGACTGCCTCATTAGTCTAGTGACTACTGAGCGCGAGGTCCTGGTATCGATTACCGGGCGGGGCAGTGGTATTGGTTTTTCTGTATGGAAATTCTCAGTAGCAGCACGGTCCCGTTTTTCTTTTTCTTCTTTTTTTTGTATGTTCAATTTGTCAGTAGCAGTCCGGAGGTATTGTGTCCGATAAATGGTAATAGGCCATTTACTAAAGTCTTTGAATGTGTGTGTATATCAGTACATCTTTGAATAAAGACTTAGGAAATACAGGCGTGACCTAGTATCACGCCTGTATGTTATACAAGGTGGCAAAATGTCAATAAATTATACCACGCATTAAACGATGCATTCAACGACGTTTTAGTAAATATATAATAATATTATTTACAGGAACCATGCCTTCACAAAACAAAACGAATTCTCTATACATTGGCTTATCCCGAATTGTGCTATCTGAATATTTAGTTGGCTTTCATCGCTATTTAAAATCGTTTTTGAAAGGTTTGATGTATTCATTCTGCCTGTAAAGTCGCTGATGAGTTCAGTAAAATATGTATGTAGTTTAGAATATCATCACGTCTGTATTTCACAAAGGTTTAGGTAGAGTTTAGTTTAAACCACTCCTTTCGCCAATAACGTTAGTTAGTTCCATTCTATTCCAGAAGAAAAGAGTCTCCACGAGTGACGAATCATGAGATCGTCTGGAGCCCCCTGGGTAGTCAGCCTCGATAGCACCATTGCTGACTGGCTAATCTTTCCACTACGACATGAACGAGTTCCACACACCGATAGCTCGTGTAGGGTCGATAGAAAAAGAATTCCCATTGAATAGGGGCGACCCTATAATTGACATCTATCGGTCACAATTCTAAACTCTGAGCTGCTACCAAAAATTTCCAAAAGAAAAACCCAAGAACACTTCGTACGATCTGGTAATCGAACTCAGAATCGCATAGTCAGCAGCTGCGCTTGCAACCAATCCACATCGTATAGCGCATCCCAAACAGCCACGGTATCAGCATGACTAACTGGCTAACATTTCCATTACAACATAAGCGATTACCAAGTGTAAGTTCAATACTTTATTTGCGTTCTACAATGTAGTACTTATGTGATAAGCTTAAAACTATGATATAGGCACAGGCATAGCAAAAGTAAGAGAGAGAAAAAGAGAGCTTAGAGTTCTACTTGACACCCTTGAGCCGGCACACTGGCTCATAGTAGCTTGCTCTTACCCAAGGCCACAGAATAAATAATAGTACCTACTACGTAAGGCCCAGTCATCGCAGTATGTATCCTTCAAAAACGTTTATAATATTTAAAATGCATGAAGCGAGATACACCGTACGTCAAAATTTACATATATTTTGCCATTAAATGCAAAGCGGATAACCCTGTATATATAAAGAGCTTTTCCCTCATATTATGTTTGCAAGAGCTCTAATTACAGCCCTTTGTGATAAACGAATAACATTTATATTGAATTTGAATGTATTTTCAGTGTGAACAAATAAAATTTATTTCACAATTTTATTCTAAATTCAATTCGACTCCGGACTAACAAAGCTGCAATTTTGTAAATCTTTTTAAATGGAACTGTGTTGGGTTAAATGTAATTGAGTGTTTACAATTAGAGACTGCACGCCATCGCCAGTCTGGACAAATAGTGTAAAAAGTTAAACAAGTAACGATACAGAAGAGCGAATTGTTACTTAATTGGATACATTTTTGGAATCTTCCGATTCCTTACAACATAACATAGTTTTACACGAACGGTACCAAGTAAAGAGTTTAGAGGTACGTGTAGAGCAGTGTTTCTTAAACTTTTTACAGTCACGGACCACTTCCAGAATTTCTAAAATTCCACGGACAGGGGTCCGTCAAAGAATATTAAAGGGAAAAAAACATGTGGATTCGTGTAGGTACAGTCCCCCCGCACCTCGGGCCGCTGAACAGTAGCCAGCGAGAGCGGTTTTAAACAAACGATGCGTTAGTTTGCTACACAATTATCTAATTAATGTTAAGGGTTAATTGAGCTGCTGCGGGCCCCTACCACACATTTTATGGACCCCCGTGGACCCCACTTTAAGAAACCCTGGTATAGAGGTATGTGTAATATTAGACACAAACAATTTGCCGATGCCGTTATTGACCCCAAAGTAATAAGGGGTGAACCTATTTTAATCCACCTGGTTCCAAACTCTGTGCTGCTACTGAGTATTTTCATATAGAAAATACTAATAACACTTGGCCTGACCTGAAAATCGACCCTAGGACCTCGTAGTGAGCAATCACGCGTGCGACCACTAAACCAATAATAAGGCAGTATAACCACAATAAAACGCAAACATATCATTATGTGATGGTAAATCAATTATTGAGTGCAAACAAATCTGTCTACTCTCTTTCTAAAGTTTTACTCACGCATATCTACTACTGGAACTCGATCAAAAGTCACCACAAAACACTCACGGTGTCACTAGGTTTTTTGGAGTATTATACTGACAAAAAATGTAAAAAAACGTGTAATATATTGTTAACATTTAAATACTTTATTCATGTATACGTAACTAGCTTCCACCAGCGGCTTCGCCCGCGTGGATTAAGAATCCGTGCATTTTCCCGGGATAAAAAGTAGCCTATGTGCTATGACAGACTATAATCTATCTCTGTGCCAGATTTCATCCAGATCCTTTCAGTAGTTTTTGCGTGAAAGAGTAACAAAGATCCGTCCATCCAACCTCACAAACTTTCAAATTTAAATTATTAGTAGAATAGGATATCTACGAAGACCGTCCGACACAAATTTATATTCCTCTGTTCAGAGTTCAGAATTCAATAAAGAATAAAACAGTTCAATAAAGTTAAGAAACAATGAAGAACAAGAATCATTTCAGTTCCTTTGTCAGTAAACCTCGTAAAATCACAACCTATACCCACCTTTCCCACTCCAACCGCCATTTTGTTAGCCGAAACAACATACTTAACCTCTCACATTTATTCAGAACATATTTCCCATGTGGTGACTTCAATATGTAGCAAATTATTTTCCTGATTAATCTTGGCGTGTCAACGTCCATTGCCGTCACAAAGTCGGAGTAAACGCGCCTGATATACGGCATATGACGTGCTATAAAATATATGAAGGTACATGAAGTTGATACATATATGTGATCGCAAATGCTCGTGGTTTACAGTATTTGTAGGGTCTGGTCTGGCCTTTCTGAGGCCCTAGTGTAAGTTTGTTTCGACAAATTCGATTAACTACATCGAACGCGTTCGGCGCTCCGATTGGTGGAGAGCACGAAGCGGACCAATCGGAGCGCGGAACGCGTTCGATATGGTAAATCGAATTTGTCGAAAGAAACTTACACTAGGGGTACTGGTCACTGAAGAAGGATATGCTGAAATCTTCAATTGTTTTGTAAGTGCATCTAAGTTTTATTGTATACATAACATATCGGTTGGTGCAGTGGCTAAGCGATTAGCTTTCTACGCTACGTCGAAACGTACGATCGCGGGTCCGATCCCCGCACGGAAAAAATATCTGTATGATCTACAGATAATTGTTTCGGGTCTGGGTGTTTGTGTATGTGAATATATGTGTTTGTAAACGCACCAACGAAACAGGACGTACGTAGTGTGGGGCAAGGTTTAAAAAAAAATTGTTAATAATAAATAAATAAATGTTATATTTTTTTATTTCGTCGTTTTATTTTTTAATGCATCGTTAAGTAGACAATATACATTAAACAACATTTCTAAATGAATTAAACTGTTCCTGGGTCTTCATTCCTTTTGCGAATATTAGCTTTTATGAATTTATCTGAAATCTAAAGTATTTTCTCGAGGTATGTTTTGATTTTTAATTGTTTTCGTTCTCTTTCTTTTATTAAGTAATAATTAACTATCCTACTTCCTACTTAATATTATAAATGTGAAAGTTTGTGAGGATGGATGGATCTTTGTTACTCTTTCACGCCAGAACGCCTGAATGGATCTGGATGAAATTTGGCACAAAGATCGATTATAGTCTGGAATAGCACATAGGCTACTTTTTATCCCGGGAAAATGCACGGATTCGTAATTCACGCGGGCGGAGCCGCGGGCGGAAGCTAGTCTATTATAATTTTGTACGCCATGAATGGCAAAACATGGAGATTACTTTTCTCATTAACACCATACTTTGCAAACTATGCTATGTACCTACTGTACATTCATGTTTTTACAAATAAATGTCTTTACGTTGTCTTTAAATGTAAATGTTTTTACATTTGACTTAAAAAGATCCATCAAACTCACTAATCGTCTATATAATACTCACATTTACCGTTTTCCTAAACCATTAGTTCCCAAAGTGGTCCAGATGGACCCCCAGGGGTCCATGGGAGACTCGACGGGGGACTACGTTGGCGTGACAAAAAAATGGGGGTTTCCAATAAAATTTACAATATGGTAGAAATGTAGCTGAAGGGGGTCCACCGGAACCAGCTAAATTTTGAAAGCGGTCTATGAGTAAAAAAGTCTGAGAACCTCTGTCCTAAACGAAAGGAAATAGATCATTTGTTAAAGTTTAACCATAAAACGTGTAAAAAGCAGCAGAGTAAGGGGTTTACACTACTTTTACTCAGAAAACTGGAATTCTTAACATTGTCGAAATAAAGCCAACTACAATTGATGTCTGAACCTACCTCAACAACCACCTTACAGAGATCTATTGCCATTTATAAACGTTCTTTGAGAATGTATGAAGCGCAACAAATTAAGGTGAAAGAGAGAGATCAAACTAGAATGGATACCTTTTAGTACTATTTAGATACATTAGATGTTTTCGTTTATTTACTTTCCGTTGGAACTCTTCGTTGGTATTTTGTAATTAAGTTGTAATGTAGAATTTTAATGATTTTGTTTTTATACTACTTAGGTATTCCTAGTAAGCAGTGATAGCCTAGCGGTTGAACGCTTGCCTTCCATGCAGGAGGGTCCGCGTTCAAACCCGGCCCGCATCTCTGAGTTTTCGGAATCGTGTGCGGATCAGTATTTGATTATCACTTGCATTTACGGTCAAGGAAAAACATCGTGAGGAAACCTGCACACCTGAGAGGGCTCCATAAAGTTCTCGACGGTGTGTGTAGTCCGTCAACCCGCACCGGGCCAACGTGGTGGACTAAGGCCTACCCCTTCTCATTCTGAGAAGAAACCCTTGCCCAGCAGTAGGACAGTAATGGGTTGAATTTATTTATTTATTTAGGTATTCCTAATTATTTTATTGTGTACCATGATAGGCAGACGAGCTTGGGAGTTTGTTGGGCCGTTTTTCTTCATAAAACAGTTAGGAATCGGTCAAGGTAAGGCAAATGAGATCTACCTACTCATAATATAAAAATCACATTCAAAAACCACTATAATTAATCCTCTTTGGAGTAAAAAATTATTAAATACTAGCATATAAATTAATGCATTGTTTTAGTGGTCTAAAACCATCTTCGCGTTATTGCCTTTCTAATGAAAACGGTTTGGGGCACATCGGTTGGATAGTTTCAGTCTATAACGGACATAGGTAAAAACAATTTTTGTATTTTATATAATATACATATATATATATATTGACTCGGGTACGTCTTAAAACTGCGGCCAGGCACCGGAGGACGGGCAGCAGCGTCCTCTCACTAATCGGTGAAAACTGCGATCCCCAAGCCGCCTGCCAAGCGTGGGGATTATGGCAAACCCCCCCCTTGGGGGAGGCTTTCGTTCAGCAGTGGACGTCTTCTGGCTGATGATGATATATATATTGAATTTGACCAACATAAATTACGATAATGTTAAAAGAATTAGACTGACTACCTCAGTGGTTTAGTGGTAGCAAACGCGACTGCAGTGTGAGGACCTGGATTCGAATCTCGGGATCGGCAAAGTGTTATTTGGTTTTCTGTATGGAAACTCTCAGTACCACGACCGGCAGCCTAATTACGTAAAAAAGCGATAGCAATTTGACAGCCACGCGACAACAATCTCACTGTCAGCCAATACATTATATGTCACAAAAATGACGTTTGACAGAAGTTATCGCGCGATCTACGCCTGTCGCGACATCGGTAATTAGGCTGCGGAGTCTGAAACTGTGCCCGATAAATGGCAATAGACTCGCCCCCTATTACTTGGGTCTCAATTATGGCATCAGTGAAATATGGGTGTAGAATAGTACACTTGTGCCTAATCCTTCGGGGAATACAGGCGTGATGCTATGATGGGATAAAAAATGCCAGAAAAGCTTTCTAATTTCAACCAATAAATTTTTCCAACAAAGCTTGTGATATAATAAATATATACTATCGGGGCCAATCTAGTGGATTGGGCGGGACAGACACATTAATTTGTCCAGACTAGCACGAGCTGGCACGACCTGAGATCATTCGATGTAATTCTAGGAAACAATGGATTGCGAATATTGGTAGGGATATATTTGTTGAAACAGGTAGCTATACGTATTGATATAACGTGTTTATGTCCACGTCGAAGCGGAATTATTTGAGGATACAGTTGGCCCAATAGTTGAGCGATAGACTGCTGCAGTACGTGTCGCGGGTTCGATTCCTGCACGGAACAAATGTTTCTATGATCTACAGATAGTTTTTTCGAGTGAGGGTGTATGGCCATGTGGATATTTGTATTTCCAGATTACGTGCTGTTACTGAGAATTTTCATACAGAAAAACTCAGCCACATTTTGTCCGTCCCGGGAATCGAACCCAGGACCTCATGCACAGCAGTCGCACTTGCGACCACTAGACCTATGAGGCAATCATATAATCCATTTTAAATTGCATTGTTTTAATACTGCATCACAACCTTTTTCTAGTTTTTACCTATCAATGTGTTTGACTACACCACCATCAGTGGCGTGCGGTTCATAAAGACAAAAAGACACTGCCTACCCTACATAACTCAGATAAATATTGATTATAAGATATTTGAGGTAGCAAATGACATACATCATTATTTAATCGACAAGACGACGAACCAATTCCAACATGCACTAGGTATAACTAGTAAGTAAGCTTTTAAATTTTATGCCTACCCTGTCTAAAAACTCTGTGCACGCCGCTGTCCACCATACCATGCCGTGAACGTAACAGGAGAGTATACGGTGTTGTGGGCAGAGACCTGAAAGGCTATTGACATTCCTGTTAAGGTCCTATCTCTATATGAGAGCAGAAAAACGGACGGAAATGTTCAGCTACAGCTTACATTTTTTTTATTATGGCATTGGCGTCAAACGCACAGACGGATCGCCTGATGGTAAGCGATTAACGTCGCCCATCCGCAACACCGGAGGAGTCACAAGTGCGTTGCCGGCCTTTTAAAAAGGAGTACGCTTTTTTCTTGAAGGTTTGAAGGTCGTATTGGTCCGGAAATACCGCAGGCGACAGTTCATTCCACAGTTTTGTTGTGCGAGGCAGAAAGTTTCTAGAGAAACGCACAGTTGTGGACTGCCAACCAGCATACTGTGTATTCTTATTCAATCTATAGATATAATAAAATTATAATAGGCCGATGTCTGTACATTATAGATATTGGAGAACAACTAATATGGGGGTCTTTATTAGAGCAACAGAATCCAAAACAACAGTTATTAAACATTTTGTGTCTGTTTATCTATATGTTTGTACACGGATCACGCTAAAACTACTGTATGGAATTGAATGCAGTTTACACCGATGTATTGCTAGAGGTCTAACTAAAAATATAGGCTCCATTTTACCGCAGGAAAATATCAGATTCTAAATTCCACGCGCACGAAGTCGCGGACAAAAGCTAGTTTCAAATAAAAATCTCGGTGTCAGTTGCAGACGGCCGAAATGTCACAGATTTTTGGAACGCCATTTTTTATTTTATTTTTTCATCCGCTTACAGAAAGCCATAGTATGTTCTGTTTTATATAAAGAAAGGTTTTGTTTTGTGGTCTACTATACGTTTTTTAAAGTACTCCTACAACTTTATAAATACTGACTGCCGCATTGGTCTACTGGTCGCAAGCGTGATTGCTGAGCGTGACGTCCTGTGTTCGATTCTTGAGTCGAGCAAAGTGTTATTGGGATTTTCTGTGTGAAATTTCTCAAAACCCGGTAGATGAAAACAGGCTCGCCCCCCCATTACTATGGGAGTTAATAACGGCATCGGGGAAATGTGGGTGTAGATTAGTACACCTCTGTCATACCCTTCGGGTAATACAGGCGTGATGCTATGTTACATATATATATATATTGTTTTTCTCCTCGAAAAACAGCAACTAATTAAATTGAAATTACACACCTGCTTCCCACGGCGTCGTTTGAAAGCGAAACACGTAAGTTTTGTGGTTACCTAGAATGGTATGGGAATGGGGTGCCCTTACCCATTTATATGCGCGGTGAAGATATAATTAGATTCACAGAATATAGAGAGTAACGATGGAACAAAACCCTTCGTAATAATATCAGGTAGGTATTTGTAAAATCTAAGAGAGATTGAAATTCGTGTATCCTGAATTAAATATGATCTACGAATATAAGATATACTTAGCGCCTGATTTCGCAGAGTTTCTAACAGAAAAACGACGTCACAATATTAGAATTTTTCGTTTTTGGATATGCGGTATTGTTTTAGCTAATTTCCCAGTAATAAATACCAAAATATTAATTTTAATAACATGAATATTTTAGTACAGTATAAAAGCTTTTTTCTATTTTACAGAAGACAATAGACGCCAACTTTCACACGTATATTTTTCCGTGACATAAATCGCAATGAACGCAATACATTGCTGGCTGATACTCACCTGCGATGATGATGAGCCGCAGCAGCGCGGCAAGCGGCACGCGGCGCATGCTGCGTCACCTCCCCATTAAACCGTAGTTGCACGCACCGGCCGGTCTGAAACAAAGATAAAACATTTATATTTAAAATAATAATATTATACGAAACGATATAACCCCCGAACTATTCGGGCTATTCGGGCACAATAAGAGTACCTAGTACCTTTACATTGTAAGTATAATCATCAGAATACGGTAGTTGACTACTAGTCATCTGAGTTACTTTTTATGAACTCTCTAAAACGACATTTTGTTCTAAAAATGTTTAGAATAGAAAGGCGCGTCATAGTTTTTCATTGCAATTAATGTACTTATTGGGCGACAAAAGATAAGCAAAAGATTAAGTTTTACTGAGTTTTTAGATGGAAAACTATTTACCAAACAAGAATTCAGAATTTAGTTTTGATGCAGTCTACTAGCCTATTGTAAAAACCTTGCCAAAATCGTTGTATATGTAAAGAGAATGTATTCCTTAGGTGTAGGATTTATTAGTTTACTCTATGGTTATGTAGTTTGACACATTCCACATAGATATTATTTAAGGAAGTTAGGATCTCTATCTTGGCTATGAAAAACAATGTGGCGTCAAACTGATAACTAATTTTATTTTATGTTTTAATAATTATTGAAACGAATTGACATAGTAGAAGAAGAATATGCTTTAAATGTCGTTTCTTTATTTACAGGTGAGAGTTTTAGTTAGTATATAATATAATAATAGTTTGTTATAGCATTTATACGTATTAAAATAAAAATCTTTATTTACAGAGCAACACATTAGAGTATTATTTGTCGATTCGAAAATTAATAAAAATAATCTTATAAAACGAAATTTTTCGTAAATTAATAAAATATGGAGAAACTTCGTTTTGAATTCACATTGTTACCTGGAAGTGATGGAAAATCAAACGTTTATTCGATAACCTCAATAACCACAAGTGATAATAAAGTATATGCAATACCAGAAGAGCTACAATCAGCTGGGCATCATAAAGAAATAATAAAAACGGCTGCTTATAATAAAGTGAAAAATAGTTTAGGTAAAAGGTACCAGTATAGAAGAGTTTGGATAACAATGACAGAAGAACTAAGAAGAACTTATATAGATGAGGATGGTAACTTACAATTTGGGAATCAATTCTTAGAAGAATTGAATCAAGAACATGTTGCTGGTGCACATCAAAAAGAGACAGGTTTGGAAAGACTATTTGAGAAATTAGTAGAAAGCACACAGGCGAATAGACAGCAGAGCTTAAATATATAATATATATATATATATTTTATTTTAGGGGCGAGCGCTTCCGTGCTGCTACTGAGAATTTTCATACAGAAAAACCCAATAACCTCAGGACCTCACGCTCAGCAGTCGTGCTTGCAATCACTAGACCAGTCTTCATTTAACGTTTAGTTCTGAAAACGCGAGGCATTGATACAAAACGAACACAAACCGTGTCAAACCACACAAGTTAAAAACTATAACAAACTCTGGCCAAAGTTCAATGTAAAGTGGTTTTAAAAACGGAAAAATATTCAGTTCCCATTCCAACTTGCCACTCCAATGTGGATAGAAGTTTATTTGAAAAATTCTTGTCTACTCTACAACTCGTTTATGTTCAAGAGAAATAATAAAAAGAAAACTGCTTTTAAACAAAGGTTTCCCCTAATGTTGCGTTTTTCAATTTTGAACTCTAAATATTCATTCATTCAGTTGGAAGTTCACGCAAACTTTATCAAGAAGTACTAAGTTTTCTTTTATATAGCGACGGCATATATAATTTTCAGTATACAGCGTAACTAAAAGTGTGGTTTTCGGTTATAAACAAGATCTTTTGCCATGAATATCATATGAATAAACTAAGGAAAAGTTGGGAACTTCAACATTGATTTGGTCCTAACAAAATATGTTTTTTAGGGCACATGATTATGCTATCTATCACACGCTAGAATGGATATGAGAAAATCCTGTAAATTCGGCAGCTATATCGATTACTATTTATTTGATGTCAGTATTAATATCAAAACTTACTCTAGATTTCTCTATTGTCAAGTATTGAAAGGGCGTTCTGTAAATCAAATCCAATTCTATGAAACCTGATAAATTAATCTCGTTTCTATAAGAAATATATTTTAGTTATGTAGTAACACCTTTACTTATTCCCAATGCCTAGTGGTCTTATTGTGGATATTTTAAAGATCTAGCTGCTTGATCCATTTAGCATCAGCGGTTAAGATCGTTTATTTTCGTGGTGTCGGGAGGCTAAAATTTTCAATCGTTATCTAATATGAAAAATCCCAATACTAAAATTGTTTTACTTGAGCAAAGGTCCAAGCGTTGCTCCCAGCGGAACCCCGAATACATTCAACTTGCAATTTTTCGATGTAGCTTCAACCGACTGCCTCCAAACACCCCGTCACTTTGATTATTCAACTCCGTCATCCTTGTTTGACAAAGGAATTCCCATTGATTCCATATTAATTCACAAAAGGGGGAAACTTCTGATCAAAACATGAAAGATGTGGTGACTTCATGATTTTTCTGCCTTTGTACGAGTTCTGCTTGATGTGACACAATCAGTGTAATTCGGGATCATTGCTGTGTGAAATATTTTGCATTTGCATAATCAACGTGATTTCTATACGTAAGGAACATTTTGAATGCTTGTATGATTCGCGTGAAATTTTTCCTTATTTTGGATTACATCTTAACATGGCGTTCTACACCTTTGCTTTATACTTTTTTTAAGGCTGATCCAGCTTACTTTGCCGGTTATTTGTCTTTATAAACGCGTCTCGAGACAGAAAACTCATCATTTCCCATAGGTATCGTAAGAAGAAAATTCGTTTTCCAATCTGGCAAAGAGTTAAATCCGGCTTCTCTGATAGGAAATTGCCTTTACAGCCCAAGATTGAGGTAAATAAAAATGGCGAATGGCTGGCCTACTTATCTGCAGGTGAACTGAACATGCTTGTGTGTTGGGTACACATTTATTTTATATTTGAATGTGCATCTATAATATACTAGCTGTTTTGGTGACACCTTCCAAGTACTATAATTGTTCAAAGTCTCTGTACGCAGAGGTCCTCACTCAGGAGTTAAGTTCTTGAAACTCTTTTCTTAATATTGTTTAAAAAGGCTACCTACCTAATGAAAAGTTTGAATGCACTTTTTGAGATTGCATGATCAACTGGTGAGCTTTTTCGTTGACCTGTATTTTTTGTTAATTAAACATTACCTTACTTCATTTCCATATAAATAAGCCCTCAGATCTGCCACCCACACTGTAACACCCACTACATCATACCTTGAAACTTTATTACGCGCAGTAACTAGTTATTACAAGATATTACAAACGTGTATAACAAGACTTAAGTCACGTACACACTTGTCACGTCTTGCATTTATGTTCCGGTACGGTGCAGCACTCACCGGTTCTAACCGGAATTTTCCGGGAAATAAACGCCTCACAGCCATGAGAGCGCCTTACATTTAATACAGGAATTTCGTGAACGCGAAACGAGCAATTTAAATTAGGCAAGTAAATTTCGCTGTTAATAATAGTTTTAATAAAACTCTTCCGTGATAAAACTGGGGATTTTCTAAGGCAACGTTCATTAAAAAATTCAAAGACTGGGCGTAGGTAAAAAAATAAAATTGAATTTATGAACTCAGATTAGTAGTGATGTGGCAGCGACTATGACGTGTGAGACGAGTCGATATTCTCTGCTAGTTTAAATACGATAAATTTGATACTAAATAATATAATAGTAAAGGGTAAATTTAGAAGATATTGTCATGGTCAGTTTGTTATGGTGTTGCAGTTTAGTAAGTGAGAAGATGCACTATCGAATGATTGTCATGTTATAACTAACGTAGGTGCAAAGAAAGAACCTCCACGTGTGACGATACCTGAAATCGTCCGGCGCAACCTGGGCGGTCAGCCCGTAGCTCAGTATACCGATATAGCTGATTGCCTAATCTTTTCACTAAGGGATTTCAGGATTCGAGATTCCCATTTGATAGCTCGTACCGACACCAACACTAACATTTTTAAAATGATCATCACTTAGGACTCTTATTTCCACTTTAATCAAAATGAGAAGAAAACAAACAGTGGCCATCCATTTCATTTTTGTTGCCTCGCTAAAATATTCAAGAACACGCGTACGTCACTTAGGCTCAATTTCGTCGAGATTTTTTTAAAGTATTTCGGGATCCGGCGTCGGGTCCTCGTTAATAAATACTTGTATAACAAGCTTAATCTCTGGGCACAAATTGGCCAAGCTGTACCAATTAGAAGGGCAATATCGTATTTGGTAATAGGCCTTTTGAACTGTCAGAAAAAGTGGATCCGTAGATTTGACTCCAACTTTTTTATTGCAAAGGGTTTTAGTAATTGGTGAGTGTATATTGCTGATTTCCTTTAACAAGTAACGTTCAATTCGTTCACACCTTGATTAATAAACTTGTATGTCTTGTAAGGATAGATTTACGTTCTACATAAAGGAGGAAATACAAATTTATAAGAAACATTTTGAACTAGAATTCTCTAATAAATGAAATTATGAGACGTATGAAGCCTCCTACTTTCTATTTTGTTTCTAACCTATAGGTACTGTACTACTGCTGGCAGCGGCGTGCACAGAGCTTTTACACAGGGTAGGCAGAACATTTTAAAAGCTTATTTACCAATAATACCTACTGCATGTTAGTATGGGTTCCTTGTCTTGTCGATTAAATAAGGATGTATGTGATTTGCCACCTCAAATATCTTATAGTAAATATTTATCTGAGTTATGTACGGCAGGCAGTGTATTTTTGTCTTTATGCACCGCACGCCACTGACTGCTGAGTAAATATCTCCTCATAATGTTCCCACACCTTTCGTTCTTTTGCTTTCTCCGGCCTAGTCAAGTTCGGTTTCACCTCCCGCTCTCATGCAGACACTGCATAATGACCGTAGCTAATGTGCTGATGCATTCCACAAATATGACCAACCCAGTCCTTTACCAGCTAGATACAATATATAGGTAAAAATAACAGTAACTTAAAAATTACTTGCGAATACGATGAACATCTACGAGTATTGACCATCGACTATAAATATATCAAATGTAAATTAATTTAACTCACTGTAAGTCGACGCAAAAGCACTTGTTAAACGCTCGTGTGAACATCGATCGCCTTCAAAAACAAACACGGTGGTTTATTATTGGAGGATATTTCGATGTTTGCTAATGGAGAGTTCAACATGGATAAAGGATATACATTCATCATAGTAACACAGCAACATAAACGTTTGTTTTCGGGCATTACAAATGATCTCGCTCACATCCCTCGAGACGTGCGCGGATTATCATTGGGTGTCCAAGCGAGCAAATACCGAATTATATGTGGCCATGAGGTGAGCAGGTGAAATTTTCCGTAATTATGTCAGTTTAGTTATCTCTAGCTAGATAATCGTCGTCCGGTTAAAATATGGTCTCCACTCTCTTCACTGCAGAGAAATCTCGCTTAAGCTCATAATAAACTATTACTGCTATCTAACGGAATCTCGTCCAATATCCTTGTGTAGTGCACAGACAACAAAAGGATATTGAAGAAGATTCTATTTGTCTCTGTTGGGATTTCCTGAAACTTTCAATAGCAGCTCTGAGTTCGGAATTGTGCCGGGACGTAATTTTTTTTTTTTTTGCCCAAGCCTCTCTTTTTCCAAGCAGCCTAAAAGAAACATCTCAATTAGAAGTAATTCAATATTTCAGTTAGTTGGCGAAAATCGTACTAAAATTATCGAATAGTAAAAAAAATATGGATCGTTAAAATCCTAAAGCTATTTTATATTTTTCGAAAAACAAAAATCCTGTTTAGAAGGTAAAATAATGGACTGCAATGAAACTAGTTTAAATATTCAAACAATGCACGTTGCCGCAAATAAGTAATTAGAATTTAATACAGTACCTAAATATGTTTCTGTTCATATTTTTGGAGCGCTGCATTGCAGCACGCTACATTTGCTAGCAATATATGTGGTCTTAATTAAATTTAAAGTTATTGGAGCAGGAACGTCCTGGAATTGAGGCTGGAACCTGGCAAAAGAAATTAATGACAACAGATTTCGCGATAGGGAGTGGACCACTTTGAATCTAGAATACAAAAAAAATTAATTAATTTCTTGGTTTTCACGTAGCTCAGAAAACTTTTGCTCACTCTCTTGTCTAATTTCAAAGGTGTAGGCCTAATTATTAAGATAATTAAAGATACACATTTTTATTTATTTATTTCGTTTTTTATAATTTACATAAATCTTATGATAGACACACAATTAAACTTCTAAGGTTTGTGTTAGCATGCCGTGTTCCGAGTTTTTATCTATAGCGCTGTTAGCTATACGTTGTAATTAATCTCTTTTGTGTGTATATTAATGGTCATTTCATTTGTTCATACTATTAATGAGTTGATGTAGAACAGTTTGTTTTTAATGTTTTTACTATTAAGTGAATCTCTGATCTCTAAAGGTATTTTATTTATGGCATTAGGCATTGCAAAGCTTATAGTATGCCTGCCATAGAAGTTATTTTTACGTTGTTTATTTAGTGATTTTCTTGTTGCTTATCGGGTATTTAGCTTATATTTTACTGAGACTTGTACATCGGTATTTTCGAATCGTTCAAGTAGTATCATGAACTCAGCGCTGTTATGATCAGGTAATACTTTACAATGTTTTAATAAACCTAAATAATTGTCACTGTATTTGGTTTTTATATAATTTGGTACTATTAAGAGACGCGTTTGAAGATTATATATTTTCTCCAGGTAAGTTTCGAATGTGCGTCCATAGCTGGCGAGGCCATACGAGTTGACAGATTTCACATACAGTTATTTAAACAAAGATAAAGACACGTACAGTAAATAGAGCACACTCTCATAAATCTCTCTCACAATGTATCTAAATATACTATCTGATCCAACAGATGTTGAAGAAGAACGGGAGAAACAAAAAATATTAATCAGTAATATGATGTTTGATTGTATAGGGACCGACAAGAATGATCCGAAAACTGAAAGCCTATACTGACCCCTGAGCAAATGTTGGCTGAATGGTTAGACAGATTATGTTAAGTTCCCGAATATTATTATCTGTACGCATTAGCCTTGACTAATGAAGCTTATATGGCCTTGAACGACGCAGCCAATGAACTGGAAAAAGGACTGTGTAAACCGTCACGATATAGACAAGTAACGTGACGGTTCAATGATATGAGGATAATATCCTCCTGACCGATTTCGGTCACGGCGGCCAATCTCACCGGAGATTAGCCAACTACGCAGGAGATATTATAGAGCACAAGTGTGTGCGCAAACACAGGTGCTCTCTCTATTCCTTCACTCTCATAGTCCGATGGGACGGTAATCCGACACGACCGGAGAGAGATCAGGCGCAGGACCAACGGCTTTACGTGCTTTCCGAGGCACGGTGTGTATTCATATACACGAAGACCCAGACCCGAAACAAATATCTGTAGATCATACAAATATTTGTTCCGTGCGGGAATCGAACCCGCGACACGTAGCTCAGCAGTCGATCTCTCAACCACTGCGCCAACCGTGTCGTCAATATGATATGAGGATATAGTAGATATGTACGGCCGATTAGATTTCGATTATAATGGAGAGACTAGATGAACTGTATCGTAGGTCTAGTGGTTGCGAGCGCGACTGCTGAGCGTGAGGTCCTGGGTTCGATTCCCGGGTCGGGCAGTTATTGGGTTTTCTGTATGGAAATTCTCATTAGCAGCACGGAGTCTGGAACTGTACCCAGTAGATGGCAATAGGCAATAACAGCATCGGCGAAAAGTGGATGTACAATCGTACACCTCTGCCTAACCCTTCGAGGAATACAGGCGTGATGCTATGTTATGTTATGTATAATAGAGTGGCCAAATTATTCATCAGTCTTGTAGTTTTAAAATCAATTACTTATAAAAGAAAAGAATTTTTTTTTTTTACAATCTTCGACAACCCAATTGGCGCAGTGATTGAGAGATCGACTGGTGCTTTGTGTGGCGCGGATTCGATTCTAACACGGAACAAGTATAACTCTATGACCTAGAAATAGTTTATCCGGGTTTGGGTATTTGTACATGTGAATATTTGTGTTTGTAAACATACCCACGAATCGGGACTTATACTAGAGCGGGGAAACGTTTAAAAAAAAGATTATACAAACTTTTAGTTTCATACATAAAAACACTTTTTAAACTTTATAAATCTTCAGTTACTTTTATTGCTGTCCCTGATAAATATATATCTTTCAATTCTAGCACTAGATAATATCAAGATGTCTGCAACTAAAAACTCATTTTAATTCCACCGAAAGCGAAGTGCTCTTAAATATTTTATAAAAACTTAAAATGCAAAAAGCACTTTCAGTCGTTCTCAGAAAGTACTTTATGTTTAGACGTGAAAATTAATTTTTGATCCTTTAATATTTATTTTGTTTAACGCAGTTTTCAAAAGGGTTTCGTGGCCTAAACCAGTAAATTCCACCGGCATTCCATCTAAAGCCCATCGCATTCGGCAAATTGTTTTCGCTAGCCGTGTCGGTCGGCCGTCGGCGTCGGCCTGACACGGGTCACATCACTTCGTTCTCCGGCGTATGACGGGCGTGCGTGATGGTGTTATCTCCATGAAACAATGTTTGTAAATACAATATAGAAACAATAAATAACTGCCTTATCGAATCCAGGATTAGGACCAGGACTAGAAGACCATTCTAGTCCTGGTCCTAATCCTGGATTCGGTCCTTGACAAAGTGTTATTGGGTTGTTAGAAAAGTGTCAATTCTGGAGTTTTTAATTGTGTCTGATAGATGGTAATAGGCTCGCTTTGGACTATAAATAATACGGTATATTTAATGAATTATTTTATTTACAGTGGCTTATGTCTACTGATTGCGTTACGATCATTTGATGGACTGAAGGCAAATCTAGTTATTTATTCATAGATCGTGTCATGAGTTCTGAGTCATGGACATTAGCAATTCTCAGTCAACAAGATTGTACTGAGGCTGACTATAAACGGAATGCTGGATATAGGTACTTTTGTATTTTTTATTTTTATTTATTTACATTAAATTGAACGGCCGAAACCAATTACACTACTTCGATATAACATTAAATAATTAGACAAAACTATAACACATTACCTTTACCCATTCGTCTCGCAAAACTTCAAACATTCTGATAATAATATATTCCAATCATCCGCAAATAAATCAAAATCAGGGTTTAAGTCCCGCAGCCTTATTATGTAAAAAATTGCCACAGCAACGCGACAGCCACACGACAGCAGCCTCACTGTCGGCCAATACATATATGACACAAAACTTACGTTTGCCAGTAGCTATCGCGCGATCTACGCCTGTCGCAAACTGATTGCTACATCGGTAATTAGGCTGCAGGAGAGTGTTACGCTCTTTCAGCGATCGCGGTAAAGGCGAGTTTGAGCGAGCAACGGTACGGCACGATGGAACCGCCAACAATGTATGCGAGATGCACCCCTAAATAAGAACAACCAGAAATAAAAATATCTTTTCGCTTCGAGATATGCAAAAGCACCGTCAGTAAATCCAATATCTCCATACTCCATATCCTCGAACCTCTTTATAAATGCACCCCGATTGTTAAAGTCTACGTGAAACCGTAAACAATACCAAAATAAAAGTCAAGGGGAAGGGAAGAATATTCAATTATTCTTTTTCTTTACCCCAACGATTTCCCGGTCTGTTCATACGGCCCATTTTGATTGAACAGCGATCAGATTTGAATAATGAATTATTTTGTTGGCCATATTTGACGTATTCTTTAGTTTCAGCCATCATTACTATTTTTTATTATTTCCCATTCAACATGGAAATGCTGCCAACCTTGGCACGCTACCAGTTGACAGCGATATGGAGGAGTACTTTGACAAATTCAAAATTCATTTATTCAAAATAGACTATTCAAAATAGACTACTACTAGTGCTTTTTGAACGTCAAACATATTATGGACAGAACTAATACGCCCGCCCTTGACGAATAAGTATTCGTTTAGGATAGTTAATTAATTTGTATTTTTTGTAAGGTTTAATCAGGGTTTAATTAACATTTTTGTACATATTACTTTGTTTATACACACACACACACACGAACTCACCCAAAAACACACACAGTCACACTCTTTATTTGCGTGCAAACATACTCTGAATTATAATTTCATCTATTACTATTTCTTTTTATGTTTTTGCCATCCTTAATTCCAAAATTTTTATTTTATTTAAAATGATAATCATACATTATTCAATCTGGAATACTTAAATGTAATATGCGTTACCAATGTCTCCAAGAGACAAGCTCGACTTAGTGTGGAGAAGTTAAAGTTAAATATTTCCTTCACTACCTGTTATACTGTAAATTACATTCTTAGTCTATAAGGAAATATATATGTACAATTTTATTTGAAAATAAATGATTATTATTGATTTAACCGTGATAATAAATAAAATACAATCAATAAAATTAACAGTAAGCCTCGTGCAATTCTTATCAATATTGCACTATGTAATTTGATGTAATATTTCAACAGTCAAAGGTGTTTGTTTTTGGAACCAGTATTTTGAAAAGAGTATGCATGGAGTTACATGTCGGTATCTTCTCCATAGGACCAACCCACTTTGGAACCGTGCACGTAGGTTATTAACATTTTAAAAGGCCCATTTGAATTAAAAAACGTTGTGTTGGCTCTTAATAAGTATATAACATTTAATGAGGACACTAAACGGCATCGCGAAAGATTTAAAATATCGTACCTCTCTGACCGCTGGATAAGTTGATAATCCCATACATATATTTCCCATACATGGTACGGATATTCTTACGGTAAGGCGTGTATAAATGGATCGCTGGGGAGCAAGGAAAGAGCCTGCACAAATGACGAAACCTGAGATAGTCTGGGGCTTCTTAGGCAGTGTGGCTCGACGTCTTTGCTCACTGGCTAATTAGCTTTACACTGCATAAGTAATTTTAAGTGAAAAATAGACAAAAGAAGAACAACGGATAGTTTGGCCAATTCAACATTGGAAAATAATAAAATTAGAAATCCATATGCCAAGCGACAAGTCCCCTTCAAGCGTGTATTTTGGCGGTCAATGAGCATGAAAATTGATTAATGTTAATAGATTCTGTATAAGACAATTCGAGCTCATCAACTGATAAAATTCCACTTATATAGTAAAGTTTTCTACTTAACATAACATAGCATCACGCGAGTATTCTCCGAAGAGTCAGGCAGATGTGTACTATTTACACCCACATTTCGCTTTTTTTTTATGCGATAGGTGGCAAGCGAGCAGACGGATCGCCTGATGGTAAGCGATTACCGTCGCCCATGGACACCCGCAACACCGGAGGAGTCACAAGTCGCTGATTCTGTTATTAAGTTACATTTTATAGGCTTGCCTTACCATCTACAGGCCACAGTTCTAAACTCTGTGCTGCTACTGAAAATTTCATATGAAAACCCAATAATTAATCGAGCTCAAGACCTCACACTCAGGAGATCACTAGATCACTAAGGCAGTCTATAGTTTCCATTCTATCTTAAAAAGCAAACTGGCAAGTAAATTCCGGCGCACTTCAGTCGGATAGTTTAAAGTACCCGACAATGTTATTGATGCGTCCGTGATGCGGAGAGTAATGGCCGAACTTCTGCCTGCCCCTGAGATGTGCTGGTGATTTGTGGATGCAATATCTCATAGACTGTGGCGGTGTGGTGTAAGGGAAGAGAGAGAGAGCAATAAGGCTGGTGTATTAATTATTTAATACAGTTGCTGGGTAAATGGAGGCTACTTCATTTATTAAGGGTGTAGACAAAACTAACTACGAGATTGTAGTAGTTTGTACGTTGCACCAATTTTATTTGAGTCATAGAGGGATTTCTATATTATTGAGGAATAGACTCCTCGACTGTTTATTTTGTGAGGATGGCTTCTTTCTAGTCCAGATCAAAAGATTTTGTCACTTGGAAAATATCTTGGATAATTGAATAAGGAGTTCATTGCAGTTCAGGGAAAATAACACTTTAAAACTTTCCTCAGTGTTGTTATCCTGTGGAAAAGTAGTCAGACTCTAGTTGTTACGCGCAGTCCTTTAATTGGTCTACATGAATAAAAAATATGTTTATTAATATTATCAGCCAGATTTTTTAAGTATCGTACATTGCCTCGTTCTTGAATTTTTTTTATATCGGTTGCTTTTATAGACAAATATCTCACAAACACATACAACCCGACACGAAACAAAAGCTGTAGATTACACAAATTTAAACGCAGCTTTAGGCCACCTACTAATTTGTACGATGATGTCGTCTGATAGCGCAAGCAATTCAGATAACCCGTTGATTTTTAAAACGGGACTTAATGAAATTTAACGTTTATCATTTGTTTCCTAGTTGTGTCACACAACCAATCTTTTTAATTGAAGTGAAGGCTGGCAATAGGCCAAGTAAACGAGATGGGAAATAAACAGAATCATAACTCGCTAGCCGACTGTAACTCACGGAACTTAAGATTGAAAGATTGACCCACAGTTATTAGTTAAGTTTATCATAGTTCAGTCAGACGAGACCCATTTGTTTGTCAGGGATTCGCTTGAAAGGATCGTGTTGTTGGTAGACGCTTCTGGGACCTTAGTGCACGATTTATTTAAACTGCCTCTTTGGCATAGTAGTCGTAAGCCCGGCAGCCTAATTACCGATATAGCAATCAGTTTGCGACAGGCATAGATCGCGTGATACAAAAATGACGTTTGACAGTAGATACTGTCAAACGTCATTTTTGTGTCATATATGTATTGGCTGACAGTGAGGCTGTTGTCATGCGCTATTTTTAAGTAGGTAATTAGGCTGAGGGTGAGCGTGGAGATCCCCGAGTCAGGCAAGTTATCTGTGGGTGTTCTGTTAGAAAATGCTTAGTAACTCGAAATTTGAAATTATGTCCGTTGCGCTAAAATTTGCTCTTTGCTAAAAAAAACATCCTACATAAGTACTTATTAAATTGCCTAATATCGGGCTCATAAAATCATAACAAACCCATTAATTTTCCTTAATTTACTAAATTACTCACGAGCACCCTTATCTCATCGGTTCCTACAAAAATTATTTCGTGTGTACACGGCCTAAGCAAACACATTTGCCCACCGTTTTGCCTCTCACCATTATCATAACCTTAGGGCTGGCACCTTTTGAACTACAAAATTGAAATATTTGTATATTTTGATAAATTATTTAATTAGAGCATGGTCCCAAATGGCAGTGATAGCCTAGCGGTTGAACGCTTGCCTTCCATGCAGGAGGGTTGAGTTCAAACCCGGCCCGCACCTCTGACTTTTCATGGGCGGATCAGAATTTGATTATCTCTTGCGTTTACGGTAAAGAAAAACATCGTGAGAAAACCTGCACACCTGAGAGGGCTCCATAAAGTTCTTAACGGTGTGTGTAGTCCGCCAACCCGCACCGGGCCAGCGTGGTGGGCTAAGGCCTAACCCTTCTCATTCTGAGAAAAGGCCCTTGCCCAGCAGTGGGACAGTAATGGGTTGAATTTTGTTGTTTTTTTTTTACACCCCCTTTTCGGTTGAACCACATGTGTTTTAAAAACATAATTATGTTAACTGATTTACTACCTTAAGGTGGAGTGTAGGTGCTCGCTGAGCCCACCAAATTCACATTTTATTTTGTTATTCACAAAATGTAGATCTTGTTGATTTACTATATTGTAGGCTTATGAAATTCGTAATTCTTCATGGAAACACAATTAAAATAAAAGATCTTACGATCTTTGTTCGGTACACTGTTGTGGTAAGAGAATGCGAGAATAATTAATATAATTAAATCTTTTTAACAAAAAATAAAAACCGAGTTCAAAAAACTCAAAAACAACACTAACTAAAAAGCAAAAAATAAATGTTTTATTATAAAATATAGTAACTGAACAATATTGAAGTCGGTGCCAAGTAAAACATAAAAGTAATATACCTTGCTGCTATAATAGCGACATTGAAACAACGAGTTCATGTAAAAATTGTCGAGTGCGAAGCGAATTGTGCGTCGGACACGACAAATGCACTTCGCCAATCGTGTCGGTTTATCATCGCATGTTTTACTTGGTACCGACTAAAGCACTAGAAAAATAAAACATAATAAAATGGCCTCTGAAAAAATTGCCATGGCAGTTACAAGCTGACCAGTCCCAATAGACGGCACCCGTTTACGAGCATGACGCATGCGTCAGCATTGCTTAGGTCAACCACTATGTACGGAACTCGGCGACCCAATACAACATGCCATCAGCGAAATATTACTAGAGAGCATAAAAATAAAAAAACACACATTTATGTAATTCTCACGATTGGTACTCATTAAAAGATTTCAGCCCTGTTTAGCCTAAAGAGCTCTTAACGCGGCCAACGACCCCAGGACCCGAGAGCCGCCAGCTTATTTACATAAACATATGAATAGCCGCTTCTACGGGAATTAGGATACAATTTTGGTGGCCAGCTTTAATCCTTCGGGTAGAACTAGGAAACATAGTACTAAGATTATAGGTACATACATATATTTACCGTATATTATGTAAGTGCGTGGCTGCTTGCTGACCCGGGTACGTCTTAAAACTGCGTCCAGACACCGGAGGACGGGCAGCAGCGTCCTCTCACTAATCGGTGAGCCACTGCGATCCCCAAGCCGCCTGCCAAGCGTGGGGATTATGGCAAACCCCCCGTTGAGGGAGGCCTTCGTTCAGCAGTGGACGTCTTATGGCTGATGATGATGTAAGTGCGTGGAGTGAAATGTGATATTGAGGGGACAGACTACTCTTTAATCTCGTCCCGTTTTTTTTAAAGCCCGTATTATCCCGTTGCAGCAAAGGCCTCCTACGCTCTTTATACTTCTCGCTATCTAGAGATAATAGGGACCAGTCTTCAAAGAGTCGTTCCACCATCTTCGTCTGGGTGTGACGCGATATCGCCTGCCATGAATAGGAACCCAATGGGTCGTGAGTTTGGCCCAATGGCCTATTTTATTATATTCTTTATTTACCTATGAAAGTGGCAAAACACTGACTGACTGTCTCATTGAGTGAGGTTCTGGGTTCGATTCCCGGGTCGGATAAAGTGTTATTGAATTTTTCTGTATGGACATTCTCAGTAGCAGCATGGAGTCTGGAACTGTACCCGGTAGATGGCAATAGGCTCTCCCCCTATTACATAGAACTCAATAACGGCACCGGTGAAAGGTGGGTGTACTATGAAAAAACAGGCGTGATTCTATGTTATGTTACATTATTTGTGACTTAACACATTTTCAGTTAATTCTATGAGTTAGATTCAGATTTTGATTGTTATTGTAGCGGGGAAATATCCATTTACTGAACTTGTTCTTCTGATATTTGTGGCTGCAAATGCAACCATGATGCAGGAGAAAACCTTAATGTAAGGCAATGTATACAAAAATATCTAGGATCCGTATTTTCTGTTGATATATATGTTTTAGTTCATGTAGCATCCAGTAATATAATGTAATTCATTTTCACCTTGAACCATAACTTTTATTTAGCAATAAAGTGGAACTGTGGTAATTTTCCCTTATTTTTGTTTAGTTTTTACTGTTAGCTCGTAATTCTTTCTAACCTTGTCATTGCATATGCTGTGATTACCTATAAGTGATTGTTACATTGTATAAGACTATCATGATTTAAGTGTAAACCGTTAGTTCCCAAAGTGGTCCAGGTGAACCTCCAGGGGTCCACGGGAGACTCATCGGGGGTCTATCTTGGCGTGACAAAAAATGGGGGTTTACAATTCAATTTACAATATGGTAGCAATGTAGCTGCAGGTGGTCCACTGGAACCAGCTAAATTTTGAAAGCTGCTTTGAATTCTACCCGCGGCTCCGCCCGCGTTTTCCCAGGATAAAATGTAGCATAAGTGCTATTCCAGACTATAATTTATATGTATGCCAAATTTCATCCAAATCTCTTTCAGTAGTTTTTGCGTGAAAGAGTAACAAACATCCATCCATCCATCCATCCATCTTCACAAACATTCACATTTATAATATTAAAGTTGGGGTTTTCTAAGTATTATATTTATACTTAGTTTGATAAGAAAACCAATAACATCCCTCCGGAAATAGCTGACACATGTCTCGCAATGACTTGACATGAGAATGTAAGTGATTGCGTCGGCTATATGATTTCTCTGTAATGTTATTCTATGGCCTTCGTCTGTCTATGGGATAAAGATACTTAGACATCAATAGTGTTGCATATAGAGTAGGATGCTTAGATACAATTGTTTATGAGTTAGTTTTAAACAGAACTTGCTGTTGCCCGCGACTTCATCTGCGTGTAAAAGGAATAAAATTAACCCTATGGCCTTCTCCACGAAAATACGTAAAAATTCTAAACGATCGGTTCAGTAGTTTTGTTGTGATGAGGTAACAAATAGACAGAGTTACTTTCGCATTTATAATAGTGTGGATTACTGGCCAAACGATAACGAATACAAATGTTAATTAAAATTAAAATCTTTGACTATCATGTTAATAATAAATAATAGGGATTGATGCAGAGAGTGGTACTTCTCGATACTGCTTGCATGGTGAGGAGGTTCCTCTCTCTAGAGCCCTAACCGGAGGTAGCTTGGACCGTGCTCCTGATGACGGTTGGATCTTTAAACAAGGGCTACTTCACAACATATTTTAAAACAAAGTACCCCGCCGCGTCTGTATGTCTGTCTGATCGCGATAAACTCAAAAACTACTGAACAGATTTTCATGCGGTCTTCACCAATAGATAGAGTGGTTCATGAGGAAGGTTTAGGTGTATAATTCATTAAGGATCTGTGTTAATTGGCTGAAATATGACGATGATAGTTGAAGATATCAGAAAAAATCAAACCGACTGGGAGCTTTACTGGCGTGCGCCGAGTAAATGCTCGACGTAACAGGCTGATACGACAATACAACAGAAAAAAATGAAAACGTATATGCTCTGCTACCTGTGCGACGACAGGGTGACAGTGGTGATGCCCTAAGGTAAATAAATTAAATCACATTCAATATAATTATATTATTTATTTCACTTTAATAATATAATTTTAAAACTAACTATTTATGCTAATGTATTGTACACGTACACGTACAGTACACGTGACCAGAGGACTGGCCTATTCGTTGGTCAAAGAATAAGCATTGCCATTCAACGTGGTAAGACTGCCAGTCTTCTGGGCACGTTACCATTTGACAGCGATGTGGAGGAGTACTATGACGCCCAAGTATTCATTTAGGATAGGTTGTTTAATTTTTTTTTTATAAGGTTTTAATTAATACATTAGCGTCAATAATAAAATACTATAACATTACAACAAAATTGAAATATCGAAATTGAAATCTTAAATATTGTATTTTTGGTGTATGAACTACCAAAGCGATACCCAAAATATGATTTTAATTATTGTCGTTTTGTCGTCACGGTTTTGTATAATTTAGCAAAATATAGTAAAAGAGCACATTTAAAAAAAAATTGTCTGCACGGTTGGCATATTGGTTGAGAGATCGACCACTGCTCTACGTGTCGCGGGTTCGATTCTCGCACGGAACAAATATTTTTGTAATCTACAGATAGTTGTTTCGGGTTAGGGTATATGTCCATGTGAATATATGTGTAAACGCACCCGCGACACGAATTATACAACGTGGGACAAATAATTAAAAAAAAATTAAAACTTCTTTATACTCAACTACGATCTGCATACTCAACATTTTAGAGTAGTGGAACGTACGTTACTAAGCTACTAAATAGTTTGCTTAGTAACAAATGGTTAGTAGGGTCTGGTTGTTTATCTATCGCGGCAAATGGGGACCTCTCTACAAATTTAAACCACTAATTCTGTTTGTATTATACTACCTTCCCGCCTGACTTTTGCTTGCATAGTTGGGTATCGAGTTAAATGTATTTACTTACCGCGTTATTCCGTGGAGATCGGTAAAATTATAAATGTTTATTAATTTTACTTTTATGTTCTAATAATCAAGAAATTATTATTTACTTATATTGTTTTTTTCTCTCTCTCTTTATATGGTTTCTTCAGCATGCCTATAGTTTACAGCTAGGTACACCGACACCACCGTCTGTTAATCATAAAAATATTTGTTATTTGCGAGAATTGAACCCGCAACTGGTAGCGCAGAAAGCCAAACGTGCGTTTAGCTAGTTCCTAATAGTCGTTTTTTTATTGTGTATTGTGTCCTGAGACAGCGAGACACGTAGGAGATGACGGGACGAACTGGATGCCTTCGTTGAAAACTGGTCATCCGAGAAAATATCACCGGGATCGCGAGAAATGGAGAAAAGGAAGCGTGGCTTTTGCCCAAGAGTGGGACAGAATAGGCTTTTAATAATAATAATTAATATTATCTTCTTCATATAATATACAACCCTTATTAATCAACAGAACATTTCAAATTCCAACAGATTTATAATTACACCTTATTATTCTACTATTTGTACACCCACAAACCGCAAATGAGGTTATTGAGTCCCATGTATTGATGCGACCCTTTTGCCATCTACAGGGCACAGTTCCAGACACCGTGCTGCTACTGAGAATTTCAATATAGAAAAACCCAATAACACTGGCCGACCCGGAAATCGAACCCAGAACCCTCACGCTCAACGAGGCAGCCTTTAAGAGTTTCTTGATACTTCAAATATCCCTTTAATATACACGTGATATTCGTCTCAGTGAAGCAGTTCCAAATCCCGGTGGATGTAATGAATTAATATTCGGCCCACACCTTTGGGACAGATGTTGGTTATGCCAATACTATCATATTTATAGGGATACTAGCGGACCCGTAGACGTTGTCCTGCCCGAACGTTGAGAATTAAATTATAATAAAATTAAATCATAGAATTCGATCGCAGCGCCACCTACTGGGTCCAATTGTGAATTTAAACCACCCAAAGAAACTCAAACACACACAAAAAATTTCATCAAAATTGGTCCAACGGTTTAGGTGGAGTTCAGTGACAAACTCGTACACACGTACATAAGAATTATATATGTATATATAACGATTAAAATTAAATAATTTAATATGAATCCTAAGCCCCACTAAGCATCTTTAATTAATTTTGAGAATATACGCAATTAGTAGAGTATGATTATAGAGAATTAATTTTCATAAGACGCATAAAGGAAAAGAGTATATTTAACCTACATTCTGATCGAAATACAAAAGTTATTATTAGACTGGTTCATTGGCCTAGGGATCGGAAGCGCGGTTGCTGGGACTGAGGATCTGGCTTCGATTCCCGGGTCGGGCAAAGTTTTATTGGGTTTTTCTGTATGAAAATTCTCAGTAGTAGCGCGGAGGCGAGCCTATTGCCATCTACCGGGCACAGTTCCAGACTCCGTGCTGCTACTGAGAATTTCCATACAGGAAAACCTAATAACAATTTGCGACCCGGGAATCGAACCCAGGACCTCACGCTCAGAAGTCGCGCTTACAACCACTAGACCAATGTGGCAATCTATCATACAATCTACATATTTATGATTATGAATATAATATACAAACGCCTTCATTCCATGGATAGAAACGTCACGGTTGGAGATTAAAACACCCCTTTTTTCATATGCAATTCATGCATCATTTCATACGTTCATTACCGCCGAATATAAGTATTTCTGGACCAATGAGGTCAGTATAGTCCATGCAGGGTATCCACCCTTCCATATCCTCTTAAATACGTGTCTTAATATCATCAGGTTCGCACTCAGACGATTCAGCATTAAAGACAATCGTTCGACCGTTAAGTGGTTCATCAATGTAAAAATAAAATAGCTTCATAAAAAAATACAAGACATTTTAAAACTTTATTATGTGCAATCTAAATTATTAATATTTACAGGCGGAAATGCAGACTTATTAAAATATATATACAAGCTAAAAATATATAAATAAAAGTACAAACTGTTAAAATCGCTGTCACAGCGATGTGGATGAATTTTACGATGCCCTATGATTTCTTCCCCTCCCCGTTTTTAACATTTTAAAACTAAATGCGATTGCACCTAACTGAAACCATTCGAACTTCCGTATAAGAAAATCTTTTCTAATATTGTATGTAACAAAAGTTGCCACATCGAACTCTCTTTACGTATATACAAGTCGAAATCTTACGAACTCGTCGAAATCTTACGAACTCAGATTGCAAGTCTGAGAAGTTTCGCAACACCTTGAGTTTCAAAAGATTCAATTCCCGCACCTGCTTCTTTAATTTAAGTGCTAAATCGAAAATCTATAATGGCTTGTGTGTCGTTGAGGATATGCTAACGGCTGTGTCTTGTCTATGTGCTTGCCAAAGTAGAAAGCACCAAGTTTTGTCCCGCGGGTTTGAATCACGAATTTCCGTGTTGAATGTATTTCTTGCAGTTTCTTTTTGACCAACTTTTTGGAACCGTGCATCTAGAATTCTATAACGTTTCAAAAGTGCCTGTATTAGGTTAATTTTATATAAAAACAATTCTATCTTCTATGTAATTTTTAGGTGTTTTATGGTGATCTAATAATAATAATATTTTTGACTTATATGATATACTTACCTACCTACAATAATAATAATTATATCTATATTTCCTAAGTCGGAAATTAAAGTACGTAACACACACCTCATCATCATCATCATCATCATCATCAGCCAGAAGACGTCCACTGCTGAACGAAGGCCTTCCCCAAGGGAGGGGGGGGGTTGCCATAATCTCCACGCTTGGCTGGCGGCTTGGGGATCGCAGTGGCTCACAGATTAGTGAAAGGACGCTGCTGCCCGTCCTCCGGTGTCTGGCTGCAGTTTTAAGACATACCCGGGTCGTCAGACACCTACACATTCGTTTTTAACATCTAATAACAAACTCTAGACTTTACATAATTATCAGGCTTGTAAATTACGAATGATATAAAGCAAAAAACTTTACTTTTCGGCTACGTTTGAAGCGTAAGTGCTGGATGCAGAAATTTGTTAAACTGCTGATTATTGTGGAAAGGTTTGAATACTATCAGAACATCATCTAAAGTTGCTCTTGCTTGGAAGTCACTTTAATAGGGGCAGATAAGATTGCCCCCACATATCAGAGGCATAATTTATTGAATATGATGTCTGTTGCCTCTATTCCTTTGTCAGCGTTATAGTTTGGGTACAAATCCCCAGTTTGTCCCTTACCTCTCATTTGCCAAGACCCTTTTGAATTACCAAATCATATAGGTAGTTTGCAAAAGTTAATTAATGGAGTGCGGCCGGTTCTTTGTTGTGAATCTGTTGATATTATACCTAGCTAAGGAGAGATAACTACATAACTTAAATTTTAGTTAAACCTTTATTTCAGAGTTTAGTGTAAGTTTATTTTGACGAATTCGATTTACTACATCGAACGCGTTCGGCGCTCCGATTGGTGGAGAGCACGAAAAGGACCAATCGGAAAAAGGACTATAAACTTACGCCTCTGAACATTCAACTTATAAATAAAGATCTATTTACATTCACAGTTGATGCTATTTTTTTTTAGAAGTAACTTTTTTCCTTTTACTTTTGCCTCTACGTTTCTCCTGTATCGTATATTATCAAATACATCAACAAAATTGTCTAGGCCTTACAAATATTTGTTCCATGCGGGGATCAAACCTCTGCGCAGTCAAACGGTGTTGATTCATTAATTTCAACTTTTACCCATTGTCTGCCGAACAGTCCTCCGATTAACCAATACTAAGCATGGTGATCGTGGCAACAAATCCTTTCATATTTATGCCAAAACAATATTTTCAAAATCATACCACCCTGAATTTTGTAACCGTTTTCAAAGCAACGAAAATAGAAATGAATTCCAGCTGCCTCACCGATTTTGCATGACAAACTTTGGAAGGATAAAATTACATATCACCAAAGAATTCTAATGTATTCTAAACGAACAGTCGCATAGAACTAAAAGTTTCCAGACTAGCAATTTCAGATGTGCTAGAATTTATATGTGTTGGTAACTTTGGTACAAGTATACACGCCGAGATGCATGTTGTTTCTACACCGTCGACTTGAAGAATGAGAACGATGTGTCCCCTAAATATTAACATAGGGGGAATAAATGCTACGACTAAAATAACACATGTAAATTATGAGTCTCGTGATTATCATTAGTCTTGTGGTTAGAAACCTGGCTGCTGAGTTTGAGGTTCTAAGTTCTTTACCCGGTTAAGGAAACGTGTTATTTAACATAATAAAGCATATAACATCACGCTTGTATTCCTCAACGGGTTAGGCATTTCGCCCACTTATTGAGTCCCACGTGCTAGGGGCGAGCCCATTGCTATCCACTGGGCACAGGTCCAAACTCCGTGCTGGTACTGAGAATATCCAGAAAAATCGAATAACACTTTTTCGGACCCGGAAATCAGGAGCAATGTTATTATAAGTGTTATTTTTATTTATTTTTCTTTTTTGTATGTAAATTCTTAGTGGCAACCCGTAGTTAGTAATTGTACCCTGTAGATGTCAGTAGACTCGGTCCAAATTAAATAGGAGTCGAAAAAATATAATATTATAACAGTTATCCAGAAGTTCTTCGACGAGAAATAAGGCACAACTCCATGATCACCCAATGAAATTTAAAAGTTACTAGGCTGGTGACGGTTATTGAAACAGAACTGAATAATGCCAATCACTTTATTGTTTTATTCAATTAGGACGGATAGTAACCGTAAAGTTTATAAAAATATTCCGGGTTATATGACCTCACTACCTTCAAAGGCTGGTGTACCACCAAATAATCATTACGGTAGGCCGGATACTCGTAGCGATATGCCGGATACTCGTAACGGTATGCTGGATACTCGTAGCGGTACACCGGATACTTGTCGCGGTGTGCCAGATACATTATTGGATATTTGCCGTATTGGGCAGTCCATTCCATTTCCATCGGCATTCCAGCCTCAACGTTCACGTAGGTAATTGCCAGCACCAGCAAGATTAGGAATTTCATCTACAAATAAATATAGTAGCTTAAGTAATGTGAAGATCAAGAAAGAGAGAGAGAAAACAAGTTTAAATTGCATTAGTATTTTAAGACAAAACTGGAAATAAAAAAATTACACAATCATAACATAGCATCACGCCTGTATTCCCGTAGAGGTAGGCAGAGGTGTACCATCGCACACCCACATTTCGCCGATGCCGTTATTCAGTCCCATGTAATAGAGGCGAGCCTGTTGCCATCTACCGGGCCCAATTTCAGACTCCGTGCTGCTATTGAGATTTTCCACACAGAAAAACTCAAAAACACTTTCCCGACCCGGGTATCGAACCCAAGATATCACGCTCAGCAGTCGCGCTTACAACCAATAGACCAATGAGGCAGTCTAAAAAAATCTAGAACCAAAATATTATGGTTGACTGAATTGTTTTACTACCAGTCGACGGGTGCAAAGTAAAAAAAGCTATTTACAAAATAGTGACTTTTGAGGAGAGCGCATAATATGAAAAATTGTGGCCATTTTGTTAAATTTAAATCGAATTAATTATGGTTTGCATCACTTCATAATTATAAAGTTAAGTATTCACATGTGTACATTGTACTCTCATTTATTATGCGCTCTCCTGAAATGTCACTATTTTGTAAATAGCTTTTTTTACTTTGCACCCGTCGCAGTGTCTCGTTTATCTCTATATTTATATGTATAAAGGCCTAGTTAATAGTACGATGGACTCTGAGCCCTCAGATATCAGAAGCTAATATTTCCAGTGCTGATGTGAACTCGATAGAAGAAATTAATTTCTTTAAATACATCTTACCTTTTAAACAAAAGCCCTTCACACCTCCACACAAGACAAATAACTTACGATATCTGATCAAAAATTATAAATACCTGTGACTAATCCATTAAATAATGATTAAAATTTAATGGAGTCATTTTCCTAATTGCTTCACCGATTTAGAGCAATAAGGGATTTCCAACTTTTATTATGATGCTAAAAGACTTTGGTCTGTAATCTATTGTAAAATTTCCAAAACGACCACGGTAGTTGAAATCCGAAAGCTCAAGAGGAGGTTTCCTAAAGAAACAATTTGCCAGCTCTAAGTTCATCACCAAGTCCAGAACGCGGGAAATGCGACGAAAGATGGCAGAGCTCTAGAACAATCGACAAAATACGCAACTAAACGAGGAAATGCCGTAAACAATTCGTAAAGAATTTTTTAAATAATGGCGGCGGAACAACGTATTCAAGTTCGGAAATTCTCACCATAGGTTAAACCTAGCTTTAGAGGATTACCAGACGCACTGCAAGGTACCATCCGTACTTGGTTGATATCCCGAACAGCCGTACTCAGCGCTTCTCTTCCACATTTATTATACACACAGCCAAGGAGTGGAACTCTCTGCCTACGTCTGTGTTCCCTTCCACATTCAACCCGTCTACCTTCAAAAATAGAGTTAACAGGCATTTTCCGGGCACGCTCGATCCATCATAGACCTCATCAATCGCTTATCATCAGGCGTGTTCGAGGTCAAGAGCAGGCCCATATAGTAATACGCTTACTACGCTACGCTACGCTACGATTGCAACTTTACTTCCCACTAGCGGTGGTCGTTGCGCAACTTAAACGTTATTGAAACGAGCTATCGTCATAATAACGGTTAGCAGGTTATTTGAAAAACCTGCTAACCTGCTAACGCTAAAGTAGCTAATAGCGGTGGTCGTTGCGCAACTTAAACACGTTATTGAAACGAGCCATAATAACGGTTAGCAGGTTATTTGAAAAACGTGCTAACGTGCTAAGATGCTAACGTTAAAGTAGCTAACATCCAAAGAATCCGATAGACAGTTGCGTTTCGTTATCCAATGAAATGGAAGTGCATCAAAAAAAAAGTTCACAGAGTCGTTAATGAATTTTGGATAAATAGGGAAGCTAAAAAAAAAAAAAAAGGTCATCAAAATCTTACGGGGCCACCAAAAACCATAAATTCTTGCGCTTATGGTGGAGCAACCGACAATTTGAGCATTTTCAGCATCAGTGAAAGCTAAAAAAAAAAAAAAAAGGTCATCAAAACTTCACGGAGCCGTTCATTCATCATGAATAAATGAATTTTAAGTAAATACGTAACCTAAAAAAAAAAAAAAAAAAGGTCATCAAAACCTCACTATGATATTACGTGTTGCTCATGATATGACAAATAGCCACCAATAGCAGGATAGCGCGTTTTAACAACCGCTATTGATATCCGATAGACAGTTGCGTTTCGTTATCCAAAAAAGATGCTACTGCCCACCGCTACTTCCCACTTATAATTTTCTATTTAGTATGTAGTGGTTGAAAAATGAACGAACGCCTGACGATTTATGCAAAGGATACGGCCATAAATTGACTGTGAAAAACAAATTCCATGAGTGTTTATAATGCTCAGCAAACATTATAGTTCATGAGATGCTGGTACGGAACAATATTTTCTAGAAAAACCCTAGTACGCAAATAACCTCTACTAAAATAACACTTTATCTAGACTTGGCGTAAACAAAGCACCTTTACTTCATCCTTCATGCAGAGTTATAAATAAAGTTGAATCCTTTAATCCCTATCTGCAACCACGGAGTAAATACGAAGAGGAGATGTTGTAATTCGATTTCCCTATGAAACATTGCGTGACATTTTGCGGGGTGAGGGGGTGTTAAATCCCGCCCACTTCTTTATTTTCCATCTGCCGGTCTATAGCTAAACTACTCGCTCGTTCTGTCGATTTTACTTTGTAGTTATATAACTATCTGTCGCTAGATGTCACTAAGTGCAAAATGCAACGGGGTCGTACTCAGAATTTTCGTACCAAGGAGTAAATTGTTTTTTTTTTTTTTTATTAATTTTGCGAACCATCTTGATACATTTTTTTTTATTGAAATAGAAATACTATGAAAAAATTTTTTAGAATATAAAGGTTTTTGATGAATGACGAATGAAGATTATTAGTTTTTCTCTTATTTTTAAATGACTTATTATGTTAAAAAGACTTATCAAGATTGTTTACAAAGCTAGTACTTTTAGAGAAAAAAAAAACTGTTCCCGTTTACGTGACAATCCTTCTTAACCATTAATGTCAAATAAATAAGTAATACCAGACTAAATCAAAAGCCGCATGACGCGAAGAAGCTTCATACTTAACATGATTTTTTTGGTATGGTCAAGTAGGTAAAACTAATTTCAGAGGCAGAATAAATAATAGACAAATTATAACGAAAAAATAATAATAAACTAGGTGGGCTTTAAGTACTTTAAATTAAGTAAACAACAACACCATCCTAGTTGTCTTACGAAGGGAAAGTACTTTAAATAAATTATTGTAGATAGAATATTTAATTTATATTTTTATGTCCAGCGTATTTAATGTTTTAAGTACTTTCCATCTATGAGACAGCCGCGGGACATTCGTTAAAATAATTGTATTCTAATTACGGCCCTGTGTTTTTGTTATCTTTATGTTTGTTGTTCATAGTTGACGATAGATGGCGGCCTGTTTAAAATATGATATAAAATCTACAAAAATACTATTTAAGCTATTAAAGAGTCTTTAGGAATGAATGTTGAACAAATTTCAGTACATATGATTATTAAAATATATTATTCTGAGCTCTATGTACCTAAATATTTTTAGTTACCATGACACAAAGTGTCGCCATCTAATGTCGGGTAGAGGATTATATTTGGAAACGCCCTCTCTAAGAGATTTTTCTAGAACTATTTTAATAAATTACGCATAAAATTACTTACAAATTAAATGTGATGCCATCCATAGCATCAGAACGTCTATCCGAGTAGTTTTTACAAGATAAAACACAACACTTCATTCTATTATTTCTTCTAGCGCGAATATACCGTAAAATGGGAAAGTTTACAAAGTTGTGCACAGGACGAACGCCAACAATACACTGACTAAGGCCACGCCTACGTGATGACGTCAGGGCCTAGTTGGAGTCACAGTGCACAGTTGCTTAGGCCGTCTCCTCTTTGTATTTACTCCGTGTCTGCAACGAAGCCTCACGTAATGAGAACGTAAGACTACGTAAATATTGTAGAAAAGATTGGACGAGGTTTTAAGGTAGGAGAAAACTGATTTTAAAAAAACTACCTATTGTTTCTTTTTTACGCTTTAAATTTGTTCTTTTTTTATTGATAATAATAGATTTCGGCTATAGCACAGTCCCACATCTTCACTTAATATTAGGTGCATCCAAACATGAAACTTTTACTATTAAAAAAATGCCAGTGACCATCTGCATCACCTAAGGAGTTACAGATGCTAACCTTTCAGGGGCTTTTATAGTAGCGAGTCGACAATAGTTATCAAATAGGAATCACTCATGCCGTAGGATTAGCCAGTCAGAAACGACGATATCGACGCAGACTGCTTACGATGCATCTGTCGATATAATTTTTGTCATTCCTGGAGGCTCTTTCCTTGCACCTCAAGAGGTTATAAAGGTGATTTATGGTAACGTCCCCGTCGCCCGTCTCTCATCACAAGAATGTACAGTCTACAGTCAGGGTTAGGCAGTATTTAAATTAATTGTAATTAAAACTTGTGTGTGTAATTAAAAATTGTGATTCAATGAGTTCTTAAAAATGTAATTTGTAATTGGTATTTCAAATACCTGATGCTGAGCTATTTTGTAGTTAGTATTTCAATTATTTATGGCTTCAAAATACATTTGAACATTAATACATTTAGCAATCTTATTAATGAGTTCTGCAGGAAACAGCGCTCGATAGCTTTCGTAAGCAAAATGGTGACCGCTAAAATATATGTCAATCTTTAAAGTTGGCAACACTGCAACTGTGCTGTACGTCAAATTGTCTGTAAAATACTGTACTTTTTATTTTTTATTTCAAATACACAACTTAAAAATATTTTGTATTTCGTATATTAAATACACGCGAGATAATAGTTTGTAATTTTTATTTGCATGCAAATCATGTATTTTATTCAGCTCTGAGTACAGTCAGTCTAAGATACACTAGCTCATATGAGGTGTAAATAGAGTGAAATATCTTTTAATTATCTAGTATTAAAGTACTCATAATCTTCGACTTAGCAAAAGTATTAAAATATAGTTGAACAACGTCGTAATCATATCAGGGGTAATATTCAAAGTGATTATGTTGGTGATATGACGGAATTGGGAGAACCTCTTGAGTATTGGCATACTCTACAGCTCAGTGACGTTATTTCAAGGATCTTGGGAAGTGTTATGTCATAATTTATATTAAACTATGTAGGGTAATTGTAATTAGTTCCGTGTATTCGATGATAGCTGTGACAGTGCAATATACGAGCTTGTACGTATCGGTTGTGTCATTTATGTACCACCTCCTTTCGAATATAACAGGAAGGAAATAAGCAAAGAAATAAAAATAAATATATTAGAAAAAAAAATGTAAATTAATGAGTTTCTTTCAGTATTCCAGAATAAAATACAAACTTCCTTGATGCGTCTTTATCATCATACCCCATCCATTATAAGTTCCCTCTACCTGAGTCCCACCACAGGGAATATGAATCCGAGAGACGAAAAAAATAAACAATAAAATATTTTCATTCAACCTTTATTCAAAATCATATTTAATTGTAAATTTGTTTGTAGTCATAATAAAAAGGAGCGTAACCACGAATAATATAGCGCGACACAGGATGAATGAGGTAAGGGTAAGAATAATGGCTAGCAGGGTAACGGGTAATAGGGTAACGGGCGGCAGGGTTAGGGTAATAGTCCTCAAGATAATGGCCATCGTTGAGTTCTAAGAGCTTGTATTCAACAGGGTCAGACTCTATATTGTTCTCTTTGATAGGGCTAGTTTCAATTTTATATTCATCAGGATTAGGTCTGTATTCCTCTACAGGCTCTGTCACTACGATCCTGTACTTGCCAGAGCGGTCCCAATGTACTTCGGCATGAGTAACCACGAAAATGGACAGTGTTAGGAGTAGTAACTTCATCTGAAATTGGCATTAAATATAATACATGTATTTTAAGCCTAGTTTGAAGGACTCAATTAAAACAATTTAATTTAATAAAAAAATCTTTGCCTCAAAAAACTTTTGATGAAAAAAATCCGTTCTTTCAAGACCTTTTAATTCGTTCACAAGTAATGATTAAGTAAGGTCTGAAGAGAAAATTAAATTTAAGTCAAGTAAGGTCTTTGAGAGTGGGACAATCGTAATTATACACACAGTACCCGAGCCTCTCAAGTGTTCTCCAAAAACTTTTAATTTTAAATTAAAATTAAATCTTACGCAATTTTTTTTATTTTTCCTTGGCAAGAAAATAAAGAATTTGATATTTGGAATATGCTAATTAACAATATCTCATTTTGATATTTAATCATCTAATCCGAGGCTGAGTTGATGTTTTTATAATAGTTTTTTTTTTTTAGTTTTTGAAGTAGCTTATTTTTTAATACGAGTACGGTGAAGATTTCTTACCTTTATAATTGGTTCAAATTCAATCACACAATATAAGAAATATTATTTGTAACAGTTTATATATCAGCTGTATGTTTTACTAATTGATTATACAATTATGATTTCTTAGTTAACATCAAATTTATCCTCATATTTGTCACAATATATGATTTGAAGAGTTAATTCGTTCATGACTAATTTACTAAATGCATAAATAATTGCTTTTATTTTTCCATCTCATTAACAACGTAAAAATATATAAAACAATGATTTAAAATACTTATCTAATTAGTTGACCAAAGTTGACTGATTCATTAGTATCGTCATCAAGCGCCACTGCTGAGCGTGAAGTCCTGGGTTCGATTCCCGGGACGTGCAAAGTGGTTTCGAAATTGTCCGTAGCTGCACGAAGTTTCTATAAGTATTTTAAGTGTTTTAATAATTAAAACACAATGAGATTGGAATGATGTGAAAAACCGCGTACTTTGATAATAAATCCCTCCTGCTTATACCCGCCTGTTCACCTGTGCTATAATTAATTGAAGCTTTTATAAACACCCCACCACCCCTGAGTCTAGCCTCCCTCTGCTGCCAGTACTGTGGTCTAAGTTAAGAGAGAAGAAGATTATATAAAAAAAATTTAGTTTCAAGTAAACACCAGTGAATGAATCGTGTTTTATTTAGCCATATTGTAACTCTGGGGTCGACGGCTTGCAAAAGGTAAGGCTAAAGTGCACTCGTCCGGCCTCAGCTTGACCAAATGGTGCTGAATTGAACATAATAATTATAATAACATTACACTTTCTTCCACTCCAGAAACAAAATAATAAATTCAGCCCATTATTGTTCCACTGTTGAGCAAAGGCCTCTTCCCAGAATGAGAAGGGTCTGTCCTTAGTCCACCACGCTGGCCCAGTGCGAGTTGGGAGATAGAATTATCTATCTTATCTATCTTATTCACTTAATGATTTCTGCCAGACAACCTTGGATAGTATTTTACACGGAAAAAACGCTCACCTAACTCGGTACTGTAAGATTAGACCAACCGGTTGTCAGTTTTTGACCTATTGAAACCAAATATCAACTGGACCACTGAATAGTTAATACAGGTAATTTCTAAGTCAAGAAGGTATCTTAAAGAATGGTTACCTATGCAATGACACATCATGGTAAGTGCCACATCACTTTATAAATTGATCGATCTGTGACCGCAACTGTATTATCTTGACGACACAGATCAAGAAGACACTATTGAGGCAATCGTTGAGCGATCGACTGCTGCGCTACGTGTCGCAGTTTCGAGTCTACAAATATTTGTATGACCTACAGATAGATGTTCCAGGTCTGGCTACTTGTAAACGCAACCACGATACAGGAACTATACCTAGTGTGGGGCAACGTTAAATAAAAAAAAACATTTACATATTCAATTTAGTAGTAGAGATATAATTAAATGTTACCCAAACCTCCTTCCGATTTTCTCTTGCACCACACAACTCAAGATAAACTACTATGGCGAAATTGATGGCAGAATGCAACACCCATTAACTTGGCAATGCCTTTCCATCGCTATTGAATGACAGGATAATACTCTACACACCTGATGCTTTTCTTTTGTTTTAAACGTTTTATGAGACTGTAATAGCTTCTTGTTCAAGTAGTCAGTCTGTTATGCCTTTAATAACTTTATCAGCGTTAGAAACTGATGTTGTTGTCTTCTTTGCTGACTTTATTTTTTTATTCAGTTAGATTTATTGAAGGTTGTTGGATTTGAATAGATAGGGAAAGAGGATTTAGAATTTTGATTGAAATGCAATTTTGAAAAGTTGTTGAACGAAAGTAATTGGTTTTCGTTTTATATTTTGGTGAATGCGATTACGAACGTAAAAGCTATCACCGTTTTGTTTTAAATATGTTTAAGTATCTCTGTGGGGTGCACAGAAGTCTTCTGAAGTGCCGATTCCTACGTACGTGCGTAACGTCCGAAATTAGACCACAAACCTGACTGGCTAATCTTTCCACCTACCAATACTCTATTTTTTATTTTAACAATAGTCAAAACTGTGACTGTCTCATTGTTCTAGTGGTCGTAAGCACGACTGCTGAGCCTGAGGTCCTGGGTTCGATTCCCGGGTCGAGCAAAGTTTTATTGGATTTTTCTGAATGGAAATTCTCAGTAGCAGCACGGATTCTGGAACTGTGACCGGTAGATGGCAATAGGCTCGCCCCCTATTACATGGGACTCAACAACAGCATCGGCGAAATGTGAGTGCACAATAGAACACCTCTTCATAACTCTTTGGGGAATACAGGCGTGATGCTATGTACGTATGGCAATAGACAAAAGTACCACTAGTGCATAAACCTCTTTTGAACTATTTCTCAAGTAGGATTTCAGTTCATCTTGATTGACCGTTAAGGGTGATTATTAGGTTCATAGAAACATTATATTGCGATGAATCGGTGCTGACAGGAAATATTAGGTATATATTTGTATACATTTTCTTGCTAAAGGGAACCTTATTTGTCTATTGTTTTAATATACAAATATAGTCCATTTTAGCATAGCATAGCGTTTTATGATAGTGGAGTATACATATGAGAAAATGTAATCTATTTATTTCAATTACAATGGATGTTAACAGTCTCATTATATACAAACCACATACTACATTTTGTTTTTTTCGTTATTTTAAGAAGATGGAATTCGATCAAAATATTTTATACGCCATATTAATCGTCCATTTGAAGAAAAAAATTCTACTTATTTTACTTTTACTGTATACGTATATATGATCTCCAAAAACATGTCGTCTGCAGAATGTCCACATTATTATCAACAGAGGGATTTCCTCGTCAATCTGACACGTGTCATAGTAGCAATGTAATGCCATGTCGGAAACTAAACAGTGGTGTCAGCCCCCGTAGCGTCGGCGTCGGCGCTTGGCGAGACGATTTCATTTATTTTATTGATATTTTTGTCACCAGTCTGGCAGAAGGGTCGAGACATACTATTTTGTCGGGCATTGAATTTCGAAATCATTTGTGTTTTTTTTTTTTTAATAGATTGAGTTAGAATATGTTTGGTTTTATTGTTAGAAAATTGTCAGTAACGTCCCGTTGTTTACCTTCTTAACAGCATCGGGAAAATGTGGCCGTACAATAGTACATATACACCCTACTTAATGGAATACAGACGTGATGTTATAAAATGTTAACTAGTTTTGGTGCTTTTGACTAATGACGAAACATTTTGATAAAACAAGTTTTTTTTACGACGTTTTACTCACGACTTCAAAACTATTATAAACTACATATTTTAAAGTTCCTAGCTTGTAGCTCGTAGAAACTCTGTCGCATATATCATCAAATATTCTACGAAACAAATATCAACACAATTGGCAGCTGATATTTTCACACACCAAAATGCGTACTAAAATAATATTAGACTACCGCAGGGTGTCATAATGTGTCCGAGCCCTAATCACAGGGGAGTCTAGGGGAAAATTGGCAAAAGACAGAGGGTTGTTCAACAGAGTTTGTTCAGGGTACAAATGGGGTAGTTTGGTGCACTACCAATTCGCTTGCAATTTCCTTGGACTCGGTTTTGTTTTCGATTACGGTGCGGTGATGGTGGCTATTTGCCAGGTGGTGGCAATGGAGATTTTATGGTGAACTCGCTGTAATCTGCTGTAAATCTGTGTTCCTATGCTAATGAAATGAGCTTTGTAGTACGTGTGTTTGTGTTTAACTTTCCCGCATTGAAGTCCTGAAGCTTGGCGATTATGTTATTTTATTATTTTTATATTTTTTTTTTTAATCGACGTTTGAAATATCCAATGTCAAGAGTTGAATTTCGACCACACCTATCACCGTGGTCGAAAATTTATCAGTACATAATATTTATAGTAGTTGATAATTAGGATTTGTAGTACGTATCCTTTTCATGACTTTGAAGACATTAATTAGATTTTAAATTACTTACACACACACACGCACACGCACACGCACATGCACGCGCACACACACACACACACACACAATTTTTTATTTACCGTAGATACCAAGTAATAGAAAAACGCCTTGTACACCGTAATAATCACTTATAAAAAATCCATATTGATCCGAATTTAAAGTCTGCTAACCCCTAAAAGATAAAAGGAACACACAAAAACCTTTTAACCCTCGAATGTTTAAATAAAAAGGATTTTAATAGACCCCCAAAGTGATTTCTCTCCAATCATGAGTAAAAAGAAATCAATTTTCATTTTTTTTTATTATACGTTGGGGGATTGAACACAAAATCTATACTTAAGTTGAGAAACAATATTAAAGTCTGTAGGGGGATAGAAGTATTCAATTTGATATTTTAAAGAAAAATTACAGTTTACGAAATAAAATGGATAATGTTATTATTTTTTTTTGGTTTGGTTTTAAGCTATTTTTGTTCAGATTTTCATAGGCTTATTTTCTTATTTTGGCATCTCTGGTCTTTGAAATAATCTGGATGTTAGTATATTTTCCTGTTTCTAAATGATGGGCATATTTTTTTATTCTTTTTAAATACGTTGCCTCAAACTATGATTTCTCCTGTATCGTGGGTGCGTTTACAAACACAAATATTCACATGGACATACACCCAGACCCGAAACAACTATTTGTAGATCATAAAAATATTTGTTCCGTGCGGGAACCGAACCCGCGACACGTAGCGCAGTAGTAGATCGCTTAACTACTGTGCCAACCGTGTCCTCTCTGTATAATCTCTCGTCGTCGTCTGTCGACATCTATGTATAATGTGTTTATTTATTTATACTTCACTGCAAAAAAATCGATATTATAACTAAAAAATCACATCTTACAATGTAGGCGTGATTTTCACTAGTACAGTCTCAAGCAAAAGTGTTTGATCTGCAGGTTATCAATTATTTATCCCCCCTCTTTCATCTACCCATTCCGTGACGTCACCCGTTTATCTCAGGCACCTGACGTGACATGCCAAATTATTGCCAGCCTTCATTTTTCCAAGCCCATGGAGTAAGCGCGAGTGTCCATGATTTTTAGGGAAAATCAGAATTTTTATGTGCAGCATTTTGTAAGTTCTTTTTTTTATATTAAATTTTATTTGAGTCCGTTTTTAGATATATGTATAGATTAGCCATGTAGTTCTGTACTCAGGCGGGTGCATACAAAATGAATACAGGGTGTCCCTTATGAGATTTTGTACACTGATCTTAAAATATACATACGTCATACATATATAAGAAAATCTCACTCAGTAGGTGTATCTGATACTTGAAATGCATTTTCTAAATAAACAATTATATTTACTAATAAATTTTCAAAATAAACTACCGTGTATTATTTAACCACATTTAACATAACATATCATCTCACTTGTATCCCTGTACTGACTAACCCGTCAGAGATGTACTATTGTGCACCCACATTGCGCCAATGCTATTAGTTATTCCCATGTAATAGCGATTCCACTCTCTACTACATCTAATACTGATGAATTTCTACGTACAATAAAGAAAAACCCTATCACACTTTTCCCGACACGGAATTCGAACCCAGAACCTCAAGCTCAGCAGTCGTCCTTGCGATCACTAGCCCAATGAGGCAGAATAACAACGCCCATTAATTATATATATTTATATATATTCTCTATATTATCGTTGGCACATTGAAAATTAAACATTAAGCACGATTTCTGAACTCAAAAATAAACTCCCTTAATAATGTCCACTCATTTTCTCAATGATGACTTTTCTAGTCTATTATAAACTTTGCGGCACCTTGCTTACTCCTTTTTCTTTGACTGGCTACCTTAAGACACTTTATAAATGAGCGTCGTTTCTGTAACATGGATGGAGCGTCGATGGAGTGAGAGAGATGGTTATAATAAAATAAGAAAAGCTTTTAGGTAAGAAAGCATAGAAGAACAATTACGAAGCTCCATATTTAAAAATTGTATGTAAATATCCAGGTATCTCTTTATTTAGATATAATTCTTCTGTACGTGTGTATGTCACCGAACTCCTCCTAAATGGCTGAACCGACTTTGATAATAAAAATTGTGTGTGTTGAATGGTTTCCTGGATGATTTAAATTAATATTTGTCGCTGCGATCAATTTCTAGGTTCTTTTTTCGGGCATCACAACGTCTGTCCCTGTTTACTAGTTAATAAAAATATTGAATTCTTTTGTCTCAATTATTGTTTGTATAGATATAGAGTGTGTTCCGGTATCCGTTGGAAATAGTGTCCTAACGGAGGATTTCTTTTCCTTATTTTTAAGTTCGTATTATATTTTTTTAGTTAGTTTGTGTATGGTGTGTGGAATTCCTGTATCGTCGCTGCGCCTGCCAAGTTCCATTTGTGATTTTTGATAGGTTTCGGGAAACAACAAAAACTAATTATTTTTAAACAATACATTAAATAAAAAAACTGACAATGCAGTATTGAAGACATTTGTTAGATACACAACTCTATAAAATTATATGGAATTGTAAAAACCACTTAAAAAGAGATAATTTTTTTGAGAAAATATGCACATTTGGAACTTGGTAGACGCAGCGATGATATACTAAATCGTTAGGTACAGTATATTTTGAAACGATTTCATTTATTACTTTAATAATTATTGCAACAATCGCAATACAGATTTTCCTGATTACATTATTTCTTTTTTTTTTTTAAACGTTGCCCAACTCTAAATATTAATCCTGCATCGTGGGTGCGTTTACAAACACGTATATTAACATACACAAATACCCAGACCCGTAACATCTATCTGTAGATCATACAAATATTTGTTCCGTGCGAGAATCGAACCCGTGACACCTAGCGCAGCAGTCGATCTCTCAACCACTGCGCCAACCGTGCCGTCAACCGTGCCGTCAATTATGAAATTGAATTTCTGTCATTATGTAGGTTTGACGACACGGTTGGCGCAGTGGCTAAGCGATTAGCTTTCTGCGCTATGTGTCGCGGGTTCGATCCCCGCACGGAACAAATATTTGTATGATCTACAGATAGTTGTTCCGGGTCTGGTTGTGTGTGTATGTGACATGTATGTTTGTAAACTGTACCCACGACACAGGAGAAATCCTAGTGTGGGGCAACGTATTCTTAAATAAAAAAAAAAAAAAAAAAATCAAATTACTGTTCAACTAAATAATTACTGAACCGTTTCACGTTTGAAACTAACATGTTTAATATTAAAATTTAAATCTTAAGTATATATCGCTAAAAGCTATATTCACGCTGATTGCTATCACATGAATAATCTCAAGAATACAATTTTACATTAAAATTAGTGACATGCGAAATTCAGTCTTATTACTTCAACTAAAAGCCTATATTATAACCAAGTATATTATTCCTTATCTGTGAGTGTACGAAGGGTAAAAAACAGTGAAACACTTTTGTACTCACCTGTACTGTGAATAAAATAGCGAAACATGTATATTTCATGATTGTACCATTCGTTATTGTACTGAGTACGAATGTTATCAATACAAAGTGTATTTTAGGGTGTCCATGCAATACGTAGAGTAAGATCGAACAAAGAGATGTATGGTCACCAGATACGGATAATATTAAACAATATTTAAATCTTTTTTCTTTTTTTAAAAGACGTTGCCACACTTCTAATAATTCCTGTATCGTGGGCGTTTACAAATACATATATTCACATACACAAAGACCGAGACCCGAAACAATTATCTGTAGATCATACAAATATTGGTTCCATGCGGGGATCGAACCCGCGACACTTAGCGCAGAAAGCTAATCGCTTAACCACTGCGCCAACCGTGTCGTCATGTAATGAACTTATAATTTTTATATCTAATTTATTCCTTTGACGGCACGGTTGGCTTAGTGGTTAAGCGATCGACTGCTGCGCTACGAGTCGTGGGACCGATTCCCACAGAGATAAGTTGCCCTACACTAGGAATAATTCCGGTATCTTTGTGTTTACAAACACAAATATTTACATGCACAAATACCATTACCATTGATTTGGTTGTAGCGACAACTACTCGCAACATGGCAAAAAGTAAAGCGCCATCTATCGCAGTGAAGCTACAACAACAAACCCTGAATCGCACTATGAAAGTTTACAACGATTCTAACACATATACGAATATCCGACATCAAGTGTCGGGGTTCGGCCCGCCAGGCTAACCACCATGCCTGGTCGGAGGATCCCCCCTTTTCAATGGAGGAACACCATACCTCGTTCCTCTATATGGTCATTACAGTTACATAGTAAATCAAACAATGACGCAATTTCAAAAAAAAATAATCATAATTGTTTATTAACTAGCCACATATTCCATTCAGAGTATTGTTACCAAGTTAAAAAAAGAAGAAAAATACTCCTTTAAAAATACAATATTACTAATAAACGCTGTATCAACAAAATATTTGTTACCTTTGAAATATTTCATGATGACTTTAACGGCGTCTTTAAATGTTCATGGTCACCATAAAGTGATTCAATGGAAAATCCAACCATAAATTATTAGGGCTCCGATCGATGCAGTCTGCACGCAAACAGTTACATAATTAGATGTTTTTGTGTCTTGTTATGGAATCGTTTTTTTTTTTAAACAGAGACATATTGAGACCCTCCGTGCCTCAGAAAGCATGTTAAAAAGTTGGTCCCGGGTATCATACGAAGACCTATGATAGCCGTTACGGGTGTCAGTAGCCCAAAAAGTCTGACAACCAGTCTAACCTTAGAATATCAGTGTCTCCCAGTAATTGGGTGGCGGAGGTCAGAAGGCAGTCGCTCCGTCTAAAATACTGATATTCAGCCGCAACCGGTTAGATTGGAAACCGACCCCAATGTTGAGAAACGGCTAAGTAGATGACATGAGAAAATGTAAGGAGCAATTGATTTTGTTATTTCTAATTTAAATACACATTAATTATTTATGAACCCCGCAAAAAGGCTATCGCAAATCAAAATAAAACTCAATTTTCTGAAAAAACAGGAAATGTAAAAGGTTAAATTAACAGTAATACAAAGGTTTTGTTAAAGGATAAAATAATAACATCACGCATCAATTCTCCGAAAGGGAGCAGTAGGTAAGGGGCTAGCACGAATAATTTGACGCACCTACCTACCTTATTAACGAAACCGTAGCGTTAATATAAGCGAATTTTGAATTGAAAATACTATCACTATAGTAATTTTGTTACACACAATTTCTATCATACATAGATATGAATAAAGTTTACAATCTAAAAAAAATTGCGATCTAGTATTTCCACTTTAAAATTGACTCGCTTTAACGTAAAATTTAGCGTAACCGTGTACGCGACCAGAGGCCCTAGTGTAAGTTTCTTTCGACAAATTCGATTTACTACATCGAACACGTTCGGCGATCCGATTGGTCCGTTTCGTGCTCTCCATCAATCGGAACGCCGAACGCGTTCGATGTAGTAAATCGAATTTGTCAAAAGAAACTTACACTAGGGCCTCTGACGTAAAAACTTCGTGCTAGGCCTACAGTCACTGGCGTGCGATGCATAAAGACAAAAAGACACTGACTACCCTACATAACTCAGATAAATATTTATTATAAGATATTTGAGGTGGCAAATCACATACATCATCATTTAATCGACAAGATGACGAACCAATACCAACATGCAGTAGGTATTTTTGGTAAGTAAGCTTTTAAAATTTTCTGCCTACCCTGTCTAAACACTCTGCACGCCGCTGCCTACAGTGGAGTACCTACTGTTAATACTCGCTTTTAATCAATAGCGACACGGCTTTAGCGTTTAATTCAACGCAATTCGAATCGTATGTGAGACGTAAAATTGTGATAAATCCTGTGACACGTCGTTAGTTGAATTCGCTCCAATAACCTTTTCGAGAGAGTTTCTGACATAATGACTGCTGATTTAAAGACACCTTTTTGCTCTACTGAACTCTGATAAAAATAGCTGATATTTAGCTATAATTAGTATGAGCTACAAATATCAAGGGGAAAGGTGTCAATTAAGCCTCCAATTGACGCGACAATGTATCCAAAATTCTCATATTCTTCCGTCCAATACTATACATAGCATCACACCTGTATTTTCTGAAAGGTTAGACAGAGGTGTACTGTTGAACACCCACATTTCGCCGATGCCGACTGATGTAATTGCGGATGAGCCCATTACCATTTACCGGACAAAATTCTGAACTCAGGACTGCTACTGAGAATATTTTTCTATCAGAAATTCCATTACCTAACTGTCCAGGGCCCTGGGGAACCCAGATCCTCGAAACAACAGTCGCTCTTGCGAACATTACACCAATGAGGCAGTCCGATAAAATAAGTATCATTTATTGTGAAAAAATTTCATAAAATAATATTACCGTGTTATCCTTTTCCCGTTATTCCATTCCATTTTCATTTCAAACCGCTTAATATAAGCTCCATTTTATTAAAAACCAAACAGATACAAAGCAGGAAGAGATCATAATAAGCAATTCATAAATTAAAACTTCGTTTTTCATCGTTACAGGCTATCTAAAACAAAGCCTGATCAAAACGAACAAAAGGGGATTAAGTTCTAAAGAGCAAAGTTCGGAAGCAATAAAAGAAGTTAGAGAGAGAAAAAATATATATTAATATTTCCTTAAACCAGTAAATGTGAATTTGTGAGTTTTCCGGGTTCATAATAGAGCCGGATCATCCGTAAGGGTGTGTTCACAATAATGGAGGGTTTCGTGTAACATGTGTCAGTCGCTTATATCCGTAAATAAGTATGATAGCTGCCTCCAGCTATTATAATAATAAGAATGTAACCATCAGAAAATGTTTTGGTGGTTTTTTTTGTGTATTCCTCTATGAGAATGTTTGTAAACTATTTTTCTTACGTCTACAACGTTACTTTTTGTTAGGAAACGGTACGGACTTCAGAAACTGTACGGACTTAAGAAACGGTACGGACTTGGGAAACTGTACGGACTTAAGAAACGGTACGGACTTGAGAAACGGTAATCGCGATAAGATTTTTCTTTTATGGTATCGTTTGAAAGTATTTTATAGAGTAATGAACTGAATCAAGTTTACTTTGAAGTTGTCTTTTTTATTTTTGTATTTATTATACCACATTAATCAACTCAGTAACTATCGGCCATACTTGGTACGCGTTAGTCTCATCTGTGCTGATGTCGAGACACAAACCTATGTTAATTACAAAATTATGAAGTCAAAGTGCCTAGCTGATAATTAGTAAAGTTGTGTATTATATAAAATGTGTATGATATAAAAATCTAAATATATTATTTATAAACTACCGCAATTAGCATGAGAATTAATAAATAAATAAATTCAACCCATCACTGTCCCACTGCTGGGCAAGGGTCTCTTCTCAGAACGAAAAGGGTTAGGCTTTAGTCCACCACGCTGGCCCAGTGCGGGTTGGCGGACTACACACACCGTCAAGAACTTTATGGAGCCCTCTCAGGTGTGCAGGTTTCCTCACGATGTTTTCCTTCACCGTAAACGCAAGTGATAATCAAATTCAGATCCGCACATGATTCCGAAAAGTCAGAGGTGAGATTTGTTTTTAAATTGTTTACATAATTATAAAATGTTTACCTACTATTGTGACGCTGACTGTCCTAAAGACAATAGGTATCGATTTTCTATAAAATAAATATTTCTATAAGATTATTTGCCTATCAGAGGTATATTCCATACATTAGGACATTAGAAGCATTTAAGAAGTTACCAAGTTTAATGATATGGAGTGTGAGAACAACAATTCCGGAAGACCAACTATAATAATGAGTCCTAAAACACAAAAAATAAGTCCTAACTACAATAATGTCCTAACTGTAAATAAATGTTATTACAGCACCGACATTATATTTGACGTTATACAAGAGATTTTTCCTAACTGCATTGGGGTCGGCTTCCAGTCTAACCAGTTGCAGCTGAATATCAGTATTTTACACGGAGCGACTGCCAACTGACCTCCGCCACCCAACTCCTCGGAGACACAGATACTCTAAGGCAGTGATGGGCAAAGTACGGCCCGCGGGCCAGCTCCGGCCCGCGAAAGCATTTAGTCCGGCCCACCGACGGTCCTTCGACATGAATAGTATATGGCTCGCGATAATTATATTTTGACGGTCCAGAAGTATAAAGTAGATTCTACTTAGTAGAATAATAGACGCATAGGTAAAGGAGCCCGCTAGACTAGCCGTGTAGTTCATGATTGTGTTGCGGGTCGCGGGGCGGGGGCTTTTGTTTCGTGCGGGAATCTAACCTGCGACACGCAGTTCAAAAAGCTAATCGTGTTATAAAAAATTAAGACCTTGTGCTTAATAACTAATATACCTAATGTCCTAATGGTTGACCTCGACTTATCATTTGTAGGTTCGAATCCAGGGTAACACCCACCAATTCTGATCAATTCTGGTCAAATTTATATGCCCACTATAGATGTGTGCCCATTATAACTGTGAAGAAAAAGACTGTGATTCCTCATCTCTTCTGTAAATGTTTTCTTTCAAAATAAACTATAAATATGTCAAATTTGAAACTGGCCGATTGGAGGAGTGGGTATTAGAAAAAAATACCTGCAAAACAGACGCTAACGTTCGCAGTAAAATAATACGCTAAAGGTTCGTATAAAAACTTTCTTCTTTTTGCAAAGCGTAAAGGAAACGACGCGAAAGTTGGAGACGACAACAAATTGTATGAGGCCGTCTCAAAACTTCGACAATGTGACGTCACTTAGTGGCGACAGGACAAAGGATTTGTCCCAAATGAGCAGAAATTATGGAGTTCTGAATAAGCTTGTAGACGGACTTCAGGGACTTTGCTTAGAAGACCAATAAATACTCTTTGTATCATAAAACATGTTGTGAACTCCATGATTTGTTCAACAGCCATAAATATTATCTTCACATAATATAACATAGCATGAAGCCTGTATTCTTCGAAGAATTAGTCAGAAATATAAACCCACATTTCCTATAATAAATAAAATAATAAATTCAAGCCATTACTGTCCTACTGCTGGACAAGGATCTCTTCTTAGAATGAGAAGAGTAAAAGAGAAGAGTAAGGCCTTAATCCACCATGCTGGCCCAGTACGGGTGTGCGGACTACACACACTATCAAGAACTTTATGGAACCCTCTCAGGTGTGCAGGTTTCCTCAAGATGTTTCCCTTCACCGTAAACGCAAGTGATAATCATATTCTGATCCGCACATGATTTCGAAAAGTCAGAGGTGCGGGCCCAGTTTGAACTCGGACCCTCCTTCGTGGAACGCAAACGTTCAACTGCTAAGCTATCACTGCTTCATACTACATGCTATACATTTCGCCTATTCAATTATTTAATTAGCTCCTACGTAATACGGAGTGAACCTATTGCCGTATACCCGGCACAGTTCTAAACCTCGAGCTACCGCTGAGAATTTACGTACAGAAAATCTAATAACACTGACTAACATCGAACCACGAAAATAATCTATATAATGTCATTAAACTGAAATTTCAAGGACATATTATTTATGAAAAAATGCATGATATTTAAAACCTCATAATATAATAATACTGCTTAATGTTTGCATGTCACTATTATGACTAAATGTTTAGGATCTATTTGTGTTAACTTAATTGAGACCAACATTTAAAACACATAAATTACACAATTCAATTCAAAAATCCACTAGCCCAATGTTCAATTTGTTTTTTCAATACATAAAAATAAGTTATTTACCTTAATCTCTCAACATCACACTTTTATAAAAGCGCTAGTAAACCTGTGAAAATCAAGGATACATTTTTCAGGAATATCCAAAAAAGGTTTCACCGAAAAATAAACTAGATTTCAAAGCTTTATTCCAAGCCCACGCCAGCCAATAGCATGGCGTTAACCCATAACAGCCACAATACCCCATAAAGATAGTGTTCACTATTTACGTTTTCCTATAGTATTTTATATTGATTCCGCTACGTGTAACAATAACGTAACGGTTTAAAAAACTGCAAATAGTTACCGTTTTCTAGTCCGTTGCTTGTGATAACTATTAAGCCGTTTCTCTTCGTTGACTTTGACAACTGTTGGCAGAAGATAAGCGGGTATGCTTGGCTTTTGGATGCTGAACAAAAAATTACGTCACACATTTTTTTTATTCCTGGTTTTGTAGTAATTAGCACGTAATTATGTTTAGACATTTTTGGCTGTGATTTTGTTGTATTCATCATAACATCATCACACCTGTATTCCCCTATAAGTAAGGCAGAGATGTAATTGTACACTTACATTTCGCCGATACCGTTATATAGTCCCATCTCACAGCGGGCGAGCCTCATGCCATCTGCTGGCCACAGTTCGAAATTCCGGGCGGCTAATCTGAACTAACCTACTTTGAATTTTCTCGTCATAACAGCTCAACCTTTGCCTTAAGGCCCACAACGCAGTCAAGCATAGCTAAGTTTTTAAAAAGTATAAAGACTAACGCTGAGGGAAGTGACAATATAAATATAAACATGGTACTAATGACACTACCATTAACATTAGAATCTATAACTACAATCATAAACAGATCAATTGAAACGTCATCTTACCCAGAGTTATGGAAAGTGGCTAAAATTCGCCCATTACCTAAAATACCTAATGCAATAGATATTAAAGATCTAAGACCTATTAGCATACTGCCCGTGCTTTCTAAAGTTTTGGAGAAGGTAGTGTCTTCGCAACTGGTTGAATATTTGGAAAAAAACAATATCCTTCCCGATGTGCAATCCGGATTTAGAAAAGCTCGTAGCACAACCACAGCTCTTCTAGACGTAACGGACAATATTTTATCTGCTCAGGACACCGGCATGTGCACACTCTTAGTTTTGTTAGATTTTTCGCGGGCTTTTGACTGTATCAATGTTCCTCTTTTACTATCTAAAATGACTTTTTATGGCTTTGACGTCGATACAGTAAAATGGTTCGATAGCTACCTGAGCAAGCGAACTCAGTTTGTAGAGATACGTCATACGGACGGTTCTACGGCTGTCTCTGCCCATCGTACGGTTAGTAGAGGTGTACCGCAGGGTTCCATAATGGGACCTATATTGTTTAATATGTACTGTGCTGACATAATTAAGAATATTAAAAAATGTAAGTATCATATTTACGCTGATGATACACAAATTTACATTTCATTTAAACCACATGAGTATCAAAGAGCATTAAAAGATCTACATGATGATCTAGAGAGCATTGTAGATTGGTCCAAACGAAATTCACTGGTGCTAAACCCACACAAAACAAAGTACATGCTTTTTGGTACTAAGGCCCAATTGAATGCAATTAAAAGCACTACTTTCTGCATAACTATTATGGGGGAGCCAATTGATCGTGTTTACGAGGCACGTAATTTGGGTCTGATTATGGACGCAGAACTTCGTTTTGAGAAACATGTCACAGAGTCAATCAGGAATTGTTTCTATAGGCTTAAAGTTATATACAAAGCGCGACCATATCTGTCTGAAGAACTGCGTATTTTACTTGTTGAGTCTTTGGTTTTGTCAAAGCTAAATTATGTTGACTCAGTATATGGCCCACGATTACTATCCAGAACTGAACGTATGATACAGAGACTCCAGAATGCCTGTGCACGATTTTGTTTTAGCGTCCCGTTAAGAAGCCACGTTACTCCTTTTTTTAATAAGCGCGACATACTAAAGATGAATGCACGACGAAAACTTCACTTGGCAAGCTTATTGTTTGGTGTAATAAATACACGCGCGCCCTCGTATCTGTACGACAAGCTGGCATGGACAAGCAGGCATAACAAACGGAAAGGAAGAAATTGTGCTCCGCAACTTTCAATCCCGCGTCATAAGTCTGCGGCGTTTAGAGGTAGTTTTCGTTACGCAGCGACAAAATGTTGGAACAATATTCCACCACCCATAAAAAAAACCAAAAGTGGTACGAGTTTCAAAATTAAACTAAAAGAGTTTTTGCTCCAGCATCAGAAACAGTACGAGAATGTTCGAATCGCCACATCGGCCATATAAGTTCTCCCAGACTTGTTATTGCCCTTGATGTGCCCTTAACTTAACTTAGTTGGGTGGGTTATTGTTTTTATCTTATTTATTATATAAAATGTAATGTGTGGATTTTGAAATTGAAAAATTAAAATTAAAAAATATAATATAGCATAGAATAGATTTAGGTACTAAAATGCGTCACCCGGTATACAGCCACGTGCTGCGGCTTTTGGGGACGGGATGCTGCGATGTGGAGTTTACATGTCTCATCGTTCCGTTATTCACTGTCGCGTTCGAATAATGCGGGGATGACACGCTTGCTCGTTGTGCCGGAGTGAGTCGAAGTGGTCGGCGCGGCGGGGACGCGGCGCGCTGGCGCCAGGAAAGAGATGGCAATAGGTAAAGGGCGACAAACACTACCTTACTTACACATATATATTTATTTATTTATCTGCACGTGTGAAATTGTAACACACTGCACACAGTTATTATATTTATGTATATGCAATGTATTAAGTTTTCTTTTTATTTTTATTTTTTATAAAACCTATCTATATAATTTATTTTGTTATTTTCTTTTAATATTAGTTTCGAGCGTATGGCACTCGTGGGTTGCAGCTGAAAACCAGCGTCGGGTGGCCAGCACTACAGTCTGGTCATCATGACATTATGCTGAGCTGTGACCTTGTTGGCACAACAATTTGTAAATATGATGTTCATTTATCTGTTGTATGTGTTTGTTTTCTGTGTTTATTTCTGTATTCTTTATTTTTATTTATCTTTTGTGTCAATAAACTATTTTTCTTTCTTTTCTTTCTTTCTTTCTTTCTAATGAGAATTTTCTAACAGAAAAACGCAGTAACACTTTGCCTGGCCGAAGATCGAGCCCAAGATCTCACGCTTAGCACACAACAACAATGCCTGCAAAACTGTAGTACAAGGTTTCCTCTACCATATGTATCCTACTAATATTATAAATGTGAACGTTTGTGAGGATGGATGGATGTATGGATGGATGGATGGATCTTTGTTACTCTTTTACGCCAGAACGGCTGAACGGATCTGGATGAAATTTGGCACAAAGATAGATTATAGTCTGGAATAGCATATAGGCTACTTTTAATCCCGGGAAAATGTACGGATTCGTAATCCACGCGGGCGAAACCCGAAGACATACTTCAGCCAACAATATTAGAAACGGTGATCACTAATCTATGGTCATTACGCCAATATTCCTTCACGATGGTATTTATTGGTATAATTATTCCAGGTGGAGGCTGTACTAATAATCTAAGAGGCCAAAATTAGCCAAATTCTGAGTCTAGGAGCCCAGAAAATTTTCAGCACATTTATTATACATACATATATGTCATCATCATCATCATCATCATCATCATCAGCCAGAAGACGTCCACTGCTGAACGAAGGGGGGGGGGGGGGGGGTTACATATTTATATTTCGTTGCTATACTTCTGTAAACAAAATCATGAGAGCTATCAAATATTTTTTAAACGTACATTAATTAACAAAGACACACACACACACAACATAATTAAAAACCAATCAAGCGGTTTCGTGAACATCTCGTAATGGCTTTAAATTTTCGATAAACTGGCGCCGCGGATCATCATTAATACACAAACGACGCTAATTACTTACTCAATAAATATCACATTTATCGCTTACAAGCTATTGTTAATAATTCTGTGCGTGTGAAGTTAAGATCTCGTAAAATATATTAATTGCCCGGAAATGTAAGCCAACATTAATTATGATATGATTTATGTTTGTTTTTTTTTTAAAGGACGGTTCTTGTTCAGTTTTTGCCATATATCCTTTGGTTTCTACAGACATCGTTGTTAGGTAATGCCTCATTAGTGTAGTGGCTGCTGAGCGATAGATCTTGGGTTCGATTCCCAGACCGGGCAAAATGTTACAGGGTTTTTTTTTTTAATTTACAGTGCAAAAATAGTGTGCCTCTCTCTAACCCTTCGGAGAAAGCGGACGTTTTGCTTAAGTATGTATATGATTAGTAGGCAGAAGAATTAAGATTAATGTTTATAAGTGTAGCGACTACTATTCGCAACATGGCAAAAAGTAAAGCGCCATCTATCGGAGTGAAGCGACAACAGAAAATCCTGAATCGCACTATGAAAGTTTACAACGATTCTAACACATACAAATGTCCGACATCAACCGTCGGGCTTCGGCCCGCCAGACTAAACACCTTACCTGGTCGCAATATAATAATACATAATAATAATAAACTACTTAATAAACTAATACTACTACAACGTACTTCCATTATCCCAAGTCATTCTGACACAAGGTAAAATTCACATTTTACCTTTTGTCAGAATCTTACCGTGTCAAGATTATTAACACTGTCTCACGACAGTATTAATAATCTTGACACTTGTAAATCTTTTCCCCTCCGATAAAAATATCATAAACGAGAACTTCCCGGAACATCAAAAGTTGAACTAAAAGGAGACATAGAAACTTTTCCCCATAGCTAAACTATATCATAGGAGTTCCCATAAGTCGCCAACCCCTCGGTTATGGGAGCGGCACGACATGATACAGCACTCCTCTGATTGAAGTTATTGTCTCCATAAAAGTGAGTTGTTTTCGGTTCGATGACCGAGTTTGTTAGGTAAAGCGATAGATTTTTTGTTGGTTTTGGCGACTGTTTGTTACACAAATAATATGATTAAATGTTCTATATTATATGTACGGATTGTTCACGGCGCAGTCGGTGCAGTGGTTGAGATATCGACTGCTGGACTACGTGTTGCGGGTTGGATTCCCGGAAAAAACAAATATTTGCATAATCTGCAGATAGTTGTTCTGGGTTTAGGTGTATGTCCATGTGAATATATGTGTTTGTCACACTATGAATAATTCCTGTATCGTGGGTGCATTTACAGGAATTATTCATAGAGTGGGGAAACTTTTTTAAAATGAATAAAAAATCTAAATCTTCTTAAAAAGTAAGGATAGATAAGTTGTTTTTATGCACTAATAAACTTCTTGCAATATTTATCCCAGTCATAATCAAGGATCTGGTTTTTGTTTGGTCCTCATTAAAGTTTCAGAGGACAAACAAAGAATAAGAAATTTCAGAGCCAAATGCTCTTTAAAAAGTATCCTAAACAAAATCCTAGCGGGTCCCGCAACGTCTCATCTGCCTAGCTTTTTCCCAACTATGTTGAGATCAGCTTCCAGTCTAACCAGGTGGGGTAAATAAGCATTTACACCAACGGTTACACTCATTGTCAGCAGGAATATCAAGGGCAATGAAATGAAAACTGCACAAACACAGAGTAGCCACAATACGTCATGACGTACAAACCACGTCACATTTAAATCTTGACCTATAATGTTCGCGTGGCAATGAGACCACATAATAGGTGACGTAACTTATGCACATAATTGAGCGAACACGCTGTTGGACCGCGCCCAAGCATGCCACGGTCACTGCCGGTGACATATCGCATAATGCCGCTAATATACCGCCTAGCATTAGGGTGAAATGACCTTACGTTGCAAGGACTTGGAATATTAAATCTGTGGAGTCTACTATTCCATGGGGCTCTTTAAAATCGTGATTTCCAACCAGTTACCTGTAAAAGACGCTTCTGACTGATGCCACTTGTATTTTGACTGCTTAACCGGGCATGTGGCGAGACCAGAAGGGCCTCCAGCCGAGCAAATTAAATAATATTAAGCAACACTGCTAAGCGTGTCCCATAGCGGGACTCGAACCTCGGCTTAGGGCGTTGCTGGAGGACAGACAAGAGAGGACTTGCTGGATCTGATCGTGATTATTTAGGGACATTTGATTTGTTACTACTGGCACAGCGCAGGCTGGCTCGAGGAAAGGTTGGGGATGGAGATGCCACTTGTAAGGTGTGGTTGGTGATTTATACTTGCGTTACCGAAGAGCAGGCAGAAATGTACTCTTGTAGATCCACATTTCCTCCGATGCTGTTCTTAAGGCCTATGTAATACCTTCACAGCAAGCTTACGAGTATCTATCGGTTTGAGCGCAGTATAAAATCCGAGCATTCCTAACAGAAACCAATATGAACCGATCTTAGTATCGAATTCTAAACGTCACGATCACTAGCCGAACTTGCAATCACTGAACCAACGAGTTAGTCTAAATATTGCCGAGAAAGTAGTAGAGCTACACTTTTGTTCAGTACCTCTATTATGAGTTTTTTACTATTTACTTTCATATTAAATGTAAATTTTCATGCAAGCGATTTTAGTTCTTAAATTGGTTACATTAGGGATTAGAGTCGCTAACATGACATCTCTATAATATAGTAAATAGTTAATCAAAACTTTACTATGCCTAGATGTCACATAAGCGACTCTAATCCCTAATGTAACCAAGTTAAGAACTAAAATCGCTATCATGAAAATTTACTTTACTTTGATAGTAAATAGTAAGAAAACTCGTGATAGTGGTACAGTACTTATAAACGTCTAGCTCTACTACTATAATATACTATTGTACAGTTTGTTTCGGGGTTTCTTTTCAGGGATAGTCATAAGCAATGCCGACACCATCTAGTTTAAAAAAGACTTGTAAAAATGATTGATAAATATTAATTTCAAAATAAACAATTCCATTTTTCACGGCCCCCTTTGTCATGGTATTTTGATTACATAGACAAATGCTATTTCTATACTGATCTCTATGGTCCTAAATAATGCATAAGTTAAAACTTAGCCGTTTTGTAAATCGTTTGCATATGGAGAGGGAAATTATAGTGGGGACCAGACGGCTCATAAAATATTCTGATACCGTATGTGGCTTGAGAACGGCAGCCATGTCTACCACCTGTTTAGAAAATACCTGCCGTATGTATAAATACTTCAAAACTAGATATGCGAAGCTATAAAGAATTTATAGCCTTCAGTAATTTTATTCAAAACAAAGTCATCTAAAAAAAATCAGGTGGTTTTTTTAAATCTTTTTTTTTTTTCGATTTAAAAACATTGCCTCACACTAGGATTTCTCCTGTATCGTGGGTACAGTTTACAAACATACATGTCACATGCACAAACAACCAGACCCGAAACAACTATCTGTAGATCATACAAATATTTGTTCCGTGCGGGGATCGAACCCGCGACACGTAGCGCAGAAAGCTAATCGCTTAGCTACTGCGCCAACCGTGTAAATTTACACATTTAAATAATATAACAGTCCCCTTTTAACGGATGAAAGAAGTATAAGGATTATGTTAAACAATATTTAATTAACTTATAATTTTTATATCTAATTTATTTCTGTGACGGCACGATTAGCGTAGTGACTAAGTGATTAGCTTTCTGCTATTGGGTCTGGTTGTGTGTGCATGTGACATGTATGTTTGTAAAAATGTACCCACGACACAGTATTTCAAATACGTTATTTGCCTTTTTTAACGCGTATAATTATTATATTTACCTATATCAGTTGTATATTACTATTATGTACACTCTTCAATGCATTCCAAACTCAGCTTAGTCACTATATAATCGCAGATCGAACTCTTCTAAAATGAATACGTTGAGTGTGTATCGAACTCTTCTAAAATGAATACGTTGAGTGTGTAACTAGTTAGTTACTGATAATGGCGACCTATTTTATAACTTAAATAAGATTAGTATTGTTCTTAAGTAAGAAACATACTATGTTTTTATTGAGAATAAAAATAATAACAAAGAGACAGTGTAATATTCACAATTGCGTTTGAATCTTGCAATACATAACACGTTCGCTAAAATCCAAAAGAATATAATTGCAACATAATACATTGTATGAACGAAGAAGCGAAATTCAACCTTAATAAACAACTGATAAGTACAAAAATGGTTTGAAAAACATTCAACACTTATTTCACCTTTAGAACAACAAATCAAAATTTTGACGGCCTCACTGGTCCAGTGGTCGCAAGCACGATTGTTGAGCGTGAGGTCCTGGGCTCGATTCCCGGGTCGGGAAAAGTGTTACTGGCTTTTTCTGTATGAAAATTCTCAGTTGCAGCACGGAGTCTGGAACTTAGCCCGGTAGATGGCAATAGGCTCGCCGCCTATTACATGGGACTCCATAACGGCATCGGCGAAATGTGGGTGTACAATACACACAATACCTCTGCCCAGCCCTTCGGGGATTACAGGCGTAGTTATGATGATGACGATGTTAAGAATAAATCAATAAACATAAAAAGTACTTTTCTACCTTGATATTGTTCATAATAAATATTAAAATGGGCTCCGCAGATTTATAATAAAATATTGGCGCGTACACCGGCGTCGAATGAAAATATTGGCACATAATAAAATGGCGCATCGTTTGGCCATCGGCCAACGTGTGAAATGTAACATAACGCGGATATTTTACATGCATTACATTACGTTTTGATATCTGAGGACCTAGTGTAAGTTTCTTTTGAAAAATTCGATTTAACGCATCGAACGCGTTCGGCGCTCCGATTGGTGGAGAGCACGAAACGGACCAGGACTACGGACTAGGGGTACTGAACGTAATTTAACTATTTTCAAGGGTATAAAGTTGAGTTGATGACTGATAAAGTGAGTATAGCCCATCGGTTAAGGCGACGGGCTGCCAAGAGCGAGGTTTTGAGTTCAAACCCAACATTTTTCTAATCATATAGATTACTAGCTTCCGCCCGCGACGTCGCCCGCGTGGATTAAAAACCCGTGCATTTTTTCTGGTCACACGTAGCGCCATCTAGCGTCCTAAAGCAATTGTGACTGTCGAAAGTTATTGTTCTTTCCCTCGGTAGCAGCAATTTTTTTTTTCTACACGAAATGTACTCTGTATCCTTTTCTGTATCCCTGACAACTTACATGCCAAATTTCATGATGATCGGTTCAGTGGTTTAGGCGTGAAAAGGTAAACAAACTTTTTTTTCGTATTTATAATATTAGTTAGGATGTTTTTCTACAAGAGTTTCACTTAGTAGAAGGGTTAGTTAAAATTCTTTAAAAAAAGACACTAAAATGAAAAATGTTAAAGAATTTATCCATATGAAAAGTCGTATTAAAATATCTCAGTAAAATTGTCTAAAAGCCGTACCAAGATATTTTTCTTCCTGTATTTACCATACTTTTCAACAGCAAACAGTTTGAATGGCGCATCTCATATAAATCTCTATTTAAGAAGCCGAGGATCTCGTCCCTCGACATAAGGGCAAGATGAGCATTGAGAGCACTTTAAAGAGGTCACATTTCCCAAAGGATGTAAGCAAATACTCTCCTCTGAAAAATGAATGGTATGTGTTTGTTGAATGTCATCATGTTTTTCATTTAAAAATTATTTCAAAGATTTGCAGGTTTTAATATGGAGCCTGGCTTAGGTAGTTTTTTTTTTTTTTTTTCAAAATTGCGTTCTCTGATGCCCAAAAAGAAAAATGTCTATGCAAAGTGTAAACAGGGCAGTGTTCATATATAAATTATGTTTGTTTTCCAACCTTTATATTTCCTTAAATAGAGCTTGACCCTTGAGTTTGTTTCGGCGTTTTTTCTCAGGGGTAGTCATAGAAAATGTCGACGCCATCTAGTTTAAAAAAGACGTGTAAAAGTGATTGAAAAATCCTAATTGCAAAATAAATCATTTCATTTCATTTCTTTTAGTTTAAGAGAAAGTCTATGGTTAATACTATATTATCCGTCGTCTTCTTTCATTTATCTCTCAGACGTGCTACCACAGAGTAGATAATAGTATTATAGAACTACAGACCTGTTGATACTTGAAGGTTTGACAGCATCAGTGACAATGATTGCTCCGTTCATTATTGAAACCATAGATTTAGAATGTAAAGATGAACAATGACAGCTTGTAGGAGATACCGAAAAGTAATATGCATATGTGTTAGTGACTGATATGTCAGATGAAAATAGGGTTGTGTATTTGCTTTGTCAATTTAGAATAGTATCGATAGATTAAATCTTGCCCTAATGAATAGAGTTATATATGCTATTAAATTAATCCTCTTATAAAAAAATAATAAACAGATAAAATCATTTTATTTGTGAAAATATAATGGGTTTTTAAGATGATGTTGTATGCAGCAAGCATCCACGCTCTTGCTCATGCACGTGCCTGTGATTGTGTCCGGATGCTCGAATTTTGGTTTTTGATAATACAGGTACCGACAGATATACAACATTTCTAAACATTATTATACAATTTTCTTTCAATGAGATCTCTTTAGATCGGCTACAGACAGTCAAATAACCAAACAATAGTATCCTCCCAAGCTGTGTCTTAACTTCTCAAGATGTATCAACGGATTGAGATGAAACATGCCTTAGTTCTTAAGTTAGACTAATATCAATAAAACTGTATAGTTTCATTGTAATCCGTTGGTACAATTGGTACAATCCGAGTCCATTCTGGTCTATTTATGATCCGTATCCATTTTCCACGTAATTCACTATTCAATGGAAGCCTAAAATAGCCAAAGTGCTGGAGATGCCATGCTTCATGCATTAACAAGTTAAGAAATAGTTGGTGAAGCCGAATTAAGCTGATGGTGAAATTGACATGCTTCAGCTAATATTTTATAATATTATGGACAGACAAGTATGATACAAAGATTTATCCTTGTGCTATCCACTAGTTACTTGTTTTGTGCACTGATAATGATAAGGTATAATATTACCATAGCTAGTTCCCTTAGGCCCGATTATTCAATAATCTGATAAAAATCTATCGACTTTTTATCGATATTCGTTAATTCATTTCTGCAGTCAACCCTAGCGTAAGCATACATTTTAATATTTACACTAAATATTATTTATATCTTGTTTTATCTCCAAAATATTACTACGTATCGGAAGAAAACCTAATATACTATGGTAAAATTTGTTTTCTCGGCGAATTAATACTAGTACGCACACAAAATATGGTTTCAAAACGTACGATGAAAAAATCACATTTACCTGTGAAACGTGTAATTATTTGGATTATTTTTCTTTGTCACGTTACAATAGGCAAAAAAACATGACATTATGACTGCCTAAATTTCACTAATCGCCAATAATTGCACGATTATTTTATAAATTAATAAGATATATTTGACACTAAAGCAAGGGAAAGGATAGAAACCGATCCTTCAAAAAAAATTGTATCATACTGACATTAACGTCTGTCTCTTTCTTTCTCGGGTAGTGTTCATATTAAAATGATATCTCTTTTCCACGCTTTGTTGGTCTTTTAGCGTAAGCGAAATTCTAAGTCTATGATTGAAACCAATTTTTATTGACATGAGGTACGTTTGTTGTATAAGAACTCTTCAATAAATAATTTCTGATGTTAGTACAGTGATTTTCCTCTGGAGGACGATCCGAGTTTGATCAAATACCTTTGGTAAACATGACAACTTTTATCGTCAAACACAATTTTACGTGTATGGAGAGGGCTTCGCAAATATGACGAGTTTGACAAATATGTTCCAAGGAGTTCTGTTGTTGTCTTTTGTTTATTGAAGTTGAAAAAAAAAATCATTATTGCTCTAGTGGCTGCGAGCACGATTGCTGAAGTAAAGTAGACTTTATTTTTTCTGATTAGGTGGGCTGTATATATTCTGTATACATATAGTCTTGTTATACTATATTATGATAATGTTAGAAACAGCAGTCAGTCCATTTTAGTCATACAATAATTTTAAATTTTGAATTTGAGGATTTGAGTTCGATTCGCGAAGTCGGAAAGTTTTGTTGAGTTTTTTGTGGAAATTCTCAGTAGGAGTCGGGACTTTGGAAGTGTCCAGTAGTTTGGAAGTACAGTCAGCAACATAAAGACGAAATTCAAAAACGATTTTTAGAGGAAATAATGATAGAAATTTTGACAAATTTTACACATAATATCCGCGGATACATAAAAATACATAGCTGACCGTACATGTAATATGTTCGCTCAAAGGTGTCAACCAAAGGATTGTAAAGTTAAACACCTCTGCCGGAACCTTAGCAATACAAGCGTATATTTTATTTCAAATACCAGCGAAAATAACAAAGCCTGTCCAACAGTATTTTTGTGTCAATTTGTACGAGTCAAACGTACAACCAGAAATTGCTTTCTGTGCATGTTCTGTCCCTTCAACATTTAATTTTTTATTTTTGATGCTATTGTATAATAAATGGTAAGTAAATAAAGTTACGTTACAAAAATAACCTATGACCATACATTTTGCTGTTTCATTTAGAGATAACTTTATTCCCCGTTTACTAGTACGATTTATATGGATTTTTTTCGTTTTTTTTTACGAAACAATACCAAAAAAGGAGAATTGGAGCGATTGCAAGACTAAAAAATCTGAACAACGACACAAATAGCATATATATTTTTAATTAGACTGCCTCATTGGTCTAGTGGTCGCAGGCGCGACTGTTGAGCGTGACGTCCTGGGTTCGATTCCCGGGTCGTACAAAGTTTTAGAATACGGACGCGCACGGAGTCTGGAACTGTACTCGGTAGATGGCAATAGGCTTGCCTCCTATTACATGGGACTCGATAACGGCATCGGTGAAATGTGGGTGTACAATAGTACACCTCTGCCTAATCTTTTGGGGAATACAGGCGTGATGCTTTGTTGTTATTTTAAATAATGCTGTCCCATTCTTGGATTTCTCATGCACTGTGGATATCTACCGTTGGATATCACATGCATCTAACGCGCACAAACCCTGAACTATCTGTAGGCCATCCAGAATCAGCAAACCCAATGAACCGGGAATTAAAATCAGAACCGGTCGCGCTTGCGCAATAGACCAATGAACCAGTACACCAAGCTACACAAAATACCATCCACAAGATCGTAAAATTAGCCTCACACGTATTTCTTTCCTTCGTAAAATAAAATGTCTTTGCACAAGGGGAGTTCTTACAAGTGATCCCATAAAAACTGTCCGAGAGGCGCCCAGCATTTTCTTTACTAAATTAAACGGGTGTCTGCATCTCTTGGGAACCGCGACCGGTATTCACCCGGACGGCCGGTATTTACTGTCGTGTCCGCGTAGAAAATAATACAAATTCTTTGCTATGAAACGCGCGGTATTAACGAGATTGTAGGCAGGCCATTATAGTTTTCAGTAACAAAATTAACAATTTAATTGTAAAATATTAATCTCTTAGCCCGGTTTCACACATTGGCCTAAGTTGGCCCCAATATTGTACGCCCAACAAATGGTCGCAGAAAATAGCATTGGCCAAAGCCAGCATGACCAACGTGTGGAGACGGCCTATGAGTCTTATCGGAGTGAATCTCAGTACTGTCGACAGCGGTGTACCTAGCGAGATCATAAATCTATCATCACAAACCTGCTTACACCGCGTTATCCTCTTTGTGTATTTTAATGTATAGTGTAGAGGTTTTATTTAAGGCCGGCAACGCACTTGTGACTCCTCCGGTGTTGCGGGTGTCCATGGGCGACGTTAATCGCTTACCATCAGGCGATCCGAATGCTCGCTTGCCGCCTATCACATAAAAAAAATAGGATACAGCGTAATTAAATAAAAAAGCGATAGCAACGCGACAGCCACGCGACAGGAATCTCACTGTCAGCCAATACATTTTATGACACAAAAATGATGTTTGACAGAAGGTATTGCGCGATCTACGCCTGTCGCTATATCGGTAATTAGGCTGGGTCTTTGATATAAAGACTGGTGACAATAAAAAAGAATAAGTATTTGAAAGAACATCAATATTTGTAATTGAGTGATGGACGTTGAATTAAAATAATAATTAATTGTATTTGGGAGCTGGTTGCGTTCAGTACTTGACGACACGGTTGGTGCAGTGGCTAAGCGATTAGCTTTCTACGCTACGTGTCGCGGGTTCGATCCCCGCACGGCACAATTTTTTGTATGATCTACAGATAGTTGTTTCGGGTCTGGTTGTGTGTGCATGTGACATGTATGTTTGTAAAAATGTACCCACGATACAAGAGAAATCCTAGTGTGGGGCAACGTTTTTTCAAACTAAAAAAAAACTAAAACAGAGTTTAATATTTTGACAGCAGTTTTATTACCAGACACACACGTAAAAGTAACATATTATAAAATGAATCAGATATAAGTAGGTTAAACTGCAACAAATAGGTGAACACTCAGCATGATGCCGTGCTATGGCGTGGACGACAACACGACGCTGATATAATATTCAGTGTTCATCTAAGTGACCTTGACCCGGGTACGTCTTAAAACTGCGGCCAGACACCGGAGGACGGGCAGCAGCGTCCTCTCACTAATCGGTGAGCCACTGCGATCCCCAAGCCGCCTGCCAAGCGTGGGGATTATGGCAAACCCCCCTTTGTGGAAGGCCTTCGTTCAGCAATGGACGTTTTCTGGCTGATGATGATCTAAGTGACCTTCGAAAATTAAGCTTACACACAAAGAAAAACATAATTAAAAATAAATAATGGTAAGTAAAATTATAATATGAATGTTATTTAAACAAAATATAAAGCATCATGCACACATAATACCATAATACTCAGACAAAAAACTGGTGCAGCTTGGCCGATTTGGACGGCTTTATTATTTTTAATATTAATCTGTAAGGAAGGATACGTATATATAATGTAGCATCACGCCTGTATTCCTCGGACGGTTAAGCATATATTGCGCCGATACCATTACTAAGTTCCATGTAACAGGAATTCTAGACACCGCACGGGGCCAATAACACTGCCTGACCAAGGGATCGAACCTAGGATCTTACGCTCAACAGCTGCGCGTGCGACCACTAGACCAATGGGGCAGTGTAGTGTTCCATTTTCAAGCATCACAATTTGTAGCATGATAAATCTTCAATTATATGACACACGAGTGTTGATACGACATCTGACGAAAGTGCAAATAACTAATATTATATGTCATAGCCAAGTAATACGTAACTTCATCCAACTTCCTGATTGCGTCCCCTTCATCGCAAATCTCCCCCTCACGACCGTCGCACCCTTGTACGGAAATCGCTGTTTTACACATTGATTAACAAATATTGATTCAGCGAGATTTCGTCTTTAATGACTTCGAAGACTGACGGTCAACGGGTTCAAGGTTAGCTTAAAGTTTTATAATAACTGAACTCGTTAACTAACAAAGTTTTATCGTATGACTATTGAGTTAGGCGTGGATATCAATGTTGTATTTAGTCACAATTTTATTGTATCTACTGAAACACTTTGCTTATATTTTTAACGAATTGTCAGCAGTAAACAATTTACGATACAATGCGTTAACGCAGCCATTTGATATAAATCACGTAACGTGAGTGTTAAATGTATGATGTTGATTTATATTGTAAGCGTAAAGTAAATTAATTAATTAATCAGCTTGTGTAGACAGGCTTGATCTAGTACGAAAGTCAAACTTACCCAATTGTAGCGCGACTGCCAATGATTCTGAAACAAGAAATAAAAACTTTTATTTTTATGAAATTACTAGACACCTGTCTCTAATTACTAGAGCATCGCCCGGGTGCAATTTTCAAACCTTACGTCATATTTTTTTTTATTGAGATTTTCATACAAATATCATTCAAATTTCCGACATTTCCTGTGGATTTTCCGAAAATTTTCTTGACAATTATGAAGACAACAAAAAAGATCTGCCAAATCGGTCGAGCCGTTCTCAAGTGATAAAGATAAAGGTATATTTATTGCTTACACAAAGATATATTTATTGCGTGTATTTACAAAGTTCTTACATTGAAAACATATGTTTTTAGGCTCAAAAGTCTACCCATGTCGGATATGCAATAATACAAAAAAAAGGTAAAATAACTACTTTACTCACATTATGTTTTACCAAAAAACTCATGCAGATTATAAAATACATTATCAATTAACATCTTTTTTGATCCTTTGTGATGCTCCGTCATACATGAGGCAATTGATTTTTATTTATATAGATAGTTAAGCGTATTTAGAACAAGACTATGGCAAAGAGACAATTAAAACGTTAAAACGTCGCCTCCCAAGAAAATGGTTACCATATTCTCATAGTCAAAATACACAAAATGAAGGCGCAACAATTATATTCTAAGATTGGTGCCGACACAATACAAAGTGAGGCGTCACTAAGCGTCTTTACTGCTTACACCCAGTACGATAAACAGCCGAGTATTCCGCCATTGTGACAAGCGGAAACATTAGCCGAGTTCTTACGACAAATTATTTGGAAATATACGGAGATGTATCGTAGACGGTGCCGCCATCTTTTTTAGTTGTTCAAAAACACTTGTTGTATGAAAAATAAAGTTTTGTTGGAACGAAGCTCCTTATCGCGCGTTGTGAAAGGGGGCTAGACGGAAAAAATTCTTACGAAAAGTTGTCACGACACTTTTTGGTCTGTCTCTCTCTCTCTTATAGAAAGCAAGCCAGATATTTTCATTTCTATTTCGCATTGAACAGTGTGGTGTCGCGACGATTATTTTTGTTGAGTGTATACAGGTTTTTTGTAAATAATAAATAATAAAAAAAAAAAAATAATGAATCCTGACAGTGTTTCTGCACAAGTTCCGGATATTGCTGATGGAGTTAGGTAAGTAGAGATTATATACAGATAATAATAAATGCTTTTGTATTTTTAGCAAGTACGCACTATAACCTCTCTTTATTATTGTGAAATAAAATTTTATTACAATTCCTTCACTAAAAAGGAACTTCGTTCCATCCGGGTGTCCCTTGACACCTCTCAAGTTTTTCTTTAGAATTTCATTATACATACATAACATCACGCCTGTATTCCCCGAAGGGTTAGGCAGACGTTTACTATTATACACTCACATTTCGCCGATCCTGGTTTTTTTTTTAATGTAAAACGTTGCCCACCCTAGGATTTTCTCCTGTATCGTGGGTACAGTTTACAAACATACATGTCACATACACACACAACCAGACCCGAAACAACTATCTGTAGATCATACAAATATTTGCTTCGTGCGGGAATCGAACCCGCGACACGTAGCGCAGCGGTCGATCGCTCAACCACTGCTCCAACCGTGCCGTTAATTTGCCGTTATTGAATCTCATGTAATAGGCGGCGAGCCTATTGCCATCTACAGGGCACAGTTCCAAACTCCGTGTTACTACTGAGAATTTCCATACAGAAAAACCAGTTCAGCCTATATCAAAACTACTTCCATCAAACCTCTAAGTATAGTAACAATTGGCGCGCATGCGCATCACACATGTTACAAACGCATTTTTATTAGCATATAATTAAACAGACCTGCGCAAGTTTGCCCGATTAGAAAAAAAACTACTCAAATTCTATCTGTAAAAGTAAGTACTCAGGTCCTTACACAATACTCAACGGTACATTCCATCAAGAGGCCGCTCTCTTAGGGTAAGAGGCCAGTAATGAGTTTGACGAGGACCAGAACCGACAACGAACTTAAGAGCACTTTATTAAAGACAATACTCTAGTGTGGAGCGCTTTTCATGCTAAAAGTATTTTATTGAATGGTAATATTATCTTTTGAAAATGGAATGAAATGTTTCTCAGTGGAATTGTGGTCAGGGAAATTGGATTAATGTTGAATTTGTAACGTTGATGTTCATTCAATTATTTCTTCTTTAGGAGCCGTCCATTAATCACGTGAGGTTTTTTGAAACATTTTTAACCACTCCCTCCCCCTTGGTGATACGTGGTGAGGTTTGAAAGTACCCCCGCCACCCAAAATCACGTGTTTTCTGTTGTAGTACGTAATTGTCATATTTATAGGATGAGCTATTTTTAGATGCATTGATGACCAACATTGACGAGTAGTCATTGTAATTCCAACATAACGACATCGCCCATATCTCTTAGCAAGGGAAAAAATAAATACACGTGATATCTTACTAACCTCCCCCCCTTGTGATATTTCGTGATTTTTGCCAACCCCCCCCCCCTTTCGAACCTCACGTGATTAATGGACGGCCCTTATGTAATTTATGATGTATATTTAGTGATTAAACGAACTTACCTGTAAGTGAAGTTCTATCATAATTATACGAAGGGCCTCGTCCGAAGAGATTAGCAATTTACACATGTAGTTTCACATACAATGTCGCCACTCACGCACTTAGTTTGTCTATTCTTTTTTTTTTTTTTTTTTTTTTTTTTTTTGAGGGTATTTAATTTTTTCCTTGATGTCAGTTCACCGTCGATACTTCATTAAGTTTAGAGCTGAAATGCCACTTAAATGATATTTTACAACGGGGTCCTGCTGGAAAGCAGAGGGGAGGGTGGGTGGCTAATCTCTTCGGACGAGGCCCTTCGTATAATTATGATAGAACTTCACTTACAGGTAAGTTCGTTTAATCACTAATTATACTCGTGCCTCGTCCTCGAGATTAGCAATTTACACATGTAGATCTTGAGAGATTATCGTAAAATATCAAATTAAAGAATGGTTGTGCTTGAAATCAGGTATTCTTTAATCGTTATCTGGGATTACAAGAAAATTCTTAATTAAGAATTAATTATGCTAGATGCAAATACATGTCTATCACAATCATCAGAAATCACTCTATTATAAAATCTTGCAAAAGATTTTGAATTATTTGACCACCCGGCAGTTCTCCTAATAGTATCTAAATTTATACCTAAACTATGCGCTTTTGATGTACTAGCATGTCTAGTACTATGCGCGGAAAATTTTGAAACATCGACACCACATGATGCTAAAGTATCTTTGATCCACCTGCTCAAGGTTTGCGAAGATACCGCACTATGAGGCTTTTTCAGACTAATAAACAATAAATCATGTTTGCGGAAGGTCTTTGTTAAATTAAGGTATGACCGGAGTACTTTCGCGGGACAAATCTCTGGTTTGTTTTCAAAATACGGTAGAACAAGCCTAGGTTGTAAAGATCCAGGCCGAGATGTCTTAATAAGGTCAGGAATTTTTATTGAAATTTCGTTTGGAAGAGTAACAATATTTTGAACTAGAATTTTTGAAAACGTTTGTACCCTATGCGCCGTTACTAAGGCGAGTAATGTAATTAATTTTTTGGTAGTTTTTTCTAATGATAATATCTCATTTGGATACCAGGTAGCTAGAGTATCTAACACTATTGAAGTATCCCATGTACAATCATATTTGGGTAACGAGGGCCGTAAACGAAATACTCCTTTAAGAAAACGTTTAATGAGATCATCTTCGCCAATCTGACGTCCAAGAATAAGAGCTAGGGAAGAACGGTAAGTATTTAAAGTGCTGTACTGCGCACCTGACTGGTAGCTTTCATTTAAAAACTCAATAATGTTTAACACCGACGTATTATAAATATTAAAACTTCTTGTTTGGCAGTAATAAAACCATTTTTTCAAACATGAATCATATTGTTTGAGAGAATTTTCAGAAAGCGATGCCAGCATGACGTCAATTGCGGAAGATGACATGCCCTTCTTCAATAGAGATGCCCTGATAATATACCGGCCACCAGGGTAGTCTGCCGATGTATTTGGCGACTGCTGGAATGGGAGAAAATTAACTCTTTAGTTGGACGAATAACAAGGGTTCTGCCTTCTAAAAGCTTATAGAAGAGCGGGTACCATGGTTGGGTCGGCCATAACGGTACTATAAGTATACCTCTAGCTTTATCCGAAATTATTTTTCTTAACGTTTTAAGAATAATTGAAAAGGGTGGAAAGCCGTAGAAAAAATAACCGGACCATTTTACAGAGAAAGCATTTATCGCATAAGCATCTGGATCCTTATGCCATGAAATATATTTTTGACACTTTTTATTGACCCTACTTGCAAAAAGGTCTATATTAGGAGTGCCAAAGGTGTTTATCACTTTTCGAAAGGCGTAATCGGAAAGTTCCCACTCTATATCAGGATGAGTTCTTCTTGACTCAGCGTCTGCAACGACATTATCCGCTGACCGAATATATGATGCAAATACAAATAAATTCCGTGCCTCACACCATTGCCATAATTCTTTAGTAATATTTGTGAGGTGAGGGAATTGTACCCCACCCATGCGGTTTATGTATGAAATTGCAGTGGTATTATCAATACGCAACAAAATTTGACTATGTGATAAAGATTTTGCAAAAATCTTTAGTCCAATGAAAGCTGCAAGGAGTTCAAGATAATTTATATGATTGAGTTTTTCATCTTTACTCCAAATGCCACTCGCTGTCTCACCGGCACAGGCAACACTCCACCCAGTAGTTGAGGCATCGGAAAATATCTCAACGCAATATTCATCAAATTTAATTCTGTTGACTGAATGGTCAATGACCTTTATCCACCATTCGAAATCTGAATGTAATGAACTCGGTATGGACATATATTTTTCATAATCATTGTCGGATTTTAGATTAAGGAATTTGCATCGTTCGAACTGTTTGGTATACAACCAACCATATTCGACGGCTGGACAGGCAGACGATAATAGTCCTACAAGGCGTGCGAATTCGCGAATTTTACACCGGGTAAGTAGCCTAAATTTTATTAATTCGTTTTTAATTTTTATTCTCTTTTCAGGTGGTAAGCTGATCTGGAGATTTTTCGAATCTATTACATAACCTAGATATTTACAAGTATTACTAGGTATCATTTTACTTTTTTCTGTATTAATAGTAAAACCTAAAGCTGATAAAAGTTTTACTGTGGTATTAATATTAAGAATATTTTCGTTATATGTACGGGCTATTAAACAGAGGTCATCTAAATAAACGGTAGACATGAAACCACAAGAGCGTAATAACCTTACTACTGGTTTCATAATTTTTGTATACACATACGGCGCTGTATTCAGGCCAAAAGGTAAGACGTTAAATTCATATAGATTATTCTTCCATATGAAGCGTAAAAACTTTCTTGAATGTTCATGAATCTTAATTAAAAAGTAAGCATCTTTAAGATCTATAGTACTCATAAAACATCCTTTAGAAACCAATTTTACAGTGGTACGTAAGTCCTCCAGCTTAAAATGTTTTGTTTCAATAAATTTATTAAGATTTTTTAAATTTAATATGAATCTAGTTTTACCATTTGGTTTTGGTATTAAAAATGTGCTAGATATATAATGCCCTTCACAGGGTTCGCAAAGTGAGATAGCGCCTATTGTTAACAATTCGTGAATAGTTCGATCGAATTGAACGATTTCTACCTCAGTGTACTTTTTACAAGTAGGCTTAAAATAATTTTGAACAGGTGGACATGAGAATGGTATCTCATATCCTGCTATCCAGGAAAGTATGGTTTTATCGGATGTTATCCGTGACCACTGCTTATAATAGTGGGATAATTTACCAGCGTAGCGTACCGTATCTAGCGGCGGCTGCTGAAGTGCGCCTGCTGCAACGCTCTCGACGAGTGCGAGCGCTGAGGCTTCGTCGGTGCAGGCTCTCTGGTCCTCGATGTCCCCGCCGGTGACGCTTGCGGCGGCCTGCGACTCGGGGGGGGACCTTTCCAGTTTTTTGCAGGAGTGGGTTTTGGTTTTTTCGGCACAGGTTTTGATTGAGTCGTCGATTTTAATTCTGTTCCTGATTTATGAATTGCTTTGGCAGCCTTTAATGTTTCTGGTAAATCCTCACTAAACAAATATTTATCAATTTTTGTTTGCTGTAATTGATTTTTTAATTCTTTCTTTAGGACTGCCAGAATAAAATTACGCCTAGTTATCGAATCGTTATATTGTGTATCACACAATAATCTACCTGTATCCATTAAAATCTTTAACATTGCGGGATCTTTATCATCCTTCGATAACATCATGGTGATTGCCTCACTAACTGAGGATATTGCCGAAGCAGTCTGTTTTTGTTTATCAAAAATCGCCTTATCCCTCTTGATCACAATTTCAGTAATTGCGGCTTTAATTTCAGGATTCAAAACAGGTGCATCGATCAGACAACAGTTGCCGGGAGGTAAATACTTTTCAAGAAGTTGTTTACGTAAATCCTTATCCAAACCTGAAGTGACTAAATGTGCGTACCGTATCGCTAAATCCTTTTGTATATTTTTTCCACAGGATTTAGATACCGAAGGATCCACTCCCAAAATCTCCAAGGTAGCTTCATCTAGCTCGGTGACTGATTCTTCTGCGTTAATCGTAGTCGCAGATGGCACTGTCAATGTTGTAACGGGCGGTGGCGGTGGTTGCACGGGCATCGGCAGCGTTACTGGTTTGCTAACAGTTCCCGACACATGACCGCCAGGTGGCGCAGTTGTGTCTGAATCACTTTCATTTAGCAATTCTTCGACCAATTCAGATTCTATTGGCTCACCTGGAATTCAATATTCCGAAATTTATATACCTACTAGTATGTAGTGTATGCCTGCTAGATGTCGCAGTATTAATGTCGTAATAGGATCATTACGTGATTACTTTAACCATTTTACTTTAAATTAATATTGATGTGCATAAAAGAATAACTACGGTTATCAAAACAGTATGCACAAAGTAACAGAAGTAATGGGCACTATGCACAAAGGTAGGTTAAGTAATCGTGCATTTAGATAATTTTATCGTAATGCGTTAACTACGGGTAAGGTACACCTCAAAGCGTTGTACCGTGAACCCGAGATCTTCAAGACAAGTCACACCTCGAGTCGTTGTGACGTGAGTCTCAATAGTTTATAGGTAAGTAACAACTCATTTCGTTGAAACGTGAACCTTTATAAGGATAACAATACCTTGTGGGTCCTGTGAGCTCGTAGAACGATCCGAACTTGACGATGATTTGCGTCGTTCTCGCACCAATTTCTTTTCTAATTTCTTAAGTTTCTTCTTCAAGCGGTCGATGGAGTCACTATCCGAACGCTTCCTTTTCGGCATGATAATAACTAACGCGTTTTATAACAAAAATACTAAAACAACGTTAAAATGTGTGCGGACTGGCGGAGCACTAAAATGTGAATGAAGTATCGACGGTGAACTGACATCAAGGAAAAAATTAAATACCCTCAAAAAAAAAAAAAAAAAAAAAAAAAAAAAAAAAAAAAAAAAAAAAAAGAATAGACAAACTAAGTGCGTGAGTGGCGACATTGTATGTGAAACTACATGTGTAAATTGCTAATCTCGAGGACGAGGCACGAGTATAATTCTACTAAAATAATATTGCTGATTCTTTGTATTGTATAAATTGTTAATCCCTTCATATTTCAATCACACATAAATATTATAAAACCTTTAATAAGTACACCCTCATTGGTCTAATGGTCACAAGCGCTGCTGAGCATGAGGTCCTGGGTTCGATTCATCGAGTTGTTGGCCATATTAAATGTATACCTACTACTGTAGGTACTGTAGATTTATTTAAAAAAAAAACCTTTATTTTAAAATGTTATATAAACTTAAAATAAATTTATTACATTACGCATTAAACCACTCCTGCGCACCGCTGTTAACCGGCAGTGTGTTTAAAAGACTAGTGGCGTTGCAACGCTTTATGGCAATGGCGATTCTTTGACCAAAGAATGGGCCAGCCTTCATCACGCATAAAATCAACTCATCGCTTAGAAGAGATCGCATCTTGTTGTTTTAATATTTTTTACATTGTTAATCTGTCTAGTGTGTAAATATAGTATTTATATTGAGTAATTAATAAAATATTGCACAATAAATTAGAGTTAAAAGGTGTAACAACATAAAAGAGTAGTTTTTACACCATATACATATAAACCTCGTTAGTAAAAATACTTCAACCTCAACAGTAAACAAACGAATTCGTCACGAAACAAGACCACAGCCAACGCACGGCTAGGCGTATCCACCACGCCGCGCGTGAAATCGTACCAACTCGCGAACATTCAACCACATAAATATACTACAGCCGTGTGTACGCCTGGCGTGTATCAACTAACGTGTGTATTTACAAGCGTAGGGAGTCTCTGAAGAGTTTAATTAAATAGTGTACTTACGTACGTATGTAGTTGAGTTTTATGTGGACGTGAATTTATTATTATTTTACACCTAAGCTTTTTTATATTGGTTGAAAAAGAAATTACAATTTACAACAGATTTGGCACAATGGGTAAGCTATTAGCTTTCTGCGTTACATGTCACGGGTTCAATTTCCGCATGGGAAAAATATATATTTATTTGATTTAGAGACTGTTATTAAGTACCTGTATATCAAAATGTAAATTCATATATATACGTTTTGTGATAAAATAAATAGACATTAAAAATGAAATATAGTGTTTTTTTTTTTCAATTATTTAGAGAAATTAAACTTTAACAATTTGGAAAGCAACAATCTCGCCCCCTACACAACATGGGACATAAAAACAGCACGCGGGACATTGTTCTAAAATAGTAGTAACACTTCTACCAAATCTTAATGTAATGTTAATTTATGTAATCAAACAACTACCCATTACATAGTAATTAATACATTATTTCTCGAACATTTCAGAGTACATTAGACAACTAGTACATAGTGTATGTACTTCATATTCATTAAGAGAATAGGTGATGAGCGCTAAGACCAGATTAAATTGAGCTTTGTATGTTCAAGTAATAGTATATACTAGAGCAGCATGTATTGTTGGTTGTCGGGAAAGGATAATACGTCATATGACGTCATATCGATATTGAATGTATGAACGTTTTACGAAATACTTTTTTTTTGTACTCGCGCCTACTATTAATAATTTCTGTATCGTGGGTGCTTTAACAAACACAAAATATTCACATGCAGATATCCAGACCCGGAATAATAATCTGTAGGTCATACAAATATTTGCTCTATGCGGTACTCGAACCAGCGACACGTAGCACAGGAGTCGATCACTCAACCAATCCGTCAACCGTACCGTCAAGTGTTTCATTGTCAGTTCGATGTGTGTATTGTATTTCCTATGATATCCACACTAATATTATCCTCACTCATTCACTAAGAAATTCTCAAAGAGCCCCGGGCTAGTATTGGGATATATTGAAGAAAACATTAAATTGGTTTAGAGTAGCATTTACGAACAAAAATTTTGTCAACGTGTGGAACTGAGTCCCGTGTTCGGGCTAATTCGGTAGCTGTCGGGTTAATTCGGTGAAATTACTGTCGTTTTTACGAGAGTAACGAACATTGCGCATATATTCCTCGAAGGGTGTGTGAAGTGTACTAATGTACATTCACATTTATCTGATTCCATCAACCGGGGACCGTTACAAACTTCTGCTGGTACTGAGATTTTGCAAACAGAAAAACTTCAATAGCACTTTGCACTACCCGAAAATCGAACCCATGACCTCACGCTTTACAGTCGCACTGACCACGAGTCATCCATCCTTACAGTCTACCCATCACTATAGGTACCAATAAGACAGTCAATGATATTTTTAAAAGAAAATGTTAGTAAGGTTTAGTTATTAATCCTTCACATTTTGTAATTTACTTCATCATTCTATTTTCCTATAGCCTGCTTATGCAAATTGTATTTACAAATTTTTCGTCCGGGAATCAAGCTCGCAACCATCCAAAACCACAACAAAAACCCAATCCCTAATCCACTGCATCAACAGTGCCATCACCAAGTAGGTATTTTGGCACCAATTGTAGCTTTATTAGTTGAATAGCTTTGCTAGTAACATCATTTGGCACCTATTTAGCCTTCAATTATCTTAACTGCCAAGTTAACTTGTATAAACAGCAATGAACTTGGCTTCCACTTCACATAAAAGTTCTAGGATCAACGAAAAGTTGGTATAAGTCTTGTCTCGGCCTCATTGGTCTCATCGTCGCAAGCGCAACCGCTGAACGTGAAATCCTGGGTTCGATTCCCTAGCCAGACAAAGTGTTAATGGGCATCCGTAAGGAAATTCTCAATATCAATACTGAGTCTGGAATTGTGCCTGATAGACAGTAATATTACATGTGACTCAATAACATCAGCGAAATGTGGGTGCACAATAATATAGTTCTGCCTTACCCTTCGGGGACACAGGCGTGATGCTATGTTGTTGGTCTTGAATTAGAATACTTATTTCTAAGCTAACTGTTAGATAACAGTATTTCAAAACTTTCCAAAGCATTTGCTATTTGCATATCTTACACATAAAATCAAATAATAATAATATAATAATAATATTTTTTATTTCAAAAACTTTTCACAAATTTCTCTTAATCTAAGTATAATAGTTGCAATGAATATACAAGTAGGTACTTATTGAGAGCATTTAAATTGTAATTGTAAATGCATCCAACATTTCCTGAAAAACTTCGTCTAGTATAGAATACTATTTTTTTATTTTTTATTATTCCAAATAAACCAATTACATACACTTTTAAAATGTTACTAAGACTCTAGTTGCACTGTTCGAAAAATTTGATCCTATGGAGAAGAACCGACAGGAAACTCCATGGACACTCTTTTAAAATCTCAAATCTCTTTCAACAATCATATTGTGTACATGGTGTGGTACTTATTATCTTCGGCTCAGCAAAAGCATTCAAATGTGGTGGAACAACGTTTTAGTCATACTTGAACAGTCAGTCCTCAAAATATAATGACAGTTGGAAAAATAAAGAATCTTGTGTGGAATTTTGGAAACAATAGAAGCTCAAAACGCTACGCCAAATTCGAGTATTATCCCATTACTGGACACGGGGTTTTATTCAAAATATGAAGTGAGGCCTTAAACTACCACGCTATCGCTGGTCTGGTGCGGCAAGATACACCATCAAGAACTTAAGGGTGTGGACGACTCAGGTGTGAAGGCTTCCCTCACGACGTTTTCCTTCACCGTTAACGCAAGTGATAATCAATTTATGGTCTACACATTTTTTTAAATCTTTATTTTTAAATAGGGGTTTTGTCACGCAGTCACTATGCCACCCTCGTGATTGGTCCACACATGAATTTTATAAGTCACAGACGTGGCTTGAGCCCTCCTTAAAGTCAGGCCCTCCTGCATGGGACGGAACCGATCGAAAGCTTTGTGTTCAGTCCTGTAAAAAAAAAAACCTTTTTCAAACCCTTTACCTACATTACACTTTACAAACATTACAATTATTCTTCATATCTGTAAGATCAGAAACACAAATTAGATAAGAAAAGGTCCAGACACCTAAATTTAGTAATTGAATGGTGCCCCAAAGTCCTCTGGGTAACAAAGTCACATTTTACTTTTATATATTTGTTTCAAATTTATTCATTATCCTAAATCTCATGAGAATACAAAGGTTCCACCTTTTAATTTTAATTCATTGTTAATTGAAAACACGTTTCTGTAGAGTGTGAACTAATTAGAAATAATTAGTTACTTTTCTTTGTCAATTATTTCCTTTGTGCTAAAGTTAAATGTGTGTTAGAATATTCAAGTGAAAGAAGCTTTTTTTTTTTTGAAAATTGACATTTTATTTTTGGCCTAAGAATAATTTTGCCAGAAAGCCTGATCTTTCTATGAAGTAGTAGTAAGTACGACAAAAAAACTCATTGAAACCATAGTAGTCCAATTTTTCTTACTTTCACAGGATTCAGCCAAACGGTAGTTATATTTTTGAAATCCTTTTACATCACTTGCTGATAAAGTGTCGAATAGTAACTAAGCAGATAAAATATAAAAACATATCAGTCAGAAAATATAGCCGTTAATAAGTCTGAGAGTTTATTAGCTAAATTAACTTATCACCTTTGAATTTGAACGCATTCTGGTAGTGGATAAGCAATCAGCTAGTTTATTAGAAAATTGTAATAAAGGGAAATTGTATGAAATTTGTAAAAAAATGTAATAATCATACGCGAGAGCGATACTATCACTCTACCCTAAGTAATGAAAGTTCTACTAAAAATATACGACTTGTACGAAAAAAGAAAAAAAGGCGTGACGTTATGTATGTATGTATGTATGACTTGTAAAACACAGTTCAAGTCAAGAACAATGTACTGAGGTAATTAAAACTAACTCCTCATCCAATATTCTCTGGTGGTAGAGCAATCAGCTAATAGGTTCTATTTCTATTGCAAGTCAATGATTATAAGTGCTATTTTTAGTTAAAGGTTAACTGAAGTAAGTAATACAGTTATAACACTGATGGAAAGTAAATTGGAAGATAACGGTAGGTCACAGAGGACAGACTTTAGGTTAAAAGATATTATTACGACGCACTTCCTTCATAAATTAGACCTACTGGCAGATGCGGTCGCAGCCGGGTCATATTAACAGTAAAGTGATTTGGGGGGTGGGGGTGTAATGTTAGTTGAGCTTGTACGATTTTGGGAGGGGTCATGACCCCCCCCCCCCCCCCGGATCGCCACTGCCTACTGGGTACTTAGTAGGAACTTCCGAAGAATTTGCGACTTCGCTCCGACAACTAGCGGTAGGCTGTAGCGGCTTTCTTGGATAACGAAACGGAACTGTCTACCGAATATCAATAGCGGTTGTTGAAATGCGCTATTTTAGTAGTAGTCGCGCGAGCCCGATAGCGTTTAGCGATGTGACTTTTACACGTGCTTTTTAAACTAGATGGCGCTGGCATTTCCTATGACTATCCCTGAGAAGAAACGTGTTGTGTTCGTTCGTGTGTTGTGTGCGTTGTATTCGAGTGCAACGCGAATTAGATGTTAGCAGGTTATTTCAGAACGGTGAAACGAGCTATCCGCTATTGTGACGATAGCTAGTTTCAATAACCTTTACGTCGCGCACCGACCACCGCTACCAACAACAGAATTGGTAGACAACCTTTTTCTCATCTGCAGTCTAAGAATATTATACAACAATAATTTAATTATGCAACGTTTAATATGATTTCAAATACCGCTTATTGTATGACATCACAAAATAGTATGGTTTTATTGTCGCACTCACATCTCATATTTCTTTAGTCTTTTACTGAAGACCAAAAATTTACATTAATTGATATTTATCAAGCAATAAAAATCTATAAGTGTTCAATTAGCTTCACTTAGATGCTTTTGACATCGAGATCTTCTACACTGTGACGTCAACCGCAGAAGTTTTATAATTACCTAATTAAAAATTAATTATTTAGGTAATTATTTTCTAGGTTATTCGGTGTAACAGTCTGCAAACTTAACATAACCCATACATCTCATACATCAAAATCTATTGAAACGTATAAAATGCAACTCACCCATCCATTACTTGTCTGTAACAACCACAACGATCTACTAATTAAACTAAACCAGCGTGCTAATCACAACAATCTGCACAAACGCATCCACAGTACCACAATGTTCAGCCATGTTCAATCTGATCGCTTGCTACCAATATAATTAATTCATTTCGGAATTACTTGTTGGCATGTGTAGCGCTTGATTTTGAAACAAGGACTTGTAAGGGTTGGTTCATTGCATAGAGCCAAGAGTTCCTATTGGAATTGGGAGGAGGTTATAGAAAATTAGAATAATTCTAAGGAAATTTCCTCGCAGGCCGTGGTGCGACATCGCTCGTCTCATATCTACACGCTGTTTGCTGCATTCATAGCTTTAGCTAGAGCTTCGGCAGATTCAAGCAGCAGCGTTACTTGCAAAATGAGTAGAAACCGTTGCCCTGGTATGGAGTCTACGAGAATTATAGCAGAGGTCTAACCCACAGGTGTATGTGAATAGCTTAAAGCCGAAAACAAATTGGTACTGGAGGTTAATGCTAGAACAGTTATTTTGCACCTGTCGAAATCGTGACATAACTTAGCAAATATACCTCGCATAACTTATTTAGAATTCTACAAGGTAGTATTAGAGTTGACTTTTAGAAGCTAAAAGTATAAGAGATAACTTAACTATAAACGCTACTAGTAGTCGAAGACAGTCAAGACTAAAGTAGCTTTCTCTGAAGGAAGAGACTATCTTTAAATTTATTCAATCATTGATTTATTTGCCAGAAACACATATGGTACAGATGTTATATATCGGTGACCAAGACATATTCTAACAGAATAATAGGTATGCAGATTATTACAGTGATAGATACCTATGTCAAACCTAAGTTAAAAGTCATAATAATCATAATCAAAATAACAAATATTGATAAAATAATTATCATTGATAAAAAATTTGACGTTTAATATTTGATTATCTAAAACCTATAATCTGAGAAAATTATACATAAGCACAAACTACAAGAGCAAATGACGACACGATTGGCGCATTGGTTGTGCAATCGACTGCTACGCTACGTGCCATGGGTTCGATTCCCGCACGTAATAAATAGGTATTTGTAAGATCTACAAATAGTTGTTTCGAGTTTGGGTGTGTGTCCATGTGAATATTTATGTTTGTAAACGCACCCACGATACAGGAATTATTCCAACGTTTAAAAAAAAAAAGAAATTCTTTAGCTGATCTCATGTATACTCCTGTAAGTCACAACAAAATATTTTATTTGAAACGGTTTATTAGACATAAGCTAAAATTGTCTCCCTTGTGGATTTCTAGTCAGATATTTTGAAGATGGAAATATTAAACTTAAAATAACACACTTAGAAAAAATTACAAAGAATTTTAAGACCGCTTTTCCTTTAATCTACCTAACAGCACTCGTTACCAACACTCGCCTCTAATCGACTGCTAATCGATTGTTACCGTTCCTTAAGTATCGATAAAAAGCCGTTTTTTTATTGAACATGGCGTAATCGGATACTGATAATCTTGGTTGAGCGTTTAAAGATGTTTGGGGATCGTTTTAAACGGATTTATTATGCTAAAACGATCCCACTGGTAGATTCTAGTGTCAAGTTATTGATAAGATGGAAGATGCTACAAATATTTAAATTTTACTTTAAATAGAACGATCTAAGCAAATTAAACTATAACAAGTGTTTAGGGCGCTGTAAGAAGACATATTTTAGATAATTGAGAGGGTGAAGAAGGAGCGCATCGCGGCAACGAATAAGGTTCAAAATAGGAATGCGTTTTATGTTAGTTGAATCGAACGACCACCAAAATAAAAGTAATATTGCAGTTTTAATAAAATTAAAAAATAAATGCACGGCTCAGTGGCATAATTCTTAGATATTTCTTTAGTTGATTGAATTCCCTTTATTATTATTACATAAAATATGATAGTTTACGCTCAAAATTTAGACAATTATGCGACGAAAAATATGTTTTGAGCTCTGCTTTACGATTTTTTTATCATGATACTATTTTATTTTTATAAAATATTTTTTAATAAATCTTTCCTTTGAACACTTGGCAAATGTACTCCATTTTTTTCTGGCTTGTAATATGTACCAACACGCCGAACTGTGCGACAAAAAACTTCGTTTTACGGTGTCCTACGTTTGGGCAGCGCCTTAAAATGAAAATGGCCGGTTACCTATACTAAAATTCCCTGTCAAATGTGCCGTATGTTATATCGTCGGTGAAATTGGGCTTTAAAGATCACTACGGGTATTATTTATAACTAGTAACACATTCATGCGTTCTTTCCACATCTTCATACGTTTAGATAGAATCGTCTTTCATGCAGCCTCGAACAAATCGAAGCCTGTTTGAATCCTGGCTCGTGCCGACTTCATGGAAGAAGAAGTACGTACTGAGTTTATCTTGGTATATCCTGTGCTTGGACCTTCTTTCTTTGTACTTTAGTAAAGTAGTGCAGTGTCGCGCAAACTTCCGACAACGCCGGAACACGTCGTTCACCCTCCGGCCAAAGTCTGCCTTCGTGAAGTCACAGATGTTCCGGCAGAACGCATTAATAAAATTGCATTGTACGACGTACCTTAGGTAGGAGCATATAACTAGGTCTAGCGCCTAGAGTCTCGAACTTTTATAAGTCCCTGAAAAGGTCTATTCGAAATAAAAATAACTTTGACTTTGACTTTGTCCATTCATCCTATTGCTATTTTTCATTAATTTTTTTTATTATTTATAGGCACGCGTTTGACCACTATCTCACCTGATGGTAAGCGATGATGTGGTCGAAGATGTAGCACGCTTGCCTAGATGTAACCTATTCACTCTTGACTTAAAGACTCCCAGGTTGTAGCTATCAGGAAACACAGACTCTGGCATTTCTTGTTATTTACTTTAATTGGAGTTCACTTTCCAAATATTATACAGCCTGGACATAAAACTAAAATGGACCATTGAGAAATTTGCCATTACTACACAACATAGCTTAGTGGTTGAAAGCTTGCCTTCAATGCAGAAAATTGGGGTGCTGTATAACGCACTCAAAATAAATAATAAATAAAGAAAATGGTCGAGTTCAATTGTAAATACGATAGAAAAATTCTATAAAATATATATAATGTAGACTTATATTTTGTGTAACGAATAGTTTTTGTTTGTTGAAATAAATGAATTTGAAGAATACCCGCTTTAGAATCTATTTGATCAATTATCTCCAGCACCCGGTGAGATGGGAGGCTGCATTTGTGTCAATGGTGGTAGCTCGCCCATCGCACCACATAAGTTATTTTCAAGATACCTTTCTGGGGCCGCTGACCTTATCCTGCCTCTAGCAGGATAAGGTTATAATGGTATGTAAAGGGTTTAGCAGCCTACCGGCCTACCTAAAGGATCTACCATTATAACCTGACCCACCAAAAAATCAGAGTTGACCTCTTAGCCAACTGGAAACAAATAACACTATTAGGAATATGTATACTAAAATTCAAAACACACAACCATTAAACCAAACAAATATAATAACCAAAAAACAAGTATGTATAATAAAATTCACGAAACACAACCATTTCTGAAAATTTCGTTTCTATGTAATCAGATTACTCGGGCCGAGTGATTCCTTTGTTCGTCCCGGTTAATATGCTCACTTGAGTTCGTTTCTACAATCTAAAGAGTATTTCTCCTTTCTACGGATTAGTATTGAAATGAGAAACGTATTCTTTTGATGTTTATACGGCTTGTGTTCATGTTTTGAACGTGTGTTCGTGTGTTGTGTTGTGTACGAAAATTGGCATGAACTTCATTGGTACTTTTTTCTGGGTGGCTAAACATAAATAAATATATTCAGCTCATTACTGTCCAACTGCTAGACAAGGGTCTCTTTTCTGAATGAGAAGGATTAGGCTTTAGTCCACCACGCTGGACAAGGGTCTCTTCTCAGAATGAGAAGGGTTAGGCCTTAGTCCACCACGCGGTGCAGGTTGGCGAACTACACACTTCCAAAGCTTTATGGAGCCTTCTTAGTCTCATGCTAATCAAATTCTGATCCGAACATGATTCATCATGCCGGATTTGAACTCAGGCACTCTTGCATGGAAGGCAAGCATTCAACCACTAGGCTATCATTTCTAACTGCCACTTATGACACTAATAAAAATGTAAGTATTAGGTAATCAAAAATTTTACATTAATGCGAAAAACTTTACCATATTTCCTTCCTCGTTTAACTTTTTTCATTTCTCGAAGTTTCGACCAACACCTGCACACCGTGGTCACATTAGGACTGGAAATAAGACATTTTAACTCGGAAAAATTTAGAAGAAACAACGACTAAATATTTTTAAAACAAATTTAAGTGGTAAGGGGGGAAAGACAGGGTGTGAGGCCTTTGCCCATCAGTGGGATGTGACAGGCTAGCAGTAACCGTAATACTGAATATAAGTGGTAATAGCCCCACAGCTCTGTCGAGAGTTCATTGTTAGGCTATTTCAATTTTGACGTAGACACATATTGCAATTACATTTAGCTTAGTTAGAGGTACCAATTCGAATAGATAACATAGCATCGCGCCTGTATCCCCGAAGGGTTAGGCAAAGGTGTATTGTACACCCACATATCTCTGATGCTGTTATTAAGTCCCATATAATATGGGGCGAGACTATTGACATGAATGGGTTCAAGAGTTCCAAACTTCATGCTGCTACTGAGAATTTCTAAACAGAAAAACACAATAACCCTTGCTAAATAAAGCAGTGGAATAGGTAATACAACTTAATATATAGTTTGATAAAACAAGGTCGAAACACTTGGGTCATGGAGTCCGAATGCTCGCCTCTTGTTTAAAGAGATCGCAAAGCGATTAGTCGACTCTACACGTGACCAGAGCGCTGGCCTATTTTTGGCCAAAGAATCAGCATTACCTTACAGCGTGGCAACGCTGCCAGTCTTCTAGGTACATTGCCGGTTGACAGCGATGCGGAGGAGTAGTTTAACGCGTAAGGGCTTAAGTAATGTTTTAATATATTTTGCATCTTTAATCTGTTTAGTGTGTGCAGTGGGTGTCTCATGGACCACGAGTGATCAAAGAATCTTATTCAGTGGTCATGTTTATGAAGTCAGTACCTTAAAGTAATGTTTGAGTAGTAGAAATTTGCCAAAAAAAAAAAACGAATAGTTTATTAGAGTTAATTTTAAACAATTGTTAAATTTTAAGATTTAAACTGATGTCGTCTTAAGACAGTCGTCTGAGAGACGTCGCATCACCATCGATGACCTGGCAAAACCACGTCAGCACTCAAAGGGTAAATTAAATTGTATTAAAGTAATAAATACCACTTAATACTAAATAGCAGTCATAAGCCCCATAGTCAACATCACTCCTACTCAGGTCCGCCTTAACATAATCTATTTGCTATGTCGCTTTAATTACCAAATCATCCCATACATGTACGCAACAAGTGAATAAATAACGAGATTATGTGCACCGTAAGCCTGAAATGCAAACGAGATTTCATAAATTGAAATAAATTCAGTGAAACAGGTCTAATGGTAATGAGATTTCGTGACTCGACCGAGACGAGAATATGAAATAAGAAAAAAAATGGACGCATCAATATATAATGGTTACTATAGTATTACTGCATTTGAGGAAGGAAACACATGAATGTGACAAAATAGTAAAAGTAATTACAATAGAACTGACGTCACTGTATGTTCTACGAATAACAGTCCTTAAATATAAAGAAAATTAAAAAAAAAAAACAGTACCTACACAAAAACTGTACAAGAATTATAATGGCACACTGAGACGTGCCGATAGACCTGGACTCGACTGGACTTCTTCAATTCAGTTCAGTTCTTTTGCAATGTGTGTTAAAATATATAACGAAATTCCTAATATTATAAAAAATATAGAACATGAAAATAAATTGAAGAATGAATTGCAAACATAGGTCATAAAGAAATGATATTATAGTATAGACGAATATTTAACAGATAAATAATAATAATACCCATAACAAAAAAACTACTATCTACAAAATATCTATTAAAATAAGTACATAAATATTAAATTCAATATTTTTACAGTATCACGAGTTTTCTTACTATTTACTATCATAGTAAAGTAAATTTTCATGATAGCGATTTTAGTTCTTAACTTGGTCACATTAGGGATTAGAGTCGCTTATGTGACATATGTGTCATAGTAAAGTTTTGATTTACTATTTACTATATTATAGAGATGTCATTTTAGCGACTCGAATCCCTAATGTAACCGAGTTAAGAACTAAAATCGCTTGCATGAAAATTTACATTTACTATGAAAGTAAATAGTAAAAAGCTCATAATAGAGGTACAGGCCTGTACAGTGTACCAAAAGAAGTATTATATATTATGATAATATTTAGTATAAAATATTATATATGTAATTATATTTGTGTTTTATAAATGAAGTGTTAGCATGTAAGAAATAATATCTTGTATAATTGTCTAACTTTGCTGTGCCCAAAAGGGGTCCATAATGATACCTACTTAATTTTAAGTTACCACCTAATCTACATTGTGGAATTGCAAATAAAGAATATGAATATGAACATGACTAGAGCTGAACCAGAGCCTTGTACTTTCCTGTTTTTTATAAGCAGCTATCTTACTGCGAACGTGTTTCTTGTGTGATGGAATTTCGGTTTAAAGATATTTTTCTATATCTCAAAGAATATTACTAGCATTGTTTTCTAAAAGAGAAACTTAACTAATAAACTTATAAAAGTTTTTAAAGCAAGGCGTTCAAGCTGTATAAATTAAAGACAACGATGGACACATTAAGCTAATCTCCACATAATGTACATATCACGTTACTGAAATGAAATGAAATTATTTATTTTGCAATTAGGATTTTTCAATCACTTTTACACGTCTATTTTAAACTAGAAGGCGTCGGCATTTCCTATGACTATCCCTGAGAAGAAACGCCGAAACAAACTCCCCCTGAGTTTGTTTGGGCGTTTCTTCCCAAGGTCTATTTTAAAGTCCAGACAGATTATAGTAAGGATTTATGAGAGACAAATATTTTTGAAAAAAGTGCCTAGTGTGTATTTGTGCTAACCTGTCGCAACAGAGGGCAAGCATGGATCAGTTATCGTGAGAATTAAATGAAATTAAGAGCGTTCAACCTAGATCTCACGCACATTTACAATGTATAGCGGTTATATATAAAAAGTCATTTAAATTTAAACGACATTAAATTATCAAATTAATGAAGTAAATAATATAATAATTAATGGCAAAATTGTATATAAAAAGTATAACTGCCTTATATACCAAGTGTATTCTGTAATCTGTAACTACAGGCTTTGATCGAATATATATTCTGAAGAGTAAATTAACTGAACATCCTAATATCATAAAGCTCTTAATATTACATGAACTTAACTGAAACTATTGCAGATTAAGCTGTAGAACTATAAGCACCTAACTAATAGTAGGTGCGTACCTCGGAAGTCTCCCCCGGGACTTACACGAGGGGGTGGCCTCTTTACAGTCACCCTCTCCGGGGAGTGCCGTTCAGCATGACACCATGGTGGGCTTCGGTGCGGTCTTCTAAGAGTTCCCGAGGCCCACCATATGGTGTCGAGGTGGATCACCGTGGTGAGTTTAGCCGGTAGAAGTCCGGCACACCCCTCCGCCCCATGATGGGTTCTCACCACGTTAATCAAAAAAAGAAAAAAAAGGTGAGTACCTCGGAAAGCACGATAAGCAGTGGGTCCCTGGTGTCATACGAATACCTATGACATTCGTTACGGGTGTCAGCAGCCCAAAAAGTCTGACAACCAGTCTAAGCTTACAGTAACTTTTTTTTTCTTTTTTTATAAAAACCTTGCCCCACACTAGGATTTTCTGCTGTATCGTGGGTACAATTTACAAACATACATGTCACATGCACACACAACCAGCCCCGAAACAACTATCTGTAGATCATACAAATATTCGTTCCGTGCGGGGATCGAACCCCCGACACGTAGCGCCGAAATCTAATTGCTTAGCCGCCAACCGTGTCGTCAAACCTAGTAATTGGGTGGCGGAGGTCAATCAACTGATTAGACTGGAAGGTGACTCCAGTGTATTGGAAAAATGCTAGGTAGATGATGAACGCCTGGTACCTAAATAGGCAGCCTAATATATAAAACCGTTTAAAAACTACAAGAACCCAAGTGAAAACTCCTCTAAATTGAAACTTATCTAGTTTAAACTACAGTTCTAAGTTGCAACTTAACTTCAAGTTAGAGCAAGCCGGTAGAGCTCTGTTAGTAAACGACATTTTAAAGTTGCTTCATAATGTTCAAGTTATAATGAGTGTTATAGTTTGAGGACCGGAGATTATCGTTTTATGAGCTTGGGGATAGGCAGAGAAGATGACAAGTGTAGTTTTAAGTGACAACTTGGAAGGTAATTAAGTGAGTTATGTATCTTGGCTTATATGTTTTGGAGTGATGGTTCCGGGGTTTGGGTAATTCGATTTAATCTGTGGCGTTTTCAAGTAACCAATATTTCAATGAAATGAAGAAACAAATAGCTGTTTAAATGATACAAACAGGTTTTGCAATGCAACAAACTGTACCGACTATTCATTCAATTTAATAGAAATTAGCATATAATCTCTAGTAGTTTACTGCCTACTAATGAGGCACTCTTTGACCTAGTCTTCGCAAGCGCGACAGCCGATTTGTTCGATTCCCGAATCGAGCGTGTTATTGGCTTTTTCTGTATGGAAATTCCAAGTAACAGCGCGGAGTCTAGAATTGTGCCCGGTAGATAGCAATAGGCTCGGCCTCATTACATGGGACGGTATAACGGGATCGGCGAAATGTGAGTGTACAAAGAGTACAAACGAGATCCTATGTTATGTTAAGGAATAGTAAAATTATCAGCATACAATTAAATTGCCATCCATACTGGCTGTGGTTTCTTAACAGAGACAGAACTGAATAAAACATCAAAACATCACGAATTAAAGGTCTAGATTTCCAATTTGATAGCAAACATTTTTCCAAAGTCACATAATAGCAATAAGAACCAACTACAACACGTTAAGAACACTCATACGCAGCTCGGGTACGTTCATTCAGTGCATTACCACTTCCCACTTTCATTCTTTCAAAAATTCTTTCCTTACTCCAAGATCCTCAAAACCCATGTGGTTTGAATCTCAAAAGCCTAAGACTGACACGCTTTGCTGAAACAAAAGGCGCAACTACCGACAGTAATGGCTTCTTTTCAGCCGACAAGCGATACCGTCAGCAAAAAAGTTACAGTTAATTAAAGTTAGAAAACTTGCGATCAATTCGCTGACACCGCCTGAATCGAACTCGACAAAGTTTCTGCTTTATGACGCAGATAATTTTGATGTTTTAAGTTTTAGAAATTTTACGCTTGTGTAAAACTTTTTGGTATGAAACTTTTTAAAGAGTGTGCGTTGTAGGTATCTTGGCGTGTATATTTATCATGAACTGCCTAAAAACCTTTCTGTTGCTGGCTTGGCCTCTTCTTTCAGAGACAAATTGAGCAGTACTGATGTCATAAAGCCTAGATTTTTGGATCTACGACCGATTTGCTTCATCGCTTCGATTTTGGGATATTTATTGAGAACAGGTGCACTAAGCTATTGTGCCATTTGGTACATGCGCTTCACGTATTAACAAAAACATTTTTTGTTTGAATAATGAATACCATTTTTTTAGGTGGTGCATTTATGCTGACGCTGCGTTTAAGAAAAGCGCAGGATGAATGCAGGTACGAGACGTCCTCGCACCACATTCTTCTTGCTTAAGTAAGCTATTTAATTTGCGAACCGTACATGTAGAGTTACGGTTATTGTAGAAGCGGACATTTGGTATCAATTGATTTAATGAAAAATTAATTGTGAAGAATATTCCCACTATGTAATTGGAGCCTGAGATATTGTTATTCGTACCCATAAAACCGATGTAGTAGTGCCAGTTCAATATAATATACCCTTGGGTAAAATTGTAATTTTACAAGTTGTTAATTTACTTGCCATTGTAATTAATCAGGAAAAGAGCATGATAAATAAATAAAACACGCAATAACACTGTCACAGACAGATGTTGTTTGGTGACCAAGTTTAGTACTAAACCCTCGGGCTTTGTGAGGATAGTTGAATGAGACACAGTCTGTGCGGTTTCAGGTATGACCCTACATCATACATCTACTATTGATGGAAAATCTTAACACCGCCATTCACGAAATCATCAGAATTGTAAAACCCCATCTTTTAACCAAAACTTGAAACTAATTTATGTTCTGATGACGTCGAGACAGCGGCTGATTCTAAATTTCCGATAGATGGCTAAACATCTAGTCTATCAAAAACGCGTTTATCAAATAGGTGTCAAAGTTTTTGATCATTTGCTGCATTCACGTGCATATTTCACTCATCCGAATTTTACTAAAACACTTAAGTTCCCGCTCCCGCTTCCCGTTTCCCGCTTCCGCTTCCCGTTTCTCGCTTCCCGCTCGCGCTTCCCGCTCTCAAACACACCTTTCCCCCCAAAAGCACGGGTAATTAAACTTCTTGAATTCTTGATTTATGACTGAAAGATAATTTTATTTTCTCCCGGCTTTTCGCTGGCGAGTGAATTAAATTCTGTAACGTGCTGGTAATAAATGGAGAGTTTATGCACAGGGAATGTGTGAAGATAGGCTGCAGTTATTAATTTACTGCTACACTTGCACTTCTGTTTCAACTTCTGTACGTACCAAAAAACCATTTAAACTACCTACACAAGCGCTTTTCATATGATAGATATTAAACTTATAACCTTTTAATCTCACATTTTTGTATTTCCTTTGCCAGTCTTCAAGACCCTTTTCCACTCCTAAATAATATTGAACTTTACGCTTTCAATCGTAAAGTTGCAAATACAACCTCAAACTACCTCACATAAAATCTATCAAAGGGAATAAAACCTTATATATGAAATTGTAAAATCGTAAATACGTTGTAGTGTGCATGTTGGGATATTTTATTGTTATAGGTCGGGGGTTACTGAGGATGCCTCCGGTCACCACATTGCGCCGAGTAAAGGTCCCGAACATGTATTAAATCCACCATTAGGTAATCCCTGGGGTTATAGCTATAATACCAATCCCTCTATCTTGGGTAATATTAGCTCTGTTTAACATCTTAACTGTTTGGTTTGGATAGACAAAAGACCCTTAGGCCATTGTGGGAAGGAACCTACTTATAATGGAGAAATCATATTCTCAAGGGGACTTAGTACATAATCGATATATAATAATGCATAGATAGATCTGGTCGTGTATGCATATGACATGTATGTTTGTAAACTGTACCCACAATACAGGAGAAATAATAGCAAGGGGCAAAGTTTAAAAAAAAAAACGATGAAAAATCGTTATGAAGCTGCAGTGTTGCAGCACTAGTTATCGCTCGCCGTGTCATGTATTGTCACATCTCTATTTTGTGGACTTGACGTCTAGCTTTCCCGCCTATAATTTGTATTTGTTGTTGAATTAATATTGTTTCACTCAAATAATACAAAGGTGGCTGTGTCGTGGGCTCGACATACCGAGTCAGATCGTGACTGAATTGAGTTGGCGCGTTAGCGTACCGGTGTACGCTAATCGATAATCATAATAAAACCGAGCATCTCCTAAAACCATTACATCAATATTTGTAACGTGTGTTATATTAATTATTAACATCAACACTGGTCGCCTACGATCCGATCTGTTTTAGAGAGGTCTTTTTTACCCTATTGCGCGACAGCAAAGAGATTATGCTTTTCATGCGTAACTGGGTATGTATGTTATATGTAAATGTGTATGTATGTGGAATTCTTTATACCTTCGAAACATCACAATGGCTGAATGGATTTTGATCAATGAGGTGTCTATCGATTTGTATAAATCCTACAATAGTTATAGACGGAGGCACTAGAATCATGACGCTTTACATGCTACTTTTTTTTTTGAGTTGTCTCATCAGTTAACTCATGGAGCTTTTACTGCTTAACCGGGCAAATGGCGAGACCAGAAGGGCCTCCAGCCGAGTAGCTTTACATGCTACGACTCCTGCCACATATATGTATGTAGGCCTCCAACATCTTTAGGACAATGGAGGCTATATTATCTTATACCTTTTGGTGAAATGGTGTGTACTAGCTCACATGTGGAAACGTTTCTGCTAAGCTTTAATTATTGTAATAGCATTCTTTAAATATATTTTTTCATTGTTGTATAATGACAGACATGGGAGTGTTGCTGGGGAGTTTGTTAGACCGTTTTTTCTTGCCAAGCTAAAACACATAGGTAGCGGTCAAGAACGGACGAATTAGTTCTGTCCATAATATGTTTGACGTTCAAAAAGCACTATTAGTATAGTCTATTTTGAATAGATGCATTTTGAATTTTAATTTTAAAAAAATAACTGCAGTTATTTATCATATTTGATTGGATTTTTTTTTTATCAGGTTCCTACTTTTTACACGACTGCCCAAAAAAGGAGTGGAGGAGAAGGGTTCATGTATGTATGTGAGTTTCTTTGTTCCACTATAACTTCTGAATGCCTGAACAGATTTGGATGTATGGGATATCGTTAGAATCCTTACATCATCCCGAGTGATAAAGGCTATAAATTTGAAAAAAAAAACAATATGGCGGCAGTATGGCGGCAGTATGGCGGCAGTATGGCGGCAGTATGGCGGCAGTATGGCGGCAGTATGGCGGCAGTATGGCGGCAGTATGGCTCAACCATAATAAAGTGAAAAAAAAAATATTTTTTACAATATGTCAAATTAAAGGCCTTGGTGAGTGAGCACATTCCAAAACCATATATTGCTTAATAGCGGTAAACAAAAACTGCAATGACAATTTACCTAATACAACTTATTTTTTACTTTTTAGTTCGTTTTTTGGCAGGGCAGTCGTGTTTTTTTTTTTATTTAATTTTTTATGTATATCACCTTTAAATTGGCAAGCACAAGACGAATAATACCATATTCCTACGTCATCTTGTTTCCATCCTTTTAGCTCGCTATTTAGGCAGTCACGCATTTTTTTTACATGTAAAAATGCATCCTGCAAACTGTACCCTAGGGAAGGCCACAGATGACAGAATCTTACCGATTAGAACCATACGGTGTTCCCGCAGTATGTAGCACCGGAGGCACCGGAGGCCTGATTCGCATTAGTGGAAAAGTGGGATCTGATTATGAATTACGTGCACAACAATTAATTATAATCATTAACAAAGTCATCAGGTTTACAATTAACGAGGTGCCACTTGTAACCGCGGTCACAGAATAAACGGTAGCGGTTACCATAATTACGGCAGTTAATGGGTCTATTAATTTTTAAAATAATTACTGTTTTAATTTTAATAAAAAATCAAATTTAAAGGACAGTGATGGTTAATCAATACCTAAGATTTTTATTTTAACCGGACCTCTACTGCCTTTATATAAGTCAAATAGGTAGGGAATTGCATACATGTGGAAGCTTGTTATTAGCAATTTATATAACACAATATACCATATTTTACATTTTATATTAGTCTGTAAGTTTTCCAAAAATAAATACATAAATAATATTATATAATAGACATTTTACAAGTGTAAAACGTCCTGACTTCTATAAGAAATAGTATTCTGACCTAAACTTTCTAAAATAAAATTAATTTGTCTACTGCAGCAAACATGACAGCAAAATGAAACTCCTGATTTCGATTTCGCAAATAATTAACACTTTCCGGGACAGACCGCCTCCCGACGTTATCTCGGTATATCGTTACGTGACAGTACGGCTAAGGGCGGTAGCTAAGTAGCCGCACTGTCTCATTGCATTTCTCATTGTTAGTCATGGTATGACGTTCTGCCCATAGGCGTCAACGTCTGTGGCCGTATATGTCGTAACAAAAAATTAAAAATATGTGATGTATGGGATTTTGAAGTGTCATATCATGACATTTGCAAATCGTCAGGTGTCCCGGAACGAGTTAATTATATTGTGATAAAACATGGTTAAGTGTCAAGTATCACATTAGAATAATTGGTTGACGGTATAGATGAAATAACATACACCGTTCTCTCTAACAACACACATAGCCGACATCAAATAAAATCAATCTCAAAAGAAATCCAGAGACACGACAAAAGGGATTTCCTCATTTCCTCAACAAAAATTCAAAGAAGGAGCCACTCAAGCCTGTTACAAATTTCACGTTTGTCCTCACAAAGGTTCGCGCCAAATAAAAACGTAGGTCTTGTCTCAAAGTACGCCAGTAGCGCCAATCTGTCTGGGTCCACTCCATTAGTGCAGGTGTGCTCATAGCTGCCCGGCTCTCAATGACACTTACAGCTGAGTCAATAGATATTTTACTGGGTTTTATTATGAGCCAGTATTGAAAATCTTGAACCTCTTTAGTGAAATAAGTAAAATAGGACCTAATTATTCCGAAAGATTTAGTAGCAGTTGGTGTTACACACACAAAAATAAATATTTTATACAAATCAGGCCACACGTGGAACCGTGCAGACCTTTTCATACGATTAGCCCCTTTGATCTTGGTCTAAATTATTGGTCCATATTCCAGAGGTTCGGCAAAATCGTCCGAATAAGTGGGCACTATATAACCTATTCAGTGTTCTGATATATGATGCTAAAATCACAAGCAACTAAAAGTCAAAACCCAAATTAATTCTAGGTAACAAACGGGCAACAAAAAGCCTCATAACACTGACATAAAAACAGCAAAACTCCTCGTTTTTCACCCGAAGCCGAGCTTAACAAAGGCTTTTTCCAAATAAATGGTCAAGTCGGAGCGCCGCGCCGTGTGACGGTGCTACACAGCGGCAATCTGTCTCGCACTCCATTAGTCAGCGACCGGATCCGTACCGGACTGACAAATTAAAAGGACCAATCTGTTCTTTAGATTGGATCAGGTGTCGGTCTGTGATGAACGGATTTATTGGAACGTGATTTTGGATTTGGAATGTTTGGATGTTAGGTGATCCATTTCTTCGTAATTTGAAATCCCTTTGACGTAGTACGACAGTACGCTGCCGTACTCTATATGTTTTCGACTGTCGATATTTTGCATGGTGGAAATCAAGCTTTTGACTGACTGACCCCGTCGTAATTTCCAATAATTTTACCATTCCCACCATAGTGTAAATATTGCCGACATCCTAACACTAAACTGCAACAGGCTTCTAATTTTCACTGTAGTGTTTTAGGGTTACATACATAGTCATAACGGTCATAAACTACTACTCAGTGCTTAACCACTGTCATGCAAAAATAGAGGCACAATCGGAAATATGTCGGCACAATAAAATACGCCATACAATGGTTATCGAGTGCGGTGACGCGCGTCGAGAACATATACACTCGACGATTGTTATTCAAAGCAATTAGCTTTGCGTACTTACCATAGCAAAATATGAGTATCACTTTTGTATTGAAGTCCATTTACGTAATTTTTTAATGGGAAAAGCCACTCTTCTGCTTCGTTTGTTTTATGGAACAAGGATCAAACAGATATTTTAATAAAAATACACACAATATTTAGGCTGGTTTAGATAGGAAGGGGCTGTCGTATCGTTAACCTAAGGAAATACAAGCTTTCGTCATGTGATGTTGATGATATCTAATCTTACTACGAAATTCGAAAGTTTGGATTGCTGGATGTTTGTTACTCAATCACGCCAGAACGGCTGAACGGATCTGGATGAAATTTGGCACAGAGATAGATTATAGTCTGGAATAGCACATAGGCTACATTTGATTCCAGAAAAATGTACGGGTTAGTAAACCACGCGGGCGAAGCCGCGGGCAGAAGCTAGTTAGACATAACTACAGTTTGGTCACAGGAGGCCTCCTGTTTTGTTCATTGGCGGTTTATATGTGTTTATTGCATTACATTTGATACTAAAAATACTACCTACCTACCAAAGAGCTTTAATTTTAACACTGTGTATAATATAAATTGATAGCTCTTTGTTTAAACAATAATTAATTAATGTGTTCAATTATAAGCCAGTTGCTAGTTGGTACCAGTTTCTATTTTATATTATCGAACAACAGAAATAAATTGTATACGCGTGATGGTAAGAAATCAGTTTATTCGTATACAATACGGTGAACAATTCGTTGGGGATCAAATGGGAGCAAACGGGTTTAGGGTTGCCCCGGAATCATACCATGCCATGTTTCACTTTAGTGGGCCGTTGAAAAACATGTTGTATTGAACTTCTTGCTATATTTTTCTTGATGCGGTTGAAAACTTGCCTTTCATGCAGAAGGGTTTGAGATCAAAAATGTGCGGACCAAAATTATATTAATATTTGTATGCAATGAAAAAAAGATCTGCGACACATAGGAAGGCACAATAATGTTCTCGATTTAACAATGGTTAACAATATTTAAAACATAATTAATGGAGCCAGGTGTTACTTTGCGAAAATCCATGATATACAAGAAATATAATTAGAATATTTAGTTCTAATTCCGCCAAACTAGTTCAAGTTTGACGACACGGTTGGCGCAGTGGTTAAGCAATTAGCTTTCTGCGCTATGTGTCGCGGGTTCGATCCCCGCACGGAACAAATATTTGTATGATCTACAGATAGTTGTTTCGGGTCTGGTTGTGTGTGCATGTGAAATGTATGTTTGTAAACTGTACCCACGATACAGGAGAAATCCTAGACTGGGGCAACGTTTTAAAAAAAAGCTTGGGTGCATGCACAGCACCGCCCTCCCGCCCGCAAATATATGCACATGCAGAAGGTGGGATAGAAATAATGTAACATGCAACCCAAACCGATCCTCGACACGTGTTTGGCTCCTCCACGGGGGACCCTCAGGAGATGATGACTCGTCGATGAGTCAACATCTCCAGTCTTGAATATTTAAAACACACTGAATAAATAACTGTAGATCATAAATTAATAACTTTTTAACCAAGCATCTCATTCATTATTCCATTCACGTAGTCACATCGCTATATGTGACACACTTCTTCATCAGGGCAATTTTGTTTGAACAAAACTAAGTACAAGGGTCAAAAACTTTTATCATACTGACAACCCTTAACTTTGTTACGGTCTGGGCCGTTTTCTACCGTATTGGGTGCGCAATGAAAATATTCCCCGACCCCTTTTTGACTTTCAAATTGAATCGCCCGAAGCACGCAGACTTAGGAATCAATTTGATACTTTATTTGTGATCTTTCGTCTTTACGATGTTAGGATTTGGCCCGATTACCCGCTAAAAGATAGGGGACATTGGTTTATTTCGTTTTTTTAACGGACTACCCCCTACGGCACTTAATTCGGTTTTAAATGGACCGTGATTTTATTTATTTCACTTTTTTTAGGCTGCTTCATTGGTCTATATGTCGCAAGACTGCTGACTGCTGAGAATGATTCCCAGGTTGGGTAAAACGTTATTGGGTTTTTCTGTGTGGAAATTCTCAGTAGCAGCACGAAGTCTAGAACTATGTCCGGAGATGGCAATAGACTCGCTCCCTATTACAGACTCGATAACCTCATTGGTGAAATGTGGGTGTACAATACCTCTACCTAACCCTTCGGAGAATACAGACTATTTACCATAAAGATGTGTAACCCATAAGTAACACTATATTGTATACTAGATTTTGCCCGCGACTTCGTACGTGTATTATATATATATCCCTATATTTTAAGTTAGACCTCTAGCAATACATCGGTGAAAACTGCATTCAATTCCATGCAGTAGTTTTTGCGTGATGTGTGTACAAACATACAGACAGAGAAAATTCTAAAAACTATTGTTTTGGCTTCTGTTGCTCTAATAAAGACCCCATATTAGTTTTTCTGTATTATCAATAATGTACAGACATCGGCCTGTTATAATTCTATTATATGTATAGACCAAAGTTTTGTTTATGAAAACTTTTTAGGTTTTAACGGTGTTGTGAACTCCGACCCTTTTGAATGGAAGCTAAACGTAATGTTATCATTGCCAAATAATACGGTAGATGACTACTAGTCATCTGAATTACTTTTTATGAACTGTCAAAATGAAATTTTGTTCAAAAAATGTTTGATATACAAAAGCGTGACGTCATAGTTTTTCATTGTACTTGAAATACTTATTGTGGGATTTTGATAAATTATAAACTGAAAACGCCAAAGATGAGCAAGATATAAAGTTTAACAGAGTTTTTAGAAGGAAAACTATTAACTAAACAAGATTTCAGAGCATATTTTTGATGGAGTCATGCAGCCTATTATTTAGTTCCTTATCTTCATATCAGTAAGTTAGATGGGGTAATGAATACATTAATATTGTCAAAAGGTCGTGCTCAATCTACATTTGATTTCTGTACCTCGGAAATTAGATCGAAAATGTCTCTCATTTGTATGAAATACTGCCCATTTGTGGTTTTAGGGGTTTCACACTCATTGTGATAAGCCTTTCTATTATCCTACTTCAATATTATAAATGTGAAAGTTTGTGAGGATGGATGGATATTTGTTACTCAATCACGCCAGAACGGCTGAACGGATCTGCAGCCTAATTACGTAACTAAGCGACAGCATCGTGACAGCCACGCGACAACAATCTCACTGTCAGCCAATACATTATATGTCACAAAAATGACGTTTGACAGAAACTATCGCGCGATCTACGCCTGTCGCTACATCGGTAATTAGGCTGCCGGATGAAATTTGGCTAGAGATAGATTATAGTCTGGAATAGCACATGGGCTTTTTATCCCGGAAAAATGTACGGGTTCGTAAAACACGTGGGCGAAGCCGCGTGCGAAAGCTAGTAATTTATACATTTTACTCTTATCGACTATTGTTTTATAATAACATAGCATCATGCTTGTATTCCCCGTATACACCCATATTTCGCCGATGCTGTTATTGAATCCCATGTAATAGGGGGCGAGCCTATTGCTATCTACCGGGCATAGTTCCAGACTCCATGCTGTTACTGAGAATTTCCATACAGAAAAACCCAATAACACTTTGACCCGGGAATCGAACCCAGGACCTCACGCTTGCAACCACTGGACCAATGAGGCAGCTCTCTTGTTTTATAATGAAAGGAAGATATATTTATTCGACGCTGATAGTTAATATTTACTAGAATTGCCTCCTTGGTATTGTGGTGGCAAGCGCAACTGAGCGTAGGGCTTTGGTTCTCGGGTTGGGCAATGTGTTATTAGAATTTTCTATATAAAAATTCTCATTAGGCAACCTGGAGTTTGGAAATGTGTCTGGGGAAATATTGATGTCAACAGTCAAATACAACTCTGCTTAACCTTTAGGAGAAAAAATATTTTAGGTATGGCACCAAAAATATAGAACAAACTACCTAAACATATCATAGATATAGATAAAATAGATTTATTCAAAAGATGCTTAAACGTTCATATTTCATCATACCATTAATGATTATCTAAATGAAACATGCTAAACCTGCCGTATCTGATTTATACATATATCTATTCTACGTTCTTATTTTAAATTAAGAATTTTAAAAATTATATTGTGATGTTACCCTAGTATTTAATACCCTATGTGTTACCCGTAGTATAATATCTTGTATTTACCCTTAAATTATGTGACATGTACTTTTATTTATCATACAGACATTTGTATTCTATAATTTAATTTGACTTTGGCTGTGAATAAATGTTATGACTGTTTAAATTTGTACGCTTCAATGCAAAACATCGATGGACACACTTTAACAACCAATTGTAACATCCCACGTATAATCTATGATTACAAATAAATAATTTTGAATTTTGAGAATACAGGCGAAATGCTATATCACACAAAGCAAATTACAAACAGACACTAAACAAAGGAATAATACTGAGTGTAATATTTAAAAATCAGCATGATATACAAGGCGATGGGAGCGCAGAAGTTTTTCATGAAGCTTACCTAGTTTTATGAAATTTCAAAACTATTATTCAAATGCAAAACACGAATCACTAAAGTACTTTTGAAAGCTGGAACTCTAGTAAGATTGGGTTGGACAATAGCAGTTATGGTTACCGGTTATTTGATGTGACATCTACCACAAAGAGTATCGTTTAGCTGCCGGCTTCTGACAAAATTTTCTTGATATAGGTACGCGCAAAATACGTGTTTGGGGGTTAACGTTTCTTACATCGAAATCTTAACGAATTAATTTGATTTTGGTCTCTATCGATTTTTTTTTTCAGATTATAGGTGAAAGGTATTGTTTTAAAAAAAAATGATTAATTTAATAATTATCACGAGATAAGTATAAGGAAGACTTTTAGTTAAAAGAACGCATTTTGAGGATTAATTATTTCTCAAGCTATAAACAATATAAAAAAACAAAAACATGACGACCTAGTTTTTACTTGTGTCTATAACATATGAAGTAAGGTCTTACAATCGTCATATGAAGTAAGGTGACCCGGGTACATCCTGTGACCCGGGTACGTCCTAAAACTGCGGCCAGACACCGGAGGACGGGCAGCAGCGTCCTCTCACTAATCGGTAAGCCACTGCGATCCCCAAGCCGCCTGCCAAGCGTGGGGATTATGGCAAACCCCCCTCGGGGGAGGCCTTCGTTCAGCAGTGGAGGTCTTCTGGCTAATGATGATGATGATGATGATAACATATAAAAATCAGCAAGATCAGCTTATGTTTAGTGGGGTAAAAAGTTAACGCATTTTGTATGAAATTTAGCTCAACTATAGTCTTAGGCACTGGTGAAGGAAGAAAGCGTCATAGCAGACCACGCAGAAGATGGTGGGACGAACGACAAACCAATAATCACATGGTCTACACTGGCTTTAAAGCGGCAGGTTTGGAAATGCCTTTCCACAGCAGTTGACAAAATATATTAATAGCCCAAAAGTATCAGTATTCTGTATTCTTCTTTTTACCGTCCATGCAAAAGAGTATCTTCGCACATTATAAAAGAACGTTCATTTTAAACCATTTGAACAGACCAGTTAGCTTTGACGCAGACGCGACACGCATAATGAATCGATCGATTGAATTCTATTCTTTAACGAATCGAGTCAATCGGTTCGTTGCGCGGTAACGATTCGGTTTTATATGCACATTGTATTATGGAGCTATTTTTATATGAAGGGAAGTATGGGATTTATTTTTAAAAGAATTTTTATATGTGTTCTATAGATGACTCGGTGACTACACGGAGCAACTATCGTCTGACCTCCACCACCCAATTACTGGGAGACACTGATACTCTAAGGTTAGACTGGTTGTCAGACTTTTTGAGTTGCTGACACCCGTAACTACTGTCATAGGTATTCTTATGACACCTGGGACCAACTGCTTAACGTTGGGGGAGGGGGGGTGGCTCGGGGTGTGAAACACGATCACCCATCCAAGGTTTGACCGCAGCCAACGCTGCTTAAACTATGCAGCTACGAATCATTTTAATTTAAATGTTTTATCATGATTCGTATACAATCCATTCAACAACCAATAACTCAAAAAATCTGTTGACATGAGATTTTGACATCATAAAGGAACCTGAGTCTTGGGAAAAACTTCAACTATTACATAAATAGTGATAAAACCCACGGGATAACATATGTCTTGCTCATAATAGACGACAAGGTTCGCGCAGTGGCTAAGTGATTAGCTTTCTGCGCTAGGTGTCGCGGGTTCGTTCGATAGTTGTTTGGGGTCTGGTTGTATGTGCATGTGACGTGTATGTTTGTAAACTGTCCTCACGACACAGGTGAAATCCTAGTGTGGGGCAACACTTTCCTAAAGAACAAAATAAAACTAGCAAAGTTGGTGTAAAGCTTGTCTAGTTTTCTTCACAATAACTAAAAACTAAATTTTCCAGTACAAATATATTCTGATGACGTCACGCACGAGGCTCATTCTGATCCACATACTCGGCCTACTACGAAGCACCAACATTAATACCAGCATAACACAGCCATACCAGCATATTCCTTCTTATTGCTTTACCCGTTTGCCCGTAATAGGGACCGGCGAATCGGTTACGTGTTCATTAGTGAACGCATGCATCGTACGAAAGCTACCGTCTGACTTTGGAAATAGGGGAACCAGATGTTAGGAACATGTATGAGAATATTATCAATATACACTGATGGTCCACTAATAACTAAAGTCAATCATCGGCTTTCTCATCACAAGATTGAATGATAGAATGAAGATATTAGTGAATAATACATAACGTAGCATCACGCCTGTATTCCCCGAAGGGTTATACAGAGGTGTACTATTATACATCCACATTTCGCCGATGCCATTATTGAGTCCCATGTAATATAGGGCGAGCCTATTGCCATTTACCAGGCACAGCCCCAGACTCCGTGCTGCTACTGAGAATTTCCGAACCTACAGAATAACCCAATAACACTTTGCCCAACCCGGGAATCGAACCCAGGACCTCACGCTCAGCAGTCACAGTTGAGGCAGTAGAATTTTTTAATGAATATATTATTTGGATTTCTGGGAAATTAACATAATAGAGAAATAATATTAAGTTTATCCGGCTATTGAAAAATCGGGCCTTTATTTGATAGGCCTCCCAGAATACCTACAGGACCGAATGCTATAAACATAGATATGTACGTATTTACTAAAAATTAGAACACCTATCCTAATATTACCTTACCAAATAAAACACAATTCAAAGTGTAGGTACAGGTGGCAGAGAAAAAATGATTTATTATATTCCTAGGTACAAAGAAAAAAAAAATGATTAATGGCTAGAACCTAATTGAGCGAAGAAGAAAAATTACTAGCGTCCAAGCGGTTAAATAATGTATTCTTCTTTCGTGAAAAATGAACCAAGTTTATTTCACTGAGAAAACAAAACGCTAACCCGTTCATTAGGGCTAGATTAAGCTAGCTCAGTACCTGTGTTAATTACAGGTGAAAATAATTTATAGTACCTATTTTATAAGGGTCAATTCACACTGAGCGAGCAGCGGCCGGCAGCGGCTTTTTGAGGCATAATATTACAAATCATTTTGAATCTTATCTATGTAATTAAAAAGTTCATAGTTATTTGAAGACAAAGGCGGGGCAGCGCGGCGCCCCGAAGCTGCACGAGCCTTCTAGCGCCGCACTGCCCCTTGCGGCGCCGCGCTCAGTCACTTGCTCTAACGGCCGCTGCACGCCGCTGCTCTTTCAGTGGGAATTGACCCTAAAGGTTAGCATTTTCACCTTCAAAACTTATAGAGGTAAGGCAATGGCCGGTTACCACGTAATATAAAAAGCAACAAGAACAAAGTCTGCTTAAAGATTTTTATTTTTGTTTCAACTGGGCAATTTCTCTTTAGATTTTTTTTAAACGTTTCCCCAAATTAGGAATAATTCCAGTATCGTGGTTGCGTTGACAAACACAAATATTCACTTGGACATACAACCAAGCCCCGAACAACTATCTGTAGATCATAAAAATATTTGTTCCATGCGAGAATCAAACCCGCGACCCGTAATGTACCAGTCGATCTTTAACTAAGTACTGCGCCACCCGTGCCGTACCGTAGATTTAATGTCGAATTTGAAATATATCATTTAAACTAGTTTCCACCCGCGGCTTCGTCCGCATTGAATAGGAACCCGTGCATTTTTTCGGGTCACACGTAGCGCCATCTAGCGTCCTAAAGCAATTATGACCGTCGAAAGTTATTGTTCTTTCCCTCGGGAACAGTACTTTTTTCGGGATGAAAGGTACCCTATGTCTTTTTCTGTACCCCTGACAACGTATATGCAAAATTTCATGATGATCGGTTCAGTGGTTTAGCCGTGAAAGGGTAACAAACAAACAAACAAACTTAGTTAGTTATTATAGTATTAGTTACTGTTATAATATTAATTAGGATTATGTAAAGGATTATTTTATGACAGAGAACGAAACTTCGAACTAAACATAGTAACTTTATATTTGGCGCACGAACCATCACAAAACAAACCTTGACAAAAAACAGGGAAAATAATCGTCAAAATTAAAAACAAATAAATTCCTGACCTTATCCTCATCACCAATGCCACGGAAAATATTCCATCTTTACCGCAAGGGTAACATTTAAGGTTACTCGTGACGTCACAGCGCACGCGCACTTAAGGTTACCAAAAAGGATATATTCATTTGACGATCCTTCGTTTGTAACCTTCGCTTACGAGCGGTAAATTCGTGATTAGATTAAAATGGTGTCTTATGTAAATTCCTAGATTTTTTTTTAATTTTGCCCTTAATTAAATAAAAATGAATCGTCAAATGTGTTGCTAAATGCATAACTTCCGAACGGCTGCACTTATTTGGTTAATTCTTTTTTGTTTGTTGTTTTTGTAATTGTGTAAAGATTTTTATGTAAGATTTTTTTTGGAAAATCCACCGGAAACTTCGGAAATTTGAATGGAATTATTGTATGAAATTTTTGATATTGTTCATTAGTAAATTAGACCAATGCGATTCCGGGGCGGGTCGCTAGTTAATAATAATTCCTGATGTGCGTTAAATATCTCAAATATTCGCATGTAAAACGCAGCGCCAGATCGAATATGAAAATACATTTTCCAGTATAATTAGCCAGACAGTAATTCATTAGTTCTATTTCACGCGTTTCACACATCACTGAATTAGTATGACATGACGTTATTAAGTCCCCTAATTTCAGGGTAGTGTTGTTTCCAAGCTCGCGCTAAATTGCAATAAATCAACGGTAATATATGCAAATTGCAACCGACGACAGAGCAATCACTGACAATTCTGCGTTTCAGATGTCCTCCGCGAAAAGTGATTTGAAATTTTAGAAACGAATAAATTAGAATACCTCTCCGATAAGACTGCCTCACTGGTCTAGTGATTGCAAGCGCGAATGCTGATTAGGAGGTCCTGGGTTCGATTCGCGGATCGGGCAAAGTGTTATTGGGTTTTTCTGTATGGAAATTCTCAGGTTGATGGCCATAGGCTCGCCCCTATTACGTCAAACACAATAACGGCATCGGCGAAATATGTGTGTACAATAGTACACCGCTGCCTCACCCTTCGGGGAATACAGGCGTGATGCTATGTTATGTTAGCTCCGATAACAACCGGTTGCATGTTTGTGTTCATATATATTTATTTAAAGCTCATCAAACCCCTGACAAGCCAGTGTTTCGCCGAGGAAATGTACTATTCTAGACTTCGGCAGTAGCATTGGATGAAATACTCGAAGATTAAACAACATTAGCCATCTTCTGTCGAACCAGCACAAGATAACATGGGAATCACTCATGACATAGTAAAATGATTACCCAGTCAGTCAGCAATGGTGATATCGAGGCTGACTGCTCAGAGTGCGACAGACGATCTAATATCTCACCATTCGTGGAGGCTCTTTCCTTGAAATATATGTGTAATAGCCTTGATATAGGACATAGAATGAACATGTCAAAGATCAAATTCATGACTAACAGCCCCAAGTGACAGCTCGTGTACATATTCCACGAGAATTTTGGTCGAAACTACTACTAAAATCTACCTTCCAACGTGTCAATATCAGACAATCTCTCCTGTAACAAGAAAGAATGCTAATAACAAATAATTCCGAGTAATGTTTGTTGACTCTAAAGTTCAGAATCTACGCTATAAACAACATCCAGAGACTTCCAATTTCATTCGGAACGAAAGCCGAGATTGAATAAAAACCTGAACACCCATTAGTTAACATAAAAAAAATATAATTAAAACTTTTGATCGAAAATATACGAAATAACAAACCCGATTTATGAACACCAAATGGATACATACAATTAGGAACGCGGCAGTCAAAATAAAAATACAATCGGATCTCTGAGTTTTCCAATTTGTAACGAAAAAACTCCGCAATGTTAAAGGCATTTTCGGATAATTTCATCGCATGCGCGGCCTTTATTCATTAAAAGTATTAAATCTCTGAACGAAAATAGGGGTTTTGGCGCGTGTATCTCCAGTTACAAATTATAAGCTTTCCCTATATGGAATAAATCTTTATTCTGTTTGGGTTTTATATACAAAGCAATATTAAATTCTGATCCGCACATGATTCCGAAAAGTCAGAGCTGCAGGCCGGGTTTAAACTCAGACCCTCTTGCATAGAAGGTAAGCGTTCAATCGCTAGGCGACCAATGCTTTATTTTTAAAATTTATAGTAGGAAAATAGTTTTATTTCATTAACTCCTCTTTAAATATACATACATGAAGTTCCGAGACGCGTTATTGACGATATTTGCGAGCGTCATAGCAACCATTTTGTTCCTGGCTTGTAATCCCGTAGAATGGCAAATTAAATTGGTCTTGAGTTCGATTCCTGGGTCAGGCTAGGTGTTATTGGGCATTCTGTATGGAAATTCTCAGTAGCAGTTCAAACCTTTGATTCATGCCCGGCAGATGGTAATAGACTCGCCCCCTGTTACATGGGACTTAATAACGGCATAGATAAAACGTGGGTTTACACTAGATGTACCTCTGCTGAATCCTTTGGGGAATACAGGCGTGATACTATGCTATATAGTGCGGGTCACTGACCCATCACAATGAGTGTCCTATTAACCTCGCATCAATCGTAACTATGCCATTGAAACGAATCAATAGCGCCACGGAGAAGTTCACTCATTGCCCGAAAGACTTTTAATCGTAGAAACCGCAATGAGAGAAACTTGGTGTGTGAATACTTCAAAAGGACAAATAATAAAAGAAGAAATTACAATGAAAACATTTTGACTGTATAGTACAGTTGTGTTAGTGTTGCAAGTATGTTTCATTGAACCTGTAGCGACTACTACTCGCAATATGGCAAAAAGCAAAGCGCCATCTATCTCAAGTGAAGCTACAACAACAAACCCTGAATCGCACTATGAAAGTTTACAACGATTCGACGATTCTAACACATATACGAATGTATATGTGTTAGAATCGTCCAACATCAATCGTTGGGCTTCGGTCCGCCAGACTAACCACCTTGCCTGGTCGGAGGATCGTCCCTTTTCAATGGAGGAACATCATACCTCGTTCCTCCATAAACCTTAATCATAGAATAACAACATTATTGTTTTTTCGGCACACATTGTGCGCCGGCCGCCATTATCGTACTTAATTAAATGTCAACCTACAATATTGTGTGATGTCATTATTTTGACGTCAACATATTGATCAGAAATCATATCACTAAAACAGTTTCTGTATTAAGCGAGAAACATAGTTCTAACTAACGAATATTCCACTACAGCGTACAAAAAAATATCAATAGTAATATCAACGCAGACTTTTCCCGCCATATGCGCCGCCAGACGCCATTTGCCCGCGTAATTAAACGTCAAGCAACCATTTTGCGTATAAACATGCATGAGAGAATCGCGTCGCGTCGCCCGTCGAAAATGTTTTAATGCCTTTTTATATTTATTCGTAGATGCGAATCGAATATTAATTCGGAATTCCTTTGTGGATTTATGATGTGGGATTGAATTATGTTTTGAACTTACAAATTGGCTTCTAGATATTATTATTTCTAGTGGTACTTTGACAAAGAAAGGCTTTGAGGAGCGTGGTATATTTGTGATTTTGTTTGAACAATTCATGATAAAATATTCTGGTTATGAATTTCTGATTGAACTGGATTTTTGTATGTTATTATTGACAAAAAAAGAAAATTGCTTTGATATATGTAGAAAAATATTTGAATGAAAGAAACCAGAATATTAACTGGAGCTAAACAAGAGTCTTCATAAATACAATAATTTTTTGTCAATAATTGTTAATTTACTAAATAGCAACCCTCCCTTATTGCTAACCCTTATATGAACCATACATTTATTTATGCACCAATATTATTTTACTATCTTTTATTGATGTTATATAAAAGAAGAACAACGTTTAAAATGTTGAACTTCACACTTCTGTTGGATTTTTTTCCTTATAGTATTTACTTCAGATAAAGAAATACATATATGCAGAAATTTCTTACATGCTACTTATAATAAACAATGCGCCACTTGCAATGATAATATTCTTTTACTAAGTATACTCTCTCTTTCTAAACCAAATAAATAAATGAACTTCAATACGAACTACGAACCTGTGACATATACAAACTCTACAAAGACAAAAGCAAATGAATCACAGTTTTCAAATTCGGTCACGCGTGTTGCCAGTAACATTGGCACCTGATACCAACTAACGCCATAATTGACCGTCAAGGAGCTGTGCATCATGCATAATACATGCTGACCACGGCGTAACAGTAATTGGAGCTATTGTGGAAATCAGCGATGCGACTATTGTGCGTTAGTTGTGCAACGGATGCTGGTTTGGCTACGGTTCTGATTGATTAGCGGTTTAGGTGATTAGTGAAGATATTATTGACCTGTCTTGTAGGATCAGGAAAAGGTATTACAGGTAAATTATGTAACTTAAATAAGGCAAACCAAACGATGATTGATGATAATTGTTAATAAATAACGAATTAATTTTGAAATGATTGCTTTTAATAAAATCTACCTAAATAAAGTATTCGCAACATTGAGCTTTATGAGTGTTATTGAACCATATTATTCATTTTAATTAACATAATTCGAATAATCATTTATCTGATTCTGTTTATTGGATTTTGGCATAGCTATAACTGTTATTAGATATATACACAAAAACAATTTCACTGTGGAACAACCACCTGCTAATCGCTATTAACATAATAAAGACACTATACAATTCTGCCGTCGCCGCCTTAATTACGTCACAAGCAATACAGTCCTTCTGGGCAGTGATTACACGAGCCGACTCATTATCTACACAATCGCCGAAAATTCACTAATTAGCAAAGCAAAGGAAAGCCGTTTACCCCACATTCATGAATATTGATAATGCAACATTTTCTTTAGTTAACAGCTGTGCGAAGTACGCAAATCACGTACGCACAATGACAATTCCTAATCGACCGGTGTTACACAACCAATGATCGTCACATGGGGCCAATGTCGCGGTCCACTCGTCTAGAATATCGATCTGGAAAGATGACACATCCGGTGATCGCGGAAACTTTGAAAAAAGGAAATGTATATAAGCGCTGCCCGGTAAGACCACAGCATCATTCGTCTTCAAACAGTCGAAGTAAACAGTTCAACATGAAGTCCTTTGTGTGTGTACTCCTGCTCGCAGCTGTTGTAGCAGCCGAACCTCCTCTATTCAGACAACAACAAAGGTACAGGTTCCAGAGACAAGAGCTGCAATCTGGCTCAGACAATGAAGCCACCACTTCGAGAAACGAAGAAGCACCTTACGCCCCAGCTGGCTTCAGACCCTCAAAAGAATTCAATTTGCCATCTCGCCAGGAAGTTTCTCCTCCCTCAACATCATACGGAATACCTGACGACAGTTACAGCGCTCCTGTGAGGACGTACACAGCTCCTCAAACGCAGTACGGGGTACCAGAAAAGAGCCCAGAAACTGAATACGGTGTCCCAGAAAACAATGACGCTGAACAAAAGGAAGAGGAGGTCGAAGAAAAAGAAGGAAGCGGCACAGAAGAAGAAAAGAATGAAGATGACAAGGGAAAACTTGTAGAGGAGCCTAAAAATGATGCTGAAGTAGTGAGCGCTCAAGGAGTGTACTACGTCCTTCTGCCCGGCGCTCAGCTGCAGAGAGTGCAGTTCCAGACAGAAAACGACGTGAGGAATATGGCATATACTGCCCGTCTTCAATACAGAGCTGAAGACCGCGCCCCAGTGTACGTCTACACAGCCGTGCCCCAATATCAGTCCTCAGCTTACGTACAATTATTCTAATTTCAAACCCTTTCAGTGCTATACCCCCAAACGGATGCAATTTAGATTTGTGAGGATTATACGAGATCCGATACCGCGATACGGAAATACCGTTTTTCAAAAGAATTTATTGTTCAATGTCGTTCTCCAATGTTTGTGAATCGTTTTCAGTTCGGTAATAACCTCCAAATATTTTTTATGTAATTTATTCGGGACGTTCGAAATAAATGTCTTTGTTTTACATAATATGATGTGTTTTGTTTGTTCTACTGCTTTAAAAGTGTTCGTAGACTTCATAATTTATATATTTTTGACGGCACGGTTGGCGCAGTGGTCGACTGCTATGCTACGTGCCGCAAGTTCGATTCCGACACGGAACAAATATTTTTATGATCTACAGATAGTTGTTTCGGGTCTGGGCATGTGTATATTTGAATATTTGTGTTTGTAAATGCAGTCACGATACAGGAATTATTCTTAGTGTGGGGGCAAAGTTTAAAAAAATATATAGATTTTGTGAGATTTCACTAAAAATCAAGACGACATTACTTTAGTGGCACTTAAAAAATTTGTAAAGTGTATTAAGTGATGATAGTAAATGATCAAGCTCACATCAATTATAATAAGATGATGTTTTTAAAGCGACTCACGGCTTGCTTTATTTCGCTCGGCAATAAAAAGGGATAGAGAGCGGTAGACTATTCGACACCACCATATCGCCGGTGCCGTTATTAGGTCTTATACATATAAGAAGACATAAGACTATTGCCACACATCCGACGCAATACCAAATTCCAAGCTGATACAATTTTTTTTTTTTTCTGACAAATATACCCTATTTCATTTTGCCCAACCCGAACAAACCCTTGCGACCAGTATACAGAATGTTTTTTTTTAATCACCATTTACTGTCCCACTACTGGGCAAGGATCTCTTCCCAGAATGAGTAGGGTTAGGCCTTGGTCCACTATGGTGTCCTGGTGCGGATTGGCGGACTACACACACATTCAATAACTTTATGGAGCCCTATCAGGTGCACACCCGATTGGTTTCCTGACGATGTTTTCCTTCACCGCAAACGCAAGTGATGATCAAATTTTAATGCGCACATGATTCCGACAAGTCAGAAGTACGGGCGGCGGTTGATCTCAGATCTTCCTGCATGCAAGGCAAGCGTTCAACCGCTATGCTATCACTGATTTGTTATCTATGCATTAGGAATCGTTAAAAGACAAAATTTTTGAAAAAACTGGATATTAAAATTTTCACAACAAAATAATTTTCCCGAGAATTATCAATTCAGTGTATTTTTAGCTCAGCAACATTTTTAATACTGCACTTGTCGGCCTATACACAATGAGGAAAAGGGCAGTGCGTGCCGCTTAGCTGACTAGCGTGTACGGTATTCAGTACACCACACTTTTATCAGACAACTTTGTTTGTACTGAGTGATACTAAAAGAAAACACACTTACATATGTAACCATTTTTACCAAAGATATAATCCTATCCTACTAATATTATAAATGTGAATGTTTGTGAGGAGGGATGGATGGATGGACATTTGTTACTCAATCACGCCAGGACGGCTGAACGGATCTGGATGAAATTTGGCACAGAGATAGATTATAGTCTGGAATAGCACATAGGCTAATTTTTATCACGGAAAAATTTACGTGTGCGTAAACCACGCGGGCGAAGCTGAGGGCGGAAGCTATTTATTTAAATTTGGATGATGATTAAAAATATTGCTGTTAAGTACACCTTCCTTTTTTTTGTTATATATTTTATTGATATTTACGATTGACGCAGTGGCTAAGAGATTAGCCTTCTGCCCTACGTGTCGCGGGTTCGATCCCCGCACGGAATAAATATTTGTATGATCTACAGATAGTTGTTTTGGGTCTGGTTGTTTGTGCATGTAACATGTATGTTTGTATACTGTACCCACGATACAGGAGAAATCCTAGAGTGGGGCAATGTTTTTTTTTTTTTTTAAAGAAAGAAAGTAAAAGAAAAAGAATTATATTATAGTATGATTATCTACGCTTTGCTCATTAGCTGTCAACTAAACTAAAAAGGCTTTGCAATGCAAATCAACGCTTCGACCACCCACACTGATGGCTGTCGTCATTCAGGTCATCAGCAATGCAGATTTCAGCAGCAATCGGAACAACAATCAACTGATCCACTTATCTGTTAAAGACAGCACTACACAATAGACAGTATACAATTAAACACGTCAAAACCGGGCCATACTTTAAAATGCCTTTACTTAAACAACCAAAAATTTTGTCAACACTTTCGAAAGATTAACATAACAAACGATGTCCCGATTTAGCAATTACTGACAGTTTTACTTACGTTGCTGCCTGTGCCGCTCGTTATGACATCGTTATGTCATAAAAATGCACATTTGCAACTATTGTTTCTGAAATGTAAGTGAATTTGGAAAATATTAGTTAAATTTAATGTTTTTGGTATTTATTTTCACATTTCAAACTGGAAAGAATTGTTTTGATTTTTGAAATGTCTCATAATAATTTGTTTTTACATAAATATTGTAAAGTAACTCAAACAATTTATTGGCCACAAGATTAAAGATGAGTATTTTCATTTAGATAGCAGTGATAGCCTAGCGCATGAACGTTTGCCTTCCATGAGGAAGAATTTGAGTTCGAACCCGGCCCGCACCTCTGACTTTTCAGAATAATGTGTGGATCAGAATTTGAATATCACTTGCGTTTACGGTGAAGAAATACATCGTGAGGAAACCTGCACACCTGAGAAGCCTCCATAAAGTTCTTGATGGTTTGTGTAGTCCACCAACCCGGATCGTGCCAGCGTGGTGGAATAAGTCCCTTCTCATTCTGAGAAGAGACTCTTGCCCATCAGTGGGACAGTAATTGGTTGAATTTATTATTATTTATTAGGTACCTTGTGACAATACCAGTCCCTATTTGCAGCTTTGATGCTGATTACAATTTTGTCCTCACTCGCATCACGAGAACATTCAGTTTTATATACTCAACAAATGAAGTTGGTCGCTTCAAAACATCAGACAAATTTGAACGAAACAAAGCAAATTGAAATATTGTAATCAAGTAAAAAACCATGACAACATAACATAATCACGTATGTATTCCGCGCAGGGTTAGGCAGGGGAATTAGTATTTTTTCTACCATAGTAATAGGGCGAAAACCTATTGCCATCTACCGGGCATGGCACCAAACTCAGCTATTGAGAATTTCCATACAAAAAACAACCCAATGGCATTTTGCCCGACTTGGGAATCAAACAACATCTCAAATTCAGCAGCCGCGTTTGCGTCTACTAAAAGAAATTGAATAACTAAATTTCGAATACAACGAAGCAAACTTAGAGGAAATTGGATTATTGAGATACTCATCGATAACAGACAAGTGGCTTTCAACCCCTATAAATTGTCTAAGTTCCAAATTAACACGTACTGGGCCAACCAATATGTATAATTTGTAATAGAGTCACACGAACACCCAGGATTAAGCAAGCGCGGGGCCCCTAGCAAATTCTATCGAGGATCCCTTGATCTACTATGGGCTCTTAATTATAAATTGACTGTTTGTAGAACTTGTGTGTTAACCGTATCATATTCTGTATTTTATTTTCGCTAGCAAAATAATCAGTTACTGATTGTCTGACGTGGATTGTCTTAGTCTGAAAACAGGTGTAACGTTCCACTTTTTGGGATATAATAAGTTTCACTCAAAAAATTACGCTCAGGCAGAGGTGGGTTTGGATACGCGGGACCCCTTTTGCGCGGGGCCTGTAGCAATTGCTACTCTTGCAACGTGTTCAATGCGGCACTGCGGACACCTAACCAACTATTACTGAATCAACTGTCACTAATATTATTAAGAGATATTTGTTAGTCTGCCTCAATGGTATAGTGATCACAAGCGCTGCTAAGCGTGAGGTCCTGGCTACGATTCCCGGGTAGGGCAAAGTGTTATTGGGTTTTTCTGTATGAAAATTCTCAGTAGCAGCACGGAGTCTGGAACTATGCCTAGTATGGCAATAGGGTCGCCCCCTATTACATGTGATTCAGTAACGGCACCCAATGTAGGTATAAGCGTAATGCTATGTTATGTTACGTTAAGTTAATCTGTATGTAGGTGGTAATCTCCGAAACGTTCCGGTTCTGAAAATTCTCTCACTGATAGATTAGTTACTAATATATGTAGGTCACGCGGCCGAAGTCGCAGGCAAAAGCTAGTAGGAAATAAAATGAACCAGTAAGTCCCACAAAGTAAAGTATTATTAGTATTTAGATTATAATTATTCTTATTGAGCCTAAAGTGCGCCAAACCATCTCAGGCTTTTCCACTCATGGAGACCTTTTCATTCTACCCCACGATGATGGTGCATTTATTGCTGAAACTGAGTTTGTTACCGATTCAAATAGACTTTATATTGTGAATTCAAGTTTGCCATAAATTTTAGTACCACCGTCAATATTAACTTCAAGCTTTTCATCGAGAAAACCTTCCTTACTTGCAGCCTTACTTCTGCGGCCTTCATCGTGCAATCAAAACTTGTTTTATACTAAGAACAATAATCCAACTCTGCACATCGAAGACTTCTGCACTTTTTAATTTCAACTGGTATTAGATTTCTATACCGCATAAACTTGTATCTTAGACATGTTTGAACATGGAGTCACCGTCCACAAACACTCGGATCCCTCCAACGTCGAGAGTATTCTGAACAGCCCTCGACATGTTCGCATCCCCGGGAATATGTAAGCTTGTTCAAACATGATTGATTGCATCTGATTTTGAACGTGTATGTGTGTTGATTTGCTAGCGTTTCATTTTAATTACACTTTCGTGGTTATTCGGGTTAAGTGGATCGTTAATTTGTAGACACAGTTGAATAACTGCTTTAACTATGAATTTATAATTGCAGTTTAACATTTTCGTGTGTCACGCTTGACAAAAAATCTCCAAGAAAATTTAAAGACAGGTATTTTGTATTTGAAAAAATATTAACACAGTTTTTCACTGCTAGATAAAAGCTACAAATAAAACAACACTACTAATCTACTTCTACTTTATTAATATTATAAATGTAAAAGTTTGTGAGGATGGATGGATGGTTCGATCTTTGTTACTCTTTCACGCCAGAACGGATGAACGGATCTGGATGAAAATTAACACAGGGATTGATTATAGTCTGGAATAGCACATAGGCTACTTTTTATCCCAGGAAAATGTACGGGTTCGTAAACCACGCGGGCGAAGCCGCGAGCGGAAGCTAGTAAGTAGGTGATATCTACACTTTTGAAACTAAGTATAACAAACAATGAAGAACAATCCGGTAAAATGGCCCTTTATTTTTACGATGCTGTAATTATTGTGCTAAAAATGTTTTTATTTCTTTCTTTCTTCTTTCAATATTCCGTGAAACTCAACCCGTCAGTGTTTTTCATTGAGAAAACAAAAAATTGTTTATCGTTAACTGAATTTATATTTTGTAGCGTCTACAATTGTATGGCATGAAGGACTAGCTCTATTGACAAACGTCAAATCGATAACGCTAGGACCTATGTTAGGTCCCATACTCACGTAGGAACTATCGGATAACCTACTTAGAATATAAATTGGATAAAAATTTATTCTATTGCCCCTGGTAGTCATCGTCTCCTTGTGTGAATTGTTGTGCGTATACTTGTAAAGCGTCTAATACGAAGAATTATTTTTATTTTTTATTAATTATTAAGAAGATATTCCACTTTCCTTGTCATCAATACCAAAAAAATGGTGTTTTGTATGCTTTTATAATAAAAAAATATTTTTTCATTCAACGTAATAATAGCATATTTAATTTTAAAGTAAAGGCGTTCTTTTGAGCGCGAGCCTATTGCCATCTACTGGAAACAATTCTAAACTATATTAAGAATTTTCTAATTTTGCTCATTTTAAGCAGTGGATGTAAATAGGCTCTTATCGACGTTTTAAAGCGTGTCGTACATCTAAGCTAACTTTAAAGTGTTCTAAAAGCTTTAGTCATTTTCTGCACTTATCTTCTAAAGCCATCAAAGAGCGTTCCTTTACTGATCAAAAGGAACTTCAGTGACGTAAAGTTTTTAGCTAGACACTAGTTTTAAGTTTTACTGCAGTTAAAACTACTTTTTTATATTGATGTTTATGTAGTGGTGTAAACATACGGGGTTCGTGCACGAAATCTATACATGTAATAAAATTATAACAGACCGATATCTGTACATTATAGATATTGGATAAAAACTAATATGGGAGGTCTTTATTAGAGTAACAAAAGCCAAAACAACAGTTTTTAGAATTTTTGTCTGTTTATCTGTTTATATGTTTGAATACGCATCTCGCAAAAACTAATGCATGGAATTGAATGCAGTTTTTATCGATGTATTGCTATTCTCACAGAAAAACCGATACTTATTTATGTTTACCGAACCTAGGACCTGATGCTTATCTACCTCGATTGCGACCACTGGACCAATAGCCCCAGAGATAGAGTAAATACTTACTTCGATAACTTAATCAATATCCAAGAAAGCTCGGGTTATTTGATTCGGTAGTTCGCCATAAGCCATGTCTTTGCTTAAAAAACATACCAAAAATATTCTCAAACTGGTCCCTCCATCTCTGTCAAACGGCTATTCGAGCGTGTCTATACTTAGTACGTTCCCCTATGTTTCAACAGTCTGGAGTTCGTCTGGGGAAGACATAAAACTGTCGACAGTTAATTAACCAGACATCTATACAGCACTCTGAAGCTTGGAAACAAAATTCTTGTAGTTTTACAGTTCGCTCCAACTTTTCGCAATTTTTATCGTGGGGTTTTAAAATTGGCATGAGTTGCAGTTATTGTTTCTTTTTTTTTATGATTAGTGTGTGCTGTTTTGTTTAGCTTGTATATTGGTATGGGCTCAGACGGCACGGTTGGCGCTGTGGTTGAGAGATCGACTGCTGAGCTACGAAAAGGGAGGATCCTCTGACCAGGCAACGGGATTAGCCTGGCGGGCCGAAGCCCAACGATTGATGTCGGACATTCGTATATGTGTTAGAATCGTTGTAAACTCTCATAGTGCGATTCAGGGTTTGTTCTTGTAACTTCACTCCGATAGATGGCGCTTCACTTTTTGTCATGTTACGAGTAGTAGTCGCTACACTATATTATAAACAAAGGGTATAATGACATTAACAAATTGTATGAAGTTAACCTGCTTACACAAAATAAGTGGTTGGTACAAATCTACTTTCATTTGTATTTAATTTTTTCGCAATTCACTGAGTTGATACGCGGAAAGTGGCGCCATGATTTTAAAAATTGAAACTAAAACCTATTTTTATAAATAATACCGAAACTCATTGTAAAGAAAAAAACTGTTAAACGTCATAAGTCATTGTAGTTTTTCTCTGTGGTCACTGAAGAAAACGTGAACAAATAATTGAAAATTATATGAACATATCATCATGTACAATAAAGACACTTATGCGATACAAAAACGGGTCACTCTGATGCCCAGGGACAAGAAGAAATGTATCTTTATGGCTGATATAATCGTTGTACAGTGTAAGTATACTCATCAACTGGCTACCCCTTTCGCACGGTTGGCGCAGTGGTTAGGAGATCGACTGCTACGCTACGTGTCGCGGATTAAATTCGCATGGAACAAATATTTGTATGATCTACAGATAGTTGTTTCGGGTCTGGTTGTGTGTGCATGTGACATGTATGTTTGTAAACTGTACCCACGATACAGGAGAAATCCTAGTCTGGGTCTTTGTGTATGTGAATATATGTGTTTGTAAACGCACCCACAATACAGGAATAATTATTAGGGGGGGGCACCGTTTTTTAAAAAAAACTACCTTGTGTTTGACTCCTAGTCTATTCAGATTTGGCTGAATATTGGCATTTTACACTGACACCCGTACCTGTCATGTGTATGAGACTCCAAACCAATTGCATAACGTTCTTTAAGAGACACGGAGGGGTCTCGATATGTAAAAATCGCGGTCGCTCATCAAAAGACTGGCCGCAGCATCTGCTTAACCTCGCTGATCAACCGTTCTGTGCGGTAACTATGTTAAATAAATATACTAGCTGATATTTTTATGGAGCACAAAACATTTTTATAAATTCTCGGCAATCTGTCTTCGCTCATGTGCCCGCATGCCTCGCATAGCCGAATTTGATTTGACCATGCGGTCACAAAAAGCGCAGTGAAGCTCCCCTTGCGTATTTTATGTGCAATCGTCTTGATGATCTTGATGTTTAGTGTCAAGGTCTTCAAGACGGTTGCATTCATACTTTTATATGCCCTGATAGCTTTACGCCACTATGCCCTATTCATAGTGGCGTATTATTCATATGAATAGGGGATGAGCCTATTTCTACAAATCTGAGTCAAAAATTCCAATCCCTGGGCTGCTATTTAAAATTCCTAATAGAGAAGGCCAATATCACTTACACGTTCACCAGTCGCGCTTGCAACCAATACACCAATAACATAACGTAGCATCACGCCTGTATTCCCCGGAGAGTTAGGCAGAGGTGTACTATAGTTGTACACCCTCATTTTGCCGATGCCGTTCTTCTTCTTCTCTAATAGGGGGCGAGCCTATTGTCATCTACCGGGCACAATTCCAGACTCCGTGCTGCTGAGAATTTCCAGACAGAAAATCTCAATAACTCTGCTTGAACCGGGAATCGAACTCGGAACCTCATGTTCAGCAGTCGCACTTGCAACCACTAGACCAATGGAGCAGTTCAAATCAAGTCTTAAATCCAAAGAAACCCTTATAATTCCAGGCATTGTAGTATGCATCGGATCACTCTCCATCCTTTCATGCGTCTGGGTCCCCGAACCCTCGATGTATGACTACGACAAGCTAGCCCGTATCATGTATCTCTATGACCCAGACGCTTGTGGCTACAAAATAAATGTGTCCAAACTGATAGCCAACCTTCATATCAGCAACGAAACCTTTGGGTTGGAAGTCAGGCCTATCAAATGGTTGCCGGCTATCGTCACTGTGTCTACTCGACTGTCTGCTAAGACTAGACGGTAAGAATACAACTAATATTATAAATGTGAAAGTTTGTGAGGATGGATGGATGGATCTTTGTTACTCTTTCACGCCAGAACGGCTTAACGGATCTGGATGAAATTTGGTACAGAGATAGATTATAGTCTGGAATAACACATAGGCTATACTTTTTATCCCGGAATAATGTACGGGTTCGTAAACCACGCGGGCGAAACCGCAAGCAGAAGCTAGTATTATAAATGTGAAAGTTTGTGAGGATGGATGAATGGATAGATGTATGGATCTTTGTTACTCTTTCACGCCATAACGGCTGAACGGACCTGGATGAAATTTGGCACTGAGATAGATTATAGTCTGGAATAACACATAGGCTATACTTTTTATCCCGGAATAATGTACGTTGTTCGTAAACCACGCGGGCAAAGCCGCGGGCAACAGCTAGTCCTCTATATTTTCTTCCTTGATTATTTTCCATGCATTGGCTGTTTAGAAGAAATATCTGTTAGCAATAAGAATGCCATTTGTATGCTATGTGTATAGTGTAATTTCACTTTGTACTATTTCTTTTGGTGTACACTAAGTATACTCTACCTATCTAAGTGCTCTCAAGCCCGTTACCTATTATTTTTGCCCTTGCAACATGTGGCAGAAGCGCCGCCGGGCGACGAGAGAGAGAGCTCCATTACTACTTGAAAACTATACTCGATATTTTGAAACTGATTTGTTCCGCCGACAAATACAAAACAAATACTTAGACACTAGAACTCATGTGACTTAGGTTTAGTAACTCAACTAATATGTATTAAAAAAACCTAATTATTATTTAGTGTTATTAATTTTCTAACAAATGCTAGGAAAATAACTTTTTTTTTACATAAAACCATTCTCTGTCTCTCTCTGACAAAAAAAATGGTCACGTTAGTAATTACGTGGATATTCATAAGTGCTCCAGTAATCCGAGCTCTTTTATGTTTCATTAAATTATTCAAGAAACGCCAGACATAGAGCATTTTGCATATTTGTTTCAAATTGACTTCGTTATACATCGAGATAGGAAAGTTTTGAAAACTGAACTCGTTTAAAAATACATTTTGCAATATTATACGTATAATATATCTAGACACACGACACCCTCTCGTAACTGATACTAGAAGTCAAGTTGTAGAAGTGGATCCTGCTGCAAGCCTCAGGGTCATACAAGATCAGGATCTTAATCAACGTGATCTCGTGGAACTCAGACATGATATGTTATGTTAATAAAACAATATAGCAGATATCATGATCGCAGTGTACTCAAGAAATGTTTTTTTATATAGAGTGAATTTTCCTGGTGTACATCGATGATCAAATAAGAACTAGCGGAATACTTCACAAAATTATATCCTTTTAGGTACTCTTGATACTATCGTGGCGCAGGGGTAATACTGGCTGTGTTCTTTTTTCAAAATCAACTATTCCAGTACGCGGTAGGTAGGAAAATTATTTTTTTCAATAATCCAATGATTCAGTTTTAGTTTTTATCAAAAACGGGCCCGAGACTCTTTTGTGTATTATTTGCTATTCCTGATAGTTTTCACACACACTTGAAAAATTTACACTGTGTGCCTTTTTCAGCTATGACTGCCTCATTTGTCTAGTGGTTGCAAGCGCGACTCTTGAGAGTGAGGTCCTGGATTCGATTCCTGAGTTTTTCTTTATACAAATTCTCAATAACAGTACGGAGTTTGGAACTACCAGTTGATGGCAATAGACGCGCCCCCTATTATATGTGATTTAATAACAGCATCGGCGAAATGTGTGTACATCATAGTACACCTCTGCCTAACCCTTCGGAGATACAAGCATGTAATATGTTATGTTATTTACAACTCAACTAAAGCACCTCTATTCTTATGTTTCAGGTATATAGAAATGAGCTTTGCTATCCACATTATATGGATCGCCCTTGCCATTATTTTCCGGATTTTCGCCAAAACTACCACGGCTCCCGGCACTTTGAAATTCGTACTTTCCGTATTTTTTTATAGCTGCATCGTCGTCATCTGTTTCGACCTATCCATGGCTATCGTCTACGTCACTCATATAAAACAAAGCTTGACCAAAGGCATGATACTTAGGTACAGTGGATGGAGTACTGAACTCAAGTTATTCAAGTATGATGACTTTGCCGGTTGGCTCCCTATGGCAGCCTCCTTTTGCTGGCTGCGAGGTTTGGTCATCTGCATCCTGAATATATACTTCTGTAGAATAATCAGCATTATCAGACGAAAGATTAAGAGGAGGGAATTCAGGAAAAAGTATCCTAATGAACGATATCTTCCTATTCCGGAGCCTCAGCAGATAGAAGTAAACGACGACAAAACTATAGTCTATAGACTTGGGGATAAAAAGCCTCACGCGAAAGATAGTAACTTTTTTATGTTTTAGGATATCTGGGGGTTAAGTAAGAGTTTTCCTGGTACTGGATCGTAGTTATGTATAAACCAAAAAGTGTGAAATATTCTTATCTTAAACGCTCGCATAGTATTTTCATACATTTTTATCTTACATTGAATATGGTCAAAATTGAGGAATATTTCTACTGACTGTGCCCCAAACCCATTTGACCCCAGAGTAAATAATAGAGTAAATAATTTTCTATTAAAATTGCATGAATAAAAAATACTGTCTTTTATTATCTGGATTAGAAAGGAGTGAAATTTCACCAATGGACATTTGGTAATGAGAAATGAAATGAAGCGGTTCTGTTGAAGGAATCCAATTTAAAACGTTGGTAGACGGATGCTATTAAATTTTTCATTATAACCTCCACGGGAGGCTGTGCCCATTAATTTTGGAGTTTACCTATAGTCAAAACATGGACGGACCAATTTTTGTGACGCGACCCACTTGAATTTGTTTGTCCTGTAGATTGTCTCGGAAACGCTTTGTAACAAGTTTAAGTGCGGCATTGAATTTGGGAAAAGGTTATATTATAATAACTGTCGCAATAATAAACTGAAATAATGGGATCATTGGGATTTTGGAGCATGCTGGTGATTTTTTATCAAAGTAAGTGTTTCTGGGTTTCTATCAATTAATTTTTGAATTTTGTTAGTTTAATTTTGTCAACTTAACTTACTCAAATAGTGAGTATATTATAAATTTGATCTAATATTTATATTTGCATTAGTAACGTCCCATTTATCTGTAACCTCAAAGATAATTCTGATAAAATCCGCAAAAAGCATTTTATACCGTAATCAAATCACCCATAAGTTTTATTTCAGCAATTCTATGCGTCATTATGAGCTGGCTGACTCTCGACTGTAAGTTTTCACCAAACATGTCTGAGCTCCACGAGATCACGTTGATTAAGATCCTGTACTTGTATGACCCTGAGGCTTGTGGCAGGATCCACTTCTACAACTTGACTTCCAGTATCAGTTACGAGAGGGTCTACACCAGCGTCGTGTGGCCTGTCCAAAATCACGTCGCTTCCAGATTTAGAGCGTAAGTTATGAATTGTGTAACAAGAATGTTTTTGACTTTAGTCCTGAGTCTAAAAACGGATACAGAAATGAATTGAATTAACTAACGATTGGGCTAATGATAACAGACTTCTTTATTTTATTTCTTTTTTTCAAAATCATTGGGGAACTGACAAGAAAAGGAAGTGGGTAAACTTCCTAGTAATTATTCGACTATCGTAGTCATGAAAATGTTGATTTAAGCCATTTCATTATACATATTTATATGAACTTCAAGTATTTACTTTTATATTTACATTAAATTGGTACGAAAAAAAAATAGCAAGTCATACGAAAAAACCATCAAACTTGGCATGTTTCTTAAACTTTTGCCATTTTAGACGTTTTTTCAATCTCTTTTTTAATATTAGGCCCTTTATGCACCACAATATTATGTTGTCTCTCGAATAGTAGAATTAATAATCTTACAAACTAGTGTTTATTTATTTTGGTGCATAAAGCATCTAATATTCTTTTTATGTAGTGTTAAGAGAATATAGAGCAGCACCATCATTCTTTGCACTAGTAACAACACACTGCTATCATGACCACATGTTTCTCAAACATGCTGATTCTAATAACTATTCCATATGATATTCATAGCAGCAGGATTTAAATAGGTCCATGTTTATCAGTTGTCATTGACTATTGTGATTTTCTTTACAGCAAGATCCAGCTGTGGCTTTCCCTCCACATCATCTGGATGTTTTTCGCTGTGATCAACGTGACCCAAGGCCAGCGGTCCTGCAGCTTCTACGCAACTCTACTGCCGTTCACCATGACTGGAATCACTCTGCTTATAGTGGACGCCATCAACGCTGTTCTCTTCCTCATTGACGCCCGATATACGCACAGCGAATGTTAGTAACATTTCTTAAAATAAAGCATCGGCACGCGGTATGGTGTAGTTTCCTGTCACTGTCCATGTGTTCTATTAATTCACCTTGAACGCCAATTGCATTACCTCGAAGAACGAATCAGACAGTTTCTACTAACAAAAGCTCCCGGAACAAAAAACAAAAGAAGAATAATTCAGGTACGTAACGAGAAACAAAGCCGACAAGATCCGAATGCGGTTTCAAACGCTTCACCAGTAAATCCCCCTTTGTAGTGATATCCGATCACAATAACTCTATACATAGCGTGCATTGTACGAACACGACTTCCATTACCCCATCAAAGGCGAGCAATGTATCGATATAGCTTCCAATCACGGTTAGTTTGCAACAGGCATAGAATTCGAGGTATCCCGGGATTATTTCGGATTGGCTATGTTTGGTGTAGAGATTTGTCTGTCTTTAGTATATTTAAAAGCTTCAGGTAATTTCGGATGGCATTCGAATTTTGAAAAGTATAACGGAATATCGTTTATTTACACATATGTTAGCTATCTAACCAAATGTACGCAAGATTTAGCTCGCCTCAAAAGATTTAAACAAATGGATTTGTCAGAATCAGACACGATGACGTAACAAATATACAGACAGTAATTTTTGAATAAACTATTCAAAGGAAGAATTTATTTGAAATTTATTCAGAAAAACTGGCCTCCAGTCTAATAGCAGGGGACCTCAATGCTGCAATTACAGTAACAGCGCTGACAACGGTTATCGAATTTATACCGAGTTCGTATAACGCCACACGACGGGCAGACTCAGTAATTGATGCCCACTCACGAGCATGAAGGCCGCTTTGAATCTCAGATATATTCCGTTTAATCCGCTCAATGTTGACTGGCTAACTGTCCATTCACTGCACCGGTGGCACATGCCAAGTTTCAAAAGGAATTTAATCCTTTCATTAACGGTACGAACTAACTAAAGTAATAAAGACAGAGCAAATAGGGGTTATAACATTAAAGTAAAGTTCGTTATCGGAAGGGAATACCATATTGTAATATAAGTTTTTCTAATAATGCTTGTGGGTTCATGTGACCTATAATATCCTACTAATCCTACTTCCTACTAATACTACTAATATTATAATTGTGAAAGTTTGTGAGGATGGATGGATGGATGGATCTTTGTTACTCTTTCACGCCAAAACGGCTAAACGGATCTGGTTGAAATTTGGCACAGAGATAGATTATAGTCTGGAATAGCACATTGGTTACTTTTTATCCCGGGAAAATGTACGGGTTCGTAAATCATGCGGGCGAAGCCGCGAGCGGAAGCTAGTAGTATATATTAGGTTTATTTTAAAAGTTTATGCCGTATAAACTTTGGGAGGAAATTGTCTTTTGTATGTAATTTAGTCTGGGGACAATTTTCGTGCGCTTCCAAAATAAATCTCCATTACAAATTGTCTCTCCTTTATAGAAGAGGTCACTAAAATCTCACTCCAACCGACCGTTTTTTGCATATAGGCAATATATTTCTAATGCGATATTACTGTTACTAACTAGGTAATCTTTCCACTCCGGCTTGCGCAATTCCCCTGTCCTTATGCCGACTAGACAGTAGCAGAATTCAGTCTTTCGTTGGGTTGCCTATCCATAAACTTGTTTTGATTAAAACCATTAGGACAATAAAGATTGTTTGTTATACATATACTAGCGATCCGCCCCGACTTCACACGGGTCGCACTAATGTTATTTATAGCCAGATAATTTGTAGGAAACATATCACACAAAACTGCCAAAACGCCAAAAAAATTTTTCACACTTCACAGGATCACCCGCTGGGCTTACGTAAAGATTACCTAACAATTTTATTAAAATCACTCCAGCCATTTTGGAGTCCATACGAGACATACATACAGACATTTATTTTTATACTTACATATAGAAGATAGATAGATTTAATAGTAAATTCAACTAGTCTTCTATCTTCTCATAATTGGGGAATCGCTTATGCCGTAGTGGAAAAATTTGCCAGCCAGCAATAATATTATCGAGGCTGACTGACAGACATCAGACAATACCAAGTTCGTCTCTCGTGGAGGCTAATGAAATTAGTAACCTGTAAAAATAGACAAGTACTGTATATTTAATTTACGGATAAACAAGAAAACACTTGAAAATACCTCTACACATTCTCATTTGTAGCTTATTAAGGAGTCCAAACTTACAGTTAGGTAAATTTTTATTCCAGCTGCCATTCTTCGCTATCTGTCAAACAAGGGTCGCCTTCGTGCGATGAACAAGAAACCGATCACACCAGGGGTCCTGAACGTTGAAGACACATCCTGGATCGCTGTGCTTCTGGCATATTTCAGTATGAGAGGCATCATACAATGGGTTGTCAACTTCTGGATTGTCAAGGACAATTATTTCGAAGGTCTTGAGCATTACCGTAAGTTTCTTAATCATATTTTCGTTTGAATTTTACATTACTATGTATTAAATGCATGGTTGGTGCAGTGGTTGAGTGATCGACTGGTGCGCTATGTGTCGTGGAGTCGATTTCCACACGGAGCAAATATTTGTATGACCTACAGATAGTTGTTTTTGGTCTGGGTATTTGTGTTAATTATAAGGAATTGTTCGGAGTCGGGGGCAACGATTTTCAAAAAAATCTTCGAGGAGCATCTTGTTAAATTATAGCGAAAAGATCGTCTTCTTGATCTGTAACTTTATGCTTAACGTTTTATTTTTTAGCGATGATTATTCTAGTAGATATGATTGTTTAATCGTCACTTCTAATGTTCTCCTTGATATTTATTCCTATTCTGTCTGGATTCATTTCTCGCTCACCAGTTAAGTTACATTTTGTAAAAGACATGACAACAATCAACAAGTTGTGTATTTTTGTACGATTAATACATAATTTTATTTTATTTTTAATAGTGACTGCCTCTTTTATCCAGTGGTTGCAAGCGCCACTGCTGAGCGTGAGGTCCTGGGTTCGATTCCCGGGTCGAGCAAAGTGTTATTGGGTTTTTCTGTATGGAAATTCTCAAAAGCAACACGGAGTCTGGAACTGTGCCCGGTGCCGGTAGATGACAATAGGCTCGCCCTTTATTACAGGGGACTCAATTACGGCATACAGGTGTGATGCTATGCTATGTATTATTCATTATTTTTAATGCGTACCTAATTCATTATTCACATATCGTCATACATTTCATAAACAAGATGCTTATATTGGGCAACAGAACTTTGAAATTTCATATGCAGCAGAACTAGTATTTGAATTTACCAAAACGGCTTAGTATATGGAGCTCATAATGTACAAGCATTATGCTCAAGGGAGTATTCTAGGACCCGAAGTTAGGCTCTCAAGTCGGTCATATATTCTAACTGGTATTAGTGCAATACTAGCAATCCTCACAACTTTGTCTGTGTGCTGTATTGATCTAGTGGTCTCAACTGCTGATCGGAAATTCTTGGGTTCGAATTCCCAGAAGGGCCAGTAGCGGACTAAGCCCGTCGGGGCCCGGCAGCCTAATTACCTAAAAACGCGACAGCAACGCGACAGCCACGCGACAGCAATCTCACTGTCAGCCAATACATTACATGACACAAAAATGACGTTTGACAGAAGTTATCGCGCGATCTACGCCTGTCGCTACATCGGTAATTAGGCTGCCGGGCGGCAAAGCTCAATGATGTATAGTTTAAAAAGTTGATGTAATTTTACAAGCTTTATATTCATGTCACATTTTCATGTATAAGTGTTTATTTTTATTTAGTTAAAATCTTGCAAGTGAAATTTAAATTCGACTTAAATAAACATACATAGAATATGGATATGAATGAGGAAAATAAAACCTGCCAACTCCAAACCACCTCTTAGATAGGTACTAAGCATATTTTTAAAGCCTTGTTTAGGATTTGATCAAGGGAACATGGAGGCGTTAGGAAGCCTCCCAGGACCAGAGGCCCGGGGCGGGCCGTCCTTTCCGCCCCCTGTTAGTCCGCCACTGTGAAGGGCAAGTGTTATTGGGTTTTTCCAAATGTAAATTCTCAGTAGCAATCACCAGTTGGGAATTATGCCTGGTAGATTTGCTTTGATTATGCCTCTATTAAATGGGACTTAATAACGGCATCATCAAAATGTTGGAAAACAGAACATCTCTGTCTAACCCTGTAGGGAAAGCAAGTGTGACAGCGGCGTGCACAGAGTTTTTAGACAGGGTAGGCAGAAAATTTTAAAACCTTACTTACCAATAATACCTCCTGAATATTGGTATTGGTTCGTCGTCTTGTCGATTAAATAATGATGTATGTGATTTGCCACCTCAAATATATTATAATAAATATTTATCTGAGTTATGTGAGGTAGGCAGTGTCTTTTTGTCTTTAGAACCGCACGCCACTGAAGTGTGATGATATTTTACGCGGACATAAGGAATAAACTCTAATATCCTAGAAACTCTTGATATCCAACGACCCAATAGTAAAAACATTTAAACCTTATTAATCACTTAATCCTTATTTTAACTTTTGCGACACCCACGGTCAGATAGCTAATTTTATGAATAAATCACGCATTAGCTGCCTCTTTGGTCTAGTGGTCGCATGCGTGACTACTGAACGTGAGGTCCTGGGTTCAAAAGCAAAGTGCAATAGTAAAGTGTTATTGGGTTTTTCTGTACGGAAATTCTCAGTAGCAACACGGCGTCTGGAACTGTGCCCGGTAAATGGCATTAGACTCGCCCCCCTAGCATCTAGCCTCGGCGAAATGTGAGTGTACAATAGTACACCTCTACCTAACCCTTCGGGGAATACAGGCGTGATGCTATGTATGTTATGTTATCACACATTAGCAAGTCCTTTTCAATTTTAATGACATTAGTATTAACTTGCAGGGAGAAAACAACGAATTCCTAAGCACAGGCTGCGAATCAGAAGTTCTTCGTTGACCGTGCAACAAATGTAACAAAAAAGAAATTGTAGCGACTACTACTCACAGAAAATACAACGCCATCTATCGGAGTGAAGCGACAACATAAAATCCTGAATCGCACTATGAAAGTTCACAACTATTGAATCACATTACGAATGTCCGACTTCAACCGTCGGGCTTCAGCCGCTAGGCTGTCCACCTTGCCTGGTCGGAGGATCTTCCCTTTTCAATGGGGAAACACCATACCCCATACCTCCATAAATATTTTTACAAATTGTGATAATAGCTTTAATTAATAAAAGGTCAATCTCTCTACCAAAAATATGTTTTATTTGTCATTGTTACAGATGGTTATGTATAGGTATGCGGATCAGTATGTTGGTGATACAAGATAAATCTGACAGCAGCAACAAACACCCAGCAAGTGCATCCCATTTTTCCTTACACAATATTATTTTTAGTATTTACGAAAGCCGAAATACCTGTCAAATATTCTCATTAATAGTAAATATAAAAAAATATAAAAAAAAACAGAAATGTATAATGAAAACTCACAAAGTTACAAGCTTGTTATGTTGCCTTGTCCTCCCATAAACATGGTCATCCATAGTTTCTGGGCGACTAGGGAGGCGTGGGGTGAGTGCTTTGGCGCATGCTGCTGTATCGTATGTTTGGTCATGCGCCGATTGCATGCGCAGATGAAAGTTCAGTCAGTTAAAGGATTTTTTTAATATTATTTGGACAAAATATTACACAGTATACGGAATCTGACAAACACAAACTACCTTCAGGTTTAGTATATACCTACTAAAAATAACGTTGTATATTTTTGTGAAGTCTTACGGAATAGCATGTTTTCACATACGAATGTCCGACATCAATCGTCGAGCTTCGACCCGCCAGGCTAACCAGCTTGCCTGGTCGGAGGATTCTCCGTTTTCAGTGGAGGAATACCATACCTACTATATTTAAAAAGGAACCGTACAGATTCCATAACCCAGAAAAAAATAAGAACGAAGAAAATTTTATACACACCAAAAATTTCCTTATTATAAGTATCATGGAAGCTACACTATTATTCCACGAAACTTATATAGCTTGGAAGCGGAGTGTTTATTTCCAGTCCTTTGCCCTGATGTGTCCACAAACACACCCAGATGGCGGATAACGGTCATGGGGCATTGTGGACTGGTAGCACAACAGGTGGGTCGTGACCATATCATTTTATAGTGTCAGTGAGCGGTCATTGCAATCAAGATCATTTCGAGCCAAACGAGATTGAATTTAAGTATGTATAGTGATGTTTTTAGCTGCAAAATATTTATTTGGCGCCCATATATGAACTTAAAATACAGTTTTAGAAATGAAATGATTTATTTTGCAATTAGGAATTTTCAATCACTTTAACACGTCTTTTTTTAAACTTGATGGCATTGGTATTTCTTATGACTACCCCTGAGAAGAAACTCCGAAACAAACTCAGGGGTCAAAGTCTAAATCTAAGAGTTCTAACAGACTATTGTTTTTTTTATGAATATTAATTCTAACCTCCCTTTCTGAAAGGCTGTTCAAATCTTTAAACAATTCCAATCTCATCTCATGTTAGCTTTTTGATTATTTGACCAACATAAACAATCAATTTAACGACCAATCATAACATATATATTATGACATCTGGTTAGACCTAACACTCGTTAACAGTTATACGTCACACTCTCAAACGAACCGACCTACATCAAAAACAGTTGCCTTAATTTTAAGGCTAGAGATACACACACACTCACAAGCAGCTAAAGTAAATGAATGCCAGCAGATGAATGCGGGCGAAGCAATTAAAATCCGTCGCCATTATAAATGACATAATTATAGCAGAGATGCCGACATTTACCGTCGCCCGTTAATGAATGGAGCCGGGATCCCTCTGGCAGTTTCTTACAACCGACAACTATAAAACTGTGAAGAGATCTGCATGCTGTTTCAACCTTTTGGCAAGCAAATGCCAAGTCACGTGCGGTTATGTTAAAAGATGATGTTAGACGTGGAAGGGGAAATGTTCATATAGATCAGTGGTATTAACTGTAGATTAATCACACGTCTATTCTGGGAAGTCATGAAAGAATCTCACATAGAGAAGGAAAATCTATGTTTTTGAATAACTGTGTGGTGTGCAATAAAGTATGTATCTATCTATCTATCGCACGATGCATACATAATAATGACAATCCAGATACCTAATTAATTTGATCCGCAAACGTCTGCCGTGTCATGTGATTATGACTTCTGCGAAAGGCAGAAGTATGAGTCTTTTGCAAATCTGACATCCATAAATAAATCGCTTAAGTCACGGACAAAACAACCTAGATATTTTTATTCCAAAACATTTAAAACTTGCAATTTTAAGTCAAGAAACATTTACTTCATAACGACTTATGCCTCTAGGCCTTCAAATGAAAGATTTGCAAAACTGATGCCCGAACTCTTTAGTAATACAATACTGGGCAATTAAGTTAAAATCACACAAGGCTTGGTCGTTCGTAAAACCGTTATTGAGTCCAGCAAATATTGTGGCATCGACTTCTGTGACGGTAATTGGAAAATGGTGTCGCGAAAGTAGAACTCGTTGTTCAGTGTTGAAAATATCCAGGATCTTGTGGTATCATTACTTTTAATTATTCTATTTGCATTTTGCAAATGTAGCTTGGTAGTCCATTGAGATCGTTCCCGAAAACATGACAAATTTATTTGTGCTATACGGCTTCTTTTTCGTACATTGTGGAAAATATAGCTAAAAAGCTAGTCGGAAATGTTGATATCGAAGGTTAAAAATTAAGACAAAATATCCTATCCTATCCTACTTCCTACTTTAATATTATAAATGTGAAAGTTTGTGAGGATGGATGGATGGATGGGTCTTTGTTACTCTTTCACGCCAGAACGGCTGAACGTATCTGTATGAAATTTGGCACAGATATAGATTATAGTCTGGAATAGCACATGGCTACTTTTTATCCCGAAAAAACTACGGGTTCGTAAATGAAGCGGGCGAAGCAGCGCGCGGAAGCTAGTAATGAATCATTTCGAGTTCATTGAAATATGCCTGGATAATCTTTCCACTACGGCATTAGTGAATCCCGTATGTCCCACCCAGAATGTAGTAGAAGAGCTTTAAACATTTGATGTCATCACTGAATCATTTTATTCGTAGTCAATAACAACAGCAATGGATGGGGTGACTTCATGATATTGCCAATAAAGTGTTGTCATTTTTCCAATATTCACAATAACTAAAACTGTAACGTATTTTAAAATTGTAACCCAATGAATAATAAAGGAAGCGTACTCACAGACTTCATACGACCTAATTCTTTTGGTAGGTTTATCAGTGCGATCCGCGTGTGAATATTGCCACCTGTTATATTATAATCCTTTGTATGCCTTTCATCTTCAAAAGTTACAAAGAGAATTCATGTTACAGACATTTTCTAAGAATATCACGTATGGGTTGATAAAGTAACAGAATCAGAATCGTAGAAACGAAACTATAAATAAAAATATTTTTACATTATTTGGGTCATATTTTTAAAAATACCTCTGCAATAATCCATTTCAGAAGTACACATTGTAATGATGTATAAAGCGATAAATAATTATTATAATCCTACCAATATTATAAATGTAAAAGTTTGTGAGGATGGATGGATCTTTGTTACTCTTTCACGCCAGAACGGCTGAATGGATCTGGATGAAATTTGGCACAGAGATAGAATATAGTCTGGAATAGCTCATAGGCTACTTTTTATCCCGGGAAAATGTACGGATTCGTAAACCACGCGGGCGAAGCCGCGAGCGGAAGCTAGTTTTATTATATATTAAACAGTCTCGTAATATCCAAATAACTCATTCTACGGTACTATACAATGAACTAAAGAGAGAAATCGCAGTTACAAGCTCACATTGTTATTAGCTTTAAATATAGACTATGTAAATCTCTAGACCTCTTTGCTAGACCGTACCATTTGCGTAGCACTTACATGTTAATGAAAATCAAATAAAGCTTAAGTACCACTTAAAATATCTTTGATTAATTCAAATCCGTTTTGGCTATTAAGGTTGGAAATAATTTTATGTTTTTTTACATTATGATAGAATAATAATAATATTAAGAGCTCACCGCTATCGGCATTATCCGTTAATAGACAATAAAGAGAATGTAATATTTCGTATACATACTTTTGTTACATCGTTTCGGATGATTTTCTTTCTGCTTTTTTCCCTCTGGGAATATTATTAAATGTAAACCTTTCCTTTCCTCTAATTAGCATTTTGGCTAATTAATTCACTTTATTATAAGAATAATGAATATTAATAAGAGTTAATTAAAATCTCCACTTTTAATGTAATAATCACTTTATTATAATATTTTAACAACATCACAATTTATGGTCGGAACACAAGAAGCGGTGCAGGGTTACGCAGTTGAAGTCTTGCGGTATATTTCATATTCTGAACATCATTCTCAGTCGCGAACTCCACTTTCTGCAGCTGCCCATTGGGAAGCAACACGAAGTATGATCCAATACTCTTCTGCACTTCAACTGGACCTTCTAATCTCTCCGCCTGAGGATTGTCAGTGGTCGGTACTTCAGTGGAATCAGGAACTCCGTAAGTGTTGTCTGGGACACCGTAGCTGGTTGCCGGAGGAGTCTGTTTTGGCAGTTCAAAAGCCTGACCCTGGGGCTTCCATCCAGAAGCTGGGTACGGCGTATCAGGAGGTCCGTATTGATCCGCAGGTTGGGCAGGCTCTTCATTGGGTAGTGTGAATGGTTCTCCTGCAGGCTTCCATCCAGATGCAGGGTAAGGTCCTGACGGCTCCGTAGTGGGTTCCGTTGGTGAGTCCGTGGTGGTTGGAGCAAGTTCTTGACGCTGGAACCTGAACCTCGCCGGTCTGAAGCGAGGCAGTTCAGCGAGCGCTCCAATCACAACACAAGACAAGACGAGGAACTTCATGATTGCTGTTGAGCACTTGAATGATGCTGGTCGTCATATTTCGGTCCAATTTATACCATGATAATAAGTTTATGGTGCTTTGTTTTATCATAAATGGTGTGATAAGGACGTTATGGAGGATATTTGGCGATCCTAAGTCCGGTCACGTAACAGTTGACTGACATTGACCCGATGACGACGTTCGGACATCGGTAGTTGATTAGAAGACGTGTGATTAATTAATTAAGTGATGATATTAATGCCGAGGTTATTAAGTTACCTTTTAATACAATTGATGATTACAATTATAGATCTCCAAAATCCTAATGTGGAGAAAAGCGTTTGGAGCTATAAACTTAAGCCTTTGGGATTTTGATTTAATATAATACTCAGTACTCGTAGATACATTTGTTAAGATAGCCGAATTTATGGCTAAATATACCGGTATACTAAAATGACAATTCCAATGAACATGCGTGGATGTAATGGTGCATATGGAGGAACGAGGTATGGTGTTCCTCCATTGAAAAGGGAGGATCCTCCGACCAGGCAAGGTAGTTAGCTTGGCGGGCCGAATCCCGGCCGTTGACGTCGGATGTACAGTATATGTGTTAGAATCGCTGTAAACTTTCATAGTGCGATTCAGGACTTTCTGTTGTCCCTTCACTCCGATAGATGCCGTTTTACTTTTTGTCACGTTGCATGTAGTAATCGGTACAATGCACATAGAGAGAGACCTAAACCCGTTAAAAATAACTCTCAAGGTCATTTACCTCAACTCACGGTTCTTATATATCACATAACATTATCATATAAAAAAATAATTGCTAAACATATTCTTGTACCCTCAACAAAACTGAGGTAAACCAGTGACAGTATAAAAGCTTATATATTCAACAAGAGCAAACAAGTTGAAGATTATAATCGAGAAAGAGCTCGGCTCGTGAGTTTGAAGATTCCTATTGTGAAAATTAAAAAGTATTATTCAAATCATTTTTTTAAATGTTTCAATTGCCACTTTTGATATATTTTTCATAAACATAATAATCATAACAGTAGAGTTAGGCAGAAATATAGGTACTAATATTGTAAACACACAAATTTCGCCGATGCCGATCTTTGACCTCATGGAATGGGGGTGAGCCTATTGCTATTTACCGGGATCAATTGATGCAGTAGCTAAGCAATTGGTTTTCCGTACATCATGTCACAGGTTTCACTCCCGCGGAGCAAATATTTGTATGATCTACAAAATGTTAGTTATTTCGGGTCCAAGTGTGTGAATATGAAATTCAAACAAAAAAATGAGTGATTTGATTTATTCTATATAAATAAAAATGAATCGCCAAATGTATAAGCGCATAACTTCCGAACGGCTACACTTATTTGGCTAATTCTTTTTTTGTTCTGTTTGTAATTGTCAGGAGAAGGTTTTTATGTAAGATTTTTTTTGGAAAATTTGGAAACGTCGGAAATTTGAATGGTATTTTTGTATGAAATTATAGATTTTGTTCATTAGTAAATTACAGCCGTGCGAAGCCGGGGCGGGCAGCTAGTTAACAATAAAATCAAATTACATTAATTAAAGAGCAAGACAAGTACTCTATTACAGTAAGAAATTCCAGCACGACTATGACATATAACATATAAACAAAGATAGCTAACTATGGCTTTCAAATGGTAAACAAATGCATGACCGTGTGTACAACACGTTTATTGCACGCACCGTGAATATATAATCAGGACAGAGGCAACAATGTACAGCGCCAGGGGCGATCAGACCAGGTGATCAGGTTTAAATGATGAAATAAAATACAAAACTCCACACAGAGATAATATTAGAGAGAATATTAAAATATTACTACCTCGTCGGTCCTGGGTTCGAGGCCCGTGTCGGGCAGTGTTACTGGGCTTCTATTACATGGGACTCAATAATAGGCATCGGTGAAATATGGGTGTACAAAAAGTACACCTCTGCCTAACCTAGCTTCCATAGATGTTCTCATAAAAGTCAGTTATTCCGTCAAGTTACGCAAAATAAACAGTAGACACAATAGAAAATATAATCTAACGATTGAGAACAGCGCCCTCTGCTGCGACTAAAACCAAGACTTTTGCCGTTGGTGTTAAAATTTTTTTTTTTTTGAATATTCGTGTGTTTCACTACTGTCAGTTCGTTTGCTGTTTCTAATCACGTTTTCAATACGAATAATTTCATAATAAATTCAGCCTATCACTGTCCCACTGCTGGGCAAGGGCCTCTTCTCAGATTGAGAAGGGACTTATTCCACCACGCTGGCACGATCCGGGTTGGCGGACTACACACACCATCAAGAACTTTATGGAGCCCTCTCAGGTGTGCAAGTTTCCTCACGATGTTATTCTTCACCGTTAACGCAAATGATAATCAAATTTTGATCCACACATGATTCCGAAAAGTCAGATGTGCGGGCTGGGTTTTAACTCGGACCCTCTTGCATAGAAGGCAAGCGTTTAACCACTAGGCTATCATTGCAATCTAATTAATAAATTAATAATTATTTCATAAAGTTATAATTTTGTGAAAAGCGTCGTTTTAACTGAAAAATTAAATTAAATTCGGCATTCATTAAAGTTGACCCAAAGCCCATCTAATCCTGCACAAAGAGAATAATATTCTTCTCGAAAAAATCCTTGTCCAAAATTCTAGAATTTAGTACAGAAATTGCCTTACAATCGGTCGTTTATATTTATGTTGTGTTGCACCTTTGATTTACTCCTGAATTCTCGCAAAGGACAAAAAATATAAGGGGTTTTAAAAAAAGGCCGTACTTACCCTCTTGGAGCTGAAAGTCCTCCAATATCTGTAAAAAGGAAAATTACCAAAGTTAATTATTACTTTTATTAGGGAAGGACTTTTATAATTACTGACGCGACGTTTTTATGCTTGGAGCATAGGAAATCAATGTTTTTTACAATTAATTCTGATATCCCGAGTTTGTTTCAGCGTTTCTCTTCAAGGATAGTCATAGGAAATTCCGACGCCATATAGTTAAAAAAATACATGTTAAAAGTGATTGAAAAATGCTAATTGCAAAATAAACAATTTCATTTAAATTGGTTATATCTCGTTTGTTTTTGGATAAATTTTGATTATGATTTCACTAATGGTATGATATTTATGTATTTTTTTCGATTAACTGGTTAGATTACAAATATTTTTTTCATGCATATTCCCTATTATGCATCACGCCTGTATACTCAAAGAGGTAGGCAGAGGTGTATTACTGTTCCACACCACCAAACTCCTAATAAAAACTTTTTAATTTCGGCGTTTGAACCAAGGACCTCACACTCAGTACCCACACTTGTAACAATCCAGACCAATGCAGCAGCAATACAAAAATAAATAAAATCACTTTACCAAGATTAGTTTTAAATGTTTTAACAGATTTCTAGAATAATATCAATTATCTATACAACTATACATATAAATAAAATTGGAGTGTCTGTTCGTAATATTGAAATAACCGTTTTTTACTACATGCATATGAATATATATACGGTACATACACCAAAATTACATTTTTTACAATTTTTGTCTGTCTGTCTGTTTGTATAGGCTAATCTGTGAAATGGCTGGACCGATTTTGACGGGACTTTTATTGGCAGATAGCTGATGTAATAAGGAGTAACTTAGGCTACTTTTATTTTAGAAAAATTCTACTATTTTAGAAAAAGGGTTAAGTGCATTCGGTCTTCTTAACTTCACGTAACTTTTATATATCTTTTTTTTAAATGGCGTTTCGCACTAAAAAATACATTGTTAAGTTCCGACATCCACGCGGACGAAATCGCGGGCACAGCTAGTATATTATATATAGACTGCCTCATTGGTCTAGTGTTCGCAAGCGCGACTGCTGAGGGTGAGGTACTGGGTTCGATTCCCAGGTCGGGCAAAGTGTTATTGGGTTTTTCTGTATGGAAATTCTCAGTAGCAGCACGGAGTCTGGAACTGTGCCCGGTAGGTGGCAATAAGCTCGCCCCCTATTACATGGGACTTAATAACGGCATCGGCGAAATGTGGGTGTACAATAGTTCACCTCTGCATAACCCTTCGGGGAATACAGGTGTGATGCTATATGTATCAATTATATAAAACCAATAAAGCTATATTAGACCATCCTATAATAATATTTCTATATAGCGCCAGGGTGAAAATTTTTGGGTCAGCCGTCAATTAAATAATCGGGAACGAACAAGATGATCAAAGCAATTAACTTTCATAATATTAGTCAATGTTTCCCGTCCCAAAAGATCTTTGATCATATTCGTTTATAAAAATATTTGAACAACCTGTTTCTGATATTTACGCGAATAAATCCATTGATTGGTCTAGTGATGACAAGTGCGACTGAACAGCGTGAGGTCCTGAGTTCGATTCCCGGGTCAGGCAGTGTTATTGAGATTTTCTTAAATTCTCAGTAGCAGCACGGAGTCTGGAACTGTGCCCGGTAGATAACAATAAGCTCACTCACTATGACATGGAACTTACTAACAGCATCGGTAAAATATCTATGCGCAATAGTACAGCTCTGCCTAACCCTTCGGGGATACAGGCGTGATGCTATGATTAATGCTTAATCTATCATCATCATCAGCCAGAAGACGTCCACTGCTGAACGAAGGCCTCCCCCTTACATGGGAGGGGGTGCCATAATCCCCACGCTTGGCAGGCGGCTTGGGGATCGCAGTGGCTCATCGATTAGTGAGAGGACGCTGCTGCCCGTCCTCCGATGTCTAGTCGCAGTTTTAGGACGTACCCGGGCTGCTTAATCTATAGCTGCAGTAAAAAAATACATGCGTGACGGGGCTGTCCAATGTACTTTACGGTAGCAGACACTGGAGCCGAATCTGCTGATTAAGAAAAATTAAACAATAATTTAAAAAAAAACCCAACTTGTAAAAAATGGACTAAAAATTAAAAATCAAGTTGTATTAGTTAATACAAAACGAAAGGTCACTCATTTACTCGCTAACTAAACAGATGAATAAAATTGTCATTGCAGTCAGGGGACCGTTCTGTGGAACACTTTATAATCTAAGAGGTCCCCCGACTGCAATGACAATCCAGTGTCGCTCAGAATGATGTGAGGATTCTAACGATACCCCATACATCCAAATCTGTTCAGGCATTTAAAAGTTATGGTGGAATAAACAAACTCACATACATGAACCCCTTTTTTGGGCAGTTGTGTAAAAATGTACATGCCTCTACTAATTGTTATTCCAAATCACATAATTAGATTTGGTTAAGTCCGTTTTGTAACTGTCAATTTAATTATCCTCTTTTGACATGATTATATTATTATAAGTAAATGTCTAGCGACCCGCCCCGGCTTCGCAAGGGTACAATTTACTTATAAAGAAGATAAGAAGTGCGCTTATTATTGAGATTTTCATACAAAAATATCATCCAAATTTCCGGTGTATTTTTAAAAAACTTTCGTTCATACAAAACTTGTCCTCACAATTACGAACACATAAAAAAAAATCAGTCAAATCGGTCGAGCTGTTTACAAGTGATGCTCAGTCATACATGTGGCAATTGATTTTTATTTATCGCACCTTTAGAATGAAAGTGACCTAACTCAAAATTTATGTAAGATCTGATTTTACTATAAACTGCCCTTAAACGGTATTATTTTTTAAAGACTTTCTTTCATTGTTCATTTCCCACAAATTGCATTTTTTGACTTAAGTCACTTTCGTTCTGAGGATGCGTTATATATTTAGATAGAAGATAGATAGATATTCAAACAATAATTTCACCTCTCCTTACATTATTGAAACCGGTTCATGTCTTAATCTAAAATAGGAGTGTTCTTGACACTCACTTGTGTATCCATTAAATATAACATTTAACCGGCGGGCGTTGCGCTTACCGTTTCAGCTACCAAGTTTAGTATGCGGAACTTTCGATATACATCCGATATATATACGACATAGTACATACGTGGTTCATGTCTAGTGCAGGTATTTATCGAAACGCTTGCATTAAACATAGTTCACTTTAGTTCCCCTAAGGCTACATCACCTGCCTCGAACCAAATAGAATTGAGGCAGTTTAATACTTTGCCCACCACCCCTCGTAACAGCACTCTGGGGTATTGATATGTTAAAAATGTATTTCCTCTTGCTCTTGATCGATACAGTCATTATGGATATTGCGTTAGGAGGTATTTATAGTTACGGGTTAAACTCGTAAAATGATGTGAAGAAATCACAATGGAAATTCGATTGTTTTGCGGCCCCCCGTGTCCCACTGCGAATCATCAATTAAACTGTGTACAGACATCTGATTAAAAAACAATATTTACAAATTAAGAGAGAAGAGAAGTCTATAGACACGTTCACTGCGAGCAGTAATTTTGGGGACCTACAAATAGGTGCGTTACGAGGTAATAATTATGTCGTGTAAACATTAACTATTCGGTCGTTATAAATAAATAAATTCAACCCATTACTGTCCCACTGCTGGGCAAGGGTCTCTTCTCGGAATGAGAAGGGTTAGGCCATAGTCCACCACGCTGGCCCGGTGCGGGTTGGCGGATTACACACACCATCAAGAACTTTATGGAGCCCTCTCAGGTGTGCAGGTTTCCTCACGATGTTTTCCTTCACCGTAAACGCAAGAGATAATCAAATTCTGATCCGCACATAATTCCGAAAAGTCAGAGGTGCGGGCCGGGTTTGAACCTTCCTGCATGGAAGGCAAGCGTTCAACCGCTAGGCTATCACTGCTTTTTCGGTCGTTACAAGGCAAATAAAATCGCGTACGGTTTTATTATTTAATTAAATACTACTGAAGTAATATCTTTAAAACTTATTCTAGTTATTTCACTCATAGAATACATTATAAAATAAAATTGATAAGAGAAATTAAAGACACGAGCGAGAGGAATAAATAGCTTTTTCGGCCGCGCACCGAGTGCGGACGTCGTACGAGGTTTCGGTCGCCACGTAACGCAGTGAACGTTTTAAGAAAACCTTAGTATGTACACACAGAAAATCTTCTAAAATTAACCATACCATCATACCGATCTACCTACAAAGCATCATCATAGCATCACGCCTGTATTTTTTTTATTTGTTTTAAATAAACGTTGCCTCACACTAGGATTTCTCCTGTATCGTGGGTACAATTTACAAACATACATGTCACATGCACAAACAACCAGACCCGAAACAACTATTCGAGATCATACAAATATTTGTTCCGTGCGGGGATCGAACCCGCGACACGTAGCGCAGAAAGCTAATCGCTTAGCCACTGCGTCAACCGTGTCGTCAGAGAGAGGTTAGGCAGAGGCGTACTATTATGCACCCAAATTTCGCTGTTGCCGTTATTCATTAATGGGGGGAGCGTATTGCTATCTAACGAGGCACAGTTCTAGACTTTGAGCTGCTACTGAGAATTTCCACACAGAAAAACCCAATACCCCAACAAATCACTATTTAAGGTAGGCTATTTTGTTTTATAACAATCATTTTCGTTTATAATATCAACTAACAAAATTCTGTATACTATCCAAACCAAAACTATTTAATTAGGCGCTTCAATCAAAATGTTTAATAAATTAACGTTCGCCAGCGAGTCACAGACGAGCCGAAGTTAGTTTAATGTAGGCCCTTTTAGTACCCTAAAACGAGCTGAAAGCCCTCAGGGGAGACAGTTTCTAAAGGATAAAGTACCTCAAAACATTTGGGAATTGAAATTTAGGACGTTAAATATACATACATACACATAGCCCAACTATGTTAGTCGGTGTTATGTTTGGCCTGCTTTGTAATTTTTTGGTCCTTTTTTTCTGGTCCTTTTTTTCTTGAAAATCTTTTTATCCACATTATTATAAATGCGAAGAAACTGTGTTTGTCTGTTTGTTACCTCGTTACGACTAAACCACTGAACCGATATTTATGAAAACACAGATTGCCTGGGACCTGGAGCACAAAATTATGAATACAAAACACACCGAGATGAAGTCGCGGGCAACAACTAGTATATAATACAAGCGACCCGCCCCGGCTTCGCACGGGTAACACTTATTATCTATAACCAGATAATTTTTAGGAAACATACAACATAAATTCCCAAAAAGCCATTTTTTTTTTTTGTTTTTCCGATCGCTAACAAACTTCACAGGATCACCCGCTGGGCTAATGTGAAGATTATCTAAAAATGTAAATAAAATCTCTCCAGCTGTTTTCGAGTCCGTAAGAAACATACATACACACATTAATTTTGTATATACATATAGAAGATAGATGTTCTATGATCAAACCAATGTATTTATTTATGTACTCACGACATAGACGTGCATAAAATACATTGCAATCGATATAATATTCTATGTGTCGGTCTAGACATGCACTTAAATACATAACAATAGAGATAGACTGTAAATGATAAGCAAGTGAAAACCGAATATTGAAAACAAATAAAATTTTGCTCTATAAAAAATATTGTAACGTAAATTTGTTCCCATCCTGTATATACATATATCTTTATAATTTTGTTTTCATCTGTATCAAATTACTATTATTTATTTTAATATAAAAACCTGTAATAATATTTAAATTCCAATATAAATCGTATGAATGTTCTGTCTCATTGGTTTAGTGGTCGCCAGCGCGACTGTTGAGCGTGAGGTCCTGGGTTCGATTCCCGGGACGGGCAAAGTGCTATTGGGTATTTCTGTATGGAAATTCTCAGTAGCAGTGTTAGTCTGGTACTGTGCCCGGTAGATGGCAATAGACTCGCCCCCTATTACAAGAACTCAAGAACGACATCTGCGAAATGTAGTTGTAGAATAGTATACCTCTGCCTAGCCCTTCGGGGAATACAGGCGTGATGCTATGTTATCTGTTTCGTCCTTAACAGCTAGTAATTTGTTTACCAACACTACACAGTTATTGGAAACTGTAATCGTATGAACTGAAATGGAAAATTGGGTAGGACACGTCGTAGTTGAGTGGGGACTCTGCTGGCGCTTTCGTCTAGCGACCCCCGAGAAGACGGCGACATGGTGGTGCCGTGTCGCCGTGCACACAGCACCCAGCGCGGGTAACGGGGGGACCTCTCTACAGTCTCCCCCGGGACTTACACGAGGGGGTGGCCTCTTTACAGTCACCCCCTCCGGGAAGTGCCGTTCGGCATGACAGAGAGTCTAAGAGTTCCCGAGGCCTACCATATGGTGTCGAGGCGGATCACCGTGGTGAGTGTAGCCGGTAGGAGTCCGGCACATCCCTCCCCCCCCCCAGGCGGAGGATAGCCCACGATGGGCTCACCACGCTAATAAAAAAAAAGGGCACATAGTAGTTGTGGCACATCCAGTTAGAAACGGGGTTCCCACGAACATTCCTTTACAGACTTTTCAATCGAAAACTGATCCCATTGCAGCTTTGGTCGTGTTTAATTTTGCACGTAATTGGAACGTATCGACTTCTCCATTCGTGCGCGTGAGGTGAGATCCTCTTAGCGAATTAAGGCTTTAGTTACAGGTATAGTTTGTTTCATGGCGGAGTTAAAAGGAAAAGATAATACTATATCCTTCTTATCCTATCCTATCCTACTTAATTTCCTACTAATATTTATTATAATATTATAAATGTGAAAGTTTGTGATGGATGGATGGATCTTTGTTACTCTTTCACGCCCGAACGGCTGAACGGATCTGGATGAAATTTGGCACAGAGATAGATTATAGTCTGGAATAGTACATTTTTATCCCGGAAAACGGGTTTTACGGGTTCGTAAACCACGCGGGCGAAGCCGCGAGCGGAAGCTAATCATTGAATAACATAACATGACATCACCGTTTGTATTTCCGAAGGGTCACGAAGAGGTGTACTATTGTGTACACTTCGCCGATGCCGATAATAAGTCCTATGTAATAGGGGACGAGCCCATTGCCATCTACTGATCACAATTCTTAAGTGGGTTGCTAAAAAATCTTTAAAAAACATCCCGACCTAGAAATCAAACCCAGGACTTGTGACTAACTACCAATGAGATATTTAACAAAGCATCACGTCTGTATTCCTCGCAGGGTTGGGCAGAGGTGTTCCACACCCATATATCGCCGATGCCGTTATTGAGCCGGGCGCAGTTCCAAACTCCGTGTTGCTACTGAGGATTTTCATACAGAAAAACCCAACAACATCCTGCTCAACCCGGGAATCGAACCTCGGACTCAGCAGTTGCGCTCGTGACCACTAGACCAATAAGGTATTTGCATAGGATTGTATTATAATCCTAACTTATAATACATATTATAAATGCGAAAGTAAGTTTGTTATTATTTTTTGTTTGTTACCTTTTCACGCCTAAACCACTAAACCGATCATCATGAAATTTGGCATATACGTCAAGAGTACAGAAAAGGACATAGTGTACCTTTCATCCAGGAAAAAGTACTGTTCCCGACGGAAAGAATAATAACTTTCGACGGTCACAATTGCTTTGGGACGCTAGATGGCGCTACGTGTGACCAGAAAAAATACGCAGGTTCGTAATCAATGCGGGTGAAAGCTAGTTTAGCATTAATCTAGAACAGAAACAAACAAGAATACTTCGTCTCATAATAACGAGGATGTAATAAAATGAGAGCGCCCATGATTCACAGTGCCGTACATCAGGGTGACAATGTCTTGCAGATTGCTGGAGTCGTCACGCGAGAATTAATCCCACAAATTGTCGGCATGTGGTCTCGTAATGATCACATTTTCGTCAGGAGTTACTTCGTGGCGTGGAATCGAGAATATACAACTGCTTTATTTTTTGTGGTATTCACAATCGGTAAACAATATAGGATCTCAGAATATAGAAATATTATCGTCATCAAATTCAAAATGCTAGTGTTTTAATTACTAGTGCTTTTTGAATGTCAAACATAATATTATGGACAGAACTAATTCGCCCGCTCTTGACCGCTTCATATGTGTTATATGATAGCTTGGGGACAAGAAACGGCCCAACAAACTCCAGCTGCCAACCAACTGCCAGACAATATAAAGAAGACCATCCATTCCGGCATAAAAAGAAGATTATGAGAGGGAGACACACAAAGGTGGATAGCGCGTTCAAGCGATTCAAAATTTTGGATCACTCTGATCTGCTAGATCGCGCCGCTGTCGCTTGCCAAGCCGAACCGGACCGTGTGTTAATTGCCTGCATGAGCGCATTAGTAATTATGGTAGTGTAGTAGTAGTATATTAAAAGGCCAATCTTGACACATAGATTGTCTATTTAAATAGTATTCGTGTGACACAATTTCCGCAGTATAAGCGTTCAAAAACTTATCATTCGCCGCTCCCACTATTGGGCAAAGGTGATGCCTATAGCTTTCCACATCTCTCTCAATTGTCTATATTCGTACCTATATTATAAAAAAATATGAACGCAAAACCGGTTTCAATTTTATTTCATATACCTAATTATTTTATTTACTTCACTAAAAACAGTTGAACAAATAGGATTCGGAGCAAATGCAAAATTTTTATCATATTTTTTCTTCTTTCTTTTAGTTAAATAAAAGTTAACACTGAACATTATATTACGATTATCTACATTGAATCGAATCAAGATTTAAAATAGCTATGAATAATTTTAAATATAGCACTATAATTATAATTTAATTTATGTAAGTAAATGGAACAAACACACCGAATTTTCAGGTGCATGAATTTAATTAGGCTGTCTCGTACCGATTCATTAAATGAATATTCGATTTCAGAAGTACCAAATTAATGTAGTACATATATGAAATGAGCCATATTTTAATAATAACCTGTGACCTGTGTCTAGTCTCAGTTGAACTAATGCTAAATTTCCACCATAGCCCGTAGGCGCTTCGACATTACTCTGTTTTAGAAATAGTCTCTCTCTCTTTATATAAACCCTCACTCAAATCTCGACTGCTTATATACCAAGTAGTTGCATGTGACGTTTTTAAAGTAAAGCATCTAAAAAATATCAAAAATTGTACCCGCGACACGTAATAAATCAAGCGCTAAACCACGAGAAGGCGAAATGATACCCCATGGGTCCCGTCTCCAGACGTATAGAGAAGCACTTTTCAGGTCATAAATAAAGAAGCTGTAGCTTATTAAAAGCTTGGAGCAGCTCTCTGATTATTTAATAATCCTTTTTGATTAGGCGCAAAAGCTTTCCGTGGTTGGCCTTGGTCCTCCATTGACAGAGGTCGCCGGTCCCCCGACGCGCCCTTCATGAGATATTGTGAATTTATTGTTGGAAAGGGTAGACATAAATCGTGAAAATATGAAACGTGTGGACACCATTGGGATTTGATTTGTGGATTTGCTTGTTGCCTAAAACAATGCAAAAGTAGATGAAATAACACAGCGTCACGCCTGTATTCTCAGAAAGGTTAGGCAGAGGTGTGCTGTTGTATACACATATATTATCCTTGTGACAATTTTACTACCAATTCCGGGTGTTAAGACTATAGTTTAGCTAAAAGATTTCATGCAAAATGCGTTAACGATTTTACCCCTCTAAACATGAGCTGATTTTTCTGATTTTTTTATATGTTATAAACACAAGTAAAAACTAGGTCGTCACGTTTTCGTTTTTTGATATTGTTTATCATAGATTAAGAAATAATTAACCATTAAAATGCGTTTTTTTAATAAAATTCTTCGTTATACTTATCTCGTGATAATTATTAAATTAATCAAATTTGAAAAAATAAAACATATCGACCTAGTTCATAATCGGGCAAAATAATAGAGATCAAAATCAAATTAATTCGTTAAGATTTAGATATAAGAAACGTTAACGCCCAAACACCTATTATGTATTTCAAGACAATTTTGTCAGAAGCTAAACGATACTCTTAATGTTACCGGTGACGCCGCCGACGTCAGCCCACAAAGAGACCAGACCCGCTGGTTCGAGGTGGAGCAGGAAAGAGATATGTAGAATAATTTAGGGGAAACCTTGGCCCAACATAGTGAGAGGGTAACAAAAAAAAATTCTCTAACACAATTATTTTCAATGCCGTGATCGTTTAAAAACCCCACGTTACATATAATCACTCGCAAATCCACAAAGCCATTACGGTTTTAGACTTTCAGAATGAAGGCTGTATTTCAGCTCTTGATATTAAAGAACAGTCGTATCAAAGAGCACGCATTAGTAAATTAAAATTCTAGCAAAGAGATACGCAAAGAGGAAAATATCATTCATATCCCTTTGTTGTATCTTACTAATGTTGCTCAGTCTTTACTGGTATTACAGAAAAACATTGACTTTTAATAAGTTCATGTGACACTGCACATGTGTCACTTGATTAAGAATGACAGAGGCAAAGGCGTCTAAATTAGCGTAATTATAAAATGACTGGCTTCCGCTCGCGTGGTTTACGAACCCGTATATTTTCCCGGGATAAAAAGTAGCCTATGTGCTATTCCAAAGTATAATCTATATCTGTGCCAAGTTTCATCCAGATCCGTTCAGCCGTTCTGGCGTGAAAGAGTAACAAAGATCCATCCATCCTGACAAACTTTCACATTGATAATATTAGTGGGATTAGTAGGATTATAACTGCTATGTTTAGCAGAAAAATCATCTAACCCCTTTCGATGAGCGATACTACCGTGCTCATTTTATTTGACTACAGTGTTTCCATTTGAATATCGAACGTACATTTTTTCTGATAATATCAACAACACACAAACATTCTACAGAAACACGACTGATTCCTTTGAGAAAGCAAAATATGAGTTTTTGTTGTCCCAATGGAGTAACAGCGAAAAGCAAAAAAGTGGAGCGATATTTGCGACATTTATCAGTTGAATATCAGGTGCGTATCGGCTAAAATAATAACTTTACTTATTCTTTCTGCTGGAGTTCAAATAAAATGTATTGAAGCTGATTTGTTGAAACCCAAGAGCATTGATACTGGTATGATATAATAACATTTTGAGACTTATATAATCGCTATTATCACTACTATAATTGCGGGAGTACTCTGTCTGTTTGTTTGTTACCTCATGATGACTAAATGGATTAGACTACTATAGAGACTAGATCGTTATGAAATTTTATAAAGAGCCAGCGACCTGAAGAAGAACATACGCTGATTTTCCCTATTGCAGCAAAACACTAATCTTCTTAATATATATAATTCTTCTGTACGTGTGTTTGTCACGTAACTCCTCCTAAACGGCTGGACCGATTTGGATGAAATTTTGTGTGTCTATTTCAATGGATACCTGGATCTTTTGAAAATACAATTGGACCCGGTAGGTGGTGCTGCGATCGAGTTCTAAAACAGGTTCGGGCAGGACAACGTCTGTCGGGTGCACTAGGTAAATAATAAATACAAAATACTGCGCATGAAGTTGCGGGTAATAGCTTGTCCATCGCTTGTGATTCTAATGTTTTCTAGTGAACTGAATGCTGTCCAGTGATAAATAAATGACAAAAGTGAATAAGTTGAAAAACAAGAAGAAAATTTCAGTTAAAAATAATAATATTTTCATAATATGCGCTTTCGAACACAACCGTGTACAGTCCGCATCAAAAAGATGTATACACGTAGCGAAATTCAAAACCGAGTATTAGAGGAAACACTGATTGAAATCTTGACCAATTTCATACATCCATAATATCAGTGCATACATAGATACATGGTCATTTAAATTTTATGATTTTTATCAATAACTTTTCAAGAATAAGCGTTTGAATTTCGCTACATGTATACATCTGATGCTGATTTTACATTCAAAAGTGCTAACAGCAAAAATATAAACGTAAAATTGCGTATATAGACATCTACAATAATTAATTTTACAATACTTATAATTATGTTTTGGTAATACAAAGCCTTGTATTACGTATCCACATAATTATCAAAATAATGAAAACCTCATTATAATTCCAGTATAACATCGCGTGCGCTTCATCATCAGCCAGAAGACGTCCACTGCTGAACGAAGGCCTCCCTCAAGGGGGGGTTTGCCATAATCCCCACGCTTGGCAGGCGGCTTGGGGATCGCAGTGGCTCACCGATTAATGAGAGGACGCTGCTGCCCGTCCTCCGGTGTCTGGCCGCAGTTTTAAGACGTACCCGGGTCAATACCACCTAAAATATTGGTTAAAACTTAATCACTAATTTATTTTTGATCAACATTTCAATCATATTGTCACCATACAAAGCCCTTCGTTTATTCGGTCTTACACATCCGAAGAGCACCGATTAATTATAATGGTTTTCCGTCGAAACGTTGTGAAATCTCGTTATAACTTACGTCGGTAAGCAAAGCGTTATACTGGATATTCCCATTACTATGCTAAAACGACGGTCAGCAGTGAAAACGGTCCAAGCCAGAAGCGAAGCGGTTGAAAATTTAAAAAATAAATTATATGCGACGCGCGTTGCTGCCTACTAAATTCAAACTTTTTTGTTTTGTTTTTCTGCTTTGAACGGTTTATGCCGTTTTGAATTCTTATTCGAAACACTTGTATAACTTATATGTATGTCTCATTATGTAAGTAACGTTTTAGTAAGTTTGTATTTTTCTAATATAATGCATGTTAATTTAAGATTTTAATTGTAAAATTAACTTTTTATTTTTTGAAGAATGGAGTTTCTTGCCTTTACCCGTTGGAGCCTAGGGTCTCGACTTTTTAAAAGTACCTGAAAAGGAATAGTTTATAAAAAAAAAAACTTTGACTTTGAAACGTACATACGTACTAAAAAATTTATTATTGTTAAGACGTAAATCATATCGCGATTAAAAAGAACATTAAAATAAAATCCTTATTTTGTTACATAAATCTTTGCAAAATTATAACATTACTGTAAAGAGTCACTGTCTCCTGAAACACAAATATACTGTATCTAGCTCTGGAATCAGGGTTACACTATTTTTGTAACGCTACTTATGCCAATAAAGAATTTATACATATATGCGATCAAAAATACATAACATTATTGATCGAAGATGACATTAATCTTTAATTTTCTGGCGCTTCGTTTTGCAAATCCAATTATCTTTATTGGAATGAAAAAGAGACAAAAAAACTTCAAACGTTCGAGTCAGCACGAGCTGATTATTAGGCATTGGCGGTGGCTGATAGCCAGGGTGCGCTAGAGAATCTCATATTTCGTCACTTATAGTTCTTTTCTTTCACCCTCCAACTAGTAAGAAGTGGCTTTACCGCCGCCCATATTCAAACATAAAAAGTATAATATGATATACCTGAAATATACCAGTAACGTAACTTTTATGACATGAATATTCATGTGTCGCACGTTCAACAAAAAAATTGTATTTCTTGATATTTTCACAAAAGTCTACTATAGACACACGCTTAAGTTTATAATTGAAACCAAACAATAACATGGAAGGCAGGGCTCCACGGCAATTAGACGGCGTTTTAATGGTACAACGGAATAAGATATTTTCTAGAATTTTAGCGAAGTTTACCTATCCAGGGATCGTTGTGACGATAGCTTCACTTTGTTTTCCTTTTTTTTTCATTTTATTATTAATAAAGTTTCACAAAAGAAAATCTTATAACTAAAGCAAGGCCCCACAAAACCGTTTTCACGGTTTATCTGTGGAAACAGTTCAACAAGATAGTAATATAGTTGTACAGTAAACTAAACTTGTTTATTTAAACATGTTTACATTAATCGTAGTTACCAATTCTCAATAAAGAAGTTCTTAAGTAACTTGGCAAATTTACATTTTTTTGTCTCATTTCTAATATCCGCAGGCCTTCCTTCCTGCCTTCGTTTGTTTTCTTCTGAGATATATGTATAAGGATGTTCTTAAACGTTGGGATTTGTAGGTCTGTTTACGCTAAGAATCACACTTGTATTTTCAAACGCCGTTATTAAGTCTCATAGAATAGTGGAATGAAATGTAATTAAATTATATTTAGGATTTTTCAATCACTTTTACACCTATTCTTTAAACTAGATGGCATCGGCATTTCCTATGACTATCCCTGAGAAGAAACGCCGAAACAAATTCAGGGGTCAAGGTCTATTTTAAAGTCCAGACAGATTATAGTAAAGATTTATGTGAAACAAATATAGGAAGGAATGGCCTTTTGAAGAAAGTGTCATAGCTATTTGAGCTGACCTGTCGCAACAGAGGGCAAGCATGGATCAGTTATCGTGAGAATTATTCGAGTTAAGGGATTACGGGATACTATATCGGTCTGTTACTCATAATTTCAAAAAGTTCTAATAACACTTCGCATTTTTACTTCACAATCGACAACAGTCCATTATAAGACCATTCAGGAATGAACTTAGGTATACCTACGCTTATATTTAAAGACTCAAGGTACCAAAAACCTCTGGCCAACGTTTCAAAAGAAAGCTTTCAAGTCCACGCGTATATTACAAAGCACTTTTCTATATCAAAGCACGAAAAATAAGGCCATGTCCTTGTAGGTGTTTTGATGGAAGTGGCGTCGATTTATCGATATGATCGCGTCACCACGCAACGCTGTCCTATATTTTAGTCAACGTCGATAATTTCTGATACCGATTAATTAGAAGACAAAAGCTATAAGGTTGCTAAGCAATAAATACTTGCCTATATAAACGAAGCGCATCACGCCTGTATTCCTCAAAGGGTTGAGTAGGGGTGTACTGTAGTATAGCAACATCTCGCCGATGCTGTTATTGAATCCCATGCAATAGGGTAGGAGCTTATTACCATCTGTCGGGTCACAGTTTCATACTCCATGCTGCTACTGAGAACTTGCATACAAAAAGTCTAAATTATACATTGCCCGATCCGGAAATCGAATCCCTTCAAGCTCAGCAATCGCGCCTGCGATCACTAGACCAACAAAACAGTTTTTTTTTTTTTATGTGTGAGAGCATGTTTTAATATTGTAAAAACAACACATATAATAATTAAATGGCAACACGGTTGGGGCAGTGGTTAAACTATCAGCTTTCTACGCTACGAGTTGCGGGTTTATTTGGGGCCCATATTATGCAATGAACGACAAAGAATCTTGTGACTAACCCGTAATTGTTACCTTATTGATTTAAATTACAAGATTGCTCATTACCCCCTTTTTTATTAACCTTTACTATCCCACTGCTGGGCAAAGTTCTCTCCATATTTTCCACACCTCTTGCTGTATTACTGCCTCCGGCCAATTTGTAGTGAAGGCATCTAAGTCTTCAAGTAGTCAACTTCGGCGACGTGGCCCGTCCTTAATTGCAAATAAATATTTCAACAAACAAAAACATCAAGTAACTACTAAAACTATAACGACCGACAATAAAACAAATTAAAAAGAACAAGAACTCAGTAAAATATTGTCTAAAAAAAATATTCTTTTATTTATGGCAAAATTAATGGCAACGCGAAACGCCATCTTAAATCAAAATGATGTATCATTTCCTTCAGGTAAGTTGGCTCACAAATCCTGGAATGTCTGGCGAGTTGCTCATTATCATACTAAGTGAAGGTGGGTGAATTATTTGTTTAGATGTTACCTGGTATTACCTCTATTGCAAAGGGAAGGAAGCCGGATGTGACGTCACGTATTCTAAATAATATTGGATGCGGAATGACTGCCGTCTGACTTAATAATTATAAAAATGGTTAGAAATACTATTTATTTATTTTATTTATTTAAGGGTATCCAACAAAGACTTACATACAAATTCACAATTTAAACATAAGGTATCAAATAAATTGTAATCCTTCAATTATAGGAAACCACAGCAAGCACAAATAAATTAACAATAAAGCTAACAACTTATAATAAAATCATAATAAAACTTTAAAAATAAAAGAATTCTGCAAATGGTTTATAAAAACAGTCTAAAAAAAAACAAAAATAAGACTCAAAAAGAAACCAAACAAAAATCATTTACAAATTACTAATTTTATACTACGAAGATAACTTCAAAATATATTGAAACGAACGGAATTTGAACCCGCTACCATGGTCATACCGTTGCTCTTTCACCTGAGCTATTCGTATGAACCAAATTCAAGCTTTCATTATTTTATCGTTCGCTTTTGAGACGGTAGCGACATCTATGCATATATTTATGTACAACGATATTTTTACCGATGGATGGATAAAATATGCATGCGCTAGATATAATTAAATTATTGTATATTTTATCAGTATCTTCTGTCACCTGTACAACTCTGCTTACCCATTACAGAATAAAAATGTAACACAAGACTCGATTGTGAACTCAAAGAAAATAATTACCGGTACCCAAAAAAAATGCCGACAAAAGTTCCAAAGAAATATTCCAATTTGTATTTCATCGTAAAAATTCAATTGACAAACACAAAACATCTGGCCTTTGAATTCTCAGAGGAAAACCGTGAAATAAGGAAAATTCTGTGTTGTTCACAGAAATGCAGTTGTGATAATATACAGAGCAAACACGGTTGGCGTGGGCTGGCCAAACCCACCTTGACCTACAGCAACTTTTTGCTATTTATTATCTGCATGCTATTAAACGTGTGTGAAGTCTCAGGGCAAACGCTTAGGTCTTATAAAGTGTTACTGAGTTCCTGTTAGGAAATTCTCAGTAACAAGTCTCAGTTCTTGTGCCCAGTGGATGACTTTCCTGGAAATAGGCGTTTGGTTGCTAAGTTCGTTCTTGCTCAAGGTTTTACGATCAGTCCGAGCAACACCGAATGTATGCCGCATGTCACTTATATCTCGTAAAGAACAAAAAAGTTTAGAATAGAATAGATTTTTAGTTTATGTAAGCCAAGTTAAGACACTAATGAAATGTCGTGACTCTAGGTGCACGATTCCAAATAGTAGGTCCAATGAAGAAGAACTGACAACAAACTCCATGGAAACTCTTTTAAGTGTTTTTTTTTTTTTAGTAATAATTTACACCACACTAGGATTTCTCCTGTATCGTGGGTACAGTTTACAAAAATACATGTCACATGCACACACAACCAGACCCGAAACAACTATCTGTAGATCATACAAATATTTGTTCCGTGTGCGGATCGAACCCACGACACGTAGCGCAGAAAGCTAATTGCTTAGGCACTACGCCAACCGTGTCGTCAAATCTAGCTTAATGTTCAACAGAAAAAGAGAAAAAAGAACAAGCTGACCACTCCCGGCAGACGGCACCCGTTCACGAGCATGACGTTTTAAATCAGAGGTCACTGGCGCTCAATAATACTTGCTTGTAGCATAGAACTTGATCGCCATCTAAGTAGGTATACAATACACCTCTACTTTCAAGGAATACAGGCGTGATTCTCTACAACGTTAACAAGAAGAGAGGAGGTGAAAGGAAAAAGCTTCCACGGGCGATGAACTCTAAGATCATCTGGCGCGCTCTAGGCAGTCAGTCTCGATACTATCAATACTGGCTAGTCTTTCCACTACGCCATGAGCGATACCCATGTGGTAGATTATACCATAGACTTAGAATTTCGCTTACGCAGATTATACCAACACGACAGAAGCGTAAAAGAAGAAATAACATATGACAGCGGCTCAGATTTACATGGCTTCCGTTCGTCAATGTGACAACATCTTGCAGATTGCGTGAAGTCGTCGGTTCGGAATCCCGGGAAATTCTCAAGACACAGGTGTCATAATCATCGTATTGTCGTGACAAGTCACTAGTTAGTGACTCAGTCGTACTCAGAATATGTCGTACCTTGTTGTGTGAAAGCGTGATTTGAGTTTGAAGCTTAGAAAGGTTGATGTTAAAGGATTGATGTACCACCTAACCTATTTATAAGACACCAAGAATTTTTGACGGTGGGTTATATGGGGGCGGAATGTATATTTTGAAAAGAGTATCCACGGAGTTTCTTGCCGAGAAGTTCTTACTCTTCTCCATAGGACCAACTAAGATTGGAACCGTCGGCTTCAAAAATTAAATAACATACACTTCTATCTACCAGTCACTAAGCAACCCGTACGACAGCGAGGGATTCTCAAAAAAATATCAGAATCTGTAATGTTCGCTGATTACCTATCCTTTTGAATACAAAAGTGGCGTCCCTTCACCCTCCCCCCCTTGACAGAGATCCTCGGTCCATCGACGAGGCCTTCAGGTGATTTGGAAAGTTTATTATTATAAAAAATATGCATATGAAGACGTGAGAATAACAATTGAGTTTTGAGGAATTCAGCGAGCTTTTAATTTTGTCTTTGACATAAAGTGGCGACAAGCGGCTAGCAACAGAGATCGGTGGAAGAATCAGAGGGAGGCTTTTGCCCAACAATGGGACAATCAGGGCTGATTATGATAATAATTTATTAGTTGAGCTTCACAACAGTACAATTACTTATAATTATTCATGTTTCCGGAGTGTGAATATCTCCACTTCTATAAAATGCCTGCACTTTTATGTAACTTAATTTCGAACTCGGAGTGTAAGACTTACCCAAGTATTATCTGCGAGACAGGAGATTAGAAGTACCTGAAAGAGACAAAAGTAATCTTCAGAGCGTTATTCAACTAACAGCAACCATATTTTGCTGAACAACAGATCAAGGGATACAGCGGCTCTAAGGGCAACGAAGCCGCCGACGAACTAGCCAGAAGAGGGTCGACTACGGACGTAGTAGGACCCAAGCCTATAGCGCCACTCCCCTTCAGTTATCTACGCAGTCTGGTAAGACAACGTACCAATGACCAACACAAAAATCTCTGGTCATATATTGGTGAGTGTAGACAGACAAAGGAAATTCTCCCTGCCATTAACGGGCGCACAACCAGCCAACTGCTCCGACTGACGAAGTAATAACTTCGAACAGTCACAGCGGCTTTCACCGGTCATGGCTCCTTCAATAAACATCTTTTCGTTATAGGAATTACAGACAATCCTCTGTGCCCTGTATGGAGGAGAAAGAAACGGCAGCCCACGTGCTCCTGAACAGCCCTGAGGTCGCCACATACAGGGCCAATTACTTCGGAATCCCATATGGGGAATGAGGTGTGCTATTCCTCCATTGAAAAGGGAGGATCCTCTGACCAGGCAAGGTGGTTAGCCTGGCGGGCCGAAGCGTGACGATTGATGCCGGACATTCGTATATGTGTTAGAATCGTTATAAACTCTCATAGTGTGATTCAGGGTTTGTTATTGTAGCTTCACTCCGATAGATGGCGCTTTACTTTTTGCCATGTTGCGAGTAGTAGTCGCTACACCCAGGTACCCTCCGGGAAAAAGTCGACAACGTCAAGCGTCTGCTGGTTTTTCTTGCAGAACTGGGGTGAATCGAATAAACTTGAATTATTCCCACCCCGACACAAAAATGCGCTTAACGTGGATTTGCGAAAATCGGCCCGTTTATACCTATACCTATACCTAATCATATTGTGCTAAAGAAATTATTTAAAATAAATGTAATAATAGTACCTTGTTGGCCACGTTTTGTTTAAACGTATGCATTCAAACCAACCAAATTGATTCGCATCAAAGAGGTCTCGATCATACAATTTTACAAATCGGCCAGTTTGTGTCCACACTGGGCAATATAACAGCTAATTAGTCTAAATTGTTTTTGAAATCGTATAGTGTAGCAGGGGTTTTCACATTAGAAGATCTTAACTCGAATTTCAAAACTCCTTCTAATAGGTTTTTGGTCCAATTTTGCGCAAACAATGACACATTTTCAGACCATGAGCGATGAAAAGAATATATAACAATGTTATTTAAATACAATACCTACAATCTTCGGAAATAATTAGGCGTATTATCATAAATATAATAATATATTTATATTATTTTTTATATTTTAAAAGTGAAGAAATTGTTTGTTTGTTTGGTTGAACGCGCTAATCTCAGGAACTACTGGTTCGGATTGAAAAATTCATTTTATGTTGGATAGTCCATTTATCGAGAAAGGTTATAGACTATATAAAATCACGCTACGATCAGTAGGAGCGGAGCTTCAATGATAAATGTTGCAAAAACGGGAAAAATTATTTCTTTTTAATGCTTCCGTTGCGTGCGCTGCGTAAACGCAAAATTCATATATCACGGAATTGTTCCACTATAAAAGTTCTAAAAAAAATCTGCAACAGCATATACACACAGGGTCACTTGATTACTCTCACATAAAAAAAAATAACTTTTCTTACTTAGTAAAGATGCATATTCATAATTATAGGATAAAATAAGAAAGCACACCCATAAAATACTCTTCATGTCATTTAATCCTGGTTTTATAAAAATAATCAACTAAAAATTCTTCTTCGTATTAAATAAGGAAGGTCACTTGATTACTCTCATTGAAAAAAAACTGATAGCTAAACCACAGTAACATATTTTAATAATGTGTATAGCCTCCTTTATTTAATATCACTTCATAGATTCGTTGTGGGATAGAGTCATATAAACTGATTATATACTTTTTCGGTAACTTTGACCAAGAGGACTTAATCGAAGAAGTCAATGATTTTCTATCATTATATTGCACTCCATCAGCATATACTTGTTTTGAAAGCCACCCCCAAATATTTTCCATTATATTTAGATCAGGCGAATGGGCTGGCTATTGAAGAACGTCAATTTTATTCTTGTCAAACCAGCTCTGGACGACCCTTGCAGTGTGAATGCTGGCGTTGTCCTGTTGAAATATCCATGACTGACCATTAAAAAGTTTATTAATTTCAATAAAATTTGCACTGAAGCATCTGTTTATAATTTTCAGCAGTCTGTTTTCCCGATAAAATCTCTAAATTCACCGGCCCATGAATAGAAACGGCACCCCAAATCATAACAGATCCAACGCTACTATGTCGCCTCGATAGAAATTTTTCGTTTTTTCTTAAATCATGAAAGTAATAACCAAACCCGTCTGATCCGTCCAAGTTAAACTTTTTTTCATCAGAAAAAACCACATTCTTCCACTCATTATTCCATGTCATATGAATTCGAGCGAATTTCAATCGAGTAACACGATGTTCATTGGATAATGGTGGCTTTTTTTTTAATTTTTTGCGCTCTAAATGAGTCGCTTTGGCTATTATTCGCCTTACAGTTCTAATACTTGCTGAAGTACCAACTCTTGACGCAATTTGTCTCGCTGTACTAGCAGAATTCGATGCTTCTCTTAATATAAGACGACGTTCGCGAGGTGTCGTAGCCAGTTTTGTACGTCCTTTGCGGTTCGTTCCGTAATTTTCTGGGTCTCGCAGATAATTGTTTACAACCCAACTACTCCGATGAATCATTCCAGCAATTTTTCTATTTGAATATCCGAGTAGAAATTTTAGTTCTCTCTTCTATGCTCAAGGTCTTCCCTCTACCCATAGTGCGCAACGTACAGCTATAGCACGCAAATGTTTCGAATAGGCACGGTATAATGATTCACGCAGAAAAAAGTCACACGTCTAACGCCAGCGATTGCTTCAAAACAACTAATGAGAGTAAACAAGTGTCCACCCAATTATATAGTCCTGGCATACTATTCTAGTAATTTCCAGTTTAAAATAGAAATAATCGAATAAGTATTCCAGAATATTGTATAACATTGTTAAAGGTAAATTTTAACGAGAAGTCTCCGTCAAGCTCTAGAATGTTCTATACAAAAATATATTTTTTCATGTGAGAGTAAACAAATGACCCGGTGTGTATCTATCTTTTAAGGTTGACTCATAACCTTTTTTATGGTAATCAAATTTGTTCTAAAATAATGCATTATTTGCGAAGGTGTTTTTGTAAACATGATATTAATCCAGCGGGCGAAGCCGCGGGCGGAAGCTAGTTAACGTATTTTTACACGTTTTTAATATAATATAATATATAGATAATATAATATATAATATGATATAATATATAGATAATAATTTAACGAACTACATGAACGACGAACATTTCAGCTGATGCCATATAAGTCAATTATTATTTTACATCATACTTGTATCGGTGTTTGGCCAAATTTCTTATACAATTAGTTTCGATATTGTATAGTATTTTGTCGAAGTCGGATCGTAAAATCAGGCAATTCCTAATATGCCTGCCATATTGATCAAAGCTAAACGTTCGTCCAATTACCAGAACATCTTGACCCTGTTTTTAATGGAAAACAAACGCGTACAACAGCACTGGTGGAGTAAAATGTAACTTAAAAAAAATAATATAATAATAATAAGCCCGCAGGGCGAGCGCGACCTTGAGGCGAGGTGACGGGGAGTAGCGACCCTGCAGTACCCGAGTGCTCCAGGGAGAAGTCACCGTTTCTCACCTCCGGCTTGCCTTCATTAGCTGGCTGGAGTGAACACTGACGAGGAACAGGTCTCCCGCCTCTGTGTTGCCTTCATTGGCCGCCCAGAGCGGAGTCGTTAGAGCAGAGTTCTGCTCGTACGGTGGATGCTGAGCGTAAATGGCGAGTGGGCCAGTGATTCCGGACTCTCAGGGAGCAAGTGATCTGAGTTTAAAGTCCAGCGAAGCCTCTTCACCCTTCAGCCGCTCACGTCTCTGTTGCCCTCTTGTTGCGACTCGAGCAACTATTTTTGGGGGGCCTAGTTAGTGAGTTGGCAAGTCACCGCCTGTCGTTTTTACATGTTTTAAAACATTGTTTCGGCAGGCGTCATAGGTTCCATAGTTCCTCATTACCTACTCCACTAACATCCCATCACAATAGCCCAAGTAGTTTTTGTCCATATGTTCTGCAATAGTCCTACAAATAAAGGAATTGTTCTTGGGTGCATTTCTATAGTGCATACAGGGATAATCGCTAGGTATGTCACCATAATAATTTCATTAAAGCTGTCTTAAAGGGCCTCTGCGTGTTGACTTCGGCCCCACGCATGCTTTCCAAACATCCGGGACTCTGTAGACCCGTGCAAGAAGACATACATAATAATAATAATAACTTTGCCACCGCTGTTTCATAATGTGGGTGGGCACAAAGAAGTGCCCAATTCTCCAATCAAACTTAAACACGCGTGTAAGTGCATGCTCTTAGTTGCAACTGTATAAATACACGAATTAATTAATTTATACCAGAACGTACCATGAAACGCGGAATATATAAAAAGGTTTCAATCATCGCTATACACAGTAGCTCCCAATCAAGATATCTGCAAAGATGGGGACTATATCTACATTTTGTATCCTTGTTTTCTGGTGAGTAAATGTTAAAACTTAATATTACTTTAGGTTTTTAGAAGGAAACCTTTATTATGTTCAAGTAATCTATCTTCTATCTTCTTCTTCTTCTATATAAATAAAAATCAATTGTCGTCATGCCGTGCGTAAGACTTGCAAAAACACGAAAATGGCTCGATCGATTTGAATATTTTTTTTGTATTTTTATCTCGCCTCAATACTCAAGTGGTTTAGGAAACACCAAAAAATCGAATAATCGAAATTAGTAACTTTATATGCAAATTGCCACTTCTGATTACTTTCAATAGATAAAGGTTGATAAGGATTGATAATCGCTTATGAAGAGTTACAATCAAATCAATTTTATGTGGTACGAAGTTCACAGGGTAGTCTAATGTAGTATAATTGTCACAATGTCGATTAATTTCATTCATAGAATTATATCTTTGTATCGTGTGTTCATGTAGTCATGACGCTCAATTTTACTGTCTTTAGACCGGAGGTTACCAGACTTTTTTCTCATAGATCACTTTCAAAATTTAGCTGGTTCCGGTGGACTCCCTGCAGCTACATCGCTACCATATTGTAAATGTAAACCCCAATTTTTTGTCACGCCAATGTGTCTCCCGTGGACTCCTCGGCGTCCACCTGGACGACTTTGGGAACTAATGCTTTAGACGAACAACGGGTGGTTTGAAATGGTATTCTAATTCATAATTCTTGTTTCTGTTTACAGCACTGCACAATGTATCTCCTGCGAAGAAGTCCAAGTGCAAGTAGAACAAGGTTTGCTGTCCGGAGAGCGTCTTACTACGGTCATCGATGACAAGCAGTATTATAGCTTTAAAGGTATCCCGTACGCTAAGGCTCCTATTGGAAAACTCAGATTTATGGTAAATATCAATCATTGTTTTACCTAAGTTACAGAGATACAAAACAATGGTTTGAACAAAGCTCAACATCTTCGGTCCGTTGCAATCTTGCAGACTTTTAATCTTTAAACTCTCTTCATGAGTTTCTACCGTCTTGAAGCAAAAACAGACTGCTGGACTTAAGCTGGACACAGGTCTACTATGACTAAAACAAAATCTCTCTTCTGCACTTTACAATAAACATCTAGCATATTGTAACGCGATATTATTTCACAGGAACCACAACCTCCAGACACGTGGGAGGGAGTCAGGAATGCCACCGCACATGGATCTGTGTGCCCTCAAGCTGATATGTTAAACAACGTGTTAATCCCAGGCAGCGAAGACTGTCTCTTCCTGAACGTTTACAGCCCTAATCTGAAGCCTGAAACTCCTTTACCAGTAATGTTTTTCATTCATGGCGGAGGCTTTAAATTTGGTTCTGGAAATGATGATATTTACGGACCTGATTTTCTTGTTTCTAAAGACGTTGTAGTAGTCACAATTAACTATAGGTTAGACGCGTTGGGTTTTCTCTGCCTAGGCATAAAAGAAGTTCCTGGTAATGCAGGATTAAAAGATCAAGTGTTTGCATTAAAGTGGGTGAGAAAAAATATTATGAATTTTGGAGGTGATGCTGATAATATCACGATTTTCGGAGAAAGTGCTGGTGCAACTGCAGTCGGGTATCACTTAATTTCACCAATGTCTAAAGGTTTATTTAAAAGAGCCATATTAGAAAGCGGTGTACCTGAAATGGATGTATTTTTACCTTTCAAACCCGTAGAAAGAGCATTCGTGCTCGGCAAAGAGTTGGGTTTTAATACTAAAAACGCCAGTGAACTCCTTATTTTATTACAAAATGTCACATCTATTGACTTAGTTAACAAAACTGCCACTGTGTACGCATCCGAAGAAATTACTCATATCGTTTTCAAAGCTACTCCGTTCACACCAGTAATCGAAAAAGATTTAGGACAAGAAAGATTCGTTACTGAGGATACTTACGTATCTCTGGCCAGGGGAAATGTTAACAACGCAGATGTGATGTTCAGTTATAATACGTACGAAACTTTAGTCATGATCCCATATTACGCTGGCGTTGACTGGCAATACATACAACGCTATGCGAGATTCATTGAATTGATGGTTCCCCTTAAAATATTGATCAAATCTCCTCCGGAGCTGATTTACTCGTTGGCTAATGAAATTATCCAACACTATTTTGGTAGTAAAAATATCAGCATTGACAATATGCCCGAGTTCATCAAGTATTCCAGCTTTGCCAGTCTGGTTTACGATGTTCATAGATTTGCTAGAAGATGGCCGAAAGTTGGAAACACCTTTTTAATGAAGTTTAATAGTTTTTCAAGCAGGAACTACTACGGTAGCCTAGGCGCTCCTTATGGATTGAAAGGAGCTAGCCATTTCGACGACTTACTTTATATATTTCATCCGAAATCATTGAATTTGACTTTAACGACGGATAGCAGAGAATATGCTCTGGTGCAGCAATTAACTACAGTGTTTACCAACTTTGCAAAATACGGGTAAGTGTGTGTGTTGATGATGTACTATTGTTTTTATACTTACCACTAGAAGTTCGACCAACAACTGATGGTTATTATCGAAATCATTGTTAGATAGAATATCTTGGCAAGCGATGTAATCAACATCCGTATTTCATAAGGCTCATGTCTCAACTGGGATGCCTAACTCCATATGTGTATGCATCTCCATTAGACACGCAATTGTCACATCACTTAATAGATTGATGTCTCAGTATGATATTATTATTAAATAATAAAGTCTTCAATACACCTCATTTTTATAATAGTCACCTACTTTGTCTAATAACACTTGGAAAAATAAGAGTGCTCGCAAGCGTGACTGCTGAGCATTAGATTTTTGTTTCAAATTCTAGATCGGACAAAATGTTATTGGGTTTTTCTGTATCGAAATTCTCAGTAGCAGCACGGAGTCTGGAATTCTGACCGGTAGATGGCAATAGGCTCACCCCGTATTATATGGTACTCAATAATGGCATCGGCGAAATGTGTATGTAATAGTACATCTCTGCCTTTAACCCTTTGGGGAATACAGGCGTGATGCTATAACAATTCAACTAATTATTATTTTACATTTCACAGCAATCCGACACCTGATTCATCTCTGAACGTCGAATGGCCTCAGTTTGACAACTCGAGCCTGGCCTACGTGGATGTCGGAGACAACTTAACAGTGCGCTATGCGCCTGATGAAGAAGACATTCAGTTCTGGAAGTACATCCTTAAATGCGGTGACATCACCTTCTAGTTGATATTGAATCAAAAACTGATAATTTGTTTTACTTTTTCTGTTTGCTTGTTTTTAATCAAGACTTATTTTTGTTTCTATATTATATGTGAAAAAAGTAAAAATTGCGACTTTGGTCTACATCATCATCCACAGTCCGACTTCGCCCACTGCTGGGCATAGGCCTCTGTTTAAAATTGCCAATTTCTACGCTCCTGCGCCAGTCAACCATCCATGTTCGACTTTGGTCTTAGGTCCATATAAATATATGTAATTAATAAGGAAACAATATAAGAAAACATGCCTCTGCTAACGTTATATTAAAAAACACAATCCAGTATTTTTTAGATCTAACACTAAACAATTTAGTTCCAAAAACACAACTCAAGGCCCTGACAATATGTTCTTTTCTTTATGTACAGTTGATGCCCTAAATTATCTGACCCCCCTAGAATTTATCATTTACCTAATATCTACGGGGTCGGGTAATGTAGGGGCACTTTTTTTTTTTTTGATTAAAGTGGTGAGAACCCATCATGGGCTATCATCTGCCTGGGGGGAGCGGAGGGGTGTGCCGGACTCCTACCGGCTAAACTCACTACGGTGATCCGCCTCGACACCATATGGTAGGCCTCGGGAACTCTTAGAAGACCGCACCGAAGCCCACCATGGTGTCATGCTGAACGGCACTTCCCGAAGGGGGTGACTGTAAATGTAAATGTATGGCACCTACTGTTCTAGACACACTTATCGGTGTACTTAAAGTAACAATTTCCATTTAACTCAAAGTAATGCCTATCATTAATTTTTTTATATGTTTAGAATATTTTAAGAAGAATATTGTTAATTTTTTAATTCGAATGAAGCATGTTTATTGTACAGTTTTATTTAAATTTTGGTTGAGGTCGAGACGGCCGAAACTATATCTATTATATAGCTGTGGGATTAGCATTAATGCGGTAAATTCAGAACGTTTTTACACTTTTAATCATCTGCAGTATGGACCTGGTTAATCAAATTTCATCCTTCCTACTAATCCTACTATCCTACTAATATTATAAATGCGAAAGTTTGTGAGGATGGATGGATGGATCTTTGTTACTCTTTCACGCCAGAACGGCTGAACGGATCTGGATGAAATTTGGCACAGAGATAGATTATAGTCTGGAATAGCACATAGACTGGCATACTTTTTATCCCAGAAAATTTTACGGGATCGTAAACCACGCGGGCGAAGCCGCGGCCGGAAGCTAGTTCTTCATAATTTGTCAAATAAGACAATTTTTATTTTTTTCTTTATTAATAGGGCTTCATCTCTGGGCGATAACGTCGCTGTATACAATTAGCAGTCTATGTCTAAGCCTGAATATAACACTTAACTGTTTCTTTTAAACTAACGATGCTTATTTGTACAAAAAAGGCTCGATCCGATAAAGAACGAGCTAGAAATGTATTACATAATCCTACTTCATAGTTACATAGTCAGACTGCCTCTCTGATCTGGTGGTCGAAAGGACGACTACTGAGTGTGAGATTCTGGTTTCCGTGCTGCTACTGAGAATTTCTGGTCAATGAAGTGGCAATGGGCAGGCCACATCGCTCGAAGAACGGACAACCGATGGGGAAGAAAGGTTCTCAAGTGGCGACCACGAACCGGAAGACGCAGCGTAGGAAGGCCTCCTACTAGGTGGACCGACGACATTGTGAGAGTCGCGGGCAACCGATGGATGCAAGTGGCGAAATGTCTTTCGATGTGGTGGTCTAAGGGGGAGGCCTTCGTTCAGCAGTGGACGTCTTCTGGCTGATGATGATGACTGAGAATTTCTATACAGAAAAACCAAATAACATTTTGCCCGACCCGGGAATCGAACCCAGGACCTCACGCTCAGCAGTCGCGCTTACGGCCACTAGACCAATGAGATAAATACATTGATCTGTTTATGAAAAAGTAAATAATTATCTTTATTTCAGTAAATGGTTCACTCATTTTTTTTTTTTTCATTAAATCATAATGTCAGCAGTGGTAGCCTAGCGGTTGAATGCTTGCCTTTCATGCAGGAGACTCTGAGTTCAAACCTTTGATTTTTCGGATTCATGTGCAGATCAGAATTTATCATTTGTGTTAACTGTGAAGGAAAAAAGACATCGTGAGGAAACCTGCACACCTAAGTGGCCTCTATAAAAGTTCTTGATGGTGTGTTCAGTCCACCAACCCGCACTGGGCCAGCGTGGTGGACCAAGGCTATGGGACAATAGGTAAAGGGCTGAATTTATTTATCACTAGCTTCCGCCCGCGGCTTCGCCCGCGTGGTTTACGAACCCGTACATTTTCCTGGGATAAAAAGTAGCCTACGTCCTATTTCAGACTATAATCTACCTCTGTGCCAAATTTCATCCAGATCCGTTCAGCCGTTCTGGCGTGAAAGAGTAACAAAGATCCATCCATCCAACCATCCATTCATCCTCACAAACTTTCACATTTATAATATTAGTAGGAAGTGGAATAGGATAGGATAACTAGCTTCCGCCCGCATTGATTACGAACCCGTGCATTTTTTCGGGTCGCACGTAGCGCCATCTAGTGTCCTAAGAAAGTTATTGTTCTTTCCCTCGGGAACAGTACTTTTTTCTGAATGAAAGGTACCGTATGTCCTTTTCTGTACCCCTGACAATGTATATGCAACATTTCACGATGATCGGTTCAGTGGTTTAAGCGTGAAAAGGTAACAGTTAGGATGTCCTCATATACCCGTGTTTGAACTAACCAACATAATAAAAAGTAATGTTATAACAGGTGTTATTTAATTCTTTGTACAATCAGCATCAAAAATATGTTGCGAAATTCAAACACTTATTATTGGAAAGGTATTAGGTGTCAAAATCGTGTAGCGTTTTTAATTTTCTTCTGCACATGTGGCTTCCCTGGTAACTGACACATTGTGTCTAAACCCTACGACTTGGTTATCGTGATTTCGCATCCTACTTAATATTATAAATGTGTAAGTTTGTGAGGATGGATGGATGGATGGATCTTTGTTACTCTTTCACGCCAGAACGGCTGAACGGATCTGGATGTAATGTGGCACATAGATAGATTATAGTCTGGAATAGCACATGGACTACTTGTAATCCCGGAAAAATGTATAGGTTCATAAAACACGCGGGCGAAGTCGCGAGCGGAAACTAGTTATTTTTTATATTTGTTTGAATTTTAGATACCTACGTTTATTGTATAACTGTTTTTGTTGTGTTCTTTTGTGTTAAGTGTTTTTTACATTGTATAATTTGTGAATTGAGGATTATTGTACAACAGTTTTTTGAAAAGAGTATCCATGGACTTTCTTGCCGGTCTCTTCTCCATAGAACCAACCCACTTTTCGAACCGCGCAACTAGAATCACAACGTTTTAAAAGCGCCTGTGAAGGCCCAGTTGAAATAAAAACATTTGACTTTAACTTTGAATCATATAAATTTATTGACCATATATTTTTATGTAACCGCGGATACTATGTATGTTTAGTTAGTATGTCAAGATTCAAATCCCAAATTTCTAAAAAAAAAACCTTGCCCCTCTCTAAGAATAATTCGTATATCGTAAGTGCATTTACAAACACATACATATGTACATATATTCACATACACAAAGACCCATACCCGAAACAGTACTATCCGTAGATCATACAAATACTAGTACCGTGCGGGAATCGAACACGCGACACGTAGCGCAGCAGTCGATCTCTTAACCAATACGCAAACCGTGCCGTCAAGAATTTTACTATGTGTACAATTACATCTTTTTGATGCTGACTGTACACTCAATACTGAATAAATAATATGTACGTTTCGTAATTATTAAAAATAATTTATTAAAGAAGATAATTATTGTTCAATATTAGTTTAGTTGGTTAGCACTAGTTGATATTTAACTCATCATCATCTTTTGCCTAGCCTTTTCCCAACTACGGCTCCCAGCCTAACCTTGTATATGTTGACCTGTGTTTTTATTTTATATAATTAAATTCTGAAGATATGTAAAACATTTATTTGAAAACCGCCACAAGACCAATGAGGCAATTTATGGATACTGTGATCCCAGTGTGAACCCAGGAGGGTTTGATGCCCTGATCGGACAGTGATATGACGTTTATCTGCATATAAATTCTTAGCGGCAGTACGGATTCTGGAACTGTGCCCGGTAGATGGCAATAGGCTCTCTTTTACATAAGACTCAACAAATGCATCGGTCAAATGTGGGTGTACAATAGTACACCTCTGTGTAATCCTACAGGGAATACAGGCGTCATGCTATGTTATACCTGCCTATTTTATATTATTTATCTGGTTATAATCTATAATTATAATAAATCTGTAGAGAGGTCAATTCTGTACATGAAATATATTTTCAAAATATCTATCAGGGGGTGATTAGTGATCGATACTGATGCCAAAAATGCAATCAGTAAAATTTTTGTCTGTCTGTCTGTCTGTATGTTCCTTATAGAAACAAAAACTACTCGACGGATTTTAACGAAACTTGGTACAATTATTTTTCATACTCCTGGGCAGGTTATAGTATATCATCACGCTACAATCAATAGGAGCAGAGCAGTGAAGGGAAATGTTGGGAAAACGGGAGAAGTTACTCCATTTTTTAAGCTTCCGTCGCGTGTGCAGCCTTAATTGTTAAAGCTACTTAGAAATCATATACGAAAGTTAATCTGTCTGTTACATCAAAACCATTGAACCGTGAGGAAGGACATACGCTACTTTTTTACGAAAAACGACTGAAACGCGGACGAAGTCGCGGGCAAAAGCTAGTAATAATAATAACAAAACAACAATCTGCTAACCACAAGTCCTACAAATCCAGGGATTGTTCTTGGGTGCATTTCTATAGTGCATACAGGGATAGTTGCTGGGTATGTCACCATAACATTTCATTAAAGCTGTCTTAAAGGGCCTCTAGGTGTTGGCTTCGGCCCCACGCACGCCTTCCAAACGTCCAGAACTCTATAGTCCCGTGCAAGGAGAAGACATACATAAATAATAATAATAATAGTTTATTTCAGATTTACAATAACAATCCATATACAATACCAAAAAATCATAATAAATAAATAAATAGTCACGCAATTAAACTAAAAAATATACAATTCAGTCAACAAATACAGTTTCATCAAATAATATATAATCAATACAATTTCATCAAATAATATCATACAATAAATTAAGCATACAATTAATTATTTGACTGGTTGTTTACCCTCATCTTATTTTCCGGTTATGCAGATCAGTCTTCCTAAGGAGTTCTGAGAAGCCAAATCCAAAAATAAATAAACTTAATATCCTTATAATTGAGCTACACCTACCGAAAAATGTAGTTTTTGCAATATAGACACGCTGAAATGATAAGACACCTGTTTTCACACTGTCGAAAGTAATTTATAGTTTTATCGTAGTCTGAGGTGAATTTTATTTATTTATTTAATTCTTTGTTCCACACCTCAGAATAATGATAATAGAACCCATTTTAAAAATAGGATCACTTTTTTGTCAGTCTAATCCACACTTTTATAAATCTAGTAACTCTGTCTGTCTATTTGTTATATCTCATCACGACTAAACCACTGAACCAATCGTTATAAAATTTTACAAAAAGGTAGTCTGGAGAAGGACACAAACTTACTTTTACTGCTGCAGTAAAACATTAATCAGATAATAATTACAAGCAGGCGAAATCGCGGGCAACAGCTACTAATAATATAAAAACTGTCGTTATTATTATAAGTTTGGAATACTAATACAAAAACTTATATCTTCTAAAATATAAAAATCAATGTTTGTTTGTTTGTTCGTATTTTATGCGCTGCCGTACCGTTCATCAGAGCTTGCAAGAAGATTATAGGCATAGTACAATTAACTTATAAATATATATATATATTTTAATTAGTTACGATTTATTTCTAATGGATGGGAGTACCAGAGCGGGATTACCGGGTCGGTCAAAGTGTTATTGGGTTTTTCTGTATGGAAATTCTAAGTTGCAGCACGAAATTTGGAACTGTGCCCGGTTGATGGCAATAGACTCGCCCCTCTATTACATGGAACTTAATAACTGTATTTGCGAAATGTGGATGCACAATAGTATACCTCTGCCTAACGCCTCGGGAATACAGGCTTGATACTATGTTATATTATATAGAGTCATGAAAATTGCACACAATGTTATTAAAGACTACGATCCTTCGGTAAGTAAATAAGACTCGCACTTGACCGTTATTTTAAATATTTACATATGTAAATAAAAATTGTCAGTAAAAGTAAAATGAACAAATGATCGCAGTTGTAGCGTTGTGGTATTATCTGCAACAGATCCATCAACATGAACATTATATCAACAATTTTTGTACTTGTTTTCTGGTGAGTAAGTCTTCTTTTTCTTTGTAGTCTTTTTTGCTTTAACAGTAAAACCCGCCGAATAGTATCAAACGTAGTAATTATATTACCAGTTTAATGTGTAGATTCATAATTATTTCTAATATTGTGTAACGCATACGAAGCCAATACTAAAATTAAATTTTAACCGCGACAAGAAATCGGACTTGCGGTCATCCCGCGCTTGAATTTTTCTCTGTCATAATTATGTTCAAACCGGGGGGATTACTTACTATCAATTTTAATCTAGAAGATTTATTAGAGTAACAAACAAAGTTTTTTTACAGCGTGATACAAAGTATCCCCTGCAATGGCATTTTGGTGCAAGTAGAGCAGGGACAGCTGTCTGGAGAACGTGTAACTACAGTTACCGGTGACACAGAATACTATAGCTTCAGAGGAATCCCCTACGCCAAACCACCCACTGGCACGCTCCGGTTTAAGGTTAATATCGCTAACAGCTTTTATTATTCCATGACAAAAGACCTAATTCTGTTTAAATTTCAAACCAATATAATATTTCCTTACAGGCACCATTACCTGCAGAGTCCTGGAATGGTGTGAAGAACGCCACCGTGCACGGAAATGTGTGCCCTCAATTTAATCCGATAACTCAAGTATACACCGCTGGCAGCGAAGACTGCTTGTTCCTCAATGTTTACACTCCCAATTTAAAACCTAAGAACCTTCTACCAGTGATTTTCTATATTCACGGTGGTGCATTCATATTTGGATCCGGAGACACAGATTTTCATGGCCCAGATTTCCTGGTTTCCAAAGACGTGGTGGTAGTCACAATTAACTACAGGCTAGAAGCATTAGGATTCCTTTGTGTAGATACAGAAGAGGTACCTGGTAATGCTGGATTAAAGGATCAAGTTTTAGCTTTAAAGTGGGTGAAAAATAATATCGAGAACTTTGGAGGATGTCCCAATTATGTCACTATTTTCGGAGGAAGCGCTGGTGGAGCTTCAGTTTCTTATCATCTTGTTTCTCCGATGTCCAAAGGTTTATTTAAAAGAGCTATATCAATGAGTGGTGTCCCATCGTGTGATTGTATTTATCCTTACCAACCTAAAAGGAGAGCATTTGCTCTCGGCAAATTACTAGGTTTTGAAACACAAAACACTACAGAACTTATTAATTTCCTTCAAAACGTCGCCGTTGATCGATTAATTAATAAAAGACCTTATGTCTTGGCCTCATAAAATATTACGGATGTACTCTTAAAAATGGAAACCTATACACCAGTGATCGAAACATGCTTTGGAGATAATAATTTCGTAACTGAAGATCCCTTCACATCGCTAGACTGTGGAAACGTAAACAAAGCTGATGTCATGTTCAGTTATAATAGTCAGGAGGCTGTGATTTTAGCTAATCTTTATAATTCGTCGTATATAAAACTCTACAACACATATCCAGAATTGTTCGTGCCGAGCAAAATATTAGTAGCTTCCACGCCAAACAAAATTTTGAACATGTCTGATAAAATAATCAAGTATTATTTCGGAAACAAAACCGTTAGCGTTGATAACATTGTTGAATTTGTTAATTACGCCAGTATTGCCAGCATATCATATGATGTTCAGAGGTTCTATAGACGATGGCCCAATGTTAAGAATACTTATTTCTTCAAGTTCTCCAGTTTTTCTACCAGAAACTACTATGGTCAACAAGGAGCCGCCTACGGCATTGAGGGGGCTGCTCACTTGGATGATATATTCTACATATTCGATGCAAAATCACTGAACATGACCTTAGACAAGAACAGCACAGAGTACAAAATGGTGCAGAATATTGTTTTGGCGATAACGAACTTTGCCAAATATGGGTAAATACATATTCATTATTTTTTTTACCGTTGGCTATCTGATCGGTGGATGACAATATTTCATTTTATTTTCCTATCTCGTTGGTCTGTTCGGAAAGGAGTGTTCTTCAGTGGACTTTTATGAGACAATGTGACAGTGGTCTCTGCGGAGTTAAAGTTTATAAATTTATCATCGTCTCGCAGACTCGTACATACATACATATATTACATGTTTCCTTTATTTCACAGCAATCCGAGCCCTGATTCGTCGCTGGGTGTAACTTGGCCTAAGTTTGATAAATCCAGCCTAGCCTACGCCAACTTTGCTGACGAGGTGACTATCGGCTACGCGCCCGACGAAAGAGACATGCAGTTCTGGAAGAGCATCTTGGAATACGCTGGAATGACCTTTTAAGTTTTCGAGCGCTCACGTTGTTTGGCTCCCCAAAATTATTATCTGGCACCTTTTCTTTTGTGATATTTGGAGTTTTCTTATTGATTGACTGTTTGTTTAAAGTCTCGATGTGGGATCATAAAATCTGGCATTTCAAGTTTGAAACAGTTTCTCAGCATGATAAGTCTCTCATATCATTCAATGCTTACTATATTTCTTTAGGACACCCACCCACTTAAGAACCGTGCGCCTAGATTCATAACGTTTTAAAAGTGCCTGCAAAGGCCCATTTGAAATAAAAAACTTTGACTTAGGGTGATTACAAAAGCAAGAATGTGAAAATTTCAATATTACAAACAGACACTCCAATTTTATTTATATGTATAGATGTGGGTATGAGAAGATACGGTAGGCTTAGCAGTTTAGCAATCGACTACTGCGCTACGTGCCGCGAGTTTGATTCTCGCACGAAACAAATATTTGTATGATCTACAGATAATTGTTGCAAGTCTGGGTATGTGCGAATGAAAATACATATATGTGTTTGTAAACGCACCCACGATACAAGAATCATTCATAGTGTGGGGCAACGATATTAAAAACAAAAACAAAGATCCCTCCTGACCCTCAGCACGTTATGTTCGACCTTACCCTAAGCAAACAGAGATGGATACATTAATGAGTAAAATGAGTTTACCATTCCGTCTCAAATATTTTTCTTTATCTTTGTTCTAATTTCGCTACAAAATAAGAGTTTATGGGGACCTATCCGTTAATTTTTTTGTATTGTGTATTGAAATGATCTATCGAGCAGTGATAGCCTAGCGGATGAACGCTTGCCTTCCATGCAGGAGGGTCCACGTTCAAACCCAGCCTGCACCTCTGACTTTTCGGAATCTTGTGCGGATCAGAATTTGATTATCACTTGCATTTACGGTGAAGGAAAAACATCGTGAGGAAACCTGCACACCTGAGAGGGTTCCATAAAGTTCTCGACGGTGTGTGTAGTCCGCCAACCCGCACCAGGCTAGCGTGCTGGACTAAGGCCTACCCCTTCTCATTCTGAGAAGAGACCCTTGCCCAGCAGTGGGACAGTAATGGGTTGGATTTATTTTATTGAGATGATCTATAAAATTTCTTTCTTTCTTTCTGATGACGTTTTAACTCACTCCCTGCCGGAGCGATACGAGGCGTTGATCAATTTATTTTCCAGACGCACTTTAATCTGACTGAATATCAGTATTTTAGACGGAGCAACTCCCATCGGACCGACGACCTAATAACTGGGTGACACAGGTTAAACCAATTGTCAGGCTTTTTGGTTGCTGACTTCTGTAAAAACTTATAGGTATTCGTATGACATTCGGGACCAACTGATTAACGTGCTTTCCAAGGCACGATTTCCGATGGATGAAAAAATGGTTATCCATCCAAGTATTGACCGCACCGGTAACTATGTGGCCCCCTCAAAGTTGGTTACCACATAATAAAGCCTAATATTGCGACAGGTGTCATTTAATCCTTTGTTTGTACTTAATATATTACTCATGCGCATATATTAAAACGCTTACCAGAAATGTACCAATATATTATTTTAGCAACAAATTTAGTTACTTACGAAAATGATAGCGCAGTGGCTTTTTGCTTTACGTGTCGCGGGCTCGATTCCCGCACGGAAAAAATATTTTTATGATACAGGTAATTATTTCGGGTCTTGGCGTGTGTATATGTGATATGTATGTATGTAAACTATACTAAAGATAAAGGAGAAAACCTTAAGTGGGACAACGAAATACAATATAATTATATTTTATTTTTTACCTAAAACAAAAAAGGCAAAATAAATAATTATCGGAAAAAAGTCGCTTTTCTCAATGTAACATTACTCATACAGAAAAATATATACCTAGCCATAATAAAACATAACATAGCCTGTCTTCCCCGAAGGGTTCGGCAGAGGCCTACTATTGTATAACCATTTCAGCGATGACGTTATCGAGTCCCATGTAATAAGGGGCGAGCCTATTGCCATCTACCCGACACAGTTCCAGACTCCGTGCTGCTACTGAGAATTTCCATACTGAAAAACCTAATAACACTGACCGACCCTGGAATCGAACCCAGGACCTCACGTTCAGCAGTCGCTCTTACGACCAATGAGGCAGTCCAGTCATAATTAAAATATACGGAAAATCTTCAACTAATTTAGTAGGAAAATGGCTTGCCCGGATACAGATCTTTCCGTCAACCCATCCTCCCAGAGGCAGTGGGACGGGCCGCTTTGCAGCTTGATACGGAATAAACTAATAAACACGTCAATCAATGCTGCTGAACGCGCTCATCTCCTGGCTGTGGGTGAATGGGAGTCGGGTCTATAGCCTCAGGCACTCCCGTCGTCCAACATAGGAACTATGTTGGATGACAATACTTTCCGTATTGCGACATGCCTCCGCTTGGATGCTCCTTGTGGTGCTCCACATCGCTGTCACTGCGGTGAAGCAGTCGACGCCCTCGGACATCATGGTCTGTCCTGCAGCAGGAATGCAGGCCGTATAGCACGACACGCCAACATTAATGACATTATTCGTTGTACTCTTGTTATCGCCGGCGTGCCAGCCGTATTAGAACCAAGTGGTTTGGCACGTGACGATGAGAAGAGACCAGACGGTATGACATTATCGCCATGGAAGTTGGGTAGGCCTCTGGTGTGGGACGCAACATGCGTCGACACCCTTGCGCCATCACATCTTCCCAGGTCGGCGACCTGTGCCGGTGCTGCTGCTGCATCAGCAGAGACCCTCAAGCGGCGAAAATATAATAACCTGCTCAGTGGTTATATTTTCAAGCCGTTTGGGGTCGAAACACTTGGGCCATGGGGTCCGTGCTCGCATCTTGTTTAAAGATATCGCAAAGCGATTAGTCGACTCTACGCGTGACCAGAAGGCTGGATTATTCTTTGGTCAAAGAATCAGCATTGCCATACAGCGTGGCAATGCTGCCAGTCTTCTGGGAACAATGTCGGTTGACAACGATGCGGAGGAGTATTTTGACGCGTAAGTAATATTTTTAATTTTTTACATCTATAATCTGTTTAGTGTTTTAGTAGTTAGTAATGAGGAGGTAGTAATTTAATAGGTATACTAAAAGGTATAATACTTACATACCCATAAGTACCAATCGCAGATGAAAAGACCTGAATTAGGTACCTGAAAAACATATTTAAACAGCAATTTATACATAATTATATTTGAGTTAAAAATATGTTAAAACTCAATGTGTTCCCAACAAATATAATATTTTTTAAATACATATTTGCTTATGTTTAAAATTCACGGCTACATATAACAAAAGATTGACGTAATATAAATAGGACTGATGGCCGCGATCCAGTTTAGTCTGATAAAACATCCAAAGCTCCCTGAGCTAACTGCGACAGACATTTATAAAAACAAAACGAAAACTAGATTTACAGTCATTGCTTAACACAGTCGTCTGTTAGAAAACTACAAACATGCGCATTAAATCTACAATTTTACTGCTTATTTTCTGGTGAGTGAATCCTTACTAAAGTACGAACATTATTTTCTGCTTAAACAATATTATTTTTAGTATTGAATAATACTGGAAAAGTCCGACAATTTTCTGATTTAAATAAAAATTGCCTAGCGGTTAAACGCTTGCCTTCTGTGAGAGTTTGAGTTTATACCTCTGACTTTTCGGAATCATGTGCGGATCAGAATTTGATTAATATTTGCATTTACGGTGAAGGATAATATCATGAGGAAACCTGCACAGCTAAAAGGGCTCCATAAGGTTCTTGATGGTGTACTAAAAAAATGAAATCTCACGAAGTTATGCTTCAGTTAAGTTCATTCAATTTTCACATACAAATGCGCATCAAAAGTATTCTACAAATAAAAATGGCGCTGCGACCGCGGGCGATCTCGTGATGAGTTGCGGAATAATATTATAATATCCAACTTTAAATATTCCCGGGATAAAATATGACATGATTTAAAAATTATTGCAATTGATATCACTATAATGTTTCGCTTATAAAAGGTTGTATAAGATATATGTAAATAGTAATTCTGTGCTGCAAAACAATGAAAAAACATTATCACATTTAACGTATTTAAAAAAAATGTTGTTGGCTAATATCGATTAGAGATGTGCCAGATTGTTAAAAATGTATATCCGTGGATACGGATTATTAGCATCTAGATCTGCGAATACGGATACGGATACGGACCTCAACTTTCGTATTCTATCGGTGAAGGTGCGCGTGACCTTGGATCGACAGTTCACGTTTTGCGTTAGTTATGCGACGTGTTTTAACTTGCACTGCGCGTGATTTCTTTATAGTTTAGTGTAATACAAGACAGCATAGTTTACGTTTGTGTTTTTGGAAAAGTTATAAGTTAAATTTAAATAAAAACAATGACTACAAAAAAGTTTAGTAGTGTTATATGGAAATATTTTACGATAATAAATGACGTATGTGCCAAATGAAAAGTTTGTGAAGGAATGTATTCCCGTAAGGGAAAAGGTACAACTTCGTTAAAAAATCACCTTCAGAGGAAACATCCACAAGAATATGATTTATTCTTAAAAGAAAACTCTGCTAAGAAGAGTGCCGACGAAAAAATTAGTAACTTATAACTTGCTATACCGGTAACATAGTGTAATAAATGTTTAAATATTTAATTTTTGCAATGCAAATACGCCAAAAATATGATTTTAAGAAATAAAAAGTATTTTGAATTGAATGTAATATTATTTCATTGCAGCCTATCTTTAAAATTTCATATACATCATGAAATTTATTAATATAAGAGATCTGTTCAAGATCCGCCAAAAAGTAACGGATACGGATACAGATCTTATTTTTCGCTCGGTTATCCGCAGATACGGATACGGATATCCGGCACATCACTAATATCGATGAATAAGAGAAGAGCCAGGGAGATAATTCATATCATATCATAATTTCTCACATTCTTCTAACTTCGATTTGGGGTCTAATTATTCATCAAATTCATTAATGACTTTTAAAATGGTTTGATTGCTTAATGACGTAAACATCTTTTTTTGTATGCAGCATGATACAAAATATTTCTTGCGATACCATTTTGGTGCAAGTAGAGCAGGGACAGCTGTCAGGAGAACGTGTAACTACAGTGACCGGTGACTCGGACTACTATAGCTTCAAAGGCATCCCCTACGCCAAACCACCCACCGGCACGCTCAGGTTTAAGGTTAATATCGCTAACAGCTCATATTATTCCATGACAAAAGACCTAAATTTGTTTACATTTCAAACTACTGTAATATTTCTTTACAGGCACCCTCACCTGCAGAGTCCTGGGATGGTGTGAGGAACGCCACCGCACACGGAAATGTGTGCCCTCAATTTAATCCAATAACTCAAGTGTACACCGCTGGCAGCGAAGACTGCTTGTTCCTCAATGTTTACACTCCTAATTTAAAACCTGAAACTCTTCTACCAGTTATTTTCTACATCCACGGTGGCGCATTCATATTTGGCTCTGGAGATGTAGATTTTTACGGACCTGATTTCTTGATTTCTCAAAATGTGGTAGTAGTCACATTTAACTACAGGCTAGAAGCATTAGGATTCCTTTCTCTAGATACAGAAGAAGTACCAGGTAACGCTGGATTAAAGGATCAAGTTTTAGCGCTAAAGTGGGTGAAAAACAATATCGAGAACTTTGGAGGATGTCCCAATAATGTCACTATTTTTGGAGGAAGCGCTGGTGGAGCTTCAGTTTCCTATCATCTTGTTTCTCCAATGTCTAAAGGTTTATTTAAAAGAGCTATATCAATGAGTGGTGCACCATCATGTGACTGTGTTTATCCTTACCAACCTAAAAGGAGAGCATTTGCACTTGGCAAGTTATTAAACTTTGAAACTGAAAACACTACAGAACTTATTAATTTCCTTCAAAACGTCACCGTAGACCAATTAGTCAATAAAAAGCCTTACGTATTGGCCTCAGAAAATATTACTGACGTTCTTTTTAAATTACAAACCTTCACACCAGTCATCGAAACATGCTTCGGAGATAATAATTTCATAACTGAAGATCCCTTCACATTGCTAGACTGTGGAAACCTAAACGAAGCTGATGTCATGTTCAGTTATAATAGTCAGGAAGCTGTGCTTTTAGTTGGTCTTTATAATTCGTCGTACATACAACTTTATAACACATATCGAGAATTGTTTGTCCCGAGCAAAGCATTAGTAACTTCCACGCCAAACAAAATTTTGAACATGGCTGATAAAATAATCAAGTATTATTTCGGAAACAAAACCGTTAGCGTTGATAACATTGTTGAATTTGTTAATTACGCCAGTATTGCAAGCATATCATATGATGTTCAGAGGTTCTATAGACGATGGCCCAATGTTAAGAATACTTATTTCTTCAAGTTCTCCAGTTTTTCTACCAGAAACTACTATGGTCAACAAGGAGCCGCCTACGGCATTGAGGGGGCTGCTCACTTGGATGATATATTCTACATATTCGATGCAAAATCACTGAATATGACCTTAGACAAGAACAGCTCAGAGTACAAAATGGTGCAGAATATTGTTTTGGCGATAACGAACTTTGCCAAATATGGGTAAATAGAATTTATATTAAAGTTTTGTAACTAGTTGAAAACTAAGGCCATGTGATCTGCGTGTGTTTAAGATAATGCAGCTTTATGTTCTTTAGTACTAGATAGCACCATAGTGCGACTACCAATCTGATTCCCAACTTCTTTATCTGTTAGGACGAGGATGTTCAGCAGTAAACGGATAATTGACGTCTCTAGATAAATATGTCTCGCATGTTTTTCTCATGTACTTTGTAAAATGTACCTAATATCTGGCTGTGTTAATATTTTCTGATTTTAACTTGAGGTCATCAAATAAACTTGATTTGGCTTTTAAAAGGTAGGCATGTTCCACTGCAAATCAAATCACATACATACCTTTGGGTGGGCTCGTGTCAAAATGTATTAATTTTCCTACCTACATGAATAAAGCTATATTTTGTTTTATGAATCTGCACGCACCGATGAAGATAATGCAACAGCTTCAGTTACAAAATACTTTGTATGTTCACAGTAATCCGACTCCTGATTCGTCGCTGGGTGTGACTTGGCCTAAGTTTGATAAATCAAGCCTAGCCTACGCCAACTTTGCCAACAAGATTACTATCGGCTACGCGCCCGACGAGAAAGACATGCAGTTCTGGAAGAGCATCTTGAAATACGCTGGAATGACCTTTTAAGTTTTCGAGCAATCTAAATTACATCTTCTCATGTTCTACTAAACTGTCCGATGCTTGTGATGTGACCATGCGACGTAACAGGCCATGAAACTAGTCACTTCGTATCTGTGGCGTGATGAAGAGAAGACTAACCGCTTCTTATACTGCGGTGCGAACCGCATGTAATTTTTTTAAAGATAAGATTAAAGATATTTTTGTTTGTATTTCAAACTTTTTAAACTTTACTTGACTCCTATTAAATAGAATACACATTATTATATTAAAATCACTGTTGTTAAACTGTTTAAAATTTGTGTAAATTTGCTATAGCATTGAGAGATGGCGTTTCATTGAAAAATATATTACTTATTTTGAGTGGGCGCCCCGTCACATCGAATAGATAAGGACAGTGATTTGTCCAAGTTGCACCCTCAAGCTGAACTTTGACTAGGAAATGTATGGCCTTTATACTTTATCTACTGCATGTTGTTAATAATACTACGTTCTAAATATACATATTATATTATCCTTCAGTTAAAGAAACATATCCACATTTTACCAGAAACACAAAAGCCTCAATTTAATACACAATGCATAAATTACACACACAATCACCAGCTGTAGAACCACAAATACGGACTTACTCACAAAAAAAAAACATAACAAATTTTCCTCGATCACAAAACCCGTACTAATCTGTGTTATACCCCATCTAGTTATAAAAAATAATCCCTTGCATGAATTCAAATTCAAATTCAAATTCAAATTCAAATTCAAATGTTTATTTGCTAGAAATACATTGTTTTATATAAAGGTAAGATCTTAAATCCTAGATGTATATGTATTCTGCCTGCAAGCAGGCGTGCAAAAATTTTAATTATTATATTACATTAAACAAAAAAAAAAAAAAAATTACTTGTACTATACTAATTATCATCTACATATATTATTTATTTCTATATTCCATAAATTCTTTAATGCTGTAGAAACAATGTGATAGGAGCCATTCCGTTAATTTTGTTTTGAAAACATTACTTTTTAATAATTTAAATTCTTCTGGCAAGTTATTATATATCAATATACACATGTTAAACACATTTTTCTTATAAATATCTTTATAACAGGGTGGTTGATATAACAGATTTTTAAACTTAGACCTTTTCTGCCTCGTAAAAACTTCGTTGTGTTGTTTAAAAAAATATATATGCTCTTTCGTAAAAATGCTTATGGCTCTTATATACATACATGGTAAAGGAAGTATTTTACATTTTTTAAATAAAGGTTTACAGCTATCTAAGAACCAAGCTCTGTTTATCACTCTGATACACCGTTTTTGAATTTTGAAAACTCTATCCACATCTACAGAATTGCCCCACAGTATTATTCCGTAGTTTAAGACCGATGACACGTAGCCATGATAAGCTGATAGAGCCGCTTCTACAGATACATTTTGTCTTAATTTTTTTAGAGCAAAAACGAATTTATCTAATTTTGTACATACAGACTCAATATGCATTTTCCAGTTTAGGTGTTTATCTACATATAGTCCTAGGAATTTTACATTATCTACTTCTTGAACTCTTTCATCTTTATAAATAATGTCTAAAGCAATTTTTTTGGTATTGTAGGAATTAAATTGAATTAAATTTGTTTTATTGATATTTATATTTAAATTATTTTTTTCCATCCAACCTACTAAATCAGACAAAGCTTTTTCAGTAACTGTTTTGTAAGAGTTTTTATCCTGACACTTAACAATAATTGTAGTATCATCTGCAAATAGGATACAATTGTGCGAAGTGGATTCCGGAAGATCATTTATATATAAAATAAAAAGCAATGGGCCAAGAATGCTACCTTGTGGTACACCTTTTTTGTTTATCACTGCAGTTGATTGAAATTTCTCTTTAGAAAATGTTTTGCTATTCTTCATCATGACTTTAGATATCTCTGTACATTGTTTTCTATTTTGTAGATAACTAGATATCCATTTATTTGCTTCCCCCCTTATGCCATAGAGTTCCAACTTCTGTAAGAGTATTTTGTGGTCTATAAAGTCGAAAGCCTTACTCATGTCTAGAAATAAAGATACTGCTGGATTACCATTGTTGATGCTTTCTGAAACAAGCCTAATCAAATTAAATATTGCAAGAGCAGTTGAACATCCTTTACGGAAACCAAATTGTTCCTCGCGTAATATCCCACACAGATCTAAAAAACTACTTAAAGCATTAAGCATTGCCTTTTCAAAAATTTTTGATAATATTGGGACTATGGTGATAGGCCGATAATTATTAGGGTCCGACTTATCTCCTTTTTTGAAAAGTGGTTTCACTATTGACATTTTTAATTGTTCAGGAAAAATACCCTCTAGAAAAGATAAGTTGATAACATGAGCCAGTGGATAGCATATCCAAATAGCACAAGCTTTAACTACTTGTGTAGTGATGTCATCATGCCCACTGGTTTTGCTATTGTTTAGGGACATTATAATTTTGTACACATCTTTTGGGTCTACTGGCTTTAGGAAGATTGTTTTAACATTTTTGTTCTTTTGATTTAGGCCTGAATAGTTATCGATTAAGGGCTCTTTTGATGTCAAATTTATAAAATGATTATTAAATTGATTACACATGTCTAATGGATTGTTATATGTTACATTGTTTAGGCATATTTTATCTATATCGTTTCTATATAGACAGTTATTAGATAACGTTGAGTTTATTGCATTCCAAGTAGCTTTACATTTGTTCTTATTCTTTTCTATGCGCCTAGTATTAGAAATTTTTTGTGCTCTCTGAATACATCTTTTAAAGACAATATTATAGATTTTGTAGCTTTTTTCATTTACCTTTTTATTAATGTTGCTATTTTTTATTTTTAAATATAGGTGACGTTTAGTTTTGCTAGACTTTTTGATGCCTTTTGTAACCCAGTTTAACATTGCTGGTTTATTGCTTACTTTAACCTTTATCAATGGGAAACAAAGATCATAAAATAGCTTGAAAGTTTCATAAAAATTATTAAAGGCATTCGTTAAATTATCTAAGTCAAATGTTTCTGAAAAGGAGAGAGAAGACATACAATCGCAAAATTTAACAATGTTTTCCGTACAATAGTCGCGTTTTAGTTCAAACCAAGTATAAATTGTTTTTTGTTTATTCGTTTTGATCGTCACAGTTTGTGCGGTTTCGTGATCAGAAATTCCAAGCAAATGAGTTTCCGATTGAATGTTTTTTATATTACTAGCTATTTGATCAATGCAAGAATTTGCCCGAGTGGGTGATTTTATATGAGCCTCAAAATTATAGTTATGTAATAAGCTTAAAAGTTCCTTTGTTGCTGAGTTATCTTTTAATATATCTATATTCCAATCACCACATATTACAATTTTCTTTCTTTTGAATTGATCTGTTAAGTAATTTAATAGTATATCGAGCTTATGAAGAAAAATATTCACTTGTGCTTTTCTATTATCAGGAATTCTATATATGCTGACAACTATTACATTGATACCAATAATTTCTATGCCACAGCATTCAAAATAAAATTGAGTCGCTAAATTTTTTGGAATATTTAATACCTTAGTATTATATACTTTTTTAGTCATAATACATGTACCCCCTCTAGATTTGTTTCTACTAAATATAGCAGACAAATTAAAATCGTTAAGTTTTATATTAGCCTCCAAACCCTGTTTGACAAATGTTTCACTAAAACAGAGTATATCCACCTCTTTGTTGTTGTCTCTTAATTCTAAAATACTTAATTCTAATAAATCTAGTTTGTTGCAAATACCCGCTATATTTTGGTGTAATATTCTAAGTTCACTGTACTGTTTCTTATGAGTTAGAGTAGAATCACTAATTTCTAACAAGTTTGGAACGAAAAAATGTCTTACTTTTTATTTTAGTCGAATCATGTGAAAAGTTTTGTTGTAAAATTTTTTGTGCTATAAATCTATTTTCATATTCAACAAAATCAATTTCTATATTAAGTTTGTACGTGATTAGGTCTAGGGATGAGCATTTTCTTGTATAATTAACATCTAATTCGCTTACTTCAATAAATTTACAATTTTTAAAGTTTTTAGTAAACATTTTTAGCTCATAATTTAATTTTTTGACGTCTAAATATCTATTCTCAGAAACATTCAGCATCATCACTGTGCAATTACTTAAACTACACAAAGTACTACATACATTAGTTAACAGCATGTAAGGATTTTTGTCATATTTACCAACTGAAAGAATTACAATGTCGTTGTCAGAAAGGTTGCGTGCTAGACTTTCAGGATTTCGTAGAATCTCACAAGATGAGGCGTAAGGTTGAATTAAGCCCTGGATGTTGAAGTTGTCATTCCATTTACCAGCCTTCGCATGTATTAATTGTGCAGATAAGCCTCTTACTCTTTCGTCTCCGACTATGTAAATATTTCTTTCTCTTCTGTGTTGCGGTTTTCTTGAGTAGTCTAAGCTCCTAGAGGGTAGATTATTAACTGTACAGTCCGTTTTCTTTTCGATCTTATTAGAATTTTCCTGCAGTTTTTCTTCAAGTTGAACACTATGTATAACGCCTTGTGTTTGTGAGTAAATTAAATCTGAACTGTTTGGTTGAGCTGAGATGTAAGTAGTTTTATTGAGACTTGCACCTCTGTTCTTCTTAGATATATTAGTGGGAGTCGCGTTACTAATATCCTTAATCTGACTGAATTGAGCGTTATGCGCGGACAATTTCTTTTTGAGATTTTGGTTTTCTGACAACAGATTCTTGATTTCATTTTCAGCTATATCTAATTTCTCCACCAGTGTCGAAACTTTCTTCTCTAATCTTTCCACTAAATCAAAGTAGTCAGTTTTAATATTAGGGCAACTTCTATTTAATTGTGGATCTCTTTTTAATGTGTGGGACAGAATTTCAATTTCGTCGTTTAGTGGCAAAGATTCAAAAGAGTTCGAGGTAGGAATATTAGCATTGAAATTTCCAAAACTTCCATTACGATTGGTATGCTGCTCTGGAGATAGTGAGGTGTCAGATTGCTGAGAGGTATTTGCAGAAGGTTTAATTGAACTGTTCTGCTTTTTCCTAATCGTTACATTAGATATAGCCACATCGCTCCTAGAGACTGTCTTGCTTTTTAGACAAAACTTGCATTTCCAATTCTTTCTTGCTTCAATGTCCTTTAAACGAAATGTAGCCTGCGGATATCCAATGCAGTCAAATTCGTATCTTTTTTTGCATAGTGAACACATTGCAGTGCTCTTTATGTTGACATATTTTCTGCAAATATTGCAAGTGACCAGTGCTGGCATCTTGCGGCCACTACTAACTATTTGTTTAGAATTGGATGACATGTATACTGTTGTGCTTGTAACTATAAGTCGCTAGATGGCAGTATTTTAAAGAACTTTTTTTCTTCTTTTTCCAATAGTTTAACTCTTTATAAAATTAGAAAAGAACTATTCTTTATAAAATTATTTCTCAAAAATTATAATATTATTTCTCTTTATAAAATTGGAAAAGAACACCTCAACTATTTCTTGGATCAAAAATGAGTTGTCGAGACTAGGAATCGAACTCGAGATATCTAGAGACTCAGGGTTACGTTCTTCACCAAAAGCCAAATCTAAGATACGCACTCCGGAACTTTCACGTAACAATGCTGGTATTAGATAACATATCTAACGATATTGATTCCGCTCAAGTATCCAATTCTAGGATCTGTTCCCCTGAAAGCCTAATAAATCATATTAACTTGTCCCGCACACCTTTGTCTTTAATGCATACAAACATTCATAGTGTAGCTTGTAATTTTGATAACCTTGTCATTCTGCTTGAAAGAATTTGTATACAATGTGACATTCTTGTTCTAACAGAGTGTTGGTTGAGTAAATCTCTGACTGCGCCTGAAATTCCCGGCTACACGTCATACTCTTCAGATTATTTAAGCCAGAATGACGGCGTTCTTATATATATTAAATCTGAAATAAAACACTATGCAATAAAGCCATCAGTTTTGGATGCCAACTGTCTTGTTTTGCAATTTGAAAATGAGTATGCTGTCGTTGCTGTTTACCGCTCACCATCATACGGAAATATCAGCAGGATTTGTGATAGCCTTGATCTATGTCTTCCATCACTGAAAACAGTGATACTGGTTGGAGACATTAATATAAATATCTCTCCAGGTAGTACTGACCCTAACTGTAGTAACTACTTGAAACAGATGGCATATCATGGTTCCCACCCGATACTTTTAAACATCCCTCACCGTCAACGAACCATTAAGCCATGGCTAACGCCGGGCCTAGTACGATGCATTAGACATCGGGACAAATTGCACAAAAAAGCGAATCTTGGTCCAAATAATGCAATAACTCAAATCACCTACACTAGATATCGAAATTTTTGCAACAATCTATTAAAAAACCAAAAACGAAATATGAAAGAACAGAATTCCAAAAGAATAAAAATAATCCAAAGGGTGTGTGGAATACGATAAATAAAATAGCTAACCTCAAGCAAACTTCACCCCTTCCCACTGAGCTACTTACTATGACTCACGATCCATGCGAGTCAATTAACTTAGTAAATGACTAATTTGCAGGTATAGGGAAAACACTTACAAATTCGATACTAAATAAACAGGACGGAAATCGACCAAACGTTTCAAATGTGTGTTGTTTATCTCAGTCACCTAGAGATTCCATGGCGCTTTTTGACACTGACTGTGGAGAGATAGAATTTATTATTACTAACTTAAAAAGTGATTCCGCAGCTGGCATTGACAGCATACCAACACTGGTGATAAAAAGTGCAAAAGGCGGTCTGATTGCTCCCCTTAAACATATCTGTAACCTATGTCTAACTACTGGTGTTTTTCCAGATATTTTAAAGAGGGCTTTAATGCATCCTATCTATAAAAATGGTGACAGAGACAGTGTCGGAAGTTATAGACCTATATCAGTACTGCCTGTTGTTTCAAAAATTTTAGAGAAAGTTTTAAATTTTAGACAGTTAAAATTCCTTCACCACAATAATATTATTGCTACATCAGGCTTTCGACACTGTTTTTGTGCCCATATTACTCTCAAAAATGGAATCGATTGGTGTTCGCGGAATTGCACTAGAGATATTTCGCTCTTACCTGTCAAACCGAATCCAGTGCGTTGGAATAGGTAACTACGCAAGCTCTCAAGCCATTCTCTCATTCGGCGTACCGCAAGGTAGCGTTCTCGGACCCACTCTCTTTCTCTTGTACATCAACAGCTTGTGTTTGAAAATACTACCAAACTGTAATATTATTGCATACGCTGATGACACTGCGTTGATTGTGCATGGAAGGGATTGGAAAGAGGCTCGGCACTACACAGAGCATGCGCTTAGGGAGATAATGACCTGGCTTAATGATTACCTATTGACACTGGATTTTGATAAAACAAAATATATTACCTTCTCTCACCGTGCTAATACCCAGCCGCCATCAGAATTCGCAGTCAGTGCACATACCTGTGTGCTCACAGAAAATTGTAGTTGTCCTGAACCGGTTCGTACTAAACACATAAAATATCTGGGCCTCTATATAGACAGCTCCCTAAAATGGGCAGTACATATAGACCAGCTAACTGCCCGCATAAGAAAATTAATGCCTATTTTAGAAAACTCAGAAATTCTGCTGACTACGAAACTTTACTGTGTGTTTATTGCGCCCTTGCTCAGAGTTTGCTGCAGTACTGTGTTGTTGTTTGGGGTGGGGTTGGCTAGACTGTCTTACTTCCCCTAGAGCGTGCACAAAGGGCCTCATTGAAAGTCATGCTTGGTCGACCCCGAAGGTACAGCACTGATCTTCTGTATAGCGAGTGTCCTGTACCGACGGTCAGACAGCTTTTCATATTATCCGCCATACTGCGTAAGCATAAAAGCATTGACTATATACCGATTTCAAAGCGTAACAAAACAAGAATTTGCTCGGTGACCCCTCATAGGACAACACTTGCTCAATATCAATATTATGTCATAGGTAATCATTTGTATAACGTAGCAAACCGCGAGAACAACATCTATTCTCTAGCTATCAATGAATTTAAGGATGTAATACGTAAATAGCTCCTTCGATTAAACTATTCCGAAACAGAGGATATCATAAATAGTTAATCATGCAAATAACCATTCACACATCCACCTCACTACACACACCCACCACAATACACATACTTAATTCGCCACATATGTATATGTATAACGGCGCGTTATAAAATTAATTGTTTATTTTTATAATGTCGAATTAAGACCTGTTTTGTTCAGCAATTTATAATTTAGAGCGGGTAACACCGAATGGAGTAGTGAGTGTCATGGTGCCGCTGGCGATGACTTTTGGGAACGGTGTCATCACGCGGTATCCACACACAAACTCATTAATACGTTCAATTTCTAATTTCCATATTCCCATACCTTTATGCTTCTTTAAATACTTACTTTTAAATATTTTTCATGTTGGATTGTCTTTTTTAGGTAACCCATCCAGTGACTACACCGCCCACGTCATTTCACCGCCCATCCTCAACATACACATGCTTGTTTTATTCAACCTTGACATTGGCAGAATCATCGTCACACCACGATGGAGCCATTAAATTAAAATTGGAATTGGAATTGGAACCATTAGCTCTAAAATAACACAATTGCATAATTGTAAACACTAACTTACTTTATTTAGTTTTTCTGGTAACGATATTATAATTATAGTCGGTAAGATTTGTGAGTATTATTTGGCAACACGCCCATGGCAGATCAGCGAATAATGGAGGAGGAGCAAAACGTATCGTTGCAGCCGCTCGACATTCCGTCATGTATATAACTTTTATTTTGTTTTATTTGTCCTTTTTTATATATTATTATATATTTATATAGTGTATAATATTATTATATTTATACAGTAATGCCTAAATATACAATCACTTCTACAAATTCTAAATCGTGCTTAAAACAGTGAATTGTGCTATAACAAATCAGGGTGGAAGACGCGGTCGACTGTGACACAGTTTATACTAGTACAGTCGTCAACGTAATCTCTTAATAAGTACCTACTTGTATATTCATTGCAACTATTATACTTAGATTAAGAGAAATTTGTGAAAAGTTTTTGAAATAATAAAATATTATCATATTATTATTAAATTAATTATTATTGTTAAAAAAATCGTATTTATTCGTTCCTAATTTCAGTATTTGATATCACACATACACACACATATAGCATGACGCCTATATTCCCCAAAAGGTTAGGCAGTGTTCGTTTATACAATAAACGAAAAATTAGAAAAAAAAAAGTTTAAATTGTTTCACTTTCTTCATGTCTTACCAACGAACCGTTCAATTCTTAACTAATTCATTTCCAATTTTCAAGTCACCTGAAAAAACTGGTGACTTGAAAAGTGGAAATATTTTTGATATTTGAAGAAGTAGCATCTTTATTTATATAACTCACTATACAGGTGGAGTTTTATGAACCGCAAATATTAAGATGCCGTGTAGTATAATTAAAAAAAAGACAGGAATTAATTTAACTAACGTGAATCCCGAAACAACACCGTTGTTGTTTCGGGATTCACGTTAGTTAAATTAATTCCTGTGAGAGCGTCTATTATGATTTAGATAAAAATTGAAGGTCCCAAAATGAAAACTACCTGATGACCTGGCCTAATGGTCGCGAGCGGGACTGTTGAACCTAAGGACTGAATTAATACCTAGGTCAAGCAAAGTTATTGGATTTTTCTGTGATTTCGCTTTAATCCAGAGGATGGGGAATCGTCGAATATGGCAATAGGCTCGCCTTCTAATACATGGAAGTAAATAACAACAGGATGGGGGTGTGCAGTAGCTATCGTCATTATCTATCATCATCCTATCTTAGATTTCGGTAATACAATATTGCAGTGAATATTATCAACATCCTGTAAAAAATAAATACAAAATAATTAATTCTTTAAGTATTTTTTCATGGACACATGTGTTTCTTCTGCAAATAACGAGAACATCAAATATTTAGAGGATATTTTAGTACCAGACCATGACGATTTGGTATAAAAAGCCAATTCGATATCGGACATTCGCAGTTTTCGCCTTACAGATCAGCTGAGGATCACCTGAAACCTGCAAAATGAAAGTATTATCTTCAATTTGCATAGTTATTTTCTGGTAAGTAATTTTATCTCAATTATATATATGTATGTATATTCTAAACATTACTAATTCTAATTTTGTCGCTCTATAATTTTCTAAGCTTGCATATTTTGTGCCTTCATTATTTTGTAAGCTTGCCCTATAAATGCATGTCTTTTATTAAATAAAAGCGAGATTAGTAACGTCGCTATTGTCAATGTACAATGTACTCGTACGTGTTCAGTAGCCACATATGCGACGGACGAGACAGGAGACCGATGAGGCGTATGATACTCGTACTTTGAAGTGGTTTTTACGTTTATCTATTTTACCCATTTTGTTTTAATTAAACAATTTTGAGCCGCTACTTAAAAAGCAAAAGTATATTTTTAATGTCTTTCGACGGTTCCGGGCCATTTCGAACTTAAAGATAAAGATAAAGATCAATTTATTTGCATTAACATGAGTAGATTACAAATTTGCAATGGTAATAAAAATAGGATTAGGTGCTACATGTTATGCCATGGAGGGCGTGCAAATTATTTTATATTATATTTTTATGACATACATTATTAGGTATATTAACAATTCACTATCGAATAAGTTGATTACACTATAATACTTTCACAGTCTGACATTACAAGATCGAGAAATAATAATATCGATTAGTAATTTTAATAACAATTAAAAATTAAAAATCTCAATAATTTAATATCAGAATTTATCATTTAAGAATTCAGTTATGCTGTAGTAACATTTCATATTTAAAATTCTTTCCAACTTTGTCTTAAATAAAGGTGTATTTAATTGCTTAATGTCCTTGGGAATTTTATTATAGATTTTTGGACCCATACATACTATACTTTTGTGCAACATTGCAGTCTTAGTCTAAAGTCAAAATATAAAAAATCAACTTTTTTATGCTCTCATCACACTATCTTGATTCCAGCGCGGTGCAAAGCATCATCTGTGATGATGTTGTAGTAACAGTAGAGCAGGGTCAGCTGGCTGGTCAGCTTGTGGATGCGGTCATTGGGAACTTTAAGTACTACAGCTTCAAAGGCATCCCGTACGCCCAACCACCAACGGGTTCACTCAGGTTCAAGGTAAACGTCTTCCCACATTCTATATTCACAGCTCCTCATGATGCCCTAACTTCTAATTTCTATGTGTTACTTTAAAACTTAGATAATGATTTAGCATTTCTTTTTAGGCACCCCAAAAACTCGATTCGTGGGATGGTGTGAGAAACGCAAGCGAGCACGGAAACGTGTGCCCACAATTTAATCCGATCACTTCAGTTTACACCGCTGGCAGCGAAGACTGCTTGTTCCTCAACGTTTACACTCCCGATTTAAAACCTGAGACCCCTCTACCAGTTGTTTTCTTCATTCATGGCGGGGCTTTCATGTTTGGCTCTGGAAATACTGATCTTTACGGCCCTGATTTCCTCGTTGCGAAAAAAGTGATAGTAGTCACAATTAACTACAGGCTAAACAATTTAGGATTCCTCAGCCTGGGCACTAAAGAAGTACCCGGTAATGCTGGATTAAAAGATCAACTTGCAGCATTACAATGGGTGAACAAGAACATCGAATGCTTTGGTGGTAATCCCAATAAGATAACAATTCTCGGTAATACTGCTGGATCCGCGTCTGTTACTTACCATATTTTATCACCGCTTTCCAAAGGCCTATTTCAAAGAGCTATAGCAATGAGTGGTACGACTACCTGTGATTGGGGTTTGTCTTTTGAACCCGTAAGAAGAGCGTTTGCTCTAGGTGAATCGCTCGGCTTTACAGGTACAGGCACCGACGAGCTACTTAATCACCTTCAGAAAGCTGAAGTCAAAGACATTGTTAATGCTTCACCCACAGTTATATCAGCGGAAAAAACAAATAATGTTCTTTTTAAATTGGAACCATTCTCACCTGTAGTCGAACGAGACTTCGGAGACAACAACTTCATTACAGAAGATCCTTTAATAACGCTCATATCTGGAAATGTAAACCCAGTCGACGTCATGTTTGGTTATAATAGCCAGGAGGCTTTGTTGTTAGTTGATCTCTATAACGCGTCATATATAGAGGCTTATAGAAAAAATATTGAAATGTTCACACCCGTCGAAATATTGTTCGATACTCCTGCCAAACAATATTTGGAAGTAGCTGATAATATAATAAAGTTTTATTTTGGGGATAAAACAGTGAGCGTTGATAACATTGCTGAATTTGTTAGCTACGCCAGCAATGCTAGCATCGCTTATCATGTCCATAGATTCTTTAGCAAATGGCCTAAAGTTGGAAGCACTTATTTGTACAAGTTTTCGAGTCCAACAAGAAGAAACTACTATAGTGCTCAAGGTGCTAAATACAATATAATGGGAGTTTCCCACTTCGACGACGTATTTAGTTTGTTTAATGCTGAATCATTGAACCTGCCGCTGGTTGAGGGTAGCCAAGAATACAAAACTATGCAGCAATTGACTGATGCGGTTACGAACTTCGCCAAGACTGGGTAAATATATATTATTTTTGTTTAAAAACGTCCACACTAGGAATCATTCCTGTATCGTGGGTGCCTTTACAGACACAAATTTTCACATGCACAGCCACTCAGACCCGATACAACTATCTGTAGGCGATGAAAATCGAACCCAGGACACGTAGGGCAGCATTTGATCGCTCAACCACTATGCTGAACGTGTCGTCTACTTACTACTAATATATATTATATTATATTATAATACTAAAATTATAACAGGCCAATGTCTGTACATTATAGATACTGGAGAATTACTAATATTAGTATTAGTCTTTATTAGAGCAACAGAAGCCAAAACAACAGTATTTAGAATTTTTGTCTGTCTGTTTGTCTGTATGTTTGTACACGCATCACGCAAAAACTACTGCATGGAATTGAATGCAGTTTTCACCGATGTATTGCTATTATCGATACATGCATTATATTATATAATATCGATGTAAAATGAAAATATGGCAAGCGCCTCAAGTAGTCTCAATACCATCTAGAGTTCCAAACAAACAAATTGAGAAAAGTATTGTAGTGACCATCTAAATGCAATGCTAAAGTTACTAATTAATATTTTCAGTAACCCGAGTCCTGATTCAAGTTTGGGCGTGACATGGCCTGAATATGACAACGTGGGCAAAGCCTACGTGGATATTGGCACCGACCTGACCGTGGGCAACGCGCCTGACGACAAGGATGTAGACTTTTGGAAGAGCATGTATGAACTGGTTGGTAAAAAATTCTAAGGTTTTGTACTTGAAAATTGTGCATACCTCCGGAATTATCTTGTAGACAAAAAAATGGTCATAATCTTTCCAATGTTTTCCTTGTGTTTCTATTTTAGGTGTGTTTGTTAAGTATTTTGTGATTTTTTTTTATGTTAACGCAAATACTGTTCGCATCTGAATTTAACTGTAGAGAAAATTTATTAATAAATGAAATCGCATTGCATATACTTTAAAGCACTTTGTTTTATTACGGAACCTCGAAAACCACTTCAGTAGGTATTCTAATTCAAAGGCCCACGCCTGTATACCCGAAGGGTTAGGCAAAGGTGTACTGTTGTACACCCACATTTCGCCGATGTTATTATTGAGTGTCATGTAATAGGAGGCGAGCCTATTGCCATCTACCAGAAAAATCCAATAACACTTTGCCCGACCCGGAAATCGAACCCAGAATCTCACTCTTACCAATTGCAATGAGGCAGTCATTATACTAATTCAATGCCAAATTATAAGAAAGGACACAGTTCCTTTGAACTGTGCATATTTCAGTATAATTTTTAAAATTAAATAAACACGAATAGTTGCATAAAGTTATATTATACATATTGATGTTAAGCAGTGAAGTATTTTTCTGGTAATTAAAATTTTGAAGTGTATAAATATGAAGCGATATAATTAGGGGCGAGCCTACCATCCATCGATGCAATTCGAATCAAATAAAATAAAATCGATCAAATTCAAATTCAAAAAACAAATTCCAATTCAAATTTATACTCAAATTCAAATTCAAGTTCAAGTTCAAATTAAATCCAAATTCATTTTCAAATTCAAATTCGATTTCAATTTCAAATTCAAATTCAAATCCAAATATTTATCTGCTATTAAATATGGTTAAATTAGGTGTTACATGATAATAATATTTAGTAGTTCAGCATATTTAGTCATAACATGACATGCGAATATTAACGTTCACAATATTATATTACCAGTTACAAATAGGTCACTGTCACTAACATTTATTCTCAAAATATTCTTTAGTTACTAACTCAAAATATTCTATAAGCGAGTAAAAACATTTATCGATTAACCATCTACGTAATGCACGTTTATAACGATTCATTGGTAAGTCTTTTGTATGAGATGGGAGTTTATTGAATATTCTTATGCACATTGGGTAACAGTTTCTTCGATATAACCTTCAAACCATCCATAAAAGAGCGTACTCCTTTTTAAAAGGCCGACAACGCACTTGTGATTCCTCTGGTGTTGCGGGTGTCCATGGGCGATTATATTATTGTTAATAATTTCAGCTTCCTAAATAAAGGTTTACATGATGTAAGCGGTTCAACATTGCAAATTGCCCTTATGCACCATTTTTGAGAGACGAAAGTTCTGTCGATATGCACCGAGTTACTCCACAATAATATACCATAACGTAATACCGATCCTACATAAGTATGTTAGGTTTGCTATGTGTATTTTGAATCGATATATTTGCTAGATGCCATAAAGCATATGCAATTTTTTTTTTCAAATACTTTATCAAAATGATGGTTCCAAGAACATCGCTCATCCAATATTATACCTAAAAAGTGTATTATCTGTTTCGTGTTTTTGTTTATCTTTTAATATTATATTTAATTTAGGCCTAGTTCCAGTTTTATTGTAAAACTGCATGTATTTAGTTTTATTTATGTATTTATGTTTTAGGTTGCTACTTTCCATCCAATTTATTGTTTTATTTATAGTTTTATTGACTTCATTATTAAAATTTTCATTCCTTCGTGGTATTATAACAGATACGTCTTCTGGAAATAGTATATAGGTGTATTCAATTACCTTTGGCAGGTTATTTATGTAAATGAATAAAAGTAGGGTCCCTGCGGTACACCTGAATTATTACGTATCAATTTGGACTGATATATACTGTCAATTGCATTAGATTGGCTCGAAACGATTTTAACAAATTGTGATCTATTAGTAAGATAGCTTCTTAACCATGTATTTGCATTACCACGTATAGCTTTCACGTTTCTTTAGTAGCAGATCGTAGAACACGAAGTCGAAAGCTTTAGACATGTCAAAGAATACCACAGTGATGGGAATTATCTTGTTAATGTGTTCTATAAGCTTGCTAATCAAATTGTAAGCTGTTAGAGTAGTCGATTTTCCTTTTTGAAATCCATTTTGTTCGAGTCTCAAAATTTGAAATTTATTTATAAAGTTTATTAATGTAGAATGATTAATTTTTTCAAATATTTTAGACAAAGCTGGTATTAAAGTCACTGGCACAGGCCAGTAACAATCAAGTTGATAACTACAGAGTTATCAACTTGATTGTTATTGCCTTTATTATAAATTGGTTTAATAATGAATGTTTTTAATTTTTTTGGAAAGACTCCTATTGATATTGATTGATTAATTAAATATACCAGAACAGGGGTGATAATAGGCGCTAGAAGTTTAGTAATTTGTGTACGTATTTTGTCATATCCTGTTGCATTAGTATCATTAAGCGATTTTATGGTTTTAAAACTTTCGTCGTTAGTTGAAGACCGTAGAAATATAATGGAATTAATTGAGTTTACGTCGTAATTATGATTATGAATGTCAAAAACAGTGTTTGTCATCTTAACAAAGTAAGTATTAAGGTAGTTGGCAGTATCGATATGTTTTGTAAGAAATCCAGTTTCTGTTTTTAATTTCTTGATATTTATTTCGTGAGATGAATTATGTATATATATAATATTATTTGTATTATGCTTTATTGGAGTCCATGTGGCTTTGCATTTATTTTTTGCTCTATTAATGTAGTTAGTGTAATGTAGTTTTTGTGCTTTCTGTATACACTTTTTCAGTTATTGATTATAGTTTAAGTAATCATTTTTATTTACCTTCTTGGTTGCATTATACTATTTAAATCGTAGAAGCCTTTTCGTTTTAGTAGATATTTTAATTCCTTTGCTTATCCATTTTGTATATTTTTTAGTGAGATCAACTTTTGTAATAATATTGGGAATATTTTATCATATTAGCACTATCGAGAATGTCCTCCAACTTTCAATAGTGTGAGAATGTCATCCAGTATTGAATATTTCTTAGTAATGTCTATTTGTTTGACGAGAATGTCACCCGTTTATTATACAATTATCCACAAACGTCAGTTGATTTCAAATCTTGTAAACAGTTTCAGAGTAGCTAAAATGTATTGAAGTTATATTGAAATGTTCTCGCCAATGTTTTTAATGACTTGAGTGCACTATTTAACTTATGTTCTCATAAAACGAATGGCACTTAGCATAGTCACAGAATAAAAAAATACAGACAGTAAATATATAATTTGTTGTGTGTGCATGTGACATGTATGTTTGTAAACTGTACCCACGACACAGGAGAAATCCTAGTATGGGGCAATGTTTATATTTAAAAGAAGAAAAGAAAAAGAAGTTTACCGTATAGGAATTTTCAGTGTCCGGTTGATGGCAATAGGCTCGCCCCCTGTTACATGAGACTTAAAAAAATCCAGAAATATATGTATGTGCACAATAGTACACTTCTGCCTAACCCTTTGAGGACAATAGCGTGATGCTATGTAATGTTATTTTTACGTGTATAATGAACTTTTTATCTCTATTCTGTGCCAATTGACAGTCGCTCAGCACACCCAGTCTGTCTCAGAGAGTCACGCGGGCGCGCGTGTATTTTGTAAACAACATTAAGAATTAAAAGGTAAGAATATTATACATTTTACGTTGAGAATTCAATTCCCTAGCAATGTTTTTATAAGCAATTAAGATTTATTTATAAAAACCAGTTGTTTACTAAGTAGTGTCTAATAAATTAACTCATTTTATTTTGGACATTTAAAAAAAACTATCGTAATTTATAGCGCCATGTTTTTTTTTTGTAAGCTTTATAAAAAATACGTTTTTTTTATTAGTTACCGGTTACATATACACAAAAATATTAATTAATAGATATAATTAGTATATACATATGTTTGTGTAACCCCAAACAAACTACTATAAATCTTATCTTATCTTACTTCTTTCTTACTAATATTATAAATGCGACAGTTTGTGACGATGGATGGATGGATGGATGGATCTTTGTTACTCTTTCACACCAGAACGGCTGAACGGATCTGGATGAAATTTGGCACAGAGATAGATTATAGTCTGGAATAGCACATAGGCTACTTTTTATCCCGGAAAAATGTACGGGTTCGTAAACAACGCGGGCGAAGCCGCGCGCGGAATCTAATTATAAATACTTTTACAATGTGTTATTAAAAAACAGCATAACGAAGTCAACTGCTGAACATAGCGTATTATAATAGGGACGTATTTTGAGATCACTATCCCACTGGGTACGAAGGTTTATGTTTTTTGACCTGATGATGGTGTTTAGTGTCCTCCTGCACTGATTATATCATACTTGGATCTCCAATACTTTAACCAATCATGGTAATTTACCACGAGTTATTTCAACAGTATTAACTAACAACCGGAGATGGTGGAAGTCAAGGTGCAACAAGGCTGGTTGTCTGGTGAACTGCTGGAGACTGTCATTGGGGATAAGCAGTACTACAGTTTCAAAGGCATACCCTACGCTGCTCCGCCGCTGGGCAAACTGAGATTTAAGGTAATCTTAATATTTTAATATTTATATATACGATATTTATTAAGAACTAACGACGCGCACCTGCTTCGCACGGGTAGCAGAACATATACGCCTTCATTGTTTTTTCTGTCGTAGTGTCGTATCAGCCTGTTACGTCGAGCATTTACTCGGCGTACATGATATGTTCCGATATCTTCCAACTATCATCGTCATATCTCAGCCAATTTACACAAAACTTTAACGAATTATACACCTAAATCTTTCTCATGAATCACTCTGTCTATAGGTAAAAACCGCATGAAAATCCGTTCAGTAGTTTTTGAGTTTATCGCGAACAGACAGACAGACAGACAGACGCGGCGGGGGACTTTGTTTTATAACATGTAGTAATAAAAATTGCTAATATCATTATTCCGACGCACCACAGAGAATTATGACGTGTCAGAACTTGTGGACATGCAAGAAAATTCTTTTAAAATATAATATATTTTTCTAAAATAGTTACTTAACCAAGATATCAATAAGTACCTATCTACTATTGTTTTAAATAAATACAGGATTTACATTCATTACATTATCAAGGATTTTATCTTCTCAACTGTGTAATTATATTTTCATATCATATATTTACTGCTAGTTACGATAACATTGAAATTAAAACCAAAAGAAAACCTGTTTTGCACGTAACATTTAATACGAGATATTTTATAAACAGCATTATTATCTTTATTATCAAGCGAAAACATGTTTGGTAAGGCCGGTTGGCACTTACGAGTTTTTTTGTTAGTGATCATTATTATTGGATGAAGTAATCGGTGAATGAACGTTCAAGTAGGAACGAGACCACTTGTATATTCAATTTTTTCTTTAAAAACATACCTATTTCTTCTAGGCACCGCAACCACCTCTACCATGGGATGGCATAAGAAATGCCACAGCACATGGTCCAAAATGCCCACAAAAATGCATATTCTCTGACAAAATTGAAATAGGGAGCGAAGACTGCTTATACTTAAATGTGTACAGCCCAAATATTAAGCCCGCCTCCCCATTGCCAGTTATTGTGTTCATACACGGAGGTGGATACAAGAGCGGATCTGGTAATGACGAACACTATGGACCAGATTTCCTTGTCAGTCATGATGTAATACTCGTCACTATTAACTACAGACTGGAAGTGTTAGGATTCCTGTGTTTGGATACAGAAGAAGTTCCTGGTAATGCTGGATTGAAAGATCAAGTTGCAGCACTGAGGTGGGTCAGGGATAATATTGGAAACTTTGGAGGAGATCCTGGCAATGTGACGGTTATAGGCGAGAGTGCCGGCGGTGCTTCCACTTGTTTTCATATCATTTCACCGATGTCTAAAGGACTTTTCAATAAAGCAATCCCGATGAGTGGAGTTCCTTTCTGCGATTGGTCTGTTTCATTTGCACCACAAAAACGGGCATTTATACTCGGGAAGCAGTTAGGCTTAGATACAAATAACCCTAATGAACTCCTCGAATTTCTGCAAAGCGTTCCAGCAGAAAAACTCATTGACACAAACCCAACTGTCCTTTCGTTTGAAGACTTAAACAATAATATACTTAAATTTTACCATTTTACACCCGTCATAGAAAAAGATTTTGGACAAGAACATTTCTTAACTGAAGACCCTTTTGAAGCAATGAAAAATAAAAGAATAAATGACGTGGACGTGCTCATCGGACATACAAGTGAAGAATCGTTGATAGGTATCCGTAAATTTGAAGAATCGATCCTTCAACAGTACAACCGATACCCAGAACTGGTGGTACCGAGAAAGTTGTTGATGAAATGTACTTCAGAGATGGTATTAGAAATATCGAAGCGGATACATGCCCATTATTTCAATGACAAACCCCTCGGAGTGAACTGTATGAAAGAATTTGTGACATATTCTAATCACTCTTGTTTTGTGTACGATATTAACAGATTCCTCTCGCACCTGCCGAGGGTTGGTGTTGGTAGACGGTATATGTACAAGTTCTCTTGTGTGTCTGGTCGGAATGTCTATGGTAATCAGGGTCTTAAGTACGGCATCCAAGGAGCCTCCCACTTAGATGACTTGATGTATTTGATGCACGCGAAAACATGTAATTTGAAGGTTGAGAAGAATACGAAAGAGTATGATCTTATTCATCTCGTGTGCACGGTGTTCACCAACTTCGCTAAGTATGGGTAAGTTAAGAATAAATAAATATTTTATTTATCTCTCTTACTAAATGCATCCATAGCATCACGCCTGTATTATCCGAAGGGTTAGGCAGATGTGCTCTATTGTATACCCCAATAATTGGGAGCGAGCCTAATGCCATTATTAACATTTTGGCTGCAAGGTCAAGGTCGATGACAGATCCTGTGAACCTTAAGCATCACACAATAAGAGTTATTTATGAATGAACGTAATATGGGCCGCGCGGCCCATAGTCGGCTTTACAGGTTTTTGTCGGGCACAATTCCAAATTCCGGTCTACTACTCAGAACTGACTTTGCCAAACCTATTATTATTACGAAGAATTATTTTTTCACCCCGACTTCATCCACTATAAATTCTATCTATATAAATAAAAATCAATTGCCGTATGTACCTATGTACTCGTATCATCGTCACTTGAAAACGGCCCGACCGATATGGCTGTTTTTTTTTTATGTTGTGTCTGTAACAGTCAGGACAAGGATTATTTGAAAAAAAAGTCGGAAACGGTCTAGCCGGTTAAGCAAATTGTACATATGCACGCATCCATAATTGGTTTTTATTTTTCTTAACTTTGTTCCTCCAATTCTACCCTTTTGTAATTTTAACATGTAATAGCTAACTAATGAACAAATAATATATATTTTTTTAGTAGGTGTCATTTTGGGGGTTAGTATAAAAAACCTCCCCCAAAAAATGTACATGTCGTTTTTTACAGTTTACAAAGTCGCAAAAATTCTAAAGCAATATATTATTATTAGTTTATAGACAGTCATGTACAGTTTAAATTTTATAAAGATATCTTCAATAGCTAAAGAAAAAATTTTTTTTTACTCTAATTGTTGTCACCCCATTATTCTCTTACTAGAGGGGTTAGGGATATGAAATTAATTGTATTTTAGATGAAGAAAAATAAAAACAAGGTAAGAACCCTTCATCAGACGCGAGTGCAGTTTTCATATGCTTAACCGGCTAGACCCTTTGAGTGGTATTTTTATATGAAAATCTCAATAAAAAAATGAGACGATCAGTTTATATATTATATCTGTGCGAAGCCGGAGGTCAGCCGCCAGGTTTCATATAAAATAATCTACAAATACTTATAATAACGATAATAGAAGTATAATATTTGAAAATAATGATATCAGCTTGAAATAATTTATAAAAAGCCCTGAATCATCTGATCGTTGCACTTCATTATCATTGACACTATATATTTATATAATGATTACATAAAGCAGTTGAAATGTTGGCTTTTTACCTTGAAGACGTGGCATCGATTTACAATTGCAAGCAGATACCAAATAACATCAATAAATGATAATGTTATTTGGATGAATGATTAATGTATAATCTGAAATCATTTAGGATTATAGTTTAGCTAAAAGTTTTCATACAAAATGCGTTAACGTTTTTACCCCACTAAACATGAACTGATTTTGCTGATTTTTTATATGTTATAGACACAAGTAAAAACTAGGTCGTCACGTTTTTATTGTTTTTCTATATTGTTTATACGTATATTGAGAAATAATTAACTCTCAAAATGCGTTTTTTTAACTAAAAAAAAACTTTCTTATTCTTATCTCGTGATAATGATTAAATAATCAATTTTTTGAAAAAACAAAATCTATCCGCCTAGTTTATAATCTGACAAAACGATAGAGAAATCAAATTAATTCATTTAGATTTAGATGTAAGAAACGTTAACGCCCAAACACTTGATTTGCGCGTATTTCAAGACAATTTTGTCAGAAGCCGGAAGCTAAACGATATGCTTAAGATCTTTATATCTATATCATATCCATGATGTACCTAAATCACTTCTTATGAGAAGGGTAAATGGAGTAAATAATAAAGTACACTGAACGATCTATAGTACAAGATATTATGCAATTAGAAAGTAAAACTAAATGTACGCAGTACCGCCTTCCCGCCCGTAAACGTAAGCACATAATTGCACATGCGAAGGTGCAATTAATATCAAACCGATCCTCATGTTACATTATAATTATATGGTCGCAAGTGCGACTGCTGAGCGTGAGGTCCTGAGTTCGATTTCCGGACCACGCAATGTTATTGGGTTTTTTAGTATAGAAATTCACAGTAGCAGAACGGAGTCTGGAACTGTTTCCGTAGATGGCCTACTACATGGAACTGAATCACAGTATCAGCGAAATGTGGGTGTACAATAGTACACCTATGCCTAACCGCTCTGGAATACATGCGTAATGCTTTGACGGACGGAGAGATCGACTGCTGCGCTAAGTGTCGCGGGTTCGATTCCCGCACGGAACAAATATTTGTATAATGTTGTTTCGGGTCTGGGTCTTTGTGTATGTGAATATATGTATGTGTTTGTAAACGCACCTATGATACAGGAATTATTCCTAGGGTGGAGAAGAGTTAAAAAAAATAATTATAGCTTGGGTTACATATTACATTGTATTAAACAGAGGTGCTGCATGTTGCATCAAAACTACATACGTGACATTAATGTATTACGTTTTTATAATTGATACAAAAAAATATAAAACGAAAAATTCTGTATATTAAAGTGTATATTGTAAGTATAAGTGTATATAACCACACATATTTCTGTTCACAGCAACCCAACCCCAGACTCCTCGCTGGGCACAATTTGGCCTGAGTACGACAACTCGAGCAAACGCTACGTGGACATAGGAGACAAACTCACTGAAGGAACGACATCTGATGATGAAGTTTTAGAATTTTGGAGGAGCATTTACGAATATGCTGGCGTCGAATTTTAGGATACACCGATTTACGAAATATTTATGATTTTGTTGGGCTATATATGTATATATATTTGAATATAATTAGGCCCGAATTTGTTTTATCCATACAAATTTTAATACCTTACGTAGAACCTGGTGGGAGTGAATTCCAACGGCATTTTTCGCACATTTTTTGTATGCTTGTACATAGCTCCAACAGAACCATCTTACTTAATAATATGGTTCTAATATTATCAAATTAGATGAATTAAGAATCAGTCTGTGGTTTCGCGAAATTATCATCAATTTTGTGGGCTCTCGGATGGCATATTCTGTTTTCATAAAACTCCACTCGTTTTCGTTAAAGTACGAATAAGGTGATCCAACACCGATATGTAATATAGACTAATTTTATATAACCGTTGTATTCGTTGCGATGCACAAAGGTAACAAGTTTATCAAGAAAGCATTAGATGATATAGAGGTACCATGAAACGTGTATTGTGGAGGAACTTGGGAGACTCCTATATCCGGCTATGGAGGACGATAATACGCAATGTCTTTATTGATAATTCACGCAACTCAACTGCTTGTCCTTTTTCCAAAGCCTTTACATATTGCGCCTATTATAGAGTGGTTGATCTCAAAATGGGGATTATGGTTTTATATGTTTTTTTTAATGATATTTTAATCTTATGATTATATAATGTGAACAATTACTATAAATTAAATGACTGTTGTTTGATTGAGGTTACATGTTTTTTTTTTTGTTACTTGTTATAATAATTTAGGAATTAATACAATATTAATTGTTTTGTTTTGAGAAATTCCTATCGAGGGACGAATAAAGAATATTTATATAATTTAAATATAATCTTGTGGTACCAGAGGTCTGGTACCATAATATGGTTGGATTTTTCGAGGTGGCGCAGGATAGAGAAATGTGGACGAAATTGAGAAAGGCTTTTGCTCAACAGTGAAAGATATTGGGCTAAATAAAAAAAAAAAAACTTTTTTATTTTTCAAAAAAATATTATTTGGATGGCTATGAGTCTCAAAGTCTGAATTTAACTACTAGAAGTTGAATATATTCACTCGTTAGTCAAGTAAACAAATCGACGCTCTTCAAAATATAAACTCGTATTGCAATAAAACAATAACTTCACAGTAAACACGATGACTGCCTCATTGGTCTAGTGGTTGCAAGCGCGACTGCTGAGCGTGAGGTCCTGGGTTCGATTCCCGGGTCGGGCAAAGTGTTATCGCGTTTTTCTGTATTGAAATTCTCAGTAGCAGCACGGAGTCTGGAACTGTGCCCGGAAGACGGCAATAGGCTCGCCCCCTATTACATGGGACTCAATAACAGCATCGGCGAAATGTGGGTGTACAATAGTATACCTCTGCCTAACCCTTCGGGGAATACAGGCGTGATGCTATGTTATGTTATGTTATGTTATGTAAACACAAAGTACTACAAAAATTAGTGAGCAATTATACATTATCATTGTGCTATTATATATCAATACTTATGTTTTTTTTATTGAGGCCGTAAAGATAATAGGTACACAAAAATAAATTATTTGATATAGTTGCACATGAAGTCACCTTCATGCGGATGATAACTGATTGTAATATTTTTGTGTTACATAAGATAACACAGCATCACGCCTGTAGGTAGTCCCCGAAGGGTTAGGCAGAGGTGAACACGCGCATTTCGCCGATGCTGTTGACTTCCTGATTGATTGAGACCCATATAATAGGGCCGGGCCTATTGCCGTCTACCGGGCACAGTTCCTGACTCCGTCCTGCTACTCAGAATTTCCATATAGAAACCTGCCCGACCCGGGAATCTAACCCAGAACCTCACGCTCAACAGTCACACTTGCGACGGTTAAACCAAAATGGCAGTTCTTTTGGTTTTATGTATTGAATTTATTAAGTAGCACAATATTTAATTTTTATAATACAACTTACTGTTATAAGACTGCCTCTACACACATGTCTCTCCTAGCTACATAGCTACCGCGCAGATTGGTCGATCTGCGAGGTTAAGCGGTGCTTGACGCGGTCAGTCCTTGAATGGGTGGCCATTCTTCACATATCGAGACCCCTCCGTGCCTTGGAAAACACGTTCAGCAGTTGGTCCCGGTTGTCATACGAAGATTTATGACAGTCGTTACGGGTGCCAGTAGACCAAAAAGTCTGACAACCAGTCTAACCTTAGAGTATCAGTGTCTCCCAGTTACTGGGTGCCGGAGGTCAGATGGTAGTAGCTCCGTGTAAAATACTGATAGTTAGCCGCAACCGGTTAGATTGGAAGCCGACCCCAATGTAGTTGGGAAAAGGATAGGCAGATGATGATATTATAAGACTGCCTAAAGGAAGGTTCCTACATACCCTAGGAATGATTCCTGTACCAAGGGTACGTTCACAAACACAAATGCACAAACACTCAGATCCAGAACAGCTATCTGAAGACCACACAAATATTTTATACTAGCTTTTGTCCTTGACTTCGTTCACGTAACCTACGTGCAATATAATATAATTTACAGCCTATAGCACTCGCTACCAGTGACTACACTACTATCAGTGACTACACTACTACCAGTGACTACACTACTATCAGTGACTACACTACTATCAGTGACTACACTACTATCAGTGACTACACTACTATCAGTGACTACACTACTATCAGTGACTACACTACTATCAGTGACTACACTACTATCAGTGACTACACTACTATCAGTGACTACACTACTATCAGTGACTACACTACTATCAGTGACTACACTACTATCAGTGACTACACTACTATCAGTGACTACACTACTATCAGTGACTACACTACTATCAGTGACTGCCTCATTAGTCTAGTGGTCGCAAGCGCGGCTGCTGAGCGTGAGGTCCTGGGTTCGATTCTCGGGTCGTGCAGTGTTATTGGGTTTTTCTATATGGAAATTCTGAGTAGCAGCACGGAGTCTGGAACTGTGCCCGGTAGTTGGCAATAGGCTCGCCCCCTATTACATGGGACTCAAGAACAGCATCGGCGAAAGGTGGGTGTACAATAGTACAACTCTGCCTAACCCTTCGGGGAAGGTTTGATGCCTATAGCACTCAGGAATAATGTAGCTTTCTACCAGTGAAAGATTCTTTTTAATCGGATCATTAGTTCCGGAGATTACCCCCTACATACAAATTTACAAACAAATTTTACCTCTTTATAATATTGTATCGTGCGAGAGTCAAACCCGTGACAAGTAACGAAGCAATCGTTTGTTTAACCCTGCCTTCAAATTGATTCCATACCTACATTCTACAGCCTGTGTTCAAACTTGCCTTTTCAAGGGTGTTCAGTAATTGGCGACACTTATCACAAAGCCCTTATCAATATTGACATACAGATAGAAATTCAATATTTGGACAGGATCCGTTTGCTCAGTGGAACCGAGAACCCGAATTATGCGCCTATCTGTCCAAATAGAAACATTTGGACCCACAATGTCTTTATCAAGAACTAGCTTCCGCGCGCGACTTCGCTCGCGTGGTTTACGAACCCGTACATTCTTCCGGGATAAAAAGCCTGTGTGCTATTCCAGACTATAATCTTTCTCTGTGCCAAATTTCATACAGATCCGTTCAGCCGTTCTGGCGTGATTGAGTAACAAATGTCCATCCATCCATCCTCACAAACTTTCACATTTATAATACTAGAATCCGCGCGCGGCGTCGCTCGCGTAGTTTACGAACCCATACATTTTCACGGGATAAAAAGTAGCCGATGGGCTATTCCAAACTATAATCTATCTCTGTGCCGCATTTCATCCAGATCCGTTCAGCCGTTCTGGCGTGATTGAGTAACAAATATCCATCCATCCATCCTTACAAACTTTTACATTTATAATATTAGTAGGATTATTAAAATAGAATACTGGATTAAATACTTGATTTTGGAGGTAGGGGAGTTGCCCTACTAAAGCCGTATCTGCATTTATCGATAAATGTTTGCTTTTTAAACTTTACTCCACGCTAGGAATAATTCCTATATCGTGGGTATAGTTTACAAACACACACATACACACAACCAGACCCGAAACAATTATCTGTAGATCATACAAATATTTGTTCCCCGGGATACGTAGCGCAGAAAGCTAATCGCTTAGCCACTGCGCCAACTGTGTCTTCAATCGTAATCATTCTAGAGATCTAATAAAATTGAACGCACACTGAAAAAAAAACATATTTAATGCTATACTTTGGAATATTGACCATATCGACCCATAAACTCCTGTATTTTATAAAACACCTTTCAAGTAATCATAATACGTATAAAAAGACCATTATCTATCCCCTTTTGCGCGATCAGCAATAATAATAAAAATAATTTATTTCAGTAGAAAAACTTAGCCTATAGATATTTCGAATACACGATGACATCAAATACTTTTTTTTTTATAAATTTTGGCTGTTTACAATTTATAAGACCCCTGTCCATCAAACGAGGAAAAGTACCTGTATCTTGATGAACAAACACAGTTTGAAGAAAATCTTTTTGCTCAACATTCCACATGAGCGTGTAGTGAAGAAGTCACTTAATTCTAAACATGTACTGATACTGAACGGCAACCTAAATACCGATGTAGCAATGAGTTTGCGACACACGTAGATCTCGCGATATCTGCTATCAAATGTCATTCAAGTATTAGCTGACAGTGATATTGCTGTCGCGTGGCTGTCGGGTTGCTGTCGCTTTTATACGTAATTAGGCTGCCGATATGCAACATTAAGCATATTATAGATTTTCCTTCATATTCACAGAATATTTAAGCATAATCCTCTCCCTGTATAAGCCACAAAAAAGATAATAGATAGTACAGAAAAGGCTGTAACTAAACATAGGACTATCCTTATAGTAATTAGATATAACATTTTGGTTTCAAATTCAAATTCAAAATTCATTTATTCAAAATAGACTACTACTAGTGCTTTTTGAACGTCAAACATATTATGGACAGAACTAATACGCCCGCCCTTGACCGCTTCCTATGTGTTTTAGCTTGGGGAGAAGAAACGGCCCAACAAACTCCCCAGCAACACTCCCATGTCTGTCATTATACAATAATAAAAGAAATATAATTAAAGAATGCTATTACAATAATTAAAGCTTAGCAAAAACGTTTCCACATGTGAGCTAGCGCACACCATTTCACCAAAAGGTATAAGGCAATATAGCCTCCGTTGTCTTAAAGATGTCATACACCTAAGTGTGAAGAGCGCGCCCGCCCACACCTGCAATCGCTTTGGAATAGCAGTCATAAGGGCTTTACGGCTCACGCATGCAGAACTATGATCCATTAAATGCAAGGCAAATGCATGTATGTAAATGAATAAATTATAAATTCATTAATCTCAGCCAGCAAGTCGACCAGTCACCACAAGCAGCACCCGTTCACGAGGTGATCCTAAATAGGTATGTACTAACTACACATAAGCAATAAATTGAAACCCGTTTTCAGTTTCATTGCAATTGAAATATTAATGTTAATAACATTTAAAAATATTTCTCATAATGTGAGTTTTGCCACAGTATACATAACAGTGTTGTTAAATATTTACATCCACACTATTATAAAAGTAAAAGCAACTATGTCTGTTTGTTAACTCATCACGACTAAACCACTGAAACGATCGTTATGAAATTTTACAAGGAAATAGCTTGGATTCTGGAGATTCTCTGGAGATCTTGCAATTAGATAATTAATTAATATAAAATACACACAGATAAAGTCGCAAACGACATAATACTTAACAATATTATGTTAATTAACCGCCAGTTGGAACGTGTGTGTGAAATACTCGTACCTAACTTATCATTTGCCAGTACATACGACACGCGCGCCACCTACTGCAAGTTAATTGTACTATGCGTATAACCTTCGCGCAAGTGCAAGCAATAAGTTGACATAGTTTTATCGCAATCAGGTGAACGGTATGGCAGCGTACTTATAAATAACAAACAACCATTGATTTTTATATATTAGAAGAATGACGAGCAGATTTCTCTTTCAAAGGTCGAAAGATTATTTTGCAATGACTGCAAAAGGCCGCTAAGATTTTGTTGATTATTTTTCTAAAATAAAAAATAGCCCGTGTTGTTCCTTACTCCTACTGCCCGAATGGTATATTACGCATACTTTCATAGCATTATGTCTTATGGCATTCTGTTGTGGGGATCAGCGGCGGATGTAGAATCAATTTTTGTATTACAGAAGAGGGCGATCCGTGCGATCTATAACATGGGCCCACGCGAGTCTTTACGGGATTTTTTTAAAGAAATCGATATTTTAACACTACCGTCTCTCTACATTCTAGAAAATATAATGTTCGTTCGGAAGAACCTTCACATGTGTAGTATCAATAGCGACGTTCACAACATTAATACTAGAAATAAACACAAAATAGTGGTGCCAAAATATAGACTGACTAAAACAAATAAATCATTTTTAGGACACGGTGTACGCTTCTATAACAAGCTACCGAAAACTGTAACCGATCTTCCCGGTAAGAAATTTAAAATCCACGTTAAATCTGTTCTCACAAAGAAAGCATATTATAGGATCAAAGACAATGTTGACGATAGAGACGTGTGGCGTTGAATATCTTCTGCACATGTGGCTTCCCTGGTTATCCATTGTGTCTACTAATTCTATTTTATATTAGATTCACTTTACATATCTGGACATTCTTAATGTTTCAATATTTTGTATTCTTTTTTGTATTTTTTTATTTCTGTTTTATCCGCTTTGATCTGTTTATCCCGTTTTTAGTTTATATTCGAAACAATTGTTTAACTCATGTTGTATTGCCTCATTGTATAAGTAGCATTCTATTAAGTTTGTATTTTTTCTTATATAATGCATGTTAATTTAAGATTTAAATTGTAAATTAACTTTTTGTTTTTGAAAAGAGTATCCATGGAGTTTCTTGCCGGTCTCTTCTCCATAGGACCTACCCCCTTTGGAACCGTGCGCCTAGAGTCTCGACTTTTTAAAAGTGCCTGAAAAGGCCTACTTGAAATAAAAAACTTTGACTTTGACTTTGACTTTATAAGATCAGCTATTTGCCAGTGAAAGTTCCGACAAAATCGATCCAGCCGTTTCGGAGACTAGCTAAAATAAACAAACAGAGGGACAGCGATGTTAGTAGTATTTTTTTTTTACAACTATCGTATATACTTCCATATGCATTTAGTAAAAAGCTGTTATTTTAACATAACAAACAGGTACCTACTTCAATTTTATTTATTTGTATAGAAGATATATAGATATTGTCCATTTTTTATGCGAATAAATGTTTGAATTTTATGTTTGAATTTATTTTCTGCCAAGTGAAAGAAAAAAAGAAGAAAACAGAATAGAAAAATAGAATAATCACAGAAGGTACACAATTTAATAAACCAAAAATCAACAAACGTAAATCTGGTGTGTGCCTACTTTTATCTATGTCAGCCAATCCACTCTTATCTATAATGTCAAGTGTGTACTTTTCCTTACACTTATTAGTGGGTCGGCTTATAACAAATGGTTCTAATGTCCAACCTCATAATTACCTTTACTTCATTCAACAGCATACAAATAGGATCTCCCCCGCAATACGCGCACACGGTACGAATTGATTCGAAACGGTGATAAATTAAATTATTTTGTTCAAAGTTACGTTATTGATAAGTTGTTTATCAAAATTAATTTATATTTTAATTGAATAAACGTCAGTTTAGTAATCGAGCCTAATAAAGAAGTTAATATACGAAACTGCAGCTAAGTAGCAACATGTATAAATGTTAGTTAAACCAGAATTAAATAATAATTTTAGGCTCGTGTTGATATTTTTTTTGTGATCTTATTGCTATTTATAGAGCGATATCCGGCTTCTCAGTTGTAAATATCGCATCAAGATAGAAACTCGAGAAACTAGTTTGTGACGATGGTGCAAGTGAGGGTGAGCGAGGGTTTGTTGGAGGGAGAGCTGGTGCACAATGAGTACGGCGGCACGTACTGCAGCTTCAAGGGAATACCGTACGCACGACCACCACTAGGAGACCTCCGGTTTAAGGTAAGATAGCAAAACCAGATTCTTTTTAGATAAATGTTTCATCATTTTTATGCCATGAATACCTCGCAGACAAAAACTTGATAAAAACAATTAAATTGTCATTAAACTATTATCCAAATTCAAAAATAAAAGATATAAGAAAAAAACACGAATCCATTTAATTCTTAAAACCTTCAATTTGTTTAATCGTTTTGACAAAAAATATAAATCGTGTTTATTACAGGCACCGCAATCAATTGAACCATGGCAAGGTTTACGCGATGCCAAAGAATTTGGCCCGATATGCTACCAGCATAATTGCACAAACCCCAATCTAACTAACATGAGTGAAGACTGTCTGTACCTTAATGCCTATACACCAGACATTAAACCTAAAAACCCCCTTCCTGTTATGGTTTGGATCCATGGAGGAGGATTCATCTGGGGAAGTGGAAATGACGACTTCTATGGCCCCGAATTTCTCGTAAGACACGGTATAGTTCTAGTAACGTTAAACTATAGACTCGAAGCCCTCGGTTTTCTGTGCCTTGATACCGCAGACGTGCCTGGGAACGCTGGCATGAAAGACCAAGTAGCAGCGCTCAAATGGGTAAAGAAAAATATCCGCAACTTTGGCGGGAATCCTGACAATATCACAATTTTTGGCGAAAGTGCTGGAGCTGGTAGTGTCGCTTATCATTTAATGTCACCAATGTCAAAAGGTCTCTTCAAGCGAGCAATAAAACAAAGTGGAGCATCCACATGTTTCTGGTCACAAGCTTTCGAACCACGCGAAAAAGCTTTACTATTAGCCAAGCAACTAGGATTCCAATCAGAAGATGACAAAGAGTTGTATGAATTCTTTAAAAAACAACCACTTGAGTCTCTTGTCAACTTGAAATTACAAATAACACTATCACAAAAATCTTATGAAATCCATTTTGGAATAGCAAATGAAAAAGATTTTGGAAAGGAAAGATTTTTTTACGGAGATATCATTGACGGAATACGAAACAATACACATGAAAACATAGATATTATGACAGGTTACACTCAAGATGAAGGTCTTATAACGCTAGCCATAGGTGAAACTTTAGAAGGAATGGTAACAAAAGCGAAACTACACCGCGATTTTTTAACTCCCAAACTTATTCAAATGCATTGCTCACTTACTGATCAATTTGAAGCTTCAAGGAAAATTCAGAAGTTTTATTTCAATAATGATACCATATCGATGGAGAATTCTAACCAAATAATGAAGTTCCTAAGCACAGACATGTTCGTACACGGAGTGATGTTATCAGGTAAACTTCATTCCAAGAAGAATAAAGTATACTTATACAAATTCACTTGTAATTCCGAGAGGAACTTTTTTAGCTGTGTCTTTGGCATTAGCGATCTTACGGAAGATAATTCAGTGGTGTGTCATGCCGACGACTTGGCATATCTGTTTCCGATAAAACTTGTAAAAGAGAAGAAAGTTGATAAAACATCGGACACTTTCCAATTGATAGATAAGGTGACTAAACTTTGGACGAATTTTGCCAAATACGGGTGAGTCAAACATAATTTTTTATCTAATCTGCTTCTTCACGTATCTTATTAATTTAACCTATTCCAATCGTATACATGAAAATAGTCACATTTAGTCTCTTATTAAATTATGTTTAAATAACAAGCTTACATAACAAGTGACTGACTCATTGGTCTAGTGGTCGCAAGCTCGACTGCTGAGCGTGAAGGTACTAAGTTCGATTCCCAGGTCGGGCAAAGTGTTATTGGGTTTTTTGTATGTAAGTTCTCAGTACTAGTACGGAGTCTGGAACTGTGCCCGGTAGATGGCAATAGGCTCGCCTCCTATTACATGGGACTCAATTACAGCATCGGTGAAATGTGTACACGTATGTGTCACATAGTACACCTCTGCCTAACCCTTTGGAGAATATAGGCGTGATGCTATCTTATTTTATGTAATAAGCGTAGAATCTTTAAGTAGCAATGTGTACCGCAGTATGTTTAATGCCATTAACTTGCGACAACATCGACTTAAAAAGTATTAATATTTTAGGGATCCAACGCCTGATGAAAGTCTTGGTGTGACATGGAAGCCATATACCTTAGAGGAACAAGATTACTTGGACATTGGCAATGAGCTGACTGCCGGCAAATCACCAGATAAAGAAGAGAACGATCTTTGGGAAAGCGTGTTCAAAGAATATTTACCTAAATATACTGTTTGAAATTATTAGTCTTCTAATTTTAAACTGTAGATACCAACGGCTTTTAGAGTCAAAGTGGTGAGACCATTACTAAAATTCACTCCGTAAGTAAACAAAACGCGAACTTTACAAACGAATAGCAAGATAAACAAGGGTACCAAAAATGTTTTTACGCGGAGACAATCAAGCTTGCTGTCACCCGTGACAGTACATGATGACATCCGTCCTAGGTTCCGAAAATTGTTGGTCCTTTGTCATATCTAAAGCTACAGTTGTCTTTGTAAATATAATGATTGTTTTCTCACAGACGGATTTTCCTTTGCCTCTAAATTGTTGTTATATTTAGTGAAATAGGTAAAACTAGCCCGGCCCTAGTCAATCAAACCTGTAAGATAGAACTCTTCAACAGTACTAGCTCTTTAACAACATGACACGATGTGTTACTAGTTAAACAAATTGTTGTGAACACATCTTTTGGACCATTTCCTTTTGTATGGGCTCTGTATAAGTCATTCATCACGATATGAATGTTTTCAAAGACATGACAATATTGTCTAATATGAAAACCGATCTTGTCTCAGTCCATATAAAGTCCACTATTTAAGTATGATTATGGAAAGTTGGCTTCCAAATTAATGACCTCATTAACTCCTATCAACAATTATAACAGGCTGCAGGAATCAATAATACGGTAATAAAAACCAATAAAAATATATTTATGTACTGTCGATTCAACTACGGGTGGTACAGATGGATCGAACCGATTGGAGAGATCGATGCCTTGTTGAGGAATTATGTGAATTGCTTTTTTTTGTAAGAAAATTCTTAATAAGCTCCTCTTGCGTCAACGTCAACTGTCAATGCTGATGTAAACATAGTCCGTGTATTATAAATCTTTAGAAAATATAAACTTGTGATTAATCTAACTAATAAAGTAATTAAATTGTGTGTGTGGTGAACATAAACACTAGTGAGTGCTCGCAGAGTGCTACATTGAATCCAAGTGAAATAAACCTTGAAAAGCATAACAACCACAATATTGTTTATAAAACAGTTATCGGTGTTAGTGAGCATATTTTTACCGATGAAAAAACCAAAAATGGGTTGTGAACTAGCAAAACTATAATTAATAACTTGGAGTCGGTGCATAATTTTTGATATAAATATAAAAAACAACATAATATATCAGTTAAAACTCAAATCATGAGCAAATTCGTGTCAAACCAGAAACAATATCTAAACTTCTACTAGTGAGGAGACAAACAAAAGTTACTAAAGAACGAATGATTTCATAGACTGACCATATGAAACATAAAAAATCTTTAATATAAAAAATCTTTGTGACAGCGAAATCACTGGGACACTTGCTTTTTAAGACTGCGGATCATTACACGCAGCAAATTAATATTCAACTAAAAGTAAAAATGGATAATGTTACTATGCGTAAACAGAGAAGAAGACATTCCAACTGCGAAATTTTGAATGATACTATTTTTAACTCCACACTTCTGGAAATATCAACGCAAAGCGAAAATACGACGCCTATTGTCGATAATTCTATCATTATAGATCTGGAAAAGCAGTTAACCAATACGAACTCGGAACTTGTTACTGCACACATTGAAATTGAAAATTTGAATATAGAGATTAATACATTAAAACAAAGACTGGAAGATAAAGAAAAAACTATAGGCCTATTAAAAAAGATTAGCACCCCTAGCATATTGTGTCCCACACCCGCGCGAGCGCAGACTCGCACACCATTAAGAAGGAAACTTATCACTAGTCAAATAATTACACCCAGAGTCTCTCCACTTCATTCAACTACAGTAGCATACAAAGAAGTCTATGAACACTTAAAAATTAAACCACAAGGCAAAAATAATATAGTAAAACCTGGACCCTGTGCACCTGTGTACTACGATGAAGGCAACTCTACCTGCTGCAAAATTGACCTAGCTAAAATAACAACCACTACAAAAACTACAACACCAATGCAAAAAAAAGAGAAGACCAAGAGAAATATAATTGAATTGGCCGACCAGCAAGGACGCTACATCCGAAATATACTTGAAGATCTTGTTGGACCCAAGTACAAAGTTACTTGTTACTCGAAACCGGGTGCCATGTTGTCGGAAGTTTTAAATGGTCATGACCAAGTGACTAAGATTTTAACAAAAAATGATTATATTGTAGTATTAGCGGGTATCAATGATAATGCATATAGTTCGACTAGTAATTTAAAAACCTGGCTAGAAAAAGTCAGAAATACAAATGTAATAGTTTCGGAAATACCCTCTAACATGTATCTGAATTTACGCCAGCTAAATGATAGTTTCAAGATTATATGTCGTGAATTTTCAAATTCAATATACATTGATATGGATTACAGTAGAGAAATAAATTCTAAAACGAAAAACTGTATTAAACTCTCTCGGAATATTTTGAAGGAGATATGTCACATTGAATATAAAATAAAATTTGATGAATATACGCGAAAACTTAACATTAAAAAAACTTATAATGACCAATGTACTCAAACTGACCTAACAATCTGTGATAATAATACAATTTTAGTTAAAGATATAAATGTAAACAATCAGTCAAAAGATTATAATATTAATAATTCAAATGCTAAAGATAATGATTTATTTCGTGTATGACAAATTAATTGTAATGCATCAGAACATAAACGGGTTGACAAACAAAGCAAATCTGCTCAGTGTACATTTGGACGAGCTCGAGAAAATGGATAAAACTATAGACATCATTTGTGTAACAGAGCACAACATGAATAAAGAAGATCACATATTTCTTACTATACCAAATTACTCTCTTGCGGTTTGCTATGCTCGTAGCAGCAGAAATGGTGGATCATGTATCATTATAAAAAACGATCTAAAATTTCAGAGAGTTAAATATGTTGAAGAGTTAAGTATCCCAAATTTGATAGAATGCTGTGCTATAAAGCTAATTGAACATCCTATTGTTATTGTGTGCTTGTATCGTGTGCCAAAATATCGGATAAGCGATATAAATATCTTTCTTGAAACTTTGACTAATATTCTTAATAAAGAGCTACGTCATAAAAAAATAAAAAAAATAATTTGTGGCGATTTTAACATAGATCTTAAAAAAAGAACCTTTTCATCATCTGAATTTGAAAATACTATCTTAAACTTTAACTTAAAATTCGGTACTAGAGAATCAACGCGTTTAAGTAGTGATACATGTATCGATAATATCATTAACAACATTAGGGGTAGCAAGTGCGACATCATCGACTTTGCTCTTTCGGACCATACTGCACAAATTTTATCATGTCCAGTTAAAAAAACCTGTCGAATTAAACAATGGTATACCTTTAGAAGAAATTTTAGTAACAGAAATAAGGAAAAATTTAAACAGTGTATAGAAAGTCTCACGTTTTCTGATGTATTTGGCAAAAACGATGCAGACATAGCTTTTGATATTTTTTTCGATCACTTTCAATTACTTTATAATCTTTGTTTTCCTGTTATAAGAATAAAAAATACACCAACAAAAAGACCTACATGGATCTCGAGGGGCATAGCCAAGTGTTGCCGACGGAAGAGAGAATTATTATGGACGTATCGAAAAACGTCAAATAAAGCGGATCATAATAAATTCAAAAACTATTCTTCAAGACTAAAGCGAATAATTAACTTGACTCAAAAATCGCAAAATGACTACAATATAAAACAATCCAATAATAAAACTAAAACAACTTGGAAGATAATCAACTCCACAAAATATAATATTCCTAAAGAAGAAATTCTACGACTAAATCTGAATGGAAAATCTATAACGGATCCGCAACAAATTGCTGAAGCGTTTAATAATTACTTTGTTAATCTCGTTGAACATACGGACCGTTCATCATTTAATTCTTTGACATCACTTCATAATAAAACGCTGACATTAATTAATAATAATTATAATTCCTTATTTATAAGTCCAACAATTCCAAATGACATATTTGAAATCATAAAATCTTTAAAAAATACACACAGTACTGGATACGATAATATATCTACGTCAATTATAAAGTACGTCGCGCTATCCATTAGTCCGGTTCTAAGCTATTTGATCAATCTATGCATCCAAAACGGAAAATTTCCCAGTAAGCTAAAAGTCTCAATTATCAAACCTTTGTTCAAAAAGGGTAAGAGAGAGGATATCTCTTGCTACAGGCCAATAGCTTTAATTCCTATTTTTTCGAAAATCATTGAAAAAGTAATCTACAATAGCATTTATAACTATTTTGAAAAACATGATCTTTTTGTCTGCGAACAAAATGGATTTCGTAAAAGCAAGACTATCAATATGGCTATCTACGATCTTCTTATTAGGATTTACAAAAATATGAACAATAGGACACCAGTAACAGCTATGTACATGGACATGACCAAGGCTTTCGACCATGTGGATCATAAATTTCTGGTCGAAAAACTATACAGATACGGCATACGGGGTAATGCTCTGGACTTGATAGAATCGTATTTAAGTCAGAGATTACAAATAACTGAAATAAACAGGCTTTCTTTTGCGACGGAAACTGAAGTGCAATATTTATCAAACCCGAGGGATGTTACATATGGCGTGCCGCAGGGAAGTGTTTTGGGTCCTTTGCTCTTCCTTATCTATATAAACGATTTACCAAAAGCCGTGAAAATTCCGTTGGTCCTTTTTGCTGATGACAGCACGGCTGTATTTTCTCCGACTGACATCAACACATTTGAAAATGACATAAACGATACTTTAAATGACATTATAAACTGGTTAAAATGTAATAATCTTATAATTAATTTAGATAAAACAAAAATAGTCAGTTATTCCCAAAGAAAAACCCCTTTGACATTAAATGTAATATATGAAATGAATAAAATAAATGAAACAGATACCATCAAATTCTTAGGTCTATGGATTGACAGAAATATGTCATGGAAAACACAAATTGATACGGTGTGTAAAAAACTAAATAAATTTTCCTACGCTTTATACAGACTATCTAAGATTGTAAATCAAACAGCATTACTAACCGCTTATCATGCCTATGTAACGTCTACGCTTAGATATGGACTAATTTATTGGGGGAATGCTACAGACAGGGAACTCGCATTTAGGGCGCAAAAGAAATGTCTTAGAGCTGTTTGTGGCATATGTGCCCCTGATAGCTGTATGCCATATTTTAAAAAGCTTAAGATTTTAACCTTTCCTACCCTCTACATCTACGAGGTCGCCACGTTCGTAAAAACCAATAAGGAAAGGTTTGGTAACTTGTACTCCCATCGATATGCCGAAAAAATAGCAAATATACCCTCAAAAACAGCTCTACTTTCTAAAAGTTTCTTCGGAATGTCCTCACGAATTTATAATAAGCTCCCTAAGCAAATAAGAGAAATTGAAGATATTAAATGTTTTAAGAAAAAATTAAATGACTTCTTAGTAATTAGACCATATTATACAGTACATGAATTTTTGTCCGACAGATTCGTGATGAGTTAGTGCCAAACTGTTTTTGTGTTCTGATGCAAAATGTGAGCTATATATTAAATTAAAATGACTATTTATATATAGATTAATATAATATATCACTTCAACTTAGGTCTAAGATAACAGAAATTGTTTCAAACTATTGTATGCCTAAGATGGTTGAGCAGTGCGAACGCACACCAAAATAACTAAATAACAACTCTGTAACCACTGTCTCACAATAAAGATCTTTGACTTTGACTTTTGCCATCAATACTAAAAATAAACCGAAGAAAGAGTCTCCACGCACATCCTAGGCAGTCATCCTCGATACTACTACCAATCTGGTTAATCCTTCCACTACTCGACTCGACTCGACAAAAGGACCTTAAATTGACTTTGGCAAGTGCAATAGGCACACTGGCACGCTCCCGTGTACAGTCATCAAAGAAATGTGATTGTTTAAGTCACTATTATTAAAACATGTATACATAATCGTTTCCTATAGTACTATTGAATGTTTTGTGTTGAAATTTTAATCTGTTAGTCTGGCGCCCGGGGCAGGACGCCATTGTCATTTAATTGTGTCGGGAATAGAAACGGCCGCCGATTTACACAACAAAAACTGTTACCAAAATCCTGTCACTTATGGATGATTTATTTTTAAACGTTATGTTCCATTTTTATATTCGGTTGACAATATATAGGTATCTATAAAGTTGTTGGGTATTTAGTGTAGCTTAGGATGCCGAGATGCGTATACTGGAGCGTGTATCTGTGCATTCTGAAACCCCTTTGCATATGCTGAAGCTCGCCACCATGCGGTTTTAATTGGTGAATCTGAAATAACCCTCTGCTTACCTAAACAGCAGTAACAGTTAAAAGGTAGTAGTATCACAAAAGGAATTGCAGGGTGGAAAAGTTCACAGGCATTGATTGGATTGAATTGGTCACGGCTCTTTGTGGTGTCAACAGATTTATAGAAAGAAAACGTCCTAAGACCCGTGTCCATCTAATATTTCAGGTATGGATCGTTTATGTAAAATAATAACAACCTACTGTCGTCAACTCATTCCCTTAACGAGATTAGAACTTAACATAAAACGTTTACCTTACCCAGTCCAGCGAGGAAACTAGTCCCAAAAATTCTATGTACTAGATAATAATAGAGCACAGTCAACTCCATAAATAATTCACCAGGTCCTTTGAGGCGGCACGCGATACCGTCCGGAGCAAAACGTTTTAAATTTAAAGCGGCTATTCTGGCTCTGATTTTGGTACGATATTCTGAACAACCCATATCGGTATTTTAAACTTAGTATTACATACAAGAAAAGAATATTTCTAGAATGTTTCAAGCTTATAAGGGAACTAATGGAATCAGGCGTTACTTATATTTAATTAGAATATTGAATTGAGGAGGGAGGAAAGAGGGGTTGTGCTATATTAGTCGCACTTTCTGCATGTGCATATATTTGCGGGTGGTATGGTAGTGCGTACTGCGTACAAGCTTGAACTAGTTTAGCGGAAATAAAACGAATCACGTATTTTGTACTTCTTCTTGTACTTGTTGATGGATAATTTTAAATTTGTCTGACCGAACCAATTTGGCCTGACCCGCTTAACAGCTCTTTGATAAGACTATATTAGGTCCTCCAAATTGCGGGAAACAGAGCAGTTAGGGCAAAACAGCAGATATTTTATTGTTTGTGCACTTATAGAGGTAGACTGACAAGGTACAGCACGGAAAGAAAATAGATTAAGACGTATTAGATTGTCTATAGCTATGTCTAATTTCACTTTGTATTTATTTCTACTTTAAACGAAATTCGTCTATAGAATTCTACATATAGAGAACAGAAAAAGTAGATTTGTAGCGAAGTGCGGTAGAATTGCCTCTAAGTCTTTCTTACAGTCGGCCACAGAATGGTTATAGTTATAGTTAAGTTTCTTACGATGCATCTCCTCCCACTTTGTTGTATCCAAAATCCACTTGTCAAAAATCTATGTACTGTGAACCATTATGACTTGGGCGTTGACATGTCAGTCAGGACCTTTTTGGGATATGCATATGGTCCTTCGAGCCGGATTCCGCATTTTGGTGTTGCCAAAAAAAGTATCCAGGTCAAGACGAGAGCATTTATTAAAAACAATCAAAAAGCCTTATATTTAATACATTAAGCTCAAAAAAACACTCACCAAACTATTTTGTTTACAACCGCCTTAATTTGTACACGTCGCGGCGCAGGCGGTATCTTTAAGTCGTAAAACGGTAATATTGCGCCGCCATAATAATGTGGGGTGGCAGAACAATTTACTCTGTTTACAGTGTAAACGAGTATTGGGTGGGGGCTAGATAAACCAGGGACATTCTAGTTTAATAGACGGTAGATGGTACAAATACTTCAAATTATACCGTAACTAAAAGTGTGAAAACGTGTTTATGTTGTTAAAATTGTTGTGAAAATGTTTCTTTTTCTTTGTCTATTAGTGTAAAGTAAAAATTTGTATTAAAGTTACGGTACGCCATTTTTTTCTCTTCTTTTTTCTCCGTAACACCACACCTAACAATTATCAGATTCGGATCATTAGTTCCGGAGATTACCCCCCTACATACAAACAAACAAATTTTACCTCTTTATAATATTAGTACAGATAAGTATAGGAGAAGAGAGATAATAGCTGAAGTGTCAGTAAGGGAAATATTGTCAAAGTAATGTTCATAGAATATAAAACCCTAAATAGATATAGCGGAGAGTTCAAATTTGGTAACAGATACATAGTCGTTAACCAATCATATAAACACATCAAAACCACCTGTTTCTAGTAAACGATAATAGTTTGTTTCTATTGATTTGCCTTTGCCTGGCCTAGTTAACCTAATGCCCAAACATTAAGCTAATATCACTTATCAAAACACATGTTTATATTCTATTGTTTGATTATTTTCTCCGTTGTATTCACATTAGCCATAATCAATCTGCGGCCCACAGGCCACATGCGGCCCGCCAGACTTTCGAAAGAGGCCCACCCGTTGTAGTTTCAAATTCTATTAATGAAGAACACTGCACGGCACTGATTACACACGTGACACGATGCGTGATCATCATTCTCATTAAAATTTAAATATACAGTTAGACGTAATAGGTGTTTTCATTTACACCTAAATAACAGATGTTGTGATTTATGAAGCGGCCCGCGGGACACAGCTAGAATCTGAAAGAGGCCCAAGAACAAAGTTTGAGTATGCTGATCTACAATATTGAAAAGTACACCCACATTTCGCCAATACTGGTATTATATATCTTGAAATAGGTATCGATAGACTCCGACATGCCTACATACCTAAGAATTTCCTAACAGAAAACCCCTATAGCACATTTCCCATGGGAATCGCATTCAACCAAAATTTCACTAGACTTCGCTAATATTTTGCGAAATACTGGTTCGTTGAGACGTTATAACATTATGCTAATTTCACGGAAACACCCTCTCAGGGATTCTCATTTCGTGTAACTCGTAACAAAATTGGAGCTAAATGACTTTTTATATTGGCATGATTAATAAAAACCCTACAGAAAACTTATACGAACGTTGAACACGCGTTTAGCTTGTTCAACACGATTTTAAACTTGATATGTGGTGAGTTTGTCAGTATTATAAAATTAGTAGTTAGTACCAGATTATTGAAACTAGATATTTTATAGTTATGTAGCTAATTATTCCAAGTAAGTCGTTGTTTTCACAAATAATAGACGTCTCAGACATAATAAACAGGAGCAAATACAGAAATTTTAGTGTTTATTTATGTAAGAAAATCAACATTGGAATACAAGAAAGCTACGACATGGCTATACCGTGCATTTTGTAGACACCAAAATGTTTGCGCTCCCTGGATATTATCGGTAGTATTCTCAAGTCTAAAGTGCCTAATATATCAGAGCATTACTCTTCGCGCCTGAAACACAGGATTTCCTAATTCTGGCACAGTATTAATAGGATCTAATTAAGACTTTATGTACTGTAGTTTTATTATTGTATCATTTTTAAATAAATAAAGATTTTTATTAATTTATGTATTACCTAATACGGGAGAGTCGTATAACGTATAATTGTATTTACTGATTAAAAAACAAAAAAATATAAATAATATTCTATAAATGAGGAGAACAGTCCAATGTCCCACGCTGCGTCCAATGCATTCGCGGAAATTGAACCGCTACCTGTCTCTTTCAGTTCAGTGCAATCCCGGTTCTATCGACTATTTTCTCGTCCACTACGAGTTGCATTGGGTTATTTGTAGACAAAGAACCGTATTGCTTTGTCATTCTTTGTATTGGAAAGCGAGATTATGAAAGATATTTCATAACGCTATCGTATTTTATTAATCCTATGCTATATTTTTGCAGATTAAGGAAGATGTGGAGACATTTTGACTGAGGTGATAATCACACTGCACCGCGCTCCGTCGACCGGCGACGCATTGTTAGTGTGTTGTCCTAGGCATGTTTTCTATACAAATTGAGATACTTGCTTACAATGTTAAAATCTGCGGCCCCGCGCTACGCGACGGAGCGCGGTGCAGTGTGATAATCGCCAAAATGCGGTCTGATGGGCGATCTTAGTGTGTTTTTTTTTATTTATTGTGTAAAAAATAGTCTCAGAAAGTGAATAAGGAATTCTTTTAAATAGTAATTATGACACTGACTGTACGTAATAATGGGAACTTTAATATATTATCTAGTGATCCGAAAATAGCAGCATTTATTAGTACCTAATATTGTTTGGAAAAAAATAACCTCAAAAATTATTCAATGTCTGCCTGTGAATAAAAAAGTTGGTGATAAACAATCTTATTGTAACTAATGAGTAAATTGCGCCAATAATTACTTTACTTTGTAGGACATGAAAATATAATTAACCGCTACACGCAGAGTAAATGTATGGAAATTAATTTTAAAACTACCTATCAAGGTATCGTAATTAAATTCTTGATTGAATTTAGTAGTTTTGGCATGTGAAATAAATTGTGGGGAATGGGTAGAATATCACATATGTAGCAAAATACCATAATTTGGCTTGAATGGCACCTTAATTCGCTAATTTCTAGGGATAAAATGAGTGGTTACTACTAGGAAACCAGTACGTTACTACAATATTGTATTAACGTCAGAGGGCCTAGTGTAAGTTTCTTTCGACAAATTCGATTTACTACATCGAACGCGTTCGGCGCTCCGATTGGTCCGTTTCGTGCTCTCCACCAATCGGAGCGCCGAACGCGTTCGATGTAGTAAATCGAATTTGTCGAAAGAAACTTACACTAGAGGTACAGGGGTCCCTAAATTTCGCACATCATACTAAACCGTTCTCAGTATGTCCATCTGTCGGATATCTATGGGCAACAAAGCAATCCTGCTTATCCTAAATGCTGGATTGGGTTTTGCTATTTAAAAATTCTCAGTAGCAGCACGGAGTTTAAAACTGTGCCCGATTGATGGCAGTAGCCCCCATATTATATGGAACTTGGTTAAATGACCCTGCCTAACCTTTCGGAAAATATAGGCGTGATGATTTGTAATATTTTATATCTCTCAAAATGCACTAGAAAACAACAGAACTTAAACCTGCCTAAAAGTTTGAAAATCTCGCAGTCACCTGCCAAAATATATTAATAAGCGGCTTGCATAACCGTAAAGGGAGCTGCTAAATCCCCCGAGTGACTCTCATAAGCCGGAAAGAACCGTAAAACACACGCTATGACGTCACACGGCACAACACCGGTTTTTTGACGACCGACTACGGTTATATTAAAAGTGTAAAACTGAAATGTACTGGCATTGTTCATGACTCATGAGGTAATATTTTGTGAGGTAAATAAAGGGTAGTTTGTGGCGTTTTTGTTGATGTGTGCACCAAATAATTTGGGTTTTAAAGTTATTATGGTGGACATTTTTATAATAGAAACTAACGGAAGTTATTATAAAATAGAAGACTTACCGGTTTTGTTAAGCAATTTCAACAATTCCCGTGAAGACCTGTAACAATCAATGTTAATAATTAATACACTTACTTCATTATAACTGCTAGTTTTTCCCTTGTAAGAAACTAGAAAGTACTTGAGAACTAAAAAACTATTTTCAAAATGTACATATTGTATTAAAAAATGTAATAGGAATAGAATTGAAAATCTTTATTTTGAGCACCAGACTCATAAATGGTTAAAAAAATGTTCTTATACTAGTATTAGTTATACTCGTAAAATTAAAAACATATCGACGGTCCCTACATACAAAACGACATATCAAAAGTCGAGGTTTACAGGAGAGCGTTTTAAAGCTTCTAACCAATGCGAAATTAATACTAAGTAATATTTTTTTATTTTCTATTGCTGATATGTAACATAATATTAAAGTAATCTATATGCGTATGTATTAACAGAAGCTAATTATGAAATAATAAAAAATGCAATTTTGGACATGACTTTTTATACGTAGGGAACGTCGATATATTTTTATACATGTAGCTGACAACACCATAATTAATAGGTACCATATTTTTGAAATATGACTAACTATAATTATTTAATTGAAAAATACAAGTACTGTGGTTTCATATTTGACCACAGTTTTTAGCGTGGTCAAAAAATATCGGATAAAAAAATTGCATAGTAACAAAAAATAATATAACAGCAGTCTAAAAAACGACAAAAAACGGTTGTTTAACTATAAGTCGATAAAGCTGATACAGTCTTTAACTCATAAAATAGTGTTATTGCAACCTACGATCCCCCCTCGGACATACCACATAACTAAACCATGAACAAAGAAATCTCGGTAACAACATGCCAACTGCTAACAAATTAATTTATGGTAGCTGGGCCCACCCTACCGCTAATAATGGCCGCGTTTCCATTAGCTGATACCCCCACGATGTCGGCGATACTAACAAAAACAACTGCGGATATCATTGTCACGACGAGACTGTGAAAGTTAATAATTAAAGTAAGCGATTAGCTTTCTGCGCTACGTGTCGTGGGTCCGATCCCTGCACGGAACAAATATTTGTATGATCTACAGATAGTTGTTTCAAAAATTTTTTTAGCCTTTTACACACACATACATAGCATCGCGCATGTATTCCCCGAAGGGTTAGGCAGAAATGTACTATTGTACACCCACATTGCGCCAATGCTATTATTGAGGCCCATGTAAAAGGGCGCGAGCCTGTTGCCATATACCGGGCACAGTTCTAAACTCCGTGCTCCTACTGAGAAAACACTACCCGAACCGGGAATTCGAACTCAGGACCTCATGGTCAGCAGTCGCGCATGCCACCACTATTATAGACCAATGAGTCACTCAGACATCATCTGTTAGCGTTTTAACTCTCTAACAATTTTATTGTTGATTGCAATTTGTATGATGTATGCCTTAAAGGTACGGGTTTCATTGTAAGTAAGCAATCATGGGACATTATTAATGGTGTCCCATTGTTGTATGAATTTGAACGTTTGAAAAGCCTTGTCATGCTCTTGTCTTCCTCGTAATTTGGCGTCAAGCATATACATTAGTTGACCTTTTTCATCATGTAGAGTTAATTTGAACACAATGCCTAGTTAGCTAGTTTGATCACAGTGTATTATGTTCAGTATTCCATTACCAATTACTTTGATAACCATGATTTAGTCTTCAAGCAAGCATTTACCGTCCTACTGTGGTAAGGTCCACCATGTTAGCTTAGTGCGGTTGGCGGACTACACACACCACTAAAAACTTTATGTAGCCGTCTCATACATGTAGGTTTCCTCACGATCTTAATCAAATCATCATCTTATCAAAATAAGAATCCGAAACCTCAAAGGTGCGGGCTAATTTCTAACGCAGAACCACTAGTCTATCACTGTTTTTCATTACCTAAATGGTTCTATAGGGTCGTATCTTTCTAGACCGTCAGCCTAATTACGTAAAAATAGCGACAGCAACACGACAGCAGCCTCACTGTTGACCAATACATTTATGACACAAAAATGACGTATGACAGTAGCTATAGCGCGATCTACGCCTGTCGCGAACTGATGGGTACATCGGTAAGCAGGCTGCCGATCCATTTACAGGTTTTTCTATTCGCGAATTCAAGGTTGTTCCTATACTAAAATTTCATCGTTGAAGTCCTAAACCTACGTATACTCGGTTTGTTTAGGTACTTAAATAAAGGTAAACAATCTTGATGTGTCTTTTTAATATTTTTTGTTTAAAAATCAGTTTAAAAATAAAACGCGACTAAAAACCAATGTAAAACAACAATAACGATTACCAAATCAATTGAACCACTAGTTTAAGCAGTAGTTTATTTGTTTAATATGTGTTTAGTAAAAAGTCACATCAAGATTGTTTATCTTTAGTTAAGTACCTAAACATGCCATTTGCTAGAGCAGCGATTCCTAAAGTGGGTTTCGCGGAACCTAGGGGCTCCGTAAAAAAGTCACCAAGGATCCGCGAAATTATTTATTTTTGGCTGTTAAATAATACCACAGTTAAGTACAAATATTATTTTGAAGTAGCGCAAAATATGTGATGAGAAGAACCCATTACTGTTATGTAAGTAGGTAGGTAGCTAGCGAGAATTCAGTCCGGACTGTGGCCAGGCCGGGCGCACTCCCCACTTTAGGTATTTGATATGGGGTTCCATAAAATAAAAAGGTATTTGGTGAGTGTTCCGTTATCTTAAAAGTTTAGGAACCCCTGTGCTAGTGAATCGAAAATCGCGTTGTTTCAGCTCATCAGAAACAAGATCCGTCCAATAGAGACTCATAAAATGAAATTAATATAAAATGGTATTGTACTGATGTCAATGAAAAATTATGCAGTTTTTTCACTCTCCTGAAGAGCTGCTATTTTTGACATACGTGATTGTTAGTACTTCAACGACGAGTTATTCGTATTGACAATATCCCCATAGAGTGATCGGGACTAAATAAAGTAGGACTTGTATAATAATTTTTATTCCTAGATAAATCTCGATTTCCAGTTCCCGTTGGATAAGCAAAGCACACAGCAATATCAACTGCAATTCATATCATGCAACTGTAATACTCCAAGCTCCAGTTCCTAAGTCAAACAAACACACGATGTCTATATTTTCATTTGCAATGTTATTTCAAGATATTAAAGTATCTGTTTTTCCATAGCACTTGAACGCTATGGTACACCGTTCCCCATAAAGCCCCCGTCCCCTATGTTTTGGCTCATAGATAAAAATTAATGGACGATTTTATTTTTTATTGCGCCACCTACCTAAACGCGCCCTTCTTTCTAATGAGGCTATCATGGTAATAAAATCTATGGTTATTATTTGACCGCGTGTGAATTTCATCTAAGGTTTTATAGAAAAACAGTGACATTGGTCTAGTGGTCGCAAGCGCTGAGCGAGAGGTTCTAGGTTCGACCCCGGGTCGAGTAGTGTTTCTGGGTTATTCTGTTCGAAAATTCTCAGTCGCAGTCCGAGATTGCAAATTGTGCCCGTTAAATGGCCTAGGCTCGCTCCTTTATAACTGCATCGGTGAAATGTGGGTCTAAAATAGTACACATCTGCCGAACCTTTCAGACGTGATGCTCTGTATATATGCATGTTCATTGTATTATAATGTGTCTCAACATCTCTATTTTTTGCTGTCAGCCTTTTGATCTACATAAGCCTTGTATAAAATGTTTACACAAAACGGGATTCTCGCAAGCATATTGAGAAGTGTCAAGTGTAGGCGTAACATAGTTATGGCCACTAAGCTAGGTTCCTCATACAGTGTAGTCACGTCCCCCTAATACACAGAATATCCTAGCCAACATCTCCCTAACATTTTGAGCTCACTTCACTTGCTGCCACCCTGCATTATTTACATGCTCACTGCGACTGCGACTCAATCAATAATTCTGTTGTATTTCACTTAATGAGCGTGTAATATTTTATTACTTTACTTTGTCTCACTGACTGTCTCATTGGTCTATTGGTCGTAAGCGCGACTGCTGAGCGATGTCCTTTGTTCGAATCCCGGGTCGGGCAGTTTTATTGGGTTTTTCTGAATTGGAAATTCTCAGTAACAGCACGTAGTCTTTCGGGAAATACAGGCGTGATGCTATGCTATGTTATGTTTTACTTTGCGTAATGACGTTTTAAGGCTAGACTCCAGTTATAATTAAACCCACGTTATTATCACAATACGATGATGCTAAGAAAAATCTAACTTACAAATATCATTAAAATTTCATCACTGAAAACACAGTCATTCGTACCCAACCAATCTTAATAAAGGTGATAAAAAACACAAAGAGTGTCCACCATATCATGGGCGGGGGATATTGCCGGGGGGGCGATCTGCCGTGAAATATTGAGAGGGTCATCTTTCAGTGGTTCTCAAACTATCGCCCATAAAAATACACGTGGCGAATAGACTTGTGTCACGTTATCGTTTTGGGATGCCTTTTAGATGATGTTTGCGGGTGACATGTGGGTGAACTGTTTTTGTACATAAGTGGGAAAAATATTGTAATAGATGACACGTAATAGATGACAGGTAGCGCTAGTGTTGCCTTAGAGATGGATGGCACGGGATGAAGTATGTTGACAATTATACCTGATATCTAACAGCTAAGGATGCAACATTGCTCATAAAAAACATCGATATTCGAACATCGATATTTTTTAAAGTGGAACATCGATGTTAAATACATCGAAGTTTATGAACGATAAATCGATGTTTGAAACAATCTATGTATCGTTTGCATCCCTACTAACAGCATTTTTCTTAAAACAGCACGGTTGACGCAGTGGCTAAGTGATTAGCTTTCTGCCCCGCATGGAACAAATATTTGTATTGTCTACAAATAGTTGTTTCGGGTTTGGTTGTGTGTGTGTGTGTGTGCGTGTGTGTGGCATGTTTGTTTGTAAACTGTACCCACGATACAGAAGAAATTCTAGAGGGGGACAACGTCTTTTTATAAAAATAAAAAAGCTTGTGTTAAGAATAGACACGTTACTCCTCAATGAAACTCCTAAAAGAAATTGTAAAGTTATCAATACAATGCGATCAAATACTGTTCATGCCATTATATAAAAGCAATTTAACATGTGGGATCTAAATCCAACATGAAATAATATTCAGCCAAACATACTATTGAGCTCAAAAACACTCTCTGGCTTCTCCGAACAAAAACAGAACGACCAAACTAATATTTAACCACATGACCCAATGTTAATTTAGGTACGGACGACATTCTCGTCGAGATAAACAAACAGTAGAGCCTGCCAAATAAACTAGGATTCATTTCCAAATACAATGTAACCCACTTCGTAAACAGGTAGTTTGTCAGCTAAAACATCCCAATACTTTTATGTTAATGGGCTTATATAGGTACTTATGTTTGCTATTTTTTTTTTTAAACTTTGCCCCACGCTCGGATTTCTCCTGTGTCGTGGGTACATTTTTACAAACATACATGTAACATGCACACACAACCAGACCCGAAACAACTATCTGTAGATCATACAAATATTTGTTCCGTGCAGGAATCGAGCCCGCGACACTAAGCGCAAAAAGCTAATCACTTAGCCACTGCACCAACCGTGCCGTCAAATATAAAATAATATTTAATACATATATTGGCTCTTGTCGGAACAAGTATGATATACAGATATGTTGTGCTGAAATACTGGTAATATACAGGCCCTCTAGCCTACAAAGATGTTTGGTGTTTCGTCACGTATGAAGTTCGTTTCGAGACGAATATTATCACGCCTGTATTCCCCGAAGGGTTAGGCAGAAGTGTACTATTACTGTACACAATATTTCGCCGATGATATTAAGTCTTATATAGGAGGCAAGCCTATTGCTATCGAGCGGGCATAGTTCCAGTCTCTGTGCTGCTACTAAGAATTTCAATACAGAATATCCCAAAAACACTTTTGCCCGACACGGGAAGGACTGAATACAGGACGTCACGCTTAGCATTCGCGCTTACCGCAATAGACCAATGAAGCAGAATGGGGACTCTGAAGTCAAGTAGCCTAAAAATGAATATGAGGTATTTAAATACTAAATATTATTTTGAGGGAAATTATTCTTCTCAAAGAAACTTACTTTGAGCAAAATAAATAAGTACCGAGAATAATGAATAACTCGTTCTTTGATTTTCAAATTAAACCTTTAATTAGATTTAGTATTCTTGTTAATAGATTTAATCAACACATTCTTGGAAAGGAATGTTCAACCAAAACAGTTCATCGCGGTTAGATCGGATCTCGGTGCGGTTACCAGCTAGCTAAATACGCGTAGGTATACATCGCGATTGAATATATACAGGGTGGAGACGATATAACGACAATAAATTAAAACACGATCGGAATTCTGAAAGGGTTGTATATATATGCCCGGCCCGAATCGGACCCAGGAACTCACGTCAGTAGCCAAGCCGACCACAAAACCAGCTTGGCTCTCTTCTTTTCTTTTTTTAGTATAACTCGTAATACTGAGGTTCTAGCATTGCTACTGAACATCAATAATTTAATTAAAAATTTCACAAACAAAAACGAAACTTCATAAACAGTCTCCAAAAGAAATCTTAAATTTAAACAAAACAAGCACAATCATATTTCTCTTTACTCGTTTCTTTATGTTTCTCCTTTAAAATTGAAAACTGTGGGAAACTTGTCACTAGCAGAAGGCTGTTGTAATTAAATTTTAATCCTCGCCAAACTATTGTCTGGGACAAAACCAACAAAGATGAGGGAAATGAAAGTTGGGAGACGCAGCTGTATCCCGCGAGTTCAACCGAGTTATATGAAACTGTAAAGGCACTATCATGTAACTGAACAAAGTGTGTAGGGATGGAACCACTTATGTAATGATTAAACATGTTTAAACAGCCAACAGACGCAGAGCGAACTAACTTAGGATTTCTTAAATTAAAATACCTCAATATGTAAATCTTCGTGTACCTAGTATTTTTTAAATATACCATATTTGCTTATATTCCAATTCGAAGCTATATTCAAAGTTTCAAGTCGCTAGCTCATCGGGAAGTTAGTTTAAAATCGATTCGAAAATTTGTACCGAACAGACAAACAGACATACAAAAAAGCGAGATTATAAAGACTTACTAAAATACGTTGCACTTTAATATTATTTCTTGAAACAAAAGCAAGATTTACTGTGAGAATACACGGATGGTTATATAGAAATCGATAAAATGACAGAATCAATTTTTTATCACGACTCTAACTTAATTGATTGAGCGAAAATCTTGCCCTCCATATTCTATATATTACTCCGCTCCGTTTCTAGTAACCTGGTAGCAATGTAAGTAGGAAAGTGGCAGCGATCTCGTAATCAATATGAACTTATCTCAAGTTACGGAACAATGTACGTACATACATATATTCGTATGTGTAACTTGTTCTTCCTTCAAGTTGTGCCAACATTAATCCCGAAATCTTAAGATTTGCAGATGTAATTCTAAAGGATAATTCATCCAGTCTCGAACTGACAGAACGGAAATCTTAAAGTTATAAAATATTATAAAAAGTAATGATAAGTACAGTAAATTTTACTGGACTATATTATTGCCCATAAATGACCATCATTGAACAAGCAGCGTGCTACATAAAACAGACTTAGAATATTACTGTAACTAATGCGTTTTTTTTAAACCACATTAAGTCATAAAAGTGATCTAAAAACATCTCAAAGTAAAACACAGGTAATAGAATACATTTTAATTATACACTTTTAAACAATACAAATTTACTCGTAAACTTTGAGCATCGTTGTACAATGCTCCACCGTAGGTTATTCCGGAGCCATTTTGCAATACATTGTTTGTTCAATTTATACCCCCCAGTTCTCTAGAGATGCGTTATTCTATTGTTGCACTCGCTAAACTACACTCCAACCTTATACTAGAATGTACTAGAGTCCAATTCCCCTTGAAACAACGATAAATGTTATTGTAGTTCGTTGTTTAGACATCTTGAGGAAATGTTACGTTTTCGGCACTTAGGAGTCAATGAACTTTGCATAGGGCAACACTCGAAAGTAACATCAAATAACTTTTGTATTTGATGAAAAAACTTTCAAATTGTACACTTGGCGTGTAAAATCCGGAATCTGACTTATTCGTCTCTGATTTTAACGAAGGAAAATTGTTTTCTTAAAGTTTAAATGGTCGTCAACGGCGCGGTATTATGTTACAAAGTTCAGCGACAATTAATTGAGTTAATTCTGCTTCTTTTTGTTACAAAGAGTTGTAACAAATTAATTAAAATTTTTATGTAATATAATATGAGTGAATATCATTTTTTGTAAGTTTTGGTGACGCAATTTATATTTAGTGAATACCCACGAAAAAATGTGTTTATTATGTCTGTGTGTGTGTGTGTTTGTTAAGATATTCACCAAAAATAAAGAGCACCACCAAATCTTAAAAAAAATATATTCACCCATATAGGTACTGATGGAAATGAATCAGTTTTAGGGTTTAAGACCAAAAGGCTCGATTGAAGACTTTAATAAATATATGTCGATATACAGTGTTTTTTTTTCTTAATTTATTTATAAAAGTAAAAGTTTTTAAAAATATGTGTTTGCCCTACAATATCGAGTTATCAGTTTGCATGTGGGGTTATTAAATTATTATTAAATTCATATAGACTGCACGGTTGGTTAAGAGATGGATTACTGCGCTACATGTCGCGGATTCGATTCCCGCACAATTATTTGTATGATATACAGACACTATATAGATATACACAATTTTACAAAAAAAATATATATAGATGTAGCGACAACTACTCGCAACATGGCAAAAAGTATAGCGCCATTTATCGGAGTGAAGCTACAACAACAAACCCTGAATCGCACTATGAAAGTTTACAACGATTCTAACACATATAAGAATGTCCAACATCAATCGTTGGGCTTCCGCCTGCCAGGCTAACCACCTTGCCTGGTCGGAGGATCCTACCTTTTCAATGGAGGAACACCATACCTCGTTCCTCCATATAGATATTAATATTCACAGACGACAGGTCACTAATAAAAGAATACTGTCTCATTGGTCGAGTCACAGCAAGCCCCGAGTTCCTGGGTTCAATTCCCGACTCAGGCAAACTGTAATTAGCTTTTTGCATACAGAAAATTCTCAGTAGCAGGCTGGAATTTGGAGTTGTGCCCATTGAATAGCAATAACTTCGGCCAATGCGATTTAACAACGGCATCGGCGGTTGAAATGTGTTTATACAACTGTACTTTCATCAGAGGCCCTAGTGTAAGTTTCTTTCGACAAACTCGATTTGCTACATCGACCGCGTTCGGCGCTCCGATTGGTGGAGAGCACGAAACGGACGAATCGGAGCGCCGAACGCGTTCGATGTAGTAAATCGAATTTGTCGAAAGAAACTTACACTAGGGCCTCTGTACCTAACCCGTCGGGGAATCAGGTGTGATTTTAAGTTAATATTCCTAACTAATATTATAAATGCGAAAGTAAGTTTGTTTGTTACCTTTTCACGCCTAAACCACTGAACCGATCATCGTGAAATTTTGCATATACATTGGCAGGGGTACAGAAAAAGATATAGGGTACCTTTCATCCAGAAAAAAGTACTGTTCCCGAGGGAAAGAACAATAACTTTATTAGGACGCTAGATGGCGCTACATGCGACCCGAAAAAATGCACGGGTTCGTAATCAATGCGGGCGAAGCCGCGGGCGGAAGCTAGTACTTGCATAATTATGAGAAATACAATATCCTCATACATATTCGGAACCATTAATTATTGATTTTACGTAAGCCTTACTTTAAATTATCCGAAGTTGTTAAACATAACATAACATAGCATCACGCTTGTATTCCCCGAAGGGTTAGGCAGAGATGTACTATTGTACACCAACATTTCGCCGATGCCGTTATTGAGTCCTATGTAATAGGGGGCGAGCCTATTGCCATCTACCGGGCACAGTTCCAAACTCCGTGCTGCTACTGAGAATTTCCATACAGAAAAACCCACTAGAGTTAGAGCCAGTCGTTAAAAGTTATCACCTTCAAACACAATAGGAGTTTAACAAACGGTAGCTACCTATTATTCAAAATTCGTCCATTTATTCATATTTCACGAAGTAAAATGCCTACATTATTACGCATGAAAAACTTCAGCTTTTATCTAAAATTTCGGATAAAATAACTTTCCACGAATCAATTTATATACATTTGAAACCAATTCAACGAACAAACATTTTAATGGTTAACTTTATGTAATCCGTCCATTTGTTCACAAACTACTTAGTAAGTACTAATCTTCGAGAGAAATACAATGAATAATTTAAGTTTGGACAGAGTGGGTAAACTTCACAGACTCAATTACGAAGAGCGTTTTGACTGAAATTTAATATTAATTTGTTAGTGCATCGACGGAGGGTGGGTGGGTTTGCGAAATATTGCTTACCACATCTAAATTCAACGGTCTCTAGAGAGTAAAGCTCTTTAGAAAACATGTTTGCATTACATAACAGAATTATAGCTGTATGTTATGTATGTCGACGAGACTGTATGACGACGCGGTTGACACAGTAGCTAAGCGATTAGCTTTCTGCGCTACGTGTCGCTGGTTCGATCCCCGCACGGAAAATGTATTTGTATGATATACAGATAGTTGTTTCGGGTCTGTATGTGTGTGCATGTGACATGTATGTTTGTAAAACTGTACCCACGATATAGGAGAAATCCTGGTGTGGGGCAACGTCTTTTAAAGAGAAAGAAAGAAAGAAACGCAACACAACTTTTGACGCAGAACATCGAATCATTATTATTATTACATATTACATAATATTATAAAACAAAGTCCCCCGGGCGCCGCGTCTATCTGTCTGAACGCAATAAACTCCAAAACTACTGAACGGATTTTCATACGATTTTCACCAATAAACGAAGTGATTCATGAAGTTGAGGTTTAGGTGTATACCTAATTCATTAAGGTTTCGTGTAAATTGGCTGAAATATGACGATGATTGTTGAAGATGTCAGAAATATCCCGCCGCGTAAACCAATAGAGTTATCTATCCTTATTACAGTAAATTAGACAACAGTATAAAAAAATCGGCTTATACCTATGCTTTGCTACCCGTGCGAAGCCGTAATAGTATCCGTATAGACCGTTATAAAGTATATGGATGTCGTTATAACGGTCAGAAACCTTAAATGCAGAGCCTAAAAGTCTATCAAAAAGCTAGCCCGAACATAGGTAGGTTACCATAATAATGATGTCATTGCATCCCAAAATCCTTTGGTTATAACATTTGAATCCTACAAAAAGAAAAACCTCCAACCCGCACAATTCCCAGATAAACATCACATTAATTCAGACGGGTTTATGCAAAAATAACGATCGCGGAGGACATAGCCAAATAAACAGTACCTATTTCATTTAAATCCGCTTTTCACGGCCGACGCTGTCCCGTACTCCCGTACAGTCGCGAACACAAATATTTATATATCCCTAACAACATTCAAAAGTGACTCTTAATATAACTACTGACTAAAATCACCCAATATTATTCACATAAAACGTGCTGTCTGTAAATTGGATTATATTCAAAGTTTTTGTACGTCATATTATTTGTACGCGTGATTGTACCAGTCATTTTGAAAGCTAAATTTATAGCAGGCGAATAAGAACTAAAAATGGAGTCGCTAGATTAAATTTTCAAAGGCAATTCGAGTGTACAGTAGTTGGTGGCTGTATGAAACGGTATACATATAAAATTGTTACCATGTAGCGTGGGTAATTTAAGTTTGTTTGGGTTTTTTTTTAAACTTTGCCCCACACTAGGAATAATTCCTGTATCGTGGGTGCGTTTACAAACACATATATTCACATACACATAAACGCCCAGACCCTAAACAATTATCTGTAGATCATACAAATATTTGTTCCGTGCGGGGATCGAACCCGCGACACTTAGCGCAGAAAGCTAATCGCTTAGCCACTACGCCAACCGTGTCGTCAAATGAAAGAGTAGTTTTGAATACAGCCTTTGTTTGTGTAGGTAGGGTCTTAATTCATATTTTTAAACTAACTACTAAGATGGCAGCTGATTGACTAAATGCCTATACATGATATAAAAAATAAGACTGCCTCAATGTTCTAGCAGTGGCAAGCGCGGTTGCTGGGCATGATGTCCAAGGGGGCAATTTTCGCATTCTTCGACATAAATCTCTATAAAAAATAGTGTTATCTCGATTAAATAAAATTTCTGAAATATCGACTGCTCCATGTCGTCCAACCACGGCTCCATGTCGAGTGTTTGAAATAAAGATACGTCTTATTTGGTACTACTAGAATACAAAAACAGGCAGGCGGAAGATATCCGTTCTGTTTTTCGATATATGAATTTTTCTCGAGCAATTTGCTCGAGAATTGCTCCCCAGGATTCGATTCTCAGCTTGACTTAAGTGACATTATTAAAACAGCAAATTCCCAGCCGTAGATATATGCTCCATAGATAGTAATATACTCCTCATTACGAAACACATGAGAAAAATATAGGTGTAAACAATAGTACTCCTCCGCCTACCTCTCGAAGGAATACAGGCGTGATGCTAGATGATATAAAACCCACAACATGCACATATTGACCACATGCCCTCTATACAACAATGTTAACCCACCTCTCCCCAGAAGCACAATACACACGGAACTTTTCAGTAAAAGACTGAAAGTATACACAAAGGCAACACAACAGGGGGCCTAATTAACCGTTGCCGACAACTTTGTAAGGCACCCGTTATTTTGTATAACAGGTTAATTCGATTAGCTGCCGATACGATATGAGACAACTATTTCGAGACAGGTGCGAACAAAAACTCTAAAGTATTTTTGTAGGCGATGTTGAATCAGTTTGAATTCTATATTTGATTGGTTTATAGGAACGAGCTATGGTATTCCTCCATTAAAAAGGGAGGACTTGACCAGGCAAGGTGGTTAGCCTGGCGTGCCGAAGCCCGACGGTTGATGTCGGACATTTGTGTGTGTTAGAATCGTTATAAACTCTCATAGTGTGATTCAGGACTTTCTGTTGTCGCTTCACTCCGACAGATGGCGCTTTACTTTTTGACATGTTGTACAAGTACACCTCTGCCTAACCCGTCAGGAAATACAGGCGTGATGCTATGAATTTTTGGCAACGTGCTCGACAAGTCACAAGCAGTTTTTATGTGACTATAAAATAAATATATTCTTTAATCGACTTCTTAACCTTCTGTCTAATTATTATGCATTGGTGTCACCCTGCACTCAGAATCCCACACACACAGATGTATGACTCCCCTGCAATTAAGTTATGAAATAACTGGAACAGTGCCAACGTATTTTTGGAACCTCAGAAATGTAAGTAAGTATTAATTTAAGTGGTCTACTCAGCAGGAAACGGAACCGACCTCATCAAGATATGATATAAGCGAACAAAACTAATGACGTCATAAGTGTCACGAAATAAGGTCGACATAGCATACACCTCTGCCTAACCCTTCGGAGAATACAGTCGTGATGCTATGCTATTCAACACTCATTATATATAATTTTCTTCAAACGTTTTAACAATATTTCCAGTGCGTTGCACTTTTGGTACCGATCACCCCTCGCAGTCCAGCCGCCACGTTTATTTAAACTGTCCCCTTAGCCAAGCTCCCCTTTGTACCAGGACCACAGAAGTCCACAGGTACTGAACAAATATACGACTGACACTTTTCTGTGCCATTACCGATGGTCCAATTCTATTTGTGGTAAAGGAGTATCGATAAAAATAGTTTTTATTTAGTAAGATAGTTTTCTTTGTAGGTAGAGAAATACAGAGATGTTATATTTGTACATGGAAATAATAAAAATATTATACTGTTTTTATTTTTTCAAAAAACTTTGCCCCCTCCTTAGAATAATTCCTGTATCGTGGGTGCGTTTACAAACACATATATTCACATACACAAAGACCCAGACCCGAAACAACTATCTGTAGATCATACAAACATTTGTTCCGTGCGAGAATCGAACCCGCAACACGTAGCGCAGCAGTCAATCTCTCAACCAATGCGCCAACCGTGCCGTCACTGTATTGAACAGTTTTGGGGTATTAAATTATAAATCCCGGAAGAAGCTTAATACATCAATAAAACGAGAAGATATCATGTAAGAAATAATATAAGATTTGTAGGTATTGCCTTTTCGCTTTGTTTAAAAACAGTATTAATATTTTTTATATAACACTAAAAATAAATAAATAAATTCAACCCATTACTGCCCCAGTGGTGGGCAAGGGTCTCTTCTCAAAATAAATAAGGTTCGGCCTTAGTAATACATATGTATGTTTAAAAAAAATTTGCCCCTCACTATGAATAATTCCTGCATCGTGGGAGCGTTTACAAACACAAATATTCACATGTACATAGACCCAAACCCAGAACAACTATTTGTAGATCATACAGATATTTGATCCGTGCGGAAATTGTACCCACGACACGTAATGCAACAGTCGATCTCTCAAGTACTGCACTAACCGTGCCGTCAAATTACAATATACAATTTATACATACAATGCCAATACCCTTTTGTTATTCCTCTTAGGTACCTTTGATTCATTCCGGTCCATTTTTTTTTATAATCACCTCTTCTATAATTATTATTCAAATTTGAATTTGGCAATATGTAGAGACATTTGCAATCATGGACGACACAGACAATTTGTAAATACGGTTCTAATATCTGTCAACCAAAAAATCTTCAATAATACAATCCTATCGTACCGTATCAGATTCCGTAACCCGAAGCTTACTTTATTTAGTTTCAACAAAAGAAACAGCAACGGGCTAGTGGCCCGCAAAACTTTAATAAAAGTACATTCTTCACGAAGCAGCGAACATCAATGTCCCTTCAGCTAAACCGAACAAAGCTCGGCCGAAGAATGGATCCCACAGATACCACAGCAGTCCAATAGAACGGGAATTTAAGCCTCTCTACTGGAAAAACCAAGCTGGAAATTAAAAAGAAATAATACTGGATTTTCCTTTACGGGAAAAGTCGGATGAAACTAAGCCTATCAATCTATGTCGCTGAATCAGCAATGATTGCAGTCAAGGTAGACTGTTGGATGTTCAGCCGCTGTCTGTACTCGCTGTCTGTCTGCGACCGCAGACAACCGTCGTTTATCTTTCGAACTGTCTCGAGTTGATCAATAAATTAATCGAGCTACAAGCGAATGGCCATTTTGTGCCAATTCGTCCTTTTCCTTTGAAAACCCATTTCACTTTATACTGTGATAATTTAGATACTCGTTTGCAGAAATATAAGGGATGAATTGGGAATCCAAGATTTTAGTCTCTAATAATGCAATAATTTTACAATCATATCAATGAAATAACAAACGAAACGAAATCGTGATATTAGGTACTCGGTATTGCGAAGTGCGTTTCCAGTATACCGAGTGTAATGAAATTTTTCTTGACCTTAATCCAGAGGAAATATGCGCGCATAAATCTGAACCTCCCATAAGTCCATGCCTCCCTAGTTACATAACTAGAAATCCACTCGACATCCTACTAGCTCGTAAGTAGGTTATTATCTCGGAGCGGTTCGTTACGCCGCGCCGTGACGTCACCTGAGCCGGCCATGCGGTGACCGGCTTACTTACATTGCAGATCTACGTAACTTATGTGCTCCTAGTAGCCTGGTACTTTTGACCGACTCTCGGAAATCTGGAAAATACCGAGATTAGTTAGATGGAGCCGGACTGTAATCGAATCGCACAAATATATTTTATGGGGTTACGTATTTATCTGGATTTGAAAATAAAATAGTGTGTTGTCGACTGGTGATTTATTATCCAGTAACTGAGAGAAATGACTCTTGCAAGCGATCGGTGAACCCTCTTACAATTTTATAGCACGTATACGAGTCAGTTGGCATTACGATACTGTTTTGTTTCTGTTTTAGAATCTAAATTGAAACATCTGTGCCTCCCACACATTTGTACACCGAAATGGAGAATATCATTTAAGGGGGTACAAACCGTATCAAATCTATGATTGCAAATCAACAAAATTATTTACAATTTCGTTAAAAGCAACTATACTCGGTTTGTTTAGGTACTTAAATAAAGGTAAACAATCTTGATGTGACTTTTTATACAAACACATGTTAAACAAATAAACTACTGCTTAAACTAGTGGTTCAATTGATTTGGTAATCATTATTGTTGTTTTACATTGGTTTTTAGTCGTATTTTATTTTTAAACTGAGTTTTTAAACAAAAAATATTAAAAAGACACATCAAGATTGTTTATCTTTAGTTAAGTAAACAAACCGAGTATAAATTGTTCCTATTTTGTATTCAACATTTCTGCACATCATTAAAATAAAAACACGACCAAGTATCATCGCTCGCGGTATTTCTTCGAATTCAAAATGAAGTAAATCCTCGGGTTTTGTAGAATAAAGCAGTACAATACCGCAAATGTGATTAGATTTTCGCGGTTAAGCTCGACGCGAGGCGGCTGAATTCGATCTTATTTTATCTTTTTCGAGATGAATGCGAAAGACGTCTGGCCCGTTGTGGCGATACACCTGAGAATGAGCACTTGAAATAGTGGTTCTAGCGAATGTAGCATACACTTTACAACTAAATGCTCACAAGATATGCGCATTTGTCCGAACGGGATCATTGTAGCGAGCATTTTGCCGACCCAGAGCAATTCTCATTGTTTCAGTAAAATACATTGCAAGACTTGCTACTGTAGTATTATGACGAGCATTTACTTAAGCGTTGTCTGAATATCCTTGTGCAATGGTATCTTGATATATCGTATTCCACTATTGTTAATATCTCAATACAACACAATAATTGTTGTGCAATTAACGTGTAAATAGTACTCCTCTACCTAGAGATATACGAGTAACAAAGGCATGTCGGTTACATCTTGCTAGCATTGTCTGAAAACCACAACTGAAGCAACTGATGCTTATATTCAAGTAACACAAATTGCTAGAGAAATAACGTAGCGAAATTCTATTTTTTTGTGGTTTACACTCAAAACGAACGACGAAGCCTGTTTGGAAACAAATATTTAAAGGACCGTCCGACAAGAAAAGATAAATACGAAAATTCCCATTAATCAGACAAAAGGAAGTTCCAAAAGTGGCCGTTTTGAGCAATGGAAAAAGTTTTGATATTTTTTCGTTCTTTATACGGGTGGCAACACTGGCAACACTTGTGTTGTGCGTGTGATAATTACGAATAAATAAAACTTGACCTATTTTTTGTTTTTGTGTCGCTTTTGAAGAGGCATCCCTTTATTAAGGGGTGTTAAACAAGAAAGGGAAGACTTGAGTTAAATTCGGCTTTTCGTATAATTTTTAAGAAAGAAGCAAGAGTCTAATATCCCTGTATAATTAAGTAATTTATGTAATAAGTTAGAAATGCTATGTTATTTAACGAAACATAATAAAAGTTAACGAGGAAAAACAGTTGTTGAAAACTCTAAATACTAGAAGAAAGATGATGGGCCACCTGGGGGGGCAATTTTTGAGCGAGAGAGAGAGATCGCCTATCTCTTTCCGACTTGTAATATTACAATTTATATATCCTTAGCTTTTAATGCTTGACATGATTGGAGGGCCGTCGAGATTCTTGACACTTTTTCTATAGAAGGAAACACTCTAATAGAGAATGATTTCGAAACGCATTAGAATCACCCGCTTGATACAACACGACAAGATTAAGGAGAACACCTAGACAAATCAACAAAAAATGAAGGAGAAAGCAAGAGTCTAGTTACATCAAGAGATCACACCCAAGGCAGAAAATAAAGAGCAGTAGCCATTGCTCCGCGGACAAGAACTGATCGCTTTAATGAGAAAACAAGACGTAAAACAGTATAAAAGGTCATGCAGCTTTATAATAACATTTATTAGCATCCATCTCAAAGTCACTAAGTAAACAACTTCTCAACTGACGTCCTGAGCAGAATGGCAAATTAATTCAATGTACCATAAACAAAGGCTCGTGGTGCGAATATATTAGAGGTCTGGTCGCGATAGCCAGTCTGCCAGCCGAGCGAGGATCTGACGGCTTGGCAATCAAGTCTGTCGGCATATGCATATTTTAGGCGTTCTGAGTTACGATGTCAGATTAGTCGTGAATTGATGTGATGTTGAGGACCGACACTGACCTTGGCCTCAACAAAATTCCCCGACGATTTAGGCAACCAGGGATACAAAAATCATACCAGAGTGTAACCATATCCAGTGAGATTTTGGTAGCATTTTTTAAAGATTTTTAGTAGTATTTCTTTGAGCCATATATTTTCAAAGTGCAAAACAAAAGTCTCTTCCTAATATCATTGTTTGCTCTTATAGGCAGGACACAAGCTGTTACGACCATATTTACCTGGGACTGCGAATTAGTCGCCTTGGTTAAATAATCATATGGTTATCTAAATGTAAATACTAAAACCAACTAAATACTAGGCCCTAATCGGTGAATATTCTATAGATGCTCAGCTGACATACAACAGACATATCTGCAGCCCACTCATTCTCAAGCTAGACAACAAAAGTACAAAACAACTAAATACATGTAGGCACTAATCCAGCCAACAAAAAGCTTTAGAAACAGTAATCACGTACAAATACATTATTAATCCCTTCCATCAGCAAAAAATCCGGCCTAATCTTCTAGGCGTTTAACGGCTATCCATCTAAACGTCTCCCACAGACTCACTTGTACATTAAACCCAAATGATGTCCCTATAATAATACTAACAATTTGTAAGCATTGTCGGGTGACCTCGTCGTGATAATAGTTCCGATTCTATAGAAACTAATTCATTCGTAAATATATAATAGGCGGAGAAATTGGAGCCGTCTGAATAGTGATGTCTATATATATATACATAGCATGGTCATTCATAGTATACAGACGACGTCTCTATCATCATCATCTGCCTAGCCTTTTCCCAACTACATTAGGGTCGAATTCCAATCTAATCCGGTTGCGGCTGACTATCAGTATTTTACACGAAGCAACTATGTACTGTAACTGTGTGTAACTGGGAGACACTGATACTCTAAGGTTAGACAGGTTGTCATACTTTTTGGGCTACTGACACCCGTAACGATTGTCATACGTCTTCGTATGACACCCGGGACCAACTGCTTAACGTGCTTTCCGAAGCACGGACCCATCCAAGGACTGACCGCATCAACGAAACGGCACGGGTTCGTAATCAATGCGGGCGAAGCCGCGGGCGGAGACTAGTACAAGTATATTAAGTAAAAGAGCTATCCTATTTCCAGCAAGAACGTTCAATAGCTGCTTACATTTATATTTAATATTATTTCTACGAATTTTGCGTAGGTAATACAAACTTTACCTGCCGCCTCAAGCTTCTAAAAACAAAACTGTTATTTTATTAATTTATTTTCCATGTTTTTTTAATAATTAATGGAATCAGGCGTTACTTTGCGGAAATCCATGGTATACAAGAAATACAACTAGAATATTTAGTTTTAATTCCGCCAAACTATGTAGTTCAAGCTAGGGTGCATGCAGCACCCAAACTTGAGTAGGGGGCGCACACTACCCAGCCGCTCATTCGCTTCCAAGCGGTCGACGAGTCAACATCTCCTGAGGATGGAAGGTCGAAACACGTGTCGAGGATCGGTTTGGGTTTCATGTCATATAATTACATTATAATATCGCACCTTCTACATCTGCATATATTTGCGGGCGGTCGGTGCTGCATGCACCCAAGCTTGAACAAGTTCGGCGGAATCAAAACTAAATATTCTAGTTGTATGTCTTGTTTTTATACTTCTTATTACATAATGGTTACTGCAATAACCACCGACTTGTAAATACAATTACGATCCCTTATTTTTGTTTCGCAAATAAAACGAATTTGTTACTAAGCTAATATTTACTTCGTACGCAACCTAATATCAGTATACCTGGTAAGCTTTACCTTTACAAAAGTACTACAAAATGAAATAATCCTCACCAGACTACATATGACATAGGAACTGGTAATGCACTAACTTACAAGTTGATCCTATATCCAATTAATAAAATTCAACTCAATACTGTCCCATAGACTCCGATGGCTCAGCCAAATTGAGAAAATTGGAGAAAATCTTGGGGTAAAGAGAGCATATCTGGGCCAACCGACTGAGTGACGCCCGTAAGTCAACCCAGATATCGCTGGAGCGATTTAGTGGAGGCCAATCTTCGTGAACTTCGAGTTGACGATTGGCGAGAAACTGCAAAAAATCGAACCGAGTGACGTTATCTAATATCGGAGGCCAAGCCATATTTTTAGTCGCTGTACCAAAGGAATAAGTAAGTAAGCGATACTGACTCACTGCTGTGCACGGGTCTCGCCCCAAAATGAGAAAGGTCAGGCCTTTGTCGACCAGGGTGGCCTGGTTGACCATCTAAAATATTATAAAGCTCTCTCAGGTGTGTAAGTTTCCTCACGATGTTTTCCTTTACCGTTATCGTAATTTAAAATAATCTAATTTTGATTTGAAGAGTGCGGTCCGCGTCCGCTCTCAGACCCATCTAGGCTAGCCTAAGTTACGACTGCTTTATCTATTTTTCCTGTCAAGTGACGCAAAGAAGACACCATAGAAAAAATAATTATTATTAAAAAAAAATTAAATGTAAGATACTTGCTTGTTTTAAAATCTATGGGATTTTTATAAATAAACATTTTTTTATTATTTATTGCTGAAACAAAAATGGACAAGTCTAAACAAATAGTTGGTATAAAACGCTTACTATTCTCTACTAACGGAGGAAGCTATAAACAACGGCATGACTTGTGGTTGGCTACGCCTGCACTGTGTGTCAAATAAATCAATTGATCGACGCCGTCAGGGCACTGAACGACGCTCCTATATAATATGGATGCCTTTTTCAAAACACCAAACAGCGTGAGTGATTTAAAACATTACTACAATATAATATAGCATCACGCTTGTATTCTCTGAAGGGTGAGGTAGAGATATTATTGTACACTCACATTTTGCCGATGCTTTGATTAATTTCCATACAATAATTGGCGCATCATTTACTTACTAGGCAGCACGGAACCTGGAACTGTGCCCGGTAGATGGCAATAGACTTGCCCCCTATTACATAGGACACAATAACAGCATCGGAGAAATGTGACTGTACAATAGTACACCCCTTTGGGGAATACAGGCGTGATGCTATGTTATGTTATGTCATTTGCTAGGCAGAATTACAAAACATTGGCCAGCTACTAAGAATTTCCTAACAGGTAAACCCAATAACATTTTACCCGCCCTGGGGATCGCTTACAGGGCATCACGCTCAGTAGCCGCGCTTGAAATTACAAGATCTATGAAGTATTATATGTACTAATGAAGACAGAACCGGCACTTGCTCCTGCTGAGGTGGAAAAAATTGCCAATCAACGAGGTTCGATGCGGGGTTGACTGATCAGCGAGCGTCAGACGTAGGTATGCTTAGGTGTACTTACTTGGGGCACCACTTTTCATACACCCTGTATTTAAATGATTTTGTCTGCAAAACAATGAAGCCGAAGATAGCTTTTGATACTTCAATACACACCATTAATTTTCAATTTAGAGTACGACATGAATATCATATCACATTTACACAACATAACTTTATACCAAGCCATACACAAAAAGCCAGTAGTGTGTGTCGATCAAAAGGTCGCAACTTCCAATTTGACCCCGCTCTACTTGTGGTAAACCCATTTCATATACACATCAGCTCACTCGGTTAACAGGGATAGAAAACATTGTATTGGAAAACGGTAGATTTTATTTTACTTAAGAATTATATTCTTACTGTATGAGCCGGGAACCCTTCAGATTCTCGTTAAAAGCTATCACTGAGTCTCTTCTTAATCAGAGGACAGAGAGATCCCGAGAGAAGTCCCGATGAGGGTGACGTCGTGTGTCGGATCGAGGAGATCCCTAAAATAGGGTTGAGCTCCACGATGGCTGATGCATGTGTCCCGTCAGTTGGGACAGGTCAACTCAAAACTGTATGGCTTTATCCTCAAAAGACTATTCCAGACCCATGTAGGGGTCTGGAATAGTATCTATCTGGAATAGTTCTCACATAATCTAAAATACATGTCTGGACTTTAAAAAAGAAACCTTTGAGTTTGTTTCGGCGTTTCTTATCAGTCTAGTCAGTAGAAAACGCCGACGCCACCTAGATCTAAAAAAGACTAGTGAAAGCTTCCTATACGGAATTATTTACAGAAAATAAATCATTATTTCATTTCATTATAATCATGTTATCATTTAGAATAAAACCCGGCCCGCACCTCTAACTTTCCAAAATTTGAGCATCACTTGTGCTAAGAAAAACATCGTGAAGACTGCACAACAGAAAGAGCTCCTTTATTTTCTCGATGGTGTGTGTAGTCCGCCAACCGGCACTAGTTCAATATGATGGATTAAGACTTAAACCTTTTCATTCAGAGACGTGGCCCGTAAATATAAACTAATATAATGCATATTCATAGAATGTTCTCAACTAGTAAAAGGTTAAGTTATGGGTAAAAGCGATGCTGTCATCCAAGTCAGTAATAGCCCATTTCCGCCATTTTCCATTTCACTTGACTTTTGATATCTATTGAAAGAGTTGCAACTGAAACTCAATATTATATTCGCAGATTTCTCCAAGTCTCTTAGATACTGTGAAGGTTTTAAGGTAGCGAGCCTCTTTGGTAAAGGCTGGCTGGTGATAAAAATGCATTTGAATTATATTTAAATGAATCTAAGGAAGTTTGTTCTTTTTTTTTATAAAGTACTTTTTATTTGGCGCGAAATGTGAATGTACACCAGTATACTTCTGCCTAACCATTTAGAACAGTGGTTCGAATATTGTGTGGGTCTTGAAAAATAATAAAAAATAGGAAACAAATGCATCCTTTTCCTTAAAAAAAAAATAGCACTCCTTGTATTTAAATATTAACACTTTGGATCGGAACCGAATGTTTTCTTTTTTCTTGTTTGAACAGTTTTTCATTCATATAGTTATGCCCCTTTTTTCTTCACGAAAACCAAGAGGTGAGTCCTGAATTTGGAACTTTTTGTTAGGCGAGTCGCGGTCCAGTCAACTTTGGGAACCACTGCTTTAGAAGAATACAGCCTTGTTTTATGTATAATTATGTAGTAGCTCATGATACTCAATACATATTCACTGGAAACATATAATGAGATTAATGTTTAAAGAGAATACAGTTTCTAATGTATCTAAATCATTAGAGTGTTATCTCCTAACTCAGTTGATATGTTCTATTAGAAATCTCTCTAGACAAATACAAAACGTTGTGCAAAATTTAAAAAATATGAATATCAAATTACTTGACAAAACTAACTTAACGTGTCAAAAGTCCAACCACCCCACCAATAATAATGGTGAATTTAAAACAAATTGCGGTACAAAACTGTTGTTAAAAAATGTAAATACCTAGCTAAAGTGTGCCCAAAATGATAAACGATGGCGTCTCGGTGATTAATGGTCACATTGGCGTCAGAATTATTACGTTATATGTATGTATGGAAGGAAAATTAAACGTCCAGACCTCCAACATTGAAACACAAACATGTGACAAGGGTGGAAGGCTATTTGTGTACCGTTAAATTGCTTGAAATGGTTTACGGCTGTATTTCGATAGAAAAGATTGGTTGGGAATGTGTGTTTCGAAGTTTACGCGGGTACTCGTATGTAAGACAAAAGTCACAGATTCTATCGGCTAATTCCGTCACATCCGAATTTTTCCGTTTGAAATTCGAATACAATTTAACGAACGTGAGTATTGCCAGCGTATTAATATCAATTTTAGGTATTTACACTAGAATAAATTGTTTCATTTCGATGGGCAAAATTCAACATGAAAATGCTAAATTCGGAATTAGACCATGAAACCTTTAGTGTGTACACCGTATGATTTTTTTGTGTTTATACTTGCTAAACGTATCGTTTCTCTTATGGGCTACGTTCAAATTTTGTCGGAGACTTTATTTTGGGTGCGTTACGCTCCATTGTTCTTTGGTACGATAGGAGACGAAGTAGGTCTTAAAACCAGCTTACTTTTCTTATTAAATTAAAATTGTCAGGTACTGTATTATCCTATCCTATCCTATCCTACTAATATTATAAATGTGAAAGTTTGTGAGAATGGATGGATAGATAGATATTTGTTACTCAATCACGCCAGAACGGCCGAACGGATCTGGATGAAATTTGGCACAGAGATAGATTATTATATAGTCTGGAATGGCACATATGCTACTTTTTATCCCGGGAAAACGCGGGCGGAGCTGAGTGCAAAAGCTAGTAAATTATAAAACAGTAATCTAATTACATATCTACAATATTGTTAGAGCGGAAAATTCCCGTTTTTAATCAAACATTCAAGACATCTATGGGTCTCAATAAAGTTACCACAATTTTTTATACTTTTTTCTTCAAGTCCATCACCCAAGTTAATTAAGGATAAAAAAATGTAATTAATTTTTCAAGTCAAATACAGTTCATTGAACATCGACCGCTATAACTTTGACGGTTCACTCGTGTACTATTAAATTTCTAATCAAGCGACCATTGTGGGCCAACCTTCTACAATACTTCAATATTTTACGAATATACTTATTACAAAATATATAAGTTATTATGTAATGCTTGAAAACTTGCCTTCCATGCAGGAGGGTCCGCGTTCAAACCCGGCCCGCACCTCTGACTTTTCGGAATCATGTGCGGATCAGAATTTGATTATCAATTGCATTTACGGTGAAGGAAGCCAGTAAGCAGCGCTTGACGCGGTGAATTCTTGGACCTATGACAGTTGTTATGGGTGTCAACAGCCCAAAAAAGTCTGACAATCAGTCTAACCTTAGAGTATCAGTGTCTCCCAGTAATTGGGTAGCGGAGGTCAGATAGCAGTCGCTCCGTGTAAAATACATGTTATAGTCGGCCGAAACTGGTTAGATCAAGGAAGCCGACCCCAATGTAGTTGGGAAAAGGCTAGGCAGATGATGATGATGCATTTTTGATTTGTGACATAAAACAAAAGACGACATGACATGACGTGGTCTAAAATACGCTACACTAAAAATAATTAAAAGACCATTTTCCGTCCGACCTGTAAACACAATTACAAACCGCCATTTTGTATTCGTTTTGTATCAGAGTCGCCCAACTATCGATAGTTTCGCTATCGATAGATGACCTCGAAAACTAGTAACAATACCGATAGTGCTATCGATATTATCGATACCATGGATGCCATCGATATCACAAATTAACTAATACTATTGAACGGAACAAATAGTATCGATAGAATCGATACTATTGATATGACGTCAGCTATCGATAGACTATCGATAGGCAACTCTAGTTTCTATATTGAAAAGGTTTATAGAAAACAGGTGCACACGTAGTTATGTATTAATAATACGCTGGCCGTTAATCGATAATACACAAGTTGTGCTTAGGTATAATTCGATACAAAGGAAAACGTGACCGCTACACATGTAAACAACTTTATTCTAAGGATATCAACACATCAACTAGTGGTAATTACCTAGTAGTCACTTTGTAGTCAAAGTTAAGTTCCATAGTGTGGGGCAGTAACTTAGTTTTACTAGTTAAGTTCTAAATAAGCGTTGCCAACATTATTTTGGCGAAATATAGTACTTTTCTAACTAAGCTATAAAGAAAATAGTACACTTTAACAAAATATAGTATTTTGAGGAAAAAGCAAAACATAGACAAATATATATATTTATATATAAATATTAAAAAAAAAAAAAATTGTTGTTTTTTTTTATAAATGTGCTTTTTTTGCACTTCTTGCATTTTAAAATGAAGGATTTGTTCGTTAGATTTTGGTGTCGAAAATATAGTATTTTTGCGTACTATGTATTTCTACAGAATATATAGTACGTATACCCGAAATACAGTACAATACTAAACATTATAGTACAGTTGGCAAACCTATTCTAAAACCTCTTTATCGTTTTGCCTCCAGTTGTCCTTCTATTATGTTTGTTATTTTATCATGTCTTATTAAATGTCCAATCATTCTTCCCGAAGGAGAGGACAACCAAAATGAAGTCATAGACCAACTTAAATAAAAGGCACATGTGACATTAAAGAATGCAAATAGCCGGCTCAGTTAGTGCGGTGGTTGAGCTATAAATGCGAGGTTATTCGATTCCCGCACGCGAAAATTTGTCTTTGTAAACAGAAAGTATTTGGCACTACCCAGCTCATATGAGCGATAGCGTGATGATACATATTTATTATTAGAGCTAGACTCTTAAGTATCGCTACAATGTAAGTTCTATTAAAATCGGTCTACTGGTTTTATTTTATAAATGTACAGACAGACGGACAAATTTAGAGACTTTTATAGGAAGAAAAATATATAAAAGAAGGTATTTATGACTGAACAATGAACTGTAAAGACTGGATCTCATCTTCTAAACAAAGCAAGTCTTATTGAAACTCTCGATTATGCCAACTGTCTACCTAGAACTACCGGCACGGTTAGCGCAGTGGCTAAGCGATCAGCTTTCTGCGCTACGTGTCGCGGGTTCGATTCCCACACAGAACAAATATTTGTATGATCTACAGATAGTTGTTTCGGGTCTGGTTGTGTGTACATGTGACATGTACGTTTGTAAACTGTACCCACGATACAGGAGAAAATCCTAGTGTGGGGTAACGTTCTTTTTAAGAAAGAAAAAAACAAAGAATTTTATTTATTCAAAGACAACTAAGAAACACGTAAACTAACCACTTAAAATATAATGTTACCGTTTCTTGGTATGTAACCCTAACAAATACAACAGCAGGTGTCAACGACCCGCACGCACGTAAGGTCGCCAATACACCCATAAGCCGAAGCCTTTTAACTCACTTGTGTATTGATTCGCCAGTCTGTCGATAAGAACCTAAACTATCTGCTTACACCAACAATATAACGAAGACATACGTTTTTGTACTGATGTGTCTTTTCATCAACATAGCATCACGCCTGTATCCCCGAAGGGTTAGGCAGAGGTGTACTGTTGTAATAGGGGCGAGTCTATTGCCATCTACCGGGCACAGTTCCAAACTCCAAGCTGCTGCTGAGAATTTATATACAAAAAACCACTTTTCCAGACTCGGGAATCGAACCCAGGGCCTCACACGCAGCAGTCGCGCTTACGATCACTCAATCAATCAGTTATCTTTTCCTTTTTTATCTATATATTTAGCACATCCGAAACCAATTAAAAAATACTCCAAAACTGGAAATGTCAATAGTCCAACCAGTTCAACTTTGCTGAATGCAAACGTCTGGTTTAGTTAAAATTGGTCATGTCATTTATGTCTATGCATTATTAACCACTAGCCAACTAATAGGTACGAAAATAAATTCCATTAAAAAACTCTTCTTTGTTTAAAAATCACTGGCCAGTGATACTATTTTGAAAGTACAAGTTCTTCGCTCGCGCGTATTGCAGCGCGGGCTTTTTCAACATCGCCGTTCTGAAATATGGCGCCTAATTTGTTGAAATTTTAGATTCATCCGTCAAATTAAAATTTTAAACGAATATTCAAAGGGTTATATATATTTCAAGGGTTAATCCTGCCTTTCCTCTAATTGTGACTATTTAAAATGCAGTGTCGCAGTTTCCATTCTTTTTTTTTTTTCGAACCATTTTTGACTAACCAAATTTAGACACTTTTTTCATTCACAAAGGCTAATTAACTCATATAATATTCATTTAAAAATAATACCACCACAATTTAGTGTTGCGTGTTCCGGCATTTTAAAAGCCGTGTTTATGACTGTTTGTCAAACAACCTTCAGTTACTTTTATAATAACAATATAGCTTCTAACCATGATATTTGACCTCAAGACTGACCGCAATTATGGGGCATGTCGATAAAATCTACAACAGCGAAACAAGTGCTTCTAAATGCATTTCTAAGTTGCATGCAGAATTTTTATAATCTAAATACCGTTTAATTACCCCCCGTATTAAAGAGTGCTTCTGTTTCTAAATACAAACATGTAAAACTATTTTTATAATTTGTAATCCAATATTTTGAAAATAGTATCCATGGAGTTTCTTGACCGCACATCTCCATAGCACCAACCCACTTTGGAACCGTCCACCTAGATTCTTAACGTTTTAAAAGTGCATGCAAAAGTCCATTTCAAATAAAAAACTTTGATTTTGACTTTGGTTCGTGAAAATCTCAAGTATCTAGCAAAAGTAACAATAAAGTCGAGAATAAATGCAAGTCGATGACCTTTCAATGAGTATACCAATATAACGCAAGAACCGCACTTGCTTAAAAACCTCGTTATCCTCACACTATTTTCTTTTAAACTTTATAATCAAGACTTCTATCTGTTGTTACATAAAATGAAAACCACAAACAATCCGATAGCCAGACTTTTCGACATTTCCTTTTTAAATGCGAGCTCACGACACAATCTTTGTCTACGACCTTCCAAACTTTAAAATAACAACACCTTGTCTCACAGCACCCCCTGAACGACGAGTCTCACTGCAATTACCTTCCAAAGCTTATCGTTGCAGTAAAATAAAGGACAGGACCTAACACGGCATTACAAGGATACCCACACGACAACAAGCTCAGTCATTCCACTCCGTCACGATATCTGGTTGTTTTCTTCCACATAAAATTAAAAGCACATACTCGCTTGGATGAACGACCTGCACTCTTTAACCATTTCATTTTTAGTATACGTTTGAGACATTTTATCTCCAGTCTACCACGCGAGCTCTAAAACACTATCGCACTCTTTGGGTGTAGAAATGGCCTAAGAACACGACTACGACGTTCCACTGCAATTTCTTTCGTAGCTCGTTTCAGTAAAACAATAAACATGACCAAACATGCCACGTGGTAATGAATTAAGGACGCTCACCACGAAACCGCTCCGTCACGCCATCTGGTGGTTGTCGCCGAAGAAAATTAAAAACCCACCCTATTCGCCTGACCGAAAAGCATCTACACTGTTTACAATTCACTTTCCAAGGACCTGTCTGAAGAAAGATCTAAAGAATTTCCGAGCTTCGAATTTTGAAAATCAAATGTTAAGCTGATTATGATTATAATTATCTATGCTCACTCTACTTTTTTTTTTATTTTTCTCTTTAAATTGTGCCCGCCTTTTTCCTGATTTCAAATAAACACCTTTTTTATGTCGAAATCAATATTTTATTACCTAACTACACCTAGCCTCGTATACTACATATGTATGTATAAATTTGAGATAATATTTTATCTACACTCTCCCACGAACTGTGTGAAGAGCGTCAAAACATATCCTGGGGCCGATATAAGATCAGACCACAATCCCGTTGTTGCTGCCCTTTCTTGCACTCTCAAGAAAATCAAGAAAAAGTCTCATAGTCTTCGTGTGGACATAAGAAAAGTTGCTGATACAAATATACGACCAGCTGTGTCCAATGGGATTAACCAATGGGCAGTTAAAGCAAAAAAACGACCATCAGATGACGTTGAAGAAAATTGGCGGCTATTAAAAGAAAAAGTACACCAGATCAATGTGGAATATCTTAAACCTAATACCTGGGTCCCTAAACAGATTTGGATGACCGCAAAAATATACCAACTAATGGAAAAGAGACGTTCACACAAAAATTCAGATACTACTGAGTACAACAACATCGATAAAGAAATACGAAGAGAAGTTAGATATGCACGTAATACATGGTATGAGAAAAAGTGTGAACATATCGAATTTCTTAATAAAAACCACGAAGCTTTCAATCTGCATAAGGAAATCAAAACTTTAACCAGGAATAAATCCGCTACACAACAACACCTCGTAGATAAGAATGATGTCCTCGTAGTAGATATCGATAGGAAACTGCAACTGTGGGAACAATATGTCGGTGCCATGTTCGCAGATGAATTGAGAAGTAGTATTACACCTTCTGATGCAGTGATAAAGGGACTTCCAATTCTCAAAGATGAAGTACAGAAGGCACTACGTAAATCGAAAACAGGAAAAGCAGCAGGGCCCGACAATGTTCACATAGAAGTACTGAAACTCCTCGAAGAAGATCATCTGGACGGTTTAGTTCATCTTTTGAATCTGGTGTATGATACAGGCCAAATACCTGAAGATTGGTTAAGATCTGTTTTTGTCACTCTCCCGAAAAAACGAAATGCTAGAAGATGTGAAGAATTCCGAACAATAAGCCTAATGAGTCAGGTTTTGAAGCTCTTTCTTAGCATTATTCACGAACGCATCAGAAGCAAATGTGACAGACAACTCGCTGACAGCCAATTTGGATTTAGATCAGGAGTCGGTACGAGAGAAGCGCTGTTTGCAGTACAAATTCTGGTTCAAAAATGCAGAGACATGCAACAAGATGTGTATTTATGCTTCATAGACTACGAAAAAGCCTTCGATAGAGTTAGGCACGATCGCCTTGTGGTACTCCTGAAAAATGTTGGTCTAGATTACAAGGATATTAAAATCATTCAGAATCTGTACTGGAATCAGAAAGCGACTATACGTGTTGATGGTGAGGAATCCAAAGAGGTAGAAATCAAGAGGGGTGTTAGACAAGGCTGTATCCTTTCTCCTACACTATTTAACATATACTCCGAGGCTATTATCACCGAAGCTCTTGAAGAGCTAGACTGTGGCATAAAAGTAAACGGACGTATCATCAACAATCTTAGATACGCAGATGACACGGTCTTAATTGCGTCGTCTGAATCTGACTTACAGCACATCGTCAACCGAGTGAATGAATGTAGTGAGAGGGCTGGTCTCAGGATGAACGTCACAAAAACAAAACTCATGGTCATCTCCAAAAGGGGTATCTTGGATCCCATAATCACAGTGTCAGGAAAAAAGTTGGAAAGGGTAGTCAAATACAAATATCTAGGCACCTGGCTGACTGAAAACTGGGACCCTGATTTGGAAATTAAAACCCGCATAGAAGTAGCCAGGAGTGCCTTCAATACTATGAAAAAGGTGATGACCAGCCGAAGCCTAAGGACTACCCTGCGCACACGTCTTCTTGAATGCTATGTTTGGCCAATACTTCTATATGGTTGCGAGGCCTGGACAATTAAGGAGGATCTAAAGAGACGTATAGAAGCATTCGAAATGTGGGCCTACAGACGCATGCTGAAAATAAGTTGGACACAGAAGGTAACCAATGATGAAGTCTTGCGACGCATAGGGACAAAACGAAAACTCTGGAACATCATTAAGAAGAGAAAAGTTGCATATCTGGGTCATGTTTTTAGGCATGATCGATACGAACTCTTGCGACTCATAATGATGGGAAAAGTTGAAGGAAAGAGGTCCGTGGGTCGCAGAAAGAAGTCTTGGCTAGGAAATATAAGAGAATGGACGGGAGTTGCGAGTGCTGCCCAACTGTTTCACCTCGCGAGGAATAGAGAGGAGTTTGCAAAGCTGATTGCCGACCTTCGCTAGTCGGAGAGGCACCTTAAGAAGAAGAAGACTCTCCCACGACCCTAAAAAACTTCGCAAACAAAATCACCTAAACAACGCGATGTTACACTGCAATTCTTTCCAAAGGTTATTTGTCGTTTTAGCAAAACAACAAACATGGCACGTGGCAATGAATTATAAGGACGCTCACAGGAACCGCTCCATCATCATTCCACTCTGTCACGCGATCCGGTGGGCATTCACGAAACTTCCTAGAAAATTTCATTGGAATGGAGGCTATAAAATCTGCGGGAAGGACGGTGAGAATGCGATGACACGGTGTAAATCTTCGTTGTTTTCTTCTTCGTGTGGATTTTGATTCCAAATTCAAAATTATTTTTGACCAGTACTTATCCACGCAAACAGCCTTATCCGTGGTTTCGTGAAGATCTTTTAGAATGCAGGTTTTTGTGCAGTAGCAGTTCCTTGTGTATCCAAAGCTTACATTCCGTTACAGACTTTTGGAAGCATTTTATTTAGATGAACTGTAATTCCGATTTCTTTTTATTCTAAATAAAATGTCTGCGCACACCTGACGTCATCAGTTTTCAAAGGGTTAATAAGAAACTATAAGTACAACTATTTCATTTTATTCCTTTAGAAAACTTTATCGCAGCGAAACTTTTGTAAAGTACTATTTATTTTCTCACAAACATCGATACCCCAAGTGTGCGTTTTCCTCGAACTCGAACGAGTTGTATGTATGAAAAAATGCATGCGCACATTTGAGTGAACTTTTCAAAAACACGCGCAGTACGCTCAAGACTCGCAATTGAGGTACAGTACAACTTATTTATTTATATTGTGTACATGAGTTCCTAATTTTTGTAGTTTTTTTATTCTGTGGTATGATTTCCTGCAATATAAATCATAGATATATACGAATACTACTTTCTTCCTCCGCTTTCCCTTGCCCACTTTCTGGCTCTACCCTTACCGCAAATCCTCCGGGGAACAATTAAGTGATCGTCTAATCTTTATCGTGTGATAAACGTTTAAAGAAAAACCGTGAAATTGTGAGAGGGTGACTATTCTAAAGGGAAATGTGAATCAACAAGACTGCACGGAGACTTTTGATAGTATTTATTCTTTGTATATGGACCACGTAATTTTGAGCTTATTTTTTTTTTATTAAAATTATCCCGTCATCTGTCAAATTTTTCTTACGTCATTATAAAACTGTCAAAATTAAATAGTTCCCATTTATGAGTGTGTATCGTAACTACCGCTTATAAATATATTGTTCGAGAACAAAATACATAGAATTTAAACAATTTTATGATGATACTCACTAAATCATTTTGATCTACAATCGTCATACCCGATCCAATTTATTTAACAATTGAATACTTACATTTATGTAGTGCTAATAAGCCCCCAGAGAAGCTTCACACTATTGATATAGGCTCTGAAATTGCTACAGCCCTACAAAAATAATACATCAACCTGACTTCATAGAGCAAAAACTTCCCACTCATTTGTTACGAGTTACAACACGAGGGAGCAGCTCCTGCAAAAAACGACGAACATTTTTCAACCAATCTGAAGCTACACAAGGAATCAGTCCACGCGGAACTATTTTATACCTCAAACCCATCTTAATCTCATACAGATATAACTCTATTCCGTACTACCTCCTAAATCAATAAAATGGATCACTTTGACCTACATTTTGAATTAACTCTACTTCTGGATCAAAGAACGCTCTTCAAAGAGAAAAGTAAATGGAACGAACGTCTGTCGGGGACATCTCAACATATTACGACTTGAACGATTTCAGACCAATGAAGCCGAGTCTTTGTTCGACAATTTATCGCTAGTCGCTACGTTTTGTTAGTTCATTTAGAAGCGCCTGACAAAAATCCAATAGAAAGTTGACTTCAATCGTCGAATTTATTTTGCTCTCATTATTCATGCAGGCGTTTTCATTTTTGCGCTAAATTGTTTAGAGAAATATGGGTTCGTAATGGAAAAAATGTTAGGGGAATTCATTAATACAAGAGCCATAAATATTCGCATTATTTCTCAGGGGGCGAGTAATAAATTCGTAATAAAGCTGAAGAGAAGTGTGCGACGATAAAGGCACCCCCGCAACGATTGCGAGCGATATAATATACAGGGCGACGAATTCGCAACGCCCTGATTCGTATACACGGTTATGACATCTGTTTACATAAAAATGTGGTTTTATCCAGGATTGGTGCGTATTCCCGGGTATATGGGACTAAAATCCGGTATATAAGTGTGGCTCGGATTTGTGATATGTTTATTTTGTAATTCCCATTTCACCTGTCGCGGTCGTACCAATCAACCACAAAATTTTACGGCACACAAACCGCCGAGCCTCGGCAAAGTACGGACATCAAAACGTTTCTATCACCATCAAAATCGAATTAGGTATGATGTGTGCGTAAACATTAGTTATTAGGAAATCATGGGCTTCAATAAAAACCGCTGGTTTATCGTTTCAGATAAAACTCCGGTGAAAATATTCCTTTTGTATAGGTTTTTTGTTGCCTGATCTGAGAATAAAAATGCTTGATGTAATATCAGCAAAGTCAAGTAATATCATTGACTACTCACCTCTGGTAAATAAACAAAGATACATTATTCTGACTGCCTCGTTGGTCTAGTGTTCGCAAACGCGACTGCTGAGCTTGAGGTCCTGAGTTCGGTTACCGGGTCGGGTAAAGTGTTACTGGGTTTTTCTGCGTGGAAATTCTCAGTAGCAGCACGGAGTCTGAAACTGTGCCCGGTAGATGGCAATAGGCTCACCCCTATTACATGGGACTCAATAACAGCACCGGCGAACTGTGGGTGTACAATAGTACACCTCTGCCTAACCCTCCGGGGAATACAGGCGTGATGTTATATAGATACATTGTTCTTGATTGAAATATTTCTTTTAAGGTCTTTAATGCACAATTCACGGTTCATTAAATGCTTAACAGGTTTAAAGCAAATTATTTCAAATAGTATATGTTTATTCAACATTTTAAATTAAATGCGGTTGGCGCAGAGACTAAGCGATTAGCTTTCTGCGCCAGCTTTTCGCGGGATCGAATCCCGCACTGAACAAATATTGGTATGATCTACAGATAGTTGTTTCGAGTTTGGTTATGTGTGCATGTGACATATATGTATGTAAACTCTGCCCACTATACAGTAGAAATCCTATTGTGGGGCAAAGTTTAAAAAACCTAAATATCTATCTCGTTGCATTGCGCAGTTCTTATACAGTGTAATATAACAAATAATTACAAATTTCCCGTCAATTTCCGAAACAAATCACATCCTTTGCCTTACTTTACCCGCGTAACATTAACGATTTTATGATTGCCGTCGTCAAAACCATCCACCATTTTCTTACTCTGTGTAATTCGCGCGACGGTCGCTAGGGGGCTCTCACCGTTTATAATGAAGTTGAAAATGTTTGACAACCCTTGCTGGGGAATGATGTCGCGCGTAAATTATAAAGGCACCGGTTTTAGGGCTGGCAAGTCCTTGTTTCTAGGTGGTAACTTAATTTTGTGTAAAGTACTTACGGTAATGCTCCTTTGATCTGAAAATAAAAAAATATTGTTAAGTAATTTTCGTACTAGGCTAAAATAATTCTGGCTCGTATAATTTGGCTCGCTTTCAACTACAATTATTTAAGGGGTTATTCCTAAAAAGAAAGAATAAAAAAAGTAATTATTTAGTTAATTTCGTGTTTTAGATAAAATGTATACCATTTCATCGAAATCCAAATTCATATTTAAATTGTTTCTTTTTCTATTTGATGTGTCATTCAACTGACACACCATTTTAAAATATATTATTAAACTACATATATTGGTGCTGGGTCTGCGCTACAACAAAATATGGAAACTAGCACAAAGAAAATAATCTAAAACAAGTCAAACGAAAACAAGGACCAACTTGAACCTTGCAAGTAACTCAAAGTTAAAAGTGGCAACAAGCCCGGCCAGTTCGCGTCGCCTTCACGAAACTAACACAAACTTCTTTCTTTTACTTTTTCAACTTCTATTTACTTTTAAAAGGATGAAAGTTCGCCTATATTTATTGAACGGTCCAGGCTATAACTTAATAGAAATTTTAACCTCAAAGTCGAGAGCAAGGTTGGCGCAAGGATTGTTGTCGCGGTTTTGATTCTCGCACGAAGCATATTTACACGACCTACATATAATTGTTTTGAGTCTAGCTGTACAGTCAGCATAAAAAAGATGTATAGGTACACTTAATGAACTTCAAAAGTGATTTTTAACGTAAACTGTGTTTGAAATCTTTACCAATTTTACACATCGTATCTGCGGAACCATAAAAAACATAGTCATTATAATTTTATGATTTTAACCAATATTTTTCCAAGAATATCGCTACGTATGAACATATTTTTGATCCTGACTGTGCATAATTATGACTGTGAAACTTGTGGAAACAAAAACTATAAACACACAGTTGTTATTGAGAAATTCTAGTATAGATACCGACTTAAACGGATGATAACTTTTTTAGATTTCAGCTTAAGGAGATGATATATTAACAAACAAAAAGTAACCACAACACACATTAAAAAAAAAAACAAAACATAAAAATAACGCGGAACAGATAAAGCGATCCCACATTTATTTCCACAACACACGCTACAAAATTAGTTGTAATCTTGTCCACATTAAATAAAAATGCATCAGTCACGCGAGGCAGCCCTACGAGGGGCGATCCCTAAGGGTGATTTCATAGACGAAACTGAAAGGACAAGTAACGAGAAGTCGCAGTTTTATGAATTTGAGTTATTACGTCGCTTTGTTCTGAAAATTTGAGTTACTTTTGTACCTGGTGATTTTTTTGACAAATGTAGATTTACATTTGTTAGAATAGGGTTGTAGCTATTCAGTTTATAGCTGTACCATTCGTTATGAGAACAAGTGCTTTGTTATTCAACAATCATACGAAATATTATACTTTTATATTGAAACCATTTTCCATTGTTGATTGTTGAAGTTAATAATAAGATATGAGCTTCGACGGATCAATAGCGCACTGACCTACCGCAATCGATAAAAAATATGCGCCCCTAACTAAACATATGTATGCATATCGCACATGCATCGTGCATATTGCATGTGTGCCTACCTTTTTTATAATTACATCACCATGTATGTGTGCGTCAATGGTAAGAAAACAATCATTCGTACCTAATGTTTGAAACGCGTGTTCTACATTTAAAAATAGGCTAGATGACTGCATCAAAAACAAATACTCTAGTAACTTTAGCGTTTTCAATTTTTAATTTATCAAAACCATACATTAAGTATGTCACTGACAATGAAAAACTATGACGTCACGCTTTTGTATTCCAAACATTTTTAGAAAAAAAGTCGTTTTTGAAAGTTCATACAAAAAGTAATCAAATGACTAGTAGTCTGCCGTATTAAAAAAAACAGATAAATATTCTTCCTTGATGTATGTTTTTGTTTGTTCTTCGAAAATTTAGCTAATAATGTTTACATGTGTGTGTGAGGGTGTGTATGTGTGTTGCCGACGTATCGGGAGCGGCGCCAAAATGCGATCACGTCACGCTATGAAGTTAGGGCTGAATATTGATTCATCCCTAATAAGGGGCGCTGCTTACAGTAAGGCCAAAAGTCGGAGTCAAGGTGCGACTAATAGCTATATTATTAATTGAAGTATCTTTCTTTATTACACTTGAAAAACAGTGGACGAAGTTTTTATATTAAATAATAAAAAGGTATACATAGTTAAAATTAACATAATTCTATACAAAATATTAAAATCTTTAAGATACTTAGTAACATAGCTTGAAATGAAATGAAATGAAATTATTTATTTTTTTATTAGGATTTTTCAATCACTTTTACACGTCTTTTTTAAACTGATGGCGTCGGCATTTCCTATGACTATCCCTGAGAAGATACGCCGAAACAAACTCAGGGCTCAAAGTCTATTTTAAAGTCCAGACAGACAGATTGTAATAATGTAAGGGTTTATGTGAGACAAATATAGGCTTGAGACTCTACCTAAACTATTAACGTCACTGCGCTTATTAATACTTCTCTTAGTTAATCCAGTGTCGGCCAGTGAACAGCGAGCCTTACATTGTCACCCCATGTTTATCCCTACACCTATGGTTGCCCAACGCTGCAGTTTATAATTTACGATCACGATGGGGAAACCCCATGCCGTTAAGCATAAAATGCAACTTCTGGGTCTATGGTCAAAGTTAACCATGATATTACATAGTTAAATGAATTCCTTTCCCTATCATATTCGTGTTTAAGTAATTAGGGGCTAGTTTAATGGATTAACCGCATTTTTTAATGGTCACGGCAAAATTGCGTATGCTTTTTCTCTCTTAAAAAAATGTTGCCCCACTCTATTAGGTACTTATTTCTCCTGTATCGTGAGTACAGTTTACAGACATACATTTCAAATGCCTATCTTCTGTTTCGAATGGTTAGGTCTTAAGTATAAAGCCTCATAACACGGCTTCGTTTTCAAAGAGTTTTCTGGGAATGGCTCCTAAAATATTTAATAGACTTTCTAAAATAATAAAACCGTCAGATGAATTAAATGAAGTTAAAAAAGATCTTACTAAGTTTCTAATAAATAAAGCATATTATTCAATCAACGAATTTATAAATGATAATAAAACTGACAGCTAATTCACACATTCACAGCATTCTCCAAATAACCGATTTGTTTCATCATCATCATCATCATCAGCCAGAAAACGTCCACTGCTGAACGAAGGCCTCCCTCAAGGGGGGGTTTGCCATAATCCTCACGCTTGCCAGGCGGCTTGGGGATCGCAGTGGTTATTGTATTACGACATCGATTAGTACAGAGGCTAAGCGATTGGCTATTTGAGCTACGTGTCGCGGGTTCGATCGCCGCACGGAACCTAGGTTTTTCGATATCAAAATCAAAATCATCTATTTGTAAAACATAGGTGATTGACGACACGGTTGGCGCACTGGCTAACCGACTAGCTTTCTGCGCTATACGTGTCGCGGGTTCGATCCCCGCACGGAACAAATATTTGTATGATCTACTGATGGTTGTTTCGGGTCTGGTTGTTTGTGCATGTGACATGTATGTTTGTAAACTGTACCCACGATACAGGAGAAATCCTAGTGTGGGGCAATGTTTAAAAAGAAATATATATATATAAATATAATATAAAATATAAATATATAGGTAAATATCAGAGATATGGTGTTAATTCAATAAAATAAAGTATCACTATGCTTGGCTTTGGTAGGCATACAAATTAAAACAATTGCACATAATAAACTATTACATTTAACAAAACCTGAATATCAGTATAATAAACAAATCGGACCCGGCTACGTCTTAAAACTGCGGCCAGACACCGGTGAACGGGCAGCAGCGTCCTCTCACTAATCGGTGAGCCACTGCGATCCCCAAGCCGCCTGCCAAGCGTGGGGATTATGGCAAACCCCCAATAAAATACGGTCGGTACTTATGTACCGACCGTATATATATTTTTTTTAATAACGTTGCCCCACACTACCAATAATTCCTGTGTCGTGGATGCGTTTCCAAACACACATATTCACATGAACATACACCCAAGCCCGGAACAACTGTCTATAGATCATACAAATATTTGTTCCGTGCGGGAAACGAACCCGCGACACGTAGCGCAGCAATCGATCTCTCAACCACTACGCCACTATGTACTTTCATAATATACATTTAGTATAAAGCTGTTGATTTGACATTACAAACAGTCACTCATTTTTTTTTTATTTGTATAGACAATACTATTGCAATTACCAAGCTTTTCTAAAGATATACTCTATCTATCTATTTATCGTTTTTCCGACCCATTGTTATAGAAAATCGTGCAACAAGTTCTATTGTACTGAATGTAAACTGTTTTCCCTCAGAAAATAGGTATCTAATAGGTTGAAGGCAAAGAATATCATTATTTTTAAGGAGCGTACACCAGACAATCATATTTCAGGCGAAACATGGAAAAAAGGAAACGTCGAACACAGATCATTATTTATTATACGCGTTACCTTCGGGGAATAAACATAGCATAATAGCCTGTATTCCCTGAAGGGTTAGGCAGAGGTGTAGGTACTATGCTACATCCAATGTTCACCGATACCATTAATTAAATAATTCTGAACACTAATAATAGAAAAAAAATCTCGATAGCTATTTTGTCTAGCAAAAAATCACAAAAACATTATACGCGACCCGGGGACGTAAAACGTAGAGCCTCACGCTCAACAGTCGCGCTTATGACCACTCAGTGGCGTAGCGTGGGTTACAGCTGCCCGGGCGCAGGGAACATTCGCCGCCCCGTTATTTAGGTCTTCAAAGAAAGGTACTACAAAAATATGAAATGAAATGGTTCAAATATTTATAAGATATAGGTATTATTAATATTATTTATTGTGAAATTTCGACGCCCCCTAAAAGTATTGCCCGGGGCAGGCCGTCCCTGCCGCCCCCGCCACTCTACGCCACTGCGACCACTTCACGTAGCAGTTCGATAAACATAGTTAATATATAAGTCATACCTGATCCCACTTACATATATTTTGTATACGCACTAGCCGTGGCTCACAATTTCGTCTGCGTGTATTATTTTCTGGATCACGACAACAGCGCCACCGGGTCCAACTATAGCTAAGAACCATCCAGGTCACCCCATAAGTACAAAAAACAAATCATAATCGATCAAGGATACAGGCTTCAAAACGAACCAACGAATAACAAATTGACTATTTTACAATAAATAGTAAGAATAATCACTAGGTAATCACATTGTTAAATTCAATTAACTTTCAGAAATAGTGTAAATTTTCTGTTCCGAAAATATTAATCTGGAACGAATTCTCGAAACCAATTGATTAATTACTCAGTCATTTTCTTGTGAAAGGTCAACGTTCAAGCCCCGGAGGTCAGCAGACGGGAATTGTTAAAGGGGCGTCGGATCTAAAGGACCTAATTATTTTTGACATTTGATATTAAAACTTTCTTGGTTATAAATTACGTGGGATTGGATAAATTATATTTGACTTTGACCTGGGATCAATACAATAGGTTACAAAGATTCAGGTCACGAAGCAACTACAATACCTCTATATATAAGCATCTGCGTATATTATCCTCGTATTCTATATAGAGATTATCCGACAGAGGACCGGTGTAATCGACATAGCCCATAGGATTAGTCGGCTGAAGTGACAGTGGGCTGGTCACATAATCCGAAGAACCGACAATCGTTGGGGTAGGCGAGTTCTTGAGTGGAGACCGCGAGTAGGAAAACGTAGTGTAGGGCGCCCACCAGCCAGATGGAGCGATGACTTGCGTAAGGTGGCTGGTAGAAAGTGGATGCGGAGAGCCGAAGACCGGGCTCAGTGGCGCTTACTAGGAGAGGCCTATGTCCAGCAGTGGACGAATATGGGCTGATGATGATGATGATGATTCTATATAGGAAAAACATTATTATATCATTGCTACGACGCGCGTAGCCATGATGCTACGTGCGTAGCAATACCTTGTAGCATCAAGCTACACGTATGTGCCTCAACGGCCAAAGCACATGACTCTGAGTCATACTATTAACTCATCATTATCTGCCTAGCCTTTTGCCGACTACATTGGGTCGGCCTCCAGTCTAACCAGTTGCGGCTGAATATTCTGATATTCAGAATATTTTACACGGAGCGACTGCCATCTACTCACTGATATCTCAAGTTTAGACTGGTTGTTAGACTTTTGGGCGTGCTTGCACCCATAACGACTGTAATAGGTCTTCATATGACACCCGAAACCGGATTTGTCAAAAATGGTCACCCATCCAAGGCCTGGCCGTGGCAAGCGCTGCTTAACCTCGCAGATCGACCGATCAGAGCGGTAGTTATTTAGCTACGAGCCCCTCCTATTAATGGGCCATCCTTTGAATCATATTAATGGCTACAAGGCATTGATACGCACGTAGCCGCGTGGCTATGCAAGCCGTAGCAATGCCAGTTAAAAAAATATATTAAACGTACAAATTGCATACGAAGAAACAACCAAAATACTATAAATAAAAAGTAAGTTCTTAGAATTTCCAAACAAGGCTATTTACGGGTGTATCTATTTCCATAATAAAAGTTCCTCGACTTTTTCACAAAGAATCAACGCGATGAATACTTGACGCTACAAGAGGCTGTCTTGCCTTTCAAGCTGAAGGTAATATCGGGGGCGAAATACACCCCTTAGGGATCGAAAAGGGTTGTAATTTGACCGAGAATACGTCAAAATGGATACTTACTTTACAACTAAAAACTAACCATATTCGCGATCACCTTTTTGATATCTATACATATAATCAAATTATAACAGGCCGATGTCTTTACATTATAGATATTGGAGAAAACCTAATATTATTAGAGCAACAGAAGCCAAAACAACAGTTTTTAGAATGTTTGTTTGTCTGTCTGTCTGTATGTTTGTACACGCATCACGTAAAAACTACAGCATGGAATTGAATGCAGTTTTGACCTATATATTGCTAAAGGTCTAACTTAAAATACAGGCTCCATTTTAATGCTTAGGAAGTCGCGGGCAAAAGTTAGTATAAAATAATACAGTTAGTGTATTGTATAGGTTATGTAGCCTTTTACTCTATGTCAGGTCATAGATAATTTTTCGCTATCAGAAGATATCGTCAGCACATTGAAACAATTTAATTTTACCACATTAAATAAAAGGAAAGGTATAAAGTTCGAAGTGTTTTTATTTGTTTGGATCACAGGTAATATTAAAGTGGAGCAGCGTATAAAAAAAACAGGTGAAGATAAATTAGTCTGGTCCTCTAGATCTTCAACATGGCTCCGTCTCTCAGCAATGGATTGCTACAAGGAATCTTGGCAATCGTATTAATGATTGCCGTGCTGTATTCTAGCTTTTCGGATTAACAGCGTCCATCCGAACAGAGAACAGAGAGATCCAAGCGAACATCCTTCTAAAGTCTGTTTGAGTTGCACCAGATGCATTCGTTAATTGAGTTCGCTCCGAACCGCCTTACTCATAGATAGTGGTAATGTCTTACGATGTCACTCAAGGGGACAATTCTAATGCGATTATCGAGATATAAATCGAGATATTTCGAAAAAATTCAGGTATATAAATACATACCTACTTTAATCGTTTTAAAGTATTTGGTTTGACTAGTAGCGATCTTTTATTTTTATTAAACATCATGCCTGTATTCCCCAAAGGGTTAGGCAGAGGTGTATTATTGTACCTAAACCCACATTTCGCCAATGCTGTTATTGAGTCCGATGTAATAGGGGGCGAGCCTATTGCCATCTACCTGGCACAGTTCCACACTACGTGCTGCTACAAAGAATTTTCATACAGAAAAACTCAATAACACTTTTCTTGATCCGGGAATCGAACCCAGGACCTCACGCTTAGTAGTCGTGCTTGCGACCAGTAGACCAATGCGGCAGACAATATTTGAGAGTATATTTAATAGCACGGAAGAACAAAAGACGGAATGGACACAAAATGTCAATATATATGTACGTAAATACATAGATGTATGCTCTCAATTAGCCTAGTAGTGATAGTTAATGGATCCACGCTTTTAAAGGGGAGATAATGGTCAAACGCGAGCCAATACCTAAAGCATTTTTTTTATAAAACGTTGCCACATACTAGGAATAATTCCTGTATCGTGGGTGCGTTTACATACACATATATTCACATGAACATTCATCCAGACCCGAAGCAACTATGTGTAGATCATAAAAATTAAATTTGGTCGTGTGGGAATCGAACCCGCGACACATAGCGCAGCAGTCTATCGTTCAACCACACGGCCAATCATGACATCCAGATTAGAAAAAAAATTGTGGAACCATTTTATTTTCTCTCGTTATATTATAATAGCGTTAACACTAAAACTAGTCCTAAATCGTGGATACAATTTGGACAATATCAAATGCATACATCCCCTAAACGACCATCATTCTATAGATTGATGACGACACGGTTGGCGCAGTGGTTAAGCAATTAGCTTTCTGCGCTGTGTCGCGGAACAAATATTTGTATGATCTACAGATAGATGTTTCGGGTCTGGTTGTGTGTGCATGTGAAATGTATGTTTGTAAACTGTACCCACGATACAGGAGAAATAATAGTGTGGAGCAAAGTTAAAAAAAAAATACGTTTATTATATAAATATTTGTTCCGCGCGAGAACCGAACCCTCGTCACGATACGCGCAGAAAGCTAACCGCTTATCCACTAAACCAACCGCGTCACCAAACTACACTGTAGTTTACTTAAAACTTACGTGAAAGTTTGCGCTATGACCTTTCAAGAACATTTTACGACTAAATTCTATTATTTAGTCTCTATTTAGTCTTCAGCTATAGCGAGACTAACAAGAAAGTTCCAAACCCATCCCTAATACAACAAAGCTACAAAGATGTCCGACAAAACAGAAACGCACGAATGAATTACGTCATCGTTCATCCGTGCGCATCCGTTTCTGTTTTTTTATGCCCGTCTAGTCGTGATAACTAATGCGGTAATGCCGGTTTCCTTAAAGTCAGGCCGGGAAATTGTGGAAAATTGTTTTTAAACCACACAATATATAAATTAATTCAGTCATATTATTCAGCGTTCTACAAAAAAATATAGTAATATCTACATAATATTGACATAATGTAAAACAGCGAAGCACAAAAGCGGGTTTTACTCAAACCTGAGTTTTCTTCGAGCAAAGGTTTGCTCGTTGTGCGAAAGGAAATTGTGAACGGAAAACTAGACGGGATAGTTGGCGCAGTGGCTATTAGCTTTCTGCGCTTCGTGTCGCGGTTTCGATTCCCGCACATAATAAATATTTGTATCATCTACAGATTGTTGTTTCCGTTCTGGTTTGTGTACATAAAACAAAGTGTGGGGTTTTTAAAAAGATTTTTTTATGTTAATTAGAACCACACAGTCCTTTATATTTTAGAATTCTAAAACAAATTGGCGCATAAGTCGAGAGAGCACGCGCCATGACAATATGACGTCACCTTTCATCATCACGGTAGACACGATCCACACGGTTTTAAAGCTCACACGCGCAGCCTTCCAGCTAGCAACGAAAAAAAGATTAAAACTGATGAATATTGGCGGAAAATTCCATTTTTGGCTTCAAACGACACTTCTAGTTCGTGCTAGGGTACAAAAACTGTCCCAGTTTTACGTCACTGGCCTGTTGTTTTTAAGGATGTTGATTTTGAGGCGTACCTAAAGGTACAATGGTTGTTAAAATATTTTGGAATACAAAGACCCGAAAAAGCTACGAAATAATTTGAAATAGGCAATTCAATTGGTATTCTATACTATATTTAACCAAATCACCTTAAACTCTCAAAACCCTAACGGGAGTATGAAAAAAGGCAAACTGATGATGATTTTGATGAAATCGTAGATGTTATTAAATGCCTCATTGCACTTGCGACCGCGACTACTGAGCGTGAGGCCTTGGGTTAAAATCCCGAGTCGGCAAAGTATTATTGAATTTTTCTGTATCGAAATTCTCAGAAGCATTACAGAGTCTGAAACTGTGCCCAGTTGATGGCAATAGGCATGTGGGTGTACACCTCCGCCGAACCCTTCGGGGAATAAGGGCAATTCAGCGGTTGTGTAATGATGTTATTATTAAACAATCGCTGAATTTACTATGCAGCACGAAGGTATTTATTACATTTTTGGGACCATTCTCCACATACCAATTTGTGAAATAAAGTTAAGCGAAAACCAAACAAGATTCACATTTCAGAATCCACAATTTAACTACTCGTGGGATTTCTATATAGGTATGTCTGGAAGCACTTAGGTCATTAGCTAGATAACTGCTTCTAGTAACTTATAATTTATACGTTAAGGTTACCCCCGCTGTGGGCTCAGTACCCCTAGTGTAAGTTTCTTTTAACAAATTCGATTTATCCCGGAAAAATGTACGGGCTCGTAACCCACGCGGGCGAAGCCGCGAGCGGAAGCTAGTCCCACTTTCCTACTTTAATATTATAAATGCGAAAGTTTGTGAGGATGGATGGACGGATGGATGGATGTATGGATGGATGGATCTTTGTTAATCTTTCACGCCAGAACGACTGAACGGATCTGGATGAAATTTGGCCCAGAGATAGATTATAGTCTGGAATAACACAAAGGCTATTTATCCCCGGAAAATGTACGGGTTCATAAACCACGCGAGCGAAGCCGCGGTCGGAGGCTAGTGTTTTCATATTTTTTACATCTTTAATCTGTTTAGTGTTTTTAGTAGTTAGTGATAAATATGTAGTTAGTAAAATTAAATCGATCAATTTAATATTAAATTATTAAATAAATAAAGATGATTGTTATTTTTAAGGCCTATGTTAATAGCTATCTAAAGATCTAAAAGCAGAAAATTTTCAGTAGTCGGGGGACTACTGAAATTTTCTGCACAACCTGAGACTTTAATTTCTGATCAGCTTATCAGCCGCATTTGACTATTAGACCAATAAGTCATAGAGAAAGTCGTTTGATTTGAGTTTATGATGTTTGCAACATCCGAACTAAGTTTAATGTTGTTTTTACGTAAAATAATATACATATGTATACATATATGTATAGAATTCACACTATTATAAATGCGAAAGTAACTCTGTCTGTTTGTTACCTCATCACGACTAAACCACTGAACCGAGAGATATGAAATTAAAAAAAAATTGCAATCGCCTTCGAGTCTAAAGCGATTCGGTTAAATATAGGATTGAATACCATTACCAATTTTAAATAATTGAGAAGCTAGTCAGAATTAATCATAAAGGGCTCTTTAACATCGTTGCCAAATAATTAATTGAATTATCGAAAAATTTCGAAGTAGGTCTGGGTGTATGTCCATGTAAATATGTGTTTGTAAACGAATCCACGATACAGGAACTATTCATAGTATGGGGAAAAGTTTTTAAAAAATGAAAGAAATAAAAAGGTAAATCCGGGGGTATAGCTAGTACAAAAGTTTTCTTGAAACTACTCTCCCTTACAATATCTATTCTTAGAGCTTAGCTACATAAAAAGCTATACATTACACTTGAAATCGATACTATTTAGTAACAGTAATACGCTTCACTTGACTAATACATTCGCGAGGAGACATATTTGATTACAAGGCCATAAGGCTTCAATTGCGTTACGTAGATACAATCGAACAAAAATATAGGGGTATATAGAGGTATACAGGTCATTGATACTGATATAGAAAGGCAGATGATGTGTTTAAATATCACTACATACATATTAAAAAACAAAGTCCCCCGCCGCGTCTGTCTGTCTGTTCTCGATAAACTCAAAAACTACTGAACGGATTTTCATGCGGTTTTCACCAATAGACAGAGTGATTCATGAGGAAGGTGTATAATTTGTTAAGGATGACGATGATAATTGAAGATGTCGGAAAAATCATGCCGACTGGAAGCTTTACTGGCGTACGCCGAAATGCTCGACGTAACAGGATGATACGACACTATGATAGAAAAAAAGATTAATGCATATATGCTTTGCTACTCGTGCGAAGCCGGAGCGGGTCGCTAGTGTTCAAATATTTATTAAAAAATATATTATTCGGATGATTGTATAAGTGCGAATTCTGGTGGCCCTATATCTATTAGTAAGACTACTAACGAAACTATGTGACATAAAATTGATTTTGTGCTGTTTCTTTGTTTTCAGAAAAGACTTGTAGAATTTTTGAATTTTACTATATTTTCACCGTAGAACGTAAAACAGAATTTTTGAACCACATACAATATGATAAGACCAATTAGTAAGATTGCTCTTTCTTTTTAATGTATCACTCATTAACTTCACAGGAATTAACCGATATTTTTTTCAGGATCTTTTCTAAGATATACGAACTTCTTGCATAAACACTAGTCCGGCCTGCACTACCAACCTCACATAACAGTGTCAATATAACTTCAGATTCAACTCAACTCGAAGTGTTTTGTCAGTAGAGGTTCCGTGCCCCGTTTGCAAGTTCCAGCCAACTAAGACCTGACCCTATTGTGGTGAACTTGCCCCTAACATTTACAAGAAGTTTAGATGGATAGGGGACTTCACTAATAAATGCGGAAGCACCTAGTTTAGGTTAAAGTAAAGTTAAGGTTTACCTTCCAGTAAGAACAGTTGTGCTAACTGAAAACCAGCTTCAAGGAGTGCACAAATATTTCCACTTAGAACTCATACGTACTTCTGTCTTATGCCAACATGAAGATACTTGTGATGAGCAAAATAAATCATCCTTATTAATTTTCAATGAGAAAAGACATCCTATGTTTTACACGAGCACGGCTGCTAAGTTTCAGGGTAGGCTCGGTTCCAAAGTTTGCAAAAGAGTTATTGGACTCGACTCTCATTACATAAGACTACAGCATCGGCAGTAAAACAATAGTGCTACCAATCTGGCTAAACATTCGGGGCACGTACTTGTGATGTTATTCTATAAAAACAAAGCAACAGGACTTGTCAATGACTTTAATACCCTTTAACTAACACCCCGTAAAGCCAAGTGGCAGGAAATCACGTTCCTGAAAATAGCAAAAGCAACACATTGATCAAGTAACAAAGACTCCGATCGAACACTTGAAACATCGACATTTACACTAGTCTCGATCAGAAGTCGATGTATCAACACTATCCGATATCAGGTCTCGACTAAATTAATCTGTCAAGTTGCCGCTGTGAGTAAATTGAAACTCAATATTAAATCGTATCGTTAGTTATCTATAGAATAGACCGCTTACATCAGTAAATAGCTTTGGATCTTAACATCGGATACTCGAAATCGTTTCGGGCAGAAGCCAGATAGTTAAAACTAGATATCAAGGGGTTACTGGAAGCAATGTCCGTTTATTTCTAAATATAAACCTCTTCAGTAACTTTGTTGAGCGGAAAAGTTCAAAAAGCTCTGCGGTGGGTTCAAGAGTATATAGTGACAAAGACTCTTTGATGTGAGCAGAATGTCACGGTCGCTCATCTTAAATGAAAAGCTCATATAGTATCTGTGACGATGGGAAAAATTAAATATGAGATTTTTAACTATTATATCCTCAGAGAATATAAAGTTGAAAATCTCATCATGTTTTACGTAGCAACAACCAAGTATGAGCGCAGTGTTTTTATGACAGTCAATTTACTTCAGTCTCGTTTTAAATGATATATTCAAAATTTGGCTTGTCCGGTTGCGCTAAGCACTCTTGTTTTGTATTGTAAACTTAGTATTCCTGAAATATATTTCCAAATATATTAGTGGTCCACTTTTATTGACTGCTGCAAACAGTTTCAACATATATTTCTCATATTCTATCAAATTAGATACTACCCCACATTCATGCACTCATGATTCGTATACTAAATACCAAAATTGAAAAAACATTCTCTCATTACAGTATAGGTTTCAGTTGAGTTTCATATTAATGAGAGTCCCCCAACGACTAGGCACTATCGTAAAACGAATTGGAATATTGTAACCGAAATCACGGGAAGGTGTCACTCGGGGTACGGTCAGGTGTTCACTGGACGATAAAGAGTAGTTTTTAATTGGAACGCCACTCAGCCTCACGGTCGGCGCTCGCTGTCCACTCCCGGCCAAATTGATTCCGCTATTGTGCATCCCTATTTATGTTGACGTTCTAATTTTAAGATGCAGCTTCAGTTACAAAGGAAATGTGAAAGAAAGAAAATGGTTCCTTTGGTTTGTTTAAATCTAAATAACTATTGCTGAACATGAGTTCCCATACAACGATCAGAATACTTTGAGAATTAGTCCCTAACGTCTATCAAAGCTTTAACTTAGTAAGAAAGGTAAGATATACAAATCATCTAAAATCTAATTAAAGATTTTCAGAAAAGGCGACAGATGCCGCCAGTGTCGTGTTTTGTTACTCCAACAATAGGAAAATTCTTAAACACATCGTTATTTCACCCGCAGCCGCCATTCAACCAGATTTTTCTGCCACATCATAGCAACTATTAATATAACCCACGCTCTCAAAGATTGAACAAAATCTCTGAATCCATTATTTCTTTTGGAATTTCCAAACAAAGCATTTTTGCCCTCTTTTACAGTCTACTCGAAAGCCTGAAAATGACGTCAAATTTTATAGCAGGACCTTCAGAAATAGGGTTTCTATTGGAAAAAAATATAGCGTTACGATCGCTTTCATAGCTCTTGAGTCTAGTGGGAACATTGGATCATAGGACCACTTGGTTTTATATCATGTCTTGGAATTTATTGAGCAGAAATTGAAGATATCGGCCATGTTATTTTGTTGAATCGATAGTTTTCTAAAGCTTATTAGGCATAACATACATAACATCACGCCTGTATTCCCCGAAGGGTTAGGCAGAGGTGTACAATTGTACATCCACATTTTGCCGATGCCGTTATTGAGTCCCATTTAATAGGGGGGAGCCTATTGCCTTCTATCGGGGACAGTTCTAAACTCCGTGCTACTACTGACAATTTCCATACAGAAATACCCAATAACACTTTGTCCATCTCGGGAATCGAACCCAGAACCTCACGCTCAGCAGCCGCGTTTGCGGTCACTAGACCAATGTGGAAGTCAGCTTATTAGGCAAGCCAGTTTAGACCACCTAAGCCAGACTTTGTAATCTCGAGAAATATCATGTTTTTGGAATAAACTCATAAAAGCGGCGGATATTAAAAAGCAGCAAGATTCGTTCCATCTATATATGCCGGAAATTAGAAAAAAAAAATTGTCAATTGGCTAAACGATACTTGTAAATTTTCATTAATCAAAAGTCAAATAAAGGAGGATTCTCATAATTTATTTTCGTCTCTTGACTATAGCAATCTCGTAAACGACAACAACACTCAAATTACAGTTAATAAATTGCTCCTTTTTATTTAACACACAAATTATAAAAACGTCACCCGTAAGAAGGGTCAGGGACGAAACGAACACCCAAAAGTGTTCAGTTACATATACACCATTAAAGTTTGAACTCTTTGGACCTTAAAATAAGAGCTATTAACGAGGTTTGTGTGGTACCAAAAACATGTGGAGCTAAATCCATGAAAATTTTACTTGTCTAGGAAATCCTTGAGCTAGATACACGAACAGGGCGAACTAAAGTTTGGTTGGAAACTTAATTGGACGGAAAGAACACCAGCTTATTTCGCAAATCCATCATTATTTAACTACGACAAAGAAATTCGGACCTAAAAATAGTGCTAGCGTTAAATTGGTAACATTTTCATAGCTTTACCTACTAGGGCGTAACAACATAACATCACGCCCGTATTCCCCGAAGGGTTAGGCAGAGGTGTACCTACTATTGTACACCCACATTTCGCCGATGCTGTTATCGAGTCCCATGTAATAGGGGCGAACTTATTGCCATCTACCGGGGACAGTTCCAGACTCCGTGCTGCTACTGAGTAGACCAATGAGACAGTCTAAGATTATTTATTATGTTATTCCATATAGTTATCATCATCATCATCTTAGACGAAAGACGTTCACTGCTGGACATAGGACTCCCCCAAGCATCGCCACATCGACCAGTCCTGTGCTGCCCGCATCCAGCGGGCTCCCGCGACCTTCACCAGGTCATCGGTCCACCTTGTGGGGGGCAATATGCCCCGCCCACTGCCACTTATAAGTTTAGCAATTTTCATATAGTTATACTATAGAAAAACACCGTAAGATTGAAATAAAAGGGTCAAAACAAAATCCAAAAGGGTCTTTCTTGAAAAAAATAAAAATAATGCAACAACACCATAGCAGCCGCTGGGGTTGACAACACGCACATGAAACAAAACATTTCCTTTGTTGAAAGGCGTTTTGAAAACCAGTCGGTAAATTATTATACATAATGGAGGCATTCTTCAGTTGACGAAGGGATTTCTTCCAACGCAAAAAGCTTACACCCACGAAATCATCAAAACATTTATATTGATATGAAATTGTGTGCTATTTATTTTATTCATAAATCCGCTTAGGAGAAGAGCTGAGAAATTCCATTATGTGATTGAAAATTATTTTACATTCGTATGTCTAAGTTTTTCTGTGGTCCCGAAGGAGTTTTACTGAAACAGAACATGAAGACAGAGAATGAAGTAAAAACGATTATGAACTCATGAGACGTGGAAGATAGTCCCAAATAAAATGTATAAGCTTTGCAATATTTTAATTGAATCTAGACAGACTGGATACGGAAGTCGAAGTCCAATCCAAAGTTTTAGCACAACTTAGCAGAGACATGTCCGCCAATATTTGTTGGGGCAATACGCAAACACATTTTGACTAAAGTTCTGTGTCCAAGGCTCGTGTACTCATACAAGTAATTGATAAATATAACTGGTATAGTTATTTAAATGTAAATATAATTAAATATTTTTTGTTATGTAATACAATCACAGCTACATACATTTTGTAGTACTAGGGTGCTATGAACGTTGAGGAGCTAACAACATTGCTTCAATGAATCCCATCACCCCTCATCGTGTAGGCATCAAATTCACAGCAACAGTTTGAAGTTACTTAGGCAGCATGAACGCTACAAAGAAACGCTTACAAAATTACTCTTCGATTGTCGTGTACAGGAACCATCAGTTCACCAGTTTCAAGTACTAAGGCGACATGAATTGTAAGGAGCGCTAACGATTTCATAACTGACACATCATTCCGCTTTCATTCACGATATTAATTTGCGCTGATCACAAATTACGTTATTGTTGACGCTATACCAACACTGTTTAATGTGTGTGCCTGCATGTACGGATGTTATAATTAAGTTTGCTGTATCTCGTTAACAATTACGGGGAGATACATGGAAGAACATTTAGGAAGACAAGTCTGTATATAGGCGTAAGTATTTGAATATTTGAATAGACATGTTTATGCTTGAATGTGTTATGTAGGTTTCGTGTATGTAAATAAGAGTCTGGAAACTTTTGGCGTAAATAACAAGAGGAATTTACTCAGATGTGGGCTGAATAGATTTGTAAATAAATAACTCATTACTGTTGTGAGCTACTCTATTTTTGCATCGCACACACTCGCATTCTGACTTTAAAATCAGCCATAAAATATGTAAAGAGCGCAAAGCAGGCCAAAAAATCTGACAATCAGTGTAACCTTAGAGTATCAATCAGGTGTAGTGGAGATCAGATGGCAGTCGCTCCGTGTAAAATACTGACCGGTTAGATCGGAAGCCCAATGTAATTAAGAAAACGCAAGGCAGGTGATGATATTATTTTAAAGATAAGATAATATGTACATCTTTATTTTAAATATATTTTCTACTAGCTTCCGCTCGCGGCTTCGCCCGCGTGGTTTACGAACCCGTACATTTTCCCGGGATAAATGTAGCCTATGTGCTATTCCATACTATAATCTATATCTGTGCCAAATTTCATCCAGATCCGTTCAGCCGTTCTAACGTGAAAGAGTAACAAAGATCCATCCATCCATCCTCACAAACTTTCGCATCTATAATATTAGTAGGAAGGATAGTAGGAAGTAGGATTAACCAAAACTGATACAGTTAACGATTCGAGCACTACTAGAGTTGTGTGTCTACACGCTTTCGTCAGAATTATTTCTACCACGTATCTCACTCCATTGTCGCTTAAATCCTGGTTATTTCTTTCAATGTCCCGGCCATTGATTCTCGTGGTTATCTGTGAAGGAACGTTTCGAGATGGATTTATGAGATCGCTCCATCTATTTGGCGTGTAACCGCGCACGATTGCCCTCTGATCTTCCCCGATCTACAAAACTTTCTGTTGACTTTTTAAGGATGTGCTATGCAAAACAGATTTTTCTTGAGCAATAAAATGTTATGATTGCTAAACGTGTGGTCCTGGGTTCGATTCAGCAAAGTGTTATTTATTGGGTTTTTCTGTATGGAAATTCTCAGTAGCAACACAAAATCTGGATTTGAGCCCGTTAGATGGCAATAAACCCTCCCTCTATTACATGGGACTCAATAACAGCATTGACAGCAACAAATGAGTGTACAATAGTACATCTCTGCCCAACCCTTCGGGGAATGTAGGCGTGATGCTATGGAATGTATATGTTGACACATTTTCTAATTCATGACAACACACAATATGTACATTGCAAAAGAAAGTGCACGAATTAACTTAATAATGATGTAATCGTCACTCTGTATCAAAATTATATATTTGTATTAGGGCGTTGTTAATAAAACGTATTCGGATACTAGTCGATATCTCTTCTTCTCTTCTTATTTAAGATCCTTGCTCTTGTCGTTGTAGCTGATGAAGTTCCATTCATTCATTCCATTCCATTTTTCTCTCTCCAGTGCAGTCTCCTTTACCTCTTTATACGATATGACGCAGACCTTTTCCATTATTTGGCTGATGTGACTTATCCTTGGTGTTCCACTCCCTCTCGTGCCTTCTTTCTTTCCTTCAATTATGTTTTTTAATTAAACTGTCATGTCGTATAAGATGGCCTGTCATCTTTCCTCTTCTGTTTTCAATCTAGTTGAAATATACCAAATATTTGTATGGAATTATGATTGCTTTTTTGAGACACTTTTCTGTTTATCTAAGAAACTTCAACGTGACAAAATCGTTAATTCTAGAATGGTCTGAGTTGATGTTGACTTTGTTCGTTTTTTTAAATACGTTGCCCCTCTCTATAATTTTTCATTTATGTACAGTTTACCAACAACAGGTACAGTTTACCAACATACATGTCACATGCACACACAACCAGACCCGAAAAAACTATCTGTAGATCATACAAATATTTGTTCCGTGCGGGGATTGGACCCGCGACAGTTAGCGCAGAAAGCTAATTACTTAGCCACTGCGCCACCGCAATGCATGCGCAACCGTGCGTCAATGTTTATGAATAAAATCGTTTAGAAATAGAATAAAGCTAACCTTTTGCAAGCAATTTTTTTCGTTAATGCTGTTTGTTTATTTTAGCGCAAATATATTCATAAACAGAAAACAAAACACGGTGCAATATTTGCTTATTCTAATTAATGTATTCCTGGAGAGTATTTATCCACAAACAGAGGAGTATTTACGAAAAAACTCAATACACGTTCTGTGAAGCACTAAATTTTCATTCCTAGATGTGAAGCTCCTAATATCGTCCTCCTACATGCTCGACCTAGTAGCAGTGAATACAGAATACTAAATACAGTCCGTACTGAAAGCCTTCCGGCCATGAATTTAGAATACCGACTGACATCAACAATATATTACAGAAGTTCCACTCCGTTTAACATGCATAATATAGCTGATGCAAACTAAACAAAATGTCGCATACAATTGTGATTTTCAATAGTTGGATATTGATCCGTTTTATTTATATTGTTTATTCATTTGAGCAAACTTAATAAATGCATCATTAGTGTAGTGGCATTATTACGGGCTGCTAACGAAAATTTTTGCAGAGAAAATTCAAAAATATCAGTAGTAGGGGAGTTTGGTTATTGTGCCCGGTAGATGGCAATAGGTTTGCACCCTATAAAATAGGACTTAATAATAACGGCATCGGCCAAATGTGGGCGTACAAGAGTACTACCTCTACCAATGTATATTTTTTTTTTAAATTCCTGTGTTGTCTCATCTTCGTTACTAAATTTTGCTTACTTACTGGACGATATTAGTTTTGGTCCTTCTGTCCTATTTTATAAGATGTCCGTACTAAAAGCTCTTCTATGAATTTAGAATACTTGGATCCGTGACAGACTGACTTTATTTGTCGTAAAAGAGGCTGGCTCTATGTTGCTCTAAAATAAATACATGAGTTAAACTTAAGGGCACTAAGTGATCATAAGCTTGTGTGCCATTTTTGGTTGTTCTCTGTTAAGTTTACTTAGGTACTGTTTACTTGAAGGTTAAGTGCGCACTTATAAGTGTCTCAATGTAAACACATAAATAATGTAAGACAAGATAACTGGCAGTGTCCTTATAAATCAGTGGAGGTAATTTCCCTGGCACTGATTGTAAAGGGCAATTCTAGTATGTAATTATATTGATTATAATAAATTATGACCTCAAAACCAAACTAAATACCTGACATCTATTATACACAAAGCATTGTGTGAACACTACCATTTAGCTATATAGCATTATACATTTTGTTAGCGTTTTTGTTAACTGACTTCAAAAAAGAAGGAAGTTAATTTGGTTGCATTTTTTCTTTAGCTACTATCGTTAGTGGCATCTACGTTCTCTAGCAGTTATAGATTACAGCTTTTCTTTGTAAATAGTTCCGGACAGATTATGGTTAAAAATATGGCTAACAGAAACATGTCTCTGAACTATACAATTTTGAATTTATTTAAATCTAAAAATAAGATTTTTCTTTGGTAATGCATACCTAGATTTAGGCACATTATTTTTAAAATTATTATAGACTCAAAATGAGCTGAATGATGTTTCTAACACTATCATAATATGTATAACAACTGTAACAACTGAATCAGAAAGACTACTTTACTTTAATCATTTTACTCATAAAATCTACTTTACCTTACAGAAGACATTGGATTTTATATGGCTGATGATCAACACACACGTTCGGATTGATAGCAATTTGTGTCTGTAAACAGTTACCGATAACTATACAATCATAAATATGTATGTATAAGTTGAAACGTCACAGTCTGCTACACCGCTTTGTTGTAAAGCGATACCGTGAAGCGAAAGCTCTCACGATAATGTGCTAAATATAACGAATATTATCATGTATGTACGTACGTGATAAAACAAAGAAGGTCAGGAAGGTCAGTGTTGATAATATTCAGAACATTATGCCTATATGCTATAATATCTACTCTGTTATATACACTTTGATTTAAGAAGCATTTATGGACGGGCGAGATAGGTATATTAGGAGGTAATATCATTTCAAAACGAGTGATAACGGTTCATGTTAAAATATCATTATATTTTTTTAGGAATAATTCATGTATCGTGGATTACGAACCAAAAAAATTCACATGCACACTTAGGCCCGGAACAACAATCTGGTAGGCCATACAAATATTTTTTCCATGCAGGGATCGAACATACAACAGGTACAAGTAGCAGTCGATCACTCATCTACCATGTCGTCCAATCTAAGTTCACACAAATTCTCAAATCCAGCATCGTATTGTTCTAGTAACCTATTAGATAGTCAATGGAGTCTGTACCTAAGCACCAAAACCTTAGATGCTACAGTACTATTTATTACTGCTAGAAAACAAAGGAAAAAAAACAAGGGCAAATACTTTCTTTTTTAAAAGATAAACGTTGACCCACACTAAGATTTCTAATGTATCGTGGGTACAGTTTACAAATATATTGTAGCATAGCATAGATTAACAACATTAAATATATTTATTTAAAACAGGATTTAAAAAGCCCAAATTAGTTCTTTAGAAAATTTCACCTATATCTCGACCTTAGGTACCTCCTTAAACGACTGTACTATGACGTAGTCCCACTACATAATCTATGTAGATGCATTCACTTTTCCCCGGAACGTTTGTGCCCGACATCTTTGAGCGTCAAAGCCTTTCCCCTAAAGCACAAACACGCTCCAAATAAAACCAATCAGTTCGAATCTGCGTCACAATTCTGATCAGAGAGTACAAAAAAGGCGTATCTTAGGAATGAGAATTAGGATGAACAGCAGCGTCCTCTGTTGTGTGTACTATCACCAATCTGCTTGGCAATAATGACAATGCTCGTTAACAGCTTTGATTGGATTTGTAATGGCAATTGAGACTTAATAATGGCATCGGCACAATATGGGCGTCAATAGTGGGACATCTCTGCCTAACCTTTTTATAATTATGTAATTCTGATAATCATTTATTTAGTATTAAATATATTATATGCTAAAACAAACTTCTAAAATAAATAAAAATCATAAACATTATAAAATTGAAATTAATAAATATCTTAGCCGTTAGGATTAACTAGATTTATACAATGTATTAAAACCAAAGTAAACCAGCTAAAATGTAAAAATAAATCTGTGAGAAGCTCTACTTTTAAGTGTTAAATAAGGTTTACCTCGCTGAAATGTGTCAGAAAATATTACAGTCTAATAAAACAGCTACGAATACGGTTTGTACTGGCCTAGATTCGTTAGTGAACATATCATATTTATCCATTATATTCGTATTTATCGGTCTTTTTCAACTTTTTCTTGATAATGGCATCTCTTTACTTTGGCGAGCTCTTTAATTTATAAGACCGTATGGATTTAGGTCATCGTCATCAAAACGTCATGAAACTTATTTTCTGAAGACTAATGGGTCCTATAGCAACCATAAATGGTTACCAACTAAGAATAGGCCGCCGACTTCCCCTTGTCTGGACCTCCCCGTGGGTATCAAGAACAGGAAGGAATGAATAACAATAAGATAACCTGTATTGCACAATCAACAATGAAGCCTTAGTTCAGAGTTTGATAGTCTTTTTTTAAATATTTACTTATTATACCTTGAATCCATCTCCATTATAACAAACAACACCTAACTGTTATTAGACACCGCTAGTCTTGTCTGAAATAGCTTAAGATTTTACACGCCCTCGGTAAATGAAATAGAGCGCGAAAATTAGTAATAAACGTGGGAAATCAACTGAAATAATTTCCGCCCTCGTCTCCTTAGAATTCAGAATTTTGTTTCATAAATTAAAGAATAACAAAATTGTTTTTTTTCCCTACCCAGAATGAAAACTTACAATTTAAAAATTATGGTACGGTAAAAGCGGCCAAGACCATCAATATTGTAACAATATATAGGTACTGTGATTATATTGCGAAAATATTAACACAAATTATAAAAACTTGCAATTCGAAAGTGAACACTGGCAAATGAAGGGCTCGTACATTGCTACGAGCCCGCGTAGACACCGGTCTTCCGTGTATAATTGTCAGTTTTACCAAATTATTTCAAAGCCTACCATATTATGAGAAAAATGGCAATTTTAAAATGATCACTAATATTCAACGGACCCTTGAAATGACCGCTACGAACCCCTCTAACACCGAGTGGTTCTTCATTTGGCAAGGAATTTTAAGTTTAATATATAATTATTATGTATAATAACACTGTAACCGAACAGTTAGCTAAATTATGAGCAAATAGCAGTACGAAAATAGCAATGGTAAACAAAGGATGGTCGTAGAGGCCGCTACGAGCTAACAAAGAACGGGCTAGTTCTCAGTTTGTACAAATAAATGATAACGGACCATATGGCCGTATTGTATAATCTATATATATATACATTGTTAAATAAAAGTCATAAAATTTATGCTTGAAAAAGCGACAAGCAGAACGCTAGAACGTTGTTTAGTTCTTATACTTTCCCTTTAAGGTTTCTCAGGTTTACTAAATGTTTAGCGAATAAAGAAATGTAGCAAACCCAGAAAAATACAATTTTCACTTATATAAGGAAGAAAGAACGAGTTATTTTAATTAAAGGGATATCTTTTAAACTGATTTCCGTTTAGGTCCTATACATATACAAGTATGTATATGTATAGTTTACCAGGTTACCAGTATCACTTCTTGCCATGGGCTTCGTCTCTTACCCTTAGTCAACCACTGGCTTGGTGTTTATAGAGCGCTCTGAAGTACAGGTTCCCTCGTGATATTTTCCTTCACCGGTAACGCATTTAAAAATCGAAATAGTCAGTGTTTATTGAAACGACTAGCTCTCAATAGTTCATAAAAAAAAGAAAATTAAGTACCTACTGTGAAAAAAATTATGAGTTGAAAGTATAATATAGCAGAAACTAGGTGCCTTCCTTAACTCAGCTTATCCTCAAGGGTAAAATACTGAACGTTAATAGTCACATTATCGGTGCTAAACGTTTCGTAACGCATAATTGCGTCACGGCTAATGTGCCACGGCTATGGTATTACTTCTTAGATGGAGCAAAGGTGTTCTCAACTTAGAGGATACAAAGCAGGCCTTTATACATAAGTACAATAGTACTACTGTTCTATATTGGAATTATATATGGACGTTGAAAGAAATGCTTTAATACATACATGACATTATTTTTTTTTGTTCGAGATTCCTTCTCAAGAGATCATTTACCTACCCAGAAAGCGCCGGCGACATCTAGCATAATGACTTGCAAAAGTGTTGCCATCAACCTATTTACTGGATAAATATTAACATCATCAACCAATTTAATGGATAAAAACTAATCACAGTTTCCCCATTATTATTATGGACCAGTCTTCATTGACCATTCATCACAAAACATCCAGTTTTCTCCTTTAAGTACGGAGCATGATAATGGACCGCTCAATTCATTTCTAAGAATTCTTGAGCCTTCAAACAACGAAAACTCTATTAAAATTAAATCAAGTCATCTCTGGGTGATACCCGAATAAAAGGACCAAATTTTAAGAACTTGTATTCATTGTTTTTTTTTTAATATTGGGAAGTTGATAGTTACCAAATCTTATTGCTCGTCACTCGTCGGTCCCAATTTGTCAGTGCATATATAATTTAAGCTTGCAACTGGCGTTTGACTGCGATAAAAGATAAAACCCATAATATGTTTATAATAAGGTTCTAGATACGCATCTAGCAAACATGCCTCTTAGCAACATCGAAACTTCCTTTTAACTTGACACGAGGATTTAAGAGATGGCATCCCAAATAATTAGTTTAACGCTCATCGACTGTTGACCTCTCACACATCGACAGACAAGGATAATAATAAATAAGCTATACGACCAACCTTTTACTTACAACTACCCTCCTACTCCACCGACCCAATTCGTCCTTAATTGAATCGACTTCAGCCGGCCTTCGAACAAATTGCCTGTTAGAACTCTCACTTAAGTTTTTTCAGTCGAAATACACTGAAAGCTACAATTATTTGTGTTCAAGAGCTCTTCAAAGGTTTTAGAATGAAACCGAAAAGTGAAACGAAACTGTATGACCATTACGGTAGCTAAATGGTTTTATTTTCAAGTTAAGTCCATAGCTGTCGGAGTAGGAGTAGGAGAGAAGAAGTCAAGGTTAATAAAACTCAGATCAAAACGCAATGCAGTAAATACTTACGTAAGTTTGCTAAATGCGGATGTCCACAAACTGTACACCAACACACGCCGAAAATATAATTAGAAAACAATACAACACTGATCGACAAAACAAAAAACACTAACAACTATTCGTAAAGTTCAAAGACAAAAGTAAAAGAAACACAATTTAAAATTCGAATTGTTTGAAATATTGCACTAGTTCGGAAAGATCGCGGTGTTTTCGCAGCGGGCGCGGTGAGCGGCGGGTGGCGACAGGCGCCTACAGTGCGGGTGAAACGCGAACTGAAGATTATTCCACGAGGGACGCGGGTATTGGGGTGAAAATGGGGTGAAGCGGGGGCGTACCGCCGCCGGCCGACCCGACTTGAATGGACGCGCCGGCTACGCAACGCATGGCGGTTTTCCGTCCAACGATCACAGAAAACGCTCCCCCGACGTTTTGCAATGAATGTTTCTCTAATTATTACGGGTTCCTATTTTGAATGTTTTCTTCTTGGCCAACAACGGGAACGTCGGAGATAACGATAATGACTTCGAGAGTTGAGCTTGAGAAGCGTAAATAACAAACTTTAGGTCGACATGGGTACGTTTAATAAGTTTTGACCGTGGGAAATAGGCATACAGCCTGAAAAGTCTGCAAACTGACTGAGTTCCATTTGTGAAAACGACCTTAACCTAAGGGTATTTGAAAATTTCCTCTCATTCGTAAGCTACTTAAAACAATTTATAGAAATTAGGACAGAATTACTGTTGATAGATTCTCGCTGATGATTGGATTCCAACAAAATTGCATTACCTACATTCTATGCAAGATGTAGGTACATACACGTTTGGGTATTGATAAATTAACTTAGTGAACTTTCCTAATTATATTGAGGAATGTAGGTTCGTGTTTGTAACACCCGTGTTAGGCCGTTACAATTTCGTAGCCATGCGAGCATTAAGGTCAGAGTAGGGCTCGACAGACAAACATTGCTGACAAGCTGTCCCATCTAATGTTACACTCAACTCTTTTGCGTGGGGAGGTGTCGTCGAAATGATAAGTTATGCTTTAAATTCTCAGAATCACCTACAAAGCTATGAATGCTCGTTAGTCTAAATGTCAGAACTAAATGTTACAGATTTAAAGTTATAATGTTTATGTACGAGTAGTTCTCGATATTAATAAACTTTTAGAAACAGCCCGGACGACTGATTACATGTAAAAGCAAATTTTATCTAGGTACCACTGATAACGCAACTATAGTTAATTGTGTCTAAAATAACAACTGTATAGACAATTCAAATAGGTGTACAAACTCAAAATCACATTTTTATAGCGTTCATATATCTACAAAAGTTGATAAAGAAAATGTAGTTCGTACCTATAAATATGAAGCCCTATTAGAGCGCAGCAATTTTACTTGTGTAAACACTGTTTAAATCAATTACAACATAATTACTTCACTAACCTAACACTGGTAGGCAAAGCACTTTAGTATACCAATAAGGCACAAAACTACATAGCTAATTACTAAAAACAAACCTTTGTTTTTCATCGCGAATATAAGGTAACTCGGTAATTGACTCTCTTCTTGTATGTGAAATAGGCAAGAGTCGAGTGAGAAATTATGTCAAGAATAGCCATCCATGTTATGTTAAATTATGCTGATGGCTTCATTTTTAACATCATCATCATCATCTTACATCATGATAATCATTTTTACATCATTTTAACCATTTTTATCATCATTATCATTTTTAAAATCACCATCATCATTTTTAACTTCACCAATGGCATCGGCGAAATGTGGGTGTACAAGATAATACTTTCTTCCTAAAACTTTGGGGAATACAGGTGTAAATCTTAAGTTAATGTAACTTTTGCGAATCTGCGATAACTTGATAACCAAAGCGTTTGTGAATAACCAATATTGATGGAATAACGACAGCTTATGCAATAAAAATATCGAGGAGGTAAAAGTCCGATCAGAAATTGAAGATCTCATCAAAGTCGTCAGGGATCATCAAAGAACAATATAACATAGATACCTGATAACCCCTTATCAACCCATTAAACTCTCCAGACATAAAGAACATCAAATTAATCAAGTAAAAGCTCCATAATATTTTTAAAATAACCATCAACTAAATTACTATAGGCCATAAAAAAATTAAAAAACAAAAGACATTGTGAATCTGCATTCATTAATCATTACGCACTTTAAAAAAACATTCCACCTATTTACTAGAGAGGTGACGCCATAGGGGGCAAATCCCAGCATTCAAATGAATTAAAATCGATAATGAGTACTCCACTAAATCTAGACAGCGCGTCGGCGTCGCGTCGCGTCAGGGGTTGTGAACCACAGATAGCGAGGGGGCGCAACACCCTCGTAAATTGCACCCTCTTACTAGATTAGGTGCTTTGTTTCCCATTCTAAATACTACAAGTGCTGCAGGGACGCTACCTATAGACAAATATTGTTGTGACTACCGAACTGCGAAGAACTTTAGAATATTCCGCATTTATATTTAATTAAAGATTATGATTGTATGATGTTTATTTTTTAATTACTAATTCTGTCAACCTTTCTACTGGGTTAAATTTGGAACCCACTTTGGAAGAAACTAACAAAATTTACAAACAATATCAGCCTTTTTGGCTTTAGTTTATTTCGATTGAAAGACGTGGTCTGGTAGAAAAAAAACTGTTCTCCAGAGCTTTACAGTAACAGCTGTACAATATGAAATGAAATAAAATGAAATTATTTATTTTGCAATTAGGATTTTTCAATCACTTTTACACGTCTTTTTTAAACTAGATGGCGTCGGCATTTCCTATGACTATCCCTGTGAAGAAACGCCGAAACAAACTCAGGGGTCAAGGTGTATTTTAAAGTCCAGACAGATTTTATTTTATTATTTATTTTTGATTAGAATAACAACAACATGCACAACTACTTTCTAAATCAATTAAAAGCTGAGTCAACCTTATAGTTATTTAAAAGTGGTGTTCCCCATTAGATAGTTTTGGGGCTTGTGTTCTATAAACACTGTCTAAACTGCTGGCAAAAGTAGATGGTAGGTATTACCACAGCTGCTACGTATATTCCCTAGCACTATTTAATAAAGAGGGCTTCATGAGATAACTAAAGCAGCCTTAGATATGCCTACAGGTTAATTATGATAATCCAGTTTCCCGCTCAAAAGCATAATATCGTTTTTGTTTCAATCATCAATATTTAGATGTCACTTCTTGTCTCCCTGTTACATTAAAAAATAAACTATAACAAGTACAGACTGTAAATAGTTATTATCTTTGTTTATATTATGTCCATCGGATTGCAAATGGGCTCGCCCTCGATTATAATGGTGGGAACTCGAAATAACGGGCGGCTTGTAGGCTTATCCTCAGACAAAGAATATACTAGACGGATCCTATTAAGCAAGAGCCGGAGACATATCACTATTTTCTTCGCAACACAGAAAAATGACATATGACAGAAAGAGATAATGATAGTGGCTCAGGATATGCGAAACAAACGCAATGTCTCCATTTTGACTATACAATCCTAACTATATTTATACTGATCAATAGCGATGTTCATTTTTAAAGGATTTTTGTCGGTATCGATAAAAATCGTAAAGCCAATATAAAAAGATTAAATGTTCAGAAAGACGTATATTCAATAATAACTTCGGCCTGCGGTTTTGTTAGCATGATATAACACTTTAGTTAATGTCATATAAATGAAATTTTGAGACCGGTTGATTCGTGATCGTGAGTCGGGTTAGGTCAATTTCAACTTCACAAATTGATTCTACAGATTGAATATTAAATTGAATAGCCTGTAGCACGGATTAGAGTTCAAGCTATAAAGCTGCATCTATTTATGCAATTTATGTATTCAGTAAAGTTCTTGTTTGAAAAGATACCATAAATTATAATTTTTTACCCAAAAAGTATAAGATACTCTCTCTTGCGGTATTTTTATGTAAACAAGCGCAGTGGCGCCGTCTACAGTCTATGTCCGAACTAATCAGCCTATATCTAGTTATAGATAGTGGTATTGGTGGTATATTTTAGGTACTGGATGGGACATTCATTGGTGCAACCGCATATTAAAGGTAACAAAACCATTTTCAGCGGACAGTGTTACAGAGGAAAAGATCTGCTTTTACTAGTTTTGTTACCATTGATATGAGGTTTTCTTATACATGTAGGCTAGTCTTTCATAGAAATGTGAAATAAAACAAGTCAAATATGTTAATCACTTTTTATTTTAACTTAAAGCTCAACTCGACGCACTTTCTGGAAAATTTCACAACCGAAATACAAATGAAAAATGGAAAAGAGCTACCATTTTTAAATTTGAATTAACATCTCTTATTCTGACTGTCACCAGTTTAAAAATGACCAAAATTAATTTTATTTTATATAATCAAGAAAACATCCACTATATCAAAATATTAAAATTATCGATAAATATTCTGATTCTGATTCACAACACTATAAAGTAGGTGAAATGTCATACATACATACCGAGTCAAACTTTTTAATGTTTTTTGTTAAACACTAACAGCTAGAATCATAATGAAACTGTGTACGCACTAAACACATGTATTACTTTTATTTTAAGTGAGAATAAAAAGCAAAATTTACAAGTTTGCTTCGTAAAGTTCAATAAACATGAATTCGACTTGCCTATGAAAAGATAATTTTGCATTATTTTCAGTCAATATACCCGCTCGGCTAAAACAACCGGGAACATTACACGCCATAACTAATTTATAATATATCCACAGTAAGGAAAACTTCAAAATCGAGAAGAAAACCACTAAAAAGTCCGATTATCGTAACGACACATTGGTAACCAGCTGGTTAACAACAAATATGGCTGCCCACGGCTGGTGGCGCGCACTGATTCAAGACGTGCATAAACGGCTCCTGCTTTCTCTTTCTTTCACACATAAACTGATATTAGAACGAAGAGTGTTGAGTATGAATAAATTATTCAACTTATTATGCTACATCTACCTACTATCCTCTATCTGAGGGCTTATCAGCACCTCTGCCTAGTCCTTCGGGGAATAAAGGAGTGATGCTAAGGTATGTTGTTGTATGTATATTATAAATGTATAACAATGGGAATGTATAAAAAAGGAAAATATTTTTAAATAATTTTATAAAGAAACATGAGAAAAATAATAACGAGTAACATAAATTATAAAAATGGTACTTCCAAAAGAGCAGTTACGTTTAGTTACCTTTAAATTGTTTTTTTAAAGATGCCTATAGAATATGGTGATTTCAATTGGTTTAGGTACTTAAAATTACAGGTAAACTAAACTTTACTAATTATTTTGCTAAAATTATATTTTATTAGTATTTATAATGAATACACTGTAATATTAAGTTTGCAAAAAATGTAAGTGCCGAGTCGGTGCAAAAACTAAACGCTCACTTCGTTTTGAGTTTTCTCAGCCGCTGTGTCTGCTGTTTGGTTTAACAATTTAATATATTTTAGTATCGTGGAAATGTGTTAAAAGTTATTATTTAGTCTACAACAATTGCAGGACACATTTCTGATCAATATCATCAGAATAGGTAAGATTATTCACTAATCGTAACTGTAGAGGTTGAGTTCCACAATATAACGTTTCACCTTTCGTTTTGTATTAACCATTTTATCGATCTTCAGTAAATAACCGAAATATTGTTCATTATGTCATCGTTGTAGATTGTATTCACCGTATTCTCTCTTTTGCCCCACATTGATTTTTTTATTTCAGGTTATTATCGACCTGTCAAGGAGACATTTTTTTCGTGAAGCTGTACTTGCAAAATTCGCAAAATAGGAGACGGAAACCCCTTTAGGTTTTCAAATTTCATATCGAATCTGCCACCAATAGTAAGTTTAATTGATTTTCATTAAATTTTACTATAAAAGTGCGTGTTATATCGGTAAATGTATTTAATTTGATTTATAAGGTGTGTAAGTAAACATTTTGCAGATTCCATCGCTAGGGCAGTTTTATTGTTGTGAATTGTTGATTACACGATGTGTTTGTTAGTCTAACAGTTGGGTTCGCTTTTTAATATTGTTTATTTTGGGGATTACACATCAGTATTTGCTGTATAACCTCTAAAATACATACAATGTATCTAGAATCATATGTTTCTGTCACACCCAGCTGTTTAGCTAACTAACTCAATCAAGGTTAGATGTAGATTAAACATGTACATATTTGGGTGATGATTCCAAGGAATGACACCTAGATGGGGTATTGTACATTGTTTTCAAGATAGGCAGTAGTAAACTTAGGATTGTTAATACATAACAGTGTGAATAGTTTGCTGTGTTTACAGATACATAATAATTAAATTAAAATTAAATTAAACCTACATAAATATTAGATCAAATAACTGAGATTATCAGAATATATAAAATGTAAAAAAGAAATGTACTTTGCTACTCCAATCTTACTTTCCAAAGTAATTCAGTTCAATTGGTATTGGATTAATTTTGAAATATTGAGTCAAATTTGTTAAATTTTGAGAAAGTTAACAGATATTTATAGTGCAAAAAAACATTGGAATTGGAGTGACACTGAAATTATTATCGAGAATAAGGTACCACCCAGGTATATTAAATTAAAATGCTGTGAACTACACACATTGATTTATAACATAACATAGCATCACACCTTTTTGCCCCAAAAGGTTAGTCTCAGATGCATTATTGTACACTCATGTTTTACCCATGCCATTATTAAGTCCGATGAAATAGAGGATGAGTCTATTGCTATCTACTAGGCACTACTCCAACCTCTGGGATACTAAAGGGAATTTTCTAATAGAAAGACCCCAAAAACACTTCTCAACCTAGACATCGAACCCTGGACCTTTTGTACAGCAACTGCGCTTGCGACCACTAGACCAATAAGGCTGTCTCATATAACAAATATTGTCTGTATAAATATCGCACCCATAGAATGAAACTGACCTAACTCAAAATTCATTCATTTTTGCTAAACTTTGCTTATAAGTATACTTTTTTGAAGACTTTCTTTAATTATTTTCCACAAATTGCATTTTCACTGAGGTCACGTTCGTTCTGTGGGTGTGATATATAAAAAAAGTTGTAGAATCATCCTTTATCTTCAATTCTGTGTCACACTTCTGCGTCAAGCAAAGAAACTTGTTTTGCTGATAAAAACATTAACATTCTCAACTCAGCAATTATTACTAATAGGCTGATATATTTGTGTCCATAAGCATTAATCTCTGAATAGTATTTAGTATTCAATCAGTGTTATTTTAATGTTCCAATAGTTCTAGAGCATTATTCCGGTAAAATCCAGGCCCACTTTACCGTCTGAATATTTATTCAAATCTGCTTATCATTGCTATTAATATGGTTGTTGATAAAAAAAAACTTTAATGTTTATTTACCTAACAAATTTAACTGTCTAGGTGCCAGAATTTCTCTGTCATTAATAAATGTAATGCTCATGTTTTACATGTTAATTAAATGAACTATGCATAAAATAACATTGATAATGCCAGTTCAAGCAATTAATGAAAACAGCAAAGAAAATTTTCTCAAGGACAGTAACAATTAATAATTATATTTATTCGTACATAGCAAGTGATCACTCACACATTATATGTGTAAATTTATGTTGTGTTTACTGTTTATACAATGTAGATAATTCATGCACTTTATACTCATAAAATTACCGCACTTCGCATATTTTGCTATTCGAGTTCTGGCAAAAATCTCTCATTTTTAGGGTTCCGTACCCAAAGGGTAAAAACGGGAACCTATCACTAAGACTTCGCTGTCCGTCCGTCCGTCTGTCTGCGCGAATCCGACTCGCACTTGGCCAGTTTTCATCCCTACCCTATCATCATCATCATCATCCACAGCCTGACTTCGCGCACTGCTGGGCAAAGTTGGGCTGATACAGATACAGATACCCTATAAATCTAAATGAAATAAACAAAACAGCTATATGTCATTATTTAAAAATATACTAAACAAGAGATACATACATACATTATACTTATGTGTGTAGTCCCAGTTTTTGGAAAACACCTTTGTCTTTAAATGAGAAATTAAATAGCAAAGTTAAATTAAAATGCATTATTTCAGATAGACTGTGTAGAAGTTTAGATCCTTAATTAATTAAGCCTTAAAATGGAACCAATACTGCAAACTTGTATTGATGAATATTTATGAATAAGATTTAGATCGGATACTTATATATGACATGAAATACAAGATACTGAGAACAAAACTTTTATACACTTATATACAGACTACACGAAATGAAATCTATTCAAGTCATCATTCAAATGTTTGAGGAAAAAATTAATAATATTATACATTTTTACATAATATATTGCGCATTGTTGTTAACCACCCTACAATACACCATGTGTAATTTAACAAACTTTTAAGTTACTTCAATAATACATGGTGTGTACAGAATGTCTTCTTTCCAAGTATCATAATACCAGAACAAATGTCTTGTTGTTTCAATGTGATACAAAGAATCTCCTCAAACAAGGATTTTATTAAACCCAGTATTTCGGTTCTTAGAAATTTCGATCTTAGAAAACATGATACGAAATTTACTATCTATGTATTTGTTGGCCATACTTTATTTTCTATTCTATATATCTCAACTGTTTTGTGTACAATAGCTTCAACTATTCTATGTGTATATTAGCGTCAAGTGTTGTGTGTGTAAACTAGCTTGTTTCTTTATTAGAATTGATTGTATTCAAATAAGTGGGAGATGTTTGTCTTATATTGATGATATGTGTGACATATCTGATCGCTAGTTGTCAACACTACACACTGGTCAAAAGGTCAATTGATTATTATCTCAGATTCATCATCAAATACAGATAGGGTAAAATATAAACAAGATTCATCAGCAAACTATCTCTTTTCTTTAAATAATAAAATTCATTTTCTCCAAAATCAATAATTCTTCGCCTCCAAGTTTTCTTAACTAATTATATTGTTGAGATTGACACAAATCTGTGTTTATTTTTATTCAAATTTTGTAATCGCCTGTAATTGTTGTGCAGGGTGGTAGAGCGATGCCACGCTGCAGTAAACGCACGCGGAGCGGCGCTCCCGCGAACGGGGGCGAAGTCCTACCGGGGGCGACCGCCATTGACGACCACCACCACCACAAGAGATCTAGAAATAGCAGGTAACTCTCTGGGCTAATAAGAATATGGGCCTCTTTAAAAAAAATACTGTAATGCCCATAGTATCAGTATTGGGCAAGCTGGTTTGGTACCAGGCCATTGTAAGTGTAATAGCAGGCCTACTACGTCATATCATCATCATTCTCCTGCCCTTATCCCATATTATTTGAGGTCGGCGCAATGTCTTTTTCTTCCATTCATCTCTATCAGACGTCAGCTCAGAGTTGACTTTCTTGTGCATCATGTCACTTTTCACATAATCCATCCATCTTTTCTAGGTCTACCTCTTCCCTTATATCCATCCACATTAATACTGATAACTGTCAGCCAACACAAGCTATTCAGCAACCACTATACAGGGCTGGCCACATTTTTTTCGTTCCGACATCAATTGGTATGTACATCTTCATTCCAAAAATGACATATTATGTTATATTTCAGTTCACGTCGACATTCCAAAGCAGAAGACACAAGTTTTAGCGTAAAGAAATGTTTATCATGGTTTAAAGAATACACAACAGCCACAGAACCAGATGTATTAGGTGAGTTATTCATCCTAAATTCACAGTTTTATTTCTGCATCGAGATTCCACCATCAGAAGACCAAATTACCACTTATGGTTTGAGCGATACGTAATTTAGGTACTGCTTAGGAGTGGAACTCTCTGCCGAGTGTATCAGTATCAACATAACAGTCAAAGCTATAAAAAAATGACATCATTGACACCACTAGAACAGTTGTGAGGGAATATATGAGGTGAACATGCCATACAATGGCAGTATGACGAGCAATTAATTACCAATCGGTAATTGCTCGTCATAGTGCCATTTTACGAGCAATTAATTATCAGTCGGTAATTGCTCGTCATAGTGCCATTTTATAATCAGTTACCAGATGACTCTTTGATATAATTCATAGTAGATTGCTTACTGTTAATTATTTCCATAGGGCCAGAAGGCATGGAGAAGTTCTGCGAGGACTTAGGCGTGGATCCAGAGAACGTCGTCATGTTGGTAATCGCTTACAAAATGGGAGCCAAACAGATGGGTTATTTCACACAAGAAGAATGGTTAAAAGGTAGGCCCACTACTGTTACATTGACTTCTTACCTATACTTAAATGTAAGGTTATTTCTTCCTAATGGCTTTGATAACATTATACTTGTATAATATTTCTTATATAAAGCGACTGCCATCTGACCTACTGTCATAGTGATGTTTAGAGAAGGCGAAAGTACCAAAGGTTTTTTTGAAGTGCAGCCTCCAGAAGTTATAAGAAATATTATAATTCTATCTACACTTTTGTATGTTTTACATCATATCGCCTGGCATTGTAATTCCTTTTTATATAGCTACATTTCTTACATTTTATTATATATATAAACTTACATTGTTCTAAACTGTTCCAGGACTAACGGAGCTACAGTGTGACAGCGCGCACAAATTGCAGAACAAATTAGAACACCTCCGGAGTTTACTGAATGATCCCTATATTTTTAAGGCCATATACAGATATTCTTATGATTTTGCTAGGGTGAGTAGAAACTTTATATTAATTCAAATTCAATTTATTGGTGTAAAATGTGTTATAAAAGATAGTACATACATAGTGATTAGTGCACACACATTCTGCCATATAACTATGGCCATACGCCATATAAATATTATATAAATTGTCATCATTATGATCAACGACTTGCCGCATGTCACAATGTATTATGTTCGTGTTTCTGATATTCCAGGATAAGGACCAGCGCTCCCTGGACACGGGCACGGCGCGAGCGCTGCTGGGCGTGCTGCTGCCGCGCTGGGCGCTGCGGCCGCCGCTGGCAGAGTTCCTGCAGCGCGAGCGCCGCTACCGGGTCGTCAACCGCGACCAGTGGTGCAACATACTCGAGTTCAGCCGGACCGTCGACACACAACTCAACACCTACGACGCGGATGGCGCGTGTTAGTATATCTAAACCATATAGCCAGGTGCCAGTTCCCTGCCGTCATTTTGTAGAAAAATAACAGCTTCCTGGTAACCTCCAAGCTTGACATTTGAAAAAGCTTACATATGTAATGCCCAAAGCTTACGTATACTTACGTATATAACAATATTTGACCGTCACCTTCCAGGGCCTGTAATGCTGGACGAGTTCGTGGAGTGGTTGCGAGCGGAGCGCGCGGGCGACGCGGCCATGCCCACCGCCAGCTGAGGCCGCTCGGCGCGCGCGCGCACCGCACTGTAACGCGCGCTGGACGTGCAGCTGTCCTTGTGTTGTGAGAGGGGTACACGGGGGGCACCACTAATGGAGTGCGAATCATGTGCGCCTAACGGAGTACCAAAGTGTTGTGACGCTCTTCTGTCGTGTCGACATAAGCAATAATCATGCTTTCAAATGACTATAATCATTCACTGCTGAATATGAATTCTAATGATATATTGAGATGTCACAACGCTTGGCAGCGAAAAGCGATGCTGTCTATACTCTCGACAGTATCCTTCAATCGCCTAAACCCATTTCACATGACAGTAATCAAAAATCAAAAGTACATTCAAACTGAAATCTGAATTAAAATAAAATACTAACACCTAATGGACAGATATTATCAGTATACATGCATTTCAGTATGAACATATTTTTGTTTTTATTAAGTAGCGTCGTGTGATGATGTGCTACCGTTATGGCTCCCGCTGGTGGGGTGGCCAAATCGTTGGGAACGGCTAACGACCTCACCACTAGGGCCTCTTTGTAGGTTAGAAAATATGCATGATAGCACTCCATTAGTATACTGTTCTGTGGAACGATATTTTTATGGCAAGAGGGTTGACTTATAGGTTTTAATGATAGGTCCAATAAGCAAAGTGGAAAAGACTTGGTTAGAAAGGGATGGTCTAACAGTGAGGTGTTAGATCTGGTTTAGAAAGTGTTCTGTATTGAACATTGAAGCGTTACTCTCTCATAACATAATGATAAGATAATCCTTCAGTAAGCCTCCTGTATACATAGACATGACACTGATACAAAGAACGGAAATTATTTTGATTTGGTTGTCGGTCCGCTTCGTTTTTAAAGCTGTCGATTATCAATGTTGTGTCTGCCTGTTTTTATGATTTTTTTCAGTCTTTTTTGACTGCAAATATTGTAACGCAGGTTTTTTATGTATATTGCTGCCTGATTGGATTCCAGATGTGTAAAAATATTACTTTGGTTCGCGATATAATTTACTGCACAGTATTTAATGTAGAATAAGTAATTGTCAGAAATAGAATTCCTGATAGAAAATGTTTTAGTAATCAGTGTCATGTCTATGTAAGCTCTGTTCTTCGTTCTGTCTGTTCTGTTATGTAACAATTTACAAACTCACTCACTGAATTCTTTAGTATAAAATACTTGAGCCATAAAGGGTCTGTAAATGTAATTTATTAACAGTGAATAAAGCAGGGAAATTAAATTATTACGAAAGTAATATATATCGCAGGCGATAATCGCGTAAAGTAACTGTGACACTCGAAACAGTTTTACTAAAAAACTGTGTTAGAACCTTTATAATCCTTTATCTTGCTCTTGACGCTAGCGTTGTCCCTTTCACGTTACTTTGTTTTTGTTAATTGCACCACAACGACTTTTTTATTTCATTTTCAACAATGCTAGTGTATAGAACGCATTCTGCCACTTATGCCAAAATGTTGAAACGTGAAAACATTTTTGTGTGTTTGTTAAGTCTGTGAATAATTCTAATTTATACACCATATCATGCGAGCTGTTTCTCATTTGTGTCGGGAGAACGCATTAATATGCTGTAAAGTAATTGTACCATTGTTTATCAAAAATAAAACAAGCCGGTTTTGTTTATAAACAATAGTAGTTTTTCTTTGTAATTAAAAGTCTTGCTTGAAACACCCTTATTACTATCCATGCACTATTTCCATTATTATAATTTCACAAATTATGTAAATATAAAATTAAATTACGCTATTGGTTGGCCAACACGAGGAGCTGAATATTTCAATGGTCAGTACATTATATTGTATTTTATAATATGTATTATTTGTCTTGTTAACTTAGTAGACGTAAGTTTACTTGTATATTTTTAGCATTTATTTTAGATGTATGTATATTATGATTTTCCGTTGCTCCTCTGATGTATGTAACAAGTATATATTTTATGGAATGAAATATGCAATCTCATGTATCTGTTGAAACAGTTGAATATTATATTAATTTGCCCACCGAACGATGTTATTATTATTTGCAAGAAACAGTACAACAGATGGGAAGGATACTTGTTTTGACATGTGTATATTTATTTTAAACCAGTAGCCAATTCTTGGTGGGATTAGTGTAATGTATTGCGATCCGATAATATGCTTCTGTCTAGCCTTTCGACTGATTTTGGACACAATTCATAGGATAACACGTCAGTCATTTGAGTGTGCGATTTACATATCTGGCGATGTTAGTGTCATTCTTCTGAGAAAATAAATGAATTTTACCATCATTTATTTTGAGATTTATGATATGATAATTATATTATCTTGTTGGATAAGTCTTGATGAAGTAAATAATTTACTGAATGATTCCTGAAAAAAAGCTAGACATGTCTCGCACATTCATGAACGAAAACTAGAAATAATTCATAACATATACTACAGCTAGACTGGACTGTGAGGCCACTACGAATCATGTTCCAATAGACTAGGTCTTTGTCTAGTCTAAACACTAGGTTTAGGTGTAGATATCATTTTATATAAGACATGTAGGTAGTATATTCAAATTCTCTGATTGTAAGTAAATGGTTTCTCTGTAAAATACCGTGTATGGAAAATTAATCACAGAATGTTTAGGCCATTGTAACGGATGTTAATACATGAGGAATAAATAAAAACATTTGAAAGTAAATCGTGTTTTGTTTACCATTTGTGTTATTGATTGTAATTTAATGTAAGTCTGCTCTCATTAAACTATTACTGTATTTACAGTTTGACTGTGATTTCATTGAACCTCACTCCTAACGTAGCGACTGCTTGCAGAAAACACGCTTTACATTTCTGATGACAAATTAAACTCTGAAAATAACATGTTTGCGACTTTTTTTAATACAATTTTACTAGTCTACTAGTAGAGCTAGGTATAAACGGGCTGATTTCCGCAAACCTAGCGCTTAAATGCATTTTTTTATGTTGTTTGGAAAGAACTTCTCTGCCTATACTTAAATACCAAAGGTTTTGAAAAAAATAACCTGGTTCATATTTAGTATTATATATATGTACATCTATTTGCAGTATCTATCAGCTTTCATCTTACTCCTACGGTCCAATAATGTTTCGTGCAGATTGCCTTCTGTCTTAGCCTTCTTTAACTCTGACACACCTCCCTCGTTCAGGCGAAGTTTCTTGTCTTGGAATTTCTGGAACTTCTTGCTGAAAAATTAATTTTATTTTGAGAATAGATACTAATTTGACGAGGTTTTGGTTTTCACAATTTTGACGACACGGTTGACGCAGTGTCTAAGCGATCAGCTTTCTGCGCCAAGTGTCGCGAGTTCGATCCCCGCACGATACAAATATTTGTATGATCTACAGATAGTTATTTCGGGTCTGGTTATGTGTGCATGTGACATGTATGTTTGTAAACTGTACCCACGATACAGGAGAAATCCTAGTGTGGGGCAATGTTTCATAAAAAAGAAAAAGAAAGAAGGTAACCAAAGTAAGTTACTTTGCCACCAAACATACCAAAACTAGGTTTAAAAAAAATATACTTACACATAATTAACTTCAACCTGAGACAAGTCAGCCTGCTCCTCATCAGGCAGTACTGACTTATTGACCTCTTTTGTTTTATTGCTCCTAATATTACAGAACTCGTCTGAACCAGCAGCAGTACTGCGGGCTAGTACTGCATCATCTTTAGGGTCTACTGACATAAACTTGTTTAGGGAACTCAGGATTGCTGTTTTACCTGTAAATGAGAAGGAATTAGTAGTATGTAGTTTCTCCTTAATTTACTAATAAAATAATGTTATAGTAATGGTGACTCAGCTGGCCAGTAAAGAGGTGGTGGGATGAGCTACACCTACTAGAACAATTGGCCGGTACAACAAGTGGAAGGGGGTAGGGAGGCCTTTGCTTTGTAGTGGGACAACTACAACCGATAATTATAATAATGAATTTCTCAAAAATCATATATTATATTATTTAGGTTAGGATTTACAGTAAATACATACTATTGCAATTAATGATAATAATATATTTCATTATTTCTAAAGGTCTGGTTAAGTCTTAAGCAAAATCTTAGGCAAAGAGCCTTGTAGTCCAATCAAAGTGAAAAAGTAAATACTGCTCACCCTCCTGCCAAACTGGCTCCCACTGTTCCATCGCACCCACAGCATCAGATCTGCCAACAACAGTCTCTTTCACAACTCCCAAGTATTTTCCATATCCAGATTTCAGAGCAAACTTATTATCTCCTGCTGGAAATGCTGTAAATATCTCCTCAGGTGATGGACCCTCCCCATCAGGATGTGGAGCACCAAGGGTGAACAAGCCATTGTCCAAAGCAGATACATAAGAGTTCTTCCCAAATTCTAAGGATATAGAACCTGTGATATCTTCAATCTTTTCTACTTTCCACCAACCACCATGCTTGGTTACATCCTCATCTACTTTGGAAACTTCTGAATTCTCTTTCTTTGTATGTTTGCGTTTTTTTGACCTGAAAAATTTATGAAAAATAAAAATTAACAAATTCCCATAGGGCTAGAGATTGGCCTGGTTTGCTGTTTCAAGATATGGTAACAAGGACTAAAGTTAGTTAAGTAACAACATCTGATTTTTACCTCATCTAAGTATTCCAGATAGTTACTGAAAAAATTTCATGAACGGAATATTTATTTATTAATATTTAGGGTTCTAAACACTGCATTACAAAAAAGTTGATGTGGCTGAAAAAGATGCTCAGCTTAACTGGGCAGGGCTAGCCTGCTGCATGCCATTCGTACTGTGGGCCCACAAAGCACAAGACTGCTGACCTGAGACAGCAAGATGGTGTCGAGGCAGACCTGCCTTCCTTAAGGACTGGCCATATATAACGCGGGATCGCGAGAATTTGAGGGAAATGAGCAAGGTATTTGCCCAGGCGTGTCATGCCAGCATGGGCTTTTGTATAATAATAAATAATAGATATATTATAACCAAATTATCTTAAATTGACACTTACTTAGGTTTATCTCCTTTTAAAATAAGCTTGCCTCGCTTAACAGCCGCGTATTCATCAGCCATAACTTTAATAAATCGCTTCTTAGTAAAATTATGTGCACTCGAATGAAAACGACCCTCTGATCGAATTATGTTGCAACACGATTGTATATTTAAAGTTACGTTGTTCTATCACGATTAAAATAAAACTTGTTGTTTTTACAAATATAATTTATTTTGGACGCATAATAAATATTAATATCCTTATTGTAAATTATCGATTATGGATAATGAAACAAAAACAATAATACCAATATAATTTGTCAGTGTCAGTCAACTTGACAAAAAGGAAAATAAAGTAAACTTTTCAGTGAAGTGACTGACATGGAGGCTAGCGGTGATCGTTGCGCAACGCAAACGTTGTTGAAACGAGCTATCGTCACAATAGCGGTTACCTGGTGTCACCGATCTGAAGTAACTTGCTAACATCTATCCACAGAACACATTACGCTAAAGTCGCTAACATCTACTGTATCAGTATAAGTGTATAATCTACGATCTACTGACTCAATCACGTTGCACGGTGTCGCACACAACGTTCGGAAATTTTCATTACACCTACATCGCTAAACAGCGCTAAACACTATCCGGCTGTATCGGCAATAGTCCGAATGGCACGCACGCGACCCGAATATCACGTCATCGGTTCATACAATCACACGTTACGTTGGACCTTTGACTTTAGCACTTAATGCCATTGTTATAGATGCAGTTTTTTTTTTGTAAGATTATTTTTGTCCATTACTTGCAATTTCTTTGAAATGTTAGTACTTCGCTGAGATACCGAATTGTGTGGCCTTGACCTAGTCTAATTTCACGTGTTCAAATCAAATCAAATCAATCAAATCAAATTTATTTGCTCGAATATGGTATTGTTACAGATGTTGATAGACTTATAAATAAATTATAGCATATTCTGCCCCTTGGGGCGTGCAAATTTGAAATTATACACAGATTGAAAGCTATTATATTTACATTTATATTAGTAACCTGGGTATCTTATCGTCTAAATATTCTTTAACGCTATAATAGTTTTTGCTCATTAAGAAATTGTACAATTTGTTTCTAAATCGGGATACGGGTAATTCTTTGATGGATACGGATACGGGTAATGCCATGTAATATGCATTTCTTTTAAATATTTCTAATTTTATTGCGGGTAGTTTCAGTTTATTTCTATGTCTGAACGTGTTATCAAATTTTTCAAAAAGCTCGGGGTTTTTTTTTGCTAGTATACATATTTCTAGGATATATAGACATGGAACGGGTAAAATTTTATGTTCACGATATAGTGGTTTGCAGGTTTGTGTTTGGCGATATGGTGCATTTTAGGCGCGTTCATATTTTCGAGTATTTAATTTGTTAGTTAAAATAATTTTTGTATCATATAGATTATAGTTTTATATAGTTGTATAATAATTTCATAGTGTTAGTAAATTGTTTTACTTAGATTAGTAGGTATACATTATTGCAATGTGTCTTAGTAATGCGAGTTTACTCTCTCTCTCTTTTTTATAAAGGACCCCGCAACGAAAAAGGCGAAGTGTACACTGTGTGGTATTGAGTATGAAACAAAAATATAAAAAATGCGTGAAATGAGGTTTATTAAAGGAAATAAATATAGCTCGATCAAAAACAAAATATTCAGGTTTATGTTCTTTATTTAAAAAATACATATTCAGTGAATACTAATGGCACATTAAATTTTTTAACAAAAAATAAAAACCGACTCCAAAAAACTCAAAAACAAAACTAATAACTAAAAAGCAAAAAATAAATCTTTTATTATACAATGTAGTAGTTGAAGAATATTGAAATCGGTGCCAAGTAAAACATAAAAGTAATATACCTTGCTGCTATAATAGCGACATTGAAACAACGAGTTCACGTAGAAATTGTCGAGTGCGGAGCGAATTATGCGTCGGACACGACAAATGCATTTCGCCAATTGTGTCGGTTTATCATTGCATGTTTTACTTGGCACCGACTTCAATATTCTTCAACTACTACATTGTATAATAAAAGATTTATTTTTTGCTTTTTAGTTATTAGTTTTGTTTTTGAGTTTTTTGGAGTCGGTTTTTATTTTTTGTTAAAAAATTTAATTATTTTACAATTTTGAGTGATGGGTAGACCTATTAAAGACGATTCTCTTGAAAAACTTTACAAAGGTCAAATGTATGTTGCCCCAAGTCGAGTGAAAACCTTAGACGGTATTGCACTATGTGATTTTAAAATCAAATAAATTACTTAGCCGACCACATGATGAAAACGCATTACGAGAAATGAAAAGATTAAGACGACTATTGTAACTAATACTGTGATAGTTTTAACTTTTAGAGGTTTAAAATGAGCCCAAACTCGAGGGGTTTACTAGTAGCTACTGAAGAGTTCCACCATCTATCTCCTGGCTCCATCATCAGACCCTCTATACCAAATGTTTTATACGGGACTCATCAAAATATATCGAGTGATCCCAAACTCGGAAGTTTTATTCCCTAACTCTTTACCGTTGAGGAGTACTATGACATCCATCATCAGCTCAGCATCATTCAATGATGACTTTCAGACGCCAATACCTAACTTATTAAGAAAAAAAGCTCAAACGGGCTATTTGTCTTACAATATTTGAGGGTATCCCTCGATTTCCCTAGGATCCCATCATCAGATCCTGACTTGGTGATAATGGGACCAAATGGGAAGCATACTCTTTCAAACAAAACAATAATTTTTAAAATCGGTCCCTAATTGACGGAATAATCGCCCAAACACTATGTAGCTGCTATCAACCATTAAGGAGTTCCCTAAACTGTACTGCACCTGCATCAGGGACCTTGCAGTGGCAGTCATTACCCATCTCGGTGTAAAGATCTTGTCAACACGAATAAAATAAGCCCAAACACGAGGTAGTTAAGATGTACCGTTGAGGAGTTCTCTCGATCCTCTGTCGTCTCCATCATCAGATCTGCCCTAAACCTCCATAGTATTGTAGTCTTATCAGATATACACATAAATATCAAGTTTTTACCCCATGCTTGCCTACAATTTTCAAGAGATGCCCTCGATTTCTCAGGATTTCCACCATCAGGTCCTGACCTGATGACAATGGGACCAAATGACAAGCATACCCTTTCAAATAAAAAAAGAATTTTTGAAATCGGTCCAGGCGTCTTCGAGAAATCGAGTAACAAACATAAAAAAAAAAAAAAAAAAAAAAAAAAAATACAGCCGAATTGAGAACCTCCTCCTTTTTTTTGAAGTCGGTTGAAAATAATTTCGAGTCTCACATCTACCAGTAGCCCCGCGACGGGTCACTTTTTTCGTTTTATTCACAATACAACGTATACAAGTATACGTCTATAAGAACGGAAAAACGAGCTATTCGCTATTGTGACGTTAGATACTTTCAATAACCTGTATGTCGCGCAATGACCACCGCAACAGTCTATTGCCAGCCGTAAATCCCGCTATTGGTCGCTACTTGTAATAGCGACCAATAGCGGGATAGCGGGATAGTGCGTTTTAAAAACCGCTATTGATATCCCATAGACAGTTGCGTTTCGATATCCAAGAAAGACGCTACAGCCCGTTAACGCGTTATTTTAGTAGCGACCAATAGCGCGATTTACGGCACTCAACTACGGGTCGTGCGCTAGTGCGAGTCCGATAGTGTTTAGCGATGTAGGTGTAACGAAACGTGGTATGCGTTGTGTTCGAGTGCAACGCGATCAAGTAAGATGTTAGCGGATAGATGTTAACACGTTATTTCAGAACGGTGAAACAAACTATCCGCTATTGTGACATGATTGAGCCATACTCGATTAGGTACGCCCAGTTTTCGAGTACCAAGTACGGACAATAATCATATTATATGATAATAATCAAGGCAATGTTCTTATTGTTACTAATTAAAACTAGCTAAGCCTTTTATTTAAGGAGGCCTGTGTTCAAGATTGAGCAGCGTTGTATTTGTAATAAAAGCAACAAATCATGGTCAACGCATGTTTATATTGGGGTATGCAGGAATTGTGATGTAAATGTGAAACAATGCTTAATTACTACTAAAGACCTTCAAGCATGAAAATTGGTAAAATAATAAAATGAAATACAAAAAAGTTTTGAATCTACAAGGGAACTAAAAGCTGTATAAACTAATAATAAACACAACTACACAAGGTACTTCACCTCTAGTTTAGATTCGAATGCACTATATTTGATGCTGTTTATTTGATCTGTTCGCATGTAATATCACTAAAATCATAAAGTATCATAGCATAGCCCTTTTTTAAAGATATAAAGTGACGCCGTAACGCCATAGTAGAAACATGTTCGTTTTATACCCTTTAAACTTTTATTGATCTACTTTTCGAATAAAGCGAATACAATACATAAATCATTTCGATTTGATATGATAGTATCATATCTTTATAAAGTATCGTTTAACGTTATAATACTTTAATTAAAACATTTGTGTAAACTTGGGAAAAACATTGTAGAATAAAAAGATTTCCGAACGCTACTTTTCAACTCATGCCATTTATCATAGACAACTATCTCTATACACCACGCCATTTTGTAATTTTGAGCATGTTGATTCTACTACGAAAATGATTTTCTTTTCGCAATTATATTATTATGACGGTGTAATTTAATAATTTATTTAGTGAAGGAAACTAAAACACTAAAATGGATATGTCGGAAGTTAAATCGTTCAACGCGGAGGTATTCTTGTTGCTACATTTTCGTATCGAACAAAATGTTCCGTGGCATCTTACTAACAATATATTTCTTACAGCTATCCGGGTTGTACGACAACAAGCCGCCTATATCCAAGGCAAAGATGAGTGCAATCACCAGAGGTGCTATAAAGGCCATAAAATTCTATAAACATGTAGTGCACAGTGTTGAAAAGTTCATACAAAAGTGCAAGCCAGAGTATAAAGTGCCTGGTCTTTACGTGATAGATTCAATAGTGAGACAGTCGCGGCATCAGTTCGGACAGGATAAGGATGTGTTCGCGCCAAGATTTGCTAAAAACATGCAACAAACGTTCGCCAACCTCTTCAGATGTCCTCCTGAAGATAAGGTTAGTTACATAAAATAACTCTTTTAGGTTATAATCTGTACCTCTCTTATCTATGTATTGAACAAATATTGTTGGAAGTGGCCAAGCTATAGTAGCATTTGATAATGTAAAACTAAAGTAGATTCTCGCAGATCATTCAGCCATCATTTTTTATGATTTATGTTCTGTATTTGATTTATCATTCATATATAAAATATTGTCTATTGTATTGAATTTTTTTAAGACTGAACTAAAATTTGCTAAGACTGAAAGCATTCTAATAGGTGTCCATACTTTTCTTAAGTTTTATAACTATTTGTCATTTTATATTTAAGTCTAATTAGAAATAGTACAACGAACATGAATTATGTACCTTTATAAACACTAAACACATATGTTTTCAGAGTAACATCATCAGAGTACTTAATTTGTGGCAAAAGAATAATGTATTCAGCCCACAAGTCATCCAGCCTTTGCTGGACATGGCCGACCCCAACCATCCCTTACATCAAGAGATACAACAACAGCAAAACAATACTGCTAACGGTACAAACATTTTTTTCATTTAACTAATACATATTATAAACTATTGATTTAGGGGAATATATTATATATCTTACATATTTACTTCCTTAGTAATAAACACAGATATAAACAGTGTTGATTAGTAAGGTGGTAATACTGCAGTGATTGATGGTTAAAATGGTACAGTAGTGAATTTGATTCCAATAACACTGCCTGACCTACAAATCATACCTAGGACTTCACTCGCACTTGCAACCATTAGACCAATGTAGGCAGTAATAATATTTATCCTGGATATTTGCATGGGCTACAGATATTTGGTACATTTAGGTACATGTCAGGTTTGTTTCTCTGATTATTCCTGTAATATTTGCCTTGTCCCTCCTTTTGGATATCATTATTGTTGTCAATGGATAAGTAGAGCATATTTACAAGCTAAGATACTACTGCAATAAAAACTATTACAACATCATAAACAGTTGAATGTTTACAATTTCAGGGAGCAGTCTGAATGTGAGTCACAATGCATCAGACAGCAAGATATCACCAGTGCCACCACCACTCCACACCCCTCAGTCTTCCACACCTATGGGCGATCAGGTAATTATATCAAGTATCTAAAACAAATGAGGTGGAACTCCAAACTAAGCAGGGCTAATATTAACAGTAGTCCAATATGAAACCAATAGTTATATGCAAAAATGTTGTTGACTCTGTACTTACTTTTATAAATCTAAATAGATTACCTATCAGAATACAATACAAGTAATAGTAATTGAGTCTTTCCATATTAACAAGTATAATTATATTTCCATCACATATATTTACTCAGTGATTTTATTAACTTGTACATGTGAACATGTAAAGTACTTGTAAAAGCAGAAAAAGATAAAAACACTCAGTTTGCATTTATCAAGGAAAAAAGCATTATTTTGTACATGTATATATCTTTATAACTGTTTGTTTCTTCGTCAGTTCCAGGACCAACCATCGGGTCAACCAGCGAAGTTCAACAGGAAGCTGCTAAACGACTTTGAGTACGAGAGCGAAGATGATGCGCCGCCGGAGCCAGCCGGGGGTCACAGCACGCACAGCTCTCACACCAGTCACACGTCACACACGGGACATAGTACGCAGCAGAACCCTGCAGACGCGCTAGGAAGGTGAATAACGTGTCATATTAAGCCTACTACAGTCTTAATATTCTTAACTGTGTTGCGGCTTCGAATACCGCATGGAGCAAATATTTTTATGACCTAAATGTAATGGTTCTGGATATCCACAATCCAGGAATTATTCAAATTTATTCATATGAATCAACCATAATCAGTTGATATGTGATTTTAAAGATTGGTTCGATTTTTATTTCATTTGAGGTTTCCTACATAATTTCAAATTCTCAGTAACATCCTAAATTTTGGGCATATGTCAGTGGGACAATTTTTGAGCGCTTCGACATGAATCTTTACTAGATCCCTCTATAAAAAACTCACAAAAGTCTCGACTAAAGATATTTCCAATGTGGTATTGCTAGAATTTGAAAAAAAGGTGGGTGATATCTGATTCAACATCGATTTCATGACTTGATATAACTTCTAATCATTTCAGTATTACTCCTCTATTGGTCTCTATAACAGCAATGTCTAAAGGAGTGACAATATTACACCTGTACCTAATCCTTCAGGAATATTCTAGAATTCTGCCATATCACTGATAAAAATTCTAATTTTGTTGTATTTGTTGCAGTATACTAACAAATCCTGAAATTATGAGGCAGCTGCAAAGTTTGCAGGCGCAAATGCAGATGATGACTGGCATGCAGATGCCTGTAAGTATTTATGTTACATATTAGAAATAAATAACTACAGTGCGCCCAGAATATTATAAAGAGAGTGCAAAGAACAAATGCCAAGAATTATTTTTTGCCGCCGAAATTTATGATATACTGGGAGCTCTGTATTCTAACTAAGTTATTAGATGGAATGTAACAACAAGGTGGTTTTGAAGATACTAGTAGCCTAAAATACCCCATTCAAGTAGGCACAATCCACTGTTGGCCAGAGACCACTCCGACAAGTCCCAAATGATCACTTGATTGTTTTAGAATCTCATGCCGATGATGTCTGATCTACAAATGCAACAAAATCAAAATCAAGGCCTTCCATTTATGGTAAGAACCTTTTTACCAACTAAATATTTAGTATACAACTTGGTTGTGGTAACTCACAATGTTAAGGTTCTTGAAGACTTGGATTCAATTCCCGGGTGGAGGCAAAAGCGCGATTTTTCTACTATTGGTTGACAAAGTCTATAATGTTGAAGTATCTTTCTTTGTGTTTATAATAACTTATTGTGAACAGTTGGCCATGATCATCATCGTAATGCATCAGACATGGTCTTCAAAAGACAACAGGCTATGTCTGCAACATTTACTTGTATAATGAAATGAGAATTCGAGACATTAAGGTAGAAGGGTCAACCGTCATGTTGCATATACATGTATTAGTACATCAATCAATCTGCAAAGTACTGGCCATCCAACTAAATAATTAATATGTCCAAAATACTGACTTAGACACATCTTTTCAGGGTTCCCAGCAAGATTCACAGAAGCAAAATGATCCTAAGGACGACATGGTGGAGTCTGACATTGAGTTCGTCGAAACCGGCCCGCAGGTCATTGAAATACCAGATGCCAATGATTCTAGGTAAGACACCTATCTTATATTAATTACTAGAATATATTGGACGCCATATATAGGCATAGTCGGAATTGAATTTCGGGGAGGGTTATCAATAAGCCTCCTGTCTGGAGTGGGTATCATCTGGATTATAATGAAAATACTGTCAACGAGTACGAATATACGTCACTTGGCGTCTCCCGCTTCGACATACGTCGTCCATCTGTAGAGACATTGTTCCAGTGTGAACTCATACAAGCCATGAGCTTAGCTTGGAACAAAAACAAGAGGGGTGTGGCCTATCCACGGAGTAAATACGAAGAGGAGATGTTGTAATTCGATTTCCCTATGAAACATTGCGTGACATTTTGCGGGGCGAGGGGGTGTTAGATCCCGCCCACTTCTTTATTTTCCATCTGCCGGTCTATAGCGAAGCTACTCGCTCGTTCTGTCGATTTTACTTTGTAGTTATATAACTATCTCACGCTAGATGTCACTAAGTGCAAGATGCAACAGGGTTGTACCCAGAATTTTCGTACCAAGGAGTAAACTTTTTAATTTAATTTTTTGTTCGCAAAATTATTGCGAACCATCTTGATACGTATTTTTTTTTTTATTGAAATAGTAATATTAAGAAAAAAAAAATAGAACAAAAAGGTTTTTGATGAATGACGAATGAAGATTATTAGTTTTTCTCTTATTTTTAAATTACTTATTATGTTAAAAAGACTTATCTAGATTGTATACAAAGCTAGTGCTTTTAGAAAAAAACACTTCCCGTTTACGTGACAATCCGTCCGAACCATTAAAAGCCGCATGACGCGAAAAAAGCTTCATACTTAACATGATTTTTTTGATATGCTCAATTTCAGAGGCAGAATAAATAATAGAATTATAACGAAAAAAAATAATAAACTAGGTGGGATTTAAGTACTTTAAATTAAGTAAACAACAACACCATACTAGTTGTCTTACGGAGGGAAAGTACATTAAATAAATTATTGTAGATAGAATATTTAATTTATATTTTCATGTCCAGCGTATTTAATGTTTTAAGTACTTTCCATTTATGAGACAGCCGCGGGACATTCGTTAAAATAATTGTATTCTAATTACGGCCCTGTGTATTTGATATCTTTATGTTTGTTGTTCATAGTTGACGATAGATGGCGGCCTGTTTAGAATATGATATAAAATCTACAAAAATAATATTTAAGCTATTAAAGAGTCTTTAGGAATGAATGCTGAACAAATTTCAGTACATATGATTATTAAAATATATTCATTCTGAGCTCTATGTACCTAAATATTTTTAGTTCCCATGACACAAAGTGTCGCCATCTAGTGTCGGGTAGATAATTATATTTGGAAACGCCCTCTTTAAGAGAATTTTCTAGAACTATTTTAATAAATTACGCATAAAATTACTTACAAATTAAATGTGATGCCATCCATAGCATCAGAACGTCTATCCGAGTAGTTTTTACAAGATAAAATACAACACTTCATTCTATTTTTTCTTCTAGCGCGAATATACCGTAAAATGGGAACGTTTACAAAGTTGTGCACAGGACGAACGCCAACAATACACTGACTAAGGCCACGCCTACGTGATGACGTCAGGGCCTAGTTGGTGTCACAGTGCACAGTTGCTTAGGCCGTCTCCTCTTTGTATTTACTCCGTGGGCCTATCCATATATGAGAATATTTTGTGTAATCTCAGAAATCCTAGCACCACATTCATAAAAATTCACACACAACAATCCACAAAAAAAAAATCGCTCTTACTAAGTCCCTCAGCTGAAAAGAGAAGCCTGGTCACCTGCTTCCCAGGATTAACAAATACCCACTTAGTGTGGCAATTTGACTTTGATTTCATACATTTGCTAAGTTATAAACCTTTGAGAAGGGCTTTAACAAGGTAGGGCTTTTATCAGTACCTCCTTATGCCCACCCTAGAACAACAGTTATCCATAAAACACACGTACACACAGCGTCGCGTACGTGAGCAGGACAGGCCCAAGAGGGGCGCCAAGTGACATATAAAAAAATCTTAGTAACCTTAAGATAAATCATCTTCAGTCTGTTAACATGATCTGCTTTTCCTCTATCTTCTTGTTTTATTCACTTGGCTTCATCTTGTGCATAAAAGCAGAGTGTAATTAAAATATTTGTTATTTTATATCAAACATGGTATAATTTTAGTTGCTAGGGAAACTTTCACATACTGGGTGATTTTTTTTACCGTCTTGAAAAAAATAGGGCGTGATAGGTAAATGGAGTAGAAGCCTATGGCATGGTTATTTTATATATTTTACTTGTTTTACTAACATAGTCTGAAATTAATCTACCAATATACACTACTAATTTACAATCAATTTTTCATATTAAAACATTTAACAGAAGAATTTGAAAAAATAATTAAAATAATTCAAAATCGTAAACATGGTCACCCTACTAAACGCGCGACAAAGTAGGAAAGATTTCGTAATAGGTAGCTAAACTATCTTCAAGGACACTCGCACCCGCCGGGTTCCCCTTCCCGCCGAGCCGCGGGCGCAGGACCCGCGCTCCCGCCATCCCCCGCCCGGCCGCCCGCCGTCCTTTTATTTTGATTTTTTCAGTCGCATGCGATTAGGCACTTTGTGACGTCGCGAGATCTATTCGCATTGTTTACATTACCGCGCTCATAAACAAAAAAATGTACGAATACAACAGTGTAGAGTATTTAGCAATGGTGGAGTGAATTTAAACAGTGCATAATAGAAGCTTTTGATATTTTAAAAAGTGATAGTGACGCCCTCCTTAGTTTAACAAACAATTTACAAGACGTGCTAGTTTGTGTTTAGAGAGAAACGGTGGACACTGAACAGTTACTGTGATATCGCTAAAAGGTACATTTTATTCTGTAATTAATCAGTGTAATTTGTAAATAAGTTGATTTCAATCTTTTAAATGCGCCTAGTATGTTGTAGTTTACGCATAATACTCGTACCTACTATTTTATTTATTCCGATAAATTATGATAAACTTTAACATGTAACACAACTACAGCATGTTAGAAGGTCCTAAGCCCTTAAAAGTATGAAGGGAAAATCGAAATCTCTCGAATGGTAGCAATGGGTAGGTATTTACGCTATCTCGCTCGCACTTTTCATTCATGCGCGATCGCGGCATAGGCAGTGTAGGTACCTATTTTAATATTACGCACGCGCCGTGTAGGGTGCCTTCTTTTTATGTATTTTATTGGATTTTCTGAACTGTAATAATCGACGGGCTATCACACTAATACTCTCATCCATAGATTCTACTCCACAAACATAACACACCATATAATTTTCAAGACGGTAAAAAAAATCACCCAGTATATAAAAAGTTGGTTTATGATAGTATCGAATTTTGACGTCATAGAATAAAGTTGCTTGTTCAAGGAAGTTAAGTATCCAGTTTCTCAAGGGCTGAACAAATCTCTGACATAATTGATTGTTCAAAGTGATTGTAGATTTGGATCAACTAATCACAACGGCTAACATAAGCTTTTCAGAAACTGGAGTTACGTATTTCAAAATTTTGTTAGCTACTAGGATCCATGGTGTTTTACTTACATGTGAAACTATCGAAGCATCTATGTGCATGTTGTATGCTTGTCTGGTTTGCGGCACACTTCCACTTCCACATAACTAACCGAAAGCTCACGAATTTAATTAGCGTTTATCTCAAAAGTCCATCGCCCAAGTCTCGGAGACATCGTTCAAGGTCGAAGTCGCCGCGACGACGCCGGAGGTCCTCGCGCTCGAGGTCGCGCTCGCCCAGGAGAAGACGGGACAGAGATAGAGAAAGGTGACACTCTTTTTCTTTTATAGCTTTCATTGACACTGTATGAAGAGGATTTTAGAGAAAAAAAAGTTAAGCATTCATAAAGAGATTGTCAAAAGAAGATACTATAAATTTCAAAATTTAAATGGTTCATAATTTTGCATTTATTTTAATAGAATTCATTAACAGATAGTATCACATATATTGTAACTAATTAAAGTATGTGTTCAGGGATAGAGATAAGGACAGAGACAGGGACAAAGATAGAGAAAAGAATTATAAAGAGCGGGAAGCAGAAAGAGAAAAGCAGAGGGAGAGGGAAAAGAAAGGGTTGCCGCCGATTAAGAAAGAAAACCTCAGTGGTGAGTATTGAATTTGTATATTATACTGTCGTTTTGTTTTGTATAACAAACTTATTTTTTTTTTATGTAGTATGGTAACTTAAATGGCCTACTAGAAAGATAATATTGATGGTGTCTGTCTCTCTGGCAGTCGAAATAGTGATATAGTATGTCGTGTGTAGAGGCACGATGTGTTGAGTGTATGTGTGGTGCAGTGTGCAGCACGACGCTGTGGGTGGGGCACCTGTCGAAGCTGGCGACGCCGGAGGAGCTGTCGGACCTGTTCGGCGGTGTGGGCGGCGTGGCCGCCATCGACGTGGTGGCGCCGCGCGGCTGCGCCTTCGTCGTCATGGAGCGACGGCGCGACGCCAGCAAGGCCATCGCCAAGCTCAACCGACACAAGCTGCACTCCAAGGAGATCACCGTACGTTACACGCCTGAACTACTACTTCACAGTTTACTTACTAATACATACCGCGGATTCGGTTCCATTCGCGAACACATACCGAACCGAACCGTTAACCCAAAAGTTACAGAAACATGGCGTGAATATTTTGGCATTACGTAGCATCACGCCTGTTTTACCCAATTTAGTTAAAAGTTTAACTATTATTCACATTCACATTTCACCGATAACGTTATTGAGTTCTATGTAACAAGGGGTGAGCCTATTGAAATCAACCGGGCACGCTTACCGAGAATGTCCATACAGAAGAACCCAATAACACTTTGCCCGACCCAGTTTTGAACCCGGGCCCATTAATCCACTAGACCAATGAGGCAGTAATGCTTTTTATTATACATTATTTTGCTTGTGACACGCTTTGATGTTGCTTCTCCTGATATAAATATCTTAAAAAATTAACAACGTGCAATCGGTTTAGTCCTTTTAGAAAATTTTCGACAAATACTAAAAAACACTTTCTCAATTTAACTTAATGTAACCAAAAATGTCATTAAACACAATACTCAATAGAAAATCTATTATTTATCGATCACCGGCAACCAACTGATAGATTCATGAGCTTTCATTTTTCTCCCAGGTGGCATGGGCACCAGGCAAAGGTGTAAAAGGTCGGGAGTGGAAAGACTATTGGGAAGCAGAGCTGGGTGTGTCGTACCTGCCGTGGCAGGCGCTGCAGGCGCGCTGGGCGCTGGGCGCGCTGTCGCTGGACGCGCTGGAAGACGGAGGCGCCGTGGACGAAGACACGCTGCCGCCCTGGCTACCGCCGAGAGTCAGTACTTGCGATACTACTTTCCAGAATGTTTCTCTTATATTTTGATGTAAACCTGAGTATAGTATCTTCAAACATTTTCAGCCTGTTTTTAGAGAGTAACCCTGAGTCCTAGCAGTAGCAAAAAGCAGTAGAATGATTTTATTCTACTGCTTAGGACCCTGGATTTCTCTTTGAGAGAAGGACCGTTAATCCAGTACCACTAACAAATACGTTCTCCCACAGATCCTCCCTAAATCGATGATGGAGAACATGTCGATGTTGGGCATGCCGGCACCGAACGCGGGTCTCATGGCCAACATGGCGCCCAACCTGGGCAGCATGCCGGCCAACCTGTCGGCCAGCCTGCCGCTGCCGCCGTCGTCGCTGGCGCCAACGTTGGCCGCGCAGGCACTCAACATGCCGGTGCCGAGGATGCCGCCGCCTGGGTGAGGCCAGCTCTATACATATATACTTCACTATTTTATATCAGTTTTTTGCATGAAACATCATTATCACTGAGTAGTATGTAAATGGAAAGTTTATACGAATATCAGATACCGGATCCATGTCGCCCCCGGTGCTGCTTATGATCAGTTGACGTCTATGGCAATAGAACTCTTTTTAAAACGTATCTCACAATTTAACCACAATGTTTTTTTTTTTATTTTTATTAACCGTATCGTAAATACTATACATATGCTGTAATGTATATTATAGTGATAGTGCAGGCATCTGTCGCGCAATTAACTCACTACTTATCACTTTATTTGTATACTGCTCCGCGAGTATCTTAATACATTTGATTGTGGTCTCAACTAAAATCCCTTAAATGTGTTTATTGTGACACAAAAAGAATTCTCAGTTTCAATAATTAACAATAATGTTAAATTCTGATTTGATTTGTTAATATTTTGAAAAGCATCTGCATCCCGTAGGCTATAGATGTAGATGAACATCCAGTGTGATAACAATAGTAGCATTGACGTGTTGTTTTGTCCGGCAGTATGTCAGCAGGCTTGCCGCCCGGCATGGCTCCCGGCATGCCGCCCGGCATCCGTCCGCCCAGCATACCGACAGGAGTGCCAGGTAAATATCAATGCATTATTTCATAGTAAAACCCGAGCCCCGATATCTCATCTCACCCTCTTCCTCTATATCTCTTCTTTTTTTGACACTATACTTTTCCCCTACACAAATATATTGGGAAATTTGACATTATTATTATACAACATAATAAACGCAAGCCTAATTAGAATATTCAGTTAAAAGCATGATACAATAACTAAAACAAGTGTTTTGCATTATTGACTGCATTTAAAATTGAGTTTTATAACCTTGTTACTAGATTGAATATCATTTGGTTCATTTGATTAATAGATAAGAGTTTTTTTTTTTTTTTTTGGAAAATACTTGTATGAAATGTTACTAATATCGATTCAGTAGTCAATTATGAACAAACTACTTTGAGGACTTGCGTTTATTTTGTAACACATTGTATATACATAAACTAAATTTAAAAAACAAACCATGGAGTTTCTTTCCTATTCTTCTCCATAGGAAAACTAACTGGTCTACATGAATAAAATATATTTTATTATAATTATTTATTTATAAATACACTTGACAACTGTAGGTATTCAATCTAATTCAACATGTTAGCATCAGCGTTTGTTCTAGGCTTACAGAACGACGCGGGTCTCCCTCCAGCGGGGCCGCTGCTGCGCTTCCCGCCCGGCATGCCCCCGCAGTCTATGGCACAACCTGGTAACTATTCACTTACTTTTTTTAAGCTGTACATCGGTACAAATATTGTAACATAGGCTACATTTTCTTTTGAAAGTCAATCACTAAGGGGTGCAACGAGGTATTGAAATTTTTATGGAAAAACTGAAATCCATCCAAATGAAGTCAGCAAACGCAGAATTTCTATAATAGGCTAGTTGACTGCATCAAAACTAAATTCTGAAATCTTGTTTGGTAAATAGTTTTCCTTCTAAAAACTCAGTAAAACTTAATCTCTTGCTTATCTTTGGAGTTTTCAATTTTTAATTTATCAAAATCACACAATAAGTACGTTAATGGCAATGAAAAACTATGACGTCACGCCTTGCTATTCCTAACATTTTTAGAACAAAATTTCATTTTTGACAGTTCATAAAAAGTAACTCAGATGACTAGTAGTCAATTACCGTATTGCTATAATATATTGTTTTTTGTATATGACAATAAATTCCGAATTTAACGTTAAATCCTGAGAGGTGGATGTTGTCCACCGAAACGCCGGTTTGATAATGTTAACCCTAAAATATTTGTGTGGTCGTGCAGGCATGGTAGGCGGGTTCCTGAGCAGTCTGCTGGGAGTGGGCGTGGGCGTGGGCGGGCTGGTGGGCGGCGTGCCGCTGCTGCACCACGCGCCGCTGCACGCGCGCGACACTCCGCCGCCCGCGCTGCAGCAGCCGCCCGTCAGTATACACATACTTAGCTATTATGTTCCTGAGCAGTCTGCTGGGAGTGGGCGTGGGCGTGGGCGGGCTGGTGGGCGGCGTGCCGCTGCTGCACCACGCGCCGCTGCACGCGCGCGACACTCCGCCGCCCGCGCTGCAGCAGCCGCCCGTCAGTATACACATACTTAGCTATTATGTTCCTGAGCAGTCTGCTGGGAGTGGGCGTGGGCGTGGGCGGGCTGGTGGGCGGCGTGCCGCTGCTGCACCACGCGCCGCTGCACGCGCGCGACACTCCGCCGCCCGCGCTGCAGCAGCCGCCCGTCAGTATACACATACTTAGCTATTATGTTCCTGAGCAGTCTGCTGGGAGTGGGCGTGGGCGTGGGCGGGCTGGTGGGCGGCGTGCCGCTGCTGCACCACGCGCCGCTGCACGCGCGCGACACTCCGCCGCCCGCGCTGCAGCAGCCGCCCGTCAGTATACACATACTTAGCTATTATGTTCCTGAGCAGTCTGCTGGGAGTGGGCGTGGGCGTGGGCGGGCTGGTGGGCGGCGTGCCGCTGCTGCACCACGCGCCGCTGCACGCGCGCGACACTCCGCCGCCCGCGCTGCAGCAGCCGCCCGTCAGTATACACATACTTAGCTATTATGTTCCTGAGCAGTCTGCTGGGAGTGGGCGTGGGCGTGGGCGGGCTGGTGGGCGGCGTGCCGCTGCTGCACCACGCGCCGCTGCACGCGCGCGACACTCCGCCGCCCGCGCTGCAGCAGCCGCCCGTCAGTATACACATACTTAGCTATTATGTTCCTGAGCAGTCTGCTGGGAGTGGGCGTGGGCGTGGGCGGGCTGGTGGGCGGCGTGCCGCTGCTGCACCACGCGCCGCTGCACGCGCGCGACACTCCGCCGCCCGCGCTGCAGCAGCCGCCCGTCAGTATACACATACTTAGCTATTATGTTCCTGAGCAGTCTGCTGGGAGTGGGCGTGGGCGTGGGCGGGCTGGTGGGCGGCGTGCCGCTGCTGCACCACGCGCCGCTGCACGCGCGCGACACTCCGCCGCCCGCGCTGCAGCAGCCGCCCGTCAGTATACACATACTTAGCTATTATGTTCCTGAGCAGTCTGCTGGGAGTGGGCGTGGGCGTGGGCGGGCTGGTGGGCGGCGTGCCGCTGCTGCACTGTTCCTGCATTTATTTATTATCTTGATACCCATCCAAAAGTCCTTGTTGACTTCCCTAGAAAATTATTTCAATAACAATACAATTCTAATGTATTAAAGTTCAATAAATATTTCTTATTTCGTTGACCAAATATACACTACATTTGGTCAACTTTCGCTTCGGTACCATTTTGGTTAGTGACGCATACTAAAGCAATAATGTGATTTCTAAAAACTAATTACCATAAGTGACTACAACTATGTCAGTATTCATTCATCAACAGACCCAAACCCTTTTCGATATATCTGACATCTTGATATATATGTTGAACTTGTCTCCACAGAGAACGGGTGAGGCGCACCACAGTGACGACGCGATGGACCTGGACACAGAAGACAACCACGCGGACGAGCCCAGCAACGATACCAGCGACACCAGCGGACCTCCGCCTGCACTGCTACCTGATCAGGTAATACTTCTTCGTGTCGATTGGTTATGTCAATAGCATTATCCGTGGAATTAGGCAGGCATTTCAAAAAATAAATAGTCTCACACTTAATATTATCCAATTCCAAAGTGTTTTTATTCTAATATATATCCTATACCCTGAACTGGTAACGGTTTACATAAATCCGACATCGATCGATTGGATTATTTTTCAAAGTAACGCCTGAGAACCACAGAGTAGTAAGCGAATAGCGTGCTAGTGTATACTGTATATCTCAATTGCTCACTAGCGATGAAAGGATAACCGTTATTCGACAAACAGATAGCGCGGGTCGTACATAAATTATATTTTTGCGTTTTGTACTCGTAATTCACGCACTTTCAGACGCATATTTTATACTCCATTACCTGCTCCTCTGCAAATGACACAATTTTAAACGACCGAATATGTTGAAATTTTATTGATATTATATATAATATATTTTTATCATCTTAACAGATCCAAGCACTCCTGTCAAAGCCTCCGCCAAACTTCAACTCATCAGAACCTCCCCCTGGCTTCAACATGTCGGAACCTCCACCATTCAACGTGAACCAGCCGCCGCCTGACGACAAGCAGGACGACGACAGGAAAGACAGGGACAGAGATAGACGGGGGGAGCGGGACAGAGACAGGGAGAGGCGCGACAGGGATAGAAGAGATCGGGGAGATAATAGAGACGGGAGGAGGGAGCGGGGGGACCGCGGCAGGGATAGAGATAGGTGAGTTTTATTCAGTTATTACATTATTCTGCCATTTCAACTTTATAGTATTTAAATGTGACCTCCTACAAAGATTAATTTTTCATGGGCAAGTATCTGCAGAGTTAAACAACACTTACTGCGGTCAATCCTCATATGGGTAACCGTTTTTCACACATCGACTGTTCGAGGCCCCTCAGTGCCTCGGAAAGTACGTTGAGCAGTAGATCCCGGGTGTCATACGAATAACTATAATAGGCGTTACGGGAGTCAGCCGCTTAAAAAGTCTGACGACCGGTTTAACCTTAGATTATCAGTATCTCCCAGTAAATGAGTGGCGGAAGTCAGATGATGGTCGCTGCGTGTAAAAAAAAAATATTCAGCCGCACTTGGTTAAACTAGGAGCTGATCCCTACATAGTTGAGAAAAGTCTAGGCAGATAAAAGTATTTATGCTATATTAATTTGAATTTGTACAGGGAAGGAAGGGATGATCGAAGAGATCGCGACAGAGACCGAGGTCGTGAGAGGAGAGACCGGGACAGAGATAGGGGAGACAGAGAAAGAGGAGACCGCTTTTCATCTAGAGATAATAATAACAGGTGAGACTTGTTATTCTTTATTTGATTTTTTTAAGTAGTTAAAATGTGTTTTCTCTTGTTTTGACACGTTATCGTCACGTTATTAGAGAACACAAGACAAAAAAGCTTAGTTACATAGCTTTTTAGGATAAAGAATAGCTTCAGCTTATAATATTGTGGCAGTAGCGGCTAGCCAGCTACTATTTTTATTAAAATTATGATGAAATTGTAAGAATGTTAGTATAAGTGTGAAATATTACACTTTAAAAATTATTCAACAATATTGTATTCTTTGTAACTTCTGCACAGTTTTCCAGAGGTGCCAAAATGTTCGCTCCTCGTTTTAGTATCCGTACAACATTAAAATATCATACCATAGTACATTCTAGTCATAAATCCTAATAGTGACTTCATTTACAGAGAGCGCCAAGAAAACAGCAGAGAAAAGTCTCCACGGCCACCCACAAGTAACGACGGCACAGAGAAAAGTCTGCAGGAACGACTCTGGGAGATGGCCAACGGGAAGCCGGCGCGGGACGACAAGCGGGACGAGTTCCCCGACGTGCGGGACGACGCAAGGGACGTGCCGCGGGACGACGCGCCGCCCGAACGGCCCGCGCGGGACAGGCTCGCGCCGCCTGCTGCCATGGACACCGGTGAGCCAACACAACCTTACTGCCTTTTACGTCATTCTTCTCTGTGTCGGCAATCTGGCCGATAAGGAACTGCCACTAGTGTCGTATACTTTTAACCCTTGTTCCATATAGTTTCATACTATATACGTAAATAATGAGCGTTGGATCTATGACAAAAAAAAAAACAAACAATAAAACAATAACAAATATTATATATATATATATATATAATACGGAACAGGATAGAATTTTGTAGTAAAGAATGAGATATAATATATAAATTAATATGTAATTTGTGCAAGTAAATATGCATCACATTCTTTATTCCGCGCTGTTAATATAACTACTAGTTTAACAGCATTCATGAATACATTATAACATTCAGCAATCAGGGAGCATGCTACCCCGTCCACTTGCTATAATGAACACAAAAATGTATATATTCGTATCGACATTCTATAGAAATTTTAGAAAGAGTATTGATTTTTGTGATATTTTTGAATGCCAACCAAATATCTATATTATGTATTAGCAGGTATTATGTAAACAATGTTTGAAGATTTTGGTCATTAATTTATTTATACTTATATTATAAAGAGGTAAAATCTGATTATAAGTTTGAATGTAGGGGATGATCTCCGGAACTAATGATTCGATTCTAAAAATTCTTTCACTGATTGAAAGCTACATTATTTCTGAGTGCTATAGACTGTAAACTATATATTGCACGTACGTTACGCCGACGAAATGTGGAATATGGTCCATGTACATGATGATCTTATACGGTCCCCTCCGCAGCGGGCTCGGTGCCGCCGGTGTCGGGTGAGGGCTGGACGCAGCTGGCGCCGCCGCGACTGCCGCCGCCGCACATGGCGCCGCACTTCAGGGCTGGTCAGTACACACACACCACACACTGCTCTGTCTTTGTATTGCATCTTACTTAACACATTCACTGTTGTACACGTGGTGATGAATTAAATCATCAGCTTCTACAAGTTTTGTTTTTTGATATTAAAAAAGAATATTGAAGATTTTATTGTCAGCGACTTCGAGTGTCTGGATTCCGGATTTTTTCCATACAAACTTCAATCCTCTGTTCTACCTTTTAGAGGTTGCTTTTGAAACAAAATGGCACCCTAATTACGGGACGTTTTGGGCTGCTGACTGCCCGTAATCTATCACCATGCAGGTATTCCTATCACCGATACCTTAATCTACTTTTTGAGACACAGATTGTCTTGAGATGTTAAGAACGATCACCCATCCAAGGTTAAGTTGGGTTAGCGAACGTTAAGTAGAGAATTAGAGCTCTTTTTACGAATCCCGTTTAGCAGTGAATGTGTTAAGAGTTTTGCTTGAACACAAAACGCATGTTTTCCCGCTTACGCTAAATAACAGCCGTAATTCCAAGTGGTTCTACTTGTGTTCAATTGTTCATATAAATGTTTGATGTTGTGTCTTGCTATGTAGCTAAATAAATAGTTTTAATATCGATGTAAGCTAAAATAGACCTTATTCTCGGTGTTCTAATGAGATTTAACCTCAGGATGTGAAAGCAATTTCTTGATTGACTTTACATTAGCTGATTGCAAAGTGTTTGACACGCTTAATACTCGGTGTTATCAGCGCATCCCTGGTTATTTTTGTAACAATACTAAGGCATTAACTATAATAACCTCATTATCAGCTATAGGAATAGGTAGTGCAATTCAGGGTCAACAACCTTAAATGTTATATTGGTATGGATATGCCTCCGGGATTCCGATATTATATATAAAATAACAAATAATAATAAAATATAGTTTTCCTCCTAATGGTATAACTACATGTTTTTAATAACTTAAATACATTTTAAATGAGTATTTAATTTTTTACTAATTTAAAATAAACAACAATATTGACGGTACGGTTGGCGCAATGTGCCGTGGGTTTGAGTTCCATACGGAACAAATATTAGTATAACCTACAGATAGTTATTCCTGGTCTCTGGGTATTTGTGCATGTGAATATTTGTGTTTGTAAACGCAACCACGATACAGGAATTATATCAAGTGTGGGGCAGTTTAAAAAAAATGGCGATTTGTTTAGCTTCATTCGTGAAAAATGCTCGTTCTAAATGTGATTATTGTTTAACAAATATAATGTAACCAGTTCTTAGCGAAAAGTACTTATATGGTGGCACCTAAAGTTGTAACTATTCTTAAGTACCTGTATATGGTCTACATGAATAAAAACATATCTTATCTTACTCAATGGTCTAGCGAGGCTGATTCCAAGGGTGTGCCAGACGATTTCAGACTTCGTCACTCGTTGAGGCCCTTTCCTTGCCCTCATTTAAATATTAATTGTGTTAATACTATCACATAATTTCCCATCGACTGTTACATAAATTATTATGTGCATGAAATATTTATATAGGTGGCTAGAAAGGGCAATGTCATGATAACACTATATTGTGCGGATGCTTGCGATGCGATGCGAAAATTGCATACATTTAAACTAACAATGGCCATAATACCGTTACATATCGCATTAATCTCTTTCTAACAAACATCATTGAGAAGTGACAACAATGATGATGGATCAAATCACATTGATAACAAGCAAGTGGACTTAACAGGTTTATTTTTTTTCTATCTTTTTCTCATATTTGTTGTTAGAAGGAGACATAGTGAGTCCAAATTAGTTTAGTTTATAATTTAAAATTAGTATTTTATAATATATGGGGTCCTCAATTTATATTGATTAAGTTCACACAACCAACTCACTCCTCTCTTCTCTCATTTTTTGGTCATTACTGATATATGGCAGTGGAAAATAGTTTCATACAAAATTTTGTCTATTAAAGAGTATTTCAATTTACAGAGTTGAGAATGAGAGGACCACCTAGGCCCCCGATGTCAGGTATGGCTGGACAAGGTAGCCTCGTACGTAAGTTGGGCCGGCGCTGACGTGACGTGTTGTGTTGCAGGTCCGTGGCTGGAGGGGCCGGGAGCGGGGCCGTTCGGGGCGCGCTTCAACGGCATGGGCCCGCCCTTCAACAGGCCGCCCTTCGACGCCGGCCCGCCCATGTTCGAGGCCGGGCCGCGCTTCGAGCGCCCGCCGTTCGGTCGCATGCCGTTCGACGCCATGAATCGACCACCGTTCGACGGACCTCGTCCTCCGTTCGATGGTCCGCGTCCACCGTTTGAAGGTCCCCGGCCGCCCTTTGACGCGCCGCGTCAGTTCGACGGGCCTCCTTTCGACGGTGATAGACCTCCCTTCGATGGTCCGCCGCGGTTTGACGGTCCGCCGGAGTTCTTCGACCGTCCGCGGGGACGCTTCGAAGAGCGCGAACAGTTCGGCGACCGAGGGTGGAGCGGAGATAGAGAGCGGGACTGGGGCGACCGCAGACCTGACTGGGAAGACCGACGCAGGGATAGGAGACAGCCCAGAGACCATGAGGATAATAGGTTTAACAGACCACAGGACAGAAACAACGACAGGAGGAGGACATTTGACGATAATCAACAAAACAGGGCCAGGCCGCCCAGAGAAGAAAGAAATGATAGAAACGATAGAAATGAAAGGAATGTTTCAAATGAAAGAAACGATAGAAATGAAAGGAACGTTGGTAATGATAAGAATGAAAGAAACGTTGGAAATGAGAAGAACGATAGAAATGAAAGGAATAACGGAAATGAAAGAAACGATAGAACTGAACGGAATGTTGGAAATGAAAGAAATGACAAAAGTGAAAAGAATGAAAGAAGCGATAAAAACGAAAAGAGTGAAAGAAACGAAAGGAACTCCAGGCGGGACAGAGATAGAAAATCAAGGTGGGGTGCTGCTGAAGAATCCGAGCCAACGGGCAATGGAGACAATGAGAAGCCACAGGAATCTAGCGAAGTCGCCTTGAACGAAGCCGCTGGTGACGCGACTAGTGCGGAAGCTAGTGAGCGAGTCGATACTAGTCATGACGAACAAAATCTACAGGCAGAGGCAAATGAAAGTAACGCTATGGAAGAAACTGAGCCCGAGAGCCGAGAAGAGACTCGTGACGACGATGCAACTGAGAGCTACGAGAGACCTGCCGAGCAGGACATCTCTGAGGACAGAAGTTATGAAGAGAGCGATAAACAGACCTACTCGCCCCCAGAGCCTGAACCTCCCGCTGAAATGAGGGAAGAACCTAAGAATGACCTGTATGATGCAGGCGAAGCTATCGACACCAGCTTCTCAATGTCTGCCCCTGTAGAAAATGAACAGGAATCTCCCCCGCCTTCTCCTGTCGTTGAAAAAGAATTGACAGAACCTATCGAAGACGTCTCAAAAACGGTCGACATGTTCGGCCCAGAACGAACAGAGTCAGAACAGAGCGAAAGTGCTCAAGACAATGAAACTGAGGATGAAGTCGCCCAAAGCAAAGAGGGTGCCGCTTGACACCGGCGAAGATGGAAAGTCGGGTATTTCCAGTGGAAATGATTCGGGTGACGCGAGCGAAGCCCGAAGAAGACGCGCCTCCGGGCGAGTCGTAGCTACGCTTTCCTCGCTCGTAGATGTCGGCCGCGTGCGCAAAGCGTAGCTAACACTCGGCCGACCGCCGAACCGTTATAACGCCAAAGATATTTTTTTATACACGAAACAAAAGTTGAAATATACGAGTGCCTTATTGGTTACCAAAGTGGTGTTTTGTTTTGATGCCGGCACGCGAGGCGTTGAAGAGGAACGCGCCTGGGCACTCAAGTCGAGTGACCCGGGCCAGGTACGGTTGCTAATGATACACATTCGTACGCGCGTCTAGAACAATTGCACGCTAATGCACACAGTACTGCCACGTTGCAACATGTCCGCGATGTTCTTGTCAGTGATACTCAACTTTAAGATCATATACCGCAATGTTATTTTTCATTTAGAATCCGCTAGTGTAGATTTTGTCTTTGTTAATAATATAATTCCGCGATGTTTCTAGTAAAGTCAGTTGATTGTCGATTTTACATGTTGCAACATTAACAAATTGCCTACAATAGTGAGAAATATGCACAATTGTACTCGGCGGGCGTCATTATTTTATTATTGCATAATGTCGAAATGGAATCAAGATATATATAATAGTACATTATGTATAATAATAAAGTAGTTCAATTGTTGTTTTATAATATGAATGATGACCATTTCGACATATTATATCGCTAGCAATGTGTGCAAAATACCTCGGCGGCGGCCGCGTCACCCGAATCAGCCACGGAAATATATGAAGAGTTGCGGCGGACGACAAGAACGGAAGATCGCTTCATATCTACTCTATCACGGACTCCTGTGTTTAGCTAATGTGTTACGTCGATATAACGACTGTTTTTTATTAAGTTCTCTTATTATTTTTACTTTACTGACTTCGATAACTCGAATTGTATGTGTATTCTTTTCTTTTGGCAACAACAGTTGCAGTAATTAACTACATAATTATCTCAAGAATTCAAAATTACCACCAAAATTTGTTACATCTACTTCGCACTTTTTAAAAACTATAACTGACTATTGATTGAATCGTTGTCTTAGGTAATTTGGTGGCGGTAGGGATCGGATTTTAAAATAACGACTATTTAAATCTATTGCATAGATATAAACATGTTTTATAAATTTATATAGGCACTATATCTGTAGTTAAATTGTTTATGGATTTAGGTTGTATTGTAGGCTGGCAATAAGAATATTTTACTTTTGAAGAACACAGCGCAATAACCGCGCTATGTATATGCTTCATAGTATCGATGTTTATATGTATCATATTTTTATAAATTACAATGTGGGTCTTATTATATCATTGAGATTTACCTACTCCATTAATTTTGAACATTTCAGTGTTAGGTATATTTAGCTGTGTAGATAAACATTATAATTTCAATGCATGCTTCAATGTTTGTCATATTTGCTTGAATAAAAATTTACAAAATTCATTGGAGCAATGTTTGATTAGATTCCGGAACATTCTAGAACTTTCTAGTGCAGCATGTCTCCGTGGGTCCTCAGTCGACGTGCGGGGTCCCTTTTGCACACATTGACTAGTTCGTGCGTTGTTTTTGTTCACGTTTCAGCTACAGCCTAATATAGCCGTCAGCAAACGAATAACAGCAGGCAAGCTACTCAACGTGCCTGCACTTATTAAATAATATTATACTGTTGAAATATTTTGTTGTATATAACTTAACATCGTTAGTAAGCTTCCTATAACTGTTAACAAACTTTCACAAAAACAAATTTGTTTAAATTTTTTATTTTTTATTAATCGTCTAGATTTTTTATTTATACACATTTCTGCCTACTCTTCAAGTGGCAGCAGTTAGAGTTGTACAAAGTACACAACGTATTAACCCTGTTTATATATAAAAACAAGACTGAGCAAAAAAAGTAGAATATAAGATTGTAGCATGTGGCGATATATACTTTCTGCCTACCCTACAAAGAATAAAGTGCTATAGAAATCACGTGCAATCAAACATTAGTCAAGTGTAGTGTCGTATCCTTCATCATGTATAAATATGTGCTATGTATAAATATGCCTACCAGGTTGCAAGTAGGAATTAATATAAAGAGACATCAAAATTAGATTTGCGCCTGTGCTAAGCTTCATAGCTACCAGTGCTACCACCCTACAGTTGATAGTATTCGAGTGCTAATTGGAAATATAACTAATTCAACAATATTACAGGCTTCAGACAAGTCTCAGTTCTTTTTATCTATAATGATTAATAAGTGGTTAATGATTTCATTGTATCTATTATAATAATATAAAAAAAATAAAGCCGACGAATCTGTTTATACATTTATTAGATAATTTGAGATTTGACGCTCACGAGATGTTCTCAAACTAAATATTAAATAATTTGAAGACTATCTTAAAAATAAAATTCCGGTGTGCGTGTGTTATACTCCTCCTAAACGGCTTGATCGATTTAATTTACTTTTTATGATGTCACCTGGGTGGGTGATTCTTAGTTGTAGTTGGACCCGGTAGGTGGCGCTGTTGTTAAGATCAAATCAGACTTAGAATTTCGCATATTAAATCTATGTATCAAATACACGCAGACGAAGTTGTGGGTTAGTAAAAATGTATAATTTATCGCACACAGTCCTATCTTTTTCTTTTTTATTTGAGTAGGTTCTATTTCTAACAGTTTCAACGTCGATAGATAACAGATGTCCATTAATTCACAGGCAATAGACTCATATCTTGCACATGAGTTTCTGATTGGAAATACAGCGAGGTGAAGGTAGATTAAAAAAAAATCTAAGCGAACAACCACATATTAATATTAAACCTAAAACGTGTGTAGATTTGAATTATCACACGTATTGAAATAAAAAATGTCATGGCTAAAGAAAGCCCATTGCTACAGCAAGCACTAGCACTACTGCACTTTCACTGCCTTGGGTTCATTAGTTAAAATAAAACCTTCGCCCTCAAGCTTATTATGCTGCTGTTTAGCAGTAGCCATCTACAGTAATATATAGTACGTAGAACGAAACGCATGTCGAAGATGACGCGTTGCTTCCTGTATTCAATAACACAATTTTAAGCATAGTATTTTAGCCGGTTTTTTTAATCGTAGTATTAAGTTCTGCTGTGGATACTACTTTGTTTTATTTAAACCTACCAAATTATGTTGTGGTTAAACAGTTATTTATATAATCGATTAGTCTCTTATAATTAATATTTTTTATTTGCAAATAAATCCCTCTTCATTTTTTATTTAGATCTTTATTACAGGATATAAGCATAGTATCTGTGAAAGTAGTGATTATACTTATATACTCATTGATGTGTTTAAAATTTGTTATGAGAAATACCTATGTAGATAGGACCGTATATTAAATGACGGTATGCTTTTAAACATGAATTTTGCGTCTTGGTATTTCATTTCTCATTTGACACTTCACTTGACATCCGACATTGACAGTTGAGGCTCTGTTTTGTGTTCAGTGAATCAGAAATTCTTTTGTCAATCGGTATAAAAATTCTCTAAAATTATGGAAGGTATTCAAGTAGTTACCCAGGATTTTGTGAATGTGCATATCACGAAATCTGACAGCGATGGTGCTGCGCCCGTTGAGAGGAGATTCAAGAAAGGCATCACCGTGTTGGAATTTAAGGTTAAAATGATTCACAGGTTTTTTATTTTGTCTCCTTTTACATACCCTGTGTTACAAGAAACATAGATTAAAATCATCTGCAGTACAACTTAGGGTGTAATTTTGATCATGTGATGTTCCATTGCTGATACAAAGTAGCAAATAATTATAAAAGGAATAAAAACAATTATGGGATTGTTCTAGACTGCTGCCGATCGAATGTGATTTCCAGGGTTTAGTTCAATTACAAATATATCTATATTAATAGTAATGAATTAAATAGCAAGCGACTACTACTGGCTCCTGCATACATGATGACTGTGCCTTTAGATTATCATTAAACAATTTAGCTAAAGTTTTCAACCATGACACATTCAATTTCCTGTCCCACTTTGGATTGGGGCAGTTGGTGGCCAGTTTATCAGAAATAACAAGTTTGATTCCTGTTTAAAAAAAAGAAATTAGACAAGTATAAAAATAAAATGTACCTAAGTAACAAAAAAAAAAAACAAAGTGCTACCTACATATTTTCTGATATAAAATATTTAAGTGGGTACTTTAAGATTCATTCATTATAATCATATAGAACTCCCTTTAATATATTGAATGCTTTTTTAAAAGCAAAAAGAGAATTTAATCCATCATGTGATGCAAAGGAGGCTGCCAGCACCCTCCTGTGTCTTTATGAAATAAAGATCATAAAAATATGTGGCAATAATATATGTAAGTAAAATAAATAATATTAAATACAATAATTACAGACCAAACTGGAACTAGTTACTGGCGGTTCTGCGGCTACAATGAAGCTGAAGATCTATGACAAGAAGAATAATTATGTGTGCGACATCGACAATGATGATGCTCTGCTTGGGTCTTACCCCATTGATGATGGCATGAGGATACATGTTGTTGACAAGTTTACTCTTGTCACTGATTTTGCATCTTCAGACAGTGCTGAGAGGTAAATTTTTCTATCGTGGACTGTGTCAAGCATGGTAGTTATATGCATTTTATACAACACCTCTTTGCATAGTTACATAGCATATGCACTGCAGGGCTAAAACATCATAACTTATGAGATTACAACTAAGTATGCCACAGACCTAACTTTTTATAGTTTTCTATTGTTATGAAAACGGCTCCACCATTCACCATTTGTGTTATTTCAGATTCCGCTTATCAGAAGAAGAGTATGAGAAGAAAGGCGACACTCTCCGCGGGTTCCTGCAGCGCAACAGACTCGGCAAGTACAATGAGGAAGAAATGACCAAGATCAAAGAACAGCAGCAGAAGGAACTGGAGGATGAGGCCAAGTAATATAGAGTTTATTCAGATTTTGACCCGGGTACGTCTTAAAACTCCGGCCAGACACTGGAGGACGGGCAGCAGCGTCCTCTCACTAATCGGTGAGCCACTGCGATCCCTAAGCCGCCTGCCAAGTGTGGGGATTATGGCAACACCCCCCCCCCCCCCCCTCGGGGGAGGCTTTCGTTCAGCAGTGGACGTCTTCTGGCTGATGATGAAGAAGATTTGTAAATGTGTCAGCCATCTTGCTTTCGTAAAAAAACCCAATGTTCTTTGTCAGTTTTAATATGTCTAGATTGCATCAGAAACGGTCAGTTGTTTAACAATAAATTGAACAAACAAACATACAAACCGACTGAATAATAAAGAATAAAACATATTTATTGGTTCTTAACTCTTTGGATACCGTCGACCGTCGTCGTGCAGTCGCGCGCGAATAACAGTCAACCGCTAATTTCGTTATAACCCTTAATTTGGCAGAGAAAAAAAAAACTTTTTTTTTTAAGTTTTGTGAATAATATGTGTTTTAGGATATTTAAGGACCTTGCAAAAAATAATTAAAAGAAACCTGTTCTTCCTCTTTTTGAGAAAATACATGTCCTCTGTGGCGGACATTGCCAAAGTAGGGTAATAAAACAATATTGTAAAATTAAACTTTATTTCGTGTGAAAATTGTGGAAACAATTTCTGGAGCTTTTCCCCGTTACAAAACATAGTACGCATATAATATATGCAAAATCAGCAAAGTGCATAAAGCGACGTATCTGCTGATACTTTTTCAACGGCAATATATCAGCTACTTTGTCGTATCTAAATTTTTCGGACCAATAATCAAGGTATGCAGGCATTTCAACAATTCCCATTATTATATGTATGGCCAAGAAATTATAAAAATCATCTTCCGTTACTTGGATTGATTTGCCTGTTTCTTGGACAGAATAACAGTTGGTCTGTTCAACAATATCAGCTACAATATCAATACCTGAAAAAACAGATGGAAATAATCCAAAGGTACACCTTTGGATTATTTCCATCTGTTTTTGGTCTGAGCAGCTGGCTCAGGTATATTTTCTTCTGCACATATAGTGTCATCTTCTGTAACTACATTACCAATACCAACATCTCTTGGGACATCACTGTCTATACCGGCATTTATAGTGACTACATTATCAGCTCCGGCACTTCTTCTGGCGTCAATGTTTGTATTTATTGTGGATGCCACATATGTTGATTCTGATAATCATTATCATAACATATGTGGCATCTTCAGAAGAAATATTTAGATTTTCAAGCGAAGAATCAAGCGATGGAGCGGGAGAGGAAGTTTCGGAGTTAGAACAAGCAGGACTGTTAGTATGTAGTTCGTTTTCGGAATCGGATGTAGCACTTCCATTTGAAGGAGCATGCTCTTTTGGGACTAAAGCAAGTATTTTACTAGCGCGGTTTTTCTGCAGACAAGCAAAAATAAAACAAAATAACAGAAAAGTTTATAACACAGTATATGCAGGTTATTGGTGGTGTTCGGCCCAGCGGACATAGAGAACAAGCATTTGATCTCTACGTGATTGGCAATGTCCGCTGTGACGAACAAAACATTCAAAACGAAAAAAATCAAACCAAATTGTAATGATAGGTTAGTAATTGAATGAAAAGGCAGTCACTAGCATATTTGCAAGCACACAAATAAAATATACTGTTATTTATAAAAATACACCAGAATAAAACAATAATTACCTTGAGAAAAATTGAAGAGCGTGGTTTTGAAGGCATTTTTATGTCACCAGTGACATTTATAGTATTGCCAAGTCAATATTTTTTTTCTACTAAAAATATTTGAGTTGGCGATTGGCGTTTGGCGTTGGTAATTTAAATTTAATTGCTATAAATAAATTTCAAATTTGAATGACTTGGATTTTTTTAAAGTTTGTGTTCGGTGTAGCGGACAATATCAAATTAAGGGTTAAAATAAGTCAGCTTGTCTTTTCATTGAAGTGCATAGTCGGGTTCCTAACATATTACCATGCTTCGAAATGTTTCGACGTAAGATTTTAGAGTTCTTAATATGAGAATACTATCCATTCAATTATTTATTGTGGTGTATAGAATAGCAGAGGCGGTGTTAGTAGGCGCTCGTTGTGAAGTCCGAGTGCCGCAACAGCCGGTGCGGCGCGCCACCGTGCGGTATAACGGACCGCTCGACGGCGCCAAGGGGCTCTGGATCGGAGTGCAGTATGACGAGCCGCGCGGGAAGAACGACGGATCGTAAGTACAATGACATTTAAGGCTTGGGTTGGAAGTAGGGGCTTGGAATGAGATAGGAACGATCTTAACTTAAAAAAAGAAGGATAGCTATATATATTAGGATATATTGCCTTTTCGGAAGTACTTTGAGGAAGGAAAGTCTCCGAGTCTCACAGTGACAATACCTTCAATGCAATCGAAGCATTTAATTCCGTTACGAATCTTGCCGAGTTGCACTGCATCTTTCTACTTAAGTAACACCTTATCTAAACAATGTCCAAAACTGTCCAACAGTTGTTATGCAGCAAATAATTTTAATTTTCAATTTTTCCCCAGTGTAAACGGCAAGCGCTATTTCACATGTCCACCGAAGTACGGCGGCTTCGTGAAGCCAGTCTATGTGACGGTGGGCGATTTCCCTGAAGAGGAGTTTGAACTGGATGACGAGATATGATCACAGAACACACACATACTTACCTAAACCATGGGAGGGGGTTCATATAACACTGTGATTGCTTTATGTTTGATTTTGGGTAAGATTATAGCAAAAAAAAAAAACTTTCTGATCTAAAAGTATGTCTAGAGTATTGCAAACTCCATCCTTGAATGAGGTAATTCGAAAAAAGAGCTTAATATTCATATAAAGTACACAATGTTGTATGAAACCTTTTTGCTACAATATTCATGTATTCGCACGAAAAGCTTGCAGGCAGGCTAAATATTACAGCTAGGCTTAACATTGATTTAAAAAAAATCTAATAATGCTTTAATATTTACCTTTTTTTATGAAGCGAGGTTGTAAGATTGTGGAAAATGAGGTGCGACTTATTTTTTATAATAATTGGTAGTATATTAAATTTTACGTAATATACGCAAAAGGGGAATGTTACGTACCTACTGAAAGACAAAAATAAATTGTATATTTGAAGAAATGTTGTCCAGTGTGATCTCAAGTGATGTCTCGTTAAAAGTTTTTTGAATATTTTTGAATGAATTGCGCTGTTTTAATTATGATAATGTGTATCAGTTGTATAGTGCGTATTCCTAGAATTGACCAGAAATTATATATCCTGCATAAATGTATTAAAAATATAGCCATAACAATTTTTAATGTCAATTCCAGGAATGCGCACTATTCACCTGAAATATATGAAAAAGCATTTATATTGTAACTATATTACTGAGTGAAAACTTATGTGGTAAACATTCCATAGGAATGTGACATATCGACTTTGAACTGACAACTGGTACTATCTGATTTTTGACAACATTACAGGATTAAGAAGAAATTGAATAAATTCGATTTTGGCGTCTAATTTTGATTGAAGTAAAATATGCTTATTGCAGCGCTGCCGGATATGAAGTAATTTAGAATGGTATAACCAAATAAAATCCTCATAAAATCGAGATAGAACATGTTTCCAGTTCACAGTCGATATACTATACTTGATTATGTGAATGCGTATAAACACATAAACTTTGGATCTTTTTAGATTGTAACACTCAATTATGATTATCATATTTTATAATAATATAACTAAAACGGAATGCTAGACTATTATTTATTTTCCTTCTATTTATTGTGGCTTACTACAAGTAAAGGTGAAAGTAGGGGTAGAGTCGTATCAAGAGGTCAAAACGAAGGCAGAAGATTAAAGATCAGAGGAAATTTCCTGTGACAGATTACACACACACATTTCTTTTTTTCTTTCTTTTCTTTTTAAAAAAAACATTGCCCCACACTAGGATTTCTCCTGTGTCGTGGGTACAGTTTACAAACATACATGTCACATACACACACAACCAGACCCGAAACAACTATCTGTAGATCATACAAATATTTGTTCCGTGCGGGAATCGAACCCGCGACACCTAGCGCAGCAGTCGATCTCTCAACACACTGCGCCAACCGTGCCGTCATTGATAGCTAAGTGTGGGAATGAATGCTGTACTTCATCGTTGTCGCAATAGTGACCTGCTAAGTATAATTTAACAACGAAACCTCACTTGTAAGCTGTCACCGGCCATCATACAGTGCCGCTAGTGTAGTGAATTAATGAAGTGATAAGGTAAAACTCACATTCACTGCCACCAACACACCTGTGTGTTTTGAATTCTATCTCACAGTGCCTTGTACACACATTTGTGCTTTCATACATTATATCCTAAAATATTAGATACTACTTTTATGACACGTCATAAAAACTCGAGATCGCTTGTTTTTGCGAAGTTATTGAAACACACATGTGTGTACTTAGGCACTCAGTAGGGATCTTGGCAACACGTATGCGTGTTATTGGCACACGCTAATCGTTATTTTCGACACATATGCGTGTTACAGGCACAGGACACATTGTTTCTTGCACTGAACAAAAAAAGGGGGATGTGAATGGGTTAACATCTGCATGACGAGACGGCACCAATCTTCGTTCGTTTAAACAACTCGAGTGCCTTCGGCTCTCTGGCCTAACTTGAATTTCCACGCCGAAACTATGGAGTGCGCCAGGATCGCTTCTGTTGCGACTGCGCTGTGGTACACAAGAAATCCAAAATCGAACTCATTGGTAGAAAATCCACATTTATTATTATAACACTTAAAACTTCCTCCTCTTCAATATCTCTGGTCGCCAGTTGATGGGGTGTGTTTCTTCTGACGCTGTTTCATCCTCGCGGTATATCTTGATAGTCTTGTCTGCCTCAGTCGTGATGAGACGCGACCCTGATTGGTCGAAGGTCATCGCAAAGATACCGGCTTCGGAATCCATTGAGCCGGGTTGCACTGCCGCCTGGGGTAAAAAAATCAGTATTTGTGCTAACAATAATTCAATTTTTTTCTTGGGTCTGAAACGACGTTTAACGTAGACAGGTCTATTTTAGGTTACAAATTAAATACTGCTAAACCCTTTTCAAATTGTGTTTCACAGTCATGTTAAAGGACATTACCGAGCATTGTTGGGTAAATAAATCTCAACATTACATGGGTTTTGTATTCGGCCCTTACAAAACAATGTCCCTTTTACAGGACCGCCTATTTGAACAGTTTGGAGGGAAGACAGATCATCACTAGCCATTTTATATTACAGCAATGCAATAAAAAACTAACCTGCAACCTCTGGAAGTTATACCCAGTCCTCCAGTCCCAGTAGTACATGGTACCGTTATCTCCTCCACTCACCAACACGCCCTCAGGGTTCACAGCCATACAGTTAACGATCGCGTTGTGTCCAGACAGGTTCTGAATGAATTTCCCTTCTGGACACTTCCATTGTTTGATGTTGTCCGGCGAGGCCGACGCGAAGGTGTACAGCGCTGGGTGTACCACTATGGAACGGACTGACTTCTTGTGGTTTGTGAGCGTGCACATTGATTTGCCGGCTGCTAGGTCCCAGAGACGGATTGTTGAGTCGTGGGAGCCGGTTATGATCTGAAATAAAAAACAATATTTTTGTAAATAGGATAAATACGATCTTATATATGTCTAATTGTCGTAAATAAACGACAACATAGCAGCCATCACGCGTATATTCCTCGAAGGGTTAGGCAGAAGTGTATTGCTGTATACTGAGGCTCATGTAACTGGAAGAGAGCCACAGTCACCTATCAGCTATTCCAAACTCCGAGCTGCTACTGAGACTTTCATACGGAAAAGCTCAACTTCACCCTCAGCGGTCGCCCTTGCAACCGTCAGACCAATGACGTACTCTAAAGGAGAACACATATTTTGAGATTGATATATGACATCTTAATTCGACATCATAATATTTCGGTTGGCGCAGTGGCTAAGCTGGCTTTCTGCGCTACGTGTCGCGGGTTCGATCCCCGCACGGAACAAATATTTGTATGATCTACAGATAGTTGTTTCGGGTCTGGTTGTTTGTGCATGTGACATGTATGTTTGTAAACCGTACCCACGATACAGGAGAAATCCTAGTGTGGGGCAATGTATTTTTAACCAAAAAAAAATTTTTAAAAAAGCTGTTATTTAAATTTGTGATATTACCGCTTCGTTTTATCTCAGCTAATTCCTAACATATACATATACTAAAGCCTGTATAACCTGTGGCTCAGCAGCCTGGCAGGCGAGCGAGGCGATGGTGTCCGTGTGTCCAGTGAGCGTGTGCACGTTGGCCTTGGTCCGCATGTCCCACACGCGCGCCGTCGCGTCGCGCCCGGCCGTCACCAGCACGTCGATGGTGGGGTGCAGCGAGATCGTGTACACCGCTGACAGGTGACCGTGGTAGTGCCGGATCACCTGATGAAAGAATATTGTAATAAGTTTGATAATCAGATCAAATAGTAATTGTACGTATGAACAATAGGGTAAGGAAATTATGCCTACGATAAGATGACAATTAAAACATTAAAATTCTATTCTAAGTATATATGGTACTAATAACAAAAACAATTTTTAAAATTTTTGTCTGTGTTTGTACCAGCTAATCTCTGAAACGGCTAGACCGATTTTGACGGGACTTTCACTGGCAGATAGCTGATGTTATAAGGAGTTACTGAGGCTACTTTTATTTTATAAAATTAATTAGGGTTCCGCGTAAAAAAATACACCGTTTCGTTATAAATGCGGGCGGAATGTAAAAAAAAACGTAACTATATTGATTATTACCATTTGCTATATACAAATATAAGTTTAGTTACCTTATTGTACTCTAAGTCCCAGCATTTCACTTGTCTGTCTTCACCACAACTGAATAAGTATGGATGTCTTGAGGATACTTCCAAACCTGGAATCAAAAAACATGAGTAGGTACTTACCTATTTCTTTGTAACCCAACCTGCAGTAGAGTAATACAACACTTAGAAGTAACATCAAAAACACCATTTTGAAGTCTTACAGTTTTTTTCTACATTTACAATGGCACTTGCGGGATATCTTCTGTGATTGATTGATGAATGATCTCTCGATATATTGAACCTGTTGGAAGCGCCATGATCGGGAGGTAACTCAACAGGCGGTGAATGGGTTCAATTCATCAATTAATCATATGGCCATATGAAGATATGGCCTTAATTTATTAAGCAACAGAGGGTCCCCAGCGGTGAGAAACAACAGATTCTCTATAGCGTCTACTTTGCGTCATATGATATATAATACAAGTACATAGAAGATGTTTACAATTAAAAAATAGTATTATACTGTTTATTTATCGAAACTTTATAAGGTGATAAGGTTGTAGGATAACATACCTCTTACAGTGCTTACGTGTCCTGTGAGTGATACCTTCAGTTTTCCACTGGCCAAGTCCCAAATCTTTATTACTCTGTCTGCAGCACCTAAAGACGAGAAGAAATAAAATATACAGTACAATAGGCGCTCGGTTATCCGGCACCCATTTTTGTTTTCGCTGGATTTCTATAGGAAATGTCAGCTAGCTAGTAAGAAATAATTTAATTTCAGACAACGAATAATGCGCGCGCTCTGTAATCTTCTGTAATCTGTAAAAACTTCTGTATTAAACAGATTACAGAATAGGAGAGCTAAGTTAGGAAAGACCAGACTATTGGATATATCAGATTAGTGAGCGCCTACTGTATGTCATTCTAAGGTTTCAGGTTTGAGTCTTATGTAATGAAACCTAACATACTGTGCTGAATAATGAACACCGTGTCTCATTAACAGCTAGATAATTGATAATATATCTAATAACTTTAATGAAATTTAACATTTTATGTAATAGAACAGTACTGACAAACAAACTTACCTGTAGCAAACCACTCATTCCCCGGCTCCACTGCCACACACCTCACCCAGCCAAGATGTCCAGATATGACACGGAACAGCTTCCAAGGCGCGTGCCACTTGGGCTTGGGCATCGCGGGAGGTTTCCTAGGTACGGCTAAGGCACCCGCGGGAGGCGCTGCGGCTGGGGCCGGACCCGTGAAAGGGACAAGTGCAGCCTCTGAGCCCAGAGCAGCAGACTCTGCTATTTCTGCTTAAGAAATTATGATTTTTATTTTCTGTAAAAAACTGTACTGTAGGGTATAGGTATAGGTATAAACAGGCTGATTTCCGCAAATCCATGCTTAAACACATTTTTTGCATTGGGGTGGCAATAATGTCAGTTTATTCTATCCACCCCAGTTTTTCGAGAAATGCCAGCAAACGCTTGACGTTGCTGGCTATTCCTGGAATTGTACTGTGAGAAACTTATAAAAATTGTTTAAAGTGCCAGCCATTTTGGCAAACTATTAATTTGCTGTGTAATTTTCAAATAGATGAATCTAGTATGTACAGTATGCATTAATATCATACAGGTCCAAGTTCTTCAGCAGCCCAAGTGCTCATAGTGAAGTCATCATCAATATTATTCCTGCCCTTACGCAATTTAAGCACTTTGTTGTAGAGTTGTGCACACCATACTGATAGTTCTGTATATTTGGATAGTTACCCGTGTCAAGTGGCATGTGTACATCTGGCTGGTTCCTTATGTCTTGTTGTTTGACAGCTTGGGCTAGCTGCACTGTGTCCAACACCTGGCCATAGCTATCTCGAGCCTTCACTCCTTTTAGGATTTTCTCTCTAGAAGATATAATTAGGTTATAAAGAATGTAGGTAGCAATGATTTTCTAAAACATAAGTGTGGGTATATTAATACGTCTCCAGTAACTCGATTCGCTGAAATACAATACACACATAGCAGAAGACGTAAGATATGATTTTGAATTTTTACATTTTCAAGAAAAGGCTATGATTGAAACAAAACATTACTTGTTATAAATATTTTCGGAAAGATTACAAAATTAAGTAAAGAGAACTAACTGGAAATTCTCTTAAGACTATAACTCGAGCAGGAACAAACAGATTGTTGTTTTATCACAAAAAAGGCGGCTAAACCGTCCGTCGTAACTGGATGAATTAAACATTTTAGTATCACATTTATAGTCCGTTCATTATTAATTATATACTGCGAGCTCAATACTTACGCTTTTTCATCGATCGGTGGTAACAATCCTTGGTTAGAAAGAAACATATCATGAGACCTTTTCAAAGATCTGAACACCAATGTGTGCACTGAATGTTTTATCACTTCTTCCGACATTTTGGTAGTATTCTAATTTACACTAACTAAATTCAAACTAGAACTGTCTATTCGACGGTATCACAATATCAGAAAATTAATAGTTTTCATATTTTCTAAAATCTGAACACAAACACATGCAACGCGAGAATGCGCGTCATGTCAATGTCAAATAGTAAATTGTAAAAACTGTCAACAAATAAAATGTAACATATCAGCAGCGTACTTATGTAAAGTTGCGTTCAATTCGGCATTTTATTAAAACTCGCCTCGGAGCATGAGATCTTTTTTTTTTCCTTGTTTTCAATGAACGTTGAAGCAGTAGTTTCAAACCTGAATAATTATAAGATAAACATTATTAAAAAAAAAATACGTTTGAACACCGACTAACATAATAACATTCTAACTATGGATTGATGGTATTGAAGGACAGGAGAGAGCGAAGGGAGCTCGGCAGTTCTAGAAGTGAAACGAACGAGCATTCAGCCAGTGCAAATGCTACATGTCATCTTAAGAAATCATTAGGAATCCAATCTAATATTCATAGAATCCAGTGTTCAGTGGTTTTCAGGATATAAGATATTTCTACATTTCTCTATAATAAAAGTGTTATTTTATTATTACTTTTTACAATAATTAAAAAAAATAACTAAACTATTTTTAAAACTAACTACTTATACTAATGTACCAAAAAAAAAAAAAAAAAAATTCTCTATAATATTTATTCAATGAAGAAAGAAACCACAGTAAATAATAATATTTTATTGACAAGTACAAAAATTCGTAATACATACTGTTATAAAATAAAATAATCTTCACGTTTTACAGATGCTAGCGGTTTATAGATTAAAATAGACACACAGTATCATGTCACATTGTGCTATGCTATGAATGACTAGAAATGTGACCTCGATTTGTCTACCTCTACTGACTTACAGCATTTACATTGCACATTGAACAAAATAAAATCTGATATAAAGCTATTTTATTTACACGAAATAAATTAAAATCTACCGAGTTACAGAGGGCCTAGTGTAAGTTTCTTTCGACAAATTTAGTTCGGCGCTTCGATTGGTGGAGAGCACGAAACGGACCAATCGGAGCGTCGAACGCGTTCGATGTAGTAAATCGAGTTTGTCGAAAGAAACTTACACTAGGGCCTCAGTTACTTTAGGATACACAGGCTACTATTATGGACACTGATGCACTTGATAAGCTTGTTTCTAAAACTTTGGTTTTACAGGGTGTTTTGTACCTCTTTCGATCAGTTTTTATTTTTTATGCACACAATACTGCGTATTCGTATCGTACCTATTATGAGATATTACTTAAAAGTTGTTTAGTGTTGCAGTTATTTGAATTTCGTCTAAACTGTTGACGAACGTGACATAAAATCATCGAAAGAAGTACAAAAAGAAAACTTAATTCTATTTTGTTTGCTAAATGTTCACGAATGTCCCATAATGCGGATAAGCGTATTATTAAAGTCCAGAGCAGATTTTAAAACATTAGTTCAGAATCACGAACTAATTGTGTCATAAAAGAGTGGTCCTCAAACGAGACGGTCAATATTCGAGTTCTCGATTGATTGCCAATCATAATCGATATCGGTAGTGTCGGCGACGGAGAATACCGCGCCACTCTCGGTTCAGATGGCCGACTTCTCCGGGTTATTTGCATCACTGACTCGGCGGGAATGTGGCGCCCTCCTAAGAGTGCGAGGTTGGAGGTTCAAAGGAGGTAGATTCGGGCGTTCAATCCTTGTGGGAGAAGAAACCAAAGGTCTTGTCCCACGGCGGAGGGTATCCATTCCGTTTCGGAAGTACTCCTCAGTCCTGTCGCTGTAGCTTTCAATAAGTGGTGCTGGGTCTTCATACTCTACGTTGAAGTGCCGGGTGATGGCTAGATCTTCTGGTGGTCCCAGCTTGTATAGAGGCGGTTCGACACATTCGTAGTGATGGTCTTCGGTCTCGTCGTGCGGGTAAGTGTCAGCGACGAAGTGTCGCGTGCCTCGAGGTGTCAGCGCTGCCCAGAGGACGCGCGAATCGAGGGCTGCTCCACCGTACAGCGCGTTGGAGCCTGAAGCTTTCCCGGTGCCACTCTTACATCCTCCTCGGGCCCTGGTGACAAAAAAGCCGTAAGCATTTTGCCAGCTGCAAAAAGAAAAATAGAATACAAATAAAGAAGTTGTTGTCCTTGTTTAAGGTTTTCGATCGAGATTACAAAATCTGGCGGGTCCTGAAGACAAGTCACGTCACGTAAAGTTACCTTTTGTACTACTACAGCAGTGTCCGTGTCTTTGTTGAGATCGTCCCTTGTGCTAGTGGCAGGCATAAGGGACATGGGTTGATTGGAAGTTTTCGCAACCGCATTCTTCTAGGGAGGAGTCTTGTTCTCCTCATTTGCAGAGTTCTGTTTGCAGCGGGCGGCTTGAGACTAAAATTGTGCCCTATAACTGGCCAAGCTCGAGGTCTAATAAATAAAGTTGTTTAACAAAAGTACTCACTCTCTACATTTGAGCAGGAACAGGGCTAGTAAAGCAGCTATGCAGAGGACAGCGATACAGCAGGTGATCAGCACGAGGAACCAAGTGTCGTCATTGGTAGCGGGCTCTGGAACAAGTTATTAGATATACTTGTCGTGCTTATAGACCCATTCAACATTTGCCGCTTTCAATGTAATTAAATATTTTGAGGTCAAGTTGCCGTGAGTTTTATTGGTGAGAAGTGATAACCTGGCGGTTGAACGCCTTCCATAAAGGAGGCTTTGAGTTTGAACCCGATCCGCACCGCTGAATTTTCGAATTCTTGTGCGTATTTGATTATCGGTTACATTTACAGTGACAGAAAACATCGTGAGGAAATCTGCACACCTAAGAGGGTTCCATAATATTTTCGATAGTGTGAGTAGTCCACAAACCCGCACTGTGGACTAAGGCCTAATCCTTCTCATTCTGGGTTTCTCTCCCCTCTCATTCCATAAAATAACCTTTCGCAAACAACTTGGCAAAATCTCTCAAAATCTTGACAAAATGGCCTCTTGCCAATGTACTTAGTACTAGTAGAGTAGAGATCCATGTTTTTGTACCCCAATTTTTGTTGTACCATATTAATTTTACCATAGCATTTGGCGGAATGTGGGTGTGAAATAGTACACTTTTACCTAACACTTTCTAGATTACATTTCTCATGCTATGCTATATCATATTAAAAAAAAAAACAAAGAAATAGAATGATACAAAGAACATACGTATCTCACCATGTCTGGGTAGCTCATGGTATTCCACGCCGGGGAACAGGGAGTTCTCTTCGTTGTTTCTGTGAGGGGGACACTTGGACGCTCTGCATGGCGGCGTTAGGTTGGCTGCACTGGCCAGGAACGCCGGCAGCGGTGGTGGCGGCATGTGTAGGATCGAATCCGGCGGCGGCCCGAGGGACAGGCATTCTGCCCCACAAGACATACTGGAGAGGAAAAGATATTTTTATATAAAATGCAAATAATCCGGAAAGGCCCTGGAGGACTGACGTGGAGAAGACTCAGTCTGTGCTAAGCTCAAGGAGAAATCTTATAACATAAAATATATTCACGCTTTTATTCTCCGAAGGATTAGGTAGAGGTGTATTGATGTGTTTACGAGATTTCAAAGATACCGTTATGGCGCGATATTATACATTATCTTATTATAATCTGCCGGTCTTTTACTACAATTCTACTAAAATTTCCTAACAGACAAACCATCATTGCGTCTGATTTGGGAATCGAACCTAGGACCTCACGCTCGACAGTTAACCAATTTTTTTTCCCAGTAATTATAACAATGGCAACATGTTTTGTGATATACTTATTGCTAGACTGAAATGAAATCTACCAAACTATAAAAAATCAACTGAAATTAAAATTCAGGGATATTCAAAGTTTAGTTATGGGCTTTAGGATCTCGCAGGGAACTATAATCTTTGGGCCTTTACAGATGATGAATTTTTATTTTTTATTTTTTGTGTTTGGTTTTTATTTTCATTTATTTATTTAGTTCAACTGCGTTTTGAAAACTAGCGGATTTAAACGTTTTTCACATATTTAGAATGGAATAATACTTTAAATTACTTCTTTATTTAACCAAAACGCTCGAAAATTAAACGATTTAGTATTCCTTTCTAATTGTTTTGAATAAACACTGCAGTTAAGACAAGAAATAAAAACATTTTTATAGGCACCGTTAATTAAAGAATTACACCTAGAATATCGACCGCAAAATTAACAGATACGATTGACTACACTATTTAAAAAAATATTAAAGAAAAAGTAAATAGCCTTCGTAATAACCGCAGTATTTAAATAAACATCTATATAAAGAAATTTACACGAAAGAAAATTTGTTACTAGTTTATCACACAAAGAAAATATTCACACGAAAACATTCAATATTTTCTTTCAAATAACAACGCAAATCGACAGATACTAGACGGAGAACATAACAATACCATACAAACTCACTTTTTAATATTATTTATAGAATTTTCACACAAAATAGATGCACTTTACACCGTTCTCGTATTACACTTGCTAAAATTTGGTCCATTGGATGCAAGGCGCAGGCGCGACACTGTACCAAGACCTTTACAAACGACTGTAAACCCGTCAACCAATTCTCATTAGTAAGTTCCATTGCTGGTTTACAACGAAATTTCAGTAGTCATGTTAGTACCAAAGCAGCGATGGTTACAAAAGTAATAGGTAAACACGCCACTTGACATTAACAAGTAGTAGCATAATAACAGGAACATTATTGATTCACGCAAGCGCGGGAAGGGATTCACGACCCTCGACTTAAGGGTGTAAATAAAATCTCTGAATAGAAACTAATGTTCTATTGCTGTCTCCCTCTTTCATAACAGTTCCCGCATAGAGTGAAGAGTGTAGATATTTATAAGTTACGGTTTTAGAAAATTGCAAATGATGTGTTTTGTGGCTTAATTATATGATTTATAAATTCATAGTCTACTTCATTATGAAGGGTTTTGGAAAAAGGGTTGTAAGTTATTAAATCTTTACCACATTTATTTTTGTTAATTAAAATAATAAATACCATCTAAGCACACTTTGTCTGTCTCATTGGTCTGTGGTCGCAAACGCGACTGTTGAGCGTGGTCCTGGGTTCGATTCCCGTGTTACGCAAAATTCTCAGTAGCATCCTGGAGTTCAGAATTGTGCCCAGTAGATGACAATAAGCTCGCCCCTTATTACATGAGACTTAATTAGAGCATCGGCGAAATTTGAGTGCAAAATAATACACCATACAATTAGACTATTAGTTCTGTTGAATTAGCAATATGGGAGATCATAGCCGAAGAAGGGGAAAGCAAGGAAGGAGCATCCAGGAGGGACGAAGAGAGTCCCTGAGATTGTGTGGCGCACCCTGGGCAGTCAGCCTTGATACCAAAATTGCTGATTGGCTAACGTCCACTATCGCATGAGCGATTCTTATGTGGTAGCTTGGGCGGACATGATAGAAGAAGAGAAGCTAAGAGATATTTTATATTGACTAGCGACCCGCCCTGGCTTCATACGGGTTTCAGAGCATATACACCTATTTTTTTTTTCTATAGTAGTCTGGTATCAGCCTTTTGCGTCGAGCATTTACGCGGCGCACGCCAGTAAGGCTCCCAGTCGGCATGATTTTTTCCGACATCTTCTTCAATCATCGTCATATTTCAGCCTATTTACACAAAGCCTTAATATATTATACATCTAAACCTTCCTCATGAATCACTCCGTCCATTGGTGAAAACCGTATGAAAATTCGTTCAATAGTTTTTGAGTTTATCGCGTTCAGACAGACAGACGCGGTGGGAGGAGTTTGTTTTATAATATGTAGTGATGATGTTTAAGTTCATACAGTACATATTAATTCTATGAGTGCAGGGTTATAAATTCGCTATGTCAAGGTCGGTTTGTTCAGCCTGTTGAATTTTAACACCTGTTTAGTATGGGAGACACATTGAGGCCCAAGTTCACCACCAACATAACGATCGTTTGGTACACAATGAAATTTCATATCGGTAAACGCCCGTTTTCATCTTAATCATCTGTTTATAGTTGGTGAACTTGGCTGTGAAGAAAGGAGGTTTGACGAGAACATAAGTGCGGTGTTTGTGGTTTAGATGTGGGTTGAAATGGGATGATAGTTTATGATCTTTACCGAGATTTAATGAGTCAAAAAGGTCAACCATTTTGTTGAAGCATTTGGCTTAATAACATTGAATAATGTTTATTCTATTACGACACCTTAATGAGCGTCAGGATTGTAACATTTGCGGTCTGACATTTTGAATGTTTGAATCTTGAAACTTTTATTCAGGTATACTTGAACGTGTGAACACAAACATTCAGACACACAAACGTGCAGTTCAAAAGTCAAAGTTTTTTATTTCAAATGGGCCTTTGCAGGCAGTTTTAAAACGTTATGAATTCAAACCGTTATGAATGACCCGGGTACGTCTTAAAACTGCGGCCAGACACCGGAGGACGGGCAGCAGCGTCCTCTCACTAATCCGTGAGCCACTGCGATCCCCAAGCCGCCTGCCAAGCGTGGGGATTATGGCAAACCCCCCTCGAGGGAGGCTTTCGTTCAGCAGTGGACGTCTTCTGGCTGATGATGATGATGAATTCAAACGGTTCCAAAGTAGGTTGGTCCTATGAAGAAGAGACCGGCAAGAAACTCCATCCGAAACAATAATTTGTAGGCTATACAAATATTTGATTCGCGTAGGAATCGACCCCGCGACCCTTTGCGCAGCAGTTGAAAGCTGAACCATTGCACTACTCGTCCGGTCAGAGGCCACAGTTGGTCGTTCCAAAAAGAGAATGAATACCCGTGTTAACACACTAAGCGGGTTGAATGTCGCAGATTGAGCACCTTGCACTGTTTACACTGTTTCTGTCATCATTTGTGAGTATTTCAACAGGCCAGGCAGGTGATGGGTCTGCCGGTACCCAAATATCTGCCCATCGTCGGACCATCATTGGCTTGGCCGGGCGGCTTGACAAGTGTTTGCCCTTCTTCGTTGACAACGTACTCAACGTCATCATCCTGCCTTCATCCCATATTATTTGGGCTCGGCGCAATATTTATTTCTTCTATTCATTTCTATCAGACGTCATCGCAGAGTTCACTTTCTTGTCCGCCATGTCACATTTCACACAAATCATCCATCTTTCCGTAAGTCCAAAACGAACTCAATGTAGTTGATTAACATAAACCATCATGGACTTTTATTTTTTTAAACTTTGCCCCTCACTAGGAATAATTCCTGTATCGTGAGTCCGTTTACAAACACAAAATATTCATATAGACTGTATGTCTGTCCCAGACCCGGAACAACTACCTGTAGATCATACAAATATTTGTTTAGTGCGGAAATCGAACCCGCGACACGTAGCACAGCAATAAATCTCTCAACCACTGCGCCAACCGTGCTGTTTGCTCCAAGATCACTATAACATGTGCTAATTACATATTCCGGAAGCTTTTACTTTCGCTAGCTGGATGCCGGCCGGTAAATCTCTGGGTAACCTAACTTTTAAACCAGATAAAGTGGCTTTTATAAGTTCTAGTGCAAATTAAGCCATGCAACTTTCAAAACTTCAGTTCTTATTGATTTGAATAAATATAGAAATGGCCTTAAACGGTTTGCAGGGTGGACCTATCTAGAATTTAATTTTATCGTCGCGTAAATAGTAATGTAATATATCTACTTATTGCCAATTGATTTTCAGTTCAATAGATATTAAACAAAGGTACTAAGAAAATATAAACTCGATGCTCGTATCTGTATAATAATAAATAATATATAATTAGGTAACCTATTTTGACTTCATAATGTAGAAGCGCGGTTATAACGTAGGCCCGTTCTTTTGTGTCTTTACAAAAAAATACTTTTTCAGTTAATAATCAAAGCAAAACTCTAAAATTCTCTCATCAAATTTTTAATTAAACTTTCGGAAACAACGTGACCAGCCGGTACTCTCATAAAATTGCCAAAATGAAAACAAACATTACATAAAGCCGCCATGCGATGACGTCAACAAGATGGCGCGTCCATTGATAACCGCGAAGCGGCGCGCGTCTGTTACGTTCGCCGTGCGCATGCTCGCACTTATACAACCATTGATAGATAGTGGGAGTCTTTGTGTATTACGATAAGCTTTCGATTCGATGTTCGTAACAGTCGAATCGAAAGCTCAGAGGCCCTTTCGACGAATTCGATTTACTACATCGAACACTTTCGGCGCTCCGATTGGTGGAGAGCACGAAACGGACCAATCGGAGCGCCGAACGTGTTCGATGTAGTAAATCGAATTCGTCGAAAGAAACTTACACTAAGGGTACTGCTTTACTCAATTTATACAGTTACGCTCGAGGCCATTTAATTTAATGGGAGCTGAGAAAAATGTCTTAACTATATGCCTTTACACATTTTAGTCTAATCTTGCATGCTTAAAAGATTACCTATTAGACTTTTGAAACTGTCATGATCTTCATTACATTTGGGATTAAAATTGATGGTTTCATATTAAAAACACGATATTTCTTTAAATTTGATCTTTGCACTCCTATGATATTATTAATATTGTTTAAATATCGTGTCGGTGCTTGTAAAAGGGCCTTTTCACAGTGCAAGCCAGCCTCTTGCTGACGGCATGAAATATAGGCTGAATCAGATGCCGCCCTTGTCGTCGACCGAACGGACGAGTGCTCGCACCGTGAAATAAGCCGCGAACTTAATTTCAAATTTCGTACACGCTATTTTGTTTCATTAAATCATTTCTTTTGTTTTTATTTTTTTTTCTTTGCTGTTTTAGCAAAGTAAATACTGTTTTATAACTCTTTGGTGAACTTTGAAGATTATTTTCGGAAAGCTCGGTAAGTTTAGTTTATATTTATTTAGATGATAAAGAACAAAAAATAATAATATTAAAGAACTTAAGAATAAATTATGGCGGACATAAATATAATAATTTAATTAGTTTTAGTTCTAAAAGTTTAATAAAGGGAAAACTAGATACCTATTGTACTATTGGTATCGATTTATTAAACATAAGTATATGATTTACAAACATGTTGCATAATATATACATATATATTTCACGACTCAACAATATTTTTTTTACATCACTCTACTAAACTTTTTCGTAGATATTCACTTTGTACAGAGATTTCATGGTCTACGAAGCGTAGCAAATTAGCTACGCTTTCGGTGCTACGCGCTCCGTCGCTCGCGTAGCATAAACGTTGTAGTAATGTTTTATATTTTTAGAGATAAATAGCTATTAAAAGTATTTTAGGATCAGATATTTTAATATTATAAATAGATAATATTTTAACGAGTATTTTTTCTATTAAACTTTTTAGAGAGACAGGTTTAGCGGCAACCTTAATGTGATTTAAAATGTTACATATTTCTTTTCATATTGAAGGTTGTACCCAACTTATTTTTCAATAAAAAGTAATGTAAAAAGGATATTTTTCGTGTAGTTCAGCTCAAAGTTTACCGTTTAAATAAATTATGATAAATGAATGAGATATTAAACGTTTCTTTGGTAGGCATTGAAAAATCTGAGCGCAGATAGGTATTTTTAACCCTTAATCGATCCTGTCATCATAACTAGGTACGTTTGAGCAAATAGATGACTGCCATTACACAGCGATAAGGCTCCGTGGTAATATATAGCGTGACTTTTCCTTTTTTGCCTTAAAATTGATATTTAAATGCTGTCGTTTTTCTACAGTTTGCCAAATAACTGCTGACTACCTCATTATTCTAGTAGTCGCAAGCGTGACCGCTGAGCGTGAGGTTTTGGGTTCGATTCCCCGGTCAGGCAAAGTGTTATTGGGTTTTTCTGTTTGGAAATTCTCAGTAGCAGTTGAGTCTGGAATTGTGCCCGGCAAGTGGCAATAGGCTCGCCCCCTATTACATGGGACTCAATAACGGCGTCGGCAAAATCTGGGTGTATAATTGTACAGCTCTGTCTAACCCTTCGGGGAATACAAGCGTGATGCTATGTATGTTGGCCATTTGTAATATTGTAAAATGTACAATACATAAACAACTTTCAGTGGTTTAATGTCTCATTTAACAAGAGGTCAGTTCGTTGTTTCCATTGATTGTATGACAGGTGATTAGGTGAATATTAGGTAGTTGGTTCATTGGTTTGGTTGGTGGGTCTGTCTATCCTATCGGCACTGTATGATGCCCTGAGATAGCTCATGAATTCCATATCGTATTGCAGTGCGTCAGCAATGTTTGCAGAAGCACAAGTGGACGGTTATTATGCAATAATTAGGAAAAGAGCAGCATCGCTGATGCGAAGAGTGAGGGACAGTCCCAAGAGCTACCTGAGGATGGTTGCAGAGCACGTAGAGAGTCCTATATGGAGGCATTGGAGCCGCCTACATACAGGATAATTTTAATGTTACGCTAGTTTGTTTTAGTATTTTTGTGTATTACTAACTTAGTTCTTAAGTGCCTGTGTATTACTAACACTCTATGGACTATCTTGGTCTGAAATAAATTATTATTATTATAAATAGTGACAGCTAAGTACGAAGGAACAAATGCCATACTTCATCGTTGTGTGTTGCAATAGTGAGCTTCTAAATATAATGTCCTCCTGACCGATTTCGGTCACGGCGGCCAATCTCACCGGAGATTAGCCAACTACGCAGGAGATATTATAAAGCACAAGTGTATGCGCAAACACAGGTGCTCTCTCTGTTCCTTCACTCTCATAGTCCGATGGGACGGCAATCCGACACGACCGGAGAGAGATCAGGTGCAGGACCAACGGCTTTACGTGCTTTCCGAGACACGGTGTGTATTTACATACACGAAGATCCAGACCCGAAACAACTATTTGTAGATCATACAAATATTTGTTCCGTGCGGGAATCGAACCCGCGACACGTAGCGCAGCAGTCGATCTCTCAACCACTGCGCCAACCGTGCATCAAAAAAAAAGATCATAAAAAAAACCATCAAAAAAAGCTTCTAAATATAATTTAACAACAAAACCACACATGTAAGCTATCACCGGCCATACAGTGTTGCTAATAAAATATTTGATAATGGTAGTTTAGACGGTAGTTGATCGTCAAAATTTCAAATCGTAAATTGCTGAAAATGGGTCTCCTAATGTCAACCAAATATTTATGTAATCAGCACTCGTTTTCTTTAATTTTTATTTTGAAACAAGGGATTTTTGTACAAAAAAAATGACGATAATAATCCCATTGTTTTTTTTTTTTTTTATTTTTTTTTATGTCATAGGCAAACGAACAGACGGATCGCCTGATGGTAAGCGATTAACGTCGCCCATGGACACCCGCAACACCGGAGGAGTCACAAGTGCGTTGCCGGCTTTTTAAGAAGGAGTTCCGTGTGTTCCGTATCCTAATTAAATAACAAACTATAAAGTAACTTAACTTAAAGGTCTGTTCACCGATTCGTGTCGTTTTAATTTCTCGAAGCATTTTGTTTGTTCTGGCAACAAACAATAGTAGTTCTTTTGACATAAATTTTACAAAATCCACAAGCGGAGAGTGGTTGGCGAACTATATGACAGTTACTTTTTGAATACAAAAGCTTTGATGTTCTGTTTCCTTGGATAGAGAAAACCAGTTGCTCGCAATTGACGACCCAAGCAATAGGCAACTTATTTTTTACTAGCTCCCGCCCGCGGCTTCGCCCGCGTAATTTATTATACATATAAACCTTCCTCTTGAATCACTCTATCTATTAAAAAAAACCGCATCAAAATCCGTTACGTAGTTTCAAAGATTTAAGCATACAAAGGGACATAGGGACAGAGAAAGCGACTTTGTTTTATACTATGTAGTGATATTTTTTTTTTTTTTTAAACTTGACCCACACTAGGATTTCTCCTGTATCGTGGGTACAGTTTACAAACATACATGTCACATGCACACACAACCAGACTCGAAACAACTATCCGTAGATCATACAAATATTTGTTCCGTGCGGGAATCGAACCCGCGACACGTAGCGCAGAAAGCTGATCGCTTAGCTACTGCGCCAACCGTGTCGTCCAAATGTTACAACAATTTAGAAGCGGCAATACCGTTGTTAAAACACTTTTATAAGTTATAACCCAATTAAGGTCAGTCGAGACTACGTTTGAAGAGATTGACTAGACATAACACGATTTGCGATTCAAGACAGAAGGAGAATAAAGATGCTATATTATGGTTGTTTTGTGGGATAAGTAAAGAAATGTCTCATTGGTCTAGTGGTCGCAGGCGCGACTGTTGAACGTGAGGTCCTGGGTTCGATTCCCGGGTCGGGTAAAGTGTTATTGCGTTTATCGGTATGGAAATTCTCAGTAGCAGCACGGAGTCTGGAGCTGAGCCCGGTAGATGGCAATAGGCTCGCCCCCTATTACATGGGACTCAATAACAGCATCGGCGAAATGTGGGTGTACAATAGTACACTTCTGCCTAACCTTTCGGGTAATATATATAAGTAAAGCAGTTGGTCGGTCTGTTGGTTTATTATTCTAAGTCGTCAAGTGACGCAAAGTAATATATTGAGTTTGGGCGCCGGCGTCCGTCTGTGTCTTTTTGATTGATAAGATTTTTTTATTATTTTTTTCTTAATGCGTTACCGGCTAAGCATACCTAAAATCTCGCCAGCAAGGCAATTCAGGACCACGTCTATTTTTTAATCAATCCGTTGTTTTCTCGTCACGTAGGTAGTTCACGGCCAGCGCGACAGGTGGCAGGCGTGAGTCGTGACCGTTGTTGTCAAGGCGCGTTCGGTTTTATTACACACGTGATGTCTTTCTCAAAAGATTTTACTTTTGTAATCTCGGATTGTTAGTAGAGTTTTTTTTAAACGAGTAGATATTTCAATTTATCTATATAAATAAAAATGAATCGCCAAATGTGTTGCTAAGCGCATAACTTCCGAACGGCTGCACTTATTTGGCTAAATCTTTATTTGTTATGTTTGTAATTGTCAGGAGAAGGTTTTTATGTAAGAATTTTTTTGGATAATCCACCTGAAACGTCGGAAATTTGAATGGTATTTTTGTATGAAATTTTTGATTTTGTTCATTATTAAATTGCTCCCGTGCGAAGCCGGGGCAGGTCGCTAGTGCTTAATAGAATCGCTAATCAGTACATAATAGCGTAGTTTTATCTGTATTCCCCAAAGGATTAGGTAGAGTTCAACTGTTATGCACCCACATTTAACCGATTTTACTAATACGTCATGTAATGGCGGGGCTCCGTGCTGATGAGAATTTCTGACACAAAAATAAACTCAAAAAACCTTGCCCGACCCGGAGATCGAACCCAGGATCCACCACTAGACGGCGCACTAGACCAAAGAGGCAGTTATATCTCATTTTAGTCAGGCTTTTCCCGCTGGTCGGACAGCTTATTTAATCTTTATATATAAACATTCAGCTTCCGTATGTTTGTGTCTGCAAAACTCGAAAAGTAATCGATGGATTGACTTGAAGTTTGTACACAACGCTGGATTTTTATTTAAGAATGTTTTTATATATATTTTAAACTTTTTCAATTTTTGTTTACAATTTTTTTTTATTGACGGCACGGTTGGCGCCGTGTTTGAGAGATCGACTGCTGCGTTACGTGTCGCGGGTTCGATCCCCACACTGACCAAATATTTGTATGATCTACAGATAGTTGTTTCGGGTCTGGTTGTGTGTGCTGTGCATGTGACATGTATGTTTGTAAACAATGTCTTCTTAAAGAAAAAAAAAAAGAAAATTCGCGCGGTTTATATAAAAACAATTATATGTATCACATTATACTTTTATCAACTTCCCTAATACTGAATATTAGACTGAGCCACAGCATAGTGTGGCCGGGTTTAGCTAGTATATGTATAAAAATAATACAGTAGAAACTAAAGGCCTTTTACCTGGGTAACTGTAAGTCATTACATAGGTATGTTTCGTCCACCCATATAATTAAGGGTCAGACTAAGTGCGAAGATCTCCATTATATTAACCACTCAGGAGTTGCCGGGCTAAGTGGAAACCTTCAACTACTTACTAACAGACAGACGAATAATATGCGCACAGTCTGTGTGTAAATTATCTCTCTATTTCAAATGACCTTGAACTTTTATTATTACAGCGTGAAAATTTTTTTACTCCGTTTTAAGTTCTGAAGTACTGAGCGTGAAATATTCCCTGTTCAATACGGTTTCGGTTTTTTGTTTTTTCTAATAACTAATACTCCGAAGCAGTTCTTGTAACTAATAGGCTAAGACTGGACCCAGTCGGTGATAATAGGTATGCACTTTAATCTATAGGAATTCTTTAAGGTAAAATCTGGGTGTCCAATATAAAACCTTTGCCGAACTCTTCAAGGAAAACAGGTTTGAAAACTATTTTAGTTTAAACATGAATCCATATTTTCTCGTCTGTACATTTACGTGTATTTTAACGCTTATAAAGGGTACCAATTTAATTATTATTTGAATTCAATCAATGTTCTAAACAGCTTACCATCATAATAGCCGATTCAATTACAAGTTGTGTAGTCCAATATCAGGACAATCTATGAATAAACATGGATCGATCGTAAATTGGGCCCTGACAGTTTACTGAACATTAATTTCACAACTTTCCTATATAAGGACGCGTTCAGATTTCAAATTACTTGATTTCTTTTTTAAGCTTTATTGGGAATAGACAATATTTTATTCCTTTTTAAGTTTGGTGTGTCTATGAATTTGACATATTGTTATGTATTCTAAAATTAAAATGTAAACTCGTGCATCTCCAGTTAATTTAGATTAAATATAGCAGACGATTCAGCAAAGCTAAAAAAATCATAGTCAAGTCTCATTTTATTCGATAGACTGTGACTAGTAATACCTACATTTTCAAATGTACGAATTAATCTATAAAGCTAAGTGCATCCTGAATGCCAGTCAGTAAAATGAAGAAGAAGAAAAGAAGTTTTTATTTTTAATTTCATAATATTCATCATCATCAGCCAGAAGACGTCCACTGCTGAACGAAGGCCTCCCTCAAGGGGGGTTTGCCATAATCCCCACGCTTGGTAGGCGGCTTGGGGATCGCAGTGGCTCACCGATTAGTGTGAGGACGCTGCTGCCCGTCCTCCGGTGTATGGCCGCAGTTTTAAGACGTACCCGGGTCAATATAAATTTCAAAATATTACAGTAATGTTATTTTAAAAAAATCGGCAATTTGTATTCCAATTTTGAATGTCATTCACGTAAAGTAGAAGGATAATACAATGAATTCTATGTTCAAAGTTCGTACGCTAAACTTAAATCACACATATTTTATTTTCTGTTCAAAATCAAATTATCAAACACGTACAAGTTTGTTTCGATTTAAATACGCCTTGTGCAATGTTCAATATTTACTCATTCGAGATTATTTCGCCCTAGAAGCTAGGATTTATGAAAAGAGTCGTTAACCCCCAACTTGTTTGGCTGGGAATTACTTAGGATATCATTTGCAATGCTAAAGAGCCCGGCTCTCGAAATTAATGGAGATTTAGTTTTAATTCAATTAATTCGCCTGTTAAAACAGATTTTGATGTACAACGTCATTTCAAAGGATGAAGGCGTAAGTCGTAAATAAGGTAGACTAAGACAAGTTGTTGATTGGATCGTTTTCCCTTTATTTGGTTATAATAGGTTTAAAAATCAGAGGTCAAAGATACGTCCTATATTTTCTGGACACGATAACTTGACAAATAAGTGTGGGTAAAAATAACAAATATTTTCAATTTTATAATAAATTCAATTTACGCACTGAATCCAATAAATCAATAACAAAATTATCGCCATTATGGTTACTAGAAAAAACATACCTCAAACAGTTTTTAATCAATGACGGCATAGTGGGCGCAGTGGTTGAAAAATCGATTGCCGCTTTACGCGTCGCGGCTTCGATTCCTGCACGGAGCAAATATTTGTATGATCTGCAGATAGTTGTTCCGGGTTTGGGTGTATGTCCATGTGAATATATGTGTTTGTAAACGCACCCACGACACATGAATTATTGCTAAGTTTTTTTAAAAAGAAAGAAATAAAAAAGAATCGAGTAACAAAGGAAAATATCTAGACCAGAAAATACTAGTTACATTAACGAGTATGATCAAGCTGGAATACGACCCGAGCGATCTTTTAAACTCATCGTTATCTGTACGAAGGGCTCCTCGTTATGGCAAGACCAATGAGACGTCAGAACAAATAATAGGGAAGAAAATATCCAACGATTCCATTGCCTTTCACATCAAAGTGAGTTTGAAGAAAAATATCTATGGAGGAAATCAAGGGATGAAAAAGACTGTGAAGGTCATGATTTCAATAATAATATCTTCTTACAACTTTTCCAATAATAACCTTAAGCTAGGGAAATATCTGACACGGGCTCACATAAAAATAGGTTTTACGTATACACGTGTATACAGTAGTATGGGAGGAGTATGACTGCCTCATTTGGTCTAATGGTCGCAAGTACGACTGCTGAGCGTTAGGTCTTGAGTTCGATTCCCTGGTCAAGCAAAAGTGTTATTTGGTTTTTCTGTATGGAAATTCTCATAGCACAGAGTCTGAAACTGTGCCCGGTAGATGGCAATAGGCTCGCCCACTATTACATGGAACACAATAACGGCATCGGCGAAATGTGGATGTATAATAGCACACCTCTGCATAACCCTTCGGGAAATACAGGCGTGATGCTATGTAAAAATAAGGCTAGATGAGGATATATAATATTTTGGTTGTATATCATATGTATCATAGAATCAGTTGAAATTAAAAGGTAACGTGAAACTCTACACCTACGAATGCTGCCAGCGGTATTATCAGCTAAAATCTGAAATATAAATATTTAAATCAAGGAAATGTAAATTATATCATGTTTGATGATTACTTAACGCGGTGTTCCGCAAAGTGTGTGCCGCGGCACACTGGTGTACCGTGGTCATTAGTTGGTGTGCCTCGGAAAAATAAGGTTAATTACTAATAAATATTGGTTTGTTGATTATTAATAAATATTGTTTTGTTGATTAATAATATATATTGATTAATATTATGTAAAAATTGATGTTTAATTTATGGTGTACCTCCAAAATTTTCCGATTTCCTAGATGTACCTTGAACACAAAAAGTTTGCGGAACGCTTACTTAAAGGTCAGTATTTTTATTAACTTGTTATATTAATTTAATTATGTTTTGTAGGAATTGTAACAAATTATATTGAGGATAGTATCTAATTTCTCATTACGAATTCATATTAACCCGCCAGAGTCTGTGTTTCCTGATAGCTACAACCTGGGAGTCTTTATTAAGTCAAGAGTGAATAGGTTACTTCTAGGCAAGCGTGCTACATCTTCGACCACATCATCGCTTACCATCAGGTGAGATAGTGGACAAACGCGTGCATATAAAGAAAAAAAAAAAAAAAAACTTTTAAAGGTTATACCTTGTTGGTATTTATTCACGTTGGCAACATTATAAGGTCATTCACAGCATAAAGGCAACATTTGACTGGCCTCATTCTAAAACGCCGTTTCCGTGAAAACTGCCATTTTCACAGCATAAAGGGAAATATTACGGTTGTGTCGGATTTATTTGAGAAAAATGGCTATTATGAGGTGTTTTTCTTGCACAATGCAGCTATTGTTTCCAGTAAAATGGTATTAATTAGAATTCAAAGTCTCTACTCTCTGGTCGCTATTGGATTAGATCGCAAGCGTAGACGCCGTGGGGTTTGATTTTTCGGTGGAGTAAAATATGTAAATAGATATTCTGTAACATTTTTTTTTTCATTTTAGTTTGGCTCGTGGTCTCATTGTCGCATGCGTATCTGCTGGGCGTGAGGTCCTGCGTTCGATTCTTGGGTCGGGCAAAGTGTTATTTGGTCTTTCTGTATTCCCCGAAGGGTTAAACAGAGGTGTACGTACTATTGTACACCCAAATTTCGCCGATGTCGTTATTAAGTTCCATATAATAGGGGCAAACCTAGTGCCATCTAAACCACGGGCACAGTTTGCGCTGCTACTGAGAATTTCCATACAGAAAAACTCATTAACACTTTGCCCGATGCGGGAATCGGTCCCTGGACCTCGCGCTCAGCAGTTGCACTTACAACCACTAGACCAACGAGCCAGTCTTGTTACTTATAACTTAACGAGAGATTTAATTAATTAATGTGACATTTGTGCCATTCCATTTAACAGCTGAGAATTTTGTTACATGGTTGATGGATATTAATCGATGTCCCGATTGCGCTGTAATAAAACTGAGCACCGTAAGAATAATTAATATTAATCACCAATCGATTATTTTGTTACTAAGTCTATGGGTCATGAAAAGCTTAGTTTAGGCATCACGCCTATATTAGGGCAAGACAGAGGTGTACACACACGTCTCTGGTGGGGAGTCTGTTGTCATCTCCCGGGCACAGTTCCAAGCTCCCATCTGCTAGTAAATTTCTTACTGAAAAATCTTGTAACGCACCCGACCCAGAGATGGAACTAAAGACCAATGAGGTGGACAAAAGGACCAACAATTTTGAAAAATTATAGTCATTATGATAAGTATGTTTATAGGGACTGGACATATTATTTCGATGGTTTATAGCCAAAAGAAAACGTTAATACTTTAACAGCAATGAAACTTAAGAAAATGTTAGGCTTTACATCCTTTTAGCATTTTGAGGTCCTCTCTAATCTCTCATCTGACCTTTCTTCTATTTTTCCAAAGCAAATTCTTGTTATCTACAAAACACCTATAAATAAACCGCTTTTTACTATTCACAACAGGTTTAAAAACATAAAACTGATCTAATCCGAAATTCCTCTTCAATAAAAAAGAAATACGAGTTTGTGGTAGTAACTATGGTTAATCTTATTATATTCATACCATCAAGGCTGTATTCCCCGAAAAACGATTCGGGGTACCCTATAAAAAATTACCAAACCTGGGAATCGAACCCATGACCTCACGTTAAGCGGTCGCGCTTCGATGCGATGCGATCATAGGACCAAAGAAGCAGTCAGTAGGTTAATCTTATTATGAACGATTTACCTTTTTGTGTGACAGAATGTTTAATCATCTCGTTTTTCGTACAAAATTCAGTGTAGATCTGGACCAAGGTCTCGTCATGATGAATATTTCGTGAACTTTTCATGTGTTTACATTTCATTGCGTTTTGAATACGACGTGATCGAGTCTGAGAGTGAATTAAGCGAGAAATGGAAAGTGAAGCCAGTGATGTGAACATAATGTGTTGTGTGGTAAAATAAATGAGGAATAAGTTCACGATTAATAGGACGACACTCATTGGTGTAGCGTTTGCAAACACAGCTGCTGAGTGTCAGGTTTTGAGTTTGACCACCGGGTCGGGCAAACTGTTATTGTGTTTTTCTGATAGAAAATTCTCAGTAACAGCCCGGAGTTTGAAATTGTGACTGGTAGATGGCAATAGACTCGCTATTACATAGAAATGAATAACGACATCGGCAAATTTTGCGTGTACGATACTACACCTCTGCATAATCTTTCGAGAAACAGCTACAAAGGGACAAATACGAAAGAAGACGTCTTAAAATGTACGATTAAGAACTTAAACAAAAACACATCGCTACCGATACTAAAATGGAGCACCCTGAATCCAAAAATATACAATACATTCCTGGATATACGCCCAAAAAGGGAGATAAGGTTCGCGTTTTCAGAGGCGTTTAACTAACTTGATATCAGACGTGGAAAGTCCCACTGTCCAATTGGCCAAACGCCTCGTATTCCATTTGTGTCAGAAGCATTTTTACCAATTTATTTTGGTTAGCATCTGACGTGGCAGCAATACCAGATTAAGCAAGCGCGGGGCCCGTAGCAAATTCGAAGGATGTCGAGGAGCCCTTGATCTGCTATGGGCTTTTAAGTATAAAGTGACTTTTTGTAGAACTTGTGCATTTATTGTATGAAATTCTGTGTTATATTTGTCGAAAAAATAATCGGTTACCGATTGCCTGACGAGGATGAGTTTGGATACGCGGGGCCCGTAGCAATTGCTACCTTTATTAAGTGGTTAATCCGGCACTGCGTGGCAGTGTTGGTTGTGGTGCAGACATTCCGTTGCTATGGTGAATAAGGTCATAAATGGAAACAGGCAGGTCAGGTCGCAGGACATAAATGATTGATGAGCGCCGCTCTATGTCGTTTACACAGTTGTGACGTCAAAATAACGACATGTTCTTCGTATTAGACATGACCGCTTTCTGTTGATTTGTCTGATTAGCTGTTTGTCGATACATTTGGGTCATTCATACTTTATAGTCCTTTGAATATGATAGATTGTAATGGACATAATTCACGTTATGAGTTGTGTGTGGGCTACATTTTTAACCTCTATACAATAGACAAATAGAAGGGCGCATAGCTACGGCGCATATCTGTCGATCTTTGAGGTTAAACAGCGCTTGCTGCGGTCAGTCCTTGGGTGGGTCAATATTTTCCACACATCGAGACCCCTCCGTGTCTCGGAAAGTGCGTCAAGCAGTTGACCCCGGGTGTCGTATACGAATATCTATGACAGTGTTTACAATATGTCAGCAGTCTAAAATAGTCTGACAACCGATTTTTTTCCCAGTACTTGGGTGGCGGAGGTCGGATGGCAGTCGCTCCGTGTAAAATACTGATATTTTTAGGAACATGCTAGGCTTTTAGCTTTCTTTCAGCACGGATTAAACAGTCGTTTTATGAGCCTTGAAGATGATTTGAAACTACTTGAAAGAATGGGTCGAAAATATTCTTGCCTCCATAGGCAAACCCGCTTTTGTCTATTCCTATAATAAGCGGATTATAAGTAGATACAATTCCTACACAAGTTATATTTAACAATAGTTAGCATTCCATTCCAATGGACATTGAACCTCAAATTACCATAAAGCCGGTCATTCTGAACAGTGCTGCCAATGAAAAATGGTCACGCAGTTTAAGGTACAAAGAAAAATCACTCAAACTTTATCTGTTTGCGAAAGAACCTGTATAACCTAGCGAGTCGCTAGCATCAATTAAAAACAAACACTAATTATTTGCATAATAATTATCTAGGGCTCGGCGCGTACGTAAGCCAGAGGGGGGGGGGGGGTGACGCCTTTTACGTGCCTATTGTGGAGCGAAAGGTGAAGGGTTATTATTTTATTTCGCCGCCTACGTAAATCGGCAGCATCAGAATGTATAATGATTACAAATAAACGATCGGAAATTTGCTTTAAAAGTGAAGTGAAACCTCATGTGATATATTTTTGTCCGGCACAGTACAATTGCTCTTGTAAATCAATTGCTGGCTTATCTTTCGGGATCATGAGCGATTTCATGTCAGACCTCACGCTAACAAGCCAGAAGAAGCTGTGCACATGTACTTTTTTCTATGGGACAGTTTTTGCTTGGTACTCAACACTTGCATTTAATCAAATCTCAGATCCTTTCTATATCAGACGGTTGGCGCAGTGGTTGAGCGATCGACTGCTCCGCTGCGTGTTACTGGTTCGATTCCCACACGACATAAACATTTGTTCCAGGTCTAGGTGTTTGTACGTGTTAATATTTGTGTTCGTAAGTGCACCCACGATACAATAATTATTCCCAGTGTGTAGCCATATATTTTTAAAAGAAAAATAAATCCTTGTGGTGTTATACTGGGTACCATTAGTTAATGTTGCATTATATAATTATGTCTCTAATATACAGTACATGATAATCTTCACACGAAACAACAGAGGCCGAATGTGTCGACATTTGCTGAATTAAATATAAAAATTGTAAAGGTCAACAAGTCGAATGCTCGGACCCTGTATAAAGGACCTGAAGAAAAGTTAAATGTTTCTTTTTTGTTTTTTATTATTTTGTTTTTTTTTTATATTTCTCTAGTATCTCAACATTTCAAGTAAATGGCGTGATCAATCAAGTTGTATTACTGCATTTTCAAAGTAAATGATATATCAGAAGAATTTATAGCGAACAAATAAGCGTACATCGTTTTTTAAATGTTTCTTAACAATTTGTAACATGTTTTGAATACTTATATTATGTCAATATAAAAATAAAGTCACATGTGAATATTGTAGGCCGAAGGTTCTCTAGTGGTGTGTTGTTTTAACTTGTTTACAGAAATTTTAAATTTGATAACAAAAATCTATTAGAAGAATACCAAATATTTCTAAAAGAGCATGGTGTTAAAGAGAACAGTGTAAAAGAGCTTTCTTATAATTATGAATATGATTATAGGTTGCTTTCCATTGCCTGATACATCATGTCGGCTACAGTCACTGCTTACAACCCACGAGTACAGAATAGGTGATATAATATTTTATGACGGAGATCACAACTGAAGAAATTTTATTTGCATCCTATTAACTTAATATGGTCTAAACCTGTGGAAGGAAAGTCTTGAACACGAAAACAAATCATAAAAGCATTATAATACAACACAAATTACATTGATATTCTCACTATAAAAAAATACTTCTCTGTTTCCTAATTATGCTTCAAACAAGCAATGAATCGTAATTGCGTTGAGTATAATCAAATATTGGGTCAAGGAGAAGGACACTGTAAGTCGGCCCCCCCACGCAGGATCGTGACCGTGGAGACAGACATTTTTTCATTACTTCTCTCAAGCTATTCACAATTTCAAGTGCTTTGTGTGTACAAATAACGTTTCTTTCTTTATTTATAAAAATCTTGCCCCGTATTAAGAATAATTCCTGTACCGTCGGTGCGATTACAAACACATATATTCACATACAAAAACGCACACCCAGATCCGAAACAATTATCAGTAGATCATACAAATATTTGTTCCGTGCGGAAATCGAACTCGCGACACGTGGCGCAGCAGTCGATCTCTCAACCACTGCGCCAACCGTGCCCTCAAAATGATCGAATAAATTCATTTCGCCTTTTATATAATTACGAGTTTAGTAGTAGAAACAGTATAAGGAACTTTCTGACAATTTACAGGGAATCAGTTGGGCATACACTGAAGTCAGCCTTTATTTGGCGTTACATTTAGGTATATATTAATTTGAGATTATGCGGGTAAATCCACGGGTAAATATAAGTATACAAATGATCATTAATCAACTTTGTATTACAGAAAGTTGGTTATGAAACCTTTGCTTTAAAATGATTTATAAATAGACCCTAACTAAATAAAGTTGTTTAACTTGAAATTAATTTAAATGCTTTAAACTTTATTAAAAGTTGTTATGTAAATTATTAGTCGATGAAGTTGAGACGTTTTATCTTGTCTGGTAGGAACGTGCCTATTGCTTATTGTGTGAAACGTGACGTCATTATTAATAACTAACTTAAGCTTATCAAGTTAAAGTTATAAACAGAATTATTTTTTAAGTACCATCCAATTATTTTCTGTGTATTGGAAATCATTCAGACGTCATTTTTGAAAAAAGAAAAACAAAATTTAAATATTTCCCCACACTAGGATTTCTTATGTATCGTGGGTACAGTTTACAAACATACATGTCACAATCAAATACACAACTAGAATCGAAACAATTATCTGTAGATTTTACAAATATTTGTTCTGTGCGAGAATCGGATCCGCGACACGAAGCACAGAAAATTAATAAAATACTTAGCCACTGCGCCAACAGTGTCGTCAAATCACTATAAAATATTTTTTCCGAAAAAAATATCAATTCAGCTTGTTTTACTCATAAAACTTTAAAAAAGAAACACATATTTCACTATTTTTACCAATACCATAATTAAATTTGGATAGTGATTAAAAAATCATGCTGTATAGGAAAATAAAGCTTGAAATATCAAGTGGTTTTCGAAGTGTACTGAAACATGTCTAAACATATGTTGATGGAATCTGTTTTGATTGGTTTCAGTTTAATTAACTTCTTTCACGTTCATGCATGTTGAAAGATGGCGGGGAAATCCGATAAGTTAATTGAGTTTATAATGAGCGACCTGTTACTCGTTCATACCGGTTGATTAGTTAAACGAGTGACTTATTCAGGGAAGATATTATTCAACTCGTATTATAATTGTGATAGCACGGTTCGCGCAGTGATTGAGCGATTAAGGGCTGCGCTACGTGTCACGGGTTCGAGTCATGTAGGGTATTTGTATGATCTAAGAATAGTTGTTCTGCGTATTTATGCATGTGAATATTTGTGTTTATAAACGCATCTACGATGAAGGAATTATTTATAGTGAGGGGCAACGTCTTATTAAAAAATAAATAGATCTTTAACATTTCTCCTAACTGTCTAAAAATACATCATAGGTATTTTCAAACCCTCAATACAGAATACTGGCAACAACATTTCAAAAAAAATTATACCGAAGGCAACAAAACGTTTATTTTGAGAGAAAAAATAGGCTATAAAGGGCGTCGATAGAGCAATAATTTGTAAAGAACAACTTTGTAATAACAAATGATTCGATAACGCCTATGTACGTGCTCTTTATCGGCGAACGTCTTTTAGGTAAAAAATGGAGGCATTCAATAATAAAATAACATTTTTACACGAACAACCTTTTAGATTCTATGTCGAAGTAATCGCGATATTTAACACAGAAAGTTCTTTCGGAGTGGTGTGAATGAACTTTTAAGTGATCGTTTATCATTAAATTGCATAAGTTCATTGCACTTTTAAAAGCAACATGATTAATATAGGGTCTATTTTTCAATTTTTTTTCGGGTTAAGTTAACCCTGGCGTTTTCTCAGGAACTGAACCAAACCCCACGACCGACCCATACTTTTATGGGTCGCGCTTGACCCCTCGGGCAGTGGGCAATACGCCAGAACCCGAACCCGATTCCTCGCCCTCCCCTAGGGGAGCGCGTAGACGATCTACCGACTCAGGAACTGAACTCATTAACCAATCAAAAGACAAAAAATTTACAAAATATAAAATCTATTATAAATCGGTCGCTGTGTCCCACTGCAGAATCATAAATTATATAACATAGCATCACGCCTGTATCACCCGAAGGGTTATGCACAGGTGTTTTATTGTAGGTACATCCATATGTCGCCATTGCCATTATTGAGTCTCATGAAATACGGGGCGAGGCTATTGGCATTTTTCGGGCACAGTTCCAGACTCACTGCTACTACCCAGAAAATCCAAATAACACTTTACCCGAGCCTGGAATCGTACCTCCTTTACGCTCAGCAGTAGCACTTGCGACCACTAGACCATGAGGCAGTCTAGACAGTAAAACCTGTTAAAATGTATACAAAATGGAATTGTTATACTTACTTTATTCCAACATGACTATCGACTAGACCAGAGGTTCCCAGACTTTTTTTCTCATAGACCACTTTCAATATTTAGCTGGTTCCGGTGGACTGGTAGCTACATTTCTACCATATTATAAATTGAATTGTAAACTCCCATTTTTTGTCACGCCAGCGGAGACCTCCGTCAAGTCTCCCGTGGACCCCTGGGGGTCCACCTGGATCACTTTGGGAACTAATGGACTAGACAGTGTCCAGAATTTCTTCCAGATCAAAATGTTATTATCACTTTCGTTTACGGTGAATGAAAACACCGAGACCTGCACTTGAGAGGGCTCCATAAAGTTGTCAATGGTGTATACACCAACTCTAAAGCATGGTTTCGGCCTAACCCTTTTCATTTTGAGAAGACGTACTTGCTCAACATTGGGCAGTAATTAGCTGAGTTATTATTAAACAAGTCACCCAGAATACCGCACATAAAATTGAACTTCAACGCAATTGAATACACAAAGTTAGTTTAAAGGTTTGCTTGTTACCTGTTGACGGCTCCTCGCATTGTGTTGATCTCGTTAGAAGTTTGTACGTGGGAGACGTCAGATGTATGAAGTGTCTGGAATAGTATACAAACGTATTGAAATTCACAATCAACATTTTGATGACACGGTTGGCGCAGTGGCTACGTTATTAGCTTTCTGCGCTAGGTGTCACGGGTTCGATTCTCGCACGGTACAAATATTTGTATGATAGTTGTTTCGGTTCTGGTTGTGTGTGCATGTGACATGTATGTTTGTAAACTGTACCCACGATACAGGAGAAATATAAGGGTGGAGCTAGGTAAATAAAAAAAAATAAAAAATGAAATGACAGGTTTATGTGAATGGTTAAGTTTTTTGAGTTGTGTGACCTGTTTCTGAACTATGTCAATAGTACTATAGTTTAAACGAAAACATTATCTAAGTCTGATCATTGATTCATATTTGCATGAAAAAATATCAGAAACCGACCGCACCATATTTAAGTGATACGTACAACTTGGCATTACACCTATATTCCTTTAATGGTTAGGCAGAGGCGTATGATTGCAGAACCATATTTTGCCGATACCGATTAATCCTATCTTATGTAATAGGGGACTACCCTATTGCCATCTATCGGGCACAATTCCAAACTTCGGAATGCTTCTGATAATTTTCCAACAGAAAAATTCATTAACACTTTGACTGTCTCGGAGATTGATCCCAGGGCCTCACACTGAGCAGCGCGCTAGCGACCACTAGACGAATGGGGCTTGTTTTAATTATAAGTTATAAGAGTTATATGAAAGTTATATCATCGTTGACTGTAAGCGTGCCCAATCAACCAAAGTTAGATGAAGACTAACAAGTTATTTCATAAATTGGAAAAACAAATCTGATATCTAAACTTAAGTCGAACTTTTTAATCAATCTAAGCCTTTTTTATTATGCCTTAGCAAATTTTACCGCCGATAAAAAAAGTGTAAACATTAGCAGCGCAATTTGTGACTTAATTGACTTTTTAATGACATTCTGGAGTTACACTGACTTCCCCGCTCAGTTAATGGCGGTCAGAAAAATAAAGTGGTGTCTGCAACGTAAATATAATTAACTTGTTTTTATATCTATCTACAGGAGCTATAAGATAATCGACACGGTTGGCGCAGTGGCTAAGTGATTAGCTTTCTGCGCTTAGTGTCGCGGGTTCGATTCCCGCACGGAACAAATATTTGTATGATCTACAGATAGTTGTTTCGGGTCTGGTTGTGTGTGCATGTGACATGTATGTTTGTAAAAATGTACCCACGACACAGAAGAAGTCCTAGTGTGTGTAAAGTTTTTTTAAACAAAAAAGTTAAAAAAAAGAAACTTTCAAAATTACATTTAGTACATTTATGGGCATGGAAAGAGTCCCCGCTAGTGAAGTTTCTTATATAAAAAGCTTCTGTGTGGCAATTGTTTTACCCCGAGATATGCAGATCCCGACAGAATCAAAGAACAAAAATATAAATAGGTACACATCGTTCTCTCCTCTTCTTTTTTTTTTTTAATTATAGCCATCTTTTTCATTTCTCCTATATCATGTCATATACACACACGCAAACTCAAAACAACTATCTGTAGATCATACAAATATTTTGTCTGTGCGTTAATCGAACCAGCGACACGAAACACCGATAGCTATATAGTTTAGCCACTGCGCCGACTTCTACGTCTTTCGTAGATAAAGCATTGTCCTACATATTAAGACATACAAAAATTTTACACACTCTAAATCATAACCACATTTCAAACCGAACACGGTAAATCTCGATCAGATATTTTTACAAAATATCGAATACATAACCCCAAAAAAAAAAACAACTCGTTTACCATAAAGAATCAGTTCGTTTACGTCTCGAGTCGTGCAACAAATCGTCTGCCAGTGCCACCCTGCTGGGACAAGTGGTTGGGTATCGATCGCATGCCAAGGTCACGGGTAAGCTCGCGGTGATAAATTGACTCCGTCTGCCTGTCTCGAGCTTCTCTTCTCCAAGACATGTGACGTCATGGATTACTGTCAACTGAGATTGTGTGAACTTGATAAATAGTTGAATTGGTAAGAGGAACTGCTTTTTAAGTTGGTAAAATAAAGTTGCAGATATACATCAAATATAAATTTTTAAACGATGTATAAGTTTTAATAGAAAAACTATTTTCCTGAGATAAAAAAATAAATATTTGTAAATATTATATTTATTTTCTCTTAGTAAATATAGTTTACACTGATACTTAACAAAAGGATGTAAAATGTTACCCACTTTAATATGAACACTTTTGTACTAATAAAAACCGACTCCAAAAAACTCAAAAACAAAACTAATAACTAAAAAGCAAAAAATAAATCTTTTATTATACAATATCGTAGTTGAAGAATATTGAAATCGGTGCCAAGTAAAACATAAAAGTAATATACCTTGCTGCTATAAATCTTTTATTATACAATATCGTAGTTGAAGAATATTGAAATCGGTGCCAAGTAAAACATAAAAGTAATATACCTTGCTGCTATAATAGCGACATTAAAACAACGAGTTCACGTAGAAATTGTCGAGTGCGGAGCGAATTATGCGTCGGACACGACAAATGCCAATCGTGCCAATCGCCAATCGTGTCGGTTTATCATTGCATGTTTTACTTGGCACCGACTTCAATATTCTTCAACTACGATATTGTATAATAAAAGATTTATTTTTTGCTTTTTAGTTATTAGTTTTGTTTTTGAGTTTTTTGGAGTCGGTTTTTATTTTTTGTTAAAAAATTTAATTATTTTACAATTTTGAGTGATGGGTAGACCTAGTAAAGACGATTCTCTTGAAAAACTTTTTACTTAATCGACCACACGACGACAGGGCGTTGGCAGAAATAACGAGGTTAAGAAATCTTCCTTCCAATACTTGAACGTCGGAAAATATCTCCATTTAGGATATCCTTTAACTATTTTTTGTCTTCACTTTCGAATCTGCAATATTACCCATCTCAGCTTAAAGTGCGCATCAATACGAATAAAATAAGCCCAAACACTATGTAGCTGCTATCAACCATTAAGGAGTTCCCTAAACTGTACTGCACCTGCATCACGGACCTTGCAGTGGCAGTCATTACCCACTTTGGTGTAAAGATCTTGTCAACACGAATAAAATAAGCCCAAACACGAGGTAGTTAAGATGTACCGTTGAGGAGTTCCCTCGATCCTCTGTCGTCTCCATCATCAGATCTGCCCTAAGCCTCCATAGTATTGTAGTCTCATCAGATATACACATAAATATCAAGTTTTTACCCCATGCTCGCCTACAATTTTCAAGAGATGCCCTCGATTTCTCAGGATTTCCACCATCAGGTCCTGACCTGATGACAATGGGACCAAATGACAAGCATACCCTTCCAAATAAAAAAAGAATTTTTGAAATCGGTCCAGGCGTATTCGAGAAATCGAGTAACAAACATAAAAAAAAAAAAAAAAAATACAGCCGAATTGAGAACCTCCTCCTTTTTTTTGAAGTCGGTTGAAAAGTAAACACACACTAAAGTGCACATATAAAGTAGATTTATATTGTTTCACTTTACTTTGAGAAGTAATTGAAATATAAAGTAATTTATATATAACATGATAAACTAGTTGATAAAACCCTTGAAATATTTTACATAGGCACTCTATATACACAAGATGATAGTATGGGAAAATAAAGATTACCCAGACATTGAAATGTGTGCGTTCGACATATACGCATTACGTTATCAATAAATCATCATCAGCCAGAAGACGTCCACTGCTGAACGAAGGCCTCCCCCAAGGGAGGGTTTGCCATAATCCCCACGCTTGGCAGGCGACTTGAGGATCGCAGTGGCTCACCGATTAGTGAGAGGACGCTGCTGCCCGTCCTCCGGTGTCTGGCCGCAGTTTTAAGACGTACCCGGGTCTATCAAGGCAGAGTTCTATCTGTCATCAATAAATAGTTCATTTCTATTTTTTTTACTAATGTTTCTGCCTATTTAATCAGCATAATGTCCTTCTCCAGATCCCAGGCTACCTCTGTGTACAATTTTATTACCATTGGTTCAGTGGATTAGTCGTGATGAGGTAACAAACTAACAGAGTTAGTGTTCACATTTATAATAATGGAGATAATTTATATGTATTCAAAGTAATTTATTATGTCTGTAGCTAGAAGAAATTGTAAAATCTATATCGACGGTGGAAAGGAAAAATTTACCAAGCGACAATTTTGTCGGTATTGACTTTTATATATCATTAGAATCAGAAAAATAATCTTATATACGACTTCACCGATTAGGCTTTTTTTTTCGTAATGCTTGTAATTCAGGACAAGGTTTGTATGAAAGAAAATGTTTATTGGTATGTTTTTATGAAAATCTCAATAAAAAAAATTTGACGTTCAATTTGCCAGAGCACTTCTCATTTTCTCTATGAGTAAATTGCAATCGTGCGCAGTCGGGGCAGGTAGCTAGTTATAAAACATTCATACTTAATTATGGGTATAAAATGAGAAATTGTGATAGTGACAGAATTAACCACCTCTTTTAGTCCCAACTTCAGTCTTTGGTTTGCAATTTTGCGGCAAAATGTGCTGCTGATTTATATTTGCTTGGATTTTTGATTGAAAAACACGCTGGCAGTGATTCTGTTGTACTTAAATAGTAGTAAACTAATTTTAACTCACGACACGGTTGGCGCTGTGGCTAAGCGATTAGCTTTCTGCGCTACGTGTCGCGGGTTCTATCCCCGCACGGAACAAATATTTGTATGATCTACAGATTGTTGTTTCGGGTCTGGTTGTTGTGCATGTGACATGTATGTTTGTAAACTGTACCCACGATAGAGGAGAAATACTACTGTGGGGCTAAGATTAAAAAAAAAGTAAAGAACTATACTATATCTCTATTTTACCAACATCATTGAAAAAGGACAGATGATATTTAGAGCTGTCAGTCTAATAAATTCTTTACTGAAACGGCATCAAATATTGAGCAATCTTCTTTCTATTAAATGATTTTTTGCTAGTTGAAACACAACCAATTTTCACCGTTAAGAACACATAGGATTGAGCGTCTTTGAAACGTAAATTGAAAATTGGGTTGGCATCAAACAGAATAACGATGAGAAGAAAATCAGAAAACAATATCGAGATATAATGGCTTTGGAAATAACATAACATAGCATCACGCCTGTATGCCCCAAAAGTTTAGGCAGAGGTGTACTATTGTGTATATTGTATACCCACATTTTGCCGATGCTGTTATTGAGTACAATGCACTAGGGGGCGAGCCTATTTCCATCTACCGAGCACAGTTCCCAGACTCCGTGCTGAGAATCTCCGCACAGAAAAAACCCAATAACACTTTTCCCGATCCGGGAATCGAAGCAGTTTATAATAGAGATGATTGTTTATGACTATTAGGCCAGGGAATGTGTTAATAGGGGTTTTTTGTTAGGAAATTCTCAATAGCAGCCCGACGTTGAATAGTGCCCTTATAATGAAGGAGTCAATAACGGCATAGGCGAAATACAACAGTACAACTCTGCCAAACCCTTTTGGGAATGAGGGGCGATGCTTTGTAAAGTTAAAAAGAGTTTTGTATCAGATATTATGTACGTGATGTATCCTACTAATATTATAAATGCGAAAGTTTGTGAGGATGGATGGATGGATCTTTGTTACTTTTTCACGACAGAACGGCTGAACGGATTTGGATGAAATTTGGCACAGAGATAGATTATAGTCTGGAATAGCACATAGGCTACTTTTTATCCCGGGAAAATGCACGCGGGCGAAGCCGCATGCGGAACCTAGTGTGTTATAAAAATGAAATATTCCGGCAAAATAAAACCTACAAATTTAACCATTTATTGAATATACATAAGTACTTCTGAGAGTTGTGGGCAAGAATTTAAGAAGACTGCGGATGGACCATATGACGGACGGGATGACATTAACAGATGGCATTGGTGTGCTCAGACCCGGGTACGTCTTAAAACTGCGGAGGCCGGGCAGCAGCGTCCTCTCACTAATCGGTGAGCCACTGCGATCCCCAAGCCGCCTGCCAAGCGTGGGGATTATGGCAAACCCCCCCCTTGAGGGAGGCCTTCGTTCAGCAGTGGACGTCTTATAGCTGATGATGATGATGATTGGTGTAGATTTGGGGTACTAAACTAAAAACTGTGATGATTTGTTAAAAACTATGAATCTACAGTTAAAACCGTTAAAACTGTGGGGTTGATAACACTGTGTGACACATTTTATACGAGTAGATTGCCAGTGTGTATAATTTTCCAATCGATCTAATTACTTTATCATTCGTAATACAGCCGTGTATATACGGCTGTAATTTTAAAGGATTTCTTTGGATAGTAATTCTACGAACTGCCTGATTGGTCTCGTGGTTGAAAATGCGGCTGCTTAACTTAACGCCCTGGCTTCGATCCCCGGGTTCAACAAAGTTGTTATAGGGATTTTCTGTTAGAAAAATTCTTGGTACCGACAAAAGCTCATCTCTTATTACCTACACAACTGTATCGCCGTCATGTAGGTGCATAAGATGGACTCCTCTGCTTAACCGTTTGGAGAATACAGGCGTGATGCCATACAATTCTATCAAATAATTTACATTATTTTTTAAACTTTGCAACACTCGGTTTTCTCCTGCGTCGTAGGTCCAGTTTACAAACATACATGTAACATAAACACGACCAGACCCGAAACAACTATCTTTAAATTATAAAAAAATTGTTCCGTGTGGGAATGCGTGCACAAAGTATTCGACAGGGTAGGCAGACAACTTTAAAAGCTTACTTACCAAAAATACCTACTGCATGTTGGTATTGGTTTGTCATCTTGTCGATTAAATAATGATGTATGTGATTTGCCACCTCAAATATCTTATAATAAATATTTATCTGAGTTATGTAGGGTAGGCAGTGTCTTTTTGTCTTTATGAACCGCACGCCACTGGTAACAGATATTGCCAAACTACGTATCTATAGTACGGTATTTAATCCGAAAAGATTGCAAACGAAAGCCAAGTAAATATGTGAAAGAGCTTAACTGACTGTAGCATGAACGTTAGAACAAAAGTTAAGTTAAGCTTTAAGACAAGCAGCATTGAACTTTGTCCGAGAACTTTGATAGACGAGCGAACCTTCTGTGAAAATAAGGCATTTTTGTCGGACTTTTTAACCTATCAACTATGTTTATAGACGGCTCGATTGGCGCAATGGTTGAGAGATCGACTGCTGCGCTACGTGTCGCGGGTTTGATTCCCATACGGAACAAATATTTGTATGATCTACAGATAGTTATTTCGGGCCTGGTCTCTCATAGATAGATAGATAGAGTATTCTTTATTGTACACCAAAGGAAAAAGTACAATGCGAAAATACATTTTACACATAGGGTACAAATGGCGGTCTTATCGCTAAAAGCAATTTATTCCAGATAACCAGTGCATGGAAAGAATCATGGAAGAAAATATAGAGGGTAATGGTCGGTGTACGAATATTAACTAATAAATAAACATTTATACAAACAAATATCTCATAGTCCGATGGGACGGCAATCCGACACGACCGGAGAGAGATCAGGCGCAGGACCAACGGCTTTACGTGCTTTCCGAGGCACGGTGTGTATTCACAAAGGCCCTAACAACAAAACGTAGTTTCGCGTAGCACGTAGCCGCGTAGCACTTAGGCGCGTAGCGTTTCGTAGCAGCCTACAAAGCGAAATACGAAGCTAGTAGCCGAATACTTTCCACTATAAAAGTGGAACGCCTTACATGACTTTGTATTTAGCCAGGTTTAAGCCTAGTGATGGGACAATCAAGGGTAATTATAACCTATAATAATAAGCGTTATCTCCCGCTATTGCTGGGCAATATTTTGACGTATACCCATCTATTTTGTTCAATAATCATTAATTATCTGAGAAATGCGACAGAAATGACCTGGCTAGCTACTTAATAGTATTGTTATAGATATTTGTTGCTATTTTTAGACGTCCAGGTCCGTCTCGAATTATTTATTAGGGTAAATGTAGGACGTTGGTACAAAGGATGTATAGGGAGGCTTGTTCGGAAACTTTTACCGAACTGTCGGAACATTGGAGTACCTCTTATTGTTAGTTTGACCAGTAAGCGTAGCATGAACTTTTTGTGTGTTTTCTCAGTACATTACTGAAGGCTGATCCGTAGATCTGCGAGGTTAAGTAGCACTTGCCACCAGTCAGTACTTGGATGGGTGACCATTTTTCACACATCGATACCTCTCCATGCCTCGGAAAGTGCGGTAAGCAGTTGGTCCCGGGTGTCATAATGACCTTTGATAGTGATTACGGGTGTCAGCAGCCCAAAAAAAAAGTGTGACAGCCAGTCTTACCTTAGAGTTATCAGTGTCTCCCAGTAATTGTGTGGCAGAGATCAGATGGCAGTCGCTTCGTGTATAATACTAGATATTCAGCCGCAATCAGTTAGACTGGAAGCCGACCCCAATGTTGTCGGAAAAAGACTTACGCAGATGATTAGACATTACAGGAAACAATGAGATAATTTCACGGATTTTGTTGAATATTTGAAATGAGAAAGTCCTAAAAATTGTTCGTACTATGTTGCTGGTTAGGTAAGCTTACCAACTAAAACATTTCTTTGTGTATGGTTTAAATATTTGAGTAACTAGTTCGTACGTTGCCTGGCCATCCACTCGGTGTTGTCGTTTTTGTCTGTTTTATATTTAGAAAGAAAATGACAGCAAAATCGTTGCGGTTGTGGTTCAAGATTCAAGATATTTATTTGTGGTAGAAGATTCTGTTAAAAGAGACTTTAAAAGAGTATCCATGGAGTTTCTTGCCGTACAACTAGAGTCCTATAACGTTTCATAAGTGCCTGTATTAGGTTTATTTGAAATAAAAACAATTCTATCTATCTATCTATCTATCTATCTAGTTTGATTGTAGAGAGAGAAAGATAGATAGAGAGAGAGAGAAAGAGAGACTCTCTATTTAGGGACATTGAATAATCATAATTATGAACTTAAACTTTGGTATCAACTACATACATAAATAACTTAACTAAAAGTATGCATACAATGTCCGTAAATAGGAATTCTCTCTCTCTCTCTCTCTTAATTTAAACACATTTATTCAACAAATATCAACACTGAAATTCAAAACCACATACCTAACAAAGTATAGAAGTGCGTAGTACATTCATTGAATCTATAGCCTATAGAATATAGAACGGGCGGATCGATGCCGAGTCTGACGTCATTCGCTCAGTACATACCGCGGGTAACTCTGACATAGACACTGAATATAGATGTGTTATCTGACAGAATTAATTTCACGAATCGGGAACGGAATGGAAATGGTATTAGCTGAGAATCAGCGTTTTGTTTTTGGATACACTTTCTTTTGTGGTTTGGAAATGTTCGTTTTGTTGCTTTAACAACACTGGCTGAGGATAGAGGGATTCCGGGTTTCATTAAAAATTAAAAATCGTCGTCGGTCTGCATCATTGGTCATCATCATAATGCCATCTACCCGGCGCAGTTCCAGACTCGGTGCTGTTACTGAGTATTTCCATACAAAAACCCCAATAACACTTTGCCCGATCCGAGAATGGAAGCCAGGACCTTACGCTCAGCAGTTGCGCTTGCAAACACTAGACCATTAGTTCCCAAAGTGGTCCCCCAGGGGTCCACGGGAGACTCGACGGGGGTCTACGTTGGCATGACAAAAAAATGGGGGTTTACAATTCAATTTACAATATGGTAGAAATGTAGCTGCAGGGGGCCCACCGGAACCAGCTAAATTTTGAAAGTGGTCTATGAGAAAAAAAAGTTTGGGAACCTCTGCATTAGACCAATGAGGCAATCACATAGTAATTATAAGATTTAATCGTTATATCAGTGAATATATATTCAAACGCATACAAAACATAAATATATCGAATTGTACTCGATATTCACAAAATCCATTCATCGATAAGGCTTGAAGTGCTCCATAAAACAAGTATTCACTCAATGAGTGTCATATTGAGGAGTAAAGGAGATTCAGTGAGCTTTATTGACGCTATATTGAAGTCAATGCGACGGCTAACGAGATTAAGTCCTCGACTACTAGTGATATCATTTGAATTTTATTTTTGTGGTTACTTTTATGGAGTTGTTATTAGAATTAGGCGATGAATATATCTACGCGGATTTATCGACTATTTTCATAGACCGACGCCATCTAGTTTAAAAAAGACGTGTAAAAGTGATTGAAAAATCCTAATTGCATTTCATTTCATAATTTAATTTCAATTTCAATTTCAATTTCAATTTCAATTTCAATTTCAATTTCAATTTCAATTTCAATTTCAATTTCAATTTCAATTTCAATTTCAATTTCAATTTCAATTTCAATTTCAATTTCAATTTCAATTTCAATTTCAATTTCAATTTCAATTCATTTCAATTTCATTTCATTTCAAATGGGATTCTAGATACTCATGAAAAATTTTGGTGCTGATGGCAACAGACTCGCCTCGCCTCGCCTCGCTTCGCAACTATTACATGGAACCTAACAGGTATTCTTTCCACCATGGCATGGGCGATTCTAATGTTATTTCCAATCAGTCAAGTATATCAGCAGTAGAATAGATTAGAATAGAATTATTTTTATTTCAAACTAGCGACCCGCCCTGGCTTCGCACGAGTGCAATTTACTAATGAAGATAATGATAATTATTGAGATTTTCATACGAAAATACCATCCTAATTTCCGACTTTTCCAGTAGATTATCAAAAAAAAACTTTCATATACCTTGGCATGAAAATTACGAACACTACAAAAAAAAATCAGCCAAATCGGTCGAGCCATTCTCAAGTGATGTTCTTTCATATACGTGATAATTCATTTTTTATTTATATTAAAGAAACTATACTATGACTAATTTAAAACGTTAATATGGCACTAGTTGCACGATTCCAAAAAGTTGGTCTTATGAAAAAGAACCGCCAAGAAACTCCGAGGATACCCCTTAAAATCTCAAATACAACAAAATTGTTGAAAGAGTCAACAATTTTGTTATGTACTATGATGTGAAAGAAGTATTTTTATTTATTTATTTATTTATGACGAAGAGAGAACAATGTAGGTTTTGTAGTATTTAATAACGGCATCGGCGAAATGTGTACAATTAGTACACCTCTGCCTAATTCTCCGTAGAATAAGGGCGTGATGTTATTCTGAAAAAAATTACCATTTACGAAACTATCGCGCCTAAGACTTGGACGAAAACAGAAGCCCGTTAAAAATAATTGAATTAATTATTTACAAGCACAAATTGTCCAACATTCGCGTAGCATAATACGTATTAATAATTCAGTGGCAAGTTATTCTCGTAGGGCGGACTGAAACAGGAGTCCTGTCCGAGTCAGTTGGCTTAGTAAGGTTTTGGTAGGGTCAGTAACAAAAGTAGAGTAAAATCGAGCGATTTTTAATGTTTTTATACTCAGTTAAATACAGTTAAAATAGTTAAGTTGTTCGGAATAGTTGTAAAGGGAAGGTGAAGCTTTTATATAATATAAATATCTGAATTAATAAGGCCGTATTCTTTTTTGAAAACATTGATAGCAGAAACTTAATTGTTCATGAACTGTTGTTGCCGACTGTACACAGTAGCTTCATTTATTTAGGCCAGACTTTATGGATAACACCTTCGTTTTAATAGACCGTCAAGGTCGACCGACCTACGTATAATTTTGGGTCTGTCAGTCTACATTTAATTTACATTTTTCATAAATAATTATATTATGAAAAATGTAAATTGAAAAATTTATTTAATATTTAGCGATGGTGATGGATTAAATAAAATAAAATATGATAAAATTAATATTTTCATATAGGTCTCTAAAGATAAAAAGTTGCCCTTTTTATCTTTTAACACATAAGTTGTAATCGAAATTTATCAGTGTACAATAAAGAGTAATACTATAGAAACGTTTTCATTTTCAAAACCGCAAGCGTCGCAAATGAGCGACATTTCAGACACATCGACAATATTTCCCTCAGGCTCGTGAAACGTACCCAATAAATACGAGAAACTTGTTATTCCTAAGAAATCAATCGTTTGTTTTAGTTACACGTAATAATCTAAAAATAACTTCACAATTGGTTTTTCTCATAACGAAGGAGGATATCAAATGAAACATTTTAGTTATTCTAGGTTTAATTTGTTGGGGATGCTGTTATTGAGTCCTATATAATAGAGGTCGAAGCTATCGCCATCAATCGAACACAGTTCTAAACTCCGTGCTGCTACTGAGAATTTCCATATAGAAAAAAAAACACTGCCCGACCTGAGGATCGACCCAGGACCTCACGCTAAACAGTCCTGCGACCTCTAGCCTAGTGAGGTAGATAAATGAGAGCTAAATGCAAATTGTTGGTTTAATGAAGACTGTCAATATTGTGTTATAGTTCAGAATAATTTAGTAAATGTGAAACAGTTACAAAAAAACAAAATATCGTCTGCTCACTGCTAATGAAAAGAAATGAAATGAAATTATTTATTTTGCAATTAGGATTTTTCAATCACTTTTACACGTCTTTTTTTAAACTAGATGGCGTCGGCATTTCCTATGACTATCCCTGAGAAGAAACACGAAACGCGGAAATTGTTGATCTTATCGTTGTCAATAGGTACATAATACACAAAAATATGCATGCAATATCACTATCACTACATATCGTCTGCTTACGGCTAAAAAGCAATAATTGCATTAAGAGTCAAAATGCTAGTTATTACTTTTTACCAGTAAACAGACAATATATTCATCATATAAATTCTATTCTGAAACATACACAAAAGTCACGTAGTAAAATGTAAATAATTAATAAACTTCACAGACACACCGCTTGTGTTACAAACAACAATGATTAATATTAAAGATTAACGTAGATCTCATTGGTAGGCCCCTCTCACCTGTAACACTGGATTCTTTGTATACGACTGACAATAGAAACCATCGTACAGAACATCCACTTCAAACAATCTGCGATATGGAGGTCACGTTCAGACGCTTGAGGATAGGAAATTGTTTCCAGACGCATAAAATTTTATAGCTGGCAGTGATTTGAGATAACTGTTTTCTCTATACCCAGGTTCTAATCGTTAATATGTTTATCTTGTGGCACCTTTGCACAAACCAAAAATGACTGAAAATTATGAAAAAAGCAAAAACATGTCAATCTAGTTTACAATCTAAAAACCAATAGAGGTAAAAAAAAATTTTTGTCAGAAGCCGACAGCTAAACGTACTCTCAAATATTTAAAGCTGGAGCTGTTGCAGACCGGAGGTGGGCAGCATATAATATCAAGCTTTAAATCGCAGTAAGAATCGAACCTGATAATTTTTCTGCTTCGTCATCTTCATGAGATCGCGGTAGCTCAGACCATAGAGCGTCTGATGTGAACTTATATTTTACAATTTAAATCTTTAGATTTCGCTTCGCTGGCATTATTGCACCATCGCGTCGGATCAATATAATGAAAATAATATATAGTATAATAAAATAGTCACTTTTCAGACTGTAACCGTAACAGTCTTCAGATCTTTGTGTCAGTTGCGACGCATCAAAAGCTTGCTTCTTGCAAAGACTTATTTATGTCAATCAGTGGACTGGTAGACTCAAAGTGTTATTGGGTTTTTCTGTGTGGAAATTCTCAATAACAACACGGAGTCTGGAACTGTGCCCGATAGATGGCAATAGGCTCGCCCCCTATTACATGGTACTCAATAATCGGTGTTTTGTGGTTAGATAGTACATTTCTGCCTTTCCCTTTGGGGAATACAGGCGTGATGCTATGTTTATGTGGACTGGTATATGCTAGATGGCCATGATAGTGACGATACGGAGAAACGGACCTTCTGTGTATTTTTAGTAGTACAAGACACAATAGGAACGTCGCGACATGATGTACTGAATACAAAGGTAAGCCTCCGGGATTTGTGCTAAGCTACAGCTCAGGTGTCGGCATGACAACAGCCTCCAACTTGAAGAGGTTTTTACTAATATGTTATTTAAAAGGCTGAATGTGATAGCAATATCGGCCTCGGTATTTGGCAAAAAGTTGATTTATTATGATGATTTCTTATTTTTTTATTTTGCCTCGTATTCCCGCCGTATCGTGGGTACAGTTTACAAACATACATGTCACATGCACTCCCTCCCATACCCGAAACAACTATTTATAGATTATACGGGAATCGAAGCCGCAACATGTAGCGTAAAAAGCTAATCGCTTAGCCACTGTGCTAAACGTGTCATCGAATTAGAAATACTACAGCGAAAACTTGAAAAATGATTGGGATACGCAGGATTTGAAGCCATGTCCTCTGGTGTATCCGCGACCTCTCCCAACTTAGCTATCGTGTCTTTACCCGTATCAATCAAACTAAAGCATTAATAATATTGACGTTAGACTTTTGATATTAGATCCGAAAACAACCCTAGTGAAGACTCAAAGTAAGAAAAATTTAGCCAAAAACAACACAACAAACCTTTTTGTAGTTCTTCATCAATAAGGTCATAGATCACATCGTCGCTTGAGAACAAAAGAGAAGTCAAACGCAAGCTTGTCTGAAATTTAAAGAAAGAGTTTGTATTAATAATCACATTGCTATAAAAATATGTAACAAAGCTTTGGTATGTTGACCTACTTTTGAGCAAAGGGCTCCCTACGTTTCTTAATCTCTCACGATCCCGCAGTTTTTCTTTACCAATCTTCTTTTTTTATATGATAGGCGGCAAACTAGCAGACGTATCGCCTGATGATAAGCGATTACCGTCGCCTATGGACACCTGCATCACCAGAGGAGTCACCAGTGTGTTGCCGGCCTTTTAAAAAGGAGTACGCTCTTTTCTTGAAGGTTTGAAGGTCGTATTCTTCAAGGAATTTATCGAAATTTTACGTTACATAACCACAGTAAACGCAGAACGGAAGCTCTTATAATGCCTCTACTCCCGGACATACTAAACCATAGACTATAACGGCTGATGGCAGCTCTATAAATAGATCTCATCAAATATTCACGACCACCTGACCCGGTATTGTTCATTCATAAATTAGTATGGAGTTTATGATAGCTTGTGTCTTTGAAATTTTACTGAGAACATTTATATTTCTTAATCACAAATTTATACTATTCCTAGTTTATTAATAGAATAAATAGCCTACCTACCTACCTAGCGACCCGGGTACGTCTTAAAACTGCGGCCAGACTCCGGAGGACGGGCAGCAGCGTCCTCTCACTAATCGGTGAGCCACTGCGATCCCCAAGCCGCCTGCCAAGCGTGGGGATTATGGCAAACCCCCCCTTGAGGGAGGCCTTCGTTCAGCAGTGGACGTCTTCTGGCTGATGATGATGATGATGATGAAATAGCCTACAATTTTAGGCTGATAACATTTTTTAATTCTAACAGAAAAACCCTATTCAGTCCCGGGAATTAAACCTAGAACCTCATTCCCAGCCGTTGCGCATGCTATTCTTAGAAATTGATAATTTGAATATACTTCAAGAGCACAAGCTTCTACAACATTTTCTCGTTATTAATTTGATAAAAAAAATATCCGGTAATGGAAACATTTATAAAAATACATTTTTTCTTATAATTATATTTCTTAGTAAATAAGTGACTGCCTCATTGGTCTAGTGGCCATAAGCGCGACTGCTGAGCGTGAAGTCCTGGGTTCGATTCCCAAAGTCGGAAAAGTGTTATTGGGTTTTTCTGTACGGAAATTCTCATTGGCAGCACGGAGTCTGGAACTATGCCCCGTAGATGGCAATAGGCTTGCTCCCTATTACAGGGCATCGGCGAAATGTGGGTGTACAATAGAACATCTCTGCCTAGCCCTTTGGGAAATACAGGCGTGATGCTAACTTATGTTATTAGTAAATAGTTATCTTAAAAGCAAGAGCTTTTTACACTTTAACTTAATAACGAAGACTTGCATCTAAGGTAGTGAAGATGGAAAATATAACTCATTTATAAAAGGCTTCTAAAAGCAGGGGACTACGTGAGGGTACATTTAAGTTGCCGTTAAGTCTCAGACATAAATAATTACATCATTCATGAAATATATGTTATTAATAAAGGTAAACTCTAGTAAGTAATGGGTCAAAGAGTTTTAACAGCGTCTGTAAATCCTACTAATATTATAAATGTGAAAGTTTGTGAGGATGGATGGATGGACGGATGGACGGATGGATGAATGGATGGATAGATGGATGGATATTTTATGTTACTCTTTCACGCCAGAACGGCTGAACGGACCTGGATGAAATTTGGTACAGAGATAGATTATATTCTGGAATAGCACATAGGCTACTTTTTATGCCGGGAAAATGTACGGGATTGTAAACCACACGGGTGAAGCCGCAGGCGGAAGCTAGTTATAAATATTGGAGAAAAACTAATATGGGGGGTCTTTATTAGAGCAACAGAAGCCAAAACAACAACTTTTTTAATTTTTGTCTGTCTGTCCCTCTATATGTTTGTACACTCATCACGCAAAAACTACTGCATGGAATTGAATGCAGTTTTCACCGATGTATTGTTAGAGGTCTAACTTAAAATATAGGTTCCATTTTGCCGCCGGAAAATATCAGATTCTAAATTCCGCGCGTACGAAGTCGCGGGCAAAAGCTAGTAATAAATAAAGAGAAAATACTTACCTATCCACACTATTATGAATGCGAAAGTAACGCTATCTGTTTGTTACGTCATCATCACAATTAAGCCACTGAATTAATCGTTATGAAATATTACAAAGAGGTAGCCTGTAATCTGGAAAGGGATATAGGCTTTTTATACTACGAAGCAAGACAGAATAATGTCCTCCTGACCGATTTCGGTCACGGCGGCCAATCTCACCGGAGATTAGCAAACAACGCCGGAGATATTATAGAGCACAAGTGTGTGCGCAAACACAGGTGCAATCTCTATTCCTTCGCTCTCATAGTCCGATGGGACGGCAATCCGACACGACCGGAGAGAGATCAGGCGCAGGACCAACGGCTTTACGTGCTTTCCGAGGTACGGTAACAGCAAGGCAGAATAATTAGATAATAAACAATAAACAAGATGACGAAGTCGCGGGCAAAAGCTAGTTATAAATAAATGCGATTAATTATTCAGTAAATGCCACATTGATACTAAAATACTCTTTGGGCAATACTGTTATGTTTTAACAATAAGCTCTGTCGATTTTCGTTATGAAATATAAAATACTTTAATGCGACGTGCATGACTAATGAACGCTAATGGACTTTACATAGCGCTTAATATTGGACCTTTTACCTTAATAAAGCCCTGTATACATGATACAACAGACTGGCTAATAGTTATATAATGCCAGTAATACTTTAGCGTCATAGAATCTCTTTATAAAAATAGTGTTTTTTGCGCTTTTTCGTCATAAAATAGGAACCTTTTGTAAGGAAAGAACGTACTTCTAAAGGATTAACTTTCAAGAATGTTTGAAACTTTTCATGGAGGCTTAAAAATTGAACTTATCATACTGTAAACCTATATTTCTGTGACCTATAATGCATTTGCTCCAAATAAAACAAATAAAGAATAAAAAAGTTCGATTTTTCAAAATGGCGCCGTCGCGTTCTTTATTTAAACATCTTGACAGCAGCATCCATACCGACAGATTGCAGCCTAACTGAACCCCTCCTATCTGCCTCGCTAAAAGGTTACAGTGTTATTCTTAGCCCTGACGTGGGCTCAGTTAAATTTCAATTCTGAAATTCAGGCCAGTCCAGATATTTTTAGATCGTAAAGTTTGGACCACTTAGTCTTGACTGTTCTGAATTTGAGAATAGCTGATGAGTTTATTTAGGAGCGACGAAAATAGAATACGGTAACATAATATTATTATAATACGCGTTACTTAAGCTTGATTGGATCGAATAAATTACATATTATAAGACGGGATAGACGTGGGATGAAAGTGATAAACAGCCTTTAAGTCCATAAAAATGTTAAGCGCTTCTGAAATTGATTTAAATCATTCTGAAAAGTAAGCAAGGAAAAAGCCTCCTCAAGTGAAGAAACTGGAGTTCGTTTTAGTTTTTCCATGAGTAGTCAATCTCGATACCATTATTACCAACTGACTATATAATTTCCACAATGGCATGAGTGATTCCTATGTGACAGCTATTGGTGATTTGATTCGATGCTGAACATTTCTATAGACTACGACTCTATGGCGATGGCAGGTGAAAAGTGATGAAACTAGTGAATAATCCAGTCGACGAATGCTGCTACTCGGAACATATTCTCGCGGGAAATCAAAATAAACTTCGCTTTGGAAATTACTGGTACTGGCTTGTATTTGTGATTCATAATACACTGACACTGACATTTGACACATAAAATACGGTTCAAATATCGAATACTGAAAATGAAAAAGGTACAGATAATATTTGCTTTGTGACATGTATCAAGAGTTTTGACCAATCAGTGAATATTATACATTTATCTGTTCAAATATAAGGTAATAATGATTTTCTTAGTTATTATAACATTATTTTTTGAGGTACGATAAATAAAATCCAATCAAAGACCGTTTAATCAAAACATCCACTCAAACATCTGCTTGTGGTCAGGAGACCGATTCCATGATAGTAAAAAACATTTAAAAAAAAACCTTTTAATAAATTAAGAGAGAAAATTTAATTTAATAGGATTTATGTAGAAGGATGAGGATGACAAGGTTTTATGAGGATTTTAATATTTTCAAATTAGCTGCGAGGAGTGCCTTAACAATAAAACATCACGACCATTCAACAATCAATCATCGCAAGACTTCATAAATGTACCTACAACTAACAGACAAAGAATTTACATCAATTGAACAATGAAATTGTCACTCACAGGGCATAAAACATTACAGTTTCATTCATGTTTCAAAGGTCGCGTTAATTCCCAATATACAAAGTGTCAGTAAACAGGGCAGGATTGCAGCCTGTGTGCACGAGCCAATATTGATCTATATCCGGATTTTCCGATAGTTGAATTTGTGTTGGCGGGCTTAACGATGCATTAAATCGACGGCGTTATTAAATTAACCTGACTAGATTATTTATAGGTTCATATTATCTTTAGTGAGATAATATCCTACTATATAATATTATAAACGTGAAAGTTTGTGAGGATGGATGGATGGATGGATCTTTGTTACTCTTTCACGCTAGAACGGCTGAACGGATCTGGATGAAATTTGACACAGAGATAGACTTTTATCCCGGAAAAATGTACGGGTTCGTAAACCACGCGGACGTAGCCGCGAGCGGAAGCTAGTAGAAGATAAGTGGGTAATGGATAGACCTGTTAGTTTTATTAAATGTAGGCAGAAAAGCAAGGGTTACTTTTACGAAGTATGTTTTACAAAAGGTAAAATGTCTATTAAAAAAATGCATAATTGGATTTATGAGAATCTCAATATTCATAGCTAGGAATCGAACGCATTAATTTTGGAAATATAACACACACACATAAACATTACAGCATCCGATAGTGTCGCTAATACAGATCAAATTCTTGGAAGTAGTAACATAGTGCAAACTAAAAGAAAGGGCTCATTTTTAACAAAATACTATTTTACTTTTCTTAATATATAAATAATTACTATAAAGTGCGTTTTTTTTTTTTTCAAATCAACGATTTCGATTCCAGGCTTTAGTTTTAGTTTTCACCAAAATCGGGCTCGAGACTCCTTTGAGTATCATTCACTAGTCCTAATAGCTACAAATTTGGCCATCCACGCCTACTTGAAAAAATCATCCTATATATTTATACACTCTGGTAATAATTCCTGTATCATAAAGTGCGTTTTACAAACATAAATATTCACATACATTTTTCATACAAAATATCACAAATTAATTACAGTATAATTGTATTGTGTCCAGTGGCGTGCAGTCCATAAAGACAAAAAGACACTGCCTACCCTACATAACTCAGATAAATATTTATTATATTGTTTTTATTTTATTCTAATATCTAATATTTTATCTACAAGCAATTACTATCAATAAACAAAAAATTCTTAAATCTTAAATCAGCTCCTCCTGTCGAATATCGGTGGAATCACGAAGTATCTTCGATACATGCCTGCTTTTTCGTACATTTCGACGCAAGATCGCTTTGCGCTGCACTAGCGCCGTTAGACGTCTAACGGGAAAGATGCAAAATATTCATGGCTTAAAATTTATATGTGTGCCTTGTGATAAACTCGTTGTCATACGAATACAATGGAGTGTGCGTTCCTATAAATACTTGGCACACAATGTTACAAATTACGCACACAAACGTCAAAGTAGCCACTGTCTTATTTACACAACACGACGAATTACGACAATTGCCGAAGACTTCCGAACTTATGTTGGATAAGTGACTGTTTTAAAAAGTAGCATCTTATGATTTTATTAGGGCTAAGTAAAGCACCATTACTTTTTGGTCGTATTATTTTTTAATACTGACGTTCGTTCGTTCGTGCGTTCCGAGTCGTTGCCATTGTTATTGTTTTGTTTGTCTGACTAGTTTTGTGATAGCAGGTATTTAAGATTTTAACGTTGATAATAGTGTGAAAAATGGAATATTTTCACTGTAAAAGTTGTTCAGGTGGTGTGTGTGTACAGAAATTAAAAAGTGATGCGTTTTCAAAACCATATTTCGGTGAAAAACAAAATAAGTGATCGCGAAAGGCCGTTGTACACCAAATTTGCAATTAATACATACTAAAGGTAAGGTCAATCGTAAATTCAATACAAAACAATATTATTTATATTATTTGCTCACGGGTTGCATACACAGCAATCAGTTGTTCTGGTTCCTTTGCCTACTATTTTCAAACAATAAAACCGTCTGGAACGGCGCAGGTTATACCGATATTCATAATTTCCCTACGGCAGCAAAAAACACGATCAATCTGAAAAACACTTAGAAGCTTCCCTTAAATATCACACCTTTGGAAAAAATCGTATTGAGACGCGTTCAAATTCTCAGATACAAATCGACATTGATAGACGTTTGATAACGCGAAAGTCGATCGGAACCGAAATATTTTTCAGCGACTTATTGGGGAAACAGGAGCTCGCTTTTCGTGGACATGACGAATCTGCTTCGTCAGTGAATACGGGAAATTATTTAGAGATGGTCAACTTGCTCGCGAAATACGACGGAGTTTTGGAAAACCATTTACAAAATTGCACATCTCATTTTCGGGTTCCGCATCGATTCGAACATCCGCATATTGATATGTTTATAAATCAGTCAATCTATGGATATTTGAGGTGGCAAATCACATACATCATTATTTAATCAACAATACGACGAATCAAAACTAATGTAAGTAGTAGGTATTTTTGGTAAGTAAGCTTTTAAAAATTTCTGCCTACCCTGTCCAAAAACTCTGTGCACGCCACTGATTGTGTCTACACCCATTCGATTTGTCACAAATAAACGTGTCAAAGTCAGCAAGCGAGCAAACGCAAACAGGATGTGTGCAGTGCCCGTTGCCAGACGAAATTAAGCTCTGCCCGGATTATCCGTCACAATACGTACCCGTGTAAGTCAGTGAAACGTTACACTGTACGGAAATACTGAGTGAAATGTAACTGGTTTTCCTGGAAATATGTCTTTGAAATTCTTTTTATGTGAGTTTTATTTTTAAATAATGGCGTCGCGTATTTTTTATTTTAGTGATTAGATCTGAGAAAAAAGGCCGATATGAACTCGGTCAGTGGTATTGCCTTTACAGTTCAGGCATATTTCAATAATGCAATTCTCAAGTAAATTTGTACATATGTTTCAACTTTTTTTTTTCATATTTATTTTGTAAGGCGCCTTTGAACACGGTTCATGTCAGTCCCATCATAAACTAATGTTTCAACTTGTTAAGAGCTTTTCAGCTTCATCATCATCATCATCATCAGCCAGAAGACGTCCACTGCTGAACGAAGGCCTCCTCCAAGGGAGGGATTTGCCATAATCCCCACGCTTGGCAGGCGGATTGGGGGATCGCAGTGGCTCACCGATTAGTGAGAGGACGCTGCTGCCCATCCTCCGGTGTCTGGCCGCAGTTTTAGGACTTACCCGGGTCACAGCTGAGCTTCACACAGTTCAGCTTCATTTGTTATTAATTTGCCGATTTTAACAGACCTTGAAGGCCTTGTTATTTAGTTTCATTAGAAAGATATTTAATGCTATAATTCTGTTTCATTAAAATTATCTAAGATTATGCGTTGTAACTGCTTTCTATTAACATGATTGCTCATACTGCCTCATAACTGCCTCATTGATGACTGTTGAACGTGAGGTCCTGGGTTCGATTCCCGGATAGGGCAAAGTGTTACTGGGTTTTTCTGTATAGAAATTCTCATTAGCAGCACGGAGTATGGAACTGTGCCCGGGTGATACCAATAGACTCGTCCCACTTGGGACTTAATGACAGCATCGGCGAAATGTACTTTTAGTGTTTACAAAAAGTACTCGTCTCCATAACCCTTTGGGGCATACAGGCGTGATGCATGTTTTTTTTTATTGTACAACTTAAATAAATAGTTACAGAACATCTATTTAATCCAGAAGTCTATCCACAGACGTCAGTGGGTATATAGAACAAGTGCAAACAGGATGTGCATACTTGCACAGCGTCTGATGTCGGGCGTTATTAAACTCCGCCGGATTATCCGGATCGTTCTATCTGACCCGGGTATGCTGACGACATTACCTACATTTCACTGTAGCCGGGTATAGTTATGTCAGATGACGACATTTAATAATTGCTAGCGACACCCGAGTACTTGATAGATTTAATTAGTTTAAGGATAAAGCCGGGTACAGTGTAGTAGTTGAAATATTATGTGTCATGAATAATATATCTCCTAAGGCATTAAGGGTCAATTCCCACTGAAAGAGCAGCGGCCGGCAGCGGCCGTAAGAGCGCGGCGCCGCAAGGGGCAGTGCGGCGCTAGAAGGCTCGTGCAGCTTCACGGCGCCGGGCTGCCCCTCCTTTATCTTCAAATAACTATGGACTTTTTAATCACGTAGATGAGATTCAAAATGATTTGTAATATTTTTCCTCAAAAAGCCGCTGCCGGCCGCTGCTCGCTCAGTGTGAATTGACCCTTACAGTTCATTGTAATAAATTGGGTATAACAAGACTTTTGCTTGACTTATTACCCAAATGTCTAAACTAACTAAAAATGTTTTCAAACTAAAGAATAAATTTGCAAAGTATCCAAATAATGGATATTATTTTTGACTTCATATTTTCGGAAATAAGACAATTGCTTTTAATCATTCAATTGTTTTATAAAACAAAAGGTAACTTATTTAAGGACACAGAAAGTATTATATAGATTAAGGTATTTAAAGTCAAAAGTCAAAGTCAAAGTCACTGTGGCGCTTAACCGAATCATTTATTAGCATATTCCATACGATCACCATTTATAACAGTTCATAAATTCATTCACAAATGTCACGGTGGCGATGTTAAATACTGTAATTGTTTAAATTACTGTGAACACGCGAAAATGTCGTTGTAAGGCGATAAATATGCAAATGTAATATTTAATAACTGATATGAATGTTATAAAGACAGTCTGTTAACTATAACTTTGGTGCTGGCTTTACAGCGTGTGGTTGAAATGTTTGTATAAAAATTACCTGACTAAACGCAAAGCGGTGCGGAGATGAAAATGTATCACTAAATGAGAATAATATTTTAGTTGCTGATCAAAGTGATGTTAAAATAATGTGGGACGTATGAATCTGTACCGCTATCACGAGTTTTCTTACTATTTACTATCAAAGTAAAGTAAATTTTCATGACAGCGATTTTAGTTCTTAACACAACGTGACATCTAGTCATAGTAAAGATTTGATTTACTATTTACGATATATTATAGAGATGTCATGTTAGCGACTCTAATCCCTAATGTAACCAAGTTAAGAACTAATATCGCTGTCATGAAAATTTACTTTACTTTGATAGTCAATAGTAAGAAAACTCATGATAGCGGTACTGGTCGAAAAATTATTTATGTATCTGTTAATGCACCATATTCCCTAGTGCCAGTATTGAAGTAAAACATTTAAAAATAATATAATTTTTTTTTAATCTATCTTGCATATGTGTCTGTGACTGCTTCATTGGTCTAGTAGTCGCAGGCGTGATTGCTGAGCGTGAAGTCCTGGGATCGATTCCCGGCTCGGGCATAGTGTTAATGGGTTTCTCTATATGGAAATTCTCAGTAGCAGCACGGAGTCTGGAACTGTGTCCGGTAGATTGCAATAGGCTCGTTCCCTATTACATGGGACTCAATAACGGCATCGGCGGAATGTGGGTACACAATAGTATACCTCTGTCTAACCCTCCGGGGAATATAGGCGTGATGCTATGTTATGTTATGTATGTGTGTGAGATAATTTCATTTCAGTGTGACCTAAAGGTCAAATAGGGTTTACCATTTATCTATAGATATCAGAAATTTTTGTATGTTACTTTTATGATTGTTTACTATTCGTTTTAAATTTTTAATTGTATATATGATGTATGACGTAATAATGTCAGGTCACCAATACCATTCACTTTGCTTGCCTACTAGGTAAAAAATAGTGAACAGTAACCAATAATAAGTAATCCTAAAATTATGTAAATACCCTATGTTCAGCAAATAAGTATTTTATTATTATTGTTAGAATACTTATAAATAATAATAAATTCTGTTATTACTGTCCCACTGCTGGGGAAGGCGCCTCTTCTCAGAATGAGAAGGGTAAGGCCCTACTCCACCACGCTGGCCTGGTGCAGGTTGAGGAACTACACACCATCAACTTAATAGAGCCTTTCAGATATGGAGGTTTTCTCACGATGATTTCCTTTACCGTTAACGCAAGCAATAATCAAATTCTGATCCGCAAATGATTCCGAAAAGTCAGAGGTGCGGGCCGGGTTTGAAATAAGACCCTCTTGCATAGAAGGCAAGCTTTCAACCACTAGACTATCACTGCAATTGTATATTAAATACACTTTAAATTAAACTCAACGCTTCACAAACTCATTTAAATTGCAATAACACGTGTTAACAAATAAAAACAAAAGCACAAACATATCGCAAACTCACTCGAACAGAAACTCAAACCGTCAATGCAACGAAAAACAAATTTCGAAATCAACCAAAATTTAATTTTAAAACCGAAACCCGAGGGATTTTCGTCCATTTTAAAAGCTCTTAAACAAATTGAAATCGATTTTATCTCAGACTGGTTTGGACGTAGGCCACAGGTATCATGGCGCGTGATAATTAAAATGGATTCGGCCATTACGTCGCTTATAAAACAAATAAGTACTATTTTGATAGCTCTGTAGTCAGTGTAAAAGCTTGTTGATTTTCGGTGTTCTCAGTTATGTTTAGGTGTCTTTTATGATGTCCTGAAAAACGTCATTTAATACGCTAATGTTTATATACAGATGTTTTTTTTCTGGTAATTAAGAATGAAGGGCATTACTTTATAATCTTTGTGGCAGTCCACGTGCTTTTTGTCCCCAGTCTGAGGCGCCTTGACTCGATGATTATGAAAGGCGGCAAGAGTTCAATAGGTTTTTCTTTCATTATAGGGTAGTTGACGCCGTTGACGGTAAACTTTCTGCGTTTCGTGTCGCGAGTCCATTTCCCGCACGGAACAAGTTGTTTTGGGTCTAGCGAAGGTAACGGGGGGACCTCTCTATAGTCTCCTCCGGGAAGTGCCTTTGATGGCGTGGCACCGTGGTGGGTTCCGATGCAGTTTTCTAAGAGTTCCCGAAGCCCACCATACAGTGTCGAGGCGGACCGGTAGGAGTAGGTACACCCCTTCGTCCCCCCACGCGTAGGATAGCCCATGAGAGGAAATAACCACGTTAATAAAAAAAAAGTTATTTTGTTCTGGTTGTATGTGCATGTGACATGTATGTTTGTAAACTGTACTCATGATAAAGGAGAAATACTAGTGTGGGGCAATGTTAAAAGAGTTTTAATATCTATTAGAATTACTATATTGAATACATCCAACATTTATTACATTTCCAATGCTTCAAACAACAGAATTTGTATCGATGTTCTATATTGGCCTTGTCCATTGCCAAGGCTACGGAAACCGACCACTTATAATGTTTTATTCATGGCAAAGCGTTTAGTTTCTGTTCCTTTCATGCAATCGTGATTGATGTTGAGCTCACATGCCCACTATGGAGGAAACAAAAGTGAAGATCGTAAATATGATATTGTTTGTGTTTTTATATAAAATTATCAAAATGCATAAGTAGTAGGTATGGTGTCATTTGCAATGTAAGTAATCAGTACCACTATCACGAGTTTTCTTACCATTTACTATCAAAGTAAAGTAAATTTTCATGCAATTGATTTTAGTTCTTAACTTGGTTACATTAGGGATTAGAGTCGCTTATGTGACATCTAGTCATAGTAAAGTTTTGATATACATAGTACTATTTACTATATTATAGAGATGTCATGTTAGCGATTCTAACCCCTATTGTGAAAGATTGAAGAACTAAAATCGCTTGCATGAAAATTTACATTTACTACGAAAGTAAATAGTAAAAAAACTCATAATAGAGGTACAGTTGAATCTTGATTTTGGCGTCTTGTTGGAATAAAAGTGTTAGGTGTTTTCCGCTTTTATTTGGTAAAGATAAAAGTTTAATAAATTAAACATTTATTAATTAAACTTTTGGACTAGGTATGCTGTAGATGAAAAAAAAATCGACAGGAAATTGGTCATAAATATTAGAATATCTAAACAGTTCAAAATATCATTGGAGACTTCTTAAAATATCTTAAAGGTCGTAGATGGTTATTATAATGATATATTAATTATATTATCATCAAAAGGACCTTATAATATCATTAGCAGTTCTTTTACCAAATCATTTCCGATATTATGCGCAGACGAAGATTTTGATGATACAGAATGATTCGCCATTTTCTGTTACATGTAAGCAATTTAGCTTAACGGAGTCTGTACAGGGAATAGTCATTAGGATCAAAAGAGAGAGCAAAAGTCAATTTATATAAGGCCTGTTCAGACGTGTTACTTTCGCAACAAAGTGAAAGACGTCACGGACTCAGTGGTTGAGCAATCGACTGCTGCGCTACGTGTCCCGGGTTCTATTCCCGCACGGAACCAACATTTGTATGATCTACAGATAGTGGTTCCGGGTGTGGATGTTTGTCCATCTAAATATTTGTGTTTGTAAACGCACCCACGATACAGTAATTATTACTAGTGTGGGGAAACGATTTTTTAAAGGAAAAATAACAAGAAAACCACATAGAGGCCCACTTTTAGGGCAGTCTGTGGTTACTTAGTGTTGGCCATAAAAGCGTAACTACCTACTGACAAAACAGGCTCAGTATCCGATGTCACCGAATAAGAAAGAGTGCATTTTGTAGCGATAACACAGATAACACAGATAACCACGCATCACTAGCCAACTGTAGATGCAATGTCAATAAACATTGTCTCTTCATGTGTTAATATAGTGACTATTATCCGCAACATGGCAAAAAGCAAAGCGCCATCTATCGGAGTGAAGCTACAACAACAAACCCTGAATCGCACTATGAAAGTTTACAACGATTCTAACACATATAATAATGTCCAACATCAATCGTTGGGCTTCGGCCCGCCAGGCTAACCACCTTGCCTGGTCGGAGGATCCTACCTTTTCAATGGAGGAACATCATACCTCGTTGCTCCACATTAATAATGGGGTTTTATGCAATTTGGGCCGCTTTACTGTGGTTCGAGAGTGGTACGTCTGAACTGGCCCTAACGCACGAAATATGTATGAATATAACATGGCAAGTCTGAAAACGTTTCTATACACTGTTGGCCGTGTGGTCTCCGCCAATGAATAAGATATCTCATATCTTCCCCGTAGGTATCGTGGAAGCGAATGTGGAATAATTTTAGTACTGTATATTGGAACATTTGGCTTGGGCCTTTGATGGTAAAGGCGTTTGTAGGTATCGGCTTTAATAGTCTACTGGTCGCAAGCTTGATAGTCGAGTGTGATGCAAATTCAATTCCAAAGTCTGAGAAACTGTTTTTGTGGAATTCTTATCTCAGTTTGGAATTATGCTCAATTTATCACGAAATTTAGGTACTATAACAAAGATCTACTATACTCTGTAACCTAACTAAATTTAAATAAAGTAACCTTTTTTTTAATAAAAAATCGCTACAATAGCTAGTTAGCTGTTAATAGTAAAGTCCTTAATAAAACGAGCTAATCTATACTTATAATAAATCTGTAGAGAGGTCACTTCTGTACATGAAATATATTTTCAAAATAACTATGGGTGTAATAACTATGGAGTGATTAGTGATCGATACTGATGCCAAAAATGCAATCAGTAAAAATTTTGTCTGTCTGTCTGTCTGTATGTTCCTTATAGAAACAAAAACTACTCGACGGATTTTAACAAACTTGGTACAATTATTCTTCATACTCCTGGGCAGGTTATAGTATACTTCATCACGCTACAATCAATAGGAGCAGAGCAGTGAAGGGAAATGTTGGGGAAACGGGAGAAGATACTCCATTTTTTAAGCTTCCGTCGCGTGTGCAGCCTTAATGGTTAAGGCTACATAGAAATCATATACGAAAGTTAATCTGCCTGTTACATCAAAACCATTGAACCGTGAGGAAGGACATACGCTACTTTTTTACGAAAAACGACTGAAACACGGACGAAGTCGCGGGCAAAAGCTAGTAAATAAATAAGTTTAACTAATGCCAAAATAAAAACTAATGTATTACTAAAAAATATTATTAACAAGTGCAAGTAATGTTAGCTTGTAATTATAATTAAATGTTGCAATTGATATTATAATCTGGTGGAAATATCTAATTGAACTTGGGTGAACCTGAACAAAGAACCAAACGTCTTCAATATCTGCAGTTATATTTTCTAAGCTGCTTTAAGTGGAATAATGGCACAGCTTCACTAATCCGATTTGCGATATTACGTTGCCGCCTTCAATATACCATTAGTACCATTACATGATTAAACTGGGAGAAGATTAAGATTAAAGCTGTAGATATATAATACAAGTATTATATATATGTACATACATATGTATTTATTTATTCAGTTAACAATACACTAATACCCCGAACTTACGCGATAGGTGGGACTGAGCGATAACCCCGTAAATCGAATATGCGTAAGCCGGGGTATTATTTCAACAAGCACACAGTCCGTAGATCAATAATAAATAACACAAAATAAATTATAGCTAAGCGACGATGCCGCGCGACACGTCCGAACATGAACATTAGCTGAACAATAATAAGGGAGTGAGTAATCGAGTTGTGTAGCACTCAAACAAAAGACGAATCGACGAGATTTGAAAATCGCGTAAATTCAGGTTCGCGTAAGTCGGGGTAGCGTAAGTCAGGTATTACCGTATATACTTAGGTACGTTAGTAGGTACAATACCAAAACGCTTATGTTAGAGAAATATAGATAATTTGAATACACTTTACTCTCAGATACAGGGTGGAAAGATGAAGCGAGCCTTGGAGGGGAAGTACCCTAAATACTGAAGTCAGCTGATATTACTCAAAGGAAACTTTCGATTATAAAACTGCATTCAATTTTTTTGGAAGCTTGCTTGCCCCTCCCAGATATAATAATATTTTTAGGAACCAGAAGTGTTAAATATTAAAAAAAAAGACAGATTACAATGAACTTAACTAGATTTTATTACAGATTAACTTAATTTAACAATAATTCACAATAACCGAAAATAATTTAAAAATGTAAACAACACAAAACAACCGTTAATTCTCCAACACAAAATCAGCACAATTAATGAGAAATAAGCAAAAAGAACAGTCTTACAGTATCGACGCCAACCACCTTTCTACTCAACGACCAAGCAGCAAATGACCCCGGACGCAACTGAGCGCTCGCTTTTATAGGAGGTGGTGGGGGTAGAAACTGCTTACACAAAGTTTGGCTTATACGGCCTCTCCTGACCGTGCACCGTCCTCGGCTGCACCGGAGACTGACGGAGGACTGGAGAATCTTCGTTCCCCGTCTTCGCACGAAGGATTTACAGAAGCGTTAGCAGGACCTGCAGGAGCTGTACCTGAGGGTCCACTGGCATCGGCAAAGTCGTCATCGCAATCTGTGTAAGCAACCGGATATTAATAAATTTCGACAACATAAAGTGTTGCCTATTCTGCCATACCTCACACAAACAAGGCCCTCACACAGAAAGTAAGCATTCACACCGGAGACAAAATCACTTCTCTATCAGAAATAGGCATACATCATCTTACAAAAGTCTCTCTCAGACTCATACTTTGAGCTTGCAAGTTCCCACGTTAAAAACGTGAACCAGGACTACGCCTGCCAGGACAGCGCCTGAACCGGGACAGTGCCCAAACTACGGTAATACGTGAACCAGGACTACGCCTGCCAGGACAGCGCCTGAATTGCAATAGCGCCCATTCCGCCACGAGGGTACGCTCCTGCCGCAACCAGACACTCAGAGTGCCCTGCCTTCCGTGACCTCCTGAGCTTGCCGACACTTAGGCAGCACATCCTCAACCGGCAAGGCACACCACCTCACACTCTCGATCGAGCACACACTTCAATCATGCCAGAACTTTCCAGGGTACCATATATTGTGCAGCGGCTTGGGTTGTTTTGCCCCTGGCTCCGCTCAGTAACTTTAATTCGTAACGGTCACTTGGAAGAACCTTTATAACCCTATACGGGCCTCTCATGCCAGGATCGAGTTTTCCCACAGATTGTGAATATTTTATGACGAAAACTTGATCGTCAACCTGGAACTTTCTTGGCGGGTGTCTTTGGCGATTTACCCGTGCATCTTGGTTGTTGCGATTTTTATCGAGCGATGCCTTGGCAAGGCTCCTGTTGAGTTCTCGCGCAGCTTCAAGGTTAGGGCTGGAGTCTTCGACAGCAACATCACGGATCAGTGCACGGATAACAGGAGTGGTCGCATTGGTACCAATTAATAAATATAAAGCCGAGTATTGTGTGGATTTTTGCTTTGTTATATTTAAGACTAATTGTATTTTACATAAAGCATCGGACCAAGTAGACTTCTTATTGTTACTCTCTACACGAAGTAAATTCAAAACGGTCCTTACATAACGTTCGGCTTGCCCATTAGAATGGTGCATTTCGGGCGTTATGTAATGAATAGCACTGCCCATCTCAAACACCCAACTAGTAAAAGCTGACGCTTCAAACATACGACCACGGTCGCAAACTATGAGCTTAGGGGTTCCGAATAAGGATATTGCATTGTAGAAAACACGTTTCAATTCATTCGTATCCTGCCTATACATTGGGTAGAGTAAGCAAAATTTTGTGAAGGAATCGACTAGAATGAGAACAAACTTATATCCGTTGGACTCTGGTAAAGGACCCAATACGTCGACATGAATTGTGTTAAACGGGATATCGGACTTTTCCCATGATGTAATGGGCTGATGAGGGGCTCTCGGAACACGTTTCTTAGAAATGCAGATTAAGCAGTGGGACGTATACTTTTTAACAAATTGTTTTAGGCCGGGAAACCAAAAATACTTTAGAATAAGGTCATAAGTCTTATCAGCACCGATGTGCTCGTGCTCATCGTGGAAGACACGCAACAGGCTTAGTCTGTGGCCCTTAGGGATATAACATAGCAAACGTGACTCTTCTCCCACTGGTGAGTATCGATAGTAAAGTACATCATTTTGACATACGTAGCGTCGTGAATCTAAACGTCCTTCCCTAAGTTTCTGGATGAGGTCCACTGTCTCAGAATCAGCTGACTGAGCCATCTGTGCCCAGTTAAGCGGTCTCTCTATGTTATTGACACATGACGTTGGTGGATTTCTACTTAAGTAGTCTGCGTGACCCATCATGACGCCTTTACGGTATTCGATCTCAAAATTAAAATCTTGTAAGTAAATCCACCAGCGTGCAACCCGTGGGAGAAGGTCCTTTTTGCGCTCAGTGGCCTTCAAGGCGTTGCAATCGGTAATGATCTTAAAATTTACACCGATTAAATAGTGACGAAAATTTTGCAGCGCCTTGACGACCGCCAGCGTTTCTAATTCGTACGAATGGTACCTTGCTTCCGCACCCTGAGTTACACGGCTAAAATATGACACTACCCGTTTGCTGCCGTCAGCGTGAACCTGCATTAGTACAGCACCATATCCCGCACTACTGGCGTCAGTGTGCAGTTCGGTAGGAAGGCTCGGGTCGAAGATCGCAAGTAAAGGCTCGCTAGTAAGACACTCAATGATATCTTTGCGGACCTGGTCTTGATCAAGTCCCCATTCAAATTTTACGTCTTTCTTTGTGAGACGCGAGATACATGCGGTCTTCGTCGCGTAGCCTTTGATATACCGTCGAAAATATCCGGCAAGACCTAAAAACTGGCGTACTTGCTTCACATTAGAGGGAATAGGCGCTTTGAGTAACGCTTCAACCTTATGGGGGCTCGGCCTAACCTGACCATGACTGATGACGCGTCCTAGGTACTCAATTTCAGTAGTCAGAAACGAACACTTCCGCAAATTAACAGAGAATCCAGCCTGAGTCAAAGTTTTTAAAACATCACGTAACAAAGAAATACCTTCATCGATCGGCATGCTTATAATTAATACATCATCAATATAAACAAGTACGCTACCGGATTCTATGAATTTACGTAAAGTGTTGTTGATGATCCGCTGATAAACAGTTGGAGAGTTACACAAACCATACGGCATTTTTAAATACTCGTAATGAGCCTCAGGAGTTACAAAACCCGTTTTATGAATGGAGCTTTCATCAATAGGTATTTGGTGGAACCCCGAGGCCATATCCAGAGATGCGAACCACTTTGAACCCCCAAGCCGATCAATCTGATCGTCAATCAGAGGTAGGGGATACCTATCCTTGACAGTGATACGGTTTAGTGCACGGAAATCAACGCACATTCTATCCGAACCGTCCTTTTTCTTGACCAAAATGATCGGGCTTGCGTACTCGGAATTTGATTCCCTAATGATCTTTTTGTCTAATAAATCCTGACAAATCTCCCGGACTTTAAGTTTTTCTTGATAGGATAAACGGTACGGGTGATATGCTACGGGTACTTCACTTGTCAAGCTGATGTGCATTTTACCAGTATTTACGGTGGTGGTAGCTGTGCCGGATATTAAAAATGATGAGAACTCTCTAAGAACAGCCATCAGCTTTGCAAGCTCTGCACCTTTAAGAGGCGTATTTACTTTGTCAACCTCGCACTTCGTCACCGCATTTACTTTTAAAACCTTATCAGGTGTACGGGTCAAATGCTGTCCATGTTTCGTGCGAATGAACGTAACGCCATCACGATTAAGCACATCAGTCCCAACTATGATCGGAGTATTCATGTATAACGCGGGTACAATAACAAAGTCGACCTCAAGTGCGATCTCACTAAATTCGACCGTTAGAGTAATGTACTCGCGAGCTACAAACCCCCTATCTCCTATTCCTTTGAGAGAGCAGTTAATAGATTTTCGAGAACCGGAGAAGTAATCTACCACTGCGGATGATATCAACGACACATTGAGCGCACCACTATCTATGAGAACGTCAACTGGTATACCTTGAATCACAGCTGTACATATGTCATTGTTATCACTCGCCTTAGAAAGCTCACTACACAGGTTAACCTTACGCTGATTATTGTTGTTACTGCTATTTTGAGCTTCAGACCGAGCTTTAGTAAAGCAATCGCTTTCCTTATGCCCTAACTTCTTGCAAAAAGAACAAACGGGTCTGGAGCTGTTATCGTGCTTGTCGCGCCTGTCGAGCGTGTCGCGCCCATTGTGCTTATCCGAAAAATTACGTTTATTGGGACATAGATGTTTAAAATGACCAGTCTGACCGCAAGTAAAACATTTGTTATCAGTCCGGCCCGATCCATTGGAGTGGCGCTTTTTAGTCATACTAGAGCTAGACGGAACCGATTTGTCCGGGTTACGATTATTATCAGATCTGCGAGCGGGCTTAGCATAGGTGGACAAGAATAAAACAAGGTTTTCAATTGTTAGATCAGCGTTGGTCGCTGCTGCGCGTACCTGCACATCACTAATACCATGTATCACTACTTGAACCATGAGTTCCTCACTCAAACCTTTGATCACACGTAAGCGCAGCAACGAACGACGTGCATATTCAGCATATGATAGGAATCTTTCGGAAGTGGTGTTTATGACTTCATGAAGAATCTGAGCATAGTTGATCTTTTGAGGACACAGGGATTTAAATTCCTTCACGAAGTTGGACCACGAACGATCATTCGTGCTCCACTCATTTAACCAGACTTTTGCATCGCCCCTCAAGCAATGAGCTACGCGAGAGAAACACTCGAAATCATCCCAACGGTTCGCTAGCCTAGCCCTTTCCACCTCGTTGCACCACACCTCAAAATTATTTATAGCCGGGTCGAAATTTGACACGTAATAACTGCTACTACGCTTATTATTCACTAGCAAACCGATAGCATCAGCAAGTGTTCGCGTTGTAGAACTATTGTTTTTATCTAAAGGAGGTGTGCTGCCACGATGGGTAGACGGAATATGCGAACCACTGGCAGTATTTTCTTCTATCGCGGTTAGTCGCGACATAATTGCACTTAAGGTGTCTTTCACGGTACACTCCTGAGGGTAGGATCGTGATTTACTCCGACGGCGACGCGAATAAACGGAACGCGACCTAGACCTTTCACGCGAACGGGAAGCACCTCGAGTCCGCGAACGGTCACGACAAGTCTCATTATGGCGCGAGCGTAAACGAGAACGCGTTTTATCACGTTGCGCACGCAAGCGGTTCTCACCACCACGAGATCGTGAACGGCTTTTACTACGGCCCGACCGAACGCGAGATCTATCACCATGTGACCGCGAACGGTGCCTATCGCGTCGCGAAGACTCACTGCGACGACTACGATTTACCTCAGTGCGAGGCGGTGTTTCCACCAACCGTTCACGAGAAGCACGTGGCATAATTATGAAAATTAACGGTTGTTTTTATCTAACAAGGCTATTTGTGAGCGAAATCCTATCCCACTTCTGATTTTAGGAACCAGAAGTGTTAAATATTAAAAAAAAAAACAGATTACAATGAACTTAACTAGATTTTATTACAGATTAACTTAATTTAACAATAATTCACAATAACCGAAAATAATTTAAAAATGTAAACAACACAAAACAACCGTTAATTCTCCAACACAAAATCAGCACAATTAATGAGAAATAAGCAAAAAGAACAGTCTTACAGTATCGACGCCAACCACCTTTCTACTCAACGACCAAGCAGCAAATGACCCCGGACGCAACTGAGCGCTCGCTTTTATAGGAGGTGGTGGGGGTAGAAACTGCTTACACAAAGTTTGGCTTATAATATAATAGTAATAATAATTTATTTATTCATGGCAAGTGGGCCGAAAAGCTTGTTAGTAACAAAAATATTTATATATCACCCTGTATTTTTGTGGCACCATATGATAGGTTCAGTCATAAGGGTCAAATCTCCTATAAATAAATATTTTATCTTAAATTTATGAAAGATCGTGAAATATAACTAGGAAGAGCGGTAGTAGTAGATTTTGATATCTAAAAAGACAAGACTATTGTATTACTTTTGTATAGAAATTACTATTCTTATCATAAAAATTAAAATACCTAATACAAATATTTTATTCAATTTTAATTTTTGTGATAATTAAGATGCCCTTGGCCCATTGAATTTATATGTACCTTCTTTAATAAAAGGTATACACTATATTGAGTCGCTATAATTTGCCAAACTCTCAAAACATACTGTAGCGTAATTTTATTAGCTAGTGTAATGCTGGAGGCAAAACGAAAGAGAAGACGGCCAAGAGTGAACTATGTAGACTAATTTAAGGAGAAGACAGATGCAGTAATATATAGAGAAATGAAGGAGCTAGCTTTGGACAGAACAAAATGGAAAATGCAACACCAACAAGTGTTTAGCGCTTAAATTGAAGAGAAGAGAGTGTAATGCCAGCTTTATTCACTAAAATAGTTAATAATTATCTTTTTTTGATAAATTAACCAAGTCAAGTCAGACAAAATAGAAAATCAATTGCGTTTCTTTGCCGAGCGCCGCGTATGTCATAATGAATTAAATTCAAATTAAGAAAAGTTCATCATACGTCTCTGACTGTACAAAAACATGACGTATGTCAGGCAATCTCGTTACGCACATTCGATTTGACGCCTCATATTGCTAGAAGCCTTAAAGGCTAGATGTTGAGTACGACGGATGGTGTATAAAGATGCAATCTCCGCCTACGTGCGACGAGAGAACATCTATATTAAATGCAGGATGCGCCTTCGCTATTTGTCATATTTTCTAGGAAAATAAATAAGTAAATATGTCATCATCTTTATAATCTACATTGCATAGAGTGTACGTTACATCTTTTCTGTGTTTGTAGACAAATATAAAATCAAAAAGCGCTAGAGAGTTGTCATCTGCCTGGCCTTTTCCCAACTACATTGGCGTTGGCTCCTGATCTAACCGGAGGCATCTAAATATCAGTATATAATACGGAGCGACTCCCATCTGACCGCCGCCACCCAATTACTGTGAGACACTGATATTCTAAGGTAAAACTGGTTGTCAGGCTTTTTAGACTGCTGACACCCGTAACGACTGTCATAGGTATTCGTATGACACCCGTGACCAACGTGCTTTCTAAGGCACGGAGAGGTTTCGATCAGTGAAAAACGGGCACTAATCCAAAGACTGACCGCAGAAACCGCTACTTAATCTTGCAGACTGACTGATCTGTGCGATAGCTATGTAGCTACGAGCCCTTGTTACTGATAATGTACAGAATTGACATGAGCTATTGAATAATCTGGTGATTCTCACATACATTTTCGTGTCGTTTCTATTCGCTAGCGACTGTAGAATACGACTTATATATCGCACATCGGCAACGAGACAGTCACAACGCATAAAAATACGAAGCTGAGATAAATATCCTATGAGATAGGAAATCACAAACTGTCTCTGCTAAAAAACGTCATAATTATAGTGCGATTCCTCGCCGAGAGATGGCATGTAAGTTCCCCGAAAAAAATTAAACGGAATTATACGTTTCCCAAAAACATTTATTGTGTTGTTACATTCGTTGCAGATGTGCAATATATAGGAGGGCCAGAGTTTATACGAATACCCATGACAGTAAACGATAAAAGCAATCATAAGCCCAAAACACAACTGGTCAAACATTATTTTCTACCAGTAATTGCGTTGTGAAAATCAGATGGCAATAACTCCGCCGTATAAAATGCTTTTACCCTATACCCTAATCAAAATTCGAAACTCTTGAATAGTTTACACAAATAAACCATATTTCTTTTAGAAAACAAATCTTTAGTATTTATAGTGCATGTCACATAGTAAAAGTTTTGTTCTTTCAAGTAAGTAGGTACTCAATAACCGTAAAAAGGTTTTTAGTATTTATTGTTCGTGAAATAACTGTGTCATCTACGTAACGTTATTAAATAAACGTTATTTTATAACAGGTTATTTTTGTAACAAAAAGGAAATCTTGAGGATTGCGTGGGTTGCCTCAAGAGTTTCATAACAACATTTGAGACGTGTTTCAATAAAGTTAATTATTTTATTCGTGTCATGTTTTTTCAAGGTAAACGTTTTGATCGTCCGCCATTTTGAAATTCGTAAAATATTATTATTTTTATCTTATTCTTGTTATATTTGAATGGAATATCTTTGAGTGAATGAGTTCATATTTCAGGAAACGGAACAAAGATACTTTCACCTAAACAACAAATTTACCGCACGATTGGCACACTGGTTGAGAGATCGAATGTTGCGCAATGTGTCGCAGGTTCGATTCCCGCACGGAACAAATATTTGTATGATCTACAAATTGTTATTCCGGGTTTGGGTGTATCTCCATGTGAATATATGTGTTTGTAAACGCACTCACGATACAGGAATGATGTCTGTGGGCAATGTTTTTTTTAATGAATAAAATAACATTGAATATTGTATTGAGAAGCACTTAGAGGCGGCGTAACATTGCATCAAGCCTGTATTCCCTGAAAGGCAGAGGTGGTACTATTGAAAACTCGGCCTACCATAGGCGATATATCGCTACTGACGTTATCAAAACAGTGACAGAGCCTGTATCCCGACATTGGCGATGACGACAACGAAGTAGGTACGTCAATGTAACGTTTCGCCCCAGATGGGGCAAGGAGCTATTTGGTAGGCCGCCCCGTCATCGCACGGGGAGAGGGCCAGGGGCGACAATTTAGTCATTTGTAGAGGAGTCAAGCAATACTTGTGGGCTATTAAAACAAGATAGCCAAGAGCTACGCCCGCAGCCGTCTCCTCGCAATTCGGCCCATACGACAAGATGTCGGTGGGGCCATGGGAGGTGGTGGGTATGACGTTATCAAGACCTGTGTCCACCTCCAAACGGGCTACTGCATTTCACCCTCAGCACTTGCGTCCACTAGGCCAATGTGGCATTCTGCTCGATCATTAACACATTTATGTCAGTTTGCACTATTCGAATGAGATTGAAATATAAATTATTCGAGAGTAACCCACGGCTTAATTCGTACCGTTGGTTGAAACGTAATGAAGTTGGAGATAAACTACTTTGCTTATATGTCTTGCTCTTGTTTAACTATAACAAATGAGTTTTTACATATAAGACACATACAAGCTAAAAAGGAAGAATTTATGCACCTGTACGAAGGAACTTGTGATAGTGTGTGCGTGTGCGCGTGCGAGGGTGTGTATGTGAGGGTGTGTGCGTGTGTGTATGTGTGTGTGTGTGTTTCTGTCATGTCTCGTTGCCTACTCATATTGTTTTTGATTCATCACTGTAAATATTCATGAGACTTTATCAATATACTCGTATGTTTGTATCTTAACAATCACTTTGTTTCCTACTTAAGCACCATCCAACATTACGCATATATTCCTTAAACTTTAAGGCAGAGATGTACACACATTTGATCAATGATGTTAAGTCCCTTTAATTGGAGACGAGCATATTGCCATCTATGGGGCACAAATTCAAACATTCAGGCTACCGTGAATTGACTAAAACAAAACCCACTTCACTTCTACATTTTGAAAATCAAATCCAAGTCTTCTCATTCAGCTCCTAAGGCGACCTATGCGGCAATCAGTACCTGTATTATGAGTTTTTTACTATTTACTCTCATAGTAAATGTAAATTTTCATGCAAGCGATTTTAGTTCTTAACATGGTTACATTAGGGATTAGAGTCGCTAACATGACATCTTTATGATCTAGTAAATAGTTAATCAAAACTTTACTATGACACACATGTCACATAAGCGACTCTAATCCCTAATGTAACCAAGTTAAGAACTAAAATCGCTATCATGAAAATTTACTTTACTACGATAATAAATAGTAAGAAAACTCGTGATAGAGGTACAGGTTACTAACTTTTAAGCGGTCAACGTCGTGACCTTTTATAAGAACCTTTACACAGTTCATTTGAAATTAATACTTATATACAGCACCACAGGGTCGTCTACATCTCGCAAGATTACTACTCATAAACATGTGTGCACTATTTGCCCTTTTATATTTCTATCTAACATATTTCGGTGTGATATTCTGCAGCACTTTCTGCGTGAACTAAAGCTGTACTTTTTAAAACTCTACTAACTTCGCATTACAAAGCAACGGATAGTAGAAAATCAAGGACAGTTTATGTATTTTCACCTCATTAAAAGTTTCAGAACAGATTCCGGACACTGCGCTTTAAGATCAAGGATTATGACACAGTGTCTCGACCCTGTCCGATTCATTAGAATGCTACGTGCATATTTAATCACTTAAGCTTTTAAAACCTTCCAGTGCGTATTTAGCTTTAGTGCAAACATAGCGTCACGCCTGTATTCCTCGCAGGTATAGACAGAGGTATACTATTGTAAACTCATATTTCTGAAGATATTATTAAGTCAAGCCTATTGCCATCTTCCGGGTACAGATCCAGACTCCGTGCTAGTACAGAGAATTTCAATACAGAAAAATCCAAAGACACTGCGCGACCTGGGAATCGAACTCAGGACCTCGAGTTCAGCAGTCTCACTTGCGGCCACTGAACCAATGAGGCAGTCATTATTACGTAAAACTGGATGCCACGTGATGATCACTGTGTCACTATGATAACACTCTAGTAACAGGAGAGGGAGCTATCTTATATCGTGTTTTATCAAGAAGGTATATGAGGAGGGACTGCCGATATAGGGGCGTCTGTTGGTACTGGTCAGCTCACAGCTGCCATTGCAATCTTATCAAAATATTTGTTATTAATTTAGAAATCAGGCTTGTTTAGTTTAGACTTTTTTTTACATTGTCCTCACATAAGTTTTCGAGAACAATGTATTTTAACAAAATATTGATATTGAATTCAAAAGAGTAACCATGGAGTTTTTTGCCTGTTCTTCTCTATTGGAAGTCAACATTTTGGAACGTGGCACTTAGAGTCGTAACTATTCTTAAGTACCTGTATATGGTCTACATGAATAAAACATATCTTATCTTATCTTATCTAGGTATTGTTGAGTGTGAGCAAGAGCAGGGGGACACAGAAGGTGCTTCTCTATCTAACTTAAGTAACTCCGGCGCACCCTCGGCAATCACACTGTTGAAGAACGTTGCCTGAATAAGCTTTTCACCGCGGTGGTCATATGCTATCACGACAGAAGTGCGAGCCGCGAAAATTAGGCATCCATTGGAAATAAAACTTAACAGTACAAGGATACTATTAGGTTTGTCAGAGTTTGTCTGTGTCTCGTTTTCGATAGAAGTGCACTCAAATTCGCGCACTGATTTTTATTTGTGTTATGAATTATTGTAACTGATTGCCGTTGAGAAAAGCTCTGAGAAAACAGAAAAGTTAAAAGGCCTTTTTAACTATACAAATAAATAAAATTGAAGTGTCTGTTTGTAATGTTAATTAAATGTTTATACCTATGGTACTTAAAACAAAGAAGAAAACAAATTTTGTCTGTCTTTCTGTTTGTTCCGGCTTATCTCCGAAACGGCTGGACCGATTTTGACGGGACTTTCACCGGCCGCTAGCTGATGTTATAAGGAGTAACTTAGGCTACATTAATTTTAGAAAAAGAATTAGTCCGGTTCAATTAGCAAAGTATTTTTGTGTGAATTTATTGAAGAAGGTTGCTTTTTGACCCGAAAACATACCCGGGTTCATTAACTACGCGGGCGAAACCGCGGACGGAAGCTAGTCAAAAACATAGTTGGTTAGTTTCTCTGTGTGAATTCCGTTGTGTAATGGAAAGCTGTTAGCTGCGGAATACGGTCTCTTTGTACTGAAACTGACAACCCTTGTTCAACATAATACTAGTGTATATGTGTCGGATCACGTCAGTAACAGGTGGCAGGAGGTACCTGTATCAGATAATATTGATACTGTGTACAAACAACGTGTTCGCTTTATCTGTGTTACATCGAGATTGAAGGGGACCGCCATATTGTATAGTGTGAGCAAGGTAAAATTAAATAAGTATGTTGAATGTTTTTAGGGTTTTGGTGTTATTGTCTTGACATTTATCACCTATTGTCCTGGTGATGTGTTTCTTGTTTGTCCCGCCATCTAGCTTTCTCAGTCCAGAGGCCCTAATGTAAGTTTCTTTCGGCAATTTCGATTTACTATATCGAACGCGTTCGGCGCTCCGATTGGTCCGTTTCGTGCTCTCCACCAAAAGGCCTCTGTATCAAATATTTTTATTAAGACTCAACGGTATCAACTTAGTAGGTAATTTACTATCGATTACATTCAAAGAACACTAAATAATTAATAGCTTAGCCTCGGTATACCTTCACCTGTCTGCCACAACAACCGCCCACACTATTCCTAATCAATACCGCGAGAATTACCTACTGCCACGCTGAGTGGAGACTGCTGACGTCATTGCTATGCCTCATTTACATTTCAGTATTATAATTTAGATTGAAATGGTATATCTTCGTTCGGAAATTTCGTAATGTGAAATATTATGATGTTTTTTTTTTAAACATTGTAACGAGAAGGCTTCGCTGAATGGCTGAGAACGATTGATCTATACTTACAAATAAATAAAATTGAAGTGTCTGTTTGTTATGTGAAAATAACAGTTTTTTACTAAATGCATATGAAAATATATAAGGTAAATATAACAAAAAACTATTTTAAAAATTTTTGCCTTCTGTCGTCTGTTTGTTTGTTCCGGCTAGACCGAATCTCTGAAACTGCTAGACCGATTTTGATGGGACTTTCACTGGTAGTTTAACTTAGGCTACTTTTATTTAGAAATATAATTAAGGAACCGCGCAAAATGCACCGGTTCGTAACCCACGCGGGTGAAGCCGCGCGAAATAAAATAATCGTGTAATCGTATGAGGTAAAATAATAAGAAGAGAAGAGACAAGACAAGTCCTACCACCAATTCGTCTTGTAAATACTTGTAATCAGCCATAAGTAAAAGGGCTGACAGTTCAAATTGCAACGTAGGTTTGAGGAAGCAATTTTAAAGACAGGAAATTTCCCAAAAAAAAAAAATTTGTTCCTAACATTTGTTCCTTTTAAATTTCAGATTCATTTTAAAACACGAACAGAACATACCGTTTCTCTGACAGACTCCTCAAGCAACTTTAATATTCGTGAACTCTCCAAAGCTCTAGTCTCTGGGGATTGCAGTGCATACGTGTTATAAATGCAGTCTGGTCTGCGCAATAAACGGTCGCCGAGCAACGTTGCAATTCTTTTCTTTATTATTTTTGGATGTGGATTGTAACGAAATTGCTTTTAAATTGTTTTCTGTTACTGTTGTATTGGTGAATTCTTAGAAAATTTAGTGTTTTGTGCCAGAATTTTTCTCGATGGAATATTAAGAGCTGGTTTTCAATCGTCAGGCAACTGATATCTGAGGATTGAATTTTGCGATTTGACAACTATTGTATAGAAAAAATTGACTGCCTAATCGGTCTAGTGGTCCCAAACGCGACTGTTGAGCGTGAGGTCCTCAGTTCAATTCCCAGGTCGGGCAAAGTGTTATTGGGTTTTTCTGAATGGAATTTCTCAGTAGCAGTACGGAGTCTGGAACTGTACCCGGTAGATAGTAATAGCCCCGCCCCTTATTACATGGCGCTCAATAACATCATCGGCGAAATGTGGGTACACAATTAAATAGTACACCTCTGCCTAACCCTTCGGGGAATACAGGCGTGATGCTATGTTATGTATAGAAAATATGTCAAACCACCAAATTTATTCGTCAAAACGTTATCTATAATTGAATAATAGGCGCTAAAAATAAAAAATCTTAAAAGTTATGAACTTTTACTGAACTAAAACCCTTTGATACGAAACACTTAAAAAAGATTTGCATTGTAAGTATACTCTGGAGAAACCAACTGCAAATAGGAATAGTCATAGGAAATGTCGACGCCATCTAGTTTAAAAAAGACGTGTCAAAGTGATTGAAAAATCCTAATTGCAAAATAAATCATTTCATTTCATTTCATTTCAAATATAATATTCCTATTAGAATTTCATTATCAATGTGATCTTAATGATCCAAATATCGTACTGTTTGACAGCTGTCCTGCAGCGGAATCTCTAGACAGGTGTAATATGTCAGTTAATTCCCGAGACAGGTTTCTGCTTGAATTTGCATAAGTCCTACTTAGGTATGTATATCAAATTGCAATACCGATTTCCAGCAGTTTGATTTGTCACGGTTGGCACAGTGATTGAGCGATCGACTGCCTCACTTCGTGTCTCAGGTTCGATCCCAGACGGAACAAATATTTGTATGACCGTACACAGTGTACAGATAGTTGTTACGGTGTTAGTGTATATGAATATAAGTGTTTGTAAACGCACCCACGATACAGGAATTACACCTAGTAAGGGGTAAAGTTAAAAAAAAAAAAAAACTAATTTGAAGTATCTTATTTTATTGTCTACAGCTGATAATTGAGCATCATGCGTCTGGTGGTGCCTGGTTGTATCAACGACGCGCGCCACATACCAGCGCTACGCGTGTTCGTCCTAGCGTCGGCTATGGCGCTGTATCTGACCATGGGTGAGTACCAACTTTATAACATTAACGACACGGTTGGAGCAGTGGCTAAGCGCTACGTGTCGCGGGTTCGATGCTCGCACGGAACAAATATTTGTATGCAGAAAGCTAAATGCTTAGCCGCTTTAAACCGCGTCGTCTAACAACTAAGTAAAGGGTTTATATAATACACGAGAAATATATTAATAGATCCTTCCTTAAAGTTCGTAATAATCCTGGCGCTATTAATAGCTTCTTTACGAACATGAACACACAGAAGTTAATTAATCATGTTATTTTTCACGATGTTTAGCTCTAGAGTCTATTTCCGTACCGTAACATATTATTGGTTACACCTGGATTTACTCCTACATATGTCTGTAGTACCTACCTTAAGTATTTGCCTCAGTACTGTAGAAGTTTTATATAAAATAATCCGCAGCCTAATTACCGATGTAGCGACAGGCGTAGATCGCGCGATAACTTCTGTCAAACATTATTTTTGTGTCATATAATGTATTGGCTGACAGTAGGATTGGTTGACACAAAAATGACGTTTGACAGAAGTTATCGCGCGATCTACGCCTGTCGCGACATCGGTAATTAGGCTGCGCGGTCTTTGGTATGGATGCTGGTGAGCGGTAAAATAACAAATATTTGAAAAGTCGTCAATGTGTGACACAATTTGATGATGGACCTTGTTTTTTGAATTACTTGTATTTGGGAGCTCGTTGCGATAAATACAGAGTTAAGGATTTTAACAACAGTTTTATTCCTAGTAGATTATAGTACTTAAATTAGGCAAATTGAACTTAACATTAGAAGTAACATTACCCAATCTCGCAATTTTTCCTACATATGAAGTCATGAGAAGGTTATAATATCTTATTCGAAATAACTTGAGAAAGTACTCGAGAGTTTTACAATTTCGTCTCGAGTGTAATAAATCGCTTTGTTCTTTACTCGTAAGACTAGCGTTTTATAGGTACTTCGTAAAATTACCTTTTGTTTTTCAATTTATTTAACGCTTCACAATTGTTATCAAGAAAACTTAAATATAATGATTGATTACTTGAGACTTAAACGTATTTGTTAGACGCCGTTTATTGGTTTATTTTAGTGCCAATATCAACTCAATTTCAATTTATAAAGTGTTTCTGAATAATTGATGGAGTTATCAAATAAACCATGTTTTATTTGCGTTTTAAATGGTACTGAAATGAAAGACAACAAAACTGAAAATTAATACCATAATTGGTTTGACCAAATAAGTAGGTTTGGACCAAGTAACAGTTTTGATATTTTAATATTTTACTTGAAAACAGCGACAAGGCTTTGACATTATTGTTTGAAGTCATTGAACTCGTATTTAGTCTGTCGGGGCCGCAATAGCGCGGTCACCAATCCATTTGAATATCTAACGTGTTGAAAAGCTACCTACATAGGTAAGTAAATATTTAAACTTGAAATACAGCCCACGAGACGATACTTTTGTGCAGTATGCAATATGCACTGAAAGCTTTACTTGAATTTAGCTTTATTTTGCGAATACTTAACGTAATACAAAACTTTCATAAAATATTACGCAGTGCTGCAGCTCATACAATCTTAATTTACATAATGTATTAGAAGCTTCACGTGAAGAGCAATAGGGTTATAATATTGCAATTTGGAACACGCAGGATTTCTGTAGAATATAAATCTTTATAATAAATCTCAACAGTTTTATAATAAGAATAGAAAATATTTTATTTCAAAAAAGTTTCTCCTTTTAGGGCAAAAGGATTTTCTACGATGTATACGTTTACTTAAGCCAATTAGATTATATATATATATAATGTCCTCCTGACCGAATTTCGGTCACGGCGGCCAATCTCACCGGAGATTAGCCAACTACGCAGGAAATATTATAGTGCACAAGTGTGCGCGCAAACACAGGTGCACTCTCTATTCCTTCACTCTCATAGTCCGATGGGACGGCAATCCGACACGACCGGAGAGAGATCAGGCGCAGGACCAACGGCTTTACGTGCTTTTCGAGGCACGGTGTGTATTTACATACACGAAGGCCCAGACCCGAAACAAATATCTGTAGATCATACAAATATTTGTTCCGTGCGGGAATCGAACCCGTGACACGCAGCTCAGCAGTCGATCTCTCAACCACTGCGCCAACCGTGTCGTCATATATATATTGGGTATACATAAATAGCACGCACTTATGTTATTCTGAAAATTCGTATCGTGTTCCCAAAACTAAATTACTAAGATAGCCGAATATTTTCAATAAATAAAATACGGCCGGCTATCCAACTTCTATAGACAGACATTTTGTAGCAATCAATTGTTCCAATAACACTCAAATCGTATTAGTCTGTATTTATTCAACAAATTGTCTGTAATTGAGTGTGGTTCAGCTGGGTTTGTTATACGAAATTAATGAAATATGGCTGGCAGGTCGAGTGAAACTTTTACAAGTATCAGTATTCTTTGCTTGAAGCTTTGCCCGTGTCGACTGTTTTTCTGAACAAAGTGGGTACTTGATCTTCAGTCTTGTCGGAACAGATAAGTGAAGATAGATATTCCACATTTTACCTTGAAAAAAAGCTGCCATTTAAAAACGATAAAAAACACGAACAAACTCGTTCTCACGATTTGTTTTGTACATTTTCTTTGAGAAAATTTTAATTATATATGGTTTCGGCAATTCGTGTGAAACCTGTCACTGCCAACCGTGGTAGTTGTCATTGCATAATGAGATCTACGAGAATGTACTAGACCGGTGAGAAAACTTTTAAATTGCAATTGGATGAACGCAAACTTAACCGTACCTCTGCGGACGTAAAACTTACTTTAAACCTGGATTTTTTATTACATTATCGGACCGCAACTATTCAATGCCTTTTGCCTAACTGACAATAACAGTAGCCACGTATGATTGCCAAACTAACACGTGGAGATCTAAAACTTTTCTCATTATTTTTTCGTTCAGAAACTTATCACCTTTACTTTCACTTACATTATCTATATATAATTAATCAACCTTATATCAACGTGCGTTTGGAAATAAATTATAAGTTTTGTTACTATCCAAATGAATTGGTGATAGCAATGTGATATTGGCGATATATGTGTTAGCCTGTAAGTAATTGCTACACTTATAAAAGTTTAATGTTTTAAATCCGTAATTGTATTATTGTAAACAATTTTTGTTTAACCAAATAAATATTGATTTATTAACTATTATTTATTCTTTCTTCTTTAATAGTTTCAGTAGTAGCAGTGACAGGTTAGATGAACGCCTATGAGAATCATAATAGCAATTTCTTCCAAGTAAATAATGAATGGTTTGCGGAGCGGTTGAGCGATCGATTGGTGCGCTATACGTCACGATTTCGATTCCTGTACATAACTAATATTTGTTTGTAAACGAACCCACGACACAGGTATTATACCTAGTGTGGGGCAATGAGTTTAAATAAAAAGGAATTAATATTAAATATAACTAATTTAAATAAAATAAGTCAGTACGGGTCGGATTAACCTATTTCATTTAACCGGGAAAATTTATTCCAGTGCGGATGAGTCATATACATAATGGTAGAATACACAAAACAGTCAGTTTCCAATTCTGATTCCTAAATAACGAATGTTCGATCTTTTGTTAACACTATTGGTCAAATAAAACTCATTATTTTAATTACTTATGTATAAATATTTAAAAAAAACCGGTGAACTTCGTACCACATAAAATTGATTTGATTGTAACTTTTCATAAGCGATTATCAATCTTAATCAACCTCCATCTGAAAGTAACCCAAAGTGACAATTCCCATAGAAAATTAACAATTTCGATTTTTTAGATTTTTCAGCTTTTCCTTTGGGTTTTTCCTAATTTTCTTTTTCCTAAACCACTCCAGTATTTTAGGTTAACAAAAAAAAAAAAACAAAAGAAATATTCAAATAGGCCAAGCAGAAAATTGATTTATATACAGGTATATACTAGCGACCCGCCCCGGCTTCGCACGGGTAGCAGAGCATATACACCTTCATTTTTTTTCTGTCGTAGTATCTTATCAGCCTGCTACGTCGAGCATTTACTCGGCGCACGCCAGTAAAGCTCCCAGTCGGCATGATTTTTTCCGACATCTTCAACTATCATCGTCATATTTCAGCTAATTTACACAAAACCTTAACGAATTATACACCTAAACCTTCCTCATGAATCACTCTGTCTATTGGTGAAAACCGCAGTAGTTTTTAAGTGTATCGCGAACAGACAGACAGACGTGGCGGGGGACTTTGTTTTATTGACGACACGGTCGGCGCAGTGGCTAAGCGATTAGCTTTTTGCGCTACGTGTCGCGGGTTCAATCCCCGCACGGAACAAATATTTGTATGATCTACAGATAGTTGTTCTGTTCGGGTCTGGTTGTTTGTGCATGTGACATGTATGTTAGTAAACTGTACCCACGATACAGGAGAAACCCTAGTGTGGGGCAATGTTTAAGGAAAAAATGTAGTGATATAGATTGTTTTGCTTATGTTTTAGTAAACAAGGATCACATTTACCACATAACAATTATAATTATGAATGGGTTACGACGCTAATTAAACTAAAACCTTCCTGTCTGCCTATTCTATGGGTTATAATTCGAAAACACTGCAAATGTTTGTGGTAGCCCATTGCCAATCAACTAATTACTTGTTTACCTAATGTGATATTCCCTAGGTGGCAGAGAAAGTTCACGTAATATTTATAAAATACTTAATAATAACTTCATTAGGCAAGTATTATTGTAGGGTTTTGTGCCTCTAGAGGGTTAAAATAATATGTACTTCAGAAAATATGAAGTGACTACCCTCAAAAAATGTGGTTCCGTAGAAAACATTAACTGACTCGCTTTACTGCCTGATTAGTATAATGGTTGCAAGCGCGACTGCTGAGCGTGAGGTTCTGGATTCGATTCCCGGATCGGGCAGAGTTATTGGGTTTTCCGGTATGGAAATTCTCAGTAGCAGCATGGAGTTTGAAAGTGTGCCCGGTTGATGGCAATAGGCTCGCCCCCTATTACACGGGCCTCAATAATGCGGCGAAATGTGGGGGTACATTAGTACACATCTGCCTAACCCTTCGAGGAATACAGACGTGTTGCTATGACTTGACAAATGAGCCTCTTTTCGAAGTTTTATAATTATAATATATAATTTATAAATATAATATTTATATTATATTTAGGATTTAATGGGTAATTTGGTTTACATGGCACGACTTATAAACTAGATACATTTATCAATAAAGATTATGAATATATGCATACCACACTTGATTGTTCACAATAGAAAGTTTCGGAACTCTCAAAGTCAAAGTCAAATGTTTTTATTTAAACTGGGCCTTTACAGGCGCTTTTAAAACGTTGCGATTCTAGTTGCGCGGTTCCAAAAGTGGGTTGGTCCTATGGAGAAGAGACCGGCAAGAAACTCCATGGATACTCTTATTAAAACTGTTTTACAATATTCTTCAATTCACAAATCAGTGTAAAAACACTAAACACAAATTCTCGCCTTGGATTTCAAGTTCTACTTGCAATTATATAACCTTTAACATTATCCTAATGAAGATTTGTCTTAAACAGGTGCCTCGGTGTTTCAAGCGATCGAGGGTCCGTTGGAGCAGAGCATTGGGAAGAAGCTAGACGAGCTCAAGGTGCAGTTCCTTCAGGATCATCCCTGTGTTTCAGGTCAGTACAAAAGCAGCATGGCTTGGGTTTATGAAAACTTGGTAAAGAATACTGAGATTGGTTTTCATCTGGCTATCATGATATTTGACGTCACATGCTTCTCCTGTGACCACGAATACTGTGGAGCACGACAAATGTTCCAAACATGGCAATATTACAAAGTAAATATTCATGATAGACCCGGGTACGTCTTAAAATTGCGGCCAGACACCGGTGAACGGGCAGCAGCGTCCTCGCACTAATCGGTGAGCCACTGCGATCCCCAAGTCGCCTGCCAAGCGTGGGGATTATGGCAAACCCCCCCCTTGGGGGAGGCCTTCGTTCAGCAGTGAACGTCTTCTGGCTGATGATGAAATATTCATGCCCCGGATAATTTATTTATTTATGTCTTTAAACCTCAACCGGCATTAAAGTACATACTCATTATAGTGTAGGTAATCTATAGAATGACGTTTTTTAGAAGTGTGCACGCGGTCAATAGCAATGTGAATTAGTTCTTGGAAGCTGTTTTTTGTTTATATTAATACACCGGAGGCCCTAGTGTAAGTTTCTTTCGACAAATTCGATTTACTACATTGAACGCGTTCGTTGTTCCGATTGGTACCGATTGGTGGAGAGCACGAAACGGACTAATCGGAGCACCGAACGCGTACGGTGTAGTAAATCGAATTTGTCAAAAGAAACTTACACTAACAAACATCAAACATCAGCATGTACATGATTAAGATATTTTTTAATACATAACAATTAAATCTGCATACATTTATTGTACAAAAACTTAGTAAAAAGAACAGGCCACGCACACAATACTGCTAAATATTTAATACTTTATTTGAGTTTCACAATGTAATACTTAGGTGGTAGGCTTAAAACTATGAGATCGAAATATGGACCCTGCCGGGCACAGCAACAGTAGGAGAGAGGAAGAGAGCTTTTTTTATCACATAATCATCTATCTATATAAATAAAATTCAATTGCCAAAAATGTATGTAAGCGCATAACTCCAGAACGGCCGCACCTATTCAGCTAATTCTTTTTTTGTTGTGTTTGTAAATGTCAGAACAAGGTTTGTATGTAAGAAATTTTTTATAAAACCCACCTGAAACGTCGGAAATTTGGATGGTATTTTTGTATGACATTTTTGATTTTCTTCATTAGTAAATTGCACCCGTGCGAAGCCGGGGCGGGTCGCTAGTATCTTATAAATATGGTATCTTAATGTTATATTTCAGTAACTTGCCATTTAAATATTCGTTTACATTCTAGTAAATAGATGGCGGATCAATCAATCCTTGGTGGATGAACGATCATGAACTCAGAAATCTAACCGCAACCAATGACCAGTCTCTAGCTAATCATGTTCATTTAACCAATCAATATATTGTTTTCAAGTTGCTTCTTCTTCAAGATCAAAGGCAATACATGTTAGACCAGTTCTTGTGCCATTGTTTTTACAGCTAAAGTTTGTTTCTTCATCATATTATCAAGGCGGACAAACTGTAACAACTCAGAACTTACTTATTATAGGAGAAAGAGAACAAAGAAAGAAAACACGTTTATTTGGCCCAAACTAAAGGCACACAATAATAATATCGAAAACAGAACATAAAAAAAGGAAAACAAAGAGAATACAGATAATGATAATAAAACCTACTTAGCTTTAGAGCTGCATTGTGTGCCTCATCAGCTGCGCCAAATAGGTCCAGTTCAACAAAATGCCATACAACTAGTGCCTGACTTGGTTATATGGTATTGCGAATTAGCACAGCAAATTAGACGAGACGAGATTCCAAACTCCGTGCTGCTATTGAGAATTTCGATATGGAAAAGCCAATAATAATATTATATTATTAATAAAAAATAATATGACCCGGGTATGTCTTAAAACTGCGTCCAGACACCGGAGGACGGGGAGCAGCGTCCTCTCACTAATCGGTGAGCCACTGCGATCCCCAAGCCGCCTGCCAAGCGTGGGGATTATGGCAAACCCCCCCTTGAGGGAGGCCTTCGTTCAGCAGTGGACGTCTTCTGGCTGATGATGATGATGATGATTAATAAAAACTTTATTGATTTAAAAATGTTAGAATAATAATACTAATAACACTTTGCCAGACCCCGGAACCCAGAACCAGCAGTTGGGCTTGCGATTACTAGAAAAATAATGATGTCTACCAAATACATTTTAGAAATAATATACTTCGAGCCATGTTCAACGACAACAAACAAAAAACGCTAATTTAGTCATACAAATGTTTATAAAAAACAGTTTATTTCATCTAAACGTCTGTTTTATTGCCGGTGAACTTGGGCCTTAGTCTGTTATAGTTTACAATCATCATCTGAACGTCAATCGATAAAAAACATGTTATTATAGCATCTTATTATCATACCATCTGTAGATCATACAAATATTTGTATGATCTACAGATAGTTGTTTCGGGTCTGAGTATTTGTGTATGTGAATATTTGTGTTTCTAAACGTACCCACGATACAGGAATTATTCCTAGTGTGGGGCAACGCTTTCTTTTTAAATACTCTTGTATCAATTTAAAATCAGTCGAATCAAGATTGAACTTTTAAGCTATAACTTTCCTAATGACGTAGTATTATTGATCCTATATTAGATATGCATTGCACGCGATGTACGCAATTATTTTACATATACATATAATCTGAAATAGGTTATCAACATTAATTGCGTCTCAAACCACGCGGGTTACAACGTGTTGGATTAGTACCTAATAATAAACAATGCGTATCATTAGTAAATCACATGAAATCCATATTGATTCAATACCGAATACCACTTACATTAAGGCTAGTTCAGATGAAGCGTTTACGTCCACGACGCGTGGTCGGCGTGCGAGTATTTTCGTAGAAATCAGTTTTCAGCTAACATGGGTTTGACAACGGCCAAGATTGGTACGCATGCCGCGCGCTTGAAACAACCATTTCGCGAATAGTATTTTTGCAGTCAAACTATTTCTGCAAAAGAGCCTTAAAACATCAGACAGAAGGCTAGTTCAACACAAAAGTTCTGCTGTTAGAATTGCGTTGTAAGAGACTGACTTGCCGCTCCACTAGCGTCGCGTAGACGCTGCATGAGCGCTGGCAAGGCGCCAACGCTCGAAAGACGCCAGTGTCTCTAAGTAGACAGAATTCACAGAACTTGTTGTCAAGCGCACCTCAACTTTATTGTAATAGAATGCTAATTCCCGTCAAGCAAAGTGTCATTTGGTTTGTCTGTATAAAAATTCTCAGAAGCAGCACGGAGTTTGGAACTCTGCCCGGTTGATGGCAATAGGCTTGCGCCCTTTTTTACATGGAAGTTATAACAGCATGGGCAAAATGTGGGTGCACAATAGCACACCTCCGTCTAACCACTGCATCATATGATTGACTAGCTTCCGCTCGCGGCTTCGCCCGCGTTGTTTACAAACCCGTACATATTCCCGGGATAAAAAGTAGCCTATGTGCTATTCCAGACTATAATCTATCTATGTGCCAAATTTCATCCAGATCCGTTCAGCCGTTCTGGCGTGAAAGAGTAACAAAGATCCATCCATCCATCCATCCTCACAAACTTTCACATTTATAATATTAAGTAGGAAGTAGGATGATAATTTACTTGCATATTTTGAGGACACGTCTCGAGAGGCTGGACTTGCGTTGAAAACGCTTCTTCTAGACACGGTCTTATACGTGACACACCCATTTTCTCCGTTGAATTAAAGTTTTGAAAGCGAGAGAAGTTTTACAACGTACCTACATACGTTTAACCTATTTCTGTGTACACCGTCCCATTAGCCTCTTCCAACGGGCAGGTTGCTGAACGCAGTTCTTGTATTATAATATACCTAACAGGAAAATTCTAGTAATTTTATATACATAGTAGCTTATATACGTAGTGAATTACGAATCCGTGCATTTTTTTTTTGCGCGGAACACTAAGTCTTTTTCTAAAGGTTTCTAAAGGTAGCCTAAGTTACTCCTTATAACATCAGCTATCTGCCAGTGAATTTCCCGAAAATCGGACCAGTCGTTTCGAATAATAACTTCTATAGGCAAAATGTTGATACCTTGGGTTACATTATTGCAATTTTCATAGGAAACTCTAATTTTTTTAAAATAAAATTCTGCTCTTGTTACTCGCCGAAAATGTAGCTTTCTATGGCTGAAAGAATTTTTAAAATAGGTTTTGTAGTTTTTGAGTTTATCCATTACAAACAAACATACAAAAAATCAAATCTTTTCTCTTTATAATATTAGTTTCGATTACGTTCAAAGGTTAGCCATTATTATAAGTACATACCTACACGTATTGGGATCATGTTTTGACCCACTGATACTTTATCTGCGTTCTCTATAAAACATGTGCCTATTATACTTATGAAGTATTATATATGTGTTAACGCAAGGGTGAGGTCAAAAATTTGATTCCAGAGTGGAGAAAATTGTTGTAGATAATTTTCAGTAGGAACTCAGAGATTGCAGTTGTGGGAGATGGCAATATAGGCAACTAGCTTCCGCCCGTGGCTTCGCCCGCATTGATTACGAACCCGTGCAATTTTTCAAGTCACAATGGCGCCAACTAGCGTCCTAAAGCAATTGTGACCGTCGAAAGTTATTTTTCATTCCCTCGGGAACAGTACTTTGGAAGAACAAACTTTTCTGTACTTCTGACAACGTATATGCAAAATTTCATGATGATTGGTTCTGTGGTTTAAGCGTGAAAAGGTAACAAACAAACAAACTAACTTTCGCATTTATAATATTAGTAGGCAATGGTCTAGCTTTTTATTCCATGTGGTTTCCTTTGCGGAATGGATGGTACGATGCTAAAACCTGAAGTAGAAAGTGACTTTCTGTGGTCATATATGTATATATTTTTTATAACTTTAATGTTGCAGTGATCTTTAGGCGGCCCAAGTTCGGCAATATATGATTACAGACTGATTTAATACTTACGCACTTAGGTGCAATATGATTGACATATATTTATCTATATTTGCATCATAGCATCACGCCTGTATTCATGACACATCACTTTCCCTATACCTAAGCCGCACAAAAGATTTGAAATTCACAAAAAGTCGACTTTTTGTTTTATAATAACATTATTAAATAGGCATTTTTAAAGCAAGAATATTATCAGAAAAACAGACATAACTTTTTAACATAGGTATATTTTTTTAGAGTGAAAGATTGAAATAAACGAATAATAGAGTACATTAACTTCGATTAATGGTGGCTCAGTGGTCGAAGTTTGATCGTTGCTCTTTAATCATTGCATTACCTTTTTTTTTTTAATTAGCAGTGCTTCTGTGACATATTTATGTGTTTGACATTGGTATTGAACATTAACAATGGATGTTTTATTTAATCTAGTGTATTTGTAATACATATTATATATAAATTTTAGCTTTGTAAGAAGCAACCCTCATTTGTTTCCCCGCCTATCTGATAACGTAAGACGTAATCGCCGCGATAACAATAGACTTCAAATTCACCCCGCTAAAACAGCGCTATTGCATAAAAGTGTAGTATGCAAGGCTCCTTTGATTTATAACAAAATTCCAAATCATGTTAAACAACTGAATAAAGACCTGTTTAAGAAAAAAATAAAAACAATTTTGACCGAAAAATTTTATTATAATGTTAATGATTTCCTGAATAAAAATACTCTATGAATGTAAATTTTTCTCTATTAATTAATTGTTTTGTAATCAAAGTATGTTAATGTATATTAAAAATATATTATAATTAAATAGTTTCGTGCAATGCAATATTTATAGAAATATTATGACGTTACCTAAATAATTTCATCATTTCCTAATATTTGTACACCAGTCAATGATCAAACATGTTGATCTAAACTATAATTTAACACCTAGAATAAGCATCTCAACCATGTGTTATTGTCTACAAATGTTTTTTGGCAAATAAATATATCTAATCTAATCTAAAGCTTTCTGCACTCCTTCTCCATATAAACTTTAATTATGCCAAATTTCACACTCCTCCGTGCGCGCAAAATACTTAAAAAGGGGTACAAAATTTTGTCTTCACGTATATTAATACAGATTTCTTAGTAAGAATTACAAATACTTGTTCATAATGAACGGGAAAGACAATATCTTAGAGATATAACATGAGTGGTGTCTACAACTTGTGTACATGAACTTTTACCGTATCAAGTGTCGTGCGGGCCAGCGCGTGACTGGGGTTACCACACGTCAGGATTACACTTGAAATGCCAAACTTTTTTTATAACACGTCACCACTGTCTCGATATTTTGATAAGAATTTTTGTTCTTTATTTTTATTGTTTAATATTAGTGTTGCTAGCTGCACAATTGTATAATTAAAAATATGATACGAGAATTATCACCAATTTACCCTTGGATAACGTTCCATGAGTACTGTGAGATGAGCGTATGAATGTAATTACTTTAATTAATACAGTACGTCTGCTGAGGTCATTTGAGTAATTAAATATATAACGTATTTAAAAAAGGAGATAGCTGATTGTGGCCATAAGCAGACTTGCAGGTTACCATATTATTTTTATAAGTTAATAAGTACTTATATATTTAGTTCTTGGTTTAGAGGATCAAAACCTAATTTCTGTATGCCCTTTGACTTAGTTCTACACTGGACAAAAGTTACTTACGGTGGTTTTAATACAGACGGCTGATAATTTTGAACCTTTTAATCCTTGAGATAGGTTCTAAATTCGAGTGGTCTTGTTCACCGCTCGCCCACCTCCGATATACTAAGTACATACCTTGCTCAATATCAACAAATAAACCGTGAGATATCCCTAGATACCTTAATCCTCTCCATTCAAGTTGCCTTTAAGATGAGGCAAAGGCCCAAAGTCGGTACTCAACTGAATCACTTGAACGACATCAAAGATCTTCTAGGGCCCTTTGAAATAAAAATATATTTCGATCTAATTAGCGAAAGTAATATTAAATGAGTTTCTATTGCGTGTGCTATAATTTACTTTAGGGGCTTCTTCTTCCTCAATTTAAGTGCTAGGCACTTGTCGGTGTAGCATTCTCCATGTTGTTCTCTAGAGACAACTGAGAAAACATGAGCACCATTATTTCAATGATGCAGACAATTAATATGAAATTATCTCCATATCTTATAATTATGTGAGGGACTTTTCTAAATTCATAGCTATCGCTATTTGCCTGATATTTTGATGCAAAATAAAACTCATAAAAAATATTTGTAGGTAAACAGTGATTACCACTATCATATCATATCTTGGGTACTTTACAAATAAGAAGCGACAACACACCCAATAGAAGCGCATGTATCTTTAATTTATCGTATCGACGCATGCGCTCACTGCGCTCAGTCAACGTACGGTCACTGCCGCGATCACTCCGCCTAAACAATTATAGGGCTTCCCATTACAAATACCACCCAGTGCTTCTACAATGCATCAAAATGGTGATTTATAAACTGGAAAATTGTCGCCGTGATACTAAAGTGACGGAAATATTCGCGCTTTTTGTTGAACCTAATCACCCGAAGAGGTTTTTCAAGTACAGTTGACCAAGATCCCTCGCGTTCCGGGATTTTTGGTTTGTGTTCTGGAACTGTGTGGATTACCAACAAGCCGACTAGATAAAAATCCGAGCTCGTGTTTTGTTCTTTGGTGAATTTTCTAATTTGGAATGTGTTTGAAATTGACAATGGATTTTTAATTGAAAAAAATAAATAAAAACTTTTTTATTGGTTTCGCGTGTTAAAATTTGTTTGAAATTCACTTGTTTACTAAAATGGAGAAGCAGCAGGTGGGAAAGTATAGTCGGATTCACTCCTACGGGAGCATGATGAGTTCTAGAAGCGACGATGACATGACAGTTCACAGTCAGTTATATCCTTACCCAAAGAAAATGGTTGTTGAAAGGGAAATTCTGTATGAGGAAGAGCACCCTCCCTTCCAACCTTTATTCGCCACAACTAGATTGTTTGGGAAAGCGAGATTCACCTTTCTGCTGCTGTTCTACGTGTTCTTTTACGTAGTTTATCTGGCATCTGGCGCGCTGGTGTTCTCAGCATTGGAGGCACCTTATGAAAATCAGATACGCCTTGAGTTGATTCGGGCTAAACAAGATTTCCTGACACGCTATCCGGATATTTTAGGTAAATATTCCTTTTAATAAAATTAATAATCGCTGTTAGGAAAATATAACGGATGCTAATAACGCCACGTTTTATATTACTACCCGCAAAGTCAGTATATTGCGGAAATAGCCGCCATTGTGCAGGGAGTCGGTAAATATTTGAAGTGCCTGCAATGCTGCCGGACAATGCAGAAATTTCTCCTTTATAAAAGATCGAACGTACCGCACAACCGCACGATATTGCAAAAGGACGAATATTTTTCGGTCAGGCTCATGTACACCTACCTACATTGTGGGATTTTTTTCAAGAATGTCTATGTTAGCTACGGCTACCTTTAGATACAACATATACAAGACAATTTGATTTTTTTAAACCTATTAGTACACATTTAAGGATTTTAGAATATATATTTCATTTGTGTACCTGCTAACTTTATAAAAATGTACCTATGCACACAAATTTTTGTTCTTGTAAACCGGTGGTTCTAATATATTTTTGTGAAATAAATATATTGGATATTTTAGTGAATGAGAACAAAAAAAATTTATAATACAATTTGAAAATCTTTATATACTTTTTTTTCAAATTCAAATTATTTATTTGTATAATTATTTCTAAGAACACATTTTCCTACCTTTTAACAGTTACCAAAGATTAATATCTTGACCTTTAATACCATACCTGGATTTCAAATAGTTGTTTGTTTGGTACTACTTCATTATATTCGGATTTATTTCGGCTATAAAAGAGATAAGATCCGCAAGATAAGGGACATCTTACAGGCAATCTTTTATGGTTATATTATGCTTCATCACGCCATAAAACATTCATATTTAAATAATTCGTTACTTAAGACCTCAATTCATTTCAAATGTCATCTTGATAAACACGGATTCTAAATAGATAAGGTATCAACTTATCAGTATAAGAAATCAAATACTTATACATATGTATGCCAATGTTATATTAATTAACATGAAAATAAAGGAAATAAAGGCATCGGCGAAGTGGGGGATGTATAATAGTATACCTCTGCCTAACCCTTCGGGGAATACAGGCGTAATGCTATGTTATGTTATGAAGATAGTATATAACGAATATAAATGATTATCTTCTACATCAAATTTTAATTATTATCATCATAAATTGAATAGCGGCTCTTGTCGGCGAAGCAATATGGAGACGCGAAAGGATGAAGTGAAGCAATTTTAAGTTAATACGATTTTAGGCACTAATATTTTTTTTTATTTCCATACTTTTGGATTGGCTCATGACCTTTTCTTGTGTATTTTTCTGGGTGTGGTCCAAGAAGTTAGGTGGATCTTTGATAATTATATTGAATCAAAACTGATGTGTGATTCTGGGTCTTTTGAAATAATTGTTACCTGTTTTTTGAGTTGTTACTGGATGAATCGTTTCTGCATAACTGGATTCATTTGTACACGCCTATCTATTTAACTTAGGCATTTGGTGGAGTTTATAGCTATTGTCATAAAAATTTATTAATACAAGATATCTTCCATATTTTCCATAACTTTCTTATTCATCCAAAGATTGTCTAGTATAGATCGCTATAAGCAATAAGACTGCCCGTTGTACATTTAATTAATAAACTATGTTCTCTTTTTTGTACTGGTGTGCAATAAAGTAAATTTTCTGTGACGAGTCCATTGCTATAAAACTTATCAAGTTGGAAACTATTTTTTTTTTGCATTTGTCATAATCGACACCTTATTATAATTTACCTATTACATATATGCATTATTTTCTAAACAATCTAAATAACATGTAATATACTATGGCTATCTATTTTTAAATGCTCAGATGTTCGCGAAGCAGTAGGTACCTACTGATGAGATGACTGATCAACAATGAGCGTTAATTAACTACAAATAATATTATTAGTAAATGGCCTTCTTTTGTAGAACTCATTAAGAACGAGCACAGGTCACAAACAATCTGTAGATAAGGGGTAAAAACTTTTACAAAGTTTAATGTTAAATATATGTATTAAAATGTCTTTCTCAAGCACACATCCCACATGTGACAGGCTAATAGTAAGACTAGGAAATAAATCAACGGAAATAAAGTAATCTAAAAGGGCTTAAACATTTCTTTACTGCCTGTATCATTTTTAATTCCAATGCCTCTCCCGAGCTACTGGTCGCTAGCCTTTCCTAAGTTGGCCCAACTTGCCATATGTATTACTAGTATCCGCCCGCGGCTTCGCCCGCATTGATTACGAACCAGTGCATATTTTCTGGTCACACGTAGCGCCATCTAGCATCCTAAAGCTATTGTGACCGTCGAAAGTTATTATTCTTTCCCTCGGGAACAATACTTTTTTCTGGATAAAAGGTGTCTATGTCCTTTTCTGTACTTTTCACAACGTATATGCAAAATTTCATGATGATCGGTTCAGTGGTTTAGGCGTGAAAAAGTAACAACCAAACTTACTTTCGCATTTATAATATTAGTTAGGATGTTACCATAATTTTACATACAGATAATAATTACAACTACCTACTTATTCAATATTTTATGTTAACGCATGATTAAAAATCCGATAACGTTTAACAGTCCTTTCTTGACATTTATTCTGTAAAGTATTCAGTTTTTAATTTATTTGTCTAATAACAAACTGGGAAAAGCAACTGCCTCAACAAATCACGTTAGTTAGTTTATTTATTGGTTCAACTGTTCTTGACACACTTGTCGTAATTAATTATGATTATTAAGTAGAAATAATATCAACAATATATCTACGGTTTAAATATAACATCATTTGTGTATTAGAATACCTATGTATGATCAGATGGACTGTTATTGATGAATATTAAAAAGAAATTTAATTTTGCTAGTTAATTGAATTGTTAAAGCATTTAATAGATTTTGATTAATGTATGCCACCTGTATTATATTATACAAGTCATTAATTTTTCTTCTTTTTCTTAATCTTTGCGGTTCATTAATTTCATTATTTTTATTGTTAAGATATCACTTACAGGAAGAGTGAGCCAGCTCCGACACAAGTACTGTTGTCACTTACTAGGGTTGCCTCAGTTTATGTATAACACAATGTTTGAGATGAAATAAATATTTTTGTATTTTTGTATTAAGACGAGTGATTTCGTATTATGTCGAATAATAATCATTAGTAACATAAAATAACAACAAAACAGGCATTGAGTTACGCAAAATGTAAAAAGATTCCAGGTTCTAAAAAAATCTTTAGATTTCATAAACCAGAGAACCGGTATTCTTTATAAGACCTTGCCATACCAAAAAACTTTAAGGTTGGGCATAGGCCTAAAAAACTTACTAAAAAAAGAGCGTCTCGGACCTCGTATAAACTGTAGGGTTCCGTGCCGCCTTTTTATTTTCTACGACAGAGTTTTTTGTGCTGTTATCACCTAAAAGTAACCTTAATAAAGTCAACTTGAACCACAAACATTAGATATTTAAAAAAAAAACACGTCATAAATTCATCTCGATATGATTGGTTGGATGATCAAATTTTATGATAACTTAGTTCACTTCACTAGATTGATTGATGAAGACAAAATAACATGAGATTTGAAATTATCAAATCAAGCTTTCTTTAACTCAACTTGAGTACTTTATACAGTGAAGAAACATCGTAAAAAAAAAAAAAACCTTGTAAGTATTTTTTTATACATATTGTGACATTTGGTTAGAAAGTAACGGGGGATGCATAGGTATCATAGGTTTCGTTGTTTCCTCTATTGAACCCTAAAATATCTAATGCATTAAAACCTTCTTTGGTTCATCGAAGAAACCGGTTTAGTGAAGCTTCCAGATGGTCGTACCTTCTTGTGTAATCGGTAAGTAGCTGGTAATGGACAAATTAAGAAATGTGGCAACGGTTCTGGATTAAAGTTGATTCATTTATTTATTGTCAGGCAAACTTATGATGACTGGACTAAAATATAAAGTGAGATATTTCCAGACATAATGAATAAAAAACTATATATATACGAAAAAAGAACACGTGCCGAATCAATTAATAATTATGGTAATATGTGTTTCTTTTTTAAACAGTTTTGCCCCACACTATGATTTCTGGGTGGGTACAGTTTACAAACATACATGTCACATGCACACACAACCAGACCCGAAACAACTATCTGTAGATCATACAAATATTTGTTCCGTGCGGAGATCGCACCCGCGACACAGCGCAGAAAGCTAATCGCTTAACCACTGCGCCAAACGTGTCGTCGTCAATTCTACATGCAGAATTAAATTTATTCGTATCGTACGACTAATTTTGTCTAACTACAGTAGGTATAATACTAGACAACGGCACGAGACAACTTTTGGCTGCGAGTCCGCGACTTGAAAGTGACGTCACCATGAAAATGATAGACACTTGTTATCCTTGATTAACATTGATATTAAAAACTAGCCCATTTAGGGGAAGACACTCGTAATGTATCTTATATCATGTACCTAGTTTCGTCTGGAAATATAGAATATAATAGATTTTATTTCAAACAATTTATCTCAGGCACTTTTAAAATGGATACAAATACGAATGGTACTTTAGTTTTACGGTTCCAAAAAGATATTCCTAGGGAGAAGATCTGGCCAGAAAAAAATTGAGACTTGCTCTTTTAAAATAATTGTGTAACAATCTTGTACATTAGGTGAGAGAAATATGACAGAAGATGATAAAACCTACACGGTTTTATCAAATAAATATTGAGCTGACTCTTGACAGTAATAATAAAGTAGTTATTGATATAAAATCAAAACCTCTTAGTAATAAACTTAAGAGGCAATTTGAGTTAGAGGTAAGCACCGAACAAACGAACTCACGAACTTTACTTCGTTATAATAGTGACGTGAGTGGATATAATTATTTAAATTAATTCAAATGCAAAAAACATCATCATCATCATCGACCAAAAGTCTGCCACACAAAGACACGACGTGTCTGTTATTTGAAACAGAAGAAAGCGGCACGCGTTAAAACCAGTTTAATAATACATTGATATTTCTAGCAGATATTAGCCGCTAAATCTTATTATTGCTAGGTAATATTTTGTTATTAATAAATCCTATTTATAAACTTCCAGAGGCCTTTGCCCTGCAGTGGGATGATAAAAAAACGCCTGTACAATTTTGAAAGTTGGCAGTTTAATTACTTATAATATATAGGAATTTTATAAAATTGTACCCCTAAGGCGAAAGGGGGGTTCAAAGCTGCTCAAACGGACGTCGCAGGCAAAGCTAGCGAAACAATAAATGTTTGTCTATATTTCACTTTAGGTCCAATCTCGAAATCTCCATTTGTGATTTTGTCTGCTCTATTCAGTTATAAGTTACTTACTTAACAATTCACATCTACTGTCCCGACCATTGTACCTCAACATCTGCATCTTGGCCGTCCTCTGCTCTGCCACTAATAACGCCATTAGAGGTAGAAAAAATGTGACCTAGTGAAATTTAACCATGTAACGTCCACACGAAGAAGAAAAAGTGACTTAGTTTATCAACAGAATTAAAACTCCAATCTCTCCTCCAACTCTAATGAGATAAGTTTTGTTCAAAATCTACCTACCCAAGGTAGATATATTTTCCCTATTTACCCGCTTCTTCGCATTATATTTCAAATAGCTGGGACACGTACAAACTGTTCAAGCGAGTTAAAGCTGCTTGAGAGAAACATACGGGGTATGCTCGAATGCAGTGATATCAAAGCATTGCAACACACTGTATATGGTAGCTATGCTGTCAGTTCATTGAGTCGAATCTAATAGGTAGACTAGCGATCGGTTCTCACAGCCACATACCACCTATTTTCTTCAATGAACAACTTAATTAAAAAAAAACATTCGGGAACAATTTACTTTAATAAAATAATAAGACATACGAAATAATACCTAAATAACCATGGAGTTTCTTGCCCGTTCCCGTTCTCTATGGTCAACACTTTGGAACGTAGTCTGTTTTGAAGTCTACATTAATAAAAACATATCTCATCTTATCTACCCCGGATGGCTCGGATAGGCGAGCCAAAGTTTGAGCTGGATGCTTTTCCTTCCCGTAATTGATTTAGCCACCTTAGGCCTGTTTGCACGGGATCTGTGTACTTTGCCAAGTTAACCACGGAACGTGATCGCGTTTAAAACTACGTGTTATAACTTATTTAATCTTGTTAAGAGGATTACACGTATAATATTGGATTTAAACTTGATATCGTATGTGAAACCACTCGTTAACAAAGTTTTTTTTAAACGTTGCCCCACACTTGTATTTATTTTATCTGTAGATTAAGCAAATATTTGATCCGTGTGGGGATCGAACCCGCGATACGTAGCGCAGAAAGCTAATCGCTTAGCCACTGTGCCAAAAGTGCCGTCAATAATCTAAGTTAATAATAGACTTTATTCTATCATATCTGTTGATCCTTTAAACAAATCTCATTGTTCAACTGTACAATGGCCAGTCTTGTCCACAAAAAGGTCTTATTGCTATTCAGTCTTTATTAACCTACTAATTCTATACGTAAAGAAAATTCTAATAATCCAGTGCGACTGTGCGAGCTCCGAAGATCAAAGACAGACAGGCCCAAAATTAGCTACCCTTATCAAAGAAGTCTTTGCGGAGATATCAAGGGCTGCTCCTCTGAAAATCGTATGAGATTTAATATGATAGGCATAGTAGGCACAGAATTCTTTTGGTAATCACGATGGTATGAAAAGGTAAACCAAACTTTCGTGGTTGTTTAACCCTTGGAAAAAGCCGCAATGTTAAAAACGCGCTACATTGCAGGTATGATTAGAAATCAAATTAACTTTTACTTTGGTTTATATACCTACATCTAGACACAAACAAATTTACCTAGGTATCGTAGATTTGTGAAGTGCAAACAAATGCTAATATAAACAAGAATATAACCTACCACGAAAACCTAATAAATTATCGTACAATGATTGCTATGGCACGAGCATGTGCGGCAATCATATTACGTCAATATGACATCTATGTCAACACTCGTAAAGATCTCGGGAAAGAACAGTAACTAAAGAGAAGATAATAATAGCCAGGCTATCAAATACAATCGCGAAGGGAGAGGTTTGTGTACATACTCGTACAGACACAAACAAAAGAAATAATACCTTTCAATCAACATATCATTTTCCGCATAAGTTCCATTTTATATTTATCATCGTCCCCTCTCGATCTAGGGAAAACAGAGGAAAAATATCTGTTTCTACATATATGCACATCCTAACAAAGTTGCGAGTACAGTTGAATCTGTGTCACCATAAATTATTGATAATAATACTTATGTCGTGTCTGTCACCTTTAAGCTCATTATCAGGTCATCCATTATGGCAAAATAATGATTGCAATATCACAGGTCACTGAATAGGTACTCGCTACATGTAATTTTCCAAAGACAATATGCTGCACAACAGCATTCCGTTTACCTGCTGACAAAATGATTATTTATCTACGCATATGACAAAATTCATTCAACCGGAATGTTGGCACTGTCAAAGGTCAGCCCCTAAACATAGCAAAATTACTGTCAGCAATCAAACCGTAGCGTAGTAACTAGTAAAGTCAATGAACAGTAATTTTTGAACCGCATGATTTTGATAAGTAGGCACTTTGACTTTTCTATAATGGTCCCCGATAAGACTGGTTGGTACTTTGCTTATATATTTATAATATTTGTCCCCTTTTCTTGTTTCCTTTTGTGCAAAATACCAGAAGTGCATAGGTGGTTAGGATGGCAACCGCGAGCCGTAGTAACAAAATATATGGCGCGTATCGACTGCCACACCCCCGTTTACTGCCTGACCTCAAGAACTATCTCGCGATAAGTATGAGGTTATATTGAATGAGCAGAGCTTGAAGCGGGCGAAGTATAAGCGACATTATATACGCGTCAAAGTTACTGCTTAAAAACAATTGTAAGGTGATAAAATACGTGACGTCGCATCGTCGTTTACTTGTCGACCAACGAGCATTTATGTCCAATCAGACTACAAAACAATCCCCATTGATGAGTTAATTACCTTTTGTCTTGTCTCATACTTGCTCCGCTCCGCTTATCACCAGACTCCAGCTTCGTTGACCTAGCTAGGGAGCGTTAGCACAGATCGAGCAGGAAATGCATCGACCCCATCTGTATTCAGTATTACAAACTCACTTACAATACTACTTATGCATTTAAGCCCATTGTCCCCGTGTTGACAGATTTATACTATTGTGATAACCGACGGCTGATAGCAGTGCCCTTAGGACTGAGCTGTACTACGATATGCGCTGATAGCTTGAATCATATTGTAGGTACATATTTGCTTTTTAATGGGACATTCAACATTGTAATTTATAAACGATCTTTTGCCTGTATCTTCGTTTATGTTTACTCCTGATGTTTCCCATTCAAACTTTAACCCCCGTTAGATCCCTTGCGAAGAAGACGTGATGCTATGTTATGTAATGTTACCGTGACATCCATACTCGTTTCTGTAGTCCATGGAATTATCTCAAACTTGAAAACAAACGTTAAAGGATCAATAATGTCTGTGTAGGGCAGGACTTGTAGGATGGTAGTTTTTTATCTCGCAGTTTACGTAACAGGTGGTTCATTTCCTGTCTTTCCCACGCCAAAAATAAATACAAACATTAAAACTTGTTAACAAAATAAACAAATGACTGGTATTTTATTCATGAATTTTACGCATAATAACATCATAATTAGGTATTCCAATTCTCAAGCTTTGATTTACGTTACTGCAAAAAATCTTAATGTTAGTAAACTAATATGTTTATGATTCAAGAATGTTTTGTTTTTTTTTTTGTAACTTTTGAACTCGGCCATAAATTTGAGTTGTTAAAGGTCCTTGAGCTTTGAAGATACTCTTTAAAGGCTAGCTGTGCTATTTCAGAATGCTACCGTTGCGTTTTACGGTTAGAAAACATCTTTAATTATTGGCGAGTAGTATTTGAACCGATAATTTTCCGAACTACCGAGAATGGAGCGTGCGGGACCGGTTTTGGCTTTAAATTGTTAATTGACACTTAATCTAATATTAATGAGATTACAAACAATCCTCTTGTTGTTTTCTTCTTATCAGATTATTCACGCATAATATCGTCAAAGTTCAAAATAATTTTGATAATAATTAACAAAAACAGAGAGTGCCGTGTAACCCGAAGTACCAGGCTGTCATAAATAGTTGAAACACGATCATAACATAACGCGTATCGTTAACAACTTGACTAGAACCGTTTATAAGAAACCAATACCCATCATATATCGCTCATGTTATCGGAAAAGCGAGAGGCATTATCTCGAAAATAATGGTTTTCATAACGAAATTAAAGGAAAATACAGGGATGAGAAAATACAGGTACCTATAGACTGGCATTTGAAGCAAAACAATATATGTAACAGAATGATTGTATGTATATCGATTCTAATGTTGAAATAATATAGTGTAGAGCGTAACTATTAATCGGCCGACATTCTTATTACAAAAATGTATGGTGCGGACATCACTATAAAAGATCGTGAAATAAAACTTAGATCAGGTAAAAAATGGATTGCGGCTTTGTGAGCGGGCTGTCAAGCCCAGAAACAACGAACACCGCAACAACCAATTTTCTAATCGGCTTAGTACAATCAGCACGGATGAGTTTTCTCCATTCTCAAACCAACATACTAAGGATTCCTTTTATAAGCTAATGAGCTTGAAAATTTGAATAAATAGGTTATCTACACTTCATTTGAGAATATCTATTTACCGTCATATAGTTGCTGACGTAAATGCTTAGGTTATCTTAGGGCTTGAAATGGAAGGTAGAAGTGATAATGATATTTAACTAGACTTAACTAATGGCTTCGGCTGTGTTATTTAAATCACTCGGCATTCCCAGGAAACTTAATTTGTAACACAGTGCATCTCAAAAGCACAGAAGAGTAAATTGTGTGCCTTATACCTACACCGTCTCTTTTTACAGATTAAAAATATCTCGTAAAACTCGTCACTTTTCTTGTGTATTTTCCAAATTTTATTTTACAGTGCCTCCATAAGAACGTTAAGCAGTTGGTCCCGGGTGTTATAAGAATACCTATGGCAGTCGTTATGGGTGTCAGCAGCCCAAAAAGTCTGACAACCAGTCTAACCTTAGACTATCTGTGTCTCACAGTAATTGGGTGGCGGTGGTCAGATGGCCGTCGCTCCGTATAAAATACTAATATTCAGCCTCAACAGTTTAGCCTGGGAGCCCATGTAGTTAGGTAAAGGCTTACTTCACAAAAAGTTACAATGTACTCTTACTACTTATTTTTCAAAAAAAAAATACCATGACGGATTTAAGCACGCCTAAAAAAATCCTAGCATCTAAAAGGGCACGTAAGTATTTTACATGCAGACAAACATTTTTATTCTAGCGGTGTAAGTGTAAGCTTTAATTCTATTTAGAGATGCCATCTCTCGTCTCCTTGACATAATTCTCTTTTGTGGAGAACTCAATTACGATCTGTTATTTCGTTGACGCGCGACTGAATAACAAACAGACTTCTAATATTATTGTATTATCTTAAATAGCATTCATAGATATCGAATGGAATTTTAATTTTTTTTTATATCTATGAGATCTTGAATCTCATTTTTACGTGAAAAACAAAGATGGCATTGAAATTATAGTACGTTTTCATTTGCCATGCACTCTAGATATCTGCTTACGTGTTGAACATTTAATAATTAAGTAGGTAGGTATCAAGATTACGTATTAAATTGCAATTCTTATAAGTTACAACAAAAGCTCATTTACGAGAAAATACCTTGCCTCTAAGATAGGACGAACAATATCATTTTAAAAAGTTGAGATTTTAAAAGAGCATCTATCCATGAAGTTTCTTGCCGATTCTTCTTCATAGAACGCTTGATTCTTTGGAGAAGAATCGGCAAGAAACTCCATGGCAACTAGACTCCTATTAACGTTTTAAAAGTGCCTGTAATAGGTTTATTTAATATAAAACAATTATATTCTATTATTTTCTATTCTGAGATGTAAACTACTTATACTAGAACCCGCATACATTATCCGCATGATGAAGATTCTGGAAGTGGATAATTTATAATAGGTATCAAATTAGGAAAAATAACTCATTCGAGATAAAGGTTATCTACTTGTTAAGATTCTCATTAAATACAACTCAACAGGTACCTATTCATATCGTTCCCATTACATAGATAAGCTTTACCTTTTAGATAGAATCAAATGATTTTTACGTCTTCGATATTATTATCTATATTTAGCGGAGGCGATTGAGATTCTTTTCCAATAGATGAGACATTACATTAGTTTTATAAATCTGTGAAAATAATATACATAATGTTTTTATATTTCTCATTTATTTGATGATGACTTCATGAATATTGCATACCTTCCTAACTTTTATTTAAACTTGGCATTTTATACCTACCGTATTAAGTTAAAAAACAATATTAAAATTCCGTCGATCTTCATCGATCAACCCACATTCATTGGTTGTTATTATATAGCAGAAAATAACAAAAATATTTGTTTAATTAATTCGGTAAAATAAAGAGATGGTGTGTTAATTAGTAAAAAAAATTACCGTTCAATTGATCTAACTTAACGATATTATTGAAAGAAATAACCACGGGACAACAACGAAAATAACACGATTTATAGGCAGTAACGAGAATATCTATTTGTCTTTATGGAATCTTTTGTTACCAAAACATCCTGAAAATCTTTACGTCATGAGTAATATTACGCGCGTAACTGCCTATCATAACAGATTATCATCTCCGACACCAGTCTGTCATCATAAATAACGTAATACAGCTTCAGTGTTAAATGTCAAACGTGCACTGCAACGCATCCCACTTTCTCGTCGCCATTACGTGACGTCACTAGTGTATGTCATAATATTGACCGACCCCAGTCAGTAGGTTATCGCGACTGTACCCCCAGGATCGTTGCACGACAGTGTACGCGCACCGCGTATCGTGTTTACAATTAATATGCAATTAATTGTAATAATTTAGTGTCGCATTAAGATAACGAAGAAATTGTAGGGATTTTTATGAGCACTTTCAATGTAGTATATTATATCATTTCTCAGGAATGGTCGGTTTGATGTCTCTTGCCAATAGGTTATCAGTTTATTTATATTGTAAAACCTAATTAATCTTAATAGCTTTATATTTCAATAAAGTACTTTTCCTTATAAAATTACTGCGACTTGCAGATATATTAAAATAGTCAGGATCGTAATACTATTATGTATATTTTTTTTTTTTACTAAGATAAAGTTACCCATCCCCTCTAGTAAAATTACCTCTATTACAATTTCATAAGCCTAATTAATTCTCCCACCACAATACATGATGTAAATCTCGAGGCTACGGATTTACAGTATTACTTGAATTTTTCATTTGAGTACACTTTGGGAGTTAGGCCAAGGCAAGAGGTGTTCAGCCAACGAGAAGTAAGCCACTTAATGAAATAATACCCAGTGACTACCTCCTGCCCGCTAAAGCCGGCCATTCTAGCAGCGACTTCGAGTCGCGTGTAACTTTTAATTAGTCGCTTTTGAGCAAAGATTTTGTCTCAAACTACTACTACTTATGTTCGGGCTTTGTGAGAACCGAAAGAAGTTTTTGTTATTTGGTACGAAATGTGAGGTTACAATTTGGAACTTATTTTATACCTAATAAGTTCTAAAAGCACTTGTAATAAATCTGAATATGCAGAATATGTTAAATCAGGGTTTCTCAAACTGGGGTACGCGAACCGGGGTTCGCGACAAAATTTACGTAATGACTACTGGATAGCTGGCAAGCGCGTGCGACACAAATGATGGCGCGTGCGCGAGATAGATTAGAATAGGTATAGAGTAAGATTAAAATTATCCAACATTTCTCCTAAAATAGATTAAATTTGCGCTAAAAAACAAGCCCATCCATCACATTAATAACTTTTTATTTTTACCACTTGCCTTTTACTTAATACTTACTATGTTCGTTTTTAGTAACTAAAATAAATGATGTTATTTTCTAAACAGCTGGATTTAATTTTTTTATATTAGTGGAGAGGGGCCAGGTTTTCGCAGTAGTTTAGGAACTTTAACAGAGGCCAAAACCCTGTGTTAAACTATATAACTCTTCACAGAACATTAATTATGTTAAAATTGATTATGATTTAATTCTTTATCTATGTACGCAATTTCCTCAAAAGGGTCATGACTATAAAAGCATGGTGAAACCATAGATTTAGTATAACGCTAAGGTGAAACCAATAATAAAGAAAAATAAAATTACGTAGAAATAAGGTTTCAATGTCAAAAATATTGTCGAAAAAAGATAAAAGAAATATAATCTATTTGTCATCACACCTTTATTCGATAGCAAAGGTATACAAATGTATATAATAATTTCTTTTCAAAATTTTCCAAGTAGGAACTATAAATATTACAGCCATTACAGGCAGCTTTAATTTTCACCAAAGAACGGTCTCGTCGCCGGGGCCCGTTGAAATGAATAATGCATGTACACAGAATGAAATACACACACGCGGTAACTGCCGGGAAAACGGACCAGCCACAAACTGCTACAAAATTGCCGACATTGAACAAAACACAAAACATGCTTTGTTTAGCCCATATCCTATTTAGTTAAATATTCAAAAGATAAATACTTTGATGAATGATAAACTGTTCGTGAAATGTGTCAGCGATTTGAACGTACGTAATTGTGATTAATGGGCAGCTTTATATTTTAATTGTGGAATAATGAAGGGTTGCCAATCTTCTGTCTTTGTTAGGACTAATTGAAAATTATTATGTTTGGGGATGTTTATTATCGCAAATGATATTCACGATTCCATAAGTACCTAGATCTTATTGTGTACTACATTCTAGTCTCCTAATTGAATTATATTGTGAAATGAACATCTCCATATCTTATTCGATAACCACGTTCCATTATGTTCTAAATTAATAATGCTAATCCGGAGCCCGCTACAAGTTTATCTAAGTATATGTTACATAACGTTATTTATAAGAGCGGAGACAACACTGTATTATATTATAAGGAAGTACAACAAATAATTTGCCGTCTTTTCTTTAATGTCTTATTATTTATTTATTTTACTTTAATTAAAACAGCCGCAGGCCAATTACATTAATAAAAGACAGTTCATTCATACGCTCGTCTCACAGCACTCCAAGCATACCAACATTAGTGACTTTTATTCATCCGCAAACACGTCACAGTCAGGTTTGACTTCCAAGAGGGCGTTGAGGGCGGTGTACAAGGCGATTGAGCTCGCGAGACGGTGCGACACGAGGGCACGGCAAAGAATCTATGCCTCCTGCTACGACTGTGGTTGTCCGGGACAAATAAGCGAGTCTTAATCTTATGACCGATACTCAGTACAAACTAGAGACTGAGAATTCCATTCGTTATTCGATTCCTTGAACTATTGTGTTGAATGCAAACAAAGACCCAATTCGCAGAGCTCAGATAGTTAATGCTCCTTCAAATCTATGGCTCAAAGTAGTTCGACGCTTTGACTATATTAGGTTACCAATAAGATAACTTTAATGCCTTTACTCTGTATACTTCGCCAGACTAAACTTCAGTTATTCCTAGAATCAACCTGAAATAAATCCTATCACAAGCGTTTGTTTTACGGTTTACCTACTTTTCAATGAAAAGATAAATTATCTTTTCAGCTAAAAATAAATTATTTTCGCAGACCGCTATCGCTGAACATTTTTCATATTGTAATTTTATTTATGTGCAATTTTTTGACAATGATGCCTTGACGCTGAAATATCATCAATAAATATACCTAACTGCCTAGATTTAGCGTAAGCGAAATTCTAAGTCTATGGCCTAGATATATGTCCAATTCAAAGAAAATACTGCTCCAAAAGGGTCTCACATAAAAAATAATTTGTGATCCCTTCTACAGACGATGATCTGGAGTCCTTGTTGGATGAGGTGATCCGCGCGAGCAACCAAGGAGTGTCAGCGTCCCGCAACGTCACCGGGGGACCAAACTGGAGCTTCGGACAGTCTCTATTCTTTTCCTCCACTGTCGTTACCACCATCGGTAAGTTGTTTAGTCTTTTACAGATGATGCTCGAATCGGTTTTAAATGAGATGTTCCGCTTAACAGAGGCATAACATAAAGATCAAGACCTTTTAAAACACGAAGTCTTAAAATATTTTGATCGTACCTAAAGACAGACTTAGATATTGATCAAGAGGCCGAGCGTTACCTAATTAATACAATATTGTGAAAAGACTATCAGTATCTGGGACGCTAATTTAGCCGTCTATAACTATAAATAGTCATGGCAGAATTTTGTCATTCGATCACGATTCCGAATTACATCCGTACCGACAAGTAACGCAAAATAGACACTAGAAAATCTAAATATCACTTAAATCTTTTCAGGATATGGCCATGTGACTCCACTATCGAAGCCCGGCAAATTGTTCTGCATGATGTACGCTCTGCTCGGGATACCGCTGACCCTCGTGCTGCTATCAGCCCTGGTGGAACGTCTCCTGCTTCCAGCTACTGCTTTGCTACGCTCTCTAAACGCTGCGTTGGGACATCTTTACCGCCCTTTCACCATACGTCTGGTGCACTTGATGATAATTGGTAAGTTTTTCTATTAGATATATATTGTTTCTAAAAGCAGGTCCAGGTACTCTAATTTACGATCTAAAAGTGATGTATTCTATTCCATTATGCTGCCCCTGATTTAAATGCTAATGTCACAGTCCTATTCCAAAGTGAACTGAATTCAGCAGTGGTAGTTTGATCCAGCGTTAAAATTATAATATTAATATCAAAATGAGAAGAAGCTTCTATCAAAGCACTATACTTGATATCCTTCAGCTATACTGCCTACATTTGGAGTCATTCTCATAGTAGTTGGTGTGGTTTTTTAGTAGATACCGATATCCTTTGGGACTGGTTGTAAATTTTTCAGGGCATTTAGCTACCCGTGACAAGTGCCACAGTTGTTCGACAATCGAGACCGACAGCTTAACGTAAGCACGTTTAGTTTTAGAGACCTAAGGAACGAAGATATTACCCATCCAAGTTAGCAGCAAGAATGTCTTTAACATGTGAATCGAAAGCTCGTTATCATTCAATTCTATACTCGTATATGTTCTGTAACTGTAATGTATATGGAGTAATGACGCGTAATCGCGTCTGCTACGGCCGAGGGTCAAGCGATCAAATATTCATTAGGTACAATAGGCACCTTGAGCTTTCAGGAAAACATGAATTATTATACATTTTACAAAGTAGCGCACCTACCTGCCTTATTCATTCAGCCTGATGTCGGTTACAAATTTATGTGCTATAAAATAGGGAATCTTTACACCTGATCGAATACTTTATCTACCAAAAGTTCGTACAAAAGAGTTGTTTATCTCTTTGATAATAGGGGCTTTTTTATCTAAATATCGTAGTTACCTAATGATCTATAATTGTAAGTATTGTTTTTGAGCGGTTGAGCCACTGTATTTTGTTTTCAAGTTTATTTCCTCTAACTATGCAAAATATTTTGTTCACAGTGACAACCCTAGTGTTGTTGTTCCTTGTGGTGCCTGCTTGCGTGTTCGCATACCTAGAGCCGGACTGGGACTTCCTGGACTCGTTTTACTACTGCTTCATATCGCTGACCACCATCGGACTGGGTGACTACATTCCCGGCGACTCCCCCGGACAACCCTACCGTCCGCTTTACAAGGTTGCCACTACTGGTGAGTTATTTTTTATCGCACCCTTATAGAAACAAATCAAACGAAAAACGAAATCAAAATTTAGTCAAAATGAGTTACAGTAAAATTCTGAACTAAAACAGCTCCATAATAGCTCCAGAATTTACTCGGCGCCCGCCAGTAAAGCTCCCAGTCATCATGATTCTTTCCGACATCATTATTCGACGTCATATTTCAGCTAATTTACAGAAAACCTTAACGAATTATACACCTAAACCTTCCTCATGAATCACTTTGTCTATTGGTGAAAACCGCATGATAATACGTTAAGTAGTTTTTGAATTTATCGCGAACAGACAGACAGCCGCGGTGGGGGACTTTGTTTTTTAATATATAGTGATAGTGATTAACCTGACATTTTAGCATGCTATGTATGTATTATCCTAGCAAAACATATATATTTCATTTTAATTTGCAGTAGTAACACCATTCTATACGATGGTTTACTTAAATAAACTATTTATTATTATTAATTACGGACGGCACGGTTGTCGCAGTGGTTGAGAGATCGACTGCTGCGCTAGGTGTCGCGGGTTTGATTACCGCACGGAACAAATATATGTATGATCTACAGATAGATGTTGCGGGTCTGGGTATTTGTGTATGTGAATATACGTGTTTGTAAACGCACCCACGACACAGGAGTTATTCATAGTGTGGGGCAACGTTTATTAAATAACAAAAAATAATATAAAAAATAATGCACTATGATGAAAATAGGTATTAACGTTTCGCCACCAATCAATACTTACTTATGCTGAAAATAGGTATTATTAGTTTCTTATCTTATCTTATTAAAGCAATATTAATGAGATATTTTCTCATGAAAGCAAATTTCTAAACCTCATTCATATTAATAGAGATTACCAACAATGATTACATTTACATCGATGAACGAGAATATGAATGAGATTAAACATCGATTTATAATTTGAATACACTCATATCGACTGCTTTATTAGTGCGACCACTAGGGTAGCAAGCTCGACTGCTGAGTGTGAGGTCGTGAGTTCGATTTCCGAGTTGAGCAAAGTGTTATTGGGTTTAGTTATAAGGATTTTTTTAGTAGCAGCTCGGAGTCTGGAACTGTGCCCGGTAGATGGCAATAGGCTCGCTCTTATTACATAAAACTCAATAACGGTATCGGCGAAATGTGGGTGTATACAATAGTACACCTCTGCCTAACCTTTCGGGGAATACAGGCGTGATGCTATGTTTTTCTTATGTGATTGGAATACACATTACTTTTACATTAAGCATCTTTTATAATTTATATAGGTATAGGATGACTGGTAATTTCTGACCGATATGATTGTGACTACCTACTAGGGTTTGGGAATTCCCGACAATTTCAAAGTCTCGTGTGACATTTAAGAAAAAAAAATGTTTTTTTTTTTTTAAATTTTAATGTAGTTAATTTCTGGTGAAACGTATTAAAAAAGGCAAGTTTTTGTAAAAATCAACATTTATTAAGAAAGAAAGAAAGAAAGAAAGAAAGAAAAATAGTTTATTGACACAAAAGATAAATAAAAATAAAGAATACAGAAATAAACACAGAAAACAAACACATACAACAGATAAATGAACATCATATTTACAAATTGTTGTGCCAACAAGGTCACAGCTCAGCATAATGTCATGATGACCAGACTGTAGTGCTGGCCACCCGACGCTGGTTTTCAGCTGCAACCCACGAGTGCCATACGCTCGAAACTAATATTAAAAGAAAATAACAAAATAAATTATATAGATAGGTTTTATAAAAAATAAAAATAAAAAGAAAACTTAATACATTGCATATACATAAATATAATAACTGTGTGCAGTGTGTTACAATTTCACACGTGCAGATAAATAAATAAATATATATGTGTAAGTAAGGTAGTGTTTGTCGCCCTTTACCTATTGCCATCTCTTTCCTGGCGCCAGCGCGCCGCGTCCCCGCCGCGCCGACCACTTCGACTCACTCCGGCACAACGAGCAAGCGTGTCATCCCCGCATTATTCGAATGCGACAGTGAATAACGGAACGATGAGACATGTAAACTCCACATCGCAGCATCCCGTCCCCAAAAGCCGCAGCACGTGGCTGTATACCGGGTGACGCATTTTAGTACCTAAATCTATTCTATGCTATATTATATTTTTTAATTTTAATTTTTCAATTTCAAAATCCACACATTACATTTTATATAATAAATAAGATAAAAACAATAACCCACCCAACTAAGTTAAGTTAAGGGCACATCAAGGGCAATAACAAGTCTGGGAGAACTTATATGGCCGATGTGGCGATTCGAACATTCTCGTACTGTTTCTGATGCTGGAGCAAAAACTCTTTTAGTTTAATTTTGAAACTCGTACCACTTTTGGTTTTTTTTATGGGTGGTGGAATATTGTTCCAACATTTTGTCGCTGCGTAACGAAAACTACCTCTAAACGCCGCAGACTTATGACGCGGGATTGAAAGTTGCGGAGCACAATTTCTTCCTTTCCGTTTGTTATGCCTGCTTGTCCATGCCAGCTTGTCGTACAGATACGAGGGCGCGCGTGTATTTATTACACCAAACAATAAGCTTGCCAAGTGAAGTTTTCGTCGTGCATTCATCTTTAGTATGTCGCGCTTATTAAAAAAAGGAGTAACGTGGCTTCTTAACGGGACGCTAAAACAAAATCGTGCACAGGCATTCTGGAGTCTCTGTATCATACGTTCAGTTCTGGATAGTAATCGTGGGCCATATACTGAGTCAACATAATTTAGCTTTGACAAAACCAAAGACTCAACAAGTAAAATACGCAGTTCTTCAGACAGATATGGTCGCGCTTTGTATATAACTTTAAGCCTATAGAAACAATTCCTGATTGACTCTGTGACATGTTTCTCAAAACGAAGTTCTGCGTCCATAATCAGACCCAAATTACGTGCCTCGTAAACACGATCAATTGGCTCCCCCATAATAGTTATGCAGAAAGTAGTGCTCTTAATTGCGTTCAATTGGGCCTTAGTACCAAAAAGCATGTACTTTGTTTTGTGTGGGTTTAGCACCAGTGAATTTCGTTTGGACCAATCTACAATGCTCTCTAGATCATCATGTAGATCTTTTAATGCTCTTTGATACTCATGTGGTTTAAATGAAATGTAAATTTGTGTATCATCAGCGTAAATATGATACTTACATTTTTTAATATTCTTAATTATGTCAGCACAGTACATATTAAACAATATAGGTCCCATTATGGAACCCTGCGGTACACCTCTACTAACCGTACGATGGGCAGAGACAGCCGTAGAACCGTCCGTATGACGTATCTCTACAAACTGAGTTCGCTTGCTCAGGTAGCTATCGAACCATTTTACTGTATCGACGTCAAAGCCATAAAAAGTCATTTTAGATAGTAAAAGAGGAACATTGATACAGTCAAAAGCCCGCGAAAAATCTAACAAAACTAAGAGTGTGCACATGCCGGTGTCCTGAGCAGATAAAATATTGTCCGTTACGTCTAGAAGAGCTGTGGTTGTGCTACGAGCTTTTCTAAATCCGGATTGCACATCGGGAAGGATATTGTTTTTTTCCAAATATTCAACCAGTTGCGAAGACACTACCTTCTCCAAAACTTTAGAAAGCACGGGCAGTATGCTAATAGGTCTTAGATCTTTAATATCTATTGCATTAGGTATTTTAGGTAATGGGCGAATTTTAGCCACTTTCCATAACTCTGGGTAAGATGACGTTTCAATTGATCTGTTTATGATTGTAGTTATAGATTCTAATGTTAATGGTAGTGTCATTAGTACCATGTTTATATTTATATTGTCACTTCCCTCAGCGTTAGACTTTATACTTTTTAAAAACTTAGCTATGCTTGACTGCGTTGTGGGCCTTAAGGCAAAGGTTGAGCTGTTATGACGAGAAAATTCAAAGTAGGTTAGTTCAGAAAGACTGACTTCGTTCTTACCGGGCACATTTAAAAAGTGGTCACATATATTATCTGGATTGTCAAAATGCGAGGCCAATTCAGTATCATTTTTAGGTGGAAGCAAAGTAGTTTTTAGATTTCTCCAGAGTAATTTCGAGTCCCCTACCTGATTGTTTATATTATATTTGAAATAAGCGGACTTTTCATGAAATAATGAAGCAGTGACTAATGACTTCAACTCCTTATAGTAAGCTTTTTTGCTTTCTGTTTTATATTTGCGGTAATTGTCGTAAGCCTCGTTCCTCAAACGCATCATTAACTTGATGGTATCAGTTATCCAGGGGTAAGAACGCTCTCTGATAACACGAGTTTTCCTTGGTGCATGAACATCAATTAACGCAATTAGGTTTGAGTTGAATTTCTTGACCATTTCGTTAACGTCGCGTAATATCGTTAGGTCTTTCCAGTTAAAAAGCTTCAAATCTCTTTCAAAGGATTCCTTGGAAACTTCCTTTAAGGGCCTGTAACAAATGGTCCTCGGAAGAATTTTTGATCGTTTAAAATTTATCTCACAAGTCACCATCGCGTGCGCACCTAAGTCATGTATTGCTTCCACGGACACAGAGCGGGCCCTGACATTTGTGCATATAACGTCAATCAGTGTGTCTCCATGTACCGTGGAGTGTGTAGGTGTGCACACTAATTGCTTCAAGGTCATACAATCTAGAAAGGTCTGTAACTTGTCGGTTTTTGTGTCAGTCGCATTCAACATATTAATATTAAAATCACCTAGCAGTATTATAAAATCACATTGCGTAACTGTATTTAATGTGCAAGATATGGCATCCAAAAATATTTCAACATCCTGCCATGGCGGGCGGTATGCTGTGCCTATTGCCAGCTTAGCCCCACATACGCTAAGTGTAAACCACATTTGTTCCACGGAGGCATGTAATGGGTCAGTAGGATGTGGATGTCTGCGAACGTTTACCCCGCGTTTAATATAGAAGCCGACGCCGCCGCCCCGACCCCCCTTGACAGATAATGGACGCGGTATGTGTCGCAGCCGGTAACCAGGAATCGCGGGCGCACGCCCTTCCTCACCGACCCGCAACCATGTCTCATTTATGGCCATAATGTCGACATCGCGCTGTTGTATCGCCACCGTTAGCTCGTCATGTTTAGTTCCTAAGGAACCGGCATTCAGTAGCCCAACTTTGAGGTATCTTACCGTCATTTTATAGACTGTTTTGTGATTATAAATGTGTTAAATGATAATATATATAGCTTGTGTTGTATAGAACATAACAGAAATACATCGTAAAAGAAAAGGCCACAGGGAAAGCGAATAACATCGTGGGCTACATAGAATATTAAAAATACGCAAATGATTGTAATAACAGCGCAAACAAAAATATTAATACACTTATAATTAAGAAAACATACGTATTTTACGTGCCAGAACACTAAATCAACTTTATATAAACAAGTTATTTTGTATAAAATATAGTATAAATTGCAAGCATAAAAAAGAACAACAATAACACAATGCAGAGAAAATATTATAACTAAGTTATTAAACCTATTTCTACAGCCTACTAAATATTCGGATAGCGCAACACAGTTGTAAACACCGGTGACAGTGGAAGTAAATGGCAACAAACTTATTTTTCGAAGAAAAAACGTTCAATGTCGGCCTCCAGTCTCACTTGCACCACCGACTTACCCTCCTCCCTGCGCGCTAGTATCCGCCCATCTCTGGTCCACGCATACTTCCACTCAAAACGAGTCGCAGCCTGACGCGTCATATAAAACAATTGCCTGTTAGTTTTTGTCAGGCGCTCGTTAACATAAATACGCCGAGACTCCCCGGGCACTTGAATGTCAGCAGTGCAAAGGTTTCGGCGTACACGCGCGGCGTTCAGGATGCTGTCACGAGTAGCGCGCCTGGCCAACCGGGCAACAATAATACGGGGACGGGGGGCGTCCTCTCCTTCGATGCGGGCTCGCAGCACATTGCCCACGCGCTTCACAAACACCACGTCCCGCTCATCAAGCTGCACTCCGAGTTTAACTGCAAGGATGTTCAGTAGCTGGGTTGGGTTTTCCCCCTTGGTCTCCGTCACACCAGATAACTGTACATCATTCAGTAATGACTCCTGCTCCCGCTCATTGAGCTGCAGCTTAAGCTCCCCAACGGTCGTCTCTAGCTCTGCAAGGCGAGGGGAAACCGTTTGCTCGATTTTTTCCTCCATCAAGGTAACTCGATCTTCTAGTACGTCAACTCTGCCCATCAACTCTTCGCGAAACTCACGAACTTCAGTCCGCAATGCGTTAACTTCGCTACGAAGGCAACGGATCTCCATGGCAAGGCTGACCTCCTGTGTTTCCCTAACAATAATGTCTCTTGGAGACGGGTTAGCGCTTTCTACCACCCGTAAGTCTCCTAGTTCCACCCCAACTGTGGATTGCTCGGCCGCCTGTGTGACTGCTTCTGCCGGTGGCAAGGTAAGGATCTCCGTCCCCTTCACCGGCGTTTGTGAGTTGTCTGTTCGTGGCTGTTTGGCTTTACATCCTGGGCACATCCAGGTTGGTGGGACGATTGCGGATGCAGTTAGGTTCACACATATGCGATGGTATGTTCCCGGACATTTGCTGCACTTAACAGTGTCACGCAATGCGATGAATTTTCCACAACCTCCGCAGTTGGGCATGATTGTTGACAGTATGTTAAAAATAAATAAATATAATCGTCAAAAAACAAAAAACTCTAAGAAAATTACACAGAAAAGAAAGAAGAAAAATTAAACAGAAAATTAATTCTTAATAACTTTAACGTTTATTTCAGTCTTAATAATTGCTTTGCTTATTTCTTTTAATCACACATAGATTCACTTTTAAGCAGTTAAATCTCATCATCATCAGACGACACGGTTGGCGCAGTGGTTAAGCAATTAGCTTTCTGCGCTATGTGTCGCGGGTTCGATCCCCGCACGGAACAAATATTCGTATGATCTATAGATAGTTGTTTCGGGTCTGGTTGTGTGTGTATGTGACATGTATGTTTGTAAAGTGTACCCACGACACAGGAGAAATCCTAGTGTGGGGCAACGTTTTTTAAAAAGAAAAAAAAAACTTATAGTTATAAAACGAACTTAGTTAAAAATCATACTAATTCTTAACAACTTTACTATTATCTAGTAATTCTAGTATGTAATCATTGGTCATAATCACAAAATTGTTAATTCTCATAATCACAGATTTGTTTCATAATTAAATAATCCAAATATTAACAAGTTCGACAATCTTGTCTCGTCTCGAGTCTCGACCCGAAAGTCCCGGGACTCGAGACAACTAAAATTACGAAAAGTCCCGTGACCCAAACCCTACTACCTACTCATGACAACAGAAAAACTTTCCCAAAATCATAATTTTAAACCGGTTCGTGGACTAATTTTAACCCTCTAAAGATCTCTGGCGTGACGTTATAAAATGATTAATACATGTATTTGTGTACTTTTTTCAGTCTACTTAATCACCGGCCTAACCTTCCTCATGCTGACACTGACCGTCTTCTACGACATTCCGCAACTGAACTTAAGCACGGTCTTCTCATCAATCAAGCTGGACGAGGACCCAGAGAAGATGCGCCTGAGCGGATCGGGAGTCATGGGACCCGGGTACGGGATTGGGGGGCTGGTGATGCGGGATGACTACAACCACCACGACCAGCGCCGCTCTGTGGTGCACATCCGTCCTCATTTGGACGACAGCCCCAGTCCCGAGGATACCACTCCCGTGCATGCCCGCGACATACGAGTACACTAAACTGCTCCTCAAAACCTTGGTCGTGTAACGTTGGCTAGTTGGTGCTATTGGATCAAACGATGTGGAACGAACTTGTGTTTCCCTTATTTTCTTATGAACCTGTCTTGAACTTCGAATTTCGATTTTTGGAATACGATAAAAAATAAAACTTTCATCGACTATCTACAGTCGTTCTACATTGCCAGGATCCGAAAAATAGCAGCCAATGTTACGTAAAACGACTTTTGCTCATGTCAAAATTCCTTGAAAATGGAATGAAAAATTTAAAAATATTGATTAACAGGCGCGGTAAAATTATAAATTAGTTTTAAAGTTACTGTTTTAGTTTATAAGTTCAATTATCTAATATTTAGTGTTAATGTCAATGATGTTCTAAGTGTATCATAATTTCCTTACAATCCCTTTGTCAACTACCGTCCTAAAATTTCGCAAACTACATGTTTATTTTGATTTGGATTCTTGTAAGAGGATGTTTCAAAATGTCTGCTGGCGAAATGCTACGAAAATAAGACTGAGAGGTTTTTCAAATTTTAAAACTTTTCTAATTCATTTTTTAGAATTTTGTACTTGCAGAAAAAGAACCTTGCGGATTGTATGAAAATAAAAAATCTAATGACGAAAACAATGTAATATCTAAACAGACTGACTAACAACATGTCCTTCTATATCACGTATACGTTTTACATTCCTAAATTATAAGAAATTCTCAAAAGTAATATCCACACATCCATCTTTTCAATATTTCAACATCAAAGGCATATCACTAAATTAACTTAAAAAAAAAAAAACTAGCAAGCCAACAACACGTCGATTGACACGTCTACAATGAAAAATAAAAGAAAAATCGATTATGAATATTCTCTACTATCCTTTTAAAATATATTGCATAATATGTAATTTTACATTATCTAGTCTACCCACTTCTCCTATGCAACCAATAATATCAAATAAATATAAATTTATATGCATAGATATAAAAATTTAACGTATCAATTATGTGTGATAGATGACCAATAACTTAGTAGATTCATTGGATTTATAATAATAAAACAAAATATTTATATATGTCTATAGATATATAAAACAACCTATATAAAATTTCAAAATAAAGTGTTTGGATAATTAAAAAAATATATTAGGATGGTAGTGCATACGTTCTGAGCAAAATAAATAAAAACACTAAAAAAGAAAATTGTTTATAGTTGTGTATATAGTTTAGTGAATACTTGTTGCAGATATTAGAGATATTTAACATGCTGTTGGTAGTCCACACTTTTTTTACTTTTTTATCTTCAAATAGTAACTGTGTGGCTGTGAATTTTTTAAACCTTCATATATATATATATAACTTTAGGCTCATGTTTATACAGTTAAACAATGATTTTCACCTTCTGCTATTATGTTGTTTTAATTTACAATAATTTTCGAATCGAATCAAAATGCAATGAATGACAATATTATAATCAAACTTATGAAAAAATAAAAATAATATTTAAAAATTATTCTGCTACACTAGATTACATAAAAATTCTGTTTTTTTAGATATAAAATATTATATTTTTTATTTTATAAGCAAATTATTTCATTAAACGATTTAATGAAGGATTAAGCACTACATCACTTAAGTACCTATATAATATAATACCTATTATCATTGTAAACTATCAATCAGAATGTATTAAATGTTAGAATATCTAATTATTAAAAAAAATATACTAACTTCTAAGTGTAAAACTAAGCATGTAAACTTAATATGTTATGTTCGTACAACTCAGTAACAACACATATTTGTATCAGTTCTTATAGAAAATAGAGTAGTGCATTAGATATAAAACACAAAATGCCTTCAATGGATAACCACATTATAGAACAAAACTGTATTAAAAGTAATTCGTAAATAAAAACGCTTGAAAAAATATTAATCTTGTTTTAGTTTTATAAATGACCGAGACCCTAGTGTAAGTTACTATTGATAATTTCGATTAAACGCATCGAACGCGTTCGGCGCTTCGATTGGTGGACAGCACGAAACGGACCAATCGGAGCGCCGCGCCGTACGCGTTAAATGCGTTAATTCCAAATTGTCTAAAGAAAATTTTGTAAATTAGACACTGACATCCGACGACAATAGTCTCGGCAATCTCTCTAACCATGTTTTCCTACGCACGGAGGTCTCGATGTGTGAAAAATACTAAACAGCTAACAATCTGACGGTAGGTAAGCCTGAAATTGTTATAACCGTTTACTGAATAATGTTTAATCTATGAGATTCAATCTATGGTCGCCGTATTACCGACGCTAAAGTTTGTCTAATACAATACCTAGTAAAAAAATATTTTAACAATTTCGATTTTTACTCATCGACTGCGTTCGAATGATGGAGATCTTTGATTAGGCCTCTCAAAGCATTATTAAGATTGAGAAACTTACACTAGAAGAATTCAAAATGTTTGACACTAACCTTTGTTATTTCGGTACGATGATGCCGCCAACATAAGTTTTATGTGTTCAGTGTCCATGATTCTCACCAGTAAGTTCACAACCACTACATATTAATATGTTTTTCATGTAAGATAGTAAGAAGATGTCTATAGATAACACAGTCGCAATTTTCATTTTTTAATTTATAGATGTTGAACTTCGCGGGTAATGTGCGTTATCTTCTACCAATAAGGTGCAAGCCGTCCGCCGAAGGTGGGAGCAAGAAAACGCAGCTATGGAAAGCGTGGAACACAGTTTTAATTCTTAAAAAAATACGTTCTGGTAGGCAAGGGAAACTACAGTGCACGATCCAATACATAGAACCCTGCTTTTGGCAGACGATATTTAGATGTAGAATATATTAAATATTTAACATTTTTAAATTGATTTTAATACCTATGTATATTTTTGTTTTTAGTTTAGGGCAATAGTAAGAATTAGTGTTGGTTGCTGCTCAGAAGGTTGCTGGCTTAATATTCGTATAAATTATTGACATTCTATGGCAACACTCGATTGCACATTATCAAAACGTTCCAATTTTCACAATATATATTATGTAAAATGTTGTTATAAAAACTTGCCAAATTAATTCTGCGAATGCACGTCATTTATTTTATTATTTTTCGGTTTCTATTCTGAGCTCAAGCCTGAGTTATCTACTATATCCGAATTAAATTTTTAATGACAATGAGATGAGATTTGAAGTTTCTATTGCATGTCGGTCAAATGAAACGTAATCGTTAATATAACCTAACTTTTAGGTTTCGTTTGAATCGTTGGTACGTGCCGGGTTTATTTTCTATAAAAAATGTTCGACTATGTTGCAGATTATTAATACATAAGTTGTTTGAGTTAATTGTCGATTTTATGTCCATTACTTCTTTTATATCTTTAACTAAGTCCGAATCATAGCTTACAATTTGAATGCACACAATTCACGTGGGGTATTATTAGGTACTAGAGATCTTTGAAATTTTATAAAAATGGATTCATCAGTATCAGCCTTCGCTATTTACAAAGCGAATACGTCTGCAAATAAAACTAAAAAAAATAAGAGAAGGAACAGATCAAAAAAGAATTCAACTACACAACAGTCAGTGCTGCCTCCAAAATTAAATACCGAAGAAAAACAAAAAGAACTTGCTCAAAAACTAAAAACGAAACATAAGAAATCTAAAGAATCAAAGAACATTATAAAAAAGAAGCAACACAAAAAGAAGAAATCTAAAGATGCTAATAGAATTGATAAAAAAATATTAACTGGTAAAAAAGTAAGTGTTGATAAAAATCCACCAAAACAGACACAAGAAGCAATATCCGATGATGATGAAGACATCCCAGTCCTTGTTTCTGCACCATTGGTTCATCCAATCCCTAAGCATCATCAAGACATAGTTGAAGTGGAATCAAATTCAAGTAATGGCAGTTTTGATTTCACACCTGTGGACACAGACAGTGTTGAAGAAGGGTACAAAGTGTTTAAATGGATGATTGCACCCTATGATGTTGAAGAATTCTTTAAATATGTGTGGGAGAAAAAACCATTACACATAGAGCGAAAAAAACCAGATTATTATAAAGAAGTAATAACCACACCAATTATAGACAATATGCTAAGACAAGAAAATATTCAGTTTACAAAAAATATTGACATCACATCTTATGTTAATGGCAAAAGAGAAACTCACAATCCTGAAGGTAGAGCTCATCCCCATTTGGTATGGGATTTCTATTTAAATGGATGCAGTGTTAGATTGTTGAATCCACAAACTTATATCCCTAAATTACATTTAATTAATGCAACCATGCAAGAATTCTTCAATACATTTGTTGGTGCCAATGCTTACTTAACACCGCCTGATAGCCAAGGGTTTGCACCCCATTATGATGACATAGAGGCATTCATACTACAGACAGAGGGTAAAAAACATTGGCGTATCTATAAACCACGAGATCCAAGTGAAGTGCTACCAAGGGTTTCTTCAAAAAATTATGATCAGGATGAAATTGGGAAGCCAATACTGGAAGTTACACTAGAAGCAGGAGATATGCTTTATTTCCCTCGTGGATTTATTCATCAAGGGATAACTATTGATGGTGAACACTCCCTTCATATCACTATCAGTGTTTATCAAAAGCATTCATGGGCTGATTTGTTTGAGTTAATGGTTCCTGCTGCCCTACAGGCGACTATCAATGAAAATGTTGAAATGCGGAGTGGTCTCCCATTTGATATTTATGACAACTTTGGTTTAGTCTATTCAGACAGTAACAACCCTCGCAGAAAACAAATAGCAGACATGTGTTCTACACTTTTTAATAAAATTAAAAATCATCTACCATTGGATGAAGCTGTCGATCAAATGAATAAGAATTATCAGCATGCTGCACTTCCACCTGTCCTACATGACTTAGAAAAGGCAGTTACAGTATTTGGAGATACTGACGTCATGATAGAAAATGGTAAAGTCATAAACAGGGTGGAAATAACTCTTGATACTAGAATAAGATTACTGCGTAAGAATATTCTTAGAATGGTATCGGAAGAAAAAATTAGGTTGTATTATCATGTAGAAAATTCTTTGGAATACCATGGCAACGAACTGTCATATATTGAGATTGAAGAAGATGTAGCTCCAGCACTAGAGACTTTAATAACTGCATATCCAAACTATGTTGCAGTAGAAAGCCTTGATATTCCTGATGAAACTGCTAAGCTACAAATAGCTGATGCTTTGTGGAGCAGAGGCTTAATCATGACTGAATACCCATTGGAAACTGAAGATGATGATTAAATAATTTATAAGTTACTAAATAACTGTTTTATTGAATTCAAATTCCAAAATAGATAAATAAAACTTAGCAGCGTGCATGTTAGTTATTTTTGAAGTCCCCATTACAACCAGATAAGCAGTTGCCTATTGCACTACACAAAGCGACTGGTCAATGTGCTGCTAATTACCTTTTGTGTTATTTGATTATAATTTTAACTATATTCTAAATAAATAAATTTAAATAAATAAACGAGCTATGTATCGTATTTCTGTATATAAAACCTTTAGAGATAACTGGAGACTAGGGGTAACTACATGGTACAGAATTGACATCTTCGAGGGTATAGAGCAAAGACTACAATAGTATATGGTATAGAGTGAAACCCAATAAGTGCTAAGAAATTAAAAATCGTTTTATTAGTCCATCTTAATGCATTTTTGACGCGCTCTCCAGTGGTCTAATCCGATAAACGAAATTAGAAATAGAAAGAAAATTACTAGAGGTAAACCCACTAAAGTTACCACGTTGAGCCAAAACTGATGACTGGAAAGAAGTAACAATTTTATACTTATTGCGTTTGAGCACTATACCCTCGTTATCCACCGTTAGATTGACCTACATATATAGATTTGATATCATGCATTACACAGATGTACCTATATTAACTTTACGTCACTATCAATTTGTACCAACATACTTGTCCACCAAAGATACGATAGGTGAGTAAAATAGTGATAATTATAATTATCAATTCGTTCGTGTCCCCAGTTCTAAAAATCACGTCTAAGATTTTTAAACTTGCTTACTTAGGGAAGAATACAGCGGATATTTAAAAGGAGGAATCAAGTGTTAATAAATAAAAAAATATTGTCAATTCCTAATAACTGTTATTTTTAAATTCAAAGTACAGGTGAATGTCAGGTACAATAAGAACACTCAGTTTTCTTAAATCATTATATTTATTTTAAATTGCATATAAATTTGTGGACTTTCTGTTACAATAGTACTCTCGAACTGATATCTTTTTTTGTATAAAACGCTAAAATTATGTTTTACAACTATTGTACCAGAGTGCCAAGACAACGGTCGCAAACATTCGTTCCACTCAAGTAGGTACACGTTATAAACAGAAAATACACACACAATAATTTATACTCTAAGCTTATTCTTTTCTCTTCAAGAAATTAACCTATTTAAAAATACCACCTAAAATTTAGGTACTTAGATTTTCTAATGTTCACACACACTCTCACGCCCGAAACGAGCACAATTATTGATAACAACGTAAGGGTATAATGGAAAACAATTTAACAAAAATGTAATATACGGGGACCTCACCGCAAATGTATAAACAACCATAGATTATTCACGTAACAAAATGTAGAATAAGTTTTAATCCGCGTACATTTACATCTACAAGTTTCTGTGAGAGCTAGCGCCCAGCAGTGTGTAAGTACAGAAAAAATTACAATCCACAGAACTGATCGGACTAGTTCATTGAAGACAAACCACAAATTCTCTAATAGCTGTAAATATATTTTATTTAACTATTAGACATTTCAAGTTACTTTTTACAGGCAGTGATTAATTTATAACATTTGGTATTCGACTGTACATTTACAATCACAATTTCACAATAAAAAGCTTGGTCCAGACAGGTAATGAAAATTATAGTACTATCGAAGACATTTTAGAAATTTCTTCAACATAATATTATTATTTAATTTGAAACGTGTGACAGATATTATTCCACAAACCGCGACAGCACACTTCCTATATCTTAATTAAAAAATAAACACTGATCATATCAAAATATATTTTTATGTGAAGCAAAAACGTCCAATGATAAAACATTATCCGATAAATTTTAAATTCTTTGTACTGATATACAAGATTTCCGTCGCAATATCTAATTGAATACTACGCAAACTTTAGAATTTTTAGCCTAATCTTCTTATTTAATAAAAAAAAAGAAACTTCTAAATCTATTGCCTAATTTTTAAAGAGGTGTAAAAACCTCTTTTTGTCTCATCAATCGTTGCCGGATAAGGGACTATCTACATTTATACGCATCTTCCTATTTCAAGTTCATAATTTGAGAGGGCATCAGCTTAGCACTGTAACATTTATAGAATTAATCTTAGCTATTTCGCTAAAGTAGGTACTAAATTGAACTGTACAATGACAACAATAAGACCGGATAATAATTACCTATCAACAATATGTTAAAAGTTTCGTATATATTTCAAAATGTAAAACTAATACTGCGAATAAATGTAGCTACACCCTTAACAATGATGTCGTTAACATTTCCTTAAATGTATATATTTACAAAGAATGAAGTTTCTTACAGTTAGTAGTTAGTTCGCGTTAGTAAAACTATATTAACCTGTTAATTCGCGTCCCTCTTTCCTTATCAATTATACAGTAGAATATCAATATATTGTGATGACAAACTTTCTCTTTTACACTATAGCCATCTTACACTACACGATAACTCTTTATAATTCCTCTAAAATTTCAATTAATAATATAAAAAACGTTAATTTTAAAATGACCTATATATCGAATTTCGAGGTAGAACATTATTATATATCTAATCTCGCAAAGTTTGTTCGCAAAATATTGCCAAAGAAACTTTGCTTTATTCAATTTGGAAACATGAGTCCCTTACGAGTTCGTATTCATGTAGTGTAAGGTCGCACGAAAGTTCATTATTGCTTCATGTTACTGTCCATTCATCAGAAAGATTTTGTATAAAATAACACATAATTAACCCAACATGGCAACATAAACTGGGTTCTTGTACAGTAACCAATTTAATGTTAGTTGTAAAATACATTCAACATAATTTTCCCGCCAAATATGGCGGCCTGGGTCGCGGTATGACCACGTAAAAAATATTAGTTTTCGTTGCCACAAAAAATACGGAACCCAAGACATTGGTATTCACTTTTTATCTTATAACAAAGTAACTTATCAAATAGATGTATTTGAAAGCAAAAATACACAAATTGTGCTATGTTATTATTACACTGTACTTCATTTCATAATATAAAGAAAATATTTAGTAAATATACCAGATTCCAGCAAAATATAAAGTTAATAAACCATGATTATGCACACAGAAGGTGACCCATAATAAATATCTAATAAAAGATACAACTTATAATCCTCGCTACAAATGTAGATTGGGTAGTGAATTAAGTAATCTCAAACTCATTCATTTATTATGAAATTGACGTTTTATAACTAGAATTTATTTTGTTTAATATAATATAAATGTGAAGTATGAACTTTTGCATTTCATTCTTATTAGAAAATGAGTGTTTTAACTAAAGCCACTACCCAACTAGTTCGAAGCGTAACAAAAATAAAACATTCCAGCCTTTATCCATTCGTCATCGAATTCCAGAATACCGGGCCGGGAACCTAACATTAACGTTAAGACACTTAGAAGTACGTAACATACGTACTTGGTCAGAGTGTTCGTTCGGTCCTCAACAGGCGGGACACGAGTGATGAGCACATGTATTATTTCTTCGCGGGCGGCTTTCTCGGCGTGCGCGTGGTTTTGCCCGTCGATGTTGAAGGCGTCGGCACGATTGGCGACACTTTTACTTCTGTAATATTGAGTTTGATTGTCAGATGACATACAAATTGGTTCAAAGTATATTAAACCATAATTGTATTGAAATAACGTACAACATACGCTATAAGTCATTTCTACAGCTACATGCACAAAGCAGTGACACATTTGTTACAGAGCCACCAGAAAGTCGCACTTTCGTGACGGATTATCTTCGATAACAGTGACTCCAGTGCCCGTTATCAAGCTAGATAATATAGCCACCCGTCTGGCCCTTATAAAAGGCCAACCAATTTCTATGTGTACTGAAAAGAATCATCAATAGATATTTTCGAGCTCATGTCGTCGATAAGTCTGCATTGCGCTTGCGCTATCTGTTGCTGCAACAAGTGGGACTTAATGGTCACTTGCTTTTACCCAATGACATAAGATAGCAACACGCCTGAATTCCCGAAGGGTTAGGTAAATGTGAATAATAACTGTACACCAGAATTTCTCTGTTATCATTTTGAGTCGCATGCACTCAGGATATCCATACAGTAAAACCCAAGAACACTGCCTGACCCAGGAGTTGAACCCAGGATCCCACGTTCAGCAGCCGCGCTTGCGACCACTACACAAGTGAGACATATTACCAGCTATAGCTAAAAAGTACCTTTACCGGCCCTCCTGCCTTTACGCGTGGACGTCACGACCGGTGTCTCCACTTTCTGTTTGGCCGGCGTCCGTTTCGCTGGTGTGCTCTTCGCTTTAGCCTTCTCACTCACTGCTGTTGCAGTCTGATGAAGTTAATCGACCATTTAGTAATTAAGGAATAGGTAGTGGGTACAACAATAATCTAAGATATTCATTTATTTATTGTTTTAAATTACGATCATACTGCTTTTTTTTTTCAATTTTCAAACAGCTTATTAATATTGTAGTATAGCACAGTTTTAACCAAACTTTTGTTTTAAGATAACTCATGGCATTATTAATGAGTTTTCTACTATTAACCATCACTGTGCAAAACTTAGAATACTATTGAAGTTAATTTTACATTTAGAGAATATATAGTTAAATATCATGCAACACGCGCATGCCACAGTAATAAAAAAATGGCAAATTATAGAAGAAAATTAGGCCAAAAAATACCAACATATACAAATAAATTGGAACACAAAAAGCAAGCAATGTTAATGAATGAAGATGAATGAATATGATAAAATACTGAGTTTTAGAAGTCGCAAACCCTTTTCAATAAATAGAGAAAGAAGGATAGATAGAGTTACATGCTTTTCCAACTATATTTCAATCATTTTAAAAGGAAAATCTACAGAAAAGCATGATTTCTAAGTAGAGGAAGTATTTTTGCCTACATGTTTGGAAAATAATATTTGCCTCATATGATATTCATAAATTATATATACCTATAAATTGTATTGACGGTATCAATATGAATTAGAATATATTTGTCAATAAAAACTATATAAAATCTTAAATATTTTTTTCTAGAATATAATCATGCAATCACCATGCATCCCTGTCTCCAATACCTATTTTACTACTGAGGTTTTATCCATTATTTAGATCTCCAATTTACTACAATTATAAGTACTAAAATACTAATAAATAAGTATATTAGCTGAAATATTCATTGCTGAACATTTTTTTTATTACATTTTTTTTTTCAATTGCTTGTACTGGTCACTCTGTTTTTTTAAATAAGTTAACATTATTGATTAATTTAACCTTTTTTCGAAACTTAACTCTCGATTTAAAGTTCCTAAATCACCTAAACCTTCAAACATCAATGTTATTTCTATGTAGTCAACAGAAACGTTTCATAAATAAATAATGGGTCCGTATGCGTGTATATGACGTATGATAAACGAAAATAAATTAATACCTTTACCCAAAATAATACTGACCACTGTATACACTGGAATTATAACTTGCATCGTACAATATGCCATACGTGCCTGTCAAAACTGTTGATAGAAATGTTAATTGTAAGAAAGGAAAGATTATTTGAGACTTTTTCTATTATCTTCTGGGCTGGTTAGATTTTTTTATCTAACCATAAGCTTGAGCGATTCCCGTATGAGGCCATGCGAACCATAGTGGCTGTTTGACATAAATGTTTGACATTTTGTTTCTTCTTTTTACTAATAGATGTCGCTGTTAGAAAACCACCTTTTTCTGAATGGCGATGTTAAGATTTTCCGGCATTTACCTAGGGTAATGATGTTGTAATAGAACGATGTTTTCAAAATCTATCAATACAGTGTTATATAAGTGTGCGTGTGTCATTTATCTCACCCTTCGCTAACCGATCGCGAGTGCTACTAAGTTGTTGTTGGTGAACCGTTGTTCAGTGGCCTAGCTACATTTATTACAATAGAGTTAATGATTTCTTACAGACCGATCAATTTTAACTATCTACTGAATATTTATTGAATCACTTTTAGGCCACCATCGAGAAACCATTTTGGTAGAAACCAAATTTATCAATTTTAACTGTAAGAAATCATAAACTCAATATTGTAAAGAATGTAATTAGGCCACTATGTTTCTCATGGCCTCATATGATTGACACAGTAGAAGAATTATTTACTATGTGTATTTTCTGGCTCAAAAGATGTACACTATCCAATCTTTATAAATCCGCAGGCCGACGGCCATGGGTATACAAAATAATGGGATTGCAGTTAATTACATTCTTATGGAAAAAAATAAGCACAGTGTAGTTCTACTTTTTACAAAATGACACGTATTAGTTACAATAAGACTTAACACAAGTGTTTGCTTCTATCAACAACTTTGACAAACGTTATGATAAATTGTACACATCCTTAAAACATGCATAACCGATACAAATATATTCCATTAACATCTGTCTGTTCACTCGATAACATCGAAATATACAGCTTCCTTCTAACTAATACGTTTTTACTTAACAACACATACTGTGCTGTCTGTTGGGGCTAAAATTTTTAATTTTACTTTTATTATAGTACAAAGGCATGCTTATTGAATAGGGTTTTTGTGACATTCAGAATTCGTTATATTTCTGCAAACTCAGAAATTCTAGTATTATTTTATTTAAACCATTTATTTTTGCTACACACATTACATATAAAACACAGTATAAGCACAGAAAAGAGAGACATCAAATATGTGTAGCAAGGGATGCAGCTCAGTATTCACTGTGCACAGTGCACAGCACTGATTTTCAGCTGATCCCTGTCATTTGCATTAAACATTAAGTTTTTACGCGCATTTACTCTTTTTTACCTCAATAAGAATTTTTCTTGGAAACGAATTTCTGTATTAACATAAGAATTATAATTTTGCAACATAACTCAAAAACAATAAATTGTTTGTTCACCCCAACAGACATGTCGCCATCCCGCTCGCACTCACACACAGTGCGACCGAGAGCGACGCACGTTGCCACACTCTTACTCACTCTCGACACATGAATGTAAATGACTGGTGATGGCGGATACGTACATTTCTATATATCCGTTGTACTATGCCTACCTTGCTTGTGCTCGCCACTATGGGCGTACTACCTGGCGATTTTCTTTTATTGTTTGTTTGTGATTTTGTCTGAGCTTTAGTTTTGCGAGCGCTTTTTGGACTGCGCTTTGGCGTCGATCGCGCGCGTTTGACGGGCGTCGCCGAATCCTGGAACAATTTTGTGGCTTTTTAGGTTCAAATTAAGGTTTCGATAATTTCGTAGATTGCTTCGTACAATGGCAACTGTTAACACATTGCTGGCGTGAATGAATATATGCTTTAATTGGGTAAAATTTTTGTAATCGAATGGAAAAACATTCTAAATACATGCATAAAGATAATTATGGAACTTTTAGTGAACAATTAAAACAAGCTACAAATTCTAAAATAATAATGACCAGGCTCGGGTTTAAAGTTATAACATAAAATGGTATTGTAAAACACAAGAATATACAGGTATAATGTGGAGGCTTTAGCCCGTTTTGTCCACCCCTAAATCCGGTCCTGAACATGACATTTCATACAATGTACAGTATCTTCACTTGTTTATATTCTTATTGAACACATTAATTAATAGATATGATATCGTTATACTGTTATAAAACGTGCACTAAGTTGCAAATTAAAATCAATCTTGAAAAGCTGATCGATAATAATTAAATTAAAGAAGTTTTATATAAAAGTATTAGTTGTACTAAAATGGTGCACACACCTGAAAGTTTTAGGTCTGTATTTCAGAACGACGCTCATTATTCTACTCTACTTGAGCACAAATTTGAGTCTCGTGCTTTTCTTTTTTAAACTTTGCCACGCGCTTTTATTTCGTCTATATCGTGTGTGAAGATTAAAAAATAGCGTGATAAGAGATCGTTGCGGTCTGAAAGAAGATGTAGTGACAAGGATAGAGAAAAGTATGCTTCGTTGGTTTGGTCATGTAGAGAGGATGGATGAAAGGCGATTAACGAAAAAGATTTATAACGCGGTTGTTAGTGGAAACGCCAGGAGGGGACGCCCTAGAAGGACGTATACGGACCTTATTGGTGATGTCCTTCAAAAAGGTCAGGTGCGCAGTACCCACAACCGGCGTTTATGTATGAAACGATGCATGAATGTAGATGAAGCAAAAGGGTTATGTAAGGATCGTAGCACGTGGCGTTCCGTAGTTTCTGCCTACCCCCATGGGAAAAAGGCGTGACTTTATGTATGTATGTATGTAAGATTACAAACATATATGTCACATTGGTGGAGAGCACGAAACGGACCAATCGGAGTGCCAAACGCGTTCGAAACGTTAAATCGAGTTTGTCGATAAGATTTCATACAAATACGTCACTTAAGTGCTTTTCAATCGTTCTGTTTTATAGTATATTATAATATAGCGATCATCATTCTGTTATACGGACCTCCTCTATCTAGGTATTTCTTACCTCTGTATCAAAAGAGTTGTCTTGTTTGTTTCTCGGCGACGATTTAGAACTGTTTCGTTTGCGGGATTTCTTCTCTAGTTGCGACTCGTCCTTGTACAGCGAGAGGTCCACTGTAGACATCAGATGTTCTAGTTCAATGTTACAGTTGAGTAAATGAGTAGGTATAGGAAACAAAAAGAAATATTATAAAAAATATATAAATAATCATCGAGAAAAAAAAATGGTTACACTGAGTGAAAAAAATATTCTTTTTTCTTTCTTCGTACCATACCGGTACAACAAGCATTTTTCATTTTATATTTCTCGTTATGGCACGAGTACAGTCAACATCAATATTAATTGATGATTTGATTATTCAATTACAAAATTAACTTTAATAAACTCCAAATTAAAATTAATTGAAAAAATCTTTGAAAAATGTGCATAAATCAAACGTGTGTAAAGTTGAGTTTTATTTAATTTGCGTTTCAGTCACTCTGAAACGACGGACTGGAACGACACTATGTGGCATTTGACAAAATCCGTGGTGTCATAATATCCATGCGACATACATGGAGAGAAGCTGTTGCGCACCGCCCGCACCGCCCACCCGACCACATCGTAATATCCGTGCGACATAGAGAGAACATAGCTCACGTCCATCAGGATGCTCCTCGGTGAGCTGCGTGGTGGGTCGTGCGCCGGTGGCCTCGGCGTGCAGCGCGCGCTGCAGTATGGAGCGCGCAGCTGCTGCGCCCCGCCCACCCGACCACATCGTAATATCCGTGCGACATAGAGAGAACATAGCTCACGTCCATCAGGATGCTCCTCGGTGAGCTGCGTGGTGGGTCGTGCGCCGGTGGCCTCGGCGTGCAGCGCGCGCTGCAGTATGGAGCGCGCAGCTGCTGCGCCCCGCCCACCCGACCACATCGTAATATCCGTGCGACATAGAGAGAACATAGCTCACGTCCATCAGGATGCTCCTCGGTGAGCTGCGTGGTGGGTCGTGCGCCGGTGGCCTCGGCGTGCAGCGCGCGCTGCAGTATGGAGCGCGCAGCTGCTGCGCCCCGCCCACCCGACCACATCGTAATATCCGTGCGACATAGAGAGAACATAGCTCACGTCCATCAGGATGCTCCTCGGTGAGCTGCGTGGTGGGTCGTGCGCCGGTGGCCTCGGCGTGCAGCGCGCGCTGCAGTATGGAGCGCGCAGCTGCTGCGCCCCGCCCACCCGACCACATCGTAATATCCGTGCGACATAGAGAGAACATAGCTCACGTCCATCAGGATGCTCCTCGGTGAGCTGCGTGGTGGGTCGTGCGCCGGTGGCCTCGGCGTGCAGCGCGCGCTGCAGTATGGAGCGCGCAGCTGCTGCGCCCCGCCCACCCGACCACATCGTAATATCCGTGCGACATAGAGAGAACATAGCTCACGTCCATCAGGATGCTCCTCGGTGAGCTGCGTGGTGGGTCGTGCGCCGGTGGCCTCGGCGTGCAGCGCGCGCTGCAGTATGGAGCGCGCAGCTGCTGCGCCCCGCCCACCCGACCACATCGTAATATCCGTGCGACATAGAGAGAACATAGCTCACGTCCATCAGGATGCTCCTCGGTGAGCTGCGTGGTGGGTCGTGCGCCGGTGGCCTCGGCGTGCAGCGCGCGCTGCAGTATGGAGCGCGCAGCTGCTGCGCCCCGCCCACCCGACCACATCGTAATATCCGTGCGACATAGAGAGAACATAGCTCACGTCCATCAGGATGCTCCTCGGTGAGCTGCGTGGTGGGTCGTGCGCCGGTGGCCTCGGCGTGCAGCGCGCGCTGCAGTATGGAGCGCGCGCGCGCCGCCTCTGCCGCCCGCAGCTGCTGCGCGCCGCCCGCACCGCGCACCAGCGACAGCGTCGTCAGCACGCACTCCATATCTATCACGACAACACCACAAGTCAATCAGGGGGACTACTTACTACTATAGTTAAGACACAGAAATATAATATTAAAGCCATGAATCAGATACACGCAGTACCCAGGCAATATTTATCAAAACCAAGAAATCCAACCAAATGTTTTAAAGCTTCACTTATGTTTTTTTTTTTTTTTATTACAACAGTTGATACCGATTACATTACTTATAACCCAAATTACCTGTAAATAAGTAAATAAAATTAAGCATTCTTCTCACAAAATTACATACACTCTAACAGAATGGTAATAAACGTAAAATGGTGATAAAAAATCTTACCAGTGATGTCATAGAAATCCGGCTTGTAAGTCTCGCCCGATGGGTCTGCGGTCTTGTCCTGGGACAGCCAACGTATCTTGATCTTGCGTGTGGTACGGTAAACGTTTTGCATCGCCTGGCACACGTAGAACCCACCCTCTGCGTTACGCACCGCTAAATATTCGTTCCTGGGGACGAGTTAAGAATCAGGACTTGTTTGAAGCTGGTAGTTTTGCAATAAGACCCATCCAAGCAAGGAGTCTCGCTTCTGATAAATTTTCGGAAGCAAGGACATAAGGGATAAGAGGCCCCTTTTAGTAGCATCCTCTTTTGCACGGTTCCTAAAGAAAGCGCGGGTGGGACGCGGACGTGGGAGAGACAACAGAAATTCGCGGCACCTAATAAAGCACGTTCTTTAACATAATGGGATGTGGAAACGTGTCCCTGTGTGAATCCCCGGTTAATTGGAGGCCCATATTTCATTTAGGTTAAGGATGAGTTTTTTGACCCAATATAAGGTAAGTGACCTCTAACAAAGACTGAATGCTTTCAGACGTCCATGCAATTCTGTACTCGGGTGCTTACAATTACAATATCTCTGAAGTACTTACTTGTAGAACACAATAAGCTTGTCATCATTCGGCTTTGTCGGTGTGGAGCGGCCAGCGGATGCGGACAACTTGGTCGCCATCGCTAGTTCTGGAGTCGGAGACTGGTAGAGCTGCACCTGTGGAATTATGATCATATAAGTCGAGTCATTCAGAAAGATCATGGAAATATGGCCCATATTTCCTGTTTCTTACGAGAGGAGAACCGCTTCATCGCAGTGAGACTAATAGGCCAATAGTATTGCTAAATATGGCGCAATTTGGGAGGCCTTTATCTATCAGTGGTGTATGCTAGGTTTATTTGATAAAAGTTGGGATGGAGGTGTAAAAGTAAGTGTGAATTTCTTAAAGGGGTAAAGGTACTGATAGACCTGAGCATTCATCAGAGATCACTTAACCTCTTGTAACAGAACGTTGGTTACATTTCGTCGATCATTCTATAGCGGACGCTAAGTGATTTGTTTTTCAAGTATATTAGACGAATATCAAATCAAAAATATGAGAATTCTCGACAATAAAACAAAAAAAAAATCGGGTGGGTCGACGGTGGGACAGTCGGAATTGATTAGCTCGGCCAAAAGTACGAAGCAAATTTTTGTTGATCTGCTTGAATGCTCTTGCCTCTAAGTGCTCGTGTCGTGTGAGCATTTAGTTGTAATGTTACGTTGGCTAGAACGATTATTACAAATTAATGATCAGGTGTCGTGAGCACGAATTCGGATTCGTCGACCGAAATATGTCGTTAACACGTTTATGACTATGACATAAGTATTTTTGACTGATTTGTTGAAATATCGCAGTGGCTCCCTGAGGCAGCGCTCGAAATTTGACTGAGACAAAGTTGCAGTCCCTTGCACCATTAGTAACTGGAGCATAATTATCTTTTGTTTCGAACAAAACTAGTGATTTATTTCATTGATGTGGTTGGTTGGACTCCTAACTTTTGAAAGGGAGAATATGTTTGTAATATGCTAAAATCTGTTATGTAGAAGCCGCACACAGCGATGCATGTGAAAATCATTAAAAGTTTATCGCCTAATAAATTTCTAATGTGTGTTGCGTAATGCTTTTCACCAAAATGTGGACAGGCAACAGTTTTTAGCCGTTTGAATTTGTATACAATAATGTACGTATATTATTTACAGGAAACGGTGACTTAAATTTTTTTTCCCTCCTTATCACTCCGCGGAAATAGCTAATACCCGTGATATGTAAATTTCATTTTTTTTTCTCATGTTTTGCGGCGCAGTTATAGCTTGGGATAAAAAGACCAACAGTGAGGTGTCAAAGGACCTGAAATTTTATTGATCCTAACAAAAATTCTTGGTTGAAAACACGCATGAAATCTAATAATTTTCAAAAGCTAAAATACAGGCTAACTGCTTAATCGTCTACCTTGCAATCGAGAGGTGGAAAGTTCGAATCTCACCCTTGCACAAGTAAACCCTCTACTAACCCACACATAACCAAATTAAAACACATTGTTAGTATTTGAATTTTAATCTCCGTTTTAATGTCATTTTGTATTCATATTCGGTAGGTACTTTTTAGTAGGTTATCTCGCCACTCAACTAGGGAAAATAGATTATTACGGCCGAAAGCCGAGTACTAGCAACCTGTCGCGTGTACTACTGCTGTCTTTACAATCAACTTGTTGCTACGGGTGACGTCATAGTATTATACTAAAGAAACAAGCTTTGTTTGATGTTACACCTCCACTATAAATAGCATTTATAGCTCGATTGTCTTTGTCCCCGGGAATAAAGTCTTTGGGGATCACTAGTACACTTTTTGGGGTGTCGTAGCTGAATGAAAAAAAAAACATAAATCGTGAGTTTATTTTGTGTGTCTGAACGTTTGTATTGTATGTATGCGCCTTTTAAGTGACGTATTAAATACAAGTCTTTTTAATTTAAAATTTCGAAAAATTCTGTTATGTTTCCTTAAAAAGTGAATATAGTAACTTTACCGTCTAAGTATGTCTTAAACTTCCTACTGAAAGAAAAGATCACGAAGAAATAAATTGTCTAATTTGCGGAAATAATACGCTGACCTTTGCGGTCAAAACCTTCCTCACAAGACCTTTGCAAGTTATAGACCGGGTGCTATTCATTCTTAGGTTTAAAGTTAATGAACTGACTGCTTATGGACCAAAGCGTCACTTTAATGTTAAAGGATTACCGCGATATTACCGTAATGAACAATATTTATGCTAAGACATGTACGAGTAAAGGAAATAATATTGAAAATCATTTGATGTTGGACCACACGAAGTGTAATCGGAGGGGAGAAGACCATGCAGGAGGGAAGGTTAATAAGGTTTCATAAATTAACCCTTCTATAAATTGACCACGGAATATAAAACAAATGGAATGGGTAAGTAGGCGGAGCGAGTGTTACTTTTACTTCGCAATAGCATGCTCACGAGTGTAATTAGTAAAGTTTAATTATTCGTTTCCGATTTTAAAAAAATAGTTACTACTGCGATTGTTCGACGGTAAAATTACCTTTATGACAGTTCTTTTTCATATGTTAGTTTAGCTACAACACGAGACTGTTGTCAATATAAATATCAATCAATGTCCCTACTCTGTCTCTTGTATTTTGTACTCCGTGAAAATGACCGATAAAGGCACGATTACCCGTTTAACCTCTCGGCTCGAACGGATCTTGACACATGACATACCCGCTGATTCGACGAGCTGTCGCGAATTACGTCACGAATTCTAAAAACTACTGAATTTTATCCGCAATTTTTATTCCACTATTAAGCATGAAAAATATGTTACCTAATCGATTTAAAGAGCAATGTCTACAGTAAATTTATTCATTTTAGTGTTAGTATTGGTAAAACTGCATCATTAGGCTGCGATATGCCTATAAAATGTTAATTTGTACACCTATTACAATATCACGGGTCTTAGGTTAGCTCAAAAAAATTACCTAAGCAAGCTACTTATGTGCTGAATCACTATAATTTGGGATAATTGCACAAACTATCTTTTTATTTAACGATTCATTTATACCATTATTCATACATAAACACATAAAAAACAAGATTGAAATTAACTGAAATTTGAACAAAAAACGAAGTCTCAAATAGTGCTGCCAATTCAGCTAAAATCGTTATAACAATACAAATCTTGCATTCATCCTAATCGATTCACTTACAGCTTGGCAGAAAAGAGGTTATATACTCTTTTTTTAATTCTATAAATTCTAGTGCATTTTTTTCGCAACTAAATTTCGGTGTTTCTGTCTAATTATCTGAATATTTTTATTACAATATTTATATTTATCCCCTTCAATCTTTCCTCCACTTATAATTAATTGTAAAACAATATTTCCCAAGAAATAATTATATTTTATTAAATATACAGAGAGCAGCAAAAGTTTATATATTTGTTCAATGAAAGGAAAATGCTGGAACAGAGGGGTTTTCCAAAACAGTCAGAATTAAAAGATGGATACTAGCTAAGCTAAAGCTGCTTATGGTTGGCAATCAAACCAAAGACGACGGCCACTACTTTTTTTGTGTAGTTTGTCAATTTCTTTTGTATTAAGATGGCGGCCATGTTACGGATTTTTTTCGTTCATATCCATAAAAAATCGATGAAAATGCACCTCCGCCATCTTGTATCATCAGTTTCTTTGTCAGAACCCCCGGAAACCAAAAAACTATACCCATGAAAATTTTCTTTAAATTGAATAATATATCATTAATTTAAAAAATGCCGCCATCTTGGGTTAATACCGGCTTAAATCACGGAATAAAAACGATATACAACTCAGACAGTTCAACAAGCCCTTGTCCTAGCTCAGCCGTGAAGCGAGCAACACGCGAGCAACTCATCGGCGCGGCCGTCGTTGTTATAGCCTCGTTAGTGCTCAATGCACATTCAGGACGAGCATTTTTGGCGAACATATGTCATAACCGTTTCCTATACCAGCGGCACGGCACCGGCGCTAGCCGTACCGTGTTGCCCAGACAGGACAAGGCCTTATTATAAATTAAATACTTGTACCAAAACTAACCGAGTTAAATTTAATAGTTATAAATTGAAAAATGCGGAAGAAAAATTCTCATTCAGGGACATAATTTTCTCGTGCCTAAAAACATGTACAGTCAGCATGAAAAATATGTATACACGTAGCAAATTCAAACGCTTATTCTTGGACAACTAATGTTAAAATCATAAAATTTCAATGGTTGTGTATTTTTATGTATTCACAAATACTGTGTAAAATTCGTCAAGATTTCAATCACTATTTGCTCTCACTTTATGAAATTCAATAACGATTTGTAATTGAATTTCATAAAGTGTATACATCTTATTGATGCTGACTGTACCTTCTGGAATATTACTTTTATATTTTATCATATAATATTTTTAACATTAATTATATATTTTTTGTATCGATTTCTAGAATTACTCATTTTGATTAATCGATTACGATTCAAATTCGAAAATAAATCGGTTAAAATAATCGTTTCGAACATCTCTTCAAATCTCTTGCAGACAAAATCTAATATGGCGGCAAATCCTCATAAATCGAATTGAGTAGTGATAACAAAGAATTTTTAATATTTACCTTTGAAGTGATATTATCGTTGATATATGGACATTTACGTGAACTTTATAGATTTTATAACTAGTTTGTGATATATTATTATCTAAGTTAACAGTAAAATGTGTAATACTAGTGAAAATAAAAAATAACAAACGCATGACTCGCGGGAAATTTTTACTTCAGTCATCAAAAACTTTGTTATCACTACTTTATTTATCAAATTTATGGATGATATGAACAACCTAATGAATAAGACGTTATTATCATGCCCAGTTTGTGGAGTTTGGTGATTCAAAATCCACCTTTTTGATGTTTTTTAGCACCGTTGCCGTGGCACTCACAATGGCCGTCATCGCATTTGCGCACTCATATATTTTATAGGTAAACTATGTAATTTGGGCATAAAATGGTTAAGATTTGCTAACTTAGACACATGAACTGTTTATTAAAGTCTTTTGTTTGACACGCGATATTATGATTCGATCATTTAGATTCGATAATTTAGCAAAAATGTTTATCGTGACGATTGACATAAGTTGAAGTGTCAGTCCGGCCCATTTTAGGGCTTATACTGAGCCAGCGGTGACATGAGTGTCAGGCCCATTTTAGCCACCATTACGGATTATAAGGTTAAAAAAAAATCAAAAAGCAGGTGTGTGTCTTTTTATAACCTTAAAAAAAGTTAAAGTATCCTTTCTTTTCACAAGTCGGTATCTAAACAAAACGGAAGAGACAAGGAACTCTTCGTACTCGCACAAATTTTTGGCGGCATTTCATATTGATAAAATGTCTGCACCTACATAAATTTTATACAGATCAAAGGTCTGCAAACAACACTGGCAGAATCGTCTAAAAGCTGTCCAAATGTGAACAACTTTTACAGAATTTGTAATGCCACTTCCGGCTGCTCGGAAGAGCCGGTAAACAAGCTAGCGGCGCGGCATAATGAGCTGTCTTACGTTGTCTTCTGTTTATTTATTATATATTTATTTTTACAAATCGACACTAGAATCCACTTATGTACATTTTCAAGTTTTAGTCTAAATGTTCCGATAAATATCAAATCATTATTAAATGGTTGAAAAACTTTAATGACTGATTTACGTATTTTCAGTAAACATTACAATTATTGAAATAATGCGCTTTTCAGTTCATACTTCGTATGATTATGAAATCACTAAATAGGTCTATCTATTAACAAAACTAAAACATGAATGAACCAGCTACGCATGTCGTGTCGTAAGCATCGACTGAAGTAAATAAAATCCGACAGGTACTTGGCGGGAAAAGAGATACAATTTTTTTTTTGTGTTTTGATGTTATTAGTATTTGTTTTGTTTTTCTTATGACGGTAATTTGTTTTTGGTACATTATGTATTTATAAACGAAGCTATGTAATTGGAACGAAGTTGATGATAAACTTTTAAGTACTCCCAAAAAGTCCGTCGTAATATTTCCTATAACCGAATGGTGAATTCATCAGGGCTAATGATAAGCTTTAGAGATAAAGATAAAAATTTATTTATTATGTGACATGAGTAATGCTCATGACACGGATTACTAAATAGTTTATTCATGTGCTTAAATTAAAGCTATATACTTGAAAAGTAATATTTACATAACATTAGTTAAAAGCATATATAAAATGAAATAATGCTGTAATAATGTGAAGGAAATCTTTCTCTCTAAGGAAAGTTTCATTCAAGCATTTACAACAAGTTATTGTCTGAGAGCCCAATGTTGAGAAAACAAATATATTACTTGGAGATTTATCACACTTGTAGTATTTTATGAATATCTTCATAGTTAATACTCTTAATTCTCTATATAAAGTAACTTGAAATACTATGATAAATTCTTTATTTCTAAAGTAGAACACACTAAATAGAAGAACAGTCACCATCAAAAGTAAATTATTATTACTTAATCAGAATATTATGGAAAAACTGGTAAATCAACAAACTGGTCTGGAGCAATAGTTACAACACAATACATATCCTCTTAATTGCACATAATCAAATAATTTAACAAATTGACTGATCAGCATTTACTTTTGATGTTGATTGTACAATGGAAATTTACTCCCTTGATAATCTCCCTTCTGAGCAGCTCCCAAAGATTTTACTAGTACTGCTCTACAATTACTATGATGTCTCTCTGTCTCCCTCTTGCACAAACATTGCCCACTTCATTGTTATGGTATGCACTTGGGCATATAAGTGTTTAGAACATTACTGAGAAGTGAGAATTTGAGTGGGAAACCAAGTGAGAGGTTAAAGGTAAAAAATAATCACAAACCTTAGTCCTGTTCCTTTTAATCCTGGTGTCAGGAGTAGCATCACCATCAGCAGGTTTCTTAGCAGAACTAGGCCCTTCAGTAGTCTTACTCGGGGACACCTGCCGCCTCTTCCGCATGGGCGGTGTCACAGTCGCCAGTTTCATTGTGGACTTCGGCTTAGATTCCACTTTAGCTGGTTTCGGTTCAGCTTTCTTTTCCTCACCCTTTTCCTCAACCTTCTCCACCAATTTGTCTGGTACTTCTTCCTTTTTTGGAGGTTCAGATTTCTCCACTTTTTCAGGTTTGTCAAGTTTCTCTACTGCTGCCTCTTCTTTCTTTTCTTCAGTCACATTTTGTGGCTTCTGTTCAACTTTAGGCTCTTCTTTCTTCTCCTCAGGTTTCACTTCAGGGACACTTTCGGTTTTAGCACTTTCAGCTGGAGGAGGGTCTTGTTTCATTGGTGTTGGTGCTTTTTCTGCCTTCTCTTGCAACTGACTGTCATTTGCTGATTCTGGCACAGGCTTACTGTCACTCTGTGTTGGAGCAACATCTGCAGCAGGAGCTGGTTTCAATTCTGTTGGCTTTGACGGTGACTTCTCTGGAGGTTCATTAGCTGTAGCCACTTTTGGCTGAGCTGCGCCATCACCAGTGGTAGCAGGAACTGCAGCATCAGTTTTCTGAGGAGTACTTGGTGCACTTGATGGCTTTTCAGGTGGTTTTGGTGTACTAGGTGAGGTCTTAGCAATATCCTGCTTGTCTTTGTTAGACTCAGGGTTCTGAGGTTTCAATGTAGCGGGAGCATTGGTCCCAGACTTTGGTGAGTCCAAAGTTCCATTAGCATGACCTGTGGAATCTGGCTCATTTTTCTCAGGAGTTCTGGTAAGTGCAAGAGCTTTCTCTTGGACAAGACTGAGGGGGGTGATCGGATTCGCACCTTTACTGGGACTGGCGGCCAAGTTAGAAGGTCCGACGGAGTTCTGGGTGACGTGTGAGAGGTTGCCATGGTGACTCATGTTTTGTGCCATCTGAGCCATGTTGGCAGACACGGGCGCCATGGGGGGTGGCGCGTGTGGGATGGGGGGCACGGGCGCGTGGTGCGTCAGGTTCTGTCCGACGAGGTTGTTGCCGGCGTGGTGCAGCGAGTTCTGAGCGCCCTGCGGGTGCCCTACGGCGTGGTTGGCGGTGGCCACGTTCCCCTTCGCGGGGCTCGCCTGCCCGCCCGGCTGCGGCACTCCCGGCTGGGGCAGCACCGGCTTTAAAGCAGAATTCATTTCAAACGCGTCTAAAACTCGCCTCCCGGCCGTACACAAGCTGAAACACAAAGTTAGGCGAGTTTACGACACTGTTTTCGTAGCAGGTTAACACACCGCGATGTCTTTGACCCACAACAATAATTCATACATAATAAACGTATAAGCAGTACGCGCGTAAGAACGCGGGGACCTCTCTGCCCGCCTTGTGAGCCCGCTTTCTACGTGTGGCGCTAATGAACGGTCAATATATAGTGTTGGGGAGTTACCACTAGCTGTTAAAGCGAGAGAGGCCCATGAAATATGTCCTGTGTGGCGGCCCGCGGCAGAGATAGCCGCAAAAAATATGCGTTGCTATAGCCAAGAAACTTCCGCAAGATATGACCCGCCGTTGGCGAAGTCTCCGTGATGTCACTGTCTTGTTCAATCACTGTGAACGAACACTCGATCTCACTCGCGACTATGTAATTCCATGATTTATTCACACTTTTTACCACGAATTAGCATTCACTTTACTCTAGAACAAGTACATAATAGGCACAGTAGTTGCAGAGATGGCGTCGGCATAACGCGCATGCGCCACCCTCTTCCATTCTCCTCCAATGAAATCCCGTGACGAAACGAAGCCTAAACGAATTTTTCCGACAATGCTATCCTTGTCTGACATGAGTCACTTGTATGTAGCTTGTTCACTTATGCCGCCGTCGCATTTAGATGCGTTCATTAGTTTTAAATTTTTAAATAAAATGGTGTGTTCAAGAAACGGAATTTTAGTGAATAAATTTTTTAAAATTATTTTCGAATGAAGAAATAAATTAGATGACGGATATCCAAATTGTTTCGATTGGTATAAAATTTTAGTGTTAACAATTTTCTTCACTATGCTAATATTACAAAAAATAACTCAATTTTTTGTCACTTCGTAAACGTTGATATTGTAGTGTATATTGAATTTGCGATTATAAGTCCCAGTTGAGTTTAGGGTTATCCAACTCTTAAATATAACGTCTTCATCTGTATCCATGTTCCTATCCTAAGGATATTAACAACAGGAGAACAGTGCAGTCGTATGTGGTTTCTAATTACTTCCAATGAGAAATCATCGATCGCAACTGCAAAAGACATTTCAGTATTTAGATAGACATCGATGATTTATAACAACTATCATAGAAACTAGTTGTAGCCAATTGCCACTAGAAAGTAGTGTGAACTGAGAAAATACACGAAAAATCATATCTTGCGTGTAACCAACCATAATTGTTTTATTAATTATCTCAATCACTAGTTTTCCTTAGGCAAACCAATGCACAAAAATACAAAAACATTTTGCTGTTCATGGTAAATATGCCATACAAGTAAATTAACAAATAAAATTATGTATTACTTCACTGTAAAGCTTTTATTCATTCTGTGCCTAAAAAAAAAAACTTTTGACAATTATTTGCGTTTCGTTTACCAAAAAGGCAATCTGATAAATGAATGATTTTTGAAATAGCGTTTGCTCTTTTTGATTTGAGTATTAGAAAAGGAACAAAATACTGTCTTTTCTACAAATTTCTACACTTCAATTCAGAAATTCTCTGTATTGGAACGTGCCTAAAGACGTTTTCATTGTCCATGTGCATTATTTATGAAAATTAATTGGAATTGATTTGTACTTTTGTGACAGAAATTACAATTTAAATAGCAAGAACAAGTTCCCAAAATGGTAAGTCTCTTGTTCAATATAAAAATTGGTGGAGATCAAATTAAATGAAAAAACTTAGGTTGCGGCATGTATTGTGTTTTTTGCAAATATATTCTTTAGTATGGATATTCATGTTTGTTGGATGATTGAGTGCCATCAGAAATTAGTTTTATAGTCATGCGACATTTGAATAAGGTTCAGTAACAATATTTAGAATAACAATTAGCTGTAGCAATTAGCTAATAATTATTATAAGTCTTGTATAAAAATGGTTTGTTTTAGGATGTGCTGTCGCGACCAGCCGAAGAGTTTGGCAATGATGAAACCCTGGAGCGTTTATGGGCGGCGAAAGCAATGGAGCACAGTGATATCTACTTCAATGTTAGTATTAATTCATCAGCAAGGGTACCGGATTCCTACTCATGATACGGGTTTAAGTGTCAATGACATAGTCTCTGAACTCACTCCATATCTTAATGTCATATTTACTTTAATGTTTTATGATAGGCTGCTGTTGATAACAGATTTTACTTCAGTAACAATGCAGTTGGAGTTATAATGAAATTACTAATATATAACTAATATAATTAATTTTCCAGATGCTATGTTCAGTGGACACTAGATGGCTGCAACTAACCCCACATGATGACCTTATCTACACACACTTCAAACAAGACTTTCCTGACATGGATGTCTCTTATGTCAACGAAAACGAAATAAAGAACAGCATGAACAAAGCTAAATGGAGAATATTCTGTGAAAAATTCAAAAACATTATTGAAGACTACAGCTTTGGTACTCTTATGAGAGCAGACGCTAAAGGAGACTATTCAGAACAGAACACAATGCTTGTCCCTAGAGTTCAGTTTTATGCCATTGAAATAGCAAGGAACAGAGATAATTTGAATAATGAAGTAAAAAAACTATACAAATGCACTGCAAAACCTCATTTAGAGGTTCAGGAACACACCAGCAAGATTGCCACTTAAGAACATCTAGTTAAAACATCAGTTACAGGCTAGTTTTGACAAGGAAAGTTTGTTTTTCAACAGTTTGAAAATGGATTATGCAGTAACATTGTACTGTCGAGATAGGGGTGATGTTATTTAATATTAATGCCTATTTGTGTAGGAATCGAAGACTTGTGATATTTATCCATTAATTGAAGTAAAATTATTTGTATATTTTTAATAATAATAATGGCAATAAACTAAATCTGTGTCTTTATAAAATTATATTTCATGAAACAACATTGTATATTACTGTATTTGATCATAATTTGTGCATTATCCTCTATTTTTATATTTTAAGGATTTGTAGCAGCTACATGTAACTATGTAACCATGTGATATATTTAGTTTAAAACCTTAAAAGAATCTGTTCTACATACATAACTTGAAAGTACTCTTAAGACTCTTCTTGTGTAAACTAGCCTAATTTTTCGAAAACCTAAGCATTCTCAAATAATGATCATTAACATTATAGTCTATATTCATAATATTTGTACACTTTGAACATTAATACTGGCCAAATAAACTCATTCACTAGGCATTAGCCACCGTCCCAAAAGTGACTAAAACAATATTTGTACTCAATGCCTGCTTGTCACTTTTAATACAATGCGTAGAATAACATAATCAGTACTATTACAAGCATATTTAGATATAAATGTTTTACAAAAACAACGTTTAATAATTACAAAATAAGTTTTTATAAGGCAGGCCTGTCAGTGTATATTAAAATTTGTTTTTGTAATGTACACCTACCGATTAGTAATTTGTGATTGTCTTAATTGAAAAATGAATGAGGTGCTCTATTGCTCATACATTTTTTATATTAAAATTTATACGATCATATGAAGTAGTTTTATTATTTTTTTAGACATTGTTGATTGTGTGATTCTCTCTAGATCCATCATGCAATCCAGTTCGGCAGAGGTATCCTACTTACAGAGCCAAGCCACATTCCGTCGAGCAGTACCTATGTCATAGGCGGCGAGCGACCATATTGCGGAGCTATTTGGCTCAATAGATTTTACCTGACTTGAGTATCAAACCCAGTATCTCACGCTCCGAAGCCGCACCTGCGGTATCTGAACTGTCTCGGTAAAATTTTCAATTTCGTTTCAGCAGGTGTATCGCTTGCACTGTTTGTTCATAGTAACATACCTATTATGCTGTTACATGGTATGGATCTTGGGTAAATAACAGATGTAGTATGATATGAAACACCCGTTTCTATTGGTATGGTACTTCAGTGCAATAAGGCAGATGACGAATATACGATGGTCAGAGCTACAAGTCGACTACTTGACTAGCTTTTGTACCCATGACCAATAATTCCAAAAAGTTAGGAATATTACTATTTGTCACTACAGAACGCCGTGCCGTCCCTCCAGTGGGCGCCAGCCCTAAGAATAGAATACCCGTTTTCGTGGTCATCTAGGGTGGCAAAGGTTTGTCAATACTTCAGTTGCAATTCGGCCGTTCATAGAAAGTGTCATTGCATTAACAGTATGATGATGACGGCCAGATTTCTATTTGCCATTACCTTTGGATTATGGATACTGTGTGGATAATATTGTATCTATTGTAACAAGACTAGTTGTGGGTTCGATTCCTTGACAGACTGTTTTTTGTTGTCATAAGTCTAGGTAGAATAAATTAATAAAACCAAGTGCTGAGTTTTAACTTTTTTTTATTTGTCTTATAATCTATATTTACGAGGTCTCCATGGCGGTGGCAGTTTCCTCCGTGTACTTGCCCTTGTCCTTGCCGAGGGCCGCCAGCCTGCCCTTCGCCCTGCGGTCCAGGATAGACTTACGGTCCTTGTTCATCTTTAGCTTGACGATCACGCACTGCACAAGGAAATAATGATGTCAGAGATGGAAAAGAAAAAAGGGTGGGGGAATTTGAAAGGTGAATGATCAGAGCCATGGAAGTGTCGCAGCAGTACCCGTGTCCCTGCCATACGTCAGCGTAGCGTCAGTATGACATGATGACACGGTCTCAGAACAAAGTTATCATCATTTCAAATTAATGCACTAGAGGACGTCCCGCGATTGAAATTCCGAAAAATCCTTTCATAATGTTTGTCTAAATCTACAGAAAACATATCCCAAATTTCATGTTTCTATCTGCCATGATTTAATCTGTGTTGTCAGTTACAGTACTGTTTTACAAGTATAGATTTCCTTGTTATAAGTAATAATCATATAGAAACCTTGTAATCTTGCAGAAAGGCAATCCTGACTCTTATACTCTGTTAGAATACAATGCCTTTTCTGTTTTTTTAATATGTTAAAATACCTAATTATACTTTTACATTACTTTGGCATACATTTATTTTAACTGTAATAAAATTATGCTCTAATTACTGTTATTATTTTACAAATTGTAGTACTCTTCAACAAATAAAGAGAGCAATGGGAGCTGTATTGCCATTATCTAACGAAAATAGTAGTTCTTAGTGTAAAGGATTTCAATTTTAATTAAGTGGTTCTAAAATAAATAATACCTTTGAAGGGTGGATGCCGACGTATGCACTGGCGCCATTAGCCTTTTCACGCTGGATCCTCTCGATGTAGACCACAAACTTCTTACGGTACACCTGCACTACTTTGCCGACCTGCTGGCCTTTGTAGTGTCCACGGACAACCTAAAACATGGTGGAAAGTGGTCAATATGCTGGTCACAGCGGTAAGTGTTTTAATTTATATTTCTGAAGTATATTCTATTATATTAGTTTTGCCTAATTCTGAAATATGTTAGGAATGTTGTAAAGTGATACCAACCCTAAATAATTTGCCAGCATTGTGAGTAAATTTTGTTGTAGATATTAATATCAACTATGGTCTTTAGCTGGTGACAGTGTGCTTGGAAGCCAGCCTCATCTGTAAGGACCAGAACAAACTTACTTTTTGCCCACAGTTGACTCTGGCAACTTGGGCATGTTGTTTTATTTGAAATATATCCTAAATAGTTTGATCTCTATGTATATTGTTTTAGATACATGGAATTTTACAATGGTAGTTGTTGTCTCTATGATGAAAAGGTAATTGGTTAAAAACTACAGCCAAATTCACATCATTGTGTTGGGTCATATTCGGACACAGCGTTAGCCCATCATAACTTGTTGTGATATGGCACCTTTCTGAACAGATTTAGTAGATGTTGCATCATGATAGTCAAGTGCCAGTAAAACAGTTTTACATAGACTTCAGTTACTGCAGCTAATGATTACTTATTAACTAAAACCATCCACCTGTAACACATTTCTATTAATTGCTGCATTTGCTATAATCAACATGCTTGGTGGGCGATCGGATGGTTGTATTTAGTTTTTAGCCCAAACATAGGATGCTGATGCCTTGACATAATCCCTCATAGCATCTTACAACATCCAATATTAATGATGCCATAATTGTTAGAAAACACATGGTCAGCGACTAAATTGATGCGAAAGACATTCCAAAGGTTTTTTCAGTCTTAAACTCAATCACAAGCGACTTAGAAATTGTAGATTAATCTTTTATAAACATATAACTACCATGACTCTACTAACACAATAACAAAAAGATTCAATTATGTATTTAGTTGTGTGATCAATAAATTACTCTTTTTCATACAATAAATACCATGAAGAGCATGGCACACAACATATTCAGAATAGTGTGCTGCCTTGATCCTAAGTTAATGAATGTAGTGCAAAACAATCAGAGCCTTAGTTCCACCATGGCACAGACTAGCAAACCGCGCCGAAGACTCGTAGGAGAAAACCTCAAACTCATCCGTAGCGCGGCCGCAAACGTCCGTGGTCTAAGAATGGTTTATTCTTCATCATTCTGTTTAGCACTTACAAACATAACCTACAAAACGAACGGAAGGTGATCTAAGAGAGGTTTTCTACGTTTGCTTACCTGAACTTCGTCGTCCTTGCGGATTGGCATAGACTTAACGTTGAACTTCTGTCTTAACTCCTTGGACAGGGGCGCAGACATAAGCACTCGTCTAATGTGTGAAGGCGCGCTGAAATGCCTCTTCCTGTTTTTCCTCCTCGAGGATGTGACGAGCTTATTGTACTTCATTCTGACGCTCTTCGCTGAAAACCCAAAATACCACGTTTTACTTCACAGTTAGATGTTTAGGTTACTGTTTCCTGCGTGCTAAATGTCAAGTTGCCGCGGCGATTATTTCGATAAACAACATTAACGAAATAAAAAATATCCATCGTTTGTGATGGAGAATATAGTATAAAATAACAAAATAATAATTTAAGTCACAGAAATATTAACAAATACAAGATTTTCACGGATTTATCAACGTACCCTAAACAACTCGGCAAAGAACCGAAATAAAAAGAAATTATACTGGTGTTGCCAGTTTAAGTAACATTAACGTTTCTGTCAAAACTTTATAGTGGAGTAAATAAAAATATATCTCCTTAAAATATTTCAGACGTTAACAAATTACGGATATAACGAGTTATTCCATCAATTTGTGCAAAATTAAATATAATATAAAACAATATATAGCAAATAACATGTCTAAAGGCTGGATCAATAATTACGTGGCAACTATGATTTCAATGTCAAGTAATAGTCGTTTCTTTTTACGCAGACTCGAAGATGCTAGTAACATGCTTGTAATTTGCTATGATGATAACAAATTACATTAACATTAGAATATATTTTATTCAATTACAATATAGTAAAAAAAAAATTAAATATACGAAAAATATTATGACGTTAGAGTGGAGAAGGCAGAGAAAGGCTAGGGGAGAGAATGGTCAAAGGTTTTGACGAATGTCGATAAAAATTGTGACTGAGAATAGACGGACGCACCGATGCTGTGAGAGTCAGTAGGCTTTATAGCAGTATGTTAGCATTGAAAGGACATGGCTTGGAAAAAGAGTAGCTTATATCTCAATTCTCAGTTAACCTACTTCAATCTTATACTTATCCAAATAGTATTTTCACACTGAGAAATGAATTTTATGACGGCGGGGCTTGGCAAGCCTTGTTCAAGTTAAATAGGTTTTGATTCACAGGTCGGACACTTATATTGGGTTAGTCGGTCTGAGAAGCAGCTCGAAGTTTGATATTACTTATTGAATCCTTCCGAAACATGCTATAATAACGTTATATAAGATTAAATATTCGAGCTCCGCTACTGAATACCTCTGCTTAATCCTTCAGGGGAAACGGGCGTGATGGTATATTAGTATTTTGTCTGGTTTAATGCGTCATTATAATTTATTAGCTGTTTGTTAGTCCATAAAATAATGTCATCATGTTACACTGTTCTAATTAAGTGGTGCACTCGATTGAAAGCACTTAACATTTGGTAACTAGTCCTTTGTTAACTCTGCGCAAGCCGCTGCTTCTTATAATGATGGTTCATGTTAGTCTAAATTTGATGAAGTTTTTTTTTTTGTTTTTTACGTAAAAGTACATTTTTATTTGGTTTTTGTGTTCATTTAGTATTAAATAGATTTAATTTCTTGTGCGCGTCAAAACTTAAAGTTTAATGCGAATGGCAGGGATCAGCTCAAAATCAGCGCTGTGCACTATGCACAGCGAATACTCTAATTCTTTTTCTATCTCTCTTTTCTGTGGTTGTACTGTGTATATATCATTATATTATGTACTGTGTGTAGCAAAATAAATGGTTTAACTGATTATAAATAATGTTTGCATAGCAGTCATTCTTTTTCTGATACTGATTTATCTGCTAGTTACACTGGCGGGCTAGGGATGGCTTCTGGGCTTATAATATTGACAGCAGGATTGCAGTGTTCGATTCCCGCATGGAACAAATATTTGTATGATCTACAGATATTGTTTCGGGTCTGGGTCTTTGTGTATGTGGATATAGGTATGTGTTTGTAAACGCACCCACGATACAGGAATTATTCATAGTGTAGGATAAAGTTTTATAAAAAAAAAAAAACTGACAGAGCGAGATTCCCCGTTGGGTTATAATCTTTGTCGAATTTTTTTGGAGACTGTTAGCCCGCTATTACTCTCTCTAGCGCGTAATTTAAACGCGCCATTCGTTAGGGGATAGCTAGAAGTCTCGTAACTATGTATAGTTTATTGCTTAGCTACCATCAATATATTAGAACGTCGAAACACGACGACACTACAAATCACCCAGATTAGGAGAACAACACGACTGTCGTAAGCAATTTCTTATTTGTTGCTTAAACTAACTAGCTGTGCCCGTGGATCTACTCGCATGCAAATAAAGATCCAGCTCTTTACTGTCCCACTGCTGGACCTCATCTCCGAATGAGAAGGGTTAGGTGTTAGTCCACCACGCTGACCTTATGGACTTCCATAACATAACATAGCATCACGCCTGTATTTTCCGAAGGATTAAGCAGAGGTATACTATTGTACACCCACATTTCGCCGATCTCGTCATTGGGTCCCATGTAATAGTGGCGAGCTTATTGCCGTCTACCCTACCGGGTACAGTTCCAGACTCCGTGCTGTTACCATTCAGGAACATCCAATAACACTGCCCAACCCGTGAATCGAACCCAGGACCTCATGCTTAGTAGTCGCGCTTGCGACCACTGGGCAAAGAGGCAGTCATGGTTGATGGATTTCCATAAGTTTGTTACGTTAATGTGAGTTGTGACCAAATTCTGAATCCAATCCTGGTCATTCTCTGGGGGTCTAGTACGAATTTTCCTCGATCATTTGCCTACCCTTTTCCCAACTACATTGGAGTCGGCAAACAATCTAATCAGTTGCGGCTGAATATCAGTATTTTACACGGAGCGACTGCCTTTTGACCTCCGCCACTCAATTTATGGAAGACACTGATACCCCAAGGTTAGACTGGTTGTCAGACTTTTATATATGATTATGACTGTCATAGGTATTCATGTGATACCCGGGATCAACTGCTAAGCGTGCTTTCTGAGACACGGAGCACGGTCTCGATATGTGAAAAATGGTCATCCATCCAAAGACTAACCGCGTAAAGCGCTGCTTAACCTCGCAGATCAATCGATCTGCGCGGTAGTTATGTTGCTACGAGCCCCTCACGAATTTTCCTGGATCTCGACCATAATTAATATAAGCCAATAATATATGCGGAAGTAATGTGAGCGTGTTTTCGATAAAAGTTCACTCAGATCTGTGCGCAAGATTTTGTTATACATTTTTGACTTAATGATAACGATGATGAAGTTTGACGGAAATTTGTATAACACCCAGATACAGTCTTGCATGGAAGACAAGCGTTTTATTGTTTGCGAAGATTAGTATACCTACGTTAGTTAATTAATAAACCCGCAGCCTAATTACCGATGTAGCGACAGGCGTAAATCGCGCGATAGCTTCTGTCAAACGTCATTTTTGTGTCATATAATGTATTGGCTGACAGTGAGATTGCTGTCGTGTGGCTGTCGCGTTGCTGTCTAGTTTACTACAAATAATAGTAGTTGCGTCCCTATATTTTTCAGTAACGGCAATCATATGAAATTATTATAAAACAACTAACTCGAGAACAACACATTCATATATTTCGTATTCAGGTGACACGCGAGCTCGATTTGCCTCCTCTAATATAAACACGATACACACATGCGCAGGTATTAAAACTGTAAAAAGGATTCATATCCCCTGCCATAGCCAATAAAATAAAAACACAAAATTGCGTGTAAGTCCTGTCCAATAGCAATTTGCCACAAACTGAAAACATTCAATTTCCCTGCAACTGTTATTTTGTTTCATTGGTAAACAAGCGGAATCGTTTCATGTCGCGGTTCAAACGAGTTACCGGTGATCGGAAGATCTTCTTTCCGCAAGAATATTGCAGCGTGTTTGTCGATAGGTATTACTCAATAAATACAAGAACCAATTAGGTTTTTTTCTATCAAAGAGGATTTGTATAAAGCTTCTTTCGCCGCAAAGGAAACATACATAGAGGTTCGTTTTATTCATTTGCACATTTGCTATATTGTGTAGAGAGAAGTCATCGAAATAATACATATGTCCAGTCTTTGAACAACTACTATTTCGATGAGAGAAGTATAGTCATGACACCTGAATGACTTTTTTTTTCTTTGTGTCTTGGTTAATCCTGATTTGGTAAGTACTTTTGTTTGATGTGAGTGCTAATATCAATTCAATTTACTCAGAAAATACTAGTGTTTCGTTATAAATGAAAAAGGGACGAAAACATCAATTGTTAATTCAAAACAATCCTTAGGGTAATATAAGGGATGGAGAATTTATAGACCGTATCGTAACATATAAGCACACACCCCATTCCGTTTCGACTCTGAATCATCTCACACTATAAACCCAAGTCGTCAATGTTTACAGTAATTGTGTCGCTATCAATTTACCTTCGACCTTGTGACCTCTGCGTCGGCATCGGGTAGCATCGGCGTGCCCAAGCCCAACCCGGCACAGTGCGTGGCCGACTAACAAAACAGAGGGAGCTAGTTGCCCCCTGAACGCATGTCCGAGCCTGCGCAATCCGAACACGTCGCCCGGGCCTTTCAGTGAATGAACTGCCGCCGCGGGGAGCGCACGCCTGCCGCCCGCCGACAACATCGGACCCCAAAAAGCCTGATATGAGTGACGTTGAGTGCTGTGTGTAGTGTTAGTGTGATGGTACGCGCGTGAGTGACGCTATGGCCGCGCGCTCGCTGGAGCCCGGCCACCACCGACTATGTGCGGCGTCGTAGGTAAGCGTTACCCGGGCTTCAAGGTCACCCCGTAAACAATTCCCTGGTGACACCCTCCAGCTTCCACACCATGCCGAGTTTGCTGCCATTTTGATTGTTGAGCACACCATGAGACGACAGGTCACTGTCTCCGAGCAGTTGCTAACGTCTCAATGACAGACGATCTATGAGGACCCACGTTGTGTGCTTTCGTGTTCTGTTTTAGTTGCTTACATTTTGTAATTGATGTATTAGTTGAAACCTACTTTCAAATTTTTTCGATGTCTTATCACCGCCTAAAAATAATCATAAAAACAATTTTAACCTTAAAACTGAAAACGCCTTATTTAAGAAATTTTCCGCTAAAAATCCTTCACGCAGAATACTCAGTCTAAATAATGAAACATCTTCATGAGAAATACTGATTCGCACCTCTAGCCCAAAGGTGGCGGTAATTAAAACACTCAATGGATCTCATTAGGTGTCAGTGCAAAGAATCGATGGTCCTCAAAGCTCTCGACTGCCATGTGTATGAGTGATTGGAGTCAAGGGAGCTCTGTCGCAATACTGCGAAGATTTTCACATTATATGGAACGTCGAACGGAGCTTGTGTTAACGACTATTGCTAAGGATAACATATCTTGGGGGTGTGGGAATATGTAGACTTGTAAAAGATTGAGACTCGTCAAATCTTGTTATGTCATCAGCTCGAATCTCGTGGACTTGAATTGTAAATCGGTGAATACCATTCATATACCTACTTAAAAAAAAAAAGAGCTTTACATTTTATATATATACGGTTTATGGGGTTAATTGGATTTTTAAACTGCCGTTAGCGAATAATCGTGAAAGTCGAAATGTTTATTAAAGATATCCGTTTTTCTTCAGTGATATAGGCACTAATTATTCTGATGAGGACGGCTAGGGGCACAATATCTAATGGTGAATATAACTGGAGAATTTGGAGGTCCTTTTGGGGTCGGACAACTATAACTGGATTTTCTCTTACTGAAACTGTCGTCGTATAGTTTTACCTAATGATTGACGTTATTCAACTGTCAAATAATACTAGTACAATGTCATCAGTGACAGCTGCTGAAGCTTAGTCGTCTAATAGTGGTCCTGAGTCTGTAGTTTAATAGCTAACTAATTTAGAGTCAATGTCTCTTTCTAACATAAATATTAAGAATAGTACGAAAGTCAATGAAATATTATTCTATTCTCTAAGTCGTTTCAAATTAATCCCCTCAAGTCACGTCAATTTTCCCGCAATGGCACGAGCAATACGAGCATAATACTCAAATTATATATGTATTTTCTGTTCTTTTAAAAAAATTCTTTTGTGTAATTTTGCATTAATATCACTAATCCTTTTAGTATGTTAGTCAAGGTGGACAAAAGGTATGCAGCATCGTCTCATATGATAGTCAGATTGTCTTTTATATTCTTCTTCTGTCAATCGGCAGGAGCATGGGAATCGCTTATGCCGTAGTGGAATGATAAGTCAGTTGTTAGTATCGAGGCTTTTAGCCCAGGTTGCGCAAGACGATCTCAGGTATCGTTACTCGTAGAGGCTCTTTGCTTGCTCCATTTTATATTAAAAAATACGATGTATTACAATAACAGATTTATGAAAATATATTATATATTTTGTCTCTGTGATTAGTTCTTGTGATAGATATAATTATTTTCACAGTTGTAATAGGTTTTACGTATATTACTGTTCTTTGTTTCTCCCCAGCCGCGTCTGTCTGTCTGAACGCGATAAACTCAAAAACTACTAAACAGATTTTCATATGGTTTTCACCAATGGATGGAGTGATTCATGAGGAAGGTCTAAGTGTATAATTTATTAAGGTTTTGTGTAAATTGGCTGAAATATGACGACGATTGTTGAAGATGTCGGAAAAATCATGCCGACTGAGACCTTTACTGGCTTACGCCGCGTAAAACAATAGAATTATACATTCTTATTAAATAGTTCTTATCCTTATTAAATTAAATAAGACCATGGATTTAGAAAAAAAGTGGGCGTATATGCTCATCTACTCGTGCGAAGCCGGGGAGGGTCGTTAGTAAAATTATATTGTAATTTTGATGTCAAGATAGGTGGTACCTTTATCTTCGTTCAAATTTTATTTATGGATTCCCAGGCTGTCTATAAAATAAACATGGTTTGACACGCTTTTCATCGAGTGATTCGAATTTCTCATCTCTTTGCATCGAGGATGTTATATTGGAGCTCAGTTTTATGACCTCTCGGTTTGTAGTTAGGTACCTTTGCTTTTATTCCTTATTGTGTAGCTAAGCAGAAAGCAGTGTGATGTCTGACGTTGAAGATAATTGCGTCATCAAAGATTGAAATAAGATATACATAGCTATATTTTAGATTTGTATAAACAACTTTTGACAACCTCATTGGTCCAGTTTTCGTAAGCGTGACTGCTGAGCGTGAGGTCCTGAGTTCGATTCCCGGGTCGTGCAAAGTCAATAACACTTTCTATTCAATTACTTGGTATTTTTGTATGGAAATTCTCAATAGCAGTACGGAGTCGGGAACTGTGCCCGGTAGATGGCAATAGGCTCGCCTCCTCACATGGGACTCAAGAACAGAGGCGCGAAATGAGGGTGTACAATAATACAACTCTGCTTTACCTTTCTATGTTATGTTATGTTATAAACAACTTATCAATGTATATAATACCTTGCTATAAATATTTTTTTACGATCTGTCTCAGGTAATAATATTATATGCATGGCAAAGTCATCATCAGCCAGAAGACGTCCACTGTTGAACGAAGGCCTCCCCCAAGGGGGGGTTTGCCATAATCACCACGCTTGGCAGGCGGCTTGGGGATCGCAGTGGCTCACCGATTAGTGAGAGGACGCTGCTGCCCGTCCTCCGGTGTCTGGCCGCAGTTTTAAGACGTACCAACGATCGTACGACGATAAAGATTTCTTCATCATCTCTTTTAAAGGATTGGTGAAGTCTTTACTATAAAGAAAAGTTTCAATAAGTAAATGTTTTGGGTAGTAAGATATCATCCGGGAAAAAAGATTTGAATTTTCCGGGATGAAAGGTACCCTATCCTTTTCCGGATTTCAAGTTACCTCTTTGCCTTCCATCAAAATCGGTTCGTTAGTTTAGCCCTAAATAAACAAATAGACGGACAAGAAGAATAGACGGTCAAAGTTTGCTTTTACATATATAATGTTGGTGAATATGTATATGGATACACCACAATGTGCTTGTTTAGTAATATGGATATTATGTTTCTGAAATCATTTTTATGTTTTAACAAAAAATTTTTGATACCGCATGTGCGACTTGTGTACGTGAAGTCCTGCGTTGCTTTTGGTTTGGTTTTAAAGAATTAGATTTTTAGGAGTAGTATGAAGTTTTGATGGTTACCTGGTGCTGACCCTTGGCCTTGGCCTGGTAGATACATAGAATAAAGTATAATAACAGTACGGGTGAAATGTGCGTTGCGTAAAAATTATACAGGGTTGATTCTATGTTACTGATCATTCTCTAGAAAGAACTAGATCTACTCTCATTAACAACCCCCAACCGAACCTATCATCATTAATAATTTCCAGTTCCCGAACAACTGCCGACCTCCAATAAAGACAGACAAAGATCGCTTCGTAATTACCTCTGTACCAACATTCCTGTTGATCCCAGCGCATGTTGATTAAAGTTTTAAATAACGAGTCTTTCGCCCCGTTCCTCGTTAGGGAGGATCACTTTGTCTCTTCTGCTCTTTTAATTATGACCCTTTAATTAAAACTAAGCATGGCGTGTCGGTTATTGACGTGTTGTTGTTAGGTTAATAAATTTGGTGACTATTTAAAAAATACTGGGTTATTGTTTTTCGTCATGGTATAGTTAAGTAAAGTTTAGGTTATACCATGATGTCTATTGCTAAAATTTGTTCATAAATTGCTGAGAATTGCACATAAATAATGGGTTTAAATATATTAGTACTAAATTACGAAATAAATAAGAGAAGAAAATCAGTCTCATTTAAAAAATCATCACCTGAATGACTATTATACCCAACAAAAGAAAGAGAAAGAGATTATAAGTTACTTATTTATTAATTCACGCTTGAATTCCACAATTTATTAGAAACGGATGTACTAATTAAGCGGATAAAATACAACATCCTCGTCGTTCAATAAGAAAGTTTACCTGTCTATCTAACAATAACAAAATCACAAGTGAAAACGCTGAAATGTAAGTCTTCTAAATTTCGATTAAGCGACCGCCATAAGTAAGAAACGTCAAAATTTTAATGAGATGTCTTTGAGGCCATAACGAAATTTAATTTGGAGGCCCTACTTTATTATGTTAGACATCAAAAAGATGTTCGTTGGGGCAGAAAATTGGGATCCTTGCGTACACCCGTGTGCCCGTGTGGCTCGACCACGGCTTTATGTTTTAATCATGTTTTTTTAATGAGCACGCGTGTGAGAGCCTAGATATACAGGCTGAGGAATGAATGTTTAATTTGTATGAAGAGAGCTACAGTTGAAATTTTAGAATTACTTCAGTGAATTTATCTTGACTTAGAATTAATTACGCTTGATATTGGCCTTAATTTTGTTGGGCGTCGCGCTAAACTAATTTTATATATTTTTTATATATAACATAAACAATTATATTTTATAACTTTCTTATTAACATTATTGAAAAAGAACAGAAAATATTTTGAAATGTCAAATTAGTCTATGTTCTGTAACTTACGAAAAAAATATGTAAAATGTTGTGATGGTGACTTAATTAAATTCATTGTAAGTGGGCTAATCTTACAAAACCAGGTAAATAATCTGCCATCTCTCTCTCAGGACTTTTGTTAAAGGAGACTTAATAGGATTACATTAGATAGATAGATAGATAGAGTATTCTTTATTGTACACCAAAGGAAAAACTACAAAGCGAAAATACATTTTACACATAGGGTACAAATGGCGGTCTTATCGCTAAAAGCAATTTCTTCCAGACAACCAGTGCATGGAAAGAATTATGGAAGAAAAATATAGAGGGTAGTGGTATTAGTTTATATTTTAAACAACAGAATCATATGTACTGTGTAAATTTAAGTTTCCACTTATGTGTGATATTCCGCCATCTCGTTAAATTGAGATTTGACCCCAATGTACTTGGTAAAAGCTCAGGATAATAATATGATGCTTTAAAGTTCCACTTGTTGATCAAGTTCGTTCAAGTTAAGAAAAGTCGCCCATAAAACATCAACTGTTCAGACATGGCTTGAATACTATAATTTCTGTGTCTATTATTATTTTTTTCTTTTTGAAGAAACGTTGCCCGACTCTAGGATTTCTCCTGTATCGTGGGTACAGTTTACAAACATACATGTCACATACACACACAACCAGACCCGAAACAACTATCTGTAGATCATAAAAATATTTATCTCGAGCGAGGATCCAACTCGCAACATGTAGCGGAGAGAGCTAATCGCTTAGCCACTTCGCCAACCGTTTCGTGAAACTAATTAAAAAGTACCTGCCTTAATAAGTACATGAAATATGTAGGTAAAAATTCTGTAAATACAGATTACTAGGCGTTCCCGCAACTCCGTTCGCGTATAAAGATTTTTCATAAAAACTTTGAACCCCTGTTTTAACCCTTAAGGGTGAATTTACGAACGTAACAGCCAAATTTCAACCTTAAAGCATTTATAGTTCTTGAGATTTCTTGATTGGCCAGTGAGTGAGTGAATCAGTGAGAGGTATTACGCTTTTAAGATCGATATTATTAATAACAGATTGCCTCATTTGTGGCGTGAGGTCCTGGGTTCGATTCCCGGGTCGGGCAAAGTATTATTATTGTGTTTTCTTTATGGCAATTCTCAGTATGACTCGGGTACGTCTTAAAACTGCGATATGCAAAGAAACTAATGAATCAGTTATTAAAATATAGGGGCTGTTATATGTAAGAATACTCGTGGTTGAAGAAATTATAAATTTGAATTACAAAATTTATTTATTTATTTATTTTCAACCAACTTACATTAACAGATAATTCCACACATATAAGTTATAGGTTACATACTATTTGATTAGGTTAAAAAGTATGTATCTAACCTTTGTTAAATTACAAGGTTCTCACTTTGATTCCCAAGTAGAGCAGAATTTTGAGACTTTATGTAAGAAAAGTTCTCAGTTAGCGGCCCGTATTATCACGCCTGTTAACATATAAAGGTTTGGTAGAGGGGCATTATTGTACACCCACATTTCACTGATGCTGTTATTGAGCCGCGTGTAATAAGGGGCACAGTTCCAGACTCCATGCAGTTACTGAGCATTTCCATGCCACAATAAAACTTAACCCGACCCGCGAATAGAACCCAGGATTTCAAGCTCAGCAGTCGTGCTTGCGACCACGACAACCAGTCACGTGTTAAAATTATGCGAAATTTAAAGTATCTCAATCAGAGAACGTCTGTCTAATATGTTAATCCGTAGGTCTCATGAAGTTCAAGCCTGAATTTTGTATTTGCTCCTTGAGGGACTTGGGGCCAAAGAGCTCGCATGGTAATAGAGACTTATTATAAAATATTCCTTATGACAAGCGTAAAACGTTCATTATAACATGAAAGGCAACGCAAATATGCATGGAAGAAGATTTAAGACATTGTTGCTCTTTGTAAACCGAAATAAAGGCTTTGGACGAGTATTACTTTCAAAATTATGCTTCAATGATTTTGGTATATTGAGCGGTGATCTTCTGTGAGTCAGCATGATCAGTACCTATGTACGTGATCACATGGGAGTCGTTCATGCTGTAGTGGAAAGATTAGCCAGTCAGCAAAGGTAGTATCGAGGCTAACACGAGAGAAGATCCAAGGGTTCAAGGCATACAAGAGAATATCACGATTTTTCATTCGTGGAGATTCTTTCTTTCTTTCATGCTCTACAGCGGCGATTAAATGATGTTACAAATCGGTGCAGTGGTTGAGAAATCGACTGCTACGCTACGTGTCGCGGGTACGATTCCAGCACCGAAAAAAAAAAAATTATAAGTTGCTTTGTGTATAATATATGTAGCGCCTGCTACTCGCAACATGGCAAAAAGTAAAACGCCATCTAGCGGAGTGAAGACAACAACAAACCCTGAATCGCACTATGAAAGTTTACAACGATTCTAACACATATACGAATGTCCGACATCAATTGTCGGGCTTCGGCCCGACAGGCTAACCACCTTGCCTGGTCGGAGGATTCTCCCTTTTCAATGGAAGAACACCATACCTCGTTCCCCGACATATATATATATAATAAACTGTCCGTGACAAATAATGCTTGAAAAAGGCTAAAGCAGCTAACTAATAAACGCAATCCGCTCTTAGAATCTTTTTTAAATTTTCCAACAGAAAATATCACCTAAGTAACGTGACATTTAGGCAAAATTATCATACATGATAAATGTGCGAAATTCCGTGTGGTCTCCTTAGAGTTCCCGAGGCCCACCAGGCACTTTTAGGTACCGGAGCACCGGTGGTGAATTTACATCCCTACATCGACTCAACATGGATGATAGTCCACGAGAGTTCTCACTACGAAAACAAAAAGGTTACCTATCGAAAGATATTAAATAAATTCCTACTTGACGCAATGTAAATCAATGCCACATCTAGGTACGCTTTTTCCGCATTACTTTGCGATGAGCAATAACAATTGTTGCCGGGTTGAATTAAAAACAAAATTATCTGGAACTACACACTAGCCATTATTTGGACTGTTTTTGATGATGTTTTGTTTAAATCAAATTATGTTTTGTGTTTAAAACTGTACTTAACTTATTATTTTTATCACAGACTTATAATAACTGCATTTTAGTACTACTGTGACCGTTATCACGTTTTAGTTATACTTAATTTCTCATGTAAGTGAATGTCAATTCTTTTGAAAAATATAGTTATCTTAAACCTGAGATATTTAAAGATGGAATGAGCCAAGGAGTGTTGGTAAAGGATCGCTTAGTAATCCAATACTGTAGTCATATTTACATATAATTTGCTCAAGGCCTCATTCTCGCTATTTTGGAAATGTGTGGGCGCCCTTATCTATTTTCAGATTCCAATCTGTCACCGAGGTTGTTGAACTCTTGGTTTGATAAGGGAAGTGCTCATTATACTAAATTGGACGCAATCTAAAATGTTTAAGCTTAGGTATTATAGTGCCCAGAATTTATCGAAATCTGCCTCTTCGGTCGCAAAGTCCTTGGTTCGATTCCCGAGTTGGGCAAAGTATTATTGGGTTTTTTACACGGATGTTCCCCGTACCTAGCAACATGAGGTTTGGAATTGGGCCCAGTAGATGGCAATAGGATCACCCCTCGATCGGTGCAATTTTTTTTTTTTTCGATATGCCTCACTTTTAGATTGAGGAACCAGGCAGTACTATAGGGCTGAAATTATTCAAATATATTCTATTGTCATGCAAACGCTCCAAAGTGACTATAGATGTGAAGAGAACGTTTGTGACAGAGATGCTCCTCGATAAGGTTAAAGAGTTTTCCATTAATAGGTGTCAAGGTCTTATGGTCCTTTTAAGGGTGTGGTTCATCCTCCACATGGCGTCAGTTCTAACATAACATAACTGTGTGTGTGTGGTGTACTATTATAAACTCACATTTCGCCGATGCTGTTATTGAGTCCCATGTAATATTATCTGCCTAGCCTTTTCCCGTCTACATTGGGGTCGGCTTCCAATCTAACCGGTTATGACTGAATATCAGTATTTTACACGGAGCGACTGCCTTCTGACCTCCGCCACCCAATTACTGGGAGACACTGATACTCTAAGGTTAGACTGGTTGTCAGACTTTTTGGGCTACTGATACCGGTAACGACTGTTACTTATAGGTCTTCGTATGACACCCGGGACCAACTGCTTAACGTGCTTTCCAAGGCACTGAGGGGTCTTGATACGTGAAAAATGGTCACCCATCCAAGGACAGACCGCATCACGCGCTGCTTAACCGAAGATCGATTGATTTGTGAGAAAGCTATGTAGCTACGAGCCCCTCCAAAGTAAAGTCGAAGGCAACAGCTGGTACATCATATAACTTATATAATATAAAGGCAAAGACAATATTTTTTTGTTTATAAAAAAAAACATTGTTAATTTGACCAATATAAATTGGAAGTACTATAGCATATTTATATAGGGAGAATGAAGGCATTACCCGAAGGCTAATCTCCTAAAGTTACCCATACCTATAAGCCATGCATGAAACAGCAGATTAAGGGAATATAGGGTTTTCGTTTGACTTTAATTCTCTAAAAGCAAATATGGTCTATACATCTTGGGGCTGATTTTTTAATAGCTTGGTAAAACTCAGATATATTATTCCTCTGATAAGTCCATACAAAAACTGTTCCAATTTCAAATTAACAGCTAGCTAAGTATTATATCTGTTTTGGAAAATGGGGCCTTAATATTTAAATGTCAATAGTTACTGTGTCATCGCTCATGTCATAACAAAACTTATAAAGAAGTATTATGAGATCTCCCCTTTTATTTACAACTCTCATGGCTAGCGCAGTGGCGTGCGGTTCATTAAGGCAAAAAGACACTGCCTACTCTACATAACTCAGATACATATTTATTATAAGATATTTGAGGTCGCAAATCACATATATCATTATTTAATCGACAAGACGACGAACCAATACCAACATGCACTAGATATGTTTGGTAAGTAAGCTTTTAAATTTTTCTATCTACCCTGTATAAATTTTGTTCCTAACAATTCTTTGAATATTGTATTTGGAGAAAAAAGTAGGTAGTATCCTAGAATCACCTTTGTAAATTCTTCCCTACTTATGTGACACTTGTAGTTGAGATTTAAGAGATTACCTCTTAAATCTCAACTATTGTATGTGATTTTTAAAAGAACAATTAAATCACATACAAAATATTGTATGTGATTTTTAAAAGAACAATTAGTCCAATTCTTAAGTGAGCTAAGAAACTTCGCGCTCCGCGATGAAAAACAAACATTATAATAAAATAAGCAATTCCATTTTATGGAAGTTAAAGACAAGGAGCCCTTTATAGCGTTTGTACCTATGTTGCTGACACACAGAGGCTTGGAGTAACTCACACATATGTACACCGGCCAGAGAAACGGACACGAGCGTTTTTCTATTTTCACGACTTTCAGTTTGTAGGATGAAATTGCGCACCTCTATTTTGAGGGGTAGCCGCCTGCCGCCGCGGGGTGCGGGGCTAGCCAATTTGTGGTGTGAACACATCACTAACAAATGCCTAGTGTAATATAATAAGACTAGACTATAATAAGACTAGACTATAATAACACTGAACTGAACTAGTAGAATGAGTTTGTCTCATTAGTCTAGTGGTCGCAAATGCGACTACTAAACGTGTGGTCTTGAGTTCGATTCCCGGGTCGGGCAAAAGTGTAATTGGGTTTTTCTGTATGGAAATTCTCAGTAGCAGTACGGAGTCTGGAACTGTGCCTGGTAGAGGGCAATAGGCTCGTCGCGTATTACATGGGACTTAATAACGGTATAGGTGTAATACGGGTGTACAATAGTACACCTCTGCCTAACACTTCGGGGAATACAGTCGTGATGTTATGAATTACAATTTATAATGTACTCTTGCATTGATTTAGGGCAAGAGTGGGGCGCGTTTTCATGGCTTGAACTTCTGTGCCTTCAGAAGACATAAAGTAAAGAAAAAAAATGTACCGTTCGTTTTGTTTATGCAACACACTGTAGATCACCTATCTTTGGTTCACTTTACTGAAAACTCCTTGTCTGCTAACCCGCTTGTCTCTTCTCGTTTCGGCTGTGCTCCACTACGATGTATACTAGCCCTTACTCACACACATACGTCCGCGAAAGCACGTACGGTTTTATCTCGCTCACGCCTCAAGACATTAAGCCAGTTGTAAAGTTTATTGTTTGTTTAAATTTTCATGAGGTCCCCGGTGTTGTAAGCCTGCTTTATAATGTACAGGAGGATGCCGTTTTCGTTGTTGTTCTTAAATGCGTGTGAGTGTTGCGTGTGTTTCTTGAAGGGTAACGTCATAAAATTGTTTTCACATAGAATCCGGTAGATGACTACTAGTCATTTGAGTTACTTTTTATGAACTATCAAAAAGGACATTTTGTTCTAAAAATGTTTGGAATAGCAAGGCGTGACGTTATAATTTTTCGTTGCCGTTGACATACTTATTGTGTGATTTTGATAAATTAAAAATTAAAAATACCAAAGATAAGCAAGAGATTAAGTTTAACTAAGTTTTTAGAAGAAAAACTATTTATAAAACAAAATTTCAGAATTTATTTTTGATGCAGTCATCTAGCCTATTCTTATATCATGCTTAGTTGAACTAGGGGTACGCAGAGCTACAGTACCCTAATAAGTTCGCAGATTATCACACGTCTAGAGGCTAAGCGATTGGTTCTGTGCTACTTGTCACGGGTAAAAAACAACTATCTGTGCTTTTGCACAGGTTTATGTGTTGGAAACTGTGCCCATGATACAGGATGTTCCATACATGCCTAGTTCTCTATGAAAATGTGTGTAGGTCAGTCGAACCAGGGACTCAGCATTTTGAACGACTGTAGTCTGACCTCCACAACTGAAATATACGTAGCACGGTGTACTTATGTTCACTACATTTTAATACATGGGCCTTTGGTATTGTAATAGTGTTTAGTAAAGTAGTTTGTTAGATTATTTATTTATTACTATGGTGACCAGCCTCCTATAAAACCTAATGTTTTTGCAACTGAGCCTGATGTTAAAAGATTTTCGACACATAATATCGCCATTGCCAGTGTCCATGTTCAATGGTTTAGTCTAATGAGCAATGTTTGCAATGTTTTGATGTGTGAACATACCCACATTTATTCAACTGTTTTTTGATGATATTGTAAATGTACCTACCTACAAATGATGGAATACTGTATAATTTATCGCTCCGGCACTGGTTTGCATGTACGTACGATTATTATAATCTTGTATTTCTCAGCCAAATGAATGTAATATTCTTATGGGAAATAAATATCTTAAACCAGAAAAGCTGTCGAATGTTAAAGCATTTTTTTTGGTTTGGAGGTCGCTATAGCGGCTTCTGAGCATCATGGATGCGATTCCCGGATCGGAGAATATAATTGGAGTTTGTTAGGAAATGTATCAGTGGCAGCACGGAAATAAAGTAGTTTTCTAATAGATACATGATACTTAATAATAGTGAAAATCGGAAAAATTTGGGTGTAGAATAATACAATAAAATGGTCTGCTTAACCCTTCGGGATAATAAGCGTGATACTTTGCAGCGCGTAAATATAGGCAGGGTAATGTTAGTATTTTTCTAACAATCAACTTGATATATTGCCAAAACCCTTCCGCCATAGTAAAAATGATCTCTTTATCATAAGAGATTTGGAACAATAAATAAAATGAGCCAGTTCGTTATCCTTATTCTGCACAAATCTATACAGAAGCTACGAAACCATGGGACGTTATAGAGGCAAATGTACATTATTTAATGCTTATTTTCTTGGCAATAGCTCTGGGCAGGCGGAGATGCTGCTTCTACAATTTACGATCGTAGCTCGTAATTATGATATTAGCTTCGTATGTTTAGGGGCGCTGGATTGTTTTCGGGTTATTTACTTTGTTTTTTTTTTGTTAATATTGTTATCGATTATCTTTTTTATTAGGTCACAAGTGAATTGTTGCATTATTTCAGTTTGTGTATTTTGATACGTTTTGTTAATATTACAGAAAGATGTTTCGAATGGTTTTGTTTATATAATCATATTTATTATTAGTTGCTAATAACGAATTTATTAATATTTTAGGTGATGTAGAGGAGCTACGTTCTGTAGGAGATTATTAGGGTCTAATATCATAATTCATCATTTAAAAAATATAATAGTGTTCCAAACATATCTAACATAACATAACATGGCGCCTGTATTTTCCGAAGGGTTAGGCAGAGGCGTATTATTGTACACCCATTTTTCGCCGATGCCGTTATTGAGTTCCATGTAATAGGGGGCAAGCCTATTACCATCTACCGGGCACAGTTCCAGACTCCGTGCTGCTACTGAGAATTTCCATACAGAAAAACTCAAAACCACTTTGCCCGATCCGGGAATTGAACTCAGGATCTCACGCTGAGCAGTCTTACTAGCGACAACTAGATCAAGCAGTCAACATATTCAACTGAATATAAATATCTATATGCCTTTCTCTTTCATTTCATACACCTTTTATGAATAGCTTTTGAACCGTATAAAGTGACACACATAAAAACCAATCTAAAAATACCTCTATAGTCTCAACACACCTGCGTCATACCACAACGAATATCGTTTGACGTAACTGTTATAACCGTTATAGTTACCTGGCCTAGTTAGCCAGCGGCATGGCTGATGGATAACTTCACGCATCCAATGGATAGGTCACGTTTATTTTTAGTAAAAAAAAAAAAGAATTTCTAGAGCAGCCTTTACGTGAGGGGTACTATTCTTGGGTAGTCATTGATGAAATGAATGAATTATTTTAATTTACGGTGATAAGTAGCGTAGAAACTGTAAATTTTAATGAGAGATATGCCCAACATGGGCGAAGGCGGGCTGTAGAAATGAAATGAAATTATTTATTTTGCAATTAGGATTTTTCAATCACTTTAACACGTCTTTTTTGAACTAGATGGCGTCGGCATTTCCTATGACTATCCCTGAAAAGAAACGCCGAAAGAACTCAGGATGGGTGGATGTTGATGATATTGATAAGTTAGGGATTGGTGTAAGGGCTATTTGACCCGTAGAACACTCCTGAGTCTCCTTTAGACCGTTGGAATATATAATAGACAAAATAACAGCATTACTCCTGTGTTCCCCGCAGAGTTAGGCAAAGGTGTAATATTGTACATCCACATTTTGCAACTGCCGTTGTTAAGTCTCACGTCCTCATCTATTGGGCACATTCCATACTCCATGTTGTTGCTGAGAATTGCCAAAAAAGAAACCTCAATAACAGTTTGCCAGACCCAGGAATGGAACCCAGGACTTAACGCTCAGCGTCGCGTCAACTATTTTCTTTTTTCTTCTCAAATTCATAGTTCTTTATTTCATCTGAGTCATATTCAGGCACTTTCAAAACAAATCAGAATCTAGCTTCACAATTACGAAAGTGTGTTGGTCCTATGGACCTGCATGAAATACCAAGAATATTCTTTAAAAAATATGGTTTACAATAAATCTTCAAACTGAAATGTTGTGTATATAAAACAATACGTATTTATTATAAAATTACACAAAAAATACTATTATTAATTAAAAGAAAAAATAAAACATTTTTTAGACTGTTGTAATAGTGTCTAACAATGAAAATAAAAGAATACATAAAAGAATACATAAAAAATAACATTTTTTTAAACGTGGCCGCAACCTTGGTTTAATTTCTGTATCGTAGACACAGACCCGAAACAACTATCTGTAGATCATACAAATATTTGTTCCGTGCTAGAATCTAACCCGCGACACGTAGCGCAGCAGTCGATCTCTCAACTATTGCGCCAACCGTGACGTCAATGATTACATCAACATACATCATTTCCATCAACTCACGAGTCGGTAAACAACTTCATTTCCTTACAACGTCGCTCCGTTTCACCACAAAGAATGGTGGTCCATACATTTTCATTTGTCTTGTCTCTTTGCACTGAAGAAAAATGTTGAGTGTATTTATCTTGGGCGTCGTTTTCCTGAAGTTTGCGGTATTGGCACTAAGTGCATAGGTACTACGTTGGTGCTTACACTCGTCACATCGACGGCATTGTTATACACTTTCAATGTAAAAAAAATTTTCACACATTCCTACAAAAAATCTCGGTAAATTAATTAAGATTTTTTTTTGTACATTTTCACAAAGGTATTAATGAAACTAACCTTTTCGTTATACTTGTACAGTGACATATTTAAAATAGTGTAACCGAATTCAGTGCTGGCAGAAATACTACAAATTTCATATTTAGTTTGTGTTACGAGTTACGAACGGCTACGGCGTAGCAATATCGTAGCGTAGCATTTATGATAATTGCGTGGCTTTTACCCACAGCTTCGTTCAAATAAATTTAGAATTGTAAAATATGCTCAATAGGAACAAGACTGCAATATTTCCATTAAAAACACAAAGAGGGGCACGTTTGTTTCTGAAATGTTTTTTTAAATTAATTGGTTGATTACAAATGCCATATTGAAATGTACGCGACCGTAAACATATAGCTATACTTCTTTGGCAATATAACCAATAAGTAGAACGTTTTTAATTGGAATAAGTCGTTTGAGGAAAAGTTCTGCACGTTCTCAATGAGCCCCAATAAGCTCATTATAGTCGTATTTATGTAAAACGAGGTCTTAAATAATAATCCATGATTTTACATTTCCGACATAGTTGGCACAGTGGCTAAGTGATTAGCTTTCTGCGCTAGATGTCGCGGGTTTGATTTCCGCACGGAACAAATATGTCGGGTCTGGTTTTGTGTGCATGTGACATTGTATGTTTGTAAACTGTGCCCACGACACAGGAGAACACTCAGTGCAGCGTAAAGTTTAAATAAAAACGTTTTGGTGTAATTTTTCTTTCTTTTGATGTCTTTTTCTATGACTTAGCTAGTGATAACATACTGCACTAGCTACGTAAGATGCAAGAGTGTAAGGAAAGAGGGGTAGAGGGTGAGGGGTGCAAAGAATGCATCTCATAAATCTTTTCAATCTCCTTTACAATAAACAAGGAGTGATTTTGACAGGCCGACAGGTGATTTTCAACATTTATTTTGATTTATATACATATAAGATAGATAGATAACAAAGTCTTTTGATAAATAATAAGTACTTTTACTACAAATCCATACTCTTCTGTAACCCAGCGTTGCCATGAGCTCTTTATAACCATTATTAATAGATCACAGGATCGTTGAGGATTATCGGTTGACGAGGGCGACTGAGGGGACAAGATAAAATAATAGTATATTTATGATACACTAGCGTTTGCCCGCGATTTCGTACGCGTGGGATTTAGAGTCTGATTTTTTCTTGCGGTAAAATGTAGCCTATATTTTAAGTTAGATTTCTAGCTATACATCGGCGAAAACTGCATTAAATTCCATGCAGTAGTTTTTGCGTGATGCGTGTACAAACATACAGGCAGACGAAAATTCTAAAAACTTTTGGTTTGGCTTCTGTTGCTCTAATAAAGACCCCTCATATTAGTTTTCCTCCAATATATGTATATAATGTACAGACATTTATGTGCTGATATTTATGCCTGTTATAATTTTATTATATGTATAGATTATTTATACTTGTTTCCAGCTAGCATGATAAGTAAAGCCTTTGTTCCCAAATTGCTTAAAATGTTATCATGCGCATTCAGTATGGTAAAACCATAGATACATACATACTCTCTACAAAGAAAACCATGCCAATATACGCATAATACTGTAACCCCATTCTATAACCATAAGAAAAAAGATTATCTATAGAGCTCTGTAAACGCAAGGCTGATTGAATTGAACGCCTTTGCATCGATTTTCATCGTCCCCCTCTCCATTATTAGCATATTCTTCTATTGCGCGGAATCAAACGGCCCGCATCTTTCACGGCGTTTATATTGACTGAGTGGGTAAGTACGATTGGTTGGAGATAGCGTAGTAACTACTTTATTATTGAAGTTATACTTCTTTTGGCGCGCTTGATGAGAGTGAATTCTTATAATGCGCGCGCACACCGACAGATAAAAGCGACACCATGAAGTTGGCTGGTATATGTTTCTTAAATTTTCTTGGGAACTGATAGCTATATTCAAGGTAGTTTTCTGTAACACGTGTTTCATATCAGTGGAAATAAACAAATAAATAAGAAGTATAACTTCTTACGTGCGTACACACACACATTTTTATATAGTAGGTCATCGGTCTGGTTACAGTACGTAGATTGGCTAAAAAGTGGGCTAAAGTACTACTAGGGTTCTCTCTCTCTTTAATTTAAGAGCTTAGCTCTTGCCAGTGGAGCAATCGCCACTGCTCTTTAGTTTCTGCCTTCGTTTTGACCTTTTGATACGACTCTACCCCTACTTTCTCTTTTACTTGCTGTGCAAAGCTACGGTTAGGTCTTCCCCTTCCTCCCTTTCCTTCAATTTTTCCTTCTAATACTGTCTTGAAGAAGTGATCATGTCATATCACGTGGCCAATCATTTTTCCAATCAACTAGGGTTACGTACATCAAATATATAACCAGATGTTTAAATTGAAAACGCCCGTTTACACCATAAAAGTTCATGATGAACGGTTGATTTCGCTTATTTGTCTGTTAGGTACCTACATATGTTGTTAGTGTACTTAGGCCTTGTTCGACTGAAGTAAATGTACCCTCCGTATATATGAAGTATCGATGTTATAGGAGTACCTATACTTGTTGATGAATATAATGATAAAAAATTAAGTTATGAAGTCCGATAGAATTAATCTGATTTAAATGAAGTATTTTTTTTTTTTTTTTTTTTTAAAAACTTTGCCCCACTCTAGGAATAATTCCTGTATCGTGGGTGCGTTTACAAACACATATATTCACATACACAAACACCCAGACCCGAAACAATTATCTGTAGATCATACAAATATTTGTTCCGTGCGGGGATCGAACCCGCGACACGTAGCGCAGAAAGCTAATCGCTTAGCCACTGCGCCAACCGTGTCGTCAAAATTGTATTGAAGAGTTTTGTAAGAAAACACCTTATCCGATGCGATTGACGAAATCAATTTAGCGTTAAGTGCTGATATGGTAGAAAGGGGAGCCTTGTGGTGAGATTTCACAAGTGGCGTGCGGTTCATAAAGACAAAAAGACACTGCCTACCCTACATAACTTAGATAAATATTTATTATAAAATATTTGAGGTGGCAAATCACATACATCATTATTTAATCGACAAGACGACGAACCAATACCAACATGCAGTACGTATTTTTGGTAAGTAAGCTTTTATAATTTTCTACCACCCTGTATAAAAACTGTGTACACGCCACTGTTTCACAGTCTATCCTTAGACGCTTGTTCGTCTTTCCATCACATCATCTACGAAACAACTGATACTTGGAACAGTTATGATAAGTAACATGCTGAACCAAACCAATTTCAAGTTATATAATTTTTATGATACAGTAAGTTAGTTAAGTGTAATAATTTTTGGCTGCTTCATTGGTCTAGTGGTCGCTGCTGAGCGTGAGTTTGATTCCCGGGTCGGGCAAAGTGTTATTAGGTTTTTCTGTATGGAAGTTCTCAGTAGCAACATGAATTCTGGAACTGTGTCCGGTAGACGGCAATAGGCCCGCTCCCATTACATGCAACTCAATAACAGAATCGGGGAAATGTGGGTGTAATGGTACACCTCTGCGTTACCCTTCGGAGAATACAAGCGTGATGCTATGTTATGTTTATAGTAGGTATATTTATCAGCGGATATTTCCCCCCAAAAATACATTAGAAAATCAAATGTAAAAAACTCACATTTTACCAACCAAACGGTCGTACAAATTAAACAAAAAAAAAACATCAAACAAACGCAGATTCCTACACCATGAATTATTCCATATGTTTTTACGCGCCTAAATACGCTACGGCCTCCTTAGGGTCAAACCTTACTCGGAACTGTTACATTAAAAAGTAAAGGAATTCATTAAGTAAATGAACGGTTGGAGAGTCCTCAGGCGTGGTTGGTGTATTTCTTTTATGATATGATTCGGGCGTGCTCATATGCTGAAGTGGTTGGGTCAGGTAAATTGTTAATAATAATTAATCTTAACGTCAGTAAGAGCATTTAATATAGATAAAAGAAACACTTAAGAACTTATAAAACTCACATCAACTGTATATCTCGTGGTGCTCGTAGTAGTTCTTTTGTTATTTATATAGTAGGCAAAGTTACGCTATTCGTTGTCGTTACATATATATTTATTTATTTATTATTGGTATACTAACAGCAATACATATATAAATTAAAGTAGGAAACAATACAAAAATGACATGTCTATATATATGTATGCCCATAACTGGTACATATAGCATTCATATAATAGACGGCAAGTACAAAGCAACTGACATAATTATGACGTAATGTATTATTTTATTTTAGGAAATAAATGATGTAGATTTATTTTGATATAATTAATACTAGTAAGTACTCACATGATATTTTTTGACTATCAAGTAAGCTTTGTTATTTCTTTGAAAACATCTGATGATACTAATTTTATTTCAATAATTTAATTATATAATATATATTATAAAATTCTTACATTACGAGTATCTTTCGCGACAAGAACTTGACACTCAATTTTTTTCTCATCCTCATTCCCAATGCTCCCGATCCATTTGTTTAAGCAAATTCCAAGATAACTTATGTTTTTCAATTAGCGGGGAAGAAGTATAGGGGCGTAAGTGCGCGTAAAATCCTATATAAGTTCATACAGAACACGATTTACATCGCAACCGGCGCCGTCTTCGGGGCACGCCATAAAAATTCACGTAAATTTATGAAGACATATGCGGGACACGGGGACAGGTTAGTTTAACGTGGATGTACGTTCGGGGGGTTATTGTTGCGTAATTTTATCTTAGTAAAGTATTGATATGTTTATGTGATAGTGTATGAGATACTGATACAAGAATTGTGTTTTTAAATTACATAATCGATATTTTTTTCTTACTTTTTTAAGAATTCATGGACACTATAAATACTTTGTGAAAAAGAAGCAGTTAGAAGGAGTAAGTTCATGCCCCCTGCCGTACAGAGGTTTATTATATTTTTTATTTTAATTTCAGATAAAAATCATAACGGAGAATATAATAACGTGGAACTCAAATACTTTATCACATACAATATATAAGAACACAGATATAATGTACATAATAAAACACAGCGTACAAAAATAGATTGGTAAATGTGTAAAACATTGTCGGGTAATATCGCGTGCGAAGATCTCATATCGCAGATACGACGTTATTCCCGACGCGCGCTCCTCGTAAATAGTTTCTTAGTGTTCAGCATTGTTTCTCTATGGTATTATCTGTATAATAACATGTTCTCCATTTGTTCATTGAGCTGTAAAAGTTGGTTTTAGTTCGGCGAGCTTACGAAAGTAAAAGGGGTATATTACAAAATACGATATTCTAACAATTTCGCGTATCAACTCTATGTACATACGCGTATATTTTTATGAATGTTTTAAGATACTGTTATGACTATATTGCCACCCTGTATGCATGATGAGTGTCAATTGCCGAATATTGCTCGGAATGGATTAGCAAATTGTTATTATTTGTGTTATATGAGTATGTCGTCACGAATTTAGTGTGTTATTGTTAGAACACTATTATATTTGGTTTATTACTCCTATTATTCGAAGAGTTTGCTGGCAACTTATTTTTTTAATGTCTTACAAAAATTATGGCCCACAATGATGACACAAACCTAACCTCAAGTCCTAAACAAATACTGTTGGCCATATTGTTTTATGAACATTAACGCTATAATTATTATATTACTAGCTTCCGCTCGCGACTTCACCCGCGTAGTTTACGAACCCGTACATTTTTCCGGGATAAAAAGTAGCCTATCTGCTATTTCAGACTATAATCTATCTCTGTGCCAAATTTCATCCAGATCCTTTTAGCCATTTTTGCGTGAAATAGTAACAAACATACACAATACCGTCACACATCCGTCCATCCTCCCAAACTTTCGCATTTATATTTATAATATTAATTATATAGTAGGATAGGATAGGATGGTCGGATAGGATAGGATCGTAGGATATTGATATAGTTCTGAGAACAAACAATCTTCTTGGATCTAAACTCTATTGGTAAAACCTATCTTATAAAATTGCCTTCTATAAGCTTAACCGAATCCAGCTAGTCGCCTTGTGGCCGAAATTCGACCGTATCAATTTTTAAGTTTGAACATTACTGAGGTTCTTTTCAAAGAGTTTGACAAAGAGTATATTATGTACCTCTGTAGGCATTGCAAATATTTTATTTTTAATTTTGTTCAATTACGTACGTACGTAATAGACTTAGTATTCCGCTTATCTAAATCTATGGTGCGAGCGACATTGATTTGACATTTGACATTGGCAGTATGAACGTAAACAAACTCGCATTCGTATTTATAATATTAGTTAGGATTCCCGTTCCCATGGGAATACGGGGAATAAAATATAGCCTATTTTACTCGCTTATAACGTAGCTTTACATCGGTGAAAGGATTTTAAAAATCGGTTTAGTGGATTAGGCGTGAAAGCGTAACAAATAAACAAACAAACAAACTCACTTTCGCATATATAATAGGGTAAACTCGTTAGAGATGGCCATAGTTTTTTTTAATTTTAACTTTAAATAAAACTGAAAATATTGAGATTATAATATAAAACTTTTAGTTTTAGGAAAATTAAAAACAATCTGGCTTTAGAAAATCAGAATAAAGATATTCTTTTGATGAAAGAAACAGATATAAAAAAAGAATTAAAATAAAAAAACTATAATTGGCCGTTTCACCCGGTTGATACAGGAATGATGGCCGTAGTCGTACGGGACAGATGGCCGGCACTACATTTGCCTCTCTACCTTGCCTCTTTCCTTTAATTTTTGCTTGCTGGAGCTCCTTTTTATTCTTCTGCCCACATTTAGAGCACATGTAATCAAAAATTATGCGATATTATAATTTTCTTTTGTCTGCATTTTGTGTGTTTTTCATATATATTTTTTTTTCTTTTAAAAACATTGCCTCACTCTATGATTTCTCTTGTATCGTGGGTACAGTTTACAAACATACATGTCACATGCACAAACAACCAGACCCTAAACAACTATCCGTAGATCATACAAATATTTGTTACTTGCGGGAATCGAACCCGCGACACGTAGCGCAGAAAGCTAATCGCTTAGCCCCTGCGCCAACCGTGTCGTCAAATATCACAATCAATCACAGTCAAATATCACGTCAATATGTTACATTTAATATTTTATTAATTATCTGAGTGGAAACTGTCGTCAAAGTATCTATTTTTTTTTCTAACATATAAGCGTTTTGGTTTTATACTGTGAGTTTATATTGTTACTGAATAAATAAGAGGTGTACTCATATACCCACAGCTTACAGATCAAACACTGAAGTCAATGTTCAATGAGATGGGTTTTATAACAAATTTCACCACTTCCAGCGCAATTATCAACTCCATTTTCTGCGTCTTTTTTACCTGATGTATCACATAATATTGGTTCCTCCTTACTAGACCTTCTTTCTATCCGTTTGACAAGTTCTCGTTATTTTGCATTTCAGCCTTATTCCATTCAGTATTCACCAAAAAAACTTGTTTAAATTTCCGCTTATTTTCCTTCTTCCTTGGTTTTTCTTAGACGTTATGTGACGAGAAAAATGATATTTTTTATTCTCATCCCTAAACATGTGTATTGGTACCCTTTGTATCATTGTCGGTCTTGTACCTTTAATCAAGGGCTTTCTGAGGTATGTAATAAACAATAGACATCAGTCATTTGTAAACAGACATTTTTCTCAATTTTTTAAACAATTTAAAGCGGCTTTCAATAAATCCTCAATCTAGTTAGGGGTCATCCATAAATTACATCACACGTTAAGAGGGGGGAGGGGGTCGACGAAGTGTGACATTGTGTGACAAGGGGTGGGAGGGGTCCTAAGTTTCGTGACATCACATTTCAAAATCTACTATATCTAAGTATTAAAACGTGAAGTTTGAACTATTAACGAAAAACCTAAAAATATTTCTAACTCTATTTGTGCGAATATAAGATTTAAATTGTTATGTTGGCGAGTTCCTTAAGAGCCTCGCCGTGATTTCAAATAAATGGAAATAAAACGAATTTTGGAACTGCTGTTTTAATTTAATAATTTTTGGATATAAAATTGCAAATATGTGACGTCACACTAGGGAGGGGGGAGTATCACAAATGTGACCAGCTGTGACAAGGACGGGGGAGGGGTAAAAAAAGCATGGAATTCGTGTAACGTAATTTATGGATGGCCCCTTACCTCTAGCAGCTACACCTTTTTATTGGTAACAGTTTGACATCTATAGCAAAAAAGTACAAGCATTAAAATAGCATAAAAAAACATTCAATATTATGGCCATCTTACCTTGCCTCTACATGGTCATCTGTCCTTTTTGTCCGAGTGAGATGGCCACTTCAATATTTAAACTAACGAATCACAATTACTTTACCATTTTGAGGTTAGAACAAAGAAATATATGCACTAAACACAATAAACTCACAAAACACAGAGAACTAATAAAAATATTAGTATTTTGGAATGGTGTATGAACCTACTATGAAATTTTTACCACTGGCGAATGAAATGAAGGTCAATTTACTCACCTTTTTATTTTATTTTGTGCAATGTTTTCTTCGGATTTTGTTCCGTGTTGTCGTACGAAGTGTACTAATTTAAATATAGCGCTATCTTGTGAATAAATTAGCAAATTATATTGATTGGCCAACTCTCCCATATGGCCATCTCTAACGAATTTACCCTATTAGTTAGGATAAGTAGGATTTAATAAAAAATGTACTCATATTCACAAAATCATAACCCCCAAACAAAAGCATTAAAAACACAGGGTGAGGTAATAAATGTTTCAAAAGAAGCCCCTTATTTAATTTGCGAGTCGTGCCGTATCTTGGCGAGTCTCCGCCTGTTGTCAATTTTATTACCGACTTGATTTAACGTGTTCTAAACTGGGTTACCATCAGGTACCAATCTACTTATCTACTTTCTCAATTTCCTGTTGCCTGGAGAAGAAAGGGAGATATTAGATTAAAGTTGTTATTAATAACGCTATGATTTGTTTACTTTGTAAGTCTTGGCTAAGTTTTACACTCGATTCATATACACGAGTGTATGAGATCAGTATTTTACGGAAATATTCATTTGTGTCTTGCTAGGTAGAATAGTTGTGCAAAAACGTCAATGGTTTTCTAATTATCTTTTCATTCAGAGCCAAAGACGTAGATACATCGATCGTTTTCAAGAAAACTTGGGCCATTTGAACTTAACGCTTTTATCCCCAAATGGACATGTCACAAGACAAATGGTTATTTACGAAAAACATTAAAAGGAAACAAATTTAAAAAGAAACAAGTTGACAAACAGCGATCGTTTTTGGGACCCTCCAAATTGGCAGGAAAATGTCAACAAAGTAAGACTATGAATCGTTAAAGTGAAAAAAAAAAGTTATTTTTCCCCGAAATAAATTATTGACAATTCTGAACAGCGTCCCCTCTGGTGCGTACGGACCCCACTAATTTACTAACTAAAGTCGATTTTCAGTAACTTTTTAAAGGAATATTTCTTCAAGCTTTTCCTCGAGTTCAATTTAATTAAAACAAAATATTTGTTTTCTAACCTGCTGTAATTTTTACTTGTAAGACATTAAAATGTTGTTTGTAAATTAACAAATCTTGTTTCACCCAAGAATTGTTGAAACGAACCTTGTTTAAACTCTTGAGCAAAAGTTTCTAATTACAGATAAATATTTTAAAATAAGTATTAAGCAAGAGCGGTGAAAACTTTCGAATACACAAACTTGGAACCTCATTTCATTTAATTGACTTAAGATGAAAGTAAAATAGGTTGCATTTTTTTTCCGCGTTTTTTACACAATGCAAATAATGATAAAGATTAATTTATTTTTTAGATTAGGTGTTACATGTCATGCCATGGAAGGCGTGCAAATATTAAAGTAATGAATTTAAGTGAAATATTAAATTAACAATTAGAATTTACTAACATAGCATCACGCCTGTATTCACTGAAGGGTTAGGCAGAGGTGTACCATTATACACCCACATTTCGTCGATGCCGTTATTTAGTCCCATGTAATAGGGGGAGAGTCTATTGCCATATACCGGGCACAATTCTATATTCCCTGCTGATACTGAGAATTTCCATACAGAAAAACCCAAATAACACTTTGGTCGACCCGGGAATCGAACACAGGACCTCACGTCATTTTAAACAAGTCACTTTTTTAGTATTACCCCGCCATTTAATGTTAGGTTTCTTGCAAATATATACATTGAGGAGAAACGAGGTATGGTATTCCTCCATTGAAAAGGAAGGATCCTCCGAACAAGTCAGGTGGCTAGCCGTTGATAAGATAATTTTTTGTCCGACCCGGGGATCGAACCCAGGACTTGCTTGCGAGCCACGCTTGCGACTAAACCAACGAGGCAGTCAACGATACGATCAAAGTATATTAAAGTTATTACTGAAATCAAGGAAACAGGTCTCAGAACTAACTCCAATCAGAGTTGGCTGTTTGTCGTAAACTTCCATTCACCTTGCCATTTACGACCATAGACAATTTACGAGGTAGTCTATATTGGTTTCGCTGACACGGAACGGGATATCTTTACGGGCAAGTAATATGTTTTTATGTCATGAAGGACACAGGTTGACAGGTTTCATGCTTGGAATGGCTAAGATAATCATTTGTGATTTAGGCAGTGGCGTAGCGTGCGTTTCAGCCGCCCGGGGCGCCCCTTATTTAGGTCATTAAAGAAAGGTATTCCCCGGTTTCGTCACAGAATAAAGAATAAAAAGTACCATGCTCATTTTAATCGGTTCGAACTGTAGGTGTGACATAAATATGAAATGAAATGGTTCAAATATTTATTACGATATAAGTAATAGTATTATTATTATTTATTGTGAAATTTTGCGGCCCCCTAAAAGTGCCACACGGGATGGGCCGCCCCCGCTACGCTACGCCACTGGATTTAGGTATGGTTTGGCTATTGCGTGTGTTACTGTTGTCAAATCAATCCGATCTCAGACTGAGATGAATAGTATCAATCAATCACGTGTACTTATTGCAGTCAATAGCTGGTCAGGGTCTCCATTCTGGCACTGATCGATTTACTGTTTATTTTTTCTTTTGTTTATTTTGCGATGCTCGACGCGTTTGCTTTGTCTATCTATTGAGTCGATGTCTATATAGTGCTGAGTAGAAGCCCTCTAGTTTTTTCGTTACATTTGTATCAATAGATATTCTTTATCTGGAGCTTAGAAACCTAAGCCTTCTCATTCTGAGAAGAAGGCCGTTCTGAGGAACAACAGTTAATGGGCTAAATTATTACTAGTAATGTTAATTTGCCGGTCTCGGGCTAGTCTAGGCTATTCATTGACTCGTCTAATCACCGCAGGACTATTTAATACTTATTTTCTCAAATTCAATGTTCCTACTATGAAACTAAATGAATCTATGCAAAAATTTTTAATTTTTAAGTAATTACGTTTGAAAACTAATAAACACAGAAACTTTACTACACTAACCTTTTTAAAATATTCTCTGTTGACATTTAGGAATGTTCTTATTTTAAAATCTGATTTCGTCTACTGGCGTTCTATGGGGATTTTTTTATAATGGTTGTAAAATGAAATTATTCGGTCAACGACCAATCACCGCACAAAATCATAAAATAACAAAAGCCTCTTTGTAATATTGGAATTGATTGGGATATTTAATTAAAATCGGGATGAGCTGTCGATTACTCCCACGCGTCGGCCCTCTGAAGTAATATTGAGAAAACCCTGTTTTTGAGACGTGTTATGCTTCAGCTATAAACGGAAAATAATGAATATTTTTGGTCGATTTATGATGTTTTATTCAGACTTTTCCAATTTGTAATTCGAGCGCGCTTTTCCTCTTTGCTTCAGATCTCGTATTTCCTTTTAGATGAATAAATAGCGACGAATAAGTCCATGTGGCAAATAAAAAACACACGTAGTCTTATTTTCTTTGAAAAGTCGTATTCTAAACAAATGCTTTTGGATCAGTTATTTTTCAAACTATACGTAATTTTCAGTTCACATTTTTCATATTTTCGTGTGCCGTTCCTTCCAATTTTCCTTTTTTTAATTCATTTGAAATATGGCCTTAGTAGGTATTTTCTGTGCAGGAAACTTTTTGTTTAAAAAATCCCGCTCAGAACTTTTATAAAAGAAAAATTACGTTTGTTTGTAAACGCAACTTTTTCAACAATCCTTTCGTTCTTAAAAAAATAATAAAAAGTATTATACCAAATGTAATGGTTATATTTTATTGTACCATATATAACCAGTCTAACCTTAGAGTATCAGTGTTTCCCAGTAATTGGGTGGCGAAGGTCAGATGGCAGTCGCTCCGTGTAAAATCCTGATATACAGCTGCAACCGGTTAGACTGTAAGCCGACTCCAATGTAGTTGGGAAAAGGCTAGGCAGATGATGATACCAAATATAATATAAATATTTGATGATCAATAATAATTTAATTTTGATCTAGTATTTAATATTTAAAAACGCTCGCATGACAAAATTCGAATTTTGAATATTTGAATGTCGATCAATGTGAATATAGGCTGAACTCCCATGATTCCTTGGCCACGATTTACAAGCGCCGAGGCGGCGGCGGCGGCCGCCATTTCTAATTTATTAGCGTACCCAACGCGGGAAAGTGGAGTTGAGTCAACGAATTTATTGAACAAAAGTGGTTTATTATCGTTGTTACGTAGCAAGATGCCCATCAAACTGATTTGTTATCCTAAAACGTAGGATTGTGACTGACGTATAGGAGACTACGCGTCTGAAAGAAAAAAAATATTTTGGAAAGTGCGAAACACAGAAAATTCTGCAGTTGACAGGTAAATAAAATTTTGTATTTGAAATAATTTTATAGAAAAATTGGCAACGACTGCCTAAAACTGTATTTTTAAATAAAAAGGGAACATGATAATATAATCTCGCCTTATTATAATCAAAGACAATATCTGATTTTATAAGTTTTTTGCCCATGCCGTGGAATCTCAAAACAAATATTTTTTAGCCTTCTGATATTTGATTCCGATTGCGTTTGTGTCTGAACTGCACTCACAATACGTGAGGAGAAATTTAATCATAGGGTATTGCATGAATAAGAAAAATATTACTCTACATAGATAGCAATGACCACTCTATTAATCTACATCTCAAGAATGGAAACATATTGAGACCATATATTACTGTTAGTCTCAGACGGCAGCTCTTATAAGTACATAGCTTCTATAAAACACATAGGTATACCATGTTTCTTTGAACAAGTACGTATAGTAGCGAAGAAAAACAAGATTTCATGGAACAACGTACGTTCTAACTAACACAATGTTTATTACTTCTTATTCCGAGTTGTCAAAACAAATATATTTGTCTAGATCTCTTTATTTTGTATCAGTATATCACTGTGTATAGGTCGTTCAGGATTTTTTGCAGATTTGGGTACTATACCTACCTAATAAGAATAAAAATATGAACACAAAACTAGAGAATTTGTTACGTTTAACAATACCTACTCTTGCGTGATGAAATACGACCCCGTACCTCTCTCAGAGATTATTGAGTCTGCTATGGCTGAAACGTAGTGAAGTCATTATAATATGTCCTGCACTGGATTATTAATTAATCACTTGCTTTTGCTCGCGACTTCGTACGCGTGAAATTTAGCATCTGATATTTTTTTTGAGGTAAAATGGAGCTTTTGTTTTAAGTTAGACCTCTAGCAATACATTGGTGAATTGGTTTTTGCGTGATGAGTGTACAAACATACAGACAGACAGACAAAAATTCTAAAATTTGTTGTTTTGGCTTCTGTGGCTCTAATAAAGACTTCCCATTATTAGTTTTTCTCCAATATCTATAATATAATGTACAAACATCGGCTTGTTATAATTTTATTATATGTATAGATTGATCTGTTAGAATTAAATCACGGCTGATCTTGATAATGACAAATCAAAAAAATTAATGGCATTTAGAATTTGGACTTGGATTTAAATTCGCAATAATCCCAATAACGGGGATATATAATCTGGGAATCGAATCCAAAAATTATACTCAGACATATTTTCATTATTCATCATTGAGCTTGACCGCTGAGTTACATTTGCTTAGGCCAGGGGAATATAAACGAAAAGCTACTAACTTTTGCTTTTAAAAGTAATGTAGCACCCATAAAATCACCTGGGCAATCTTTTACGAGTATCGTCGGCTACGTACCAAATAATAAAACGAATAGCCGTTTATATTACCAAATTTTATTTACTCTGGCTTTCGGAAATGGGTACAACCGTCCGAATTCTCTGTTTATTTATATGATATAGCGGTCGAACGCTTGCTTTCCAGGCAGGGTTCTAACCTTCAACTCGTGAATTTTCAATATCATGTGCGGATCACAATTTCATTAATTCACTTACACTTCACTCAAGTAATCTTGAGTTAACGGTGAAGGAAAACATCGTGAGGAAACCTGCAGACCTGAGAAGGTTAATAAAGTTCTCGATATTTCGTGTAGTCTACCAATCCGAACGAGGCACTGTGGTGAAGTAAGGACTAACTGTGGCTGCTGGGTGTGTATTGAGCTGAATTATTAGTTATACGTGGTAACCGTTTAAAGTACTCACAAATTACCTAAGCCTAATCCTTCTCATGCTGGGGAGAGACCCGTGTCGAGCAGTGGGACATTAACACTCCTCCGGTGTTGCGGGTGTCCATGGGCGACGGTAATCTCTTACCATCTGGCGATCCGTCTGCTCGCTTGCCGCCTATCGCATAAAAAATAAATAAAAAATAGGCAACATTTTGAAATTTACACAATTCGAATCACAAAGGCACAAAATACCTATAACAATAGAAGATAGCACTCGGACTTTCTTGTTCTTTAATATATCACTTTAATAATTATATTCAACTTAGTTTGAATTGAACACTCAATGCCTTTGTTCTGACAAGATTGTTCCTTTTTAATTGAATTTTGGCTCTGCTTAATTACTTTAATTAAGACTCAGATTCGCCCATTTACTTTGGTGTATATATTTGTGTACTACGAAATATTTTTCTGTTCTCACTTTTCTGTAATTAGAGTATGTATTGTGTTGGCTTTTAAGTGAGTCGAGTATTAGAAATTCTTATTTCGTCTCACATTAGGATTCATCGGTATCGTGGCTCATTGTGGGTCACAGTTTACAAACATACATCTCACATGCACACACACTGAAAAAAAAGATTGTTGAACAAGTGCGAATTTTACTTGTTTAAGTATTTCATGTTTAATCCTATAAAGAAAATTATAATACCTATAAACCATACATGATTATTGGCGATAAAGTCAACATGATCAAAATATTAATAATTAAATTGTTACACACATTATTTTTTCTAATAACTAACTTGTTTGAAACAGTCATTTCTATTATCAAGTCAGATGGTATGGTTTATTTAAACAACTTCACTGATGAACACGATTAAGAACTTATTTATTTTTAGTATGATATTTGTTTAAATCAGTGATAAAGTTAGCTTTATTGCTAGCAAACAAGTAGCTTTATGTTCCCATATATGAACATTTTACTTGATAAAAGCTAACAAAAACTTTATGGCAGCCATAATTATTTTTTTCAGTGCACTCTGACGAGTTTCAAACCCATAATCGTAGAATTCCAATCACTGCCACTGCACCTACCGTACCATCTAAATTCTATTCTATGATCAAAATATTTATATAGACACAGAAACCACAAAAAATAAATTTATCTTTAGATGGTTATAATGTTTGTGGTTCATCATAGATATATACGTTTTACGACACCCAGGGGTTTTCACCCTTAAGTGTATTCATATAATTTATACATATACATGATGTAATATGGTGCGAATCGAAAAATGCTGCTGAATCAGTGCTGTCTTTGAAGTCAACTCAAAACTGCCATGGCACTGACTTTCCTCCAAAGGCGAATCCAATCGTTGATCTACATTGTTTTTACTTTTGAATAATACGTAAAAAGAACGAAATTAAAAAAATACTATTGAGTTCCTTTCTGATTCTTTTCCAAGGAATTATTAACCAAACCAGACAAAAGTTTGAATTAACTTTTTATTTTCTGAAAAGAATATCCATGGAGTTTCTTGCCGGTCTCTTCTCCATAACACCTGCCCTAATAATAATAATATAATAGTCTCGACTTTTTAAAAGTGCCTGCAAATGCCTAGTTGAAATAAGCTTTGACTTTGACTTAACGAACTTAAAATAACAAGAATGAATCTGCTACATTATTATGTCACGTTCCAACTAAAAGATTTTAATTTTCCTGTATTGTTAACATGTAATATTACATACATTTGCACGAGTAAGTAAGTAATCACTTAAATTGTCATCCTCCAAGTAGATGTAAGGGAGCATTTGCTAATACTTGAGACCATATATTAACTTTAATTATCTATATTCTTCAACACACGCGCTTCATTTGTCTTTGTCCTCTGTCTGTCTTGTTTATGATTTTCCTGCTACTTAGGTGATTTGTCTGTGATACGGTGTCTCGGATATTGTACAGGCAAACATAGACATAGGTATTAGGTATGTTATGTATAGGATTTACAAAAAAATATTTTTTTATTATAATGTCCTATCCACCTCAGTATATAAATTTTAAATATATATTACATGAATTCATTCATAAATTCCTGATAAAATTATATCTTAATAAAGATTGAAACCTTAAACCAAATACATATACTTGTTACTATATTGATGAATATCTGTCTGTCTTTATGTTCTTCCAAACGCGGATGAATTATCGAGCGAGTTTACAATATGACGCTATCCATCACTAATATACTAATACCTATACTCGGTTTGTTTAGGTACTTAAATAAAGGTAAACAATCTTGATGTGACTTTTTACACAAACACATATTCAACAAATAAACTACTGCTTAAACTAGTGGTCCAATTGATTTGGTAATCGTTATTGTTGTTTTACATTGGTTTTTAGTCGCGTTTTATTTTTAAGCTGAGTTTTTAAACAAAAAATATTAAAAAGACATATCAAGATTGTTTACCTTTAGTTAACTACCTAAACAAATCGAGTATAGTAGCTGAACCTTGACTTTGACTCATTCTGATAATTATTAGGGAAATAAATAAAAGTAATCTATTAATTGATGCATATAGTAATGTGTCAGATGTAATTGTTTTTATTTAAACCTTGCATTGGAATTGGAATTGCAATTGGAATTTCTCGATCCCGTGGGAATTTCGGGATAAAAATTACATAAAAACACTTTTGAGTAGAAATGCATCGTTGTGTAAAAATTTCGAGTCAATTCATTGACTTCTTTTTAAGTTTTGCGGGCACAAACATACGGAAGCCGAATTTTATAATATAAAAATTGCTCAAAATTTAAAATAAGGTGCTGATATACAATAAACTTCACCTACATTTGTTGATTAAAATCGGACCATCAATGTCTTCAATACAATCTACGAGTACATGAGAAAGTGGGATAAAGTAGCATATCTCTTTAAAGCCGAGCAAAATTATTGTAAGCTGAGAAAGCAATCCACTTAGAGATCTGCGCGCCTCTCCGGATATTGCGTTTGTATCGGATAGTGACAAACCCTAACAGCATTTCCTGCAACCAACCTTGGCCGCGAAGTTTGTAACGGATGGTTCTTATGCCACATTGGTCTAGTGTTCGCAACTGCGACTGCTGACCGTGAGGTCCTGTGTTCGATTCCCGGGTAGGGCAAAGTGTTATTGGGTTTGGCACGGAGTCTGGAACTGTGCCCGGTAGATGGCAATAGGTTCGCCTCCTATTGAGTATTGAGTCCCATGCTCAATAACGGCATGGGCGAAATGTGAATGTATGAATGTGTACCTCTGCCTAACGTTTCGGGGAATACAGGCATAATGCCATGTGGTTCTTCAAATATTTGACAGAAACATTTTTTATAAATTAACAAAATAGTTTTCGCACAAATAATAATAAATATAAAAATCAATATCGCTTGGAAGATAATAGCGGGAATCGCGGGACGAAAAGTAATCTCCAAAATAACTGACAAACAGATGATTACTGAATACGAATCTTACATGACTCATAATAAGGGTCGTTAATTACTTGGCAATTTTTTTGTAATTTATATCAATTATGACACGAAAATGTAAATAGGCCTCTTTAGACTCGTAGAACTGGCAAACGAAAAGAAAAACAAAACATTAAATAAAAAAGTATTTAATCAAAAATTTCAATTTTCGAACGTGTACATTCGGTTATTATACAACGCCCACAAAGACTTGATGCTCGCATAAATTCAGCGGAGTATTCGGCTAGCCCCATTTCCAATATTCGGGTAGTGGACGTGGGGTTCGGAAGCGATTAAATTTTCAATTTAAATGCACCGCGCCTTTAACACTTGGTTTAGCTTTGTTTACTGCCACATAGTGTTCACGTCCATTATTTTAGTGTATTAATTTGTGTTAGCCCCGCCCTTTTAAACTGAAGAGAGCATCATTGCAGTTCCATAGATTTTCCTATAATTTTGTTCGTTGATTAACTATTTTTATACAAACAATATTTTAATATGAATAGTTTTTATTTTTCTAACCGTTTGTTATTCTTTTGTATTTTTTTGTAAACTAAATGTGGTATTTCTCCATGTGACCTTTATAAATGTAAAACTTTTATTTGAAAAGAGTTTCCTGTCGGTTTCTTCTCGATAGATCCAACTCACTGATGGAACCGTGCTACTGAAATCACGTCGATTTAGAAGCGCTCGTAAAGGCCCAGTTCATAAATATTTGACTTGACTTGATTGCTAAAAACGAAACGAAAATATTAGGAAAAAACGTATAAAAATGCATGCAAAATGGCTTCTTTTATAAATACCAAACCTGCGTGTGTATTATAAAGCGCTTGAAAGCGGTCCTTCGGGGAATCACAGTAAACGCTTGACAATTACACCGCAATGTTGGTGATTACAGGACAATTTAAATATTACTTCACAGTTGACTTATTTTCATCATCAAACTATTTAATGGACTGCGTAATGACGCCACTTGGTATTGTTGACGAGATTAAAATTACCGCCAAAAAAACCTGTATCTAGGTACCTATTTATTTTTTATAAAGTCCACTATCAAAATGTTATTAGGTACGTTGATTTATCAATATATATATTTTTTTTTAACTCAAGGATAGGTTTGTGAATAAAGTATTTAAACAATATGGAGTGGTATTTTTATTCATAACTAGATGGTGGCGCGTTGCTGCCGTAGAAAAAATAAACGTGAAATTGCAAAAATGCTCTTTCAAATATATTTGCCGGAACGATTTGCGCGCCACCTACTTTAAGTTAATTGTACTATGCTTATAAACTTCGCGCAAGTGCAAGTACGAGTAATAAGTTGACAAAGTTTAATTACAATCAGATGAACGGTATGGCAGCGCGTAAAATATGAACAAACAAACAAACATAGATTTTTATATAGCCTAGATTTTTAAACGAATCAAAAGCTGTAAATAGTATACTTCATCATCATCATCATCATCCACAGCCCGACTTGGCCTACGATATAATACGCCTCTTTTTGTGAAGTCAAAGCTAATTTCTAACCACCTCTCTGCTTACTTAGTTTAAATACAAATCTGTACTTGTAGAGGCGCCTACCAAAAATATATAGTTTATAGTCGTAGTGTTAATATATTGCTATTATTTAACACTCTTTTACTCTTTTGACCATATTCCGACCGTATAAAAGAACAATCTAAAATGGACTAATCAGCCGTTTCAATTTTAGACGTCTATTAAACTGTCAGAATATGGTCATAAGGCCCAATTTCTCAATTTTCTTCAAAGATAGACGGTTAAGGCACAAATCCGCCGTTTGACATCGATTTTTGTATGAGTAATCCTCCTTTTAAACATCTGTTATAGTGTTGGTGAACATGGCCCTAAGTGTAAGTGTAAATTTGTACCCATATAAAATATACCGGTCGATTTTGTCCTAAATCATCTGTTATGGTGTCGATGAACGAAGGCGTTACAATAAATATAAGCAGGGCCCGATCTAAGGGCAATTGCCCAGAGCGGCAAAAATCAGGGGCGGCAAAATGGAGGGCGCTGGACGGTTGCACGGTTGCTTTACTGTTGCAAATACCTAGTTAGGAGTGCACACAAAGTTACAGCAGTCTACGGTAGTATCGGTCTACTGGGAAGTAGACTGATCTAAGTGAATATTATACAATTCCAACAATATTACAGACATACGTCGGTCGGTTAGAAATTGCAACATTCTATCTCTGGAATAACATGCTCATGACTTAAAAAGTGTCATTGTAAAGGGCGGCAAATATTGTTTTGCCCGGAGCGACTAAATTGCTAGATCGGGCCCTGAATAATAAGTACATACAAAGTCAACTTTGAGACATACATCGCGTAGCTGGATACAGGAATTCGTCAGTGAAACAAATTTAACAAAGCATACGTCTGTATTCTCCGGAGGTTTAATTGAGATGTACTGAGTTGTATACAATAGGTATATATATTTTTTTAAATAAAACCATCCCCACTTTAGGAATAGTTCCTGTATCGTGGGTGCGTTTACAAACACATATAATTACATACACAAACACCCAAACCCGAAACAATTATCTGTAGATCGTAAAAATATTTGTTCCGTGCGGGGATTGAACCCGCGACACAGCGCAGAAAGCTAATTGCTTAGCCACTCGTCGTATTGTATATTACATTTTTACGTTGCCGTTATAAAGTCTGTACTGAGAGGTGTACTACATTTCCACGATGCTTTAATTAATTCCCATGTAATAGGGGACGAGCCTATTGCCATCTACCGAGCACAAGTGCAAACCTTGGTGAACCATTCAGAAGCTCCTAGTAGAAAAATTCAATAATCTTTGCCCGATCTGGGAATCAAACCCAAGATCCTCAGCCACCCTTGCGACTACTAGACTCGGAAGAAACCTACCATCTTACTGTAGAAAATAATACTAATCGGTTGATTAGCAGATATTAAACTATAATACATTGTAATCAGATTGTCCTTGAAATAATTTCGAGTGTCAGGCAGAGGACTTAATTTCCGCAGTAAGACAATGAGTAGAGGAAAAAAATATTTTAATTTTATGAGGCTATTAACGGATAGGCACAAGTTGTCCTGCCACATAAAAAAAATATTGAGAGGCGCTGGAAGGCAAAAAAAAATGTATAATATTTATTTATGTGAGAAATCGTACGAAACACGCACACCGGAATTTTATAGAATAAATTAAAAGAACCTGTTCTTGTTTATAATATTTAATTGTGTATACCAGTTACCACTTAATTTATTATACGAGGAGTTAATGTGCGATAAGAATTTTAAAAAACCGTTTCCTAAAAAAAAAAAACTTATTTCTATACTATTATTTTTGTCCGTACTCGTTAAATTGACTTTCCCAAAACTGTATTTCTTCCGCAAAAAGTGCGGTCCCCGTTGTGAGTTCGTTGCCAATCTCCATATAATCTTGCTTGTCAAGAGAATATGGCGTCCATTTCACACCCAAGGATTCATCGGGAGTTGGGTTTCTGAAATACAAAAATACACAATATAACACAAATACTAACTAAACAAACAAATAACAAATACTAACTACAAATATAACTGACGACACGGTTGGCGTAGTGGCTAAGGGATTAGCTTTCTGCGCTAAGTGTCGCGGGTTCGATCCCCGCACAACAAATATTTGTATGATCTACAGATAATTGTTTCGGGTCTGGGCGTTTGTGTATGTGAATATATGTGTTTGTAAACGCACCCACGATACAGGAATTATTCCTAGTGTGGGGTAAAGTTTAAAAAAAAAAAAAAAATATAACATACCTACTGCATACCCAAATAATTATCTAGAGGTATATTATTGTACACCAACAATTTGCTGACAGTGTTATTAAGTTAACGAGAATATTGTCATCTCCCGAGAACAATGTCAAACTCTGAGCTCCTATTAAAAATCTTTAAGAGAAAATGTCAATAAAACTACGAGATCCAGAGATCGAACTCAAGACCTTCGCTAATCGGTCACGCAGTAATAAAATAAAATGATTTTAATACATAATTGTTAAACGTACAGGCTTCTACGGTTATCACAATATATAATCTAACTGCCCATATGATAAGATTTGCTAATAAACCAAAGTCACTGTCAATTAAGCATATTTTTTAGTTGCAAGTTAAGCTACACGAGGCTTTTGTAGCGTTAAAAGTATCAATAAGATGTGTAAGGCCAACTTACCCGTATTTAGCGAAGTTAGTCCATAGTTTCGTTACTCTGTCTATAAGTTTGAAAGTATTAGAGTTTGTATCAACTTTTGTTCCCATCAGCTTGATATTAAAGATATAGCTAAGCTCATCAGCATGGCATGTTACTGGTTTCATGCCAACGACTTCTGATAATCCTATTAAATGAGCAATGACATTTCTCTCAGATTTACAAGAGAATTTGTACAAATATACTTTATTCTTCTTAGTGCGAGCACAGATTTTAACCCAGCGCATCATGGGAAATATGAAAAAGTCCATCGAATAGAATTTAACTAATGTTTCCCAATCATCGGGTATTTTGATCTGGTTTTTAAAATAAAACTTTCTGATCTTTTTTCCAAGTTCCAGTTGTTGATTGACTGATAAATCAAATGATAATGGTTTAGAAACGAACAATTCTGGAAAGTTTCTTGACATATCTAATTTCGTCTTAACACCTTCCGTGCTGTCTAAACAAATAAGACCTTCATCCGTGGTGACTCCTGTCATGATTTCTACTCCATCATGAATACCGTTAGCCACCACATCGATTATGTCTCCATAAAAAAATCTCTCATTGTCTCCAAACTTTTGTTCATCTACTACATTAAAACAAATATCAAAACCCTTTCCTGCTTCGGATAGTGTAATCGGTGCAGTCGCTTCTATAAGTAAATCAGCCGGTTGCTTTTTAAAGAATTCATATAATTCCTTGTCATCTTCAGAGTAGAATCCTAATTTTCTCGCAAACGCTAAGGCTCTGTCACGTGGTTTGGTAGCCTGTGCCCAGTGACAAAGAGAAGTTCCACTTTGAGCTATAGCTCTCTTAAATAAACCTTTGGACATAGGTGATATCAAGTGGTAGCTGATACTGGCTCCACCGGCACTCTCGCCGAATATAGTTATATTTTTTGGGTCTCCACCGAAGTTGGCGATATTCTTGTTTACCCATCTGAGCGCTTCCACTTGATCCTTCATGCCAGCATTGCCGGGGACATCTTCTGTGTTCAAGCAAAGAAAACCAAGTATTTCGAGTCTGTAGTTGATTGTAACAACGATAACTCCATGTCTAATTAGAAATTCGGGACCATACGTGTCGTCTTCACCACTTCCACAGATGAACGCGCCTCCATGTATCCAGAACATTACTGGTAGAGGTTTGTCGGGCTTAATGTTAGGGGTGTAAACGTTCAGATATAAGCAGTCTTCATTGCCTTGTTTTCCAGTTTTCATGAAGATGTCATTTTGAATACATTTTGATCCAAACTCTTTCGCAGCGCGCACTCCTTCCCATGGTTTTGGAGGTTGTGGTGCCTGTGAATAAACAATTTCGTAAGATTATGTTATTAAATATAGTAAGGTGCTGTGTGAATGCATTTAGTCTTGGAAATCAGACCGTACCTAAGCGTCCACTGACAAACACGTAAGTATCTCCTTTTTCATTTCTGAAAATGATTTTTATTTTATTTTATTTATTTATTTATTTAAGGATCTCCAACAAAAGATATACACAAATCATGACATAGAAATAACGTTCAGCAAAAGGTATTATGTATGTGTACTCCTTCACTTATAGAACACCACAGCATGCACAGTGAACTAAGCAACTAGTTAACAAAGTGAATTATTACATATAAAAATAAATTTAAACACTACATAAAGATAAAAAGTAAACAAAAATTAAATTATTATATTAGAAAGTAATATCAATGAACAGATATTATAATAAATCTTTTAAACATTTCTTAAATTTGACAAAAGATTGGGAAATATCTAACTCAGTGGTTTTGCCAACATGTTGTATTGCCTACAGAGTCTCGGTACAGCGGCGTGATGACCTAAGTTGGTTTTTGAGCCAGGGATATGGAATAAATTAAAAGTATTGTGACGGGGGATTCTAGTTGGTATCTTAACCATTAATAAGCCCAGCAGTTCACTACAGTCTATCGACCCACTCAGTATCTTATGAAGAATAATAACGTCCAGCTTTTTCCTGCGACTGGCTAATGTTTCCATATGATAATGTCTCAACCTTTCAGTGTAGCTAGATAGTTGTTTAGCCATGTGATCTCCGTAACACAGATGGTAAAGGAACCGCTTTTGCACACTCTCTAATCGCTTTATGTAAACGTCATAATGGGGATTTCATACCACAGAACTGTATTCTAAGATTGGACGGACTAGAGAGTTAAAAAGCATTATTTTCGTAGATGGTCTTTTAAATTCTTTACTGTTTCTCAGAACAAATCCCAGCACCTTAAAGGATCTAGAGACCGTATTCAGTATGTGCACATCGAACTTCAGCGCATGGTCAAGCTGAACGCCAAGGTCGCGGACACTACTCAGTTTCTTTACTTCTACTCCCTGTATGTAGTATTTTTTCTCTACAGTATTTTTATTACGAGGGAACTCGGTGTAATGACACTTGTTGATATTTAGAAGCATTTTGTTTTCGTTGCACCAGTTAGAAAGTCTCTTGATGTCGTCCTGGAGCATTCTAGAATCTAAGTTGCAAAGAATTGGCTTCATTATCTTTAAGTCGTCAGCAAACAAATAGAAATGAGAGTGTTTAAAGCATTCGGTTATGTCATTAATGAAAACATTAAAAAGAATGGGACCCAAATGTGATCCTTGCGGGATTCCAGAGGTTGCCAGATAGCTTTCAGATACATGACCGTTAACTACAACTTTTGACTCTCTATTTTCTAGGTAAGATTTAAATCATCCTATCAACGTACCGCCCACGCCCAGATGAGCCAGTTTCTTAATAAGCAGGCAGTGATCCACTTTATCAAATGCTTTGCTAAAATCGGTATAGATAGCATCCACTGGAGTATGATTATCGAGGTACCTAGATAAAGCCGATGTAAAATATAAAAGGTTGGTATTGGTGGATCTTGATTTAATAAAACCATGCTGGAATTCAGTAATGTGATGTTTAATGTACCACACAAGATGTCTACTAACAAGTTTCTCAAATACTTTACCGAATGTGACTAATATTGAGATAGGTCTATAATTAGCCACTAAGTGCTTTTCCCCAGATTTAAATATGGGCACGACTATGGCTTCTTTCCATGTTTCTGGGAAAATACTATCGCGTAGAGATGCATTGAAGATTATTTGTAAGGGTAATGCTAAGGCTTTTGCACAACGTTTAATAAATATAGGGGGAATGCCATCACTACCCGCACCCTTAGTTTCGTCCAATCCAATCAATTCACGGTGTATTTCTTTGCAATCGAGTTGTAGATTACATAGTGCCGCAGATGTGAGAGAACAGCTAGCATTCGTGAGAACTGGATTCGCTGCTGGGACAATAAACGTGCTTGCGAAGCTTACGCCAAAAATGTTATAGATATCCCTTCCGCCTGAAACAAGTTTGCCATTGTGTGACATTTATGCCGGATATGTACTACTACCTTTTCTTTTGTTTTTATTGAAAGACCAAAATGTTTTAGGGGTTTTTGTTATACTTTTTTCTATATTTAAAATATATTTCTTGTAGCATGTTGAACTTAGGACACTGCATTCATCCCGCAATCTTTCAAAAAATTCTCGGTCTAGTGGATTTTTATACTTTTTGAAACGCATGTGGTATTTATACTTCTCTCTAAGAAGTCTTATAAGATCATGGAGTACCAAGGTGGATATTTACAGCTCGCCGGTGTTTTCATGGGGATACATTCTGTGATGGTAATACAATCGATAATGTGTCTAAAACGTTTTTTCGTAAATAGAGAACTTCCTGTTTTTATTGATTCAAAGGCGTGTGTTTATATAAGAACGAATTATATTGTCTAAACTATGAATCACGTCATTCGCCGCTTTTAAAGAGTACCTAATAAAATAATAAATAGTTTCGTTCTTAACAACAAATCAAATAAGATGACTCTATATTGCTTACATAATGACAATCTGTTCATGTTGTTATCAATTTTGTCTATCAATGTACAAAAACTAGTCCGTCGATAAAAACTAATAGCTATAGTGACTAATGCTGTAATACGATAACAATATAGCAAAATTATGCAACAGTTGAATCACACCTGATTCCGATTCGATTATGTCTCTATGTCAGATATAGAAACCGTACCTATTTCTTATAGTTATATATATTTTTTTCTTTTTTTGATATCTTTTCCAGGCGTAATTCTTGTATCGTGGATGCGTTTACAAAGACAAATATTCACATGGACACACACCCAGAACCGAAACAACTATCTGGAGATCATAAAAATATTTGTTCCGTGCGGGAATCGAACCCGTAGCGCAGCAGTCGATCGCTTAACCACTGTGCTAACCGTGTTGTCAAAAATATTACAAACAATATGCCCACAACATCGTCTGCATGCATTTAGTTTTCTGCATCTCGATAACAGCGCCACCTACCGTCCCACTATAGCTAAGAACCATCCAGGTGATCCCATAAGTACTATTTGTTTTATCAAAATCAATCAAGCCCTTTAGGACGAGAAGAATTTCGAACACTCGCACACCGGAATTTTATATATAAAGATTATAATCTGGCCTATATTCATCCCACAGTTTAGCACGGACTTCTTAGAACTAAAATGATTAATCTTAGGGCAGCATGCTGGCCTGATACAGGTTGGTAGACTAAACACAATCGAGAACTTTATGTAGCTCCCTCAGCAATGTCGGTGACACCGTCCGTGAACAAAAAATTTCATACAATCTTTTAACTCCCATTTTACACTCGAATCCCTTTTGTAGCGGATGCTATTAGGAACCTACCTGCCAAATTTCAAGTTCGTAAGACTTATAGTTCCTGTTATTTGGTTATTAGTCAGCGCACGATTGGCAATTACGAGTAAAAAAGGAGTTACCTTGAACCGGAGGTCTCCTAATGGCGGTTGTGCGTACGGTATTCCCTTGAAGCTGCAGAACGTGCCGCCATAATCATTTTGCACCAGCTCTCCCTCCAACAACCCCTCGTTTACTTTCACTTGTACCATCGTTACAGCGTCACAGCGTCAGGGAACAACCACCACGACGCGAAGCTACACTAATACTGCCGCTATTATATGTTGTTCAATTATCAACTGGATTTTCTGAGGACTGTTATCTTCTATTTTAGACTTTATCGAAGTGATTTAAAGATTATATTCATTTGTATAATGCGGTCAACACACAATTAAACTGTTATGGTGCCAGTCATGGCGATAAGTTTTCGGCGTTTGGTTACGTAATATGTTTGTTACTCATTAAAAATGTATACTTCGGACTTTACTTTGTCAGCTGTTCGACTCTATATAAGTGCAGGATTACTGATAACTCGACGAGTCGACGTATTCGAAAGTGCAACTATTTTATCTCATCATTTGTTTTGACGATTTTCACAAGTTATCAAAATATTTACATTTTCTGCTCATCATAAAAATAAACGAAATCCGTTTTAACAATGAGTTAACACGTCAACTAATACAAACAGAAAATCTATTATGTCTCTGTGCCGGGTGCTGCGTGTGCCTTAAAGCATTAAAAGGCTTTGATATCCTAAAAAAATATTGTACATGTTGTTGATATAGGAGACTACAATTACGCGTCGTTTGTGAATACAGCTTGACTTTGAAACATTCATAAGATGAACGCCCAAAACATGCGAAAGAGATAGATATAATTTTCGGTGTTCTCTTTAAATTTTTTGTGCAGCCGATAACGTCATCGGTGTTCACGCGTCGAGTCTGATGAGTGTTCCAGTCCCTTTCAAATTTATTTAAGCAGTTTGGGATCGGCCTTGTACCATGTAATTACGAGCGAGACGACACCATGTCATGAAATAAAATTAGAACTATATTTGAAATATTTTATTTTTATATTGATTAAAAATATGAACATGTACACCAAATAGTATGGTTATTTTTGGTTTTGTTCGCGTATTGGTGTTGAATCAGAATTGGTTGAGCTATCTTTAAAAGTAAGACATGGGTAGACCGCACGCGTAGAGGCTCCTCAAAATACTTCATCTGATGGAGCAATGACCGGGGCGTTTCCATGGCTGCATTAAATAAAATACACCACTATAGTACATACTCGTTCCTCAACATCAACAGCACTAATGTGACATGTTGGTACTTATTTATACTAGTCCTCTTGTTTAACTGTAAATACAGAATGCCGAGATAAGTAACATTCATTACTTCAATGGTAAAATTAAATATAGGTATTGTTTTTAGACTGTCTCAGTGGTCTAGTGGTCGTCAGAGCGAGCCCAGGACCGCTGAGTGCGAGCACTCAGGGTTCGATTCCCCGGTCGTGCATGTTATTGGGTGTTTTCTGCATGGAAATTCTCAGTAGCTGCACGCAACAGTGCCCGGTAGATGTCAATAGGTTTACCCCTTATTACATGGTACTCAATAACGGCGCCGGTGAAATGTGAGTGTACAGTAGTAACTTTGTCTAACCCTTTGGGGAATACAGTCGTGATGCTATGTTTGTTTTTAAACTATAAAAAAATCACGCGATAATCTGGCGAGGTTTGTTTGGTACGTCATGCGCAGGCGCTAGGATATGTTCGCATGGGTTCAAATAAAATCGATATTTGGGTGAAAAACTAAGTAACTGTTTATTATCGTTTTAAGTAGAGCATAGTCTAAAATAGTACAGATGTACTAATTGATCACCTCAGATAATAAGTCCACGGATGTGCGGGAAGAGCGTCCACATCGTGTGGCGCCCCCTGGGCAGTCAGCCTCGACCCCACCATTGCTAACTGGCTAATCTTTCCACTACGGCATGAGCGACTCCCATGCGGTAGCTTGTGCTGATACGACAGTAGAAGATAAGTCCATACTATTATAATTATGGTACTTTTATGTTATCGTTGTATTTCTATATCTAATTATCCTTGTTTGCTTTTTGCTGAGTAATAATTACCAGCAAATAATAATAACATGAGGTGCTGTACCTTGTACCCGTTCAGTCAATAACAGGTTTTTTTTATATTAATAATGGCAACTGAGCTGATGACGACTATTCTGCCAGTGTCGAGTGGGGAGTAAAATGTTGATATCAGCCTCTTTGGCACTTTAACTCATTGTTATGTTCTAAAATCAAGTTCTTGATCTTGTTTTTTTATTGTTGTTTACTTTTTACTTTTTTTTTGGGCAGTATACTTCTTTCATTATAGCACTGTCTCATTCTGTCAGTTGACTAATTCAAAAAAGGTATTATATCGAGGTTTATTCGAAGCGATTCATTAGTTTAATTGTCGTACTAGCTGAGTACTTATGGGTATGACAAGATGGATTTCATCAAATTATCTTGAGGTTCTCTTTTCTAAGTCTTCGTCTCTTACGTTTGTTACTTTATTTATTTTGGATTATGATGCGTCTTTATAATTTACGAGCTAAACCGTACTATTTACCTGTTGCTAATTATGTTTTTGTTTCAATATTATAAAAGTGAAGAAAAAGATCCAAAAAAAACGGTAAGATAGGTACTTGTTTTGGTCAGATTTTAAGTGGCATGTGGCGGTGGCGTGATAGTAATATTATGACCAGATTTAGATATTTCTAAAGGAGAAAAAAGAAGGCGTACGAATATTGAAGTTATCAAAACTTCAATATTCGTACGCCTTCTTTAGGAGAACATGTTCCACCTAGTCCTATCTTCATCACCATTGCATGTTTGAGATTTATTCATGTTAATGCAAATAATGATAATGATAAAGATTAATTAATTTTTTAGATTAGGTGTTACATGTCATGCCATGGAAGGCGTGCAAATATTAAAGTTATGAATTTAAGTGCAATATTAAATTAACAATTACAATTTACTAACATAGCATCACGCCTGTATTCTCCGAAAGATTAGGCAAAGGTATACGCATGTTTTGGAGTCAAAAGTGGCGTGTTCCTATCATCGCTGATTCAATAACAAGAGACAGGTTTTACAAAATCCGTTCTTCAATAAAAATCCTCTACGATGACGATTTGGCCCTGAAGAGAAGAAAAAGGACAGAATCTGGAAAGTTCGTCCTCTTATTAATCGAATTCTGGATGGTTGTCACAAGCAGGAACTTACAGTAGATATGAGTATCGATGAGATGATGATACTATTTTCCGGCCAATGTGGTATTAGAGTATATTTACCGAACAAACTTAACCCATTGGGATTGAAAGTTCTTGTGTTGGCGAATCCCAATGGAGTTGTATGTGACATAATAGTTTACCAAGGTGAAACTACCTTTCCCTCTGAACACACAGACCGTTACAGTCTGGATGAATGTTCTATAGAACGTGTCAAGTAATAGCACGGATTCAGAATCTGATGGAATACTGGAACCGAAACACAAAAGAAGGAAGGTAGCAATCGTTCCACTTCCATTAGACTATAAAAGGACTCAAAAAGCCGCTCACAACATAAAGACTTCAGTTCAAAACAGATGTCGCCTATCGGGCTGCAAACAAAAAAGCAGGACCAAGTGCTCAAAATATAACATCTATTTATGTAACACTATGCAACGTAATTGCTACCAGTTTCCATACGTAAAGTATTATTATTAGACTATGTACAATATATATACATATATTAGACTGTTACTTTTTTTCTAGAGCTATTGATTGAGATTTAGTTAGTAAGATACCAAATCCGGTTTTGTGATCACTAGGTATAAGTTATTTTTGTTTTGATAAGATTTTATTCAAGGTATAATTGTAATGTAATAAAAATCGATGCAAATAGTTTATGTCATATGAGTACATAATATAAAACGGGGAGGGGGGAGAGTGGACTTTTTTATTTATTTTTTAAAGTCACTACTTCATTATTATTATTCAGATTTATTTTTTTAAACATTTTCCGAAAAAACTAGTCTTGGGTCTCGGGAGGTTAAATTGACTTTCCCAAAACTGTATTTCTTCCGCAAAAAGTCCGGTCCCCGTTGTAAGCTCGTTGCCAATATCCATATAATCTTGCTTATCAAGAGAATATGGCGTCCATTTCAAACCCAAGGAGTTATCGGGAGTTGGGTTTCTGAAATACAAAAATAAATAATATAATATACCTATTGCATGCTCAAATAATTATCTAGAGGTATATTATTGTACACCAACAATTTGCTGACAGTGTTATTAAGTTAACAAAGGTAAAGGGGCGAGTCTATTGTCATCTACCGGGAACAATGTCAAACTCTGAGCTCCTAATGAGAATTTTTTGAGAAATTCTCAATAAAACTACGAGATCCAGAGCTCGAACCCAGACCTTACGCTAATCAGCCACGCTTGCGACCACAAGATCATTGACGCAATAATAAAATACAATGATTTTTAATACAGAATTGTTAAATGTACAGGCTTTTACGACACAGGTTATCACAATATATAATCTAACTGCCCATATGATAAGATTCGCTAATAAACCAAAGTCAGTGTCAATTAATCATATGTTTTTTATTACAAGTTAAGCTACACGAGGCTTTTATAACGTTAAGAGTATTAGTAAGATGTGTGAGGCCAACTTACCCGTATTTAGCGAAGTTAGTCCATAGTTTCGTTACTCTGTCTATAAGTTTGAAAGTATTAGAGTTTGTATCAACTTTTGTTCCCATCAGCTTGATATTAAAGATATAGCTAATATCATCACCATGGCTTGTTACTGGTTTCATGCCAACGACTTCTGATAATCCTATTAAATGAGCAATGATATTTCTCTCAGATTTACAAGAGAATTTGTACAAATATACTTTATTCTTCTTAGTGCGAGCACAGATTTTAACCCAGCGCATCATGGGAAATATGAAAAAGTCCATCGAATAGAATTTAACTAATTTTTCCCAATCATCGGGTATTTTGATCTGGTTCTTAAAATAAAACTTTCTGATCTTCGTTCCAAGTTCCAGTTGTTGATTGACTGATAAATCAAATGATAATGGTTTAGAAACGAAAAATTCTGGAAAGTTTCTTGCCAAATCTAATTTCGTCTTAACACCTTCCATGCTTTCTAAATGAAAAATACCTTCATCCGTGGTGACTCCTGTCATGATCTCTACTCCATCATGAATACCATTAGCCACCACATCGATTATGTCTCCATAAAAAAATCTCTCATTGTCTCCAAACTTTTGTTCATCTACTACATTAAAACAAATATCGAAACCCTTTCCTGCTTCGGATAGTGTAATCGGTGCAGACGCATCGACAAGTAAATCAGCCGGTTGCTTTTTAAAGAATTCATATAATTCCTTATTATCTTCAGAGTAGAATCCTAATTTTCTTGCAAACGCTAAGGCTCTGTCACGTGGTTTGGTAGCCTGTGCCCAATGACAAAGAGAATTTCCACTTTGAGCTATAGCTCTCTTAAATAAACCTTTGGACATAGGTGATATCAAGTGGTAGCTGATACTGGCTCCACCGGCACTCTCGCCAAATATAGTTATGTTTTTTGGGTCTCCACCGAAATTGGCGATATTCTTGTTTACCCATCTGAGCGCTTCTACTTGATCCTTCATGCCAGCATTGCCGGGGACGTCTTCTGTGTTCAAGCAAAGAAAACCAAGTATTTCGAGTCTGTAGTTGATTGTAACAACGATAACTCCATGTCTAATTAGAAATTCGGGACCATACGTGCCGTCTTCACCACTTCCACAGATGAAAGCGCCTCCATGTATCCAGAACATTACTGGTAGAGGTTTGTCGGGCTTAATGTTAGGGGTGTAAACGTTCAGATATAAGCAGTCTTCATTGCCTTGTTTCCCAGTCTTCATGAAGATGTCGTTTTGAATACATTTTGATCCAAGCTCTTTCGCAGCGCGCACTCCTTCCCATGGTTTTGGAGGTTGTGGTGCCTATGGATAAACAATTTAGTAAGATTATATTATTAAATACAGTAAGATGCTGTGTGAATGCATTTTCTGTTAGAAATGAGACTGTAAGCGTCCACTGACAAACACGTAGGTATCTCCTTTTTTATTTCTGAAAATGATTTTTGATGTCTAAAATCGATAATGTATTTAAAATGTTTTTTTCGTAAATAGAGAACCTCCTGTTTTTATTGATTCAAAGGCGTGTGTTTATACATATAAGAACGAATTATATTGTCTAAACTATGAATCACGTCATTCGCCGCTTTTAAAGAGTACCTAATAAAATAATAAATAGTTTCGTTCTTAACAACAAAACAAATAAGATGACTCTATATTGCTTACATAATGACAATCTGTTCATGTTGTTATCAATCTTGTCTATCAATGTACAAAAACTAGTCCGTCGATAAAAACTAATAGCTATAGTGACTAATGCTGTAATACGATAACAATATAGCAAAATCATGCATTAAATGGATGACGCCTGACTATCCGATTATGTCTACATGTCAGATATAGAAACCGTACCTATTTCTAATAGTTATATAATTATATATACGTCGTTTTTTTTTTCATTTTTTATATACTTTACCAGGCGTAATTTATGTATCGTGGGTGCGTTTACAAAGACAAACATTCACATGGACCAACACCCAGAACCGAAACAACTATCTGTAGATCATAAAAATATTTGTTCCGTGCGGAAATCGAAAGCGCGATACGTAGCGCAGCAGTCCATCGCTCAACCACGGCGCCAACCGTGTTGTCAAAAATATTACAAACAATATGCCCACAACATCGTCTGCATGCATTTTTTTTTCTGCATCTCGATAACAGCGCCACCTACCGGGTCCCACTATAGCTACGAATCATCCAGGTGACCCCATAAGCACTATTTTTTTTAATCAAAATCAATTAAGCCCTTTAGAACGAGAAGAATTTCGAACACACGCGCACGGGACCATTTTATATACAAATAATAATAATCTGGCCTATATTTATCCCACAGTTTGGCACGGACTTCTTAGAACTAAAATGATTAATCTTAGGGTAGCATGCTGGCCTGATACAGGTTGGCAGACTGCACACAATCGAGAATTTTATGTAGCTCCCTCAGCAATGTCGGTGACACTGTCCGTGAACAAAATTTTTCATACAATCTTTTAACTCCCATTTTACACTCGAATCCCTTTTGGAGCGGATGCTATTAAGAACCTACCTGCCAAATTTCAAGTTCGTAAGACTTATAGTTTCTGTTATTTGGTTATTAGTCAGTGCAAGATTGGCAATTACAAGTAAAAAAGGAGTTACCTTGAACCGGAGGTCTCCTAATGGCGGTTGTGCATACGGTATTCCTTTGAAGCTGCAGAACGTGCCGCCATAATCATTGTGCACCAGCTCTCCCTCCAACAATCCCTCGTTTACTTTCACTTGTACCATCGTTACAGCGTCACAGCGTCAGGGAACAACCACAACGCGAAGCTACACTAATACTGCCGCTATTATATGTTGTTCAATTATCAATTGGATTTACTGAGGACTGTTATCTTCTTTTTAAGATTTTATCTAAGTGATTTAAAAATCATTACCATTTGTATAATGCGGTCAACACACAGTTAAACTGTTATAGTGCCAGTCATGGTGATAGGGAGAAAAAGGTAATGGGAGTCAGAGGGCAATGGTGGTCAGCGTTCTAACATCATCATGAAAGTACCTAAACAAATGAATATCGGCCTAAAAGGCACGTTAAGTGACAGCTTGCTCCCCCCTGACTGCCTGTGCAGTGCGCGTCTATCGTTTACGCAGGAAGGCTGTCGCGCGTTTTCGCACGCAATCGATGTAAATTTAAGAATGTACAAGGTAAGTGGTAAGTACATTATTACAAGAAATCTGAGTATTCAAAGTAGTTTATTGGGTGACTATAAGCTAAATTCTCTATTTAGAAAACATTTGTGGTGTATAAACATTTTTTTTTTATATTAGTTTCAAACCTGTAATAAGAGTCACTGCAATGCGGGCAATGGGAATTAACGCTCCTTGCCATCAACGTCATCTATTGTAATAGATCCAATGTCATCTACATCATCTACCATCGACCTCATCTGCACCAATACTGCTAACATCATCTGACATATTAAATTTAAAAATCGAAGATCTGAATCCACTTCCCAGCAAAATAACACCTGAATGGCCTGTAAAAAAAGGACGAATGAAGCAACACGCATAGATTTTGACATGAACACCCGTCAAAGACAGTCTTGTTGAAAAATAAATAAAATAGGAAAGCAAAAGGAAAAACAAAATAGTGCCGAAAGCAAAAAACAAGAAGCAGATACCTTAGATAAAGGTAGCAAATAAGGCCAAAAGGCACGTACTCCAAGAGCAAAACACTTTTTCGGAATCAGATCTTAGTCTTAATAAGATAATAATAATGTGATGACCACGAAGATAACGATTTGAATAATTGCCTATCATGTAGTTAATTTGGTTGCAACAATTAATTATGGTATAGGTGCAATTCTTGCGGGTTGTGGGCACACGCAATCTGCACAGGGTGGGATTCACTGCGAGGCTATGTGTGTTGACTATTGTTAGGCTAGAGTGGCTCCCATTGTCCCCTTAGTGACTATAATTACCCTCATTTGTGGCCAATGGGGGCCGAAGTTGATTTTTTTTTTAAGTTTAATATCTTAATAAATGTTATTCCAATCGTAATGAAAATGTCTGATACTGATAGTTTAATAATTAAACTACCATACGAGTTAATTTAAATAAGGGATTTGGGATCGGCCTTGGATCACAAAATCGCGAGCGAGACGACACCATGTCATGAAAGAAAATTAAAACTATATTTTAAATATTTTATTTTTATATTGATTAAAAAGGTGAACACGTACACCAAATTGTATGGTTATTTTTGGTTTTGTTCGCGTATTGGTGTTGAATCAGAATTGGTTGAGATATCTTTAAATGTAAGACATGGGTAGAGCGCACGCGTAGAGGCTACTCGAAATACTTCATCTGATGGACCAATGACAGAGGCGTTTCCATGACTGCACTAAATAAAATACACCACTATAGTACATACTCGTTCCTCAACATCCACAGCACTAATGTGACATGTTGGTACTTTAGGGTTACCAACCATATTGTTAAAAACAGTATTATACGTTTTTTCACGTGTTAATACTTTTTACTGTTTTATAAAAAAAAGTATACAAAATACTGTTTTTATGACCGCTGATATTCGGAGCCATAAAACCTAAACAAAGTAATATTTAAAAAATGATGATAAAATGTTAAATTGTGCAAGAAGCACAAAAAAAAATAGATTTTAAAACTTCAAAAAAATAAAATACTGTTTACTTTTCTAAATAAAATATTGTACATTTTACTTCTCCGCCCTTAATATACTTTATTTCTCGTACAAAAAGTTGGGAACCCTATCAGGTACTTATTTATACTAGTCCTCTTGCTTAACTGAAAATACAGAATGCCGAGATAAGTAACAATCATTACTTCAATGGTAAAATTAAATATAAGTACTGTTTTTAGACTGCCTCAGTGGTCGCAAGAGCGACAGGGGTTCGATTTCCCGGTCGTGCATGTTATTGGGTGTTTTCTGCATGGAAATTCTCAGTAGCTGCACGCAGCTGTGTCCGGTAGATGTCAATAGGTTTACCCCGTATTACATGGTACTCAATAACGGCGCCGGTGAAATGTGAGTGTACAGTAGTAACTTTGTCTAACCCTTCGGGGAATACAGTCGTGATGCTATGTTTGTTTTTAAACTATAAAAAATCACGCGATAAAACAAGTGCTATAGAATAGAATAGAATATAATTTTATTTTGCTATTGGCGCATCGTGAATTCTGGCGAGGTTTGTTTGGTACGTCATGTGCAGGCGCTAGGATATATTCGCATGGAGTCAAATAAAATCGATATTTGGGTGAAAAACTAAGTAACTGTTTATTATCGATTCAAGTAGAGTATAGTCTAAAATAGTACAGATGACTAATTGATCACCTTAGATAATAAGTCCACGGATGCGCGGGAAGAGCGTCCACATCGTGTGGCGCCCTCTGGGCAGTCAGCCTCGATACCACCATTGCTAACTGGCTAATCTTTCCTCTACGGCATGAGCGATTCCCATGCGGTAGCTTATGCTGATACGACAGTAGAAGATAAGTCCATAGTATTATAATTGTGGTACTTATACGTTATCGTTGTATCTCTATATCTAATTATCCTTGTTTGCTTTTTGCTGAGTAATAATTACCAGCAAATAATAATAACATGAGGTGCTGTACCTTGTACCCGTTCAGTCAATAACAGGTTTTTTGTTTATATTAATAATGGCAACTGAGCTGCTGACGACTATTCTGCCAGTGTCGAGTGGGGAGGAAACTGTTGATATCGGCCTCTTTGGCACTTTAACTCACTGTCATGTTCTAAAATCAAGTTCTTGATTTTGTTTTTTTATTGTTGTTCTTTTTTACTTTTTTTTGGCAGTATACTTCTTTCATTATAGTACTGTCTCATTCTGTCAGTTGACTAATTCAAAAAAGGTATCATATCGAGGTTTATTCGAAGCGATTCATTAGTTTAATTGTCGTACTAGCTGAGTACTTATGGGTATGACAAGATGGATTTCATCAAATTATCTTGAGGTTATATTTTCTAAATCTTCGTCTCTTATGTTTGTTACTTTATTTATTTTGGATTATGATGCGTCTTTATAAGTTGCGAGCTAAACCGCACTGTTTACCTGTTGCTAATTATGTTTTTGTTTCAATATTATAAAAGTGAAGAAAAAGATCCAAAAAAAACGGTAAGATAGGTACTTGTTTTGGTCAGGTTTTAAGTGGCATGTGGCGGTGGCGTGATAGTAATGTTATGATCAGATTTAGATATTCCTAAATTGATAACTTCAATCTTCGTACGCCTTCTTTAGGTGAACATGTTGCACCTAGTCCTATCTTTATCACCATTGCATGTTTGAAATTTATTCATGTTAATGCAAATAAAGATAATGATAAAGATTAATTTATTTTTTAGATTATGTGTTACATGTCATGCCATGGAAGGCGTGCAAATATTAAAGTTATGAATTTAGTGCAATATTAAATTAACGATTAGAATTTACTAACATAGCATCACGCCTGTATTCTCCGAAAGGTTAGGCAAAGGTGTACTTTTGTATACCCACATTTCGCCGATGCTGTTATTGAGTCCCATGTAATAGAGGGCGAGCCTATTGCCATTTACCGGGTACAGTTCCAGACTCCGTGGTGCTACTGAGAATTTCCATATAGAAAACACATTAACACTTTGCTCACTTTGGGAATCGAACCCAGGACTTCACGCTCAGCAGCCGAAATTTATTACCACTAGACCAATAAGGCAGTCCATTTACGATTGAATGCATTTGCTATTGAAGAAGTTGACAAGAGAAGAATAAATCTTGAAGACGACAATGAAAATGCATTTAAAGAATTGGTCGATAATTTTTATTCCAAAATTAATAATATAATTTTTTTATTGATTATAATGTCATTCAATTAAGTAAAGATATTTGGCTAAATGAAAATCAAATATGGATAAACATTAACATGTCAATACAGAAACAATACACGATAACTAAAACAAAATCAAATACAATCAGTAACGAACCACATCATCTATTGAATTAAAATACATTTTTTAAACAAAGTCAGTATTATAAACATTCTTCACCGTATTCTAAAAAACTAAGAATTTATCAGTGGGCGGGTGGAACGTGGGGCACCTACCAGGAATTAGGTCAGCCCAGCGCGAGGTCACAGAACGAGCGCAGTTGTGCCATTCGAGGGCTTAATGCCAATGAACCATTTCTACGACGAAACACTTTTCAATGTCTGTGTTATTTTCTGGTAATTTACTAAAGGCAGTGAAAAGGTGCTCACGTTTTAGGACATTATTTGAATGATGTAATTATAATTAAAATTTAATTAAATTTTTTGTCTACTAACTTAATTTTGCTTGCTTGCTTGGACTAGTGGTCTCAAGCACACAGTTGATCGTGGTAGTGTATCGCTTACATAATCTAAAGTTAAATTGTGCTTTACCTTATTCTTTACTGGATCTATGCTTACAATATAGTCGTAAATTATTTATTCATGTACATCTGCAACTGAAATATATGTACAGTTTTAATAACTTATCAATATAATTTCTTTAAAACTCTTTGTCAACATATTCAGGAGAATATTCCCTGAAAATATCTTCCCAAAATTTGATCTCTTCACTTTCTGGAGCTGTGCCTTCTTGCAGATCGTTGCCAATGTCTAAATAATCTTCCTTCTCCACTGTATACGGAATCCATTTTACACCCAAATCATTGTTTGGAGTCGGGTCCCTGTAGAATAAAAACAAATGTAAATTTTTGGTAATCAGTATAAAGTTAGTTTTTTCTTTTATATGTATTTGAAGTCTACACTTACCCATATTTGGCAAAGTTTGTCCAAAGTTTAGTAATATTATTAATCATTTCAAAAGCTTTAGAGCTCATATCGACATTTTCATTTACTGCTTTACAATTGAACATATAAAACAGATCATCGAGGTGGCATGATATTTCTTTACCTCCCGTCACAGTTTCCAGTCCCAGGATACGGGCTGAGAGGTTTCTTTCCGATTTGCAGTTAAATTTAAACAGATAAATTTTATTCTTTTTTGATTTTGCGCAAATTTTTGCCCATTTTATGATTCCATATACGAACATTTCATATGAATGAAATCGTGCCAGCCGTTCCCAGTTCTCAGTTTGTATGGCCATATCAAACATATAAAACTTTTTGATCTTTTCTCCTGCTTCAATTTGTTTTTTCATCGTAGAATTCAGCGATAAATGCCTGGGAGTAAAATAAATATCGAAATCATTTGCTTGTTTTAGCATTTCTGCGTATTCACTAAACACATACAAGAGCACGCCTTCGTCGTCAGTGTATCCTGTAATAACTTCAACTCCTTCATGAATTCCGTTTCTTAAATAATCTGATATATTGCCATGAAAGAATCCGTCGTTATTACCAATTTTTTTTTCACTGACTATACCAAGATGTAATTCGAAACCTGCACGTTGTTGTTCAGATAATGTGAGTGGTGTTTTTATGTGTACAAGTGACTCTAGTGGTTGAGATTTGAAAAAATTATAAAGGTCTCTATCATTTTCTGAATTACATCCTAGCTGGCGGGCCAATGCGAGAGCTCTCTTACGGGGCTCAAATACTTTTGTCCACCAGCATGTTGCAGCTCCACTCTGACATATAGCTCTCTTGAAAAGACCTTTAGTCATTGGTGACACTAAGTGATAACTGACACTGGCAGCGCCAACACTCTCGCCAAAAATGGTTATATTGTCTGGATCGCCGCCAAACTTAGAAATATTCTTATTGACCCATTTTAAAGCCTCTACTTGATCCTTCATGCCAGCATTGCCAGGTATGTCTTCAGTGTCTAAACAAAGAAAACCTAATACTTCTAATCTGTAGTTGATCGTGACAAGGATGACTCCATGTCTGACGAGAAATTCAGGGCCATACATGTCATCATTGCCACTACCAGAGACGAACCCTCCTCCGTGAATCCAAAACATTACGGGGAATGCTTTATCGGGATTCAGATCTGGGGTATAGACGTTGAGGTACAAACAGTCTTCACTTCCACGGGTCGGGGTTTTCGTTAATGCATCATACTGATAGCATACAGGGCCGAACTCTTTTGCGCTCCGGGTTCCGTTCCATGGTTTTGGCGGTTGAGGTGCCTGTAATTATATCATTAGATTATATATTGAAATAATTTTATTTATGGTTAACGGAATCACGAAAATAATTATTAATTTAGTTATACCAATTCGTAGAATACATTCAAAAGCTATAACAACAAAATATACTTGAAAGTTGAAATACTAAATTGACCATTTGAATTCATGGTTAGAAATAACAATAAAAGCAATAATTTCATGGTCACATTTAAGTAGAATTCAACAGGCCTAAACTTGTTTAATAGTTTAGCTATCATAATAATTTATATAGTACTAGCTATAGCCCACGACTTCTTCTGAGTGTATTTTGCATTTATTGTATTTGGCGCAGCATGTTGGTCATGATACTTGCTAGATGGTAGCAGTAACAACTTTACAAATATTTACATATCAACCTGGAACATACATGATAATTTAAGTCAAAATTCCTGTTTTAATCCCTAAAATTTCCATTTGAATCTGTTGAGCGTAATCCAGACAAACTTTTGAAAGGACAGACAAAAGACCTAAAAACGGTCATTTGTGTTTAGGCATCGTTAAAATAGTAGTTTTCACTTGAATTTCGGCATTTATTTTGAAATCACAGACAGAGACAGAGTTCAACTCTATTAATTGGTATAGATATATTTTTGATGACCTATTATTTTTTCTTCATATTCTAGAAGATATAGAAGGAAATAATTATATTTATTTACATAGCAACATGATTCTTTAGTTCAACTTCTCTTTATCACACAAATGCAGTCAACCACTTAAATTGCACAAGTTTGTGTCAAAAAACTGTAATTGAAATTCAAAGAGCACCATAATCACAAATTACAGTTCCATGCCTCTCTCAAGAGCCCAAGATGCTGTGACAACTGATTCACCACCTTCAACACTTCTCTTCCTTCCAATATACATAATAAAATGGTTTTCTGTTCACAGTCTATTTTGAGACATTCATATATTAGGGCTAAGTCAAAGTTTACCTTGAACCGGAGGTCTCCTAGTGGTGGTCGTGCGTACGGTATTCCCTTGAAGCTGCAGTATGTGCCGCCGTACTCATTGTGCACCAGCTCTCCCTCCAACAATCCCTCGTTCACCCTCACTTGTACCATCGCGTGAACCACTAATTATTATTACACGTGTTGAACAGTTTTAATAGTAAGTTGTTAAACGTATTTAATAATGTTATATATTTAGAATACAGTTTCAAGTATACATTTTATGTGGTTATTATCTCTGTTTGTATTTGATCAAACTACTTTATCGGCTTGTGTCTATGCTGTGGTATGTTTGATATGAATGCTGTGTTCACGTTCACGGAATTCATGATAGGTTTAAATGTCATTTTTTCTTATATGTATACTTATCTCTCTTTCTAATATTGCTGTCTCGCGGTAAATTCAACTCTTAGCGGCGGGCGACATGTTCGGCGATGACGGTTATAGTATTAGTATAGCGTGATTTTGATAACTTTATAAAATTAGGTAGCTTTCTTAAAAATTATAAACTGAACAATTTTAACAATGGTTCTTATCAAATGGGAGAATTTGTATGATCTGAATTTGGTATTAAGTTATGATTAATTCAAGGTTACGTCGCTTTTGGCTATTTATTGTACGGGTCTCGGTTTGATCCTCAACCCGAACAAAACGTACTGTTTCGAATTCGTTTATTTGTGTTTATAATGGCAGCAATAATTTGGAATAAAAAACAATATTTTATTGATCCAGTAGAGTAGGTAGTAGAGTACAAATTATTCTCACAATAGGTATAGCTGAGACATAATGTACAATATTTTCTTGGTAATAATGTCACAGATATATTCTTTTATCTGTTAATTTGTGTGAGTCTTTACCTTTTACAAGCATTTTTGTTTAATTTGATACATTTGCTATTTAGTCATTATTTAAGGATGCTCTGGTATCCTGTAATTGAAGGAATACACTAGCCAGAAACATGATGTAGTTTATATTCATCAGTTTTATCTACATACAGCTTTTGTTAGAAACCCAATCCAATCGATTGATTAATAATATTTGTTTATTCATTATGATAATCCTGTTTATATTTAATTACGAGATTTCATTGTAAGTATACCATGATTGTGCAAAAGATAAAGATCCTTTATTTGTAAAAACATGAGTGTACAGTACATAGCATAGCTTGCAAAGAATGGTGTTAATGAGAAAAATTACCTCCACGTTTTGCCATTAATGGCTTACAAAATTATAATAGATAGTTAATTATTACATAATAAAAGAAACGGAACGAAAACAATTAGAAACTAAAAACCCATGTTATCTCAGTAACTAAAAGTAACTATAACTAACTTATATAAAAAAAACTTAATTTCATTTAAATGATCAATTATGCAGTACCATAAGTGTAAGTGTAGTGTTAATTTACTTAAACCTTAATTATAAAAATTAGGTAAGAAGTCGTCATCATCAATGACATGTAATTTTCAAAATTCCATATTAACATACTCAGGAGTATATTCTCTAAAAATATCTTCCCAGAATTTGAACTCTTCGTGTTCTGGAGCCGTGGCAGCTTGCAGTTTGTTACCAATGTCCAAATAGTCTTGTTTGTCCACTGTATACGGATTCCATTTTACACCCAACTCATCATTGGGGGTCGGGTCACTGTAAAAATATCATAACCATGTATTATATATTATGTATTATTATATGCGACATTTGTATATTCCTTTTTGTTTTTAAAAATAGCACTTACCCATATTTTGCAAAATTTGTCCAGAGTTTAGTCATATTATCAATCATTTCAAAGGTTTTGGAATCCATATCAACTTTTTCTTCAACAGCCTTGCTATTGAAAATATAAAATAAATCATCCATGTGACACGATATTTGTTTACCACCGGTCACAGTATCCAGCCCCATCATTCGGGATGCAAGGTTTCTTTCAGATTTGCACGTGAATTTAAAAAGGTAGATTCGATTTTTACTTGAACTTGCACAAATATTTGCCCACTTAATGATTCCATATAAGAGCATTTCGAAAGAATGAAATCGGGCAAGCCGTTCCCAATCAGTTCTAGGACTCTTGTCATCATACATATAAAACTCTTTGATCTTTTGTCCTGCTTCTATTTGTTTTTTCATTGGTGAATTCCTTACTACTTGTCTGGGAGTAAAGTAAATATTAAAATCATTTGCTTGTGCAAGCATTTTTGTATATTCAGCAAATACGTAAAGTATAACACCTTCATCTTCAGTGTAACCAGTAATGACTTCTACTCCTTCATGAATTCCATTTCTTAGATAATCAGATATGTTGCCATGGAAGAATCTGTCGTTATCACCGTATTGTTTTTCACTGACAATACCAAGATGTAATTCGAAACCTGCTCGTTGCTGTTCAAAAAATGAGAGTGGTGTTTTAATTTGCACGAGTGACTCTACTGGTTGGGATTTGAAAAATTCATATAGGTCGCTATCATTTTTTGAATTACACCCTAGCTGGCGAGCCAATGCGAGAGCTCTCTTACGGGGCTCAAACACTTTTGCCCACCAGCATGTTGCAGCTCCACTGTGACATATAGCTCTCTTGAAGAGACCTTTAGACATTGGTGACACTAAGTGATAGCTGACACTGGCAGCGCCAGCACTCTCACCAAAAATGGTTATATTGTCTGGATCGCCGCCAAACTTAGAAATATTCTTATTGACCCATTTTAAAGCCTCTACTTGATCCTTCATGCCTGCATTGCCAGGTATGTCTTCAGTGTCTAAACAAAGAAATCCCAATACTTCTAATCTGTAGTTAATCGTGACAAGGATGACTCCATGTCTGACGAGGAATTCAGGGCCATACATGTCATCATCGCCGCTACCAGAGACAAACCCTCCTCCATGAATCCAGAACATTACAGGTAAAGGTTTATCTGGTTTTAAGTCTGGGGTATAGACGTTAAGGTACAAACAATCTTCGCTTCCACGGGTTTCAGTTTTCCTGAAAGGGTCGAATTGGTAGCACACGGAACCAAATTCTTTGGCGCTCCGTACTCCATCCCATGGCTTTGGAGATTGTGGTGCCTGCAAACAAAATATTATTGTTATCTCATATTTTTCAGCAATTCTTATCAGGATTCACGTTGTTTGTTGACTGTTCATATATTTATTCATCGTCTATTAACAGTAAGTGGCATTTGTGTTTTAAAGAGCACAAAATAGTCTAACGATTGAACGCTGGCTTTACATACAGGATGATCTGAAGAGAAACCCGGCCCGCACCTCTGATTAAAAAAAAACTTTTCCCCACTCTAGGAGTGATTTCTGATTTGGTGCGTTTACAGACACAAATGTTCACATGTCATAAATACCCAGACCCGGAACAGTTATCTGTAGGTCATATAAATATTTGTTCCGTGTGGGAATCGAACCCATCAAGCTTAAATTAGCAGTCCATCGCTCAACCACTGCGTCATCCGTACCGTCAATATGGTAATATGAGATGAATTGCCTCGTTTTCCGTACCTCGGAAAGCTCGTAAAGCCGTTGGTTCTGCGCCTGATCTCTCTCCGATCGTGTCGGATTGCCGTCCCATCGGACTATGAGTGTGAAGGAATAGAGAGAGCACCTGTGTTTGCGCATACACTTGTGCTCTATAATATCTCTGGTGAGATAAGCCGCCGTGACCGAAATTGGTCAGGATGACATTATTATTATGAGATGAATGTAGGTGTAAAAGATTTGACAAACAAGTTCATGATCAAAGATTTGCTTCAACAAGTCACGGTTTGATTAAACAGGCCAAACAGGTTTTTATTCTATAATGTACTTAATAACATAATCACGTTGTTTATTTTTATCAACAGAATATATTTGCTAATGCCACATTTAATACGTTTTCTATTCTTAAATAAGTGATAGCTATTTATATAACTGCTTCATTCGTTTAATGGTCGCAAGCGTGAGGCCCTGCGTTAGATTTCTGGGTCGGGTAAAGTGTTATTGGGCTTCTCTGTATAACAATTCTCAGTGGCAGCACGGAGTTTGGAACTGTACAAGGTTACATGGGACTTAATAACAGCATCGGTTAAAAATGGGTGCACGAGGTGTCTAACCCTTCGGGGATACTGGCGTAATGCTATATTATATTATACGATTAGAATCTCTACCTTGAACCGGAGGTCTCCTAGCGGTGGTCGCGCGTACGGTATTCCTTTGAAGCTGCAGAACGTGCCACCATACTCATTGTGCACCAGCTCTCCCTCCAACAACCCCTCACTCACCCTCACTTGTACCATAGTCACACTTTACGAATACCTACTAATATTATTTATACAATTATTAAACTATACACGTCGACTCCGGTACGTGTCGGAAATTATGTGATATTGAGTTGTATGATGAAATTGATTTGTGAGGTTGTATATATATGTGCCTATATATACGAATAACGTGTTTTATCAGTTAAAGTTAAAGTTATACCTATTAGTAGCGGCGTGCACAGAGTTTATAGACAGGATAGGCAGAAAAATTTAAAAGCTTACTTACCAATAATACCTACTGCAAGTTGCTATTGGTTCGTTGTCTTGTCGATTAAATAATGATGTATGTATGTGATTTGCCACCTCAAATATCTTATAATAAATATTTATCTGAGTTATGTAGGGTAGGCAGTGTCTGTTTGTCTTTATGAACCGCACGCCAATGCCTATTAGTATTATGAATGGCGTTGCGTGCATTCTAGCGTTGCATGTTTAATACTATGTGTGTTTTACACAACATAACCTTTAAACTGACGATAAAGAAAAATCTATTGCTGAGACATCACATAACATACCATCACGCCTGTATTCCCCGAAGGGTTAAGGAGAGGTGTACTATTGTATGCCCACAGTTCGCCGATGCTGTTTTTGAGTCCCATATAATAGGGGCCAGTCTATTGCATCTACCGGGCACAGACTCCGTGCTGCTACTGAGAATTTAAACTCAATAACACTTTGCCCGACCCGGGATTTGAATCTAGGACCTCACGCTCAGCAGTCGCGCTTGCTACCACTAGACCAATGAGGCTATTTACTAGCTGTTGCCCACATCTTTGTCTGCGTGTGTTTTGTTTTCTGGATCTTAACAACAGTGCCACCTACCGGCAGCCTAATTACGTAAAAAAGCGACAGCAACGCGATAGCCACCCGACAACAATCTCACTGTCAGTCAATACATTATATGTCACAAAAATGACGTTTGACAGAAATTATCGCGCGATCTACGCCTGTCGCTACATCGGTAATTAGGCTGCGGGTCTCACTATAGCTACGAACCATCCAGGTGAACCCATAAATACAAAAAAAAAATCATCAAAATCGATCAAGCCGATCAATCGATCAAGCAGAAGAAGAAATACAAACACACGCACACCGTAATTTTAAACATATTATAAACTCACTCTTGCTTGTTAGACTCGTAAAAAAAGCCAGTCTATACATATGTATATACATATTTGACGACACGTTTAGCGCAGTGGCTAAGCGATTAGCTTTCTGCGCTACGTATCGCGGGTTCGATCCCCGCACGGAACAAATATTTGTATGATCTACAGATAGTTGTTTCGGGTCTGGTTGTGTGTGCATGTGACATGTATGTTTGTAAACTGTACCCACGATACAGGAGAAATCCTAGTGGGGCATGATGTTGCATTAAAACTAAATACTCATATAAAATGAGTAGGTATTTGGTGAAACAAGAGTATTCTAGCTACTCAACAGACATTTTCTCCGATTTCTTTGTTGAGCCGAGCATGATTCTCATTGTTCCACTACCATTGTTACAAAGATTTGTTTTTGTAGTATTTTCGAAAAACAATTACTTCATCGTTAGAAATGTTTGTACTGACGTTTTGTTTCATTGCAATATAGGGCCTGAATCAGATATATCCGCAACTATTCGCATTTCATCTATTGAAAATGGCGCTTTTGATTTAGGCCTAATAAGACGGCGAATACTTGGTGTTTTGTTACATGTAAATGCTCAAGTATATGCGTCTATGTTGTTGGTTAAACAAAGAAAGGTATCTATATGAAAACGATTAACTTTAAACCAATCAATGGAAGGTTTTTAGGGGAACCCAAAACACAATGTGGGGTAATGTAACATACCCCGGGGGCCGGAGGTAAGCGATTGAGGGCATAATTGAATCTTTGCTTGTTATTCGCCAAACAGTATAACAGTTTCCAATAGGGGACGATTATTTTATTATTGGAAACAGGTTTTAAGAGCTATTTTTAGTCCGATAAAATTAGTATAATAATAATTTAATTAAAACGACTGATAAACAACAAAAATAGCAGCCTAATGCTGTATAATTGGTCTAATGTTCGCAAGCGAAACTGCTGAGAATTCTCAGTAGCACGGAGTTCAGAACTGTGTCCCTGATGGCAAATGCTATCTTCCTAATTCATAGGACTCAAAAACAGCATCGGCGAAATGTGAGATGGGTTTTCCTAGATCTCGAACTTTGTTAACGTAAGCCAAAAATGTATGAAATTAATGTGCGCGCGCGCGTCTACTTTAGAAGTTCACACAAATGCGCGCGCATGATGTTTTCATACATTTTTGGCTTAACGGAACGATGATCCAAGTCCTGGTAGACTCGTACTAGTTCCCCAGAGCTGTCATATAGCTAATAAATTAAAATAAAATGAAATAAATTAAACCCATCCCACTGTTGGGCAAGAGTCTCTTCTCAGAATGAGAAAGGTTCAGCCTTAGTCCACCACGCTGGCCCGGTGCGGGTTGGTTTACACACACCATCGAGAACTTTATGGAGCCCCCAAATGTGCAGGTTTCCTCACGATGTTTTCCTTCACCGTTAACGCAAGTGATAATCAAATTCTGATCAGCACATTATGCGAAAAGTCAGAGGTGCGGGACGGGTTTGAACTCAAACCCATGGGAGGCAGGCATTTAACCGCTAGACTATCACTTGTTATTATATGACCTGTATACACATACATGTCCACATATTTACATAACAATATAAACGTTAAACCGATGCTCCATAATAAGCTAAATCCGACGCTCTCAAACCGCGACCCTCTAATTGGAAAGCGGTTACGTGGACAATCCAAAGCCTATCCATCCCAAACAATTTGGTTATGTAACTATGCATAAATGATTATAATTGAACTGCCTAATTAGTCTTAAAAAAATTACTTTGCCCCACGCCAATATAATGAATAAATATTTGTTCGGTGCGGGGATCGAACCCGCAATATGTAGCGCAGAAAGCTAATCGCTTAGCCACCGCGCCAACCGTGTCGTCAAACGGTGGTCGCGACTGCTGCGTTTGAGCGCCGGGTTTGATCCCGAGATTGAGCAATGAGGGCTCCATAATGTGTAGTCTGCCAACCCACACCAGACTAGCGTGGTGGATTTAGACTTAAACCAAGAAGAAGACCAACTAAGAAGAAGACTTAGCCCTACCATGGGCCGGTAATGGCCTAAATTATGAGCCTAGTATGACAACTTACCACTTCTAGCAATTCTGTCTTTTCGTAGGCACATTTTATCTGTGTGTGAGAGATCCACACACACATATTTACATAGACACAATATTGTTCCGTGTACAACGTTTGCGTGCCTATGCATATTGAGGTGGACAGCGTTTCATAAATTTGATATCAAGTGCAGCGCGGCCAACAGCGGCAGGCGACGCAAATAACAATGTATGGTGTCGTTAGCCTGCGTGGAGAATACACCTACGATCTGGCTTTGTAATATAGTACCTAGATATTGTACCGCTATCACGAGTTTTCTTACTATTTACTATCATAGTAAAGTAAATTTTCATGATAGCGATATTAGTTCTTAACTTGGTTACATTAGGGATTAGAGTCGCTTATGTGACATGTGTCATAGTTAACTTTTGATTTACTATTTATTACATTATAGAGATGTCATGTTAGCGACTCTAATCCATAATTGACAAAGTTAAGAACTAAAATCGCTTGCATGAAAATTTACATTTACTATGAAAGTAAATAGTAAAAAACTCATGATAGAGGCACTGGTCTTGTTTTAAATAAAAGTATGGCTTTATAAAAACATACGTATGGTTGTAGAAATTGTTATAAAAGAGATTTTTATTATTTATTGATTGACATACTTATGTAAAATGAGGAATATGGGAATTTTTGTAAGTTTTTTAGAAACAACTGTTGAATTATTTAAAAAAAAATCTCAATTAAATTATAAAGGAAAACTTTAAAGTGATATGATAGAAGCAAAATATAAATATATTTGTTGCATGTAAGATATTCATTGCTATTAATAAATCAGATAATATAAATAAATAAACAATATGTTTTTTTGCTATGAGGATAGAAAACTGAACCGCAGACTACAAGTTATCAGTCAAAATTTAACTTGCGACTATTCATAGGTCATTGCACTGTAATAAGGTATCTACGTAGGCGTAGCGACGGGCTACGTAGCTACGACAGCTACTACGAGTAGTTTTATTACAACAATACGGGTTGATGCACTTTATCGTTGAAACAACATGATAGGACCAGAATGACATGCTGCTATCTCTTTTTTATGTTGACAATCAAAGGTCAATGGGGTTATTGTTATAAATAATAATACGTAGACAGTCAAACGTCAAGTGAGGTTAGTGTTACTTTATATATATATATATATATATATATATATATATATATATATATATATATATATAATTATTTTTTCTGTACGTGTGTATGTCACAGAACTCCTCCTAAACGGCTGGATCAATTTTGATGATTTTTTTTGTGTGTGTTTGAGTTCCCTGAATGGGATAGATTCACAATTGGACTGCTGCCATAGGTGGCGCTGCGATCCGATTCCAGGTTTTTTTTTTGGGAGGACATCGTCTTTCTTGTCTACTAGTAAATAACATATAACAGTAGGTACATTTACATTGCCTTCCATTAATTCCACAGTGCCTGAAGACAAAGGTCGTCAACCAGTGTATGTTGCCAGTGATGACATATGGCACTGAGACGTGGTCGTTAACTGTTGGCCTCTTAGAGAGGCTCAGAGTCACACAGCGGGCAATGGAGAGAGCTATGCTCGGAGTCTCTTTGCGCGATAAAATCCGGAACGAGGATATTCGCCAAAGAACCAAGGTCACCGACGTAGCTCTCAGGATTTGCAAGCTGAAGTGGCAATGGGCAGGCCACATCGCTCGAAGAACGGACAACCGATGGGGAAGAAAGATTCTCGAGTGGCGACCACGAACCGGAAGACGCAGCGTAGGAAGGCCTCCTACTAGGTGGACCGAGACATTGTGAGAGTCGCGGGCAACCGATGGATGCAAGTGGCGGAATGTCGTTCGATGTGGTGGTCTAAGGGGGAGGCCTTCGTTCAGCAGTGGACGTCTTCTGGCTGATGATGATGATGATGATGATGACATTTACATTTCATAAGTGACTGGATCTAGTTCACTTGACATAAAGATTTATTTTATATTCTTAAATATAATCTTTCGTACTGTTATACAATATATACATTGCATATGAGAAAATGCATTCATCGGAAGCCCTAAGTCAGTAGCTAAGAATTATGTAGTCCGTGTTCCATCTTTGTGCGGGTTCGCCTTTCCTAATTCTCACTTTCTGTATTTCACGTATAATTCATATAAATTCATTTTATTAAAAACTTTACTTCTAGATTAACAAAATGTTTCTTTTTAAAAAAATCTTTTCCGGTATTAAGTTAGTTAAGTTTTTATACATAGAAGTATTATTAGTGTTTGTAAAGCGTGGATATAATAAAATCTGTTCCTTGTTGAGTTTATTTTTTAATTCATAATTAAAAAATAAACTCAACAAGGAACAGAAATACAGGACTAGGGATTATAGAAAAATCAAGACCTGCCCATTATATTGTACTGTCCGAATAAAACTAAAAATATGGTTGCGCAATATCTAAAACAGTTTTCCATATTCAAACACATCGGATGTTGTCGGCACTCTCCGAAACGCTTTCGTGTCACGCGCGCTGCTCAATCAAACGCGATTGTTTGAATATGGAGCGTGGAATATTCTTCCGAATATTTCCGATCTCTTCCGATGTTTAATTGCTTACCGTAACTGATGATGGAAGGAAAATACGTGACCTGCTTCTCAATTTGTTTTAATTTCTTATTACTATTAATGGTATTATTACGCGTGTTACTTTGGGGAGTAAACTGTAGTCGTTTGTCGATTTATAGGTACTATAAAAACAATGACAGACATTCTGTAATTTATTATTATTATAATAAGATGAAGGCAGCGCTTGTTGCCGCAGCGTTGGTCCCGGGTGTCATATGAAGACCAATGGCAGTCGTTACGGGTTTCAGCAGCCCAAAAAGTCTGAAAACCAGTCTAACCTTAGAGTATCAGTGTCAGCCAGTAATTAGGTGACGGATGTCAGATGGCAGTGGCTCCGTGTAAAATACTGATATTTAGCCGTAGCCGGTTAGACTGGAAGCCGAACCCAATGTAGTTGGGAAAAAGCTAGGCAGATGAATCGTTATAATAGCATCATATTACTAAACACCACTGTGAGCTCACAATGAATCCCATTATCTTGGTACATTCTTCATTTATCAATGCACTCAAAACAATTCTGTATCTCAATTTACGACCGAGGTATTTAATATCAGACAGTCAGGTATTTGGTGCGGGTGAATATTCAAGGAACAGCGGCTGGGAACGTTTGAATTGCAAACTGTAGCGGCCAAGAACGGTTGACGGGGTTGCCAGCAGGGGGCAGTGGGGTTTAATGCAGGAGCAATAGCGGAATAAGAATTAGTCTTCAAACTGTAACTTGAGGAGCTAAAACCGTGGGTAGTGAGTCTGAAGCCAGATCATCGCTTCTTGTGCATAAGGGCAGTTCGCCATGTGGTTTAATGGGCTGATACTGGGCTAAATTATTCGCCTAATATGACGTAACCTTTACCAAATGCGTTTATATTGATTTTATCTTACTCTTACTCGTTACGTGTGAGAGAATCAGAGACACACTCACATAGAGACAGTAGTAGTCTACATATATTATTGTGACTTGTGGAGCAAGGACCAGAACATATGGGCGATGAGCGAGTCTGTAGTCATATCATGACGCTTCTTGTGCATTCGAAGGGTCACCACGTGGTTGACAAAAGAGGTTCAGGCGGTGATTTGATGATAAAAATAGTTTATTTATTTATTTTATTATGGACCGCCAACAGAGGGTACACAAATTACGTTCCATATTAAAGTAGGTACATTTGTATTTGTGAGTTGTGCCCCACAGATTAAAGGAGATCACAGCATGCACATATAACTAGGTAAAAGAAAATAAAGAAAACTAGATTATAATGAAGTTAAATTATATAAGAAAATCTAAATACAGGATAAAAACACAAGAACGACAAAACAATGTCATCACCATATGCTCTAGATAGAAATGTAAGAAATGTTGAAAATAGTTGGCAGAACACGAACAAAATTCGATAATATTTCGCCGCTGAGCGCAATAATCACGCACAATTAGATTATGATTACATAGTGGTTATGTAAATAACAAAAGTATGTATATTTGGAAAATTAATTTTATGATTCGCTAGTCACTTGGACCGAGACAAAATTGTAATGTGTTCAACGCTGGCACAAACTTCGCCTGAAATACATTAATTAATTATACACATTTGGTAATTTCTACAGAATTTGTGTATTGTGCAAAAGTTGGCTATTTATTTCGCCAGATTTCCATAACAGTCTGTTGTAATGGCTTATAGGATTCGTTGGAAATTGGATTCAGAACGAAATGCTGTTTCAGTGTTCCTGTCGCTTGGACGATTAATTTTTTATTTGATAAATATTTCATAATTTTATTCCGCGTTTAATCTTTTACTTGTTTTGCGTACTTTACCTTTATTTCTATAATATTAGGTTGATATTTGTTTGTACTGTTTATACTTCCTCGTTGGTCTAGAGGTCGCAAGTGTGAATGCTGAGCGTGAGGTCCTGGGTTCGATTCCCGGGTCGGGTAGTGTTATTGGGATTTCCTGTATGGAAATTCTCAGTAGCACCAATAGACTCTAATAGGTGCCAATAGACTCGTACAGCAGCACACCTCTGCCTAATCGTTCGGGGAATACAGGCAAAAAAAAAAAAAAAAAACTATATAAAATAATCTAGCATAAGGCTAGATTATTTTATATAGTTTGTTTTTTTTTGTTTTTGTAAGGCACGGAATATTTCTGACCTTATTTTGATACTAGTATTAATAAAGTGGTAAAAATGGCAGTATGTTCCATACACTTGACAGGGAAAACTAACAATAAGGATCTATAAATAAAAAGTTTGTAGGTGCACAAATAAATAATATTAGAATTATAGGTACTGGATATCTAGTTAAAAAATATCATCCTTCAATGAAACACGAACATATTTTCAAACCCTTACTACAAAAATCTTTCAAAATAAAACACTCAACCAGCAATTTTTATCTTATTAATTTTAAACATTCTATTTACGTAAAAAACAATGGCTTTAAAAGTGCCTTTGATCGGTAGAGCGACGGGCACCGTGTATGGGGTAGCGTGCGAGTGAACGCACCAATACCTTGCCAATAAGGTTCAAATACTGCCAACGTTTTTTGACATTCGGCCATTTTGTCTATGTTCGGGCATAGTCGTGAATACTCGGATATCTTCGGTAAATGTGTTTTCTTGTTTATTTGTTTTGTTTCAAGTATGGAACGCGTGGATAGATACAGATAGTGCCATCCACGAAGACGCGCCCCAGTCTTCTTCCTAATTGCTTACAGTACAAGTGTGCAACCTTCCGCTAGTGTTTTAGTTCTGTCGATACACACTAATTACCTATGAGTGCACACGCACACGACGAAATATTAACTGATCACGAAAGAGCATTATGGTCAGCTGGAAAGCCTCGACCAAAAATAGTGGGGCGCGTCTTCGTGGATGGCACTGTCTATACAATGATTTTGCTTTTTAATTACACACGTTATCTGCAATATGAAGTCAAATATTTTGTCCGAGTTATTGTTCGTTGTTAAACGTAGCTTGGTAATATTAAGCCTTTGTTGCCAGAAGAAGGATGAGCAGTATCTAGACGATATAATATGGAAAACCTTTTGCTTGTTCACTAGCATAAAAAATATTGTACGTCCTTAAGTTTCAGAAATAATACGACAATCAAGATCAAAATTAGTCAAGCTTTTATTTTGTAAAAACGTTTTACAAAAACAGACATAGTAAGTAATTTTAATAGTATAAAATTATAGTTAAACTATAGTTTGTCACCATCAATTAATTATTTTACATGGGTCCTGTATAGGTACAGGATTTAGCTATTATGTAGACTGACCGAAATCCTATTATTTCCACATTGACTAATATTATAATAGTATTTTAACAGAAGTCAACGTCTTTAAAAAGACGACACGGTTGACGCAGTGGTTGAGAGATCGACTTCTGAGCTAAGTGTCGCGGATTCCCGCACAGAACAAATATTTGTATGATCTACAGATATTTGTTTCGGGTTTGGGTTTGCGTGTATGTGAATACACCGTGCCTCGGAAAGCACGTAAAGCCGTTGGTCCTGCGCCTGATCTCTCTCCGGTCGTGTCGGATTGCCGTCCCATCGAACTATGAGAGTGAAGGAATAGAGAGAGCACCTGTGTTTGCGCACACACTTGTGCTCTATAATATCTCCTGCGTAATTGGCTAATCTCCGGTGAGATTGGCCGCCGTGACCGAAATCGGTAAGGACGATATTATAATAGTATTTTAATAACATTTAGAAAGACAATAAGGACAATAAAAATAAAGCCAGGTATTCACCAAAGGCACGGTATAATAGTGCGCGTCTAATTCCAACTTAATTATAATGAATAGCGGGCCCTCGCAGGAATGTTGCCTAATATCGGACGCCCGGCTGCCACTGAAATTATTCCAAATATCTCGGATACTACCAGGTAGAACAGAGTTTGTGGTTGAAGATCTGATGTATTTCACGTATTCCCTATTACCGGACGGTTTTTAGCAGGAGTTAACGTTTTATAGAGCAAGGAAAAAATTGTTAAAGCATCATAGCAACATCACGCCTGTATTCCCCGAAAGGTTAGGCAGAGGTGTACTATTGTACATCCACATTTTGCCGATGCTGTTACTGAGTCCCATATAATAGGGGGCGAGCCTATTGCCATCTACCGGGCACAGTTCTAGACTCCGTGCTGCTACTAAGAATTTTCATACAGAAAAACACAATAACACTTTGTCCGTTTCGGGAATCGAACTCAGGACCTCACGACTTAGCGGGAATACTCGTAAAAGTTTAACTGACAACTAGTGCACCTGGCACCTGCCTATTGTGATCGTCTTCGTCCCTTACCTAGTTTTCAAACCCTGGCCGTTGTTTTCTGCAGAATTTGAATATCACATTAGAACCGAAGACCAGACGGTAACGCCATAATTTATGAAATAGAAACTTTCAGAAAATGACAAGAAGAGTGAGGTCATGGTAAAACGACTCTGAAAAAGGCTTAAAGCCTTTGTATAACGTCATTTTCTCGAGCAGTTGACGCGCGATGAAATCAACGGAATGGCGGGTAGTACAAAGCGGTGGTTGGTTAAAATCATCTTTGCTTTAGCAATTTGACTGCCTCATTGGTCTAGTGGTCGTAAGTGCGACTGCTGAGCGTGAGGTCCTGGGTTCGATTCCCGGGTCGGGCAAAGTGTTATTAGGTTTATCTGTATGGAAATTCTCAGTAGCAGCACGGAGTCTGGAACTGTGCCCGATAGATGGCAATATGCTCACCCCCTATTACATGGTACTGATAAGCGGCATCGGCGAAATATGGATGTACATAGTAAAACTCTACCGAACCCTTCGGGGAATACAGGCGTGATGCTATGTTATGTAGATACATTTTTCTGTATCTTTAATGATTTTGTTTTTTGAACTAAAAATAAATAAAACATTAAAGGTTTTTTTAGCAGTGCAGGTAAGACATTCAATCTAGCTTCTGATATAGGTACAATCTCTACTGCGCGGAACAACGCAAAGTGATCAGAATTCAATCTGTTCATGCATTTCCCATCTACAAACCGTATTTTCTCGGAATCGGATTTGGAGCAGTGCATGGCAGGCAGAAATTTTGCAAACACTTCAAATACTTTGTGTCTACCATGAAAACAGTGTCTCTAAGAAAAATACTCTAACAAGACAGAATTGTTTCCATGACCAATGACTCATTGGTTTAGTGGTCGCAAGCACGACTGCTGAGCGTGAGGTCCTGGGTTCGATTCCCGGGTCGGACAAAGTGTTATTGGGTTTTTCTATATAGAAATTCTCAGTAGCAGCACGGAGTCTGGAACTTTGCCCGGTAGGGGCCAATAGGCTCACCCCCTATTACATGGCACTCAATAATAGCATCGGCGAGATGTCGGCGTACAATAGTAGGTACATTTCTGCCTAACCCGCCGAGGAATACAGGCGTGATGCTATGTTATGTAATGAAATCATTAAACAAATATTCATAAAGTTTACACATTCTTTAATCTTAGTATAACAATGAACTTGGAGTTCTAGTTAACAACAATAAAACAAGTAAAGGAACGACGATATGAGACAATGTAACAAAGAATTCCCAAAGTTGGCGAGTTTGAACCGGTTAAAACTAGTTCGATCCAGCACGTGCCAGTGTGAACTAGTTACGGATTATTGCCGCGTACGATGTAGGGCGTACGTTTGCTCTTTTCTTAGGTACTTACCATAAACTTTCAAGTACTTCTACTTTTAAAATGATAGCTTTGTTTACCTTACATGTATTTTGTCGAGAATAACAACAAAATTTATTATAGAAAATAATGGTTTTATTTCAAAGAAACCTATTACAGATACTTTTAAAACGTTAAAAGGAATCTAGTTGCACTAAATAAAATAGTTGCAATAAATTTGACGACACGGCTGGCGCAATGGCTAAGTGATTAGCCTTCTGCGCTAGGTGTTGCGAATTTAATTCCCGCACGGAACAAATAGATTGTATGATCGACAAATAGTTGTTTCGGGTCTGGTTGTTTGTGCATGTAACATGTATGTTTGTAAACTGTATCCACGACACAGGAGAAACCGTAGAGTGGGGTAAAGAAAAAAATATCATACTGAAACCTCTTCTAAGTATTTTAATTTTGTTTCATTTAGTTGTTTTTATTATATTATAATTTAATATTGATAAAATTTTAATTTAATATTAATAATATAATGTTTATTTAAAGAGACTTAGACATAAATTACAAAATATTTTAACAGGTTAGTTTGAGTGACTTGTTCGTCATATCGCCAATTTGAAACTCGCGCAAATCCGCGAATTGGCACCTTCCCATTTTACTTTTTTTTTTTGTCGCGAGATGACGAATAAGTCGTTTGAGTCAGATTAAGTGGTGTAGTCATCTGTAGCCGAACTAGGCAGAGCCTGTATTTCGGCTATCAGCGACAATAATAAAATATTAATGAAAATATTAATAAAAAAATATTGATGAAATTTAAATTTAATACCGATGAAATTTTATTTATTTCTAAATTTCATTGTTTTATTTAATCCGTCAAATGCACCAAAAGGGACACAATTGAAAATCTATTTGTTCTAGCGCTAGTGTATAGTAACTGCCCCAAGTATAGAGAAGCCCTAATTTCAGTGTGAAAGTCGACAGGCTTACGTAATGCATTTATATAACTTGTGTTCAGCCAAGTTTGGTGTTAGTGTAATAAACGGATACAAATCTAATAGCAACTCCTTTGTCTCCAGCTTTTGTGTGCCCCGTTAATAATATATTGTTAGGTTTATTTGCACTGTTTTGCCCCCATACAAAATTGTCCCAAACAAACTGGAAGTTCGCCGTTGTTTGTTTGTGAGTCAAGTATTGAACTAGTTTGGTGACTTGTTTACCGCTGGCAAACGTTTTTCAAACCTCACGGAGTATTGTCCGTAAGTTTCAGGTTTGACACGGCAGAAAATGTTTTGTTATTTTTAGAGAAAATTTTATAGTACGACTAGTCACGGATTTTTCACGATACAATTTTCATTGTTTTTGAAAGAAGGTTGGTTTGAGACAATACAAATGTATTGTTTTAACTTGTCAAGTGACGGGAAGTAGATAAAATATATTGTTTTATTCATACGTATAAAACAGGTATAGGTGCGTTTACAAACACAAATATGCACTTGCACTAACACCCGTACACGGAACAACTATCTGTAGAAGTTTACAAACATATGCCCAACCCGAAATCATAATCAGATCATCAACATTTTTGTTCCGTTCAGGAATCGAACCCGCGCGAAAATCTGCTTAGCAAACTGTGCCAGCCGTGCCTTCAATTATCGGAAATATTTTGGGGCTGCCATATTCGATTTTGTTGTTAATACGTTCATAAATTCATCACATCTCAACGGATAGAGGGTGAAACGGTAAAATTGTCAGTAAACTAGGTCACCGATATCATATTGTCTGGCCTGTCAACATTTGATGGATCTCCTAACCGTAACCACAATTTGGCTATAGCAACCGGTCTATGTTTATATTGGGGCACAATTTTATACATAGGAAAACAATATTTTGAGGGTCCGTTGATGTAGATGAGAATTTGTTTATTTTGTATTTACTCTAGTGAACATCTTACTGTCTAAAAATGCACGCCCATTCACTAAACGTGATTATTTAAATGTATGAAAAGAAATGTTTGCGCTACAATCGACGCATCCCACTTTCGTGTCTAGCCGGTGACTAAAGAACAAATCATATGGACGAGGTTGTGTGTATTGCGTCTTTGCACTATTTTGCATGTAGCGGAGTAAAGACATTGGAGAAGTGTGCATTTTTTTGGACTGAAAGATCTCTAGTACTCTATTCTACTATTTCCTACTATCAAATGATTGATCGTTTTATGCCTTTTTCGCTGTTATTAGGTATACAGGTAAAACGGATAATATTGAATTACTTGCAGTCACAGACTGCACGCTTCAGCAATTTTCTTGTTCATTATGCGTTTATGTGCGCTTGACCTTGCTCCATTGTATGGCAGAGAACCTGATACTTATCTGATTGTGCTATTATGTTGTTAATATTGTACCATATCTGATTATGTGTTTCTGTGTACAGGCGAGTGCGCGCTCGGTCGGCGCCGGAGCCGGGGAGCGGGTGTCGGCGCGGGCGGCGGCTCGCGCAGTTGACAGCATGCTCATCGCGTCCAACGACTCGGCCAACCTCACCGACCTGGCATTCGGCACCGACCTGCCCACCAGCCCCTACAGTCTCGCGCAGAAGATCGTCATCGCCATAATTGCCAGCATCCTATCGGTCCTCACCGTGGTCGGGAATTCCATGGTGATGATCAGCTTCAAGATCGATAAGCAACTGCAGACTATAAGCAACTACTTCTTGTTTTCACTGGCTGTTGCGGACTTCGCTGTTGGGCTGATATCGATGCCTCTATACACCATGTTCACTATCTACGGGTATTGGCCGCTGGGGCCGCACGTGTGCGACACGTGGTTGGCGCTGGACTACCTGGCTTCCAACGCGTCAGTGCTCAACCTGCTCATCATAAGTTTCGATAGGTACTTCAGTGTGACAAGACCGTTGACGTATAGAGCTAAGAGGACTACACGCAAAGCGACAATGATGATAGGTGGTGCGTGGGGTTTCAGTTTAGTGTTGTGGCCGCCGTGGATTTACGCGTGGCCGTACATAGACGGCGAGAGGAAGGTACCGCCTCACGAGTGCTACATTCAGTTCATAGAGACAAACCAGTTTATTACGTTTGGGACAGCGATAGCGGCGTTTTATGTGCCCGTGACTGTCATGTGTATACTGTACTACAGAATATGGAGAGAGACGAAAAAACGGCAGAAGGATCTGCCGAATCTGCAAGGCGGGAAGAAACACGACTCGTCGAAGAGATCTAATTCTAGGTGAGTTTTATAAAACTATTGTATAATATAATGACTGTTACATATACAGGAAATCGACCGGTAAAAGTAGAAGGAAGGTAGGTTTTCGTGTCCACCTTAAGGCTAAGGGATATGGCTTGGTAAATAAATATATATGCTTACTTCATCTTATCCTTTACGGGCCGAGTAGAGCGTAAAGTGACACCAAACCTCCCTTTATAGCCATTTGCACCCTTTTCGCAGAAAAGAGTTTCGTATTGAACATATAAACATAAACATGGACTAGGTATATATATAGCTTCATATATTTAAACAGTTCTAGTAAATATAGTAAACATTCGAAGGCATAATTGGCGCAGTGTTTGAGAGATCGACTGCTGCGCTATGTGTCGCGGGTTCGTCTTCCGTACGGAACAAATATTTGTATAATTTACAGATAGTTGTTTCAGGTCTGGGTGTGAATATATGTTTGTATATATAAACCACAGAACAGATACAATAAACGCACCCACGATACAGGAATTACTACTAGTGAGGGGCAATGTTATTTAAGGAAAAATAAAAATAGCCACTTCAAGCTTGAGTGCGAATACAATAATAAAACCATACAGGTTGTAGTTGTACGTAGAATGTATTTTTTAATTTTTTTGCTTCTACGGGTGATGAAGTATGAGATCGTCTGGTACACTGACTGCCTAATCTTTCCACTGTGCTGAATCTAGAAGATAACTTATTAAAATTCTCCCGATTTAGATCCTATGCAATGTCAAAACCACAGAACATAAGTATCTCAGTAATACTACTAATGGTATTAAATGCAAAAAAATACCTAGTCGACGAGTCGCGAGAAATAGTGAAATTTTCGCAACATGCATTTTTTACGTATCAAAACTATTTTGATTCACCAGTACTGTTTAATTAGCTGTGAAGGCATTACCTACTTAACAAAGCAAAGCTTGACGACAAATACAACAAATGTATAAGTCGTTCCCTTTCGGTTCATAGGATTTGATTTATCTGACGGATGTTATTATGACTCGTATATATCGTTAATAAGCGATGGGTGCTGCCCATTCCCCCAGCATAATCTCCGAGATGTTTCTCATGTGAAGCGATGCCAATCAGTTCATCGTATCGTTACTGTGAACTATCATTTATATATTCTGTACATTTGTAATGAGGGACTCGTGTCGGTAGGTGTCGTCTGGGTAGATTGATTTAAACAGGGTGGAAAAAGCGAACGATATACGGAGAAAGTAACTACCTTAAAAATTGGATATAATATATTTTACTAATCATCTATCCTTTCTCATCATCATTTTTACTCATCATCTGCCTAGCCTTTTTTCAACAACATTTGGGTCGGTTTCTAGTCTAATTGTTTGCGCCTGAATATCAGTATTTTACACGGAGCGACTGCCATCAGATTCCGCCACCCAATTACTGGGAGACACTGATACTCTAAGCGACACACGACCGTCATAGGTCTTCAGATGACACCCAGGACCAACTGCTTAACATGCTTCCCGAGGTACAGAGGGGTCCCGATGTGTGGAAAATGGTCACCCATCCAATGACTGATCGCAGCAGATCGACCGATTAACGCGGTAGTTATGTAGCTATCAACCTCTCATAGTATATTTTACTCGTAAGAAAGATAATATTCCACCATCAGCAAAAAAAAATCCCTTCACAGAATATAGGCGTGATGATATTTTATAACTTATAATATGCTCAGATGACCACCAACAATCAATCAATTACCATAATCAGACCAATTACAGTTTTCCGTATTTCCGACGACAAATATCTCGGCGGAATACCTATAGGTTTCAATTTTCGTACCACGATTGATATTAATGGATCGGAGGCTGGGGACAGATAAGGCTCGTTCTGCACCTGTCGACGTAACGCAGATTAACAGCTCAAGCTTTAAAAGCTTTCACTTGTACTCTATACGGCGTTCATTCACCCTTTGAAAAGTTATGTAGGGTTGGTCAGGCGGCGAATTTTGTATGGAGCTTGGGAGAAAGTATCGCATATTGATTTAAAAAAATTAACAGACGGTATTGGGTGAGTTTTCCAAAGGATAATAAGCAAGTTAATCATGCTTTAACGTGACTTAGGCGTAAATACCTAGACAAAGTGTTTGTTTAGGCAGTCAGAATGAAGTGACAGCCAAGAGATTTATAAAAAAAGCAAATGTCAAATTGCTGCCTGTCGTTTTGTCGTGATATAAAGTCCTACTTAGCCAAAATTGTCTAGCAAAGTCAATAGCAGTGCTTGAAAGATCGACTGTTACGTGTCGCGGGTTCGATTCCCGCACGGAACAAATATTTGTATGATCTACAGATAGTTGTTTCGGGTCTGGATGTTTGTGTATGTGAATATATGTGTTTGTAAACGTACCCATGATATAGAAATAATTCCATGTGTGTTAAAATGTTTAAAAAAAATAACCAGCGCTGATCTACGCTATCTTGAGAGAATCAAAAGAGGTGGAAATGTAAAAACTAAAAAATAATTTCGAGAAAATCTTGAATCTCTGTTTTTCTACAAATACTTGAATGCAACATTGTACCCCGTCTCTTCCGAGAATAAAAGAACACAGTACTTAAGTAATGTCTTTCTGCTCAAGGAATAATATTGCACAAAGGCAAAGGACCACTCCAGTGCATGTGAGTGATTGAGGAATGGTTGTTAGAGCCACATACGCCTTTGATCCAGGAGGGTTCAGAGAACGGGATTTAAGTTTACGTGCTCAAGCGATTTATGAGTACGGTCAAACTTTCCATTTTCTTTTAAATCATTGTGATTTTTTTAAATGCGATAGGTACGAATCCATGCACAAACTAATTAATTCATGACGTCATTATACGCCAAACAGATGGAGTTTTGCCTGGACTATGTATAATTGGATTTGCTATTTATTTAAAACATTTGCTCACAGATACGTCAATTTGATAATTATAATCTTGATATATTGATATCAACATTAAAATTATCTTAGTTAATCGTTTTGAATGATATTGTTTTTGCCTGTCATGGTAAAATGATATTTTATAATTTTCATAAAGTAGATACTGCTGAGATTGAAGTGTGACTTATAAGTTTTTCAGGATATTTAGTAATGAACTACTACAAAAAGGGTGTGTGTCAAAATTGAAAACATTCAAGCATTATATTCACATGTGTAATCCGTACATCTACGAAAATTGGACAGCTTCAAAACTCCCGTTTGCCTGCAAATCGGGCAAGTGGCGCGCACGAATCGAATAACCAAAGCGGCAAGAGAAATACTGGGAAAATTTGAGACACGCGAACTTTTCTCAAAGGTTTATTGAATATTTTAAAATGTTTATCTTTGAGCTCTGGAAAACACAACTACTGCATTTGGTGTGCAACTGCGCATTTTATATACGAGGATCTGCCTTTGGGAGTACGAAACGAAGTATGAAGGGATTGACAGGCGAATTTATAGCCACGGTAATAAAATTTACCGTACCTCGTTCAGTTCTCTTACTTGTACATTCGAACTAAAAGAGGTATACTGGCTTTAAAGATTAAATTTTATAGAGAACTGACAATAAATTTTATTCAGATACGGTTTTATGATATAGGTAATTATATATTAATTAATTAAATTCAATTAAATATATATTAATTAAATAAATTTTATTATAAACTAGCTGCCCGCCCCGGTTTCGCACGGGTGCACTAATGAAGAAAATGAGACTAAATCTTCCCTTTACAGTACCTACTGTATTCTGTTTCACTCACTCACTTTTTATATGGAAATATTGTAACCCAAAATATTCACTTTTTTCAATTTCAATTTTTAATTTTTTTTTTCATACAAACCTTGTCCTGACAATTATAAAACAACAAAAAAAGAATTAGCAAAATAGGTGCAGCCGTTCTGAAGTTATGCGCTTACATACATTTTTGAAAATTGATTTTTATTTATATAGATATGTATAATAATAGTTGTTTCGGGTCTGGGTCTTTGTGTATGTGAATATTTGTGTTTGTAAAAGTTGAAAGTTTAACAAAAAAAAAAAAAAATAAATAATAACAATGACTTCATAAAAAAAAGAGGAATCTGGTCACAGTTATCTATTTTTTCGACTGTACATAACAGACAGTATAGGATGTTGGTGCATCTTTCCATGACGGCTATGGCATGAGAAAATTTTATTATAGAGCTCGTTCAACAGAGAACATTCCTTTTTCAAGGGGATTTATTTTTCTTGTACTCATTGGCTGTACAAGAAAAACAAACCCCTTGAAAAAGGAACGTCTCGAAACCAAAATAATAGCACAATTCAGATAAACAATACATTTTCTTTCATTACAAACTTGGCACTTCTGTGTCTCACAAAACACAGTTCTTTCAGCGTCTATTTTTTTTAACGGACTATATTGCATTTGTTTCACTGTAAAATCTCAAGTCTCTTTCCAGACTGAATACTTTTACGGTCTAAAAGTATAAATACGAAACAAGTTAGTTTACAGAAGGTCTACTTCACACAATGGAAAGTAGACCCTGCACTCCACAAAAATTATCAAGACTTTTTTGTTTTTACCTTGACCTTTGTTGTAGGAACCGTAGCGACTATTACATATTTTGTTTGATTTTGAAATTATCTGGGGCATCCTGAATAGTCCTCCATCCTGAATATCACAATTTCTGATGGACTAATCTTTCCAGTACGCCATGAGCGATTCCTATGTGACAGCTTGTGTTGACTCGACAGAGGAAGAACTCTATTTTCTTACATAAGTGCGATTTCGTCGCCGTACGTATCCTCAACCGCTAGAACTAAGTTCTTCCAAAAAAGGAGGTAATATTGATAGTCACCATGATAAACTAGCATGTTGATGATTACCGAATCAGTCATCCTGCTCGAATAACTCTCCAATCTGTTACCCATCATACGCCTAATTTACTTGGGCTAGCAAATAATTTAATCCAATATCCCTGCCGCTTCATTAGTCCACCGATCTTTTTCGGTCAGTGGCAGTGTGTGTGGTATCTGCTGTAAAATTAAACTGTAGTTAGCCTTCTGTAGTTTCTTACTTTGTGCGAGGATTGTTACACGCGATTGATTAAATGCGTTATGGTAATTGTGTCTGTTGGGTAATGCCACCGAACCTAATGTAAACAGGTACTATTTTATAGAAGGGAAGTGACAACCACGTGGAATTTGGAGACCACAGAGCTTTTCGCACGTCTTCTCGAAACTTGATCGTAGTTACCGTGTGAAAGAATTATGCGCGCGCTTTTGAATGAATATTATTTTGTATACATTTTTGGCTATCTTCAATGGTCTCGAACTTACAAAAAACCTCATTCAAGCACCTTTATCATTACGAACTTCAGTACCTGAAAGCGGACAGCAAATTGTAGTAAGCCTTCTATAGTTTCTTATTCCATGTTTTAAGTTGCGGTGCAGTCAGTCTGTCAGTTGGATTCCGCCGCTATGCGTCCTTTGTGTCGGCGTTCGCTTTGTGGAGAAAATGTCTGCCGCGTTTGACGAGGCATGTGTGAAATGACGATCATACACGCATTAAAATCTAACATTTCCGTTAACTTAACCCGTTAACCGCCAACGACGATTTAAAGCGTCAATCACGATTTTAATCCTGACGCTGATGCCGCCGCCTTCAGGTGTCAATTCACACATAAATGCGAAAATAGTGTTTAATACTAAATTCACTGTCAAACATAAGGCTAAAAATGACGCCTGGCATTGGAGTCTGGATTGAAATCGTGACTGACGGTTTAAATCGTCGTTGGCGGTTAAAAGGTTAAACATCATGTCAGCTGGGATCAAAGTTTTTGTTAATTAGATGAGGTTTATGACAATGAATTTTTGGAAATATCGGGTGCTTTATTTTGAACAGTTCCAATGACCTTACCAAAGGTATCGTACAGATACGGACAGTACCCTATAAATTCAGTATAAAATTGCGATTTTGTTGATCAAAATCCATTTTCCTCAAAAATGTTAGCAGTTGAGATATTAGTGTTTCTAATAACGATTGATTATATCTGTCAATTGACGAAGAGACTGCTTCATTGGTCTAGTGGTGGTGGTGGTTAAGCGCGACTGCTGAGCGTCAGGTCCTGGATTGGATTCCCGGGTCGGGCAAAGTGTTATTGCTTTTAAATTCTCAGTAGCAGCACGGAGTCTGGAACCGTGCCCGGTAGATGGCAATAGGCTCGCCCCCTATTACATGGGACCCAATAACAGCATCGGCGAATTGTGGGTGAAAAATAGTACACCTCTACCTAACCTTTCGGGGAATACAGGCGTTATGCTATTGTATGTTATGTTATGTTATATCTCTCAATTATTTACCGTAATCGAGACACTATTATTAATCAGTGGAGTTGCAACCAGGTGATAGGAACCCATTTTAGTAATAACGGTATATGGGCTTCAGCTGAATAAGTTTATTGACCAAATCTCTACGAGGTCCATAAAGTCCAATTTTCACTGAACGACTTTCACAGTTTCTGTTACGATACTACTGATGGCGATTTCAACTTTTGATAGACTAATAACTATTTTATCCTGTTTGACTTCTATAAATTTAATGGATTATTTGAAGCCGAAATGAGTTAATATTTAATTGCAACTTTTATACGCGCTTTAGCTCGTATAACTTGTAAACAAAATAATTTCAGGCAGCTCCTGAATAATTGGAAATCAGGACCATAACTGATGAAATTATCTTTTAGATCAATCGAATATCATCAAACAACTCACACACTCATATACAGAGCAAAAATCTTTAGCCCATATAAATATTTGTTTCATCCAGAACAGAATCCGAGACACGGAGTGGACAAAATCAATTGCATAGACACTCCGCTATGCCATCCCCATGTGTGGTGGCTTTTAAATAAACATCCCATCTCAATATTATTACATAAAACTTCATCTCAGACAATCAGCTGATCCTCCGATATAGTGCAACATTTGTATATAGCAACATAGATCAAAGCTGTCGCAGTATATCTTGACTAAGCTGGCACACGAGCAGTCTCCAGCGTTATGGCTGTAACGTGTTATAATATGCTATCCTGGTAATCTGCCTCGGATAATAACACTTTTTTATCTTAATGCTATGGAGTAGAATGTATGGCTGGATTGTGTGTGGTCTTTACAATATTTCAGAGCAAAATATTTGTGTTACATTATTGATTTAGTGGTTGCAGTCGCAACTGCTGGGCATTAAGTTTTAGGTCCGATAACTAGGTCGGGCAAAGTGTTATTGGTTGGTATGTAAGTACTCAGTAGCAGCACGTAGTTTGGTACTGTCCGGTAGATCGCTGTAGGCCCCTATTTTATGAGACTCAATAACGGCAATGAAATGTGGTTGTACAATAGTATGTCTATTGTCTCCGCCTATGCTTTTATTCCCACATAAATCTATAAAACATCAATGAGAACACGGTTGGCGCAGTGGCTAAGCGATTAGCTTTCTGCGGTACGTGTCACGAGTTCGATCCCCACACGGAACAAATATTTGTATGATCTACAGATATTTGTTTCGGGTCTGATTGTGTGTGCATGTGACATGTATGTTTGTAAAACTGTACCCACGATACAGAAGAAATCCTAGAGGGGGGCAAGATTTTTTTCTAAATTTAAAAATAGTCCTCTTTTAACTCACCCTTTTGTTAACCGCTGGTCACAGGTTACAAAAATAGTTACACGAAGTCCAATATTACTTCTGAAACTTTTTTATAAGATCGTAAAGTTCTGAAAATTAGGTCAGATATCTGGGACCAAGATCTGCATTTAAAGGTTATACGTTGAAATTGTAACAGTATTTAGTTATTATTGTTACTATTTAGTAAAGTGCAAGAAAATAGCCTCCACGAATGACAAAACCTGAAATCGTTTGGCGCACCCTGGACAGTAGGCCTCGATACCACCATTGCTGAGTGTCTCCAATACATGAGTAATTCCCATGAGATAAGCTCCTGCCGATTTGACAAAAGAAGTAAAATCATTTTTACTTTGTTACTAAATGTGAACAAATCATTCTAGTATCTATAACTATACAACTAAATACTTAAAACAGCTACACAAATCGTGTTCAACCCTTACACTCATATTTTATCCCCCGAAGATCCAATAAAAATAGCTATCGTCTAAGAGCCTTTAAAAATTTCATCGACCGTACACCTCTAGGTGGCTCCCGTTTCTCCCTACAGGGAGGAACCACCCCCTTTTACGGCGAAGTGAAAGACATTACTCTTGGATGCGTCAGGATTTATGCCTGGCGACACAGCTTGATACATATTTGTAGGTGAAGCAATTTGAATTTAATGTTGTGAGTTCATATTGTTGATTGTTGTGTGGCAAAGATTGATGTTTTGCTAATGAGGACAAACATTGAACCAGTGGCGGACTAAGCCCATCAGAGGCCCGGGGCGGTAAAGCTGAATGAAGCCCTTAGTTTAAGAAGTTGGTTTAATTTTACAAGCTTTTTATTCAGTTCACATTTGTATGTATACGTGTTTAGTTAAAATATTGCAAGTGAATTTTAATTTCGACTTAAATAAACATACATAGAATATGGATATGGATGAGGAAAATAAAACCTCCCAACTCCAAACCACCTCTTAGATAGGTAGCTACTAAGCATATTTTTAAATCCTTGATTAGGATTTGATCAAGGGAACAAGGAGACGTTTGGAGGCCTCCCAGGAAAAGAGGCCCGGGGTGGGCCGCCCCTTCCGCCCCCCGTTAGTCCGCCACTGCATTGAATCATGTGAAGCTTAAATACTCGTTTATTAGGAGAGTTTGGCACGGGTGGCGCAGTGGTTGAGAGATTGACTGCTGCGTTACGTGTCGTTTTTTCGATTCCCACACGGTACAAATATTAGTATTACCTACGGAAAATGTTCTGGATCTTGGAATTTGTGGATGTGAATATGTGTTTGTAAATGCAAACAAGAATGATTACTACTTGAGGGTATAAATTCCAGGAAGAATAAAATATAATTATATGATCATAACATGCCTTTTAAATGAAAAGACGCGGCGTTATACACTATTCTACGAAGATTTTGCACGAGTTGTTTACACGTCTACAATACAATACAAACCCATTTTATTGCACATTATAAAATAGATAAGTACAGTATTTAGTAGAATATGCTACAAATTAGCTGTGTTATCGCTACTGGAGAATCTCTCTCATACATACAACCATTGTATGAAATGGAATGATTGGAAAACACGAGGGTAGTCTGCGATGCACTTAGATGATTGTATATTTTAAATGACATCTTGACGTATGTTCCAGAAAATCTCTACACTATTTGTCCTCTACCTGAAACCACATTTTTAGATGCACTATAGGTACATAGATATGAGAGCCTTATTGGTTTAGTGGTATTGGCAAGCGCGACTGCAAAGCGTGGGGTCTTGGGTTCGATTCCCAGGTCGGGCAAAGTGTTATTGGGTTTTTTCTGTATAACAATTCTCAGTAGCAGCACGGAGTCTGGAACTGTTTTCGGTAAATGTCAATAGGTTGGCCCCGTTTTACATAGGACTCAAAAATGGTATCGGCGAAATATGGGTGTACAATAGTACACCTCTGCCTAGTCCCTTAGGGAATACAGGTGTTATGCTATGATGATAATGATGGCTATAGGTCGATATTTTGTTCTGAAAAGGACTGAATAACACCAAGTCTAAAAGTAATTTCAGAAACAAAATATTTAGCCTACCTATGGTTCTATATTATTTAAATTAACTCCACCATGCTGTTATTTTAACACATGTATCATATATGTATGCACACAAATTATGATTCCAGCATTGACATAAGCTAAAGCAAACCATCTTGGTCGATTATCGGTACACTCCCCAACATAATTCATAGCTGCTAATGAAAATCAAATACTCGTGAATGAGGTACTGTTAAACAAGACCACATGTAAATATATGTAAACGACTGTACTATGCGTGTAGTTTAGAATATGTATTTTCTACTACATTTACAAGAGATAAAGCCCCGTTTTACTAAAGATTTGTATAGAAATAAGCAACGTTTCAACACAGTATGATGTTTTTATGAAACTTAACAGTCAATCAAGATGAATTGAAACTATTTGAAGAAAGGTTCAAGAGATATTCGTGCTTATAATACTTTTTAGTTTACTATTAAAACAAATGAATGCCGACAGATTTTAACATTATGGAGTAATTGTAACATTATCCACACTATTGTAAACTGATGACTGATTGTTACTTCATAACGACCAAACCTCCGATTTAATCGTATTGAAATTTTACGAAGAGGTAGCCTGGGTACTGCAATAGGACAAAGGCTTATTTTTACTATTGCAGCAAAACTCTAATTAGATAATAAATACAAATACGCAGACAAAATCGCGGGCAATAGTTAGTTTTCCATAATTCTGAGTTGTAAGTTTATCCATACTGGCTTATCGTCTTTTTACCATGGTAGGGAGGTATTTACATACATATATATTATATATACATATAAATGGTATTGTAGAGGTTTTATGTAAGAGGTAACTGCTTTGGAATACAGACTGGCAGTCGGTTTAAGAACAAGGATTTGAAAGTATGTCAATGTGTGAAAGTAATTAGGAATAGAACAAATAAAAAATAATATTGAGAGATTGATCGGGTTTGCTCGTGTAAACAATACAGGGGGTATATTATAATTGCTGTTTTATTTAATACCCCCGCCAGATTTGACAGTACCAAAGCTGCTGACCAAAGCTGGGATCATATGTTCCGCTTTTCTCTCGTTTTTCCAATTGTCCGATTCGAATCTGTTCAGAAGAATGTCACATACTGCAAATAGTGAATCCGTTCTAATCAAAATATGCGACGTCCTCATAAATCCTTTGGCAAACGTCGATACATTCAATTTACCGGATGATACTTTCCGGTCAGAACTTCTGTAACCCTTTGCCTATTAAGTCTAAGTTTATGTTTTACTAACTTCCGCGCGCGGCTTCGCCCGCGTGGGTTACGAATCCGTGCATTTTCCTGGGATAAAAAGTAGCCTATGTGCTATTCCAGACTATAATCTATCTCTGTGCCAAATTTCATCCAGATCCATTCAGCTGTTCGGGCGTGAAAGAGTAACAAAGATCCATTCATCCATCCATCATCACAAACTTTCACATTTATAATATTAGTAGGATTACAGATGGTAAACAGTTCTATTGAGTTGTCGCTTATGCTGTAGTGGTAAGATTAGCCTGTTAGAAATGGTGGTGTCGAAGCTAATTCAGGGTGCGCCAGACGATCTCATGATCGTCACTCTTGGAGACTCTTTGCTTACACTCAGGTAAATAGTTGATAACTTCTCCATGATCTGTGAAACTATTTCTATATATCCAAAACAGTTCAACGTCAAGTCAAAGCTTTTTATTTAAACTAAGCCTTTGCAGGTACTTATAAAAAGTCGAGACTCTAGGTGCACGGTTCCAAAAGGAGGTAGGTCCTATAGAGAAGAGACCGGCCAGAAATTCCATCTAACCTCAACATCATATGTTTTGCAAACAGTCAGAATATTCCGTGCAAGTTTATAGCCGACGGAATGGTTCTACCGGCCCCTTAATAGCTCTTTAGTAACTTGCAAGTCTTTGTGAGTCAGCCAAAGGGTTACATAGGTATATGTTTGACGTCTACTGCAGTTGTTTGAAAGTTTTGCGTGTGTAAACGTGATGGGTTAAGCTGCTCTTTGAGTCCCGTCTTTACTTCAGAAAGCACTGGCAATTGTTCTCGAATCAAGTACTTGGTCTAGTGGTCACAAGCTCCAGTGCAGAGCGTGAGGCCCTGGGATCGATATTTATTGTGTTTTTCCGTAGGTATAAAACTCCTCAGTAACACCACGGAGTTTAGAACTGTGTCGGATTGATGGCAATAGGCTCGTCCCCTTTTACATGGGACACCATAATAGTGTCGGCGAAATGTGCGTGTACTAGTACACTTCTGTCTAACCCTTCTGGGAATACAGGCGTGATCTTATGTGTAAAATAATAAAATATATGAAATTTTGCGGCATGCAAGGAACTGAAATCCGGGCGAATGAAAATCACACGAAATCAGGCCGATATTGCGAATGAATACTTTTACTTAAAGCTAAAAACTAAACACTTTTTTTTTTTGTATTTTACGAAACCCTTATAGCCCATATTTTCATTTTTTATTATGTTTAATAATAATCATCAAACAACACTTCCTAGGCAAAGGTGTAACTTATATTATTCGCGGTGGAATCAAATTCTTTTACGCTATTTTTAGCACACATTCTTAGAGCTATCATAATATTCAACAAAGAGGAAACGGAAACACCTCCCACAACATCCTCACATTTCCTACAATATTCACCCATTTTCCATCTTCAAAGGGACACAAGCATCTGTCGATGTTCAAAATTAACTCCATGTCGATAAACCCCTGGTCCCTTCGCGCCAAAATAAAATACACCCTATATTCGGAGTCACGGTATTTTTTCCTTACCTGGCTTTTGGGTCGCTCCCATGTAATATAATATTAAATAAGGTCTAAGAACCTCGTTTATTAGAGCTCCAGTAGTGGTCGGATACTGAAGATTTGGACGCTAGTATTCCCCATAGGGTTAGGCAGAGGTGTACTGTTGTATGTAACACACATTTTCACATTTACTAATACCGATGATAATAGCTAGCCTATTCGAGCAGAATTCCAAATTCTGGTCTACTAATCAAAATTTGTATTTTTAAAGACCCAATTTCATTTTGTCAAATCCGGGAATCGTATCCAGAACTTCAGCAGCCGGGCCATTAGACTTTTGAGGAATTTTCCGCATATTTGTTTAAAAACAAAAATATCGGGCGAGTTCATATACTTGTTTTATAACATAGTTATCGAAGTGAAAGAATTCGCAAGTTTATTAAATATTCTTGATTTTTTATGTTTCTAACAACAAGCCTCTAACTAGTAGTTAACAGTGAAACTTGGTCGATACCAAGGAAGTTTAGGCGAGCAAAAACGATCGACAAGAGAAGCGAACTTTCGTTAAACTTCGGGGAGTACTTAAGATATTGAACTTAAAACTACATCGCAGGCAAATTACACCCACAATGAGTTAAGATGGCTACTAAGTGCAGTGCTGACAAAGATGGATGATCCCGTATCCCGTGACTTGCGATCTTACCGCCCCCTTACCAATTTAACGGGGAAACTGAGAAATTCGGCTCTTACAAAATCTGGTCGAAATGTATGACCAAAGTTTCGTTCAACCGAACATCTGCGCTGACATTCACGAGGACGAGGTATTTAGGGCAACTTGGAAAGTTTATTTATTTATATTTATGACCTCTTTTCTTTTACGAGACAAGTTTCAAGATACATTGATTCAGTGTAGTGATCAGTATCAATAAGAGTCACATGGTGGCTGGATTTTAAAATCACAATAAATTAGGCTAGTTACAGAATGTTGGGATTTCGGGTTTTCTAAAAATTAAATGCTGTTTGTTGGTAGGCGCATCACTGAGAATGGCTGGATCGATGTCGGTAATTATTGTTTGAAAATATTCGTAATAATTAGAATAAAGTTTTTAGAGAAAGAAAAATTGGAAAATTCGGATAACACTGAATATGCGTTTTTATGGGATTTTTGTATGAATTCAAGACCAGGAAGATAGGACAACGTCTGTGGGGTCAATTGGTCAATTGTTATTAGTAGGCTGGGGCAACCTGGTTTTCCAACCGTTTTGGTCCTTTGGTCCGCCTTACCCAAAAAGTAGCAATAATTGCGTGAGTATAATTAATGTGCCGAAAAAATGCATTATATTGTAGTCTGTGTAAAATTCATAAACAGCGCGAACATTGAAGCAAATACGCTAGAAATAACTCTGATTGACTGGCTAGGTCTGTCAACCATTCTGTGTTTTATGACCCGTATTTCAGCCCATCGATTTTGTGAGGTTACCTCGTAAAAAATAACTTTGTGGCGACGTCGGATGTCATACATTTATCCCTTCCCCAGACTGGATCAATGTTTGGTGCTTTGAGAATGAATTCCGCGAAATACTTTTCCTGTTTGCCTGGTACTACGAGTATTTGGGTTTCAAATCATTTTGAGGACAGCCCCTGTAATTCATGACTTGAATGAATTTTATGATACGCTTTTAAAGTTAAAACGAGTTATTTTATCACATTAGGACACATTATACATATAGTATTCACGCATATTTGCACTATAATGTGTTAATTTTAATCCATGTAAGTTTATGTCCAAATATTTTCATTTCGATGGTATGCTTAATAATGTAGCTCGTTGATGGTCGCTGACAGATTTCATTCCTACTGATTACGCGTTCAGCATGTTGGCTAGCTGACGTGAAGTGTTTAAATTCTCCATAACCAGCGGGACATTGTCACGCTGCGAAAGAGACAGTTCATTTATTTTATAATTTTAATGAATTTTTTAACATATTTTGTTAAGAATTCATAGTTTCATATTTTTCTGTATTTTATGTTTCATAACATTAATGAGGCTTTTTATTTTGGTTGATTTGTAAATTATTAACTTATATTCTAGTTTAATGGTTAGTGATGTGCCTTTGTAGGACACAAACACGACATAATAAATGAAATAAATAAATATCATTAAATCAATGAATATGAAAAAAAAAAATTGAGAGACTGTACATGATAACACTTTTATAATACAATCAATTTGGCCTCATTATATAACCACATTGCTTCACATTAATCATTTGCCATTTACCTGCATCAGCAAACATCCATTATATCAACTACAACGCCTAGTTTACCGGACAAGGACAAAGCAAACTGCACAATGATCGTGCGACCGTTTGTATTATTATAAGCGTCCACGGGAAATTAACCCATTGTGGCTCGCTGTCACGCTGCGTGAGCGCTAATCTCAATGACGGGCGGCGTGTTTGTATACTTGTCACGTATGTACCTGCGCTGTTTGATGATTGTTTTACACACTTGTAGAATCAGGTAATACGCTGTTTTGGTCACCTAATTGTTAGTGGCTGAATTGTATTATCCACGTAGGGCAAAAAAGGGTTAATCATTGAAGAGTGGCTATTACGTTACTGTATTAGTATCGTAAACGTGTGGAAGATATTAATTGTAGTGCTAGTAAACCATATAAATTATGTTTCGAGTAAAAACCTAAAAGGAACGTGAGTTATTAAAATGACGTTAGGTAACATAGTGCCTTTACCGATCACCCCCTAATGTATCGGAAAATTGTGATTAAGCAGCAGGAGAATAATTATGATGTAGTGGCATTACAAACATATAAACTGACAACTTATAAACATTTATAGAGCATCAGTTATACCCATGGTAGCAAGTCTCTAAAATTACAATAAAAACAAGAAATTAACTCATCGTAGTTCGCAATCACGCTGATTGAGCGCTAATCTCGATGGCTCTAAACAAAAGATACCGAGGTCTTTTGTTTACTTGTGTTTGATGATACTTATCGTTTAATTAGGTTGATAACAGTCCGTCAAATCTGGAAGCTTGCAATTGTTGTTAAAGTCTTGACTATTTCGTGTACAATTTTTTTTTGTAATGTCGAATGTTTTTGGTTTGTATCTGTAGATTGCTTACCTTCATTGCAAGAAGGTCTAAGTTTGAACCTCTGACTTTTCAAAGAAAAGTGCCGATTGAAATCACGTGAGGAAAGCTGTGCCCAAGCTTTGTTGTAGGTGTGGGCCGCCAACCTGCACTATGCCAGCAAGGAAGACTAAAGCCTACTATTCTCTCGATTAATCTCGCTAGAGGGACCCGTGACCACCGTGGAACAGTAATCAGTAAAATTAAATATTATATTCATTTTATGATACTAAATTTGTTGTTAAAGAATAATGTCCTCCTCACCGAATTTCAGTCACGGCGGCCAATTTCAACGAGAATTGCCAACTACGCAGGAGATATTATAGAGCTCAACTGTATACACAAATACAGGTGCACTCTCTATTCCTTCACTCTCATTGTCCGATGGGACGGCAATCCGACACGATTGGAAAGGGATCAGGCGCAGGACCAACGGCTTTACGTGCTTTCCGAGGCACGGTAAAGAATACTCTATTTATGAATGCGAGTAGGTGGTGTCTATTTAAACTATCGAGCTATCTTTCATTGTGTATTACGTGTGTGTTAATGGCGGTGACAGATGTGTTTTCTGTATCTGAGTTATGAACTTGTGTCTGTCATTATGATCGTGGTGTATTAATTATTATAATAGCGTAGATATATAATTATTTTGAGATTTTGCGTGATATTGTTGTAGCAGAATTAGGTGTTTCAATGTTTCATTGATTGTATGTAATTATGAAAGCTTAGTGATTAGTGACGAATTATGTTTACCATATAAACTGCGGAGTATGTGGTCCTGGGTTCGATTTCTAAATCGGGCAAAGTGTTATTAGGAATTTTCTGAAATTCTCAGTCGCAGCTCGGAGTTTGGAATTGAGCCCGGTAGATGGTAATAGGCTCGCCCGCTATAACATGGGACTTAATAACGGCATCGGCGAAATTTAAGTGTACAATACACCTTTGCCTAATCCTTCGGGGAATATAAAAAACGTTAAATTATTTTGTATGAAAACTCTTAGCTTACTAAGACTAAGTTAACTCTAGTCTTAACACTCTCCATATGACATACCCATCGAAGCCATAAATTCCATCCAATCTGTTTTTATATCATACAACTTTCAAACCACCTGTTTAAAATAATACTGTGTAAACAATGACAAATATTTATGTAAATCTAACATTAAATTAATTCAAAATATTCTTGTCATCCCACTAAGAAGACAAAAGACGCTCAAACCCTCCTTTTCATTTATCCTCGAATCTTGGAAATCAATATCATATCTCGTCCATTAAAAAGTGGATCTCTTAACTTCAGGAAGTGAGTATGCCATTGAAATTCGTAAAGGGGGCGTATTAATTTGAATACTTAATATTGTAAATGCGAAAGTTTGTGAGGACGGATGGATTGATCTTTGTTACTCTTTCACGCCAGAACGGCTGAACGGATCTGGATGAAAATTGGCACAGAGATAGATTATAGTCTGGAATAGCACATAGGCTATTTTTTATCCCAGGAAAATACACGGGTTCGTTAACCACGCGGGCAAAGCCGCGAACGGAAACTAGTTTTGAATGTTTTTGAGTGTGGCAAGACAGGTTTACTATGTGTAGTTGCAAAAAGTTCACAACCTATTGGTCTTTCTTCGAGCAAATTTATTTTTTTATATTTTACGCCCTATGGTAGGGCTGGCCGTGAGGATCACCATGTGTCGTTCCACGTTTGCAAGCAAAGTCCGATGACAATAGTATACTAGTTTATCCATATATGTAATATTATCAACGAGATAGTGGAATCACTACTGTCGTAAACCGCAGTGCGCCAGATAGGTGTCACACTTTGGCCGACCGCAAGACCTTCACTTGTGGTTTAAAACAAGATAGCTATACGTAGGTACTCGTAGAAGGTACCTAAGATTATAAAACTGTTAAATTTTTACTTATATAATAATAAATTTTTACTACACACAAGAAATAAAGTATTTTTTACCATCAATCGAGAGTCTAATTCCTCGCTAGACGAGATTGTAATAAAAATTGTAATAAAAACAAAGTTCATATTTATATCAGATATGCAAGAATATTTAGTTTAAAAAAAAACTAAATATTCTAGTTGCATATCTTGTGTATCATGGATTTCCGCAAAGTAAAGCCTAATTCCATTAATTAAGTTCATATTTCTTAACGTTAAATTATAATATCATACACTAACAGTACCTACACAGTTTAAAAATAAAACTGGGCACTTTAAAACCGAAGAAAAGACGATCGAGGAGGCTCCAAAGTTGGCTCCTAAAACTGGCTGATGCATCATCGAGCACGAATCTCGAGTAGACGAGATGTTGAGATCTCGAGATTACGGCCGATTCTTACACACTCGATACATCGAGAGGCTCCCGAGAATTTTATGCCGATTAAATTCTGTTGAGAAGGGTTCATGATTCGCACTAAGTTGTATTTGGACGGATTATTATCTACGATGTAGTGTATCTTACTCTTATCTTTCGTTGCTTGATATTGAATCTGAATATAAAAAGAAATATCTATATCAATAAAAATCAATTGCCACATGTATGACGGAGCATCACTTGAGAACAGCTCGACTGATGTGGTTGTTTTTTTTTTTTTTTTCACCAGATAATTCGGAAATTTGGATGGTATTTTTGCATGAAATTTGATGCACCCGTGCGAAGGCAGGGCGGATCGCTATGTCAATATATTTTCTGACTGACTGAGATCTCTACATTCACCGACTGACTCTCTGAGAATAGATAAATGTGTAATGAAGGACTGAATTTAGGAACTTGAACAGAACATGCATTTGCTATGTAACTTCCACCCGCATAGAATGATTTTTCATATAAACAGAATATCAAATAATCAGCGAGTAAAGTGACTGTTATCTCGCTTTAATAAATACGTTGATATTTGAGGCATGTCTAGAAGAAGTTAGACTTGTCAAAGGACCTTGGAAATATAGATCTTTTGGCGTTATGATACCACACCGCAGCCGTATTGAATTTCGTTCTCTCTAAAAAAGGATGTGAGCCTGTTAACGAGTGCACGACCAAACGGGTAAGACGCGTAACGCCAGTGGACGATCATTCCGAAACGATATAACATCAGAAAAAATATACACGGTAGTTCGAACTTAATTGCCAGATTTTTTTTACATTATCAGTGGTGTTACCCTATAATGCTCCCATGATATTACGAGTTTTAAATATATCTCGGAACCAATGCTGAATGGTGATATCCGTACTTATAAACTGGCATTTATTCGTTGTCTGTGGTTCATGCCCAACGATGGGGAAAGACTACCCTACCTATTTTCCCCCCTAACAATTATCTGTAAGCGCTGTTATGTTCGAGTTAAAGATAGAAACAGTGAAATTACCGGAATGCAAAGCATCCATCTTAACGCTTTGGGAGCACATTGGACGTGATTCCTTCATGTGCCCCATTTTACGTTAAAGTTTGGCTGAAAACAAAATTATACCTTTCCTACTATTTACTGTGTTGATAGTACTTTTTAATATAAAACAATAGCTTTTGATAATACGGATAACAGATAACAAACTCGGTGTTGGTCGCAGATGTCTTCACCGTTATCTGTCGACAAGGGGCGAGGCAAGGGCGTTTGCCCAAAAGGGTACACGCTGAAGGGTTTCTCAAGAGATATATTTTTGGTAGAAAGGTTTCCCCAAGGAGATATGAACGTCATTTCGGGTCGAATAACTGTGAAGACTCGGTGAGACTTCGAGGATATAATATGGTAAATAGGTTTATGTAAAGGTGCGTTTCCATACACATTTGGACATATCTTTGGCCACCATTAGAACCAGCAAAATAACTCCAGTGACTTACAAAGCAACATCAAAGTGACGTCATAAAGTGTGCCATCTAATGGAAATCTAAATGGACATGAACAAATAGATTTTTGAAATATCAAATAATTAGGAGAAAAACGATCAAGCTGCGTTCGAGAACACGCTATACCGAAGCGCGACAGCAAAATACTGTTAATGGGATTGCCGATGATCGCCAAAGTTAATATAATGCGAAAAGTGACGTTTTGATCGAAACTTCACTGCAATAGCACGTCAACCGAGCGCCTTTAGTTACGGAAATTAATTTACAGGCGACTACTGAAAGCACGCGTTGATCTAAATTTGAGTGTTTAATTTGTGTACATTTCGTCTAGCTCAATGTCGATTTTCTCAAAAGTACCCAACCCATAGCCAGAGGTCACCTACCCATTGGGCAGTTTCATATTCCAGAAAGACAACACTGAAACCGGTATCCGTGGAAAAATGACGTACCGCTTGAAATGTCTATTAAAGTAATATTTATAAAAATTATGAAAAATCTTGTCTACGTCTAAAGTACGTCTATGTTTCCTCTATAAAATGAATTATGTGTCTGTGTAAGCCACTGTTTTCCATTAATGTCTGATGAAGGCAAATTCAGTGTTATAAGTCAAAGTATTTTAAGATAAACACGAGTGTAGATAATGTTACTTAGTTATGAAGATATGTAGGTAGGTCGGCGTCGCGACTGTCTGTGAAAACGCTCATTGAAATTACTGAAACACTCAAACAAATTACTTTTGCATATCTGAAACACAGTTTAATTCGCAACACACGCAACCCGCATTTTCGGTAAACTGCGAAAGAGATCAATTTCGATAAGGAGCGAAAAAATATACATAAAGGGTGAGTAAAGGAATGTAATTTTGTGAGGGATGTTTTTTTTTCTCGCAAAGAGAATCTCTTTAGTGTGGGCGCGTATTGGGTTTTATTTAAACACGTTCACGAATAAGTCTGAATGTGTTATTCTTATCTTAAAGGAGACTGGTGAATACTGATGAGTACTGACGGCTTCTGATTGTTGCGATGAAAGAATTCGTTTTTATTGAATAGTTGTGATATTAGAGAAATATTTTTTTTAAACTATTGAAACGAATGGTCGAATCGTGGTCGAACTGCTTCATTGGTCAATCGCAAGCCTAAATTCGGAGCGCGAAGACTTGAGTTTGATCCCTGTGTCGAGCTGTGTTATTAGGTTTTTCTGTTAGAAAATTATCAACAGAGGTTTGAATTATGCCCGGTAGATGGCAATAGCCTCCCCCCTATTAGATACATGGGACTCAATAACGGCATCGGCGAAATATGGGTGTTTATACTACAACTCTGCCTAACTCTTCGGGGAACACAGCCGTGATGCCGCCTTATGTTATATAATGGACAATAACGAAAATGTAAAAATAAATTAGACGTGTCGTTGAAAAACAGAGCTTATCACATGTCACCTCGGGTATAACACAGAGCAAATCCACGGACATCAGTAAAAATAAAACCTGAAATTAACATAACATAGCATCACGCCTGTATTCGCGGTTACGCAGAGGTGTACCATTGTACACCCATATTTCACCGATGCCTTTATTGAGTCCCATGTAATAGGGGACGAGCCTATTGCCATCTACCGGGCACAGTTCCAGAGTCCGTGCTACTACTGAGAATTTCACTTTGATCAATCACTTTGCCCGACTTGAGAATCGAACCCAGGACGCGCCTGCGACCACTAGACCAATAAGGCACCTGAAATTAACTTTAATAAATTTCCAGTACTTTTTTCTACCTTCAGAACCGTCCGTGGTAGTTAACTGGATCAGTCAAACGCCGGATTGACTAACTTACTATCCATCCGCAGTTTCTCCTTAAACAAGGCGGCCAAGATTAACTAACAAAATTTACCAACCATTGAAAAACTTTTTCCCTAAAGAAAAACATGTTTACTATCCTCGTTTTCCTTAACTTTGCTAACATCAAAGCTATTTATTGAAGAGAGAAAAATATGTGAGAGATTGACACAAGCCGAGCGCGGAATGAAGTATCAAGAGAAACACGGCGACGAAAAATCAGTAGACATCGCGGCAGCCATCCGAATTCAATAATATGTTGTAAATCTAATATTCTATGTTTGATACTGTGCAGCGGGAATACTGTGGTGTTAAAGCTTGTTACGTTACAGGTTTTGTAAGTGACTATGTGGTTATTTAACTGTGGTCTTTATCATCATCTTTGTAAAGTTGAAAGTTTAACATTTTCCATTTTTTTGCCTCTTTTCTGCCAGTTCTTTCACTTATTCGTACGTCGTATATACCTTCTTGGTCTTTCTACCTTTCCTTCCATTATATTTTTTATAAAGATACCATGACGTACATATTAGGTTGCCTTTGATTTTATGGTCTTCGGATACGGATAATTTACAAAAAAGAAAAAATCTAGTGGCATAGTTAACTCATGGAAAGAGGGGCGGGAGGGCTTTTGCCCTTCAGTGAGTAATTATATTTATAAATAAAATAAAAAATGTAAAACAATGAATAAACGAAATAATAATCGACCCTGTTCTTGATGGCGATGTGATTTTTGATATTTATAAATAAAAATAGACTAAATTGTACTAAAAGTTAATTAAGTCAAGGAACACTATCAATACCTGTAGACTAGTATACAATCTGGAATCACAAGAGAATAGGTACCTCACCAAATTATATTGAAATGAGATAAGCTTTCGAATAGTTATGTGATTCGTAAACATTATTGCCACACATTTTTCTGGCTTGTTTATGGAAGTAAGGATTTTTACGCCATGCCTTGTGAAAACTATCGCGGAAGTAATGCGATATCATCGTGTTTTTGTGTTTTCGCGTTCGCGTCAATAGAGTGTTATTTAGAATTGCGAGAATAAATGGTGGCATCGGAATAGTGTTTGTTTTGAAAATACGTCAAACCAAATAATGTTTCGTCTGGTTGATAAGTTGTAAACTCTTATGCACGAAAGTTTACCTACGTACAAAATTCTTGTTATATAGATAACTAGCGGACCCGAAAGACGTTGTCCTGTCCGAACTTATCCTAGAAGTCGATCGCAGCGCCACCTATCGAGTCCAATTATGGATCTAAACTACCCAGGGAACCACTCGAATACACACATTTTTTTTCATTAAAATCGGTACAGCCCTTTAGGAGAATTCAGTGACATACACACGTACAGAAGAATTATATATATATATATAAAGTTAATAAGTTTTGCATTGCTTATAACACCAAACAAATTAAAACTAACGGAAACATACATACAGGCGAAGCGTACTTTAGGACCAAAAGAAAGTCTTTTGTAAAAAAGTTATTGGAATAAAGTATTTTCATTTGAAGGCAATGAAACAAAGTACTTTTCTATATAAAATATAATAATTGCTGCGTCCATTACGATATCTTTATTGCGAGTCTATGAGAGATCGCATTAACTTAATCCAATTGATCATTCCAATTGCAATAGGGAATATTGAATATTTTTTATAATAAAAATGCCTTTGAGATCTCGATTACATTATTGTTCGTACCATTGTTCGTTTGAAATATAATAACGTCATCAGTATATTTTTATTTGTATATATCGACTGTATGTAATATATGTATATTTTTAGGTATCCATTAGGACGCATTCTCCGAAAGGTTAGGCAAAGGTGTGCTGATACATCTACATCGCACCGATACCATTATTAAGTCTCATAGATTAAGACACGAGCCTATTGCCATTTATCGGGTACAATTCCTCCTGGCAGCTACTGAATGTTTCATAAAGTTCCAATTATGCTCTGCCCGACCTTAGTTGCGAACCCAAGACCTCTTACTCAGCCGCTACGCATGCGACCGCTAGACTATTGAGGAGTTCCGTTGATAATGAGAATTCATTATTCATTCTTGCAAAAATTCACATCATCAACATACCTCTGCTGGTTTAGCAACTGAAATGAATTCAGAAATACTTTTGTCATCGTCTACTTTCATGTTAGTCTAACTATCTCTCTCCCCATTATTCCCAAAAGCGCTCACTACTCTAATGACAGTTTCAACAGCTCCACCATTTTGTGACATCCTTTCACACCATATCTCGTGTTAGCTGAACACAATGATGCAGATATTCATTGACACCAAGCCCGCTCAGAAAGCATACAACTCCTCTGACAACCCTCAGATCCGATAGTATCAGTTCCACCGTCCCTCGCGATGTCCATTATAGTCTGAGGAAGGACGTGTCAGCAAGCGAGACAGCATTATACCCGTGTCAAACGATTGTAAGGGAGAGACATGTATCATTGTGTTGCGTCTCGATTGTTACAACTTTGTATGCAGAACGGAAACTCCTTTTATGTCTGCTCGCCTAGTACACCGCGTTGGTTTTACGACATACTATTTCACTTGGTTTTTTCTATTAGAGAACTATATTATTTATTTTTTATTTACTGGAAGTACGTTTTCCAGGAGGTCGGCATCCTCTATTCGGTTTGTGACACCTGCTCTTTTGGTGTTTTATTTAGATGTTCGGCAGTTAGAGGCTTTTGTTTGAAGTTCTGATTGTTCATTTGCTGTGCAAAGACTTTTTGGCTCTTTGACTTCGCACGAGGATTTTTTTTGGCGCCTTTTATTTATTGTTGTTACAGACAAATAATGCTGGTGGCGCATTACTTTTGTTACATATTTTTTTCATTTCCGTAGAAGAGGTCGGTCTATGTTTAATACTGGTATTCAACCGTATCTGGTATGACTGGAAGTTAACGGCTAAGGTTCAAGGTTCTTTTTAGCCTGTAGCAGTAAAACAAGTCTCAAAAAGCTTGTCCACTTACAGTCACGGGAATAGGTTCTGCTTACCGCATTTGTAAATCATCTCAAACGCGCCACGTCGTACCTTGTACGTGGATTGTGCTTGGGCCTTAATTTCCTTACACACGTATATACACGTATCCCCTGGGCCTTGTAAACTTCAGGCCAATTTACCCTCCAGGCCTAAGTAACCAAAAAACTTGGCTGATTGGGAAATGTAATTATGAACTCGGTGCTACTTATGTAGATCAAGAAACTGAAATAAGGGTGAAATCTTTTCAGTCAGCATCGATCCGCATTTTATCTACATATTGAAAAATACTGTTTTGAAGATGTACTGCTTTGTTCATCTTTAAAACAATAATGCGTAGTTATATATTTTATCTTTACGCATGGTTTTTTAAGCTATTGAAATTTCATGTTTGAGATGCGTATACCTAACTGTACCAATAATGCCCAGCTAAATGCGAAACATTTCGCCGTTCCCGGGTTCGATCGATGTCCTAATAATTAATTTGATTGTTAGAAATAAATAAATAGTTGCGGATTTTGTTGTTTGTGCATGTGTACACAAATATTCACACCCACGATAAAGTATTATTCCTAGGGTTGGGTTACCGTTTAAAAATATAAATATATCCTTCCTACTAATCCTACTAATATTATAAATGTGAAAGTTTGTGAGCATGGATGGATGGATGGATGGATGAATCTTTGTTACTCTTTCGCGCCAGAACGGCTGAACGTATCGGGATGAAATTTGGCACACAAATAGATTATAGTCTGGAATAGCACATAAGCACTTTTATCCCGGGAAAATATACGGGTTTCCAATCACGCGGGTGAAACCGTGGGCGGAAGCTATTTTATCAATAAAAGCATTAATAAAACTTGGAACGTAATAATTTAAGTATAAATGAACTATAAAATACTTACATTAGTACATTAAAGTAATTTTATTCTTCACTTAGTTACGGATTTACGGATCTTACATTAAATATATACTGCAGGTATATTATATATTTAGTACGAGTAGCGTCGCAGCCGGATTTGCTAGTGAAGAGAGATAAATAATGAGTTTGAAACCCGGCGGAACCACGTACGGATTACATCCGGCTCCCGAGTCTCGGCTCGATACAGAGAACAAAATCTCTACGTTTTACGGAGGAGACCTGGAGCAGACTGAATGTTATTTATTCATTTATTTAAGACTAGCTTCTGCCCGCGGCTCCGCAAGCGTTTTCCCGGGATAAAATGTAACCTTTGTGCTATTCCAGACTATAATCTATCTCTGTGCCAAATTTCATCCAGATCTGTTCAGCCATTTTTGCGTGAAAGAGTAACAAACATACATACATCCGTCCAGCCTCACAAACTTTCGCATTTATATTATAGTAGGATAGGATAGGATAGGATGGTAGGATATTGATGTAGTTCTGAGAACAAACAATCTTCTTAGATCTAAAATCTATTGGTAAAACCTATCTTATAAAATTGCCTTCTATATGAACATAAACAAACTCGCATTCGTATTTATAATATTAGAATTCCCGTTCCCGTGGAAATACGGGGATAAAATATACCCTGTTTTACTCGCTGATAACGTAGCTTTCCATCGGTGAAAGGATTTTTAAAATCGGGTTAGTCGATTAGGCGTGAAAGCGTAACAAATAAACAATCAAACTCACTTTCGCATTTATAATATTAGTTAGGATAAGGATTTTATAGTAAATTATTGTCTAGTTCAGGAACTCCCTAACTGTGCGTCGCAACGCCCCGGGGCGTCGGGATGTTCCCTCGGGTGCTGTATCCACCTCATTGGTTGTATTTACAATATTTTTCTCGTCCATAAAAAATATTATGATTCTACATTCTTTGGAGTTTTCTTTTAATAAAATAATCTACAGCTACACTTACACTACATCTTATTTAACAAGGGAGTCGCAAAAAAATTACAATATGGGAAACCCTTGACTCGAAACTACATTGCTACCGCACAGATTGATCGCTCTGCGAGGTTAACCATCGCTCGACGCGGTCATTCCTTAGATGGGTGACCCTTTTTCACACATCCAGAACCCTCCGTGCCTTGGAAAGCACGTTAAGAAGTTGGTCCGGGGTGTCATACGAAGACCTATGACAGTCGTTACGGGTGTCAGCAGCCCAAAAAGTCTGACAACCAGTCTCACATTTGATTTAGAGTATCAGTGTCTTCCAGTAATTGGGTGGTGGAGGTTAGATGGCAGTCGCTGCGTATAGAATACTGATATTCACCGGCAACCTGTTAGACTGGAAACTGACCCCAATGTAGTTTGGAAAAGGCTAGGCAGGTGATGAAAAGGGTTCTGTCTAAGGTCTGTGTTACGTGTCGCGGGTTTGATTCGTGCGCGCAACAATTATAGTATTAATTAATATTAAAAGTATGAAAGTATGATGATAGTATTAATTAATATTAAAAGTATGATCTACAGACACCGTACCGCTATCATGAGTTTTCTTACTATTAACTTTCAAAGTAAAGTAAATTTTCATAATAGCGATTTCAGGTCTTAACTAGATTACATTAGGGATTAGAGTCGCTAATGTGAGATCTAGTCATAGTAAATATTTGATTTACTATTTTATAGGGATGTCATGTTAGTAACATGTCACATATGTATGTGACATTCATGTTTGTAAACTCAACCCACGATACAGTACGAGTGCTAAATCTGACAAAAACATAAGTCACATAACATATTTAACGTAGCATTACGCCTGTATTCCCGAAGGGTTAGGCAGAGGTGTACTTATTATACACCCACATTTCGCCGATGCTATTATTGAGTCCCATGTAGTAGGTGGCGAGCCTATTGCCATCTACCGGGCACAGTTCCAGACTCCGTGCTGCTACTGAGAATTTCCACACAGAAAAACTCAACAACACTTTGCCCGACCCGGGAATCGAACCCAGGATCTCACGCTCAGCAGTCGCGCCTGCGACCACTAGACCAATTAGGCTCATCTACCGGGCACAGTTCCAGATTCCGTGCTGCTACTGAGAATTTCCACACAGAAAAACTCAATAACACTTTGCCTGAACCAGGAATCGAAATGAACTTGAACTTGAAATTAGGATTAAAACCACAAATTAAATAATATTACTACGAAGAACATAGTCATATTTGCGAAATTATGTTTTTCTGTGTATGTTAAATCATCAAGGTAAAATTGCGAATTAAGGAAATTTCATTAAGGGAACAAGGAAAATTTAAAAAGCTCCAATTAGGAGGTCAGTAAGGGAACGTTATCTTTTGCTAGAAAGAAAGCCACGATAAAGCTTTTTAAGAAGCTGCATAACGAAGAAACATTAAATGATAATTCATTTTTTATTTAACAAGATAAATTCGACCCCAAACTACAACCTGCAATTCTCTGGTTCAATACACATGTCAGTCTAGCATCTGAACTCTGTTGGGGGTGCCGAATTTGCCTCATATTTTAATCACTTTTACGGTGATGAAAGTAAGTGTTCGTTTCACCCTCACCGGATCGTAATAACAGCATAAAATCGACTCAAGAAAAAGTCTTAATAACGAATTAGGTTAACGCATGTCAACCTTATCAATTTGCCCGGGTGTTCGGGCACTGCGTCCATTATCCGGGCCCAGCTGCCATATGTTACCCCCCAACCACCCCACCCCTCCTAAAAATATACCCACTAGCTTCTACTGTACAATATTTATGACGGCGCTTTCTTTCTCAATAAGTTAACATCAAGCAATCCGCCACCCCAATTCCAATTGTATTCAGCGACAATACACCTCAAATTCCCACAGCACAAGTACCACTTACTACCTTTTCGAAAATGAAACGAATCTCGTTGTTGGCTCTTTACAATCAAATATCAACTTACAGTTAACGAGGGAAGATTCATAATCGCCTGGCGGTCTACGTGTTGTGTTAACGTTTCGGATCGTGCCTTTCGAGATGAATTCGCGAGAGTACTTATTACGAACCCCTCTTTCGCGAGATCTATTCGTTTTCTGATGGACGAGCGATTTGAATTCCTGTTGTTAAGGCATTAGAGATTATTTTACAATGAAAAGATGAAGGCGTTTGTGTTGTTCTGTGTTGCAGTGGCAGTGTTTTCAGTGAAACTGAAAGCGTTTTTCGGATAAGACGATTCACCTAAACGTTTTTTGCATCTTTGTTTTCCATTGTTTTGTCGTGTATTGTTGAATGCTCAAGTTTGGTGACCTGTTCGGCCTTTTACAGACTTAATGTGGGCATTCGTTGGTATTTAGAGCATCCCTTAGTGATATTCGTTCATACAACAATAGATGTATTATTTACAAGGTTGACATGAACAATTGGTCCTAGCTAAGTTGTACCTTTCTACCCCTCTGATTATATCTTCAATGAAATAATATTAAATGTTTTATTCAGTGAGGTTAAACGCTCGTATTAAATATAACTTTTCAGTTCTGAAAGTTTTTCTGCCTTCAAACCGTGAAACCCGTAAACCTTTGTCTTTAGAAAGGGTTAAGCAGAGTAGAAAAGCCCTTTTCCATTTCTCACTTTTCTATTCTCAAAAGGGTTCTAAATGATCCATCCATTTAATAAGTAAAATGAATAAATTTCGTAACTGTCTATTGGTCTAATAGTCGCAGAACATGGCTGCTGGGCTTCTGATCCTGGGTTCGATCCGGTCGGTCAAGTGTCAGTGGTTTTTTTTTTTGTTTTTATTCTTAGTAGTAGCTCGGAGTTTAAAACTGTGCCCCATTGGCAATACACTCGCCCCTATTACATGGGACCTAATAATTGCATCAGCGAAATACATTGTACACTACAGTACAGTTCCCGGATTGAAAATTTGTACCGTAGGTATGTGCTAATCCTCCCAATAACGTTCAGACACGTGCGGACCATAAGACCATAAAAAAAATTGCAGTGATAACAAAATATTTACATGTGTACCGGTATACGCCCCTCACAGGAGACATGCCAGCACGAGTTTGTCTGCCGCATCTGCGCACATCGTTGTTTCCAAGCCAGTGAACACGCAACCCGTGTTGATCGCATCGTGATAATCATCGCCATCTACCGGAAATATAAGGATAATTTTAGGGGGTAAGGCACAATGGCGGGGTAGCCTCGGCGTACCATTTTACTGCAGTATTCTTGCCGGTTCTTCTTCATAGGACCAACTTTTTGGAAATGTGCAACTAGTCCTATAACGTTTCAAAAGTGCCTGTAATAGGTTTATTTGAAATAACAACAATTCTACATGTCTATTTATCTATGCGTACCTAAAGATGGTAAAAAAAAAGAAATATGCACAATATTATGGTGATCAAAAGACCTAGATTTGATCGGAACAGTTTAAGAGCTCAATTAAACAATTAAACATTGGTGGAGAACTGATAACAACTAATATCTACTGCAGTAGGTACTTACGTCAGGAAAGGTCTTGTTTTTTATTTACTTTTTAGATTGTTTTTTGGCAAGGCAGTCGTGTTTTTAAATTTTTTTAATTATTTATTTTTATTTTATACATTTTAGTGACAAGTTTTTGTTTACCGCTATTAAGCAATGTATAGTTTTGGAATATGCTCATCAAGGCCTTCAATTTGACACCCCTATTGTAAAAAAAATGACGTTTATTTTTTCACTTTTTATCATTGAGCTATACTGCCGCCATATTGATTTTTTTTTTCAAAAAATTATAACCTGTGTCACTCGGGATGATGTAAGGATTCTAACGATACCCTATACATTCAAATCTGTTCAGGCATTCAAAAATTATGGTGGAACAAAGAAACTCACATACATACATTTATGTGTTGTTTTTCTCTTACTATATGTACAAATAAAGATTATTATTATTATTATTATACATGAACCATAAAAACATTACACTCCTTTTTTGGGCAGTCGTGTAATAATGATATCATCTCAGTTGGGTTGGAAAAGTTATAGAAAGCTCATTAAAAAGAAGAGCTCAAAGCGTACTCTTTTCCAATCTAAAGCGTGAATACAAAAATTCAATTAAAACATTAACGACACGATAAAAACCCCGCAGCCGACAGCATAACGACCAAGAACAAGCGAAACGCAGCGAAAGTCCCCACACAGAGGGTGCAATAGAAAATCCAATTGGTTTAACTCAATTAAAACCTGGCGACAGTTTTACTAGCATTCGAAGCATGGATATATAAATACCACTGTCGACCATTAACGCCTGATAATAATACGCGCACACATCGTAATTGTGCGCTTGTTTCGTTTAGTCTTGCTTCGACGCACAGAATTTGACGTGACGATATTTTTCTAGGTTTTTTACGCGTGGTCAATAGTTAACAACGCACATTGGTTAACTACTGACCATGCGTAATACGCATACGCGTAATTTCTGGAAGTAGATAGAAGAGAAGATTATATCTAACCTATAAATACTTAGAAGAAAGAAGAAATTATATAATAATACATAAATAATTATATTTTTGTAAGGAACAGTTGAAACATCTCGAGTTTTTATATCAACGATTTGAAACTGTAAATAAGTAGCCACTGTCAGAGACAAATGAAAGTTGCACACTGGCCCAATCTGCACGATTTAGTGGCAATTCCCAGTGACTTGGTTTTGTTCTGTTTTGCACTAGACCAACTAGAATTCAAGTTGGAACTTCGTGTTGGTTTTAAGTTGAATGTGTGAAGTGTAAAGGTTTAAGTTCGTCGTGCTTAATTTTGTTGACTTTGTCTTTCAGCTCTGATTTAGTTGTTTTCAGTTACACCTTTGGATTTGATTATTATTTTGTGTTTTATTAGTAATATATGTTTATATACGTGACCGCCTATTTTTACGCAAGAAATGATATGGTGCGTATATAACCGATGTAAGTCGCCAATTTTCTGGCAAGGGTTATTTCGTGTGGTCAAAAATAATCATCCCCTTTGCCAATGCATTCACTACTATAGTAAACTAATTGTTATCACGCGACATCGTCTGTGTGTATTTTGTATTTATTATCTACTTAATTCGTGTTTTGCTGCAATAGTAAAAATAACCCTTTTTTAGGACCCAGGCTACCATTTTTTAAAATTTCATGACGATTAGTTCAGTGGTTTAGATGTGATGAAGTAACAAACATACAGTTATTTCGACATTTATGATAGAGTGAATTCTTTTATTTTTGCGGTTTTAAGAGCATGGTATTATTTTGTATCTTTATCGGTATAGAAACTTGGAATACGTACATTTCGTTTCATCAACTGTCTCTCTATTACTTTCGCCATACCATATGCGACTGGCGTGCTGCCAGGGATAAACCCATGCTATCGCCTTATGTGGTTTTGATTAAGCACAGACCACATTAAACTACGTAATGCTTCCTCAGCATTATCGTTATTGTCATAGTTATTATCATCTAGATAATAAAGTACTAACGCACAATATTTTGTGTAAAAAAATCTTTATGTCTTAGTTACATAGATGTTGTGGCTTAGATTTCATTGTCGATTATGTGTTTTGGAGTCAATGCTGTTGCTTTTTTGATTGATGGGTATGGGGCCAGTTTGTTGGGTCGTTTGTTTATGCTTTTACCTCATTGGAAAATTTTTCTTACACACGTATTATGTGATTCAGACAGTGTAGTCGTAGTAAATGTGCTAAGAATATTATATTTATTTATTATACACTTTATTGTAGGTACACCACATAAAAGACTCGACTGACATTACAATTATTTGTGTACAATGGGCGGCCTTATCATATTAAATTACTATAAAAAGGTACTCTTTGGGATGCATTGTACACCGTTTTTTAAGACAAACGGAAAAATTCTGAAAAAAAAAAATGTGGATACCTAAGTGGGTGAAAATTTATTGACTATTATTTGTATATGTGTGGCTAACTTGCTTAATCCGTATGTTTGTTGCCAGTGACGAGACGAGAGAAGTGGATGGGCGAGCACGCTCCGAGTCTGGAGAGACGGACTCAGTGTATCACGTCAGGGGCGCGATGCACGACCAGCGGTGGAGGGATGGCCAGGTGAGGAATGTAAGCACCCACTTGTATTTGTCTTAGGGCCTGTTCAGGCCATAACCAAGGCCGTAGTGACACAGAATACCCCTCATCCACCCACATTTAAAACAAGACGTCTAATAGAAACGGGCAAGCATTGCAAAATAATTTGTAAACGATTAAAAGACGAAATGGTTTTGTTTCAAAACAAAACTGTTTCATTTCATATTTGGAATCTTACAGAACTTTCTGATAATACTCTCGTATATATTTGAATATATTGTCACAATAACCATGGCTCAAAAAACACGTTAAGTATTTGGTCCCGGGTGTCAGAACCACTATGACAGTCGTTACGGGTGTCAGCAGCCCAAAACGTCTGACAACCAGTCTAACCTTGTCTCCCAGTAATTGGGTGGCGGAGGTCGGATAGCAGTTGCACCGTGTAAAATACTGATATTCAGCCGCAACCGATTAGACTGGGAGCTGACCCCAATGTACTTGGGGAAAGGCTAGGCAGATGATGACATAATCACAATAACAAATTCTAGGAACAAGAACATCATTCGATTATTTTATAATCAATCAAATAGGTATCGAGACTCTAAGTGCACGGTTCCAAATGGAAACTCTTTTAAAATAATAGATCTTACAATTTTTGTTTGGTATATTCTTGTGGTAAGAGAATAATGTGATTTAGTGTGAAATAAAATACTAGGAAAAAAAAAAGAACACCATAATAAGATTGCCTCTAAATAAGATTGCCATAGCATTTACAAGTTCACCAGTCCCGGCAGACGGCACCCGTTCACGAGCATGACGCATGCGTCAGCATCGCTAAGCTCAACCACTATGTAGGGAACTCTGCAACCCAACACATTTTTTTGTACAGTTTACAAACATACACGTCCCATGCACAAACAACCAGACCCGAAACAACTATCTGTAGATCATACAAATATTTGTTCCGTGCGGGGATCGAACCCGCGACACGTAGCGCAGAAAGCTAATCGCTTAGCCACTGCGTCAACCGTGTCGTCAAAAACATATTATTGGTAGCTATGTAATAATAGAAAAAAATCTTACAGTATAAAAAGTACACAGATACATTCAGCCATAAACGTGGTCCTTTGCTGTGCTTCATCTCACGAGATCTAATATATTATGCACTAGGAAACGGAATACATATTGCGGTATCGTACCGCACCTGTGGGGTTGTATCCACGGACACTGGGACATTTATAGAGTAGTCTATCTACAGCCAGACAGTACCATATACTGGATTATATTTACAGACAAATTTCTACAGTAAAACTTTAATAAACATCTTCTGTTTCATTACATCAAAATAATCAAATAAACGGGTTTTCTTTCTTTCTATGGGTAATTAATGACTCAGTAACTTTTCTGTTGTGTTGGCATGAATTGATATGGGAAACCATACTATACGGCGCAGTGGTTAAGCGATTGACTGCTGCGTCTGTACTGTAAAGGAATATTTCGTATAGTGTTAAAAACGTGTCAGAAGTCAGAATAAGAAGACTATCAGGGTACCAACGTTTAAAAAAAATAGATAAATAGGTACTACTGTCTTGGCAGTAAAGTTCACAATCATCAAATTGCCCTCAATGTACAGGACGTATTTGGTCATCGTTGTACGGGGGGAGCCTCTTTATGTGCATGCCATGATAATTTACAGTATATAGTTATTTAAAGTACAATGATTCTTGATGAATATAATTACATATTTTGTCTCATTGGTCTAGAAGTCGCAAGCGCGACTGCTGAATGTGAGACCCTGAGTTCGATTCCCGGGTCGGGCAAAGTGTTATTGGGTTTTTCTATAGCGAAATTCTCAGTAGCAGCATGAAGTCTGGAACTGTGCCCGGTAGATGGCAATAGGCTCGCCCCCTATTATATGGAATTCAAAAACGGCATCGACGAAATGTGGGTGTACAGTAGTACAACTCTGTACGTACAACTCCGTCTAACCTTTTGGGGAATACAGGCATGATGCTATATTATGTTATAATTACAAATCTCTTTCATTAACACCAAACTTTAAAATTTCGCCAACAAAACAACATTAGCAGCAAGAGCGAAATGTAAAATTGAATAAGCGGACCATTTCATACGAACAAAGATTTGAAACTAAAATAATATGACGTGTATAAAACGTTGGATCCACACTGAATAAATTGAATTGTACCAGGCCAGCAGACAGCGATAGCGGGTGTCAGAACTTGCACGGTCAAATTACCGGCGCGAACGCTAGTGCATTTTAAATGAAAACTTTTCTCCATGTGCCTTCAAATTACATGTGCTATGTAAAATTTCACACAGTGTAGTTAGGTGAATATTAATTAATCAGGTGGTGACTGCCTTGTTGTTTTATTTGACCGTGTTTAAACATTAAGGTGATGATATATGTCTCATATGATTATAGTGCGGTAAGAGATCGTTGCGGTTTGAAAGAAGAGTCAATCTCAACGTTTTTTATTACAACTAGGCCTTTTCAGACACTTTTAAAAAGTCGAGACTCTAGGCGTACGGTTCCAAAGGGGGGAGGACCTATGGAAAGAGACCGGAAAGAAACTCCATGGATACTCTTTTCAAAAAATAAAAAGTTAATTTACAATTAAAAATCTTAAATTAACATATATATATATAAAAAATACAAACTTATTTAAACGTTACTTATGTAATGAGATAATACAATATGTAGTGATAAAGATAGAGAAAAGTATTCTTCGTTGATTATTTAGAGAGGTATTGGTCATTTAGAGAGGATGGATGAAAGGCGATTAAAGAAAGGGATTTATAAGGCGGTTATTAGTGAAAACGCCAGGAGGGGGCGTACTAGAAGGACTCATATGGACGTTATTGGTGATGTCATTCAAAAAGGTCATGTGCGCAGTACCCACAACCGGCGTCTATGTATGAAGCGTTGCATAAATGTAGATGAATCAAAAGGGTTATGTAAGGATCGAAATACCTGGCGTTCCGTAGTTTTTGCCTACCTTCATGCGAAAATTGCGTAACATTATATTCTATATGATATAATATGTATGTACGTATGTACAGTCAGCATTAAAAATATGTATACACGTAGCGAAATTGGTGGAAAAAATTTACAGGTCCCCTACCTGTAAATTTTTCCCTACACCTTTAGTGATAGATATGATCAAGGGGGCGATGCTATTAGGAATATAAAATAAAACCGACCGATTTGAATGATAGATTAACACTGACTTTAATATCATATGTTTTACATATTTATTTGAAACATTACAAAGCTGCGTATGCAGAATGCACGCGCGTAAATCGTTTTTGTAATGTACGGTTCCGTACATTAAATAACTATTATAGCAAACCACATACATACGCGCCCGATACGAGCGTCCCGCGGTCGTATGCCGCCGCGGTATGTGCATGCGCCGTCTCTTTCGCTCGGCTAGAACTCATAACCGAGCGGCACCGGCCGACAGTCGGCCGCGTACACGCATGACGCAAGGACCTCCTGAGACAACCTATCTCTCATATGTGGCGCTCCAACGTTTTGTTTCGGGTGATTACCTACAGTGGTGACTAGTGAGTGTTCACAGACTTGCAGTGATTATGAACGATTCAGTAAACATGCCAGTGATGACTAGGAGCAGAGCGGCTAGTTTAAATCGGAGGGAAGATGCAAATAACGCATTACCCGTCCCCTCTCGACCAAACACGCCGACCGCGGCGTCCGCCTACGAAGATGGCGGCGACGCGTCTTCTTCGCCGCGCCTCGACGCTAACGCCACGTTTACCTCTGATAACGTCGCGACTATAATAGCGTCATTCCAACGCTCGCAAACAGAAGTTTTCAAAGAGCTGCTTAATTCAGTGACGCGTGCGAATGCATCAACTCCAGACTCACTCGCTCAACTAGGGCACAACACCCTAGCTCGCTGCAAGGCTACCTTCTCCGGCCGACCGAAGGAATCGGTAGAAGCATTTATTGACGCTATCGAAGCATATAGCGATTGCGCGCAAGTGACAGACTCGAACATTCTGCGTGGATTAGCCTACCTATTCAAAGATGAAGCGGCCACGTGGTGGCAGGGAATCAAACATTCACTGTCCACATGGCGCCAAGCCAAGGAAAACTTGATAAGTGCCTATGGTGACCGCCGGCCACCTCATCGTATTTACCTAGAAATATTTTCGACGCCGCAAGGACAGGAGAACACTGATATATTCGTGGCGCGTGTTCGCGCTCTCTTGGCGAGATTACCAAAAGGTGATATTACAGAATCTGCACAGCTTGATATGACGTACGGTCTCCTCCATAGCAGAATAAGGAAAAGGCTACGGAGAGAAGAATGTAACAACTTCTTTGATTTACTCCGCCTTGCACGGAACGTAGAAGATTCTTTCGACGAGAAACATAACAGCAATACGACTCCGACGACGAACGAGCGCCGTACACAAATAAATACGCGCTCTCCATCTACATCGACACTTGCACAACCTACCGGCGCCGCCGCTCGCGCGCCCCCGTCGGAAAGCGCGCGCGCACCGCCACCGCAGCCCTACGCCGGTCCCGCGGCCGCCGCAGCGCCGCGCCCGCCGCCCGCACTTACGCCGCCGATTCGAGACTCCAGTGCTACAGCGAAGAAGCAACGTCCTACCTGCACCTACTGTAAACGGTATGGGCATACGAGGGACCAGTGTCGTAAGTTGCAGAATCGAGGTGAGTTCCAATCTAATAACTCTTCGGAAGTGCGTGATAACGGTAAAAGTGATACAAAGCCAAGTGATCAAAGCCAGTCGTTTTATTGTGTTCAATCTCGTGAAGTACGTAAACAAAGTTCATCGCCAATTATAAAATCGAATCAGTGTTTTTCATCGAAAAACTTCGCGTCAGTGAAAGACTCTAGTATTAATAATAATAATCATGTTAACTGTTTGCCTATTTTATCAAATGGTGATGCATGCAATAATAACCAGTCGAGTCTTTCTCAGCAAAATTATAATTTTGCACCTTACGAATCGAATCGTAATTCACAAATTAATCATAATAGCATATCGATGGATTATCCCGGTGTTTCGCGTAATAATAATGTTACTGCATACAGCACCATGAACACGCAATGTTTGTGTTTTTCCGAATCTTCTCGATGTTATAATAATGTTGTTTTCGATTATGATAATAATTCAGATCAAGTTTGTATCTGTAACCGTGTAGACACCCAACATTTTTGCTCTCGGGTAGTTAATGATAACGGCTCTAGTAAATTTAAACCCTATTCCAATGAACATAAGGTCTATAATTCAAATGATGTTTCGCAAAAATGTTCGGGTAAGGTCGAATGTAAACAAACCGACCGCCTAAAGCAAAATTGTAGTAACCCACAATTTTCAAAAAATCTATGTATCGATTTTCATAAGCAAAGCTGTCATATCCCTCAATTAGTTAAAAATGAGAATGTATGTTTAGATGTATATTCTGATAATTGTATTTGTAGTGGAGAAGTTTTACCGCGCGGTAACGATTTTGCGGGACCCTCTATAGGTCGCGAGTTACGACCAATTTTTAAAATAAACATTTTGGGTTTTAACGGCACCGCGTTGATTGACACAGCTGCGAAACATTGCATTGCTGGTCATACGCTATATACTCTCCTTCTACGTCGGGGTCATCCTCTCACCTCTTCCTCACGTCAAGTAAAGCTTGCTGACGGTGTTATGCGTACGATGGACGTACTTTCTACCACATTAGAGGTGTCTTTAGAAACATTAGTTATCAGAATACCATTCTTGATTTTTCCTGATTCGACTGATAACGAGACGTTATTAGGTATTGATTTCATCACCGCCGCCGGTGTGGTTATTGATTTTCGTAATGAAATCTGGTACTTCAGTAATAGTAGTAATATAAAGTATAATTTGTACTTCGAACCTACCTCACGTAGCGTAGCCTGCGCCTCTACGGATGTACTCAGGGATGATGAAGGTACTTACCTTAAACCAGTTGAGCGACAGGCGCTCGCTGACGTCCTCACCAGGCACGCGCACGTCTTCAGAGCAGGGGGAGGACCAACACCGTATGCGGAACATCACATTGACACAGGTGAGCATCCACCTATTGCCGTACCTCCTTATCGCCTGAATCCTTCTAAGAAACAGCAGATGAAAGCTGAAATAGGTAAGATGTTACAAGAAGACATAATAGAAGAATGTGAATCGGCTTGGTGTTCACCGGCGCTGATGGTGCCGAAGTCCAATGGTAGTATCCGTTTCTGCGTCGACTATAGGCGTTTAAACGCAGTCACCAAAGCCGACACATATCCGATGCCGCGCATCGACGAGTTACTACAGAGCACTAAGCGAGACTGCTACATGAGTACCTTGGACCTTCGATCTTCTTACTGGCAGGTCAGGGTAAAGGAAGCTGATAGGGACAAGACTGCTTTTATCTGTCCTCTAGGTACCTTCCGATTTAAAAGAATGCCGTTTGGTCTCCGGAACGCGCCTGCGACCTTCCAGCGTCTCATCGATCGTTTTCGATCTTGCTCTGCTTTACAGGATGTAACTATTCTAGCTTATTTGGATGACCTGCTGATCATATCCCAAGGGTACCAGCAGCATCTGCAAGACCTCGAGGCAGTTTTTAGACGTCTGGCCGAGTTCAACCTCCACGTGAATAGGGAGAAGTGCGTTTTTGCTAGGGAAAACGTCAAATACCTCGGCCACGTCATTACACAAGAAGGTGTCTCCACCGACCCAGGGAAGGTGAGTGCTGTACTCGAGATGAAAGAACCAGGTAACTTAAAGCACCTGAGAACCTTTTTACAAACTTGCTCATGGTTCAGAAAATTTATACCGAACTTTTCTCAAGTCGCCGAACCTTTAACACGTTTGACTAAGAAGAGCCAAGTTTGGTCTTGGGGCTCAGAGCAGACCCAAGCATTTAATGAGCTGAAACGTCTACTGACCACGGCTCCAATACTGGTGCAAGTCGATTTTAATCGTCACTTCATTCTGCGCACGGACGCAAGTAACTACGCCTTAGGTGCAGTTTTATTACAGGGCGACAGCAACCAGGAAAGGCCTATCGAATATGCAAGCCGACTCCTCAACGCAGCTGAACGCAATTACTCCACCACGGAGCGTGAAGCGCTGGCTGTAGTGTGGGCGGTGGAGCGTTTTCGACCTTACCTAGACGGCCAACCAGTCATAATTGGCAGTGACCATCAACCTCTCCGCTGGCTGCTATCTCTCAAATCACCAGCGGGCAGGTTAGTTCGTTGGGCCCTAAAGCTTCAATCCTTTGATATCCAATTCCAATATACCCCAGGGAAGGCGAACGTCGTGGCAGACACGCTGAGTAGACCGTCGTGCTCTAGTGATTCACGTGACAATTGCGGTATTTGCTCCGTCATTTGCGACCTGCCCACGAAGACACCTAGCCAGCTTCGCCTGGAACAGACTTCCGACCCTGAAGTGGAAAAGGTAATTAAAGAGCTCGAGGGACCTGATGATGTCGCAGCCCAAAGGTGGCTAGAAAGGGGTTACCTCATGAATCAAGGCGTCTTATATCGCTTTAATCCGGACTCTGAGAGTGAATCCCCCCAGCTAGTAATCGCAGCCGGCCAAGTTGCAGATATTTTGAAAGAGTTACACGACTCACCAACAGCCGGCCATCCAGGTATTGACAGAACTTACCAGAAGGTAGCACAGATGTATTATTTCACAGGGATGCGGAGAATAATCACGGATTATGTCAAAGCCTGCATCCACTGCCAACGGTATAAACCCAGCAATACTAAACCCTCAGGTTTACTCCAGACACCAGTTATGAACCAACGTAACGAGGTGTTGGCTATAGACTTATTTGGTCCGCTACCGGAAGGAGACCAGGGGGAGCGATGGGTCTTACTCGTTGAAGATACAGCCACCCGATGGACGGAGCTGTTTGCTCTTAAAGAAGCCACAGCAGAAGCCTGTGCCCATGTTCTTATCGAAGAATATTTCATGCGGTTCGGTCTGCCTCGCAGGATTATTTCTGATAACGGTGTCCAATTTGTTTCCGCAGTCATGCGCCAATGTATGTCAGTCCTAGACATCAAACAAAATTTTATCCCGCTATATCATCCGGAAGCTAATCCTGCGGAGCGGAAAAATCGTGACCTTAAGTCAATGCTAGCACATCTCGTGGAAGACGATCATACCTCATGGCCGAAGAAGTTGCCGGTGATCCGCTTTGCCCTGAATAGCGCAAAATGTCGCACAACAGGTAAGTCACCGGCTTATTTATCCTTCGGTAGAGAAATGCGATCTCCCACAGAGGTCGTCCATGACCTTCGTGCAGTCTTGGACAAAGAAAACTTTGTACCTCAAATAACCCCATATCTTCGGAAGTTCCTGAACTCACTATCAGCTGTTCGAGAACGCGTGGAAATCCAACAGGATAAGACGAAACAGTACGCCGATGCTTCGCGCAGACCTTCTGACGTCTTTGAGGAAGGTGATATGGTTTTGCTGAAGTCGCACCTGTTGAGCAAAGGTTCTAAAGACCTCACTTCCAAGTTTTACCCACGCCGCGATGGACCTTACCAGGTGGTGAAAAAGGTAAGTCCCACAACTTACACTATCGCAAGCACAGAACAACCTGATGTCGTTATAGGGAAATATCACACCCATGATCTTATCCGTTACCAAGGTAGCGAAGACTCCTTACCTAAACCCGTCATTCCTAAGAGGAAACGCGGACGTCCAGCTAAGGCTGATTCGATACCAGTCCAGGAGCGGGGGCGTTCTCCAGGACTTGAGGGGGAGTATATAGCAAACCACATACATACGCGCCCGATACGAGCGTCCCGCGGTCGTATGCCGCCGCGGTATGTGCATGCGCCGTCTCTTTCGCTCGGCTAGAACTCATAACCGAGCGGCACCGGCCGACAGTCGGCCGCGTACACGCATGACGCAAGGACCTCCTGAGACAACCTATCTCTCATACTATGTATTTTTATATATCCGCAGATAGATATTAAGTGTATACATGTTTTTGATGCTGACTGTATATTTATGATAATACAGCTGCCTTCATTGGTTAGTTACATACAAAGTTAATATGTGACCCGTCAGTTAATGCACATCCACGAAAATGGTTTAAGTCGCAACGCCGCTATATTTTTAATATCGTAAATAAATATATTTTTCACCCGTTTTAGTTAATTTCTTAGTAACACGAAGAGCTTCTTGTCAACCCTTCGCCATAGAACCAACTCTTTGGAATCGCGTAACTAGAGTCATATTAACGTATCAAAAATGCTTGTGATAAGTTAAGTTAACGTATTCCATTCCACCCGCATAATAGGACCACAATTCACAGACAGTATAACCAGCGATTAACATTAACTTTGGTAAACGACCGTTTTCATTTTAAACGCCAGTTTTGTCGGTGAACATGGCCCTTACTTAAACATAACGAATTGCACGAACCCAGTAGAATGTTAACAAATCACACGTTTAGAGGAACTAGTTGAGAGTTCATTAAGAAAACATGAGGTTTCGTTCGGTAATACCGTTGGTACGTTCGTATTTTACTCAGTAAATGTTTTCTTTGTGAGAAAATGTTAGAATTAATTGCGGGGAGGTATGGTTGTTAATTATTCTGAGTTTTATTTAGATATTGGTAATGGGAGTGCAGAGTTATATTTCAAGTACGTATGCATAATTATATGTTAGCGTTTTTGACGTGTTGGGGGTTTGACTCTCATAAGAAACCAATATTTGTATGAGCTACAGATAATTGTTTTGGATCTGCTTGTACGTTCATGTGAATATTTGTGCTTGTAAACGTATCCGCGATATAGGAATGATTCCTAATATGAGACAAAGTTTACAAATGAACTACATATTAACATAGGTAGATATTTTTGTCATATTTTATTTTTATCTTTAGTCTAGATATTTGGTCCTTGGTTATGCTGAATCATGTCTGCAATTTTGGTCATGCTGACTTAATAACATCATCGGCGAAATGTTGTACACCTCATACACCTCTGCCTAGCCATACGGCCACAGGCGTAATGTAATAGGTAGCTCCAAACGAAATGTGAAACTCGGTGTATTTTGTTAAATACACAGAATTTCATATTTCTGTTTTGTTGCCTGTGCACAATGGTATTTTGTAGAGGAAACCGCAATGGAGTTGAAATTGTTTTCGTGATTGAATTCATTTAGAATCAACGACTCGTAGTGATATTTTATTTCTCTGATTTTGTAAAATTTGCCCAAAACTAGGAATAATTTCTGCAGCGTAGGTGCGTTTACGAATACAAATACCCAGATCCGGGACAACTAGCTTTAGATCAGACAAATATTCGTTCTCTGCGGGTGGAAGTTGTGGATTGTCCAACCACTGCGCCAACCGTGCTGTCAGCCAATCGTCAGGATTATTACCGCATTTCTCCATGTGCCCTTTCTGAACATCCTCACCTTGCATTGGGGTTACCCTATTTAATTTAAGGTAGACCTAATGCTCAAAAGCGGGTTGAAGAAGACGGAACCGAGTGATTATTCAGCATCGAATTGTGAAATTATATTTGGAAATTAAATCGCTCGATTAAATTAATCGATTCTAGTTTCATTTGAAACAATCGGAATGGAGGATATAATGCAATATTTACGATCGGATGTGACCGCCGGCAACAGTTACGTGTAATTAGTCTTATTATCCAGTCGCATTAGTCAAAATTATATTATTTATTGGTATCAGTAGGTGCATATTTGTATTTTTATATCACCGGATTCGTTTTTTTAATTAAGACTAACACGAGAACAACCGACGATGCCTAAGTACATACATATGTCCGGCACAACAGTAGTCAGTACCATTACAAACCTGGCCGACTGTCTAATCTCTCTACGACGGAATAGACAGTTTCAGGAGTTCATAAACTTCTCGTTGGTGTGTGTAAGCCAACGCGCACCAGCTAGGGTAACACGAGCCCCACGACGAAATCTTTTTGTGATGCCAAGTAGAGAAAATCCTTTAATAAGTTTTAACACGAGATAATGCAACAACGTTATATCGTCACACTAATATTACCCCACTGGCCAGTACGATGGACTTAACTTACCCTAAAATTTCATTCTGAGAATGCCCGTGCCAACCATTCAAAGAGTGATGGGCTGAACTTATAAAGTACTACCTGCACCCACCATAATTATGTTTAAAGGTTAGTAAATTAGATAGTGGTGCCTATTAATTAAGGTACCTATAGTGTATATAGTGACAGGTAGCCATTCCACAACGAATTTACAAGCACACCTGCAGTAGAATTAATGATCAATGCGGGGTAAGTAATGTGTAGAACACTTGAAATGAGATCTGAATTAGAATAAAATAGAAACATATAATATACTGCACGCCATGAGTAGTAGTAGTCTTGTATATTTTATACAAGAAATCAAGAGTGTATAAATCAATGTCGACAGCGTGGTGGACTAAGGCGTAAAAGCGTTCTCATTCCGAGAAGGGATCCATGCCTAGCAGTGGGACAGTAATGGGTTTTTATATTATTAAATGAATGTACTAAAGGCAGGCTTTTTGAGGATATGTTTTAAATAGGTTACCTGTGTGAATAAGAAAATCACTCTCGATTATGTGACGGATTATTAACTGGAATTCCTAGTGAGTTCCAGTTTTTAAGTTAGGCAGAACATAATTTGTGACTATTAATTTAAATATCAATTTCAGACTTCCATAAATAAATGCAGATAGAAATTCACATGCATCACAATAGCTGCCATTGTGCAAATGCAGCGGGTGGAACGGAATACCACGTTAAAGGCATTAATTTAGATGCAAATGCTTACATCCTTATTACAAACTAATAAGGTTCGTTTTGGTTTAGTTTGAGGGTTTGGGTATGTTGGTCTAAGCTTATGATGTTGGGGCGGTGCCAAACGCAACACTGCGAGCGACCATTTGGCACGAGACGTCAAAACGATTGTAACCGACGTGGAATGCGATTTTGGGTTTGGCTATCGTTAATTTATTTGGTGATAGCTTCTGTGGAAACTGTTCCTCGAGGACTCAATGTAGTTTTCTAGCAAAGTTATTAATTAATCTAATATAAGTGATCGCTTGGTGTAGGTATGATTTATCCTTTTATGTTCTGAAACAAATGACAGTGAATCTTTTTGCAATGTTTCTGCCTATACCGATATTTTCAGTTGTTTTGTTACTAAGTGCCTCGTTGGTCTATTGGTCGCCAGCGCGATTGCTGAGCGCGAGGTGCTGGGTTCGATTCCCAGGTGAGCCAGTGTTAATCGGATTTTCTGTATGAAAATTTTCAATTGCAGCACGGATTCTGGGACTATGCTCGGTAGATAGCAATATACTCGCCCCCTATTACTTAGGTCTCAATAACGGCATCTGCGACATGTGAGGGTAGAACAGTGCATCTCTGCCTAACCCTTCGGGGAATACAGGCGTGGTGTTGTTGTTATATTAGTGATCGCTTGGTGTAACTGTGATTCTGTTTTGTTTTGAAACAAATGATAGTGAATCTTTTTGCACTGTCAATGCCTACACCGATATTTTCAGTTGTTTTGTTACTGCCATGAGTTAAGTCTGTAGGTATAAAATCTCCCGACACTAATGTTGCGTATTTCTCAATGAGGCCATAAAATTCGTCTTGCAAGATTAGCTATTGTTTGTTATGCATTCATTGCTTCGTAACTTTAATTGCATTTATTGTTACAAATATTGGTGTAGTGTTTGCAAGCCAGACAACTGAGTGTTAAGATTTGGGTTTGATTCCTGGTTCAAACAAAGTCCCATTGGGGTTTTCTGTATGGATATTCTCAATAGCATCCCGGAGGTTGGAATTGTGTTAGGTAAACGTTGCCACACTAGGAATAATTGCTGTACCGTGAGTGCGTTTATATGCACAAATATTCACAAGGAAAATTCCCAGACCTTTTTGCTATCAAGGTCAGAAATCCTGTCAAATCCTGTAAACTTTTAGTAAACCTTAAGCATCCGTATAATAAGAGTTATTTATGAATGATGATGGCCGCGCGGCCCATACGCGAGTCATTCGGTGATTGGGAACAATAAATGTTCGCCACCTACTAAATGGGACTCAATAACGCTATCAGCGATATTGCTGTGATACAGGCGTGATTTTACGTATATTTTTAAAAAGGTTTTTCACTTTTTGCACAAAATCCCAACGCGTGAATCATTGAAACTATCCGATTCAAACACGGTGCTATATAAACACAAAAGCTTACACAAATTGTAAGAACTGAAGAATGAAATGTTTGTTAAAAAACCGTAGCACAAAATAAAAACCGTTTGTATTCCTGTTCCACAGTAAAATTCACACCTTATCAAAAATTCGGATTTGTTTTTCGTCTAAAAGCTTCCGTTCGTACAAAATAAAATCTAGGAAGAGAACGACTTAAAAATGCTTTTGAAGCCTTCACATTAAAAAACACAAAAAGGTTTTTCAAAAGTGTTTTCTGACTTGCTTTCCATATTTTTCATTTTGAGCATAAAATGGAAGAACAAATTGTATCATGAGAAGTAGCATCATTATTAAAGTGAACCCATTTTGTAAGTCGAGTAGACTATAATAACAGCTCTTCACGTCGTTGGTCTCCCAACTTGCAGCTATGAAGTGCTAAATTACAGTCGTTTTAGTTGCTGTCGGTCTATAAGATTTTCCCAAGAGCTTCGCTTAGTACACTGGTAATAAAATAGAATTCGCTGTAAAGGAGTATTTTTACAGCTAGTATTTTTCGTGTCTCTGTAAATAAATATCAGGTAGGTAAAAAAATAACTTATACAGGCACATTTTTGGTTGCGCTTTTTTACTGTAGATGCGATCGGCTACCGCGATACGTAGCCGCGGGTTAGATTCCCGCACCGAACAAATATTTGTATGGCCTAAAGATTGTTATTCCGAGTCTGGGTGTTTGTGCATGTGAATATTTATGTTTGTCAACGCACTCACGACACAGGAATTATAGGTAACTAGAGTGGGGTAAGGATTTAAAAATAATATTTAAAAAAAAGCATTAAGCTTCTATTGCCCGAATACCATAATACTGGGTACACCTCTACCTAGAGAGGTGTAGTATGAACCTATATTTAGCCGATGCTATTATAAATCCCATTTAGATCAAGATGCAAACCTATTGTCATCTTACTGGGTACAGTTTGCGGTTGATTTTTGGGCTGCTGACACCCGTAACGGCTGTCATAAGTAATTTGTATAACACCCGGGACTAACTGCTTAACATGCTTTCCGAGGCACGGAAAACGATGTGTTAAAAACGGTCACCCATCCAAGGATTGACCTTAACAAGCGCTGCTCAACTTCTCATAACCACTGATCTGTGAGGTAGCTATGCAACTACGAGCCGCTCATTACGTAGGTGCCTATATATTATAAACATGAATATGTTTCAGCCAGTTGGGTTAACCAAAATACTAAATATTTTAATTGGTTATGAGATGGTCTGTAAGAAATGGTATATTCATAATTATTCATTGTCAATATTTGTATTGTCAAGGCTGCAAGCGCGCGTCGTCCTCAACGCGGCTGGTGTGCAGTTCGAGCCTGGTGCGTGGCGTGGTGGCATTCCGGCCGCGAGGACATTGAAGACACAGAAGCTGAGGAGGACCCTTCAGACCCGGGGTACGCCACGCCCGTGTCTGTGGAGACGCCGCTGCAGAGCTCAGTTTCAAGGTGAGAGGATGAAAAATGAAAAGTCAAAGTAAAATCTAGATATTTGGTGTAGGAGGATTAATTGGCTTCGAGTCGCATTGTTCTAGAAACTTACTAAAGTTACGTGCCATTTGAGGACCAAAATAGATAGGCCACAAAAATTATATTTAGTAGATATTATATTTGATTTATGAGTAAGTATAGTACTTTTGGCTCTAAAAGTATGTATGTAATGTGTTCCACATTTTTGAACACTTACAATGCTTGGATACCATTGGCGGGATGACTGTAACCATATTTATGGCGGTTTGACTGAACCTATCTATGTGACATTTTAAACGTCTCGACTTTATGAGCGCCTATATTGTTGACAAAAATAAGGAAACTTTGTTTGTACCGATATTATTGACGTTTTGGTTGCGGCTATTTATTTGAATACCCTGAGTGTCACTAACTATTTGACGCTGACTGTACAATGTAATATTTACAATTATAATATTGAACCGTAACCAATGGCGTAGTTACAGTAGGGATTAGTGCATATCGTTCATATTATGAAGTAAAAAGTTGAATGAAATAAATAAATCAGATATAAATGTCAGTAAATCTTAAAGACCAACAAGTGATTCGAGTGTGGTTAAAACGCTTAAACAAGATCAAGGATTGATTGCTCAAGGTAAACAACTACACAATCACGTTGTTCAATGGAAGCTTCCATGGGTTTAATTAAACACTCATTTGATCGAAATCCCCTGGCCTAATCCTGATCTAATTTGTATAAACAAATACTTGGCAAGGCAACTCATCAGGCTGTCGGTTCTGATAACGTTGGAAAGGTATCCCTAAAGGCCCTGAGGGTCTACTGCTAATAACTCTCGACCCTTCGTGACATACAGAGGACACTTGCCCGAATGTTATTAAATAAATAACTGAATACAACCTCATATAAGGATACTCGACGGATAGAAACAAAAGATTGTGAAGTATAATTGATTTGCGGACTTTTGTTATGATGCTTGTTTTGTGAATTAAGTGGAGTGTGGCCGGAGTATACACAGTTGATTTGGTTTACAAGTAATTCCATTCTTAACTCTGTTTAGAGAGTAACCTATTAATGCTTTACTTTTATTCTCAGATGCACATCACTTAACGTCATCAGGGATCCTTACTCTGTTCGCGGCGGTTCCAGCGGCTCCGGAGGTGATGGAGGCACCTCTCCCCTCCGACGAACCTATGACCCACCTTCCAACATCCCCGCAGCTCGCGACAGTCGCTCCCTCCCCCCAAACACCAGAATCAACGCCACTACCTCACCAGCACCCAAGTCTGCGTCCGCCGATTCGGTGTACACAATCCTAATTAGACTACCAGATGCCGACACCGAAAGACCAACGATCAAAATGATCACAGAAGAATCTCCACCTTCTAACACCAGAACACATTTCCGACCAACTAGAGGTGACTCGGAACTAAATCTCCATCCCGCGGGACACCAAGCGTTGACGAGAAGAACATCTCACATACAAGATGTAAGAATTCCTCTCAATGCGAAGATAATTCCAAAACAGTTGGCAGGTAAGGGAATAACGAAACAGCCGAAGCCAAAAAAGAAAACGCAAGAGAAAAAGCAGGAGACCAAAGCGGCTAAAACGCTGTCGGCCATCCTACTATCGTTTATAATCACTTGGACGCCTTACAACATTTTGGTGTTGCTAAAACCTCTTACAGCGTGTACTAAGTGCATCCCTGACGAGTTATGGTCTTTCTTCTATGCTCTATGTTATATTAACTCTACGATAAATCCTGTGTGTTACGCTCTCTGTAATGCTACTTTTAGAAGAACGTATGTGAGGATTCTGACGTGCAAGTGGCACAATAGGAATAGAGAAGCGATGACTAGGGGTGTGTACAATTGAATTGTGATGAGCTTCAATGTTTGAATAATTTGTCTCGCAACGGTGCCAAAATGTTTATTGCCCAATTTTGGTAACCGTTTATTTCGTGTGTTTCGTGTTAACATGTGGTAAATGCTGGCAAGATAAAAACAAATGAAAATGAGTTTTTTATGGATTTGTGGAAAATATCGTTCATTGATAATTTCTGAGCAATGTGCCAAAAGTAAAGTATATTTTATCTCTTGCCGGTATTATCACATAGTAACTTAAACATCTTATTACAAGCATTTAATTAAAAATGGAACTAAAATGGACCGCTAAACAAAATGTGGTAAAATCCATACTTAACGCGTGAAAGTATAATAAATTTATTTTGTCCATTGAAACGATTAGTTGTGAGTTTTAATTTTATAGTGAGTTGACCGTCCCGTCCATACATAGTCGTATTATTTGTAGTGTTATGTGATACATTTTGTTCTTTGTTTATTTATTTACAATTTATTTTTTACGGACGTTTTTTGTGTGATGCTCAATGAAAATGGGACGGAGAAGTTTTTATACCACAAAAAAGGATTAGAGTGATCCAACACCTACATAAAAGTCAACTAATTATGTTTCAAAGGTAAAAGAAATACCAACACCATAATGATGGTTTAAAATGGTTTCAGGTTTGAAACAGTATCAGCTCCCAAATTCGAAACAGTACCACCAGTGAAAATTAAATATATCTTCGAAGTTGCGTGCAACACAAAAAACGTCCAAGTCTTCTCCTGTTATAAGAAGAAGATTTATTTAATTTAAAACAAAATTTAAGAGCAAAAATTTAATGCCAAGAATATATTAAGAGTGATTAGTGTTAGAGCGATGAAGCCGATATAGCTGTATTAAATTGGTAGTTGTGAAACAATCTAGTCAAAGGGCCGATACGAAAATGCAAATACGCCATTTCGGTTTCCATGTAATTTCCAATACATTCGACTATTCAAGCTCGGGCTTATTTCTATTGCGATGGGTAAATGAATACGCGGATTCGGAAATTTGAAATTCGAATATTCGAATGCGGGTTTACTTCTCAATATTGCGATGATCGCAGTTTTAGGATTGTCAAAGCTTCGAAATTCGAATGCGGGTTCATTTAACGTTGGAAAAGTAAGAAAATATTTAAGAAAATCTTCGAAGAATCAGCATTTTATTACCGTTACGTTACCACTTATTGTGTCACTGCCAATAATAGTAGAAATCAAAATAAGAATATAAGGGAAACCTGTAAAGGCAACAGGACTGGTACTGAGGGACATAAAATATTTAAAAATCGTAGAACTGGCCGTTTTAAAAAGGTGCAATATAAAATCTATCACGAAGTGTCGCATTCCGCATTTTCGTATTGGACCACAATGAAAGTGTAACTCTAGTCAGATATTTCTCTATGGTGTTCCGGATAAGGTTTGAGCTTTTAGGATTAATATCGACGAATTTAGATCACGGATGATTTCGTTTGCAATCTTGTAAAGCTTCCTCCTTTTATTTTTAACTTCATTTTCGTCGAGTGCTTCAAATCGTTCAAACTCTAGTTTATTGATATCTGTGTTAGTATCATTGCTGATCCTTATTTTTTTAATCTTTGTATATCTGCTTTTTTAAAAGGTTTTGCTGCGAACATTCCTTTTCGTTTTTAACGTGTGAAATTTCGAATTCTTTGTTTTAGATATAAAAGTTTAAATGAGTGGCTCGTAGCACTTGTAAGTTAGAGGCATTAACTTGTGTATGTTGATCGGTATTAAGAGAGAGTCCTGAGCCTTTTTCAATATATTATATGTGTGTTTCGTAATCTATTTCATTTAAGTAAGTTTTATAATTATAGAAATTCTAAGCAATACTCAAAACTATTTCTTGTGAGAATACTAAATGTTTAATAATGATATTTTTAAGAATTCAAGAGACCATTTTAAGAATAAATACGATTCTTATTTCTTTATCGTGCGTACCTGCTCTGTGATTTTCATTCAAGTTCAACGTGAGATGTCATGTCTCGGTGTACTATTAAAATTCATACAACGATCTCTTAATCATACGTGACCTTTAACTCAAATATTGTTTTACCTCACTCTTCTAAGAAAATTTTATGGATATAACGGGATCTATTATTCCTTTTAATGTCGTAATTACTATCACTATTGTGATAATCTTGTGAGAAATGAATAGTGAGCTGAAATGATTATCCAATTTTAATTCATTGCTATTCTTAATCACCAGCGTATAACTATACTATAAATACAATATAAATGTCGAAGTAGATAAAATGGGTTATATTCATTGAATTCTAAATATGTGTATGTATTTTAAAATATATAAATTGTAAATACAATATTTAATTCGATATATTAAGTCTATGAAATTTGTATCAGCATTATATTACTATAAATAGGAATATATATGTATTATACAATTAATGTGTGTGTAAGTAAGTACCTAAGATTATATGTAATATATAAATCAAATCTATGAGTGTCGTACAACGTTCCTTTGTTGTGAATGAGGTTTTATTAACCTAATTATTAAATATATGTATGTGTAGAAATAGACAATCTAATATATATCAAACGCAATTTATGAATAAGTCCTAGATTCGAATGAAACCAAATTTTATACAAGATTTAGGAGAATTACGCATTTTCTTATGAACAAAAGTCAACTTTCGTAATAATAACGAATTATCAGTATTATTAACATTAATAGTTAAAACATAAAGTCGCAAAGTATGTGCCAAAATACTTAAAATAAGCCACAATATTAAATAAGTCGCCGAAAAAGAAATACCAAAAAAAAAAAAACGCAAAATAATAATTCAATGGAATATTTTTTTCTCAGAATGAAAAAGTTAAGTTCATCACGTTGACTTTCATTCACAGTTATCGGATAATAATAAAAAAAAATACTGACACAAAACAAGAGCATAAATATCCCCACAGATAATATGTAGGTATTCTATATAGCTTAAAAATGTGCCAATTTTTCAATAACTTCAAAAGCCCTATGACATATTACGGTAGTATTCATTTTTTGTTAAGTTTTCATTCAATTACAAAATATTACATTAAAATGCGTAATTCTGCCTCTCACACCAATTGTATTACAAATACAATTTCAACAGATAAATTGGTTTGTAAACAGTTTTCAAAGAACGTTGTTATTAAAAAGCCAAATAAATAGTTTTAATATATTATGTTTTGTAAAATGAAGGCTTGCAACGAATATGTGTGCGTTTATTCGTTTGCAAGCTGAAATCTTTTTTGTTATAAATATATATTTTATTTGCAAATACGTTAATAAATGCCTCTTTAATAAAATAAACGTATTGCTAAAAGATAATCAAAGTTTCGACAAGGATGATTTTTTAAAATAAATTATGAACCTTTTATTAACAAATGGTAAAAAAGAAAGATATTTTGTTTCTAAATAAATATTTTTTTAAATATTAATTCAAAATAAAAAAACAAAAAGTGAACCGTTTGTTTATTTTTTATTCAATATGAATTGTATTTGTAATTACATGGTAGGTAATAAATTCTAATTCCTAAATGTATTGTCAATGCGCACAGTAATCTTAGTTTAAATGTATTTTTTGTGGATATCCCTTAACTTAGATACCTAGACCGAATTGTTTTGTAGGTTATCTAGTAGTATTAACATCTTGAAATACCGAAAAAGGTACAATATTACAATTTTAAAAGACATTCCTATAAATCGAGCAAGCTAACAAAAGCTCTGGTTAACATTATATGTAGCATGACTGACGATAGAAAAAAAAAAACAAATTTTGCAAACAATTATTTTCGATTTTGACGAACAGAAAAAAACGTAATTTCACTTTATCTTAATGATATATGTATTTGCCGATTATCATAATTATTAAATTGTAATATTGCACCTTCTTACATTATCTCCTAATGTAAATAATAATAGTTGACAGTACAAAGATGGGCTTCTCATCGCCCATACATTCCATCACATTGTTCTCCCACATTTTATAACATTCCTCTAAGAGCGACACCATACTAATTCAAAATAATTCATTTTATGATTTAGGTAAATTAAAAAAAAAAATTGCCCATCCAATTAAAAAAAATATTATTCATAAAATTTACAATAAGATATTAAAAAGATATAAAAATCAATTAAACAGCTCCCTAGATTGGTTACGACTTTAAATGATGAAATCTGTTTGAAATATTTAAAATAATCATGCACTCCAACTGCAAACCATCTTCAACATGGTGGTTGGTTGCAGTTGCATACTGTCCAAATTTTAACAGCTGTCAAATCATCAATGCAGTTGACTTACAGTTGAAATGCATTTGTACCGACTGCGTCCAAAAGCCAACTTTTGCAGCTGCTTCACATTTTGAATGTCGTCCGACTGAAATAATCTCGTAAGAAACTCGCTGTTGTCGGCGTGGCGTACTACACTCAGCTGTAACACCCCAAAATAGGGTATGATGTCGCTCTATATTATTATATTGTAGACATTGTTTTGCTGCATGATATTAAATAATTGCATATTCAGCTATCATAGGAGAGTCTTAAAGACTTTTTGTATATTACTAGGTAATTAAGTATTACATCTCGATGTTAATAATTTTTATATTTCAAATCATAATACTTTACAAACTTGCTTTGCAATTAATCTTGTTTTTAAAACGCCATGTTTAACACCCTGTCATACACTTAAGTATATATAAAATATTGGGGTAGTACCTCAACTAATTTTAATAGATAGTGTGATTTACAATATTCTAAAATTTTGCCTATTTTGTATCCCAGGTAATGCGCAATTTTTGTCATAAATTTATAAATGTGAAATCAGATGTGACCTTAAATTAATTTAGTGACATGTGCCAAGGATTCAGTATTGTACAATGAGATGCTCTCAAACGGTGAACACGTTTATCGGCTGAGCAGACACGTAGCAGTTTTATTTCGTGTTGCGAATGATTTTTACGCAACAGACTAATGATTAATGAAGAATGCATAGTTAGTACAATTAATAGTTTTAATATACAGTACCGTACGATTGGTACATCCCGCAATCATGTCAGTCGCCCGCTGTGAATAAATTATATGAAAACCTTATTTTGTGATTAATTTATTTAATGGATGTCATGTAAATCGTATTTTAACTTAATATTCATCATATTTTCTGTAACGTAAGCTGCGGTAGGTATCTCAAATATTTTCGGATATGTTCGGGATACGTTTAAATAATTATAAAACAAAAATTTAATGTTGAAGTTCTTTAACCACTTTTGTGCTTTAGTTTGAATTGTATTGTTTCACCACTGGTACCGGAATAGTGTACAAGCATATCTGTACCAGTGTCATTTAAATATTTACGATGGTAAAATAATAATACAAATAAAAAAATACAAAATATGGTTTATTTATTCAAATGTTGACTATTAAACTCAACATTTGAATTAATTAAATGTATAATTTGTTGTTTTAAACTACAATGATGTACTGCCATGTCGATATACCAAATTAATTACCAGATGTAAATAAATTTAATAGGTATTGAAAAGCTGAACACTGTTTAATATATTTTTAGTAAATTACTGTGGCATAAAATAGTAAAATTTTAATTTTATTGTGATAAAATATTTGAGGTACCTATATTTTAACGAATCCGGTGTTTATTATGAACATTTTTAGATGTCGATTTTTTAAATCATTAAACTAATGACAAGGGAGTAAAACGAACTGAAATATTTAATTAAAAAATATTGTCGTGTATTTGTAGTGTTGTAAAATAAAAAAAATAATGGAAATTAAATTCAGCAAATAAGTATGATAGATATTCGATGGAATTTTGCATGCAGTAAGATATTAGAACAGTATTAAAAAAAAAAACTACGAAAAAATGGAATAATTTAGATTCGTTTACTGGTTGCTGGTAACATTTAAAAATGGAAAGTATTTTTCATATTTTTTGTAATATTTTCATTAAACGAGCCAAAACTTTGAAATTGAATTTATTTCGATCTCATTATAATAGGTATATGTATAAAATTGTCCGACTGGATAAATAATTGAACAGATTTACACATTTTTCTTTAAAAATATTATCTTTATATATTCATTATTCATTGATATCTCATATACAAACCAATGTGAAGAAGACGGTGATATTGTTATAATAATGAATATCACTGCTAAACATAAGAGGGTTTACACAAATAAAATAGCTAAAAATGTATAAGAATCATAAGAAATACCTGAGAAAATTAAAAGATCAGTTCTTTCAGCACCTTCATAATCTACATCTTTCTATGGAGCACAAATATACTAAATTTCAGAAACTAGCTCTTGCCCGCGACTTCGTATGCGTGTATTTTGTATTTATTATCTAATTAGCGTTTTTCTGTAATATTAAAAATAAGCCTATGGTTTTCTCCAAGACCTAAAATACCTTCGGTCCTCAAGCTATCAGTGGTTTAGATGTGATGATCAGACAAACAGATGGACAGAATTACTTTCACATAATGGTTTCGATATAGATTTTATCTGAAGCGTTATTTGCCAATACATTTATCCTTCCTCCCTCTCTCCATTCCTAGAAGCGTGGGGAAATAATCCATGACCCAATAGTTAATAAATCTGTGGAATACTTGGCAAGTCTTATTAAACTTCTCACAACTTATAAGTGCCTTCAACGCGGAAACAGTGAATTAATTATTTCTGATATTTCCGTGATTAAAGTTATCTTGAAAGTTTGTGTTTGTTCCTGAAGATGTTGAATTATATGTGATATAGTATCATTGGTTGAAATGTGTAAATTGGTGTTGGATTTTACATGTTAATGATGGGTATTTGCAAACCTAATAACTGAATCTGCGAGATGTGAGTGTACAAAAACTATATTTCTGCCTAATTCTTCAGGGAATACAGGCGTGATGCTATGTTATTCGTTAAATAATAACCATTAGGACGTTCAATGCGCATATTATGTGGAACATTACACGTCTTTGTTAAAATATGTCACGGTTGAATTCAATTATAAATGTATGTACTTCAATCAATACCTGAAATATTCAATTTCAAAGTTTACTGGCTCGTTCATATTAAAAAAAGTATTAAATAACAGGTGTGCAGTATTATTTTTAGTCATTTAAGTGTTATTTTGTCTTTAAGACATGTTGTTTTAAAACCCGACCAAAATACTCTTTGTCGTTCAAGTATGACATTTTGACAGAGATTTTGAGTGAGAGATGAACGAAATCAAGGAATGCATTAAAAACTTAGGATTTATTATTATCAATGTACAAGTTTAGTCATTCACAATGTATTTATTAATAAAGAAATAAATAAATGTGGTTTTTTGTAAGTTATTTTAAAAATTAATCAATGTTTTTGTATAACCAAAGACAATAAAAATTTAACTAAAACTGTTGTGTTTGTTATTTTGTGCGTTTTGATTTTGTTTCGTATAATTTTGTTTATGTTTACATAAATTATTGAAATCTAAATTCAAAAATAAATAAATCAAGAAAATCCCTTTTATTTTCGTAGAACTTTACTATGTACGGAGAATATACCTATAATAGTTAAAGTATATACATAAAATACACACAATTTAATTTAATTTAAAATTTCTTTATTTGTGGACAAAGCTATTTTTTTACATGAATACTCTCTGCTAGTATGTTCCCTTCCATTTATAAAGTAGTGTAGAATTCTCTATTAGTCTTCCTCAAACTTAATCTCGAGATATTAAAGTGGATTTATATTGACCCGTATTGGCCATATTCCATATATACCGATGCCAAAGTAGATTAAATAGTAATTGGTCTTGAGTTAACACGCTTAAATCTCATGCAACAGATTGGATTGCAGTAACTCATTACGGGCCGAGTGATTTGAGTTAATCAAATACGAGTCTACGTAAGAGTGAATACAGACGTAGGTACTTCATTCCAACTGCAAGCCAGTAACTTAATGGGTTTCCTTGCAGTTACAATGCAATCCAATTCTGGAATGCAGTTCGACTGTAAACATTAACGATGCGATTGGCATGTGAATTGGATTTGTGTGCTTGCTTGTCTTTCATAGCTGGAACTCAAAGTCAAAACTTCTTTATTCATGAAGGTAGACCATAAAAAGGTTGTATGAGCACTTTATAGATGATTCTAATGTTTTTTTTTTTTTGAAATTTTCAATCAAATATATTTCTTTAATCAAATCTCTTGTCTTTGGGAGCTCTTTGGAAAAGGCTAGTAAGATAATTGTTAGAGAATATAAACGCTGCCGAAATACATATAAGAATAACTGAGTGATGCCGAAACCGAAATGACTTTGTAAGTTTGTGTAACATATATTTTTACTTACAAGTATAAAAACACGAGGAACCTTCTCAAGAGACGAAGCATGAAATCCGCCATAAATATCTGTTTGACTTACTAATAATATACCGGCAGCCTAATTACCGATGTAGCGACAGGCGTAGATCGCGCGATAGTTTCTGTCAAACGTCATTTTTGTGACATATAATGTATTGGCTGACAGTGAGATTGTTGTCGCGTGGCTGTCACGATGCTGTCGCTTAGTTACGTAATTAGGCTGCGGGTCTGGTGTTTGTGCATATTCATATTTATGTTCGTAAACTCACCCACGATACAGAAATTATTCATAGTATGAGTGAGTCTAGTTAAAGAAAAGCAAAGGCAGAAAATACCTACCTACGCCTAATAAATTACAAAGTTTTACATTTCAAAAAGGGAACACTTCTTTTTCTAGACTTCGTAAATCCCTAACGAAATTTTCGATCTCTCCACGATATTTAGGGATGCTACAGTGTAGTTTATCGGAGACGGATGTGGAATCGGAGGTGAATCAGATTCGGAGTCGAAGATTACAAAATCTGTAAATTGTAAGAACATAATACCTTACCTGCTATTCTGTCCATCGTAAAGTTGTCCTGCAAAAGTCGCAAAGTCAGATGAGACTGCTCTTTCTACTTACATCTATATTTGTATTTCATTTTTGTTACTCTTTTCTGTTTCTGGTATGCAATAAAATGTATTATGTTGTATAAAAAAAAATATAACTTCTAACTCTGCTATTGACTCCGCGCAGTCTATCGGCGAACCGTTAAGCTCCGAAAATCCGTTATAATGGAATCAGAAGCGGAGTCGAATTCCGAGGTAAAATTAAAACCAGAGATTCCAACGTATCGGATTCGGATATCGCTTCGTAACATCCCTAGTATAAATAACAAAAGGCTACTTTTTTAGAAACTAATTTTCTCCCGCCTCCAGAATAGGCCTCTAGAGGTGTGCGGGCTCATAAATCTATGGCGCTCGGATATTTACGACTCAAGTTGCTCCTTACGTGGCGAACTTAGTATATCTGTTGGTGAAGGCTGTGTCCTATACTGCGCGAAGATACGTGGAACTACGTGATGTTTAATTAAGATTATGTTTGAGTAAATTGTTTAGTTTTTAGGTTAGAATTGCTGTGGTGGAATGTGTGGTATACGGTTCGTATGATAACAATAATTTAAAAAAATAGGTAATTAATTACGCGTAGTTGTCATAAGATCAGGATATGTAACGAATTTATTAAATGTTAGGTATATCGGCTGAATCTGTACATCATTAAAGATCCAGACCAAAAAGAATGAAGTTAAGGTTTTTTTGAACGGAATCTAACGCGTATTCACACTTTCATTCTTCATTCATTCATTCATTCTATTGGCGCGGTTCTACCACGCCATTAATAGGCATTATTTTTAAATATAGTATTAATCTTGTATTCAAACAACGTCAGAGTTAAAAAAATATAAAATCCATATTAATTTCTCTAGAGAAAAATACGAAATAATACTGACACAATACGAAATTACACAGATAAAAAATAAATTAATGAATGAAATGTAGATTCAGCCTATTCATGGATCGGTAAACAAATTAAAACAATATTTTTTCGTGCGACGAAACGTCGAGTGGACGATATTAAATAGAAAATTTTGATAAAATAAACGGACTGTGGATACGTGTTATTGCTATGAGAGACACGTCGCCGTACGTGGATGATTTCCGATGATATCCGCAAATTGTGCGGTTACAATGCGGATATAAAGGCTGTTTGGGTTTGAACCTTTGTCTATTGCATTTGTTTTATTTGATTCCCGTTTGTTTTAAGCATTTACGGTGTTGATTCAACATTACTACAAACGTTCTTGCGTAGTAGTAGGGTATAGTAGAACATCAACAATAGGACAAACAAGAAGAATGCCCACTGATTTCCACAGTGACTGCCATCTAACCTCCACCACCCAATTACTGGGAGACACTGATACTATAAGATTGGTTGGCAGAATTGTAGGGCTATCATAAGTACTCGTATGACACCCGGGACCAACAGCCGAACATGATTTCTCGGAACCCATCCAAGGACTTACCGCAGCAAGTGCTGCTTAACCTCGTAAATCGACTGAACCGTTCGGTAGCTATATAGCCACGAGCCCCTCATCTCCTCATTTTATTATAATAACGTCGTAGCCCAGAAAATGAACCAAAATAAAGTTTTATCAACCCATCAGTGTATTAACTTAAAACAAAAGTAATTTACGTTCTAAATTACATACTCAAAAAGTTTGAATAGGCCACCCACATTTCACATTTTCTTTTAAAGGAGGTAATCCGCTGAAGGCTTCCGAACCTCTTCGATCACCTGCTTCAGACTCACTGAAATTGAAGTCAAAAGTTTGAAAAGTACTTCACATGAGGCACGAGGGAGAATATTAAGAAAGTGAACGATACAGACGAGTCGCAGTACTCGTATGTGCTGGTGGGTACAACCGTAATAAATGATGACAATTCATGATAATCGAAAAAAATATTAATGATAGATTCATATTAACAGTAAAATAAGTTGAGCAAATTAGAATTTATTGGATAAAAATATTAAATACTTATAGCAAAAAAACCTACCAATTTTTCTATTTCATTGATTAGACAAAAACAAACTTTTTATAGTGTGTCTATTTTTAGGAGGTTTATCAATTTGACGTGTTCGATTTGGGGTCATAACCCTATAATGAAATTTAAACTAGATTTTTGAATACCTACACAAATAACGAAAGAAATGGATGTGTTAACACAATTTTTCCTGTTCTACCCTCACTCGCCGAGTTATCTCGTGGATCGAGACGCCATCTTGTGAAATATTGAGTGATCTCTGTCCGCGCACGCGTCAGTATGCGCTCCGCGAATAAAATTCGTAAAATAATCAAAACTTACCTATCTCGTGATTTCAGTGTTTGTGGTACTTAAAAACGATGTGTGACCGTGTGTTTTGTGGAACAACTCAGATTTGAAGTAATCGGGCATCTTCATGACTTACCCAGAAACGATGCAGAGCCTGAAAGATGGAAAATCAGGTAGGTCTTTTAACCTACAAATATTGACAATATACTCGTCTCGACAATATTTGCGGACTGATTTTATTATAGATATATAGACGCGTTATAAAGTAATTAAATATGAAATTCACGTTTAATACTGGTTTAAAAAATACACTTTATTAGATCGTAAGCGTAAAAATTAGCAACTTGATCGTCACTTCAAGATAGGATTAGAGCAGCCCATCTGTATAACAGCGTGAAAAACATTGGAATCCCTTCGGAACGTCACCTGTACAGCTTTCACGTCGCCATGTGTTCGTACATACCTCCATCGTTTCATTAAAAAAACCTACTATTTATGTGGCTGTTCACATCGAGAGGGTGTTTCTATTTTATTTCGTAAGTTATTGTACCTCTTTGTTATTGTTTGTGGATGCATTGTTAGATGTAGACTGTGTTGATATGTTTGGAGCAAGTTTTATGACTTATATTAGGAAAACCTTAGGGAAACATGAAATATGAAACTAATGTAATAGTAAATATTAGTGTATTGATAAAACTATAAACATAACCTACTTAGTTTAAAAGAAATCTTTACTTTAAACAAAAAAAAAAGGGTGTTTAAATAAAAAAAAGTGAACCGTCGCGGGACGCCTGGCAGATGTGAAACATCGAAATTATTTTGTACAGATAAAATGCATAAATAAATAGGGCATAATTAAAATTAAAAAAATCAGGTTTATTTAAAAAATAAAAATAAAAACGCCACGCCATCAGGCGGCCTGACCCCGCGTTAGATGTTTCACATCAAAAGTGTTTTTTGTTTTTAAATGTGTAATTCAAGTAAGGTGCGAACCACAATTATTGTCCTCCGGTTTCTACGTTTTCCCGTCATGGGGCGCTCAGCTCGGCTCAACTTACGCCCACTTTGCCACCATTCGAGGCGTAACGCGTCTTATATTTTTTTAATGCTCAAATAATATTTATAGAAGCGAGTGTTTTCTTTGAGTATGTTTTTAATGGTGCACTTAAACATGTTTGACGCGTTTCGAGAGGTTTTATAGTGGTGTTTTACCATTTATGAATCGGTTTTGTTGTAAACGAAGTTATGGAAACATTTTATTGCTAGGACGTATTGTATTAAGTTCATGTTGACCTGTTTTAACGTTTTAATTTAGAATTAAATTAAAAGAGACCAATAAACTAAAACTGAAGTAATAAAGGCCTGCTAATGAAGGCATTACATACCTAACCAATGCTTATTTCGGAATTAACATTCTTAATGTTATATATATGTATATAAAAATATTATAAGGTAGGTATTTAGTTAGATTATAAAGTTTAATGTTACATAAAAAAACGAAGTAAAGCTTCAAAACGTTGTTTATTAACAATATCTTTATTATTGCTGATAGCAGTGGCGTGCGGTTCATAAAGACAAAAAGACACTGCCTACCCTACATAACTCAGATAAATATTTATTATAAGATATTTGAGGTGGCAAATCACATACATAATTATTTTATCGACAAGACGACGAACCAATCCCAACATGCAGTAGGTATTTTTAATAAGCAAGCTTTTAAGTTTCTGTCTACCCTGTCTGAAAACTCTGTACACGCCGCTGGCTGATAGTAGGTGCATGGAAAGAGCCTAGACAAGTCTTGATTCTTATATACATCCGGCGCACCATGGACAGTCCTATTAAACACGTGACTGGATCTTTCCAAAGGAAGAAGATTATAATAACTTAAACATCTACACACGTAGACCTGTGCCGCTATCACGAGTTTTCTTACTATTTACTATCATAGTAAAGTAAATTTTCATGATAGCGATTTTAGCTCTTAACTTGGTTACATTGGGGATTAGAGTCGCTTATGTGACATATGTGTCATAGTAAAGTTTTGATTTACTATTTACTATATTGTAGAGATGTTAAGAACTAAAATCGCTTGCATGAAAATTTACATTTACTATGAAAGTAAATAGTAAAAAACTCATAATAGAGGTACTGTACTATATTAAGTTAATATTTAATACTGGTATGAATCACACACTATACTTTTTTGGGCAATAAAGAATAATTATTAATATTAAAAAATTTAAGTGACCCTACAGCTGCTTACACTGTACATTTCCATTAAATTCCTTCTTAAAACGTTTTATAAGTGTAAAAATTATTTATATGGTAACACCATATGCACCGTACCTACCACTTTATATCAAATTGATGATGCCCATAATTGAGCCATATTAATTTAATTTTAATTAGCCCGAACTTACTAACGATATTGTCGGAATATAAACGGCTTATATCGTAAGATAATTAATGGAATCAGGCGTTACTTTGCGGAAATCCATGATATATAAGTTATACAACTAGAATATTTAGTTTTAATTCCGCTAAACTACTGCAAGTTTGGGTGCATGCACAGGACCGCCCTCCCGCCCGCAAATATATGCACATGCAGGAGATGTGATAGACATAATGTAACATGCACCAAACCGCTTGGACGCGAAATTTCGCGTCCAAGCGGTCGACGAGTCAACATCTCCTGAGGATGCTCCGTGGAGGGGAAACACGTGTCGAGGATCGGTTTGGTTGCATGTTACATTATTTCTATCACATCTCCTGCATGTGCATATATTTGCGGGCGGGAGGGCGGTCCTGTGCATGCACCCAAACTTGCAGTAGTTTAGCGGAATTAAAACTAAATATTCTAGTTGTATATCTTATATGGCTTATATTGTCACTTATGCAGCTAATTACGATGTCATAATTATGAAATTACTGAGTAGTAACAAATTAGCGGGCCTTATTCTAGTAGTATAATATACTTAACAGGCAATGATATTATAAAAAGGTTTTTAGTATGAATTAGAGGAAAAAAGTCTCTCAACATTCACCTATTTTTCTAAATTTGGTCCCGAAAAAATCTTAAGAGTGTATTTCATTTTGTAACTATAACGTAACATAGTTGCTTGTATTCCCTGAAGGAGATGGCATTCATGTACTATTTTACACCCACATTTCGCCGATCCCGTTATTGAGTCCCAAGTAATAGGGAGCCTATTGCCATCTATCGGGCACAGTTCCAGACTCCGTGCTACTAGTGATAATTTCCTTACAGAAAAACACAATAAAACTTTGGCTGACCCGGACCCGAACCCAGGACCTAACTCTTAGAAGTCGCAAGCGCGACCACTAGACAAATTAAGCAGACAACTCAGTCTTTTATAACCAAGTATATCCTTTTCAATAAACATGTTATTTTACCCTAATACTACTAATAAACGTGGTAAGCCTAAACACGTGTAATTAACGTACTCTGCCGAGTGTCGATCGCAATCTGCTGCAATTTGTCACTGACGCCAATTGGGGCGCGCACCTTAAACTTTGAAAGTTCGTGATTGATGACGATCTCGGAAGTACGCGATTTAATTTGATTTTGTGAGTTTTTTTTTTTAATAGATTGTTGTGTGTGTTTAATTATTAATCAGCATTATAATCAGCTCGTTAAACTCTTACTAAAGATAATTTTAATAGCAATAAACATTACAAATAATGTTTATAGGGCTGCTTTAATTACCATACTTGCCAGTCTTGCTAGGTGATCGTCGTCTCTTGTTTATAAGCTGTACATTACCGCTATCATGAGTTTTCTTACTATTTACTATCAAAGTAAAGTAAATTTTCATGATAGCGATTTTAGTTCTTAACTTGGTTACATTAGGGATTAGAGTCGCTAATATGATATCTCTATAAAATAGTAAATAGTAAAGATTTGATTTACTATTAACTATTTTATAGAGATATCAAGAAACATTTACTTTGCTTTGTAAGTAAATAGTAAGAAAACTTATGATAGCGGTACTGTCCTTTTAATTTTAAATGTAATTTAAGTTCATTTGCTTGCCCACTGCAAGCTTATCTCACGCTAAAATACCTTTCATAGATATCAGTATAAATTAGATTGACTAAATTACTGGTCATAATGAAATTAAAATTAATTTTCAGTGACTGCCTCATTGGTCTAATGGTCGAAGGCGCGACTGCTGGAGGTTCGGCAGCCTAATTACCGATGTAGCGACAGGCGTAGATCGCGCGATAACTTCTGTCAAACGTAATTTTTGTGGCATATAATGTGTTGGCTGACAGTGAGATTGCTGTCGCGTGGCTGTCGCGTTGCTGTCGCTTTTTTAGGTAATTAGGCTACGGCAGCCTAATTACTGATGTAGCGACAGGCGTAGATCGCACGATAGCTTCTGTCAAACGTCATTTTTGTGTCATATATGTATTGGCTGACAGTGAGATTGCTGTCGCGTGGCTGTTGCGTTGCTGTCGCTTTTTTACGTAATTAGGCTGCAGGTCGGGCAAAGCGTTACTGGGTTTTTCTTTGTGGAAATTCTCAGTAGCAGCACGAAGTCTGGAACTGTGCCCGGTAGATGGCAAAAAGCTCGCGCCCTATTAAATGGGACTCAATAAGGGCATTGGCGAAATGTGGATATACAATGCTACACTTCTGCCTAGCACTTCGAGAGATACAGGCGTGATGTTAAGTTATGTTAATTTTTATTTTTTTTACACAACAATGAAAACTATAGACTCTATGCAATAGTTTTGATATCATTGACTCCAGTGGCGCCCAACATGGGGCTGGCAAACAACACGAGTAAAATCACAAAGTAATTTAAATAGAAATTAGTGAAAAATAATTAAAATACTTTTAAGTTGACAATCTGCAGGTAAAGTTGTAGAATCTCATTAAGTGACTGAATATGATTGGTGAATATCTCGCGGATAGTTGCCGATGTTCGAAGGCGCGGGGCAGAGGGCGCTGGGGTGGTTTTAATTGCTTTTTCAATTAACGTCGTCGGAGGGTCTCTTGGGATCCTATTCGTGAAGGCGTAATGGACTGTACAAAGAATAAGATTGTAGATAGGTCACCTATTTGCTTTTTTCTTCTTCATGTCATCTTTAAATTTAGTTCCTTTCATACGTTGTCAGGTTATCACCTCTACTTATATGCGTAGACGGTATAGAAGGCCCCAAGAAAAAAATGTTTTGTTTTAAATTATACCCTTAAAATATTTTGTAGTATGAAAGCAAGTTATTTTCATGCAGTATTAACAAATTTTCTGACTGATCGCATAATGGCGGCTGGTACTCACGACGAACGTTTGTGTCGTATCTATTTGGCACAAAAAATCCATTCGAGTCTTAGGCTTTGCCTGTTGGAAAATTCTCAGTTGCAGCCTGGAGTGGTGCTATGATATGCTTTAACATTTTGGCTTCAAGGTCAAGGTTGGTGAGAGATCCTGTGAACCTTAAGCATCAGACAATAAGAGTGGATGGACGTAATGTGGGCCGCGCGGCCTATATATCAGAGCTGCGTCCCTTACCATTCGGTTTCGTTTCCTGCCTACTTGACCGTCTGTTGGCCGCTTCATCTGTACTAAGTCCTGCAACGACACTCAGACGTCCATAATTCCATTTGCGACTGAGTCGCGACTACAGCGGACATACCTACTTGTTCTTACTGTTAACATTGTTCTATTTGAGGTCTGATTAAATTTTCTTAGTGTTTATTTTTTAAGCCCCGTGAACAGTCTTTTTTGGGTAGATACTGCGATAGAGGTTACATGGAACTTTATGGTGAAGTATTTATATATACTTAACTAGCTTCCGCTCGCGGCTTCGCCCGCGTGGTTTACGAATCCGTACATTTTTTCGGGATAAAAAGTAGCCTATGTGCTATCCCAGACTATAATCTATCTCTGTGCCAATTTTCATCCAGATCCGTTCAGCCGTTCTGGCGTGAAAGAGTAACAAAGATCGATCCATCCATCCATCCATCCATCCTCACAAACTTTCACATTTATAATATTAGTAGGATTACTGGCTTAACAACCGATGGTGCTACTGTGGTTTGCAGCAAAGAATTGATAGATAACCCATTTCTGTGGGTGTCTTAGTTAATAATATTCCCTCTAGCTAGTGTGTCTAGTTAGCTAGCTCTAGTAGCGTATTTTTAGGATATCTTTAGTACCAAGTTCGACAACACGGTTGGCGCAGTGGTTGAGCGAATCGACTGCTGCGCTAAGTGTCGTGGGTTCGATTCTCGCACGGTACAAATATTTGTATGATCTACAGATAGTTGTTTCCGGTGTGGGTGTATGTCCATGTGAACATTTGTGTTTGTAAACGCACCTACCCACGGTACAGGATTTATTCCTAGTTTGGAGCAATGATTTTTTATTAAATTAAATAAAGCAATGAATAACAAAAGTGATCATTTATTTCTTGCATGATTAATAATACCTATAGCATAAAAACTGAGCGTAATCAGTTGATTTTTCTATGTTCATTGAGGTGAAGAAAACCTACCCCGAAACCTTAAACACAACGAAGGAGGTAATTATGGTTAGACTATAATTGACCAATGATTAAGATCTAATAAAGATAAAGGCCCAATTTTTCAATATCTAAATAAACCTCAGATAACAAAATTTCTTTGATAGGTTCATCATACAAAACTCTTCAAATTTCAATTTAACAGCTGCATAACTTTTACCAAGTCATCGAAAAATCGGTCATAGGGAATTATAATATTGCATAAGAGAAACCTATTGAACATACAAACTTTGAAAAATATTATCATTTAAATAAATATGAACACAGATATTTATTTTGTATACAAGTTGTATCCAAAATATATCGCTGATCGATAGAGAGTATCATTTGTAGAATTTTGAATTATATTGCAACAAATTTGTACATAATTATGTCATTATACGAATCTTAATTATCATCACATGATTGAAGCGACAGTTCTACAACACAGTTCATTCATACGACCGGATTTAACAGATAGTTGGTGACAAATTCGCTCCAAGCGACTAAGTTTCATCCAATTCGCTTGAAACTTTAATAACTCTCGCTATACTCACACTACCTCGAATTTTGAGTGGAATTAGATCAATTTAATATTGAATTAGGTGTCGTATTCAAACTAGAGAACCTTGTACAAGTTATTACTAGAAACTGTTCATTTTGAGATAAATTTAACAAGACTTTTACATTTGACGTTAAATGAACAAGTCAATTCAGGATACTGAGTTAACATGTAATAATGAACAGTTCGCATAAGCTAGCTTGTTTACTTTTGAACAAATAATTATCATAAGAGAGATCAGTCTTAATTACTTTTGACATTTGAAGGTCATGGGTGCAGGTTTTAAAAGCTTCATTAGCGCCGTTTGAAATCACTTTGAAGAAAGCAGTACCTCTAGAAATAAACTTGGCGCTGCAATCGAAAAATCGTCTGCAGAAAATAGATGTGCCAACAAAAGTTGCAGAAATTAACAAATATATTGCCGTTACATAATATAAGCGAGTAAGTGGCAATTTACCAAAAAAATGAGGTTTAAATAAAAGTTAAAAAATCTTTTAAAAAAACAAGCTTTTATTTAAAGAATAAAATAAACTTTTCCTTTAAAACTTTTGCTATCAACTTATGACGTCACACACACACACACACAAACACACACACACACAAACACACACACACACATAATTTATATGATGTAAAAGTTTGTCGCGAGATTTAAGTACTCTTATTTACATAGTTTGAACATTTTAAAAATTAAAATCATTCAGATCAAGTTTTTTAATTTACTTTTTTATGTACACCGGTAAATCGTAGGAGTGCATTAAAAATAACTAGTCCGCCATCTTGGGTGTTCCGCCATGTTGGATTTAGAATGACGTCACACAGCTAACCATGCATTGTCATCCAAACTAAACGTGTATACATAATTTCAGCTCAATCGGTTGAAGATATCTGTTTCAAAATTGAGTTGCAAGATTCCAACCAAACAAACATAGTTACATTGCAAGTTAAATAAAAGCTTGTAAAAATAACCTGATTCTGCAATTTAAATACCAATTTGTTGGTATTTTCTTTCGTCATCATTATCCGCCCTCGTCTACTGAACGCCTATCGTCTACTGAACAGCTACGGCTGGACATAGCGCCACTGAGCCCGGTCTTCGGCTCCCCCCATCTATTTTCTGCCAGCCACCTATCGCAAGTCATCATTCCACCTGGCTGGGGGGCGCCCTATACGACGTGTAGTAGTGTACACCGCGATTACGTTTGCCTACTCGTGGTCTCCGCTCGTGACTCGTGACCACTCCATTGGCACTTCAACCCGCTAATCCTAAGGACTAAGTCGCTTACTTAGGCTCTCTGTCGGATAATCTCATTCAGATTTTTATCCTTCAGGATGTCTCCGAGCATGGCCTTCCCCATAGCTCGCTAAGCCACTTTGAATTGGTGTACAAGACAAGGCGTTTTCAGCCATTTTTTTCTTTCGCGGTACCAAAGTAGATCGTCGTATAGGTCACGATCCTCAGCACTGAGAGACCGACTAAAAAGAAGAAGTACTATATTAAACATATGTCTTTATTTTAATAGTAGTGTATATATATACGAGTATGTGTTAGCACATTCAATTCGTACTTAATGTAACAACGTTCCAGTGGATCTGAATAGTCAATTAATTGTGTCGATGTTAATTCGCTTGCAGTAATTAATGAGGAAATGAATTGCCCATTCGTCGGCGGGGAGATAACAAACTATTTGCGTGATCTCATTACACTTGGACCAACACGTTTCGGGTTGATATTACGGGTAGATTGGTTAACATAATATAAGCAGCAGTGTACTATTTGTACACCCACATTTCAATGGTGCTGTTATTAAGTCCCATGGAGGCAAGTCTTTTGCCATCTATCAGTTAATGAATGCCAAACTCGGGACTGTAGAATGCAGAAATTCACGCTTTTTGTTTCGTAGTCAGCGATTGGCTGTTGTTTTCAAGACAATAACATCTTAGTGTAATTTTTTTTGTAAATCTGCTTTGAATACTATCAAGCTTTACTTCTGATACTTACTGTGGTCTAAAATCCGTGACTACTATTAATTATAATCATTGACGCTACTAATAGGTAAAATTAAAACGCACACGAATTTTCATAGGAAATATTAAAACAAAAAACTTATAGTAGTGAATGCTTTATTACTGTGCAAAGCCAATCAGAGAAGAGTTAATTTTTGTAAAGAGTACCAACTTCGTCTCATTACTCTGGCTTAACCATAGTGTTTGCCAAGACCGAGGCCACCGAGCCCGTAGCCACCGAGGCCGCCTAGTCCGTAGCCACCGAGTCCGTAGCCGCCAAGTCCATGGCCACCGAGTCCGTAGCCGCCAATTCCATGGCCTCCGAGTCCGTAGCCGCCGAGACGGATGCCGCTAAGACCATGGCCGCCGAGTCCGTAGCTTCCAACTCCGTAACCCACGCTGATGGGGATGGTGCGGAGAACGGGAGCAGTGATGATGGGAGCGACAGCGGTCCTGATGATGGGGATAGGGGCGGCTTTTATGACGTTCGCGGTGGAGATCGCAGCGGGAACTATGATTGGGGCGCTGTGTCCTAGACCTGGGGAGAGATTTTATGTATAAAGTTTTTGTTTGGAGATTCGCAGGTTTACGTAGAATTAGTAATATGAAATAGTAAATTCCAAAAAACCATTCGAAATGTATTTATAACTAGATTTAAAATGGTTCTAAAAGGTAGAAATGATTCTTCAAAAGTAAACTGGATTTAGTTTCGTGTATTAAATATATTGGTCTAAGTATTAAACAACACAGCTTGTTACATATAGCATCACGCCTGTATTCCCACGTGGTGCCGACATTGAGCCGATACCGTTATTGAGTCCCATTTCAAAGAGGTCGTGCCTATTGCCATCTAAAGGGTATAGTATTCCGTGCTGCTACTCAGAATTTCCACAGTAAAATCCAATAAAACGTTGCCTGAACTAGGTCGAATCCAGGACCTCATTAGACCAATGCGGCAGTCACACATCTTGTAATAGATAAGGTTTCTTACCATATCCGCCATAACCGCCGTATCCGCCAATGGCGCTGCCATGAGCGACAGCCAAAAGGCAAGCCAGCTGTAACACACAGAATTAAAGACAATCAATTAAGATATCATCATCATCATCATCATCATCATCATCATCATCATCATATTCTTTATTGCAAATCCACAATGTAAAGATAATATAAATAACATGGTAATAATAAGGTAATATAAATAACATGGTAGCAATCGTGGACCCTGATGGGCACAGCAAATAGTAAATTAGAAGAGAGGAAGGCGTTGTATATAAAGAAATATTTGTTTATGCTCAAGTATTCATATTCCTTTTTAATGTAGGTATCTAAGTATGTATAGTATTGTTATTATGTTTGTATTTTTAGTAGGTATTTAGATATAAGTATATTTTTTGTATTTTAGTACATTATGTTATTAGGTTATCTGCCTAGCCTCTTCCCAACTACATTGGGCTCGGCCTCCAATTTAACCGGTTGCGGCTGAATATCAGTATTTTACACAGAGTGACTGCCTTCTGACCTCCGCCACCCAATTACTGGGAAACACTGATACTTTGAGGTTAGACTGGTTGTCAGACTTTTTGAGCTACTGACACCCTTAACGACTGTCATAGGTATTCGTATGACACCCGGGACCAACTGCTTAACGTGCTTTCCGAGGCACAGAGGGTTCTCGATATGTGAAAAATGGTTACCCATCCAAGGACTGACCGCGTCAAGCTTAATCTCGCAGATCGATTGATCTGCGCGGTAGCCATGTGCCAATTTTCCTCAAAATGGATGATACCCATTTTTTTTCATTAATCTCAGCCGAAAGACGTCCAATGCTGGACATAGGCCTTTCCCAAGCATCTCCACATCGACCGGTCCTGTGTTGTCCACTCCATAACATAACATCTGTAATCGACATTGCCCGAAAAATTGTTAAGCTTAAGTGGGCGGTGCATATTGCACGCAGAAAGGATGGCCGATGGGGCCATAAGGTATTCCACTCCTACCCATGCAAGAACATCATTATATTATTATTTAGAAGGAAATTGCCCACATTACTTAACGCTAAATAAAGTACATTTTATGACATTATACATTTTTAACATACTAAAGAAAGAATAACCAAATGAAATATCACAAAACAACACGAAAAAATATCTTAAAATCCGTCGCAAAATTACGTAAAAAAAAAATATAAGTAAAACTCACAGCTATGTAGGTATTCATTGCAGTTGGTTACCTCAGGCGAAGTGTGGCCACACAATCAGTAGGCCACCGTTTTATACCAGTGTGTAAATCCGCTGGCTACTGAAACAGGAAACAGCCTGTCTTCACACGCACTTGCGTTTCGTCAGCCATTAGCATTAGTTATCCTTGCGATTGGGAACAATGAATTCATTATCCTGTCCTCGGTCGAGGCTGAAAGGTTTCGATTGTCTGTAGACATAACATAGCATCACGCCTGTATTCCCCGAAGGATTAGGCAGAGGCTATTGGACACGGTTCGCTGTTGCAGTTATTGAGTCCCATGTAATAGGGGGCGAGGCTATTGCCATCTACCGGGCACACTTCCGAACTCCGGGTTGCTACTGATAATTTCAACACAGAAGAACTAGATAATGCCTAAATTCAGCAATCGCGCTAGCGAACACTAGATCAGTGAGGCAGTACATTTGTCTTTAGACATGCCGTGATAATCTTGTAGTATTTAAAATTAAGTTGACAAGTTTATATGAAATAGTGTAGTATGACTGCCTTGTTTTATAATACTGAAAAACATTCAATAAATATTATAACATTTTTTTAGACTGTACATCAATTGCGTTTTTTCTTGGACTTCGACAATGGTTACTGTGATACTAAATAAATTATTAAAATACAGTGCGCGCGCATAAAGTTTACTTTATGAAAAAAATGTGCGCGCGCATCTGAGTGAATTTTTATCAAAAATGGCGTGCACACAATTGTCACGTATTTTAAAATTTAGCCCCTGGATGTAGATTTATCAAAAGATTATAAAAATTCACACCAAAAACCCGAAACTGAAATACCAGGAGCCCATATCTCGTAAGTGATTTTCCTTAAACAAACCACTTGCGCTAAACTAACACCTGGACGGAACAAACATCTGTAGACAATACAAATATTGGTTCCGACGCGGGACGCCAACATCGAACATTGCCTTGTTCTAACTGGACGGGATACACACGCTTTTGTGAGAATTAGATCGTTACTAATCATCGGTTAGGTGAGAACACCAACCGCGCAAGTAAAATTTGACAAGTTTCAGAAGAGACAAAATTGACTTGGTCTCTTATGAAAAATTTCGAAAATGTATAATGTCCTTCTGACCGATTTCGGTCACGGTGGCCAATCCCACCGAAGATTAGCCAACTACGCAGGAGATATTATAGAGCACAAGTTTGTGCGCAAACACAGGTGCTCTCTCCTTCACTCTCTTAGCCCGATGGGGCGGCAATCCGACACGACCGGGGAAAGATCGGGCACAGGACCAACGGCTTTAAGTGCTTTCCGAGGCACGGTGTTTATTCACATACACGCAGACCCAGACCCGAAACAACTATCTGTAGATTATACAAATATTTGTTCCATGCGGGAATCAAAACCGCGACAGGTAGCTCAGCAGTCGATCTCTCAACCACTGCGCCGACCGTCTCATCAATAAATGTATAATACAAACAAAAATACAATTCAATAGAATACCATACAATACAATACATTTCATTACACGCCATTTACTAAATATTTTTCATCAGAAATAATCAGTTATTTGTCCCTTCTGAAAACTTGTCAAATTTTACTTGCGTGGTATTTTTCGCTAAGCGCCGTTATATAATAAGGAATCTATATGTATATATGGATAGCCTAGCAGTTGCCAGTTTCAATACAGGATGGTCTACCTTCGATCCCGACCTGCACCTCTGACTTATCGAATGCAGTGAGGTTCACAATTCGATTATCATTGCGTGAGTATCGTTTAGCTTCTGGCTTTTGACAAGATTGCCTTGAAATACGCGTAAAATAGGTGTTTGGGCGTTAAAGTTTCTTACATTGAAATCTTAAAATAGGTTGACAAGTTTTGTTTTTTTTCAAAATTTTGATTAATTTAATAATTATCACGAGGTAAGAACAAGGAAGATTTTTAATTTAAAAAAAACCCATTTTGAGGGATAGTTATATAATAATCTATAAACAATATTAAAACAACATCATCAATCAGCAAAATCAGCTCATATTTAGTGGGGTAAAAACGTTAATGCATTTTGTATGAAAACTTTTAGCTAAACGAAACTTTTAGCCGTGAAAGATTCTTACACACTTTATATTGCTCAATAAAGTTCTCGATGGTGTGTGTAGTCCTCCAGTCCTAACTAAAGCCAGCGTGCTAGATTAAGCCTTTCTCAGAATAAGAAGAGTTAAAGGCTTAATCTGATGCCCTAGTGTAAGTTTCTTTTGACAAATTCGATTTACTACATCGAAACCGTTCGGCGCTCCGATTGGTCCGTTTCGTGCTCCCCACCAATCGGAACGTTGAATTCTTTCGATGTAGTAAATCGAATTTGTCGAAAGAAACTTACAGTAGGGTCTCTGAAAATAATGCTTAACAGTACCTAGAGTAATAGGCTGAATTATTGCATACATAACATAACATAGCATCAATCTTGTTTTTCTCACTAACTAATTGTCAGCTTTAATTATACACACTCATTTGGGGGCCATTACCATCTACCAGGCACAATACCAAACTTGATGCTGCTACTCAGAATTCTCTAACAGAAAAATCCAATAATATTTTGTTCGTCCCGGAGTTTGAACCCAGGACCACACGCTTAACAGATACATTTGGAATCACTACACCAATGAGCTATTAATTATATTATTATCTTTATAATGGAAAATTAAGGACAAGATCAAATCTATGACAAAGCATTAAGAAACCCATAAATGTAGCTTTAATATCCAAAGTTCATGTAATTTCCTCTATATCCTATCGTTTTGGAGTATTGCCAGAGTTAGCTTTCGTAGAAATGGGTCGTATCGCTAATGAGTCCAGTGGGTTCATGTAAGTTTATGGTTACTATCAACGATTGTGGAAGTGCACGCTGCAGTATCGCAATCATAGGGTACGCACATATTTACGAATGCACCACGATAGAAAACTACTCTTTCTCTCTCTCTTTTTCAGTCATTCTTGAGAAAACTACTATTGTAGGGTAATTTGACGGCTCAGCGGTTCTACCCCTTTTGTTTTTGTTTTTCCCCATACTACAATTTCTCCTATATCCTGAGTACAATGGACAGATACGGAGATCTAGGCTCAAAACAACAAATGGAAATGTTTGTTCTTTGCGGTAATCGAACCCGCTTGTGAAATCACTTAACCACTGTACAGTGCCGTCAGATTAACGGATATTTATTGAACTCAAAGACATTGGAATTGTAGAATACATAGACAAGATAGCATCACGAGTGTATTTCCAAAAGGGTTAGACAGAATGGTTAGACACCCACTTGTTGTCGGCTGCTACTCTGAATTTCCATAGAGAAATACCTGATAACACTTTGCCCGCTTCGGAAATCGAACCCTGAACTTCACGCTCAATATTCAAGATTGTGACAACTAGATTAATTAGGCAGTCTAAATACGATAATTTTATGCTTTAAACTTTTTCTGCGTGCTAGTTTGCGACAAGCGTATATCGCGCGATAGTTACTGTCAAACGTTATTTTTGTGTCATATATATTGACCGAAAATAGTCAGAATGGTGTCGCGTGGCTGTCGCGTGGCTGTCGCGTGATTCTCGCGTGGCTGTCGCGTGGCTGTCGCGTGGCTGTCGCGTTGCTGTCACGTGGCTGTCGCGTTCCTGTTGCGTTGCTGTTGCGTTGCTGTCTCGTTGCTGTCGTGTTGCTGTCCGCTGTTTGTTTTACATAATTAGCCTACAGAGCTTATCACCAGAGCGCCAAACGCGGTCGATGAATAAAAACGTAATTGTTAAAAGAAACTTTACACGATGGCCTAAGATCATTTTAACTGTTACATATTCCACTTTAGTTTATTATTTCCGTCGGTTCATAGATAAAATCGGCAACAGCGCATGCGTAGGTAACATACTTATTTGTGTAGAACAATTAAAACGTTAACACGTTCATTTAGCAAGATGCGAGTCAATAAATTATACAATTTTGTTACCTACTACCTTTATGTCCAACTAGCTGTGCCCGCGACTTCGTTCGCGTGGATGTCGGAACTTAACAATGTGTTTTTTAGTGCGAAACGCCATTTAAAAAAAAATATTATTAAAGTTACGTGAAGTTAAGAAAACCGAATGCACTTAACCCTATTTTTTTCTAAACTAAAAGAATTTTTCTAAAATAAAAGTAGCCTAAGTTACTCTTTATTACATCAGCTACCTGCCAATAAAAGTCCCATCAAAATCGGTCCAGCCATTTCAGAGATCAGCCTATACAAACAGGCAGACAGACAGACAAAAATTGTAAAAAATGTTATTTTGGTGTATGTACCGTATATATATTCATATGCATGTAGTAAAAAACGGTTATTTCAATATTACAAACAGACACTCCAATTTTATTTATATGTATAGATAAGCATTTAGAGAAAAAATTAAATAAAAATTTCTTTGCTTATCGCTAGAGTTCCGATTTTCCAAGAGAGTAACATCCATAGGTATAGCATAGAGCAGATACCGCGAATGAAGTATAAAGATACTTAAATCCTCTGGCGCTATCTGGGCACGATGCTAGCTTGACGGCTGGCAAGGAAAGGACAAGAAAAAAAATTGTATTCAGACGTTTGTGTGCCTGCCTGGTACCTACGTGACATCAGACTCAAACATTATGTACGAATATCTTTGAATCTGATGCCACGTACCAAACTCAAGCTCAAAACATGTATCATTTTATACAAGATGGGAACTGAACCCAAAAACCTCACTGTCGGCAGTCATTCTCGCTACCAACAGACCAATGGGGCAGTCTCTTATATAAAATTAAAAGTAAATACCCTTTATTTAGTAACATCTGATTGACGTCATCTAACCGCAGTAATATAATAAACTAGCTTTTGCCCGCAACTTCTCTCTGCTAGGTAGGTATTCCATATGTGAATTTTTTTTTAGAATTGGACCATTTGTTCCGGAGATTATCCCTACATACAAATTTTACCTCTTTAGGGCGCCCACCAGCCAGATGAAGCGATGACTTGCGTAAGGTGGCTGGTAGATAGTGGATGCGGAGAGCTGAAGATCGGGCTCAGTGGCGCTTACTGAGAGAGGCCTATGTCCAGCAGTGGACGAATATGGGCTGATGATGATGATGATGACAAATTTTACCTCTTTATAATATTAAGTAGGTATACATAAATATATATAAATTCAACACTTTACTGTTCTACTGCTCGGCAAGGTTCTTCTCAGAATGAAAAGGATTAGGCCTTAGTCCACCACGCTGGCCCGGTGCTGGTTGGCGGACTAAACGCACCATCAAGAACTTCATGCAGTCCTCAGGTGTGCAGGTTTCCTCACGACGATTTTCTTCACCGTAAACGCAAGTGATAATCAAATTCTGATCCGCACATGTGTCCGAAAAGTCAGAGGTACGGGCTGAATTTGAACCCAAACCCTCCTGCATGGAAGGCATGCGTCCAATCGCTAGGCTATCACTGCTGTAGCAATATAGATTAGTCGGTTATTCATACTTAGGTAATTTTCTGGAAACTGATCCACAATATATAAACAAAATTGAATTGGCGAAAAGACCGTGTAATCGACACTCGATAATTATACTAGACTTAAAGACACAGTGTAAAAATATCACGCAGATGGAAAACGTGGTCGTTGCCCGGCGAAGCATGAAAGTTATTCTAAGTTCACGGAATATTTAGTGTGCTGCTTAGCAAACAATAATTAGATAATTATACTACGATTAATTTTCGTATCGGCATTCTTCATTAATTCATTCATTTACATGTTCGTTCTTTGTTTAACAGCTTCGGTACGTATCATCTCCTCATTATTTATTTATTAATCATCCTTAACAGTTATCTTTACAAACAGTAAACCTAATACGATAGTGTCTAATATTATTATTGTATTAATATTTTATATATTATAAAATATTGTATTAATAAGTACTTAACTAATTATACAATACTTGACTCAGTGGCCGTCGGGTACCGCTAAAATCATACAGGGTGAATTTACAAAACTCCTAAAAAAGACAATCTACGAAAATTTTAAACAAATTATTAAAAACAATATCATCATAAATAGGTAATATTATATTAAATTTTTTTGGGAAATAAATTCTGATTTGCTCAAGTTCTACACCCCCCATCATATTACTGGTGATATGACCCTCCCATAATATTTGGCTGCGACCACGCCTGACTTGACTACAGGCCAGCAACATTCATTTAACCAAATTACCAATAAGAAAGTTTTCATATATATCCCTAAAACAAAGTTTTAACACATAACTAATTTACATAACTAACTACATATATCTAAGAGAATCTTTACGAATTCACTCAAATTACACGAAAATATATCCACTCTCTCAAGAACTTCGCTCACTATGCGAATAGTTCAGGTAAGGGTTGTTTTTGTTCGAAGATTGGTCCTTGCCTTGTGGTTTTTCAGTAGTATATATGTGTATTTACATATGTTAGAAAGTGGAAACCGAATACAATATAAATTACTATTACGCGATGCAAAAAAATCAACGCGAACTTAAGATTAAACAATTTTGAAACTACTTTCAATTATGATAAATTTCAAAGCATTTTACTAATTATATGTTTTCGTAGAATTTCCCCTACATTTTCAAATTCATAGATTAACTTGGAAACTGAAAACCGGATTAAAAGATTTTGCTCCAACCGAATTTATCACCAGCTGATTTCCATCAAAAACTTGTCCGCATAATCCTGCAAACCGTTTCAGTTTTCGCAGTGCAATACCAGTTTTTTCTGGTTATATCCGGGTGCTGGCGCCAACCGGATCTGGTTCGCTTTAAAACATTCACTATTTGAGCACAGTCGGTTTTCTTTCTCCTTTGTTTTCACAAATGACTCCTGCATCCGTTTTTCTCTCGCTCGTTTTCATTCGCCACTTTTTGTTTTGCTTTTTTCATTTTATTTTTCGTTTGTGTGCTATAACTGCTTCTTGAAAGCGTGGGTACGAGTTGAGGGTTAAAAATAACTCAAAGTTAATATGATCTTTACTGCCTAATATGTATGAACTAATGCTAGCTTTAGGTCTAAATAACATAGATAAATAATCTTGACATTTAAAACATATAAAAATAGATATTGGAATTTACGGTTTTTCGTGTGTGGCTTACGTTCTTCGTAGGCACAGTAAAATAATAGATAGGTATAACTGATTCTATTGAAAGTCCCTAATACTTATTGATAGTATTTTATAATCTGAAAAAAAAAAAAATTAGCAAGCTTCCGAGAATTTGCTATTGATTGGAGATAAGTCCTTGGATGCGTGACCATTTTTTACACATTGAGGCCCTCGGAAAGCACGTTAAGCAGTTGGTCCCGGGTGTCAAATGAAGACCTATGACAGTCGTTACGGTTGTCAGCAGTCCAAAAGTCTGACAACCAGTCTAACCTTACAGTATCAGTGTCTCCCAGTAATTGTGTGGCAGAGGTCAGAAGGCAGTCGCTCCGTGTAAAATACTGATATTCAGCCGCAACCGGGAAGATTGGAAGCCGAGCCCAATATAGTTGGGGAAAGGCTAGATAGATGATGATGACTAAAATATAATATACCCAACTCAATTTTTAAGATAGGTACATGCTCCATATGTATCGTTCGGTTTTTCCACCCTGTATAAATCAGTCTACCTACACGCTACCTACTGACACGACACGGCTAGGCAGATGATGAATAATGGAACCCAGATACGCATGCGCAGTAGCAATACACGAATAAGGCAGTTTTAAAACAATGATCTGAAGATTCACTTCGAGGTAACCACACGCACGCGCCGCACGCAACATATTTTTGATTTACTTTGTTCAAAACCGCCTACTGCTCTACCGCGGCCCAACTTTTAATAACACAACATCACACCTGTATTCTTGAAAGGTTAAACAGAGGTATACTTTTTTCTACACCCACATTTCACCGATACTGTTATTGAGTCCCATTATAGGAGGCGAGCCTATTGCCATATACCGGGCACAGTTCCGGTCTCCGGGTTGCTACTGAGAATATGAGAAAATTTAAATAACACTTCCCGACCTCGGAATCGAATGGAGGACCTCATGTTCAGTAGCCGCGACCACTAGACCGATGGGGCAGACTCCAACTTTCAATATTATGTTCTCGAAGTACCTACCACTGTTACTAACATTTATTCTCAAAATATTCTTATAACGAGTAAAAACATTTATCAATTAACCATTTACGTAATGCACGTTTAAAACGAGTCATTGGTAAATCCTATATAGGTGTGTGAGACCCGCAGCCTAATTACCGATGTAGCGACAGGCGTAGATCGCGCGATAACTTCTGTCAAACGTCATTTTTGTGACATATAATGTATTGGCTGACAGTGAGATTGCTGTCGCGTGGCTGTCACGTTGCTATCGCTTTTTTACGTAATTAGACTGCCGGCAGCCTAATTACCGATGTAGCGACGGGCGTAGATGACACGATATCTTCTGTCAAACGTCATTTTTGTGACATATAATGTACTGGCTGACAGTGAGATTGCTGTCGCGTGACTATATATTATAATTAGGCTGCGGGTACGTCTTAAAACTGCGGCCAGACACCGGAGGACGGGCAGAAGCGTCCTCTCAGTAATCGGTGAGCCACTGCGATCCCCAAGCCGCCTGCCAAGCGTGGTGATTATGGCACCCCCCTCCCCCCGGGGGAGGCCTTCGTTCTGCAGTGGATGTCTTCTGGCTGATGATGAATATATGTGTTTATTGAATATTCTTATGCAAACTTCAGAGTTAGTTATAGTTTTTTATACACCTTCAAAAGTACATTATCACACAGCCAACTACGCCTTTGTGTAAACGTACATGCAAGCAACATTATACTACTCACAAAGTACCATCCCAAATACATCTCATTTCCGAGGGAGCAGCTCACGTTAACTATTTACTCAGTACGGAACCACGTTCGGGTCAGAACGATCTCTTTATCGCCTCCATTTTGCATGATTACCGAGGAAACGCAAACAAAAATGCTTTAGAAAGTGCGTTAGATAAAATGAATTTTATTAAACGATGGCCGTGGGAATATTTTCAGGCGGTATCGGGATATTGCATGCGTGCATTTGTGACTATTAACCCTTTAATAAAATAAGATAGTTTGAAAGACAGCTCCATCACTCTCCTATGCATTATAATGTAGCGATTACCACTCGCAATGTGTCAAAAAGTAAAGCGCCATCTCTCAGAGTTAAGCGACAACAAAAAATCCTGAATCGCACTATGAGAGTTTACAAGGAATCTAACACATATACGAATGTCCGTCATCAACCCTCGTACGACGGCCCGCTAGGCTAACCACCTTGCCTGGCCGGAGGATCCTCCCTTTTCAATGGAGGAACACCAAACCTCGTTTCTTCACAATAACAATGGTGCAATTTCTCAATAAATACTGCAAACCATCTTAGATACGTTCTTTTTAATTACCTTGTGTCATTAGGTCACCTTTAGTTTCTTAGGCTGCATATCGACGGCACGGTTGGCACAGTGGCTAAGCGAATAAATCCCGCACGGAACAAATATTTTTTTGATCTACAGATAGTTGTTTCAGGTCTGGTTGTGTGTGCATGTGAAATGTATGTTTGTAAACTGTACCCACGGTACAGGAGAGATCCAAGGCAGGGACAAAGTTGGTTTGGAAAAACTTATTTTTTTTAGATGAACGAAAGGTTCAAAGAACAATTCCTTAATGCGCAATTCTTTTATTTATTCACATAAAGCAGGTACCAAGGAAAATTGAAATCACTGTTGGTGCGTGCGTAGATCAGTTGGCCATTGGGGCTTTGTTTTACTTACTACTAATTTATTTAGAAGCGAACTTTATTTAGAGGATAAAGGGTTTCACTGAATCTTATAACCCTAGATAGGGGGGATGCCAAAACGCTCGATCGATCGAAAAGTTTGCTGTTCGATCGCGAGAATGTATAATATAACCACGAAATATAAAAGCAGTAGGGTAATAAAGGTTTTTACCTGACTTACTTCGACTACAAAAGTATAAAAATGTATTTGTTTTCGTTTTTAGTAGTTACAGTCCATTACAAGTCATGAGTCTGTCACCGGCGACAAGTAGCAATGAAAGACGACAGCAGCAAGCGACAAGCAGCCTGTCATTCCAGTATAGAGTGAAGTGGAGGAGGAAATGGCTGACCCCACTACCATATGATTGACAGTCGGGAACAGAGAGAGAGAGAGAGATAAGTTATTTGCCAGATTTAAAAAGTTAACAGGTTTGATGATGAAATTCCTGCTTCAGATCATATCTTTATCCTGTACAGGCTCAAAAAGATGTAGGTATATATGATGCAAAATTGAAAAGAAATTTTAAGAAGAACTACTTATATTACTTACTTATACGTGATTTCTTATGATTTTTTTATACATTGTATCTGCGGATATGATGTTTAAGAATGATTAGCTATAATTGTTTTGCTATAATCACCGCTATTACAAAAATTCGCCTTTGAATTTCACTTTTTGTATACCTACGCCTTTTTTAAAGCTGGCTGTATCTAAGCCTTTTAATATCCTACATGGGCCGATGAGTAATAAATTATTTACTATTCGTGTTTTCTAGACTTTTATTAAAGTTCAACACGTGTACCTGCGGACATTGATGAATGAGAGTACCTAGAACCTAAAAAAATAGCCTTGATTTTCAAAGATTATCCTGTAACGTATAACGTCAGAAATCGTCAGAATCAATGTTGGAGGACGTAAATAAATAAATAAACATTTAGGTCTGATGAACAAATTAAAACGAAAGTCATTGTCCTATAGGTTATGTGATGTAAAACATCTGTCTCCTTTTTAAGTAAAGCGTTATGCGCAGGCGGCTGGGTTTTTTCGTGAACTCTGTAGTACTGTGCGTTTACATACACAAATCTCTCGAGCGCATACAGTCTAACACCCAGACTTGCAGCCTAATTACCGATGTCGCGACAGGCATAGATTGCGCGATATCTTCTGTCAAACGTCATTTTTGTGTCATATAATGTATTGGCTGCCAGTGAAATTGCTGTCGCGCGGCTGTCGCGTTGCCGTCGCTTTTTTACGTAATTAGGCTGCCGGTACAACTGTCTGTAGTTCATACAAATATTTGTTCCGTACCGGAATGAAACCTCCAACATGTAGCGCAACAGATGTTCCGCAGCCTAATTACCGATGTAGTGACAGGCGTAGATCACGCGATATCTTCTGTCAAACGTCATTTTTGTGACATATAATGTATTGGCTGACAGTGAGATTGCTGTCGCGTGGCTGTCGCGTTGCTATCGCTTTTTACGTAATTACACTGCCGGTCTGGGTGTTTGTGTCTGTTAATATTTGTGTTTGTAAACGCATCCACGATAGGAAAATTATTCCATGTGCACCGTTAAAAAAACAAAACACGATAAGATAACATTACACAGATACAAAAGAAAGATTTAAAAAATACTATTTTGAGGAGATCTCCTTAATTAATCGCCTCATCGTTCCCACAAGGGTCGTTAGTGGCAATTAAGCTGTTACCACAGGATCAGGCAACATTGCCTATGAACTAATTACTTCATACTGCAACCCCACCCCGCTGTCAACGCCAAGGAGATTTATCTTTGCACAGAAATGCTATGAATTGTCCACACAAATAATAATTTTTGCCCCTTAGTAAAGTTTTGTAGAGCAATAGTGCTGTGGATGTAGATGGATTCGAACCTATGATCTACAACTTGTTATCCGTGGGTCCAATGTCTCAGATTTACTCTTGACTTATGTCCGTATCATTAGCAAAATAAACCCATACACTACTACCTACCTCTACCTACCTCTTATAGGAATATAGTCGTAATGGTATGTTCTGTGTGTGAGATTCATCATCACTGCTCAAACAGTGAAGGTAAACATCGTGCGAAAAATAATGATTAAGCCCATCACTGACCCACTGGTAGTCCCACTGCTGGGCTGGGCCATATTACACTAAGAGTGTGATTGTGATGAGACAGCTGCTAAATGCTTAGCGCCGTCTTTAACTCCCTAAACACATAATAGCAACATGCCTCTATATCTCGAAGGGTTATGCAATACATTTAGCCTCAATCACGATACATAAGATCGTCTGGCGCTCCCTGAGCAGTCTCGGTAACACCATTGCTGACTGGCTAGTCTTTCCACTACGGAATGAGCGGTTCTTATGTGATAGCCCGTGTACACACGACAGAAGAAGATTGTAGATTCACATTTCGCCAGAGTCGTTCTTAATTCTTAAATTTAGAAAGAGTCTATTGTCAGAAATTCAAATTCTTGAGAAATTCCCAATAACACTTTGCCCGACCTGGGAGTACGCAGTTTGAATTCACAAATACCGAAAACTAATAATAATTTACGTAATTTTTTTTTTCATTGTCCCACACTAGTATTTCTCCTGTATCGTGGGTACAGTTTACAAACACACATGTCACATGCACACACAACCAGATCCAAAACAACTATCTGTAGATCATGCAAATATTTGTTCCGTGTGAAGATCGAACCCGCGACACATAGCGCAGAAAGCTAATCGCTTAGCCACTGCGCCAGCTGTGTCGACAATCTGATAATCTAATTGTCAAACACCAATTAACACAATAACAGTCTCATATACAATTATATGGGAAAGTAGCTAGCCCTAGGTGAGCGAGAAAGAAAACCTTTCATCCCCAGTTTTGGCAAAATGTGCGAGTAATAAAGTTTATGTAAGTGCTTTTGTCCGGAGATATGCAAGCAAGGGTAAATTATTTTCACGTGAGGGTAGGATATATAATTCATTGCGCTAGGTATACGGGGATGGGGGCAGAAAGGGGTTAAGTTAGGGATTATTAAATGAAGATACACGTTTTTATTTATGTGTGTTTAAAATAAAAATGTAGTTGATGGGTGAATGGGTTTAGTAGTCGCTAGTGCGGCTGTTGAGTGTGAGGTTCTGAGTTCGATCCCTGTGTAAGATAAAGCTTTATCATTTTTTGGTTAGTAACATTAACGTTCATTTTATTTATGGCTGATTCGGGGCTGATTTTAACGTCAACTTTATATCTTTTGAAGTAAGTCTCGACACCAATCCATACAAAAAACAGTATTTGGGTGTCATATACCCGTTGATAATGTTACATAACTATAAATACAGTTAAGTATTTTCATAACTTCGGTACTGGAGTAATAATTTAAAAATTAACTAAGAACGATGAATAAAGAAAAAATATTTAATTGAAAATCACAAAGTATCACGTATAAGTTGACATACATATATTGCACGATAATACATATAATTTAACTTACTAATAATAATAATAAAACTGTCTGTCTGTCTGTCTGTCTTAAAGGGCCTCTACGTGTTGGCTTCGGCCCCACGCACGCCTTCCAAAAGTCCGGGACTCTGTAGTCCCGTGCAAGGAAAAGACATACAAATAATAAAACCTATTAGGTACTGTTCTACTGCAGGGCACGGGGTCTTCTCAGAATGAGAAGAGCTTTAGTCTACCACGCTGGCCTGGTGCGGGTTGGCGGACAATGTACGAACCCAAAAAACCTTATGAAGCTCTCCCTGTATCTTATAATAATATTGTATTTACTATAACGAAACGGACTAAATAACAAACAAAAAGCATTTTACTGTTCATTGGCAAATTTATGTTTAAAAGATTAAAAACCATGTTTAAAAACATGAAGAATAATTCTTGCATTGTTAGTGCGTATTCAAACACAGTACATACAACACAGACCCGAAACAAATAGCTGTAGGTCATATGCACTTATGTTTGTTCTATGACGAATCGAAACCAAAATTATATGAAAACAAAGTGTAAAAGTAGGTACGCATTTGACTAAACTTTCATCGAAATCGTGATTGTTTTCTAACTGGTCACGTCAAGTGATTAATTGGTCATTGCTTTTTTAGTGTTCCGTACCCAAAGGGTAAAAACGGGACCCTATTACTAAGACTTCGCTGTCTGTCCGTCCGTCTGTCTGTCACCAGGCTGTATCTCAAGAACCGCGATAGCTAGACAGTTGAAATTTTCACAAATTATGTATTTCTGTTGCCGCTATAACAACAAATACTAAAAACAAAATAAAATAAATATTTAAGGGGGGCTCCCAAACAACAAACGCGATTTTTTGCCCTTTTTTCTAATACCTTTACACGAGTATAGGCTTGTACAAGAGTGCAGTTCTGTGGGATAAAATTGCGCAAGTATCTTGGCAAATAAAACCTATTTGTGAGCAATACAGAGTCACGGAGACTTGTGCAAGTCTAAAAAAAAATCACAAATACATCGTGACGTGTGTGGGGAAAGACGTATGAAATGCAGCGTATATTTTTCGTTGCAGTTTGCCCCTTATTGATGTCCTCCTGACCGAATTTCAGTCACGGCGGCCTATCTCACCGCAGATTAACCAACTACGCAGGAGATATTATAGAACACAAGTGTGTGCGCAAACACAGGTGCTCTCTCTATTCCTTCGCTCTCATAGTCCGATGGGACGGCAATCCGACACGACTGGAGAGTGATCAGGCGCAGAACCAACGGCTTTACGTGCTTTCCGAGGCACGGTGTGTATTCATAAACAAAGATCCAGACCCGCAACAACTATCTGTAGGTCATAGAAATATTTATTCCATGCGGGAATTGAACCGGCGACACGTAGCGCAGCAGTCGATCTCTTAATCACTGCGCCAACCGTCATTGATAGGATATTAACACCATACGTTATATTTTGAAACAATGTTTGACATCCCGAGCTCGGCAACTTTCCTTTAAACTTATAAATTTCGATAACCTTTTATGGAGTTGAGTGGTCCACTTTTCTTTGAAGCACTATGCGTCATACGAAATTACGCTCCGAGGAGATTTTATGCACTTTTAAAGGCTATTGGAGTGAAATTGCTCTATAAAATATGATCTCGTTACATTTTCTACTTATCTCTGAAATTTTTATTAATCACTACATATTATATAAAACGGGGGGACTTTGTTTCGCGTCGTTTGTCTGAACGCGATAAACTCAAAAACTACTGAACGGATTTTCATTCGGTTTTTATCAATGGACGGAGTGATTCATGAGGAAGGTTTAGGTGTATAATTCATTAAGTTCTTGTGTAAATTGGCTGAAATATAACGATAATTGTTGAAGATGTCGGAAAAAATCATGCCGACTGCGAGCTTTACTGGCGTGCGCCGAGTAAAGCAATAAATGGCGATGGCTTTTTGACCCGAAAAAATGCACGGATTCGTAACCCACGCGGGCGCAGCCGCGGGAGGAAGCTAATATTATATATTACTTTTAAAAATTACCTATTACTTAGCTTTACTAGTAAATCTAGTTATGATATGACCCGTTTTGTTGAAACTATAGTATCATATTACAGAATAAAAAAAAATCTAGAAATATATTTTTTTTAAGCAACCTTTAACGTTGTTCAGGGTCTGGACAACCGGCGTGCACAGAGTTTTTAGACAGGGTAGGCAGAAAAATTACTTACCAAAAATACCTACTGCATGCTGGTTTTGGTTCGTCGTCTTGTCGATTAAATAATAATGTATGTGATTTGCCACCTCAAATATGTTATAATAAATATTTATCTGAGTTATGTAGGGTAGGCAGTGTCTTTTTGTCCGCACCGCCACTGGACTGGACATATTATTTCGATGCATTTAACTGACTGTTTGACTTACAGCCATAAAATAGGTATGGCTACTATTTACGAAGTAGTAAAATCTTTTGTTTTGAAGGATAAGCCTGTATATAATTAAACAAGGAAAATGAAAACATTCAGAAAATTACATCAATCAATCGTGAGCTTAAATAGTAAGCCTACTGTAAATCGAACTTGTATGAAATTATATTTTACGGACAAGAAGCAATGTTTACATATGTTAATATTTGAGAAAAACTTAATCAATTAAATACTATTTATATACCAACATATAATTACTTAATACATAGACACTTATTTACGCTATAAATATTCTTTTCATAATTAACTGTTTAGAAAACATCAAACATTAAAATGCTGTAAAGTACACATTTTTTTAGTTCTTACAAAATCCACTATCTACACATAACATATGCCATTACCCCTGAAGGTACACTACTTGACTTAGGAATCGAATCTAGGACGCTGATACTCAGCAGCCGCACATATGACCACTAGACCATTATTCTATACCTCCTTTCTATACATTATTTAAAGGACTGCACAATGGTACATAGAGAAGCAATGATAAGATACCAACATGTTTGCAGTAAATATTTTTACAGAATGCAAATGACAAGGTTGTTCCATCGTTTACAAAAGTTCGTTTACAAAAGACAAAGAGAGCTTTTATGTAAATTCATGTCGAAAAGTATGTGGTATGTTCGATATCCTCTATATATGGAATAAAATGACAGACGAGAAGCTCAAAATTCAATTTGTAAGGCCATATCAGTTGATGCACAATCGAAACCAAACTAAAATATAAAATGTTTATTTCAAAGGGGCTTATGCTTTTAGATTCAAAAGTTGCAAGTTCCCATAAGTGGATTGGTTCTATGGAAAATATACCAGTACTCTGCTACTGTCATAAAATTTTTAACAAAACGATTGTTTTGTTTTCTTGTCCGAAATATTAGGCTCGTGAAACCTCTTTTCGCCAAACCTCAAATTTAGTTTTACCTATAGCTTCTCTTTTTTTAGTAGAACAATAGAAAAAAGTGGCCTATGGAGGCACGAATATCATTTGAACCTTTTCAAGTTGAGTTTCAGCTCCTGATCCCGTAAGGGCACAATTAAGTTTTACTAGTGGGTGCCTACTCGCCGAAATTCGACCTTATCAATTTTTAAGTTTGAAGATTATTGAGGTTCTTTTGTCAAAAAGTATATGCCTCTGTAGTCATTGCAATTTTATTTTTAATTTTGTTCTATTACGTCAGTTGCAAGCGACATTGATTTGACATTGCCAATGTCAAATGTCAAATTGTGTATGACTGTAAACAATGAATGTTTTATTCGTAAGCGAAATCCTAAGTCTAGGTTTTATTGAATTTATATATGTTAGATATATATGTGTGTGTGTATGTTAAACGCTTGGTAGTGTATGTAATGTTTTTCTTTTATTAGTTTAATGTATTTCTAATGCATATTACATAAAAATATTAGCTCTCTGCCCTCCTTCTCCATATAAAGTTTAACTGCGTCAAATTTCATACTCCTCCGTCTGCGTAATTTTCGTAAAAAGGGGTACAAAGTTTTTGCTTCACGTATTAATATAATGATAAAAGCATTAAACTGTGTTGAATATCTCTTGAAAGCAAGCATTTTGTTTGTTTCTATACATTGCTTTGCTGAAACAAGGGCGGATCCAGCTTTCAAGTTAGGGTCACATGTTTGAAGTCTAGTCGGGACAGGCTCCTATTCGATTACAATAATAAATACTGTACGATCAATGCGATTAGAAAAATTATCAGTGGTCGACCTAGAACCAGCCCGGGGGGGGTCATGACCCCAATGACCCCCCCTGGATCCGCCCTTGTGCTGAAATGGACCCTATTTTGTCTATTGTTATATGAAATACATAATTGAATACAGCACACTTATTATATTATTAGTTTAAGTAGACGTTAATTAGTAGTAGTTATTTTATCAAATATTTTTATCTTCACAAACCCCTGGTTCTGGTGGGATTGTTAGGCTGTTCGTCACGTGTTTTATTGACTCCGAATGTTCCTGAAAAAGTAAAAAAAAAGTACGTATTAACATTACATCACGCCCGTATATTGTGCAGCCACATTTCGCCGATGCTGTTGTTAAATCCCCCCCCAATTGCAGTTCAATCAGCTGGGCCCAGTTCGTAACTCCGTGCTACTACTGAGAATTTTCATACCGAAAAACCCAATAACACAAAAATAACAACGAGAAACAACGAATATTACAAGTTTCGTCATACAACTAAGTTAAAACGAAGGGGGAAAAAGTTATCCCTCTTGATGCGAACAAAAGTTAAGTCTGCTGTTTATTCCGTGTTCACAGCTAAACTCTTTGAATTTTTTAATAAAATCTGACATTCGAGAGATCTAAACTAAAATCTCTTCACGCGGACAGAGCCGCTTGCGGAACAAGTTTCAAATTTTTTTTTTATACCCACTAGGGTGTCCCAAATATGCCAAAAAAAAATTTTTTTTCGAATTTTGAAATGCATACCCTCTATATCTTTTATAAATGCAAAACCATACTCAAATATGAAATTTTATCATTCTAGCATGATTGCAACCCGTGCCGACCGAGCCACAAAGTTTATCATATCTCACGTTTAATGTTAATATTTGGTTCTCCTATAAAATTAATAAAAATGCAATAAATGAAGTAAATAAAAGACAAAATTAAATTAGAGAAATATTTATCTTTATTTAAATACATAAAATAACAACAATCAGCCAGGGTAATTTCTCTTTAGGGTATGTTTTTTACAGTCTGGATAAAAATTTCTATGTTCCTGGATACAACACAACAGGAATTATTTTTGCTCTTCTTTAGCCGTGATAAGTCCGTAAAATCTTGCATTAATTTGACAGTTTTTTCAGCAGTGTCATTTAAAATCTTCAAACGAGTTATTCTTCTTTTAGTTTCCAGAAAAGCAGCATTATCTTCCCAAGGCACATATTCCTGAAAAAAAATGTCGTCGATCTTCAGTCGAGATTTTTATTTTTCTTCTTTTCTATCCGAATTTCCCCCTCAAAAACACTACGCATAGTTCGACCGATTCGTGATAATCGTCTCTTATTAAAGCTTTGTTCAGTTGTGCTATAAAAAACATTAACAAAGATGTAATGTTTGTCTCAGCAACATGGTATTTTACGAAATAAAGGCATTTTTCAATGTTATTTGAATCGATGTTTTTCCAATTATATCTGAACTTTTTAAAGATCGGAATATCTGGTGTGCTAGTAATTTGCTTTATCTTGTTACAGTTTTATGAACCAACTCATAAACATGATGACGACAAGCGAAAAGTAACAATTCTCTTTCTAAAGTCTGCTCCAAAAGAGCACAAGCTCCATTGAAACGTCCAATATTCGAAGATGTTGTGTCGCAACACATTATTTGTACCTTGTCATTAACATTCCAGTTATAGAGGGCAGTTGAGATGGTTTTAGCGAATTGGCGAATTTGCTGAATCGAGGATTTGTTAATGGAGATGTGATCGATGTTCAGACCAAGCGCTTCTACGAGCGCATGAAGAATGTAAACGGAGTCTCATATGCTTAGCTGGCATCGATCTAAAGCTACGACGAGTTTAGGTGTTATCAAGATTCTTTCCGCTGGCAAGCTGACTTCGTCTGAATCATGTGGATATTCCAAGTTATGTGTAGTATAAGTCCATGCAAGAGCCAGTAACTCTTTTTGTCTTAGTTTTCTTTCCTTTTCCTCTAATCGTCTTAGTCTAGCTCTTTTGTCTTTGTCCGCCAAGTTTTTGTGTACATCAGGTAAGCATCCCGGTCGACCTGGCTCTCTCCGATTCTCAAAAATACTTTGTCTTCCTCTATTTTCATTCTTTCAAAGGCATCGGCATGTGCAATATCAAATAAGTTATCAAGGTGTCTTTCACAATTATTTTCTGAGTTCTTTTACAATTTTTTGCAGCTCTCTCCAAACGTGGTTTTTGTAGGAATTCTTATGTTTTTCCAAAATATAATGCACTTCCTAATCACAACATTAGCACTTTCACTAAAAGTCGTTTGACTTCGCGAATATTGTCAAACAAGACAGCGAGAACTTGTCGATTAGATGCTAATTTTACACCATTTATTAAATGGTTTTGGAAGTCCGGTAAGAAAAATACTTTGTTTATCACTCCGTAATTCAACTGACATCTTTATGCAAGAAATAACAGCGTACTAATATTCTAAAAAATCACGTATGAAATGACAAATAAAACACGTAGTTACAGGTCGCAGTGCAGTACCCGCGCAATTTGTATGGGCGAGTTTAAATCGCAAGTCGGCACGGGTTATCGTTCATAAAATGGGCTAATCTTTTGTTTTTAGACTATATTGGGTTATTACGAAACTTTTTAGAAGGTATGCGTAAAAAAAAATCGCACTTGAAATTTATGGGACACCCTAATACCCACGTGTTCTGTTTCCAGCCTGTCCATTTCGTGGATGGACTTGACCATCTTCTGTGCTCTCTTCTGCGCAGACGCTGCTCTTGCCTGAAGTATCTGTAAAGGGTGGAACTTTTTATGTGATGAAGTTATTTAAACTTCTTTGAGTATTTAAATTCTTGCAATATGGGTTACATATTGCATGTTCCTGTTTCCTCCTCCACCTTGGCGTGAGTTATCATCCATAGTGCAACGAGTGGGGTTCGAACTCACGACCTATCGCTCGTGTCGATAGTCCGACGCCTTTGCCATAGCCTTAACCATCCACTTATTTATAATATGCAGATCAAAACCTGAACTGACATAACTGCGCGCATGCGTATGGATGTCCACGATCATCGTCCAGCTGACCGTATACATTTTTCACATCTCTTCGCTTCTTTTTTCTTAAAACAAGCAATTTTTTATCTACTCATTTTCTCTCTACTATCTCCATGACTGATGAAACCTGAGGTCGTATGGTGCACTCTAGGCAGCCACCCTCGATATTACCATTGCTGAAGGGTAATCTTTCCACTACTCGACAAAAGAAGAATCAAGCAGAAAAAGCTCAGTAAAATCACTTACAGATAGTCTCCTCTGCTCGGCCTCAGCCAGCTTTTCTTTGATATCTGGCAGGCTGATCTCGGGCTGCGGAGGCTGCAGCAACCTTTGTAGGTGAGGGGGTGGAGTGGATGGCCGCTTGGTGCCATCGAACTCTTCTAGAGGAATCTCGAATGCTACTGCTGAGAAGAGCAAACCGTCATTGGAAAGAAGTTACATAGAAGATGCTCTCAGCGACAAAAGTAGCTAGTTTCTTTCATCATTGTACAGTTTCTTTTTGTATTTTGAAATGACAAAGAGAACTTGATAAAGATTTACGTAACCCGGATTTGACCTATCGTGGCTTAACCCGTGACAACCATATTCAAGCTCTCCTCATTCTAACGTACTCTTTAGAAACGGTAGTGACATCTATCGGCTTGGCCATGGCGTTATAGGACCTATTTATGCTATCTCCACTTACGTGGTTTTGGTACGACGGGTGTGTCTGGCAGCACCACGGTAGGCAGGTCATCAGGATCATCGTGATGGTGGCCGTTCACTCCGGCACCGTTGGATGCCTTCGTTGTACCGTTGGCAGCCTCCTCGATCACCGGCGCAGCTGTGGTTGAGGAACCGCAACCCATTTTGTGCTTTAAGACTAGGGAGAAAAGTGAGGTTTTTATGTGGAGATTTGGTTGATGTGGCGTTTTAAGTTTTATTCTTTTAACATACCTGCCTGTATTTCCTGAAGGGATAGGCAGAAGAGTACTGTACACCCAAATTTCATCATTTTTGAGTTTGATCCTGAGAATTTCCTTACAAAACAGGCAGAGTTGTAATATTGTCTGGTTAAAATGTCGTTATGGATATTGAAAATTTTTGGCCTCGATTACAAATTACATCTAAACATTTCTTACTGGTGTTCTTCAAAACAACTTTTGTAGGTATTTACAAAGTTAAGAGGCCAAACATCATAGTGAAAACCAAGCTTTCTAAGCGTAGTGATTATTTGCAATTCACGGAATAACGTAGAGTGCGTAGACCCGAATCAGAACACAGTGGCGTAGCGTCGTAGCGGCCTACGAAATAGTCTACGCAATTTAGCAATACAGTAGATGAGTCTAGTCAACTGAGTTACTTTTTATAAACTGTTGTTTGGAATACAAAAGCGTGACGTCATAGTTTTTTATTGCCATTGACATACTTAATGTGTGATTTTGATAAATTAAAAAATGAAAACCCCAAAGATAAGCAAGATATTACGTTTTATTGAGTTTTTAGAAGGAAAACTATTTAGCAAACAAGATTTCAGAATTCATTTTTGAAGCAGTCAACTAGGCTATTGATGCCTAATTTACATAAATATTCCGCGCGCGGCTTCGCCCGCCTGGTTTACGAACCCGTACATTTTTCCGGGATAAAATATGCCTATAATGTGCTATTCCAGACTATAACCTAAATGCCAAATTTCATCCAGATCCGGTCAGCCGTTCTGGCGTATAAGAGTAACAAAGATCCATCCATCCATACATCCATCCTCACAAACTTTCACATTTATAATATTAGTAGGATAGTAGGAAGTAGGATAAGATTATATATATATTTATATATAATATATTTTTAGTTCATGAATTGGTTCCTATTTAAGTAAAATGTTAAAAAGAAAGCAGTCCTTAAGTTTTTTTTAAATTTACATGTCGAAACATAATTTACATTAATAGTACTGTCACGTTGTCAACATTTACATTGCCAAAGCATCAATTTTAATAGTATCGTATTTCTCTTTCCTATTGGTGGAGAGCACAAAAAGGACCAATCGGAGCGCCGAACGCGTTCGATGTAGTAAATCGAATTTGTCTAAAGAAACTTACACTAGGGGTACTGTACATTAACTTTATGCCTACTTGATATTATTTAAACTATATTGTAATGGATAAACTCAAAAACTACTAAACAGATTCTAAAAAATCTTCAATCAAAAAAAGATATTTGGTTTTTCGGTATGGAAATTCTCAATAGCAGCACGGAGTCTGGAACTGTGTCCAATAGATAGCAAAAGGCTCGCCCCCTATTACATGGGACTCAATAACAGCAACAGCGAAACGTGAGTGTACAATTAGTACACCTCTGCATAACCCTTAGGGGAATACAGGCGTGATACTGTGTTATTTATGTTATGCTATGTTTTATTTCACCAATCATCATCATCATCATCAGCCAGAAGACGTCCACTGCTGAACGAAGGCCTCCCCAAGGGGAGGGGGGGTTGCCATAATCCCCACGCTTGGCAGGCGGCTTGGGGATCGCAGTGGCTCACCGATTAGTGAGAGGACGCTGCTGCCCGTCGCAGTTTTTAAGACGTACCCGGGTCTTTCATCAATGCCCGTGTTCTATCTTGTTCCCCTCTGTTAGAATTTAATCAAAGAAAACTAGCCGTTTGTATGTTCAGTAATAGCGTCTTAAGCTTTCATAGAAGAATTTTTCAGGATTTAGTACTAAACGATGAAATTCTATAAGACGTGGAACCAATAAAGAAGACTGTAAGAATTAATAAAACCATTTTGCGAAATTCGTTGGATGTCGACATCCATAAAAATCTTGGAATTTAATTGACAACACGGTTGGCGCAGTCGCTAAGCGATTAGCTTTCTGCGCTTCATGTCGCGGATTGAATTCCCGCACGGAACAAATATTTGTATGATCTACTGATAGTTGTCTCGGGTCCGGCTGTGTGTGCATGTGGCATGTATGTTTGTAAACTGTACCCACGATACAGGAGAAATCCTAGTGTGGGGACAAGTTTTAAATATACATATTTAAATGTTCTAGAGATATAAAAAAAAATTAGAATGTACTATAAGGACCGGAATAAAACTGCTGTTAGATTATTAAACACTGTATTGAATGCTACGAGCTCCGAAATACAATTAATTCAAATCACAAGTCCCATCACTTCATTGTGTCACATATTGATGTGTTTTTTCAAATATTTATTCTTTTGTTGCTCACCAGCATCTATACCAACGATTGTATCTTATTACATAAAACCTCTACAGTACCTATTGGATGTGATTTTTGTACGAAACTCGGATATTTTCTTGTTATTGCGTGCTAGTTAACATGCAAGAACCTAACAATACCACGTACAATCTAATTGTAACCGAACTACCTACTAACCTCATTGCCATTTAAATCGATTCCATTTACCTAGCCCAGTAATCAAATTTGCCCCTCTTCTTGGCCTTTTAAGGGGTTTTTGATCAACGCCACTGACATGGTAAAAGGTGGCCATTTAAGGATACGTCTGTCATCAAACAGAAATTTACAGAAGGCGAGGATAGTGTAGCGACTACTAAATAACAACTAGTGACATCTGTCGGAGTCAAGCGACAACTGTAATCCTACATCGCACTATGAGAGTTTACATCGATTATAACGCTAAAAATCTAACATTATCTATAGTGCTTTGGCCCCGCCAGGGTTACCTTACCGGGTCGCAAGTTCCCCTGTTTTCAATTTAGGAATACCATACCGAGTTTTTCCATATTGGTAACCCTTGACACTGAACACCTTAGGTTTACGGGTCAGCGGTACTAACCACAGATTTCATTCGGAAAATATTCCCTTTTTTCTGCTGCGATTTCTATTACAAAGTCCTGTGACTTCTAGACCAATGTGGCAGGTCTTGCACATCGTCCGAACTAAACCTTCTGTTCGTACCTGTACTGTGTCTGAGGTCGAAACACTAATCCGATTTGAAGCTCAAATTAAATGTCCTCATTAGTTCGTCGAAAATCATTTGCTTTTGAATTGACGCCATTTTCATTTCTGTGATTAAGTAAGGCCATTCTGTGGATGGATTATTATTATAATAATTCTGAAGAGTGGCTAGCTAAAATGGAATATAATTTATCCCCAATAATAACTTTATACTATAGACCTTTGCAAAAAATTTAGGTCTCGCCTAATAAATACTAAAAAGATTTTTTTAAAGACACCAATTAGTTCATTTTGTGCCTTACAATATCGCGGCACGTAAAATGTTACGTATGTATATATATCTGCTTTTTATATTATCCGACACTATATGTATATTTTTAAGGCAGTAAGACTTTTTTATGTACAGTCAGCAACATTTTACATTTATTAAAAAATATAGTTATTGTTCTTATATAATATAAATAAAGTTACTCTTTATTAAACTTTGTACAATAATCAAGTAGTTTTGTAGCTGTCTGTCCGTAAACGGTCCTATAATCGCCATGTGTTATTTATTGGTTTCATATTGTTTACAAGATGATACATATAATTGTGTAGGTATCAGATATAAACACTGATAGGACTCAGCAACATCATTTTTACAGTTTTAATCATAACATCATACAAAATACTAGGGCATACGTGTATCTATCTTACATCTACTGTTGTAGATGTAAATAGACGCTTACTAAATTCTATAATGAATATTTATTTATTTATGAGAAATATAAATAGTATTAGAATATGTCTTAAATAATATGAAGGGCTTGAAGGTACATAGCTACCGCGCGGATCAGTCGTCCTGAGCATCCTTGGATGAGTGACCATTTTTCACATATCGAGACTGACACCCGGGACCAACTGCTTAACATGCATTCCAAGGCATGGGGGGAAAGCACGTTAAGCAGTTGGTCCCGGGTGTCATTGGAAGATCTATGACAGTCGTTACGGGTGTCAGCAGCCCAAAAATGTCTAATAACCAGTCTAACCTTAGAGTATCGGTGTCTCCCAGTGGCTGGCGGAGATCAGATGGGAGTCGCTCCGTATAAAATACTGATATTCAGCTGCAACTGGTTACACTGGGAGCCGACACCAATGTTGTTGAGAAAAGGCTAGGCAGATGATGATGTTTATAATAATAAATATTTATAGTAGGCAGTGATAGCCTAGCAGTTGAACGCTTATCTTCAGATTAGAGTTTGTTTAACACTTGCGTTTATGGTGAAGGAAAACATCGTGAGGAAACCTGTACACCTGAGAGGGCTCCATAAAGTTCTTGATGGTGTGTGTAGTCCGCCAACACACACCGGGCCAGCGTGGTGAACCAAGGCCTAACCCTTCTCATTCTGAGAAGAAACCCTTGCCGAGCAGTGGGACAATAATGTGTTGAATTTATATATTATGTAGGTATAATATTATCATTGGCATTGATACGATTGGCAAGGCTGTTGAATTCCCACAATAATTATACTGCAACTGACATTGGTACCAGTAAATCCATATTTCTCCAATTACTTGTTGTGTTTTACGGAAAAATGTTTCATTTATACTCACATCGAAGGTTTAGACATGATTATTGATTATTTCTAATAACCTTTTGACACGAGGATGACCTTTGATGTCGGTAATCACTTAATCACTGTTGTGCTTGTGAATCGCGCAAGTGAAATATTTATGGATGGATCTAACAAAATGTGATAAAAATGAGAACTACTAGGTGTTATCTAATGAATTAGAGAGCTTATCTGCTAGATTTTTTTTTATACGTTGCCCCTCTCTTGGAATAATTCCTGGGTCGTGGGTGCGTTTACAAACACATATATTCACATACACGAAGACCCAGACCTAGACCTAATTACGTAAAAAAGCGACGCAACGCGACATCCACGCGACAGCAATCTCACTGTCAGCCCTTACATTATATGACACAAAAATGACGTTTAGAAGAGCTATAGAAGCTATCGCGCGATCTACGCCTGTCGCAACCTGATTGCTACATTAGTAATAAGGCTGCCGAAACTACTATCTGTAGGTCATATAAATATTTGTTCTGTGCGGGAATCGAACCCGCGACACATAGCGCAGCAGTCGACCTCTCAACCACTGCGCCAACCGTGACGTCATTGGATTCGAAATTGAACTCATTCTAACAGATAAATTGTAGATACGCAATCAGGTACTTTATCTGAAACAGGTCTTACGCCCGTATATATATCTTCGTAACACTCTGCGGTAACACTTTTATTGAAACACTTTTGAAAAACGCTCGCTATTTGTGCAAGTTCAAACTTAATTTAAGTAATATCGGTTCACCCTAGTAATAAAAAAAGGCATAATACCCATTCGTTAAGTGAAAAAAACAAACAAAATAAATCAATATGGCCGACGTTCAACGGATGCTTAGCAATTTTTCAATCTGGTAGCACCGTGGCTCCGGTGTTGCTATTTACCTCGATCGCGGCACCGATGGGGGAAATGCGATGGATTGCCGGCAATATTTCCTGATTATATCCCGCCTACCCGCTTGTTAGCTCCAGGCATAAATGGCTGTATGCTCGTTACGTTTGCATTAAAAATTGAGACCGTTTTTTTATTTTAATTTGTGGCCATTTTGTGAACGTTCCTTTTTTCATTTGTTTTTATTTGAATTACGGCGTTTGTGATGGGATAAATTGAAGAGTGATTTATTTTAGGCGTCGACGTGTTCTAACTTTGTTTTTCTTAGTAAAAATTTACTCTTTTTCGCGATAACAATATTTAGGAAGGTTTTATTTTCATATAAGTACCCTGACCTGCTGTATAGCAGTACCTATTTTTAACAAAGACACTGTCTCCGCATCTCGTCTAGAGATACTCTTCAAATATTCAGCGTCTCTTGCAAAGTTACAACGTGAGGGAATTGGCGGAGTGGTTTATTTGTGGCTGATACCAGTCGGATTAAAACTTAGAGAGATACAGTTTAAGTAGGTAGGTGTAATACAAAGAGGAATATGTGCACGTAGAGAGCTTCCCTGAGTGACGACACACAATTGGATAAGTATTTTTCCAAATCTTCATGACTCACAGAAATCATAGGAAGAGTCTAGACTCCATTATAGAAATTGTGTCAAAAGATGTGCAGCAGCTTTTTCCTAGGTAAAGTTTTATGAAGAGATATACATCACCACCATCCGCCAAGCCTTTACCTAACTAAGGTGGGGTCGGCTACCAGTCCAACCAGATGCGGCTGAATAGTATTTTATATGCAGCGACTACCACCTGACCTCCGCTTGACACTGATAGTCTAAGGTTAGATCGGTTACCATTTATTGACCTGCTAACTCCCGTAACGACATTATTAATAAACAAACCATAGTAATTAAATCTCAGAAAGATAAGGATCATTTCGAGAAAACGAGAGAATATGAAACCTATTTACAAAGTCCACCATCTCTTCACCCTTATCATCTCTTTGTTGGATTGTACTGATAACGCTTAGGCTTTGCAATTACTAAGCAGCTTCCTCACGCTTTTTATACTAGTGGTTACCTAAAAATCCTCATATTTAACACTTTATGGCTGTAGTGAAAATATAAATTCCTCGTGTTGATATTGATTCCGATTTCAAATTAATTTTGTGCGGATCTTCACCTCATCAATAGCTCTATCCGTAAACTTGGACAGGTCTTTGAAAGTTCAGGTAGGTATTAGGCCGCAAGGACAAGAGGTCAGGCATATGTTATATGACTCAACAGTCACATTAGGTCTGTTCTGAATATCATTGATTGCTTATATTACTCCTGCACACCCTGGTTTCGTATTATCAGCAATTCATTAAGGTGGAAAGAAAGAGCCTCCGCGAGTGACGAACCCGTATATCGTCTGGCGCACCCCAGGTAGTCAGCCTCGATACCACCATGGCTGACGGGATAATTTTTCCACTACAGCATTAATGACACCATTAGTGGCTCTGACTTAGAACTGATATGATAAGTTAAAACGTAAGTTAACAGAAAACACTTACATAAAACTTGTGTGATTTTTCAAATTCTTTAGTAAGGTTCAATTAAATTAACACTAAACAAGAAGAGTTGTTATGGTTCAAAAACAACTGCGCATTACACTTTACATAAACCAATCAAATCGAAATATGTATAAGCACTATTCTAGTTCACTATAATACTAATTACGAAAATCCTAATGAATGATCTAAATACAGCTAGGTCGAACATCAACCGCGATTCGAACGGGCGACCCGTGCGGCCGCGACCGCATCGTCGACACAACTATCAGCCGCGATTAATACAAATTTTATTCTCACTACTACTTTTTTCCATACGTAGTTAGATACTGCGATTGATATGATTTGATACTTTTAGTTAGATAGGTAATAAAGTTTTTTGAATTAGAAATATACAAAGTAATTTTCGATTTTCTCGCATGTTGATTCAAAGTTTGTCTTTGAATGATTAATAATTTGGTACATTGTGGTGTGGATACTGTGCTCTTCTTTGATGTATTGAATGAAAACTTTTTGGTCCTAAAAGTACATTTGTATAGGGTTTGACACGATACATCAATCTTTATATAGACATTAAATAGAACTTTAATATTGACATCAAATTGAACCAAAACGAAATCACAGCTCCAAACCAGTGTCATGTGTGTCAAGTATCAAGAAGTGTAATACGACAGTTTCAGGACTCTAACAATGCTTACATAGAAATTACCATCGCTACCGCTGCTCGCATCGAACCCCTTTTACGTTAAAACTATAGAAAACTCACGAGTCGAATAGTTAAACTTTACCAAAAACGTCCACTTTTGGTCAACTTACAACCCTAAATCTGTCAGATGCCTTACACTCTTCATTTCTAAGTACCAAGAAATTTTAAAGAGCAATCTCTGCTCGCCATTCTTCATAGCTTTTACTGTAAAACCAACTTTGAAATCGTGCATTGACGATTTTTGATTTTAGAATTGCTCTTTTTTTTTCTGGTAATTTTTGAAGTTGTAACTTGACAAGCAGGCTATGATTTTAGGAAACAAATGGCTGGGTGAAATTTCCTCAGTCCGGCAGCCTAATTACGTAAAAAAGCGACAGCAACGCGACAGCCACGCGACAGCAATCTTACTGTCAGCCAATACATTATATGACACAAAAATGACGTTTGACACGTCGCTACATCGGTAATTAAGCTGCGGTGCCTCAGAAGGCTGACAACGACATTAGGCCCGAAAACTCTAATTTGCAATTTTTTTTTCAACTTATGCTTTATTAGCTCCTTAAGATTATGCTACGAAAAATAACCATTTTTTTTTAATTTTAATCAATTAAGTCGATCTTTTTAGTTCATAACTGGATATCAAATTCGGCATTTCCGATATTGCATGACAAAAATTGACATTAAAAAATCTTACGGTTCCGTATTTTACCGACCATAATTGTGTTATTTCATAGTATGTGCATTAAAAGCTTTACATTATGCATATTGAGAAGTTAATAACAATAGGAAACTGCAATCACTCTGAATAAAATATGATCAAACCACACTATATTGGTCGCGGTTGGAACGCATAAAATTAAACATAATATTAGTTTATTATTAAAGCGATGAGTTCATTAAAAAGACTCAATAAAGAGATGAATAAAAGATTTTTAATTCCCATATTATGTATAATGCTGATTCAATTGAATGTTTAATATTAAGGTAGGCGCCTGATCAAATTATTACGCAAAATGCGCTTGCAACGAATTACGAATTGTTAATAATATAAAAAAAATGATCGGATTGTTTTTTCTTTATATACTATTTTGTTATTTAAGCCATCTAAATTGAACAGTAAAATTGTCTTATTTACCTTCATTCTATATATTAATTATGTCTGTTTAATTCTTATCATTTTATCTATTTTCATCGTGTAATTTCTCGCTCTAATATTACTTAATGAATTTGTAGGGTGATAAAAAATATCTTTTGAATAAATGAAGATGAATTGTGAGTGGTAAATATTAGCGTCTTTACCTACTAAATGTCAGAGCTTTCGGGCAAGGAACGCCTGTTTTTTTTTATATTAGCAATGTTTTAATACCTCACGCTCACCGCTATTTTATCGTAGGCGTTAGTAGTTTGTCACTCATTTGACTGCAGTAATGACTTCTAATTAAATTTCAAAACACCTCTTCTTACTCTATATTTAAAAGGATTCCCACTCCTATTAAATATTGATCGTCACCTAAAAATAAGGCTAAATATAAATTAATTTTAGCCACAACACCAACTCCACACCCTCGTTGAAAGCTCGTCACTCATCGGGGCGAACAATCACCAACACCTACCATTGATTGCCCCTACATAATGCATAGACACCCACACCATCCCACCCCCGGGTGGCCTCAAATTATCCTATCGACCAATTGACCGAGAGCCCCAAAGCCCGCAGTATTAATCCATCCGTACATGAATAATGTTGAAGCGAAGGATCAAACTGTGTTGGTCGGAGTATGCAAGTCGATAATTTCCAATCGATTTTAATAATTATATGGTTGTCGCGTCTCGATTCTCGGGTGTGTCGCGATTCAAGTTGAGTGTTTTTTTAATCGACTATGGAGAAGGGCTATGGCTTTGATAAGGCTACAGGATGATACTGATCGAGAAATATCAAAAACATATCTAATAAATAGGTCTATCAAGATAATTAAATTGAGGATTAATTCGGAAAACGTTCGTCGTGTGTATCTCACAGTTATTTTGATATTTTTAACCGGCCCTATTTTTATATTCACCTACTTATACCTATTTTTATATTGTATGGAGTATTGTTCTCACTTATGGGACGGATCAGTCCACTACCAACTGGATGCCTTGGATTTTTTTTGACCGACGCGCCATCACCAGGATACTCATCGGTGACGAGAAACTTATGGTGCTCAAAGCCTGACAAGCTCCAAAGCCTAAAGCATCGCCGTAAAGAGGCTTGCCTATCGGTTTTCTACAGGATTCATTTCGGAGTGTGTGCCCAGGAACTTCACAACCTCATACCACCTTCTCCATTCCACCATCGCTCGACCAGGCGTGAGAGGGGCTTCTATCCGTATGCTGTTGATATTCCTTTTATACGCACTAAGCGTTTTGCTTCATTGTTTGTCATGCGAACGGCTAGGGAATGGAATTCTCTGCCGGCGTCTATATTCACCGATTCGTATAACTTAGGAATTTTCAAGGCGAGAGTGAATAGGCATTATTTGAGCTTGCGTGATCCATCCTCGGCAGCATTGTCACTCACCATCAGGTGAAGTGCTGCCAAACGCACTCAAATTAGTAGTAAAAAAAACGTATGCCGTTTTTATTAAGTTGTAAAATTATAATTATCCACTCTAAAAATTGTTTCATATAGAAGATTTTTTTAATATGAATCCAGCTTTTAATGAATTAAAACATAAATGCCAAGGATAATATATATAGGGGTAAGATAAATTCCCAATGAATTGGGTCAAAAACAAGCAAAAATAGTCTTACGTAATAAATGAATGACGCTTATCCAGTATACACTGATGACTAGTGTTATATCGTTTCAGTGACTGTACGCCGATTTGTCAATACAAATGTTTGCATTATTGCCGTTAGGTTGCAATGGGGACATACGGGATTTATATTTACGTACAGATGTGTTAAGCAGTGTGGATTGTTAAATATCTTTATTTCTTTCTTTCTTTTTAAAGAAACGTTATCCCACACTAGGATTTCTCCTGTGTCGTGGGTACAGTTTACAAACATACATGTCACATACACACACAACCAGACCCGAAACAACTACCTGTAGATGATACAAATATTTGTTCCGTGCGGGGATCGAACCCGCGACACATAGCGCAGAAAGCTAATCGTTTAGCCATTGCGCAATTACCGTGTCGTCAAATCAATCAATATCTAATGTAACCCGGAAATTTGATAGTAACTACTTATTTTGTGACTATGTTACTTTATTGTCTTTGATGGCTCAGTAGACGTAGTGGCCAAGTCATTACGTTTTTGCGCCACGCATTGTGTGTTCGATACCCGCATGTGAGGTATGTTTGTAAAGAGATAATAAATAAATTCAACCCATTACTGTCCCACTGCTGGGCAAGGGTCTCTTCTCAGAACGAGAAGGGTTAGGCCTTAGTCCACCACGCTGGCCCGGTGCGGGTTGGCGGATTACAAACACCGTCAAGAACTTTATGGAGCCCTCTCAGGTGTGCAGGTTTCCTCACGATGTTTTCCTTTACCGTAAACGCAAGTTATAATCAAATTCTGATCCGCACATGATTCCGAAAAGTCAGAGGTGCGGGCCGGGTTTGAACTCAGACCCTCCTGAATGGAAGGCAAGCGTTCAACCGCTAGGCTATCACTGCTGTAAAGAGATAATCAAAAAAAAAAAAATTGTATGTATCGCAATGTCTTCTTCTGCCTAGCTTTATTTATTCCGACTTTTGCTGTAGTCGATGTAACAGCGTGCCATATTCTGCTCGCTATATATCTTACTTTTTCACATCGCTACCTCACTTCGTAAAGGATGCAGCAATCGACCTCTGGAATTAATCTTACAAAATATAGAAAATACAGTAATGCACTGCCATCTATTGATACAATGAAGAACTATTTACACCGTACAAGATCTTTGTGGTTGCTAGATGTCTTCGATCGATTTTGCTTTAGAACTTAAAATGTATCAATAGATGGCGTTACTAGTACCAAAAGATAAAATCTTGTTTTTCGAAGCGTACTGTAAATACGTTAGAGGTGTAAGTTCAATAATTAAAGCATTAAGTGGAATCTGTACTGAAAATATTCTGCATATTTTTTGGCCGAAGAATAATTAAGCGTATGTTAATAATTATAATTTTATGAAGTTATATATTTTGCACATACCAAACATTTTATTTACAGATTTTTCCGAATTTCACCGTATCCCTTGTTGTTTTAAAATTGTACTACAAATCGTTTTTATATATGATTTGGAATGTTTTAAAATTTTCCGAAAATTAACATTTATATAAGAGTCTTTCCATACAGTTAGTTGTGTAGATGCGCAGTACCTAACTGAAAGTAAATAAATTCAAATAAAATACTATACTACTATAAAACCGACCATGCAAGTAAAACAATCTATTCAAGATCTCTGTATATTTAAACTGAACTGAACTGCTTAAACGACGTCATTGTATGAATAATTAGCAGAGCAATTCACGCTACGAGCTATGCATCACTAACTCTTCACGGTAAGCTCCTAGGGCTAATTGTTAGGCGAACTTTACACTCTAATCAAGCAGTCTAGATTACACCCAAGAGGCGAGTGATAGGGTAACTTGTATGGTGACTTTATTATTAATGGTGTAATAGTGGTCAAACGCAAGCATCTCATCACAAGCAAAACTTACGTGAAATATTATTCGGGACAGTGACGGAGAGAGGGGCTGATCTGCGAGGTTAAGCAGCGCTTACTGCGGTCAGTCCTTAGATGAGTGACCGTTTTTCACACATCGAGATCCCTCCGTGCCGCCGAAAACAATTTAAGCAGTTAGTGTCATATGAAAACCTATGACCGTCGTTGCCGGTGTCAGCAGCCCAAAAATCTGACGACCATTTTAACCTTAGAATATCATCAGTGTAAAATACTGATATTCAGCTGGAACCGGTTAGACTGGAAGCCGACCCCAATGTTGTTGGGAAACAGCTAGGCAGATGATGAGTGACGCTATTGCATATTAAAGCCAAACAATTACTTTTATTGACACCTGTCACTTTTATTTGATAGTTTCGTTTAATACTAGTCCTAACTCTAAAGCGGCTTGTTCTGTAGGTCTAGCACGAATATTTTGACGTTTTGAAACGTAATCGTGAATTTAGAATCGGAAATACAATTGTCTTATAGGGTTTTGTTTTAATTTTCTGCATGACGTACAATTTGTATCACACGATACGAATGAAGTCTTAAATTCGAAAAAAAATAATAGATACTTTCGATATGAGTATTTTTAATTCAAAATTCAGACGTCAAAACATTCGTGCTAGGCGTACAGACTTATTTTTTAATACAAGCCCTAGAAACCTACATTATTCCCGCCTACTGTTAACCTTATAATGTTTTGATTGATTTTCATTTGAAATGTTTACAAAAACCTGAATGCTTTTCAGCATACAATGACTTCTGGGCCGGTGAACTAGGCCTATGACACGCGATACATAGGCAACGTAGACAATTTGGGGTTATTTGTTTTGTGTTTATGTACTTATAATATGATGATATGCCTTAGAATAGATTTGACTTTAGTTGCACGGTTCCAAAAAGTTGGTCCTATGGTCCTAAATAATTTTATGTAATAATTGGCATAAAACACAATCGATACTTTCTCAAAATCTCTAAGCCTATAATGAGATGTAGTGACCAGTGTTGTTATTTTTTAACCTTAGTCCTCTTGCTTTATAGTTATGTAGCAATCGGATTTACTTTGGTATTTAACTATATTGTTAATAGGTAGGTAATTTGAAGCCTTCTTTGTCTTATCATGGACCCAAAAAGTAAAAATTGTTCTACTAATTCTCATAGAATTCCAGGAAAGAGCCTCCACGAGATCGGGTAATAAGACTTGCTATGAGCATTGCTCACTGGCTAATCTTTATAATACGGCATGAGCGATTTCCAGATACGACAGTAGAAGTGAAAAGTCTTTTGGAGCAAACTTGTCATGTCCAAGTGCGTTAAAAAGTTACCCAATACATATTGATCAATTTGATAGGTAGAAAGTATGAAAACAATCGCGAATACTTTCAATGGTCCTAACAATTCGGTTATTCCAGTTATTAGAGCTTCGATATTGCAAAAAAGGACCCTAAAACTAAAACTGGGATAACGCAAACTGATAGTATATGCGATTCGATCTAATCGATTCCAATCCAAACTCGGTTATTCGATTCTTAATCCGATTCGCAAACAGCGTACCACGCGTTTTCGAAAAAGGAAGAGATTGGGGTAAAGCGCCCGATTGTGGGCATAAACGAGAGGTCAACGGCCTATTAATACTAATGTAAAACGGTGAATCGGCGACAATAATAGGGTGAAGTCACGAATAATCGGTTTTAATATTTTCTTGGTAGAATTATGTGGGATTTTGTCTTGGAAATAGTGTTTTGAGGAGGAAAATAGATAACTGCTTGCGTGCAATTGTTTTTCTTTTAAAACCAGTAAATAAGGCATTTCATTTCGACAAATGCTTATTCAACTATAGGGAATGAAAATATTTTACCAAATTGTGTGCTTTTAATGATGAGAGATATTATTTGTTGATCCAAAAGACGGACTCAATATTGTGACATTTAAAATTATTCCAATAAATGTTATTATAAGCTACTGAAATTTAAATCAACCTTAAACTTAAGTTTAAAAAAAATATTTTTAAAGTACCGATTTCAATTCTATTCTAGTTCAACTACAATCTTCCTTTAATCCATTTTTTTTAAATATTTATTTTAGTTACCTACTTATTTCCCCCACGAAACGTAATTTTGGTGTGACGAAACACGCATGTTTGTACACCACCTAATCTTTGAAGTCTTCATGTATAATTTATAAGTACATTTTCAGCGCTGTACGTGATACCCGGTGAAGTCATAACCGTCTGTTGGGGGTGGAAAGTTTCCTAATTGGAGCGTTTGGAAGACGCCTTGAAACTCTCAGTAAATAGCGGCAGTGCATTAGGTGACTGAATATCAAGGAACCTGGGTCAATTTAATTGGAGATACTTTGAAAGGAACTGCCCCATTGGTGTAATGGTCAAATGCGCGGCTTCTGTCTTAGGTTCGATTCATTCGGGCAGTGTTATTGGGATTTTGTGTAACACTAGTTTTTGTCTGCGACTTCGTCGGCAGACTGCTGGATTTTGACAACGGCGCCACCAACCGGGTCCAACAATAGCTAAGAACCATCCAAATTACCCAATAAGTACAAAACAAAATTTCATCGAAATCGATCAAGCCATATTTTTGTAACACCGGATTTTTGTATCTCAAGATAGGTAACATACTCGTAATATAACATAGCATGGCGTTATTAAGTCCCATTTACAATTCCAAGCTGCTCCGGGCTGCTGCTGAGAATATTAGTAAATCCTACGAACACTTTGCCCAACCCGAGAATCAAACCCAGTCCCGCACGCTCTAATCGCGCTTGCCAACACTAGACCAATGAGGCAGTCTTTATCCGTCTCTTAGGAAGCCGATAATCATCTTTTGACTTGTACTTCACTACATATTATAAAACAAAGTACCCCCGCCGCGTCTGTCTGTCTGAACGCGATAAACTCAAAAACTACTGAACGGATTTTCATACGGTTTTCACCAATGGACGGAGTGATTCATGAGGAAGGTTTACGCGTATAATTCATTAAGCTTGTGTAGATGTCGGAAAAAATCATGTCTACTGGGAGCTTTACTGGCATGAAAGTTTTTTTTTGGCGTTTATGCTCTGTTACCCGTGCGACCCGGGTACGTCTTAAAACTGCGGCCAGACACCGGAGGACGGGCAGCAGCGTCCTCACACTAATCGGTGAGCCACTGCGATCCCCAAGCCGCCTGCCAAGCGTGGGGTTTATGGCAAACCCCCCCTTGAGGGAGGCCTTCGTTCAGCAGTGGACGTCTTCTGGCTGATGATGATGATGATGATGATGACGATGATGACCCGTGCGAAGCTAGGGGTCGCGTGTCGGTAGTCGTAATCCTAACTTATCCTTTTTAAATATTATAAATGCGAAAGTAAGTTTGTTTGTTTGTTACCTTTTCACGTCTAAACCACTGAACCGATCATCGTGAAAATTTGCATATACATTGTCAGGGATACAAAAAAAGACTCAAAAAAATGTGTAGACTATGTCCCCTAATTTACCGATGATAGAGATGAGCGTTTACAAGATAAGTAGGTACTCATATTATGAATTACACTCGTTATGGCTCATAACTAAAAGCAATGTGGACATTATAATAATCACAAGCCTAAAGGACCAGTATTTGGTATTCTATTGCTATTTCCGATGTGTTATGTCTACAATAGTAAGTTTTGTTACTTGTAAGCAGAAATCAATGGAATACATTTTCTAGCAATCAATATATTATGTAAGTATGTATCTCATTGGTCAATGCGTGTTGAACGTGAGGTAGGACGAACAAAATTTTCTCTTTAAAGTAATACGGTAGTTGACTACTAGTCATCTGAGTTACTTTTTATGAACTGTCAAAAACGATATTTTGTTCTAAAAATGTTTGAAATAGCAAGGCGTGACGTCATCGTTTTTCATCGCCATTCACATACTTATTGTGTGATTTTGACAAATTAAAAATTGAAAACGCCAAAAATAAGCAAGAGATTAAGTTTTACTGAGTTTTTAGAAGGGAAACTATTTACCAGACAAGATTTCAGAATTTAGTTTTGATGCAGTCAACTAGCCTATTCTCAGCGGTGGGAATATCGCGTAACGCCTGTGTTATTGGATAAAAATTCTGGCAATTAATTTTAAGATGAAAATAAGAAATATATTATGTATTTTAATTTTACTGTATTGACCTAGATCTTGACGAATCTATAATCCCATTTTATTAAACTTTACATTAATATTGTACGACCTATTTCAAATCATTTACTGAATTTCATCTTGACATGGTAAACTTGTTTTGATTTGACTGAATGTGTTAATAATATATGTATATTGAATGAGTTTTTATTATTATACTAGCTTCCGCTCGCGGCTTCGCCCGCGTGGTTTACGAACATTTTTCCGGGATAAAAAGTAGCCTATGTGTTATTCCAGACTATAATCTATCTCTGTGCCAAATTTCATCCAGATCCGTTCAGCCATTCTGGCGTGAAAGAGTAACAAAGATCCATCCATCCATCCATCCTCACAAACTTTCACATTTATAATATTAGTAGAATATAGGATATTAATAGGATAGCTTAAACTGTTTGCATGCCTTAGTTAAGGTAGTTAGTATATGGATCATTTTAAACTTAACATTTGTACCTACTTTCTGTGCAAATAAAGTATTATTCTATTCTATTCTAAGAGCCTTATGTTAGAGCTACCTTGTATAAAAAATCTCCTGATCATGACGATTAGGTCGAGGCAGGTACTCGCTAAGTACATGATAAGGAAACAAATTGCTGGACTGGAATTTTGTAATTGAGCTGGACTGCAACGCTCCAAGCTCATCCCTATTCCATACATACATGGCCTACAGATACAAGGGCGGATCCAGCTTTCAAGTTAGGGGGGGTCACGTGTTTGAAGTCTAGTCGGGACAGGCTCCTATTCGATTACAATAATAAATACTGTACGATCAATGCGATTAGAAAAATTATCAGTGGTCGCCCTAGAACCAGCCCAGGGGGGGGGGGGGGGGGTCATGAACCCAATGACCCCCCCTGGACCCGCCCTTGTACAGATAATTGTTCCGGGTCTGTGTATTTGTAAAATATAAACGCACCCACGATACAGGCATTATTACTAGTAAGGGGTAAAAATTTATTTAAAACAAAAACACCTCTGTAGAACCCTTCGAATTATAAAGGCATGAAGTTTTGTTTTGTATTAGAATACCTATTTTTAAACATAGCAGCGCTCCCGAGAGTTGGAGCTTACTTTTCATGAACATCAGTTGTCATACGAATACCTATGACAGTCGTTACCGGTAGGCAGAAAGTCCGAATGTCTATCCCCCAGTAATTGGGTTGCTGACGTCAAATGGCACCTAGTTGTTTCGTGTTCATAATGTTAGGTTTTAAAACACATCGTTAGACTGACAGCCGAGTGCGACATACCTTCCTAGATAATATGAGGCTAGGCCGTTAATGAATTTATCAGGAAAATTGATTTAATCAATCACCAAGCTCGTGATTGCAAAAGGGTTGACAGGGGTGTATCGATGTTGGTTATATATTTTTTTTTTAAACATTGCCCTTCACTAGGATTTCTCCTGTGTCGTGGGAACAGTTTACAAACATACATGTCATACACACACAACCAGACCCGAAACAACTATCTGTAGATCATACAAATATTTGTTCCGTGCGGGGATCGAATCCGCGACAAATAGCGCAGAAAGCTAATCGCTTAACCACTGCCCCAACCGTGTCGTCAAATTAGCGATATTTGTCATGTCGTATTTAGAAGCTTATGTGACATATGTGTCATAGTAAAGTGTTGTTTTACTATTTACTATATTATACAGATGTCATGTTAGCGACTCTAATCCCTAATATAACCTAGTTACGAACTAAAATCGCTTGCATGAAAATTTACATTTACTATGAGAGTAAATAGTAAAAATCTCATAATAGCGGTACAGTTTAATAACACAACATCTCACTCTCTATAACCCGCAACTTGTAGCGAAGAATTCCAAGCGCACAGTTACCACATCAAAGTGTTCGTCATTGTATTTCCTAAAAATATTTTTTCATATATTTGCAAACCAATCATTGTGCCATTTACCCCACAAACCTTTTGTATAGAAACCGTTAAAATAACCAAAACAGTATTACTATGTGGTCATTCACTGATTGGACTACCAACAATGGTCACAGATACCCTTTTTCGGTAATTTACGATTGTTTTCTACATCGCGTGACAGGAGAAAACCGCTTTTTTACGGAAATTAGTTCGGTAAGTAACGGTTTATGATTTGAAATTAGTTTTTTTAAGATAACATGAGATCAGAATAACGGGATATTTTTGTTTGAAGCTTTTACAATGTCACGGAAGTGGAATAATTTGAAGGATTTAGCTGAATTCCATACATACATAATGTCACGCTTTAATCCCATGGGGGTAGGCAGAAACGTGGCAGACACTAAAGAACGCCACATGCTAAGATCCTTCCCATAACCCTTTTCTTCATTTATAGTTCAGATCTGTTCAGTTCCGTCACGATAATTTACCTGAATAAAGCCTTGTATACAATCTGGCATTTGAAACCGTGTAACTGATATATGCAACAAAAACGGCATTGAATCGGTCTATCACAGACAGACACACAGACAGACAAAGGCTTTAAACTGAATATCACACCTTTTCTACGTCGGGTGTTGAAAAAACAACTTAACATATTATTGACTGCTTTATTGGTTTAGCGGTTGCAGGTGCGACTGCTGAGCGTGAGGTCCTGAGTTCGATTACCGGATCGGTCAAAGTGGTATTAGGTTATTCTGTGTGGAATTTCTCAGTAGTATCACGGAGTTTGGAACTGTGCCCGGTAGATGGCAATAGGCTCGCTCCCTATTGCATGGGACTCAATAACGACATCGGCGAACTTTGGGTGTACAATGATATACCTTTGCTTAACCCTTCGGGGAATACAGGCGTGATGCTAGATTAACATACAGTAGAGACTCAATTAACCGGACAAATTGTTGTCGTAAAGCATTCGGATAATCGAAAATCCGGATAATTGAATGTACGAAGAAATGCCTTATTAACTTATTAACAAAAATCAATGTTTGTTAAAAGATTAGAGATATATTTTCGTATGTACGATGTACCTACATACATATTTTCTTAAATTACTAAAATATTGCAACCTTAATCATAAATATGACCCGGGTACGTCTTAAAACTGCGGCCAGACACCGGAGGACGGGCAGCAGCGTCCTCTCACTAATCGGTGAGCCACTGCGATCCCCAAACCGCCTGCCAAGCGTGGGGATTATGGTAAACCCCTTCGGGGAGGCCTTTGTTCAGCAGTGGACGTTTTCTGGCTGATGATGATGATGAATCATAAAATATATGGTAATTGTCATTTGGCGTATACAATTTTTTCTCTTCATTGCTGCTACATCACGAATTCGTTTTAACTGAAGACTAGTATAGTATTATACAGCGGCGTGCACAGAGGCTTTAGACAGGGTAGGCAGAACATTTTAAAAGCTTTACTTATCAAAAATACCTACTGCATGTTATTATTTGCCACCTCAAATATATTATAATAAATATTTATCTGAGCTATGTAGGCAGTGTCTTTTTGTCTTTATGAACCGCACGCCACTGATATTATATTATGTGTAACTGAAGTAAACTCAAAGTATCACACTGTTTGTTTTTCGAATCATTTGAGAGCTGTTTCCTTCCTTTTTTGCTGCATCATTTTTCGCAAAAACAAACGTGACATGACGCAGCAGCGTAACTATAACTGTCTAACTAATAACGTACTCCTGACCGAATTTCGGTCACGGCATTCAATCTCACCGGAGATTAGCCAACTACGCAGGAGATATTATAGAGCACAAGTGTGTGCGTAAACACAGGTGCTCTCTCTATTCCTTCACTCTCATAGTCCGATGGGACGGCAATCCGACACGACCGGAGAAAGATCAGGCGCAGGACCAATGGCTTTTTACGTGATTTCCGAGGCACGATGAGTATTCACATACACGAAGACCGCAACCCGAAACAACTATCTATAGATCATACAAATATTTGTTCCGTGCGGGAATTGAACACGCAACACGTAGCGCAACAGTCGATCTCTCAACCACGGCCCCAACCGTGCCGTTAACTGACTAACTAAAACATAACGAAGCGTATGACGTCATTTTCGACATGTCCGTGCACGCACGAATTGAATTTGATGCACAAAGATTCTTGATCACGTTGCAATTCGATAATCGCGAATCCGTATAACTGAGGTTCTGATAAAAAAGGTTTTACCGTACAAATATTACGTATATATTTAACAATATCATTAAATAATTCCCTTGTCAAGCATATGACAAACAAACACCAAAACGGGATATAATTAGTTTAAGTGAAATTAGTGTCGGAGCTCCAAAAGGTACCGATCCATTTATGGTGCCTCAGGGTACCACAAATTGTGTACACAAATACACTATGACGTATTTGGTGATGCGAATTGGTGACCAAATGTTAACTTAAAGTTTACTTTTTAACATGTTATGTAAAAGGATCTGTTTCTGTTTACGATTTTACGTTAACTGGTTGTAGGTATCGAATGTTGTTAGTTCACAGCATAGCATCACGCCTGTAACCCCGAATGGTTAGGCAGAGGTGTACTGTTGTGCACCAACATTTCCCCGATGGCGTTATTAAGTCCTGTGTAATAGGGGGCGAGCATATTGCCATCAACCAGGCACAGTTCCAAATTCAATGTACCTATATATAAAATACTTCTAGGAATTTTAAAACATATACAGGCCTTTGTTCCTAAAGTGCGTAACACACACAAGGCACAGTCGGATATATGTATATTCAATGCCAACGTTAAATATACACGTATGTATAATAACAAACAAACCTCTCCCACCCACTTTAAGAAATGAAATGACATATTATTACTGCCATATGGACAACAAATATGGACCCAACATTGTAATTTTATGTTTCCGAGTAAAAGCAACTAAGGTTTAATGACGTTTTGTCACATATCGATTGATTTTTTAATAGCTATCACACATGCGAGTTAAAGTTCAGTTGTCATAGGCATCACACATAGCGACCCCCGAGAAGACGGCGACACGGTGTGGTCCGTGTCGCCGTGCACACAGCACCAGCGAGGGTAACGGGGGACCTCTTTACAGACTCCTCCGGGACGTGCACGAGGGGGTGGCCTCTTTACAGTCACTCCCTCCGGGAAGTGCCGATCGGCACGACACCGTGGTGGGCTTCGGTGCGGTCTTCTAAGAGTTCCCCATATGGTGTCGAGGCGGACCACCGTGGTGAGTTTAATATAGCCCATGATACTAACCACGCAAATCAAAAAAAAAAAAAAGGCATCACTCATGACATTCTGTTTTGATATAATATAAAATAGCATCACGCCTGTATTCCCCGAAGGGTTAGGCAGAGGTTTACTATCGTTCAGCATTTCGCCGATCCCGTTATTGAGTCTCATGTAATAGGGGACGAGAACCCGCGACACGTAGCGCACCAATCGATCGCTCAACCACTGCGCCAACCGTGCCGTCGTATATTGTATATGAATCAGACAGCGGCGGCGACTACAACATATATTGTAAATAGGTGTTCTAGGAAAAATCCCTTGAATGAATCAGCGATATAATTGTCATAGTTTCTCATTAAATATTAATTTAATGACTCCTTCATTTCGTTAATTACGATTAAGTCCTCCGAATCGAGAACTGAATTACTCAGCTATCCCAGGAAAAGTTTATAAAAGTTAAACTCATGGTTGAGCTGCCTAAATGGACTAATATGCGCAAGAGCGGTTGCTGGGCGTGAAATCCTGGGTGCGATTAGTAGGTCAGGCTCAGAGTAAATGGATTTAAAAAAAAATAGTCTGGAGTTTGAAATGTGTTCGGTAGATGGCAATAGCCTCGCTCTATAATCGCTGACTCTATAATACTTAGTAACGGAATTGGATAAATGCTGATTGACAATGCTACCTATACTTCTGCCTATATACTATTTACATATGTGTTCATGCATGTAAAAAAAAAAACACCTTTCTTGCTTTCATATCTATAATGTTGTTGGAGCGGTAACGCTACTGATAATCCATCTGAGACTTAGGGTAATTAAGCTAGGGATACAAGTGATGCGTTTTATTCGTTTTTCCTTTTGATTGTTACTATCTCTACTCTTCCTAATTATACCTCTAAATTCTATAAGAAAAACGATGTAATCATTCTTTACTAAAAAACTGCAAGTAACCGCAAGAAAAGTGTCAATATTTTGCTCATTATACAAACCTAACTTGGTCTCACTATCGAAAGTGATACACTGAAACAGAACAGTCCATCCAGATCGCCATAAACATACAACTAAAGGAAGTTCAATCCATAAACACATCTCCAAACACATCGTCCAACTGTTAAGGGAAGCACTTTTAATTTCGCACCAAGTGACTCAGGCCTACGAACAATGTAAGAGAAGACCAGACGTCCTGGGAGACACCACGTGCATTTCCATACTAGTAACGAACCATAATTTTGGATCCAATCCATAACCAAGGGAACGCTTACTCCAGTTACTGAGTAACGACTAGTGATGGGCGTCGTTCGGATAAATTCGGTTCGGTTATTTGTGCGTATTGTGTACGGTACCTGAAATATGGTCATGGATGTAAAATAACTCTTTGGGATAGCAGCAGTTATGTTTGATCATCCGGAAGATGATACGACTATCAGATTAGCCGAATAGCGTAAAGAAATTTGTAAAATAATGCAGGAACATCTCCGAAATTGGGACTCTCGATAAATTGCGATATATATGTAGTGTTAAGCTCAACCTTTAACATATTAGTTGGAACACAATTCTACACATCTTTTATATTGCTATAATCATCTGTGTTTGTATAACAAATCGAGTGAGAAATGAATTTTATTAACAACAATATCGATTTTTAGATTTAAAACAATGTGCATTATTAAAAAATCTAGTGTAGTAAATATCCGCAAACATTTAAATTGTTCAACAAAAAATATCCGCTACGTCCCAACGCCCAACACTACCTTAACATATTTAGCCATCCATCTCGGTAAGGCAGGGACCTAAAGTGATCGCTAAAGATGCTCTTTTTAGCGCAGTGGGTTTCTTTTTGGTCTGCGGTCTCAAATGGAAGGTTCGAACTTGGTTATGTAACATCATGAATGAACTGTTTACTCTTGTAGTTTTGTTCGTACACATTTTTTGTCTTTGGTTTTATGGCCAGCGTTAATTGTGGGTCGATATGGGCCTGTCCAAATATTCCTATGAGAAAGTTTGTTTGTTTTGATGCCTGTTCACGAGGTGAGGTTGTTTGAACTTTGTGTAGGTTACGTTGGTTGTTTTGAGATATTTTGATGTCTGTTAACTTCAGTTTCAATAGCTTAAAGGCAAATTTGTTCATACATCACCAGACATATCGATATGGCTCGGTACGGCCTAGTGTGGTCTAGTAGTCACAAGCGCGACAACTGACTGTGAGGTTCTGTGTGCGGTTCCCGGGTCGGGCCAAGTGTTATTGGGTTTGTCTGCGTGGTAATATGCTTGGTAGATGGCAATTTGTTTTCCCCCATGGTACTCAATAACGGCATCGGCGGAATGTGGGTGTACAATAGTACGTCTCTGCATAACCCTTCGGGGAAAACAGCAGAATGGCAAGATAGCAGAATAAAAAATACGGCTAAGCCCAACGACTCCATGACTATCAGTCCGTCTCCTGAGTTTGTGAGTTAGAACTCACACTTCGTTATTGCATTGAATGCAATTAACTTTTACTTTACCATATTAGTAAAGGTGTTAACAGGAATATTATAAATGCCCACGTTACGAGTACTCCTAATAAATACATTGTGAAGACGCGTTTACGTATATTTATTAGTTTACAGGGAAAAGTTTTTATAGTACTTTGTTATCGCTTGTATCTATGCTCCAGTACAATTGCATAGCAAAGGCAAAAGCTTCGATAAATATTACCAATATTTTTACTTTTACCATTATAAATACTAATTTAAATCATAATTACTTAACTATTTTTAAAACTAACTACTTATACTGATGTATCAAAAACAAAAAAAAAAACAAATATGAAAAAAAAAAACCTATCCTAAACGAATACTTGGGCGTCATAGTACTCCTCCACATCGCTATCGAATGGTAACGTGCCCAGAAGACTGGCAGCATTATCGCGTTGAATGGCAATGCTTATTCTTTGACCAAATATATACATATATCATTTCGTCCTTGGTAATTGCATATTATCATATATTATAGTGAATAACTCGCTTTTGACACACTTTACACTTATGAGGCGTTGACGATTTCAATATCAGATTGATTTGCACTATTAAAAACCGATATTTCAACATTATTTTAAAGTTACATCTCGGCGATCATTTATGCTATTCTTTTGTTGAATATATTGTAGTATATTAAACATCATAATACAGCATCACGCCTATAGCCCCGAAAGGTTAGGTAGAGGTGTAATATTGTGCATCTACATTTCACCTATGCCGTTATTAAGTCCCATGTAATAGGGGGCGAATGCCATCAACCGGGCACAGTTCCAACTCTGTGCTGCTACTCAAAGAGATGAGAGCAGAGAGGAGAAAGGCATTATGTATAATATGTTAAATAGATTGACTTGAAATGTTGACGGGACGGTTGTTTTAGTTGTTCAGCGATTGGCTTGCTGTGCCGGGTCGAGGGTTTGGTTCCCATACGTAACGAATATTATTTTTTATGCGTGTACGATACAGGATGAATAACAAAACAAAATTGTTTAAATTAGAAAAACATATGTTTGCCACGAACTCAAAAACAACCGAATAAAATAACGGATTTCCAAAAAAACTCTTTTCACACAAATAGCATATAATATAATTTTCATTAGTCTATGTAATATTATTATTTAAATATTAAAACGAATTGTTCTGTAAATAGGGTTGTATATAAAAAGTAATTATAGAACTCTTTACCATTTTTTTTGCACGTAAAACCGTAATGTTTGCCTGTCTATCATAGTTTAGTCCTCTAGATACGGTATGAAACAAAAAACGTTTCTACAATTTCTTATTCATCAATGCTCTCTCTCTATATCTCTTCTTTACTGATAAAAAAGAAATAATTTTGTATAGGTTCTCTGCCCACAACAAAATCATTTACAATTAAATTCACGGTCTGTTAACGATTGGTTTAAATATAGTAGGCCTAATGATGATACTTGCCGTCGGTGTGTGCAATACGGGTTTGTTTAAAACATTTTACATACAAAAACATATACAAACTGGTGACGTTAAAACGACAATAGTTATATTAAACACAATCGCTGCTACTCAATCAAAATACTTTCAAATAATTTATGCTTTAATTTTATTCAGAAACAGATACAGACTAATGCTAATTAATCATTATTTGTTACACTATATTTACACATTAATCAGATTAGAAAAGTAAAAAATATATAAAAAACATTACGCATCAAAATACTCCTCCGCATCGCTGTCAAACGGCAGTGTGCCCAGAAGACTGGCAAATTATTAAATGAGGTGATATATCAAAATTCAAACAAATCGAAATTCAACTTTGCCCCTAACTAGGAATAAATCCTATATCGTGGGTGCGTTTACAAACACAAATATTTAGATGAACATACACCCAGACCCGAAACAACTATCTGTAGTTTATACAAATATTTTTCCGTGCGGGAATCGAACCCGCGACACGTAGCACAGCAGTCGGTCGCTCAATCACTGCGCCGACCGTGTATTGTATATATTGTATTACTTCTAAGTAGCTGAATATTTCTGAGCTGCACATTTTATAAAGTCCAAAGTTAAAGGCATTTTCAGGCACTTTTAAAATGTCGAGGCTCTAGGCGCACACTTCCAAAAGGGAGTAGGTCCTCTGGAGAAGAGATCGACAAGAAATTCGATGGATACAATTATAATGACAATTAATAATCTTAAATTTAACATATATTATGTAAGAAAAAACAAACTTACATATGAGGCCATGAGAACCATAGTGGCCTAACTACATTTTTTACAATAGAGTTTATGATTTCTTACAGTTAAAATTGATAATTTTGGTTTCTACCAAAATGATCAAATGATTATTATTATAATATAATAGTAATAAGACAACAAAGAAAGGGCCTACTTATAAACCTATTAATACTTAATAGTACTTTCATACCAAATAATAAAATTTTCAATGTCAATCATATATTCATGCGCACGAGTGGCTACGTGTTTGGCACTATAATAGCACTAAAATTTATTTATTTCAATATCCGGTGCCACAGGAAGGTAGTTGACAGTTACTTTCGCGCCAATTGCATAACAATATCACCATCTTGCTGTGCGCACGCGCTCCGGAGGTTGACTCCTAGTTGGACTTTTTGTTATTGGGCAATTAAGTTATCAGATAATTTGGGAATCTGGGATTTTGATATTTTCAAAGGCCTACAGATAAAAGAAATTATCGACTAATTATCTGCTCCTGCGATCCAGGCCATATAGTCCTTCAGAAATTTGTTCCGAATCGAGAAACTCGTATTTATTGATATTCACGGGCCTAGGCCTATAAATGGAAAGTTCTAAAACCGTTAAATAAATAACATAACATAGCATCACGCCGTATTCTCCGAAGGGTTATGCAGAGTTGTACTATTGTAAACCCACATTTCGCCGATACTCTTATTGAGTCCCATATAATAGGGGTCGAGCCTATTGCCATCTACTGGGCTCAGTTCCAGACTCCGTGCTACTACTGAGAATTTCCATACAGAATAACCTAATAACACTTAGCCCAACTCGGGAATCGAACCCAGGACTAATGAGGCAGTCTAATATGTAAATAAATATAACAAAAATACATGTTTCTAACTGTAACAAGATTATCATAAACAAACAACATTTACCGAAGTCTTTATAAAAAAATTATCCGTCCCATGAACTTTCCTCTAATACATTGTAACGAATCAGGCACAAACCTTGCGCGTGCGTCGAACGGTCCGCATCCGGCGGACGTAGGCGACGAAAGTAAACTAAGCTGATCGCCCCTTTCGCCATACGGGGAGCATACGGCCCGAGTGCGGCCCGCCTGCTAATCGGATGGGCAGCTGGTCGGATGTTGACAGGAAACGGAGGAAAATATCAGACAATGTGGCGTTGTATGACAGTATGACACAGATACTCCCCAGGCCCTTTGTTTCCGGCCATCGCTTTTCTTGGCTTGGTTGAAGAGGATTGTTAGGGGTCCCGAAGACCGTCCAAGGAAACGCAATGAAATAAAACAAGGGTTTCCAGCGAGTACCAAAATATGTTAATTTATCAAAGCATAAGTAAAATTCTCGGAGAATCTTAACACCGCGATTCAGGCTGAAGTACTAGACGGTACAACGCCATCTAGGGAAGCGAATGGTAAACTTCACTCTGAACATACCGCCCACCATGGACAGAATGTCCATAACTACAGCTAAATAAAAATAACTTAAAAGTAACCGCCGACCATGAATAGATTCTTGGATGGAGTAACATCTTTTGGTCAGAACATAACATAGACTGAGATTAACATAGCCTGTATTTCCCGAAGTGTTAGGCATAGGTTTATTGTACACCCACATTTCGTTGATGCGTTTTTAAGTAGTCACGCTTTTGACCACTAGCCCAAAGGAGGTTGTACTATGGCCAATTGATCAGTTATCTCAGAAGAGGTTCAAGTTCGGCATTGGGCGATTACGTCTTCAGTGGCGGCGTACCATGGGTTGCCAAATAAAACAACAAATATTGCTACAATATTTAAAATTACTTTTTCAATGTACAAAATGTAAAGATTGGTTACTCGCGTTTGGCTCATTGTGGATCCATACTACGATTTAATTAATTTTAATTTTGAAAAGCTTCTTTCACATGATGCCACTGAAATGTAAATAGTTAAGAAAAGCTTCGGAACAGACTCAGTCTCATTTTACGATGGACGTCAGAAGCTCTAAGGTAGTTCTTTTCCTTAGTCAAAGTGCGTGACGATGGCTCTCTTGCGGGCGCATACTATCACCCCTTGGAGCTGGGCACCCGGGGCGAACCCCCTCCCCCCCTATACGCCGCCACTGTACGTCCTAAACGTACGTGTAAAGCATTCAGAGATAGGAGAAAAAATGTTTACGTTTTCGTTTCGAGTGTCTTTACTTTTGAATTCTATGACTGGCGCATTGGTTTAGTGGTCGCAACCACGACTGTTGAGCTTGAAGTGCTGGGTTCGATTTCTGAGTTGGGTGAAGTGTTATTTTTCTGTCATATCGGCACGAGCTATTTTATGGGAATCGGTGGTCCCATAATGAAAAGATTAGCTAATCAACTATGTGGTGTTTTACACTAAATTTTTTACTTCTTAATATATATATATTAAGAAGTAAAAAATTTAGTGTAAAAGTAACAAATTGTGTTTAATGTGTATTTGGTGGCGGGAATATGTTATGTTATATTTATGTTTGTTTCTTTAAAAAGGGGAAGATGTAGTATATTGAAATACTTTCATTATAAACCTAATGTGGGTAACTGATATTATGTTTTGTCGGTATACCGTGTACTCGAAATAAATCAGTCATTATCTAGCAAGATCGTGTTTCATTTCAGTATCGAAATTCAGACATACATAGACTATTCAGGGTGCGCCAGACGATCTCAGGTTTTGGTCAGTCGTGGAGGCTCTTTCTTTGCACCCTAATTGTCTTTAGATTTTTTGATGAAAATTCTCATTAGCACGACGGTATTCGGAATGGTGCCCGGCAGACGATAATACGCCTTGTTTTCCCAGATTAGCCATATTACCCATCACCTAATAAAGGCAGAAGAAATGTGGGTGTAGTATTATGTATGTAGCGTTCTATTAAGTTTGTAGTTTTCTTATATAATTCATGTTAATTTAAGATTTTAATTGTAAATTAACTTTTTGTTTTTGAAAAGAGTATCCATGGAGTTTCTTGCCGGCCTCTTCTCCATAGGGCCTACCCCATTTGGAACCGTGTGCCTAGAGTTTCGACTTTTTAAAAGTGCCTGAAAAGCCCTTCTTGAAATAAAAAACTTTGACTTTGACTAGTCTACACCTCTATATACCCCTTTGGGAAATATAGCCGTAATGATATAGCATTAATGATCGTATCTATTTCATTGTTCTGCAATCACTGTCAATTGTTTGAAAGATCGTTAAATCAAGCTGTCACTTTAAAAAGTTAATAAAAATAATTGGCAAAAGAAGCACGATTGAATGAATAAGTTTTTGTAACACCGACCACTTAGTTGAGTCCAAGAATAATATTAATACGCGTTACATCCTTTTATTAACAATTCGTTTCTACACGGTAACACTTATAAATTTTATTTTAACGGGTATTCAAAGAACTGCCTTATATCGACACCGTTCTACTTACCCTACAATGAAAAGACACGTTTAAAGTGTGTGAAATTACCTCTTTCAGACAAAACACCAAAAAAAAAACAAATTTCACGGTCACGCTAAGGTAAAACGGGATAATTAATACATTTTTAGAGCAACTTAAATACCAGACAAGGTGAAACACTATGATAATGAATGTTTTAATTATGAATAAATAGTTACAACGACCTAAAATTGTGAGAATTTTTTAATTAAACCATCACGTTGCGTCTGTTTACATGGAAAGTGTACAGCTGGAAGGTTTTCTTATTAAATAAATTAATTCAACACTATTACTGTCCCATTGTGACGGCACGGTTGGGGCTGTGGCTAAGTGATTAGCTTTCTGCGCTAGATGTCGTGGGTTTGATTCCCGCACGGAACAAATATTTGTATGATCTACAGACAGTTGTTTCGGGTCTGGTTGTATGTGTATATGACATGTATGTTTGTAAACTGTACCCACGATAAAAGAGCAATCAGAGCGTGGGGCAAAGTTTAAAAAAATTGTTTTGCAAGGGGGTCTTCTCAGAATGAGAAGGGTTAGGTCGTAGTCCACCACGCTGGCCCGGTGCGGGTTGGCGGACTACACATACCATCAAAAACTTTATAGAGCCCTCTCTTGTGTGCCGGTTTCACTGTAAACGCAAGTGATAATAAAATTCTGATCCGTACATGATTCCGATAAGTCAGAGTTTCAGGCCGGATTTGAACTCAGACCCTCTTGCATGGAAGGCGAGCGTTCAACCGCTAGGCTATAACTGGCTACTTGAAAGAAGTTTTCTTACTACTTAGATAATAATCATTAAAACATGAATTAACAACTCATATCTCGATGACAAATACCCAACATTTACTATCATACACTTAAAAATTTACATCTAAAGCGTGTTTTCATTAAGAGAGTTCAAGATACCGTCGATACAACATGCGGGAATGTCGAGTTTTTGTGCCATCATCGATGCTAGGATATTTCTTACATAGAGGCACATAAGATAAATATTTACTGGCAGGACAAATCGTGGGGTGGGACGGTGTAAGGCAGGTGGTATCATGTCTCCACCCTTTACCGTAACTGGTTTCAACTTGCGTCGAGTTTAAGTAGTATAAAATATGGTAATGGACGTTTTTCTGCGACGTCGACAATTTCCTAATGATTAGTTAATATGTTGTTTTGTCAAATGATATGTTAAAACGGTTGAAATATAATGCAAAAAAAAAACATAAAGGAATTTATAAAATTACTGAATAGCTCAGGTATTACTTAAGTATTATATGCATATTGATGCCGTAAATACTTAACTGCTTCGTGACCAGAAGACTGGCTTATTCTTTGGTCAAAGAATCAGCATTGCCATACAGCGTGGCAATGCTGCCAGTCCTCTGGGCACACTGTCGGTTGACAGCGATGCAGAGGAGTATTTTGACGAGTGGGTTATTTTAATTTTTTTACATCTTTAATCTGTTTAGTGTTTTTAGTTAGTTTTTAGTAATAAGTAGTTAGTAAAATTTTTACTATCATCATCATCATCATCATCAGCCAGAAGATGACCACTGCTGAACGAATGCCATAATCCCCACGCTTGGCAGACGGCTTGGGGATCGCAGTGGCTCACCGATTAGTGAGAGGACGCTGCTGTCCGTCCTCCGGTGTCTGGCCGCAGTTTTAGGACATACCATAGTAGTACGTTTTTTACTATGATAAATAAATTTTAGATGTACATAAATTTAGAAAACTGACTACATGACACATTGCCGCTTCGGCAATTCCACTATAGTTTTGTGTTTTCGAACGTGCTTCGTTATAAAAACACTTACCTAACTACTCAAAAATGATCATCAGCGAAGTAACACATCTCACAAAATCTAAAGGCGTTGGGTAATTTCCTTTCCTTCACTATCACAAAAACCCAAATATTCCCAAAGGCACGAGAGCACCAATTAGTATCTCATGCCTCTTTACCATAAACCAATCTGAAACCCCGGTAGGTACAACCAGCTCTGCGCGCGCATCGCTAGAAGTGAATACGAATCAAAATTCGACGCACACGCAGTACAACACATAGTTTTTTCGCCGCTCCACGTGGAATCTCCCGTAAATTCCAGGGAGCGCATTAAAATTGTATAGGATCTGAGTTTTTGCGCAGTATCGTATGTGACGCTGCACTTGGGAGTACATAATTGTAATTAACATAAGATTTCCCGTAATAACCGCGTTGTGCGCGCGCGCCGCTAAAATGGCCGCGTCCGCTTTTTGTGCCGTGCGCGTACGCTGAATATCATAAGCTACGTGCGTGGAGCGCGGCACAGGGGTGCATTTTTCATCGAATATTTTTGATTTGGGTTTTGTTCTGCGATAAGAAAATGAGAGGAAAACGCGAAAATTCTGTTTTTATTAAATTAGCTATTGCATTTACACAAATTGGAATAAATTGGGTTATTTACACTGAAAACTAAACTAGAATATACGATTTATATAACCCCTTTCAAGCTAAAGTAACAGTTTTATATAGAAATAGTAGTTCATATCTCTAATGGTACTTATCACTACCAAAATTCAAAGATTTTCAAAAAGTATTTTCTATATTTTCCAAACATCACCCCGTGTGCGCAGGACGATGTCGACGGGAGACAGAGCTACGCCCTCTATACCTGCAACTCACTGCTACTTATCGACAATTGATAAACTCATTTTGTACTCACGACACGGTATCTGATATAATTAGAAACAAACAACACAGCTCTATGATTACGCAACATTTCTCGTTTTAAAATTCGAACATTCTTCGAGAAGCCTATATGAGATTAGGCACCTCTTTTCGGCCTGTTATTTCAGACACATAGACAATATTTCCATGAACAAAGTCTATGGAAATATCATTTGTATGTCTGAAATGTTGCCAAGTTCTGAATTTATTTCCGATTTTCCATTAAAATTTCTTTTTTCAATATTTGACTGACACTAACTTTTTTAAACCATTCTTAAGTCAAAAATCAGAGAAGTCGTCACGACACGACCACGACACGACATTACCTCGTGTCCTCTAAAAGTCCAGGCTCCTACAACTCGATCCCTTCTCGTACGGAGCGTGTGTGCCGGCCGCAGTTTTTGCCCCCACTCGTAACACGATCGTCCCATCTCATAATTTTAGCCTTTTTTACCCCCAGTCCTGTGCTGGCCTTATTAAGGAGCTGTTGTATTACATTCGATAGCCGTTGACGATTGACAGTTGCTATTGCTATTGGAAATTGTTGTTTCGTTTAAGATGTCATATTTTTTTTTTCAAACCTTGGCATTATTTTAATATTTAATTAAACTAGCCAAAATTGGAATCGAAACATGTGGAAAATTTTGATCACATACCAATTCAAAATACTTATCCGATAGGTGGCGCAACGTAATAAGGACTCGGAAAACTGTATGCTTAGGTATTTTACTTTACTACAACTTGGAAACCTATTAAATAAGTCACCTAAAGACCGTTTCTATCTAAATATATCTATAGAAAGTAATAAAAATCTCGACACGTAATACGAAGTTAGATAGATAGCATTTAAACGCAGCATTAGTTAGCGGTACAAACGCGTCATAACTACAGAGAGCTGCGCAGGCGCACCGTCTCGTCAACATACTACGAATAACGTACTCATGTTTATAATAGTTGTTAGATAGGTATCATCATCTTGTCCTTTTTCCTAATAAGATGTTTTTCAGACTATGTGAAGATTGTCTTAGATATTTGAATCACGGCCAGGTTGGATGGGATAAGGTCCCGAGATGCATTTGATCCATGTCACAATTCTAGAATAATTCTGACTTGCCTGAGAAGGTATCAACATTAGATACTGGGCAACTCGCTATGAGATTTATCACGTACCAGGTTCCAGCAAATGTATAGATTTAATTTCTAGTTCGCGTGAAACAAAATGTTTGATTGTAATGGCAGGGACAAGCTGAAAATGAGTGCACTTTAAAACGAATACTTACTGAATCCCTTTTTTTGTCACAAAATTATTGGGTCTTATAAGCTGTTATTTTGTTAAATAATTACCTATGTATTAGTTAATAAGGTCTCAATTCAAGCGAAATATTGACTGAGCGAGTTGTGTTGGAAACTTTTATATTTGTATGCCAACTTTTGTATTTTTCCAGTTTCTCTAAAGACTGAGTCATGTCATCTGGAAAAACATTCAACATTCGAGGATATTTTTCTACACAAATTAATCATTTTCGACATCCTGTAGTACTGTGTAAAAAATATATTTAAAAATACAAAGTATAAAAGTATTTCGGCACGCAACAAAATTGCATTGCATATTTATTTTATCTGCAGATAAACTTTAATTTATTCGGTATTGCACCCTATTTGTGTTTGTACAAATTGGTGTGAAAATTGTGTAAAATATTTGGAAAGAAATTCGCATTTCATTAAAACTATACAAACGTTACATTTAAATACTTTGAAAATATAAATGGCTTGCTTTTTGTGTTAGTTTAGCACTGTTATGTTTTTTGAAAGCAAAATAAACATGTAAAAAACAAGAGACGTTATTTCGTTTTTAAATAACATAGCATCACAGCTGGATTCACAGATACTGTTATTGAGTCTCATGTAATAGGAGGCGAGCCTATTGCCTTTTATTAAGAACAGTTAGAATCTTCGTGTTACTACTGAGAATCTCCATACAGATAAATCTAACAACTCAGGAATTAACGCTAATTTTGATTAACGTTTTATTCAATTTGGATTTTGATATTATTAATTTAATAAATTTGTGACAATTATTATTTTTTATTTTTATAGCAGTGTAACAAGATTAAATTTAGTTAGTCTACGTATTAAGATATATAATTTCACAATTTATTAATTAAATCAGAATTTGGTTATCACTTGCATTTAAGGTGAAGGAAAAACATCGTGAGGAAACCTGCACACCTGAGAGGGCTCCATAAAGTTCTCGACGGTGTGTGTAGTCCGCCAACCCGCACCGGGCCAGCGTGGTGGACTAAGGCCTACCCCTTCTCATTCTGAGAAGAGACCCTTGCCCAGCAGTGGGACAGTAATGGGTTGAATTTATTTTTATTTATTTATTAATTAAATAGAGAGAACCTATTTTAAAAGCCTTAAAATACAGAAAACATGCAAAAGAGCTCTGAAAAGCAGAATATGTCGCATAATTAAAGTTTACTTTGTGCTCAAAAGCCGGGTGTGTGGCAAAGGCACTCATATTTCAGCCGTTGAAAAAAAAAAAAAAATAACAGTTGCTATTTATAATTAAGTTTTTTGTTGCCCGGTGTAAAAATGTGTCCGCTTTCTGTACTAATTTAGTTTTTGGATGTTATTTATTTAAAAAGGTTAAATTTAGGTGCTTCAAGTTTTATTGAGGTTAATTTACACTTCGGATTGTGTGGTCCAGGTTCATCCATATCCTGCTATTTGGCAAGCTCGCCTGATCAAATGAAAATATTAATGGATATCGAGGCTGTCGCTTCTTTTCCATAATTTTGTTCCTAATGATATCTTGATGATCTATACTAGGATAGGACCCAATAAAAAAGTATGTAACTATTTCGGTTGGCGCAGTGGCTAAGCGATTAGCTTTCTGCGCTACGTGTCGCGGGTTCGATCCCCGCACGGAACAAATATTTGTATGATCTACAGATAGTTGTTTCGGGTCTGGTTGTATGTGTGTATGTGACATGTATGTTTGTAAACTGTACCCACGACACAGGAGAAATCCTAGTGTGGGGCGTTTTTTTTAAAAAAAAAAAAAACTTCTATAAATTTCTAATTTATCAATATATCGTACAAGAAGAAGAAATAAGAAAAGCACTTTGTAAATAGCACGTATCTGCGTTTGGCGCGGAAGAAGAAACAACCTAATATCTTAGCCATTTAAGTATATTTAGTCGTGTGAGATTTAATATAAGAAAATCTGGGTTAAGGATCTGTTGGCGCGATATTTAAATTTTGCGCATTTTGCTGTTACGCGGTATTTACAAACTGCTCTTCCGCAGTTTTGCACACGGAACGACGATACGTATCTTGAACGTCATCAAATATGAGTCGATATCGTTAATAAATATGGAGACCAGGTAACAAAAACAATACGGAAAAAAATCCATATCAAACTGTAAGTTATGTATAACATAATAATATTACTGGTAAACATTTACTATGCAATATCTTTCACACTCCACATACAGGTACCTACTCTTTGTTCTCCATACACACACATACATACAAAATCCCATACAAACTCATACATTCATACAATACAAACAATGATATTTCCACGTGAAAACCGTCCTTCAGGCTGTTGTGCGCGTGCGCTGCACGTCGATGGCGCGCCATATTGAGACCGGACGGACGATTTAGGCGGGCGCGTGCCCGGTCATAGCGATTGGGTAGACAGTGACCATTATTTGTGAAGGTTCGGTCGTTTTAATTATTGGTTCTGAAAAAATATGATGTAAATAGAAATTGGAACGAGATACGACTGTTAAATCGAGTTATGATTTTGATCTTTGTATTTTGAGAGCAGAAATTCATTGTCAACGTTGATTTTGTATAGAATCGGTTATTAAATTGCTCTTTGATTTTTGCCTACCTATGAAACAAAGTTTTGTTAAAATTAATACATATATTTTATGAGAAATTAAATTCTAGGAATTAAATCACTGATTAAACGATAAATCTTACATCTACTGCTTACAGATTTTCACACATATAAATGTGAGACCATTGAATTATCAGTTAAACAGCTATATGGTTACCCTACCCAAATATGACGCGCGATACCCAATTATGGCTGACATTATTAGAATAAAGAGCATTAGCAAAATACTCATGCAGATGCTACATTGAATCTTTAATATAATGAGTTTTTTTTGTCAATCGTTAAGAGGAAAATTTTCATATTATACGCGTAGGTATGTGAGGTGTTTCATGGTGTTATGGTGGGCGGGTTTCGGCTAAATAATTATATGATAATAATAATAAATTCAACCCATTACTGTCCCACTGCTGGGCAAGGACCTCTTCTCAGAATGAGAAGGGTTAGGCCTTAGTCCACCACGTTGGCCTGGTGCAGGTTGACGGACTACACACATGATCGAGAACTTTTTATGGAGCTCTTTCAGGTGTGCAGGTTTCCTCACGATGTTTTCTTTCACCGTAAACGCAAGTGATAATCAAATTCTGATCCGCACATGATTCCGAAAAGTCAGAGGTGCGGGCCGGGTTTGAACTCAGACCATCCTGCATGAAAGGTAAGCGTTCAACCGCTAGGCTATCACTGCTTAAAATAATTATAAGTCACTGCATTTCGCTTGGATTAAAGAACTGATAAGTGGGTCATATCTTCCTTCACACTTTGTATTATTTTTTATACGCTTTGAACCATAGACTTTCGCTAAATCTATGCTTTGAACTGTTTATGTCGTTTTTATTTTTTATTCGAAACACCTTATAACTTCATTTAATATCTATTACTGCCTACTTATTATTACTAACTACTAAAACACTAAACAGATTAAAGATGTAAAAAATATATACATAACTGTATTACTTCTGTATTACCTCATTATGTAATGTAACGTTTTGATTAGTTTATTCTCATATAATGCATGTTTTTATTTATTAATTGTAAATTTACTTTTAATTTTTTGAAACGAGTATCCATGTAGTTTCTTGTAGGTCTCTTCTCCATAGGACCTACCTTTTGGAACCGTGCGAGTCTTGAATTTTTAAAAGTGCCTGCAAAGGCCTAAATGAAATAAAAAAACGTTGACTTTGACACTCATTAAACTTTTACGTTACCTTACTACCTGCTCGCGGGAGGAATTAACGGCCGCTACGGAAAGCGCAGTCCGTGTGGCGGAATTTTGGTACAAACTCATTTAATTTCCCATCGACACGCTAAGAAGAACTTTTACGTTTTCCAACTAAATTTTTTATTGTATACTAGGTGTAGCCTGCGACTTCGCCTGCGTGTATTTTGTGCTTATTATCTTATAAGTACTTTCTCCAGACCCCAGGTTACCTCTTTGCAAAATTTCATAATGATCGGTTCAGTGTTTTAGTCGTGATGAAGTAACAAACAGGCAGACAGAGTAACTCTTGCATTTAATTTATCTATTATTAACCAACTTACATTAACAGAGAATTCCACACGTAGGTATAAGTTATGGGTTAAAAACTACATGGCTAGCCATTTAAATACATATTGTGCTAGGAGTGGCAATGGATTCAAAGTAGCTACAAACGGCTCGGCAATCTCGGCTCCGTGCTTGCAGACATTTGATGATTCGTCTTATTGCAAAATGTTGTTAATGTGAGTTTGAGCTAAGTACCTACAGTGGACTCGTAGTGAGGGTTACTGTACTAGTTTGCAAGCAAGCAAGCATGCGCGGGGCCCGTCGCAAATTCTATCGATTGGCCCATGATCTGCTAAGGGCTCTTAAGTATAAAGTGACTTTTTGTAGAACTTGTGCGTTTACCGTATGAAATTCTGTGTTTTATTTTTGTCTACATAATAATCGGTTACCAATTTTCTGACGTGGATTGTCTTAAGTCGGAAAACAGGTGTAACGTTTTACGTTTTTGTGACAATCAAGTATATTCAAAGTTTATTTATTCATTCATTATACCACGTCTTAATAAGTTTCACTCAAAAAATTACGCTCAGGCGGAGGATTTGGATACGCGGGGGGCCTTTTGCGCGGGGCCCGTAGCAATTGCTACTCTTGCTACGTAGTTAATCCTGCACTGCTAGTTTGTGGGTTTGAAAACAGGGGTCGTCGCTGGCGCCGGCGAAATATGTTTTATTGGTAGTGGTATATTAAGTGGCCTTTATAATAGTCTGAATTTTGACGGTGTTGCAAGTGTCATGATCGCATGGTGACTGAATACGGGGAGCTCAGTTTATCAAGAAATAACGGAAAATATTTCAGAGATATCGATTGATATATCTTCATGTATGTGAAACCAAAAAATACCATAGATAAAATACCGTGAGACACATCATACACAGACACTAAAACACCTGATTACTACACTATTTTTCCCTTATGTACAGAAAATATTTTCGCCTACACTGTGGATCACGTAATTCGGTTAGTGGTGACAAACAAACTCGTAAAGATGGGATATTACCGTTTTTTTTGTAGGTACCGTTACCAAGTTCTGCTGTAAATCAAGTTATTTACATCATGACTGAGACAGAGTGTGATATCTGATGATTATCATTTGATCTGACACATGGTTGAATATGGTACCAACTTGAAACTATCCTGAATTATATTGTAGGTCTACGGTTAGGTTAGGTTTTAGTGCTTGTAAGTACTAAGGTTTGTATGAAAATAGGCGTTATGTCACATATTGACAACGCCTCCCCGTATGGAGATCGCGCTCCGTCGAACGCAGACCGAAATAGAATGCATTCCAGTGTGATATCCGCCTTAGACCTACGTGTTATTTTTTTTCCTGATCAAGTCGTTCGGCAGTGACCGTCGTGACGATGATATGGTACCTACACGGTAGCTCTAACGTAAGCATCTTGAGATATGCTGACAAAATGGTCATCCATTAATGGTTACGAGGTAGATCTGCTGGTTTGACCCGGGCACGTCTTAAAACTGCGGCCAGACACCGGAGGACGGGCAGCAGTGTCCTCTCACTAATCGGTGAGCCACTGCGATCCCCAAGCCGCCTGCCAAGCGGCCTTCGTTCAGCAGTGGACGTCTTCTGGCTGATGATGATGATGAGATCTGCTGGTATATGGCCGATTAAATAAAATAATATAATGATAGACACATTACATTCTTAATGTAGCTATCTAGGTATTCTAGCACAGATTATAAACAACTAATTATAATCAATTATAACTCAGAAAAAATATATACACCGTATTCAGCGCATGCGCCTATCGTAGTTAATAATATTTTCCGTAAACAAAGACTTGTAGGAACTATTCAAGATGTTTGCTACAGGAAAAATATTTTAATTTCAAGAACCTTGTACAAGTATATCCGGATGATGTATTGAATTAACGCTTTGCTAGGATTGTCCACTGGGTTTCTTTGTATTAATAAGTTCATAGTTAGTTCTTTTTTTTATCAAATCAAATAATTTTATTTGCTCAAATATGTGTACATAGTATGTAGATGTTAAAATTAATAAAAAATCGTCTTTTTGTGCGAATATCAGATAAATAATTGTACTTTATAATTACAATTTAAATAACTCGCAATCATAGTCAAGTCAAGTTAAAGTTTTTTTTATTTCAAGTAGGCCTTTTCAGGCACTTTTAAAAAGTCGAGACTCTAGGCGCACAGTTCCTAAGGGGGTAGGTCCTATAGAGAAGAGACCGGCAAGAAATATCATGAATACACTTTTCAAAAAATAAAAAGTTAATTTACAATTAAAATCTTAATTGTAAATTAACTGGATCATAGGAAATGATAAAATGGATCAATAGAGTAAGATTTTAGGGTGTTGATATTAATACTGAGATTATTTAAATACTAGCTTCCGCCCGCGGCTTCGCCCGCGTGATTTACGAACCCATACATTTCCGGGATAAAAAGTAGCCTATGTGCTATTCCAGACTATAATCTATCTCTTTGCGAAATTTCATCCAGATCCGTTCAGTAGTTTTTACGTGAAAGAGTAACAAACATCCATCCATCCATCCATCCTCACAAACTTTCACATTTATAATATTAAAAGTAGGATATTAGTAGGATTTGCTTGCGGTCTATATTTTCTTAGCTATCTAATAATGAAAACAATAATTAGAACGAAGATCAAGTTAAACTAATAAAACATAGCATCACGCTTGTATTCCCCGAAGGGTTTGGCAGAGGTGTACTTATACACCCACATTTCGCCGATGCCGTTATTAAGTCTCGTGTGATAGGAGGCGAGCCTATTGCCAACTATAGAGCACAGTTCCAAACCCCATGCTGCTACTGAGAATTTCAATTCCTATTCCATGGAACTTAATAACGGCATCGGCGACATGTGGATCAATAAATACACCATTGCCTATACCCAAGAAGAAGATAGGCATGATGCGACCAGTAGACAAATGGCGTCGTAGTTGAGAGATCAACTGCTGCGCTACGTGTTGCGGGTTCGATTCCCGCACGGAACAAATATTTGCATGATCTACAGATAGTTGTTTCGGGTCTGGGTCTTTGTTTATGTGAATATTTGTGTTTGTAAACGCACCCACGATACAGGAATTATTCCTAGAGAGGGGCAAAGTTTTATATTAAAAAAAAAATGAAGCATATTTTGTCAATCTATCTCCATTTCAGTGTAACCTACTATTTGACAACGGCGTGCACAAAGTTTTTAGACAGGGTAGGCAGAAAATTTTAAAAGCTTACTTACCAAAAATACTTACTGTATGTTGGTATTGGTTCGTCGTCTTGTCGATTAAATAATGATATGTGTGATTTACCACCTCAAATATCTTATAATAAATATTTATCTGAGTTATGTAGGGTAGGCAGTGTCTTTTTGTCTTTATGAACCGAACAGTCTGATCATTTCAGTTCTTACATACAGAATTCCGTGTCTTATTATTCCACGCCTGTAGCAAATTCTAGCAATTGCCAGAATAAATTGCGTATACACAAAGAATAGCAAATAAACGTCGTTTCAAGCCGAACACTAATTGAATACTTCTAACGACCATTGTCATTAGTTACTGGGACTTAAGTATTGGTATTTTTAAATGAGTAAACAAACGGCTAGAGGGAAAAATGTCTACTGAAACATTGTTTTCACGTTCCTCTGGGAGAGACTAATAAAGTGTTTCAGCTGCCGGAAGTCATAAAAGTCGAAGAAGGAAAAAGGCTACCTACTACATGGCTATGTTAGGAGATAGTGCTTATTCTCGCCATAATTATACATGGTGATTCAAATGTACTTAACACCATGCAATATTGAACTGTGGCGTATGGAACATATGAAATGAAAGGCTGGATTATTCTTTGGTCAAAGAATCAGCATTGCTATACAGCGTGGCAATGCTGCCAGTCTTCTGGGAACAATGCCGGTTGACAGCGATGCGGAGGAGTATTTTGACGCGTAAGTAATATTTTTATACTTTTTACATCTTTAATCTGTTTAGTGTTTTAGTAGTTAGTAATAATAAGTAGAGATAATAAAGATATACATTCATATATGAATTCGTTCTTAATATGTTCCCTCCTGAGCCATACTTTTAGGAAATAGCGAGCTTCCGTCAGCGGCTTCGCCCGCGTGGTCTATGAACACGTGCATTTTTTGCGCAGTACCCTTATTTTTTTCTAAAATATAAGTATCTGCCAGTGTAAGTCCCGTCAAAATCGGTCCAACCGTTTCCGAGATTAGCCGGAACAAAGGAACAAAAAGAAAAAAAAAAAGTTTACTTTTGTATGCATTTAGTAAAAAGCTGTTATTTTGACATTACAAACAGACACTTCAGTCGAACCCAGAACCTTACGCTCAGCACTGACGCTTAAGGCCATTAGACTAATCAGTCACAAACCACACAACGTCTACAAAACTGGGATGTCAGCTTTTCACATCGACATTGTACAAAAATCTATCACACAACCAATCTAACTTCAACGAATCAACATAGGTACTCTCAATGTAAACCCGTGTAAGTATGGTTTTACTATGCGTTACTGGCAACCGTCTGTTCCCCGCACGGCTATCTAGTATCAACGAGCCGTCACTCTAGTTTGCAAACCTAATTCCTGTATGTAATACATACAAATAAGTGTTACGGCCCCCGGCTCACTTGTTATGTGGCGGCAATTGAAAATAGGAAACATTAAACATGATTCTGTTAATCGGACATTTATTTAGACCACGGTCGGACAATCCTACTATCCTACTAATCTTACTAATATCCTACTTATCCTTCCTACTATCCTATCCTATTCTTTATATGACAGAGCCAATCTACAGACATCGATGCCTTTTCGATCGATTTGTCGCGCTAACGATATTCGAAATTTATCACAGAATCATCCGAACTCATGCTTATGCAGCAAACAATACCACACAGCCGAATATTCACCAGAAATTGGAGGATACGTTGAACGCTTGTTTTCTAAAAAAAACTGTGACTTTAAGCTAAGTGCTCTCTACAAATTACACCGTTACGAAGTAAAGGTCCATCTATTACATTTTCTTCACATACATACGTACTTAATGTACCTTTGTTGATTCTAACCCCGTCACTGAATTACCATCCAAGGAATTGCAATGTAACTTGTGTAAGGTAACTTGTATAACTTAAGACTGAATTCAAATGCCAAAGTTATGACAAGTTGCTAGCCCAACAACAACAACAAGTATCTAATAACTCGGTTTCCTTATGAGACTTCCAACTTCAGGAGATGAGGCCGTGGTTGGGGCAGAGCAGTCCTGCTTTCTGCTTTACGTGTCGCGGGCTCGTCTCCCGTACGGAACAAATATTTTGACTCGAATCTGGGTTTCTATACGAGATGTATGGTTGTAAACTATATCTACGAAATACAGGAGAAGTCATCTAACAAGGAATTGGGTATAATACAGTTTAAATACTTAATAGTTTGACATTTAAAGTTTAAATTGCCTCAATGGTGTAGTGATTGTATACGCGGAACATGAGGAACTGTAGAGCATTTAAAAGGATTAAACGACACAGAAAAACCCAATAACACTTTGCACGAACCGGGAATCGAACCCAGGACTTCACCATCAGCAGGCAACTTAGCGATCACCAGTCCTTAGAAAAATGCATTATTTCCTTGTATCATGAAACCTGATGCGAAATGAAAGCTTGTGATGCAATAGTACCTACTTTATTTTCCGACTTTATCCTTTTAACTATTTATATCAAGTAACATACGTTAAATTAACTTAAGTATTTATTTATTTTCTCATCATCACATAAAGACTTCGTATAAAAAAACGCCACATGCATAAACTTGTGTCAGTACAATAGAACTCGTATTAAAGATCAACAGGGTAACCGTCCGCCGACACAAATTGCATGTATCTTTAAATTAACCCTAAATTATTAACAAAGTAATGTTATTAAAAGTAGCTTAAGTAAACAGTCTAGTACATCGGTCGTGGTGTGGTGATTAACAGACGCACACATGTTCACTAAAGCCCGTCATGGTTACACTTGAATATGTAATGGCCGCCATATTGGGAAGTTGTCAAATGCGCACAGGAGTGCAGTGGAGACGTGTTGTTGAAACTTTTAGATTGTAGGCGAGTTTTTTTTTTTTTGTTGGAATTATTACATGAGCTGTTAATCTATTTTATTTTAAATTAAATGGAATCTTTTATTTCTTACTGCATTAGATGTATCCTTAAAACTATGGCCATGCACAAAACTGTATATTGTCTAAAAAGAAAACAATTGTTCGCTGTTAGGGGGTGCCTTCCGGAAACAATATCTGATTTGTACAGACAGCTGAATATTAGTACGTAGATAAGCGAATCTCTGCAATAATAAAATCATATGTACTGAGATTGACAATACGTTAGTTAAACGTGTGTGTGTTTGCTTGCTTGTTTGTTTGCTTATTGTAGCGATGTATAAGAAAGCCCACATTCAGTAACGGTCGTTTATGGCCTGATGTCACGATGATGAAGACTCCCTATTTTCTGCTTTTATTATTGGGGAATATTGACCTGTCACTGTCACACTGCTTGGCATGAGCTTCTAATGGGGTAGGCATGGGTCCTCCACGCTGGTCTGACTGACTATATGTACTTTACGGAACAAATTTATGAAACCCTCACAGGTTTGCAAGTTTCCTGACGATGTTTTCTTTAACGGAGGTGATAATTTAATTATATCTGACCATTATCTACCATTTATTGAGTACCAATACCTAGGCCATAAAGATGCAGTTTTGTTTTGATTTTTTTCACACGAGACCATTGACTACTGCTGGTCTCGCTCCGTACAAGTATGTCATTACAATTAATTCATAAAAACATTAACGAATGCCTAGAAATATTGTTCATAAAGTTTTTTCCACCGTGCAACTGTCATACTGTCATTTTAAGAACGGGTTGCCAATACTAAAATACATATGTACATAAAATAGACGACCACAGTTTTTTTGCGACTCTATTATTTCATAGTATTGAACGGCATATTCATTACAAATCCGACGAGCTGATTGGCTGGCCCTCCACCAATCAGCAGCCTTTAAATTTATTATTAAATACCGAATAATAATTGTAGATGCTATATAACTATGCCAAACATCATCACCAATATCTCAAGACCTCTGAATGAGAGTTTGTATTGTCATTGTTGAGAAGTTTAGAAAGTATCGAACGACTCAAAAGGTCTAGTCAGACTGGTTTGTGTTGAGTTTTTTTTTTTAATAGCCGTGAGTTTTTGCAGCTCGTTTCGCTATTATATTTTATGATCAGGTTTTTTGTCAGTGATGGAGGATTGGCAAAGATTTTTTTCGCGACGTTCCGTTAATAGTGTTTCGATTGTATTATTCAAATACAATATATTAACACTGTGAAGAATCTTCGCATAGTTTAGTGTCTTTAAATACGTAAATACACAGCTAAATAATTATGTATACTGGAATTATTATGGAGTTTCTTGCCCGTTCTTCTCCATTGGAAGTCAACATTTTGGAACGTGGCACCTAGCGTCGTAACTATTCTTAAGTACCTGTATATGGTCTACATGAATAAAAACACATCTTATACGGGGCTCGTAGCTACATAGCTACCGCGCAGATCGGTCGATCTGCGAGGTTAAGCAGCGCTTGACACGGTCAGTCCTTGGATGGGTGACCATTTTTCACATATCGAGAGTCCTCCGTGCCTCGGAAAGCACACTAAGCAGTTGGTCCCGGGTGTCATACGGAGACCTATGACAGTCGTTAAGGGTGTCAGTAGCTCAAAAAGTCTGACAACCAGTCTAACCTTACAGTATCAGTGTCTCCCAATTATTGGGTGGCGGAGGTCAGTTGGCAGTCGCTCCGTGTAAAATACTGATATTCAGCCGCAAACGGTTAGATTGGAAGCCAACCCCGATGTAGTTGGGAAGAGGCTAGGCAGATGATGATGACGACGTACCTAGACAAATTATTTTAGTAATAGATACATTCGTGTTTTCAAATATATTAGTAATAAATATTTCATTATTTGTTACATTATAGGTAGCATAATATAGCATCACGCCTGTATTCTCCAAAGAGTTAGGCAGAAGTGTACTATTGTACACTCACATTCCGCCGCTGCCATTATTCAGCCCCATGTAATAGGGGGCGAGCCTATTGCCGTCTACCGGGCACACTTCCAGACTCCGTGCTGCTACTGAGAATTTTTCATACAGAAAACCCCAATAACACTTTGATCGACACGGGAATCGAACCCAGGACCTCACGTTCACTAGACGCGCCACCAATGAGGCAGTCGGTATTTTGTTATAAGTAATGTATAAATATTATTATTATAAATATTATACTTAAAAGTTACACCCATGTAATTCACAAAATGGCAATTGATAATACTGCATATCATTATACCTGCTTTCCACGACGGGTTAGGCAGAGATGTTGTATTGTATACCTACATTTCACCAATGCCATTATGAAGTCCCAATTGGGCTCAATTACATGGGGCTCAGTATCGGCGTATAGAATTTTTTTAAATAAGCTCAGGCAGGTAAAATATCTTTGTACAGACAAAACTCAATAGCACTGTGCCTGACTCGGGAATCGAACTAAAGATCTTACGCTCAGCAGCTGCGCTTGCAGCCACTATACCACGAGGCAGTCAATTAATATTATCTAAGTTACTACTTCTGTCTTTGTCTTTTCATGACATTTAGGACTGGAATCATCCCGTCTTCATGGGTTTTGGTGACCCCTTGATAAGCCTCGAGTTAAATCCAATCTAGCCAGGTCAAACCCGGCCAAAAACAAGTTCAATAATAAACATGCCATCATGTATTAATTAGGTAAAATGAATGAGTATCTAGTAACAAAAACACAATTAATTTGAATACTTTTATTATAAAAAAAAATCGAAACGAAAGGAACATTTATAATAGTAAGAAAAAAGATACAGCGATTATGTTATAGGCTTGTTCGATGTACATAGGTTATAGACCACAGGCCATATATACAGGGAATAATTAAAAAATAATAATTATCAATAAATATTTCCCATACGGAACAAATATTTGTATGATCTACGGATAGTTGTTTCGGGTGTGGATGTGTGTGCATGTGACATGCATGTTTGTAAACTGTACCCGCGACACAGGCAGTGCCGGATCAACCACGTAGCAAGAGTAGCAATGGCTACGGGCCCCGCGCAAAATGGGGCCCCGCGTATCCAAAACCTCGTAACTTTTTGGGTGAAAGTTATTAAGAAAATATAACACAGAATTTCATACGGTAAACGCACAAGTTCTACAAAAAGTCAATTTATACTTAAGAGGCCAAAGCAGATCAAGGGCCCTCAATAGAATTTGCTACGGGCCCCGCGCTTGCTTAATCCGGCACTGGACACAGAAGAAATCCTAGTGAGTCCAAAAAAAAGTATCATTTATTTTTCAACGCCGGATAAAAGTTATCTTAGCTGTTAATTTGAAATTATAACAGTTTTTGTATGGACTCATCAGAATATCTTATCAAAGTTTTATCCAGCTATTGAAAAATCAGCCCTAAATACCATATTAATAAAAACCCTTGACAGATTTTTGACATTTTTCAATTAAATGACGTTTACTATTTGACAGCTACTTGAGTAAACGAGCTTTGTTGAAAGAGGTTTATTGAAACGGACCATAGAGTTTAGTTTGGGAATCACGAAACTCCTTGCTATCCTGAGACTAACAGTAGGCGAAAATAGACTAAGTATGAGGATATTTCGAGACATGTATGATTTCATTCAATCATTTTCACAATAAAGACTGACTGTTTCAGGCAAATAGGTTAGCCGATGCGACGAACGTAGATACGTTGCGTCGTTAGGTGTTTGCGACCGTGACGGGTAGGCCTGTGACTGACTTTGACTAAAACAGTCTGGTCAAAGTTCTTAAATATGAACTAGTTGCAAGAAAATACGTGTCAATATTTGCCATTCTTTGACTAGTTTGTATATAATACTGTGTTTATGTATAATTATTAATTAATGCTGTTAGACAAATTCATTCAGTATCAAATATTTAAACACGTGTTTTCTTCCATAAGTTCAAGTTTCACAAGATAGTAATATGTTATGGTTAATTTTAATTAATTTGTAGAACTGTGAAAAAAAATTAAATCTTAAATTTTAAAATTAAAAGCCTGTGATCTATTGACAAAAGAAAACTAAAAATACTGATAAACAAAATAATAATAAATGCTTCAATGATAGTGACGACAATTTACTGTATAAGGCCGCGGTCCCACTGACAGCGGTTGCTTACGTGGTAGCGGAAGCGGGTGAATTATATCTAAATCATATTTTAATTAACCTAATTTTATTTATGCAATAAGTTGTTTAACGTTATATTTTAATGAAACTAAGCAAAACAAGCTCTTTTTTTGGTATCCCTACACCTACTGATTATGATTGAATAACCTAATGTAATTAAAATTAACAATACACAATTTTATTTAAGTTTTTGCAGTGTTTTTTGCTGTCTGGAAGGCAAATACACGAACTTGATCAACCCGCTTCCGATAAAATTTAATTAAAACTAAAAATTAAACAAAGTGCTAAACAAAATGGTAATAAACCTAATAGGTAGAACTTAGGAGACATTAATTAAAAATGCGCTTTAAACAAGTGTTCATGTTACGCTAAAACCTTCAGTTAACAGTTCAATAAAAAGTATTAATGTTTGGTACAAAAATACGCATGTTTTGTTATTTTCCATACAAACATATTAATATCTACTTACATACAATAAATTAAGATTTTGATACGAAACAAAGTTAAGTTCCCTTTTCCTAAGTATATTATGGAAAAAATATGTGACTTTTATATTGGCAAGGATATGCGTTGCAATTAAATAGGCGAATATAAGGAAGTTAAATTTTCTTTAATTAAATAAATTAAATTAATCAATTAACCTCGTTTCAAAGAACATTGTTCCAACGGCAAACGTGTGGCGAGATGTGAAGTAAACAGTGCTATTGCACATGATGGCATTGGCAACCTCTTTAAGTAAAGCGAACTTGTCATGAGCTCAATTCGCGAATGAATAAGATTTGAACGAAAAAGTATGAGGTTGTAAATATAGCAGAGGTACTTACAATATTTTTCTGTGCAAACTGTGCCGGTGTCGTGCATTTTTTGGGCTCTTAATATTTAATTTGTTTGTGTTTATATTGTATTAAAATTAAAATGGTTACTTCATTCAGTAACAACCGATTATTGTCATCCAATATACAGGCTTGTTTGGTTTGGGAATGTGAATTAAATTTAAATGTTAATAGTTTCTTGAAATAAATTTAATCTTTAACTTTAGATGAAAGTTCGTTATATGCAGTCATTTGTCTCAAAGCTCTGTTTACAAATACAAGTAAAAACTCGCTAACTCGCTACTCGCTTGCTGTCTGAACGTGGCCTTACGATGGAACAATATTAACAACTATGTATGTGATACAATTTAATATTTTCCTTGTTTAAGTCTACCTACCTACCAACAAATCTAGATAGCATGATATTGCTAGAAGTCCAAATATTAACTTTGGTACATACATTTTTTAATTTTAAATATTTTTTCATAAGATTATATTGATTAGTAACGATTTCCAGCAATCGCGCGTTGTTCCTGAAACAAAAATATAGGCGGACTAAAACAAATGGAGGACAAATTATACAAAATGCATTTCTCGTTCAAAAACTACTTTCTGTGGGGTAAATGTTTCTTCAAACTCAATTTAAATGTAATTTGAACGGGTTTTGCAGCAGTACAGGACAAAGTTTAGTTCGCTTTCTTTTTAATGAATAAATACAACTCACGGTTTTACCAGCTGTCTCTAAGTTAACGTTAAATTTATAATAGATAAATGGTGAATATCTAAACAAGTAGGCATGCTTATAAAAAAAGTTTAAATATAATTCTTCATTTTTTTTCTAACAGTACGATTATTTCTGTATCGTGCTTATCAAACCCACGGCCCGTGGTGTAAGCCAACCTCTTCAAACGATCCGTCTTCTTTCTCATAAGCCATAACCTCTGTTGAAGTAGGTCTTTCTTGAATGGGAGGCAATGGAAACTACACAAGCATCAGTAAAGATAAGTCACAGAGGGAAGTAGTAGCTCTGCATGACCTCACTTGTATTTATTATGTTTACCACTTGACGTTTTCAATGGGCTGAAACTCACCGTGCCGTCGCGTCACTTTCTGCCGGTGCTCAAGTCTTGTAGTTCACTGCTGTCGTCGCTAGAGGCGCTGGCTCCGCAACCATTAGTGACGGTAGCCGAGGGCGCTCCTGCAGCCGCCGCCATTGCCATTGATAGCGGTATGGTGATGAACTGTGGCTGGTTTGATGATGATGCTAAGAAAGGTGAAAAAACATTAGCATGACATTACCATCAAGCAAGTTCTCATCAAAGCGAACGCCAAATATCTTAACTACATAATTTTCAATTACGTCTCAAAAATGTCATGATATAGATCCCAGTTTTTTTTTTGCGAAATAAATATCCTTACATGGCTCATGATAATAAATAATTATATAATACTCTAAAACAAAAATCAGCACCAAAAAATTTTACAACTTAATATTATAAAGAAAAAACTAACTTCAAAATATAAATTCCACTGTTTTCTTGTTGAAATCGACAGTTTTACAACAACATCAAACCGTATCACCAATTAAGAATTACTTACCACCTTCCTGCCCCTGATTAGCAAGTCCCAATATAAAGCTGTGAGGATATCCCATAGCCAAGTTTCCGAGTCCAATATTACTGCCAATGCCGTCCAGTCCCACTCCGGCTAGAACCCCCGAATGATACAGCATTGCTCCTCCAGGCAGGTCAAGCTTCGGCAGAAGTTTTGGTATAGACTGACTTGGCTTACTGCTGTCGGCTTCTTGGGTAGTCGAGGATGTTGAAGCCATTGGTTCACTGTGGGATTCTCTGCAAGACCAACAAGTTTGAATTTGTAATAAAATTATATTCTGTACTGGGTAAAACTATTGGCTAAGGAATCAATTGGATTGGATCATCAACAATACATATCAGAATCATAGCAGAATCGTGTAGTCTGTTAGGTGTGCGAATATCAAATGATAGTCTCTCAGTTATCCAGATCTACTCTATATTAGAGAATAAATAATAGTACTTCAGTATACTATTTACGAATGAACGGACACGATAGGTTTCTCGTATGTTTATCAATCAGTTCTATCATTTCTTCAATTCATCAATAAACTGTATCAAGTTTCAAGTTATAGCTGCTCAATTTTTAAACTCCCTGAATTTCATCATTTAAGCATGAATTCTGTCTTACCTTTGTTTGCCTTCTCTCTCGTTGCTATCGCACCCCCACTCTTGCTTGTGGACCTGCATGAGCTTCTCACTGGGAGACTCCGGCTCACTGCCGCTTTCATCTCCACTGTCGCCTGATGACGCCGGTTCATCCTGAGAACAAGAATTGTTGCGTTACTATAGGAGAATATAAAATATCTCGGATTTGTCCAACATATTTGAACTTAACTCGGCCTAGGAAAGAATATATGTGATAGTTGCTATCTCTTATAAACATGCTTTTATGAAAAAAAATATTAACGAGAAAGGACACTATTTGTTAGCCATTGTGTGTGTCAGACTTATTTTTACGCGGTGTTAACAGTTTAAGCGAAAATCTATTTTCTCATCGGGATGCCTTTGAACGCAGCTTCGCTTCGCACATCTTTTTGAATCTTTTTATAATAATTCTTCTGTACGTATGTATGTCACTCAGCTCCTCCTAAACGGCTGGAACGATTTTGATGATTTTTTTTTTAGTTTTTTTTGTGTGAGTAGGTGGCGCTGCGATCGAGTTTTACGTTCGGGCAGGACAACGTCTGTCGGGTCCGCAGTAGTAGTAGATAGTATATTTTTAAGGGCAGGGCAACTTTTGGAGTGTTTTTTCGAGTGATCCTCACCGTATAGGTCAAATGAATCCCACTCATATAAAATTGTATCACATAAAAACGATCGCATGCGCCCATCGCATGCACCAACAGCGGATTCCGTTAGTCATATAGATAGGTACTTATGTTAAGAAATGCCTCTCATAAAAATTTTGAAGTGTTCATAATTTGGCACTGGCGTTAAGGCGCGATGTGTGACTTTGATTGCGAGAGAGAAATTTATTAAATCTTGAGTACCTGCCGAAGTGTTATTATTGTTTAAGAGTTTAATCTGCATATTGATTACAGAATTAGCTGACCGGTATCAGTTAAAAAGAAAGTCCTTATCGCTTATCATGAGACGGATCGCGGAACAATGGGTTTGACAAATTGCATACAAATTGTTTGGGCAATCATGATCGCATACACGAAATAGCAATTTTTCTGGCGATTTCTAAAGGTAAATTGGTTTCTGGTACAGAAAATGCCTCTTGGAAAGATGTGAAGACGGATGGTAAAGAAATTATTTTACCTATAATATCTTCGGCATCGAACAATTACCAGTTTAATATCATAGAGGTTGACTATTTAAAAATCGACAGTAATTTTAATTTCTCAATCAGTTTGAGTCGACCTACATAACATAGCATCGCCTATTCTATACCCACATTTCGCTGATGCCGTTATTGAATCCTATATAACACAAGGCGAGCCTATTGCCATTCTACCGGCCACAAGAGAAATTCTATACAGAAACGCCTAATAACACTTTACCCAACCCGAGAATCGAACCCTCAGTAGTCGAGCGTTATTGTATATTACAAATTAATATAGCCAGACATTATATCACTGCCAATATTTTTTATTAAAGCATTTTTTTTTGTTTTCCAGCTAAGCGATTTTTGGCCAGTATTTTATAATTTTTCCTTCGCCTCGTATTACACAGCGCACTCTAAATCTGACACGGACGCAGGTGTAACTGAAACTCAGCACTTACAACGTTTTAGCGAAAACGTATAAAAACGGTCTGTTGGTGCTACTTACTGTGTTATACCGCTTGTCAGCCGACGGGACTTAAGTGTATGGGCTCTGTGTAGTGTTGCCAGATCCGTTTTTTTCAATATCGGGACATAAGTGGAAAAAAGCGGGACCGAGAAGAAAAATCGGGACGTACAAAAAATGCAAGTCAATGGTTACAATAGTTCTTCTCGTTCGGTGTCTGATAGTTTTAAATTGCGTGCTAACTTTTGATAACTAGGTACTGAGACGAAAATATGATAGTGATGGAATCCGGGATTTTAGGCGACCGGCAGCCTAATTACCGATGTAGTGACAGGCATAAATTATGCGATAACTGCTGTCAAACGTCATTTTTGTGTCATCTCACTGTCAGCCAATACATTATGTATTGGCTGACAGTGAGATTGCGGTCGCGTGGCTGTCGCGTTGATGCCGCTTTTTTACGTAATTAGGCTGCCGTTCAGGGTGGTGGCGGTACAGATCCCGAGAGGGCTGAAAAACGGGACGTCCGGCCAAAAGCGGGACATTTGGCGACACTAGTTCTGAGCTCTGAAAATGTTTACTTTGATAAAGTTTTTGGTGTGAGTTCAATGTTTATACTGACGGTCATAATTTGGCCTACGCACGTAAAATAGTTTTTTTAAGTTCAATTATATCACGCCTGTATTCCCCGAAGGGTTAGGCAGAGGTGTACTATTATTATACTTATTTCGCTGGTACAGTTATTAATACCAATGTTATAGGGGTGAGTTTATTGCCATTTATCAGGTACAGTTCCAAACTCCGGGTTGAAATTGTGAGTTTTTTAATAGAAAAAACCTAATAACACTTCATCAGGGGCGTAGCTACCGTATCAAAGATATGGGGCAAAAATCCGTGAAATGTTATCCACAATCTCACTCAAACTCTTAGGCCGTACGCTAAACTTCCCGAGAAAAAAATAACAAAACTAACTAAAAAGCAAAAAAATAAAATGCTTAGTCTATACATATAAATAAAATTGGAGTGTCTGTTTGTAATATTGAAATAACCGTTTTTTACTACATGCATATGAATATTTATACGGTACATACACCAAAATAACATTTTTTACAATTTTTGTCTGTCTGTCTTTCTGTCTGTCTGTTTGTATAGGCTAATCTCTGAAATGGCAGGACCGATTTTGAAGGGACTTTTATTGGCAGGTAGCGGATGTAATAAGGAGTAACTTAGGCTACTTTTATTTTAGAAAAATTCTTTTATTTTAGAAAAAAATAGGGTTATGTGCATTTGGTCTCACTAAAAAATACATTGTTAAGTTCCGACATCCACGCGAACGAAGTCGCGGGCACAGCTAGTATACAATATAGTAGTTGAAGAATATTGAAGTCGGAGCCAAGTGCCGCCCCCCCCCCCCCCCCTCTCAACTATCAATACAGGGCCCGTCTAGGGCAAGCTACGTCACTGCTTCATATAATTCAAAAGCTTTATTATTCTAGACCGGGATTTTATGCTGCTAGCTCTTCGTGGACCTATGAACCTATTCTAGTACAAGATACAATCAAATGCATGGCTATTATTTTACCATTTACTGAAATAAGCTATAGACAAAAAATCAAAACAAATGTGCAATTCTTATTTATTGTTTTAATCTAAAACTTCTCATCTCCTGATCACCTTTGAAACTTTTTCTATTAGTAACTTGACCCCAGTTCCAACGTTACTCAGTCGAAATTACAACAGTCCAACCTATTGTTACCCTGCGCACGCGTATGACAAATCTACATTCTATATACACACAAGGCTTTGTTACGTCACACAGATAAATCACGCCAGTAATTAGCTGGTATCGTGCGCATCAAAGCAGCACAATTGTTAATAAATACCTACAAAGGATGATTTCCAGGGACGGGTGCGCGGGCGCCGATACCATCGTACTGGTACTGTTGTTAGGATAGGGTGGATAAGGCGGAAGGAAATGTCGTTAATTATGGTTTCATTCTTTGTGGGCTTCCTAGTACCTATATAGTTTCTTAACCAGAGTTTTACATGTCTCGACATTTTTATTATTTCATTATTTTGTATTCTTTTTTTCATCTACTTTGATCTGTTTTATGCCGTTTTTATTTTTTCTTCGAAACACGTAACGTTACGATAAGTTTATTTTTCCTTATATAATTATGAATTTGTTCGACTATACTAATAATAGCATTATCACGCTATTCCCCGAAGAGTTAGGCAGAGGTGTACTATTGTACGCCCACATTTCACCAATGCCGTTATTAAGTTCCATATAATAGGGGGCCAGCCTTTTGCCGTCCACCGGACACAGGTCCAGACTCCGTGCTCCTATTGAGAATTTCCATAAAGAAAAACCCAATAACTCTTTGCCCGACCCGGGAATCGAACCCAGGACCTCATGCTCTGCAGTCGCGACCACTAGACCAATGAGGAAGTCATATACTAATAATATACTATTGTTTAATATTTCAAAGCTCGCGGTAAGTAAACACAGGAGGCGAAGAATGGGGTAATGCCCACCAAAACATACGCCCAACAGTGGACTGGATCTTGAGAATCTCGATTATAATAAACTTATCAACCTAAACAATTTTAATTCTAACATACAGTTCCAATTCCTTCAAGTTAACATTTAAAGTCCCAGTGCAATACTATTCCCGAAAGAGGGCTTATCCACACTATTCCACCGCAGCCAGTAAGCGTAGGCGTCGCCTTTATTCGCCGACGCACTAAATAATAATAATTGTGGTTAACTAACTACCGTTTAACGCATTCGGCTTTCTTCTGTGCATCTGATAAGTCGGGTAGGACGGTCAGAAAAAAAAAAAACGATTTTATTTATTGTGTTCGTAGAACATGTTTGGTTTGGTCTAGTTTTTTCTTTTTTATTTGATGTGCTTGAAGATTATACGCGACATTTCAAGTACCTATTGGTTTCCAGCGAGAGTCCTAGGGTTTATCCTGAAAGTGTTCTAATGGATTGCTTGCATTGTACTTGCATAGTCTTTACCGTTAAATATTGTACTCAGTATAAAAAACTATTATTTTAAAAGAGTATCCATGGAGTTTTTGCCGGTCTCTTCTCCATAGGACCTACCCACTTTGGAACCGTGCACCTAAAATCACAACGTTTTGAAAGAGCTTGTAAAGGCCTACTTGAAATAAAAATATATGACTTTGACTTTGACGTTGTCATCAGCATCTAAACGTGGGCTATCAGAACGTGATTATGTCATTAGCCTCTGGAAATGGCTGAATACATTCATTCATTATTTAAAAAAAAGCGTTATTAATGTTAAAATGTACTGTCTTAATGTAATATCTTAATTTGTATGCTTACCAAAGCGAAGCATTGTGATACTCTATTTTATTAAATGGAAATCATGTCTCTGATATTTACCTGCTATACAAATAACTGATTTCGATTTAATTTTTTCTATTAGAAAATGTTCAGTAGCAGCCTGAAGTTTGGAATTGAGATCGGTAGGTGGCAATAGGTTCGTTTCTCTTACAAGGGGCTTAATAAATTGGGAAACAGGAAACCGGGAACTCAGGCGTGATATATATTAAGAAAAACTGATGCAATCTTTTTTTCCATATAAAATAAATAAATAAAGGTAATCGACGACACGGTTGGCGCAGTGGTTAAGCGATTAGCTTTCTGCGCTATGTGTCGCGGGTTCGATCCCCGCACGGAACAAATATTTGTATGATCTACAGATAGTTGTTTCGAGTCTGGTTGTGTGTGTATGTGACATGTATGTATGTAAACTGTACCTACGACACAGGAGAAATCCTAGTGTGGGGCAACGTTTAAAAATAAAAAAAAAGATCTTTCATAGAATTCTGTTCTGCCGACATTACACCAGGGTGGTATTAAGTGTCCAAGTGTACAATCGTTCGGAGCGCCCGCGCCGTTTTTGGACGTTACAGTTTGTTTACCATAGCGCAGTGACGTCACAATGCTACAGTTACCTCATTATTGTGCTAACTGTAAATTAACGTAGCTTAACTGAGTGTTGTTCACTTAGATATTGGTTTGTTAAGTAATAGATTTAATTAACTTCCTCAATAGCAGTTATAAATTTAAAAAATCTGGCCCTTTCTGAAAAAAAAAAATATAATGATTTCAATTTCGAAAAGATAATGTGTGGCATATTCCTTTGGGAATTAGTCTGACGACCCAAAGGCCCTAGTGCAAGTTTCTTCTGACAAATTTGATTTACTACATCGAACGCGTTCGGCGCTCCGATTGGTGGAGAGCACGAAACGAACCAATCTTAAGGGGTACAGATTTATGTGTAACGTGTCACGGGTTCGATTCCCGAACAGAACAAATATTTGTATAATCTACAGATAGTTGTTTCGGGTTGGGGCGTGTGTTCATGTGAGATTTATGTTGTTTGTAAATTGTACAACAATATAATAAAGAGTAAAAAAAAAGATTTTTAAAAAGCTCAATTTCAATAATCGCTAATATTTATAATATACAATACATTATCAGCATCAATACACGTTCTCTTTCACAAACGACGCGTTTATCAATTGTTTCAAGGCGTTCCTGCATCTTTCACATAACATATCATCATACCTGTATTCCCCGGGATTAGGCAGATGTGTACTGTGGTACACCCACATTTCGTTACCTTTAAGTCTGCTTCTTTCACTTTCAGACTTTATCAGGACTTTTTTATTAGTCGATTTTTTTTGTGACGTTGCCCTTTACTCACACAAATACCCAGATCCGGAATATCTTTCTGTAGGTTATATAAATTATTAGTTCCTTGCGGGACTCGAACCCGCGACACGTAGCAGTCGAGTCTAGTCATCGAGTCTCGGATACACTTGTATCCCTAGTTTTTTTTAACGTTGTCCTATACTCAGAATAATTCCTGTTTCGTATGTGCATTTACAAACACAAGTATCCGGAAAATCTTTCTATACGTTATATAAATATTATTTCCGTGCGGGACTCGAACACGCGACACACAGAAGTCGATCGCTCAGTCACTGCGCCAACCGTGCCGTCGAATTTACTAATTAAACGTGTAACCTGCTTTTCGACAATCGTCGTTTCAGAAGACTAGCCGGAATGTCAAAACTAGGGTGGAGAGAGAGGCTCTGATGAATAAATTAAATATAAATTTGATTGATGTCGGTATTCTTCAAAGTATTCTGTCAGAGCCTCTGTCGGAAGCAGCCATTTTAGTTTATAAAATACTTAATAGTTTAGAATAAGTATGTACATGTTTAGATTGCGATGGGGCTGGCATGGTCTTATGTGATTACAAGCCCCCAAATAAATTCAGATTAAAAAAAAAAGAAAAAAAAAACGAAGATTAGCCCGAATTGTAATGTTACCGGGTTATGCTCGATAAGCGTTTTCAGTAGAAATGCGAAAGATCACTATCTATAATTAAATTACATTTCCATTTAATTAAAAAGTGATGTATTGATAAAATTGTACTGATAATTTATAGCTTCAGTTCAGTTCACTTCATGGAAATCGCCATTGTAACGGTTCGTTCACGACGAAATATTTTGGAACTCATAAAATGATCTTGTGGTTCGATCCCTGGCTTGGGCAAACTGTTATTGGGGTTTTCTGTCAGAAAACTCTCAGTAGCAGCCTGGACTTTGGAAAGGTGTAGTTGGTAGATGGCAATAGATATAACATAGCGTCACGCCTTTATCCCCGAAGGGTTAAACAGAGATGTACTATTGTGCATCCACATTTCGCCAATGCTGTTATTAATAGGCAAGCCTATTGCCAACAACCGGGCATATTTCCGAACTCTGTGCTGCTACTGAGAATTTTTATACCTACAGAAAATCCTCATGACACTGCTCGACCCGAGAATCGAACCCAGGACCTCACGCTCAGAAGTCACGCGGGACCACTAGATCAATGAGGCAGGAAGCCACCAATGGGACCATAGGTGTACAGGTGTAAACTGTTAAAAACCTTGTCCCACAGTAATATTTCTCCTGTATCGTGGGTACAGTTTACAAACATACATATCACATGCACACACAACCGGACCCGAAACAACTATTTATAGATCATACAAATATTTGTTCCGAGCGGGAATCGAACCCGCGACAACTAGCGCAGAAAGTTAATTGCTAGCCACTGCGCCAACCGTGTCGTCAAACAGAACTCGTTTTATAATTTTTTTTATATTGTTTTTTTTTTTTGAGTTGTCTCATGCAGAGTTGTAGCTCAGGGAGCTTTTACTGCTTAACCGGGCAAATGGCGAGACCAGAAGGGCCTCCAGCCGAGAAACAGAACTCTTCACGAAACAGTGCTTAAATACCTTCCACATAACCTACCCGAAACACAAAAGTCTGTCCGATTTGTGATTCAATACTCCAAAGCTGGCTACAGTGGTGACGACGTAATATTTGAACATAGGATCAAATAAAAGAGTCGAAAGAAGTCTAATATTTGTACTGGTCCAGTGTCTATTGGACACATTTGGATCCAATGAAGTACAGTTTAGCAAATAATATGGCCTTTAGATGTACTGGATTTTGAAAGTCGGAGACTGCAGAGATCATTTCACAGAGTATTCTACTTTTAGTTTTTTAAATCGCTGGCCCATATTGAGAATTATTCCTGCATTGTGGATGCGTTTACAAGCATAAATATTATAAAATAACATCACGCCTGTGTTCCCCGAAGGGTTAGGCAGAGGTGTACTATTGTACCTACTTTACGCCGATGCCGTTATTCCATGTAATAGAGGGCACAGTTCTAGATTCCGTGCTGCTACTGAGAATTTCCACCGGAGGACGGGCAGCAGCGTCCTCTCACTAATCGGTGAGCCACTGCGATCCCCAAGCCGCCTGCCAAGCGTGGGGATTATGGCAAACCCCCCCTTGGGGGAGGCCTTCGTTCAGCAGTGGACGTCTTCTGGCTGATGATGATGATGATGACTGAGAATTTCTATTAAGAAAAACCCCATAACACTGCCCGGTTCGGGAATGGCAACCAGGACCTCACGCTCCGCAATAGCGCTTGCGACCCCTAGGCCAATGGGGCAGTCAAGGATAAATATTGACATGCATTAATACCCAAACCCGAAACAACTATCTGTAGGTCATATAAATATCCCCTGCGGGCATCAAATACGTAGGACAGCAGTCGATTGCTCATAGGCTCAGCAATTAAGAGGAATAACTCACAAGCCTAACGCTTACGGCTATTTGTGTACATCGCAGGTAAGGTCATATATGATGTTCAGTAACGTCACTCCGGTTATTTCTTGGATGGGTCACCGCCAGTGGAGTGCGGTGCATAAAGACAAAAAGACACTGCCTACCCTACCTAATAACTCAGATAAATATTTACTATAAGATATCTGAGGTGGCAAATATCATACATTTTTATTTAATCGACAAAACGACGAACCAATACCTACATGCAGAAGGTATTATTGGCAAGTAAGCTTTTAAAAATTTCTGCATACCCGGTCTAAGAACTCTGTGCACGCCGCTGGTCATCTCTCTATTCTCACCAAAAACATCGAAGCCTTTCTGTGGTTTAGCGAGAACACTAACCTATGAAATATAGACCGCCCATTGTACACAAATTATTGTGTGTCTGTCCTATCTATGTCATATAGTGTGCATATAATAAATAAACAAATAATAAATACAGCTGTCATGCGAATATCTATGAAACGCCAATTGCATGGCGGCATTTGGGGTACCTTGAAGTACAGTTCCTCTCGCCCCTTCAACCCAATCAATTATTATCAAGATAACTTATTTAAAAACTACAGTTTCAGTAGAAAGCAGATCCAAATTTCATGGAATGCATATAGCAAAGCCGTAAGCAGGAAACACGCTATAAATCACAGCAAGAATTCCGTAAGCGAGCGAAAATCGCCATTACCGCCATACTGAATGCACAGGTGCGCAAATGCAAGTGATACGCAGTATCTTCCCGTCACGTGCCTTCTTTATTTGGGTAACATAAATATTTTGAACGCAAATTGACGTCAGTGTCAAATTTGTGATCTTTGAAACTGGAATACATTAGCGTTCGTAAAAACAAAAACACTCACACCACTCACAATACTCACGGGAATATTTATAGGTATAGGTAAGCAGAAAACGAGACACCGTTAGAAAATTGATTGTAGTACAAAAAATGATTATATTAAAAATAGATTAAAAGGCCTAACTTTTAATCACATAAAGCATAAAGCAGACAAAACAATATCGCTGATTAAATATGAGATTTATATCAATCAACAGGATACGAAATAAAATACAACCGCGCTCATACCAGAAATAAATTAAAAATAAACCATTAACGAAATGGAAAACTGTCGAAACGGGAGCGCACCGTGCACAGACAATCGGTCGATGGTATCGGTGATCGTGTTCGATGTATCGTCGATCGCCCGATACGATACACAAGCTCGTAATAAGATGAATTTGTATTACACTATGATTTTTGTGTCACTTTAAACTCTCGTAATTTATTGACTTCGAGATAATTATTGGAAAAGTATGAATGTTCAACAGTTAATTTTGTTACTGTAATATTAAGGATATTGTGAAATTAAGTTGATGGTAGCCGTTGATTCGTAGTAGTGTTGTAGCAACCTAAGGTTTCGACTCCGGACTTATGTATACTCGTATATTTGGCGACACGATTGTTGTAGTGGTTGAGGGATCGACTGCTGCGCTACGTGTTGCGGGTTCGATTTCCGCACGAAACAAATATTTGTATGATCTATAAATAGTTGTTTCGGGTCTAGGTGTTTGTGTATGTGGATATATGTGTTTTTAAACGCACCCGCGACATAGGAATTATTCATAGTGTGGGGCAACGTATTTAAAAAAGAAAAAAAAATGTATAGAAATATTTTGTCAGTAAATTCAGTTGTGTGTTATTATGCTGTTTGGGTCTATTTTTTATTGAATAGTTAATCTGGGTAGATAGATTTTATTCGTTATATCCAATTAAAAGATGACCCATCCTTTTAAAGGATTTTGGTAACCTTACCAAAATTAAAAAAAAACTATGAATCACTGGTGTATTAGTCGCAACCCATTTGTTTTTCCCGCATGTTATGTAACTTAATGTGTAATCCACACATTAAGTTACATAACAACACATCGTTCCTGTTATCCCAAAAGGGTTCGGCAGAGGTGTACTGTTGTACACCTACATGTCGCCGAGCACGTTATTGAGCACCATGTTATAGGCGGCGAGCCTATTACCATCTATCAATTTCCAAACAGAAGAAACCCAGTAACATTTTGCCTGATCCAGATATCGAACCCAGAATCTCACGCTCAGCAGCCGCGCTTACGACCACTAGACCAATGAGACAGTTGACACATTAAATCTACTCCAATTTTACCTTTTCAACCCAAACCAGATTTCCATACACCAACATCCGATAAAAATCTCCCGATAACAACGAAAACTCAGCGTTATTTCCACCGAATACATTGTAAATCATTATTCAGGGAGCCCATACAAATGTCTGGACACACATACGGACGAACAAACATGTGTATAGCCAAGAATTCCTATTATACCGGCCGGAATGCGTCTGGTTGATTTTGAATGGTCGCTTATTATGCACCCATTTACACCCGAGAAGCGGGCACATGGATACTGGCGCGCTGGAAGAGATAGGACACATTTTGATTGATTGGAAATTTTAGGTTATGAAATGATTTAGTCAAATGTTACTGTTATTTCGTTTTTCTGTTAGAAATTTGTCAGTAGCAGCCCAGAGTTTGGAGTTGTACCCGGTAGATGGCAATAGGGCTGCTACTTATTACAAGCGACAAAATATCGGCGAAATGTATGTGTTAAATAGTTTACAACTCTGCCTTATCCTTCGGGGAATATAGGCCTTATATTTAAGGTTTTATGTTGCTTAGGAGAGTATTTTCAATCTGCGTAAGGAAACGGGATCTCTTATTTTCCACGCTGGAATTTAATATGATGTAATTGACAGAAAATCCAAGGGTACACGACATACGATTGGCGCAATGGCTAAACGATCGGCTATCTGCGCTTCGAGTAGCGGGTTCAATTCTCACACAAAACATGTTTATTTGGCCTTCAGATAATTGTTTTTAGTCTGTGTGCATATGAGATTTTTGTTCCCTTATTTCTTTTATTCCTTTGTTTATTTCCTTTATAAATATATCACAGTTTCCAAAATAGCCTAGACCCGCGTACTGACTACACAATTCATCCAAACGTTGCCTCATCCAGCCCAACTTTACATCTGTAACGAAGATACGAAAACAGTAGCCCAAAGGCGTTTGATACGCATCTCGATAGCGCAGTAACAAGGGCCATGTTCATGTCAATCGCGCTAATGTTGCCGCCGAGGCACAATTGGTTAGCGCATGTATGTGTTATTTTAATACACATGCGCAACCAGTAGCAAGGTTATGTCCAACGAGACGTGGGCGGAGAGTTATTGGAGGTAGACAGTGTTGTTAGTTAAGTTTTGTTTTGGTGTGCTAAAAAGCTATCCCTGCAATTTAGATTTGTTTAGGTGATTATGGAGTTATATCTGGACGTCAATCATGAGTCCCAAACTCAACAAATGCTTTTTGTGATTGCGATCGTCATTTGTTTGTTTATCTAGCGAATTGTTTATTTTGGTTATCAATGGGCAAATTTAATGTAAATAAAGTTTAATATATCTTACAAAAAATGGGGTAACCGCTTTATTTATCTATTATATATATATAGGTATATATATATTTATTTATTAAATTCTTAAATCGAAATAAAAAACACTGTAAACATTTTACATAGCAAGTCTAAGCATCAAAAAAATCTACATACCGAAAAAATCTATTCGTTTACATAAAAAACTCAACCTACATAAGTTTTTTAATTTAAATATGTACGGTTTTGACTACAAATTAAACAATAGAAACTAAATCCTACTATCTTACTAATCCTATCCTATTATTAATATTATAAATGTGAAGGTTTGTGAGGATGGATGGATGGATGGATCTTTGTTACTGTTTCACGCAAAAACTACTGAAAGGATCTGGATGAAATTTGGCACAGAGATAGATTATAGTCTGGAATAGCACATATACTTTTTATCCCGGAAAAATGTACGGGTTCGTAAACCACGCGGGCGAAGCCGCGAGTGGAAGCTAGTCAAACATATATGAGTTCACACAACAAGTAGATGGGCTTTACAATTTTCGAATTCAACAAAAATGGCAAACTGTAACTATTTTACCTAGTCTAAATTCTAAATAGCACATAATTCCACAGATATAGTGGATCCGTGGTGACTAGTTAGTTACGTAGATATGTTCACTTTGTATATCTTTGCAACTGTAATACTGATACGGATCGGAGTAACGAGGTGCGGATTTGTGCGGAGAGTAGTTCCGAGAGAAATGTGGCGGATTTAATCGTGTAATTACTTATTGTGGGACAACTTGGAGTTATAACTGCGTTCCTCTATTAAGAAGCTTACTTTGGAATCCCTGAAACTGCAAGAAACATATTTTTCTTTTGTTTTTAAATTGCGTTGCTCATACTAGGATTTTTTCCAGTATTGTGGGTACGTTTACAAGACAAAACTCCACAGAAGCGCAATTGCTTAGACACTACACCAACGGTATCATGAAACTTCAAACAAAATTATTCTTAAAGTTTTGAGACGTGAAACCAAAAATAACTTTGTATTAGACTATGATTTTTGTGTCACTTTCAACTCCCGTAATTTAAAAAAAAAAACCCATCTATTATCTCGACGTCAATCGTCTAGATAATTTTTGGAAAAAGATGAATGTTCAACAGTTAATTTTGTTACCATAATATTTTGGATAATATGAAATGTTGATTGGAAAAATTGGGTCACCAAAATGTGGGTATGAAACAAAAGAAGAAAGAAACCGTTCTTGCATCGCAATTTATATTCTTAATTGAAAATCGAATTCGTAAAAAACAGGGTAACAACATTCTCAAAAAGAATTACTAATGCCATTAGATGTAAAGATAAAGTGATTTAAAATTAAAAGAACTTATTTTTCTAATAAGTTCTTCCCTTTAACTCATTGCAATTCTATTTCCATTCAAAAGACACTTAGATGACTACATAGGGTACATAAACTGTAACTAAAAGACAAATAGGAGCAAACCGTCCGAGCGTGTCTGTCGCCGTGTTGACGCGTGTCCATTGTGGTGCGGGTTCGAGCCCATGCGACGCAGATAACGGCTGACGGGACACCTGAATTTTAAACGAGCTGAGGTGCCAATTACTTGGTATTTTGAGTTCTTTTTTAATGGAGATTTAGTTATTTTTAGAGGTAGGCGATACGTGTAGTTAGGTGAGCAAGTTTTTCAAGTTTTTTAAAGTAAGCTGGATTTATTCAAGGATGCATCTTATTTAGAAATACTAAGTAATGGGCGACATCAAGATTGATCTGTCTTTACAGAATACTGAAGGGTAGAAGGGCTCGTAGTTACATAGCTACCGTGCAGATGAGTTACGAGGTTAAGTAGCGCTTACCGCGGTTAGTCCTTGAATGGGTGACCATTTTTCACAAATCGAGACCTCTCCGTGCCTAGACAGCACGTTAAGCAGTTGTTTTGGGTGTCATACGAAGACCTATGACAGTCATAACGTTATGTCAGAAGCGTTACTGGCTAGTAATTTGGTGGGGTCAGATGGCAGTCACTCCGTATATTACTGATTTTAGCCGCAACTGGTTAGATTGGGAACCGACCTCAATGTAGTTGAGAAAAGTCTGGGTATTTGATAATGGCTAGAGATGGTTTATAAAAAGTTTATCATAGAAATGATCTGTTTAAGGAAATTATGGATGTATGCATGATCCTCTTTTTCTATGGAGGAAACACCATACCTCGTTCCCCCATACCTACTTTTTTCCGATGTTTTAAAGTATCAACATTAGACATATCTTTATTTTAAACTAGCTTTAGACGCGACTTCGTCCGCGTTTCAGTCGTTTTTCGTAAAAAAGTAGCGTATGTCCTTCCTCACGATTCAATGGTTTTGATGTTCGTATATGATTTCTATGTAGCTTTAACCATTAAGGCTGCACACGCGACGGAAGCTTAAAAAATGGAGTAACTTCTCCCGTTTTCCCAACATTTCCCTTCACTGCTCTGTTCCTATTGATTGTAGCGTGATGAAAAGTATACTATGACCTGCCCAGGAGTATGAAAAATAATTGCACCAAGTTTCGTTAAAATCCGTCGAGTAGTTTTTGTTTCTATAAGGAACATACAGACAGACAGACAGACAAAAATTTTACTGATTGCATTTTTGGCATCAGTATCGATCACTAATCACCCCCTGATAGTTATTTTGAAAATATATTTCATGTACAGAATTGACCTCTCTACAGATTTATTATAAGTATAGATTAAACACTATAGTAGTGCTTGGACACATTCAAAATTGTTGAAAATAACAAAAACTATGGATGTGAAGATAATTTCTTTTTGTCGAAGAGTGTAAGGATTGCCCTCTTAAACACCAAAACAGCACATAATATAGCGTGGTCAATTCTCAAAATACACATTTATATTATTAATCTGTCATTTTCGTGCTCACCAGGGGTAAAAAACTTTTCGTGTTACTTTCAGTGACACGGGCTTCCTCCACGTAAGCTGTCATTGTCACCCGCTGTCCCGCGTAGATTATTTTTTTATTTGTAGTTGCCATATTTAGGTTGAAAAGGAAAAAATATAGAAAAATAACTTTCACTTTAGTCACGTTTGATATTGGAATTAAAGATTGTTATTGAAGATGTTGTACGGGAAAAATGAAAAAGATTGTCGGCCTCTGGAAAAATTTTATTTACTACACAGGTACACAGATACCGCGCTGGTTTGTCGATCTGCGAGGTTAAGCAGCGCTTGATGCGGTCAGTCCCAGGATGGGTAACCAATTTTCACATATCGAGACTTCTCCGTGCCTCGGAAAGCACGTTAAGCAGTTGGTCCCAGATGTCATACGAAGACCTATGACAGGGGTGACGGGTGTCAGCAGTGCAAAAAGTCTGACAACCATAGGGCAGTCTAACTTTAGAGTATCAGTATATCACAGTAATTAGGTGGCGGAGATCAGATGGCAGTCGCTCCGTGTAAAATACTGATATTCAGTCGCAACCAGTTAGACTGGAAGCCGACCCCAATGTACATAGTTGGTAGATGTAATGAAAGCAATTATTTCTCACAAATGACAAACAATTTGTCCCACTTCTGTAATAAATCCGCAATATGCGTATCGTGGGTGCGTTTACAAAGCCGCTATTTAGTCCCATGTTAAGGGGGGGTTAGGGGGCGAGTCTATTGCTATCTACCCGGCACAGATCCAAACTCCGTGCTGCTACTGAACATTTCCTTTCAACCACTAAACCACTGAGGCAGTCATTTCTATAGGTATTTAAAATGAAATATACTCAATTATGTACTCCACAATAAGATCAATACGGCACTAAAGCAAGTCTATAGCTATATTAGCATAGAAATAATTTGAGGCAAGTGAAGTAACATGCCGTGTTAGTTGATACAAAGGAAAGCTCCGATTACAGTACAATGAGATGTCGTAATTTCTAATGTTAATAACATAATAACAAGCTAGAACCTATTTAGGATTGAAATTGTAACAGAACGGGAGCGAGCGCCAGTAAGCACAGTGGGATAACTAAGGATTTTGATTTTTTTAGATACGAATTTTTTTACATTTGACAATGACAAATGATATGAATGTCAGTTAGTAAAATCTGGGTATGCTATGGATGTGTTTAAACAATTTATTTATCTCACAATTAAAATATAAAATAGCAGTTAATTAAGTGTCACTTGTAAAATAGAAACTTTAATTTATTCTGGCAGAAAATTTGTAAATAGACACTTAGACTTTTATCAACAAGTTGTTAAATAGACCCTGAAACTATCTGTACATCATCATATCAGGCCGTAATGACGTCATACAGGAGATCAGTAAAGGACAGCCCTTCCCTCGTAGTTCCCGTACCATATTTAACAGTACGACTCACAACATCTACATAAAAATTATTAAAATATCTTGTGAGTTGGTCTATCATTCACTCACACTAACACACACAAAGTAAAGATTCTTTAATGCAGATCCTAATGTAATATTAAGTTTTAGTTCTTTCCATTTATCGCTTAATGCACTCTATTAATGAGTTCCTATAAAAGCGTATAATTATCTCTTCCATAAATTCATAGAAAATCTGCTAGCTTTAATTAATAAACATAATTTACTTTTAAAACCACTGCAATTCCCACAAGTCATTAAAATTTTACAATACGATGAAGGCCATAGAAAAAATTGACGATATTTTTATAACGACCCGATTCATTGGTGCGTTTGTTTAAACCGCCACAGTGGAAACTCTTTTGTGGAACGAACAACAAGCAATGGATGGATGTTTATTTTGTATTTGTGCTTGTTTTAACACCTCGTTGGACAGGCCGATTGGGTTGAATACACCCGCCGCTTAATTGATGAGTACGGAGAAATAGGAAAATTTTATTTTGAAATTGTAGCGTAAGTTATTAACGATTTAATTGAAACGAAGTAGATAGGTTGGCATCAGATTTTTTGCTTTGTTAGTGTTATAAGTTCGTTTTTACTGTAAATATAATTACATATTAATCGGACAGTCTGATGATTAAAAACAAAGTAAATTCTCAGATTAAACAATGTGGCCTCGAGATCATAATCATAGATAATATGATTTGAGAACGCTAAGGCTTATTAATTAAAGCAAGCCCTAACATCAGGCTAACAAAAAGACTTAGAAATGAGCTACAATAAAACAGGGTAATAAAATAATAATTTCAATAGCAAAGTTACTTTCAAAGATACAATTTGGAAAATAGGACCAAATTTGTAGAAGCAAATATAACTTCCAAATCACCGTTATGTGGTATGAAACTTTTATCTAGCACTTATCATATTTCTTTAAAGATTCATCATTTTGATCCTCAACAGCCCATTTTTATTTACTGCGCACCCCTGTAATTGTGAAAATTACCCCAATCCTCAGTACATTGGCCGGTTTTTACTGCTTTACTTTACGCCTTTCTGCCGCGTCGCTTCCAGTTTTACGCCTAACTCCAGAGATTGGCATCAGAGTAAGTGTGGTTTACTTCTTTAACAGTTTATTGGGTAACCAATCGTTATTCCGTTTTATATGGCGGTTTTATTTTGAGTGTGCATTCCGTTTTATTTGTAAGCACGTGTTAATGGTTAAAATTTGCTGAGGTGTTTATTTTTATAGCGGTTATTTTTATCGGGGATGATCTATTGATTAAGTGATTTTGTTTTATTGGAAATCAAAGTAATATCTATAATACGTTTTATCATTTATATTTTTTCAATAAATTAGGCAATCTTTAATAATTTTTCGCTCTCTTCTCTATATTGTTTTTGTTCTAAAAAATTCTGATTAACAATAAATCAAATACAATAACTTAGATATTGTATCAATACACATAAATAAAAAATAATAAAACACACTTTTCTGGTACCTACTCGAATTACATCATGTTACCACCCCGTTCTGTCAGCCCTAAAATGATAGGATAATCATTTCAAAATAAACTCAAGACCCGATTTTTTATGAGCTGATAATTTGAAATCAGAACAGTTTTCGTATGGAAACACTCACATGCGGATTACCAACTTAAAAAAAAACCGAAATTAAAATTAAATATTTCACAATTACTGTCTTACCCCGTTATACCATTCAGCTGTTTCGTACAAGGCACACGGAAGTCGTGGACGGTCACAGTGCACAATAGGCGGCGAGATGAAAGCGCACTTAATATGCGTTACGTAATAGTTGCTAATGGTGGCCGGTGGTCATTGTTGTCTCGCGTTATCGTACGCCATCGAGATCTGCCGATCTTTTGCCAATATTATTCGGATATGCTGCGGATGTCGTGACTATTGTGTATGTAGACCACCCTTGCACTTCCCGTGGAGTATAAAGCTGATAATTGTATACACACATGGGTTTTTTTCTGTATGGAAATTCTTAGTAGCTGCACGGAGTCTGGAACTTTGCTCGGTAGATGGTAAGAGACTCGCCCCCTATTACATGAGATTTAAGGCATCGGTGAAATATGGGTGTACAATAGTACACCTCTGCCTAATCCTTCGGCGAATACAGGCGTGATGCTATGTTATGTTATATTTGTACACACCCAGCAAAAATAATAGGACACAATTTCAGTAATGGGCTGTAATTTTGAATTTTTACACTTAACGCAAGATTTACAGTTTTGTAATGCTTGGAATCTCAAGACGCACTAAAATAAATAAATATGATCATTTTTTGAAGTGATTTTCCATGTGTTAAAAATGGTCACCCATCCAAGGACTGACCGGGGCAAGTGCTGCTTAACCTCGCATCGACCGATCTGCGCGGTGGCTATGTAGGTAAGAGCCCCTCTATAGTAAGTGTAATAATATCTGAATATTGGAACACATTGGGCCGATATTTGTGCATTCAGTGCGGTACTTTCGGACTTACGGGCTCAACGCCCACTGCTACAGGGTGTGTTTATAATCCGGTAGTAATATTTTGATATAAGATAATGGTTTGTTTATATAATTTTGGAGTCCTTTACTGAAGAGAGAAGAAAGATCAAACTGAGAACAAATAGTGTGTTATCAATTTTAGGCGATAGCTTAAATATTGCTCATTGCTGTAAGATAGTTCAATCGGCTCAATTCTCGGGTCAGGCACATTGCAAGTGTAATTGTAATTTTCATTATCATTTTCTGTATGGATTATTTTATATATTGAGTTGCGAAATGAAGTTTGGAATTGTGCCCGTTAGATGGCATTAATCTCGCTCCCTAATACACGGGACTTTACAACGGAATTGGCGAAAAATCTGTGTCCAATAGTAGGTACACCTCTGCCTAACCCTCCCTTGAATAAAAGTGTGATTATACTCTGCAGAACTTCGAAACTAATTTTGTAAAATTATTGTGGGTATATCTATAATTTTCTAATTAAAGAGAGCGTTTGATTACTTTGTTTGAAGTTCGTTAATTACTTAAGGAATGTTTATCAAACGCACATTTACATACACCTGCCTAAACGGTTGTGGGACGTTAGAGTATTTATTTATCATACAAGACATAGTTCTTTCATTAACTTTACGACAGTAACGCCAGATACAGCAAATGTAACACGGAATTTTTGTACCATTTAAATTAACTTCGTAATTAAAGTCTAAGGCACTTTGAAGGCAATTCGACAAAGCGAGAGATCGCAAAAGGTCGCAGGTTCGTCGTCGTTTTGTTCTTTCCACAAATTTGAACTTTAAAAATCGCTTCGCAGTCATTATTACGTCATAGAATTATCATTATTAATATAAGGGATTCCTTTCGTTGAGTAATAGTAGTAGACAGAAATACGACTTTTCACGATAGCAAACAAATTCATGGTAATAACAAGCAAGAGGATTAAATATCTTCCATTCTTTTCTCATTTGTAAAGCTACTTTAGTTTGTAAACAACAGAAATCATTCTTATAAATATTAGACAATGTTACGTTACCTCTTGATTTCTTAAATCCTGCTACAAAATCAAATAAAATACTTTAAAACCTATGTTACGTTGCAAAAATAAATACTTAACTTAATCTAGAACTGTTTCAAAGTCTTACAACAAAGATAATACCACCTATCTGTATCTTATAAAAGATAAATAAATAATCCTATTTGTTGTAAACTATATAAAAATGTACTCAGGAATCGCAAAATTAACGTTATCTTGTCATTCTGAGATAACACGCAGATATCGGCCTATTAATTTATAAAAGCTTGTCCCTTTATGTTTTACAAGAATCAATTTACATAATAATTATGAAGTACAGCTACATAGTGTGGTAGAAACTAGTTTAGTGGACCATCAAAAGGTCTTTTTTTTTACTTTGAATACGTAATCTGCAGTTAATTTTTCTTATAAAAAAAAACGTTGCCTCGCACTAGGAATATTTCTTGAATGGTGGGCGCGTTTACACATATATTCACAAACACAAACAATCAGACCCGAAGCAACTATCTGTAGGCCATACAAATATTATAATTGAACCGTGCAGAGATCGAACCGCGACTTGTAGCGCAGAAAACCAATTGCTCAACCATTGCGCTTATCGTGTCGTTATATTAAAATAGTTTTTAACATTATTTGTACAATTTTAAAATCATGTTGTAGAGCGTTTGCTGCGCTATGTGTCGCAGATTCAATTCCCGAATGAAACAAATATTTGTATGACCTATGTCATGTGTTCTGGGTATTTTTACTTCTGAATATTACTTTGTGTTTGAAAATGCACCCAAAATACAGGAACTAATAATAGGACAACAGTTTAAAAAAATAGAAAGAGAAAAGATATCTATATGCTTGCAATTAAGTCACTGATGCAGCTAGTTGCTTGAATCGTCATATTACGACGACTCAGTCTTAGGTGATACAAGCAGTAATGTTTACAGTAACAGTTATACGTTAAAAGTGCGTTTAATCCACAAAAATCCGTTGTAAATATCAATATGGCGGAAAACGTGACTAATTATAGCGTTACGCTGTATGAGTTCGGTGGGCTTATACATACGATTAGCGTGTATGTCAGTTAAATAATATGCCACAGCATAAGCCAAAGTATAGCCAAACACATTTTTCTGGAAAATGAATAACAGTCGCGCTGATTTTTTTTTAAATCAACCTGCTCTGCCATTTAAAGGGTGATGACGATATAACGACAATAAATTAAAACACAATCAACATCATCATCATCAGCCAGAAGACGTCCACTGCTGAACGAAGGCCACCCCCTTAGACCACCACATCGAACGACATTCCGCCATTTGCGAAACACAATCGCTACTAGTCAATCAAAATACTTTAAAATTATTCAAATAGGAAGAAAAAAAAAACAGAATTGCTATTATCAATATTGTTTTACATCGAAAGTAGCTGATAATTTCTGAACCGCGTTATAGTGTTTCGTTCCATCCAGGTAAAATAATTTAGTTCCTTAGAGAACTCGTACACATTTTTAAATAACGAAATAAATTCTGTGTCTTGAATATATTTTGATATTTTTTGGTGAACGAACTATTAACGCGATTCTCAGAATATGGTTTAAATTATTGTCGTAATATCGTCACCAATTTGTATACACAAAAGCGACGCAAATTTAAGTTAACACCATGTTAACCACATTTTCAATCCGTTTTACAACCATGCTGTATAAAAACATAAAGCCCCCAATCCACGATTCACACAGCTTCACACCGAAACGTTTCGGGCTCCGCCTCGAAAATTTGCACCACGTCGATATTGCGTTCGAACGTGACGAATTCAAATCGATGCTGCAAATATCGTCTAACGCAAATCATGGGCGAAGGCGATCAGATCGGCGTGTCGTGCCGCCCGCAGGCGACGGGTTGCCTGACGGTGGAAAACGACGCACCGTGTGCACGGGCATTTGGATTAGAATTTTTTTTCTTTTGTTCGGAAAATGAATTATATTGGTTTCGTTTACAGTTGCTTTACACTTTCGCGACGACAAATAGTGAAGCCAAAATGCCTTGGAAATTGTTAATACTTATTAACAAAGTCTCAAGCAACAGTAACCATTATCGAAATTAAAAACTGTATAAAATGGCATTAGTTTGTCTCTTATTTATTTTTTGTTTAAGTAGTTTGACTATGTACGAATACTTCAAACCGTGTTACGTATTGGTATTTTTTCATAACTCACAATATTTTCTGAAATTAATGGGAAATTATTTGAGTCTAGATAAAAAAAAAACACAGTGCTTGTTTAATATCATTCAATTTACCGGTTAAAAAGGTTAATGGTACAGTAATGTTATGACTCTGTGTTAGACACGACGCGAATAAATGAAACGTTTGAGCGATAGAGCACGCTCGCTTCGGATAAGCAGTTCACACTTGATCGCTGTGTGGTATGTAACTGTGTTAGGTAGCAACATCGAACGGCTGTGCAGCCGAACGGGCGGGAAAAGGACTTGTCATTACTGAATGGGGATTCGGAGAGTAGGCATCGATAGTCTCAGATACGGCGAAATAAATTAAATTGCGGAAGTAAAATGAACTATTGTATTGTGAACCATGATAATACCCATGAACTGTATAATGTTAATGTATGGGATGGGATAGAAATAAACGAAAAGGTTGACAGAGAGATAGCTGTTTTGTTACAACTGTGAAACTAAATATAGTCGCTATTGTCAAGTGGCAAATGCAGAAGATTAAGTCTGACATCTTATAGATATCGGCGTAGGAATTATGGAATACGTGATTCCATAATTCCGCGAAATCTCAAATTATCACGAAACGCTATATCCCGAAAAAAATGGCGTAAACGCGGGCACACCACGCATAGGGGACATGGGGTATAGCTTACGAATATAATATATACATCTCACATGGTCATACACCTAGACCCGGAACAATTATCTGTAGGCCATACAAATGTTTATTCTGCGCGGAAAATAAACCTGTGATCCTAATGAATTGTTGAGTCTAGTTTAATCCACGATCTCTTACTTAATAACCCTTGTTAGCATGGCGTGTATAGAGATGCCTTTCAGATCCACTGTAAGGGATAGCGATCCTTCTTTTACTTTAAGCATTGTCATCATCTGTCTATTGTCATTTTCCTGCGCCTGCGAAATGTATTAGAATAGGTATCCGATCCAGTAGCTTACAGTGTTGCATCACGGCACGTGGGAGCTGCGCCAGCGCGACCCGCGGGCGACTCGCGATCTCCATACATATTCTATCGCTCCGTTGCGGTGATCAATTTGCTGTTGTTTTGATCCAAAATTTTCTTTACGAGTATTTTGAGGCGCACAAAGACTCTTTATACTTCTTTAGTAACTTATTTCACAAAATTTAATTCGAAAAATAACTTTTTATATGCATAAGATTTGTACCATTTCTACGATTACCTTTTCTTGGAAAACCTACTTATAACTGAAAAATAAATTGGAAAACCGAGTTGAGCCTTGCTTAACGTTTTCGTAAAGCCTTAAACTTTTATCGTAACTATGCAAAATCATCGTCTAAAAAAATTACGGCTGCAAAATCAGCTGCTAAAAATTTTACGGTTGCGTATTTAACGCTCCGATACCAAATTCGATTTTTAAATTGATCAAAATTAAACCGAACTCAAACTGTGCTTGCACACAGGTCGCTTTTCATGTTCTCCACACATTAAGCCCACTAATCACCGATCAATACTCGGAAACGTAAGATCAACGATTGGACCACACACAGCGACGGGTCACAGGTTTAAGAAAACGGTCACGTGTGTCACAGCCCGCTAGCACAAAACCTAACGGGACTTGGAACTGAGAACTAATTAATCTTGTTCTTTTAACAGCTGTTTTGGTACTTTTTAACGTGCTTTTTGTATTTTAATGAGTTGTAGTTTAAGTGGTGTCAATAGTAAGTACATCGCCATTCAAAGTTAGGTAATGTTTTTGTTTAATAAGTACCCACGATACAGAAGAAATCTTAGTGTAGGGGACACGGGGTATAGCTTATAAATATACTTCGCACTTATCTGTAGGCCACACAATTGTTTGTTCCGCGCGGGAAACGAACTCGCGATAGGTACTTAATGTAGAAAGCCAATCACTGACCTGTTCGCTATGGCCATGCTTGACGGCACATTTTTAATTAGATATTTTAATGTTATAATGTACCTATATTATATTATATCGTTTTTATTTTTGTTGTTGTTGAGCTGACATAGGTACTCATACAGAATAAAAAAAGAAATCGGTTTTTATTTTCTTTTTTTTCTTACCCACTGCGCCAACCTTGCTGTCAAAGTTAGTGGATGATATAATTAATATGACCTGACGGCACGGTTGGCGCAGTGGTTGAGAGATCGACTGCTGCGCTACGTGTCGCGGGTTCGATTCCCGCACGGAACAAATATTTGTATGATGTACAGATAGTTGTTCCGGGTCTGGGTCTTTGTGTATGTGAATACACACCGTGCCTCGGAAAGCACGTAAAGCCATTGGTCCTGCGCCTGATCTCTCTTCGGTCGTGTCGGATTGCCATCCCATCGGACTATGAGAGTGAAGGAATAGAGAGAGCACCTGTGTTTGCGCACACACTTGTGCTCTATAATATCTCCTGCGTAGTTGGTTAATCTCCGGTGAGATTGGCCGCCGTGACCGAAATTCGGTCAGGAGGAGTGTTTACGACCTGCCTCATACAGATAAAATATTAGAGAAATCGATAGCAATAATTACTTACGATATAATAACATGAAATTAATAAGGAATCTTCTACAATTAGAACAGTTATGAAATTCTTCTCATATTACGGCCAAGAGGTGGAGGACTTCTTGCTTTTATATATATATATATATATTTATAATCATAAGTGAGTATGTTTTAAGTGTGAGTAAGACTTTTGATTTGTAGAAATACTGCAACGAGGACTTGAAAAATGATTGAAACGGGAAAGACTTCAATCCAAGGACGCTAGAGATCATGACCGCGAGTTCTAGTCCTGCCCTTGTCAATATTTTTAGGCTACATGAACCATAGCATTAACACGGGCCAACCTTCCAAGGTCAGCTAAAAGGCACGATATCCCATACTGGGGCACCTTTGTCCCCTCATGTCTGATCATCGCGGTCAGCATCAGGGCTGCATCTAGAGAGGATGATTTGCCTCCACCGGTTTCTGCCGAGCACGTCTTTTACGTCCGTATAGAATTTGATCGATATGTTGTCGATATGTTGTCGAAAGGATATGTTGTTGGCATATACAATAAGGGCCTGACAATAAGCCCCAAAAAAAGCCGTGGATCGCAATTCCTTTCAGCTGACTCTAATGAACTATGCTTGATGATACGCCGCTACGTTTTATTTCCTAGATCTGATTGCTGTAGCTCATAAATCATTTCTCTAGATAGTGTAAACAAATTGCTGTTAGAGTTCCGCAAGAAAGTTGACAAAACGAATAATACCTGAAAATCTGTCTCGAGTTTGTTTGTAGACTATGATATAGAGAATTATATGTTATTCTTCGGAAAATTTGACCCAATTTCAGGCGTTATGCAATGTAATTCCTGAATAAAAGTATTTTTCTTTCTTAGTTTAGTCTTTTTTTGTGTACTAATACAAAATGTAATCGCTATAAAAACGATCAGGTAAAATAAATACCTTCTCAAAATAAATCTCTCTTCTTAGTAGGGTCTAAGAGATGAAGAACTGATTTGTTTGAGGATGTATGGATGAAGATATTGTCGGAATGTTTGTTATTGTGTAAGAGAGATGCATGACTGGTTGTTTATATTTTTTTTTTATTAAATTAGTTTTATTTGCCTCTGGCCGTTCTACTTAAACTAAAATAAATAAGATAAAAAAATATAGATTTGAGCGCGATTTAAAACAGTACGGAACACCAATCATACATTGCTCTCGCGCTTGTCCAGTTATACATTTAAATATGAACCTGGATCGAGGCTCGTGTCTGCCGGGTGTCAGATAACCGCGGTCGTGATAGGCCGGCGGCCGGCGGCTCACACACCCTAATGCTAAATCATTCACTGAGCTCCAGATTAATGGTGGACTTCGAACTTTGAGGGTTACAGGTTCTCCGTTATGACTTCGAATGACGTTTTTTGATAATGCTGGTGTCTGGTCCGCTTCATAGCTTTGTAATGGTTATTCATCATATCACTCTGGAGTTGACGTTTGTTGGAGATGAATGGAAGGAAACAAAGATACCGCAAAACAAAATTAGTTAAGTGCAAGATGATGATCGTGAAAAATAATCTTTGCCTATGTATAAGGAATTACTACGGAGATTCTAGGAGATCTCGAGCGTATTATAGGTATTAAACATATAGCTTAAAGCTAAATTATAGACCCTGTAGAGCACAACAAAATATAAAAATAAATCTGCAGCAATATCAATATTAAGTATCTAAATATTTTAATATCTAAAGGATATCAAAAATATTGTTATAATGTTTTAAAATTTATTTCGATTTTATTAAAAGTTATAAATTGTATGATGCTCCTGACTGTACCACTACCCTCTATATTTTCTTCCATGATTCTTTCCATGCACTGGTTGTCTGGAAGAAATTGCTTTTAGCGATAAGACCGCCATTTGTACCCTATGTGTCAAATGTATTTTCGCTTTGTAGTTTTTCCTTTGGTGTAGGTACAATTAAAAATACTCTATCTATCTCCTCTCCTTGGAACAACTAACTCAACCACTGAACCGATACGAAAATTCATAAGTGTCTATTTTATGGTCTATGAAATACAAACAGATTAATAAATAATCTTTCCACAAAAATAGTATTACTTAATTACAACTACATATCTTCAATATACAAAGCTACATGAACACCTTAATACAACAGTACCCAATTAAAACAGTATCATAACAATTTACTCAGCGCCGGTGATGTAAATCAATATCGCTCCAGCCGCGGCGTGTTGTGTTAATGGATCGTATTATCCGATGGCTACCATCTGCATGTACACACTGTGTAGCTCTTGGGATGGTCAGCGGGAAATATCATATTATTATGAATTATGTTTGTCTGTTTTGGGTGGGTGTAGGCAGGTGCCAGGAAAACTGGAAGACGTGGGGGTGTCTGCAGCGCCACACGGACATTGGAGCACCTGATGTTGTATCTGTTGTAATGCCATGGAACTGCCATGTTTTGGGCCAGGGACCAATGTAAAATTAGCCATCAACACACGAAACAAAGAAAGAGATTTGTATGGTGAAAGGATATTACTAAAATAATTAGATTCTTTATACCTTCAACAAACCACCCGTGATGCCAAGCAAATTATTACAGTCTTATCGGATTGTTCTATGATGTCTGCATGAAATAATATTGAAGACACGGTTGGCACGGTGCTAGGGCGATAGACTATTGCGATAGGTGTCACGGGTTCAAATCCCTCACGGAACTAATATTTATATGACCTGACATAGTCAGTCCGGGTCGGGGTGTCGGCATAAGTATATTGTGCATGCATGTCGATATTTGCGTTAGTCAACGCACCCACGCGATAATGGAATTATTTCTAGTGGACAGGATTATTTAAAACTGCCATAACCACGACGATTAATAATCGCAATGAGCTGTGAGCGCAAAAAAATGTTTCTGTTTATCTTGACATAATCCTTAATTCACCTTTTACGACCACGATACGGTCTAAGGCCGTATATCATGAGTTCATGACTATTCATAGCCGTAGTCGCATTATTAGATTATTAAGCAAGCTAATATATTCTATAACCCATTAAAAGACATTTACAATGTTCGTATTGCGTACGAATCCGCATGCAAACACTAGTACACATTACATTTTAATACCACTAACTTAGTTCCCGGGCCGTCCGCTCTGATCATTTAATTTTCATAGAGGCGTGGCGCTAGTAGCACCCGGCACAGATAAACTAAGAACTTTGGCTCAGCTACTGTAATATGTATGATGTAAGTAAGCGGTGCTTACAATGTTGCCTATGAAATATTCTGAAAGCTTTCAAGGTAATGCTTATCAAGAATATTTTGCTTTATACTGGCTGTGCGTCCCGGTTTGGCTCGCGTCTTCGGAATTTGCGCCTAGAAGGCGGATGTTTTGAAGTGAATATTTGAACTTTCATTTAGATCCAAAGCAGAACACGGCATTATGAGACAATTAGCTGTTATAAATACAGCGGCATTGTGTAGATTTGACCAAATCCGTGACATGATAAAACTATATTTTTGGTGCTAAGTACACCAGTTCTTTTAATGGCTGTCCTGCTACTCAAGCTCATCACCGTACATAATCCGTAATATACATAGCTAGGTAGGTCTCCTCAATACAAAAACACTTGAGCCTATCTTCGTAAACACTGGAACATCCTTGTGTATAACCCATATTCAGCAACTCAAGTGTTTCAAATTCTCTCTACACCGGTAACAAGTGAAGTTCAATAATTCGATCGACATTTCTTCAAAACGTTATCGATTATTACACATCCTACGAGTATATAGGTCATAAATAGTTGGCGAGCCGTTATCCTGCTGCAGCGGGCTGCATTAGCATATAGATGAGAGGGGACGGCCATCCCGCCCTGTGTAAACATTAACAGGAGGGCCACGAGGATAACGGTGAAAAAATCTTTGAGAATCTGGGCCTGTTTAGGCATTTGTAATTTTCTGCTCAACACTATAGCCTGACGTGACACTCCCAAGGGCACCAGGCGTTTCCCAACCCCGCAGTTTTACGTTTCTGGAAGTCCAAAGAAGTATTACGATTTTCCAGGGTTTAGGATTGCTCCTGTATCGTGGGTACAGTTTACAGACATAAATATCATAATATTTGTTACATATAGGAATCGAACCAACGAATCCAACTGCTTAGCCACTACATCAACCATACCGTTGTTAGGTACTACCTAAATAGCAGCACGGAATTTGGATCGGTGCCGGATAGATGGCAATAGCCTCGCCCCCTATTGCATAGCATCATTAACGGCATCGGGGAAATGTGGGTGTACAATAGTATCATCCGATACATGACTAGTATTACACATCAATTAAAGCAGCATTCTACATGGCTTGACTGCCTGCTGCCTGCATGCAAGTGCGACTGCTGAGCGTGAGGTTTTGATTTCGATTCCCGGATCCAACAAAGTGTTATTTGATTTTTCTGTATGGACATTATCATTCGCAACACATTCTGGAATTGTGCCTAGCAGATGGTAATATAGTTCGCCCCCTATTACATCGGATGCAATAATGACATTAGCGAAATGTTGGTGACGAATAGTATCTACACATTGTACATTTCTGCCGAACCCTTCAGGCAATACAAGCGTGATGCTATGTTATGTTCTACATGCCTTAATCGATGTATTGTATTTATCACTACATACGAGGGAGCGTTTTTATGTTCGCGGAATGGGGGATAAAGGGTGGAAATAAAAAAACCAAATTATTTTTCCTTTTCAATATATTCACCTGCAAGACGGATACATTTATCAGATCTTTCAATTAATTTGTTTATACCCTCATAAAAAAATGTTTTCTCTTTGTCTTCAAAATACGCCGAAACTGCCTCCTTGACTTCATCATCGGTGGTAAATTTTTTACCCCGCAGCTCTTTTTTCATTTTTGGAAACAGGTAATAATCACTGGGGGCCAGGTCTGGGCTGTAGGGTGGGTGATTCAAAATATCGAAGCCCACCTTATGCAGGGCAGCTAACGCAACGCGGCTCTTGTGGACGGGCGCGTTGTCGTGCAAAAGCAACACACCTTTTGTCAATTTTCCCCGTCTTTTCTCTTTAACGGCTTCTTTGAGTCGCTCTAATATTGAAGCGTAGTATTCTCCGGTTATAGAAACACCTTTATCTTTATAATCGATCAATAATATTCCTTCCGAGTCCCAAAAGACCGTTGCCATGAGTTTCCCAGCTGACTGTGACACCTTAAACTTCTTGGGAGGTGCTGTGCCCTTTTTATGCCACTGCATGGAGTCTTGTTTCGACTCAGGTTCATAATGATGAACCCAAGTTTCGTCTCCAGTAACAATTCTACTCAATACAGCATCCTTGTCTTCATTACAGAGGTCTAAAAATGCACGTGAACACTCTACGCGCTGTTGTTTTTGCGGCGGCGTGAGCATTCTCGGCACCCATCTTGCACTGACCTTTGTCATGCCAAGATGATCGTGCAGAATTTTAAAAATGGTTGTATCAGATACTCCAACCATTTCTGCGAGTTGTTTCTTCTTTAGTCGAGCATCGTCGAGTACAATTTTTTCGACTTTTTGGATAAGTTCTGGCGTGGTCACCTCGATGCTCCTGCCCGGCCTCGGGTCGTCTTCAAGGGATTCCCTTCCTTGTTTAAATAAACTGTGCCACTTGTACACCATGGTTTTTCCTGGACAAGAGTCGCCGTAAACCAATGACATCTCATTCATTATGGTCGCAACTGATTTTCCTTGCTTGGTAAGGAACTTTATAACGGCACGATATTCGATTTTATCCATGTTTCACTTTTCACTCCCGATTATGTTGCTAGGTTGACGATAACTCAAAGACTAATTGTCTAATCACAATGAAACCTGGTATTTATACTAATTATGAGTCACTGAACACGTGACGATTCTAATGAGCCTAATCACCCCCCTCCAACCCTCTCATTCCGCGAACTTAAAAACGCACCCTCGTACTATAGGAGCTTGGATCTCGCTCTTTTTGAAGCCCTATCCTAAATGGCACGCGAAAGGTTTTGACACGGAGCATGACTCCAAGTCCTCGGGCTTATTAATTGTTTTCAGTTCTCCAGTAACTTTTTGCCAGTCCAAAATGTCTCTGGAAGTTTCTCATCAACGATTATGCAGATCACTTGCTTATCTTTTGAGTCTCTCGGAAAGTCATCACTGGAGAACGCTAAGGACTTGAGAAATTTGCAAAATTAATACAGAAAAAATTGTGTGTCTACTACTTGTGTCGGTATTGAAATTGCTAGTAGCATCACGCCTGTATAACTTGAAGGGTTGGACAAAGATGTATCTACTAATATTGTACACCCATATTTCGCGTATATGATTAAGGACGAGACTATCATCACTGGCATCTATCGGGCACAATTCCGGGCTGCTTCTCAATTTTTTTTCGCCAGAAAGCCCCAAGAAATATTTGCCTGAAACGGAAATCAAACTTAGTATCTCGGGCTTGCAACCACTGGACAAATGAGAATCACTTGTTTATCACTAATTTAAACTTTCATAAAAACTGCAACTCGATTTTTTTATCATCATCACTAGCCAAGGAATACTTTGGACCTTCCATATTTAATTAATCAATCAACTCAGCAAATCGCAGTCGACTGATAAACGTCTCTCAACTTACACCACAAAACTCAGTTCACATTATGCGATGTGAAATGAAACTGCTCAAAAGCTTTTAGTGCCCAAATTTACACAACCGATGACGTCACAGTTCACAAGTAAAGTCATATATAAGAAAGTGAATATGTTTACAAACGACCCTCTTCAATCATTCAGATGGATTGGTCCTCGTAATCTAAGTAAACGATGACCATTCTTCAAAAGAACCGTTTCCAAAATAGTATCGAATTATAATGCATTCATGTTCAAAAATGGATCATACCATCTATTGGCTATACATGAAAACAAACAAACAACAAGAATTTAAACCCTACATCTAACAATATAAAGTTGAAAATTATTTGAGTGAGGCCACGAAAATCAATCACACTTTGACATTGTCGCGTCAACTGTCAAAGGTCGCATCAAAAATGGAGCAATTAAAAAAAAAATGTCTCCGTAACCTTTGGTCCTGGGAACTCTATGGTCACTCATGTTTATTTGATAGACAGACATACATATATTGTGACGTCACCATATTTGTTTATGTTTTCAGACAAAGAATATGTGCTTTGTTACGTCATTTTTAATGTATATCTTAATAGAAAAAAGCTGTAGCATGTATAATTGAGTGGTTCAGTTAATTATGCGAGCCTTTATAAAGCAAGAAATGATTTAGATCGGTATGCGGACTTCGTACCCAGGTTTGCGATTACATAAAAAGAAAATTACTAAATGAACTTCTAAGAAGGCTGACACGAATACGATTTCATGATAATGGAACTATTTTACAGCAAAAAGTATTGATCGTTTATCATTCTTACAACAATGATTATCCATCACAACGACAACAATCTTGTTCAATCACACCAAACCATTTCTTATTCAGTGAACCTGCTTTTGTGATCAGATCGATTCGAATCCAATTAACCCAGAAAAATGCACAACAAAAATACAAACAGTCGCCAAACAAAACAATCTCTGCACAAAGTTACAAGTAATTAATACTATCGCGTATCGAACAACTGCAACCGTATGTACGACCGCGACCGAAAAAAACATCAACAACTAATAACTCTGCGTGTCCACTGGATGATTTTAAAGGAGTTACTAGTAAAAAATATAGGCGTTGATTTATAGACACGATTTTCCCACGTGCTACGAGGAATAAAACCCGGAACAGTGGCTGGGAACTATACGCTACGATCCGCTTGGCAGTTTTTCTTGGATGCGTAGGGATGGGAGATGATTGTGCGACTATCGTTTGTTTATAAATAGTTAAGCAAAAATATAATATATAATGTGGATTGCTTATTTTATTAGTAACTACCTTCCGCCCGCGCGTTACTCCTTATAACATCAGCTATCTGCCAGTGAAAGTTCCATCAAAATCAGTCCAGCCATTTCTGAGATTAGCCGGAACAAAAAGACAGACAGAAATACAAAAATTACAAAAAAAAAGTTTTTTGTTATTTAAGTATCGTGTATACTTTCATATGCATTTAGAAAAAAGGTGTTATTTTGACATTACAATAAGACAGTTCAGAGATTACTCTATTACTCTTTACTCAATTGGTCATGTGTATTCTTGGAAAATCATGTTGTTTAAATGATTCACGATCATTCGATCCTTGATTGACGTTTTGCTAACAGCCTTCAATACTATTATTTCAATTATAATTAAAATTAAAACTATCCGAAATTTTGGGATAAAGACGGTAGACCAGTGCCATTGGACAATTTATCGATACCACAAGTGTTGCCACCCTCTCCCTACTACGACAGCCGTACTATAAAACAGTGGTATGTTAGAACCACGCATTTCTATACATAGAACTTGGATAGGACTATAATCGATATTAATTTATGAAGAACCCGCGTGTAATAATAATCGATAATCGTTTTTTAAGAATACGATATGATCGATAAGTATGATCGATAAAGTGATGCAGAATATTATAAGCTATAAGTTTTTATAATTACTTGAAGCTTGAAACAAAATATGGAGTGCCCAAATATAGTATTGTCGTTAATGAGAAGTAAACTACTACAAATTTAATCAATTAATTTTATCGCGAATATATTTAATTAGTTTTAATGTAAAAAATATGCTGTCGGTATGCAGTGTGGTCTTGGTTTCAAGAAATATGGATCAAAGTATCCGTTTTACGGCTTAAATCCTACTGCCGTCAGCAATGCGATTGCCAAGTGTTGGGTCTATTAAAAATGTACCATAGGAACTGTCCTACAAATTATCCCAGAAAATTAAACAACGTAAAATTCACACATCACTTTAAGAGCTGCAACGTGCTCATAGATATTTGATTCTTCTGCATCTTTGGCGCAGTGGTTTAGCGATAAGCTGTCTGCCCTACGCGTCGCGGGTTTGATTCGTGCACGGAAACAATATTTTTACAATGTTAACTGATAGTGGTTGTAACTGATAGTTGTTCTGGGTCTCTGTTTGTGTATATTAGATGTACGTTTGTAAACTGTACCCCTAAATTCCTTCGAAACGATCTTCACAACATTCAAGGGCTGTAATAGGGTGGTCTATCCTGGGACAGACCACACAGTCGACACTAGGTAGTATTTAGCTACACAACTCTGTACTTAAACTAAACTTGTCACCAAAAAACCGCCCAATTTACCGCGCATAGCACGCGGCGCGGAAGAAATACTAATTTAAAACACTTTCGAAGAACGCGCGGTTCGGTCGTCCTCTTATTTATCCGATAAATAAATATAAATCTTTTTATTGTGCGGACACGTCCCCCAATGGAATCCGGACTAAGGGCCTAGCCTTAAAAGGCGGGGGAAGTTCGCATCGGCTTTATATTCGAGGCGAGTCGCGCGCGCAACAAAAAATCTACGCTACGAGTGCGTACGCATCGTACGGGGATGCCAGGATGAGGGCTGTCACGTGCGTGTGCGCTGCCGAGTGATCAAGGATGTGCTTAGTTCAAATTACCAATGACAATCTATTGTTAAACAGTTTTACGACGGAATATAGTAAGGTGAACTTTAGCCAAGTGCAATATTGCAATTTGGAGTTTAAGTCTCAGGTTTTCTGTATCATGGTATTTTATTCCATGATACAGACTACAGATTTATAGAGGTCAAAAGGTCTGTCTAGACTAGAAAATTTAATAGAATAATTAATAGTAATTACATTTGGAATTTTCGGAAAGTTAAGAAACATCATCTGATCCCGTTGTCCGTTTGCGCAGAATTATTATAAAACTATACCTGACCACAAAAGTATTATCAATTGTTCTCCAATTTTAGTCCAACAATAACCATTTTAAGAGAAACTATTTAATACGATTTACTAATAAAAAGTGTACCATTTATAAGTTCTGCAAACAATTCGGTTGTTGAACTAAAAACGACAACAAATTGTTTCGGTCGCGGCACAAATATGTCAGAGCTGAAATATTTGTTCACCAATCACTACAGACTTATTCTGGAGAAGTTACGGACTAGTTTTTGGGAATGTTATTGGAAATTTGGAACCTATTAACTAAGTAATATGAAATTAGATTTGATTTTGTAGAATCTTTCCTTGTTAGTAAAGAAACGAATACGAAAGATTCTTTGATAATATTGGAGATTCTTTTAAAGTTTTCTTTTGCTTCAGAATAGCTTATTTACAAAGTACATTTCAGATTTTGTTATAAAATTTGCTGCGTTTAAAATCAAAACAGTTGTAGGCTTGTCTAGACATCTAATAACAAAATCTCCTCTACTAATAAAGGTCGATTTTAGCGTCAAATGTATAGTTAAAATACCAATCGTCATGATATAACTTTATAAATATTGTACGTACGTAAATTTAAAATCTATTTCATTAAATAAAAAAAATATATATATATTTAGAGCCAAATGATCTCTTGAAGTCAACTTCAGATTAAGTCTGTGTTACTTCGAACATAGATATACAGTTCAGATACTGCGCTCCGCTGACGTACGCTCGTCAGGTTTATGCGCCGGCGCAGCGGACCAAATGTTAACTGCAAGACCAGATGAATTTGGGCACGTGCTGGAATTTATTAATGTGGAATTTTAGATATGTATACCGAGACAATGATAGATTCTTCGTTTTTTGTCAAGATGGTTGTAAAAAGATTGCTGGAGAAAAACAAAGGACTGCAGAATACTCCTTTTTTAATTATTCTCTTTTACACTAAAAGTTTTATCCTCAATATTATAGATCTCCTATTTTCTAGTATCTAGAATAAGTCCATGCGGTTCGAACATTGATATACAGTTCAGATATTGCGCTTGCCTGACATTGGCTCGTCAGGTTTATGCACCACCGGTGCAGAGGAACAAAAGAGCCGAGTTTGTGCACGTGCCGCATTTGACGTTTTGGAATTTTAATTAAATATAAATTCAGATTTTTTATCTAAATATACGAAGGTTATTTTTGGGGGAACACGATAAGATTGTGATGAGAAGTTAATAACGACAGAAGGATATTTGCTAGAGCAAAAGAGCACTACGCAAACTCTTGAAATACGTAAGTACATGGCTGGTAGGTATTTCGATGAAAAATATTTTTATGTAGTAAGAAGTTAAACTACCTAAAGTCATTTTTATAGGGTAAGAGTGCAAAACAGCCGTGACATATTTTACATGAAAAATTATAATTGTTTTTTTTTTTTCTCAACTAAATGCAGAAGTGGTGCAATCTATTGGGTTATGTAATGTGCGTTATAATCTCTTAGGATGAGGTGTTTCATATAATTGTGATAGAACTGAATTTACCTTACAGGCAAGTTCATTTTATCGCTAATTGTTATAAAGTTCTAATTGCTAAAGCTTTTAATTGAAATTACGAACTTAAGAAAGAAAGACAATGCATTATCATAAGCATTCCACACTGATTCCATTTACCATAATATCAAGAAAAGCTTCAGCGAGAATATTCCAAGGATCCAAGGCATCTCTTTTGTCTGTCTCTTCACACTGAGCGAAAAATTATAAAAACAAACATTACTAATCATTGGCATATCTACAATTCAATGGTGACGATTATAAACAGTGTGGACGGCACCCTGCGGTGGTGGAAAAAAATAAATTTATTGCTTAGAATTACCGATATAGTGGTACGGACATACTAGTGAGTGGAAACTAATAGACTATGGCTTTTATGTGAGACCGACTTTAAGTATATTCCTTTGAAGCCAACGAGGCAGGTCAAATAACTGATATGAATGTGATGTTATTTTGTAATAAGGAGACCAAAACGTTAAGTATCCTATCTTTTATATATTTCTTTGTTTCATGTATCTTGTGGCAAATAAAAGGTTTAACTAACGGTTACTTAACTTTTTAATCTTTACTTTACTCTGGCGTTCAACCTGTCATGCATCTAGTTAGCACAGACGCCCAGAGTAACGAAAAACCATCCGTAGGCCAGCAAGTCTACCGCGTAACTCCGACGGTAATAAATATCCCGAATGGCAATGAATTTGAAGACAAAATAAAGAGCATTATGTTAGAGCTAGAGGGTAATTCACACCAGAATGACATGATCAGTCGAACCCGTTCAGAAAAATCAGGATGAGAAATTCCTCCTGTTAATGCAACGTACATTACTTAAAACGATAAATAATTGAAATAAAAATCATATCTCAGAAATGATCAGCTTAACTTTAATTGAATAATATAATTCAGTGCAAATTACAAAAGATAAATATTATAACAGCGTTTTCAATTATACGGGAATGTATTTATTTCAGACGCATTCCGCATACAACTGAAATAATTAAAAACCTGTCGAAATGTTTAATTCAAAGAGTTATATATTTTTGGTATTCTGCCGCAAGCATTACTGAACCAATAAAATATTCAGTAATTTATATTAACTCAGTAAATTATAATTATATCTGATTATGTCATAATTTGATTATTAATAAATCATTTTTCATTTAATTCAGCACTGCCTGAAGTAACACTACTACGGAGGATGGTCACATAAGCTCAAATAATTCACTCTCATCTTGAATATTCCTAGATTGATCGGGGAATACATATGACCGGCAGAGTATTCCACTTCTAGGCCGTTGGCATGAGAAACGATATAACAAAACACAATACAGAAGTAATGTCTAAAAAGCTCATCATCATCATCCACTGCCCGACTTCGCCCACTGCTAAGCATGGGCCTCTCGTCGAAACTGACAGTTTCTATGCTCCTGCGCCAGTCTCATCCATGTTCGACCTTCGAGGCAATAATATCGTCAGTGAAAAAGGGATAAAGAAATTTTCGATCTTTAGATCGCACTTAGATGCTACTTTACATTAAGATTTACTTTTACATCGTTAGGAATTAAACACAAAAGGCAAAACTATAAAAACAGCAGCAGAGGTACTTAAACAATTCATTCAAATATTCGTAATTAATCTCGCACCTGCCAAGTGTAGACATATATTATCCGCCAAGAGACGAGGCGCTAACTAACAAGGCAGCGCCAGTGTGCACCGGCCTAACACTGATTTAATTATGCAATTTGAAGGTTGGGCTACATGAATTTATAGACCACATTATGAGTGGTTGGGATTTCATAAGATTTGAGACGGAATATATTCGCAGTGTATTTTTTAGAAGTGAAAACTGGTATCTGCATCTTAATTCTTTTCATTTTCGCTTTATTTATAAAAACTTTGCCACACATTAGGGAGCGTTCAAGTATTACGTAACGCAATTTCTGGAGATTTTTGACCCCCCCCCCCCCTCCCCCCAAGTAACGCGCCGTAACGTTTTTCTTTAAACCCTGTAAAGCAAGCAAGAAATTTTATGAAGGTAAAAAATATTCAAGTTGTCATTCCATTTGAAAATTTGAGAAAAAAAAATACGTTTTTAAAAATGCGTGAGAAAATAAATCTCTACGCGATCGTTCTGAAGGGTTAAAACAATGTTACGTAACGCGTAGTTCAAACCCCCTTCTCGCCCCCGTAACGCATCGTAACGTTTCAGAAGACACCGCCCTCCCCCGAAATTCGTTACGTAATACTTGAACGCTCCCTTAGGAATAATTCCTGTAACGTGCATGCGTTTACAAACACCAATATTCACATGAACACATACCCAGACCCGGAATACCTATCTGTAGGTCATACAAATATAATTATTCCGTGTGGAAATCGAACGAAACACGTAGCGCAGTAGTCGACCGTTCAACCACTGCGCAAACCAAGTCAATTAATCGAATTATTATATTTACAATTCATTCAGAATAAAAATTAGAAATTCAAAGTATTCACAAAGTAGACAATAGTTTTTTATAATAAATTCAACCCATTACTTTCCCACTGCTGGGCAAGGGTCTCTTCTCAGAACGAGAAGGGCTAGGCCTTAGTCCACCACGCTGGCCCGGTGCAGGTTGGCGGACTACACACACCATCAAGAACTTTATGGAGCCCTTTCAGGTGTGCAGGTTTCCTCACGATGTTTTCCTTCACCGTAAACGCAAGTAATAATCATATTCTGATCCGCACATGATTCCGAAAAGTCAGAGGTGCGGGCCGGGTTCGAACTAAGACCCTCCTGCATGGAAGGCAAGCGTTCAACCTCTAGGCTATCACTGCTTTTTGCTGCAGTTTTTATAATACTCATTTAATTTTGAAATTGACAGATCTGTAACTAAACCCACATCACATCATCGATCTCCTGAATAAAAATCTTTATACAACTGACCAAGTCGTATTCATACAAAACAGTATGCATCACACCTAACACAATATTTTTTATACCAACGATTGAAGCTTACACATTTAAAGTACCGAGCTGTTCCATTGAACCTTCCTGGTCGAGTACTCGAATATGGTCATCGTTGAATAAAGAACCCATTGATTGTTCACTTGTTAGATTAATTTAATTGTGTACTGACTTATGGAAATCATATCAGGTGTCAATAAAAAATGAGGAAATGTTTCAGTAACTTACGAGTTGTTATTTTTTTTTTGTATTGCTTTATTAGACGGGCCTTTAAAGGAACATTATGGTATGGATATCTATATTATAATCAGGTAGATACCTTCTATAACATAAATAGAGGTTGGTGTTATCCGATTAGTCTTCTGTGGTGTCAGCACGCACGGTCACATGTTCTGTAATGCCCTATTTAAAAAAATGTTTTCATTCAATCAATGAATTTATGTCATTAAGTGACAATAGTTATTTATTTACCAATATTCTTGATTATAATGACAATTGAATTGATTTGACATACCTCCATATATATTGTTGGTCGAAAATTGATATTTCAATTGTTTTAAATATTTAATTTAATGTATTTTCATGATTTTTCTTAACTAGCTTCCGCTCGCCGCTTCGCCCGCGTGGTTTACGAACACATACATTTTCTTATATCATTGTTCATATAATCTATCACTGTGCCAAATTTAATCCAGATCCGTTCAGCCGTTCTGGCGTAAAAGAGTAAACAAAGATCCATCCATCCATCCTCACAAACTTTCACATTTATAATATTAGTAAGATAGGATAGGATAAGGCACGTGTATTTAATTGTATGTATAGTAATGATTTAATTGAATTTAAAAGTAGCTTTAGATGTGAATTTATTCAAATACAATTGTAATCTTTATTGAATAAGTGAACGAGGAAAAAACGGCAATCCCAGGGTGCGCGAAACAATCTAATGTATCATCACTCGACGAGGCTCTTTTCTTATAGGACACTGCATATACGTACTACGTGTACTACATATGACATATAGGACACTACATATAACCTATCACTGATGATTAGAAAACCTCATGATAAAAGTAGTTTTTAACACACGTTTAACGTTGCTACTGTCTTATTTATCATATATACATAGATAAACCAACATAACAGGTCACTGAATTTGTAAGTAGGTTCTATGTTAGTTAATCGCTTTCAACTCAGCACTTAAAGCTTGCGGTAGGAGTAACTTTAAGTTAAATACATTTAGGTTTGAACTTATGACTCCTGACTAAAGTTACTCATAACAGGCTTTGAGGTACCGTCATTCCACGTCTCGTGATGATTACGAAGAAGAAAGTCCTTTGCTTTTGAAATTGGTTTGTAAAAACCAAAGCCCCCACCATTAAAATCTTTTCCAGAAACAGATATAATTCAATTACCGCACAGAACAATAGCGATCCAGCCCATAGAGGATAAATCGCGCACGATTCCTCCACTTTTTACACCAATAAACACATCACACCAAAAAATGTGAACACCCACAGACTAACCAGATTTCGAAGGAAAAACATAAAAATCTAAACAATTTCGCCTCCTATCAATATTCATGGTGTACAGAAAACCTTGATGGTGGCCTTACACAGTGGGATTCCAGTAGTGGTGTAGTCAGTTTTTCGCGTGCAATTAACCTTTTAAAAAGTTTGAAGAAGTTTCGTTGCCACGCGTCCAGCGCGCGACTACCATACATGGCCAGTGGCCACCGCACTTCAGATCACCCTGCTATGCTACGGTTCTTTCACGTCAAAACCATAACGACTGATAATTTACATGTTTGACAAACAATTCAGGACCTAAATTAAGAGGAACAAAGTCGATTTTCGAAATGAAAGAAAATCTTAATGATATAAATTCAATTGTAATATTGTTCACCTTTAAGCAAGCGGTAGTTAAATGACGGTCGCAATAATAGTTATAGGCTAATTAATGTCTTCATATTAACTGCATGATGACCAGTCTCATTAATGAGATGTTATTATACTCCATATTTTATAAACAGATAAAAGATAATTATTTCAAACTAGTTTCAGCCGTTTTGAAACACATCGGAATTCAAATTAAAATATGTTCCAATACTAGACTTGAAATTTTCAAATGAACTTAAAAAGCATAGCCAGTGCATACACATTATATTGTCAAACACATATAATTATAGTAACAGGTAAAGACTACGATATAAAAATGCCTTAAACAGAAATAAATTCGAAGTTTATCTAAGTATTTATAATATATAAAAGGGCCGAACAACACGGGAGGCGGCGTATTAGATTCTTAGCGTTGCTAACACGATTTATTTGAAAATAGTGCATCATTAAGAGTAGTCGTGACTTAAAAAAGTGGTGCATGGTACACGTGAATTGATTTTAATGATTCCTAATGATATCGGTGGGCTGTGGGTCAGTTCGGTGGACATTTTGTAGGTCTGACAGTGTCACATGATGATATTGATTGAAGTCTGATCTTTGACATTGATGTAATGATATTTTGATGTTTGGGTGGTCAATAAAGAATTAGAGTAACTGAGAGATGACAATGTTCCGAAACTGACAGAGATATATGCTTTTTGATATACTTTACGGAAATATTCATAAACAAATAAAATGTTGCTTGAATACTTTGATCGGAAAGAAAAGAGTATAAATGGAGTGGAGAGCCGGTCTCTTCTCCATAGGACTTACCTTTTTTCGGAACCGTGCACCGAAGACTCTAGTCTTGACTTTTTAAAAGTGCCTGCAAAGGCCAAGTTGAAATAAAAAACTTCGACTTTGACTTTAGAATCGAATTATGAGAGTAATTAATCAAAAAATATTTCAGCGACATTGAAAATATTATGCACACGTCAACAATTGAAAAAATCAAAATATTACGTAAACCAGAACAAACGCACATAAACCCTCCAAACCGATATACCGATACAAACGCATTTGTATTGTCAAAACAAAAATTACCCTACAATCCCGCACACATTTCGATCAACATTGCAACAATGCATACTCGTATATCGGCTCGTTCGCGACCGCTTGTAAATATCTTATTGTATCCAGCTCTCGTCTGTCCGTCTGTCTGTCTACTTGATTTGCTACCCGCTCCTGTATAGTAATGAAGGTGCAATTCTCTGACAACCCACTCGCGCCGACCTCAAATCGAACGATGATCGATTCGATGATTATAATCGTGTGTGTTTAATCGATTATATGTATCGAGGCGGTTTGCAGGCTTAATTATTGTTGACGGTTGCGATATCGAGCGATTTGCATAGCCTGTAGTGTTTGGAAGGGTGTGTAGTTATGTTTTTAAGATTCGGATAAGAAAATGAACTGACAAATTAATCTTTAGAGCGAAGTGTTGATCATGATTTGTGAGATAATGGTTACTGAAAATTCAAATTTATTTTAATGAACCTTTGATAAATAGAAGATTAAAGTTAATAAGAGGTTAACGTTAATGCAACCCATTATTATGATTATTAATTATTATTCAGTGTTGATTTAATCTCTCATTATTGCCAGTTAATGTTACCTTAATTTATCCATAATAAGCTATAATTGTTTTGTTTAGAAATGCATGATTTTTTTGCACCCAGAGTCATAATCGCTATAAGGTTAATAAAAGTCATGAAATGAAAAAAGGTTCATGTAATTTAATTTGCTCACGTTTCGATATCTAAACAAGAAATTAATGAGGACAAATGTTTTTTTTTTTTTTTATACCTTTCCCCACTAGGGTTTCTCCTGTATCGTGGGTACAGTTTACAAACAAACATGTCACATGCACACACAACCAAACCCGAAACAACTGTCTGTAGACCATACAAATATTTGTTCCGTGCGGAGATCGAACCCGCGACACATAGCGCAGAAAGCTAATTGCTTAACTACTGCGCCACCCATGTATTAAGTGTTTTTTAATTGACGTTGATATGTTTGAAACAATGATTCGTATTATTTAAGACTGATGAAATCAATATATTCCCGAAGAAGTGTTTTGTTTTTAAACTCAAAATAAATCTATGCATAAAATGAATACTGAGACGTTCTTAGGATTGGGGAGTGGAACGTTTCTTTCTGTCATTTGACTTTCATGACAGCAGGATATCTGTCCTACATTTTTTCTTGATAACATTTTGAGCGTAACCTCAGCAGGATTGCCACCTGTTTCGAATTTAGTAATTTAACATACCTAAAAACGTTGAAAAGTTGCAATTTAATTAAAGGGATTTAAGTTTAATTCGCTCAAATTAGCACTACCTATTTGAAATATCAATTTCATTTAGCTCGGGATAAACCGTTGCTTATCCATTGACATTTTTACACAAATTCACAACGGTTAAATGTTAACGACAAAAATTACTCAACTATCCGATATTTCAATTAGCTATCATTATACGAACTAATTACATTAAGACAAATATCCACTTAAAGAACTAAATAATCCTGCAACATTCACGCTAAAGGCACGTCATGTAGCATCCTAAACGAACATCAATAATAATTGTAACCATTAAAAAGGAAACTGTTACAACGTACTTAAACCTCTCAAAAAACGCGGCAAATAAACATTCGCAAAGGAAAACGGTAAATTTTAAATGGCCGCCGCCCGAAGGCAGATGGGTCGGTACTAAAGATCACACGGTGAATTAATCACGCTTGTTACACCGCAGATTCACAGATAAACGCACGAAAAATAACGCCTTACGAATGAGTTATAAGTATCGTCGGCTTTTAAAAATTAACTGTTTGGCTTGTGGCTATTAAAGAGAGGATGTCTCGCGTTATCACAAATGATAATTTTTGTAATGTTCGGCGCGGTGTAATGGGCGGCTTGCCGGTGTGAAATAAGGACGAGCGATGAATGTTGGTAGATGTGAAACTGAAATATTGGATAACAGATTAAGGGAACTTTTTATTGTAAATTGGAGGTTTAATGCTGAACCTTTACGAACTTTGCAAGTTAAAGTACGTTTTTTAAACGTTATTAGCAAAACCAGAAATTATGAGACCAAAATGTTGTCTATGGACTCTGAAAACTTTCGTTTTTAGAATTAGTCCCTCTATTGAGAACCTTGAGCATAGTCTTGGCTTACCTCGGATACTCTTAATCCTGTCCTTGACCGTTGATAAAGATAATCTAGATGTCTTACCTGAAACAAAACACGTATCATTAGAAGTTGTTCAATTTATTTCAAAATATTACAGTAGTTATATAAATAAAAATAAACTGGACATTCTACCAAACAAACAAAGTAACATATTGTCAATTAAATTTCATCTTCAAAAATATTAAATCTAAGACTCAAATAGTAGTTTCAGTACCATTAATTTATTGAACTGTCTGAAGTAACCCGAACAAAAGATTTCAACGAATATAATCCACAAAAATCATATCAAATCTAACCTAACCACAAATTCAAGTTCAAATCAATGTAATATTTATAACATTTCAAATTCATCTTTTAACAAAAAATATTTGGATTAAAAAAAAATTAAGCTCCCTAATTGAGCAGTGCGAATAATGACATATTTATGTTCCAAGGGCTGCGCAAAAAGGGGGTTATTAATAAATTGTTATTGAACTAGCGAACGAATAACACGGTGCCATAACAGCCGGCGCCTGCGCCCGTGTACCCAAACAAAAACTCATATCATAAATGCACCTTAGATACGATGGACTGGAGAATTTTGTGCAGTATATGTGAAATTTTCAGACAAAATCTGGCTTTACTGTTTTTATTTAGTCGACACTATACGGTAAACTGAAATTTTCGCTTCTGAAGTACATACTTACTTTTAAATTAATTAACAAATAGTGGATTATTGGATAACCCTAACCAGTGGCCAAAACCGACACGATTAACCAGAAAGTCAAGGTCATCTCCGAGTACGCTTTTAGGAGTGATATTTTAGCTATAAATGATATAAGCCTATTTTAGCCAAAACGTATAAGATTTATTATTGCTATATCAGAATACGGACCTTTACATTTCTGACACATCAAAAAGTTGTAACGCCACTTTAGATCAATATTTCATCTGAAGACTTTACATATACTACACGCCCCGAACGAAGCGCCAAAAGATATAACAAGTATCATTTGGCGTTCACAAAAAACTAAATATGATTCAACGGGCATACCAGAATTGTATAATGATCTACACAGTGGACGCATAGAAGAATTTATATGTTATAAAACTTATATCAAACTCATGGTTTTGTGGCGGTGGCATTTGATTGTATATTTTTGTGTTTATTATACCCCTTAATGTGACAGACTGAATGTATTTAGTTTTATTTAAGCTTATTTGAGTACGAATTGAATGAGCTGAGTATTTTATTGGGGAATATCATATACATATTATAGGGGCACATTACATAGATGTTATATGATTAGGACTGTAAGGAAGAGGCTACTTTAAGATAATTTACGTAAGGTTGCAATTATGTTATTTTATTATTCTGGTTGAGTAGAAATCATGCCACTTAAGCGAGTCCTATTTGGGATGGAAACCTATTACAATCACATGCTATTGTCAATTAAATTAATTTTAGTGTTGCGATTGTATTTTGGCTCTATGGCGACGCGTCTGCTTACCATAGTTGCTTTTTTGTAAAAATGTTATTGTTTTTGCCATTCAACTTGGTAATGCTGCCAGTTGACAGCGATGTGGAGGAGTACTTTGACGCCTAAGTATTCGTTTAGGATAGATTTTCATTTTTGTTTTTTATAAAGCTTTAATTAATACATTAGCATAGGTAGTTAGTATTAAGTTTCTATAAATATTTTTCTTGAAATTTTACTAGTTAACATCATTGTGTATATTTCAAGACTTTATGGATTTAATTATTTTTTTATACTTACGTCGTTTTGTTAACAAATGTAACTTGTCTATTCTATAACATGTAAAGTGTTATTTTTTCGTTACGAGTTATACTTTTTTACAGCTTTCTTGATAAATTGGTTTTATAATAATGTGTGGCGATGTGAAGCCTAAATACTTAGAAATACTACAAAGAAAACTTGAAAAATGATGGCTTGCTATATCAGAGGCTCTTTTTTAGTTTTACATGGTGAGAATGCTCATGGACTATCCTCAAGTAGACGTAGGATGTGCTCTTACCGGCTGAACTCACCACGGTGGTCAACTTCAACCCGATGAACCTCAGTGGTCTTGCATTCAAATCCTACCCGAGTCATCATATTTCATGTTTTGGTTGAACAAATTTCTTTCCAGTCGGCCATATTGTTGCCAAAAGAAAAAGTAAAGAAAGCTTTACTTAATTAAGTGTTACTTAAGACTAGTACATATCCGCACTCACTTCCATAATAACGTGTGCATTGTACCAGATATTCTGAAGTAAAATAACGATGATTACTTTATACGTTTTATGACCGATAAAATATTCGCCATGTATGCAGTCTTCAGTAAACGCAAAATTTATCTACTCCCTAACATATAAATTTATTTAAGTATCGTATAAAATACCCTTTTTGCGATTCCAATTCAATACAATTCGTATTGAAATACAATAAACAATAGTTAATTGTTGTTCGGAGTTGACAAGAAACACAAAGGTATGGGGTTCGATTCTTCGGCGATGCACTTTTGTGATAATGTCCTCCGGGCATGAGGTTTATGATTGATGATCGATATTAAATATTCGAATTAATACGTGGATCGATTCGATCCGATAAATAATTTATTTTTGTGTGAATGGAAGTCTTTTATAAGTTTTGATGTTCCGATATGATTTTTGTGGCGGCGGCGGCGTTTCTGGGATTTAGACAAAAGATAATGTTAGACTAACTTCGAAGCGCGGTTTCACTTTCATATACGTTTAGAATTTACAAAGAAGGCAAAATTTCAGTAATAAAAAAATTACATAACAAATTTACCTATATGTAGGTACCTCATTCGTAATACTCACGAGAAATCCACATAGTGCGTGGATTAATTATTATAAAGAACGGAATTACTAGCGTAATCACCCACATTAATCAGGTACCAGAATGATGCAGATCCTACTGTAGACTGCGTGAGGTCCTGGGTTCGATTCCCGAGTCGGGCAAAGTTTTATTGAGTTTATCTGTATGGAAATTCTCAGTGGCAGCACGGAGCTTGGAACTGTGCCCGGTAGATGACAATAGGTTCGCCCCGTATTTCATGGGACTCAGTAATGGTACCGGCGAAATTTGGATGTACAATAAAACACCTCTGCCTAACCCTTCGGGGAATACAGGCGTGATGCTATGATCACTGACCACAGGTAATTCACCACAAAAATGCATAAACAATTTGAATGCAAATATGCATTCCAAGCTAGGCTTTTTTTTATCCATGAATAAATTAGTAAACTAGCTTGAACGCTTACTATGCAGGACGGACTAACGCTTCTTATTATGAGAACAGGCATGTGCCCAGCAGTGAGACACGACCCCGTACATTTTTCCAGGATAAAAAGTAGCCTATGTGCTATTCCAGACTATAATCTATCTCTGTGCCAAATTTCATCCAGATCCGTTCAGCCGTTCTGGCGTGAAAGAGTAACAAAGATCCATCCATCCATCCACACAAACTTTCACATTTACATACATACATAAAGTCACGCCTTTTTCCCATGGGGGTAGGCAGAAACTACAGAACGCCACCTGCTACGATCCTTACATAACCCATTTATAATATTATAGTAGGATAGGATTAGTAGGATAGTAGTAGGATAGGATTATAAAGTAGGATTTTCATAACCTATGCTATTCTCCTCTGAGTCACGTTCTAGATTAAGGTAATCTCAATATCTTGAGCTCTCCCTTCATTATATTACCCGACCAATCCTTAGTTCCAGAAAAACGACCATATATTTTTTCGTCAACTACAATCAGCTTGCAATAAATACTTGGTGCTAAAATACTTGGTCACAAATCTGGGTACACTGTACGTTATAGCTGAAGCTAGGGTATCCTGCCCGGCAGCCTAATTATGTAAAAATGGGACAGCAACCCAGCAGCCACGCGACAGCAATCTCACTGTCAGCCAATACATTATATGACACAAAAATGACGTTTGACAGAAGATATCGCGCGATATACGCCGGTAATTAGGCTGCCGGTGTGACTTCTACGACAAGTAACCCAAACTCAAAACTCAAACCAATTCATCTCGATCCTAAAATTCGATTCAGATCACAGTATTCAATAGATGATTCCCAAAGGAACAAAATTTCTAATAAATTAAATAATGGACAACAAACAGACACAAAGGCAACCTAGTTTTATTATTAGCGGTGTCGTCTTCATAGCGCCGGCAAAAATTGTATTCTGTCATAACATTTCATGTCCCCATTTCCAAAGAATTCGAGATTTCGTTATGATAACCTGCCTATATTTGCTTTGAATTTTTACGTTCTAACAATAACTATTTATATTTTTTATTATACGTCGTCTTTTTCATCTTTTATGCCATTTGATTTGGACATATTTGAATATGAATTAGAAGAAGATAGAAGTCTGGCATACAAAAATGTACTAACTCTGATGAAAAATATTTTTTTTGTTTATGACTTGCTCATTACTCAAACCTCATATTGAGCTTGAGTGTCTTTATATATAATAACTTTTGTGTTTTATCCACAATACCTAATGTGTATTACTCATTATAGTTTTTTTTATCTTTGTAAATGAATAGGGGGTTTTTATCCACATGGATATGCCAGTCCCATTGTACCTTATGCATTATTACGCAAACCTTAAATAATCACTATTCTAAGTAGGGAATATTATAGTTTCAAAGTGTTATGCTTTAATGGAAGTAAGAATATAGTTTTGTATTCAATTGCTAACAAGCTAATGTACACTTATTTGTTATACTTGTGGTACATCTTCATACTTACTGTTTATGTTACATCTCACGATTTCAACATATAATTTAAAAAACTGAAGAATTTATTAAAGACGCTCAGTTGTGTATTGTACAGATTTGAGTAATTTTCTGCTGAAAAAGTGATCACAGGTCTCATGAAAATACGGGCCTAAGTGTTAAGCTAGCTGTTTATTCGAAAATTGAAAATCATTTACCACCCAAATTAAATCTCTAGAAATCATCACTCCACAATCACATAACTCATAAGTAGGTACTGTAAGCACGCGTTACTACATTCTTGAACCATATAAAAATGGCGGACACGCCAACAGCCTGTATATACGCCACATATCAGACAATGGTCCTCAATACGGGAGCCGCGACCTTTACCACGGCCGTATCGTATCGCATCATCTCTGCTACCGACTTCACCTCCCGACCTCTAGTGTAGCAACACGTTTTGAGACACGTAGGACAGGTCCTTGCGAGAACTTGTCTAAATTATTTTTATTTTGTTCGTTTAATTTGTGTTTTGTTGTGGATTTTATCAGCACAGGTAATCAACAGGCTTTTTTTGTGGTGGGCAATCTTTAGGATTTGGGTGGCAGTGATCGCTTGCATTGAGAAGACACGCCAGGTAGTTTCCCTTCCTAACATAAAAAACAAATAAATTAGACTGCCTCATAGGTCTAGCGGTCGCTAAGTGTGACTGCGGAGCGTGAACGCCCGGAGTTTGAAACTGTGCCTGGTTTATGGCAATAGGCTCGCTCCTATTACATGTGACTTAATAACGGCTTTGGCAATGTGGGTGCACAATACTACACCTCTGCCTAACCCTTCGGGGATACAGGAGGATGCTATGATAAAAAAAATAACTGAAGAAAATGGCACAATCAAAACAAGCCCTATTACCCAATTTTACGCATATTTGAACTGTAGATGATTATGAAAGTGTTTGAAGACCTGTTATTCAATATCCATTAATTTAATCGAATGAACATTCATTGCTCCCCAGTGGGGGGTCTACTAGGAACATTTATTTGTCCCTTGAAAAAATTGTTAGAGTTGAATACAATGTTGGATGATAACACGATATACATATGAATAGCCTAAGAGTCAAGTTAATGTGTCCTTAATTATGTTTTTCGGAGTTAATGGCGCCATCAGTGAACTAGAGCACCGTTACCGTAATATGACCATCATATGGCTCAATTAAGTGGACAGAATGGCTGTTTTTACGGTTATTTTATAAATATTTATGATACAACAACACCTGTTGGCTTCGGTGATGTTTGGTTAATAATGCATTTTTCCTGATCTAAAATAAGTATGTCCCACAAAATATATGGTTACCCTAGTAGCTCTTGTTTTTCGAATGCCAGCTTTTGTGTCCTGCAGAGCAAAAGCGCAGTCATAAACTTAGGATCAAACGCTCAACGGCAACTTTCGCTACAAAACCTATACATTGACGGTTTTATACTCATCTATTTCAAGGATTCTTTAACAAAATTGACATTGGATATCGATATCAGATATATTTTGTAATGTAAAATGGTTGTTGTATTTTTACGTTTGCTGTCACGGGTAGGTTTTCTGTATGCACTTGTTACTTATTGTACATTGAGACTAGGCTAGAGTTATGAGCTGAGAACTTGTAATTTCTTCCTACAAATACATTGCTGGTCAATATTTTTTCTTATATTTCATACTACTGATGTTTTAAACAGCCTTTGGTAGCTTAACATGGTCGAGTTTGATAATGAAATGAAAAGGAAAAAGTACAGCCTCACTAAATATTCTTCATGGTTAAAAAAAAAATCTTTCTTTTGAATTTTGGAACGCCAGACGCGCTTTACCAAACGCTATTAAAACATTAAACCAATGCATCATAGCAGACATCACCGGATCATATTGATTTATACCACCGTATATGTTATGAGTATTTTTTCTCAATTTTATACAGAATTCAATCATAACCCAAGTCTGGGTCACACATCATTCTGTCTCATTAAGACGTTATTTGGAAACTAAAAAACTTATGAGGGAAAGCTTCATTGTGCTGTCTGAGTTGGTATAGGGTTTATTTATAATAATTTATGTTACGTCAGGAAATATTGTATGTTGTAAATCAGCGACGTTTATGAATTACGAGGAACTGAACAGCAAAAATGGTTTTAATTGAATTAAATTGTATTGTGATGTAATGTACTATTGAGATATGTGAAAGGATGGAACAATATCAATTATACGGAAAAGTGTTTTTGTTGAAACATTTTGGATTCAGGGAGGATTTGGTGATGGGTTTTTGTACGAGCAAATTTAACGTTAGTCATAACATAACTTGAGTTTTGATGTTCCAATCTCTGGAGACGGATTAACTGTTGGTTGTATTGTGTATATTTTTTTTGGTGTAACCTTGGCATTTTTCCTGAATCGAGCGAACACACATCTTCACAAACAACCAGACACGAGACTACTAATAATGTCCTTCTGACTGAATTTCATACACGGCGGCCAATCTCACCGGAGATTAGCCAACTACGCAGGAGATATTATAGAGCTCAAGTGTGTGCGCAAACAGGTGCTCTCTCTATTCCTTCACTCTCATAGTCGGGTGGGACGGCAATACGACACGAGCGGAGAGGATCAGGCGCAGGACCAACGCACGGAGGCACGGTATCCATATACACAAAGACCCAGACCCGAAACAAGTATCTGTAGATCATACAAATATTTGTTCAGGACACGTAACGCAGCAGTCGATCTCTCAACCACTGCGCCAACCGTGCCGTCAGACAACTATCTATAGGACTTATCAATATTACTTCCGTGGATAAACGAACCCGTGACACGTAGCGCAGTCGATCGCTTAACATATGCACCAACCGTGCCATAAAATTAAATCAAATTTTATCAAAGTATTATGTAATGCGAATATCAGTTGTCCCATGTCACAGGCACATGCATAGTACTGAAATAATTAAGGTTTAAATTAAGTCATGAACATGAAAATTGTTTGCTCTGAATTATGGGTTTTACACCTCTCCGGCCTCATTGGTTTACTGATCGCAAACGCACGACAGCTGAGCGAAAGACCCTGGATCCAATATAGTTAAAAAAATCTGAGTAACATGCTAGCAGCATAGGCTGGCCCCCTATCGTCATTAGCGGAATGTGGGTGTACAACAATATATCTCTGCTTCTTACATCGATGGTGCTACATCGACTACTGATGTTAAGCAGTGGATATCGAGACGATTATTGTCGTGAAGTTGGCACTACGGATTTGTTATACTAGTAGTATTATAATCACAAAATAAGAATGCTATTGAATATCTTCTCGAACTGATCGTGAAAGTCTAACAGATATTTTTATGATAATGATTACTCCAAACAAGCCAGTGGGATTGTCCATATATCCCATATATGTTTACAAACGTACATCTCACATGTTCGTATGGGAATTGTACCCGCAATACATAGCTCAGATTGCTAACCCTATACAGAAAATCCATCATCAGATCTTTATACTTCATCATAACACATCACATTGGAAAACAAACGCAAATTCAGCATCCGAAACATAAAATAATAATAATAAATTCGGTCCATTACTGTCCCACAGTTGGACAAGGGCCTCTTCTCAGAATAAGAACGATTAGGCCTTAGTCCACCACGCTGGCCTGGTGCGGTTTAGGGAGCTACACTCACCATCGAGAACTTTATGCAGCCCTCTCAGGTGTGCAAGTTTTATCACGATGTTTCTTTTAATGCAACGCAAGTGATAATTCTGATACACACATGATTGAAGTCAAAGGTGCGAGCCGGGTTTGAACTCAAATCCTCCTGCATGGAAGGTAAGCGTTCAATCACTAGGCTATCACTGCTTTCCGAAACATACAACCTACAAATTGCCTGTTTGACTAACTTTTTCCTTAAAATTTCTTCACAAAAACAGGAGAAAAGACTAGACATATTGTTTTAAATTTTGACATATTTTTTATTTTCATCGGACTTACTTGATCGCCGTCGACACAAAAAATATTAATCATACATACATTTCTCGTGTGAGCCCTTCGAAGTAAGATAGAAGTTACAGTTTACATCAGAAGTTACCAGACTTTTTGTCTCATCGCCCTTCCACAAGGCATTTTTTCCGTTTTAATGATGCGCTTTGAAGAATCTAAATTAAAATAGTTCGGTTTTTATCTTCATAGATATGTGCTGCGTTTTTGTTTTGCGCAGAATGGTATTAACTTTAGATTATACCTCATTGCCTTGTCCGGCAGCCTAATTACGTAAAAAAGCGACAGCAATCTCATTGTCAGCCAATACATTAGGTATGACACAAAAATGACGTTTGACAGAAGATATCGCGCGATCTACGCCTGTCGCTCTATCGGTAATTAAGCTGCCGATCTGTGTTCCATAAAGATTTAATTTTTTATTTTGAATTCATTTTGTGCTTTTCGATGGCACTTTGCCGCCGTGTCGCGCTGTAGTTCGAAAGTTGAGATGCATGACAGATCCACCGGACATTCGAGTTCATCTTGTGTGGTCTCGTCCTACTCATTTCACCGCAAAAACCTACCGATTCGCTTTTTATAAAACAAAATTACAACTGCATTTACCCATAAAGAATCATCACTCAAAGTAAACCTTAAGACGACGCGGTAAGAGACGTTGTCTGTAAAAATTATGTTTGCGAAAAAAAAACATCAAAATAATTGGCTTAGGACCTGTCAAAGCGAAATGATTTCGTCGCGACCGATATCCCCAATTAATTGTTGGAAATAAAAGGATTTTGTACTAATAAATTTACGTTTTTTTTTTTATAACCCGACCTCCCTCGTCGATCACAGTGGGGGTGACATTCTGACGACAAATGGAGAACTTTTGTATTGTTTAATCAATTTTCGATGAACCAACAACAAGTTATAAGCGAATTTAACTGCTTTTTGTACGGAAATTGGATAAAAGTTAGACGTTTTAGGTAAAAGCTTTGGTGGTCTCGGTAATCAGTTCACTGACTGAAACTTTTTATCATCACACATAAGCTATATATTAAACATATTTTTTATTAGTTTACTGTATCTGTATCTGTTTGTTTGTTACTTCATCACGAATACACCACAGAACCTACTAAACCTAACCTAATTACAGATGTAGCAATCAGTTTGCGACAGGCGTAGATCGCGCAATATCTACTGTCAAACGTCATTTTTGTGTCATATAATGTATTGGCTGACAGTGAGATTGCAGTCGCGTGACTGTCGCGTTGCTGTCGCTTTTTTACGTAATTAGGCTGCCGATCGTATTGAAATTTTACAAAAAGGTAGTCAGGGACCTGGAGAATACCGTAGGCTTATTTATACTAATGCAGCAAAACACTAATTAGATAATAAACACAAAACACATGCAGACGAAATCACGGCCAACAGATAGTAACGTAATATTTTTTGAATACTACTAATATAAATAATGAGCATTATTGTTAACATTTTGGATGTCAATGTTCTTCACCTACTTCTAGACCTTTAATTCACTCCAAATTCCATGGCTATATCCAAGGAAGATGTCAAACTCAAAATTACACTATTTGGTCAGAAACCAGCATTTTTCAAAGAGAATTCGCTTTCCAAAGATTATATTAAACACTAGATATTCCTTGTACCGGCTTCGTCGACACACAAAGGCAGTCTGGTTTCAATTTGTACTATTCCTCAGCTCCCACTCTGTGGAATGAAATAAAGCAAAGTGCAGGATTCTTTCGAGATTTCTAGCACTTTCTTGCTTTATAATCAAATTTTATTAAAGTGGGTTCACTGTTTTTACCATCTTCGCTTTTTCGTCGCGAGTTCATTTTTATCGTTTCATTCGTTTTGCTAAAGTTAGAAAAACGGAAGTAATTTTTACATTTTTCTTTTAACATACATAGGCATCACGCCTGTATTCCCCGAAGGGTAAGACAGAGGTGTACTATTGTACACCAACATTTCGCCGATGCTGTTATAGAGTTCCATGTAAAAGGGGGCGAGCCTATTGCTATCTACCGGTTCAGACTCCGTGCTGTTACTGAGAATTTCCATACAGGAAAACCCAATAACACTGCCCAACACGGGCCTCTTCTCAGAATAAGAAGGGTCAGGCCATAGTCCACCACGCAGGCCTGGTGCGTGTTGGCGGACTACACACACCGTTAAAAACTTTATGGAGCCCTCTCAGGTGTGCAGGTTTCCTCACGATTTTTTCCTTCACCGTAAATGCAAGAGATAATCAAATTCTGATCAGCACATGATTCCGAAAAATCAGAGGTGCGGGCCGGGTTTGAACTCAGACCCTCCTGCATGGAAGGCAAGCGTTCAACCGCTAGGGTATCACTGCCCTATAATATCTATTAAATAACTTAAAAGTATATAATTTATCGAGTAACGATAGGCTTTATAAGGCTGTGTACAAACGAGCGAGTACTTACTTTACAGAAGCTCGCATTGATGCCTATTAACTGACTTTTTAAGGGAGATAGTTAGTAGGTGATAAATGGATATAATAACTGTATTTTCTTTTAAAGAGAAATAGTCAGGCCATATACCGTTACTTAGTGGATTCCAAAGAGATTTTTTCTGACGATTGATTTATGTTTACCTGCTTGGTGAAAATTGCAATGAATTACGATCTGTTTTACCATAGTTTTCAAAACATCAGTTGTCAAAGTCGAAATTATTGCTTAAGCTTGCTAAAGATTATCGTATTTAGTTATCTGTGTATACACGAGGAAACCAGTAATATAAATATGAAATTTGAGTATAAAGGAACTACTTATTTCTTAAAATTTCTCTTAGCTGACAGACAGGTAGCCAATTGTTTAAAAAAATTGGAAACTCTTTGAGATCTAAGTAAAACTCATAAAGATACCTATATCTTAAGCTAACGACAACAACAACAACTATAAAATAAACTATCATTGGATTCTCTTAGGAGGACGCAAAGCAAAACAAAAGAAGTAAATTTCAGCATTAAGTAAAATTCTTCTGTGATTAGTTTTGCTACATATATTTTGTGCTACATAATGTGTGGACAAAGCCAAAGAGGTACACAACAACCTTCTGCAATTCAAATAATTTGGTAAATATTTATGACCGTACATACTCCAAAACTTATACCCACTTTGTTCCAACTAAAAACTGAACATACCGGCATCGGAATTAAACTTTTAAGCCCCTAAATTATACGTTTGCAAGCGCTAATGAAACCATTAGTACTCAAGTCAGACGCACAACAAACGCTTTAGCAAAATATTCAAGTAAAAATAGTAATTTAATTCAAGCGGTTACCACAAAATGCCCCAAAAATGCCAAAGCAAGTCTAACAAGCGAAACACTGGTTTACAATATAGACAAAAACGAAACAGCAAATGTTCGAAACACGGTTCTAACACGGTCGAGAACATGTCCCCAGGTTTTTGTTGACATGTCCAAACTTGTCTGCTTATGCACGAATCCGAAATGATGCTCGGATGCTGCGATTCTCGAAACGGGAGCGGAAAGAAAATCGATTTATTTAGATAAAAATGGACGGGATTTATTTTATGTGTTTGTTAAAGTAAAAGTATTTAGCCGGCTGGGAATGAATGAGTTTCACGAAGAACGATGCGTCCGCTTTAAAACCGTTTAATTAATCGTCCGCTAATACTTTCCAGTGTCCTGTTTTTAGGCAAAAGGTAGTAAAACGCAGCAGTTCAATATATTTATATACGTATTCATAGTTATACACAGTTGATTCAGTGATGTTTTGTGCAGTCAGATACAAAACATGCTGATATTCTTTTCTCTATTGAATCTTTATTTATTAGAAAAAATTAAAACCTGTGTTAGATCTAACAGGAGGTTCGTTCTCGTTTTATTTACAAATGGAAATTGCGCGATACGTTTGTTACTCCGTAGGCGGTTGAAATACATGAATTAAAATTGAAATATTTATAAAATCTGCGATCGACTTTATGTTTGAAAAACCTGTAGTTTCGTGCATAAATCTGTGTAGTATAGACTGTACAGCTTAATCATTCAGCTTCACTGGAAGGCGTGAAAAGCTCGCGCTACTGATTGGAATTTAACGCTTATTAATGAAAAGCTTTCAATTTATTTTATAAATAAAATGGATCATTCAGGAATGAAATTGCAAAAAGTTACTGAAGTTCCTTCGATATTAAAATTGGACATGCGTCTGCATGTTGATTCTCTTGACAGAAATTTTATTAATTAAAAGAGTTCTACAAACGAATACGCCTATATGCCCGGCCTTTATTCCATTTGAATGCAATATCTCTTCCATTGATCTCATCATTCACGTCATCTCAGAGTAATCTTTCTTCTCGGTTATGTAATGCTTCACGCCTTTGAGTTTCAAAAGAGAATCCATGGAGTTTCTTGCTGGTCTCTTCTCCATAGCACCAAGCGATTTTCGAACTTTTAGATGCATAACTAGAAGTTCTAGAATTGCTGTTTTAAGAGCCCGTAAAGCCTAGTTGTAATAAAAATCTTAAGACTGTGCTACACCACCTTTATTTTCTTGGCCCCGTGTCTTGTCTTGTACTTGTTTGCTGTCATTAACAATAAATAACATACAATTTTATTTTTCTTCTTGCTTCTTTCGATGGTGTGTTTAGTTCGCTAACCCGCACCGGGCCATCGTGGTGGACTACGGCCTAGCCCTTCTTATTCTGAGCTGAGGCCCTTGTCCAGCAGTGGGACAGTAATGGGCTGAATTTATTTAATTCTTCTTCTAACATGTTTTTCAATCCTCCACATCTCATACCTATTTATATTTAGAAAACGGTTATTTTCAATATAGAAAACAATATTTTTGATCTTTCACAATATGGATCTTCGTGAAAATCAAAATATCTATGAATGCGACGAATAGGGTCCCTTTGTAACAAAATTAATACAATTCGAATGTCCGACATCGGTTTGCAATACCCAAACTCTGTATAATGTGATGCTCCTAAATGTCCTTTTTGTGACTTCCATTTGACAATGCCTGTATTAATGTCTTTAAATTTTCTTGTTTTTGGATTCTTTTATTATTTGCTTACTTGCTTCGTGCTGTTAGGTTGCTTGTACATTTTTTATTTTTATTTTAGATAGGTCTGCCTGTGCCTGCTCTCACTCATGATAAGTGACGGTGTTGTCGTCGTTAAAATAAGCTTACATAGACGATATATAAATATTTCTGATTCCCACTTTTCTTACTATTATCACGACGACAGAATCTTCAAGTGATTTTTGAGTCGGTATTGTTTTAGATATTTTTTGAGTTTTGTTTCCATAAATTATTAAATTTTTCCCCACAGTCGTCAGTTATGGATCGCTTTTGCAATTTGCTACCATTTATTTCAGATGTACATTGAAATTAGTATTATATTTTTAGCAAAAACAAGTATTATTTAAACTAGTACCCAAATCGACAATGATAGAAATTGTAATCCAACAAATTCCAACAACCCATAGATAAAAGCCTTTCAAAACAGATTAAATTATAATTACACACAATAAAAACAGTAAATCCAACAGTGGCTACATATAAAACAAATAACCGCATCTCACTGATTGCGTATCTCTACATCTTAAAACCGTTCATTAGCCGTGAATTAATAAGCGGGAATGACTGATGTTCGGGGTACCACACGCTCGGGTTTCAAGGATACTTCCTGGTTTTGATATACGGGGATTATTTTGGGTGCGTGTTCTTTGTGGTTTCAATTTCAAAGTTATGTGGTTAGTATTTACTCGTGTGCGTTCAATTATCTACATATGGCATCTACGGGACCATAGTGATTGTTCAATTTATAACTACTTTGTTTGCACCTGTTTGAATTAAAGTAAACATGCCCAATTTGTGAATTCTGCAGTTTTGAAGGTGCCACCTTTTCTTTTGTAAATTGGCAATTTACAATTTTACATACATAGAAATACGCCCATATTCCCCGAAACGTTAAAGTGATGTGTAATGTTTCACCAGTGTCGTTATTAAATCCCATGTTATAGTGAACCCGCCTATATCCATTTACTGAGCAAAATTCAAAACTCCGGGCTTTTATCCGGAACCCCAACTTGGGAATCGAATCTAGGCCCTCATCGTCAGCAGCCGTGTTTGATGTAATCTCAATTTAACCAGTCCCAGATTAGTCCGGCATTACCATATTTCATGGTGTCCCTACCACCGATGAGTTAGCGGTCTCATTATAATAATTTCACACGTCCTGCTCACTTGGCTATGTAATAGTAATTATGATGTAGTAATAGTAATCATCATGAAAGCTGCTGGTAATCGGATAGCCCTGTTTTTGTTTGAGCTCATGTTAAATATTTAAGAGCTTGTCAATTTTTTTTCTCTCAAAATTTGTAGTATACAATAATGTCGTTTCTGAGAGAAAAAACGCATTGCGTAATTATGGTATTCCATAATTTTATCATCACATTCTTTCAAGCCTAACCTGAAAGTCTATTTGAAGAAATGGTTTAAAATATTTTCGTGTCCTGATGAGGCATTTTCGTTTATTGAGATAATAAATGGAATACAGGTCGGTATGAATATTACTGATTACACAAAACAAGTTGTATTATTGGCGGCTCAATAACAGCAACAACGAAATATGGACGTACCTACAATATACTCTGCCTAACCCTTCGGGGAATACTTGGCTAAGTATGAAATACTTGGCTGCGGCATAGTTACATGCCTAATAAAAAAACCAAAAACACACTTTTATCAATCACAAAAAATATAAAAAATAATTCATTTATCCACTAGTTCAAAAAGCGTGAAGCGCTTTTTGGTTATTTGTACTTTTAATTAATGTAGATAAAGCGCTCCACGATAAAAGCGTGTTTTTTAGATATTTTTTTTAACTATAATGTTTTATTTTATACTTTTTAGCCTACAGTATTAACTTTTTTTTTCAATAATTTACAGTATACATTTTTTTTATTTAATTTTAGTTTAAGTTTATGTCACGTCGTTGGTAACGTTTTTGTCAATGAAATAATTTCCCGTTGTAACAACTTAAATTCATAGCATAGATCCCGTTTTCAATTGTTTACAACAAATTTAATTATTTAAAAAAATGGAGTCCGTTTAAGTCTATGTCACATCTTTAGTAACGTTATTTTAGTCAATGAAATAATTTCCCGTTGAAACAACTTAAATTGATAGCATAGATCCCGTTTTTCATTGTTTATAACAAATTCAATTGTTATAAACAAAAGGAGTTTGTTTAAGTGCATGTGACATCGCAGGTAAAGTTATTTCAGTCGAAGAAACAATTATCCGTTGAAAAACTCGAATTCATTGCATAGTTTCTTTTTTCAATTGTTAACAACAAATTCAATTGTTATAAACAATTAACTTAGCTAACCATGCATTGCCATCGAAACTAAACATGTATGTAAAATTTCAGCTTAATCGGAAACCGGGAAGTGGGTCAAATTTAACTTGCAAGATTTTTTTACATAGTTACAGGTGAAGCTAATAATAAAAATAAATAAATAATAAAAGCATGTTAATAATAATAAAAGATGACTTTTGCGGTAGGTAGCAATCTAAACACCACATAAAATTTCGATATTGAAGCATATATATTTACTTATTTTAAATAATTGAATTGGTCCTTTTGTCCGCAATCCTATATATTCAAACAATTAATCTTTAAAATGAAAATTAGAGTAACTAACCTACATTTTGCGGTCACATTAACCATAATTATTTCCTCCTGCCACGTGATTTTAATGTTCTTGTCACTCCACTGTCATAAGTTTAATGTGTAACTTAAGTGATTCATCCAATAGATAATACAATTATAATTAATTATTACATGAAAAGCCCCAGAATTGGTGCGGTAGCTAAGCGATTAACTCTCTGCAATCTGCATTAAATTTTTGGTCGTAACAAATATTTTTACAAACTACCTATGTTATTTAAGTACTTATAGTATTTTTGGGGCTGTGCACATGTAAGATATATGTAAATATCATCGTCCAACAGTGAAAACCTCGTGAATCCATTTTTTTCAATAACGTTTTTTTTTTGTTCTTTAATTTGATAAAATCTTAGCCTTTTTTTTATTCCTATTCCTTGCCATTCAAAAAAACATTTAATTCAGATTCTCCTAGCACCGCCTATGATGTATAATGAGAACCTTGTATAGAGATTCATTCAGCCATTGTCGTCTGAGAAACTCGGTAGTTTATCATTGCTAAGTCCTTAAAAATCAAAAGCTTTCATAGTTTTCTTTTGGCCGACCATATTTTTTCTTCCTGTAATTTTTTTTTGATTTACACTTACAAGATTTTCATGGCTGAGCGACGATATGTGTGTTAACTAAATCAATGGCCGAAATGGAAAGAAAGAAAGGAAATCTGTTTATTTCCGCCATGATGTGACGCATACAATAAATACACAAAAAAATAATAAGAAGAACAAATGAGGAAGGCCGTCAAATGAATTGATTTTCCAATAGTTCAAACCCTACATTATCTATAGCAATATATAAATAAAACAGTAAAGTTAAAATTAAAATGCAGGACAGAGAACAAGCAATGTTAATATGTCGCATCTTATAGGTTTGAGTGTAGCATTAGCAATGATTGCCTACCGGTTGAACGCTTGCCTTCTATAAAGGAGAATTTGACTTCAAAGCCGGCCTTCAGACTTTTCGTAATCATGTGTGTATCAGAATTTGATTATCACTTGCGTTAACGGTGAAGGAAAACATTGTGATGAAACCTGCACACCTGAGAGGGCTCCATAAAAATCATGATGGTGAGTGTAGTCCGCCAACCCGCGCTAGGCCAGCGTGGCGGACTAAGGCTTAACCCTTCTCATTCTGAGAAGAGGCCTCAGCTCAACAGTAATGGGCTGGATTTATTTATTTTATAGGTTTAATTAGTTTTTATATTAGAATATTTTATTGTCTTTGTTATGCATATTTTTGTTACGCATTATCTTCATCTGCCTATCCTTTTTCCCAACTACATTGGGGTCAGCTCCCAGTCTAACCGAACCGAATATTAGTATTTTACACGGTACTTAACAGTATCTACGGTCACCCATCCAAGGATTGACCGCGGCAAGTACCTACTGCTTAACCTCGCAGATCGACCGATGCTAAATTAAATCATATTCGTACTATTACTGAGTCCATATTACTCTAGCACTTTATCTGTCAGTTCCAGAAGAATTCACTGCCAATAATAGTTCTGTAATACCGACCTACATACATAAGCGTACTCTCTGTATCACAGCAAAATTCGTGACAAGAATAGCAAGGCCTATTTACTGAGACAAAAATAACAAATAACAATATATTGGTGTAAATTAAGACATTTACTATATAAAGCCTTATCTAGGTCTTTACAATACAACACTGAAGTATAAAGAAAACAGTATCAATATAAAACTAGATATCTTTTTATCAATGGACTTGCCTAAGCATACAAATTGATAGGGCACAATATAACAGATAGACCAAAAAGAGACGGCAATATGATATGACTAATGATAGAGCGAGAAAGAAAATAGAAGTAAAATGTAACCTCAATTTTATTGTAGCCTTTTAAGGACTGGACAGAAATGATTTTATTATAAAATCTATCAGTCAAAACTGACATCTAGTGTTAATGGAATAAGGTTGAATATTGATTGGTATAGCAACAATCGTACCGTGTGCAACCGCCGACGCTGATTATGACGAGTAAATTATAGTAATATAGAAGTTTCAAATGGTTTAAAGTGTGTTTTTAAGGTTTTAAACTTGAATAAGATATGATGATGTCTTTATTAAGTATTGATATGTGATCAGTGTGAAAGTTAAAATTTCTGGCAATAACTTTCATGTTAACTACCACTTTTGATTCTCAAGAGGAGCAAATTGAGACATTAAGAATTTATAAATATAAGGTTGGGTTCGATCCCCGGGCGTGTTAAGTACTGGGCTCTTCTGAAAATTCTCTGTACCAGCCCGCAGTTCATTATTGTGGGTGGTAGAAGGTAATATACTCGCCCCCTACTACGTGGGACTCAATAACGGCATTGGCTAAATGTTTGTGTAACGGTATGCCTCTACCTTTCGAAGAGAACAACGGTGACGTTATGTAAAAAATCCTTAATAAAGTTAATATTTGCTTCATCATCATCATCAGCCAGAGGACGTCCACTGCTGAACGAAGGCCTCCCCCAAGGGGGGGGGGGGGTTGCCATAATCGTTGGCAGGCGGCTTGGGGATCGCAGTGGCTCACCGATTAGTGAGAGGACGCTGCTGCCCGTCCTCCAGTGTCTGGCCGCAGTTTTAAGACGTACCCAGGTCTCATAATATTTGCTTATTAAAAATATTCAAATTAAAAATCAACTTATACGATGAATAATTTCTAAATTTAGCTGATAATCTGTTGATACTTTATGCCCACTTTGCCAGCTAGTTTTGATTTAAATAATTAATTTGTGTGTGGGCTTCAAAATCACCTTGTTTACTAGTCTGGCTATGAAGTAACAACATAATAAAATATAATTTAATTCGGTTAATGGCAAAGTTATCCTACTGGTTAAAAGTTCTTTGCGTTTTCAGTTTCGTTGTTCCACGTTCGATATCCTCATTAAACTTCTTGACCAATGCTCAGTTCAGACACAAATCCGGAAGATCTCCTATGCAACAGGGAGATGTAAAGACTGAGATCCCTTTTCCTGGAAGAATGTAGGAGTTCCAGGAGTGTTGGCTACCTTACTCACAGCTGAATCAGAATGGATTCGGAAGGAAAACTTGGTGTTATGGCGGAGCTTGGGAGAGTCCTATCTCCGGCAGTCGATAGCGATAGTCAGCGTTAATCGCTTTACTGATCGATCATTTCACGGCCATCTCTTCGTTGTTGACACACGTTAATTAATTATCACTTTCACGGAAATTCACTAAACTTTCGTTACGCCCCTCAAATATTCCGTGAAACCCCTCGTATACGTGGAATCGACGCCATAACGATATTTCCTAAAACAGAACATAGCATCACGCCTGTATTTCCCGAAGGATTCGGCAGAGGTGTAGGTACTATTTGTCATTTCGCCAATGTCGACGACACGATTGACGCAGTGGCTAAGCGATTAGATTTCTGCGCTACGTGTCGCCAGTTCGATCCCGCACGGAACAAATATTTGTATGATCTACAGATATAGTTGTTTCGGGTCTGGTTGTGTGTGTATGTGACATGTATATTTGTAAACTGTACCCACGATACAGGAGAAATCCTAGTGTGGGGCAGCGTTTTTTTTTTTAATTAAATAAAAATTACATTATTCAATCCCATGTAATAGGGGACGAGCCTGTTTTCTATTATTATATATATATTATCGGACACAGACCCAAACACCGTGCTGCTACTAAGAAAACACAATAACAATACGCTCGAACCGGGAATAAAAACCCAGAACCTCATGTTCAGACGTCAGCTCATTAAACCAATGAAGCAGACAATCAGAATATTTCCTAGAAATTTCTATCAAAACAATGTAAACACACCGACTGGCCTTGATATTTATGACTAATATCGCGAAGGCTCATCATTGCGATCACGTACGACAAAACAAAGTGTTATAACAATGACATTTATGTCGCATTATGCACTAATCAATGGTGTTCGCATAATAAAATGATGTATGACGTCTGGAAAACGGCCAAGCGTGAAGTAGTCTTGAGTTTTTGTTATAGGGCATTTGTTTTTCTCTTTAGGGAATGGGGCAATGGAAAAAATTACATGTAACGAGTTTCTTATCCAGTGTTTCCATTATTGTTTTATTGTAATACTACCTTTTTTGGATCTCTACAACAGCGCCACCTACCGTGTCCAACTAAAGCTAAGAACCATCCAGGTGACTAGATAAGTACAAAAAATAACAAAATCAATCAAACCGTTTACTAGGAGAAAAATTACGAACAAACGCACACCAGAATTTTATAAATAAAGATTATTATTTTAAAATGAATCTATGGATAATTTATAATATGTATTATAATTTGTCTGAAATAAAATTATTGATTGAATTGATTGATTTAAAGGTATATTTAGTAAAAGTAGCCCTGTTATTACTATGATAAATATTTTCTATTATGAACACTCAATAATTAAAACCTTGGTCTGCCATCCCGCACCAGGCCAGCGTGGTGGACTAAGGCCTAACCCTTCACATTCTTAGAAGAGACCCTTGCCCAGCAGTGGGACAGTAATGGGTTAAATTTGATTGGTGAATAGATACTCTACTACATTTTCTGGATTGATTCGAGAATGTTAAAAAGACTACTGTGTTATTTCGGCTACGAATTGCGTTGTCACTTCCTCCTGTTAATAGGCATGGCCAGTAACAGACACATTGATACTCATTTAATTATATGAGTACCAAGTTTGTTTTAAGTAGCTCTACATAATATGATTTGGTAAAGTGTTCAACAAACTTTTTGTGGTCAAGGTACATCTAGGAAATTGGAAAATTTTGGAGGTACACCATAAATGATCATAAAGATCAATTTTTACATAATATTAATCAACAAAACAATATTTATTAATAATCAACAAACCAATATTTATTAGTAATTAACCTTATTTTTCCGAGGCACACCAACTAATGACGACGATACACCAGTGTGCCGCGGCACACACTTTGCGGAACACTGTGCTAAGACACCTTTAAGTAATGCTTCTTCACGACGAATAGAGTAATGCACGCTCAATAATTAACACGTCAAGTGTTCAACATAGACAGTTAAACTCCAGTTAACCAAGCGATAAATCCGGCACAAATTCCTTCAAGTTATTTTAATAAACAATTAAACGCATATCCCACGTTTTAAGCCGACATAACAGGAAGACATTTCGAGCATTTCCCCAAATAAAATAATTGACGGCGGCGTTATGTTAAATGTGGTTTAAAAAGAGAATAAAATGAATATATGATGGCTTTTAATTGCTTAATCAAGGCGATAAATAAATGATAACGATGAAACAATTCGAAGTCATAAGTAATTAACACGTTATGGTTATAATAAAGTTAAAAGTGTATACAAGACTTCACAATTGTATAGATAAAATGGTAAATTTGACTCATCCATTAAAAATCCCCATACTTTTTAAGTAAAGTAACTTGGTTTTTACAGACCCTTAGTGTTATTTCTAACGCTTCGACAGATCTAGCCCAAAACAAATTGAATTCTATGTTCACTATATGCTTCGCAATAAAAACAAAACGGGTTCGATTCCCGTGGACGTAACAAATATTTGTATGACCTACAAATCATTGTTCCGGTTCTGAGTATTTGTGCAATTTTAATATTTGTGTTTGTAAACGTATTTAAAAAGAAAATAAATAGATGTAAGCAGGTAAAAAAATAATCAATTCGATTATCTACCGCCCCTTTAAACATTACTATAATAATGTCCTCCTGACCGATTTCGATCACGGCGGCCAATCTCACGGAGATTAGCCAACTACGCAAGAGATATTATAGAGCTCAAGTGTGTGCGCAAACACAGGTGCTCTCTCTATTCCTTCACTCTCATAGTCCGATGGGACGGCAATCCGACACGACCGGAGAGAGATCAGGCGCAGGACCAACGGCTTTACTATTTATTATATTATATTCACATACACAAAGACCCAGACCCGAAACAAATATCTGTAGATCATACAAATATTTGTTCCGTGCGGGAATCCAACCCGCGACACGTAGCTCAGCAGTCGATCTCTCAACCACTGCGCCAACCGTGTCGTCAAAAACATTACTACACAAAATACTCGGTTTTGTGCATGAACTGAACGTATTTAAGTAATTGAATGTGCATCTTTTGTTTTTAGATCAATGAGTGTAAAGCTAATGTGACCATTGATCATTTTAATGCGAGTTGAGAAGTTAGCGCTGAATTATGACAAAAGTTTGTACCTATACATCGTTCTTTCACGTGCTGGGCCACGCGAGGATTGGGAGTTGGGACGTCGTCAAACAAATTGCTGTGCATGAAAGTTGCTGCATGGCATTTTTCTTACTTTTATTTACCGAGTGAGTTCTTGTTTGCTTGAAGTATCCTATTCACGCGAGACTTCAAGACTTCCAGTAATATCGAGAGACACTGACTCCGGTGAGGAAGGAATGATGTCCAATGCTTTTTGAGTTGTTTCGTAATTTTTTTTTATGTTTTATTAAAGACTTGGCCAAACCGAGGCTAGAAGAAATCTTAAAGAGTTAAATTTTTGGTTAATTTTTTTTTCAGAATCTTGTAACCTTTTTGATTGTGATTTAATCGTGATGTGCTTGTATTGTTGTTATGAAGTTTAACTGTATACCAATTAACATAACATAGCATCACGCCTGTTTTCCCCAAAGGGTTAGGCAAAGGTGTACTATTGTACACCCACATTTCGCCGATGCTGTTATTGAGTCCCATGTAATAGGGGGCGAGCCTATTGCTCTACCGGACACAGTTCCAGACTCCGTGCTGCTACTGAATTTCCATACAGAAAAATCCAATAACAGTTTGCCCGACCCGGGAATCGCACCCAGGATCTCACGCTCAGCAGTTACGACCGCTAGACCAATGAAACAGTCCACCATACCAATTATTACACTTATATATTAGGTGCACTAATATGCGCTGGACCAATTTGGAAAGAGTCGAGTGTTTTAACATGCCTATACTAAGGTCACTTGAGACGATGGGCACTTAATAAATTCAACCCATTACTGTCCCACTGTTGGGCAAGGGTCTCTTCTCAGAATGAGAAGGGTCAGGCCTTAGTCCACCACGCTGGCCCGGTGCAGGTTGGCGGACTACACGCACTATCAAGAACTTTATGGAGCCCTCTCTCAGGTGTGCAGGTTTCCTCACGATGTTTTCCCTTCACGTAAACGCAAGAGATAATCAAATTCTTGATGAGCAGTTACATTACCTAAAATTAGTTTTAACCGTTTTTTCCATTAGAAACAAAAGAAAGAAAGGAAGAAAATTTGTTTATTTCCGCCATGATGTGACGCATAAAATAAAAGCAACAAAAAAAATAAGAAGAAAAACAGCTGAGGAGAATATAATAGAATAATTACCCTTTACTTAGGGCGTCAAGTCGAGACCGTTCTATGCGCTTGGGCAGCTAAAGTAAAGCCGCCAAATTAATTCACTTCGTGTATGATCCGTTAGTTATTATGTAGCATACTTAAAATGTCACCCAATCATTAATAAATTTATAAATTTTCTGTTACAAATGCATAAATAGATCTCCAATTATGATCGATCGCACTATTGTTGGATAAAATATAATTAGTCAACAAAAACAGGGAAGTTGCAACATTTTAGTGTCGCGACACTTTTTAAATGCGACGCGGTACCATAATAGATATCGGTCTCACTCCGGCAGTTTTACTAATTACTAATTGGCGGTCCAACTCAGCCACACCGCTCGCTCTAATTAATGTCAAATTGACTTATAGAGACACAATGATACCGCTGCAGAAATGTCAAATGATGTTATTTAAAGTCATCATCACGCCCCAGCAATTAGACATTTTATGTGTCCATATTTAATAAATAGGTATGTATATAAAACTACTAGTGACCCACCCCGGTTTCGCACTGGTGCAATTTACTGATGAAGAAAATGAGAAGTTATTGAGATTTTCATACCATCAAAATTTCCGACGTTTTCGGTAGATTATCCAAAAAAAATGCTTTCATACAGATCTTGTCCTGACAATTACACAATTAGGAATACTACAAAAAAAAATTGCAAATCGATCGAGCCGTTCTCAAGTGATGCTCCGTATGTGTACAAACATGTGGCAATTGATTTTTATTATCAAAGTCAACGTTTTTTATTTCAAGTAGGCCTTTTCAGGCACTTTTAAAAAGTCGAGACTAGGCGCACGGTTCCAAAAGGGGTAGGTCCTATGGAGAAGAGACCGGCAAGAAACTCCATGGATACTCTTTTCAAAACATAAAGTTAATTTACAATTAAAATCTTAAATTAACATGCATTATATAAGAAAAAATACAAACTTAATAGAACGCTACTTACATAGACTGCCTCATTGATCCAATGATCGCAAGCACGACTACTGTTCTGGATTCGATTCCCAAGTCGGACAAAGTGTTATTGGGTATTTCTGTATTGAAATTCTCAGTAGCAGCACGGAGTTTATAACTGTGCCCGGTATATGGCAATAAGGTCGTCTCCTAGTAAATGGGACTCAATAAAAGCATCTACGAAGTGTGGATGTACAACAGTACACCTCTGCCTAACCCTTCAGGGAATACAGGCGTGATGCTGTTATGTTTATGTTATATATTTTTTCAATCCAATACCAAATATAGTGTGGTCAACAGAAATGGACAAGAAGAGTTACTTTCGCAGTCAAAATTGTGTGGATAATATGCTTCACAAAATTAAAATAATTTCTATTTAATTGACTTCGATAATATCGTAGTTGGATCATATTAAAAATGCAGGTACATTAATTTTTATGGAGATTCCCTTGCAGTATCAGATTTTCTTAACTAAATAGGTACATAATCTTAGTACCAATCGACCTCTCGATGCGAATTTGCGTCACATTCCGCCATTTCTCAATTAGGTCATCCGTCATTAAGTAAGCTTTTAAAAATTCCTTTTGATATGGGAACCTTGCTGATTAAAAATTCAATTACCAATAATTAGCCGACGTTTTGCCGTGAAATAATAAAATTTTACACCAATAAACGTCTTGAGCAATGTTTTATGTTAATTTTGATGATTAACCCGTTCTGTCGACGGGGGGTAAATTGGACCCCCGATGCAAACGTATGGTCTGTGAGACGATAACTTCGCAACGATGACACCTGCTTCGAAATGATCATCTACAGTGGCACCTAATTATAATAGCACGAAATTTTGAAAGTCAGAAGAAGAATATGTCAAAAAACTGGCATTTTGTTTTTATACCACTGAGCAATTATTTTAACATGAACTGGGGGACTGTGAAAAGCAGTCAGATTCTATTGCTAGCAAAAGGTGGGAATAAAACTGTCTAACGTGTTTTTTTTTTAAGTCAAATCTCAACATCGCTGAAATTTTTATAGCCGATAGCGATTGTTTTTATAATGTTAAAAAATCCTGTATGTTAAAAACACGATGTTTTGCAGTCACAATGAGCATCTTCAACACAACGAACGACTTCATGTCGAGCCTGTCTACTGAGACAAGCGCCTATAAACCATTTCTTGGATTTCTGTCTACCCCGCCAAATACTATGAAATCCAGCCGGTATACAAAGTAGCCTACTTATAATTCAAACGGTGCGTTCAATTCAAATTGCACCTTTACGATATATTCGGGTGTGAGCGAACTTTGTAAACGCGATATTTGGCGGGTTAATCTGTGAACGAACGCCACTTCCGATTGGGGGACGTTCGCACCGGAAGTTATAGAGACGCGCCATGTCAAGAATATTGATACATTTTATGGTATTAGTTTTCATAGCACTTTGTAAGTCTCCTTTTTTATTAATTTCAGATATAGCTAACGATCTCACCTCTAGCATTTATAGTTACTCATCCATCAAACTGACTTAGTCTGGCGCACGCTGGGTAGTCAGCCTCGTTACCATCATTGCCGACTGGCTAATCTTTCCATTATGGCAAAGAGGCCATGTAATAGCTCGTGCCGACTCCACAGAAGAAGAATAACGATCTGTGCTCCAACAAAATCTTAATATATTCTGGTCTAACTTCGATTTGTTATAAATATAAATGCACTGAAAGCTTGGTGGTTGGATGCTTGCCTTCCATGTAGGAGGTCTAAGTTCCAAAACGGCCTGCATCTCTGACGTTTCAAAATCGATGATTTCGAAAAGTCTGAAGTTTTTGCGAGTATAATTTAACAAATAGGTATAGGTACCTATAGGTACCTAGGTATAAAATATAATGGAATAAAATCTATTTAATTAGTCACTATATGATTCGTTAATATACAAGGATACATTTTGATAATATTAAAATTATACAGTTGCTAAGTTTCATTGTTTCCTCATTAAAAATATTAATAAGACTTCTTTCAAAATTATGACATCATTGTATTGCAACATGAATTAATTATCAGATTAATTCATTAGTAATTATCAACCTCATAGTCGTGACACTAATGACACACCCAAATATATTTTCCTTCCACTATATTTGCACACAAATAATTACCATCATCTTCGGATCTTAGGACCAAAGTTTTGTTTCTGCGTCGACACTTCTTTGTATCGTATCTTATGAGAATTCCTCACGCCGTGATGGAAGTATTAGCTAGCCGGTAAGATGTGTAACAGTGCTGAAATAATTGGGTGATTCGAATGCACATAAGATGGGCCCATTGTCGTTGATATTCCTCCTATACGCACGCAGCGTTTTGCTTCATCGTTTGTCATGTGAACGACCAGGGAACTGAATTCTCTGCCGTCCGTGTCCGATTCGTATAATCTAGGAATATTCAAGAAGAGAGTGAATATATATTACTTGAAATTGCGTGATCAATCCTCGGCGGCATCTTCACTTAGAAGATGCTGCCGAGGATACATCAGATGAGATGCGACCAAACGCAATGAAATTGATTCAATAAAAAACATATAGGTACCTACACATATATTTACTCAAGGGCACTCTTCGCTACACACTATTTTTGTTTTATTTGAGAAATTCGACTATTTTCCGCCTTAAAGGCAAAGGCAAATCTTTCGATCGAAATTCAGGAATCTGTACTACATCTATAATACTTTATTAATTAAAGAGAGATGAAATACGTATAAAATCCAACTATTTTAGTCCTTACATTCCAAATGTAAAGTTCACAAAACACCCAAAATCAAACCCAAAATGGATTACACACTGGAAATGAATTTAGTTATTTATAAAAAAAAAACTTAAAGCCCCATTATCTAATGGTCAAGTATATGTATATCTAATAGGCTAAGAATTTAAATTTAGAATGACAATAAGTCATCCGAGGTTTAACCCATTATTTAATGGGGCCATACCATTTATAAATTGGAAATATGTTACACAAATTTATGTCGAATATTCGTTATTAGAAACATTCCGGGAATGTATAACATTGTCAGGTATTTCCGATGTCTTTATAAATAGTTACGTATATCCAGCGTAATGTGGAATTCCCCATTATTTACACTTTGGCCTTTTTCCAAAATGTTAATTTGTATTTAAAATTGCCAATTTTGGCTAACCACAATTTTGATAACGTGATAGGAAATACATTGTAACAAATTACGTTATATAATAAAATTTTCCTGTTAATTGAAATTATTAGAATATTATAACATAACTTCCTTATGCTTCATAAGGACAATGATTTTGACCTTTAGCTGAAACGTAACCCTGTACGAGACTAACGGCCGGTCATCAAAGGAAACGGATAAAGTAAAATCACAAAGTCATAAATATATTTCTTTACAAGTTTCGCTATTGTTTTTATTGTTACCTTTGATGAAAAAACCGGCCTCTCCTAACGATTTATTTAAGATATTTTTTTTTTATTACAACAAAATACACGATGTATTATAATATAAATTAAATTATATTATAATACATTTATATAATATATAAATTAAATACACCTGTGTGAGATATAGTCAAATTTTATGTAAATATATGTTGATTTTTGACTTGTATAAATTGATATGTAATTAAAAACATCTAAAAAGTATAAATTTACTATTTGAAATTGTAAAGCCAAATAAAAAGCAAGTTTATTTCTATACGTCATAACCGGTAGTCAGAGGTGGGGCAGAGTGGGGTTGTTTGCTACTGTATATTTAAAGGCGAGCAGGGTCTTTGTTGGACACTTCCTCCAAAACCGTTTCTTGCGCAAAGCCACAGGCTCGCCCTGGTACGTTCGCAATAAACAGCTCCACGCTGGCTTAAACCTCCCGACCATCAGATGTTTCATGAAGAAAGCGTCTAAACGCTTCTTCGACTCTGCTCCCTCACACACAAACCCCTTAGTGGTATCTGCCGCCAATTACACCCCCTCCCGCATATCCAAAATTCGCCGTCCTAGGCACACTCTCACGTACCCAGACGACGATATCACCCTCCATCAGGAGGCGCTCCGATTGGTTAGGAAAACTACCAACACTACACACAACCGACCGTCGTACCGTCCTCGCCGGCGAGGCCCGTCGCGAAGACCCGTTCATTCTCCACCCCGACCCTTGCTCGAGCCAGCCCGCGCTGAGCCAGTAGTAATAAACCAAATGTCTCTAAATAATCATAATCAAACCCTAGCAACGCCCTAAGCCGAGGTTCGAGTCCCACTATGGGACACACTTAGCAGTGTTGCTTAGTATTATTTAATTTGCTCGGCTGGAGGCCCTTCTGGTCTCGCCATTTGCTCGGTTAAGCAGTAAAAGCTCCCTGAGCTAACTGCGAGAGACAACTCAAAAAAAAAAAAAAAAATTGTTGGACACTTGTTTCCTAGTTTTGCTAGAAAGCGTTACTCTGCCCCCTGTCGGTTCTATCTGGCTCTGAGTACCATAACCTACCTGTTACAGATAAGTATTATTGTTGTGTTATTTTGATCGGTAATATTTTTCTATATCTACAATTATATAATAAATGTGTAATGTTTTTTTAAATTACAAGAATTGATTTTAAATGTCGAATATTAGTTACATTGATTACAAGATATGTATAAATAATAATAAATGATTATTTTACTATGAGATTGTTTTAATAAAACCTTAATTTATAACACCTGCATATGTATATTCTCCCAAGATACTTACATCTTTTCGATGCTGTTATTAAGAGTTACGTAACAGGTAATGTAAAAGAACACAGGCTGGTCTACTGAACCATAACTATTGAACCATAACATAAGATTTGATACCTGCTTGCCGTCGAATTTTTGTTGCCACAAAAAAAATGCAGTCCGTAATCAAATTATTGATAGAAATACATTGAGGCCAAATAAGAAGATACAACTCAGCACTTATCAGAGATGGGCAGGACACTTGGCAAAATGGGATGACGGAAAGTGGACCTAGGCACTATCCGTGTGATGGCGAAAGCCAGGAAGAAAGCCATGAACACCCAGCACAATGGTCGCACGACATCGTGAAGATCGCTGAGCAACAGTGGATGGGATTAGCTCAGGCTCACCAAAAGTGGTGTAAAAAAGAGGTAGGTAGAGTTAAAGTACATGGACGTGGGCTGAATAGATGGATAGAAATGTAGCATATAATATAACAATAATTCCACTTGGACTGTATTATTTCAAAGCACAAAACTGTCAAAAGTACAGACACCTTTACTTCCTCGTTGCCAATGTCTGCAGCATACAAAACCACACCGGACGTCGTGTGTGAACTTTCCAAATGGCAATTTAAGAGTCCACACCTTATAAAATAAAATAAACTACAAATTTCACCCTTATTTCTATACACATACAGTTCGTTTGTGTTTGGAAATTTGTACATAAGTGCTGGGATAGCCTTTGTTACTTTTTCATGTAGAGGAAGCAGTGGGTATACATTGATGACATAATAGTTTTGAAACGTGTTCTACATCAACAATGGGTCCATTTCGGTACATTTAACACATCCTTACGGCACTAGCATAGTAAAGTTTGTTTAAACAATGAATAAACTCAGCAAAATATTATTTTACGAGCCGGCATGATTCAAGTTAGCATATTGCATTATTTATTCGTGTTTTTTCTACATTAATGCTCCTGAACAGGAAAATATTTGAGTAGCAACGGCTGCCCTATGCATTTTTATGTTCTTACATGCTAAAATTTTTTTTCGTGTTCCTGTGTTTGTTAGTCGTCTAGTGGTAGCAGGCTCGACTGCTGCACCAGGTCCTGGGTTCGATTCCCGGGTCGGCAAAAATGTTATTAGGTCGGAAATGTTCGGTAGCAGCACGGAGTTTGGAACTACAATACGCTTGCCCCTATTACGTAGAAATTGATAACGACATCGGAGAATACAATATTTCATCACTGCCTAACAATTCGGGGAAGTACAGAAAATATAAATATAGAAACTCAAATCTACCAATCGTTTACTTTACTTTTAATCTTTCTACCCTCAGATTTTCATACCTTAATCACGATTTCCTAAATCAGAAATTGGTTTGCCCTTACACCGTACTTGTCCAGTCAAAAATAAAAACTGTATCCTATTTTTATTCAATTTTAAAGACCAGAAGTCCATCGCACGTGATTATAATATAATAACGTCACAGAAATGCAAATGACCCAAACGGTTGGCGCCAGGAAATAAAAGAGACATAATTTTGGAGAGTGCATTCACTATGCGCGGTGCAACGGGGCAATTAGGAGAAGTGGGACGTGGCGATGCTCGCACGGACACGTGATATGAAATCTTATGATATGAACATCGGGGTAACAGATGGTTTTGGTCCTTATGGTCTGTTAGCATCATATAGGTTCTGAACACAAGGGTACTGTACCAGGGGTCCTGTTTGGAGATTTGGAGAGATATCCAGTTTTTTTTTTTTTTTCACCTTTAATTATGAATTGTCAACATAAAATCCTAAATCGACTTATACGAACGTCAGACATCAATCGTAAGATCTCGGCACGCTAGGCTTACCACTTTGCTTGGTCCTAATCCCCCATTTCCACACACACATTATTTTCCCCGTTTCTCCAAAATGGAAAAAAATACCATGGAAACAAATAATATGGTATGGTAAAAGCATAAACTTAATATTGTCTCCAGTAAAACAAACTTTTTTCCACTACAATAACATAAATCTTTCTTCTTAACTGTGCTATCTAATTGTTCCACTAGCCGATCTCAAGTTTCATCACTGGTGGAGACTCTTTCTTTGTGCCAATTGCATGCATATATTACTATTACTGTCAGCCCATATCCTCCCACTGCTGGACAAAGCCCTCTCCAGTGACTTCCAGGTCTTCCAGTCCATAGCCAGTGTTGACTATTCGCGATTTGTTTTATCTGGCTCGTTTCCTTCATCTTCGTGGTGTTATAGTCCAATAATAATAAAAATTATATTATCTATTAAAGATAAGTATGATACTATCTATATATCCAATAATAAAACATTAAGGTAGTATTTAGTATTTTATCTTAGATCACAAACAGACTATAGTGACCACAATACAAATAAAAGTAATTACGTCCAGGACACGTGTTACGTGTGCTCGGAAGCGTTCTCCGCACGTTCGTTCGTTTCCGCCCAGTTTCGGTGATAATCTAGTGTCCATAATGTATTTTATTGAAGGACAAACTAAATATGGATGATTTTTTGGGGTTGATATATTATATAAATTAGGAGCTAAGTAGGAATGCATAATTAAGAGACGGGCTCTATTATCAACTTTGGAAAGTGAGAGTATTTTTTACAGAAACTGTTGCTGAAATGTTTTTAATTACAGTATTTTTGATATATGATATGTAAGTAAAGAATGTTTTATAAATAGAGTATAGATCAGGCATTAAATTAAAACCCCATAATATCGTCACTGAAATAACCTTTACCTATGGCGACACAATCGATCGATCGATCGGCGATCTTTTTCAGATCAAGTAAACAAGTTTAATGCATTTTCTTCGGAAACTAAGCAGCGCAGTCTCGAAACTCAAAATTTTCTCAAAAAATATTCGCACATTTTCACAACCAAATTTAATCATCCTTCATGGCAACGTCCCAAACTGTCAACGCCCATGCCGTCCCATTTATCCTAAAAAGTCAACATTCAAACGGGACCATCCTACAGCTGTTTGAAAATCGTAATTCGGCGATGGTCTTGCATTTCTAATTTTTTTTTAACTTGATGTCAATGCTCCGTTTTAGGCGGAAGTGTCGTCTGCACGGAAACCGGGAAGTACTCATTGTGCATTTTTTTAATATCTATTTTGATTCGCAGGATATTAAGTTTTTCGGATGGTGCGTTGACACCGCGGCTTGGGCTGTGAGTTAATTTTATTGTTTAGCGCCATAGTCACGTGATGTGTCGATGTTTTTTTTGTGGGTTGTTTTATTGTACTGTTTATCATCATTCTAGCGTTTTCCAACTGTATTGAGGTCGGCATCTTATCTTTCCAGAGGCACTTTTATACATATATGATAAAAGATGATAATTACTGGCTTTTTCAATTAAAATTTACCCGTATCTAAAGACCAAAAACATGTCCTTAAACATGTCCTTTATCACGTATATTAGGTACCTACGTAAGATTCTGATGGAGGAACGAGTTATCCTATCTATTGCCTATTACCGTCTACCAGACACAATACCATGCTCTCGGCTACTAGTGAGATATTTTTTTACAATAAATCCCAATAACATTTTGCGCATCCCCAAATCGAACCCAAGCACACACACTCAGCACCTGCACTTACGACAGCAAAACCAATGACGCAGTTAATAACTCCAAATACTAATAATCTTCATCAATGAGTTCATTCCGCAAAAATATAGCAATCCTCTTTGCTACCATTATCATAAATATCAACTTTTTCTTTTTCAAGAACTGAAGCAAATCACGAAGCATAAATAATATCCCTGTTACTGAACTAAGATAAATGCGGCTGTGCTGGAGCAGGTTCACAACAGTTCAATAAGGTCGGGATCGAACTCACGACCTACGCGGAAGACAACACCTTAGGTAGGTGCATGAGAGTTATTTTCCCAGGTCTAGTATTTAAAGGATCGAATTATGAAAATCGTATTTATAAGTAATTATTACCCAGTATTCGCAAGCGCGACGGCTGAGTGTGAGGACCTGGGTGTAATTTTTAGGTCGAGCAAAGTGTTATTTAGTTTTTCTGTACAGAAATCCTCAGGACCAGTACAGAGTCTGGTATTGTGCCCATTAGATGACAATCGTCATAAAGACATCAGAAAAATAAAGGTGTAAAATAGTACGTACACGTTTGCCTATCCCTCGAGCAGTGGCGTGCGGTTCATAAAGACAAAAAGACACTGCCTACCCTACATAACTCAGATAAATATTTATTATAAGATATTTGAGGTGGCAAATCACATACATCATTATTTAATCGACAAGACGACGAACCAATACCAATATACAGTAGGTATTTTTGATAAGTAAAGCTTTTAAAATTTTCTGCCTACCCTGTCTAAAACCTCTGTGCACGCCGCTGCCTACGAGGAATACATTGAGGTCCATATTTTACGTATGACGCTTTGTAATGCTCTCTACTTGAGCACAGGATTAATTCTGTCAGTTCATACAAATACAACACTCAAATACTCAATTAGTGACCACGGTTAAGCGTCAATCTACAATACAGGCAATAGGCCTAGACTACACTGGTACCGTATAGTACATCGGGTAAAACCGGTTCAATATCTAAGTCGTTTGTTGGAAATTGGAACTTCTGCTCATATTCCATCAGCCATTAATAATATGAATATATAGAGAAGGTCAAAAAGTCAGAAAATCAGCACCCTTGGTCTGATCAGACAGATTGATGATCATCACTATACGTAGTATTTTTAAAATTTTGCTGAAGAAGCTAACAAAAGTTTTCATTGTTGTCAGTACAACAAAATAGTAATTCAACCTCAAACTTAATCTATAAATAGGAAATTCAGTAACTAAAGCTCAGCACAATCAAAGGCCACCATTTAGCAATCTGGATCACGACTGTTATCACATGTCGTGATGAATAAATCATCTGTATTAACCAGATTGAATGAGGGGACTGTGTAGGATGCGCGGGCGCCGATGACGTCACCCAAACGCCAACCAATACCAACCTTACTACCTTATAAGCAGATTCCATTTTCAAATTGCCTTTCAACGTCCTATTAATGAAGTATTCATTTTATACGACTATAATCTTTAAGGTGATCGATTAAGATTTATAATCGAATGGGAAAAATGGTGTAGGTTTTAAGTGATTTAGTTTCAATATCTAAACATGGTATTAATGATCGATTAAAAACAAGTCTGATTGACGCGTGGCGATTATTAATTGTTTTTATCGAGTAAATTGATATCACAGGTGTACAGAACCTAAATGTTAATAAATCATATAACATATTTATAATGTTAACAACTTAATTCTTAGTTATCTTTGCTTGTGCCGTTGATAACAGAGTAGACGTAAACATAACAGCATCACTTGACTTTTGACTGCTCATTGACTGGTCTAGTGGTAGCAAGTGCGGCTGCTGAGCGTGAGGTCCTGGGTTCGATTCCCGGGTCGGGCAAAGTAATATTGAGCTTTTCTGTATGGAAATTCTCAGCAGCACAGAGTCTGGAACCGTGCGCGGTAGATGGCAATAGGCTCGCATGTATTACATGGGACTCAATACGGGATCTGCGAAATGTGGGTGTTCATTACACCTCTGCGTAACCCTTCAGGGAATAGAGGCGTGGTGCTATGTTACTTACATGTATACAAAAGCCCAATAGCACTTTACCCGACCCGGGAATCGAACTCAGGACCTCACGCTCAGTAGTCACGTTTGCGACCTTTAGACCAATGAGACAGTCTAGTAGACGAGAGTAGAAGTGTAAATAAAAAAATATAATTCTGTTTTATGTATATTTAAGTACATGTTTCAACAACAATAATACATAATTATGTTTAAAATGTAAACGGCCGTTTACGTATAAAACACTTCATGTCAAACGACTGATTAGTGTCTTAACCGTCAGTTAAATTGTCGGTGAACTTGGTACCTTATAATTTATAGTTTGAAACTGACAACTAATTAGAACAGGTTAACGAATGTTTAAACAGAATGCCATTCATTAATTCATTATTCATACATACATATGTTATCGTACTATGGGCCTGTGAACATTTACTGGTATAGAACCTTCGACTCCAAACTGATATTACGAAGGTACGATTGCCACCACGCTTTGCAGGTGGACTTTAGGCCATAAATATGTTACAGGTGTACACTTCTACCCATTCACACTGTACAGCAAGTTACCTTTGCGACACCTACGCAGACAATCTAAACAAACAGCCGTCAGACAGTATAAAGGTAAGTTATATTTGTCTTACTATTTTAACCTACTAACTGAAGTTATCTAAATTCCGAAATACTATAGGCCTTTCCGATCTAACTGTCTGTCTGTTTTAAAAGAAAAGGAAACATTTGGGATGTGTGTGAGAATCCTTATTAGATAAGTAGTGTACGCGGAACAGAATAAGTACTTTCAAAATAAACCGCGGATCACAACTTCTTAAGTCATAAGTCCTCACACATAACAGATTGTCACTAAAATGTAAACAAAGCTCACACCAGGAAACAACGCAGATAACAAATATAATTCAATCGTACAAAATCACAGCCCGTGTGGGCGATTGACTCATACACCACAAAAGGACATTTTCGTCTCCTAGCCCCAAAAATAGTCAACAACAATTAAATCTGAGGTTTTTGTCCAAATCTCCACGATGTTACCATTTAAGGGGGCTACTGTGTCTCAAAGGACCACTTACGAATCACAATGGATGTTATAAACGATGTTAGATTAATTGTTAGCCGTTTTTGGTTTGACTTTCTCTTTGGGTTACAGTTAAAAGGTTGTGTTAGACTGTTAATAAATTTTGTTTTTGTTACTACTGTTTAGATTGTTATCGGATAGAATCTTATCTTTTTAAATAGAGTGAGGAGAGGTACGAGGAGGTACCGATTCGGTGTAACGGCTTCCCTCTTACGTTGTGGGTGTTATCACGAACACAGTTAGATCTGCCTTATTGGTCTTATGGGCGGATGCAAGACTACTGAGCATGACTTACTGGGTTCAATTCCCGGGTCGGACAAAGTAATTTATGTAGTGAGTTTTACGCTACGCCAATAGTTAAAAATAATAAGTAAAAAAAAATCATCAGACAATTTGAATGAAAACGAGTTGTTTGATAATTTTTTATTAATTAACCAACTCACTATAATATTTTTTAACCATTAGTCACGTTGACAACCGATCAAACACGACCAAAATCGACAAATATCAATGCAATTAGCAACCCTACAATTACTGTTGACAAAACATTCATTAAAATCGATCCTAAAGTACCCTCAATTCAATAAATAATATTCAAACATATTCTATCCTAAAGACAGCTCTACAAATCCCAAAGACAATTTAAACCTAAATTCAATATTGGCTAGTATTGACTTTAAGTTTCATAATACATGCTACATGGTTTCACACTTCATTCATACTAGAAACATATATATAAGCTTTTCAATAAAACCTCCAAGGGAGCAACGGGAATTATTATGATAAGTTTGCTCTGGACAATCGACCACCCACGATCTATTATCCAGGGTGGGAAGTCCGGTTGGCATGGAATAATTAGTTGCCTTTGACTTTTGCGCGATGGAAGACTTTTGCCGTTAATTAGTAGATACTTTATCGCTTGATAATACGAGGAAAATAGTAAGGTGATTGCGATTAATATAGAACTGAGAGCCTTTGATCAGCAATGGGTAGATTTACGCTGAAGATGACACAGATTACTCACAGGATTTCGAGGTTTAGAGGACCTTGGACAACAAAGAAGTAGGGCCTAGAATAAAATTCGATAAAAAACGAAAAAACAAACATTTTCACAGTTTTTCAATAATGTATTCTAAGATAAAATCATCGAGACGAGAGAAAGAAGAATGTATATATTTATTTATTTATTTATTCAGTACCTACAGCGATTAGCCATTAAAACTAAATAACCCTTGATAAGTAAACCTATCACACTGTCTTCTCACAGAATCGCAAACATTCTAACATTATTGTCTTCCATTCATCAGCAAACACGTCCAATCCTGGGCTGGTCTCCATGAGCTCGTTGAGCATCGTCAACATGCGCGGTATATATGTAGTGTAGCTTATGACATTTTATCTCAAGTGATAACTCGATTAGATATTATATAGCAAACTGTTTACCATCCCTGTTTACCCCACAAAACATAAAAAGCGCGATGATATTCCGCACATCGTACGAACTAGATTTCCCCGACTCCCGGGAAATCTAGATGTTGCGACGTGAAGATAGACACACATTTTTACACAACACTATTTGAAATTCATGCACGACATTGATATTAAAATGGGTATAAAAATATACGCAATATTTGTTTAAAAATAAAACATTTCTCCACATCTATATAAATAAAAATGAATCGCCAAATGTGTTGGTAAGCGCATTACTTCCGAACGGCTGCACTAATTTAGCTAATTCTTTTTTATGTAAGATTTTTTTTGGAAAATCCACCGGAAAAGTCGGAAATTTGAATGATATTTTTGTATGAAATTTTTCATTTTGTTCATTAGTAAATTGCAGCCGTGCGAAGCGGGGCGCGTCACTAGTTAGGAATAATTCTTTTATCGTGGGTGGGTTTACAAACACAAATATTAACATACACAAACAATTACTCCACCTATACAAATATCCGTGGAGGAATCGAACCCTTGACAGGTAACGCAGCAGTTAAACCCTCAACCACTACGTGAACCGTGCCGTATATTTTAATATAGCGTAATAAAATAGAAGGTTGACAGAAATTGCAAGCCCTGCAGGACTGGCGAAGATGGTTGGAAAATCTGTATTCCATACTTATACAATACTAGCATCCGCTCGCGGCTTCGTCCGCGTGGTTTACGAACCCGTACATTTTCTGGGATAAAAAGCCTATGTGCTATTCCAGACTATAATCTATCTCTGTGCCAAATTTCATTCAGATCCGTTCAGCCGTTCTGGCGTGAAAGAGTAACAAAGATCCATTCATCCATCCGTCCTCACAAACTTTCACATTTATAATATTAGTAGGAGGTAGGATGTTAGCAAATCTGCACTTAAAAATATTACATGATGAAAGTGATATGCCTAAGTAAATCAACTTTTGAAATATTAATTAATTATAATTAGATACAGTCATCTATTCTACAGTCGAGGAAACAGTAGTTTATAATCGTGCCTATTTATCGTTTTGCCTCAATAATCAAGTTTTTAGAAGGAATTGGAAGGTAAGTGAAACTTCAACAATTTTTTACGTTTTCTACGCTTCCGAGTGTTAATTAGTAATTATAACTATTTGCTTAAATATACAATCGTATAATGATCACAAAGGGTGTGGAAACTTATTTAAATCAGCAAATAAATTGTTGACGGCACGATTGGCGCAGTGGTTGAGAGATCGACTGCTGCGCTAAGTGTCGCGGGTTCGGTTCCCACACGGAACAAATATTGGTATAATCTACGGATAGTTGTTTCGGGTCTGGGTATTTATGTATGTGAATATATGTGTTTCTAAACGCACCCACGATACAGTAATTATTCCTAGTGTGGGGTAACGTTTAAAAAACTAAAATATCACGTAAGTATTCATAAGTGAATGATGATTTAATTAAGTTACAACTGTTAGTTAACAACAAATGATTAGGTTATGATTATGATCATCACTATCACAACATATTATAAAACAAAGTCCCTCCGCCGCGTCTATCTGTCTGAACGCGATAAACTCAAAAACTACTGAACGAATTCTCATACGGTTTTCACTAATGGACGTAGTGATTCATGAGGAAGGTTAAGGTTTATGAATCATTAAGGTTTTATGTAAATTGGCTGAAATATGACATTGTTGAAGATGTCGGAAAAAGTCATGCCGAATGGAAGTTTTACGGGTGTGCGCCGTGTAAATGCTCCACGCAGCAGGCTGATACGACACTATGACAGAAAAAAATAGGCGTATATGCTCTGCTACCCGTGCGAAGCCGGGGCGGGTCACTAGTTATAATATACGGCAATGGTCATACTAAAATATGTTACAATCATGTATACTTTTGACGACACGGTTGGTGCAGTGGCTAAACGACTAGATTTCTGCGCTACGTGTCGTGGGTTGATGCCCGCACGGAACAAATATTGGTACTTATGATCTACATATAGTTGTTTTGGGTCTGGTTGTGTGTGCATGTGACATGCATGTTTGTAAACTGTACCCTTGATACAGGCGAAATACAAGGGGGGCAACGTGTTTAAAAAAAAAAGGGATGATGCAAAAGGAGGGATGTGCCGAACTCCTACCGGCTTAATTCACCACGGAGGTCCGCTAAGACACCATAAGGTGGGAACTCTTAGAAGACCGCACCGAAACCCACCACGGTGCCACGCTGTTTGGGGCACTTCCTAAAAGGGTAAAGAGGCACCTCGTGCACATCACGGGAGAGACTGTGGAGAGGTGACCCCGTAAGTCTCAACATATTTAAGTACCTACACACAGCGGCGTGTACAGAGTTTTTAGACGGTAGACAAAAAAAAATTAAAAGCTTACTTACTTAATAATACCTGCTGCATGTTGGTATTGGTTCGTCGTCTTGTCGAATAAATAACGATGTATGTGATTTGGCCACCTCAAATATCTTATAATAAATATTTATCTAAGTTATGTAGGGTAGCCAGTGCCTTTTTGTCTTTATGAATCGCACGCCACTGCATACACATAACCTGGGTTAAACTTACGTACCTAGTAATTATTATATAATCTGTGGTCACACTATCTTGTGTTACCCAGTCGCGATGCTCGCATAATTTCCTTTCACACGCGATATTACAATTTATCAAACTTAATTAAGAGCTTACATTGATTAGGAAAACCAAGAAACTGTGGCATTGTGAATCAATTATAGTTAACGATAAATGCGTTACCAATTAATTAGTAGATAGAATAATACTTTCACTATAATCGGTTAATTGGCTTAGAAAAACAGCGTTTGTATTTTTTTCGTCTATTTTCTAACATAACTTAGCTGTAGACTGTGTTCCCCGACGGGTTAAGTAAACACACGTGAATGATTGTACACACACATTTCACCAATGCCCAATGTATTGATTCCCAAGTAATAGGAGGCGAGCCTATTGCCATCAAACGGGCAGTTCCAGACTCCGTGATGTTACTTACTGAGAATTTTCATACTTAAATACCCAATAACACTGCCCGTCGCAGGAATTGAACCCAGGACCCAACGCTCAGCAATCGCATGTGACTATTACATAAAAGACAAGGACTATTAGATAAAAGACAGTCAGACATTTTATAGTTATTTTGTATCGATATGTATTTTCAAATGTGAATTGCGTATACCACTCATTGTTATACAGGGTGAGATACACACAGAACATGAAAATATTAATAGCCGTCCAGAAAATATGCTCAACTACTGCAAAGTTCGCATCGATCATATTTGCGGAACGTCCGCGATGCAGTCGCCCGGGTTTTACATAATTTTGTTCTGAAAGCCTGACTTAAATGTATGGAGATAGATGATACGGAATGAGTTATATTCCGGCAATATTATGTATTAGACTAGGTTGGTAATGTATAAAATGTTGGGGAATGTTTATAACCTTTAAGAATGACTCGTTTTTAGCTTGAAGCGTTTTTAAGTTCTAATTGATAATTTTTCGATTCTTCTTTCGAAATCCATGTGAAGTAGAAGAACTAGAGATTAAATTATTGGGTATTTTTAGCTGGTTTCGCACGGTAAAATATCTGTAACTGAACAAATTTGCAACGACTAAAAGTACATAAGATTTATGAATAACTTGCAGTTAATACGTAACAATATGAATTAGTGGTTGAAATAATTTCTTACAGAAATTAAAACGCGCAAAAAAGTCATACATTGTGCGGCAGAAAAACATTTAGTATAATACCCCACGATGACTGAGCGTGATCCATCAAAATGTTGAACATTGACAAATGCGTTAACACGTCGACACCCCACCACGGCAACCATAGCACCTTCGCCCCACTAGCCTCCGAGTTTCCCACTTTCCCGGACCGCCGTGAAGTTGGCAACACAGCGGTGGGCGGGGCGAAGGCGGAGCGGGGTGTGACGTTCAGTGCGCGGCAATCGCCCGCAACCACTTCTCCGTGTCACTCCGCCGCGCGCTTTCCAGCGCTTGTGATGTATTCGAAAATCGAATGCGGACATTCGCTTTTCTAAAACATTATCAGCTTCATAAACGTATTTCTTCATCGTGATTGAATGATTTGACACTTGAATGATTAACTCTATGTCCAATCAAACAGGTGAGCTGTACGCATGTATAATAAAGCTACTGACCTTTGGCTACACTATTTGTCGCTGCTCATGATTAATTCATGACTCCCCTGTATAGGTTTTTGCAGTAAAGTGCGTATAAAACTATTATAGAAAATAAAACCAAGTATTACCGACCCTATGGCGTGGGACTGAGGGAGATGGATTTTTTTTGAGTGAATTGAAACTAGTGGTGTACATAAGGTCGATATTATAATTGGTACGCAATTTGAGCTCGTCGGGGATCGGCATGCGTTCGGAAATAAAAAGCGGCTACGTGCGACGAAAGAATCGATAGATTACAGTTTTTGCTGGTCACCTTACTAGTCTTGGCGACATTGTTCGAGCGAACGTCAATTAGGGATAATGATGAACTGTTTTTGAGCGTGGTCGCAGCGATTGTTTGAAATTCATGCCACTTTGATAAATGATACGAGCTCGACTTTTTCTGAAGAAATTAATTTCTCGTTTTCCATAACTGAGAATCTATTTTATGGTCAGATTGTAAGAAAACTTGGTATAAATTACTGTGGATACTATGATTGCGCTGGATTCCGAATTGGTTTTTCTTTTTCAGTAAGTTATCGCTGCAGTTTTTGTTTCTGTTTGTTTATTGATCTGGAATTTTAAAAGTATTTATCGTATTTACAGGACCCGTAATTCTGCGCTATAATAAATCTGAAGTTTAAAAAAAATCTCGGAATTAAGTTCTATCCTGTAGAAACTTGAAACCAATACAGAGTGGTAACACAATGTTTTATCTCAAAACAGACAAGCAAAACCAAAAAGAAATGGCAAATAAAATAATATCATATCATAATTAAAGACTCTATTTTCTCTCTATATTTTAAAAGTAACCATTTATGTATTGCTGACTTATATTTCTTCCATCAATAATAACAATAGATCAATAAGGCCCATTTTAGCAAATAAACGTATAGTAATAAACAACGTTTTTGCGTCTGACAGGGATTCAACACGATATGCTTTAATGAACCTTATCAGTCTTTCAATATGAGCTGAAACTCAACTCGAAGAAATGGTGCAAAGATATTCTTGTTAAATATGTGTTTTACATATCAATGAAATTACTATCTGAACCAGGTAAACGATTTGTAAGTGGCTTTTGAGGCATATACGATTAAAATAGTATTGATTTTTTTTTAAATAATCCTTGTACGACACTAGTTATAATTTCTGTATCGTGGGTACGTTTACATACACAAATATTGACATAAACAAAAAACCAATCACTTTTGGGCATAGACACATGCACAACCATACCAACCTAACCAACACTGAGTTTTCCATCATTCCACTTTTCCAACTAACACCAGATAATAAGCAGACCATATTTAAAGTTTTTCCTCTCAGATCCAAATCCTGGAAGTTACCAATTATAAACTTAAGCATAACTTTAGAAGTTTACAGTCATAAAGTTACTCGCCTTTCAGCGAGTCCGCCGTATCTCATGTGCATCTCAGTTTCATTTGCTTAGTAAGTGTAATATATGGGTACTGTGAGTTTGTTATATTAAACTTTATTATTATAGTTTGACTGTCACATTGGTCTAGTGGTTGGCAAACACGACTGCTGAATGTGAGGTCCTGGGTTCCATTCTCAAGTCGGGCTAAGTGTTATTAGGATTTTCTGTATGGAAATTACTCAGTAACAGCACGGAGTCTGGAACTGAACCTGGCAGATGGGACTCAATAAAGCTTCGGTGAAATGTGGGTGTAGAATAGTACACGTCTGCCTTACCCTTCGGGGAATACAGGCTATGTTATTATTAAAGTTAACTTTGTGTATTATAGGCTATGTTATTATTATAGTTAACTTTGTGATAGTTCAGAACTGACTTTCGGTTAGAATAAAATATATGTATCGTATTTTCGGGAAGTTCACTAATTTCAATACGAACGATTTCTATAGTGTTTCTTCTTAATTTATACTTAGCGTCACGCCTGTATTCCCCGAAGGATTGGCAGAAATGCACCAACATTTCACCGATGCAGATATTAAGTCCTTTCAGGAAGCGAGCATATTTTCATCTATTGGGTACAATTCTAAACATCGAGAATTTCTAGCAGAAAAACCTAATAAAACCGTGAATCGAACCCAGGAACTGACGCTCAGTAGCCATGTTTGCGACTGTCACAATACCAATGAGGCTTCTTAATTTACGAAGAAACTCAGTCACAGTGATATTCACAATATTTTTAGTCTCACAAACCTTTTCATTGTATGTGTATTGCTAGCATGGATTCTATTCAATTATATTGGCGCTTGGAACATAAAGGTACGGTTCTATTCAACTATATTGGCGCATATTGGCGTAACAAAAAATAAAGCCCAAGCCAAACCATTACTTATCTTATAAATAACTAGCGACCCGTCCCGGCTTCGCACGCGTAACACAACAAATTACCAAAAAGCAAAAAAAAAATGTTGATCCGTTCGCCACCAAACTTCACGGGATCACCCGCTGGGCGAATCTGAAAATTACCTAAAAATTTCATTAAAATCGCTCCAGCCGTTTTGGAGTCCATAGGGAACATTATATACACACTTTTATTTTTATATATATCTATAGATAGATATGTAATTAAGCGATACACACTCTTCATTATCCTCTACAACTCCACGAATGTCAACTTAGAAACAGAGCCATTAAAAGTTCAAGTAGCTTAATCAAAGTTTCTCAATTAACCAAACTTTGTTTTTTAGGGTTCCGTACCCAAAGGGTAAAAACGGGACCCTATTACTAAGACTTCGCTGTCTGTCCGTCCGTCTGTCTGTCACCAAGCTGTATCTCAAGAACCGCGATAGCTAGACAGTTGAAATTTTCACAAATTATGTATTTCTGTTGCCGCTATAACAACAAATACTAAAAACAAAATAAAATAAATATTTAAGGGGGGCTCCCATACAACAAACGCGATTTTTTTTTGCCCTTTTTTGCTCGATATCAATAATGGCAACAGGTAGGCAACTTGTAATATTCACAAAATACTCAGTTGTATTTTTACTTTAATAATAAATACCTACTGTTGTTTACCTAGTCAATGGTATGGAACCCTTCGTGCGCAAGTCCGACTCGCACTTGGCCGGTTTTTACAACTTACAAGTTCATCACTTTTGATGCCAAGTAATTACTTCTTTCGATGAATACAGGGGGTGTACTAATGTTTTTTACGGTATAATAAAATGGTGGATTGAGAAAACATCCAGTTCATTAAAGATTAATTAACCGAAGTTTTCTCATGAGAATTAGTGCTTATTTTGTGAAGTTAACTTTTACTTGTAGAGGCTTTTTGCTGGCTTTGGGTGCATGGAAAATCAATATCTACAGCGTTACGCAAATGTAGGCTTTAGTACTTTGTGTAAGATACAAGCAACAGGCAACTAGCAGTGAATATTTTATTTTCATATAATTCTTATGACTGCCTCATTGGTTTAGTGACCACAAGCGCGACTACTGAGCGTGGGGTCCTAGGTTCGATTCTTGGGTCCGGCAGAGTGTTATTGGGTTTTTCTGTATGGAAATTCTCAATAGCAGCACGGAGTATGGAACTGTGCCCAGTAGATGGCAATAGGCTCGTTCATTACATGGACTCAATAATGGAATTGACGAAATCTGGGTGTAGAATAGTACACCTCCGCCTAAACCATTAGTTCCCAGGTGGACCGCCAGGGGTCTACAGGAGACTCGACGGGGGTCTACGTTGGCGTGACAAAAAAATGGGGGTTTACAATTAAATTCACAATATGGTAGAAACGTAGCTGCAGGGGGTCCACTGGAACCAGCAAAATTTTGAAAGTGGTCTATGAGAAAAAACCCTTCAGGGAGTCAAGACGTGATGCGATGTTATGTGTTAAAAAAACACGACATGCGAAAAATACGTTGTAACTAAACGGAATAAAGAAAAACTATAACAAAATATAGACTTCATATTTTACAGCACTTATAAAACGCTGCATGAACAAAACGTTTTTCAATGGAAGCTGTTGATTTTGTATCTATAATGAATTGAAGTTTGCTTCTTGGGATTGTTTATGTGTTGTTAAAGTTTTAAGTTATACCGCTAATACATATACATCCTACTAATATCCTATCCTATCCTATCCTACTATCCTATCCTACTTTATAATATCGTACTTAATAATTTTGTGAGGATGGATGGATGGACCTTTGTTACTCTTTCACGCCAGAACAGCTGAACGGATCTGGATGAAATTTGGCACAGAGATAGATGATAATCTGGAATAGCACAGAAGCTACTTTTTATCCCGGAAAAATGAACGGGTTCGTAAACAACGCGGGCGAAGCCGCGAGCGGAAACTAGTATTTAATACATGTACAATAAGCATCAAAAACGTATACACGTAGCCAAATTCAAAAGCGAGTTTTAGAGGAAATAGTGATTGAAATCTTGACCAATTTCATACATAGTATCTGTGGATACATAAAGATACATGGTCATTTGAACTTTATGATTTCAACCCATACCTTTCCAAGGATAAGCGTTAGAATTTCGCTACGTGTATACATGCGGTGAGCCACTGCGATCCCCAAGCCGCCTGCCAAGCGTGGGGATTATGGCAAATCCCCCCCTTGTCGGAGGCCTTCGTTCAGCTGTGGACATCTTCTTTTTAATTTTTAATATTCTTTTTTCTTTTTAATGCTGGCTGTACGTGAAAAGTTACGTTTAGAATATGTCCATGGTTATATGGTATAATTTTTTTTTAAACTTTACCAGGTCAATTTTTCTGTAGCCTCGCACAGGTGGGAACTGATTCCTGTGAGCACAATACCAATGCTTAAGTTTCATCATTTGACGGGTTAAAGTTTAAAGTGCATATTGGTGGACAGTGGGCAGCATAGTGTGAGCCAAAATTGTCGGGCGCATCCTGGGCAGTCAGTCTCGATACCACCCATTACTGACTGGCTAATCTTTCTATTACGAGCGGTTCCAATGTTATAGCTCGTGCCGCCATAACAGAAGACATCTGAAGTTTCACTACAGTCTACCTACGAGCAATTTCGACAGCGCGATTGGCGCAGTGGCTACAGGATTAGCTTTCTGCGCTAGGTATCGCGGGTTGGAATCCCGCACGGAATAAATATTTGTATGATCTACAGATAGTTTTTTCGGGTCTGGTTGTGTGTGTGACATGTATATTTGTAAACTGTACACACGAGACACGAGAAATGAAAGAGCGGGGCAAAATCTTAAAAAAAAAAATAACTCAAAGTAGTCATAACTACCAGAAAATTTATTGTACCACGCCCCGGGCGCCTCTTGTGTCTTAATAAATTAATAACACATTAGCTAAAATTTGAACCTAATACCCGACACAATACGATAAGATAAGCTATGAAGGTGAAGGTCTAAATATTAATGAATTTCTTGTCGCCTTTCCACTGCCTGTGCCTATGTATGCATTGACTACCTACTAGGAGAACATGGCGACATTCGGCATTTCAATGCTTACTTAGGCAGTACTCTTAGATAGTAACCAAACAATTTATTACAATTATTTCCCTATAATTATAATCTACTTTTAAGGACAAATTGATGATATCGATTCCATATTGATATAATAATTGCGATATGACAATTTAAATAGTTTTTTTCTTCTATAGTAGCGATGGTAAGTCACAATAGTTTTCGAAAAAGTCTCTAAAATCCATTAAAAAAAACTCTACCATCTAAACCTCAAACAACAATGCCAAGAATTAAAAAAAAGTCCAGATATAGTTAAAGTTCAAACCAAACGCACGGAATAATTGGAATTCGCAACGCGGAACGTCTCTATCTAACGAATTTCTAATTTATTGTGCGCGATAGTACACACCCCGGCAGTAAATCGTGCGCGCACGCATCTAATCGGCGTTGGTGGCGGCATCTCGCGGCACCTTTGCGAACTAAGATGCAGAAGCTTGCCGCTCCGCACTCGCGCGATTAAAAGCTATGCAATATTTCTATTTGCTTTCTATTCGCCATTATCTTGGCGAGTGCTAGGTGGTGATAAGTTAGTGCGTTTTAATTGTCCAGTTAAGTGGCTGAGTTACCGTTTTCCGGACGGTAAAGAACGACGGAGATTGGGTATCGGCATTGCTATTATGAATCTGGGAGATTTGGTGTTATGGGAAGGCATTCGCGAATTTAACTCTTAGATCCGAAAAGGTTAGATATGTGAGAGCTCATTCTGCTATAACCTTTTTTTTTTGTATTAAAAACGACCTTCAAATTACGGTGAAGTGAAAACGTCGCGTTAGAAAAAACGTAAGCGCAGAAATGCCTAACCAAAGGAATTGGTAAAGAACACTGAAAAACAACAAAGATTTACTGAAAAAAGGTACGCAATTAAACCATTTTATAGCTTTAGAAATGGTTAACGATTGTAAAATGACCAATATATTATTTTATTATTTTAAAAAACGTTGCCCCCACTAGTAATAATTCCTGTGGGTGCGTTTACAAACACATATATTCACATACACAAACACCCAGACCCGCAACAATTATCTGTAGATCATACAAATATTTGTTCCGTGCGGGGATCGAACCCGCGACACTTAACGCAGAAAGCTAATCGCTTTAGACACTGCGCCAACCGTGTCGTCAACCATATAACCACTTAATCAACCACTATAATAAAAACTTTACAAGTTAAACTTCTTATCCATCATATTTACATTTGTATGCATCTTTGTAAGCATATGTCATTACTATACCTACATAAAAGTCTTGAACTCTTACTTTTGTTCTTATAAAAAAAGTTATTGCGCAGAAAACAACTTTATTTCAAACAACCTAGAGTATTTTTTAAAGTGATAGTCGCAAAAGCGGCGCCTACGCAAAATGTGAAACAGTCATAAAGATCCCTAGTATGGTCAGGCAAAAATATCAGTTAAGTTTGAGTTTAATTTTGTAAGAAACCAAGGGAAAATATAGAAAATAGCTGTTATTATCTGTACGCGATGGTATAAAGTATTAATGACAGTGGCGTGCGGTGCATTGAGACAAAAAGACACTGCCTACCCAACATAACTCAGATAAAAATTTATTATAAGATATTTGAGGTGGCAAATCACATACATCATTATTTAATCGACAAGACGACGAACCAATACCGACATGCACTAGGTATTATTGGTAAGTAAGCTTTTAAATTTTTCTGCCTACCCTGTCTAAAAACTCTGTGCACGCCTGATGATGATTATATTTATTTTTCTAAAGTTCGTGAAACGATTTACATTTCCAATAAACTCCGATATTAAACAAAATGTCAAATAGTACACAATTGGATCATCATTCCACTTTCGTTTAAAACGTCAATATATTATTTGCAACAGTTAAAGTAATTAACCTTTGACCACCGCAAACGTATTTTACATAAATTATAGTGTTGATACTCATCAATATAATTATCACATAAAAACGAAATAATCGCGAATTTCGCTAGCTAGTGATGCGCACCATACTATTATGATTTAGCATGTCGATATCGATTACTTTGTCGCGGCGCGGCGCATCGATAAATCCCATGATGTCGACGCGACTACTAACGAACGGCGCACGAGTCTTTCATTAAGCGTTTCGATTACATTTCGCTTTGTATGTGATATTAATGACTTTTATGTAAAAGTTACGATAATTGTTTGTATAAAAGAATTGCCTTACCTGTATGAATGGAGTATGGGAGGTGTCGTGCAGATGACTTACCTGTAAATAAAACATGGATACGTTAAAACGATTAAATCGGTATTTTATAAGATGGAAACAATTTGTTACAATTCGAGAGACAATAATGATACCACAATTGAATATTTGTAAAATCTTCACTAGGTCTTCTGTAATGTCGCCCTGACCGATTTCGGTCACGGCGGGCACTCTCACCGAAAATTAGCCAACTACGCAGGAGATATTATAGAGCACAAGTGTGTGCGCAAACACGCAAAAACGACCGGAGAGAGATCAGGCGCAGCACCAACGGCTTTACGTGCTTTCCGAGGTACGGCGTGTATTCACATACACAAAGACCCAGACCCGAAACAACTATTTGTAGATCATACAAATATTTGTTCCGTGCGGGAATCCAACCCGCGACACGTGGCTCAGCAGTCGATCTCTCAACCACTGCGCCAACCGTGCCGTCAAATGGAGCTTATGTATCAATAGGTATTTAAATTGTAAGTTAAACTATATTTAGGTATCTGTATAAAAAATCCTGTAAATTTCCTTAAGTTTAAAAATTAAAACACTTGTCAGTATCTTGACACAAAACTCATTCCGTTTTAAAACACACTTATATCGATCATCACTAAAGAAAACTAAAAAATAATAAATTCAACCCATTACTGTCCCACTGCTGGGCAAGGGTCTCTTTTCAGAATGAGAAGGGTTAGGCCTTAGTCCACCACGCTGGCCCGGTGCGGGTTGGCGGACTACACACATCATCAAGAAGAAAACTGTTACAATAAAATAAATAACAAATAAAATAAGTTTATTTTCAGACTTCAGTCCATAGTTTTGTTAGTACTTGTGTTAGTAACAATAGTGCTTAAGTAAAGGTTAGTATTGTTAATTTTTACAATTTATTTTATTTATTTTTCAGATTTATGAGTGTCCCCATCCAGTATGTCTGGGTACATACTGAATGGGGACAGTCATAAATCTGAAAAATAGTAGGTTAAATAGTAGGCAGGCCGGTCTGGCAGCAATCATTTTCAAAATGCTGTTGTCAATACAAAGGGGTTTAATATCTCTATAAAACTTTATCCGAAGCTCGATGATTTACCCGAAATTTCCCGGAAAAATGCTCACTATTTGCTTCGCGTGCAAAGTGCGTCAGAATTGTGTTCGATCAAGTAAATTTTGGCAAGTGGCGGCGGTCGGTGCGGCGTGTTTGATGTGAGCACAAAGTAAACGTCACGCTCAGCAACCGTAATTGCGAGTAAGGATGCGAAATTGTCGATAGTTTTTGGCAATAATACCATCGATTTATTAGAATTAATTTAGTAAGTTGCTTAATGTACGAATAATAGTATTCATTATATAAAGAATAGGATGTAAAATTTCACTTATTGAACGTTATCGTGTCAATGTGATTGAAAGTAGATACATATCCTGGATGAGACTGGTGCAGGATCGTAGAGACTGACACTTTGAAAGAGGCCTATGCGAAGTCGGGCTGTGGATAATGAGGATGATGGTGAAATATCCTGCTTCTTGTAAATAGATAGACTCGTCGAGTCAAAGCTCCAAAGTCTTGAGCATCGACGCCGAGTTGCTAGCCTATCGGTTTTCTATCGGTTACATTTTGGGGAGTGTGCGACGGAATTGCACGGTTTAATTCCGCCAAGCCCGTTCCATCATCGGACCACAAGACGTACGGCGATGCGCCATCGGTACATGGTGGATATCCCACCCACACGCACAAAACGTTTTGGGAACACATTCATTGTGCGTACAGCTAAGGAGTGGAATTTCCTACCAGAGTCTGTGTTTCCTGATAGCTACAACCTGGGTGTCTTTAAGTCAAGAATGAATAGGTTATTTCTAGATAAACGTGCTACATCTTCGACCACATCATCGCTTACCATCAGGTGAGATAGTGGTCAAACGCGTGCCTATCAAAAGTAAAAAAAAAGAGCTCGTTTCTAGATGAAACTATGTCTGGTTCATTAAAAGCCACCAAAAATACTTAAGAAAAAATTTATAAGCTGGTAAACACCAGAAAACGTTGGTTTCCATTATTTTGTTAGAGATAAAACAAAACAAAATATCACGCACTCAGTTCCCCATATCGATATTAAAAGTCATCCATTCATTCTGATCATATGCATTAAGTATATAACTGTGGTTATCGATATAACGACAACACTATAACAGAGGTCGATAATTATGAATGAAACGTTTTGTTTCCGAGTCCCGCCGGGCGCCCGCGGCGTACTCATAACTCGCCTTTTTTCACTCCGCTGTACATTCTTTTTAGGAGCGTCTTCTTGAAAGCTGACACAAAAAGTTGTCAAGCATGATGTCTGCGTGTGCCCTGGGTTCCATAGTTTTGAAATTGGAATTCTTTATTTAGGTAACGTTCACGTCAAAAGCTTTAAGGTAGCTATTGTAAAAATATATGACTTCATTTTTTTTAGTTGTGTAACGTCTCAAAGTTAATAATGTTGGTTACAATTAACCACTTTTGTTGTACGACTATTAGATATAAATGAGGACAAATAGAAAATAAGTAGTCAGTTTGATGATGGAAAAATATTGTTTTTTTTTTAATTGCAAAAGTCGAGACGCGAATTTTATTTATTAAAACGTCAAGATTGCTTCATTGGCTAGCAGGACAGCGGAGCATGAAGTCCTAGGTCGGACAGAGTATTATTAGATTTTTCTGTATGGAAATACTCAGTAGCAGCACGGAATTTGGGTCTATTATGGGTATTAAGTGGGACTTTGAAACACTATTAGCAAAATTTGGGTGTACTTATCCATTCTGGGAATACAGACGTGATGTTATATCATGAGTTCAATAATCTCTGAAAATTAACCTAACTTCTAAGACAGTATATAGATACTGCTATTGCGAAAAGTACTTATAGTAAGAACGAAGTAATAGGCAAGAAACTGTATACAGTAACGTGTCCTATCTATCATATCATGACGATATTTATGTCCTTATATTTAATGGTAAACTATTCAAGAAAAACTGAAACGGTTTGTCTTCGTTGTAACTTTTTAAAATAAGAGAGGAAAGTATGACAAATTAAAAAAAATATTTTTTACTGGTTCAAAGTTTGTAATGTTCCTAATTCAAATATTGGTATTCTTATTTTGAAGCTTGATAGAAAAGATAACGGTTTTTCTCTAAAATATGTATAATGGACTTTTTCATCAGTCAGATCGCAAGCGCGGTTGCAAAACGTGAGGGTCTAGGTTCGGTCTTCCTGTAGGAAAAATGTTATTGGGTTTTTCTGCTAGAAAATTTTTAGCAGGCCTTGAAATTATACCCGGTAAATTACAATAAACCTTTCTCGCTCTTTTCATGGTATTCTTAACGGTATCAGCAAAATATGGATGTGGAATAGTACCTTACACTACTAACTCTGTCCAACCTTCCGAGGAGTAAAGGCGTGATGCTGTGTTACCTAGACAAATAAATAAAACTGAAGTGTCTGTTAGTAGTGTCAAAATAACAGCTTTTTACTAAATGTATATGAAAGTGTACAAGTGACAAAACATTTTTATTTTTTTTAAGGACCGTAATAAAAAAAAAAAAAAAATTGTCTATCTGTTTGTCTGTTTGTTTGTTCTTGCTAATCCCCGAAACGGCTGTACCGATTTTAGCGGGACTTTCACCGACAAATAGCTGATGTTATAAGGAGTAACTAAGGCAACTTTGATTTTAGAAAAGCAAAATAGGGTTCCGCGCAATAAAATGCACGGTTTCTTAATCTACGAGGGCAAAACCGCGGGCAGAAGCTAGCATTAAATATTTATATATACAAGCTTAGTACAAACAACACCATTTACTAGTACTTATATCTAATCATCATTATTTTCGGGTCTAGAACCCTAAACCAAAACGCTATCATCACCAAAGGTGCTAAGCACAGTTATTAATAAAATTATCACCTGCTCTTTATATGCTTGTAATGATATTTTTTGTTCTGCCCGGCCCCTGAGCGATACATCGCGTCGTAATAGGAATGTTTGTTTAAATCTATTACAGTTTCAATATGGAGGGAGTTTGGTTCAAGTGATGGGTTTAGCGGTTGAAGCACGGATGAGAGTCGAAATATGAGATTGTCTGTCGCACCCTGGGCTGTCAGTCTCGGCTGACTGGCTAATTCACTACGGCATGAGCGATTCCCATTTGTGATAACTCGTTTTGACACGATAGAAGAAAGCGCGGATCGAAAACAACTCGAGCTTTGTTGAATATTTAGATTCTTAATAAATTGTGTATGAAATAGTCTTTCGAAGCCATTAGACTATTGATCGGGATATGAGTGAGCTATTTAAAAAAAATATTTAATAAAAAAACTTGTTAGATAAAATCTTTATTAATTACATTCTTACTAGTAAACGTTATAATTAAATATTTGTTAAACTATATTTACACTAATCAGATTAGAAAAGTAAAAAATATAAAAAAAAACATTACGCATCAAAATACTCCTCCGCATCGCTGTCAACCGGCAGTGTGCCCAGAAGACTGGCAGCGTTGCCACGCTGTATGGCAATTATCAGATTATGCCACATATTTGGGATCATTGGTGACCTTAATTTTTTGAGTTTTTATTGAGGACGTTTATTTTATTGAATTAATTTGTTGAGTTTAAAAAAATCCCATTATTGGTTTTCTCTTGTATCGTGAGAACAGTTTACGATCAGAGGTACGTCTCAAGAACAGACACCCAGACCCGAAACAATCACTCATTTAAAGGTCATACAAATATTTTTTCCGTGAGGAAACAGACCTCGAGACACGTAACGCAGAAAGCCAATGACATAGCCACTGCGCTTACCATGCAGATATTAAATGAATACCATTAATAAGAATGAAATGTTCGAGTAAACACGCTTCGCTTCTGCCATACACCATACACGCAACAATTTCGTTGAATGACAAATAAGAAACGATGATTACACCTCGTCCCATCATTAATAAGTAATTGATTCTACACATCGATCTGAACTATTTGATGATTGATCGATATCTGCCGTCATTATCGATTTCGTTTTATTTGTTCGGTTAATCCGTACGATGAATATTTAAATAGGGATGTGATCTCTCAATGGCAGGATGAATGAAAAAGCTAGTCAGCTATTTATGTTTGTTTAGTTTTAAAGTGTGTATTTAGTTACCTCAAGTGATCGTGAAATACTGGGTTCGATTTCCGGGTCGAGCAAAGTGTTATTAACTTTATCTGTATGGGAATTCTCAAAAGCAGGAAGAAATTAAAACTGTACCCGGCAGATGGCTCGCCTCCTATTACATGGGGCTTCAAATCACCGGTGAAATGTGGGTGTACCTTATTACTCCTCTGCTTAACTCTTCGGGGAATACAGGCGTGATGTTATTACGTTATTATAGTAATTAGACTTATCATATATTTATATAAAATCAGCGACGGATTACAATGTTATTTAGTTACTACTAAGTTCCTAATTACATAGATAAAATAGAGAAGCTAATTAAATAATGAATTAGTGAAAAGTTTACAAGTAGAAAAGTTTCTTTGTCACACGGTCGGGAGAAATAGAGAGAAAACAATGTGGCTACCTACCTAAATACCTAAATCAAATCAAATTATTATATTGAAGATATGTTGTACAAAAATGGTAAATTAAAACAGTTTCAAACATTCACCTTGCAAGGGTACTGCAAGATAAACAAATTTAACTACTAGTGTATGAACTATGTATATATACTTAATTATTACTACAGTAGATAGGATAGTACAGTACAGTACAGTAGATAGGCAGGGTAGTAGATAAAGTACACGCTTGGTAATACCTATCTATAGAACCGTCAAGCTTCCCACATACTCCGAAGGTCTCCACGCAGTACATTAGTCTCAAAGCACTAGCAAAGTGTCACAAGTGTCACGACGGCGTGCAATTCATTTTTTACGCGTGTCCCCGTGTTAAAGCTCGTAAATCGCGTCATTTTCACGTCGCCCAGAGCTTGCATTTTGACGAGGTAATAGTCGAGTATATCATCGGGTGTGGCCATAAGAATAGAGATTACAAACGAAATATTTTGTAGAGAGAATTGGAACCTTGAGACAATGGAAGCCCATTCAGGAAGGCAATGGATGGTCTATTTCGATATCACTGACTGGCGAGGCCAGCGTAGTTGTAATAGATATTGGTTATCTATGAGATGCCAGACAAAGGTAAATTCCTGCATAACTGACCCCACAAACCTTGTCATATCTTCCTAACCTTGAGTTCATATAAAAATTTCAGAGAAAAAAGTATTTTTACCTTATTCGGAATATAAAAAATATTTTCGAAAAAAAAAAAATAGCCTATTCGCTCCAGCCTTTTTCCAGTAATGCGTTTACAAACGAAAATATAATTTTTATTTATATGTATAGATAGATACACGTACATTTGACCATTATTTTACACTTTGCGATCATTGACACGATGAGGTACGTATTACATTCAGCAGTAAACTGACTTATTTAAGAGTTAACTTAGACTATATACAGCTAACCGTTAATTAATTTACTTAAATCTTATATCTTCACAGAAATAAATTTAATTAGTCTCAGGATGTTTCTGTGTTTTCGTGGCCACACATGTATAATTTACCATTGTAAAATTAGATAAAAAAACATAGTTAGGTATTTATTTATTGTGCTGTAATAAAACGATACATTATTTAAATCTTAAATTGGTATAACACAAATAGATAGAACAGTTTATTTTTCTCACTGTTACCTTACCTTATATGAACATCTTGGCTGTGATGATTTCGACACTTAATACCGAAACGAAATTCAAACGCTTTTTCTTGGAAAAGCATGGGTAAAAATAGTAAATTAAAGTGAGCATATTATATATATTATTGCATACTTACTATTTGTAAAATTGATCAACATTTTTAATCACTATTTCCTCTAAAACTCGCTTGTAAATTTCGCTACGTGTACACACCTTTTTGAGAGTGGCTGTACCTATTTGAATACTTTTGCTGAGCTTACGAGAGGTGGTTGGCTATTTAGACACCTAACCTGTTTCAGTGTACCTATCTGACCACACTCTACCATAACTAAAGTCTGACTGATAAATGCCTTTAACTGGTCTACATGAATAAAAATATACTTTATTATTATTATTACTAAAAGTTGCAAAACATGGCCCAACATTCCTTTCGACTAAAATCGAAATACTGAGTTAATCAAGTTGCGTATCAAAACTGTTAATAATTACAACTATTACCCAGCCGAGACGACGCAATGTCCAGATTAATTGAATTCGATTAGCGAAATATCTCGCCAGCTCGATCCGATTGTATCGATAGAAATTAATCGATTGTACGTGCGCTATCGATTTAATGCTACCGCGTTACGCTATTTTAGTCTAAATTAGATTCATCGTTAGCGTTATAGGTGAATTAGATTCCACTTTAAATTGTTTGAAGTTATGTACCGTCGATATCAAAAGTTATTTACGTTTATTATCAGTGTGATATCAAATCTGGTAAATCTTCGTTACATTATCTCTAGTGAACAGTGTAAAAATTTTGAAATCTGTGTGATCACTATTTGCTTGAAGTTAACTGTACTTATCAAATTTCAGGTAGGTCACACTATCAGTGAATATATTCTTCTATATAAATAAAAATCAATTGCCAAAAATGTATGTAAGCGTATAACTTCAGAACGGCTGCACCTATTTGGCTAATTCTTTTTTTGTTGTGTTTGTTATTGTCAGGACAAGGTCTGTATGAAAGAAAGTTTTGGGAAAGTCCACCTTAAAAGTCGAAAATTTGGATGGTATTTTTGTATGAAATTTCTCATTTTAGTAAATTGCACCCGTGCGTAGCCGGGGCAAGTCACGAGTAATTAATATAAATGGGGCTACTTAAGCACAAAAGTACGGTCTACAAACATCAGTGGACAATTATCGGATAGCTACAAAAACTCGATGTTTGCGGTCAACCTTATGATTTGCAAATATCGATTGAGATAGCTACTAGCGTAGTTTCTAGGTAATAAAATCGACCATGAGCTGCCAACCTGTATCTGCATCCAGATATTTAACCTTTAACTAATACTGTTATATATCTGTGATAATGTGATTATTAATAGCGCTTATTTTCTAATTGTTATTCCACTTTACTTGCGAGATCACTGAATTTGTTTGTACGATATTTTAAGTAAAGCTGATTGGTATATATTTGTTTTTGTGTACACCTTTTGTTGGCGGTCTTAAATGAAAACGAGAAGGGCAGACGACATTGTTGGCATGGGTCGAATCTAGATGAAACTGACGCAGAAGAGTAGATATTGGCACTTTTAAAAAGAGGCATATGCCCAACCATGGTCGAAGTCGGGCTATGGATAATGATGATATAATAATAATAAATAGCTTCACCAACTAATCTACACTACATAACCAGTTTAATACCATAGAAACACGATAAACTTCGATTAGCATTGCCATGCCATGCAGAAAGCCTCCCTTGTTCCCAGTACGTGTGGTTTGAACTGTCAGCACGTTCCACGTGAGATCTAATGCCGACATTTATAATAAAATCTTTGCCAAATCAATCCCCGCGTCAATATTAATGGCTTACAAACATCTCCGGCATATACGGCAAACAGATTTATATAACCAAGCTTGTCCCTACTAATGGAAAATGCACAGAAAAACTGCCGACTCATGTTTAATACCATATTTATAGTAAAAAGTATCAAATGAATTACGCATAGCGTTGCGCAGAGCCCCCGCTGTGGGAGCTTGTGTTTTTTACCCTATTCTGTTAGAAAGATGCGATATCGTTCCGATGTTAAAAGAGGAGCTTCTTTCCAAAGTTGTGTGAGGCGAAACTTCATGTCTTCGATGTAAGATTAAACAGGGATTGCTGTTAAAATGGAACGGCGAATGAAAATTTATTTTCAATATTAAATGGTGTGTTTAGTTGCTTATGTTAGTTAGTTTCGGTTTAAACAGATATATGTTAAAAATTTGATTATGGCTTACATTTAAATAACTACTGATGTACATACTGATGTTCGCTCTAATTAATCAAAATTGCATCAAAATCTTCGGCGATTCCCATTTCGAAACAGTATCGTTTCCCAATCGCTAACCCTTTCCAGAATAAGTAATTTCTTCCCTGGTGGTCGCTAAGCAGAATTCTATAGGCGTGTGTCGGCCAATAACATGAGCTACGTCACAAATGACTTCCTAAACAAGAACAACAGTTGACTGATGATCCCTCATGTCTAGCAGATAAAGAAACACAGGAGACTTGGATAATTCGAAAATTGCTAGGTACTTTTTTATAACCCGATTTATGTAAAAACAAAAATCTATTTTTTATTTTTTTTATTTTTTTACTTTATTGGTACATAAAACAGTAACACATTACAATTTAAGTATGCCAGAATCAATAAAACTAGGTAAACGTTTAACCCACACCAATGACACGGTTGGCGCAGTGATTGTGCGCTTGATGAGGCACGTGTCGCAGATTTGAGTCCCACACGGATCTACAGATAATGGTCCCGAATCTGGGTGTTTGTCTATGTGAATTTGTGTTTGTAAACGCCGCCACGATACCGGAATTATTCCTAGAGTATGTCCAATGTTCTTAAAATATGAGCCCTCAAACACGGTTTAATGAAAAGCTACAACACAGACCCAAGCCACTACGACGGCAAAAATAATATACGATCGAATACAAATAGCCCAAAATATCATTAACGTTGTGATATACACGTAGCCATTTATCAGAAGATAAATTTGAAGGGAGGCGGACTTGAGTTAACCAGAAGATTTGTTAGTTACAAAGTACTCGTACTATAAAATGTTTTATTTTACCACAATCAGATAAACACCGATAAGGTAACGCCGATATTTAAAAAGGTAATTAATGGCAAAAGCTACTGAATGGTATGAATGAAATTGTATGAAATAAACATGAGATTTATAGGCGAAAGTAGCCAAATAAAATCAGTATCACATATCTGCTGCAAAAATTGGTCACATGGCAGTGTAAAATAAATGGCAATGTGTAATATTTGTATGATCTACAGATAGATGTTTCGGGTCTGGTTGAATGTTCAACTACAGTTACTAATCTGTTCTTACGATACAGGAAAATTCATAGAGGTTATCAAAAAATAAATTAAGCCGACCCAACTTGAATGGGAAAAGGTAAGGTAGATGATGATGACGATGATATCTGATGCATAATTAACTGACTGTTTCACGTTTTCGTGTTGGCTTCCAATCTAAGAGGTTGCGGCTGAATATCACTATTTTAAACGGAACGACTGCCATCTGACCTCCGCCACCCAATTACTGGGAGACACTGATATATCCTAAGTTTTGTAAAGGCTGCTAACACCCGTAACAACTTTCATAGGTATTCGTATGACACTTGGGATCAACTGCTTAATGTACTTTCCGGCAAGGAGAGGTCACAATATGTGAAAACCTATCCAGAGGCCCTAGTGTAAATTTCTTTTGATAAACTCGATTTAACGCATCGAACGCGTTCGGTGCTCCAATTGGTGGAGAGCACGAAACGAACGCGTTCGATGCGTTAAATCGAGTTTATCGAAAGAAACTTACACTAGGGTCTCTGATCGCATCGCAGACCTACGGATCTGCACGCACCTTATAGCTATGGGCTCTCATACATATACCTAAGTATTCTACAAAAAAAAGTATCTAACACCTACATCCAATTCTATTGTTCAATACTATAATAATCACCTGTTGTATTTTGAAAAGGACAGCCTTAAAGAGATCAATAAATACCGTCTAACTACCATTCTTGGGTCACCTACTTATCCGTGTATGCTTTTAACAGTCAATAATGAAATCAACAAGTCAGATCTGCCCACACGAGAACTAAGATCACTATCATTACGACTGGTTCATAAAATACTGTATGTGTTTGTTCATCTACATGATTTTCTACCTATCGACACGCCCTCTCGCTTCAAAGTGATGTAATTTCGCTATAAGTAAGCGTGTACTGTCAAACAAAGAGCATACAGAATCACTAGACAATGGTAAGGTTTTTTCAAGACAACAATTATCTGCAGGTCATACAAATATGTGATCTACGAGTATACAATTATCATCATCATCCACCCACATTCTTCCACTGCTGGACATTGGCCTCTCCATTGGTCTTCGGCTCTCCGCATCCACTTTACATCGAATATAAAATGTAGATTGCGAATTATACAAGTTCGGAAATATTCGCAATTCCTTCTCAACATAATCCGTGGTACTCGGATAATGACTAAAACCACAGGTGTCCACTAGTCTTACTAAAAACGCAGATTACTAAAACAGCGGCGACCTGAAACAATTACATGACTAAGCGTATTGTGACACACGGTAATCGCATGCGCAGATGACGTCACACTAAATTGATCCAGATTGCGCGGGAGAGCTGTAATCGTAGAACTTAGATTGTTATGATACGTGCCTCTAATTATTATGGCATTGTGTTCACTTTCAATTGAAGTCGTACGAATATGTTTTGTTTCGCGTGTATGATTCATGAATTTCATCTTGATACTGTAAGCTTTATTGAATTTAACCATAGGTGTTCTGAATGCTGATGAAAACGTCAAGTAGCAATTGCCAACAACAATTGACAAACAAAATTTTTAAAACGATTTGTTGTGAACAGATATATTTTCTTCATTGGCAGTATATCAGATAACTTCTCACTACAACTGAAAGTCAACAATACAAAATAAGACCCAACGCTCAGTTTTAAGACGCACGCCTGAAGGCAGATTCGAATTTAAATAACCAATTACTCTGTACTGGTACCAGTTGATTTATTGGTTAATTTACTTGAACGCTGATTGTGCGGTGAAATTAAAAATCGCCGGCGACTTTGAGTTTCGGCACCTCGACACATCACTTAGGTATGAATATTTTGTATGGTAAATGTCAACACTTCGCTTTAAAATTCTTTTTGTGGGGGTTAAGATAAAGACTGAAGTAATTTGCTGGTTTCAAGGCTATATTATAACCTTTCGAACTTTATATTAATAATAGTAGTTACGTTTAGATGTAAAAAATCTTCCGATTAGTCTTGTACAGAACTGAATGTGGTAAAGGGATGGCTTTAAAGTAAATGCAACTGCATTCGGAGCTGCAAGTAACACGACGTACGATTGCCATTCCTCCGGGGACGTATGGGCGTGTCAGCTAAATTATAACGTATGAATTGAGTTGTTTGTTTTAGAAACTACACAAGAATATTTATACGCGGGATTATACTTCTTGTCGTAAGGAGCAAGTGGGGATAATTTAATACAATTTTTCACATCAAATAGTTTTTTTTTTTTGCGCCCATCCTTCGGCACTTCCTAATGTTAGCTGGAAAGAAGAAGGGACGCAACTAACTTACACTTTTTTTATTTCATAACGGCCAAAACTAGAGTAAACTAGGGGTAGAGTCGTATGAAGAGGTCAAAACAAAGCCAGAACATAGAGAGCATTGGCGATTACTCCACTGACAAAAGCTGAGTTATTAAATTAAAGAAGAAGAACGACTAAAGCATTAATTCTTCTTTAAGGACACTGACGTAAAGTTTAAATTAAACGATTCACATACAACTCTTATCTTGATCTACACTTCAAGACTCAAGTAGGTTATTTTAAACAGGACAACATCCTAGTCATAAAAAAAATTGAAAAAAAAAAATACATACTTTTGAATTGAGAACCTCCTCCTTTTTTGAAGTCGGTTAAAAAAATAAGAAATCTTCACATCACGAGGGCGGAGAACTAGCGAAAACTTTTCTAACCTCAAATTTGCTACATTTTCTCCACATCAATACATTACAGACCTAAGTTTCTAAATCATGAGCTGGGTGGGAACTTTAAGATTAAGTGCAGCATGAGTGTGGATGAATGGGTCGCCACGGGGCGCGCTCCGTGGCCTGGACCACACATCTAGGACACCCGGGCTGTTGGCTAATCGATGGTGTGGGCACGACTTTATATCGGTAAGCACTAAAGGATCTGTATGAAAGTATGGGGAACGGAAGATTTCATGTAGTACCCAAGCATGATACTATCATCTCGGAATTCTGTAAACTACCTACAGAATAAAACACATCACAATATTGCTTCTTTAAAAATCTTGCAAGACAAGAGTCTCACAAGAGACAAAACCTGAGATCGTTGGGCGCACTCTGGGCAGTCAGCCTCGATAACATAATTACCGACAGGCTATTTTTTTACAAAATTACATTAGCAATAGAAAGACAGAAGAAGAATATGTATGAAGTAAATAAAGCATAGCGGATAAGCGGATCTCCAAATGATGGCCGATCTCCGTCCGCTAAATACAAGGGAGCCTACTCACACATTCACCTGGGCAACCAAACCTGGGCTTCATGCATGTGTGAGATATAGTCAAATTTTATGTAAATATATGTTGATTTATGACTTATATAAATTGATATGTAATTAAAAACATCTAAAAAGTATAAATTTACTATTTGAAATTGTAAAGCCAAATAAAAAGCAAGTTTATTTCTATACGTCATAACCGGTAGTCAGAGGTGGGGCAGAGTGGGGTTGTTTGCTACTGTATATTTAAAGGCGAGCAGGGTCTTTGTTGGACACTTGTTTCCTAGCTTTGCTAGAAAGCGTTACTCTGCCCCCTGTCGGTTCTATCTGGCTCTGAGTACCTTAACCTACCTATTACAAGATAAGTATTATTGTTGTGTTATTTTGATCGGTAATATTTATCTACCTACCTACAATTATATAATAAATGTGTAATGTTGTTTTAAATTAAATGGATTGATTTTAAATGTCGGATAGTAGTTACATTGATTACAAGATATGTATAAATAATAATAAATGATTATTTTACTGTGAGATTATGTTTTTAATAAAACCTTAATTATAACATCAGAAGTGGGATTGTGTCCAACTGTTCACTGTTTTAACATGAATTACCTAAGTTTCAGCATGGATCTCTCAGCTTTACAAGAACTTCTAAAGGCGATTAAGAATGGTGTGTCCGGCAGTCGGCGGAAAGATGACGACGTTGCCCTGCCGATTTTCGACCCGACTACAAGCGATCTTGGTGCACAATCCTGGTGCAGCAATATCGAGACACTTTCTAAGGAATTTGGATGGAGTAGCGTTGCAATTGTGGCCATAGCAGTCTATGTTAATCAGGACCACAGACGTAATGACAAGTTAAAACCCAAGTTTAAGGGTCCCTATGAGGTTCTTTTAATTCTCCCTCATGATCGCTATGCTCTAAAGGGCTTGGGTAATCTAAGAGACATTTTTGTTGCCAAAAAAAAAAAATGAGCAAATGGCTTGGTGAATGGACTGATGAAAATGAGACTGCTGAGCAAGGTATATAAATAATTTAATTTGTTTAAAAGAGATGAATGATAGAGTGAGCTCACTGATATGTAGGTGTGTGTGTGTGTGTGTATGTGTGTGTAAGGGTGTTCCGAGTGTGTCCTACAAATACTGTGGAGGTCAACTTGGTGAAGGGTACCTATTGTTGGACCCAACACGACAAGGATGACATGTGAGATGTTGGTAATGATTATGATGATTGATAAGAGATGAAGTTGCTGAGAATATTGGTCTGGTGTGAGGTCTGGACTCCACGAAGCAGCACGTGGTGGGACTGATCACGACAGTCCAATGTGATAGTTGATGAAGTTGCTGAGAATATTGGTCTGGTGTGAAGTCTGGACTCCACGAAGCAGCACGTGGTGGGACTGATCACGACAGTCCAATGTGATAGTTGATGAAGTTGCTGAGAATATTGGTCTGGTGTGAAGTCTGGGCTCCACGAAGCAGCACGTGGTGGGACTGATCACGACAAACCAATATGATAGTTGAAGTTGCTGAGGATATTGGCTTATTGAAAGGATTGGACGTTATGACCAGCACATAGCGGATCCAATCAAGACAGGTTTTATACAAGTGGTTTCTTACTTTTTTTTTTTCAGCTTTAAATATAGATTCCTCTGAGAGTGATTAGATTACTTCGAGAGCGAAGTAATTTTCAGAATGGCCGTGTGAGATATAGTCAAATTTTATGTAAATATATGTTGATTTATGACTTATATAAATTGATATGTAATTAAAAACATCTAAAAAGTATAAATTTACTATTTGAAATTGTAAAGCCAAATAAAAAGCAAGTTTATTTCTATACGTCATAACCGGTAGTCAGAGGTGGGGCAGAGTGGGGTTGTTTGCTACTGTATATTTAAAGGCGAGCAGGGTCTTTGTTGGACACTTGTTTCCTAGCTTTGCTAGAAAGCGTTACTCTGCCCCCTGTCGGTTCTATCTGGCTCTGAGTACCTTAACCTACCTATTACAAGATAAGTATTATTGTTGTGTTATTTTGATCGGTAATATTTATCTACCTACCTACAATTATATAATAAATGTGTAATGTTGTTTTAAATTAAATGGATTGATTTTAAATGTCGGATAGTAGTTACATTGATTACAAGATATGTATAAATAATAATAAATGATTATTTTACTGTGAGATTATGTTTTTAATAAAGCTTTTTATGGCGTTATCCCCGTATAACATCCCCGTTATAACAATCAAAGGGGGCCTAGTTATTCAGCTTTAGGTTATTCAGCCCGTATGTGTATGGGCTTTCATATATGTACATATTATGTCTAGGCATCAAAAAGTATCTAAAAAATGTTAAATTACCTCATTCTCCAAACGACTCCAATTTGACTTGACTATTCCCTGATATTGATTACAATACCAGATATTGGGGATCTAAAATTGTAATTACAATTTCGTCCAATAACGAAGGGATTTTATATAATAATACCTAAAGATGGATAGATTACGGGAAAGGGTTATAAATTTTAAAATATAATTAGGTATTGGTAACAGGGAAGTAGTGATAGCAAGCCATGGGCGATGGCGATTTGAATGGATATAAGTATTTTCTTTATGGGGTTCACAAAGCTACAGCGTCTTTGAAGTACTTTACCATATTATTAGAGAAAATACTATTTGAATTTGAAGAATTAAAGGGCAGCAACTAGACAGATTTGCAGCGGAATAAAAATTATTATTAAACATAACTCACTTGAAACTTCACCAAAATCTATCGACTTAAAAGTCTAAAAACATTAAACTTTTGCACCATGAAGCTTCTAGTTATGAAGACGCTTGTCCGTTTTACATATCAAATTATTACATATTGTATTACAGAAATTTAGAAAACCCCTTTTCGACCGCTGTCTTCTAGAGTCCCATTTACTCGCTAGTCGCTTTTATTTGCACCTAGCGCCACAAACCCGTCCGCTATCGGACGCGATCGTATTGCGTAAATTTGTCGGTTAATTACGCGATTTCTTACGCAACACTAAAATGCTACCGTTTTAATTGAACTTAAAAAAACTTTAATTGGCGCTGTGAATTTAATTTTTCCGAAGTCCGCGAGTAAATCAGACTGTAGTTACTTTCGTTTATCGTAAATCGGCGATTTTATTATGTTTTTAAAAATCGATAAGTTTATATTCAAATGTGTGGAAGAAGCTGTATGTTTGTATGTAAGGAAAAAAGATCGAAACAGTTCTGTGAGGAAGCTATTTAACAAAAGATTTTAAAATTATTTTAGTTACACGAGAAATAACTGGGCGCGGTATAATTATTACCTAACCTACGTTAAAATGGCAGAATGGTAATTGAAATAATTTGATATTTTTAGATCATCACATTGGCAACCGAATTCAATAAGTCAACTAAACAAGAGAATAATGATTCCCGTTTTCCTTATCAACCTGCAAAACTAGGATCGATGAACCACAGAGTGCCTAACTATTAATATTTATATGTGACCACAACTTAGTTTACTGTGCTGCCAACCACGAAAATCAATAGGCAAAGCCGATAACAATACTTAGTTCGATTATTTCCTTTTAAAATGCCGATAATATAGTAATTATTCGTTTAATAACCGTACGCAGTAAAATCTACAGACAGTTAGTTTTTATCAGGCAACGAAATATGCAGTCATATGCATCGCGGTGCATTTAAATATAAAATTTAGAGTGACGGTAAAAATAATTTACGGCGTTGAGAAATACGTAAAAATTTTATTTGACATTAAAATATGTTATTTTATTGGGTATTAAAATATTTTAAATAACTAATTTTAATTATTTGTAACAAATTTCGCGACACGTGCAAGTTAATTTTGTTTACGCAATTACGCTACACAAATAATTTGAATTAAGAGAAAATAATATCGCCAGAGCCATTATTTAGCCCCATATAATGAGGAGCGAGGCCATTTCCATCTACAGGACCTTACATTCAGCAACCGCCATTTACAATTACTATTTTTTTTAGATATGTGTAATAATAGATATTAAGTTATTACTGCTTAGCCCTCTTCCTCTCTCCTAAGTTTTTGCTGTGCCCGACAGGGTCCATAATGATTCTATATTTTTAAGAGCATTGTACATTATGGAACGCAATAAATAAATAAATAAATATTATTTTGACATATCTCGCGTTTTCATCACAAATGAAGGTATTCGTTTCTATACTCGGTTTGTTTAGGTACTTAACTAAAGGTAAACAATCTTGATCTGACTTTTTACACAAACACATATTAAACAAATAAACTACTGCTTAAACTAGTGGTTCAATTGATTTGGTAATCGTTATTGTTTTTTTACATTGGTTTTTAGTCGCGTTTTATTTTTCAACTGAGTTTTTAAACAAAATATATTAAAAAGACACATCAAGATTGTTTACCTTTAGTTAAGTATCTAAACCAACCGAGTATAGTCTTGTATTGAACTAGTTTGGAGGTAATATGGATGGCACATTTAATGATAGACTGCGTGGATTATTCTCTATATAACCTTAGCTAGCCATTGAGCTTTTAGCTGTATTGCTTTAAGTTCATTATCATACTTTGGATATCTGATATGCGAATGGAAATGATTATTTGCACTGAGATTACTTTGCCATTAGTACCGGTAAGCGAATCGGAATACACACACACAGCCAACAAATCAATATTATGTGCGCATTTGTGATATTGCTCTTAATTGGCAATATTAACTAGAAGCTATTCGAAAAAGAAAAAACATAACATAGCATCACGCCTGTATTCCCCGAAGAGTTAGGCAGAGGTGTACTATGTACACCCACATTTCGCTGATGCTGTTATTGAGTCTCATGTAATAGGGGGCGAGCCTATTGTACCGACCACAGCTCACGACTCCGTGCTTTTCCCACATTTCCTGACCTGGGAATCGAACCCAGGACGTCTCAGCAGTCGCACTTGCACCCACTAGACCAATGAGGCAGTCACTAAAAAAGAAAGAACGCGGATTAATAACTTCATAAGCACTTTTAACTCGCTTTTTTATTTGCAGGTGCAATACTGAGGTAGGATAAGGTTGGCAATGTTTGCCGTATGCCAGATAAGTTGTGAGCCAAAATGACTGGTATGTGGAGATAGACGGCGTCCCATGTGGAGAAGAAGATGGAGGGACGGGCTTGAAAAAACTAATAGCGAATGGTCCACACTGGCCTGGACTAGATGACCTGGAAATCATGGATGGTAGCTTTTGCTTAGCAGTGGGATGATGGGGCCGTCAGTAAAAGTAAGTACCTGCTTCAAATAGAATATCACAAAAACAATATCCACCCATTCCTCAAAGTCAATAAACAAATTAAACGTTTACTCGCGCGTAACATGTCATACATCACTCGCGTCCAATTTAATTTTCTCTTAATTTCGCGCCATTGCAATTTTGTTTCGATTTCGGATATGGCGGCCGGTGCGTGGCGGGAACGCGCGAAATGTTTGCGATGCGACAGGCACAACATAGCTGCGGTTTGCCGTGTTGTCCATTAAATTGGGAGCGAAATTGAATAAATTGCCAATATTTGAATAAACTGTGTATTTTGGAATGGGTTTTATTTTGTAGTCTTTCCATCGCTTCATCTTTTTGTTCGTTGGCTTTATTAATAAATAGTTTTTCCAGATGTGAGACAGCTGTGTCGACGCCGACTAGCTGATGATTAATCTAAAATCCTTGACTAGGTGTAGTTTTTAAGATAGGTTCAATACAGGAGTTTGTTCAGAGACTTACTTCTTTTGAAGAAATATGAAGCCGAATGGGCTTCATATTATAATATAACACACGACACTGTTTGACGATATTTACATTTCTATTAATCTTAATAAACACTGAGTTTACATAATAGCTATTTCAACAATACGTATTTATGCATATGGCATTTTGTTTCTGTATCCAACTCAAATTAAAGAGCAATTCTAGTGCGAAACATAATATAAAATAATAACAATATTACAGTTACAATACCAAGACAAACCGAACTCAACTCACTTAAGTTAATGAGTCACTTAATAAACTTGATAAAACGCAGAGAGGTCTAGCGGTTTTGACAGCATAATAGACTGGATGAGGACATGATAAACGTTGGCAACTATGTCTTATATCACTTGTAGACTAGTATGAACGTAGCTTAAAGTTCAAGTGTGTGTCAAGCGGCATTTAAGTTGAAGACATTGATATAATGCCGTAAGGATTATCAACGCTAATTATAATGATAAGCTTCACGGAAATAATATTACAGATCACGTGACCGTTTGACAAGTTCTGTTCAATTCAGTTCTCTTCACAGATGTTTCTATTCCTTGCCAAGGATGTCAGTTGCTGTTTAAAAAATAAGGAAATATGTTTTTTTAGTCTATGTAAACCAAGTTCAGGCTTATGAAATGTGGAGAGCCTAGGCGCACGCCTTCAAACAATGGAGAAAATTATCTTATCTATATATTAGATGATATCATGTAAATTGAATGCCTTTGGCAGAACCTCGCGTAATGGTAAATAAAGTTGCCAAGGATGGATTACGCAAACTCAAATATATGGAGTATCTCATATTTTTGAGTGCCAAGACATTAATGATGTTAATTATGAAAGCTAGCAGGAAAAAAACATCGGTATATATTATTTGGTTTCTTAACCGTAAAAAATAAATAAAAAATGAAATGCTTATACAAAGAAAAAACTACAAATATCGATTGAAATAATATCCTCATACGAAACAAATATTAATAAACGAAATAAAATATCAAGGAAAAACTTTTTGCAACTTCAAACCGCTTGCCAGATCCGAACAGATAATTTGCTTACAATATAATCGTACAAAGATTGCGACTTCAAGGAAAGGGGGTAAAAAGGACCCGTAGGATAGGGGCTATTATATTCAAATTCACTTCGGAAGGCAATTTATATGGAGTTTATTGACAAGACGGGGGACCGCGGCCCGACGTAGCGGCTCGCGCGAAATTCTTCGAGAGAGTATCTTTTTGAATCCGCCTTAATTGAACGAAGGAGACAATATTGTTAAAGTTTTTATGCAGCCTTAAGCGTAGACAATAAAAAAAAAGTTATTTCACTTTATTCAGAAACTTTGGAATCTAATTTTGTAAAGAGTTTGGAACAAACGAATTCGTTAATTAAATTTTCTTGATGGCTTAAAGTGTTAGCGTAAAATTTTTGTGATTATTTTTTGTTTTGCAAAAGATGGCCATTGGGTCGAGTGCTGGTGTTTCGCAAACGGCCAGAAGAAAGTGGACACAATGCGGGATTTCACAAGACAGATTACAGAGGGACGCATTAATAAGGTGACTGTTACACTATATGATTCGATTTGGATCCGATACGATTTAGTTGCAAATGGTTGTCGATTCATAATAGAATAAACAGTTTTTTTTTTATTCTTGATAGGCATGCGTTTGACCACTATTACTATCTCCACTATCAAATAATGAAGAATTATCGATGCGATTCAGTAACAATATAAACAACATTATTAAGGGGTTAAAAACAAATACGGTACGGCATTTTATGTAGAGTTTATATAATTTGATTCGGCTGATATTATGGCATTACTTTAAACAGCTAAAGATCAAAAGGTGACGATGTTATGTGTGTTTTGTTTTATATTTTTTGAAGAAAATAAAAAAAATAGATTCTCCGTGAAAAAAATATTTATTTAAATTTCGAATAACTTGTCAATTTTATGGCGACAGGTGAAATGCTTGAATTTTTTTTAATCGTGTTCCTTGTGCATTGGCTAGCTTTTACATCATGCCTAAATTACTGAAGGAAAGTTTTTATTATGTTTTATATTAACTGAAAAAGTCGTAAGGTGAAAATGCCTCAAGATGCGCCTCATGTCTCGATCTCAAGATAAGATCGTAATCTTTTCGGATATTGCTCGCTATAATCATATGCGGACTTTTTTATACTTTTTACTTCTTTTTTTTTCTTAAGGGCGTAGTCGAGGCGTGCTGGACAATGAGACGTGGTTGAAAATATAATGCTATATTGTTGCTTGAGCTAACTTAAGAAGTATGCGCATTAAATGCTCCGTGGTTTTAATTTATGGTTTTTATCTCTGGAAGTTTGGAAAAAAGGTTTTGTGAACAGTTATTGTCTTTAGATTTAACGGAGGCCCTTTCGGTCCTGAACAATTAATTGCTCTGATTGAATAATTATATTGATTGATGAAAATTGTATTGAACCTATTTCTTTGTAGTATGTCTAAATACGTTTATCAACCAATTTACCTATAATTTTATAATAGGTTTAGTTAGTATGTTTCCAGCATCAATGTAGGCTGAATCGTATTTACGCGCGAAGTTTACTAGCTTCCTGATACCAATCAGTCGACCGATCTACTTTATTTCGCCTACGTATTAAGGCGTACGCCGTAGCCTCGTACATTTGTAGCCAAAACAGATGACAGATAAGAAATTCTGATCAAATCCAATGTTGTGAAAATGTTAAGAAGAGATCAATGACCAGGGATCATGAAAATCAGAGTTGATTGACCGATTGACAGTATTAGAAACAAACACCTTTGTACACGATGAGAAACGTGAGCTTGAAAAACAAGTTTCAGCTCACAATTTCGTAAACAATCACACTTGTCAGTTCCAATTTCATACAGTAACATAGTAAACTGTATAGATAAGTAGTCTGACTCGAATCCGAGTCGCAACGAGGAGGGGGCGGCGCGAATTACGAGCGAGCGTCGCCCCACGGCGCGCACGCGCACCGATTTACGCGCGTCATAGTTGCGCCAGTGATGCGCAACAGTAATATCGATAAATATTAAAGGAGGATGTTATAAAAAATCTGTTATATATTGTTGCTCTGTACTGACCGTTGGCTTTGTTTGGCTGGAAATAGTTACGATATGTTGGAATTTTAAAAGGATTGCGTGTCGATCCCGCTGTTACATATACAGTACCTATGTGTAATGTATATATGTATGTACATGGTAACTATGAGACTGTGAAATATTCATCAATTAACTAAAGACGAACGTTTCTAGCTGGCCACATAAATATTAAAGATTTTGTGGTAAAATCTCATTCTATCGAGCAAAGGTACAACACTATGCCGCCGTCGGCAACCACGCGCGTTATGGCTCCGCTAAAAATGTACCGTGACCCTCGACACTAACCAAATTATTCTCGCTCCTAACTCACAGATAGCGGGTTTGATTCCCGCTCAGATCCAGAAAGGAATGGTAGATATCTAAAACTATTTGTCAATTGACGGGAAAGCGGGACTATAAAAAGGGGATGCAGTATTATATTATTCGTTAAGATTTTATTAGGACATGATATAGTGTGGACACAGAACGTAATTAAGCGATAATTATTCTGTATATTTAAACTGCTGACCGGTCTAATCTTAAGATATCGATGTCCCAAAGTAATAATTTTAGGTTGCTGACGTCACCTGCCGGGAGTGCAGTGAATGCGCGAGCGAATCCCGTATCTCGGGCGCTACTTTAGTTTTTTACTTTAGACTTTGACCCCTGAGTTTGTTTCGGCGTTTCTTCTCAGGGATAGTCATAGGAAATGCCGACGCCATCTAGTTTAAAAAAGACGTGTAAAAGTGATTGAAAAATCCTAATTGCAAAATAAATAATTTCATTTCATTACATGTATGTCGCAGGAACACCGTGTGGTTTTAGTCGGTAAAAGTGCGACATCATCCGTCGCCTTCCCCAGGGCAGCGGGTAAGCATGAGCATTTCCACAAGTAAAAAAAATTATTAAAAAAAGGTTGGCGACGTCACTCAGTTAAATAAGGTATTTTAACATCCCTGAGACATGCTTTGTAATAGGCGTGGCACCGTGGTGGGCTTCGGAGTCTCTTAATTAATTCAGAATATAAATAAATATCCCTACCAATTTACCCGTCATGTCATCATTACGGATTTAGAACCGTCTCTTAGTCAACCGTGGACAGTTAACTGACGATCACTCGACGTCCAATAGTGAGGTCAGGAGTTCACATCTGACTGCGACATCTGACGTTGAACTGTGTGATGAACTCGACCAATTATGTTAACTAGACTTCTAGGTTAATTGGGAGGGATTAGCTAATCTGTTTTAGTTGCATTCACAAAATAGTTAAAAGTAGAATGAAAGCTGATAATTCCAGAAAAAGCTAGAATGGTTCCAATCATAAATAAAAAAAACATAAGCGAGCCAAATGATCTATTGTCCAGGAACGTAAATCTCGTTAATGTTTTGATTGGATTTTTTTTCCGATTTTTAATTAACATAATTATTAATATATACATAAATTTTCGTCATTTCGAAAGCACCTAAAATGATTGTCGTAAAGGTTACCTGTCCGAAGTATCTGAAATATCTGTCACAATTTATTTATCAATCTCCGCGATCAAATTCGAATGCCCACCTTGTATTTAACAATCGAATATCAGAAGTTTAAGTATGAAGCTGTAATCTACCTTTATACCAAGATCAAACGGTTTTAAAACTAATTGAAAAGTTCTTCTTACTGGATTATTGGTCCTCAATAGCTATCCTCCTTTTACCTGATTGAATTATTCTTTTGCTACCATGTCGGGACATACTATCATATTATGGAAATCATTTATGCCGCAGTAGATAGATTAGCTTATCAGGTTACAAAATTTTGTAGCACCACTCGAGTAGGTTGTTGCCGTAGGTTTGCACGTCAACGTTATTATATCATTAGGGTACCTGACACCTGATTGACTAGTGGACTCTGACCTATCAGTCCAGTAATTAAGTATGACAGCTTGCCATGAGAGAAGCTGGATAGCAGAGCTACACGGCAGAAAATGATTAGGTATAATATCGTTCTGTCAAATCAGTGACAACGTAAAAAGGTAAACGGATTTCAAGAATTTACGGACCTGAACTTCTGCTATTAAACCACACAATAAGTTATGCGTTCTCGAACAGTGGCCGCACCACGCTTCTCAATATTCATTAGCCGAGATTTTGATACAGTTTAAATGCAAGTTTTTTGTTAATTAAAGGGCATTAATTGTTAACAAAACTGCTTTCAACTGACCATTGCGCCGGCTTAAGTTGGCCCAATGTGTAAGTAATAGCGATTTGGAAGTGTTTTATTGTTCATTCATTTTAATGTTTTTTTTTTTTTTCATGTGACATTTGGGAGTAGCATCTGGATTGGATAATTACAGTCTACTGTATTTCTAGTCTAAAATTCCACTTAGGCATCCTCCGCTTTGGGTAGACGGTGGGGTGCGGCTTACGGCACCTGATGATGGCGCCGACGAACAATAAAAAAGGCACGCATCGGGGGAGACTGTGAAAGTTCCGAAGGTAACGAAAATGATTGATATAATTAACATCCAAGAATTTCGTGTAAAAGATGACCGAAGAAAAATGAATCTTGACAAATGAGAATAGCGTAAAGATTCAACTTAAGAGATCATCCTCGTGAAACCTCTGTTTTCCTATGCCTTATGCCACAACGTCAACGCAAAAACAACCGAATTAAACCCAGTAATTGATATTTATTTGCTCTACTTTGTGACACGCACGCTATAAACATGGCCTCTTAGTTAATCGAAACATTGTTTACATATTTCTTATGTTTGTATAATTGTCGTGTGATCCGTCGACCAGCCTTTCACAAACCAATAAGTTATAAGAGGCGACTGGTGCATGAGCTTACTTAACAATAGATAATACTGCGACTTCAAACGTAGATTCCGAACTTTACCTAATGTCTTCGTAAATTTCTGAACTAAAACATTGCAATAGTTATTGAACTTTACTTTTAGTTATTGGCAAATTTAGCCGATACGACGTTGGGGTGCATGCGATGGTAGACTGGTAACCAAGGTTTGAGATTGATCAATAGGTATACACACACACGAGATATTTTACAGCAAAATCGCCTACAGTTTGAGTGTTAAATTGTTACTTTTGCCCGATATTAATACTCTGCTTTTCATTACAAATGAGAGGAAAGAAAAACTGAGAACCTCCTCCTTTTTATGAAACCGGTTAAAAATAATGAAGTTTGTAAGTAGCATCAAATACTGAGGGGTCGAAAAATAAATCATCAATATTCAAAGGAAATATATTATATATTATATTATATTTGAAAATTTAAATTTAATTTTTTCGGTCAATTTGGTCAAACATGAATGACACGCTTTCAGAAGATGAGTGATTATATGGAGCTTTATTAATATTAATTCCACAGCGCGATGATTATATGGCACAGTGCCAATTTATAGGTGAGGCCTATGTCGAGCTTGTGGTAATAATGATGATGATATTCAAACACTATCACACTTTTCACTCTTCAGCCAATTTCTACCTTTAGGTACTTGTAAAGTAAGTGGAGCCTCAAGCAAGCTGTCTACACTTTGAATCAACGAACAAGCTGAATAGGTTTACATTGTTAGACAGATTTGTGTAAAATGTAAAACCAGTGTTCTGCCAGCGGCTGCACGCTTAGAATGAACATATCAAAACTGCAAAAATCGATTCAAACAATATATCTAACTCGTGATTTTCAGGATACAATTTTATAGATAGAAAAATGTCAACACAGAAATATCGGTTTATGATATTTTTTATTAATGCTCGAGCGCAGCACGCTTTGAAACCATCCACCGAAAATCGTGACACAAAAAAAATCATTTTAGACATACATTTTTTCGGGCAGGTTTTCTTTACTTTATCAAATCAATTAGGTATCAATAAAATCATTCCTATTTGTAGCAACCGATATTAACTTTTACTATACGAGTAAGATATCTCCAAATCTAAATGAAACAAGTAGCCCCAATAACCGAACCGAAATCGATGATACACCACAGCCGAAAGTACAGATCGAACCGGAATAATACAATGAAGCATGTTCATTATTAATATTCAGCAGATAACTCGTGTGCAGATAAAGATAAAGTTTTTGATATATGTTAAGGACAAGTGTACATCTTGATGAAAATATTAAATTTGTTATTGCTATGATAATATTTGAGAAGATAGAATCGCAATTCTGAAGCAATTTCCATTTTCTGGCTCGGCTTGGCATCGTGGACGATCATCAAAGTTACACTACTTAATTTCGACTGCCTTTGATTTGATTTAGTGATGATAAATTCACGCTAGAGTATTATATCCAATGAGGAAAACGTATTTTAGACAAAACCGGTCTGCGTCATTCTGATACAACACTTGACATATAATAGCAAAATTATAAATCAGTTTGAAATAGAGAAAGAATATGGGTGAACTGGTGAGGCGGCCAATATATTCAAGGACAATACAGCATATTAACTCCTATAACACTTCAAAACTACAAGAAGAAAAAAGGACCGCAAAGAATCCTACTTCATACTAATATTACTACTTAATATTATAAATGTGAAAGTTTGTGAGGATGGATGAATGGATGGATGGATGTTTGTTACTCTTTCACGCAAAACCTATTAAAAGGATCTGGATAAAATTTGGCACAGAGATATATTATAGTCTAGAGTGGCACATACGCTATATTTTATCCCGGAAAAACGCGGCCGGAGCCGTGGGCAGAAGCTAGTAATATAGAAGCTATAAATGTGAAAGTTTGTGAGGATGGATGGATGGATCTTTGTTACTCTTTCACGCAAAAACTACTGAACGGATATGGATGAAATTTGGCACAAAGATAGATTATAGTCTGGAATAGCACATATGCTACTTTTTATCCCGGAAAAATGTACGGGTTCTTAAACCACGTGGGCGAAGCCGCGAGCGTAATCTAGTTTAATACAATATAATCCATTAAAGCCACAACAACTTGACACAGTAATCAGTAGCAGTAAACATAATCATAGACACTAGCAGCATCAAAATAACCGATAATCCAGTATGTTACTTGTAATAACACACTGGAAAATAATATTCCATTTCGTTACTATAATAAGTGAAATTATCGGAACAATGTTAGCCTTAAGGCGTGATGCGGGGCGGGTTGCTTTAAACACGACAAAGGGTTCACGTAAATACTGTATTAATTAATATGTAGCGACAGCAAACTAATGTGTGTCGATTAGATTAGAAGGATTATGGATTAAGGAGATTATATTTAGCTAATATAATAGGGTTTGGTGTGGTTACAGTAAATAAGAAGGTCGAGGAAGGTCCTTTATTTATAACTATATCTTTATTGACAATTGTTGGCAATAAAATAAATTACAATGTAATATGGCAACACTTTTTTTCTTACGTCCTGTTAATGGATACCGGTGTGTTAATAGCTGTCTGTAATATCTCTGTTATTAAATAAAAGTAATATGCATATCCTTTTATTTCTATAATACAAACAACATTGACGACATTATTGGTGTAGAGCAGGGATCTACTGTTTACTGACTAAGACTGTGTACGATTTACCAATTACATAATCGTACTGATTATATAATTGTCTTCACATGACATATTAAAGTTATATATTTCGTTGCCTTGCCACGATCGACTGGACTAATAGACGCAATCGACCGGTCGATCGCGATCGACCGGTTGGCCACCCCTGGTATAAAGCATTAGGCGGACATGTATTATATTTTACTCATACTACTGATGCCATTATTACGTCTCATGTAATAGTGTGAATTGTATACTGAGCGCCAGACTGCTACTGAGAATTTCCTGACAGAAAAACCCAATCACACTTTGCCCGATCACCCAAGATCTCACAAAGATCTTAAAACGAGAATTCTTTCGGGCCTATTTTGCCTTGAGGCCTGTGAAATTAAAAAATAGAAGTCAGTATAAAATGCTGAATATTTATTCGGAGTCTGCAAATAAGATGAAAAGTAACAGAGTTTTCATAAATAAAGGCTGGAGCGCATTTCACGCAATAACACAAACATGTGACGGGTGTCGAGTATTTGCTTTACTGCTCACTGAAAATATTTTCATAATTAAATTAACTTGTGTGAAAAGCTGTTTATATTTGGAGGCTTATGTTTTAAATTGAGCTGGTGATACTGAATTCTATCTGTGATCATAGTGTGTGTGGTTTTATTTATAATTGGCACACAGATGGAGTGTGACTATCCGAAACTTGTGAGATCAACACCTTACTGGTCGCAAGCACGGCTGGTGAGCGCGAGATTCTGGGTTCGATTCCCGGGTCGGGCAAAGTGTTATTGGATTTTTCTGCACAGAAATTCTTAGCGTTTTTGATCTGCAAGGTCAAGTTCGGTAACAGATCCTGTGAACCTTAAGCATCAGACAATAAGAGTTATTTATGAATGGACGTAATATGGGCCGCGCGACCCATAGTCGAGTTCAACGGTAAGAATCACGGAATTTGAAACTGTGGTGTTGAAACCCAGTTAATGGCTATATACTCGCTCGGATGCTCAATAGTACACCTCTGCCTAACACTTCGGTGATACAGGCGTGATGCTATGTTATGTAGTTATGTCGTGAGTGAACAGATATTCCCTAGCCGAGTGAACTTCAGCATCACATAACATCAACTGGAATAGCGTGACCAAACACAAGCACACCTGAACCTCATTTAATAAACATCTATGAAACCTATTTGTCAAAAAAAAAAACATAATTGTCACGATAAGAATATGTAATTAAGTAGACACATGACACATGAGAACGTCATAAATTGATCGGTTAATCGCTGTCAGATTGACACCTGTCGCCTGTCATTGTGACATTTATTACGGTTTTTAATAAATGTCACAATGACAGGCGACAGGTGTCAATCTGATCTGGCCTGGTATAAAAGATAGTCTGTTAGATTGAACAAGATATTGGGAAGATGATCAGGTTTTATTTCAGAACCTACTAATAAATCTAGATTCAACTAAAATATTACAACTTTATTAATTCTCCACTTATTTGCGGTCCGTACCCGTACATAATCATTACACAGTAGGTGCATCGCAGATAACAAAAAGATGTGGTCGAATAAAAAGCGATCATAACAAAGGGCACGACCACAGACGACCACGCGCGGCCACCGACCACAACTGATTATTTTATTGTTTCACTTGTGATACTTTTTTTAGGGTGGTACTTGTTGAATTAAGGGATTTCACAATATGGATATTATAGTGAAGTGCAAAAAATATTAATTTTATCAGGAAACCACGTTTAGAAATACAGTTCTATATTGATTTTCAGACAGTTCTGATTTATCATCATTAAATTAAGGACTACTCTCACTTCACAAGTCTGTACCAGCCTACTCGATAGAGTATAAATTGTAAGTTGATTTTTAAGCAAAAAGCTTGACTTGAAAAGTTATTGGTCTCATCGCTCCTATGTTATGCTTCTCATACAAAAACTAGTATACACATTATCCCTTCAGAAAAAATATAAAGCCAACTATACACTGAGACAGCTTCTCTCGCTACACCATTACTCTAACTATTTTAATGTGTCTATACCTAACCTAATGACGTAAGTGATGTATCGGTACAGACAAAATGATTCGAGTCATCGTTCTGCGACAGAAAAAGTTGCACGCATGGGAATGCCACGGTGCACAGACTTGGGGAAAAGAGTTAAGGAAACAGATGAGATAGGTTGTTGAGATCTTTGTGATAATTGTGTACCGAAGCATTTTTAGTGTTTAATGATGTTTGCTATCTTGGCTGAGAATTGACTGATATTTGACTCTTGGTAAAATGTGATGTCTCAATAAGTACCGTGTAGGAGTGGTGACGAATTGGGGTTGGTAAATTTTGAAGTTTTTCTTTTTAAAACATTGCCCCACACTAGGATTTATCCTGTATCGTGGGTACAGTTTACAAACATACACGTCACATGCGCACACAGCCAGACCCGAAACAAACTATCTGTATATCATACAAATATTTTTGCGTGCAGGGATCGAACCCGCGACACGTAGCGCAGAAAGCTAATCGCTTAACCACTGCGCCAACAGTGTCGTCAACAATGTCGTCATTAAAATCCCCATTACTAGATTATGAAAAAAAGGATCAGTCAACCAGAATATCGAGATTTCTCAAAAATCAATACGTAAAGCTTAACCAACACTACGTCACAAATCCAAAATCGATCCTATTTTTTGTAAAATCCGGTTGCTCCAAGTAGGTATACCAGATAGGATGCCCAGCCTTAATGCCCCAAACTTGAGAGCAACCATGTACTTATAGCACCTCTCATTAACGATACACGACAAAACTTGTTTTCCCTCAGAGAATCAAACTTAATACGAGCTAAATCAAAAGAGCACTCGCTGTACAGAAACTCCATTACGCTAGATTAAAAATTTCTAGAAATCCGAATGAATCAAATTATTGCTTGAAATTATTTTCTCAACGGGCAAGTTAGACATTAAACTTGAACAACAACGCCCCGATCAATCAATCTATCGTTAACCCACACTTAACTGATCTATGTCCATACGTGGCAACGTTATCGGTTCTCTCACATTAAATTGGACATTTCAAATTATTGGCATTGGGCCTGATAATTAAACTTTAACATCGCCACGGAGACATTGCGAGGAAATCAACGGGATGGCCGGTTTTCCCATGACGTTTATTACACTTAAGGCACTCTTAAATGCCTTCAGTTGACGTAGGAGTAAGAAAAGCATAGAAACTGACACGTAAACTAAAAATTATTTCGCGTTTTACAGCATTCGCACTTAGCACTAATTAAAATAGGAAAAAAATCGTAATATAAAAACCCATTCACGGCGAGGAATTGCATAAAATTCTATGGAGTAGGAGGCGAACCCATTCATATGCAACTTTGTCCAAATTAGGAATGGGACAAAGGACCAAGAACGATACACGTAAGACTAATAATGAAGCAATCAAAATTACTGTTTGTTTAATTACCTTTATATCCGAATTTACTCCCAACGACAGAATTCCGAAAACTTCTTTAAATGTTGATTAACCTCCACTAGTATTTACCGACCCATAACAAATATTTGCTCCGCGCAGGAATGGACCCCGCGACCCGTAGCGCAAAAAGCCAATTGGCCGTGTCATCAATAAAAACCTATCCACATAACTGTCACAATTCATTATTATTAGTTAGAAGGAACTAATTAATCCATTATTCCGACATCACTTGACCGTACACGCAAGTACAGTCATCCATAATAATCTAATAGGATGTCTCCCGTACGTTTCTAGGAAGCGCGGCGCCCCTCGGTCTGAGCCATTACTCTGCCGGATGAACTACTGGCATACCAGTACGCGTGCCGGATTGGCCTATTACACCTTTATGGCGGATATAGGAAATCATTTTTATACCCGATTATAGGACTAGATACTTGAAATGTAAAATCATTTTATTATACTGGCTGGTTAGAATGTCGCAATTGAGAGTAGTAAACCCTTTGTCCCTGCTTTCAAAGCTATATAAATTACTAGCTTCCTCCCGCGGCTTCGCCCGCATTGATTACGAACCAGTGCATATTTTCGGGTCACATATAGCGCCATCTAGCGTCCTAAAGCAATTGTGACCGTCGGAAGTTATTGCTCTTTCCCTCGGGAACAGTACTTTTTTCTAGATGAAAGGTACCCCATGTCCTTTTCTGTACCCCTGACAACGTATATGCAAAATTTCATGATGATTGGTTCAGTGGTTTAAGCGTGAAAAGGTAACAAACAAACTAACAAAGTTACTTTCGCATTTATAATATTAAGTAAGGATACAAATAAAAGAAACATTTTAACATGATATAGGACAAAAGGCTCAGCTGGTGAAATTAAGGGCGGTTTGATTAATAGAAAATAAGTATTTGTATGGCTTACAGATACTTGTTCTGGGTCTGAGCTGGATGTGTGGATGTGAGATCTACATATGTATGTCTAAGAACCCCTGATAAACGACAATACATAGTGGGCATAATCATATGGACATGTTATTTTGATGACTGGTCTTTCAAATAATTGCGATAATTATGTTATTACTAGAAATTGTATGTAGACGAACAACCCTTTCCGTTAGTCAGTTCATACGTCTTGAGCGTGACGAGAAGCTAATGTTTCTACGATAAATTGTTCTATTAAGTCATCTGTGAACAAATGACTTAATCGAACAATTATTTCGACAAAGACTGTTCAACTACCTACTTACTCTGCCTTATCCAATTTAATTAGTGTTCCTATATACATTTTTATTACGGTATCATTAACAAATCATCCCTCTATAGAGTGAGGTAGTTGTTACTCAAAATTCAAAATTCACTCAAAAAATGTTCTCCAGCCTCTACATCAACAGATTCCCCGAGTTCTTCGACTACCCATTGTCACTGAACTTTCAGTTACATAACTATTTAACCACAATATCATTATTCTCAAAACAAAAACCGCGGTACGCGCTTTTGAAAACAATTCATTTAAAAATAATTCGAATTTCGTATATACGATGGCGGTGCGCGGTCAAAAAGCGCAATTGTCTGCACGGCCGCGGCGACGCGCGTCTGTCGCGCGCTGCATTCTAATGAGTGCGGGTTTTTGTCGCGCGACAGCGTGGGAGCGTCGCCCGATGATCAATATCGCGCGTGTGTGTACTCGCCCTTACGCTGAGCGTTACTCCGATTGGTTTTTGTTATATACCTATTCAATTTCTAACGCGTTCACGTACAAGTGTTATACTTTGTTGCATCGCTTGCTATAAGTGGTTCCGAGTTCCTTGTATAGTCTGAGATCCCGTTTTGTAACCATATGATATTCCAAACCCGTTGTAGACATTTCAAAGATTTTTTATTTATTTACTGAACACATTTTGACCATCAGGAGTGAGCCTAAGTGTGTATTGTCGTACATGTAATGGATAGTCCATATTACGTTTGACAGGGGGAGTGGTGATTGCAGTCATACTGATAGAGCTGCTTATCCATCAGATATCAGATCCAAGTCACCTATAAAGATACCCGGAACAAAGTATTTCACAACCAACCCTCTCAAATTACAGGAACAATTTCAGATAATCGCATGACAGCAATTCTCGTAAGCAGCAAGTAGGAGAACACATCTAATTATGAAGAATAGTGTTTAGTAATCACCACACGTATGTACAAGAACAAAATGATGCTGGAGCAAAGCGTTGATAAGAATTGTAGGCTTAAGTCCCGTTAAGACTTGAGGTAAATATCCTACTCGAACTGCAGCAGTCCTTGGCTGGATACAGATTGGACTTTCTCAAGGCCCAGGCCCAGATATTCGTTTAACTTCTCTATTATTGATAGATGCTAGGCAGATTTTTTGTTTTTCATTCTAGCTAAGGTGATATTATAGGTGGAATTATATCTAAACTTATATAAAATAGCTTGTGCGGTTCAGATGTAATTTTTGAATATTTTTCGATAGTGGAGTAATAGAAGTTTTTGTCTGTTTATTTGTTGTACATCAATTGATACGGGTCCTGTGGATTTCATTGCCATCTTAATCGGCTGAGTAGTCTGAGATATCGCTTAATCTCAACAAAGTAAAGATCGTGAAAAGCCGGTCTCGTGCGAACGAAGTCGCAAGCAAAAGCTACCTAGTTCACAATAACCGCTTCACATTTATAGCCAACCACTGGCCCATACAAATCACGTACAAACATCCGGACTCGCTACAAATCTTTAGGTCAAATATTTGTCCCAATACGGGGCTCGAACTCTCGACCCGGACCTCAAAAGGCGCTCTCTGCAGTTGCGCCATTTAGGTTGTTTAATTGTTTTAACACATTGCTCATTTTACTACTAAGGGCATGTACTGTAATATGTGGATAAGATTAGCACAGGTTATGTAATTTATGTGGTTTCGTGGCCAAGAGATTATTTAGATCAGAGTTCGAGAGATATAGAGAATAGAATACAATATATCTTTATTTCATGTATACTAATTGCAGGCACTTATGAAATATCGAGACTCTAGGTGCACGGTTCCAAATAGTAGGTCCTATGGAGAAGAACCGGCAAAGAAACTCCATGGAAACTCTTAAATCAGAGATGTGAATGAATATCAAATACATCTATACGATCTATCGAAAACCACTTTCGTAAAACACGTTTCAAGTCAAGCGAACCATAGAACAATCCATGCTTTTTGCGTTTATAAATTCTTTGGAAAATTTTCAATAGCCAATTTTTTTCCGGGCACTGTTTTTTTGCATTCCGTTTCGGAAATCCGCGCGTAGTGTCGCGTCGCGTCGCGTTTTTTTTGTCGCGGCCACATACACGTGCCGGTCGACGTCGATTGTCGCCTGCTTTTTGTCGGCTAATCAATTTTCGAACCATCGAGCTTGTTGCGAGGAGAGCACACTGGGTGAGTCTATTTTTGAAATTGCATGAGTGAGAATTCCATTATCCTCTTAGGAGAGTTAACGAATTTTTATTCCATTCACAGCATATTCAGATTTTATCTATAGTTTAACTACATAGAAATATCTGGAGTATCCAGCTGAATTTTTAAAATACTTCATAAAAAATAGTCTGGGTTTTACCATATTTGGTAATGTATTCAGTCTATATTTAATCGTGTATTCAGAAAATACGAGTTTAAGACTTAAGACATTCAAAAAAATATCTTAAGTTGCTCAGTAAAAGTCTTTGCACCTAATATTCACCCGAAAGCTAAGACAAAACTACATTTAGGAATAAGTTAGAGACGGAACCATCCATTTAAATGTGGAACAAAGATGTAGAAAGAACTAAAAGTAAACACGAATTTAGAAATACGAATATCAAACACCAAAATAGACTTCGAAAATCAAACGTAAATTCTTTTTCATACAAGACCTTTCATACCCAGTGAGCAGGCCCCCTTACAAGTAACAGCCCATTGTGACTCCCACAATAGTGGCAGGATCCACTTACGCAGTTTTTGGACAACAACTTTATCCCGAATCAATGGATCGTTAAGTTTCAAGAGTTTTCGGTGACGGTACAGACGCGAGGTGCGAATTTTAACGGCTGACTTTTGAAACAAAAAGACGCCGTTGATTTACTAATTGTCCTTATTTTTAATTGAATTTTCTTTTGTGAAAGGTTTGGACGTGTAGTGTGGATACCGCAGTGTTTGTCCAGTGAATATAAAGTAGAACGGGTAGGTTACTTTGTTTCGTGCTAAACGAGTTTGAAAATGGTGAGCGTTACAATGGATTAATGCGTTAACTTAACGTAACTTAAATTATAAGAATTCTATGACAATATACCTCCGGGAACAAAATTTTAAACCGCGAAATTTTAGTAAACTTTTTGTTAGGTAAGCTATTAACATTTCTGCCACTAGACAACATGCTACATGGATTATTGGGGAACTACGGAATTGAAAGAACATATTTTGAATCAAATGCCTTTTTAATTTCATTAACTATTGTGGAGGAACTAGGTATGGTGTTTCTGCATTGAAAAGGGAGAATTCTCCAACCAGGCAAGGTGGTTAGCCTGGCGGGCCGAAGCCCGACGGTTGATGTCGGACATTCATATATGTGTTAAAATCGATGTAAACTCTCATAATGCGATTCAGGTTATTCTGTTGTCACTTCAATCTGATAAATGGCGCTTTCCCTTTTTGCCATGTTGCGAGTACTAGTCAACTACTATTATTTTTGAGATGCTACATCGCCCCCTGTGCAGAGGTCTCCATCTGTTTAGTAGACTTCTAGAGCTCAAGAGCAAAGTTGACCAACACTAATTCAATCTCCTCACGCTTTTCTGCATAATAGCCAACCAGAACTACTGCCAGTAAATAAGTACCTAGCACCTACATAATTATCGGTTATATTTAATACTATAATAAGCTCTATGAAATCCTCCCACAAACTTTAAATCACTTTCAAATAAACTCTTTTCTTCCTCCCAAAAGCCAATAGCAGTACACCCTATAACCTCACAATCTAATCTGAAAGCAGTAAAAACCGAAGTACGGAAGCTATCTCGTTGCGATTGGTTCGCGTTAAATCGAATTAGTATAGCATTACGAGCATTACTTTGTCGGGGGCTATACGATGCTGTAAAACGCAAATGTCTAGCTACCTGCAACCTGCTACCAGCTGAATGGGCAAGTTAATGTTTTAAATTGGCGGATTCAGTGGCATTCATGGATTTGAGTTCTCAGGATCGTTATGTAGTTACGTACGTGGTTAGATTACTTTGTGGGAAGTTTTGATTCGAATTGTGGATCTATTGATTGAGGTGCAAGGATCATACAAGACACGAGACCTCGTCTGGCGCACCCTGAGAAGTCAGCTTCCATTTCATAGCATACCGTTATGGCTTGAGAGATTCCCATATGTTACCTCGTTCCACTTGACTAACGAAGAATCATCCATCAATGAATTCATTAAATGCCGTCAGGCGTCCCGGAGTCGACAACAAAAGATTTTCTTTGTGTTTACATTGTTTCAAATCGTTTGAAAATACGGTAGATGACTACTAGTCAACTGAGTTACTTTTTATGAACTGTCAAAAATGACATTTTGTTCTAAAAATGTTCGGAATACAATTTTTAGAAGGAAAATTATTTGCCAAACACGTTTTCAGAATTTATTTTTGATGCAGTCATCTAGCCTATACCTAGTTTCTATCTCTTTTGTCTAGTCGCAAAAAGATCCGTTAAAACTAGAATCGATTTAATTTCTGGATCGATTTCGTACATAAACTTGTTTATAACGGGTCCTTTAAGTAGGTAGCTATTATGTACGTAGGCATATACTCCATATAGAGTATAATTATATCAAAATTATAACAAGTCCAAGCGATACCCGCCACTTACATCGAAATTACATATGATTTTATGATTTCGCAAATATGTTAAAATTTAAATTAAGTATATAATTACAATTAAATACATAACGATGAATGAATTAAGAACACCATACTTAAGTCATTTCCTCGATAAAGATACGCAGGTAATTAATCTTTTTTTGCTTTCATAGTAATTAAGTAAATCATTGCATTCTCAAATACGAATACTTTCTTGTGTTACGTCACAAACCTGTCGCAGGACCACCATCGAAACCGCTGACATAAAACAAAAGATCATTTTCATCTATAAAGAATCTTAAATCCAGGTCATAAGACCCATTATCCCTTGTAAAACTTTTCAATTACGAAAACCTTTCTTACAAGAAAATGTTTAAAATGGATGAGCATTTAATTCGATATTTTACTTGAAATTAAAATCGTATTAACGGTGCTGCAAAATTAAGACGTAAGTGAATTTTTTTGATGTATGTAATTTGGTTGTCTCCTAGCGGCCGGCGACCTGAATACGGGTAATGACCGGTTAAAGTAGGCGAAGGTTGGAGAGAGGCTGAAGTGGACACACAACAAAGAAGTTAAGCAGCCTATATAAAAAGTGCTAAACTTTTAAATAATAATATTGATAGATACTCGATAAAGTAACTGTTGGTGACTAAAGTGTAGGCTTGAAGGTTGATGAGAAATATTGTGATGCAATATTAGTAACTATATACGTTATGAAATAAAATATACCTACATAAGGTACGGTAGTTATGAAGCCAAAATAAAGCTTACATAAGATTCAACATTGATCCGGGTACGTCTTAAAACTGCGGCCAGACACCGGAGGACGGGCAGCAGCGTCCTCTCACTAATCGGTGAGCCACTGCGATCCCCAAGCCGCCTGCCAAGCGTGGGGATTATGGCAACCCCCCCCCCCCCCCCCTGAGGGAGGCCTTCGTTCAGTAGTGGACGTCTTCTGGCTGATGATGATGATGATGATGAAGATTCAACACAAACTTGTTACGTACTTTGACATTCAAAATTGTAGTATTATTTCAATTTAACTCGTTGAATATACACCATAAATCAACCAATCCCAAACCCATCTAAAATCTTTATAAACCAATTTCAAAATTCGAACGTAACGGACACTTGAATTAGCCAATAAGACGGCGCGCCAACATGTACATAAATCGCAGTCGCGCGCGCATCTTTTGTAATTATTCAAAATCTTGGAGGGCGACTGCTAAGGGCATATAAATCGGCCGTTAATAGTGTGGACATGGCACACAATACTACTGCATTGCCCTTACTATGAGTTAAACTTTAGTGTTACGCGGTACAAGAATTATTTATAGTAATCACTTATTTATTTATAGTAAGAAAATTGTGCGCGCGCATTTGAGAGACCTCCTATCGAAAATGTGCGCGCATTATTTTCAGACATTTTTGGCTAACGTTAACTATGATTGAGAAAGAGGAAAATCCTTGCTAGATCCTCAGATAGAATAGTTTCTAGCTCTAGAAGATCTGTTCGAGTTATAAACACCCTGTATTAACATGTCGGTATCGCACGCTTAATTCAAAACGGCGATTAAGTAAAATCTTTCATTAAGCTTTAATTATGCAATTAGTTGCAGCTATTGCATCAGATTACGAATAATTATTAACACTAATGGATTATTTGCGGTGGTAGTAAACAAGAAACATGATTTTATTATGATTACAAGTACTATTCACTTTTATATGCATCCCATAACTTCAGTCGTACTTAACACTACGAAGGGTGGCAAAAAGTTTTGGTATAGCTTGAAGTTGCAACATTTTGGACATTTAACATTATAATAATGTTAAAGCAGTGACAGATTCTTGGCATTGCCTCTGGCCAATAACAACCTGTTTTCTTGAAAAGGGAAATATAAATTGTAGTAGTCACACTGTAAGACAAACTTTCGCGTTTCCTGCTGATGGATCGTTTTATGTAAAATGCTTGCGCATGCTTGACACTACTTTTATAATCTCTCAACGGTAGAGGTTATGCTTAGATGCTGATTTTGCAATTAATCTGTACTTCTACATGAAAGTCTGTATACTGTACTCTTGCTCTACAATATCTTGTGTTTACTCCAATACATGTGACAAGGGTCGAACCTATCAAAAGCTGTCGAGAATACAAGTTGTGCCTTGCTGTAAGTACATATTTTATTTTGCCTGATATAGCACCACACAATTATTTAATCAAAGCTGTGCTTACAGAGAAAATGAGTAACTAAGTACAAAATTCCACCAACCATGAACCGCGGTACACCTTTATGGGTCCGTGCGACCGACTCAGTCGTAAATAGAGCAGTGTCACGCGCGCGTACAATGTACAAGCCACCCCGGGAGTCAAAACTAGCTGTTTGAATCAGTGCACTTACAAAAACGACACCTATATTCATTTTAATATCAACTTTATAGAGAAAACATTAAGTTCAGAATAGATCTTAAGATTTTGCATTTACTACGTTATGAATAATGTCGTAAGTTTATGTAGATTTTCAAGGTGAATTAAAGCGTGTGTTCCGTTGTTAAGGTTCAGATTTGTTTGGATATATTAGTTGATATGATAGTACACAATTAAAAGGACATATTTATGCAAAGCCAGCGGACTGGATGAGTCATTTTGTGTAAGAAATGGGATGCTTATGAAAACCTATCTATTGTTTTATTATAAACGAGATTAGCCGGTGGCCGAAGTTGTTTTTGTAAATTAAGATGGTTGCATTTGCATCGCAGTTCCTTGAAACGGATAATATCTTTATTTGAGAGCCGACTTCAGGAATGTGTGGTGTAAGGAAATAAGATTTGAGTTACTTCATCAGAATTGTACGTACCTACTTTATATTCATTTGTTTTCTTCGGTAGACTTTAAAGCAATTCAGTGTTATAGATGCCTAGTTGCAATTATATATTTGGCCCACCCAATAGATGAACAATGCTTTAGTAATCACGAGAAGGAGGCTCATTTGTGTTGGATAACTTGCCTCTCTTGTGTGTCGGTAGGGGATATTATAGCCAATTCCTATACCAAAATGAATATCCTCTACTAGCCCTGAGTTTATCGGCGTTTCTTCTCAGGGATAGTCATAGGAAATGCCGGTGCGATCTACTTAAAAAAAGACATGAAAAGTGATTGAAATATCCTAATTTCAGCACCTCTCACGGCAGGCAGGTTGGTATATTTTCAGCTAGAGAACACACGACCTAACCATCAATACATTATTCCTGAGTTCCAATATATGAATCAGAGGCCATAGAATATTAACTTCATCAAGTATAACCACATTATTTCGGGCCCAGGGACAATCATAACTCTATAAAACAAACAGCCGACCTAAAACCTAACTTGTAGGGCCGAACGGATTTCCTAAAGTCCATATTTCAACGTGGACCTCAAGTATGACCACAGGACGGGTCACAGAGCTCGTGATAGTTACTTAACAAACAAATATAGTACATAATAACGCCACTTATGACGTAACTTTAGAAAATACAACCTTAAATCTATATATATAAAGTCGAATTTCAATTGATGCTAGAATTACAAGTAATGTTGCACAAAAATGAGTGTTATGTTTTAAAAAAATAAGGTTGAAAATGAGTTGTAAGCGTTTTTGAGAAAGGATGTTTCATACAATAAATGAAAAGTAAAGGAGATCTCCGCAGGCGGCGCCGGGTCACACAGATAGTATCGGATGACCGAGAGGTCCCGAGGCGTCGTTTAATTGCGGGGTGCGGGTTCGATTCCCGGTTGAATCGGTGGGCGGTCGGTGGCAGGCTTTATAAATTGTCCACGCGGTAGCTACGCTGGGTGGCGAATGGTGCATGACCATGTATATGGTAAAAAATCGTAGGCAATTTCTGACTATCTGTAATAGTGATTTGATTTGCAAGTAATTATTATAAGTTTACTATTGTTACTTACGGTAAGTAATTAAGCTCTTTCAGAATCAGAATCAGAATCATTTATTTGTAAGAATGTAGTATTACATGTTTCATTATTATAAGTAGCTCAATACATTCTACCATATTCAATGGCGTACAAATATAAAATTTTCAATTTACATAAATTATACCTATCAATCAAATTATAATTAATTTTATATAATTATAATTAAAATTAAATGCAGACATTCAATTAAATTATTCAATTAGACAACAATACCCACTTATATAATAATCATAATAAAATTTTATAGTATATAGGTCTATACATGAAAACTTTAATATTCTATGTCACTCCATTACCAAGTATAGAATATATTCCATGTCAATCTAAGTAAAAAAAAAATCAATGATAAAAATGTGAATTTCGAAAAACTAAGCAAAATTATCATGAAAATTTTTATTCAATACGACATTTGTAATTTAGTAGGTATGCTTACTAAAAGGTAATAATATAATCATCTCTCAAGCCTCGCAACTGCGCAAGAACTTAATATATCATCACGCCTGTATTCCCGAAGGGTAAAGCAGAGGTGTATATTTTATAAACATTTCGACGGTGACGTTATTTACTTCCTAATTCCCAAGTAATAGCGGGGCGAGCCTATTGCCATCTACAATTCCAAACTCTTGACTGCCTCGCTGGTCTAGTGGTCGCAAGCGCAACTGCTAAGCGTGTCCTGGTTTCGATTCCCGGGTTGAGCAAAGTGTAATTGGTTTTTTCTGTATGAAAATTTACTGAATTGAGCCCGGTAGACGGCAATAGGCTCGCCCCCTATTACATGGGACTCAATAACGATATCGGCGAAATGTGGGTATACAATTATAATACACGAATGCGGCAGTTTTTTTTTTTTTTTCAAATATATCATTAAAAGATATAATTCTTCCAAAACAAATATACAAGTCATCTCTTTAAAAATTCCACCCTCATCTAAATCTAAAATCACTAACGACATCAAACAATATTCATGTATGTGTGTCGTGTCGGTGTCCACAAACGCGCGGCGTCTTTACCGCGACGATCGCACGATCGCGCGACCACGACCGCGATACAACGATAGTCGCTTTCACCGGGTGCTGATAGCGCTGTGAGATGCATCGCAAGTTGACCCTCTAAATGAGAGGGGTTCAACACTTTGTATGTTCAAGCTGAGTTCGAATTAAGGGGTAGGTAGAGCTTCGAGTAAGTATGTATCTTTCAATAATATAGAAGTTGGTGATGTAGGTGGATACTCAGGAATTGCCCGTGGAATTCGACTGCCTTCGGTCTAGTAGAAGCCAGCGCGGCTACTGAGCGATGGGTTCTGGGTTCAATGGGGTCGAGAAAAATATTATTGGATTTTTCTATTAGATTTTCAGTAGCAGTCCGGAGTTTGCAATTTAGAATAAAATAGAATATATCTTTATTTCATGTAAACCAATTACAGGCACTTATGAAATGTCGAGAGTCTAGGTGCATTGTGCGTGTTACATGGCAATGAGTACCTTGTACATGAGATTTAATCACAGCATCAACAATATGTTATGTTATATCGGTTAAGTAACATTAAACCATGGTCGTGACTTCATGAGTCATAGAATATACGTAATATCGATATTTCAGAAACCTCTAACAAATCAATGTGGATTGTATGTTTTAATTGGAATAAAATTAATATGACGTCCAAAAATTTCCTTAGTAAGGGCTATTCCGATATTTAATTCCATCTTAGCAAGATATGCTTATAATAAATATAAATCAGTAGATAATAGCAATGCTAAAACTATTATAATTTATGAATTAATTCAGCATTACTGCATAATACTATCCTATTAATGCCACGTACACAAACACCTACACACACACAAATATACACATGCACATATTTTCAAATTACGAATCCCTAAAGTTTAAACATACTTAAGTACCCTCACACGTACAATCTATGTCATATTAATATTACAAACGTTTGTTTGTGAGTCGAGAGGTATAAACCGATTGTACAAATTCATGCACTAAATATTATTATATGTCTCCATTGTAGGTAATATTGACTACGTTTTATTTCGAAAATCGTCTCCTGAAGAGTGCTACGGAATATTGACGTTTGTGTGGGAAAAACCCAGACCGCGAAAGTTGATACTTAGTGTTTCAAATTACGAATACCCCTCAAAGTTCAAGGCCTCATAAAATCCCCAAGTTGAAACATAGTGACGGTACAGCCAACATGAGTAACAGAGGATGTGTGGCGGGAAGACACCGCGGAAGTCAAATATTTACTCTGAGATATTGTATGAACTGGCGCATGGCGGCGCGGCGACTTGAATCGGTGATACGGCGAGCATACACATATGAAATCGTTGTACTGTGACGGAGCTGGTAGAACTCTTGGTAAGATAATTGGCCAACGGCCTGTTCTTCAGAAAAGGACTATAGATTGTTAATGAATTATTTAAGGACTGGTCACTTCAAATTTGGCAGGCAACAATATCTCCTGTACATAGGACCCCTTTTTTAGTTTGACTGGCCTATTTTGAGCAGTCAAATGAGGCAAGGCTAGACAAAGGATAATTTCCTTTATATTAACCGTAATAGATCTTAAAGTGGACATGAAAAGAGAGTGTAGATATAAAGAGTAGTAGTGGAAAATGGAACATAAACCGCACAGCGATGGATCGACACTATATTCAAAATCAAAGATATTGGCTACGAATAGAAGAATACCGAGGAAGGTGGCTTATAGCGAACAACGAATTTAAGTCTAGCTGAAGATGATGCAATAAATAAATTACGGCAATAAAAAAAATAGAATTGTTTTTATTTTAAATAAACCTAATACAGGCACTTATGAAACGTTAAAGGACTTTAGTTGTACGGTTCCAAAAAGTTGGTCCTATGGAGAAGACCCAGCAAGAAACTCCATGGATACTCTTAAATCAAGCTAGCCTTTAATCTTTTATCTATGGTAATGAAATTGTTGCAATTAGTTAAAAGATTAGATATCCAGACAGATATACAGCCGATGAGGTAATTATCACATCTGCATAAAAAATAGATAATATTAGTTATAACTAGCTGTGCCCGCGACTTCGTTCGCGTGGATGTCGGAACTTAACAATGTACTTTTTAGTGAGCACTACATAGCAATGCACTTAACCCTATATTTTTCTAAAATAAAAGTAGCCTAAGTTACTCCTTATTACATCAGCTACCTGCCAATAAAAGTGCCGTCAAAATCGGTCCATCCATTTCAGAGATTAGCCTATACAAACAGACAGACAGACAAAAATTATAAAAAATGTTATTTTGGTGTATGTACCGTATATATATTCATATGCATGTAGTAAAAAACGGTTATTTCAATATTACAAACAGACACTCCAATTTTATTTATATGTATAGATAACTCTCCAAGCAGATGTCGGCAGTGGCGATTAGGCTTCTAAGTTTGATAGCATGGATAGTTTGCTCTCATATCGCTGATCTACGCTATAACTGCTACACGTCAGCGTACCAATAATATTAGTATTACATTCTTGAAAACAAAACTCTATTATGTTTATTTTACACTCGCTTTTGCCAGCGACGATGCCCGCATTTTTTTTTTTAATTAATGACCTTTACAACTTGGGGATAATGTAGCTATCTATTAGTGAAAGAATTTTGAGAATCGGACCATTAGTTCTGGAGATAACCTCCTACAATCAAACATACAAACTTTATCTGTTTATATTTATTTATTTAATTGAATGTAGATAGTTTGAGTACTTAAAATTCACTATGTTGATCACTATGTTAGGTTTCTTCTTAAAGTCCTTTTTAGCAACGAAGTTATTTCAACGTTGAAGTCCTTTTAAAGTCTTGTCCCTATTCACCCCTTGGTCTCTGATCCCTACGTACCGAATTCATCACCTTCAAAAATATGAAGCAGATATGTCTCTGTGATGAGACAGTTAAGTGGAAATTACTTTCTACATTTTGTAATAAAATTTCTATAACAAAATAATTTCACTAATGAAGCTTAAACTAAACAGCGAATAATCACCGCCGCCCATTCAATTAATTGACATAATTAAATTCAAATCTAGAGATAACAATAATTGATTTCATTCATTTAATTGATATCGACCGCTAACTTAATTAATTTCATTGGATTCTTTCCGCTTCGTTTCCAAGGTCTTAATAACAGAGAATTTACATAGATTTTAATATCAATTTTAGATCTGTTTTAATTTTATACTGTATATTTTGGCCTAGTATTAATTAAGACTTAATTAGGACACAAAATACTATCCTAACAATGTGCTGTAGCGTGCAGCATGCAATAACTTCAGACTAATATCATTGGCACTGGAGTAAAAAAAAAGCTGAAGATCTTTAAAGTAGGTCAGTAGCCCCAAACTTTCTTGAAAAGTTTCTGACAAGTCATACTTGTACTCAGCGGCGTGCACAGAGTTTTTAGACAGGATAGGCAGAACATTTTAAAAGCTTACTTACTAAAAATACCTACTGCATATTGGAATGGGTTCGTCGTCTTGTCGATTAAATAATGATGTATGTGATTTGCCCCCTCAAATATCTTATATTAAATATTTATCTGAGTTATGTAGAGTAGGCGGTGTATTTTTGTCTTTATGAACCGCACGCTACTGCTTGTACTTTTATCCTTTAACAAAAATTACGTATAACCCAATCATTTGAATTACAATTCCTCAAAACTTTCAAAAACGTACTTTACAAGCGCAAACATATCAAAATCATCCCACATGCATGATCCATAAAACAAACAAGCACGCTCCCGCACAAAGTAGCAACTGCAAAATCCGATGCGATATTTAACGCTTTGCGATACATAATTATTATGACAGGACAATGCTGTGGCGACGACAAGACAGCTGTTTACATCCTGTAACGAATACTGTGCTGTGCAGGACAAACTGTGATAGCATCGACCATGAACGTTTTGTCTGTTTTTAATCTGGTTTGTTATTGTGAGCCGGCCCGTTTTGATGTTTTTCTTGTTTCTGTTTGTGTGGAATAGATGTAAATGTGTAGGGATGTGGTATCTCATTGTAATCTTTATTTAAAGGGCTATGAGTAAGAGGAGTAATGCACTTAGAAATAGCTTTTAAGATTTTTTAAATGAAATATAGATTCATAGTGTTTATGATTTGAATCTTTTGGATAAGTATGTGTGGTTTCTTTTCTGTAGTTAATTTAAATCATACTCGTTAATCTAAGAATAGAATTTGTATTATTACTTCAATGTTCAACGCAGTATTTAAATATAAATCCTTAAGAAACAGTCCATAATTACTGCTAAAATCACGCACCGGAAATAAAAGCCCAAAACCATAGAAAAAATTAAACAACTTAACTGCAAAACAAATTCAAATCACGAAACTGGTTTTTTCGACATTGTTAATAACACAAAGTGAGGTGTGGGAGGAGCGTAGGTGTGCCATGCAAAAAGGTCCCAACTTTAAATTGCCGTTTTTTGTGATAAATCAAAAGTCTGCCTCCTGACCCCGACCGAGCCGTTTGTTTTCTTGTTCGACCATCAAATTGCGTATTTACATAACGATGAATCAGAAGAATTACAGTTGTCCCGTTTTTGCTTTAAATTTTTCCGTAAACAAAGTTTTTTGTTGGCTATGTTTTATTAGGGAAGTTTTGGGATTTTCTCCCAGGTTTGGTACTTGATATAATTTATTAATTTTGATTCGTTTTCTAAATGTTGATATTGTAATTGAAGCATCGCTGGACTCAACAAAATTAATATTTTATTATTTTAGTCGTATTCAAACTTTATTTAATTAAGAAGGTTTACGTCTCAAAAAAAAAAAATTATCTGTCACTTTTAATTTTGGTTAATCTATTTCAGTTATCTAAAATTTAAGATATGTAAAACTGCCACTGCACTTAAACTTAAACATAGCAAGACTACCTTAAAAGCCTAAATAAACCACTAAATCAAACAATCAAACAAAACCACACATTCACATTAGACCAATCCATCTTCCCGTTCATATTAACTAATTCATGTCTGATATTTATACGTTACTATGGCAACAAAGGGTAACCCAGATAAGGGCCCACAGTGGCTTAATAAATAACGTCATATTAGAGTCGGTTGTAACCGCGGCGTGGGCGGGTCTTGACTCAAGGCTTTTAGTTTTTTTACTGCCGTTTTAACTAGGTTATGTGTAGATCACAAGTTAGAATATGTTGGTTAATGATTTATTTGGAAGTTATTTTATGTATCGGTGTATAAAACGAATATTAAGGTTGGTACCGTATGTTATTTCAAGCTATCAAGCCTAGACTTTTCCTATTTTGTGGTCGGCTCCCAGGTTAATCTGATGCCCTAGTGTAAGTTTCTTTTGACAAATTCGAATTAACGCATCGAACACGTTCGGCGCTCCGATTGGTGCGTTTCGTGCTCTCTGAATATATGTATTATTATAGTATTTTACACGAAGCGGCTGCCTCCAGACCTCCGCTATCCAATTACCGGGACAGAATATTAGACCGGTTGTCATAATTTTGGGCTGACCCCCAGTTTTTGTTTTTTCTAGCTATAATAATGATAATCATAAATAATGTCCTCCTGACCGATTTCGGTCACGGCGGCCAATTTCACCGGAGATTAACCAACTACGCAGGATATATTATACAGCACAAGTGTGTGCGCAAACACAGGTGCTCTCTCTATTCCTTCACTCTCATAGTCCGATGGGACGGCAATCCGACACGACCGGAGAGAGATCAGGCGCAGGACCAACAGCTTTACGTGTTTTCCGAGGCACGGTGTGTATACACATACACGAAGACCCAGACCCGAAACAAATATCTGTAGATCATACAAATATTTGTTCCGTGCGGAAATCGAACCCGCGACACGTAGCTCAGCAGTCGATCTCTCATCCACTGCGCCAACCGTGTCGTCAAAACCATTATATTACCAATATATTTAAGACAAGCGCTTATTAGACCATAGTGATGACGTCAGTGACAGAGAATGTAAAAAAGAAACGTTTAACTAAATATCTTGAAAAACAACAATAATTCTCGATAAAAATCAGTAACGCCCTCATGCGACTCCCGCGTGCCCAACAATGACTGTTGAATGAGGTTCATTAATTTAACGCTCGATACCATCTAATGAGTATTGTAAGTGTAGGGTTAAAGACCACAGTAGTGCATGGGCAGTGACAGGTTACTAACCCATCTCTTTCAACTCAACCATGGAGGTAGCCCGTGCTTTATTTTTCGCTATTAGCTATAGCGTCCTTTGACCATAGTGCAAGGAAAAACTCTCCAGAAGTGTCCACATCTGAGATCGTCTGGCGCACCCTGGGTAGTCAGTCTCGATACCATTACTAACTGGCTAATTCCACTACGGCATGAGCGGTTCCTATATGATGATAGCTCGTGCAACTATGGCAGAAGAAGAAGGCTCTCTACTCTATTCTTGTCGCACAAGAATAGAGTAGAGAGCCTTCTTCTTAGCCTATCATGTTCTTAGATGATAATAACACACGTTAAAATTATTGCTTGAAGTGTATAGGACTATAGACCAAAAAAAATGGCAGAAGGGTTAGGCCTTCGTCCTCCTTGCTAGCCTATTGCGGTGTTGCGGACTACACACACGATCGAGAATTATAAGAACGTCAGGTAGGTACTTATGTCACAACTGTCATGTATGAAATTATTAATTAAACCTGCACACTGATTGAAGTAGTTAATTTTTAATCTGCACTTGAATTCGAAAATTCAAAGGTCAAGATCGAACTGAGATCCTGCAGATAAACAATGATCATAATATTTATTTCTGAAAGTGACATTTCTTAATATGAGTTTTATTTTGGTTTAATTTTTTTTTCTTTTTTTAACCTTATCAAAACACAATTTTCGCTTTCAATTTGAACTTTTATATGATAAAGACCTCATCGCTGTTGGACAATTTTTAAAAGTGGGCCCAGAGTTCATGAAAAAACGGTCTTGAGATCAAATTTTCTTTTTATTAAAAGACTTTATGTTACAGTTGGACCCGGGTACGTCCTAAAACTGCGGCCAGACACCGGAGGACGGGCAGTTGCGTCCTCTCACTAATCGGTGAGCCACTGCGATCCCCAAGCCGCCTGCTAAGCGTGGGGATCATGGCAAACACCCCCCCGTCCCTTTGGGGGAGGCCTTCGTTCAGCAGTGGACGTCTACGGGCTGATGATGATGATGATGTTAAAGTTGCATTTAGTATTTAGTTGAAGAAACCTACATTGTTTTCCCATACTTTTTCCACATTATGTTCATGGCAATATTGTTACTTTAAAAAGTATCCATGGAGTTTCTTGCCGGTTCTTCTCCATAGGACCAACTTTTTGGAACCGTGGAACTACAGTCCTATAACGTTTCATAAGTGCCTGTATTAGGTTTATTTGAAATAAAAACAATTCTATGTATCTAAAGAAATACTGACTTTTTAAAAGTTAAAGGCACTATTTGACCTACTATGTATGTACATAAATCATAATAGCTACTGTACACCAGTAGCGATCACTGAATGTCTGACATTAATTTCTCAATAGATACTAATCTAATAAGCATTGTAAACACCGCATTCAATTGTTCCTTCATATAATATCATACATTGTTCGCGTGTCCATACATTTGTCAATCTTGATAGCTACGGATCAGACCGGTTTAACATTTGAAGATTTATTGCTGAGCTGAACTTTACTGAGTGGTAATAATCATTTGAGTTTCGGTCTTATACCCATTTCATTGTATGCAGTTGTGCAATTTTAATTTATTACGGTTGCTGTCATTTTATTTCAGGACAGTGTACTGCTGTCGTAAATATCGTTGGAGAACGGGCACCAGTGAAGGGGAGCATCAACTTTCAATACTTATCTACTGATAAACATAATATAGTATCACGCTTGTTTTCTCTGAAGGGTAAGCTAAGGCGTCTGCTTAACCCTTCGGGGAATTCAGGTGTGATGCTATGTAGTTTATTGAGTATTGTTACTAAACTTAGTAAAAAATTTGGGTTACGAAATAAAGGCGATCTTGGTAATGGATAACGAAAAAAAAATATCTTGTAAAAAAATTACAGACCATCAAAACCAACGGATCGCCCCAGAATTAAACAAAAGAAAAATACTCGTATATACGGTACCAGCACAGTGAAAAGCAAGTGAAGTACAAACATTATAAGGGATTGGCTGTTACCCAGTTATCGCTAATTAACCGGAGCGCACTCGACGCCAGCAGTGGGCGGGGCATGGGAACCAAGAGCTACCAACCGAGGGATACGCTACTGGCTGAGAGTGGCGGTTATAAGTTGGAAGATTTTGGCGGCAATGATTAGGTGGTAAAAGATGGAGTCATGGCACTTTTAATAGAATCATTTTTTTCAACTATTTCTTTTGCTGGCGTACTTTTAGCTGAAGCCACTTGAAGTTCAAGTAAGGTAGATTGGGTCGTCCAATACCCACTGGGAGACAGATTCTAAAGCATCATCAGGGGATCTCATCTTTATGATTCGTAGTCCACTTCTTGAGCCACTTCGTTCAAAGAATTTCAACTAATTCAGAACCAAATTTAAAGGTAAACTTAACCATCATTGAACCTATCCAAAACCCTTATTTCATTCACCCGCACTTTTCCCATAACTTAAGCCTCACATCACCGTCTACGCTAATTGTAAGTTAAACCGACTTAAGTGGCAAACGAGAGAGGTAATTGTTTTACACTGCCAGTGTTTGAGCTTGAAGATGATTGTTTTTATTATTAACACCTGTAATTCCTTTTTTTTTTTGTAAATATAACTGGGAGAGTAATTGGTAGAAGAGGGGTGAAGTCATGTTCTGGTGCGAATAGGCATGTTAGGTAAATATAAGTATTATGAAAGTGCTTAATGTCCATGTGCATTTATGCATACTAACAATTTATAGAATAACTAGCGAACCCGACAGACGTTGTACTGCCCGAACCTGTTTTGGAACTCGATCGCAGCGCCACCTACCGAGTCCAATTGTGTTTTCAAACCGTTCAGGAACCCATTGAAGAATACACACAAAATTTCATCCAAATCGGTCAAGCCGTTTTAGAGGAGTTAAGTGACAAACACACGTACCTACAGAAAAATTATATATATTAAGATGATCGAATATTGATTGCGAGAGTGGTTGGTTAACATTTTTTTAAATACTTATTTAATTAATTTAATTAAACTCAAAATGATGTAATATATCTATATTCACTCTGCCCTAGGGTACAAAAATTTAGTAATTACTGTTTTTTTTTTAAGTATAAAAATAGCCAGCAAATTATTATCTAAATAATAATTCGCAAGTCACTAATTATTTCAGTATTTCAATAACCCGAAAACCAACTGAAAAAAGAAAATTTGGTTTCCTTGATAATATTTATTCTCAAAGATTTTCCTTATTAAGAAAACTTGCCATATAACTCAAACAGTAGGTTGTAAGTTGAAAAGTTCAACCTTCCAAACAGAATTTATTAAAATATTTTTCTTGGAATACCGTGAGTTGGGGTTAAGCACGTGCCACTAACGGGTCAAAATGCCAGCTAGCTTGCGTCGGCGCGGTCAAAGTAATGCTCACACGTGTCTTTTTAGTGTTTGCGAATCCCGCTAGTTGCAGAACAAATAAAAAACTTAACACATAAAATATTATATGACTATTTCATTGGTCCAGTGGTCGCAACCGCGATTGCTGAGGGTGAGGTCTTGGCTTCCCGGGTCGCGCAGTTTTATTGGATTTTTCGGTATGGAAAGTCTCAGTAGCAGCACAGAGTCTGGAACTTTAACTTAGCGGCATTAGGCTCGCCCCCTATTATATGGAACTCAATAACGGCATCGTCGAAATGTGAGTTTGCAATGTACACCTCTGTCTAACCCAAGGGAATACAGGCGTGAAGCTATGTTAATGATTAACATAAAATATAGAGATTCCAAAAAATGCTTCTAGCATAGGTTCGTAATATGTTATTTAAGTTGATTTATACTGAGGAAATTAAAAACGCATTTTTTTTTGAGGACCTTATGCCATTTTTTCACACAAATTTGTTTTGTGTAAAGGATTTTTTTTTTTTAATACATTGCCCCACACTAGGATTTCTCCTGTATCGTGGATTGTGTGTGATCGTAATTGTTGATTATTGTTAAATACCAGTTCTTTAAAAGTCTACTAGCTGCCGCTCGCGGCTTCGCCCGCGTGGTTTACAAACCCGTACATTTTTCCGGGATAAAAAGTTCCAGACTATAATCTACCTCTGTGCCAAATTTCAGATCCATATCCGTTCAGCCGTTCTGGCGTGATTGAGTAACAAATATCCATCCACCCATCCATCCTCACAAACTTTCACATCTATAATATTAGTAGGATTTGTAGGGTCTACCTTAAAAAATGGGCTTGAACCCAATTTTAATAAGTGCTTGGATAAAATTATACTGCACACATTAGGTCGGTAAGAAATAGGTACCTGTACCTACATGCTTCTTTATACCTTTGCCCTTTTATGGCCAAAAATAATCTAGAACACAACAACACATGTCCTCAAAAACAAAAGATTATAACAAAAGAAGTCAACTCGCGCAATTTGCGCAACCTTTTGCATAAAAGAGCGCAATGTTAAAATTAACGCGCTGTGACGTACCCTTGACCGGCGACCGGTGAATCATGCTGCGCAGGCGCAGGCACAAAATGAGAAGGTTTACCAAATCTGGTGATTAATAAAGATTAAAATACACTTGTTAATATTGCAGTTTTTGCTATAGATTTTGTCTTGAGTTAGACATTCAAAATTGCGAAAGTAGGCTATATAACAAGAGCCAGTTCTGTTAGATAGTTGCTGGTAACGCCTTGTCTGTTACTGACTTGGAAAGTTTCCAAAAGAAGGATAAATACTGTTCGGAAGATCCACAATTATGGTAGGATGAAATCGTGAAGAACGCGGGGGGAGGGTGGATAAACTAGGTACCTTAGGAAAACAATAAATGTAAATATGTGGAGCACGTTCGTCGTTTATAGACGTGGGGTGTAAAAAGATAGGAAATACAAAATACTCATACGCACATGTAAGATATCACGCGCATTAATTAACAAAAAAAAAACAATAGTGGAACAATCCATATATTTGTTCCGTCCTTCGTCTGCATGCGTGAGTGTTATCCCGCATTGTGTCGAGTGGAACTTCTGCACAATCTACCTATTGTACAATAATTCGCTGCGCAAGCGCAAGGGCAAGATGCAGCGACCACTGATAAACTTTTAATACAAGAAATTAAGCTTATTTGGTTGCGAGATTTATTCTTTAATTAATTGATTACGACTCGGTTTGTTACTTTTGCTTAATCAGCGAGATTGTGATCTGACTACTTAATGTCTGATTGAATGAATTGCTTACAGATATTAGTAATTAATACAAGAAGGCAAAATTAACTTGTTACTTAGTTTTTCTTATAGACATTCTACTTGTGTTTTTGTGACTTGAGAACGAAAGAGAGCAAAATAATTCTTTAGTATTTTGTGTTTACTGTGCCAAATTTCATCCAAATCCGTTCAGCCGTTTTGGCGTGAAAGAGTAACAAAAATCCATCCATCCTCACAAACTTTCACATTTATTATATTAGTAGGATAGTAGGATTTCTAATTAAATGATGTTGTTCAGTGTACCCGCGGTCGATACACATTTAACATTATATTAAATGATAACGGTTTTCATCACCGGTATTAAATGCTTCCTAAACGATTTCAAAAAGGAGGAGGTTCTCAGATCGAATCGCAATAAGTTCTTATTGTTATAAATATGAAAGAAATTCCATCTATTTGTTTGTTACCTCATCACTACTAAACCACTGAACCGCTCATAATGAAATTTTACACAAAGGTAGCCTGGGTACTGGACAAGGACTATATAAGGCTATTTTAACTATTTCAGCAAAACACTAATTAAATAATAAATACACGCGGATTAAGTCGTTGGCAACAGGTATTCTACTTCCTACTAATATTTTAATATTATAAATATGAAAGTTTGTGAGGATGGATGGATGACTCTTTCACGCCAGAATGGCTGAACGGATCTGGATGAAATCTGGCACAGAGATAGATTATAGTCTGGAATAGCACATAGGCTACTTTTTATCCTGGAAAATGTACGGGTTCGTAAACCACGCGGGCGAAGCCGCGGGCGGAAGCTAGTTCACTATAAATTCGACTCATCCGCATTAGATACGAAAAAAATAATCGGAAAGCATAGTCACAAGTTTTCTTAGTAAGTAGGTAAAAAATCCAAATAATTAATTTCGACCACAAAACAGTAACTTCAAGCCTGACCTTAAGTAAAGCAGGCCTGTGACGTAAAACTAAGATACATTAAGTCCACTTAACTCCTACGCATCACGATTTACCTTTGTTAACTAATTTTAGACCAGTAACGTTAAAGTTAAAATAAGACAAGGTATAAGCAGTGTTGTTTATGAAAAAGAACTCTGGGACCAACCTTCAGATAGAATTTCAGTTCCGATGTAATGCTGCAGTCTTTCAGAACTGATTTACTTGACTACCATAGTACAAAATGTTACGATGGCTTACAAAAAATCGTTCACCGATTGTTCGTTGTCTGTTTTCCTTTATTCATACTCTATGCCAGTAACACTATACATCGTATTACTTCAACTGGGCCTAAAGCCACAGAATCAAAGGTCAGACTGGGTCCGTTTGGTACAAGTTATCTCAAACGTTTAACGTAGGCAGCATGTTTGCCTTCGCTTCGCTTTTGTCACACAATACGGCTCGGTGACGTCATCCGTAAATTATTGTATGTCTGACTTCGAAACGTTGTATGTAAGTCACAAATTGAACTAAGGCATTATGTCATAGGAGCAGTATTAGTCTCAATTAAACTACTCGTGATGTTTCAATAAAATCTAGATAGATAGTTAAACATAGCATAGCATCATAATGAACAGCTCTCAACAATTAAGTTAATCACGTACAGATACTGTAATCAAACTCAAAAGTCTTGGAAACTCCTACAAAGATAGGTAAAACAATTGGCAGACGATTATCAAACTTACAAAAAGTATGACATGTGTGATCTTCCTTAATCTTAGATGAAATCATACAAAAATCATTGCAGACTAGAGTTGCATAGAGTTAGTTACAAATATGAATACATATATTTCAAAATCCTCACGTATCCATAGATTGGAAGGTAAACAAAAGGCCTTTGATGACGTGTGTGTCACAGAAACATGATCACTTTCACCCTGAATTTAACCTAGAATAGAAGATTGGAAACATTTCACATAATAAAAACCTTGCTATAACAGATTTGTTACAACAACAAAGAGCAGAATGAAATTGGAGTACCTACTTAAATAAATAATCATGTGTTTATGTGATTTAGAAATGTTCTTAACATATACGGCCTTTGAACAGGATAATGCAGAAAATAATCTAAGATTGGATCCCCAATAGCATTAGACAGTCTACGGCGATCGCATGAAGAGCTAGCCTTCTTTCTTAAGATTGGCTTTAAATTCTAATATACTTCAATAAAATCGAATGAAGACTTGAGGTCTCCACTTGTACTGTTTAGTGGGCGCAGTGGTTGAGAGACCGCACGGATCAAATATATTATGTATGACCTAAGTACAGATAGACTTTGTTTTTGAGTATTTGTATAGTATAGTTTGTAAACGCACCCACGATACAGGAATTACTCCAAGTGCAACTAGAGTCCTTTAACGTTTCATAAGTGCCTGTATTAGGCTTATTTGAAAATAAAAACAATTCTATCCATCCACATGCGAGGCATCGTTTTAAAAAAACAAAAAAGAAATGCTAGTACTTAGAGATATTTTTTGTTACGCGCCGCTCGCTTGACTATATCACTCAATTAAGTTATTACTCTGTGGTCAATACAATAACACGGGACCCCTTCGATCTCTACCGGGAATGCGCGTGAGTCAGCGTGATGTTTATATACTCGTCACGTAGGGTACATAGCTGTTTTGTTTCGTCATTGTCAGTGTATGTTTTATCTCAATTGATGACTGTATATGGCGTGGTGTTAGCTTTTTGTTGAAAGTCGCCTTACTATAGTTAGGTTTTAAAGAACATCTGCTACATTTACTGATTATGAAAGTTGTTTAGTTTGGCTGCTGATTGTAAAATCTAGAGCGGGCTTATAAACATACTTGTAATGACTTTTTGTTCGTTTTTTCATTTCATGAGCGCACATATGTCCTAAGCTCTCTCCTCTGCTCTGACACTAATACGACCAAAGATGTGGCAAAGTACTGGGCTGGCGAAATTTAAAAATGCACCGTCGTCATAAAGAAGAATGTCCTTATCAGTCAAACGAAACACGCAGTTGAATTGCAATATCTTAATGAAGGTATTATGATATCACACCCTTAGAATAAAAGCGACCTAACTCAAAATTCTGATTTTACTAAACTGACCTTAAAAAGTATAGGTACTCTTATGAAGACTTTCTTGATGATTTACACAAATTGCATTTTTTGACTTAGATCACTTTCATTCTGGGGGTGCAATAGAAACAAGGTTTAGATAATAAGATACAGACTACTAATTTCCTACAGTTGCTCCTGCTGATAGACTCAATTAACTGAATTTATTTATTTGCCAGTATGTAATGTAACTACATAACATAGCATCACGTCTATATTTCCTGAAGGGTTAGGCAGAGGTGCATTTTTTTTACACCTACATTTCGCCGACGCCATTATTATGTCCCATGTAATAGGGGACGAGTCTATTGCCATCTTCTAGGCACAATTGCGAACTCCAGGCTGCTACTGAGAATTTAAGAAAATCTCAATAACACTTTCGCCGAACTGTGAATCGAAACTAGGACCAATGAGGCAGTTATATATAACATATAATGATAATTCTACCCATTCTCTTTGCTTTTAGTGTACCAGACATCTTAATTTTCGTTTTCGCCCCCTGTATTCTCATGGGAATGAACAAATATTTAAATGAGAGGCCTGTACAAAATTAACACAGTATAAATAATTTATACAAAATAAGTAATTACTTTCCCATCCAAAAATGTACTACCATTAAAGCTAGCCGCACGCCCCTAGGCGCGAGATGTATGTTAATAAATTCCATTAACCCACAACTTAACTTACGTAAGGATGAGTACGAGCCACGTATAAATCTGGACTTTCACTCACTGACAGCGCAGTTTATTAACTGAAGACACCACAGCGCAAAAATATCGGTATATTAAAAGTAAACTTTCACGTGGGGTGGTGTTGTTTTTGTATCAGCTACTGAAGTTTGTATATTTAAGGTGTGGAGAGGTAATTTGGTTTTCCTTACAGCGGTGAAGTAGTTTCCGACTGTTTATTTTAGAAGAATTCGCTTTTGACCTATATTTGATTCGGTAATGATGATGTCTCAATTGCAAGCTGTCATTGACCGGGTTATTTGTACACCGTTTACCTAGTATAATACCAATAATTGCTAAAACAATTGTTTGTGCATATTCGATAATATTTTTTTATTTATTTTTTAAACATTGCTCCCACACTAGGATTTCTCCTGTGTCGTGGATACAGTGTGCCATGTATGTTTGTACATACATGGCACATAAACACACAACCAGACCCGAAACAACTAGCTGTAGATCATACAAATATTTGTTTTGTTCGGGAATCGAACCCGACATCTAACGCAGAAATCTAATAACTTAGCCACTGCGCCAACCGCGTCATCAATTATCAAAATTTATCGCCAAATGAGCGCTAAAACACGCAAAGAACATTTGATACAATATCGAAAAAGAACACCAAGTACAAATTATGGCTTATATTTCGTTTGCAAAAGCCATACCGCTCTCCTCTACACTGTGGTCAAACAACTTTGAATTTCGGAAGTAATGCTGATTCTGGTCGCTCTCCCGAATTGAATCGATAAGATTATTGTATAACGACGACAACACTAGCGATGTCCAACAACTTTTCCTTCCATTATGCTGATATCCGATAACCTCGAGGACATGAGACAGACGATTTTTATTCAGATAAAATAAAGTTAAAGACAATTTAGCGGCAAAAAAAAATATAAAGTGCCAATTCGTTAAAGGTTTTGCAGAATGTTGGACAAAAATTGGTAAAAAAAAATAGTATCAGAATCAAACACGAATTCAATGAGATATTTACATTTAGGGTGCAAGTGCAAACCATGTACCTAAAATGTGGTACTTAGCACGCCCTAGGCATTCAGTCCCGTTTAGCATTTTTTAACTGGCTAAGCTTCTATCATGGGTTGATGAATTTTCATGTGATACCTCATGGCCGATAATAATAATAATAAAATCTTATTGGGTAAACACAGATTATTTACATGATGTTGGGATTATTACTAGTTAATGTTCTCTTGTTGTACGCATGCAAAGTATTGGTGACGTGAAATTTTTACGTGACAAATCATGACTTAGAAATTAAAAACAATCAGTTAAAACCAACCCCATAACATTTTACAATGTGAGAAATGCCACTTAAACATAATTTATATATATAAATTGGTCTAGGGTTAACGTTATTATAATAAAAAACTATCAGGAATTCTACACTGCCCTTGCGTTGCGTTAACGAATGTACAAAGTTAGTTTATCTATAACAACAGATCATTATGAAAGTCAGATTAGTCAGAAATAAAAGCAATAAAAACACGTAACAAACATAGTTTCTTCATCACTTTTATTCAATGAAGCAAAAACTCACAAGACAGACATCGTCAACAATTTACAAGTATTACTTAAAAAAAAATTCGTTCCATTGTTTTTCGAACTAAAAACTTCACAATATTGTGCATGTCGGACAAAAACCGAACAGTTGTAGTACGTCAAAATTAATAGTAACGAACGATGGACGTGACTGTAAATAAATATTAGCCAGGGGCAAGCGCGAGTTGCGGGACAAAAACAAAAGATGTGGTGAAAGATAAATAAACTTCTTTATTGAACTGGAACGAATGGGTTTTTTAGGACTTTTAATTCTCATTACTTCGGTGTATAGGCATCCACCACATAAATGGGCTTCCTCGTGAAAAACTATAAAAAGTCGTGACTAAACGCTATATCAATACGCATAGCGAGCGGTCACCGTAACCTATAGACGCTTGCTGTTACCTGGGGTACAACTCCCACGTTGTCGATGTGACCTTATTATTATTGTATTCGTTATTATTATCACACACATCGATGTGCTTATCATGACACTACCCCTTGGATCCTTTGCCATATAAAAAATAAATAAGCTGGAGGGTTATGGAACGTCGACTTTTAAATTTTCTAGACCTTACACACAGCGCCAGAAACGCCTGTCAACAGTGATTGAAAAATCCTAATTGCAAGATAAATGATTTCATTTCATTTCATAATCTAAGCTGTTTCCAAAAATAAAAAAACAGAGATTCAAAGTTTAATTTTTTTTTGATAAGCTTTGCTAAATCCTAAATCTCTTTATCATTTCCCAATCTTGACTATCAATACGGGCCCCTAAAAATCTACAACCCCGCAGCTGCATCATAAAGTTTATTATAATAGTCAATACGTCATTGATCACAAATCATTGTCAGCTAAGATGCGGTTACGTGCGTGCGCGCATGAGTGAAACGCTTCATTAAAGCTCTCACAACAGGTGCACACTAGTTCCCTTTAGCTAGTCGTTAGTGTATTGTCTATAAATTGGCATAAGTTTAATCTCATTGATATAAGGTCTATTCTCGCGGGTATTAAGTACTAATATTTTGTATTAAATTTTAATGCCACTCCGTCAAGTGTAAGTTTGACAGTTCAAATACTTTATAGTGTTGTTATTTTGGTGTCAAAACTTGCACTCAAGGCTCTGATGATCACTGTATGTATTATGCGGTATTTAAATTACAAGTAGCATTTACGAGTCAAATCAATAGGGTATTCGTTCGCTTTATAACCTGAGTTTGATAAAGCTGAATCAATATTTTAGTGATTGCAGGCACGGGTTTTTTTATTTTTCTATAAAATTCTCACTTTAGTTTGTCCAGCAGATCGCAATAGGCTCGTACGTGCAATATAGGTATACTTTTGGACCTTCGCGGAACATAGGTAACTGTGTGTGTTTTTTTTTTTAATTATTTGTTACCTCGATTTTCAACGATTCAGAAGACAATTAAATAACTGTCTTCTAAATTTTTGATTCAGTTTCATGGGATTAAAATTGCCATTCAATTATACTGTGCTTTGCCACAAATTGACCTGCTTAACCAGCTTTTATCATAAGCATTATATTATTTGTGTCCAAAAGTTTAATTCTTTATTCAAACAAATACATATTCAACTAACATTTAAATTCAGATTTCAAAATTTCCATTATCACGACACATTGAATTCAAATTTTGTTTTCACAAAAGGTTGAAGACACCTGCTTTTAGGCTGTTCTCACGTCTAATGCGATTAAAGAAAAAAGTTTGTCGAAATAAATATTCATGGTGTAATAACCGTTGAAATAATTTAACGATAAAAGAGTACGTCCTCGTTAATACAAGCCTACCGCGGTTGGCATTGTCTTGATAACGAGAAAAAGTCCTTAATTGTTTAAATTCGATAATGTACTCCGCTGATTGAGCGTAACAATGTGGCTATTGATTTAAGGAGATGCGTGTTATCTGTATTGCAAAAATTATAGCTTCATCAGACGTTTCCTATAGTGTTTTTTACATGGAGTAAGTGAATTAAGGGAGTTATGAAAATTAAATTGTTCTTCGCTCTTTAACGTGGAATCTCAAGTCTAGGATATTGCATTAATATTATCATTATATTGTTGTAATCAACTCCCAGTCTAACCAGATGCGGCTGAATGTAATTATTTTATACGGATGTATGTGTATTTTACACGGAGCGACTGCCGTCTGACCTCCGCTACCCAATTACTGGTGACCTAAGGTAAGATCAGGTTAGGCTTTTTAGAGTTCTGACACCCGCAACCACTGTCAGAAATATTCGTATCACATCCAGAAATATCTGTTTAATATGCGTTTATAGGCACGGAGGAGTCTCAATGTTTAAAAACGGTACGGCCCATCAAAGGAGTGACTGCAACAAGTGTTTCTTAACTTTGTTGATCGAATGATCTGCGTGATATCTTTAGAGCTACGAGACCTTCCGTTATTTTCTGTAGGTATATCTTTCTAAAAAATATATTTACCAAAACATAATCGCGGTCTTATAAATGGAAAAATGTTAGATGTGTACCTACTGGAATTTCGAATGATTAAATCAGTGCTGGTCTTACAGATCTGCTAAAAACAAAAATTTGTTAGAATTTCCCACGAATATCATAAAATACCGTTATAAATAACACCAGAAGAAAAAGAATCAATACCGCGTTTAGTTCAGAAACCAAGAAAAATGCGCACCTCGTTAGACTTAGGCATTCTCAGCGTCCTGCGAAACTGTCTAATTGATCCGAAGCCTGCAAACCTTCCGATCTCACACCGGCCTCACAGATAAATTAAAGCCAGTAAGTTAACGAAAGGCTCCCCGTGGACTCATGAATTGTTAATACAATTTTAATTAAACTTCATAAAATTAACATTTAGTCCAGTAAAAAGCCGGCACTCACAGCCGCCAAACTCGATTTGACGAATCATTTTTTTATTCACCAATGCGATATAATTAAATGTCTTCCAGACTCGACCGACTAAAATTTACATAGACTTGATTAGATTTCATTACATAGACTATTGAATACGGGGAACAAGATAACCGGATGAACGTATGCAAACTTCTTTATTGAAATAAATATATTCAATTTTAAACGCTGCTTGTTTCCATTTTGAAAGTTGGTAGTCGATTTGGACGCGGGCAATGGTGCCACCTGTCAAAATTGTTTATGCCGATTGCTGGAATTGGCCGAACCATTCTGTTTTATAACTAAACATTCTTTATAGTTAAGTTTGCACGAATGCCCCCTGTCTTTTACTTGTCACTCGCATGTTGTAAATTTTTATCGATGAAAAACTGTAATAAGAACGTCCAGTAATTTATTTATTTTGTTTTTGTTTGCATCGTTTATTTTTTTGCACATTTGAAGTCAATTTCATGTATTTTGCGGTGTCATAAAAAGTTTGTGAACAGACATGTGTCTTTAACTCGACGTGTGACGCGACTTTCCCTTGTAACGCTTTAAAATTGCTGAAGCACTCATTAAATGAACATTAGTGGGTAAGAAGAACTATTTCACTTGGCAGGTTTGGGAGCTTTGCAGAGCTGTAACATGTAACCTTTAATGGTGAAGCGTGAAGACAAAAGAAAGAAGCAAATGGTTCATGAAGAACCGCCGATTTAATATTCCAACATGTATCTAGTGTCAAAAAATCCATTTTTTTTTTTAAATTAAATCAGACCAGATATCAATAACCTTTTGTGATGTAGCTCATTTTTCAACAGTGGATATTTGAGCGCAGCATGTCACAATACAAGACGAAACAATTCAGAATACAGTCACATCATACCGCAGTGAAAGTATCAAGATCATAAGATGGACATTCCGTACTTTGACCGGTCAAAGTAAATGTTTAAAATAATGATCGCTGATTGTAATGCAATCGGACACGGTTCAGATTTGCACGGATCAAGACGGGGATGCCAACATTTCGTGAAGACTTTATCCTCATAAAATGTGATTACATTTTGTAAAGATAATCCTCTTATTTAAGCAAGAAATTCTGCCGTTTTCACTTGATAAACGTGAGTGCATATTGTGATGAGCTGCAACTGCCGTACAGTAAAATGCAACCTACTTAAAATTCAATTCATTAGTAAATAGCGAGGGAACAGTTCATTGTGTTGTCTGTAATTAAAGGGTTAAGTACATGTTACTTTCTCTACACCCATCGCGTAGTCATGTTACTGTTCGTAGCTTTGAAGTTTCCGATACGTTGTGTCGATAGCGTTTAATGGCCTGCCAATTCCGAATAAATGAATAAAAAAATTATACATAAAAAAAAATATAGGTAAAATAAGGATTTGTCTGTACAGGGAATATGAAGTTATAAAATGTTGAGCACCCCTAAGTCGATGATATATCTCTAAAATCTGGAGTGTCATCAACATTCTGAGAAACAGATCGAAACCCGATGAAGCATGCTTGAACTCGTATACCTACCCAGCGGGATTTGATGCACGTGCCGCAAATATCTACCTATACATAATGTAGCTATAAGATTATGCGAATGTCTTTTGTCCTTTATCTCCATTTCTTAAGTAAAAAAGACACAAAAAACTAGTATAGACTGGCTGTAAGGCTAATATAATTTTTTTTTTATGGAAAATGTCTCAGTAATTAATCGAAAGGAATGTTTTAAAAATTAGAAGGTCATTAGAGATCATTTCAATTTCATTAATAAAACATTCATTTGCTTTCAGACGTCACTGGAACATTGCATGAGAACAAAAATTGCAATGCCCCTTTAGCTTGAGGATTTGTTTAACAGTGTCTGTCAGTCTGGGTGGATGATATTGAAAGCTTTTAACCGACGGAAAGAAATAAGTTAAATTGAACTTGTTGAATAATCCTACTGCGTATTTAGGAGTTCCCTCGAACATGAATAGATAAACTACCAAACTGGGTACAAGTCGCAAGTGCTTTTAATTTTAAAAAGAAAATAAAATCAATTTCAAAAATCTTACATATCGACTGTGAACTGGCAACACGTCCTGTCTCGATTTTATGAAGATTTTACTTGGTTATAACATTCTAAACTATTTTATACCCGGCAGCGCTGCAAAAAGCATATTTTACTTCAATCAAAATTAGACACCAAAATCGAATACGCAACGCGGTCGATAGTTTCTTCTTAATCCTGTAATGTTGTCAAAAATGAGATAGTACCAATTGCCAGTTCACAATCGCTATGTCTGTGTCTATCAACTTGTGACATGATGGGGAAACGTGTTTATTCATATACTCCTTAAGCCTTTTTCACGCTGGCACCTAGTAATCCGTCGGTCAAAGAGGTCACAGTATTATATTTTCATATCAATATTAATCATGAACACAGAAGGCCGCGGGCGTTCTCCATAATTGATTTTTAATGCACCAACCGAATTGGCCAGTATATCCCACGGTTTAATTGAAGCAGCATCAACCGTTGGGCGTTCAAGTCGTAAATATAAGCTTGGGCTACGCAAATATAGGGCTTTCAATTTTGCAGAACTGTTAAACAAACATTATGCTTAAATAAAAAAGGAGGTATCGATTTAACTCAAAGAAGAAAAATCAATAAAATGAAACAAATCACGAACTTAAAAAGACTGCAAAGCCAGCGCAACTGAAGTAACTCACAAAGGTTTCACATTACAGCCGGATTCTTCAGAGTGTACTGTTTATACTAAGGATAATTTGGAGACTAGTCTTGAATAAGAGGAATGAGTTATACACATTAAATTATACAGGATCATCAAAAGTTGGTCATTTGTGTAGTATTTTACATTCTATTTAATTCGGGACAGTAGAAAATCCTTCCTTTTCGACTGCCTCATTGGTCTAGTGGTCGCAAGCACGACTGCTGAGCGTGAGGTCCTGGGTTCGATTCCCGGGTCGAGCGAAGTTTTAACTTAACAGTACAGAGTAACTGTGCCCGGTAGATGGAAATAGGCTCGCTTCCTATTTCATGGGTCTCAAAACGGCATCGTCGAAATGTGGGTGTACAATAATATGCTCCTCTGTCTAACCCTTCGGGGAATAAAGGCGAGCTGCTATGTCATGTTATGAAATAGGAAATCTTTAAATTGCCTCCTAATTAGGGAGATATTCACACTGAATCTTGACATAAACAAAGGATGCATCAAAATTTCAATTAAATCATCGTTACCATTTCTGCCCAAGAGTTACACTGGAAAACTCGTAACCCAGATATTTCAAACAACACCCGCGATCTAGACGTAGACAAAACAATGAAAGAAACACGCAGCGTTCAACAAATCCATCAATACGAGGTCAATATGCAATTCTCCGTTGTACATGTTCTCCAATCTGTGACCAAACGAACTGACGAACAAAAAAGCCCGGAAAATGGATTAGCCCCCCTGAACTACATTCCATGTGCTCTGAGCTATTGACATTCATAACCGATATTGAAATGGTGTAGGGTTTTGACATGAAAATTGGTTTTGACTATACTGCAGATTTGATTGGAATGTTGGGATGCAGTTTAGAAGAGAACTATGGGTATAGTATTGATTGGCGATAGAATGAGTTGATTGGCGATGGGATATTGCCAAAAAATTATGAAGACTTTCTTTCGCTTTTGATTTCAAACTTAGGTAGGTGGTAAAGGTGGTGCGGCAGAGTGCTAGCGGAGGTCCTAAGTTATTCAGGTTTCCATAACTCCTGAGGTTGGAACTGTGCACGGTAGTTGGTAATAGGCTCGCTTTAATTCCATGGCACTTAATAACGTCAATAACAAACTGAGGGTTTAAAATAATACTCTGCCTGATTCTTCGACGAATTCAAACGTATATGTGTGGTAAGCTTTAAAAAAACGCACATTAGGTTTAAGTGAATTGTATAGTTTTGAAAAACAAATTTTAGGCTCGTCTACCAAGCGATTCTGCCCACATGATCGGCTCATAAACAATCATTCATCAACTAAACAAACATTGAAGACTTTATTACTATTGTATGGAAATGATTGCTATTTCTCAGCCTCAAACTCCCCATACAAACATCTCAAAAACTAATACGCAACAAAATGTATGTTTAATTCGTTCCCGCAATGTGTACTAAGATTCTAGAGTGAGATTCAAACGGACATCCTCCAAGCACCCCGTTGAACTCTTTTAAACGCCGCTCAAAAAACTTACACAATCTTAAACAAGACTTTGTTCAATATTGAGCTTTATTTCTTAGGTAGTAGGGTCGCAGTGAGGTGTATTAATGTTTGGTATTGTGACGGAAGCGGTGCGGCCTCGCGTTGGTTGTGTGGTACAAGTGCTAAAAATATGATGCTTAAAGCTGCAACTTTTAAGCTTATTTTCGCAAAACTAAGTTTATTGAAATTTTCATGGTGTTGGTTTTGAAAGTTTGAAAATAGAACCGTATGATCGAGGTCGATCACAGTTAACGTTAAGCAAAAAATGTGTGAAAGAATAGTGCGCGCGCATTTAAGGGAATTTATATAAAAAAATGTGCGCACGATATTTTCAAACATGCCAAAAAATTACAGAATTCTGAGCAACAGTTATTTTGATTGATTAAATTTATGCACACAAACTGTGAGGGGTTTTTTTTAACATTTTGGCTGCAAGGTCAAGGATGGCGACAGATTCTGTGAACCTTAAGCATCACACAATAAGAGTTATTTATCGATGGACGTAATGTGACCCGCACGGCCCATAATCGGTTTACGAGGTAGCATTTGGCTATTACATAGTGCATTTCGAAGCGTAGTTTATATTGGTTTTTCTTCTTACACTAGATTGTTTGGTCTCTGCATCACCCTAAAGTAGACTGGTAGAAAATGCATATCCTATCCGTCCGTATAAGTCCGCCTTTGTACAGGTTTTTTTAACTAGGGCATAATTTTTTTTTTAAATAAATATATTAAATTGTAACTTTGATTATGCTACCCAACCGGTACTTACAATTGAATAAGGTAAAAATTACCAAATGTTTAAATATCGGTTTATTTAGGTAGCTAATTAAACTAAAACTGGAAGAAACAATCCAATGTCTCATAACTTGAACCCTACATTTAGTAGAGCGGCGCACGCGCCGACAAGGAAGTGACGTCACGGCGCGCCCCGTCCGCCGCGTCGCGTTATCTCGGCCGCGCGTGCCCCATTTATCGATATCTTTCCGCCAAGGGGTCACTGGACAGTCATACGTATCAACTTAACTGACTACGTGACAATGTTTATGACTTGTCTCTGCGTAAAAAGATTTTGAGATATGATGTAAGATTATTTTTGTTGCAAATTTTTAAAAAGGTATCTTAGCGGTTTCTGTACGGAACCTACTCGTACGAGTATAGCCTACATTTAAGTTTTGTCTTAGTAAAATGTGTATTTTTGATCAGTCTATCTTATCCCGAATCCAAATCCATCCATTAATTAAAATTTTATATTTCAGAATTCGGAGATCTCAGAACAAAAAATAATCTCGTATATTCATAACCAAGAAGGATGCATATATAAATGTGGATGAAACTCAGTAATCCGACTACAGGTAACAAAAGAAGTTACTTAAACGTTTAGAAACCTGTAAGAAGATAATATGTTGCAGGCACTAAGATTAAGGCACATTGTGTACTATGTGCGATAAACAAAGCCGATGTGAAACATTCTTCTCCCCATAGAAACACTACAAAGAAACTTGATTGACATTACCAAGATTTTAACCCACGACCTCTGGTCTACCGTGCCAATTTTCCCTTTTAAAACCACAACACGAGATCTCCTCTCTTCCCAAAAACCTCAATCAGTACACAACTTTCATTATGTTTAATTATTCACCAATAATAACCAATGTCAGCGGTTTCCTTGAAACTGCACTTCTCGCCACCTGTCCTGATTGAGCGATAACCGAACAGGTCCGGCCGCCTGTCAATCTTGCCTATTCGCAGGTTATTAATATCAATATCGATATAACTGGTTGAGTTTTGTTTTGACGCTGATTGGGGATGTAAGGATGATGATCAGAATCTGCTTTAATCTGGAGCATGGAGTTCCTGCTAATGTTTAAAACATTATGACGATAAGAGATCTGATTTGTCGGTCTCAGGTTGAAATCTTCCATCGAACCTGTAATAATTGGGAAACTCACTCGTCATCGTTAATGTTTGGAGACATTGAGTATGGTTTTTGAGTGATTACAGCGTTCTGAACTCCATAACACCAGTGATAGCCTAGTTAGCTAGAACGCTTGCTTTCCGTGCAAGGGGATCTGAGGTCAAACCCGGCCTGACCTGTAATTTTTCGAAATCATGTTGTGAATCAGAAATTGCTTATCACTTGTGGTAACGGTTTAGAAAACATCGTGACGAAACCTGCACAGCTGAGAGGGCTGTATAAAGTTCTTGATAGTGCGTGTAGTCCGCCAACCCGCACAGGGCCAGCGTGGTGGACTGACCCCTAACCCTTCTCATTCTGAGAAGAGATCCTTGCCGCAGTGGGAAAGTAATGGCTTGAATTTATTTATTTATTTAATAACAGCATCAATGAACTGTTGAAATACGATTCTTAGTACACTTCTTCTGAATCTTTCGGGGAATACAGGCGTGATGCTATTTTATGTTATTTCATTAAATAGTGTTCCAATTAGAGCCTACAGGCTCCAGAATGGCTAGCCTTCCTGATGAAGTTACCTAAGTACGTCTGGCGTTTAGTCAACTTTTAGTTAGTCTAGTTGGTTTATATTTTCACATGCGCAATGACCACGTGATAGCACGACAAGGTAATACATTCCCTCGTTCACAGCTTTCATGGTCACCGAAAGATCCGATATCGAAGACTTCAACGCATCTTAAACAAATATTTGTTTGTAAAATTCAATCGAACATTAACTGATAATAAAATAGTTTACCGAGAAACATAAGAGATCTTTAACAGAATTCAGACGGCAGCCTTCAGGTATTTGTACCAATAAATCACATTTGGACACCTAGATTTGAGCCTAGATATCCTAACGTTGCAAATAGATTTTCTAAGATGAAAGAGATACCCATATGCCGTATTAACACATTAGAACGAGACAAAAACAATTTTATCCTATCTCTCTAAATCAATAAGCTTCAACGCGATAACCAAAATGTTTAAACGTTTTATTCGATGCTGCAGAAATTTCTACCGAAAAACCCATCTCATAAGGTAAATATTTGCTTGTCAGTATAAAGTGCTAAGTGAAATCTAAGTATGATATCGGTGAGCTAAGTAATAAACAGTGCTAATGTTAGTACGCATGCGCGTAGATCTAAAAGATATGGTCGCAACGGCGCCTATGGCATAAGGCCGGGTGTGCACTTGAAACTTTATGTTGCCAACATAACTATATGTTTGGGTTTTTATGTGTCAGTTCGGTGCAGAATAGCAGCTGACTAACAAATTGTAATAATGTACCTACTTAAGTTTTTGAACTTATTATTCTAACGACTGCCACGATATTACCTATAGGTAAGATAAAAGTTTACGTTTATTTGTTATTTCATAACTCCTTATGCTCTTTATTATTTTGGTTCAAATCTTTGATAATTCAAGTCACAGCCTAATCACACACGAGTTTCAGTTTTTTTAAGTTAAGAGCCAATTTCAAATGTAACCTTACCTAACCATTCTATTATAACCTCTATTAAATTTCACAGATACTGCTAACCTATCTTCAATTCAAATAATTACATTAATTTCATTAATCCTTAACCACTCAGTCATCTTAAACATTCCTATAAATACCTACAGTATGTTACATTACAGTCCAACATAATCTAGACCATCGCTTAACCAACATTACGCACGCCAGTGTATCTTACGCCCAACATTTCAAATCTCAATTTATGACTATAAACCAAGATAATAGTTAGAGATAACCGTCTGTTTGTTTGTACTGAACTACTGCAATTATAACGTACTATGAAGATCATCATTAAGATGTTCGATGTTTGACTGGCTAAGAAGTTAGATTAAATAGATAAGAAGTGTTAATAAAGTTCGTTATAATTTAAGGTAGTATGTCTGATTTCGCACGATATCCGAATATTCGATTTAGAAGATTATTAAGACAAGATATTACATTGTACATCCAGTAATCAGTACCTACCTACTATGAAAACGTTATTAAGAAAAGAAATGTAGAAATATGTATATAAAGCAAATACACAATAAAAAGAGCAGGAAAGAGAATACAGAAAATATAGTGTATAGGCAGGTACCCTGAATGGTGGATATCTTGAATCTTGGTGACCTATTAAAATGTAATAGCATATTAGGGGCCGTCCATTAATCACGTGATGTTTATTTTAACAATTTGAACCCCTCCCTCCCCCTTGGTGATACGTGGTGAGGTTTGAAACTACCCCTCCCCCTCATCCAAAATCACGTGTATTTCTTAAGTACCTATATGTCTTGTCTTAAGCCTTGTCACCGTACAGCGGATTTTAGATGCTTATTTTGCAAATTTCAACGTTCCCAAAATTCGACGAGTCACTGTAATTCCAAAGTAACGACTTCGCCCATGTCTATTACCAAGAGCAAAAATTAATACACATGATATCTTTCTACACCCCCTCTCCTCCTTGTGATATTTCGTGATTTTTGCCAAACCCCCTCCCCCCTTTAGAGCCTCACGTGATTAATGGACGGCCCTTAAGTAACCAATACTGAAGAGGCGCTAAACTCGAGACCCTAATTAAAATAACAATAGAATATCCACACATCACGTCATTAGCAAAAAAAAATGAACTTTTAAATTCTGATGTTGCATTATAAGTAAAATAATTCCCGTAAAAAGTATTTAAGCCAAAAATTATCTTATTCATCTGTTATAAAGATTGTAGTTTTTTTGAAACGGGCAACTATTCATAAAAACTTGGAATAATTCCTGTATCGTGGGTGCATTTACAAACAAAGACCCAGACCCGAAACAACTACCTGTAGATCATACAATTATTTGTTCCGTAAGAGAATCGAACCCGCGACATGTAGCACAGAAGTCGATCTCTCAACCACTGCACCAAACGTGCCGTCAAGTTTCACAGAAAATTATACTTTCATTAGTCGAGAATATTAAATATTGATCGTAGAATAATCAATAAACTTAATACGTGAAAGTCGTCATAACTGTACTAAGTAGCATTACATGACATGGACAAGATCAGTATAACGAGGTAACCAGTGCCAGGTGCCAGGGTTCAATCCAGAATTAATAGGGTTTGGTCACGTGAACACAGATACATATTCTAATAAATACCTTACTCTCGTAACCTTTAAGCTTTCCCAGGAATTAAAATGATAAGCTTTCTCATTTCTGTTCTAGGAGTAGAAAAAATTTCAGTCGAAATAAGTCGACGACAACATGTACGACGACAACATGTGTCAAAAATTACTACTCTTACACATAAATACAATACAATACAATGTAGTATTATAATATTACTAGCTTTCGCCCGCGGCTTCGCCCGCATTGATTACGAATCTGTGCATTTTTTCGGGTCACACATAGCGCCATCTAGCGTCCTAAAGCAATTGTGAGCGTCGAAATTAATTGTTACGGAACAATACTTTTTTTCTGATTTAAAGGTATCCTATGTCCTTTTCTGTACCCCTGACAACGTTTATGCAAAATTTCATAATGAACGGTTCAGTGGTTTTGGCGTGAAAGGTAATAAATATTTTGTCTCTTTTGAAAACTTATGAAAATTTTACTTGCGCGGTATTGTTGCTAAGCAACGACATGGAACGTTTACATGCAACTTTACAAAGACGGAACACATTCTACTGCATATAATTACTTTTTAAAGAACTTTTATAAATAAATATTAATAAATGTTTAATATACATATTTTTTAAAGAAAAGCTAAGGACATAAAAAAATTACGACTCCTTTCAGTAAAAGAAGAAGAGGATTCCTAACCAATAATTAATTAAGTTTTGGCTTTATAAAAAGCTAATTATAGTGCTGTTCACCCCCTAAATGATAAGAAGTGCACAATAACAAGACATCTGACTATAACAAGAACACCGCTAGAAAACCTGACCCGTGGGTTTTCTTCACGAAAAAACCTCTAACGGAGACCAACATACGCCGTACATCTTCTTACGCACACATGCTCAAACCACATGTGTCGAAAACATGCACTCCTGCGCAACGCGTTGCGAAAAATTAACGCCGCCATACTGTAAAATGGATTCTATACTAAAAATGATAAAACTGCGAAAATTTCGTTTCAATAATTACTTGGTATCGTCATTTATAGGGATATTTAGTCACATGTGATCACCGTATTTGGTATGTTGTTTTTATCTCGTGTCTGTCTTTTTCTGTCGTGTGCGGAGGCTGTATTTCTGTCTTTGTCTGATGACGTCACTGAACGGTAGTTGCGAGCGGTACAACTGGGATCTTCAAGACACCTCCGAGGCAAGCGTGATCGGTCTTGTTTTGAGGGATTGAATTAAATAAGGTAGGTTCATGTTTACACTTTGGAGTAACTTCTAACTACGTTTTATTTATAATCTGTGCTTCTGACAGTGACATGCGCGAGTTTACTGCGTCGAATGGCGAGAGGTCGTGAGGTCAGTTCTACCTAATCTATTGTGATAAAATCTCTCCTAAAATTGGAAACATTCGTTTGGCGGGATGGGCGACAATCCATAACGGTCACGTGCATAGTAAATAATTGTATTTACAAAATGAGTTTTGCAGTTAGTAAAATATTTCGAATTGGAACTGGCGTTGAACGCATTGCTCCACTCCACAACAATTGGAAATATTATAGAAGAACAAACAAAAAAACATATAGTAGGGGAAAAGTAAAGTATCTATTTAAGTAATGAAAGTTAACTGCACAAGAACAAACGTTAGAAAAATATACACGATATTGGGTACGTAAAATCTACATACAGGTGTCAACGTCACAAAAATAATTACGACGAACGATAATTAGGACGAACCAAAGGGCAACGAGATTTGGCACACTTGATGCAATTGATGAGCGAGCGACTGCTGTCCTACGTTTAGCTGTAAACATTTTTAAAGACATAAAAAAAATTGAGTATGTCTATCAAAAGCTAATACCCTCCACCATGTGTCATCGTATCACCTGCGACCTTCGATTCAGTTTAGACTGTAGAATTTCGGATGACTCATAAAATTTTCTATTGTTACAAAAGAATGACCATCGATTGGCTAAAAATATCGTAATAATGTTCGTGTATAAACCGCAATAATTTGCATGTGGTGACAAGGCAAGGCTAACTACTATTTAACTTTGGTTATAATTTACAAATTCTTGAATTATTTGATGAATTCTACTTTTAATATATATACAAAGATTTTCAATTTTTCATGATCAGTTTATTGTAAACGACCAATCGTGATCGTGAATATGGGCCCCTATAATACCTGTACCTATTCTATAACAAAATCTTGACTTTATTTTTACATGATTTGCAACATGTCAAATAAACCATGCAAATAAATTACTAGCAAAAATAAAACCCAGCTCCCGAACTAACTTGTACACAAACATACAAACTTATATCACAAGTATACCATGACAGTCGCGTGTCAACCTGTGAATTAGTGTTGTGCGAGTTCGCGTGTCGTCAGCGACTGGTGTCGATACTTTATATCGATATTTATCGATGCGACGCCACGACTTATACCCGCAGATCGGCTGATAACAAGCCGATTTGTTAGCGACCGATGTACAGCAAGTTTTGTTTATTTTAACAACGTGGAGCAGTAGGTTGAGCAGTCTATGTTTTATGTCATTTTAAAATATTTAAGCATGTCTTACGTCAAAACTAGATTATTGATTGGCATTTACCTTTAAAATAAGATTAGGGCAGGATAATAATAATTTGCTGTCTTAATAATTCAACGATCACTGACGGCTGCGCTTCTGTGTAAAATAAATAATGCCACAATAAAAACGTTGTTTGTGTAAAATACTTAAAAAAAAAGTTCAGACCAAACAAAAGTATGATTTTCAATATCGCTCGAAATGCATCATGTGCTTTGTCATTTTTAGTGAAAATATATCACAAATTACAATAAAACAGTGGGGCGCACTGTATCCAATTTTAAGACCATTTTTGCAACAAAGAACGCGTCCTACACTTACTGGATGCTTTCATAAACTTTTATTGTTCCTTCATAACATGCGCAGGAACACATACAATATACAAACAGCAAATCATAAAAATGTAGCGTGCGAAACCATGCTGTGCAGTTTAATAATTCACATTGTACATCAAGATAGCAGCCGATTATATTTCAGAAGCGTCGAAATAAATTCATATTCATAGCGCACTTTTTATCGATAACAAGTCACGTCACTGGTAGCGAGTCGGCTCGTTAGGTCGTCGGTAATGTGTCGACATTTCTGTCGCCACTCCGCGCGGCGCGGGTTAAACGCTACGAGAAGTTTACGATATAGACGCAAATTAGCGGGCGGCGCACACGCAGCCCTGTGATAAAAAAAGCGTTTAATCGAACCCATCCTCACGTTTTAGGAAAAGCAAACGGGCATTAACGATGATTGGTGCTTTGGAAAGGGAATAATTGTTCTTGTCCAAGTATGGCAGATGATATTGACAGAAGTAAACGTGGAAATTTGCACGTTTGGTTTTACAGCCTGTGTTTCATGTATTACGTACAGTGCTTACTGCCATCTTTTAGAGGATAATAATTTCAATATCTTAAAGCAACATTGTAGTAAGTTTTGACACTTTTGATTAGGGATGTTACGGAGGTGGATTTATGTGTGTATATAAAGTATGGTGGCCGGCGGATTCGGAGATGTAATTTTAATCGATGGTTCCGACATATCGGATTCGGAGTCGGAGCTCCGTAACATCCCTACTTTTGATATTTAAAACAATCTGTACTTGTGTAGTTAGCCTACTACAAATGCTAGATAACTGAAACCTTTGAACTTTTAAATACACTTGCAACATTTAAAGTCTTTGATATCTTTAATATAGATTACGTGGGATAGTTGTCCACACACCACATAGGTATCAACGTAAATGAAAACATCGCATCGATGGACAAGATCGCTATCGATCTCCGTTTTGAACAGGTATTAAATACCACTGCAATGTCTGGACAATTAAAATTAAATAAATAAATTATTTCATAGTTGATACAAAATGTTTTACATGAAGACGCAATGATCAATTACAGCGGATTCCTACTTTCTACATATAATGTAAAAAAAAAGTAAAGGTTGACAGTACACTTGGCTAAGCGATTGACTTTCTGCGCCACGCGTTGCGGATTCGATCCAATAACAAATATTTGCAATCGATCCAATTTAGACAATTTTTTAAAATGCATGGCTGTGCTTTAAAAATCACTACACTCTACGATTGGAAGAATATTATTGAACCATCAATATTGAATCAATTCCTATTAAAAGCGTCTATACTCGGTTTGTTTAGGTACTTAAATAAAGGTAAACAATCTTGATGTGTCTATTTAATATTTTTTGTTTAAAAACTCAGTTTAAAAATAAAACGCGACTAAAAAACAAAGTAAAGCAACAATAACGATTACAAAATCCATTGAACCACTAGTTTAAGCAGTAGTTTATTTGTTTAATATGTGTTTGTGTAAAAAGTCACATCAAGATTGTTTACCTTTAGTTAAGTACCTAAACAAACCGAGTATAGTGTAATCATCATACGTTCTGGGTGTAAACTGTACCCGTGATACAGAAAGAAATCACTTTTTTTTTAATAACTGACAAGTTATTAAAAACAAAATGTACGCAAAAACCATATGTTTATTGACGATTGATTGATTTGATGACTGACGGTAATGAACCCAACCCCACACAACATTCAAGAACAAATACAAAAAAGGTGCATTTTTAATGTCCCAACCGTCAATCAATAATACAAGGTATCAATTTCAATCAACATAAGCACATAAATATGTATAAACATCCGATCGCTTATCAGTCTCAAATTTTCATCGGGCAATTATACGATCGATGTGTTCTGTTAAAAATAATCGTATCTTGCATATTAATAGATGATAGGTCGATTAATAGATATAAAAATGCAGAACTTAGTACATTTCGCACAGCCTGGGCAATCCCGATACGACTTTAAATAATTATCTTTTCAGATCAAAAAGAGTTAGGGCTTAGTCCACCTCGCTGGCGAATTCATGGATTTCATACACCATTGAAGACTTTACGAAACTCTCTCATGTGTGTAGGTCATTACAATGAATTTTCTTTCACAGTTAATGCAAGCGATAGTCAAATTTTGATCAGCACATGAATATAAACAGCAAAACGATCCGGGTACGTCTTAAAATTGCGGCCAGACACCGGAGGACGGCAGCAGCGTCCTCTCACTAATCGGTGAGCCACTGCGATCCCCAAGCCGCCTGCCAAGCGTGGGGTTATGGCAAACCTCCCCTTTGGGAGAGGCCTTCGTTCAGCAGTGGACGTCTTCTGGCTGATGATGATGATGATGATGACATGAATTCGAAAAGTCAAAAGAGCGGTTTCGAACTCAGTCTCCATATTGGATACCACTGCTTTTGAACCTTGTCACGAAGCTGGATGATCGCCAATCCACCACGACATGCGACATGCGCAAGAGCGCACGCAATATCTAAAGATAAAGGATGCACGTTTTCGAAATGCTTAACCCTTCATTTCTTTAACAAAGGGCATCAATTTCAATCTACATATATAACGCACGTTAATAAAATCCCCGGATCTCTTATCGAATTCTTATCGATATCTAGTTTTCAACAGCCAATTAAACGATCCGTCTCCTGTTAAAAATAGCTTTTTGCATATACCGTAATTCACACGCCTTTGCGTTGTAATGATCTCCGATGACGGCCGAGATATGGGCTTGGACCATCTGCCCTAACTTGTTGTCCCGGGCAATGTATAGTTAAATATGATGGTCCATACAGGTGTCTTGTAATTGTTTATAATTTAAAGTGATCTGCAAGTGATAGCGCTTAATGCGTGTACTATTACATGGTTGTCATAAATTAAATTGTTTAAAGTTGAGAGAAGGTTAAGTTATTCGTTTGTTTGTTGAAACTGGTCAGAATGTTAGTTAACAAGAACCTTGTCTACTAACAGAGTTTAGAGGGGGGCGATCTCGCATGCTTCGATATTAGTTAGCCCGAGTGATAATCAAACAAAATCCGCAGATGAATTCGGAATGTCGTACGTGCGGGCCGGCTTTGAACTCAAACCATCTTACTTATTCGTTTAGATTATCCCTAAGTTAACTTTACGAGGAGTGAAAAGCAGGTGATAACTACAGTCTGCTTTTTTCTTTATTTCGCAGCAAGTGGGATCATCATACTCAAATCAGATGTTATCGAAAAATTATGTGTTGAGAATACTATAACGGAGGAAATATGGATATGTGAAACCATATTTTGAAGCTTAATGTTACTGTAAGTGTTTTAGTTGATTTGAAACTGATATATCTGAGGGCTATAAGGGGCCATCCATAAATTACGTCACACGAATTTCATGCTTTTTTGACCCCTCCCCCTTCCTTGTCACAGCTGGTCACATTTGTGAGACTCTCCCTTCCCTAGTGTGACGTCACATATTTTGCAATTTTATATCCAAAAATCATTAAATTAAAACAGCAGTTCCGGAATTAGTTTTATTTCCATTTATCTGAAATCACGGCGAGGCACTCGAGGAACTCGCCAACATAACAATTTAAATCTTATATTGACACACATAGAGTCGGAAATATTTTTAAGATTTTCGTTAATAGTTCAAATTTCACGTTTTAATACATAGATATGTTAGATTTTGAAATGTGATGTCACGAAACTTAGGACCCCTCCCGCTCCTTGTCACACAATGTCACACTACGTTGACCCCCTTCCCCCCTCTTAACGTGTGATGTAATTTATGGATGGCCCCTAAGGCTGAATATAGGCACAACTATTTTGCAAAATAAAAAATTCTTAACTGCCTCATTTGTCTAGTGGTCGCAAGCAAGTTTCATTGTGTACTAACGATATTCCATGACAAAAATTCTAAAGCTAAAGCAAAATTCTAAAGCTGCACACAAATCATTCAATCTGAGAATTAACCGCCTATCAAATTTAAATATAGAGCTAGAACTTCTTTGATCTCAAATCCAAGACCATTGTAACGGATCTCTCCTAAATACTCACCTTCAGATCTAAAAAACGGCTATTTCACAGTAGAAACAACGACTTGTGTCAAAATTACCTAAGGCAAGTTAGGTGCTTATTCCTCAAAAATTATTCTACCCTCCGAATAATACGACTTGATTTATAAAATTAGCGTGTCTTACGAACATTACCACCTGTTTATTGATTGTTCTTAACATGTAATACAATACGTGTCCGTTTAAACGATACCATCACCTCCCCGTCAGTTATTTTAACACGTTATCTCATAACTTATACGTTATAGTGTCGCGAAAGTAGTCGCATACTTTCCGAGATACAAATCGTTATGACGAAATCTGCTCGTCTGCAATGTGTGAAATTAAAAAAGGTAAAGTTAGATGTGTTGCGGGTGCATTGCAAAATCGGGGGAATTGTAGAACGCCCAATTCTATGGAATGACGTGACATTGGCGGAGAAACAATATTTTAACTGTGCAAGTGTGTCCACTTGGTGAGGTTGAGTATGAGTATTGCAATTGCTAAATGAAACCAAAACATGAATATTAGGTAATAGCAGTAATGATAAGGAACGCTATCTGCCATGTAGGATGGTCTTTGAATCCAGATTACGCTTCGTCTCTTTTCTTAGTAACTTCAGTTAACGGTAAAGAAGACTATCGTGAAGACACGTGCACACCTGAGGCCCTAAGGTAATTTTCATTTGACAAACTCAATTTAACGCATCGAACGCGTTCGGCGCTCCGATTGGTCTGTTTCGTGCTCTCCACCAATCGGTACTCGGTACGCTTTTGATCCATTAAATCGAGTCTTTAAATCAAACAGTCGAGTTTAATCGAGAGTTTTAATCGAAACTTACACTAGGGCCTCTGAGCAAACTTCATATGGTTTTTGATGGTGTGTGTAGTCCATCGATCCGCTCTAGCCTAGTATAGTTTATTTTATAAGTGATCTAAGCTCTAGTTAACATCATTTTCAAAGTAATCATAACTTTAATTCCAATTGGTTGGACTTTTACTGCAATCGTTAAAGAGAAATACTTAATTAATCAGTTAGTCGAGTAATAAACGAAAGGAAATTATGTGGTTTCTAGTCATTATTATAAAATAACTAATTAAATATAGTCTGCAGTGTGTTACTATTAATTTAATAGTTTGAGAGCGAGAGTAATTTAGTGAATGAAAGGCCACGTCGTCATTCCATGTATTCGTACCAATTTATCTAGACATTCACGCAATAACTGAATTACGAACTTTCCACTAACATGCAGACCTATATGTATATTTTTAACCAGACAATTTACGTTACGACTCCTCTATCGTTATAATCTATAAAAATTTAACAAGAATAACATTTTGAAACAACTATAATTTTCGACCTTACAACTTTCATATTAAGATCGTCTTGATATGCAAAGAAAAAAATTGTAAATGTCATCCCCAACTTACTGTTGCGATTCTGAAATTTATATTGTTTAAAAACTGAACTTTATTTCGAATGGAGTAGAGGTGAAATTATTATTTAAGTCTGTTGTTTAAGTGTATGGATGGTTTGGTATTCAAAGTGATGAGATTAATTATAAAGATGCATCTACACTTCAGACTGGTTGCGCATAACGGTCGTCGTTGACAAGCGAAATAATACGCTTAGCGAGAAATGGTCTAACTAATTAATTTCTATGAACACATTAAGATTTAATGTAGGACGACGCGGCAAGATTGTTTTAAAAAAATTGACGAATAAATGCTCGAAATGCGGAAGTATTACAATTTTCTCACGATATTAAACGTGACATTTGAAAATTAACATTAATTAACATTTGCAATAACGATAACCGATTCATAAATGATAAAGATTACGAATCCACCACGCTGATTTGTTGGCAAAAAAATGCACTATCTGCGCATAATTACGTCATGACACCAAGTCGAGTATAATAAAATAAAAATAAATCATATAAACTCCACAGTAGGTACCTACACAACCAACTAAAAAAATTGCATTTATTTATGTTGATCCGTTCGGATATTTACCGATAAAATGGCCAAATATTCACCCCCTGATAGATACAGAACGGAACTAGAACCTACAATACTTCGCAAGTTTTAATAATGTCCTCCTGACCGATTTCGGTCACGGCGGCCAATCTCACCGGAGATTAGCCAACTACGCAGGAGATATTATAGAGCACGAGTGTGTACGCAAACACAGGTGCTCTCTCTATTCCTTCACTCTCATAGCCCGATGGGACGGCAATCCGACACGACCGGAGAGAGATCAGACGCAGGACCAACGGCTTTACGTGCGTTCCGAGGCACGGTGTGTATTCACATACACGAAGACCCAGAACCGAAACAAATTTCTGTAGATCACACAAATATTTGTTCCGTGCGGATCGAACCCGCGACACGTAGCTCAGCAGTCGATCTCTCAACCACTGCGCCAACCGTGTCGTCGCAAGTTTTAAGGACAATATCTATACCTATCAAATTTTCCGGACAGAACAGTACCAGTCATTGTAATAATAGCTTAAGGTTAATTAATATGAACCCAATGCTACGCTATTTTCTTCGGCATGCTTTTTAAATATACATAACAAAAGGCAGGTGATACAAGCGCAGTTTTTCTTCCATTCCAACGAAGTACGGAAATACTAAAACATTAAAAACGTATTCATGTAAAAATGTCCAAGTTCTTGTCGTGTGTAATAATATTTCTTTTGCAACCGTCAGTTTTTATACTGCATCATAAAAAAAAACTACCTTGTTCTTGCCGAGACAAAAGATGGAGAAAACTATGCAGACTTTCTTAACATAATTTACGTAAAATAATATATCCTTTTGAACCATTTATAGTTTTTAAGTTGAGAGCCAGATGTAATCATAAAAAAAAACTTAATTATATTGACTGCAAGACAAAAATGGATACATGGACACGTTTTCAATGAACATGTCTGAATTTCTTTCGGTTTTGACTTTCTCCATACAAAAAAAAAATAGATTTAATTTCAAACTTATTTTTAATTTACTATAAACTCAGAATTCAACACAGCACATAACTCGAAGTACAGAGTGTAAGTAGAGTGTACGTAGAAGAGAGAGTAGTGTAAGTTTTTTTTTTTTTTTTGACGATTGAACTAGTCAAACGATCGAATTAGTCAAAAGAAACTTACACTAGAGCCTCTGATTACTAACACGCTTCATTTACATAGGTTAGGGCTTTTACCACTGAACATACTGAGTTTACAGTATAATTAATTGAACAACACAGTTACCTTTGCCTAATTAAAATACATAAGTACTCTCCAATCACTTCGATATGAATACTAGATATCTAAAACACGACATTGTTTTTTTACAACTCAAAATGTAAGATAACTTTTATGATTTTAAAATTAATAGGTACCAGACTTCATGGACACACAATAATGATGTCCAACATAATAATTTCGCTTTATTGGACTTAGCAATGGATTTCCGGAAGCACGACGTACGTACAAGGTTGCAATAAACTAAGCTTCTCATACAAACGCTGACGCGGACCGCTGTAGGCGTCATTTTAAAATTATACGCTGATACAGGTGGTAACTACGCTGTGCGTTCACATTGTAGGGCCGAACGAGAATTAGGAAATTAAATATATCGACAAAAAAATAACGGGACAACTTGCGACAGGCCTGTGTCTTGTAAAGTACAATTCAATTGAATTTAATAACGATTATCAACCTTATTTGCGGTCCAAAAACACGCCATCCATAGATTGCGAAAGCAACGCGACAGCAGAAACAGCTAGATAATACAAAGTTATTTTTGCTGACGTGCCACGGTCGAACTGTAGGTACGATGTGTTTTTGAAACGCAAACGAATTTGTAATCGTTATTCAATTGAAATTGAAACTAACTATAGTGACCTGTAGTGCATAATTCAGTCATTAGAAGAATTTCGGAACACCTATTTAATGTGTGATAGGAATAACAAAAAGCACAGCAGACTAGCTTTATCCTTGGTAAAGGTGAGTAGTTGGTGAGGGTAAATTAAAAGGATGGGCTGGAGCAACTACTCGTATCTAAGTCAACAAGAGATGTCAGTCAATTGCTAGCCAAAAATCTTTGCAGGTCTTAGGTATATCATCGATTGAGATTGACAAAAACTTATGCAGGGCCTAAATAGACTAAAAAAACGCTAGAAAAAATATAAACAATTTAAAACATTTCTATTACCTATCTTTGAAGTATCGCCTTCAACAGTGCGCACGCGCTGCACTCGAGCGTGCCGTGTAGTGTCAACATGAACAACAAATTGTCAGGACCCACGGCACGGCACGCTACAGTGACAATTATCTCGTCGAACGCAGGACATGAAGTAAAATGTGTGAATGCTTACTCCGCGTTTAATAAACTGCCAATTTATTCGATTAACAAACTTTTTTGTTGATCTTTTGATTAAATATATAGGTACATTCGTATATCTTAACGTCAGATTAATAAAATACATGAGAAGGCGTTGGATGATATTAACATAACATCACGCCTGTATTCCCCGAAGGGGTAAGCAGGCGTGTATTAGTATTTAGATATCTACACGCACATTTCGCCTGATGTAAGTTTCCGAGATCCGGGCCGATGCTAGTGCCACTGCACAAATCCGAACTCCGTGTTGCTACTGAAGAAATCCTATATTTGTCCAATCTGAGAATCGAAACCGGTCTTATTGGATAGATTTATAAAAATATTACATGAATTAGTTATCTAAACTCGAATATTTATATTATAATCTGTTAACCTAAAGAAAATAAAATTGCTTTTGCAAACTGCAAAGGCTAGCAAACTTCTACAGTAGAAGAAAAGCTGTTCCAGTAATCATTTAGATGCGTGGCTATATAAAGAGCGAGCAATAAGTGCCATTTTTCTGCATTGTACTTACATATCAACAAGAAATTCTTTCCTTACAAGTTGAACAAAAAACTAAACCAATTGGCAAAACATTGCTCCGCTATTTCAATCATCATCCTCTTTGTCTATTTATGGCGAATTAAACTCAATGTCATAATCCAGGGGGGCAATTCTCGCGAGCTACGAGATTAGCCTTTTTTGAGATAGTTTCTCCCTTACTAACAAGTCACTCAAATCTCGACTGCGTTTGATCACTATTTGTATGTCCAGCGTTTTAAATAAAGATATTTTTAACAGGTTCACTGTCCAGATAGCAGTCACAATAGTTAAACAAAATCATTTGTGATTCCAGGATAGGGAAAGTTAATGTGATATTATGAGAATTCAGAAAAAAATAGGCGAACGATACCCGCCATATGCGATTTTTCGATAGTTACATCGTACTTTAATACAATTGGGGTGAAAGACTAACTAATTGGATGCTTGCAATACTAAGGGCATCACTTCGTGCGTTGCCGACCCTATAAAACTCAACAGGATCTCGAGAATTGATTATATTAGCTATTGCTATACATAATAAGTAATAACACACTAATGAATCCTAATGATTCGAACAAAATTACAATGAAGCCCAAAACACTACATGAAACCATCTTATTAATACTTAAAGGTAATAAAACCGCACTCAATCCTCAATAATCTCCCCTAAGCCTAAACAGAGAAACAGTAGCGAACAGAAACAAACAATAAATACGAAACTAAATGCAAAGCCTCGATAACTCAAAAGGCCCGTGTTCAGTCAACAGTCGTAAACCACATTAACATTGTAGTAAATTGTGCAAATGACGTAACGCCGCTATCCTTCCACGGTACAGTGAGATGAAGAAACGGGGGATAGGTTATAGAAACTGCGGGCGGATAAGCAGAGCGGGTGAAATAGCGGATATTTGGAAGGAGTCCACGTGACAGACATTGATTTTTAAGATGGATTATTCACGCCTGTATTCCCTGAAGAGTTAGGCAGAGGTGTACTATTCTACACTCACATTTCGCCGATGCTGTCATTGCGTCCTGTTTAATAGGGGCCTATTTCCATCTGCACTTACAGTTCCAGACTCTGTCCTGCAAACCGTGCTAAAAATCCAATAACACTGTCTGACCCGGGAATCGAACCCAGGACCCCACGCTCAGCAGTTGCGCTTGCTTACCACTAGATCAATGAAGCAGTCTAAGATGGATTATGTAATCATAAAAACTGATTTCTATTCTACTCGTAGTAGACATGATGACTCGGATGACTGTCATACGATGATGGACTTACATCGTGCGTGCAAGAAAATTTCCCTTTCGTGTTCAACACGGCAGAAAAGCATTGTTTTTTTTTTTATCGACGATCATTGACGTCAAGATTGAACATAGACGGCAGAAGAGAAGACATAAAATCGAATGTATACAAAGCTAAGTAGAAGTAGGTCGTGGTAACATTATGGGGCCACATGCAATAAAACAAGTGTATGGCAGAATACAGAAAGCAGTTCATTAAAATAAAAAGAATAATTAAAATCGGTTCATAAACAAAGAAGTTAAACATATCATCCTCGTAGAGCGCAAATCAACTAACTTTTGTAGACTTTTGAGATACGGCCGTGTTTTGTTTCAAAAACAAGAAAAAATCATTATTTTTATTATTAATATATTATTAAAAATCTTTGCGTGAATTTCATTTAAAAACAAATGTTTTTTTTTAACAAAACATTGCTATTTATCAAAAATCTACAAATGTTAGTTTTTTTATAAATTTTCGCTCTACGGGTACGATATACAGTCGAATTGAGAACCTCCTTTTTTTAAAGTCGGTTAAACACTCACAGACCCAGTAACAGAAACCGCACACTTAAGGCCCCATCACGCGATATAAAGCAAAATAGGCGCGAATCGGCGCGATACAGGGCTACCGTACGCTCGCGCAGCAATAACTCTCAATTATCGACATCAAAGCAGCGCGCGGCGATTGTTTACTCGTGACGTGACATACAATAGTGACGTCACGCGTTTGACGAACATTATTTTAAGACACTGAGTTCTTTGATAAGCCGACCCCAACGTACAAACGTAAAGGTTAATTTGATAATTATGGACTCGCTTTATACTGAAAAAGCTTCCGCCCGCGGCTTCGCCCGCGTGGATTACGAACCCGTGCATTTTTTGCGCGGAACCCTAATTCATTTTCTAAAATAAAAGAAGCCCAAGTTACCACTTATAACATCAGCTATCTGCCAGTGAAATTCCCGTCAAAATCGGTCCAGTCGTTTCGATGACTTCGAATTACTTTTATAGGCAAATTTTTGATACCTTGGGTTACATTATTGCAATTTTCGTAGTGACTTCTAATTTTTTTGAAAATAAAATACTGCCAATTTTATTCACTGATAACGTAGCTTTGTATGGGTGAAAGAATTTTTAAAATCGGTTAAATAGTTTTTGAGTTTATCTATTACAAACAAACACAAAAAATCAAATCTTTTCTCTTTAGATATTAGTTTAGATAAATGTATTCAGTCGCATATGGTCACAATGGAATACAACCCACTATAATATACTACTCTTCTGTTATAAATATAATACTAATCAACAGTATCAATGGTCTAGAGCTCGCAAGCGCGACAGCTTATCGTGAGCTACTGGATTCGTTCCCCGAGTCTGGCAACGTGTTATTGGATTTTTCTGTATAGAAATTCTCAGTAGCACTACGAAAATCGGAACTGTGCCCGGTTGATGTCAATAGGGCCCTTATTATATGGGACTTAATAATAGCATCGGCCAGATGTTGGTGCCTAATAGTACACCTCTGCCTAACCCTTCGAAGATACAGGCGTGATGCTATGTTATGTCTTCTACTATACCTAAGTAAAATAGATAAAATTAAATATTCCTTTGACTGTGTCTATTATGTCAAAACTCCAAACTGGTTTTCTATCGGGCTGTTTATTCAGACTAATTTCGAGGAGAGATAAGCTATGGTAATGGGTTATTTACCGGTTCAACAAAGACTATGTTTAAATAAAATTTATTCAGTAATAGAATTCACTATCATCTTCTGCCTAGCCTTTTCCCAACTACATTGGGGTCGGCTTCCAATGTAACCGGTTGCGGGTGAATATCACTATTTTACACGGAGCTCCACCACTCAATTACTGGAAGATACTGATACTCTAAGGTTAGACTGGTTGTTAGACTTTTTGGACTGCTGACACCCGTAACGACTGTCATAGGTCTTCTTATGACACCCGGGACCAACTGCTTAACATGCTTTCCGAGGCACGGAGGGTTCTCGATGTGTGAAAAATGGTCATCCATTCAAGGACTGACCGCGTCAAGCACTGCTTAACCTCACAGATCGACCAATCTGAGCAGTAGCTATGTAGCTACGAGTCCCTCAATAGAATTCATTATGTTTTTTTTTTCTTTTTGGCTGCTAGGAGGCGAAGAAAAGGATTATGGGACATGTTTGTTTGTGTTCTCCTGTCTGCAATATAAAATCTATTAATTAATGACAGTCAACGTTTTTAGTTGAAATGGTCTTCGGGAATCCTTTAGTTCACTATGAGCATTAAATTTTTGACCATAAAATTGTTTTTTTTTTTTATTCTTATTGTTTTTTACAAACGTTTCCCCATCCTATCCTACTTTAATATTATAAATGTGAAAGTTTGAGAGGATGGATGGATGGATGGATCTTTGTTACTCCTTCACGCCAGAACGGCTGAACGGATCTGGATGAAATTTGGCACAGAGATAGATTATAGTCTGGAATAGCACATAGGCTACTTTTTATCCCGGGAAAATGCACGGATTCGTAATCCACGCGGGCGAAGCCGTGAGCAGAAGCTAGTACTTAATATAATTCCTGCATGTACCCTGTAAGGGTGAAATTACAAAGACAAGTATTAACAAGCACAGACATCTAAACCCGGAACAACTATCTACATACACTACCGGTCATACAAATATTTTGATCGGTGCGGGAATCGAATCAGCTATGCGTAGCGCAGCACTCAACCACTGCACCAACCGTGCCGTCAAAAATTTCACATTCATAATTCAATAATTTTTAATTAATCAAAAATGCTAGTGCTGCTTGCCAAATCATCATCATTATCATCATCATCAGCCAGAAGACGTCCACTGCTGAACGAAGATCTCCCCCTTAGACCACCACATCGAACGACATTCCGCCACTTGCATCCATCGGTTGCCCGCGACTCTCACAATGTCGTCGGTCCACCTAGTAGGAGGCCTTCCTACGCTGCGTCTTCCGGTTCGTGGTCGCCACTCGAGAACGTAATAAACTCGCTTGCCAAATAACACAAAGTAATTACAAAAATACAATGTGTCAAGCTTAATAATGTACTTTAAACTCCAACTGTGATCCACCCCATGTTAGTTAATAATTAATAATATAATTTAATTACGTAAAGTTCCCATAAATCTTAGCGTAAAGCTACTTGCATACCTGTTAAATACCTACTTATAAAATGTAATATTATACAGCATGAATTCAAAACTTTCGATGTATGTATCGTTTTTACTCACGCACTTGTGACGAAAGTTCATACCTACATGCAGTGGCGTTCGGTGCATAAAGACAAAAAGACACTGCCTACCCTACATAACTCAGATAAATATTTATTATAAGATATTTGAGGTGGCAAATCACACACATCATTATTTAATCCACAAGATGACGAACCAATACCAACATGCAGTAGGTATTATTGATAAGCTTTTAAAATTTTCTGCCTATCCTGTCTAAAAACTCTGAGCACGTCACTACATGTCGCCTGCATGTGTAATAAACGTCCTTATTCGATAAATAACACGTAAGTAACGCGATCGAGATAACTCCCGATCCCTCCAGACCGCAGCCAACGCCCTAGGGAAATGGTTCACGAACTGGAGGTTCGAAGTCAACCCGACTAAGAGCGCCGCCGTGCTCTTTTCGAGACGCGGCGTGGATCCTAGTCTCATAAGTTCCATCTCCATGTTTAGCCAACAGATCCCCTGGGAACTGACGGCCAAATATCTCGGTGTGACCCTCGACGACCGACTCAAATTCACCGAGCACATAAAGACGGTTCGCCACCGCGCCGCCTTTGCTCTCAGTCGCCTCCATTTCATCCTCAATGCGCGGAGTAAATTAGCACTCAAGTCCAAGGTGCGAATTTACACCACATGCATCCGCCCTATCATGACGTACGCTAGCGTCGTGTTTTCACACGTAAAGACGTCCAGACTCCATAGGTTGCAAATCCTTCAAAACCGTTTCTTGCGCAAAGCCACAGGCTCGCCGTGGTACGTTCGCAATAAACAGCTCCACGCTGACCTAAACCTCCCGACCATCAGATGTTTCATGAAGAAAGCGTCTAAACGCTTCTTCGACTCTGCTCCCTCGCACACAAACTCCTTAGTGGTATCTGCCGCCAATTACACCCCCTCCCGCATATCCAAAATTCGCCGTCCTAGGCACACTCTCACGTACCCAGACGACGATATCACCCTCCATCAGGAGGCGCTCCGATTGGTTAGGAAAACTACCAACACTACACACAACCGACCGTCGTACCGTCCTCGCCGGCGAGGCCCGTCGCGAAGACCCGTTCATTCTCCACCCCGACCCTTGCTCGAGCCAGCCCGCGCTGAGCCAGTAGTAATAAATCAAATGTCCCCAAATAATCACAATCAGATCCAGCAAGTCCTCTCTTGTATGCCCCCCAGCAACGCCCTAAGCCGAGGTTCGAGTCCCACTATGGGACACCCTTAGCAGTGTTGCTTAATATTATATAATTTGCTCGGCTGGAGGCCCTTCTGGTCTCGCCATTTGCCCGGTTAAGCAGTAAAAGCTCCCTGAGCTAACTGCGAGAGACAACTCAAAAAAAAAAAAAAAAAAAAGCGATCGAGATAAGATTACGAATAAAAATTACGCAGGTAGCGCGATATTCGAAGCAAAACACCCACTCATTAACCAATCACAAAATCTCAGGAACTAAAAAGCCTACAAACTTGAAATTTTGCAATTACGTACCTTATATGGCAAGCAGCAGGTAAGGTTCAAAGATTATCTAAAATCCAATCCCCAAGAGAAAGAAATAGGGTATAAAGTTTGTACTGAAAATCTACGCGGCCGGAGTTGCGGGCAATAGCTAGTTAACTAAAGCCCTCTGCACTGGATTAGTAATGAAGTAGTAACACTAAGGAAAGTTCTCTAGATTCACAGAAACTGTATTGGTAGGTAATACGTAGACTATGACTGCATACAGAGAGTGTACTTCTTTTTCTTGAAAGTGACGTAATCTTACTGGCTTATGAATGTAAACAACTCTGACTCAGAACTAGGTATGATTAAAATTCTGCTGTGATTTAAAAAAATCGCGTAGCCTTCATCCAGTATTTGAAAGTAAGTATTGTGTTCTGTGGGTGCTTTTGATACGGTCAATTTTTTTCATCCATCAAGTTTGTTAATTTTTTCGTGAATATTATTTGAATTGATTAATATGAAATCAAATGAAATAAATGATTTATACCGATGTGAATTATTTTACCTTTCAATTTTAATGAAGTAAGAAACGATGAAATTTGAAAAATAAATTGGAATATTGGAGATCCAAGAATAGTGCAAGTATCTGCAGAAAGAAAACAATTAAGCACTTACCTTAGAAACTTTCTTCTTAATCGTAGGTTCCAATTCCTATAGGAAAAATAGAAAGAATGTTAAATATTAGAAAAAGCAAAGATAAAGTCCTGTTATTAAATTAATATTAAAAAGAAGTGTGTGTTAGATAGCGATCCATCCAAAGTTAGAATTTAAAGTCACCTTTACAAAGTTTAGAATAGGTATAAACATGGCAAATATCTCAGTTATTTACATTTTGACGTAAAATTTTTCATTACTAGATACTACTGCATACTACTAAGATATCACAAAAGCAATAAAAATAGCTAAAAATCTATAATTGTATATAAAATTGTCTCTGAATTTTCGTAGCTCTTGTCTATGTTAACGTTTACGTCAATATGTAAAAACTGACGTCATCACATTATTATGGCTGAAGTATTCATTATTAAATAAAGTTATCGTTACATGCACCAGTATAGTAAGCACACAGAAAGTACAGGCGGAAAAAAAAAACAAGAAAACTGTTTGAAGAAATATTTATTTGTTCATAATACAATAATTAGGTAGAGAATATGGCAATGTTCATTACAATCTATAAAAAAATTTGTTAGCAAGTATCTACTCAACGTAAATGTTAGCTTGCATCGTCCCACTGCTGGTCAAAAGTCTGCCCTATTCAGACCTTTCGCTTTAGGGCCAGTGTGAACCATTATTTATTAAAATTATCTAGCTCATCATATAAATACTTACCTACATATTTATGCATTTTCAAAGTTTATCTATTTCTCCCTACATCCTATACTATTGCTCATAGTAGACAAAAGATAATAAGAACAAAACAAATCAAAGAGTCAAAACAGAAGAAGAATCCAACGATGAGAATTCCAACGTAAAATTAAACATAAGTGATTAAAGAATATTAATTAATCGATAATGCCAAACACCTTGATCCCAATTACCTCCTACCCTCACAAAAACAGTGATCTACCATTACGACTTTCGATTAACAACCAAGTGTATCCATATTACCATCCTTTAAGCCAAAAATTGTGCTCACTAAATCACATGAATAAAAAGCTTCAATAAAACTTTACATGCACTATAAAGTTCAATTCATTCCGTGTATAATTCGGCCATACCATTAATTAATCCTCTCCTTCAACAATAAATATCGTACATAACGTTAATAAAGTACTTCAATCAGTATATTGCCTGTTTTATTGAAGCCAGTCACGAAAATATCGGATGAACACCCATAAGTAGTTCGTATATTCATTTTATCGCTTGTAAGGAATTATTGAAAAATATATAAGTTGAATGTCAAAAATAATGGATACAACCCAGCAAGATTCGGGGGAACAAATTAGGGACCATTATAAATGAAATTAAGCTTCGCAAACAATAAAAACGAACACACCAATAATGATTCTGAAAATCAATTTACACACACACCTCAGCACGCAGTTTTGTGATTGGAGTTTAAATACGTACATAATTTATGAAAGTATCCTTTTCAGATACAAAGGACTACTCATCAGGGACCTTAAAGACATAGTTTCTGGAACATAGGCTGCATATTAGAAGACTACACTGCGCATGACATAATTCAAAAACTTATACCTCATATTGTAGTGAGCCAGTCGATTAGGTAAAAAATGATCATTATTATTATAAAAACCGTGTTCATAACAATTGTTATAATACAGGAGGAATCGAAGAGGACTGAGAAGGAAGTACATAGACCAACTGAAGGAGAAAGCAAAAGTCGAAACTTACGATTAAGTGAAGGACACGGCACAGGGTAGAATTATCTGGCGATTGCTATACCGACAAGTGCCTGGCACTTAAAGTAAAAATTAATAATAAACTTATATTAGCCATTGCCTCTGCACTTGCCATTTTCATTTAAGAGTCAGTTTTGGTGGAGGTAAAGCAACAAGTGAACTATTGTGTTTCGTCGATGGAAATATGAGACAACTTTAATTTTTAACAATCAATCATTTAAGCCTTGTCACAGTCCACTATTGACATAAGCTTATATCTTTCCTAAGTTCCTCAACAACACTTGCACCTCCCTTTTCTCCGTTCACTCCACCCGAGCCATTCCATCTGGCATTACTGCCTAATTAACTTCTTCTAATTTTATAAACCCTATTCAGACCACCCAATTCTTTACTCAGTCACATAATAGTGTAAACGAACTAAATCATTGTGGCACACGTCGCCGGAGCGACCCAGATAACGATGTAATTGCTAAGCCTTGATCTGCGCAGGCGCAGGCGCCGCCATTAGTGGCGTATTTTAAATACCGGTCATTTTATCCTAATTGGAGGGAAATAGGCCGAGGGACATGAGAAAATAGTGTATGATACTGTTGGAGTACAAATTGTGTGGTGTAGGCAACATTGTTTGAATGTAACACGACATTGTTTTGTCGTGTTTAGAACTGCAATGCGCAGAATGGATGATCAGCTTTAAATTTAGTAGAAACAGCATTTGACATATACTGTGTATGTAGTGAATAGATGCCAGGTTATTTCTAGTCATGAAGTATTTCTCAGATTAACTAGAAAATATGTTTATGCAAAATTTCATGCATACAACAAAATCAAATGGAAAATCTAGTTTACGAACGATTTAATTTGGCAAAACCTTCGAAAAACAAACGAATACTTTATAAACGTCGTGTAAAACACAAAAATGTCCAAAATCCCCACACAGTATGGTGGCCGAAGTGCGTAGGTGAAAAGAGGGCGAATCGTGAACCATGCCTTGAAATTGTGTCAAACGGACCGCGGCATGCAGTAAAGAGCCACCATTCACATTGTTGAAATATATTCGTAATATTTTAATTGGCCCATACGACTTCGTTTGCGTGGATTTTATGTACACAACGACATATTCCATGCTCACTGAGATTTCGGTTTGCACACATCCATTTAATTTAGTTTTTTTTTTTTAATTATTTGTAAATATATTTTTGGGTAGGTTCGTACTAAATATTGTATATTTAAACACTACTTTTTATGTATTTTTAAACTAAATGATCTGCATAAAATATATTATATTTCTTACGATCTACAATTGATCAAAACACAGAAATACAACACACATGTATTACTTTGCGTAACACTAAATACAAAAAGGCGCACACGCATGCTAACCGACCTTTTAAGACGTCAGTTTAAGTTGTATACAGACCTGGAAATAGAAGAAACACATTAAATACATACATATATCATAGAAATTATCAGTACAGTAGTGTGAAGTAGACATATATATTTAAACTGACCAAAATATTATCAAATTATAACCGCTTATTACACAGCGAAAGTTTTCAAAGAAAATTGAACTTTATCATCAACCTGTAAACGTTGATTGTTGAACACGGCCGCAGAATTAAACATTCGTAATATTGCGATAATAACAACACTGGCATACAAATCAGTAGTCCCAGTATATACAAACGATCTCTTGACACCTATGCGCGGAATCCTCACGTCGAATTGGACTATCCTTGAACTATTGACTACCACAAGGGTTTGACATGAAGATATGTAAGTAGGTTGACTTGTTAAACTGACATCATGAATGCATAATTTTAGAGTCGCACACGACCATTTACACTGTTTAGGTAAGCAAATGGCGCATCAATCAAATGGACTTTAATGTATGCATGCTTTAATGTGCATTATATTCAATAGCGTAATTGTATTACCAAGTAGCTTTGGTATTTAAATTTAACCAAAAAAATGCGTTTAATTAATTAAATACGCCAATCAAGTTCACAAATTAATCAAGGATACGAAGCCGGAAAATATATACCTATAACTACATAAAAATTGAAGCAATATTTTAAACCATTATAAAATAATTATAAAACCCACAATTTATATTAACCACTGCACTCGCCATGGCTCACATTAACTCAATAAAATCACAAACATAGTCTCAATTATTTCATTTCTTTATATCGATATCCGATTATGTCATCTTATAATGAACCAATCATTGATTGATCCAATTCCTGATCCGCATATTGAATATTAATAACATCGATGCTAAGTCGATGGTAAATAATGATAAGTCGATGTTAATCAGCGCAGTTAAGTACTCATAGTACTTAACTGCCCCGATTAGCATCGACTGATTATCGAAGTAGGAATATATGAATATGCGCACACATACGATTTTGATACTAACAGGATCGTTTATGAAAAATATGAGATGTCCAATGTCAATATTGGACAACTCGAGCCTTCATAATTCATTCAGATCATTTTCTACGTATCATTATGCGATTTATAAAAAAGTAAAATCAACATGAATCGCAATAGCACGGGCTTATTCATCAATATTTATACGTCCTTATAGTTTGAAAACGTGCAATTTACTCTCATTTTTTATCATAAAAAGGGCGTGGCCGCAGAATGTTTTAGTCGCAAGCGCAGGACATGTGATAAACGTAACAGTCACTTGCAACCAATTTAAATTTTCTGCATAAAATCTATTAATTCATGGAGAATTTTGTTACGATATACATAATTATATTTGTGTGCGCTTAACTATAGATATGTAATCATATATGTATAAGGTAGAGTAGCTGTGGCTTCACGTTTCATTAAAAAAAATGTGATATATGTACGAATGCGAAATGAATATTGAAATATTTTTTTGAAATGTATCAGTAATTCAGTAGAAAATATTAAAATGACTACGTTAAGTTCTAATATTATTAAACTGGAAATCTATTTGCAATTTAAAAAGCAGCGTAGTAACGACTTGAGTGAGTATTGAGTGACCAGTATTGGCATACCAAGTAATAAAAGTCCATCAGTTTTAAAATTGCAAGAATACATCGCTTTATTCGAACACCTCGCTACGGAAAGGGTGGTTATAGGAAACAAGGAAACAATAGATGTGGCTGAACAAAATTTAATTAATATCGAGATGAACAAAAGTGACTTCGAGCAATACTTAGTACTACGAATTGCCCTGGTTAACAGTAAAATGAAAAAGAAGCAGGCTTGAAACGGGTTGACAAAAGCAGCGAATAATGACGAAGTAAAATTGCGTCTTAATAAATAAAAATACTGTCGTTTTGTTGCGTAACACCATCCTATAGGCAAAATGATGGACGCCTCTTGGACAAAGTCTGGTCACCTCCAAAACATATTGTCCACTGTTACTTAAAAAAACCATTTACACGTGGTGTACCGTCCGCACAAATATCTATTTAATTTTTTTATGTCGGTAATTTTCATGTTTGGAACGACAAGAGCAAGGCTTATAGACAAAAAGAAGAAGGGCGTCAAAAGAGATTTAAAAAATAAAACGTAAAAATAATTGCATTTTGTATTGTAACTGCGTGCGTTAAAACACTATATTTGAAGAAGAAAAAGCAATGGTGATGACAAATGCAGAACATCTTCCGTTTAAGTAAACTAGAACCATTTTACTAAGCAGTTGAATATATTTATTCCAATACATATTATTTGTGTTTATGTATTGTATATGTGAAAGAAATCTCGGATATATTAATAGTAGAAAACAGCTGTAATGATAATATAATAAAGAACTATGCAGAGAAAAACCTAAGATTACTATGTGCTAGAATAAAATTTTCTTTGATTTTTTTCTTTGTGTTAGAATCCTTTGTTTCTATACTCATTCATAAACCTGATGCCATTAGCAAGGTATGTCATTCATGAACCTATCACGTGCAGGTATATAGTAAACAAGTTTAGCATACAATGTTTACTAATGCTATAAATTATAGATCAGTTTGTTACATTAATCTCTAGCTGTGTTCAATCTAGGACCTTTGGCATCTTGGGATATATGTCAAATGCTGAGAAAATCTATAAGACGACCCTGAAGATAATAAGTTCAGCCTCATGTTAACAGAAGCTTCAACAAAAAGTAGAACTGAAAAAATCCTCATTTTAGACCAACGATTCGACCTAGTAGTGTATGTATAACATCTCCAAATCTACATCATCACCTTCAATTTATCCCATTGCAGTCCACCAACTGATTCTGAGTCCTGTCAAAATTTGGTCCATAACGCTTCATCTTCTATCGTCATACTTCGACATTTTATCGAGTATTTAATAAAAATAGACAACTGAAAAATCCACTAAGGAAAAATAGATGAAGTAAAGAAACCCGCGATCACAATCTAGTCCACCATATAATTTCTATGCGTACGGTACACACGCACGCCACACAGCGCGCACACAATATGTCCGCGTACATTTATCATCATAAGTGCCGCTATACACGCGCAACAATGCGACGCGACACGACGCGACCGCGACAAAGCGTCGGACGACACAACGACACGATTTGTAACTACACCTAAATATTGTATTGTTATTTATTACTACCATTTTACACGGATTCGCTTGTGTGCCTGATTTAATAGTATTTTCAACGAGGATAATTCTTGGGTGAATAATAGATTGTAAGGATCTAGGGTAAAGTGCTAACAATGGATAGGGTGGCAGTAATTTTCATTTAAATTGTGTTTGCCTTAGAAGAGTTGGAACTAAACGGTCCCAACATAAAGAAACTTGGTCTCTCTATGAAAATGGTAGCTAGTACGGCTTTAAACTTGAACGTTCTGTTCTTAATTGGCACACTAATCATTTTGTTATTTTAAGTAGAACATTGTTAACTATCACCTGGGATTGCGACTGTGACTGTTGTGATGGGTGAAATAAAATTTTATCATACAATTTATTTACTGAACACCTCAACATATGTAGTTCTTCTCCGTGAAAACAAAACTTTCGAATTACATCCCAACGGTGCAATTCAGTGCACTCAAAAAGATGATAAGTACGATAACTGAAAATTAAATACACCATAAGTTATTTGTGCCATCCTTAAAGTAAGGAACAAAAACCAAAATGACTCCTACACATGAACCGTTCACGCTTTGTACTTTTCGTATCACACCGTAGCGAGCCCCGTTGAATTTGCTGCGATTATATCGTAAAATTTTACATTGTCGACTTAAATGTATCACCTCGCTATGCCTCTCGCTCTAACTGCTGGCCAAAGACAAGGACGAAACCAGGAGAGTGCATAAAATTAAATTGGATGCGATAATTAACATGGGCTGGTTTAAAGTAAACAGAGAACATAAAGAACATTGGATCATGATTTTCGGGCAAACAACTCGGGGCTATGGACAATGCAAAGTTATTTTGAACTTTAATTTAATGGAATAAGTTATGTTTATGTGTGTTAAGTACGTAGAGATTTTTCGACCTGATTTTTAACGTGTCACTATAATTGGTTCCGAGACGAGTAGTCGATGATTGACGCGTAATTTTGACGCTGGCCCGCCATTACTTGCAGTTTCGCGAAAAAGATTTTATTGGTACGCGTATCGATCACAAATTATTATTTAGTTTCTGACACATTGTACGGTTATTATGGAGATTGAATTTATTATATCTACCAAGTCGTTCAATGTAATAAAATTTTATGTAAAACAGCTGTGTTAAATAAAATTGCTGATTGAAATCATTCCGACACCCTTCTGTTAAATCAAAGATTGAATAATTTTAAGCTCTTATTTACAGATACTAAACGTTAAGTTACATACGAGTATTAATTTACACGGATGCGATGGCGCTTTCATATTGTGTAGGCCTGCAGAAAATCTGCAATACAACTTAACAAAGGCTATTATAAATACTCGGTAATAATTTCTACCAATTATATGTTTAATGTCATGGTTTTCGCATGCTTCGATCGTAATGATGCACAAATTGAATACATCATAAAACTTTCAAAATAACTGTATAATTAACACTACGCAATTACAGTGACAGTTTGTCAGTAAAAAAAAAAGCATTTTTTGGGACACAAGATGATATTCATCACACACGCCCCGAAAAGATAATTCGCCAACAATTTGCTTGGTTTATCAGTACGTAATTATCCGAAACGCGTACGTTAATGAACGGTTGCGTTACGCTGCGGTGTGAGCAACAGCCTGAAGCGGTGATTAGGACGCCACCAGACCCCTATTTTCCTATGTTAACCTTGTTGTACGTTTAAATATTGTAGTGTGTTCTATAACTGTCTCATTGGTCCAGTGATCGCAAGCGCGACTGCTGAGCGTGAGGTCCTGGGTTCGATTCCCAGGTCGGGCAAAGTGTTATTGGGTTTTTCTGTATGGAAATTCTCAGTAGCAGCACGGAGTTTGGAACTGTGCCCGGTACATGGCAATAGGCTCGCCCCCTATTACATGGGACTTAATAACGGCATCGGCGAAATGCGTGTGTATAATACTACACCTCTGCCTAACCTTTCGGAGAATACAGGCGTAATGCTATGTGTTCTATAATCATACTCAGTGAGTTATAGACCCTGACACACGATACAAGTGTGGATGTATCAGTCTAGCACTTCTTATTTAGTTTAATTTCAAATCTCACTTTTCAAATATTTGTTTAACCGAAGCAATCAAAACTTAAAACATTCTATTGAATCATCCTTTTTCTTTGTACCTACTAAAGATTTTTAAAATAGTAGAAGTTTTTTTATTTGTTGTATCTAAAAATTATTTGTTCACGCTCTTTGGGGAAACCTGCTGTCCAACAGACTAATTATCGACGTCTTTGTTTACTATAGACAGTTTTACTAATAAAAACAAGATATATAAGTAGAAGATATGTATAGAAAAACATTAGAAATAGGATTTTATACCGATCAGTGGCGTGCGGTTCATAAAGACAAGAAGATACTGCCTACCCTACATAACTCAGATAAATATTTATTATAAGATATTTGAGGTGGCATATCACATACATCATTATTTAATCGACAAGACGACGAACCAATACCAACATGCAGCAGGTATTTTTGGTAAGTAAGCTTTTAAAATTTTCTGCCTACCCTGTGTAAAAACTCTGTGCACGCCGCTGATACCGATAGTCTACACTACACCCTTGTTTGCTGTATTAAAATCTGAATCTTTTGCCACTTCACCTAGTGGCTCCGTCATCCACACGCTTTATTACGAAACTTGCACCAATCGCTAAAATATCGCACTCTTGCGCATCTTCGCGTAAGAATAATGTGGACGGACCGCCGGCGTGTTATTACCCTGTGAGTTATGGCGTTGACACGTATAGTGTCGGCGGGAAAAATATTACGTACAAAAGTGATAATTAACCGTGAAATCTTATTTCCATGAAATTGTGGAAAGTTTATTTCGTAAGCTTAGTACTAATTAAAGGAGCTAGGAGGGTTGCTGCAAAGAATTGTCTTTGCTTTTTATTTTTTATACTGGAAACATTGCAGAGTGCTTGGTACCGATTTGGGAGAGTGTTTTATTTTTAATAGTGCTGATGGCCCTTGTTTTGAAAATAATGAGGCACGTGTCAAGCAAAACTTGAATTTATATTGTACTAACAATGATTAAAACTTTCCTGCAGGGACGCTAATAAAATTGTCGTTTTTAAATAAAGGTATTATATGTATCGCATTATTTTTTCAATGTCAGTTGGCTTATTTATTACTTAACTGAAAAAAAAAAACGTTAATAACCCAATAAATACACGAGATAACGTAAAAGTGCTTCTTATGAATTTTATCGACCCTACAATAACAATTAAAACTATATTACTTCAAACAATTTGTACGGCAATTTCTATTCAAATGACATTAAATACTCATTACTATCGGTAGCTTGTAAGATCGATGACAATTTACCTAAGTTATTGCGTTTTGTCGGTAGGGGGCACAGGTGTTCCTGTCAAACCAGTCACGATGTTTAATTCATCTGCAGAATGTGACAAAGGAAAAACAAAAGGTTAATTTGTAAAAACTAAGCTATATTGTGTAATTAAATGTCCGATTCGTGATAACATCTCAGCTGTCTGTTTTTCTTATCCATATTTAAATAGCTATGGTTTTCCTAGTTCTTTCTTCAATTACATTACGTCCGGTGGACGTAACATGACGTCTGTTTTTGCCGAAGGGTTACGCTTACGCAGTGGCGTGCGGTGCATAAATACAAAAAGACACTGCCTACCCTACGACACCGCCTACCCTACATAACTCAGATAAATGTTTATTATAAGATATTTGAGGTGGCAAATCACATACGTCATTATTTAATCGACAAGACGACACACCAATACCAATATGCAGTAGGTAAAATTGGTAAATAAGCTTTTAAAATTTTATGCCTACCCTGTCTAAAACTCTGTGCACGCCGCTGCGCTTAGGTGAGCTGTTGCATACCCGTATCAGACCGATGCTATAATAAGGCAAGTCTAGCTAGCACCAGGTCAAATTCCGAACTACCGAATTCCATAACATAACTTGATAACTCTTACTCCGTCTCGAGAATAAATTGAGGACCTCACGCATTCGCGCACACTACAGCAATAAGATGAGACAGTTCAGTTTTTTTTATTACATTCAGTCTCTTAAGATATAGGTTATCCTAGTTAAAGAAGCAAGATTTCCAACATACAATAATGTTAGTTCATAATAATATTCTAAACCTATTTTTCGTAATAGACATGCACGTTATTTGAACACATTTCGTGAAATATATTTTTACTTTTTTATTATTAAATGGACCTCACTGGTCTAGTGATTGCAAGCCTGGCTGTCGACCAGCAGTTGTTAGTTCAGATCTCCAGATTCCTAGATAATCTGTTAGAGCTTTTCAGTTAGAACCCGCAGCGTGTTAGTGTTGTTTTCAAATGACAATCGTACCGTGGGCCTTAGGCCTCTTGCACGGCTTACTAACATAACCTATTATTTTTAGCGTTATGAATATCCGTCGCGACAGGTCGCATGGAGGGGTGTGCCAGACTCCTACCGGCTACAGTAACCACGGTGGTCTGCCTCAAGACCATATGATGGGCTTCGGGAACTCTTAGAAGACCGAACCGAAGCCCACCACGATGCCACGCCCTTAAGGGCACTTCCCGGTGACTGTAAAGATGCCACCCCCTCGTCCATGTCCCGGGGGAGACTGCGACACGGGACCACACCGTGTCGCCGTCTTCTCGGGGGTCGCTAGACGAGAGCGCGCTCTAACCTCACCTACTAATGATCCCAAAACGCAGTAAGAGCAATTTCCGTGGCGAAGAATTGTTCATATCTGACGGATAAGGGGTAATAACCCTTTTGCTACAAGGGTCCAACTATACTAATATTATAAAGAGGTAAAGTTTGTCTGTTTGTATGTAGGGGGTCATCTCTGGAACTAATGATCCGATTCTAAAAATTCTTTCACTGGTAGAAAGCTACATTATTCCTGAGTGCGATAGGCTATAAATTATATATTGCACGTAGGTTACGCGGACGAAGTCGCGGCCAAAAGCTAGTATGATGTAATCGTTAATTCGGCTGCTACCAGTCTTACTATTAAATGTGGACATAGGATTTGCTATCGCCCTGTTGTGCAACCTGACTTCTTGGTTAGTAACTTGTATCTGTCTAAATAATTAGAAAAGATAATAATGGTAATTACTGAATGAACAATCTCAACACCGTAAACTATCTGATAAAGACTGTTCAGAGTCGAGATTACTAAGTTATTGGTAAATTTGAAATACATAAGAGCTCGGTCTCATTACAGACTCCATCTAATATTTTGTAAATAGATCGAGAAAGTGTAATCCAGGCGTAATGCTTCGGAGATATAGGCGTGATGTTTTTTTTATGTTATATCTAGACTTTGACTGCTTCATTGGTCTAGAGGTCATAAGTGCGACTGCTGAGCGTGAGGTCCTGGGTTGGATTCCCGGGAGTAACGTTAATAAGTTTTCCGCATGAAATTTCTCAGTAGCAGCACGGAGACTGGAACTGTGCCCGAAAGATGGCCATAGACTCGCCCCTTATTACATGGGACTCAATAACGTTATCAGCGAAATGTGTGTGTATAATAGTACCTATACCACTGCTTAACTCTTCGGGGAATACAGGCGTGATGCTATGTTATGTTATATTGTCTACAGTTAAACATTTCCTTCTTCTGTCGTGTGGACACGAGCTATCACACTGGAATCGCCCATGCTGTAGTGGATAGTATTAGCGAGGTTGTCCTCGGTACGCGCTAGACGATATCAAGTATTGTCCCTCGTGGAGGCTCTTTCACTGCACTCCAATTAAATTGTTTTTATTAGAGTCCTACTCTATTAACCTATACCCTCCTGACGTCCACGCTTTTAGAAAGTTTCTAATAATTGCCCAGTGTGCTCCCATAAGTTCATTATTTAACATAAGCTTAAATAAGAATTAAAAAAAAATCCATTTGTTTGCTCTCAAAAGCAAAAATATTGCGTCAATCTAACGACTCATCTGGTAACGCCAGAAAAAGCTTAAGTGTTCTCACGTGTGGACACTGGGTCACTAGAGCTTCTATTCGCTATTTACACTTGGACTGAATTATGTTCTTGACTGAGAACAACGGGTCTCAGGAGGTTATAACAAGATCCTGGTTACCGAAGCTCCTTTCTACAAATAATAATAATAATTCGGTCACGGCGGCCAATCTCACCGGAGATTAGCCAACTACGCAGCAGATATAGAGCTCAATTGTGTGCGCAAACACAGGTGCATTCTCTATTCCTTCACTTTTATAGTCCGATGGTACGGCAATCCGACACGACCGGAGAGAGATCAGGCGCAGGACCAACGGCTTTACGTACTTTCCGAGGCACGGTGTGTATTCACATACACAAAGACCCGAAACAAGTATCTGTAGATCATACAAATATTTGTTCCGTGCGGGAATTGAACCCGCGATACGTAGCGCAGCAGTCGATCTTTCAACCACTGCGTTAATTGTGCCGTCTTATAAATACCTACACCACGTTGTTTACATTACATTATCCAGCAGTATAATGGATGAACGATACTTAAGAGTAATTAAATAATTAGTAGTAATGTATGCAAATACAGACTACGAGAATATAAATATGTAAAGAGATAGGAAAACATGATTTCTGTCACTTGCTAGAGCAAATTGTACAAACATGTATAGACAGGTTATAATGGTCCGATTTTTATAATGAGCGGATGCTGAGAATTGTCGTGAGTTTGATTCGTTTATCGACCAAAGTAATATTGGATTTTATTGTTGAGAAATTTTTATTTATACTTCGGATTTTAGAGTCTCTATCTACCGGCCATAACTCTGAGCTACCAAGAATGTCTTATAAAACATAATACTACTTTGATTTTACAAATAAATACTTCCCACCTACCGGTCGCATTTGCGACTATTAGACCAATTTGACGGTCAACTGATTACCTACGGCTAATTGGTCTATCGAGTGACAATACGACGGCACGGTTGGCGCAGTGGTTGAGAGATCGACTGCGCTACGTGTCACGGTTTCGATTCCCGCACGGAACAAATATTTGTATGATCTACAGATAGCTGTTTCGAGGGGTCTTTGTGTATGTGAATATATGTGTTTATAAACGCACCCACGATACAGCGATTATTCGATATATTATTAAAAAAAAAAAGGATGACACTCTAAGGTAAGGAAGGGTGAATAATATTAAAAAATACTAGTACCATTCGTGTTTCATAGTTTTCGTCTGTGTGTGTAGTCTGCGAACCCACTTCATACCAGCGTGGTAAACTAAGCCCTAACTCCTTCTCAATCTGAGACGAGATCTTTGCCCAGCAGTGGGACAGTAATGGGCTAAATTTATTATTATTATTACAACGTTTCTGTTGTTTTAGGAAATATATGTGAATTTATGATAAAAATACTTAATATATATTGCCTCTTGAAAGAAGATTATTGAGTAGGTACCTAAATGTTTCAATGAATGGAAACAATAAACAATCGGTTGGCGCAGTGGTTAAGCGATTAGCTTTCTGCGCTATGTGTCGCGGGTTCGATCCCCGCACGGAACAAATATTTGTATGATCTACAGATAGTTGTTTCGGGTCTGGTTGTGTGTGTATGTGACATGTATGTTTGTAAACTGTACCCACGACACAGGAGAAATCCTAGTGTGGGGCAACGTTTTAATAAATAAAAAAAAAAAAAAAAAAAAACGATTTTATTATCGCATAACGAGAAAACACCCACAGTTTGTTTACACAAGAGTGCGACATTATCGACAGGATTGATTCAATCGCAAGTACCTGCTCCCGCGCAGCTTTCTACTTATCGAAACGAACCGGCAACTTTATTGATTTTTCTTTTCGTTTATTTAATTTTGTCTCACACAATTGATTTATATTATTGCATACATTGTTATTATGAAAGTATATTTTTATTTAATTGTCGAGATGTAATCATAATTGACTTGATGAAGCACATCTAATCAAATTAAGATATTAGAAGAATATTTTGACATACACGATTTTCTACAGAATTATGTTTTAAATCATAACATCTATCTATATTTCTCACCTATCTCTACTACAATACGATTTATGTCGTTTCAAATTTCGAAACCAGTAAATAGATAAAGACCGGTTTTTTGAAAAATCGCAGTATGATCAATAGAAATGCTATCTAAAAAAATTGTCTATTCAACGTCCAATGCAATATAAATTAAACCTAATTCTGTGAAAATACGTTACATTTTTACAAGTGCGCTTTTTATGTTTTGTTGTGCTATAATACTCATAATTTGCTGTTACGCGCCGACAAAGTCACGCGCATTTACCATTTCTATTGACTTATCTTACTACTATTATAAATGCGAAAGTTTGGATAGATGGATGTTTGTTACTCAATCACGCCGGAACGGCTGAACGGATCTGGATGAAATTTGGCACAGAGTCTGGAATAGCACATAGGCTACTTTTTTATCCCGGAAAAATGTACGGGTTCGTAAACCACGCGGGCGAAACCGCGGGCGGAAGCTAGTTATTTATATTTCTGAGATACATATGAATAAGTTAACACATCATATATCTCACTCATAAATAACATGTTAAATTACACACTCATACTAATTTAAATAATCCATTAAGTATCAATGTACTATGATGTAGTAAATGCTATGTATTTAATTGCTATATACATTAGTCCTAATTATAAATATTGTTTTTAGCATAATTATGATGCATGTGAACAGACTGTACTTTTTAAATAAACAAATTTTTGCGTAAACAAGGAAGTATATTAAAAAGAGGCATGTCTAGTGGTTAGCCTGGCCTCAATCATCTGGATTTTATCAGTAGCTTGGTATTTACTATATCAGAATATATCATCAAAGATGTCCTATTTCAAATTCCAATACGTAATTTCAAAATTCGATGACTTACTGGCCGCTTAAGAAACGATAAGACGACTGTATCAAAAGTTAATAAAATATGACGACGTTTCGGCGCAGTGGTTGAAAGATCGACTGCTGCGCTACGTGTCACGGGTTCGATCCCCACACGAAACAAATATTTGTATGATCTACAGATAGTTGTAAACGGAATTATTCCTAGTGCAGGGCAACGATTTTTAAAGAAAAAAACAGATTACGTCACCAATACAACAAATACCAAATATCAGCATACAGTTTTATGAGCACTGTAAAGTGTAAATGTCAATATTTGCCCACCGAGGTGTTTGTATATGCGGTTGGTATATAACTCGTTCAGATAAACTGATCTCGGAGATAACTCTGAAAACAGGGACGTACTAAACATAGGCTTATTACCTATTATATAATAATAATAACGCCTGTATTTCCGTAAGGGTTAGGCAGAGGTATTGTATAGTCAGCATCAAAAATATGTATACACATAGCGAAATTCAAACACTTATTCTTGGAAAACTATTGATGAAAATTACAAAATTTTAGTGACCATGTATTTTTATGTATCCGCAGATGCTATAATGTAAAATTGGTCAAGATTTCAATCACTGTTTCCTCTAAAAATCGCTTTTGAATTTCATTAATTGTATACATCTTTTTGATGCTGACTGTACACCCATTTCAAACTTCGAGATGTTATTGAGAAATTCCTACCAGAAATACGCAATAAAACCTTGCCCTATCGAACCCAGGACCTCACGCTCAACAGCCGCGCTTGCGACAACTAGAGCAAAGAGGCAAATCTTTAATTCCCAACCCTACACTTATCTCATTCTCAAATCCAATCTTTACACATCGATACTCACTTATCGATATTGACATCTTGCCTGGACTCAAACAACTTTCATCAATTGGTTCGAGAAAACATCATAACATCTTAATAAGAGGACGATTCACGTGGGAGGTGGCCAGAGGCTTTCGACACTAGTGGTTTCACCACAAACGCCGTAATCGATTATAATTCGCGGGTCGCTTTCGATTTATCGATGCTGTACAGTAGATGACCAGAAAAAGCGAGTTCTGTAAAACAGTTTTCTGAAAGCACAATAGTTTGCTAAAATGAAATTATTACCTACTTGTTTTATTCGGCGAAATATGCGTGTATACAGTACCTACTCTACAATACATTTCTACCTCACCCCTTGGGGAAAATGGGTGTGGTAGTAGGTTATAACTTTTAATAATTATAAGATCCTATAATTTGAAAAAGCAATATTATACTTACTCGAATAAAATATCCAAAAGAAACTATACATAAGAAATGACACTAATTATTTAGAATATCGATAATCATGTAAAGCTCCAAATAAAGCTAGTGGGTTTATTTGACAAATGGTTCAGGAGTCTAAAAACATCGTAAACAGTTATAAGAAAGATGACTACAAAACTGCTAAATAGCGAACACCATAAACGACTCTAATCGTGGAGCAAACAACAAAATAGCCATTAACATACATCACGCAATCATTTATTAACCAAACAGAATTATCAAAAAAAAAGGTAGGCGACAAACAGGACTAAAGTAAATAAATAATTAAGTAATTAAAAAATCTAGGAGTGTTTAATAAAGAAGTTATATCGTACGGGCCGATGTGGGTAGCATGTATAATTTAAAATTGCCATTTTTTTCCATTGGCAACCCACGGTCAGATTAGTCAGTATTTCGACATTCTCGGCCCACATGCGCCGGTTATTAACATAAAACGCTACAATTCATTGTGCAATAAACGCGAAATGCGATTTTATCTAGCGACAAGACGGCGACGTAAAATTCAGCGACGTGTTTTTTCGACAAAACCAATATTGGTTTGTTTGCACCAGCCCTTCGAGCTCGGGCGTTTGAACAAATGTTTGCGGAGCCTTTATATTTATGATTTTTACTCTGTGGATGATAGATTTTATATTCAACGCAGCATCCTACAGTCACGAAGAATGTTTTTTTTTAAATCATATGTAGATGTTTAGTGGAATTATTTAATTACAACAAATTAAAATAAATCTCTCAGAAAATTACGAAAAATGGTTAATTATTTATATAATATTGACAATAATCAAAATCCTCGATATCTTCAACACTGATCAACCGAGATAATCTTAGTAAAAACTTTCAAATAGAACGCACACCTGACCACAATTAAAATGTTTGAGCAAACATTTGCTAAACTTAGGCCAACAAACGCTAGTATCAGAAGCCCGTATTTCAAGCGAGGAATAAAACGGTGCGTATTTTAAAGTTTTCAACTTCATTGTACATTTACACCCCCACAATTGAATTTTACGATTCCCATGTGAATATTTCAATGGTCATTACGAGTATATTGAATTTTATATGCATTTTTTATTTGCAAGTCTTCGAAGTGTTAAGTTGTAAATCTTCGCAGAAATACCCGAATGAAATGCAATAAATTCTTAAATCCAATTGGCTTGTTTCATCGCGTTACAATAGTGGTATATTAATTGGTATCCTTTTACTTGCGAACGGCGTATCATGCAAAAGGAGTGTCATTAAACTTAAGGGGGGAAAAGCACGTCGAACTATTATCATAGATACGTGTTCAGAAAACCATTACACCATTATTTAATAATTTAGGGAACCAATAAAACTTTCAGATAAATAGGTATGTTGTCGAACCTGCCGCCAAAAACAAAAGAGCAATGCAGTTTTTGAACACTTGGATTGGACAGTTGGACGAAGAAATTGAAATATCTAGACTGATCAAACAATGCACTTCTCTGCACATTCCAACATACAGGTCCCAAATCCCGGAGCAAGGGTCACATCCCGAAAAACTCGAAACATAACTGCACCATGCATTCACATAACGAAGGTTTACCTTAACTTAAGCCATCAGATAGCGCAACCAGAATGTACGGCCTTTGCCACAAAAACAATGTCCACCACACTGGTTTACAGATAATATTTCAGATGGAACAAAGCTCATACAATTTTGCCAACCGACAAAGCGGCATCGCAAATCTCATTTGCAGACAACAAACAGATAACTATCTCATTCTTTCAACAATGGCCGGTAGGCTCATAAACAGAGCCTAATTAGTAATATTCCGAGTGCATTGTGGTATCTTAACAAATGGACAATAAGATGGAAGCGTGGTTATCTAGGGCGATAAGGGCGCCGCGCCGGGGAGCGACAATTATCAGCCAATGACGTTTGCTTGGTGCGTTTTCGCGGAGGCTGCGGTGCGAAAATGCGAACGCAAAAACCGCAATGTTCTCCAACCATTGCTGTGCAAACCGCAGTTGAGTTACGATGCCTTGTTCTTAAGCCATCGTTGGAAGTGGATCGGTGGGTTGGACCGTTCGTGTAAGCTTCGCGTTCAAGTAGAGATAGGATCGTGGTCGGAATACGTAATGGTCGGTAGTGCTCGCCCATGTAGCTCCCGCTTATTGTTCCAACTCTTGTCCGGCGTAGAACGTAAATTGAATAAGTGAGTCCTAGAAAGCTGAGTTACGGCGGTTCGGATAAGACTTTCTTTGGCTAAATTGGACTCTAAGTCATAACTTGATTTATTGGCTTTGTATCGATGTTTGATGTGATATGTTTTCCTGCTCGGCTGACGCACTTTATGTACCTAATGCTTTTCGATTCTACAGAAAAGTGGGTTCTCAATCAATATAGCCTGTTCATCAAGCCATTTGAGACCACAAAAGGGTTTATAATTGACTCATCGGTCTGGTGACAGCTAAAATGGCCCTGAACTTGCATTCCTGGATTTCATTCAATATTTAATTGGTTTTCTGATCGAAAACTTCGTGGACTAACCTAGGTTTGAAATTATTTCCGCAAAAGGACCATAAGGACACATGGTTCAACTATTTATTGCCGTCATTACGGCATGTGGTGGAACATCTTTGCACTCCGGGTTTCGCAAAAAGTTTAATGTTTTCACGTGCGAAAATGAATTTCTCTGTTAACTAAATTTATAATTCACCACCTTTACTGGTAATATGCCATACATTCACTCACCTAGAAGAGAAATGTTAATGGCTGCCACAATAACTAATACGCATATTATGCTAACTTGTCTTGTAATTGATATGTAGCGCGACGTCGGATCACATACGAGCGGTTTATAATTCGCGTTAAATTAGCTTTATATTTAATAAGCGAGCGAAGCCGCAGTAAAACGCCTATGTTATTAACACTTTTGTTAAGTCCCGGTTAATTGCTTCTGGCGTTTCGTCTTTATCGAGCGTGTTATTATTTAATAATAATTCAATTAGCATAATTTATTATTTAAATTAGCTTATAATATCATGTTTTTTGGAATGCCAATGGTTAAATGAGTTAATTTAGATGTAGCGTAACGTCTAATTAAAAGGGTTAATGATATTTTTATATTATTAACCTACCTCTTCAAAAATAAGTCGGTCATAAGTACGAGTTCTTCCTTAGGGTAACATACGAAAAAGTTAACGTAAAAATTATCGACACTATACGCAGATATTATACTGTTCGAAAAAGTTTATCTAAGTCGGCGAGGAGATCACACGAAAGTTTTAGTGTGACGTGCTATTCTACGACATACTCTCCTTAAAACCCTAACTCATCACATTATTAGTGTTTTGGTACAAACATACATTTACTTCTGCATATTTTGTCTTTTTAAAACGACATACAAATAGTACATTTTAACTTAAATTAACTCACAGATTATTTTCATCATAGATTGTGTAATATATTCAGTTTATAGATAATAGATTGACGACGCGGTTGGCCTAGTGATTGAGCAATCGACTGCTGCGTTACTTGTCGCGGGTTCGATTCCCGTACGGAACAAATATTTGTATGATCTACAGATAATTGTTTCGGGTCTGGGTGTATATCCATGTGAATATTTGTGTTTGTAATCGCACCCACGATACTGGAATTTCTCCAAGAGAGATCATAGTCTAATAAAAATATGCCTTTTGTAATTATATTTTTGTATTATTACAGCAAAATTTAACACACTTTCAGTGTTCTCAAACCTTGTTTTATTGTATATTATTTGAACAGTTGCTATCTTTGATATGCGTAAAAATTAACATGCCCAAGAATATTTAAACTCTCACAGAAATATGTACGCGTTATTATCCTATACGTCTCTCACAGTTGTGAGTGACGGAATTGAATCTTGTTATAAATGACATCGTTATGTCAACTGCCTTTAATTACAACTATGAACAGGCTAGATCGCGTAAAGTCTAATGGCAGTTTTTGCGATGAGCACCTACATTAATTTTCCCTAAGTGATAGGTCTATGGCAACAATATAGTGAGATCGTTTTAGTTTAGGTACCTGCATATTTTCCCACAGGATATACACACAATTATGACAGATAATTAGTGTATATTGCAATACCGTGCTGGTATATGAACAAGAAATAAATAGAACTGTTTTTGAAAAGCTTAGTGACGAGCTAGCTAGAGCATGAACTTTTGACATGGTGTTCAGTAGTAATGTTCGTTCTCTTGAAGTTCTTACATAACAAATATATATGCGGCGGCGTGCACACAGCTTTTAGACAGGGTAGGCAGAAAATTTTAAAAGCTTTACATATCAAAAATACCTACTGCATGTTGGTATTGCTTCGTCGTCTTATCGATTAAATAATGATGTATGTGATTTGCCACCTCAAATATCTTATAATAAATATTTATCTGAGCTATGTAAGATAGGTAATGCGTTTTTGTCTTTATGAACCGCACGCCACTGTATATAGGGTCTCATATACATATGAATTTTTCTAAAGGACCGATAATATGTTCTTTTAAATGAGGTTTTACGAGAAATAATGCTCAACTTATCCATTGATTAAAACTTCATCTATGTATATCTTATGGCCGTGTATACCTCTCTCTTTATTCGGTTGCACTAAATACCTACTTGCAGAACCTTCTTTTAACGACTGCCGACTAAATCGCGATTGCCTTTGTGCCCTGACAGTCGCGTTGTCAGTTGTTACGCTGACAACCAGTTACATAATAAGCCCGTGTCAGTGACAAATGAATCTGTCCTATAGGGATGTCTCACAAGAGCTTACTTAAAGAAATTGAGTTTTAAAAAGCCGCCAGTATGGCTTCAGCAGTATTGAGTTTTAAGTTGCCGATTGGGGACAATATTGACAGAATTGTTTCTGGCATTTCCTTCTCTGTGATCTCAGCTTTATCTTTTACTTGCATAAATGCGTATACCTACTGAAGGAAAATAGCGTTTCGTTTTTTATAAAATATTTGCATTAAGTCACCATTGTACAACGCCACGCCATTGCCATATGAAATCTCATGTCAATACGATAGAAAGTACAATGGTATGGCCAAGGAGCCACGCGATAGTATGCAAAAAAGTCAGAGCATCTACCAATGCGATAATCATATATCTGCGATCATCAATCCGTTAGTTAAGTATGTACCTATATATCTAAGCGGGATACATATGACATCACAACTGTTCCCTATAACAGCCAGAGGTCAATTAAGCAGTAGGAATTTACAGATTATGCGACACGAAGCCCGTGTGAGACCAACCCTTTCAACAAACCAAAAGACAGATAGCGGCCGCATCGATTCCGTATCTTCAGCAGTCAACGGACATCGTTTAACTTTTTATTGCTTCACCATGTCATAATGTTACATTACAAGTGAAATGTGTGTTTATTATGAAAACATGAGGCGAAATATTTATTGGCTGAATGATTGAATGTCGTTGCTTGTGTACTAAGTTGTGGATAGAACGAAATGGTCGCGGAAAAAAGTTGTTGAAAATTATGACATGGATTGCATGATAAGGCAGTAAGGCATTGTTATTGGTGATTTTAATATGCCATATTTTAAACGATGAAGTTTCTTGTTTACCCTTCTGCTATCCATAACCATCCGTTGCGAAGCGGCAGCGCTTGACTTCTTACTATCGATTAAAATAATTATAATAAATTGATTGATTACAACGTATTGTAATACTGAGACGAATTATAGATAGTGATTGAATCGATCAGAAATTGTAATAGATATATTGTGTCTACATTAATCGTCGTTAACTGTGATACCAATAGACTGATTGGTGAAAAGCTCCTAGCATACGTCGAATCTATGTAAGAATTACAGAAAAAAGGAAAATCATTTATTTCCAACTGGTTATAATTTATTAATTTTAAAAATACACTTTATATACGTGCCTCGGAAAGCATGTAAAGCTGTTGGTCCTGCGCCTGATCTCTCTCCGGTCGTGTCGGATTGCCGTCTCATCGGACTATGAGAGTGAAGGAATAGAGAGAGCACCTGTTTGCGCACACACTTGTGCTCTATAATATCTCCTGCTTAGTTGGCTAATCTCCGGTGAGATTGGCCGCCGTGATCGAAATCGATCAGGAGGACATTATCATTATATACCGAATATTTAATTTATTTATTAATATTTATTTTCGAGATATGCACAACGACGGCACAACAACCAAAAAATGTAACGTCGGAGTTAACCATAGGTACTTTATATGTTCTGTCGTTTTGACATGAGCTTTCATACTGGAATGGCATGGCCCGCTGTCATAATGCCTATGTGACATTTGGTAGACGTGTGACGTCACTTGAATTGCACTACGGTTGCTAAAGGCACTGCTTAGTTGTTAACAATGACAATTTAAAGCTTTCGATCACCGACGAAATCTGGAATCCTTAGTCGAATAGCAATAAGCAAATTACGCGGCAGACAGGGTTATGTGAAAATCTATTAATTTTAGCGCATATAAAACATTATTATATGTTTTGGACTTATCGCGTACAATCAAAATAAATAATATTTTCCAGAAAAAACGAAAAGCACCTGATATTCCTTGTTCAATTCTCGAACGCGACAAAAACCAAGTATTTTCTTTTCTTCAAAAATATTCCGTACTACAATCAGCTGTCCTCAAATTATCAACCGGTCCGTCATAGTACACAAAAATCGATACAATACAACATCGATCAAGAACCGATTGGTCCGATTATCGGTAATTTCGTTACGAGCCAAAAACTGGGCCCAAATGCCTGCGATACAACCTGAGTGAATACTTCTATAATGAAATGACAATTACCTACGACAAGCAAGCGGATTCCTTGCGACCTTGCTCATCTGGGTATCGAACCCTCAGGATCAGTAACTACGTGTTCTCGATGATGAATCGATAAGATTTTAAAACAAAACGAAATATCTGCATTTTTATTATTGAAGAAATACTTGTACTATCTTTTATTAATTTCTAATATAATTAATGCTTCTGTAATTTTAGAGCTTTATTAATGGGATTGAAATATCACTTTGAGTACATTAGCATAGAAATGTTTTTGAAGGATACCTATACAAAATCTTCTGGATCAAATACAATAAGAAGCACCTAATCACCGAGCTGCTTTGAACACCTAACCGTTGCACTTAATAATTCCAAGATGGGTTTTTGTATGTTTAGTACAAATTCTTTTTACCTTTTGTAGTTTTCATTCGTGGAACCATTACCACTGGTAGGGGCGAGCATTTATCGAACGTTCGATTGTTTTATAAATAAAGGCGACCGCAAAAAATACTATCGATCAATCGTGCGAAAGTCAAGCGATGGGGCCAGATAAAGATATCCCATAGGAATCTCATCTTTCCAACGGAAGATTTAAGATATATTTCTCATTGTTCCTCATTTAAGGGCATTACTCGAAGTATGACGACTGTACAGTCAATAATCAACCATACCATGACTTTGTAAGGTTTATATTTGATTGGTGTTTAATGACGTCATATTCGTGCGTCTACAAACGTGAAAGATTTTATACGAGAGCTGTCCAAACATTTTATACTTTCAAATCTGTGCGCTTATCTGTAGTGATGATCAGAAGAGTGTTATCTTGGCCGGATCAGTTCATGGGAGGTTCCCTTAGATCTTTATTACATGGGCCCCGGCGTGGTGCATCCACACAGTTACGTTTTATTGAGTAATAATGAGCCACGATTACTATTTTTGAAATTTGAACACTTCTAATGATGTTATAAAATCGAATTAAGGTAAGGTGTTAAAGGTAAATTAAGCAGAGAAAATCAACACATTTCTGCTAATCTATCTATGAAATCGATTGAAGCTTTTCTTAAGATGTTTGATGACAAAACTCACGAATCATTTGTTTATGTAACTTAAGTCAAGGAGTCTGAAACTAGGCGTTAAATTATATGATTCGCATTACAAATGTACTTAACTGACGACTCTTAAAATCAGTCGCGTAAGGTTCTTATCGAGTAATCATCTATTTAACAGTTACTATGGTGGTAAATTAATTGCTCAGTATGGCCTTTTAGGTCCCTTGGCAAGACCAATAAAATTTTCTACATCATAAATTCTTCTGGTCATTCTTGGTCGGAATTGTCAAATAAATGAAAGTAAGCTCCTTTGTTACATAGGAGAGGGGGGGAGGGGGTACTGTGTACAACGATGTACCTCCAAGTCCCCTAACATGGTGCTAGTGTGACGGTAACGTTATAATTGCGAAAACCTCCAACTATTTCATAGCCATGTTTTATTGCCAAGTTCGATGTTTTTAATTACTTTCCACCAGTCTGCATTTCACAGGAAATATGAAACATTTGTCGCTTGCTTATGGCAAACTGTGTGCTTTATATGATTTTGATGCACATGGTGTTCTAATAATATAATATTTAATGGCCGCCATGACACTTTGAAACGACTACGGAAAACGTTATTTTTAAATCGCTTGTGTTAAACAGGAGTTTGATATATTCGGTACACATGGGTATATAGGTAGTTAGTAATGTAGTTTCAACTGTTGATTACGTCTCGTTTTGCAGGCTTAATAACTAAATTAACTCGAACAGTAAGTACCTACTTGGTAAGTTTAAATTACTGAGTAAGCAAAATCATGAAGCAGTAATTTTAAATTTAGCTCCCTGTCCTCGTGTAAACAAGCCATCAAACCTTCATTACGACAACTGGGCGAAGGCCTAAGTGGACAAAAACACGTGTAAACGTAGACTTTATCATCAATCAAAAATAAAATGCATAAAGATCGAATCAACGGTCATAAGCCTTTTAATAGGCCGTTAAAATGTTTGCAAACCTGCGCTAATGAGCATTGTCGTAACAATAAAGTATGGGGTGCATGTTCTTTTTACTTTTATTACTGAACAATACGCACATTTATAGCACAAATTAGTATTGCATGTGTTTTTATCTCGTCATACAATCTGTAAGCGAGTCAGGGAATTATTCAAGGCACCTATCAACCGGTAAACAGTTAGTTTCAATTGTTTCTTTTGCAACCATTTTCATAAAATTGTAACACCTTATGTGTGTATTGTTATTGAGTTTTTCTGTTAGTAGATTCTCAGTAGCAACCAGGAGTTATGTGTCCAGTAAGATGGCAATAGGCTCTTCCACTATATCATGGGACTATTACGCCTATGACGATTTAATTCAGGGATGACGTGATTCCATGATGCCGTGTTATGAAACATCCTTAAGCAAACTTTACCTTAGCAGAGGTGAAATTGTGTAAGGTGACGAATTTTTTAAGTTCATCAAAACTTGTCATCAATGTTAGATTTAATTTGGAGTACCTCGCTAGCGAGTAAGTAACTTTCTGACGTTGCAAGTATTTTTGTGATTACTGCAAATCTTCTTAATATGTTTGGAAAAGACAGGGGAACTTTCACTTAAAAGCCTGAAGTAATAAATAGACTTTATAAAAATAACTTTTAGAGAGTCTAACGCCCTGGTATCGAAAATATACTTTCTTGTCTTTTCACCAACATTTTATATAGTAAAGTCGTTCAAAACTCTACAGTGTGTCCACTGCATTGCTCCACAACCGCTCATATTTTGATTCCCCGTCAAATTATGCCATTGTGTCCATTGCTCACTGTATTCCGCTACGTCAACTGCATGACATGTTTATTGGTGACGGACGGGTGATGGCAGAGATGGCTGATCGAAGATAAGATTATATTCAGAGCATTTCGGCGAAAACCTGATGGGGTCGTAAATAATCTGATGATGATGGATAAATATGGATTTAGGGGTGAAATCACATCTGTCAGTATTTTATCTATGAAAATTGATGTTTATATATATGATGTTTATATAGATATTTGACGTTTACAGACGAAAACAAAGTGTAATCGTGACCAGGAAATTTGTACTAATTCTACACAACATAACAAAACATCATACCAGTATTCCTCGAAAGGTAGCTGTAGTGGTGTACGCCCGCTTTTTGCCGATATTAAGTACCAATAGGGGCGAGCTTTCAGCTATCTATACTAAATTGGAAACAGTAAGATTTACTGTAAGATGCAAAGGTCTTGCAAATAATAAATAAATAAATCTACCGGGCACATTTTTAACTCTAAACTCGAGTCAGCTACTAAGGATTTTATAAATAAAACTAACTGTTAGTTAGCTTGACTCGGGGACAAACCTCACGCACATGAGATACTTCTTCGCCACCCCTTGTCTATCTCTATTTATTTTCTGTATTATTTTTAAACATATCTTCTGTTGACCGTAAATAATACATGTATATAAATAGAATTTCTAACAAAATGTGACGTTCTTTCGGAAAAAATGGAAAACGTGACCTAAGGCAATCTCTAGCGTACCACACACCCAAGTACCCACAAGTAGAATATCTATATGCTAATAGAAGCGAGAATTTCAAACTTCGATAGTCGTCACACGTATTGATGAGAGCATGCAAGATATGCATCTAATATGCATGTAACAATACATATGCATAAACAGTCTTAAATGAAACATGAATTAACCCGAAAAGTAGGTTCATTTCAAAGTAGGTATATGTCAATAATGCCGGCTGACGATTAGCTAATAAATAGTCACAGTAGTCATAATGTTTTCTAACAATCGTCAAATGGGTCAGGCATCGGGCCTGTATTCCCAAAAGGATTAGGGAAGTGTATTATTTTACACCAATATTTCGCGAATACCGTTTTTGAGCCACGTAGAGGGTCTATTCCCATCCCAAAGGCACAATTTCAAGCTCCGTCCTCCTATTGAAAATGATACTACCCGATCCGAGAATCGAACCCAGGATCTCACGCTCAGCAGTCACGCTTGCGACCAGTAGACCAATAAACCTCAGAGACATCGAAAAAAAAACTCAACGAAATCTAAACCAAAAGCGAAGGCGAGAAGAAATAAGTTAATAAACTCACAAATTAATTATCATTCACCTGGCTGTTTTACGACACAATTTATAGTGCCAAAACAATCTCAGTATGACCATACAAGATTTTCTAACGACTGAATGTATCTTTTATTATAGCAGCATGTTTACATAGTGAAAAGAGGGTTAACAGGCCGTGTGCAAAAATCTGTGATGTAAGCACGACTCGAAAAGCTCGACACAAATACCCTTTTAAAAAACTTAACGGTGAAATGTATGAAAAGTGCCAAAAAGTATGGCGTTATAAAATGAACTTAATCATTATTTATTGAGGTATTAATTTAGTCAATAACAAATGTCCAAAGCTTTGAATGGCGTGTTAGCGAAATTGTTAGAACAACAATATTTGTGGCGCGGCACCTTTTTGTATCGCCCACTGCTGAGCAGGCGGTACCAAGGATTGGTTGGTCTAAGTTAGGAGAGGTCGCCGTTTTCTATTATAGGAATTAACGTGATGAAATATTTAATTAACTTGATTAATGTGATTGTTATGGCCTTTCATCCACGCAACTGCGCCAAAAATGCAAAGACAATTTCTGCAACTTTTAAATAATTCTGTCAAGATTTGTCTCTAGATCCATAAATTAATTTGATTTAAAGTTAAGCCAGTGTCGTCAAACCACATTTCTCGCAGAAAAAGCCAATGCAGCCGAGAGGTTCTGGGACAACCGACCGTGAATAGGCAAGGACAACGTGAACCGATTATCTGGTGAAGGTCGCGAGATCCCGCTGAATGAGAGAAGCACCGGACCGGTCGATGTGGCGATGTTTGGGGGAGTATTTCAGCGAATTATGATGAAGACTGTATTCTGATTACCTTTTTTACTACATTACTCGGGTTGTGAGAGAAGAAGCAAAGGGGGTGCCTCTTCTTACTTCAGTATTCTAAGATCAACGAAGCTCGAAGCATATTTACAGATAAATACCAACCACAGAAAAGTCCTAAAAGTTGTAGACACCTACAGGCACAAGTTACGCGTGAGAATAGTGCGAAAATCATATAATTGACGCAGGTACCTTTGGGGCACGTTTAATTAATTACACCCAACGAGCCGTAGCAGCCTCATTGGTCCATTGGTCCAGTGGTCACAAGCGCGACTGCTGAGCGTGAGGTCCTGGGTTCGATGACGTTATTGAGTCCCATGTAATAGGGAGCGAGCTTATTGCTATCTACCAGTCAGAGTTCCAGACTCCGTGCTGGTACTGAGAATTTTCATACAGAAAAACCCAATAACACTGCCCGACCCAGGAATATAACTCAGCACCTCATGCTTAGCAGTCGCATACCTTACATAATCATAATAATAATCTACATTAACCTATTTTTGACACGCCTCATTATCGCCTTCGCTCTTAAATTGTACCAATATATATGAACAGTCAATTAAATGTATCGCCTACGCCGAATCCGCGACACAACGATCGATACACTATAATATTCATTATTAATTGCGTTATATGTCAAGCTACATACCTACACACTTCAAAGGTCGGTGAGTATATACCTACTGTCATTTATTAGTTTTTGGTAATTTTTACTTGGCTTTACATCTTTGGATTGAGGTCGAATTGGGTCAATGTCGATCAGTGTGATAACTTTATAAATGGCGTAGGTCTGACATTGTTGTACGTACCTGTGTTTACAACTAGCACAGATAACCTTAGTAACATGTACAGTTAACGACAAAAGTGGTGCATGCATTGTACAAAGCTTTTTTATTAATGAAAACTCGTTGTAACTGTATTGACTAGTGTAATAATTAGTTAAGATCATTAAAATCATTTCTGTTAAATTATTCATCCAGTTATGTCGCCGTGACAAAAATCGCTAATATTTGGGCTTATCTAATATTCATATAAATAAATATATATGTAAATAAATAAATTTGTGTATATATGTATGTTCCCTATGGACTCCAAAAAGGCTGGAGCGATTGTGATGAAATTTTTAGATTTTTGTTGAAATCTTCAGATTAACCCAGCGGGTGAACCTGTGAAGTTTGGTAGCGATCGGATAAAAAATGTTTTTTTTTTTTTGCTTTTTACTAGTTTCGTGTACTACCCGTGCGAATCCGGGGCGGGTCGCTAATACATTTTAAAGTCACTCATTGAGCCAGGGAGAAGCTGGAAAAGAAGTGAAGGAGCTAGACTCACGAGTCACTGGCATAACAATAGAATCGGAAAACTATAAATACATAGAAGCAATGTTTTCAGTATGAATATGACTTTAGAAAATGTAATTATGAGCATTTTAGTTCATAGTATTGGGTTTTTAGTAACTTGCGCACGGGTTAACATAGTAACGAGGTCGAATTAGGTGGATATCGATGAATTTGATAGGTTTATATTAATTTTATAGGCATCTAAATATATTAGTTCTTCTACATAATTATATGTGTGGACTCGCTCATGCCGTAGTGCAGCCATGTCTAACTGGTGGCTCGCGGGCCGCATGCGGCCCACTGAACATTTTCTTGCGGCTCGAATAAATTTTGAAAACAGCCACATAATGCGGCCCGCAAACGTGTTAAAAACCGTTTTTGAAAATGTCCTTTTTATTGGAAATTTAATAAATATACTTGTCCTATAATAGTATTTTTTATTATATTTTCAGTAGTTTGTCTTCTGAAGATTAGGTTTTGGTGCTCACCTAGCCCACGGTCTTCATGCTTTTGGCCCACCAGTGACTGAATTTGACATGACTGCCGTAGTGGAAGGATTAGCCAATGAACAATGGTAGTAAGGTGTGTCATATTTGATCACTCGTTGAGTATTTTCTTTGCACTCCCTCGACTATATTCGATGGGTGTTTGAAACGATATTTTGTGCAGTATGAACGGCAATGAACGGTGTGCGCAGTACACGTCACGCACGCCTTTATATAATATGTAGGTATTTTAGTGCGAAAGTTTTAATAACAAATTGAAAGGCAATGGGCGGTCAACCTATAAAATTCGTACTTTTTACCCTGATATCAAAAAGCCTGCCCGCAGTCATACTCGCAACCGCAAATTATCAATAAGAAAAGGTAATATTAATAACAATAACAAAAATAATGTTCTGAAATTGTGCCATTATTTCTTGATTAATACTTATAAATTGCTCAAAACAATAAGCTTTACAAAAACTCAACGGACCTTGGAGAAATATTTGGCAATAACATGCAGTAGAAAAAGCTGATCAAGCAGTTCAAGACAATATAACGTGTCGTAAGCCATAAGCGAAAATTATCGATAATAATCAATAACTTTCCACAAAAAGTGCGATTAAAATATTGATGAAAGCTTTTTTATCCGACTTACACCAAACTCCCACTACGCAACGTTATTTTACCCTTAAAATTATGGCAGTAAAGTTCAAAATTGATCAACGCGAATTATACAATAAAAGAGCGAACATTCTCTAAATTAAATGTCAAAAAATGAATGAAAAATGCAATCATCGCGTCAAACTCCACCAGAAACGATAAACGTTAACAATAAAAATGCCTTCAACACATATCAAGCCCAACTACAGCTTAAACCTTCGTTATATACACATTCAAGCATGTTAACTATTCAATAGTGGATACATATGCAGATGCAATCGATTTATTTACCTATCGATATTGTTATTAGAATCGATTAAAAAATAAATTCCTGTTCGTCCTTTAAGATGACAATGAGTGAAATACAATTACGAACAACGGTATTTCTTTTCGCATTATTTCTTATTATGTTCATATTAGGCAAGATGGGATCGTAATGACGCAATTAATTTTCACGATAAATGATGGCATGTTTTTGTTATGTGACAGAGTGACTAAAATAAACTTTTGTGCCGACGGAATGCAGAAAATATGATATACGATGAAATCGTCGCAGCGCAGGCGCAGTTATTCCGTTACTACATTCAGAAGTTATTTTTGTCTATTTATCGACATGTTTCACTCATTCAATACCATTAGCTACGCAACTGAATTAACGTTTAATTAGTGAGTAAAATTACTAGAATATGTGTATTAAAATACTATGAAGATATACAATCTTAATACCGACCAATTTATCTACATTATCGTTAATCAACAAGCCGAATCATGCCAACATTTTTATCTCGACATTTTAACAACGATTAATACCGATACAATCGGTTCAACTATCGATAAAATCTTATCGATGTGCACGCTCTAGTCATAGCTTAAGGCACCTGTTTACGGTTCTGTACATCATGGTGTCATGGCGACAGGTTGATGATGTATATGATAAATAAGCAAAATACTGGCTGATGGGCGAAGCTATAATTGTTTACAGCCGACGGAGGGTTTATGTAGGGTTCATTCATCATCATCACCGTTTTAATAGGGGATAATTCATTTAATAAAGGGTTGTATTGAAATAAAGAATTATGGTAAATGTGTTTAACCCCTTTTCTACGGTGTGCTAAATAAATACACGTTATTTCCCTGGGATACTTTTGTATCAAAGTTTTAAAAAGTCGAAACTCTAGGCCAGGGTTTCTTAAAGTGGGGTCCACGGACCCCTTAGAGTTCGTAAAATGTGTGGTAGGGGTCCGCAGCAGCTCAATTAACCCTTAACATTAATTAGAAAATTGTGTAGCAAACTAACGCGTCGTTTGTTTAAAACCGCTCTTGCTGGCCACTGTTGAGCGGCCCGAGATGCGGGAGGACTGTACCTACACGATTCCACATGTTTTTTTTTCCTTTAATATTCTTTGACAGGGGTCCGTAGAATTTTAGAAATTCTGGAAGTGGTCCGTGGCTTCAAAAACTTTAAGAAACACTGGTCAAGGCGCACGGTAACAAAAGAGCGTAGGTCCTATGAAGAACAGACCGGCAAGAAACTCCATGCATTTTCTTTTGGATGTAATTAAGAATAAGAACTACATGAGGAGTTTTATTGAGGGTCAAACGTCAATTTGCATCTAAAATCGGTGGTACTTTCTTGGGAAAGTATCATAGCGATTATTTTGCAGATTGATAAGACTTCAATATAACAAAGTATAAACATGAAAAAGCACTCCAAGATAACATCGCTAAATCCTCCGCTTTCGGAAGAGCCTTAAGTACAACTAATTTGCATGATTCAATCAACGCTCGCAGAAAAATCGGGGAGCTTCGTAAATTGATGATATACCAAGAAACGCACCTAATATCACCACATTTTGTACGACACTTCCTTGTTAAAAGATGCGCGCGCGACGCATGATAAATCATACAGAATAAAGGCAAGTTTACACTTTGTAAATTATAATTAGAGGCAAATTGAGCGTAACAAGAGATTAATTAACACTCACTTATTCGATATATTGGTTTGCAGGTGATATACTTTCCCAATGGAAGTGTAAAGGAGCCTTAATTGTTGCATGTTTGGTTATACATAACTATTAATATCTATCAGCGATCGTTATACACCACTAAATTTTAATTAGCAGAAAAAAAATAATTGCTTATACAGAATGGGTGACTCGACACGTACATGCATGAAATAAGAAAATTTATTGAATTAAAATTGACGTAGATTTTCACATTTGCTTTATATGAAAAATTATACTTAAAAACATTCTTTTTACTAAAATAACATACTATATTATTAATTAAATTCAATACCTACGCGTGCAATTTTAATTTGTCGAAATTAAAAAGTTCTAGTAAATAAATATTTTGGGGTATATCTATGTATATTTAAGTATTAATAATATCACACAGTACACTTCTTTCTTACAAAATAGCACACCGGCTAACCCTTCGGCGAAATTACGCGTGATATTACTTCATCTCTAAAACCGTGACAAACCGTTTAAAACAAAAACTTAGGCCAACAACATCAAACCAATTTTCAGTGCCCAAACCCGGCCAGATCCAAATAGTTATAAAACAGCCCCAACCTCATTGTGGGTTCAACATCTGACCCGCAATTTTAATCAGCCGATAGCGATGATCGACGATTATTGTACTAAACCGATACACCAAGAATGATGGCAGTCCTCGTGAGCTGTGCCTCTATTTATTGAATCTGATAGGCAAATTGATGTGAAATATCACATCATTGTGGTGATATGTATCGGGGTTCTTGAATAACAAACTAAAATTGAAATTTTGTTATTTGGTGGAGTCATAGAATCTTATTGACATTCCTTGAAGCTCAATTTCTTAAGTAATAAACCCATTTCACCGATTCATATTGAGTTCCATGTAAGAAGGGGCGAGTCTATTGCCATCTATCGGGCACTTTTATACTCCGTGCTGCTACTGTGAATTTCCATACAGATCAAACTCAATAACACCCAGGACCTGACGCTTAGCAGTCGCGTTTGTGACCACTAGACCATAGAAGGTAGGTAGTCAAATATATTATTTGTGATAGCAAATACATAAACTTTAAACGAGCTTGGGATTCGCCTAATGGGTAAGCAGAAACCCCTAACCGTGAACACAAGGAACAGTCGATGGCGACCTAAAACAAAATTTGGTATGCATTGCGTTCCAGTAGACTGATTAGGTTTCAGCCGAAACACCACAAAATAACATAATATGAGTGTCGTATACTTTTTCAAGGCAAACCTACTATTTCGTCGATATTTTAAATTGTGGTCAAAGACCATTTGTTTGTCTTTGACGACAATCTAATTATCTAATTTCCAATAAATAATATAAATCATAGCCATCGTATATAATGTTAGTTTTGTTCTTTCTTAGCTTTGTTCTCTCTTACTTTCTCAATAAACTCTGTAATTCTACCGTGATTCGTGTTTTCATTTCTCTTAGAACTTTGAACGAAAAATTGCCTGTGCTTGGACTTAACCTTCATATAATAAATTATAGGTTTGCTTCTCGGTAACCTACCCCAACTAGCGGCGTGCAAAGAGTTTTTAGACGGTAGGCAAAAAAAATTAAAAGCTTACATACTTAAAAATACCTACTGCAGGTTGGTTTTGGTTCATCGTCTTGTCAATTAAATAATGATGTATGTGACTTGCCACCTCAAATATCTTATAATAAATATTTATCTGAGTTATACATAACTACATAACTACCCTACAGGGTAGGGTGTCTTTTTGTCTTTATGAACCGCACGCCACTGACCCCAACCCTAAGAAAAAGGAGCCTAGCAATAAAATAACAACTTATTTTGCGATAAATGTCAATAGATGCTAAATTATTATTTTTATTCTATTTTCTTGTCGATCATATATACTCTTGTCTTTTATACTTATAACAAAATGTCACTTCCCTGAAGGCTCAGGTCGTCAGGATGGTTACATATGCCAATTAATATTTAATCTGCTCCTCGACAGTAGGTTAGCATACAGTCATTAGTGTTTAAGGAAGAATCTACGATTCTGCTTGGCTTTAGACCTTTACTTAATAAAACAAATAGTGAAACAACAAGTATACTAATTCTTTTTCTTCTTTAATTTAAGAGCTCAGTTCTGGTCGCTGAAGCAATCGCCACTTCTATCCTCTGCCTTCATTTTGATAATACTAGACACAAATTTTTAAAGTAATCTTATCACACTTGATAGCAAGAACCATCATTAAAATACCAAATTCTTCACCTAAATCAGCAGTTAAAATCCCTTTTAATTGACTAGAGCGTCCTCAGAAAAAAGCATCAGTATAAATTCCGCGTACATTTTGATTAAGCGTTCCCGTTCCGATGTCCGTCAATCATTATCGACGACGGCCCTCGAATTAACGCCCGAATATTATCATCAAACAAATTGTTTTGGTAGTGTTCCCGGTTACACCGAAAATTGTTAAGTGCATACTTTTGCATTTAAAACGCGTCGCATCCGCATAAGAATTATGATCATAAATCTTGGTGTGTTGACGTTCTGTTTTATGGATGGATTTTTTAGCTTCATAGGATTTCGTGATTGATTGCAGGGTCCTGTTACTTAAAGACCATAAGAGATATCTTAGAAACATTGAGTAACCTAGTATGACTTTATTAAGGGTTATAAATAGTTTTGAATATTTCTGCTGCAAATAGACTGGCTATAAGTAGTTCCCTAAGAGTCAGGAAACACGGATCAAAATTCGTGTTACATCTAGAGAATGGGTATTACAACACTATATATACCAATCCATGCTATGACCATACTACTATCCAGGCACGATCGCAGCCAAAGATTTAGGTGATATTAACATCAAACTGAAATTTCATTTCATATAAAAAGAAATGTTAAGCAAATTAGAATTTATTGCACAAAAAAAAAACATATAGAATATTATAAATAAAAAAAATGCCCTATTCTTGATTTTATTCATTAGACGTTTTAAGCAGGTACTTAATTTTTTTCTTTAATTTTCGTTAATTTTCTATTTTTAGGTTTGACGTGTACGATTTGGGGTGGGAGGATCATGACACCTACGACCCCTCACACCCTCTCGGACCGCTCCTATCACCAACTCGTTTGCGTTGCAACATCAGAATCATTCAAAAAAGTTCTACTCCCTTCATCCCCTGACCTTCCCAAAAGACCTACCGACCCAATGACACCCAATACCCAAAGCTCTTTACAACCGGAACAATTAAATTTGTCGTAAAATCCATACGAAATAATCCCTTACCATTAAAACATAATTTCCCGTATTTATGTCAGCATAAAAATTCCAATTTCTTACTAAATACCCATTAACTTATGAATTGATGTCCAACGTTTTAATTTCACTTGGGTTGTGTCAGCGGCTTAATGAAACTACGGACTTAATGTTAAAGGTAATTATTGAAAATCTTCCCTTTGATGACAAACTCGTTTTGTGTCACGGAATAGTAAACAATGGAGTGATAATGAGCTGAATAGAGCGGTAAATATCTAGACCTTAAACGCACTGCCCTGGAATCACTCATACTTCTAGTTCAAATTTTGTCGAAACTTGTGCATCACCTTCATTATTTATATGTCCCCGTGGAAGGATGGTGACAGGTTCTATCTACTTCCGACACCAGTCTGTATTTTACGAGTATTTTTACAATAATGTCTGTTATTTTTGTGATGATGTTAAAATAAATACTTTATTATTATTACTATTAAATATTTGCGATGGAATGTGCTCTGATTGAGAGATTAAAATAACGGAAAGCAATTTATGACAGGTAAACGCTAATAAATTGATACGGGTGCCTGTCAATTATGACTTGTTTGGCCATGCTACGTATGGTGCACAAACATTTATCTACAACAGTCGAGCGATGACAGACGTATCATCCGTTCTGCATTTCACTTAATCGGCGATTATGTTTCGTTTATGACTCGACGTAGATTTTAGCACTCCATTTCTTACTACTCTGTGGATTACTTTTTGTTCATTTTGACCTGTGTTTCAATCTTATTTTACTCGACCCACTAACGTTTGCGGTTAAGTCCGAGTCGATTTATAAATAATTGACCTTAATTTTTCCATAATTGAATCACTGTTGTGTTTTCACTGGAATCCTCGCAAAATATCTGAGTGTTCTAAATGCTTAATGTATAGAGGAAATTCGATGGACCAAATAATGGATTTATTTCGACATATCCGCAGTAACTATCAAAAGTGAACTTCGGGTACAGCCGAGTAGGGAACAAAGCTACAGTAATCGTACCGAAGAACGGTGATAAGTTATCACAACTGACTGTGGTCGTTAGAATGATTAACATGTCTGGCTACCCAATGCTTTGTTTTGTTTAAGCGCCTTGTCAGCTAGTCAATGTATAAAAGGAAATAAATAAAAAGGGGTAATGGAATTTTCTGTAAAATTACAATTTTACAGAAAATTCCATTACCCCTTTTTCAGTGATTATAACTCTCCTAACGAACCATTTCCTGGCATACTTAAATTCGGATAAAAATAAAAATCCCGAACCATTCTTTGTGATGCTTTTAGCTTATTCATCATAAACAAACAGATCTAATTCACTCTTTCACCACATGTAAATCCGCATCATAAAAGACTCAAAACGCCAACTTTGTTTACAATTGTGTAATAAAAAAACAAAACAAGTGGCCCGACTTTTCACACAGTAACACGCTCACAAAAAACATCAACTTGCGCAATTTTGACAACCCGCGTTGTATTGCGTGAACGAGCAAAAATTTTAATTTACGGTGTATCTGACTCCCATAAGCCATGTGATTTCTGCGCCCGCGCCGCACTGCAAATACTATCCACACTTAACATTTAAATGATGGTTTCAACCGTCAATTTCCCCACCATATAATTGAAATCAAGTCTTCGGCCGCTAATTGAAAATCCATGAGTAAAGCCATGGATTTTTAAAGGAAACTTTCCAAAATTGCTTCGTGTCTGTAGGGTCAAGTTGACCGAGTAACGCCCCGATCGTTTTCTTATAAAATGAGATGGCTTTTTGCTAAAAGTTCACCGGAATGTGTAGTGTATGAATCAGATTTAATGTGCGAGAGGATTGCGAGTGTAAAATCACAATGTTTACTGATATTTACGCGATCTCTACAAGTACTTGTCCGGATTTATGTATCCGTCGTTTCGTGCTCTTTACAATCGCTGCACTAACACTGCCGAGACCACGAGACAGTAACAGCTTTTTCTGCGAATGCAGACGTCGGACAGTTAGTAACTAACGATGATAGTACTTAGCACATAATATAAGTTTTAATGACCAATATTTCATCCAAGTTTGTAAAAACAAAGAGTAAATATTAAAGCATTAGTTCTGTCATCTGAGATAGAACCGGGTTTATTAAGACTGAAGAGGTGATTCAGGTGACATAGGATAAAATAAATTAAAAGCATTACACTTAATCTTCAGTTATTGGAAAGGTATGAAAAGAAAAACATTAATTCCATTTATAAACACATTGCTGTATCTTCATCTCTGTATTAACTTACTTAGAACTTTTTCAATCAAACGCCGTCTGTACTTGGTGTAGAATATATCTATACCTACATAGAACCAGATAACCGCCCGTCTCTATTTCATTAAGGCTCAGAGTCCTAAGTGACTACACTACTAAGTGATCTTAACCGATAGACTAATCTATGAGTTAACCTACCTTAAGAGACACGCTTGCATGCAACGATTTAGGTCACCCGTTGAACTGGCAATAGCACAATAGCTTGACCCTTAAGCTTAAGCCGAACGAAGCCACTATTCTCTCCAACAATATTGGATATTGGCGACCACCTATAATCTCTATTCTTGGTCTAAAACATGTAAATTATAGCTATTCTCTACATTGTACGTGGGCGGATAGAAAGTAACAAAATTGATACAAATATCACTTCTATAATACGTATTAATTATTTTTAATGACTAATCGATAGAAGGCGCACCCAAAAATTCTTTGAGCTATTAAAGTGTTGCAATCTTCAAATCTAATATTTAAGTTGCAAATCTAGTTTTGCTTCCTCGTGGATTTATGAGTATTACTTGAAAGATATGGGACGCTTTTTATAGTCCACTATTGGAACTGTCCTGTACTGGACCTGTCCACAAAGTGTTCAGATTTTCTTTATCCTTGTTTACTTCTATTCCTTTCTGGCCAGCGCAAACGATCAGACCGAATCAATATTCTAAACATTATATATATTATCCAATAAAAAAAACTTCACTAACCCCCACAAAAGATATCCAACTTTAAGACTATAACCATAAATCTGTCATCATTAACTCAACCTTTTTCATCCCTTAACTAAAGAAATCGATTTGTAAACTACACAATAAGAGTATTAAATATAATCATTCTCACGCATGTGAACGCAACGGAACGCATCGCAGTAATGGCATCGCGGTATTTCTGTGGCGCGTATAAAAATGCTCGATAACACCAAGGCGGTGCTTGGTGGGCAATTTGCATTAATATAACGTGTCCACGTTATCGGTGTAGCGTCCTCGTGTGCCAGTTTGATGCGACAGGGACGGGACGCAAATTATAAATGGAAAGTTCGGTAGGATCTTGGAATACTTGCGAAAAAGGTCCTTTGTGTTTGGATATCAAGAGAATTTCTTTATGTTTAAGAGTTCGAATTTGGTTCTAGGAAACTGCTTATTGTAAGGAATCCGCGATACCACAGTAAGACAGGACGAGCTTGAAAAAAATATTTCTGGCAAAGTGCAATAACGGATTGTATTTTAGCGAAAATTTACGTAAAGCAGTTTTCGTTTTCGCAGAGCTAACAGATCGCTATCAAATTCCTACATATAATTAAGTAAGAATTTCTCTAATTACTGCAGGTACGTCTATCATTGCTCTCACTGACTATCTACATAATGTGACAATCAACAGTCATATATCAACATAACGCAACACATATGGACCGTTACAACGCAACGAGCATTTGTTTGTGAAATTGAAATCGATGCATTTTTTGCATTTGAAAACGTAAGTAGAAATTGTGACTGTGTAAAAAGAGTATTAAAAGGAAAAACTTATGCTTGCTCCAAAATTAAATATCGGAATTTGAATAAAGTAAAAGGATCATTAATCAGTATAGAATTTATGCTGCGTTTCATCTACAAATTCCAATTTCAAATAAACAGTAAATCAAATTGTTTTACCCCAAACAATCAAGATAGGGGGAAACAAATTACAGGAAACTATTGTTCACGTGAGTTTGTAAGTTGTTCCTCGACGGGATCTAAGAAAACTTAGCAAAAATAAGAGAGAAACTGCGAAAGCTTAGTGTGATGGGAAAAGTTCTTATATCCCATATATGGAACTGTCTGTACTAAAAACACTTACTGTAATATATTCAGGACAGAGAATTGACATAATAGAGAAAACTTTCCCAATGGCACAAAATTTGGATAGTTGTTGATATTCTTACACTTTTGCATATAAATAAGTTGATTTTCATTTGAATACTGACGAGCAAAACTATAGTTAAAAAATCCTGAATTAGTTGTGATAAGATTGTTCTTTTTTGTTTAACTGCAATCCTTTCTCGAAGTATAACATTTTTCTAGCTAAACAATCTACATAAGTACGGTATGTAGCAAGAAAACATTTACTTACACAATTTTGTAGTAAACCTACTTAGAGAAGCGATTTTTATAACCGTTTGCAATAATTATTACTCCCAAATTCACAATAGTCAGACTAATTTCGGTAAGAGTAGTCAAAAACAGAATTTCTCATAAGTTTCTAAGTATCTCTGTAATGCATTTGAACTTATTAACATATCAAACTAATAATCAGAGACCACACACACAAAAACCGATAAACAGGGTCTCAATCGTCCATTGTACTATTATAAGCAGAATAATCTCCATACTACAATCATTTGGACAACCAGATTGACGGTCAAATAAAGTCTGCAAACAGACGAACGGCACTAGAATCCTCTATAAATTTACCCTATTGAAATGACGATCAAGTTGTGAAATTACTTGACCAGCATAAAAAGAGACACCTACTCCACTACTAAAATAAGAATTCCTTGAAAACGAAGAAACACGAGACGAAAGTGTAAGCTCAAATGAAAACGGTCGGCATTATGTAGTAAGCGACGCACGTACCAAAGATTATTCACGGAGCGTCACAATATTTTAAACGGATGCATTAAGTCCTGACCCCTCACAGATAATATTGGTGTCCAGTTTAATATATTATTTAATGAATGTGGAAAAATAAGGTGTTACTTTATGCAGAAACGTGCATAAAGTCATGAGTTACAGTACGTCGGCGTGAAAGCGAAAAAACTAATATGTTTCATGTTGTTTATCTTGTACGTTGAGAGTATTATTTTGTTTTGAATGTCTGATTTATGAAACGGCGTGTAACCTATTAAACTTTGCAATGAGTTTGGAATATTGTAAAGCTTGTAGGAAATATATCGTTTTTCTAAACATTTTCATACTTCAGTTTTATTTTTTGACTAAATAGGAACTTTGGCTTTTTTCAAAGTATTTTTGCTATTGTACTAGTCTGAAAACACAAACATATTGATACCTGTAAAAGCACATCAAAATACACACAAAATGCAAAAGTCAACATTGTTAGTAGTTAATAAGTTAACTTAAAACTATAGATAATAGGAAAAACCACGTACCTTGCTGCTGTCTTCATTTTCATTCTTCAATGTTCACAAGACGCAAAAGATTGGCCAATCTTAAATTCTAGAATTAAAACGTAACTTTGTCGAAGGCAAAAGAAAGCTGTCCGAAACGCCTTTCCACGGCCGGTGTTCACAAACCCGAAGGTGGATCATTGAGCAATTATTGCAAGTTTATGATTGTAATATTCACGTCGGAACGGCGAATGTAATTACGGGGACAGCGATACAGCTTTTGGCTTCGACACAGTAAAAACTATCAACCGACCGAATCGAAAATGCATCGCTCCGATGACGGCATGCGTACACAAGCGAGCATCTCAATTTTGTCGGATTTTATCATCGATATAAGCCAAACACTATCGGACACACCCTTTAAAACACCGATATTAATAATGCAACGTAATTAAAAACGTCAAATCGGATGTTTTACGACAATGTTTGTAATACAGTTAATATTGAAACGCGATGGGAGGATGATCCTTATGGTCCGTTTTGGCGGCGACTAGAAATTAAAGTACAACAAAATTCTATTGAATGCGTACACATCACTTTAGGCCTTTAAATGATGTGCCGAATGTCGATAAAATAGTGTTGTACCTTAATTGGGGCCCCATAGTCACCGCCCCTATTTACATTTTCTGTTCCACGGCGCTATCGTTGAAGTTTCACCAACTTGCATTAAAAATCAGAAAATAACTCTACTTACTGAAGGATCTGAAATGTTACTACGGTGAAACTTCAAGTTCAGGCACAGGACATCATACAAGACCAAGTTCCCAGGGATTATCCGACAGTGGATGGGGAGGTAGGTAAGATCTTAGTCACAATACAAAACCTGATAAGATTTTTTAACGTTTTATTATTTTTTATATATATATTTTTTGTAATGTCTCTTCCGATTTCATCAACGACATTGTACAACCACATTATATAAATTACTCGAAACGATAAAATAAGTTTATTAAAAATAGAGTAGATTAAATCTTTCAAAAAAATATTTAAATAGAAAAAAACTTGTACAACATTGCATCTAGTATTACAAAATGAACTTGCTTATTATGTTATTTATCGTACATATTTACAAAAAATGTATTTTACAGTAACAATGATCTAGCGTCTTTAGGTATTGTTTCTATCACATCGTCATTGTGCCGCAGATGGGACAAAACTCGTGTCCCATGCGTCACATCATAGTAAAAACTTAATCATCGAGTAATTTTCTTTCTACATGTATTAAAGTCGGCCATTTCACAACCATTAGAGTAATGTTTCTGAAATATTGTCACAACAATATGTATTCACTTTAATTTTGCCGAAACAGCCGAAAATATATGAACAAATTGTAAATGAATTAATTAATATTTTCAACATTAACTTCTTGAAAGCTTTTGTAATTTTTGTGACAGTATTATACTTAATATATAAATAATTTATCAACAAAGTTCTACATCACACAGTCGGCTAATTAATTTTCATTTACAGCTTGCAAACAATTCTCCCTACTCGTGATCACAATAAAGTAGGTATATCAAGCCATTACACACACACGGGGTGCAATAAAGTCGCACGTCAAAAATATAGTATAAATATTATAATGAGAGCTATAAATTTCATACAAAAATATACATGTAGCTACCGCGTGTGTGTAAAGGCCTTAACACGAACAAGCTCTTAAACGAGAATGGAATTATTGCACGTCGCACATTTATCAGCGAAACATGAATAATCGTCTCGGAAAGCAATGAGCGCCCGTCGAAAAACTTAATTTCATATTTAAATATATGTTTTCGATGTTTTTGTCTTTGTTTTTCGGCGTTCGGCTAATGTTTCTGTCAACGGCGTGCCTAATTTCATGATTGACACTTCGCTTGTCGGATGAGATTCGGGAACGAGACGTTGGAAGAAAATTAAGGTATCATTCAACTGTAATAACACTTTTTCTCTCGAACGATATTAAGTAGAGGCAATGTAATTGCAACTTTTTACTTTGATATGCTTTCAAATTACTACCAAATTTCAGACATAACAACATTACTGACCTTATTTACTGATATGGCATTATGTCGGGTGAAATTGACAGTTTCATACTAAAGTGAACCAAGTGAAGTGTCAAAACATTTAACTAATATATGAACTATCATTGTAATTTTTAAAATTATCAAAATTCTTCATGATTTCTCTCAAAAAAGTCTAGACTAGCGTCTGGTTAACTTAGTGCTTCAAAAATTAAGTACCAAATAATTAAAATATTGTGACCACAGTTTCAAGGGGCCAATAAAGAGATTCCGTAACATAATACTGAGAAATAGTCATTTAGTTTAATTTTAAGTACAATCTTCGGCTTCTCACTTGGTCGTTCATAAGGCACTAATAAGACACTTTGATAAGTCTTCATAAGTACAGTCAGCAACAACAAACTTCTAAAATTTACGACGAACTTGTATTAAACTTTAAAAAATTTAGCACTTTCGTATATTTACAAGATAACGCCAATATAGCAATTTTATGTGGCTGAGTGTACAACCGCATCACTTGTTAGGATACATACGTTACTTAACACTTAATATATTAATTTATTATTATTGTATCAACGTCAAAATCGCGAGATCCAATTTTACTAGCACTTTGTTACTATACTATGTATAACTTAGCCATTTATCAAAATTTGGATACTAGTAAAATTGAACTATGAATCCACTGATGCTTTATTAAAATTCTAGTAATAATAATTTAAAAACTAAATAAAAATAAATAAGTATTACAACCAACTAAAATATTTTGTTCGGAAATGAATGGTAAATTGTTCATTATACAGTTTGACTGGACATACTAAATTATTCATTAAATATTCGTTCTAAAACCACTTTATTTGATCACTAGTGACTGGCTGTCGTGAGCTAACACCCACGCCAATTCAGACATTACGAAGTGCAAAAATATTTTAACAAAGCATCAGCCAATGTTCCAAAAGTCGCTCAAACACACATCATGCCTTACATTAATTAAACTCGTTACTCTGGATGGATCACAAACAATGTTAAAAAATATACACTGAAGCGCACACTGGGAATGTTACGTACATACAGGTATCAATAACAGGACTTGGTCCTTAAGGACTTGCCACTAACTAACTACATTATAAAAATATATATTAGAATTTTACCATTAAAATTATTATGAAACAATTTTCAAGAGATCACCCATGAATGTATCCGAAGTCGTTGCAGCAGCACCAACATTATAGCACCAATTGAAAGTTATGGAACGGGATGTTTTGAGGCAGAATGATCTATGGTCCTTAAAATTAATTCGATGCATTCAAATTCAGTAATCGTTGGACTTAAAACTATAAAGAGGATGGCACTCGTTTAATGGCCTGAGAATTAATGAGTAAAATGCATTAGAGTAAACCTTAAAGTAATCGATTTGGTGCACAAAATTAAATTTCGAACTTCGCAATATTTTTGCGACTGAATGTACTTATCATAAAGTGAGCGAAATTCGAAATTTATTTCTGCGATATCGTACTTTCTTACAGTTAAAATAACTCGAAAATATATGAACAAAATGTACATAGCGAACGTAAACGTTTATTATGCTAAGCCTCGCGTCTCATGTGATTTGGTAAAGCGAGTCACGTAAGTTTGTTTGTTTGTCTTTCCTCTTGTCTCGCTACATTCTATGCGTCATTCCGTTTTGATATATCAACTATTTATGATGGTATTATGTTAATGACTTGTTGATTTGTATGATTCGATCTGCGAGGAACTGAGTAACGGACCGTGTATAGAGAACAATTACAACTCTATTAGAGTAATATGGTTTTACCATTAAAAAAAGGTTACATATCCATAATTTGAAGACTAATTTATAAAAAAGTTCCGTTGCAATATTCTGAAGATAAACTAAAAACTGTTAACGGGGTTCTTTTCTCCGAAAATCTTTGTATTTATTTTATAGAGACAGAATTAATATAGAATTTTACAACATCCGTAACTATAAAGCCGAGAGCAATAGTGACATTCCGAATCACAAAGTAGATATTGCAGTACCGTTATTGCAAAATGTATCGTATAACAGCACAAAAGAGAGAACAGAATTAAGTCATAATTTAAGGAGGATGGCCATTTCGAAAGGTTGTGTAACGCCAAGTGAACCGCGAACGCTTTTTATCGCGCACACCACCTACTCAATGACGTCACTCACATGCAAAGGCACAAAACTTTAAAAATTCAAATTTAAAAATTCGAATTCATTTTGATTTAAATCTGGCAACAGTCACTAACAATTGTGGCGACGAGACCACCGGCTTGCGATTTAAAAAAGTAAGTTAGGTCGCGTAGGTTGCGCTCGCGTTGTCGTGGGCGGGCGGAAGTGAGAGCGTCAACGTGGAGACTTTTGCATCCTTATCTAACAACAATTAACACGACTTAGAGCGAAAAGGACGGTCGATAAACAATTCCGCAATGTCACAGATCACAAAACCCGATACTAGGCTGTCAAGGCTCGTCAGTTTACGACCACTTTCGGTGCAGATAGTGATGCAACCGATCGGATCTTGCTATCCGAAGTTGACGTAGCTACGCGTGCCTTTCATTGAGAAAAATATGGTCATTATCGTGCGAGTGTTCATTGCAGAAATTACAATATTCATGTCACGTTTCGTCGTGAATGTTGTTATAAAAAATTGCAATAAATATTGGTTTTACGGCGAATCGCTTCAGAATTGATATGGTTCAAATAAACAGGCGTGTTATCGATCAACTGGTCGGCAGCCCGCCGAGCCTCGCTTACATACCTTCATATTAATTTGATACAGTTAGCCAACTTTTCGCAAGGCTGATACTTTTTTAAATAATGAGATTTAAGTATCACAGCGAGTTAAAACCTGTGCAGTGTGCACAGCCTTGAAAGATTACTTTTGACATGAGACTACAAAATATATTGATGTGTTTGAATGTGTGGAAAAGGCCTGATAAAAAGTAGTATTTCTGCTGATATTAAAGAAGATTGTGCTTTTATCGACATAACTTAATAAAAGTTATATTACCCGAGCATTATGTGTCCGCACGCGTGTTAGTAACACAATATATCGAAACGTACATACCGAAATGAATGGGTTGTAACAGAAGATAAATTGCTAAACGCTAAATTACTTTTAGGAAAGGCTTGAAGTAATCGCCGACACTTTTACAGTCACACTAAAGTGCAGCCAGACAAAAGGATTACTTATAGCAATAAAATTGGTTGGTGCCTGTCGTTTTTGCGTCAAATTTGCGCGATCAGCGGCGAATCTAACGCGATTTCATCGGTTTATCTACGATTAAATTGTGGTGCGAGTTATGAGATATAAATTGCAAAACACAAAGCAAAAGTACATCAACGACTGGCGATTTATTTTATTTTAAATTCTATGTAGTCTGTATTTCCAAATTCAAAGAACATTTCTAATTTGGTCAGAGATAATGTTACTATTTTTAAAAATAAAGTTGTTATCTGTGCTATGTATGTAATAATAAAAGCTTATTAATTTAATCACTCCAGTTTCTCTAAACGAGCTGAATAATTAAACGTAGAATTGAGTCATCTCGATACACACCTTACTAATTTCCATATGATGTATCTCTTTATATGTATATCTACGAACAACTAATAATTTCATCTACTTGTGTTCTTACAACTTCTATTTTCATTAGAAATACTAACATCCTATATATTTATTGATCTTCTAAAAACCGCTTCGGTCTCGTAACTCGCGCTACAGTATCAAACGCTACGGAGAGAACCTCGCCACGATTTTACGATCCAATCTCTAGAACAGAGCCTGCGACGCAACCGCACCGAACTATGAATGGCATCTGACACTTCCTACATCTGTCGCCTCGCTATTTATAACCATACAATTTCGACTAACACCCGGGAAATTGAACAATCCAACTTACATGACCATTCTTTAATCGTTCAGTAATTTCAACCCATGGCCGTGACACAAACCCTTCAATATCCAATTTAAGGAAAAATTTAACTGCTGTATCATGCCATGCAGGCCAGACAATCACATATAATATGTAGTTGTTTATTCAGGTTTCAAAATTTACTTTCCTTTTGAATGTAACCAATTTAATTTGCTACAGTTTTTAAAGGGGCATTCGATTCTAGAGAAAAACAGAAACTGGTTCTTTGATACAGTTTTTTTAAAGAAAGGCCCGATTTGTTAATGAAGGCAATTTCGGTGACTGGACTGATTAAGGAGACGGTGACAGGCATTGATTACGTATTAAGCGAGACATAAATAAGACAACGATATGAGGTGTACGTGTTCATATCCAATCTACTGACGACTAAATAATTCTAAACTTATTTAATGTTTTACGCGAGGAAAAGCATTTATGCAGTTAATGTATGGATGTGGTCTTTATATTCAGCCTCATTTCGGCAAAAGATGAAAACACAAACGAGATAGATAACGCATTCTGAATGGTGGAAAATCACCTTCGCTCTAGGCGCATCAACGAATTGAGATTCACGACACGATCGCAACGGTACGATAGTTGTCCGCAACACAATAATTCCGGAACATATCTAGTTAAATGAACCAACTGCAGTGGTCATACATAAATCATGCGCAAGAGTGCACGCGCCCGTATGTGTAGCAAACGCGGGCATTACACGATCAACGCTCGAAGTGGAAGGACGTCGCCTACGCCTCATTTTAATTCAACCATGAGCCAATACAACGATTATATCACCGTTTATGTAGGTGGCCTTATAAGGTTAATGTTCAAAACGACAATTAGTCTCTTTTGAAATATTCTTGTTCTATGTTTAGGACATTTCCCACGAGTGCGAGCGGAACTAATCCGCACGTACTGACGATTTGCATTTGAAAGGGTTTTGTTTGGTGTAAAGCTCGATGATACTGGCCTATAGAAAAAGTGTTATGATGGATCGGCGGTCACAAAAGCTAAGGATTTGTTTTCAGTACTGAATGGCCGTCGAGTTAGCGCCGGACGCGTGTTGAATACATTATAACTGGAAGTACAATTCCACTCTGTGTGTACAAGTGTTTGTAGTAGGGGAAATATAACAATACGTATAGAGTGTACGAGGACGTATACAGTGTCTGACGTACATGTCTTTGAAAATTGAAATCGTTTGCCTTTTGTAGATCAACCGTTAACAACATGATGATACATTGAAGCTAGTTTGTATGCCAACAAAAAAAGAACATCCTGAAACAATGTTTACCCACACTGTATCAATAAACCATTGAAAGTAAATTCGAAGCTGCAATTCAATGTAAAATCGGTAAAACAGAACATGAAATTGCCGGCATAAATCTTCAAAAACAAAAATGACAATTGCATCCAAATAACTATGGCGTTTACACACAATCCCGGTGGACGTTCCCACGTAGCTGTCACCGCGGGCGAAGGCGCACTATACACAGCCTATCGGAACATCTACACCACTCCGGTGGACAATCGTCCTAACAAAGCCTTACCGACCGAGGCCGGGACCCAATCATTTCCCACGCGGTAACGGTCGAACCTCAACTGGGACGCTAGTTTGAATTTATGGACGCGGAACCATCGCTCCGCACCATATCCAATACCATTTCAAGATGACCACTAGTGAAGACATTACTAGATAACCCAGAGATGTACTACACGCAATAGATATTAGCTCGTCCAGTGATGAAGCAGACACGGCGCACAGATCGCGATACAAAAGCTTGACCGATAAGCTGTTCTTTCAATAACAGAAGGAAACATTGTTTGAACAATAAACTCGAAAAAATCGCTGTCATGTTGCGATAAAGAGCTATGACCGATGTTCTTGTGCGAATATTTTGAATCATTGCATTTGTTATACAAGTTATAATGATGATTCGGATCTCATTGTGAACGCGGACCGTAGAGCATGAGAAATAACCAAACTTATTTTCGTCCGACCACGTGGACGGCACTCTGAATGTTGTCAATTTAGAGTTTCTGGATTATTTTCATTCCCGATTAATTTAATATTAATAGCCTTTATATTATCATCTGCATCAGTTTGTGTACAATCCAACTATTTTAAAAATCCAATTTTCTACACCTGGTTTCCAAAATGCGGTCTGTTTTAAAACGTAAAATTCTTGCAATGTTTTGGCCGCTATGATTCATGGTTTCAATCACGTGTGTTGTAAATACTATAGGAGCGATGGCAGAGAAACAGAATCGATTTGATTTGATGTACTGTAACACAATATCTAAAGCAGGTCGGCTCGCGCGGTGACGCGGCGCGCTCGCAGTTTACGCTATTCTCGGCGCGGGCCTAATTTTAACCATCTGCGTCTCCCAGTCTAGTTTTAGGAAGTGGGCCGACTCGGATTCGTCGAATTAATCGACTCGGATCTCGATACGTAACGTCCGATCGTACATTTCAAACATCATTGGTGACGTAAACACGAATTGTTTGCGCTTTGCTTCTAATTTCGAAGGGCCAATGAACGCTATAAGCCTCATAAAAGCGGCCAGCGAGCCGTTTACATTGTATTTAATTAAAAACAAAACACTTAATTGGTTTTATATAAATCCAGATGACGCAATAGCTGCCAATCAAAGGATCTAGCACAGATGTTTGTAAATTGCGCAAGTGGCATATAATCGAGGGTCCAATTATCGAAATGACACAGACGTCTGGCGTATCCAGTCGGACGATACACTCCCGGCGAAATCTATAATGGATGAGGCGCGTCCCGCGTCAATCCAGTAAACGAGATCGCATAATCGGGCGCATACATAACAGAGAGACAATGCAGGTTGCACTCATTAATCGGGGCGAATTAAAAAGCTAGGTAGAGGTAATCGGGGCGCGTTCAGTGGCCGCGGATAAATTTCAATTAGAGCAATCGGAGCGTCTCGCGGAAGCTTGCGGAGATGGAGTCCGGGATAGCGGCGCAACAACGTGCATACGAATGACCGTGTCCGACGCATACAAAGGGGGACCTCCGCCGCAAATCATTAGAATTGCGGTAAGTGAGATGTGAGCGGAATTGTTAGATCCGATGCAGCTCCTAGATAATGACGTTGACTTCGGATTAGCTGGCACCGGCCACTAGAATGTTTACTTGACATATAGAACGCAGCTTTAAGGATTTAGTGTCACCGCCGTGGGTTTGCCGAAGGAGACTAGCTATTTATCGCAACAAGTCGTCCGTCAAAGCGGGCAGGTTGTTTGTTGTGCAGATAATAAATGTGAGAGCGGAATTAATAAACGTGTCAGTGGTACGTCGCCACACGAGAATGATGTACAATGTAAACGTCGGGGCATAATTTTGTCGGAGGATTTGTGACGCCCTACGCTGGAGCGTCCCGGTACGCCAATTTGTAAGCGCCGACATAAACCGCGGTGTAACGAAGCACCTAAACAACGAAATAAGCGAGCATCAAGCAACCCGCGGATATATCTCAGCGTCTGACATGTCGACAACACAAGAAGCTACTCGGACTTTACATTCGCCGACGTAACGAGGGGAGCCGCCGGCTCGCCCATTGTATTTATGCCTTAAACACAATTTATTTATTCGCCAAACATTACGGAGACACAAAATCTTGTCCATAAATACATGTGAAAGCACATATCAAGTATCGGAATGCAAACGGCGGGGCTCGTGTCTGAATTATGCAACAGAGCGGCGCGGGCGCAGGCTGCCGTAATAGTGCACGGAGTGCTCGCCCAACGCAACTCCTAAAATAATACGTACCGCGAATGTGGATAACTGAACCAGAAGCACGTCTCTCGAAATAACGCGGTGCCCAAATTTTAACCATACCACGCTCCACACTCGGAGCCGCGACGTTAGCCGCGACACAGAACCCTTCAGATGGCGAAGGACTATCTCCGCAGATTAATACACCGATCCATTAACTAAATGATGACGCGAATGGTATTTATTACGGTCATTGCTCTTGTGAAATTTTCACCAAATTGAGGGTGCCTCCTGTTTGGTCGCTGCGCGCCGGACGGATCTCTTCATTTGTCTGCTGGCCGGGGACACGGCAAAGGCGGTTTACGAATATTAGCCTTATGGCTGATCGACTGTAAGTCCATCGATCTTGTGTCCGGGTGGTCGGGCGGCACCACGTTAATTATAGGGAATAACCGATCATTTAACGTGAATTTCGCAAACATTAAATAATTTTTAAAATATTGAACCGACGATGCGTTCACGCGAGGAATAATAAATTAATGATCGCACCAACAGAGACGCGGGGTAAGAAAGCATTGTGGTCACCGCTTCCTTAAAATTATACACAAATATGTCTCCGAGAGTACAATCAAAACGGCTTAAACAAAAGAACAAATAAAGCTGGATCTGGAACAATAGGCGCGGAACGACGTTCATTAACCGATGATACAAAACAGTGAAGAAAGTCGGCGCCGCAATCTTGTAATCCTAGAACCACACGCGGTGATGATTACAAGGCACCTATTAGTCAAATTAGCTTTATTGTTGCCTTTGAGTTGCACAAGGCGACCAATCGGCTTACACTCAGACAATTATGTAGGCACATTAGCTGATACAATACGATGAGTCAGCAGAAATTGCGTCTCAAGCGTTTATCAAAACAATAGTATTGATAAGTTAATAAAGCGAGGTGCGAGACGCCTAACGAGCGATTACTGAGCGATGTGAAGAATAGACGCCACGCGTCTCCCGCGGCTCGCGCGAGGAATACGTTATGGACGCGTGACTCACCGCCGCTATTGGAAACGCGCCCTACGCTTCATTGTACAACTAAAAAACAACAATTTATGACTCGTGTCGACAACTCCCAGTCGCCACTACAGTTTTTTTGATACAACAGACATAGCCGGGAGATGCGAACGTGATGCGAAACAGAAAGAAACCATCCACGCAGGAATGTTTGAAGCACGCGCGCGCCGAAAGCGAAACTTCAAGAGTTCGCGAGATGTTACGAAACACGCGTATTCTCGATTAGGGGATACGGGCGAAGCGAGGGCACTGACCGACTTCCACATTTATACCGCTAATTCATGCACAAGAGCATCTGCATCCTACGAGCAGCGTTACGCCAAACACTCGCTCGGCTAATACAGTTTATATTCACGAAACAGACACGCCAGACGACGCATATTACACGCAGAGAATACGTAAAGAATTATATTTATGTAAACGACTTCACAGTGATGACAGGTGAAACTGTTCCTAGCGGGAGAGAAAAATGCCGCCTTTGAATATTAAGACACATAAAACGAGATACGGTATGTCCAACACATAACAAAGTCACGAAAACATGTACAGCGTATAGAACACAGCGCGATAGAGATCTTAGAGCGCGCCCGTCGCGGGACGCGCTTATCTCTCGGAATCGTAATTACCGCGTGAATATTTCAATCGATTCGACTTATCGATGATGCGCGAACAATAACGATCGATATCGGTCCGGACATATTATTTCCGTACGTCAAACGTGGAGTCGGTGAGAACGACCCACCAGAAGACGAAAGATTTTTATCGATCCGCCCGCAAAACGAACGAATCGAAGTAATCGATTTCAACATATCGGAGCTGACAAGCGATATTCGAGGTCGGGGGCGAAGGCTCAGTGGGCGCCGGATGGGTTCGAAATTAAAACGATATGCAAATTAGCTACGAGAATTAATCGTCGGGTGCAATCGACGCGACGGCAGCAAGACCAGCTACTGGGTACAAATCGATGAATAAATAGTGTCCGATTAGCGGCGCAAGGTGTGTTCAGCGCTTAATGGATGAATCGAATCGAATCCGAGCGGCTCAATGAATCGAAGCGTCGAACGCGCCGTATTTGGCTGTATTTGATCAGTCGCGGGCTTCATTGATTAACCGTTCGCGCGAACAAGACGATACGGAGCACAATTAGCCGCGATAGTTATCGGAATTCAATATAGGTAGCCCACGTGTGCGCATCATGTCGTGTGGATCAGTGACGTATTCAAGCCGGTACGTGAAAGCTACCGCGTTACTCGGATTGATTTTCCCAGTAACTCGACGGCTGGCGTCGAGTTTGACAGGAGAATTTATAATAATCACTAGTGGTACTACCGAAAGTAATTTTCAATTAAGTTTCTTGATAATCCGGATCACGGGGCCGGGTGGACTTAGAACCCGAGGCGACAGCGCGCTCCCTTGATAATTGGAAACTGTCTCTAGTTACAAATAACACCTGCTACCTACTTTGTTATTAGTTGTTTCTTTCTTTTCTTTGGAATTTCATAAATATTCACCGTGACTGATACTTTTACAGTCTAGTTTTTCAGTTTCTTTTTTCTATAACCGCATTTAACTTTAGAACGTATGCTAATAGACTGGTCGTTACAGCGTCTATGATTTGGACTATAATCAATATTATTAAGCACCGTTTCGAACGCGTGAACTTTACAAAGAGGTAGAATGAAAGGCCGATTCATTCATAATAATGAATCAATAGTAGCGCGACCGCACCCACTTCCGAGTCGTCACTCTAAACTATAAACCGGTCCGTGGCGTTAATTATAAACCGACTTTTAAATCAGATTATTTCGCTACCGAACACAGATCTATCAGTTTCGACATCTCCTCTACATAGATACTCAGATCATCAATTTCATTGATAGGATTTTTAGATAGATTTTAATTTAATCATCATCTCTCTCAATTGAATTTTAAGCACGGATCACAGTGAAATCGAGTAGAATACGTTTCATTAATCTATTTATAAGAAAGATATAAAATAACTGAAAAAAATAATCGTGATAAATGACCAAGTTCCTGTCAACGGAAGCGTAAAATTCCACCACGTGATAATTCATTTCTTGCGTCCACGGCTCTTCTTATCTTTAACGATCTGAATGAATACGTCAATCTTGACCCGCAATCGGTTATGAGACGTTCGCTCATCAACATACACTGAACATTTTCATTACATTACGCAAAAACCAAAACTTTCATAAACACGCCCGTAACTCAGACCCTCGGAGCGACGTGATCAGCAAAAACAATCTACTCGTCAAAATATTTACAAAATATATTAACAAAACAGTTTATTGCTTGTATATTATTCTTTCTCTTATCTAAAAAAAAGCTAATCTAGAACGTGACTATCTCGTTAAACAGTCGTAACCTGCCGCTGGGGCCGCGTCGATGTCGGGGATTTAGTCTAAGTGCCATCAGAACTACCGTTGTGGGTGATGGGACATGTGGGGGTGTGAGAGGTGAGCGTGTGAGTAGGGTTGGCCGAGGGAGAGCGGCGAGGGGCAGGGAGGGTGCTGGTGGTACTGCTGCAGCGGCGACGGCGCCAGCCCGGGGTGGTGTTCTATCGGGTACTGCGCGGAACCCGCGTACGCCAATTGCCTCACCTTCATATCCTCGTCTACTACGTTATATGTGAGCTCTGTTTCCTCGTAGCCCGTCGCGGCCATGCGTTGCTCGCTGGTGGTAGGCGGGTCTGGGGAGTTGAGGCACGTCTGGATCAGCCGCTTGCCGGAGTCCGACGTGATCATCGGCTGGAGCTTCCGCGTCGCGAAAGTGTACACATGGCCGGTTTCAGAGGCGACTAGCAACATCACTTGTGTCCCCGTCAGGGTCGATAGCTCGTATGCCTAGAAAAGAAAAAACAAACCGTTAACACTTTAATGCTTAAATACATACTTTAGGGCTAAAAAATAAATACGTGGTGTTTTGTGAAAATTTGTGACTATGAAAGATTTGGTACTCAAAAAGGTTTTTGAATGGCTTGCTACAAAAAGTCCAGCCTAATTTGTTTCAATAACTAGGCCTCATTTGGCCGAGACACTTATACAAAAATATAAGAAGCGTATACAAAAACTTATTCAGTGCAGCATTTATAAAATCTATATTCTCAGCTCGACCTAAAACCGAAGCTATGTAAACCTTGAAAGTTTCTAGACCATTTCAATGACGATATATTTTTCAACGCCGACTTTCTACGCATCAACATAGAATTTCTGTTAGTCAGTTGTTCCATTTCGAAGAACGGGAAAACTGTTTATTTCGTTTCGTCACCAACACGATAAGAGGTGTACTCAACTCAAGCCAATTTGACGGTGCTTCAAAGTTTAACTTGGCCAGTGTTATCGGCTCCTAAAAGTTTTCCCGCCGACCTTTCACCTCTCCCACGCCACTAATTCGTATGTAAACCACTACGCGTTCGTTTTCGGGAGCAATATCATTCTCTCACGGCACTCTTTGTGTATGCAAGACGAATTATCACACCCACTGGCGCTCATCCACCCACACCTACTTACACCACCGTTTATTTACCAATGGCACATTCTAATTTCAACTCCAGTGCTCTGCATTAAGAGCTGTGTGACAACAAATTGTTAAAACACCAATTTGACACGGACAATTGACAAAAGTCAGGTAGCAAGTATCGTGTTCATCTCTCAAATTGATGCTAACTACGATGTGTACCTTAGCGCGATAGGAATAGGGGATTGTGTGAAGGATTTCTGTGATTTTAATGCAAATTGACCCGGCTGTGTGGCGTCTAATTTGGTTTTTCCATTGCATAATATCGGTCTGCGGTGTTGGTCGCCCACTTGAATTATCGGTTACGTGGTAACGGTTTTGTTTGTAAACCATTTTATTTACCAGTTTTGGTTTGTTTTCTATTTGGGTTTAGTTTTTATTCCGGACATTTTCGATAAGGTTGTTTATTTTTGCGACTACATTAAAGGTTGCACGACGAATAACATTTGTGTGTTACAAATCCGGTTTCAGAGCTCATGTTCTAATTTTGATGATGTTTTGTTTCGAAAGCATCGTCAATATTTTATAATTATAAAAGTTCTCTAAGTTCGGAGATCATAGGTCACTGAGATTTCAATCTAGATTGACATAAGAAAGGAGTACCATCAAAAAAAATAAAGTTTCAATATGATTATATTTTCTACCTATCATGCTTGCAAATAAATTCGTTGCATAAACTCCTTTAACACTGTTCAAAGTCCATCCTTGTTCCAAATTGAAGCTTCAGTGTTTCAAAATATCAAAGAGAATCAATGGACTTGGACAGTATCATTACAATGACAATAAGCCTCGGAAATGGGGTCTGACAACCAGAGCTAAAGTTAATTGAATAATCTGATTTAGAATTTTCGACTTAATCGCTATTGCTTTAAGATTCTATATCAATCACGAAAGGGCAAAGCGATCGCTCTTTTCTTAAAACTTACACTTCCCTTCTCCATTCATTGAAGTGATTGATGATAAAGCTGTAATTAGCGAACCTACTGCTTGCATCTTTGACATCGACACCCTTAATCTCGAAACTGGGTCATTGTAAAATGATTCTTATTATCTTCACAATAACGTTCTTACGGACAGCGGAGTTTAGTCGGTGCCAGTATAAAACACAGCCGAAATTGACAATTACAAATGCACCTTTAATGAGCTTTGTTGTTATACGTGATTAATGAGGCTTCAGTGAAATTTCAGTGCACTTGAAATTATAGGTACTGAGGTCAGTGTTTAAAAATCGGGAATTTCTTTTGTATAAGGAGAATGATGTTTTTACGTTATTTGACATCATTAATCAGGAGTAATATGAGACGGCTTGCCGTACTTTGGTGATTGAAAAGGATTCGAAAATATCAAATAGGTATTTATTTATACCAGGAAACAAGACATTTTTTATACAGAAATTCACATAATTCAAGCTGTCCCTCTCAACAAACTCACTAGACTAGAAACTTGCGATAAATTACTTAATGATGGAAATAATTATAATAGCAAAAAAAAATTGCTTAAGTCATTTTCACTTGACACATTTACAAAACAATCGATATCTCGTAAACAATCAAAAGTTAACGTAATAAAAACGATTATCGATACAAACGAGTTGCATTAAAAGATCTGACTTTATAGCCGCAATTGATTTTTATGGTCGTTTTCATGTATACATAAATTTGCGCTACAGCACCGTAGAACAACAAATTAACATTGATAAAATCAAAAATAAATATTCATTTGGTTCAGTCTTAATCAAAATGGAGCCCAATTTGATCGAGATATTCATATTTACGTTCCATAAATAATAATTAATATGAACGTGCATTATATAAAATGGAGGCAATGTCTTGTCAAATTAAGTACCAATGTATTTACTGCAATATTTAGGGCGATTTTCATCGTAACCGATGTTTATAATTAAATCGGCCGTTTACCCAGACTAAAGTTTGTCCTAATCGTGTGTCTGTCAGTGAAATTGGGCCCCAGTGTATTATATTAATATTTAGTAAACTAAACCAATGAAACAATCTAAAAGAGTCTCTTGTGAAAACCTTTGTGTAGTTTGTATTATTTACAATAACAAATACTTTCTCGAAGATAAGTTTATCACGTCAATTTTACAGTTAAGTTAAAATTACGCTGTCGAAGTTTAAACCAATAGCTTAGTTTCAACCATGATTAGCCGGCAAACAATTGGTTAACCTCTGTTTGACTCCAACGGTGACCCGCCACAGGGCTGCCACGAACTCATAAAATATTCTCAGCCATACATTTTTTTCTAAAATGTTGTTCTGCTTTATACATACATGGAGAAACTTACTAAATAAATCAATTAAGAAAGGTAATTATCTCGTTGCTTTAAGTCATTGTCACTTTTACGATAGACGATGAAGATATCACTGTCAACAGATTTACGCCAGTCAAAGTCCCCAAACAATCTAATAGCACATATTAACAACTTTCACTATAATCCATTAAAAGGACACACCGCCATGACACAACGTAATCTTTAAATTAATAAGAAGCATTAGTAAGATTGACAGATTCATCCGCTCGCATTGATACCTATATACAAAACCAAAGTTGCAAAAAATGCCGGATAAGTGGCCCACTTAAGTCACAAGTGATTGTAGTAAGGTGCAACTAATATCTGTAAAACCGGTGCGCACGAGTATCGTATAGGCCCGAAAGTGACCGATACTTATCGAACACAATTTAAAATCGAAAGCCAATGCGGATGTCCAAATCGATCGTAATTATTCAGTGATGTGTAAACTGGGATTGACAACTGGAAATTTACGTGCGTTTATGTCAAACCGAACCCTATATTACAGAAGGCTATTAAAAGAAACCGATGGTACCCGTTCCTCCATTCCATGTTCCATTGTTTTCTCGCTAATTTAGGACTGAAAGGAACACTTATCCTGCGTATTACGCGTGCGTAGGCGATGCTTTAGCAACCTGTCTTAACAATTGGCTGTATAAATAGTTCGTGATTCCTTTAAGGACGTTATCTAAAACAATATCGACATACTAAAATAACTGTGTGTAGATTGAGGAAGCAACGCCAATTATATGGATGAAGCTAAATCAAAACGGTCCTATAACTGTCTTCGCCTTTGCCAGTAGGTGGCAACAAAAATGACATGTTTGACCTTTGAATATTTTGTATCAATTATTCTTACAACAAAACTGTCTCAACCAAATAGGGTTCAAGTAAGGGTTTACCTAAAGCCATTAGAAATATAACGTCATAAAGGCTTTTTATCCTTTCATACATCATTTAGATTTCATAACAAAGAAGCAACCTGTCCAGGCTTAAGTCGAGGATCTTCGCGTAATATCGTATAAGCCGACACACAAAATACAATAAAGAGACCGTGTGAAGGTGTAAATGTCAATATTATGCCGGGGGAGCAACGAACAAAAATTGTAGAATAATTTTCCATTCTGATAATAGAGAATTTCGGAACGTTGTTGGAATGAATTAAAGTAGCTTTGCGAGAAAATGCAATTGTTGGTTGAAACACAGATGACCCGAACCGTCAAATGCAACCCCTTTCAAATACAATACAAAGGAGAAATACTTTCAACAACAATACCATTCAAGAGCTGCTAAGGACGGACACAAAGGACCCCTACTCGAACCTAAGCCGATCAATTGGCTAGAGCTCCATTGAGACATCTTGAAGAATAAACCTTTCTCCTTTCTTGGTCCCAAGGTAGTCCAAACTGATATTAGAAATAACTGAAGATAAAAAGAACCGCATATTCTCACAGCAAGATTTCATTTTATATCTTCTAGCTATCGTTTTAACTGTGCAACTCATTTAAGTATAGACCCACACCTTGGGATCTGATGTGTATAATAAAGGCAGTCATTATGAACGCGCAGCAATCCAGCTAAGTAAATGATGATTACGTTCGCCACTTATCATAACACGAGTATAACGAGATACGAGGGATTTTCTCTAACATTATTATAAGTAATAAATTTAGCTTAAACACCTGCGTAGTTTTATTTGACTGAAATATTATCAGATTTGTTTTAAATATTAATAACGAAAGCTTGCTTAGCTTGTTACTTTGTTGCTAGGCTAGACATTTGTAAATGTCAAGTAAAAATTTGTAATATTGACAAAGTCGAGGCAGCCCTATGATTTCGCGGTGTACTATCGTAGCTGTCGTCCCCAACTCTGGGCGATGAAAACTACACTTTTTGCCGAGATCAGATACAGAATCCGATAGCACGCCAACTAATAGCTCTATAAACAAGATAATCGGCCAGTTAGCGCTGGGAAAGATGTCGTGCCGGCGATTTATGAAATACTTTAAAAAATATGAAAGTTCACTGTGTTTCGAGATTTTGCGATAGCGGTGAATGGATGAATATAAATAAAAGTGTCCAAAATGTTGTCTTTTTCAAAATATTTCTTAGAAACGGACAAGACAACCGTTACCTATCTTCCTAGAAAAAATTACATGTTTAATCAAACACTACTAAAGACCCCAATCCTATTAAAATATGAAACGAATAGCTCCATACATCCTATAATAGGCAAAAAGCAAGAAATAATGGAGAAGACTGTATACGCAATACCGTAACATTTAATTACGAGAGAAAAAGTAAGGGACCGAGAAATGAAAGGTCAAATTAAAATAAATACCGAAAAAAACATAAGAAATTTAAAACGGACAACTGACGATGAAAAAACGTCAGTCAAACCGTTCACACGTGAATAACCACTTATGAATTGCAAAAAACGCATTTGATCGTCACGAATTTTTGTCCTTCCTTGTACCTTAATATTTAAAAAAAACATCACCGATGTAAGAGTTGTGGTAAATTCACGAATTAACCGGGGAAAGCATTCGGGTCGGGACATAGCGATACGACATTACAGTGACAAGTGCGACCCGCGACAACGTGGGCGAAAAAACCAGCTAATTGCGACTACAATGGAGTACAAAGCGGCCGCTTTTCCCACGGAGCATCCGACCGCGCATGCGTACCGATCATTTCATGCGTGCTCCTCTTTTATTGCCAAAAATTAATGCCCGGTAAACAGTCCTTAATTGTAAGCCAGTCTTGTTAAAATCAGCGTCGGTAAAACCGCCCGTCACACTAAAAGTAACATTTCTTGGAAAAGAAAAACCAGAATACACATAAAACTCGCAATAACTGACTAATAATAACGTAACATTATGAATACCCTGTGATTCTGGAGTCGATTTTGGTGCACAATTGTCGTTTTATGACATTTTAATTTTATTGGTTAATGCAGTTTTGTCCATTCTGTTGGATCATTGCGCAATTTTGCTTTAACAACTTTATAGCTACGAGACAGATACTGAAATTTTATGCAGACAGATTCTAGATGACAGAACCGATTATTTTCATTGGAAGTTTAACGACTGATGCAGCTTGCAATAATAAAATACAAATAATATTAAAACTATCAATAAATAAACTTAGTCATTACAAAGTTGAGTATATAATACCCTAGAACTAACACTTACTAACACATTAATATCTGTACGTCGTTGATAATTCTTATAAAACTTAAGAACGTAAGAAACTGAACAGGTGGCAATTAAGAAAGGTCTTAAAAGCTTGTTAAAGTGATGACAAATTAATATGACGTAGTTTCCAAGATAGCTTTAATTATATTACATGCAGACCTTAACGAAAGGTGAATGCAAACAAGCTCATAATAAAAAGAACATCGCTGCTGTAGAGAAAGAAAACTATGTCAAAGAGATAGATACAAGTAAATTACCAAGAACAATTTTTTATATGTCGTCGATTAAACGTTTCATCTTAAATGTGGCATGCAAAGCTAAAACCAGATTTTACAGTATTTGAACCTAATTCAATTTGAAAAGTGGAGTGACGATACCAGATCAAATATTATCTGGCTAACTGGCTTATCTTTCACTAAAACATAAGACTGTCTGATTAGTCTAGCGGCGCAAACGCGACTGCTAAGCGTGAGTTTCTGAAGAAATTCTTAGTAGCAGCACGAGGTCTGCCCGGTAAATGACAATAGGCTCGCCTTATTACATGGGACTCAATAACGGCATCGGCGAAATGTGGGTAGAATTACTAAACCTCTGCCTAACCCTTCGTAAAACATCAGAAATTCCATATTTGTGTCAACTCAACAGAAGAAAACTTATATTATGGCATGTAATTTAAACCAGAACAGTATCAGTTCTGATAAAATCATGGATTCGATCTTAAGCCGCAAAGCCTGCCCTTGTCCTATCCACAAGATTCCATGAATTCCCTACTATAACCAGAACTACACAAGCCTCAACCAATCCACTTTCACTATAGCCTAGGTGTTAGCCTATTATCATCTTAAGGTGGCTAGACGGCAATTCATATGGAAATGAAGTAGCAGACAGGTTCACTCACTGACGGCGCAAGGCTAAACGTTGACTATTAAGTTTAATTACTTTACAGGAAACTGTGGATACATAACGTTTAATATCGTCAATAATAAACGGCAGTTGAAAAGTGTGGATGCCAACTATTTCCGTAAACTTCAGTGAAGATGTTTGGGAAACTTTTAAAGAACTTTTACTTTTTAGAGAAATCCATACATTTACTATTCACAACATTTTCTAATGCATACTTCGTCGCCCAAAAAGGAAATATTCCTACTGTTATACGTTTAAGTCAATTAATGTTAATAAGTCTAAATGATATTAATGAGAATTCGATACTTGTCTATTATTACCTGATCATCATGAAAAAATAAACACGTTATTGATACTATCAACGACTTTAATTCAACACAGATTGATAGTAATGAATTGACAAGTAGAAGAATTTCCTGAAATATTGAAATAATTCATGAACAAAAAAGGTGAAATGAACATGCAATCCCAACAAATAGAACGCGAAAGCGTTAAAGCCGAATGATAAGATTCAAACGTCGCGTGACGATTGATAAGATCCGCTTTCAAATACAACAAAAACCTTTAAGAACGCGTCAATCTCTTAACGGATCAGGCATGTCACACACCACGTGCGATTTCTATAATAAAAAATAACGTAGCCTTAACAAGGGGCTAAGGAAACCCCAAAAACAGGTTATGAAAGGCCAGGTTGCCATTTGTGGGCAGCACTCGACTGGATTAGTCGTAAAAGGTTTAAACGGGCCATGTTCGTCTTTTGCCTACCGAAGCGTACCACGCCACGTGGCTGTATTTGTCTGCAGCACTACGTCATCGCACACCCTTTATGGCAAGGATGATGCCATTGCATTAAGGACGTGGAGTTGATTCACCTCTGACGGGATAAACAGTTACGAATATGTTGTTATTAATCCGGAGATGAAAGTAATCAAATTGCTTTTTGTACATACGGGTTGTTTTTTCGAGAGTTTAGAAATTCAAGCTGTTTAGATTCACTTAATTGAAGCGCATCAGGTTTGTTCATCGTAGCAGCTGTCGAATTCAAGTAACGAAATTAACAAACGCTCGATTATTTGACACTAATAACCAGTCATACAATCAATAATATAAAATGATGATTCGTATTCTGCTACAGAACGACAATAAATCATGAAGATCCGTAGGGGGTTGCCAATGCAGAGTTCGCTGTAATCAGCGACAGCGCCGTAATGATCGAAAAGTGAAAGTTTCAAGCTTCATTATCTCTCAATGCGAACCAATCGGAAGCCACACGTTTAATCACGATTAAGACTACTTGTGTACTGCTAACTACGCCAATTTAAATTTGCAATCCGACAACTGTATTTTTCTAAAGAAAACGCGCAGAAATTGTTTAACACAGCGATAAGTATAAGTATGCGAGAAAACTTGCGTCTTGTTTGTTTTGAGAGGACGTCAGATGTGACCGAAAACTTGATTAAAGTAAAAAAGTGATGATTCGAAACGAACCAGTCGTTCGGATGTTTCCTTGAATAGCGGTACAGTATGTAAATTACATTGGAGATGCTACAGAGAAGAATTCTGATAGCAAAACCTACGCATACAGAGAACATGTTATTAAAGATAACAATGCTGCAATATTTCTGGATGTTATTTCTTAATAGAAAATATCCGAGAACTGGAATTCTGAAGATCTATATACAAGTAATCCGCGCATAATTTTCAACTCAAATCTTAATCCAATAAGTAAAGTTTGTTTAAAAATAAAAAATAAAAAAGACCTAAATAACAGGAGCAAATTACGCAAAGCAGGCTTTAATCAGCTGTTAATGAAAACGTATCACGGTAATTACAAAGTGAATGTTGTTAGTCTTGTTCATTAAGCAAAAATCTGTATCGGCAATATTGAAATTGTCATTCAGCTCAAGCAAGAGATTGCACGTTGAACGGCGTCAAAGTGGCACTCGGCGGCGGTTTAGCGGCGTCTACGGCGATTAGTTTAAACGACGCTTAAACAATAATTACCGATTACGGAGAACCGGTGTGTTATCGTCGGTGTAACTCGGGTAGTGCGCGACTATTGCGATCAAGATTAATAACGAGACGGTGTAAAAATTCCCAATAACGCAACATTTCAATTTGTCACCGCGACTCGAACGCCAAAGATAATCTACAACCACCATTGAAGATGACCGGTTAAATGAATTTGTATTCAAGCCGGTGAAGGCTGTTACTTTGCTTGCCAACACATTCCGTTAACGCAGCCTAATCTATTAAGTTATTGCAGACAAAGCTAAGCAAGCTTGTTATATGGACACCAAAAGCCACTGAGCAAATTGAGAACTATTATCCTACAAACAATATAAGGAAGATTCAATTAAACGACCAAATCTCAGCGACAATAGGAGCTATAGCTAACAATACACAATCCACAGAACAATGGGCAATCCTTGAATCAATATAAGCAGGCTGGGTGTTCTATAGATATTGAGATCGAGCCTAGAGCCGTATGCAAATGTGGTCGGGCGTCGATATCGACGGCAATGGCGTCGGTAATTACACGTTCATAGTCTGGTTGCCAGTTTCATTCATAAACATGGAGATTGCTTTATGAATGGTAGACGGATCGTGTCCTTAATTTATTGTGTAGCGCTATACACTTCCATAAGTTTCCTGTTTGATTATTACCATTTATCGAATGTTGTTCGTGTTCTCTGTGTAATTCTGTTGTCGCTAACTCGACCTTGATTAATGAACTTCATTCGTATATAGCACGGTCTAATCTCAGTCCAATTATACCGAGTGCGCCGCAGTGCAAACCATGTGGACGACGGGCGTACATTGTGTAGCAATATACGAGATGAATTTATTAAATGTATTAATATTAACATTCAATTCATTACTGGAACACGCGAAAAAAAAACATAACTCAACACGCTATTACCCGAGCTTATGGACGTAAACCTGTCCAACTGTTAATAATTCTTTTCTTAATGGCCTCTCATGGCTGAATAAATTTTAGCGCTAAATAAACAAGCTTTATCTGTGATCTCCACAATGCAACGGGTCCGAGGGTAACAGGAGCCGACTGAAGCGCCGCCACCACGATACCATCACGCCGATACGCATCAAGGAAGACCAGTTGTCAATACATTTCACCTGCGAACTGAACTAACTTGATGGCCTGTCTGAGTCCAGAACGAGTTCCCATGAATTGTGTTGCGTGCGAGACATTTTTATACTTCTGTACGACAACGTGTACTAGCGACCGATGGCTTCCATGTTAATGTATTTGCTATCGCTCCGAGCTTTATGTGGATGATCTCGTTCCGTTTGTTAAGATGGCCGATAGAATTTCTAATTCGGAACGAACGTCGATTCAATGCAATCGAAGATTTAGATCGCGAAGAATGCACCCCGTGTTAAATGCTAATTTCTGTCTCGGCCTTATGCAAATGAACCGCAGTGCCACTAAATAGCATTAAGGCAGCTATGGGCAAATATTTCGCTAACCTTATTTACTGGACAATTCATACGTCCAAGCAAACAAACACAGGTGGTCCCAATAAAAGGTTCGGAGGACGCCAAGCGCCTGTGTGAGGATGCCGCCCTCCCTAAAAGGATAATAATACGTCGTTGCGAAGCTCCCGAGCCACGGAGAATCCCCAAGACTCCCGGAGAAATGTAAATTGTTCCGCCACCTGACAAATAGCTTAATTAACGGCTAACACGCGACATGAGAATTATTGAGATTATCCGAATGGTTCATCTAAGGATGTGCACGACACCGAACCGTTTTTTCGCAGATATTTATAAGTTCATGATCATTTAATATAATTAACAACCTTTGCGCTTTTTCCCCGCCTTAATTGTACTTAAAAGAGAAAACTGATCTTGGAAATGGTTATCCATTGTTATTCGCTTAATTCTCTTCGTAGGAAAATTCAAAAGCCTTAAATTTCTTTGAATACAATGAACAAAAGAATCGGAGAGGAACTTATGAGACGTCCTAACTAGCCCACATGCAGCAATTTAACGAAGGCATTAAATTTCAAGGTTAACGCTGGAGTTACGTTAAGAGATTTAGTTTTTTCGCAATGTTATGCGTCGGTAGGCGTCACGTGGGCGCGCACGTGACGACGATGTGATTTTGTGGCTTGCCACCGCACGACCGCTCGCGTGGGCGGCAGCCGCAACACTGACACCGATGGGCGCGTTCGATACCTCCTGCCTGACGATTTGGCTTATGGTATTTTGACGACTCATCGAACTCTAAACGATCAACTTTAAAAGCTTACTCTGCGAAAGTTTTCCTTTCAATAGACTCCACAAGAACTCAAGAGTCAGCTGTCAGTCACCGTTCAATTATATTGATCGAGGTTGTCTTGCAAAAACGACATCGTTTTTGAAATCGTCCGTGTAGTGGCGACAAGATCCAGTTTTGCTTTGAAATATTTTAAATTCCATCGAAATCAGTACCGCGGGTAAAAAGCTTTGGTATTGTTCAATTTCATGATAACGACGGCAAAACGTGCGGTTTCCCACCGAAATCTGGATGTTTGGCGAATTTTTTTAATTGATCGAGTAAAAAGCATGTGGTCGTGCTCTCGAACTGCAATCAAATAAAAACCTTACTCGTTAATGTTTTATGTATGAAATTCGCGAGGCCGATACATTATGGATGGGGTCCCGCTGGCTTGGCGCGTTCGGAAATTTTGACAGAACGACAGATATCGTCGATCTCTATGGTAGCCACAGATCTCTTTCAATGTTTTTTCGCGACTCGGACGACCGATAACATCTGATTTCGTATAATATCGGAAGAGTTAACGTTGCACAGCCCCGAACACACTTAAATATGTAAATAATGCATTTCCAAACATTCATTTCATATTTATGAACTGAAGTTAGAAAACCAAGTTAGGTGCCTATCTTATGCCTTCAGATTTAAAATGCACTCTTTGTCAAGAATGGAACTACTTTGAATTATCAAGAAAAAATAATAGGTACTTATGTCAATTCTATTTTATATTAGATTCACTTTACATATCTGGACATTCTTGATGTTTCAATATTTTCTATTCTTTTTTGTATTTTTTTATTTCTGTTTTATCCGCTTTGATCTGTTTATCCCGTTTTTAGTTTATATTCGAAACAATTGTTTAACTCATGTTGTATTGCCTCATTGTGTAAGTAGCATTCTATTAAGTTTGTATTTTTTCTTATATAATGCATGTTAATTTAAGATTTTAATTGTAAATTAACTTTTTGTTTTTGAAAAGAGTATCCATGGAGTTTCTTGCCGGTCTCTTCTCCATAGGACCTACCCCCTTTGGAACCGTGCGCCTAGAGTCTCGACTTTTTAAAAGTGCCTGAAAAGGCCTACTTGAAATAAAAAACTTTGACTTTGACTTTGACTAATTCAAATTAATCGTAAACGGCAGATCGCAGACGCGTGAATGAAGTTTCCATGTCACCATCAAAAGAAAATAAAGAAAAAAATAAACGGCTCAATTTCAACAAATTACTAGGCAACAAATTGCGAAAATAATTATCTTTGCACAACGCAATAAGACGTTTACAAATAGTTGAACATTTAGTAAACAATCACAATTTATTACGGTGACCATCGCGACATGTTTAGATGGGACACCTGAAGAACTATTTCGGTCGAACCAGTTGCTCTCGCGCATCGTTACTGCGCAGGTGTCGGTGTGTAGGGTGGCCAACACACACATTAGACGCTATTTATTAACAATTACTATATGGAAATCCACGTACTTTATTTTAATTGGACAATATTTACTCAGGTTTTTATTAATAAAAGAATTATGGATTTGCATAATTCTTATTGAATAATAAATAATGATGAAAGAGGCCTCTTCATTGCCATCGTCAAGTTTCCTTTGGATAATGTTCAGTGAGGCGTATGAATAACAATCAAAAAGCTTGGATTAATAAATATGACGTTTTATGACAGTCCAGTTCTGATCAATAAATACTTTGCGGTGACTAGCTGTCTACTGTACACAACCGACATTTCACGTTTCTTGGTCAATAAACATTGACCAGTCAACTTAAGTTAGGAAAAGGCATAAAGGCTAATATACCCTTTGCAAGGCTTTACATTAGATCTCTTGTAAACATATTCAGAGAAATTTGTTTATAGAATAGTAGTATAATATTTACTTTAGGGCAATGACTTGGCTTAGTACATAATGAAGTTTTATTTATTATAAAAAAAAAGATATAAATTCATATCGTAAGATTCTCTAACAGCATTTTAGTACAGTTAGTAGAACATCTAAAGTCTCTCAATGTGTGCCAAGGGTCTATAATTCCCGGACCGCCATAAAAATTAAGCACCGTGTTAAAATCATAGCGATAGTCCACAAAGTATGCAGAGCACAGTTATCTGTATATCCCACGGGACCTACATCTTGTGTAGAACCGGCTCGACCGTCACACAACTTCTTAGTCATTGGGGTTTAGGTACAAGTGATAAGCTTACTAGCCAAACTAAACCGGGAATTCTAGGATACTTTTACCTTCACATTTATTTGATTTCATCGAATTAAATAAATAGTAAATAAAAAATGCCGAAATAAAAAAAATGCAGACGCCATCTAGTCCATTAAAAAAACGTGTTTTAGTAATTGAAAAATCCTAATGGCTAAATAAACAATTTCATTTCATTCCAATGTCAACGTCAATCAAATCTTAATACTACCGAAATGCCTGTCAAAATACACGAATGGGTTGTCTACAGTGTCCCTGTGATAACCCTGTCATTCAACTATCGAATTGGATCATAACTAGACGATAACCTTTCAAAAAGTATTCAGAATAAATCTATTTACCCAGTAGATACAATAGAAAACTCGCTACCGTCTATAACTTGATTCCACCGTCCATTTGTTTGTCCACAGGGCGCTCATTACACGCGATAATGACTGGATCTATCGGCAAGTGTAATACGATATCGCGTCCATTGTGCGACGCTTAAAAATTCAATCGACAGGAAACAATACTTTATATATTAGTTATTCAGTCACGACCTGAAATCTTATGGTTTAATCAACGCATATCGAAGGGATAAGTAAAGTGAGTAGGTATTGCGCGATGGTGAAAAATAAATACTCAAAACTGATTATACGGTTACTTGTTTATATTTTGTTACTAAATGAATCACTGGACCGATAAACACTATAATAAATCAAAAGGCGCCGATTATAGCATGTCGTTTTAATGCTGGAAAACGATGTCAGGGGAAGGAGACTTCTTATAAATACAGACACGACATGGCCTTTTGATAAAAAAAAATCATATTATATATCTCCGAACTACATAAAAAAAGATTTCTAAAATACCCCTTTTTATTTTAAAAACTGATACTGTTCCAAAGGTCACGCTACCCGTCACGATTTTTATTGTACTGCAAATATTATGAAATGTTTTGCGGAATATTTTTAAGAAATTTCCTCATTTCTTTTTTTACTACAATTTGAGAAAAAGCCACATTAAGCACATTTGAAACTGATTAGATAGCGCAATTTTAAATATTTGATACAGCCAATATGAAAGAAACCTACCAATTATTACTTCTAATAAGCCAGTCCTACCACTTCAAACCTGTACACAGCTTAAAAACACCTTAACTTTTCAATTAGCTTTTAACACATTGCAACGAGTACTTCTGACTGTTATTAAATATTCATTAGGATAAAAGGAAACACTTATTTACCGCTGTGTAGAGTATTTCGTACATTTAGCTTGGCGCCATGAAATATAAAAATGCGTTCAATTATAAAGAGGAATTTGAAACACATTTTTAAAGTTCTTCCGCAGGTTTTGAAAATATAGAACTTATAGCCGCTGTAATCTTTTAATAAATAAATGTATAAATATAATATAATAAGATAATAAATTCATCATAGGTATTACTATCTCACTGCTGGGCAATGTCAGAATGAGAAGGGTTTGACCTGAGTCCTATAACCTTTTATATTATTTTATTTGCAATGCTCAGTCATTTTTGTTATTCATTTTAATCAAATTATTGCAGGTATTCAGTTGTCCTATTCTGGTAATACAAAAACAACATCGACCAATATGGTCATTATACGTGAACCATGTTACTTTTGTGACATAAGTATTACCATAAACGAAAATTTTAATTAACTGATAAACTCTTGTGACATATTAGAAATTCCCATTGTTATGTTACGTCCTCGTCATCTACATAGAATGTGTTAAAGCGGGTAAAAATATAAAATTATTGTAGGTAAAGTAGGTAATACATATTCCATGACATTACATTTTTTTTCTATGTGGAAATTCTCAATAGATAGCAATATACTCGCCCCCTATCACATGGGACTCAATAACGGCATCGGCGAAATTTGGGTGTTACAATGGTACACCTCTACGTAACCCTTTGGGGAATACAGGCGTGATGCTACATTATGTTATGTTATGAAATTACACTAAGAATATGCACACAAATTGATGATTCATTAACACCTTAATTTTGGAAATGACCCAGTGCACTGTTATTGCAAGTTGTAATTCCCAAAATCTAATTAATAATACTAAGAATGTCATCATTACGCATAATTTCCAATGTAATTATGTCGTAGGTACTTTTGCATGCATTTTGTACTTTCTTTGTGATACAGTGAAATCTGTGACATGTTGCAAAAACTAATGATGCGACGAGAAACACTCATAGCGTATCGAAAATTGGAAGGAATGAAGTGCCGAGAGCTACACGACTAACCTATCACGATCAAATAGACCCCCACATACTTTCCCAACTTAGATTCAGATGAATTTAAAATTGACTCCATCACATTAAAAATCAACGGCGATAGGAAGGAAAATCTCTGATTATTTTTAAACAATGAATATATTCAAGCAGTAGGTACTGTAGAGGTTTTATGCAGAAGCCATAGGCTCATCTGCATTAAGACTGGCTGGTGTAAAAGGAACAAACATTCAAATAAGTGACTTAGAGATGAGTGTGACGTGTAGTGGAAAACTGTTTAGAATTATTATTGGGTTATATAATTTAACGCTGAACTTGGACGGCCACGGTGCCGAATACATCAATATTACAGATTGCCTTGCCTTTAATTTATAGATCCCGTTATATTTTGGTGGAGGCGCCGGGTAAGGCATAAAAATTCAGCGCTATACAAAGAAAATCTGTTTCAGTTATACGAAGTCACAAAGAATATTAGTGAAGCGACATTAGCTGGAGGCTGCCGCATTTACGCAGACTTCGCCGGCGACAACGAGACCGACGTGAGGGTCGATAAGCCACCGAGCGAGGACCAAGAGGGAACAAAGAGGACCCTTCGTAAAAAAAAACAAAAGCTAAGTTGTCAATTTTTTTATTTTGGTGAATCAACCATGTCACAAATTTACTTATTTTCGGGTGTTGATGGAACCCCATTCGAAGAATTTCAGCTTCAATTTCGTCTGGTTGCGGCGATTAATAAATGGCCGGAAGGAGACCTTGCGTTGATTTTGGGGTCTTATCTGCAAGGGCCGGCACTCGCTTTCTTTAAATCTACGTATAAAGAGGGCGCGAGTTTTAAATCTATATGCGAAGCACTAGCCACGGAGTTTCCTGTGAAAATCAATTACGTAGAAATTTTTTATCAAGCCCGACAGGAATTTAAGGAAGAACCACTTACTTATTTTTATCGTTTAAGTGATATTGCTACGAAGGCTGCGTTGACGGACGAGGGAGACTTTGTCAGGCAATATTTAAAATCGGTGACCAGAGAGTTGAAATATAAATTGGGCACCAAGTTATATGCTTCGAAAAATGAATTGAAATCCACTTTAATTCAGATGAAGGAACTCTTCGACGGAGAGGCTAAACAATTGGTGAATTTACCTATCCAACCGCCTAGAGGGATTTTAACGAAGGTGCGGTTTGAGCATCCATTGGCGACAACGGGATCGAGATCACCGAGCCTAGCCAGACCCGGACCGTCGCATGACACACCGATGCAACGGCAACGAGAAGCTGAAGAGCTTCACACTCCGCGTTATAACTTACGACCGCAACGTACTAGATTTACCTATGCAAATAATAATATAATCAATTGTTCTAGCACAAGAAGGAGTCCGCAGACTCCAAGCCGCCCAAGCTGTCGCGGGCAATTGAATGCATTAAGACATGTCTTGGACGAAAATAATGAATCGGGTCAGTCCAGTCCTTTTATTAATATTTTTATAGGTAATAGGCAATGTCCTGCATTAATTGATACGGGAGCAACCATCTCGTGCATCTCAGCTCAACTAGCGAACGAGCTACATTTGAATTATCATACTAGCGACCCTGCTGATAAGTGTTTTATTAAGTCTATTTCGGGTTCATATTTGGAAGTTGTTGGTGAAACAAAAATTAATTTCTTAGTGGACTCATGTTTTTATAGCAATAATTTTATAATCGTAAAAGACATTGACCAAGGATTAATATTAGGTCAAGATTTCTTTTATAAATATGGTATTATTATTGATTTTAGTAAAAATTGCATTTTATTAAAGGGCCGTTTTCCAGTAAAACTTTTGAAAGAAAATCCTGTTGTTAAACAATGTTGTATGAATGATAGTTCAAATATACAACAGGAAGAGGTACATGTGGTATCTAAAGTGGACCACCTGTATTCAATAAGTGGTGTACAGAAGAATAAAAATAAATTATTAACTTGTGCACCAAAGAAAGTTAGTAAGAAAGTAAAAAGAAATGTAAAATCTAGTAGCAACCAAGATTCAAAGCAGTTGCCAAAAGAGGGATTGCTTGTAAAGCAGGATTATTTTAGGTCCAAGGGATATCGAGTGTTAGGACAAAAAGGTTTTAATCATAGAGGCAAAAACCATGTCCAGCACGTGGAAAGTACAATAGGAAGACATAGCGTTCAAAGTATTTTACCTCAAAAGAGTTTATATAATCTAGGAAGGACATATGTTCAGCAAAAGATGGATTTTGATAAAAAGTTAGCGAATTCTATATATAAACATAGTTATAATTTTTATAATCCAAAGTTTATTAGAAAATTTAGGGATGTTGTTCATGTTAGAATAAAATAATTCATTATTTTATGTTATAGAAAATATAGATGATTAATCACTTTATTTATTTTTCATGTTGGGACAATGCGGTGGCTACAACGTTGAGCGCACGGAAGAAAGGTCACCAACAATATGTTTTGTAAATATCTTAAATTGATGATGGAAACACTCCGAAAAGAAGTTGAGTTGATTTTGATTATAGTTCCATCTAAGAAGGGGGAGGAAACCCGCTTGACAGCGAGACTAACTTTGCACACGGGGCATAGTCCTCGCAAAGTGTGTCTGGGTAGGACACAATCGGTCTCAATGTTTAACGGACTCTTCCACCTGACTGCGATGAAACAATAATCCTTTGAATTAATTGTTATTAACTGGTACAATTTTTTGTAGTCATTGCTATTAATGGTATATTTCGGAGTGAGTTCGTGATGCGAACGATACTACAACGTGACCTTTTACTTCCCATGTCTCAACAGTAGTCATGAGAGTTTAAGTTTATGGTGTTATGTCTATTCATAGTTGATTTAATTTAAGTATTTCTCCCTTCAGGAATAATTGCTGAAACTTGGTGTTTATTTGTATTAATTGGTAGAAGTATCATTTTATAGGAGGTCGCTACGCGTTTTTTCCAGGCGTTTTGGCGCGTTGAAGTTTATGGTTTAACGTGTGCAATTTGTCTGTGATGTGATAACTTACTCATATTAATGTTTGATAATTTTATTTCAAAGTTTTATTCTAGCATGCGTTATACGGTAAACTATCTCTTAGTAAGAGACGTACCTCACAAGAAATTGTTAACTTTCTTTCCGCCTGTTAGGTAGGTTCAGGATAGGAATAGGTAGGGTTTTTATTTGAATATTTGTATTGCATGGCCAACTGTCCAAGGTTCGTCTGAGTTGCCCATGTGGGTGGGCGTAGCTGATGTAGAGGTTTTATGCAGAAGCCATAGGCTCATCTGCATTAAGACTGGCTGGTGTAAAAGGAACAAACATTCAAATAAGTGACTTAGAGATGAGTGTGACGTGTAGTGGAAAACTGTTTAGAATTATTATTGGGTTATATAATTTAACGCTGAACTTGGACGGCCACGGTGCCGAATACATCAATATTACAGATTGCCTTGCCTTTAATTTATAGATCCCGTTATAGTACAATCTAGCCAATATTGCATTTGATTTTTTTTCCATTTTTCTAGACAGGATGCCCTTAATTTGCGGGCATTCTGTCACTTAACCTATGGCACTATAAAATATTGCAACCGACTTGTAAATTGTAGACGGCTCTAAATTCTAACAATGCGATTATTTTAAGTGAATTGAATACAATCGCTTGTTTTAACTTCTTGACCGACATTAATGACAAAACTTACCACATATTCGTGCACATAACTCGGTTTTCTCGAAAACTCACATCGTGATCATTTCAGTCGTGAGTCTCGAAAAAGCCTTTGATGTATGCCCGACGACTAACGAACTATGCCGACCGATAAGCCCGACTATTAGTCGGTCTAACATGCCGACAGATGTCGTCTCCCAGACTAATCAGCGTAACTGTTTACAATGACAACTTGTCCAACTGTACCTTAGTTACACTAAATAAGGGTTTCTATACTGTTTTGCATACCGATTTTGTAAACGTTAATATTTTTTATATAATAATACAATTTTACAATGAAAAACATCCAAATCGATCATCTGGTGGCAGAACATAGCAAGGCATCGCAATAGCCCCCGATTACCAGGCGCGCATAACAACAAGGCGTTCACGTTAGGTGTCGTTGGGAGGCGGGCCGACGCGCCAGACATTCCCTTTCCACCGCCCAATCACTATTGATCCACCCCGTCCCCCGCTCTACGCCCGTTTCCTAGCTAACAGGGAGTAACGCATTAGTTAACTGGGGACCATTATAATATGGACGCGTTTGACAACCTCTCTCGTAGTCGTGGACGCCTGGTAAGTGAGTTGGTTACGCGGTCGCGCTTGGTGCTAACGAACCGTAATGATGCAGGGGGCCTTCAAAGAACTTAGCAAAAAGCCCTCATTGTTTGCTAAATGTTTACTTCAATGTATTGTTTTTCCACGGTAATTGTTCAATTCGTAGAATCTCTATAGGCACTATACCTAGAAGCTTTCATGAAAAACTTAAAGAAATGTAGTCAGAAATCCCTATAATATTACCATTTCATGGTTATGGAATATGAATAAAATTGTGAAGGGTGTAATAAGCGCCACCTGTTTTATATTTTAGTAGTCAGATAGTGATACATTTTGACACAAGATGGCACACGATGCCGAACAGCCGGGAATGAGCGACCTCTTATTATTTAATGCGCTCCTGGTATTTTGGAGTCCATATTTGGCGCTTTCGTTTCGACCACGGCAAAGGTAAGGTCGGACGGGTATTGAATTTTAAAGAAGATTTATTTACGTTCTTATTCATCGTTGTATTAAATTAAGTACATATTCAATTTTTTAAGCGACATTTGACCGTGTTTTGACCCTATTTGGCACAGTCTTTTTAATTAATGCAACATGAAATTGCATCGTGAAAACGCATCTTGAAATTGAAAATAAATTGTTTATTTAGCTATTAGGATTTCTTAATCACTTTTACAGGCCTTTTGTTAACCAGGTGGCGCGGCGTTTCCTATGACTATTCCTGAGAAAAAACGCCGAAACAAACTCAGAGGCAGACACAAATATAGATTAATCATGAACAATTGTTTAATCATTTGAAAAAAAAAAAAACTTTTCAAAGCTTTTTTGTGTATTTATAAAAAGATCAAATAAGATTACAAATGATATAATATCAATTATCATAACATTAACAGTTTATAAGTTTCATGTTTGATTTTTTTTGTGTCATTTCCTATAGTAGTTTGAATGATGATGGAAGCTGATCTCGTTTGAAGTAAGGGTTAACTTTAAAACTTAAATCTTTAATTTTGCTAAATCTAAAAGTAACAAAGATTTTTTCATAAAATTGTGCAAACTGTACGCGATAAACGAAAATTGGCAAGTGCGATGGTTATCGCACACTTAATCATTATAACACAAATATTAAAGCTGTTTTATGTCCATGAGTCAATTACAAATTCGTGATAATATTCCAACTTAATTAATTCAATTTTAAATTCTATAATTCACAGAAAACATGCAAATGAAACCGCAATAACTGTTAACCACAGATGTCGTTTTTATAATATTATCTTACAAAACAGCCAAAATTAGATTTTTCGCACTGCTTTATTGCATGGATTAAAAAATCCGCTTAGCTGTATATTTTTTGTGAAGATTTTGTTAAAGTTTAAAGAGGTGTACAATTTCAAATGAAATGTCAACATTGGGGATATTCAATCTCCGATCTCATTAGAGATTTTCCGTTCACGATTCCTATACCAATATAAGTTTAATCGTTTAAGATACAGAAAAAATATTTTTCAGACATCACATTGGAACATTTGAACGTTAGTTCGTTTTAGTTGTAAATATATTAATTTCAATAGACAAGGCGGACCATCTCCACTAAGGGCTTACACTTTTTATTAGGCTCGGAACTCTCATTACCCCATCTAATTTGGGAGCGTTTAAGAACCCGCCAAAATACAAAAGCCCGCCACACAGGTCGCACCGGCATTAGCATTACAAAACGGTTGCGGGCCGTGAGATATGGGTCGCAGATGCGCGCCCGCGCCGCGCCGTAATTAGTGTAGGCGCAATATATAATTGTTTCATTTCAGTAACGCCTGCCCCTCTCACTACTAGGCAAACTTCGCGTAAATATTAATGGCCCAAATTATGCCACATAGAAGCTTATGTTATAAAAAACCAACGTTATTGCAAATCAAATTCTTTCTACAAATATGTTGGTAATTTGGTCATACCAGAAGCTCGCCATACATAAAAGATATCTATGTACGTACGTCTATGTACTAACATTAAACAATACTTCACAAAATCTCAAGATCTAAACGTCGTCAAGTCGTGTGGGAAAATAATCTCAAGCGCAATCTACATCCGAGCTAGGTCCTAATTAATTTAGTAATCGTTCGTGACGACTTATTCCGGCCCTAGACCCAACCACGAACCTAACGAAATCACGACTCCGCCAGACAACGATAATCGTTATTTTAAATTTATTAAAATGTCCTCTTTAAGGACTATATCGGAACGCCTATATCGGACTGTATAATTTATTCTTGCATTGGAGGAACGCGCTAAACAATGAGGGCTATTATCATTTCTAGAAGAGCACGTTTTGATTTATAAATGCACTGCAATATCATCCTTGCTGAAAACAATATTGTTATTTTGTTTGTCAAATACTTTATGAATTATGATATTGGATGTAATACTTTTAGTGAGCAATGCTTACTATACTGGTAAAAGTTTCCAAAAACAGCGAACGGAAATTACGTGACTAATGTTTAAACTGAATCAAAATGAGCCAATGTGTATTTTACGGATTACGCTGAAACACAGTGATGCTTTTAACAGTAACAGCAAGTTGCTCGTTGGTCGAGACGGCTAGACTCTAAACAACATATTGTCGGCAATTTTCATGACAAAGTCGGCACAATACAACGGCATGCCGACAACAAAATGCCGTCGTGTCGGCCTGACGGCCCCTGGGGCGTCGCAATTAAAGTCCCGGTTGCACGAGGTGATAGGTGCACCGAATTGATGAGCAGGCCTTTACATTGATTAGCTTAAGATATGTACATATAAGTTATTTATTTAGTTAGAACCCTTTCCCTTTTGTGGCTAGAAAAAATCGAGACAAGTTACAACAATTAACCCTTCAAACAGGGTAAAGTAGGCACATTGGAAGTCCTATTTTTTGCGAGTATCAGGGCCGTTATGCATCTTGACGAATATAGTAATTGTATACTATTTTAAAGGAGATCCGATTAAATATCGTGGTATCTGAAAATACTTCTAGATCAAACGTGAAACAAAAATTTAGGAACATTTCCGAAGCACAGAAATAAAACTTGGAATGTAAGCTCTCCCACAAATTATTTTTCAAAGGCGCTGACAGAGTCATCTCTCAAATTACTCATTAGTTCCTAAAACTCATCTACCTAACTGCTAAACGCTGTCATTCAGTAAAGCATGTTTAATTGCAAAGGCAAGTAAAGCTGCACGTTTTAAGGGGCATTACATCGCATAACGAGGGCGGATGCGCGGGCGCACGCCTAACAAGTAACAACAGGGCACGCCGGCGACTTTGATACCCGCTGCGCGACAGGATCGCTTGCGTGCGCGCGACCCCGATGCGGTGCAAGATTGAGGCGATTTAGCATAGCTTTAATACCGAAAATTGTTAAAGATTTTAATCTTTAGAACGATAAAAATCAAAAAGACACTCGGACAAATATATATGAGAATATTGTGTATGTTTAATCGAGATATTCTTGAGTTTTAGAACTATTGGATTCAAAAAGGATTATCAAGGGTTACTCTTGAAACTGAGGATCTTGAAATTATCATGAGACGGATGCAAGTATATTAGATTTGGATGCTAAGCAGAATTACTAATACTAAGCAACCACCCCAGTATTACACTACTTATAAAACTTTTCGTTTACACTTATTCTACTAAAATAACATATATTTTCCTCAAATCTTCCGCTTCAAGCCAAAGCAACGGGGTCAGTAATTAAAAAGATCTCAAATTAACGGAATCTTTTCCTAACATGCAAATCCAAACCCCGTTCCTGCATTAGCGCATACCATCGCCATCGCTCACTATTTGCATCACAGTTCAATGGTGGATTTTGACGGACATCACTACACCGCCCGCTCTGACGTTTCTACACGCATAGATTGACAATGTCTTGCCTTTTAATGAAGCTACCGTTTGGTATTTCGCCGTGGGATATAGGAAATAAGTGGCATTTTTATTTAGTTTCCTATCTTGTACAAGAATTGACGTTACACAGAAGAGTTCTTCGATGACTAGGTATAAGGTTTCTTGTTTTATGAAGTTGCATTTATATTCCTGTGGTGCAAGCTAATTATACTAATTGAACTTTATTGTGAGTTTGTATTCGCAATGCATACTCTAGATAAACAAGATAAGATTCCTTTTCAATACTTCCTCCCTGATCTAATAAAAACTAGGAGCATCAAAGTCGTCATCCTCTTCGTCTTTGAAATTTTTATAGGCGAGATAGAGGAAAAGGAATATGAATATTTGTTTGTGAGTGATAAGATTAATAATGTTCAGAGGATCCTGCTGGTGCTCCAAAGAGTGTTTTTGTAGTAAAGGCCTTCTTGTCTTTGACCGTGTAATTTTGGAACTTGAAATAATAATCAATGATAATGTTAAGAGTACAATGTACAATCGATGTTTATGTCACTCGTAATGTATAATTTAGGTACTCACATCACTAATAAATTTATCACCAATTGATTCAACAATAAATTATGAAGAAGTAATTTAATTTTTTTAGGAAAAAGTACACAATTATGGCAAAAATAAGAGTAAGTAAATACGTTCGGATCAATTAGGTTCTAGGAATAAGTGATTCATTTTGAAAGAATGTGATATATATTTCTATGGATATTAACATTTTTGTGAAAGGTGATATTATTTTTGATTATAGCTTTTGTCTCTTTTGTGTTTCTTCTAGATCTATGAGCAAAAAGCTTCTTATAATGACTAATTAAGGACCGTTACCTTTGTAACAACCACAAACAAATTTAAAGTAACAATATTGATTGATTCTAAACACTATCGTAGGCCAAGTATTCATTTCTTAACCCATTTTAGCAAATAAATAAAAAATCTCAAGTATCATATTGTCATTAAGGTACATAACAGTAAAAGCAGGATAAAGTTGTATTGAAAATTTATCATTAATCACACTAGTTATTAGCTTATTCATTTTGAAAGGCGAACCACAATATTTATGCAAAATAAAACACCGGTTATTCCAGCTAAATCCTAAGTCTATGGGTTATTCCGTTTAATATCTTGTCGGCGGCTATCAAAACACTAGAGAACAGTCGCCAAATGCGTGCAAGTAGTCCAGGCGTAATCCGGGACACCACGGGGCGTCCGACAGATAGGACGCAATATAGAAACGAAGCCTAATCGAATTAGAAAATATTACTTCTAACATACTTAAATAGAAATAATGTAATTAATATAAACAATAATTAGTATGTTAACAAGATTACTGTTTAATAAATATTTATATGCAGACAATTATCCGTTTCGTTCGTACGCAACGATCAAGATTTACACACTTCCTCACAAACATTACAAAATAAAATTGCTAGCATTAAATTTTCTCATACTTTCATCAAGATAATACAACAACAGGTAGTTTTTGGGAAAATCTTTATAAATGGAAATAATCGTACGAATCACAAAAATGATACAAGTGACGCCATCTCTTGGGGTAACTCGTGAGTTATTGTGACAGCAGCCTTCTATTTACGGAAAGTTAGACTAAAAATATACCCTTTTATGATTAGTATCATCATGTATCTTATAGATTATGGTGTAAAATATTTCACTTAACATCGTACGAAAGCGATAAACTTGCAAATAGCAATAAAATACTCACGAAACATAACCTTGTAACAGCTGACATCTGTCAAAACTTTCATCACAAATGTTCACAAAAACACGATAAATAAACGTAAAACACGACTCTACGGTCTCGATGAAAAAGAAATTGAATAATATTGATAGAAAAATTAATCTGGACGCGTTTTCGGCAATATCCCATAGGTTTCTGAGGGTCGGGAAAAATATAACCTCTCAGCCCAAACAATGAGAAATTTTTCAGAATATTTGGCTATTTTTATGATTTATTTTAATTCAGAATACTAACTTGATATTAACTATTAGTGCTGCACTCTAGTTTACTAGCATTATTTTCTTTTCAATAGGATTTTGTAACGATTGTCTCATTGACATTTCACTGTTTACACTTGCACCATTATTTTATCACCATTCAATAAGAATTTTCAAAATTAAATAAGAGTGAAATGTTTAACATTGTAGATGACACAAATTATACCTTTTTATAAATCAGAATAATCTAGTAATAATTTAAGTAATGTTGTAATAGATTATGATGTATCCATATCATGAAACTACTTTGGAAAAGCAGATCATAAAATATTATTCTAATATTATTTAGGTAAAGTTATTAAGTTTAAGAAATTCTGAACCATTATTGACTTATATATTTCAGAAGAGCACAAATCTTTAATATAAATTTGGTATTTTGGGTCTGCATGAAATTACTTGTAAGCGACTCCGCACACAATAACAAAACTTTTTACACAATATTTCTCAATAGCTGGGCTATGCAGAGTCACAAATATAGCTCGGTCCACTCTTGATTGCCATGAACTTTTACATTGTAATGCACTCTGACACGCATGCTGGTTGCAAACAGCCAACGCTCCCTGACGACCCATATGGAATATTGCCAAAACCAGTCTCACCCACCCACCTTCTTCATTATCCCAGTCTTCCGTTTGGAGAACGTCGTGTACCGTCGCAATTTGTTGTCAATGTATTCCATTTTGATCTTCACACGACCCTTAGTCTTTTTGCCATTGGAAGGAGGCGATTTCTTGGGCGGAAGAGATGCATAGCCGTCATCTGGTATGTCAGGCATGGAGCAATGCTCCAGGCCGACGCTCTGCGAGGGTCGCTCATCGTAGCACTGGTCCGAGGGCCTCTTGACGCCAGCGCGCGGCATCGGACAGGGCTGCATGCTGCCGGGCCTTAGCCCGCCGCCGCCGCCGAGCGAGCTGGGCGGCCGACCAGTTCCGTACATGTCCGGCATCTCGCCGAGGAGTCCCATACCGTACGGCGACCCGAAGCGGGGCTCCCGCGCTCCGCCGGGCGCGTCCATTATAACCTCGCAGTACGCCACAGTAACCGGTGCGCGCACGCGCTATGCACACTTCACCGTCCGAAAGCCGAACGGAGACTGACCGAAAACGCGAAAGAACCGAGGGCGGGACTGACGAGTCGGCCGCTCGGACCGCGACTGACTTCGCACGGCTGCGTCCCGCGCACCTCGACCTCTATCTGTCTCTGTCTCGCGCGATACATGCAATACCTTTGAAACGGGACGGAAACGCAAAGCGCGGCCGTAACCCGACACATCCGTAGGAAAAGCGAACGTTCGCCGGGAACCCGCGAACGTTTCAGTGCCCGAAATCCGTATTAAAATAGAGCTTTTATTTTGAGTTTATTTCGTAAATAGAAATAATAGAGTCGGAAGTGGAGCGGCTCGGGCGCAGCGGCGGGGCGGTGGGCAGTGCCAGAGCCATATTTAGACGCGAGCCGTGCCAAATATGGCAATCGACGGTCAAATGGGGGCCACTGAAATCCCTCCTACTCGCACCTGGCGATTTTCACGTCTAATAATTAAAAACTTTGTCACGTCACTTAGGTATTGAGTGATACGTACATACCTATCCAGGGCTCATTACATTTACTTAATATGTATATGTCGTACTTGTATAGGTAGTACAGTAACTCCATTCGAATTTATGAAGTTTTATACGATTAAAGTTTTTCTAAGCGTTAGTTGGAGGTAGATTTACTCAATTCTGTGTTTAATGTATATTTCTAAGTATTAAAAGGAGAACGTTTTAATCACCTCAAGTCCTCAACGATGACAATAATTTCTAAACTAACCTAATATTCTATCGGTTGATGACTAATTAGTTTGTGTCTTCTCACTATTGATAAACCAAGCGTTCATTATTTTACACTAGATATATAAAACCTACATAAAATAATTTTGATAACTGATTTAAAATGTAGATAACTTTATTTACTGACTAGTTGTGCCCGCGACTTCGTTCGCGTGGATGTCGGAACTTAACAATGTATTTTTTTGTGAGACCAAATGCACTTAACCCTATTTTTTTCTAAAATAAAAGAATTTTTCTAAAATAAAAGTAGCCTAAGTTACTCCTTATTACATCAGCTACCTGCCAATAAAAGTCCCGTCAAAATCGGTCCAGCCATTTCAGAGATTAGCCTATACAAACAGACAGACAGACAAAAATTGTAAAAAATGTTATTTTGGTGTATGTACCGTATATATATTCATATGCATGTAGTAAAAAAACGGTTATTTCAATATTACAAACAGACACTCCAATTTTATTTATATGTATAGATGACTGATGATACAACAAGTATATTTCAGCTACTCGTACAGGAAACTGATTCTTTAAATTATTCTTGTGAAATAAAATTACCTACCTATTCAACGTCTGTTTATATTATGCCAGTTTAATAAGGAGGGAACATAACTATTGACCATAGATTTAGCGAAATTCCAAGTCTATGCTATTGACACATAAGTAAGTAGTAGATCCTGACAATACACATACCAAAGCCAAAAAATGATGGGCCATAGACTAGCTTTAATAATATTGCAGTCAGTAAACAAAGAGCTCTACCTACAGAGTCATAGATGCGTACAAGAGATAAATTAATAAACATTGTTGATATACATAAAAGTTTATTTGAAAAAATCCATCAGCTGTTCTTTAGAAAAGCTAATATTTGTCTAGTGATTTTTTTTAAAGCATTGCCCCACTCTAGCATTTCTCCTGTGTCGTGGGTACAGTTTACAAACATACATGTCACATACACACACAACCAGACCCGAAACAACTATCTGTAGATCATACAAATATTTGTTCCGTGCGGGGATCGAACCCGCGACACATAGCGCAGAAAGCTAATCGCTTAACCACTACGCCAACCGTGTCGTCAAGTGATTGTATATATATCTTTTTGTTTGACTGTACTGAAGTATATGAACGGCAAAAGCAGGCCAGAAGTGACATTGTTGGTACGACGCATCCATTCATACATAGATGATATATAGTACTTGTGACTTAGTAAATATATAACAGTATAGGTTACAGTAATCTTCGTGATGAATAAATCATATTCGATGTTACTGCAACTCAGTACCTATATTGCAAAATTAATTATATTTATTACATTACTGTTGCAGAGAACAATGCCAAATTATTTTAATAAGGAAGGAAAATTAAATTTAAATAGGTACCTATTACCACTTAGTATAAAATGTTAATTTTAGCACTAAATTTATCCCAAATAGCATCCCCTGGATAAGAATTTCATTTGCGATTGTACTTAATGAAGATTGTCATCTGTACCAGCTGTAGAGTAGACAAGAGCATAATCGCTAGAAAATGCACGAAATATTCTACAGTATTGAGATACACTGTCAATTTTCCTAAGTTTATGGTAAAAAATTTAATGTTTTTAACCCAGCACCCACAGATCCTCAAATTTATTATAAAAATTAAAATTAGATGTATATTTTATGGCGTTATTAGCAGAAATTTGTAAATTTTCTCGGCCATCACCGACAGGCCGCCCACTTTCCACATATATTGCCGTGTTTCGCCTTTTTGAGTGTATTTTATTGTTCCTACTCTTAGTCACAGTTCAGTAAACCCAACCACATTGGAAAAGTTTGAAATTACCTTTAATAGACGTTTTTAGAATTAACTCATATTCCTTGCGTAAAATGGGGAAATCAGGTTTGGAATTAAATTTGCAGTTATAGTTAGTTTGATAAAATTATTAAAATTACATATTCAGTTATTATTTTCTTCGTTGGCTTAGTAGTCACGGGTTAAGCTCCTAGTGTCAATGGGTTTTTCTATCAGAAAGTTATGAGTATTAGCCCCCGGTAGATGGCAGCAGGCGCATTCCCTTTTACTTACTTAGGTACAATAATAACGGTATCGACGTAATGTGGCTAAACAATAATACAGTTCTGCTTAACTCGCTAGCGTGACACTATGTTTATATCCATTCTTTAAAAGGAAAGAGAAAATAAATTATCACGTAATAGTCGAAGGGCGGAAAGGTATAAACTACAATAATTTTCGAAAGACTGTTGACGAAGTATTTTTTTTAACAAGCATACATTGCATATGCACGCACGCCTAGACCTGCAACTATCTGTAGATCATACAAATATTTTTTTGCATGCTAGAATCGGATCCGCGACACGTAGCTCAGAAAGCTAATCGCCGACTGTGCCAACCGTTTCTTCTAACTACAAGTCACCCCTATGCCAACATTTCTTCGGCGAAATATAGTATTTTTCAAACATAGTTATAAAAAAATATAGTAAACTTAAAAAAAATATAGTATTTTATGGCAAAGGCAAAAAATAGACAAAGATAATATTTCTTACTTATTTATTTTTATAAAAACAATATATTTTTGCACTTCTTGCATTTTAAAACGAAGAATATTTTTGTTAGATTTCGGTGTTGAAAATATAGTATTTTTGCGTACTATATATTTCTTCAACAGTATATAGTACGCAGACCCGAAATACAGTAAAATACTATATATTATAGTACGGTTGGCAACCCTACCCCTATCAGATGTGACTCTTATGAGATTGCATCGTCGAATAAGGCACAAAAAATTTCATCACTTTAGAAAAAAAATTATAACTTGAACCAAAACTACCTTCTGAACTTTATAATTGTAGCTCTGAAGCACCCACTGCCAGATATAGGCCTCCTTTCGTTTTTGCCAGTCTCCTCGATCTTGTGCATCTCTTGTCCAAATGTAATTACTCATGCTGAATTTTATTGGTCTAATGAATTCTAGAATAAATTTCCTTTCCCAATTACCCAATTCCAGAATTCCCCACTAATTTACTTGACATTACGTTATTGGAACATAAACTACGGTTAAATAATTTTACAGCATTATCAATATCCGCTTGATAATTCAGGAATTTGTCCAGGAGGAAAACTGTTCCCTCATTAGTCAATATAATTAATAAAATACTGATTATGAAATAAAGGTATTTTTATTGGGAAATTCTCAAGACGCCCGCGTACAGCAAAGGAGTGGAATTCCCTGCCAGAGTCTGTGTTTCCTGATAGCTACAACCTGGGAGTCTTTAAGACAAGAGTGAATAGTTTACTTCTTGGCAAGCGTGCTACATCTTCGACCACATCATCGCTTACCATCAGGTGAGAAAGTGGTCAAACGCGTGACTATCAAGAATAAAAAAATACCTACCTATGCCCGATACACAGCAATATGTTTGCCCCCTATTAAAAATCTAAGACATGGATACGCTCATGTTTCTAGCACCTCCGCCTACACCTCTGGTGAACACAGGCGTGATGCAATATTATAACTGTACAAAGTAAAATACTTACAAATGACTAAAATCTGCACCTGATAGGGGTCCATAAGATTCTTGATGGTGTGTTTAATTCATCAAACCTCAGCAGGACGTGGTGGGCTAAGGCAGGCCCTCGTCTGTACTCATCAATGGAACAGTGATGGGCTTAATCATTGTTAATCTATTATGTCAACCCATAAACAGCTACTGCTTAATATAAGCTTCTTCTTTAACCGTTATCATAACGGTTGAGATGAGACTGATATTGCCATAACCACTACATTTAAACGCATTTCTGTCTGCTGCCATTTGTTTTTAGCACGAAGAGGCGGGTGTGCAAGGAAGGAGTCTCTATGAGTGATGAACCATATGATGATGCACTTTTAAAAAGTCAAGACTCTAGGCGCAATCAGCAATCAGCCTCGATATCATCAATGCTGACTAACCAATCTTTGCACTATGACATGAGCGATTCTCATGTGGTAGCTTGTGCTGACACGACAGAAAAAGGTCAAAGGACGATAATGGTGCTGATAACTGCTCTTACCAGAATTGCTAATAATTTTCTCTATAGTAGTCTTTTTATGACACGTTACCGAAAATATAGGGTCGTATAATACTTTCCCGTAACCACTGGACGATTTATTAGTATAGAACTTCTAGACTAGAGTAAAACACATTCTTCCAATCGGCACCAGGTACAGTCAGCATCATTGTAGTAGTATGAAATTGATCAAGATTCCAATCACTATTTCTTTTAAAACTCGCTTTTGAATTTTGCTACGCGTACCTGTACATCTTTTTTATGCTGACTGTACTTAAGCATGGTGAACCAAATCCCTTCTCATGCTAAGAAGTCTGTGCCTAGCAGTGAGACTAAATGGGCCGAATACACTTGCAACACTGACACTAAGTTAGGGACTTTCCACATACACTAAAGTCTTGTTTAGATACTTAGCCATGGGAAATAACGGTAGATAAGTTTAACTTACGTGACTTATGTCAGTAGACCCACATATGACGACACAAAATGACTTGAATAGTAAGCGATCTATGACTGTGATCAATGACCGGATATCCGATACAGTCAAATCCCGTTATCAACGGACCGACTTTTCCATAAGCGCATTTAGTGTATGATATAATGCTACTGCGTGATTTGATTTGATGGACGAGCAGTACTTCATGCTTTTATTCCGTATCGTAAAGATCAATGTTGCTAGATTTTAAAAGTACCTACGAATAATTTGATAAACGACGTTTCTAGGTTGCCAGTTTAAAAAGAAAATATATTGAGGTCAATCAATCGGATTGAGAATGCCTCATTGCATGGTCGCAAGCGTGATTGTTGAGCGTGAGGTCCTGAATTCGATTCCCAGGCGATATCCAAGCAAAGTGGGCTTTATTGTACATACTGGTATGCTGGTATTCTGAAAATATCAATAGCAGCACGGAGTCTGGAACTGTGCCCGATGGATGGCAATAGGCTGGCCCCTAAGATTGGAAACTGGCCGTGATACAGCGGGGAAAGGCTTTCCAAAGCGAACCCATCAAATCTTAGTAAATCAGTTACTGAATTTGAATTACCACTTGTCGTACCTGCCGGACCGTGATGGTTCAGCGATTTTCACTGCTGCATAAATAAATAATGTCTTCATAAACAAGTATACATTAGTGTCAAAATATTTATATACAATATACAAAGAAATTAATTATTTATTTATTTTTCTTATTTATCTTCCTTCATCTTGATCTTAAAAAGCCAATAAAAAGATTAAAAAAATAATAACAATATAATTTATCGTAAGTTAAAAGAGAGATAGTTAACAAATCTCTGCTTCTTTCGGCGATACTCATTAGCAAAGCTTAGATTGCTAATACAACATCGCGTTGGTATTTTTGAAGGGTTTGGTAAAATTTTTCACCAATGCCGAAGTCCCATATAATAGGGAGGGGAGCCTATTGAAGTTTACCAAGCAAAACGCCGGGAAACTACTGAGTATCACGAAACCAGAAACTCAAGCTTAGCAGCTACACTTGTGATTATTGAGACCCATAATTGACGGGGAAAATAAATCAGGAACGGGAATTGTATCATCTTTGAAGAAAGAACCACGTGACTGACCTGCTTTAAAATCGGTTTTATCTGGTCGGGTTAAACCGGAATGTCCCGGGATTTTTGGAACAGAATACACTATAGATTATACTAATTACCTACCTACCGGATGTAGTACATTTATCTTAACCACACGTTAATTCTCATATATTAGGATATTTTATATTAAATTAATTTAATCCTTATTCAAGAGGACGTTAATTAATTTAATAAATTATTGGCAGATATTATTAATAGGATGTTTAATATAAGGAAAATTATTTGATAACGACTAGCACGTAGCAACTGATAAGTGTTACTGATGTCTATGTGTGACGTACGTCGTCTGGAACGATTATGACATATGACGAGTTCGGTTTTACGGTTGAAGGGAACAGTCATGCACCCAGTGTTGCCAAGCTAATAATATTGAAGGAATTTGGTAATTATGATTAGTGAGCGGAAATCGTTCAGCCATTGAGATGTGATTGCGACATCTTTGTATGGCTTTGTTGTGGAGGTCTGTGGTGTATGTTAACCACAAAACTACGGTAACATACCAAATCCAGGCATTTAGTGTTGAGTCTAAGTTGGTCTGATAAAGACTCCTTGTCTATACAAATAACAGTACACAGTATGCGGTTTTCGTATTTTTTTCAAATTTGAGAATCTGATACTAAACACCGACAATATTTCCTTCATTTAAGTAAGTCACTCTGACATATGACATATGGTCTACTTTGTGCTGTTTCCTAATAAAACAATAGTATTATAACAGCGTCAACCACCTATGTGTGAGTTAAAGCAGACATTAGTTACCAACTGTGACGATAATGTCTACATCGCTATCTTCAACATCCCTCCTTAACTTTATACTTATCTTGTTTCACCTCCACATATGTAAGCCGAAAAATCTCACTGAGGCGGGTTTTAAAGGTAACCAAGTAAGTAAGTAATACAAAGCATTTCTGAAGATTTCAACTTGAAAAGTCGGTCAGTTTCCAATCTTACTAGCTATGCAGCTGAATACCAGTATGTTGGACGACATGAAATCCTTACTCCGACAATCCAATTCAACATAACATAGCATCACGCCTGTATTCCCCGAAGCGTTAGGCAGAGGTGTACTATTGTACACCTACATTTCGCCGATACCGACATCGTGTCCCAAGTAATAGGGGGCAAGCCTATTGCCATTTACCAGGCACAGTTCCAGACTCCGTGCTGCTACTGTGAATTTCCATACAGAGAAACCCAATAACACTGCCTGACCTGGCAATCAAACCCAGGACCTCACGGTAAGCGTGCACTTACGACCACTATACCAATGAGATAGTCAAAAATAAAGGTAAAACGGACGTTAAAAATAAATCTTAGTTTTCAGTTACTACGCAAATGCACGACTAGATGACATATAGTTCACTGGAAGTTTATCAGCTGATGTAATTAGTGCCCGAATACCCCAAATTAACTAATTAATTTCCCGTAATATGTAACAGGCTACAAATTCGTACGTCAGCCGTGTTTTATCTTAATTCCGTAACTAAGGAAAAGATACAGCAATGAAATAATACAGAGTAATCGCCTCAAAATTCTATAATTAAATTATTTTAATGTTAAATTACCTTTTAATATTCGTACTCATTAACCTGTTTGGTATAATATAGGTACCTACAATGTCAATGAAACGTTCATAGTGCATTCGAATTCACAAATAGGAAATATTTTGAAACGTAGCATCAGTTTAGTACTCGAAGTGTTAGAAAGACCAAATTTCACTCATGAGGTTATTAAATCCTATTTCAATTTCAAACCCAAATTCTACAAAATCCCCGTAACTCTTTGCCCGAACTGTAAATCAAACTTAGACTTCCTCAAGGAAGGCCAACATTATACATATAATCGATGTGCACAGAGTTTTTAGACAGGGTATGCAGAAAATTTTAAAAGCTTACTTACCAAAAATACCTGCTGCGTGTTGGTATTGGTTCGTCGTCTTGTCGATTAAATAATGATGTATGTGATTTGTCACCTCAAATATCTTATAATAAATATTTATCTGAATTATGTAGGGTAGGCAGTGTCTTTTTGTCTTTATGAACCGCACGCCACTGCATATAATAGTATAAAAATTATGAACAGTCAGATGTGAAAACTAGTAAATAATGAGTTAAGTACATTAAAAATAAATAGTTAATCCTTCAGATATTTTTAAATTCGACTGAATCATCTTCATCATCATTATCATCAGCCAGAAGACGTCCACTGCTGAACGAAAGCCTCCCCCTTAGACCACCACATCGTACGACATTCCGCCACTTGCATCCATCGGTTGCCCGCGACTTTCACAATGTCGTCGGTCCACCTAGTAGGAGGCCTTCCTTTCTTCCTTCGATTAAATACTTAATGTTGCCTGTACGTTTTGCGTATCTAAAGCATATGCGTATCTGCCTATGCATCTTAACAATCTGTAAATCGCAAAAGATTACCCTACACTCCTCCAATCAGCTGTTTTCCACACACATTGGTCAATCCGCGGTCAGCTTTCTAAACAAACGTCGGACGAGGTACGGGGCGGCCGCATTCCTTGCCAAAACTGGCGACGCGCCCGGGATGGATATGTTGACGCAATGCCATTCAATATGCCACCATATCGCGGGCACCGCACGAGTTTGTGCAAGAAAACGGGATATTATAAATATACCTTTATTTTAATATTATAACGTAACATAGCACCTGTTCCATTCTTTGGAGGATTAGGCAGAGGTACTAATGTACAATTGTGTAATGTCATATTTCACCGATGCCGTTATTGAGTGGGCACAGTTCCAGACTCACTGCTGCTAGATGCTGCTGCTAGCTGCTGCTGCAGATGGCAGCGCAACCTACCAGGTAGAATTGTGAATCCCAATCATACACACAAAAAAAATCAAAATCGGTCCAGTCGTTTAGGAGGAGTGCAGTGATGTACACACGTACAGAAGATGTATGTATATATAGATAAAACATATAATCATAATTGGTACTTGTCTTGTGTATCTATAAGACTCGTGAACTGAAGTGGTAAAAACTAGAACTAACTTGTAACTGACTATTCGTGATATATTACCGAATATTACGTAGACAGTGGTGCCTATATAATTCTGAATTCTGTTCTCATCTAGTATACTCGTTGAATGTGGTGGAAATTATTTTAAAACTAATATATGTTTACCAAAGCGCAGTCTAATTCGATCGCAACGCCATCTATTAGTATATTTTCTGAAAACAGATTTTCTTGAGAAGTTAACTTCGAATTGCATTGCAATAGGCTGACTGAGAAATAAGATTGTACTGAGATTTTTTTTTATTCTAGATCGACCACACTACAGATGGATTTCACCACTATCTGATCACCCCTATAAGATATATATCAAAATCACTAGGGAAGTCACAGCGAAATTGTCTTTCGAGGAAAACAGTCATCAACCAATTGGTTGGCTTTATGTAAATTTATTTCTTGTTATAAAAACTTTGCCCCACATAATACGTAATATATGTAGATAGCGCGGGTGCCTTTACAAACAAAAATATTCACATGCACAAACCCAAACCTGGAACAACTATCTGTAGGCCATACTGTAATTATTTGTTCCGTGCGGGACTCTAACCCGCAACACTCGATCGCTCAACCACTGCGCCAACCATACCGTGAACGGTGAAATGGCCCATAACTTATTTTCGTAAATCATACACACCCTACAGGGTAGCTGTCATAGACGCGTGAGTCGATGACCTGCGCTTGATTCACTGTTGAAATTATGGCGTGGTATATAATGTTAATCTTTGCGTCAATACATGCTAATACCTATTGTTATTGTTCATATTATGTACTGCATATGTATAGAGTCCTTATGTGGATAATCAATGATTTTATTAATATTAAAATATTTTATTACGTCTTGACATTGTCTTGATTGAAGTTTAAGCTTAAGTATATGATGGGACATTGGTAGTATTTTATGTTGGAGCTAAAACCTCGTAAACTAATATTGTCTTTGATTTATTGGTACAACACTCCGCTTTATAATATCCACTCTATTATAAATGCGAAAGTAACTCGGTCTGTCTGTTTGTTACCTCATCACGAGTAAACTACTGAACCGATCGTAATGAAATTTTACAAAGAGGTAGCCTGGAACCTGGAGAAAGACATAGGCTGTATTTTTACTATTGCAGCAAAAAGTAGTTACGTATCCAAGATTACGAATATGGAAAGTCTGACGACGACTAAAAACTGTAGCATCGGCTCTTGAAAAACCCAACCCGTGGCAGCTAGCAATGTTGGCGGCCCTACTTATCGAGTTATTCATAATGCCCTATCTTTTCGGAGTACATAACATTTCGCCTAAAAGTACATAACATAGCAAAACGCTTGTATGCCTCGAAGGGTTAGGCCAGGCGCGGTTGCAGCCAACACTTTGAGGGTCATCTCAACAGTAACATAACTTGGGGGGGGGAGTTGGTTGAAGAAAAACTACGCGGTTTAAGCAAGAATTTATTGATTTGTTTAAAATTTTCGTAAATTGTCTGTTTTAGTAGGTTTATCAATTTGACGTGTACGGTTTTGAGGGGGGTCATGACCCCCACGGCCCCCTCAGACCACCACTGGATTAGGCAGAGGTGTGTTATACTTTTCACACCACATTTCGGTATTCCACCTACATGTAATACAGGGCGAGCCTATTGTCATCTACCGGGCCCATTTCCAAACGCCGGACAACAACGTTTTACGAATTCTCGTAATATTACGAGTGCAGTAAGGACATCTTTACTTTGAAAACTAGTAATGTTATTAATTGTCCGACACAGTTGAGATTTTAATGGCTCTGTTCATGGACAGATTACCTCTAATACAGATTTATGACGTACCGCGAAAATTGCCCCCCTGATCGTACATGGATGGTCAAATTGATTCGTCTGTAGCCCATCAACGTTTTCATTGTTGCTGGACTCTTAATATCCAGTACGCGAATACGATGTGGATTGAAGAACGTCTTCGATTTTGTGTTTTCTAGAATAAGCCTTTCATTGTTTTCCTCCACTGTTAGAGCGATATTGATTAACCAAAATAATACATTGAATCATCACGATTACTGCCAAATGCGCTTCTCCAACTATTACGTCACTTTTGTTTACAATTTATTTTTATAGCGAAGTGTCATCGGACTCGTCTGTCCGCAGAAACATCTAACATCTATATAAATAAAAATCAATTGCCGCATGTATGAAATATCATCACTTGAGAACGACTCGACCGATTGGGCTGATTCTTTTTTTGTTGTGTTCGTAATTTGTTGACAAGGTTTGTATGAAATAAAATTGTTGGAAAATCTACTGGAAGTGACGGAAATTTCGCCTTCTTAATGAAAAAAGCTGACTCACCTTATTGTGAGATTTGCGGTAAAATTGACGAAGTGCAACATATACTGATGGAATGTGCCCGTAATGCCAATAAAAGAGACGAAATGATAAGACGATTTAAACTAAATTGTACAGATGTTGGTGTTTTTCATAGCATTTTGCCTGAGCCAAAGACGGAAGCGGTTAGAATGCTATACTCTTTTAAAATTAATTAAAGTTACCACTCAATCTTAAGTTACTTTATAACTTGTTATGTAATTAGGATAAGGAACGAAGGGATTGTCATCGTCATTTAAAAAAAAAAAAGTTTTATAAAAATGACGGAAATTTGGATGGTTATATTTGTATGAAAATCTAAACAAGTAACATTTTCTTCATTAGTAAATTGTACCAGAGCGAAGCCGGGGAGGGTCGCTAGTCTTTTTATATAAGTATTTGATGTCTCCCAGCCTTGGGGACCCGGGAAGTTCGAACCCATGAAGTACAATAGTATTTTTATAGGAATGATATTTAATTTGGATAGTGACAGTCATGTCAGGATGGCCGAGCGGTCTAAGGCGCTGCGTTCAGGTCGCAGTCCACTTCTGTGGGCGTGGGTTCGAATCCCACTTCTGACAAGTACTTTTGAATTCTGCTTTTATTGCCAGTATCTACGGAGGTTTAATGAAAGGCTAATAACTTCAAGGCTCTTTTTTATTATATGTAAGAACTACTGAAAGTATTTCTTGTTGGTACTAAGGGCACTTCGTTAGGTACCAATTTTTTGCGGAGTAATTGGCCGGGTAGGTACAACTCCAGACTTTATTGGACTAATATGTTTGACAGAGGACTTAATGGCGTGGTAATGAAAACAACATCGATTTTCATGAGTTAAAATTCCAAACGAAGTACATGAAATAACCTCAAATTCAAAAAAGATGTTTGTCAGAAGTGGGATTCGAACCCACGCCCACAGAAGTGGACTGCGACCTGAACGCAGCGCCTTAGACCGCTCGGCCATCCTGACTCGTAATTCCTGGTTGAAATTCAATATCATTCTATATATCACCGATCAATGATCACATAGAAACAAATGAGTATAAAAATAGTGTTTTGTTTGATGTAATTTGGTAGTGCTATTATGCTAATAGTGATCTATGTACTAACTACTATTATAACTCATTGGGGAACTCTACCAATAGAATCATCATCATCATCAGCCAGAAGACGTCCACTGTTGAACGAAGGCCTCCTCTATTGGGGGGGTTTGCCATAATCCCCACGCTTGGCAGGCGGCTTGGAGTGGCTCACCGATTAGTGAGAGGACGCTGCTGCCCGTCCTCCGGTGTCTGGCCGCAGTTTTAAGACGTACCCAGGTCCATACCAATAGAATATGACCTTCTAAACTAATTATATTGTGTATATACATTTTACTTACTACATATGCTAGTGTATTAATTAAACCTCATAAAATACAAAAATGAAAATCTATCTTAAACGAATATTTAGGCGTCAAAGTAATCCTTCACATCGCTGTCAACTGGTAGCGTGCCCAGAAGACTGGCTGACTGACTTTTATCTGTTCTGTGACTGGCAACATACATTTTTATAAGGTTTAAATAAGACATCAGCATACTGATCAATATTAAAAATCAGCCAAATATAGAAATAAATTCGCATAATGTTGTTGTCTATATCTACTAATATTATAATGAGGTAATTTTTTTTTTGTATGTAGCGATTAATCTCCGGAACTAAAGATCCGATTCTAAAAATTATTTCCCTGGTAGAAGCTACATTATTCCTGAGTGCTATAAATTATATATTGCACGTAGTTTACGCGGACGAAATCGCGGGCAAAAGCTAGTCGGCTTATATAAAGAAGTTTTTTATATATGTACTTACATTCACGCTAGTATCATAAGCAGTGTTTTCAGTTAGTGCAGTGGTTGAGCGATCGAATTATACACTACGTGTCGCGGGTTCGATTCCCGCAGGTAACATAAATATTTGAATGCCCTACAGACAGTGGTACCGGTTTTTTGTATTTGTGAATGTGAATAATTGTGTTTTTAAATGCACCCACGAGATTGAAATTATTTCTAATGACGAGCAAAGAAATAAATAACATAGTATCACGCCTATACTTTCCTAAGTGTTAGACAGAGGTGTACTATAAGTACGACCACATTTCGCCGATGCCGTTGTTGAACTCCATGTAATAGCATATTCCCATCTACTGGGCACAATTGCAGATTCCGTGCTGTTACTGTGTATTTTCATACGGAATAACCCAATAACACCTTGCCCTACCCGGGAATCGAATTCAGGACCTCACGCTCAGCAGTCACTTGAGACCACTAGACCAATGAGAGAGTCATTTAAAAAAATAAAGACTTTTAGAAAAACACTACAAATTACAGTCAAAGAATGAAACAATGCGATTACTTTGATGTTAAGCTATCTATTACCTAACACGAGTGTAAAATTAAGTTCCTCATTATGGTGTTTATATGGAACGAACCTTATTACGGGTCCGCGGCGAGCACAGAGCCGCCGCTTCCCCGTACGTGGTCCCCATAACTTTCCACAAGTTGGCCCTTTATCGAAACAATGTCTAACAAAACGAATGCCGAACATCGCACGAATATCGTCATCTAGTAGCCAATTATTGAGGAACGCTCCAATGGGGTATCGAAACTTCTGGAATCCAGCTGCGCACTTTATGTCTCTATTCATTAAAGCGGAGCCATACTAATTAAAATTGTTTCGTTCCTGTAACGCGCGAAATAAATCCCGGGTCGGGCTCGGGTGGCGTGTAAACGTTTTGCTTTGTTTTTCACTTGCTACATATTTGTGGGTCTGACATTAACACCTTCGGGTTGGTGCGTACAATGCGCGACTTGTCGGGTGTTACAAAGGTGTGCATCGATTTGCGGGCAACACTTTAAATATATCGAGGGGGCTGACAATGCGTTTAGCGGAGTCGTAAGTAAACTAGCGCGGATATATGGAGGCCCGGGAGCTTTGTTCGCGGAGATCGCATCGGTTCCGCCTAATAGAATAGGTTTGTTTCGCACTCGGTGAATGTTAAGTGAGGATTTGCTCGATTTATTGCGTAAACTTTGTTTCGGTGTGGTTTGTTATGTTTGTAGTTTAATTGACTATGGTTTAATGCGCCAATTTAGAGTATCTAATTATATAATGACGAACCCTTTTGTGGAATGTTATGGCGCAGTGACTAAGCGATTACGCTTTCTGCATTATGTGTCGCGGGTCGATTTCCGCACGAAACAAATATTTCTATGACCTACACATAATTGTTTCGGGTCTGGTTGTGTATGCATGTGACATGTGTGTTTTTAAACTGTACCCACGATATAGGAGAAATCCTATTGTGGGGAACGTTAATATTAAGAAAAAAGAACCTATAAATGAATCTCTAAATGTGACATGTTGACGTCTATTTTTAACAAGGAATAAACTATAGACTAGATATAAATAAACTATTACCTATATTAGTTTAGAACGTAGGTACCTTATTATTGGTAAATGACTCATGAGTTCATGACACAAATTAATGGACGTTTAAACCATGAGACATTATAGTTTCACGGTTAATTTAACTAAAACTGAAACACATACAATTTTTAATTAGTAGGTTTCTACCTACTTTTCTGATAGATATGTCTTGTATCATTCATAATCTGTTTTAATCTTTGTAATCTTCCTCATTCATTTGTTTACGTAAGTAATGTTAGATTACCTACGCGTCTAGTATCTACTGAGGTACAAATGGGGTATATCGACGGGTGCAAAGTAAAAAAAGCTACCTCTTTACAAAATAGTGACTTTTGAGGAGAGCGCATAATATGAAAAATTGTAGCCATTTTGTTATGTTTAAATCGAATTAATTGTGGTTTGCATCACTTCTTAATTATTATTTTTTTTTTTATTTTTTATTCTTATTTATTTCGAGGCTTTTACCTTATAAAGGTATGTCAGCCTCATCGTAACCTAATCTAATAATTACAATAATTATATAATTGCCGCGGAGGAGGGAGATTTTGATGCAGCCACCATTTTAAATATGAATTTAGTTGTTTTAGATCTGGGCTCAGCTAACAAACTTGCGAAAATCCCAACATCATATTTATTAATATTGAAATTACACATCAACAACTCTCTCTCTCTCTGGTTCCGAGCACATTCCATCAGTAAGTGTTGGACATCCTCAATCTTATCACACACTTCTTAATTATAAAGTTAGGTATTCATATGTGTAGTCAATTTTAGCTAATTATGTCTACATTGTACTCTCATTTATTATGCGCTCTCCTCAAGTCATTTTGTAAATAGCTTTTTTTACTTTGCACCCGTCGATATGGGGTCTTATTAAAATATGTTATATATTTGTAACCCTATGAACCGTTAAATATCGTTGTTGCTAAAAGAGCAAAAATAAAAATTTACTTTACCTAGGCATCAACTGAAAAAAATGCTATCTACACTACCTACAGTATTTTGTAACAGATAGGCTTTTGTTTGTGACGATGTAACACTTTCTTTAAAGATCCAAATTCATCCATTACTCGAAGTTTCCTTTCTAAATTGAATTTATCAGACATAGGTTTATTTACAAGTATACTTACCCTATAAATTGATTTCACCTCGAAGCTTCACGAACGTCCTTCGACTCAACACCTTTCTTTAATCTAAACTTTCACAAAATGCGCGCGAATTATGACATTTCGTTTTATTTCCCTACTAGCAGCGCCCCTAGCGGAAACTAGGATAAGTATCCCTAGTGCGAGTTTCTTTTTAAATTACGAAGCTAACATAAAATTACCGCGATGCCAGTAGGTACCTATTCCCCGCATGCCGCGCGCATCTCGACGCGAACTCCCGTGTTCATTGAATTCCATTCTTCTGTCGCCCGTACTACCCTGGTATTTAGTACGCTTGTTATTTTTTTGTTTTTGTTTTTAAGAAGATTGGAGCCTAATTTAAATTATTGCGGTGGAAGAAATATTGGCTGGCTGCTGTAAGTGTTTTGTTTTGTTGGTTATTTTTTGTTAGCTACCGTAGTTTGTCTAAGATTTTTATTGGAACTATCTAATTTATTAGTTTTAGCACCTACGCCTACAGTACAGTAGTTACAAAGTTCCTTTTTATTTTACGACTTTGTACACTATAATTTATCCTGTATCGTGTACAGACTTAGGCAATTTTCACAAAGGTTTCACATCGACTTGGAATATAGACTTGGAGACCATACGAATAGTATTTGTACCCGTAGCACAGGACTTATCATTAATTGTAGGTATTTCAACAAAGTTACTGGTTATAGAGTCACTTACTAGCTTTTCATTGAGTGAGGACAAATCGGACCAGCTCGGCGATTTTCACGTGCCTCTGACCTGATGTATTTAGTGGGTTTATTCAGCATACAAATCTCAAGTTAAAGCAATGATATCGATCACGAAGGAAAAGCTAATTTCCAAAACTCTCTCTGTACTCCTGTGCTCGAAATAAAACAACGCGATCTCCATTCCCTATGCCAATTAGTAGGCTAATTTTTTCAAGAATTCTTCAACTGTTCAAAGTAGGGTGTATGGCCTATATTCAGCATTAAATATTGACACTTGAAGCTGATCCTAATAGGTGTGGAGGTACTATTTTTGTAATAATGGACAATATGATGAAAACTAACATGAAGCTCAATATAACCACAAATATATATGTATATATATATATCTATTTAAAGCCTAATGAAACTTTTGAAGCTGCGAGCGACTTCCTTTTCCGAATGAACGGAAACGCCCGATTCTGTTACAAAAAAACTAGCAAATATATCTACAGACATAACCTGTCAGATGCTATAAACGTGACTTTATGCACGTATGTAATTTATAATTATTATTTCCAACTCCATTACTGCAAAAGGCTGTGATGAAAATTCTCGTAGCCACACATGGCTTCTGCCATTTACAGCCCTAACCACTCCGCAAAGGATAACTGCAAAGGTAAGGTAAAATAAAACATAGTTTACAAATTGATATGTCTCCTTTTTATTCACAGTATATGTGTACTATTTACATGCTGTAAATGATGAACAAATTAATCTATTAAGTACTTACATAACGCTAGGACATTTATCTACACAGATATTACAAAAAGACAACAAACAAACACATCGTATGGACAAACAATGATCATTGGTACACTCACATGCATAAATATTGAGGATTAAAAAATGGAATTAACTAAAAAAAATGATTTGAATTCATAGTTCATTCATATCAATTCGATTAATTTGTAAAGTAATATTTACGCGAATACACTACCTCAATACGTATAAAAAAACAGAACCAATGTATAATATCCGATTTTTTAAAATTAAGTATCTATATTTGTTTTTATGTATTCTTTATACATAAAAACTATTGTAAGGCAAAATATCAGTTAGTACGAAACTCTGATTTCTAAATGGCAGTCTTCGAACTGGGCTGTGTTTCACTGTTACGCCAAGTTCATAAGAGAACCGTGTATCGCGCGTTTTGTTATGTTTAACACACACCGTGCGATTTGTCGTTTTTCGAAACATCATAACCGGCAATAGCAAAACGCACGTATCGTGCTCATTATCTGAACTTACCCTTAGTCTTAACTAGAGCATTCACACTTTTTTTATACATATTTATGCATGTAATCCCATATAGACACAAAATATTTACAGCTTCAAAGTTCATTCGTAACACATAAACAATTATTGCTTACAATCTAAACAGTACATCAACTAAAGCGATTTATAAAATAGCTGCTTCAGTTTCGATAATACGAGTCTCACAGGTTATAAAATTAAAAATAAATGTCAGAAACACAACAATAAAAATATGTACACATCAAAGATTTTTAAATATTTCTTACTTTTAAAATAATATATAAAATTGTCTAACATTTGATTGATATAATTATTTCTCTGCCTATGGATAATATATTTACACGACTGTACTTGTGCCCTGTGAGACAAATAAATTAGAACATGATTTATTTCATATAAAAACATTCGTCCAATACAAGTATCAACAACTGAATTGTGATAAAAACCAGCCTGTACAATATATTAATAATTAAATTTATTTTTGACAGGTCATTATCGTACCAATCAGCGAATTATGATTTTTATAAAATAATAATTATTATTGTTTCTTGTTAATTTGTCACACTTATATAGGCCATCTATTCATTCTAGTTTGCTTAAGACGCTAGTTAGAAGTGACATAAACACAAAATTGATCATAATTTTTAATAAAACATCGTAAGCCGTTATATATACGATCGGAATTTGTCGAAGAAGGTGCTAAGACAAAGGTGTTGATGGGAAATCTACTAAGCTACACGATAGCTCGAGGTCGAAAATCTAATCACTATTAAATATTATCTTTTTGCAAACATTTTGAATCATTGATCAATTATATTATTATCGATTAATGTCACTTCATACTTGCGTCGCACCATACATACACTACCTAGCATCTAGCATAACTCCTACGACATAAAACATTTCTCATCAGTCTGACATTCTGACAGTTTTGGTAACAACACAACGCGACATGGAGCATACCCTTAAATAATTAAATGCGAAAATTATAAATACATCTCTGCGACTAGTCGTTTAGGTCTTTGGCTAACGTTCAAAAGAAAACACCTAAAATGTATTTATATTAAATCAATAGCTACAGCACTAGCAGCTTATTCTTCAGTCTGTTCAAAATTATATATTTATATTTTAAACTTTGATCGTTATTGTACGAAATGTACATGTTACCAAAAAAATATAAAACTTACATTTAAAAAAACATATAGGGTTATCAACTTATTATTTTAGAAAATGGTGTTTTATAAAAAAAAAAAAAAACAAATAAAAATTAATTTCTGAAAAATTTTACAAAATTATATTATTCAAATTTTATTATTAATTTTTAACTATGTACTTATTGCTGTTTTTTTTTTACGAAAACTTTGTTTTCATATAAAAGTAAAAATGGTACAATTATTTGTTAAAATTCATTGGTACATAAATAAATTATAGTTTAAAATATTTTATAAAAAATCTTCAATATATTACGTGGTTAGACATAATAATTTTTGCCTTTTACATTCTAAATTAACCGTTATTGATACAACCTGGGTAACGTTGGCGACCCATCAATTTTGTTCCAAAATTTATTAATTTTAGGAATTTGAAGCAATGCGTTAGATTTCATTAAATAAAGCTACTCTTTGTCCTCGATAAGATATTTGTAGAATATTTAGACTTATAAAGACATTTCATACAGGTGAAAATTCTAAACTTTCAACTAATTATCAAATACCTTGCACAATATTTTAAGGAAAAGACGTAAAATGATAAAAAGGTCAGATTTCAATTCAATTTTATGCGAATGTCTCCAAATTCATATATATTGACTATTAGGCGATGATAGTACGCAACACTTACATTTCACGCCTTGCTAAAAATGACGGTAAATACAAAAAAATATAATAAAATACACAATATTATTTCACATAAATAATACACTAATAAACTATTTATATCTCACTAATTATATATCGTGCGTTTCTTAAATACATATATAATAATATCTACACAATTTAAAATTTATTAGGAATTACATGACTTCTTCGCGCAAGCACCGATATGTTAATATGGACTATTTCGCTAAACGTCTATATATTACTATTTACGTTCACTAACTCTTTAGAATATCATTTCTTTACTCACCTAAGGACAGATGGCTTTACATTAAACACTTATGTTTTTTTTTTGTTCTGATTGTTTGCCAAAATAGTAGAAGTATATGACAAAAGAATTTTTAAGTTTATCTTTAAATATAAAAAAGTAGTCATTTTTCGACTAATATGTTATTGCTGGCTGTACAGAATATTTTTGATATTGCGCCTTATTTTGACAAACATCTAGAACAATACATAAATATTAAATAGTAAGAATTGACATGAAACCAATTGGGGATCATTTCTAACTACTTACAAACTTATTGTCATAGACAAAATTATTCTCTACTGTCAAAAAGGGATGGCAAGTTACGAGGTTATCTTCAAGCCAGTATTTATGGACGTGACGACATTAATTGTTAAATATTACTCATCAATGTTTGACCTAAACCGATAAAATATTTATTTTAATTGTTAATCTCATTTATTAGTTTACCAAAAAGCCTGATTCACACCTCCGCGAAATGAAATGAAATGATTTAATTTTGCAATTAGGATTTTTCTATTACTTTTACACGTCTTTTATTAAACTGGATGGCGTCGACATTTCCTATGATTATCCCTGAGAAGAAACGCCGAAACAAATTCACAAATGATGAACCACTAACTAATGATGGCAAATTTGCAATATAATGTTAATATTAATTCAAAAAATAAAGTACAGTCGCGCCCATAAATATCGGCGTAGGATATAAAATCGACTGAGTTATAAAAACTTAATAATTGCTAGTGTACTGTAAGTGGATATGTCTGAGTTCTTAAGACGCGTCAATGTCGAGGACCGTGTTAAAAGCTCAAGGGTTTACCTGGGTTCATTTATCTCCATGATTGTTTCAATTTGATATGGCACCTTAAATTTTAAAAACATCTAAAAAGCCGCCAAATAAATCTTGAAAAAATTAAATTAATAAAAAAAGACTTCAGAAACTGTTTCACTTTGTTCATAGAACGCAAGAAAATATCACATAAAAGTAATTTACCTCATATTTAAACCTTAGTAATATATTAAAATAACACGAAGACACGATAGTTTCTAGAACCAACAAAAATAACTAATACAAATTGAAACAACCCTTCCAAGAGAACACCAGTAGAATATAAACAATATGAATTAACCACAAACTATATCCGTTATTCTATAATTTGACATTGTATAACGTCAAAATAATCCGAAGGCAATTAGTAAGCTCACAACGCAAGTCCTTAAAAAATAAGGATAAGGGATTTTGAACCGCAAAAATATTTACTGGGCAGAGTAAATATTTTTTGGGCTGACTGTACATTTACGGCAGAAAATCTATACAAATATTTAGGAAGACATGATATGAATACAAAATATATTGTTAAAATAATAATAATTTATAAATTAAATAGCTTTGGCAATTTGAGTATTTTTGAGTTATTTTAGAGTACAATAATGTACATAACGTTTTAAGTGTGATTTGTGAATAAATATAAACACTCATACTTTTTATTTTATTTATTAATAGAGATTTACCCACAGCTTGTGTATGCAATACTTAGTTCATAGTAAGGACGATATTATATAATCTCGAAATTACTGAGTCTTGGAACAAATACGAGTGTATTGTCTGCACCAGGCTAGGGATTTGTGTATGAGGTTTTCATTATCTTTAACGTTCCCTACGTCTTCCTAAACTTAAGATATGAGTTTTGTGTGAATTGTTTTTTTAAATTGATATATTTTTTTAAATATATTAATTCCTCAAGTGACCCAAAGTCGACTCAATAGATTATTTATCAATGAATCAAAATATTTTACAGTGTGTTTGTATGGATTTTTAACCGTAAATATACATAAAATGGGTGGATCAGGGAAATTAATCAAATAATGGCAGTTTAACACTACATACCCTGGTATTGGGGACGAAATCCCATGTTTTATCTCTTACAGCCTTCATTCAAATTGTTATTGTCCGTACCACCTACGTTCCTTTAATTCTAACTTTTGGGGCCCTCTTAACACTATTATACATAACTGTACGCTTATAAATTGCATTGAACAGTAAACAAAGATTTCATGGCCAAATCACGGTCCAAAATAAAATATAATGTATCTATATCTTCCATTACCAGTCCGTTAAGTCTGCCACGATAATCTGCCACACATTACGCTTAAATATCATTCTATACTTACAAACTATTATTACGACGGCATTACGAAACTTTTATCCCACAACGATTTACGTGATAAACACCCTTGGATTATCAAATTTCGATTTTCATAAATCTTTACAACATCAACGGACATCTAAGTAACACGTACTAGGCGGTTTCACACAAACGGTAGATGTCACTTATTGAGGTGCACATTTGCCTTCAAATTTTCTATGACTCAATGTCCTAGGTGAGGGACAAACACCACGCGATAATATCAGAAGATATATTAGTTTCTACTAAGTAGTGTAGTGGTATTGGCGTCAAAATTGTAAGAGAACTAAATGCGACACACTACTTTTTTTGTATGCTATACATCATCGCTTCGCTTCCTCACCTAGGACGTTGAGTACCAATTCAAGCGAAAGTTTTTTACCTCGAATAGCACATCTAGAAAACAGTACCAAAAATCATTGGCATGAAGTAACGACGAAAAAAGTTCCAAAGCTTTCCGTGTAGAGGGCCCCCCTCCCCTTACCTTACAAGGCGCCGATGTCGGGGTAGGCGTGCGGCACGCCGGCGCCGCGCTCGCGGTACTGCAGCGGGTCGGCGCGGAACTCCACGGGCCGCAGCGCCATGTGCCCGTACACCGCGGCGAAGCGCGCGATGCACGCTGACCGCTGCGACATGTGACGCGCGTCCGCTGATAGCATCTCTGTGTTCGTGCATTCTGGACATTTGAATTTTTTGCGGGGCGTCACCTGGAATTTGATGAGGTTAATTTTAGTATGCCTAATCTTAATACTTAATCTCTACATAATGGGTGCTTGAAGACGGGGGACGCGGTCATGGTAAGCCTAGAAACTTCGATGAACAATGTACTGATCGATGCCTAGAAAGAACTGGCGAGAGTGGCGAGCGAGGCGCTGGAAAGAGATATGTGAAACATTTTGCCTAGCAATGAGACAATCGCCTCTCCTTTACACCCACAATAGTTAAACAATTCATAAACTTCCCGAGGTAAGTAACAAAAAAAAAATTGCTGAATATGAACTATACGCAAATGTAATTAAAGAGCCGTTAATTTAAGAGACATTTGGACATCTGTATTATTTACTTTTTTAGTCCCTCTGCTCACTAATAGGCTATATTACCACCTATAAGAGAACTTCGTGAAAGAAGAGTCCAAAATTGGTTAATTGCAGGATAAGAATTTGAATCACGTATTAGCGGGGCTAATATAAACGCGTAATTTTAATTAAACTGCTGACAATGATTGATTATACAACTTTACGGCTGAAGTTAGTAACAAGTAAAGAACCTTGATCGGCGCCTTCCTGGTAACGTTGGCGACGAGGAAGTTCATGGCGATGTCCTCGCAGTTGAAGTTGTCGTCCACCCAGGCTCGGATCTCGTGCGGCATCTTGTACGTGTAGTACCACGACCAGATCTTGTGGTGGAACGCGGCGCCCGTTAGCACCTGGAAAATATACAAATGTATGGTTATTAAAATTCATAAAGACACAGGTGGCCGCCAGCGGTCAGTGTATCTATATCTTTATTCTATCGTGTCAATGGTTACACAATATAATACGGTAGGTGACTACTAGTCATCTGAGTTACTTTTTATAAAACGACATTTCATATTTGTCAATAACGACTTTGTTCTAAAAATGTTTGGAATACAAAAGCGTGACGTCATCGTTTTTCATTGCCATTTGCATACTTATAGTGTGAATGTGATAAATTAAAAATTGAAAACACCAAAGATAAGCAAGAGATTAAGTTTTACTGAATTTTTAGAAGAGAATCTATTTACCAAACAAGATTTCAGAATTTATTTTTGATGCAGTCATCTAGCCTATTATAGTTTTGGAAAAAAAAAAGTGATGACCTGGATTGCGTAGATGTGATCACGTTAAGGTCGGCCCTCGCGCAGGTGTTCGGACACAAGCGACACAAACAAATGTGACACTGTTGAATTGAGGCTTGGTATAACGTACAATTAAGGATATAATTATCATTCCGAGATAGCACGAGGAAGAAATTAATAAATTCTAGAGTAGTTAGTTTAGGTTGATTAAATATATAGGAAGTGCAGGAAAAATCATCTATTTACTCCAACTGGTTGCGAATAAATATCAGTATTTTACACGAAGCGACCGCCGTCTGACCTGCCACCCAATTACTGGGAGACACGGATACTCTACGGTTAGACTGATTGTCGGCATTTTAGAGCTGCTTACTTCCGTAACGAGTGTCATAGGTATTCGTACGACACCCTTGACCAACTGCTTAACGCTTTCCGGGGCAAAGAGGGGTCTCGAAATATGAAAAACGGTCACCCATTCAAGGATTTACCGTAGCAAGTGCCGATCCTCGCAGATTGACTGATCTAGTGATATAGCTACGCAGGAAATACTAAGGAAAAAATCCAAGAACAAAATGACTAATTTATTTAAAGATACTGTGACGACAAAGGTCCTACTCTCCGACACATATGAAGCCGATATTTCCGAAGTATATTTTCATACAAATCTATTCTTATTTATTTTTCGTCAACAAAAGCTTTATAGCAACGGATGAATGATGATTTGATGAATTGAATTGCGTACAAGGAAAATAATAAAATAATATTTTGCTGGCTATCTTAAAAACTGGACGACATCCAATCCGACGAAGTAATAAACGTTTCCTGTTTGAATAAGTTTTTTTCGTAGAATATAAGAAGTTAGCTTCTATATTTTGTCAGTCATGTTGAGTTCATGACAAATTAAAGCGCTTCAGAGGTCTTTATATTTAACTAGCTTCCGCTCGCGGCTTCGCCCGCGTGGTTTAGGAAACCCGTACATTTTGAAACAAAACGCACTAACCCACACAAAAACCCACGATACAGGAGAAATCGTGGTGTGGGTTACCCCACATCATCATTATCATCATCGATCATACAAATAACTTGTTCCTTGAAAGCCAATCGCTTAGCCACCGTGCCGTCATTTAGCTGCATCTGGTAGACTGGCAGCCAACCCCAACTTTGGGAAAAGTCTAGGCAAATACTCATATCCACACGACGTAGAAAAAGAATGAATTTGACATAGAAAAATCCTGTTCGTGTGTCTTATCACTTTCAATTGGGCATCAACTCTCGGCGCAACAAACTGTTTAATCAATTGTCTCATTGAATTACTTAGCTCTACAAGCGGTCCAGTCGACCTCGCAAATAAAAATCAAGCGTCGCGCGAGCTCTTATTAATTTATATACATGTCTAGATTAAAAGCATTATCAACTCTTTTAGACTAATAGGATAGATAAATTACGGAGGGAATATTTGGTCGAAAGAGATCTTTTTTTTAGTTTGAAAGACTATTTTGAGTCTTAACATACCATCACGGTTTTATTTGCCGGAGGATCTCATGTGTAGCGGGTCTATTGCCATCTAAATGAGACAATTCCAAACTCCGGGCTACTTCTAAATATTGTCTAACAGAAATCAATAACAGAGCCTCCGGAGCGATCGAACCGAGGACCTAACACTAATGAGGCAGATTTTCTGTGAATTGAAGGCAATTAAAACTTGGGTATGTCGATTGAAACGAACTACTGACTACATGATAGGATTTTTTTGAAAAATCGTCCCGGAGTTCAGATTTTTACCCTTTGTTTATTGAGAAACGACGATCAATAAAGTAAAGACATTGTATGTCATATTATCTGGGAATAACATTTTCATTAATTACTAGCTGGTGCCCGGGACTTCGTCTGCGTGCCCAATTTTCCGGGCTAACTCACCAGTTTTTCTCTCCCTAAAAATCTTATTCGAAAAAAATCCTAAGTGATGCGCTTATCAATGAACAGCATTTAATTTTTATTTATAAGGTTTGTTGTTCATTTGGCAGCTTATCAGAGGCCAGCAGCATTAAGGATCATACGCTGAGTTAGTTGATTACATTTCTTTCTAATTTCGCAAAGTGAACACATATTTATAGATGTGACTGTACTGGCCTTATACCATGTCCCTGTCTTTGTATCATGTCCTGTATACATATCCCTTTGCTAGACTGTACATCATGTAACAATAACATGGATTTTACTAAGTTCCCTTCAATAATTAAAAACAGCTATTTTGTCAGTAAAGTTATAATTTATTTTGTAGTTTATGAGCAAGCCTATATAACCGAGTCGTACATAGCAAACGATTAGTTTTTCTTCATAACGTCTTTAAAGGCACTGACGCCTGCCATAGCAGCCTTCACCACTTTCGGGCCTTCATGCGCAAGCTGCTCAGACAGTTCATCGAAATTCTTCTTTTGATCTTCTGCAATCTTCATGATTACGGTTTTAAACTTGTCCAGGTCTATATTTTCGATGTCTTCTACAGTTTCGAACATATTCCGAGCCTTCTCTTCTTGTTCTCGCTCTATAATACCTCCCATCAGTCTTGAATCACTCATCCATTTTACAAGATTGTCCACATTATTCTTTCCGTTTTCCTGGAGTTTGTTGAAAATGTCTTCCATTATGTATGTTGTTTTTCAGTTTTTTTGTATTATTGTTTTTAATTGATGTTTTGATTATTTATGTAACAAAATGACGTAAACATGATGACATGATAATATTGTCAGCCATTGACGGGGCGTGACTGTCAATAAAATTTAAAAGTGCAATAGGAACTATTCGAATATCGAACGGTGCTGAATTGGTCGTGGGTCATTTGATCCATTTCAAATCAAAGACTTTTACCGCCAAAGGTTAAAAATTAACCTTCGCGGTATTTTTACGTCACCTTACTTCAGATCGTTCAGTGTAACATTTTTTTTTTTTTTTCAAAACTTACTTTAATCTGACCTCACATATGACTATACGCTCCAAAAAGTATTAAATATTATTAAAAAGTACACTAAACTAGTAAATTAAACAAAGTGCAGTGTCCATTAAAACCATTGGGCAACTCATACGCATGTCATGTACCTACATCATCCGGTCACTACATCTCGTTGAAACAATAACGCGAAGGTCACATAGCTGGCCGGTGGGTCATGCTGCGATGATTTCAAACATTTGATGCAGTTTGCTCTAAACTAGGCCATTATTGATACCTACATATTTTTAGGTAGGGCCCAATTTGATAATAAATGTTGTTTTTTTTTCTATTTTGTATATAATCAGACATACTGAATATTCTTACCTGTAGCTTGAAAAAAGCTCCACACCTTCTTATTAGAAATAATTTTGAGTGGTTTTGAAATTAAATCAATATTATATGACAGCGAAATACCACCCACTCATTCACTGACTAAATACTAAATATCATGAACTATATATTCGGTCTACTATGATTTCTCCTGTGTCGCGACACGAAGCGCACAAAGCTAATCACTTACCCACTGCGCCAATCGTGCCACCTACCAACTTGATATTTGGTTAGATAAATTTTTGCAAAGGGTCGCTCAAAATAGATAACAGTGGAAGAAAAAAGGAGAGGCCTTTGCCCAGCAGTGAGACACAACATAGGCTAATAAGAAATAAAAATAAAAAGTTTCTTATGTTGGTATCCGCTGAGCATTGAACCCACAAGGGGATGAAATTGGGGTTCAAAAATCATATGAAATATCTTTCTTCGTATACGTAGTAGCGAGCACAGCGAGTTCTATCATATACTTACTAGCGACCCATCACGGCTTCGCACGAGTAGCAGAGCATATACGCCTAAATTTTCTAAAACAGCGGTCTAATTTAATTTAATAAGGATATATTTTAATAAGGATATCTAACTCTATTGGTATACGGGGCGTACGCCAGTAAAGTTCCCAGTCGGTATGATTTTTTCCGAAATCTTCAACATTCATCGACATATTTCAGCCAATTTACTCAAAACTTTAATTAATCAGACACCTAAACCGTCCTCATGAATCACTCCGTCCATTGGTGAAAACCGTATGAAAATCCGTTCAGTAGTTTTTGAGTTTATCGCATTCATAAAGACAGACGCGGCGGGAGGACTTTGTTCTATAATATGTAGTGATTAGTCATCAGACGTACATTTAAAATATGTTTCAGTACGAATGTCCCAGTGTTCAACAATAAGGCGAAGGCCACATGATTGGTAAGTGGGGAACATTATGATGATTGCTGGGTGCTCAAATAAATATTTATACGTACAGCCGTGATTGAGACAATTGGACGCTGCTAAGAGGCTTATTATGGTGAGGCAGGAGCAGTACACTTTTTCTTTATAAAACGTTGCACACTAGAAACAATTCCTGTATCGTAGGTGCGTTTTCCAACATAAATATTCACATGGGCAAATACCCAGACCCGGAACAACTATCTGTAGATTGTACAAATATTTGTATCATGCCGGAATTAAGTCGCGATCGACTGCGCCATGCTGTCGTCAGCATAGTTTTTACTAACTTGTTCAACAAAGATTTTTTGCAAGACGAAATATTTACTAACGTTAGTGTTGTGTACTGGCTCCTGACGTTGCTGTGCAACTGAAGTAGTAGATACATTTTTACTGCTGTATATGCTATCTCATATACTAAGATAGGTGTTAGGGAATTAGTCTTAGAACCACTTGGCTAATGAGGCACGGCATGTTCGCAGTGTGTTCCTCTATTCATACTTTTAATCAAATCATTGGTCGGCAAAAATAGTTTTATTTTACAAAAACATTGCATCACGCCTGTATTCCCCGAACAGTTAGGCAGAGGTGTACTATTGTGCACCCACATTTCGCCAATACCGTTATTGAGTCCCATGTAATAGGGGGCGAGCCTATTGCAATCTACCGGGCACAATTCCAGACTCCGTGCTGCTACTGAGAATTTCCATTCAGAAAAACACAATACCACTGCTCGACCCGGGAATCGAACCTAGAACCTCAAGCTCAGCAGTCACGCTTACGACCACTAGACTAATGGGGCAGTCAGTCATATTAATTGTATTTATTATTTTAAGTAGCTTTTAAGATCCGGATACTAAACTCCCACTTTGAAGTTCACTGTATCAACACAGCGATTAACGACACGACATTAAAGGCAATAACAAGACTATTCTTCAGCGAACACAACACCGCCACTGGTATTATAAATCTTAAAATGCGAATGTTCATCAAACTAACTTAATGTTGTGTGTTGTGTTTTAATGCAAACTTAACTCACAATAAGGTCACATGGCTATAAAACAAACCTGCTATGTAATTCCCTGCACCAGCTACAATCCAGGCCGATATTTATAACTCACTGATTAGCACCGATAAATCACATTTCTGATGTATTTTATAAATCATTTTTAGTTTTAAATATCATGAAGGTGATAAAAGCTTACATGTTTAGTGTTTATTCGTAAATAATGTTAATTAAACTCAGTAATTTGATAGATTAAAACCGTTTTAATAATTAGTTGACCTCATAAGCGTGCGGCTTGATAATAATGGCAAAGAGTAAAATTGTTAATGCAGAATATATGTGATGTTTTAGCAGCACTCTTTGTATAGAACTTCGTATATGATTGAGTGTGATTTGACTGACTGATGATGAAATGCACTTTGTTTATTTATTGTAAATACAAAAGCAACTCTATCTGTCTGTTACCTCATCAAGACTAAACAACAGAATGAAACGTTATGATATGTTACAAAGAGATAACATGATTCTTGGAGGAGGACATAGGCTTATTTTTAATACTGAGAAAAACACTGATGACAGAACAAAGAAAAAGCTTTTAAACTAAAAATAAAAAAAAAAACTTTCTTTAATGTTAAGTGGTCCCGAATTATACAGAGGTCTATTACCATACACATTCGTTGTCCCATATTTTTCGAAGTATGACTATATGTATATTATTATCTATGCAACCAACAAGTAAATCAACAGGCGCAATTGTAATCATGAAAAGATGTCTGTTTCGAAAAACAACCCAGTACGGGGATTCAAACTTCAAGAGGAACAAAATATGTGTATGGGGCTTTCATCATCATAATAGCTTTTTAAATAACCATATTGAGCGGTTATTTACTCATTTGCTCCGAAGAGTAGAGTTCTACTGATTTTAAGAAATAAAGAAAACGGAATGACTGTCTCACCATAGATATCTGATTGGTCCACTCGCTGTGGTACCGCCACGAGTTGGTGGTGTTGTCCCACACGTGCAGCCTGGACGGAAACCCCACTATTCGGTCGGGGAACTCGCGCCACACGTCGAAACTGAAACACAAACAATATAACTATTGAGATTACATATGTACCCATACCCCAAATAATCCAATTTGAATTGGATGATACGAGGGTCGCTTAGTTGCTATTAAAATACAACGTTTGCAAAAATATATGTGTGCGTTACGGCCCCCGTTTAGAGCGTTTCCTAAACTGTGTTCCACGGACCCTTGGGTGTCCGCGAAAATATAAGGGTCCGAATTTTCATCTATAGGTAATGGTTATAGGTATTGGTGATAAAAAACTGGGAATTTAATCGGGGTTCGCAACAATACTGCCAAGTTTTTTGGGCGTTTTTCGGTGAGAGCTTAAGAAACGCAACAAATTAGAAACTGACGTAAATTATGTAAAACAGAATGTCGAACTTAATACAGTGGATAATTTGATTTACTGGGGACGAAAAGTAGCCATATTATAAGTTATTAGTAAGAAATAGATCCGTGTATGTCTTAATAAGAAGAATTTAGAAAACCTTGAACTGAACAACAAAACTTTCGATGGGCGAAAAGGAAAGCTACAGAATATTTTATCTACTTAAGATTCCTCGCAAGTAGAAACGACTCAGGGTAATGATGTTGTGGATGCTGAACTACGAAGGTTGGTTGACATTATTACATAACTTCCAAGTTCGTCTCCGTAAAGCCATGTAGGTATACGGCAAATGTTGAGCGACATCAACAGCGAATCTTGCAACAAAACATAATTGAGATTTCGAGAATGAACCCAGAAAGTTTTTGCGCCAAAAGCTTACGTAGTCATGTTTGCAATATGTTACTATGTTGTATTGCAAGACATGGTGCAATTTTCCGATTTCAATATCACTACTTGGAACAAGACACTGTAAACTGTTCCGCAACTTGCGTCTTGCTTGTTGTATAATATCGGAGAACATATTCGATAGATTATCTTGATCTATATAAATTTACATACCTTAGGCTTTGACCAACTCATTGGTATAGTGGTCCGCAACTGCTAAGCCTGAGTTCCTGGGTTTGATTCCCGGGTGTTGTTGGTTTTTCTGCACGGAGTTTAGAACTCTGCACGCTAGATGGCAATAGGCTTGCACCCTATTACATGGGACTCATTAACGACATCGGCGAAATGAGAGTGGTACAATAGTACACCTCTGCTTACCTTTTCGGGGAAAACAGGCGTGATGCAATGATGCTATGTTGCACATTAGGCTTCAGATGAGCATATGGTGATACGTTACTAATGTCTCAGGCGACCTTGTTCGGAACTTACCAGTTATATTATCAGCTAAAGCATAAATTAATCTAAATTCCAAATATCCGCAAACGGCCAAATTCCTACCACAATTCAACGGACAACCCGATCGCTACCTAATCAACAAATTCTCTCCGATAATTACTGACAACTTTACTAACATTTATCAAACCAAGCATTTGGTTTAACTAGTGATTACCATCTAAACTTATACTTAAACATCTGACATTCCGTACAAGACATTTCGAGGTTACAAAGGTTAAAACATATTCTGCTTGTAAGTCTGTTATCTGTCCTTTCGCATAAACCTTAACTTAAACGAAATTTCAAAGCGGGCCGCAATTTAGTGATTTAGTAAAGCCTCCACTTGTATCAAATATTTATATATCAACAACTTTCGGTAGAAAGGAGCCCTGTGGAATATTTATTTATTATTATTAACCGACTTACATTAAGGGAGAATTCCACAAACACAAGTTATAGTTTGCATACTACATGCATAGCTATTTATGCAATTGCAGATTGTGCTAGGAATGGCAAAAGATTCAAAGTAGCAATAGGATACATTACTTACTTTTTTTTATTATTATATTGCACATCGGCAACGAGAGTGTCACTACACAATAAATGTAGTTTTAGAGAAATCACAATTTTATTTATAAATTAAAATTCCATAAAAAAAAAAATATCTCTCGGCGAGGAATCGCACTATAATTACAAATAAAGTCAAATTGCTTATCTCATGGAATATTTATCTCAACTTCGTATCTTTATGTGTTGTTGTGTTGTGATTTGGTTCTTGTTGTCTCTCGTTGCCGATGTGCGATATTACTCATGAATTAGAAGCAAAAAATTAACATGTTTAATCTACTTTCACGACTCAACTGTTTCCCCTCTTGCATTCACAAAGCTAATATCATCAAGATTAACAACTCGGATTATGATCCGCAGTATATCAAGCATTTCATACAAAAACTTCTCCCGCAGTCTAAGCCGCGAGCAAAGCCAGTTAATATAATGAAGAGCAAAGTTTTGTGTATAACGCCCCTTTACAGTATACACGTGACGTCTCGTCTACAGATAATTCCTAAGCGAGATAATTTTGTAGACGCTGATTGACCTACGTTGATTGTTGTGCAAATGTGATTAAGTGATCATTCATCATAATATATCTTCGTTATATAAGCTTGTACAGGATAATCGCTGTATATAGGTGCTAATAGGCGGTCTACTAAAGCCTATGTACCACATAAATCTAAATACATAGTAATAAATAAATAAATTCAACGCATTACTGTCCCACTGCTGGGCAAGGGTCTCTTCTCGGAATAAGATGGGTTAAGTTAGTCCACCACGCTGGCCCGGTGCGGGTTGGCGGACTACACACACCTTCAAGAATTTTATGGAGCCCTCTCAGGTGTGCAGGTTTCTTCACGATGTTTTCCTTCACCGTAAACGCAAGAGATAATCAAATTCTGATCCGTACATAATTCCGAAAAGTCAAAGGTGCGGGCCAGGTTTGAACGCAGACCTTTCTACATGGAAGGCAAGTGTTCAACCGCTAGGCTATCACTGCTTTTTTAGTAAAATAAATACATGGTAAGTCAATAGACATTATATTTACTATATTTTACAACCAGACGCGTTTTGAGTTCGGAGCACTTCTGTTGCTTCAATGCAATATAAATTAAACTAAATTCCGTGAAAATACGTCACATTTTTACACGCGTGCTCTCGATGTTTTGTAGTACTCATAATTTGCTCATACGTGGGGACAATTTGAATCGCTTTTATGATTCATTACTTTGATTTCTATGATCGAATAAGTACTTAACTTCGAGGAATATTGCCTTGAATTTTCAATCATTTTCACTGCATTTGTATTCGAGCGGTCTTTTCAGCTTTAGACCATGGAATAGTACCTGGTCATCCACTTGGCATGGGGGTTCAAGCATTAACTCCTGCTCCTCAACTAAGTCACACGAATGGATTTTTTAAAAGGTTCATTTCATGGATATCAAGGGGATGCCGTAAACCCTTCATGCGCTTAGAAAAGCATACCTATCTTCCATTACTAAACTATCTACTGAGCCATATGACAATGGAAAACCATGTTCTATCAATGCACTTCACGTTTACAGGCTTGAGGCTGATCTGATGATTTTTTTCCTTGCTTAAAAACAATTATTTGTAGATCATCAAATATTTGTGCTGTGCAGGTATGGAACCTGCGACACGTAGCGCAGAAAGCTAATCGCTTAGCCACGGCGCCATTTGCCGACTAACATATAAGGACAATGGTTGGGGATTCTAAAAGTTACACTGATTACTCTCCCACATCACCCCACAAGGCAAAGACATGACTTCTACAAAACTTTTCGCCACATAGCTACCGTATACAGCGCACTAGGTACCAGAGACTTTATGTTCTGTGGTGTGGACCAAGTTTCTATCTCGCATGTGAATCTTATATGAAATGTCACTTTATTTTCTCGAATATAACAGTCAAATATTTGAGAAGTTTACAATTATTACATACATAACATCAAGCCTGTAATCCTTGACGGATTTGGCTGAGTTTTACTATAGTATATAGTGTATAATTGTCTCACACAAAGTTTACCCGACGTGGGAATAAAACCTAGAACTTCAAGCTCAACAGCCGCGCTTGCGGTCACTAGAGCAATAATACAGGGTGGAGTCTGATTTTAACGTATTAATGGTAGCTACATTACATTGACCCGGGTACGTCTTAAAACTGCGGCCAGACACCGGAGGACGGGCAGCAGCGTCCTCTCACTAATCGGTGAGCCACTGCAATCCCCAAGCCGCCTGCCAAGCGTGGGGATTATGGCACCTCCCCCCCCCCCCCCCCATTGGGGGAGGCCTTCGTTCAGCAGTGGACGTTTTCTGGCTGATGATGATGACATTACATTGACTATACTGTTAGTCATTCTTGTCTTAGGAAACTACAGCTCAATTTAAAGATATAATAAACCCCATTTTTTTTTTTAAATTAAATGTCCATACCTTTCAGTAGAACTCAATCGACTCTGTTACCCAACAGGAAAATTTCCCCCAGTGCAACTTACTAGCAGTGATCGTGAAAGACAGAGCTTTCTTGAAAATACCACCTACCACCATTTCTTGAGGCATCTACCTCATACTTAATGTCCTAAAATTTTGCCCCACCCCGTATATGAAACAAATTAACTGAAAAATCTTTCATTATCAGATAGTTATTTCTATCTTTTATAATATACACCATAGTAACAGACACGCGACCCCTCTAGCATAACATAATCGCGTCACAGAAATCGTAAACATAACTGCGCAGATATCTGCAGATTATCGCTACTGATAGTAAAGTCAACGACCTCATCATAATTCCTAGTTATGTTTTTTTAGAGGCTATGTGATTGTAAAGGTTTTTTAAGTACCCAGTGAATATCTCACTCACTGTAATCGAATATTCCTCCTAGTGTATTGGGCTCTCTCTAGAACTGCCTCATTGGTGTAAGCAGGCGATCCTGCTGCGATGCTGCGATCGACTGCTGAGCGTGAGGTCCTGGGTTCGATTCCCAGATCGGACAGTGTTATTGGGATTCTCTGTATAGAAGTCCTCAATAGCAGCATGGAGTTTGGAACTGTACCCGTTTGGTGGTAATAGGCTCACCCCCAATTACATGGTACTTAATAACAGCATAGACAAAATGTAGGTGCACAATAGTACACATCTACTTAACCTTTAGGGGATACAGGCGTGATGTTATGTTATGTAGTATTGGGGTTATATTTCAGTCAGACCAGATTCAGTTGAATACCAGTATTTTAGATGAAGCGACTGCCATCTTTCCTAAATTCAACCGAATAATTCAGCCACACATTCACATAATATCATGCTGAATACTCTTTCAAACCGTCAAGATCTGAGATCGGTTGTCTTTCAAGCATTCTGACTACTCATCACAAAATTATCACAATATGTATCTGTAATTCTGTATAACAACAGACACCTACGTCGCCCACTCGCCCGTGGTGAGAAACTTTCTTATCAAGCGGGTAATCTAGTTTGACGTCAATCTCTAGTTAACAGAAGTTTCTCTTCTATTGTACTAGTTTGTATGATGTCAACAAATCCGAGCACCAGTTGTCTGTAATACAGTCTATCTAATCGGCCATACCGCCCACCGCGATTTAACGCTAATGAAAGTGCAATAATGTATGAGTACATTCAGGGTTGCCACTACTAATATTTATGAGAATTTAATCCATAGAGGTTTTGCTGCACGTTGAATTTTTTTGCAAAGTGCCATAACTGATGCATGCTTGCACTCTGTTGCGACAGGTTAGCTCAAATAGTTATGGCATTTTCTTCAAAAGGCTATTCCACCCTATATTTGTCTCACATAAACCCTTACATCATTACAATCTGTCTGGACTTTAAAATAGACTTTGACCCCTGAGTTTGTTTCGGCGTTTCTTCTCAGGGATAGTCATAGGAAATGCCGACCCCATCTAGTTTAAAAAAGACGTGTAAAAGTGATTGAAAAATCCTAATTGCAAAATAAATAATTTCATTTCATTTCATATAAAATATATATGTAACTATCTTCCGCCCGCGGTCTTGCCCGCTTGGATTACGAACCCGTACATTTTTTTGGGGTAAACAGCCAAATTTAAAAAAAATCGGACTTCTAATTCCTGAGATTAGTGCGTTCATACAAACAATCTCTTCAGCTTTATAATATTAGTATAGATAGCTGTACCCTGCGGTGTTAGCTCACATTTCTATGATACTAAAGTCCCATGTAAGCGAGCCTATTGCCATGAAAATATTTGCCAAATCCGGTTTGCTACCTATCTAGTATGTAAATCTTTACATAATAGAAAATCAAGGACCCGAAAATGAACACTTAATTGGGAATTTTATGCAAGACCTCACGATCGGCAGCTACGCTCGCCACCACTACACCTATAGACGAGTGGTGTAATTAATTAATATTGCTATATGCTCGGTCTGAGTGTAATGGAGATAAGATAGCAATTGACGTTAATGAAGGAATTCCCTAAGAAATTCCTATTAGGTAATATAATGTCTAAAAAAATATTGCAATTGGTTTTGTTGGTAAGTTATAGTAACCTAACTACGAATAGTAGTTAAAATATGATATCAAACTGTTTTTATTATTAAAAAAAACATGCTCTTATAGCAAGAAATTGTATACAAATAAACAAAGTTTTCGCTTCCAGGGCTTTCACAATCACATCTTTTATGAACCTTAACGGTCAATCAAGATGAGCTGAAACTGTTTTTGAAGAAATGTTTCAGAAAGATATATATAGGTGGTAGACCACTTTTGATTATTTTTATAATAAACGGAATAAAGATTACATTAATTGATATATACTTAAGTAGGTATACATAAGTATAAAGCTGCGTTCAAACTAACGCAAAGCCGCTCGCGTGCTGGGTTTGTTTCTAAAGAAATGTAGTATATTTAATGTCAAAATGTGACAGTTTTCAGGATTGAGTAAAAATTTATAATTATATTAATGTTGAAGATTAATTGTGATGACTTGCAGCAATACATAATATGGTATAATTTTATAAGAGTTTTATTAAAGCGTCGTCGTCGGTCCCACATATGAGACATTTCTATACATACAGAAGCGCGGGTGTCACGCGGGCGGATTCACGTCAGTTAGAACGCAGCTTAACTGTGAGAAGTCTGAGCCATCCCTAAGAACACGCATGATATGCCGTGACCACAAACTATAATTTACTTTCAATAGCAACGCATCATCGTGTTAATGTTTCTGCTGGTACTCACACTACTTTTTACTGTCATATGAATAGATTGGCGATATCCAAGACAGTTATATTATACGACATACAAAAACAATTTGTATTATTGAAATTCAATTCTAGCAGTACGAATATTTTTATAACAATATATTTTCAGCCATAATTTGACGCTCGAGATCTCTTTTAAATTTGCTTTTTTACGCAAAATGGAGAAACGATTCATTTTGTGTTTTTCTTTACTTACGATTTGCATGAAAAAAGAGGTGCTCGCGAACTCGTGCTGAAATTGGGATCGACCCAAAATCCAAATCACACTTCATGAAACCTATTTGTATATTTTTTGCTTAGTAATGTGAAAATAGAGCCTATATTCGATATTCAGGCGAATCTACATTTATAGTGATGTTGACTGAAACATTCCTACAATGACAAGGAGAAAAAGATAAAGATGAAACAGAATGATGCAATCTCTGCCAAAAAGTTATTACAATAATATCCTTTATCCCAACATTGAGATAGCCTAGCGATTAAACGCCGTGTCTTCCATGCAAAAGACTCTGAGTTCGAATCAGACCCGCACAGCACTCCTGACTTTTAGAATTCATATGCGATCAAAGCTAGTTCGATTTTTTTCATTACCTATTAACGTAAGAGTTTACTTAAATGCGCGCGTACGAGTTGTTCATACATGTATAGCTGAATAGTAAAGATGATTGAGTATGATGAATACTCAAACTTGGCTTGATTATTACTTAGATTAACGATGAAGGTACACATCATGAGGAAACCTGCACTGTGCACACCTGAGGGGGCCCTAGGTTCTCGGTAGTATGTGTAGTCCAGTCAAACCGCAGCTGGCGAGCGCGGCGGACTGAGGCCTAATCTTTCTCATTCTAAGAGGCCCGTGGGCTGAATACTATACTATTTACTATACGAGCAAAATTTGTACATATTATAGTCTTTGTATATTGTTTATTGTATTCGCGATTTTGAAAACGGCTCTAAAGATTTCTTTGAAGTATACAGTATAGAGGTTTTCGGAGGCGAAAAATCGATCTAGCTATGCCTCATCTGTGGAAAAATTCTTGAACACAAAATGGATTTTGTGCCTAGCAGATACTTATTTATTATTTACGAGCATTAACGTATTTATGCATCGGTTTCCTCCACTACAGTTTGTTATCGTTGTTATAAAGATATATTTTATCTTCCTGTTACGATCGATATCTGTCATTAATTAGATTTTAAAATAGTAGATATCGGTTTACTTAACAGTTCCCACCAGAACGATAATCGCAAGTTAGCGGCAGTGATTTACAAACTGCGCTGGCGCAGCTGTCGTTAAACAAGAAAACACTGCAATGATGGTTAATAAATATAAGTGTAACATGCATTGCAGGAATGTATGTAAAATGTGCGGTGTGGGTGATAGTTTTTTGTTTTCTTCTTCATCTGTTTCAAATTGTTCGGCTTTTTCATGTTTAATTTGGATTTAGTAATGTGATAATATTTTCGCATGATAAAAATGTTCTTATTCTCAGTTCATTTATACGCGCACTCTTCAAATTTTCTGAACAGTAACAACATTTATAAGAACCTGAAAGGTGCAGCAAACGCGTACAGTGGAACATCAACATTCTGCCTTTGTCGTTATTCAGTCTTATGTAATAGAGGGCAAGGCTACTGCCATCTACCAGGCACATTTTCTAAATACACGCTGCTGAAAATACCTAGGCATCGAACCCAAAACCTCACGATTAGCAGTCGCGCTTACATCAACTAAAGCAACCAGGCAATTCATTTATCCACTAGCCATTTTATTTGTGTTAACATTTCACCAATATAATAACGAAACTGGACAATAGACATCTGAACAATATTAGAAACACGAAATCGGAATTCGCCAATGCTAGCAAATTCAATGCAACAAGTATTTCCTAAACAATCCAGGCCTTCCGCGAAAATCTCCGCCCTAATTCTAATTTCAGTTTGTTTTGTACTTCAAAGGCCGTAACCTCAAAAGTACATAATGAGGTCGAACAAAATGTACTATCATAAGTACATAGTCCTACAAATTACATAGTGTATCTATTTTAGCCATTAGGTAAAATTTGTTTGTTTGAATGTATGTCCGGAACTACTGATCCGAATCTGAAAATTCTTTCACCGATAGTTAGCTACATTACCCACGAGTGCTATAGGCTATAATTTGTATATGTAGATCACGCGGACGAAGTCGCGGGCTGAAGCTAGTAGTGTATATTTTTATACAGTGTATATTATCAGACCATTTTTCATCTTTATCGTGTTTCAACACAGGATTGTAGATTTATCGTAGTGATCACACGCTTTCACTACGGTAAATTTTCCATGCAGTGTTGGAAAATCAACCACTCAAGAAGTTTAATTAAGGGGCTAATTAGGTATCGTCATTCACTCAGGCATCAACATTGAGAAGTACAAATTAAAAATTAAACCAATTTAATTATTTATCAACGCCAAACATCGACTGCTTTAAAAATAGAACGCAACAGCACTAAGTGTATGTCCTAAACTATAGTACGGCAAATCGGGATATATCTGTCACCTCGTGATCTCTCGGATTTCTCTGTAAAATGTCGCCTTCACCGTAGAGAGGATTTAAATTCGACACCTGACACATGCAAAGATACGCAAGGCTAATTTTCACGAAATTTCAAGAGGACGGCATTTCTCTTTCTTCCTCATTTAATTTCACATAAACATTATTTACACGAGTATGATTGCGTATGTGTGCGTGCGCCAATTCAAGTATCTGAATAAAACGTAACTGTGCTAGACACAGCTTTTGAAGTTCTGTAGCCCGAAGCGAATATAATTTTTGCGAGTCAAGTACAAGAGATATATTGTGTGGGTAGGACGGGAAAACAAATAAGGGTAAGTCTAGCGACTTACACAAGGAAAAAAGTCTTTGTACAAAACAGTGGTGCGGAATTTGTCACACAGTACAAGATGGGAAAAGAGATAAGCATGCAGGCGACTAATTACATCTGCATTTAAGATGTGCGTGTGCTGAGTTGCCGAGTCTTTGTCAACGCTCGTCAAGAGTGGGTGTGCATTTAAAGTTTTAACACAAACAGACGGAAAATTTGACAGACAACTCTCATAGGCACAAACAATTGCCCCAGAACAATTATCTGTGGGATATATAGAAATCTTTTCCGTGTGGTTTCGACCTCTCTACACTACGCGATCTGTATTGCATAAAGCGAAGCACTCAGGCGCTGCGATCTCTGCAAAAAAAAGCATCTCGCCTCATGGAAATCTTACGTAAAATACGTTGTGGCACTCAAACCTGCTGTAATTAATAAAAATAAAATCCACACGAAGTCTTCAAAGCAGAAACACGGAAAAATATGAAGGAACAATGTTTCACATACTCATTTACTCACCCAAACTCCAACTCGTCAGGTGTCAGCATGATGATGTCGTCATCAATAGTCAGTTGACACTCAGTCTCAATCTCGTCGTACGGGAAGAATCTATTCGACAACTTGTTCTCTTTGGTTCGTATCACTTTCAACGGCTTGTTTATCACTGGCCATTCGGATGCTGTGAACAAAATCAATCTTTAATTCATGATTTGTATAGTACAGTGGAGTGGACAGTCGTTACGTGCGTACGACCAAAGCGGAACCACGATTGTCTGACCACATGTTTATCCCGTAATATCCCGTATAAAATAACGGATCCGGTTAGACTGCAAGCCGACACGCAACATAGGTAATCAGAATAAGACGAAGATCGGTAAAGAAAAGGGCTCAGTATCCAATGTTTCCAAAGGTCCAGCGGCGTGCACAGAGTTTTATAGACAGGGTAGGCAGAAAATTTTAAAAGCTTACTTACCAATTATACCTACTGCATGAAGGTTTTGGTTCGTCGTCTTGTCGATTAAATAATGATCTATGTGATTTGCCACCTCAAATATCTTATAATAAATATTTATATGAGTTACGTAGAGTAGGCAGTGTCTTTTTGTCTTTATGAACTGCACGCCATTGCAAAGGTCGATCTTGTTGTGATGTGTTGGGGTCTACTATGGACCGACAAACTCTTGACTACCTCATAGTAAATCCAACCTCAAAATTCCACCTTAAGCACAAGTACAAAGTTTGAGCTATCAGCATTCTAGGTTACCTAAAGGTGACGTCGCGTGCCTACTTCTTTTTTGGGAGCAACAATAGGGTGAAAGAAGTGTTGCCAACTCACACACTTAAAAGTCCATCGCTTCTCTTTATAAAGGTAATCATCAAAGCAGTTACTAAACGAACAAGGAACTGTTACCAACATAGTCCTATACAGGATTCTAAAGTCTTGCGGGTTTCATGATATAGGGGGCAACAGTCAGACACAGAAATAAATTGGTCTCCATTTATCATATAAGGTTGTTCACCGACAAAATAAAAGGTTTTAACTTTTGTTATTTTGTCGAAAAATGCGTCTGACTCAGACTGGTTGGAGCCTTAACCAATGATCGTATTTATTTTGTAATTTAGAAGACTGTTAATTATGAAGACAGAAACTAATTACAAGGGTTACTTTAAGAATATTTTATATAGCTTTTAAACTGAAGTCTAATACAAAAAAAAGTATTATTCAAAAGGACTGTTATTGAATATAGCTAATTAATTAAAGCCACAAATAAAAATGTAATAGAAAGAGAAAATAAGTTCCATATTTGAAAATCAAATCAGAACGCGTTTCATTGGCAGCCATACATTAAATAATGCAGATCAAATTACTTTACACAACATAAAATTGACTTCATTCACATTCAAATTGAGTTCAAATTCGATTGAATATCAAATGTTGACTATTCACTGGGGATAACAAATGAAAATGAACATTATAACCACGAGATAAGGTTAATAATTGTTTGTGTAACATGATTTTTCCTCTCAATGCTTTGTTTCACTGCATGCGTATTGATATCTGTTTCTGGTTTATCTAACTGATTTGCACGTGTACATATTCAATGAGTTTTTATTGATGTCTGCATCACTTATTTAACGCTTGAGGTGTTTTAGTAGAATTTTATCTGGATATCTGATAAAACTGTACATATAAACTTAATGAAGCCAGTCGAGATTTTACAAGCATTCTCCGTTTTTTCCCTAAAGACTGCCATGAAACGAAGGACATTACTATTAAACACATTTTTAAACAAACATTTCTCCTTGAAACTCGGTCCAAACCTTAGGCGCAATAGAAGTCCGATCCCAACCTAATTTGCAATCGGCCATAGCAGGAAAAAGCTTTTCGGAATTGATAGCTTCGTAACTTCAAAATTGTTGCGCAGAATCATACATACGGATGAAAATAGCACTTATCCTCGTGTACTTAGGTCTTAAATTAACAAAAAACGCAGAAAGAAATGCCACAACAATTAAATAACAGTTACAATGCAGGACAATTAACGCAAAGGAGTTAATAGCAAAAGCAATTACGTTATTATGCTTTCGTTTTTCAACTAATACTAGTGCCATGAAATAATTTACAACCGGAAGATTATGTGGTCATTTACAACAATAGCGGTTTAAAAATAAACCGGCTGGCTGTAGCAAATCCGAAAAATGTATAGATCTTTTCTTTTTATTAGTGACTAGCTGTGTCCCGCGACTTCACCTGCGTGTATTTTTATCGTCTAATTAGTGTTTTGCTGCAATAGTAAAAATATGTCCATCATCAGGTTCCAGACTACCTCATAAAACTCTGTAAAATTTCATAACGAACGGTTTAGTGATTTAGTCATCATAAGGTAACAAACATATAGACAGATTTACTTTCGCATTTATAATAGTGTGGATAGGTTCACATATAACCACTCTCTCACCTATGCAAGCTTATCCAGAAGTATTATCTACTTTAATATGTACCTACTGTAGATTTAAACTCAAGGTTATAGCTATCGGGAACCACAGCCTGCTCTAAGACTACATACCAGATGTATAGGTGAAGGAACTGTCCGTCACTTTCCTAATGAGCAAAGCAAGACAAGCTCTTTAAGGAAGGTGGATCTTAGCCATACGGCGCAAAAGGCAAAACGCTAGAACGTAAAAAAGAGTACGTTCCAATACAATAAAATGGTTCTTAAATATTACTTATGCCATCCGATTGATGCAAAACTCAAAGCTTAAGGAAATGAATACAATAAAAATTATCTTGGAGAAGTTGTCATTGTTTTCAAGAACTACTAGTATCATTAACGTTCACAAACGGAAAAATTCAATAGTTCTTGGCTAACAGAACAAACTAAGCTCTCAACTTGCAAAGAGAGTTCTAAGTAATTTTGATAATTAGTGTGGATTTTGATGACTTAAAAACACTACTGGGAATGTTTTTTAAAGATCGTTAGTTGTTTGTTGCGGCGGCTCTCTAGTTACAAACAAAACGCTACAAAGTAATGTAACACAAAGAAAACCAATTACAGTCGACGCATGAAACTATTCGTTGTTGAAGAAAAATTCAGTCAGTAATCAACGCCCGCATCGCGTGAACCTAACGAATATAATTAAACAGTAGCCATAAAACATGGTATTGCTTTGTATAACACGGATAGCACCTTAAATGACAATGACGTCATGAAAACAGACATAAAGTTAAAAACAAACTAAATGGAGTAAATCACGCTATGTTTGGAATACAATGACAAACGAAACTTTATATTGTGTCATTCACTAAAGCCACTAAAGTTTCACGTACACTGACACACCTTGAAGATTTCTACCAGGTAAGTTACTATGATATATTTTAAGAATCCCCGTTGTTGTTGACTTTCGAGGAGTATGCTGTAAATCCGCCTATCATAAACTTCTCAGCTAAAGGGTCAAGAGCATGGACAACGTCACTAGGTCGAGTAAACTGTTTGTTGTATGCTAAGGAGGCTAAGACTCTTTTTTTATAATAATATGTAATAAAGTTACACTCACAAGGAGGCGGCGCCTTTTTCTGGTTGTTCCAAACGACGAGTATCTTGGCGAGGCTCGGCGTGCGCACCAGTTTTGTGACTAGCGCGAAGAGGCTCTCGACCCGGTCGTACGTCAGTATGACCGCGGTGAAGCCGGGTGCCTTGGACGCCGTCACCGGCAAGAAGAGTGGATTCACTGGACCATACTGCATGGAAAAATATATGTGTTAGTTGTGTTGAAGGTTTCTCAAGATTAACCCGAATAGTATGAAACCTAAAATATTGCTTGACCTGATTTATTTAGGGTGCAAATTTCTTAGAGGTCTTAATATCAATGAAATCCCTAGGACTACAAGTGTTTACTAACTTCCAATTTCACACTGAATGCCCAATCTCTGTGACCCATCTGCTTAGATAACTAATATTTACATAGGAATCAATATCCCAGGGCTCACTTGTATATTTATATTTATTTATCAAAACCGTCACGAGGGAAATCTAGGTGGCGGAAATATACTTTTCTGCATCTATAGATCTCCGTATACGTAAGTATGCACGTGGTTTTGAATTTTAAATGGCATAGGGGAACCAATTCCAAACTCGGCTTCCAATCGGGCAATTTCAATTTCGACATTTCATGAAACTCACATGAAAATTGGAATTCCATCGCGAATTTTAATCGCAACCTACGTCGAAATGAATAAAAGAAGCAAAGAACTGCGTACGAAACGAACACCGTAGGTTCCTGAATAAGAACGAGGAAATTGCGCTGTCGTTCCCGACTCTAGATGATAGCGCAGTGATGGCTAATAATGTGTGCTATTCTGCGAGGCCCCATAGGGTATAGATACTCATTATTTGAACCGAGGCCGACTCAATACAGGATCGGAGAGGATAAAGGAGCTTAGTACACGACATACAAACGGTAATGCCCCTGAACTAACTCGCTACGGATGTCTCATGGTATCTATTGCCAATATTCTAAAGGGGATTGTGAGTTTGTTTATATGATGTTTATCTAAAACGCCGCTTTCTTTTCGGTAAAACTGAGCAAAGATGGAGCAAGTCACTAGTTATTTATACGATATCTTTGTACCAACATTACAGAAGAGGTCGTAATGCTTATTCCATTGCGAAATAAGCTTGGTTTTGTTAAAGAATTCCCTTATTCAAATTTCGAATGTTAGTCATTGCGATAAAAGCGTGAATCTCGACGTCTCTACGTTAGCTGTGTTATTTTATTCAGGAAACGAGTCCCGAGTTTTTAAAACAACTAAAAAGCTATTTGGAAAATTAGAAGTACACGTTTTTCCCTTTAGGATGTACTCTTATGATAGGGGTAGTCATATATTTAGACACCTAGTCGTATGTCGGCTCTTTGACTGATTTCCGATACGTGGGGAGCCTCAAGAGGGTACGTCGTACCTTTGACCCAATTTATAAGGAACATTTCTTATGCTAATAAAAACCCAAGTTCGAAAACTTCGAAAAATTGTTAGAGAAAACCACTTTTACACGTGTTACCCATTTTTGCTGATGTGAATATTATGCAAAAGAAATCCTTTGATATAACATTGAATGGTGTTGAATCATAGAAAATCGTGACATCCCGCGGAAGTGGGCACATCTGGCAACACTACAGACTACAGTACAGTCACAGATATACCACATGTTTTAATAAAACACTGCCATATGAGACCGAACATGACATTACTTATTGCGCGCTTTTCTACTTCAAGTTATACATTTTACATCTTTTTCATAATACATATTTGAAGACACATGAAGCTGTGGACCACAAAGCTATGACCTTATTCAGACAACACGGTACTAGAATTGCCTTTTTGGTGGATAACACCAAGCAAATACTGCCTTGAAACAAATATCTGTGGGCATGCGGGTCTTGCAAATATTTGTTCCGATGGATCAAACTCGCATCTCAAACCACAGACAACGGACGCTTTGCCATTGTGAACAAAATGATGTTCGAAATTAGAATTCAAAATATGACAGATACATTTTTTTACAAATTGGGTGGCGGAGGCACTTGCTTTGAGTCAAATACCGAGACTGTAATAAAAATCTATTTTGACACTATGTTATTAACTGAAAAAAGCAGTAGTAGCGTTATTATTCACACGTTTTAGTTAGACGGATCTCTATACTTAGAAGGATCTGTACCTGTAGACAAGCGAAACCAAGTACAATTGCTAGAGAAAAGAAACTCCAGCAAAACGTACTGAATTGATGAGCTGTCGAATAGTTACGTGGTTCATTCGCCAAGCGTTTCTAATCTCTAGCGAGAGTGGCTGGGTAGACTGAATTCGACTGTAAAGATACTCAATAATGACAGAATTTAAACCCTGATATCGTTGCTTAGGTTATTCAGAAACTCATGCCTATTAATATTGCGGAAGGCAGAAGAAAGGCCTAAGTTCTGTGAAACCCTCGGTATTTTGAGTCGATGTTAGCGATCGAGAGTCGTTAAAAGTTTATACAGCGACGCATCTGTTGGGGAGGACTATCGTGATTCTTGCATTCCTAAGTTTAGTAGGTGGTTCGGAAATCCTGCTTAGAACCCGCTTTAACGCCTCGATTTAGCGTTCTAGAATTTAAATAAGAATACTATTAAGGCATCAAATGTAGGTTAGAAACGGTGTTTCGTCTGGGGCTCGCTTTGATTCGTGTTTGTTAAAATCACTCCACAAAACTTCGAATACATCGTTAGAATTTTGCCCAGACCGGAATGGGGAGCAGGTAAAAACCTATAGTTAGTCAATCATCATCATCATAGGTTTAGGTAACATTTAAGAAGAGGACCATATTTTTTCATCGGTGGATCTGCAATCCAATACAAAAGCGACTTATGTAGCATCAACTTTTGTCAACATTTCTGACTCACAATATGTGTCAAAATCCGCGAAAGCATGATATTTTGACCAGTATGCGTGTCGTTATCTTCATTTGATATTTCTCACTCCCTCATATTTCCATCATAATTAATATTATCAAAATAGTTAGATTTTTTCACAACTTTCCCCGACCTTTCTTCTCACTTACAATAATTGTTTTGACAAAGAAAGGTCGAGTAAAGTTTATTCTACGCCCACTAGCACACTTGGCCTTCTAATAGCGCATTTATTATAATGCCTAGTTGATACCATTCTGTGACTATTATAGGTATCCTAATTCGCTTAATTGTTAATTTCTTCGTCTTAAAACACAATGAGTGAAAACTGAGCACCCTTATAATATTACTTGCTATTACTTCTAACATAATTGGTCTTCATTTGAAGTACGAAAGCGTTAAATATCACATTAAATTTTCCATTATTACAAAGAAAATTACAATTACGCTACATTACTATACTTTTGTGCCTATTCCATATTATACGTTAATGTATAAAACAATTAAACAACTTTTCTCGGTAAAAATTAACAGTGTAGTAAAATATTATTTGTCAAATCTAGGGTTGGCGAATTCTGTCTGGCATTCGACCGGACCGCACGATTTGTGATTTGTCCTCATCCGGTTTTCCAGAGTCTACCGTACACATGAAATTTCCGGTTTGTTCGTATTTCAAGGAATATAACTTATGGTTAGATCTTTAGGATTTGCTCGAAAATTTATTGCTTTAAAATTTCCAAGAAATATTATACTTAGATTTACTATCTTATGATAAATATAGTGATTTAGGCATCACTATATTTATCATAAGATTGTAGTTTAGATTTTTGCTCTCTGAAAGCCGTCTGCGAGCTAGACTTCATATTTATGGCTGGCCATATGAGAAAGAGCCGAGTGCCTTTTTCTTTTTGGAGATTACCGTAACATAAAAGATATTAATCTTATCTTTGAAAAACTGATGTCTTTGTTTTCTCGCTCTCTACACGCTTAACGTTAAGAACCCAATCACCTCAAAAATAATCTGGTAACCCTAAACGGATCGCGTTTTAAATAATTAATCGCAATTTTAAATTCCGAATTATAGCTGCAATAAAAAAGCGGAAACACGAAGGAGTACCGACTCCGTTCGTCCTTAGGGTAGACGCAACAAGCATTGACCCGTTTATTATTATTCCAATACGTCTGATCAGAAACAGGTTTTAACGGGGCCTACAACTGATAGCCTGCATGTAACCTCCATAGAGATCGTGGCATAAAGGACGGTGTACAGAAAGACCAATTCATACAAAACACGGTTGTGAAGTCATAAAGTCACAAAGACATTTCTGAAAGGATGAGTTAGAACGTCGAAAATGTTAATAGATTTTTCAATTTCAGCTTTCAAATCTGAAATTATAATATAGTTAACTAACTAAAGGAAAATTCATATCTAGTTAATTTTTTCAGAGATCTCCATGCGAGATATTCTACTAACCGTTAGACTTAGAAGAATTTTAGAACTCCAACTAGTTTATCAAACCGCATCGAAATCAAATGAAATACAATTTGTATTCGAACAAAAGGGTGGATATATTTTTTCAAAATTGTCATATTAGTATTCATTTTGTGATAAGCAAACAGCAATAGACTATCAGTTCAAGAGTGAACCTTCTAGATATTTTTCTGAATGTCTCCATTTCTTTTTTATTCGTATTATTATGTCGCATTAAGGTCATTCAAACCGGATTGTAAGCGTGTCTCAAAAACTGGCAACAAACAAAATAAAGACGGATCATATGAAATCATGCATGTTGGGTCCACTAATCGAATAAATTTATTAATAATGCATTTCATTACTAAACTTATGCTAACTCATAGCTTCATACTATGTCTAAAACAGCGCTTATTTTCTCTAGTTACAAACTGCCCAGATAATAGTAACACCATAGACTTAGAATTTCGCTTACGCTAGTAAAACCTAATTGCCATTTAGTATCACGAATGGAAGCACCAATTTTTTGAAACACTGCGGTCCCTGGCAATTGTGCGGAAAAACAGTAGATTAGCTACTCGAACCAAATAAAAGCTCTTCCTTTCGTTCGTGCTAGATATTTTTATAAATTATCCGTTTTAGCCAATAAATAAGACCTCCTTGTTTCCTTTTTTATCATCACCGGTTTTAAGTCAACAAGATCATTATTTCAAAATAGCTAGACTTCACCTGACCAATTTTTAACACAATGTTCGTTATTTTCTCGGAAATGGTTTTAATTCAGGCTCCGAAAGTAGAAAGAAATTTTAATTGAAGTGAGATTAAAACTGTCTCTCGCACACACTATGCAAATTAGCTAACGTTTGACCTTTTCCAAGGATTTAAGAGTACGAATATAAGGTATGCTTAAAAGCAAAATATTGAATATTCATGTGTTTAACTAGACTTCTGCCCCGCTCGTGGGGATTGAGCTTTTATGTTTTATTTTTTGGAATAGATTATACGTTGTCGCCACGCAAGGTATTAGAACTATTTTGTACAGACACAACCCAACCCGTAAACTTCCCTAGTCTATAGGCCTGATCGTAGGCCGCTAAGAAAATCTGTCGCGGGATGGCAAAGTGGCAGTTCCATGATTTAATATAGTAGTAAAATACAAGAAAAGAATGTCCGCGACTGACAATCCTGCTACCATACCCAAGTAGTGCGGCACACCCTTGGCAATCAACCTCAGCTTTCTTTATTTCGCGATAGGAACAATTTCCATGTGACTCTTGCCGTCACGATAAAAGACTTTGAATTCTAAACTTTTACAGTGATTGGTCTAAAGATTACTATACATTCTAGTAGATAAGGAGTCGGGATTTTATCAACTTTATAAACAAAGATTTATAACTTTCATTCCAATATCTCTCAATAGTCTCATTATCTTTGAGGTCCGTGTTACCAGACCAAATTATGTAGATCAAATCAGTGAGACAGACGCAAACGTTTCGTTTCGCAATATGCAAAGAAGTTTCGTAGATCAGAACTTTACTTAATATGAAGATCACGATGATTGCATGCCTGCACCCTCTATCTTATTTCATTTGCATGTTACGTCATATCACGTGCAGTGCATATTGTAAGCTATTTTTACGTAATGTTGAAACAGCTTTTCGATACAGTGAATTTTGTATGATTAAAATACTTTGAGTGACTTGATGTACATTTTTAAAGCGAGTTTCTCAAAGCGGATATTTATTTTTTACCTCATATATTAATATGCAAAAATAGAGTCTGGCCACCTGTGTATTCTGTTCTCAAAGCAAGATTTTATTATAAAACGATATTTGCGGATAAAACCGGAGTCATAGACTCATAGCTAAACTTACAAGTTAGGAGTTGTTAGTAAAATAATAATTAATAAAAGTGTATATTCACCGTAGAAACTTAATAAATACACGGTCCTAAATTCTGTGAGAAAGCTAACAGAGTATCTAGAGTAAAAAGGAGTAAAGAAGTGATTTGTCGATTTTTTATGAGTCTATTCTAAACCAATGCGGATTAAACTTTTTGGACAGTCATTCCTGATCTACCTATAAATGTAGTTTAATTTTTTTACTCAATGCCTAGGTAATGGCTTTATACTAGTTTTAATGTTCTTCGTCAGGATTCTTAAAGAAACTGATAAAGCAAACATTGCAAATCACAGGCTTGCTTATCGAGTAGTGATGAACTGTATAGTGGTAACCCGGGGCCGCAGCAGCCGGGTATCCGGTCGTAAACTCTGCCGAGTAACAGTTAAAATTACACGGTAGTGGCAACGCTAGAAAATGTGTATCCCTTGCTTGCCTTGCGCAACAAAACTTGTAGCATATCTATAGGCGCCATATCAGCAGGTAAATTCTTAAAGAGAACGCTTCGCTTCCTCTGGACTGAACCAAACATTTACGTATTATAACTATTTCGAGATGTGAACCTAGATTTAACGTTTCAAATGTAATAAACAGGTTTACTTGAATTAAAAAATATTTTATTCTTGTGATTAGCACTGTATCTACGTGAAAAATTTATCTAGTATTTATCCTAATTGCAAATAAATGGCTCTATTGCTGGCAATTAATGAGAAATGTAAATAAAAAAAAAACATCCAATATTTTACTACTTGGTGTGACGCATAAAACTTTTAAAATTGCACATTCATTCTATGAGTTACACAACAGCCATAGTCACTCTCACACACATTACTAAAATTAACAAAACAATTATCATAATGGAATTTAAAAAGATACTTTGATAATTAGTAAAAAAGTAAGTTAAAGTAATCTTACCAAATGTTCAGGCATATTCCACTCTTCATACATCCTGGCGGTCAACGTAAACACTTTCTCATTAATTATTTCTAAAGCAGTCAATGTTATCTTCTCTATACTAGCAAAATATCTATCGAACGCCCATCTCAGCTGCCAATACAACTCTCCGCGTCGCTCCTTACTCACTTTATGTACTATTTTCACCAAATTCTTTATATTATCCTCTGGTATGAACAGAGCCAGTTTGTTCCAATCAACGTGTGAGTTGAAAGGCATTACGACTGAGTCTGCAATCACTACTGGTATACACTGAGAAGCCAAAATATCCATCAGGATAGCTTGACTTAGTCTCGCACTTCTTACAACTAAACAGAACATTCCATCTTTCAAAATATTTGGGTAATCAAATATTCTACCCGTAGTGTATTCACATCTTTTACTGTGATCCATTTTGTCAGTCTTACACCTGTCCAATAACAACAGATCATTGGATGATGATGCAATATTCTGTAATTCTTCTAAATAATTATGTGGTATATTGAGCTGCGTTGATATAATCAGGTATTTCTTCTGTGCTGGTTGAGTGCTGTCGATTTTTTCAGCAACAGGACTGTACACTGGTATTGATACATCAAAACCATATCTAAAAGTCCATGTGTTGAAGCCAGCTCCTGCTATAATGGCTCTGCTAGTATTGAGGTCAACAACCGCATTGTAATTGGGTGCGGTGCCTGGCAGCATGTTGAATATGAGGTGGTTTTCTCCATGGTGCCAACTGTTGAATAAAACGTTATTGTTTGCAGTTTCATAAATTTGTTGAAGTAATTATTATGTTTTTTTTTTACAATATATAAAAAAGAATTAAACATTAGAATTTTAGAGGAGAACATAGTGCTTTATAGTCTAACTAGCACTAAAAAGTGCCATTCACTATGCAGATAGTAAAAAAAATTAAAATATATATTATGTTCTCCTTTAAAACTCCAATGTATAATTCTTTTTTCTGTGAACATAAATAACAAATGTTTAGATATCTTGTGTAAGGATAGTAATTATTTAAAGGTTTATCATAAACTAACTTTTAACCTCTTCGTCTATAAATAGTGCTAAATAAGAGCCTGTTTGTACACAAATAGACAAGCTTATCTATTGTACACTTACTGTGGCAGTGACTGCAGTGCTTGTGAGACATGTTTACTTGAGAAACTATGTTGATTCAAGGTATCTATGCTAGGTACTAGTAGACACGCCTCCTCCGGGTTGGGCGTGTAATATTTACTACGTTTTATAGTATCTAGTATCATATAAAATTCTTTAGAAAACTGTGATATAGAATTCCCATTTTCAGTCTGATAGTTTTTTATAGGATATATGTATATGGTTATCTTGTTGTGTCCTCCTTTGCCGCATCTGTACACATCGAAGCAGTCCCAGTAAGTGCAGTTTGACACACGAGCCTTTGCCTCCGGCACACCAATACTGATTTTCACCACTTCACTACTCTTAGAATCTAAATTCACAGCTTGATACACATCTATCCGCGGCGAACTACCGGAAAACGCATTAAACACCACAGTAAACACTAAAGACACCACTATAAACAAGAGTAGACCGACGAAAAACCTATGGTACAAGATTTTCCTATACGATGTATACTTCCAATGCTTGCCCGTTTTCAGAAGCGACTCCGCAGCCATTTGTAATTTCGAGGATTAAATTAATCTCCTTAATTTATATATGGCACCCATTATTAGGTAAGATCAATTATTTCTCATTCAAAAATCCATCAAAGTATAAAACACGATAATACTGCTTGCGAAAGAGAAACTGACGCAGTGAAGTGATTGACAGGCAGGCTGCTCGTAGGTTAGCAGTGTTGTACTGACAATCGTTTTAACAAATCGATTAAATAAAAATATAACATGTTTATGTACTTATGATGCCCGGCTTATAATTTATAAACAGTTAAAATAATAATAAATAAAGTTTTATGGTATTAACGATAACATGGACAGAAAAAATCATCACTTTCAGGTATGTGTATACCTCAACGTGTCAGGGAATGGGCATAAATGATGACGTGAGGCCAGTGTGAAAACAGTCAGAAAAATTTTTGACATGTCCATTTCTTCATTTTCTTCTTTTCAAATAGTCATCTCTCCAGATTCATAATAAATTTTGCCACAAGACTAAATGTCTTTTAGCAGAATTTGCCAATCCTGAATACCAATAAGTTAAGGATTACATTCTTAATTCTTAAAAATTAGCATCCTTCTCTCTAGATGAATCATTTAATTACTTGTTTATAATGTTTAATGTATAACTATGTACGAAGGCGTACTATGTTCTGATTGATTAATGAATTTATTTTCAATACTATTCTCAGTAACAATCTCGATTTATTCTAATGTCATAATCGATAAATTCTGAACAACACTACAGTTCTATCTTTTTTTTTTTGGATAACCACAGATTGTAAATAGTGACATAAAGTTTTTTTGAGTGGGTGTGTTCAAATACTATAGTGTCAGTTGAATATTAATATCGATTTAATCAATAAAATACAAACTGAATGCATAAAAGTATATATGTTTTTATATTGTTTATTTATTTCTTACTTATCTTATACAATATTGTTATCTTGACTTAATCTAATTTTTAATGTTTGGCTCTTAAGATTTTTATTTATTTTATACATACATGGTTTCGAATGCAACCGATAGTGACGATGTGAACTTTTTTGTTTTTCTGTCAGTTTTGTGTTGTGCGTAGTTGTGGTTGAGTTTCTGATGGCTTGATTAATTTTGTTATTATTTTATTTTATCAATTCCGACAAATAATTTCGTTTTGAGCTTGACCGGAGATGGCACTGTTACCTCCAGACCCCGTTTATACGATCAGGAATGTGGATAACGTTCCTGTTTATTCGTTGGCATTCAGCTTTTTGCCTGGTGGTCTCGAGAGGTTACTAGCCGGCTCGAAAAACGGCTATGTTTATGCATACAACCTTCAGGTAAGATCACATATATATTCCAAACACATTATTCACCATAACAACTGCGTAGAAGGCGTTAATGACGTGTCCTATGGCTTCCATTTAATGCGCGACATTTTTGTTTACTACCCTCGTTTCGCGACCTAGAAAAGATCAGAGCGACTGCCAAATCAAAACAAATACGAATTTATACTATTTTACTGGGTCACAGAGTGTCTTTTCACTTAGCACAATATTAAAATATTTATTTCTTTGTGTTACCTACTTATAACTTTTATTTTATAAATTATTTATTTTTCAGAAGTAAGCACACAATTTTTTGTTTTTTCAGACAAATCGTGTGCAACAGAAGATTCAAGTTGGTCAAGCTCCAATTCTTCACCTCATCCACACCAGTAACCACCTCATTACTCAGGAGAAGGGTGGAAAGTTTAAAGTATTTAGTTTAACTAATAGTGGGTATGAAGAAGACGCACTCATTGACATAGATTACCCTGGATTCTGTCGTTTTGAAGCCAACACAAAACTCGAAACACTCTATGTACCTGACAAGGATTCAAAAATTCAATCTTACAACTTTTCCGGTGAAAAAACAGGATGTCTGGAGCCTGACACATCACTTAAACTAGGAGATCCTATGTGCTTGAAATATATTGAACTTCCTTGTGACCAGCCCTGCTTGTTAGCTGGGTATGAAGCTGGATGGCTCCTCCTGTGGGATCTCAACACTAGTCAATGTATCAGCAAACTGAAGACAGTGGAGTGTCCTATGTCAGTTGATTTCCACCTTGAGCAGCAAAGGGGTATGATTGGCAATACCTCAAATGTGATACAGATCTTTAGTATAGGGAGAAAAGACTTAAGCTTGGCCCACAAGATGGATATAACAATTAAAAACCCAGGGATAAACAAGGTTCAGTCCCGGTCTGATGGTAAGGTTTTCGCTTCAGGGGGTTGGGATGGCTACATTCGCATCTTTTCTTGGTTTTCTCTCCGACCTCTGGTAGTGCTTACAGAGCATAAGCAAGCGATTCAAGATGTTGTTTATTCTACTGAGAAGGTTTCTTTCTGGAATGCAAACATAATGGCGGCCGGCGGTCTTGATGGTGCTATTACACTCTGGGATTTATATAATCACAAACAGTAAAGCATTTAACTTTTTATAGTAGATTATAGAATATTACCAAGCTCAGATTGTGGTAAACCCGAAAATATGTTCATGGATAACTACATTCTAGCTGATCATACATTGTATTGGCCAAAGTACATTTTCGGGAGTTACTGCATCTGACCTGTTAGTCTTGCTGTTTTCGCATGAGTACACTATTATGAATAGGCTTAAATGTAGTCAAATGTATCAGATATAGTGAATTAACCTTTGCTTTTTAAAATAAACATTTATAAAGGTTTACTCATATGCTCACACCAGGATACAACAGGTTAATTTGAGCGCGGCGATATAATTTCCCTGTTGACGAATCGCTAAAGTTCCAATTACTTTCCACTTCATATGAAGTATGAAATAATGCCAGTATTGCCTTTAATTGTTATGACGCATTTAATGTGGATCATCCGAAGACGCTTAAATTATTTGAGGATATAATTTTATAGAATGCAATAATGTTAATGATGTAATATTATAAATTATAATTGGATCTCAAAAATGTACAAATTTCTGAATAAAGAGGCAGACAGTCCACCTTGTGTGGCCTAGCTATTAGATAATAAGAACATGTTAAAATATAGCAATCAATATTTTCCATAAATGGTTTTTAGCGATGATTTTCAAGTCGAGACATAAAAGCCTATGAAATTTTACGATTTATTTTATTTCAAACCTTTGCTTCTCTTGGATTTCATCATGTGTTTTACACCTGAATCTACATTTATGAATGATTCATTGTTTTTCAGTGGATTGGGAAACATCTGTTTTCAGATTGTCTTAGATGACGACATACTTACGCGAATGCCTTACCAAGTAGGTATATCATGTGACCGCTTTAGAGATCATATGGTAATCGATAACATGGAATATTGTTTTCCTGCAGAGAAAAGAGAGTTATATATTTTTTTTAGCATCACTGTGAAAAAATCTTTTGGCAAAAATCGATTGAATCACTCAAAAGTTGATCAATCAGAAAACATTCAGTCAGCATTTCGAAAAGATTATGGCTTACTCTAGAAATAGTTCCTGTATGGTTGGTGCCTTTTCAAATGCAAATCGTAATATGCAATGGTATATAATGATACACCCACTCAATGATTCCAAGACCTCTGTTATTCATTCAAGTAAGTATCATGTGCAAGAAGGAAATGTTTTGATTGATCACTTTAGGGATTAGTGCTTATCATTAATGTTGATAGTGATACTTAAGTGTAATTATTATAAGAAAACCAAGTCATAGAGTAGCAATTTCATTTTATTTTACATACATTGAAGTAATAAGTTACTAATATCACATTTACAGTGCGTCCTAATACCTAAGACATAAAGTTTTAATAGCATCTTAAAACTAAGACTAGCAATCTGAAAGAATAATGAACTCTGTTCGGATTATCATGCGTTTGTGATATGTATCGGAGATTAATGAGAATATTTGGATTTTACGTTTAAACTTCAACTATTTTCCTCGTCTTTGGAATGAGCGCTTCATCATCAGTTGTCACTTCTACCAGTCTCCGTCGTTTTCTTAGTGGCCTTGTGGATTCTGATGGCTCCCTGCTTTTAGCTACTATCTTCGCCATTTTATTACCCAGTCTCGTTATCTTGAATTTGGGCAAAGTATGTTCCGGGTTTCCAGTCTCACTAGTTTCACTTTCCATCTTGTCGTCCTCTACGCGCTCGTTTATTTGTTCACTAACCGGACTCTGATCATGCGCGATCTCAGTATTTGTTTCACAACTATTTGCAATGGCTTCTTCCACTTTCTTTTTATCACTATTCATTGTAAAATCTAAAGGTCCCTCTATATCATCTGGTCTGCTTTCAGTTTTCACTTTATTAGCGCAGTGCGCCTGAACGAATGCTGAAAAAGGTATCGGAATCGGAATCGGGAGTGGTATAGGTAGAATTACTGGATATGGGACTAATACTGTGACCGGTGGGGCTTGGCCTATGGGCGTGGGGAAGTTCAGCGGCGGTGGGAGTCCAGGTAGTCGAGGTCGTTCTATCGGGAATCCTGGTCGAGGCATAAAATTCAGTCGCGGTGGAAACATATTATGTGGGTGCCTCGGATCATGATTGTCCAAGAACATTGGTGGAGGCATGCTGAACATTTGATTTGGAGGAAAAGGTGGAGGTGGAGGGTGGTTTATCGGATGCGGTGGCGAATGTATCGCGTTGGCAGCAGCCGATGCTGGCGATGATCCTTCAGAAGGACTGCACATGCGAAGATCTTGCGCTTTCGGGGTCGATGTCCGCTGCCTTACAGTTTGAGATGTAACGGTGGCTGAACACTTCGACGTCCGCCGTTTTCGAAGATTCATTTTCGTGTTTCTAGCATCTTTTTTCGCTTCGGGTGATTTCTGCAATGATATCGCCTCTTCAGAAGGACGTTTCTGCTTCATCAGTTTCGCTGTTGGGGCGATAGTTATTAGGGGAAGGGGAGATCTGTTTTGGGTCTTTTGAGCTTCTGACTTTTCAGTGTTCGCTGGTTTAGTGGCAACATTTTCCGGGATCGGTGACCCAGAACGCTCGGAATTTGGAGATGCAGACCGGCTTTTGCAATTTTTGAGCCAGAGTTCCGGAGTGATGAGGTTGGATGATGAGGACGCATTAACTAAATGCGGGTTGAGATCAAGGTGCGCTTGCGTCTCCCGGCAGAAGATGTGCATCTTGTATTGGTTTAGGCATTTGTCAGAGCAAAACTGCAGTTGTGTGGCACCATCCTGGAATGTAAATAATTATTTAATTAGAATGTGAACGTAGAAACATAACAGAGTAGAGATAGGCATAACATAAAATAGCATCAAGCCTGTGTTCGCCGAAGAGTTAGACAGAGATAATTGTGGATCGAATCACGAGTAACGACATAGACATGTTTTTAAGACATGGATTATGCTGGTGTCTCCTTGATATAATCCCTTTATACAACACACGATTAATTAAGTAATATTTTCTGTACTACTATTCTCACCTGAAAGTCCACATAAGCCACGGTGTGTCTGACGTGCCGGCACCAGTCACAGGTCTTGGCGCGCTTGAAGTTGGCGCGTCGAGACTGACTGAAACACAACTCGGAGCAGAACGTCGCGCCGGCGTGCTGCAATGCAGACCCTTCGCTCGGGAGACTCTTGTTGCACCACGAGCATTCGTCGGCTGAAAATAGAAAAGATGGCGATTAATAAAGTTATGATATCTAGATTTTCGTAAAATAATACTTATCCAAGATTTTTTAAATTTATCAGTAATAGAAATACAAGCCCGCAAAATTGACCGAACTAGCTACACGCAATGCGTACGCATTGGACTTAAGCCAATAACTTTGTGTCCCTTTGGCTTTAAATGCGCCTTTCAATCATTCGCCGAAACAACTAAAATATATGTTGATTATACAAATATTTGTTTATAAGCAGGAGAAAGAAAGAAACTGCATTTATTATAAGCGTAGACTACTAGGTACCTACTTGTGCAGTAGTAGTACGCAGATACTTCGTGTAAAATATTATACTACGGCCGCAATACGACAGCCGCAAAAATATAGCAAAGGAAAATAAACGCAAGGTAAAAATCATTTCAATTAAATAAAAACTGAAGTAAAATATTATACCCCGTGCAAAAAACAAGCCGTCGAAATACATATTTGATGTCAAAAAAAGAAAAGAACATCTTTCCGCCTATAATCCGATAAAAAAATTACCGGAAACCTGGCTAATTGAAACGAAAGTTGCAACAACGAATATCCATGTTGCCGGAATAATAAAAAATGCTTTTTCTGGGAAACAGTAGGCGAGTCTCGGGTATCCATCTCCCATTAATTTGCGAATGATATTGAATAGAGAAAAAAACGCGTCATGAAACAGAATACTGGCCGTCTCATTACTGCGATTCGCATAACTTTATGCAGAGCGAGTAAATGATAGCTCGTTATAGACCTTATTAATTTCCGTTTGTACAGTCCAGCTATAAAGTAACGGAAAACTAATTATTTTCACTTTAATTTTCGTGAAAACTGACGGTATCTTGGGCAATGGTAAGGTGGTTATCGGTTTCTTAACATTTCTTAAAAAAAAATAGTTAAAATCCTAGAGTGGGGCAATTACTACACTAGGATTTTACCGTGTAGGTATCGTCATCTAGATGCAGTTTACAAACATATACGTTTTTTTTATGAAGACAATACATTTATTCACACACACACCGCGATTAGTACCTAACGCCGAAAGCTGTGTGTATCCATTATTACTATAATTCACAGTTTATTATCTAAGAAGAGAGTAGTTTTCTTCACTAGTCTAGAATGTACTGCGACTGATTCATTGGATCAAATACCTACTTTGTGGAACCTAAACAGAAACACACACTGCAATATTATTTCATTGGTAAAGTAGGCGATTACCTGCCGGGCGTTCAATATTTTGATTCCATCGGATAAGTCGTCTTAATCCTATACGATATGATTAAAACTTTACTTAAACTAACATCCGATATACCTATTAATTCAGTTGATAGGTACTTCGTAAGCCATATTAATAATTATATTCATGTTAAGACCAAAATATTCTCAGTGGGAGTACTATTTCGTGCTAAATTGACGGGTGCTTAGAAGTCTGTGTAACTTTATATCGTAATGTAATACATTCCTAATCATCACAATTTAACCACAAAGTTCTACATTTTCACTTGTGGCACACCTACATAGGTACCTGTTTATACTACGTATTCGCGGGCGTTCATTAGGAATAGTAAACCGGCTTTGCGGTATCAAATTTGTAAATAATGTTCGTTTGCTAACATCGATGTGTGCCTATAATGTGTATAAAGCTTTCAGTATTCCGTCAATTTCTTGCTCAGCGATCTTTATCACATTTCGTGGTAGCGTTACTATTAAAACCATAAACTTAGAATTTCGCTTACGCTATTAAAACTACTTTATCGATATAAAATTCATATCACACCTAATAAACTGTATTATAGTAGGAGTTCTGAGAAAATGAGTTCATTACACCCAATAATATAGGAATTAGATTGATATCAGTGGCATCACGCTGCGCGCTTCGTTTTACCGCCATTTTTATCATAAAAGCGCGCGAGGGTTGCGTTCGGAAACGCGTCTATTCGTAGAAATACAGCTGCAGCATGAAGAGGGTTCGTGTTCTAAGAAATGTAATACGATTTGTTGGGATATGATAATAATACGTATCTAATATAAAAAGGGGGGAATTAAATGGTCGGTATTACGTGTTTCTATGATGATTAAATCTAATTTACAGGAGTAATTCGGCGCGTAGAAGATGGAGGGGTAATCAAAGTGAAATTCTGATGCGGAATATAATTCTACTCCTGCACTAGCTGCCGTACAGTCATCGACAAAAGTAGCTGATTGTTGTACAAAGTTTTACTTTAAAAAATACATGGACCTATTATTTATAACATTTTGTCAAATAGCGTAATGACTAGGCAATAACAATGATAATCTTATTTGATAATTTCATTTCAAAATTACGAAATCTACTTGCAAGTCTTTGACTGTGCCTGTGTCTCAGTCTGAAGCATGTACCCCCAAAAAGCCAACTTGATTTTAACAGCTACCTTTGGTTTTCTGTTCACTAGTCTGCTCGGGGCTGGACGCGTCGCGAGCTCTAGATGCAGCCCACCGCCTCAACTCCAGCCTTTCATACCCGTACCAGCCAAGCAGTTCGTTCATAGCCGTTTCCGCGAACTCCTGCAAAGTAAAAGTAACTTTGAGACATTGTAGATGCCTGGTCATTAAAATTGTGGGGATTTTTGTATGATGACTAGCCTATTGAATCCCCTTGCTGGACATATTCGTGTGTCCATGTTGGGCAACTTCAGAGATAGTCCTCTGTCACCGATGACCGGCTGTAACCGACTGCCCGACACCTTTCTGAGGTATCATATAAAACAAAATGTCCACAGATAGGGTTTTCTATGAAATATTCATCATTTTAATATTAACGTTCAAGGAAAACATCGATATTAAACCTACGTACACCTGACAGAGCTCCATGTGTCTCGATGGCGTATGAAGTCCGTCATTAGGGTGGACTATGGTGTCCTTATAACCCTACTTATTCAGAAAAGAGGCCCATACCCAGCAGTGGGATAGTAGATGATGGACATCAGGGGCGGCTCTAGCCCACGTAGCGCCCGGGTGCAAAAAATACCCTGGCGCCCTCTAGTAGGCGCACGATCAAATGTCATCAAAATTCGGATGCAAATGGTGAAATTATAAATGACTAGCTTCCGCCCGCGACTTTGCCCGCGTCGATTATGAACCCACACAGTTTATTTTCTACATTAGAACAATGCGCTGTTTTTTTTATCTAAGTTCCACGAGCGGCGCTCGACGCCCCCTGAGACCCTGCACCTGTGCGCACTGCACACCCTGCACCATAGGTTAAAAAGCCGGCACTGATGGACATGGATAATGGAATTATTAAATACTTAGGTACCATTTCATGCTACTCGTGTAGGTATGAATCAGGAGCAAACGCGGTCACATTTTTATAGCAGCGTCTGATGTAATTTGGATCATAATGATTGCCTACGTACTTCAGCGGTATCGTCCACAAATATAAAAGTTATTTTTAATACCAATGTTTAAATAAAACACGATTTAAATAAAATAAACGCGGCTGTTGATGACCTCCTTACAGTCGACATTACTGGCAGCTATCGCGTTCATAAATTCTTATGGATATACAAAACGTCGAGTTTTAACAACAAGACGTAATTCAAGAGGTATCTGTGTCAATAAAAAAATAAATAAAAAAAAAACAACGTGGTATCATATTGTTTTATACCACGAAACTCACTAATGGTGTTTTAAAATCTAAGAAACGATATAAATATCCCTATTTCGTTTATGAAGTTAGTCATTCATCAACTTTCGTTTATTAGTGGTAATTTGGCAACGTTAGATGTTTTAGTCGCAAATTTATTTGTAAATCTACAAAAGTATTCCATAGAATACGTTTTTGCGACCAAAGAACACTATTTATTATATTATAAATGCGAAAGTAACTCTGTCTGTTTATTACCTCATCACATCTAAATCAATGAAACAATCGTTAAGAAATTTTACAAAAAGGTAGCCTGGGACTAGGGAAGGACATAATTAGGCTTATTTTAACTATCGCCGCAAACTACTAATTAGATAATAAATATACAATGTAAGTTATAGATGGGTCGAAGGTTTGTCGAGTTTCAGATAAACAGGTATTAAGTAGGTTTTCAGAGAGTCCAGAGAATAGTCGTAGCAAAGTCGTAGAAAATTTTGCTACGAGATATGAAACAATTATGCACGATCCGTAGGTACTTAGGTAGAAAGCTCTAAGTTTGTCTGACTGAAAAATCATCAAACGTTTATTTAAGAAGATCTTATAGCCTAAATGTCACTGTTTTGTTTTGTTCACTTTGTTAACAAGCTAGCGTGCAAATTTTAGATTAGACACAGTATATTTAAAGGTGGTATAATGTTCGATCAATTTTCACAGCCAAAATATGATAAATTTGTAAGTACGGAAAATTCATACATTTTCATAACCGTTCACAAAGCACTAATACCTTCATGTCCACATCTAAATAGTTATTACCTCAAAGCATACCAAATAACCGTCTTTTGTGACTGATATCCCTACCGAAAATCGTTGTTTTACCATCAGCAACATTCAAAAGCTCGCACGAACATGCCTTCATTACTAGGTAACCATATCCCTTTGACACACGAGTATCGAAATAACCTGCTTTAATTAATCTGCCTTGCAAGCCTTTAGTGACAGCGTCCTGCCGAGACGGTTAATATTTCAGACGACAAGATGACCAGTCGCAAGCAAAGATAATTGGGCTCTGGTTACTGAAAGAAATCTAGGGTGGATTAAAAAGGTTATGGTTGGCATGTTCTGATGTTTAGGATTTAGACTTTGTTTGAAGGGGAAAATGGAAAGAGTTATAAATATTTTGAGGTTTTGGTACATGTGGTTAAATTCGGTCTGGACCTAGACAGAGCCTGCTTCGGTGACGATACTTGAGATCGTCTGGCGCACCCTGGACAGACAACCTCGCTAAACCATTGTTGACTGGCTAATCTTTCCACCACGGCATAGGCGATTCCAATGTGATAGCTCGTGTGGACACACTGACGAGTCTGGGCAACTGTAAACTACTAGCTACTACCACAATGACATTGGATTTGAACAGGATCATCAGGCCAGTAATTCCCGAGGGCTTAGGAAGAGGTCTAAAGTTGTGCACTCACATTTTGTCAAAGTCGGAATAAAAGAGAGATGGTTTCTAATTACTCTAGTCTTTGCTACCGAGAATTTCCTTACAGAAAAACCCTCTAACATATGATATGGCAATATCCATCCCGAACGGTTCCACGCTCAGTCCCCCACTTGCGACAGTTAGACCAATAAAGAAGTTTTAATGCATTCCATTGCAGTATGCATTATTATAACATGAATGATTTCATGGTTTTCGTAGACATTCTTAGCCGTTCGTAGAGCTATCACTTTTTATCAACGTACTCGTACTTATGGCTGAACCGCATACATTCTCAAAAAAAAAAAACAGTTTCAGAATGTTAAGTTCGGTACGTCGTTTTTGAGACTACCTCATTGGTTTAGTGGCAGATTCTTAGTCTAGATTCCCGGGTCGAGCAGTTTCATTGGGTTTTTCTGTGTAGAAATTCCCAGTAGCAACCCGGAGTTTCAAACTGTGCCCGGTAGATGACAATAGGCCCTATTGAATGTAGGGTGAACAACTATTATGTCTTATGTAAGTTCCGTACGTTTTAATTAGTATCCAAGTAAGAACCGTGCTTAGAACCCAAGTCAGTTCTATTCAAGTTATACTTAAACAAACCAAACACACTTACGATGATTGTGTAACTGCATAGCCAGCCGCGAATGAAACTATTTAACGGATTCTCATGAGGGTCCGATTACATGTGATCTTACAAGATAGCCGCGGGGTTTACCTAATCGTCGCCAAGTTATGACCCGCGTCTCTGACTATGGATATACTTTCCGTTTCTTTTATTGAGAAAGGAAAACATACATGGATAGCTTATCCGTCTTTAATGAAGTCGGTTGAAAAGGTATATACATGGAGAAATTGCTTTGATTGAAGATATAAAGTGAGATGATTTGATGGTGTGACAACTGAACATACGGTTGGTGCAGTGGTTGAGCGATCTACTGCTACATTATGCGGGTTGGATTCTTGCACGGTACAAATGTTTGTACGATTTATAGGTAGCGGTTCCGGCAGCTTATTTACGTAAAAATAGCGACAGCAACGCGACAGCAACGCGACAGCAACGCGACAGCCACACGACAGCAGTCTCACTGTTGATACAGGAATTAATCCTAGTTTAGGGCAACGTTTAAAAAAAAGAAGAAATAGAAGAACCCTACTTGTTATTTAGGTACTGCGTCTCTTATGAATAAATAAAACAGTAGGAAGAAATTAAAAGGGAAGTTAAAAATATATGAATACGAATTTCATCTAAATGTAGTCTTATCAATCATTTATTTCTTATAAACTTATGAATAATATGAACGGCGTGCATCTGTATACCTACCTACTCTTTAATACCATATAAATCTATCTTACAATAATATCTTGAGGGTTTGTACAATATTTTCATTTAGCCCATTAGGTACACAGAAATCCTTTGTTATCCATCTAAACCCGTTAACCATTCAACAACATCAAACAGAATCAAAATTAATCAATAATTTCTGTTTCTAATAATGATCTAACCACACGCCCTACGTACGTGAGCTTTCGCGTTTCAATTTACGCCGACCGTCAGTGTTGCCAGTGTAGCGTTGCGTAATAATTATCACCGGTGAAAATACGATACCCTGAACGCAACCAATGCAACAAGGAACACACTGTAAAACTGGAAGCCCATTATTCAACATTTACGATACCAACTCCAGCTAAATGCAGAATATACAGTATCTTTACTGCGAAATATTAATTAGTAGCCGTAACTTTAGTGGCCAGTTCGATTAATTAATATACAGAATTTAAATACGAAACTAACGAATATTAACGGACGAAATGTTGGGCTTAACATTGTTAATTAATATTACGTATTTCCGTGATTTTCTTTTCTGTTTACATGTTTCGTTTTGTGTAAATGTAAGGTAAAACTTAATTATACGCATACAGAAAGTAGGTAAGCAAGATTGAAAAATTATTCTTTTTTTTTTTTCGCTTATTTATGTAACTATTTAGGTACTAACTTCCGCCCGCGGCTTTGCCCGCGTTGTTTACGAACCCGTATATTTTTCTGGGATAAAAAGTAGCCTATGTGCTATTCCAGACTAAAATCTATCTTTGAGCCAAATTTCATCCAGATCCGTTCAGCCGTTCTGACGTGAAAGAGTAACAAAGATCCCATCCATCCATCCTCACAAACTTTCACATTTATAATATTATGAAGTAGGATGTATATAGGCCTAAGTAGGTACTTACTTAGCTAAAGAGTGCAAAATCCTTAATGTAAAGGTACATTATAGAGAATTGTAGCTTCGTCTGTCTGCCAAAGAGATTAATTAAGCAATAATAATTGTTGTACCTACTAGTGAACGGTTTACATGGAAAGATGCATGAATGTAGAAAATGCAAAAAGAATATACATACGGACTGAACACGGTTCGCGTAGTGGCTAAGTGATAAGCTTTCTGCGCTAGGTGTCGCGGGTTCGATTCCCGGAACAAATATTTGTATGATCTACATATAGTTGTTACGGGATGGATGGATTTAATTTTTCTGAATGGAAATTCTCATTAGCAGGACGGAGTTTGGAACTATGACCGGTGGATGGCAATGGACTCGCTCCCTATTACATGGGACTTAATAACAGCATCGGCGAAATGTTGGTGCACAATAGTACACCTCTGTCTAACCCTTCGGGGATACAGGCGTAATGTTATGTTATGTCATCCAGACAGATCCGTCTAATATGGGATCCGTCTGATATACAAACCTTTTGTTTCTAATTTCTATCAATTCCTACATACCCGAAAAAAGCGCGTATCTCGCAGTGTTTCGGCGCAAAATGGAATATATGTATATTTTGTATATAATATAATATAATATACATCGAATACGCAGTCACCGTATCCGATATTAGGGTAAAATTTTCTTGCGCTATGAGATAGTAAGATGAACCTTCATGAAAGAGATTCAACCTTACTATCTCCATACTCAACTTTTTTCTATAAGGGCCACAAAAACAAATTAGTTAGGGTACCGCGGGCCACAACACAAAATTAGTGTTAATATAAAACGTTACATTTAAATAGGTACCGTTAAACAACGTAACGAAAACAACAAAAATAATGAAAAATTGTTCTCAATTCATCTAACTGGATGATCTTATAAGTCTTATAATGTGAGGTTATCATGCAGCCACATGCGATCTTGCGAGCTTTCAGAATCCAAAACATTACTTTTAATGAGATTTCTGAATCCCTCTATCACTCACTGTGCAACGCATTGCGCGATAGTGTTATCTAGGTACCTTTTTTACTCCGCACGCCCACACTTTCTCTGGATTTGCGCGAAATTTAAAGTGGTTGACAACTTGACTACTATGGGCCACTCGCAAAAGTTCGGCGGGCCGCAGGTTGAGTATAACGGAACTATACAATAGCAATAGCTAGAGATAATAGCCATCAACATAGTACAAATTGACTACAACCTGTTACTTATATATTTATAAATATTTATTCAGGTCATTGAATCTCAATCTTTTTCATTGTTGATCTAGTTATTTGATTGATTAATCGTTGATGTGGACTGATCGGTTGCCAGCCTTGCACCCGTCGAACTGATACAGAGTTGGCGGGCTTGTAGCCTGTTATAGTGTGATTCGCGACATAATACTATAGAAAATATCCATTGATCAAATGAATGATGAATGTAATCTAAAGTTCGTTTCAATTGAATAATGATTACCAACCTTATTTTCGGTCCAAAAACACGTCTTCCACAGATTGTGAAAGCAACGCGACAGCAGAAACAGCTTGGTAATACAAAGTTGTTTTTGCTGCCGCGCCACGGTCGCAATGTAGGTACGATATGTTATTGAAGCGCAAACGAATTTGTAATCGTTATTAAATACTATTGAAACAAACTATAGTATACCTTTACTTGTAAACTCATAATGCAGGTACGACATAGGTACCTATATAACAATATTTTTACTCTTTGTATCAAATTTATAGCTTTTCTAGTCTGAATTCAAGTGCCAGTATTGTGAAATTCACTATTCACTCATAAAATTCCTAAAACACAAGTACATACTTACAGTAATAGTAACTCTATCTCTCATTTAACTTTTACAACTTGCCGGAGATCATGTGTTTTACGGTAGGTATGGAATTCTGATTTTCTTAGGACCATAAAAGAAAGATAGAAAACGTAAAAATTGTCTATTAAATCTTACAATCCTCTAATATATAAAAACCAATGTTTGTTTGTTCTATTTTATACGCTGCCATACCGTTCATCTGATTGCGATAAAACTTTGTAAACTTATCGCTTGCACTTACGCGAAGGTTATAGTACAATTAACTTACAGTAGGTGGCGCGCGTGTCGTACCAGCAAAATTTTGAAAGAGCAAATTTATTTCTTCTGCAGCAGCAACGCGCTGGGTACCAGCTAGTAATTAATAATAATACTAAACTTCATATTCTTCACCTCTTCTACATCTTGTTGAAGATCAGAACACTTCGAAGAAAACGTAATTCAACTACAAAACTTATAAGAACTCTCCCGCCAAGAAACACATATAACCTAACCGTACTCAGCTTCAACAACCTAGATTTTCGACCTTGCCTGTCACAACACAGGTTTACACAGACATAACTCACAAAAGGGTCCAACAAAGACGTGGCCAGTCAAAGCGCGGTAGTAACCCAACTCTCGATAATATTGTGATATCCAATATAACATAAATGCTTTTAATGGCAGTAGCTCGGCTAAGGTAAATTTAGGAGCGTTCGTAATCGGACACCGGGCGACCTACGCACGGTGTTGCTAGAGCAGAAAACTTGACGCTGTTCAAACTGTTGCAGTCTTTGAACACAGAATATTGCGATTGAAACTTAAACTTGTGCACGTAAATTGCTTTTGAAGAATATGTTGTAGAGTGTATCATGTTGGGTAGTTTTTTTTCCTGGAAAATTTGTTGAAGGTCGGCTTGTTTTTTTCAGCATTAGAATTCATTGTGTTATGACTTAAAAATTTAATAACATCCTGTTGCATATTTAATACATAACGGATTGTGTTTAATTTTGATATGTTGTTAATCAATTTATAGGTCTCAGTTTTTTATCTTATCGTTTGTATGTATATGTAATAATATATCATACATATGAATGAAAAAAAGGTTTGATAGTAGGGTAAGGTAGAAGCGCGCAATTCACAAAATTGCAATTTAAGATTTCATCTTTTCCAACCAGTCTGCCTTGAATGCAGTATACGTACAATCTTTCTTAAGTATTATAAAAATTAATCTGACAGCCAACAATTAATGGGTCATTTCCATTTTTACCCAAAAGTTTGCCAACAATCCTTTAATTACTGTTAACGCTAATTAAGTGGATATAAAGAACTTTAAGATTGATACAAACCTCGGATTCTTAAAAAAAATAAGGTCAATGCCTGAATAAATTCAGCTTTAACTGGATTGCGACCATATCTTACAAAGTACAATCAACTACAGATGTAATAAACAGAATTAAAGTAATCGTTACAAAAAGACGATTGTAGTAGTAAATAAAAGCCGATCTCCGTCAAAACATTAATTTTTCGTTTAGCAATGTACGAAATGAAATGAAATTATTTATTTTGCAATTAGGATATTTCAATCACTTTTACTCTTTTACTTACTTACTTTTTTGTCTTTTTTAAACTAGATTATGCACTTACCTGTACTAAAACTGTAGGGTTGTCAAAAATGTTCACTATAATTTAATTATAAAATAAATAGGTACTTTCGTCGGGGCTGGTCCATAATTTATCCATACTGAACAGGCAATAAATCGAATCGTCTTATTTAAGTACCTACTAAAATATTTAGCCGATTTCAAAGAGGAGAATGTTCTTAATTTGACGGCACGTTTGGGGCAGTGGTCGAGAGATCAACTGCTACGCTTGGTGTCGCGGGTTCGATTCGTAACACCTAGTGGGTTCGATTCGCACGGAACAAATATTTGAATGATCTACAATTGTACCGGGGATGGGTCTTTATGTATGTAAAATATGTGTTTTTAAACGCACCCACGATATACGTAAGATATATTGTACGTACATTATTCCTAGCGAAGGCCAAAGTTTTAGAAGATCTACTTCTTTTGGCGCGCTTGATGAGAGTGAATTCTTACGATGCGCGCTCACACCAACAGATAAAAGCCATAAACACATGACAACATGAAGTTAACAGGTAAATGTCTCTTAAATTTTCTTGGGAATTGATAGCTATATTCAAGATAGTTATTGAAATATCTGGCATCTGTAACACGTGTTTCATATCAGCGGAATTAAAAAAAATAAATAAGAAGTATAACTTCTTACGTGCGTTACACACACACACACACACACACACACTTTTTTTTTTTTTTCATTCATTTTTGTTAGCACCACGTATCCTAAAGGTCCGCTTACACGATTGTAAATTCAAACATCCTAAATGCTTCGATTTATTATTTTTAATATAGGTTTAGCAGAATTTAACGTCCTCCTTACATTTTTGCGACAAAAACATTATTGAATATGACCCGTTGAGTTCTATTTTTGAGAATTTTAAGCTAAATGAGGCAGCTGAAGAATGTTTAAGGGATTGATAGACATATGTACCACGATCACAATTTTTTGGGATATTTGTTAGTCTCTGTCTTGGGTTTTATAATTTAGTCCAATCTCTTTGTTCCTCAAGAATAAGTAATATATAAGAAAGTGTACATTTCATATTCGTGTAAATATATATTAGAAAAAATATATCTCCATCTAGTCTTCGATAGTTTATTTAAAAGTTCCACGAATGTAAGGGAAACGCTTTGTTGATGATACATTGAGCGATGTTTTCATTTAATACCGAGAATTCGTTCAGCTCTTGTTGTTAGTTTGAAAGATAACCCGAGTAAACTCAGACTCTCATATTAAAGACTATCTTAGAGATTAGTTTATCTTAGAGAAGATTGCCTCATTGGTCTAGTGGTCGTAAGCGCGACTGCGGAGCGTGAGGTCTTGAGTTCGATTCCCGGGTCGGGCAACCTATTATTGAGATTTTCTGCATAGCGTTTCTCAGTAGCAGCACGGAGTTTAGAACTGTGCCCGGTTGATGGCAATAGGCTGGCCACCTATTACATGGGACGAAATAACATCAGCGGTGAAATGTGGGTCCATAATAGTACACCTCTGCCTAACTCTTCGGGGATACAGGCGTGATGCTATATTATTTATAGCTTATTATTATATACATACTAAGAAGATTTATGATTCCTGTTGACGCAATATGTTTTCATTGTATAATAATATGGATATGTCTTTATAGGTTTTTTAATTAAGTAACACGGTTCGTAATAAACTTCAAAATCTTCGGCTTGTTGAAATAAAGAACAATTGAAATTAGCTTTTTTTAAAACCGAAATCTTTAATCAAATGAATCATTTGAAACAAACCAAAGTTCATTTGTTTTTTGGCCGATGATTAATATCGTGCAAATGTCCTATTGATTAATGACTGAGGATCTCTGTGACCTGTGTCTGTGGTTAATAAAAAATGCATTAAAATCTTCTAAATCCATATTTTAACTTACTTATCCGACTATAATTTTCGAGTAATAATAAAATTATATATTAATAATATAGTTATATTAACGATTTTTTTTTCTTACATCACTGTGTGACCATAAACAATAGATATTTTTCATTTGACAAAGTAAACTCAATTTCTTTTGAAGATTTCTCAAATACCCACAATCCATAAAAGTGTTGAGGTATCAGGGAAAAACAGATAAAATGTGTTAATGATTCCTTAACCTTATAATCCGTAATGGTGGCTAAAATGGGCCTGACACTCATGTCACCGCATGGGCTCAGTATAAGCCCTAAAATGGGCCGGACCGTCACTTCAACTTATGTCAATCGTCACGATAAATATTTTTGCTAAATTATTGTATACTAAATGATCGAATCATAATATTGCGTGTGAAACAAAAGACTTTAATAAACAGTTAATGTGTCTAAGTTAGCAAATCTTAACCATTTTATGCCCAAATTACATAGTTTACCTATAAAATATATGAGTGCGCAAATGCGATGACGGCCATTGTGAGTGCCACGGCTACGGTGCTAAAAAACATCAAAAAGGTGGATTTTGAATCACCAAACTCCACAAACTGGGCGTGATAATAACGTCTTATTCATTAGGTTGTTCATATCATCCATAAATTTGATAAATAAAGTAGTGTTAACAAAGTTTTTGATGACTGAAGTAAAAATTTTCCGCGAGTCATACGCTTGTTATTTTTTATTTTCACTAGTATTACACATTTTACTGTTAAATTAGATAATAATATATCACAAACTAGTTATAAAATCTATAAAGTTCACGTAAATGTACATATATCAACGTCAATATCACTTCATAGGTAATTATTACAAATTCTTTGTTATCACTACTCAATTCGATTTATAAGGATTTGCCGCCATATTAGATTTTATCTACCAAGAGATTTGAAGAGATGTTCGAAACGATTATTTTAACCGATTTATTTTCGAATTTGAATCGTAATCGATTAATCAAAATGAGAAATTCTAGAAATCGATACAAAAAAATATATAATTAATGTTAAAAATATTATATGATAAAATATAAAAGTAATATTCCAGAAGGTACAGTCAGCATCAATAAGATGTATACACTTTATGAAATTAAAAACGATTTTAAGAGCAAATAGTGATTGAAATCTTGACGAATTTTACACAGTATTTGTGAATACATAAAAATACACAACCATTGAAATTTTATGATTTTAACATTAGTTGTCCAAGAAGAAGCGTTTGAATTTCGCTACGTGTATACATATTTTTGATGCTGACTGTACAAGTTTTTAGGCACGAGAAAATGATGTCCCTGAATGAGCATTTTTCTTCCGCATTTTTCAATTTATAACTATTAAATTTAACTCGGTTAGTTTTGGTACAAGTATTTAATTTGTAATAAGGCCTTGTCCTGTCTGGGCAACACGGTGCGGCTAGCGCCGGTGCCGTGCCGCTGCTATAGGAAACATGACATATGTTCGCCAAAAATGCTCGTCCTGAATGTGCATTGAGCACTAACCAGGCTATAACAACGACGGCCGCGCCGAGGAGACGTGTTGCTCGCTTCACGGCTGAGCTAGGACAAGGGGTTGCTGTCCACTACCGTCTATTTTATTTCAACCAAATTATATTAATATCATTATGTATCTATATTTTTATGTTATTTTGTATATTGTTTTTATTCCGTGATTTAAGCCGGTATTAACGCAAGATGGCGGCATTTTTTTAAATTAATGATAAAAATAAATAAATAATATATTATTATAAATAGATAAAATGATATATTATTGAATTTAATGAAATTTTTCATGGGTATAGTTTTTTGGTTTCCGAGGGTTCTGACAATGAAACTGATGATACAAGATGGCGGAAGTGCATTTTCATCGATTTTTTATGGATACGAACGAAAAAAATCCGTAACATGGTCGCCATCTTAATACAAAAGAAATTGACAAACTACACAAAAAAAGTTATGGCCGTCGACTTTGATTTGATTGCCAACCATAAGCAGGTTTAGCTTAGCTAGTATCCATCTTTTAATTCTGACTGTTTTGGAAAAACTCTCTGTTCCAGCACTTTAATTGAACAAATATATAAACTTTTGCTGCTCTCTGTATATTTAATAAAATATAATTCTTTCTTGGGAAATATTGTTTTACAATTAATTATAAGTGGAGGAAAGATTGAAGAGGATAAATATAAATATTGTAATAAAAATATTCAGATAATTAGACAGAAACACCGAAATTTTGTTGCGAAAAAGATGCACTAGAATTTATAGAATTAAAAAAAGAGTATAACCTCTTTTCTGTCAAGCTGTAAATGAATCGATTAGGATGAATGCAAGATTTGTATTGTTATAACGATTTTAGTTGAATTGGCAGCACTATTTGAGACTTCGTTTTTTGTTCAAATTTCAGTTAATTTCAATCTTGTTTTTTATGTCTTTATGTATGAATAATGGTATAAATGAATCGTTAAATAAAAAGATAGTTTGTGCAATTATTCCAAATTATAGTGATTCAGCACATAAGTAGCTTGCTTAGGTAATTTTTTTGATCTAACCTAAGACCCGTGATATTGTAATAGGTGTACAAATTAACATTTTATAGGCATATCGCAGCCTAATGATGCAGTTTTACCAATACTAACACTAAAATGAATAAATTTACTGTAGACATTGGTCTTTAAATCGATTAGGTAACATATTTTTCATGTTTAATAGTGGAATAAAAATTGCGGACAAAATTCAGTAGTTCTTAGAATTCGTGACGTAATTTGCGACAGCTCGTCGAATCAGCGGGTATGTCATGTGTCAGGATCCGTTCGAGCCGAGAGGTTAAGTTAGAAATCTAGACGCAGATGGGCGGCCTAAGCATCGAATGGGTTAAATGCAGTAAATTTGAAAGAGCGATGGACTGTGCGGGGTTGCCAAGCATCATTCAACACTAATGCAACAACCTAAAGAGTCGTATTCTAGCAAGAATGCTTTCTATCTTATGAAAGATGTAACACATCATCAAAATTGTTGACCTTCCCACTATGGGAACCTTTAGACCGTTGAATAAATACATATTACTTATCCACGATTTCTCCTTCGGAGTGGCAATGGGTAGCTACTTCTTGCGGTTAAGTCTAGCTTTAAAAATCATACATATCAACGTTGAAGTTCTAACACCACGTAAATCATTTTTTTGGCGGTTTTGACGTTTTTATGCTATTTGTTAGAGAATCGGAAGACGCGTCGTTTCAGCCAATCAGAAACAAACATCGACCAATAGTAACTCGTAAAATTAAATGAATATAAAATGGTATTGTAGTGGTGTCTATGTAAAATTATGAAGGTTTTGCACTCTTCTGAAAAGTTGCTATTTTTGATATACATGATGATAGAACTTCAACGACGAAATATAATCGTCTCTATGAATGAAATATTGCTAATACAAGCAAACTTAGCAACATTGTGTAGCGGTCAATGGGGGAATTGGCATAACAAAGTACTCTTAATCATGTCCACCGTCTACCCCTGATAATGTTTAAGTTTAATACTCAATTGAAACACGACACCGTCTCTTTCGCACGGCGACACATTCAACCCTATAGCGAGAACAATAGAGCACATCCAAGTTATTTTTGTACAGCCGTATATTCCTTGACCTAGTGACCGGGGTGACAAAAGAACTAATCAAACGTACGCAATCACTATCATCGTGGCCATACGCGAGCCATCCTGCACACGTCATTCGTTAGGGCGGAGCAAGGTGACGACACAGAGTAATATTATACAGTGCGCAAATGTCATCATTTTTATTGCACGTTCATCCGGGATCTCGTCGTTTTATTATTCAAATGTGAGTGAATTTCGAGTGTTGTAGAGGTTGGTCCTGGTTTGTGACATTTGATTATTTCCGTATAATACTCGAAATTCTAAGTCTATGATATTCCTACCTAGTAAGTATTGTCAACGTCAACCCAGTTCCAATATCTTTTAGTGCAATCATTATCCGTAAGTAATGTGGCTTTAGTGCGAGTCGAATCTGAATGCCGTTAGATTTAAATTATTGGTGTGGACGGTTTTTAATAAATAAATAATAAATTACATTTCAACATTTATCTACATAGTTTGTGTGTAATAGTAATTACATATTAGAATAGGTACATTGGATATTCTTAAAAATCTAATATAATTCAGTTTAATCAATGGTGATTAATATATTCATAGGAAAATCTTAAAATGTACTAAGCGTATCCTTTAAACTGTATTCGTAACGTAATTTTTATTCGATTATTTTTTTCTGATTTTTTGTTTTACCATAAAATAAGTGACAATCATATGATGTTTCTTCTTAAATTTCGGACAAGTACATTTACATACAAAACAAATTTATACGAAAAATTATCTTATGGCATAAGAAATTCAATATTCATCTCCAAAATAAAGTACCTGCCAATAAGTAGGTATAAAGTTTCGATGCAACGTATGAAATCAAAGGGGACCAGTAGCCAATATTTTATGAAATAAAACCGGAAACCTAACCAACTGTAAGAAATCTGAAGCTTATGATACTAACAGTTTTAGATTCATTTCATGAGTAATGAGAGAGAGAGAGAGAGAGAAAGATATATATATAAACATACTATAACATATCAGAACTTCTAGATTTATAAATCAAAATCCATGCAAAACTAGGTACTTACATAAGAATATGAATATCCTATTGTGCTTTGTATAGTACCCAAATATATTTGACCATGTTCTAACAGATGTTTTGAAACATAAAATATTATTCGTAGGGATAGGAGCAAAGCGTATCAAAATAGAAAACATAAATACAAATACGAAATGAATAGCGATGTGTGGTAGTCACCAAGAAACTTGAATCTGACAGAAATAAATGTACAACATCGTTTACCCGTGTCCGAGACATTAGGAAGACTGTACTTGGATTAGTTTCAATGTTCACTGTGTGCGTAAATTACAGAAATTATCATTTATATCAATATAGAATAATACTCGTTTATGTAACTCGTGTGAATCATAATTCATAATATTTGGTCGATGGCAAAACAATTCGGCTTTATCTTGATAAGGCCGAATTGCTCCCTTTCTCTTGGCCAAGGCAAGAGTACTGGTGATGACCGAAGTACCACAAAGTTCCTAAAACGCTGATGAGGTTGGTTTTATAACTATTTGAAGACATCAGCTAGCGCCACCAGATTTTGTCACTAGTAGGGCAGCTTTTCTTTAGCTTTTTTATTCAAATGATACATGAAATAGATGAAAAAAAAAATTGACCAATTTTGATAATCTGTACCCTTAGTGTAAGTTTTTTTTTGACAAATTCGATTTACTACATCGAACGTGTTCGGCGCTTCGATTGGTGGAGAGCACGAAACGGACCAATCGGAGCGCCGAACGCGTTCGATGTAATAAATCGAATTTGTCAAAAGAAACTTACACTAGGGGTACTGGCTAGTCATACTACTTTTTTTATGTAAATGGTATGGCCATAGAAGTAACAGTGAAATCAGTAAAATGAAAACGTTGTGACTTATGTGTTACTAATGTTTGTTTAAAAGACAGATAAGCGGTTAGTCGGTAGCTTAATATGACTCTAAGCGTGAAACATGACCACCTATAAATAAATAAAAAACGTGCTTGCTCATTATTTTAACTGTATGTCACCAATAAATTACATTTTTAATGGTTTATTGAATTACGAAATTATTGGACCAACATTTTTTGTAAAGATTTTGTCTGCGGTCCCTTGATGTAACAGCTTGAGATAAACTACATATGACTAAAATTACTGCCCTAGGGTGATGAGTTCCTGAAATAGTTGAGTCTAGAAATAAGACAGGGACCAGCATAGGCTTTTGGACACCAAAAGGTCTTTCAGTTACCTTCCTTTTCTATCGTGTCGGCATAATCTTGGAATGAAATTGGAATAGCTCATGCCGTGGTGAAAAGTTTTGCCAGTCAACGATAGTGTTTGCGAGACTGACTGCCCAGGGTGCGCCGGACGATCTTATGTACTCTTGCGCCCCTTTCGGTAAAGATTTACGTAAGGATTATTATTTTTACAGTTGGATATAACAAGACAAGGTGGCTAAACTGCAAACAATGTTAATAGAGCATAATAAAACGACTTGTCCTACTGTATTCCGCTGCTCTATGATCAGGGTGAAGCCGAGACGGCACTGACTGCAAACATATCGTGTTCCAGCGACTAGTGGAGCTTATAATTTACCTAATGCCGTGTAAAACGATCGCAGTGCTAATGTACGTGGAAACAAATATGGACGTCATAGAAAACGTACACAACTATCTGGATATTAATTTAGAATAGGTATTGGCGTATATTTGTGATGATTTGAACGGTGAATGGAAAACGACGGATGATTTTGGTAATTCCTAAGTTCTTGTAAGCTATAGTTATTTTTATACAGAATTTGCTTGCGTTTTTGATCATCTCAGCTCAAGGGTAAAAAACGGGACAATTCTTTTTAAAAATGAGGCTCATTTTATGACTTCTGCGTGACAGTTCACACGTGGCCATGTACCACGTGACCACACCAGATCATTCAAGATTAACCACTATGTCATGTAAAGATGTGGTTGCCGATATTATTAACCACTCTGGCCCAGAAGATACACAAATTGAAGACTGCTAGATTCCCCGTAAAGTTTTTAATTTAAATATAAAAAAACGCAGAAGACTACGATTGGAGGATTTCGGTTGGAAGCATATCAGGATGCTCCTACTTATGAATGTATGGAGTGATGAGGTCATGTTGGATAAACCTTGGGTTGATGAGATCAAATTAATGTAATTTTAGCTTCGAGTGAAATCGGAAACTTATAGGGGAGGATGCAGTGAAGTTCATATTACAGAACTTACTTCAATGTTGGAGACAATCTCATTGCGGCGAAGAGTATTTAGACCAGCCAGCTAGTTGTCTTTCGTGAATACCGGAGTATATGGGAGGAAATATAGGAAATTATTAAAAAAAAATTAGACTTGAATCTTGAAGAAATCTTAATTTCGGAATCTTTTGGGTAGTGATGGACGTTGAATAGTGTTATCCCTTAAGACATTTAAAACTAATCCATCTTCCAGACTGATCCTAAAAATAAGATCTATTTTTAATATAACATAACATCACGCTTGTATCCCCGAAGGTTAGACAGAGGTTTACAATGCAACCACATTTGGCCAATGCTGTTATTAAGTCTCATCTAATAAGAGGCGAGCCTATTGCAATCTAATGGGTATAGTTCCAAACTCCGTACCGCTACTAAGAATTTCTATACAGAAAAACCCAACAACACTTTGCCCAATCCGGGAATGTCAAAGTCAAAGTCAAATATTTTTATTTCGAGTAGGCCTTAACAAGCTCTTTACCAAAGAGCTTGTAAAGACGTTGTGATGTTGTGTTGCACGGTTCCAAAGTGGGGGTTAGAAGTTAAAGAAACTCCATGGATAAACTCTTTTAGAATAATAGTTTTAAACTGGTTACAATCTTTAACGGTAAAGACTATGCGAGTACAATGCGAGCCAATGTGCGCAAAACTACACAAGAACAGTATTAATATAATATAGTATAGCTAGGCTCAACCACAATAGTTGGAAACCCAGCGATCCAGTACTCAACGCCACCCTCATTAGAAGGCCCATATACTGGCCCAAGTGAGTGCAACAACCCACACTGTCCGAATGTCGAATCGAAGCAAAGACCTCACTCACAGCAGTCACGTTATTAAGCATTAAATCAATGAACCGTAAGTCAGTGACGCAATTCGACCAGTCCAATTATTTACTTTGTTGCAGGTATCTTGTTACGGGGATCCCCATCGACCTAAAACAAAACACTGCTGATAAAGATCCGTCTCAAATGATCTTCATCAGCAGATTATAAGTCTTGTGTTCGACTTCCGTGCCGACTTAGCCTCTAAAAGGGCTAACATACTTAACAGTGTTAAGTGTTTATGTTAGGTCTTTTTTGAGGTTATCTTTCGCCCCTGTCGTAGACCCGCATTTCGTCATGTCGATGTAACTAAAAGACCTACATTATGTAAAATGACTGCTGTTGTTGGGTTATTCCGTATAGAAATTTTCAGTGCAGCACTGATATGAGTACTGTCCCCGGTAAATGCACCTCGCCCCCTCTTTTACATGGGACTAAATAACGGCATTGGCGAAATTTGGTTGTACAATAGTACACCTCTCCCTAACCCTTCGAGGAATACAGACGTGATGCTATGTTATGTTCTGTGTAACATATGTAATAGGGGAAAAGTCTATGGCTACTGACAGAGAACAATTCCTAATTCCGTTCTGCTACTGAGAATTTCCATTCAGTCCAAATGTCGTGCTAATTGCGATCACGAGATATATCATGAACATCTTCTGAAACATTGTCTTTTACGAAGAGTCTGAATAACCGATACAGCTCGAAAAATTCAATAATTTTTTTGAATTAGGAATTTGAATTAGGAATTGTTCTCTGTCAGTAGCCATAGACTTTTCCCCTATTACATATGTTACACAGAACATAGATCTAAAGCGGCAGTGGGTGGGGCATATTGCACTCAGAACGGATGGTCGATGGGACTATAAGGTTCTCCGCGTACCGGAAGGCGCAACGTGGGTAGGGTGGACCTATGACCTGGTGAAGGTCGCGAGAACCCGCTGGAAGTGGGCAAAACAGGATCGGTCGATGAGGCGATGCTTGGGGCAGCCTATGTCCAGCAGTAGACATCCTTCAGCTGAGATAATGATGATGCTGAAGAGTCCGAGACCTCAATGAGCAGTCGAAATGGTGAGCGAAATACCTATGACATCCTGACATAACTAGGAGGCCACACTGTTCAGTGGCGCTCCGGGGCAGCGTGCCATTGCGGAACGGAAATTTTAGAATAAAAAAACTTCTCGATGTTATTTTCTTGAAGAAAATATATCACATTACTGAGTTTACTTAATCGTGGAATTCTTGGAATAGCTTTTCTCCAATTACTACTGTATTACGTTCTACTATGTACCTACAATACCTACTGTGTACTGTGTATATATAAGACACAATTTAAGAGTATATTTTTGCTACATAGATCAACAATCATTAGCTTCACGCTGTATTTTACAGAAGGTAGGACTCGATGAAAAGTGTCCAGCATTGATGGCTCTGGGGCAACAATAATAATAGGTCATGAATTTGATTCCAGGCGGACACGCACTAATATTGTTATTTTTATGTATCATACTGCTCTAACGATCTGCATCATTGGTGTATTGATCGCAAGCGCGGCTCTTGAATGTGAGTCCCTGGGCTCGATTCTCAGGTCGAACAATGTGTGGGTTTTAATGTTAGAAATTTGCCCGGAATTTACTCGAAATGTAGGTTGGTACAAGAGTAAACCTCTGACTAACCCTTCGGCGTATACAGGCGTGAAGGTACCATTTTTTTATTTTCAAAATGGCACTTTCAATAACTCTAATTAAATGCAATTTCAAAGAACAAATCTCCATGTCTTAACGGCTAGCACAGCTCTTATTGCTTTTATTACAACGTTAAATAACTTACTTCAATCCTGATGCAGATGCTAAAATAGTATGACAAACGTACAATTTGTAAAGATCATGCTACATTCGCGTGTAACCGGAGCCGAGAGTTCTAGTGTTGCGGAATAGACCTCCACCCCGGTACGGTTTCACGCATTGGTACCGTTGGCACTTTGAACAGGAATAGAACGCGCCCGTATTCTAAAATTGGTAAGTATCAAGTATGCGTAAGCACTGCAAGTACAGCCGTTAAATAGTTGTATGAATCATGAACTTTTTTGGGCAGACATAATTAATTAAAAATACCGCAAAAGTGAGATAAATTAACATCAACTCTAAAGAGCTATGATGCGATAAAATGGTCATAGTAAGGTGATTAATTAGGTTTAAATTTCCTTGTGCAATATAAAGATGTCGTCCGGTTCAAGGTTAAACTACGTGGTTGGCATTCCATGCGTCGCGGGTTCGATTGCGACGTATATAATCTTATTTTTTTACATTTTGTTTCGCCTTGATACACATTTGTCAGGCTTGGGTGTTTCTACTAAGTTTATAAATTGTAATTGCAGAATTGCTTACAATGCAGGCGACACCCTGGAGTGGGTGGAACACCGTTTTAAAATACATACTATCTTCAGTTTTTAATAATAGAGAAGAAAATCTAAGTAATACCCATTTTCTTAGATTTCCAGGAGTCACAACCGTGTGTGTCTGTTTATGTCTAGAATTATTAAAAGGCTTATAAAAATACGCAAACAAACTTCCTCATAACACACATTCAACATTATTTTCTACAGCAAAGAGACGTCCGTCGAGTCGTTAATGAATTTCAATGTATTTACATAGCTCAATGATTGGCTACAACTTCATTTCATTAAAAGCTCAATCCGTGAATAGAAAGTTCTTACGTTACACGATTCATAATCCTTCCATTACTTCATTCGATACATCGCCAGTAGCATGCACCGAATAGTTTCCCACAGCGACTCAAAATAAAACCCTATCATCGCAATAGAAAACACAAAGCGCGAACACGAACGCGCCCTGAACAAAAGCAACGGCGTAATATTACGTCTCCGATATCCGTAGATCGATTATGTTTCACATGTTTCTCATTATAACGTCTGGGTACGAAACAAAGAGAGTGTCGGGTTGCCGTGCAATGCTCTTCTGGCAACCCGAGAGTATGGCACCCGACTGTTTTGGTCATGCGAGAACGGAACGCCACACTTTCGGGGAAAACTCGTTTTAGCTGGCAACACCGGGCGTAACTCGCGAGCCGCGCATTCTGAACGCTCCTTTGTAAAATAATGCTTCTGAATACAGAGTTCTAATTGTGACATAATTTGCTTAATTACTGTTGGGAATAGTTTAGTGTTTCTTAATTATAGTTTTAGTTAATATTACAGAGTTTAATGTAACGTTAATGGTCTAATGCGATGAGTTATAGGTAAGATACCCACATCATTGATGTGGTCCATTCAGCATTTTGTAGCAATAAGAAATATATAAGTTTTTAAACGTACCTTATTATTATCCAGCAACTAAAACAAAACAAAAAAAAACTTGGTTAAGTCTTGTTAAATATACATAAAGCAAAAAAAAAAATGGTGAGAGGAAAAAACAGAGTGTGATAAAATATAACAAGTAACTAATTAACCGTTTGCTTCGTTCTGAGCTGAGTTAAATTTCTCAGATCTGAGGTTGGAGTCTGATAAAGAAATCTTACCTAGGGCAGGCGTCCGTCTTCGAGAACAAAAGTACACTAAAATAACCAGGGACATGATTCCAGGGATATTAGAAATATAAATGAACATATTCTTTTTTAGTTATTAAATATTTATAATCTTTCTATGTTTGTTATGATATCAACGCGTAAATAAAATAAACAGAAGTGATATCTCATAATTGTGCAAAGCATGTTTTAAATACATAATAATTTAAAAAATAATTTCCTTTTGTCAACCTTCTGCCTAGCCTTTTCCCGACTACATTGAGGTCAGCTCCCAGTCGAATCGGTTGCGGCTGAATATCAGTATTTTATTGGGAGTGGGACTAATTACTGCGAGACACTGACACTCTATAGTTAGATTGGTTGTTAAACTTTTTAGGCTGCTGACTCCCATAATGTCATAGGTATTCGTATGACACCCGGGACTAATTACTTAACGTGCTTTCTGAGATACGGGTCTCGATGATATTGGTTACCCATCCAAGGATTGACTGGCAGAACAGGTAGCTATGTACCTATGGGCTCTTCAGTCAATTAATGCTTTTGTCTGTAAAAATATATTGATGTGTATACAGGCGACCGTGATTACTGTGATGTGCAACACAGTTTTTTTTTACAAAATTTTTTTGTTTACATTTTCCTTTGTGTTCAAATTCAACCCATTGCTGTCCCAGTGCTGGGCAAGGGTGTCTTCTCAGAACGAGAAGGGTTAGGCCTTAGTCCACCACGCTGGCCCGGTTGGCGAACTGCATACACCGTCAAGAAATTTATGGAGCCCTCTCAGGTGTGCAGGTTTCGTCACGATGTTATCCTTCACCGTAAACGCAAGTGATAATCAAATTCTGATCCGCACATGATTCCGAAAAGTCAGAGGTGCGGGCCGGGTTCGAACTCAGACCCTCCTGCATGGAAGGCAAGCTTTCAACAGCTAGGCTATCACTATAAGATATACATATAACGGCGCGTTATAAAATTAATTGTTTATTTTTATATTGTCGAATTAAGACCTGTTTTGTTCAGCAATTTATAATTTAGAGCGGGTAACACCGAATGGAGTTGTGAGTGTCATGGTGCCGCTGGCGATGACTTTTGGAAACGGTGTCATTACGCGGTATCCACACACAAAACCATTAGCTCTAAAATTACACAATTGCATAATTGTAAACACTAACTTACTTCATTTAGTTTTTCTGGAAACGTTATTATAATTATAGTCGGTAAGATTTGTGAGTATTATTTGGCAACACGCCCATGGCAGACCAGCGAATAATGGAGGAGGAGCAAAACGTATCGTTGCAACCGCTCGACATTCCGTCATCAGAAGTGGGATCGGAACAGTCTACAGATCAGAGTATTAATAAAAAATTCATTAAGTATTAGTGAAAGCGAACGTTGGAAAATGTTATTTGAGATGCAACAACACCAAATGATGGAATTGATCCGTGCGATCAAAGAACCTAGTACAGGCGACACTAAACTAGTCCTTCCCGAATTTAATCCAGAATCTCAAGATAGTGATGCCAAAGCTTGGTGCAATACCGTTGACTTATGCATGCAAGAGAAACAACTATCTAGCAGCAGGCTGATTATTATTATGAGTAAAGCACTTAAGGGAACGGCAGCTACATGGCTAGCCCAGAATACTTTTCCTGGAATAACCTGGTTTCAGTTAAAAGACTTATTTCTCGCTCGATTCCACTGCGTTGAAACTCCAGCTGCTACGTTATGTAGGCTATTTAACGAAAGTCCCAAGGAAGGAGAATGCTTGTCTGCTTATGCAAATCGATTTCTGAGCACGTTACTGAGTCAGTGGCACAACTTTTCAACTGAAAAAATTGCAATAGCTGTAACTCTGGCGCATGCAGCCAAAATAGAACCACGACTACAGAGATTAGCTTTTACTACAGAAATTGATACTAGAGTAAAATTACAACAAGAATTGATGGCGTTTACATACCGCAAAAGAGGACCTCCAATCCAGGATAAATTAAATGCGCCAGGCGACGCAAAAAAGCCAAAGCTAGACCAATCAAGACGGTGTTATGGTTGTGGCAAACTGGGACATTTGGCAAATCAATGCTTGACTAAAAGCACCCGTGAAAATTTGGCTAACCCGCGATCTCAGTTTTCAGGAAACAGTGGATCTCAACAGACCAAAGACGGTATCCCGAAGAAATCTTCGACGCCAATAACCTGTTTCTACTGCGGTGAGCAGGGACACATCGCGACGCGGTGCGCAAAGAAAGAAACTGGCCATAGCGACGCCGTTGAACGCCGAGTGAATATCTGCACTATCAAACCAGCTATGGATGTACTTTGTACAGAATCCGGTGAGAAGTTTTCATTTTGTTTTGACTCTGGCGCTGAGTGCTCTCTGATTAAGGAAAGTTTATCTGGTAAAGTCCCTGGCAAGCGCCAGCAAAGTGCGGTTACGTTGTTAGGTATAGGCCAGTCTAGTTTACAATGTAACGCTCAAATACTATCCACTGTAGTAATACAGGGGTACTCATTACAGTTGTTACTTCATGTCGTGCCTGACTATTGTATTTCGACTGCTATTATGATTGGACGGGACTTACTGTCGTTAGGATTCGTGGTTGAAATTTCCGAAAGCCAATTTTTATTAAAAAAAATTAAAATCGTCTCAGTTTGTGATGTAGGCTCTAAAGTAAAAGACTTCAGTGGTATTGACAGTGACGTTTCTAATGAATGTAGAGAGCTCCTTATTTCCGTACTTAAGAATTATTCCGATTATTTTGTAGAAGGTACCCCAACAGGTAGGGTTAGTACGGGTAAATTAGAAATTCGATTAGCTGACCCCAACCGCACTGTACAACGTCGACCATATCGACTTAGTCCTGATGAGAGACAAGTGGTGCGTTCTAAGATTAAAGAACTCTTGAATGCTGGAATCATTCGGGAAAGCTGTTCACCTTTCGCTAGTCCTATCCTGTTAGTTAAGAAGAGAGATGGATCTGACCGTCTCTGTGTGGACTATCGAGAATTAAATAGCAACACAGTACCAGATCGTTATCCTCTCCCTATAATATCTGATCAGATACAACGTTTGGTTGGAGCGAATTACTTTACAACCCTTGATATGGCTAGTGGGTACCATCAAATTCTTGTCCAGGAAGAATCAGTGGAACGCACTGCCTTTGTGACACCGGACGGGCAGTTTGAATATTTGGCAATGCCATTTGGCCTTCGAAATGCCCCTTCGGTGTACCAACGTGCAATAAATAAAGCTCTTGGAGCATTGACCGAGTCATTTGCTGTAGTCTATATCGATGACGTCATCATTCCTTCTCGTAGTGTGGAAGAGGGTATTGATCGATTGCGCCAGATCTTGAAAGCTTTAACAGATTCCGGTTTCTCTTTAAACTTTAAAAAATGCACTTTTCTCAAGACTAGAGTAGAGTTTTTAGGTTATAATGTATCTGCTGGCGAAATACGACCGAATCCACGAAAAATCAAAGCTTTAACGGAACTTGCACCACCACAAACAGTTACTCAATTGCGACAATTTATAGGCTTGGCTTCGTACTTTAGGCAGTTTGTCTCCGGTTTTTCTCAAAAGACTGCCCCCCTCTATCGATTAACTTCTGGAAAAGGCAGAATTGATTGGTCACCAGCTTTTGAAAAAATCAGAAAAGAAATTATTGACGTATTAACTAATAAACCCGTTTTGACTATATTTGACCCCAATCAGCCGATACAGTTGCATACTGACGCTAGCGCTGAAGGTTATGGTGGTATTTTAATGCAGAAAGTTGATGATAAATTACACGTGATCGAATATTATAGTCGCCGAACGTCCAGCGCTGAGTCTAAATACCACTCTTACGAGCTGGAGACGCTCGCGGTGGTAAATGCCATAAAACATTTTCGCCATTACTTGCAAGGGCGAAAGTTTGTAGTAGTGACTGATTGCAATGCAGTCAAGGCATCCAAATCTAAAGTAGACCTCACCCCGCGTGTCCACAGATGGTGGTGTTTTCTTCAAGCTTTTGAATTCGATATTGAATACCGCCAGGGTAAAAATATGGGACATGTAGATTTCTTATCAAGAAACCCTTTACCAGCAACCTCACAGTCAGTTCAAAAAGTAGAGCAGAAACGCGTTTATTTAACAGGAATATCTGATAATTGGTTACAAGCAGAACAACAAAAAGATGAAGAGATAAATTCGATTGTCGTAAAACTTCGGTCTAGTGAACTCACTGAGGAGTTGGCTAAGACTTATGAAATGAGAAGGGGTGTTTTGTATCGAAAGATAGAGCGCAACAAGAGGAGTATATGGTTGCCAGTGGTGCCAAGGGCCTTTCAATGGGCTATTATCAACCATGTTCATGAGAATATTATGCACTTGGGGTGGGAGAAAACTTTAGAAAAGGCCTTTTGCCACTACTGGTTTCCTAACATGAACAAGTACGTTAGAAAATTCGTTGATAATTGCATTACATGCAAAATGTCTAAGTCACATTCAGGGAAAGTTCAAGCCGAGCTCCATCCAATCCCAAAGGTTACTATCCCATGGCATACCATTCACATGGATGCCACGGGTAAATTAAGTGGCAAACGAGATACTAAAGAGTATGTGTTTGTATCCATAGATGCTTTCACAAAGTACGTACTTTTGCATCACACTGTTAACATTGACGCTAACAATGCTATAAAAGCTTTGCAGTCAAGTGTTTCTATTTTCGGTGCACCTACGCGTGTTATAGCAGACCAGGGAAGATGTTTTGCTGGGAAAGAGTTCAGGGACTTCTGTACAATGCACAACATAAGTTTACATTTGATAGCCACGGGTACCAGTCGCGCTAACGGACAAGTAGAGCGGGTTATGTCTACTTTAAAGAATATGCTAACGGCAGTTGAAACAGGTAATCATAAATCATGGCAGGCAGCGTTGCCTGAAGTCCAGCTTGCTATTAATTGTACTGCAAACCGTACAACTAGGGCAAGTCCCCTCGAGCTTTTAATAGGGAAGGTTGCTAGACCTTTGCAGTTAATGACCCTTGATACAGACGAAACAGACGTTGAATTAGACGTGATCAGAGAGCAAGCGGCACGAGCCATAGAGGAAAATGCATCAATAGAGAAGGCTAGGTTTGATAAAAGTAAAGCCAAAGTAAAGAAGTTCAACGTAGGTGATTACGTGTTGCTAGAAAATCACGAACGCAATAAAACAAAATTAGAATCAAAATTTAAAGGACCTTATCAAGTAGCTGAGCTGCTTGATGGTGACAGATATTTGCTTAAGGCATTGGATTCTAATCGAACGTATAAGTACGCGCATGACCGCATACGGCCAATGCCTGAATGCTACGTTCCTTTAGAGTTGAATGTTGGACTGGAAACACCAACGAACAATGTAGAGTCAGAATGTCCCGATAACGGCGTGAACGTGGACTGGTGAGTATTTTCCTTGACTTTCAATAGCCTGTGTGGCATCCATAGCCTGTGTGGCATCCATAGCCTGTGTGGCATCCATAGCCTGTGTGGCATCCATAGCCTGTGTGGCATCTATAGCCTGTGTGGCGCTTATAGCCTGTGTGGCATCTTTAACCTGTGTGGTACTTATGGCCTGTGTGGTATTTACGGCCTGTGTGGCACTTACGGCCTGTGTGGCACTTACGGCCTGTGTGGCACTTACGGCCTGTGTGGCACTTACGGCCTGTGTGGCACTTACGGCTTATGTGGCATTTGCGGGTTTTGTCAGTCTTGGTGGCACACATTGGTGCGTGTAGTACGTTATTGATATCCATAAGGTCTGAGTAAAGTGTGCAGTTGCGATTAAGTTAACTAGCTATTGGTCTTGACTTCTGTTCTGTTATCGTTCTAAGTTCTGTTATCACTAATTGTTGTTGAAATGTGTGTTGAAGTATTTTGGTCAGAATGACCGAGTTGATACGTGTGTATACAACTGCGTGTTTATTTGTCCACAGACAATGAAGAGAATCACACACACGAGGACGTGTGAAGATGCAGGACGGCCGTAACGGCGCGTTATAAAATTAATTGTTTATTTTTATATTGTCGAATTAAGACCTGTTTTGTTCAGCAATTTATAATTTAGAGCGGGTAACACCGAATGGAGTTGTGAGTGTCATGGTGCCGCTGGCGATGACTTTTGGAAACGGTGTCATTACGCGGTATCCACACACAAAACCATTAGCTCTAAAATTACACAATTGCATAATTGTAAACACTAACTTACTTCATTTAGTTTTTCTGGAAACGTTATTATAATTATAGTCGGTAAGATTTGTGAGTATTATTTGGCAACACGCCCATGGCAGACCAGCGAATAATGGAGGAGGAGCAAAACGTATCGTTGCAACCGCTCGACATTCCGTCACATATATGAAATAAATACGACGAGTAGAGATCCACTCATCGCATTTCATTTTAATTTTCATTATGATAGTATCGATACTTATTTGGTTTCAGTATTTCGTTAACGGGGTGACATTAAGGTAACGTTCTAATGGGAAAAACTAAAAGATTTAAATCAAATTGGATTTTTTACTAGTTTCTGCTTGTTCAGTATATTACCTCGCGATCTATTTAAAACTACGTTAATTTTAATGATATTAATAATATTAATTGATGACTAGATGCGGTTTATAATTTGCAATTAATGCAATAGATATTATATTTTTGCAACGAATGGATTTTGAATATGTAGTGTAGTATTGCAACTTAGGTATTTTGTAACATTATACGAGTTATCGTGATTCGCAGAAGAGGTTGACTAATAAACTTCTTACGATCAAAATAAGTTAAACCATAAAAAAATATGCTCAGTGTTGGACATCTTGAGTGTGATGCAATATCTGCCTCAACAAAAAATAAATAAGTAGAGTTTTTATTTTGAAAAGTTGCCAGATTAGACCGCCTTCCCGATTATTTATTTTCTCTTTTTTAAATTCTAGCATTTCTCCTGTATCGTATGTCACACGCACACACAACCAGACCCGACACAACTTTCTGTAGATCATACAAATATTTGTTTTGACCGGGATTTGAACCCGCGACACGAAGCTCAGAACGCAGAAGGCTTTATCGCTTAGCCACTACGCCAACCATGCCGTCTTGAATTAATTAATTATACATTCACATATGCACGTCAATAGTATAGCGTGTAAAAGTTTAATCAATTAAAATATTGCCAGCATATCGCCTATTGTTTACCCTTGATTGACATTTACGTTTTCACCCTATAAACCACTATCGAATATATGGCTGAGTAAAATAAATAAAAACAATGTTGCCAGCCTATCGCCTATTGTTTTCCCTCAATCGACTGCTACGATTTGCACTAAACTGTGTATTTAATTCCCTCACAATCACATGACGAGTGCCGTGTTACCAATAAGCTTACATGATTCGTGACGCAAACAGCGAGCTTCACAGAACGAGAATAATATACAACGCTGTTTATAATATTCGCGATGATTTCACTCATTACGAGCCTGGGCCTGCGCAAGGGCGCGTCCTCATTTTATTTCGATATCCGTTTGTTAGTGATTTTCCGAAAATAAATAAAATTAAAAAATTTGAAGATTGTAGAGGTCAGAAGTAACATTGTTCTGGCACTGGACTCTCTAGGGTGAGCCGTGACCTCCAGTACTTCTTGCTAACTACGGCCTTGGTTAAGATTATTAATTGCAAATTTCCTTTTTATTTTTTGAAGAGTATCCATGGAGTTTCTAGCCTGTCTCTTCTCCATAGGACCTACTTACTCCCTTTTGGAACCGTGCGCCTAAAGTGTCGACTTTAAAAGTATCTGCAAAAGCTTAGTTGACATAAAAAGCGTTGACTTTGATTATTATTGCACAGCAGAAGAATGAAACCTGCAGTACTATGTACCATGTAACGCCGCGCATCGCGCCGGTGCGCGGTGTAGTTAAAGTTAACGCGTATTTTTTTTTCATATGAATATTTACGGTGGCAATAACTCAATTTCGTCTTTCAATTCATTGCCAGAATGGATATCATGCTGGTTTCTTTTGCAATACTTACAGAGAGTGAGCGGTTCTTTCTTCTATTTACGAGAATCCTCCGGAACCCATGGGGAATCTAGATTTGGCGTATTGACTTATTTAGATTAACAGGTTAAGAAACCTATGACCAAAACAGAAAATGAATGAATTCCTCGCAGTTTAGGTGATAATAAATAGCTTACAACTTAGGTATTTTAATCGAAGCCATAATTGTAAAATTCAAACCGCAGTCCATTAAAATTCCACTCCTTAAAGTTGAGCTTAGTAATTCGCACGGATATCAAACACGGGTACACAACTGTACATATTTCCTTTGACATACAATATGGACGCGGAATAAAACGGCGTTAATATTTATGTTTACTATAACACCTGATACGTTTGACGAATTAATATTAACTGAGAAATTATGCAGACGAGGAAAGGAAAGTATATTTATTAATGCACCAAGCAATGAATCGAACGCGCCCGTAGATACCATTTATTTGTAAAAGGAATTGGCTACACTTGTTAACTTTATGACCACTGTCAGTATGATGACAGCACACTTCTTTTTATTTAAATTTCGAAATCTTATCTCTGATTTCTTGACATTAGGTCAAAAAATTGCAAAATAGCAAACATCGATAGGTATTCAAAAAAACATAGGGTGACCATGATTTTATTTTTTACGAGAAATTTTAACGGTCAATGTTATTTTTTGGACCATTTAGCAAGTGGTAGTACTTATTTAGTAAAATAAGTAAAAGTAGCGTCCCATGAGAACTATAAACAACATGTCTATAGTAAACACTATGGAATTTCAAAATGTATCGCGCATGAGTATAGTGTATATACTCATATTTCAGCATATGTATAATTTTGGCTGCAAATTTAATTAGAATGTAATACATCCACGTCAGACAGACAACGTCCACTATTGAACATAATATGCCTCCCTCATCGTTCGCAACACACAACAAGGGGCTAGAGGCAGATTGCATTAATCACGTATAATACATAATATTGGTAGGTATAATGATAGTAGTTTGGAGAACTCAGATTCACAGAATTAGATAAATTGATATGTCAGATACTCTTGAATAATGTTTTTAATGGTTAACATTGACGAATGTTAATATTAATAACTAGTGAACCGACTTCGCACGGGTAGCACGCAAAATTACCGAAAAGCAAAAAACATTTTTTTGTTGATCCAATCGCTACCCTACTTCACAGGGCTCCTGCTGGGCTAATGTGAAGATTAACTAAAATTTTCATTAAAATCGCTTCAGCCATTTTGGAGTCCATAGGGGACATACAAACACTTTAACTTTCAACTTATTAACACTAACTTTCAATTTATTTTAATTGTATATTAATTAATATCATTATAAATCCACATCACATCATCCACATTAAATTTAACAAATTTTTTTTTTACGAAACCGTTTTTTTTATTATGCCAACTTTTAATACAGAAATATATTTTAGCGATATAATTGATGGCAGAATGATAGCTGACCATCATATTAAAGTAAGAGGCAACTCGATGTTTAAGTATATTTAAATTTGGCAAAGGATTTCAACAATAATATTTGATGGGAGAAAAAAAAAGTGGACAGTCCGTGGTGTCTGATTACGAGATATTACTGCGATGCGATGGTATTAAGTGGCGGCGTTTGGTTTCGTCTTACGATATGACAACATGGACGTCGTCACCGTGTTTTAAGTGGCCGAAAAAATGTAAACGATTTCTGACGAATGTTTTTATGTTTAATGTAGTTTCGAGATATGATCTAAGTATTAGTTATGTTAAGATGACTATTGTTAGCGTGTCTTAGGATTAATTTTTCCGCGTCTTAGGATTAATTTCTGAAGTAAAGTGTTACCGTGTTTCTCAGTAGTAGTCTTGGTTAAACCACATTAACTCTATCTTTAATAAGTGGGATTTATTGGGTTACAAATAAATGAATTTAAGTGTACAATAGCATATCTCTGTCATTCCCTTTGAGTATTGGAATTCCCTAACATTTCAATACCCAACGATAACGGTATGGAATAAAGTTATGAAATAAAATCTGTATGCCTTCCCAATAATTAAAAATTATATGAGATTAACTTTCTTTTGTCTAATATTATCAAAATGAACCCTTTTATCTAATTCTCATGTAGTCAAGGCCAGCCTTCATTAGGCACAAACAGATACCAATACCTAGTTGCCTACATCAACATCATACATACATCATAGTTTATAGATGTAAAAGTAGTAAAGCCAGACGTTTCGTGTTACACGAAAATTAACGTCAGCCTGACGGGCCGGGCTTGTGACGCAAAATGGAGTCAAATGACGCCAGGGCCGGTTTAGTTGAGACGAGCATTAATTATACGGGATCATGTTCAACAACTGAGCTTAGGGTTCCGCTCACGCACTGTTTTGTGTCGCAAAACGTCATTTACTGGATTTTCAGTGTTGTGGAGAGTCTGATTGAGGGTTTTTCATTCAGTGTGAAGATAGGACGATCCAGATTCTTTTCAACACAAATACAAAGATTAAAAAAAAAATGTTCGACTTCGTTCTCATTAATTTGTACATCATCTGTGTAAAACAAAAACTGGAAAACAAAACATTTCCGTCATGTTTTTCGTTACTGAATGAATGGTAATATTTAATATTCGGATGAAAAGTCTGATAAATATTTTTGACCAATATTTAAAAAGTGTTATTGTTTTTTCGCATAGCACACAGCGCCGCAGGCAGCGGAGGCACACAGCGTCTCGTTTTACACTAAAATTAACGACGATACCGAGCGTCGGGTGTCGAGTCGAGAACTTACAATAATTAAAACGAGCGATTGAAACCTTCGCCGATGTTCTCAAATTATATAATTAAAAATATTTTAATTATACCTCATCGATATCATAATAATATTTCGTTTTAATTTTGTGAAACATAATAGTTATTGAAAAATGTTTACGTCCCTCTTATCGAGGAAAATATTTTGTTTTTCAGTGAATATTTTTGAGGTATTTAAGGGTAGTTACTTTATATCGATTTCATACTTCTACGCTTCACGTTTTACATAATTTTTAATAATATTAATTAAGTTATCATATTGGGAGTACATAATTAAATATCATTATAAATCTTAAAACAATTTTCATGTTTTGTTTGCCCTATAAACAAGTTATTACAGTGAAGTAAAGAAAATTATTGAATATTAAAACAAAAAAGATCTTCAAGTATAACTAAATACTGAGTGTCCAAAAACTTATCTCGTAATTTTTTTACCAGTTCACGACTCATAAAACCGACTATCACAATCTATTTAAATATAAGAGTCAGTGCTTTTATTCGGATGCAATGGCGGTGTAAAATGTTTAAGCATTCAAAAAATGTGCAGTGTGAACGTCACTAATGTACAGTAGTGTCCAGTCAAATTGTAATATGAGAAGCGGTTGTAAAACGACACTCTACTAAAAGCGAACCGTCCAAATTTAGTAGACACATCATTCAACTGTATTGTGTTACATATTTCTATGCAAAGGGTGTTTCATGTAATTGCCGCTATTAAAATGTTAAGTTCAAAAGTTATTTAAGAAAACAATGCGTAAAAAATAGTAAAAGCAAATCTAAAAAAATCTGAGCTTTGATTTTAATACATAATTTATTTAATAAAGGTTTTCAAGTAGAACAAATTCATCAAGTTACATACTTATTTTATCTTAACGATTTTCATTCCCTTTAAATAATTACTATACTCAAGTTTTATTTGATGTTAACAAACAAACAAATAAATAAAATGTTTTGAGAATTTCACGTCCAACCGACTCGAATATCTCAGTAACTTAATACCGCGCAGTTTTTATGTCACCCGATGTTAAGTAAACATCTATAAGAACGTTTTACACGCTTTATTTATATGACAAAACGTGATTTATTCGTTTTAAGTTAGTAGAAGTTGTAATGGAAAGTCCCGTAAACTGTGAGATTATGGTTACACTTGTAGGTTTGAGAGATTAGAATGTCAATTTTTTTTATTTTTAAGTATGGCGTTAGGTGTGAAAAAAAAAATAACTTTGGTACAGTATATTACATGAGTACCAACAAAATAATACCAGAAACGTATTTTATTGATGGCTGGGGATTTTTTTTATCTATCGAACTGAAATGATTAATTTTAATAAATCCAATTTCAAAAACACGCTCACTGTAGGTATACACAGAATACATATAGAACAGATAAGACCAAACTTTCAGAAATTCAAGCTCTGAGCTAGATTTATCGGACTTTACCCCTCCAAAGTTATCTATATCACTGTGTTACGGATTTATGATCTTTATTGCTCAGTATTAAGGTACATAGTGTTAGTTTGGTCCGCAGCTGATGGTGGACGAACACTTGATACGCGCACGCACGCCTCCCGTGCCCGCGAGGTGGTGTTTATTCACCCCCCTTTTGAACATAGATTTTATAGATGTGGGTTGCAGATGTGCCACTGCTTTCCTTAATTAAAATAATTTGTAATTATTTACTTAAAATTTTTGTTTGATATTGAGATTTAATTTACAGTAAATTTATTTTATGATGCCCAGAAAAGTTTTAAGTTGACAGAAAAGTCAATAACTTCATATAGGTAGTATGTGCTACAGTGTTGTTCAGTAACCAACTGGAACGACCTTTCCTTTGACATTTAATTGTACCTAAATAATCACGTCTATTCAAACATATAATTTATATTACAAGAAAAGTGAGGCATTAGTGAAAATATAAATGCAACATTTAGACAATTGAAAGGAAAATGAAAAGCGAACTTGATAAGATATTTTTTCCTAAATCGCTTGGCGTTAATCAGTAATCGTTCATACTTACATCCCCACATTGTATGAAATACCCCTCTGCAAGACACAGACCACGTTATTCTATGAAAGATGTACAATGCAGAGGCATCGCATCACCGGTGTCAGTTACAACTGGCTATCGCGTGTCACTCCCATCACACTCGTGTTGACTTTCCACGTTTGTTCATTACTTTATATTGTTGTAATTATTATATTATAATACGTCATAGTTTTGGTCATACAACATTGTTTGAAATATATGGATTGCTTCTGGAAAGACACCTCCATTGGTTGAGTTCAAGAAGTCGCGCATAATGGTTAGCGAATATGTGATCAAGATTTCAATAGACAAAAAAAAATGGTGATTGACCTAAGTAGTTTTATTTCTAGTTTTAGGTAACTTATTTAAATTTTGTGTCATACTTGATAGGTACTTACTCTACTTAAATTGGAATAAACATATTTGAAAATGCATTAAATAAAAATAAATAAACTTTAAACATCTAAAGAAAAATATGGTAGACATCCCCTAGTTACTATCAACTCAACGTTCCAAAAAGATCCTTTTGAATAATAATTATAAGCGAATTCAATAAGCCAAAAGCCAAAATCCTGTTTTCGGCCGTACCGTCCTCTTGGGAAATGATTTTTTTCAGAGTTTTTACCTCGTAAGACCTGTGTTTTTTAAACAGGTTTAGTTTTAAAAACCTAATGTAATACAAAAATTACAAACTAAGAATAATGCTTTAGGCCGAGGAAGATTACTGTTGCTGCGATGTTAGAGGTGATACCTATTTGTTCATATAGTTTTTAGTATGTTTGATATACTTTACAATACATTTTGAAGAAAATACTCAATAATCCCTTGTACTCAATTTGGTACTTTAGGCTTTTATATACCAAGTTAAAAAAGAAAACAAAAATCATCATTTGTACTTCATGTAGTACATTAGGCAGTTAGTCTTACTATAACATTCCAATGTCAGGTCTGATCTGCTACCATTAGTTTGCACTATATAAAATATGTTAGGGCTTATGAGGTTAAAAGCGATCAAAATAAAAAACATCTAAATCATTACTGTCGTACAAAATCCATTCCCAACAGTCTTCTGATTTGGTGTTAGAAAACTGTATATGACCAAACCACAAACGCAATAACGGCGCGTGTAAAAACAGCTTTTCAAACATATAATATGTAACGCAACACCAAATAAATATCTTCAATTAGGTTTATAGGTGGCCTACAAGCATCGTCTTTGTATTAACGAGCTAATGTATCATCAAAAAGACTTCCTTGACCGTGTAGCGCTGACCTCTCAAACGAAATGGCCACTATATCAAACGATACGTTACTAAATGCACATGCGCTACATAAATAAGATGCGACACCGACAATGTTAGTTAGAACGTACACATATTACTGTATAATCAACCTTATGTGTGTAGAAATATGGTGTTAAATAAAAATGTTGTGCACGCGACCTTGGCCCAATAATGTGCGTACGCGCATTTGTTGCAAGTGCAATATTTATGATCTGACGTTTCGTAAGCGTTTTGCGGAAAAGATTCTAGGGCATCGTGTCATTATGCGCGTCGGATTTAAATGATTATCTTGTTTCAAATTTTGTTTACACATTGTCTTTGTTATATTTTAATTATATTGGTCCACAGAACTTAAATGAACGTATAACCTAATGTGATATGCGCTTTCTGTGTCACCTTACAAGAATGTAGGCTTTATTTGTTTTAAAAATGTAAACTGAAAGATACGTGTTTACTCTTGCGTTTCTGAATCTATAGCGTAACAAGCACGGCCGTTATTGACGCAAATCATATGATGCAAACAAAATGTAAAAATCTTTAGATCCGAAACGTGAATCCATAATAATTTATTAAACTTGAAATAAAACTTTTGGCGCCTTGGTTATCAAATATCGACCCGAAGCACTGGACGAGGCGACAATAAAAATATTTTACATTCTAAACACATAACTTTATCCATTTTTTTTTCTTTAGGTACTTCGTCTGATTACCTTTACATTTGCTACTCCATACCTCGTTTCCGATCGCAAAACAAAACAGTACTTAAATGAACCTTTGTATTAAAAGACGTTATCATTTACAATCTCTTCGGGCAGTTCGGGTTTGTATGCAAACGACGGTGTTCCCTCAAAAAGTTATGCCAGTACAATAACACGCAAGGCAATCTAAGTTGGATTATTGCTGACATCAATTGGGCGCTATCGCATAAAGCAGTTGCTAGTTTGGTACACTTATGTACTGCATACTAGTAAACTAGTGAGGTTGGTGATTAAATGAATAAAATAAATGAAATTAGCCATTTCACCCTTTTTTACTGTCAACAATATTATCGAGAATTCCTAAAGGATTGAGTGCCTCATTGGTCTAGTGGTCGTAAGCGCGACTGTTAAGCGTAAGGTTCTGGGTTCGATTACCAGGTCTGGCAAAGTGTTATTGAGTTTTTCAGTATGGAAATTCTCAGTAGCAGCACAGATTCTGGAACTGTGCCCGGTAGATAGCAATGTCCTATATATGGTATAGGTGGTATGGATAGGTGTGCCCTATTACGTGGGACTTAATAACCGCATCGGCGAAATGTGAGTTTAATAGCAGAGTTCTGCCTAGCCCTTTGGGGAATACGGGCGTGATGCTATGTGTATGTTATGTTATGCCGTAAATAAGTATTAATACATACATAGCACTGGTATCTTCAGTTGAAGTAGTCTAAGCGTATTTATCAGTGCAGACGTAGAGCATCTATCAAAAATGGATCTTAGATACAAGTCAATAGTTATATAATAAAATCTGCGGGGAATATCATAATAAATAGTGATTTTAGGAACCTGGATATACAATAAAAAGCTATGGTATGCATTGAATATATTTGAAGTCTCCCAAATCAAACGTCTACATAGGGAAAGAGTTACCATTTCCTGATATGTCACTGAAGTTTGCTTTTAATTTTTTTATGTAACGACAGTTTCGCGATTTGTTTCCTATCTTTTTGGGTTTCGGATTGTACCACTTCGTTATCTAAAGGGTTAGTACTTCTTAGAGGGTCTATTGAACCTGTATCCTATGTATATCCTAGATATAGTAGTTTGCATGTTCCCTTCATTTTTCGTCAATTCCACATCCATTACACAATGACATGAAACGACCGATTGGAGTTCGACGTAGTTACGATATAATGTAATCGAGCAATGCATTTTACATTTGCTATTTGCATTTAGATAGAAAACAGGATTTGATATCTCTGGTGTTTTGAATAAAAGGTTTAAAATCACGATATGTGGATTGTGCATGATACTGCAATAGCTTTTAGAGAACGATGAAAAGTAAAACCAGCAACGAAAACTTTTTGAAACATTGATTTAAATATATTTACGTACCTATGTATACTATGGTTGTACGTTGTTACGTGTATGTTTCAGTGTTCATGCCGAAATGAATTTGGGAAATAAACTTTCATATTTTTAATGATTCCTCAGTCATCGTCAATAATACAAAAAGCATTGTTTATAGAACCAACAAGTGCAATAAGAAAATCTCATCATATGCAAACAAAAGCAGTAAGAAAATCTTAGGATCTCACGGTGCTTTACAGGAGATAAAGCTTTTACGGTCAATCTTTGGACTTTTCTTCGCTTTTTACCAGCTTCTATTTGAAATTGTAGGTATACTCATCAATAATATTTGCTCTCTCATAGTTTTATCGTTTAATAATATAAATCCTTAATCTTTTTGAACTGACAATAAGGTAAACAGTATAAACTACAAAAAAAAAACAGTTTTGTCTTCAGTTCTTTCGTTACTATTCATTTCCAAAGAACATAAGAATGCGACAATGTAGCTTATGTTGTACACCCTGGCGTATTAAAGTTAAGACTCAAGGGAAAAGTCATTACCAGTATATACGAGTATAATACAAAAACTCTAAAAAGTAGAAGCGTGAAAATGATAGGGTATTTTTTCCATATTATATATTTTTCATACACAGGTATTACGAGGAGGTTTAATAGTTGAACACATAACAATGTGTACCTTGATTCATATTCACAAGTGAAATGCATTTTGCTATTTATGGCTGCATAATAACGGGTTGAGAGCACTTACAAGTTATCAGATCGTTATATTCAGTTTATTGCTACCGTCCAATGATTTTATGTTGCAAAACCTATCATTAAGTGTCCAACTAATTTATGACTGTTATTGTAATATCGCCGCAAATAGCCAGCTTAAGTATTTTACTATTCTTTTTTATATTTTAAAAACCTTTCTACTCCGCTAACATAAAAATAGTGTGAAAATATTCTCTTCACTATTTTGATCTGCAAGTATAATAAAAATCCTAAAAATAATAAAAAAAATAACAAGATACCTTTGTAACTAGGACGGGGAGGCGACTAATGCAATAAATTAAATCGACCTCAAATTTTTGTTACAAATCGCCGCGTGTGTCCTGTGACGTCAGCGACGCGTGGACACCGCCAATGGGGTTATTGACATGTCAAACTATTTCCGTGGCGCCAAAATAAAAGCGCGCGAATCCACGGGGGCGGCCGACCATCGGCGACAATAACGCGCACAGGCGACGACGCTTCCGTACGTTCACAATTACGATAAACAGATGAAAACAATAAATTGAAGCGTCGGCTTGTGGCCTGGGACGGTCTCGAGTTACGTTTTGAGCAAAGGAACGTCTAAAATTACCCCGCACGCACACATACGACGTGCTGCTAGTCGGTACACACCAACACAGCAGCGCCGCCTATATCTATTATCAAAACATCCAGCGACTCTGGTTACAGCGATCCGAGCGCGCTTCGGATATCGCGTTACACACTTTAATGGCTGGAAAAGGCCTCGAAAACGTGATATTACACGCGTTTTATTGTGTATCGCAAAATGTAATTAATATCGAAATATAACACCGAATAATTTATTCGGCGTAACCCCGAGACTCGAACCTTTGTGGAGGTCCCCTAGCAGATCAAGATGAATAAATATCGAATTTAAAAATACGATTCCGTCGTCTCCTATTACGAGACGGGCTGAAACAGGCCGGTTGCCAATAAGACGAAACCGTAACACGATGATGGTTTTCCAACGGAAACCCACGTCAATGTCGGCGAAAATATTTGTAACTGAACCTTACCTTGATTTCTTCTTCATTTTCTTTTTTCACTTGAGCCCTTAGTGGTGGTGAAGGATTGGTGGGTGTTTTACTGCCCATCTTAGATATAAAAAGTCCACTATACTTTATATGTAATGAGAATAACACAGCAAAATATTTACAGAATTATTTAAAAGTTTATCTTGTCCAAGTTTAGCTTTCGCGTAAACATTATTTTATGCGCGCAGCAGCGTTCAGATTACACAATTTACGTACACTCCGCGCGGCGATCGCAGCGCGACTGAGGTCGGCCATGATTGGTTGTTTCGGTGAGCATCGTGAAAAAAGCTCGTTTTCCCGCGAACTGTCGGACCTAGGGCGGAGCTTACGGACCGGACGTAGCGCATGGGCGGGTAAACTTTCGTTCACTTTCACGATTCATGTGAAACAACCCCTCTCTTTTGGTAATGATATTGTTATGTTTCCTAATAACTTTGGTGGTAAATTCAGAGAAAAGTTACAAACGAATACTTATGTACCGACTTACCCAGCATCAAATAGGTTCACTAAAAAAATATATAATGCTAGACTCAGTTCGAGCCGAACATTTCTTACTTGGCTATTTTTTGCTAGAATTTTAATTGGATGTCATTTAATTTCAAAAATGATATACCTGTACATACCTACTTCATATTATTGACCATGATAGTATATACTGTTCTATGGGCTAAGATAAAAAAATATTATACAAGGAAATTCTCTCCTCCACATCACTGTCTACTAGTAGCGTGCCTACAAGTATAGCCACGTTGAATGGAAATGCTTATCCTTTGACCAAAGAACAGACCATTCCTCTAGTCACGTGTACTATTGACCAAAAATGTTTAATAAATTTACTAAAAAAACATTGCCCCGCACTATGAATTCTCCTGTATCGTGGGTACAGTGTACAAACATACATGTCCCATGCACACACAACCAGACCCGAAACAACATCTGTAGATCATACAAATATTTGTTCCGTGTGGGGATCGAACCCGTGACACGTAGCGCAGAAAGTTAATCGCTTAGCCACTGCGCCAACCGTGTCGTCAATTTTGCAATGTCTTTAAAAAGGAGATGAGTTTCGATCCCAGTACCCGAGCATTTTGAGGATACACAGTTTAAATATATATCTGCTGATGAGGTTATTATATTTGCGCCTTTGAGTGTCATCATGACAATATATTATTAAATTTATAATTATTATCGAAGTAAATGAATCTTTCCTATTTTACGGAACATTTTTAGTAATTATAGGCATACTTCAGGACTGTCCGTCTGCATTCATGGTGATTGGGCACATATGTACATACTCAATCACACATATAGTTGGAAAATGGTAGGCAGGTGACGATGTATCAGCTATAGTCACATCAAAAATTGACTATACGGTTTTCGCAGTGCTTGAGCGATCGACTGCTGCGCTACATGTCGCGGATTCGATTCCCGCACGCAACAAATATTTGTATGATTGACAGATAGGTGTTTCGGGTCTGGGTGTATGTCCATGTGAATATTTGTGTTTGTAAACATCCACAATACAGGAATTATTCCAACTGATTCCCCACAATTTCTTTTCACTATTCAATAGTTCAAAAAAAATTGTCAATGTTGGTAGGTACCATAGACTTAGAATTTCGCTTAGTAGGTACATACTTTTCTTGAACTTCAAGTTTCAACATACCAAAAAACGATATAAAAAAACAACTCAGTATCTTTTCCCTCTTACCTATCAGCCAGAGTTATTTAATTTTATGGTGTCATTGGAATCTCTTTTGTTATTTTGAGCTTGCTATGTTCCACTGCAGGACGTAGGCCTCCCACTCCTCTTTTCATTTATCCCGGTTCGTTGCGATATGGAGCTAATATTTTACATGAGTCTAGTCTCGCCGTAATTATCCTTTCGGCCTGTCACGCTGTCGTTTCCTGCCGTTCGAGACACTGTCTGTGTAGTTGTTTTATCCCATTGCTCCTCCGACATATGTAGCCAGCCTAATTATAATTCAACTTATCAGCAGTTTGGCTCACGTTAGCAGTTTACGTTGTGGTCGTTGTGGAACAAAGCAACAAGTTTCTTATGCTGATCGTAAATTTCTTATACGCATCGTTCAATCGTTGGCTATACACATGTAACCGTTTTAGGTCCCTAATAAAATAATCTTTCTTATTTATGGAACCCTTCCACTGTAGTGTTTTAGGTGTCTATGAAAATCCAACAGATAACTAATTCGTACAAAATTCCCTCCACTTAAACCTAAGTATTCCGAGGAACTATCTTTACGATACACGGGCCTGTATCATGTACCTAATTAACATACTAATATTATTTAGGTGACTAAGTATATTATTGTATATTGTACTGTATTGGACAGCTGTGATAGCCTAGCGGTTAAACGCTTGCATTCCACGCGAATGGTCTGACTTCAAACATGGACTGCACCTCTGACTTTTCGGAATCATGTGTGAATTAGTATATTATGATTATCACTTATATGATAACGATGAAGGATGACATTGTGAGGAAACTTACACACCTGAGAGCCTAAGAAAGCTTCATAAAGTTTTTGATGGTGTGTATAGTCCCCCAAGTTGCACTGGCCCAGCGTGGTAGACTAATGCCTAACCCTTCTCATTCTGAGAAGAGTCCTTTGCCCAGCAGTGCGACAGTAATGGGTTGAATTTATTATTTATTTATATTATTGTATCAATGTCTTCTTCAAAAAATGTTTATATTATGTGCAGATAGTAAAGATTCCGTTAAAAGGATAAAGTGTCGGGCTACTTTTAAAAAAGAAACAACGTCAGCATTGACCACAGCGCAGTTTAAATCCAAGTTGTATCAGTGTTAGAACTGCCGTGCAGATCCTTCACGAAGGCGAAGCAGCTCACAATTTTTTTATGTAAATTGATTAATTGAATACGATTCAGTACGAGAATAGCATAAATACAATACAAACAAATAATTATGAAGATGAGAGCAGTATCGGAGCATCCATTCTGCACTCCGTATAAAGTGTCGGGATTGATTCTCGCATGACGACAATTTGTATCATGGACATTATGCAACTGTTGAATTGCAAATGTTTACATAGTCGAACAGTTTTGAGTAAAAGTCACGAATATGTTTATAAATGTGTATTATTTTAATTTGCTAATTAACATAAAAGCTTTTTAATACTAACTCCACAAACAGGTCGTTAAATGTCATGTCAGTGTCAAAGACAGCTGACCAGTTTAGGTTATTCTATTTTTGTGCAACAAAAACGCAAAATGTAAAACAGTGCATCTAAGCCGTTTATAACAAATAATAAGTGTTTGCATATTGTATTTTAGTCAATTCAAATTTAATGAAGAATGGCTTCTAAGTTACCGAGGTTTACCTTGAATTTAAAGCAGGTGGGTATATTGCGTATATTTTGGTAAATACCATGATAAATAATTAGATTATATGACGAAAACCTTTCCAAAACAATTTAAGGGCGTATTCACTTTTTGGTTTGGGGTGTGGGGGCACATCAAGAATTTCAATAGTACCTGCTCTCTCTACCTACTGCTGCGTAGGCTCACATTTTAACATCTAAATGTATGGAAGGCAGTAAGGGCCCAGCGGTAGGCCATTTTCAGGCAGGGGACGCTAATGAGGTGCTATGAAATTTTAATTTGTCTACATGAATGGCAATTGATGTGTTGGTTATCCAGAAACTTTTTTTTTCTAATTCTCTAATTATTGCTTCTCTATTTTCCAGTTTCTGCTCCGACAAGAAGTCTTAACATTATATAGGGAAATCCTTCGGACAATTAGACAAGTGCCAGATGCATCTACAAAGTCGGAGCTGAGGGCATGGGCCAGAAGTGACTTCAAGAACAATATGCATCACACGGATGAAATAACTATTAAAGCACTGTTGCATCATGGCAAGAAATCATTAAAAGATTTGCAAAATTCATTGGCTTTGAGTAAAGGTTAGCTGACAGAAGAGTAATGCAAGGAATACACAGTGAAGTGATGTTTAATCAAATTATATATTGTGTTATTAGGTAAATAGTGAAATATAATTTTAGTGATATAACAATGGTACAAAATGCAAATTTATTTAATTTCTCTGTATGAAGAATATTAAGTGATCAATAAGCATAAACTGCTGTCAAAAGTAAAATAATGTCAATAATTTGTGTGAATCATTTTTTTCATTGGAATATAATGTTTGTGTAGCCAACATAAAAAAGAGGTACACACATAGTGAAATTCAAAAGCGAGTTTGAGAGGAAATAGTGATTGAAATCTGGATCAATTTCACACAGTATCTGCGGATACATAAAATATATGGTTATTTAAATTTTATGATTTTAACCAATACTTTTCCAATAATAGTTTGAATTTCACTACACATATACATCTTTTTGATTCTGACTGTACATACAGTACAGTTATGAACAAAAAGATTGGGATTACTGAATCTTACAACCAGATTCAGTAATCAAGTAACACCAAATCTGAATTTGGTGAACTCACAACTGCCAAAAGGTACATAATAATGACAATAATCAAGTGGGTAGTTTCTTGGAACTGGAGAACTTATCTCATGGTAGAAATCAATGACACAAAATTAAAAAGATATTTATAGTAGTGATGTACAAAACTTTTATTAAGTTTGACTCATACATTGATCAAATAACTAAATAATTATTATAACTATAACTTAACTAATAATTTAGCTATGTACAAGAATGTTTTTAATTAAATAACATACATAAAAAACATTGATAAAATTAAGTTAATTTAAAGTACTTCTCAGACATGTCTACATTTTATTTTAAAATGTATATCTACAGGTTCTTAGTCCATTCAATTCAGTTATTTCTAGTAATGTACACATACACATGGAAATATCAGACTTTACAGTTGCTAAAGCACTCAATAACAATTTACATATAAAAAATTAAATGAAAATACAAGTTATTATCAATTATCAAGATAAATAGCTTTGTAAAACAAATAAACTAGAATGGGCCCCGTCACCCCTGTGCCAACAACTACTGTGAATACTGTGAAAAATGTAACAAAATCACCATTTTTGTTAAGGTATTTAGCTAGTATTTGTATCAAACTTCTTGTTATATGGTGACCATCCATACCATAACAGGGTATCACATTCAAAAATCCAATGCCCATTGAAAATATAAATATGTATCTCAACAGTTTCTCAAACTGAGCTGGTGAGAAGAATGAAAATAAGCTCAGTCTTGGGAAATACTGGTCAATAAAGACTGTCTTATGTAAATCATATGGCAACCCTAAATAAAGGACAGCATTGTTATCCTTTCTTTCAATGACTTGTAAATATGTGTGGTTGTTCAATGAAGGTTTCAAGCAATGCATGCCTCTTGGACAAGAGTAGCCTCCAGGCTCTGTGCATTTTATGAACTTCTCTTTAACCATATCTCTTGGCTTCAAGCAGGAGTATTGTCCTGGCAATACAGAGTCAGCAACAACTTTAGGCTCCATGTATTCAAAGCAAAAACTGTACAAGTCATCCTTACGGCAACATTCAACTACATCATTCTCTTTTATTGTCTCCATCATGATTTCATCATTTTGAGCTACAAATTCTGCACTGGTGCATATTCCAAACCGGTCATGAGCCATATGAAGGCAGTAGGACCAGTCATTTGAATTCTTTATTTCACAGTTGTTTATTGAATTTATAATGTCACCTACATCCAGTCCTCTGACATCTTTTAGAGGGGAATCCTCAGTGAATTCTGTAATTCTAACACCAATTCCTGTTTCATAAGCTATGTTGAATAAAATTGGAGCCGAAAAGAACAATAGTAAGGCAACAAACGCAGTGGCTACATTGTGCCAGATCCCTGCACAAAATATTCTCAGTCTTTTTGTAACAGCTAAGTTATTCAAATGCTCAGAATTCATCTGCACGAATGCTATCGGTATTATAGTAAATACATATACACCTACAGATAAAAGTTGTACATCTTCTTGAGCTGCTGCCATTGCATGGCCTAATTCATGGAAAATAGTACTAAATCCTATAGCTAAAAAGTATACCCAGAAATCTGAAGCGGGTATGTTTACGCCAGGTAACATGGCTTTCACTTCAGGAACATTGTTGATTTGAATAGTCTCATAAAAATGTTCAAATATGAATGTAAGTAGAGTCCATAGTGCAAATGGTAAGAAAATCCAGACTGTGAATATGTAACCGCATGTGTACCACTTCCGAAGCACCCGAGTCAAGTTTTTGCTCCATCTGTATATGAACCTGTTGAAAGCAGTTGTCGTCCATGTAAAGTTAAGTATTCCGACTTTGAGTCCAGTCCCTTCTAAGAATGCATAGTATGGATAGTGCATACAACTCTGGAACAAATAAACGTTACATTTCAATCAATACAACACAATAACATCAATTATTTCATAACCATTTCTGAGAACAATTAAATACCTTGAAAAAGGAATCAAAGAACCATATCACGGTGTAAAATGTTAATACGAATGAGCAAAGTATTGTAAAAGACATTACTGTAGCTTTAATATAACTTTTTAGACATCAATTCTAATAACATTTTACATTATTCCGATTTCTCAAAAGCCGGCACAAAATCACATCGAAATCGGAAAATTGGCAAATCAAATCGATTAAGAATATAGATAAAAAATATACTCAATTGTCAAATTCAAGATTCAAGGGAGTTTGGTTTCTTAAATCTCTGCATGGAATACTAGGGTATTTGCACCGGACTGTTGGTTACTATGAAAAAGCTTGGCTGAATGATGGTTCCTTGGTCAGAATCAGATTACAGAAAACATTCAATTTGACATCTCCTGGTTGGTTTCGTCGGTCGTGTGTATTTTGTTGATTTGATCAGAAATAATCGAAATAAAACAATATTGTGACAATTTATAAAACATTTTAACATGTGAGTGATGAGTTGTACGGAAAATGAAAGTGGCCCTTTTGTCGTGTTCTTCTTACCAGCGGTCGTTGGCTGCCTGACCATACTCCTGGCGAGACGCTGGGCGAACTCCCAAGTTAACAATACTTCGTCAACAGCCGTCTCTAGGCGGCGAAAAATCATTAAAGATCCGCTTATCAAGCGGCCCCTGCCGCCGATAGCCTGTAAAATGATGCCACCTGGATCTAAAAAGGCTACTGGAGTAAAAAAGGTACCCACCCTAAAATGACACTCTTACATTGGAAACGAGTCCCTTCATGTTTTCATGTTCAATTCTGAACTTCATCCTGAAAATCTAAGAACCCTTGGTTAGACATTAGTCAAATATTATCCTTGGAAAAATCTGTTTCTTTTTCTATTATTTGAAATATAATGCAAGGACCATTTTATCTCAAAAACTTAGTTATACTTCTGCTTATTTAGGACACCTCTTACATAGTTTAATCTCTAGATATAATATCTAGATTGTTGCAGTGCATGTAAGTATTTATAATAAATAGACAAAATAAACATATTATGTAGTTTAAAACTATTTTTTTTTTTCAGGGTACATTCCCAGTACCAGATGAAGAAATGAATGGTAATGGAAAGCGGATAGGGCGGCCTGCACGTCCACCACCCACCACAGTTTCAAACATTGGTCTCTCAGACATGAAGCTGGCAGACGGGCCAGTCGCCCCTAAACACATCCCATTCCCATATATACCTCAGGATGGGACTCTTCTGTTTGAAGCCATGACTTTTGTATTCACCCTGGTTGCTACCGGGTTGCAGTTCCTCAATTTGTATAGGACTGCCTGGTGGTTACCACATTCTTACACTAATCAGGCAATGGTGAGTTTTGTCCTTTTTTAGTTATTTAGTGTTACTACTGACATTCAGCTGTCTGAGCAAGCTAAAAGTTGGCCCACAGATGATGTGGAACTTCTAAATAGGTGTAAAAATGATTGAACAGAAAATATTTCAATTTCTCATCTTTAATACACAAGCTAAACCTCAAGAATATGCCTTAAAAGAATATTGTTAACAGATCAAAAATATATTTATTTTTAGTTTTATCTTGAAGTAATATTATCATTGAAGTGAATAGATATTTCAACAAAGATCTGATTTGTGGCTTTATTGACATAATGACAGGCCTTCTCAAGCCTTCTTCAAGGCCTAACCTCAGGTAGGATAAAAATAGATATAGAATTCCAAGTCAAATAAATATCTTTGGCTCTGTGTGTATTACGAAACTAGGATAACACTTTAATAATAGTATAAGATCTACAAGAACTAATAAGTTGGAGTCCCAGTGGGCTGCCCATGTAGACCGAGAGCAGCCAAGTCCTTGAGTGAATGAATTGAAAGGCCACCACTTGGCTAGGAGGCACCCACACAGGAGGAGACTGACGATCAAAGGAGGTTAGGTCAGACAGGATGCGGAAGGTGTTATCGCGCAATTTGGGAAGGCCTATGTCCAGAACTGAACCGAGATATGTAAAGTTTATTGATTAAACAAAATACTTTTATTAAACAAAATAATATACTTTGATTAAACAAAATACATTTATGGTTTCCAGAATTTCTACTTGATTGACCCACACCTGGTTGCATTTATAGTGACGATAATATTCCGCAAGCTGCTACTCAGCATCAGTCTGGCTATTCTCCGGGCTATCCTTGCACCAAAATTGATGCCACATGCAACTATCGCTGCCAGGTTCGGATATTTTTAATATTCAATTTTTTTTTTTTTTAATTTTCCCCCACTAGGAATTATTTGTGTATCATGGGTACTTTTACAAAAACAAATATTCACATGGACATATACTCAGACCTGAAACAACTATCTGTAGATCATACAAATATCTGTTACGTGAGGCAATCGAACCCGCGACACGTAGCACAGCAGTCGATCGCTCAACCACTGCGCCAGCCGTGTCGTCAAATTGGGATACTAGTCATACTATGGTTGATTTTGTTTGCACTGTGCAAATAATATGGTACTGATGACTTAGACATTAGACCAAAATGTAAATACCTAACTGCATTTTATGTTATGATCATTCCTCAGATAATATTTTGGTGCCATCCATTGGGCACAATATCTAACTACACTAATTTACATTCTAGTACACTTCAAACTACCTTCTGGGCAGTTATATCTGCTATTGATTATTTTCTAGTAGAAAAACACACTAGCACTTTATTCCAACAAACTCAGGACCTCGATCAGCAGCCACTAGACCAATGAGGCAGTAGCCAATGAGTAATTATAACTTTTTATTTTCAGGATGTTTATATTGGGTGTTGTGCTGGGCGCTCTGGCTTGGTGCACCTACTTCATAGTGCTCAAGTACCCTCTTGTGAAAATCTTCTACTTGTGTTATCCGTAAGTACAACTATGAACTAAGTTAATGCTAGGACCTTTTCAGGAACACAAAAAGATTACTTAAATATTTTTACGGCTCCAGTAAAATTGTGTTGTCTTTATCCATTTACGAATTTCCTGTTTCATCTCAAAGTGAGTGCTCTCAAATTAACAATATCAGCAAAACTAACAGCCCACACGTATTTGAAATCATTTAGACTTATTAACTTTCTAATTTTTATAGATCTAAAATCGTTATCGAGTAAATTCAAGTGTCCGATAGTTCCTATTATTACAAAAATCTAATTTGAACGATATTAGCGAAAGCACAAATGTAAAGTTCTTATCTGCTACAAGAGTCACTCTGCGATGATATCAGTCAATAAATCAACCATTAATTTTATATTAATTTTTCCTCCCCAGTGCTGTAATATATTTCCTCCTCTTCGGCTTCCACTCGAGTCCATTTCTGGAGCTAAACAACGGCGACGCGCCGCTCCATTGCTGTTCGCACGACGCCGTGCAGATCCGCACGGAAGTGGAGGCGTTGCGGCAAGACTTCAATGTGCGGATGAAGAAGATTATCTTCAACTCTGTAGTGGGAGCCTACTATTCTAGTTTTATACCTTGTTGTTTTGCACAGGTGAGAAAGAAGGATTTTTGATTCATGTTTTTTCTGTTCACGATTGGGTGAAAATGCGATTCTTGGTTTCTTGTTTTTTTGTATAGAGATTACTGAATGTAGTGCTGATGGACATTCTGAATTATATTATGATTAATGTTCTTTAAAAATACATATAGAAAGAAATAGAAATACCTATCTGTGAGTACTGTTGTAAGAGAATAAATATGACGATTGTGACGACAGATGTCGTCATAATATGACGTAATTCGTCAAGTCCGCACTGGATTTGATTGGTGCTATTTAACTCCGAAGTGTGATGTTACCAACGATTTTTTGTTAATCTTTATTACATACTAACTGCCTCATGTTATAGTAGTCGCAAGCGCGACTACTGAGCGTGAGGTCCTGGGTTCGATTCCCGGATCGGACGAAGTGTTATTGGGGTTATCTGTATGGAAATTCTCAGTAACAACACGGAGTCTAGAACTGTGCCCGGTAGATGGTAATAGGCTCGCTCCTACATGGGATTGGTGGATAGTACACCTCTGCCTAACCCTTCAAGGAATACAAGCGTAATGCCGTATTTATTACATACTTGATTTAACACATTTTTGTTGATTTTTCAGTCATACCTCTACTATGACGTATACGCCGCGTCGCAACAGACAGCGTTCGTATGGGCGGGGCTGTTCGCGCGGTACGCTAGCCAATTAGTGTGCGCGACATACTGTGACGTGCCGCATCGCGCCGCGTTACATCTGGGACGGTGGAAAGCCGAACACTGCCCAGGTAATTATCGGGTTAAAGGAGCAGCTTCTTAAACTAAACCATTGTCTTATGTAGGCGACGATGCGCTGCGATGCGATAAAATGCACTGCCGCTCATTGACGAGGATGATAGAATAATGGCCATGGAAATCTAACCATTTTTCTGGCTAAGTCGACTTAAACGTCTCCGATGGGCTCCGCGGTTACCTATTCCATTGTCAAGCGTGGTGATTATGGACTTCTATCTTCCTTTTGCGCACTCGCTTTACCCAGTTATGATAGGCCAAGTGGAGATTCTAGTTCAGGGGTGGCCAACTTGATTAGATCCAAGGTCTACTATTTACTAACTAAGACTGTCTATCTACCAATTACATAATCAGTACTTCTTCATAAAATTAACATTGAATCTTATTTCACACATGATTTTAATATGTTATGTGAATATATTATAAGTAAACCTATTATGGCGGAATGTCGTTCGATGTGGTGGTCTAAGGGGGAGGCCTTCGTTCAGCAGTGGACGTCTTCTGGCTGATGATGATGATGATGATGATGAAACCTATATCATGATTTTCTTTGCCTTGCCACGATCGACTGGACTAGTAGTCGCGATCGATTGGTTGGCCACCCCTGTTCTAGATGATATATTGAACCGACATTGTGTTGATCCAGACGGCAGTGAGGTGTTACCATGGTGCGCCAACCGCATGTGGTCGCGCGGTGCGCGCGTGTCGCTGTCGGGGCGCACGTACTGCGCGACCACGCCGGCCGTCGCTGCCGACCCCAGCTCGGTGGTGCACTGCAGGTTTCATGTGAGTATCATCTTAATAGCATATGTATGAGAAGGTCATGTATGAAACGATGCATGAATGTAGATGAAGAAAAAGGGTTATGTAAGGATCGTAGCACGAGGCGCTCCGTAGTTTCTGCCTACCCCCCCTGGGAAAAAGACGTGACTTTATGTATGTATGTATGAGGATTACTCATTGATAGATGTAGATTGAAGTATATTGTAAATTACTTTTAAAGAGAGGGGCTGAGACGTTAAGAAAAACTGAAAGGCTTTGCATTGGTGACCATTTTTCATACATTGATACCCCTCCATGCCTCGGAAAGTTAAACAGTTGGTCCTATGACATTCGTTACGGGTGTCTGCAGCTGCAGTGTCTTCCAGTTATTGGATCGAGAAGGTCAGATGGCAGTTGCTTTTTATAAAATACTGATAATCAGCCGTAACTGGTTAGAATGGGAGCTGACCTCATTGTAGCTGGGAAAAATAAATGTAGGTCAGTTATGTAGGTATGTTAATTAAAACTTCATTTATATTTAGCGACCATATCATCTGCCTAGTCTATATCTATGGTGAGCCTGTATACCTATTTCTTTGTACGACTGTATATTGCGACCACACCTTTTATTTTGAATTTTGTGTGATACACATAAAGTTGAGTTTTAAATAACACAGCTAACTTTTTCCCCACAGACGGTGTTCGCAAATCCATCGCTCCTACTATGCGGGATGCTGTGTCTACAACTATCCCTCATCGTGCTCCAACTGTGCTTACTCTTCAGTTCCATACAGTGGCACAACTTCCTAGCAATAGTCATATTACTATTCATTAACTACTACACACTATTCAAAATGGTGCGTGACTACTTAGTCGCCTGGAAAGTCTATAAAGCCGAGAATATGATACAAGATAAAAACGGCACTTCGCATCCTGTTTCCAATTAAGTTTAGTTATTTATTCCTAAGGTGAACGTATCCGGCGCACAAAATTTGTCTTCTCATTTGATGCAAGTTCCGTGATTTTAATAATGCGAATTTGTATAAATTCTTTTTGAAACAGTATTGCTAAATTTCTAATGCTTTTGTTGACTGTAACGATTGCGTTACTGTATTATCTATACATTCCATTCCATAATAAACGTTCGAACATATCACGGAGCTTGTTGTCCTGAAAGCTATAATTCGTTGAATATCTCACTGTTGTGTCAATTGTACTTAATGATTGTTTAGAACTGCGCTCATTATGATAAGGATTCGGTTTTTGAACAAAGTAACACTGTTACATAGCATTGAATGTGAAATTGTATAAGACTGAAGGTAACTAGGCCATTATTTTGTTAACAGCCCTTTTACTAATGTCCTAGGTAAGTGATGAAATGCGATGCGATACGATTTTGAACTATCGCTTTTATTATCGTTAGATGTTTACGACGATTTAGTAGAAACGGCTGCTGTATTATATGTAAAGCATCGCCTTGCGTCGTCGCATTTTTTGGTCATATAGGACGATGGGTTATGTTAATGCAAACAGTGCCATCGGCACTACGAATTCACGTGTTAGAAAGTCAAAATTATTTATTCCAAAACAACAAGATTTGACACAAAACGAAAACCCTGAACAACATTATATCATACTTGCCATAAAGGAAAGTTTTATTTTTAGTTTATATTCTAATGACTTTTATAGATCCCGGAAATCTCATTTCATCATAGTCTAGTCAATGGACATGAATGTAAGTAAATTATAAAAATAAAAACTTGAATGAACAGTGGTGCTATATTTTTATTTTAAGATTAGTAACGACGAATATTTACACATCATTTATAGATTCTGTTATTGAAGTATACTTACCACTTATTGATTTGATTATGATAAAGTACAGCCTGTCATAAAATTACTTGATAAGAACATTATTGGAACATTTTTTGTTTTTTCAGTACACTATACTCAAAGTTATATATTGGTAATGATTTAACAAATAATTTGAATATTGCTTACCCTTGGAATAAGAGATATTGAACACACATGTAAAGCTTGTCTCATTGAAAGGACTGTATCACATTTTATGAAAAATATCTCTAACATCTTACCAACAACATTAACAGTGCTATAAGGCCTTTTATTGGATTCTTATAGCTTCAATAATTATTGAATAGACACCCAAGAAGAAGTCTTATTGCTATCATTAATTTGTACCTTGATTGATTTCATTTTATCCCTAACAACATCACATGCTTGGAGTATCTCTTTATCTTTCCTTGATAAAGCATTCAATCTGACTGTATGCCTGAATTCTACTAGAGTGTCAATTAAAGAGTTTGATAGGTTGCTGTCTTGCGCTGAATCTTGGAGCTTCAAGCCAAATTTAGTCAGCATAGTGGTAATATACTCAGCAATTAACACAATGGGTACAGGATAGTACTCTGTAGTGTGTAATTTTATAATTTTATTGGCATCACTAATTAATACAAGGAGGTTGTTGATGCAGGTTGCAGTGTTAAAGTCGGATTTCAAAGCCTCTAAGTTAGCCTCCTCTATTCTCTGCAAATCATTTAACAACTTATCTTTATAATCTCCATTACTAATGGCATTATTATTGACATAAATTAATGCATCTTTGAGGAAGAATTTGAACTTGTTTAGAACCTCTTCTGCTGTTTTCATAACTTCATGGTTGTATTCCATTGGGTACCGATAGTTTGATGTGAGACAAGCCATGCGAAACACATCAGCACTGTGTGTTTTTAGCAGCTCTGGTATTGATATGGTGTTTTTAAGAGATTTTGACATTTTTGCATCTCCTTTCACATGCAAGTGACCTACATGAATCCAATAGTTTGCCCATTGTCTTATGTTGTGGAAAGCACATGACTGAGCCTCCTCATTTTCATGGTGTGGGAATTGAAGATCAATGCCTCCTGCATGGAAATCTATCTGAGAACCAAAGACTTTGCTGACCATAGCTGAGCACTCTATATGCCACCCTGGTCTGCCTCTACCCCAAGATACATCCCAAGATGGCTCACCAGGCTTGTAAGCTTTCCATAGAGCAAAATCCATTTTATTTCTTTTTTCTTCATTGGTTGCTTCACCTTCACTTTGCATTCTTTGTAATTTTCCATAGGAAGGGAACTTTGTGGTGTCGAAATAAACTGAACCATCCAATGTAACATACGCCATCTCAGAATCAATGAGTTTCTTGACGAAATCTTCAATGCTTTTGATGTGATCTGATACTCTGGTAATTATTAGGGGTTTTTCAATATTTAGAGATGCCATGTCAAGCCAAAATTCATGTTCATATTGTTTAGCGACATTTTGAAAGTTAGTGTTGGTTTCGATTCCTTTTTTGATGATCTTGTCGTCAATATCGGTGATGCCCATTGCAGTGACGAGTTTAATATTCAAAAAGTTTTTTAGAACTCGTTGAATAATATCTAACTTGACGTAGCAGCTAGCATGGCCTATATGAGCAGAGTCATACACTGTGGGCCCACAGGAGTACCAGGTGGCTATGTGAGGATCACTCAATATTATCGGAACTTTTTGATTTGCAACACAGTTGTAGATGTATGCACCGATGGGATTGCCATTTGGCATCAACCATTTTGTCTCTTTGTACGGCTTTAAACTACACACGTGTGAGAGTCTTCTTGAGATAACAGGGAAGAATTTCTGCATCTTTATTGTTTTCAAAAGTTCATTGATAAAGCGAACTCAACTCGGCCAACAGCTGATAAGAACAGACTGCCAAAGTGCCAATACAATAATGACAGTGACAAGTTGTATATTTCTGCGTTCCGTTCTTAGATATTAAAAACCTCGTTAATCTTAAGTTGATGAAACTCTTTGTGTGCGTTAAAATATTATATTTTTTCTTTTTAATAATTGTGTTTATAACAATAGTATTGATTACATTTGCAAAAATACTTGGATTTTTCTTCTTAAAGTAAGATGGCAAAAGAAGGATAAAACGGAACAACATTTTATTATGTCAGCTGTCATTAGATATTTCGAGATGTCAACAAGTTATGATAAACTAAACGTACAGTAAAACATATTATTTTCCGTGAAATAAGTAAGAATTTATAATAAAAATGGTTACGTTTGCTCCTGATGAAATAGGCCTAGCGGACAAGTCACCATGCGCCGGTATTAGAGCTGATCTAAAGATGTGTTTGTTGGCTAGTGATTGCTGTAAAAAGGTTAGTTTTTAGTACCATATATATCGAAAAATGTATAGTAAGTAAATGTTTATTCAATTATACCGATTTAGAAGTACCTAGCCATAACAAATGATTCTATGATATTTCACTACAGGGGTTTAAAAACTACCCTCTTCCCATATACTCTGTAATAACTTTAAATGAAATGTGTTGAATTTGTTGTATATATTTCAGGATAAGAAAACACCCAAGGAGTGTCTCAGAGATGGGGCGGTGCCTGATGAGTGTGCTCAACTTAGGCAAAGTTTCTTTGAGTGTAAAAGATCTCTTGTAAGTAATGGTATAGCCATAGATTTATAATTTATTATTAGTCTATGGTGTCCTATTGTAAGGCAAAGGTGTCACTCCATTGTTTCTCTGAGGATGATTTGAATAGGAGGTTGGCCCATCCTGCCATATCTATACTATATAAGAGAGAGAATAGAATTCTGTGCAAGATACTCCTGACTTGTTAAAATTAAAATTGCCAAATATGATTACTAATAAGGGATACCAGTATATTTTCTTATCATGTTGTCATGTGTTCTTTAATAGGAATTCCTTAACCCAAAGGTGCTGGATGCAAGTCAAAGGGTGAAAGTTAGAGTCAGTCTTCAGACTAGCAGACTATCATAGCCAGATATTGTAGCAGGACTAAAGATAGCTAACCTGTCTTGCTAGGGCAAATGATATGGCCTATGATAGGGCAAAATGATTCATCATCAAAGCCATTCTGAGGCAAAGTTTTCTTTACTGTATATAACCTATGAAAAGTAAAGTTCTATCTGAATTCTTAATATCATATTGCACTTTTTTAGAGTTTTAATATATTTATTTCCAGTTGGACAACAGAAGAAGGTTTCGCGGTCACAAGGGTTACTGATGTATGTACATTCAGAATTTAATTCTTTAGAGAAAAATAGGTTGTTTTAATTTTATTAATGTATAAGTATTACATAAATTGTTAAATAAAAATTTCACTGCTATTTATGATGTTTTAATCATCATAATCATCATCATTCATAGCTTGTCATCAACCCGCTGCATAAGCCTCCTTGCTCCTTGCCATGCTTTCTTTTCAATAATACTTATAAATTGAGAAAATACCTAAAGCTGGCGATAGACTTGACCATTCACTTGTATTGACAATTAATAACTAAATGTTCACACAACACAAGCATCTGTTGAACAGGAACAGTCTAGCGAATCGACAAGCTGCATTTTAATTGTTCGTCAAAATATAAAATCGGCAAATGCTCGGTGTTCCGTTACAAGAATGCTCAGGTCTGTCAACATCTTAATTTATTTTTCCAATTCAATTTACGAATATGCTGCATAAGAATTAACGGATAAATGTTGCAAAAATATTTTGATTACTACTTCTAAGTCGTTACATGGCCGCCTACTGAGAGCGAAGTCCGGGGTTCGATCCCCATGTTGGACAAAATATTATCATATCATGGGCATAACACTAATTGCACATACAGGCTAAGGAAATGAAACACAACATTTAATTTATTTTTTTATTATAAAAATAATTGAAATTTAATTAAATTTTCTATACAATCTACATAGAGCTTAGCCCGCCATCATAACTAGCTTTTCAAGCCAAACAGTAATTTTAAATTGCTTTACAATATTACAAATATTTTTAATTTAAAACACATTTGGATTTTGTACCAGTGATACCAATTTTTGTATTGGATTAAATCACATTTACAGTTATATTTATGTGTACCTACGTACTGTCATGAATGTTTCCGGTTGAGATAACTTTATTCTCATAAGATTACATTAATTCACTTACATGAGAAATATGAATGTTTGTTTTGTTTTAAATATTTATAGGCGAGCGGTTCTGTTGATATCGATTTTATCATTACCTACCGTCTGGATTTTCCAATAAATGTGCAATTTGCTCATACGTCATCATCTTAGCCTGTTCCCAATTATTTTGGGATCGACTCTCAATCTCACAATACGCGGACTTTCCGCATTTGGGAGACGCATACATATTTGCGTCTTTTTCAAAATTTTCTGTATTTTTTGCACTTCCTCATATTATGTTAAATTACGGATTTTAATAAGACTTTCCCTGGAATAGTTCCTACTGTTATAGCCAAACTTATGATTAAGATTTGATATTTAAAAAATCATTAGCCACTAATTTGATTTTTAAGTCGTAAGAATATCCGCTCACCTAAAATTCTCCAATAGCTGTGACTAAGAATTCTTCACCTACTTACAAAATTAAAGAGGTTTGATTGAAAATGTTAACTTTTAAAAGGCTGTATCGAGAACAATATGTAGGTAATAGCAACATTAATATTTTTGGTACCATACAACCCCAGCATTTCAACTCCATACGATCTTACTAATAATTTAATTCTTATCAATATAACTTTATTAAGCCTTATAAAATTGCAATAAATTCTAACGCCTTTCTCAATACAGCTACTCAAAAGAAAGTAGTCACCATTGACATTAATTGCTAACACATTAGCGACTGATAACTAACCAATATAATGGTTTGTGACTGAAATTATCTGACTGGTAATCTAATATGGTATAGTTTCTTTTGAGTAAAGCTCTTTGAGAATGGACTATCTATAATACGCTAAATTGAAATACTTCTAATGAATTGGTGTTATTGAAACCTTTTATTACTTAATAAATATTTATTACGTGTATTTATTAAATTGGCAAAAATCTATCGTTAGTTATTTGGTTTTTAATATTAAAATATAACTTAAAAACTAAAGCAAGAACTCGTTATATTACAGTGTTATTTATTTTTATTTAACAAACTTGCAAGCTTTGTTTTATTGCTAATTACAAATTGACTAGATTTAGCACCATAGCAAAATAATGGTTATGTTACTATTGTTGACTAGAAACAATACAAAAGAATCGATCTACGGTCCGTCTAGACCAAAATATATTTTAATACTGCTATACACTGTAAAGAGTAATATTTAAATCATGCATTGTTCTAACATAATATAAATCGTAATAGATTGAGATATTCGCGATGATGTTTTTAAAGTCGAATCTTTCAATGTGCTAATTTACCAATCACGTGCTTGGTAATAATTTAAAACAATGCATGCTTAAATATGTCACATTCTGGCTTAGCTATAATTAATCGTTTTATCTAATTATAACTTGACTTTAACATACTATGCCTAACAAGCTTTCCAATTGGCCAGTAACTGTCTGGTCCAATAAAAGTCTGAATCGTAGATTAGACTCAGGACAGTTTTGTTCAAATAACTGTATATTCAAAGTAATTATTTATCTACTTACGTCTTTTCAACAATTTTCAACAAATATGCAATGTGATGGATTTATCAAAATATCATTTGAACAGAATTCACATAGCTAATAATTATATTTACAAGCAGGTGTATAAATGATTCTATATTAAAAAGCAATAAATTATTATTATTTTATTTTCTATTACAATATCTTAAAGTAAATATTGATGCTTCACAAGCCAATTACCTACTATGCCTATACTTTGTGCATGTAATATTATTATATTATTTTAATGAATCACAATATCAGGTAGGCTTTTTGGTCGTAAATTATGTTAATACAAATATATACTTTGATATAGAAATTGGCTGCTTTGTGTATATAGGTTTTTTTTTCTAAAGCCATTTTTAGTAAGCTTAAACTGTCCCTTTGCTGCGCAAAGGCTTCCCCAAGTTCTTTTACACATGTCTTCCAAGCGCTACCTCAAATCAGCCCGTCTGGTATCCCCTTTTTGGGTCGGCCTCGGTTTAATGGCTGGAATACTTTTGGCAAGACTAAGAATTGCTTACACTTCACCACGATACTTCCAAGACAAGCAATACACGCCATGTATTGGTGTCTGGACAGGTATTGTCTTCAATTCACTGGCAAATGGCGTCTGGTATATCATTTGAGGATGAAAAAAATAGAAATAAAAATACCCGTATAATTTAGGCTTCTGTGGATAACTAGCAAGGAGATTAGTGTCAGACACTCGCAATTTGTGTCATAGTCTAAACCCTGCTTAGACTGTGCACCAAGCTATATGTATAATTCATTTCTACTATATAAAGTTTGAACAATATTCTACAATTACCTTTTTATGGCGTTTATTGGCCTCGGTCTTAGATAGCCTTTTATTATAATACCTACATTTTTTATTTTAAAGTGATTTCAAGAATATTATATATATATTTAATATAGTGAGCATACAAGAGGAAAATTTTTAGAAATGTTATGAATAAAATTGTATGTAATGTTTTTGTAGTTCTAATATTTTTCGTTATGTGGAAATATTAGCGCGATTAAAAAAAAAAACACTATAGTGAATTAATAATTAAATTTTTATATTATTACCTTCAGGTATTATTATTATAATTTCAAATCTGTATTGTGTCAATCGATTTGTGGATCATTCATGTTTTTGTGCGTTTCTAAAATATGGGAGCAGATTTTTTTTTTAATTTGAGTTGGGTTACGCTATTGTTTATTTATTAGGCGCTTTCGATTGAACATTTTGTGTATTTTAATGATATGTATCACGAGATATGTCAGAAAATCGGAAAAATCGAAAAATAAATTTCCTTATTTTATAGGTAGGTAAAAATAGAAACGGGAAAATTGTTTAGCTAAGTACCTACTATTATGTAATATATATTTTATATATGTATTATAGTTTTTTAAGCTAAATCTCGGTATCGATCGAACATGTAGTTGGGTACGCCACTATTTGGAAGACTTCACCCAAAGATATAAAAAATATTGTCGACTCATGTTGGTATCATTTATCAGATTAATCGTATTTTGATCTAGGGGACCGTCAGTGTGGTGATTTGTCTTGTAGTATGTTATATCAAAAGTATAGTGAGAGGTTCTATGAGAAAAATAGCGTCTACGGAAAGAAATCACTTTCTTAGATATTAAAATCTCTTATATCTATAACAAGAACACTTCGGCTCAACTTGCCTGTACCCAGTCATACATTGTACATCATTTAAGACAATCTTAAATGTAATATTAATACTTTGGTCCGTTTTGTTCACAACGTGTGCTGTCGATGACCAATTTTGACAAGACATCTTTAAATCGACTTAATAGATTCTAACTTAAGTTGGGTAACGAATTTAGAAATATTATCTACGGAAGTACGTTATTTGCATGAATGTTCGGTTGAAAACTAGTTCACATCAATCATAATTTTCTAAAGAAAATATTGAGAATACGTGACAGAATTCTGTTATAAATACTCGTTAAATTTTATACGAAACGCCTAGTTCTTAGTTCCTCCGCCTTTCCAAATTCATTACCCACTAACATATAACTTAAAGATGTCCGCAAAACTACAGTACACCACACTCTAGGCCATCTAGGCCTGCGCCCGTCTACTAGAAAGTCTGTATGGGTCTGTAGAGCCCCGTGTACCCGCACAGCCGGGCCCTCAGCGCCGTCACCAACATGGCGGCTCCCGACAGGTCGTCCATTAAGTTGGCACACTCGCAAACAAGCAAATACATCTTGTCTCCATGGGAGGCTACTGATTTGTGCAGGGCTATCTTCCGGAGCCCCACCGTGTGAGGTAGATGCCGGTATAACATTCTGGCGCCTGTCCAGTAAAGCCAGTTCCTTTCAAAACGCTCGCCGTCATCGCCTTCGAATACCTGCGGAGATAATTTGAATGACATTGTAGAAATGTATGATGATAGTGATATTTAGAATTATAGAGTATACGAAAAGAGAGTTCACTATAATTATAAGGTGTGAGGAAATTAACATTTACAACTATTTCTATAATTTGGTCCAGAGCTTCTAAAACTGCAGATAATTATTTATTAAATCAAAGTGATAATCATTACCTTATAAACACTAATGATGAATCCAGTTGTCGGCGTGTGCGACTTCTTGGGTCCACCGGCAAGGTCGTTGAATGGAGGTCTACAGATCATCGCTACTTCACTATACAAGTCTAGGGTATGTGCTGCTGAGTACCTAATGGACTTCGGATCAAACTTGTTCAAGGAGGCACATCTCATGTTGTTGTAGAACAACAAAGGGTCGGTTTGCGTCGTGTTTATCACATAGTAAGATATGAAAGGGAATTCTGCGCTTTTTTCCATGTTTGCTAACAACATCCCTCCAACAGCAGTATTGGCCTGTGCTACTTCGTTTAACAAGTCCGCTGCAGCAGCTTTCTGTCTTATCAAAGGTTTGGCAAGCGGTGATTCCAATATTGGCTCTATTGGTTCCAGAGGACTCATGAGGTGGGCCAATATACAAAGTTTTGGGTCGGCGATTTCGAGAATGCTTAAGGAGTTCTGTGCAGTCTTTGTTGTCATTCCTTTTTCTGGCGTTGGAGGCGGAACTGGAAGCTGAAAGTGAAAAAAAGAACACATTTGAGTAAAAGAAGTAAATAACTGGTACAATTCCAAAGTTCTTCAAGACAAAACAAAAGATTGTCCACAATTTGTCATTGTCCACAAAGAGTTATCTCGTCTAGGTCGTTACTAATTCTTAGGCCGCTTAATTGCGGCTATCAACTATGTAAATGGCCGCCACTGTATCAGAGCTAATTATGATTAATTATTCTGCCCTACCATTAAAGTTGCTGAAACTGCGTGTTTTTTTGTGCGGCGGTGTCATTTAAACATTATCTTCAACAAACAATTTAAGTGTGAAAATTTCCAGGTTTTCAAATATTTCACGAAATTAGAGAGGAAATTAGTAAATTGTTAATTTTTTTAAGGTAAACTTTAAATATGTTCTATAACCTCGTTGTCTAACTGCTGGGCAAGGATCTTGCCCATAACTTACACTTCCTCTTTAATTACCCTTATTCGGTAAAACCTTTTTGATTGGATCACTTCCTCAATTGATTAAGGGAGTACTTGTGTCTACCCATTTATAACATCGTTCTGCAGTACTAGTTCTCCTGATAAATCCAGCAACAACACCGATCATAGCCGAACTAAACCGAACAGTTGACACTTACCGGCACACCATCAGGCAGGAACCGATCAAGTGCGTGCGCAGGAATAACGAAGCAGTCTTTCTGTAGCGTGGCAAGCGACACGGGCTCGGTGCGTCGGCGGTGATCGGTGGTGGGGACTGTCGTCGTGGTGGCAGGACCCCGGTCCCAACGCAGGAGCGACACCGACGGCTCCCGCGTCACCAACGGTTGCGGTGGCTCCGGCTCCGGCCCCGTGCCACCGCCCAGTACTGGCCCGCATCGTTCTGCGGACATTTAAGGGTTATTTTAGATTTTAGTGTTACTGAAAAGGCTTGCGTTTGACCACTCGCCTGATTGTAAGGCATGGTCGAAGATGGAAAACAGTTCTTAAACATACTCATCTGATCTTGAGATTTTGGAAAGAGACATATAAGCCAGATGTTTGGTTGTCTCATCTCGTTAAGAGATAAACATATACAAAAACACAGTTATTATTCACAAGTTTTCTGTAAATTCACATCTTTTAACAATAAAAACATGCATAACAAAAAGGGTATCACCAAATAGACCTTAAGTTTTGTGATCCTTAAATTATTCACCAGCTTCAGTTATTTATTTCGAAAAGAAAAACTTACCCGCGTAAATAACTCTGAATTATGTACAGTGATTGGCAATCTTATTAGGTACATCTAGAAAAATCTATTACAAGTTAAACACTGAGGTCAATAAAGTAATTATATCTGACACAAAATGGGAATTTGTACCTTTACGTTTGGACATTAAACTCTACAGATGATCTTCGAAACAGACATCGAAATGATTAATCCCTCAGCAGGTTGGTATTAAACAAACATAGTCGATTAATTCGTGCCAATTATAAATATTGTATAATCTGTGTTTCATAACACTTACGCGGGAAATAACCTCGGGATGTTTGGTGGTTCGCGCCAAAACAGAACCAGTTCAAACCGGCTTAAACAAGTTCCATCCACTGGAGGAGTACAATCGCTTTTATTACTGAATCTTACCTTCAGTAATAAAAGCGATTGTACTCCTGAAAGTTTTGTTTACACTAAACAGTCAGTTGTTACGAGCTTCGAGGAATGCTCGTAAGCATGTCTAATGAACTCAAACTAAACACTGCGTCACCTGTCAAAGAATGTATTTATAGTTGCGACGGCGTTTCATGTCTGATGTGTTTTCAACGTGGAAACTAACGAGGTCGCTGTGAACTTCACTAAATTATTGGAGCCCCATCAGTTTTCCATAAGTACGGCACTTCAACTTTGACGAAAAGTTTGTTAACAAAGTTTAACACAAACAAAATATTTCGCGGTTCACTTTTCACTGATCACATACGTTTACCTGTGATGTCGTTGTATTGCGTACTGGCCCGAGGTGCCGCGGAGAAGAATATGTGGGTCTTATAGTGGTGTTCCTCCATGCAGGAGTATCGCTCGCGGTCGCGGCGCTTCGCGTTCCTCCCTGCACCTAACGCGCCCCTCGCCTTCCCCCCACCCCCGCTCGACGAGAGGGTCTTCTCCCCACTGAAGTTCTTCCGAAACATCAAATTCATCTTGGAAAACTGCCCACTTCTGTCTCTTTCACACTAAGTTGTCACCGTATGCGTGTACACTGCTCTCACGCGGAGCTTCACACAGTAATTAGTTCACTGTAGCACGCTAAGATTAAACCCAGCTATATTCAGACGTCTCCTGTTTGGCTCAGCTTGTTTTGTTTTATTTATTTCCGCTTTAAAATGAACGGTCTCATGGTAGGATTAACTAATGCGAGGTGAATAGGGTTTTGGAAAGTCGCATACAAATGTTAACAAGACTAACAACTGCCATTTTAAAAAAAGTTCAAAATCTTCAAAGCTTTTAGATCTTTATCAAAATCAGCCTCTGTCCGTCCAGTTAACTAAACTATAGCTGGATTAAGTCCAATTAGAAGACATAGTTACATACGTAATAAAATATTTAGGACTAACCGCACCTAATTTCAAAGAGTATCCATTTTCATAACGTTTCGAAACCTGCCTGAAAAATTATAATTTTCTTGTTGATTAGTTACAAAAACGTTTAATAACAAGTGAATAGCGAAGTCAGCAATTTCTTTATTTCAATTCATAAAAGAAGTCATTAAGATTCCGATTGAATGAGGATATAGAAAACTAAGTGTGATGTATTATCTTTTACTGATAGAAAACATTTGACAGCACGGTTTGCATTAGCTAAGCGATTACTTTTTTTCGCTCCGAGTAGCGAGTTTTCCCACATGAACCAAATATTTGTATGATCTACAATTAGTCGTTTCGGGTGTGGTTGTTTGTGCATGTGAATATCTATGTTTCGTTAACGTATACACGATACAGGAATTCTTCCTAGTGTGGATATAACTCGGCAGGATAGTAAGTAAGTTGTTGAACTTGTCTACTATGAAATACTGAATATAATCAGTAATGGTAACTATGTATGCCAGTATATTAGTCGGGGGTGCAAAGAAAGAGCCTACACGAGTGACGAATCATGAGATCCTCTAACGCACCCTGGGCGGCCGGGCAGTCAGCTTCAATACCACCGTTGTTGACTGGCTAATCTTTCTACTACGGTGTGAGTGACCTTGTGGTAGCTCATGCCGACTTGATAGAAGAAGAACTGGTCACTACTTATAGGTACCCGGGAAAGGAGTTCCGATGGGAATTTCGAAAAATAATTTCTTAGTGTTTGTCTACATCTTTTGAGGAAATTATGTTCCAATATTCGCGTTTTGCTTTACAGTCGTTTGAGTTGAGCGTTGTAAATCAGTCAGTCAGACATAGTACTGTTTTATAAGTATCTATATATATTTTATAAGTTTAGTATAGATTTAGAGGGGCTCGTAAGTACATAGCAAGAGGTTAAGCAGCGTTTGCCTCGGTAAGTACTTGTATGGGTGACCTTTATTCACACATTGAGACAAAGCAAGTTAAGCAGTCGGTCCTGGGCGTTGTCCGTATACCGCAGTGGTTACGGGTTTTAGCCGCCCAAAAAGTTTGACAACCGGTCTAATCTTAAAGTATCAGTGCGGAGGTAAGATGGCAGTCGCTCCGTGTAAATACTGATATTCAACCGCAACCGGTTAGACTGGGACCCGACCCCAATGTAGTTGTGAAAAGGCTTAGCAGATGATGAGATAAATAGATTTACACAAAGTTCATATATTTTGTTCTATTTACGATTACCTTGCAGTATTCGATCACCATTTCTATTTCGTGACTGGTAATCGGATTACGCCGCGTGTGTTGGAATATGGATTACGTCTTTAGTTATTTCACGCAGTTTTGATTTGTTTTGATAGTTTTATGGTAAGGTATTATATTTCTGTATTTGTGGTCTCTGTTTATGTTTGTTTTTAAATTGTCTCAATAATGTATCTTACTTGTTGTGAAAAGCTTCGTATAGGTTCTAAAACAGAGAGCAGTGGCGATTGTTCCACCGACAAGAGGTAAGCTCTTAAATTAAAGAAGAAGAAAATTGTTTTTTTTTTTTTAGTATAGGTCTATAGTTTCTCTTGTATTGTGGGTACAGTTTAAAATGATACATGTCATATACTCGTATACACACAACCAGACCCGAAACAAATATTATATATACTTTTTTCGGGTCTTGTGTGATCATATAAATATTTGTCCCGTGAGGGGATCGAACCTGCGACACGTAGCGCAAAAAGCTTATCGCTTAGCCACTTAGATATATAAAATAAATAATAAATTATTTTTTCTCTTCTTACACAAACAGACTTTACAATAACATAGTGATTCTTATATCTATTTAAATATAAGCATATTCACAGTCTATACTCGGTTTATTTAGGTACTTAAATAAAGGTAAACAATCTTGATGTGTCTTTTTAATATTTTTTGTTTAAAAACTCAGTTTAAAAATAAAACGCGACTAAAAACCAATGTAAAACAACAATAACGGTTACCAAATCAATTGAACCACTAGTTTAAGCAGTAGTTTATTTGTTTAATATGTGTTTGTGTAAAAAGTCACATCAAGATTGTTTACCTTTATTTAAGTACCTAAACAAACCGAGTATAGGTTATGTAAGAAGCTGGTGTCTGAGTTAGGCATAATTGAGTGTTACAAGTATGGTTCTGAAATTAGGTATGAAGTGGAAACGAAGTGCAATAATTTACTAAGCTTTGGTGAATGCTTTCAAAAAGGTTTCTGCTTTTTAAAGGTGTTCAACGATCGTTATTACTACTTATGTGGGAATTACCTCGAACGCAGAATCTGAATTCTGCAAAAGATATTTCTATGAGCAAATATTTCTATATAGCTAATTGTTTTTTAAACGCTGCGCTGTTTATCGTTAACTGCGCTAATTGTACGTTTAAGTAAAGTTTTGCTTAACATTCTATATGGGCCGCATAATTTATCTATATAAGAAAGCTTACTGAATAAAAATACTTATTTCCGTTGTACCTAATGGTTTGTTTGTCGAAATGTTTCAAACAAAATTATGATTCAGATATATTAAGTATGCGTACTACCTACTTTTATGATGGCTTTACTTTCCAAGGTTTCAAGCTCCCCTGTGATTTGTAAAAGCCTATCACCCTTCGTAAGTAAACTACTTAAAATGAAAGGGGTAGGTACAGCAGGAAGTCCGTTTACCAGTGTTTGTGTGGCCTTCAGATAGTTCCTGGTTTGGTTGTTAGCACATATGATTTGTGTCGTTATTCGTCGTATGTTTGTGGCGTTCATTATCTTCGTTGTGGTGTTTTCTGCATGACTAGACATTTATCTCTTATGTGTACTTTATTTTATTTTATTGTATTACATTTGTTTTTCTTCTTTATTTACATAACATTGTTATACATTTTTGTTTAACAAACAAAGATTTGAACAATTTATTTTGAATATGTTAATTTATTTTATTTTATTATCTTATATAGTAGTCCTTGTGTGTCATTTAATGTAATATTGCATTGTAAGAGTATTTTTTTATTTTATTTTTTTATTATAAATTGCTTCAACTCATTGTAAACCAATATTTTGAAAAGAGTATCCATGGAGTTTCTTGCCGGTCTCTTCTCCATAGGACCTACCCACTTTGGAACCGTGCGCCCAGATTCATAACGTTTTAAAAGTGCGTACAAGGGCCCATTTGAAATAAAAAAACTTTGACTTTGACTCTGTTTGTAGACCTGTCAGTTCTGTCTTTTTGTATAGGGCTATGACTTATAAAGTCTTTATTGTCTGTAGGTAACTTTCACAGGCAAGATAACAAGACAAAAACGGCAATTTTGTAGGTGCTAGTAATTTTGTTTTGGCTTGCAAGAAATCTTAAAATTATAACAGTCATATGGTGATGTTTTGGTATCACTAACAACATGTTTTGGTAACAATCACGTACCTGTCAGGCAGACGAAATTGTGAGAAAATCTCGTTTATTTATATTTGGCTGGAGTGACAACCGCTCCTGCATTTTGTCTGGAAGATCAAAAGTGTTTTGAATAGTTGAAAAACATTTGCGCTGGCAAATATTTGGCTACACTCGTCATCGTGCCAAATCGACTGTTAGTTTAGAGAAAAACGTACTGTAATGTAAACAAGTATTAAAATCTCGAGTTTATAGTAAAATGATCGATATTCGGTACGATCTGTTGGCGCATTGGCTAAGTGATTAGCTTTCTGCGCTAAGTGTCGCAGGTTCGATTCCCGCACGGAATAACTATTTGTATGATCTACAGATAGTTGTTTCGGGTCTGGTTTTATGTGTATGTGACAAGTATGTTTGTAAACTGTACCCACGACACAGGAGAAATCTAAAGGTGGGGCAACGTTTAAAAAAAAATATTACGTCGTAAAATAGGCATATAATAATTTTATTTTAAACATTGTTGAATGTCGTATTTAATCCAAGCAATAAACGGCAGCGGTTGCAGTGGATGGTTAAACTACAAGCAAGGGTTAAAATTTAGTACCCAGGCATTGCAAGACTAGGCACAACATTAGACAGCTTTAACCAAGTAAATTGAACCATTAGTTTAGTGGTCGCAACCAGCAGTCTCGCTTGCGTGAGTTTGGGTTTTTCTGTATGGAAATTCTCAGTAGCTGAAGATAGAAGATTCCCGGGAGGTTACAATAGGCTCACCCCATAATACATGAGACTCAATAAAAGCATCGGTGAAATGTGGAGTACAATAAAGTATCTTCACTTCTTTAGTATGTTCTGTATGGAAATTATCAGTAGCAGCACGGAGTCTGGAACTGTGACCGGTAAATTGCAATAGGCGTCACAGGGGGCGACCCTAATCCTTCGGAGAAACAAGAAAATATATAATCGTAGGGCATAACTTTCATAATTAAAACGGTTACGACGAATAAGGGATTTAAAAGAGATATATGGCTACTTTACCCCTCTTATTAAACAATATAAAACCCCTTATTCATCTGTTACCTTCTATACGACGTTTTCATGTCGATAAAACGAACGCTTACCCCAAAACCCCTGTCAGTACTTTTCTATTCGATAATATTTTTTAACAAATTTTATAGGCAATCAATACAGGCGGCCATTATTAGTATTCGTCCCACATCAACAAAGTTACCTTCATTATTTACCCCCGCCATATTTGGTGCCAGTAAATATCAAGTTGTCCTTTACCGCAAGAAAGTTAGCAACGTGTGACGGCGACGTTATATCATATAATAAGTCTCAGAAGTTCTACTTGTAACAACGTGATGAGAATCTTGGAGTCGGCCTACAGGAGAAATAATGACATATATTTTAGTGGAACTCAATCTTTAAGATACTTAATTATTATATGGTAGATAGATAAATAACATAATATACCATCACGCCTGCATTCCTCGAAGAGTTAGGCAGAGGTGTATGTTTCGTCTATGCTATGCCGTTATTTAGTTAAATGTAATAGAGGGCGACCCTATTGCAATCTACCGCGCATAATTCCAAACGCTGCAGCTAAGAATTTTTCTATCACCGCCCGACCCTGGGATCGAACCCAAAACCTCACGCTCAGCTATCGCGCTTACTAAGGGAGTTACAGTATACTTAAATACATGAACTAGTATGATGTACGGGTTCTCTCACAATTTAATAAACTAAGTAGCCTTGGTAGCCTTATCGAAACTTTACAAAAAACATAATAGGTGTGAAAAGAAATCAATTTCCACTGAGTTAAGTAAGTACGGCTTGTCAACGATTTTTGTAATATGGTCGACATATTCCATGGTTCTTCTATCGGTAAATGTTCGTTGAAAGAACCTCATTTTGGTTTCCTAAAGTAGTGCCGCGTGAAGTGACGTTTCTAAAAGCGCTATATCATAAGCTTTGCCCTTCCTGGCCGAACATTTTTGTTTCGGTCGCTATCTGCACGTGTGTCAGCGGGCGTTGCGTTGTATGCAGTTAACTTTCTGCCCCTATCTGTTATGTGGTATAAGTTTATGGGTCAATTTGGCGGGCACACTAAAGATTACGGTTGGCTCGGTCGCGAATGTCGTAAAGGCAACCCTTATGGTTTTTATATCTGCTTCATTTTTTGTTGTTAATTGCTATAGTTATAATATGTTGTTACAGAACGAAAAAACAATCGGGAAATGGGAACTTTTTTTGGATATTGATCGTAGTTTTGTCTTAATGATCCTTCAAAGTGTATGCTTCTAGCTGTTTACCGGGCTTATCCTTAGTCACGTATTGTAGAGTACCTATCGCAAGTTTTGCTATGAAGCCTGGCTCGGAGTCCTAGCAGTCAAAAGGAAAAAACGACATCAAGGAAGCTCGCTTAACACCACAAACGTCTTATTCAGGCCTGTGGTAGGGTATGTTGCTCCCGCATCGGTTTGTTCAGCCATCAAAAACGGTGTCTCTTAAGCCAGTAAGACAGTATGTCATAAATCTTCTGAAATAGACGAAAAGGCATGAATGATTTTTAGCCGTAAACATCTTGATAGTTACCGTAATCAAAGCCTATTTCCACTATCAAGCCACAAATCAGTATCCAAGCCAACAGATGATATTATCTTAATTGATTTTTAAGTGTCGGCCACATTTTACGGCTGGCAACTCTGGCGAACGCCAATAACGCTAAGTGCATTTCCCCCGTCTATACTACCTAGTTTCTATGAAATTGAACACTAACTGCTTTGAGACGCAAGAGAAAAACGATGGCAGCTATATGACCTTGTTTTTGGGGAAAATATTTGCAACCATTTTAGCGTAGAAGAGTGATAAAGGAAGATGAAATCAGATAGATAATGTATGGAATAATTGACTTAACTTATGCCCAGAAATGTACGTAAGTTGATGAATGTTTTCAATGATATAGTATTGCTTCTTTAGACAAATACGTACAACGTTTTCAAAAATGTTTCTGTTTCCTATAGTTTCATAAAGTAAAGCCAATAAATTTCCTGATTCCAAGAGATATATCAAACGTTTTTCAAAAGAATATTTTCTAAGGTCCAATTGAGAAGGGATATTTTGACACCAACATTTTAAAAATCCATGAAATATTCTTCATGATTCGTGAAGCACAAATTTATGAGTGTATTAACCTAGCTAACGATCTTGTTTTATAAATACGTGGCTTTAAAATGAGCCAACACAATAGCTCAATATAAACTGAGGTATGAACGAGTAATAAAATTGGACTGTAACAATCAAAACTGCTAATGAATGATGATCGTTAACTATGTCAGTAGTATCAAGCATCATTAATTTTTGTCTATAATTAATTACACCTACTTACGTGGAGCATGCGATATGCTCTGATAATTTCTGTCACCTTTAATAATATTTAGAATATGACGAAAGATTCTACCTATATAACAAAGGATATCAATATAATATGTGACGGCCTCATTTGTCTAGTAGGCGCAAGTATGACGGCTGGACGTAAGGTCCTTGGTTCGATTCCCGGGTCGGGCAAAGGGTTATGGGGTTTTTTTGTACAAAAATTCTCAGTGAAAGCACGGAGTTTGGAACTGTGATTGCATGGAACTTAATAACAGCATCAGCGAAATGTCGGCGTACAAAATTAGACTTCTGTCTAAACCTTTGGGGATACAGGCGTGATGCTATGTTATATTATTAATATTTGTTCCCTAAATGATTACGTTTTCTTTACTTTCTTTCACAACCCAGGTCAATGGCCGTCTTTGCGATGGTTATCTAAACCGTAACGCATTATTTGGACTACAAGAAAGCATCAAACTCCTATCGTAGGCCATTGCTGAAAGTAGGCCTCTCAAAATTTACGCTAAGACACCAAATAATATCGAAACAAATGTAAGTATTGCATGAAAACGTATATGTTTACAAATTCAGAATACGACAACATTAAAAGAATACTTACTGAAGTCTCTACTCCATTTTATTACCAAAACAAATAGTCTCGTAGCTTAAGTTCGGAAGTAAAAGGCGTGATACCATATCTCGTTGAGAGCAGGGTCATAAACTCGTTGATTTAACGACTGATCGCGCTGAGGCATGTAAGACCGCGGTAAACACTAAATCTATGGCACTACATAATGTTACGATCTTGTAGTATATTCCTCTCGATTGATTTGTCTTTTTTAATTCTTCTTTCTTTTCTTTCTTTTCTTTTTTAAAAAACTTTGCCCCACACTAGGAATAATTCCTGTATCGTGGGTGCGTTTACAAACACATATATTCACATACACATAAACACCCAGACCCGAAACAATTATCTGTAGATCATACAAATATTTGTTCCGTGCGGGGATCGAACCCGCGACACTTAGCGCAGAAAGCTAATTGCTTAGCCACTACGCCAACCGTGTCGTCTTGCTTGTAAGCAAGTGATTTCAATTGTAACATAACACCTGTATTCCCCGAAGGGTTAGGCAGACGTTATCATCATCATCAGCCAGAAGACGTCCACTGCTGAACGAAGGCCTCCCTCAAGGGGGGGGGGGGGGGTTGCCATAATCCCCACGCTTGGCAGGCGGCTTGGGGATCGCAGTGGCTCACCGATTAGCGAGAGGACGCTGCTGCCCGTCCTCAGGTGTCTGGTCGCAGTTTTAAGACGTACCCCGGTCATACGGGTATATAGGCAGACTTGTACTATAGTAAACTCGCATTTCGCCGATTTCGGATTCCTGTCTAATAGGAGGCGAGCCGGTTGTTTTTATTATAGTTTGGTATTAAATGCTTTATGCCTGAAAGTTTAAGTAGGTATATGAAATAAGACTGTACCAGCGTTTTTGTTTGTGTAAAAAGAATTTTCGTACAAACTTGCACCTATATTTCAAACAAGGACAGCACGGTTATCGCGGTGGTTGAGAGATCGACAGCTGCGCTACGTGTCGTGGATTCGATTCCGGCACGGAGTAAATATTTGTATAAACTACAGTTTTTTTGGGTCTGGGTGTTTTGTGTACGTGAATATAATATGTTTGTAAACGCACGATACAGGAATTATTTATAGAGTGGGACAAAGTTTATAAAAAAAAACCTTTGTGGATGATTTTTAAAATATATAATATTAGAAAATTAATAAAAAAAATTAATTAAATTATATTAGAAATGAATCGTCAGAAACGTTGTTTACCGATCGAACTTTGCCTACAACGATAGTAATCAAAACTGATTACTCAATCCATGTAACATGCTATATGCGCTGCTATTTTGCACTTTTAAAAATGAACTGTAATGTAATTGGATTTTTTGTTAGAAAATTCTTGCCCCACACTAGTATTTCTCCCGTATCATGGGTACAGTTTACAAACATACGTGTCACATACACACACAACCAGACCCGAAATAACTATCTGTAGATTATACAAATATTTGTTCCGTGCATGGATCGAACCCGCGACACGTAACGCAGAAAGCTAATCGCTTAGCCACTGCGCCAACCGTGTCGTCGAATATTATTTATTTATTTGTTATTTGGAAAGCTTACATACTCATAAAAATTACATATGGTACCACAATAAACTCTGTAAATAATTAATATCATTATTTACAAATACTCAAATTAATCGCTCATAATTTTATCACCAACTAGTAGAAACCTAGAAATTATATGAGGTCAAGTAGAGGCACTAATAGGTAAGTTAAGTTACGAGGCCTACCAACGGCTACGACTATGAAAGGAACTTGAGGCATTCGACCCAACTTAATTAAGTTTCAAAGCAAATTTGTTTTTCTTGTTGCAAAACAGTTTTCGCCAGCAAAAACGCAATGTCAAAGTTGATATTGCTCGATAAAAAAGCAATTAGGGCGATGGAATTAAAATTTACACGTTTTTTTTTCTTTTTTTTTCTATTTTTTAGTACAAAGGTAGCGTACGAATCTAATTAAAATATGAAAAGTACATTTTTTCAGTCTTGATTTAGTTTTTAATAAGTATTTTAGGTTAAATATGAACTGAATTGACTTTGTTGAAATACGAGTAACATAACATAACATCACGCCTGTATTCCCCGAAGATTAGGTAGAGGTGTATTATTGTACACCCACATTTCACCGATGCTGTTATTGAGTCCGATGTAATAGGGGGCGAACCTATTGCCATCTACACAGTTCCAGACTCCGTGCTGTCATTGAGAATATACATACAGAAAAACCCAATAAAACTGCCCGACCCGGGAATTGAACCCGACTAGACTAATAAAGTAGTCACTTACTTTGTTAAAATATATCATTAATAAAATATTCCTGAAATGTCTATTTACTTACGCATTCCGTTTTACTTGAGGAAGAACTCAAAAGTATAAACTGATAAAGAATAAAGATTAAGGTTGAATTTGAATGGAATACTAAATCAATGGAAGGACCATTACCTAATTGTGAATTTCATCCAAGTTTTGTTTCGAAATGAAATGAAATTACATTATATATTTTGCAATTAGGATTTTTCAATAATTTTTACACGTCTTTTTTTAAACTATCTAGTTTCGTCGGCATTTCCTATGACTATTTCGCTAAACTGTACTATATCTACCTAAGTACTATTTAAAACGACGTCATATCCTATACTTATTATACGGGCAATATTTATATGTATATATAGGCCTATATACAAGGTGTTGCCTACAACTTCGCCTGCGTGTATTTTGTTTTCTGTATCTCGACAACAGCGCCACCTACCGGGTCCAATAATAGCTAAGAACCATCCAGGTGATCCCATAAGTATTTGTTTGCCTGTAATCGGGTTCTCGAAAACGGCTGTAACGTTTTCGATGAATATTTACGATATAGGGGTTTTAGGGGGGAAAAAATCGACCTAGCTAGTTCTCATCTCAGAAAAATGTTGTTATCAGTAACAAATAAAGATTTTGTCCAGATCAGGCGTCTAGATATTTAAAGTAGTAAGAGGCAACGTCAAACATTTTATGCAACCTACATAATAGCTCAATTTATAAGTACACCAAGTATTTTACATAAGCCATATTATGCTGTAAAACTTCAATAGTACTTGGTACTAAGTACCTACATGAATGTTTATCGTAACTTTGTGGTACCTACACATTAATTTAGTCTAGAGATTATAGTTAGAGCAATCAAAAGCCCATAAAATACATTGTTATCTTGCAAGTGCACGCGACTGCTAGCAGTAATGAGGGATATACGATTATTGATGTCTATTTGAAGACTGAGTAGGCTAGGGAAGATTATAGGGTACTAGATTTGCCCGCTGTCTCCATCCACACATGTAGATTCTTAATCTTCCTCTCGTCCTTCTTTCTCCTACTATGCTGTGCCCGACAGGTTCCGTAATTGATACCCTATACACTTAAGCCTACCGACTACTGTATAATAAATAATGCATTAGAAGAAAGCAATTAAGTATTGAAAATTGATCCAAATTTTATATTCTCATTACTTCAACAACAAGCGTTTACGTTGGCGTTATGCGATATCTATATCTAATGATCTTCCATTTAAATGCTATCATTAATTCAGAACACCCATCCTCTTTTAGTATTACGTAAAAAAAGTGACAGTTGCTGTCCATAATTATTATTATTATTATGAGGCTGTTGTGTCCCATTGCAGGGCAAATGCCTCTCTCCCCTCTTTCCATTTATCCCATTGAATTAAATAATAATTATTTATCTGTCCCTAACAAACATGCTATTCCATATCTTTTTAAATTCAACCCATTAATGTCCCACTGCTGGGAAAGGGTCTTTTCTCAGAATGAGAAGGGTTAGGCCTTAGTCCACCACGCTGGCCAGGTGCGGGTTGGCTGACTACACACACCATCTCGAACTTTATGGAGTCCTCTCAGATTTCCTCACGATGTTTCTTTGACTGTAAACGCAAGTGATAATCAAATTCTGATCAATCATGATTTCGAAAAGTCAGAGTTGCGGGTCGGGTTTGAACTCAGACCCTCCTGCGTGGCAGGCAAGGATTCAACCACTAGTCTATCACCATATCCTCTTATTTAATACTTATATGATCAATATGCGGTCATTGACCAACATATACCTATATGTATGTATATGGCAGACTTCTATAGATGTCAAAGATAATATCAAACAGTACGACCTCTATATAACAGTAAAAACTAAACGCATTATGTAAATTTAAGTAAGTCTGTTCGTGCGAATATAATACGAAGTTGTTTTTGTATTGTTGGGATCGCTTTACATTTGTTGATGTTGAGCTAAGCACCATGTGTTGGTCTGGATCTAAGCATAATATAACTTTTTATATTTGAAAGGGCGCAGACGTTTTAGTCTGGATTAAATGGATGAATTAATCAACACGTTTTTGATGTATGACTAGGCAAAGAAATATATGTAGTTCAAATATGCCCCTTTCATAACATAACAAAGCATCACGCCTGTAGTCCCCAAAGGGTTAGGCAGAGGTGTATTGTACGTCCATATTTTACCTTCACATTGAGCCTATTGCCGGATACAGTTCCAGTTACCGTGCTGCTACTGAAAATTTCCGTACAGAAAAACCCGATAACACTTTGTCCGACCCGCGAATCGAACCCAGGCACACACACAATTAGCAGTCGTTATCGCGACCACTAGACCAATGAGGCTCGTCAAAAAATATTTAATTAATAGAAATAGTTCAACTATGTCTCTTAACTAAATAATACTCGAATGTATACATAATTAACTGAGATTTTCTTCTCTATCTAGCTACCCTGTATACGTTATACATCTTTATTGTACTGTACACATGGTTTAAAGTACATATGTACTAATCCTATCTTACTATAATATTATAAATGTGAATGTTTGTGAGGATGGATAGATGGATGGATATTTGTTACTCAATCACACCAGAACGGCTGAATGGATCTGGATGAAATTTTTACAGACGTACATGGATTATAGTCTGGAATAGCACATAGGCTACTTTTTATACCGGAAAAATGGATGGGTTCGTAAACCACGCGGGCGAAGCTGCGGGTGGAAGCTAGTAATAAATAAAGAAGAGAACCAACAAGAGAACATGTCAACAAATGATTTCCTAAAATCTTAATTCATTAGGACATACGCGGCGCCTGGCAATGAGACACAATATATTTTGCATCACTTCACTAACGAGTTAATTCAGTCTATGGAGGAGTAATTTTCTTCAGAAAGCAACTAAAAACAGTAGTTGAAATTAAACGTACTTATGTACATATCTTTGTTGGTGTTGTTACTTTTTATTGAAATTACGGCCTCAAGTCTAAGCTTTAAAATCATTCTGAGATTATCTTTGAATGAAAGTTAACAGACCCGAATGAAATATCAGTTTCAATACAATTGTTGGAATAAAAAAAGTACATACTTTTGACGACACGGTTGACGCAGTAGCTAAGTTTAGCTTTCTGCGCTTAGTGTCGCGGGTTCCATTCCCACACGGAACAAATATTTGTATGATCTACAGACAGTTGTTTCGGGTCTGGTTGTGTGTGCATGTGACATGTATGTTTGTAAACTGTACCCACGATACAGAAATCGCAGTGTGGGGCAAGGTTAAAAAAAAAAACTTAAAGTACTCGTTAAATTCACTCACTCGCTAGATAGATGTACTATATAGAATATATTGTAAGTATACTTCACAAGTTTCCATCAAAAAGCGCAAAGTTAGCAGAAATCTGTCGCCTGGTCGACGCCCGGTAGAAATTAGATGACCTCATTTAGAACTGCAACTATTTCCAGATTGATATTAATGAAGAGAACCTTCGCGTGCAATGGTGGACTCCATTCCAACTTCTGCGAACTGTATTACAGTTGGTTAAAACGGTTTAATGTAGCTCTACTAGTGATACTGTAAGATGTCTTGTGTGAGTTAATACACGCTCATGAATTCTGTTGATATTGACGGCTAAGTGCGAGGAAACAATTGCCATACTTCATAGTTGTGGGTGTCGCAACAGTGAGGCGCTAAGTATAATAAACATCACGCCTGTATTCCCCAAAGGGTTAGGCAGAGGTGTGCTATATTACACCCACATTTTGTCGATACCGTTATTGAGTACCTAAAACTATCACCGATCTCAATGGTAACAAGTTTAAATCTTATGTTAAATCCGTTCTTATAAAGAACTAGCTTCCGCCCGCGGCTTCGCCCGCGTGGTTTATGAATGGTTATTGTGGGTTATCCCTAAGAGATAAACATATACCATCACGGACTTTTCTGTAGACCTTTTCAATGTGTACAATACTTAGTACATTATTTTGATAAAACTCGTAGGGTTCAGCCTGCGTTTGCAATGTAAGCGGAAAAAATGTAATTATTTACGACATCACATTAGAAACCTCAAAAATAACAGTACTTCTCCACTATTTAATGGATGTTATTATACGTATAAACCTTCCTCTTGAATCACTCTATCTATTAAAAAAAACCGCATCAAAATCCGTTGCGTAGTTTCAAAGATTTAAGCATACAAAGGGACATAGGGACAGAGAAAGTGACTTTGTTTTATACTATGTAGTGATAGTGATGTAGTGATAGTGAAGCCTATTATAAAGTCAATGACTACGTTGATGATAGAAACGTATGGCGTTAATTAACTTCTGCACATGTGGCTTCCCTGGTGACTAGTTGTTTCTAATCCCCACAATCTAGTTGTGGTGTTTTCTGCATGACTAGACATTTGTATCTTATGTGTACTTTATTTTATTTTATTGTATTACATTTTTTTTTCTTCTTTTTTTTACATAACATTGTTATACATTTTTGTTTAACAAACAAAGACTTGAACATTTTATTTTGAAAATGTTAATTTATTTGATTTTATTATTTTATATAGTAGTCCTTGTATGTCATGTAATGTAATATTGCATTGTAAGAGTATTTTCTATTTTATTTTGTTATTATAAATTGCTTCAACTCATTGTAAACCAATATTTTTAAAAGAGTATCCATGGAGTTTCTTGCCGGTCTCTTCTCCATAGGACCCACCCACTTTGGAACCGTGCGCCTAGATTCATAACGTTTTAAAAGTGCCTGCAAAGGCCCATTTGAAATAAAAAAACTTTGACTTTGACTTTGAGTCCCATGTAATAGGGGGCGAGCCTGTTGCCAACTACCGGGCCCAGTTCCAGACTCCGTGCTGCTACTGAGAATTTTCATACAGGAAAACCCAATAACACTTTGCCCGGCTCGGGAATCGAACCCAGGTCCTCACGCTCAACAGTCGCGCTTGCGGCCACTAGAACAATGAGACAGTCTAATATGGGGATAAGTATAATATAGAGCTGTATAATTTTGCAATAAAACGACGCAAATTTTAAGCTATCACAAGCCATTACACAGTGCCGCTAGTTTAGCTACATTTAATTATCTATCATTTAATAAACCAACTGTAATTCAACCGTAGTATAGCAGTTATAAAGTTGAGATTACGACAATGTTCCCACCACTTCGGATATCACGGAAAAATATGCTTTCTAATAAAAAAGATGCAAGCTCTTGTTGCTTTGTAATGTACAGTGAAATAAAGCGCTGTAAACAGGGTCACCGATATAGGTGAAGTATTCTAAAGATCTGGTAATGGATTTAAATTCGAATTTTACTTCAATATAGTTTGTCTTTTAATTAAATGGATCTTGGATCTATTGGTCTCTTCTCCATAGGACCTAAACCGTTTTGGAACCGTGCTCCTTGTCTGGACTTTTTAAAAGTGCCTGTAAGGACCTATTTGAAATAAAAAATCTTTGCCTTTGAGTTTGTCAATTATATTCTAAGAAATTTCATGTCTTTATGCAACTGTACGATAAGCTTACTGATTACGATAAAAATAACTAACACTTATTATAATTAAAAAAATACATAAAATTTATCTATATGAATTGAATTATCTTATCGCATTTAAAACGAAATATCAGATTTCCCTCTAAAGCACCAAAGAAATAATCAACCGAGTTTAAGGAGATGTTTTCAATAACATTCACCTAAGTCCTTTAACTACAAAAGTTCAAACCGTAAGAACAGTAAAGCGAAGTCCAACTAAACTGATGTCGGAATCTCATCAAACTGTATGAACAAATGACTTGATCCGCCATTTTGGTGACGTAGTAATAGTTACCGTTACACTAGAACGCATATCAGTGTCGACAGCCGCTGGCTGGACGCCAATCCTGGGTAAGTATCATACACTTGCTTCCTGCTTGATAATCATGAGGATAATGAGAGAGTTCTTCGTCTATTATATATATACTAGTCGCTTAGTGGTCGAAATTCGACCGTAATCGTAACTAATATTATAACTGCGAAAGTATGTTTGTTTGTTTGTTACCTTTTTACGCCTAAACTACTGAATCGATCATCATGAAGTTTTGCATCTAAGTTGTCTGGGGTACAGAAAAGGACATAGGGTACCTGTCATCCAGAAAAGTATTGTTCCCGAGGTAAAGAACAATAACTTTCGACGGTCACAATTGTTTTACGACGCTAGATGGCGCTACGTGTGACCCGCAAAAATGCACGGGTTCGGGCGAACCCGCGGGCGGAAACTAGTACATTATTTTAAGTTTGAGGTTAATGAGGTTCTTTTATCAAAGAGCACATCTATGGCCATTGCATTTTTTTTTTAAATTTTGTTCCATCACGTCTTCTGCGAGCGTGTATGACATTTCATACGTTTGACATCAGCAGTATGAACATAAACAATTAATGTTTTATTTAATTTAATGTATTTGTAACTCATATTATGTATATAAATTTTAGCTTTCTGCACTTCTACTCCATATAAACTTTAACTATCCAAATCTCACACTCCTAACGCTCAATATTCTTATGTAAACGACATTTGACTGCCTCATTTTTGGTCTAATGGTAGCAAGAGCGACTGCTGAGCGTGAGGTCCTGAGTTTGATTCCCGGGTCAGCCAGTGTTATTGGATTATTCTTTATGGAAATTCTCAGGAGAAGCACAGAGTTTGGAACTGTGCCCGGTAGATGGCAATAGGCTCGCCTTCTATTATATACATGGCAATCAATAACGGCATCGGCGAAATGTGGGTGCATAATAGTACAACTCTGCCTAACCTTTAAGATATGATAATATATGTTTTTATTCATGTAGACCATATACAGGTACTTAAGAATAGTTACGACTCTAGGTGCCACGTTCCAAAATGTTGACTTCCAATGGAGAAGAACAGGCAAGAAACTCCATGGTTACTCTTTTAAATTCAGAATTTCTTACAATATTTTGTTAAAATACATTGTTCTCGAAAACTTATGTGAGGACAATGTAAAAAAAAGTCTAAACTAAACAAGCTTTCGGGGATACAGGGGTGATTTTATGCTATGTTATGTTATATAAACGACTAGCTAAATTTGGGAGCGTTTGGCGTTTGCACTTACATTCATATAAACAAGCAAACAATAGTACCAACATCTGTTACACTCAAAGACTGGACAAACAGCCGGTTTTACGAATTCTTATAAAGTAACCGCATGTTGTAACAGTACATGTACGTAAACTGTACATTTTCGGTCGCTTCACAAATATGTTTTAATTTTGAAGTGAGTAGGTATGTCTATAAAATAATAGTGTATAAAGTGTTTGAACGGTGTGTGTGAACGGGTGAAAGTGAACGGGTACCGTCTACCGGGACTGGTCAGCTTGTAACTGCCATGGCAATCTTATTCAGAGGCAAACTTATTATGTTTAGTTTTTCCTACTATTTTTTTTCTCGTATGATTTTTCACATTATTCTCGCATTCTCTTACCACAACAGTGTACCAAACATGATTGTAAGATCGATTTAATTTATAAGAATTTCCATGGAGTTTCTTGCCGGTTCTTCTCCATAGGACCTACTATTTGGAACCGTGCGCCTCTCGACATTTCATAAGTGCCTGAATTTGGTTTACATGAAATAAAGATATATATTCTATTCTAAAAAGAAGTTTAATGCAACCGCCCGTTACCTACCACCCCATAAATCGATGGCACGGTTGGCGCAGTGGTTGAGAAATCGACTGCTGCGCTACGTGTTGCGGGTACGATCCCGCACGGAACAAATATTTGTATGATCTACAGTCTATGTACAGTATGTTTGTCTTTGTGTATTTGAATTGTATGGGTGCGTGCATGTGTTTGTAAACGCACCCACGATACAAGAATTATTTCACCTGTATCGTGGGTACAGTTTACAAACATACATGTCACATGCACAGACAACCAGACCCGAAACAACTATCTGTAGATCATACAAATATTTGTTCCGTGCGGGGATCGTACCCGCGATACGTAACGCAGAAAGCTAATCGCTTAGCCACTGTGCCAACCGTGTCGTCAATCTGAACAAACGTACTGAATCTGAACAAAGCTTTCGTAATATGTGGCGTCGATTCGTCCTTCTTGACTTGTGTGAGGTACACGTACCAAAACAATATCACTCCAAAATAGGAAGAATTAAAAACAAATTACGATTTTTCAGAACGTTTCTATAAAGTAGTCGACGACAACCATCAATACAAATGCTTACGCTAAAACAGAATGCATGTCACGTACAGTAAATTAGCGGCATGCGTGTCTGGCCGCGTGCCAGCCCTAGCAGCCACAATACAGTTCCGTCGCTTAACTGTTTGTTTCATTTCTCATGTTTGATGCGACATAACTGTTATGACAGACTGGGAGATGTGTCTTCATTGTGTTGGTTTGTTTATAGTATCGTTTAAAATGAAACGAGGTTTTGTTCGTATCTTGTTCATTTTGAAGATGGAATACTGCTTACTCATTTGTTTTCGCCGTTTTATACGATAGTGTATCATCAACGTATACGTGTCGGCCTAGCACGAATGTTTTGACGTCTGTTCTTTTTTTTGTTTTCTTTTTTATTATAAAAACGTTGCCCCACACTAGGAATAAATCCTGTATCGTGGGTTCGGTTACAAACACAAATATTCACATAGACATACACCCAGACCCGAAAAAACTATCTGTAGATCTTACAAATATTTGTTCCGTGCGGGAATCGAGTCCGCGACACGTAGCGCAGCAGTCGATCGCTCAGCCACTGCGCTAACCGTGTCTTCTATTTTGAATTAGAAATGCTCGTTTCGACACTAATATTTTTTTGAATTGAAGATTTTATTCATATCTAAGTATGATACAAAATGTGCGTCACACATAAAATTATAATATAACTAGCTTTTGTCCGCGACTACGTGGGCGGGTACGCGTGGAATTTAGAATCTGATATTTTCCTGCGGTAATATGGAGCCTATATTTTAAGTTAGACCTGTAGCAATACATCGGTGAAAACTGCATTCAATTCCATGCAGTAGTTTTTGCGTGATGCGTGTACAAACATACAGACAGATAGACAGACAGACAGAAAAAATTCTAAAAACTGTTGTTTTGGCTTCTGTTGCTCTAATAAAGAGCCCTCATGTTAGTTTTTCTCCAATATCTATAATCTACAGACATCGGCCTGTTATAGTTTTATTATATGTATAATTCTTGTACGACAATTGTATTATCGCTTCAAAATTCACTGACATTAACGATACTTATATTTTGACGTGTCTATACGTCAAAATATTCGTGCTAGGCCTACTGAGTGTATATTGTTATGTTCATAATATTCTAAATGTTTGCAAGTTGTATTCAAAAGCTTCTTACACATAAAATAACTTTGAAAGTCTCGTCAATTGTTTGAAACTCATTTCGAGTAATGGTTGAAACTTACAAATGTAATTCAAAAACTTTTTACACTTTACTAATAATATAGTTTCAAGTCGTAAGTGCGGTTATTTACATCATTGCGTGCAAAAACAAAGATCAATAAATTTTTCTTTAGATATAATATCACTACATATTGTAAAACAAAGTCCCTCGCCGCGTCTGTCTGTTCGTAACTCAAAAACTACTGAACGGATTTTCATGTGGTTTTCACCAATAGACAGTGATTCATGAGGAAGGTTTAGGTGTATAATTCGTTATAATTCGTTGGCTGAAATATGACGATGATAGTTGAAGGTGTCGGAAAAAATCATACCGACTCGAAGCTGTAGTGGCGTGTGCCGAGTAAATGCTCGACGTAACAAGCTGATACGACACTACGACAGAAAAAAATGAAGGCGAATATGCGCCGCTACCCATGCGAAGCCGGGGCGTCTCGCTAGTGCTAGATATATTAAAGATTAGAGCTTTTTTATTCTTGTTAAGTACCTATATACCCTTTATGATATTAAAATAACAACATAAATAATAACAAATAACTAAAGCAAATAAATTACCAAGTAAAGCATGAGCTTTCTAAAAATATAATTATTACAATTGAAAATTACTGCAGAATTCGGGTGCGGTTACATTCGCGTTCCCTGATATGTTAATATTCGTCTCGCATGTGAAACTACCATTAATTTCATGTTTAGTTGTAAAATTATTAATACGCATAGTAGCTAGTTCACTTTGTAGAACTGTAGGATAGTTAAAAAATATGGCACTATTAAAATGTATTGCGAAATAATGACAACGGCAATGTTGCTACGTGCGGTGCTACGTTGTAGGTGCGTAGCCGTAGAGCCTTCTACGAGCCGTAGCACGGCTACGAACAACTTTGTTCCGTAGCAGTATTTCGGTAGTGGGTTATTGCGTGAAAAAAATTTTGGCGTATAATCTTTGGTATGTGAAACTTTACTGTTTTGGACTTAAAGATAAAATATCTATATAAATAAAAATCAATTGCCGCATGTATGACAGCCTTGAGAACACACACTTCAGAACGGCTTGTTGGATTTTGGTAGATTTTCCGCCGCAGAAATTTTGATAGTATTTTCATAATCAATCATTTTCTTCATTATTAAGTTGCACCCGTTCAAAGCCGGGGCGGGTCGCTAGTTGAATATAAAGACATGTTTAGTCAGGTATATCAATTAATACCTATTATATTCTATAATTTAGAAGTTAATCCCAATAAATATCATTAAAAGAGAAAAAAGGCTATAATAATCAATACCACTATCCTGGGAATGCTAATTGACACCTGTAAACAAAACGCGGTCAGCAACATCAACACACTTTCGTTTTGTTACGTCACCTATTAGATTGATAGTCATCAACTAAGCCCCTTTTATCATTCTAAACTAAACCTTATTCCCTTATTACAACACTCAAAATACCAACGCATATTTTTCTGAAGAAAGTGAGTCTACTTTTTCGCGTTTTTGTTAATCAAATTTGGACCGCAAGTTTTGGTGATAAGGTTCATAATAAAAGTGTTAATCTGGAGTGTGTAACCTTGGGGCAGCCCTGAAGGGAAGGGCCGACCTTGGTACGAGTCCTATTAACCGTAAAACCGTAAGTGCTACAACCTTGCGAGTTGACCATATGATTCTAAAAATAGAGGACAGGTTTTTTATTGGGACTATTTGGAAGTAAAATAAGTAGGTACTGGTTGGACTGTTCTGTCTGACTGGTTGGTTCATTGAGAACAATATGGAGCCCTCTCAGGTGTGCAGGTTTCATCACGATGTTTTCCTTCATCGTTGATGTAGGTAATAAAATTCTGATCTGCACATGAGTCCGAAAAGTCAGACATGCGGGACGGTTTCGAACTCAGACCCTCCAACGAGGAAGGCAAGCGTTCATCCGCTTGGCTATTCTTGCACTGCTTCACCGAGTAATAATCCTCTCAGAAAAGTAAACACATTTTGGAACAAACAACATATATTATCGTCAAAATTCTGAAATATTGTTCATATTTTTGTTACAAAGTCTACCTACGCAAATAATCCAACCCGGAAAATTCATATAAAATGTGATATTTTTATAGCTTACTAACATTACACATATCTTTCACTCACACACACTTTCACACAATACTTAAGATTATATGGGTAATATTTTAATTTTAATTAATATGACTGTCTCATTGTTCCAGTCTTGGTAAGTTCCACTGATCCAAAAATATAATCCAAAGTATGCTAATTTCATTTTAAATCACGGTCTAACAAAGTTCTCATCTATACATATAAATAAAATTGGAGTGTATGTTTGTAATATTGAAATAACCGTTTTTTACTACATGCATATGAATATATATACGGTACATACACCAAAATAACATTTTTTACAATTTTTGTCTGTCTGTCTGTCTGTCTGTCTAAACAGACATTACAGATATGAATATGACAGAGATTAGCCTATACAAACGTATAGGCTAATCTCTGAAATGCCTGGGCCGATTTTGACGGGAATTTTAATGGCACGTAGCTGATGTAATAAGGAGCAACTTAGGCTACTTTTATTTTAGAAAAAAATAGGGTTAAGTGCATTTGGTCTCACTAAAAAATACATTGTTAAGTTCCGACATCCACGCGAACGAAGTCGCGGGCACAGCTAGTGCTAAGTAAAACTAACCAGTCTAGATTTGTTCCAAAAAATGCAAACAAGAGAGTAAATTCTGATATATCAAACTCGCGTATATGATAAATGTGTTCCACGATAAAGTGGTTTTACGTGTCATTATTGTTCAAAGGAACCGATAAAATATACCTACGTGATCTTTCGCTCAACCTACATTTGAAGATATTTTACACAGAAACATATTTCAAATCCAAATTCATATTCAGTATGCGTACTTTTTGCTTTAATGTGTTTCTCTGCTAATTGGGGTCCATTGGGGTTCACGTAAAGACTTTCCCCTCCTGATGAAGTTAGGGGTGCTATGCTCGGTAATTCCTTTTTTAAAAAGGAATGTTGCTTTACTCTAAGAGTGATTCCTGTTCTGTGTCAAACAAATCTTTTAACGTACAAACACTTGGACCCAAAAAAAATGTGATTTAAACAAGCATTTATTCCCTCTCCTCTCATCAGCAATCCATCTCTTCATCACTGTACCAAACATGCCTTCAAAGATGTCATCAAGAAGTAAAAGTTGCCTACTAATTGTCGGTATTATTTTTATCTAAGCATGTTTAAGACAAACATGCGTCTAAACCAGATAAAACTGCAATAAATAATAGTTAAAGTTGCTCCATTGAACATAAACAACTCCCATAAAATTGACGTTGACAATACCCAGTCTCGTTGCCTTTAAAACTGTTGTCCATACTTTGAAATATATAAACTCTATAGGAAACTGCAATACTATCTGAAAGTTCAATATAGGACACATAAAGTAGTCCCATAAAATACTTGGTAACAACACTAACAAGAAGCGTAGAGCTACTACTTCGGATGTCCGGCGCCACACGGCCTTGGGACCAAGTTCAGTTAAATATTTCAACCCGTTTCTTATGCGTTCATGAAAACAAAATATAGTCATTATCACCCTACCTTTGCTTATTATTCTTGTTACGTTTGCGTTTAAAAATACAAATATTCACATGAAAAAACAGCCAGTACTACTAGGCACCTCTGTGTTCCGTGCGGGAATCGAACCCACGACACGTAGGGCAGCAGTCTGTCATCAACTCTGCAAATTAAAATTCATAATAACACATTGTTTTTGGGTTTTCGGTATGATATAAAAGGCGGTAGTCCAATTATGACTATTTCGCGAACGCAACAGATATCCGAGGCTAAATTGGCTAAATGGGTGAACGTTGTCTTGATACAACGTTCACCCATTCAAGGCATGACCATGGAATGGTGAAGCCTTTTACCTAGCATTTGGAACTTCATAAAACCTCTTCAAGCGGAACAAAGTTAACATAGGCCAAAGAGCAATTTGTTCTGACATTACCATCATTTCTGTTCGCAGTAGGTAATAATGGGCATTATGTTATTTTACTGATTGTTATGGGCAGTAAATCGGCTTTGATGAAAAGGTCAAGTCAATTTCTTCCCCCCTCTAAGTGCTCAAAAAACGCAACAATTTCAACGGAAACAATTAACGTAGATAACAAGTAATTTTTCAAAAGCCTTGATGTTTGGTAACGACGAGGCAAATGACCTCATGTTTTATATGACAGAATAAAATACTAGGTCGTTAAATAAAGTTCCATTTTATTCCGTTTACAATGTCCATTATAGCTGTACTGTTATAAATAATTCAGCTAGAGTAAACGACGTGGTTGAGCTGCGTCTAATCACTCGCCACTAACGTTTTGTTATTAACCGACTTCATTATTACTGTTCTCATTGTATGAACATAAACTTATACGTGACGTAAGTAGGCTTTCAACCGAATTAGGATGATTATCAGGTTTCGTCTACAATTTATTATCGCACATTCAAAAAATTTAACGAAAAATCTAATAGCAGATAGTTTTAAATGATGTTAGGCTCTACAAGGCGTACAAACAGCTATAACCTATTTAAGACAAGACCTCGAACTTATTTGATTTCAATACTTCATGCTAACTTCGTTACAAAGTAAAAGATAAGTTCGCCGTAATCTCTGAAACTTATAATGAAATCCTAACTTACTGGGGAAAAAATTGGGAGGAATTTAATCTTGCAGATCGATTGACGAAGTTACAAAGTGAATCATTGCAAGAATATTAAATAAGGCAAAAGATGTACACTGCAATATTATTAATAATATTGGTTATAAGACTAAATAAGAAAATATCTAAAATATCAAATGCTCGTACTTACGCGATAGTTATTGGTATATATTTATAGGTTTACAATTAAAACATGTAAATTATAAGATATGTATTAATAATGGATATTGCAATGAAAAAACTCCAACCGATCAATCGATATTTAAAATTTTATCAAAACAAGTGGTTTATGAATAAAAGACATTGGAATGTGACCTACACAGGCATAAGGAAGGCTGAATGTTCTTAGTTCGAAAGTAATCTATATCATATTAAGTATAGAGCTGTATAAAGAAAAACTAGGCTAACAAAAACCAGTTTATTATGAACTTATTTTCCGTATTCGCTCATTTTAGTTTCAGGAGGTCCTGCCTGCCTGAATATTGTAAATAGACCTTAGTCATCCTTCGTTTTCATTGAAATGTCGGTAGCTTACCGAGTGATTCGGCAACAAAGACATTTGAAATGAGAATCGTTTTCATTGAATTCAAGAATCAGATCATTAAGGATGCGACCTATTGTGTCATTAGTGTTAAATTTCTGAATGGCGGTTTTAGAGCTAGTATTTCACGTCTTAAGCTCTTTAATCTCTCTTGTTCATTTGTATATCTTATAACAAACGTTTTGATTTTAATAGTAAAGTAATTTTTTGGATGACTAAATTTTTTACATAGCTATCTTAATGTACCCTAAAATGTACTTCTCCTTCAAGTCTAATTTATTGCTTGATCGAGATTCCTTAACTGTCTATATAAGGTCCTCTTTTATATACGGCTGATCTGATATTTTCTCCCTTACCTTATTCGTTTCTCAGGTTTTATCGACATTCTTGCAACCTTTAACATAATCAATTTTACCGATAGAAGACTACAACATGGCTTTGCTTTCATATCCAGTGTTGGAATAAATTGATAGCTATTTTGGAGTTTGCTCACGATTTATGTAAAGTTGAAAATCATACCTTTTTCTTGCAGAAATCTAACCTTAGTTAGGTTAGTGACGTGCTCCTCCTTTTTTTGTTTTCGTTATGCTTATTAACAGAAACTACTCTAACAGTATAGAGTCTAACGACGTGTTTTTCTGTTATTATTAATATTTATTTCTTGTCATCGTTTTCAATATGCAAATTTCTCACCTCGATATCGTCTGTTAGTTTACGAGTGTTTGGATTGGATCCAACGTCCCGCGGACTGACGCCGCGTTGCTCCCGACGACACTTTCATATCGAGCTGTCGTTTCGCAATATCACTTACAAATTTACTCCACCTTGCCAAATACTTCTCCCTGATAGTTTACCAGGTTGAAATATGGAACTTCTTTTACTAAAATAGTGCCAGAACATTAACCTGATTCGGAATTTGGAAGATATAAATATCTATAGATAATGTTTAAAATATTACTGTAATTATGTTAGTTTCATTATCTATTCTATTGCAAGGTTCCATTTAGTTCGTTCCTATAATTTATGAGGTTATTATATTTTCTTAATTAAACCTGTGACTAGAAGCACTCCAAGAAAAATAATTACTATACATATTTTACTAAATAAAGCCATCAATAAAAGCGAAGCAATAAATAATGGTTCCGTGTCGATTCAATAAATTTTAACTTCGACACGTGACATTTGTCATTTAACGTATGTAGGTATCACTAATTACTATCATTTAAATGTAATATAAATCATTTACTTATTTATTTGTATGACTACTGACTAGGGCTGACTTTTTTATGTCATGATTATATGAATATTTTATGGGTAACGATGTTATTCGACATCATTTAACTGAGCAATATTAATATCTTTACTCGCATGGAAAGCATAGTGTCGAGAAATGATGACTCAATTTATGATATTTTGAAAGCCCACGTGTTTGACTGTTACGGTCAATGTATTTGGTCTAGTTCACAAAATAATAACCCACCCCACCCTTGTTTTACAAAGCTTAATAGCTCTAGAATTATGGTCTGTGTCAACATAAGTAGGTACATATTTACATTTTACGGAAGCATTGTGTTCTTAAAACCGACATAACACATTAAAAATTAATAAGTTGAAACTGTGGTGTGGTTTTTAAACTGCAAAAGAAAAAGTACCTTTTTGAATTCGTTTTTTTATTAAATTACATTTTTGATTCTTTCACTTGATAATCACTTATGCCATACTAGAATGATTACACAGTCAGCAATGGTGGTATCGACGTGGATTCGACCACACTCACCACCACAAGTGATGTTTTTATTAAAAGCTTCTTTGAAAATGTTTGACAGCCCTGCACACGCCCCACGTTGGGCGCCACTCAATGAACAGTCAGCTATCGAGCCGCCTCGCTATCACGCAATCTTTGTCATGTCACCAATCGTACTGAACATGCCACGTGCTTTTAATATTCATAGTATTTATAAGTGAGATAAACATCGAAAAAATTATGCTTGCAAATGAATTTTAAATACTAATTAATATCATTTTATTATTTGTGTATTCAGCTACTAAAAAATCTTCACTTTTCTGTAGTATTTTCAAGAGCCATAACTAAGTTTTAAATTTAAACACATTTAGATACAGAAGCAGAAAATACTGTATAGGTAAAGCTCATTTACATTCAAATATTTCTATTTCCTTTTTGTGACGAGAAAATTGAAAAGCTGTATTTAAATTGTTACTGCTATTCTTGTCCACTTTGTCTTAGTGAAATGAAATGGATCGCACGATCAACTGAAAAAATATAATAAAAAAATATCTAGAATAGATAAATCTGTCCATTTTACATATTCAACGTATGAAACTGAATGCTTTTTTTTTCTCTCATACATCCGCGAACATTAGCCATCTGGTCGCCATCATCAATTTAGACGCGTTGTCAACACATGTGTTTTATTACATTTCTGCAAATATTACTCTTTAATATTGTTTCTTTCCTTGTCTAATAATGGAAAGGTGCAAGAGAGGGAACGATAGGTGTCGTACAGTAATTGTTCGGTGGTTTACCGTAGTTACGTTGGACGAATGCCAGCGACGGATTGCTAGGAGCAAAAAATATGACGTCCTTAATATGAAGGCTGGGTTAATTTGTAACATTGTTGGATTTAGAAGGGTTATATTTGATCTTATTCTTATGTAATAGAAACAGGTCATATTTTTTCAAAAGCAATAAGGTATTGTGGAGTGTGATTTAATAGAAATATTTTATTTATGTAAGTACATCTAATAATCATTAATCATAAAAAAAAATATTATTTAAAATATACTAAGATGACTCACTCAAAGTTAACGTAATTACTACTGCACAGGTATTATAAGATTTATGACATTGTGGTCGTTAAAATCGAAACGCAGTAAGATTTCCGCACATTAATAATTAATTTTGCGAAATTTTGGCGGTCATATATTACCACCCACACGCGTCCACCAATGCGGCCATTGTCAATGTACACCAAACGCACAATTTAAACGTTTAAATTTAGACTTGACGTATTTTACAGAAGGTGTATTTTAAGATTATTTAAAGACTGAGTATATTTTTATTTCTCTTAAAAAAACGTAGATAATTTACAACACGTGAGTAATTTTCTTACTCACATTGTAAATAACTTCACGCGCTAAACTACTATTAATTTCTATTATTACTATAGTGAAAGTATTGAAAAGAATGACGCGTTAAAATGATTGATGAAACATAGAAGTACGATCATAATAATTAATTTTTATATGGTTTTAGATCAAACAATAAAAAAATGGTGTTTGCTTGCACAATAAATAGTAATAAAATTTTGGTGAAATGAAATGAAATGAAATGAAATGAAATTATTTATTTTGCAATTAGGATTTTTCAATCACTTTTACACGTCTTTTTTAAACTAGATGGCGTCGGCATTTCCTCATCATAATCAAGTCATCATAATCTGCCTTTTAACCAGTTGCAGCTGAATATCATTTTATAAAAGATTTTTTATTGGAGTAAAATAAGATATAGTGTTCTAAATCGCAATCCATGTAAATCCATAGCCAATTCAGTGAAGAGAGGAACGTATAAACTAGTATTAAGAGGTTACTTTGTCTCAAGGACGAATATTTTATGAGTAAAAGGAAACAAGCCAAGATGTCTGTTCGGCTTTATAGCCAGCACATTTCGTCTAGCCACTAGTCATCATAATGCCGCCAACTGGGCTAGATAACAATTTATACTGTTTGGGCCTAAGTCCAGGAATATTAAGACTTCTAAAAGACAAACTAATCCATAGAATCTTTCACAAGTAAAACAAAGAATATTATTAATTTGAATTAATTCTGTTTTTGTTGGTTGACACAGTGACGTGAAGCATGGATCATTATTTAGATTATACTACGTTAAAATAAATCATAACACTTATTTGACGATTAAGAATGAAAATTCTCTAGGTTCTCTAGGGATAATTAGAGGTTTATGGGGAAGCAATATTTTTTAATCTGTTGTTGTTGTTCTTTGATGAAATTATTATGCTACTGGTTCCTAATTCTTTTCTCTTGTTGTTTAAACTAGAATTAAGTGGTAATGATAAGTAAGCTATTTTCTTTTGTTCTGTCTGTTTGTGTGAGCCATGTTGTTTAGGCTCAAGTATTAGGAAATTGGCACAGAATTTCTTTATGATTATTTTATTATATTACCATGTCGGGCTTCTTTTTTTGTTAGTTCTATTTTATTTTATTTCTTTGGCCCATATAATATTGTTTTTTTTTGGTGAAAATTACTTGGCTATTATTTAATGTGAGTGGTATTTGATTTGATTACTCGTTTTGAGAGAAAGTGTTTAGTGTTTATTATTAGAATTGTGGTGAATTACCCAAGAAGAGTTGTGTTTTGGATGTCATAAGCTCTGTTCTTTAATAAGTTGCCCTACACTAGACATTGACTCGGGTATGTCTTAAAACTGCGGCCAGACACCGGAGGACGGGCAGCAGCGTCCTCTCACTAATCGGTGAGCCACTGCGATCCCCAAGCCGCCTGACAAGCGTGGGGATTATGGCAAACTCCCCCTTGAGGGAGGCCTTCGTTCAGCATGGACGTCTTCTGGCTGATGATGATGATGACACTAGACATAATTTCTGTATCTTCACATGAACAAACACTCAGACTGGAAACAATTATCTCTAGGCCATTTAAATATGTGTCCCGTGCGAGAATCGAATCAGCAACACGTAGTGCAGCTGTCAAACGCTCAACTACTGGGGTAACTGTGTCGTCTACTTAGTTCATTCGGAGATGGACCATGACCATAGGGCTAGGAAGAGGTGTACAATAGTAGACCGATATTTCATTGATGCCCTTATTGAGTCCCATTTAATAGGGGGCGAGCGTATTGCCATCTACCGGCCTCAATTCCAGGTTCCGTGCTGCTACTGAAAATTTGCATACAGAAAACCTCAGTAACACTTTTTTGTCTGATACGGAAATCGAACTCAGAACCTCACGCTCAGCAGTTCCACTTGCGACCACTAGACTAATGAGGCGGTGAGTTGTTCGTGAGCAAATGAAGAATCAGTTTTTGAGAAAAATAATATTTTGTTTTATTTTCATACGAAACCAAGGTGACCGCAATTTCTTTCAAAATTTTCTTATTTACTGCTCAAAGATTTCGGTAAAAACAGGATGTGTATCACACAATATAGCAATAAAGAGGTGCCTATATGACTGTTGAGTTTCCGTCGCAAATATGTACACATTATATTAGTATATATGTATATACTAGGGTCCGCGCGCGGCTTCGCCCGCGTGGTTTACGAACCCGTACATCTTCCGGGATAAAAAGCCTATGTGCTATTCGAGACTATAATCTATCTCTGTGCCAAATTTCATCCAGATCCGTTCAGCAGTTCTGCCGTAAAAGAGTAACAAAGATCCATCCATCCATCCATCCATCCATCCATCCATCCATCCATCCTCACAAACTTTCACATTTATAATATTAGTAGGATTGTACACGTATAGGTAGGTATATATATTATATAATGAAATTAAATGAAATGAAATGATATATCAGTATAGTTCCGGTTACAAAACACCTCTGCCAACAATTTTAAGTATAATTTTAGGTGCCTTTCAGTCTTGCGTGGTAAATTGTGCAAGGAATAAAATCCCGGGAAATGTTGTCAAATATCGATACTTATAATGAAATTATAACAGGCCGATGTCTGTACATTATGATATTGGAGAAAAACTAATATAGGGGGTTTTTATTAGAGCAAAAGAAGCCAAAACAACAGTTTTTAGAATATTTGTCTGTCTGTCTCTATGTTTGTACACGCATCACGCAAAAACTACTGTATGGAATGGAACAAATGCAGTTTTCGCCGATGTATTGATAGAGGTCTGACTTAAAATATAGGCTCCATTTCACCGCAGGAAAATATCAGATTCTAAATTCCACGCGTACGAAGTCGCGGGCAAAAGCTAGTCGGTAATAAAATAATATCAGTAAAAATTACAATAACTTTCAATCATCATAATTTATACTTTGACTTATTCTCTATATTACTATTATAAGTTGTGTACGTACTTTGCCATCTGCCGGGGCACAATTCCAAACTCATGCCTGCGACTGAGATTTTACTGACATAAAAACTTAATAAAACTTTGCCAAAAACGGGAATTGAATCCGAACCCTTACGCTCAACAGCTGCGCTTGCGGTCATAAGACTAATAAGAAGTTTAAATTAAATAACTTACAACCAAATTATATCAACCAATTATTGGGTTTTTCTATAGAAATTCTCAGAAACAGAACGGAGTTCGATACTGAGTCCGGTAGATGGCAATAGGCCACCTATTACATGGGACTTACTAACAGCAGCGGCGAAACGTGGTTGCACAATAGTGCACCTCTGCCCAACCCTTCGAGGATGCAGGCGTAATGCTATATTATGATAAGTTATGTTATTTAATTTTAATATAGCTTTTTCCGTTTGATTCCTATAGGCCATTGGTCAATACTATGGGGCTCAGTTACGGCGTAATGTCAAATGCTACAAGGCCTTACGAGCCACAAGGGTCATGGTCGAGGACACTATACAAAGAATGCGTAGCTTTCGGTCTAATACACAATTGTATGTCCAAGAAATTAGAATGACTTCGTTGAAATTATGTTGAAATCATTGCTTTCTGATATTTGACCGCTATTACTGCTAAGAATGAGATCTTGTATTAAATATTAGGGTCGGCTCGACAACTGGTATCTTACCTGCGTCACCCAATTACTGTGAGACACTTATGCTCTAAGGTTAGACTGTTTGTCAGACTTTTTGGGCTACTGACACCCGTAACGACTATCATAGGTATTCATATTACACCCGGGACCAACTGCTTAACATACTTTCCGAGGCATCGAGGGGTTCTGTTGTGAAAAACGATCACCCATTCAAAGACTGGCAGGCTGGTTTTGTTCTGCCTACCCCTATATGGAATAAGAATTACGCATTGGATAAAATGAATGACTACAAAATTGGTATAACCAAGAATTTTGCTTAAGACAGTGTTTTCAACGCCATTATAAATCTGTGGGCGCGGGTAGCAATATCAATTTCACGCAACACAAGTTATCTGTTTAGTCGTTATAACTTAACTCGTAATAAGTTTAAGGTTTCTTATTAAGTACGTATCATAAATAGAAAGTTTTTCTCGTTAGAAACGATAAAATTTTCTTATTATAACTTGGTAATACAACATGAAACGCGTCTTTGTCGTAAATAAATAATCTTTGTTCAAAACACGCATTAAACGTCACAGAGGACATCAATCTTTCATGACCTATTTCAATTTCAAGTGGCACAGTGTTACGAATAAACATGAGGACTGATGGATATATAAAATGTATTTTGAGCATCTGTTTCACGACAATAAATAAACAGAAGACTGGATTTCAATGTGTCTCGCTTATGAATCCGCGGATGCGACTCGGCCACGAACATTGTTATTTTTGCATGTGACATTGTTATTTTGGTTTCCAGACGAATCGCCAGTTTTTGTGACGTCAATTTATTGACCAACTGTACATTTTGTGAAATTGAAATATATTTCAATGTTTAAGGTTACGCTTCAAAACATTTTAATACTGAAACGGTTTGAAGATAATGAATATTCGGTCAAGTGTAATTTGTAAATAAAAGTCTGTTCCCGTTTTAATCTTAAAAAGAATGGACATAACATAAAAGTTAATTTCAGAAAAGTGTTTCATTAAAGTGTGCTGACAAATAACTGAAATAACATATTAATTTTGTATTTTGTTATTTATTATTTTATAATGAATAAAGGCATTATTTTTATTAAAAACCAGCGATCAGCCCCGACTTCGCACGGATTAATTAACTATAATTTTTATTGTGATTTTCATACAAAAATAACATCCAAATTTTGACGGCATGGTTGACGCAGTGGTTGACTGAATGACTGCTGCTCTATGGGCGGTTTCGAGTCTCGCATGGAACAAATATATTTATATATAATATATAGATGTTGTTTCGGGTCTTGTTGTGTGCATGTGACATGTATGTTTGTAAACTGTACCCACGATGCAGTAGAAATACTAGTGTGGGGCAAGGCAACATTACAAAAAAAAACATTAAATTCAACTATGCCCAATAATTAAATAATATGTATATTATTACTGGAATAAAATCCATAATCTTTTGAGAAATATTTATATATTATATCTGGTGATGAGTTACTTATATCTATGTTCTATCGTACATAAGGCTATTTGAGGTCTTTCACCAACAAAATTTGACCTTTCCCCCGAAGTAGGCGGACCAATCGCAATGTAATAAGCAATGCCAAATAGTCTTCAAATAAAAGAAACACTTTCTCATCTATGTATATAACACTACAGCATTATATTTATTGAAGATGATTGATCACTCCGTCCAGAACGATCAACATCTTTTCTTTCAGACCTCGAGTTACGTTGCCAGAATATAAATATGCAACATTATTTTTTGTATATCTAAAAACAGAACTCCAAAAAGATTTTTGATTTAAATAATGTGTGAAAACAGATGAAAAATATGTATTGATATTTATAAGTTGATTATCTTTGGAATTGTGCCCGGTAAATGGCGATAGCAACGCCCCCTATTCCATCATTTTATTTAGTTAATTATTTATTTATTTACACGGAAAAGCTAATATATTAAATACCTCACCTACCTTACCTTAATAAATTAGATATAAATTTTACATGAAAAAAAAAAACACCAAGAACAAAACAACAAAAATCTTTAAAAAAATATACCGAAAAATTAAATAAAAATAATAATAAATTCTTGAAAAGTACACCACTATCGTGCTATCTTCTCCCAGTGCTCCAGATATTCCTTTAAGATCACCTTCCAGTCAATCCGGACTTTATAAGGGATTCGGCGAAATGTGGGTGTAAATACAATATAACATAGGTACATGAAATTAAATGAAATGAAATTGGTAACTTTTCAATTAAGATTTTTTATTACTTTTACACGTGGGCTATTTCCTATGACTATCCCTGAGAAGAAACCCCGAAAGAAACTCAGGGGTCAAGGTCTATTTTAAAGTCCAGACAGATTATAGTAAAGATTTATGTGAGACAAATATAGGGTATTGTCTGAAATGGCCTTTTGAGGAAAGTGCCATAGCTATTTGAGCTGACCTCTGGCAACAGAGGGCAAGCGTGGATCAGTCCACTTCCATACCATTGCCTAATCCTTATAAAAATTCAGTTGTGCTATGTTATAATATGGTTTTGACTATAAACACCGCTGAATTATAAGTTCAATAACCCTGAACGAAAACATTTTTCGAGAATGAACTTTTCTATCGTATCTCTATCATCATCATCATCATCATCAGCCAGAAGACGTCCACTGCTGAACGAAGGCCTCCCCCAAGGCAGGCAACGTGGCAGGCGGCTTGGGGATCGCAGTGGCTCACCGATTAGTGACAGGACGCTGCTGCCCGTCCTCCGGTGTCTGGCCGCAGTTTTAGGACGTACCCAGGTCCTATAAAATCGTATCTCTATAAAAGAATTTAATTCCGAGCATCCGTAAAAGTACTTGGAGAGCTCCGACAAATAACTTTCCTAATTTAGGTAAAAAACAGTCGTTCAAAGCTTTGAACAAAAAGCAGGTACAACAGAGTTAAGGGTGGGAACGGTTAGAAACGTAAAATATGCCATTGTGTATTTAGGTTCCTTTGCCAAACCCGGCTTCACTACTGACTTTACCTTTAATATTTTTATTTATATATTCCTGTTACAGCCACTTAATGAATAGTCAGGCTCTCGTTGCTATGATCTAATAGTTGATTTTCTAAGGAGAAGAACAAGCAAGAATCTCCAATTTTCTTTTATCTATCCTTTGACTAACAGTGGGTCACAGTCTATGTTTTGATATATAGGTATGTGTTATTCTGAAGGTTTCTGACTTCTTACTTATATAGGATACCCGAGATCAAGGGTCTATATAAGAACAAGCTTCTAACTTAACATAGCATCACGCCCGTATTTCCCAAAGGGTTAAGCAGAGGTGTACTATTATACACCTACATTTCACTGATGCCCTTATTGTGTTCCATGTTATAGGGGGCGAGCCTATTGTCATCTACCGGGCACAGTTATAGAGAATTTGCATACAAAAAATTCCAATAACACTTCACCCGTTCCGGGAATCGAACTCAGGACCTCACGCACAGCAGTTGTACTTGCGACCACTAGGACAGTGAGCAGAAAAGATATAAATTTCTTAATATATAAAATAAACCTTTGGTAACAAAAAAATAGGCCCCAGCAAATTCAAGGGCCGATGCGGTTTTAAATTTTAATTCTTAACTATTTTGTGTCCCCCGACATAAACCAAAGGTCGCCGCCGTTTGTCAGGGCTCCCTTTGATCTGCCGCCAAATACCAAGGCTACAGTCTCCATGCGTTATTACGCCGTCGGGACTGTCGCTGTTTTAAATATGAGATCTGTATTCGTATGGCTAATGAGATTTTTGTTTGTTGTTTTTTTTTTTCAATCGGAGTTTATGGTACACTAGCTTCCGCCCGCGGCTTCGCTCGCGTGGTTTACGAACTCGTACATTTTCCCGGGATAAAAAGTAGCCTATGTGCTATTCCAGAGTATAATCTATCTCTGTGCCAAATTTCATCCAGATCCGTTCAACCATTTTGGCGTGAAAGAGTAACAAAGATCCCATCCATCCATCCATCCTCACAAACTTTCACATTTATAATATTAGTAGGATAGTAGGATATTAAGTAGGATTCCGTAGGATAGGATAGGACAGGATTAGAAACGTGTTTTCTCGCTATACGTATCCCTTTTAACATCAGAATATATGATACGCTTTATGAAATGTATGTTTGCATCATTTATTTGTGAGCCCTTGAGACAATAATAACATCAAACATACGAGTAACATAGCATGATGCCTGTATATCCCAAATGGTTAGCAATCGTAATGTTGTACGCCCACATTTCGTAAGTGCTGTTAAAACGTCTCATGAAATATGAGCGTGACTATTGTCATCTACCAGGCACTGTACCAAACTTCGGTTGCTATTGAGAATTCTAATACTGAAAACCCAATAACATTGCGTGGGAAATGAACCCAGGACCTCACGCATTGCTGCCCTGCTTGCCCTGGACAAAGCCTCTCCAGTGACGATGCGAATGTTAGTACATCGAGCTCCTTGAGTAATCAGTCCCGTCACCAACTTTGATCTTTCGCTAATCATTCCTACACTAGCAAACAGTTGTGATACACACAAACATAGTCCCTATATCTCTAAGTCCCGGACACATTACTCTCGGTCATGAAATGTCCCTAAACGGTTCTTTCAATTTATCATGCCATAAATCACCTCCCCAACGTCCCGGTGTGAGGTCCATGGCGACCGTAATCACTAGTACGCCACACGCTTTTATAAAGTAATCTTGATGAGAAGTAGTTTCTTTTCTTTGATATTTTTGTAATATTATACGGCCTTACGAAATTAATTTGTAATTAGTACCTAAAGAAACGAATAATAAGAAAGTTTTTGACTTGTTAATTTCGCAGAACTACGGACTGAATCTAGTTTAGTAAGATTAATATTAATTTAAAACCTATCATGCCAGATGGCGCTACCAGCATCCACACTATTACAAATGTGAAAGTAACTTTGTCTGTCTCTTTGTTACCTTATCACGACTAAATCACTGATTCGATCATAATGAAATTTTACATTAAGGTAGCTTGGGACCTGGAGAAGAACATAGGCTTATTTTTAATATTGCAGCAAATAGAAACAGACGATGTCGCTGGCAACAGCTCGTACAAAATATAATCGGTTCTAGTACCGTTTGGTCACAACAAAACCTACGTGAAGGCGTTGTGCATTCGCCTCGCTCGCTCACTACGCTCCTCCTCTATAGTTACCCTTCGGACCTAAAAGGTGGAAGTTCTGTGAACTTCTGAGCTCGCTTTTTTTGCTTCCATCCTCCATATTTGTATGAAGTAACAGATAATACTTATCACTAATATTTTTTTGCTTTTGTCCGACACTGTATATAATTCCTGTATCGTGGGTGCGTTAACAAACACAAATATTCACAAGCACAAACATACAGACCCAGAACAACTATATATACGCCATACAAATATTTGTTCCGTGTTGTTGGTCAGGGTTGTTTGGGAATCGAACCCGTGACACGTAGCGCAGCAGGCGAGCGCTCAACCATTGCACCAACCGCACTGTCAATTAGACTAGACACACTAGACTCGGTACGCAGCTTCGCGAAATTAGTAAACTAGAAACAACAATTCAGTTGGATCGCGTAATTTCCGCCTCTACACCATAATCCGAGATTTTTTCAAATAACGCGATCTTAATGCTGTCAAAGTTAAATCGATGCCGATTACGAGTGTGTATCACAATTACCTAGCCCGTCTCATCAGTTTAGCGATAAATAGAAAAGCATGACTATATTTAGAGAATAGCTCCAGTCTAGCCTCGATAGAAATAACTTATTTATTTAGCAAAGACTAGCACAGGATGGAACTTTTCAGACGTTCTATTTCAGCAAATACCTAAGCGTTGTTGTTTTCTAAAGCATTAGATAAACCTGTTGTTTTTAAGACATAGTTTATAGTCTATACTTTTTGTGACTTAAACTTGTGACTGTAAAGAGGCCAGCCCCTCAGGCACGTCCCAGGGGAGACTGCAAAGAGGTACTCCCGTAACCCTGGTTGGTCTTCACGGCGGTCGGTGCATAGGACCCTAATTTTAATTTAATGGCTTTATCGTAACGTAACGGCGATTCTGCCATTGTTAAGATAAAACAAGAGAGTGTTGAGAATTGTCAATAAAATGCAGATAGTGGACAGGACCGAAAAGGCCTCATGAACATACAAACCTATTGAATATTAGAGAAAACAGCGTTGGTTCTAATATCAAACAATTTCTTTTTTATGTAAATCTAAATGCCAATTCCATCAGTTGATTAAGACCAAATCCAAGACGTACTAAGCCTTCCCAACCAAACTGATTTCGTTTTTCTTCCGCCATTTTATCTTATCTGGACTGTCCATTGATACCAACGTTTTCTTTTTATAAGTATAATATCGGTATTGGAATATTTAACCGCAAAACCAGGCTACCGATTTGTATAATAATGCGATTTGTATATGTATAATTATGCCATATTGAAAGGAGGTCAAACACGGGAGGTACGGTCTAACAATTAAGATATAAACCCGGTCATTCGTATGTAAGGGTTGACGTTTTGGCCAAGTTCAAAGGATCAATCTTTTGAGGGGTGAAATTGCAAACGTCCCTAATTTTTAGAAGGGTTTGGGGGATATTTAATCCTGAATAGGCATTCATGGTTTTTAACTGTACTTATAAAACATAATTCAAGCAATCACGTTTGTATCCCCCCAAGGGTTAGGCAGAGTTGTACTGTAGCATCACTTTCGATCGACAATTCCAAACTCTGTGATGGTACTGAGAATATTCTACTGGAAAAACCTAATAATACTACCTGGCTTGGGAATCAAACCGAGATCTTATGTCCAGCAACTATGCTTGCTACCACTAGACAAACGAGACACGAAAGGCTTTATTTATATTGTTATCCTAATATAGGTAAACATTTATCCATAACCAATAAAACCTCTTTTATATCTGTTCAACATATTTCGCAAGTTTATTGAAATTGTTCATTTTTTTCTTTACTTTTTTTTGGACTAATGAAATTATTCATTCGTTCTTCAATAGAGACTTGTTTATGACTTTCGCAACTAATCTTCAGAGCTCACAAGCCGATAGTCTGTAATCCAAAGCATTTTTATTACATTACCATAATTTATACTGTAGCAATTTATTCCTTTGGTATTCATCAGTCTGTATAATTAAACGGAAAATAAACAAAACATTAACAGTATATTTTTTTATAGAATAGTTAGGAATTCATAATCATAAGTACTTATATAAATGGTGTTGTTTTTTTTCCTGTCTTTTTGTTCTTGGAGAAGAGAATATTCTGCCGAGGAGAATATTTTGGGTTTAGTTTGGTTCGTGGGTTGGTAGATAGAGGTATCCTTCTGTGGTAATCCACATAGTGTTAATATCGTGCTCACTGACCAGTTTATCCCTCTCGACCAATAATTGAAGCATTTTATGTAGAGATCCATAATCCTCATGTGCCTAGGATTTTTCCAACTATATTGGGGTCGGTTTCCGTTCTAAACAGTTGCGACAGAGTATTAGTATTTTACACGGAGTGACTGCCATCTGATCTCTGCCGTCCAATTAGGTAGGTAAGATTGGTTGTCAGACTTTTTGGAGTACTCGTACACGTTAAATTGCCAAACCTCTTTAAAACATCATGGGTTTTTTTTATTTATGTTTTTTTTTGTTTTTTTTTTTAATTAGCTTAACTTAAATGTCTGGCTGCGACTGCGCCTGAAAGACATTCGTATCATACCCTGGACCAACTGCTTAATATGCTTTCCGATGTGTAAAAAATGGTCACCCATCCAAGAATTGACCTTAGCAAGATCAAGATCACTACACATATGCTATGAAAATAAGCTTGCCCCGTTTGTTTTTATGGGAGAAAGTACCCTACACCTCTGCCTATATCTTTTGGGAATACAGGCGTAACTATTAAGTAATAGTGATGAAATTCATTACAACGGTACTTATGTAAATCTAGTTGTTATCCCCGGGGTCCTGACATTTGTAACAGATAGCCTGACGGCCTTCACCATGTTTACAATAACAACTCTATTAGGTACTATTTGAGAAACTGTCGTTTCAACTGTATATTTTAAAAACTTTCTTAAATGAAACTTTGAAAGAAAAGGGATCGTACTGTTAGCGACTTAAGTAACTAGATGAATTTTACTACTTTTTCAAAGAAAATAATGATTGTTTTTAATCAACCATTACATACGTCGAAAAAGTTACAATATTCTGAAAAAAAATTTACAAGATACAGAAATTTGGAACATTTCATTCTCAAAAAAGCTTTATACCATAATCAGCTACTTTTTTCACTGACTGCACCAGTTCCATTTTACCCAATTATGAGCATTATATAAGGCCTTAAATATCCACTACTGAGCATGGCTGACATGGGCCATTAACTGGCTTCAATGAACGTTCATGAGGTAACATAGCCACTATCGCAACCACGACTGCTGAGCGTGAGGTCCTGGGTTCGATTCCCGGGTCGGGCAAATTGTTATTGGATTTTTCTGTTTTGAAAATTCTTAGTGGCAGCACGGAGTCTCGAACTGTGCCCGGTAGATGGCAATAGGCTCGCCCCCTATTACATGGGACTCAATAACAGTATCGGTGAAAAGTGGGTGTACAATAGTACTCCTCTGCCTAACCCTTCCGGAAATACAGGCGTGATGCTATCTTATGTGAATATACGTTAATTTTTACCAGGCGCGTCCAGATTCCTTCAAAAGGGTATCGTACTGATCTCTTAGCGAATTTGACAAGCGTATGCCGCAAGCGCATCTCTTCTTTCAATCACCAATCCTTCTACAAAGGGTGATTAATGAATGGTTATAGCAATATTCGAACGTTATAAAATAACACAACCGAATATTTCCGAATAATTGGAAGTTCTCGTGCTTACGCTGTTACTAAATGAAATTAGCCGCTGAGGGTCTTTATTACGGTGCGGAACATTTCAACTATAAGGGCCTTTATTGCTTGAGCAAACAATTTAACTAAGGTCAAGTGTCATTGTGGTGTAAGTAGATATGTGCTCAGCTGGTAACCTGCCACGGCATAGTACAATTTTATCAACTTTTACCCCAACATCTTATGCCAAATGTGCTTTCGGCAGTGATTTGGCACATATTGTAACCGCTTAACCCAGTTAATTACATAATGTAGCATCACGCCTGTATTCTTCAAATGGTAAGGCAGAGGTGTAGGTATAATTGTATACCCATATCTCACCGATGCCAATATTGAGCCACACGTTTTAGGGGGCGAATTTGTTGAGCATTGTAAGAGTATTTTTTATTTTATTTTGTTATTATAAATTGATTCAACTCATTGTAAACCAATATTTTGAAAAGAGTATCCATGAAGTTTCTTGCCGGTCTCTTCTCCATAGGACCCACCCATTTTGGAACCGTGCGCCTAGATTCATAACGTTTTAAAAGTGCCTGCAAAGGCCCATTTGAAATAAAAAACTTTGACTTTGGCATCTACCGGGCGAGGTTCCAAACTGCGTGCTGATCATAAGAATGCTCCACTATGTCTCACCCGGGAGTCGCACCTAGAACCTCATTAGCAGTCACTTGTTACCAGCAGCCTAAATTATACTGTAAAACCATTATAATTTACCTAAATATAATAGCAAATAATATGAAATATTACTTTTTTAAATCATTGACATTATGTTGCTCACATGCTGACGACACGGTTGGCGCAGTGGCTAAGCGATTAGCTTTCTGCGCTACGTGTGGCGGGTTCGATCCCCGCACGGAACAAATATTTGTATGATCTACAGATAGTTGTTTCGGGTTTGTTAGTTTGTGCATGTGACATGTATGTTTGTAAACTGTACCCACGATACAGGAGAAATCCTAGTGTGGGGCAATGTTTAAAAAAACAAAGATGTAGGGCTTTTTTAAAAATAATTAAACAAAAAAGTTTCTACTATACTTCCTAAAAAGTGATAGCCTCATTACTCTAGACGTCGCAAGCGCCACTATTGAGCGTTAGGTTGTGGGTTTGATTCCCGGGTCTGGCAAAGTGTTATTGGCTTTTTCGGTATAGAAATTCTCAGTAGCAGCACGGAGTCTGGAACTATGCCCGTTAGATGGCAATAGGCTCGTTGCCTATTACATGGGACTTTAACAGCATCAAAATGTGAGTGTACAATAGTACACTTCAGTCTAACCCTTCGGGGAATACAGGCGTGATGCTATGTGATTTTAATAAGCTTATTCACCCAACATTTTTATAAGTAACGCAGGTTGTTTCAAACGAATCTACGAAACCAGACAGGAGAAGAATCATCAATCATCATCTGCTCTGGCTATCTCAGACCGCTGTCGCTATTTATATTACTATATGAAAATCTCATTGAATAGAAAAATATGATAAATAATTTCAAAAACCCTAACTGAAGCAAAATTTTTGTAAAATTCTTAATTTACAACAACTGTCTATCGTTAAAGCTTCTGCGGTTCTTGTAAAGCCAGATGTCACAAACATATAGGAAACTGTAATACGTATATACGATACTTATAATATGTATATTTCATATAACATAAATAAATAAGGCACATTTTACATTAAAAAAAAGATTTTGCGTCTTTTACGGATTCAATACAATATAATGCTTTTATGAAGCTGATTCAATCAAAATGAGATGAACTGTACTGTAAGGAATGGTTCAAAAGATATTCGTGCCTTGTTAAGCCAATTTTGTGTATTTTAATGATAAATGTAGTATATATGTAGCTAACGCAAAAAATCAGCATTAAGATGCGATAGCATAGCGATTTTGGAGATAACACATTTTTTTTATAACATACCATGTCAACGAATATGACCGGCAGGCTAATTACGTAAAAAAGCGATAGCAACGCGACAGCCACGCGACAGCAATCTCACTGTCAGCCAATACATTATTTGTCACAAAAATGACGTTTGACAGAAGATATCGCGCGATCTACGTCTGTCGCTACATCGGTAATCAGGCTGCCGGGCTGATTACGGATGTAGCGACAGACGGCTTAAAACTGCGACCAGACACCGGAGGACGGGCAGCAGCGTCCTCTCACTAATCGGTGAGCCACTGCGATCCCCAAGCCGCCTGCTAAGCGTGGGGATTATAGCAAGCCCCCCTTGAGGGAGGCCTTCGTTCAGCAGTGGAAGCCTTCTGGCTGATGATGATGATGATGTCAACCCCATGTATATACCATATTTTGATCTTATCATGGCAAATTCTCTCAGTTATATAAATAACTGTAAATTGACAACTGGTTGTAAAGTGTTATTATTTTATAATAAAACCTTAACCACATTTCAAAAACGAGAAAATCGTTTATAGGAAACCTTTTAAAGCTAGTATTTTCAAGAATATGGCCACAGAATTGGTAATAAAACACTTATCGTATTTTTCGTATCGTGTACTGTGCCTCGTATACTTTTCCGTTGCTCGTATAGGGTCGCGATACGAAGCGATACTGTTGCTAAAGTACGCAATCAGGATATCCGAACGCTGTGGTATTGTCGGGGTGTTAACAACCAGTCGACTTTTAGAAAAAAATAATTGTTTTGTGATAAAAAAATATCACCAAAGGCCACTATCATATCTGAATATTGTTTTATGGTTGTGTTTGAATCCTAATTAAGTGATACCTACATTAAAAAAAAATACTACACATGATTTTTGTGTTGGTCCGATACTAAAATTTGTACGTATTGATAAGTACAATAACCCCTTAAATAGATCGAAATTAGGAGGAAAGGATCGTGTATATATAGTTGTTATATGCTGAGCTTGATTTAATCTTGAAAGTCACAGGTTCCATTCAGTGCCGGATTAAGCAAGCGCGGGGCCCATAGCAAATTGTATCGAGGGGCCCTTGATATGCTAAAGGCTCGTAAGTATACAGTAGTAAAAAAATTCAATATTTAATACGTTTATTTGCCATCTATAGGTTACAATTCTGTTGGCCAGAGATGAAATTGACCTGGCAATTTAGAATAATTTTGATAAGAAACTAATAATTAAAAACTAACGATACTACACAAATAGGTTTCACTCAAAAAATTACGTTCAGGCGGAGGTGGTTTAGATACTCGGGCCCCCTTTTGCGCGGGGCCCGTAGCAATTGCTACTTTTGCTACGTGGTTAATCCGACATTGGTTCCATTCATCGCATATAAAACAAATATGTAAGTATTTGAATGATAAATATTTTCTGATAGTTGTTCTGGGTCTGAATGATGTGAAATATGTATCTGTAAACTACATATATCAAAGATATAGGAAAAATCATTATTTGGGACATACTTTTTTATAGATCGGTTGGCCAACGGCAACATCAGAAGTATGTAGCTACTCACTTAAAGACTAATAAAAGAAACATACAAATAAAGAATACATTCTAACATTTTTTAAAGACATGCCTTGCAATATTATCGTAGCATCTATCCATATTTAATCATTGCGACTAACAGTCGGTCGTGTGTGGTGGTTCTTACGATTTCTCATCACAATAGTCACGTCTGCGCGCTTTGTACCGACTTCACCGGTCTTTGCGTTGTGATGGTAGTATCGGGACCGAGCATTAAAAGCTTTTAGTTGGCTGCAAATGTGCAGTACTGCATAGGTATAGGTTATAATTATAGGTACGCGGATATAGTTATTAAAGGACCAAAGAATATCGATAAGATTGTAATGATTCATAATATAATTATAGGGGTGTCTGCTTTTTATCATGGACCGATAAAAGTTTGGAAAATTGTTTTTTTTTTTTTAATAAGTCATTGTCTGTGTTAGAATTTAGTTTAGTTTTTCATTCCTATATGTATGTATATAGAATTTTTCCCCCGTATCATGAGTACAGTATACATGCAAATATAATCCAACCCGAAACAAATATCTGTATATCAAACAAATATTTGTTTCGAGCGAGAAAAGACCCATGACGCGAAACAGACTGCTAATAGCTTAGAAAATTCACCGGCCGTGGCGTCAAATAAAAATTGACATTTCTAATTTAAATAATTAGTTCAACAATTAATTAGGTTTTAGGTGTCAACTGATCTATACTTCAACGCAATAAATTGGGCAATGAGTAAATTATGAACCAATTTATTGAGATATAAATTCCTCATAAACATTTTACATGTCAACAGAAAAGCTCGAATAAATTGGCAATCCAACGTTTTACATATCCATCAACATTTCTTACTTCGTACATCACGGTATACATAATGTCTGTTTCTCGGCTGCTGTTATACATTGCTAATAAGGACATCTCTCGAAATGAGGACATTAGTAGACATCAGCTTACTTGGGCCATTGGATTCGTCCTTGTTTTCAGAGAAAAACAACATATTTTAGTTGCGACGATAATTCTTGCTAATTCTCTAGTTGTGTTGTTTTTCGTGACCTAGAAGCAAACAACATAACGATAATAGCCAACAATAATTTTGTGTTAAGATAATGATGTATAAATGTAATTTGAATGCACTAAATCTTTTTGGTCCTTATTTCCGCATAAATATGCGATCGTTTCATTATTGGAAAAAACTATTACGTTCTTTAATTTAAGAGCTCAGATCTTGTCGGTGAAGTCGGTCAATCACTACTGCTCTCTATCTTCTGCGTTCGTTTTGACCTCTTGATACGACTCTAGCCTTACTTTCTCCTTCAATTGTTGCGCAAAACTTTATCTAGGCCTTACCCTTCCTCACTTTCCTTAAATTTTTCCTTCTAAATTTATCTTGAAGTTGTGATCGCGTCGTATCAAGTAGCCAATCATCTTTCCTCTCCTATTATCTATGGTTCTCAACAATTTCGTTAAATGATAATAAAATCGAATCTCTGGATGAATTTAATATGAAAATACTTGGTCGAAATGTCGAGTTGTTCGAGTAAACAAGCTGATTATATTACTAAATAACTTATCGTATTAAAGTCGAGAATATCTGCCTCCAACTGACAGTAATGGATAATAACAGCAAGAATTGCAGCGTCTTTATGAAAATGTCACAGTGAAAATAGATTTTCTGTTTCATTTATGAAAAGGTTGGTATAAATGAGTAGTAAGTGGTTTAAACGTTTTCTGTAAGTTTACACGTAAGAATTGAGTCAAACTAAAATTTATGCAATCTAGATGGATCTCATAAAATTGCATTTATATTCCTAGTTTATATACCTATTCACAAACGCCCACTGAACATTGATCTTCTCCTTGGAATCTTGAGAATTCTTATAATGTTACAAAAATGAAAAAAGATAGGTTTAATGACTAATTACTTCAAGATAGCCGATTTGCTATGAAATGAAATTATTTATTTTGCAATTATGATTTTTCAATCACTTTTACACGTCTTTTTTAAACTAGACGGCGTCGGCATGTCCTATGACTACCCCTGAAAGAAACGCCGAAACAAACTCAGGGGTCAAGGTCTATTTTAAAGTCCAGAAATGCAATGGTGATAGCTGTATAATGACATCAGTGTAAAGATTAATGTGATTATGTATTAGTATTTTTCAATTCTGTAGTAACTACGTTATATCTAAGTTTGAGTGACAGTGACAGTTGACTGACCAGGCGCCAATTAGTGCTGGTACTACGAAGCAATCAATGTCGTAACCGCGATTGCGGCTGTCACTAGTGATGTACCTTAATGACAATTGACCGTAAAGAGTCCGAAACATCTGTCCGACATTCGGAATGTAATTTTAGGACATGGTGGAGGAAAATGATCTATTAGGCGTTTTGATGAGAAACGAACGGTACGTTCTGAAGCAAAATTAGACTTTGCAAGTTTCCGAAATTAATTTATGATTTCAACGGAAAGTGATCTAGAACATTTTTAATTTAAATTTAAACAATCCGAGGTTTTATTAAATAAAAAATTAATACATTCAGGACTTGGAAAATAGTAGGTATAGCTTCATAAACGAATTATACGGTATTAACAGTCTGAAATTGATGTAAATAGGTTGAGTCGCTAAAGCACTTTAGTCATCTGTTAATGATATCTATAAGCGATCCTATTCACTTTAGCTAGTCATAACAGTGATGTTTTAATATATAAAGACTAATGAAAATATCAAGTATGAACTGTATAGATTTGGATGAAATTAAGCGCATTAATAATAATTAAGACATAGACCACCTCCTGGACTCCAGGATAACACACAGGATTATTTTTATCGGGGTACATAAAGTAGTTTCCAGGGATGTCAATGAAACAGCATGTACCAGCTTGTTATCGTATAGTTAGATTATATAGTAATACGCTTATTCATACAACCAAGGCTTAATAACATTAATTTCAGAAAATCTTATAGTAACGGAGACGTGAACTAAAATAAAGATTACAGGTAGTTTTGGAAAAAATGCTTACTAAGTTTGCAAAACTTGTGATGATTGATGATCACTCTAACAAATTATGTTTCGGCTACATACTCCAATCTAAATTAGATCTAGTGCAGTAACTTGAAGCAAGAAAGAAAAGAAAAACGAAGAGACCAATCAACAGTATCGCTAATGGCCGTGATCGTTCGCGTGGATTTCCATACTATCTTTAGTAAACCTCCTTCTGAACTCAGGGGTGTTAACTTCCAAAAATCCTTTCTTAAGGGCTGCCTTTATTAGATTAAGGACCTATGTGAAAAATTTCAAGTTTCTAGACTAGGCATTGCTAAGACTCAGCGGGGTAGTCATACAGATTTAAAAAATTGGTTACAAGCTTTTGCAAGATTTGTGATTTAAATAAACGAATGGTTTTGTACACTACCAACGGAGTCTTAGCCCTTATAAACTCAGCAATGTCAGTATATCTTCACAATATATTCACTGACACACTGTAGGCAATGGGTGTCAATATACTGACAATATTTTGCCGTTAACATACATTTTGATTAAAGTATGTCAGTGTGGAATTAATTTGAGAATATTGTCAGTGTCTGAGGTACCTTTAGGGCTTTGATGTAGGTGTATCTGAATTCACCTGAATATTAATTTATTCACCGTCTAGACAAGTTCGCGATAGACATATTTAGATTTTTTTACATGATTAATTTGTTTGTCTCAGACGATAATAATTTACAATGTTTTCACAAAATTTTAGTTAATTTTTTGTTATTTGATAGATGGTTATAAAACGTTTACGAATTTTTAATTGCTTTACCCTTGCTGTTATTGAACTAACCCTTCAAGGCTAGAGTAATTAAAAATCCAAATAAATTAAAGATCTTTAAGCTGATATTCTTCAAAAGAAACATAATAAACCTACGGCGAAGTAAATATTTATAAAAAAAAAGTAAATTACTATACTTTCACTAGCACGACGATTAGTCACCATAGGCAGTAGGTAGACCTTCTTCAGGATAAGCAGTTCTGTTATCTGGCTACTTATTTACAACTGTGCGAGATGCTATCGGCGCCGTAACTTCGCATGCCACACGCTTTTACAACTCCCTCAATTTATCAGGCCTTTTAATGAGCAACATCCTGTTGTAGGACCTCGAAATTTCCTTAATTAGAAATACTGATTTTGATTAAACAAAGGTAAACAAAACTCAATACATATAAAATTAAATACAGTACTTACTCTTGAAAAATGTTTTAGTGTTTTTTTAATGATTTCAAACATTATTAAGTAAATAAAAAACGAAATCCGGTGACGTAACGTTAGCATCACTTCATCATAGATTAAAACTATATTCTATAGAGAAAAATATAGTAAATCAAATAAATGTGGTAAATATATTCGGATCATCTTTGAAGCTACAACAAGTTTGAGTCGGGATCCTTTCGGTGTAGGTAAAGTTTCGTGTTCCTTCCATTGAAGGTCTTTCTGTAAACGCTTTATATATACAACACGCGGCGCAAACTGGGTAACTCTTTTTTGTAGACAAAATATTCGCCGAAAAACTCACGTTCCTAAAGTTCCTGAGCTAGCAGATGGTCAAAGAATGAAGATTCCAGACATTTTGTATCGTATATGTTAATAAACGCAAGCTTTTATTAGTTTCGTTCTCCGCCGACTAAACACGCAATTTTTTATTTTTTCTTTGATAGTCTTGTGGTTGAACGCTTGTCTTCTGTATAGGATGGTCTGAGTACAAAGCCTGATCGCACCTTTGACATCATATCAAATGAGTTAATGATGAAGGAAGAATATCGTGAGGAAATCTGCACACCCGAGAGGGATCCATAAGGTTTTCGATGGTATAAGTAGTCCGCCAAACCGAATGAAACCGATGATCGAGGTATTCATAATTCTTCTCTATCATTCTAGGAGGAGTCTCAGCCTCTTCCCAGAATGAGAAAATTATGAGTGGATTTATTTACCTAGGAATATACATTTTCAGAGATACTTATTCTATCGGGAACACGTATTATAACTACGATGCTTGTCTCCGTAACAGGCTATTTGAGTCCTATTACAATCGATCGAAAAGTGGAGTCGGGAAAGTGGAACAAACAAACTTATTTTCGAACTCGTAGCTAAATTATTATTCATCTGTCTGACTAGCGACTAGAATGAAACAATATTTAAGAACTTAAACTTTTCCCTACTAGTTCATCTAGAGTAGTGATGGGAACTAAATTAATAACGAAAACGGCTTCTAAAACTCGGAAACATTCGTTTATGAATCTGTTATTTGTAGTGTTTGTAGTGTAGCGTTTGTCCCTAGTCTACACAAGAAAGAAAGATCTGTTTCCACTATTCACCTTTTGTTACCTTTTACGTATCTTGAATATTTGATAGTGTATATATTTTTTATACGTATATGCAACAAAGGGGCGTATTGTTTGCTTTTGTGACCGCGTACGGGTCCGAGGGTGTAGTCATTCAGGCCAGGTCAAGGGTTCCGATTGAAATCTCGAGTAAATTACGAAGGCTCTCTGTTGTGTCCCCTTCCTTATTATCATGGAAATATTTGATGACGTAATGAGCTTTTAATAAGCTCTGACTCTTTCAATAAAAATTTGAATAATATCTTTTTTGTGTTTTTAATAATCACATCGTACGTAAACTAATGTGTATTGAAAACAGCGCCAATGTCTTTCTTGAAGCTCTAAATGTAAAATCAATTACATAACCTAAATATAGACGCGCCGACAGAATTTTCCTAGTATTTATTGATTTTTGCAATCCACAGACACACGTGACTCTATTAAGAAAATATTCGTGTACTTTTAGAATATTAGTCCGTGGTTTATAATGTGATAATGAAAATAGAGTGGCGGCCAAACGGTTGTCAGTGTGCGTTTGTTTCCGAATTTATTCGCCGTAATGTTGTACAGGAATAGACCCCAGTTGGCTGCTTTACCAGTAAAATAGATCGTCAAGATATGAGAACGTATGTGAAACCGCGCACCCAATTACAGGTGTTAGAAATATATTTTGAATTTATATTTTGAACGTTGAGTATCATTTTGTGGACTCTTCAACAACTCATTACCATGTAGCGTAGGTGCATAGTAGAGACATAGTGTTGCTATATCTCTACTTTGAATATATATATATACTTATAGTTTTATTTAAGAGGTAATATCTGAAAATCAACTTTAACAAAATGTTCGTTATCTACCTACTTAAATATTCTAAACATGTTTCAATAAATCTGAATTCAGATTCTCGTATCGAGGATTACAATCTAAATTTGGCGGACTAAATTAATTTATTATAATTGGCCAGCTATTACCTAGTCTATGATTGATTAATAACTCCATAAAAGCGGCGTCTGTGATTTCCTTTTTAAATTACCAAGATATTTGCAAAATGCAATGTTTACAAAACTTCATTGAAAAGTTTTCAGCGTAATTAGTACTTATAACTGTTTTCTACATAAGAATACAGTGATTTTCAGTTTACCATAAACAAATAGACATAAAACACTTCAATACGTTTATCTAATTGATCCATTTTGTGTTTTATTTGACATTTGAAGACGGTAATGTTAGTTAAGTGTTATTTTCTTAGAATTTAGTGTTTTCATAAATAACACGCGATGGACATGTTATTGGTGAGTTTGACATTGAAAGAGGCAATTAAAATGATCGATATACCTTACGAGTTTAAGTAATAAATATTTGATTGGTTCTTTGTGAATTTAGCTTCGTTTCTTTGCCTATTGGCTCAATATAATCACTAATAAAAAAGGTTCGTTGTATAAAAAAAAACTAAATTATAAATGGGAGTCGTATCAAGCGGAATCTTTTTTAAATTCAAACCGAAAACGGAGACTATATCACCTCGCATTTTAGACCTTACCATTATTATTTACACAATTTAACACTCATAAGTTAACTACACACTAAGCAACACTAACTATGAACGAGTAAACAACACTTATTTTACCACTACTATTATTTTTTATTACTGTCAACTCATCATCAACAAACTATGCAAGTCCGTACGGCGTGATTTTCTGGCCGCATCGCGTTCGGCGCGTAAAATCAAAATTAGAACACACAATACGTCACTGCTTTTTTTTTTGTTTTTCATCAACCAGTGTTTATTTCATTTTAATGTTCGGATACAATCGTGTTTTTTTTTAAGAGATACGCTATGGTGTTCTCTGTTCGCGGTCGTTATGCCGACTGAGGATTTTGCCGCGCGCCCGACGAATATTTTACTCCTTGGTCACTAGCGTATTATCGATGATTTCAATCTTGATAACACAACAATGGGGTCAGGGTTCGACTTGAACCGGTGATGAAGCGAAACTGTGATATAAAACTGACAGGTTTAACGCAAGTTTTATTTTCGCAAACAAAACTTTTTCTTTTGTAGGTGTAAAATGGAAGACGGGAAACAATTTTCGTATGAACAATTTTCCAATAGCCCCGAACATCCTAATACAAGTCACGTGAAAATCATCCAGTATTCATTAAATAGTAATTCTTTGAATAACTTAAATCGCACCACGATAATCAGTAAGAACACGATGCCTTTATATTAAAGAAAAAAAGCCTTGCCTGAAATCAAATCTTTGCTCATTTTTTAAAGTAACTTTAAATTCAGTCTCTGATTATTGGCCTGATGACATCCTGATTAAACGTTTAATATTTGGAACTCGAAACAAAACTTCTTAACGAAATAATTAGCTGCACTTGCATTTAAACCGCTTAAAAGTTTTAAGTGTGCATTTATATTGTTTTAGATTCTATTTTGGATGTATCCATGCTCTTTTATACTCATAAACAGTGTTAGCTGCCTCATTTATTACTTGGCATCGTGATGAAGATATTAGGTATGGTATAAAGCCTATTCACACGACCGATAGCGTCACCGTTAAAGCTACCACGTATTATTAACTTTGTATAACAATTTATACAGACATTATTACAACGTCAGACTTGTCTGAATGAGGCCGAACATTTAATATGAAGCATAGGCGATAGCGTGTGTAACTTAATTTAGATATTTTATCTTAGAGCCTGTTCACACGAGCGTCAGTCAGCGTCAGCACTAACGTTCCTAGATACCTAATTTTGCATGACAATAAAACTCTGCCATACTAAAAGCTCGTTGCCATTGTTCAATTGTTTTGATAGTTTGTCGTTTAAATGACGCACCTAAAACAGCGTTAGGGTTAACGCCCGTGTGACAGCCCTTTATCATATTTTAGGTTGGAATCAGTATTCTGTCTGACTGATCGATTAAGATCATAATTTCGTTGGCTAACTTCTCAATAAAATAAATTATTATACCCATGTATAATGCAATATTATTCTCATGTACGCTATCACAAGTTTTCTTACTATTTACTATCATAGTAAAGTAAATTTTCATGATAGCGATTTTACTTCTTAACTTGGTTACATTAGGGATTAGAGTCGCTTATGTCACATCTAGTCATAGTAAAGGTTTGATTTACTATTTACTATATTATAAAGAGGTCATGTTAGCGACTCTAATCCCTCATGTAACCAAGTTAAGAACTAAAATCGCTTGCATGAACATTTACATTTACTATGAAAGTAAATAGTAAAAACTCATAATAGAGGTACTGATTCCTTTATGATTAAATTATTAACATTTGAATACAGACGTGGTTTAGTCAGGTCTTAAATGGTGATGTGACGTCTCTCAGACAACTGTCTTAACACGACATCAATTGAAATCTTAAATATCAACAATTGTTTAAAATTAGCTCTAATGAACACATAACATAGCATCACGCCTGCATTCCGGAGGATTAGACAGAGGTATACTATTGTACACCCACTTTTCGCCGTTGCTGTTATACCGAACCTATTGCCATCTGCCGGACACAGTTCCAGACTCCGTGCTGCCACTGAGAACTTCCATACAGAAAAATCCAATATCAGGTTGCCCGACCCGGGAATCAAACCCAGGACTTCACGCTCAGCAGTCGCAATCGACCACTAGACCAATGAGATAGTCAGCTCTAATAAATGATTAGCTTTTTTTGGCCAATTTGTACTACTAAAGCATTAATGTATTGGCTGCATAAACCTGACAATTAGAATAGAAGAATAGAATAGAATATCGTTTATTTCTTAGTATGTGGTAAATACAGATGTTAAACTTATATAGTGGTTCACATATACTACCATATCCGGTGTAGAAATAATACAATTAGAATAATATTTAACATTTTATAATACTTATTTAGACTAATTTATACATTTACAACATTATATACAATTAATACGACTCAAAGATCACTCGTCGTCTATGAGACACCCACGTCAGAACTTAAAGGTTAATGTTATACAGAGTGCAGACTACAGACTCATCATATTACTAGTACAATAGAAAATGATTACTATTATCCTAATGTCTATTAGTCAGGTGAACGCATATTGCTTTGATCCGCAGTTTCGCGGATCGCGTTAGCAATATATCGAATTCGCTAAGTCAGGACCAACTAAAATTTATATCATAGCGATTTATTTTTTATTGATATTATTTTGATATATTGCAATACAAGCTTAGATTTGCGTGCATGCATTAGGTACTGTTGAACAAAAAGATTATTATAGACTAGCTCCCGCCCGCGGCTTCGCCCGCGTGGTTTACGAACCTGTACATTTTCCCGGGATAAAAATTAGCCTATGTGTTATTCCAGACTATAATCTATCTCTGTGCCAAATTTCATCCAGATCGGTTCAGCCGTTCTGAAAGAGTAACAAAGATCCATCCATCCATACACCCATCCATCCTCACAAAGTTTCACATTTATAATATTAAAGTAGGATACAGGAATTGAATATTTTTACATGTATGTAATATGATCCATTTTTGATTATCCTAAAAAGAAAAAAAAAAGTCTTGCGTTAGATTAAGACGTAGATACACTTCCTTATCCATGTCGAAGTACAAGCAAAACTCAAATTTAATTTTGCTTACACCAAACATAATAATTTTTGAGTGATAGAGTCATAAAAATGAAAACAAAAGACGATCTTTCTGATTTATGAGGTTTACAAAATTCTTTACATTTGCGATAAAACGAAAGAATTCATGTTTACACTTCAAGCGTACTCGCCCCGCTTTCTAAGAACATCATAAAACATTACCAGTTGCGTCTGTCTTACATGCAGTTGCTATAAATTATTATCCTGCATTACGAATGCTATAGGTTCAATGTAACTTGACTGAAATTACATAACATAAGATAGCATAACGCTTATATATACCCAGATCTCACGAATGCCGTTATTGAATACCATGTATTCGGAGGCAAGCCTACTGCCATCTACCAGGCATAGTTCCAGGCTCCGTGCTGTAACTGAGAAGTTCGATACAAAAAAAAACTCAATAACACTGCCCAACCCGGGAATCGAACCCAGGAATTCACGCTAAGCAGTCGACCAATGAGAATGCACTAGACATGGGCAGGCTATTTGAGTCAGAAATTAAACTACTTAAATTATTTTGGTTATTTGAGTTTTTTAGTCTAATATTTTGGGGATTTCTGTTAGACAATTTCGGTATGGAATTATGCTTGTTAAATGAGTTCGCCTCCTACACAAGACTAAATAACGGCTAATTAACTATCAACTATCTACCTAACTGTGACAAAATACATATGCGCAGCGGCGTGCACAGAGTTTTAAAACAGGGTAGTCAGAAAATTTTAAAAGCTTACTTACCAAAAATACCTAATACATGTTGGTATTGGTTTGTCGTCTTGTCGATTAAATCATGATGTATGTGATTTGCCACCTTGAATATCGTATATTAATTATTTATCTGAGTTATGTAGGGTAGGCAGTGTCTTTTTGTCTTTATGAACAGCAAGCTACTAAGCGCATATGCGTTCACGAATAAATATAAAACGTAGATATAATTCCTGGTATGAGGGTATTTCGATATTTCCTTTTATTGGAGGTGTCAATCGCCTAGACGTATTATGTTTCTTGGCATTCAATATCAACACGTCGCCGCGTCGGGTCGTGTCTAGCAAATGACTAGTAGTTCATGCATATCGAATATTGTCACTTATTTGACAAGCGTATTCAGACAACCATGTACATTGTGTTAATGTAAGGAGGGTATGTATGTATGTACCGTCAGTATAATAAATATGTATACACGTAGTGTTCAGGTATCAAAGTAGCTAAATGATACCACTGCTTTAAATGCTAATTAACTTTATTGATTGGACCATCGGTTTAAAATATAAAGGAGCGAGGGAGCACACGCGATGGCCGCTAATTGAGTACTACTTTGATTGAACACTTATATTATTAAAGTAAGGTAAAGCGCTGAGTTGACAGTGTACGGTTTCACCGTACATGCTCCCGGGCCGAAAAGATACATAAGATTCACACATCTTCTAATCTAAAAGTACACTTTTTCATAATAGGAGAAGTGGCTATATCTTGTTTACTACTACTGTTAGCACTTGTTATATTTTCAACACTAGGCTGACGGTCAGCCGTACTCTGCTTTCGCGAAAACACAACACTATTTTCTGCACTTTGCAGGAACTGTAATGAAGAGGCTGTCCGTCTTCTTTTCCATAGGAAAATCGCTGCAAACACCACGGTCGCACCCAGCAAACCGTAGCAAATCGAATACTGATGGATGTCATGCGTAGATAGAATATCATCAGGCGAATTAGTATTGGTGGCTTTCAGTTGTTCAATTTGCTCTCTTAGATTAGCTAATGTTCTGTTCATATCTGTTGGAACTTCGACTTCTTTGTAGTGGGAGAGCGATATATTTACTATATGATTGATTTCTGCTATCTGAGGGGTTACCATTTTTAGGTCTGAGTTAATGGTATTCGTTGATGTAGAATGTGAGAATAAAGTAAAATCCTTACTTTTTATTACGCACTTAGACTCCAAGCTTATAATTCCAGCTCCAGTCACTTGTTTAAAAACCACTTGATCTTGACATATAATTCTTACCGCATAGGTATTACAACAAAAATAAAAGTAACTGGAAGGTTTGTTTAACTAGAGCCAAGTATCTTGACACGGCGACCTATTAACTATGCATCGTTTTGAGACATTATCAAGTTTGCAAAATTTCTCATCGATGGATAGATGATTAATTGGTTTGCTAATTTGACAAAAATAAGCTTGTTCATTATGCATACACAATTGAAGCTCCAAAAACGACATCGTGAAGTAAGCATCCTTTCTTAAATTGATAGCAATGTATTCTGCTGCTGGTTGTACGCTAATCATTTCGTTGTGAACTTGCTGAGGAACCGATAAAATTTTATAAATCTTGTAACTCTCTCTGCTAGTTAAAGGAAAAATGATTTCAAATATAAAATATTCCTGCATCATTCTCGCTTTCACTCTCAACATGCTATACAGGTCTTTAAGACCTGATTGAATATTGTCTACTGGTAGCGTGATATCTTTAGTTAATTGTCCGGAGATGAACTGCAATTCATTTAGAAGCTGACTTGGTGTCAAAAGGTGAGTGTTGATTTTTCCGTGAGAAATATCTGTGATGGTATCCAGAAGAGTATCCTGCATTCTTTTCAGGTTTTGAATCACATTGATGGCTGTTACTGCGGATAAAGTAAAATCTTGTAATTTTTCTAAACCTTCCACTTCCTTTTTTATAGTAAACGCAGCATTGTCTAGTTCATTCAAATGTTTATTTATTGTTTTATGCTGTAATTGGATAGTTTGTTCGGTTCGTTTTAATACATTATACTCTGCTTCAACAATAGAGGTCTGATTTCTTAACAGGTATGTTAAATGACGCTCGTTTTGTTTTACAAGTTGAATGTCTTTCTTATACTGTTCCGCGAAACGCTCGTCTAATACACCGAACAGACTATTAGCCACGTAACCGACACCATTGATAAGGCCGCGACGATGCCTCTGTCTGGTGCGTACGTCAAAATGTTGATTAAGCATGAGTTGATTGTAGTGTTGTAATTCCTTATAATCATGATTTAATTGAAGTACAATCATACTACAGTGATTTTTATCACTAAGAGATGAGCAGAGTCTTCCTAAATAATCTAAAAATTTCGATGCAGCTGTATTCCCTTCCCAATAGGGGGACATATCATAATAGACTATCAAATTCCATTTGTCTCGAATGAATTGGAGGTTATCGATTGGCTCGAAATACAGTGCATTATTGCTGGGTAACATTGATATATTAAACGCTGCTTGAGATGTTGTCAGCAATGAAATAAAGAAGATTAGTGAAATTGCCATTGACACGAAATTATATTTTAGTTTGCTATATTTATACTGTAATCCATTCGTCTGTAGGTTATCATTGTGAACTTGATGAACCTTTCTGCTTTCCATTTTACTAGAATCAGGTAAAATCGGTAATATGGAAAGTTTAACAACAGGTCTTTTAATAGTTCCACTCTTTGTTCTTAAGGTAACTACTCGAACTAATTGATCTTGACCCGGGTGAAGTTCTACTACTCTCCCCATCATCCACTTCCCAGGTGGCAGATTATCATCCTGAATGGTGACTAGATCACCGATTTTAATATTTTCTTGCGTAGCTTGCCATTTAGCCCTAATGGATAGTTGCGTTAAATATTCCGATCTCCATTTCTTCCATATATCGTTAGATATTTTTGCTGCTAAATACCAACGAGTCCTTGCATCTTGCTCTGTCTCGATTATGGTATTCCCGCATCTCCCCGTAAAGAAATGAGCTGGGGTAAGGACATTTAAGTCTTCAATGTTTTCCGATAACGCGCACAAGGGTCGGGAATTCAAACACGCTTCCATCTGTGCTAAGATAGTAATGTACTCTTCGAAGGTTAATTTTTGAAGGTTAAGACCTGTTGTTAAGCTTTCCATTTTACTAGAATCAGGTAAAATCGGTAATATGGAAAGTTTAACAACAGGTCTTTTAATAGTTCCACTCTTTGTTCTTAAGGTAACTACTCGAACTAATTGATCTTGACCCGGGTGAAGTTCTACTACTCTCCCCATCATCCACTTCCCAGGTGGCAGATTATCATCCTGAATGGTGACTAGATCACCGATTTTAATATTTTCTTGCGTAGCTTGCCATTTAGCCCTAATGGATAGTTGCGTTAAATATTCCGATCTCCATTTCTTCCATATATCGTTAGATATTTTTGCTGCTAAATACCAACGAGTCCTTGCATCTTGCTCTGTCTCGATTATGGTATTCCCGCATCTCCCCGTCAAGAAATGAGCTGGGGTAAGGACATTTAAGTCTTCAATGTTTTCCGATAACGCGCACAAGGGTCGGGAATTCAAACACGCTTCCATCTGTGCTAAGATAGTAATGTACTCTTCGAAGGTTAATTTTTGAGTTCCAATTACCCGTTTAAGATGATGTTTTAAGCTTCTTACTGCTCGTTCCCATAATCCTCCGGCACTTGGCCAGGATGGAGCATTAAAATGCCATTCTATCTTTAAATCTGTTATTTCAGCAAAAAATATTTCGTCATACATGTTTGCTATTTCATTATACTGTTCTTGCATTATATTATTCGCTCCGACGAAATTAGTTCCGTTATCACTGTAGAGATGTCGGGGTGCCCCTCTTCTGGCTGCCATCCGACGCAACGCGGCTAAAAATGCAGAACTACTTAAATCTGATACAAGCTCTAAATGTACGGCCTTAGTGACCATACAAATAAACAACGCGATGTAGCCCTTTGTAGTCCTAATTCCTCGTCCCTTATTGCTTTTAACTTCAACATAACCGGTATAATCTACACCAGTATGATAAAAAGGGGGGGCAGGATTGCTTCTAGCCTCTGGCAGCTCTCCCATCAACTGATGTTGCCTTTTGGGTTCATGCTTCCTGCAGGTAACACAATTCCTAACTTCTTTTCTTACAGCTTGATTCCCACCGATTATCCAATATTTTTGTCTAATGTTAGACAATGTCAACTGGGGTCCGCCGTGGAAGGTAAGCTGATGAGCCTCCTGGATAATCAGAGTGGTCAAACGACTTTTGTGGGGTAATATCGCAGGGTGCTTCATTTCCATACACATGGTTGCTTTACTCAGACGGCCTCCGACTCGTAATATACCGTTGCTATCCATAAAAGGATTAAGTTTTAATAAATTGCTTCTATTATTAATGTTACCATGTTTACGTAAATATTTTATGTCTTCCGAAAATTCAGTTCTTTGTACATATTTTAGTATCAATAATTTTGCTTTCTTTAATTCGTGCAAAGTCAGATATCCAGGCCAACATAAATGCTTACTTGACATTGCACCTTTTTTAAATTGTATTATATTGATAGTTCGTAACACCCGTGCTATAATTTTAATAACTTTAATAAGCGAGCTGTGATTTGCCAGCAGCTGTAATATGATGCTCTCTTTGTCATTATTTTGGACTGAGTTAACATTCACTGAAGCATATTTTGTTTTAGCTTCTTGATCCGTTGTGTAAATAATATGCTTTTCTGCTTGTTTTTCATTAAAAAACTTCATTGACTGCGGCCCTTGCCACCATAATGCATGACTGCTTAGCTTTGAAGGCAAGATTCCCCTACTAGCTGCATCTTCCGGGTTGTCCTCGGACTTTACATATCTCCAGCAGCTTGGCTCCATTAATTCTGTTATGCTTTTAGTTCTGTTAGCTACAAAGGGTTTCCATCGACCGGGATCCCCTTGGAGCCAGCCCAAGACAACCATCGAATCTGTCCATCCATATATTCGTATGTTATGTTCATTTAAACAGCTAATAACTTTTTTCATTAACTTTGCTAACAAAAGAGCCCCGCTTAACTCCAGCCTTGGCAAGGATAGATTTTTAGATATAGGTACTAATCGTGCTTTGGACACGACCAAGACCACTGATGGCTCATTTTTTTTATTTATTCGTGCGTATATAACCGCTGCGTAAGCTTTAGTAGACGCGTCACAATATCCATGCAGTTCTATGACGTCGTCAAGTTGATAATTAATCCAACGCGGTATTTTACATTGGTTAATAAATTCTAAATCTGCTCTTAACATTGACCATTCTCGTTTGATACTTTCAGGAACTTCTTCATCCCAATGCATTTTATTTATCCATAGTTTTTGAAATATCAGTTTTAATTTAGTAGTTACCGGCGCTAACCAGCCTAATGGATCGAACACCTTTGATATCTCCGACAAAAGTAGACGTTTAGTGAGTTTTAACTTTGGATTTGCTAAATTGTACTTAAATGTAAAGTTATCCGTATTAGAATCCCACCGCAACCCCAAAGTTTTTGCCGTGTTTTCTGACTTAAAGTGAAAAATGATCTCACCATTGTTTTCGTTGTTATGAATGTTCTCCAAAAGATCAGAATTATTACCTGACCATTTTCTTAATGTAAAACCACCCGATTTTAGTAACCTAGTCAGATCTTGAATAATCTGTTTGGCATTTTCTATTGAATGGGAACCATGAACTAAATCATCCATATAAAATGACTCTTCTAATACCTTGGCAGCTTCCGGATATTGATTCCTTTCATCAGCAGCCAATTGCTTAAGAGTCATCATCGCTAAGAATGGTGCTGCTTTAGTCCCGTAGGTAACAGTCGTAAGGTTATATGTTTGTAAGGGTTGCTCTGGTGAATATCTCCATACTATTTGCTGATACGGTTGGTCTACTTCATTCACGATGATCTGCCTATACATTTTTTCTATATCGGAGGTGTACGCATACCGATATTGACGCCATTTAATAATTAATCCCTGAAGATCCTGCTGTAAATTTGGTCCTTTATACATCAGGTCATTCACACTATATCCGCTTGATGTCTTTGCTGACGCGTTAAACACCACGCGTAACTTAGTAGTTGCTGATTCAGCTCGCTGCACGGCGTGGTGCGGCAAGTAACATGATAATACTTGCTTATTGTTTTCGCTGTAATTCGGCACCATATGTCCTAAGGCTATGTACTCACTGATAAACTCTTTATATTGTTCTGCTAAACAGTATTGCTTGCTAAATTTACGTTCTAAATTTTTAAACTGCGCTATAGCCATTTCCTTTGACGACCCCAACTTTTTGGTGATGTCTGGATTGAGCGGTAATTTAACCACATAGCGTCCATCCTCACGACGCTTTGTCGTTGAGGAGAAGAAGTCCATACAATGTTGATCTTCCAATGATAAGTTTGAATCTTCGCTAATATCTTCGATTTCCCAGAACTGCTGAATGTCATGAGTATTCTTCAATACAACATTACATTGGTAGGATGAAACTTCTCCACCGCCGTATATGATCCACCCGAGCTGAGTTTGTTGCGCTACTGGCTGTGACGCACCCTCTCCTTTAATCACTCCTCCTAGCAATATCAAACCATGTACTTGAGCGCTTAGCAACACATCCACCGGTCTGCTCTCGTAAAAGTGAGGATCAGCTAATTTAAGATTTTCGAGATGCGACCACTTCGACGGTATAAATGATTTACTCGGTAACGGTTTAAGTAAATTGTTCATTACAATTACATCTGAAGTAAATGAAAATTCATTATACATCGAGACGCAGGTTAATGTGATCATGCCCTTAGAATTGTTCTTCTGTTCTCCAATACCAAATATTAGACCATTAAATTTTGATCTTTGTAAGCCTAGTTTCTTAGCAGCGCACTCTCTGATAAGAGATACTTGAGATCCGGGATCTATTATAGCTCTTAGAACATGAAGGGATCCATCCCCCGCTACCACCTTTATCAGAGCCGTGGCTAACATCACTTCATTCGTACCGTGATTATCTTGTGAGACATGCGATGTAATAGCCACATGGTTTTCTGCTTGATTCGATTCCGCTGTTGTTACAATTGCGCTATTTGGCTGCAACAAATTTTTTGAGCACGCGTCATGTAAAACGGAGTGATGATTTCCTGTGCATTTGCGACATCGTTTAACGGAAACGCACTGCTGACCTTTGTGATCGAATAAACAATTTATGCAAAGTTTTAATTTTGAAATCGTATTTATTTTCTCGGTGTTAGGTAACTTAAGGAATTTTATGCAATTCGCCAATGCGTGTTGTTGACCGCAAAGGTAACATTTGATCGATGACACGTGTAACGCTTTTGAAAATGATTCAGGCTTGCTGAATTTATTGCCAGAATTATGATTATAACGTCTTGCTGGATAGTTCTCTGACTTGTCGCTAGATACCTGATTGTTCGATTTTTGTATAGTATGATCTAGCTTTCTGCGAGAGGATTCGAGACTAGTAAACTTGCTCTCCAAGTAATCCAGAAACTCTTGCAGCATCGGTAGTTCTCTTGAATTTTTCAGGGACTCTATATAATCCCCGTAGGTTTCGTTATCCAGCTTCTGCGATAGTAAATGCACAAGAAGTGGATCCCACGTGCTGATATCGATGCCTAAATTACTAATAGCGTGAAGGCTCTCCCGGGTTACATCATGCAACCTTTTAATGTGCCCCAAAGTTTGCTGCTGCGTGCTAGGTAAACCTAATAATGTATTTATAATAGAGGTGAAAATTAGCTTCTTATTGTTATACCGCTGGTTGAGGATTTCCCAGCAGGTATTATAATTATCAGAACTTATCGGAAGATGCTGAATGAGTCGTTCTGCTTCACCCCTTACCTTGCTCTTTAAAAATTGCATTTTTTGCGCTTGTGACAAGGTAGGGTTGCTATGAATAGCTTCAGTAAAAAGATCTTTAAACGAGATCCAATACTGATATTTCCCCGTAAATATTGGTATATCCATTTTAGGGGTGGAGTGCTCTCTGTGTGATACACTCCATAGCTTTTTGTTGATCATAGTCTTCAACTGAATGAAGGATCGCTCATGCTGGCTGTATACCATCTCGTATTCATCATCTTCTCCACCGAGCTCACTATCTATTTCCCAGTGCAGGGAGTCGATTTGTGACCAGCGCGCTTCCAATATTTTCAATGCGTCCTCCATCTCCCACTTTTCCGACATGGCATCTATGTGGATTAAGGCAGCGGATCGCTTGAAAGCTTTAAAATTTGCCGCTTGCTTACGAATCAAGTCATCTAATTTGCTTGTTGAACCTCTAGATTCCATTGCTCGAATAATGCTAGGCTTAGATTGCTGCTCGTAACCTGATGGCCCTACTTCTGGTTGCTTTTGCTCCCCCAAACTTGCTTGGGTACTCCTTGCGGTTGCTTGAGTTGATTGTATGCTAGATAACTGTAGGCGTTGCTCGTTGATTAAAGTCTTGGTGCTTGTATAAACCTTGCTCACTTTTTCATGCTCAGAATTTTTGAAGTATTTATGTTCTTTCATCCCATACTCACAGATAGCTAAATGATTATTTTGATAATCCGACCAATACTTTTCTAAGAAGTCTAATCGCCTTTTAAAATAGTCATCCGATTTCCTTTCGGCACTATCCTTTTTGATATTTATCGGTATTTTCTGAATTAACTCGCTTAATTCGAGTTGCTGGTAGTAAAGATCTTCCATTATGCTAATAATTATGTAGTTAGTGATAAAAAAGGAAAGATCTTACTTGTGCTACGCTGACGCTCGACCTTTGCTGCTGCTGCGCTGTAGTCGCGCTCCGTCCGCTGACGTTTTACTTGATAGATATCGATGTCCTGCTACTAAAATACCGATGCTGTGCTGTTGTAGAACTGGACGTCTGGCTTCTATAAATGCCGATCTCCTCTGCTGTTCAGGAAGCTAATGTCCTTATGCTGGTAGTGCCGACGTCCCACTGCTAGGGATGCCGACCAACTTGCTGCTAACGGTGCTCGATTTTCGCCCTATGCTGCTAGGGTCTTGCTGCTATAACGTATTGCTAAAGTTCTGTTATCACAGAGATGCTGCTAAATTTCCCACGTGACACTGTAATCCAATGCACTGATAGGTAACCGAACGTGAACAACGGCAAGTCTTTGTCACTAGCCAAGTGTATATCAAAAACTCGCGAGGTCCCGCACGGTAGCTCGAAGGACCATGTTCAGGTATCAAAGTAGCTAAATGATACCACTGCTTTAAATGCTAATTAACTTTATTGATTGGACCATCGGTTTAAAATATAAAGGAGCGAGGGAGCACACGCGATGGCCGCTAATTGAGTACTACTTTGATTGAACACTTATATTATTAAAGTAAGGTAAAGCGCTGAGTTGACAGTGTACGGTTTCACCGTACACGTAGCAAAATTCGAACGCATATTCTTGAAAAATTATTGGTTAAAATCATAAAACTTAAATGACTACGTATTTTTATATAAAATTAGTCAAGATTGCAATTACTATTTCCTCTAAAAATCAGTTTTGAATTTCATTAAGTGTATCACTCTTTTTGATGCTGACTGTACATCCACATTTCACCAATGCCGTTATTAAATTCCATGTAAGTAAAGCATGAAATATAAGTAGTGCCTTTTGGCGGCCGTCGAGCACGATTATAAACTCTAGGTTTGTTACTCAGTATTTTTTAATAGAAAATATCAGTAACACTATCCGATCAACTGCACTTGCGACCACTACTCATACATTTTTGGCTTGCGCTAACTATGGCTAAGATTGAGACAAACTTGACTAGACCCAAATCGTTCGGCGCTCCGATTGGTGGAGAGCACGAAACGGACCAATCGGAGCGCCGAACGCGTTCGATGTAGTAAATCGAATTTGTCAAAAGAAACTTACACTAGGCCCTCTGATGTGAAAGAGTCTAATGACTCTTTTGTTCTGAAAACGTAGAAATTATTTTCCAGGTTCACTAAACACCCAAAGTAGGCTTGGTTGTGACTTTCTAGAAGAAACCTTTCATCATAAGTAGGTTTTAAGTAGACGTGCGCCGGATATGGGATCAACAAACAGATTTATTTTAACTAAAATTAATGATGAATTATACAAAGTCATGTCTGTTTCATTTACAAATACTGTTTACTGTTATCAGAATAAAGACTTTTTAAAATATATAAATCTTAATTTATAATACTATTTCAATTATTCGGCAAACTAAGCCAAATATTCGGCAGAATAGGAACATAAAAATAAAAACGCCGAACATACCGAATACTGGATTGGACCGAAAATTCGGCGCATCTCTAGTTTTAAGATTCTCGCATTAAGTCACAGGAGATTTTGTCATAAACATACAATTAGATGTAAATCCGCCTTGTTCACACTAGACTAATGAGGCCTTCGAATAAAATGAATACACATTGGAAAACATTTAATTGAATAAACCGATAACGCAAAACAAAATGTAAACCCCCAACAATCATTAGTAGCAATTGAACTGACATTTATTGGTCTGTTTATTTACTGATGTGTATCTAGATCTACTGGTTCATTGTTGATAAATAGCTTTGGGGTTATATCACAAATGATGTCATCGTCATCACTTTAACAGATAATAAATGTTTTTTTTTAATCTATACCTACCATTATAATTTAAAATTGCCGTGTTCATTGTGTTTCATTACGTTGGTAATCATTAAATGAAAAAATACTTCCCGGTATTTCTGTATGTAAATTCAAAGGCCAAGGCAAAGTAGCCTGAAGTTCGATGGCGTGCCCGGTAGATGGCGATAGCTCTCCATTAGGATACATGGAATTCAATAGACATATTGACGAAATGTGAGTTTACAGCAGTACATCTCTGTCAAACTCTTTGAAGAATGAGTCGTCTATGTTATGTAAAATAATATTCACGAACTAATTTGTCAAAAAAAATTGTAAAATGTACGAACGTCTCAATACAAATATTAAAAAGAATTATCAACATTAATATACTGTCGGATAGTCGTTTCTATCGATTAGTTTGCAACGACAGATCTTTCTTTCTTTTGTCTTTTTTATTTTAAACTTTGCCCCACTCTTGTGATAATTTCTGTATCGTGGGTGCGTTTACAAACATATATAAACAAACACCCAGATTTAAAACAACTACTACTACTATCTGTAGATCATACAAATATTTGTTCCTTGCGGGAATCGAACCCGCGAGACGTAGCGCAAGCGTCGATCTATGCGCCAACTATGCCGTCAGCCGACGATTTATCGTGAACATAAAATCGTTCCATATATGGGGGCTCCAAGGGTGTGACGTGTCCATAATTTAACATAAAAACCTATAACCCAAATAATAGATGCTAATAATACAATACGTAGTACGTATTTACGTACAAATACAAATTTCGGTGGTATGCGTGGAGATAATTAGGAACATTGGATGATGTCATAATGTGCTGGAGGTGTGGGCGTTGTTAAATGCTGAAATTACACACACTAGGTAACTGTAAAACTGTATTTCACGTCATTTATATAGATATCATAATGTGTATAGGTGACCTTTATAGATTTTTTTTAAGTTAATGCGCATTGGCATGTGTTCCGTACATAAAAATCAAAGAGCATTTAACCCTTTAACCGACAACGACGATTTAAAGCGTCAATCACGGTTTCAATCTAGACGCCAATGCCGCCAATGCCGCCGTCATTTTTTTGCCATATGTTTGACTGTGAATTAAGTAATAAACACTAATTTCGCATTTATGTGTGGATTGACGCTTGAAGGCGGCGGCATCGGCGTCGGGATTAAAATCATTATTGACGCTTTAAATCGTCGTTGGCTGTTAACGTGTTAATTTTTATCACATATATAAAAACCATCTTTGTTGATAATAATGTAATTGTTATAAAAACTGCTTATCTGCTATTTCTCTATAAACTACTTTTGAATAACAAAGGGCTGTTGGCACTCCATCCAGCCGAAGAAGCGCCTATGCACTTTGCCGTCTGTGTACCTACGCGTCATAAAATATGAGGCTCTGTTTTAATGACCTACTTTACTCGTTTTTTTTATAATTGGATAACTTCCAGATAATTCCAAACAATAACTCTTTCAATTTCAATGCGCGCTCGCCGCGGTCAGTCCTTGGGTGGATGACCATTTTTCATACATCGAGACCCTCCATGCCTCAGAAAGTACGTTAACCGATTGGTCCCGGGTGTCATATGAAGACCTATGACAGTCGTTACAACGGGATAGACAGGAAGCAGATTTAAAAAAAAAAAAAAGAACTTTGCCCTACCCTAGAATTTTCTCCTGTATCGTAGGTAAAGTGTACAAACATACATGTCACATACACACACAACCAGACCCGAAACAACTATCTGTAGATCATACAAATATTTGTTCCGGGCGAGGATCGAATCCGCGACACGTAGCGCAGAAAGCTAATCGCTTAGCTACTGCGCCAACCGTGCCGTCAATGTAATTGGGAAAAGGCAGGCAGATGATGATGATGAGTGTACCTGTAGATACTCTATTTATTACTTATAACAATAGACAAATAAAACCTATTTAAGCAAGGATATGTATATTTAGCAATAAACGTTATCTTTCAGCAGCGATTCCTCTCAGTTTTATGTGTTTAAGAATCTTAACTGTCAATAAGATGAATGAAACATTACTTAGAAGAAAAAAAATGATTCAAAAAACACTCTTCCCTAGGTGACTTTTGTCTTTTATCATCCATACTAATATTATAAAGAGATATTTGTTTGTATGTAGGGTGTAATCTCAGGAACTAAAGATCTGATTCAAAAAATTCTTTCACTGGTTGAAAGCTACATTCTTCTTGAGTGCTATAGGCTATAAATTATATATTGCACGTAGATTACGCGGACGAAGTCGCCAACAAAAGCTAGTACCTAATAAATTAAATATCAAGTCGTAATAGCAAGTCGATACTTAAACCTACCTACATCATGCAAGTCAATGTTTTCCAAGAACAAACACTAACTACGTCACTTACGTTAACTTATTGACGAGGGGTCGGTGGTACTAAACACGTTGGTATTGACTAGGGATGTTACGGAGGTGGATTTATCGGAGGCGGAATCGGAGTCGGAGGTTCTCGTAGTGACCTCCGCGGAGTCGGAGGTGAATCGGAGTCGGAGTCGGAGCAAAGCTACGAATGTAAAATGTAAATAAATAAGAAAGAAGAAACTTGTCGCAACTCGTTCACTCTTCTTTCATCAGTTGCAAAGAACACGTGTACTCCGTTAGTTGTCATTGTCATGTAGAAAGCGCTCGGTAGCGCTGCAGCGATAGCAAGTCATAACTTGTAATTCCGATATATACCTCCGTTTTTATATATAGGAACCGGAGCCGGATTCGGAGGTGTAATTTTAATCGGAGGTTCCGACATATCGGATTCGGAGTCGAAGCTCCGTAACATCCCTATTTGACCTATTCACTTGAAATAGTGTCTCCATTTCATTTCAAGGCCGGATTTATCACATACGCAATTAGTTACAAAATAATTATAACATAACATAGGATCGCGCCTATATAACCCGAAGGATAAGTTAAAGGTGTACAGTCAGCCGCAAAAAGATGTATACACGTAGCGAAATTGAAGCCATTATTCTTGGAAAGGTATTGGTTGAAATAATAAAATTTAAATGACCCTGTATTTTTATGTATCCGCAGATACTATGTATGAAACTAGTCAAGATTTCAATCACTATTTCCTCTAAAACCCGCTTTTGAATTTCGCTACGCTAAAAGATGTATAATTTTTTTGATGCTGACTGTACTATTGTACACCCATATTTCGCAGATGCCGTTATTAAGTCCTATGTAATAGGGGACGAGCCTATTGCCATCTAACTAGCACAGTTCCAGACTCCGTGCGGCTACTGAGAATTTTCACACAGAAAAACCCAATAACACTTTTTCCGACACGGGAATTGAAGCCAGGATCTTACGCTCAGCAGTTGCGCTTACGACCTAGTTGTCGCAAGCCAAGAGGCAGTCCAAATAATTCTTTGAAAATACATAACGTCTCAATAACAGCATCGGCGAAATTTGGGTGTACAATAGTACACCTCTGCCTAACCCAAAAAACTGGCTATGTTATGTATTTCATTTCATATTGATAAGTAAGTAGTTATCTGTTTTTCCCAACTACAGTGAAGTCGGCTCAAAGACCAACCAGAAGTGGTTAAATATATCAGAACTGGCAACTGGTACTATCTCATTTTGGACAACATTACAGGATTAAGAAGAAACTATTGACCGCGTTATGCATACAACGCGATCGATGTTAGTACAAATTGAATGAATTCGATTTCGGCGCCTAATTTTGATTGAAGTGAAATATGCTTGTTGCAGCGCTGCCGGGTATGAAATAATTTAGAATGGTATAACCAAGTAAAATCTTCATAGAATCGAGAAACGGAGCAACTGCCATCTGACCTCCACCACCCAATTACTAGGAGCCCAGTAGTATGTAAATATTATGTATTAACATTACATACGTGTGGAGAAGGTTTTGGCAAATTGCACATTTTGGATGATTTAGCGCTAATTTAAATGAGTCTGAGCCAATTTTCTAATCCAATTAAGCGAGCGAGCGCCGGCCATCGCGCTTTATTAATAAAGCGGCGATAGAGTTAAATCCCATTGTGTGAAAAGTACTTAATAAATTCAACCCATTACTGTCCCAATGCTGGGCAAGGGTCTCTTCTCGGAATGAGAAGGGCTGGGCCTTAGTCTACCACGCTGGCTTAATGCGGGTTGGCGGACTACACACACGCCATCAAGAAATTTATGGAGCCCTCTAAGGTGTGCAGGTTTCCTCGCGATGTTTCCCTTCACCGTTAACGCAAGTGACAATCAAATTCTGATCCGCACAAGATCCGAAAAGTCAGAGGTGCGGGCCGGGTATGAATTCAGACCCTCTTGCATGAAAGGCAAGCTATTAAACCGCTGTGGTACTAGGTAAGTTAATTGTAAAAGTAAATGAGTCATGAGTAAGGTAAGTTAATACTTAGTCCAGTTTAAGAAGTACTATGTGCAAATAAAATGCTTAGTCTGTCAATGCTAAATTAATTTACTAACTATTATCAACAACATCATTGCCTGTGTAAATTACATGTCAGTTGCTTAAAAGGTAGAAAAGAAACCCTTGCCCTGCAATAGGACAGTAATGGGTTGAATTATTTATTATTTAAAAGTACACGAAACTTGATTTACAACATTTTTGAGACAACTTTATATTTATAGGTAACTCTACTGCTGATCCCAGTGGACAGTAGAAGCTAGTAAATCACTGCCATCTTTTGAAACTCGCAAAACTCAACCACAAACTCAAACAACAGTAAGCTAAACCGATTTCAGCTCAATAGTTCCTACGAAGCGAATAAAGCTACCAGTAGCGCCATCTGTTGTTAAAGTTCGACAACGTAAACTGAAAGTGTGCCTGAAAAACAGCTTACTGAATGGTTTTCAGAGTACTTGTTGGTTTAACTGAAGTGGGAATGAACCGTTAGATGGCGTGGCTGGTGGAAAATTCTGGCTTGAAGAGATTGAGACTCGAGATTTATTCGTTTAACAACACACTGATTAAGAGGTACAAATAATGAGCTTAAAAATTACTATACGATCTTCTTCATTTATTGCGAACAATCAAACCTTTGAGTGCCACTGTTTTTACTCCAACGTGTATATTAAATATGGAACAAACAAACATATCAAGCGGGAGAGAGGTTACATAAAAATACCGTGTATCTATATAAGAAAAGTGTAAAATTCTACCGCAAGTCAAATAGTACCTAGTATTAAGAGTATCTTTTAGCTTCTGACAAAATTGTCTTGAAATACGCGAAAATAGAAGTTTGGGCGTTAACGGTTCCTACATTTAAATCTTAACGAATTAATTTGATTTTGGTCTCTATCGTTTTGTCAGATTACGTTTTTTCAAAATTTTGAGTTATTTAATAATAATCACGAGATAAGTATAAGGAAGATTTTTAATGAAAAAAACGCATTTTGTGGTTTAATTATTTCTCTATCTATAAACAATATAAAAAACAAAAACGTGACGACCTAGTTTTTACTTGTGTCTATAACATAAAAAAATCAGCAAAATCAACTCATGTTTAGCTGGGTAAAAATGTTAACGCATTTTGTTTGAATACTTTTAGCTAAACTATAGTCTTATTATCAGCGGCGTGCACAAAGTTTTTAGATAGGGTGTGCAGAAAATTTTATTAGCTTACTTACCAATAATACCTACTGCATGTTGGTATTGGTTCGTCGTCTTGTCGATTAAATAACGATGTATGTGATTTGCCACCTGAAATATCTTGTGATGAAAATTTATCTGAGTTACCTATGTAGGGTAGGCAGTGTCTTTTTGTCTTTATGAACCGCACGCCACTGCTTATTATATGTGATTGAATGGACACTACTTTTATGTAGATAGGTATACTTATGGACTTGTATAAGCCAGCATGTCACCCTCAAATGAATTATTGAAGGTATCACAATAATATGTCACTTAAGATTAAGTATCCTAATCCATTTTTACAGTTATCGATGATCTGCGTAATCACGCAGCAATTTATCTGAAAATTACAAAAATCTTCACGTCATTCATCGTGACGTTATATTAGAAGTTGTATTAGCCCCAAGTTCAACGACCTCTAGCTTTAGCGTTACTACAATTATTAAACTGATAAAAAAATGAAATAAATAACATTAATAATCTGGTTAACAAACATAACTTTACATAAGAAAGTTTATGATTACTTAACAGCTCAACTCGCGTGCCTAAAACCACGGGCAGTCACGGAATATCACAAATTCAAACTTGGAACAGATTCAATTCAAACAAAAGTAACGGTTTAAATCATTTAAAGAATCGATTCTCAACCTTTTTGGTGCGCCGAACCCCCACTGGACATGAATATTCCTTGCTGCGACCAGTCTCATCGATTACTTACCTACTTGCGACTCATTTTTAGCAGCCCCCAATAGATCATAATCCAGTCTTCTTCTAGTCGAGTCGTCACGAGCTATTATACAGGAGTCGGTCATGTCGTATTGGAAAGGTTACAACGAAACTGACTGCTCTGGGTGCGTCAGTAGTGGAAAGATTAGCCAGTGTGCAATTATGCCCAGGGTGCGCCAGACGAAATCAATTTTCGTCACTCGTGGACGTCGCATTCAAACTATAAAACAATATTTTTTAGTTTGAATGCGACATTTTGTGCTTTAAAAATCCTTACTGACTAAGGTATGGCCATAACCATTATCTAATATAAAATTCATTGGATGAAAGTTAAATGAAATGGTGCATTGGTACCACCTAGCACTCCCCAGTTTTATTATGATAATTTATACACTTTATATTGTAACCTGTGCACATTTAAACCAATTAGAATTCTGCTCATTCTGTATGATATATTTAGGTGTTTTAATTAAGGTACTGGAAAGCGGGTCAATTTGGTAATGTAATAACGGACTATTTTTCTAGACAGTGTTTCTAATCTAGATATTTTTTCTCAAATCAAAAATACCCATAAGTATTTACCAGTTAAATTATACAATGTGGTGACTAATATCATAAGTGTTAATTTCTTTTTTAAATTAAAATAATTGGAAAGTTAACATTATTGAATACTAGCTTCCGCTCGCGGCTTCTCCCGCGTGATTTACGAACCCGTACATTTTCCTGGGATAAAAAGTAGCCTATGTGCTATTCCAGACTATAATCTATCTTTGGGCCAATTTTCATCCAGATCCGTTCAGCCGTTCTGGCCTTAAAGAGTAACAAAAATCCATCCATCCATCCTCACAAACTTTCACATTTATAATACTATTAAAAAAAAAATATATAAATTAAAAAATATTAAATTAAATTAGTAGGATTAGTAGAATATGATAGGATATCAATGAAAAGCACATAGTGGATAGATAAAGTATTCTTTATTGTACACCAAAGGAAAAAATACAATGCGAAAATACATTTTACACATAGGGTACAAATGGCGGTCTTATCGCTAAAAGCAATTTCCTCCAGACAACCAGTGCATGGAAAGAATTTTTGGAGAAAATATAGAGGGTAGTGGCCGATGTACGAATATTAACTCATAATAAACATTTATATAAACAAATATCTCAATGAAATAAATATACATGTAATACTACTTAGACTTAATAAATATAAATATATATATATTACTTAATTATAAATCATAAAAAAAACATTACGCAATCCAAAAAATCTTTTAAAAATAATAAAGAAAAAAACCCGTCCCTATTCAAGATTAATATGCTCCAAAAGGGCCTCTGCCTGTTGGACCCATGTCTCTTCGTAAGCCTACCCAAAGACCTTGCGGAGAACTTAAATCCTGGAGGGACTGGGACTGACAAGAAATTACTTATATTAATTATTAATTTTAAATATTATATTCATTTACCGTCTAATTGGTCTATTTAGTAGAGAAGCGCGACTGCTTAACTTGAGAACCAGCGATATACGCTCTTAATCGTAATCAATATAATTTTGACAATTCAAGAATGTCCATTGCGTTATTCTTACTGTCGAGCGGAGTGATTTTAAAGCATACTACGCAATGTAAATTTTACATTTGTCAAAACTGAATTTTGTTCTTAAATTTATGATTTCCTTAATAGTCTACAGCTTATAGTTAAATAGCAAAAGTCACGCCCTCTTTTTCATTGTACTTTTTAATAACGAAATGTGGGTGTACAATAGTACGCTCCTGCGTTGTTACTTCGAGGAATACAGGCCTATGTTATTTTATTGCTCTAGTAAACAAATTCGTGGAAAGCGATCTAGGTGCCGACATATTTTTTGATACGAACCCTGTACTCAATAAAAAGGTGTTAATGTTCGTCAACAAATTTTTACTAAAATAATTTCTTTGTATTTCATATAAAAATAAATATATGTTTATTTTAATATTTTATTAACTAATTGTTAAGTGGCCACAGAGAGCTATCAATCGAGAGGAGTGGAACGAGGGTAGGGAGGCCTTTGCCCTGCAGTGGGACGATTATGGCTGATAAAAAAAAAGTGTTAAGTGTCAAAGTCAAAGTCAAGTCTAACATATAAGCGTTTGATATTATACTGTAAGTTTATATTGTTATTGAATAAATCAATTAATTAATAATTATGTCACGGACTTGAGAATTCCTTTACAGAAAGAGGCTTTGTAGAGGTATGTGGTGTGGATGCGACTGAGGAGCGTTCTACTTTCTGAGTTTGATTTAAAAATAGCCTGCAAAAGCCTGTTTTAAGAGACTGTATAGTACTGTAGATACTCGTACTAGTACTACAGTATCTACTTAAACTCGTACATCTGTGTACATAAAACCTGTTATCTACGGACGGGTCCGGAAAATCTATATCCCTACTCTTACTTAGCGATTAGCTTTCTGCCCTGCGTGTTATAGATTCAATTCCCGTTCGGAACAAATAATTGTATGATCTATAAAGAGTATAGAGTTAAAAAATATTCTGATACTGCTTCTGCATTAGTATCTACATATAATTAGGTACAAGATTATTAAGCACGCGTACCTTAGTTTCTGTCTACCGCTATGGGAAAAAGGCGTGAAATTATATATGTATGAGGTATGTATGTAATGACAAAATGATGCTTTTTATTCTACTGTAATTATGGATAGTTTAGTAACCCTAACTTAAATTAACTGTGTACATAAAACTAACTGTTCATGGTCATGGAAAAATAAAAATTGTAACTTTGAATAGTTATAAAGCGTATTTAGGTTAAGCTTATTTTATTTCAATAAGTGTGTAGGTATTTATTTTTTATATGACTCTATGTTTTGATGTGACTGTGGTCTAGTGGTCGCAATCAGGTCCTGGGTTCGATTCCCAGGTCGGGCAAAGTGTTATTAGGTTTTTCTGTATGGAAATTCTCAGTAGCAGCACGGAGTCTGTAACTGTGACCGGTAGATGGCAATAGGCTCGCTCCCTATTATATGGGACTTAATAATGGCATCGGCGAAATGTTTGTGTACAATAGTAAACCTCTGTTACCCCTTCGGGGATTACAAGCGTGATGCTATGTTATTATGTTATGTTATGTATTAATTTTTCTTTTATCTTTGTTTACTTTGTTTTTCTTTTATAATTTTTGTGATAACGATTAGGAGCCATCCATAAATTACGTCACACGAATTTCATGTTTTTTTGACCCCTCCCCCGTCCTTGTCACAGCTGGTCACATTTGTGAGACTCCCTAGTGTGACGTCACATATTTTGCAATTTAATATTATTAAATTAAAACAGCAGTTCCGAAATTAGTTTTATTTCCATTCATTTGAAACCACGGCGAGGCTCTCGAAGAACTCGCCAACATAACAATTTAAATCTTATATTCACACAGATAGAGTTGGAAATATTTTTTAGTTTTTCGTTAATAGTTCAAATTTCACGTTTTAATACTTAGATATATTAGATTTTGTAATGTGATGTCACGAAACTTAGGACTCCTAACTTTGCCTAGGAATAATTCATAATGACTTACTATATCAAATTGCATTTGCAATGCTAAATAATTTAGGAGCTAAGATAAATATTTCATTAGTACTTTAGTTAAGAATACTGGTTTGTACTACTTTACAGAATTCGTACAGGCAAAGTTAGGAGTGTAGGCAAAGATACATAAAAAAAAAACAAACGCATCTTACACATCTGCTCACACGCAGAAAAGATAAGATACTGATAACCCACATCGACCGTTTCTAGTGTATCTACGGAAAATAAGGATGATAAATTAGTTGTATAGGCGAGTGAAATTGTATTTTTATATTTTTTTAAAGAAGAATAAGCTTAGACATAATGTTGGCACAGTAGTGGTTGAACGATAGACTGTTGCGCGACATGCCGCGGGTTCGATTCCCGCAGGAAACAAATATTTGAATGGCAAACGGATAGTTTGTTCAGGTGTTTGTTCATGTGATGCATATTTATTTTTGTAAACGTAACCACGATACAGGAATTGTGCCTAGTGTATTTACGTATACATAGGTCAGTAGGTATGTGCATATATACATTATATATGTACCTATTGCGGTTGTGGTCGCTATATATAATAATTATTATATCTAACCACAACCATTAATAATTATCTATTTGTTTGTTGTGCTGCAGTGGGGGAGATGCGACCAGTTTGACCTATGTTATTATTTATTTAAGTTTTAATTATTTTAATGTAAAATGTAAAAACACTTAAGATTTTTTAACTAATATTACTAAGTGAAAGAAGTTGTAATATTATATTTAATATATGTATTTATATTTTAACTCATTTTAGTAAATAGTTGGACACGTAAATGTAAAAAGATATTATGTCAGAAGTGGGATTCGAACCCACGCCCACAGAAGTGGACTGCGACCTGAACGCAGCGCCTTAGACCGCTCGGCCATCCTGACTTGTATTATCTGAATCAAATATCATATCGCACTGTTTAATGGTAATATTATTGAAACTTTAAATACATTTTAAAATACTATAATCTTAAATAACAAAGTCAATATTGATAGCTAAAATTGCCTCATCACAGGAATGCTAGCGCCGCGACCAAACGTTGCCGTTCAAAAATCAACGTTCCCGAATTACATTCTAGGTGCAAAATTGAACATCATGCTATTAACATTGCAATAACAATGTTGTCGAAAGTCTGTATGGTTCTGAGCGATGTCACTTGACAATCACCAAAGCCGACGTGACGCTTAAACATTATATTTTTGAATTATTGGTCGTAGAACAAAATGAACACCGTATTTTTATAATCTGAACGTATTATTAAACCAGCTAAACTACGGGCGTGAGCACAAGCTCCCGAAAAGTCTTTAACAAGTGGCGGTACACCTATTACCTATATTTAATAGTCACACGATAATATAATAACGACCTATGTCGTATTCTCCCCAACCTCCTCACTTCACACGGGTACTATTTGCGGTTGTCAAAGCACACTACGATAAATTTCCTAGCCCCCTATAAAAGTACCAGTACCCTTCCACTATCGGCCATTCGTTACCAAAAATACGCGTTACGTTCCAACATCAAAAATATTCGTTTGTTTTCCGGAAAATGCCGAATGATTACGAGTCGGACCCGGCAGTGAGCAATTTGCGGAATTACCTGAAGATCCGCAGCGTTCACCCCAATGTTAATTACGGTACGTATATTATTGTATTAGCTACTGACGGCCGTCCCGAAATGGGAAATCGGATTCGGATCGGACACACGGTAACATTACGGGGGTAACGATTCACAAATGATCATATCATTGGCATTGTCACATATAATTTTTGTATACATTTTACTGTTAGATGCTGTTGGTCTTCCAAAGAATAAAAAAATAAATAAATGCATAGCACAGTACAAATAGTGCTATCCACGAAGACGCGTCCCACAATTTTTTGGTCGACGCTTTCCAGCTGACCGTAACGCTCGCCCGTGATTAGTCATTTTATCGTAGTGTGCGTGTGCACTCACAGGTAATTAGTGTGTATCGACAGAACTAAAACACTAGCACACTTGTACTGAAGCGATTAGGAAGAAGAGTGGGGCGCGTCTTCTTTGATGGCATTATCTGTAAAGGCATAGCGACAAAAGACTATCACGCCTTTGATACCAAAATCGTCGGTAGGGATGTCGGTGGCTTAGGGTCAAAACAAAAACTGCGATGCGACGTCGTATCGTAGAAATCTACGAGCTCGCACGACGCATCGCAAGAACTTGCGAATTGATTCGCAAATCTTCTTTGTTTCTTTTCCTATATCTTCTTATCAATAACAGTAGTGCGTAACTCTTTTTACGATCCATGTCACTACCCAGTTCACAAAATAGGTTCAGTACGGTTGAGGATCGTCGCAGGAATGGTCACGCAAACCGTGGAAGTGAGACGTCTTGCCGCACGAAATCGCATCGCAGCAATTCGCGTTGCAGTTTTCTGCGTTGTGAATTCGCATCGTGCCTAGTTTTTCTACAGTACAGCGTTTGTACTGTTCATGCATACTAATCATGAGTCCGTCATGGCCAGTGCTATGGCCCTCGGTTATCGGTACCAATACCGTTTGGCAATCGGTTTCGTTAAAACAGTGCCAAGATACTCTATAAAGAGGTTGTCCTCTTGATAGAAGAGAGGAGTTGGCCTATGTTTCTTTTGTTTTTTTGGAACAGGTTGCGCCGTAGTCCCACAGTAGCATTTCTCCTGTATGGTATTTCTCATGTACCGTGGGTACAGTATACAAACATACATGGCATATGTATTTGTATCCAGACTATACCAGACCCAAAACGACTATCTGACCTACTAATATTTATTCCGTGCGGGAACTGAACCCGAGACACGAAGCGCAATAAGCTAATTATTATTATAATCGCACAATCTCAAAATCGTGTCGACGAAATCTATGAAGGAGAATAAAAATAAAATAGAGAACTACATACTTAAATTAAATATAAAGTGAACATTCAAAACGTTTCAAATTTTAAATACCAATCTGAATATTCTCTCAATTTTGTTTCCATCCAATTTGGATTTTTAATATTTTTTCAATATCGTTTATTATGTCGGTATTTCGAACGCGTTGTTTTAGTGTAAAGCCTCGTTAGGCCGAGGACAGACCGTCGGTATTACACCAGTGTACACAATAGAACTTTTTTTAGAACGCCGCAGCACCTCCGGTCTGCGCAGTTTTATTCATAGCGGTTTGTGTATTGCAGTAAAAAAGATTATTTAATTTGTTGATGTGGACTGTAAGTGTAACAATTTATAGGCCTTTACATTCAATACAAAATACACGAGTATATTGTATTGGATTAGTGTGACTTTTTGACATAATTAGGCCTAGTGTATGGCCCTTAATACACTAGGTCTCATAAGCGTAGCGGTCTCGTAGCGTAGTTACATAGCTACCGCGCAGATTGATCGATCTGTCAGGTTAAGCAGCACTTTTCGCGTTCAGTTTTTGGATGGGTGACCATATTTCACAAATCGAGACACCTCTGTGCCTCGGAAAGCACGTTAAGCAGTTAGTCACGGGTGTCATATGAAGACCTATGATAGTTGTTACGGGTGTCAGCAGCCCAAAAAGTCTGTTAACCAGTCTAACCTTAGAGTATCTCCCAGTAATTTGGTGGCGGAGGTTAGATAGCAGTGGCTCCGTTTAAAATACTGATAGTCAGCCGCAACCGGTTAGATTAGAAGCCGACCTCAGTGTAGTTGGGAAAAGGCAGGCAGATGATGATGCTCTAGTCATCACAAGCGGCTGCTGACTGAGCCTGGTTTTGAATTTCATCTATATCTGACCCTGTTTAAGTACCTATTTGTTCGACTGTACTCCGTTACCATCCGACGACAATACCATTTTTCAGATGAATGCCTCAACTATCTGCGCGGTCAGGCTGCAGAAATGGGTCTTCCAGTGGTGGTGTACGAGCCCCTCCCCAAGAAGCCTATCTTAGTCATGACCTGGATAGGCCTGGAGCCGACCCTGCCAAGTATTCTACTGAACTCACATATGGATGTTGTTCCAGTGTTTGAGGTAAGTTTGCTGGCATTGCACTGCACAATTCTACCCTATTTTTGCTCATCATATATTCAGCCCAATACTGTCCCACTGCTGGGTAAGGGCCTCTTCTCAGATTGAGAAGAAGTAAGGCCACTACGCTGGCCTGATACGGGTTTGCGAACTATATACACCATCGAAAACTATATGAAACCCTCTCAGGTGTGCAGGTTTCCTCGCGATGTTTCCCTTCACCGTTATTGTAAGTGATAATGTTCGTGATCCGTACATGGTTTCGAAAAGTCAGAGGCACGGGTTTGATCTCAAAGCCTCCTGCATATAAGCTTTCAACCGCTAGGCTATCACTGCTGTCTCAAACCGCAGTAATAAAAAAAGCCAAGAGTAAAACAATGGTTGAGGTTCGTTTAATTATCAACATTATAAGAGCCTGGGTGATATTCCTTCGTCCTACTGAAAGGAAGATAAAAATATAACCTGCACAACTGACTTTGTAAAAGCGATATTTATGTCCTAGTAACCGAAACATTCTGATTTCATTGCTATTATAAAAAAACCTGAGCATGAACTAAAATGTTTTAGTGTTCAAGTGACTACGTTCTCCCCATTTAAGATTCTTTAGCGAGTATCTAAGTGCTGGCAAGTAAATTCTTAAAGAATCCCCCTTTTTAAATATTTAGATGCAAAGGACGCGATCCGAGAATCGTTTAAAATTAAATTTGAAGTAACCTAGTTCCAAAACTTGGAAGATTTAAACCGAGGACAGATTCTTAACCAAGTTACTCATTACAGAAATACATTTCTATTGCTATAATTACTGCAATTAGCACTAAAAGACAAGGGATGTATCTTAGTTGGTTTGCCAGCGCATCGTCTATGTTTTAGCAGAAGAGCAATACTTATGCGTTGAGTTTTAAAATATGATGTTGAAACAACTGAGTTTTGAATATGGCCAAACCAAAAGTCTGCTACAGTAAATAGTCTTGAAAAAATGGCGCCATAATCACAAAACTTGGCTATTGAAAGATAATCCCTTGCATAGATATTTCGCTATTTTTTTCTTACTTTGTTGTTCTTTATTGTCTTACTTTTGTTACTGTCTAAGGCTGCCTTTTATTTGATGGAAAAACACGGCTAACGGAAATTAAACGTGTAGGTATTGATGCGGCAAGAAATGAAGTTCCTGTCAATAATAAAAACGTAAACATGCCATAATTTATCAACGTGTAAGTCGACAATGTCATAAAAGACGTCACACAAAGTAAACATTTTCGAAGTGCGCCCACGTTTATAACACGTTTAGTATTAAACTAACAACGGAATCCCTTCGTTGACGTTTCTATAACGCGTTAAGACGTGACCGAAATATTCAATAACTCACACTTCGCAGTTTGTGATAACAGTTATTGCCTATACTGTTCATATCGGCAAACTTACGTAGGTAATGATATTATAGAGAACTATTTTGATTGTTTAATAAACAAACCCTGTATGTATCTAGGGTTTTCGGGGGAAAGGAGATTTAATAATAAAGTTTCTAACAGCATCATTTAATGCAATAATAGTTCCTGGGCGCGTCTGTATAGTAGGTAATAGTAGTTTTGACCACAAATTTTGACACACACCTCTGACATTTCGCTACGATGTATGCGGATTAGAATTTGATTGTCACTTGCGCCAAAGGTAGAGGAAAACATCGAGAACAAACCTGCACATTTACATTTTTTTATTTATTTTTTTATTATTATTTTATTTTTTATTATACAAAGCCAATTAAATTAATAAATTACTTATGTATAAAATTTACATATAAAAACAAACTTCTCATAGTACTCCAGACATTCCTTTAAGATCAACCTCCATCTGCAAACACATCACAATCCGGTCTGGAATCAAGGAGAGAATTGAGCGCGGCGAGGGTTCGTGGTATTGGCGATCTAGATCTAGCTACAGTACGAGATGTTGCAACAGAAAACAGTCTGTATTTTCTGTTTCTCCGATAATTATTAAGGATTGTCCTTAATAATTATCGGAGAAACAGAGCAAAACAACAAGCAGAGTAACTAGCCGAACTTCATAAAGGTTCCATGGTGTCTTTAGTTCGCCAACCTGCACCGGTGCACTCCACTAGGTATGGCATCTCTCTTCTCATTCTGAGAAGAAGCCTGTGTCCTGCAGTGGGACATTAATGAACTGAATTATTATTATTATTTATTTAATGTTTATAAACGGCAATTTTAATCTTCCACATCTGTTTATTTGTCAGAGTGAGATAACGCTATGAAAACTAAGCATTAAATAGAGACTTTGATGGCCACCATTGACAAATAATCTATCTGACATTAACAACAAACGATAAGAAAATCTCTGTCACCAGAAAAGCTGGACGTTCCCACCATTCGAGGCGCATCTGAAGGATGGCGTCATCTACGGGCGAGGAGTTCAAGACATGAAGTCTGTGGCCATACAGTACATCGAAGCCGTTAAGAGGATAAAAGCCAAGGGAATCAGGTTGAAGAGGACTGTCCATCTTTCTTTTGTACCAGGTTAGTTTTATAAACTTGGTAATCATTAATTTCCATACAGTCTATCCCAACTTACTAATGTCTAAAAAGAGGACAATGAACTGCGATTGCCTGAAGACGTGAGATAACGTGAGATTCGTGTGAGACTGCCTCATTGGTGGTGGCGACTAATGAGGGTTCAATTTAATTCCTGGGTTCAATTCCTGGGTCAGGCAAAGTGTTTTTGAGTGTGTTCTCAGTAGCAGCACGGAGTTTAGAACTGTGCCCGATTGATAGCAATAGCCTCGCCCCCTATTACATGGGAGTTAATAACGGCATCGGCTTGTATTATGTTATATATGTTTAAATGAGTTATATTACACAAAAACAATATGTTCAGCTTGGCGGCTCTCGCGACATGCAAAAGGTCATATCGTTTCATCGTATCTGGGTCTATTGTCTTTCTAGTAGCTTCGTATCGAGTTAGCGATCTATCGAGCGCCCTTATTAGCCCAAATGATGCTGAAAATGCACTTTTTTAAGTACAGACTGAGACAGTATTTTGAAATTGAATTAAAAATTATGTTCGGCCTGAAATTACTGAAACAAGGTGTCACAGATTTTCTTGTATTAAGAACAAATCCAAAACGTATTTATTAAAAACTGTGAATAATTAAGAGATTAATTAAAATTACTTTAGTAAAAAAGAAAAGAAAATTCATTTATGCCTTGTGTCCTAAATATTTTTTATTTTCTTTCCAAATAGTCGTTCAGTAGTGTAAATAATAAAAAAAAAAACATCTAACGGTGTGCCTCACGGTTAAACTTTATAGCTTTCTTCTATCATTGAACTTGGATCAACTCTTGTCATTCTTGCTGACAATACTTGCAACATTTTTGCCAAGATCCTTTCATGGTCAGTAGGTCCATGTTCCGTTAAATCTACCAGAATAGAATAGATTAGATTTTATTTGCATGAAACATAGTTACAAGATTTTACATTAATCATTACAGTTCATGTTTCACCGACAACATGGCATGCAAAAGTGTAGTTAATATAAATACTATAAATAGTGAACTGACTTATTTTTGCGAACCCATATTACAACCTATTTATAATCCTCAAAAAATGTCAATTCAAGTCAAAGTTTTTTATTTCAAATTGGCCTTTGCAGGCACTTTTAAAACGTTATGAATCTAGGCGCACGGTTCCAAGGTGGGTTGGTTCTATGGAGAAGAGACCGGCAAGAAACTCCATTATTTACCAGCTACATATTGTTTGGTTATCAGACGAGGAGATCGGTGGTGGACAAGGCATGGGTGAGTTTGTGAAGACGGAGGCTTTCAAGAACCTGAACGTTGGCTTTGCAATGGACGAGGGTATCGCCAGTGCCACTGAAGACTTCTTGATCTTTAACGGCGAGAGGACTATTTGGCGTAAGTTTCTTACTCCTTTAACTGGTTATAATAATAATAATAGGTTGCCCTACATTAGGAATTATCGTGGGTGAGTTTACAAATATGTAAAAATATTCACATACAGTAACAGTCAGACTCTGATCAACTATCCTTAAGCCATACAATTTTTTTTCCGTGCGGGTATCGAACAATTGCGCCTACCGAACTTTCAAACTTGTCTCTTTTGTGCTCCAAGACCACCAAGCACAGATTATTGTTAGCGACAACGAAGAGTATCCACGAAAATATCGAGAATCAATGAACAGTTGCTGTTGTGTACAAGACACCATAATGTCACATATTAATTATATTAACTCTAGACACAGAACTGTGACAAAGCGCAACAGCAAAGTTATGGGAGGTTAAATAATGAAATATATCATAAATCATTTTACCTCGGAGTAATTAACATATTATTATAATAACGACGCATTGTGCCACAAACCTCCTGTCGACCACACGCGGTATTTCGCGTCCTGTTGGTACCTACTGAACGAATTAATTTCCAGGGTTACGTAAGAATATATTATTGGATAAACGATACAAAGAATACATACGCTAAATGACAAGATAATGCGTACCTTAATTAGAACGTCATAACCCTTTTCGTGGTCGTGTGGCATTTGCGTGAATGCTTGGATTTATTTTTGTTGCATTTATATAAATAATCTGGTTATTTCAAGAATTGAAACATAAATTAACTCCATTTTTTTAACCATAATATATGTATATTCTACTGGAATTTTAAACTAGTAGTTCCGGCAGTCTAATTACGTAAAAAGGCGACAGCAAAACGACAGCCACGCGACAGCAATCTCACTTTGAGTCAATGCATTATATGACACAAAAATGACGTTCGACAGAAGCTATCGCGCGATCTACGCCTGTCGCAAACTGATTGCTACATCGGTAATTAGGATGCGGGTACCAGCAGCCTAATTACCGATGTAGCGACAAGCGTAGGTCACGCGATATCTTCTGTCAAACGTCATTTTTGTGACATATAATGTATTGGCTGACAGTGAGATTGCTGTCGCGTGGCTATCGCGTTGCTGTCGCTTTTTACGTAATTAGGCTGCGGGTCTCCGGAAAAGGTTTGTGTAATAAGGAGTATTTAGGAAAGGAGGTTCATTTTGCCTGCCACACTGATCTACTGCTGAGCGTGAGGTAGAGCTTTGATTCTTGTGTCGGGCAAGATGTTATTGGATTTATCTGTAAGTAAATCCTCAGTGACGAAGTTCCGAGATACGAGTAATTTTATAGAAACAATTTACAAAATAACCTACTTGTAAATACTTTGTAATTCAGGATTTGTTGATCAATGCAAGAAGCGTAAAAATTAATCAACACTTCAATCTTACACCTAAACTGCGCCTAGTTTGGTCAATAGCTATTTTAAAACCAAAGTATCTGTTAATCAAGCTATTTGAATTCTTTACAGATATAAAGATCACCTGTCCAGGCAAGTCCGGGCATGGCTCCCTCCTGCTGCCTGATAACAGCGGCGAAAAGGTCAGGATTAAAACAATTATTATTCTCATACTCATTTGCTTTAAATATTTAATTTCGTACCGCAGATAAGACAAAATAGACACTGAACTACAAGCGGTACCGCGTTTCGATGAGTTTTAAAACATTACACGATCCAAATCGGGTTATCTTATAATGCAGAAGTTTTTAATCGTCGGATCTCGAGAGAAAATATCACGTATCACGCGTGTAGTCCTAGGCGGGTCAGGCAGAGGCGTATTATTAATATTGTATTATTACCTACGTTTTTTTTTAAACCTTTCCCGTCACTAGTGTTTCTCCTGTATCGTGGGTATAGTTTACAAACATACACGTCACATACACACAACCAGACCCGAAACAACTATCTAAATATAAGTATGTAGATCATACAAATGTTTGTTTCGTGCGAGAATTGAACCCGCGACACCTAGCGCAGAAAGATAATCACTTAACTACCGCATCAACCGTGCCGTTAAAATTTCACTATACATCTACATTTTGCTGATGCCGTATTAAGTGTAATGTAAAAGCGACGAGCCCTGTGTATAATTTCAAACTCCGTGCTTCACTAACAATGTCACATAACATAACATAGCATCACGCCTGTATTCCCCGAAGGGTAAGGCAGAGGTGTACTAAAATTGAGTCCTCCCATATAATAGGGGACGAGCCTATTGCCATCTACCGGGCACAGTTCCCAGTTCCGAGCTGCTACTGCGAATTCCCATACAGAAAAACCCAATAACACTTTGTCCGACCCAGGAATCGAATCCAGGACCTCACGTACACTGAGGCAGTTAGATTAGCTATATAGAAATATATACCCACCTATCCGAAATTCCGAATGCTTACAATCATTTTGATGTTTCAGTCCTAAGACTGACATGAAACAGAAACATTAACTTAGCCAGACCAGACCGAATGGAACTCTCATGTAACTTGTCTTTACGTATCTGAATTATAAATGTCATCAATTCTAATTAAACAATGTTAATATCACTTGTATCTCAGTCAAAGTCAAAGCTTTTTATTTTAAACTAGCGACTCGGCGCACGTCAGTAAAGCTCCCAGTCGACATGATTTTTTCCGAAATCTTCAACTATCATCGTCATATTTCAGCCAGTTTACACAAACCTTAACGAATTTTACACCTAAACCTTCCCCATGAATCACCCTGTCTATTGGTGAAAACCGCATGAAAATCCGTTCAGTAGTTTTTGAATTTATCGCGAACAGACAGACAGACAGACGCGGCGGGGACTTTGTTTTATAATATGTGATAGATAAGAAATAATTTAAATATTTTACAATAAGGAAAATTATTAAAGCGCTCTTTCTCTCTCCTACTTATTTAAACTTCTGCTGTGCCCGACAGGGTCCATAATTGTTTCTATATTTGATACTTACCATCTGTATGACTGTGTGTGACTGCAAAATCGAGAATCTAGGCGCACGGTTCCAAAAGGCGGTAGGTCCTATGGTGAAGAGACCGGCAAGAAACTCCATGGATACTCTTTACCATAATTCTCTATTATAATTATGTGTTAACTGATCGAGCTGGTGTGAATATTAGCGAACATTCCTGGCTGCTTGCCAACTGGTTAATACGGGACTGTATCTGTTCATGAATTGTGAATAATGATGCATTCTGATAGCATAGCTGAGACATAACATGCATCATGCCTGTATTCCCAGAAAGGGTTAGGCAGAGAGAGTTACATTTCGATGCCGTTATTGAGTAGCAAGTACCGTGTAGCTCTGTCAGCGGTTGGTAATAATCACGACCGTTTTGTGTGAGGTTTTGAGTTCAACTCCCGGGTACGGTAAATGTTGTTAGGTTTTTCCGTATGGAAATTCTCATTAGCAGCACGGAGGTTGGAATTGATCCCGTTAGATAGCAATAGGCTCGCCCCTTAATACATTGAACTCAGTAATCTCGAAATATTGGTGTACAACAGTAGGTACACGTGATTAGCAGCGAGGGTAACGGGGGAAACTCTGTACAGTCTCCCCCGGGACGTGAACGAGGAGATGGCGTCTTTAAAGTCATGCCCTCCGGGAAGTGCCCTTCGGCATGGCACCGTGATGGGCTTCGTTGCGGTCTTCTAAGAGTTCCCGAGGCCCACCATATGGTGTCGAGGCGGATCACCGTCGTGAGTTTAGCCGGTAGGAGTCCGGCACACCCCTCCGCCTCCCCAGCGGAGGATAGCCCATGAAGGGTTCTCACCACGCTAATAAAAAAAAGGTTCACCTGAGTATTCCTTCGCGGGAACAGGCGTGAAGCTGTGTTGTCTTGTTCTGTGATAATGACGTGCTTATGAATATTTCCTTCAGTCCTGTAGTTACGAATTCAGCAGTGTGATCGCGTCCTTGCTTGAAGATATTCCACTCAAACATTCAAGAGCTGATTATAATATAAAGTACTTCAAAGAGAGGGTTTCCGTGACCTCCTTTTGTATGAATTGGCCTTGGAAAAGAACATAGGTTAAACTGAAATGATTTGAAACTGAATTCAAGTGGGCAAACGCCTTAGACAATGGTACTTAAAACTAATAACATGACACATAGCATCTCGCTTTGTTTCCCCGAAGGGTTCGGCAGAGGTGTACCATAACATTGTACACCCACATTTCGCTGATCCCGTTATTGAGTCCCATGTAATAGAGGGGCGAACCTATTGCCGTCTACCGGGCACAATTCCAGATCCCGTGCTGCTACTGAGAACTTCCATACATAAAAACCCAATAACACTTTGCCCGACCCGGGAATCGAACCCAGGATCTCACGCTCAGCACTCGCACTTGCAACCACTAGACCAATGAGGCAGTCCTAGACCAATGAGGCAGTCCTAGAGCAATAAGGCAGTCCTAGAGCAATAAGGCAGTCCTAGACCAATGAGGCAGTCCTAGACCAATGAGGCAGTCCTAGACCAGTGAGGCAGTCCTAGAGCAATAAGGCAGTCCTAGAGCAATAAGGCAGTCCTAGACCAATGAGGCAGTCCTAGACCAATGAGGCAGTCCTAGAGCAATAAGGCAGTCCTAGAGCAATAAGGCAGTCCTAGACCAATGAGGCAGTCCTAGACCAATGAGGCAGTCCTAGACCAATGAGGCAGTCCTAGACCAGTGAGGCAGTCCTAGAGCAATAAGGCAGTCCTAGAGCAATAAGGCAGTCCTAGACCAATGAGGCAGTCCTAGACCAATGAGGCAGTCCTAGAGCAATAAGGCAGTCCTAGAGCAATAAGGCAGTCCTAGACCAATGAGGCAGTCCTAGACCAATGAGGCAGTCCTAGACCAGTGAGGCAATCTAAAAAATATGCAAGAATAAATATAGTATTCAGATACGCACTAATAGATACAGATGCTCTGATTGTAGCGTTCTAAGAAATACGCATAAACGCACACAGATGTGTGTGTTAGTGTGCTCTGAAACCTTAACTTTTTTACCGAGTGTATTTTTTGTATTAAGTAACAAAAAATGTGCGTTTTTATAACTCAAACCGAAATTCTTCAAATCTTCAAGTTTGTTAAATAATACAGACACGTCTAAAGTTTTAGGTAACTTGTGTTAGGTTGGCTCAATTTTCGGTCAGTTCAATCTCCTTCTAAAACGCCGTACGTGTTCAAGCAATACTGACGATGCCAATATTTGCAAATTTTCTGTCTTTACGAGTATTTACCTAATATCGATTTACTATTTTTAACTGACAGTTAAGAGAGACTGCCAAATTGGGTGCAAGCGCAACTGCTGTGGGTGGACCCAAGTTCGATTCTCAGTACAGTTTTTAAAGATCAACAAGGTTGAATTTCTCTTTTTATGTGATTTAAAATAAAAAGACGTAGAATTTACTATGACTTATTTCGAGCTAAACTAACTACAATATTCTCAGTGGATTGTATATGATCACTTGCTTATATAGCTATGAGATACGTTTATTATTCATTGGACACATATCGCATGCTAGTACTAAGGTGCCATGCATACATTACGTCACACAAACTTCATGATTTTCGTTGTCCTTGTCACAGGTCACATTTGTGTCTCTCCCCGAACCCACCCCTCAAGTGACGTCACATATTTTGCAATTTTAAATTTATACATGTTTTTTTTTTATAGAATAGAAGAAACGTTTATTTGCATGAAATGAGTTACATACAGGGTGTTAATAACATTCAAAGCGCAACATTTCGCCTAGTTGGCATGCAAAATTTGAAGTAAGATAATTAAAGATAAACTTTTTTACACATTCAATATCAATACCTATCAATATTTTAAATACATACACGAATTATATTAATTTTAACACAATACTAAGTGGACATTATTTAATTAAATTAATTTATACAATTTTTTTTGTTTTTCGTTATAGTTTTAATTTAGCTTTTAGATTTAGATTTATATATGTGACGTCATAATTCCTCCCTCCTTTTTTGACACTCTTTGTTAAGCCCCTTTTTTAACGTGTGACGAAATTTATGGATGGATAAAGAAGAGTTGAATTGAATTAAAATGTGGACAGTCTACAACCAAATCCCGTTTGCAGATTTAGCACCACCGATCCAATATCTCCTAATACCTTGAAATCTATCTTAGACCAACAAATACTTTCCTCCGTTTCAGTATTGAAGCTCGAAGATAAATTAACGTTCTGAATGTCTTGAAAATGAAACGACCATTTATCACTTAGATACGTTTTTTTTTAATTTAAGAATATTTAGGACGCAAATCCTTGCTAGTTATACTTTAAATAAAAAATAAATAAATTCAACCCATTAGTGCCCAGTGCGGGTTGGTGGACTACACACACCGTCAAGAACTTTATGGAGCCCTCTCAGGTGTGCAGGTTCCTCACGATGTTTTCCTTCACCGTAAACGCAAGTGATCATGAAATTCTGATCCGCACATGATTCCGAAATGTCAGAGGTGCGGGCTGGGTTCGAACTCAGACCCTCCTGAATGGAAGGCAAGTGTTCAACCGCTAGGCTATCACTGCTATATATACTTTAAATACTTATTCTATTTTTGGTCCAGTTGGTAGATCCTTGCGATAATTATGATGTGGACTGTTTATTTACACATATAAATCTACATTCCCTTTGTCCAACCGCATGTATATGAACTGGCCGACGCAAACATAATTGGGCAAAAGGGTGTTGGGGAAATCCTTCCATATTACTGGACGTAGCAAGTGGTAAACCTCACGTGAAATGTTAATGTCAAAAATTATCTCGAACTCAGTTCATTTGTTTATTATACATACCATAGCATCACGCCTGTATAACCGTAGGATTAGGCAGAGATGTACTATTGTGCACCCCCACCACGCCAATATCTACAGTTATTAAGTCCGATGTAATAGGGTGCGAGCCTATTGCCATTAACCGGGCACAGTTCCAAACTCTGTGCTGCTACTGAGAATTTCTATACGGAAAAATCCAATAAATAATACGTTGCTCGACCCGGGAATACTCACAGCAGTCGCGCTTCTGAACAACAGACCCATGAGGCAGTATGTCGTGTTGTCATAAAAAGATATTTTTAAACAGGTAGGTATAATAATTCAACCACTGGGTCTCTTCTCAGAATGAGAAGGGGTAGGCCTTAGTCCACCACGCTGGCCCGGTGCGTGTTGGCGGACTACACACACCGTTAAGAACTTTATGGAGCCCTCTCAGGTGTGCAGGTTTCCTCACGATGTTTTCCTTCACTGTAAATGCAAGAGATAATCAAATTCTGATCCGCACATGATTCCGAAAAGTCAGTGGTGCGGGCCGGGTTTTAACTGAGACCCTCCTGCATGGAAGGCAAGCGTTCAACCGCTAGGCTATCACTGCCGTCATGTGGTATACAGTAACAGGTATGTATACCGTTAATTTTTATAACAGTGAACCAATTGCCACTTCCCGCTTACAATTTGCAAACTCAAGGAGTAATAACAGTTCCCAGAAAAAAAAAACGAAATAAATGCACATTTTCAGACTAAGGTCCGATAAAAACAATAGCGACCGAATATCGAACTAAAACTCGTTCAAGACTAACGAGGCGATTAAGTTACTTTCTAGTCGTTACTTAAAATCTAAGATCGCCTACATTAAAAAAAGAAGTAAAAGGAGAAAATCGCAAAAGATATCCGCAAGACCTACTGTCCTATAATTACCTAAAAAGCTGCGCTTAAAATGTATCCCAGCGATTTATATTTGACGGTCGACCATTTATAAAAGTTAATGGCCCTAAACGTATTATATGATCTCAGTATACACCACAATGGCTAGCCGGATGAATAATGAAATACATAATAGCGTCTTTCGCCTAGTGCATTGTGTTAAGACTATAGCTTAGCTAAACGTTTTCAGACAAAATTTGTTAACGTTTTTACAGCAGATTTTTTATATGTTATAGACACAAGTAAAAACTAGATCATCAGCTTTTGTTTTTTTAATATTATTTATAAATTGAGAAATAATTTTCCCTCAAAATGCGTTTTTTTATCTCTTATACTTATCTATAATCTTCCTTATAGTTATCTCGTGATAATTATTAATTTAATCAAAATTTTGAAAAAACAGTACCTGTCGAGCTAGTTTATAATCTGAAAAAACAACCAAAATCAAATTACTTTGTTAAGATTTAGATGTAGGATACGTTAACGCCCAAACACCTATTTTGCGCGTATTTCAAGACAATTTTGTCAGAAGCTGGCAGCTACACGATAATCTTACGTATAATAACCCCAAAGTAGAAAACACTAGGAAACTTGGTGAGATTTTTGCAAGCCATCTATCGTAGGTTCGACAAATCTTGATTAGTAATAATCTCTTTGATTATAGGAAATGATTATAGGATTATAGGAAACTCCAATACGACGAATGCGTCCACCCATTTACTTAAATATGACATTGCATCATGCCTGTATTCTCCAAAAGGTTAGGCCAGAGGTACCCAGACTTTTTTTGTCATAGACCACTTTCAAAATTTAGCTGGTCCCGGTGGACCACCTGCCGCTACATTTACATATTGTATATTGAATTGTAAAACCTCCATCGAGTCTCCCGTGGACCCCTGGAACACTTTGGGAACTAATGGGTTAGGCAGTATTGTACTTTCTGTATCTATACTTACCCACATTTTTCCGATGCCATTATTGAGTCCCCATGTAATAGGTAGCGAGCCTATTGCCATCTACTGGACACAGTTCCAGACTCCGTGCTGCTACTGAGAATTTCAATACAGTATGGAGGAACGAGGTATGGTGTTCCTCCATTGAAAAGGGAGGATCCTCCGACCAGGCAAGGTGGTTAGCCTGGCGGGCCGAAGCCCGACAGTTGATGTCGGACATTCGTATATGTGTTAGAATCGTTGTAAACTTTCATAGTGCGATTCAGGGTTTATTGTTGTATCTTCACTCCGATAGATGGCGCTTTTACTTTTTGCTATGTTGCGACTAGTAGTCGCTACAACAGAAAAACTCGTCCAGGGTTCAAACCCACCTTACGCTCAGCAGTTACGCTTACGTTCATTAGACGAATGAAGTGTGAACCTGAGGCCCTAGAGCCTCTGAATACTTTTACAAATAAATTACAGGGTATTAGATATAAGTAAAATTGTTTCTTATACAAATGTAGAAGTTTATTAAAGGTTGCTTGTAATAAGCATTTTTTTAGGAGGTAACTAAAAAGTATTTTTCTCAGAATTTAGTAATCGTCTTTAGTTTCAGAATGCTGCCTTTTGATGATGTCTATCAAGCTTCTTCTTCTTCTTATTTAAGAGCCTTGCTCTTGTCGGTGTAGCTGATGAAATTCTTTCCATCTTTTTCTCTCCAGTGCGGTCTCTTTTACCTCTTCATACGACATGACGACAACCTTTTCCTTTATTTGGCTCATGTAACTTATCCTCGGTCTTCCTCTCCCTCTCGTTCCTTCTATCTCTCCTTCAAGTATGTTTTTAATGAAACTGTCGTGTCGTATAAGATGGCCTATCATCTTTTCTCTTCTGTTTTCAATCGTGTTTGTTAGCATTCTCCTCTCACCGACCGACAGTACTTCTTCATTTGTAACTTTTTCTGTCCTTTCTGTTCTATATTTTTATAAGACTGCATTTTTACAACAACATGACTTTTATCGTTACATGACTTCACTGATGCAGTTCTACCATAAACATTTTATGTAATATTGCGCCAGTCATAAAAACACATAGCTCACACAAGTGCAGTCGGTTACTGAAAAATTTACAGGTTTTTCAAGATAGTGTGCTTCCGACGGCGTCAATGCCTAACGAAAATTGGCAAATATACTTCACTTAAATGTGGAATGAGGTTTGGAAGCATGTAATGCTTTTGAAGGAACTGCGACAGCCATGTTTTATTTACTCACGATATAGTAAGGGGCAAAATTTTATGTTAAATTAATTAGATGTGTTATTTTTATTAATGTTTGTGTCATTGGTTGTTTTTTTTTTCTTAACTTTGCCCCGCGCTCCTAATAATTCTTGTATCGTGGGAACGTTTACAAACACATACATATATTCACATACACAAAGACCCAGACCTAAAACAACTATCTGTAGATCATACAAATATTTGTTCCGTGCGGGAATCCAACCCGTGACACGTAGCGCAGCAGTCAATCTCTCAACCACTGCGCCAACCGTGCCATCACTAAATTTCTAATATCATATAATCAATGTTGTTTCTTTATATCTTTCTAAATTACGAGTAATGATTAAACTTAAAATAAACGTTATTTATTTTAACGAGTTCCAAATATTATCATTCCTAAGCACGATATAAAAATATTGACCGCCTCATTGGTGTAAGAGTTGCAAGCGCGCCTGCTGAGCGTGAGGTCCTGAATTCGATTCCCAGGTCGGGCAAAGTGTTATTGTATTTTTCTGTATGGAAATTCTCAGTAGCAGCACGGAGTCTGGAACTGTGCCAGGTAGATGGCAATAGGCTCGCCCCCTATTACAGGGGACTCAATAACGGCATCGGCGAAATGTGGGTGTAATTGTACACCTCTGCCTATCCCTTCGGGGAATACAGGCGTGATGCTATGTTTGATATAAAAAGAATAGAATAAGAAAAGAAAACGATACTCAACTAGATTGCGGAAACGCTAAATATATAAGAAATTAAACTACAGTTATTTGTAGTAACAGTTAAACTACTTAACAACTATACTGCAGTGCCTTCATGACTGCGGCTTGGCTTCTCACTAAATTAATTAATCACTTCATTTTAAGACGCCAAACGTGCTTTCCAGAAAACAGAAAATACGAAACCAAATTGATTTCTCTATAAACCGCAAACTATTTTATTGAGAATTCCAAATGCTTCCTATTTTACGTAACTACACCATAGCCTTTAAGATAGTACATGTTGTTAAAATAACAGGGTGAATATCGTTAGGAATATTTTCATACTTATCTACGAGTTACACTAAATTTGAACTGAATATTGTTATTTGCGTTGTTTTGATTGATAGACAAAATATTAGGCTAAAGTTATGACACCAGTTACTTTAAAATATAAAATGCTCATTTATGCCTACATGTCTTATCTGTGCATACATTTTGAATTATATATTGTTTATAATCAAATGGGATATTGTCGTAAACATACAAAACATTACGATTCTATATTTGAACGGTTTTAAACATGTCAGGATGGCCGAGCGGTCTAAGGCGCTGCGTTCAGGTCGCAGTCCACTTCTGTGGGCGTGGGTTCGAATCCCACTTCTGACAAATATATTTTTATAAATTTTGACCATTTTTTTTTTATAAATTATATACTATGTACCAGCAAGATACCCAAGTCTCAAGGTTCGAACTTAAGTATTATTTTTTCTAAGATAAGAGATTTATCTAGAGAATTTCGTTAAGCCATCAACTTATCTTTGTACGCTTATGATATAGGCTCTAAAGCCTTAACCTTTTCGAATGTTTCAGACGTGAGAATTTTGCAGAATAATCAAATGCGAGACACAAAGTAATGGCTAGGTTTAAAATTAGAGTTTCTGTGCCGCTTTCTATATGTGTATATTTTGATAAGAAACTATAATTAAAACTAACTTTACACTACTTACTTAATAGTCTTCCCACCGTGGGAATGAGAATTTTGAAACCAAACAGCCTAACCTTCGAGTATCAGTATCTCCTATCATTTGGGTGGCGGAGATCAGATAAGTAGCAGTGGCTCCGTATTACTTACTGATATTCAGCCACAACTGGTTAGACTGGGAGCCGACCCCAATGTAGCTGGTCAGATGATAATGTATTTATTTTGTTGCAGTTAAGATACATCTTAGATAAATTCATGGATCTGCGTCAAGAGTCCAAGAAGAAGTTGGCGAACAACCGTGACTTAACCATCGGTGACGTCACAACTGTCAATCTCACTATGCTATCTGTAAGTAATGAAACGCTTCAACATAACTCGATTGTATCTTGTTACATACAGTCGAGTAAAATAGAATTAAATTCAGAACCTACTTTTCTGAAGTCGGTTAAAAAAAGAATAATAAAATCTGTTGTTTTTTTTAATGTTTTTATTTCGTATAATTTGTGATATTTTATTTTAGTTTTTTGAAGAGTATCTATGGAGTTTCTTGCCGGTCTCTTCTCCATAGGACCACCCCACTTTAGGAAGCCCAAGATAGCCCTCAAATTTGCAACGCCTGAAAAAGGCCGTTAAGCTGTGCCTGTTATTTCACTTAAGACCTGTTATATTACCTTAACGTGCAAATAAAGACTTTGAGTTTGAGTTTGAATCGTGCAACTAGAATCGTAACGTTTAAAAAGCGCCTGTAACGAACATAGGCGTTAAAAAAATATCTATGTTTTGTACGTTATTACGACTGGTTATTAAAATTAAACTATGCTACTACTTAAATAGTACATAATTTCTTGTATAAGAGCTATTTCATTTTATTAAGAATCCTTGTGAATTCTGTCGTCTAATCTCGAAATCGACGGAATTCCCCAAGCTTTTCTAATTAGCTCTCCAGCCGATTGTGTATGAAATTGGATTGTGTTGCCAACGTTTGCCAAACTTTGCATATTTATTATTCATTCACTCTTTTATTCACAGGGCGGTATACAGAACAATGTTGTGCCGGAAAAGTTAATCGCGAGTTTTGACGTTCGCATCGCACTGACTGTCGACCAAAAAGAGTTTGAGAACACGGTATGTTCGTACATTTGGTTTATTAATAACTACCGACCCGCCCCAGCTTCGCACGGGTGCCAGAGCATATACGCCTTCATTTTTTTCTGTCGTAGTGTCGTATCAGCTTGTTACGTTGTGCATTTACTCGGCGCACGCCACTAAAGCTCCCAGTCGGCATGATTTTTTCCGACATCTTCAACTATTATCGTCATATTTCAGCCAATTTACACAAAACCTTAATGAATTACACCTAAACCTTCCTCATAAATCACTCTGTCTATTGATGAAAACCGCAAGAAAATACGTTCAGTAGTTTTTGAGTTTATCGCGAACAGACAGACAGACGCGGCGGGGGCTTTGTCTTATAATATGTAGTGACATGCTTTATTATATTTTTTGGGGTCTTCTGTTATATTTAGAATTGCTCTTACATCAAAATGTTATATACAATGTATAATTTAGATAAAAAATATTTTTTTACTTAGCATAACATAGAATGACGCCTGTATTCCCCGAAGGGTTAGGCAGAGGTGCACTGTTGCGCACCCACATTTCGCCGATGCTGTTATTGAGTCCTATGTAATAGGGGGCGAGGCTATTGCCATCTACTGGGCACAGTTCCAGACTCCGTGCTGCTACTGATAATTTCTATACAGAAAAACCCAATAACACTTTAACTGACCCGGGAATCGAACCCAAGACCTGACGCTCAGTGATCAGAAAATTCTAGATGGCAATAGGCTCCCTGTAACATGTGAAATGTAGGTGTACAACATCGGGTATTATATGTACAAAGACCGTTTTACAAAGACACGAATACGTCATCTGAAAAACACCTCAGCTTTTTAAATACGTAAATACATATATGTGCCATCAGATCGCAAATTGGTGTACGGCGGCCGGTAGCGGAGTGACGTTCGAGTTTGAGCAGAAGGACCCCTACGTGGCGCCGACCACGTTGGACAACTCCAACGCCTACTGGGTAGCGTTTAAAGCCGCTGCAGAACAACTGTAAGTAACTCTTCATATGAGACGCTGGTTTGTGGAGGCCGGAGACGGACAGATGAGTGTGTCCTACACTTACTTCAAAGAATTTTATATGAAAGATAACATAATACAAAATATGATACTGCTGCTTACCAATGTGAACATTCAATTTACTCTGCCCCACCTCATAGACACTTTCTTAACGGATTCTATTTTAAACCATCTCCCTCATCCATAGAGGGAGATCGAAGTCAATAGAGAACCAATAAAGTATTTAAAAAAAATCTTATTACTTAAAACGTGAAAAACTATTGAATTAAATAAACTGTAAGCCATGACACAAAGTCCCTGCCCAAGTAAAACAACTAACAGAACAAATTTTAATAACGGCATTTCGATATAATTTGTCCTCAGTATTCCAACTAATTAATCGTCTGGAGTATTTCGGCAATACTCGTTCATTTTGGCAAGAAATTCCATCTAATTAGGTGAATTTCGAAATAACTGAATCCCAATTGATTGAACGTCAAACGAGGTCACGTATTCCTGTCGCGACTTAACATTTCTAGATTTGGCTTTGAGTCTACTTCATACTAGGCCTACCTATGATGCCTAATTAGCAAAGAGAAGGCTGAGAGGGATTATTAAAAGCCATTAAAATGTAATGTTATACTAAAACTCCCGCAAAGTCATACGATTATGATATCGCCAAAACGCTGCAGTAGCTAAATAAGCAATGCAATAAGTAACAAATGATTATATCGTCACCTTAGTAGTGAAAGGAGCTATTCTAAACTGTTTCCAAGATAAAGACAATTGAAATAGATAAGTGCCTACAAAAAAATTGTTGTATATCCCCCCTATTTGTATCCCGATTCCCACGAATTTTTGTGAGAAGGTAATAATTAATGTGTTGAAATTAAGGAAGTAAGATTCAAGTGCGCTCTTATATTATTTTTGAAGTTATTGAGAATATTTTGGTTAGCTCTTTTCACTACATAATAAAAAAACAATGCACAATTCAGAAAAGTGACCGTGACAGAAAAGTCTCCGTTTGACGTCGAGTATGGTGGTGTTCATAACTCAATTCGGTCAAAAGTGTGGCTTAGCTCTCTTCACCACTAAGGCGAAGATATACATACAACCTCAAAAAGATTCAAAAAGAAGTATTACATAAAAATAAATCAATAAATTCAACCCATTACTGTCCCACTGCTGGGCAAGAGTCTCTTCTCAGAATGAGAAGGGGTAGGCCTTAGTCCACAACGCTGGCCCGGTGCGGGTTGGAGGACTACACACACCGTTAAGAACTTTATGGAGCCCTCTCAGGTGTGCAGGTTTCCTCACGATGTTTTCCTTCACCGTAAATGCAAGAGATAATCAAATTCTGATCCGCACATGATTCCGAAAAGCCAGAGGTGCGGGCCGGGTTTCCTGCATGGAAGGCAAGCGTTCAACCGCTAAGCTATCTCTGCATACATGCAGTTAGCGAAATTAACAATCAAATTTTAGGAAAAGTAGTAATCTTGAGAAATTTTACACATACTATCTAATTTCAATCAATTCTTTTTCGTTAGATAGATGAGGCAAAAAGTGATGTAACACTAGCAGTCCATTGCTCGCAAAACAAAGACTAAATTAATCGATTCCATGATAAAAATCTTTCCAGAAAAATCCCGCTAAAATGCTGCACGTTTCCGGGTGGTACCGACAGTCGGTACTTACGGGAACTCGGCATTCCGGCACTTGGCTTCTCACCGATGTCAAAAACTACACCAGGCCTTCACGAGCACGACGAGAACCTGCGCGTTGACACTTTTTTGCGAGGCATTGGGATCTATGAAGGTCTTATACCTGCTGTTGCTAATGTGTGATTGAAAAAAAAAACAATAAACGTGCTAATCATTTCTAAACTCTCTCTTTCTGTTTCTTTCTGATAAACCGCACATACATTTTTCCTCTTTCATTTGGACAATCATATCGAAAGCAATGGAAATTCAAAATTGGAATCGTGTTTGTGAATTGGAATTGGAGTGCGTTCACAAACACACACATTCACATACACAACGACCCAGACCCGAAACAACTTATATATTTGTTTCGTGCGGGAATCAAACCCGCGACACGTAGCACAGCAGTCGATCTCTCAACCACTGCGCCAACCGTGCCGTCAATAATATTGAATGTATATATAGAAATCTACGTTGTAATAAAGTCTTAAAATATAAAAATAACGTGCAGTATTTTCTATTATTCTTTTTCATTGAAAAATTATAACAGATATAAATAACAAATAACAAATTGATTACCAATCAATTATAAGCGATACCAATTATGTTCCTGAGACCACAGGTGATACTTAAAATAATTCACATACAATAAATGTCTATCGTTAAGAATTAATATTTGTTAAGGCATATGTGGGTACACATGAATTAAATGTTTTCAAATGTACCCGCATTGGCTTTGATATTTTCGCTTCGCTGGAGTTCATCAGTTTGATGTGCGCACGCGTTGATTGTAGACTGTGTATTGTTGGCTGTCGCAAGTTTTGGGTTGCGCATAACCTGTGGTATGCAGTATCAAAAACCATCATGCGTAAGTGAAAAGGCAAAACAGTTTTGTGAAGTGTACAGTGACAACTCAGGCGGTCATCACTTTGTGGTTATGTGGCTTAACTGTATGCAGCTTTTGGTAAGTGATTAATAAATGTCATATATAATATCTGTCATTAACCGTTTATGCAATGTAAAGTAGTCACATAAAAACTTCGTAAGTATAAAAAAAATTCTTCGCAGTTACCAACCAATTGATTCACTTTTGACAAGGGTTGTTGATTGTATAATAAATCATGGTATTCCATGTATAATAAAATAAAGTTACGGACCGCGTCTGTCAGAAACGTCTGTTAATAATTCAGGCAAGGTTTTCAACACCGCATCAAAATTAGGCGCGTGAGAAAGCCTTACCTGCCACTTGCCTATGTTAAGATATGCTTTGACAAGATAAGTAGATCATATTAAACCATTAATCCAGGCGGCATATATTCTTGGCACTGGGCCAGCGTTACCTAACAGTTTTACAGTAAAATGTAGCCTACATATTCCATGTTCATCAATGACCTTGTTAATCCATTAAAAGACTAAAGCGCAGTCAGAACTGTCCATTACCGTTGACGGTCCCAAAAAATTCCGATAGCCATAAAACAAGCATAAATTCGATGATAAACCCATTTATTTTACTATCTCCAATTAATCTTCCGACGATTCCGTAACCGTAAAACGTGGTAAATCCGCCATATTGTCTAACGTCTAGTTAGTAAGTGGGAGGTCGTAAAAAAACAATAAGTCTACGCGAGCCATTAGTGAACGTGCTATAAACTGCTGTAATTCACAAACCTGTTGCTATTCTTCTGTTTTTGTAATAGGCTGTTAAACGGGCTTAGGGTTAAACGTTTATTTGAAGTGTTTACTGATAGGTACGGTAATAACGGTAATAAGAATAGAAAAGCGTTGAGAATTTATAAGATCAAGGAACATTTTTAGTTTAGAAAGAAAGAAAAGAAAGAAAATTGAATTTATTGTCACAAAAACAAAAAATACGTTCAATATGCTATACACAAAAAATTTATTAATTAAAAGATACCTTCCCTATTTTACAACATTTATATGATAACACATTGACAGTACACGCCGCTTCCGTGACAACGAGGTTCCCAATCAGCATTATGCTGTGTTGCGCGCGGCATGCGCCACAACACAGCGCTGGTTTTCATTGTTAACCCCAAGTGACGAACAAACGCGAAACCAGCAAGAATAACAGTAGGTATTATTACCGTTAAACATAAAATTAAATGTTCAATATAAATACATAAACTACATATATATAGGTACATAATCATCTGTAGAAGAGTGTACGAAGGTATTATAAAAATCTGGATACTGAGCAAGAAGACCATTCCAATTTGGACTTTCTGATTAATCAACATGATCTAACTTAGAAAAACTCGCTGGAAAGATTAAGCATATAAGTTATGTAGTAATATTGAATTGTTTAACAAACTCACTGCCACGAAGCGCACTTTAGAAACTCTATTGTTTTTCTTCATGGGCGACAGACATGGCCTATCGATCTTAATTAAGGATCAATATTAGAGAGAAAATTCAATGAAAACCTAGCGCAATAAACCCAAAACTATAACAATTCTAGCAAGAAGGTCCAAAGGCTGTTCAGTTAGGTCGTGAGCTCAGTTATCGCACCAACCCGTCCCGTTTTAAAGCGAATTATTTTCTCGTCGACGGCAACACTCGACTGAAGGACATTTTTTGGCGCGGAGTGTTGCATAACGCGATGAATTACTGAACATTCAGAGTTTCTCTCGTTGACGCCCAACGTGGGGCGTACCTTAGCACGGTTCTTACGCATTGCGTAAATAAGGCAAGTTTTACTCTAACGAATTTGTATATTTAATGACAACCGTATTGTAGGTGGATTGCCCTTGCCCGCCTGTGCCTGGTACGGAACTTCCGTCTCATTATTACGACTGTAGGTAGCCTTCATATTTACATTTGAATCAATTAACGTGATACAGGCAAGTTTACGCAAACAATTTGCAATGTTTCTATCTACACAAAGAGAGCACCCCTTTTATATATTGAAACAGTAGGTATATTGCAATTTTCCGTTGAATGCTCTATATTCTAGGTATGTTTGTCAAATGTTTTGACATCAAAATTGATTTTTAATTTATATTAGTGATTAGTAAAATATTCTGTTGCTTGATATACACAGGATACAAATAATTAGGCTAACAATATTATGCCTACTGAAATTATATCAACTAAAACATTAATATAACGCCAAATACATTGTTTCATTATATTACAGGTACTTAAAACAATCCGAATTTCCCAGAGATAATTACCGAGCCTTATCTGAAAGCTACACTCAGCTTTGCCTGATAATATTAACCAGATTTAGAGCAATTCAGGCTTTATGAGTATACATAGGCTTGTGTGTAATTATGATTATCTTCAGGACAATACATTATCATAATTACTTCTGTTTTAAGTACTTACAGTATCAATAATGTCAATAATATCGCACATCGGCAACATTAATGTCACAACACGTTATATGTACTTTTTGGGAAATCATTATTTTCTTTTTTATATAACTTATAATTCCGTTTTTTTTTTACTTAGAGTATATATCGGAAACCATCCCACCTCTCGTCAAGGAATAACACCATAATTATCACGATTGATTGTTAGCAGATAAAATTTGTGATTGCCTATCTCATAGAATGCTTATCTCAACTCCGTATTTTGTGTTGTGACTACCTCGTTAGTGATGTGCGATATGTTCTTTGAAATTAGAGTACCTACGATACAGATTATAATAAGACACAAATGAAAGATACACAAATGAGTGCATACGAAGATTTGAATTGTCTCTATTTTATATTAGTGGCTCAACGTATTTCATAATGTATATGATCAGCGGCGTGCACAGATTTTTTAGACAGGGTAGGCAGAAAATTTTAAAAGCTTACTTACCTATAATACCTAGTGCACATTGGTATTGGTTTGTCGTCTTGTCGATTAAATAATGATGTATGTGATTTGCCACCTCAAATATCTTATAATAAATATTTATCTGAGTTATGTAGGGTTGTCAGTGTCTTTTTGTCTTTATGAACCGCACACCACTGTATATGATGCAACATTAGAAAAAAAATATGCCATGTCTAGTTCAAATCTCGCAAGATAAAGCGGGATTAACACAACAAAAGTAACCTTTCTGTTTCTTACTTATAATTCTGCTCACCCTCCAACAAAGAATAGTACGCAAGGAGGTAACTTCACTAGAAGTATCCTCTTTAATGCAGGTGACAGATAAAGGCTGTAATAGAATCGGAACTCGCCGCAGAGGCTGTAAATCTCCCCAGTAGGTGGCGCCACAATAATACTAAATCATTTTTATCCTATGAAACGGGTATAAGACCTACCTTTTTGTTTGTACCTTTATTGATAAAATTAATAAACTGGCACGCAAATGGTTGAAACATTCGTGTCTATAACCTTAATGAATATTAGCACATGCAACACGGTATTTGTGAAAAAATATGTTGTAAATTATAGGTAAAAAACGTTATTAATTGTTCTTGAAATTACTAATCTTAACATAAAAAAATATATATATATATATCCATACATTATTTTCTAAACATACTATATAGGTAACATATACCTAATATAGTATGGGTCTGGTGAAAGAAAGCAATAAAAATGAAAAACAAAGGTACTAAAATAAAATAACAACAACGAATGTGGGTATCTAAAAACCATCCAACAGAAGTTTAAAATTCGAACACCCGAAAGGAATTTTGTTTTACATTGAAACACACATTTGAATATATAATACATTTCAAACGTTCCATTTCAAATCAGTTTACATAGTTGTAGGACTTTCAATTTTATCGCTTTCGTGTATGTATTTTAGACTGCCAAAGACAGTCTGCTGCTGTCATGAGGAAATGGAACACAGGCCTTGAAGTTACTAGTAATGGTATTTCTTCACGAGATCTTACTATTGGTGGACTGCTTTTTGAAATATTGTCATTCACTAAGTTAGCACCTTTTGCTGGAACAAGGCAATGTCAGTGGTCTAGTCGCATGCGCGGCAGCTGAACATGAGGTCTTGGGTTCGATTCCAAGGTTGGGCAAAGTATTATTTTCTTGCCCAGAGTTTAGAACTGTGCCCATTAGATAGCAATAGGCTCGCCTCCTATTACATGATACTTATCGGCTTTGGTGAAATGTGGGTGTACCACATACTTGTGCCTTATTCTTCGGAGAATAAAAATATGATGCTTTGTACTTACATGATAATAATAAATAATAATGTCCTCCTGACCGAGTTCGGTCACGGCAGTCAATTTCACCGGAGATTAACCAACTACGCAGGAGATATTATAGAGCACAAGTGTGTGCGCAAATAGAGGTGCTCTCTCTATTCCTTCACTCTCATAGTCCGATGGGACGGCAATCCGACACGACCGGAGAGAGATCAGGCGCAGGACCAACAGCTTTACGTGCTTTCCGAGGCACGGTGTGTATTCACATACACAAAGACCCGGACCCGAAACAACTATCAGTAGATCATACAAATATTTGTTCCGTGTGGTAATCGAACCCGCAACACATAGTGCAGCAGTCGATCTCTCAACCACTGCGCCAACCGTGCCGTTGATTACATGATACACAAAATATAAAACCTAATACTAAAACACTCCCAAGGTTCAGGTGTCGTTTCCTTCTAAATGTACTGCATGTACCACGTGAGCCTCAGTAAATGTCGCACTGAATAATATATGCCTATCGATTTCTGCACTCTTTCTGCTCGGATCTCTTAACAATTCAATTCGTGTTTCGTTGTGAGCTATATCTGTATTGTAGACCTTGCTTTTGGATATTTTAGTTATAATCTAGAAGAAAACGTTTCCTATTAGCTCTTATTAAAGACTAGCTGTTGCCCGCGACTTCGTCTACGTGTATTTTGCAATCATCATCGAATTTTTTGCAGTGGTAAAAATTGTAAAATTTGCTAACGATCGGTTCAGTAGTTTAGTCGTGATAAGGTAACAAACAGACATACTGAGTTACTTTCGCATTTATAAGTGTGTGGATGGAGTCTAACCCACAATGCCAGTAAATGTTATGATGAAACGTTGCCGCAGATATATGGTTCTTACGTTAGAATTTAAAATCCGATGAGGTTATTGTGTTCAATTTTTATCTTTATCGGACTGATAACTTTTTTGTAGGACTTATTTTATCCCAAATATCATTGTAATAATAATGTCCTCCTGACCGAATTTCGGTCACGGCGGCCAATCTCACCGGAGATTAGCCAACTACGCAGGAGATATTATAGTGCACAAGTGAGTGCGCAAACACAGGTGCACTCTCTATGCCTTCACTCTCATAGAGCGACGGGACGGCAATCAGACACGACCGGAGAGAGATCAGGCGAAGGACCAACGGCTTTACGTGCTTTCCGAGGTAAGGTGTGTGTATTCACATACACAAAGACCCAGACCCGAAACAACTATCTGTAGATCATACAAATATTTGTTCCGTGCGGGAATCGAACCCGCGATACGTAGACCAGCAGTCGATCTCTCAACCACTGCGCCAACCGTGAACCCAAATATCATTGTATTACATGCTTATATTATAATAACATAGATACGCTCCTCCAAATACCGCTATATAGAAACGGTCGTGATTGAATATGACCTTAATGAGACCTTACGAAAGAACTTGTGACCGCAATATTTTGTTCTTATATTGCAAACGGGGATACTGGTGTCCAACCTCTTGACACGAGACCACAACAAGACTTGACGACTCTCGACAACATGCTCTTGAGTTGAAAATAATTTCAAACGTGGTACAAGTCCCTTTGACCATTACAAAGACACAAGTTCTATAATGCTGCTTTTTGAAAAATTTGACTTCATCATATTCTAAGTTAAAGATAACAAGAATTTCTGGCGTAGTGGCTGAGTGATCGACTACTGCAATAAGTATCGCGGATTCCTGCACAGAACAAATATTTTTATGATCTGCAGATAGTTGTTTCGGATCTGGGTATATCCATGTGAATATTTGTGTTTGTAAAACGCACCCACGATACAGGAATTATTCCTAGTGTTGTGCAAAGTTTGTAGTGTGCAAAGTTTTTTTAAAGATAAGAAGAAAACTTTTTAGTTCAACCAATAGAATTGCTTATTGTAACTTCGGTCGATATTTACAACTTGCCCATGATTAATAAATAAGTGATTGATGATGAATTGCCGACTACATGAACACTAGACCCTTTTAGGTAATCGTACAATCTTACATAACATAACATAGCATTACCATGTAATCAACCATTTTAGTAATTAGTATTCCAGTTTTCTAATTGAGTTCGAGTACTATTCGAAGCAATGGGAAACACCCAGAGAAGCCTATGGTGGTATCGCGATGGACTGCCTTGGGCGCGCCAGACGGTCAGTTGCCACTAGTAGATACTCTTTTCTCGAATAACTTATTTGTTATAGTAATATTACGAATAAAACATCAAATCGGATACTAACGAAGACACTTATTACCGGGACTAAAGACAAGTTATTTATTTCGAATATTTTAACGTCTAGTATCTTAAGAGTATCTTTAACATGCGTGAGTTTTGAATTGAAAATACTCGTTTCGAACTTTTTATTTTATTTTAATTGAAGACTATTCATATTAATTTAGGATACTAGTCAAAATAATCGTGCTAGCTCTAATGTCGTTAAACTATCAGACGATATACCTATATTAAGTCAGTTAGTGGTGTAAAAGAACAAGCATTTTGCCAAACTACGGATATCTTTAGGAGGTACCTCACTTACTCACAGTTGAGTTCCAAGCACAGCCAGTTTAATGTGAACTTCATACTAATACTTAAAGATACGCTCAACATACAAATTGTTTGACGATTAATTTCAATTGAGTTCTACCTAAGCTGGATGACTTTTTTCACGATAGCGTCGACTTGTTAGCACTCTTCAAACTTACGGAACAAATATTTATATGATCTGCAGATAGTTTATCGGTTCTGGTTGTGTGTATGTGACATGTATGTTTGTAAACTGTACCCACGACATAAGAGAAAACCTAGTTAGGGGCAATGTTTAAAAAAACAACTTTAATATTTTGCGGTGAAAGGTGGCTTTTAAATAAAATATATTTACTCGACATTCAAGTAATCTCGAGAGCATATAGAGTGAAAATAAAGAATAATTATATTCACAGAAATTCACTTTTTACTCATATGCTTCATAGTATGTACTGATATGCTGACTACACTGAAAATATTTTAAGTTTAGTGAAAGTAATTTTCCAACGGTTACGCCCTACCCACATTTTCATGCGAAGCAATATTACGCTTCCTCCACTTTCAATAAACATAAAATATTGTTCATACTACAACCATAACTCTTGCTGAACAGAAATCCCGTTCCTGAAATAAATTTAAATATGGAATGAACTCGATATGACAGGTTGTAAACACTTGAAGCCACAATTTTCAGCCAGTTACTTAAAGTCTCATTTCTCAATGTTCAGGACTGTTCCGTTTTTGAATACACTTTTAATTTTAAATTGTGTCGATATATACCCTAAAGTTTTCTTGGATAGTACCTTTTTAAAAATATTAATGGTAGTTGTTTTCAATAATAGGAGAGACTGTCCTACTATAAATAATCAAGCCTACTGTATACCGTTCTAGTAAAAAGGCCTGACAAATCATGCTAAACACAAAAAGTAAGAAGCTTTTTACTCCTGTAATTTCCCAATATATTTCTTTCCCTCCTGGATCATTTCTAGAGAAGCCGGGGGACTAAACTTCACTTAGGTAAGTTTGTTTAAACATTAATGAACATTTAAACATTTTAAAATACACTGGGTACGATACTGACACATTATTTTTTAGGTAAATATTCGCTCCGATATTCTCAAAGTAATATGTAAAATAATGATAATTCAGCCACATCTGGTTACACTGGAAGCCTAGGATAACATACTGAGAAAAAAGTTAGCGGAATACATTTAAATTTTTAGAAGCTATTTGAAGCATTTTCCGATTCCCAAAAGAATGATTATGTTTTCTATATTTCAAATCACAATCCGAGCAGTAAACCGCAAAACATACCTTTAAATTAATTGAACGAGTCCCTGAACGATAATAATTGAATGAGCATCATCTGCGATCCGATGGCCCAACACTATTTATTATTATTATCAAACACATTTTACGAGCACAGCTCTATCTCAGGCTATCCCGATTTTAATAGAAAAGGCAAACCGGATATAAAAATATATCTTATCCGTCGGATATGAACCAAGTAAAGTTACGGAGTCTGCGATTTTTGTGTGATTAACCTAAACTCTATAATATTATGAAGGAACGAGGTATAGTGTTCCTCCATTGAAAAGGGAGGATCCTCCGGCCAGGCAAGGTGGATAGTCTGGCGCGCCGAAGCCCGACGATTGGTGCCGGACATTCGTATATGTGTTAGAATCGTTGTAAACTCTCATAGTGCGATTCAGGGTTTGTTGTTGTAGCTTCACTCCGATAGATAGCGCTTTACTTTTTGTCATGTTGCGAGTCGTAGTCGCTACAACATAACATAACATAGCATGCACCCACATTTCGCCGATGCTGTTATTGAGTCACATGTAATAGGGGGCGAGTCTATTGCCATCTACCGGGTACAGTTCCAGACTCTATGCTTTTAGAATTTCCAAACAAAAAATCCCTATGGTGGTATCGAGGCTAGCTACCCTGGGTGCGTCAGACGATCTCAGGTCTCGTTACTCATGGAGGTTTTTCCTTGCACTTGCAATAGACGTATCTCATCGACAACCACTTACGACTGTCGTCGAACTCGATCACTGCCGAAGTGCCGACGACTGCCCTTTTTTTTCTTTCTTGAAGAAAGGAGTATCTTAAAATTTCTCTAATTCTTGTTCTTCTTAGCGTGGCCTTTGCCTGACTTTATTCAGTTCCAGTGCTCTTGCCTAGTATTGTTGCATCTCTTGGTACTATTTGAATATATTTGTACCTATAGAGATAGGCACATTATAATCATTGTTCTAAGAGATACCTATATACAAACATTTAATAGCGTATATAAAAATAACTCCGTCAGTATCTGACGATGTAAAATATTTCAGTTTTATTATTATTTCAATCATAACAATAATCCATTTGCCCTACTTTTCTCGATCAAATTCCCTCTAGGATTCAATGTACCTATTTGAAGATATATTTTACATTTAGATTTGGTAACTGCGAGGAACTGGTAACATATTATACCGATAGCTGTGGCTTGGATCCTTGATGGTGTTGCCAGAAATCAATGAAAATACAGATAGATATTGATTGTGATATTATATAAGTTATGCCATATTATAAGTTATGCAAAACTCAATATATTTATTGCATTCCGCAATGTAGCGTTAGGTGGTAAACTTAGATATATATATGATATCATTATGGACCCTGTCGGTCACACCAAAATAAGGAGGAGACAGGAAGCTTCGGTCAAGCAATTTAAATTATAAAGCTTAGGACGTTGATGGGACCTGGATCAAGTTCCTCCAAAAACTTTTTTCGTGCAAGTATTTATAGGAATTCATCCTCGCAAAGTAAAGAGAGGTTCTGTTTGAATGAAAAGATGTAAGTAATTTCTATTTTTTTTTTTTTTTTTTTTTTTTTTTTTTTTTTTTTTTTTTTTTTTAAACAAAAAAACATTGCCCCACACTAGGATTTCTCCTGTATCGTGGGTACAGTTTACAAACATACATGTCACATGCACAAACAACCAGACCCGAAACAACTATCTGTAGATCATACAAATATTTGTTCCGTGCGGGGATCGAACCCGCGACACGTAGCGCAGAAAGCTAATCGCTTAGCCACTGCGCCAACCGTGTCGTCGATTTATCTAACTCAATGACAGTTATGACGTATAGACCCATACACATTTGATCGCGTATCGCATTGTACACTATGTACGCCCCACTGAGTTATATGGCCATCTGTTTGCCACTCATTGTCACCACAGAACTATATCCACGAAAACATATTTATGTAATACAGTTTGATAAATAATACAGTTTGACTACCTCGTTAGTTCGCTGGTCGCAAGCGAGATTGCTGAAATCCCTAGGCGCCCTAGGTTCCCTATTACATGGGAGATAATGACGGCATCTATGAAATGTGGATGTACAATAGTACACCTCTGCCTAACCCTTTCGGGACTAGAGGCGTAATGCCATGTTTTTTTTTGTGTGCACTTTGTACACACGGTTCAACCAGGATTTTTTTTAATTTTTATTCTAATCCCAATGTCTTATAATTTAGTTGATATTCGGTTTTCCAGTGCTAGGAAGCGGTAGTCAGTGGAAACTAACATGCAACCAATACTGAAATAGGCCCAATCATTGGTTCCAGAACCAATGATTGGGCCTTTTTGTTAGGAAATTTTCAGTAGCGGTCTGAACTTTTTATAATAGAATATATCTTTATTTCATGTAAACTAAGTTCAGACACTTATAAAATTTTGAGACTCTAGGCGAACGGTTCCAAATAGTAGGTCCTATGGAGAAGAACCGGCAAAAAATCCTTGGATTTTTTTTATAATAATAGATTGTATATCCTACCTATTATTTTATAACTTAATTTAATATCCATACCTACATACTTACATAATTATATTATTATTATGATGCTGTATCCTTACCGGGTTTCATGTTGAACATTATTATTAATATAACAAATGAATGCAATAAAGAACTTGAACTTGAACATAATTATTCTATTTAATGACAATAACCGTGAGAACTGTGGATGTACAAAAGAATACCTCTAACTCTTCGAAGAACACAGGTGTGATTTCCCATCGCATACAATAGGGTTGTCAACTGTCCTGTTTTCCCAAGATACGTCCTGCTTTTTGGAGTGTCCTGGGTTGTCCTTCATAATTATTAAGTAGCGTCCTGGGATTTTTAAAGAGTCTTTCCTTACGTTACCATACATTGAATCATTGGCGTTATTTTATAATTTAATCCTTCATTTCATTTCTTATATTTTGTAATTTAATTGAAGATAATTTCATAAAACATTGTAATTGCTATTCATTGACACTGTTTTCTTATACTTCTCTTATGCTGCGTGCTGTTTTTAAATCGAAATGTCCTGGCATTACTACTTTCAAATCCTGGTTTTCAAAATTTCCAAATTTTATACAATTCTTCCGAAACGTGCAACTCAATTTTTTTTTCCTTAGCGCAATATACAGAGATTGTACCACTGCAGAACCATTTGTAACATACAAATCTATTCAGAGACCATTTGAAATGCAGAACGAATTTTTAGAAAGCACCTAACCACAAGATTTATAAATGTTCAAACTGATTCATTGACTGGTTCAGCCAAAAATATTGTGTATATAGCTGTAGCCATAACATTGATTTACATCCGTAACAACTCACAACCTTAGGTACACTTAAAAACCATCATCAGGCACTTATAGTCTGAACTAGACCTATTTGGCGCAGCTGTGAAGGCACACATGGCCGCTTCAGAACTGAATAGGTATTTATTACTATAATTATTCTTTCCTTTTTTTATAATTATTATGTGCCTTAAGTTAGTGCCAATCAACGTATTTTCTTCCTATCTTTGGTGTTTTTTTCATTACTGATACATACTGGAAGTGTCATTCCCAGAACAAAGGAACAGGGCAACCGTTCGCCAGCGGCGGTCGTGTAAGGCAGCGACACTCCGTTTGACAAGTAACGCCCACCCTTCATTGACGAGGATCACATCGGTGGCCTGCCTGTAAACTCTAAACTTTTTTAAATTTATTACTTGTTTCTATGGCAACATTAACCACATGACCACAGAACAGTATTATAATTGAAGGTTTTAGCTTTCAAGGTTTTAATATCGCACTGTTTTAGAAGTTTTAATTTCACTTTTTATGTCTGCAATAGAGTTAATAAATTATTTGAAAACTTGTAGGAAACTTCTAGGGTACAGATTGATAGCTTCAGCTGAATAGTACTTGCTATCTACATCACTCTTTATTTGTCTCGTTTCGAGCTCTTCACCAATCACACCGCCGCGCCGAACGACAAAAAAAGCGATGTGAAATGTCTTCGAAAAGATTTTATAAAAACCACTAACGGAGTGAGAAATATCTACATATTCCTAATTTTTATGTGTAGATTTTTTTTATCTTAATTCAGATTTTCTCTTTTTCTTTCTACATGAATAAGTATTACATGTACCTACGCAATACTTTGTTTTTTTCATGGTAGGTGCCTCGTACAAATACCTAAATCCTTATTAACTCTAACATAACTCGGGACAAAGCATAAACCGGTGATGAACAGACTTAGTGGAAGTGGCTAAGTTAAATTAATACGGCGTTTACACTGTAAACTTTTTACAACTTTAATCTCGTTAAGGCTAAGGCATAAAATCTTTGAGCCACGCTCCGAGAGGAAACTGACATGTTATTTAGTTTTTATTTTTATTCATCCGGTAGAAAAGGTTTCATAAATGTTTATGGTGAGTTGGCGTGAATAGTGGCTAAAATATTCATGAATGAAGAATATTTTTATGAAAAAAGTGTTCATATTGACCGTGTTTATATTATGCGTGATATATATTTTTTGCAATGAGGTTGTGTGGATGTTGTAAATAGTAATAACATTTACTAGCAGTATGTATAATAGTTTAGTTAGCATTTTTGTAGTGTGACAGTTTCAAGTTGAGGTTATTTCTCTGCGGACTTACGTAATAGACACAAGTTCAACGCTGTCTATTATTTTTGTCAGTATTTATAACGTCTCGGATCCACGGACTGCTTTAATTAACCGAAATCAACGGAAAAGTTTTAAACTGTTTTAGTAGAAACTGTAAAATTTTACAACTTTATTTTAAATACATTACCGCTTCATTAGCTAGTAGCACGGCTGCTGATTCCGAGGTCCTGGGTTCGATTTCCAGGTCTGGGAAAGTATTATCAAGAATTGTGCCGGGTAGATGGCAATAGACTCGCCCCCTGTTATGCGAAACTTAATGTGCGGCATTAGACAAATTGTGATAAAAAGTACACCTCTGCCTAACCCTTCGGAGAATATAGGCCTGATGCTATATACATTATTTTACACTTCACCACCGTAGACTTATTTACCTACAAGGAGTAGGTCAGTCTCACTACCACAAACAAGTTTCTACTGAAATTAATACTAGTACTAAGGTGCATTTTGTGAGCCCAAATACAAAACTCAGCGTACTTCGTGTCGCGTGCTGAACACAAAGTTATTCTTGCATTTCATTGTTTTTCTATTATCATAATGGCGTGTCTTCACTTGGGTCTCGGTTTCCACTAACAAGTCCGCTTACTCGCATCCAGAGTTCAAACAAGACTTTGCGAAGCTTTCACTGCAAAAATCGTTGTTTTTTTGTTTTTGATAATTGCAAATCGAGAGTGTAATATTTGAGTGGATATTATTGATACCCCTGCAGTGTTTGAAGAATACTATTTTCTATTCTCTTTTTGGATGGCTTCAAATACCATAAATAGTTTCTTTTTTTTGGATCTTCAACTTATTATGTAAAGAGACCGATATCGTAAGAGTTATCTATTTATACTTCTGTGGTTTGACAAGTTATCAGACTTTCAAACTTCAGATTCTCCATGGCAAAGATAAAGAAAGGTCTCAGTGAGAGATATTTTTTGTTACTTGGAATCCAAAAAAATACCTATACCAATATAATCATTTCACGCTATAAATAAATCCAACATACAAGAAATATGACAGGCTTAATGTTAGCAAGAACTCGCATTTCCGACCAGCTCTAGGGACACATGAATCATTGGAACACAGAGATCGTAAGGGACGTTTGTACGAAATATGCTAAACCATATCGATAAATAAAAAAACAGAAGGACCACTAGAAAAACCGCGTGAATCACACAAAGAATATTCAACTCTAAATATAGGTAAGAACTCGCATTTTCGTCTATCTGTAAAGAGAAATGAATCATTGTAACACATATTACCTCGGGGACGCTTACACGAGTACAGAATATGCAAAATTCTATCAACAATAAGAAACAAGATACAAAAGGACGACTTAAAACCGCGTGGAACGCTTAAGGTCGTCAAGAACTCATAGTTCCAACCAGCTCCAGAGAGATATAAATTGTAAGAACACGGATATCACCCAGGGGATGCTTATACAAAGTGTGCGAAATTTTATGAATATAGTAACAAGGTACAAAATACCTACTTCTAAAGCCACGCGATAAAAGCACTCACACGTGTCACCCCTCTATCTATCTACGCTATTTTTCGCACTCTGTTCAGACAGAGTAGAATCTCTTGCGTTTATGAAGCAGTTGCGCATCTCCAGCCTTAAATACAATATTTGGGTTTCAAACCACAATTTTCAAAGAAAGCATACGTTATTGCTATAGTTTGTAGTATTGGACGATATTAGGTCGCGAATTGCGTAGTGTAGATCTTCTGTATACCTATCTCTGTCGTGATAATATGCATAAACACTTGTTTCATATTACCGTCGTAAGACTCAGGGTTTGAGTGTAAGTATGTGTCTTTACTGTTTATCTAGCTGAAGACAAAGGATGGCTCCGTAGATTAAATCTTGAGTGTTAGTTAGTTAAGAAAATATATTAGCACGCGCTATGCAGACGATAGACAGTCCGTAGCGTACCGTTTTATCCGCCAGAATAGATTGTATAATACACACAGAGGACAAAACGATTGCCAGTTCAAACCACTGAACATCAGCAGGCTACCGGGGGCCTGGAGGGCAGTTCGGGCCTCCAATAGAGACGCATATTCTATTTGCAAAGTGTGTTCCTGGTTAAAGGGATTAGATTATAAGGACAGAACGTGTGAAACAGATAGTGAATGCCGACAATAGTCATTATTGTATTGAGACAAAAAGTCCATCGTCTGCTCAGCCTCTTATTCTATTGTCTATTCAATCCCTTATCCAACCTTCCTTTCGATACCGAACGCATGAGCCTAAGTAAGAACATAGCTTGGTCGGGACTCTTAGGAGTTTCAACGAATTTCCAATACAACTAAAAAGTAACACTACAACCAAATTATAAACGTATTCTTGTGATAAAAATGAGTGCTAATCATCATATTACCAACATAACTTAAATGAATATAAAATCGTATAGGCATCTTGTCAGAATGGAAGCGGAACTCAACATAGTTGGTGAAACCTACTATGCTATGAATAGACGTTGATGTTTGAAGGTTAACAGTGAAGAAACCTCTATTTTAAAATTTCATCAGCTAATTTTCTAGCCACTGGTACTTCACTCAATTATTATTTCTGAATAAAGGTGAAAATAATTGTTTTGCCTAACTACATAATGGTAATATGCATGCAACGAAATAATAATAATTAGCTTTAATAACTAACGTGCAACACATCACAAAATTAATGTTTCAACCAAAATTACTCCCACATATCGTTTAAATCAAATCAAATTTATTTGTTCGTATATGGTATTGTTACAGGTGTTATGGGCTTTTATTTAAATGACACCGTATTCTGTCTCTTGGGGCGTGTAAATTTGAGATTACACACATAAATATTTTAAACTAGGTATCTTATCTTCTAATATATATTTTTAATGGTATAGTAATTTTTACTCATAAGGATTTAACTTTTAGATTCAGACAAAAATCTCCCATGCACAAACACCTAAACAAGTAAGTGTGTAAATCAAGTCTGAAAATCGAACCCACAACCCGTAGCGCAGAAAGCCTATCACTTATTCACTACACAGACCGTACCATCAAATAATCTATTTAAATAAAAATTATATGATGTTCCTTGGTAAACGCATCACTTGAAAACGGCTGGACCGATATGGCTAGTTTTTATTTTTATGTTGGACTAGCTTCCGCTCGCGGCTTCGCCCGCGTGGTTTACGAACCCGTACATTTTTCCGGGATAAAAAGTAGCCTATGTGCTATTCCAGACTATAATCGATCTATCTATACCAAATTTCATCCAGATCCGTACAGCCATTCTGGCGTGAAAGAGTAACAAAGATCCATTCATCCATCCTCACAAACTTTCACATTTATAATACTAGCTTCCGCTCGCGGCTTCGCCCGCGTGATTTACGAACCCGTATATTTTTCCGAGATAAAAAGTAGCCTATGTGCTATTCCAGACTATAATCTATCTCTGTGCTCAATTTCATCCACATCCGTTCAGCCGTTCGGGCGTGAAAGAGTAATAAAGATCCATCCATCCATCCATCCTCACAAACTTTCACATTTATAATATTAGTAGGATTAGATATAATGTTTTTAGGGAAAGAAAATATGAAAAAGTTGCCCGGAAAATTTGATATGCAGTCGAAGACACAGGCAATAGCTAGTTTCATATACATATTTAAGAAAGCGTTGAAACCAACGATGTTGAAGCTCATAGTGTGAATACTGTATTCTTGGCTGCCATATTGTTTTGAGGATAGAACTAAGCTCGTTATGCCATCAGGAGATCAGAGCTCAACGTGTGAAATATTGCCTTAAAGATAAAGTATTTGAAAGGTACATGTGGTCTTTATAGGAGAGAACAAGACTAGACTAATACATTTTGTCTTTTCTGTGGCAATGAAAATTTTTAGGTAACGAAATATTTGCAGTAAAAAAATTACTACAATGTGTTAATATTAATAAGACACCTGTATTCCCCGAAGGATTAGGCAGAGGTGTACTATTGTACACCCGTATTTCACCGATTATTGAGTCCTATGTAATAGAGGGCGAGCCTACCAGAAGTTCACAGACTCCGTGCTATTATTGAGAATTAATTATCAGTCAGAAAAACCTAACCCTTTTCCCGATCCGAAATGTGAGTCTCTAGATGTGCGCCTGCGACCACTAAAACGTTTTTTTTTTAACTACTAATTTGAGTGCGTTTGGCAGAACTTCACCTGATGGTGAGTGACAATGCTGCCGAGGATGGATCACGCAAGCTTAAATAATGCCTGTTCACTCTCGCCTTGAAGATTCTAATATAGTAGTTAGCTACATTTTGTATATTTCAAAGTTAGCTTTGGTGTGTATTTTATAACATATGACGATATTATGTCGCTTCTAGGCTTGTGCGTTTTCTTCACAAGCTCCTAGTTGTACTCGACATTACCATATACCGGAATATGTCGTGTCGTGTCAGCGTCTAGTATGGATATAAAAATACGATATTTCAGCTGTACCTCCAACAACAACAGTGCTAGAATTAAGTTATGTATATGGTTTATATATTTTTATATACTTCTATGTATAAAACGTTACATGAATATACGAGCAAAAGGGTTATGTAAGGATCGCAGCATGTGGCGTTCCGTAGTTTCTGCCTTTCCTTTGTGAAAAAGGCGTAACATTATATATTTTTATATACAGGCTGACTGTTAAAACATTGGACATACTAGGATATTCAGTACTAGATTCCGCCCGCGGCTTCACCCGCGTGGTTTATGTACCCGTACATTTTTCCGGGATAAAAAGTAGCCTATGTGCTATTCCAGACTATAATCTATCTCTGTGCCAAATTTCATCCAGATTCATTCAGCCGTTCTGGCGTGAAAGAGTAACAAAGATCCATCCATCCATCCATCCTTACAAACTTTCACATTTATAATATTAGTATGATAGGATAGGATTAGTAGGATTCTATTCTCGTCCCAACAATGTAAAAAAAAATATGTCCAACCAATTTCGCATTTTAGGCTATGCTAAATCAGTCAGTTTCAACTGTACACTACAGTACGTACATTACAGTACTACAGTACGTATCACTCCTCCCGGCCTTATCAAAAATCTCTCTCATGTATTCCAGTCAGTTGCAGACGCCCGTGCTAGTACTGTGACACTTTACGAATCTTAGATAGATATAAAATTATAACTTAAAGATTTTGTTTGCAATTTCCACACGTGTTGTTACGTTTTTTTATATTTTTATTTGCTACAACGGAGCATACATTGTCATGTCCTTCGGCATGTCTAATGTTCAATCAGTCATGTTGTACATTGATTCCTTGCACCGAATCGTTGTTTCTATATTTCGTTAACTTTTATATCTTTCTGAAAATGCTTTTTTTCTTTGTAAATTAGTAATTGATATTTGGATATCCTATACTGAAAACTCGTAATATCTTTTTGTAAATTATACAGTTCAAGTTACAAATGAAAAATAAAATTATTTATCACGAGTTACAAACCTATTGTTATTTATTTATTTTTTGTATGAAAACATTTTATATTGTTCCACGGATTTTATTTCTCATTAGAAACGTGTACTTTCAATTTTAGATATGGATAAATTGATAATTTTCTTCAACCTAACAAAGCATGTCATAACAAAACCCAAATTATCCTTCGTGCTTCAAACATATGTCATTCGTTTTATATCCCCCATACCCACCATGATATTAAAATGATTTCCATAAAAGTTGCGGAAGACAGATAGCAAACCAATATGTCAAATAAAACAAGAAAGTCATATCAGAAATGAAGTATTTGATTGTCCGCGTACATATGTCACGCACGGCTGTTCTCTTTTTAAACTATGCTAAGTCAGCAATGTTTAAAAATGGAACAGCCGTGCATTCGGCCAGGACGTGAATTGAAAAGAAAAATTGTCTTTGGATATCTTCTGACTGCAGCGATATATCATTCAAGAGTGTTTATAAATCAACCTTGTACCCAAGTATGTGTAGAAACTAGTTGAGAGAATATTAGACACCTGAGTCGTGCAGAGGTGGATATTTTAAAATATAAGTTCCTGATTTATGTACATGCTAAGCGAGGTTGCAGACAGTATCTATACTAAAAGTTTAGCACTTGAAGTTTATTTCACATCCATATGTTATGGACTATTCTAAAATTAAACTTTAGTCTTCTTACTTATTGGAGTCGTAACCTCAGGTCTTTCTGGAATTATCATAGATAACATCTCGCCTGTATTCCTGGAAGGGTTTGCCAGAGGGAAACCCACATTTCGCTGATACCGTTATTAAGTCCCATGGAGCAGGAGGTGAGCATATTGACATCTACCCCTAAACCAGTGAGTTTCTGGGAATGCAAATAAAGAAAAAATAAAATAAAATAAAAATCATGTAGAATTTGATATTCGTCTAGCGGGCACTCTTAGCTATTACATTAAACTATCATTGCACATATAGCAGCGGTTAAATTGCATTTGATATTAATTTAAAATTAAATTTATTCGTTTCTATTATTTAATATTTGCTGCAGTAGTAAAAATAAGCTTATGTCCTTATCCGAGACCCTGGCTACCTCTTTGTAAAACTTCAGAACTATCAGTTCAGTGGTTTAGTCCTTATGAGGTAACGAACAGACAGATAGAATTACTTATGCATAAATAATAGTGTGCATTATTTACGATACCAGAAAAAAAAACTACTTATTTACAAAGAAAATGAAGTGACGTGCCGCTTGTGTGTGAATAGCTTTATGTCACAGTAAGGCGGACATAGTTTATTTGGGTTATGTTTACCTGTACCTACAACACATTGCACTTTCTTCAAATGAGAAATTCCGATATTTAGTAAAGCAACATTCCTTTGAATAACTATTAAAAAACGAAAACCTTGCCCACTCTAGGTATTTTTCCTGTATCCTGGGTGCGTTTACAAACACATATTTTACATGCACAAACAACTAAACCAACAACTAAACAACTAAACTAAACAACTATCCGTAAGCCATACAAATATTTATTCCGTGCGAGGATCGAACCCGCGACACGTAGCGCAGAAAGCTAATCGTCAGCGACAGAAGTAGATAATATTTCGTAATTTTAAAATTAATTTATCGTAGATGATTATATTATTCTCATCTCAATTAACCACTACACTAGTCGATGATTACGCTATTCAAGAATAAGTAGAAAATATTTTTGGGACTTTATAAAATCATCAGCCACACAGCCACAGACTGTATTAGCATGTCTACTCCACGCTTTATCAAGCTCAAACACGCAGCCATCGTTATATGTCTATGCCTATAGCACTAGTTATCTATTTCCCCGCCATCTAGTGATGTGTGTCTGTCATAACACTCAATGCCCGTTGTTCCGCGACTTTTATTGCGGAAAGCCTTCCAAACCAATTCCGTAACATGTGCGCCATCCGCCGATGTTTCCTTCAATAGGAACAACGGGAACGCAATATCAAGGAAATTAGGTGCGTCGTATGATTATAGGTGTTTTTTTATTTTTTTGTTATTGCTGAGATCTTATATTTCAAACCTGGAACATTTTAAATTTGTTTAGTCATTTTATCGGTAGTCAGTAATACTGGTGTGAGAACGATGTAGGTCAATGAATAGTGTGGGTCGCGAGCGCGCAGAGTGGGGACTCTGGTAGCGCTCTCGTCTAGCGACCCCCGAGAAGACGGCGACAGTGTGTGGTCCCATGTCGCCGTGCACACAGCACCCAGCGAGGGTAACGGGGGGACCTCTCTACAGTCGCCCCCGGGACTTGCACGAGGGGGTGGCCTCTTTACAGTCACCCCCTCCGAGAAGTGCCGTTCGGCATGACACCATGGTGGGCTTCGGTTCGGTCTTCTAAGAGTTCCCGGGGCCCGCCATATGGTGTCGAGGCGGACCACCGTGGTGAGTTTAGCCGGTAGGAGTCCGGCACACCCCTCCGATCCCCCCCAGGTGGAGGATAGCCCATGACGGGTTCTCACTAAGTTAATCAAAAAAAAATACAATGAATAGTGTAGTTCACTGGTTCCAATATTCGAATATTGTGTGGGCCTTTAAATAATAAAAAATAGGAAACAAATGCATCCTTTTCATAAAAAAATAGCACTCCTTGTATTTAAATATTAACACTTTGGATCGGAACTGTTTTTTTTTTCTTGTTTGAACAGTTTTTCATACATATAGTTTATGCCCCTTTTTCCTTCATGAAAACCTAGAGGTGAGTCTCGAATTTGGAACTTTTTGTTAGGTGAGTCGGTCCAGTCTTTGAGAAACTTAGAGAACCACTGGTCTAGTCTGTAGAGGAGATAGAACTTTAGGCTTTTATAATAAGTGGACTCAGGACAAAAAAGGAAACATTAGTTTTTTTTTTAAGAAAGACTGTTATTCCGCCCACAATATATGATAATGCACATAACATCACGCTTGTATTCCCCAAAGCGTTAAGCAGAGGTTTACTACTGTACACCTACATTTCTGTATTGCGGGTATTAAGTCCCATGTAATAGGGGGCGACCTATTGCAATCTACCAACGAACGACCAATATACGACCAAAATACGACCAATGAGGCAGTCAATTATAATAATACAATTATAGTTTAACTGCAGGTATTGTTTCCTTGGACATCATTTAAGTTTCTTTAGATTTATTCAAAGCTATAGAAAGAACTAAAACAAGAGTTGTATACCTACATAACCTTTGTACTTCCGCAAACAAAAACGTACCGCGGCGCGTTGTGACGTGGTGTCTAAAAACTGGAGTGAAATATTGCCGTGTTAGCAGGGCTTGCTCGTAGCAACACTTCACTATGTACCTACTCCCATGTTGTCGTCTTACAATCTAACCCTTTCGCACCCTTAGAATGAAAGTGATCTAACTCAAAATTCCTGAACAACCAAAACTGACCTTAAAAAGTATACATTTTTGAAGACTTTCTTGCTCATTTCCAATAAATTACATTTTTGACTTAGGTCACTTTAACACTAAAGGTGCGCTTTGTTCATAAAAACTGACGTTCTATAAATTTATACCTGTCTCTGTCACTTTTATAGAAATAAACAGAGATGTCATCAGATTTTAAAGCTATGTTAGTTAGGTTTATATCACACTAACTTTATACAATACAATACAATACACTTTATGACACACCAGAAACCGAAAATGTACAAGGGGTGGTCTTATTGCACTTGGTGATTTCTGCCAGACAACCTTAGGATGAATAAGAGGTAAAAGAGAGGGGTAATTCAAGCTGTAATATAACCTTCCTATAGGTTTACAAAAAAGAATACTATAAAGTAAAAAATCAATTTTCTTCATACAAAATTGCTACGACATTACACAAGAGAATTCTCAATCATTACAAACAATATGAATGAAAATAAGGTCTATATTTAAAAAAAAAGTAACTAACCTAATTTTAAAAAGAAATTCAGTCGAAAGTTTTCAGTCCGAGCTGTTCCAAGGTAATAATGAAAATAATTCTTGCACCAAGTTCTTTAAACACGAAATAAAGTAGGTAAATATGCTGTAGATTGACACGAACAGTTTAACACCAAGCGCTTCGGGAAATCGGTGTGTGCTAACTAGCTTTGAAATATCATGGCGCTGCCTGTCACTAACAAGATGGCGCCAAAAAATAAACCAAATTGAACTAATTGCAAACTTTGTGACGCCATCTACGCCTAACTTAAATCAAGACTTACTCGTAAAATTAGGTTTAAAGCCATTTTTTTTTAAATAAATTATTTAATAATAATACTAATAATTTTCTTCACATGCGTTATTGCGTCATACAATATAAGTATTAGTAAAATAAGTCAGTCCAATAATAAAAGTACAATCAGCAAGTTTACCTATAAGTACAACGATATCGGTGCCAAACGTACATTTTATCTGGTTACCCAGTTCTAAAAGTTGGGTAGTTTGGTGTCCAGGTGGACCCAACTTCGGCAAACTTTTGGAACAATCCATACATTATTTATTATACTTCTAACATATGCAGCAGGTACTTTAGCGTGTTTGTAGCACCTAGTTATTCAGACTTTATAACTATGGAAAAGTTCATTAACGATAAACAAATTGTGATTGACGTAGATGTTTTATTAGTGAAGGGAACGTCTCAGGAAAAACCCCCCCGAAGTCATGGACTGTCAGAATAAAAGAGAATGTCAGAATTGAAGTATTTAGATTAAATAGTTTAATATAAATACATAGCTTTTCTAATGGTACACTTACACATATTTTTCTTTCTTCTTTATTTTGAGAAGAACGTTACTTACTGACTATTTTCACCTACTGACATCAACATTGAAGTATAAAATGAAACATGTGTTATTGTGCTAAGAAGCACAGATTTGATATCGGCGGCACGATCGTTTCGAGACACAAATCCCAGCTGGAAACAAATATTTGTAGGTATGCCCAACACGAACAAATATTTGTTCAGAGTCTGGGATTTTTGCATACACATAATTCGTGTTTGCTAGCACCGACAGAATGTTCTACACGTGTCTGTGTCTGTGAATTGTTTAGCTATTTTATGGAAAGTTTGTTAAAATTTATTTGCTCTCCAGACAAGACACCATTGAGGCGTTCTTTAGGTTTAGACGAACAAGAAAAGGTTTAATAGGAATCACAATTAAGTAGAATCTTAGTACTTACATAAATTAAATATTGTATTTGTTGTATATTGCGAAATACTTTGTATGAAAAAAGTAAATTTAAAAATCAAAAATCTCGACTGAATATAAACTAAACTTTAAATAAAAATTTTTTAACAAAAAATAAAAACCGACTCCAAAAAACTCAAAAACAAAATTAATAACTAAAAAGCAAAAAATAAATCTTTTATTATACAATATAGTAGTTGAAGAATATTGAAATCGGTGCCAAGTAAAACATAAAAGTAATATACCTTGCTGCTATAATAGCGACATTAAAACAACGAGTTCACGTAGAAATTGTCGAGTGCGGAGTGAATTATGTGTCGGACACGACAAATGCACTTCGCCAATCGTGTCGGTTTATCATTGCATGTTTTACTTGGCACCGACTTCAATATTCTTCAACTACTATATTGTATAATAAAAGATTTATTTTTTGCTTTTTAGTTATTAATTTTGTTTTTGAGTTTTTTGGAGTCGGTTTTTATTTTTTGTTAAAAAATTTAATTATTTTACAATTTTGAGTGATGGGTAGACCTAGTAAAGACGATTCTCTTGAAAAACTTTACAAAGGTCAAATGTATGTTGCCCCAAGTCGAGTGAAAATCTTAGACGGTATTGCACTATGTGATTTTAAAATCAAATAAATTACTTAGCCGACCACATGATGAAAACGCATTACGAGAAATGAAAAGATTAAGACGACTATTGTAACTAATACTGTGATAGTTTTGACTTTTAGAGGTTTAAAATGAGCCCAAACTCGAGGGGTTTACTAGTAGCTACTGAAAAGTTCCACCATCTATCTCCTGGCTCCATCATCAGACCCTCTATACCAAATGTTCTATATACGGGACTCATCAAAATATATCGAGTGATCCCAAACTCGGAAGTTTTATTCCCTAACTCTTTACCGTTGAGGAGTACTATGATATCCATCATCAGCTCAGCATCATTAAATGATGATTTTCAGACGCCAATACCTAACTTATTAAGAAAAAAAGCTCAAACGGGCTATTTGTCTTACAATATTTGAGGGTATCCCTCGATTTCCCTAGGATCCCATAATCAGATCCTGACTTGGTGATAATGGGACCAAATGGGAAGCATGCTCTTTCAAACAAAACAAGAATTTTTAAAATCGGTCCGTAATTGACCGAATAATCGCCCAAACACTATGTAGCTGCTATCAACCATTAAGGAGTTCCCTAAACTGTACTGCACCTGCATCACGGACCTTGCAGTGGCAATCATTACCCATCTCGGTGTAAAGATCTTGTCAACACGAATAAAATAAGCCCAAACACGAGGTAGTTAAGATGTACCGTTGAGGAGTTCCCTCGATCCTCTGTCGTCTCCATCATCAGATCTGCCCTAAACCTCCATAGTATTGTATTCTCATCAGATATACACATAAATATCAAGTTTTTACCCCATGCTCGCCTACAATTTTCAAGAGATGCCTTCGATTTCTCAGGGTTTCCACCATCAGGTCCTGACCTGATGACAATGGGACCAAATGACAAGCATACCCTTTCAAATAAAAAAAGAATTTTTGAAATCGGTCCAGACGTCTTCGAGAAATCGAGTAACAAACATAAAAAAAAAAAAAAAAAAAAAAAAAAAAAAAAAAAAAAAAAAAAAAATAATAATACAGCCGAATTGAGAACCTCCTCCTTTTTTTTGAAGACTACTGGAGTCAGGAATTCTGTAAAGTAATATTGAATAACTACACCATTGAAATAGCTTCATGATCGATACACACATAAAACAAATAATAAATACTTATGTGGAACATAGCGACTTCAACAATCGGGACCGATTAAAGATCGAGACTGGCTTTAATCTTCCCAATAATGGAAGCGTCGCGCAGTCAGTTAAAAAAAATCTATTATGCACTAATCGCGAAATCTCAGGAACTATAAACTTGAAATTTGACAGGCAGATTGTTCATATGGCGTAGAGACCTAAAAAATTTATTTCATCCCTTAAAAGGATGGGGTGTTCAAACTTTGTTTGGAATACCTTTGTGAGGGAACGGAGTTGCGGATACAGATAATTTTACAATATTAAATACTTCACAAATTGTTTTTAAACGGCTTGCGTTACTGACATCGGCATTGCGGTGACAATTTATCAGCACTTCCGCACGCGAGTCCTATTAATTCAGCCATACTCAAAGTGTGTTCCGTGGGGTCTCTGTGGGGGAGTCTCTGTGTCTCCGCGAAAATACTCATCACTTTTTTCACAGTCAACTCTCTTCTATCAAGCCTGACATCAAACAATTGATGAAAAGTAAAAAAAACAATTTCATACCTCCCATTAGATGCAAATGTTAATGTCAAGTAATATGATTATTTTATTAATAAAGAGTACACATAAAACTAGTTTTTGATTATTTTAGGGCTCCGTCAAGTATTTTGTTTTCCAAAAGGGTTCCATCGCCAAAAAAGTTTGAGAACGGCTGTATTAATTCATTATAGTAATGACTGCAGTGTACTGATGCAGTCATCGTATAGAACATTAGTCATCGTAATGTACCATTATTAGTTTATTATCCTCATTGATTCGTCAATAACTGTCTCATTGGTCTAGAGTCGCAAACGCGACTGCTTAGCATGGGAGTTCGATTCCCGGGTCCGGCAAAGTGATATTGGGTTTTTCTGGGCATGGAAGTTCTCTGTAGCAGCACGGAGTCTGGAACTGTGCCCGGTAGACGGCTATAGGCTAAAATGTGAATGTACATTAGTACACTTCTGCCTAAACCTTTGGGGAATACAGGCGTGATGCTTTGTTACGTTGTTTCGTCAAATAAAACAAAAATAGGTAAATACTCTATGGGTTATAAATCAAAGCTAGCTTAAAGTTTATTTCCTAATAACTAAAATTTAAGGTCATTTTCTTTTTGAAGAATATTTTGTTTTGTAGAACATCATTTTTTCTAGCTATATCCCATTCTGCTTTGAATGCCTGCCCCAACTCTACCAAACAGTTGCTAAGCCGGACTGCCAAATTAAACGGGCATCCCTATATTTTCTCTTAATTGGTAGGTAGAACATATCCTTCAGACCTCGTAAAGTTGACACAGTAATTCTATTGTTTGTGCGTTCAGGGACTCTTAGTTAGCTTGATGAATTAAGCTATACGCATCAACCCGATAAATTGCTCAATTATTGCTCAATCGAGCTACTCATACGTAACTAACAGAGTAATTAGCACGTAGCCCTATTCAAGTGTCCATGAACATGATAGATCGTGACGTATATTGTGTCCTATAGGGAGGATGAGGGTGCATAAATCACGCGCTTGTGAGAGAAAAATGTGTGATCTTGTGTGTCCATCCAAGGAGTTACGTATGTATGAAAAGATGCATAAACGTAGTAGGGGCAATAGTAGTGTGTAAGCGCTCTTACAGACGAGCGGCACTTTCCTGATGATGGCAACTGTAGCTGCCGACGCATCTACGGCACTTTACGGCAGCATTGACCTCTCTTCAACTCAGCTGGAAGAGCAATGGTATGATATGGCGGTCGCATGAGGTCGTGGTTTCAAAACCGGCAGCCTAATCATCGATCTAGCGACAGGCGTAGATCGCGCGATATCTTCTGTCAAACGTCATTTTTATGTCATATAATGTATTGGCTGACAGTGAGATTGTTGTCGCGTGGCTGTCGCGTTGCTGTCGCTTTTTACGTAATTAGGCTGCCGCTCGTAATAATTTTCCTTTATCAATTTTCATTGTTGTATTTCTTCAAATTACAGTTTTCGTATATAACTATGGTTTCGTATATTTCGTATATAATTTCGCCTTCGTGACAGTCTTGACGTGACACAGACACATCTTATTGAATAATGTAGCTTGGATAGCCTTTTGATTGACGACTTTCGAAGTGCCTGTCTAGAAACCTAGCTGTCCCATTGCTTATTCTGTCGTCATCAATGACATTAATGTTCTAACTCACCAACAAGCTTGAACCCAAAACTGCGTCACTTATGGAAAGTGACGGAGTTTTGGGTTCAAGTTCGCAGACGTTTAAACCAAAATCACACGTTTTATATGAGCTGTTAAGGCCCATGTTCACCGAAAATATAACAGATGATTATAGGCAATGGCTGGTTTCATTTTAAACATACGTTATTGTTGGTGAATATGGCCCTAAATGGTTAAAATGGTTAAAATGGCTTTTTTATTAAACAAACGTTTTTTTTTAATGTCCGATTTTCGGTCTTAACCCCTTATTCATAATAGTGTTGTAAACTAATGGCATTAAAGTCTGTAGACGTCTCTTTTCATTCAAATGAAAAAGTTAATAGATTACGAAGGTTTTTTAGAACGTTTTTTGACGACACGGTTGGCGCAGTGGCTAAGCGATTAGCTTTCTGCGCTACGTGTCGCTGGTTCGATCCCCGCACGGAACAAATATTTGTATGATCCACAGATAGTTGTTTCGGGTCTGGTTGTTTGTGCATGTGACATGTATGTTTGTGTACAGGAGAAATCCTAGTGTGGGCAATGTTTTTTTAAATCCAAAAAAAAAAAAGTAAATTTTTATTAATAAGGTTAATCTAGCTTTTCAGAGAAAGTGAAACATTTTATTTTGAAATCACGCGGGCTCAGCGTGCCTTCAATTTGACGCCAACCCAACATTAGACACTGCGACAAAATCTGCCATACACAGCCTGCACCCGCAGTATTTATCACCAGCATTACCGCCAGTTTCCTTAGCTCGGCAATTTCTGGTGAAATCACGATTTTCTAGTACAAAAGGTCTCTTAATGTCGGGTTAATCTGTGACACTTATTCATGTGTCACTCGCGCTGCGCGGGTGCATTCATCGCGTCATCGTTCTGCTTAATTCATCCTTGATGTGACTCAAAGCTATTTCTCCCGGTCTTGAAATTTTGTGTAACTAGGTAATTCGGTGCATTCAACGTCATAATTCACAAATTATCACGTCCATAAAGTTCAATGTTCAATGCAATTTCATTATATATTGTTAGATAACATATTATGTTATCATTTTTTTATTATTATTATATTATATCATTTTTATACATATTAACACTTAAGAAACTGTAAAGAGTCTAAGCTTTGATTTTTCTTTTTGTATTGCTAACTATAAAATGGGAAGCCGTACTTTTTTGTAAGCACCTCACTTTAAAACCGGCATTGGTTTTTCAGCAGTGAGATTTTTACGAGATGGATATTCAATACTGACACAAACAATAAGAGTCAGCTGCGAATCTAGATATATGTACATATGTATGTATATATGATGTGAATAACATAATATAGCATCACGCCTGTATTTCCGGAAGGGTTAGGCAGAGGTGTACTACTGTACACCCACATTTCGCCGATGACGTTATTGCCTACAGAGCCTATTGCCATCGGGCACAGTTCCAGAATCCGTGCTGGTACTGAGAATTTACATACAGAAGAACCCCATAACACTTTGCCCGATCCGGGAATTAAATCCAGGACCTCACGCTCAGCATTCGCGTTTGTGACCACTAGACCAATGAGAGAGTTATCATGTGATTTTTCGAAATAGCACGTCTCCATTAGATTGAATCCCGCAGCAATAGAAATTATAGTGCCAACAGATATAATAATAAATGAATGGTATCACAAGCCACATAATCAATTGTACAAATAACAATAGAAAGAACAAATATCTATAGACTTAGCGACAAATATTTATATTGACAAGGCAAGCCTGCGTATTAAGCACACAAAACAATTAAAACCGTAAATGGTACACTTGCAACTATCATTTCGCTACACAAAATTGTCCAGACCCTACAATTTAATTACCACGACACAATTTAAAGTGATTAAACACCCTTGCTCAGTTTTTGCTGAATCCTCTGCGACGAAAACTTAACTTTAAATTCTAGGTTTTAAAGTACAAAATTCATATTCCGTAATTAATTTAGAACAAAGGATGCTTGGTGTTTATGGGCTATGATTAAACATTCAGCCTGTTTCGGTTTTCTAACAAAAGCAGGGACGTAAACGCTTCGGTCGCATTGCGGATGTTTTTGGTCTTTGTGTTTGAACTAACTATGATGCTTCCTCGGGCGATGATACTCATGTCTGGACAGCCCCCTTATGTACCTAACTGACTGGTGAATCTTTTCACTACGGCATAAGCAATTCATGTTTAACAAACAAAAATCTATATACTTGAACATTTTATTATAAAAATGTATCTTATTTTATTATCCTTATATAGTAGTCCTTGTGCGTCATATAATGAAATATTGCATTGCAGTAGTAGTAGTAGTAGTAGTAGAGTATCTTGCCGGTCTCTTCTCCATACGACCAACCCACTTTGGAACCGTGCACCTAGATAATGCACGGTTTCAAAGTGGATACTCTTGTCAAAATGTTGGTTTACAATGATTTGAACTAATTTTTAAAGAACAAGTAATTATTAAAAAAAATCTCTTACCAATGCAATATTTACGTTTTAAAAGTGCCTGCAAAGGGCTATTTGAAATAAAAAAATCTCTGACTTTGACATGCGAGAACTCATACAGAATATCGTGACAGAAAAAATCATCACTACTTAATCAGCAGTTTTAGATTAAGCTACGTTTAAATGTTGAATTAACATAACACAAATTAAATTAAATTATTGGGTCCCATGTAATATAGGTCGAGCCGGGCACAGTTCCAGACTCCGTGCTGCTACTGTGAATTTCCATACATATAACCCCAATATGACTGCCCTACCCGGGAATCGAACCCAGGACCTCACGCACAGCAATGAGGCAGTAATTTTTATTTAGATTATGACTTAACATTGACATTTAGACACACGTCTTCTAATATAAGCCTCTTTTTATATCTATAGTAATATTATAAAGAGCTATAATGTGTTTTTAAATTTGTATCTAGGGGTAATCTCCAGAACTAATGATCCGATTATAAAAATTCTTTCACTGGTAGGAAGCTACATTATTCCTGAGTACTACAGACTATAAATTATATATTGCACGTAGGTTACGCGGACGAAGTCGCGGGCAAAAGCTACTTTTATTATATCAACGTAGCGGATTGCCGCAGTCATTCATAAAGCGGTCTGCAAATGTAACCGCCCGCCATAATATTGGGCGGCAGATGTCCATTATACGAGTACCACCACGCTACCCTCGTGAAAAACGTGTAATGTTCCACATACGTCAGTGTTATGTGTACGAATAACCGTATGTTTGGTCCTGAATTATTTTCAGGGTCAAAACACAGAAATTGGAAGGGTCCCGTCCCGACTGCGAATAGGCTTCAATGATTTTCGTGAAACAAGGGCGAACTGACTGACCTAGTCAACGATTGATCTGTAACGAGTTCTCTTTATCGATCTTTATCAAAAAGAATGGATTTTTGTTCAGTCTATACTTTGGCGATGAGTTGAAAATAAATAAAAATGACGGCGAGCTGCATACTCTGTATCGCTTTCCTATTCCATAGTTCTGGTAAAAGATGACGAAAGATCATGTCAAACAGATGACAATTGAAAAAGTGCAAGTACAGTCTCCATGAATGACGAAACATGAGAACGTCTGGCGCGCCCTGGGCACTCAGCCTCGATACCACCATTGCTGATTAGCCAATCTTTCTATTACGGCATGAACAATTCCATTGGGATAGCTCGTGTCGACATGCCAGAAGAAGTCCAAAAAGTAATAAAGCTACGGTTTTCTAACAAAAAAGCGGTAACCATTGAAGTCAACACTGTGACGTCGCTGCTTTCAAGTGCCTCGAATTTACGTATATATGATGTAAGTATGTAAAGAAGGCGTATAACTTCACACCACTGTGCCCGTCTCCACCCTCCATTGCCAGTCTTATCCAGGTTGGTCCCGAGATGGCAACAATGTCGTCTATCCATCTTCCCGCAGGACGACCGACATTCCTGCTGCCTATCCTTGGCCACCACTCGGACACAGCCCTACTCCTATCATCACGGCTCGCCAGGTGTCAATCAACTGATTTCCAACATCTAATCTACATACTATCATTTATTATTACTGGTTAGAATATGTTTATGACACAGTTTCGATTTCATAAAAATATCCGCAGTGTGAATGTTTTGTTTGTGGTTTTAAATTGAACCCGAAGAAATCCGCTATTCACTCAATATTTGATCACCCAATTGGCGCAGCAACAGTATCGTATTCTGCGGTCACGGTCACGAGTTCAGACCCTCTTCGTAACCAACATAGCTTACATTACATATTGAAGATTAGAATCTGGATGTTAGTGCATGCTATTTTTGTATGCACGACACACGTTACTAGCACGATCCTTATGTGGCTGTAGTAGTAGGTATATTATTATGTACATATGTACTTTTGACGTCCACTGATAGACATACATTTCCTACGATTTTGGGCCAGTTTGTATCTTTTTCGAGTTCCTCTGTCCATCTAAATACCGGGAGTTTTTTTGCCCACCGGTCTAAAAATAATAAATCCTGATTTTAAGAGCTATTTCAGTCACATAAGTAACACGGGTGTCCTCGGTATTAAATGAACACTTCAAAACAATCGGCATATAATTATAGTTATTTGATTTGAGTGACGAACAGGGCAGGTTGCATCTCTCGCAACCGCAGTTTATCAATGAAAGTCCACTCAGAAATAGCCCGCGTTATTATTTTCATAGTACAAATAGAACACAGTGACAGAAGAGGAGCGCGAACACCTTGTGGTGTATTCGATGTACTAATTTTAAAACGGATTATGAAAATAATTTGGTGAGCACTTCATGTAAATGATTTATTTCTTTTTTATAAATCAAACATGTTGATTCGATATATGAAATAAATTGCTTTTGGTTTTTTCGTCATGTAAACTTTTTTTTTAATAATAAACACATTCAATACTCTTTCGCGTGTTTTAAATAGTGGTGAAGATGTTTTATTTAAATGCCTTTGACAAGTATTCGTAATAAAAGCTTTTCTTCCTACGCTCCCAGTGGAGGGAAATCTTTGAATAAAAAATTAAAAACACTTTTATTTTTAAATTCTATAGAGTCACAGAATGCTCTGCGGTTAAAATAATTACTGCGGATGCGGATATCTGCGTGCGACACTTCTCATAACACGTGAACAGTTTTAATTTGAAACTGTTATTTTTAAATTATTTTTATTTAGTCTACATCTTATTAATAGATCCAGTCATAAAAATATGTAAAGAAATAACGCTGAAGTTTTTATAAACGACTTCATCAGTAAGCTACGAATACCTATATAAAAATCTGCTATGAATGACATCAGTAATTCGTGTCCAACACTGAAAAAACGCGTATAAAAATCCGAAGCTATAAATTAACCCTAAAAATGACATGCAAACTTTTTCCCGCCAATGCGAAAGTTGCACCGGAATCGTAATCTTTGTAAACAGCCACAAGTGTCAAACTCACCGGGTGGCGACTTCTTCGGTGTTTCGGGTTCCTCGTGATGATAAGGGGTTCCTCTGAGGAGCTGGAGGGCGAGTTCGGTCCCGACCTCCTCGGACCTGGGACACGGCACGTACGCGTACTGTTTCTTGGTCGGCGCCGGCAGGGGCGCGACGCGATGTTTGCTCCGGTCGGCCATGCGACGTCTGCCGTGCGGCTGGCTCACCCGCCGGAGTGCCGCAGCCGTGCCGACCTCTTATCGATAAAGCTGCCCGTTTGCTACCGGGAAATATTAATTTAGTGCGTAAACTGCTCGAGTTTGTTCAATGATAAATCCGCGCGCCAGTTAGTGTTTGACACGCGATTTATCACGCGCTGGTTAAATAGGCTTTAGTCATTGTTTTTATTTCTTTTCTTTTCTGTGATTGAACAAAGGAGCGTGGAAGTTAAATAAAAAAAAAATATACAGTACAATCTTGAAATTTATGGTTATAGAACTTAAACTTTTAAAAGCTTTCATAACAGAAAGACCGATTTTATAGCAAGTGAAATTTTAATTATATCTGTAATAATTTGTTTAATTAAATAAAAAGTTCCATTATAAGATCACTAACTAAAAATAAAATTATAACTATATTCGAGTGCTTTCACTTGTGCAGTTTAATTACTTTCATAATAAATGGTAATGCTTGCTTTTATGAGTTCCTGAACAATATGAAACGTGGAACTTCAATATAATAGGAGAAAGTGTGTGGGTGACGTCATAATTATTATGGTAGTACTGCCTTTTACGTATGACTAGAGTGTAAAAGTTTAATATTTTTATTAAAACAATAAATCAAACTTTTTTTGTTATATAGTATGTTTCTGGCAGCCGGATGATGTCCTGGAGACGATTCTAAATCTTCTGCAGATTTGTTATGAAAAATAATATAAAAAAATTGACCCCAGCGTTCGCTTTTCAAATCCAAGTGTGTGGTCCATATTCGGTGCGCGCGCAGTTCCGCGTGCTGAGTCCCGCACTACGGTCGATACCACGTGCCCGCGGGAGAGCTGCACTATGCGGGAATATGCACAACAACAAAGCAACTAACGGTCGCATTGCCAGGGTTACGCACTGTTGTGACGAAATGGCGGCAAACGGGCAAACGCATTTGGACGAACATTTAAACGACATTCATTTTATTTTATTATTTGTATGTTAGTGGACACATCCACAATGTCTAAAGATGTTTTTTACGTCGCTCTTAAGGCCACAGTGTACCTTTGAAGCAGTAACTGCAGTCAGTGCAAAATTGAATTTCATTGTCAAATATTTACTTTGACAAAAATCTGGAATCAGTTTCAGCAGACATAGCAGAGAAATGCTAACGAATGATTGCCTCGGCTCCTAAAGTTCGACGTACACTTATTTCGAATTAATCATCCAAAATGAGTGATTTACAGCTTGCAATACCTATAGCCGGATTTCAATGAAAATACACACATTTTTTGACAAAGATGTTTGTATGCCATGAAGTTGAAATGCATGACAACATTGAAATACTCTATTTGGGCAGTTGCTCATTCAAATCGCAAAAAGCCATTAATTTTAATTTTTGGAATATATATCAGACGTTTAAAAAAATTGCTAGCGATTCTTTTTTTAAATGAAAATATTCGTTTCAACCGTAAAGGAGGTAAGACATAGTTTAAAAAAAAAAAAAAAAAAAAATTTAAACCCAAATAGACATGTTTTAATTTTGGCATTGACCTAGGTTGCTAAAGCTAGATCGAAGGCGCCATTTATTTCGTGTACCTCTTAAAAACGAAACGAAATCTCCGGATAACGAGTACAGTGGTTCCCTGAAGTAGTAACTTAACACAGGTAATTTGACGCGAACTAGCAATAAAACGTGAACCTTAGTTGAATATTTTCGTCTAGTGGTTACAATCGCGACTGTTAAGCGTAAGGCCCTGGGTTCATTTGTCGGGTTGGGCAAAATGTAATTTGGGTTTTTCTGTATGAAAATTCTCAGTAGATGCATGGAGTCTGTACCTGTGCCCGATAGATGGCCATAGGCTCGCCCCCTATTACATGGGACTCAATAACGGTATCGGCGAAATGTGGGTGTAAAATAGTACACCTCTGCCTAACCGTAACCTATGTTATGTTATGTGTTGTTTAAAACAGAGGTTACCATGATTACTGCTTATTCTCTTAACATAATAGGTAATCAAACAAGGATAATCATAGAGATACCTAAAATTTGTTACATGACATACTTGGCGCAAGGGTTAAACGATTGGCTTTCTGCGCTACATGTCATGGGTTTGATCTCCGCACTGAGCTAATATTTTTAATGCTTACAGATAGTTGTTCAGAGTCTAGGCGCTTGTATAGGAGAAATCGTAGTATAGGACAATTGGAAAAAAATATTTCCTGGAGAACTATTTATATTGATTGAAATCTATTGGGATGAATTTATTTAAGTGTACTTAAATCCAGACTTATAACTGGAAGAATAATCCAGGAAGTAACAGCAACTTTTAAAAAGACAAATCGGGTAGTTAAAAATACATCTCCCAAAGAAAAGCTTCTACAAATATCAACGATAGGAATCTAACAAAAAGCAATCATACTAAAAGTTAATGGAGTCAAGAGTCAATAGTCTGTTGTTTAATTAAACACAGGAATCTAAAAGGCAGGAACAACGGAACACTAAATAATTCAGAGGCGCAGCGGGCCGGGCGCGTCGGATTTCGTCGTTAAAATACGATTCGATCGCGGAAATACACAGAGTACCTACTCTATTTTCGGTTTTAGTTAGTTTACAATAGGAACAAAGTCATAATATGCTTTGTTTTATGCAGAAGTATATAACGCTAGCTTCCGCCCGCGGCTTCGCCCGCGTGGTTTACGAACTCGTGCATTTTCCGGGATAAAAAGCAGCCTATGTGCTATTTCAGACTATGAACTATCTCTGTGCTAAATTTCATCCAGATCCGTTCAGCCGTTCTAGCGTGATTGAGTAAGAAATATCCATACATCCATCCATCCATCCTCACAAACCTTCACATTTATAATATGATGAGTAGGAAGGATAGGATACGATAGGATAATATGTCAGCATTTTAATTAGTTTTTAAGGTAGGTACAATAAAATTCAGGGTTTTGCCGATGATGTACACATTATGACTAAAAATACTACCACCGATCCACATTCTGAAGCCACAACACACAACAATCTTCTATTGTCAAGCATGTAAGTTTTTATGCATAATATTTCACTCTGCTTTCATATTAATGATTTAGATGGAATGAATATATTCATTTGTTTTTTATTGACGGTCACAGACCGTGATACCAAATAATGGGTTCACGTAATGTCTTCGCCGCCACCCTGTATTTTATCACGTTTCACATTTGAATTTTGATTTTTGTCTAGCCTTTTCCCAACTATTTTATGTTCAGGTTCCAGTCTAAAAGCTATAATAAAATTTATGAATCTTACCAGGATTTTATTAAAATTCCTAACTGTATGAGCCATATAGCAAACTTGAGAAAACTATTTCTAGCTTATAATGAAATATTGTACAGAAAATATTTATAATAAAGGGAAAAACATCTTTAAAGAGTTTCTTAAAAAAATAACCTACAAAATATTACGACACACGTTGAACATGAAGTAATTTGACTGGAATACATAAAATGAAGTTGAATACGTTTAATTAACGTAAATTCGTACATTCATTCGTTACATTCTGGTTTTTGAATAACTCGTTAACCATCAAGTTAATTGGAGCAACTTCAATCTGCATGTGCGTAAAAAAGTATATAAAATATCCGACGTATTCTGTATTATGTACGTACTTCAATTTGTACCGCTGAAACTCATCATCATTTCAGATGGAAACTCCACGGATGAAAATAGGCCTCCACACACTGACATAATTAGCAATCGCGGCTTTGTGAGAGAACATAGCTTTTTCATCATGATTGGAAACGAAAAGCCAAATATCTAACCGATAATATTTGCTCTAATAATTAGATAATGTTTTAATAAAATACTTCTACAAGCCTAGCTTTATCTTCGAAAAGACTGCCTAAATGTAGAGAGAATTCTTTGTTAAATCCGAGTCCAACTGTACTAAGTGTACACACGTACTGTGACGACCTCATCCTTTTAGTCGTGTTCCTCATTGCTGCGAATCGTGACCTGCATCTTAAGATCCTAACCCGTTTATTGCAGACCTCTGTTTACTTCACTTGCTATACCTGTAGTTCGGATTTTAAGGACAGGCAGCGTAATATGGAGCGTGTTTAATATACATGTAAATTTTCGGCTCGTTGACGCGTGTCCGCAAGACTGCTCACTGTAGACTGCTACGTCGCAAAACGCTAGCCTTGTAGCGTAGCGGTCTACGCACGTAGCCGCACATCTACGCGCATCGATGCGTGAACGTGCGTTGCCGTAAAGAGAGCTACTATGTGCTTTGTCAATTTTTTTTTAACTTTAGTGCCGCATAGCATTGCTACGCACGTAGTCACAATACTACACACGTAGAAGTGCCGTGCTTAAGAAGAGGAATACTTAATTAGGTAAAGTAAAGTATACAACCTTGATCTTATCGATCGCTCTCTAAGCTTAGACCTGTGCCACTCTAAATATAAACCTCTCCCAAAAACAACCAACTAAATCCCCACTTAATTTTCATTGGAATAAACTCAAAAACAGAAAATCGACTAAAACATTGGAAACCAACTAAAGTTAAACGGCGAATTAATCGAGCGGAGAAAACGCTGCCAAAACATGGCTGTTTAACGTCCCCACAAGTTATTATGGCAGTTCCTTCCCGCTGATAAAGTTAACGATGCCGGAGTTATTTCGCGCCCATTCACAACCACACCGCTGGAGATTCGAACGTGCCAAGGAAATTCAGTAGTTTTCGTAATGGAAAACTGGTCCTTATATAATACAAACTATATTTCGCTGTGTTCTGATTAATAATAGAGTTACCAATAAGATATGTCGCCAGTAAAGGCTGGTCGTAAGCGCTTCATCGTCTACTTCATCCTTAGTGTAGTCAATACTTGGTCTGCCTATGTCCGTATTTTTGATGAATAAGTACAATAACCTGCCCACATTACACGCAACGAAAAAAACTAAAAATGTGCAAGAAAAGCAGGAAAATTAAAAAGTCATAGCCCAAAAGCCTCAATAGCGTTTCTAATTGAGAACCAGAGTTTTATTTTACCACTCAACAAAATTAAGGGGCAGGACAGGGGCTCGTAGCTACATAGCTACTGCGCAGATTAGTCGATCTGTGAGATTAACCAGCGCTTGCCGCAGTCAGTCCTTGGATGGGTGACCATATTTCACACATCGAGACCCCTCCGTGCCTCGGAAAGCCTGTTAAGTAGTTGGTCCCGGGTGTCATATAAAGACCTATAACAGTCGTTACGGGTATCAGTAGCCCAAAAAGTCTGACAACCAGTCTAACCTTACAGTATCAGTATCTCCCAGTAATTGGGTGGCGGAGGTCAGATGGCAGTCGCTCCGTGTAAAATACTAGTCAGCCGCAACCGGTTATATTGGAAGCCGATCGATGTAGTTGGGAAAGGCTAGGCAGATGATGATGACTGAACAAAATTAAGATCACCGACTACAAGAAAAAGTAAGAAGAAATTATAAGAACAGTAATTTTATCTACATATATATTCTTGCGCTAAAACTTTTCGTAGTAGCGCAAGTCTCGGAACTATGAACTTATATATGTATATAAGACCCTGATTGTCTTCGCTCTTGCTATTTTTAGAACGCTACACTAATACTTTCTATTATAATTTTCTCAAACCGAGATGAGAGAATGACATTTTCGGAGCCTCGAAAGCGTAAGCGAAAATCGCAGGAGTTTGCATAATAGCACCCCAACGTAATATCATAAGGAAGCGCTTTGTACTTTCGTGTTTCGGCTATACATATTATATATGCCCCTGGACGGGAAACATCCAATTTCATACAATTGTGGTACGTGTGGCGGCACTGCCATACACAAGTTCTATATAGTTATACGACGACAGGGTTAGCGCAGTGGCTAAGCGATTAACTTTCTGCGCTACGTGCCGCGGGTTCGACCCGCGAAATATTTATATGATCTACAGATAGTTGTTTTGGGTCGACCGCGTTGTGCACACAACGCGATAGTTTCTTCTTAATCCTGTAATGTTGTCAAAAATGAGATAGTACCAGTTGCCAGTTCACAGTCGATATAATAAAATTATAACAGGCCGATGTCTGTACATTGTAGATATTGGAGAAAAACTAAAATGGGGGGTAATTATTAGAGCAACAGAAGCCAAAACAATAGGTTTTAGAATTTTGGTCTGTCTATCTGTCTGTATTTTTGTACACGCATCACGCAAAAACTACTGCATGGAATTGAATGCAGTTGTCACCGATGTATTGCTAGAAGTCTAACTTTAAAAAATAGGCACCATTTTACCGCAGAAAAATATTAGATTCTAAATTCCACGCGTACGAAGTCGCGGGCGAAAACTAGTGTCTAATATTATTATAGAAATCGAGAATGCAATTTACTCGTAAGTCATAATCTGCCCAGTCTTTCCCAGCTATACTGGGGTCGGTTCCCAGTCTAACCGGTTGCGGCTGAATAATCAGTATTTTACTCGAAACGACAGCCATCTTAGCCAAGACGAATAAGAAGACACTGATACTCTATGGTTACACTGGTTGTCAGACTTTTCGGACTCCTCAAAACCGGTAACGACTGTCATAGGTATTCGTATAATACCTGGCACCTACTGTTTCACGTGCTTTCCGAGGCACGGAGGGGTGTTGATGTGAAAATCGGTCACCCATCCAAAGACTGTCCGCAGCAAGCGCTGCTTTACCTCGCAGATTGACTGATCTGCGCGTTAGCTATGTAGCTAAGAGCCCATATGCAATCTAAGTCTTGGTGCATAATTAATTTCTCTATAAAAGAAAAAACAAAACGAAATTGGCAGGCGGTCCTAATTAGCTCAACACCGGAGGCAAAAGTTTACTAATTACGTCATCGAATTTATTGAGACTTTTTATCCTTTCTTAATCAGAAATAGTTTTATTTTCCATATAATTTATATATATAGGTCGTATGTCGTATGTATGTATTTTTAAAACATAGATACACTACGTTTTTTTATGATGCACCCCCTTTTTTCAACCGACTTCAAAAAAGGAGGAAGTTCTCAATTCGGCAGTTTTTTTTTCTTTTTTTTATGTTTTTTGCTACTGTCATGGGTACATTATGCCACTTCACCAACCGGCCCACCGAAATGATTTTCACACACTTTTCCTTCTTAGATCTGTGTCCCTTTACTAGGATTTCTCTTATCGTAGGTACAGTTTACAAATATACATTTTACATGATCATAAAAATATTTTTTTCCGTGCGGGCATCGAACCAGCGAAAAGCTGATGACTTAGCCACTGCGCCAACCGTCCCGTCGAGAGTTACAAGTTAAGGAATCACACACAAGCAATAATTATTTTCCTCTCACACGTATAATGTTACCTACCTATTCTTATATTTTAAACGTTTTAAGTTGAACCAGAGTAACATAATTATTAAAGTTCAACAATTAACCGCTGACGAGGTTAGCATGTCGAATGCTCCAAATGCCCATAAGATTAGCTTTTTAACAATTCTTAGAGGAACTTTAACGATTACTTACACGAAATAATATAATGAAAATAGGTTATCTTGCTCTTTATCAAAGAGTTACTTACGATCGTATTGTTTTAGTTTACTTAATTGAAACGGTAAACAGCTTTGAAGTTACTTATTCATTTTCTTCTTCATTGAATCCTACTTCCTACTTTTTAATCCTACTTACTATTATAAATGCGAAATTTTGTGAGGATGGATGGATGGATGGATGGATGTTTGTTACTCTTTCACGCAAAAACTACTCAACGGATTTGGATGAAACTTGGCATACAGACAAACCATATCCTGAATGAACACATAGGATATTACAATATTTATTCGAATACATGAAGTATCACATCCTAGGGGAAATCGCATCCTAGGGGAACCCCTAGGATGCAGATGAAACCGCGGGCAACAGCTTGTATTATAACTGCGAAAGTTTGTGAGGATGGATGGATGGAATGATGGATCTTTGTTACTCTTTCACGCTAGAACGGCTGTACAGATCTGGATGAAATTTGGCATAAAGATAGATTATAGTCAGGAATAGCACATAGTTTTTATCCCGGGAAAATGTACAGGTTCGTAAACCACGCGGGCGAAGCCGCGGGTGGAAGCTAGTTGTATATAAATGGAGCAGGTAATAAATTTGGCTTCTTCTCAATCTTCTGCTTTTGGATTATTGTTACTGTTTATAAACATTTCTGTATCTTCATTCTATTCTTACATTTTCAAACTCTTCCGTCAGTAATACGCTTTTATGTTCATACTATGCCTGTATTCCCCAAAGGGTTATAAAAAAGTGTAGGTACTATTTTACACCCATATTTTGCCTATGTCGTTATTCAATCAGTCTCAGTAACAGGCTACCGGCACAAATCCAAAAACGGGGTACTAGTGAGAAAATTCTAACAGAAAAACTCATTAACACTGCCCGTATCGATTGAACCTAGGACTTCAAGCTTAGCTGCCCAGGCGGTTTTATTATCGTTCCAAATTTTTGGAAACACTCATTTAATAAAACATTCGCAGAATAATCTGAACAATAGATCACCATCCAATTAACTCCAACGTAGTTTGTAAAAAAGTATCTAGATAAATTCAAAATATGAAAATGTTTTCGGTAATATCCAGCGGTCCCAGCGGACGGCAGCTGGACACGTCCTCATGTCCCCAAACACTACCGCTAAATTCCCTTCAATTTCGAGCGCATGTAAAGCGCTTTATGTTCATAATTCCCACCGAGCCATCCTCATGAACAAATTCTCGTTTTTATTAAACGAACATTCAGTAAATGCAGATGGAGGTGCAGTATTGAAATGAGTTCAAAGATATAGTAAAAGTTCTAAGAGCTCCGTGGATAATAAAACCTTTTATCTGGTCGTTCTAGTTTTAAATACCTGCAATTTATATTCTTAGATGACGTTTAATTTGCTTTTACCAACCCTTAAATTAATGAAGACGGAGAAACCGCCCTGTGGCACGAAACAATAGACTCTATTGTGTCTATTTTTCGTTAATTGATGGGTTAGACTTGTTCTATATATGTTATTTATGTATCTACATCACTTGCCTAGGTCGCATTACTTTTTAGTTTTTTACTCATCACAAAACATCGTACTTACGTCTATAGAACAGCCCATAAAGAGTATTTGATTAATCACCTTTGAGTTTCCTTACAATATTTCTTCGTGTTCTAATTATTCAACTATTATGTAACCTACATTCAAGCCTACTCTGTGGGACAAAAATCTTCTCCATATTTTTCCATTAGTCTCATGTAAAGCATTCTCTGGCCAACCTTTTTGGAATGCATCCAAGTTCTGTCTAGTTTAACACTGGTTCCTAAATAATGGGTAATGGGCATTTACTCTTTTTGTTTCCTATCATACTCTGAATAATCGTATTGCTTCTTCCTTACAAAACCAAACTTATCAGGACTACTTACGGAAGTAAAAGTTTCCAACGAACATTTTGCTAGCTTTAATATCGTTTGAAGTAGCAAAACTTTAATCTTGAAACAATGCGGGGTTTTCATTACAGTTTCTGTACCGTTTCGTTTCATTGTATCGCAACACTGGTTAATCAAGAACAACTCTACAATCCCATCTGTGTGCTTTATTTGCAATTTACATAAATCTCACTTGTTCAACTAGTTTGAATTCAGTGGGTGTAGGCTCACTGTAATTTTCGTCTGTTTTTGCTGTGGTATGTGGCATTAATTTAGTTGTATTTTAAATCAATAATTTTGTTTGTGTAGAAACAAATATTGACTATATTTAATTTTCTTTCATCATTAAGTGCTCCATGATAAGCTGCCGTTAGTTTAAGCGATAATACGCCTAAAATAAAATTATTAACATAGAAATTTTAATTTATTCCAATTGAAAAAAAAAAACTACACACACTTTTATCGCCCGTCGCTCAAATTTTCACAGCGTAACTAATTTCAGTGCCCAAAATTTAAATAATAACATAATTCTCATAAGATTTAGGTCCGCAACAAAAAATCTGATCATGATGATGATGTTTAATCTGTTAATAATGATACATGATAATATGTTAGTATGCAAGCAACCTACACCATTGAAAACAATAAGAAAAAGCTATTCGTCACAAAAGAATCACAATTAAAAGAGAATTTGACATTATTTATTTCGTCGATACTTGTTACATTTTTGGTAGCTTAGCTCTAATACTATGTGACGAGGTTAGTAATGGCGATGATCCGGCTCGGTGGTAATCAGCAGAGGTGCATATCTGTGAAAGTCTTCTTGTCCTTGAAGATGGGGCCCCAGGAGCCGTAGTCCTTCTTCTGCTCTGGTTTCTTCACTGCCTGCTGGGATTGAGGCGCCTGGTATGATGATTTTCTGAAATCAAAAGGAATGCGTTTTAGGTTCTGATATTCTTTCACTGTTTATATTTTGGGACAAAATTAAATGGATCAAAGAAATAATTGTGAAACATGGAATCGATACTAAAGATACATACAAGTCATCACATGTAGTTTAAAATACCTATGCGCTTAAAAATAATTTAGAAAGAGTAACTTACTTCATAGGAGCAGATACGTCGAACGACTTGCAGGCATAGTTAGCCTTGGTGGCGGTTTTGCATTCGTCTCCGCGGGCCATTGTCGCTAGCATCTATTTCTTTCACGCTGGTTTAGCTGATGCCGGTGGTAGGGAGATGGACGATGAGATGAGGGGTGAACGAGGGTGGTAGAGAATCTACGGTACGTGCTGAATGTGGGTGAGGACCGCGTGTTCCAGGCGGTTGCCGGTGTTCGCCCGACGACTGCCTTTTCTGGTGCACAGGTTTTTGGCGAGCCTGAAATCAAAAATATCATAGTTTATTTCTAAATGATTGATGATACATTCCTTATTGTTACATTGTTTCTAGACAAAGTAGTTCCATTTTCGCAATATTAGTTGTTTGCAACTAAGAAATTGCATAACGATAAAGAAATACGGCACTATTACATGATTACTCAAGTTCCTATTTTAAATAAATATCGCAACAAATATTTTCACTTGAATCTTTAGTGTCATAGACGTTATTATATTACTAACATACGCGCACGGCTTCGCCTGCGTGTTTTACGAACTCGTACATTTTTCCGGGACAAAAAGTAGCCTATGTGCTATTCCAGACTATAATCTATCTGTGTGCCAAATTTCATCCATATCTGTTCAACCGTTCTGGCGTGAAAGAGTAACAAAGATCCATCCATCCATCCTCACAAACTTGCACATTTATAATATTAGTAGGATAATATTTTCGTTACAATTTTACGATCAGTAATTAAAAGTTTTCTCGTTTATATCAGCAACTTATTTTGTACTCCCAACAATTTGCAATTCAGATAAGTTGTCACCTTATAAAACATTTAGGGGATACTAAAAACTTTAGTCATTGCGGCATAATAAAACGAAATTCTACGAGAGATAAATTTTAATTGTTCATAAAATTGTGTTTTTTTGTTTGGAGTATGGGTGTAACTTTGGATGAATTGCTACTACAAAAAATTAAGATGAAATATTTTTCTTTGTACCAAGGAACTTCTTCGTGTTCTGGGTTCTAATTTTAAAGGTTGAATTAGTATATAGAATCTTAGAATAGATTTGGGTAAATGATTCGTTGGCGCAGGACAAAATACCAATTTTTTATTCTCATAAGACTATCTGAGATACTCTAGAAGTCTAGATTGTTAGAAAGTTATTGTAATTTACTTTAGTTATGTGCTAACTGTAGATTAGTGGCACCTCACGACCTCACAAACCTTAGTGTTAAATTATCATAATACAGCCAAAGAGAGATAAGACACCAACACTGTCTAACAGTACTATTGAAAAAATAACAGTTTAAATTTGTAACTTTGGGCATAGGCTTATCTTCATAAAATAACATGTCGCCATACTTTTACGTTTTATATTAGCAATGTGAAAGTTTGGGAAAACGTTTGGATATTTGAATGTTTGTTACTCAAACACGCATTTAAATGGCTGAACAGATTTAATTTGGCACACGTCATATAGATCCTAGCCAGAATTAATTAATTGAGGTTACTTTTCTCCGGATACATAAAGTAGGTCCTTTAGGTTGCGAGTGAAACCGTGAGCAAAAGCTAGAACAACATAATTATTTTCTTCTTAAATATATTTAAACGTACTATTAGATTTCTCTGTGGCTTTAAGTACATTTCTTTGCCTTTAATTTTCTTTCTTTGTATATTTGTACACATGGCTGGCAATTCTGATTCTGCTAGCTCTAGTTATTTTTATTTGATGAGCTAACAATTACAACCTTTCATTAAATATTTATAAGTATGGAAATCATGTGGGGGTTTGTTTCTGGTTTAAAATGTATTGTTGCCTCGCTGTTCGCCTCGTGTACTTCTTGACCTTCACGCACTGGCTATAGCTATGCATTCAACTCAACTTTTGCATATAGAACTGTATAAAATTAACATAAACTTGCTTTACCTGTTTCAAACATTCTTATACCTGATTAACTGGATGATGCAACAAAAGCAATCCTTGTATCATCTCGATCTTAATTTTCATATTGTTTATCCATTTTGTGCATAATATGTTCATTAATGTTGTCTGAATAATTCGATTCTATTTTAATTTATCTTTGAATAAAATAAAAACAGCATCTCAGATTTTATAATAACTATTAGTTTTACGTGCATGATATGCTTAATGCCTACATTAAAGTTGCAACTACGACGTTATTCAATAGGAAAAATGGATTAAAATATCCATAAGCGACTGTACTTTCTATACATAATTGCGGTTGGATCGAATTGCATTTCTATTTCTGACGATACAAATATAAGTACGTATCATAGCCTGCTTAATGACAGTTTTATATACAGCGACTACATCATATAACTATACAAATGAAAAATAACAGTCTAACAAAAAAAAAGCATATTTAAATTTGGAATACTAGGTGTTCTGTTTTTTAACATTTTTTGTATAATCTAACGCTTTTAGACCTCAAACGAATTCAATAATGTGATGCCAAGTCCGCGAAGCTTAGGACCTTCATGGAGTAGACGAGCAAGCACTCGGTTGCCGCGTGATGGCTTCGGAGCTGTAGTAAACACGAACCGGTCTAACCAGATATCCGAGTCAACACCGTATACATTATCATGAAGATTATATGTAATACTGTAGAAAGCAGAAATGTTGCTCTAGTGTTTAGTTTTGATGCACGTAGACACGGATATTTCTGGTTTAGAACCAACCTTAAATTTGATTGTATCGAAATGGTTGTCTTTACTGATATCATAACTGCAAGCTATGCTGTGTGTAAAAAGTATGAATTTTGAAACAGTGTTCTGTTTGTTTTGTATGACCGTAATATTTTCTCTGAGTAAAATGTCAGTTACATAAACCACTTTTATTAGGGAAGACGATAGATCTTTTTACCTCATTTAGTAACACTAATAGTAGTTATAATTACTTTGCTTGGCTTGAAAACTCAGAAATTCGCGGCTTCGGCCTTTCCTATAACATAATTCATAATGCTGAAAATCTTACGATCTTCACAGGAACAAATAGTCTCTTCCCCTAGTATTTCAATTATGGTAATGGGAAAAATAAAGATTATTACCATTATTATTAAATAAACCATGTCTAATTTCTTTTTAATGATTCGTACATACAAAATATCAAAAAGCTTTTCAATTTTAATTCTTTCAGTTTTCTCAATTGTTTTTTTAAAACCGCAGTGATATTTGAAACTGCAGCTTAGAACACTTTTGAAAGGGTAGAGTACGTACAAATATAGGGCATGCACAGCTTTTGAAGAGCTTTCTCATCTCGTCCTACACTCGGTCGGCGTCACCTACAGACAGTTCGCGTGGCTTTTCTTTGCTTAGGAGATTGACCAATTATGTTAATAGCATTTTTAGCGTAATAGTTCAGGAATATATATGAAATGTTTACTAAACTGTAAATGTTTCCAGATTTAAAGTTGCAATCATACCGCTGTGCAACCAAATTAATGCTTTGGACACTAAATTACAGTCGGTTTTTGTAATAACTCATAGTATTATAAACAACTCAAACTTTTACATTTCCGTGGTTTTTTTATATTATATAAATGCAGAAGCGAATTGAAAAAAAAAAATGATAGTGGAGTACATTTTTTTATATATTAATGAGCCACCAGCAAGACTGTAGACTACATCATTTCTCTCTTGAACATGTACAGGACCAAAGATGGAGCCTTGTGGGACATCAAACATCACAAAACCTTTAAATCTATCTTTATACTAAGAGAAGAAGATTCTAATGAAATCAACATGACTATTCAACTACTTCTAGACTTGGTATGAGCTAAACAATTATAGCGCAAGCCACAGTTAAAAGATTAGCTAGTTAGCGTGTTGGTAGAGGGGTCAAATGCCCAGGTTGCACCGGACGATTATTATATCCTTTATATCGTAAGTCACAGAGGCTCTATTGTATATAAGTATGCAGGTATTTTCAAACGATACCGTCAAGCCTTACGTACTACTTCGAGTTATTTTATATGACTGGTAATGCCATAAAGTCAACCGGCTTTAGTTAATCTAAATTTTCATTTCAATTGGGTTTATTACCTTTACTTCATGTTATGTTAAGGTTAATGGAACATTGCACTCTGTTGCACTTTAAAATACTTATTTGCAGACAGGATGCTTCTTTGAAACTGTTGCTAAGTGAATAAAATAAACTTAAAAAAAATGCATTTTCCAATTATTGTAAATTAATATTCGGTAACAAAAAGATAAGAAGAGCATTTTAAAAATGTGTGAGTCTTCCAGATAATTTATTCTAGCTACAAATTTCCTAATAAGATATCGTAACACCGTGGTATTTGAAAAAATTGAGGAAGCCATTTGAATTTATCTCGCATATACATATGTTGGCATCCTTGATATATATTTGTAAATTTCTAATCGCCAAATTATACTAATTATCCCCTAAACATGCTTAACTAGAAACTGTAGACAATTGAAACGAAAATATTTTATAAATACTAATTCTATCACATGAACTTTTCTGATGTACTTTTTTGTATTTAAACCGTTTTATGTGCATCACTGTCGACGCTGTGATGTAGGTGCGTACCCCTAGTACTTGAAAGTACAAGTCTTTACGTCTCAATAAAATCACCCTATCATAGTCCTCCTGCTTGCCGCGATCTAGTACATGCAAGCCAATGCAGGAAATCCAAGCCAGGAAAATCATTCCAAGACTGTGTCACCGATACAAGAGTAATCCAAGTCTACAGCATTAATTTATTAAAAAAAACCAAGTACCTTCGTAACTCTAAATCAGATTTCTAATTAAATTTGAACCAAAGATGTTTTAGGATTATGCTAATCCTAAAACATCTTTGGGAAGATAACAAAATCACTTACAAAAATCAACCATCCAACCATTGTGATCCATTGCACTACGCAACCCATATTCTTAACATTTTAAACAAGTTAGTTAACATGCTTCCACCGGTGCATTAAACTGCATCGATACAAATAGCTAAAAGTTCAGATTTATAACTGTGTGAACTGAACTGGTTACAAACACACTTAACTTTCTACTACAAGTAGTAGTTGGATATATTTTGTTGGTTTTCATGTACGATCGAAAATGTTATGTATTTTACACTTTTTATTTTCAAAATACTTTGGCTATCTCCGTTTTAACTAAAACTCTGATCACGGAACTGTTATAAAAATACTTGTTTGTGTTAATGTGCTAGTTCTAATTTCAAAATGGAACACAAAAGTTTTCTTATAAATTACAAACATGATTAAAATTTTGCTTTCAACTTTCGAAATCAATTACGTACATAGTATAAAAATTGATGATGATAATGAACTGATACTCTATTTCACAATATTTTAAGAATTTGTGTAAATTAAAAATAACCAAATTTGCATCGCTTCCTCCATCTAGTTAAGCTTACTGACCTTGGTAGAAATTTGTCGGTTATCGCGAACTTTTTCTTCGTTTTTGTCATTGACACCTAATAATTTCTATAAAAAATTAAAAACAACACTCCGGAAAATTCAATTTTGCGGCCGATCGTTGACGAGACGAAAACTAAACTGATACTCTTTATCAAAGACAAGTATTTATGTATGAGACTACAACACCGGTTTTCTGATCACGTCATTCGTATAGTCTGAACGATGCTGGTATACGTGACACCTATTTAATCTACATTATTGCTATTTCTTTGGTATTTTCCATTAGAAACCGCTTATAACTAGTTTTGGTCATCGAGCTGTCATTCTTTCCGATTTGTCTCTTAAGTTTGGGTTGAGTGTCAATGACCGCGTCTATAATCTTTTGCGTCTCAATGAAAGTATTAAGTAATGTGCACTCTGAATGTTACATAAACAATTTATTTTTTTCCTAGATTTATGGTAGGGTTGGATCCTACTAATCCTACTAATATTATAAATGTGAAAGTTTGTGAGGATGGATGGATGGATCTTTGTTACTCTTTCACGCCAGAACGGCTGAACGGATCTGGATGAAAATTGGCACAGAGATAGATTATAGTCTGGAACAGAACATAGGCTTTTTATCCCGGAAAATGTACGGATTCGTAAACCACGCGGGCGAAGCCGCGCGCGGTTGCTAGTAATATTATAAATAATCAATTGTGTTTTTTATTATATTGTCTATGCTATGAAAAAGTACCTATCTAACAAAATATTATTATCTTGTGCTTCGTAATTTTCTTACTTACCTAATTGCTACTGAATATTCATATTCAAAGCTAATCATCTTGGCGACAACCACTTCGGCACGTAGGCATCGCCGGTAAGCTAGAACAAACAGTGAATCTACTGCCAGATATTCAATAACTTTTTATATATAACCGCGTGCAAAAATTTTTGGCCCTTAAAATTTCTACGACATTCGTTGACAGATCGTTTGGATTTGTTTATTGTATATTATGTACTAATTGATTGGTTTTATCTTTTTGTTTAAAATGTATTAATTTATCTCTTGAAATTATCCCAGCATCACGCAGGTGTTTTTAAGGCGACTAGGATCAACTTGATAAACACTTAATCATTATTTAATTATATTATGATTCACAGCACGCGCTTCTTATAGATATCAGTGGCTTTTTGAAGTTCATGTCGCCGTTAATTGTGAATAGTGCAATGATTGGGGTTTAAACTCACATGCGTTTCAATTGGACAACTTAGCTCAGTTTCTCAGGGCTTATTAATCTATATGTATAGCTTAATAATAAATCTAAATAATCTATCTATATAAAAATAAATGTATGTATGTATGTTCCCTATGGACTCAAAAACGACTGGAGCGATTTTATTGATTTTTTGGTAGGTAATATTCAGATTATGCCAGCGGGTGAAGTTTGGTAGTGATCGCATCAACAAGTTTTTTTTTTTGCTTTTTGTAAATCTTGTCTCATTTTTTTTCTACAAATTATCTGGCTATAGTTATAATTAGTGCTACCCGTGCGAAGCCGGGGCGGGTCGTTAGTATTTTATAAAGATAGTAATGTACATATTTAATTATATAGATTATTTCAACATTGTTGCATTCAATTGTGAAACTTGTTATTTATTAGTTACTAGCTTTCGCCTGCGGCTTCGCCCGCGTGTTTTACGAACACATACATTTTTTTCGAGATAAAAAGGAGCCTATGTGCTATTCCAGACTATAATCCATAAAATTTCATCCATATTCGTTCAGCCGTTCTGGCGTGAAAGAGTAACAAAGATCCATCCATCCATCCATCCATCCTCACAAACTTTCACATTTATAATATTAGTAGAATGTGAGTGCCTATTCCTTCTAAGCCTGCCTTAATATACATTAGTGCAACTGAGCCTCAGAAAATATAGGCGTGATTCTATGTTACGTTAAAAACGAATACGTTTGTATTGAAGCAGTAGCTTTAATATATTCTAAACTCTACTTGTGTCACAACTTACCATTACAAAGGGCATCATGTCCGGCCATTCATTTGTTTTTCATACACAACATTGGACGGATCATTTCAATGTTCTTCAGAGTACAGAGATCTTCTCCTCGAAAGATAATACAATAAATCAATTAAGTACAGTCAGCATCAAAAAGATGCAGTAAGTAAGACACTTAATGAAATTCAGAAGCGTTTTTTTTTTAAAGGAAATAGTGATTGAAATCTTGACCAATTTTCCACATAGTATCTGCGGATACATAAAAATAGTCTTTTAAATTTTATGATTTTAACCAATAGTTTTCCAAGAATAAGCGTTCAAATTTCGCAACGTGTATATATATATTTTTTTTGATGCTGACTGTACACATCATACTTACACTGTTATGTAAATTGGCTAATATTTTATTCCCTTTTAAGCTTCGCTGCAGTCGGGTAAAAGACAGGGTAGTATTCTTGTTTATGTTTTACTCTACTAATGGAAACATCCTGTGTAATAATAAATAATAGGCGACTCCCTCTCGTTCCATTGTTCTAAGTCGACTACGTGGTTTTATGTCAAGAGAAGATTGGCAGCAGCCAGCTGACGTGACATACCTACCTAATGTTTTTATTAGCACAAGGGGAGTCAGGACATTCTGTCACGATCACCAATCTGTGTTTCAATAGGTATTCGAGGTTCCGCAGTTGACGTCACGAGCTGATCTTTATATTTATATGTTCATCATTTTACGTTAACTACAGACATCTGTTACATCCTTTAAAGTTACCATTAGAAGAGGTGCTATTCAATCGTACCGCCTTTGCGATTTTTTTTACAAGTGTAAAATTTTAATTAAACTTGACCCAATTAATCATTAATCATTAAAAATATACTAAATGGACACAATAGAAAAATACAGTGTGGAGGAACAAGGTATGGTGTTCCTCCATTGAAAAGGGAGGATCCTCCGACCAGGCTAGGTGGTTAGCCTGGCGGGCCGAAACCCGACAGTTGATGTCGGATATTTGTATATGTGTTAGAGTCGTTGTAAACTTCGATAGTGCGATTCAGGGTTTTTTGTTGTAGCTTTAATCTGATAGATGGCGCTTTACTTTTTGCCATGATGCGAGTAGTTGTCGCTACATACAGTGTCCTTTTTACTGGATTGACATTGTAGAGTAGGATAATACCTACCTACGATTATTCTTCGTATTATCCAGTGACGTAAGTACACTAGTCAGAGCGCGCTTTATACATATTTTTATAATATCTTTCAACAGATTTATGTTCTGTTTCAATTACTGAAAAGTTCCTTCATTTTATTATCTTAAATAAAAAAATAGGGATGTATATATCTATAGTAGAAATATATTTAATGTGTACTTACTCTTTACTCTCTACTTACTCTTTAATATCTTATAACAGACAGGGAAACGGTACCGAAATTTAATATACAAACTACAGGTTCAAATAAAATCATTAAGTCATTTTCGTAAATAACAGTACATATCGATTATGTTTTCATATATTGCTTCCGTATACGTCAAAAGTAACTGTCATAAGTACTTTGTTAATACCTACTATATTAATTTAACCAATGTACTAAAACTCGTCTTGATCAGATTTCCTATTAAGTATTTCTGAACACAGTAAAGGTACGGCCATACCGACGCGTCCAATCTGCGTGCACGGTGGCGGCCGCGGTGGCGATCAGTTACTGCATTTGTTTTTGTAGCGACGCCTTCACACCAACGCATACTGCAGCCGGACGCAGCGATCAGTGCAGCGTATGCACGCGCGATCATCGGGCGGCCGCGATAATCTGATGTCGACACGATTTGAACCCGACATGTGAATAATTCTAATGATTTGTGGATATCTATATTGCCAGACAGAAGAAAATATTGCTAAAGTGCAAAACTTAAAATGTTATTGATAAAATATTATTAAACGAATATAAGATGAAATTTGGGAAGAAATAATAGTTGTTGCTAGTAGAAGAATTTCGTGTAAGATTTAATAATACTCGTACACTTTGCCGGACGCAGACTGACTGAACGCCTTGGTGTGAATGGCTTTTGCGCGCAAGTAAATCGCCACCGCGGCCGCCACCATTCACGCAAGTTGGACGCTTTAGTTTGGCCAAACCTTAGCAAAATATTTCTTCTAAGCCATTTATTTGATATTTCTCGAATATGGAACGTTACTGCAAGGATTCCGTATGATCACCTTCATACATCATTCACTGCTATTTTTTTCTGTCGATTCGGCACGAGCTACTGTACACGGAGAAATGGTTATACCTGACTGCCTGTCCCAGGGTGCACCAGACAAACTTAAGTTTCGTCACTCGTGGAGGCTCTTTCTTTGTACCCTATTCTGCTATTATGATATACTGCCTCTCATTCCTTTAGAACAGTCTTTCTCAAAGTGGGTGATAACGCCCCCTTGTGGGCGCTAAAGGCTTACAGGGGGGCGATAAAGGGCCCTGAGAATATAGGGCCGTGTTGAAACGGTGTTAAAGTTATTAAAGTAATGATTGTAATTTTTAAGATGTGGAAAAGTAATTAAAAGTTGAGGACGCCAGAAAATAATTGATTCTCAAAGTGGGCTGTAGACAAAATTAGTTTGAGAACCTCTGCTTTAGAAGAAAATATGAGAAACCGATTAGCGTGTAGATACTCAATACACACTACATAATATGTAGTTTATAAAATTATGTCTAGGAGATAGATATTAAAAAATATATAGTTATATCAAAGCTTTTTAATACAAAAAGCAAAGTTACACATAATTATGTATACATTATACATATGTACAACAGTATAGTAGAAGTATTTTTCCACGAATTATGTAAATGTCATAGTTATTGCGAATAAATAAATAAACTATTCGACGTAAGGCTTGATGACGATTTCGTCGCTCCTTCGTTTCCGCCTGTTGTACAGAAATTCGATCAGCAACACTGTGGAGGCCGTGAAAAAACCTGGACAAAATTTTTAAATGTACTTTCTATTTATAAACATAACATAATATCACGCCTGTATTCCCCGAAGGGTAAGGCAGAGGTCTACTATTGTTCACCCACATTTCGCTGATACCGTTGTTGAGTCCCATGTAATAGGGGGCACATTTCCAGACTCCATGCTGCTACTGAGAATTTCCATACAGAAATACCCAATAACAGCAGTCGCGCTTGTAACCACGAGACAAGGCAGTCTTTTCGATTGATATCGAATATATAATATACCTTAGGGGTTGATCGCTTGCGTTCCATATCTATCACGACACTTAAGTAAAGGAAAACATCGTGAGGAAACCTGCACACCTAAGACGGCTCCATTAAGTTCTGAACAGTGTGTATCGAATTGCCTTTATTATCGAAGTGTAATATGTAGCCTAAATGCACGAACATAACGCTACAATGTAGTCCTTGATTTAACACTACAATTTACATACACATACATATTCCTCTTATGTTAGTAGGCTAGTTGGGTAGGTAGGTAACCTATGTGATTACTGACGCGATGCCCACTAAGTTAGAATGCCTTGTGTTCCGGTAATTTAACTGGCTGTTCAATTGTCCTAACCCTTTACGTTTAATATAACGGCGCGATTTGCGCAGTCGCTTGAAGCTTTTATATCATATAAATTTTGTAATGTAATAAGTTGAAGGGTTTGATTCAATTTTAAGTTTTTTTTTTTTTTTTAGTTATCGTTGTGTTATTGTATATTCGTATTATATTATTATTCTTCTCAGCAAACCCTTTCATTTGATACTCGTATCATGGGATTGCACAAAAATAATTAGTCCGCCATCTTGGGCCGACCGCCATATTGCATTTAGAATGACGTCACTTAGCTGACCATGTATTGTCATCCAAACTAAACGTGTATGCAAAATTTCATCTCAATCGGTTTAGGATCACTGCTTTAAAATTCAGTTTCAAAATTTGACCCGAACTTACATACTTACATACAAACATTGCAAGTCAAATAAAAACTTGTAAAAAAAAAATGGATGCGGTGCTTTTCGGCCCCGTTCTCCTTAAGAGAAACCTAGTTATTGTTATCCATATACATATATATATCCCATATTCTCTTATGATAAAATATATAATCGAAAAAGAGATGCACGATTTGAAGTGTTAGTATGACTGTCAGTGTTTTTTCTTACTGCCTCGCATTTACGTAATGTACACTATAATCGTCCTACTAAGGCTTACGTCCAACACTGAACTTAAACAAATCATATTTCATAATACTGTGTAACATTTTCCTGCCCTTATCCATTATTTGTGGTCGGCGCAATATGTCTTTTTCTTCCATTCATCTTTATCAGACGTCATCTCAGAGTTCACTTTCTTGTGCACCATATCACTTTTCACACAATCCATCCATCTTTTCTTGGGACTACCTCTTCCCTTGTATCCAATTGCTGCAATGTGCACATTAAATACCGTTATAAGAACATGTCATTGAATCCGTCCTCAAACAGGTATTATAATAAATTTGTAATCAAATGGCCACATTAATATTAACGTTTATATTATTATTATTAACATGAACGTCATAGTATTAGGTATTATGTCACATGGTGACCGCGTGGTTCTCGCGTGATACATTAGGTCAGTTACCATGTCGATACGAAAAGAGAATGAATCTGGTTCCAAAGAAATTAAAACAATATAAAAGGACATGGTAGAATTTTATATACCTATAGCTGTCTGTAATAGTATGACAATATTTAAAATAAGATAAATTATTTCAGCATTTTTTCAGTCAAATTATCGCCGTATGCGTATGCGCAACTGCCAAGGGTTGGGTCCTGGGCTGATTTCCCGGATCGAAATGTGATTGAGTTTTTCCGTATGGGGTTTCTCATAAGCAGTCCGGAGACTGGAATTGTGCCTGGAAGTAGAAATAGGCTCGCTCCCTATTAGTACATGGGACTCAACAGATGTCAAAAAAGATATCAAGTGATACAGGCGGAATGATGTATTAAGTTCTGTTATTTTCTGAGTAAATTTTCATCACTAGCCGCTTTAATATTTGATAATTGACCACAAATATTCCGTAACGTGGTTCCCAGGTGCTAAAATATCGTCAATATTTACGTTAATTTACCCATGAACAGCACAAAGAAGGATCCCTGCATATCGCTCAGGTTGACGGTATGGTTGTTGACCTCCTGCATCATGGACGAAGTCTTCCAGCATTTGTCTCTCTTCGGCAGGTATGCTTCAAGCCAGCGGTTGATCAGCCCTGCTTTGTGCATGCGGTCCAGCCTAAAATGTAGAAGACAAATTTAAATAAGTCAGTAATTAAATTACCCGCTGTTAGGGTCCCGAAGACCGTCCAAGGAAACGAAATAAAACAAGCGTTGCCAGCGAGTAAAATAATGAACGTGAAGAATACGTGAACGTATCCTTAAACATAAGTCCAAAGCTACACGGTTGTTGTTTACCAAAAGGCAAAAAATAAGATTGTTTACATTTTTTTATGAGATCGTAAATATAAATGAGTTTTTCTTGTTAACAAAATTTCCTTTCGCTTTTTGAACATTATCAAGTCGATGTTCAGATACCGTATTTTTATGCGACATTTAATATCTAATCAATTACTTTTAAACTCCCAGAACATTTTAATGAAAAATCAGAATTTTAACCCTTCATCAAGGCAACAAAACCACGTAAAATACTAGTACTTTGAGACCATATAACAAAAATAAACAGTAATCTAAAGTACTTACTCTTTGTTTATAACGGGAAGGTACGGGCTGCCTGCAGGCACGATCATTGCAACTTTTTCGTCAAAAAATTCTTCGGCACCTGAAAAACATTTTTGTTTGAGAATTTCGAAGAGGACTTGATCGCGACAAAGTCTTAATTAAAAAGGTAATATTTAGAAACGGGTAGCATTTTATTGAAAGGAACAAGCACTTTGCGTGTTTACCCCGAAAGGTTGACTCCTGTATAAGCCGATCATAATATTAAGATGTTTGTGCACCATGTCCATCCATTTCATGACGTCATAAAGTAGGCGAGTAGCTGTCATGAAGATTGTTGAAAAAAAATCATTTTACGAGCAATGCCAATCGTATTAGGACTGTATCAATAGGTCATCTTTTTTTACTGATAACTAAATTTTCCAGAGATAAGAGAACTTAGATCAATTTGACCTATATCGTAAATTTCATCGAAATCGTTAGAGCTGTTTTCTAGAATACGATAGTTGTTATTACCCATATAATAGTAGAATCTAAGTTGGTTGTGGCGATATACGACAAGGATGCTCAGACTCATAGTGCCCAGGCTCAAAATATTTAGCCAGAAGTGATCGACTGGTCACCACTACCAAAGAAAAACATGTTCCCGCGATTAACTCGGAATTCTATCGCAATCGGCCACATTGACCACCCCTACTCTACGAGTATACAAGTTTATGTTTAATGATTATTTTATTTCCCTCAAAACAAACGCGAACGTAAAGGCCCAATTGAAATAAAAATCTTTGCCTTTGAAACACTTAAAGTACCTACTCATAGCAAAGTCGCAGTTGTCCGCATCCATTCTGTCTGCCCTCATCAGGTAGCTGAGACGAAGCTTCCAGTCAATGATGACGTGGCGATGGTAACGGACGCGTTGCAATAGAGCTGAACCTGATAAGAGGCAATCATCGTCAGTGCTACTATTTCCCAATGTTGGGAATCGCTCTCAATCCAACTACTTGTAACTGCTGAAAGATTCTGCTGTAAATATCCTCTTGTCTGACATATTGAGCCCAATGCCTTAACTTCAGGACTATTTTCTTTTAAAATTTTGACGGAACGAGAAAAAGCATCACTGCATTTGACATAGCCCAAAGAATAACCAAATTGTGGTGGCAGAAAGCCGGTAAAATTTGCCGCAGAAGAGTATTAAGCTCAATGCATAAAATTTAGGATTGATTTTTAATTACACGTAGTGTGTAGTTGTTATACTGAAGTTACGGTTGAGCTTTCTAAAAGCTTTCATCTACAGACTTGATAATCAAAGTAAACTCAAAGGTTAATTCATTTGCAAGAACTCTGACGACATTAATATCAAAACTGCATAGGATTTCTTTTGTCTATTTTCTTACCGGATGTCGTAGTTCCAGACATTCCAACACCAGTCGTGATAAGTTCAGCTCCTTTCAGCAGAGCTCTATACTTGGGTTCTTCAGTATTCTGGAAACAGTCTACATTTTATCCGAATCATGATGTTTATATTGAAGAATATTATTAAAAGAACAATTTTTCGTATATCGTAAGCAGCTACAATTTACCCACTCCTGCGCAGAAGCTCTTGTCCTTTAAGGCACTGTAAACGTTTCTATGCTCTGCTCTCGACACCAAATAATAATTCAGTTCATTACTGCTCTACTGCTAGATACGAGGCTTTTCTCGGCCGATGCGGTTTATCAGACTAAATGGAACATTGAGAACTTTAAAGCCCTCTCAGGTGTACAGGTTTCCTCACGATGTTTTTTTTCACTGTTAACGCTAGTGATAATCAATTTCTAATCCACACATGATTTCGTAATGTCAATGGCTGGGTTCGAAATCAGACCCTTTCGTATGTTAGTTCTATGTTCGGCTATAGAAATGTAATGTTTGAATAGAAAATGCCATGCCTAGCACTATATACAAGGGTTTATATCTGAACAAAAATGGACCGATATTATCCTATTACAATTCAATAAAATAATCATAAAATGTTACCTCGACTATAATGCAAAAATGCAACAGATAGTATTTTTGCATAATATATGTCAATATCACACTATCTATATTTAGATTTTATACATACATTTCATGGATACAGGGTGATTCATTGCGATGGGGTATATAGAAAAATTAAAGTATTAGACGCATAAATATATTTATTTTTTAAGAATACAAGTGTTGTTTTTTTTTTTTTACTTTTGATAGTTACGCGTTTGACCACCATCTCACCTGATGGTACGCGATGATGTGGCCGAAGATATAGCACGCTTGCCTAGAAGTAACCTATTCACTCTTGACTTAAAGACTCCCAGGTTGTAGCTATCAGGAAACACAGACTCTGGCAAGGAATTCCAGGAAATAAATTAAGAAAAAGACAAACGAGTCAAATAACAAACCCAGTAATTTTCCTTTAAAAAATAGCATGATGTTTTATTGCGACATTTGATAGTAAAGGTTTTAAATGAATATTACCAAAAAAAAAATGCTATACTTAATTCATTATTTTAAATAGTTCAAGAACTTTTGTTATCAGTTTATACCAAGACCGTTGCATTTGAGGTAAACATTTCTTTGTATGGAGACCGCGAAGAAGCAAACATAGGAAATGACACCCTCAGGCTAGGTAGAGAGACGACCTTCACCGTGAAGCAGCTAGATAAAAGTAACCGACGACACAGGTAGATGGCGTGTGATTGGAGAAGCCTATCTCCATCAGTGGACTACCATTAACCAATCACAAAGAATCAGCCTGTATATTTAGCAAAGTTTGGTCTATCACGCGTACAGAGCGTGCATAGCGACAGATGCTATTAAAGAAACGTTGGAACCCGAAGTAAATCACTTCGAGCTTTCTGTCACGCTTGAACAACGTGCTCAAATTATTAGGAACAGGATTTTTGACCGAATACGACTCAATTTTGTGTATCATTAACATGGTTTTTATAAATTTAGTTCTTCTTTATCGTTCAATCAGATTTTTTTACAAGTCATGCGCATTGGAATCTGTTCTTTCCAACATAAGGAAGTTCTCTCTAAGACATAACATTACGAAACGTAGCATCCCGCCTGTACACCCACATTTCGCCGATGACATTATTGAGTCCCAGTTAATAGGGGGCGAGCCTATTGCCAACTACCAGGCACAGTTTCAGACTCCGTACTGCTACTGAGAATTTCTAAACAGAAAAACCCAATAACACTTTGCCGACCCAGGAATCGAACCTCACGCTCAGCAGACGCGCTTGCGGTCACTAGACCAATGAGGCAGTTCTCTCAAAGACTTTTTTATGATATGGGGACCAAACCGTTGCGTATTTTCTGATGGTTAGCGATCACCGTCAGTCAGTCTGGATACCACTATTGCTGACTGGCTAATTTTTCCACACAGCCCTGATACCCATGTGACAGATCGTAGTGACTCGGCAGAAGCAGTCACCCATGAACATCTGCAACCTATTTTGGAATGCCTGATAATTTTACCGTGACCCGGGTACGTCCTAAAACTGTGGCCAGACACCGGAGGATGGGCAGCAGCGTCCTCTCACTAATCGGTGAGCCACTGCGATCCCCAATCTGCCTGCCAAGTGTGGGGTTTATGGAAAATCCCTCCCTTGGAGGACGCCTTCGGCAGTGGACGTCTTCTGGCTGATGATGATGATAATTTTACTGATTGTTCCTACCTTTCACCCGGAATACAAGTAATATTAATATTTCAAAGTAGACATCATAAAAAACCTGTAGTTTGTTAATTGCCAGTGTCCGACTGCGGATTCATATACATATGCATATACTTAGTTGTTATAGCGTTGAATGGGTCGTGCTATCGTACCACATTATAAATCGAGCATAAAACACAACTCTAGTAACGCCACAAGACTATAGAGAAAGTGAATTTTGTGATCGTAACGATAATCAGTGATCATTATGATTCTCTTGCCTTTATCCCATATTATTTGGGGTCGGCGCAATGTTTCTTTGTCTTCTATTCCATCTCTGTCAGACGTCATCTCAGAGTTCACTTATACCATGTCACTTTTCACACAATCCATTCATCTTTTCTTGGGTCTACCTCTTCCCTTGTATCCATCCACATTCATACCGATAACCCTACTAGTGACATGTTTCTCATCCCTCCTCATCACATGTCCATACCACGACTAAGGATTATTTCTTACCATTTCTGTCACCGGTGCTGCTTTCATACTTCCTCTAATATACTCATTCCTAATCCTGTCCATTCTTGCCACACTGCACATACCTCTTAGCATTCGCATCTCCGCAGCATGTAATTGCCTTTCGTTCATCCCTTTCGTAGTCCAACATTCTAATGCATACAACCAGTGGCGTGCGGTTCATAAAGACAAAAAGACACTGCCTACCCTACATAACACAGATAAATATTTATTATAAGATATTTGAGGTGGCAAATCACATACATCTATATTTAATCGACAAGACGACGAACCTATAGCAACATGCAGTAGGTATTATTGGTAAGTAAGCTTTTAAAATCTTATGCCTATCCTGTGTAAAAACTCTGTGCACGCCGCTGCATACAAGACAGCAATCAGTGATCGTGAGGGAAAAATGTTTTTCATAGTCCGACACCCGTCTAAATATCGACTCATTTCTCCCACTAAGTTACCTTTAATTCCATCTCCAAATAAGATCCTTTAGTAATGGACCAAGTGTATAGGGCTCTATTCTCCAAGAGCTCTGTCACCGTTGTCACAGGTACCTCTTGCTTGGGGAACGTGAGGAAGGCAACCAAGTTGCCGGAGTATGTGGTTACGACCACTAGTACAACCAGCCACCATGTCCCGACCACGAGGCGACCACTGTCCGCGCGGGGGAGATACATGCCCCCTGAAATCGAAAATATATGCTATATTATTTATTATTATTTTCTATGTCTTCTCTTTGCACGGGACTATAGAGTCCCGGACGGCGTGGAGTCCAGGAAGGCGTGCGTGGGACCGAAGCCAACACGTAATGGCCCTTTAAGACAGCTTTAATGAAATGTTATGGTGACATACCCAGCGATTATCCCTGTATGTACTACAGAAATGCATCCAAGGACAATCCCTGGATTTGTAGGACTATTACAGAACAAATGGAGAAAAACTATAAACTAACTTATTATTGTTAAAAATTATCATCAGCCAATAAAAAATAATCATCGTTCTTGGAACTACGTATTTTTCCACTTAGAAAAAGATAAAAAATATTCCTTGAAATACAACCTCATTTCGGATATTATTTTTAAAAAACCGACCAATATAGGTGATCAGTGACGCCAACGATGGTCTATAAGGAATAATGGAGATAAAAACCGAGAAACGAGACAAAAATCTTTATTTTTATTTATATTACGGCCTTAAATAAATTTTGTTGAAACGTGTAAGCCAGTTTGAGATTCGACAAAAGAGTTTAATAACCTAAATATATTCAAAAGTTATAAATGTTAACATTTAAGAAATAGGTACCTAATTCTTGCATATTCAAGGTTGACTCTACGTTAATAAATATTACATTAAACTTTCATCTCAAAATTGACATCAAATTGATTCAGCATTTCTTGATTAAATACATACTTTATTTTTATGTAACTTATTCAATAAAACCTATTTGTACAGTCAACTTCAAAAATATGTATACACGAAGCGAAATTCAAACGCTTATTCATGGAAAACTATTAGTTAAAATCATAGAATTGAAATGACTATGTCTGTATATGTATCCGCAGATACTGTGTGTAAGATTGGTCAAGATTTCAATTACTATTTCCTCTAAAAATTGCTTTTAAATTTCATTAAGTGTATACATCTTACCGATGCTGACTGTACATGAAATTAAGTAACCTTCCTACACAGCACATTGCATTCAGTGATAAAAATCATGGCTATAATCAATATCCTCACCTTGCTGCAACAAAGCACCGTAAATGTACCAAAGACAATTATGTATAGTAGCGAGACCTCCTTGGCGAGTGATCTCCATGGCTTCGTAATAAGGACTCAGTCGGTGAACGATGTACAACATAGGCCCCATCAGTATCACTGCTAATCCGAGACACAGCCATGTCTAAAACATAAGCGTAATTAGTACTTCTAATAAAAAGAGGAAAAGTAATCGTTTTCAATAGTACAATGTAAACGTACAACATTTAACATCTGGGCAAGGTCTCCCATGAAATACAAAGATTATTTGAAAATCAGTCACACCGGTGTGTCTGGCCTGGGACGTAATCTATCACATGTTAGAACAGGCTGCGACAATGACAAAACGAGTGACAGTTCTGTAAAAATATAATCTAAGCAATGTATAGTGTAAATTACAGAAAAAAAAAACACCTTATTTTTTCATCATTAAAAAAATATATTCCTACGTATGATAGGCACTTACAAATAATTTTACCGTTCTTTTTTTTCCTTTAAAAACGGTAAAAGAAACATTCATATTATAAAGTGTTCTTAAATATACTGCTTCAACGTGTGGACACGTTGAAGCAGTATATTTAAGAACACTTTTAGCACACAAATGTGTATGCATGAACCGACTCCAAAGCCAAAACTTCGCGTGTTATTTAATATCAGTCCGTATTCATAAGAACTGAATATTTTTTCCTACAATACACTCGGTAGGTTTTACATTTGCGCAATATGTAAAGTAGCATAAGTTGGAAACTATAAGAAAAATGTGGTTGGATGGTAGCGTAAGCTGTAATAAAAGTCTACGGTTGTAGCTGAATATACATTATATACCTATTTATAAATATATTTTCATATAATTATAATTAAGAAATTATTATATTAAACTGCCTCATTGGTCAAGCGATCGCAAGCGCGACTGCTGAGCGTAAGGTTCAGGGTTTGATTCCCGGGTCGGGAAAAATGTTATTGGGTTTTTTTGTGTAGAAATTCTCAGTACCAGCACGGATCTGTGCCCGGTAGATGGCAAAAGACTCGCCCCTTTATTATATGGGACTCTGAGTAAATGTATAGTTGACGAATGACTAAAAAAAATAACTGTTCAAACGACAGTTTAGTTTACACCGGTTTTTATTTGTTTAGTAAATTATCGAAATAAACAAAATTGTATCATGATATGACAATTTCAAAAGTCTGTGTGATAAAATTACTTTTTTCCAGCTAGTTCTAAACGTAAGCATATTTACATAGAAAGCATTACGTTGATAACTTTACATTATTTCAAAATAAGAACTTACGTCGGTTGTAAAAGGAAGTAGAAATAGCAATGCTCTGCTGAGCTCCCTCGGGCGCGCTATCATGAACGAGTATGACTGTATGCTCACTGGCATAGTGTAGTTTATACCTGGAAAGAAGATAGCAGTTAGCAAATCAACGAAGATGTTGCGATGTCGCGTGGATGGATTCTCAAACGGTTTTTTTTTTTAAGATATACTTCTTTTGGCGCGCTTGATGAGAGTGAATACTTACGATGCGCGCGCACACCAACAGATAAAAGCGACACCATGAAGTTGGCTGGTAAATGTCTTTGAAATTTTCTTAGGAATTGAAATATTGTGCATCTGTAACACGTGTTTCATGTCAGTGGAAAAAAATAAATAAATAAGAAGTATAAACTTTTACGTGCGTACATTAGTACACACACATATTTTTTTTTATATATAACCTTTGTTCCACACTAGAATTTCTCCTGTATCGTGCTAACAGTTTACAAACATACATACATGTCACATTCACACACAACCAGACCAGAAACAACAACAGTAAATCATTCAAATATTTGTTCCGTGCGGGAATCGAACTCGCGACATCTAGCGCTGAAAGCTAATCGCTTAGCCACTGCGCCAACCGTGCCGTCAAATATAAATATGCATACTAAATATTTTGTTTGGTCTACGATTAATACCAGTCTCGGTGTATGTGCATATTATGACGTTTTCATAAATAAAAAAACATACTTTGCTTGATTTACCAAAACCTACATAATACTTATACTTTCTTACCTGGCAAAGGATCTGATACAACTGTGAAAGATGCAGCTGCTAAAGCTGCTTGCCCTTTAGATATGGCAGACATTGCCAACTTCGCGTCCATGCTATGCATTGTCTGTAATCAAATATTCCATTTTCTAATACTGTCAATTGAGCCTAAAGATGGCGATTAACGCTGAAATTTTGAAAGCTTTGCTGAATTCTAATGACTTGCCATAGATAAGATTAAGCTTTAGTACTTTAGAATTTAACAAAAAAAATGAACTTACATCAATGATAGTGTCATTAGATAAGTCTTTCTTTAAAATGGATGGCAGTATAACTTTAATACTGAAATAAGAAAAAATAAAAAACATTTAAAAATATACCTCTCAGGTATCCTATAAAAAACTAAGATGGTTTCCCTTAAGAATCTTACGTAAAATTTTTGTTCTTTGCTAATTGGTTAACAATATCGAAGATAAGGCCAGTGTATTTGACAATAGCACCAGATTCATTACGCTGCAGTATCGACCATGGTGGATTCTGAAAATCATAAAAAGTCCAGTCCAGACTCGACAAAATACTAAGCCAATAACTTATCCAATTATAGAAGGTATTGAAAGAGGTCTTACATGAAAAGTGATAATAGGCAACTCTTTTCCTCTAAAACCGTGGTGAATGTGAGGAAACAAAACATCAATGAACTTAACTGCGTCAATCGGTCGCCAATATCCAACCTACGAGTAAGATTTTATTATAAAAACAACACAACAAAAGAGGTTCTGTGGTTTCCTATTATAAAATAACTCCAATGTCATATATGATAAGGTACATTTTGCTTGGTTTAACTCAACTCTTGGTGCAACTTGGGTACCGTAAAGTTACTTGAGCCTTTCACGCAGCAACTCAATTAGGAAGCAATAAAGAAATTCGGAAGTTCAGTAGTCTTTTTGACATATCGGTTATCAAAGCTTCGTTTCTCTTTCAAGCTAAACAATGAGCAGCCTTAGAATACTGCTACACATCCATTTATTCCACTTACATTCAACAGCTCAATCTTATCAATGACTCCAGTGGAGCCGTTAATGTTCCCGCTGGCAAGGTCTGGCGCGTCTGCGAGCCCCCTGTACGTAGTTCCCCACGTATCTGCTGCTAAAGCACGCCAAATAGAGCAGTTGCCGCAACGGCTCTTTAATGATATGTGTTGCTGGTATAGGTACAAAAAAATAAAAAGATTATAGAGCCGGTTCTATACTTATAAAGATTTGTAACCTGAAGCTTCAGTTGCACCATACATGTTTACCTGCATATGTTTTAAGAGCATGTCTCGTCTTTGTATCTTGTTCGGCCTGATGGCTTCCCACTCCTCGTCAGACACTTGAGCAGCCACGTCGAACTCGTCTTGGATTGCGGCGTCTAATGCCGATATGAAAGCATCCATCATTTCTTGGCAGTAGCACATTAACCCATTCTAAAATATAAATATGAAAAACTGCATGATGTCGAAATGTGATTTCAATATTTGCTTTAATACTACGTCTTACTGTGGCCTCATAATCTTAAATATTTGATAGGTCCCATACATTCACCATGTTAGGGCCATCTAGCGTTAAATTACTAGATACACAGTTTACATTTTATATGACTACGTATATTATTGCGCTACCATACGATTGTGATAGGTCCTGTCAATAAGATATAAGAACTGAAACGTCATCTTAAGGTTTACCTTCTAGTTCAGTGTCTAATAATGTGTGTATATTAGTTATAAAATTACCATAATGCGACACTGTTAATTTCACGCGTTGATACGATGTATATTTCAACTAACTCTGGCAGTGAACTAATTTGTAGATCTAATTTTTCATGGTACCAATCTAAGCTAAGCTTATAAACTTTGTTTAAAACTCAAATCCAAATACGTGGAGCGCAGTGCAGGCGCGGTAGAGACGCAATCACTGCCGGAATTGGATCAACAAAACAAAATACGCGAACAATTGCATTTATCAAGCGAAACACGCCGTCAATCCAGCCTGGATTAGATTCTGCTTTACTGATTGCAGAGGCGGTTGAACTATCTCAGTAATTCGTAGATTCGGGGCTCTGTTTAGTAGTCGTTTGTTTTTTATTTTATTTATATTTTTGACGACCCTGTTGGCGCAGTGGTTGAGAGATCGACTGCTGAGCTTAGTGTCGCGGGTTCGATTCCCGCATGGAACAAATATTTGTATGATCTACAGATATTTGTTTCGGGTCTGGGTCTGCGTGTATGTGAATACACACCGTGCCTCGGAAAGCACGTAACGCCGTTGGTCCTGCGCCTGATCTCTCTCCGGTCGTGTCGGATTGTCGTCCCATCGGACTATGAAAGTGAAGGAACAGAGAGAGCACCTGTGTTTGCGCACACTCTAATCTCCGGTGAGATTGGCCGCCGTGACCGAAATCGGTCAGGAGGACATTATTCATTTAGATAGGATTTTCAGTTTCTTATAAGAGACTGTAGAAACTGTAAAAATCACATGTATGGCCGGCAATAGTGAATAATACCGTGCTGTGGTATTTGAAAGCGATCTGCCTGATCGGGTTTTTTGTTTTATTGTTAATAATTTAGTTTATTTCACATTTTTTAGTTTGTGTCAATAAAAGATTTGTTCAGTTAATAAGAAAGTAACTTATCAGTATTCGTCCCCACTAACCTTACACTCCGGGTCATTTTCAGTCATATTATAAATAAAGGCAATATTCTCTCCCTCATACAGGTCGGTGATAAGACTGCTCAGGTTCCCGTTCTGCGCGTTCGTGTCAGATATAACGTAGAGCCACTGGGCCATCGTATGCGACATGAACAGTTCTCGAGCGGTCTCCGCCATGGATGTCATGACATCTGACGTCACTACTGCTATGAAATTTTCGCCTGCAAACATTTAGGTACGTAATATTTTGTCTCTAAATTGTAAATGCTTTTGGAAAAAGTTGGTTTTGTATGTAATACCTAAGTGCTTATTTGGATGCTTTCCAAACAATGGAGAATATTTAGCTTGCAGTAGAGGGAAAAAAAATGAAAAATTTCTTTTAACTTGAAGCTTTTCTAATAAAAATGCTTCAAGACTAGAATAAGTTCAATGTTCACCCAGCAGTAGAATTTCGGTCGCCTAACAGGCTAGAAGTAAAAATTCTTGACCTAAATAATTATCTTTTTCGGAGAAAATCCTCTTACAAACTTACCAATATACTTAACAGGCAGTTTGGACAAAACTCGATGCATCTCCTTCCGTCTCAAATACTCGTTGATCTCGTGTTTCATCTTGAATACGCTGACAGACACCGGTGACGCACTCTCATCGTCTATTTGCGAAGTTAGAGACTGCACCACACGAGATACCATGTCACGACCTGAATTAATATAAAAAATAAAACTCATATCTTATTATTCTTCGCCCTATGAATGGACACGGGTGAACATTACTTGCCAAGTAAAATGGTTTTATTCGTAAAAATATTTTACTACCCTTACATCCAAAAATTAAATTGGCAGGAAAATCTGAACTTCACTTATTGTATTACATGTAACAAAACAGACACGCACATGTGTACGTAATTATGGCGTTAGTCGATACAAATTTAGACGGCGAACAACACGTTTTTCAATTATAAAATTATCGCCTGAATACTGTGGAGAATAATGTTAAACAAGTAATAAATCCGCTTACAAAAGAAACCTAATTAACAAGAATTACCTACTTACTCAAAGTGTCATCGTGCAATATAATAGCAGACTTCCATTGAAAAGCATTCGACGTCCTCAAATCTAGGAGCAGTTGCGGTAACTCTTCACCTGGATCAGCGAAAGTGACAGTTATGGCAGAATGAGAAGGTAGCCTTGGACAGTCTACCTCTGTCAGAGCGAAAAGTAACAATTCTTCTTCTTCAGTACGAGAAAATAAATCCCAGGTGTCTAAACAGGATGCTATGCTGAATACAGCTAAAAAACCTGTGGAAGATAATTAAACCCATTTACAAAAAAAGTTTAAAAAGAAAATCTTAGTTTCATATTAACACCCGTTTATTGGCGCCCAACATTCATTTTGGCGCCCAGCGGTCATAGTGGCACCCAACAATACAACATACAAGATCATTTATTTGTCCAAAAACATAGGACCCTTGATATTAAACACAACAAACTTAATCAGGCAGGAAGACCTACATCTCTGCTTTTATTATTTACTTAAGATACGGGTAAAGTACCTTTGTTGAGACTGATGGCAGTCCACGAGTAATAATGAACAACGACGCCGCCGTGCTTGAGCTCAACCCTCGCCAACTCCTTGATGTAGTCCTTTAGTTCGTCTAGAACTGTCTGGTATTTTTCGCCTAAGTATTGACGATCTAGCACAACAGCTGAAATAAGGATAATCACGTAAAATTCGCCGAAATGGACCTAATTTCTTCCTGGATGTTGGAGTCAACTTCCAGTTATAAGCATGGACAAAACTCCCAACCTATGTCAATATACTCTCGTTACATTCGGTCTCGTAATAAGCCGTAATAGTGGTCATTAATGAAGGCATGAGAACTCGATACACCGAAAAAAATGTAACTCACCAAAAAAAAATAAGATGCAGTAAAGATTAACTTCAAATACATTATAAGTGAAATACTGCCACCAACTTACCTATTGAAGCATTTACCGTGATCAATGATGGAAAATCTTCTCCACGAACTGGTGCCAACAAACACATAAAACTTAGTACCCATAGTTGCATTTTTACTTAACACAAGCGCCGTCCAATTTTTACACTTCCCAAATGAAATTCCAGTCATAATTCGAAAAAAACAGTCGAAATAATTATTGATATCCAATCAGAATTTTCCGATTATTATTAAGGGTTTAATTAATAAATGTAATTAACTGAAACCAGGACACAGATGGTTCATGGTAACCTTTGATGTGGTTTGCACGAATGTGGCTGTTGAAAGCATCGAGGTTCGTGGAATAATACCGTGTACAGATACAGGGGGTGTTTTATCCGAATTTTATATCTAATTATTTTGTCTTAACTACTTCATTGATAGTTGGTCGCAAGTGCGACTGCTGAGTATGAGGTCCTGGGTTCGATTCCCGAGTCGGGCAAAATGTTATTGGTTTTCATTTTCATATAGATTATGTCATTTCCAACGGCATCGGCGAAATGTGGGTGTTAAATAGTACACCTCTGTCTAACCCTTCGGGGAATACAGGAGTGATGCTATGTTTTATTTTATCTTTGGGTACCTATGTAAATTCTACTGGTGATAAGGGTCTCCTACTTAAAGTAGATCATAACATCATATAGCACTACGCCTGCAGTCCCCAAAGGGTTAGGCAGAGATGTGTACATCCACATTTCGCCGATCCGTTACTGAGTCCCACGTAACATACGGGGCGAGCATATTGCCATCTATACGGGCACAATTCCAGACTCTGAGTTGCTACTGAGAATTTAAATACAGAAAACCCAATAACTCTTTGCCCGACCCGGGAATCGATCCCAGGACTTCACGCTCAGCAGTCCACAAGACCAATAAGGCAGTCATTAAAGGTAGATCGTCGTAAGATAGAATTGATTCTGGTAGTAGAAACATTATTAGGTACAATCTACCATTCTTAGTTATCTATCCTCAGTGTATAAGCGAGAAGGAAACGTAAAAGTTCATTCAGCTACTTCAAAGTTCAGCATCAACACCTTTATACTGTGCATTTGACTATTGCCTCATAGAGGAACCACCATCCAACTTGACAGCCTAAAAACACATCACTATAGGGCTGGGTCTGCATTCATTCAAGGCTGAGACATTACACAATCCGAGTGCATCTTCAAGGCAGGTACAAAGTGCCCAACGTTCGTTCCACCAGTATTATTCAATGGTATACCTCTTAAGCGAGTATATTAAGTCAAATATCTTGGGCATATAGTGACCGAAAACCTTGGAGATGATGCAGACATAGACAGGGCTTACAATTCTCTGCGCATCCAATTTAACAATGCCTTCAGAGCGCTGTTGCGTCTGCCACGCTTCTGCAGTGCTTCAGCATGATTGCTGAGGTGCGCACCGATAGCTTTGATGCCATTTGGAGCAAAAAGACAGCCTCACTACTAAACAGAGTGCGTGGAAGCAGCAACAGTACCCTAAACATGATAGCTTGTAAGTTCGACAGCCCGCTGGTATGGAAACTTACCCAGAGAACTAAGTCACTCATAGTTATTAAATACTAACATAGCCTTTATTACTAACATTCGATGGATCTATGTTATCTGAATAAAGAATTATTATTATTACAAGCGTTAATTCTTCCAAAATTCAATGTAATAACAAATGAAACACCCTACATTGCCAAGAAACCGTTGCCAAAAGGTCAGCAGTCTGTTAAAAATTCATTGTAATTACGTGCGCGGCACGTACTACCTACCTGCTGCTATCTTCTATTGACAATCCATTATCATCCCCGTGCTGACTTAAGATAAATTAGGTAGTACACTACTACCATACCACAAAATAGGTACCTAATAGTACTACATAGAAACCCTAGATCTTTAGATTAGGTAACAAATTTCCAAAAAGTAAGTAATATATATAATTTTATATTCCCACATTCTCGAAAAATCTAGTGAGGTGCTATGTAGGTGGCTATTATTACAATTAGATATATGTACTATTATTCATGAAGAGATCAGTTACATACATATATAAATGTATGTACACTATGTACCTAACTAGGGACCTCAGATTTCAACACCTTCAGTCTGATGTCGGCCCATCAAATTAATAAATCATATACTTGGTAATAAATTAGCACAAGGACGAATCGGTCAAACCTACTTTCGTATGAAAATGCCAAGGACTGTGCATTAATTATTTAAATATAGCTTCTATTTAATAAAGGGCATTCTACGAAAACGAAGATGATGTAGAATAGATATTCCAATAGACTTTCAGCCATTGACCATCCTAGGAACAAAGGTTTCAGTTTCGTACTCATGAAAAAACGTATTTGATATCTTAACTATCAGTAGAAATAGATTTATTATTAACGGAGGGATAATATATCCATTTTCAGGTATGAATTATCATAATAACATAGAGTAATAATTTAAAGAAAGTACCTAATAATAATTTTTAATAAGGTGGCTCCTTATGCTTCTTTCCAGAGGAAGGCAAATAATTTTTTTTGTCGTTTTTGACACTAATGAAATTGACATTTCATTCAAACGTCACGTTTTGTTGTCAGTTGACGATGTTTTTTCAGTATATTATAACGTACTCTGTGCGATGTTTGTTTTTGTGTTTACGAAAATATTGCTAAACTGGACCTAAAATTCTGCAAAATGTCGAATCAATACAAGAAAATCTTTATAACAGTAGGCACAACAAGATTTGATTTACTTTGCGAATATATTTTGACGGAACCTGTGCTTACAGCATTGAAAAATATTGGCTGTAAAGAGATTGCATTTCAGATCGGCAATAGTAGCGTAGAACCCGGTGTTCGTGAGCAGGAAGGCGTTAAAATAAACATGTATAGGTTTAAGGACTCTATTCAGGAGGATATAAAGAACGCTGACTTAGTAATCAGTCACGCTGGAGCTGGAAGCTGTTTGGAAACATTGGAAGCAAATAAACCTCTTTTGGTAGTCGTAAACGAAGATTTAATGGACAATCATCAACTGGAACTGGCGGAACAATTACAAGTTGACTCGCACTTATATTACTGCACATGTGATACGTTAATAAGTACATTAAGTGTAGTGGATTTCAGTTTACTGTCTCCATTCCCTAAAGCTGATCCATCACTTTTGGTTAATTATTTAGATAGAATATTTAAAGTTGAGAATCTTGACTAATTTTCGATAAAGGTATTTTTTGCATCATTTTGATGACAGACAAGCTTGTGGGTGAGGATGCTCATTCCACAACTTAATGTATTTTTTCTTTATAACATTGAGTGCATATTGGTCTTTACATCTTCACCAGTCAAAAATTCTATTGATGTCAAGAGTACAATATCTATTTTATAAATAAATCTAATAAGAATTGGAGCTCATAGCTAGGTGGTTCCTATTATATCAATTTTAATTATATACCTAAACCATTCCATAATTTTGAACTTAATGTGAATAATCCTTGTAAAGCAGAATAATTAAATACATAATTTATTTTGGTGCTATATTATTGTATAGTAGGATGTAAGTGAAACTGAATATAAAATAAATTATTTTCGCAGTATAATTTAGTTTTATTGGAAAAATACAGATCATTTACAAAGCTCACAAACATTGAAATTATTATAATGCATAGGTTTTAGGAAAATAGGAAAAAAATAGTACAACTAAACTTATTAATGTTTATTTATAATTTAGACTAATTTCTTGGCTTCAAAGAAGCTCTTGAGATGCCGCATCTGCCAGTAGCCAATGCCAACAAGCACCCCGGTTTGGAGGAGACTCCACCACAGGACACGCTGGTTGGTGCTCTCTGAGGTCTGTCTGAAACGCTCCTCTCGATGCTGAAAAATAATATAATATCAGTAAATAGATTGATGACAACTCTTTTCCACATTTCTATGCTAGATGACACTAATAAGATAATATCATCAACCCATTGTATTTTACCTATTGCTGATAAGCCTTCCTTTTTTGTACTCGCTTCAACAAGTCTTTCCTCTAATAATATAACACTAAGGCACTACCCACAAAGTATATTATTGACATGTTAATTTATGACAGGTTTTTGTAATATTCATCTGCATACAAACAATAAGATGCATGTTGCTTGTAATTTGCATAATAACCGTCATAGGCGAATCAATAATACATAATAGTAACATGTACACCAATGAAATAATAGTGGAATCAGAGACAAAAATGATACAAATTGCAGTCTAGTACATGCTATCCAGGATTTTGACAATATTATTTACTTACAATTAAATCAGTAGTGCTCAATAAAAATAAAAATAACCATCCCATTGAAAAAAAAAAAAAACAAGTCTTCACAACTGTTTACTATTCCTACTTAGTTCTTTTATGTCAACATTGGCACTCCCCTTAATGTTATCAGTTGCCACTTCTCCTAGTGTTCCAGAATTGTACTTAAAAAGAGCTAGGAAATTAAGGACTAGTCAGTCAGTAACCTACCCTCTGGTAGCTCTGTTCTTTAGTAATCTGGTGTACTTGATCCAGAAGTTGTCTGATCCTGAGTTGCAGCTCTGTCAGCTTGTCCTTATGAGCCACATTGGCATAGTCCACTGCATGCTCACCTACTTGAATATCTAGGTGCACCTATCAAACAAATAAAGCATACATTTAAGAAAAGTTACTTATACAAGAGCCTTTGTATTGACCTCTTCAATCCAAAGGCCAAATAAAAAAACCATTCATCATGGAAAATCACTAAGGAGATGTAAATCTGAAACTAAAGTAAATAAGGGGAAATATTTCTCTGCAATTTGATGTCTGAATAATGAATGCAGGGGACTAATTATATCAACAAGTTTACAAATTAACTATGGAATCATAAACATAAATTGAAATTGGAATTTTACAAATTCAGTCTAAACACAAACTGATTAAATCCATTTACTACTTATGCCATAGTAAAGTATCATGTTTGTACAAGTGTCTTACTTCAATGTTATAAATACTTTATATATCTATGTTAAAGTTTAGATAATAGAACAAAAATTGGTGGCAAACGTTCATAATAGTTTATTTGACCAGAAGGTAACGTCAATCATTATTTCAAGATTAATCAGAGTCATATAATAGACACATGTGCCAGAACAATTTAACAATAACATTAGAGAGTGTACTCACTCTGAGCTGTGATCCACTGAACCAAGATGTGCTGTTAGAATACATGCAGATGACGTGCTCTCCCGGGGTGACGGACGTGAACGATATCATGCCCTCCGACGAGTAAACACGAGACATCAAGACTTTGTCGTTAGGATCCCGAACCTCCACATGCATTCCTATTCCTGGGGTCGAAGGCATAAACCCTCCCGATCTTGGGTCATATAACTCGACTTTATAATTCACTGAAAATAATAAAATACATTATAAAATATAGTTTCATCATTTTTCTATGGGAAATGTAAGACTAAGGCGTAAGGAAGTTTTACCTATAACAGTGGTATCATCCGGAATTTCTTCTATGAAACATTTTCTCTCGCCTTCTGCTATGTGGAAATATAAACCTGAAGTCACGTCCAATACGAGAAATAGTGCAAATAACGAGGATATTCTAAATAACTCCATTTTTCCAGCCTATAAGAATCGGCAAAAAACTAAAGATGACATGACACACGTCACCGAAATCAAACGTCAACATTTCAAGTTTCAGCCCTCCGATGTACATATCTTTGGCATACAATAAGAAAAATTAATGACAAATCAAGTTTTAGAAGTGAAATAATTTCCAAAGTTATAGTAAACCTATAAATCATAAATATGTACGTACGAATACATTTGTAAATCGTAGTAGGTATTCGTAAGAGTGGCTTGCCTCGGGAAGAAAAAGCAAATAGTATATTCCTACCATTACCAAATCTTATCACTTTCTTCTTTGACAATGACATTTACGTGGTGAGTTTGAGTGACTCAGGTGACGTTTCATGTTTTCAGTAACATGTTGATATAGAAATCTTCCGTTTTATTGGTAACAAATATATTTTGCTTGAAAACACTAGCATAATACAATAATAAATGAGATAAAAATCTCTTAAACACGAGTTGCAGACTATTCAGTTTGAGTATAACCATGGATCCGTTTATTATTGCTGCTATAATTAGCGCTATTGTTATCGTCATTCTGTCTTTCGCTTTCATACGTATTGGATCTCAAGTGAAACCCCAAGGTACATACATAATTTTTTCAAGCATTTCCCCAGCATACACTAGTAATTCTTATAAGATTTTTGGCTGCCAGGTGTACCCATTGCTGGGTAAAAATCTCTTCCATAGCCTTGTAAAGATAATGTGTATGCATAATTTACATTCAGCCAAAATAGAATCGCTAAACTTTGTATGATTTTCTGTAGCTGGAGCGCGGCCAAGAGCAGTGGTTCAGAGAGATGGAGGTCCTGGGAGGGTTCAAGCAGTGCGAAACCAAAGGGCTAGGATGAGAGCTAATGGTAAGAATGATACTTTACTGAAAATATAACTGTTGTTGTACTGTTATTCAACTATCATATTTTGTGATTTTTTATCAAACAACATTCAAATACTATTTTCACTCTCAGCTGCCCGCCACCAGGCTGCAGCATTTGAAGAAGAACCAGACGTTGTTGATGAGCCTGAAGAAGAAAATGCTGCAGAAACACAAAAAGTTGATTTTGAAGATAAAATGGGAGCCAAGGTAAATAAAAGACATTGCTATGGATATTACAAGATATACTCTAAGCTATCCTTTCTAATAACCAACTTTCTTTCTGCAGAAAAGAGCAAAATTGGAAGCCAAAATGGAAAAGAAAAAGGCAAGAGAAGCAGAAGAACAAATAAGAGAAATGAAAAAGAAAAAAGATGAGGAATTAGAACAGGAAAGAAAAAAGATTGAGGAGAAAGAAGAGGTAAGAAATTACTAGCTTTTATGAATTACCTACTAGGGCTTGTCTTTTTTTAAATGGTTTAGATACTTTAGTTACATCTACTGTCTATATTGAAAAGATAGGCTGTGAAAAATAGAACTTAACATTATGACTTAGACTTTGGTTCGGACTTAAAACTGATTACACTAGGCTATAGCACTGTATAAACAGATCAGACAATAATCCAACATCCATTCTACATAATTATACTATACTTACTAACTTACCTACAGAATAATGTAACTTTATTGGTCAGATCATCTAAAAAAATGTGTTGCCATATAAAAAAAAAATATCTCAAGATCCTCTTCTCTTTTAGGAAGAAGAACGCCAGCGTGAGGAAGCCATACGTAAAGCGGAAGAAGAACGCAAAAAGCGTGAACAAGAAGAGTATGAAGCCATGAAGGCTGCTTTTGTGGTAGAGGGAGAGGGTTATGATGAAAATGATGAACAGGATAAAGAGAACTTATTGAAAGACTTCATTGATTATATAAAGGTATATTGAAAATATTATGAACCTTACAAATATTATAGGGTGGTTTTCTAGTGAAACTTTGAACAGGCGTATATCCAGCAATTGATTACAATGGTTGTTATTCATCTTATGTTTAGTATGCATCAAATTTGAATTCACCTAATTTTGTTAAGTCCATAGCAATAATAATTCCCTGCTGGAGATAACTAAGACCAACTATTTTTATTAAAAAATAATTTTGTAGCTACTAGCAATTGGTAGATGTGAGAGCACCAGTAGTTGGCGCAGTAGTTGAGAGATCGACTGCTGCGTTACGTGTCGCGGGTTTGATACCCGCAACAACAACGGAACAAATATTACACGTTACATCTGCAAACTTGTTAGTTTGCAGGTGTAACTATGTTCTTTGCATGGGTCGATTTGTATGATCTACAGATATTTGTTCGGGCCGGGTCTTTGTGTATGTGAATATTTATGTTTGTAAACACACCCACGATATAGGAATTAAGGTGTTTTGCAATAAAAAAAAGGGTAATTAGTAGGTTTTTTAGTTGTGTGCCCTCTTTTTTATTTTAGCCCTGAATTGTCTGTGATTCATCTTAATTATTATAATAAGATGGCATTGAAGTACATCCAGGAGAATGATGATGCATTTTAATTTCCATCCATTCCATTTAGTTATTCCATCATGTTTTTTCATTAAAAAATTATAATCTTTTCAGGTGCAGAAAGTCGTATTGCTCGAGGATTTAGCGGCACACTTCAAACTGAAGACCCAAGCAGCTATTGATAGGATAACAGACTTGCAAGCATCTGGTGAACTAACTGGTGTCATAGATGACCGGGGAAAATTCATTTACATTTCACAGAAAGAGCTAGAAGATGTAGCTAAATTCATAAGACAGAGAGGAAGAGTATCAATCACTGATCTAGCGGAATCTAGCAATGATTTGATCAACTTAAACCCTGTAACTGTGCCCTAGTCATTGAAGTGCACAGAAAATGCAAAGATGAAATTATTTTTTTATGTTTTACTCATTTGTTAACTATAGGTGTATAAAGACTAAATATATATTGTTAATACAAACATTTATTTAAAATGAAAAAAGTACATGCTATTATTCTATTATTTCATATCCAAACATATCTTTTCCTTTTTCTATTAGCAATAATGATGACTCCTTAATCCTTTCCAATACCTCCATGAGCTTGCTTTTAGTAAACACCTTGTACAAACATCTATTTTCTCCAGCAATTAGATTGCTCAATTTCACAGCTTCCTTGTGATTTTCTATGTCTTCATTACTTTGCAAAATTTTCAGTATCAAAATAACAATTTCAGGTATACAGAGACGTCTCAGTGTCTCTAATTGTTTAGTCCTCTCGTGCTTTTCATCTTCAGTGAACTTTTGAGAGATGGTACTATCACTCTCGTCTTGAAGCCACCCTCCAGGGAATAACAACACATTATAAAGCAAATTTTTGGTGTGTTTTGCTTGATGTAGCACAGCATTCAACCAACGTGCTTTGTGTTGTTCCACTTGGGCACATCTTTGTTCATGATGCACTTTGTCAGAGAATGATGCATCAGGTGCTAGTGGTTCCACTTCTTTAGGCTGGGTACTTATGAAGTGTCTGTACCACGTAGCAAACCCTTCTAATGCTTCCAGATACGCCTTCAAACATAGATGCTCCCTAAGTTCTGCAGAATCAGTAGATATTTTGGTTAAAAACTCGGGAAACATTTTATTGACATTTGTGACACATGCTAATGCAGCATCAGTATTTCCAATGAAAATAAATGTCCTTATCATAGCATTACTGAGCCACAGAGCCTCTTCAAGTTGGTTTTTAATAAGAGACAACCATTCAAGGGATGATATTACTTTCTGAATCAAAGTTTTATCCTTTTCAACAGCTGTAGTCTGAGTGAATGTTAAATCCAAATTACCATAGCCTTGTTGAATATCAGTGATAGCTTTTTTTATAGCAAGTCTAGCTGATGCAGCAACATCAATGCCTGCATTAAGTCCTGCTTTAACAACTCCATCCCTGTACTCACTTTTGTGGATATGATCCATCAGTTCTGCAAAGAGTATAACTTGTCTAGCAACTGGCACAGTGGAAGTGTAGTAAGCAATTAGCTCAGGACATTCCACAGAACCATCAATCAATTTATCAATAAGTTGTGTAACATATGTCTCCAAAATTTTGTCTCCAATATCATGTTGAGGATCCTTACCCATTTGTCTTAACACAAGAATAAGGTGTGCCAAGAATCGAACAAATCTATCATCACTGTTTTCAATCCACTGTAAAGAATCTTGCATGATGGCTCTAACATGGCCTAGCATCAAGTGACGCTGACATGTTTGGTATAATGATTCTTTTTTACCATCCATCAAAGCTTTAACAGCACTAAAAATCTGTTGTAATGAAAGTTCTTCAACCTGGAGTTCAGACTGTAGTAGTTCCAAAACATCAGCTGGAGTGGTATTAGCATCTACAGTAGCATGATGCTCATGTAAAAATTTGTCAACTCTTGCCTCAATTTGTACTCTCAAATGTGCCCAAAGCAAATCCTCCCAACTACCTTGACAAGCAGGCAGGGTGCTTAATAAATGTCCACTTAAAACTCCAATAGTAGCTCTGTAATGTATGTTCTCTGCAGTATTATTCGCTAGCCCTAATGAACACCATTTCCACAAATCTCTTGAAGGATTGCCAGTAATTTCCAATGGTGAATTAGGTTCTTCCTTTGGCAAATAGTGAAGTAATATCCAACCCTGTAGGACAGCCCCTCGCCATGCCTGCCCAGCACTAATGCATAAAGAAACTGCTTCTTTGAACTTGCCACACCTCACTTCTGTAAATATCCTTTTGCATAAGTCATTATCATCTTTCTGGTCATCTGTGTGAAGTATTTTCTTTTGGCGCCTAGGTGCATCTGGATCCATACAAGTAACCATGGATTTGCTTGTCTCCTTGTTGAACAAACTGGACCCAAGTATCAACTGATGTAAAGTATTTCCCCAGTGTATGTTGTTACTAATTATTGGTGCTGAGGTTTTTGTAGCCTCCTCCTGGTATGCAGCAGTAGCCTCTAACCAGTCTACCAAAAGTTGTAAAAGTCTCAATTCTGAGTCACTCCTAAACAAAGCACCAACCAAAGTATCTTGAGATAATGTAGTTTCAGTGATTAAACTGTCCAAAGATTCAGGGTGCTCAGTAATGGAATCAGCATACAAACAGTGGAGCAGTTTCCATGTGTTAGCTTCTTCGGCTAACCAATAATTTTGGGCATTGTATCTATTCCAGGGTTCAACTAATTCTAGAGAATCACAACATACTTGTGCTAACCTCGCCAATGTGTCTAACACATCGCTGGGACGACTCGTTTGAATAATCTCAAAGAAAGCTTCGCTCAAACCTTCGGTGGTCACCCCGGCGTTGATTATCATCGAAGATTCATCTAAAACTTGCCTTAAACTCGTATCGTTGAGATTTTTGAAAATAGAAGTTTCATTCAATATCGGAGATATGTTTAGGGTGTCTTCCCTTGGTAACAACTGTCTGTTTCTCTTATTCTTCAGAGGCGTGAACTGAGTTGAATGCAACTGCAGGCTTCTATCAAAACTTTTAGACATTTTAAGTAGTACCAAACTGAGAAATAATACAAATTCAAAGATATTTATAAGACAAAATTTACGAATGGATAAGCGCGGCGACGCCGAATGAATATCGTTGACATATGACGATGGTTTGACAGCAAATTGAAATGACAGATACACGTTCGAAGTATAGCTTACATCTTATATGATGGTTCTTATCTGTTGCCGAAATTATTATAACCACTTATCAGAAAAACATAAAGCTGATTAAAGAAATATTATAAAAAGTGCATTAAATTTGACTGTTTTTTTAATAAATTTCTAATTAATTATCCATTTTCGAATAATTTTAGGATTTTTTCATGATTTCAAAAAGGTATTTGAACGGTTCTCTCACTCCAGGCACTTTGCCGAAACTGCACTTGATTTTAGAATTTTTGATAGGAAATATTTTTGTAGACAATATAATTTTAAACAGAACGTAATAAAATATTAGTAATTTGTTTCCAACAAATAATAAACAAAGTAACTCTAATCTTTGAAATATTATATTCTACATCCATACATTTCATATTATCTCTTTCTCATTCCCACTAGACGTCGTTGCGTGTAAAAGGTAAGAAAATAAATCAAATAATGTAATAAATAAACTGTCCAAAATGTTGCAAAAAGTAATGATAACTCATTTTATGTTCAATGTTTATAATAATAGACTTTTTACTTTAAAATAAGTAAGTTGTTAACCATAATTTATATAAAACTTAATTTTCTTTTTATTTCCTTTTATTATTTAATATTACATTCCTATTTCAGTATTTGAACCTATAATTATATGAATTGAGTTTTGGATTCCTCATAATCACATATCTATTTGCACTAGGCTCTCATATATACTCAAGACTCATCTCCAATCCAACCTTTATAATTGAACTCATTGCTTAGTTTGTAAAATCAATTCATTTAAATCAAACAAGAAATACAAATTATTAGCCTTCAATTACATATATTAAAGCAATCATTTCGTTTTATAAACAAGAAATTTTTGTATCCAATTTGTTGAAGGAACTATATGCATATTATAGTTCCTTCAACAAATTGTATGTACCTACTTATGTACTTAAGAAATGCTACCTATACAAGAAGTTTAAAGTATAAATATTATAGCTACATACTGATCAAAAAATATTAATTTCTGATTATGTTTCAAATATGCTACATTTTATTTCATTGAAATAAACCTGAATGAAAAATTAATGAAAATGAAAACTACTCATTCTATGTCTTTTACATAAGAAAATGAGGTAGATTTCCATTTTTGAATGATTTCTGAAATTATAATTATATTTTTTCAAATTATTATTGTAAATGTGAAATCTTTCAACGTCAAGGATATGTATTAATGAAGTTGATGTTTTAGGTATTTATGAAAATTATAGCTTAGATACATAATAGTCTTAACAATAAGCCAAACAAGAAAGCTATTTGAACTTCTTACTTATACTTATTTGTAAATGATGTATTTCTTTAATCATGCATGGGGGACGGGAGATTGATTATTATTCGGGTTAGAAATATGTGTATAGATTTCATCCTACTATTACCCTTATTCACATAATAAAACAACAAGGCAAACTGTATTGTTATTGCATTACATTATGTAGATCCAAATAGTCTCAAGATTATCTTCACATAATTGTTTTACTCGCATTTGGAAATTAAGGAAATAGAGAGATATAAATATTAATAAAATAAATAGGTATATAGATAAATTCTCTGTTTTGTATTCCTTTTTTACACTTGTGTTTAATTGTGTTATAGTGTAGCTAAGCAATAACAAGTGTTTATAGGTATAAAGCATTCATAAATCTACCAACTATTGGAGTTCTAAGACTGTATCATCTCTTAGAACTTGCCATGTTAGATTTATGTGTTATAAGTGTAAAAATTTTAACTACATTGTAAGCATATTATCATTTAGTAATTTGTACAAAAATAGATTTTTGTTTTTAAGTTATTGACATTAGTGACATTATTTTTTCGTAACTTCTGTGTCAACCAACTGTCAGTAGTGATATCATTGGTAGCAATATTATTTTTATGAATGAATATTTTAAATTGAATGGACTGAATTTCTTCATTGATTTCTCTCAATTATAGGGCAAAGTAGCTGTGTAAAATGTGGGTGAGAAAACTTCACTTGCTTTACCATGATATGCAAGTACAGCATACATCATCAATCTTCACAGTTTCAGAGGTAAGAATATAATATCTTTTTACTATATATTGTTTTAAAAATACTTTTAATCTGGTTTATATTTCATATACACAAAAGATGATAAAAGATGTGTTTTCAGAAGTTTAGGTAGCCACATACATCAAATGATGATAAACTAAAAAAAATAATTAAAATAATGGAATTAGAATGTTAGGATACAATTAATAGGTAGTAGTAAAATAAATCCAAAATAACTTATACATGGTTACTTAACTTCACATATTGAAACAAATTTAGTCGAGGCTGCGGACAACTCCCAGTAGATAAAATAAAAAAAATAACTATATAATAAGAAGTTGGTAATGCAAACAGTACTCATGTACTAAAATAATTGAAGTAAATTATCGTAAACTATTTAAATAGAAAATAAATAAGTTATATGTTATCCTTCATATATTAATGTTGTGTAGTGTATCAAAATAAATAGGCATAAAGTAAGTAGTATAGTATTGTGTGTAAAAACTTATAAAAAACATTTATTTAAGTACAATAATTAGTATTAATTGAGAAAAGTTACAATAACAAGTTTTTACTTTTTGGCAAGTGATAATTTCAGTTTATGCAATTTCAAACATTATAAGTACCTATTAAAATAAAGTTATAGAGTAATTTTTATACATTGTATTGTATGTGGACTATATAGCCAATAGGTCTGGCCTATCAATGGGTCACCTATTAGGGTTATTACATGAGACGATAGATCGCCATCGCGTGGTGATAATCCAGATAGGGTGCTTAGGGCCGCTATGCTACTATGCGTATTTAATATGTGCCTTGTAGGGTAGTTATGTTACACTCTAGTATTCGGAATCGACAATATGTATTGCGCCTTAGAAAGCACTCCATTGTTAAACTGTCAAAATTGAATTAATTCCTATTAAGAACCTCAATTAATTATATCCTGTAGTGTAATTTAGATCATTAATTATTATACGAATGACTGATGCTAACAACTTTTATGTGGAGCGTTCTTGCTGTCGCTCGCTAAACCTAGTATCAATACATTCATTTGACACATTTCTGATTTCTACTAAATATTTATAACTATTAGTTCTGATGAAATCCGCGATGAAAGTGCGGTATATTTATGTTCTCAGGTCGGTTCTCACTTTTTTTCAACATGAAACTGGTTCTCATGTAAAAAAATCTGAATACTGCGCAACGATTCATACATCAGATAAAACGAAACGTCAAGCTTACTATATACTTCAATACCTAGAAAATAAAATTACTGTTGCAATACTGTCTAATATGGCGAAACATTTTAATATATTGAAATTTTCAGATAGTTTTTTTTAAATTATTTTATGAATATATTCGAATCGTAAAATTTTAAACGATAAAAAAATCAAAGGATATTATTATTTTTTTCGGTATACCAGATACGAAACGTTTTGTTATGTTCATGTAGGCTATAGTTACCGTCCTGGAACGCAACTAATGATTTTCCTAAGCGGCCGGAAGTGCAATCTGTACTTTTATTGCTATCGTTCGTTTGATTTTTATATTAATTCGATTATTATAAAAAGTTTATCATTTTTTATTTAATTTACTCCATTTACACCGTAAAATTAAGTCACAAAGATTATGTTTTCTTTAAGATACTCTAAATTGATAAAAAGCATGGCGGCAAAGACTGTAGTCGTTTGAATACTTATAAAGTATTAAACATACTAAAAGACAAACACACCTAATTGAAATTTATTTTCATAAAGTAAATTAGGAGTCATTTATAATTAATTAGATTTTATTTGGACAAATCGAATCTGCACCATAGTTGATTACTAATTTGACTTTACCGCGCAAGTACATTATTCAAGGACGTGCTAGCTGTCTCTTTTCCACAAGTCGCTCTACGCGAACGCGAGTCGTGTGCGGCAAAACGTTTCGTCACTGGATATGAGTACCTACCCAGTTCACTAGTGTTTTTTGGCCTGGTTCCGCCATTATTACTAAAAAAAAAATCTTCATTGTCATTATTTTGATGTTATACATGCAGTGAAACACAAGTTAAACGCATTTATAGTGAACAGACTACAGAACTAGTGTGTACCGAAAGTGTTTTGGAAGTGTATCATTTCCTGTTTCATATCGTATAGAAACAAGCAACTGCGCCCGCTAGCGTACTCGTCTCTTCGTTATCACGTGGGTTAAATTTCGAATTATGCTGCTTTGTGTGTTGGATTTTTCATGTCCTATAATATAGATTCATCGACAATGTCAGTGTGTAGATTGAATAGAAAAAAACCGGTTCATAACCCTTCGTAAACGTTGTTTTCAGAAGCGCGCCGAGCCGCTGTCGAGCCGCCGATCTTTTCGGCTCGTAATGGAGCCGGCTGGGGACTGACGGTATGAAGAATGGTGACAAAGAATTGTGTTTTAGTGAAATTGAGTGTAGTGCCAGTGTTGTGAACTCGAAATTAGTGTTACATAAGGACGGAATGAACTGTGGGAGAAACCCGCCCTGACGCGGCGGGCGCCAGCGTCCGCGGCGGGCGAGGTGCGGGTCATGGCCCCAGCGTTGTCCCTAGCACCCCGAGAGCCGCACATCCACGACTCTATCCCGCCCGAAGAAACCGACAAGCTGTCCCACCGGAGACGGGCGCTCGCGTCCGTCGATAATCTCGCTACACACATGGAGGAAGACGATATGGGGCTCCAGAACCAACCTAGCCTTGCTAAGGATTCGCAGGAGATGGAGCAAATCCTTGTAGACTTGGGCAACAACACTACTGATGTTCAAGTGGATTTGCTGCAAGCTATCAAAACATTTGACACCAGTGGCGATGCACTGTCTACAGGCGAGCCTGAAGCCATTTTCCCACTTTCTGGATTTGATTTGCCAGAAACTGCTGATTCGGAGGGTGATGCAGTGGAAGAAAAAATAAAATCAGTTCAGGTGCGTCTAGAACGAAGATGTTCATTCTTACAGAGACGGTTAAGGATACTACAAGCGCGTGCTATTGGGAAAAGAGTTTCGGAGGAAGTCAGTCAAACATTTGAAAAGTGTACCCGTGGTGCACGTAGAGATGGTGGTGGTAGACCTGTGGGCTTAAAAACATTTATCAAGAATGTAGAAACAACTTCAGCCTTGCAGGCTAGTGCAGCATCTCGGACAGTTGTTGGCCCTAAATACTTTAAACCTGGAACATCCAAAGGTGATGCATCAAAATCAGCATCCCTTGGCGTACCTTCTGGTATGCTGACAGGCTTGGAGGACACTGCTGGGGCTCTGCGATCACACTTGTCGATGGTAAAGCATGAGCTGGACTCTGATGCCACAGAGTCATCCTCAGGAGCTGAGAGCAATGATGAGGCTGTCACATACAACAATCCACATCAGCAGCACATGCCAATGTGAGTACTATTAATTATTAATTTCTGAGTTATGATTATATTTGGTTTCATTAATCAGTGTTACTTATAAGTGATTCAATAGTGTAATTACACTAAGGACAACATAAGAGGTTGATTATGAATATTTTGGTAAAAATGTGACCCTCTTACCAATTGGCATGCATCCTTAACTATAAAACAGGCAGTATTATATATATCTAGGTCTAAATTATCAGCATGTTGATATTCCATGGCTATTATACCAGGATATCTGTAGCCATTCTATAGTGTAATACCAATTGAATGTGCAGACTGACAGGATGTGTGTTTATTGCTTGAGTGACACTCCTAATGTCTAAAATACATTCAGCAAACTTGCCTTAATCCCAAGTTCTGATTCTGTTATGAAATATACAAGAAACTGAAACAAAATAGTACAAACATGTTTTAAAATGGCCTGCAATTGGGTTATTTAAAAATGTAGTCTATATATTATAGATTTATGGTTTGTTATTGGTGGTGTAGGTTAGGACAGTTTTCATTACAAATAACCTTTTTTCCCATATATAGCTTAATCATAATGTTATTGACTATCTAAAGATCAATGATTCTTTCTCTGAGTTTTTTGTATGCTATCAATATTATAGTTGAATGTACTTTCACATGTGTATTAGTTATTGCATCATTTCACGAAATCCTACCTCAAAGAGGAGATTTTGTAGATAATATGACCAGACCTTATTTCAGAGGGAATTTTAAACCAGCTTGTGTAATTATTTCTAATTTAGTTATCTATCAGATTTACATAATCAATGAGGACCTATGAATGAAACTTACCATATATTGAGGTTAATGAACTACAATAGGTTGCCTATTTGTAGTAAATAAACAGAATTTATCTTCCCAAACATTCATTTTTATAGGCAATTAATTGAAGAATAATAATATTTTACATATAGCATCATCATCATAACATAGCATCACGCCTGTATTCCCCGAAGGCATAGGCAGAGGTGTACTATTGTACACCCACATTTCGCCGATGCCGTTATTAAGTCCCATGTAATAGGTGGCAAGTCTATTGCCATTTACCGGGCACAGTTCCAGACTCTGTGCTGCTACTGAGAATTTCCATACAGAAAAACCCAATAACACTTTGCCCTGGGAATCGAACCCAGGACCTCACGCTCAGTAGTCGTGCTTGCGACCACTAGACCAATGAGGCAGTCAATAAATATTTTAGATATCTAGATGATAATTTAACTTTAAGGAATATTTTTGATAATGAAATATCAAAAATATTCCTTAAAGTTTATATATATATATATTATCAAAACAAATGTTGATTTACTTTATTTTGTAGGTAATTGAATTAGAATTTGGTATCTATTCGCAATTACAGTAATTAATATTTTCTGGCACTGTCTTTGATTGAAATTAATGAAACGGACTTATAAGACTTCCTTAAGCATAGGGAAGTTCAACCAATTCTTTAAGCTGTTATGGTTATATAATTAACAAATGTGGCATTGCTATGGCTCATTATGAATTAATTATACCTATGTCTGATTCTTCTGTGTCTGTTCTGTTTATGTGTGATCGTTCTAGCAGTTATATTCTAGGATGATGTATTCACATTAATTTGTATATGCAGTATCTAGAGGAAAATGTTTATTTAATTGATAAAGGACTTGAAATTTTAAATAATATAGATGCAAAGGTAGGGTGTTTAGCTGTTAGTGGTAAATGGCTAGTGATGAAGCCTGTGTTATTATGATAAAAAGGAATAGTCTTTTTCTCATATTTCTTGCCCAGTTTATATTTGTTGTTTGTGTTTTGTCTTCTGGTTCGTATTTATACCAGATTCCTAGTATCCCTTTTAGGCGATCTGGTGTTAGTGTACCAGTCTGTTAGTAAATCAGAACAAAGGAAACAATTATGTAGTTAATACCTACATGATTTAGTTTTTAGTTCTTATTGCCTATCGTAAAATTCTGCTTAAAAAATAAAGACTAAATATCTCTATAGCACCCTGGAGACTGGAACTGTCTGTGTCTGAATGTAACATAACATTATCCCTTTGGAGAATACAGGTGTATCCTATGTTATGACTAGGGATGAAACAATATGGATTAATAGCCAATTATACTATATTAATGTCGAATGCTTTCGCAAAAACTCTTAGAACCATATAAAATACTAGTTACCAATATAGTGGGGTTACAGTTCTAATAGGCCATTGACAGAATAATAAGAACATACATAATCATGTCATTGACTACTGTTGGTACAGGTTAGGACTCCCTTTGACGACACAGGGACGTGCGTGGTAATGACTGACGACTGTCTGTTAAAACTATCATCGGCAATCATAAATTAACCCTTATGATTCTGAGCAGCGGCGGGCCAATTAGGGTGGGGTGAGATTTCCGTTCGACGTCCCTCTTCGTCAATTAAATCATTCGAAATATATTTTGAAAGACTTTGGCGCCCCTTCTCCGTCGAACAGCGTCTGATCCAACCGCAAACAATATTCCTAAAAGCACTTAGATATGAGTTTCGTGTAAGTCGCCAAGCCCAAATGCCTTCACTGCCTCGCGTGTTTCTTAGCAGGCTATTCGTGAACGTGAAACAATTTATTTTTACAAACTGGTCACAAATATTCGTATCCTAGAATACGACTCTTTGAGTCGAAAATATTTGGCCTCTATCAATCGATATCTCAATGAAAAACGTGGCGAGCTTTCCGCGATCCGGTGATAGATAACACTCTAAAATAGGGTATTTGACTACAATGAAAATATAGATCAAACGGTTGTTAACTTAACAGCAAACATTTTTTGAAACCAATTTAGCCATCACATTATTTTAAAATAAGTATGATTATTATAAGAAATCATTAATTAAATAATTAAATTTTCATGTTTGACCACGTGATTGAAAACGCACGGGATTGGCTGAATCTGGAGTGACGTCATGTGCTTGTTTACAGTAAATGTCAGTAGAAGTTTTGTATGGTGTATCAGTGTTTTTCTTCGTTTTTACTAGTATTTTCGTCTATTAGAAAATAAAAGTGGGAAATTATCTTAAATAATCATTTAAAGTACGACCTAAGCTAAGATGGAGACCAACTTCGTTAAAGCTGATAGTGGAAACCTCCCTAGAATAGACGCGATTATGGTCGGACAATTTTTCAAAAACAACCCTGATTTTTACGCTTCCGAATTAAAGAATGTGAAAACAGCACTGTAAGTATTACCATAATTATTTTATAAAATATACTTTTAAATAATTAAATAGATTAGAATAAGCCTAAAAAGGTTGTTACTATAGTAAACATTTTAGGTTATGTTGACATATTGCCCATTCGATGCTATAAGTTACAACTTATTTAAAGTTCATAAAACTTAAATGAAGTATGTATTTGAATGTACATAAATATTTCCTTATTTACCAAATTGTCACACACTATGATTATTTATGAATACACTATGATTTCTCCATTTTTACAGGTCCTCAAGGGAATCTTATGGAGATGATGCTGTTGGTTATGTACAGTTATTTCGACAATCCGGGATTTGCACAATAAAATGCAGAATGTGCCCTGAACATAAAGTAAGGGCTAAGTGTTATTCTGTGACTCTTGTGGTTGATGAAAAAAATAACCATGTCATAAGTTGCCAGTGTCATGACTGTGCAGCTTCAGCTGGAGGCTGTAAGCATGCAGTAGCCTTTTTAATGTGGGTTCATAGGCGCACTGAAGAACCTTCTTGCACTTCAATTGAGTGCTACTGGAAAAAACCTACATTATCCCAAGTAGGCACAAGTTTAAAATACATTACTGTGGACCAACTAATTAAAAAAGACACTGTATGTTACAGTAGTGTTAATGCACTTCTCACGGAATTTAATCAAGAGGCGAAAAAAAGGAAAATTGTGAATTGTGAACTTCTGAAATATCAACCCGATTATGCACATACAGATATTAAAAGATTTTCATTGCACTATTTCATCCTACAAGAACATAATAATGCCAATAATGATGTTAACAAACTGCTGGATTTGCTGAAGAAACAGCTAGATGGAAAGAATATATCTTTAATTGAACAGGCAACCAGGACACAGAGTAGGAGCCATCTGTGGTATGAACTCAGATATGGCCGAATAACAGCCTCAAAGGCATATGAAGTCAGTCGTTGTAAAACTACAGATGGAATGCTAGTAGCTGCAATAATGGGGGCTAAGACACCAGATACAAAAGCCATGAAAAGGGGTAGAATTTTAGAAACTTCTGTCCGTAGAATAGTTGAAGGCAAGTTGAAACAGAAAATCAAGTCCTGTGGAATTTTCCTTTCTAAAGAATATCCTATGATTGCAGCTACTCCTGATGGAATAATGAAGAATGCCATCATAGAGATAAAGTGTCCAACAAGTGATACAACTAAAAATAATTATATAAAAAATGGAGAGATTACTCCAAAATACTTGGCACAGGTACAGCTACAAATGCACACAAGTAAAATGGACAAATGTTATTTCTGTGTAGCTCATCCAGATTTTGAAAAATCACATCATGTCAACATCATTTTAGTAGCATATGATAGTGAATATGTAAGTGAGCTGTTAAATTCATTGTCAATATTTTGGATAAATCATATTTATCCATTATTGTGTCGTACAATTAATATATAACAGGGTAAATGATAGACATGAGTATTTAAAATAAAATATTTATTGTTTAATTTGTCATTGTTTTATTTTCTACTTTAGTTTTCTTACATAATACATATGTAGGACAGACATTTCACAGGTTTACAGTCAATAAATAAGTGACCAAAACATGCTGGTGTTTCTGACACTAATTTGTCTGTAGTCATACATTAATTTTAAATACCTTGCATAAATTAATCATTAACTATAAAATAAGATAGGTACTTATAGACTGAAATAAGTATGTCAAATAATGATGGAAAAAAAAAACTAGAAATAATTCATAACCATAAGATTGCATTCATTTTATTAGGGAATCCTGTAAGTTTATTAGAGCACAAGCTATAATAATACAATCATCAATTACTCTAATTATATTGGTATTTATTACTGCATGTTGCTTTAACATGTGAAACTCTCTTATACGTCTTATGACTCGTTCTACATGGATTCGTAAGCTAGCAATAATTTTAGTTTGGCGAACTTCTTCTTTTGATAACTTGGAACCTGCAGCTACACTAGGTGGTCTAAGTAATTTTATACCCTTTTGAGCTAGCACTTGTTGTTCCACATGTTTGAAACCTCTGTCGGCTAAGACGAAAGTTCCAGGTTCTAAAGTTTCCAAAAAATTACAATTTTCTATAATAGTAACATCACTTGCTCTGCCACCAAAGCCAGGTGAAATAAAATTTATCAAACCATTAGGTGTGCAGGACACCAAATACTTAATAGTATTAGCTTTCTTGTAGTCGGACCAAGTTAATGCTTGTTGAAGAGCTTTAGATGGTTTCTGAATATCAATCTCCAAACAATCTAATATACAGCTTACATTATAATAATTGTGTCTAAATGCAATGGGTAAAGTGTTTAGTGTAGAATGCTTATTTAATTTCACAAGGAATGGACGTAGTACACTGGCTATTTTAGGTATATTTTTGACAAATAATTTACTGCCATATGATAGTGATATACCAAAATTATCTTCTAATTCGGAAAAGGTACTGTTTAATCTGATTTTTTTTAAACAAAGTAAAATATGTTGTATAGGTATAATTGTATGCTTATGTATTAACTGGATTATAAAATAACAATCTTTAGGAATACCTACATACATCAAAGATTTTTTATTAATTAGACGCAAAGTATTCTTTAAACACTGTTCTTTTTCTATATTTACATTTATCTCTGTGATATTAGTGTCAGAATCTGAAATCATTGATGATGAAGGAGCTACAAAAGATGAAGAATCCTGACTGATGACCGTCTCAGTGAAAGATGAAATATCACTGTCAGATCCTTCTTCATTGAGAAAACCTATTTTCTTCTTAATATTGCTAACCTGACCTGATATAGAAGGTCTTAGTCGACATTTTGTGATTTTATAAGGAGATGTCATGGTTGATGTAGTAGGCACTTTGTAAGGAGAAAGGGAAACATCCCTCGTAGTTGTTTTTGTTTGTACTGTTTTACTTCTATAAAACACTCTGAAAGTAGCTTGGACCTGTTTTTCCACACTAACAATAGGTTCAGTTGATGTTCCTTTCTCACAGTATGTTTGTAATGGTTCTGAAAAGACAAAATATTTATTACTTTTTACACAATCAACCAACTCACACAAATAGATTATTATTAGCTGCAAAAATTTTATTTTTTTATATAAGTATTATACATATAAACTGATTCCTAAACAAGTTTACATACCTATGATCTCTACAACAGTTTCAGGTATAGCACTATCATCTTTTTGTTTGCTGGTTCCAGGCATATCTGCTGCAGCTTGAGTTTCTTCATTAATATCAGTTTTTATACGTTTGACATAGGCTGATCGGGACATAGTAGTATCTGACAATCTTTTTCTACGATCTACCTGGCAATCAAACTTAGATGGCAAAGCTCCTTTAACCATGAGTATAATCTGGCTGAATCCTGCTTTATATTGTCTATAGTTTGCCATATCTTGTTCAATCTGCAACAACAATTTTATTTTTGAAAAGTATTATATATATCTCTAATTGCAAGAACATTGCAGTTTTTTCTTCTAACTTTTTTTCTATTATAACAAAGTATAAAAAATACAATACAATCCTATTTATTCCATACAAAATCAAAATTAAAGTGTACCATTTATACTAATCTCAAATATAGTATAATTTAAAGAGATTATTACGAAAATATAATATAAAATCGTTATTTAACAAAGAAGACCTGTGTCTAAGAAAGAAATATATGAAAATAAAATTGTTTACTTACATTAAAGTGATCTTCACACATGAAAGCATTAGTACTCGCTGCTATATCTTTCGGGTTTCTACGAGCGAGCATTAACCACTTTTTCCGAATCTTCGTGTTCTTTGGAATGGACACAAAGAGTTTCTCCGGTGTTTTAATAGATGTGTTAGAACATTGAGGCACTACGCACCATTTATAACCCATTTTTACAAGCTTTTTGTAACAGTAAACAAAATTACCACTAAGCGTTTAATGATTTGACACAGCTAAAAGTTTGCTTACGGGCAGGTGACGTCATGACATGCATGTATGGCGTCTTTAGCGTTTTGGCGGCTTTTTTATTCATTTAAACTTTGATTACGATTTTCATAGAAAATAGAGAAAATCACAAAGAATTAATCAACTTGCAAATGTATTATGCTATAATGAACAATTAGACATATTTTTCTAAAACCTGTCAAATACCCTATTATTTTTGACGACATTTACGCTCAAACGATGAGGTGTTGTTAATTCTTTTGAACGAAGGACTTTTCTGTATATCCCATTCTACAAGTAGATAACATTTCGCAAATATTTGATATCGGACTAAAATGTTGCCCTGGTTATTATTTCATATATTGATAATTCTTTCAGCGAGAAGCGCGCTCTCTGGACGTGGCAACGAGCGCGCGCGTCCATAGCGTCTCGCTGGTGCTGGCTGCAGGCACAAGTTCAGGAGCTGGAGTACAGGATCAGGCAGCATGCTGAGTTGCATGAACAGGTCAGGCAATTTTCTCGGTCAGGTCAAGAGTCTCTCGTAATGTTTTGAAGATGCACTAGGATCATAACCACCCGTAATTTGGGGGCCACTTAATCTGACTTGCAATTATGAATTGTGCCAGATAAGCTCTGGGCCCATAAGGTATAATAAATTTGCTATTCACCTGATTTATAATATTTTATATTATTACTTTAGCATTAGAGCACACAGCTTTTACATCATAACAAATTAAAAACTCTTTCATGACAAGAGATTTAAAACAATCATGAGAAAAACTCATAAAAGTTATTTCACGTCCTAATTAAGTTTAATGAATGTCTTGTAAAAGTTGCTTTCACAATACTAAACAAGTTACATTATTTGAAATTGTGTAATATTTATTTAGGCGTATAGAGTAAAAAAAAATATGTCCCTAATCATGAGATTACAGGGGTCAATGACCGAGATTTAAACATTCAACACAGTGAGATAAGCTTCCAAATAACTGTAATTATAATGTTATATGACTCATTCCAACCTTAACCTCTTTATCAACAGTAAAAATCATGTGTGTATTGTAGTGGTAATAAATGGAATTGTTTATGATATTCACGCATAGATGTTTGTGACGTATTTACATGGTGAAAAGAAAAGGCTTCTTCAAAGATTTTGTCATATTTTAAGTTTAATATTCCTTAGGAAGTCTGTTTTGGATTTGTCTTACATTAATTTCTTGTATTATATTGTATGAAGTCCTTTTGTGTAATATAAACAAACAGTCTCAAGTGACACTGTATGACTAATAAGTTCAAGCATGTTTTAGTTACGCGTGCGTGTATATGGCGGTAATCCAAGGTCACCTATCAGTAATGCTGTAATTTAGCAAGATTTTCTTTTAAGACAGGATACGGTGACGTGTTCGTTGTTAAATTGAATGTATTGCCATTTATTTTTTTAATTAAGTTACTTAATGTTCGTATTCTGTAGTAGTTTGTCAGGGTTTCACAGACTATTTAGTATTACACAGGTTTCTTTTAGAAACCTATACCAGGCACCAATCTCTCACACAGGTGGAATCTAGTTCCAGGCAACATTTTAACATTAATCTTAAGACAGCCATTGTGGAGAGAGAATAAATGATATTATATTATAATAATATGTATACTTATAAAATAACATTAACCATCACACCTCTTATTCTCGTGTAAATTGTCGTATACTTCTAAATATACGACCTCAAGAACTACTGTAAGTATATATATAATATGTAAGTGTATACATATATATATGCTTACTATTATGTTATAATCAATTTAAAAAAAAAAAACTTATTCTGAATAGTAATAATTATTGGAAGTAATTACGCTTGATTGCGTCGTGACCCGAGCTATAGTTTCTTTTCTGAAGAACACACACACCGTAATATAAACAGACGAGCCACCTTAATAATAAAGGTTGTGACCTTGAGTCTATACAAACGCACACAAATACAGCCCCCAGTGTCTGGGGCTACCTGGGACTTGCTATTTCAAGACTCGCTGTGTGCGTCTGTACGGGGCGTGCGCACGTGTTGTGGCGTTTAAAACCCTCTATAAAGATGTTTTATTTGTTCCATTCGAAACCAACCATACATACCCATGAAGCATATAAATTAACTATTATGACTTTTGTATTGTAGGTCCGCGAGGCAAAAGGCCCGGTGCAGTTCGAAGGCGAGCCAGTGGCTTATGAGGGCTCGCTGCCGGGCGCAGAGCTCGCTGATGATGACCCGGCGCTGGAGACGTGCGCGCGCGTGCGTCCGCTGAGGCGAGAGACCTTCAAGAAAAGGAAGCTGCTACAAATGCATAACTTGCACTTTGCCGCGCAAAAAGCTGCTAGAGTGGCAGATGTGAAGTAAGTTTTTGATTTACTTGTTAGCAAATTATTTGGATTTTAAGATAATTCTGGTTAAATTAGGTTACACATACGAAGATTGAATATTTTTCACTGTTTATTATTTGATTAACTAAATATTTTTTTGTTATCGTGCCAATATAATTAATATTTATACCATAACAACAAGGAAAATTGAACTATCATCATAAGCACAGTTTTGGAACAAGTATACAATTTTGATACTGATGTAATTTGTGTACACAGATGCAGCTGCCAGCAAGGCACAGAGAGCTGTGCGGTGTGTACGGGTCGCGCTGAGCCCACGCAGCCAGCTCCCCCGCACAGCACGCTCGCGCCGCAGCAACGTGTCGCCGCCGTCGACCCCGGCTACCATGCCGTGCTCAGTCACGTCACAGGTGAAAATCTCTTTTTTTATTATTAATACGGCTAAGCCGATTACAATAGTAAATTTGATATAAATTTTACATATAAATAAAAAACAAAAAATAAAAAACTTACAGAATGTTAAATTATTATGGCGGCACAACTACGAAAAGAACATACGAGCTAGCTAACTAGGGAAATGAGGAGAAATTGTTTCGGCGTATTTAAGCATAAAAGTTACCCTATTGAACGTGTATTCCAGACATATCTCCATCAGTGCACATGTGTGCGCTAGCGTCGCGCGCGTGGTTCCGGCCGCGCTTCGGCAAGTCGTGGCGCGGCGCGCACCACGCGTCCACGTCGCGCAACCATCACCAACAGCAGCAGCAGCAGCCGCAGCACACCACACCCAAGCCTGTCCGACGACATCCCACGAGTGAGTTTCCAGAATATGGCCTTATTAAAATCATATATAGTGGGATTCAAAAAAAAATCTGAGGTGAGTTCTGAGTGAACCTATGAGTTCTAAGATAATGTGATATAAATAAATTTATTCCAGGGTTGAAAAGAGGTCGACCGCCACTATCGAGAAAAATAAAGGAGAGAGAACGTGAAGAAGAAACTTCAACTTCAGGACATGAGAGGTAACATAATTTTTATTTTCTTATTGTTTTCACTTTCTTTGGATGAAAGAGAAATTTGTATTTTTTTGTAACGAAAGTTGGTAAGATACGGTAAAAGAAACACTTTAACCTTGATCTTAAAACATGTTGATATTTTCTTTAACGAATCCTGTAAAATATATTTATGATATAAATAATGTAAGACATTTTTCACATGGGTGTAGGCAGAAACTGAGTAGTAGTACTTTGTTAATAATATGTAATTACCTACGTGTTTCTGATTTATATAACTATCTGTTATGATAGGTCGCGCGGTCGCTCCAGCACAGAATCGCGCTCGTGGCGGCGCCAGTCGTACGACATCGACAACATCGTCATCCCACAGAGCGTGGCCGCCAACACACGCCCGCAGATACTTACGTACAAGGAGATTATTACGCCCAAGTCAGTATCACTATTGAATTATGATAATTTTATTTATTATTTTAAAAAAAATTGCTTATCAACAGTTACACCTGCTTAAAAACACTAACTCCTCGTTATCATGAGCGCGGCGACTTAATTTAGCAATAGCATTATCTGCGGTAACATACTTTTTCACAAGCATCTCGTCATGTCAATTCTGTCGCAGTGCTCATGTCTCGTGTCAGTCAGGCTATGCTTGACATCATCAGAATTCTTGAATTCTTTTTGATGCCGTCGAGTCTCATGCTGTAGTCAATTAAGGCTTACATCTCATTAGGACACCAGGGGCGGTGCAACAAGTTGCGCTACCAACAAAATGAATACAGCCTCATGGAGGGTACCTCACCTAGAGTCTCGTCTTTGATTGCCCAAAAGGGTCCCAGTGAGATATAGGCCTAAAAAAAATGGACTGTAGCAATTGAATTTTTAACTTTCTGGTGTCAGTTAGATTTTTGTGCCACCAATTCTGTCCGCGATCCATTCATGACCAAGTAGTGCTGCATTAACTTAATTATATAGGTCATGCAATGTGTGTGGGAGCTATTCACTAAAAGACACATAAATAAAATAAGTATCACATGTGAAAAATTATTTATTCATGGCACATGTATTTGTCAGGTATATGGTAGAATAAACACAAAGATTCTACTTCAGTTGCCAGCCTAGCCCGCATGTACTGGCCGACGATATTAGTCATTCGTCCCAATTGCTATTCACCAATATAACTATTGTTTGCATGCATTCACATTTTTACATATGTATAGCGCAAAGTTTGAATCTAAATCGAGGTATACAGAGATTTATAATTATTTCGTTATAATGTTTTATTATGCAAATGTTTGTACACTAGGCTGGTTATATGTCAATCAGGATTACTATTACTTAGATTAGTTGTATAATTAAGTTTGTTCCTAACGCGTTCACTCCCTTTTATATTTACTTTTTTTTTTTCAGATGGCGAGTTCTAGAGGTCCCGGACGCGCCGCTCAACAACGGCGTTGCAAAGTCCAACCGAATGTCCATTGAGAGTGAGGTATGAAATTATGCTATAATCACATTTTGAGATAATTGCACTCATCATTAGGCTCACAGCCAAAAATATTTTCTTATTTACAACAAGTTCTACACAGTATAAAAACAATTAAATATAGTTAATGTGTTCGTATGTGAATTCGAATTTAAAAACTAATAATTATTCAACTATATATCAAATAATAAATGCTTCTATTGTACAGGAATCACAGTCGCGTCCTATGTCTACAGTATTGTGTAAACAAGCATTGTTTGTACAATAGTGTATATTGCTTACACCACTTTACCTGACCCTTATAAAATACTGGCATGTTTGTGTAAAGTAATTTGCAATCAATAGGAGGAAGATGTATCCGACGCAGCAGTGTCGCTACGTCACACGCGCGCCGAGTCCCGCGAGCGAGCGCGCTACATGCGCAAGCAGCGCGCGCGGCGCTCGCAGCACGAGCAGCACGAGCGGCACGACCAGCACGCGCAACACGCGCCCGCCCTGCCGCCGCCGCAACCGCCGCGACAGCCCACGCCGCCACACTATGAGGCTAGTATCTACATAAAGTGCCCTTAACAGATTGCTCATCGGGAATATTTTTAATTCGTGTCAGAATCGTTGTAACCTTTTCTATTATAATATTAATCCCGAACAACTTTTCATTCATCCTGACACGTCGTAACCTCATCCGCAGTACTAACAAATACGCCCTCTAACGTTAACTGTGAATGTTACTCCAGACAGTGAGACCGTACACGCCGCGCCAGTTCCCGCTGGCGGAGTCCCAGTATCAGGACATGGTGTCGGCCATGCCGGCCGGGTTCCACCTGGGCAGCGCGGCCGCGTCGCCCGCGTCGCTGCGCGGCGACAGCGACAGCAGCAGCACGCTGTCGCCGCCCGACCACACCGCGTACGAGGGCGACGACCCCGACGACGCCGAGTGGGACCCCAGCGCTGAACGTGCCGACCGACGGAAGAGCTTTAGGTGAATCACTTTCCTACATCACTGGTTTTACATTGTCCTAGAGGTCGCCCTTCCGAGCGAATTATGCCTCAGATGGCGTTCCGTATTAAAGCTATTCCCGGCAGGTAGGGGAGAAAAGCTTTAAAGGGCTCAATGCCTACGTAATATTAACTGTAGTTTTTTTAACTGTCTTACTCGGTCTACGGACTTGTTTGTACTGGCTAAACTATGCTAAATAGTGTTTCGTCTTTTGTATTTACTAAGACACGCGCAACAATTACAATTTTGTGATCATAGCTGTTATTGATGTTAGCAAGCATTTTAACAATAATATAACATTGTATAAATAATTATTATTTGATTGTTTCACCTATAGTATAGTCATATTTTGAAAACACTGAAGATATTGCTAAATTATCCTTCTCTTTTCATAAATATTAACTGGATAATATGAGTACCGAATCGTACAGTTCATGCATCCAGTTCAATAATTTATCTGTGTGAAGTAATATGTAAGTGATTAAAATTTAGTTTATTTCATATACGTAATTTATAGACAGTGTAAAGTTAAATGAAACTTTGGAAAACATGAAAATAAGTTTTACCTATTTTAAACTATGGTTTGAGTTCGAGAAGCATTATCTGGCGTAGATTCTGTTTACCACTGGATGTAATATTAATATTCTTGTATAAAATGTATAGTTATATTGATGAAATAAGTTTATTATTTTAAGATACATACTATAAAAAATATATTATGTGCTATTGTAAGAGCACCCATTGTACAATGAAAAATGAGCAAAATGCACTTGCTTGCAAATTGAAATCTGTTTTATCTCATGAAAGACTCACACCAGAAGATGAATTAAGACGTAACTTAGTTTGCGTTGTTTTCGTAATCACAAATTATTTTATATATTTTTAATAATATGCAAAGACGTCGTGTTGCATATCAAACTTGATTGATGCAGTTTTCTTTTGCAAGTGAGCACACCTTTACATTCCCTTCAAGTTCAAACGATTTGTTTGTGAATGTTGTTAAATGTAATTTAACGTTATGTTTGCATGGAGCTTAAAATGTTGTAATGAACTCATAATGAGTTAGTTGTAATGAGAAGAATCAGTATGTGTTTACTTTAAATTTTTGGCTATAGACAGCTCTTTTACTAAGCTTTTCTAGTTTAAAAAATGCCCAATTGCCGCTAAGCGCTTGTAAATATTGACTTAATAAGTAGGGCAGTGATTAGAAACTAATAGACTGGCTATAAATTAATTACTTGAATCTCTTTAAGAGTTGGAAATGTTTCAGGAAAATGATACACACATCTTTCCTATGTACAGTTTGTTGAATAGCGAAAGGTGTTCCCGTTAGACTATTATAGTATATAATTTATAGATAAACATAATAGTCTTAAAAAAAATTGTTATTCTTAGCAGAATTGTTTTTTAAACGAAAAATTAGATTCTTTCCCACACTTGTCACTCACTACCCCGGCGCGCTGTTTGCCGTTATTCTTCACTACAGAAACAAACTAGCATCTATCACCATTTTATACAATATGTTTATTGCCTATCTCAAACAACGTTTTTATTAAACACTGAAAGTGGCAGAATTGACGCAACAGATTTCCATTTTAAAGATAATATCGTTTGATATTTCAGCATGAATCAACGTAGTAAGACGAAATTTAATGTTGTATGTACTATTATGCATTACGGGAACGCTTTCCGTTATTTAACACATGTGTATATAAGTTTTATGTATCTTTTAGTTTGATTTACCATTGGTAATTAAAGACCTAACTTTTTAGTTGTAAATTGATCCAATGAAACATTCGAGTTGCTTTACATTTCGCAAAAGGAATGAATTGATTTTTTGCCATGGTCTGTGAGACAGGAAATTGACTGAGTATTGATAGATAAGATTTGGAGTAATATTCTAGATACTTAGTTTTCTGTACATGGACAACCCGAAAGCTCTTGTGGTATACGGTTATTTGAATAATAATAACTACATATAATTACTATTCTAATTTATCAGAGTGTATGTTGATGTATAAAGACTGCTTGGTTGATTGTATTCTCACATGTGAAGGTGAATGTAAAATGTTAATGAAGTTTGTTCAATATTCTTGAGAAGCCAAAGTCTTCTTGTAATTATTAAAAGTAGAAATAAGGTTTTTTTTTTTTAAGGTGACTCGGTTCCAAAGAGTGAATTGAGAAATATAGAATTAAACTGAGTTAAATGTGTTTTATCTATTTATCTTTATATAATTCCTATTTGGGTGTTCCTGTACGACTTGATCGATTTTGGTTTTCTCGTTTTTTTACTAATGGCACTCCTGGATGATTTTTAGCTAAAGTTGGATCCGGTAGTTGGATTCGAAATCCAAAAAACAAAATACACGCAGACGAAGTTAAGGACAACAGCTAGTAAAAATATAAAAGTGAAATATGTACAACTCATTAACGGAATCACGGAATTTCAAGAACTACAAATTGAACATTGACTTGTAGGTTGTAAGGTAACCACTAATAAAAGATATTAAAAATCCAACTATAAAGTGCTAAAATAAGGCTTGTTTAGAAAGTCCCAAGATTTGCATTACTATAAGAAACAGGTGTGAAAATTTTGAGAAGTATTTTCAACAATAAAATGTAGGCAACCGAACTCCACATGGATGGGTCGTATGCACATCAAGTTTCAGATTATCCGATTAATACAAGAGTTTTTCAGTGTATACTTTATTTTACAGTACACAATAGCAGCATACAAATATTAAATGATGACTAGTATGCCTAAAATAGTTTAACTAACATGTAAAATTCATTCTATTTTCAACATTTAGTTATTATTATTACGGGTATTGGCAGTTGGACACATTTGCAGGTCTTACTTTAAAGAACTCTGTAAAATACATAAAAATCGTAATGACCGTAAACAACTAGGATGCTATTGCTTTTTTTTTTGCTCAAAATGTGATCTATGATGAATGTCGTCCTGCAGTTATAATCGGTTTTATGCAGAAATTACTGTTTCATTTTTTAGAGAACATACGTATGTATAATACGCGGTATATCTAATTTCCTTAACTTTTTTCTTCACGCTAATAATTGATTTCATTAGATTCCCATAATTAAGTACACAATAAGTAGAATATATGACTTACTTGCTAAATAACCGAACAAACAACAAAGACACAACCTAAGTATGTAATAATACTTTACAAATAAACATGGCACTATTTATAACGTGTTGAACACACTTGCACACCAAGTATCGGAATGTGCGTAATTATACAGAGATTGCTTGCTTAGTGCGCAAGAGTATACAACGCATATAAGATTTATGGTACAGTCAAACCAGACAATTACTGTTTGATATTCATTTCATAATAAAACTTATATTACAATCACAAAATCGCTAAAAATAATACTGTATAAAAAAATCATGAATGGTCAGAGCTACACAGCCTTATATAAAATAAATGCATGGAATGTTTTATCAGTTAATCATAAATCGTTAAAAATACTAACAATACTTTTAAAATCTCATGGTTTTCTTACACTAATTCGCAAATTAAGTATAGCGCCGAATCATTATATACAATTAATTATAATTAAAACTGGGTGGGCTTAACTGCTTACTAAGCGTAACTTTAACCCAATCAGCGAGCGAGGTTCACCTTTTACTTAGGATAAAATATTGCGTGAAATGGGTATAATGCTCACTTATCTATAAAAAATCTAATTATTGTAAATGTACCAACAGACTTGCTAGATTTTGTTAATCAATTTAATATCTTATTCAAGCAAAATATTTTACAAAATTCAGACATATTTTGTCTACTCATAAAATTGACGCCACTTTCCGGCTTTTTCGACAGTACGACGACCTACATAGTGGCAACGTGACCGAAGCAATGTATGGTAAAGTTAGTTAATATTTCTGGAGAGGTCCTGAATCCGGCGCGCGTTGCACTCTCTGCAGTAGAGGTGGTCGTCGAGTGGGTAACACCCGCGGCCCTCCTGTCGCGAACACAACGACGTGCCGCAGTCTTCACAGGCATAGCACGAGACGTGGAAGCTCTTGTCCAGAGCAACGATGCGCACTGTTTCCTCCGCGCCGCTCTCTGGGACAATCGGCTCGCGGCAGCGGGCGCAGCGAGGCGCGTATCTGATGAAATTGAAAAGAAGTATTTTATTTATTTTATTGGGTCAAACTGTCTCACAGCTGTGCAAACCTTGGGGGACCAAGTTTCCTGCGACATCTCGAAATACAAGGGTATATATGACGGTACACAAAACGACACCACATTTTTGATATCACAATCTAAAACTGTACACGAAATATTGCATCAAATCACAGGTACTTTTACATAATTTTTATCTTTATCTGTTCTACACATGTAAATAAATCATCATATTGACTAGAACAATTTAGTTAGAAGCATCCCCTGTGGCTAAACTATTAATTAGGCTTTTTTATTACCTTACCTTTTATGAAAGTCCTCAATACAATGTATGCGGTTGACAGCATCTACTGTGAAAGGTATTCCATCAAGGCTCTTCTGACACACAACACATGTAAAGCAGCGTGGGTGGTATGGTTTGCCTGTCGCTCTCAGTATACGGTCCAAAATAGGGTCACCACATACACAGCATTTCTCTAAAGTGTCCAAGTAATCTCTTTCACATAGAGCGCGGCTTTGGACAGCATAGAAGGGACGGCCCTGGAATTATAAAATGGTCCAAAGGTAAGCATCCTGGAAGAAATCCTGAAAGAGATATCGCAATTTGGAGATGCAGAGCAGAGTTCCCCACTCCAGTTTCTCAAGCATCCACGACAGCAGCATTAAGGTGACATGGCCCCAAAATATTTATATTTACACCACATTAATACCAAAAATATATTCTCTATAAAATATCAAAAACGTTGAAATCTCATATTTTCCAGAGAAGTCTCTATTTAATATCTACTTCAAGGTAAACAATTTTCTTTGAAAATAAACTACAACTAGAAGGTTGATTTACTAAATATGCTGAGAATGCAGGTCAAGAAATGAAATTAAACATTATTTCAAAAAATATTCTTGTATGACAATACAGTATTAATAGAAGCTTATAGATATTAAATTATAAGGCATGGCACATCTACAGTTGGCACCATATCAATTGTTTAATTACTATGGAATGTGTGTCTACTATATGAGTCATAGTACCCAGATAAAAAAATGAGTAACAGGTACAAAGGAAATATTTTGCATTCTTTAAAATTTAAATATTGATGTAAATGATTTATTGGATAGGTCATAATAATATTGTGACACACTTCATCATTCAATCAATACTGATCATGGCTAAATACATTAAATCTCCAAGCTGCAGTCTTAGATGGTCACAGTAGTTATGAAAATTTATAATAATAATTCAAGTCAAATTCATGCTTATTATGATGTCTCACTGGGAAATAGCCGGCAACATCAAACTAGCTTTTCTTGAAGAACTGGGCTGGATTAAATAAATTTGCATTATATTCACCCCAATGCAAAAAAAGCATTTAAGTGTGGATTCGCAGAAATCAGCCCATTTATACCTGTACCTATGTCCTATACCTACTATGATGTCTCACAATACCTTTGGATTTTCAGAAGGACAATCTATATTCATAAGTAAAACAGTGTATACATACTTGTAAATTAATTCCACACTGCTGACAACAGAAACATTTGATGTGATAGATCCTCTCCATAGCAGTGCAGCCCGTTGTCTCCCCCATGATTTTCTCACCACACTTGTAGCAGTTGCCACAGTACAATGCATCATCAGGCTCTGGAGTAGGCTCAACTGTGGTGCCCACATAGCCACCATACAGAGATGTACCTGACAGCTGACTGCATGGCCTAGGGTTGATGGGTTCATACAAAGACTCATAGGTAGAAGAAGTTTGAGAGCCACCATAAGTAGAGAAGTCCTGCGCGTTGACGGATGCAGAAGATGGAGGATACGCGGAGCCGGGCCGCCGCAACTCACTGTAATTCGACTGCGCACCTAAATCACTGATTCTAGATACTTCTGACCTCGAATCACGATCACCATAAATGCTGTCTCCTCCATACGCATTCCGCTGCATCATAACATTAGAGTATACATGGTTGGTGCCTCCGGGAGGCAGTACGTTGCTATAAAGCAGAACATCTCCGCTCCGCACTCTAGCCGTGTTCCTCACGATGCAACTCTTTACAGGTACTAAGTTTGAGTATGTGGAACTCGTGCGACTACCATATTCGAGTCTTGAGGAATAGGACGGCTCGCAGGCTGATTTTACCATACAACTTTGTGGTATTTGAGGCAAAGGCGGCTTATTTTTTTTAGGTGGAATAGATGGTTTCTTCATTGCTGCGTTAATATCATCTTGAAGTTTTGCCTCTAGTTCATTCGCGTATATCCTTAAATCCGCTAATTGTTTATCAAGCGTATTCATTTCTACGATTTAAACTCGCGAGAAAGCATAAAACTACTTATTTCATTCATAAATTCGTACAAAAACGTTACGCCCTGATTTATTGTTTGATGCAAAACTGACAGCTCTTCGTCTTTTTGTTTTAATTTTCCATCTGTGGTTACTACTTGGTTTATAGTCTGTAGGTTTACGTTCCGTACTACGATAAGTTTCAGAAGATTTGCCCAATATTTATTTCTGGCCATAACACATTATTTACTTATCGATTAGTTATTTTTCTTAATTACTTAATTTTAATTTAATATTTAAAAAAATGTTTTATATAAATAATAGAAGAGGAAGGAACATAATCCAAACACAAGGACTAGATATTCTTTCTAACTAAAGTTTAATAAAAATGATGTATGATGAAATTAAGAGATATTATTCCTACGACCGTATCGATCAAGCTTTCTTTAAAGTATCGTCTTCTTTTGAGACAGCAGCTATACCTGTGGCAGAAAAGTTAGTGAAAGATCATTGTATAGCCTTTATTATGAGACTGCGATTGGAATCGAAACCTGAGCTTTTGAATAATCCAACAAATTCCGCTTTACGTTATTATAATGAGTATACACAAATCAACACGTATGAGCGACGTTCTCTAGCTACCTATATTTTCTTCATAACAAAGCACCAATTAAAATTTATTACGGGTTGTTAAATTCACAACGATAATAGTGCGAAAAATAACGAGCGTCTAGTAACTTAATAGTTTTCTATTCACTTTTGTTGAAAATGCCGAAATACATAACGTTTGCTATTGCAATAGTCCTACGGGTTGGTATTTTTTTTTTTTTTTTACTTTGTGAGTTAGAACCTACTACCGCAGGCGAGAACCATCCCTCTTGAACAGTATAATAAGTTTATACTTGAACCACTAAACATACCTACTACGTATTTGACACCGAGATTGGGTATGAAAAGCTGTTAGATTCTACCCGTTGCCAGATTTATATATTACTAGCTTCCGCCCACGGCTTCGCCCGCGTGATTTACGAACCCGTACATTTTCCGGGATTATGTGCTATTCCAGATTACAATTTATCTCTGTGTCAAATTTCATCCAGATCCGTTCAGCCGTTCTGGCGTGAAAGAGTAACAAAGATCCATCCATCCATCCATCCATCCTCACAAACTTTCACATTTATAATATTAGTAGGATGTTCAGCCAAGGTACAGTTTTCGGACGCACGATATGTTGATAACCCACCCAGACTAAAGACGTATAGATCCGTAATGCCCAATTACAGGCTTATAATACAGGCTAATAGGTATGCAATATCATGTAGGACATTAGACGTGATTACTACATTTAATCTTGGTTTTCAGTTAGCCGCAGTATATTCAGATGATGATGAAGGTAAGTATGTGCATGTGTATTTCCTGTATCAGTTTTACCATATTATTTTTAAAATATCTGATATATGTCCCAGTACCTACAACATAAACATGTGTCCTATATGAACAAATTAGACTAAAACCAAAACCAAGGTCAGAGTGTAAATTTATTTGATCAATCGCCCGCATTCGGAAGACATTGCCACGTAGAACGTGATTGGTGGGTAACAACGAGATGATTAAAAGAAAAATAAATTGGTAAAATTGAATACATTAAATCTTTTCGTGCTAATTTGCGTATTTCACAGACAAACTTACAGCCATAGATACACAGGAGGAAGAAGTAAGTCTTTAAAACAATTTAAAATTATATAAGTACTTAGAATATCTTTGGATGATGTTAATCACAATTAAAATGTTTTACAGTGGCATATGGACTTCATGCCGGTAAGTACACAATTGTAATGATAGAAAATAATGGGCACAAATATGGTTAAAAAGGTTACAGCTAAGAAAGGCAAGTCGATAACCAAATTCCATATTCATTCGTATTCAAAATAATAAATACCTACTTATTGTTATATTCAGACGGGCTACTTACCGGACAGCGTGTACAGAGAGTTGGCGTGGTACGGTATCCTTCAAATCCAGCCACTGCACCACAGTTCGAAGTACAAAGTGGCTGCACAGCTGATCTGGCAGCACACGCTTGGACGACCACACGTCATCATGGAGAACCCGCCGCAGGTAGAAATAACTATAATAATTTTGGGAAATTATATAAATAAGCAACGTTTCCTCAAATTTTTGTCTTAGATGGGTCTCAGTTAGTCTTTACATTTTTATGCAAATCATACTTAAGACCATCAGGCGCTTGAGATCGGCGTAAGACCATGGTTTTTTCACACGTCTTGCAATGATCTGTCAAAATAACCCCGATCAGCGTGGTTTAACTGGGACAAGACACGATATTGTCTTGGAATAAGATCTCTTGCCGTCGTGTCAATTCAAACTTACCGTTCGCGAGAAGACCCATATCTAGGTTAGAGTACGACGGTACCTAGGTAAGCTAAAAAAGGAGCTTGACTGATATTAACATACTTTCCCCAGTCCACTCAATCTCCAGGTAAGGTAAGTCGTCAGATCCTAGCGGAGGAAGCGGCGAAGTGGTCTCGGGAACAGCGGGCGGCGCAAGAGGTGCTTATGGAGAACATTAAGAGTGGAGGCAACGGCCTCACCGTCAGGACCGTAGTTAGCGGCCGCAAGAAATCTGTTTATATCATACAGAACGGTAAGCTTATCTACTTGGAGAAATATAAACGTCTGAAAGGCCATTCTAACTACCTTAACGAATTTTCAGATTTTTATATAACTACTGCCATAAACCTACCTACAGATGCACCGCGTTATATTTTACAAATAATCTCATGAATCAAAAAATTTTTTTTGTAAATCTTCCTTTTCGGTTTTCTTCAAGAATTTTTATTAAAGTCACTTCAGTAACAAACCATGGTCACAGGCAACTACTACAAGTGTCCACATGGTTCGGAGCCGGATCTTGACGCTTATCGTGTGCAAGCGAATATGCACGAACGAAAGTGTACCTTCGGCAAGCAGTCTACCCCTGTGCCCCTGGATCCATGCATAGAAGCTGAAGTGGCCCCCATCGAGTATTCATTCCACGAAGGATGGATGTTCTGTCTCGGAAATGGTGAAAGGGAGAACAATTATTTCCAGAACGGAACTTTGGATTGTGGAAATAAAACTAAAGTAAGTTGATAAGTATGATATGGATATCAGCGGCAATTAAACGGTCAATCGGATATAAGGAATGAACCGGATTGACATTGTGATCATAACGTAAATATAAATCCACTTCTATACAAACAATTCAATCCAATTAATCTAGAACCAAGCTTAAAGACTTGAGCAGTATACGATTTCCGGATAATTATTTTATATTTATTACAGTAAGTTCTCTACAATTTTGATTTCATAGGTATCTTGGTTTAATTTTCAGATAGCTGTTGATGAATTCCTACTTGAATGCGCTATTGATAATAATATAGTGATCACATTCGATTACTTCGGCGATGAACCCCGTAAAGACATGATGCACAACGCAACTCTATGCACCACATGGGATCCATGCCGATTATCCTATTTGTATAGACTTGAGGTAAAATGATATTATAACATTTTTGGCGTTCTTAAATACACATAGTAAAATATCTTACCTTAACGACGGAGGAGAACTAGATACTGCTTAACTGACTTTTTGGAAGAGTTTTTATATGTATAATAATAATTTTGCAGCCACCGCCAGCAGAAATGATGCCCTCGTTCCCGACAACCACTCAAAATCCTTGCGAAACTACTGTCTGCCCAGAATGTTTGGAAGAAAACGTTACGGAAGATGGTTACGTTATTCAAAGTGAGTTATTAATGTCTGCGACACATTTATAAGGGATGGTAGTTTACAATTTCTTAATTTGAAACCGAGGGTAGATACACTCGTTAACATAAAGTGTATTTGAAAATATAATAATGATTGCTACCTACCTAAAAATAACAGTTAGAAACCATAAACTAAAAATAAACTATCATCGATAGACATGGATGAATTGGATTATTATAGTTTTTTTATTCTCTGTTTGTAGGCGAAGAATTCGATCGTGGGATTGAGTCCATCCCGACTACATAGATGGAGACAACAAGAACATGACCACAGCAAGAAGTATCATGGAAAACGTCTTACAACATACTTTTATTATGCGTAATATATGTAAATAATGATGTATGTTACATAAAATAAACATACAACATAGGTGTAAAAGTTCATTCAGTCAGGTTTTATTGCAATATTATTGTGTTGGCATTTTATTTCAAACGAAATAAAAGTATACACGAAAGACATGAGTTTTTTTTGGATAGTAATAATTATAAATAGGTGATTATATTCTATTTAATATAAACATTTTGCGTGGAATGAAACCGTTTTGAATCATTCCGACCCGACGACCCGACTATCACACTTATCTGTCAATGTCAGTAATGTCACAGCTGTGAGTTGACGAGTTCACTGTCCCTTATGGTGAAAATGTGGTGGAATGGTTAGAATAAAATATTAAAACTACTTATTTTGATGAAAATGGTTGTGGTTCATAGTTTACAAGATATTATAGGCACTTTGCCACAGTCAGGAGCCTTCAGTTTGCCGGCGTTAAAACAAAATCTTTTAGAAATCGAGTTCACTAAGGATGACGTGAGTTTTTAGCTTTTATTTAAAAAATATGGTTATGTTCTATTAAATTAATGCTGAAAGAAGGTGTTCTCATTGTGTTACAGAGTATAGAAACTAGGTACAGTGGTTCGGAACCTCCTTTGCCATTTGCTGATAGTAAGGTGTTTCATGCCAGTATCATTCACTGGAGGCGCTTGACTGCTTCTGAAGGGGACTGCAAAGCTGTTTATGAAGTAACTTTTGATGTTGAGGTTTGTACATCTCATAGATAATTTCTAATAAATAAATAAAAACATAGTTATGCATAATATGTATCTGTTAATAAAGTATTACATGTTAATTTTATTATTAAATGAGCTGATACACTATCAAAGGTGTAATATAATATTCTGAATTATGTTTACAGGGCAGCAAATTCAATTTCAGAGCTGGTGACACAATAGGTGTAATTCCCCACAATGATGAGTCAGATGTGAACTTAATGATTAGTCATCTGAATTTAATATCAACTGCAGATCTATCCTATTGTTTATCTTTAGATAATAGTGTAAAAGGAAGCAAGATACCTGCACATGTGCCTGTGACATCCACATTGAGGCACGTTTTGACATATTGTGTGGATCTAAGGAGTGTCTTAAAAAAGGTATTATGATGTATTTTATTATTATTAAAAATAAACTTTTAAATATTAACTACAAAAGTATTATGACGGTATAGTTTTATTTAATAGTTAATCATTACAATTATATCCAATTTGTTCCATCAATCCAACATTCATTTCTTTCTCTATAAAATTAAATAGAAACAAATGGTGCCACTAAATTTTATCTCAATAATTTTCAGCTTTTTCTACTAGCATTATCCAAATACACAAAAGATGAAAAGGAAAGAAAGGTGCTAGAATATTTATGCAGTAAGGAAGGTTCTGCTGCATATACAACACACATTCTCAACAAAAACTTATGTCTCCTGGACATATTTTCTATTTTTAAATCTTGTAAACCACCCATACAAGTGATATTAGCAAATCTACCTAGATTACTACCCAGGCCATATTCAGTTGTGAATAGTGGTTTAAAAAATAATAAAATTGTGAAGATTTGTTTTTCTGTGATGAGAAGCAATAACCGAAAAGGTCTTGTAACTGGCTGGCTTGAAAGTGCAATTTTGAATGAAGACTCAAGTATAGAAAATCAAATAAAGAATTTAAGTATATCAAATGAATTTTGTGGTAAACAGAAAGTAGCTATCTACCTCAGAAAGAATTTTAGTATGTTTACATTACCAGAAAACTTAGAGACACCATTGATATTAATTGGTCCTGGAACTGGAGTATCACCATTTATTGGATTTTTAGAAGAAAGAGAGTTCATGAAAACTAACAAACAGGAGGTAAAATTAGGAGATGTGTGGTTGTTTTTTGGATGCAGAAATCCTGAATTAGACTTCATTTATGAAAAGGAATTAAATGAATTTTTGTCTAAAGGAACTTTGAATAAACTTTATACAGCATTCTCAAGAGTTGATAACTATGAAATTAAATATATTCAGGTGTGTATATAAATATATTATATTGTATGTATTATACTGACAAATTGAGGAAGATAGAAATGCCCAACTGAGACAAGGTGTGTTACATGTGGCTTTTTGATGGACTTTACTTTCTATTAATCAGCTTCATTGGTCTAGTGGTCGTAAGTCGCAAGTATGACCTTGAAAGTCTTGACCTTGAAGTCATAGGTTCAAGTAGTAGTAGGTAGGTTAGATGTTTGACAGCACTGATGGCACCGTGGTTGTTGCGCTACGTGTCGCCGTTTCGATTGATGGAACAAACATTCGTATGATCTGCAGATAGTTGTTCCGAGATTGGGTGTATGTCCATGTGAATATGTGTTTGTAAATGCACTCACAATACAGGAATTTTTCCTAGAGAAGGGCAACATTTTTTTCTTAAAAAAAAAAACCCCGATCAGGCAGTGTTCCTGGACATTTCTGATAGAAAATTCTCAGTACCATTCTGGAGTTTGGTACATAGCAATAGCCTCGCCCCTTATTATGGGGAACTTGTTTGTCCATTACTACATCTCTACCCTTGGGTTAATGCAGGCATCATGCTATTATGTATTAGTTCATGTGTTAATTCTTAGTTTTAGTGCAAATCCAATCTTATATTAGTTCAGTATTAGACAGTCCTAAGTAAAAGCAAGTATTGTATTGACTCAGGGCCATAATGTGTTTCTACATATTGATAACTTTGTCTTATATTTCCAGGATGCTATAACACAAAATGGAAAAGCAGTAACCCAGTTAATTAATGCTGGTGCATCTGTGTTTATTTGTGGCGACTTAAAATTAATGGCTGCAGAGGTCAAGGACATCTTAACAAAATGTTTTACAGAACATGGTGGCATGACTTTAGAAGAAGCTTTGAATAAGATATCCGAGATGCAGAAAGATAAGAGATATTTAGTAGATGCTTGGAGTTAATGATAATATTATAAGTAATTAGATTATTAGCAAAATTAATTTCTATTAAGAAAAAATACATTGTATTTATTGAATAAATGTAAATAATTTTACCTAGGTGATTAAAATACATTTTCCCAAAAACAATTGTATTTATGCTATTTTTTTTTAGTTTGTTTCGGCGTTTCTTCTCAGGGATAGTCATAGGAAATGTCGACGCCATCTAGTTTAAAAAAGACGTGTAAAGTGATTGAAAAATCCTAATTGCAAAAAATAAAAATAAAATAAATAATTTCATTTCATTTCTTCCACCAGCTTTTTCATGAAATAATGTGAAATGATAATATCGCTAAACTGTATAATGCAATAAATTGCTAAAAAATATGTTTGGTACTCAGGATCTCGGTATTTTTTTTCATTCTGTATAGGTATTGTCGAATTAAAACCGCAAATATTTTACAAAAATAATTTAATAGGCAAATTATATTAATAAAATGTTCAAAAAGTGTCCTTTGTGTATATAAACTTATAATAATAGCGATTAGCGTCAATACATTTGCTTTGCTATATAAGATGGCCGACTGTGGTTCACTGGTGGTGTGACCGCACAATACGCGGGAACAATTGGCCAGCGCGGGTCTAGCGAGCAATCTCGATTTAATAAGTAACTCACTGCGCTTGATGATATAATGGGGCTACATTTGTAGTCAAGACGTAGGTACTCTTGCTTCTGCATTGTGCGTATTGTGGGCATAGAACCAAAATATGCTCCTACATCGAGAGCACCAAATATTTTTCTCAATATTCCACCAGTAACAAAACTGCATCTTCATATAGAAAAGCGTTCACACGATTCTTCGTTGTGTCGATGAAAATGCTTAAAAACTATTTTATAAAAAGTACATCCTAAACTATCGCTGTATGAAGCAGGCACTCATGGCAGAGAAATATACAAACTAATATCTCCCATAAGTATGACGGTTCTAGTATTTTCATTAACGACTTATAAAAAACGTACGATACTGATATAATACTACAAAAATCTCAAAATACAATTCAATAGTATTTGTCCTTTTGAAAAATTCCATATATTGCACTGTATAACAAAATTTCCCATCAAATAGACACAGAAATGACATGGAATTGGCTAAATATGGCCCATATGCCACTTCTAGCTGTATAATTATACCTAGAACTTATTTATAAACGTTTTATAACTAAGACACTCGCATCTTAATTTAGTGCGATATCCAATAATAATGACAGATTATTTTGCTCTTTTTATAATATTTACTGTATAATTACGACACAAAATTTGGAGTGTAGACAGGAATACAATATACAACTCTCAAGAGAAATAAAAATCACGTTGGGACTGTAGCTTGTTTTCAATTCCATGTCGTTATGGCCACGAAAGAAAATAATAGAATGCATCAGCTGCTTATACACATACACAGGAATATTGATTACAATCTATCATACATTGCTTTCCATCAAAACCATCGAAAAATATTTTTAAATTGGTTTTACACATAAAACTGCTTATAAATATCATAATAAGGAATCTTGACTGTCCTTACTGGCCAATGCGCCACATTACCATAGATATAGAGTGTAGCATAAAACAATCAATTGAACACGTAAGCAAAAATCGAATTATCCTACAAAATACCCACGTAATAGCAGAAAAGTTATTTATATAGCACAAAACATTTCCTTATTTACCATGACCAGAATATTTTTTATTCAGGCACAGAATTTTGCTCACAAAGCAAAATATGTTGTAATCATTACATAATAAAGTTCATTTTTATTATTAAAAATGGATGCCAGATTCCTGATGTTAATCCTTTGAGGACCGCGGTTGTACGTTGCGGGCAAGTAATTTCCGTGCTCACAATCTCACATATACGTGGCAATGACACATTGTGACGAAAATATCACTATCTTACGGTAATGTATAGGTATATATGTTGTAAAGCGCGTCACATGCAGTAAATGCGGTACTCAAAGGAGTATTAATTTCTAAGGAATGGCGTATACAAATACTATTATAAAATGCGGTACATACTGTAATACAGTCTTATTTTTTGTCGTTAGAAGTACAATATATACTATGGAATACCTTACTCGGAAATATATTTCATAAGAAAATCACGTTCAGGAATACAGAAACCAGAAGGAATGTGAAACGGCAGCTTTACTAAACTGTTGCATGTGGTTGAATGAACTGGTAAAATATATAATTATAAAAATAACGATGCAAATGATTACGACTAGCTTTAAAAAGTTATTTCGTTTATGTACATTTTTGGTAATAGCCTATCTGTGCACCAATTATGTTTGGTGAAAACCATGTTTAAAAAAAGAAGGCCTTAACATTCTGACCACCATAATATTATAATACTTAAATGAAAAACGAGAGTAATTAATATCTAATTTTTATACACCATTGCACCAATAAACATACAATTCATGTTTTAAAATTCTATTTCTGTTAATTATACAGTGGTCAAAGAGTCAAGAACGGCAAAGAATCGGTATGAAGTTCAAAAATTTCCCAAAAACTTATGTTTAGACAATCACTCTAAAGTGACCTCAATCTGATTAATACTTATATTAAAAAAATCTTAATTTTGGACAGATTACATTCTTATTAAGTAACTAAATACTAAGCCGAATAGCCTAACTTGTATGAGTCAACTCATGTTGCATAATTATGGCATTTTCTTGTACAACAATTATAGATTCGTTTGTTCCCTCAAAATTGTCATTAGGGGGAAACTGTAGTGTGATGTGTGAATATCTATATCAGTTGGAGATACCGTATCTATACGAGTCTACAGATAAGACAAAAGCAATACGCGCCTAGCGTGCTGTCGAAATTAATATCTTGCGATTTTATGCTAAATGCGTACAAACAAAAATACATTTTTTTTGCAAATTATTTATAAAAATCTAATGCTAATTCAGAATGCTCTCCGTCCTCCACGACTCTGTACTTGAAATTCTTTTTTAAACTTTTCCCATACTCTAATTTCCTGTAAGTATATAAACGCCAGCGATTCATCGCTTATTAGTCATAACCTTGTAAAAACTATGCAAAACTTGGCACCTCATTGCAGTCATTACATTCATAAACAGTGTACAAAATTGTAAAAGTCTATAAAAGTGATATACAAAGACGAAAAGGGGAATGGAAGAAATTACCAGTCTCAGTCATAGTTCTTGTGATGAATCTTTTGGGCGGCCTTAATGAGCGGCGTCAATGTTCTTAATTCCATCGCGCAGTCCAGGAACGGATGTCTAAGAAGCTCGTCTGCCGTTGCTCGTAAATCTACGTCCACTTGTAAACATTTGTCCAGGAAGTCCTGGAAATCTGGTGACAACTTTTCCCACCTAGGAATTTTCGGACGCCCGACTGCCGCAATTAGATATAGAGCCCTTAATGGAGACTCTTTCATGTACGGTGGTTCACCTTCGATCATTTCGATAGCCATAATACCTAGCGACCATACATCTACCTTCTTACCGTACTGCTTTCTGGTCACTACTTCTGGCGCCATCCAGTACGGCGTGCCGACCATCGTCTGTCTTTTCTCATCACCCACAATGTTGGCGCAGAAACCAAAGTCTGTGACTTTGACCGTGCCGTCCATGCCAAGCAGCACATTGTCAGACTTTATATCCCTGTGAATTGTACCTTTGGAGTGCAGAAATGCTATGGCTTGCAGAGTTTCGCGACACACGGCCGCTATTTGCCCTTCTTTCATGACGACTTCTGTTACGACGTAATTCAGAGAACCTCCGTCGAGAAGTTCCATAGCGACCCAAAGGTGGTCGTAACTTAGGAAAGCGTCGAGGAAGTTGACCAGATTCTTGTGGTTAAATCCCTTTAGTACATTAATTTCATTGAGTATTAGTTCTTTTTTGCTTTGTTTTGTTAAGTCTATGTCCTTGATCGCCACTTTGGAGTTGTCCTTACTGTCTATTGCGACGAACACCACACCTGTGAACAAAATATTAACATCACTGTTTGGTCTTGCATTAAAGTAATGGAAAATGTTATAGTCTGGTGTTTGTGCGAGGGCAAGTCGGTAAGGTGTGGTTTCCGTTTCAAGCTTTTAATAGCTGCAGCCATTGTTGAATGGCGCGACATTTAATGTGTTCATATGTAACGCTGGCCGAAGTTACTTTTTTACTTCATTGTACGAATGATTTTTCACAAATCTTATAGGATATTGGAGTAGCACCACTGATTTAGGTGTTAATAAAAGATGTAGTTTTTACTGAATACTCATGATTTAGCTTGTAGTGACGTCGTTGGCGTTGCGGCTCTGACTTATAGGTTTAAATCCATTCGTGAGCGACGATTGGATAGATTATTTCGTATTTAAGGCCAGAAGGATTACAGGGAAGTAGACTGTTTTCAGACAGAGCAGTGTAACATTGAAAGGCTGGTAATGATTTGGCGTAATAAACAGCCGAACTGCTTAAATGGTCTGGTGGTTAAAAATAAGGCTACTGAGTGTCAGGTCCTTGGTTCGATACTACTACTACTATACTCCTGGTCAGACACTGTTATTGGATGTTTGTGTTAGAATATTCTCGTTAGCAGCATGGAGTTTATTCTTTTTCCCGGTAGACGGCAATATGCTCGTTCCTTATTAAACATGAAACTTAATAACAGCATCGGTGAGACTTGGCTCCATAATAGTATCTACACATGTGACCAATCCTTCGGAAAATACAAGCTTTTATTTCAATACGCATTGTAAAGAGTATAAATATCCTATCCTATCCTACTAATATAAATGTGAAAGTTTGTGAGGATGGATGGATGGATATTTGTTACTCAATCACGCCACAACGGCTGAACGGATTTGGATGAAATTTCGCACAGAGGTAGATTATAGTCTGGAATAGCACATAGGCTACTTTTTATCCCGGAACATGTACGAGTTCGTAAACCATGCGGGCGAAGCCGCGGGCGGAAGCTAGTATTATAAATATACATAAGGTAAAAAAAGAAACATCTGTTCCATACAAATAATATAACATTACCTACTTGACATAAATTAATAATACTGAACAGCTGATTTTTTCTCGCAATTTCAGGGCTGTTCCCATACTAAAAGTTGTTCGTATTGATGAGTACAATTACCTCTTAAATGGATCGGGACTGGAAAGGTATGACCTTATAGAACCTTGGCGGCCATCATCTTTAAGAGTTCAGGTAAAATCAATGACAGCGGCAAAATAAAACAATGTTCAAGGAATGAATGAGGAGCGAAAGGTCGCGAGTTCGAATCAAATATTGACGGAAAATTGGATCTTATATTATTATGTACTAGCTTTTGTCCGCGACTTTGTACGCGTGGAATTAAGAATCTGATATTTTCCTGCGGTAAAATCGAGCCTATATTTTAAGTTAGACCTAGCAATACATCGGTGAAAACTACATTCAATTCCATGCAGAAGTTTTTGCGTGATGCGTGTACAAACATACAGACTGACAAAAAATCTAAAAGCTGTTATTTTGGCTTCTGTTGCTCTACTAAAGACCCCCATATTCGTTTTTCTCCAATATTAATAATGTATACTCGGTTTGTTTAGGTACTTAAAAAAGGTAAATAATCTTGATGTGACTTTTTACACAAACACATATTAAACAAATAAACTACTGCTTAAACTAGTGGTTCAATTGATTTGGTAATCGTTATTGTTGTTTTTAGTCGCGTTTTATTTTTAAACTGAGTTTTTAAACAAAAATATTAAAAAGACACATCAAGATTGTTTACCTTTAGTTAAGTACCTAAACAAACCGAGTATAGACATCGGCCTGTTATAATTTTATTATATGTATAGATTTTGTTTGAAAATATATACCATACATAAAAAAATATAGCACATAAGAAAGGGCTGGAGAATTCTTTAAATTTACTAAGTATACTTACTACCTACTAAGTATACTATTCTCAGAATGAGAAGGGTTAGGCCTTAATTCACCACACCCTATACATATGTATAACAACGATGCAGTATTATTTATTGTTATTCTTAGGACAGTCCACATAAGTAAATAGAAGTATTTGAATACATAAACATAATTCAAATCACTCCTCTACTATTGTAATCAGTTCAGAAAGTAGTCAAGCAGATAAGATTACTGCATACCAGGCTGTTATATAAAGAATACAGATTTTGTAGCACACATTTGTAGTTATGCATAATTATGTGAATAAAAATAGAAATTCATTTGTAGAATTAAAATTTTATGAGATATCCCACAAGCCTTTTAAACCTTTTCAAGAGTAAAATATTTTTGGGGAACACTATTTGTATTTTTTTAAGCGGTTATAGCCCAGTGTTTTAGGCGTCGGCCTGCAGATCAAGGATCATGTATTGATTTTCAGAAGATACTAGTATTACCCATATTAGTGCTCACCTATTTACTCTAGTGGTAAAAACCAAGTAGTGTAGTAATATTTTTTTAATGAACAATGAATAGAGACATTTTATATTCATACAAAGTATATAATAAATTGTGAGGATTTCTTATCACACAATGACTTTGTAAAAATTATATTTATTTTTAGACTTCATACAACATAATTATTCACACCTTTGTTCTCTGTAAACTGAACTCTAGCAAAACTCCTTAAGGTTAAAATTAAGCTAAGTGGGTATGCATCATAGCTGCCCTGATTATGTGGTTCTTCAAAAAGATAAGCTACTTACTTCTCTCAGATATACTCTTACTATATTAGGCATATTAAAAAGCGACTAGGGCAGGACCATCTTTGTTCAGAAATAATATATTAGTTGAAGATATGTATGTTTTGTATCAACTGATATGTTCCTTTTTAAATACACAAACATACCTTGACCTTTCATGCTTATAAAAAAATCTAGTAAAAAACTCATTTACTCAAAGATTTTCATATTAACCAGCAGGCTTGATTTTTTACTGTTCTCAAACCAATACGAAACAGCTGATATAAATGAAGTGAATCACATTACCATAAATATATTGTAATCAGGTAATATCAGTAGATATTTGTTAGAAGATTAAAGTTAAAGGTGCACAGAAATTACCTCCCCAAGTGACAATACCTAAGAGGTAATAAACTTTGCTAGCTATAATTTTATTTCACTGAAGCGTGAGCTATTCATGGAAGATTAAGCTGAAATGAGAGTTCAGAATAATGGCAATGTTTGCCACACTTGCCAATGTTGGGTATATGGCCTTTCTATGTCCATTGGCAGAATACTAACTACTGGGATGGACCTTGTATTTATCGACGCAGCAATTGGCCTTGAACTGTGACCAATTTTGTTTTGAGTACTGATGTTTGTGTAATATAAAATATTTTGTCAATGAAATTATGAAATTGTTACATACTTGTGTTTTTTTTTTTATAATATAGGTAGGTATACAAACGTAAGGTCATATTTTTTTGTTACTTGAATGGCTTATGTAATATATAATACAGCCATTTATCATACTATCAAACCATATTTAGTCAGTACATTGACTCTATTTACTTTGTTATAAGGTATAATCGTTCAAATCATCTCAATTTGGCACATATTCTCTGGTCAATTAACACATTAGTGTCAATTAGTCACTGAATGCACGCCATATTCATAATGTTCTTAACCTCATTCGTTGATCTGAAGGTAAAGTTAACACTATGGTAGATTGTGAGTATGATGTTTTACTATAATATAACAGGGTAGGTAGTTGTGCTATTTAGGATTTTGGATCCAATTCTATTATATGAAGACAAAGGAAATATTAATTTAGACACATAACCAGCCAACTACTCCTATTGTTGAAGCAAAACCTTCAAATTGACACAGCGCCATTCAGCAAACATAGCTCCTTCAAAAAACAGCTTTTTGCTATAGGAATTACACAACAGACGTAGACGGTACATGGAGGAGGAAGAAACAGCAGCCCACATACTACTCAACCACCCTGAGGTTAACTCAGGTACTCTCCAGGAAAATGCCAGCAATGTCAAGCGTTGCTTTTCTTGCAGAACTGGGGTGGATCAAATAAACTAGCACTAAACCCATCTCTATACAAAATATGTTCTTAAGAATAGATTTGTGGATATGGAACATTATACTTATCCAATACTATTCATCAAGACTATCTCATTTGTCTACTGTTGCTAATGAAGCTATGATTTACAGGGTAGGCAAAGTGGTACTGGATTTTTCTCTATGGAATTTTAACACTCAATTATGGCATTACGAAATGTGCGTCTACTTGATATCACTACTTAACCCTTTGCAATACAGGCATGTTCTTATGTTATTCTGTTCATCATAAGTCTTAAGGAACTAGTGCTGAATGTAGGACAATGCATCATCATACAATAAACAGTTGCTTATGGGAATATAGCCATAATTACTAGAAGAAAAAAAAATTAGTGATCACAGATGGTGTGGATAATGATGGAATTTATTTCGGTTTTTTGTTTTCATCTGTTTCTAATCTGCAACTTGGTCATAATCAGCTGTTTAGTAGTATTTTAATGCTGAAACAAGTTATTATTAAGTTACCTGAAGCGCCAGCACCAAGTTGCATGATCCTCTCGAACCGAACATATGGATCATCCTTATTACATATCTTCTTCAGTTCTTCATATATTTCTTCATCATTGAGAGTTGCATATCTCAGCTCCTTCTTCCTCAGTATTGGACTTTCCTCTGGATCATTTCCAATAAGACTTAAGTCTTCTACAACAGCTGTGAGGTCCATTACAGCATCTTTTTTCTTCATGCCATGTTTGATTGGTGCAGCAGGCATAGTTTGCCTCTGAGAGTATTTGTCAATGTTATTGACTTCCTCCTCACTGCTCTGACCAATCGATAGGTCTGAGTCCTGACTCTGGTGTGCATTTTTACGATCTAGCAACTTTTCTATTTCCTTATTTTCCTCAGTGATCGCCTCATCTGTGAGGAAAGGTTTGAACGGTTCATCAGGTGCCTTCTCCTTTTTGATCGTGTACATGTGAAACTTGACGGCGTGGATGGCCGCATCAGGATTTTCATTTTGTTCGGCGGGCGTGATTTGTGTGTTCAGCAATCTCAGCCAAGAGGTCGGTAATCCTTCCAGCATGCCTGTTTCCGAGTTCTTACTAACATGTACATGTTGTTTGACGTCTGTAGGCATTCCGATATCGGTCGCGCGCTCTTCTCTTTCTCTGGGCTGCTTTTTCGAGAAGAGTTTCCCAAACACTCCACGGCTCGATCGCCCACTCATTTTGATGCTTGATGATTGTTTGTCTATTAACCACTAAGCCATATCACTGTCACGTATATAAAACACAAAACTACATCGCTTGTAAGACACTTTTTAGGAAAGGCGGAATATAGATTTTGTTATATTAGGAGTGGCTTTACACGGACGGATCGTATCGTACCTTAGGACGGCGGACACTTTATCATCTGTCAAATGTCGTAAAGAAAAATGGAGAGAAAATATTGAGTGTTCCATTTCACGCATTTGAAAATATAGAACTATTGTTTAGATAAAATTATTGTCATATCTTTTTAATTTTGTGCAAGCATACTAGAGAGTTAACAATAAAATGTTGTATACAGTCTAACGAATTAAAAGATTGATAAGTCATTTAAATATTGAAAATATATTTTATTATAAATTACAGAAAATAATACTTGTTTGTTTAAAATAAATGCGTTTAAAGGAGCGTGACATATTGAATTTATACATTGGTAGGCCTGACGTATCGCTACTGATAAATAGGAATTTCGGATGATTCATTGTCCACTCGCGCCTCCGTGACGAGTATATGTATTATTAAATCTTTTGTAACTTTTGAATTTGGCGATAACTATTTGATACCAAAGGATCAAATTAAAAAATACTCTTATTGGACATCCTCATCGTCAGGCATGCATTCCCTGAAGCGATGGATGGACGAGATTGTTGCGGGTAATTACCGGATACCATAGCATCACGCCTGTATCCTCGAAGGGATCGGCAGATGTGTACTATTGTGCACCCACATTTCGTCAATGCTGTTTTATATTCCCATGTAAAATTGGGCGAGCCTATTGCTGTCAATCGGGCACAGTTCCTAACTCCAGGCTGCTACTGAGAATTTCTATACAGAAAAACCCAATAACACTTTCTTCGACCCGGGGATCACAACCAGGATCTCACACTCACCATACGCGTTTGTGATCACTAGATCAATGAGACAGTTTCGGTACTAAGATTTGGATTAAACAAAAAGTTACTTAAAAACTTATTATTATAACCACGTTTTTGCCGACGCACGCAAATTTCGAACCCAAATTCATGCTCTCGACATCTGCTTTATTTCGATTTTAGATAATCTAGAGATATATTCGCTTGCTAGGCGTCTGTGTGTCCACTTGTCCAGCAAGGAAACCCAAGTCGTTAGTAAAACCCTTATGCTTACTCGATTCCAAATTCTTCCTAAAGTATTAATAAATAGGGTACTTATTTACTACGAATGTTTAAAAAGTACGCGTTTCCCAGCCTGTCAAAAAAAGAAGACAAAGTTGTAGAATAGGGTGCCGCTTATAATTTCATTTCATTTTAAAATCTTCCCTTAAAAGTATAGACTAATTTATAATAATAGACATTTAATTTCGTTTATGCTAACATATAACATATAAGCACAGAATTGAAATCAAAGTGACAGTTGTAATACTTTTAAAAAAAGAAATTGTATAAATATATTCTTTGACATACTGTGTATAATAAAACAACTCGCTAAAACTAAAAAGTTTCCTCCATATTTAGATTACTTAATTAATTGAATAAGGACAAAAACAATACTTAGTTTTTTATAATATTAATAATATCACCAATACGTGTTGTTTCTAATATATTATCAAGTCTAATTGAAAACGCTATTTCATCAATATTTAGTAGACACATCACATAGGTCCCAATGTCTCTGGTGGGGAATTCTCATGATCTAGTTTCTGTTCCATTTCCTTAGTTTCTTCAATGCTCGTTTCATCCTTGAAACCAGCTGAGCAGATGGCTGCATCAGAATTTTCTTTTGGCTCGACGGACTTAATCGTTTGGCTCTGAGAAATTTTTCCGACATTATCGACTTCCCCCTCATTGCTCTGACCAATCTTCAGGTTTGAGTCCTGACTCTGGTTGGCATTCTTACTATCGAGCGTCTTCTTTATTTCTTTATTTTCCTCAGTGATCGCCTTAGCAGTGTGGAGCGGCTTGGATGGTATATCAGGCGCTTTCCTTTTGATGGTGTGCACGACGGCACGAATGGACGCATCAGGCTTCTCGTTCAGCTCGGCGGGAGTTACCTGTGTGTCCAACACTTTTGACCAATCGGTTGGTAATCCTTCCAGCTTGCCTGTTTTTGGGTTCTTACTAACATGTACAATTTGCCTCATATCTGTTGGGAAACCTATGTCGATAATTTTAGTCTTCTTTTTGTTCAACTTCTCAAGCATTCCACTCATTTCTCTAGATATAATTTAAGTCATATCACGGTCTCGTACTATAACCACACCACTACGTAGGTATACTTTGAACGAAAGGTGCAATTTTAGTTCGTTATAATGCAGTATAGAGAGAGATCCAGCCATAGGGCGGTTGCCACTTTATTATCAGGCTAATGAACGCAATACAATTGAGATTGTTCAATTACACGCATCTCAAAACACAGAAGCAACACAATAACTTAAATGCAAATATCTTTCGTTATGGCTTATTAATATTCCGGTAGTTATTTATTTTAAAATAACAAACGACACAAATATATAACGCTTGCTCATAAGGATATTTAAATATTTATTTCTTTAGTTATAGTTTATTTAGCGTGTAAAGAAGCGTCAAGTCATGGGAAAAGTTATTATATTATATTTGGTATCCCCATACATTCATTATTGATTTATTTTTCCTTGTATATATTCAGCGAGTTTATTCCTTTAATACCGTTCCAGTGATGACTTATGGCATTGAATTGTGGTCCTTACTTTATTGTTATTAAATATATACATATATTGCTGTCAGTATAAATAAATCGAAGTCACTCAGCGAACTACGGAAAGGCCATCATTCCGAATTTCCTTACGAGATGAACAAAGTCAACAATTTTTATATCAACTGAGCCTTTGCAGGTACTTTTAAAAAGTCGAGACATGATGGAGAAAAGACCGGCAAGAAACTCCATGGATACTCTTTTCAAGTTCGTAGAAGTCTTGGACATGGTTCTCAGAATTGCTTTGGAAAAAACATTCAGGAATGACGACCACGAACTTCGCTGGATGGGCCTTAAGCTGACAGATGACCTGGTTTAGGTCTAAGTCCTTCAGATTTAAGTAAACCAGGACCACTCGTTGGGTTTATGAAAGACTTATGTCCTGCAAAGGATATCTTATAGTACCTAAATATGATGGTTCTGAAATATCAGGCTCCTACTCCCCAAAACTGTACAAGAAGTATGTATGTTTGTTTGGATCTCGGAGCATTATGTAAGTAAAGGTAAATTACTCGAGTCTGAATCTGAGCAAAATACTTGGCATTGAAGGGTCAATGTCCAAAGATAATTTCAATTTAGCTCTCGTCAACAAGTGTAGGCTGTAAACTTAAATGCCACTAACTGGCCACTCGTCCCAAGTGCGGGATTTTATGTGCTATAAAATCGGGAGTCTTCTATTTCGATCACACATTCCCTTCGTAAGTAAACTGTATTGTTTAATGATTTGTTAGTTTTGCAATACGCTGTAGTCTTGCGTAGGTAAAACTTGTTTTAACCCCTAAAGGAGATAAAGGTCATCGCTTATCAGAATAGGTTTTGCAACTTTAAGGTACAATGAAAAATCCTTGTTCAAATCCGGAATGTTATGAGGTTGATGTAAGCCACTAATAGGCAAGGTTCCAGTCGTTGATTTCGCATTTATCATAAGTTCACTCTTCGCTTTTGTAAGCCACTAGTTCTAAGATAAGGTTTAAGTTAGCTTCCCATATATCATACTACGTTTACTCTTCGGTTCTGTAAATATAGCTCAAATGATAATGTTCTCTATATCTGGGAGTTGAATCTTAAGCGACCGGCACATTATTGTGTCGTGTTGTGTCCTGACGCAAGATTGACCAATCAAATGAATCTGTGCACAAGTGCCTCATATCACAACGAGTTTTGATTGGCTAACATTGCATCAGAAAACGCCACAACAAGACACATCACAGTAATGTAAATCCGGCTTTAAATGCGTCTTAGGAGATGCTGTATCTGTTCCAGACAATTTTTGAATCGTATTACAATGATGATAAGACTGATAAGGTCAATTAAAGGACTGAATTCTTTTTTCATTTTTTTTTACCGTTACACCAGGTTCCAGCTAAACATGGCTGGAGCACAAAGCAAGATAAAATCCCACAATCCCCGTTCTTGGTGGACGCATTTGGCAGTGGTTAGTGTGATTTCATTAGTAGCGGAAACTGCTGCTTATTCACTTGATATCCTATTCAGTAATCTGGCATGATACTTGTAATATCTTAGTCACATTTTGTGTTTCTTTTGGTAGCTATAGAATATTCATATTCATTATGCGATCGCCATCTGCATCATCCACGAAAACCAAAGAGGAGACTTCGTGTAATTTTAACTTGTGTTATATATAGTATTGAAATATTCTAAAGAGGTAAAAATTTTATGTAGGAATCTGAAAATTCTTTCACCGGTAGACAGCTACATTATCCCCGAGCGCTATAAGCTTAAAATTATACACATATGTAGATCACGCGGACGAAGTCGCGGGCTGAAGCTAGTGGTTTATAAAGCACTAGCTTCCGCCCATGGCTTTGCGCGCGTGGTTTACGAACTCGTACATTTTTCCGGGATAAAAAGTATTCCAGACTATAATCTATCTCTGTGCCAAATTTCATCCAGATCCGTTCAGTCGTTCTGGCGTGATTGAGTAACAAATATCCATCCATCAATCCATTCATCCTCACGAACTTTAATATTTATAATATTAGTAGGATAGGATATGTATAAGTACACATAATCCAAAGCCAAAGGTCGGAAACAGGGATATTAATCTAGTGTATAGTTATTTGCCCTAGTTAAAGCACAGAATTAATTCATGATGCTATTTTCCAAGGTGTCTGGGGACTTACGCGACGTTCCTGCTTAAGTACGGTAGGTAGGTATCACTAACGTAATCGGTGAAAGGGAAAATCGCAAGGAGACAACTCTAAGAGACCATTAAAAGACCACACCTTCATCATTATAGGGTCAAGTGGGCGCGAAATAGGCATCGCGGCATCGTAATATGTAAATTCTTGGTCTTACAACAATTACCTAGGTACTATCTGTTTACTGCAGTGACGAGGATACAGCATTTATAATCTATACATCTATACATATAAATAAAATTGGAGTGTCTGTTTGTAATATTGAAATAACCGTTTTTTACTACATGCATATGAATATATATACGGTAAATACACCAAAATAATATTTTTTACAATTTTTGTCTGTCTGTGTGTTTGTATAGGCTAATCTCTGAAATGGCTGGACCGATTTTGACGGGACTTTTATTGACAGGTAGCTGATGTAATAAGGAGTAAATCAGGCAACTTTTATTTAAAAAAAAACTTTTATTTTAGAAAAAAATAGGGTTAAGTGCATTTGGTCTCACTAAAAAATACATTGTTAAGTTCCAACATCCACGCGAACGAAATCGCGGGCACAGCTAGTAATAAAAATAAAAACCGGCTTGAGACTTGTAATCCCTTAATTAAATTTTGCGTTTTCTTTTTTTGGTGTTTTTGTAGGTATAGAATAGGGCAGTCATCATGATCATTTGCATCATCCACGAAAATATAAAACGAGTCTTCATGCAACTTAAAATACTGTTATTCTACTAGTTTAATTTATGCAAATGGCTCTAAGAAAGTAATAACCAAAATCTTTACACACTAACAACGTCACAAAACACTTACTTCGGGCTGAATACACAGTAAACAAATCCCATAGTGCCTTAGTTATGGATACGATAACAACCACGAATGTTGCTTGGATCCGTATATAATCCCTTAATTGCCACTTACGGAATCTTCGAGAAATGATGCTGTGGACTATCTATTTATAGTATAGAGAGACCACACAGCGATTCATCATCATCCGCCTAGCCTTTTCCCAACTACATTGGGGTCGGCTTCCAATCTAAGCGGTTGCGGCTAAATATCAGTATTTTACACGGAGCAACTGCCTTCTGATCTCCGCCAATCAATGATAGGTACTCTAAGGTTAGATTGGTTGTCAGACCTTTTGGGCTACTGACACGCGTAACGACTGTCATAGGTCTTCGTATGACATCGGGACCAACTGCTTAACGTGCTTCCGAGGCACGGAGGAATCTCGATATGTGTAAAATGGTCATCCATCCAATGACTGACCGCGTTAAGCGCTGCTTAACCTCGCCGATCGACGGATCTGCTCGCTAACTACGTAGCTACGAGCTCCTACCACACAGCGATTGCTAGAGCAAATAACATATCAGCACGCCTGTATACTTCAAATATAAGGTGGTAAACCTACTGCCATCTGCCGGGCACAAGAGCAAACTCCGAGGCAACAACCGTATGTTTAAGCGGGCATGTTTTTATCCAGTTCAGCAATGATGATTATAGATCTCTAGCATATGTAGACGTGACATAAATGACTGTTTCAAGAATATTTGCTAAACCTGCCTCATTAGTAAATATAATGATTGTAAGTGCGGCTGCTGAGTGTGATTTAGGTACTTGGTTTGACTCCCGGTCGGACAAAGTATTATTAGCATTTTATGTTACGGAATTCTTAGGAGCAGCCAGGAGTTTGGATATCCGGTAAATGACAATAGAATCGCCTTCTATGTGCTACAGAATATAATCAGGCAGTGTCGGATTAACCACGTAGCAAGAGTACCAATTGCTACGGGCCCCGAGCAAAAGAGGGCCCCGCGTATCCAAACACGCCCTCCTCCGCCTGAGCGTAATTTTTTGGGTGAAGCTTATTAAGACGTGGTATATTGAATTTACTTGATATCACAAAACGGGAAGCGTTACACCTGTTTTCCGATTAAGACAATCCACGTCATACAATCGGTAACCGATTATTTTGTTAGCGAAAATAATACACAGAAATTCATACGGTAAACGCATAAGTTCTACAAAAAGTCACTTTATACTTAAGAGCCCATATCAGATCAAGGGCCCCTCGATAGAATTTGCTACGGACCCAGCGCTTGCTTAATCCAGCACTGTAATCAGGGTATCGGTGAAATGTGAGTGTAAAATAATAAATGCACCATCCAATAATTTCTCCCAATACAACTTTGGGGGAATACAGATGTGGTAGAATGTGACGTATTTTTTTGTGAGTCTAATAAAAATTCTTATTTAATCTTAAATCATCATCATCATCATCAGCCAAAAGACGTCCACTACTGAACGATGGCCTCCCCCAATGGGGGGGGGGGGGGGAGTTGCCATAATCTCCACGCTTGGCAGGCGGCTTGGGGATCGCAGTGGCTCACCGATTAGTGAGAGGGTGCTGCTGCCCGTTCTCCGGTGTCTGGCAGCTGCAGTTTTAAGACGTACCCGGGTCATCTTAATCTAATATTAAATCATTGTAGTTAATTAAAACGAAATAGAAAGTAAAAATAGCAAACGAATGAAAAACTATTGAAAGTAATAGATTTAGATCAAGATCTTTCTATTTACGAGCATGAATTTACTTTTTTTTCGTATATCTGTTTAATATCACCTATAAGTACATCGGTGTTACAGTAATTGGTTTGTTGGAACTTCCACGGATAGTAGTATAACGTAAAAACACGATACTTACTTAAGTTCTCTATTTGTTAAGAAATAAGGTTCACTTTGTTCTGTTTTTAGGAAAAATAAAGTGATTTCAGCGTTCAGCTTCGGGTTAGTAAAGAGTTATGGATATTTTGTCGATGTATCTAATCTTATCGATAGTTTTGATGTATGGATTTTTATAGTAAGTATTCTATTTATGTTACTAAAGTCCACGTTTTATGTGCCTGTAGGATCAATTTTTATGAAAAAACCAATAAAAACTTTTGCAATGTATAAAATAAATATAGATAAGTAGGAAAAAATAAGATACAATAAATTTAAAAAAAGTGGTAAAATTTAGAATAATTTAAATAAATAAACAGACTGAGCTTAAATATTATCTAAGCAAATAAAACAGAGCATATCAATGAGTCTTACAATTAACTATAAAGCAACTTAAAACTAACCTTATTAAATGTGATTACGGCAAAACAACACTTCGTAAGTGTTACGATAAATATCCTGTAGGTAATCTTATTTCGAATACTGTAACAGATTATAGAAACCCAATATGTACGCAAACCGTAGAGAATTAGGTACATCGTACATAAGCACAAAGGCGATGCGACCACATGTTTCAATGTAGTGTAACAGATATTTAGCGTATCGTGTAACTGATACTCGCGAGTGGCATAATTATGATTAATAAACTCGGTCATTGTATTATTGTAAGGACGCGTATTCCTTTGTGTATGTTGGACCATGTCCGTCAAATATTTTTTAAATATTTTTTTTTTAACTTTGCCCCACACTAGGATCTCAGACCCGGAAAAAATATTTATTTGTTCCGAGCGGGAATCAAGCCCGCGACACTTAGTGCATCAGTCGATTGCACAACCACTGCGCCAACCGTGTAGTCAAAATATTGAAATTAAATCTAACCAGTGCGGCATTAAGCAAGCGCGGGGCCCGTACCAAATTCTATCGAGAGCCCTTGTTCTGCTATGGCCTGTTAAGTATAAAGTGATTTTTTGCAGAACTTGTGCGTTTACCGTATGTATTATATTTTCTTAATAAATTTCAGCCAAAAAATTACGCTGAGGCGGAGGTGGGCGGGTTTGGATACGTGGGGTCCCATTTTGCGCGGGGCCCGTAGCAATTGCTACTCTTGCTGCGTGGTTAATCCGGCACTGAATCTAACTGCTTAACATACTTACAAGCAATGATATTTTTGAAATCATTGGTGACATTGACATATTCGTTAAGTTTTAAAAAATGTACGAGGGGTTAATTTCACTACCTAATCCACAATCGAAACGCAGCTAATCAACGACTTTTGAAAACAGCCCAAAAGTCGATTCGATTACGATTATGTCGATTTGATTGATCCCAGAATCATAATAATATTTTTTTATTCTTACTTGAACCAAACAATTAAAATTATATAACCTCTGATATTGTAGTTATTAAATGTGAAATTTGAACGTACAAATGGCTAGCGCGTTTTTTATAAATTATGTTACGGGTAAGTGTTTTAAAAAATCGACGTTAAAAGCTCACTTCACTATTCCTTAAACTTAAAACTTTGTGTACACGTATAGTCAAAACTTCAGGCGTGAACACAGACGATGTAGTAAACAATTCTTTCTCTGGCTCACTCCATGTTATTTTTAGGTCAATAGCTTTTGAATTCGCTCATCGGTCGTAGTTGGACCAATGAAAATGTATGGCGTTATGTGTGAGTGAGCCAAGAATAAGGAGTTCATTTGTTTTTAATGGAAAAAGTACGATGGACGCTGTGACTGCTGGAGTGGAGTTAGCGACCACAACAGCATACTAGACAACGGGGACGATCACCTAAACGCTGGATAGATGACATATTTTAGTGTCATACGGTCCAGATTGATTAGTCAGGGCTCAAGACCGCCAGGAGTGGAAGAATTTGGATGATGCCTACACGTAGAATTGGGTCGGTAGGTAGGTACTGCGAGGTAGGTACTGCATAGTAGGTAGGTATTGCAGTGATGATAACATGATTTTATTAATACTGTTTTTATTTTTGGTTAGAATTTAAAAGAAGAGATACCTATTACACTTTTTATGACGTCGAGGGTCTGACGATGACGGAAGGCAGTCTTAGTAACGAAGTTCGTAAGAAACTTGGAGTTTGATCTTAGATTTGTGTAATTGTAAAGCGACGCGAAGTAGACACAATAGCAAATCTTAATAAATAAGGTAAGCTTGTTTTAGAAAAAAGTCGGTATAGACTTGCGAAGTTTGAGACTGGGTATTTATATATTTAATTTAATTGCGAAGACGTTTAGTAGATTAGTATGGAAATAACTTGAACAGGTTGTAAGCATGTTTTTTGCCAATATATTTATTTTAGTGTCGTCTCAGACTGTGTAGGTAGCTCACGAGATAATTATACGATTATTCACTCGGATAACTGTAATGTTTAACATGGCCCAGATGCAATTAACGCCTAAGGCGCTACTACTTTTGAAGTACCTAATCGTTATCTATTTTTGAAGTAGTATGCTTCTAATAATCGGAGATTAAATACGATTTTGATCGACCTTTTTGTTTGAGTTCGATTCGAGTAAAGTTTTCGGGTTTTTTTTTTTTAATAGAGATTATCCATCTGTATTTGTACTCGGTGTGACTTAATAACGGCAAGGTTAACTGTAGCTGAAAGCCCTTCGGGGAATATAGCCTTGATGCTGTTTATGATTTCGCTAAAAACAAATAGATGTTATCGCATCACATCTGTAGATATTGCTACAATCATGAGATAAACTGGAATACCTATGAGATACGATACAAAATCATTGTTTTGATCTGAAGTATCGAGTTGTTTGAAATGTTTTAGGATTTATATTTAAATAAAAAATATATAAATAAAGGTATCTGGCACACGAATGGTAACCGCAGCTTAGTTAATTTAGTTTAAATTAAATATCCTACAAAACACGAAAGGATATTTCTGACTACTAATATTTGTGTCGCATGTTTTATTTTTAACTGACTAATTGTCTCATAAACAGGTTAGGTGCGCTAACTTTGATTACTACGGTAGATAGGTATTAGATAGTTTAACGGTAAAAATATTTTTTGCTAATGCTAAATTGTAGATTATATTAACAGGCTGGCTGTGAAAAATCGTTGAATTTATACTCAAAACAAGAAAAAGTATGAATTCACAGCTAATTGTGATTTCACACCTAAGTAGGTTTTGGGGCACGGTATTTCTACGATTCACTGATTATGCGCGTAATTTCAGACGCTGTATGGCATCCACAATGCTTTGTTGATAGTCAACTTTTTGGCAGAATTTGAGGATCTTTTTCTGTGTTTCTAGAAGGGTGTGTTCCTGAAGGCCAATTCAAATAAACAATTAGTTAGTGGAATTAGCCTACTAATTTAAGTGGGTAAGAGTGACTTGGAAGGTCGTCACTGGGCTTCGGACACAGGGAACAGACCAGCAAGCGCCACATTGTGTATATTGGCAGAATTTCCATTAAAAGTGTTGTATGTATATGTTTTGATTTAAGCAAATAATTGTTTGCGAAACTTGTGCGCGACATTGCAATGATATAAAAATTTATGAAACCTGTTTATTGCGTTGATTTGGGTTATAAAACGGACATATCCGAGATAATAATGAATAAAATAAATAATCATACATTTTCTAATTAATAAACTTAGCTGCTGTTTCTACAGTAGGAAATTTCGACATGCCTTTGGTAATTGAAAGAGTTTGTCGAGTGCCACATATATACGAGTGGTTAATAATAATAATAATAATAATAAATCATTTATTTCGGGTTGCATAGACCCATAGATAAATACCTTAACCTAAGTATACATATTATAAAATAAAATCTGTGTTAGTAAATAAAAATTAAAACTAATGTTAGTAACACTTCACTGGCACTAAGTCTTGGTGCATTCCATTAATGAGTGGGTAGGTACTTTAATGACTTGAGTGTGCCAAATAATATGCGAAGATACTATTAGCGATACGTCTAGAAGTTATTATATCGGAGCTATGAAAATTGTTTCAGTTTTGCTGTCCGTGTGTGAATGTGTAGTTCGTATGCGTTAATATATCTACACTCTTTACCGACACACGAGTTCATAATCTCGTGTGCATCCTTTTCAGTGCTAATCAAGTGAATTGTCAAAATGTTTCACTATTGCATGACGCGTGCGCCAGCGTCACTCCGCCGCTGGGCGGTGCGCCGCCCACTGAAAACGTTCAAACGCCAGTCTCGACGTCCACTCCGCGCGGTCCGCCTGTCGTTTCCCGCGGCGGCAAACAAAACCCTTATTTATAACTGTATCCATATCAAACTGATATTCGCAAGTGATACGAAAACCCGCGCCATTTTTGTTTTTAATTTTTCTTTTTTACATTTCGAGCGGGAAACGACGACGCGATTCGATTAGTTGATTCAATGTTCTTAATTTAAATTGTAGTGTTTCGGACTAACGGGGTGACAAATGTTTTAAGTGCATTTTTGAGGATATATAGTGGATTCTTTTTTAAAAGGTATTTTCTTTATTTTTAACATTTCCACTCAAATCCTTAAATTTCTAATGTGTAGACTAATATGAAAATAAGACGTGTATTATTGTGTAAAAAAACTGATGATTTTTTAAATTAATTAATGTTTTATTTATAGAGCAATTATCAATTAATAGACTATGATTAGTGATGATGATTTCGTAATACTTCATGAATATTTCATTAGATTCTTAGAGTTGAGCAATACAATAACATTAATAAACTGATGTGATTAGACAAACAAGGTCTCAGTGCTGGGCAAAGACCTCATATATCAATATAATAGACATTGCCAATAGATGCTATCATTGGAATGATTCGATGGTCGGCTCACTGGACCGGTAATATGATAATTGGTTGTTATCCAGTTAATTCTGACGACTCTCGCAACAAGAAATGAACTAGATGCTTCGTGGCTACAAGTCATAATTATTTTAGTCTGAGGTTTACAGGTGAAATATGATTGAATGAAGGCCTATGGGTGATCGCGTGACCAAACCCCTAGGGTAACGACCCCACCTAAACTTTGGTCACCCTAACTTTTTTTATAAATTACAATGTCAACACGCTGAGGCATTTTATTTTAACGATCATAATCGATATTACGAAAACGTTAACCATGTAATTTTTCATCAGCGTAGCCTTACTTAATTTTTTTAAAATTTCGACTATTATTAGAGATTCTACCTAACATCACGCCTACCTATATTAGGCAAGCAAAAGCATACATCCATAATTTCACCGATGTCGTTATTAAGTCCCATATAATAGGGACGAGCTTATTGTCACCTACAGCGCACAAAGCCGATCTCAGGCCAAACTGAAAATTTCGGAAAATTCTTATAACACTTTGGTCGACCTGGGAAGTGAATTCAGGGCCTCATGTTCATCAGCCGCGCATGCGCCCACTAGACGAATGAGGCAGTTTAGTAAATTTCTATTAATTTTTAAAAAGTTTGTATTTTCCCTTTTCATTCTCCGGAACTTTAACTAGACCTGACAAAATGCTTTCTTTCTCTAAATATAGATACACAAATCAGCTGTCGACGCAAATGAGATGTGACATCGGGTTAGACACTGGAATTGAACTGAACCATCTGTTACGATATTAAATTTTGGTAGAATCTAAAAATAAAATTACTAATAAATTCAACCCGTTACTGTCCCACTGCTGCGCAAGGGTCTCTTCTCAAAATGAAAAGGGTTAGGCCTTAGCCCACCACGCTAGCCCGGTGCGGGTTGGCGGACTACACACACCACCAAGAACTTTATATCACCCTCTCAGGTGTGCAGGTTTCCTCACGATGCTTTTCCTTCACCGTTAACGCAAGTGAAAATCAATTTTGATCCGCACATGATTCCGAAAAGTCAGAGGTGCTGGCCGAGTTTGAACTCTGACCCTCCTGCATGGAAGGCAAGCGTTCAACCGCTAGGCTATCACTAAAAATTACTAAACATGAGGAAAAATAAATAGGTAATTAGAAAGAGATAAGTGCCGAGGAAAAGTAGCATAAGATCATGTTTAGCAAACCCGTTCCTTATGATAATTGTCCTACCATAATCATATTTCAGTCGCGTTTATGTAATAGTAACAATATATCACATTACCCAGCTATGTACTTACTTCTCGTGTGATCTAACAGTATCGTGACATCAGCGCAAAAATGAATATTAAACCTTGTTTGTTATTCAACTGTTTAATCACTATAACGCCAAAGCTAATTTCTTGTGACTGTTGGATGGGATTCAATTTTAGAGATCGAACACTTTTTTATATCAAAATGAAATAAAAAAAAGAAACTAGAAAACAATAGACGATCCTTACATCAAAGGTCAACAAAGTGGGGATACTGGAGATTTAATGAAACGAAATGAAACGAAACGGGGCCTAAATTATTTTCTTTTGTCATTTCGTGATGAGCTATCTAACATATGCAAATTGCGGATCCAGAAGTACAAGAAAGGTTACTCAGTCAGAGGTCCGTTGTCGGTGTGGTCCGTTTCGTGCTCTCCACCAAACGGAGCGCCGAACGCGTTCGATGTAGTAAATCGAATTTGTCAAAAGAAACTTACACTAGGACCTCTGGTAGCTGGTATCGACACTGGCTGCTTAGAGAAGATCCCAGGGTTCAACAGTCGTCATTCGTAGGGGCTCTTTCCTTGCACCCTAAATTATATGAACCAGGGGCATATGGTACGTCCACCAGGTTTCGAACCGACGACAAACCGAGAGAGACACCCAAGGCCAAGACTACTGGCCATTGCAGCCAGTTTGATTATAGTAAGCAGGAAATAAGGAACTTCCTTCAATCAAAAAGGTGTTTTATGTAGACCTAGTCATGATCTGGTTTCGATATTGATTAACTATATGAGACTAGTTTTACACGTGTGCCTCACAACCTGGCGCGTGCAGGTACTCGGTTTCTTCCGGATCTAAGCTCTCCACCTGGTCATTGGCTCATAAAGAACATGTTCTTTCTCTTAAAAAAATATTACGAGCATTCCGCTAATGTCCGGTTGTAGGAAGTCTTAAACAAGTTTAAAAATAATGTAAAAACAAAATGTTCTTCGTTCGTGGTCTGAGTTTTATCTTTCCTGAGAAATCTGGACTAGTTTTTTGTAGCTTAGATGTAAATAGCTTGTATTCAAACGTGCTGCTGAGAATGCTGAGCGGTTTTTAGTTTCGTGATTCATTACCCTATTTCGTGTGCGTAATAAATTACGCATGAAAAACATTTATCTATTTACACCATTTGATTTTCATTTCACCAAGAATGTAAACAAATATCGAATTCAAATGGTACATCTTAAAACATCTCTGGAGATATTCTACTGTAAGAACTCTTTCGTAACAAGAAATATGTCTTCTGAATGACCTTAAAATTACATACAAAAAATGTAAAACAACGCCCTATTATTCCTTCGCAACTCTCTCTTACCGAATGTATTTAGAACTAGCCTATGTGCTATTCCAGACTATAATCTATCTCTGTGCCAAATTTCATCCAGATCCGTTCAGCCGTTCTGTCGTGAAAGAGTAACAAAGATCCATCCATCCATCCATCTTCAACTTCCGCATTTATAATATTGGTAGGATAGGATATTAGTACGAAGTAGGATTAGTAGGATAGGAAGTACGATAGGATGTGGATGCTTTAATTTTATTTGTACACATATTTTAACTGAACTATCTATTTTAACCTTTATATTAAGTGCAGAGTTAAGAAATGTGCAAGAGGCAAGGGCGTGGTACTATTAGCTTGTGAGTGACATGTTTGAGAGTAGTTTGCGTAGGTTTCTAAGGGCCCTACGGTCCGACGACATCATTAGGTACTGAATTTACGCAAGTTAAAGTGGCCACCCTACTTATCATTTCGAAGTAACACGAAAATAAATCCACAATCTATAATAAAAATTAGCTACATTTTTGCAAGTCAATGTCCCATGTGAATGTTCCTTCGCTTCTGTGTCTCAACAAAGAAGATGCATCTCTAAATGGATGGTGAAGTAGGAATGTCCAACATCCGTCGATGTCTCCAACATTGGCCAAATACAAACTTATACAATAAGGTTGAAAACATACCTGTCAGCATCGATTCGTATTTTATTTATAAAAATATCTACGCACGCGAGATTAGATTAAATGCGTAAGTAATTTTACCATTAAAGTCTCTAGACATTCTCGGCTCGTAAGTAACTAATCCACAACTATGTACCTACTATTTTTATAATTATAAAATATGGAGACAAAATTATGCATGCGAGCAAAATTAACTGGTCACTCTTAAGTATGTTAACACATTACCGTGAACACGTTCTAGAGCATCTCACTTGAATCACAAATACGTTCTGTTTACGCAGCCACTAAGTAGCGTAAAAAGAGAGATCTACAACTGTATCTTTCTCTCAGTGGTCTATAGAAAGTATGAAAAATCCGTGTGTTTCTTTCAAAGAACATGTGCGTAATATCAAAAACAAAGCTTGTTAACGCCGTAAATCTTGTTTAAAGCAACAAACTGTTCGTTTCGTTTCTGTTTACAACGCCCTTGCATCATTGACGTAGAAAGCGATTTGGTCTCCAGACTTGAATGTCAGATGTGAAACACACTTGGCACTTCGCCATAAAGTATTTAGCAGAAGCCGGGAGCTTTGAAGGACGACACTGTAGTGTAGAATTTATTCGGGCGATGCGGATAATTTTTTTGGCAACTGTAAACAAGGATTTATGTACAGATGAAACTGGCTTAGGTTGGATATGACAAGATTGTTCCGGAAATCCGTATGTAAAGAAGAAAACAGTTAAATATTCCATCTATACATATAAATAAAATTGGAGTGTCTGTTTGTAATATTGAAATAACCGTTTTTTACTACATGCCTATGAATATATATACGGTACATACACCAAAATAACATTTTTTACAATTTTTGTCCGTCTGTCTGTTTGTATAGGCTAATCTCTGAAATGGCTGGACCGATTTTGACGGGACTTTTATTGGCAGGTTGCTGATGTAATAAGGAGTAACTTAGGCTACTTTTATTTTAGAAAAAGTCTTTTATTTTAGAAAAAAATAGGGTTAAGTGCATTTGGTCTTCTTAACTTCACGTAACTTTTATAATTTTTTTTTTTTTAAATGGCGTTTCGCACTAAAAAATACATTGTTAAGTTCCGACATCCACGCGAACGAAGTCGCGGGCACAGCTACTTTTTGAACATAATCGGAATATGGAATCAACAATAAGGAAATTAGAATGTTGTAATGATAAACGAGTTTCTACATAATTATTATCTAATAATGTATGTATACCAGAAAATCATTGCTTACAAGTCGATCATTTACTTCCCAGAATCCTTTAAAACTAACACCTACTTTAAATCAGTCGATCCAAAAACGTAATCTAAAAGTTCACTGACCGTAAGATTTACTTCAAGAAAAACCTAAATATTTATGTTTGCTCGTCAGTTGCCGGGCAACGGAAGAAGGGTCGAAAGTTGAAGTTAGAAATAATTACCTACGAGAAATAAGCTATGCAATGAATAAACTTCCTTATAACTCGACTGATGAGATTCATAGTAATAATAATGTGCTAATGACAGACACTTTCACTGATAGGTGATTATACTATAGCCAGGTATTTATTCTCGTAGTCAGGAGATAGAAATTAGAATGGCTTGATATATTGATACTGTTATCGCGGTAATCCAACAAAAATCTATCAATTGTGACGATAGATTGTTTCATTACTGCTTTTCTAAACCTCAATAAGACTAGGTGGATAAGATTGTAAGATGAGATTTCTTCTGACAATTGACCATTTAGTGTTTTAATGGCTTTATTCGACGTCTGACGGAGGAATTCGCGACGAGGTGAACCGAGTAGGCAGCGTAAGGAACTGGGAGCCTATTCCACTAAGTGAACTGCAACTGATCAACAAATTTTGTGTAGTTTTAATATAAGATAACCGTCCAAAATTCGTTGATAGTTACTGGAATTGTGTCCCTGGTCGTGTAGGCGGGATAGACATGACAAAACGTCAAAGTAAAGAGATTTGGGTGTAAAAGGCGAAGCCTTTGCACAGCAGGGGGACACTCAAGAGTCCGTAAAAAACCTATAATTAGTACATAGTTATAGCTAAGGCGAATCTAGGAAAATATTCTCGCTATAAAATACATGGATGGTTCTAAAAGTTATCCTCTTTAAAGAAGTCTCTTAAAAAAAACGTCTAGTACCACCCTACCATAATATGGCCAAAACGGAGTAATCTCGTGTCTGCAATTGAAGTGGTTTTTGCCGTTTGCTGTTTCATTCTACAGTCGTAGCGATTTTTTATGTTTGATGTCATTATTTCTGCATTGCTAGGATTACCGTTTCTTATTGTGTTAGTAGACATGAACAAAGAGATAAGTGTACCTACAGGAGCATTAGATAATATGACGTTTTCACATTCAATAAGTAATATTAAATATTTGTTTAAATCTCAATGTAAAAAAATCAAAGTTAATTCACAATAAAAGAATCCAGAATATTCACTGATTACCGTTAATTCTACAATTCGAAATGATTAGATATTGGTGGAATTACTACCAATAAAGATGATTCAGAGATGAGCTTATACGACACAAAAGCACATAATTAAATAATAGTACTATGAAGGTACGGACTTGATTGGTTCCGTCTGACCAGCCACAGACAAAGCGGGATGCATTTCATGCATTACTTCACGACCTCCCACAAATGTGTCATACAAGACGATTGTTCCAGATATACGACAGAATATGTTATGCTGTTTGTCTATTATCGTAAAAATATTATTATTGACAGAGTTAACAACCTTTAAAGAGTTGGGGATTACGTATTTTGACAATTGAAGCCTGAGCCTTTAGTGGCAATGTCTGAATTAATAAAAATTGTATATATCAGTACATATTAAGTGTCATAACCAAGCAACTAGGATCACGATGTTGTGAAAGCGCCTGTAAAGACCCAGTTGAAAAAAATAAAAATCTTTATCGTTGAAATCGGACGGCTAAGAAATGGTCACTTTTGAGGACTGTCTTCATGAAAACCGGGCAAGTCTTACGTTGAAGTAAATAACTTTATAATATCTTCGAAAATCAGTTTTATTATAGAAGCTATTCTCAAATTAAGTCTAGATACTCTATTTAACCGAATCAGGTCAAATGTAGGTGTGTCTACGTGAGCATATGTAAAAAACTGTGGCCTCATTTTCGCTCTACATATTTTAGGAAAAGAAAAGGTGAATAGAATATTTTTCAAAAATTTAAGTCAATTAATGTTTGTTATCATAATTATGTTAATTAATGAACTAATTATGTCAAGACAACATTTTATAGTACATGGACCGAGGTCGTAGAAAGAAGAATCAGTAGAAAAACTTATTTCTATGTTGCGAGATCTTGCAAATCTGATTCACGCATTGCTAAACACATTGAATGAGTGTTCATGATATTTTCAGATAGATGACTACACGTACCCGAAATCTTATTAATACTGATGGAATCATAATTTAGGAGCATCTACAAATATTTAGAACACTAGCAGTTGATCAGATCAGTTTTCTGTTCAGTTTTTCTGTCTCTCCTTTTCGTCCTTTTCCTTGTACAACGTTACAATTTCATCTATGAAGTTTAGTTAATTCTTTTCCCACATCTTTATTACTTTATATTTGTTCACTCGTCCATTAAATCTCCTCTACCCCAAGCCCCACAATCGGTACAACACATACGATAAGAATTTTAACTTCATCCAGCAGTCTATTCTTGAAGAGCACATTATTCATTCCCATTTCATCCTCTCTCTCATCTCTACATACCTTACAGACAGTTAAATACATAATTTCTCGACGCATTAAGTCGTATGCACATACCGTGAAATATGCATACCTACACGTAGGTATACATCTAAAGATACTCACTAGGTCATCGGGTTCAATTCGCGGCGGTAATTGTAACAATTGCACGTCCTTTGAACGCGCTTCCTTATTAAATTGGACCTAATTCGCGCTGTTATGCGCCCGCGCCGTGACGCTAGCTCTGAAATATATTGCATAGTGATTGTAGAGTTTGTTGACTCCGAGCGTATAATAGAGATTTATAGATAGCTGTAGCCATTGTAGGTATACGGCGCTGAATTTTTGTAGTGCACATGTGCTATGTTTAAAAATGGAGAATCAGAATTCCCAAGGATCAGGCGAGGCGGAAACTCGAGGAACAAAACGAGTATTTGAGCGCGTCACAACTTCATAAGACTTCAGATTGTTGGCTGAATGGAAGAAACACGTAATTGTTTGGAAATAACTTCGCTCGGCCCATCTGCACACAGTCTACCACTCCATTTCACATGCATCATTTTCTCAGTTTCCATCTTGCGTAAAATAGCTGAATGTATTAGCACTTTTCATTAGATTTCTAGGAACAGATGACTGCTCACTTCCCGTCTGTGTCGTAAGGTTATATTAATTAAGCTCAACCTAAGACGTAGCTTCTACTTGTTCCGTATTTAGTAACATCACATCCTAATCACCATGAAGCGTGCTTAACACGTTATCATTATAATATATTTTGTTTGTTATAAGAACTTTTACAGTGAATAAAACGTGCGCACGCATTTCGGGTCTTATATCAAAAACAAGCTGACACCGTTTTCATTTTCGTACATTTTTGGGTTGACGGTAACTCGGTTGATTTAAAACTAGTAATGTACTTGTGTTGCTTTTCATATCATGTTTCAAATTGCCATATATAAAAATTGTTTTCAACTGGTCTTAAAAATTAAGGGGTACCAGTAAGACGGTTATGATCGATATTTATTTTTGGAATAGATTGTCCCCTATCTTCTTTCAATATTGGAAGTTGCCACCTGCGTGCTGTTCGATGTCGTCACCTAGTCTGTGCCAGTCTGGCCTCGGGGCCGTGTTCAAGGGTGATAAACTATTTATAATAAAATTAGGGTGTCAACTTCCCAATATCTCTTCTACCTGTGTAACTTCGTGATGTTAATCCATTAGCTAATTGTGTCACAGTGGCGACTGACAGACTGACCTATTTTAAATTGTGTTACTATTTTTATTTCGCACTTATCACGCGGGCTGTCCATCATAATGGCGATGACGGGAAGAATATTAATGTTTCCTATTAAAATTATGTAATATTTTCTCCATTACGTTAGATCACTAAAGATATTAACTACCAATTTGTCACTGGTATTAATTAATTATTAATCCTCGAATTTTAACATTCCTTTGAAGATGATCTTTGATGTCCAAAGTCAATTTCCTCATAGGTTAATTTATTAGCTCGTTACAACTGCAATTTAATAATTAGTGCTTAAAAACACGAATTACATCATCAATAATTATTACATTATCCATCGAAGATAATTAGAAATAGCAGTCGAGTAACGACGCTAACATGTACATATAATATATCCTCAATTTATTAAAAAACCGTGGCAGGTATATTTATAAATATAACTATGATTAAAACTAATAATTATTGATTGAATAATATGGATACAAGATGCATACATTATTTAAAGCAGTCTCTATACTGTATCATTTACATAAAAGTAGGTCATTATTATGTAAGTTCCTGTACTAATTTGAATTGAGACTTTCTCCCGGTGCTTGCCATGTATATAATAGGTTAGACAAATAAATACATAATATTTTATATTTCTGTTAGTTGACTGCTAATAAACTAGCATAATTCGACCAAATAATTATATACTTAACGTCTGGTGACACAGACACTGATCTAACGAAAATCAACACGGAATTTGAAAACAAAGAATCTGTACATAATGTGTGATACACCTGACTTAAGCTCAATATTCTTACATGTGACAACTAGCCTTCGCCCGCGGCTTCGCCCGCATTGATTACAAAACCGTGCATTTATTCGTGTCACACGTAGCGCCATCTAGAGTCCTAAAGCAGTTGTGACCGTCGAAAATTATTAGTCTTTCCCTCGGGAACAGTGCCTTTTTCTGGATGAACCCTATGTCCTTTTCTGTACCCTGGACAACGTATATGCAGTTTCATGATGATCGGTTCAGTGGTTTTATCGTGAAAAGTTAACAAACAAACTTATTTTCGCATTTATAATATTAGTTAGGATTTCTATTAATTTTTCACACAATTTTTCACGTCATTCACCATCGAACATAGCACTTGCAACAGTGTTGAAATATCGAAAACTCAAAACAAATAATAGTGTCTGTGTCAATTTAACTTTCACATTGTATCGTAACAATTATTGCTGTTATTTTAATTACGCTATTAAGTTACAAGCATTTTCAGTCTTAACTAAGATGAAACCAATTGACATATCTTGGAAAATACGTAGGCTTCTTAAGTTGCGGATGCATTAATAATACACTTGTACGTTATTACATTGCAGTTCTATTAGTTTATGAGTGAAATAAAATCCTACGGTGAAACAATGATCAGAATCTATCTGTATATATAAAAATCAATTGCCAAAAATGTATTTAAGCGCATAACTTCAGAACGGCTGCACCTATTTGACTAATTCTGTTTTTGTTGTGTTTGTAATTGTCAGGACAAGGTTTGTGTGTAAGAAATTTTTTGGAAAATTCACCTGAAGCGTCGCAAAATTTGGATGGTATTTTTGTATGAATCTTTTGGTTTTCTTCATTAGTAAATTGTGAAGCGATTGCAAGCCGTGCGACGCCGAGGCGGGGCGCTAGTTCTAAATAAAACATAGTAACTTGGGTAATTCCTTCCACGAACAAAATCTAACTAATTACTACACAAAGGCACGGTTTCAGTGTTTACACAAAGATTACTGGGCACGCAAACATTGAATGAGAACATGGCGGGGATTTAAAGACTACTGTTTAATTCTTAGCTGGCCATCGTCCCACATAGTTGTTAACGCACTGACCTACTTCCACTCAGCGTAAACACTCTTGCACAAACTAATTCATTTTACGTTTTATGGAAACACGTGCCTATTTATGACCAACTAATCTTTGTTAATTCAGTCTGACACTGCAACCGTTCAGTTTGGCGGAATGCCTAAACCCTACAGATTGGGTACATCAAAATTTAGCTACCGACGAAGAATTAATAACGTAACATAAGTTTTCAATAATAATTTCAACTTGGCTCTGCTCCAACTCCCAACTATATTCAATTTACATGTTTTGCATTTCAGAATTGGCAACACGACCCCGGTATAGAGGAACCACACGAATCGATACGAATAACGATAACAAAGCGATCCGTACGTTCATAGTACGGGGCCAAAGACCGCGGACGATCGAGACGTAGTCCCGAATTGTGATAACGAAGCCGGGGACGCCCAACATGGCGTCCACCGACACATCGACCACCAGCAGTCAGATATCCGCCGTAGCAGCTGAGGAACACAAGCGTACCGTCGACGAAGCATTCTTAAACAAGATGAAAGGCCTCGTCGAAAGGTTAAGGCTTGAGAACGTGACCTTGAAGAGGTCGCTCGACATCGAGCGGAGCGAGGTCCGAGCCCTTAAGGCCCGCCACGAGAGCACACTCAGAAACTTAAAGACTGAACACAGGAAGAAAGAAGAATTTCTAGAAAAACAGTTAAGAACACCTAAACTTGACAAATCATCAGACATTGTCCAGTCAAACGAAAACAAACTGTTAGAATTAAAGAAATTAACGATAGAAATTCAGTCTTTAAAGTCAGCAAACAAGGGTCTTCAAGAAAAACTCAAGGTAACTTATTTATTTATTACGTCTTTTAAGCTTGTGGAACAGTATTTCTAGGACGAATACTAAGGTACTAATTAGTTCTCCTATCAATAACACATAAAACATTTCTTGTAGATTTGTGATGCTTAAAGCTTTTCTGTCTTTATTTTCAATAGCGCCAAGTCGACTGCGGTCCTCGTTGTACTCTTCTGTTCTGCTCCAGTATTGCAAAATTCCTCCTTGGTTAAGATGATGCAATATGTTATTTATTCTGTTCAGATATGGACTTCCGTAGCGTAGACCATAAACTACAAAACATGGTAAAGGACAGTCTGGCATCGTAACGAACAGTTGTCGTCCCCTGTCCATGTTCGATAGTTTTCTACTTACGTATTGAGAATCAGTTTTCCTCATCAACGTTGCATATTGATACTCTCTTTTGTCTAGGATCTCCTTTATTTTTTTATCGTTTAATGCTATAATGCGGTCCTTGACTAAATTGTAGATATCTGGAGGAAGGCTATTGTTAAAAATGTTGTAGTCGCGATTATGGACTCCCAGTGTCAAATTTGAATGTGCTAATTCAACCATCGAGTTTATATCTGGTTTGTTACGCGGGTATGTTACCGCAGAAGTAATTATTCCCTAGAACGAAAAAGATTTCATGTTGTAATGTAAGATGATTATGAATGATATAAGAGCACAATTATATAAAATTACTTACGTCAATAGCGCAGTCGATGATCAAGGAGTATAAGATGATTAGTAAAACCAGGCACCTGAATATCGGTCCTACGAATGTGAAATCAACCGTTTGTCTTATGAAACATTTTATGAGATCAAGCAAATTAGCTCCAGTGCTTCGTCTATCATCGATATTCAATAAGTTTATTTCAACTTTTCTCACCCCAATTGCAATTATGATGAAAATTGTAAAGGTAAATAAAAACAGACAAAGCATCTCGACTGATATCAATTTTATCGTTGTTTTAAATGTCGATTGTTGATCTGATTTCTTGACTAGAAAACATAATTCATCTTGTACGAGAGGATATGTTGTATCAATGTAGCCGTAATAGCTGTTTTTGAGGATCCTCGAATTTAATTCAAGATCGGTGTAGCCCTCTATTAGATCACCAGTGACTCCCGTTGCTGTACCATTTTCAAGCAGATCTCCAACCGTGCTGTCGTCTCTTGGGGCTAGAGGATAGCAAGAAGCGTTGAGAAATTGTATTACAGTTTTAGCAAGTACCGAATCACAACGCACAGGCCCAGTCTTATCAGATACAAAGACCTTTCTAAAAACACTCAAACGCAGTCCGTATCCATACATATTGCTGTATTGTTTAGAGAACAAGAGACTCACGTCTGTAACGTCTGTTATATCTTTAATTTCTTGAAAGAAAGGATTGTATGTATACATTTTCAATCGATCAGTTTTCAATATCAACACTGAATTTGTTATGCTGCTGCTCCATAACAATTGAAAATGATTAGTCAAGTCGTGATAAAAATATTTGTTCAATTCAACTGGGGTGTTAATGACGAAAATAACAGCACTCCTGGGTTTGAAAATTCCAGTTCTCTTCAGTGCATTTATTACATTCTCGCTGACATCTATGGATAGTTCGTTTGATGTTACCAAGTAAGCCGTCTCTCCGTGTGTGTTGTACTTTGGTTTTACAACAGTTTTGTTGGAGAATGGACATCCATTTAACAGCATGACGTTATATCCATATCCGTATTGCTCCGTGTATTTTAAGATTCTGTTCTCAAAGTAAGTGAACTCACAAAAAGTGATGGTAAAGAACCACTGGCGGAAAGAGTTGTACATTATATTGACTACTTCGAAAGCAAATTCCGCTTTCATCCACGTATCATAGTTATATTCCAGCACTTCTCGATAAAGAGCGTTAGATTCATTTAAGCATAGAGATGGACTAAACAGTAATATTACTGCAAAAATTACTAACATTTTGAGATGTTGAGCGTTCGTAGCGAATGGTGTCTAGTCGCGAACTGTCGAGTTTAAGGTCATTTTCATATTAACGGGGCGTTTTTAAATCATTAGCGAGTGTGTCATCGCTCATTGTGTGTTTAATAGAAGCATGTCAATTACAGTCTAGGAAAATATTGACGTTTAATATTGTGTCGATATTAAGTATAGGTACGTTCGATAATGTTAGTGGGATGCTCATTAACCGATTGCAATTTTGACACAACAACATGATCTATATTTTGTTAGTTATAAACGTCTCAAAGCTGTATTAGTAATCCAATTAGACTTCCACTAGTTTGTCACGTGCGACCTTATCAGTTTCCCCAATACAGCGGACTCTGGTCTCACCGAAATCATCTCCAGGATTCTATTGGTGCTCCCCCAAATCCGGCGCACTAGGGACGCTGATCTTATACGCATTATATTTTAGCAAACATACTCGAGGCACTACGGTATCGAGAGAGTCTCACCAGAATCCTGAAAGCATTGTATAGAAGAAAATGTATACTAAATTTTCATCAGGCCGACGACTTTATCTTTGTTGAGAAAGTTAGCTGTTCTCTTTATTAAAAAAAAAAAGGAATTCACTGTTATCTGCTCGCACGGCTAGTCTTAATATTCTATTGGATGTTTTCATTATCTAGATCCCGCTGCTTGCATCATCTGACTTGAATTCGCACGTCACACTGTAATAGACGAGGTGATTGGGATCTCTTATCTAATTGAGTGGTGTAAATAATTTTGATTCACATTCGGAATATAATTTTACTTTAACTGTGATTCCTGTGTAGTGGTCTCGTATTGGGTCCAAATCAACGTTTTCTTTTGTTTATTGCCATACACTATAACGCTTTCAGTCGTTATTTGAATTCCCCAGTTGTACTGTAAATATTGATAATCTATTACCTACCTATCTACCAGGTTTAAGTTCGCTGCTTACAATGTGATCATTCTATATCACTTTGCGAGTGGACCAAGCAAATACCTACAAGTTGTTTTATGATTTCTAGGTACATTTTGACACTTCTTTAAATATAAGTAACTTCTTACATTTCTAATCTTATGTCGATGGTGAATCTAATTGTCCCTCGAATATTAATCATGTGTTGAATTTTGTACAGGTCACGCAGGCGGCGGAGTGCGCACGCGCGGCCGAGCTGCGCGCGCAAGCGGCAAAGCACAGCGCGCTCGAACAAGCCGCGCGGAGAGACGCGCGCGCACAGTGCCATAAACTGGTCAGTACAGTAATCAATCGACCTATCACACTGTTCAAGCTACCGAAAGGTATGATTATATCTTTCGGTTGGGAGAGAGGTCAATTATTATTGGTCTTGACGGAGTCAGTCTCATACTTGCGTAAGCATAAGCTATCCCGTCATCTGTCTGTCATGAGAGCTTTTTCAGTCTGAGGCAAGGTGTGCTGCGTTCAGAAGTAACTTTAATGATCTAGGAACCTGGATCTCGTGCACTTTTCAAATATTTACCTGAAATCACTGTTAAAGAATCGATGTTTTGTTTTTTCAAAAGATATGTATGTGCTACCAATTGGCGATAAGAGTCTCATTAGTAAAATGTACTAGATTATATTAATGACGATTTATTTTGATCTCACTATATGTTAAACGTCTCAACCAAGCTTGCCTAAAAGATAATATTATTATGTTGTGTACATCTGCCTAGGTACGTACGTTTTCGTTGGTGAAGCGTAAAACGAGGCCGTCTTATATTTGTGGAAATATGAAAATTCTAAATATATCTAGATTAAAACATCAAGAAAAAAGGTGGAATTTCCTTTGAATTTAATGTCGTGTCCTTTGATCTGTATTCGTAGGTAGCATCTTACATTATACCGTAAAATGCTGTGACTTTGCCTGCACTCCTAACTTTGCCTGTTCTAAATCTATAAAGTAGTACAAACCTGTGTTCTTAAATTAACTACTTATGAAATATTTACCTTCGTTCCTAAATTATTTAGCATTGCAAATGCAATTTTATATAGTAAGGCATTATGAGTTATTCCTAGGCAAAGTTAGGAGTGCAGGCAAAGTTACAGCATTCTACGGTATATCAATAGATCCATTTAAGTAAATAAATAAAATCCTTGATTCTATCTATAATTCTATATCGATGTATAAAATATATAAATAGTAGTCTGTTGTGTTCATAGCCTTAGCATTCCGCTTATGCTGTTGTGTTTGTTATTGTTTAAAAATCAGGCGCCTTTGTAGTAAATGCAGACTGCGCAAAGTGTACTATTATGCAAACAATATATTTTTAACAATAAACCCACTATTCAGATGAAACACAACCGATACATTGTTCGAATTAAAGGATCAAATGACCTTTTATGAAACAGAAGATCTAAGATTATTTTAATTTAACATTACATAACATTAACTCTCTACACGAGTTTGCGAACGATTCTAAACTTTAGAGCTTATATAATAAAATCTCTTTTTTGTTGTGGTTGAATTGACACAAAATGTTAAAGTCTAGGATTGTAGGCGTTCGTTTATGACAATATTATTGTAGTTTATAATCATGCTAAATTTATTTGGTATATTTCTTGTTTAATTTATATATTTTTACAGATAGCTTTACTAATAGTCAAGTCTCGTTGTATTTAGTGGACGATAATTTCGGTATAATCATATTTTGAAGCTGTGATTTTATTGTTTAAACACCTTAGCTTAGCTAGATTTATGGCAAGCTATATATTAGGTATACATGGCAAGTGAGAACGCCTTAGTGAAAACTAATAGCAACGTCGTAAGTTGGAGGTACAATATAATTTTACTATCAGGCGTTCCATGTTTTTATTTCATTACTATAGATTAGCTGTACAATTTGATTGATGTTAGAGATTTTCTTTAAATGTCTTTATTGTTCTCAGCTGGAGGAAATTAAATCGAAAGAGAGGGTGATATTACAACTGAAACGAGAAGCAGCGCGGACGGCAGTCATTCAACAAAATGATCAGGTATGTGAATTTAATCTTAGATTAATGCTATTCTGAAAATAAAATAAAAGTTCAATATCAATTGAATCTTTTTAATTTTAAACACAATTAAACAATCCGCACGTACGGATTCTGTAGTTAGATATATACAGATCGACCGTACTGGACGTAACAGCCTCTGTTTCTGAAATACTTAAAATTTTGAATTCTTCACAATGCTGTTCTTAATATTACTTTAAATTCCAAAAACATCCTCATACGAGATAAAAAATAAACCAAAACGAGAGAAAATGTTAAGCCGGTCCCAAAATAAAATTTGTATGTAAAGCAATTGTTATTCGTGTCTTGTGAACATTTTATGATTCCCACTGACGAGCCTGAGGCTTTTCTTGGAATGCTACTGAACTTGAGACTTAATAATGCATATTTTTATTATGGTACATACAGGATGTTCGGCGCATGAATCGTCAACATTTTTCATGATAATGGTCGGGTCATTTTGCCACCTTTCCACCCTTGGTCTCCAAAATTAACTCCACTTCTAAATTCAAATTAAAAAAGCTCACGTGTCTTTTTCGTGGTGTTAATTGGAACAAAAATTATTATTATTTAAACACGCACGTTACCGAAAATGATAAAAAAAATGTGTTTATTGTTACAAACACGACTAAAAAGATTTAAAGATTTAGATGTGGGATTTTGGGTAATTTAAGAAAAAAAAACATATCTCCATAACCGTGATTCTTAAGACTCAGGGTCCAAGAGTGGAAAGGTAACAAATGACCCCACCAGTACCCCGAAAATGTTTGACGGTCCATGCGCCGAACACCCTGTATAGAGATGTAACGTTATTGCGCTGTATTATAAAAGGTAAGCAGCTAGCTTAGTAGCTTAGATCTGTTGATAAAAGCATGACCAGAAATATCAAAATCCCACAAATATATTAAGGAGAATCTTAACGAAACTTTGGCTTTAGACAGCTCTACTGAAAATCGTATTCCGTGAAACTATCTGATATAGGGTTGAACTACACGATGTCATAAAGGATTAATTTCAAAACCACTGTGTACCGTACTAATATAATAAAATCTGTATAAATAATTGTCTGGACTTTGTAAGAAATGAACTAAAACAGGCATATATATACCTTGAGTGTTCTGGAGGTTCTTCTCAGGAGGTATTAATTCATAGTAAAAAAGAATTGCTTTCAATCTATTTTCAGAATAAATAATACTGGTACAAATCTTTATTTCTTGCAGAACTGCACTCGTTACTTTTTCTGATGTTTTCAATTACCTATTTAAAAATAATCTTCAGGTAGTCCTAAAGGTATTCCCGTGGGAAACTGACAAATCAGTGCGAGTGGCCGCAGGCTAGTTAGTTCTAAAATACTCGTATTAAGTTTACGCTGCGTCGGTATTTTCCGTCAAACGTGCTTATAATGATAACCATTATAATAATATGACATTCTTCAAGCTAAGGGTTGGCAAACTACTTCATAACTGAATTCGGTTTAAGAAATATAAATATATTTAATATATCTGTATAAAAGCGATATGCCACTCCCTCACTGATCCCTCACTGATCACGAAATTTGAGGACCTATAAAAATCCCACAAACTTGAAATCTGGGAGGTAGAAACCCTTAAAGAGTGTTAAAGGCTAAGAAACGATTTTTCAAAATTCAACCTCTAAAAGGGAAAATGGGATTTCAAAATTTCAACGAACAATCTGTTTACGTAATCGGAGTTTCCGTTACAATTATATAGTTATCATAATTATATTTAATTTATTGGTTTTATAATGTCCTCTGATTTAAAATTCCTTCACAAGCACTCATCTTAGGTATTAGGATATTACTTTTATCTCACCCTCAGTAAGTATTATTGAAATATTTTTGTTATTATTTTTGAATGGTTAGCGTTTGCCATTTAATCTTCTGTTGTCAAATTTGATTTTAAGATGTGTTTCGATGCTAATGTTCCCTTGTGCTTCAGCTTCTATTGTCTCCTCTTCTGAGTTAGCAGGGTCAGTTGATGAACTATTTTCATTAGAGGATTAATCGAGACTATTAGTTATTGTATAATATTACGGAACATAAAATTTGTCTAAAATTATTTAAACTATCGTTATTAAAACGTTCTTATATAAAATCGAAGCAAATCCTCGCTCGCATCCCGCGTGAGAGAGTGCCGTAGGGCTCTCGATTACTGCGCTACTTAGGGAGTGCCACGGTATAACTCATGGCTCGAAGAATGTATGAAATTTCCGAATTTTTAGTTTAATAACCTCAGTTGGTAGTGTAATAACTGGAGTTTTACGAATGCCGTTTTCGAAAGTTATAATTTTGAAGTCAGACTTTTTTCATTCATGTCTGTGATTGTAAACGATATACTTTTTGGGAAGTTGTCGGTTGGTGCGTTTTGAATTAAGTTAAAATGATGTAGTCACCAATGCAAAAATGTAGTAATTATTGAAATAAACGATTGCGCTTAGCAACCTAATGAAGTTCGATACGTAACATTGAAATTCCGTACCTAATTTTGTTTAGGAATTCTAGTGTACACTTAACTTGAATTACTACAATTTTTGTATTGATTTAGCCTTTGGTCCTTATGCGGTAAATCATCTTGTTTCTCTAGATGTAAATCTTAAGTCAGTACTTAATTACTACTTAGAATATTTTACGGAGCAATTAAAAAATTCACAGTCACAAAACTTTTTCCTGTTCCATAAAGTCTTACATTGTCCTGCTGTACATCACATGTTTTCTCACGGTATTCAACAACCTATGTATGTATAACCTGAGTCAAGTATTAATAAATCTTATAGTTTCATTTACGAGTTTACTGACATAAAGCTGAGGTTTTTTCAAAGAACTAGATACGATTGGCTGTTTAGATAGCCTTTTCCAGTAAGATTATTTCTCCATTTGCAAGCTAGCATTCTCCACGGAAATATTGAACCGTTGAAATGTCAGGATTTATCGTCCAAGCTTTGCAATTTTGCAATTTCGTTTGTTTATTCAATTCTGCCGATACATTGCAAGTTCTTGTTGTCTTACGGTTTGTCATTGCGTTGTTTGTAAGATAGTCTATGTCAGAATTTATTTATGTTTCCTTTAATATATTATGAATGTAGATTAGAATACCTATCTTTCTATATCTCTTGTTAGGTTAGTGGTCGCCTCGTGGATATAAATCAACGAGCATTATTGATGATTTGATAAACCTGGATTTTAGCTAAAATGAGTTCTTCTGTAAGGACATAAATTTGATGTACTGTTATGTAATTTAAGAGCTACTAGAATTGAGGTATACGATTATAAGACTCGATTCTTAGTATCGCCCACAATATTACCCACCGTTTACGCTGTTTACCGCTCATAAATTTTTACTACTCGATTCATAGTTTAGATACGCATTTTGTGAGTTCCGTTCAGAAATGTAAGTGGCTTCGAATTGGATAAATCGATTATGATGCAGTTTTTGTTTCTATTAGTATCTTTTTTTGGTGTAACCTGGACTATATTCTTTATTATAGCTCATGAGTTGGAATATTCATTAATATTACAATAAGTAATATATTTAAAAAAAAATGTACAAATTTAATCCCTATTTTAACTTATCGCAGTCATCATAGAAGTCCTAAAGTAATTCTATGACAAAGGGATAGTTCATTTATTTTCTTAATAAAATAAAATAAAGGGATAACTCCATACTTGCTCTTACTTAGAAATCCTCAAACAGCAATTCGTATATTCAAGACAGTGAATTTCATTGCATGGTACAATGACCGCACAAAGCTTGAGCGTACGGAACCCACCACTTCATTTCCAACATCCACCGTTTTTTTGGATACAGTTAAGACGTATCATTGTCGCGTGCGCATAAAAACGTTACAGTTAACGAGGGCCCATCACTTCATTACGTCTGTTACCTATTATTGCGTTACGTTTACGATTGTGTTATTAAATGTTTTTGTAGCTGTTAGAATGTGCCGTTGAAATACATAAAACTTTCCGGTTATTGTGTGAGTAATCTTCGTAATCAATGAAGAATGATATTTGACGATTTTGAAGTAGAGCATTACTGCCTTTATGTGAAGTAAGTAACGGATTAATTTTGATACATTTAATTAAGAATTAATTCTATTTATATTTAATGGTTAGACTGGAAGATTTCATCTCAACATATTGACTAAATTGTCGAAAAGTTTAGGGTAATATGAAAGATTTGCTTTGGGAGATATTTTCATCAGAAGCTAGTAAAAGGGTTTAAGGTCTTTGACAATAGGAGCATGGCATTAAAATCAATATGACTATTTCGTATGATAAGGAATAGAAAAGCTTGGAGTCCTTTGCTTTAGGTCGCTACGTAGGAAAAATATTTATATGGCTTGGTTGGTTGGATCTCTGTACTCAAAATTACTTGATTAAACATTTTGATTTCAGATCTAGTGTTCAAGTCTGTCCATAAAAAACTTTAAAAGTTGTCCATAGAAAATTTTAAAAGTATACTTACCAAAAATACCTACTGCATGTTGGTATTGGTTCGTCGTCTACGTGATTTGCCACCTCAAATATCTTATAATAAATATTTATTTGAGTTATGTAGGGTAGGCAGTGTCTTTTCGTCTTTATGAACTGCACGCCACTGCATATACTTGGTGGTTTGGTTATTTTGCGTAGTTACTATTTTCTATTACCTTCTAATTTAATTGTATTAATCACTTGCATACGGTAGACGGGTTTTGTTACTGTAAATTCCCAAATTGTATTTTGTTTGTTACATTCGCTGGATTATTTTCCTCTGATTTTTTACTTCACACTCATTGCTGGTAATCCCCACACCCTGAACTGTAACCTACCCACGTACGTACAACATAATTCGTTTATTCAAAATATACATTACTATTATCTTACTAGCACTTTTTGAACGTCGAACATAATAAATTATGGACAGAACTAATTCGCCCGCCCTTGACCGCTTCCTATGTGTTTTAGCTTGGGGAGAAGAAACGGCCCAACAAACTCCCCAGCAACACTCCCATGTCTGTCATTATACAATAAAATACACAAAAAAATAATATTAAAAGAATGCTATTACAACCATTAAAGCTTGGCAGACACGTTGTTACATGCGAGCTACACACCATTTCACCAATGGTGTAAAATAAAATAGCCTCCATTTTTTTTAACACATGTCTCTCACAGTTAGTTCAGGGAGCTTTCACTGCTTAATGGGCTAATGGTGAGACCAGAAGTCCAGCCGAGCAAATTAAATAATATTAAGCAGCACTGTTAAGGGCGTCTCATAGCGAGACTCGAACCTCGGCTTAGGGCGATGCTGGGAGACAGACAAGAGAGGACTTGCTGGATCTGACTGGTGAATATAGCCTCCATTGTCCTAAATATGTTATATACCCATGTGTGAAGGGCGCAGCCGCCTACAAAACAAAGGAAAATGAACTTATTATAAAGGGTTGAAACCTGCAAGTAGGGTAACCACGTGGAATGAAACTGAATTCGAGACGGACAGGTGCAAAGGTGCAGGTTGGATGTTGTATAAAAAATTCTTAATGCTATCAGATGAGCATTGTTGTGTCCTTGATAAATTTATAATTTTAGTGTATCTAGTCTGGTTATAAAAACTGTAAATTTGTTTTTGCGACAGGACAATTCTGCATAAGTAGTTTTCAAGTAGAATCTGCCGCTTTCTTTAAAAATTTAGGGTTTCAGGGACACAAATTTATCCTTGAATATTAAGTAGAGTTCATAAATATCGAGAAGTCTTATCAAAACCGTGTTGTTTGGTCGACACTTGGTTAGAGTGCTTTGTGAGTAGGCCACACACGACTCACCTTATTTCAAAGGGTTATACCACTTAAAAGTATGCGGGATCGTCATAAAAAACCGTCTCATTATCATGGATTCGTGTGGTCGCGCATCGTAGAGCGTTAAGTGCAGGCGGACGGGGTCGCCAGAACGATCCGAGTAGCGGCGGAGTGCGCACGCGTGGCGGCCATCTTGAATCTACAACTGTCACTTGTTATCCCGCGTTCTGTTTGAATAATAACGTTCGGTAACCGCTGTGTGCGCTTAATTTTTAAATCGCAAAAAAGTGTATTCTGTGACGTCTGTGTTTAGTGCAATTTTTATTATTTATGATTAATAACTTTGTGACTGTGCTACGTAGAGTCGTGATCTAACCTGTGGACTTCGTATTTCGGATTTACTTTCTATCGCTGTAAGTGGCCGTTTTATTATATTTCACTAGTTATAAAGTTAGTAGGTAACTGGAGAAAGTTCATCTTTAACATATTCTGTTACAATTGTCTAGATATATTTATATTAGCATAGAAAATGGTCGTTAGCAGTCTAATGTGTGAATATGATATTTAATCCTCTTCTTTGTTGATAGACAATATCGGTCATTGAATTAAATGAATAAATTAAACGAGAATTGTTAAAATATTTAGGAGAACCGTTGAATGTAAACGTAGAATTTGCGAAAAATATTCGACACACTCAAGTAGAGTTAATTAACAAACAGTAATAACAGCAACCATTAACGAATCAATTGAAATAACTGAAATACACGAAATAATCGTAGTTGTTATCGCGGAATACCGGTACATACATGACAGGAAACTGCGTTATTATCGAGTTTAACGGTTTCTTTTATGTATTAGTGATTATAAGCTTCAACTAAACTACTACTACCAATTAATTCATAACATTTTTTTTTCGAAATAGAAAAGGTTTTGTATTTGTAATGTTATTATCTAAATCATTCCACATCTGGATAGCCAAGTGAAATAAAGCCGTAAATACAATATTAAAGTAAATGTTAATACTTTTATCTTCTTTATCGTGTACTTTATTCTTTATATTGCAATTATTTGAAGTTTCTACAGCCACCTGTGGCTTTAATAAACCTATTTGTCAAGACCTTCAACGTTTGGCTACATTACTATTGCTTATTGGCACGAAAACTAATAAAATGCTAGCCATTATTTAGGTTACGGCTAAAATTGTTCATTTTGTTCTTCATTACCATGAAAGTTAGTAATATTTATGAAAATTATGACTACGCTGCGGACGTCTGAATGTTCTTAATTAGATTATGTGTTGTGTATTTGTGGGATTTCGCATTGCGACCAACCTTTGCTTACTAACTAACCTAAAGTAAATCTGTTTCTGTTTGTATACTGTTTTCAATTGTTTTGTTATTAAAATCGCTTATAGTAGCATATATACTGACGAGCTCTTGTCTTGCTTCATTGTTATATGCCAGTGTAGGTATTTGTGTCATCGGGAATACCCCATTCATCATAGAATTGATCGCTGACTATAGGTATGGCATATAATAGTTTTAAAACTTCTTTGCTCAAAATGCTGTTGACTTTTTAAAGTAAAGAAAGGAAAATGTTTATTATTAATTTGTTTTTTCTCCTAGGTATTGGATGTTTGGTCAGGTGTCATGAAATATTATGTGTTATACATCGTTATGGGTACATACCCATAAGTGAATTACATTTCGTTATGCGATAAGTCGTGGGCATGAAGGTTAAAGATCTTGGGAACTCTCTTATGTCTCGTACCTGTTGATGGTGTATCGTTGAGTCACACCGTAAAATTAATTGGTTTAACCGGCTGAATATTGGTGACGTCTAAAGTCTGCTTGCTACCGATATCACTTAGTGTTGTACTATTTAATATTGATAATAATACAGCTCACACCCAGGGAATATACCTAGGGAATTCTAGTTTGTTTCATAAATTATTCTATTAGTTCTGTGTAATGTACAATATTTAATGGACTTTAAAATTAACATCAAGCCCAGAAAAAGCCTCTATATCATTATTTAATAGCTCCTTGACAGGTTTACGTGGAAACAAATAGTTACGACATGAAACAATATTGTCGTTATCTAGAAAATGAATTTATGTGTACGCTCTTTGTTTTAAAGATTTCAGATGCTTGAACAACAAATGTTTTCCGAGATTTACGTTTTAAGTGTAAACCTAACTTAGGTAGTTACTTTTTTATTGACGTCATGAATTCTCAATTGCAACATAATCATTTTATTTCGCTCCCACGGCTTTACACGTGTTGTTCCTTTAAATTCCGATTGACTTACTTTTAAAAAAGAGAATATATCCGAAGCACATTAAACTCCGATCGTTCAATAGTAGGAATTCGCTATAATAAATTACTGTCATTCACAACGTCTTGTAAAGAACTTTCTACTTGCGGCGCGAGCGCAGGGTATACGAACTGCCTTTTAATAATTGCTTTCATAACTTTATCGGCACACATTATAGAGTATTTATGTTTTTATTCGGGTTATCTCTTTGGAAATTCTGCCGTTTTGTACAAATTAAAATGCTGTAAAGATTAAGGTCTCGTAAAGTTTTATACTGCGTGAGATAAGAACTGGTTGCTCTACACTGTAGGTAGTGCTGCAAGATGATATTTTTAATATAAGAAGAATTGTCTTGATGTATAAAACAACCATCATTTCTCTAAGAAGACTGTACGAACTAAGTTTATAAAAATGTTCAATTCACTGACTGTACACTTACATACGAAAACTCTTTTATTTTAGTCTACTCTATCACCTGCACAAGTTAACGAGGTGATACATTTTTACAATTAAAAATTCAAACCCATACATGACATTCCACAAAAAACAAATCACTGTTGATATTAATGAAGTCTATTGTTTTTAATTTCATATTTCAAATATACAAAAGTATACGCCTTCGTGAATAATGGACCTGTTGCATTCATTCAACATGAATGAAGGAAGTATTTACAAACAAATTCATTCAAGATGTCATTGTTGATTCACAAGTTTATAAAGGATGCTTTTGTTAAATATTATGTTGAGCGTTTTTAACGTAGCACTTTATAAACAATTTGAACAAGTTCGATTAGCTTTAACTGGCCTTCATATCATAATATTATGTCATACATGCAACATTGTACAATATCAAACATACATGCGTAATCGATAATTGTCTTGTCTAACTCGATATTAGTGTCAAAATTACTTGAAACTATAACTAAGATTAACGTGATAAATCAAAAGTTGATAAAATTGCACTATGCACAAATTAAAGGGACTCAAATAAAGCATAATTTATGCCCTTATTAAATTAAATAAAATACCTAACTTAGTACAAAAGGCTAATCATAAATATATTTCAGTCATACAAATATCCAATAATGAAGGAGATTGCAATAAACAAAATAAAATGAAAAATGGCACAATGATTTATAAACGCAACGGCGATAGATCATGTTTGGCACGCAACTTGGACGCGGTGTGTCAAACATGAACAAAATGAACAAGATTTGATGACAGACACCCGAACAAGTAACTCTGCAATGAATAACTTACATCTATCATTACCATTGACAGAATGATTTACCTCTGTATTACCTATCTAAGAATAAAAAGTAGAATCACATTCAAATCATTAACTATTTCAACTATAGGAAGGATGACGTAACTTAAGGGGGAAGCCTGCTTTAGAGGCTTCAAAAAATCGATTTTTTCGAGGACTTTTTTGAGAAGGAAAGAAATATTCAATTGAAACGAAACTTTCAGGTTTTATTGTTATATATTTCAACAGTCTTCTCAAATTTTTTCATTAAAATATATGTCATATTATGCCTGGTACAAGCATTTCGCCGAGGCGCCTCGAGTGTGCATGTGTCGTGCGGCGGGAAAGATGCAGGTCGCAATGTCCATCTGAAACAAAAAAGCCAAAAAAAAAATTATTTTCTATAGTACAGCTTCTAGTTAAACCAAGAAAATTCAACAAAAAGTGAGAAATTCAACAATTTTTCGCAAATTAAAAAAAAAAAAACATTTTTTTGGAATAAAAATCACTTTAGATTGTTTGAAAAGTGGGTTAATCATAACTTTTTTAACGTTTTTTAGGTTCAACTAGAAGAGAATTTAATCCCGAATACAATCAATTTTGTCTCATTTCGATAGGACGTTTAATTTTTTCCCTATCATTCCCGCCAATTAAGAAAAATCGTAAAAATGAAAAACCGAGAAATCGCGCGTCAAAGTTTTCGTATATAAAAAATCAAATTTTCTTGAACTTACCGCAATAATATGCTAATCAGCGATTCCTGGTCCATAGAGTTGCCCTTCAGACTCTTCAAAAAACTGGTTTTCGCCCTGATGTTCGAGTCTGCGGGCTGTTCTGGTCTCTTTACTTGAAAATGAATCGCGCCTGTTTTGTCGGGTAACGCGCTCCTTGTCGGCTCCCTTGGCCAAATTTTTGCATTGCTGTCCAATTTTCAAATCTAGTAACTGCATGGTTTTCAATACTGCACTGTAGCCTTCATTGAACATTCCTCCAGCTATGTAAGCAGCAATCTCGACGATTTTAATGCCTGAGTTAAGGTGTTTAGGTACGATGCGCCACATAGTGGAATTGAACGACTCGTTCGCGCTTTTGTACATGTCCTACGCACTCGTTTTTGGTCACTGTGCACTTGTCGCCGTATGGATCACTGTTCAGGATGCCAAGAAATGTTTTGTCCACTCCGAGCGATCCGGCCGCTCGTATACCTGTTCGACACTTGCTCACTATTTCTTCTGTAACTCCGAAAATAATTTGAATTTGCTTTTGAAATTTTAGGGACATGTTCTTGGATAGTTTGGGAAGACAATTATGCCAAAAAAAAAAAACGATTTTTTGAAGCCTCTAAAGCAGGCTTCCCCCTTAACTCGGAGAGGAAATGTTTTGGCCACTAGTCACGGTTGCCTGACCACACATTAGTTAGGGCAGTACTAGCTGAACAATAATAGAAACGTTCGGAGTAGCTTCGTGACAAGATCTGGAATTGGGAAGTCCTTAAACGAACAAATGTAGTCAAAGTAGCTCTTAGAACTGGCAATTGAAGGGTTGAAGGAGATATAACTTGATGAACTGACAGTTTTAAGAGAAGAAAGGTTCTTGAGTAGCGCTTATACAGAAGAAGACAGAACAAATATGAATGACGACGAGCTAAGAAAGAACAATTGAATAAACGCGGCCCAGCAGAATCATATATCATTTATAATCGACTTAGCATATTAAAATTCTAAGCTACAATCACGACTTCATACAATTTTAATTAACATTTCTCATGTGTATCGGTATGGTTGCGTTTTGCATGCAAACATTTAATTTAAGATATACCGCAGTACCGCTGAAATTAGAGGTGAAAGTTGCTGCTTATAGAATATCTTAAAGACATTGAATAACTGATAACAAAAGATAAAATGCACTAGAGTTTACATAAGATAAAGTATGTACATAGCAGGTTCTGATAAAAATTCCAACGACCAAAAAAGGTTGATTATAACTGAACTTATGGAAGCATGGACCCACCACGTCGTCGACTATGGCAATTATTCATTGATTACACATTGATGTTTTGTATCATTAATAATTTTAGATACAAGCGCCAGTATGGCTTTGTTAATGCGAAGTAATGAGCGTAGTTCTGTATTGTGTGGAACATTATTTGAAAGCATATTTTCAGATAGAATAGAAAGCGGTAGTGTACAAAGTATGATTAGAAATATATCATCACAGAATATACGGTTTTTGGAATGTCAATGACCGCGGTCTGGACCGATACTTTGTATTCTAAAGTAACTCGAAAGATCGTTTGGTCGCGGCATCTTTGTACTGCGACTATAATTTTGTGGATCCTGAACACAATGATATTGGACAATAGTGTCTACTTTAATGTCCATTACCAATTGCATATTTGTGAATAAGAAATCTCAGATAAAGGAAATATGAAAGTAGCAATGAAAGAGCGAGCATTTTGGAAAACACACTTCATCATCATCAGCCAGAAGACGTCCACTGCTGAACGAAGGCCTCCCTCAAGGGGGGGTTTGCCATAATCCCCACGCTTGGCAGGCGGCTTGGGGATCGCAGTGCCTCACCGATTAGTGAGAAGACGCTGCTGCCCGTCCTCCGGTGTCTGGCCGCAGTTTTAAGACGTACCCAGGTCAAAAAAAAAAAAACACATAGGTACTTAATATAAGAAAACTTTACCTAAATCCTTCTTTGCTGATACACTTTTGTTTACCTCCCATATAATTAATAATGATATATGAGAGATAAACAATATTAATACAACCGAGCTAGAATCAGAGGTCACAACCGTTCACCGTTCGCTTCTTGACATGCTTCGACCTCGGATAGTTACGATTGTTGGTTGACCAAACGGACATGTTACTGTTCTTTTAATTTCTTCCTTTGATTGTTTATGTGCATACACTGCAAGTGGGCATCGCATCTATATTTAGGCAGCTTTATTAAGAAACTGTTTAGTTGTTTGTTTAATTCAATTTTTAAAATATTGATGCCTTGTAGTTATTTCTAGTTGATTTAAAATTACAATAGACTAGCTTCCGCCTGCGGTTTCGCCCGCGTGGTTTCGCCCCGTAAATTTTTCCGGGATAAAAAGTAGCCTATATGCTATTCTAGATTATAATCTATTTCTGTGCCAAATTTCATCCAGATCCGTTCAGCCGTTTTGGCGTGCTTGAGTAACAAATATCCATCCATTCATCATCACAAACTTTCACATTTAATAAATTTTAAAATTAAATATTAGTAGGATTGTAAATTTAAAAATTTAATATTTGTTAGTAACGCATTATTATTTGATGCAAAGTGGGTTCTCAAAAAATGACTGCATATTCACAACGGCACACTTTTGGAACTAAATAAAGTATTCTAGCCGGTAAAAATAAGTTATAGCAAAAGGGAACCCATAATGTCAAATAGGACATTGAAAAGATTAGAAGGTCTTTACATTTAAAACAAACGACTTCGTCTATAAACGCAAAGTAATTGGGGTATTGTTGCTTTAAATTTTCAGTACCTATTTCTCGTAGGTAATAACTCCATCCCTCACCTGTTTATTTCGCCATAAAGGATCTTATCAAAGAGTGTTTGCATTTTGAATGCACGCATTATATTCCATCGGCTATTGAAATCAATGAGTCCCAGGCGCATCTTGCGATATGCCGTTAGGCGAGGCTCAAGAGTCGACGAGACTTGTTACAGCGAGATCTATGTGATGTGAATACATTGAATAACTATGTTTAATGCTTAGACCAGTGTGTATTTTGAGTTGAGGATTTCAATATAATTCGTTTTATTACTAGTAATAAAATTTGACATGTTTGCGAAATAAGCAAATATCCATCAAGCATCCATTCCGATGAAGTCAAATATTCTTGTATTTAAGTAATGGTTATTTTTTAAATAATATACGTAGTTGTATTCAGAGTACAATCTGTAGGTTTAAAAATAGTATTGTATTGCACTACGCTAAGTTTAGCCAGATTTCTTTGTCAGGAATGTTATCGTATTTTGGCACCAGATGGTATGATTATGAATTTACAAATAGTTGTAACTTGTGTCATCAATGTCTCTCGTCTTGGTGTTGCGGCTTTCTTTAGTAATTGATTGTTTCTGGTAACTATTCTTTTTTTATTTTAGTTGTGCTTTTAGAAATGCCAGTATGACTTCTAAAGAAGGAGGACACTTCATTCAGGCTTCAGCAAGCTAAGTAGCATTTAAGCATTCGTATGTTTTTTTATGTTGTAGTTTTTTGTGTTGTAGTTAGATGCTGAATGGTCCTCTTTCCATCTTCATTTCAATTTACCACATTTGAAATATTTTCATTATCACCGAAAGTGTAAGCTTTAATGTCATTTCTTCTGCCATCTTTTTGCCTTCTACGCTGTTTGAATTCAGGTCTTCCTAATGTAATGATTTTAAAGCTGTCTTCTCAAAAAATTCGCATTAAATGCCGTTATTCAATGCATAGATCATCCAAGATCTAGTTTCGATTCTGAACACAACTTACGTGTATTCTAGTATATCAGTACAGTTTCCCTGGTTCCACGTTACGTTGCGTGTCATTACACTGTATGTAAGTTTCGGTTTCGTCTTGGTTCAGTACTCTTGTGTAGAAATCGCCAGATATACGCAATTTTCTGTTTCTGTATCGTTATTAATATTTGCAGCATCGAGGCTAAATGCCCAGGGTGCGCCTTCCTTGCAGAAAATACTGAGAGTCCGCGGCACTATTAGTGCATTTGTTGCCAGTATAAGTTTTAAAATTTAGATATCTATTATTTTGTCTAGTTTAGTTCGAGCATTACATTAAAAATATGATAATGTTACTTGTTATTCATTTAATAAAGTGTGCTAAAGTATTATCTAATAAAGATGTCATGACGGAGTGGAACGTCAATTATGCGATCACGAGTTGATGGTTTAACTTTCGACTTGATTTACAACTCTTATTTAATTAATTCTGATGTCACAGCACGTATTTTTAGATTGGTATTCGAATTGACACTTAATTAGCTACCTGCGAAGAAATTGTGCCTACATATTACGTATGTAGGTAATAAATTACGTGATGGCTGGCTATGGACTTTTTGTGAATGTTACACGGAATGTTTGCAGCTCTTCAGACACCTTATTAAAACCGGAATATAAGCTGAAGTATTATATAGTTACCGTCTTACCGATAGTAAAACGGCAGGTGCATTCTTGGCCTTTCTTTCTTTTTAAATATAGTTAACAGGAATTTCTTACCGATATTAAAGTCATCATTAATGTTTTGTGGCCAGGTATTAATGTCAGAGTTTATGAATTTTAATGCAGCATTCTTCCACAAAATATCAATAAAAAGGTATGTTATAAATAATAATAATGTAAATTAAAACTTCTTAGGTCAATGTCAAAATGTCACGGAATATATTTTTTTCCTGTATACTGAAATATTTTGGCTCATGATATTTAGTTGAAACCAACTACATAGTTTTAACAAAATATATCATCAAGATACAGTATTAGAGGTTATCAAGACCTCGCCTTCCCAAAATTTTCAGAATTTATGGCCATTATTAAAGTTGAGAAACTTGAAGATCACAGTTTTGAGCTTATGACTTAATTTGTAGTTTAGTATTATGAGCGTTTTGAAGGTAACGCCAATTTTGTAACTTTACCGAGTCAAGCTGCCGTATATGCATTTGTTTACGTAGGAGCATACTGTAATGATTCACTGGTTTATTTTTAAATGTATACATTTATATTATAATTATATTACTCATTATACCTCAGTTAAATTTTATTATTTACTGAATGCCGATATCAATACCAACCTGTTTTCACGTGTGTTTTTTATATAATTCTAGTTTTTTTTTTGCTTTAAAGGAGGAAGGAAAACTTTTAACCATCCTTATCAAACCTAAAAATATTACTAAAGCACGTTATAAAGCAATTATTAAATGTACATATAATGATAATTTTATAGGAACGCATGCAATATTGAAGTGTTACAACAAACATACGTATTACCTATATAGATATTTGAATTTAGACAAAATATAATTGCTTCTTTTGCATGAAGGTTAATAAAATTATATAATTATCATTGTTTATCTTCGAGATTTCAACAATATTACTTGACTATTTTCACAGCGAAACGAAGAGTCAAAGTTCTGCAATAGAACGCGAAAGGTTTCGACCTAGTAGATTTTGTAATAATAGTTAAGTCTAGACTTCAGTAAACAAACGTTACTCAGAAGTTGAAATAGCAAATAAAAATATCAGACGAGTTTGCAACAGAGGTATTTATCACATACGATGATAAGCAACTTATACTTGTTGCTGATTTCAGAAGAAATTATCATACATTAGTAATATTCGTCCTTGTTAAATTTGATGATATAAAAAAACTTGTTACGACAAAAATATAGAGAAGATTTCATGATCTTTGCGTGCAAAAAGCTGACTTTAGACTACGACATTATACAGCATATGCTTAGAGTGTCAGTGTGTGAAATAAGTGTTTCTCTGTGACCTTTATTTGCGACACTGTATTTCAAATTCGACAATAGAGAATTTAATGCCTGACATTTCTGGCATAATATTTTGCAACAGTTGAAGTTAAGATAAATTCATAATTGGTTAATGTTTTCATAATTTACTAAGGTGTGGTCGATCGATTAGGAGATTAAATCAATCCATCGTGTTCTCACAACAATAATGACAAGCCACCTGCTTTCTACCATAATGATGAGTGGGCAAACGAATAAAATATGACGGTTTCTTTGATCTTAAATTTCCAAACGACAAATTATGTTATTGGCAGTTATATAAAGATGGATAATTTAGAAATAACACAAAACACGGTCTCTAATGAAGTTAGTATTGATATCGGAGTAGTTAACTCAATTTAATATTAACAATGTAGTCGCTACGTCTACAGGTAGGCATAGCAAACGTTGGTGAAACGCAAAATGTTTTTAGGATCTTCCATATGCGGATCTTCAACCAGGATACTACGAACGTGATGAAAATGAAAATTCAACGAACGCGCATGGAAAACATTGTACACAATATAGTCTATACGTTAATTGGCGAAGAAAGTTGAACGAGGTGGAAACATACACTTTCATAGCGAGCTAGCCGTGACCTACCTGAACATGCGCTCTGTTAGTATACCTGATAGTTATCTAATGTTGTTGAGCTTGGTGATGGCAATTTAGTATGGCATGTTGGCCATTGAAATATGGGAGACATCACTGTGTTACAAGTCAAAGTGAATGAATATTAACTTTATTTACTGATTTTTTTTTATCGTGTAGGCGTCAGCTATCATTTGGGAATCGCTCATGCTGTAGTAGAAAGATTAGCTCGTTAACAATGGTGTACAGAGGCGGACTGCCCAGGGTGCACCAGACGATTTCAGGGTTCTTGTACTGAAGTATATAGAAGATAAGGTATGAATGAATCTCGAAAGTTAGTTATAGAAGTAAACCAATAAAGGGAGAATTGAGCTAGAAAAGAGGCCGTTAACAAAACCATAAAAGTCTTTTCGTTTGAAGGAAAGTCAACTTCTCCGTTCATTAGATTGGTCAACCATTGTGACCTGAACGCCTTACCGTGTCCGACAATGGAAAACGTTTCCTAGAAAATCTTGTCACATGATTAGAGGCGTTAATGAATATGTACGGGTGAAAAGCTTGCTAAGTGATAGATTGCGTTGTTAATTTACGACTACAATGTAGGAGGAAAATTATCGGACACAGGAAAAAAAAAAATATTTATCTGGAGCTAAATTTCGGCTTCAAGATGTACGGGCTGAAAGAATAAAACAATAAAGACGGTTTAGGCTAGTTTGAGTCTATGTAGTAAGTAGACGAAAATGAAATTCATACACTAAAAGAGCACGAAAATAACTTCACACTTCACTCGACTCTGGCTAAATAGCCGTCATTGGCTCGATTGCAAATAAACAAAATCTAATTTAATACGCATAGTTTTTGTTTGTCATTTTTTTTTTTTTTTTTTTTAAAAACGTTGCCCCACACTAGGATTTCTCCTGTATCGTGGGTACAGTTTACAAACATACATGTCACATGCACACACAACCAGACCCGAAACAACTATCTGTAGATCATAAATATTTGTTCCGTGCGGGGATCGAACCCGGATCGTGGATACTATTTACTATTTTCTATCACCATTTGCGTCAAATAAACGCCACTAATGTAAATTTTGATTGAATTCGGAATGCAAATTGGTGTTGATTTGATTTGTGGTGTGCGAAAGCTTGTGGTAACTTTCTTACCACCATCAAAATTTAACTTTATTAGTATCGATACTAAACGCAAGTGAAATCGTAATTGATTCAAATATTTTCGTATTAATAGCCGTGGTGTTAAAATACCTTTCCTTGTCTTTGGAGATGGCAGTGAGAATGAAGATGACGTCATCAAGGATGTTATTTTTATTTCAAATTTTATCCGACTTTAAATGTACTGAGATTATTATGAGTATAATTATAAAAATCTTAATTAGGTTAACTAAGTATTTCTGGGTCAATATATTTTGACAGTTAGTCTGTTATATCAACGGTATGAAGTCGAGTGCCAGTTAGAGATGAGAGTTCAGTCCAGAGTGGAAGTTATTGAAACGGTAGCTCAAAGAAATCCACTTGAGGAATACGTATCTATTGCCGATACCGGATCCGCAGAACAAGACAATTAATGCCAAGTCATTAGCCACTTAACCTGGAAACCAGTAACCGTTGGTCGTAATCCGATGAATTTACATATATTAGTTGAACGACTGCATTGATAGTTTAATGTCACTGTGGTTGTACGCTTTGTTATTTATTGGACCTTGAAAATGCGACTTTTCTCTCAGTACGATAAAATTCATATATCGATAAAAAATTACTGCTTCAGCAAAATATACGGAACTTATAAAGCGGTCTCAAGTCACGTAGGTTTGTAGGAATGCACAACGAGTCTACAGATTGAGCTATATCTATCGTGGCACATAATCTTGGTTTCGCGATTACTCGTGAAACGATTGTCAACTATTTTTAATCATATTTTTTTTTCTTGTCTGACTTCGCACTAGTCGAGCTTTTAGTCAATGTTAAGTGAAAATTTTAACAGTTTACAATCGGTAATTGAAGTTATCAAATAAGAAAACTTTCTTTGCGGTTAACAGCTGAATTTCGTCTTTTGTTTTGTTCGTGTCACGTACATAAAGTCAAACGACGAAGAATTTGAATTTGAATTTGAAATTGACAATGAAACCAAGACATACGATATTTTTTTATTTTGTTTCTCATCCCACCAGTCATGTTTCAAGTTTCTTTTACGTCATGATTAAATCCAAAGTTTTTCGTAAATGAAGGAGGTAGTAGGTCTTTGTCGTGACATTGATCCATTGATTACCTACCATCTCGTGAATTGGTCTGTTTATTTGTATCTACAGATAGTTATTAGATAACATATCGTCTGTAAGAAGACACTTATGTAAATATAGTACTATAATACTTGAATGTATATAACTTATGATTACAGTATAAAATAATGGACTTAGCATAATGTATACTAGCTTTTATGAACCTAAAATTACTTACTGTATATTAAGTGTATATTCTTAAGCACTTATTATCATGAACTTTATATTTGCTTGAACACACTATAACATAACCTATTTATATTACCAAAGAGGTAACAGACAATAGATATAATAAAATTATAATTTCACGAGAACTAATTAATGTTACAGAAATAAATTACGAGAAACTTCTCACACTTGCATTTGAAGTACATTTCTTCAACAAGTCATACTAATTCGCGGGACTAATAACTTAGCTAGGAAGTAATAAGCTAACGATACTGAAATTAGACTGGAAAGAGGTAAATAACGTCGATTTAATAGAGCATGATTCATAGATTTCAGCGTCACTGACGCTCGAAGGCCGACAAACAATAAAAAGAAGAAATGTTCGACAAAAAGTCTTTTTAGTTTTTTATTACATTTGGCGTCTCCAGATCTCCATTATACGAGAAAATTATTGATTCTTGATTTAATCACAACATTAGCTATATGTAATATCCATTTATTAAAAAATTGTCCTTCAAAGACAAACTTTGGTTAGGTTTTAAGTACTGATTTAATTTGTATTTCATTACAATGGAAACTCCTCTGTTTGTTAACCTTGTTATAAACAGATCAATTGTTTTTATTTGAGAGTCAAGATTTTGGAGAATTTCAGCTATGTAGGACTGGTTTTGAGAATATGAACCATTTTAAAGTTTGTCTTACCGATTTGTTTAAAATGTTTTCAGTTATATTTTCATATTTAATTTGGTTTACAGTTTTAATGGTGGCTCTCATAGAGTCTATTTTTCCTTTATTTACAAAAATAATAAACCAGAAGTTGTTTGTTGAAACAAATATATTCACCCCTGAAACTCTTACCAGAAGCACTTGGCGTATATCAAATCAAACTATCAAACTATCGCACTAACATGCCCCATAAAAGCTATTAGAACTTAAGTAAGGAAAGACAAACTATCAACTTTTACGAAGCACACTCACGTAACAGCCCTACCACGGAAAATATTGATCTACAACCGATTGTTATCAAAACACGGTCGATGACTTACGGGTCAACGAACTTATTGAGCCAAGACTAATTTCAAATGTAACAATAAATAGTCTGCCGTCAAGCGAATCACAAATTACATTATTTGATTTCATGCTTTTGTGGATTAAAATTTTGAATGTCACTAGATAATTTTATTTGCACCAGATTAAAACGCCTTTGTCATAAGGCATGTAATTGCCGTTCATATCTGGTTTGTTAAGTTTTCTCTCCCAGCTTGACAAGTTGTCAATAAAAGTGCCTAAGGATCAGATCATCAGGTGGATGAATAGAACCATGCATCTTTATACCGATGACGTCATTGGAGTCATCATTACATGATGGTATAATCTACTTAAAATGTCAAGATCATTATTCGTAGCAGCGTATAGGAAAGAATTCAATACAAATCTAATTAATATACTGGTTACGGTCCCATCGTCAGTCAATGATTTTGCGAATGTCAAAGCTGTAAAAGACTATATGATAGGTAAGTTAGATAACTGCGAACAAAATGTATATTCTAATGCTGAAAAAGCAGTAAGCTCGTGTTCAATAATAGATGACAATGGGCACGTAAATCTGAAACTTGACACTACAGATTTAGATCGTGATCTATTAATCACATTTGATGCGATTAATGAAGAGAAACTTTTTTATTAGAAACATACACAAATATAAAATTTCGCGCTTGTCTGTAACGTAATGAAATCGAGAAAATATGGAGAAAACTTTGCGAAATCGAATTACTAACTCTTAAAAAATTCCTCTGTGCAAAGCTAACGAATAGCAATTAACGTTAATCAGACTTTACACTGAGAACGATGGATTTAAAAGGAAAGTAACCGGAATGTCTTTAGTATGGTGAATTGCTGATAGTATCAAATTATTATTAAACGTTGTTGCTTTTTTAAGTTCTGATTTTTCGGAAGGGATGCGTTCGTTCGCGAAATACTGGCTTTACCTACATATATGTTACATGATAAACATAAAAATACTGACGTTCATTCAGTTTAATACAAGATCTAGGTTATCATTCATTTTAATATAAGATCTAGATCATTAAATTGATAGGTATTCCTGTCATATTTAAGAGTAGGTGTCCATGGAGTTTCTTGCCCGTTCTTCTCCATAGGACCACCTTTTTTTGAACCGTGCAACTAGAGTCCTACAACGTTTCAAAAGACCCTGTATTAAGTTTATTTCAAATAAAAACAATTCTATCTATCTGCCAATAAGGGTCAATTTATGCTTGTGCAGAGTCTAGTTAAAGTGAAGCGTCAAATTCTTCCTATCAACCAAAACCACCAACAAAAACCAATCGGTGCTGGTGGCTTTTGTTGTCTCAATAGAAATGTCTGCATTAAGTTGTGGACATAGGGGTCAATATGCAATGTAAAATGAACCCAATGCGCTTTGATGTTTATCGACTATGCGCTTGTATGAATTGAACTTAACTATTCAACAGTCGTAATATCTGTATCGTAAATATCTAGTGCATAATAATACATAAAATAAACGTCATTGATTATACAACGCTTGGATATATCACCTTGTAAAAGCCTTGATCTAGTAGTTAATCATTGTGCTGCATTCCGATCTAAGTGCATTAATCCGTTTGCAACTAACTCTATGATGCTTTCACTTTCATAAATGTTCGTGAAACGGAGGAGAACAATGTGGCACTCAAAACAAATGTGTTGATGTTGTTTGTTTTGTTTTTATTGTGAACAATTTATGGTCATGTCACCTGTTTGACTCCAGTATTAAAACTCAAACACACACCACTTTAGGTACTAATTATAAGATGTGTCAACATAGCCATTATTGAACAAACTTCCAAAAGTATTCGTTGGTGTATTTAGGACATAGTTTCAAAAGTGACAGACATTATTAATAAAAATAACGAAGATTATTTAGAACAATGCAAATCGATTGATAGACTAGTTGTTTGCTTGATGGTGTGCCTAGTCCGCCAATTCACACCAGCCCAGCGTGGTGGACTAAGGTCTAACCCTTTTCATTCTTTGAAGAGGTCTGTGCCTTGCCTTGGGGCAGTAATAGGTTGAATTATAACTATCGCAAATAGTGTAAAGCAAAGCAATTTGTCATTTGGAAATAGTAAATATTATAATCCCATAATTTCGATATAACTGCCTAGTCTAGTGGTCGCAAACGCGACTGCTGAGCGTGAGATCCGGGTTCGATTCCCGGGTCGGGCAGTGTTATTGGGTTTTTTGTATGGAAATTCTCATTAGCAGCATGGAGTCTGGAACTGTGCCCGGTAGATGGCAATAGGCTCGCCCCCTATTACATTAGACATAATAACAGCATCGGCGAAATGTGGGTGTACATAGTACGCCTCTACCTAATTCTTCGGGGTATATAGGCGTGATGCTATATGTATGTGTGTGTGTGATGTAATTCCGATATGATTTAAAGTTTCAAATACACCATAATGGCCCGAGAATGATGCAACGATATTATTCGAAATAGTTGGGCTCAAATCTAACGAAGCATATCGAGATAACGGAGAAAGTGAACTATTTCTAACAGGCATTGTTTTACCTTTTTACTCTAATGTTCCTCACGAGGTAATGACGGGAAATATTTACCATAATCCTATTGCCCATAATACATTGTTATGGGTTTGAACATTAACCATCAAAAGAGTTGTGGGAAAAGTATCTGATAATATTGAAACTTAAAACGTAATCCATTAACATTTTTGGACAAAATATTGGAAGAAAGCTTGAGGATTAGCTGACTCAAGTACTTATTTTGATCAGTTCTAGTTTTTATATGTAGTTTGTGGAAATAAGACTAAATTCAATTATTATTACCACTCTTCCGTCTAGTATTACTATTCAATTTTCATCAAAATACGTTCTCAAGAATTCACCTGGTAATTTTCACGAGACATCTTCAACGTTTTATTGCATGTATTTCATTATTACCAACACATAATCCAGTCCACTACAGCCTATCCCAAGGTTAGATAATAAAAAAGTACAGATGACTCCACTGATGATGAAACAAGGACCCCACATGGTTTCTGAATGGTCGCAATGCCAAGTAACACCTGCAAAGTACTTCTAGTTATGGTCGCGGACAATACGATAGGCGATTACAAATGAACAGATATCAATCATTCATTGCGCAGTTTCGCAATTTAATTATTATTGGCATTAGTAATTATTTCTGTTGCAATATCAATGATACAGTCATGGCTGTTTCCCATAGAGTTCTTAGTAAGGTTGCCTATTGTTTTGTCCTGACTGTTCGGTTTTAACTGTTTATCTTTCGATGGTTATTTTATGTCTCTGTCTGAGTGTTGGTCCATATTTCTGACTTCTAAACTGCTTTTATTTTAATACTTTGTTCTATCTACCTGTGCTTTGCAATTTTCCATTTTTACTAACAAAATATTTTGTGTGTATGGTCAAGTTCCAAGTCTAAATGAGGTACCAATTTTTGACCTGCCATATCGACCCAAGACCTTGAGTTGTATGGTGTAACAAAATTCATGAGATAACAGTCACGCCTGCTCTAAATCATCAAGTTCATTTGAATACAATACACGTTGTTTTAAACCTGTCAGCTTTGCTCGGCCGTTTCGTAAACTGCCTCCGTGTAACAATTATGATCTGGCATTATTAAAACTTGTTTCGGTGGCTTTGAGTGTATAACATAACATATTGGAAAAAGTGACTTCTAAGTGTTATCTTGATAATCTATTGCACTTTTAATAGTGTTTAATTGTAATTAATCTTGATTTTTCTCGTGTATATGATAATTGAGATTTGTTACACTAATGATTATTTTATTATGATTACTAGAACTACTTTTATTCTAGACTTAATTTCATAGTAAGGTCTAGTCCTGTCATACTCTATTACCTTGGAGAATTGACACCATACACGAATGCTCAAACCCTCTGTGGTGTTAATCATTTTTACTTTTGCAAAAATAAATCCGCGCTGTTATTAAATCCCACAGGATAAAGATAGTTGGTGATCATTGAGAACATATTAATAACCGTTATAATATGTTCCTTTCCCTTTTTATTTGTCTTTGAAATTATCATCATCAACTAACAGATTGGCTTTCCGGGGAAATATGACTGTTAATTGATGACAGATTACGTTGTTTTGTTTAGTCCAATAATTAACTTACAAGCTCTACTTTAATGGCAGCATTTTATTTGCACTCGTAACTTTTCATTATGATATTTTACGACTAAAGGCTTTTGCTTTATTGCATGTCAAACCATAACACCATTCCGAGTAAAAAAACTTTTACGAACACTTTCTTTGATTTTCATCGTCCCACACTAATAAGTAACTTAACTTTATCGGTAAATTTACTAGTACTACAAACTATAGTACAATTGTTAATAAACATGGTTTTATATGTTCAAGAAACTAAACGTAACAATGGAGCGGATGCGTTTCCTGCAAACGTACGCAAGGAGAGGTCTTCGTAGAACCTCATATTATTTGAATGCTTAAGTGTTGCTTCATACTGAGAATTACAAGCTTCTATGTCATTCAGGATGGGATCGACGTATTGTTGCTTGACTGAATATATGTGATTGGTGACGGCTGTTTTGATTCATAATGATTTTGTCGGTAGTAATATTCAGTAGCTTTCTTTAAGTTTAGTTTTTACAATTTCAACGGCAACTCCTTTTTGTACATAAAAATGCGTACGCATTATATTCTGAAAAATGTTTGTATAGAATATTGTTCAAAATTCTCAATATTCATTTACGTATCGCTCAGGGCAAACAGCGACTTCTAAAGATGGCCGACATTCACGTAAAATCACCGATATCATTACGGCTATTACACTGCAATGGATACTTCAACGATGAGAATTCTGCACACCTCACTTGCACGGGGACAATATTATTGTATAGCATGGATACCGGTCAGTTTATTCATGGTGGATTTTAATTAACTTGTTCATATTTGGAACAATACCTAAGCATCTATTGATATGAATAACATAATCATTTGTTTTAAGGATCAAAATTAGGTTAGGTGACACACTAGGTCTTATATTGTGATTTCCTAGTTCATTTAATTTTATTAACAAGATCGTGTACAATTAGCTGTGACCGCGTTTAGAATGCCAACAAATAATGATCAAAACATTTGCGAACACGATAACGAATCTAGAAGCGACTGCCGTTATTATAATAATGTTATTTGTCGTGACCATCAAGTGGACTTTGGAGAAAGTGCTCGCAAGTGCTAGTGAGAGGATGATCAATCAAAATTCGGCTATAGAGTAGCTAGTGGACCAATAGAATCAATGTACTTAGAACTCTGTACTTCCTCTGCGTGAGTGAAATGGAAAATAGGCACGACAAATGCACATTTTGGAAATTGTAATTTTACTAAAATAGGTAAGTACACAATTGTGGAATGAGAGAGATATGGATCCTTGAGGTCCCAATCCGACGATCGATGTCCAATCGTGCGTCAATAGACCAACTGCAAAACCGTTTGGTGTTCGGCTATTGTATCTACAATTGGTTATTTCTGATATGAATCTCAGTTTAAAACTGGGATTGGTATTGTGTCGGATAATCGCGATTGACTCAACCCGATGGCCTGATTGCCCTCTATCCTATCACATTCCTAATACGGTTATCGGCCAATCGAACTATTGATGGACGATAGTACACTTCTGTTTACCGTTTTGCCGGTTAAAGGCGTGATTTATACAATAAAATGTCGGACTCTGGATAATCTCACAAACGGGTCAGTTTCTCATGGTTCCGATGAAACGGAATTCAAAATTAAAAGTCATTTAACTAGAAGTCCAATTATGAAATAATATTTTCTTCTTACCAAATGTCAAGATGCAGTGCTGTATTAGATATATTATATAGAGTTTATTGTTATTGCTTCTAAATAGTATTATTAGCAGATGAGGTGATTGACCGAGTACAAAAAACTGACTACACCAGTTCCGATCGGCACGTTTGCTTCTCGCTCAATAATAGGTGCCAATCTAGCTGCCACAAGTAGTCTTATTTGGCCATCTAGATTCCTGGGTACTTAATCATTCCCCGTGTGAATATCTTCTAAAAATAATTTAACATTCCGTTGCCATGAGACTTGCTTTGAGGATTTATTGTAAGGTGTTTTCGATTGTAAACATGTAAAGTAGGTGAATAGGTTAATGATGTGTTTTTTTCAACATTTACTGTTGTGCTGTCTTTCTTTGTCAGAAATGTGATGTTATAATGACATACAAGGTTAAAGATCAAGAATAGGCGACACTATTTTTCTCATGGGTATTTTAGGAGGTGGTTAAGATACTCTATTTAGACGATTAACTGCTGCTTCGACCTACCTAGTAGATTTTTACTTCAAGTAAGCAAAAAGTGCCTAAATATTATGAGTTCAAGTTTATTTGCTCACTAAACTTGGCCTTGATGACCCGTTTAACAAAAACCTATTGAGATCTGACAAATCTCAATTTGATTTAGTACTGATGTTATAAATATTATATTATACGAGAAAGAAAACGATAGTATATTTGAAATAATGTTGAATGGTTTATAGTGCGTTTAACGATTTGAAACAACTATGAAAAATGGTTGAGGATAAACTCGGAAATTGTTTGAAAACACATCACCTTTGGTTGTTTGTGATGGTGTGGTGAAAACTTGAGTGTCTCTACCTATTCTATAGGCTCAACATCTTCCGTGAGGTGTTAAAGTCAATATGAAACTGGATGGTATAAAGGTGCTAATGGGCAATGGGCTAGCGACCTGGCATCCAGTATACTTGGCTTATTTGAAGCTGCTGTTTCGTTTCATCATATTCACACTTGGATTTGTAGTGCTTAATTTGTAAGCATAAACGTAGTACTTATACCTGAAATTGTTTAATCAATAAGCTCGCAAAGGAGTGCGCGTATACAGAACCTTTTGATAAACGAATACGACTCTGGTTATCGTTAATGGAATTGCATAGGTACTATATATTCTGTACTTGAAAATATATTTAACGGTACAAATTGCTTTGAGACAAATTGTGTACGAGTCTCACCTGATTTTGATTGATTATAAAACGAAATAAGACTTTATGTTGATTTCGCAACACATGTTAATACTTTTCCATGCAACGCAACAGTTGCTCAAACAAAATTGTTCAATTCTAATACTCCGAAATGCTTCTAGATTGTAATAATAATATTATTATGCATAGATTGTTCGTATGTGGTCGTTATTTCAATGTCGGCAAAAGGTTAATGACTCAGAAAATTGACGCCATCTGGGTTCCGCTCCCATGTGTTTGCAGCACCGATTGTTATTGTTTGATGATGATAATATGCGAGGATACTGTTTGAATTTTACTGCCCTGCAATTTTCATTATAACTTTGCTTTTGTCTATGACTTCTTTCAGGAATCGTTACAGTTCTGAAGACTGTATATGTTTAAGTGACATTAGTAATTCGTTAGTATTTTTCAATTCTTGTCTTACGATATTTTTGTAGAAGGTTGCAATGTGTTTATATAATAGTAGGTATTGGGATCGCTTCTCTTGTTTAATAATATGGAATAAAATCTTCGGTCGTTAGTATCCCAGTAGTTATAGCATTGTTCTTTGAAATTGTAGATCTATTTATTTTTGTTATGTCTTTTTTAAGTCGTGTTTTATTGAACTGCGATGGTGAAGTTATGTTTATCTTTTTGTATCAGGGTCTAATCAAACGAAAATTTTCTCTCTCACTACGAATTTGTGCATTTATAATTAAGTTTTATCGTTATCTTTTTATTTGGATTCTATTGACTTCGTTCGCTAATCGACAATTCGTTCGCTAAGACCTCTTAGAAAGACGAGTCATTTTACTCTTACTGGTTGACCCCCTTACGGCTGGCGGGGATAAATTATAAAAGAGGCTTTTAACGGTACGATTATTGATTAAGTGTTGATGAGCTTGTTCCGAATATATAAAAGGACATTATTGAAAAAACCTTACGGTAACTCTGTTGTTGTTAATCAGATACTATCGATGTCGTTTTATGAAAACTGCACTATTTTAGACTTGACGTAACAGATCGTAACAATTCGCCTATTACTATTCAAAAAAATATCAGCTAATAGAGACGCAAATACCACACTTGGCAAGCATAATTTATAACTGATCACAGAATTATGCACAGGATGTGAATGCCATTGACCTTTAGATAGTAATGTATTTCTTCAGTTGCCGCTATGGCTACAGAAATAAATAAGCCTTATGAGCGGCTTGTCAAAGAGCAAACAGGAAAGGACCAGCCTTAAACCTTTCTATTTATTGTAAACCTGTATTTTTTATTATCTGTCCATTGTATAGTTTTTACTTTCATGCCTATCTAAACTCATTTTATGACCGTAAAGTAGTACTTTCTAAAGAATCCGGCGGAACTAACCGCGGATGCCTGCCAACTGCCAAGACGAGGTGTGTCTGATGCGTCGTGTGCGTGTGTGACTAAGCTTAATGCGTGGTTCCGTTAGCGCGTGCGGCCCTTGCAAGTTGTTAGAAAAATGTTTGAACAGAGGTGCGACTTTTTTCGATATTGATGCGTAGTCACCGGTATTTCTGACTTTAAATTAAATTAAAGTATGATAACTGGTGTATACGAGTCTACTTTTTTTATTTACAATAAAGTTAAGTCACAGGTGGAAACAGAAGTAAACATTCCACATAAATCAAACTACAAATATTCATTCAACGAAGAAGTCAGTTTGTACCTGCAAGAGGAAAACTTCTGACTGTTATTAAAAAAACCAAGTTAGTGTTTTGTAGGGAAAATTACGTTATAGGTTTACATTTTCGTAAATTATCCTGCTAAAACGGCCTCCCTCGTATTTCTATATTAACTATATCTCCGTTGAAACACATTATATTGATTGAAGTGTGAAAACAATAAGTTTAATCGTAATTAACTATAATAGGGTACTTGCTTCCTTCTGACTATTAGATAAAAAAGTGTCTGAATGAATGGATAACAATTTTGTCCCATATATGGGGCGATATGCGGTACCAAATAGAGGTGCTTCGACTATCCATTTCGTTTCAAGTCACGTCTTTCTGTAACGACCATAATGATCCACAATTATTACAGCCATTAGTTCTAACCACTGTGCCTTCTGCAAACAGTAAATAATATAAAGTCTTCAATTAACATGAAAGCAGGAGACGTCATAGTTAGTAGGTAGTTTGTTTATTTTTGTTTTATTAGTGAAAACACTATAAATCTCATGATGATACTGTCGTTTTTCATTATCAATTAAAAGAACGATCTAGATAATCATTATGTATTTTTTTTTAAACTTTGCTCCTCACTAGGATTTCTCCTGTATTGTGGGTACAGTTTACAAACATACATGTCACATGTCACATACACACACAACCAGACCCGAAACAACTATCTGTAGATCATACAAATATTTGTTTCGTGAGGGGATCGAACCCGCCACACGCAGTGCAGAAAGCTAATCGCTTAGCCATTGCGTCAACCGTGTCGTCTATTTTTTATTTATTTACTTTATATTGTTTGTGGTAATTGAGTTCATATAAAAAATCTAATAAAATATTTCGCAATATTGAATACTATTCATCCATTATTGAATTTGGGTACAATCCATTTTTTTTTGCCTGAAAATAAATGTGAAATTCAAAATTTAATTACGAAACCTAACATGAATCACAGCAAAAAGTAACAACTACCTATATGCCAATTATCTCACTACATTATCACACACACGTGCAAGTATCAGGAATCTTATAACGGCTAAACCAGAAAGTGCATTAGCATGTGTTCATCATTTCTAATTATATACGATTTCACATAGCACACTCGTGTGCGTAACTATGTATTATACTATTGTACCTTACCACTGTGTTACTATTTACTATAACAGTTACTACTGTTACTGGAAAATCAATAAAAGCACGTTCCTATCTTACTTTTGTCACATTTTCTAATAAAGTTTGTAATAATGATGTTATAATAGTTATGGTATCGTTATTTTGTTATGAAACTAGGTTTCGATTAAAGTAGATAGGTGAAACTATGTTACGGCTAGTATTTTGGGAATTGGGATTACTTGTTTAATTAATGTTAACAATCACAGTAAGTTATTATTACGTGATATTCTAAAAAATATATTATGTTATGAATATTGATAGATACTAGTTATCGCCGTAACTTCGTTTTCCACGTCCCGACTTTGATAAAGATTCATTAAGGCCGTTGATTCGGTGAAAAATGTCTATAAATCTGTAACTTCTATTTTTAAATACGGCCAATATGTCTATAGCCTGATTGTAATTTAATTTTGTCAAAAACTATTTTATTAAATTCGTATGTGCGCCTATCTCTAGAAGCATCTAATCGTTTTTTTCTCGTAGTCAGTACCTATATAGCGGTATGTCTCATTGGGTAAATAGAGCAGCGAGAACAATGAGGCGTCTACCGCACTCTTTTTTTGTCATAATAACCGTTAATCTGGCAACACTGATGGGAAAATTAAACTCGGCCATATTGTTTCTCATTACATATTTTCTTTTTTGTTGCAGGTAAGTTCAGGGATTATCTGTGGCGTGGAGTCTGAATCGATCGATTGGTGTGAGTTGCGTCAGAGTTTATCGATAGTAGAAGTTTTAGCTCAACCTGAATTTGGTTGCTAAACCTCTATACATATGGCTTTCCGGTAGACTGTATTTATATAGTATATTATAGTTGATTGTAATAGATTGATAGTAGGGTTAGGTCTACATAGAACACAGACGTGATTCTATGTTATGTTGACACTTAGATAGGTGTTCAAAGTATGATGTAACGAATATATAGGAGGCTCGCCCATCCTCTTCATAAATCCCTTTGTTGCTGAAAGGCATGACACCCACGAATAGTGAGGGAATTGAAGTAGGAGGCAAGACCACACAATACGGTTACTCAAGTATGGTAATGAACCGTAATTAAATTTCACTTAGTTTATATTTCACTTAAGTACTATCGACGAAGTTCACATGCAATATAACAGACGTTTAAGACAAAATCAACATTTTTCATTGTTCACGTCTGAGGCCCTAGTGTAAGTTTCTTTTAACGAATTCGATTTACTACATCGAACGCGTTCGGCGCTCCGATTGGTGGAGAGCGCGAAACGAACCAATCGGAGCGCCGAACGCGTTCGATATAGTCAATCGAATTTGTCGAAAGAAACTTACACTAGGGCCTCTGGTTTGTAGAGACACTCACGGCTAATAGTAATAGTGATTCCAGTCAACAGATAGAAATTTCGCATATATACACACACGAATCACAAACAACTATACTTACCTACGCCTTGCCAATGCAACAACCATTTGTTGTTGATTGCTTCTTTCATATAGTTTACGTGTTTAAAATCGTAGGACTAAAACGTCTACCGTTTACGCATGCGTACCAGTCGGTAAATCATGTACGATGCCCCAAATTTGTCTAACAAGTCAGTCCTTATAAGGCGCATGTAATTACGTTAGTAATTACTAACAAATCCAGTTATTTAACTACCGCGACACGCAGTTCACCCGACCATGCGTACGCGCCGATTTTTTGCGTAACGCCATGTTATTACAGCGTTCATTAGTAATTTATAATTGATAGTTCATGTATTTGTAAATTGATGTGTACTCAGTTAAGTGGTAGTTAAGACTATTTTTTCTTAGATTAGTGGTTTCAGTCTATATTCACGGTAACCGATGTTAGTTTCTAGATGACGTAGTGCAAAATGTTTATTTGTAAACCAGCAACACAGGTGTGCAGATTTCCACCCGATTTTTTCCCTCACCGTTAACGCAAGTGATAATCAAATTCTGATCCACACATGATTCCGAAAAGTCTGAGGTGGGGGCAGGTTTGAACTCACACCCTTAGGCATGGAAGGCCAACGGTTAACCACTAAACTATCACTGCCTGCCTTTATTAGGTAGCATAAATGTTATCGGGTTTATGTGACGACGGAGGCGATTGGTCGACACGGTGTATTCCCTCACTAAACAAATATTTCATCATCCTTCTGTTGTTATCCCATATTATTTGAGGTCTTTTTCTTCAAATTCATCTGTATCAGACGTCATCTCAGAATTTACTTTCTTGAGAGAGTTCACTAAACAAATAAACATAATATAGCATCACGCCTGTACTCCCCGAAGGGTTAGGCAGAGGTATACTATTGTGCACCCACATTTCGCCGATGCTGTTATTGAGTCCCATGTAATAGGGGGCGAATCTATTGCCATCTACCGGGCACAGTTCCAGACTCCGTGCTGCTACTGAGAATTTCCATACAGAAAAACCCAATAACACAAATATTTGTTTAATCTAAAAAATTGTCTTTTATATCGGGTCTGGGCCGTGCCGGATTAAGCAAGCGCGGGGCCCGTAGCAAATTCTATCGAGGGACCCTTGATTTGCTATGGGCCCTGTATAAAGTGACTTTTTCTAGAACTTGTGCATTTACCGTATGAAATTCTGTGTTTTATTTTCGATAACAAAATAATCGGTTACCGATTGTCTTAGTCGGAAAACAGGTGTAACGTTTCACGTTTTTTTGTAACATCAAGTTGGTTCAATATACCACTACCGCTATTACGAGTTTTCTTACTATCAAAGTAAAGTAAATTTTCATGATAGCGATTTTAGTTCTTAACTTGGTTACATTAGGGATTAGAGTCGTTTATATGATATCTAGTCATAGTAGTTTTGATTTACTATTTACTATAAAAAAATAATAATAAAAACTTTATTCAAATTAAAATGTTACAATTAATACTAAGGTACATAAAATCTTAATACATACAGCCTACATTACATGTGTGCCTGAACTAGGTAATCCTGTGTTTCAGGCGTTCAAAACTATATTATAGAGATGTCATGTTAGCGACTCTAATCGCTAATGTAACCAAGTTAAGAACTAAAATCGCTTGCATGAAAATTTACATTTCTATGAGAGTAAATAGTAAAAAACTCATAATAGAGGTACACGTCTTAATAAGTTTGACTCAAAAACGCTCAGGCGGAGGTGTCCTTCGGATACGCGGGGCCCCTTTTTGTGCGGGGCCCGTAGCAATTGCTACTCTTGCTACGTGGTTAATCCGGCACTGGGTCTGGGTGTGTGCATGTTAGATGTATATTTGTAAATTGTACCGATGACACTGGAGATTCTGTCATTGTTTACAGTGTTTGGTGACGCATGATGTTATTGCTGATCGAGATTTGTTATGAACGATTCTCCGATGCTGTCACTGGCTACGCGTTAAAGGAGATGTTGCGTAGAAAGTGTAAATGATAAACACATGAACACACGGGTTATTTAAGAGCGTCAGTGCGTGTTTACAGTTCTCATTAGCGACAATGTAGTTTTTCTTAGAGTTCTTATGGTGTCATTGAACTTGTGTTTGATTTCCAACAGAAATTTTAGATACTGGATATTGTCTGCGGTTTCATTTTTTAACAGATTTAAATTATTCTTGTTTTTTTTTTACACGATCGCAGTACGTCATTTACGAGTAGTATGAAATCGATAGCACTAATCAATATAGCGCCGTACGAGTTAACTACATATAGCGTCAACTATAGTGTGTATACGCCCTTATTTTTTATGAATACACTACCTACAACTAACTGCCTATCCAAAAACTGTTAGGTTAATACAAATAATTCGATTTTACCTTATGCATTGTGTGATAGTTTTTAGGCGAGTTGGTTATTTAATTTATGATCACTCACGACGATATTTTTAATGTCTGTTTAGTCCTACTAATCCTATCCTATCCTACTAATATTATAAGTGTGAAAGTTTGTGAGGATGGATGGATGGATGGATCTTTGTTACTCTGTCACGCCAGAACGGCTGAACGGATCTGGATGAAGTTTGGTATAGAGATAAATTATAGTCTGGAATAGCACATAGCCTACTTTTTATCCCGGAAAAATGTACGGGTTCGTAAACCACACGGGCTAAGCCGCGGGCGAAAGCTAGTCATATATATAGGCATTACCTATGATCAACAAAGCAAACTTGTCACATATTCGTTTATTTATTTCTAATAACATTATTACAAAATTATGACTTCATACTTAAAACTAGAAAGCGGCAGTTAACGTACACATAAATGCATTACAAGTAGGTACTAATACCAACAAAGTTATGAGCGTATTGTCGGGTGCGCCCGCGCCGGTCGGATGCTGCGCCCTTCCCATTGTTTCGGTAGCTCCTACATAACGACAACTTTATTTATTGCCTTACATGCATTATGTAAGGTTTTCCTTTGCTATTAGTTGCGGCTCGCCCACGTACGGCTTTTGTACACAGTAAGTACTGACAATACCTTAGACACACTTGAATAAATATACTTTCTTCGTCCGTAAATGTAATTGGTATTCTATCAACAAGCAACGAAATTGGTCATTGTGCGCAAGTCATTAGAGTTTACTTCGTTTTTCGAACGTGATGTATTAAATAGTCGAAAATAGAAAAGTTATTTAAATATAAAACAAATGAAAAACTTTGAACATAATTATATTTAAAACAAATGAGAATCGAAACAAATTATTGTTTCAATTGTAGGCGTATTTGCTATATTATTAATTTTGTTTTCGGACACCAGTGTTTGTTCATTAGCAAATGGGTTATTTGTAGATATCCTGTCTCTTGGTAAATATTCACAGCTAATTACGCAATTTATATAAAAGAAGTCCATCTCGGTTTTGAATGAGCCACAATATAAGCGCTAACAAACTATAAGTTTGGCACAATGTTGCCATGATAAATAGCTATCACGTAAGATGAGAAGAAAGCGCGCTTATTTCGATGAGTAAAAAACGAGGATAGTAACAGGCGTCAATGCATCTGGATGTGGAGCAAAAGAAATGATAGAGATCAGTGAACATTAGGCGTAGTCTACAATATTAAATCTCGACTAACATTTTCATTCTCCTAGACCATTGCTTAGGTTGTTGGATATATTGAAGTCAATTTTCTAGCCTAATCTGACCCAGCTGCATGTCATTTTAGTACTTCATATTGAGCAAATGACTCGGTGGTAGGCATAAATATTAGCTGAATTTTAAGGCTTAAATATGTGTTGAGCCGTTGACATTTAAAACAGGTGCGTTTTATTACTTGTTCTTAAGATTGAAGGTTTCAACATAAAGGGTCTATTAAGTTTAAAGCAGTTTTGCAATACAGTGGGTAATGCTAAAAGTTGGTATTTGAAAAATAGGGACCATTAACAGGATCTTTATGAGTTTAGTCTTTTTACGCTTAATGTTAATTATCAATGTAATCAGTAAGTGCTTTATCTATTGCTGAGGTTGTGAGGTGTTGATAATTTATCTTGTTATTTTATTTTTAGATACAGTGTCGGCAATGATAATTACTTCTCTAAATTCAGATTGTATGATAGAAATAATTTATAAAATGTATACCTATTAAATTGGCAGTGATAGCCTAGCGGTTGAACGCTTGCCTTCCATGCAGGTCTGAGTTCAAACCCGGCCCGCACCTCTTACTTTTCGGAATCATGTGCGGATCAGAATTTGATTATCTCTTGCATTTACGATGTAGGAAAACATCGTAAGGAAACCTGCACACCTGAGAGGGCTCCATAAAGTTCTTGATGGTGTGTGTAGAAATTATTTGGATACGAACTCGTTAAAAATATATACCACACAAATCTACAGATCATTAAATTTAAATTTTTGTCATGGCAAACTCGTTGACCGTTTTGCCCATAGCAATATCTAGAGTATTACGCACCAAATGGTTAAAACCTAAAAATAGTTCCTTTCTAATTCTTTAACGAGTTTCTTGCCTTAAGCATAGGTGCAGGGCGTTAGCTAATATGGGTGCAGGAACTTAATACGAGCAAGTAAACTGGAATGTTTACATACTAGTTCAATATTTATAGTCATGGTATCAAAACCTCATTAGGCGGTTACATTGATTACGTAAATTTCAATTTCCTGATGAAAATAATTAAGTAGTAGAATCTCATGGATGTGCGCTCGCCTCTTTCAATCTAGAGAGGTAAATCAATTCTAAAGAGGTAAAATTAGTTTGTTTGTACGTAGGGGGTAATCTCCGGAACTAATGATCCGAATCTGAAAATTCTTTCACTGATTGATAGCTACATTATCCCTGAGGCTATAAATTATACATATATGTGATCTAAATATGTGTATAATTTATGCGGACGAATTTGCGGGCTGAAGCCAGTAAATGATAAAATTATAATTTCGTTCTCTGTATTTTCTCTATCCCTTAATGCTTTTAACTTCTAGTTGTATTTTTTAAATAGATCAGTATTTTATAAAAATATTTAAGTTTAAATATAATTTCATTTTCAATAATTTTCTAGTCATTTACCTTTCTCTTATCATCGGCATCCATTGTGATCTCAGGTTTACATTAACAATTTTCTTTTAAGATTTTCCAATATTAAATTATAGTTTTCCAATGAGCTAATGTCGGAGATCGATCAGTTCCGATCCAGTTAAACTCGTTCTCATGATTGACGTTAAAATACACGTATATGAGATGCTATATTATATTGTAATACAAGTCTTTTAATCTGTTTCGTGGATTTAGTAGTTGTGAGCGCGTCTTCTGAACATGAGGTCCTGGGTTCTGAATCGAAATTCTCAGCAGCAGCTGGAGTATGGAATTGTGCCAGATAGATGGCAATAGGTTAAGCTCCTACTACATAGAACTGAATAACTTAAGAGTTCAATAAAATGTGGGTGTACAATATGTTATACGTAACCTTAAATTTAAGAAAATGGAAGCAATTTTTTGTTTCTATTAGGTATTACGTAGATTAAAGGGCAAACGTTCCAGGTATTTTCCTAATTGTCTGTTTCTGATTGCAGCATATTTTGTCAATTAATCGGCGACTAAAAATCCATTATGAGAATACGTAATCTTTAAATACTAAATATAGTCTGCAAAATACCAACAAAAATTCCAATTGCATTACTCAAAGTAGATGGAAAGTCGTTTCACAAGGGTTGAGGCTCCCATCAGTGAAAGTTGCCACGACGGCTATCAGTCCAGACTGATAAGACAAGTCAATGCGTTACTTATTCGGTCAAATGGCTTTTTGTCTGATACAGCGTTGTTAGAGCGTGCTGGAAAAGGAATGCTGAACTAACTTTCATTTCTGTTACATTTTATACTTATTAAATCAATATTTATAACTTAATTACCCTCATTGACTGCTTCATTGGTCTATTGGTTGCAACCGCGACGGCTGAGCGTGAGGTCCTGGGTCGGGCAAAGTGTTATTGGGTTTTCTACATGGAAATTCTCAGTAGCAAAACGGAGTCTGAAACTGTGCCCGGTAGATGGCAATAGGCTCGTTCCTTACTACATGGGACTCAATGACGGCATTGCCGAAATGTTTGTGTACATAGTGCACCTTTGCTTAACCTTTCGGGGAATACAGGCGTGATGTTATGTTATGTTTATATAACAATATGTAAGTTTCATGTTTCACCCCAGGCTTTTACTTTAAAGCCTGGGGTGAAACGAAAGAGTCAGCACAAATGACGAAACATGGGAATGTCTGGTGCACTATGGGCAGTCAGCATCGATACCATTGCTGACTGGCAAATTTTTCGTTTAATTGAGCGATTCCCACGTTATTGCTCGTGCCGACACGACAGAGGAAGAATTAATATCTAATCAGTCAACAGGTTTATCAAACACACACATTTAGTTTTGTCATCGACACTATTTGTTTGTTGTATGATTGAATGGAAAACCTTGATTTCAGATTTCCTCTGTGCAACTTCTATTTAATTTATACTGCCTATAATTATCTATAACTTCCGATTTACAACAAATGAAAATTAATTCATGAATCTGGATTCGGACATCGGCGCCCGCAAACAGTCAAACGCATTTTCTATTACATCTACTTTGCGTTAATACACGGGCCAACAAACGTTTAAAAACAATTCGTCATTAACACACGGAAGTGATTAAACACCAAGTGAATTTAGCCTTCGTTTCGTACATCATTGTAATACGCAATTCTTTAACCATGTGATTCAATATAATGGCGAATGCTCATGTTACCCGCTCATTATTGATCAGCCTACTACCACTTCCACCTGTGAAAGTTCGATTTTGATGTATTATTGCTCCGTCATCATACATATTACATAACGTCAAGATAGTAGAGTCATGTGAAGAGCTTTGTGTCGCGGTAATTTTACCCACATTGTGTACGCTCCTTTATAAAGATGCGTGCGTGATTGATTCGCGATTTCATATTAATAATGTTGTGATTGAAAACCCTTTGATGTTTAGAGTACGTGCAGGCTGCTTGCGTGCTTTAAGTTGATAATGATGATGACGTTCAAAAATTGAGGTTATGTTTGCCGTCAGTTTACTGAAATGGTTATTTAATTAACAGTGCATTACTGACTTATTTATAATAAGAATAGCATAAAACCTTTTTTGATTTAGTTGCACACATTTCCTAGATATCTACGCGTCTATTCTTTAAGTACTTGTTTCACAATTGTATTACTTTCCGACTACACAATATTCAATTAATAAAATACTAAGTAACATAAAGAAAGAAATTACACAATTCGAACACAATTTGTAGAAACACGCGTGGCGTTTTCTTTAACAATTCAAGCGCGAATTGCAGTAATGCTACTAACAAACCGAAAAAACTTTTGCCAATTAAAGCAGAACGTTACGAAAGTTTCACGTGCACAACAATTAGACGGACGGACAAACGGACCGAAACCTAATTATACAGATTATACATAATTGCGCGCTTGCCTGTCAACGCGCGCGCTATTTCTTTATTTTGACAGATTGGGGTTATGGCGGGAAAATGGGGATGACATTACATGAAATCAGTTTTTTTTTTCATTTTTCCTTCTTTAGGATAGCCAAGAGAGCTTAGCCTATACAGCCATGAACCAGAGATTTTGGTTCTATAAAAATTAAATAATGAACTAAGGAGGCGAAGAAATATTATGCAAACTGTGAAATAAAACATCACTCTCTCTTTCTCTCTTCATTTATGACAGATGGCAACTGCTTGATTAAAAGACTTTTACTTTTATATTACTGTTACTTTCATACATACACGAATGCATATCTTTAATCAACTAAACGTCAGTCACAAACAAAAATAAACAAACGCAATTTGTGTGCAACTTACGTTCTGTGACATAATAAAGCTTCGGACCATGTGGTCATATCAAAACAAATGATATAATGGATCTTAAGTGGTTACATTTAACATAATTATCTTAATCGTTTGTGTTGTAATGATAATTTGTTACAAAATGTCCCTTTGCTTGTTTCAGGTGAGAGCAATTTTAGTAAAAATGCATTGCAACGTTGAACAAATAACTTGAGGTGAGTGAGCTGGAAAGTGGTATACTTTTTGCATTGTTCTGTTATTTCTGCAATGCTGTACATTTACTGTCACGTTGTTTTAAGATTATTTAGAGTACGAAGGTGTTGTTCTTGCCAATAAATGGTCTGTCCTATAACGTGTGTCAAAAGAATGGATTGAAAGAAATACAGCTTTTTTAAAAGTAAACCAAAGGAATAGTACAAAGTGAAATTATATACAGGGTAACATCTACATATAGGGTACAAATAGCATTCTTATCACTAACAGAATTTTATCAGATTAGAGATTAGGTTATTTTCTTCTTTAGCAACACGATTTTGATTGGTGATGGCAATATATATCCAAAAAAGCCATAGATGTATTACATGTCTACAACAAGACACATTACAGAAAATATGTCGAAGAATAACTTCATTCCAGCATTCCTTTCATTCAGAGCATAAAAGAAATCGGCATGAAGCTTTATACAATTATGATATCAATGCAATTACACTCAATTATTCGATTTTAAAAGAAATGATAACAGTGTATCCGATGTAATGCAACGCCTCCTAACAAGATGCGTTGCGTGTTTCAACGAGTATCATCGTGTGATGTCTAAATTCTATTATGATGAGTTCAATGTGAAAATGACACTCAAATTATATGAGTTTACTAACACCTTATTTTGTTATTATTATGTTTCGTATACAGTGTTTGTTTGCTGCAATCTTAGTTAAAGACTTTAATTTCACCTTCAAATGTATTTGTTCTTGTACAATAGATATTTATGTACATGTATTTTATCTCGGGAAATATTGTTTATTTAAAAAAATATTTAGAAGCAAAATGGAGCAACTTACTTTATAAGAAGAATGTTATAAAAAATATGGACTATTCACATGAGCCTTTGTGTTAGCTTGTTATTTGAAAATTCAACGTCACATATTGGTTTGAAGATTTGGACATACGGAACATGTATCTGCGCAAACGTGTAAAAGCTGGCGCCCTTGTGAACAGGCCCTTATAATAAACATATTGTTCATAAAACATATTTGACCTCTATTTGATAATTATACGCCAAGTTTAATTAAGATATGAACTTTTGATCTGTAGATCGTTAGTATAATTTATCTATCAAATAATAAACAGACATATGTAATATGTATATCTAGGCGCTCATAATGATACGAATTCTATCAAACGAGCAAAAACAAAACGTAATAACGTTTCTACTGGTAACTTAATTATGTGTGCCAAGGACTGCCAGCTCATTAGTATCATGCATGAACTAAACAAAGAGGGATAATAACTTAATAGCTATGTTTTGGAGGACAAGGGTTGGGTTCACCTCGCCTTAATTAAAAATAATAATTTGCTATTGTGTTGGTAGCGTGTAACGTCCTCTTAGCGTGTGTCGGAGATAGTAGCTGTTGATATGTCATACGTGCCATATTCGGTTGTAATGGTTCGTCATAAAGAATAATGTCGTGATGAAGCCTCATAAGTGTATTTAGGTAGATGTGAACATCTGACGAAAATTCACAATTTGGTATGAAATATATTTTTAGCTGAAGAGAGCCAAAACTCGTCGCTAAGACAATGGGCTTGGCTTGGATTTTATCTGCCTGTAAGAGTGGGCAGCGTGGAAAGTGGGACTTGCAACGTCAGCATCGAAATATCAAAGAAATATTGCTATGACCATGCATGGCAGGAAATAGGTGACTACAATATTTAATTTTCTTAACCTCAGGGGACGATGATGTCCGCCTTTTACAACATTTAGGGGTAGAGGTAGTTGCCGGGAGCTACACAGACGGAGAGGTTTCTATAAGTGTCAATTAGATTAGATTTTTGGTGGAAATGAGAAGAAGAGAAGAATGTTCATGTTCATACAAAATTCAAATAACTGTGTTATTTAAATCATAATTTGGCTTCTAAGGATTCATACCTCATTAAAATCTCTGCCTACGTATCACCATGGTCTTCCAAGAATAGACTTTATGCAAAATTAATTAAGGTACTAGATCTACGGTCTTGACCTGTATTTATGGGGTGACGCATGCCGTGTGGGTATCACTGTAACTAAGCCGATTGTCTCCTATACTAGCTGATACTTATGTAATTTTTACTTCTATGAAAGAATAATCAAGGTTTCCGCAATCAGAGACTATAATTTCAGAATGGCTGTCCAGAACAGTAACGGTAGTAAGAGAATTCCATGTTCATGAATTTCCATAAATGAAGATATACTAACTTAATGCTTGAAAAATAATCTTTTAGCAAAAACGTGGACTCTAGATTGATTTAGATTGTTTAGGGCTGATTTTTCAATAGCTAATTAAACCTCAGATAAGTACTTCATCTGATAAGTCCATACAAAAACCGTGCAATTTCATATTAACAGCTACAGTATGAACTTTTACCTGAACGTTTTTAATTGTATAGTTAATAGCGGTTGTGTGATGCGTGAACTTGAGGCGATTAAAGTCAAACAATGACACATAGGGTTAACGATTGCTTAAGTATGTTTAATGTTTAATTACCACCTACTTAGTTCTTAATTTGCTTAAATGAACGGTCGATTTGGCGCAAGGTTTTACCGCAATATTTATTATTGACCTTTTTAAATTGCATTGTTGTTGATACTCGGATTCAAGCGTCGTTTTTGTCAGCTAAAATAACAATTAAATGTAGTAATAGATGAATAATAATACTATATCGATAATGCTTCTTTTTTAAATATGTACAAGAATCCTATTGCGTACATTAGATTTGACTGAGGCCAAAACATAGGTAGTACCAAAAAACTATAATAAACGATTCAATTTTGATTCTTCAAAGTATCACAAATTGATGAGGCTGATCCGGTCTCCTTATAAGCTCCTGCTTTATAAGGCAACTTGATATCATCTATAATAAATATTGCAAGTCAGTTTATGTTATTAAATGTTGGCAATTACCTAGGGTAAGACATATTTACGGGAACTGTTTACAGGAGCCTTATAAAGGATATTTTATTAGTTTGTTAAGTAGCGGTAGCATGATAGAGTTAATTTGATAAACCATCTAACTGGTAACTGGTAGCAAAGATTTATTTGTCAATGATAAAGAAACTCGCGGAGATTTTAACATGTAAATTTGTAAATAGGAGATGCACACTTTTCAAGCGGATAACGAATGAAGTCGCGGGAAAAAGCTAGTTCCTAAAAGAAGAACATAAACAAACTTAACATCAATATTAATATTCTTTATAATAGCTTCATAGCGACAACCAACGCGGTGTAGGCGAGAGGTATCTAAGCTTTGCCATTTACGACTTGTTTGAATCATCTATAACTCAGATTATTTTATCTCATGTACGAGAAAAAAAATATACTAGTTATATAAGTATGAGAATTAAATTAAAATGGAAATATCGGCAGAATAAATTCTCCAAATTGGCGTTTATAAAAGAAATAATTTATTGTAGTACTATTAAATATAACGAAGGCAAACATACACACTAAACTTGTAAAGTATACCGATTTGTTAATAATATTAGAAGCTAATACGATTAGTAATAAGTTATGAGTATTGAACAGAATGTTAAATGGCTACCCAAGATCAGCTTGATAAATGATACAAATGTCAATACATTGCTCAACTTAAGCGTCCATTCATTCATAATATTGTCGATGGATTTCAGCCAGTCACTTTAGAAGGTAACAAAATTTCGGACCGATGTCCTACTTGGATCTATTAAATCTCCATAATCTGCTAGTTTTATGGAGATTTTCTTAAGCAATACACATTTTAAATGTCAATCGTGCGCATCTCGTACTCGAATAACCTTTAACCGATAATTGGACATACTCGTAGCTACTCGAATATTTTATTTGTTTTGACGCTATGAAATTGATTATCGGGTTTCAATTCAAATTCGCATCATTTAGATGTAAGTCTGCTGGTTAATGCAATTCTACATTCATCCTTGACCCTAAAATAATTAATTGTTTGATAAAGACGTTGCACTGTAAACATTGAGTCATGGAATATTTGTTATACAAGATAATGGTTTTTGAACTAAGTATAATTTCTCTTCTCTGTAAGCAAGCTAATGAAACCTTATGTTACGTTCCACACAATTTCCACTTCAACAAAGATCCGTAAATCTGCATTACGGGCCACGTTTAATAGTCTCATTAAAGTAGATTCTGAAGCAAAATAAGCCTAAATAACTCGATATATTTGATCTCAGTCACGCAACAGACAGCACCAAACATAGAAGCTGGTGGCAAAGTACTATAAAGATTGAAGTTAAGCTAAATTAGCATGGGGCATTACATCCGAGTGGCAGATATGATCAGGCCTGAAGCTAGGTGGGTGTGCTGGCCGATCACGTCGGGAGATAAACACGGGAGTCCCTCAGGGTACTATGTTCGGTCACATTTTGTATCTGTTGAATGGTTTTCTGGAAATTGTGTATTGTGTCGTGATAATATCTTCCGTCATATGTTTTTTATTACGCGGCTCAGATCTAAGAGTAGTTACAACACGAACTATTCTTATTACCAAGTAAACTTACGATCCAGATGTATGCATGATTGAGTTGTAGTTTATTTGTTGTTGATTGCATATCTTTATGTGTATAATCTCTTTAATCTTTTCTAGAAGGGGTTAGAATGTTAGATTAGTTGTATTATTAGTTGCATAATATAATGAATAATAAAATGCATTATGTTTTGGTAGCTTTGCATTCATTTCTTATATTCCACTCAGTATTTAATAGCAGACGGTTCGAAACTTTATAGTCTTAAATCTATTGGGTCAAGTAAGTCGTAATTAGAATTTTATTAGGCACCATATCAAAAATTCGAAAGCGTCCCCTTGCACCAGAATGCTGCTCCAAGAATGGTGATGCTGAGCCGTGCGCCACTGGCGATGAAAGCGGCCGGTGTCCCACATGCATTGTTGTATTAAATATGCGATAGACAGCAGTAATGTTGTGTTCCGTATGGTCAAACTATGTTATTAGATTACCTTTTGTGTCTGTAGACATCGATAGAATATTAAGGAGTATTGATTAGTGTACGATTAGAAATTGATACTGCCTTTACGATTGCGATTGTGTTGTGAAATTATCATTACGATCTTTACTTGTATACGTATCGATGTTTGTTATAACTTAAATTTGTTGTGTCTTTCATCTATTAGCTGTTTTATCTTCTGGTATTAAAGGAAATGCATAATTATTATATTTATCGAATTGCTTTAGCAAGAAATCATGAAAGTCATTATGGACACGACGGTAATCTACTTGTATTAGTGTGCATGGACTCATCTCCGCCCAAATGTACCGGAAGTTATTTAAAATTACGTAACATTATTTTAAGGAAGCAAACAAAGATTAAAGAGCTTCCTTTCAAGGATCTGTTCTTTTACATAAGGCTTTTATATTATCTGTTCAAATATTAGTGCATTACCTTGGTACGTGACATGCTAAGTCATTTATTTTTTCTTTTGCGATAAGCTATGCATTTTAATATTAATTACAGTTACAGTAATTGGAACCCGGGGTTTCTTCGTATAACAAGTTATTCTGGAAATTGCTTTGTGTTGTGTGAACACCCGAGAGCTTTGCAACCACAACTGTCCTCGCATGACGACCATCGTGGGAAGCATCCATTTCCTCGAGAAAAAAATTAATTTACTTTTACAAGTACTCCGTAGTAAATCATACACTAATACTATTAGAAAACATGATATAAAAACAAAACACAATCAAGATAATTATAGAATTGCTGATATTGTGAAATGCGTGCACGCTATTGTATTCTTTAAAGTTGTTTCAATAGGGCTCATAATTACAGTAATATTTTTAAGGATGGGACAATTTGTATTGCTTTCATGTTTTTATCTCCCGATGTTTGTAGTCGGTCAAGGCTTGTTGGCGAGGTCGGTGGCGTCTACTGCCTATTGTTAGGGATCTGGTCGTGATCGGCGATGCATGAAGAGGAACTCTGAATAGATTCTATTCATCTGCTATGAGAAATGACACGTTTGTGTCGGCTTGGTGCGATCGCTGACAGAGATATAGTTGTATTAAAGTAGCAATGTTGTGACTGTCTTGTCTACAAAATTGTCAAGGGTTTCAATTCTATACGTTATATATTTACCAAGCTAATGTGCAATTTGTCCTATTTCAATATTATAAATATTAATCTTCATAACTTAGCAAAGATTGGATTACGTAAAAATATTTATGAATATTTTATACGTAATAATAAAGTCATTTATAGAGCCATTAATCATCTTTGAGTCTTTAAGCAGACTTCAAATGGCTTAAGCAAATTTATTGTACAACTTAATATTATTTTGACTCGCCTTAATTTAATGCGTATGACTGAGCACATTCATATGCATATAACCATCAGTTAGATCCTGGCTATTACCTATGTATCTAGGTTACCTCTTTGGGCGTGCGCTTTATCTCTTACGAAACAACTAGCGTGTATACATATGAAATTATTATCACCAACATACACATCTTGATAGGGACATACGTTTATGCATTATCCAATAAAGAGCTGCTTTTTGAATAAAGGGGAGATACGATAAGAAATACAGTTTATTCGTTAAGATATTTAGTTTCACTACGATGACATATGAATAGAAATGGCAAAAAATATATAATATACTACTAAAAGGACATTGTATCGACTCCGAACTGTGATTGTGTTTGCAAATTGTTTTAAATTGTTAATTAAATCTCTATAAAATGTCAATGACGTGTCGATGCATTAAGCATTTGAACTCCGTTCACATATTCTAGTGATTCATCCGTCAATACACTCAATGGTGTCATGAAATGGTCCAATTTAAAAGCGAATGTATCAATAAAAAAAGACGCGTAAAAGTGATTGAAAAATCCTAATTGTAAAATAAATAATTTCATTTCAGGGAGATACATTTTAATTTCGTCATTTCAGTCACTATAAATATTACGGCACGATTAGCGCAGTGTGTTGAGAGATCGACTGCTGCGCTCGGTGTCGCGGGTTCGATTCTCGCACGGAACAAATATTTGTATGATCTACAGATAGTTGTTTCGGGTCTGGTTGTGTGTGCATGTGACATGTATGTTTGTAAACTGTACCCACGACACAGGAGAAATCCTAGTGTGGGGCAATGTTAAAAAAAAAAAAAAAAAAAAAAGAAAAAAAAGATATTGTTTTAAAAATAAATACCATTAAGAAATACCATTCCATAACAGGGTATAAACATTGAAAATTGGTACAGGCAGGTTTCCTAGCGAGTGCAGGTGTTCGCTAATAAAGGATTTATTTAAAATTCATCCCTTATTGGGATGCGGTTAGAGTTCAAATTTTCTATTAAATATGTTTTTACGAGAACGAAATTGCGTCCTGCTACAGTATATTTATTAAAATAATTTACATTTTTAAAATTAAATATAAGAAAAGGGCGACAACAGAATGATCTTTCAATGGACTTATTGATCTAAGATTCTTTCCTTCTTAAATTTAAATTATTTTGTGGTCAAAGTAAAGTACACTACACAATGAGACAATCCACTAATTACAGTGTCACAAAGTGTGACTCTGAAATGTTCCAAAACATTTTAAATTTTCTGTTGGCCTCTTATGCCTTGTACCACATAGCTATTTGAATATGCATTGTTTGTCTGCGAAAGGTGTATTGTGTTAGCACAATGATCGTGTAGTCAGCGTTTTGATTTGTCATCGATGCAGGTTCAGTCTTGTGCCGCTATGGATTACGAAAGTTGTTGGTATCCATCGTTTGATTGTTTATTACATAATTAATTGTTGATTTCTAATGCTTTATGATAACAATAGAAATCCTCTTTGCATGTTTTATCTGTTTTTGCTGCTTATGCCACATTAGGATGGAATGTGACCTCTTATGACACTGACACTGTGTATGTTTTAGCTATAACTAGCGGTCCACCCCAGCTTTGCACGGGTGTAATTTAGTAATGATGAAAATGAGGAATTTCATACAAAAAACCATTCAAAATTCCGACTGTTTCTAGGATTTTACAAAAAATTTCTTACATACAATTTTTTTCCTGACAATTAGGAACACAACAAAAAAAAAAATCAGCCAAATCGGTCGAGCCGTTCTCAAGTGATGCTCCGTAATACATATGGCAATTGATTTTTATTTATATATAGATATCAATCAGTGTTTCAGTAGAGGAAGCGACAGAAAATATCCTTTTGGATATTAGGCATACCAGACAGGGATAAATTGGTTGCCAGACTGACAAATTTAAACCAAGTAATCGCGCAAATTACAAATATTTACCTATATTATTATCATGGGGAATCATTTACTGTGTAACAATTTTACGTAATTACTATATCTGGCTGTGCATTGTACATAACATAGTAACGTTATCATTCTGTTTCAGGTAAATGAGAACAGTGTACGAGATTTCATAACATTACGTAAGTAGTTAAGGTGTTGGAAACTGAGGTGCTAATATGAAAGTAGGACCTGTACTAGCACCATTCTGGTAAAGCTGTGAATTTTATTGCCTTTGTGCTTATTGCGATGTATTGGTATTTAGCTGTGAATGTAAATATGTACCGATTTGGAAGATACGACACTTTATAGGGTAGGGATATTTTATTACTACAAGTAGGTTACAATGTAAATGTAATAGTTTTGAATAACTATCATTCTTTTTATAATTTAAATGCTCTCTGTTTTTGCTTTGACGAATTAATTTAACCTGACTTTAATATATACTAAGCGCATAATTTTGATTTAAAGATCTAAACAGAAATATAAATAATTTTGATTTAAAGATCTCCTCAGAGTAAGTGTAGAAGTAAAATTCAAGTGCATTCAAGCAAATCTTTTTTGTTTTAAACGTTGCCCTACATTTAGATTAATTCCTATATCGTGGGTGCGTTTACAAACATATATTAATTCACCCATTCATACACAAAGACTCAGACCCAAAATAACTATCTGTCGATCATAAAAATATTTGTTTTGTACGGGAATCGAACCCGCGACACGTAGCACAGCAGTCGTTCTCTCAACCACTGCGCCAATCTTGATTAATACATGCGAAGAAGTTTAAAGTTTGCGATATATTCATAAATATTGAAGAGACGACTCGTAACTATAATGGCACGTATTTTTATATTGCTAGAGGTTTGACGAACTTAGGACCATACATTTGATCATTCTTATCTTTATTAGTTGAAGCGGAACTTTAAGTACCACTCCAATATGTCAACAAACACATCGCTAAGCGTGTCTTCAATGCAAATGTTACAAGGTTAACTTTCAAGAGAAAACTCTTGTTCATACAATCTTAAGGATGTGTTGAACGAGTAGAAGTATTATCATACGCTTATAGTGAAAAGGTTAAACAATCCGTGTGAAATTTATTCATTTACGAATTGTTGAATGGGTTGATTGCTTAATATCTGTAAGGCGTATAAATATCATGGTATCTCTCGAAGGTGTTATGTAATTCATTAGTCATGGTGCTATCAATTTCATACCATAGGCATGTCACATACTTATACACTTTATTGAACATACACACACACATTGAACTGCCTCAATTGTTCTAGTAGTTGCAAGAGCGACTGTTGAGGGTGAGGTCCTGGGTTCGATACCCGGGTCAGGCAATTTTTTTAAATTTTTTTCTTGTTAGCAGCCTAAAGTTAAAATTTGTGTCCCGTTTATGGCAATAGGTTCGCTCCTAATTACATGGGACTCAATAACGGTGTTGCCAATATACGAGTCCAACAATAGAGCTCTGCTTAGGCATTTGGGGAATACAGGCATGAGGTAATGGAGGAAATTTTTCTTAATGCATATTTACTAGCAGCTGATGTTTGTGAGCAAAGATCGCTTCTGAGTTTTACGTTGTTTTCCAAATAAGCTTCTTCATTTTTGTACTTACTTTACGCGCTCCGCTGTCTATCTACTTTCATAGTAATTTCATTGTACGGTTTTATCATAGATTCTCGTTTTATATAGTTTCCTTACAGTTTCCTATATTAGATGTTGTTTCATCAGTGCACTATATCTCCTTCTGCCCTAAACTACTTCCACTTTCGCTTTTATGTAATATAACAATCTTTTGAACTAATATATAATTGAATGCTCAGCAATTTCCTGAGATAGCTTCTGTAAACTGTTTAATTGGACATTAGCCGTTATATTAACGTTATGTAACTCGTCTAGGTGTTAGTTAATTAGATACCTATCTCAAAATGTTTAGGAAGTTATAGGTGTGAGAGGTCTTGTACACTTGGATGATAATTAGTCATCGTAACTGCACACACTTCAAATTTATAGCTTCCGCTCACGGTTTCGCCCGCGTGGTTTACGAACCTATACATTTTTCCGGGATAAAAAGTGGCCTATGTGCTATTCCAGACTATAATCTACCTTTGTGCCAAATTTAATACAGATCCGTTCAGCCGTTCTGGCGTGAAAGAGTAACAAAGATTAATCCATCCATCCATCCATCCATCCTCACAAACTTTCACATTTATAATATTAAGTAGGATTAGTAAAATTCTTCTGTATGTGTGTATGTCACTGAACTCATCCTAAACGGCTGGACAAATATGGATGAATTTTTTCTGTGTATTTGAGTGGGTCCATGGATGGTTTAGATTCACAATTGGACCCGGTAGGTGGCTCAGCAATCGAGTTCTAGGACAGGTTCGGGCAAAACAATGTCTGTTGGGTACGCTAGTATTGTATATTTTTGAGAACTTCCCGATAGGTAAAACAAAACACAAGCAGCAGTTGGATGTAATATGTATAATAAAAAAGCAACCCAACATTATTTTAATACAATGAAGTTGCATTGATGCATGCAATGTAAACAATTAGATTGGTTAGGAAGTAGTTATTTAAAAGATAGCTTACGTAATACTGATTGAAAACCAACATTCAAACGAGCCAATTATATTCGCATTATTGTTTGAACAGCAATACAAATAGCAACTGTTTCATCTATCGTGGACGACTTGTGGTTTTAGAGAAATGTACAACGGTTACCGCAGAAGGCAAGTTGAGAAACCAACACTGCTTTTAGTGCCCATACAGAAATCCATATAATAAAGTAATTCTTGTATGAGAAAATGAAGTGAACAATGTTGAAACCACAAAACATAGGTGAAACAATGAATCATTAGTCTTATTTTACTTACATGAAACATTAATTGAATGAAAAATTAACGCACCTCTGTCACGGTATTGAAGTATGAGTATATAAGATTTTTAAGATTAGTAAGAAGATTTTTAATATTGTTGTTTCTATTGAATGCAGTATTTTAGTATACATAAAATGCAATTATGTCAAATATCCAATTTAGTGCTGGTGAAAAAATTTCGCAGTATAAGGGATTTCATGCTATTGAATTTTGGTCTAAAGGGTAATATTCTGCGCTCTCTCATTTTCTTCTCACTCTTCTTTATTAACAAAGCATTTTCCTCAATCATCTGCTTGAGCTATAATTGTATCTGATTGGTATCAAAGAACACATGTACTAAGGATAACAAGATTTAAAATTTGTTTGAAGTCTAATGAATCTAGTATGAATTTCAAAAGCCTCTACTTAACATATCTTTCTCACGTAAGCGTGGAAGTTTACTTGCGTTAACAGAGTTTCAATGCAAATGCAGTCATTTATTCAGTTCACTTGCAAATAAATTGACTTTGTATGATTCGAGGAAATGTACTTACAGTTATAGATTACGTCAGACTTGTCTTCAATTGGGATTGTGACAAGTCCCTACCTATGTCAGGACTAAGTGTATGTTATCTAATGCAAACCAATTTATTTAAACTTAATTGGGAGGTATTAGAAACGAGAATAAGCTTAGCTATGACGTACTCCAGACGTATCTTTAAGACGAAACTGGTGGAATCACAACACATGAGACCAGAATATGAACGCCAAAAGTTGCATTTGATTCTACATCATCATCATCATCATCATCATCAGCCTGAAGACGTCCACTGCTGAACGAAGGCCTCCCCCTTAGACCACCACATCGAACGACATTCCGCCACTTGCATCCATCGGTTCTATCTCATCGATTCTAGGTCACGACTTACAAATACGATAAAAAGGCTAATAAATAATTACTACAGAAAGTCCAACACTTGACTTCTAGTTACACATTCTAAGCCTACCTAATCCTTCGCAATGGTTTCATGGCAATCAATCGAGTAGGTACCCTATTCGGCGCGGGAGTCGTGACAGAATAATGCAGAATCAGCCGCTCGTTAAGAAGTGTACGTGATCGAAAGGCGAATTACTGTTAGCAATTAGTTATCACCTTGTCTTACTTTGTAGGCCTATTGTCAAATTATGCGTATGTCGACGTGGGAGATTAAACTGAATGGAGCTTGGCAACGTGCGTTTAACGTGCATATTTTGTTTTGACATTCCTTCAATGTGCTTATGCTGTTGCAATGTGTGTGTCTCGAAAATAACTTGGTGTATTTTGGTATAGTTTTCAGCATCACTTAGTATGGGATATTTCCGCTGGTGATCTGCTAAGGAATTATACACTATATTGAATTGAATAGAGCTTTGAACCGAAGAGAGAATATAGTGCTGCTGACTAATCTTTAACATCGTTGTAACTGTTTTTCAAACGCATACTATCGATGTATTTCAGAATTATGCTTTGAAGTTCATAAACATATCGTTTAGCGGGCGGTTTCTGATAAAATTGTCTTGAAATACGCGTAAAATAGGTGTTTGGGTTTTAACGTTTCCTACGTTTAAATCTTAACTAATTAATTTTATTTGGTCTCTATCGTTTTGTCAGATTATAAAGTAGGTCGACACGTTTTTCAAAATGTTGTTTAATTTAATAATTATCAAGAGATAAGTAGAAAGACTTTTAATTAAAAAGCGCATTTTGTGGGTTTAAACATGACCTTGTTTTTATGTGTCTATAACATATAAAAAAATCATGCTCATGTTTAGTGGGGTAAAAATATTAACGCAGTTTGTATGAATACTTTTAGCTAACCTATAGTCTTAACGAGAAATCGTATGTAAAGAAATAATAATAAAAGGGACGCATGACAATGAACATCTTGGTTCATTTTTATCTCACGTCCCAACAGTCTACGCTAGGGACACATTACAAGTCGAGACGCCTACATGCATGGTTCCAAGAAAGTACGCCGCTAGCCGACCGTTGAATAACAATATGAACGAAAGTGTCGCACCCACCGGAAGCGGACGGTGAAAATCTTATACCGAACATACATTACGATAAGTTCAATCGTATTAACTAACGTCAAGTTGTGTAAGGGATTATGTAATTTATTTTCATATATTTAATTCTAGTTATGCGTTGTCATGTTTTGAATCGAAGCTTCATATTTTATACTTAGAGGAATGAAAGCCGCGTGCCGCGGGCTTAGCGCGTGAAGTAAAATTCATACTTATAAACAGAGAAAAAACAATCAGAGATAAAACCGCATCATATTATGCCAGTGGTTTGAGATTATTCAGAAGTCCGAACGCATCAAACACAGACAGCTCACACGGTTTAAATCTTTTTAAATCAGTATCTATTGTCTAGTGAGCGCTGATTCTTTAATTAGGTTTCTTTTTACGCCTAGATGCCTTTGGGTATGTAGGTGAATGATTAACGGAACAGTTATGCTTGAATAAATCACTGAATATGGATGAATTATAAAATATCATTGTGTTGATATATGTTTCCTTATGCGTTTGATTATGACCAAGTAATTTAATAAAGTAGTTAGGAAACTGTTACACCGCTTGCATTTTCTAGTTCCGTGAAATTTGTGATTAATGTTAATTAAAAAAAAAGGAATTTTCCTCTTTAAAAATATAAAAAATGTAGAGGGTTTGAGGACTTTAATACATAACATTTCTTCTTCTTCTTATTTAAGAGCCTTGCTCTTGTCAGTGTAGCTGATGAAGTTCTTTCTATTATTCTCTCTCCAGTGCAGTCTCCTTTACCTATTTATACGACATGACGACAACCTTTTCCTTTATTTGATCCATCCTTGGTCTAACGTATCCTTGGTCTTCCTCTCCCTCTCGTTCCTTCTATCTTTCTTTCAATTATGTTTTTAATAAAACTGTCATATCGTATAAGATGGCAAATCATCTTTCCTCTTCTGTTTTCATTGTGTATATTAACATTCTCCTCTCATTAAAATTTATATATTTATATTCTTACCTCACTGTATTTTATGAAGCGAACAGATAATTCATCAGTTGCGATATCAAAACCGGTAAAGGGTTGATTGATCAACTTCATAGCAAAGTAAGAACATGCTGCGAGATAATTTAATGCAGTATGTGGTTTAAATTTCATATTATCTATATTTTGTATCATAAAGTTTGCGGCTACTGCATATAAAAATAACTATGATTAAGTTGCAAAATGTAGAACAAAATTGCTTCTAGTTATGTTCAGTAGGAGACTGTGGTAGGCTAAGATTATAATGATGATAATGTAGATACACCTCATGATAAAAATGGAAGGTTGGTACCTATAATCAAAACTAGCTTGTCAGTGCAATCAAACTGACACGATGATACAGCAACAGTCGATAATTACGCTGAATGTAGTTTTATTGTGTTCGCACCTAATAATATACTTGAGTTCTAAAAACTCGTGCGAATTCTATTACTTTACGTTTACTGCGCAATCCCGGTGTTTAGTGGCTTGTAATTAATATGGACAGACATGGGAGAACAGTGGGAAACATGCCGTAGTTGTTTCTTGAGATATGTTTTACGATCGCGGAAGAATACAGTTTTACTTTCATCTGCCGATGTGTTATTATTTTTAGCCTCTGTTTTGCTATAAAGGTTGTTTAGCTAACAGGTGTGTTCTGTTGTAGTGATAGTTTATCTCCTTTCTTTTGCATTTCTTCATATCTTTTCACAAAATGTTGATTAAATCTAATTTGCTCAACAGAATTTGTATGCAATGTGCTCATAAGCATAGTAAGGAACAATGTCTAAATCTTTAATTAATGATCTGTTTCTATGACACAGTGAATGTAATCTTACGTCTTATGTATTTCGTTAGCTTCTATCTTCAAAACCCAGTACAGTTAATAATAATTTATATTATGCAGATCTTTTCAATAATTGAGAATCATTGGCACCTAACGTAAGTGTCAGTTATGGAGACGTAACATTGTGTAAAAACAGAACCTGTCGCGGTTCAATTGTAAGCGTTTAAAGAACACAGTTTCATAACTGCAAACATAATGAGAATACGCGTTGGAATTAAATGTTTCCGCGTATTTCTTTATAACTTGTTACCGATAACATCTTCAGTTATAACGTGTGATGTAAATGTTATTGTATTAGTGTCGTCATTAAATGAAGGGTCAACTTCGTTGTGAAGAGAGGTTAAGTTCTTTGTATCTGTGTTCTTCAAAGAATACTGATTCTTCACACTTTATCACGAGAACTCGATTGATTCGAAATTGTAAAGGTACTTTCCTTTGCAATTTAAGTAAAAATATATTTCCACGAAATGAGATTTAAGCAACTCATGCTACTATATTTCCATGCAATTTCGTCATTAAAATCAAATTAACACCAACGAGGGAAAGCATTTAAATTAAAACGATAGCCTTGCTCAACATTGTAACGTAAATTGATACATTTCTTGTGTGACTGTCACTCGACTTGTCCTTCAGCGCAACTGATAAGACCAACGCTTATTTACAGCTATTTGGAAACCACCTGTATGTGAAATCAGTGTTACAAGGCCTGTAATTTACAACCAATTGTGTAATTATTTGAGTACTGATAAGTTTCGTTTTAATTGTACTGTTAACCTTATCTCTCGTACCTACTATGTACCTTGAGGTCCTTTGTTAGGAAAAAGCAGCCGCGTCGTTTTTAGTAGATTCATTGGTTGACAAATTAATTGCATCATGTGGGCTGACTGCAGTTGCTTGATAGCTTTCTCATATTTGGGGAACTTACGTACGACAATAGGTTCTTACAGAAAACACAAACTGATCAGAAGTAAAATAGATGTGATAGGCAGTGTTGCAAGAAATAAAGTAGCTCTACAAGACTATGAATTAATAGACACTGTGCTTATTTTTAAACAAAATACGTAGGAAGAACCTGATAATCACTACAATTTGTTCAATATGAAGCATGTATTCTTGTATTGTGTAACATATCACATTCGTTGTATAATGACGCCCCGAGCCTAACATATTATGTTCGATCGCTTACGATTAACGTTCAATGAATTAATATTATTATACAATGATACTGCCCCGAGCGACGTGATATGGTCCGTATTGAACAATTCGTTTTTATTTAAGAGTTTCTATTTAATTTATAACGCTGGTTTGCATTTTAATTGTTTTGATGTTGATTTCATGCCCTAGATTAGTGAATATAACTTAGTCTTTTACTCCAGGCAATTTAATTAGTTTTAGTAATCAGTATCACGAGTTTTTTTACTATTTACTATCAAAGTAAAGTTAATTTTCATGATAGCGATTTTAGTTCTTAACTTGGTTACATTAGGAATTAGAGTCACTTATGTGACATCTAGTCATAGTAAAGTTTTGATTTACTATTTACTATATTATAGAGATGTCATGTTAGCGACTCTAATCCCTAATGTAACCAAGTTAAGAACTAAAATCGCTTGCATGAAAATTTACTTTTACTATGAAAGTAAATAGTAAAAAAACTCATAATAGAGGTACAGATAACCTATCACTATTTTGAACCTTTGTCAGAAAAAATACTGAGAAATTTTAAGGTTATTCTCCAAGCGGTATTTGAAATGGTTCTTAATAATAGGTAGGTATTTAAAATATGTTCGTTTCAGAACTTTTTTTCAGTACCTAGAACTACTTACTAATATTTTAGTTTTTAAAGTAGGTAATCTAAAACAGTAGAATCTAAATCAGGTTAAATTGAAACATCTCAATTATTAATTCGATATTATCAATAAGATTATGTACAATTATGTCATTGGTCTGCGGTCGCCGCTGTCATTCACCCGCGGCCGTTCACTGCGGCGCTTGCGCAAGTGGCCACAACACCCGATCTATCTGCCGGTTAATTGCATATTGTTCATGTGATTTATGTAGGATCATGTACACGCATCTTATGTGACCACACGCGGTAGGCTGTTTGGAAGCTTAGTTAATTTTGAGTAGAAATGTTTTAATATACTCGTATGATCAACAATGACCTCAGTGCTAATACTGATTAAGGTAACATAACATAACATAGCATAGCATCACGCCTATATACCTCAAAGGGTTAGGCAGAGGTGTACTATTGTACACCCACATTTCGCCGATGCTGTTATTGAGTCCCATGTAATAGGGGGCGAGCCTATTGCCATCTACCGGGCACAGCTCCAGATTCCGTGCTGCTACCGAATATTTCCATACAGAAAAACCCAATAACACTGCCCGACCTGGGAATGGAACTCAGGATCTCGTGTTCAACAGTCGCGCCTGCGACTACTAGACTAATGAGTCAGTGTGTGAGAAGATCTTGTACTATGGCAAAAAAGCACTTAGGTGTAGGATCAGACACACGCACACACATATAAATAACAAATAAGAAAAAGATGCAGTAATTGTAATTTACAAATAAATACTCTAAAAATTTAGATTAGTTTGCTCATCCCCTGTGCCTATCCCTCAAAAAAAAAAAAAAAAAAACAAACCTCAGAACATATTCAAAATACCAAGTTCAAACAATGTTTTGTTTGGCGACATCTGTTGTAACTCTCACTTGCCCTCAATGAAGGTATGTAGTTCCAAGACATCTATTACTAAAATGTTGACACTTGTATACTAAGTAGTTAGGAAGTAGATGTTTGCCCGCGTCGGAATGTATTTGCCCTTCCCACGTGTGTTCCCTTTTCTTATTGTGTACACTCTGTGGCCTCTATGGAGTCTGTCTTTTTCATGGTGGAAGTTATCAGCGAAAGTTGGTAGCTATGAATATTTTATGGAAAGTAAAGTTTGTGCAGTTGTTTACAATTGATGTTCATGTTTTTAGACGAAAATTTTATAAAATATTTCTGTAACACTCACTGTTGAGATTGTTAGTACGCGTTTTTTCTATTTTCAATACCTAAACAGTATGAAAATATGAATGGTTGATATCCTATCCTACTAATATTATAAATGCGAAAGTTTGTGAGGATGGATGGATGGATGGATCTTTGTTACTCTTTCACGACAGAACGGCTGAACGGATCTGGGTGAAATTTGGCACAGAGATAGATTATAGTCTGGAATAGCACATAGGCTACTTTTTAACCCGGAAAAATGTATAGGTTCGTAAATCACGCGGGTGAAGTCGCGCGCGGAATCTAGTCGTTTATATATGTATATACTGCTTACTATTTTTATTTTATTTTATTTCCGATGTTAGTGTTACTAGTGCGTGAAGCACTACTAGTTGAGGTCGTTTATTTTTGGTAAAAAATACAGTTGATAAGACCTCTATTATTAGGCTTTTGATAAATGTAAAAATTATACAAATTTGGTTGTTGATAAATTGGTAATTACGTGTACGTATGATTCAGAAAAATGGATATAGTTGTACCCGGTGTTATTTTTAATGTTATGTTAGAAACCCAAATGGTAATGAGCCGATGGTACCTATATAATATATAGTGTAAGTCAACTGATAGGAAAGTAAAAGCCAAGCAGTGCGTGTGGTGCTCACAGGAAAAGCCATTAAGTTCGGAGTTAATGATGTACACAAACGTTGAGAAGAAAGTTTGGAAAGCCATAAATATTTATTGAGCAAATTACACATCATCCTACAATAACGATAATTTCACTTGACCTTCCTCACATAATACTACAGTGAACGAACAGAGGATATCATTAGAAGCAATGAAAACAATTCACGCTAATATGGTCCTTATCTTTAATTGAATAATGACAGAAACGGCATACCTGCATCTCGAACTCGAAGTTGACTTAACCCAGACTTTTGTCTCATGTACGAGTGAACAATAAAAATGTTATAACATGCAAAAAATTATTTCCCATATAAATAATTACTTGAGTGTAGTCTCGCAATCACGATTGTCCTAGAAAGTAAGTGACCATATTCAATGCTCGTTCATCATTCGCACAATTGTGTTGACTTGTTTACGGTTTTCCAACTAGTGACACTGTGAATGGTTTATCTTGAAAAATAATTAGTGCATTCAGTGCAGTGTTTGCTTAAATGAATGTTGAAATGCTTTTGTTATAAATGGGACCTGAGACTGTATTCATGACTGTGTCAATAAAATGAAAATAAGGAAAAAGGTCGATGTAAAAGTGATCAGTCATCATTTTTAACAATGTCATTACAATAAGTACCGATACATGTAATTGCAAACTATTTTTATTTAGATTCACCTTTTATTGATACTCTATTTTTTTTATTGTATTATATTATTCATATTTGTCATTTCCTTAACGAAGACTTGAAATTTCTAGTGAAAGTCCGATCTGAATCTTTCAAAATCTACTGAGGCTAATTTGTTCGGTTTAGTCTTAAAATATGTGATCTGAAAATCTCAGTTAGTATATTTTTTGAATACTCTGTCAGTCTCACGTCATTCGAAAGTTTTTGCCATTCTCTGAAACTGTCAGATACATTTTTTGATAAAAAGTAACGAGTACTTGCAAACCTATTATTGTGTTATGAATGGTGATTTTGTAATCAGACATTGGCAAGATTAATTCATTGTTTAAATTTAATGAACTGTGAAATTTTATTTGAGATACTGTATGTCTCTATTTCGGGGTAAAAGGTGTGTATATATGCTATGTAGTTGGGTAGATATCTACAACTAAAAGACCGCTCATAGACTATATTTCGATAATAACTTCACCAGCCTTATTAAACAGATTGGTGTTAATAGTGTCCTCTGATCATCTTCCATTCACTGCAAAAGGAGAGGTCATTTTGCCAATTCTCAAAACGCACGGCGCCGTTTTTTAATTTTCTAGCATTTTTGGACCATTTCGTATACATTAACAGAATCATTAGGCATGCTAGTTTTTGCCATCCATATCAGTTAACAATGACGGTCGTGCGAGGTGGCGACGGTCGCACGGTCGCCTGCCTCTTAATTGCTCCCATTGTTGTTCTTCGCCCGTTCGACGAAGTTATTAGTGTTGGCAAGTTCAAGCGATCATGGCTTACTTGAGAAATGAACTACATTTGATTCACATATGAAGATATTTATTTTAACTAGATTCAGTAGATTGGTTGAGGAGTAACTTCAGATTTGAATGGTAGCAATCCTGGAATTAATATTCTCAATATTAACACATCATCATCATCAGCCAGAAGACGTCCACTGCTGAACGAAGGCCTCCCTCAAGGGGGGGTTTCCCATAATCCCCACGCTTGGCAGGCGGCTTGGGGATCGCAGTGGTTCACCAATTAGTGAGAGGATGCTGCTGCCCGTCCTCCGGTGTCTGGCCGCAGTTTTAAGACGTACCCGGGTCACATAAATATACAGATATATAGGGAAATAATCTGTATGTGTCCTCTGTCCTTTCAGTGCATATAATTGGATAAATTGTATAAAATATTTAGTTAACAGGTTTATAAAAATAAACAGTCTTTGCTAAAAGACTTGATTTGTCATGAAGTTTTATTAAAGCTGAGTGAAAATATTCAATTTGAAAACCCCAGTCGCTTTGAAGCAGACCGTGAATATAGTAGTAAATAACGCATCAAGTATCACAGTCAAAGCATATAATAGAATATAGAATTGTAAACACAAATTACTATTCCATTGACATCAGTTTAACCGTACTGATAAGAGTAAAAATAACTCTCTTCTTTATTGTCCATTCAAAACGCAGAAGCTTTAGAAATATTACATTAAACATTCAACAATCGTATGTAACTGTCTATTTCTTATGAATGGCTATTCGTTTTATATTCACGGTGTCTTGCCTAGTAAAATTATTCCAATTTGTTTCTCTATCATATTTTTTCTTTTTAACACGTGTTCATTGTTTATTGAAACAGCCATTACGTTTTAGATTTTTTTAAATAATGTAAATTATAGTGTCTACATAATTTGACTATAAGTATAAGAGTATAGTGGCGGAATGTCGTTTGATGTGGTGGTCTAAGGGGGAGGCCTTCGTTCAGCAGTGGACGTTTTCTGGCTGATGATGATGATGGTGATAAGAGTGTAAGTAAAGTTCAAATCAAAAAAGGAGAAAAATATTGAGTTCGCGACCCCTATTGTATTATTAAACACGGGTTAATATAGTACACTACGTACACGACAAGACAAAACGTGAACAATAACTAATTGTTATTCCAATAGAGCAGGCAAAAAATTCCGATTAGCTCATCGTATCAAATGTAAATCCAAAACAGTCATGGGAATAAAATTTAAAAATTGCAACCGAGAGCACGAGCGTTCAACCCGTTCCAAACGTTGCGCTAGACACCGCGGACGTGAGTAGAAACAGAATTCAGATGTCAACACGTAGTAGCGTTCACATGATGTGGCTGGAATCGCTAATTAATGTTATTATAATATAGCAATATTCGCATCGTGGTCTACTGCGCATAGTTTATGGAGATTACCTCAAAACGGTTTACGTATCATTGTTTGTTTGAATCACAAAAAGCGATGAAGTCGCGTATCTAATTTAATTTGGCTCGATACACAGGTTAAAGAAGATGTTTTACTAAAGGTTGCGCAAGAAAGAATGCAATTGCCCATTGGTTCTTATAAACCATACTCACAACAACAACAGTGCGTTAAGTAATGACAGAAAAACAAATTTTTGAAATAAGAATAGCAGAAGACCAAAACGAACAAGAAGAGAAATACAAATATATCTGATATTTTCTAATTTCGATAAACAACCATCATTTAAAACCAAACATTAACACATTTACATATACTTATATTAAATATAAAATTAAATTAAGCTATAAACTTGAATAATGTATAGACCTAGCTACTGATTAAAACTAAGTAGGTTCAGATAGTATTCACGATAAATGCACCAACCGTTAATGACCGTAAAAGCAAGTAAGGAAGAGATAGATGATCCGCGATCAACTGAGAATTTCCCGTAACTTAATATTGGATGATTACTATGTTATTTTGTTTCCTGCTGTAAATCAGGTATGTTTTGTAATCAAAGTCATTTTTTATGTCCACGATTGATTTGAACTGTGCTAATAAATGTACAAAATTTTATTTTTTTAAATTTATGATTTTATGTCTTTTTTACTTGAATTTCATAGATCGGTAGATTTTGTAATATAATATAAAGGTACTTACTGACAAAAATACACCGTTACTTCCAAGTTGGATGACACAGCAAACCATACAAACGGTACAAGAAAATTACAGACATAACTTCGTTAGAAAATTGTAAGTGAGCTGTGAAGGAACTAATAAGAGAAGTGAAGTAACCCATGTTTAGACTAATGTTTTGCTGGTAGTTGGCTTCAAATCACCGTATTCAGGTGTAAACATCTCAGTAAAGGCTCGTTTGTGCCTAGAAAGTGTTTCAGATGAACTCTCTAACTACACTTTAATGTTTCTCAGTATCGAAATCTGAATGGATCATCGTTGAAGATCACAATTGGAAAATATATATATCTAGTTAATTTTACAATAATATGGCTTTGTTATGTAATTGTAATGTGCTCGACATTCAGGATTTGTAGTTAGTTATCTGTTTATCGACGATAGGTCACGACAGGAATCATAACCATAAACGGATTAATAACTGCAAATAATATAACACACAAAACATACAAAAAATACAAATGTAAACAAATTAAACAGTATTTCGTTATAAAAATTAGCTTATCACTAACCAATCTTTAACTTTTGAATTAACTGTTTTTGGAGTATTATTTAACTATCATTTAAACGAGGTTTCAGCTATCTGATAAATGCTTTTGTAACTTAAATGAGGTAAAGTTAAAATTGCATGAGTGGTGCACATCATTGCTATTTGGAGCTGAATTTTAGAAGGCTATTCCTATTGTTTTGCTTGAATGATTAAATGGTATGCCTTACGTGGAAATCACATCCAAATCTAGAATCAGGTATGTAACTGAAATAGATGCATGGCCCACTAAACAGTAAGTACAAACTCATTACGCAATTAAGCAAAACAAATTACAAACTTAGCATAGATATTTGGGAATAAAGCTTCTTTGTCTTAGTTACCACATCTTGCCTTGACTAATTTGGACAAAGTCGCGTCACGTTGCTTGTACACATTGGTTTTATCGCCAACGTCATTTGCAAACAAAGTGCAGTGCGAAGTAGTAATTTGTCACTTGGCGACTGTTTCGTTATCATTGTGTCTTTTATCTTTATAGAGCAACCTACTTAAATATTAGTTTTTGTTTTAAATGTAAACACAGATTTTGCTTCACATTACAACTAATTTAAAGATACAATTTTATAAATCACAATTTTTTACCCGAAGTTTTTTTTTTCTTAAAATACCCTAGGATTTCTACTGTGTCGTAGGTACAGTTTACAAAAAAATACATGTCACATACACACACAACCAGACCCGAAACAACTATCTGTAGATCATACAAATATTTGTTCCGTGCGGGTTAGATCCCCACAGAAAGAATAATAAGAAAAATAATATACTGAAAACTATAAGTAGCTTTATTTATTAGTTGTTATAGAGAATAATAAAGTATGTGCAAGGGTTTTTATTATTGACCTTGCTAAACGCTTGGTCGACAGTACACGTGACCAGAGGGCTGGCCTATTCTTTGGTCAAAGAATAAGCATTGCCATTCAACGTGGTAATGCTGCCAGTCTTCTGGGCACGTTACCATTCGACGGCGATGTGGAGGAGTACTATGACGCCCAAGTTTTCGTCTAGGATAGGTTTTTTTTTTTTTCATATTTGTTTATTTATTTTTTTGATACATTAGTATAAGTAGTTAGTTTTAAAAATAGTTTAGTTATTTTTTTACATATTTGAAGTTGACAAGAATAATAAAAACCCTTGCACATACTTTATTATTCTCTATAACAACTAAGAAAAATTGTTTTAGGAATTATACATTAATTATTCTTTATATTACTTAATTGACGCAAATGATTTTCGTTTCTTAGAAGCTTGGTAGATTATGTTTACGAAAAGTTACGATAAAAGAAAGAGTTAACGAACGTAAACACTAAACCTTCACGTAACATATAACAAAAAGAAAAGAATCAAAATTTTTGCACCTATTAGCTTAATTACGCAACTATCACGTACATACTTGCGTACGCACAGTCTTGCGTAAGAGCATTTGCAACAACCAATTATCGGCGGTCGAATTGTTTTTCAGAATAATTTGAAACAAAACAATACTAGACTTACCGGTTTGTTGTGGCCATCAACAGCAGGATGATGCTTTCACCTGCTAACAATTACGTGTCGACAGCTGTCCATCTTGTGGAGATGTTTGTATCATAATGGCATATGCGGTGTCTTTAATTATTTTGAGATCGGTATTTATGTTTTCTTAAATATCATTACCATATACGGCTCTCAATGGAGTGCGCTGAGTTCTATTAATAGCATTAATTGTTCTCAAACTATTTCGCTCGGTGTCGGATAAATTATAGATCGTGTCATTAACAAAGTAGCAATCCTTAGTTAAGCCGTAGAACTTGCTTTTCTGCCTGGCTTTGTTAGTACTTTGTGTTCTTCTATGCTCTGTATTCTGTCTAACATGTCTTCAATATCCTCAAATATAAACAATATAGTTCAGTATCCTTCAGAGCTTGATAGCATAATGTTGGTTTTTAATAAAAGTGATGATTTTTAATGTTACCGCAGTATTACGTACGTATTACGTACGTCACTTATACGCAACGCCCACGCTAATGTTCTGCCGGTGTGAGTAAGCCATCTCTAATTAAAAATATTTTCTGATAATAGATACATATAACGCAAACAAAACGCTTTTTATATTAGTCGATACTTCAATAGTTTGTGATTGGTGTCAAAATGAATGGTAAGAGAACATTATAAATACTATTATAATGCCGTTAGCCTCCGACGCTACAACGTACAACGTTTGTATGGAAATGTAGATATAGTTCAAGTGTTATTGAAACCTAACCTGAATGATAATTTTAATTGAAGTATGTCATATTTTGTATGCAAAATAATACTTTTACAATATACATTCTCACTGTTTAAAGCTATTGTATATTACTGTTGATCATAAGCGAAATTCTAAGTCTATGCTGTTGACATTCTTTCACTTATAGGTTCAGACAATATGTTAACTTTTATATTTCATTATAACCATTCATTCATTATTTACTGTTAGTCTGATGAAATACGTATTAGTATATTGTGTTTATATGGCTATTATAAATTAGTTATTAAATATCACGATGTAGTTATTGCTAGTACATAGATGATTTATTACCATATTTGCATAATAATAATATTATATTGCTATGCTGTTCTATGTTTGATCAAATATTTATAAACGTTACCTAGAAACATGCTATACAGTTATTTGGCAAATTCTTATGATATAGGTAATCAAATTGCGAATACCAACTTCAAATGTTTCCGAAGAAAACAAAGTAAGGTTTATGCGGATGAAGATTCATAATATATCATAAATTCAGTTTAAACGACCCATAAAAATAACGATATAGTTAGACTTTTATGTTAATTAAATGAAGTTTGATGTATATTGATGATAGGTATGCTTACGTAACGAAGGCGGAAGAACATCAATAACAATTTAAATGAAAGCACCTGTTTTATAGACGTCGCGAATCGGGTATCGTGAACGAAATTATTTAGATTGAAAGTTACTGTACACGTGGACACGACGCGATCATCACTAGATATGGGAAAGCAGGTGCATTGATCATAAAAATACAATGTTTTATGACGTACTAGACTAATTGAAATAAATAGTTTAAAAACAAAGATTATTAAAATAATATTTTTTATACTCACAAAAGAATATGAATTATAACCTTACTAGAAATATTTTGTTTGTTGTTTTGGTACAACAAAAGATTAAAGAAATAAAATAGACTATACTATAGATAATGACAGATAGATGGTCGTTTCGTTCTTTAAATTAAAATCGGATGACGTCAAGGCATCCTTTACGCGAAAACTAGTTAAGAAAACGCAGATTGGATAGATTATAATTAAATTAATATCGGAAAATAGTTGAAAGCGAAAAAGTTTCACCACTTTCCATCTTAATTGAGTTTTGCTTAATTATTGATATGTTGACGTGGAATGAGTAATTTCAAGTTTATGTATGTAGTTTTATAGATAATTGAAAATAAAACTAGCAAATTGGTAAGCTTTTAATTTAATATCGTGTTCCTTGCTATCTATCAGAGAGGAGACCTGATTCAAAGCAATGGTCACTTGGATGTGCTGGCCAAATCTTAAAACACAAAAAAAAAACTATTAGAACCGTCCGAACTTAATTCTACTGATGTAAGACAAGTAACAGAAATTAAAACTAAATCTGAACATTTATCGACTGTCGTTTATAACAAAATAACTTAGGTGATTAATATGGAATATATTATATCAATTGAGTTAATAACTTATATAACACTATGAGCTACTAAAAAACTAATAAATTTGTAAATGGCATTAATATTGTGGGTCACCTAAGACTAGCAATTTATATGAGGAGCATTGACATTTTATTTTATACAAGATATGTAACATTATAAGAAGTAAAGCTAGACACTAACATATTGTCCCACACTAAGTGACAAATTTATTAGTCTCTTCTCGTATTATGGTAAAATCCTTAGAAATTGTTTATTGCTGGTGTCTACATATGCCGAAGTGCTGGCTGTATGTAAAGATAAACTATAAATGAACGCGATAACCCGGATCAAAGTGATGAAATATGCGTGCGATAAATTTGCCGCAGTATCGTCATACATCGTAACATCATCCACCATATTCGGGCGTACTTTAATTTCCTTCGACCTTACAACCTGTTAACTTTTCTGAAGTGGGCGCGGCCCACTTTCATCCTTACGCAATAGTTTTCATCATTACGTCACAACCGGAACTGAATTTAATTTGTTTAACGACATACTTAAAGGGTTATTTTGTAACATGTGATAAGGTAAGGTCAATGTATCGTTATGTAAGCACGTGTCATTGTCGTTGTTGTGGTATAACAGCGTTCCTATGTTAATGTTCGCGTTCTTTTTCCTTATTGGGAAAACGGCAATGCTCGACCACGTGTATCGATGTAGTATCGCGATGGATTTTACGATCAAAGAATTTATGTGGCGACAAATTTTTAATCATTTCTTTATTAACATTATGATTGAAGAATCGATTACGCTCTGTAACTGCGGCAGTTGTTACAAGTCTTTCAGAAGAAGAAGAATTTCAGTATTAAATCTTAGGCAAGTTATCATTTGGAACATTTGAAAATTATTGATTTATTGTCTGTATGTAGATCGTAATCATACTAAAAAACACGAGCAAACATGCTGGTATTAAAAAAAATTAAATGAGCTTAATCGGAACCGATTCGATTCTAACAGTGCAACAATGCACGTTGTGCAGAAATAATATTTTAAAATCACTCTACACAAAATTGTTCCACCACAGCGTACTTATATTGTTAATCTGTCAATATTAAATTGATTCTAATTACGACCGTCCGTCGTTATTACCAAGCTGGTCGATATTTGTTTGCTTCTTACATTGTGACAGTTTTAGAAGTTGAGATTCGCGAGAAAAAACTTAGGTATTTACATTATTCATGTCACTGATTGGAGATTAAAATACAGTGATATGAATAGAATTAATTATATTCTGTTTGGGTATCAAAGGGCGCGGCTTGAAGTGGATGTCTTATGACACTGCGCCGGCGCATATAATTATTATGTTAATAGTGACAACAGGAAGGGATCTTACATCGTGGTTGGTTATGGTTTGTTTGGGTGTTTTGTATGCATAAGTAGTTTTGATAGTAGCGTAATATGGTCGTTACAGTTAAGCTTAAAATGATATTAAGGAAAACATAGACTAATTATCGTCTTTATTTCCATCGTATGGTCGACTTACAATATAAACACTTGGCTTGTTTAATTTAGGTAGTTTATTAATATTCAGGTTTATTAACTAAATAATTAACATATTAATCACATATTTCACGCCAGAAACAAATGAATAATATTATAGGTACTAACTGTTGTAAACCTATTAATATAAGTTTGTCATTGGTTTTAAGATAAACTAAAAATATGTGTTCAAGTGTTTTGAAAGGTCACCTATTCCGACGGGTGATGGTTGTATATAACTTATTTATTACCTATATTGGTTTATGTTTAATATAATATTTAATGAGTTCAACTTTATGGATGATGCAAATATTTATAATGAAACCAATGAAAAAAAAAATTACAGAAAGGGTTATTAGTGTCAATGTGGATGCATATAAGGGAAGAAATAAACCCAGTTAAAGGTGGATGTATTGTGTTAAATGTGACGTGACTAAAATGAAGTCTGAGATGACATCTGATAGAAATGATTGTTAGGAAAAACATTGCGCAGACCCCAAATAATATAGGATAAGGAAAGAATGACGAACACTTTGTAACTATAGATACTAAACACACAGCTAGGATTATCTAACTCACAGGCTTTGTAGATACAAAGCCTGTGAGTTAGATGATCCTAGCTGTAAACAAATAAGGAAACAACAATATGAGAAAATATCTATTTTAACCTGTTTGTAGTGTCCTTATTTGTTTAAAAGAAACTTAAATTTTTCATTCAATTTGTAATTAAAACTTTTACTCTCACCGTTCATCATACAATAATGACTGTTATATGGGCAATTCTATAATCGAACTCCAATTTCAAGACTCGCAAATTAAAAATCTCTAACATCACTCGCGAAAAGGCAAGCGATTAAAGAAGAATGTTCAATTCCCATAACGAAATGGAAATGCGTATTACGTAACAAGCAATTTCGTCCGAGTTGCTATTAATATCTATGTATTTGCAAATCTGTAAAGAAATAGATGTTCAGCCACTTTATTCCGAAATATTTCGATACCTTGCGTGAGAGTTTACATTTAAAGTCGCTGCTTTCCAATCAGTTCGTGTTTCAACTAATATGTAGCGTTTCATGCTAAACTTATTTCATTCACTGCTAGGTTTGACCGTGATTACTTTTGAGTTGAACCTGTCAGCTTGCCTTTAATTTTAGACATTGGCACCATTGCCATTTTTATAATGGCAATTTCATACACTTTATACCAATGATATATCCATATTAGTAGCCATCCCATCATTATGTAGTTTTTGAATATGCAACTTAAATACGGTTAAGAATTAAGTATCAGCTAGTTGAGACTGAAGAAAGAGTTGAGTTACGGTGACGATATTAAATCAAAAGATGACTGGTAAAAAGCTGTTAAATCTTCAATGGATGAACTTGATTGTATTATAATTTTGTTTATAAGATATGTTACAAACAATACAATTGTAGGTTTAAAATGAAACAAATAAACATGTCGTCATATAAGCTATATTATTGAAGAATTGACACTGTAATGCTTATTTATTAATTTAGGATATCCTACTGATCACAAATGAAAAATGTATAAATAATTGTTCACAAATGTCATATTTGGGTCTAGTATGTCAAGGCTTTGGCTATCATATTTCAAACTTTAAGGTCGCTTACCAAATTACAACGGTAATCAATCTAAATATACTCGAACAGTCAAATTTTAATTAACTATTGGTTGACGTCAAGCTAATGGCCATTCGCTAATCAATCATTAACTAAATATGTATGTGACAAACCTCGTTTACAATAAGTCCGCAAATTAAAAGCATGTTTATGAAAATGAATATGCATAGCTTTAACTTCGTGACTTGAAATAAATAATGTTTATTGCTAGTGAACCCTCTGTATGGATTACTAAAAATTGTTTAAAGATTTACACTGAAGCGATATAATAATTTATTAAGGAGCAGCTTTTGATATTGAAAATATCTTTTTAATTAAAAGGGTTTGCGTATCATTAGTTTTGCTAATAGCTTTTACCTCGCTATTAGTAATATATTTAAAGTTTAAAAGAAACATCGCTTTTTCAGTTATGTCTGGAATAAGTTCTTTATCGTTTACAGAGTTTAAAAATGGAACCCTTGCTTATGCAACATCTAGGTAAGTATACAGTATATAAACATCAAATGAGACTATAGTTAAACATGCTACCATCATCTGCCTAGCCTTTTCCTGGGGTTTAACTACATTGGGGTCGGCTTCCAATCTAACCGGTTGCGGCTGACCATCAGTATTTTACACGGACCGACTGCCTTCTGACCTCCGCCACCCAGTAACTGGGATACACTGATACTCTAAAGTTAGACTGGTTGTCAGACTTTTTGGGCTACTGACACCCGTAACGGCTGCCATAGGTCTTCGTACAACACCCGGGACCAACTGCGTAACGTGCTTTCCGAAGCACGGACGGGTCTCGATATGCGAAAAATGGTCACCCATCCAAGAACTGACCGCTCAAGCGCTGATTAACCTAGCTATGTAGCTACGAGCACCTCAAGTTAAACATGCTATCATAATTACAAATACTTAAATAATTCTACATAGAGTATTAGTTACAACAATCCATGGCTCTCGGTCTTGACGTTTTATCTGTCATGCACCGATTGTCATTGCGACCGACACACAATACACTAATGTTATTGTATAATTCAATTTTAAATGAAATCGATACTCACCGATATTTATTCCGCGATTGACGAAACATCATGATTAACCGTGTCATTCTTCGTAAGTTTGGAATCAATCCATTTGATAATCTCTAAGTCGATTTTGTCAATTTCAAGTACGGCCTAGTCTTAGGATCACACGACTAGACTAAAATGTTTAAGCACCATATTCAACTGGTCAGATTTGTATACGGGTTTGAACCAATTCAAATAAAACAACCGCGAAGTTAGAAGTTCGAAGAAGTCATTTTAGATGAGTTATTTTTTACTTCGAATTCTATAAATAAAACCAATTTCAAGTTCATAGAAGTAACATACTAGCCAATATTAAAAACCTCATAAAAAAGCCAGAATAAAATAAAAAACGTATCAAACTGGAAATGAGGTTAGACGTGAAAATAGTCTTTTGTTATTTTCATCATAGATATTCGCATAACTATGCTTCTTTCCTAGAGATGATCAAAAGTTCGAGTTATTAATTTGAATTGGACTGCTGTTAGTTGAATGGCTTCTTTTAGGTATTTGAAAAAGACACGTATCAGGCTTTTTTTGCAAGCACAAATAACAATTTGGTAGTTGAAATATTAGGACTCAATACATTGAAACAGAACAGATAACTTATAACTATTCGAAGAATGTTTGTAATATTACATTGTATATTATAAATGGCATCTATAAACAGTACAGAATTTATAACGGCATCGATATTGTTTTAGAATATGATGGCTGCGTATCGTTTGTAGGGGAATGGCATGCCATTTGCATTGCAATCATGTTTAAAACATCAATGAAATATAAATTGCACCAATTATTTTGATCTTCGCCAGACTTTCGTTCGACGTTCAATCTTAAAATAAACGTACAAAAAGAAATGAAAAAAAAAAAATGATAAAAATAAATGTTTTGTAAACAATGGTAATGCAAGCGAAATTGAATTTAAAGGTTTATTGCACCGAAGTGACTAATTCTAAAAAGATTTGCTTTATCTGATAGATTCCTTTGTGAGGTAGAATAGCAGTAAAAACGTGAGCCGAATAACAATTAGCGAGAACAATAATCCGTCGGCGCCATGTGTAGTCTGTCAGTTTGACAAGGGTCAAAATGACATTAGATTTATTTAAAGATATGATTTCATTGCTTTGTTTGAACGTGAATCAAGAAAGAATGAGATTATACATTGATGTAATTAACCTAGTTGGTGATATTAAAAGTGATTTAACGTTCGTATATCACAAGATAGAAATGAAAACGAAGTTTATCAACCGTTTTGCTTCTCACGCAAGCAGTGAGAGTCAGTTGATATAATTGAGTTATTGTAGGTAGCCATTATTATGATTGGATCTTCTTGTAATATTTAATAGCAACTTTGTGTGTAGTCTCAGGAAAATGATCGATAGTAACATTTTACTTTCAGTACTTAAAAGTACTGACTCTCTCATGAGCGTGCCAGCATTGCTCAGCACTTTGCCTGACCCGAGGATCGGGCAGTGTTGGGTTTTTCTGTATGGAAATTCTGAGTAACAGCATGGAATCTAGAACTGCGCCCGCTAGATGGCAATAGGCTCGCCCCTGAAACATGGAACTTAATAACGACATCGGCGTAATGTGGGTGTAAAATAGTGCACCTCTGTCTAACCCTTTGTGGAATAAAAGCGTGATTCTATGTTGAAAGTCATTTTGTGGGTAAAGTGCACGTGATGTCCCAGTTTGAGATTTATGGAAAATTTTAAATTGAGAAGCGTTTGAGATCTGGCTATTAAAGCCATATTATCACAGCGTACTTTGAGAAGGTTAAATTTACCGATATGTTAGTAGACTATTACGCCAAAAGAGAATGGTAGCAAACCTAAAGTGCCCTAACATCATTCAAAGGTTTGCACTAATTTATACCTGTCTGCAATTAAGTAGTTCAGCTAGACACGGAGATCTTTATTATGCAGTCACGAAGTTTGTTTCATTGTATCCTCATGAAACTGGCTCAGTTTCTCATAACTTGATCGGACCTTGAAGCCTGATTAAGCATTCCTTTGATTCCGTTCACTGACTTAGATCTTGGTTATGTCAATTACAAAATTGATAATTTAACTTCGATATGTTTTGTATGGACATTATTAATATACCTACTTCTGCAAAAGATGTATTAGAAAATATAAAGTTTGTTGGTGTAACAGTATTAGATGCTAAGGCCGCCCATTGGCGTCCGAAATATTTTTATTCACATGCAGAAGCCGCCCATCGGCGTCTAGATTTCTAACATAATCATCTCGGCCAAAAAACAAACAAACTTTTTGTGATTTTCATTTATTCATTCAATTTTTTTTTCATTTTCATTTAAAGATAAACGTTGCCCCACACTAGGAATAATTCCTGTATCGTGGGTACGTTTACAAACACATATATTCACATGGACATACACCCAAACCCGGAACAACTATCTGTAGATCTTACAAATATTTGTTCCGTGCGAGAATCGAACCGGCGACACGAAGCGCAGCAGTCGATCTCTCAACCACTGCGCCAACCGTGCCGTCAAATTTGTTATGATCCATTTTATTATAGATTTTGGTTTTAAAAAAAAGCTAATTCAAATATTTTTTTCTAGGTTGGCTATGAATGGGTTGATTTTATTGTATTATATAACAAAAAGCTTATTATGTCATTTTGTAAGCTACCCAAATGAACATCTCTAGTGTTATCGTCGCTACAACAACTTGACCACTGGTGCATATAACATACGCTCATTTAATGTTTCTTTGACTCAGTTTGTAGCTTCTTACACAATCTGTCCACCTGGTCACAGGACGTCCTACTCTGTTGTCAGAGGTTATTCACTGTAATGATTATTTTTTTTATACCGCCGGAACTATAAACACACCATTAAAGAGATAGTATCGCCGACAGACTGCAGATTCTCACTTGGCCATGATTAGCAACATCCCGACACTGCTGTCATTAATCATTAGCTGAGCTTTCCATCCATACTTATCTCCTCAATTTTCTCGTTGAGTAATCTCTATGTGTTAGGAAATAAGAGTTATAGTTCAATGTTTAAGTGAAAATACAGCGTTGACTGCAAAGTAATGGTAGTGCTCATTATGAATCGTATTACGAACTATTTAAGTTTGAAATTGTGTGGCGGATGGGAACGGATGCTAAATCGCGTAAGCTACTCAACAGCGGATGGATGCAGGCATGGCGATCGCTTTCCTGCTATCTTTGTGTTTCGTATTTAAGTAATTATTTCGATTTAATGCTCTTAAAAATATTATGGACATTGTATTGTACAGAGTCAGGTCGTTTAACTTAATTTGTATTTAACGACTGTAGCAAGAATTTTAGGGTGGATCAAATTATGATTCTCCAAAGTTTTTATTAAATTTTAAATAAGATTACCTATGATCTTTTATTTGCGGTCTTCATATTTTAACTACCTTGTAAGTTTGTAACGTTTAATGAGTATTAAATTAATTTTATTATCTTTTGTTACAGACGCAAAGAATGGACTGCGGAGCAAATGAGCTGGGCAGGAAACTGCGAGTTGATCAGGTAATTTGTCTACAATAATAATAAAACCACTGAGTTATACCTTCTGAGATTCATAGTAATATCCATCAACAGTTATAATATCTTCTGACATTTTAATTAAACCTAATGATTTCACAGTTATAATTAAGCGTTATGACTGACAGAAGCAAATTGTCGTGCACTTTGATAAATGGCGCGTAAAAACACATTTGCGCATAGATAATAACCCTCTCGATTGACATAAGTGTCATGTGTGTCAGCTGTCAAATTACGAGGCTAGTTACGTAACCGGTTTGCACACACCTGTAGGAAAAAAGTAGAGTATGCGATCAGCTGTTTGTGGGTTAGTATTTATTGCCTGCAATTATAAACTTGTTGTAGTCTTATTGTGCGGCAATTACTTCGCGTTTTAAATGTAACCGACCGTTCCGTTTATGGGAGTTTAATTTTTTTATTGAACTTAATTAGTAGTTATAGTCTTCATCATTATTGTAATTGGCCGCCTGTCTATGACTTGCCAATTCATTGATTTATTTTAGAAGCTTTTACCTTTTAATAATTTTATTTTACACTTAGATCTTTACAAAATTCGGTCAGCTCAAGTCAAGCAATTCAGTTAGTTTAAGTCAGTTTCCTATTTTCGATTAATGTGATTATGACAGAATTTTAGTACACCATACTCAAGTGTTACACTTAAATTACAATTCGTACGTATTCTTCAGTACCTCTATATCTCTAGAGCACTTGCTTTCAAAGTAATCAAAAATTGATAGAACAAAAACGAGTATCGGAATCGATTCCATTCAGTATCGAGAGTCGTGAGCGGTTTATGTAACGGTCCCGCCCTGTGCGTGAGATGGCCGATATATCGGACACCGGTTACTCGATTCTTCTGTGCTCCCAAATTATTCGACTCTAAATTGCTATCGATTAAGTTGAGGTAAGTGAGAGGATTGGATTGTTATGGTGCTGGTAAGAGTTGACCATAATATTACTATGTATAGGTAGTGATTATACTGACAATTCTATTTTCTTAAGTAAAGTCGAGCATTATTTAAAGACTTATGAAGCAACTTGCTGTTTTAATCAGACTGTAGCAAAGAACGTTATATTCTCATAGCCTAGATTTCGTTACTGCAGCATATTCAAAAAAATACCTGATGAACGTCTATAAAAGGATGCAGACAGTCACACAATTAAATATTGAAATTCCAGCACAACAACATTGATTGAACGATTGACAAGTAACCTCACGTGACTAATGTCAAATTATATCAGCCATCTAAACGTCACAAAGTGACCGAAGTAAATACATCTCATACATCACTCACACACTCATTATTTAGGTACAATATCATATCAAGTTAACATTATTTTTTGTAGTCCAAACTTTTATAAAACCAATAATAGTAACACACATTTCAGTGAAATTATTTTATTGATTGATTTCGATATAGCTCATAGAGTAACGACCTCCTTTCTACCTACGTCGAAAAATAGTCAATTGTTCACATAATAAGCTGAATCGACTTCAATTATCTTACGTAACGTCATTAGAAATGTTTATTTTTCAACTATTTCGTACGTGATTCCACTTGAATGGGTTCTTGAGTGTGCTTAATATAATTATCTATAAAATTTATATAAAGACATTTAGCTTCGGATTGCATTTTAGTATTTACATAGGAAAAACACTCGAATTCCAGCATACAAGAATCGTGACATCTAAATCAACAGTAGGTTTTATATCCTAAGATAAAAGCTCGAATAAAAAAAAAAAACAATCAATTTGTAAAACAGTCGTCAATGAAATGTCATCAGGTTTCTCCCTCGTTTAATAGATATTGTTTTCAGACGCTCTTGCCTCTCGTATAACTAGATAATTATTATAAAACATAGTCCCCCGCCGTTTCTGTCTGTCTGTCTGGTCGCGATAAATTCAAAAACTACTGAACGGATTTTCATGCAGTTTTCACTAATAGACAGAGTGATTCATGAGGAAGGTTTAGGTATATGTATAATTCGTTAAGATTTTGTGTAAATTGGCTGAAATATGACGATGATAGTTGAAGATGTCGGAAAAAATCATGCCGACTGGGAGGTTTACTGGCATGCGTTGAGTAAATGCTCGACGTAACAGGCAGATACGACACTACGACAAAAAAAAAGAAGGAGTATATGCTACTGCCCGTGCGAAGCTGGGGCGGGTCGCTAGTATATAATAAAATAAAAACTACTATACACACATATAGATTAAGTTATCACTCAGATTGATTATGTAATCACAACAGTAGAGTTTAATTTTCCCTATTTATGGATCACAAATATGGACCACAAACACGGACCACAAATAGGGAAACCTAAATGAAAAGTTAAACATACCGTGCTGTTTAATAATCGCATAACATAGATGAACACATTATCACAAACAAGCATTTACAACTTTAGATCGAATCCATGCTTATTCATATGTCATAGTTACCAAAACCCGTTTAGACAAAGATGACAACAAAGCTTGTAAAATTCTAGAGAGCTTTCAAAGCTAGTCGGATATTTATTGTAGTATTGTGAGCATAAACCTTGTGTTGTATCAACAACAGCGACGCTATAAAACTTGACCTAGTCCACTTAGCGATGAAAGTTTAAGTAGGTTTTTAAGTTATTGCCATCTAGCGATGACTTGTTGTGTGCGCGTCGTATTTGCAGTTATAGATCTTTAAATTTTATTGTCGTCATGAATTGTTATTTATTTGACAAAACCAAAGTTTGATAGAATTTTAATGAGCTTTTTATGTCCAACCAGTCGATCCATTATTAGATGGGTTAACTTTCGGAACTTTAATGTAAAATTTCTTCAAAAAATAAATTGAATTCTTAAGTACTATCTATTATTCAAATGAAGAGCAAAGTTTACATCACAGTTATTAAACTTTAATTACTTACTAATCATTCTAAGCGTTTGTTTAATTGGCGAAACGGCAAGAGCTTCTATATATTTATACTTCATGTACAGAGGTGGTACATATGCTTTTCTATGTCATGTCATTTCACGCGTTGTTTTCTTCTAGTGCCCGATTGACACGGAACTAAATTCTTACATTCATAACCTCTTAGACAAAAGCTATTTCTAAATAGCGATATATCCATCAGTGCAGCGCGTGCGCAACGTCGAACATAAAGTTAAACGTGGGAACAGACATACCGGCGAGCCATCGCGTCGGCGCGCTTAGGTTTCTCTTATTCATCTCGCATGTCCTCTTTCAGATTCGGCCCTTGTACCAATGACTTAGATTTAAAAAAAATGCAGTGAATGCACACAATTTTTATTTTTTTATTTAATGTAATTTAAAGCGTCGAATGTAAATCGATATATACTCAATGTGTTTAGAATGTGCGACATAAATGTTTATGATTTTACTCAAAAACACATTATTCAAGTGCAAGGAAAATAACAGCAATTATCTAGAAAGCGAGTAAAACTTGGAAATTAATCTGTGCAAATGCGAAACTTTTGATTCGGGAAAATTACGACTCACCTAGATTTTATACGTGTGACATTCGAACGGTTCGACGTCACGGCGGTGATCCATCATGGACCGGACCGTACCGTCCAGACCGGTCCGGACGAACGGTACACCGGCCATAAGGCGAAGTATGCATCTACGTTTTGAGCAACAAAATACTGAGAACAAACTGAAAAATGCGAATTAATGTCGTTGTTGAAAATTACTGGAGATTTTGTTTTGAATAAGTGGATTAAGGAAATAAAAAAATAACGGAATCATTGCAGTAAAAAACTTTATAATAAAAAAAAAATGTTATGCAGAATTTGTTCAAATAAATAAATATTTTATGTTTATGCTGATTAGTAAAAAGGTTTTAATATTAAACCCCAATTGTCTATTTTATAGTTATAGTATAGTTGTCTTGTACATTTGTGATTTCAAGATGCTATCAGTATTTTACGATTTTTATAATTAACAATCCACATATGTTGTCTTAGGAATCAGAAGGTATATGTAACTTAAATAAAATAAGTATGATGCACATCTAAATCCTTTATCGACCACTCACGTAGCGTCTAACCATTAACGGCATCGGATATCGGCGTCTGCGACGTTTTTACACGTCCGCACATTTCCGCTCGCAAGTACTTACCCTTAATGACCGGGGAGTACCTGCCCGTGATCAGGTTATACGAGTTCCATGATATGGACTATTGGGTTATGTCCTTTGCTCACAACTGACTGACGACGACTACTGATTGACGAGCAACCAATGTTCGTTACTAGATCGGCTTCTGTTTAGACTTCGGGCTAAAACATACAAGCTTGCTGGGGGGCCAATACCACTAACTAATCGAAATGCAGCCGATAAATTGATGACTTTTGGACGGATTTCTTATCTATAAACTGGCCAAAACTCATTAATCGGCTGTGTTTAGTTTGCTTAATTGGCCTTCAGTACAGCTTATTAGTATTCGGGCTATCAGTACAACACAATTCTATGTTGATGCGCGATAAGTGTTGTATTAAAGTCTTGTTAAGTTTGGAATATTTGGAGGGTTCTGGTTTTTTTGACATCGTGTGGGATCGGTTAGAAATAGAACACCCTTCAACTGGAATTCAAAATAAACGAATAAGGGTGGATAAACTTAAAATAAATATAATCATAAATCCGTTTGTCAAGTACCTAAATAATGTAACGTCGCCAAAAAACTTACGTGAGAGTTGCACATATATACACTTCATAATTATGCTCTTGCAGGAAGGCAAAGAAACGAACCAAACAAGTTAAATAAGTTTTTAAACGTTAATACTTTTTTTGCAGAATTGTTCGTCTTCAGTTCATCATCAATAAATTAAAGTAAAACATTACTTGTTAGCATCTTATTACGTAATAAGCTGCATAAGGAAAGTCGTAAATAGTGCGTTGCAACACATATGCAATAGGTCTTGCACAGGTGTTATTTGAAATGGGTGTTAAGTTTAGAATGCATAATGCACTCCATGCAAGCTTTTGTCAAATTAGGTATTGATTGATTCGTCGAAGCCTTGTTTCTTTTTTTGATACAATCTTAAAATATGATGATTTATACAATTATGTGCTATCTGTGATTGTATTGTAGATATTTCAAGATACAGATTCTTTAGCATATTTAAGAAGAATAATATTTTATGTGTTTAAGTCAATAATGATTTGCATACGACAACCGGCTACCAAGCTTCCTTCCTTATTTCGACGCACACTCGAATGATTTTCATTATTATGTAAAAATGTAAGATTTCTTCATGTCTCGAGTTATTTATTGCCTTGCACTGATATTGTGTAACTGAACCTTTCATCTGCTCACCTATTTCATACAGGCACTGTAGGTACCTAAGAAGCACAAATCAAATAATCTGATCTGTTTGGTCCCGGGTGTCACACGGATACCTATGACAATTTTTATGGGTGTCAGCAACCTAAAAGGTATCAGTGTATCCTAGTACTTGGGTGGGGAAGGTCAGATGGCAGTCGCTCCGTGTAACATGTTGATATTCAGCCGCAGCTGCATAGACTAGGAACTACCTAGTCATTTCTCAACTACATTAGGGTCAGCTCCCCAAATAGTTCGGAAATGGTTAGGCTATCTCTATCACCTATAAACGATTTTTTCGGAAATGCTATATATTTATTATTCCAATAACAATAAGGAAAACATATCTTGTAATTGTTAAATTCTATATAGTCCCCTCTTAATATTATTGCGGAAAATACTACGAGGAAATAAATTGTATAGGTTTGTTTTGTAGTGCAGTGAGGTTGGTCACATTTTGTATGAGCTGGTAGTGGTTAAAACGATATATCGATTTTATAAATGCCAGTTACGTAGTAGTACAAAATACCCAATTCAAAATCAGAATACATAGTTCGATATTTAATAAAAAAGGTAAAATTAAAGAAGCGTTTCAACGGCAATTTAAATAATGTTCCACAGACAAAAAATCCTGGACAAAATAAATCAAACCTAATATCAAATCAAATTCATTCATAAAATATCGAACGTTATGACAACCACTCCTTATAAAGTCTTTCGTAATCATTTTAAATCTTATTAACTTCAATATAAAGCTTATAGGGCCTGCAACAGTATGTTGGCCATATTTGATACAGGTAACTCCAAAATGTTGTCGCGATCCCTTTTCGGTCATCTACATTCATTCCTTAGAACTTAGAACCGGTTTCTCCGTCGGGTTCATTCAGTGAACTATGTTTTAGATTTTTTCTCATGTTCGGTATCATATTACACAACTTTTTTAGGGAATACTTCTTCTTTTTTGGGTCCGGCAGCGTTTAGTCGGAGAATTTGATAAATGGCAGGTATTTTCTGAATAAATTGATGATTGTTACTCTGTTGTTTTTACAAAATTGTAAGACTATAAGTAATATGAAGAATGACTATGATAATTAAAATAATAAGACGAAGAAGGCAACGTATATTAAAAAATACTCTCGTAATACAGACAAACTAGGTGCATCAATTAAATAATCTACACATAGTCAAGTAATAACATTTGCTAATGTACTGTCACCTAAGGTGATTCTTATCAATCTCGTCATGGTTTATCAATGTTAACGACAAGAAGTTAACGTACCAACGGAAGTATGCACATTCTCACGTGCATCAGTTTTTGCGTAATTTATCATGTCTGCAAGATTTGCAAGGCTTCTGTGGTCGACTGGTCGTAGACAACTGAGATTTTTAAAATTATCCTTCTTAAATCATATGAGATTTTTTCTACACATTTATAAGGCTGCAACACTGTGTACTTGATAACTTGATTATATTTAAATGTACTGATTAAGATTCCATGAAAGATACATTAACACTGCGTGAGGTTAGTGAGGATAATTATGATTCGATTTCAAATATTTTCACTGTTCAGTGAAATTCTTTAGCTCATCCTGGGAAAGCTATGTCAAGAATCTTTCAATTGGTCTCAGACCAACTCGTACTACAAAAATGATCATCCAATATGTAACAGTTGTTTACATTAGGTAATGTTCATTACAATCCGAGGATTTACAAAAACAGGATTTCTCAAATTCATATCAGTTACGAGTATAAACATTTAAAAATTTACTTTAAACAAAAGCGAAACTACAAAAAACGTACAGGTAGTACCAACACATGAAATGGTCATCGTACAGGTGTCCCACCCACACGGGATTCAGCTAAGTGGTCCATCGTCCCACTTATGCCCACTTTCCCAAAGCGTCTACATGCGGGGGTCACAAGTTTACGAACCTACTTTTATTGTGATTTGTATGAGAACTGTATTATAATTTTTGTGTCTAATAATTTATTTTTAGTCGATGGCGCTTGAGTGGGCGTGAAGTTTATTAGTATGATGTGGTGATCGATTTGTCATGTATTTTTCGCTCTGTTATGGTTCGATCTTTAAGATAATGTTGTTCGTATATAAAACAAAGATTTTTTAATGACGGCAATTTATTGAAAATTAAAATTTCCCATTGGATATAGGCGATATCTACAATATCAGTTTTAAATATTTTTAACCGACTTCATAAAAGGAAGAGGTTCACAATTCGACTGTATGTTTTTTTTTGTATGTTTGTTACGAGATCATACCGTCAATTAGTGGTAGTTGGTAAAAAAATAAATTTTATGCTTACAAAATAGATCATTTTATTAAGTAGCAATAGAGTTTTTCATATCCGTAGATGTTGTTTGTGTGTCACCATAAAAATCTTTAAGCAACTTGTCGTACAACCTGCTATAAAGAAGGTACTTTTAAATAAAAAGATGAACGATTTACCACCATTCTTAAAATACACGTTTCAGGCACGAATACCGTTTAATAATGGATCGTTCGTAAAACAATCGCTTGCATAATCAATTAATCGATACGGAACATGGATGCAGCGGTGAAAGTCGGCCGGCCGGTGCATGCGCATCCGAGAATGTCAAAGGTTTCGGCGACGACCCAGCTTTTTATGAAACTTGTTATCGCGATCGCACCGTTTTGTCTGGGACGGTTGTTGAAAATTAAGATGTCGGTTGTCTAATTTGTGGTTGGTGATATTTTATTGCTAGATTGGTGTTTATTTTAGAGATTAATTCCGACGTTATAATGGGTACTGTGGGTTGAGCTACACGATGAATAATTCAAATGCCTTGTCTATCAGGACGGGTCAATTCTAATCTGCCATGGCACTAGCACTTAGAACTTCCTACAAAGGTCAGTCCTAATGTTAACCTACATTGTTCTCACACCTTGCCAAGAGTATTGACACTACAATATTTTAAGAGTGATGGATTCATGATAAAGGTTTTTGTTGGGTCTTCTCTGTAGAGTGACCAACAGAGCCAGCAAGGCGATTTGTAAACCTTTGAATGATATATAATATGCAAATATGCGCTTAATCGGTCGACTGAAACGTGTAGAAGCAGATAATTACCAATTGGATGTATTATAACTACTTACAACCTTTCCATGATAACCATTTTCACTATTCTTTTCCTGAATTGACTTTTACGACTTGCGTGGGTGCATCATTTTTTCTTTTGACAAGCGTCACCATTAATCATCAATTACTGAATGAATATAGGTTTGTTATAAACATAACAAAAGCAGTAATTTGTCAAAATAAAATATATAGCGCCATTCCATATCTCTGAAGTTAAGATCCCATAGTAAACATCATGTCAAGCTAAGTTATTCCTTGGTAATGGCCGTCATTACGATCTTACAACGGGAGGGTCGGTTCGCAGTTAGGGTCAGACTTTCCCATGTTTTGTCTTTATCCGTGTACATTAAAACCTTCTTGCTTATGTTGAAACTAATGGACAGGATAGAATTTCTTTAATTACTGATAACACATGAACAGTTAGAAGTTGTGAACTATGAGGTTTTCTATTGGGTCATTGCCCTGATGACTGTCTAATTCGTCATCGGTGAAATGTGGGTGCAGGTATATGTGTATTACTATCTAAACCTTGAAGAATTTTGTTGGGATTTCTTGTGTATCTATACTAGTTGTGTAAACTTAGTAAAAAATAGCAAAATCACTAAAAATACTCGTAAAACTTGTTCAATTTCTCTCAAAACCCATCAGATGGCAATCTTATTCTAGGACCTGCTCACGACTAGTGCGGCGCCTTAATCGATAACTTTCGATTTATTACGAGATCGATCCCGGCGATAGTGTTGGATTTATACCGAGTTACGATAAACGTGAATTATCGTGTCTGTCTGTGTTACATAGCGTTATTTACAGCGTTTCGTGTTATGTGATTTATTATCGGCATAAGAACTTGTTTGGTGCAGTGTAAAGTATTAATTCGTCGATTTACTTTGTCAACTTTATGGCAGTTGGTGAAATTTTAATTTTAACTCCTGAATTAGTACTGATTGAGTAAATAATAATGTAGTAAATAACACGTTAATTATGTAAATAGCACGTTTTGGTAATTTAATTTAACAATTTGACTAAGAATTATTTGTGTATTGACTTCCAGTAACAACTTCTGCACCGCATGATGCACTAATGATACTACACAAAAATCTTTATTAGTTCTAGATCCAGTTGATTTTTAAATAAAATATTATCAATACCTGCTTCGCCATAGCGAATAGATACTTATGAAGATATCCTTTGAACATATTCAAACGTTAATATTAAAGTTGTTGAAGACTCCAAAACCACTGCGTATATTAGTAGGTAATTACTTTGGCACTTGAGTTTGGCACAGCTCAGCCTAATTACTTCTTGTTAACGTTAGATACTAGGATCTATATCTATGTAGGTACTCGTACCTGCCCAAAAACTGTAAAGCTGTCGTATAAATTACGTACGCATAAGTGGATTGTGATGTAAATTGTAACGTATATTTATGAATATTCTTATCACGTCACCTTTTGATAATTTAAGCTGAAAAATATAATTTATCTCCTTACTTTATGACGCGCCTCTTCCGCTTGTTAAGCAGTCGTCATACATCAAAATCAACATTTAAGAATGCACATCACGTTGCACTTGTTTGCGTGACTGTAATTTGTATGTGTGTGTACAATAAAACTCACATTTTACGACATCCTGTTGTATATACTCAAATGTTTGATAAAAGTAAGAGTTTCTGGTGTTTTCAGCTTACCTTTTATTATTCTAGGTTCATTCATCTTTATTTTGTTTAATTATTGCAGTCAATTACCTTCTGAGAGAGGAAAATTAACCGAAAAATGACGTATTGCAACTGTATGAGTTATAATGGTTTTAAATTTGTTCGTAAGTCATTAAAACAGCTGCCTATATAAGAATTTTGCACATGATATCACGCATCGACCATTAACAACGATCTTAAATACAAAATCGCTAGCCAAATCGATCACAATAAAACCTTGAATCAAACACTAACCGACTCCAAACACACTCCATTGTTCTTAAAGTTATGAAACAAATGCAAAACAAAACAAAGCTAACAAAATCAATATACCAGTACCTAAATCACTCTGTAAAATTATCTATCGAAGTATGTACTTCAGAGGCATGGGAACTGGGGCAAATAAACGGGCTTGAACTAATAGCCATAGCGCAGGACAGTACAGCTTGTACAAGGACATTCGACAAAGTACTAGGGACAATCGTTGCGAAATAGATATGGTTATAGGCTGTAAAGAAAATGACACAAGTAGATTTAACTGAGATGAGGCTACTCCTGAAACAAGAAGTCTTAATAGTTAGTGCATTTAGGTCTATGGTGCTATTGCTTTGAAAATTATATCAATCAGAATTAAAAAAGACAACAGACAATTTCAGGATTAATAAAATAAAAGCGATAATCTTTTTTCTCCATTTTCACAAATAAGCACCGTAGGAGCTACTACGGTGCTTTATGAAATAAGACCTTAAATGATGATATAAGACTTTATCTTACTTTATGATATATGTCTTTCAGTATCTACTTCTATTATGAGTTTACAAGTCTATAGTCGTTATTTCATTATAATATTATAAAATAGTCGCTTGTAACTAAATACTCGTAAACTGATAATAAATGTATACCTATGTATATAATTTATTCTGTGCTTTCAGCAAATATATGTATTAATTTCACAAGAAGATAATCAACTGCTTTCTTTAATATTCAATGACCAACGAAATTGACATTATCAGTAGCATTTGATGTGATCTTAGTTCATCATTCACTTTTATACCCGATCCCAGCTAGCTGCCCATCGTTTAGAGTGACAGTTATGTAAAATTTAGAGATGGGCTATCTATTCAATTCAAATAAAGTACAAAGCACATTATCATTAGCGAAAACGCCAGTCATAGATGCGTAAGTATCGATATAATAAAAAAAAGTAACCCGGTCACGGATGCTTGTGTTTCGGTATTATCGACTCGCGTCATCGAGTATAGCCCATCCCTCGTTATTAGATTATGTTTGGGCAATATTTGACTTTCGCAGCTTTCATTAGGATTGGTAATTGCTTAGAACAATGTAGTGAAAGTTCTGGTTAGATTCCAATTGGTAGTATGGATTAAATGATTCAAAGCGAGTACTGTCGTACTGATTGTCGTAATTACAGTACGTGAGGTCTGCATTATAGACTGAATTCGCTGCCGAGTGTCATTCGGTATTCGTTCGGAGTTCGTAATGGATGGATACTTACTTAATTTGGCTAGAATTGTTGGCAAACCTAACTTTAAGTTGAATACAAATGTTGTCATAATACGTGTTCTTGTTTACCACATTGTCTAGTTATTCAAAACCTTGAATAACAGAAGAGCTGCCTGAAGCATCAAAGAAAACTAAAATACCGCTATAGGGCACTTTACGTCGATACTGTCCCACTTTAATCGATAAAATCATTGCCATTTACCATCAATCGGTATCACAACTTATCGATAAAATCATCGAATCGATCAATCAAAGCGTAGCCCTATCTAATTCAGGGCAGTGATCTCGCAAATAACTACAGATGATCACATGAGGTTCTACAACTTTCTAGTAACTTTCGCTAATCGAATAGTAACGATGCAAAGGGAATTGAGAAGTGAAAATAGTAATTATTACTATCGTGATATCAAATTATTATTGGTCGTGGGTAAAGTCAGCGACAAAAGTTCTAAATCATTATATACAGTAAAAAAGTGCTTAATTATTTTAGATTCGGTAACTATCTCAACTAGCGTAGTTAGCAAAGAATAATATAAAATCTTGAATTAATTAATTTAAGAATTACAAAACTTCATTTACTTCTGTTGGTGTCTGTGCTTCTGCTAGCTGAGCAATCATTTAAAGTGGGCCTATTTAATATGGATTAAAGAGGTAAAATTTCGATGCTGAGTGTATCCTGGATAGGTACCTATTGTATATATTACTGGATCGATATTGGAATTACTTGTGTTAGTTTTGCCCACGAGCGCCATCTTTATTTATATGTATAAAATGTATTTAAATTTAGGTGCGTGTTTTCGTAATTCTTTTTCTTCTAAACGGCTTGATCGATTTTGATGAATTTAGTTTTGTTACTTATGGTGGATGGTTTTTAGCTATTTTGGACCAGTTAGGTAGCGCTGTTGACGGGATCCAGGAAACAAAACACACACAGACGTGTTGTGGGCACGCTGTTGTGGGCAACAGCTAGATTTTTATATAAAATAATTATCGAGGATGAAAGGTATATAAATAACACATAAAAATTAAGGTCCCGGTCCATTGAGATAATAGGTAAATTTTTCAAACCATAATAATTCAAATTCGCAATTTGAACGGAGCCGCGTAAATTATCTATGCAGGCTTTTTATGATAGCGCAGCCGCAGTAGCACTTTCCCATACAAAATTAACTCTACACTTTCTTTCATACATTCACATATCAGATACAATATTTCCAAATACACACATTTTCACGGATATCAAACAATAATTATTTTTGACACAAATGGCTAAAATTTCGATACAATATTGCGCTGATGGGAATCGAATCTGACATTTCGCGGTGTAGTCGAAACATTGTTCATAACCGATTTTTACGCTTTTTGTCACGACGCAACCCGTAAAATTGCCGTGTAACTGACCATGTATTTGCGTAAAAAGTAGTTTTTATTTTTATGTCTAAAGAAAATGTATCTTGAGTACTCTATTATTCGGAATTTAGCATCGCAGGAACCTAAATCACGATTGTGTCTACTACCGCCATCTAGCGAAAGGCTTAGTAAGTGATAAGTGGTAACAGAAAAAATATAAAGATGAGTGTTTTGTTTCTTATATTGACTCCATCACACATCTACTAAAATACATTTTACCTGAAAAAGTGAAATTAAAAAAAAAATTCACAAAACAGTCTCGTCATGTTAAGAGCGAGTTGAGCTTTCTATGAAATAAATAAAGGGTTGCTGTCAACCCGTTCAACTAGTTGTGCTTGTATTAATGTGAACATAAATGCAAAAGTTCAGATAATGCATACTTATCAGTGGCTGGTTACAACCATTACTGCCCGTCGTAATAAATTATGCTCTAAGTTTATAACTTTATGAAATGTATTAAAACAGTTTAAATAAATTAATAATAAGTTTTAAAATATGTGTAAGTGTTGTTTTCATACTTTTTAAAAACTACCTAGTTGTTAAACGCCTCATGAAAATATATAAAACATAGCGTCACACAAACTTTGCTTTTATAATAATTGTAGGCGTTGTAAGCTCAAAGTAAAAATAAATGTTATATGTTGATTTTTAATGATTAAAAGTTAGTAATGTTTTTTTTAAAGTTATCTATTATTCAATTGACTAATAAAAATTAATTTGACGCCAATTTATTCTCGCTAATGATTTGCACTTTGCATAGTTTATAATCGCTTGTATTTAATAATATGATTAAAACACAAGTAAAGAAGATCGGATCTATAGATAAATCATTTCAATTTTCCTACTTGAATTTATCCCAGCACCTATTATAACCTTCAAATTAAACAAAAATATAGATAATAAACTTGTTACAATAACAGTCAGATTTAACTCAAACGCTAACTAGACATTAAATGTTTCGCAGTTACCCGTGTCATTCAGATTACTAAGATCGGCTCCCACGATACGTATCAAAGCACTTTTATTTTCGTTGCTGTGTTGCAACGGTGCTGCACTGGTGGCACGACCCGCAGACTTACGGACAACAGATGTCTGCCGTGGGCGGTCACTGACAAGCTTCTGATAGATAATCGACCTGCTTGAAGAGATTGGGAGATTTGGCATGTGTGATTGATTGATGTTGGGCATAAATATTAAACTTGAAATTTCGTTAGCACACTAGGTCTTAGGTAGGTAGTTACCTACCAATGTTAAAAATCAATGGCTCTGAACGCATTTCCTTCTAATTGTTTTTTTTAATACTGATCCGACTCGTACTGTCTTATCCTCTTATCGATTATCTTTTGTTTTTTTAGTTATTTTGGTAAATTTACTGCCTTATTGGTCTAGTGTTCGCAAGCGCGATTGCTAATCGTGAGTTCTTGGATTCGATTCCCGGGTCGGGCAAAGTGTTATTGGATTTTTCTGTATAGAAATTCTCAATAGCAGAACGGAGTTTGAAATTGTGCCCGGTTGATGGCAATACGCTCACCCCCTATTATGGGACTTAATAACGGCATCTGCGTTTGGTAGGTTTAAAAAAACTCGAAGTAATGGTCAAGCATAAATTACTTAGGTACGTCAAGTTTAACAACTATTCAATCGATGAACAAAGTATTTTATTGTAGTTTTTATCAGCTACAAGGTTAATCGCAAGCAACAACTATTGTCTAGTTGCTTAATCAATTTATATTAATCCGAGTTTTTGTTTGTTGCAGGAAAAAGGGAAGACCAACCGAGAAGATCTGAAAACAGACATACAACATCGGAAAGAAACCTTTTATAGGGTTCGTATTCATTTCCAACATTTATACTTAGATAGGTCTCTTTTTACTGCTACTATTCTGTCTATCCTAAGGTTGTCTGGCAGAAATCGCTAAGTGCGATAAAACCTCCCCTTGTACATCTCTATTAGTTTCCATTGTTGTGTATTTTTGCTGTCTCTGGTGTGAAATTAAGTGTATTGTATTGTGTATTACCAAGACCCGAGTACGTCTTAAAACTGCGGCCAGACACCACAGCGTCTTCTCACTAATCTGTGAGCCACTGCGATCCCCAAGCCGCCTGCCAAGCGTGGGGATTATGGTAAACCCCCCCTTGGGGGAGGCCTTCGTTCAGCAGTGGACGTTTTCTGGCTGATGATGATGATGTTTGTGTATTATATAAATAAACTTAAGATACAGATCCGTCATGCAATAATATCATTGCAATAGGTACATGCTGACAAAGATATAACGAACCGTGCACGCTTACAAAAAGGTCAAATACTACATTCTAGTTTCAACAAGTGGCAACCAGTACCTACATGAACTATATACAGTAAATACCATAGACTTAGAATTTCGCTTATACCGACTTATCTTGAGAATTGTTATCGTAGCAAACGTAGATTGATTAAATCAAAATAAATCATTTGTTTTATGAATTTGGATACATAGAATAAAGGTGCCAAGGTATATATAAAACTTCAAAACATATTCAGCCTTTAAGGATGCGAAATATTAGTAAGTACGTAAGTTGGCATAATTGCAATTATGCAATAAACTGTCGATAGTATAGATTGGGACAGCTCATACGATACAAATAAAACGGTCCAAGTACCGTTTAACTCTAATTGGCATTGTGTTAGGAAGTTTTTGTCAACGAATGTTATCCTTTGTGTTGCAGGAGGCTCCGTCAGACGAGGATTCAGCGGTGTCGTCCGCACCCGCCTCGCTGTCACCCCAACCGCTGAACGACATGTGGGTCAGTATCTACATCACATTTGGTCTGACAAATGAATCATTAAATAATTTAACAACATGAACCTTTACATATAATATTAATAAACCAATAAATATGAACGAAAAGGAAATGCAGTACCTACGATTTTAACTAAGCTCACAGAATAAATACTTATTCTAGTGGGGTTGCAAAGAAAGAGCCTCCACAAACAGCGAAACTTAAGGTAGTCTTGTCGACGGTATGATCGTTTCCTAGACACCTCATATTGACACAATAGAAGAGTAGGATTCTCATCTAAAGACCGAATCTGAATTTTTCTTTCCTCATTCAATTTTACGTTCTCAAATATATAACAATGGTACCTACGAATGGTGCGGGCAGTCTGTTCTAAAATACCACTAATTTATTAAATACATCTGCCTGCCTTTTCCCAACTACATTGGGGTCGGCTTCCAATCTCATCGGTTGCGACTGAAAATCAGTATTTTACACGGAGCGACTACCATCTGACTTCCACCACCCGGTAAATGGGAGACACTCTTAGGTTAAGGTCTGTCATAGGTCTTCGTATGACACCCGAGAATAACTGTTTAACGTGTTTTCCTAGGCACGGAGGGGTCTCGATATGTGAAAAATTGTCACCCATCCAAGGATTGACCGCGTCAAGCGCTGCTTAACCTCGCAACAGTGCTGTAGCTATGTAGCTCATTTATTAAATGCATTCATTAATTGATTAAATTGCATTAGAGTATTATTACTACTTGTATAACGATCTACAATGTTTACTTTCCAAATAGTGGGGTTATAATCAGGTTATAGATACATACGGCTTGATGGCTGAAGCCTTTCAATTTCACGGAAATACAGAAACTAGGTTTCCCTTACACAACTCAGATATAAACATAATATAGGCGAAGATAAATTCCTGGACATAATTACAGGAGCAGTGTAAATCAAGACGATCTATTGAAATGGAATAAATTAATTTATATCGGTTTATTTGTGTAGTACTTAGGCATAAAGTCTGCCGATCCTGTCATTCTGTGTATGTCCCAGTAAATTATTTTCGAACATTTTCAATCAAAATAATTGTCACAACCTGAAAAAATTTAGTTGTAAAGTGGCGATTTTCCTCATTTTATTGTATCTTGATGAATTTATGACTCCTCGAGTGGCAAAGCCAGTATGTCCACATCACACAATACTACGATTATCCATACACACAGCAGGTCGAAATTTGTAGGTAAACCATGAAAATAAAAGCCTGTTTATAGCGTGAAAAATACATAAACATCGTGGCCTCACCCTTCAGATTTGCAGACGTGTATTATGTTAGCAAGCAATATTATTCTGACAGATATAATAAAATTCGACGCCATTTATCACCGCCGTCTGTCGCGACTTCGTCGTCAATATTGATTCACTATTGAAGGCCATGCTCAATCACTAAATTAACACACGTTGCGTGAATACAACCGGCTATCATATGGGTAGGATAAAAGTATCAAGAAAAAAAAAAGGAAATCTACACTTGTAAGAAAATTAAAGAGGTATTTTTAACTATTGTTTAAATCAGAAATTTTGTATTTTGTTAAAAGATAGAATCTGTATGACGTAGGTAGTGTAATAATGTACTATGAAACTGCCTTATAGTCCAATCTGATTCTGAGAGAAATTGATTAGGTGCCTGTAGACCTAAATTAATATAGTAATAGCACACTGCGTCACGAAGATGGACAAAAAATAAATTTCATAAAAGTTAAATAAACCTCATTTTATTTTATTAAGTAATCCACAGGAGCGAAGCCCAAAACAAAACTTAGTTACACTCACCCAGTACAATATTACGTCACATAAAATAAATTTGATTTATAGACATTAATAACGATGAAATATAAGCGGCTTGACCATTATGCCTAACAAAAGGCGATTATACTAGCGACGGTCCAATTAAGCCCACTCACACATTAAATCTACTTATCTAACTTGACGTGGATCGCCTTTTACGTATAACATTAAGGACAGTATACACTAATGTAATAGCCGGTAACTTCGGGCTATTCCGGCTGACCCGATTATCAGTATACATATGTATGTGCCTGATAGGGTAAAACCGAGATAGATGCCGCAGTGGGATAGATGCCTCATTTTCAAAAAACCTAACTTCCCAAACCCGCGACTAAGAATTAATAGTATAATTAAGAGCCGCAGTCACCCCACACCTAAGTTACCCACAGACCGTCATGCGTTGAGGACGCGTTTCGCTCGTATGTGTAATCATCTCCGCGGCGAACTTCCCGAACACTTCAAAGATTTAAAGGTTAATATTTGCCGTTGTATAACTTTATAATTAGTAATAAATTCCGTTATATTTTTTATTACGTCAATATACTGGTTCATTAAGTGTGCATCTAGGTGTAAATAGTTGCTCTTTTATTTTTAATTTATTTAAAAAATACTTTGGGCATCTAAACCTATCACAAAGGATAGTTGCCCTGATTTTTCGAGGTATAGGTGCCCTTAGGGTCATCTATCCCTCCATACATCATATATACCCATATATGGTGTCAGTGTATATTTTAAAAATATTTTTAGTGTTCTGTTATATTTTTTATGTATTTACGTATATTTATATTTGGACTCGACTAGACTGATTGTAGCAGAACCATACCATGAAAATACAAAAGAAAAGAAGGAGTGCGAGCTCGAATATGTTCTTGAACTACAGAACAACTACAGTCAGCTTTCGATGAAATGGACAAAAAACCGTGGGGATAAACGAAATATCCCGACAATTTGGGATTCCATCGCGAAGGCGTTATACTTCTAAAATATCAACTGTTACAATGCTGGAAGGCTTATACAATGCTTGGATTCGCGCTGCCGCTCTTGCAAATGCTCTTCGTGGCTTTAGTGGTAGCGGAATTTACCCAGTTGACCCAAATGCTTTGCCAAGTACTACATTTCTGATATCAGAAACTGCACTGGCTAGTGAAAATCCTGGCACTTCTCGTGCGCTTGATCAAGTTGTAGGACGCACGTTAACAACCCAACCTCAGAAGTCTTATTCGTTAGATCGCCAACCAGAGCTCTTCAATGTCTCAGAAAATATAGTATCTATGAGCCTATTGCGATCGAACAAAGAACAGAAATATCTCTACCTCAGACTTCTGCTTAGTGTGTCGACTAGAGCCTCCAGAAATTCTAATAGAAGCATCACCTATGCCAAAAATTCCTTTGACCATGGCTAATACGGCGAAACAATCAGCAGATATTTTGAAAGAAGGATGTGGCTAAAAGAAAGGAAAATCAAATAAAAACTAAGTTAGACAAGAAAAACAAGACTGAAACTACCAAAGAAAAAAGATAACTTAAGAAAACAAAGGAACCACCAATAAAGAATAAGACAACAAAAATAATAAAATAAAACAAAAAAAAATCTTTTAATGAAAACGACGATGACGACCTAGCTGATTTGTGTGATAAAGGAAATGATAATTATTTAGAAGGAAGCCAGGGCCGAGCATCACTAAAAAAACAAATTATTTACAGTTCAAACAGCGAAGATGAAGACAACCCACCTAACTATAAAATTAAAGGAAAGAAAACCAAAGCTTTGCCCGAAGAATACTAAGAGAGATGGACAGTATAACCCTAAAGATACAAATAAAGATAACTGCATGGAATTATCGTTAGGCAGTATAAAGAGCATCTATTCCGCACTGCAGGCATCTATCCTTCTTAGTATTTTCAAGGTGGGGCAACTATCCATACAGGTAGGCATCTATCCTCAAAAAAAGTGTTCCACAAAAAGCTAAATTCTACAAAATCTGTAATTGGTTGGTCAAAAAAAACAAATAATAATTCAACATAAAGGATTAAGCTAGCTACTGTCATAGAAAATATTTATATAAAATTAATATTTTTTTAATTAGGAGGCTTTTTCAAAAAGTGGGGCATCTATCCCGGTTTTACCCTAAACGTACAGAGAAGATGGTAAAAAAATCGCTCGCTTTCCCATTTTCCCAGTGAGTTTCGTACAAGCTAACGAAAAGGTTGTGTTAAGAGAATAGTTAGTTTACGTTATAATATATGTATATCTGACTTGATAATAATAAGTATCATAATCGTAACCTACTTACCGTGATCATGATCTTTTGGTCTTTCTATAACTGTCATTGTCACATATTCTTTTTTTAATAACCGACTTGAAAAAAAGGAGGAGGTTCTCAATTCGACTTTTTTTTTAGCCATTGGCGAAGAGCATTTGTAGTGTAGGCCGAAGCACCAATTCGCCTCGCAATCGACAATTTTTATGTGAACTCGTTCTTTCAATTTCGCTATTATAGCATCAAAGTATATTACTTCTATGTTTTACTTAACACCGACTTCAGTGTTCTTCAACTACTATAATTGTAACATAAAACATTTATGTTTTGCTTTTTAGTTATTGTTGTTTTTGAGTTTTTTTATGTCGGTGTTACTTTAAAACAACTTGTATTTGTAATTGTATATATATATATATACATATATTATTTTCTTAGACAAAAACGTTGCTCCACACTAGAAATAATTCCTGTATCGTGGGTGCGTTTACAAACACGTATATTCACAGACAAACACCCAGAGTCGAAAAATTTTTCTGTAGATTATACAAATATTTGTTCAGTGGGAGGATCGAACCCGCGAAACTTAGGGGAGAAAGCTAATCGCTTAGCCACTGCGCCAACCGTGTCGTCAATTATTATATTAATTTGATTATATGTTTTATAATGTTGGTATGTACTTAATTGACTTTATAAATTGATTCAAGCATGCTTCAAACGGGCAGGATATGTTAATATACATAAACCATCAATATTATACATATATTAACACCTGTATTCTTACAGAATGGATAATGGTACTTCCATTGTTTATTTTATTCAATGGACGTTTATGAGTTGACTCTATGGTATGGTAAACTTTTAGACATAATACCCATAGATAACAAATGAAAACATATCGCAAACGCTAAGTATTGTGCGTGAGCTTCGTATCAACATTAACCCGTGAACGTTTACTGTGGAACAATGGGCCTTATAAGACTGCTTCAATGAACATTGTTTAGAAGTGTAATGATACCACGGTTGGGAAAGAGATATGTGATGGTATGAGGGTTTGCCTTTATTACTTAAGATCTAGTGTCTCTTTCCAGCTTCGGTAGCATATTCATGGATCAAGAGCTAATTATCTTGCTTAAGCTTCAAGAAAAATGTAATTACTTATAAATCACATTCCGAATGGTTAACAGAGGTTTACTATTGTACACCCACATACCAGGTATGGTTCCAAACTACGTGCTGCTGCTAAGAATTTCGAAATTATAAAAAGAAGCTCTTGCTGGACCAATAGGCTGCAGAAGATAGGAAGAGAGGGCTCGTTCAAGTTTCAGTGAACTTATTGATTGAAAACTTGTTATCTTGTACCTCATGAAGTGGAATCACCTATCTATTATATATATATCTAGTAGATAGACTTTCAATTACCCAGTCTAGTTGCGAAGTGATTGGTGCACGCAATGCACATGATATAGAGTCGTAGTTACTGTCTATCGTAGTTTGTAATAATGCGTTAACTACATCTAAAGCTGTAAGTAACCCGCTGTGCAATCTGTGTTTGATTTATTGCTTATGATTTTGAGCAATTAATTTTTTTTTCGAATTTTCTCGAAGTTTTTAAAGTGATATCTGTAAAGAAAATAGGTTTACAGCGTATCCACTGTACAATTTTGTGTGATTCAAAATTCATTCGGATTTAAAAATTCTCGAAATATCTTGAAGAATTCTTGATACGTTCGCAAAAAGTTCAAAAGTAAATTATTGAACCTTGTTTTCTTTTGAAGCCAGTTGCCTTGGATAGTTTAGTTGGTTAGTTTTATATTAAAAAAAACATAAGAAGAACTTGTTACATTGACCAAATAGAACCACGGATTGAGCTGTTGAAAACTAGAATTATTGAGAATATTAATTAAGTTACAAAATATTATACAGTACAGTACCTATCGTTGTAGTTCGAGTTTGTATCATATTGTTCTACGCAATAAACGTGCGCTACATTCCTTAAGTACCTCCTTCCGGCGGCGCCAATGTGTGTACCTCTCAAAGAATGCTCAGCGGCCTTGGGACACGGAGCATCGTTAAGCACAGCTTATAATGTCAAATAGTATTGCAGTATAAACATTTTGTCACCTAGTAAACTATTGGCTTGGCTGTTGCGTCATCGCATTGTGTTTCTATGTTATGTAGGGTGACAACGCTTCTTTACTTGGACGTACTGTGTAGGTTGTAATTTGAAAGAGTAACCATTGTGAAATGGAAAGAGTTTCTTTGGTTGGGCAATCGTGAAAATATTGATGGAAAAAAAAAATTACGGTGGGTGGGATATTTTCATGATAAAACAAATAAAACACGATAATATTGTCTTCTTCTTATGTTGTGTCGGCATAAAATTAAATATTTAAATATAAATTGCTCACGCCTTGGTGATAAGATTAACAAGTCGGTGCTTTGTATAATTATGTTAGATATAACAATAAATTATAATTTATACGTAAATAATATCAAATGCATATTGCATTTGTAGATAATGATAAGATAATTGTAGATAATGCATAGTAAGGAATACGCGAGAGGCCAAGGCTGGAAGTATACGATAATACTTTTGCAAAATCATAATTAATATACGGACATTATACTTCAATAAATGTCGCCTGTTCAATAATCTTCTATACTTACGTATAAAAGAAGAAACTAACGACTAACATAATACATAATTATATCTTGAATTTTGCATAGAGAGTCCTTTAATAGTCAAACACTAAAGAAGGAGAAAAAAGGAATTTTGAAGATTTAGCCTTTTTGGGGTCGGTTTGTTGGTGTTCTCAAAGTTGGCATGAAAATCCTCGCAGATGAAGGAATGGAAAATTGCAATTTATTCCATTAATTACCACAGTTAGTGATCATGTTGACTTGACATATTACTGGCATTAGATAAAGGTTTTTAATGAATTGCTAAAGGCTACTTTTAAACGTAATATGTTAGCAAAAATTTCAACATTATCTAATTTGTTTCACCGTATCCAGTTGAACATGCGAGCCTTGCCTTTTTAGTGGAACCGCGCCTCAGTAACGGTGGAGTGGGTGTTGCACGTGTAGGCAAATTTGTTAACCGTATAACCAAACTGTTCCAATTTGGGCAAAGCGATTAAATCTAGGCTGTTTGCATATGGAAATATCCACCTGATTTGCCGACAATTGTATAATAGAATTTTAATTTGATCTATTGCTATTTGTTTCCTACAAAATGAATGTTAATTTAAAATTGGATTATTATTAAATTAGATTTTTTAATAGCATAATTATACTCATGGTTCGATTATTAGAAATGTATCTTCATTTGTATAAATATAAATTATAAGTCGGCTAATTTCTAAGTAATCTCACACTCTACTGTCTAGCAGACAAGGTTCGGTTGAGTATCTAAGTGGGTGAACTTGATCCCGAAATCAGTCAATAAACACATACATAGTTCATAAACAGATAGAAAGTAAGATTGTTTTTAAAGGAAGTGCCAACCGTAGTGGCTGTAGTGACAACGTCGAGTAAGCAGAATGACGACTGAAGTTTTCAATCTAAACAAATGACATAATAAAAAAAAAAAGAATAAAAAATCCCTTTTCCACAAAAGTGATGGTGCCTTCCGTTCCAGTCATGCGGCCAATGCCGTTCGTCGGCGGAGCGCGCGTCGGCCGCTGCGCGGGAGTGCACGCGGCTCGCGGACGCTCTGCGCGACGCGCGCGACCAACTCGAGCTCATGGAGTTCAGGCTTCTAGAGTTGGAAGACGCACACCCCGATAAGGTATTGACGAGATATTTTTTAAATATATTTTCTCCGTGAGTTTGTATTTTAAATGCTTGTCCCTCGATTTGTTTTTAAAGTGGTGATGTGATTTTCGCGCGTGATTTGAATGTTTATTCTTTGTGTATAATATATCGCAACGTCAAGTGAAGGTGAAGGCTCTGTTAGTTTTCAATGGAGTTCAGGCGTCTGAGGATGGACGACGCATATCCCGATAAGGTATTTCTTATGAATTTAATATGTACATCCAATAAGTTCGGTGTGATTACAAGTTACTTAGTGTAATTACATGCCCCGATTGTTATTTAGAAATTTCCTGTTAATTTTCGCGCATTTAATTTTTTTTAAGTATCGCCTGATTGTTTTTGTCTGTGATTATTTGTGTTTGATATGATATAGATATTTAATTATCATTTAGGATACAGGTTCTATTCTGTAGCTTTCTTCGTGAATCTAGTTTAAAAAATATTTAGGTTTGGTAACCGGGGTGTTTTATTTTTTATTTTTGGTGTAAGTGATTTGGACTTAATGTTTGGTGATGTATGTAACATTTAAGAATTTTTGAGTAGACCTTTAATTTGGTTTGCTAAAGGATTTTAATAAGCTGTGTTACTAAAAGTAATATAAGGTCAGTTGTGAGAACTTACATAGAGTTAAATATTTAAATCGCATAATTTACGGAAATATTTTCGAAACCAAAACAAGGTTCTTTATGATACTTCCTACGTATTATAATATTCCTTTAATTTTGAGGTTTGAGTTCATCTCCGGGGTTTAATTCTCTGCGCGTGATTAAATTGACTCTACAAATGTTATTTTGTAGTCTGAAGTCTTTTGTTTTGTGTTTTACTAGCAATTTTATGGAATCCTTGAGCATGAATTGAGAACAATTAACCGTTACTATCCAATTCTATTATCCATTCGAATAGCACAAACTCAAACTAAAGTACTTTCTCACGAATGAATTACGATACCCTTGACACCCGACCACACACATTCTCAAACAAGTCAACAGGTCAACAATAACTGGTGACTCAAGGCTTATGTTTGAAATATAACTTGAGGTGTTAACGGAAACACCATTGATCATTATTAACGGTTTTGTTACTTATTTCTATGGTGGCCGGACGTTCTGTTTATGGGACAGTTGACGGTTGATTACCTCATTCTTAGTCACTGTCTACATGGCTTATGTTGATAAATAAAACATATACATAATACATAAGTATAAGTAAACATGTATAAGCTGGTGTAATGCGCAGTATTTTAGTTAGAGGTTGTTTTGCGTATCCGGGGCCGTAGGTTGGTCGAGATGCCAATCGTTTTAAATCGTATGTAAGTATACAGTGTGTATTTAACTTGGACACATGGGAAACTCGCCATAGCTGCTCGTAGTAGGATTTTTTTGGAGTTATTTGCTTCTAACATAACATAGGATGACGCTTGATTTTCCCAAGGGTCAGCCAGCGAGGTAATTGTGGGTACGGTTTCACACACAATTTGCCTATGCATGCCCATGCCGTTATTAAATCCCACGTAATAGGTAGAGGCCGAGCCAACAAATTACGGACTGATACTGAGAATTTTCATACAGAAAATTCCAATAACACTGCCCAACTTACCACTTTGTGGCGCTAGCGACGAATGAATGAATAATTTGCTTATTTTTTTAATGTAAATTATGAAACTATACTTTCACAGTTAAATTAAACACACATTATATTGCGTTTTGATATTTCAAGTCTACTTAGTGAGACATGTCATTTTATCAATTGATTTTGAATCGCTATCGACTGCAAGTCTTGTGAAATTTCACGTAACGGACAATTTATTTAAAAAATTGAGTATCTCAGTACATCTAAGCACGTACGTCTTTAGTAGATAACGCATAATTAGTCGAGTGATCTTAGCGGTCACATAAATACTTAATACTGCTGTCATATGTCCATGAATCACTGAAATCTTGGCAGTTCATCACCAGATGACTTCATAGATTTCTTTGTCCAGGTTAAGTGAATCAGTAAAGATTCTGCACTGAACAGTTTTACCAACAATGATTTTATATAGCAAGTAAACTATCGCGTGTACCCTCGTTATCGGTTGTAACTAGATACGGTCTGCGGAACCAATTTATTATCCCATCAATTTGCCAGTAAGTCACAATAAACATGTCTAGTTAGTGTAGTTAACTCAATTATAACAACGGCGGCAATTATGAAATAATTTTACGGTTTGCGTTTGGCTACTCGCGCAACTCTTGCGCATCACCAACCATCGGGAGCTCTCTCTCATCTTGTGCTCATGGCAACTTTTGTGGAACTAATTTGTTGGAATGTTACTTTTGATGAAGTTATTATATTTGCACTTTTTAAGAGGGTTTTATTTAATAAATTATTTATATAAATTGCCCTTAGGGTTTGTAGAATATAATACACACTTAATTATGGCCGTGAATTTAATAAAAAATGGTCATTGGTATCATCGAAATCCTGAACGATTTGAATTCATATTAATACCGCAGTGTCATTTTATATTATAGTATTCAATGCATAAATATATATTATGGACAGAGATTAAGTTAAAATGTAATATTTGTATGTCATTTTATTAAGACAAAATATAATGAACTAAATGTATGTACTTACCTGAACACCATTCTAAACCATATTTTAAGCAAATAAATTTTGAATCTTCTGTGTCCTAAGAACACCTTATTAGACAGTTTCGTAAAAACTGTAACGTGTAAGCGTGGTAATTGTTTCAATATTATTATATGACCAGCATAAACAAGAATGGTATATTATTGTCTTCCCTTGAAATTGAATATTTTATTGTTTACATATTTCATCTTGGTATCATTTTATTGTTTGTTGAAGAAGTGGTCCCATCATAAAAATTCCAGTCATTTCATTCTATGTACTGTTTACAAAAACCACATTTTAGTAAAGACGATAGCACAATAAGGATTCATACAAACGTAAAATAACATACAGACAAACAAAGGGCCAACGAGGAAGCAAAACTCGTCTCATAACTCCATCTTAGTTCATTATTACGTTTCCACGAGAGACAAATGGCTGCCTATTATAGTAGCAACATTCTACAACATATTTAATGTGTATAAAAAAAAATTGTTACATATAGGTATATTTGTCAACGCCTACTGCACGTCGGACTTAACTAAATTACTTCGGTCCAATTAACCGAAGCATTCAGACGGATTTTGGGCGTGATTTTTATTTCTTGCTTGAATGTGATATGAATAATAATTGTTGTTTCGAAAATTGTAACGTAATATCGTGTAACCTTCTTACAGACAGTAATTGTATACTTTCGTGTATAAATATTCAGTCTGAAAGAGTGTGTGAAGTGTTAATCTTTGTTAAAGTTGAGTTTTATATTGGTCCGTGGTTATTGGATTGCTTCGATCAGTCCGGCCTGTTTAGACTCTGGTAACTCTACGTTCTCATCATCATAATCATCATCATCTCATTTCGTTAACGTTCTGCTTTTTTCTTTCTTTCAGGGTGCTAGGGACAACCTAACAGACTCGGACTCGGGTTGCGTGTCCCCAGGCTCCCGTATCAAGGACTCCGCGTCACCCGAACTCAAAAGAATGGATTCCGGATACAAATCCCCCCACACCCCGAGCAGCCCCTGTAACCCTCGACGACACTTGGGCACACCACACGATGACTTCAAAGAAGACTTCGCTAGAGCCCAAGTATTGGCCGACATTCTAGACAAAAACTCTGAAACCACCAGTGATTCCCTAAAAAGTAACCCAGTCAAAGAGCATTTGGAACAGATGATATTAAATGCGGCGTCAGCGGAGGACAGGGCCTGTTTGGAACAAGTTCTTATGCTGCTATACAACCTTCAAGCATTGAGCAGTTCTGTCAGTGAAGATGAATGTTATCAGGTTAGTAAGATATTTCTGACACTAAATAAAGAAATAGTTATTTGACAGAAGTCAACAGAAACGTTATGGTTTCATAATTTTGTAATATATTTCTAAATTTTTGTTCGCTTTCAGGCAAAACCGAGAAAAATATGTGATCTCAGATTCAAACAAGATACTGACAAAACTCAAAAGGCAATCGCAACTGTTACACCATATCAACAGAAAGGGTACAAATGCGAGTCCTTGGAGAGTCTTTGCAGTGAAGAGCGTAAACCGAACAATGTTTTGCAAGAAAGCGGCATCTTTGAAGGTGTAGAAACAGAGTCGAAGAGTACCCAAACAGACGTCAACGAAAGTTTTGAATGTAGTGGTGAACTGAACACCGAAATACAACGACTGAATAGTATAAGAGAGAAACTAGAGAGACAAGGTGTTAGGAATAGGACATTAAGTACTAAAGAGGATGGAGATGGCCTGGAGTGCAGGTGCGTGAAGTTGGGGAAGAAACACAAGCAGTATTACGAAAGGAGGCTTAAGTTTTTGGAGGGAAAGATCTCGATATACGAAGCGGCACAAGACGTTAAGGAGGCTAAGCTAGCACAGAGATTGCAGAAAGAGTTCCTTCTTGAAAATCGAATACAGGTATGATGAACAGAAAAAGAAACTATTTTAAATAATGATTTTATTGATCTAGTGATCACATGCGTGATTGCTGAGTGTCCTGGGTTCGATTTCCGGGTCGGGCAGAAACTGTTACTAGATTTTTCTGTGTGTAAATTCTTAGTAATAGCATGGACTTTTGTATTGTACCTGATATATGGCAATACGTTCGCCCTTGTACTCAATCATAGAATCGGTATCGAAATGTGGGTTTTGGCTATCTATCTGATCTTATGCAACCTACGTAATAAACCTGAACTAATATATTATGTTTTTGTGTTGCAGGAACTCGAATCGCAACTTGCAGATTTACAAGAAAAGTACGAAAGATTAGAGGAGGATTGCTGTGAACTAGAAGAAATCGAAAATGACACCCGTTTACATTGGCAGCAGTAAGTAGCGTGTTCTCATAAAAGTAAATTAGCGTAGCAAAAGCTACTTATATCTTTTTTCAGTCGCACATCTACTAACCTGAGGAAATTAAATGACACTTATAAGTTTCGTCCCGGGAATGACGTAAATATTTGAAACATATTGCCGCTCCTAAAAAAGCTCATATTATTAAAATGAAAATTGGTTTATTTATTTTCTATCCTGTTTCTTTACAGGCTTGAGATGGACTATGAGCTCTGTTCAGCTCAACTAAGAGACATGACGGAGCAACGAGAATGTTCGCGGGCCCAGGCCGAGCGCCTGATGGCAGAACTTACCAATAGAGAGTGCATGCTCAAGGCTAGAGAGGTGAGTTGTCTTTTGTTAGGACATATTTGTATATTCTTTGAAACTAATGGCTAAGAACAAGCTGATTACGATTCTGATCCCTGAGCAAATAATCAGAGAACTTGAATTGGAAAATTTAATGATGATGATAAAGCAAAAACTAAACCAGGCAGTAATAGGTTTATTAAAGGCTAGTTTCAAGTTTTCAAGACATAGTTTGATTGCCGGATGAATCGTCAAACTTCGGTAGAGGTTCGAATTTTAATTCGGATACTTGTGGGATCTACAGGTATTCCTTCTATGAAATCCATGACACTAACGATGTAGAAAATATTCATTGGGTAATATGATATTTTACTAAGGAGTGTCTGAAGTTTTCCTGAATATTTTGTAACAAAATTGTAAATCTTCTTTTTATTGTTTTCAGAATGAGTTACGGACTAGGCTAGAGAAGCTGGAGAAAGCTGTACCGGCGCTCATAGCGTGGAATGTGGTACAAGCTGTGGGCGCCGACTTGTCCTGCGGGGGGAAGGTGAGTTATTTTTTATTGTTGATAGATCCAAAATAGTGAGGCATTCGTTTAAAAAAATATCAATTAGATTATGTAGAAGATTAAACATATAAGAAGAAAGGGTTCGTGACATTGAATATTTAACTAACACCTATACTTGTGTTTTTCTTTATAATTTGATTTCTATATGGCAAATGTGGAGCACCATTAGTTTAGCTTCTCCATTATGGCGTGTCCCGAGCCGGGAGTCTTCTTAGTGACCTCATAGATTACAATTTTTACATAATCAATGAGATTTTATTTATTTTCACAGAGAGCGCTAATGAACCGCATGAGTGGCTACGGCGAGAATACTCGGGCGGCTATTAATCAGATCAAGCTGGAGTGCAAACAGTATGGCAAGTGCGGCGCGCTAGTTGCGTGGACCGACATCAGTACCGCGACACCGCCCAACGCGCAGGAGCTACAGCAACAGCTCACCAAGTGAGTGGTACCATCAGTAGTAGTATAATAGACATATCGAATGTGAAATCAGAGGTGGCGGCAACCTACTAATTATTACTCGGTTCTAAATAGTCAAGATGAGGAATAACAGGATATTTGTTGTTCTAAATAAAATAGATATAAAATTAACATTGTTGCCGCTTTAACGCCGAAATACCCTCGTGCCTCAAAGAGCTTAGCTGACAATTTTAATACCATTCGTCGTTGTGACAGGACATCAGAAGCTTCAATGTCTAAGAACTAGTCTATCTTATTATCTGGATAGTCTTGCAGATTAGAGAAATTTATTTTGACAAATTAACAGTTTCACAAATTTTATTTACCATCTTTTCACAGGTTAATAGCGGAGAAGAAGAAAATAGAAGAGCAAACAGAAAGAACAAAGAAAAAACTTGAAATGCGAGTGAAAGAGCTAGAAGAGGAGTTAGAAACTGCTAAAAGACAGATAGCTGCTACGATCTGCGGTGCCGAGGTCAAGAAAGAGAAAGTTGAAGAGAAGATCTCTGAACTAGAGTCGCAGCTGCGGAAAGATACTGAAGTTGGGAAGGTTAGTAATGATTTCTTAAAATAAAACATTAACCATAGAAAATATGACGTCATTGTGAAGCAGTAGTCATATTTCTATTTTCGATAGTAGAAGTAAACTCTACAGCGTAAAGGCATTCTTTACATGTTTTCATGTCTGTATATTAAACTGCCTAAAATTGCCATCATCTTGGGGGAAAATTCGACAAAACAAAAAAAAGATACAAACAGTATGAAGTGACGCATAATAGATTTTACTGATGTAATAGAAATTTGAACAACCTGCATTCCATTCAGAATGATTTCTGATAACGTAGTCACACATACTTACGCGAAGTAGAGCGTTGTAACAATGTACGCAATAACACATTAAATCTCTAACCATGACGATTCTTTTGATGAAATCTTAATCGAATTTTGCTTTCTGCCACAACACAGATAGATAAGTTCTGTTGCGCTTTCTTATCGTTTGTGAGACAGCTAAAAGAAACTCGTTTAACACACTGTACAGAAAATATATAAATGTTTTATAATTTTATAAGTAATCTATTACTCCTATACTTACCTGTCGTATAATATAAATTTGTTCTTTTTATAAGCAAACAAAATGGATACATTTTTTCGTATCCGAGATATGCTGTTTCACAGAAACTAGGCATATATCATGTTTTAGAAAAAATTACCGACTCTACATGACAACACGATAAGTCAAAGTTAACAGTAGCTCAAAAATTTTATCTTTTTACAGCAACCCGCAGACCCATCAATGGGCATGAAGATTCGAGCGCTACTGATCACCGAACAAGACTTAAAGAACAGAGTGGCAGAGTTAGAGAGAAGAGAAGCTGCTTACTTGGAGATGCTGACGCAAGCTGACGACATGTGGGCTGAGATGGAAGGCGGCTACAAGAAGAGGATCCAGGAGTCGCAGGCCACTGAGACCACTCTCAGAGGAAAGGTAAGTTCAATATGAATTCTCAGCTTTCATCACTTTTTAACATAATAGCCTATAATGTGACTTCATTTCCGAGCTCTGCTGAATAGTTCACAAAAGAAAGAATATTAGTAACTGGTATTTAGAGACTTTATATACCAGAGACGATATTAAGAACCTTCTGTGGATATTGGTAAGGGGGTGTCCATTAATTACGTGTGGTGATTTTGGCGATTTTTGTGAGATGTCGTGAGATTTGATTTCGACCCCCCCCCCCCCGAATCTCATGTGACATTGTTCAAAATGTGTATTTTCAGTGTAAATACGTTAATGAAAGCTTGATTGCGATGAAATCATTAAAAAAAAATTCAATTATTTTTACTTAGGATTAACTTAACTAATTTATTTTATTTTATTAATAGTCTAGACTCACAGTGAAAAAATCGAACAATAAAATATTTAAATAACTAAAGTACTAAAATTGGTAAAAGAATATTCATTCTAATTCAGTCCACGGGGACTATGTGCGCTCTCAAGAGTGACTAATGGAACCGGCGCCGGCGTTCGCAAAACCGCGATAAATACGTATTTTTATATAGAACTAGCTGTGCCCGCGACTTCGTTCGCGTGGATGTCGGAACTTAACAATGTATTTTTTAGTGAGACCAAATGCACTTAACCCTATTTTTTAAAATAAAAGAATTTTTCTAAAATAAAAGTAGCCTTAGTTACTCCTTATTACATCAGCTACCTGCCAATAAAAGTCCAATCAAAATCGGTCCAGCCATTTCAGAGATTAGCCTATACAAACAGACAGACAGACAGACAAAAATTGTAAAAAATGTTATTTTGGTATATGTACCGTATATATATTCATATGCATGTAGTAAAAAACGGTTATTTCAATATTACAAACAGACATTCCAATTTTATTTATATGTATAGATTTAGTCATAGTAGAGAAACACGTTTTATTCAATTTAACCCAGTTTTCTCGCAATTTAACATTATATCTTACGGGAAAAAACGTGATACTTGCTAGGACCCCCTTCTCTCCCACGTGACGTAAGGTGAGATTCGGCTTGACCCCCTCCCCCCCTAAATGCCTCACGTAAAAAATTAATGGACGCCCACTAAGCTATCAGATCCGGAATGTATTTTGAAAACAAGTGAATGACTCTGATTGATTCTCAAACATGATAGGGATATAAAATCAGCACTTTAAATTCTCTTCCAGGTTAAGAAACTTGAAACCGAGCGTGAACAGTACAAGAGATGCATTGAACCGCTGAAGAAGAAGTTAAGAGAAGTGGAAGAGTCTGACTCCAGCACCCGGATAGCGTTGGAGAAAGCTGAGAGAGACGCCAAAGCTATAAAAGACCAGTACACCAGTCTCCATGCCTTATTTACTAAGGCAGATACCGAAGCTAAGAAGTCGGAAACGGCGTTTAAGGCCCTTGATGCCAAGTTTAAGGTAATTTCCGGTTTATGCTTTCATATAAAGTTACTATCTTTAGTACTGTACATGTTGTTCCTTGAAGAATGGTTCGATTTTTGGGCACGATATTATATATATATATATTTTTTTTTAATAGCATACGCTTGCTTCGTCTATAGGACCTTTGAAGCCTCAGTACTTAGGGAATTAAGGAAAGAGAAGATAGGAATAGGAAACGTTTCTTAAGTAGATCAAGTTTCGTCGTTTCTCAAGATCTTGCGAAAGCTAATAAGAATAGTTTTTTTTGGATTATAGCAAGAGATAGAGCAACTGCGGAAAATAAACAAACAGCTTGACACCGATCTGAAGGTACAGAAGGAGACGGCGAAGAAGACAGAGATGAGCTTCTTGGGAGACCTGGAGTCCATCAGAAGGGAACTGACGCGCTCCTGTAAGAATAATCAAGAGTTAGAAGTAACCAACAGTGAATTAAAGGAGGAGGTATGTGCGATAGCTTATAAGGAGGGACATTTTTTGGCTGGACTTTTATTTGGGTTTGAAAGATACAGGATTAATAAAATTAATGATCTAATACTGTGATGGCGTCCCTATATTTTTCATTGGAGAAGGATACTTCCTTATTAATTATACCTTTAGAATAGTTTAGAGGTAGCTAGTAACTTGTAGATTTATTTGTGTTTATTTATTTACTTAATTATAATAGAATGGCTTATTATTTGGTATACGTGTAGTTGCTTTGGGTATGCACTTTGTAACGCTTTCAATGTTTACGGCTTTTTCAAATTAACGCAAAATGCATGTCGGCTTGACACTTACTTCGATCGTTCCGAATGCTCGGCTCACGAACAGTGCATGCTCCGTACCGTGGTTGTGACGTGTAAATATGCATGGAAAACCTTGAAGAAGTTCTAAGAAGAAATGTGTTCTCAGGTCGAATCTCTGGAAAAGCAGCTTGCTTTGACGCAGAAAGCTTTAACGCAATGCAAGAGGAAGTGTGATGAGAAGATAAAGACTCTTAGTCATGAATTGTCCATCAAAACTGAGGAGCTAGAAGAATTAAGAAGCGAAACTATGAGACAGTCGTTCCACGCTTCTCGCGTAGAATTAAAGCCGGATAGAACTGAATATATAGACGAAGGCTATTCAGTTTACACGGCGGTACCAAAGAAGACAGATTATGGGAGAATGCACCATAGCATGAGTTATATAACATCGGAGTCTCGTTGCTCGTGTCCGTCAATGCGCAGTCAACTGGTCGGACAACTGATCGAGGATCTATTCGAGAGGGTGCACAACACTGTTGATGACGACCTGACTAGACTGTGCAGCGATGTCAATTTGAATAATAGTAGAGATGTGACTGCTGAAACCAAAGCGAAAATTACAAATTACCTCTTAATGGCTATCTCGAAGGAGCTCGTTAGGTCTATAGGAGACGCTGATGCTAAGACTGATACAGAGGTCAGTATGGTAATGGTTTTATTTACAATAATTTCATTTCATTGTGACTAAAGTTGTAACTGCATTAGACGAAGGTTTGATTTTACTAATGAGATCATAAATTATGTCAACCTAATTTTGGTTGTGGTCGATATAATTATATTTATGTGTTAACCTGGGTTAATCTTTCTAAATATTTTAAGTTTTATTCTCTAATTAATATTTTTCTTGTTATTTATATCACTTTTTGTTTCACAATCTAATCCTTTTCCGATGGAAGTCAACGATTGATAAATGATCTTATCTGCCCGAGAACCAAAAAGGTAGCGATACATTTTTAACTTCACACGATAGTATAATTTCATCACGTACCTTATGAATTATGAATTAGGAATGGCAGCGTGCAGCGTCATCTATGACGTACAATGTGGCGGGACTCGCGGGCGGAGCGGCCGCGCGGGGCAACGCGGGTGTCGTGGCGGGAGCGGCGCGCCTCGCGTCCGTCAGCTGCGCATGCGCTGCCGCGCGCCTCGCCGCCTCGCGCCCCGACCTCGCCGCCGCCGTCAAGCTGTGTCAGGAGGTACCGTATACTTGCAGCTTATATCGGGGTGGTATCGGGGTTGTGTCAGGGACATTAAAACCTTTCTGTTACTCTTGGAGGAAGATCTGCCGTCTTCAGCGGCCTCCCTCTGGATCATGACGGTCTCGCAGAATGAGGCAGCTTTGTGGGATTACGAGGTAAAGATTTTGCCCGATCCAATCAAGACCCGCTGATCGGATCGGATCGGATCAGGGGCAGAGTATCATGAAGCGTATGTACTTATTATATATTGGCCCATGTATGTGAAATACTGCCTACCATCAATATCTGCCCTTAAGCGGACTACAGAACGTACATAAAGTGTATTGTCATATTGACTACGCTTAGTAAACGGATAAGAGATCACAGAACATTGTCAGCAGAATCATCTTAAAAAGTGGAGACAAATAATTTTATTAATAATTTAAATTGCAGGAAGTTCTGGATCATGGCGATGTTAAAATTATGGAGGAGCAATTAGCGAATGCAATCGAAAGTATTGTTGTAAGTATTCAGTGTCACAATGGCCTATTGACTAAATTTATTACAGTATACAATCATACTCACCACGTTTTACGGATTGGTGATTGCGGAATGTGTATGATCTCAAATTGTAATTTTTATGGTCTTTTGAGCCGGATCCTATGATTGTACATATACATATATTAATCAAGCACTCGGTTTCTGTACCATTGGAATATATTCATCATGTCATTATTTATAATGATCATCATCAGCATCATGATCAGTGCAAGAAATTTTCTGTAGTTTTGGTCTTTCGAGCCAGATTGTTGACATTTACATCATCATCATCATCATCATCATCATCATCATCATCATCATCATCATCATCAGCCAGTAGACGTCCACTGCTGAACGAAGGCCTCCCCCTTAGACCACCACATCGAACGACATTCCGCCACTCCGACATTTACGTAGGCGAATCTTTAAAAATAAACTATTCACAAGATTGTTTTTATTTTCAGAATTGTCCATCTTGTGCGTTGGGTACAAATGCGATAGTTTGGAGCACGGACGTCTGATAACGCCTTCTCGTGCGAATTTATGTAAGATTACATTTTTATGTGTAGCCTAAGATCTAATTTCAGTCTGACGGATTAAAAATTCGACGTTTTGACTCGTCTTTGCATTATTTTTTTATTATATTTTAAGTAAATATTAATAAATATAAAACAAAATCTCTGTTCCAGGTGTAATACCTCCACCGACCTCACTCTGGTGCCTTCATTAGTTAAGCATTAGCCACTTACGAACTGTAAATATATTTGTATCATAATAAATAATACTCCTATTTTAAAGTAACGTAAGCGAACCATATCGAACAAGTGTACCTACAATCGATTAAGTAAACTTTTTAATACGCAATGATTCTCGACGTATTTTTGTTTTTATTTTACTTTTTGTCCGTTTCTGTGCCAATCGTGTTTTAATGTTAACTTGCGTGCAATAAAACCTAGAAAGACACTTTTTAAAACGTAGAAAGACTTCTTTTGGAAATGAAATTAAAATAATAGTTATGAGTGTTTTAGGTTTGTTTTTGATACATTTTGAGTATCTTATAAATTTTATTTATGCCGTTTCCTTTATATTTTATTACGAATAAATGAAAAATGTCGACGGATATTTAACAGAGGTAAAAATCGAATTTAAATTGTTTCATTGCAAGCAAGTGTTGGTTGTGTAAATAATATTATTATCATTCGATGACGAATCAATGTTTTGTTTTATTAACAATTCGGGTCAATCACTAAATTAAATACTATTTACCTTTCTTTACTTTATATGTATTAAAAATGATTTTATTTAGCAGAAGATTGGTTGATCGATTAAAATAATTATTTAAAACTTTTGTTTTATTCATGAAGTATGTACTTTATCCTTTAGTGACATATATTATTTTTATTAGAGGCAGTTTAGTATTGCTATTAAATTAAAAAATGTATCTAGCCGTAACCTTATATGTAAAAAAAGTTGTAGAATTTTAGAGATAATATAATAATTATAATTTATTCCAAATCTCTATATCATCATCCCATAAACGTCCACTGCCGAATATGAGAACTCTTAATAGACTAATAAACAGCCTATGGGAATATTGCCATCACACAGTATTTTTTGAACCCCAAAAAAGTGACATATACTTTTTATTGAAATGAAATTATTTATTTTGCAATTAGGATTTTTCAAATACTTTTACACGTCTTTTTTAAACTAGATGGCGTCGGCATTTCCTATGACTTACCCTGAGAAGAAACTCCGAAACAAACTCAGGGGTCAAAGTCTATTTTAATTTATTGAATTCGAAAGTCAAGAAAATTTTAAGATTTTTCACATGGGAGTTCGACTCGTGCATTTTTAGTGAACTGTTGAGTAAAAATATTCAATATAAAGTGGATGTCACTTTTTTGGGGTTCAAAAAACACTGTGCATTATTACCACGCTTAAGAAACGGATTGCTCATCACAGTAGGTAATAATAAAATAAAATTACAATACAATTATGAAAATTCAACACATATGACCATAGTAAAGCAAAATTCTGGCTGTAATAGCAGTTTTTGGTAACCAACATTGCCACAGAGATTGGTAGGTACGTTTCCAGATATTTTATATGTTTGTTCGTGATCTCGACAACAGCGCCACCTACCGGGTAAAACTATAGCTAAGAACCACCCAGGTGATCCCATAAGTACAAAAAAACTATCAAAATCGATCATTGCTGCCCTTGACTCGGTGGAACGCAAAGCAAAAAGGCTCATAGGCGATGAAATGATGGTGGCTAAGATTCACAGCCTGGCTCATCGGCGTAATGTTGCTTGCCTGTCGGTCTTCTACAGACTATACTTCGGAGAGTGTGCGCAGGAGCCCCACGAACTGATTCCACCATCGCCCTGTTACTACCGGACTACCATCCGCGCTTAGTTGATATCCCGACCAGTCGTACTCAGCGCTTCTCCTCCACATTTATTATGCGCACATACAAGGTGTGGAACTCTCTGCCTGCGTCTGTGTTCCCTTCCACATTCAACCCGTCTACCTTCAAAAACAGAGTGAACAGGCATTTTCTGGGCACGCTCCATCCATCATACCTCATCAATCGCTTGTCATCAGGCGTGATCGAGGACAAGAGCAGGTCCATTCAGAAAAAAAAAATCCTTTAGGAGAAGAATTACGGACTCCGGAATTTGCGGATATCGGATAACGCGATAGTTAACGGTATTAAGGGTTAGTGTGACCCCAGCATTACAATGTCGTATCCACACGACAGAAGAAGAAGAATTTTGGTGTCGAAAAGAACTAAGAAAGGATTTTTCGAAATTCCCACGTTTGCTCTTCTATTGCGGGTAACACAGCGAGGTGTCCTCTAATATTTAATATGCAAAATTATTATATAAATTATTTAATTAAATCTTTGTAGAATAGAATAATTTTTAAATTAAATAAGTATCAAATTATGTTTTCGTAATACGCGTAAAGGTTTTGTGACAATAGAACGGTCATTGGTCATTGGGTATGTCTCGCTGGGCACACCTTTTCTGTCACTATAATAGTTCCTTGCGAGAAATACATAAGTAGGTATGTCTTTATCGTTCTTTAGGCCTTAAGCAAGAAAAAAAGAAGTGTGTTTGTAATTATTTTGTTTACATTTATACTTTAACTACACTCGGCGTCACAAAAATCGCACCTCTTTAAGAATTCCCTTCAAAGTCATTTTAACCCTATTAATCAATGGTAGACATATGACTATAGGGTATCATTGGAAAGGCAATTTATTTAAATTTCAGAATAAATCAATAGATTTGGTTTTTTGTTTACCAGGGAATAAAAAAAAAGCAAACTAATGCAAATGATTAACAAGTTAAATTTTATTTTATCAGCAAAAATTACAACAAAGTCCTTAAAAACAACTTAAAACCTAGTGTTACCCCCCCTAGCCCTGATGACTGCTTCCATGCGTTCTCTCATGGACCTAATTAATGTGACAACAGTCTCTTGAGGAATGTTGTCTCATTCTGTAACGACGGCATCTTGGAGGTCTTGGAGAGTGGTAGGGGCAGGATCACGTGCCCGTACTAGCCGTTTCAGTTCATCCCAAAGGTGCTCAATAGGGTTCAGGTCTGGACTTCGCGCCGGCCAGCGCATAACAGGGATCCCAACTTCTTGCAGGTAGTCTCTTACAATTAAAGCGGTGTGACAGCGGGCGTTATCGTGCATTAACGTGAACCCACTGCCAACAAAACCCGCATAAGGGACAACCTGCTCCTTTAAGATCTCTGTTATGTACCGAGGAGCAGTCAGCGACCCTTGCCCGCGAGCACTTCCAGTCCGAGAAACACACACAAGGTTCGTTTTGCCGTCGATTGACATGCCGCCCCAGAACATGCACGAGCCACCCCCGTATTCCGCTGTCTCTTGAATACAGGCTTGTGCGAATCGTTCCCCTTGCCTCCTGTACACTTTTCAACGCCTGTCGTTGCAGAAAAGACACATCCTCGTCTCATCCGAGAAGAGCACAGCCCTCCATTGGTCTATTGTCCAATCCACATGGTCACGGGCAAATTGCAACCGGTCTCTCCTATGCTGTGCAGTCAATTTTGGCCCTGTAGCAGCCCTGTGAGCTGCAATTTTCTTCTCCCGCATTCTTCTCCTAATCGTGGAGACGCTTACAGAAGTTCTGCAAGCTGATCGCAGTTGTTGTTGCAGCTCAACAGCATTGGAGAACCGATTACGTAAAGACGTCGAAACAATGAAGCGATCGTCTCTTTCGGATGTGTACCGTTGTCTTCCAGATCCACGTCTTCGGATATAGCCACCAGTCTCTTGGAAGCGTTGGAACACTCGTCGAATGGAAAAACGACTCAAGTTCAGTTGCCGAGCAACATCACATTGCCGCATCCCTGATTGCAGTAGTGCAATGACTTGAGCGGCGTCATCTGCAGTGGTATCCATCTTCTGGGGTATTTTTCTTGCTGTAGCTGTTCACGTGTGTTCACTTCAAAGGTTGAATAGCGAATGACCCACATTTAACCCGGGTCGCCCGTTTTATGCCCTTGTAGGGAGATGCAATTAGTGGCCGTTGTAATGCGTATTTTGACAACATTTTTTTAACGTTACGTGCTAATGACATCTGTTGTGTTTAGGAATTCTAACTGTTGTTAATTTAAAGGTCGTTAAACATACTTTCAATTGATACCAATATTAATTGGGTTTAATGTATTCGTTGCTGGCGGGACATGCTTGAAACTTATTTTCGAAGAGGTGCGATTTTTGTGACGCCGAGTGTATAATAAATATAGACTTAGAATTTATAATAAAGCTATAGAAAAAGCTACATATCCTCCATCATAAATACTGGTCAAAGAGTCAATTAGACGGAAATGAATAAAATTAATAGAATAAATAAAAAAAGTATTCATTCAACCGAATTTTGTCTTAAAGAATAATCATCAAAAAGAAAAAGAATACTAATGTCAAATTTTAAATGAACTGTCACAAGCTGTACCTAATGTATTTATAACCGTATTTTTATGAATTAAATATAATCAAAATCCTAAAAAAAGACTAAAATCATGTTTAATGTTTAATTTAAATTTGTTGGAATGTAGCTGGTAGATTAGGGTAAGTGCTTATTTTAATAGCTTTGTATGGTGTACATACCTATAACGTCCATTCATACTAGCTGATTTCAGTAATCAACGATTGATGCCCTTACTCAAGTTCATCGGCTGTTTACACGATGTTCCACCAACGCTAATTTAAAAACGAGGTGGCAGTCGTCGCTTAAAATCTCGATTAGTACTCGACAAAATAAAAGACCAATATCTATAGAAAATAGCCGTTTGTCACGATTTTTTGAGTTCATCAACGTTAATCGACCGGTTAAACAGAGAAATCAATTGTTTTATCGTGTATAATACATAAAATGCAAATTATATATAAAACATTAATCTATAATTACGCCTGTATTCTCCGAAGGGTTAGTCAGAGGTATATCTACTATACACCTACATTTCGCCGATGCCGTTATTAAGTTCCATTTAATAGGGAGCGAAACTATCGCCACAGTCACAGTTCCAGACTACGTGCCGGTACTAAGAATTTCAATACAGAAAATTCCAATAACATATTGCCCAAACTGGGAATCGAACCCAGGACTTCAAGCTCGACAGTCGCGCTTGTGACCACTATACCAATGAGGCGTTCACCTACTAGTAGTCTTACTTTATTTCAAGTTTATATTAAAATAAATTACGTATCAAAAATAATTCTTAAGAATTTAGGCGTTGTCTACACAACGCTACTAGCATATACTTTCACTGTGCACAAAGCAATACTGAATTCGTAAAAAGAAACATCGACTTGACTCAAGCGAAGTGTGTACACAGCCTAACATGGACACTTACTATTTGTAGTGTTCAAATAGTTGTCATATATTTGTATATATATATAGTTTTGACGACACGATTGACGCAGTGGCTAAGCGATTAGCTTTCTGCGCTACGTGTCGCGGGTTCGATCCCCGCACGGAACAAATATTTGTATGATCTACAGATAGTTGTTTCGGGTCTGGTTGTTTGTGCATGTGGCATGTATGTTTGTAAACCGTACCCACGATACAGGAGAAATCCTATATATATATATATATATATATATCGTTGAGTCAAAGGAGTATTTTCCATGAATAGACGAATACTTAATGCCCATCACTTTGAAATATTACCCATCTAAAACTATATCTTTTATGATGTCTCTAGATACTGGTACATAGATTAACTACCTACATAAGTACCGTAGTCACCGTAGTCACCGTGGCCACTATAGTCTGTCTCGCTCGGACAATAGGTGTTGCCAGGAAAATCAATGCTTATTTTGAACGTAAATTTATTTTTACCCTGATTGTTCTATATAATATGAGAATATATTTAATATGAATAACATTATTTATATTAATTCAATTTCTTTCTTTTATTGTCAGGTAAATGTGTATAAATTTAATCATTGTTTAAAACGTTAACAGTCCAGTGACCCCAATGTGGGGTCAGCATAAAATTTGATGGTACGTCCGTGTCCCCATATGTGGGTCACAGGGTTCATACTACTTCGAACAACGTTTACAGGCCTGGACTTATGAGTAAGTTTATGAAATATATTGGACTTATGAGAGGAGAAAAAATTAATACCGTGAAAAAAAAACCGCAAACCACATTTTTTTCCTGCGGTCAGAAGGAGTTATTGTCTACAATGTAAAAAAAATACGTTATTTTATCCAAAAGATTTTATTATCTGTATCAAAAACCTACACCGTACATTTTAGTACGTCAAAATATAATTAGCAAAATACAAACATCACTGATAATAAGTTTCAACGCTCATATAACAAAAACCCTTCTTACACTGTTTGCACGGTTGATGTACTTTTTTAGCTCTTTTTCGAGCAGTAGCCGTTGAATTCCCTTCGTCAAGTAGCGTTTTGTAGCAGCCCGCACATATTTTCCTATCACCTTCTTCCCAGGTATTTTGGGCATATCAATCAAACACGCTATTTGTAATTCATAAGTCCGTGCCCCCACATGTGGGTCACGAGAAAAACTGCGGAAAATTCTAAAGAAAAATGTTTTTTCGGTAATAATACTTTTTATCTATTCTACTAAAATATTTTTAAAAACGAATTCAACATTATCTAAGTTGGAGTTGAAGGGTCGATTAAAAATTTTATATGGGGACTGTGAACGTGTTAAGATTAATTCCATTTCTAATATGGAACTGACAGATATTATGGAACCTTTACTGAAATATACTATGGACGTAAAACTATTTACCGATGATCATGTAAACACATTGTATCCAAAGAAAAAATATATCAAAAGGTAGGTAAGGCTAAGGAACCTCAAACTTTATATTTAAAAAACGCATATCAAAATATTGCCACGTGAACAACTGTTTCTTCCCGCATCTGTCAAGCCATGACTTGAGAGTCATATAACACAAAAGATATTGCCCTAAACAGGAAAGTTTGTCAACAATAATAGAAACGATGGTGTGGGGCGTCATAACGCCATTTACATTCAGACGTTCAGCCATACCACCACTTCAATTTTTTAAATAACCTCTAAACTACAGATTACGATTATTTACCAGTAATCTTATTCTGTGAAAAAAACCACAAAGAATAAAAACTTGATAATTATCTAAGTAACCAACGAATTAATGAAAATAATTTGGGTGATGTAATTGTGTGATTAATGTTTAGCAATTCAACCAAAGCTCGAAAGATGGCACCAGCATATAATTATCTGTATAACAATAATTAACTCGTCATATATTATAATCATACACTAAGCCGCGTAACGAAACAGAGGTGAGGTAAATAAAAAATACACTAGCAACACTAATGTTTCAGGTGTTGTGTTACAAACAATATGCAAAATAACACATTAATTTCACAATACATTCAACGACGAGTTGTATCAGTTCCTATCCATGATATCTGTAATGATATCTCCGACGTTATTGAAACTAATAAATTAAAATAAGTCTACTTACGAGTGAAATGATACGCGATACGCGGTTTTTGCAGCCTAAAACGCTGTAATATCCCATAGTGCACACACCACACAAACTCTGGTGACACACTTGCTACTTTCTATGAACTTATTTAGTAAAGAAAACTAAAATTTTTAGCGAAATTTATATCTCGCGTTTACTTTAGCTTATTTGTTTGACCACGCAAGTGTCAAATTTGACAATTTGTGGCTAAAAATACCGGCCACGCAGATGAGGACAAAAAATAAAGGTTGCATCTCCTTCTTTCATATGTGCTTCGTAATAAACGTTCTTTGTTTAACTTGCCGTGACGTCAGTTACGCTCTGTCTATAGGTGCTATGTCTATGTACTGGTACGAGGGACGTTTGTAACATTTAAAAAATAAATATATATGAGCTTCGTATGATTTACAAATGAGTGTTGCACCTAAATGAAAATATGTTAATGTGACGTAAAGCATTAATAAAGCAATTTATACCCATTAACTTGAAGTTGTCTTTCGCAGGTTTTAAATTCGGCCAGTTTGTGTTGCGGCAGTTTGGGGTCGAAGAAGTCAGAAGAGTCAACAAATTCATCGAAGACGTGTAAAAAACACGACTGCCTTTATGTGACAACTCGGCCAACATTTATAAAACACCATGGCCCAAAAGGACCCTTGTAACGCTTCGAAAGGGATCAATTCCGAGTTCAAGACCATCAATGCAACATGTTCTTGTATGAAATGTGACTCTATGTATTGTTTTTCAAAGAGGCATGATGTGGGCTCTTGCTCTTGTGAAAACTGCAAAGAATCTAAAACATGCCTCTTTTACAACAATAAAATGGTTAGCAAAGAGAGTCATTCACACACCATGACGTCAGCGAGAGGTGATAATATTCACTCACAGCATTTTACTAAAGATATCCCATCAAGAAATACAAATTCAAGTGACGCTATGACAAATACATATGACCCATGGAAATACACGTCAGGATTATGCAAAAATGAACTTGGAATACCAAAGAGTACATTCGAACCAAGAAAAAATACATGTGCAAGTTGTACAACTGATGCTATGACAAATACATATAGTGAAACACCAAAACATACGCATAATGAAGCACCGAAAAATACATATTACGAAGCATCAAAAAATATATTAGGAATATGCAAAAATGTACTTGGAACACCGAGGAGTACAAGTGAATCATGGAAAACAACAAAACCACTTCAGGATAATAAACATGTTATGCCGAATTATAAATCTGAACCAAATTGTGATTGTGAGGATCCATGGAACACAATTGAACAACCAGACAATAAATATTCAAGAAAAGCAAATTGTGAATGCGATCCGTGGAATACAATTGAACGACCGGGGAATAAATATTTTGCAAAAAAACAGTATTTTTGTGATTGCGTTGAACAGCCGAAAAACAGACCTAAAGGAAAGCAAATAGTAAGTAATCCACCGGGATATATAATGGATATACCAAAGCCAGAACCAGCGGATATGAAAAATAAATTTAAACCAGACACCAGACTTAAACAGATGGATACAATCAACATACAAAAAAATAAATGTTTACCAAATGCTGATGATTGTAATTGCAAAGAACCGACAACGACACTTAAATTAAGCATAAATGTACCATATGCAACACCTAATAACCAAATCGAAACACAGAGAAACACATATATTACTCAAAAGAATAATTGTAATTGCAAAACATCAACAAAACGCGAATCACCAAGACATACATCTGATCATACGAAATACAAACATGATCCATCCAATAACAGACAAAGATATTGTACGAATAAACTGGAAACAAAAACATTTGAAATACTCAACAAAACATTTCAACAAAAACTTTTTGACTGCAATGATTTATTAAGAAATTTTAATACATCTGAATTACCGGGATATGTATTAGATCTACCAAAACGTTCGCACAAGAAGGATAAACTTGAATTATGCAAAAATATACTCGAGAATCAGAGGGACGCAATAAACACGTTAAACCAAATGTATTTACCACAAAAAAGTTCTTGTACTTGCAATGAAATACAAACTAAAATTTCAAAAACGGAATATAATTTCGAATCACAACAACACTCAAATCACAAACACAATATAATTGAAAAACTGGAAAATAAATACTTACAAGAAAAAGAAATGTGTATTTGTGACGGATCGTTAAAAAATACATCAGAATCAAAGGGTTGTATAGAAGGGTTACAAAAATACAATGAAACATTTAATAAAAAACAAAAAAGCAGTTGTAATTGTGATGACTCACCAAAAAGTAAACCTAAATCTCCGGAATATGTTTTTGATTTACAAAAATCTAATCATATGCCATCTAATAAAAAAAAAGAAGACGGTTGTAAATGCGATGGATCAGCAAAAAATACATCTGAAGCCCCGGGTTATGTATTTGAGGTACGAAAATCTAAACACAAACCATCTAATAAAACAGTGGAAGACTGCTGTAATTACGGTAGATCAGCGAAAAACACAAATGAATACCCGGGATACGTATTTGAGGTACAAAAATCTAAACATGAACCAACTAAAGGACAAGATTTTACAATAAAGAAATTTGGTGGGTCAGCAAAAACAACATCTGAGTCACCGGGATGTATAGAACTAGCAAGGTATAAACACGAACTATCTAATAAAATACGGAACAGAAGTTGTAATTGCCATGGTTCAGGCAAACATATATCTGAACCACCGGGATTTATAATTGATATACAAAATTATAAACATGAACCGTCTAATAAAACAAGGAAAGACAGTTGTAACTGCGATGGAACAACAAAAAATAGATCTGAATCTTCGAGATATGCATTTGAGTTACAAAAATCTAAACACAAGCCATCTAATAAAACAAGGGAGGATGGTTGTAATTGCGATGGATCAGCAAAAAATACATCTGAATCTCCAGGGTATGTATTTGAAGTACAAAAATCTAAACACAAGCCACCTAATAAAACAATGGGAGACTGCTGTAATTACGGTGGATCTGTAAAAAATACATCTGAATCCCCGGGATATATATTTGAGGTACAAAAATCTAAACATGAACCAACTAAAGGACAAGATTTTACAATAAATAGATTTGATGGCTCAGCAAAAAAAACATCTGAATCATCAGGATGTATAGAGCTCGCAAGATATAAAAATGAACTATCTAATAAAATACGTAGCACTAGTTGTAATTGCCATGGCTCAGGCAAACATATATCCAACCCACCAGGATTTATATTTGATATACAAAAATATAAACATGAACCGTCTAATAAAATAAGGAAAGAGAGTTGTAACTGCGATGGTACAGCAAAAAATATATCTGAATCCTCGAGATATGTATTTGAGTTACGAAAATCTAAACAGAAGCCATCTAATCAAATAATGGGAGACTGTTATGGACCAACAAAAAATACCTCTGAATCTCCAGGATATGTATTTGAGGTACAAAAATCTAAAAACACACCATCTAATAAAACAAGGGAGGGCGGTTGTAATTGCGATGGATCAGCAAAAAATACATCTGAATCTCCAGGGTATATATTTGAGGTACAAAAATCCAAACACAAACCACCTAATAAAACAATGGGAGACTGTTGTAATTACGGTGGATCAGTAAAAAATACATCTGAATCCGCGGGATATGTATTTGAGGTACAAAAATCTAAACATGAACCAACTAAAGGACAAGATTTTACAAAAAATAGATTTGATGGCTCAGCAAAGAAAACATCTGAATCATCAGGATGTATAGAGCTCGCAAGATATAAAAATGAACTAACTAATAAAATACGTAGCACTAGTTGTAATTGCCATGGCTCAGGCAAACATATATCAAACCCACCGGGATTTATATTTGAGATACAAAAATATAAACATGAACCGTCTAATAAAATAAGGAAAGAGAGTTGTATCTGCGATGGTACAGCAAAAAATATATCTGAATCCTCGAGATGTGTATTTGAGCTACAAAAATCTAAACAGAAGCCATCTAATCAAATAATGGGAGACTGTTATGGACTAACAAAAAATATATCTGAATCTCCAGGATATGTATTTGAGGTACAAAAATCTAAACACACACCATCTAATAAAACAAGGGAGGGCGGTTGTAATTGCGATGGATCAGCAAAAAATACATCTGAATCTCCAGGGTATATATTTGAGGTACAAAAATCTAAACATAAACCACCTAATAAAACAATGGGAGACTGTTGTAATTACGGTGGATCAGTAAAAAATACATCTGAATCCCCGGGATATGTATTTGAGGTACAAAAATATAAACATGAACCAACTAAAGGACAAGAGTTTACAATAAATAGATTTGATGGCTCAGCAAAAAAAACATCTGAATCATCAGGATGTATAGAGCTCGCCAGATATAAAAATGAACTATCTAATAAAATACGTAGCACTAGTTGTAATTGCCATGGCTCAGGCAAACATATATCCAACCCACCGGGATTTATATTTGAGATACAAAAATATAAACATGAATCGTCTAATAAAACAAGGAAAGAGTGTTGTAACTGCGATGGAACAGCAAAAAATATATCTGAATCTTCGAGATATGCATTTGAGTTACAAAACTCTAAACAGAAGTCATCTAATCAAATAACGGGAGACTGTTATGGACCAACAAAAAATACATCTGAATCTCCAGGATATGTATTTGAGGTACAAAAATCTAAGCACACACCATCTAATATAACAAGGGAGGGCGGTTGTAATTGTGATGGATCAGCAAAAAAGACATCTGAATCTCCAGGGTATGTATTTGAGGTACAAAAATCTAAACACACACCATCTAATAAAACAAGGGAGGGCGGTTGTAATTGCGATGGATCAGCAAAAAATACATCTGAATCTCCAGGGTATGTATTTGAGGTACAAAAATCTAAACATGAACCAATTAAAGGACAAGATTTTACAATAAATAGATTTGATGGGTCAGCAAAAACAACATCTGAGTCACCGGGATGTATAGAACTAGCAAGGTATAAACATGAACTATCTAGTAAAATACAGAACAGAAGTTGTAATTGCCATGGTTCAGGCAAAAATATATCCGAACCACCGGGATTTGTACTTGATATACAAAAAAATAAACATAAACCATCTCATCAAACACAGGAAGATAGTTGTAATTGTGATAAATCTGCAAAACATGCGACTGAAGGATCGGGATATATATTTGAGGTACAACAAAATACTCAGGCATCCACTAAAACACAAGAATATATAGTAAATAGAATTGAAATAGATAAAACTTACCCAGAAATTTCTAGTAATTACAACGGTTCTAAAATTGAATCACCGGGATATGTGTTTGACTTACAGAAATATAAACATAAGTCATCTAATAAAACACAGGAAGGTAGTTGTAAGTGCGATGGATCAGCAAAAAATAATTCTGAATCTCCGGGATATGTATTTGAGGTACGAAAATCTAAATATGAACCAACTAAAGTACAAGAATTTACAATAAATAGATTTGATAGCTCAGCAAAAACCACATCTGAATCACCGGCATGTATGCAGCTAGCGAAGTATAAACATGAATCAACGAATAAATTACGAAATCCAAGTTGTAATTGCCATGGTTCAGGCAAACATATATCCGATCCACCGGGATATATACTTGAGGTACAAACATCTAAACATGCACCGTTTAATAAAACAATGGAAAAGCGTTGTAATTGCGATGAATCAGCAAAAGACATATCCGAATCACCGGGATATATATTTGAGGTACAAAAATATACTCATGATTCACCTAAAATAAAAGAATATATAATAAATAGACTTGAAATAAAGAGGAACACATTTAAGTCATTGTATAAAGCTCATCAGAAAAACGATTGTAATAAAGATAGCTCAACCAACTATACATCGAAACTACCGATATATATATCTGGTTTTCATAAATATACTGCTAAACCAATTAAAGGACAAGAATTTATAATAAACAGAGTTGAAACATCGCAAAACATCCTTGATGATCCATTTAATGAAACCCATGAGGAACACTCGTGTGTTTGCGATGACTTACCGAATAATCCACCCAACCCACCGGGATACGTATTTGAAATACAGAACTATAGTCAAGAAACCTCGAATAAAATACAAGAATTATTAATAAATAGACTTGAAGTTACCAGGAATACAATTGAATTATTAAATGAAACGTATCAAAAAACGAACATTGAGTGCGATGACTTGGTCAGAAATATATCCGAACCACCAGGATATATATTGGACCTTCAGGAAAATACTATAGAAACACTGAATAATATATATGATAATAAAAATTGTGTTTGCAATAAGCCATTGAGAAAAATATCTGAATCACCGGGATATATATATGGGTTACAAAAATATAAAATTGAACCATCTAATAATACACAAGAATTAAAAAATATACTTGAAACTCAGAGAATTACAATCGAAACACTGAATAATAATTATACGAAAAATAGTTTTGAGTGGGATAACATGCTGATTAATGTATCCGAACCACCGGGGTATATATTTGATCTTCAAAAACATACACAAGAACCGTCAAACGATACAGAGGATTTGAACAATGCACTTGAAACACTTAACAATACATATAAGAAAAAAACTTGTGTTTGTAATAAGCCACTGAGAAAAACATCTGAATCACCGGGATATATATATGGGCTACAAAAATATAAACAACAACTATCTAATAATACACAAGAATTGAAAAATATACTTGAAACTCAGAGAATTACAATCGAAGCATTGAACAATACTTATAAGAACAATAGTTTCGACCGTGATGACTTTCTGATCAATGTATCTGAACCACCAGGGTACATATTTGATCTTCAGAAACATACACAAGAATCGTCTAATGATACAGAAGAAATGACTAATGTACTTGAAACATTTCACAATACACACATGAAAAAAATATGTGATTGCAATAAGCCGTTGAGAAAAATATCTGAATCACCAGGATATATATATGGGTTAGAAAAATATAAAATTGAACCATCTAATAATACACAAGAATTGAAAAATATACTTGAAACTCAGAGAATCACAATCGAAACATTGAACAATACTTATAAGAAAAATAGTTTCGAGCGAGATGATTTACTGATTAATGTATCTGAACCACCGGGGTACATATTTGATCTTCAGGAACATACACAAGAACCATCAAATGATATAGAAGAATTGACCAATGTACTTGAAACACTTAACAATACACACATGAAAAAAATATGTGATTGCAATAAGCCGTTGAGAAAAATATCTGAATCACCGGGATATATTTATGGGATACAAAAATATAAACAAGAACCTTCGAATAATACGCAAGAATTAAAAAATATACTTGAAACTCAGAGAATTACAATTGAAACACTGAACAATAATTATACGAAAAATAGTTTTGAGTTGGATAACATGCTAATTAATGTATCCAAACCAGCAGGGTACATATTTGATCTTCAGAAACATACACAGGAACCATCGAATGATACAGAAGAATTTACCAATGTATTTGAAACAATTACTAATACACACATGAAAAAAAAATGTGATTGCATTAAGCCATTGGAAAAAATACCTGAATCACCGGGATATATTTATGGGCTACAAAAATATAAAAAAGGAAAAACCTCTAAATCAGAGGGATACATATTCGATTTACCGAAACATACAAACGAAATACAAAGAAATACTACCGAAACACTGAACGATACCAATCAAAAAAACAGTTGTAACTGTATTGAGTCATCCAAAAAATCATCTATATCATCTGAATATATACTCGATTTGCCAAAACAAAATGAACTAACGTATAATACTCAAGCGTTGTGCAAAAATATACTTGAAGCACAGACATATATAATTGAAACACTGAATAATACTTATCAGAAAAACAGATGTAATTGTAAAGAGTTATCAAGAAAAACATCTAAATCATCAGAATATATATTCGATTTACCTAAACATACAAATGAAATATCGCATAATACACAAAAATTATTCAAAAATATACACGAAACACATAGAAATACAATCGAAACACTGAACACATATCAGAAAACAAGTTGTAACTGTAATGAGTCATCAAGAAAAACGTCTGAATCATCAGGATTTATGTTCGAGTTACCTAAACATGCAAATGAACTTTCGAATAATACAAAATACATATTCAAAAATGCTCACGAAACACAGAGAGATACAATTGAAACATTGAATAATATATATCAGAAAACCAGTTGTAACTGTGATAATGAGCTATCGAGAAAAACGTCTGAATCATCGGGATATATGTTCGAGTTACCTAAACATGCAAATGAACTTTCGAATAATATACAAAAAATATTCAAAGATGCACATGAAACACCGAGAAATACAATCGAAACATTGAATAATGCAAATCAAAAAAACAGTTGTAACTGTCATGAGCCATCGAGAAAAACATCAGATTCATCAGGATATATATTCAAGTTACCGAAACATACAAATGAACTATCGAATAATACACAAGAATTATGCAAAAATATACTTGGGGGTCAGAGGAATACAATCGAAACATTGAATAATGCATATCAAATTAAAAGTTGTTCTTGCAACGGGTCACCCAGAAAATCGTCTGAAATGCCTGGATATATATTAGAGCTTCAGAAATATGAATATGAACCATCTACAAATACACAAGAATTAAGTAGAGACACACTTGAAACACAGAAATTTTCTAATAAATCAAAAAGTTGTAAATGCAACGATTCATCGAGAAAATCATCTATATCATCGGGATATGTTTTCGATTTATCAAAACATACAAAAAACGTAATTGAAAAACGTAAAGATACAATGGAAAACCTGATTAATACATCATATTCGCCACTAGAAAATATTTGTAGTAGCAATAATCAAATGAAAATAAATTCACTAAAAAAAATTTATTTACCACCGAAATATCCAATGAATAATATGAACGATCAAGCAGCTCCTGCTCAAAATGTTTTGGATTCGCGGAAAGAACTCAGTCCGGGAACGGCAATGCTTAGCGCAGAAGTAATGAATTTGCCTTACACGGACTTTAGTAATTCCTTTGCTAACAAACAAACGGATTCGTCGGAAAAAGGAACTAAATTATCAAGATACGATATTTTCAGAAGAATAAAAGAAGCATACAAAGCATGCAGTTGTAAAGTTTGTGAATGTATCGCTGGTAAACCTTTAAAAAATGATGTATGCCAATGCAAACCATGTGAATGCACTGACTGTACGAGTTATTTAAATAAAATAGAATCAAAACAATCAAACACCGATGTAGATGTTGGAAAATTTCCTTGTGACCAATGCTATAGAGATCACAGCAAAAAGGTTACAGAAGGAATCACTGAATGGTCAACATGTGATTGTAAACCCTGCGATTGCATTCAATGCGTTAAGAATAATGCAAAGCACTGCGATTGTGAACCATGTCAGTGTATCGAATGTAAACCAATGATGATGGTACACAAGCCGCAAACACTGGTAGTCGCGCCTGTTGGAGAGAATATCCAACGATTAGCCTGCACATGTTCTCCATGTGATTGTTTAGAATGCGGGCAAGGACACAATGCTGCTTCGAGTTTGATGCATGAAATGGGAACAGGGACTAACAGGCACGCACTATGTAGGTGTGAAAACTGCCTCAACGAAAATTGTGACCAAAGTGGTGTAGATTCCTGTAAATGCGAAAGGCGCAACAGAGTTATGAGTAAACCAGTTGAAAAAGACACACACGATTATGATATAAGGACTGCGACTGTCGTTGAAAACAATCCATTTATACGCAGTGACAGAACAGGGAATATCAGCCACGATACAACAGCTCTGTTTGCTGCAATCACTAATAAATATCCTAGTCATCATTCAAACAACGATATACTTAGTAACACTAAGTCCTGCAGTTGCGAAGAATGTGAATGCATCGCTTGTGTCTGTAAAGAAGACGCTTTCAATGCTATAAAATCTTCGCAACTGTTTTCATCCAAAAAGTCTATATCAGATCTAAACATCAGTAATACATCAAAACTGAATACCCCAAACAATTGTAAGTGTAAGATTTGCGAATGTCAAATATGTGACAAACATATAACACAGGAACGCATGAAGAGATGTTTGTGTGTTATTTGCGATTGTATAAATTGTGAAAAAGAACTCCGCCCCCAATATAGTATACGTAAATGTGAGCGCTGTTTTCTAGATGAGAGTCACCCAAATTCAACTGTGCACACTGTTAAAAAAAGTGAAGTTCTGACGACATCATGCCATCAAACAAAAGTACAAAGTCTGATGTTAGGAAAGCAACGCTTTGAACTACCAATTTCTTCAATAAAAAGGGGGTCACCTACCGAAGATTCCAGTTTTAAGATTCGGAATATTTCTCACTATGCCTTGTCCAAACATGATTATCATGAAGATTCTAAACAGCCGGAATACACAAAAATTGCAAACAGAAGTGATTTAAATGATTACGAAAGAAGATACATAAATAGTATGAAGCAATGTGACGCTTACAAGCAAAGCCAGGAAAAAAACAAAGGAAAACATTTACTTAAAAATAACTCAATAGATAACGATATTTCTGGGAGTTATTATTCCGGTTACTCCTCATTAGAATCATCATCCAGAACATCTTGCCACAAAGACTACGGCAGTATAACCCCGATTTCACGCAATAAAAATAAATCTTGGGAAAGTTCTTGTAATAGTTCAGGTTACGATTATCCAGACTATTTAATACAGTTCCCTAAATCAACCGTAGAAACCTGCTTAAAGGATGTCATGGAATTAGACATAGATGAAACTATCAAACTTGACAAATTCAACATTATTCCAAAACATCATGTGAATAAAACACATGACGGATCGGAAAAGGAAAAACTTTACCAAGCGAATGAAAGTAATTTTATAGATTCTGCAAATTCTAACCTGTTAGCGACTAAACAAACTGAATACACAAATGAATTTAAGAGTAGAACCGACTGTAGTGAAGCAAACCTTCACGAACATACATGGGATGGGACACCATGGGACCAAAAATTATCGGAAACCTGTGATAGCCATAAATACAATTTTGAGTTAAGCAAGAGTTTACATTTACATTTAAATAAACAATTTGACACTTCAAACTCTATAGAAAATGAAAAATATAGCGCTCAGAGGTATTCAAAACAAATACCATATTCGTCTTTTGTTTGTGGCGTTGATATTTTCAACATTGACGATGATAACAAGAGGGTTCAAAAAACACTACAAGAAGCTAAAGAATATTCTTTAGAGCTAATGAGACTATTAGAAATGTATGAAAAAGCAAACCAAGAATTCGAAAGTGTATCTGAAAAGTTAAAAATATCACATGAATCACTTTTAAGTGATGATTTTTTAGAAAGAAAAGATTTTTTTTGCATTCAAAGAAGCATTATGGGGAAATGCATTGATAAAGAGGAGCACTCTAATAAAGTTGAATATAAATTACCAGAGATCCACTTAAAGGTACCATCTATAAAAGAAAATCTAACCACTACATCCGTATTACGTTCCAGTACGAAAATACCTGAAAGGACATTTGTGGAATGTGAGAACGGTAGTAATTTGATATTGCAAAAACGTGGAATTATTAATTTAAACAACGATATTATTAATTTAGAAACACCAGAAAGATTAAACACCCTTTTAGAAAATAATCTATTACAACAAATCGAAACGCGTTTGGATAAAAAAGAGACATTTAACGGAAACGAAACAAAGGAAGAAATTATCAATAATTATGAAGACATAATACAAAAACGTCTAAAAACTGCCTATAAACTAGAGACAGCAGAAGAAAAATGTTCATTTAATGAAAATCAATATAATCAAGGAATTAGTAAGAAAGATCGCATGAATAATAAGAATTTAAAGAAATATAGTAAACTTTTGAAACGCACTATAATTATATCAAAGAGAATCAGTATGAAAAATTCAACCCAAATTGAATCCAAACCCGTATTTAAGTATTTTGTAACTGTTGGAACTTCGACAAGTTCCTTTCAGTCAGAAATGAACGCCAAAAGAAATTATGAAAAATCTACTTTATTACCAACAATAACATCTAATAAGGATACTGAAGAAGAATGTTCAATGAAAAAATACAGAAAATGTGAATTAAATCAGATTATGAAGAAACTAGATATGGTGTTTGGAAGGATTGAAGAAGTATCAGTGTCAACTTCGACTGATACTTATGGACTTGAGAAGGACGCAAATTCTACATATGAGTTGGAAAATTTCACTGGAAATAATGTGAGTCAAATGTATATACTTAATTTTACTTATTGTGTTCAAACGGTTTGCTCTTTCATAGTTACGGAAAAAAATGAGCAGCAAAAATCAGGAAAAGGTGGTTAAAATAAAAATTTGGTAATGCCTTTGGCTACAAACGTATTAAATAAAAGTTGCCAGATATAATTTGGTGATGGCCACTGTGTGTTGTGGTAACAGACCAGTCCAACCTCTGCTAAGCGACCGACTCATTCCGTTTGATGAATGAATTTAGGGAAGGCACTTACTTTAAATTAAATCAGAAAAAGTTATGCTTTTACAATGTAACAATGTTTAATTAAAGGTTTCTGATATTTACGTGAATTGACTCTATTCAGACATTACAAATATGAGTACCTACAGAAATAATTTAACTACGTTTTACTACCTGCAATCTTGCCTAGGCTGCAGGTAATAAAAGTATAACATGTAATTTTGTGCATGAATACATGCACGGTGAGTTTTTTAACAAAGGGATCTCTAAGGTAGCTACGCTAACACTACGTTAGCAATTGAGTTTGGATGTTTCTCTAATTTTGATTTTACAGCTTTTTTTTTTTTTTTTTTTTAAACATTGCCCCACACTAGGATCGAACCCGCGACACTTAGCGCAGAAAGCTAATCGCTTAGCCACTGCGCCAACTGTGTCGTCAATAGCTAGTGTATTATAAACAAATAAACATCTAAATTTTACCAAAATTGATTCCGTGCGTGGATTATTTATTCAAACACGAATTACTTTTCAATTGCTAAAAAAAGGTTTCATAATCACGAAAAAAGTCGTTAAATAATTTTAAATTTACGTTACCTTTATTTTGTGTACACAAGACAATAATTAAAATGAATACGTTTGAAGAGCTAAATGAATTTCTAAGATCAAGTCTTCTTATCTCTTACCAGATAATTATCTACATATTTATAGGTCCTCGTTAAATACTCACCAAATAGAAATAACAATGGTATGTTTATTTTATATTTATGACTTATTTTATACGCATAAAATTATGCACCTAATAAATAAAATATATATTGATCCAGGTACATATTTTTAACTTGTTTGTTTAAATCTATTATCTATAGGAGATAGAAGAAGCAAAACCATGGCCAATTTTAAAGAAAAATTTTACTTGGAATACTACACCATATGGAAAGAATAAAGGAGTATGTATATTTCCTCCACTAGAGCTACAAATTAAACAAGCTGTGCAATCCATATCGCTACAGACGACCGATCCCAAGAAAAAAAATATTGTGCCTCATCATGAAAACCAAGCTTTAGTAAGTTTAGTTGCTTTATTTCTGTTCAACAACAAAGGCCTATGACCTTTGTTGTTGTTTCTTGCTGGCCTAGTGCTGGTTGACGGACAGTATACAGAACTTTATGGTACCCTGGAGGCTACTTTATCTTATCGAAATGATATCCTTCTGTAACTTGATCCTATTTTGCTTCATTCTGGTTGAATCAGTGATTATTGCAAAACCAATCATAACATTGCTTTGTATGATTGATATTGCTTATAGAGGGTCAAGCTGTACCTCATGATCTGCTCAACCGATTGAGATGAAACCGAATCTATTCAACTAAACATGATTGAGATTAAACATAACTCATTTTTAAATTGAATTAATACGTATAATGGAAGGCTATGGGGGAGACCTTTAGTTTCATTGTCACCTATTCGGCCAATTTCACTTTCACAGAGAGAGAGAAAATGTCCAAAGAATACTATTTCTTAAGTATTTCTAGCCTGCCTAATCAATTTAAACAAAGAAAAAATTTCGATCGCTACGATTTTTTTATAAAAGGTATATAAATGTATATCCACGGATAAATAGTTACAGATAATAGTAATATTCATAAATAGGGCAGCGCGGGGTAATGTGAGCGGGTGGGTATTTGGGTAATGGGAGCGATGGCGATTGGACGGAACCTATGCACATTCGGGTGACCTTAAGTACTTGGCCATTTCCGTCAACCATCGAGAAAGTTTGTCTGACGTGCCTGAGTTGTTAGGGCTCTTCACGAGTCTTTGAGTCACGTGGGACGGTTGTGTGTTTTTCGTTCTGCGCTTATATAAAATTGCCGGCGTCCAGGTAAGCATGAAAATATATTCTTATTGTATCATGTTTATGCTTATTACATACCTAGATTTGTCTTCTTTCAAGTGCCATTCGTTAAATTGTGATTGAAAGTCAAATAAGATATTTGTGTTATTACTATTCAAAATGGTGTTAAGCGGGTAATGGCTACATAGCTCTCACTAATTCACTACCCGACATAGCTCATATACCCATTAGGTATACGTTTTTTTTATCGTTTAAGGTGAATTATGAAGATGATGAAAGAGATCGTACAACAACAAAAGCTTCTTAGATAGTAGATTCATTAGAAAATGCAATCACTACTCTCAGGAGAGGAGGCTTTTGGTTTGGAATGCTTTTTGTTTGGATCCTTAAAGGGTCTGTCTCGTTTGGTTTTCCTTTAATAATTTGATCTTTATTTCTTTGTTTTATTTGAATAGTTGGCTTTCATTACCCACATGTATAGGGTAATTGACTTTTTTGTAAACTCTTTATTATACCTCAATGCTTGGCTGTTGTGATTTAGATTATAATAAAAATATAGTTAAATAAACGAGGTTTAAGTTCCTAATAAAAGTTTATAACAAAGCAAACAAATGTGTTTTTTATCAACATTTTCCCTTAGTAGGCTCCAATTCCCCACCCTCCCCTACATTGTTTTTCTGATAAGTATATCACATTAATTGTCAGTTATTGAGAACATGTAAAAATCAAAGCATCAGATATTAATTTCCACATTTTTAGTCTTAATTTTTTATGATTTCAGGTGAAATTGCAAACTGAAGTGACGAAACTCTTGGATATGCCAATATTACAGCCACAAATTCCTATTCGTTACCCAGCTGGTTATTCAAAGGAAACATTAAATATTCCGCCCAAGGTTAGATTCACTTGATGTCGTACCTTTCAATCAAAATAAGAAATGAAAATCAATTTGTGGAATTCGTAGATTAGTAGATATCTTGTAGTACATAGCGGATGTTTTTAATTTAGCGACAGTTTGCATTGTTCAATCTGACGCATAAATTTAAAGCACTCTGAATCCCTAAGAATTGAGCATAGCAACAGACGGTTAGGTTAGCTGCATTACTAGGCAGTAACCTAAACCTTAGCTTTATCTTACTGTGACAGATTCACTGTTAAGATTTCCAAGCAAGCACCCAGCGCGCAACATATAGGACGTCGCCGCGTCGGTCAATCACGTCAGGCTAACGCTAAATGCTCCTGAAGTGGTAACAGAGCGGGATTCTCATATCAATGTCTAAGAAAGACTTCGGAATAGATCCTACTACTGAGAAAAATCGAGGCGGGAACTGTCCGATACAAAATGCAACGAATAATAATTAGTATTTTTCTTATACGCCGAGGCCGGTAGATTTATATTCATCGTGGTGTTCTGCTTAAACCTTTAGCAGAAAACGATAGTGAACACAATATATATTGTTATGTACTTATGTTACGATATATTCGCAACTTAGTGAAAATTGAAGATATTAGATACCCTACATTAATCTTCTCTTCATCCACTTTGATTGTTTTTCAATATGAAGTAGCCATGTTGAAGCAATTCTTTCAGAGTAAATTGGAATTGAAGTTAAAAGAAACACCAGAGGTATCATTGCAAACAAAGCGCAAAGATGTGAAAAGCGTCGCCAACGAAGTACAGTACAACAATTACACGGTATGGAACTTACGATATTTTATAGAGATAGGTATATACCCAGCGGCGTGCACAGAGTTTTAAAATCGGGTAGGCAGACAAATTTAAAAGCTTACTTACCAATAATACCTCCTGCTTGTTGGTATTGGTTCGTCGTCTTGTCGATTAAATAATGATGTATGTGATTTGCCACCTCAAATATCTTATAATAAATATTTATCTGAGTTATGTAGGGTAGGCAGTGTCTTTTTGTCTTTATGCACCACATGCCACTGTATATAAGGTAGCTATGTATATGGTCTCGTATATAAGTACGTGGAATATGAAAAACGGTCGTTTTTGTGATATTCTTGAAAGAAAAAGCAATAAGTAGGTTCTCCAATCGATCGTCGTTACTTTCTAGTGTTAACAATGAATATACCTAATGTTATACATTAAAATATTTATTGTATTTATCATATTTTATTTTAGAAAAACCTCCAAATTAGAAATTATTCAAGTCAGTCTGTGTTTCGACTTAATAAAAAGAAAAAATTTAAATCTGATGATACTGTTGGAGCTACCAGTCGGATATCCAGTATTGGCGTAAGTTTTACTTACATATCGCACATCGGCAACAAGAGTGTCACAACACGTTAAATGTACTTTTTGGGAGGTTACTATTTTCTTTTTTTTTATAACTTAGAATTCCATTTTTTTTTTCTGAGAGAATATATCGTAATACCTGTCACCTTTCGGCAAAAAGTCACACTATAATTATGACGATTTTTAGCAGATAAAGTTTGTGATTGCCTATCTCATGGGATACTTATCTCAACTTCGTATTTTGTGTTTTCGTGTTTTGTGACTGTCGTTTTCGATGTGCGATATCAGTTTACTCTACAATAATTTATAAGTATGTTAACTCCGCTTACATACTCCGCGATATGAAATGATTGCCAATCGCTCGAATATGTCGGTAACATATTTAAATGCATTTTTCACTGACCATTTGTCGTTCTGATGTTGCCACCAAAAGTTTTTGCAGTTGTGATCACTGGTAGTGCGTTTACATTCACTAACTACGTCATAGTCAGTTCAGAGAACAAACAACACCAACAACAACTAACATTATGCTTGTGAGATTGTTAAGTTACACTGTCACAGTTCATTTTTAATTTATGATTTAAAGAAATCGTCCCCGGGCAACGTTTGACACTGTGATTGGCACTCGTATCGGTCGGAGCGAAACAACGCATTCTTTTTTCAAAAGAAAATGCGTTCTGATAGGCAAAGGAAACATGGGGTAACCCAATATTTATCAATTTAATATTGATAAATCAGCAAAAACCTCGACATTTGGCGCGAGATTTTCAAACATAGAATTTAAATATTTCTATTAATTTACTACTCACTACTAGGTTCTAATGAATGGTATTTAATATACAATATCTATAAGTTTTTTTTTTTTTTTTTCATAATAATTATGTGTATGACTTTGTTTCAAGGTTCGATTTCGAATGCAGTAGACATTCTCCAAGTTAAAAAAAAGCTGGATCGAAATCTATTTTAGATTCCACAACACAAAACAAAACCAAAACCCCATTTTAAGACCAGTGTTCTATATTGTTAATACCGCCAACGAGCCTGAGATTAATGATGTAGAACTGGATAGTACAATGGGACTATTTAGTCCTATGAACTGCAATAAGCCGGGTCTATTAACTGATTAAAAATTTTATCAGAGTTCTAACTCCAACTGCTGTTGTGAGGCGCTGAAGGTGGGTTTCCTTGGCGTGCGCAGAGTGTCGGACCATACCGTGCTTATCAAATGGAACGTGCCACGACTGCTCACTAAAGTCCAGGGATATGAAGTACATATACATTTTCTTTAGATTTTTTTTTTACATTGTTGCAGAATACATTTAAAAATATATGTTCTTGTACCTGATACCTAGTAATGCATTTTGACTAGTTCTAACATATCAAAGGGCATGGTTGACGCAGTGCCTAAGCGATTAGCTTTCTGCGTTACGTGTTGGGGGTTCGATTCTTGCACGGAACAAATATTTTTATGACCCTACAGATAGTGGTTACAGGTCTAGGTGGGGGTGTGGTGTGAATATGCATATATATCTGTATACCGGAGGTATACTATCCTAAGTCCATTGTACTTAAAATAGTATACCACTGAGTAGATCTTAAAATGCTTATTCCAATGGTATCACAAAGTAATTAGTAAAAAATATGGACTTAGGATAGTGTACCTCCTTATACAAATTTTGTAAATTTTACCCATGACACAGAGGAAACACTTACACACACGTAGTACTTCCAGAGAAACACCTAGTCGAATGAGAGAAAAATGAAGATCTATTCGGAAATTAAAATTTCCAAATGCGTGAATATCGATGTATAATGCTGGAACCAGGCGCGGTCGCAGCCAAACACTTTAATCATTTGATCACTTAGGTCATATTAACAGTAGTATTTCGGGTTGTCTGTTTTTAGGAAGTTTGTCAATTTGCCACGACCCCCCTTCCCCCCTTGGACCGCCACTGGCTGGAACAATACTTAGGATCCCTACTTTTTATTCGGATACATGTAATCATTTTTCTAGGATGCGAGTGAAACAGCGGGCAACAGATAATTATAAAAGTCTCTCTATTTTCCAGTTACTGGTAGACGGCCGTGCTGTACAAAAGATCTTCAGCCCATCAAAGAACATGGCCGTGGTGACCTGCCTGCCGCACACAGACAAGGTGCTGCTAACGATCCGCACCATCACATCCAGCGTAATGCTCACTGGACACTATCCAGCCACAACCATAATCTACCGGCCTCGTGTTAAATAAAAATTAAAGTGACGTCTTGCAGTCAGATTAGTCCTATTCTTTAATAAACTGTTTATTTTAATGATTAGCAGTACCTTTATTTACAATGTTGTTACCACCGCAATGTACAGACACAAACAAATACATTGCTCTTGTCACCGGTACTCAAACACATTTTGCGTAGGTACCTATGCTTATGCTTGCTTGCTTTTCGCTGGTATTTTGTCACTAATGTCCTCATTACTGCTGCGCTACTGTCCATGGTAACATCAAGACAGTTCATAATATCAGATTCAAATTTGTAGTATTCGAGAGAGAAAAGATGCCGCTATTTTCAATATAGCTAGCTTATTATAAAAAATGTGTTCTATACATGATATCATGACATGACACAGGCCAAGCTAAGCGAAATGGGCGAAAATCTACGGGTCAAGAAGTGTCCAAAGGTCCAATTTCTGTTTCACCTATAATAGAAAAAGGTTTTTCTCTGTCTGTGGTCATACCATGGTCATACCGTAGCCATATCCAATTAATGATAACTCGAAACTTAAACTTGACGAAATACTTGTCGTTGGCTAAATGCACAAATAATGAGAAGCCAATAGCAACAAAAAAAAAAAATCACGAAATGGTAGTGTCAAGTGTCAATGTCAAAGTTGTAGTGGCTTTGGTATGGCTTGTTTGTGTTTATATTCTTTTGGATTTAAAAAAATATCTAATTTTCTAACTAATAAATAAAATAATGATAACTGTTGGGCCAAAATTAGGCAAGGCTAGTATTTTGGGCACCATAAATAGCGATTTTATTGTAAAAATGGATGAACTCTTGTATTGCACAGTGTGTTTAGTGACTGATGTAAAGATGTTTCGCTTGGACACTACGTCGAATGATTCCATCGGCGTAGTTTACTCACATTTAGCGCAGATACCAGTAAGCAACGATATTATTAATAGTTTATGCCCTTTGCTTCTTCCGAGTGATTTCCAAACTACCTTTTATACCCCTTGTTCTACATTCAAAAATCCTTTTTTAATGGTCGCTTTGCATAAACAACAGGATGCCAGATCCAACAGTTTGTTAATCAGCCAGTTTGTTTATTACTTCTTATTATGTTATATCACATCACACCTTTTATAACCTACTAGCGTCCCACCCCAGCTTTGCACGGATAACACTAATTATCGATAGCCATATAATTTGTAGGAAACATATGACACAATATGCTGGGCTAATCTGAATATATACTTCTTTAATACATTCTATAATATAGGTTACAGTAGTCATAGATTAAGTTACCTATTTTCTTTATGACTGCATAATATATAATTTGTTACTTTAATTATCTTTTTCTTTTTATACTATTTACAGATCTTTGATAGAAATCAGTATGTGTGTTTTGAATGTGCAAGTCTCCTACATAAATATCAAGAGTTTAAATCAAAATGTCTGAGAGCTTACAACCTTCTTTCTGCATTCAGGGCCCATTCATCACAGGCAAGTTTTTTAATAGCTCACTTTCATATTGATTTGCCTATTTTATTGGATATCGTCGCTGTGCCTGCCAAGTTCCATATGAGCATTTTTGACAAAAACAAAAAACTCTGTAAGAATCTGTAAAAATCTCTGTAATAAGTAGTTTTTATAATTTGATATAATTTTATAGAGATTGTGTATCTAATTAATGTCTTCAGTACTACATTGTCAGTGTTTTTTATTTAATATATTGTTTAAAAAATAATTTGTTTTATATTGTTTCCCGAAACCCATCATAAATCAAAAATGGAACTTGGCAGGCGCAGCGACGATATATCAAATAATTTTTAATATATTTTACTTCAGATCACAAAACAAATACTCAAAAACATTGATCGGAAACTGAACAAATTGGAATCTACATTGAAGCGTTGTCCTGTAACTCTGTGCTATGTAGAGCCTTATAATGATTTAAATAACATAAACACTGAAATAAATGAAATTAAGATAAAAGAAGAAAATGAACTGGTTGAAATTGTTGTAAAAGTTGAAAATACCATAGATTCTAAATATTGTTACAATGAACCTCTTGGTGGAATTAATGAAGATAATTTAATTGGATCCTCAACAGAGAAACTTCCTGGAAATATTCTAAGGCTCAAAAGTAAAAATAAAAGTAACAAAGACATAAAATCAAAGAGAAGTACAACTATTAAACCCACATTTGAAAGTAAAGAAGACTTCAGTGATTCAAACAGTTATTACAATGAATCTCATGATGAGTTTAATCAGGATGCAAATGAAGATTTTTCTTCTGAGAATGTATCACAAAAAGTTTCAAGGTCCAGACGTAAAAGTAAAATGAGCAAAGAACCAAAATCAAAGAAAAGAAAAGTTACAACCATTATAACAAGTGGAGATGACCTCAGTGATGATGAACCATTATCAAAAAGTGTAACTAAGACACCAGAAATAATAAAGAAATCAAATAAAACAATTATACATGATAAAAACTTCAAACTTAATAAAAACAGAAATGGTTTGAAGACTGCTTACTTTGAAGATTATGCAACAGTAATATTTCTTACACCTGAAGATGCTAGAAAGGAGGTGCTGTTGAGAAAAGAGTCTAGTAATTATATAAAGTCACCATTTAAGTGTGACTTGTGCTATAGAGGTTATGAAGCCAAAGCTGCATTTGAAAATCATATGAAGAAACATAGTATAGTAAGTAAAATCAGTATAAAATGTTCTGAAGAACATCATTATCTTAATTATAATTTCCTGTTCTGTTAGTATAGATCTGTGGGCCTACAAAAGGCTATAATTAGCAATGATTTATATATGAATCTTAATAGAAATTGTCATTGATGATTGTTGAGAAGTCTTCAGTGGATATTTTGATATACCCATCATTTTCAGTATATCACTAATTACAAAATATCGTGTCTGAAGTGATATTTTTGGGATTTTTAATGGGAAATAATCTATTTGTATTGTTTTCAGGAATATGGTGATTATGTATGTGATCTCTGCCACCTCCGGTTCCCTCAATCGCTATACTTATGTAAACACAAACTATCATGTCACAAGAGAAAGTTTAGTTGTAAGTTGTGCCCCTACATATGCTACTGCACGTACGTATAATTATTTGTTACATGATATCTGCCTGTTGACAGTGACCATAATAAATAGGCATCATTATCAGCCACTCAAATGACTACATCATAGTCCATTTAAAAATTGGTGATAGCAGTATGTTGTTATGAACATAATATATTTTATTAGTGTTGCCTAACTCAAGAATTAATTCCTGTATTGTGTTGGATTTCAAACATTCATATGCACAAACACTTAGACCCGGAATGGAACCCGCGACACGCTGCGCAGCAGTCGATCGCTTAACCACTGCGCTAACCATGCCATCACATGACATAGTGATTAATGGATGCGTCTACTGCTCCCTTACATAATCCCTAAGTCACCTTTTAAGAGGTGAGAAATATATATCTTGTTGAAAACTTTTTCTCATTAACTTATTTATTCATATTATGCTAAATGTAGTGTATTGGTAAGTTTGTGATATTTTTTCAGTTACCAAGCTAAAACTCATGTCAGTCTCCACAAAGGAAAGAAATACCCCTGTGATGAGTGTGGAGAAACATTCAGGTAAATTAGTGTAAGATCACTTCATTTGTTATTTTGAGAATGATTATTTTGTAATATATTCTATACGAGGATCATTATGAAAAAACAATGTTACCTCTTTTTTAAAGCTATTTGGTAAGCGTCAAATCAACCAAGCGCAGATGAGTCTATTGCCAGGTAAAGTTCCAATCTCCAGGTTCAGTAAATGAATATCCACCTTATGATTACCGTCCTTACGGGTTGAAGTACATCGGATTGATTGCCAAATCGTTTGACGAGTACTGGCTTCCTTCGAGGCGACTGACCCCCCATTTGAACTCCAGGCTACTACTAAAAGAATAAAAGTGAACCTCTAAGAATTTCCTTAGACAAAAACCGAATAATACTCAAATACTAATAGTCATTAATAATGGTCGTCGTGCTCGCGTTGCTGCCTCTAGACCAATGAGTCTTTTTAATAATATTTAATGTTTTGTTTCCAGTATGCCAAACAGCTTACTAATGCACAAACGTATGAAGCACCTTAAGGGATCCGTAGTTGAGAGTGTGTGTGAACACTGTGGAAGTATCTTCGCAACGGCCCGGGGACTGTTCTTACATAACATGAAGATCCATAGACAGGTGAGGGAAAGGAGTGGAATGAGTCATTTAAATTTAGATCACTGATTAAAAAAAAATATATCTAAGGAGGTCTATAGTTTTTTTGAGGGATAGGAAAGGTAACGAGATTATCAAGAAATGAACCGGTGTATATAGTACATGCTAGAAATTAGTCCTTTGAAGATGGCGAATGTTAAGCCTACAGGAATCTCCTGGGACAAAAAGAGGGCGGAAAAACGGATGTTATGACGCAGTTTGGGAGAAGCCTATGTCGAGCAGTGGCCTGCGATATGTTGACTGTTGACTGGAATATATACGAGAACAGGATTAGTAATATTTTTTGTCATTATAGGACACCAATGACAAGCTAGGACCTAAGTGTGACGAATGCGGAGTACATTTCACATCAGAGTTGGCATGGAAACGACATCTAGTGCTTTCGTCTAAACATAAAGTCAGGTAATTGAAGTATAGTCATACATAAATGTGCTATTTAGATATACATGGTGGAAAGTTGAAGCGGGCCCTGGATGGGAAGTACCTTAAATACTGAAGTGAGCTAGATTTGAATGCAGTTTTTTCTATTTTAAAAAAGATTGATCCTTTGATTAAAATTAGATAAATTCAGTACTTAGGGTACCTCCAGAGCCCGCTATGACTTTCCACCCTGTATAAGTTGATGGTGCTGATTTAAAATACTTTTGTCATGTTTTTTTTTTTATCAAGCATTAGTATGAAAGCAAAATCTATTTAGAGCCGACAAAGCATACTTCGTAATATCTCTTCTGAGACATAGTCAAGTTGTGTGGTAGTTTAAGATAAGTGAATGTACTCCTTGTTTTTTGCAGCAACGGTTGCAAATTCTGTGGAGACACGTTCGCTAACAAGTACGATCTCAAGTGTCATATGAAAGTGCATTCTAGGAAGCATATTAACGGATGCGACACTATCAAACTGCCTGCTGCCTGTGCTATTGTAAGTTACACGACATTACAGTGTTAATCTTGTGATGATGAAACAATAACGACACGATCCCCGCACGGTAGAACTATTTGTATGGCTTAAAGATCTTATGGCCTACAGATAGTTGTTTCGGGTCAAGTCTTCGTAATGACGAATATCAGATAGATGCAAAATATTACATACATACATTACGCCTGTGTTCCCCGAAGGATCAGAGGTGTACAGTCAGCATTAAAAGATGTATACATTTAATCAAATTCAAAAGCGATTTTTAGAGGAAATGGTTATTGAAATCTTAACAAATTTTACAAATAATATCTGCGGATACATTAAAATACATGGTCATTTAAATTTTATAATTTTATTCTATAGTTTTCCCAAGAATAAGCGTTTGAATTTCGCTACGTGTATACATATTTTTGATGCTGACTGTACATTGTAAACCCACATTTCGCCCATGTCGTTATTGAGTCCCATGTAATAGGGGGTGAGCCTATTGCCATTTACCGGGCACAGTTTCAGACACCACCACTGAGAATTTCCATACAGAAAAACCCAATAACACTTTGCTCGACCCGGGAATCGAACCCAGGACATCACGCTCAGCAGTCGTGCTTGCGACCACTAGATAGTCATGGTCACTTAAAACATAGGCCTCAATGAGTGACGCTGGTAAAAGAACTGATGACCAGTACGTTGTTTTAACATTATTCATAATATTTTTGGTGTATTTTAGTGCCAAAAATGGCTGACCAGTCGTGTGGAGTACAAGAATCACATGACGAAAGAGCATCCTCAGACGGACGAAGCGAAGAAGTTTAATGCTGATGATCAGACACCGTTCGTGTGCGAAGTTTGCGGCAAGGGGTTCAAGGTACAGTTGGCCGAATAAAGATATATTATGTAAAGCGAATTTAGTGATGTAAAGTCCTGAGAAATTCCCCCAGCTTCGCATGGTTGCAATTTACTTATGAAAAAATGAGAAATTTACATATATTATATATATTACAATAATAATAAAATATATACAATATTATATATATTTATACAAAAATACCATCCAAATGTAAAGTGGATTTTTCTAAAATTATGTTTCAAACAAGCTTTGTCTCGACAATTAATATATATATATATATATAAAAAACCTAAATCGGTCATCCAGCCTTTCTCGAGTGATGATCTTTCATATACAGACGGCAATCGATTTTTATTTATATAGATAAATATACACGCAAATAAACTCGCGGGCACTAACTAGTTAAATATATTCTATTCTAGCAACGATGCTTCCTAACTTACCATCAACGGAAACACACCGGGGAGCGTCCATACGAGTGTCACGAGTGCGGCAAAACATTCCAACAAGCGAGCGCGCTGTCCATACACCGCAGTATACACAACCGCAAGCGAGCGCACAAGTGCGACATGTGCGGACGAGTGTTCACCTTCAAGAGCGCGCTCAACAAACACATCAAGGTAATGTTCTACGATATACTATACAACTGAGACTACAGAGGGAATAATTACGTATCAGTAATGTATATAACGCCGCACGGGCGAAGTGAGCCAACATCTGTTACAAAATCTATGGATAATGATAATGACGACACGGTTGGCGCAGTGGTTAAGCGATTAGCTTTCTGCGCTATGTGTCGCGAGTTCGATCCCCGCACGGAACATGCGTATATATTATACGCATGTTCCGTATATTTGTATGATCTACAGATAGCTGTTTCGGGTCTGGTTGTGTGTGTATGTGACACGTATGTTTGTAAACTGTACCCACGACACAGGAGAAATCCTAGGGTGGGGCAAAGTTTAAAAAAAAAAAAAAAAATTATTTTCTGTATATAATTCCTTATAGGGAGCTTTTACTAGTAAAAGTAGTCTGATTATGTAATATGTATCTTTAAACGTTGTAAATTTTGATTATGTATCTTTTACTAGCCTCCGTGGGCGTGATTTACGAACCTGTACATTTTTCCAGGATAAAAAGTAGCCTATGTGCTATTCCAGACTATAATCTATAAGTGTGCGAAATTTCATCCAGATCCGTTCAGCCGTTCTGGCGTTATTGAATAACAAATATCCATCCATCCATCCATCCATCCTCACAAACTTTCACATTTATAATATTAGTAGGATAGGATTAATGGAGTGAAGAACTTCTGACATAAACGAATATGTTTTTGAATCATATCCTTGAAATCTAGCGCGTATCTGCAATTTCTCAAATCACCCCCAATGTATAAGGACTCGTTCAACGGGCGCTTTAAATCCTGGAGTAATCTTTCCTCGGTATATTAAAAATATGTCTTTGCTCAATAGTCGGACGCAGGCTAACAGTAAACAGTAACAGCATAATGAAAATATAAGTTGCTTTAGCGGCAGAAACCGCAGCTTACGTGTGCATCTTGTCTGTACATTTACGTATATAATATTTTCCAGGTTCACCTCGGCATCCGGCCGCACAAGTGCACGATATGCGACAAAGGCTTCATTCACCAATGCGACTTAAAGTTGCACATTAAGTACGTCCACGACAAGGTACCCTGGCCCAAGAAGAAGAGCAAGCGCAACGTGAATGACGATCCAGCTTATGAGTACAACTGAGATTCAAAGGATGACGCCTTTTAATAATTATTTGTAATCGTGATGAAGTAAGGAACTAAAGGGGATCACAGAATACCGAAAATAACCGGTGGATGATGTATGGCGGCCGAATAAAGGACATACAAAAAAATGAAGTTGATATAATTGTCTTGTGTTATGACCGATTCTCGACATATGTATTTACAGGCAAAACTGCAGAAGTGTTAATAATGAGAAATGTTTAAAGAAATAAGAAGAAAGTGTTGTGTTGTGTTGTATTATAAATAAAATAAAGACTTACCTAAGTAAGGATTTTTTGGTTTCATTTTGCTATATAAGCCTTTTTATATTTTAATCCTCAAGTACCTATTGACTTCATCCATTTAACCATTGGAGCAGACGAGCGACTAATGCCATGGAAAAGTGCTAATGATATATTCTGCTTGTGATAGCCGTGCGATAGCTTTTCCAATTCAATAAGGTTCTCCATTGACTTTCTTCTGAAATTTGTGTAAAACTATACCATATACCATCGGCGTAATCCTAGTGGCGATCGGTCATCTGTACGTACCCTTATTCATCAAGACAAAACGACAAACCTCTTTTTATCTGGCACACAATTGCACAGACTAAAGACAACGTGATTATTAACTTCTTATTCTAACAAAAACTTGTCAAAAAAGTAAGCGCCACGTCATCACTGTCAAAAAAAATTAACATGAAAAGATGTGTGAAATAACAAAATCTAGCGTAAAATGTAATATTGGAACAAAATGAACAGAAATCAACGTCGAGGCAGGGGTCCGCGGCGCAACGAAAGCCCACATCGTGTTAATGCTATAAAGACTAAAGGTGCCAGTGACATTGAAGAGGTGTTCTCTAAGCACAGGAGAGAGGAGAGGAGTGTAGCCAACAGGTGCTGCTATGTCACTCCCGATCAGAAGGATTTCGGTCAGGTCACTGGGCCGGACAGTCCTGTCAGCCCAGTGATGGTCACAAAGGGTACGGATGAGGTACATTTAGATTTTGTAAATAGTATTATAGACACAATTGAAGCTTTAAACTGACACATGTGGTAGGCGGACTGGGAGTGGTCTATCACGGCCTACAGTGGACTACTATACGATATGATAGATTATAACTTTTTTGTTGTGTCACGGGATAAATAATGCCATCAAGTATCCTTAATATATAACTATGAAAATGTAGGTATAGGTCTTGCCAAAGTGCTAGTTCGCTCTAAACTAGTTGCACAGTAACTAAAAATAGGTGTCGATATAGCGAGGACGGGGTGAACGTTGGAACTTCAGAGAGAACTAGAACTTTGGCGATACCTACTTTCTTACATATTGTCTTAGAATTTTGAAATGTGAATAGATCGGTTGTTTTTTTTTTTTTTTTTTTGTGGTAGCACAAACTTGGTAACTTACAGTGATTTTTGGCCTTTCAGTAGTTAGTTCTTGAGCAAGATTATCATTAGGTACCATTATAGTATCTTGGCTCACAACAGTCTTATGAAGGTTACGCCACACACAAGAGTCTAAGTTGGGCTTTCCTAATTTTTTATGTAATAAGAGAGTGTGGCCGCGTTACGCGCGCATTTTCGTAATGGAATACAAGTCGACTAAAGTTAATAGGGCGGGGAAAGGAATCTCCCGATGAGTGAGTGTTTAATAGTAGCCCATTAGCCAGTAGGTATTGCGCATTTTTCGTTGTGGCGACATATAATTTGACTCCATCTATACAAAATAACCTTAATAATTCCGCATTTCCAGTTACAAACCCTAATATTAGAACAATATGGTTACGATGCAATAATACCTGACACAATAAGTCAACTGAAGGAGTTGAAAAAAGTACTTTGTGGTCATACAACTAAGGTTGAAAACAGTTCGCAATACGCCCAGCAGAACAGTAATAATAACTCGCCGATATACGTAGAGACGTCCGATGGGTCGCAGTGGCAGAACGTTGACAACATTGACGATATCGAGAAGTTTATTCTACCAGACGATAAAGGTAAGAATAATAGGTAGGATCGTTATATAACAGACCATCTTCGCTTGTATCCGCACGAGCTCATGGGAATCGTTCAAGCTATAGTGGAAAGATTTGCCAGTCAGTAATTATGGTATCGAAGCTGCCTGCTCAGGGTACCCGGAACTCATGGAATCGTGTCCTTTGCCAGTTTTAATGGTTGCTAAAAATACTAAAACTCTTGCTAGTTCGCTAACCTGCACGAAGCCTGCGTGGTGGGGTAATCTCTAAAGCCTTCTCACTCTGAGAAGTGGACAGCAATCAAGCCCTGGAAACACCAGGTCACATTTAGAATTGTGCCCAGTAGATGGCAATAGGTTAGCTATTACTTAAAACGTACGGCGAAATGTGGATATACAATAGTATGTATGTATGTACTATACACATATCCCATTTATGATAAAGCTTTGCCTTATAATAAAGCAGCTTAGATCAGTGTTCTCAAAAATTACATATATGTTATCCAGAATCGCCAAGTTTCTTCGAGCATCTACCAAAAAATATCTTCATATCTGAAGTGCCGCGCGTGAAGATCATCGCTGAGAAGTTCTCAAAGTATAAGAAGGACAATATTGAGCTCCGAAGACTTGACGAAAAGGTGGTTTGTGTGGAGTACGACATATTCGATCAGGCATCCAACGCAGAAGTCACGAACCCAGTGCAGAGGATGAGGGCTTTCTTCTCTATCAAACCAGTTTTTGAAGATGGTAGTGCGGCAAAAGGTGAGTTCCACACGTTTGAATCATCACCAGTATTCCTTTTGACTATTCAAACTAAGTTATTGCATCACAATCACACCTACAGCTGTGTAATCGTGAGATCGAACTCACGATTTCTCGCTCGCCAGTCCATCACCGTATGGCTGAGGCTGATCATTCTCTTGAACATCGAATAGAACCAAACTTTGACACGAACGTTTCGCTTTCGAAGGCTCAAATAAATTCTCGCAAACATTTTACAATGGTGGCGGAACAATGAGAATTCTTCTTTAAGAACTTAGCTCTTAGTTTTTACCGTTCGACCAAATTTTTGGTTTGGACTATAGGCGGCCAATGGTTCCAAACAGTGATATCGACCATATTATGTAGCTTTGAATGAGGGTGCCACATCCTACTTCCTACTATCCTACTTTATATAATATTATAAATGCGAAAGTTTGTGAGGATGGAAGGATGGATCTTTGTTACTCTTTCACGCCAGAACGGCTGAACGGACCTGGATGAAATTTGGCATAAAGATAGATTATAGTCTGGAATAGCAAATAGGCTTTTTATCCCGGGAAAATGCACGAATTCGTAATCCACTCGGGCGGAAGCTGTGACTGATAATTTTAATTAAACTTTTCAGAAGCAGGACAGTTACCAAGACTGCCATCAACAATTAAACAAAAATTTGACATTAACGAAGAGGATCTCAAAAAGCTAACAGAGAAAGAGATCGAAATCATCGACGGCAAAATAGACGAAAACAAATCTTATTTGGAGGACTTAAGGCGTATTTTGAAACGGAAAAAAATTAACAGCGCCAAAAAGAACAAGACTTCCTTAGATTTACAGTCCTTATATGAAATGGCGAAACGGGATCGATCGCTGCTGGGTTGTGATTTCTCCGCCGCGAATTTCTTATCCAAAGCGGAGTTACAGGAAGTTAAAGACTTGATTTTACAGAGGTGTACGTCTAGTGTGCATGGGATTCGGAGGCGGCGAGTGAAAAGGAAAGAGAACGATTCATCTATGGGGGTTGGTGTTATATCCGAGAGCATTGTGGCCGAGTTGTTACGGGAGGACGCAAAACTTAATGTCTTTCAATGAAAGCGTTGTTTTCTGTTTGTTTTATATATTTAACAGTATAAAAATAGTTAACAATTTCCGTGATTTTATTTTTAACTTTACAAGTCTGTTCTTTATGAAACTATCATTATAACTCTTACGAGTAGCTAGTTATTGCAACATTTGAGATATTGACAGTCTATTTAAAATACTTACGTTTATAAAAAATGTACTGTATTAAAACATCAGCATATCAATCAATTACACCTTATAATATAATTTTGGATACCTTTTACCTATTAGTGGATTTGGAGTGATCTCATTTACAGTCTAATAAAAGCTTCGTCATTGTTTTGCCCCATTCTGGACCGCTTCTGGATTGAAAGCTGGATCCAGGCCTAATTTCTTCATCTCCACAGCCATCTCAAACAAGTAATCGTAGCACTCTGTCCTGTAATATGAGAAAAAGTTAAGAATTGGCTATTGTAGTTACAATATTTAAACGTCATACCTACTATATTTTTTCTTTTTTGTGTGTTTGAACGCGAATAATCTCATGAACAACTCTTGCATATTATAATAGGTCCCTTTTGTAACATAGGTTGCAATTTGTTGCAAAAATCAACCCATAAGAAATGCAACAGGGTATTGTAGTTGGTATGGGTCCATGATGAAGTTGACACAGCTTAAAATGTAGATCAAGTAATGGTTTATTGGGGTAAACAAGGAATTTGCAACAATACTTATGCATAGGCAAATCAATGGGATGAGCTCAGGAGTTGTAGCGTATGTCCCAAAAGGGCTATTTCATCTGCCCTTCCTCAGTGTGGCTTTACAAGTAATAATAAAAAGTAACGTACATAGTCTTAGCCTGTTGCCACGAGTCTCCCCACACGTACACTCCGTGCCGTCTGACCAGAACTGCACTAGTTCCTGGATACTGGCGCAATGCTTCACCGAGACTGCCCGCGAGATCTTTCTCAAATGGTGTGTTTTCTATAATGGGTACTACTAGCTTCTCGTCATAACGGAGATAACGGCCCAGGGAGGCGTCTTTAATGCCCTGAGAAAGAATTGTTTCGAAATGTAAATAATTTTATGATGATGATCGGATGGAGCTTTCTGAAATAGGGTTGAGGTCTACAATGTTTGATGTTCAAAACTCTTATTTCTCTTTGGGGCAGTTCAAGTATTACGTAAGCACTATAGGAGGGCGGGGGGTCTTTGCTTTGTTTATTTTTGTCTAGATGGTGATTACATCAGCAGTAGTTATTTACTTTTTTACACATATGGCAACCCACACATTGTCTATGTTTGAAAACGAAACGCATTTTCGGGGATTCCCACAAATAATGTATACGTTTAGGTACTCGCTTAGAACCGAGTAGGGGAATTACCGCGCGCTATTCACTTGTCTAAATTTCTTCCGTCAATCTATTATTTTGTTTCCTTGTGTAAGTTTGTTAAATGAATATTATATGTGTTATAGTCCTCTATCCTAAATCTATTTTTTTTTTCTAGAATTATAACTGCTGCTCATGAATCAATAAAAAAAAAAAACAGAATACATTAAAAGAAAAATGCATATAACAATGTTTACGTAAGCATGGGGGGTAAATAATTGTAATAAATCTGCTTACGTAATACTTGATTAATATTATTTTGTTTTTTCTAGACTTTATAAAAGGCATAGGCAAATGCACGCGTCATCTAGATATAAAAAGCAGTATATAGATCGTACACCATGAGGCGAGTATATAACGTATGACTGCAGTCAAGCAGCTCTCCTTATAATATAATATTATTTATTTATTTCTAGGAAGGCTTACAGACTAATTACAATATTTTAATTACAATATTTAATTAGTAACTACTTTAAATAAACAGGTTGCTAAAAAAAACCTGCACAATTTAAAATATTAGCATAAATAGTGCATAATAATATGTTAGCATACCTTGATCATTTCCTGGTGTGTGATCACAAACTCCTTATCATACAGTAAGGTACATCGCACCGCGTGAGGTGAGTGTGTGTGTATGACTGCGCCCGCGCCGCGTTCTTTATATGCGAGCATGAATAGAGGCGTACACTGACTTTTTTTGAGCCTGGAAATTATGAAATGGAACTTAGCTTCTTTTTTATCTCTAGTATGTCATGTTACCATGGTAATGAGCCCCTTAGCATTAATAAATGTAACATAGTTAAGTCTTGTATGTAGTGGAGATTTGGGAAAGACTATTTGCATCAACTGGGTACGATTCTAGACTGGTTTATTACTGAAAAATTTCGTAATAAACCCAATAACATTGCCTGACCTGGTTATCAAACATAGGACATCAGACTTGTGAGCTTCACTAAAAAATCCCCTTTAGGGCAAAAAGCCAAGTTCAGCCAATAGCTTTTTAGTTGTCCCATATTTTGAGTAATTTTGTTTGTAACTAACCTTAAAACCCTAAAAACTCTTATTCATAATGTTGTGTTGTCATCTTTTTTCATTTATATGTAAGTGATAAAGACAGGTATATTTAACTAAGCATTTGATATAGAATAATGGTCTGTAAACTTATTACTTTTTGTCAGGTGGTGGCAGTTCCAAATCTTCATCATTGATTGTCTGCACAAACAGGTCATCTGACTTCATGCGCTCCTTCTGCACTCCTGAAGGTGCTATGTAGATTTTGTCCCTGTAAGCCAATTTATATATTAAATATAATTAATGCAAATATAGTTCCCTACATAGTGAATGAGCTTAGCAATGCTGATGCATCTCACATCGTCTGCTGGGACTGGTCAGCTTATATCTGCCATGGAAATCTTATTCAGAGGCAATCTACATTGTACTACATTATACTCGCATTCTCTTACCATAACAGTGTACCAAACATGATTTGCTGATGATGTAAGATTGATTTATTTTAAAAGAGGTTCCATGGAGTTTCTAGCCAGTTTTTCTCCGTAGGACCTACTATTTGGAATTGTGTGCTTAGAGTCTCGACATTTCCTAAGTGCCTGAACTTGGTTTACATGTAATAAAGATATATTCTTTAGAATTTTCACAAAAATACACAAAATAAAAATTGTTGCAACAGAAAATTAAAAAATATCTTAAAACATTGCAGGATACTGTACACTTATCAACTAATATGAATAATATTCTATTATGTATATGGCCAGCAAAGGTTGTTTTTTTTTTTTATATTAAACAATCCATTTATTTTCTGTTTTATAGCATCACACATGAATTCTCAATGGTAGGGCAGTGGTGTAAATATTGTACACGCATTGTACAGGAAGTCTTTTGCTATTTTATTACAAATAATCATTCTTCTGCATTATTAATGCTATAACAGTTGCATGCTTGCTAGATTTTGCTGCTTTTTTTATTTTGGTCTCTCAGCTGCCAAATGGCTACTGTTTATTTAGCAAAGACATTTATGACACAATATTTACCCTTCTTTGATGGATATACCTCCTCCAGTCCCTGTCACCCATCCTAAATGGTAGAACTGATTGCACAGCTCCGGGATCAAGTTCCTTGGGTGTTCCTGAAAGTTTAAAATATATTTTAAATTGTACTTATGAACTAAAATTCACATTATAATTTTATTCTAGCTACTTTTTGAATCTACATATTTAGTTATATTATTGTTAATTTGGTTTTTAAAAAACATATTTGGCCAGCCATTATAGCTCAGTTGGCAGAGCGTTGGTGAGAGGTTGTAGGTCGTGGGTTCAAATCTTGCTTAGAATCAATGATTTTTTTTAAATGTTGTGGTATTTCTATTAATAAAACTTTGACCAGTTTTATTTCTAATATATGAGGGGCGATAAAGGTTAAAAGCAAAAAAAGCACAAGGGCACAATTGATGAGACTAGCTCAGCACCATAACGGATTTTAATGTCGGTATTAAGTATAGGAGGCAACTAGTGGGTGAATTTAGCCTAAGTAGACGGAAAGAAATAAAAACTAAGTTTTATCAAAAGTTAATGTATCAGCTAACAATAATCATACTAATTGAATAACGCAATAATAATACTTACTGGTCCAAGATCCGTCATTACGCTTACAATAACAACTATGAACTAAGTCAACTATCAATGAGTGTAAGACAATATGGACATCTTATCGCAATTTAAGTATAGGTACTATCTTATCAACACAAGACAGTCGGAAAACGAACTCAAACGAATATAAAATTACGTCGTTGATATTTATCATCAAAACATTGACGATTTTTCAGATTACAAATTTGACATTAAATTGACATTGACGTTTGACAAATACACGATGCGATCAGAAATAATAATAATAAAAAAACATTTATTTTCTTATCATCACAAAAAATAGACATTAATATAATAATAGTTGAATAGTAGAATTAAATATTAGGTGCAACTGACATAACAGGCATAATGATGACTGGCATGTTTAACACGCAATTTTATTTTTCTCGAATTTGACTTTCTTCGACCTTCTTTATAATCATGCATATTATTAATGTCAATAGAATTATTAGCATGTCAAAATTCTAGCTTTATATAATAAAATATTAAAAATTGCTATTGTCACAGACCATGACGAAGAAACAATAAATTAAACGATTATTTAAACGCTCCACGATAAATTACTTTAGCACCTCAATTGGGTAAGTGCTAGTGTTATCTTTTGGGTTGTGTTTTAAGTTTCACAATGCCATAATTATTATGAACCTTTGCCTCACTGCATCTCACCTACCTTAGTAATTTGGTCTTCTTTAGATCTATTGGCCATTATATTTGGTAGGCATCTCACATCAATGATGATTCACATACCGTAACTTGGGAAAGGCTTATGTTCAGAGGCCCTAGTGTAAGTTTCTTTCGACAAACTCATTTAACGCATCGCACGCGTTGAGCGTTCCGATTGGTGGAGAGCACAAAACGGACCGTTTGTCGAAAGAAACTTACACTAGGGCCTCAGTAGTAGACAAATAAGTTCGAGTTGATTGATTAATCACTAGAGTGACTATGGTGACCCTCTGACCGAAAGTTTTATATGAACATGTATTTATATAAACTCTGGGATCAAGTAAGGGACATGTTTGACGTTCTAGATTAGGCATACCGTCATTGGAGATTTACAGGGATTGTTTTATTTCTGTCACCAGTACCTATTTGGTTTTCATTTAAATTTTTAGAATCTCATGATTGTCGATCCTCATAATGCCCGAGATACCAGAATGTCTGAACCGTCGCTACAAAGCGCTGGATGATTTGATTAAGGAGTTGAGCACGTCCATTACGCAGCCAGGGGGCCCGCCGGTATCGGATCGCTCGAGCTGCGAGAACAACCAAATGGGGCTAAAGCTCATGTGTGACTTCTGGAACATTCTGAAGGATGATCCAGATTGTAATCTAACGGTTTGTGAAGTTGTTTTTAGTTCTTAGTGTAGATGTAGGTAACTTTGTTTATCAACTATATAGGTACCTACTTAATTTTTTTGACCATGCTTTCATCTTACGAAAAGTCATTGGTTTCAAAGATGAATAGGCGTAGCTGAGATCAGAATATCTGGTCACCCCCAGGCATGGGCAACCTGTTATGAATTCTTAAAATAAAAAGACAACACTTTTATCAAATAGTTCTTCAACCGAAAAGGGAGACCCTGCGAAATGTTCCATAAGTTATTTGTAGAGGATTACTAATAACGTAGGTATTGGTTTGACTATTGAATCTTCTTTACATACTTATGTAATGTTCTAAGTAACGCCCTTTCTTCTTGTCGTGTTAAACGGCGTCCTGCGATCGTCAATCTGTTTAAGTGTTGTCCTAACTTGTATGTCCGCTCATTGTGAAGGTTATAAGGAGGCGTATGTTCAGCAGAAGATGTTATTTAGCTATCACACATAGAAATTGTTCATACCGTGGTGAAAAGAGCTAATTGATGGGAATTAGCAAGGAGACCTGGAATACATTGCAGGTATCATCATCCGAGGATACATTCGTAATCCCGTGTACTTGAGACCGATCGATGATTATGATGTTGAAGTATTTTTACAGCAAGAGGTCCAACAACGCATGGGTATAGAAGCAAAAGGGAGCTCCGGCGTGTTTGGGTCGCAGCGCATCGACTGTTACGTGGCTGGTAAAAACCAGGATCTCAGGTCTGCCGAGGAAAGGAGACGAGATGTCATGAGTAGAATAAAATAGTAATTGAATTTATAAATTATTTACTTAATATTATGTTTGTGAAGGTAGCCATTTATTGGGGATGTAAAAACGACGCCGGCCTTTACGAAAAAAATAAATACTACATTTTAAAAAGTACTGGCACAAACCGATAGCTCCCGATACCGATACCCTCCAATATAACAAAGATACAAGAATGTTTATAAAGCAAAAGTGGTTGTAAGAATTGTTGCAGATGGCGTTTTTTTTGTTTCTGCCTACTAGCATGGGATAAAAATGTGATGTTTTCTAATCATCATCATCATCATCAGCCAGAAGACGTCCACTGCTGAACGAAGGCCTCCCCCAAGGGGGGGGATTGCCATAATCCCCACGCTTGGCAGGCGGCTTGGGGATCGTTTTCTAATATTATATGCTTATATTACATTGCTTATATTATATGCTTATATTACATTATGCTTGATCGCCTATATTATGGGGAGTGCTCCGAGGAATTGTTCGGACTGATCCCTGCCGCCTCTTTCCGCCATCGTTCTACGCGACAGCAGTTCCATAACCATCATTTAGATGGTTGGCAGTCCAAAACTGTGCGTTTCTCGCGAAACTTTCTGCCTCGCACAACAAAACTGTGGAATGAACTGTCGCCTGCGGTATTTCCGGACCGATACGACCTTCAAACCTTCAAGAAAAGAGCGTACTCCTTTTTAAACGGCCGGTAACGCACTTGTGACTCCTCCGGTGTTGCGGATGTCCATGGGCGACGTTAATCGCTTACCATCAGGCGATCCGTCTGCTCGCTTGCCGCCTATCACATAAAAAAATAAAAAAAAATAAAAACCCATTGCAAAGGTTTTGCTAATGTTCCCTGTTCTGTTGTTCACTAGTATTTGCTGCAGTGACGAATCTAAGCCCGGGGGAAGGAAGTGCGGCCCCAAGACAGAATCTAAGACTCCCAGTGTTGCTAGCGACAAGCTGCCACTCAGCAAAGTTCTATGTAACCTGAAGGAGGTCGGTGTTGCAAAAGATTATATTATTTTTCAAGCAAGTTATGAGCCATAATCATTTTTCGGAATGATTTTGAAGAAGCATTTTCGTAGATTAATTTTGAGTGTTATATAAACGCTATATATGTTAGTACTCTGTATTACCGTCCCACTTTGGACCTGGCCCTATGGCCTCTTCTCAGAATAAAGAAGGTCTACCACGCTGGCCTGGTGTGGGTTGGCTGACTTCAATATTCGTAGTTTATCACATACTGCTAAATACAAACTTTTATTCACTTTTGAAGTCAACCACTTAGAAAAATACAGATTAATTCCTTTTTGGATTTAAAGCAGTGTAGAACGTGTTATCTGGGTGTTAAACATACTACATATTTTGGACACTATTACGAAATGTTCTAAGTAAAGGTAGTTTTCTAGCCCGTATTTTACGAGAACCCTACTAAAAAAAAGCCTAAATGGCTTAGTAGGGTGCCCATCGAACACTTATACGACTGAAACGTGATTTGTTAATGTTACTTTTGTGAAAACTTAGGTATTATATAACATAGGTATAGGTATACGTTGGCTTAATAGGCGGCATCATTCGACAAGAAATGCAACGTCAGGGTGGGTGAGCTGATGGCAGCTCAGAAGGAGTTGACGGAGCAGATCCAAAACTTGGAGCGAAGGGAGAAGGACGGAGTACAGTTACTAAAGCAAGCTGACTGTATGTGGTCTTGTATGGAAGAAACGTACAAGAAGAGAGTGGCCGAGTCTTTGGAGAGACAAAAATTGTTAATGAAGGAGGTAAGATACTACTTCTAGTATATTTAGAGATAGAGATAAAGATAAAGATCATTTATTTGTGAAAACATGAGTGTACAGTACTTAGTATATCTTGCAAAGTATAGTGGGTAGAGAAATAATAATAATAATTATTATTTAGTTCTCACTAAAATTTTACTTATTCATTTCGTTACAGACTAACACACACAATATAACAGCCAGTTAAGAAAATATTAAATTTATCTCTATATAGGTACATGATAAAAATAAATGTGTGTATGTATGTTCTCTATGGAATCCAAAACGGGTGGAGTAATTTTTTTACGAAATTTTTAGGTAATCTTCAGATTAGCCCAGCGAGTGATCCTGTGAAGTATGGTAGCGATCGGATAAACAAATTTTTTTTTGGCTTTTTGTTAATTTTGTGTGCTACCCGTGCAATTGGGCGCTAGTACAAAATAAAACTATATTTCGTCGCTTAGCTAATATTATAATAAAATTAGCTAAGCGAAATAAAAATAATAGTAAAATATCGCGCAAGTAAAATTTGATAGGTTTTCAGAAGAGACAAAAAATAAATTAAATCTAATGGTAAAATTGTACATATGTAATATATATATATAAATACAATACGATATTGACATTACTAACATTTTATTTTTTATTATTATTTTATTGCAAGAAATAATCAGTATTTTATCTCTTTTCCAAACTTATTAAATTTTAGTATGTGGTATTGTAAGCTAAGATACAATTTAACAAACACTTAGGTACAACAAAAAGAGAAAAAAAAAGTACTCTTGCACATTATAGTCAAATGATAACGTGCCCAGAAGACTGGCAGCATTATTTTGTAATTAATAGCTCATCACAGTTGCAATGTAATGAAACTTTCACATAACGTAGATTTAGCTAAGACTGATAGCTGTTTAAAATATCGAACATATTTCAGCTGAAAGAAGTAGAAACTAGCTCGAACAAATGGCGAAAGAACAAGAAAGATCTAGAATTTCAACTGGGAAATATTGGTAAGTGTCAAGAAGAGATAACTGAGAAAATAAATCAGAAACTGAACGATATCAAAGTTATGGACATGGAAATTGAAGACTTCAAGAAAAGAATAGAGAGTAACATGAAAGATACAGATGTAGCAAAAAAGTCGGTGAGAATAAAGAAAGATGCTTCTGATGTAAGTTGAAATGTTTAGAATTTTAACAATAATATTATATTACGTATGCCAATACTGTAGACTAAATAATAGTATCGTATTGTAATACTCAGGTTGCCAGTTTTTGAGCTAGGAGTAAGGACCCTGGTAAAAGAAAACCTGACTTACTTATATTGAGCATATAATTTACCTACGTATTGTAAATCAAACTTCATAAAAAGATATCTGGCACTTTAGTCATGCTTCTATGTATTTTTATTTTATTGCATAGACATTGCTCTTCTTTACATCTTTAAAATTCCATGTTGTTTTTTCAATCAAGCATATTGAAATAAGTGTTTTTTTTTTTTAATGAACTGAACTTCTGTTATTAATACTAATTAATTTACCGGACGGTACCACGCCGGCGAAGACGCGAGCGGAAGCTAGTCATTCAATCTTTCAATAAGTTAAAAATACATCTTGTGGCGCGCTTTGCTGGTATGAAATTAAATTTATTTTATTTTATTAATTAATTACTGTTGTAGGTAAGAATGGCAGGTATAGCTCAGGAAATGGTTAAACTTCGGAAAAAAGTTGAAGACGAAAACAAACTCAAGGCTGGTAAAGAACAAGAAGGTACTCAATATGTAAAAGATGCCAGAGAGGATTTGCAGAAAATTTGCAGAGTTCTGCTACAGAAGAAACTTGAAAATGAAGATCTTCGAGCAGAGGTGAGGTATACTAAATGTTGTTTAACTGTATAATGGATAGTATCACAGATTTTTTTTAGAGTCTAGTTCTAGTCATTGTTATGACTCGTATTATATATTATATTACAGAAAGAAGCCTTAATACAAGAAATTGAACTCCTTAAAAGTACATGCGACGGGTGTAAAGACAAATGTAAGAAAAAAGAACAAGAAATCGCCGATGAAATAAAAAGACTTAATGCTGAAGTAGGTCGATTCAAAATGAAATGCATCAGGTGCCACGAGTGTACCGATACTGTAGATGTAAGGAAATTATGTACTGATTGTCCAAGATGTCTTGCGGAAAGAGACTGTTTGTATGAGGAAGATCACTGTGGTCCTGATCATACAATGGACTGTGTCTGCATGAGTGTCAAGCAGAAATTTTTAGACAATGTATTCGATAATATGTACACTGTTTTGGAAAGACAGTCCAAGACATGCCCAGGAAGAGCCGTAGCCGATGCTATATTGAACTGCTTGAAGAGGAGTAGGAATGGAAAACTGAATGACGAAACTAGAAAGATTTTACAAGACTTCATTTTGTCTACTGTAAAGAAGAATTTGAATTTGACGATAGTTGGTGGAGCCGTGAAAACAAGATGTGAGGTATGTAGTATGAAAGATTAATTTGTATTTTTTATGAGACTGATCGAAATGAAGAAGATTGGTTTAAAGAGCGAGATTTCATAAAAAAAAAGTCAAAAGTTGCGTTGATGAATCCGTAATATACAGCGGAAAAAAAAACTTTGTAAATAAGCTATTTTCATTATTTTATTAATTATTTGTGTTTACCGGTTCCATTAAGTCACTATGGCAATGTTTTCTCTATCTCTTTATGACTCTAGAGCATTTTGTTCTTACATTTTCTTGTGATATTGTATTTAGATGGACCCAGATACTTATAAGCAGCTGATGCTATGTCTCAAAGAAGTGACAGTTACTAAACCAGCCAAAGAGGATAAGGGTACTGGAGCTAAGAAGGTATTGTTACCCTTTTATAAATTGTTAAAACGTTTTCAATCACGTGAACAAACGTGTACAGTGAATAGCATTTCGAAACTGAAACTTTAGATCTACTACAAGTACTGTTGTACCTATTGTTGCGACAGTTTTGAACTACCAGTGACAGAAAATATTTTGGATGTCTGTTCAGGACTTCCGATCCTGAAGTACCCGTTAGATTTCATATTTTGTTATATTTCTTCTATCTCGTATTTCTATTGCTTAATTAGAACAAACGAAAGTTCAACATACTGCCTACCTGATTCCTACTCTCGTTTGCATACTAATAATATGCAATATCTAATACACTATCCTTAAATTCCTTTCTTTTCCTGATATAGCCACCTTGTGGTCGCTGGGGCGGGGTCATCGAATGCAATTGCCCTAAAGGACCCAAAGCTTGTATATGTACTAAGAAGGCACCGCCACCGCCACAAGATCCTGCTCCTTGTGGAGCTCCAACAGAAAAGAAAGAAACACAGGCAAGTGGGGGAGATATAGTAAATAAATTTGCGATAATTGGAATTAAATTATAATTATGTAGACCACTGTTCTTCAATATTAGGTTCAAACAAAATATAATTCGATTAGACGGTTAAAACGTACATATTTCAAAGATACGCTGAGTATCTTTCAATTTGATTTATTTATTGAAATTATTGTATGCATGAGTTGATTAGAGAAATTTCATTTTGACATTAAATGTTTGGCTGTAAGTATGCTGACATTTTAGTGTGTTGTCTTCGTTTAGCAGGATGTAAAGGTTTGTCCAATTCGCGAGTCCACGGCTTGTGGGACGGACTGTGGGCGGTTGCAGGCGCCAGACGCCGTGGGTGCGGAGGTGGCCAGCTGGCGCCCCACGCCGTGCCAGGCGCCCACCTGCCCCTTCTCCAAGAACATGCGCGCCGCGCAGTGCGTGCTTGGCCCGGAGGCACTGGCTGCCGTACCAAAGACGCATCCTACCCCACCGATAATACCCAACATGCCGACTACGGAGGAGATGGTGAGTTTTGAATTTTTATTACTTAGCACGGAAGGCAAAAAAACCACCATGTTTTAATAATTGCGTTACTTATTTCATATGATGATTGGAACAGAACAGATAATATAATAATTAGATATTTTTAGCTAAAATTTAATTAATCGTTTCCTAATTCTTTTGTACCAACATTTTTAATCTTTATTAAAAAAAAAAACAACAACGTTATAATATTAAAACTGCAGAAGCTTTGTGAGATAAAATATTACGATCAAAGGTTCAATAAATACTGCTGTCCACTTCTGGACATAGGCCTCTCGGAAAGGTTCAGTATAATAGTATTATTTTTTTATGTTCAGGCTACATGCACCTGTGGGGACCAGCCGATAAAACCATGCCCATGTCGAAGAGGTAAGTGAAACAGTAGAGATCAATTTTGAAAATTTCGTGGGAGTACAATTTACTGCTACTAGGAATTCTGAGTCGTGACTTTTGAATCTCATTATTTTAGATCGTAGGAGACAACCTCGACAACAAATTATTGAGGAGGTGATGGGAAGATACAGTGAGGTCTCGCCAATAGAAAAAGTAAGTTACACCTTCATAGACAACGACCTTGGTTATTAGCAGCGAATACAAATACTACTCGGTAAATCATGCCTGTTGCAAACATCATAAATTATTATCTTTGTTTTGATTATTTGTGTTTGGAATATTAAATGTATTTCTTTTTGTAATAAAATTATCAAAATTACATGGTGGTTTTATTTCCTGCTAGTTTCACAAAATTAACCACCATGTTGATTTGATTGGGTAAATATAAAATACTGTAGTTTTTATAATTTCGCCTTAGGTTCCCAGTGAGGGTGAACGCAATTTTCGTGAACCAAATTCAATAAGAAGATTAGATACAGGATGTGATTGTTCTAATTTACCAATGAAATATTTGCTAGCATCGAATATTACGGAAAACAAAATAACTCGATTTTGTGCATGTTCATCCAATTATGTGTCTCAGGTAGCTGTTCTACCTTATAAGGAAAAACTGCGCAAAAAAGGACATTTAAATATATGTGTAAGCAGTAAAAGCGATAACGACACAAGTGTCGAAAACGTGAAACTGTGGCCAGACGTCGGATTGAATACGTCTCAAAGTAAAATGTTGAGAAATAGCTCTGACAATGACATAAAAGTATTATTATGTCCTAAATTTCCTCGCAGTTATGACGATAAAATAGAATTATCTTTGGGTACTAGCAATGTGATGCCATCTGTAAGTACTCATTTGAAAATAAAACATATATCGTCTTCAAAAACAGATGAAGATTTAAATTCGTGTGATGCTAGTTTTGTTGAACGTAAAGTTTGCGAAACTGTAAAAGAGCTTATTAAAGATATTGTTGTACCTGAGGTGCCACTTAAGGATGATCTATCTTCTGGTGATGTTGAATGGGTAACTTTAGAATCTTTGTTTAAAGAAATAACTTCGATGACAAAGATAGAAGGTCATAGCAGTGATACTGTAAATGAAGTTGAGGTCAGATGTGAGACATTAGAGCCTTCAAAAGACTTTAAATTAATTATTAAAAATATTAATGACGTACAATCTCTGTGTGTATCATGTGACAACAATATAACAATACAACAAAATAATAATAATAACCAAGTAGACGTAAGTTATTCTGCAGATAAAGATGTTAAAATATCTGAAAGCATTTACACTGATGAGAAACATCCCAGTATGATTTCTGATGAATTTAAGTCGAAACTTTTAAATGATATACGATATACTTACAACATTTCTGTTGAGACTTCACTTGAAAATATTACCAAAGAACCAAACTTAAATGGCAGGAAATTAAAAAACATAAGAAAATGCTTACATAATTTGGAAGAAACAGCATTAGAGCAAAATGATTGTAATTGTACCTATGGAAGGGGTCGAAAACCTGATGACTATAATTGTAATCAAAAAAAGAAAAAGTATTGTTCCCACAAAAAAAGTATAGATGATATTAAGGAAAGTTATTCTTCAGGAATGAATGAAATAAAAAAATGTATGATAGCAATATCTAATATGCAAAGAGACGATTTTCAAAGTAATGACAATAAGGTTAAATTTCAAGTCAGAAATAAAATAGATAATTTAAAATCCATGAAAAATAGAAAAGTTTATAAAAGAAACAAATGAAAACTGTTAATTAAACCTAGAACTAAGGGATTTAAACATATGTATTTAATCGTTATTAGGTACTGTTTTATTAGATATTATCATTACTTTTCCGTTAGTTCTTGTAGTCTTTTAGGGTATTTTTTTGTAAATGTATTGTATGCTAGAACTGCTTTCATTTGTTTTGTACTCCCACGAATTTTCTGACACACGCAAATTATTAATGTACATTTAAATAATGTTTCGATTGACTTACAGATGCAAAACATCTGAAAGCAGGAGTAAAGGACAATTGTGATAAAAGCACATGCGCCAAATTTCGAAACCAAAAAATAGATAGTCTTAAAGATGTTGCAACTGGTCAAAGTAAATCTAAGCCAATCCCCAATGATCAAAAAGATGATTTGGTTAGAGGTCAAAAACAAGAGAAAATACCTAAAAAAGATATGGAAAAGAATGGACAGGATGGGACAAATGAGCAATTTCAAATAGCCATTCAAAACGAAACAGGTCAATTAAATAATCAATTTACTGAATTGATTAAAACAAAATCAGGAAGATTAGCCATGGAGTTAGACGAAGAAATAATTAAATTAATTGAACAAAAAAGTATGCAAGATTCTTATTTGTTTGTGTCTTTGAAAAAAACTGACTCTGGACACCTTATAGTTGATTTCGAAACGAAAGAAAATGTAGTATCTGAGACTCAAAGAGTGACAGTTAGACAAACACCATCTGGGACAAGACTGTTAGATATGCATAAAGATATGATTAGCATGCTTAAACATACGTTATCAGATGACAGACCGAATTTTAGTATGTCTAGAAGTATCAAATTGTCGTCCAGTCCCATAAGACAAGAGAGTCTAAACCAAGTAGACACTATAAATTATTCACCACCAAAAGATTCTATCAAGCAAATGAGTCCCAAATATACTGATAAAGTAAATAATCCCCCATCACAGAATGTAACAAAAATTAATAAATATTTTGAAAACGAGTCTTTGACGCCTCCAAGTATAAATTTACAACGTCCACCATCAGATATGATTGATGGAAAAATTTATGAACGTCCTCAAGGTTCTTCATCTTCTTTAGGTTGGAAATCAAAAGTATTAATAGATAATACATTGTCTAGTAACAATAAATTAGAAAATGTATGCGAATGCCCTCCAGAAAATACAATAACTTTTAACTATAAATCGGGAATTCCAATCTCGGATATTAAATATGCACCACAAAAAATAGAGAAAAGAGAAGAAGAATGTAAGTCTCGTAGACCAGTTATTACAAAAGAGAAATTATGTAACTGTCCTCCGGGCCCTCTACCTTCCATCGATTATAAGTGGAAACCAGAAGATTCTGTACTAAAAGAAGAAAAGGATTGTGTTTGCCCTCACGAGGCTCCACCTTCAATTTGTTCCAAACCTGTACCTGACATTGACAAGTATTCAAATTTAAATGAAACAAAAAGTGAATGCGAGTGCCCCCAAGAGTCTCAGACTTCTTACAGTTGGGAATCAGCTACTTCTAAAAGCTTAGTAAGTTTGGGTGAATATGATTATGTATCAGAACTGAACCAATTGTATAAACAAGGCAATTCAAATATCGTACTAAAAGTTCGGGGGCAAGACGGCGTAGTACGGAAAGTACTCACAGTTGTAACCAGGACTCCATCAGATACCATAGCTATTTACAATAAAAACATGTCATCTCTAGGCGATATAAGTTTTGTGGAAAAAGAATATCCAGTACTTTTATCAAAGACTAGTTCAGGTACTTATTTTGTAGGTATCGGGCAGTATGACATAAAACTTAATGCGTTTCTTAAGAAGACCTTATCCGGAGGAATATTGCTTGTTCCGAAATCAATTAAAAAGCTATCTGGAATACAACCTGGGTTTGAAGAGTTCTTCAAGGTAAAAGTATCTGGTGTGAGAAATGATCTAGTAGAACTACCAGCTGTATTAAAAAAAACCCCATCGGGTAATTACATAATCGTGCTAGATAAAGAATTTGAAAACCATTACAAACAGACTGTAAAAGAATATATCGAGAACGATAGTGAATGTGTTGTAGATTTAGATAGGACTAATTCAGGACATTATATAATAGATTTCGATATCGAAGACAGTGGTCACTTAGTTAAAAAAAATGCATTACTGGTTAAATCTTCATCAGAGAATATAAAAGTACTAGTTCAGGGCCCAGAATTTGAATCTATGGTTCAACAATCAGTGTCAAAAAAAAGTTCAACATCGTCGACAAAGCCATTTGGAGTATGTATTGATAAATTACCTGCTTCAAGCAGACAGTTCCACAGAGACCATCTAAGAAAATCTAAATGCCTTGATAAAAAAGCTAGTAGTGACACTGAATTATATGGAAAATTAAGGGTAAAGCTTCAAGACAATAAACGTTTGCTCTCTGAACCTTCTGCTATTCTTAAAAAGACTGATTCCGGACAGTATGCTATTATTTTAAATAAAGAATCAAAAAAGGCATTCATTAACAACCTACAGAGTTATTTGACGACAAACTCACAAGGTCTTGTCCCAATAAAGCGGACAGATTCTGGCGAAATTATTATAATTTTAAATAACAACGCTGAAGAAAAAGGGCACTATGGATCACTAAAAATAACACCATCTGGGAATATTTACGTTGTGGTTGATGAAGAAGCTATAAAAGGTATGACTAAAGAGTCTAGGAAGAATGATGTAGTGTCATCCAGTGATCATGAGGGAAGATCCAAGCAAGTTACTAGACCAATTGAAAATTCTGTGAATAAAGCAGTTACAACAACATGTAATGCTAGACCAGAAAATTGTGAATGTGATGCGTCTAAATGCGTCTGTGGAGATTTGCAAATAAATTGGTTATCCAATAATCCACAAAAACAGGACCCATCTTGTTTCTGGAAAAAGACTACTGTCGAACCAACTCATAATAAAACAGGTAATTCCTGTGTGATTGTGAAAAGAGATGCACCGGACAAAACACCCCATATTGTTATAAAACCGACCTGTGATTGTCAACCTTCAAATAAGAAGAAATTCGGATCTACGGAGCAGTGTTACTATTTACTCGACTCCGTTTGTCCATACCATACAGATAGATATGATGGCGTGTCCAATGAGATCCTGGAAATATCTGGATTATGCAATAAAGCACAAGAGAACTTACGGAGGAATAAAATTGAATTTGAAGCAAATACCGGACTACCTATAAAAGAAAGTAAAGTTCGTAAAGGGTGGGATTCTTTAAATTATTTACCGCCGCAACTTCCACCTTTTTTAAACAATGTTACTTATCGATAGTAAAACAATACTTTATTGTTTCTTTTGTACTGGTCTATGATCAATAAGCACATATAAAAAAGTAACTGGGGAACTATTGTATTTTTAATAAATTGAGCATATTTTTATTCTTTTCATATAAATTTGTAGTCCCATTTATCTAAGTTAAAAACGAAAGTATGTTGTGAACCCATTTTATTTCCCAACTTCGTATGATGAATGGTCGCATACGTTTTGTTGAGGAGATCGTAATGGTCGTATTTTGAAATGTCGCACTAAAACTCAACGATTGATGATCGAAGTTCCATTACAATAGCAATTTATTAGATACTTATGGACAATTATTTATGTGCAGTCATGTTTTACACACATCTAAATACATGCAAGACGCGGTGCGAAATTTAAAAATAAATTTTAAAAGTCGTTATTGTAATCTTGTAAATTCACAAATTAATAACTTATAATGCTTTCACAGATATTATATTTTAAATTTTGCTACGTGCCTCAATATTTTTAGTTGTAACTTTAAACATATTAGAAAGGTATTTGTCAATATGTCATGCTTTTACACTAAATATAATGATATTTTTTGTGATATTAGTAAACGCTCATTTAAAATTCAAAGGTGTTTCATTTAGTACAGCAATATTTTATTTATATTGGTAAATAATTTGGCATGTGTTGCCTACAGTTTCTATTGTTTAAGATATTTTGAAAGTTAATCCAACGTTTCGTCCAATTCAACGAACGTCTCAATTTTCATTTCCTCACTGAATTGCTGCACCCCTATTTTCTTTAATATTTCCAACATTGCCGTCCTAATGACTTCCTCCGCAATATTTTTCGAACAGGCGTCTCACGATGTTTTCCCTTTATACGTGCGCCCGGTAAATGGTTTAAGTTTGCCTGCAGTGTGCAGTTTCATCTTGCACGTGTGTACTCGATTGCGGGCCGAATACTTAATGTGCGACGCATTAGTTCAAAGGACATTATTCATTTTTATTCCGTTAGTTTCTTCGGCTGCTATTTGTGACTTACGCTCGTGTGACCAATATGGTTCGGATTGCTTCAAAACATTTTTGAAAAGAGGTTTATGCAAGAGTTGGCTTTAAGTTCAAATCAAATCAAATCAAATCAAAAGTCATTTATTGTGAGACAGTAGTTACAGAAGATGTTACTTCTATAATATAAATGGTACTCTCACTGCTCAACCATGTCAGGTGTACAAAATAAAATTACATTGTAAAAAATGATCAAATTTATATAAACAAAATCTCGATTAAAATATTTGCATACAAACACTAACAGCACGGCTCATATTAATATCTATCGGAAAGAAATTCATTAATATTGTAGTAAGGTCTAATTACTAAAAAATCCCACAATTTTTCCTTGAATATCGGAACATCTTGAATCTCTCTAATATATTTGGGTATCCTATTATATACTCTCGATGACATACCGAAGAAACTTTTAAAGAAAAGGGCTGTTTTCGAAAGTTGGTTGTATCAGTTTATCTTTATTTTATGAAAGGTGTTTAAGTAATCAGTTACAATAGTTATGATATCTCATTATTTATTACATTAAGAATTCAACTAATTCTTAAAAACATATAAGAATTATCCCTTCATCGACTTCAAAAGGTCTTATAGTATTTGATCAAGTACATAATTATAATTGTGAATATTGAATTTGATAGGTAGGTACATTCAATTAATATATTTTTTGGCATCACTTTGTCACCCATGTTAGAAATTGGTTAATCATCAACGTTAAAAAGACTTTTCACATAAAACAAAACAAGCAGTTACACGAGCTGGTCAATTACATAAACGGTAACCGTTGAATTTCATCTCTGCGTGTTTGTAACACGTTTCAAATTACATTTTACGCACGCAGGCCCTTTTCATAACCTGCGTCGTATTCAATTTGCCAGTCAACAGTGCTGGTTTTAGTAGACAGGCACTGTGTTGAACTCGGTTTTACTTGTTGTAGAGAATTACTAGAAATGCTAGACATAGCTAGCTGTAGCTCTGAAATCATTTACCTTGAATTTTTAGCCTATCTTGGGCCTTGCATACGGATAATATTTGATATATTGATGTGGAGAGACGAGAAATGTTATAAGAAGAGTTTTAAATATTACTATCGATAGCTAAAACAGAAGACATTCCCGAAACATGATACGATTGAGAATAATGTCTAAGATGACAATGACAAAGATGAATGGAATCGAAACGTGGACTGTAACATACTCGTAATTCTAACAACATGAGAGACCAAAACGATCTTTTAGACCATCGTTCGATGGACTGTAAATTTGTACTGTATTCTTATTTCTAGACGCTTCAGAAATATGTATGTAGACGGAGAAAGTTGGTTAAAATACCTATTTATGTAGATTGAGCTATAGTTTTGTTTTTTATCTTTTCAGAACACTATTTTAGTTGTTTTTGTACTATTGATTGTAGGTACCGGTCATTGTAGGGCCCACGTTAAGGCTATAGTTTTACTTCTTATAGTTTTACAAAATGCGTTAACGTTTTTACCCCACTAAACATGAACTGATTTTGTTGATTCTTTTATAATATTATAGACAAGTAAAAACTAGGTCGTCTCGTTTTCCTTTTTTTGAATGAGAAATAATTAACCCTAATTATGCGTTTTTTAACTAAAAATCTTCCTTATACTTATTTCGTGATAATTATTAAATTAATCAAAATTTTGATTAAAAAAAAAGCTGGCAGCTAAACGATACTCTTAAGCAGTAGACCTCGATGGGTTGATATTATCTGCAGAGGTCGTCTGTATTTATTACCTGCAGCCATAATATCGGCGTTATTCACATAGTAATAACTACAAGTGCAAATGTAGTGACTGTACCAGCGTCTTCTAGCGTAGGCATCTTCTATCCTTGTCAATGGATGTACGTAAAATTCGCAACGAAGCGATATTTCGGCTCGGCACTTACTCCCCGTGGGTTCGCGCGGCTTATTGAATACAAATTGTTTCTTTATCAGTCAACTTTCGCGGGAGAGACGCCAAAAATAATCGTGTATTGTGAACTGATCCTTTTGTGAGTACACGTTTACTCTAAAATGTTTTATATTCAACTAGCAACACCTTTTTACTGCTCTGAAAACATTTGTTGGTTTTATTTTGTAAGCTGTCAATTTCAATCAGTACCTATCTCTAAATTGAAATTGAATTTTATGTACGCTTCGATCATTTTGTTCTTGTTGCAAAAAGTGAGTAGAAAAGCATGGGAACTATTCTTGTTAAGCGCAATATAAAGTAATATTTTTTACTTAATCTCTAATTTGCTTGCACGCAGTACTAAGTGCCTAATCAAAGCAGGCAAAGGTAATTTGTAGAGACCTGTTCCGTCTGATTGGAACGTGTTAACATGTTGTATATTGAAGGGTTCCTTCGCTGAATGGCAAAAAGGGAAGCCTTATAATTACATCTTATAATGTGCGTCTATTTTATCCGAAAGTACTTACTATGAGAAGAACAGTAGTAGAGAGTATTTAATATACAAAGTATTTTATCCCCTTCAAACTTTCCAACTCTCAATGAATAAAATCTGAAAAAGGCATACTAGGTATCTAGCATTCGAAAAATCAATTTATATTGTTTCACAAATTGAAAATATTTACGTGCCCAAAATACAATGGCTTCCTACTAAACTTAGTATTGAGAGGTGAAGATATACTTCGTGTCATACCAAATGCTGCGGAACCAAATGATTATTTACCGAGTAAAATAATATCACCTGCTTGTCATCCCGTGTCAGGTGTAAAATAACAGGGCGAACGTGTTTCTGTGATCATTCCATCCATCAACAAACGTGTGACATTTGAATCAGTTACCAGGGTTTCTTAGATCGCTGCCTATGCTACCTACCTGCAGACAAGCTAATGTTTATATTAGGTATAGTATAGCACTTGTTAACGCGATAGGAGAAGAAAAAAAACGAGTGTGCAGTCGGTTTTTATATTCTGAATTTTGAATGAAGAATGTTTCAAATTAGAATAGCCTCTAATGTAGGCATTCAATAGTTTATGGGGGAACGAGGTATGGTGTTCCTCCATTGAAAAGGGAGGATCTTCCGACATTCAAGGTGGTTAGCCTGGCGGGCTGAAGCCCGACGGTTGATGTCGGACATTTGTATATGTGTTAGAATCGTTGTAAACTCTCATAGTGCGATTCAGGTTTTGTTGTTGTAGCTTCACTCCGATAGATAGCGCTTTACTTTTTTTGCCATGTCGCGAGTAGAAGTCGCTACAAGTTTAATTGAATCTCTTAAATACGTTGTTGTTGGTGGATCGAAAATCCAGACATTCTAAAAGCTTTTAGTGCTCCTTTTTATTTTAGCGTGTTCTAAAAATGACACACCATTGATTAATTGAAATAATTAATTGATCAATGCGCGGCTAGTTCGAAAATCAAGTTTTCAGGTAATCTGTACAGTCCGGTATGGTCTAGTGGCTAGGATACCTGGCTCTCACCCAGGAGGCTCGGGTTCGATTCCCGGTACCGGAAAATCTTTTTTACTTTTTAAATAAATCTTGTTGTTTCCAAATATTAAATAATATAATACAATACATTTGAACTCAGTAAGGTAGTTATAAGTATACATTTTCGATTAATAAAGTCGATTTAAAAACATAATTAACGAACCAACAACACTAAATACAAAAACCTGTCCGATCAACAAAAAGTAAATACAACCAAAATGGTTTCCCCTTTCAACTGCCACCGCTTCGAAAAACAAGCTTTTTTAAAACAGTATACACAAAAACTATCCAGACGGATGATACAGATAATAGCAACAGGGCAAAAAACCCTTCGGCCGCTAACATTCGCGTGCCGTGGGGCCTTTTCGACCGCAATTTTTCGCCACCGCTGTATACGCCGATGTTTTTTGTAACCCTCCAACGCACGACTGATTGATTTACGACCACTACTCTGATCTAGTTTAGATACTTCGGATAGCATTCAAAATATTTGCTACACTAGGATAAAATATTAGGCTTCAATATTTCATGACTGCAGGCTTTGTTTTGGAAAGTCTAACTTCACAGTGGAAAAATTTTGAGTATTACTCTTAATTAATCATCAATTCAAGCATAGCTTATGATTTGCTAAACAATATTTATTTCAGATATTTTGATATTTTCAGTATATCCTCCATTAGTTAAAGAATAGCTGAAGAAGAAGAAGGTATTTTCATTGTTAGTTTCTCTACTTAACTCATCATCATCATCATCTGACAATACCCACTGCTGGGAAAAAAGCTTCCCCAATCACCACGCTTCTGTATCTACCATTCTCATGCAAAGTTCATCCACGATGCCAAAAACATTGTTCATCTATAATTGTTGAAATACCGAAATTCCTAGTCTTTGTATACGTAATTTCTAGTCTTTGGCCGCCTCTAGGTTAGAATCTTACTCCACCTAACTACGCCTGCTTCCATTTGAGGTCCATTTCCTGTTTTCCAACCTCAAAAATCTTTGTGCGGCTTCGGTTCTCGTAATATATTAACTTAAGTACATACTTACTTATAAAAGTTTATTCGATTACTGCCATAGCCATCTCATAATGAAAAGGAAACTCACGAAATGTATTAAATTTTTCGTTTATTTAGAAAAAAATAACATTATTAAAATATTACTCGGAATATAATTATTGGTTGTTTAATTGCAAAGCACTGTTTTTATTTTTAAATCAGATCGTTGCCCCATACTAGGATTTCTCCTGTAGCGCGGGTACAGTTTACAAAAATACATGTCACATGCACACACAGCCAGACCCGAAACAACTATCTGTAGGTCGTACAAATTTTTGTTCCGTGTGGGGATAGTACCCACGACACGTAGCGCAGATAGCTAATCGCTTAGCCATTGCGCCAACCGTGTCGTCACTATATAGATGTAAGCAAAATCCTAAGTGTATGATTTAAATATTTCTTAACCCATTACAATTATTGTAGACACGTATTATATGAATTACTATTGTTCTGCGTTGAAATGTCGTATAAAGTGCGTATACAATATGATGTTACACCTATATAGATTGTTCACACGAAATCTGATATAACGATTGGCACATTTCCAAACACAGTGAATAAAGTAGGTAATCAAGTGGATTCAGATGTTATAAAAAAATCGTAAAATGTCACTCGTCGTTTTTGTGACACATTGCGAGATATTTCTTCGTCATACTCGTATACATTCAATACCACTGTCGTAGAGTTATAGGGCTAGTCATGTTCACGTTTGCGTAAAAAAGTGGAAATGATACTGGATTTTTTTTTGAAATCTGAAATCTGAAACATTGTACAGACAATTTGAAAGAATAGCTTTCAAGATTTTCACCTGAATCCTATCCATTTCAAACAGAGTACACTAGTGTTTATTTCGATGCAATTTGACTGTGTACACTGGGATGATCTCGGTGCATCGTTTTATTTCTGTTTGTCAGTTCTGTAGGCGACTTTAGGGGAACGTTCTGGGGTTATACAATACAATATATAGTCTAATTTTGTTAAATTATCTGATCATGATGATATTATGAGATAAATAAAAGAACAATTAAGTATCTGGCTATATTGAGAAAAATTATTTTATCATTCTAACTAGCGATCCGCCCCGGGTTCGCACAGGTAGCAGAGCATTCGCTATACACGCTTTCATTTTTTTTTTTGCTAAAACGAAATAAATAATTCTATTTTAATAAAGATATATAACTCTATTGGTTTACGCGGCGCACGCCAGTAAAGCTCCCAGTCGGCATGATGTTTCCGACATCTTCAATAATCATCGTCACATTTCAGCCAATTTACACAAAATCTTAATCTATACATATAAATAAAATTGGAGTGTCTGTTTGTAATATTTAAATAACCGTTTTTTACAACATGCATATGAATATATATACGGTACATACACCAAAATTTCATTTTTTACAATTTTTGTCTGTGTGTCTGTCTGTTTGTATAGGCTAATCTCTGAAATGGCTGGACCGATTTTGACGGGACTTTTATTGGCAGGTAGCTGATGTAATAAGGAGTAACTTAGGCTACTTTTACTTTAGAAAAATTCTTTTATTTTAGAAAAAAATAGGGTTAAGTGCATATGTATAAGTCTCACTAAAAAATACATTGTTAAGTTCCGACATCCACGCGAACGAAGTCGCGGGCACAGCTAGTTAATTATACAAACTTAACTTTTCTCATAAATCACTTCGTCCATTGGTGAAAACCGTATGAAAATCCGTTCACTAGTTTTTGAGTTTATCGCGATCAGGCAGGCAGACAGACGCGGCGGACTTTGTTTTATAATATATGTAAGTGATACCTATCAATAAAACATCTAAGCAAGAAAATTAGGTCTTCGGATCCCTAGTACATACATAAACTAAATTAACATTTTCACAGTATCTCTCACCCTCAACCAAAGCTCAAACCAAAGCGAAATAAAACTGGTCATAAAGATTAAAGATCACCCAGGCCCACAATTCATTCTGTTCACAATTTCTCGCTTGACAAAAGAGTAGCGCGCACAATTTGTCAATCCATCCATCCGCACTGTTAAAATGGGCCGTAAAACTTTTAACACTCGACCCTAGGAGAGTGGGGAGACACTCAGAATTTTGTAGTTCCGCATAGGAACCACATAAAGCGAAATGGGACAAGACCGGAACGGAATAAAAAGAAAGGTCGAGCCGGATACGATGTGCCCGACAGTAAAACCAGTACTTGGATGAAAAAAAAAAAAAAAAAACTTCAGTAGAATAAGATTTGGTGCGTCGTGACGTGCGAGACGTGAGCTTGGAATAAATAAATGGCCGGCGATTTTTTGTTGCGCGAACGATAGTGCTTAGAACTTTGATGGGACAAGTAAGTGAGTAAGTTGTTCATTATCGTGTACACAATGTACACAGTCATTATGTGAAGTGTCATCTATTTGACAAGGCAAAGATTGAGCTTATAAAAAACCTTAATTCAGTAGCGGTTTTGTCAGGCCGAGTTCACTTTATTCCTTGAAAAGTGTCTTATAAAGAGAAGCAAAATTTAAGTGATTAGAAACATATGTCATAAAAAATATAATAGCTTAACGCCTGTATTCCCCGAAGGGTTAGGCAATGGTGTAGTATTGTGCATGTACCTATACACCTATGAGACTCAATGCTGTTTCCATTATTAGTTCCTTTGTAATAAGGGAGCGAGCCTTGCCATCTACCGGTCACAATAAGGATCTCCGGACTGGTATTGAAAATTTCCTAAAATAACCCAATATAATTTGCGGATTGAACTCAACACCTCACGCTCTACAGCCGTGTTTAAATAATTGATTCACTATTAATAATAATTTTGTGAGACTGCCTCATTGGTCTAGTGGACGCAAGCGCGACTGCTGAGCGTGATGTCCTGGGTTCGATTCCCGGGTCGGGCAAAGTGTTATTGGGTTTTTCCGTATGGAAATTCTTAGTCAGCACGGAGTCTGGAACTGTGCCCTGTAGATTGCAATAGGCTCGCTCCCAACTATATTGGACTCTAACAGCATCGGCGAAATGTGGGTGTACAATAGTACACCTCTGCCTAACCCTTGGGGGAATACAGGCGTGATGATATGTTATGTGTTAATAATTTTGTAAATAATATTGACTCCTTTTATAAGACGGAACGCTCATATTACTAAGCAGTAAACATCTATACATGAAGATTTACTTGAACATCATTTTGAGACCACAAACTCGGCGACTTTTATTGATTACGCAATACATAAAGCAAATAAATCAAGTCTAGTATTAATATTCGATAAAGTCCCATACCGAGGTCATATTACATAATAAATTCCTATGACAAACGACTTTCTTGTTGATGGAACATGTACTAGACAGCTTAGGTAATGTGTGCGATTTGTTATGTACATAAAGATATTGGTTTTCTCCTTTCACGAATATTAATAGCGATTTGAGCGAGTGTGGCCATTATTCTCTTTCTTGCTTGAGTCTGGTTAGTATCTACTTTGGTTGCCGTAATCTGATATAAAAATCATTGCTTAAAGTGTGGTTAAAACCCAGTCAGTAGGTTGGTAGCGAGACTGACTGCCTAGCTGAGCTATAAGCTCCGCGACATAATCTTATCCTACATTATCTCTAGTACAAACAGATTTTTAAAGGTATTAAGCGCTGTTTGATTTAATTTCCTCCTAATTATTAACATAATTATTATTTTTAGTTTCTATTTTTTATTAAGTTCTCATCCATATGTTATCATTCTGAAATATTCTTAAAAATCTAATCAAAGCAGCAATTCAGGTCCCCAAAATACAGTCGCTTAGTTTGGGGGCCACTGTTTACCCTTTATCATGTCAACCGTTAGTTACTAGAAACTAGTATAACACGTATACTGGAACTATCTAGATTAGGTAATAAACTTAATTATCATTATTATCTCTGATTACCCTAACAGAGTGCGCTTGATGGAAAGGTATATATCGCCGTGAAGGTTCTTCTAATGCTCCCCATTCCCACGACGGAAAATTAACTAGTCAGCAAACTCCAAAATCATGCCAACACGAAAAAGAAGATAATATTTATGTGGGTATCCTTGATGTCTGTAGGGCACATTAGCACGTATACATGTATTATTTTTACATTCCCCATGTTATTTCCGCGACCGCATTAAACGGACCCTTCTGCTCACACCGGAAAAGTTAATGAGCGTGAAGATAAGTAGTATTACAGTAAAGTGACCCAAAATGGTGACCAGTGTTTGATGTTGTGTTGGTCAAACTTTTGTGTTTAACATGACACATTTATGATGAAAGATACGAAGTAATGTGCGGTTCTTGACATAGAATAGACATCTTTATTACTACTAGCAACCATAGAGAACACATGACTAGACTGACTAGAGTAGTCATATTTCCTCAACGAGTCTCTAGAGGACACATAACTACACTAGTCATGCGTCTTCTATGTGTCTCTAGAGAACATATGACTAGACTAGTCTTGCGATCTCTATGTGTTTCTAGAGAACATATGACTACATTAGTCACGCGGCCTCTATGTGTCTCTAGAGAATACATGTTTAGACTAGTCTTGCCTTCTCTGTGTCTCTAGAGAACACATGACTATACCAGTCTTGCGTCCTTTATGCTTGATAGCGATTATTTGTCCGTTTGCCAAACGTGGTGAACTGGTGACTATTGGCTTAATTCCACACATGTCATGTATTAGAAGAGGTTTACGAAAAGAGTTCATCCGTACCTAGATCGTTTGTGATTTATTTAAAAAAAATGGTTGTGGTTTCATGAATGCACCTTATTTGACCAAAAGTCGCAAACGATAACGCGAAGTTAATTATATGTCTTGCTGACTCCTGCTCTCTCCTTTAAATATATAGGCCGTGAACTTATCCACCTACCACAGAACACTACAATAATATTAGCTATAGTCTGTTAGTGAAACCCCCTAGGGGCGCGCTTATGGCATGTTTCCTGCACGCAACCTTCCTTTCACACACGGGAAACGAAACAGCTGACTTATTTTATTTTACCCATTTCCTCACATGCATGGAAATAATGCATTGTGACAATGAAGGATTGACTAGTCATGATCTATGGATGCGAGGTTTCAACTTCATAAGGGTGGGTCCATGCAGGGTCGGTCCACGCAGGGTGGGTCCACTCAGAGTGTTTAAATGTTATGACAATGTTTAACATGCAATGTTTTCTGTCAGTGGTTAGCAAGTCGCTAAGGGTTTCTAACAATCGATATGTATCAATGGACATGGCATCCACTTTGTATTCTAGACAAGTTCTAGTTAAACAAATTTAAGAATCTGGCCGCATAGAAAAAGACAATAATCGAAGGAATTTGTATTTCCATAAAAAAATTGTTTGTCTACCCTCGGCGGGTCCATTATGAATTGATTTGTATTCAATCGGAGTATATTCAAATCAGTTATTGTGTTCTTTGTGCGAAAGGGGACGGTGTTACGCCTAGTGATATTATATGTTGGCGGCTTTTGCGATGGCGGAAACTGTTATTTTAAGGATATTGAATTTGGGTGTCGAGTGTTTCAATGCCTTTTGTAGTCAGAGCTCCTATAATCCTAAATTGAGTAAACAAACTTATAATATTGTAAATGACTAATAAGTAGTTGGGCAAAATGAGATGTGTGAAATTGCTAAGCTAAGTCGAAACTTTTTTGTCGTATTGGCACGAGCTTGGAATCCGTATCCATGCCGTAGTGGAAAGATCACCTATTCAGCAAATCTGACTATGCAGGGTGCGTCAGATGATCTATGATATGGTCAAATCACCAAACTAGTCAAAAACAACGGCAGTAAGCAGTACGTAAAAGAAGCAGTAAAAAGTGTGGTAAAAGTGGTTTTGTTCTGCAAAATGCGCAGCAAAGTGAGAATTTTATGTTCATTTTTCTAGCACACTTTGTATTGTACTTCACAAATCGTTCTAGACATTCCAAAAAACCTGATAGTTTATACCGCACATTGTACACCAAACACCCCGTTCTCAGATATCAATCACTCGGATTGGTGGCACGGTCCGTGAATCAATCACCGGTACTCGCAAACGGCACGCCTCTAATGTATTGGAAAATTGAACTCTCAACGTGTTCTTATTTTGTTTTGTGGTGTTTATGTTCTGTAATTTTATCTTTGTTTTCGAATTGTTATTTGATAGTTGTCGCTAGAGGTGGATATTACGGTTTCTATATTGACAACTCCACAGTATTTTGTTGGTGACATAACCTGAAACTCTTTCCAGAACTGCAGTTGTTTTTATTGATCCAATATTAATATGGATAGAAGATGGTGCTCCATCTTCAATACTCAATCATTTATGTTTTTACGTTTGTGATATTATATTTGCATACTTATACAGTACTAGCTTCCGCTCGCGGCTTCGCCCGCGTGGATTACGAATGCGTGCATTTTCCCGGGATAAAGAGTAGCCTATACGCTATTCCAGACTACAATCTATCTTTGTGACAAATTTCATCTAGATCCGTTCAGCCGTTCTAGCGTGAAAGAGTAACAAAAATCCGTCCATCCATCCATCCATCCATCCTCACAAACTTTCGCATTTATAATATTAGTAAGATTTCTCAGGCAGGTAAGGATACCCAGATTTCCGACCAAAGTCTTTTTTTGAATCTGAGTCAGCGTTTGGGGAAGGTCGCCCGATCATCTCCTAGGTATGAACTTATGAAAAATCCTGTACCAATCTACTCGGCACGCTGAACAAACAATTTGGCTGTCGAGTCTTTACCTACTCCTATTTCCTTTAGCATATTATTAAATTTCATTGTAGGTACAGAGCATGTCGGGTATTTTTCTGGAAAACAACTTTTTTTATTTTGTTGGCTCTTTTAGCACAAAGACATCATGCCTGTATTATGCGAAACTAATTTCTATACGCAAATCAATTTCCAACTTATAACACTATTACATAGGTATCAGAATCCTATGTAACTTTTAAACTGAAGTAATGTCATCTCGGCAAATGGTAGAAATGTAAAATCCTTCTGCATGTTCTGTTATTTTAATGGATTTCATCTTATTTTTCGTTAGTAACTTTTCTTTTGGATCGTTCGATGTTGGGAAATTTTTTTTGCAGTGGTCTACTTGTGTGTGAAGCAGTGACTAATGTATGTACATAACTATAATATGTGGCTTGTTTTGACAAGACAATGCAGTCAGGTTGAAGAGGGCTCGTATTTAGTATGTAACTCGTGGTGAGACACTCAATTGATGTTTCCGATTGAATGAACAAGATATTTACTTGGAGCTGATAAAACCAACTAGTAAAATATTTTGTTTAAATGGAGAATTAACATTTAGTTATTTTACCTATTTGCTTTTGCGCGAAAATTATAAACAAAAATATACCTATTTACTTTATATTAGGTAGTAAAAAATTAAAATAATGCATTTGTGGGAAAAGCGGTTCTCGCATCGAATGTCAGGATTATACCTATTTGTGCATGAAAATGGTGAAGTATAAACAATTTTGTATTAAGTTTATGAGCTCAATTTAGTTCTAGAGTTCAGCAATGTATCGTTTTATACCATTAAAAAAACGTGTACGTAAGTAATATTTACAAAGATAGAATACGATTTTTTTTTGTCAAACAAGGAACGACAGGAATAAAATTAAAAGAGGTAACAGCAGCACCGTACAATAACATCAGCTGTATAGAAATCGAATCACATACTCCTTGATTTTGAGGAGATCACACCCGGAATACAAATTTGGTGTCAGTTCGATCCGAGGGTGAAAACTTGTCATTTCTAGTTATAATCGAAGATGTACGATTCGAGAACCGAACAAGAACATAGTATCAGTTTAAAAATAGGTACCTACGAATACAATCTTCTTTTAAAAGAATTAGTTGTACACCCACATTTTGCCGACGATTATTAAGTTCTGTATAATAGTGAGCTAGCCAATTGCCATTTACAGGCCACAATTCCAAAATCTGGATTTCTACTCATAATTTTCTAACAAAAAAAAACACAATAACATTTTGCCCAACCCGGGTATCGAAACCAGGACCTCACAGCAGTCACGCTTGCGGCTAGAACAATGAGGCAGTCAAAATTAAATTATAAATTGTCGATACTCATTCATCAGTCATATCAATTATTCTGCTTGTTCCGTCCATTCCGTTCTATTGTCTGAAAGATATTAAGTAACATTATGATTTAGGAAAATCTATTTTAGAAGAGAGAAATACTTTTCCTGTAACTTCTGTTCATTACAATATCCTTTTTCTAATCAATCAATAATTAAGCTTAAATGATACTGCAGATCAAAGTCCTGATTAAACGCGGACGTTTGCGCAATTCGGGTCACATAATAATTAGATATTTACACGTAGACATAATGAAACAGAAAGCTAACTAAGCATTGACATTATAATTCAGTATAACAGTTATACAATGCGGTTATTCGCATAAGAAAGACCTGAGAGATGACACAATAGGGTGAAAAATCATATCTATGCTAATCACAATAAAACAAAACTTAATAAAAAAACAGAAATGAAAAGTTTAACCGCTACCGTCTAGAGGTTACGACTGAACCGAGGGCCGGGTTATTTCATAGAGACAACCAAGCACCTACTACAGTTTACGAGCACATTCCTGAAGTTCTTTAACATTTAAAACACCACTATATTAAATTTTCGTGAAGCGGTTACAGCGCTAAAGCTGAGTTTGTGGGACGTAACACGATATCAACTAGAAAACTATTATCTAAAAATGGCTTTATATTTTTTCTGTTACCAATAAGCAATAGCAATAAATATAATTAATGTTAGCAATAAATATATACTTCACATGTACTCATTGAGAGTTTAAAAGTTACTGTGCTTTTTTAATATTAACATTGAATTCCAATTCCAATACTCATATCTAGGTCTATCTACAAAAAGAAAGTGGAACCCAAATTAAGGTTGACGACACCTGAAAACTGATTTGTAGCTGTAGCACATGCTAAAGTAAACTGAGATGAATTAAATTCGCATAAAAATATTTTTCTAACTCCTCGTCTAGCGTACAATTTCTCAAACCTCCAACTGCAAAACTTTTAATTAAACTGAAAGCTGTAGTGTCACCTGAGAATACACTCTAAATAATTCTCTGGTCAGTGTCCTATTAAATATTTTATTTTGTAATCTCGCAACACAGCGCTCGCTCTTTTATTGACTCAGCCAGACCTCTATAAAGTTGGTACCCTTTACGACACCAAGAACTAGAGCTTTTTGCAACGTTTTGTATGATTAAAATTAATTATTTAATAATGAAATGCTATATTGCGGGAATTGGGCTAGTTTTGTATGCCTGGGATTTTGGAGGGCTCCATTAAGGTGGGTAGTGTTGACAGAGGACTGTGTGGTTCCTTTGTAAGGGGATATAAGGTAGGGATTTTGATTGGTCGACGTAGGTACTCATATCGTATGCTTTTAGATATTCCTTTTTATTACAGGAAGTTTCTAGATTTTCTAACGGGTTTTCCTAACACATATTTAATGACTGGACTAGATGATTAATTGAGTGTATACGAGATTTTGGATAGTTTGGAAATTATTTCAGCTATACCTTGTAATTATTTGTATCGGTTTGTGATGAAACATAAAAAAAACTTCAAATCTTGTCAAATCTCTGATAATATAATTTCAAATCTGATCTTATCTTTTCGTGATTAAACATGGCTTAACTAACATCAAAAGTCACTTGTATGACTTGATATGAGATTTAATCAGGTTAGGATAGATCAGTTTTGGAAAAATCGGGTGTAACACTTATACATTACATAACGTCATGGTTTTATTCCCCGAAGGATTAGGCAGAGGTGTACTGATGTATACTGATGCTGTTATTTAGGCCCATGTAATAGGGGTAGCCTATTGATATCTACGGGGCACCGTTCCAAACATCGAGCTGCTAATAACACTTTGTAATTAAAATAAAAGCACATTAAGCAGTTGGTCCCGGGTGTCATACGAAGACCTATGATAGTCGTTACGGGTGTCAGTAAAAAAAAGTCTGACAACCAGTCTAACCTTACAGTATCAGTGTCTCCTAGTAATTGGATGGCGGAAGTCAGAAGGCAATCGCTCCCTGTAAAATATTGATATTCAGCCGCAACCGGTTTGATTGGAAGCCGACCCCAATATTGTTGGGAAAAGGCTAGGCAGATGATGATGATTATACCTCCTGTAATTGCTAACTTTTGTACTAATCATTTCTGAAATAAAACGTAGGCGATATAAAAATTACAAAATGTATTTCTTCTACCATCCAAAGTAATCAACATGCGCGCAGGAGTTGACATTGCCGCAGTGTTTTCTGTCCGTGAGTTTAGGACAGGCGCGACCACCTTCCTTCTTCTCCCGCACCACGCTTCTGTACCGGAGCATGTCGCCGAAGCCGCAGGTTACCGAGCAGGGAGACCAGTCGCTCCATTCTGAGACTAGGCAGTCATTAGCTGAAACAATAGACTGATTCTTTGAACATAACTGGAAGTCACTCAAGAAGAAGTCGCGATGGATGATGAAAAAAGCTCATATCGTAAGACGGAACTGTCCGAAGGCTGGACTAATCTTCCTTACAAGGGTCCTCCTGTCTACGAACAGGTTTATACTAACCTAGAATATTAACCAAGGATTTTTCCGACCCCGTACCGTACCTATAGGTAATGTAAAAATCTAGGAAGCAATTTTTTTTAGTACTGTTTTATTAATTTGAGTGAGTTTGGCAGCACTTCACCTATTTTTACTATTTAGTTCTGGTTTCCGATTCTTTCGTAAGTACATAGATATAATTAAGGTATTCTGCTACTGAGTAAAATATGATTGACTTAGCGTAAGCGAAATTCTAAGTTTCTGGATTGACTTAAATATTTGAGTTGTTCGAATGTAATATTTCTTACGTTGGATCCTATTGACAGCATGATGTAGACGTGATCTGAAGTGTCGGGGCAGATGCTTGTGGAGGCCCAGCTTCCTGCCATGCGCAACAGCCAACACCACGTCATCCATGTTCTTGAGATCACCTTCAAACTCTTTCTCTGTTGTCCTGAAATTATTAAATATGGTTGACAGTTGCCGTGAGTGGCTCCTAAGGTCCTAATCTTCATATGTATATAAAAATCTCGTGAATGTTCGTTTACGCTAATCTCCGAAATCACTAAAACGATTTTAATGAAATTTTATAAATGTGTATTGTTTGGCCCAATTTGAGAGATAGGATTTTTATCCATATAAGTACACCACATGTATGACGGAGCATCACTTGAGAACGGCTCGACCGATTTGGCTGTTTTTTTTTTGTTATGTTACAAACATATTAGGACAAGATTTGTATGAAAGTACATTTTGGAAAATTCAACGGAAATGTCGGATGTTTGAATGGTATTTTTGTATCAAAAATCTCAATTCTTATTTTCTTCATTAGTAAATTGCACTCGTGCGAAGCCGGGGCGGGTCGCTAGTACATTTATAAATTGCGAAGTTCAGTTGGGGCTAATTTCATGTTAAATACTACTAGTGGAACTGGAATCCAACCCCAATAAACTTTGAAAGGGGCAACGAGGATGTATAAGATAGTTTCTCATCTACAAATTACTATTTAAGCAAAGATAACATCAAACAACTATTGGCATGGTCGAAATCCCCATGAACAGTAATTACTGTAATGGAGCCTTTGTCTATTCTCAAACATACAAAATATGTTTACAAAAGTAGGTAACCATAAGTACAGTCGAACTCTCTATTCATTTTAGGATAGATGTTTTTGAGTTCAACATAGGACAATACACCAAAAGTGATAAATTAACTTTTGGAGGTGATTGTACTCGACCCAATAAGCAAGCCTTGGACTTTTAGAAACGAAATCTGACAAACAGACATTTTCTGATTAGTTTTTTTTTTTGGTACATAAACTCAACGCAAATAATCCAGGGGTCATAAACTTTATACCAGTGCTTCCAAAAGGATTTTTAAGAATGCTTTTTTGTTAACATGTTTTTGTTTTTCAGAATTCATAGAAACTGATATTGTTGTATTTAGTATTATAGTTTTCCCTTGACTTGTAAAAAAATGTAATTATTAAACAAGTATTAGATAGTCAATGAAGAAAAAAAAGCTGTTTTTAGTTAAGTGACGCTAAATCTTTGTTTATAAAGCCGGTAACGATATGAAAGTCTAACAATTTCAATGCTGTTGGAGTGAGTTTCTGTGTTTCATACAAAATGTGTTTTTTTTTATTTTTTCAGAAATCAGTCCTTTTACTCAAACTTGATAGTGAGTATCAGTATTTGGGTGTACTTTTTTTATTCGAATTGCCTTTATTGAGTCCTTTGTAGGACGCGAGCGTATTGCCATTTACTGGGTACAATTCCAAATTCCGGGTTGCAATTGAGAAGTTCAGAAAATCCCAATAACACTTTGCCCGAACTGGAAATCGAACTCAGGGCCTCGCTTTATGTGGATCCTCTCGTTTAATTTGGAGTATATTGAACTCCACCTAAAACATGCGGACTATACAGGCAATACAAGGATTAATTAGTAAATATTTCCCGTCGTAAACATTATAAAGTTTTTAAATTAACACTTACGTGGTAGTCGGAGCATTAGTGACAACGACCACATAATTTTCAGGAGCATTGGGCCTCGGAGTTCCAACAGGTTCTTCTTCTAAATCCTTAAGTTTATCTTCTTGGTTCCTTGGTATTACTACTTCAGGTTCTTCCACTTCATCATTGAAATCAACGTCATCATTATCATCGTGGACTATTGTCTTTCGTGGCAATCCTTTATGTTTGTTTTTTGCTTTTAGTACTGACATTAGTTCTTTACGAGCTAAGTCATTCAGTTCTTTCGTTGAGTATTCTTTTACCTGAAAGTCATAAACGTGAGATATCTAAATATTTACTCAACATAATATTTTAACCAAAAAATAACCTTTCTATTATACACTAATCTTTTAAAAAATCTATTCATTGTAAAAACTCCGAGCATTAAAAAGTAGCACAATGGGTTCGCAAATTGTCAATTCTTATGTAAAACTGTGATTCTATACGATTTTGTTAGCCCGGTAGCTGTAAACGGCTAGATAACCATATCAAACCTTCTTCAAAAATATTATCACAACCGAAATTAGATTGAACAAAACATACTTGTTTTTTATTCTTGTGGTTGTTACTTAACATTGGGATTAAAAACACCACAACTACGACTAAATAGAAATATTATTACATAGTGTTTCCTTTAATTAAACTATAGAACGTTAGATGTTCTCCCTCATCATAAAACTAGCACGCAACAGGATGTAGCAGAACAGAATGATTTGATTAAACACTTAAAGGACTTTAGTATCAGTGTAACCCAATAGCTCGTATAATGTGATCATGTAAATATTAACATAATAGTTACATTACACCGCTTTGAAGGGAGAAAAGGAAGGATGTATGGTGTTTCAGTTTTAGGATATGGAAAAGGCTGCGTTGACTGTTCGAAATAATTTTGGGACTACTTCGTATTATTCGTCTTTCACTATACATTGGCACAGATTGTCGCACGGTAGCCGACGTTTCAAACTGTGACGCATGCAGGGCGAGGCGATGTATGGGAGTGTAATTTTATCTGTATGATCGAAGTTTTACATGAAAATGAGCTAGAATCACAATTTGTGTCTCCAATATTTACATATTTTTGTATATGAATTACTGTTATTGGTGTAAACCCATTGTAATTGATTAAATACATTAATTATAGAATAATTACGAATGAAACGAAAAAAATTTTTTGGAATAAGATGTACCCTTTTTCAGTATTCAAGACAACTCTCTATCATCAGCTGAATTAATGGTAGCAGTTCCCAGTGTCTATAATAATAAAAGTCGATAGCATGATGGAGACCTTCGGCTTGTGCAGCGTATTAAGGTCGGGAAATCATCTCGCAGCAGGCTTACCGCGGTATGTCATAGAAAATTAATAAAACTTATTAAATACCTTAGTTATTTCAACTTTCGCGATGGCAGGCAGTTCCCTCAGCAGTGGGTAGTAGAACCCGGCGGCAGGATGGTCTGGGACCCTTGGCTTGTGTCTCGTGACAGGATCAGGGGGAGTCGTCTCCCACCGCGGTGCAGTGAACGTGAGCCCACTCGCTGCCCCCGCGTCTAGTGGCTCCAACTGTTTACAACCAATTTTATGCAGTGGGTTCAAAGACTTACGATAATAAAATTTTGGACTTGATGAAATTGTTTTATTCCAAAAATAGATGCGTAGTTTTTTTTTAGTTTGACGATAAGAAGCTCTTTGTGTGATTGGCGCTTCTATCAAGGACAGTTTCAAACAGCGCATACATTTTGTTGATTTAAATACAGATAAATTAATGTAAATCTTAACTAATTAAAAGAGCTTATATAAGAGCTTCCGAAATTATTTGGTATTGCAATATCCATGTATTCTTTGTCTCACTGTCTATCTATAGGTGGATACAAAAATAAATGTTTTCTTACATCAAGAGTAATCTGATCCACCCAGGAAGAGTCCACACATAGATTAACACCATCCACACCGATGAACCAATCAGGGGACGGAATCATGCGGCACATCAATGAAACCTGCAAAATTCGATGCTTATAATAAAAACCTATGCTTTGTTTCAAGAATATCTCTAGAATAGTGGTTGTCATGTGTCCATGTGTAACGAAACCTTAGATTGTCTGATGTATAAATGTAATCTCGACACCATCATTGTTGGCTAATCCTTCCACTACTATAGGAGAAATGGGTGTCAATCTACCTGGACATAGACAGCCTACCTCCTTTTAGCAGTTGGAGAGTGTATGTGATAGTCCCTCTATTTAATACACAGGCAATAGGTTTACATAAATCTTCTATGAAAATAAATACTTACCAAGGTATGTCCACCATCAACAAACACCATGTTCTCAGTCTCCCCTGTACCAGCTCCGATGGCTGGCGCAGAAAACTGGTCATACACCTGCTGATCATCATCGCCTTCCTTCACCAGGTCGTCGATCTTGCCGTACTGAGAGAAAGCACGTACTGAAGGCTTGGCAGATGCTCCTAAGCGGTAGAGGCTGTAGTTGGAGCTGTGTGACTGACCTGACGAGGAATAAAAAAGGGGAATGAGAAAGTTTATTTGAAAAAGTTTGGTGTTATTGTCACATCTTCTTGCTGTTCAAAGTAGACGCAATAGTTGACGATCGATTGGCAAACGAAAAAAACGTGTATCAGGTTCAGTCAAGCAAAGAGATAAGTACACAGATGGATACATTACAGATGCAATTGAGTAATAAATTAGATATTATTTTGATGAATCTGCTCATCGACTGTCTCATTGGTCTAGTGGTCGCAACCGCGACTGCTGAGCGAGGGTTCGATTCCCGGGTCGGGCAAAGTGTTATTGGATTTTTCTGTATGGAAATTCTCAGTAGTAGCACGGAGTCTGTAACCGTGTCCGGTAGATACCAATAGGCTCGCCCTCTATTACATGGGACTCAATAACAGCATCGGCGAAATGTGGGTGTACAAAAGTACACCTCTGCCTTACGCTTCGGGGAATACACGGGCGTGATGCTATGTTGAATTTAAGATGTAGTTTAAGGTACTTTTTTTTTACAATGCTAGTTAATTTGGTGATCTTGGACACCTATTTCAGTGATCTATTTGATACAAGGAAATTCAAAGTAGCATGGATATGACAATATTTATTCTCTTATATTAGTTACATAGAAGGTGAAGTTCAGACCTGACATCTAACATAACATACATATATAAACATAACTAGGTAAGTGAATACGCGTCCCACTAAATCCTAAGTACATTCCACTCGGTAGTATATTATGATATCCCTCCACAATTTACCTATTGAGCCCTGTTTACTGATAAAGACATTGCTCGTATGTATCGGTATATCAAGTTAAATTTAACGTGAACGCTTAAGGAAACAGTCCATCGAAGCGTATCTCTATAAGCTGTGTGATTCTCAAACGTTTCTCACAATATTAAAATAATTATTGTGGTGGGAATTTGATTAATATTTCTACAAGCTAATATGTGTAGAATTCTAGTAGACGATAGTAGTCAGCTGAGCGTGAGGTTCAAATACGAATTTTAAGTCGAGTAGTGTTAGTAGGTTTTTTGTATTGAAATTCTCAGTAGCAACTTGGACTTTCGGATTGCCCGGTAGATGGCAATAGGTTTGTCCTCTATTGCATGGGACTTAATACACCATCGGTGAAATGTCAGTGTACACTAGTACACCTTAGCTTAACTCTATATAATGGGGGGAATACATGCGTGAGGCTAAGTTAACTTGTAAGTTCTATTATATTCTAATGAGAATTTGATAAGCAAAGTGATACGTTTTTAGATGTACCTAGGCATTGTTATGTATAATTATGTAAAGTTAAAGGAGCAGTATACGTCTAAACACTAATTTAAATAACCTCATATTGCAGAGGTCGTATTCCCAGATGGAGGTGTGGTTATAAAACTTGAATTGTAATTTGAAAACTTCGAATGGTTATTTTCATTACACAAAAGAGCTGTTACAATTAACTGTAAAGCGAATTTTAAAAGCAACATTTAAAGTGTTTTATTCTCTAAATACTTTTATTATTAATTTACTACTTATATTTAATTTAAGCCTTTACATGAATAAATTCAAACCGAATATACCTATTATAAGAACGGCCAATTATTCAAATAACTAATTCAATTGAAACTTATTTGCATTTGCAGAATGGCCCTGGAAGCTTATACCTTAGCTTTTATCGAAACATTTTATAGACCATTTGCTTGGAAACAAGCGAAGTGAGATATGCAAATATAGCAGTTTTCTAAGGCCTGACTATGTTCGTTTTATTATAATTACTTGATAGTCATCGTCTGAGTGCGCACTGAAATTATCAATAGGCTGAATTGTGAATTATTTATGAGAGAATTTTAGTGAATTATCTTTATGTCAGGGCATTTGGGGGACAGGGAGAAATTAATCTGGAGAACAGGTTAAGTACTCTTAACGTACTGCCAATAGGTATGTCTCTGTCGTGCACCGCGGGAATATTAATCCATACCTACATATACGTATAATAAAATTATAACAGGCTGATGTCTGTTCATTATAGTCATTGGAGAAAAACTAATATGTGGTCTTTATCAGAGCAACAGAAGCCAAAACAACAGTTTTTAGATTTTGATGTTTGTCTGTCTGTACACGCGTCACGCAAAAACGACTGCATGGAATTGAATGCAGTTTTCACCGATGTATTGCTAGAGGTCTAACTTAAAATATAGGCTCTATTTTACCGCAGGAAAATATCAGATTCTAAATTCCACGCGTACGAAGTCGCGGGCAAAAGCTAGTAGGTAAAAAGTTGATTATATTGTCAACTATGCTATTATTTATTCTTTTCTTTAGTCAACTTTTATTACTCGCGTAGAAATGCTAAAAAGCTAGCAATATTTTCTACTTTTTTTTCCAGACTAATCGTTGATGTTATGCTCGTAAATCCAAGTTTTGATACGAAACACTGGGAGTTCATTCAACTGGGTATTATTAGAGAGCGGGACTTCCATCAAAAAAACAGACGCAAATAGAATGTATAAAATTAAATGTTAAAAACTTTACGTAATATTTAGATTGGTTTGATTTAGACTTATGATTATTATGTGCTCGTTGAAAGAGACCGAGTATTATTAGTGTTTAAAAAAATAAAGTATTTAGATCTAAAAGTACCTATTTTGTTATTTTAGTTATAGTAATGAGCTTCAGTGTACAGTCAGAGTCAAAAGAAGAGATACATTATTATTTTTATAAATCTTACAAACTTTAAGTTATATATTATCTAAGAATTGCTTAAATTTATTGACTAATGTAATAGTTCTTTAAGAAAATTAATAATCTATTTTAATAAATGAATTAGTTGATCACTGACTACTGACCAGTACTGTCGACAAATTACTAGGCGGTGTTCATGCAATTTAGTGGTTTTTAAGTAAAATTATTTGAAAGAACTGTTTCATTGGTCTAGTGGTCTCAGGCGCGACTGCTGGGCATAAGATCCTGGGATTGATTCCCGGGTCGGGCAAAGTGTTATTGGGCTTTTCTATATGGAAATTCTCAGTAGCAGCACGGAGGCTGGATCTGTGCCCAATATATGGCAACAGGCTCGCCTCCTATTACATGGGACTCAATAATGGCATCGGCGAAATGTGGGTGTTAAATAGAACACCAGAGGTGTACTACTGTCTAACCCTTCGGGGAATACAGGCGTCATGCTATGTTATTATTTGAAAAACAATCTCTTGTAGAGACCGCGACCCGGCAAACGTAGGTTCGGACGCCCTCAGGGTAGTTGGAGCGATGACCTCCACCAAGTAGCTGGCAGTAGCTGTATGAGAGTAGACGGGGATAGACTAGGTGGCGTGGAATTATACATATAGCTATCTCTCGCAGTCGCACAAGGATAATTGTGATTGGTGATAATGTCAAAAAATTCGATAAATTCGATTTAGACAAAAGTCATTGCTACGTTCCAAATGGTCGACCATATAATGTTAAATTTAAAACATGAACAGTTAACCGTTTTAACTGGAACTAATGTTTGGGAGGAGGCCAACATTCGTCTCACAATTGGATTCTATGATACACGCGTTCGCAGAAGATGAACTAAAAACTGAACTATGAAATGTCTACTGGGGAATTGTATTCGCTCATTCTAGAAAATTGCATATACAGAGTGAATTTTTCAAGTGGGCGTGGATCATGGACCATATCCGAAACTATAAGGAATAGCGAAAAATACTTAAAGGTGTCCCGAGCTCGATTTTGATGAAAACTAAAACTGCATCATTGGATTTTTGAAAAATCAATATTCATAGCCAGGAATCAAAACAGTTGATTTTGAAAAAATAAACACGCTTTATTATTACACCATCCGATACTGTCGTTTATAAGGATCTAATTCTGGGAAGTAATGACATATGGTAAACTAAAGGAAAGAGCTTATTTTTAACAAAACACTAGTTTAAAATAAGCAAAAGCAAGTTAACAAAACACTTTTCGAGAGACTAATTAACTCGAAACTCCTTTGAGTATTTTTCGCGGTTCCTTATAGTTTCGGATTTGGCCAGTCAAGCCCACTTGAAAAATCCATCCTGTATAGCTGACACGATACTCGAACATCAAGTAGGTATTTAGCTTTTTGATTGTACTTATTGAACTTTCATACTCAACATCAAACAAGAAAAGAAGGCTGGTAAGTCCAGCAGGACTTGTTAAATTTCATAATAGTCCATTGGACCTACTGGTAGGCTCAACAGAACTTTTAGGTCCCTACCATTAGTTCCAGAAGTACGTTAATTGGGGTAAATAGGGATCAAAGGGTAAATCAGGACAATACTATTAAAGGATTTAAACATTGAAATGATATAGTTTGAAGCCCTAAAGACTAATGCACTATAATTAACAAAAAATTAAGTCCTTATGTCCAAGTTTTGTCTTCATTCACGTTTAATTCCCTAATCACATAATTTTACCGATAAGTCAAACAGGGTGGGTGGGTTGAAAATACCAAGAGAGACATTTCTTGAAGATCTATCCCTTGTCGATAAGTACACGGTCAATAAGCTGCTATATAATCTTCATCTGCATTATATTGCAGTCCAATAGCATAATACGTGCCACGTTCCACTCGTCCCACAGAATTTCCAAAGTCATCGTCCTTTATTATAATACCAACTAACCCTACAAAAGCTCGCTTAAAATATCTGGAGCTAAGTTATCTTTAAGTGCGAAACTTGGCAGCTTAAGTTCTTGCACCGGATAGCTGGTGAAGTACTCACCGTTATAAGTTTAAAGTTTTATGAATTGTACTGAATTGTGTTTTGTTTTATTTAAATTATTCTACAGTTTTTGCTGAGATTAAGTAGAGTTAGCGAAACAGACAGCTGTAGTGGTAAAAATGAGGAAATATAAACATTATCTCGTTATAATAAATCTTAAAATCCATTGTGTCTATATGACATAACGTGACAATAATAAAACGGAGATATTGTCAACGAAATAGGGTTTATTTTTCTTTATTTTTTCCCGAATGATGTTCACTTAGTTTGAATTTGAATACTATGATGAAGCAATAAAGTAGAAGTAAAACAAAGGAACCTGTTTCATTACCAAGGAAAAATGTACCTAATAAACATTCTAGCTTAAATATTCACTGAAAACATGGGAAAATGAAAAATATGTAACCTTTTTGTCAGAGCATATAACACATTGTTTACACAGAATATGTCAGGTAGAAGTTCAGGCGTACCTAATGGTATTTGTATGTAACATGTCTTAGAGCCTATCTGATTCTGAGCGGTTGGCATATTGTGTCGGGTAGGGCTGCCCAAAATGTGTGAGATTTATTTTAATTTTTTTATAATTTGAGTGTTTAGATTAAAAAAAAAAAAGAATTTGAAATTTGAAGTGGCCGTTTAATAATGTAATTATTTATTGGAGTATTTTTTCATGTTTTTTGTAGGAAAGCTACATTTAGACAGACTTGATCCCTACTTACAAATAGAGATATAATATTATAGGCATGATATCTTGTTGGTACGTGACAGAAAATCTTAGTTGGTTACTTATACATAAATAGAATATCTCCAGAAAGTTCTACCTGTAATATGATAGTTCTGTAATATGAGTCTTGATTGAAGACTGAGTATGGGATAAGAGGCGTTACGGATTTAGCTCCGAAAATTAGAGCAACGTGTCACTGGTAGCTTACCTATACATACATAATACACAATGTCACACCTTTTTCTCATAGGGTTGGCAGAAGCTATACGCCACGTGCATGACTCTTTTTTGACTCTTTTGCTTCATTTACTTACATTCATGCATCGTTTGTGGCATAGCAGCTTATATGGTGTGTTTTGACCGTTAGCAATCTTAGGGCTTATTTTATCACTTGCCGATAAATTGTTACTAGGTCTAGCTGCTAATGAATCTGAGAGTTAATCTGCTAAAGAAATATGTAAGCATTCTGTCAGATAAGTGGTGAAAAAGCAATCATCCAATTTATCAGTAAGTGGTGAAATAAACTCACAAAAAATTAGTAAAAAACTATATTGCAGGATTAGTAGAAAATATTGAAAACAAATCAAAAAAAATTCAGTACCAAATCACAGTGTGACCGACATCAAACAGCGAGCAAATTGAAGACATCCAATCCAAATCCTAATCAACGAGTTTCCTTCACATTTATTGAATCGAAAAAGGTGTCGACATATAAACAAAAACCCTTTTAACGTTCAATCTGCCAACTGAAAGCTTAATACACAAACATGGGCCAGAAATGTATTTCCGTGTACGACATAATATATTTGGGGCAGATTTGCCATCCCTAGCCCGCCCCTTTTTGATTGAAAACAGACAAAAGGATTTTTTGCTGTCGAAAAAAGGACAAATGCCTTTCAAATACCGACGTACAGAAGATTTATACCCTCTCGCAGATAATTCAATATCTTTTACTCACATAATATAATGGAGACAACTTCGTTTCCTGGTCACGGTTTGAACGAAACAAAGATGTACCTAATTGTTTGATGAGTTTTTAGGTTTAATAATTCCTTTTTATTTTTTTACTTCGATATAGTTACTAAGGAATATACGCGTCCTCGTTCATGTTAGCTCTATCGTATTTTACGAATTGCTCAAATTGTTCTACTAGTGACGTACCATGTGTCTGTGCACCCTGGGCAGTCAGCCTCGCTACCACCATTTCTCACTGGCTAATCTTTCCAATATATCTTATCGTTTCCCAGGTGACAGACTACAAACTACGGGTACCTACTGAGAAATTTTCATCAAAAGAACCTTTACAAACATTTGACATTTAATATTATATGATCGTGTTTTGTTTCTTCAGATCTGATGACTTAGAATAAGACCGGCTTCCCATTAATACTGGGTTACTCAGTCGCGACAGACTCTCAATATGATAATATATTATTGTCGACTCGAAACTCCAATCACAGTAAATATCCCCACGTTAGTTACAATTAGTTAGCCAATTTCATGTAATCTTAGGGTTAGGGGAAGAATAAAGATATAGGTAGATAAACAACCAACAAATACGACAATAAAGAAACAATGACTCCTAAAGATCGGGAGAAAAGTAACATTTTTAGATAAGATCGCAGCTTTGTGTAGAAACGGGACAGACAAATAAATAGCGAGTTATCTGGACGAGCAAAACCGCAAAACGTCACTTAAACGATGAAAGATAAAGGGAAACTTATTTTTAGTTCCCCTTTTGTTTTTCTCCTGTCTCTTTTGGGGCCCATTTAATTATTTTTGGGTACCGCACTAAAACTAAGAAGAATGTGCTAGAGACACTGATAAAATACTTTTTGACACTATAATTACGATTAATACTATGTTTTTATACGGCTAAATGGGAAATTTATTGAACCACGTGCTTTTAATTTCTAGAGATACCAATATCTGAAGGGAAAATCATGATCCTTCAATTTGAGTACATCTCGATTAAGCCTAATACGTTCATAGCAACAATAAATATTAAATGTCTTTCTACTCAGTTTAACGAAATAATACTGACGGTAGGTGCTATAGATCTTCTTTCAGAAATAATTAATAGCTACAGTAAAAGACATGACAAACACAATATCAATCCTGGTTAAGTCTCCTAAGGAAATAATAGTAATTATTGTTCCTCTTCAACATAATCTCTTGTAAGTAAGATACGCGCTTAATCTGATAGGCTTATTATTGTTATTCGTAAGAAGTAGCAAAGCCCTCAATATAATTGTCTGTCTTGATATAATTGTTTCGCAGCTTATTTTGAGAGCCGAATTTGTTATATTTGATCCACATATATTATTCGACCATCTGCGATATAACAAATCTTACAAGGAGTTGAAATTCTCAATGAAATTAACAGACAGAAAGTTCTTGGAGAACGACGTCACCTATGTATTTGCAATTTCTTAGGATGCATTACCAATAAAAATATGTAAGTCAACTGTTTCTAGCGTATCAGAATAAATACTTTGAAAAGTATGTAATGTACCAACCAAAAACTTGTGACCATTGCGCCTTAGGCCGGTTCTGAGGATAGTCCTTGGGGAATCGTTCTTCACTCCACAGCATTTGCAACGACACTTTGTACACAGCCACATCATTAACGTCACATCCTACCGCCAAATCTAAGAGCGCTATTAGCAAAAACAAGATGGCGGCCATTTGACACTGAACCGCCATCGCGTGTAGAAGTGCGCGACGTCACAATTTTTTTTTACGATTTTTTATCTGTTTTTTTGGTAAATTCGGTTAGAGTTTGTTTAAATTCACAGTTTCCGTGTGCGTGTAACTGCTCCGGAGAGATGCGGTGGACTTTTCTATTTTGGATTCTCGTTCTCTGCGGACAGAAATAAACACATTGGCGACGATCTGTAGGTACGCGCGAGCCGATGACTTGTGCATCTCAGTTATAAATATAAATTAAAATATATTTTCTGTTTCATAAGAAAGAATGTGTTTACGGTAACTGTTCGATTTTTATAAAATTAATGCAATGTTTGGATTTTTTATTGTGGTTCATGGTTTTTAGTTAACAAGATCCTACAGACTTGAGTGTTACGCATAGCATAATTATACCGTCAAATAACGCAAAGTATACACAATAGTAAATGTAAAAGCCCTTCGTAGCTTAATGAATCAAATATTATTGTAAGATTGTAAAAACATTACAGAAGGCTCAAGGTTTGAAATACTGGTCGTGTTATTTCATCATATTTTATTGATAAATCAAATAAAACTGTACTGACATGATATTAATCCCCGCCATTTTTCAAGGAGGTACGCATACAATAGTATATCACATTATTAATAAAACTCTATACCTGAAATCCCCGTTTCATATAGACGGCTTGATCTCTAGACGCACCATTAAAATTCACGCCAATATTTTTCTAAAAGAAATTCCTACTCAAATACAATTTAATCTCCTACATTGTCCAATAACGTGGCGTAGGGTCGCAGGTGCCGGCGGTTCGGGTTCCTTAATTCACGGGGCGCTTACCCCGTCCCAAGTGTCCACCTGATTGATTGATAGTGGACCTTTATCATCGGGATTCTTGTATGATAAGTTTTTAAAGGTGTGAAATTTATTTTGGACAAACTGTTGCTTGCGGTTTTATTTGCATTTTAGAAGAAGTTCTTCATACATTTCTTGGATACAGATTATTCTAGTGTTCATCAAAACATCATGTCCTATAATCTAGGGCATGATCTTTTCTTCATTTCATCATTCATTCATTTATTTATATGTGAGTGTCATTCGTCCAAATCCAAATTGAGGAACTAACATATTTATAATTGAGTAGTTGAAATTTAGAAAATTACTTTCCCCTCGACCTATTACAACCCACTGTTGAACATAGGCCTCGATATTAGAAATACAAAAAAATAACGACATTTTGAAGAGATAGTTTATTATCATCTGCATCAGTTATGTTAGTATTTATTAATATTCTTGAACCAGAATGATATTAAATGATATCAAAGTCTTTTAAAAATAACTTCCGAAATATTTATACATTTATTTCAACTTTCAAAATTACTAAGTAACACAACAAAGGGGCAGGACATTAAAATAAAACTAGGTACAGCATTCTTTATAGTAAACCCAACTTCATCCAGACAAAGTGGGTCCGTTCCAGTTCTAGTGGAATAATAAAAACTTCAGAATTATGCGCTTCAAACTTAGTCTATTGAGGGAGCTCCCTTCGAAATATTCTAGGATTCAACTGAAATAAAACTCCGCTTGTACTGTGTTCCATTTACTTGTAGCAATATAAATATTCTAGACTTCACAACCCAAGTATCTATCGAACAAATAGGTAAACACTCTTCTGAAATGATCGTAAGGTCTATTTTGCGTTGATAAATGATGTCATATTATAGGAAAAACGTCGTGAATATTTGGATGGATGAACAATAATGCTGAAACTAACCATTGTGCTTGATTGAGATTGCGATACTGTAAAAATAGGTTTTACGTTGTCGTAGTAAAATTAGTATTTTATTCATCTGAAAAGACAAGAGTGGAATTATTAATTAATCTATTGGGATCATCTTCTGTTGCGCTTAGTAGGTATATCTGTTCTTATAAACTCTAATTCTATTAGCTACTTTTCGATGGTTTGGTGGTTAGGCCAGCATTAGCGCTAAAGTCTAAAAGGTCCTCCAGCAGTGTGACAATGACTGGCAGTATGATAATGATGACTATGTTCACAAGTTAATTCAGAGTAGATTTAATAAGACTCACATGGAAAAATAATCCTCGCATAAGTTCAGGGAAACTCCACTATCTTTTACATCAAGTGCAGGGCAAAGTTTGAAAAGTTTATATTGCCGGGTGGATGGCATGATCGGGCAGTGCAGATAAACTCGATTCATCGCTTGTAAGAGTTAATCGAGTTCGATTAATGACTAAACGTTTGAACGGTATCGATAATTTGATTGGTGTTGAAATTGTTTAAGGTTGTTGTCATTTCGATTCGTATATTTAAAAATTGCTTACAAGTAGTCTGAATAATCTATACTATATTCAATATTAATATAGATAAAAGTAGCCTACCAAGGTTCAAAACTTTTAAACACTTCCTTCAAGTTTTCCTAAAAGATTTTCTTGATTAGTCGTTAAGGTCCATAAAAGCATTGTACTGTATTAAATCCGTATCCCAATAAACAACCTGTTTGCTTTCCAGCAAACGCGTTGTTTATTTTTGTTCATTTCTTGCACGCATGTATGCCCCGAATTGTTAGGCCAAGGTGTAATGGTGTTCACACATATTTTGCTGAAGCTATTATTGAATCACATATAAAAAGGGGTCTATGACCATGTACAAGTCACTAAACTAAAAATCCGGGCTGCTATTAACATTTTTTTAATAAAACTTTGCCTCTCCTGGAAATTAAACTCGGTAGCCGCGTTTGCGATCACCACACCAAAGAAGCAAACGATTAAAAAACTATGCATATCTTTGAAAGATATAAACTACTAGCTTCCGCTCGCGGTTTACGAACCCGTACATTCTTCCGGGGTAAAATGTAGCATATCTGCTATTCCAGTCTATCTACATACATAGATTTATAATCTACATAGATTTATAATCTATCTCTGTGCCAAATTTCATCCAGATCCTTTCAGTAGTTTTTGCGTGAAAGAGTAACAAAGATCCATCCATCCATCCTCACAAACTTTCACATCTATAATATTAGTAGGAGTAGGACTTCGCACGGGTGCAATTTACTAATTAAGACACAGAGCTTAACAGTGAATTTTCCAAAAAAAAAACTTGTCAAGTCCTGACAATTAACAACACAACAAAAATAGAATAAGCCAAAAAGGTGGAGCAATTCTGAAGTTATGCGCTTGCATACATTTTTAGCAATTGTTTTTTTTTTTTATATAGTTAGATTAGAAAATCAGGTATGTTCACCACAGACCTACAGAACAATGTCTACATTGACAAGACGACCATATTCGAAAAACATCTGCAACAACTCTGTAGTAACAGTTTGTTCCATTCTTAGTCTTACAAAGGCTTCGTTCAAATTCATATAAACAACGAGTTTCGACTCCCAACTCTTTCGATATTAAAAAAGTTTGAAGATGCTATGGAAGTCTCATGGTGCGCTTTCAGGTTTTTGTGGAAATATTGTGTTTTGGTAAGAAATATATATAAATAAGGCTGCTTTCAGTGTACTTTCAAGGATTTCTTTCAGCTAGATCTGCTTTTAATATCTATATGTTAATGCAAGCGGAACTAAAAACTTCTAACAAATTGTCTCCAAGTAGAAGGCAGTTTATGAAATTCTTTCGACACATAAACCTAATTAATAAGTCTCTTTATTTTGACTTCTATGGGTTGACGATATAACGTTGGCGAAAATAGGAAAACTGCTGCTTCATTGGTATATCGGTCGGTGAGTTGGAGGTCTTGGGTTTGGGTCCAAGGTCGGGCAAAAGTACAGGGAATTGTATCTCGCTTTTATGGCGAAATATGGAAGTAACAGTAGCTCTACCCATCTCCTGAACTACAAGAACATTACCTTACTTCAGTTTCTGGTCTTAAAGAGGTATGATATCGAAGCAAGATATTACAAAATGTAACATTTAGCGCTGTGCTTCTTTGAGCTGTGTTGCCGGCGTATACTCCACTTAACCTAGTTTCTCAGATCTATTTTACGATTTGCAAGGGAAGCTTACGATAGGTATCTTATTATTTCTGTATCAGCTCGGAAGGGGCCGTAAAAATATGAATTTAAATGGCTCGTTACGTCGAAAGAGCTTTGTTGACCTTTACGGGACTAAAGCGAATCTGATTGGGATTAGAGACAGTCCGGCTTATTTTTATTTCATGTTGTCTTTCCATGTTGAATTGCCTCATTGGTTTGAATCCTCAGTAGCAGCCCGGAGTTTGGAATTATGTTCGGTAGATAGGCTCGCGACCTATTACATGGGACTCAATAACGGCATCGGCAAAATGTGGCTATATAATAGGACACCTCTGTCCCTTATTTCTATGCGGAGCTTTTCAAACCAATGAAGTCGGTTTAAGCTATCTTAGTAGATATATTTTTGCTCGAAGCTTGACATAATTGGTACAGTGGCTAAGCGATCTTTCGCTACGTGTTTCTGGTTCGATTTCAGCACGACACAAATGTTTGCGTGAACTACGTATAGATCGGGTCTGGTGTGTTTGCATGTGAGATGTATGTTTGTGAAATGAACCGGAGTACATCCTAGTATGGAGCAAGGGGACTTCAAAACAAGATATAACCTAGTTAGATAGATAGATAGAATACTCTTTATTGTACACCGATAAAAATTCGGATACAACTTGTGTATCCACATTTCTCGAAAGGTTTAGAGGTGAAACATACATAAACTCAAAACTTTTTTATTCGTTTAGGTATAAAAGGCACTTACTAATCGTTTAGCTGGTTCAAATTGTCATTCCATGGAGAAGAACCAGCAAGAAACTCCATGGTTACTCTTTTAAAATATGGTTTATGACACAATTTATGGAAGACGTGAAAGAACAATGTAGGTCAACGTCTGGACTGAATGTTTCAATTTCTTTTCTAATTTCTTCATTTTACACTATGAGATAAAGTGGGATTATTATATGTATTATATATTATATGTGATATATTACAATAAATATTATTTATATTTACTTAACATGAGGAATCTAAATTATTAATATTTACAGGCGGAAATGCAGACTTATTAAAATATATATACAAGCTAAAAATATATAAATAAAAGTACAAACTGTTAAAAACGGGGAGGGGAAGAAATCATAGGGCATCGTAAAATTCATCCACATCGCTGTCAAAGGGAAAAGTGCCCAGAACGCTGGCAGCATTGCCACGTTGTATGGCAATGCTGATCCTCTGACCGAAGTAGAGGCCAGCCCTCTTGTCACGTGAAGAGTCGACTAACCGTTTGCTGATTTCACGGAAAACCCGATGAGCATAAAAATATTAATACCATATAAATATTTATAGGGTACCTCATAATCCGCCTAGCTTTTTTCACAACTTCATACGAATCGGTTTCCAGTCTAACCACTTGCGGCTGAATATCAGTATTTTATACAGATAGAGAGACCTACGCAACCCAATTATTGGGAAACACATCAGTGTCTAACAACAACAATAACCAGTGGTTAGACGCATTGTCAAACTTTTTGGGCTGCTGAGACCTGTATAGATTGTAATAGGTGTTCGTTTAGCCCAGGGGACCAACTACTTAATGCGCTTTCCGACACAAAGGGCTCGATGTATGGTAAACAGTCACCCATCCAAGGATCGACCTAAGCAAGTGCAGCTTTATCTCGCAGATCTATGCGTTAGCTATGTAAGTACTACCCTCTAGTATTAATATTGTAACCATGACATTATAACTCACATTTCAATTCCCACCGGTGAATATTTTAAACTTATCTCGACGTGGAGAACAGAACTTGATAGTTAGACTCGATTTATTTGACTTCGTCTATCGTCCAATAGTAGAATTCAATTCAGTTTGGGTTTGCTCTTCGACAGTTATAATGTGAACTCTTGTTTCGAAAAGGTAAAGTTATATAGGTAGAGTAAGATATAATAGACGACACAGTTAGCGCAGTGGCTAAGCGATTAGCTTTCTGTAGTACGTGTCGCGGGTTCGATCCCCGCACGTAACATTTGTATGACACACATCCAGACCCGAAATCACTATCTGTAATAGTGGTTCCAATTCCAATTCCAATTTATGATTATGGCTCCATCGTTATTCAATGATTCTGCCAACGTCAAGGTTGAAAAAGACACTGTGATAGTTATTGAAGAGATTACTATATAGTATAACTATTGACCGGTGTTTGTAGATTTGAAGTCACTTGAGTAATAGTGGTTTCGGGTCTGGATGTATGTGTGACATGTATGTTTGTAAACTGTACCCACGATAAAGGAGAAATAAAAGTGAGGAGCAACATTAAAAAAAAAAAAACAGAACACCATGAAGGAATGTTATTGAGTACCATGTAATGGGGGCAAGCCAATTACTATCTACCGGGCACAGTTCCAGACGTCGTGCTACTGAGAATATATATACAGAAAAACCTAATAAAACTTTGCCTGACCCGGGAGTCGAACCCATGACCTCACGCTCAGCAGTCGCGTTAGCGACTACTAGACCAATGAGGCAGTAACTATCTGATATAATATTTTTTTTTTATAAAATTTAAATCAATATAGCTTGCCCATTTGCCTAGAACAATCCCACAGTCCACTGTCACGATAAATAATATAATAATAAAATCTTTATTAATACCAAAAAGATCACAATTTTTACATTTTTAGGATCATGGCCATGTGGGCCAGAGCATAAAGACCCTGACTTCTAAACTAGGAAAAACCTGTATCTTAGAAGTCAGTGCACCTTCGGAATTATACTATACGAATAAGCCAATACAATTACAATTACCTGGATAGGACCATGATAACAAAAAATAAATAAAATAAAAATAGTTACAAAACAAAGTAAGCTAATCCAGGGCAAAAGATTATTGATAGCGGAAACATAATAAAGAGAAAATAAAACAAAAAAGTAATAATGGTTCTGTGTGGTAGGTGTGTGTGAGGATGTGTGTGTGATAGATGGTAAGAGTGTGGATTAAAGGGGGGTGTTTATATATAAGAATGAGTGTGAGCGTAATATATAACAACTAAAATATGGATTATAAATTATATTTGTCCATAATGAAATTCAATCCTTTAGATTGAAATAGCTTCCCATCAAAAGATTCTCCGTCTTGCGATAGTCGAGTTTCAAAAGATATTCTCGTAAGGCAGATTTAAACTGACATTTAGTTGAATGAAAAAACTTTAATTCTTTATTAAGCCGGTTGTAAATTTTCGAACTGTTGATATGGTAGCATCTTTTAGCGAAAGATGTTTTACAAGATTGTTGGGGAAAGACTGTGTGTTTGACTCTGCCAGTAGGCTCTGATAGTGGGCGCGCAGAGTGTTTGCGGAGCATGGTCTGGAAAATATACAACTACGGATAAAACCACGGAAGAAACAAGACATGACATGATTTTTGGTCACGGTAAATAAACGATTTGTTGGCTATATTTATTCCAGCAGACCCTCCAAGTAAACAAGGATATTTCAGACAAGTATATATGGACAAAAGACATATTGTAGACATGCGCACCTATTATTCTTATCAACCCCTACGAGTTGCTAAAGTCACAGACGCGAGACGTTCGAACTTGCTAAAGAAAAACTTTTCTAGCAGAAAAGGAATATTCCTTTCATGAGTTCCCTGACAATTGTCGAGTAGGGTGGCAACACCAAAACAAGTCTATTCGAAGGGTATAAAAACATATTGCGAACATTAACTCAGTTGCAGAGGAAGGGCCGTGTACAGTTATTTGTCGGGTGGAACCCGTAAACTTTACCAAGTTATACGGAGATTACAATGTAGGTTGGTATATATATATATGTGTATATAGATATACATATGTATAGCTTCCATGGATGGTTTTTGAGTCTGCGCAGTTAATGTATGTATTACTACTAAATATGTATTTTTTGTTGCAATTGCTTTACTATTTGTTGTATAAACATAGCATGTTTGTATTCCTCCAAGGGTTAGGCAGAGGTGTACTATTGTACACCCACGATTAGCCGGTGCCGTTATTGAGTCTCATTTTATAGGGTGCGAGCCTATTGCCATTTATTTCGCACAGTGATAGACTCCGTGCTGCTACTGAGAATTGTCATACAGAAACCCCAATAACACTTTGCCCGACCCGGAAATCGAACCCAGAACCTCACGTTCAACTGTAGTGCTTGTGAGTACTAGACTAATGAGGCAGTCGATTGCAACAAAAATATACGTTTTGAAATGCTGTTGAGGAGTTTGCTATTGCATTTTCACTGCTTACAATTAAGCATTTTATGGTACCAAGAGTAGCAAGAGTATCATAAAATGTAATACATAAATATTGTAATCCCTTTTTATAAGTATTATATATATTACATAACAAACAACCTTTTATTTAAATCTTCACCCACCATCACAATTTGACGACACGGTTGGCGCAGTGGGTAAGCGATTAGCTTCCTGCGCTACGTGCCGCGGGTTCGATCCCCGCACGGAATAAATATTTGTATGATCTCCAGATAGTTTCGGGTCTGGTTGTGTGTGCATGTGATATGTATGTTTGTAAACTGTACCCACGATACAGTAGGAATCCTAGTGTGGGGCAATGTTTTAAAAAACGAAACGAATTGAAATCGCTACTCTGTACTAAAATAAATAATTTTAAAATTTCCCGAAGGAATATCATGATATTCCTCAATGTTTGCAGGCTATTCCCATATCTATCGCTTACAGGATACAGGCTGTATGCACGTCCTGTTATTTTTCGTTAGCAGAGCTGAGAGGACATTAGCTCAATTTCCGGTTCGAGGATAAAATTAATGGAGACCGGATATTGCCATAAACATACCAGCCTCCCTAGACGAGTTGCAATCTGTGATCGCTAGAGAATGCAAACGACAGCAAAATGCCTGGGATTGCCATTTACGAATCAAGTGCCTATTCGAAAGCTTATGTCAATGCAATTAGTTTTGCATCTATTCTGTGTGACCGGTATCATCAACTAATTATTGTTTTACTGTCCCACTGCTGGGAAAAGGCCTACCCCATATTTTTCCACACTTCTCGTTGTATTGCTTACAGCTGATTGTGAAGGCATCTAATTCATCACGCCGGCGTTTTCTAGGTCTACCTCGGCTGCGTCGCCCGTCCTCTGGCACCCACTCCGTGACGCCCGTCAATTTTGATGCATTCTAGAAATATGACCCGCTCAATCTCATTTCAGCCTAGCAAGTATGGCCCACATTGTCAATATCTGTCTTGAGGGTTATGGTGTTTCTAATTTGGTCGGTGGGATCTATGTTTAGTATGCTACGCTCCAACGCTCTTTGGAAAACCTCGAGTTTGGACTTCTGAGATTTGTAACATCAACAAATGTTTAATAATTTTGTGCATCAGTTCAGGGGACCATTAATTAAATACTCTCTTGAAGGACGAAAACATGCTTGGAGATACCTCTGGTCAAATGTATTTACTGTCGTATGCTAATTATAACAGAGCATACAGTTCTAAACAAAGACGTTGAATATATATTTTAGAATCGTTGTAAGATGTTTCGTCTGTAGTTTTTTAAACTAGATGGCGTTAAAGTAATTTTGGCCATGAAGTCATGGGTAGTTCTTTTACTAAACTGACATTTTAAGCTTGAAGATGGAGATGCATAAAGGCGAGATTATCATTCATTGAAACTGAAGCCCAGCGTACGCAGTCAATTACCTTTTAATCGATATATTACGTTGTCCATTTTATAAAGGGTATATCACAAACAATTAGCTCAAATAAATCCAAGTAATACCAAAACTAATTAGTTGCTATTATCTAAACAATGATTTTACATACAAATAAGTACGCTACATAATAATTATTCCGGCGAAACTGCGCAATTACCACATAACATTAATTACCCTACTAAATAGTTTAAATATCCCATTTCACAAACAAAACGTATGATATGAAGCCAAAAGTAACATTAAAACGAGGATGTAAGCCCGTTTGTTCTTGTACTTTTACGATTTTCATGCCAAGATTACTATTATAATTAAATATATTATTATAAATTAGCTATTATACTTTTTATCATTAGTAGCGTATGATACATTTTTGAAAAACAAGTGCCTATTAAGTCAGAGGTAATCAATGATATTGAACTTAATAAGAAACGAGTACGTACTTGAGAGTAGTGTCTGTTCATAATTATCATAAATTTATTTTAAAGTTTTGATTGATCAAGATGATGCATTATTTTTGCTCAAGACACACTTAGAAAAATAATAATAATAATAATATCCTCCTGACCGATTTCGGTCACGGCGGCAAATCTCACCGGAGATTAGCCAACTACGCAGGAGATATTATAGAGCACAAGTGTGTGCGCAAACACAGGTGCTCTCTCTATTCCTTCACTCTCATAGGGCTTAGAAAAATATACAAGTACTAGCGGATCCGACAGATGTTGCTGTGCCCGAACTCCTGTCCTAGAACTCGATGCCAACCACCGGATTCAATAGTGAATCTAAACCAATCAGGGATCCACCAAACACACACAAAACATTTCATCAAAATCGATTTAGCCGTTTAGGAGGAGTGGCATTCAGACGTATAGAAGAATTATATATAAATAAATATGTGTAATAAGTATATCCGTATTTATGAAAGAAAAATGGCCTTCCATAGCTTTATTAAGATGTTTGTTATGGCCAGGAAATTTGCAAATTTTCCAAAAATATCTTGACTGACGACTATAAACGAATTTATAGTCGTCAGTCAGGATATTGTAAAATCCAGCAGCACCAATGCCACTGACTAGTATTGAAATAAATAATTCGAGCAGAAATTCCACATTAAGGGTACAAATTAATAGGAACCTGCGGGGCTGGGTAACACAAACAAGTCACAAAGGCGGCTTAATTGCCAATTTACTCATGTTTACAATACTATTGTTTAACGGTGGGATCGGTCAATTAATTTTTGCAATTACCACTCTGCTGTGACAGGCCTTGTCAAATAAATTAGGGCTGGAGTTTGGAAGGAATGTTGAGGAAATTATTATAATCGCATAGGACAAAGGTTACCCTGAAATTGTTTAGTTTAAAGCGAATTCAGTTTGTATCAGGGCATCAGAAGAAAATAATGCATTATCCTCTTGCTGGACGCTGCTGGGGAGATTCGAGCTGACGATTGGTGAGAACCTGCCAAAGATGGAACCCAGTGGCGTTCTCTCGTACTGAACGATAAATCTATTAAAAACTACTACTATGTTATACTATTTTATAGGGATGTCATGTTAGTGACTGTAATCCCTAATGTAACCAAGTTAAGAACTAAAATCGCCATCATGAAAATTTACTTTAATTTGAAAGTAAATAGTAAGAAAATTCATAATAGCGATACTGAACCCCATAGAAAATTATTCAAATTCCTATTATTTCTAAATCGGAATCATGTTTACGTTTACGCGATAATCTTTGCTACCTTAAGGTACGCAATGACGGGTCGTACCGGTAAGTATATTCTGATTACTGAAACCAAAATAATTATGTTTTGCTTTTCCATTTCCCTCTGAATACCCCTTATTCATGACCTCGATACTATCTTTGCACATCAAGCTATTTCTAAATTCCTAATAAAGTAATGAATTTACGGAAATCGCCAAAACAAACTGTGTGGTAACACGCGAGTTTGTTTCGAAGATATTTGGCATGTTTATTAGTCACGAGATTTGCAAGTTATAGTAAACATGGATTTGTATTCGTTTCTATAGAAACGACATATGTTTCCTTGGCTAAGAGATTGGTTTTCTACGCTACGAGTCGCAAGTTTGACTCCTGCATAGAACAAAATATTTTTATGACTACAGATAAGTTATTCCGAGTCTTGGTGTATGTTCTTGTGAGATCGGCAAGGTTGGCGCAGTGGCTAAGCGATTAGCTTTCTAGGCTAGGTGTGCCGGGCACAATTCCCATATGGATAAAATATTTGTATGATGATGCTAATTGTTTCGGCTCTTATTGTGACTGCATGTGACATGTACCTATGTTTATACTCATGTTACAACAGAAATCTTGAGGCAACCTTTTTATAATAAAGAGGTTATTTAGTGATTAGAATAAAGTAAAAGTACTATAATAATAATAATAATAAATCATTTATTTCAGGTTGCATAGACCCATAGATAAATACCTTAACCTAAGTATACATATTATAAAATAAAATCTGTGTTAGTAAATAAAAATTATAACTAATGTTAGTAACACTTCACTGGCACTAAGTCTTGGTGCGTTCCAGTGGCACTTGTCCGCGGAAGCGACGGAACACCACGTCCTGAGGCCAAAAGCTTTCGCTATGAACTAAACTATGTTAAACTATGTTATGGGGGAATGAGGTATAGTGTTCGTCCATTGAAAAGGGAGGATCCTCCGACCAGGTAAGGTGGTTAGCCTGGCGGGCCGAAGCCCAACGATTGATGTTGGACATTCGTATATGTGTTAGAATCGTTGTAAACTTTCATAGTGCGATTCAGGGTTTCTTTGTTGTAGCTTCACTCCGATAGATGGCGCTTTACTTTTTGCCATGTTGCGAGTAGTAGTCGCTACAATGTTAAAGTCCAAGTTGCCAGATTTTGACGTTGGTAAGTTTCAAGCCCGAGCAACATACTAGTTATTTAGCGGTTAGAACTGTCATATTTTTCTGAGCCTTTGGCTTGTGAGAAGCGAGCACCAATAGTTCTTCAGTAGTAAAGGACCAACGTGAATATTTTGTAAAATAGTTCATACAATATACTAACTAAATATAGGAATATAAATTAATACACATTTCGCATACACACATACACAAGCTGACATGATGTGAGCAAAGTTCTTAACATACATTTCGCCCTCAGTGTTCCTACACTATAACTTTGCTAACATCATGTCAGCTTATAAACATAACATAACATAAACATAGCATCACGCCTGTATTTCCCGAAGGGTTAGGCAGAGCTGTATTATACTTACACCCACATTTCGCCGATGCTGTTATTGAGTCCCATTTAATAGGGCGCGAGTCTATTGCCATTTACCGGGTAAAGTTCCAGACTCCGTGCTGTTACTGAGAATTTCAGAAGAGAGAATTACATTACGTCAGCTTATGTATACTATATACCTATGTACCGCAGAATTTTATTGTCTATTCTATTGTAGCTACTTACATGATGCAACCCCAGGCGTTACACCCAATACCTAAAGCTCGTAACTTTGTCTACTGCCATCAACCCAAACATTATTATTCCCCAAAAATGTGCGTAGAATTTTCAAATATCAGAAAGGGTTTGGCTTAGTTTCCTGTCAATCCAGGGGCTTCAACGGAAATGGAATAATATCTACTGCTACCGGTACCCGGGGAGAGACCTTGCGGGGGTCCTGCCAAGGGTTGGCGGGATACTGCAATCTGATGGCTCCTTAACCGTTCGGGTTAAGGAGCCACCCAAGTCTTTTATCCGTACAGAATAATCGAAAAACTGATCAAGAAAATGGTATGTATCTGAAAAATGAAGTCACTTAGTGGGCTGAAAAAATACAATCTTAAATTCAGTGAAGTTAGTGCTGCAATTTATAAAATCAGTTTAATCTACCCTATTATAAACGAGATAGTAACTCTGTCTATATGTCTGTTTGTTATATCATCATGAGTGGTTTATTCATAGTCTAATTGTAATGAAATTTAACAAAGAGTTAGCCCGGGATTTGCAAACGGACATAGGTTTATTTTTACTATTACAGGAAAATACTAATTTATACTAAATGTACGCAGACGAAGTCACAGGCAACAGTTGGTTTCCTGTCTGTCAGTCTTGATTTCTTTCAGCAAAATGGTAAATTTATCGGCATAAAAAATTAAGAATCTTTAACATTATCTTATTTTTCTTAAAATATGTTATCAGTTTATTCCACTTATATTTTTGCGAAATATAATTAAATAGAAATAAGATACTGAATTCAATTCCTCCTTCGATCTCTAGTTAACACCCTTGGGCTACTGTCTCTTTTGCTAATATACTTCGATCAGGTGACGAATTATATTTAAAGTTTTCAATATAGGTACTTGTGTATAGGACAAAACCTTAACCTCTTGTTATAGTTGTAAAACAAGTCCCCAATGAATTAATTAACCAACCCTAGGTCAACTTCAAGTCTTACGGCTCGACCCCTCGTGACGAAATAAAGATGGCGCCGGCTAATCCATCAAACTGCGCGTCACAGGATTAAGCAGTAATGGACGTTAAACATTGACATAGGAGAAACGTGACCGTGGACTCGCTTCAAGGATCAAAATCGATTTCTTTTTAAAGAAGGGACTTGTACCCTTTTCGTAATGTGCCTAAAATACATGTTGGTAAACTTGGTATTGTAAAATGTTTGTTTGCTGGGTTATGGGTGTTTATTTTGAGCGGCGGTTATACTTAGATTTATTGTAGTTGTATTTTGGTTTATTCTCAGGTCACACGAGCACGAACCCCCCAAAATCGTACTAGGTCAACTATAATATTACCCCCCAAGTCACTTTACTGTTAATATGATCCCCCCCAGTCTTTGGCTGCGACCGCACCTGCACACAAGTTTGTTCTCACCTAATTTGTCAAATGAAAATATTTATGTTATCTCACCGTTTGAAGTACAGAATAATATTTTATAATATACGCCATACATTTTCCTTGGGTGTTGTAAAAAGCGACTAAGAATGGGAAGCATCACCCTCCAGTAGGTGAAGCCATGAGAAATTCTGCAAGCGAGACAATTTTTTGGATTAGTTTTGTAGTGATTTATGTGATCCCATGATCGTAGACATTCAAGGACTGTTTTTCATGAAATGTCGATAGTCATGTGTTTTTAGTATACTGACGGCGAAAACAACCTAGAAATATTCATCAAATGACCATAAACAAGTTAGGACCCAAATCAAATTCTACCAGGATTAGTCGATCCGCCAATCAATTCAGTCCAAACACGGCGTTGAAAACTGACGGCATCTTGAGATTACTCGAGTGTCCTCAGCCACATTACAAGATAGTTAAGCGTAGTTGGGGACAAACTTGCGCGGGCTTTCGACCTATAAGTTGTATCGTTAACCCGGGCCTTAACATGGAATGATAACGCGAAGACGTTTGGTGACATTATGTAGGTTTATATTTGAGGAGGAATATTTTTGGTGTTAACAAAAAGGATTTTGTGGATGGTTTTTCTAGAAGAAGCAACCCTATTTCAAAGACACGGCGCGTGCCTAGTGTTAAGTTGCACTGCAAAGCTGCATAATGAGAAAATGCTGTCATAATAAAGAGGTGGACGCTTGGAAATACCTATAAGTGGTTTTAGTTTGCTGGGACACTCTTAGATAGTGCCATAATATTTATCTTAAGTATAGAAAAATTACATGAGCCAAATAAAGGAAAAGGTTGCCGTCATGTCGTATAAAGAGGTAAAGGAGACTGCACTGGAGAGAGAAAAAAAAATGGGAAGAACTTCATCAGCTACACCGACAAGAACAAAGTTCTTAAATAAGAAGAAGATAGAAAATAATACCTACCGACATGGCCCTGAACATACTCTTACGCATCTTGTTCTGCAAGACGGTATTTTCAACGAGATATTTAGAAAAATTACGTTATAACATTGTTTGCGAGGAATGCTTTCCAGTAAATCGATATTGTCGATCTCCAGTCGGGCATCGGTCATCCACCGCATGTTGGATGGAAGCCAGCAAATCTCTGGAAAAAACACGTCATTTAGATGTACAATTTACTAACAAACTAGGTGTCCATATTGTAACTTAGATGTAAACAGGAATTTGTAAGATATGTGGAGGGAGTTGCAAATTATGACGTTGCTTATTGGAGGAGGTTTGTTTGTGGTTGGGGATAGAAGGAACAAGGCCTATTATGGTGTTTATGCTATTAAAGTTGAAGTAATGGCAACTGAAATTTACTGATTAGTATTTTCAGTAAATGATTTCAGAGCCAGTTTTTATGTAGAGTCCTCAGAGATTTAACGGGTATTGTAAAAAAATAGAGTTTTTTATGCTTCTGCTAGCACTTAACCTGATGGTAAATGACGTTGTTGCTGAAGATGGATCACGCAAGCTCAAATAAAGCCTATACTCTCGCCTTGAAGATTTTTAGATTATACGAGAACACGTTAGTTGCCGTCAGGGAAATTCACTCCTTGGTCGGTATGAGAAACGATCAAGGAAAACGCTTCACCCCAAAGAATGAGAACTTAAATCTTTCCAAGAATTTGAGCAGCACATAAGAGCATTTGAGCAGCAGAACATAACGCGTAATGTAGCTGCATCTAATACCTGCTGTATTAGAAGATATTCATAGACAGTTCTGCTCGAGATATGTTAGATTCGTGAGCATGAACAAACATCTGCCTCATATTAAATGCCTCATCTAACAGTTTAGTATTTGCATGTAATTTGTTAGTTGTTTGAGTAGGGCCGACGTCGACTATATCTGAGTGACACGCATACACAGCACAGATTAATAACGAAAACATTTGGTCAGAAGATCCAATCCGAAAAATATCGAAAAAGGAAATCCAGTATATAGTTTAAAGAAGATAGCTGAGGTAGAACATAGCATGCGGAAGGTGGACGGTCATAAGTCGAGAAATACTTTCGTAAAGCTTATGCCCAGTAGTGGCACACGCTACTTATTAATAACTACCAAAAATAAATAATATTATTTGATCTATTATTTTTCCCCAACTGGGCATGGGCCTTATCCCTGAATGAAGGGTCAGAGAGGTTAAGTGTCAGTCCACCTATCAGTAAACAAGTGCGAAGGATTGCTTGTGGCAAAAAAAAAATGAGATCTTTATATAGTCGTCTCAGGTTTCAAGACGATGTTATATGAACTGGAACTTCTGAATCTATTTCATGTTTATAATGTAATGTTTTACTTGAATGCCATATGTTTGAACCTGGTTGGTTTAGCACCGTTTGTGGTGGTAATGGTTTAATTCGAGAGTTGATTGACGGAGCGGGGTGAATAGGATTTAAAATCTCGCTGCTCTACCCTCGTAAATATAGGCTAATTAGACCTTCTAGTGAATTTAATGGACCCGAAATGTGGTCAGGTTTTGTAAATTATCGCGTTGGAAATATAGCTTGCAGAAAGTGAAATAGGGTTAGTATGTAATTATTAAAAGTAGATACTATAATTATTTATGAGAAGAAGATATGTAGCATTGTGTTTCGTTGTGTTAATAACCTATTAACGATATCCAGACGGTTTTAATTTTATTTTAGAAAATCTTAAAATAAAAAAAATCTTGTTTATTTATTTATGAACACACATTTTATAAGGACACTTAGACACGGAATGACTATGTTAGGTATAACTGATATTTTATTAGAAACATTTAATTTGTTTAACACGTAATGCAGAAAGCCAATCGCTTAGCCATTGCGCCAACCGTGACATCAAATTATGGCAAGAGAAGAGGCTCATTTTCAGTCCAACATTTAGAGATATTCCTTATGATGACAATGATGTTGCAATGAAAAGTTAGCAGCTTTTAACATAATTTTCATACGAATGCGGGTTTTAAACTTGCCGTGTGCCAGGAATATTTTCTTCACAAAACAGTCCCATTCGAACCTACAAAATAAATGTTCTGTAACCAAAAACTAATTATACGCGCCCCAATTAAGGTTTAATTTAGGAACACACAAAACTTTTTTATTTAAAAACCGCCGCGGAAATAAAACCTCATATCGTGGTTAGCTGTCCACATTGCGGTTGGTTACCACATTTTTACTTTTGCCCGGTGTTCGCGAGTTTTTTTTTTATATTATTAATCTCGCAATTCTGGCCGCTGTGGGACAGTTTAATTATTTAGCCTGTTTTGTTGATAAGTGCCTCGGGATATGTGGTAACATCATGGGGTGGATTAAAGGACTGGGTAGGAACTGAGTTTATCTGTAGTGTTGTATAAGGGCAATTTGGTTTAACTACATAATTTACGAAATTTTTGTGTTGTGTTTTAAAATTCGATTCATAGAATTCTTCTATAATTAAACAAAGACTATACATAATACTGCTGCACTGGTCTAGTGGTCGGACGTGTGGCTGCTGAGCGTGCGGTCCTTGGTTCGATTCCCGGGTAGAGCTTACTGTTATTTTACAGTACCAGATCGCCAGCGTAGTTTGGAATTTTGGCCAATAATTACTAATACATATGTAGATTCGCCCCCCTATAACGTGGGATTACGGAGAAAATAGACGTGATGATGTAAGTTATATACTTTGGTTGAGTGACAGCAAAGCCAGTCGTGTCATGCCATCCATCATCATCTGCCTAGCCATTTTCCCAACTACATTGGGGTCGGCTTCCAATCTAACCGGTTCCGGCTGAATATCAGTATTTTACACGGAGCGACTGTTATCTGATCTCCACAACCCAATTACTAGGAGACTCTAAGGTTGGTTGTTAGACTTTTTGGGCTACTGACACACGTAACGACTGTCATAGGTCTTTGTATGACACCCAGAACCAACTGCTTAACGTGCTGTCCGAGGCACGGAGGAGTCTTGATATGTGAAAAATGGTCACTCATCCAAAGACTGACCGTGTCAAGCGCTGCTTAACCTCACAGATCAATCTATCTGCGCGGTAGCTATTTAGCTTCGAGCTCCTCCGTATCATGCCGTCCATTATTTTTAAATAGATGGGTAGTCGCGACCATGCTATTGGAATGCACGCGACGACCGAGCATCGAGACTATTCGATTAGTATCGATTGTATCGTAACAAAAACCGTGTTTGTTGAAACTTGTAACTAAAATCGTAACAGTAAAAAATAAAGCATAGTAATAGGAATTAATCTGTTTTGTAAAATAGTCGCTTCTTCAGTCGTCATTAAAAATTAGAGAGAGAAAAGGTCAATACTGTACCCTAAGGAATATTACAAGGAGGTTTATAACCATCCACGTTTTGTTGCAGGAATTAAGATGGAAAAGTATTTTTATTTTACTTGGAGGGATTAAGCAGAGCTCTACCCACTGTTGTACACCCAAATATTGTTGATGCCGTTCTTCTTTTTAAATTTAAGAGCTTAGCTCAGGTCGAAGAAGGAATCGCAACTGCTCTCTATTTCGTACCTTCGTTTTGACCTCTTGATACGATTCCACCCCCACTTTCTTCTTTACTTGTTGTGCAAAGCTTCGTCTAGGTCTTCCCTTTCCTCTCTTTCCTTAAATTGTCCTGAAGATGTGATCGTATCGTATTAAGTGGCCAATCATTTTTCCTCTCCTGTTATTTATAGTTCTCAACAAATGTCTTTCCTCATTAATCATTAATAAATACATCCTCATTCGTTTTCTTTTCTGTCCAACTGATCTTTTCCATTCTTCTCCAGCACCACATTTCGAAAGGCTCTAGTTGTTCGATGCCGTTCACTTATAAAAATAAATATCATGCGTGAACCTATAGCTTACCAGACATATTTTTAAATTCGACGCTATTACTGAGAAATTTCTAAAAGAAAAATTCATCGAACCCTTTCCCCAACCTGGCAATCTAACTCACGGTCATCAGACGCGCTTGCAACCAAAAAGTAAAATAAAACATTTGAATTTCAATACAAAATATTATCAATACAAAATTATCAATAGCAAATTGGGTTTCAATATGTTGTTCAATATAGGTATACAGTCAGTGACAAAAGTAACGAATCATTATAAAAAAGTTTTTATAGATTTTTGTGTATGAAGCAAATTTCCCTATCTTTGAAATTAATTAGGTATTATAAATAAATAAATCTATCTCATTGGCACTTCTGTGCAAGGGCCTCTTCTCAGAATTATTAGGGTTAAGTTTTAGTCCATCACGTTGGAATGAATATAAATGCTACATGATAAATGTTATATGAAACAATATAAATGTTTCTACTAGTAGTACTATGATTTATTAACAATGTTTTTCTCGTATTTATGTAATTAAAAAAAATAAGAAATAATCATATACCTACGTCACTGACTGTACTAATAAATTAATCAGACCATTATCAACTGGTGCATTTCAATCGGGTACTACGTTGTCTTAAATAATTAATGGAATCCATTTTTAGTGCTCCAGAGCGACGATAAAGCGTGGTGTTCAATCATTCATATGCGGTTCACTCGATTTAGAGTAACCTTATTTCATTGTAAATAAATTAACTCGCATAACCCAGTTTAACTAAATGGGCTCGTAATATCGATGCATATTTGGAAATTTGATTGAGTGTTAGATTGCAGTAGATATTTCTTACGAATATTATGCTTTATAGTGGAATACTCTCAAAAGGGTCGTGTATAGATCGTAGCACGGGAAAAACGCATGACTGCTTCACTGGTCTAATGTTCGCAAGCGCGACTGAGCGTGAGGTTTTGGGTTCGATTCCCGGGTCGGGCAACGTGTTATTGGGATTTTCTGTATGGAAATTCTCAGTAGTAGCACCGAGTCTGGAACTGTGCCCGGTAGATACTTATACATAGCACTCAATAACGGTATCGGCGAAATATGTGTGTACAATACTACACCTCTGCCTAACCCTTCGGAGAATGAACATTGATTTATCAATAGCCAAAAGCACTCTCCCCCATCGTCCTTAAAAAAATACAATTATCTCGATTATACACTTAGGATTTCGCTTAAAATTCTATATCAACGATCGCACACACCATTAATAATACAAACAAACCCTATTACAACAAGCAGTCCCACGGCCCCTCCATGACATCTCAATACCCCATAATAATTTCCATAACACCAAAGTGCACTCAGCGGAGAAGCCTGTGCCAACAGAGCGATGGTCAGAAAACCTTTGAAGTAAAAAAATCTGTTACACGTGTTGGCGCATTCATTACTACCATTGATTTTATAAGAGATGTGCCAGACAAAACGTGTAATGGCGAGTCATGTAACCTCTAAAAGAAGCTTTGTTAAACTTATGGGTAAGATTGCACGGTGGTCGCGGGTTCATTTCCCGCGCGTATCAAATATTTTTATGACCTATAGTACCTATGATAAGAGACATCCTAGGGAGGGGCAACGTTTTTTATAAATGAAAAAAGGCGGATTAATACATGCTTTTAATTAGACGAAATCCTAAACCATCATCAAAAAAGAAGCCTATAAACCATTTTTTGCTTATCTGAACTTAACGGTTTCTGAAAAAGATTGTTACGGCTCACAAACTGAAATCGTTCAAAATTATCAGACCTATTTGATAAAAATAATGTGTGATTTGGAGTAACCTGGTCGCATCCCGTCAGTCCATGCTGCGTTTGATATTGCAAACAAAATGCTGTCAAAAAGCCTTATATATTGACAAATATTGTTTATGAGTAATGTTTTAAATCGTATACTTGTGTGAATAAAGTTTTCTCAACCCTAATCATTATATTCAAATCAAACTTGCGGCAACCGTTTGGTGAGATATCATCATTTGTTTTACATATTACAGTTTTTACAAAGCGTAGTGTGAAACCTATAGTTCTAATTTTGAGAGCATGGGTGTTTTGCTCTCATGTGTCTGATGTATTTTGGCCGAGAAAGTCCGTGCGCAGTGTGGACACGTCAGGGTACCATGAACTACTAGTGCATGCGATTCATGTAGTATGCGGCTTGTATGAAGTTCCTTAACTATAAATATGTGGAACATTGCGTGGGTTTAATACAGCACGTTGTTCGTATCAAGTTGATGTCGGTGACCAGGAAACTGTTTACCAACTCGTGCGTTTTGTTTCAATGTACAAAGTTACCTAATGCTCACTACCAGTTTATGTACCTGTCCTGGTTTTGGTCGTGCAGATTTAATTTTAATGAGGTTTTCGAGTGCAGTTTTACTAGCTTTGACTAGATTACTCTGTTAATTACATAGCCATAAGACGTAATTATCCAGTTCTATAATAAGTTGATTGAATTACCTTTTGTTAATATTTCCATTAATACTTAGAATTATTTAAAAAGGTCTGTTTACGGAGCGCTACGCAACGCTACGCCAGACTTCGACACGCTACGCTGCGATGCGGAGCGCTACGCCAGACTACGACGCAATGCGGAACGCTACGCCAGACTACGACACGCTACGAAGCAATGCGGAACGCTACGCCAGATTATGCTACGCTACGGAGGTACGGGTATTTTAATTAATCGCAGTTTTCACTAATAATAATATATTTGGTAAGAAGCAGTATTAATAGGTGAATATCGATAGGTACTGAAAAAGCAGACTGGTAACAAGAAAATTGCCCGATTTATTATTCTTACGCTTGTTACTGAGCCAAATACGGTTGAAAATATCTGATCGAGAAACCGCACAAAGAAAAACTTGCAAGAATAATTTCGAAATTTCATAACTACGACAAACATAAAATTTAATTTCACGGAATTCAAAAAGCTTTAATTTGAACAAAGTTTACGATCAAAGAGACCTTTGAAACAACTTTTGGATCTTTACAGATATTAAATTAAATTGTGTTGTAGTAATTTCTTAGGGTTTCGTGACACAAATTACAATTTTCTAATATTCAATGGCTACCCAAACTTGAAGTAACGCAAGCAGAAGCTTTAAACTTCAGGATGTATACGTGGTGGAGATCAGATGACGGTCGGTCTGTGTAAAATACTGAATTACATACCTACTGGGAGTCTTGAGTACTTGACTGCCTCATCGGTCTAGTGGTCGCAAGCGCGACTGCTGAGCGTGAGATTCTGGGTTAGATACCCGGGTTGGGTAAAGTGTTATTGGGTTTTTCTGTAAGATTTTTTTTTTGTGCTCGGAAGATGGCAATAGGCTCGCCCCCTATTACATAGTATTTAATGACGGCATCCGCGATGTGGGTGTAGAATAGTACACCTCTGCCTAATCTTTCGGGGAATACAGGCGTGATGCTATGTTATGTTATGTAGGAGCCTTCTCCAGTGATACTTAGGTGTATCAAGCGCAACTGCCAAGCTGACAAACCATGCTGGCTTGCTACTATTACGAACACAAAATTCATACAAATTCGCAAAAAGCAATTTCTATGTAAGAACGAATGCTATGACAAAAATGATTGGTTTTTAGACAGTTGCTTGAATAACAGTTATACATTTTTATCGTTATGGCAAGAGGAAATATTTCCTTTATTATTATTTCATTTACTATTTACAAGATAAAGGGATCCAGTATTGTTGTAACTAAAGATATATATAACTAAAAAAAACTCGGTGAAGTTTCGATCACATTTTTTCCCTACACTAATCATATTTTACAATTTTTTATTATTAATAAAAAAAAAAAAAATTCAACATTGCTCCATACTAGGAATAATTCCTGTATCGTGGGTGCATTTAGAAACACATATATTTACACACGCAAGCACACCACCCAGACCCGAAACCACTATCTGTAGATCATACAAATATTTGTTCCGTGCGGGAATCAAAGCCGCGACACGTAGCGCATCAGTCAATCTCTTAACCACCGCGCCGTAAAAAGGTAAAGTTAAAGGTTCGGATATAGAGGGTATTTTCTAGGACTAATGATTCGATTTTGAAAATTATTTTACTCTTTCACAGTTAGATAGCTACATTATCGCCGAGTGTTAATTATATATATAGATCACACGGACGAAGTAGCGGGTGAAAGCTAGTCTTATACAAAATTGTTGCGTTTAACAGTCAGTATGAAACACCTTTACCTACCGCATCTCAACACGGCTTTTATTCATTGATCGTCGCGCAAACATTTGTGTTTCAGCTTTGTTTGCGCACGGTTTCAGGGACTCGCTGTTTGTCCTTCATTTAGACAGGCATATACTTGACTGACGGCAATCATACGCATTCGGTGTTTGTGTGTGTGTCTTTAAGTTGTGCTCAAACTGACGCGGCTCTGCTCGCGTCGATAAATATTTCCTACGTTTCTATTGAAATAGAAGCAGCGCGGGCGTCACGCGGATGTGCATCTTTTTGAACACAGCTTTAGATACTATCTGATGTATCTATGTGATTCTTTATGTTATGTTCATACACCTTGCCAGCTTTTTTTTGTGTTCAATTTATAAATAGAAATTGTAGAGTTAGATGAACGTTCGCGAAGATTATATGAAGTATTATTTACATAGTATTTTGTATCATTAGTCAGATACAAGAATGTGACTACTGATAGTGTTAGGGATATTCAGCTGGGGTTTGGAATTGTGCCCTACCGGGTACATGGAAATATGCTTCACTCCCTATTACACGGAACTAAAAAAATAACGGCATCGGCAAATGAGGGTGTAAAGAGAACACCTCTGGCTAACCCTTCGGGGAATACATAAAAAATACCCATACTTCACTCTGACGTAACTAATACTCAACGATATTGTGTAAGGTCAAAATTGTTGTCCCTGGGGCGTGCCCACCAAGATTTACGATTCCAGCGAACTTTGTATCAACAGATGGTCCTTTGCCTAACACTTGTTGAGAATGTAAAACATGACTGTTATAACAGTTCGTAAGTTTGTTTCTTCAACATTTTTATGTGCAGCCGTTTAGGGACTAGTGAGTTATGGATCTCTTGCGTTTTGTTTGGAGGTGAAAGATGAGAGATGAAAGTGCGATAGTGCTATAGCGCAGTATGTAGAACTGTGTTAGAACTACGTTTGATGTTAATGGAGGTATAGAAGTTGATCCACAGTAATAAGATTTGCAAACGACGTTTCCTAAACGTGCTTTTACGATCAAAGGTAGTACAGTCAACGACATAAGTTGGCAAACATTCGTAATTTTTAAATTGATGGATCAAAGAAAATAATTATTGTTTTTAACTAACCATTTCGTTAGTTGATAAAGTTATGCTATTCTATAAATATAATAATTAATTACAGACAAATTAAATTCGAAAGTTTTCATATAAAAAAATCTTTTGAAAATTTGTGCAGCGTTCAGCTACTTTTGTCCCTGACTGTACCAAGTGTATACGAATTATATTATGGTACAGGTAAAATTATGATGATACAGTATTAAATAGTTTTGTTCAGTTAAAAATATGATTATGTCTCGTAATACTGTACATATTTTATTTCAGTTTTGGATGAATAGAATATTGATATCATTGACCAACCTTTAAAATCCTCCTTTCTTTCCTTTCCTTTCCGATCCTTTACTTTATCAACTTTAAAGACCGAAATAAAGTGATTTGTTGCAGTAAGTTACCAAAATTATGTTACAGTTTCGTCCTCATCCATTCCGGAATTAATCTTAATGTTTCACTATAAAACATCTTGTCCAATAACTTTCAAAACTAAGAATCCGTTCCGTTAAATCTACAGTACTATGAAATAATTAACTTTAACACAAAGTTTTTTCGCAAACTTAAGTAAGACACCCCCTAATATCCAATATATCTTTTTCACGGTTTCATGGAAGTAAACTTTCATAAAGTTAAGTTTTGAACTTAACGTTGCATAGGGTGGACCGTAATTCAAGATAACTTAAGATTTAGATACGGTTAAGTGAGGCTAAGTTGGAGTTAAGTGCTAAGTTAACGGTGGTCCGGCGACGTAAATCGAATATTCTGTAGGGAGTTTAAAATTTAGTTAGGACTTGGAAAATTCTGAGATAAGGCGGTGTGACTGACCTCTATGATGGAGGGGACTTTTTGGAGTGGATGGCAAAGAATTAAATTTTATACACTTGAGAACAAATGTGATAGAAAGTAAGAAAATGAAGTTCTTGTTTGTTATGACGGAACTGTCGTAGTTTATTGGTCAAAGGCTTAAAGTAGCGCGTACACAGAATATACCAGACTAACACTTTTTCAAAATACCAGTTACCAACAACATAAGCAAAGAACAACACGTCTAGTAAAGGAATAATTTTTGTTGTAATACATATATTTATATTTTATTTTCTTTAAAAATAAACCTTATCTTTGTCTTTCTTTTTTATCGTGAGTACAGTTTACAAACATACATTTGACACACAGTCCCGAAACAATTATCTATAGATCATACAAATATTTTTTTTTGTGTGAGAATCGAACCCTCACCTTCCCCAGAAATCATCACTTAGCTACTGCGGTAACCGTGCCGTGAGCGTCTACCATCTACTTGTAGGATAACGTATTGACGACTTATGAAATGAATTCCATTTATGCTGAAATGCGTTTATATTTCAGTGTGAAATTGAAAACGGACGACAGATGAATGAGAATGTCCGCGTTGTGGTTTTATCTGTTGATAAAAAATAACCACAATATGTCATCATACTTTTATTATAGTTTCGTTTATACATAGTGTGTTTCGTAACTGTTTCTACTCATTGAAGGTAATTTAATTGGAGTTAAATTCTTATCGGTGTGGTTAGGAAAATTAATATTTTTAGTTTTGTGGGAAATACAATTTCTAATAATATGTCTATAAACTTTGGACTTCTTAGATCCGGTGCTTATGTATCTATGCGGTGGCGGTCTAACGCGGGGGCGGAAGGGACGGCCCGCCTCGGGCCTCTGGTCCTGGGGGCCTCCAAACGCCTCCATGTTCCCTTGATCAGATCCTATACAAGGATTTAAAAATATGCTTAGTACCTATCTAAGAGGTAGTTTGGAGTTAAGTTTTATTTTCCTCATCCATATTCATATTCTATGTATGTTAACTTAAGACGAATTTAAATTACACTTGCAAGTTTTAACTAAATAAACATTAACTTCTTAAACTAACTTCTTAAACCTCATTCAGCTTTGCCGCCCCGGGCCTCTGACGAGCTTAGTCTGCCACTGAATCTAGACGCAAACGTTTTATTTTTATTTCTAACCCATTTTTTTATATACCTAATATGGTACTGTCTTGTAAACATAATTTTAAATTAAGTTTAGCAAAATAATATTGTATGGCTGGGTTCTGAATAAATAAAAAATATTAAAAATAAAACCTAGATACATGGTATCCATTTCAAACAAAAATGCGACTGTTTCAAAGTTTTTCAGTTTCATAAATTATAAGTATAGTCGCTGTATGAAAATACCACTCACTATAAATATAAATTGCATCAAGACTACATAATTTTAAAGTTCCTTGAGTACGAATATCCCAGAGCAAGCCAACATTGTGTCTTGTATCCCACCATTGTCTGAATGACTAAAATCAACGAAGCATATCCCTTATCTTTTAGAACAACAGTACCTTCTTTTGTCTCAAAAGTCTCCGCATACGTAGTTTATGCAAATAAGGCGTGAAAACAGGATATTTTGTTGGAAACCACAGTTCCCTTGGCAACGGTTTAGCACTTTATGTTAGCAAAATGCATAGCTTAACTTATTCAAGCATTCGTGATACATTGATAAGGTATGGATGCGGCATCTGTTAATACTATAACACTCTTCTTCATAAATAAGGTTATATTCATCACTACTCCTCATTGTCACTTTCGAAGAAATGAAAAGAGATGACAATAGATTTGAAAGCCAATTTAGTTATAACATGATTATGAATTATGGAGTACAATACAATACACTGTATATTAATTCGGGGGTCGCCTTTACTGGAGGAATACGGTGAATCTGCTTTACCAACATAGCACCATCTACAATAAATAAATAACAAAGGCCTCATATGAACTGATAATGTGGATCAATGCAAACAATGTCGGACCATGTTCACTGAAAAAATATCATATATTTAAATTATGAATGATCGATTACCCGTACAAAAGCAAAGCAGTCGATTTCGTCTTAAACGCCTATTACTTTGTCAGTGAACTTGGCCTAAGAAGCTCTATATAAGCAGATGAAGGCATAAGTTGTATTGACAACGTAAAACAATAATGATATTGCGATTTTAGAACCTCCCTTCATCTGCCATAAAATAATATGACCAATACGCCGCCTCCAAATTTCCGCCACCCGAAACGCTCCCACCAAGTTACGGTCTATAGGATGTTAGATATTTTTAAGGCATGCACACTTCGCTGGATTTTCGAGGGTTCACTAGTCGGGTTAGAGTGGAAACTTTTGCTCAAAATACGAACTTGCTATACAGCCGAACTCATATGGAATGCGGTGCATGTTTGAGATTGCCTCCTATATATTCAAACTTTGGTGATTCCACATTTCTAAAGTTAGTTCTGGTTGAGACTGACCGTGTCTATAGCCGGTGAAAAGACTAAGCGAGGCTAGAAACTAATTTGCTTTTACACCAGGTCTGTTGCGGTGTAAGCATAGAAACTCGAGCGGTTAAAACTACGAACTCTAAATCCAACCCGAGCTTCATCTGTTTTATCCTCATTCCTGGAGTTAAACTATAAAAGTTTTGAGGCCGTCATTTCTGAGAGTTGAGAGCCTTTGTAAAGACGGTAAAATAAGTGCAATATGTTACCCAGTGTTTTTAATTTAGTTGTTTTTGGACAGAATGAACAGCTCGACGAAATTTGTAAGACAGTTTAACCGTGATATCAAAATACTGCACCAAAGAAATGCATTTTTCAAAACATCCTTTATCATAAGGTACCCGTCTCTTCGTCTTTCTACCATTAGAAATGAAAAAAATGTCTAGTAACAAGTCGTTCGTTTGCATTTGCAACTTTCCCCCATAAATCTTAAAAGCAATCTCAGATTTGCTGCAGTGTTGTCAAAAATCACGTTTTGATAAAAATTCTGTGAAAATAGTAAAATGAAAGTTGGCAAAACTGAAGTATTTTATGGTTTTATCTTTGTTTTGGTCTGAGTGATGAGCGAAGTTTTTAATTAAAGATGTTTTGTAAAAGATTTGTTTGAAAAAGTAAATTAATAAATGGATAGCATTTGATATGAGCCGGTTGTAGTGCTTATCATTGATATTTGTTGATCGTTTGAACAAGTGGGTTTTTCGGACCCTACTTCGTTTTCACAGTAAGTATGAATAATTGAATAGACCGCAATATATTTTACGGCCACTGCCCTTTCTTTTATGTTTTATAAGTTTGTCAACAACTTTTTTATGGTAAAATTATATTAGCATTTTTTTATAGTATGTATATACCTTTCATTTACTTTTTCAGGCGAATATACATAAGTGTGTACAACTTAAAATTCTAGAGAAAGCTACATTAGTCTTTATATTTTATGACCTTCACAATACACCTCAACAGTCTCAGAGCCATAACTTGGACCGGATTCTCATCGGCTTGCACCACAGGCCGTGTCCACCATATTGGATTACCGTTGACGAAACCCGCTGACGTGGCGACGACGCAGCGGGCCCGTCACGACTTGCACGCCATGTATTTTTACGCCGAAATGTCGGACTTTATTGGTTTTGTTTAGTTTTTGGTTATAACCGACCGGTTTACTGCGTTTTTACTTTAACTGGATGTAGGACCACGTGTTGCGGCTATTGAATCTTTTATCTGTTTGGACCAAATTTTTGTGTTGCGGATTTATGATTTTTAGTACTGTTTTTTAGAAGTTCGGTATTTGTGGTAGTAAATGTTGTGGTTCTTGGATGTATTTATATGTTCATTCATTTCATATCATTTCATTTTCCAACAGACGACATAAATACAGTTTAAGCAGCCGGAAACCGTCCTCCGTATAAAATTTCCTTACAACTGCGATCGTCAATTCATCTGCTTGGCCTTGTAATGATGCTATTAGATGACTAGAATCCTGAGTTAATACTGTATCATATTCAGCAGTCGATATACAGGTAAGCAGTGAATATTTTATTTTTATTTTTATTTATTTTAAAAAACGTTGCCCCACACTATGAATAATTCCTGTATCGTGGGTGCGTTTAAAAACACATATATTCACATACACAAACGCCCAGACCCGAAACAATTATCTGTAGATCATACAAATATTTGTTCCGTGCGGGGATCGAACCCGCGACACTTAGCGCAGAAAGCTAATCGCTTAGCCACTACGCCAACCGTGTCGTCAATATAAAATCACTATTCTGTAACGCCGCGTCAAATTCCTTCAATTGTTTTCCAACCATAAATTCTCAGCTATAAAATTAATAAAGCCAGGTAACTCTATGAAAATATTGCCGGTATCGTCGCTGTCATAGGCAGATGCCGGGCGGATATTCAAAACTGTCCTATTTATTAACATCGCCAGGTGAAAGTGACGTCTTTGATAACTACACTCTCTTATGAAAATCCTGCTGATTTGCTGGAGTATTTTTTAGGTACAGTTTTATCTGTCGATATTTATTGAGTTTTTTTTTGTAATGGTTATTGTAGTTGGAAATAGAAATTGCTCATATAAGATATAACTATGTCCTATATACGTAACGGGACTGAATATTTAAAGTGCGCTGGACAAGCATCGTTTAGGGAGGTTCTTTCCTTGTACCAGAACGTATATTTTGCTATTAGAAAATTTATTTGGAATTTGATAGAAATTTTGAGCAAGCACGCAAGTAGCAAAAATCTATAAAATATTACAAATGGTGTCCATTGCCAAACAAGAGGTTATTGATGGACGCCTAAACGTGCCCGATGTCCATAATTATCGTTTTTGGCAGATGGTATTTGTAACATCAACAATGAGACCATTTCCGATTTTCCAACAATTCCGAGTTAAACTATTATACTAAATTAGGAAGATTCTATTCAGCACACACATTTAAAATCATTGACCAAACTTTATTCTTCGTGACGTTGATGAACACGGACACAAGAAGTTGTTTCTAACTCAAGGATTATTTAACCACTTAACACGGGCACTCATTACACTTTACCCTCAGGGATGATCTCCCTAATCCGGTAGTTTCACCCAAAACATTTCACCCGGTATTTCCGCCTAGCTACGATATTTTACCTGCAATTTCACAAAGTTCGCTCCAGCGCGCGTCATGATGACGTTTACGCGGTAATTCAATATGGCGCCCGACGGAGCGTCATGGCCGCCGGCGAGACATAACCTCAAAATCGCATCAACTCACATTTGATTACTGGAAAATTAACCCGACGTGGCTGTTATGCGCCCCTGGTGTTTCGGTCAAGAAGATTAGGGTAGGTTTTAGTATACCTATGGCTGTTAAGTTCACTGTCGGGACAGGGTAAGGCAAACAAAGTGACATGACGTAAACAAAAAGCAAATGATTATTTGATTGTAAACTGCTTTTTTGGGATTGACCATAATAATATCTGAGCATCCATTCAGAAGATACATTAAGTCAAAGTCAAAGTTTTTTATTTCAACTGAGCCTGAATGCCAGAGATGAAATAATTAAATTGGAAATTATTTGCGTTGTATTTTATGATCTAGCCTTTGGAAATAAGTGAAGTATTTAATAATAGAAGATCAAACAGACGTAAGCTTACAAAAAATACAAACCTCCATAATGAACAATGTACTTGGAAAACCGACAGATCCCTAACGAGCAGCAACAAGACAAACAGCTAATCAACCTGCTAATAAAATACTATGTTCTCGAATCCCAGGAGAACGCGGTACGCCCGAGGTCGATACCGCCCACAAATTGGTCCTCGTTAACATTTGGACGCGATTTCCGAATTTGTTGGCCCTTAACAAGCCCGACCTCGGGAAGTTTAGCTGGCGAACAAAATGACCGGACATGCCTCAATTAGTCGACGCTGAAGTACCGAAGATCCCTATCGATCGTGGATGTGCAATTAGTTTAATTGGCATCGTATTGCTTAACACTTGAATCCTGAATGTGTACAGAAGGCAGGTGATGTAAAACTAAAACGGCTCGATATCTTCAAGTCACCTGTGTATAATTAATTTGATTTCCATTTTTTAAGGTATCTAATAGTTTGACATTGGACCTTATCAAAAGCCTAATAAAGTTCAAAGCATACAAATTATAAAAGACAACGTGAATAAAGTTGAAATATTGAATCAGTATGAGTACATTTTACTTACCTATCGAAACAGGTTTCTTCAGATTACGATATCGATTTTTTACCGAAAAATGCTAGCTTATCCATTGTTCGGCGTATTTAAATCTTGGATCCGTGTCAGCATCGAGCACTGTTCTGGGGTTGCTCCTAAACTTTTAAGTAGATGCTCATTTTCAATGCCCCAAACTATCCATCGCTTGTCGGTTAATGAGCTAAGGGTTGAAGGGAGCAGTTTTCTCGGATGTAAAGCGTGGATAGTTTGGTACGTGTATTGTATTTATTTGAAATGTTTACTTTTCTTTTACACTCGTAAATTAACCATAGCAAAGTAGCATAGTTTGAAGATGAATTGTGATATAAGTACTTAGTTTGAGGGGAGTTTATTATAATCGGACTCAATTTTAATTCTGAACAATAAAATAAGGAATTTCTGTGTAGTTCTAGAGTCCCGCTACATATATCTTCTGGGTATATTTCCTGGTCCTGGCCTGTCACAGCCACAGCCATCGTTTTCATAGTGATGGTTAATCATCGTGTAGGTAGGTAACCCTAATGTAGGTAATAGGTAAACCCTAGGTCTATTATATTATAGATGAGCATGACCAACCAAGTCATTCAATCTAAAACAAAATTTTAATCATCAGGTAACTACTTTTGAGCCTTTTAGCTGCAAGTTAGACTTAATAAACCTTGAGGAACAAATATATTTACATATATGGTATTTTCAGTTCTATAAAAACATAATAGATACATACAGACAATCAATCATAGCATAGACACATTGACAGTTAAACTCAATTTAATTCCAATATCCACCCTATTTGCGACACACCCGTCTATCTATAGGTACTGTCAGTATAATACACCCAGACACAACACACCCACACTCGACATACATAATTTGACGATCGCAGTCTCATTTTCAGGTCATTACATCGCATCAGGCGCGAAACGAGTTCGCCGCGTGGTCGTTATATCCATGTTTTACATACAAATTAATATTATGACAGTCTGCAAGTGTAATAACACTTGTCGCGTACACTTTGAATTTTGTTTTTGATGAGAAGTCAGGTGGGTTAGGGAGTCAGCGGTGAGTTAGGGATTAAGGACGCTAATTTTGTTTCCTTTGTTCACAGTTATTTTATGAGTTTACTTAAAATAATGAATGAAGATTTTAGGTGTTATGTTATTGGTTGGCTAAGTCTTTACCAACGGAGACATCAAAGATCAACATATAACTATTTCAGATCAGTACGCATTCAGCTATGGACGCTACTCAGCTTTTTGCAACGGTACATAGGGCATGGGCACATAATATCTTATATACTATGGCTAAGGTAGAACAAACAAAAAACAAAAATGATTAACTATCCTAAACAAACACTTAGGTCAAAGTACTCCTTTACACTGTCAAGTGGTAGCGGCCCCAGAAGGCACACAATGAAATGTATGGGCGAGGCGAGCAGAGGCGAGCAGCTGCTACCATCCAGCTTTCAGCGTCTAGCTAAAGGCAGGTTGACAAGGAAGCTTTGAAAATGCAGTATAACGGGAGAGATTAGACTTGTAACTAAACAACCTACAACACTTTTGACACAGGAGTACGTATGTATTTTGACCAAGAACTAAAGGCATGTACTTCAACCTATGGAGTGAGACCTATGGAGATTCTTGCCCGTTCTTATGGATTTTCTTGCCAGTTCTTCTACATAGGAAAATAACGCTTTAGAAGATGGCAACTAGAGTGACTATTCATAAGTGCCTTTAACTGGTCCTATTTTAGAACCTTTCTACAAGTAACAAAACGTCTATACTAAAAGTATAGACGTTTTGTTACTTGTTAATAACGAGCTCTGAAGTATAAAACAGTGGTGATGCTCGAATGACGCCCTCGGGTCGTGGCGTTGCATAAATTATACAATTGCCAGTATTAATACCCCTCGAGAGAGCCCGGATGTGTTTCAATAAAATGTTACACTGAATTTATTAGTTTACGCTCTTGGTCGCCAATTGACTGGAGTTCGCAGTATTTCAAGGATGTTTGAAATATATTATGTAAACTCTATGTTATGTCGACCTTTTCGTTTTTTGTACGTGACTTTGATTGTAAGTGATGGTTACAGTCCAAAAATTTTACGTAAACTCCGAAAGTCTCTAGAATGGCTTGATAGTAAAAATCTTCGTTGAACGTCACTAAAAGCTTTAAATCAAGTTGCCCATAAAAAGGGCATTATTTTTTGACACAGCAATTATCTGGAACCTTTTTATTAGAATTGGAGGCCTTTTTAAAAACCTGCCTAAATGTGGAGTAGGTAGTGAAATAATATTTATTTTATATTTCATGTTATAGACACAAAAACATTTTACTGCATAAAAATGGAGAGGAATAAGTAGGTATCTCCAGTTTTCCGAGGCAATTAATAATGGCCTAAATCTTCACGGTGACATTCCCCTTAATTATCTAATCTGCCCCAAAGTCCAAACAAAGTCTTCCGAACAAGGAAAATGTCTTTACAAATTAGTCCTTACATTATTCCACCAATATCCTTCAATTTGAAGTTGTAAAAAGTTTCCAGTACTTTCTGCTAATGAACTAACAAATGGCCGCGCGATACACAATGGTTTAATCAAACCGCATTGAGATAAGGGAAACAAAAGACCCTTTTGAAAATGGACGTAAGACATAGACTGGAAGCGACGAAATGAGTATTACAACTCGCATTGGTGTTGCTGTTTTTGGCAGTGAATATTTTAACTCGCATAATACTTGATGTTGTTATTTTTGGCAGGGATCTAGCGGCGTGATAACAGTTGCGTTTGCCCGTGTGTAAGGACTAAATATTCTTCTTAAGGTGCCTCTCCGACTTGCGAAGGTCAGCAATCAGCTATGCAAACTCCTCTCTATTCCTCACGAGGTGAAGCACTTGCAACTCCTGTCCATTCTCTTATATTACTAAATATTACCTACGCTTTTTTCCGTTCGTTGCCATTGTCTTTGTCATGTGACGCTGCTGCTGCTGCGATCTGCTAACCAACATTGTGACCAATAGTAAACAGTACTAAGTAATAGTTTAGTAGTACTTGCTTTGAAATATTTAATTAATCCACGCTTTAATCATATGATAACTCTTCTCATTGCTTGTTCATAGCATCTTTCTGGCGTATTGTATTTGTTTTTTTTATTGACCTGAAATCTCCGCTCTTTGTTCCCGGGGAAGGCAAAGAGCTATTACCGGCTAAAACAGCACGGTATTTCTTCGAATGATGTAGGAACCGTTCGTACATTCACCCAGTCCATCTGGTACAATGTCGTATGTATTAAACTGGCTAGCAATAACGTGAATATAAGAAGACGTCTCGCTTCTTTTCCTTACCACAAAGCAGGCAGTAACTTGCGCCACACAACAAGTCCTCCAAAGGCCGTAATAAAAAGCGACAGGATAAAATGATTTATGGGATAACTAGATAAAGAGGGTGCCAAGTTAAGTCGCTTCGGGGAGATAAGACAATAATAATAGATTTGTTACTTTTGTCAGTCGCAAGACGTCGAGCAAAAACGGTTCGCATGTCAGTACAAGATGAAACAGACAGGCGTAGCATTGTCGTCATGTACTGGCCTTTGTGGTAGTGGTAGGTGTATTGTGGATTATGAGACATATTTCTAAGTAACAATTAATCATCAGCGTAGTATTACGCTTGTTTTTCCTGAAGGGTCAAGCAGAGCCACATTTTGCCAATGCCGTTATTGATTTCCATGTAATAGGGAGAGAGCTTGTTTACATCCACCGGGCACTGTTACAAACACCAGCTTCTATTAAGAATTTCCTTAAAGAAGATCTAAATAATATTCTGTCGGACCCGGGAGTTGGACCTAGGACCTCACGCTCAGCAGTCGCGTTTGAGACCACTAGACTAATGCAGTATATTATATTCTTAATCATGGCGTTTTTACACCTTTGCTGGAACAAGTTTGCTTAAAAAGAATTCGATATCTGGAAGCGTATTTTCTGTTTAGAGAACTATAGTTAAATTGAATTATGATATTATACTAGAACAATGTTACTTGACATATACGCCAAGATTTACTAAGACAGCACAGATATACACAGACGTCGGACATATTGGTGTCTATTGTACAGTAAAGGCAGATGCGTCATAATAATATTCAGCTAAATTCACCCGAAACCACCAACAGAGAGACGTACTTGTATTATAAGACCTATTTTTAGTTGACGCATACTATCTTCAATACACTTAACCTACTATATTATTCCTTTTTTCGAGTATAATTTGGGTACAGTTTACAAACATATATGCCAAATGCACACACACAAGTAGACCCGGCAGAAATCACACATCGAAGTTATTCAAACTTAAACATGTATATTCAAACGATTTACCGAGATTTATTCAACAATTTGTTAAAGCACCTCCGCCGTATGGAAGAGGCTTTGCATCGGTTATGCGTCGTGGGTTCGATTCCCGCACGAAACAAGTAACTGTAGATTATACAATAATTTGTTTCGTGAGGGACTTAAATCCGAGACACGAAGCGCAGAATCGCAGGCTAATCGCTTAACCTCTGCGCCAACCGATTCATTAGGTATAGTTATTACCAAAAACGAATTAATTCTCAATTTATAATTACGCAAGTCATCAGCAGACCTAGTCTAAAATAATTGCATCAAATCAGAATGGAATCCGTAAATCTAATCCGACGCGCAATAATTACTGCTCAATATAGAACCCTGTCACCGCTGGAAACTGTAATTATGCGCGGTACGCACTTTCTGCCAATGTTAATTAATTGTCTAGTTGATTAATTAAATCGTCATAAGCTACGAAGGTTGATTTACGAGTTTGACGTGACTGGTTTGTTTGTAGTGATCTAAGAGTATAATATACTGCTGCTTCGGCACTGCTGTGACGGCACGGTCGGCGCAGTGGTTGAGAGATTGACTGCTGAGCTACGTGTCGCGGGTTCGATTCCCGCACGGAACAAATATTTGTACGATCTATAGATAGTTGTTTCGGGTCTGGGTCTTTGTGTATGTGAATACACACCGTGCCTCGGAAAGCACATAAAGCCGTTGTTCCTGCGCCTGATCTCTCTCCGGTTATGTCGGATTGACGTCCCATCGGACTATGAGAGTGAAGGAATAGAGAGAGCACCTGTGTTTGCGCACACACTTGTGCTCTATAATATCTCCTGCGTAGCTGGCTAATCTGCGGTGAGATTGGCCGCCGTGACCGAAATCGGTCAGGAGGACATGATTTTTATTATACTGCTGCTTAGATTTAAGTGTATAATAGTTTTGTACGAATTAACATACGTGTAGTATAATGCCTTAATTTCCCGAAGGGTTAGGCAGTAGTGTACTATTGTAAGTACAACCACAGTTCACCGATGCTATTATTAATTCTCAAGTATTGGGGGCGACCTTATTGCAATATTCCGGGCACAATTCTAAACTTCGGGCGGGTGGGTACTAAGAATTTTTCGAGCAGAAAAGTTCAAATACACCCATCGACCTAGTAATCGAACTTAAGATCTCACGCTAAGCAGTCGAGCCTGTGACTACTAGAAGACTGGGGAAACCAAATGAATTGTACGAAAAAAGAAAACCAATAAAACGATTTCTTATTAGTTGAAAGAGCCCTAGATGTGTAGAGAAGTTCACTAAAGGACATTGTCCACTTTCGGCTTGGCGTGAACAGAATTCTTTAAAAAATTAAATTACACCAAAAAATATTCCTAATTAAAACATGAATATCTGTATTTTTCAGTTGTATCAATTTACACTAATAAAAATCATCAATTTTAAAAGTATTTAAATTATTAAATCACCATCTTGTCAGCATTTCGACGGCGTGACGTTGCCAAAATAAAAAAATCAGCTACAATATTAATCATTTTTAAAATATTTTATAAACGATTAAAGACATTTTATTTTATTTACCTACTTGCATGGGATTTTTGTTAAAAATATTTACTATACTGCATTATTCTATACATAAAAATAAGTAATTAATGTTAGTATAGCACTATCTGCATCTACTTATATAATCAATATAATCGATTTAATTTTTCATCGGTGTCGATTTTTATGGCAACACTAGGCTAGTTTTGTAATTTGCCATTTTGACAAGATATGTCATTCGCGTTTCTCATATGTTTACTGTATGCATCGTGAACTGGAAGGTTTTCCGACCACTGAACATTCAATGTTACTTCGTGGAAAAATCCATAGTAAATGTTTATATTTAACATGAAAATAATAGATTAGGTATTACACAATATTGCTGCAACTGCATAGTGGGTCGACGGACAGTAGGTTGCTGTGCCCATGTCATGACTATTTGTCATACTATTTGGTTTATGAGCTGGGCAAGATATCAAAAGAGTTTAAATCCACCTGCCCAGTTCTTAGATAACATTCTATTAACTTATGAATCTGAATAAACAATAAATATGTATAATAAATTGATTATTTTATTTTAAAAGCCCTCTATAAACATTTATTTAATAAAAACTATTAGAAACACCTGGACACACAACTTTATTATTTTTCTGATTCCTATTGGGTAGAGCTACTAATTCCACACATAGTTTCTATGCTCAATAACTGTCCACTCCAAGCCAAAACCCCCATACAAAGTGGACAATTCCCTTTCGTAAGCGATCTGGGACTACAGCAGTGGCGTGCGGTTCATAAAGACAAAAAGACACTGCCTACCCTACATAACTCAGATAAATATTTATTATAAGATCATTATTCAATCGACAAGACGACGAACCAATACCAAAATGCAGTAGGTATTATTGGTGATTAACCTTTTAAAATTTTCTGCCTACCCTGTCTAAACACTCTGTGCATGCCGCTGGACTACAGCAATATTGTGATTTTGTAACAAAACATTTATTCATATTAAGGGATGGTTCACATCAAACGTATACGTACAATTTATAAGTTGCTTCACTAGTACGCATGTACGCTACAGACTGTGATCTGAAGTAAGACTGCTCGCAGTCGACAGCTGAGCATACGTTTGATGTGAAACGTCCCTAAGAGGCCCTAGTGTAAGTTTCTTTCGACAAAATCTTTGATTGGTCCGTTTCGTGCTCTTCACCAATCCGAGCGCCGAACGCGTTCGATGTAGTAAATCGAATTTGTCAAAAGAAACTTACACTAGGGCCTCTGAGCACAAAGTAGATACAATACACAAATACACTCTCCAGATCTAACGGTAACATCAACAGTAATAGCCAAGGCAACCGTTTACTTCGAAATCCACAAGATCCTACTATTGATTACCCGAATATCTCGCTAACTTATATAAATTATTATGAGGCATCAGAAAAATCTTTTGCGAGAAAGAGTAAGTAAAAATTGGCCAGTCATGACCAGTAGAATTATTGTTCCTATTCAAATCGCTCGTCATCCTACTGGCCGCAGATGATCGGCAAGAAATGGATTCTCTTACAAACCAACAATTCGGACATGTTCACACGACATCCGTTTTACTGCCAACGATATACGAGATTTTCTCGAATAGATCTCATTGCTCTATTCGAGAAATTTCGGTGGTCGAATTCGGTGTTTGAAAATTCTTCGATAAATATATTAGGTTCTATGACCTTCATTAATAATTTAGAACTAGCCTTTGTAATTATGTTAAACGAGATTTTCACGCCTCTGTTTACACGATAGTTCATGACGATACTTAAAACATAAAAAAGGAACTTGACCATAAAATATCGAATCAATTTTATCGATACAAAATATAATGGTGCGTTCATTAATAATGCCCGTGCATTGTTTTTCTGTAACATTTAAATATCGAATCGATTGAACGTCGAGTGAATCTTCCCCTATTCTTGAAATCGTTGTGTGTGAAGCGAGCCTTCTTGCAGAGAAAATTACATTTTTCTCCACAAAGAAAATGGAAATACAAATAAGTGGGTTTTTGTATGATGTTATTTGTTCGCGCCTATTCGGTGTTTACGAGTTATTTGATGTTATTCACGGCTTCGGTCAATATTTTTTGTTTTATTATGTTGTTCAAGTATTTTAATTTATTTTGCTATGAATTTTTCTAGTTTATGATCTAATCCATTTGTTTTTGAGGCCAAAATCAGATTGATCATTTATAGGAATTTCTTCTACTTCGTAGCAACTGTTCTATTTCCATACTAACCACCCAATTTCCACTTATAAACTTAGAATATAATGGTTATTGCCCTTAAAATTTATTTACGCGGGATAGATATCTTATTTCAAATAAATAGTAATAATAGAAGATGATGACAAATAGTGACTGAAAATATCGAGGACGGTATCTGTTCTGTTTTTCCCATCGCACCAGTATTTGTTAGTCGTTCACGCTTGGCCCGGCATTGACCGCAGAGGAGAGCGTACACTGTTTTATTGCCGAGGCGTCACTGTTTTGACTGCGGTACGTCAGCGTGACTAGTTAACTGCAAAGCTTAGTTGAAGTACCACTGAGTTTTATGAAACAAGAGTCAGTAATCAATGTTTTAAATTTTGATGACATAATTCTAACATTTTGGTGAAACTCTGAAAATCATCATCAAAATCATCAGGCCTGTTCCTGGAAAGGTTAAGCATTAACAGACCCTGATACTGTTATTGTGTCCCAAGTAGGAGACGATCTTACTGCCATCTACCGGGCATATTTCTAAACTCCAGGCCGTTACAGGAATGACACTAGATCGATGACAGACTGAAAATTACAAACCTTTTTCGAAATATAATTTATTTATAAAATGAACGTGGCAAAGTTGGTTCCTTTGTCGCGACATCGGGTGCCCATAAACAACTTTTAGTGCAGTTTATTTAGCAAACTTGCGAGATGCGTAGCCCCTTACATACAGTGGAGGTGCTTTAAAAACCTGTATAAATCTCGGTAAATCGCTTGAACAGACATGTTTAAGTTTAAATGGCACTCCTCTAAATGGCATTCGTGAAAATATTGCATATAAGTTAGATTGTCGTCTGATATTCCAAGCATGTGTGATTTCAGGCGATTGAGCTCGTAGCAACTTAGCTACTGTGTAGATCAATCGATTGGTGAGGTTAAGCAGCGCTTGCTGCGGTAAGTCCTCGGATGGATGACTGTTCTTCATACATTGAGATGGATGCACGGGCGTTATGGAAGTCAGCAGTCCAAAAGTGATTTCAGCTGGTGGTATAAGAATTCGTTTACAGAGCAGTGGATGAAACTGCTGAACGTTACGTCCGAAGTTCGATATCCAGATTGGGCAAAGTGTTGCAGACGTAGTAACGGTATTTAATTACGTTCAATATCACGTCTCTGCCTAACCCATCGGAGAATACAGGGTGATTTTATGCAGTGAATATTAACGGGATAACAGATATTATTATGTCATGAATTTGCGACAAAGCTTGTGTTTAATAACTTTTGTCTCGTTTATCAACCCTTTGAACGCCACCTCGGTCGCCGGTGACCGACGAACAATGGATTTTCTAGTTTCTCGTCAGCTGTGTAGCAGTCAGGGTCCACATGGGACTGTTTAAACCAGATTTAGATAAGTATAATATTTATATATGAAAACTATTATTTATAGATTACCTAATTTAAGAATGAGAAATAAAAATTCTTTGATACGAAGAAAAGTTTATTTTTTATTTTTTATTTAGCATACTTCCTTGCTCTCTTTCCCCATCTTTCTATCTAGAGCTCATATGGACAAGTCTTCATGAAAGGAGTCAAGTTCGTTCCGCTATCTCCGTCTGGGTAAAAATGCGCCCCCAGTACCCGGCATCGGTTCCATCTGAGCCAACGCTAAGTCTGACAGTAGACAGACACTCTGGAACTAGGGTTTCTTAAAATCCACGGGTAAAATTCCTTTATCAGACGACGAAGCTTGAAGGAGTCAGAGAAGTTTCATATTGTAATTCTAATTTTACCAGAACTTTAACCTATCTCTACATAAGAGATGCCATAGAGTTTCTTGCCGGTTCTTCTTCATAGGACCCTAGTCTCGACGTATCATGAGTACCTGAACTTGGTTTATATACCTATAATAAATAAATAAACGCAGCCCATTACAGTTCCACAGCTGGGCAAGAGCCTCTCCATTATCGTAAGAGATAATCGAATTCTGATCCCCACTTTATTCTGAAAAGTCAGAGGTGCGAGCTGGGTTTGAACTCAGACCCTCTTGCAAGGCAAGCGTTCAACCACTATGGTACATACTACTGCTAGTGATTTACATGAAATAAAGAAAATATTTTTATTTTATGTAAACCACTACTATAAATGGTTCTCATTGAACGATGAAAATATTGATAGTAAAAAATATATAAATACCTGTCTTGAGCGTTCCGCTTAGGTTATCTAACTAGCGAGGCTTATGTAACGCATTCGCCCACCTTTCCTCCGTTGATTCGTTTCGTTCGGTTCATCCTCGTTAGGATACGCGTGTACGCGGTGTACGTAATCCGTCATTAGAGCCGAATCGGGTCGGATTTGGCTCTAAAGCCGCTCTACTCATGCTTCAAAGCATTCTTATTTTTATGCTTTTCTTAGTCTTATATTTCTATTCTTACATCCTTCCTACTAATATTATAAATGTAAAAGTTTGTGAGGATGGATGGATCTTTGTTACTCTTTCCCGCCAGAACGGCTGAACGGATTGGTATGAAATTTGGCACAGAGATAGATTATACTCTGAAATAGCACATAGGCTAGTTTTTATTCCGGAAAAATGTACGGGTCGTATACCACGCGGGCGAAGTCGCGGGCGGAAGCTAGTAATACTATAAAGACGATGTTGTTATTTCATAACAACTTAAACATAACAGCGTTATGTTTGTACTCCCTCAAGGGTTAGGCAGAGGAGTTATATTGTACACCCACATTTCGCTGATGTCGTTACTGAGTTCCATAGAATTGGGCCAGTCTATTCTCATTTACCGGGTACAATTCTTGGTACTGAGGATTTCGATACAGAAATACCAAATGACACCCCGCCTGACCTGGATATTGTACTCAGAACTTCAGAAACTTCTCTAGTTTTCATTTTTTATAACTAAATATCTAGAGTACTTTATTATTATTTGCTTGAAAGTTTCCTTCTTCTTTGCAAGTTCCTTTTGCGCCGGGGCATTGGTTGTTCTTTTGCCTGTTACTATAGTTTTCTGGTATATCTTACTAAGTAGTCTCTCACAAATAAGTAGCTATTCGCGTATCCGTGTCGGTGTCGGTCAGTTTATCCCTATCGAATGGTTTGTCAGTAATCCGCCATTAGGGGGAGGATTACGTGCGCTCGCGGTGATCTCGTTATATTGTACATTTATGAATATAAAAATATATCGTAGATATTATGCGGTTTTGGTTAGGATAACGCATTTGTTGCTTATCTTTGATGATGAATAACATATAATTGATTGACTAGACGGTTGGTGCAGTGGCTAAGCGATTAGCTTTTTACGCTACATGTTGCGGTTTTGTCACACGAGACAAATATTTGTATTACCTATCTACAGATGGCTGTTTCGGGTCATGTCTGTTTGTAAACTGTATTCATGATGCAGGAGAATTTTTGGTGCTGAACAACGTTACTTTAAAATGAAAACCGAACAGTTACTCAAAATAGAAAACAGTGCAAGAAAACAGAGGAGGCCTTTGCCCAGCAGTGGGACGCAACATAATATAACCCCAGGCGTATTTTTCCCTTTTGGCTTAGAATCCTCGAGACTTGTACTTGGCTTCGACCATCAGTAGTAATGAGAAAAGAAATGTACGTGCTTTGACTAATAAGCAACCTTTATTATTAAAATTAACATATAAACAAGCAAAAATATTTATAGAACACAATATTATTTACAGAATATTATTATACTGAAGTTATATAGGAAAAAGTATAATCTCGAGAATAATGAGTAGGTACTTATTATAATTAATATATTGAATTAAAAACATAAAATAATAACCAAAACATTTTTAAAGTGTCGTAACGATTTTTTTCAGGATATACCTGTACCGCTATCACGAGTTTTCTTACTATTTACTATCATAGTAAAGTAAATTTTCATGATAGACATTTTAGTTCTTAACTTGGTTACATTAGGGGTTAGAGTCGCTTATGTGACATATGTGTCATAGTAAAGTTTTGATTTACTATTTACTATATTATGAAGTTGTCATGTTAGCGACTCTAATCTCTAATGTAACCAATTTATGAACTAAAATCGCTTGCATGAAAATTTACTTTTACTATGAAAGTAAATAGTAAAAAACTCATGATAGAGGTACTGTTGGTGACACTAGCATGGCAAGTGAAATCGTGAGATATATAATTACGATACGTTATTCAAAAAACACGATACCTGAATATAGATTCAGAAAATCATATCTAACTTTTAGGCAATAAGACTTAATTTTAAATTCAGACGTAGATTTAAAATTAGGTAAATCTTATCGTCTAAAAGTTAAATTTATTTAGTTTAATCGACTGAATTAATTTTTTTAATTTCTATATTTGTTACTGAAATGGATTTCAGTCGTCAATTATGAACAAACTATATTCAGGTTTCGCGTTTTTTGAATAACGTATCGTAATTATATATCGACTGTGAATTGGCAACACGTCCTATCTCGGTTTAATGAGCATTTTACTTGGTTATACCATTCTAAACTATTTCATACTCGGCAGCGCTGCAAAAAGCATATTTTACTTCAATCAAATTAGACGCCAAAATCGAATTCATTCAATTTGTACGAACATCGACCGCGTTGTATGCACAACGCGGACTATAGTTTCTTCTTAATCCTGTAATGTTGTCAAAGATGAGATAGTACCAGTTGCCAGTTCATAGTCGATATCTCACAAGTTCACTTGCCTTACAGTCTTATAATGTTAAACTCCAATTAAATCCATAAAAGTTATGTTAACTTTGTTGTGTCTGAACTTTTAATGGTATCTTCATGTTTTCTTTTCTTTTATTTCTATTGTGTACTTCTTTTTAATTATTGTAATTGGTTATTTACTGTCGTAATTAAAGTAAAATAAATAAATAATAATATAAATTTATTGATGCAGAAAAACTTTGCCTATAAATACACGAATACACGATGACATCAAATACTTTTGTTTTATTATTTCGGCTGTTTACAATTTATAAGACCATGTCCATTGAGCTAGGAAAAGTACTTCTATCTTGAAGGACAGATATTATGACAGTATCTATCTTTTTTATCACTTCCACATTCATAAATCAGGAAAGATGTCACAGTACGCTTATAGTGTTATACTTTACATTGCCAAGTTTAATTAAGAAGTTAACTGTAGTATATAAACCCGTTAAGTCTCCTAAGATAGTGCTTAGTGTAAGCTAAGAGAGGTCGCGATGAATGTCGTGTCGTTTTAGGAGAAGAGCTTCTTTTGTTTGCGAAGTCGTAATATGATTTTTAAACGTTTCTTTTGTAAAGAATAAAAAAAAGATAAGACTCCTCTAGAGGATTACCGAATTACTAATAGTGTAAGTTTTGTTTTGTGCAGATCAGTATTTAGTAGTCTCTTATTTTTCAATCTAAGTTAATTTTAAAGTGTTGTCAATTGGTATAATTTGATCAAAGATTATTCTACTAAGAAGAAGTGACTTTCACGTGGAAGAACCACTGTTTCCTCTTTGGGTTTCTTAGTGAGAACCGATTAACGCACGATGATGTTGTTCATCATCTTACAATACGACAGAAGATATTTATCGTGTCATATAAAATCCCATCTTTATTTTTCCTGTTCCCTAAATATTCTTCCAGATTTTCTAGCAAAGAAAAGTCTCTAACAACAATTTTCCCAAAATATTTACGTCCTGCTTCCATTTACCCTCTTCCCAGATCACCAATATACCAGTACACGCATGTCACCCGAAAAATAACGGGACGTAAAGAATGTATCGCCTTTACTCCTTGCTTAGATAAGGTAGGCCTGCGGTCCCCCGTCGGGCCGTTATAAATCCTGCCCACCTTACCTCCAATTTACCCACCGCTATTTTGGCCAACTTTGTGTGTTGCTTGCACCTATAGCCCGAGGCTTTGCAGGAAATCTGTATATATTTTTCTGGGATACGATTCAAATTAAGTGTTATATTAAAACAGAATCATGCTTGCTTTTCCCCGAAGGGTTGGGCAGGGGTGCACCAATGAACACCAACATTAAGCTGTTATTGAGTCTCATGTAATAGGGGAAGACGCTATTGCCATTTATCGGGTAAAATTATAAACTCCGGGCTGTTCCAGATAATATCTTGAGAATTTCACTGTGCCCAACCCAATAATCGAACCCAAGAATTCTTTACAAAACTTGTAGAGTTGTTAATCTTTCACCGCAATATGAGCGTTTCTAGTCGTTATAATATTACATATTTGTTAATAAAATTTCTGTCAAATAACTGTTCAAATTGCAATAACAATGATAATTGTGTGTATGTGAATATATGTGTTTGTAAACGCACACACGATACAGGAATAATTCCTAGGGTAGGCCAAGGTTAGAAAAAAAATATATATATATAAAAGATATATTTATAAGATATATATATATATATATATAGCTTATTATAGTGATTATCTAGCTCTGTATTCATATCTCTAGTTCTGGAATCTTTTTCAATGCGATCTTTCTAGAAGTTCTAAGTTCGTATTATAATTCTGTATCTCTTTATACATCAAAGTCCAGTTAAACGCCAAACAATATCGATCAAACAAGTTTTGAATATCTTTGTTTCCAAACTTCTAAGCCCAAGTACAAAACTATATCGACAAAAGGTCTTCACAAAACTTATCATAGCATCACGCCTGTATTCACTGAAAGGTGCGGCAGAAGTGTACTATTGTACACCCACATTTCGCTGATGCGGTTAAAAAGTCGCATGTGATACTTAAAGGGCGATCTGATTACTTACTACCGGGCACAATTCGGAATTACGGTCTCTTACTGAGATTTTCCATACAGAAAATCTCAATAATACCTCTGGCTCAGTAGCCGCGCTTGCAATTACTAAAGTCAGTCAAGTCTTCACAAAAGCACTCAATAAAACTTCGCAGATGTCTTTGCAAGATAAAAAAGCTCAAAGACTAATGGCTGACATACTTTTTCATTGTTCAGATATCTTAGGGGCGAGTTGAAGCGGTTGAAGCGATTACAATACCGCTTTTTCGTTTGCTCTCAGACTCTTAAATGTTCTGGTGTCGAAGCGCTCCGAGGTACGCTTTTAGGTTGCGATGCTGAAAGGAGTCACTGCGGTACAATGAGTGGGGAGGGGATACTGTGTTAGGAGGAAGCGAGGGTGGAGCCGCAATAGGCTAGATGACTGCATCAAAAATAAATTCTGAAATCTTGTTTGGTAAATAGTTTTCCTTTCAATGAAAGATATCAATATGAAACCCGCTAAGGGCACAGCAACATAATAAAAATAATAAGTTACGGTGTTTATTACTGATATTAGTAAAACATCAAACACCACAAGATCAGTGTCGGATTAAGCAAGCGCGGGGCCCGTAGCAAATTCTGTCGAGGGGCCCTCGATCTGCTATGGGCTCTTAAGTATAAAGTGACATTTCGCAGAACTTTGTGCGTTTACCGTATGAAATTCTGTGTTTTATTTTTGCCAACAAAATAATCGGTTACCGATTGTCTGACGGACTGTCTTATTCGGAATACAGGTGTAACGTTTCACGTTTTTGTGACATCAAGTAAATTCAATATACCACTTCATAATAAGTTTGACTCAAAAAATTACGCTCAGGCGGAGGTGGACGGGTTTGGATACGCGGGGCCCCCTTTTGCGCGCGGCCCGTAGCAATTGCTAATCTTGCTACGTGGTTAAACCGGCACTGCACACGGTTGATATCGCTATTGCCTTCCACTGTGTTCTCACCCTTAAAATCTTATGCATAGCATAGTGCGGCTCCGTTTCAAGCTGAAACAGTCCCATTCAGCTTGTAAACAAGGCGGGCACCCCGCAACGTGATGTTGTACTCGATATTGTGAACAGCTATCCGCTTTTTAGACTGAAAAGTTGGCTACTCTTTCTAAGAGCTAAGTCGATAACTGATTTGAAAGGAACGGCTTTCTGGGTGCCATTTTTTGAAGATGTAACATAGCATCACGCCTGTATTCAACAAAGAGTTAGGCAGAGGTTTGTAGACCTATATTTAGCCGATTCCGTTTTTTATTCCTATGTAATAGGGGGCGAGCCTATTACCATCTACAATGCACAGTTCCAGGGTCCATGCTGCTGCCGAGAATTATCATACAGAATGACCAATAACACTTTGCCCGACCCGGAAATCGAACCCGGTCAACCCTAGACTAATGAGGCAGTCAGTAATTCTATTTAACAATAATCATACTTAAGGAATAGAAGTTGTTGTGTATGTCAGTAAAAACTATATAGCCCCAGTTTTTTACGGATAGTCGTAGAAAATATAATACAGACATTCCTTTAATGTTTTATTATAGCCATACGCGAAAACTTCATAAGCCTGTAGCAAATACTAGCTACACGAGAAAAAGTACATCGCCATCTGTCGAAGTAAAGGAACAACATAAAAGCCTGAATCACATTATAAAGTTTACAAAGATTATAACGTAGGTACATACAAATGTTCGACATCTCCTTCTCAACTAAGTCTCCTTTTTCAACTGAGAAGACAGAGAGGAACATCATGCTTCGTTCCTCCTTGAGTCAAAACATATTTCAGATTATTACGAATCATTTACTAGTCTGTTTTAAGTATATACCAAGAACATACAAGACGTTGTATTTCGCCTAATCATTGCAACAACAAAGTACATACAAAGATGCCATGTACTTGGTGAGTTGTCACATATCATTATCCCGCCACACACCACAACTAACTGCCCTGCATCATATGCTATTAAGTGACGGCGCTACACTAATGACACTATATCTTGCACCTGGACTTATTTATGGCATTGTTATGGCTGCCACGGATCATAGAATAGCTACGATTGTGCAGATTAAGCCGTAGGTATCGTTCTTGTGATTACTGCAATTGCATGTGTTTGGTACAGTCGAACCACGAGATAAGATTACAATCACTAGATGAGCCAGACTGATTTTCGGATGAATAAAATTTTCCAATCCTATCCTATCCTACTTTTCCTACTAATATTATAAATGTGAAAGTTTGTGAGGATGGATGGATGGATGGATGGACGGATGGATGTTTGTTACTCTTTCACGCCAGAACGGTCTGTGCCAAATTTCATCCAGAACAGATCTGGATGAAATTTGGCACAGAGATAGATTATAGTCTGGAATAGCACATAGGCTACTTTTTATCCCGGCAAAATATACGGGTTCGTCAACCACGCGGGCGAATCCGCGGGCGGAAGCTAGTAAAATATAATTTTTAGTCATCCTGCAAACATATTTTATTATTCGACTGACATAATTATACAAGTTGGAAGCAGATAATATGACTAATAGAAAAATCAAATTTTCATGCACATTTATCTGTGTAAAACTCAAACAATATTACCATTTTCAACAAAACTGTTCGCGTAGAGGCTAAGCCATTAGATATCTGCTCTACGTGTCGCGGACTTGATTCTCGCACGGGACAAATATTTGTATGATATATCATTAGTCGTTTTGGGTCTGGGGGTGCGTGAATGTGATATGTACGTTTGCAGAACTGTACCCACGATGCAGGAGAAGTCCTAGAGAAGGGAAACATTTAAAAAAAAAAACCTTTTTTCAGTGTCTCATAAAATAAGTAAATGTTTATTAGCTACTTAGTAAAGATTTTTAAAAATAATTTTTTTGCAGGTTTTAAGAAGGTTATGGTTACACAAACCTTTACGGTACAAAACAAAAGAAACAAGCGGAAAAAGAAAAATATTCTAAGTCTCAAAAGTTTACGGAGTTCTTTCATCTGTATGAACAGTTGTCCAATTTTTAAGTCCGAAAACACTTATAGAATAGAGATGCATATGTTTTTTTGGACCTAAAAATCGGATGTTTAATATTTTTGAAGCAGCCCCTGGATATACCATCCATCATAATAGAATATAAGCCTTACATAATAGTCAATAGGGTTTCAATTTTATTAAGATCAGGTCTTACACGTAGATCACTTGTTAGGAACATTCATGTTACATGAGACAGCTGAATTGCTGATCGCAGTACGAAGCAGTTCCTAATAATAATGTAATATATGTACAACTAAAGGATCTAAAAACCTAGTTAAACTATTCATAATATCTTGAATGCCTTAAAAATGATATATCTATTTAAATATGTGCTCAAAATGACGTGAATCCCATAGAAATGACGGCACGGTTGGCGCACTAGTTTAGAGATCGACTGCTGCGGTATGTGTCGCGGGTTCGATTCCCACATGGAACAAATATTTGTATGATCTACAGATAGTTGTTCCGGGTTTGAGTGGATGTCCATGTGAATATTTGTGTCTGTAAACGCACCCGCGATACAGGGGTCGTTCTTAGAAAGGGACGAAGTTCGTTTTAGAAAAAAAATGATGTACTTATGAGGTATAATTAACAAATCCGCATCGAAGGCATAGTACTTCGAATAGTTGTTTTAATATACCGCTATCACCTATATCTTGATGCCTACACATTGCAAAACAATCGTAAATATTGAATGAGCTCCTTACTTCGACACAGACGCAGCTGCGACCGATCGCATCACTTGATACGTGCAATGTTTTGTCCGACCGATTAAGCGTCTGCTATTGTAACGAATTAATATGAATAGGCTCACTGTTGAAGCATTAATTATAATAAGAGGACATATATAAGATAGTATTACGCCTATATCCCCCGAAGGGTTGGGCAGAGGCGATACCGTTATTAAGTCCCATGTAATAGGGAGCATGCTTATTGCCATCTACCGGGCACAGTTCCAGACTCCGTGCTGCTACCGAAAATTTCCTAACAGTAAAACCCAATAACAGTTTGCTCGACCGGCAGCCTAATTACCGATGTAGCGACAGGCGTAGATCGCGCGGTAACTTCTGTCAAACGTCATTTTTGTGACATATAATGTATTGGCTGACAGTGAGATTGCTGTCGCGTGGCTATCGCGTTGCTGTCGCTTTTTTACGTAATTAGGCTGCCGGGCGTTGAACCTCAGCACCTTACGTTCAGCAGACGACCTTGCGACCACTAAATCAATGATAATTCAGCTTATTAGATTTTCATTGCTGGCCATGAGCTTCTTTCCGACTGGCTGATGATAGATACGACCAGAGAGTAGATTCTAAAAGTCTACACTATTTAATTAAACACGTATACAAAGTATATAACGTGGTTAAAGTTACAACGACACATGGCTGGTGCAGTTCTAAAAATGTGTGGCACATTTTTAACGGGTCGTTTTACAACGGGTCCCGTTTGACAGCTAGAGTTAACGTTTTGTTTGAAAATATAGTGCGGCGTATATTTTGTTTTACGGGGATAGGTACTAAATAAACAAGAACGAAAAATTGAGAACGATGCGTTCATGTTGAATATCGTTTTTTTTTTTATTATACTGTGCCCTTCAATAGGACTTCTCCTGTATCGTGGGTACAGCTTACAAACATGTCACATGCACACACAACCAGGCCCGAAACAACTATCTGTAGATCATACAAATATTTGTTCCGTGCGGGGATCGAAACCGCGACACGTTAAAATATTATTTTCCCACGCATTTTGCATTTTACTTACCCAAATATACCTTCTGCCGCACATCGGTCGCATGATGGAGGAGAATTGGGCTAAAATAAAAGCACACTGGATTCCAAATAGCAAGAAACGGTAACACGGCAGGCCTAGAAGATGGTATGATGAGCTGGACTTACACCTGAAGGGTTGGTCCCAAGTTGCAACAGATCGGGAAAAGTGGAAAGAATGAAGGGAGGCCTTTGCCCTACAGTGGGACTTATATAGTCCTAGACTTATATATAGTAGTGGGGTTTATATTAATCATAAATATACCTTGTTTAGGTATACCTATGTATGTCGATGAAGTTTTTAATTTATTAGGATTTTTACATTGAGAGAATTCTTCTTTTGAATATTAGCCTGCCTAGGTTTTTCCTAACTACATTGGGGTCGGCTTCCGATCTAACCGGTTGCCGTCTGACCTCCCACCCAATTACTGGGAGACACGGATACTCTAAGGTTAGATTGGTTGACAGACTTTTAGGGCTACTGACATCCGTAACGACTGCCATAGGTTTTCGTATGACACCAGGGACCAACTGCTTGATGTGCTTTCCGAGGCACGGAGGGGTCTCGATTTGTGAAAAATGGTCACCCATCCAAGGACTGACCGCGTCAAGCGCTGCTTAACCTCGCAGATCGATCGATCTGCGCGGTAGCTTTGTAGCTACGAGCTCCTTCCAGAATATTATTGATCATGGCATCAGTAAACAGCACAGTTGTTTAGCGATTACTTTTCTATTTCTACGTATTGGAGTTTGATTTCCGCACGATACAAAATACATAATTTGCTGCATGCATATTGATACAATTGATATTTCAATAAAATTGACGCATTGGACACATTTAACATTTTTTTTAATCTTATAATAAAGCTACACTGAATTAATTTAGAACGGACAAACGATGGGGAAGAAAGGTTCTCGAGTGGCGACCACGAACCGGAAGACGCAGCGTAGGAAGGCCTCCTACTAGGTGGACCGACGACATTGTAAAAGTCGCGGGCAACCGATGGATGCAAGTGGCGGAATGTCGTTCGATGTGGTGGTCTAAGGGGGAGGCCTTCGTTCAGCAGTGGACGTCTTCTGGCTGATGATGATGATGATGATGAATTAATTTAGGATTATAATTATACCATGTTGAAAAATATGAAGGTAAAGATAATGTAGGTTTGTATACCGAATATTAATTACTCTAGTCTTCATTAACCTAATTACCATGATCTTAAATAGAGCGAGCTCCTCGAAAGATACCGGCTCTAGATTTTACCCAAATTAATTAAAGTAAATTCAAGGTATCCTATTTTGAAGTCTGTGCAACTGTACAATGCCGCAATATAAGTTGGAAATGTTAAGTGGTTGACTCTCAAAGTTAGTGGGTATTACTACATTTCATCATTATTATTCATTATCAGCCAGAAGACGTCCACTGCTGAACGAAGGCCTCCCCCAAGGGGGGGGGGGGGTTGCCATAATCCCAACGCTTGGCAGGCGGCTTGGGGATTGTAGTGGCTCACCGATTAGTGAGAGGACGCTGCTGCCCGTCCTCCGGTGTCTGGCCGCAGTTTTAGGACGTACCCGGGTCCTTACCACTACATTTATTATGGGTAAAAAAAAAAAAAAAAAAAACTTTGCTCTAAACTATTAATTATTCCTGTAGCGTGGGTGCGGTTACACCCGGAACAACTATCTGTAGGTCATACCAATAGCTGTTCCGTGCGGGAATTGAACCCACGACACTTAACGCAGCAGTCGTTTGCTCAACCACTGCGCCAAACACTGTATAGCAACTAATGTTTGACAGCACCTTCTAACATTAGTTGCTATGACGTAGTGTTAATTCAAAGATTCAGTACGAATTAAACTGTATTTTTTTCTGAATTTAGGTATAAAAATGCATATATACATAATGTCACGCCTTTTTCTCATGGGGGTAGGCAGAAACTACGGAACGCCACGTGCAACTATCCTTACATAACCCTTTTGCTTCATCTACATTCGTGCATTGTTTCATACCTGAACGCCGGTTGTGGGTACTGCGCACTTGATCTTATTGAAGGACATCACCAATAAGGTATAAAAATCAAGAAACTTAAATAAAGAATATCAATTAGACTCATTTAAACTGACCTTATTACCATTAACTTAATAAAAGGTCACTCGGCAAAAGATATCAGCTCAAAAAAAGTATACAATTAAATTGAAGGTCCTATTCTGAAGTCAATGTTGCACAGTGCTGCAACACAATTGCAAATGTTAATGGGTGACATTCAACGTTAGTGCTACTGCAACGTTAGTTGGTATGACGTGACTTTAGAGAATAGTCCCCTGGGGACCGCATTACCGAATAAAGCGTTTTATCTTTAGTGAAGCGGTGGTTTAGGTACTGCAAACTTTTGTTGATAGTTTGCATTTTCAGGGAGGTTCCATGAATCCCTGCTTATTTTAGTGAGCACATAGGCATAACACACAATTTTGATCTTACCGCCTTTTTGGCCCAGCGATCTCCGCGGCTGTCGATGTGAGTGTTTATGTTTGATTGTTAGGTAGACTCTATCACTGGCTTAGTGACCACAAGTGGACTGCTAAGCGTAAGGTCCTAGTTTCAATTCTTGGGTTTTTCTGTTTGGAAATGCTCAGTAGTCTGACAGTGACTGGAACTTTGCCCGGTAGGTGGCAATAGCCTTGCCTCTTATTACACGGGACTCAATAATAGCATCGATCGGCGAGATGTAGGTATACAATAGTACACCTCTGCCTAACCCTTTGGGTAATACACGCGTGATGCTATGTTGTTATTCTTAGGTAATATATTTATCAAAATCACACAATAGGTTTGTCATTGGCAATGAAAAACTATGACGTTCACGCCTTTGTATTTCAAACATTTTTAAAACAAAATGTCGTTTTTACAATTCATAAAAAGTAACTCAGATGACTAGGAGTATCTACCATATTGTAAGTACACTTCGAGGAATTCTTTACTTACTAACTCTTGAGTAAATAATCGTTGTCAAGTAAGGTTCTAAATACAATAAGATCTCCATTGTTACCTTGTTATACGCTGTTTTTTATTTACTTAAAAGTGCTCTGCGGTAAATATCAAGTGACATTAAAGAAACCTCAAAAATATATCTTCTTAAAAATTCCACCAAATTTACATTCCATCGTCAAAAATCACATTTGGAAATCTCCCCTCGTCCCCCAGGAGTGGAAGGATGCAGCATATCCCCACATCCGCAACCCTCAAGTATTTGCCGTGCGCTCCAAACCGGAGGCGAACGGGAATCGAATCTAAACTTGGCGTTAGAATAAATAATTATTTTATACTTGCCGTTGCATGAATTTGTTTGGTTTGCGTATTGGTGAGTTATTGATTTCTGCAGTGTTGGAGAGAGACGAAAGATGTCAATTTTTTATCCTTCTATCACGTAAATCTTTTAGAACACATTGGTTTAGTGGTCGCAAGCGCGTCTGTTTAGTTGTATGGCGAGGTCCTGGATTCAGTTCCCGGGTTACGCAATATGTTATTATATGTTTCTGTATAGAAGTTCTCAATAGCAGCCCGGAATTTCCAATTGCGATCTTGTAGATGGCAACAGGCTCGCCCTTTACTACATTGGCGAAATGTGGGTGTACATAGTACACCCCTGCCCTTCCGTAAATACAGCCGTAAAGTTTTGTAAATCTGTCACTTTTAGTGTTAAGTGACAAATAATAATGATGCTTACCCAATAAAATTATGCCATAGTTTCTTCCCTATTTCTTCATCGGCCATTCGTAGATTACGGCAATATGCATTGGTTTATAAAGCACTGAAATTATGAGAGTACCCTCCAAATCTGACGACACGATTGGTGCAGCGGTTAAGCACTTAGCTTGCTGCGCTACGTGTGGCGGGTTCGATCCCCGCACGGAAAAAAATATTTGTACGATCTACAGATAGTTGTTTCGGGTCTGGTTGTGTGTGCATGTGACATGTATGTTTGTAAACTGTACCCACGATACAGGAGAAATCCTAGTGTGGGGTAACGTTTTTTTTTTTTTAGAAGAAGAAAAATAACTTCGTAGTTTATGTAACAACAAGCCTAATTGTGCACTAGCGCATAATACAATAATCTACTTTCTCTAAAAGTTTAAAGAGCAACTTCGAATTTCCCTCAACTCCAAAACACAGACTTAATTTATATTTTCCAGCGAACGTTTCTACTTGCACAAAAATCAAATTTGGAAAGTTCCAGAAAGTTTCCGTTTCTTTATTTTCTCACTTAGCACTTTGTTACTTTGCCACCTTATACGAGAATTGTTCCCGCTCGCTTGAGCACACGAATATATTGGAAAAGTTAACACGAATACCTACAGTACAGTTGCACCGTTTGTGTATTGTGCACAAGTGGAAAATCGTCAAAGTTAAATTGGAGATCACTATCTGAAACTCGGATTTGAATCTGAGGCTTTATCTGTGAATGTATCGTCATTAGTTGTTTTTGTTGGATTTTGCAGCTGTGTAACATATACGAGTAGTTGAGTGCGCGGTTGGTGCAGACGTTGAGCGATCGAGTGCGCCAACTGTGCACTGCTACGTGCCGCGGGTTCGGTTCCAGTACGGCATAAATATTGGTATGACTTACGGATAGTTGCTCCCGGTCTGGGTATTTGTGCTTGTGATTATTTGTATTCGTAAACTCACCAACGATACACGAGTTATTCACGTTACAAAAAATCTTACGCAGATCATAGTTACACAGAATTCTGCTCTTTAAAGCTATGAAGATCCTCACACATAAAAGGAAACAGAAGAGTCATCACCGCCCGAAATAAAGTAGCAATAAACTAACATGACACAATGAAAAAAAAAAAAAGTTTATGAAGTGTCACAGGTTAGATTCGCGTATGCAACAAATATACGTAAAGATGTACGTATATGTTTGTAAAAGACACAGAACCAAGACATTAAAGAAAAATATTAAAAATAATATATAAGTAAACTATCAAGAATGCTAGAGATCTTTCTTTAAACAAAACACAGTCTATCTAACCTTGTGGATCATCTATGTGAGCCTTAAGAGCTCAGTCACATTATACCCAAATGAAAAGTTAATGGCTGGAAATAATGTGCAATCAAATAGCACGCACAGTACCCATTTCCCTTGCATTCGGTCCCATAGAGTCTTATGGGATTACTTGAGTGATTGTTATGCGTTTTTTTTTTGGGAATAAGCAGATTCCCCACGACAAACCCTGTAGGTGGTAGGTTCGTAACAAAAAATATGTAACAATTTATTGTAATTTTTTGGTTTTTAATAATTTTAGAAAAGCTGATGTTGAAATCATGATTATAGAACCATATTTGTTTATGATTTCCGATACATTAATACATACATATATAAATTCACGCCTTTTTCCCATGGGGGTAGGCAGAAACTATGGAAGGCCACGTACTACGATCCTTACATAACCCTTTTGCTTCATCTACATTCATGCATCGTTTCATACATAAAAGCCAATGGTGGGCACTGCACACCTGACCTTTTTGGAGGACATCACCAATAAGGTCCATATATGTCCTTCTAGGGCATCCTCCTGGCGTTTCCACTAACGACCGCGTTATAAATCTTTTTCATTAATCGACTTTCATCCATCATCTTAGATGACAAAACAATATAATATAAAATTGTGAATATTTATATATATATTATTACTTCATGAAATTCTTAAAATTATTACATTAATTTTGACCTCAACTTTACATTATAATATAGGTTATTTGATCTACTGATATTGTTTTCTTGCGGCTGCAATCTCATCTATATCAGAAACCTCAAAACTTAGGTACTAAAGACCGTAATATATTAAATTCAGGCTCTGAAATCTTAACAAATCCCCCAGCAAGATAAATGTACTACAATGCAGCTCAACTTTAACAATGTTTTTTAAATTTAATCACAAAACACAAGTTTCAAAATAAAAATAGCTAACGTCTCCCCTAAAAAAACCTAAACGAAAAATTGGCGTCTCCATCAAAACGTCATCGTTCGCAAAGGGGAGGCAGGGGAGATAATTAACAATTAGTTAATGGAACGGTAGGAATGTTTGCAGAGTACTCGTGGTCGCTTAGGAGGCCAGGGGAATGGAATACCTCATGTTGATGTTGTCTTAAAATGGATTAGTCGTTGAGTTGAGTGCAGTTTTATATTACAGTGAAAACAATTATTATAAGAGCCATGAAGATATTGCTTTAACGTCGTATTTCTTAGGATACAATGAGATTTTAACGCTTATCAAGCTTGGTATTGTTTTGAATACTTAAGAAAGAATATTCCAAGAATATTTTGCCTTTTACTTTAGGATATGAAACTGTAACTCACACTCAGTAACCGCGCCTGTGACTGTGACCAATATGGCAGTCAAAGCGACGGCCAGTCAACAAAAATAGTTATTTGTTATACAAGAGTGCAAAGTTGCTTTTTAACCGCGTGCTCAATTTTGATGACCGAGCAAGCGAAGGATTCTAAAATTGAATCTTATATATTGATTCTATAATTGATTCAAAACTTAGAATCCTGAGCGTTAGCGAGGGAATCAAAAGAGCACGAGGTGAAAAATCTTTGCACTCGAGTGCAACACGTAACTTTTCATCCCACCTCAGCGAGGAAATGACTAAATGCAAAAATAAAAAACATTTACAATCACAAGATACTTTTATTTCAATTTAGGTATTAACTACTACATTATGATAGGTAAGTATTACAGAATGATCTTTAAGTTATAACAAATAACACTTAGGTATAATTAAGAAAAATTGAAAGTAACGTTGCTACAGTTACTTATGTTGAGTGTAATATTTTTGTTAGGTACTGTAATGTTGGTGTTAGTGACTTGTGTACTGTTTTTCGGTAAACTATCTGTCATACTTAATAGTTGTACCGGATTTTCATCGGATTCCCTTGGCGTAAATGTTGGCGAGAGAGGGCGATGGTTAGGTGTTTCGTAACGGCTCATTTTTGATGTAGAAGGACCAGTCCAAGGATCTGACTGAGGCTCTTTCAGTGTAATGGCTCCTACGATGCCTTTACATATTTTAGACTTATTTTGGATGGAATCCTCTATGTATCCCTCTACAACCGCATTGGACTTCCAGCCTCCATGGCGCTTAAGGGACAGGAGATCAGCTCCTGAATCGGCCAAAAGTGTGGCTGAAGTTCGTCGGAAACAATGACCCGTGTACAACAGGGGTTCTGGAAGTTCAAGAAATGTTGCTATTTCTCGTGGGATACTGCCAATTTTATTAGCACCCATAGGCTGTCTAACACACTTTCCGTTGCGATACTGTAGAAAAAATCGATTGATTGGAGTGTTAGCGTAAGCGGGCGTAAGGCTTGATATTTCTCAACAATTGTTACGTATTTCTTGCGAATGACGAAGTTGCGGTCTCTTTTTGTCTTTGTATTAGGTAAATTAATTAATAGTAAGTCATCTGAATGTTTCTCAATGTTTTTGACATTAAGTTGTGTTAGTTCATTAGTTCGACATGCTCCGTTTATACCAATAATAAGAACAACCTGTAACGTAAAGAGTATTGTAGTAGATAAGTTAATAAAATTGATATGCATGCATAATAGAGGGGCTCGTAGCTACATAGCTGCTGCGTAGAATAGTAATTGATCTGCGAGGTTAAGCAGCGCTAGCTAAGGTCATTCCTTGGATGGGTGACCGTTATTTACACATCGAGACCCCTCCGTGACTCGGAAAGCACATTAAGCAGTTGGTCCCGGGTGTCATACGAATACCTATGACAGTCGTTACGGGTGTCAGAAGCCCAAAAAATCTGATAACCAGTCTAACCTTCGAGTATCAGTGTCTCCCAGTAATTGGGTGGTGGAGGTCTGATGGCAGTCGCTTCATGTAAAATACTGATATTCAGCCGCAACCGGTTAGACTGGAAACCGACCCCAATGTAGTTGGGAAAAGGCTAGGCAGATGATGATTTGCATGCATAATTATCCTATCAACATCTACTAAGTACGTATTAGATTATGTTAATTAGTTGATTAATATACTTAAGTAGATACTGAATGTGCAACTGACTTACTTTTGCCGCCAAATATACGGAATCAGGTGCTTCGTTAAGAAACTTTTCAATTTCAGATGCTGTTAAAACCTTCGATTTTTTTGGTTGATGACCAGATGAGGCTCTTTTTAAAAATGCCACTAATTTAGGATAGGTGTCGATATGTATGTCTTTTTTCATCTTAATTGTTGCTTTTAGCATTGAATACATACTCCATAGAGTGCTTGATTTCTTGGTCTCGGATAATTCAATAAAATATGCCAGCAAAACGTTTTCTGAGAAAGTTTTTGCTCCTTTACCTAATCGCCACGTGTTAAACATATCGTACTGTTTCAAATACTTCTCGCGTGATTGTTGAGGAAGAAAGCTCATTTGCGCATTATTAACAGTTTCAGTCAATTCTGTTGGCGTCAAATAAACTTCCTCGTCGCTAGAATCACTCATTTGAGGTTTTTCACTTGTTTTCAAGTTTCTTGTTTTTAATAGGTTTTAACAATATGACGTGAAAAGAAAAGGGCGCGCGCAAAGCAAATTAAAAAAAAAAATACACCAAGAAGGTTCCGAGTCTGAGTTTTTAACAAATTAAAAAAGGTTATATGATAAATTCGGCACCATGGAGGTAGAAGTAAATAGGTTTAATGATGTTTTGAATTCACAAACTTAGTGCACACGATGTTCCAAATTCAATTTTACTTTATCCTCGCGGATAGAGATTTAGCGGATAAAAACGGCTTTTGCACTCAGATATCGAAGAGCAAAAATACTCTTTCCGAGATGGTGGGATGAAAATATTATTTTGAGTTAATATCATCGTAGCAAGAGTTAGTAAGTCGTTTATTGCAAGAATAATGGAAGGACTTTCTTAAAAGAACGTTATTATATCCTTAGATGAATTCAAATTATTTATATTTGCTTTGTTATGTTCTACAGTACGTATAATGTACATATAACTAAACTCAGCTATTAATTCGTGACTTGGATTTAGAACTAGACATATTATTATGATTACCGAAAAAAATAATTACATGAGATTTCCTTCAAATGTTTATATCTTTTGAGCATTTTGTTCACTTCACATATTACTGTATGACTGCAAATAACTTAACCGTATTGTTTAAAGAAATGGCAATGGCTTTAGTCTATACTACGTGTGACCAGACGTCTGGTCTATTCTTTGGGTAATGTAATAATATTGCCGTTCAACATGGCATGCTTGTCTTCTGGCCACGTTGCTGGTAGTGATGCGGAGGAGTATTTTGTAGCATATTTGAACAGGAATTTTTTTATAAAAGATTTCAGTTTGTAGGTAGATTGTTAGACAGGGAACCGATCCCGACATAGTTGGTAAAAGGGTTGAGAGATGATGCGTTTCTAAATATTTATAGAAGAATATTATCTAAACTCATAAAACGTTTACTATTTCAGTGAGTTTCAGTTTCAGGGCATTCATCTGTGTTACTACGAGTATGTATGACTCAGATGGGACCTATTTGTTGAACGCTCATCGGTGTACCACGGGATGTGGATTACCGAGGGACTTATTGTTCGAACACATACATTTGTTAATGTCCTTTATGTTGTAGAAGATTTTAAACTTTATTCTGATTTATTTAAGTTTAATTTAATTGTACATATAAAAACGCTCTCTTCTTTATTTTACTACATTAATAATGATAGCGCAATGAACGCTCTTTATAGTGATGGAAAGATAAGGTTTAGTTTGTTCAAGCAATGCCTAATATAGATTACAGTATATAATTTGTTGTGGACAAAAAGGCACACATCCAATAAAGTTACCAGATAAATTAGTTATTACTTTGCTGTTTAGTCATTTTGGTTCTGTTTTGGTAATTTTTGATTAAATAATATATTTTAATACGAACGCTACCGATAATTCAGTGTTGTTTCGATTTTCGTTAATAACAATTATCTAACAAATAGGTAAAGGAAACTATACCTTATTGGCTCCCAACGTAAGTCTAGTTACCTCATGCAAGGACCATTCGTTGTAACATTTTATGTGGGGTCGATGTTCAGGCATTGGCCTCATTCAATGTAGCGTTCTATAGACCATAGATAATGATACGTACGGTTCCTGTTACTCACGACACTTAGCCGATGTATATTTTGTGATCACAGTATCATTAATAGAAGTAATCTGTTGCTCATCTTTAATGGTGATGATATTGTAGCCCCACTCGTGGGGAAAAGTCTCCCCTGCCGACTCCTATCTTTGCGTTGTCTTCTCTGGCCAGTTTTCTGTGAACGCGCCTATTTTATCATGCCATCGTTTCTTTAGTCTACCTTGGCGACGGCACCTGCCAGGAACCTACTGCGTGCTGATCCTTGCCGAGCTGTCCTTGTGTAGCTTGCAGATATGAGCTTGTATTTGATTAGTAAATTTTTACATCAGTTCTTTTTTAATATCGCATTAAATAAACGTGTTATCAGATTGACAGTTAGTACTGTCTCGTAGTAGGGAGAGTGCCGGTGGTCATTGTGCTTTGGAACGTGAGGCCAGATGGTTGTACTTTGTACCTATTATGTTGAAAATTATATCATTAATCTACCCCTCCGTTGATTTGAAGTGCTGCGTACCTACCATTTGACGAATTCAATGCATCATTTTATTCTAATTATCATTTAATTAAAAAAAAAAAAACTCAAATTTTTGTTACTAACCTTATCTAATTGAATATGGAAATAAAGAGAAAACTGTTTAAATTTTAAACAATTAAAGCACAAAGTAATTCTATTATCACTTTCACGTATTTCACGTAATTCAGCCGGGAGGCATATTTCGCTCGTTAATAAATTAAGGCCGTTAATGAGTGCTTTTAACAATATCCCAGCAACAATTAATATTATCTGGATAATATGTGGTCGACGATTTACTCATTCAATTAACTGTAATGTTAAGCGGTTTAAATATATTTGTGTAAGTTGTTATATTTAATATTGCAGAATTAATTTAAATTGAATTGTATAATGGATTAATCTTTTATTATTTTAGCGGTACTGAATTATTGACAGCGCTGACAATTTGTAGTCCTGCTCAATTTTTAGATGCAATCCGTATAGAATCATTTGGGTTCATTGCTGAAATTGGTTTTCAAATATGTAAGCGTAAAAAATCTAACGCATTTCCCCGCAATCGGTTACAATAATATTATCGGGTGAAGCTTATTGTCATAAAGTAATAATGTGTAAATAATGCCAACAGTATCTGCCAAATAAATGGCAAATTTATGTATTTTCGCGACTTTTTACAAAAGGCTGAACAAAACTTTTTTTTTTTTCAGTGCTTCGATACTGCTACTGAAGTTCACCTCAAACCACCCCCGAGCTGCCACAAACGAGCCTCCCTGTAATACCACAAAATGCAAATAATATTCAACAATTTCATCCCTTCAAAGACATAAAGTCTACCTTTTAAAATTAAATTAAATTTTGTTGCAACCTGATTTATTCGTCGGGACGCGTCGGAGCGTCCCTAGGAATGCAACGCGGAGGTTTATTTCAATTTATTGCGTTTACAGAGGTCGCTGTAGACGGAATAACGATTTTGTTGTGGCAATATACGGAGGTGGCGGCTTAAGATCGCATGACTGGGTCCGAGGTACGGCGTCGTGGTGTTTGAAAGTGAGAACATATTTGCTGTTGAGAAAATTTCAGAGTTTCTGAAGACATATGTTTCAAGTCAAATTTACTTACTGGTCTATAAGAATTTCTATCAGATGACTGTATATTTTGATGATGTAGGGTTAGTTTAATAAGTACCCATCATATGCCAAGAAATATAAGAAAAATCTAGGTACTAGTTGGTATCCGAATTGTTGCTGCCGCAGAAGAAGTAATTGTGGAATTGCTGAAATGCTTTTGCAAATACATTTGCCGATACAACACGCGCACCACCTACTGTAAGTTAATTGTACTATGCCTACCTTCGCGCAAGTGCAAGCAATAAGCTGACAAAGTTTTACCGCAATCAGATGAACGGTATGGCAATGCATAGTATACCTACGAATAACAAACAAACATTGATTTTGTTATATATCAGAGAAGACGTTTACTTGATCAGTCTTTGAAAATTGGGGGTGTTTTATTAAACATTATCAATCAATCGATTGCTCCTGTTGAGGCAATATACGGTCGGCTTAAAAAAGCATGACTGGGCCCGAGGTACGGTGTCGTGGTGCCTTGAAAGTGTGAACATTCCTGTTGAGAAAATGTTCTAAAAGCCACCACGTTCTTCTCTGATACATTACTTTGGAATCACGTAGAAGGATCATTTCCATCAATGGATTATGATAGGTATAGGTACATTTAAGTGATTTTTGATATACATATAGAATGATAGAGAGTAGGCATAGGAAAAAAAATCTGTTTATCCGAACAAGAAGAACTGTTTCTCTGCCACAAAGCATGACGCTAAAAGCGATAGCGTTTTGTTTCTTAATTCCGATCAACTATTGATTTTGAAAAACGAATCGATCTTTCTTGAATTTCGTTAGAGATGAGTAATAATGGGCCCATTTAAGGCTATCAACATTCGATACATTTAGTAAAGTTAAATTTGTCTAGAACCTAACTTTTTAGACCAAGGATTTGTTTTGCCACATGTCGGAATACGAATACTTCTTAGTAACAGACATAGTTTGGAATTTTGTCCGGTAAATGGCAATAGGCTCACACCCTATCACATGAGATTTAGTAACGGCTTCAATGCAATGAAGGTGTACATTACACCTCTGCTTAACTCTTTGGGGAAAACAATAAATTAGTCTCATATTTGAACACTGCATTTTTCCGTTAAAACAAAATGGCGTCGCCGAGGCAAATGGCCTCGCGTCACGATGACATATGAATAGCTTAGCATAGATTTATAAGTGGGTTTAGAGAGATTTAAAGTTCCGGACGAAGTATTTTCAGATTTTAATGTATGATGTGTTCCGATGCTGTTTCATAGAGATGTTTAAATTGTGAAATATTTACTTAATAAATGAATTGGTGAGATCTGCAGTATCAGCAACAACAAGTAATTGGCTCATCGGTATGGTGTATTCGGGTTATTCTTGGATTTGGCTATTCGGTTTTTCTATTAGAAAATTCTCAGTAGCAGCCCAAAGTTTAGGATTGTTTATTGAGATAATAAGATAAGTCTACTTAATAATGCTATGCTCTGCTCTAACTTGAATACTTAGCGTGAGGTCCTGGTTTCGATTCCCTGGTCGGGATGTGTTATAGGGTTCTTCTGTATGGAAATTCTCAGTAGCAGCACAGAGTCAGAAGCTGTGCCCGGTAGATGGCAATAGGCCCACCCCGTATTACATGGGACTCAATAAGCATCGGCGAAATGTGGGTGTACAATAGTACACCTCTGCCTAACCCTTCGGGGAATACAGGCGTGATGCTATGTTATGGTATGTTATGTAATAAATTATGTATTTTCATGAGACTTAATGAGTTTTAATAAATTATCTTTACAAATTATTTTGCATACCCAAAAAAGTCTCATTGACGAACTTGTACGAATTATATGAGACGTCAGTAAAGTGTATATTTTTTCATTAGTCATCTAAAATAGCCTTTTTGGATCTTCCGACCTCATCACAAATCTCAGACCTCTTTCCATTACTCCAAAACGGTAGTTTCATTTTTAAAACAAAAGAGTACCGCGGCGTTTCTTCAAGTGTAGCCTTAATAACGTTTTCATGTTCTCATCTCGATTCCGCACGTCGAATTTCATTCGGCTAAAAGCAAAAGGAATGTAAAATTACGTAGAAACTTCGAGTTTATATGTCGGGTAAGGGCAGTGACCTCGAAATCCTTTTCCGTGACAATTTAGGGTCTCTAAAACTTTATCTAATACGGTACATTTTGTATGGTTTGTATTGTAAAGAATGAATTAGATGGATATATATTTAAATAGACCCTTAATACATAACGTACTATCACGCTTGTATTTCCCAAAAGGTTATACAGGTATTGAGTCCCATGTAATAGGGGGCGAGCCTATTGCTATCTGCAGGGCACCGTTCCAGACTCCATGCTGCCACTGAGAATTTCCATACAGAAAAACCCAATAACACTTTGCCCGACCCGGGAATCAAACACAGGATCTCACGCTCAGTTGTCCGAGCAGAGACTAAAATAGACCTTGAACCATGAGTTTGTCGGAGTTTCTTCTCAGGGATAGTCATAGGAAATGCCGACGCCATCTAGTTTAAAAAAGACGTGTAAAATTGATTGAAAAATCCTAATTGCAAAAATAAATAACTTCGTTTCATTTCAAATAAACCAGCACAATTCTACTAATGCTTATTGGTGAGGTGTTAAAACATTTAATCATAAAATATAACGGTCATTATTTACCTCCATTACACTTTTATATTATGAACGTACATAATACAGAATAACACAGAAATACCACTTCACGAAGTGCATCAAAAAGATGTTAGGACGGGTCAAACGAAAACTTCCAAACAAAGTAAATACATATAAGTAAAACTGAAATAAATTAAAACAGCTCAATTTTTTTTCTTAGAAAGTAACTAGGTAATTAAGGGCACTAGTTTTAAAAAAAACGATATAGATGATATAATAATAGATGAATAAAAATAACAGCCTAATAAATTAAATCAGTAGAAAAGAATCAGAATAATTTTCTGCACGAACATATGCATCAACAGTACTATATTTTATACTTGGGTAAAACTGAGCATTTTTTTGTAACAGAGCATAGAGCATTCGCCGTTTTTTAAATTTTATCGAAATGAAAAACGAGTAGAACCAAACGGTACAAACATTCTAGCGTGTGAGCAATAAGTTGCAATGTAAGTATCTTACATTTGTTAGAATGCTGTTTTATCATAGCTTTAGCACATTTCCTTTCTTTAATTGAACCTTCTGTACGTCATTTTATAATTAAAACGAGATCGTTGCAAAAATCGCATTGCAAGCTATACTCGTAAAGAGGTCACATCTGGAATGGTACTATCATTAAAGGATTGGAGTGCGATCTCTTTGTCTTCGCAACTGCTAAGCTCATTATGGACGATGCGTTTTTGTTTAGAACATATTTTAAATAGAAGTAAGTTGTAAGTCGGCGATGTGTGTGTGTACTTATATATTTATTACGAGTGAAGCTAAAACTAGTGTGTTTTGAAAAGTCTAAATGTCAGGATTTTGTTAAACAAATACTTATTTGTCGCAAGTAGGAGATTATGTTGTTAGAATGTTGACAGTTCTACACTTTTAACTAATTAAATATCTGATACTTACGCTTTTTTTTGCATTGAATACGGCGACTATCTTTTAAACAGATTTTGCGCTGAAGAATTACTGGGATATACGGGTGTCGAGAAAAGTAAGTAAGTGTTGAATGTGCAACTTACGAGTCGCGGGTACGATTTCCACTCGGAAAAAATTATACTATGGCTATTAATTATTTCGGATCTGCAATTCACGTGAAATTTTTGCCCGTGAACTGTAAAGCCTAGTATTATAACAAAATATCTCGTCAAAACAACATGCATTTCAACAAAGACTGGTTAATTAAAATAATTTCTCAAAGAATTTTTTATTATACACCAACTGGGCGAATATTTGTATGCGCAGCGAGATACCGGACAGGACGCGGGTGTCCAAGATTTACGACCTTTGCAGGACAGTCCCGGACAGCGGACAGCGTTCGGACAACTCCGGTAAGATTAATTGCGTGGCCCCACTATTCGGCCACTGTTGATTTTTAATCCGCATTGGCGAAATTCCGCAACGAAATGTAGGTTTCAATATGCGTGTTCGAGTTTATTACCAGTTTAATTTTCACGATGTAAACAGAATTTATCAGTTGTAGGTTATTGCGATGCAAAAGAATTGAAAATGTTTCAACAACTGTTGAAGCTACATTTTTCTCAGTACCTTTTTTCGAATCGCTTTCAAGCTATAATATATATTATCAAATAAATATTATGTATGGAAACGGTGACCGTCTCAACGGGACAAGATAACTATGTCCGATTTTTGCTTTGCTGACGAAGATATTTAAATGACAGTTGAAATTTTGTAATGGCTGAGGATAATGATGATAGTAAAGCATGCTAGTTGCTAGCTTTAGTCGATGGCAAACAATTCATGTAGCAGAGAAAAATAAAATGACTATTTACAGTGTTCATATATACTTTTACAGTTGGCAAAAGAAATACCAAGCGCAAGAACAAAAAAAAACGCATACATACAATGGAATTCATAAATTATTTGGCGTGAGTGATTTCTGATTACTGTGTATAAAACGACAATATGTTTATAATACATAAACGACATGTGGAGGACGTCGTTAGGGTTTCCGTGATTTACTATGCGAAAATTCCGGTTGCGGGGAAGATTAATTTGCCCATTTAGCATAAACATTGTCCGCGTCAGCTGATTCTTAAATCCGTTCGTTTTGCATAATGTTGTCCAAGTTCTTTTCTGGACAAGCTCAGCAGAATTAAATATATTCCATTGTCTATTTTTAATAGCTTTAGTGTGGCCGTTGAAATTCGTTTATAGGTTTATTTTTTATTCGTGGACAGTTAGTCAGACATTCTAATTCTTTTTGTGGGTACTTTAAATATACTGTTCGATATAAATACTGTTCTTTCTTTCGAATACGATATTTACGTAATAAGGTAAATCGTTTATCAATGAGATTAATTAATTAAGTCACACATCAGACTTTAGTTCAATTAGGTGTAGGTGTTAAGTTTTTATAAAAACGCGTTCAAGATTGAAGGCAAAAACTTAGTAACATTCAGAGTTGCGAAAAAAAGGATTCAATTTATTCCCACGTCGTAGCATTAGTACCGAACATTATTATATCAATTTGAACCACAGGGGAGCGTTCAACAAAAACTTTTGTATCGTAAACTTCGTGTTTCATCGTAACCAGCGACCATACTGCCTTGTATCACGATAGAAATCAGTTAGTAAAATATTTATGGCATCTTGTCTGTCAGTTTGTGTAAATACTTTCAGATAAACATCGTGAATATTCCGTGACTGAAAACGTTCAAAACTTTCATGGAATATTGCGTTTTTATTCAAGTTTTTATTGCGTTTTTTTTATAAAATGGCCGCTCAATTTGTATAGCTGTAAACTTTAGCAATTAAAGGGTTATTTATTGATGTCCCTTTTTTGAGAGCTACAGCGTGGTTTTTATGTATTTAGTGCTTTTTTAAATGTGTCGTTTACGTTCCTATTTGTTTTTAAAAGGACATAACTCGGTGTGTGTGAATATAGAATATACCCATTAAATAGGCGCGGATAGAACATAATATACTCGTATGTATTTATAAAAAAGGTAATGAAATATATATTAAGAGCATAATAAGTTGCTGTACGAACGCCAGCATAAAGACCGAGGTACTCGGTAAAGTGAGAAAATAAAATAAGAACGAGTATAATATGAGAGTGTAGGAATAATACACACTTAAATGTTAACTAAAAATTAGGTATCTGTAGGCAAAAGACGTAGAAAAAATATTTTTACCATACCGATTCGTTTCATGGATATCCAATTCCTAAGTCATTTTGATCCAATCTCATAGCTGCTTAAACATAAATTCTAGCTAATAGCCATTCAATCTAAATCTATAATCCAACTTGATATATGTAGCAGGATCAAAAGTGTCACATAATGTAGTAAAACGGGGTGGTGACGGCGGAATTTCTAGCGCATTCCAAATTAAATTTGGAACAAATTTGTGGGGGCATTTGTGGGGGAGAATTCTGATCAGAATTTAAATTTTCTGAATAAGAAACGTCATCATTTTTTTGGCTTTGCATTGAGCTAAATAGTTGTTCGGAATTAGTCTCTGTTATAATCATTTTTTGATTATAAATCGAAAGAAATTTTTGGTTAAACTAGCCTATGAAAAAAAGTTGCTTTACAAGTGGACTGCAGATTTTGCTTGAGTTCAACGCCCTCCACAACTAACCTAAACACCGTATTCGAAAATATGAATATTTACTACTTGGAATAAAACGTGCCTTTTGCCGTCCAAACTTCAATCCTTCACGGAGAATGCCTTAAAAAATGCAAGCAGCGAGTTCAATAAAACAGTCAAACAACGATTTAAAATCTGGCGTTTAAAAATGTCTACTATGAAAACAGGACCCTCATGAAATCCGAGCCACGCCCGTGTATTTTGTACTGCAAAAGGTTTAAAACTGGCAGACATTGCATTTCGACGGGAGTGGGTGGCTCCGCGTGATTTGCGGGGCGCACCAAATTGAGTTTGATCCTAATATAATTTTCCAGGCAATTGCAGGGGCGAATACTGATCGGGTACGAGGTCTGACAGTAAAAAACATTATCTCCTCTATTTTTAGCTTTATAGTCGGGTTTATTATTTGAATCTATTGGTTTTAACTTTGTTGTCGTTTGAGTTTGTTGGGAGTTATATTCGTCTCATTCATTAAAGTTTTATTCTCTTTTTTAGCTTTGTCGTTAAGCACCATAACTCTCAACGTCTTCCAAAATTCTCGAGTCTTTGCTTGGAATTCACCAAAATTTCACCAAATTTTATAGATAAATAATAGAGCACGGAAAAAATATTTAAACATTGATCTCTACTTTATTTGTAGATTGTGACCTAGCGACTAATCCTTCTGAAAGTGTAAATTTAGAATCTTTTCTTGCAAATAATAATGACAGTATGTATCTATTTCTTTTCTATACTCTACAGTGCTTCAAGGTTACGTACGTTAGATTTCAGATAGACAGTGCATTTTGGCGAGGCGGTGACTGCGCGATTTGCGGCGCGCACCAAATTGGTTTGATACGAATTCTCCGGGCGTCTGCAGTGGAGGGACCGGGCGCTACCAGCGGTTCGCGAATACGGAAAAAGAAAGAAATATTTATCAATCAAATATCATGTAGTAATAGTAATGATTGATGATTTAAATATCTAATTATTGTGGGATAAAAATATCTATTTAATTTCACATCATGTTCGCAATCGAAATTGATTTCAGTTTTGTCAGTTCAAAGATGTTAAAACTGGAAAAGTTAAAGTGATTCCCATAACTACAGTAATTACAATAATTAAGTAAACAAAAGCATCGTGTAAATTTGATAAATTTAAAATAAGTTCCTTTATTAACCAATTTTATCGATTCTTAAGTAACACTTTCGGTTCGAGAAGCTCACTGATAGTACCTAACTATAGGGTAGAAAGTGAAATTGAAGGGCCGTTACATGATGACTAGCGTTAAGTTGAGAATCCTCTGCCATGCACAGCTGTTCTAAACCGCTAACCGCGCTTGCTAAGATTTTTCAGATTCCTGGAGCAACCCCAATTTCAGGGGTATTTGTATTTTATAGGGTTTTAAAGCCGATGGTTTTACATTGACGAATGTTTTTGAAGTCCGTCTTTTGGGACTACGTTCCAGTAAGGGTCACGTAACGCAGAATAGATAATAGTAAATATTGGCACCATAATTTATAATTTTTTACGTTTTTGCGTTGAGACGGGACTTAAAATATTATTTCTCATTTTTCAAAAAACTATTATTTTTTACTAATTAGAAAACGGATAAAGAATCTATATATAATAATCTCTGTTGCCTCGTTTTAATTTAATTTTACAGTTAATTGTATTGAAATTAAAGCAAAAAAATGTAATTAAAGATAATATATAAAGCAAAGTAATAAAGAAGAGCTCGCCATTTGTACACTAGCTTTATAAAAGCTGTTAAAAGGTTGTCAAAGAGCAAAAATCTTATAAGTATTACGTAAAACATTCTTGTAATAATAAAGTCTACTTTATGATGAAAATGTCTACAAAGTCTACATGTAATAAACATACATTAGGTACTTACTTGTTATACATAGTTTGGTGGTGAAAGTAGACAGAGGACGGATGACTTTATTACTTTCAAGAAATTTCTGTGGTAGGTATCGTTTAGAAGTAACATCGAAAATATTCTCAAATATTTAAAATTTTAACTCAAAACTGCAATTTTGACACAAGTCGCAATTAATTTGTCTAGCAGTTCTGTTCGATATCCGGGTCTTATTAGATGTTTCTGTATGTAAATTATCAGTAGCAGCTTTTGGTACTATGCACGACAGATGGCAACAGGCTCGCTATTAAATGAGACCTATTGGGCACCAGCGAAATATTATTATCTCGAAATACACTGTGTGACGCTATATTATCTTAGCTACGCAATTACTTGCCAAGCGTGTATATTTTATTACAATATCCCTTTCCCCCAGGATCGCTCACCGTACAGACCGATGAGGAACTTTATGCACTGGATGGATACGTGTTGATGAAATTAATCCAATATTTTTCTTACAAAAAACGTATGACTATTAGTTTCAATACGCCACAATATTACTTGGTTTAGAATACAATAGGATGTAATATATGTATATTTATTTAAAATAAACCTTATATACGCTATAAACATTTTTTTTACGCTAATAAGACTCTAGTTAAGGTTCGAAAATTTTACTTCACGGTGATCTGAAATATAATTATTAACAGAGTAGTTTCTCATTCGTTAGTCTATGGCATCGCAGTTTTAGAGACTATATATATATTTTTTTTTTTCTCTTGTGATATGACAACCCCGATTTGACACTTCTTTTTCGCGCGTTTACCGGCATCGTATGGAAAAATGGTTTCAGAAGAAAAACTTTTACGGAAAATACGGAAATACAATAAAAAGTTAGAGCGCAGACGTCAGAAACGACGAGAATGGAGTCACGATGATGAGCGAAGGCGTAGTCGCAGCCGTAATCGGCGCAGTAGCGACCGAGAGCGGAGTCCCTTGCACACTGACTATCTGGACAAGGTAAGCTAAGATTACAATTGGTAGTAATTGTGCTAGCCTGCGATTAATGAGCATATACCGTGTTAGTACGAGATACTATAAACACGATGATCAACTTTGATACGCGATATCAACTTTGATGTGAGACAGGACTCTGTCATAGGTACGAGATACCTACCAGTTTCGATCGTACCTGGCATTGCTGGTACAGTGCATATGCATTAAACTGTACGAGATACGGTTAATTGCAATAAAAATGCTTGAGAGAGAAAATCCTGAGGTATTTCTCATCTCTCTTCCAGATAAAGTTGAAACTCAAGACTTGGCTCTTGAGAATCAGTCTGAGACCCAAAATAATGCTCACACCTTGGAGACCGGAAATTTGGATCCACTGGAGCAACAGAATGTAGAGCTACTGCAAGTCCTAGGCCAAGAGTATGAAGACAATAAGAAATATGAAGGTGAAATAAATAATGACATTGGCAAACGTTGGAATTACATTCTTACACATGATTTATCTAAGTTGGAGAAAGAAAATACATATAATAAAATTGCATAATTTGCCTGAAAACTGCCAACTACTAGATGCCCCAATACTGAATAAGGATGTAGGGGCAGTGATCTCTGAAAGTGGGAAAACTAGAGATAAGAGTATTGTTTACCAACAGAAACAAATGGGTACTGCATTAACTATTGTGGACAAAGTCATGTCAAACATATTTAATAACTCAGTGAAAAAACCCAAATCTCTAAGCAAATTTGCAACATTAATATGTGACTTATATTACCAAAAAACCAAAACTAGGAACTCACTGGTGGCTCCTCAGTTGGACAAAAAGTTTTTGGATATGATTGACAATACACAGGAATGAATTTTTGAATGGTGATAATTTATGTTAAAAATTTTAACTTTGTTGCATTAATTGAAAACTATCCCAAAGCCAGCCTCAGCAGCTACTAAGAATGTTAACAATAAATATTTGGGAAACAGGGGCGATCCACCCTGACAGTTAAACCAACTAAGCAATGGCATGAGGTGGACTACAGAGTCGAGCTGCACAGCCATCACACTACAAGGCAACACACAACCCACAGCGTTCCGAGAGAACCCGGGGTGCCCGCTACTACAACAGGAGATAAATCAGGTACACTCTGGCAATTTAAAACAATACTTTGTGTGTTGGACTTCATTCACAACTGACCCCATTATATTGCAGTGGATCAAAGGATATCATATTCCTTTTATAGTAAAACCCTTTCAAAATATAGTTCCTAAAAATAATTTATCCAATAGTGAAATTACACTTATACAGGTGGTCATTACTAACCTTTTACAGTTAGGTGCTGTAACACCATGCTGTCACACAGAGGGGGAATATATTTCCAAAAATGTTTCTTGTACCTAAACCTAATTGCAAACAAAGATTTATATTAATTTAAAACCTTTGAATAAATTTATCAAAGTTAACCAATTTAAAATGGAGGATATAAGAAGTGCAATAAGGTTGATTGATCATAATTATTATATGTGTTCCATAGATCTTAAGGAATCATAGCTATTAGTACCTATAGCCAGCGAATATAGGAAGTACCTCCGCTTTGAGGTTGATGCATTTTATATGCATTTACAGCGCTGCCATATGGGTTATGCATGGCACCTAGTGTGTTTACTAAGTTAATAAAACCAGTGGTTGGTTATCTAAGAATATTAGGTTACCATTCAGTAATCTATTTAGATGATTATTTATGTATTGGTCACACTAATAATGAGTGTTTAGAAAACAGGGAAACAACAGTTAATATCTTGAAGTGCCTGGTTTTCATTATTAAATATGAAAAAGTAACATGTTGCCTAGTAAACACTACAAATTTCTTTGATTCATAATAAATTCTTCATCTATGTGTCTTGAGTTATCTTTAGAAAAGAGAGTGTAAAATCATAGACTTTGCAAAATTACTGGACATATTAGTAGCAGCATTCCCAACCATACCATGTGGTATGGTACACACAAAATTAATGGAACATGTGAGATACTTAGCATTACTCAAGTCCAAAGACGATTATGATGTTACCTTTAGGGTTACAAGCATACCTTCAATGGTGGAGAGAAAATATAATGCATAAAAGTAAACAACTTATACTAAGAAAATATGATTTGCATATATATACTGTTGCTTCTTTATCAGTTTGGGGTGCTCATTGCAATGGCGAGAGTGTTTGGAGGCTATGGTCACAATTCCAAGTAAAATACCATATAAATCTGTTAGAAACTTACAGCAGCAAATTGCGGTATAAAAGGATAACAAAAAATAATAAAAAAAATTTACTTCAAATTGAACTCTACCGCCATAGCATGCATTAACAAAATGGGCAGTGTTTAATTTCCACATCTTAATGAAATAACAAGAAAGATATGGGACTGGTGGGAAGCTAAGTCAATTAATGTCCAGGCATCTTGTATAAAATTATTTTATATTCTTATATAAGATTATTTAGCAGATGAGGAATCAAGACAAACATTGACACTGAGTGGGGACTATCTATAGATGCATTCCATCAAATTGAAAGAGAGTTAGGCCTGCCTAATATTGATTTATTTGCTTCTAGAATTAATGCAAAATACAAAACACATGTATCATGGCACAGAGACCCATATGCTTTTGAAAGAGATCCCTTCACACTAGATTGGAGCCCTCCGTGTTAATTACAAAGTGTTTACAAAAGATCAAGAACGACAAGGCCAAAGGGATCTTAGTATAACCCACTCTGGACCTCTCAGCCCTTTTCTTTCTTCTTTCTATCCTTTGGCAAAAATGTTGTTGGTTACTAAACCAGCCATATTTAAACCTGACAGTAAATTATTGCTATTTCCTTTTAGTACAGAACATCCATTGAGCAGTCAGTTTACCCTGGCAGCAAGCATCAACTGCGGGAAACATCCAGATGTAGAGGCTTGCCAGAAGGCTCATTAAATATTATGTTATTATCAACTTCAACAGGTACGCTAAAGCAATACAACACAACTTATAAGGACTGGTGGTCATTTTGCCAATCTCCCAAATTAGATATTTATACAGCTTCAATACCAGATGTAATACAATATCTCACTGAAGTACATAATAGAAATGTGGCCTATAGCTCATTAAATATTGCAAGATACTCTCTCTTTTTTTACATGAAAAAGTTGGCAGTAACGATCGGCATAAGAGCTTCTTTAAAGGCCTTTATAGAATTAAACCAGCTTTATGTAGGTATGTAAACACTTGGGACCCTTCAATAGTGTTAAAATTTTTGACCAATAGGTCCGACAATTCAGATTTAAATTTAGATAAATTAAGTAAAAGAACTTGTTACCTTATTAGCGCTTGCTACTGCTCAATGGGTGCAGACTTTATCGGTGATTAAATTAGAAGATATATCTATGTCACAAAACATCATATCTATTAACATCACTGATCTTATAAAAACATCTATCGTATCAAAAACTGGAACATTAATCAATTTACCATTCTTCGACCAGAACCCTGTAGTTTGCCCAGCTAGAGCTTTGTACACATATGTGAGAAGAACATCAGCTATCAGAAATACCGAAAAATATTTGTTATTAATTATCTAGCAAGCAGCCTCACAACAGAGCATCCAAGCAAACAATTAGCAGATGGATGTTATGACTGAAAGTGGAATCGATACAGCAATATTCACTTGCCATAGTACACGTCATGCATCCACGTCTTCTGCTAAACTAGCAGGAGTATCATTGGATGTGATTAGAAAAACCGCAGGTTGGTCAAACAGCACTCTTATGTTTGCAAGGTTCTATGACGTGCCACTGAGCGATAATGCCTCACATGACAGCTTTATTATTGCTGTCTCTTCTGCTTCTAAGTGAAAAATTAATATTTTTGTGGGTATCTCTCTTGTACAATTCATAAATTTATTGATGTTAATATCTGTTATATATTTAAAACAGAGTTAATGCCTAGATAAATGATTAAAGGACATGGTCCATTAAGATACCTTTCTTTATTCGAAATATAAAACAAGTTTTGTTAATTTTGGTTTAATTTAAAGTTATTTAATATCTACTTATGTAGGCTATGTGTACCTATGTAGGCTACGTGACAAAGTATATATTTATAATTTAATAGTATTAAATAGTACTTAACATATATCTTAATTTTTTACAGTTATGCCTTATAGCATATCTTAGACATTTAATAAAAAATGTGTGGTTTGGTTTTAGTATTAATTAGTATATAAAGATAAACTATAACTACATGTGATATGATTGAAATGATTTCAAAAGTAATTTTTAAATGGTCACTTGGTACCTTCATTTATTCCAAAAGAGCCCATATCGACTTAGTACTCTAAACATCTACTCTGTTAATAATTATATTTCAGATCACCGTGAAGTAAAATTGATTAATTAGACGAACTTACCTTAAGTGAAGTCTGATTACAATTTTATGAACGGTGATCTGAAATATAATTACCCACCCAACCCATCCTGTTTTAAATCAACAGACCCTTGTCGAATGGGCATTCAGTCTCTAAAAAAGTGTCAAATCGGGGTTGTCATATCACAAGAGAAAAAAAAAAATATATATATAGTCTCTAAAACTGCGATGCCATAGACTAACGAATGAGAAACTACTCTGTTAATAATTATATTTCAGATCACCGTTCATAAAATTGTAATCAGACTTCACTTAAGGTAAGTTCGTCTAATTAATCAATTATACCTAATCGTTCAAATTCAGTTGTTATACACGGTGGACCCAATAAACTATCCGTGGTTATCCCTACCAGAGATACAATTTGATATAAGTTTCATACAAATTATATCAGATCCCAATCGCTAGTAAGTAAAAGTACAAATAGATAGGTTATTGAAATTTTTTCAGAGTCAATACAGTACGTTTACAAGACGTATTTTTGTTTAAAAAACACGACCATCAATATTTTCGATGTAACTTCTAAACGTGGTAATACTCGACGTGTCGAACAAGCTAAGTCGAGACTTAATATGCCAATTATTGTCTGGGACTGTGACCCAGACAGGATCGAATACCTACTTCAAGCATTTTGTTTTCTTCCACTTAGTTTTTGAAGACTGATTTATGTTATTCAGTAAGATTAAAATTACATTAATGATTTGACTTTTTTTAATATTATTTTTACTAGACGGTATTTTTCTTCAGTATAAAGTTTTCAAATCATCTTAGGTTTATTAAATGCTACCTATTTTAATTCATCAGTAAAATACAATTATATATTTGTAAGGCAGAGTAATTTATTTGCTTTAAGCTTGAAAGTAAGAGACAAAGAGCTAATATTAAACAGCACTCCCTTATTCATAAAAACTGACATTCTATATACGTCATAAATTATTTCTATCTTTGTCTTTTTCATATAAATGAAAGGGATGACAACAGATTTAGATATTAGAGGTTCATTACAAGTATAAAAATAACACAATGTGACTTTGAACGTAAAGCATGTTTGAATCTTTACCAACCTGGCAGAAATATTTAAATCTGAGATGGATTTAGTGTAGATAAGAAGCAAGAGGAACTTGGAAAATAGCTTGCATAATATTACACCTGGCATACTAAAATAAAGAAAAGAAAGGTGTCATACCGGCAGCAGCCGTCGCGTCACCGTCGCGTCGTCGTGTCGTTATGAGATTGCCTGCATTTGCATACCGCCTGCAATAGATGGTCTAAGTCCAAGCGAATATTCTAGTTAGCCAGTCTTCTTCTGAATTTTAGAAAATCGCCAGCCTTTGTGCTAGTTATATTTTTAGCGTCAGTATTGTTAGAAAAGCAGTAATGGGTTCTATTAGAAAATTATTTTGTTATACTGACAGTAGGTTCATCCCTATTTTCGCGAGGGTAACAGAAGGACCTCTGTATAGTCTCATCGGAGACGTGCACGAGAGGGCTTCCGGGAAGTATCCTTAACGGCGTGGCACCATGGTGGGCTTCGGTGCGGTCTTCTAAGAGTTCCCGAAGTCGAGCATATGTTGTCGAAGCGGACCATCGTGATGAATTTAACCGGTAGGAGTGCGGTACTGCCCTCCGCCCCTCCCAGGTGGAGGTTAGCCCATGATGGGTTCTCACCACGCTAATCAAAAAAATAAAAGGTTCATCCCTATTTTATGGAACTTAAAACCGGTTTCCGTGAAATGTGTACCTGCCTAACTCTTCGAGGAATATAGCGCTGTTATTTTGCTGATAATTTTAAATTTAAGGCTTCGTTTGCCCGGTAAACATTTAAAAAGGTGCCTAGTTTCAACTGGTGTAGGTATCCAAACCAGATTGCTCGGTTATTTGGTGGCGTCACATTCGCAATCTGGCTCGTCGGTGTCGCCCCATCCACTACGCCAGCCAGCTGCAATAGGGTTATCAAATTACCTGCACTAGCACCGTGCATATGGCCGCAATATCTTTAGTGTTTCAGTTTTTTTTATTGTGCCATGTTTTTTACTTATTATGATTAATATTGAAGCAGAGGCAAAAAAGGTTGAATTGATAGTAAATAGATGTCTCAATGTAAAAATAGCTTATCGAATGAGCTTTGTAGGACCATCGCCCACGCTAGTCATTTGATCATATTTGATTTTTACTTGAAGCGTGGGCGGTAAGAGGATATTAATATAAAGATATTAGAGATTATACATGATAATAATAAATCGTGTCTACAATACTGTTGCCCAGCTTGGCACGGGGGTCTTCTCAGAATGAGAAGGGATTTAAAGCCTTATCCCACGCTGGCTTGGAGCGGAGTTGGTGGACTACACATACTATCGAGAAGTATATGGAGCTCTCTTCGGTGTTTAAGTTCCCTCACTATGTTTCCTTCACCGTTAACCTAAATGAGATGCAAATTTTGATCCACACATGAATTCGAAAAGTCATAGGTGCGGGCCGGGTTATATCCAAAAGTATGAAAGGCAAGAGTTTAATCACTAGGCTATCACCAGTGCATTAGAGATTACTTCAATGATTTTTCCTCGTCTAATTCCCGAAAATATGTAGATATATGTATGTAGCTTATTTTTCTTCTCTCATCTGAATATTAAATCTCAAATGTTAATTGTTAAAGCTGTATTAAAAATAATATTCAGCCAGTAAGGTTCGTAGTGGAACTGACTACCAGGGAGCGCTTACTAAGGTATCTTCATTAAAGGAAGCTAGAATATATTTGGGTATGGAGATGAACAGTAAGACATTATTAAGGAGGGGTGTGAAGCCTATTTCATTAATAAACAGTTGCTGCGCTAGTGTTGTACATTTTGTCCCCAAAGTTGTTAATCCTTACAATTTACGCCTAATATTCAACACTAGTAAGATCGGGCTATTTGGGGTTTATACATAGTAAATCGACTGTGAACTGGCAACTCGACCTAACATCGACCGCGTTGTATGCACAACGTGGTCGATGTTAGTACAAATTGAATGAATTTGATTTTGGGGTCTAATTTAGATGGAAGTAAAATATGCTTTTTGCAGCGCTGCCGAATATGAAATAATTTAGAATGGTATAACCAAATAAAATCCTCATAAAATCGAGATAGGACATGTTGCCAGTTCACAGTCGATATACTACTTAATTTGTCGTCACTTAAAGTACCTCTTCGGGTTCAAGTCAGTACCGTTTGCAATATAGCGCAGGTATAATTTAATAATGGTTTTGATTTCGAAGTCATTAAAGATGAAGATAATTTATTTGTGAAAATATGAGTCTACTGTTTAATCATGTTTTCTTCAATCAAGTATATTATTTCTGAAACTGCTTTCAGCTCGATATTCTTTGAAAAGTTGCAGTATAAGGTGTTAATGGTGCTATGGTGCTAGGGATTGGTACCTACAAGAGCGAATTAATTTAGGACTAAAATTTATTCAATTTTCTACCAATATGTAAGTTTTTAGGAGCTACATTTTGTATTTAATATACGTAATCTCTTAAGAATTTGTTAGTGCGTTGAATAAATCCGTACATTTCATTTATAGTAAAATTTAACAACCTAGCATATGACATAATTAACGCACGTGATAAATTAATTATTTCCAAATTAAATTTTTCAGAAATTTAATTAGCTAGCTCTCCATTTCAATATATAAACAGAAGTTTTTTTTAAACTGAAAACGTAAAATGTAATTTAAATACGACTCATAAAGAATATTTAAAAATTAAATTTATAGCTTAATAAATTAAATTAAAAAATATATATTTATACGTATTTCTATTTTACCTTTTCAATTTAAAATTAACTATTGTAAATTTCATAAAATATATATCAACAGCACGTGAAAATATGTAGCAATTGTTCGCATGTACAATGCCCATACATTCAGCCAGTCCGTGTGTTGAATAAACATGGCTTTGATTTAAAAATAATGCTAAATAATTATTCACTAGAGCTGGGTGGTCTTTAGAATTGCAAAAGATCTCTTTTTGGTATTTCTCCTTATGTAAGAAACTAGCTTTTGCCCGCGATTTCGTACGCGGAGAATTTAGAATCTGATATTTTCCTGCGGTAAAAGGGAGCCTATATTTTAAGTTAGACCTGTAGCAATACATCGGTGAAAACTGCATTCATGCAGTAATTTTTGCGTGATGCGTGTACAAACATACAGATAGACAGTTCTAACACCACGTAAGTAATTTTTGGCGGTTTTGATATTTTGATGCCATTTGCTAGAGAATCGGAAGATGCGTTGTTTCAGCATTCAGAAACAAGCATCGTCCAATAGAAACTCGTAAAATGAAATTAATATAAACTAGTGTTGTACTGGTGACTACCTAAAATGATACAGTTATTTCACTCTCCTGAAAAGTTGCAAGTTTTTACATATGTGGTGTTAGAACTTCAACGTCGATATGTATGTATAGCATGGTAAAGGCAATAGACGCCACGCCAACAGTCGGTCTGACCCGCCGCATTAGATGTTTTACATCAAAAGTTATGCAATATTAATTCTGTAATAGCACGACATACGTCAAAAACATACATCATTACTTAACCAAGACACACATAAATCCTACAAAGGCTCAATTATTTAGTTTGAAAAGCAGTTACTGAGCCTTTTGAAACAAAAGAAAAAATCTCACAGTAAAAAAAAATGTTATATGAAACAAAATTGTTTTATTGAAAATTATATCAGTATTTTGGTGTTGATCGTTAAAAGATGAGAATAAAATGCTGTAATGCTTTATTAAGGTTAAAGAAAAGACTTTCTATGCCATTAGAAACATGAGTTTAAACTCACGCGAATCGCTCATCTGTTAGTTGGCAGAGGTCAGACAGATTACATTGTATGACCTACACGGCCTTTAAAGATATTGAGGTTTTGGAGAACAAAAATAAATAAAATTGTAAAGGTGAGGTAAGGTGCCTGCTGACCAGTCACTCGATATTTTCTGACCTTTCAGACAATGTGGTAGGTAGGGCATGGGTGTACTCTACGAGTTTATTGCCATCCATCGCACAGAAAACCAACTTCCGAACAAGAAAGTATCAAGGCGTGAAGAATTGATTTTATTAAACATAACATAGCATCACGCCTGTGTTCCCCGGAGGTTCGGCAGATGTGTACTATTATACACTTATATTTCTCTGAAGCCGGCAATAATTCATGTATCAGACATAATTCCAAACTTCCCCAACTACTGCAGAGAATATTTGCAAAGAAAACCCAAATATCACTTTTTTCTTTAATTAGGGGATCAAACCTCAAAAAAGAAAACACCTCAAATATGACCTCACGTTTAGTAGCCACATTTTTGTCCATTCGATCAATTATGATACATATACAGGGTGAATTTTTCAAGTGGGCGTGGACGGCCAAGTCCGTATCCGAATAAGAAATAGCGAAAAATAGTCAACGGAGTCTCGAGCCTGATTTTGATGAAAACTAAAACTGTCTCATTGGATTTTTGAAAAATCAATATTCATAACATTTCATAAATAATAAATCGAAACAATTGAATTTGAAAAAAAAAAAAAAACCCGCACTGTATTATTACACCATCCGATAGTGTCGCAAATAAGGATCCCATAAAAACTTCCCATAATTTGATCCTTATCAGTGACATTATCGTATACTTGTTTAGGGGAGAGAGAGTCTTCGGCCAGTAAAACGACTTGTAAACTTGATCGAAGTGAAGCGTAGTATATTTCACGAACCAAATAGCGCTATTTATATTTACATTTTTATCCTTACAATTAGTGACTACCATACTACAACTAAACATTATTACTATTATTATCATACACTATATACATTGGACACCGCATATTTACATTACATTGAGTGACAGAGATAGCACGATTATCCGTCTCGCTGAGCGCTGATTGGTCCGCGCCCGCGCGCCGAGCGACTGTGCGGGTCACGCGGGGTCGCGGTGCTAGCTAATAAAATAGCGGCCCGTTGCGCCGCTCGTCCTTTTCTTCGGGCGCCTTCGCGGGGTAAACATCGGCGGAAGCTTGCTGCGTCGCGGCGTGTCGAATCGCCTTTTTCAAGGCGGGTGATTCCTGCAGTGTCGTCCGCTGTCTTGGCGTGGCGTAACATATCATTTCTTCTGCCAGCACGACGTTTCTTTGATACGAGTTGTCGCACGTACCTAAACGTCTTTCTCAAGACGGTTTCTTTATTAGAGTGTCTCGAACGTACGGGTGCTGGCAGTGACGGAGTCGTCCGGAACGTATTGTACCTAATGGTTGTTGTGAATTGAGTTTTCTTCATTTCATAGGTAACGGTTGTTATGTGGTAACTGGTAATCTGGTATTCTGGTATTCTGGTAAATGGTGTTGACTTGGTAAGGTATTTTCGGTTAACTTGTGTACGCGCCGCTACATCACTCCCCCCTAAGCGAAGCGTACGTTGGGTTTCACCGTGCGGCCGGTCCGTGTGACGTAAGCATCGCGCGGTGAACACGACGTCGCTGTCGCTGAACTAGTTGACGAACTTGTGCTCAGTGTTGTTGCCTCCGTAGTTGTTTTCACTGTACTCGTAGGACTCTGCCGTGACGTTACTGTGGGATCTTCTTGCAGTAGGTACGCTGGCTTCAGTCGGTCAATCGTGACAACTGTAGTGCGATTTGGTAGTTGCAGTTTGAATATTTTCCCGCTGCGTTCGATTACTTGGTACGGGCCGTCGTATGGTGGTGTAAGTGGGCTCCGAACGGTGTCGTTGCGCACGAACACATGGCTACACGTTGCTAAGTCCTTGTAAACAAATGTGCTGACGTTCGATGAGTGCATTTTCTTGACCGGTGATAGCGATGACATTGTTTCTGTTAGTTGCTTGACGAACTCTGAGTCTTCAATTTTCGGCTGTGTAGGCACGAAGAAATCAGACGGTACTCGTAACGTCGCTCCGTAGGTCATTAAGGCTGGGTTCACACAGGTATCTTCACGAAGGGCCGTGCGCAGTCCGAGTAAAACTGTAGGTAAATCATCTATCCATCGCGTACCGGCTTCTCTTGACATAAGTGCTGATTTTAGGGTGCGGTGCCATCTCTCGACTTGTCCGTTCGCTTGAGGGTGGAATGCGGTTGTTCTTATGCGCGTCACGCCGAATTTCTTCATTAAGGTGTTGAATAGTGACGATTCAAATTGTCTTCCCTGATCTGTAGTTACGCGTAGCGGGCACCCAAATCGTGAAATCCACCCGTCGTATACTGCTTTTGCCACGGTGTCAGCAGTGATGTCCCGAGTGGGTATAGCCTCAGGCCACTTCGTACAACGGTCGATCATCGTAACTAGGTATCTGTAGTCACTCGAAGGCGGTAGCGGTCCCACTATGTCGATGTGCACGTGTTCGAAGCGCGCCGATTCTTGGAATTCTCCGAGCGGACTGATAACGTGCCGTTGAATTTTCGCGCGCTGACAGCCGATGCACGTCTTCGCCCATGTACCCACATCTTTATTCATTGACGGCCAAAAGAATTTTGTAGACATTATCTTTCTTGTTGTTCGCACACCGGGGTGACTTAGTTCGTGCTGCGCTTTGAATGCTACTTTACGATAAGTCGCTGGTAGGTATGGACGAACGTTGCCGGTTGATGTTTCGCACATGATGGGTCGTTGACCTCCGGGTAATGTGATAGGAGCGAATTTCAGACTTGGGTTGGACATGCAGGTTTTCAGTTCTTCGTCATTTTCTTGGTCTTGAGCGAGTTGGTTGTAGTCGATTGCGGAGTGTGACAAGTTGATTTCTTCGATGCGTGATAACGCGTCAGCTGCTTCGTTTTTCTCCCCGTGAATATATCGGATGCTTGAACAGAATTGACTTATGTAATGCAGCTGGCGTTCTCTTCTGGGGGTATCACTGCTACTCGGAGATCTTGATAATGCGTATGTTAGAGGCTTGTGGTCGGTGAATATTGTCAGGTCGTTGCCCTCTATCAGCCGGCGTAGGTGTTTAACAGCTGTGTATATGGCTAGTAGTTCGCGATCGTACACACTGTATCGCCGCTGGGTGTCGCTCATGGTCTTGGAGAAGAAAGCGAGCGGTTTCCAGGTATCTTCAACCTTTTGTTGTAGTACAGCGCCGATGCTTGTTCCCGACGCGTCAGTCAGCAAGGAAAGTGGAGCGTTAGGTATCGGGTGGGTCAACGTAGTCGACTCGAGTATGCTTTGTCGGCATTTATCAAAGGCTTCTTCAGCTTGCGGCGTCCACTGTATCAGAGTCTTGTCATTTTTCTTACTATTGTGTAGGTACTTATTTAATTCATGTTGATATTCGGCTTGATGGGGTAGGCAGTTACGGTAGAAGTTGATCATGCCTAAAAATCTTCTGAGTTCTTGAACTGTCTGTGGCTTGGGATAGTTGGCTATTGCTTTAGTTCGATCTTCTGTGGGCTTGATACCTTCCGGTGTTACTTCGTAGCCGAGAAATTGTATTTGGTTCCTGCCGAACTCGCACTTGTCGATATTGAGTGTGACGCCGTAGGTATTCAATCGCTCCAGTACTTGATCTAAGTGGCGCCTATGTTCTTCTTCTGTATTTGAGTGGACCAGAAGATCGTCGACGAAGCAGAAAACGATGTCGTCTAGTCCACGTAGAACTTCGTGCATGAATCGTTGGAACGTTTGACCCGAGTTACGTAGGCCGAACGTCATACAGTTGAACTCGAAGAGGCCAAACGGGGTGATAATGGCCGTTTTCGCTGCATCTTCTTTTTCTATAGGAATCCAGAAGTACGCCATCTTTATGTCTAATTTTGAAAATATTTTCTTCCCGTGAAGTTGATAGGTGAAATCTTGAATTCGTGGAATAGGGTAACGGTCGGGTACAGTTACGGCGTTAAGTCGTCGGTAATCGCCGCATACACGTAGAGAGCCGTCCTTCTTCTTAACTACGTGTAGCGGACTAGCCCACGGACTCTTCGATGGTTTACATATGCCCATTTCTATCATCTTCTCGAATTCTAATTTCGCCGCTGTGTGCTTGTCGGGCGGCAGGGGGCGTGGTCTCGAGTAAATAGGTGGGCCGGTGGTTTCTATGTGGTGAGTCACCTCGTGTTTCGCCGGAGTCTTGAGTGACATGGGTCGGAGAACGTCGGGATACTTCGTGAGGATGTCTTGATACGAATGATTGCGATTGACTAAGTATACGGCTTGCTCGTTGCTATTTATTTTGATGGTATTTACGGCTAGTTCGGTGACGCTGTCTATGAGTTTACGACGATGTAGGTCGACAAGCAGTTTGTGACTTCTGAGAAAATCTGCGCCCAATATCGATGTTTTGACGTCGGCGATTACGAATGTCCACTTGAAACTTCTACGTAAACCTAGGTTGAGCTCGAGTGTACGCTCTCCGTAGGTACGTATCGGCGTGTTGTTCGCTGCATACAACTTGTAACTACTTGCCGACGGGTTGCAATTTTTCTTACTTCTTGCTGCTAATACTGAAATGTCGGCTCCGGTGTCGACGAGGAATCTTTCTCTGTTGTTTATATCGATGACGCATAGGCGGTGGCTTGAATTGTAGACATCGACGCCCGCCACCGTCGATGTACTTTCTAGTTTTCCCGCTTCTTTTTTGCACACGGCGATTCACATCTGTAGGCTTCATCCCCGTAGCGGAAGTGGTAACGACATACCCAGTCTGGATCGCCGGGCTTGCGTGTCGCGCCTTGCGTCCTTGAGCGCGAGCGCGATCGAGAACGATAATGGCCGGGGTAGCGGGGGCGGCGGGACGCTTGTTGCGAGCGTAGTTCGGCGATTTCAAACGATAATTTTTCTATTTGTTTTGACAGCAGGTTGATTTGTAGATCGACGACTGGGTTTGTAGCTGGGTACTGTGCAGGGCTTTCTGAGCACGACGCGTTCGTGGAGGTAGTAGGTAGCACGGTGGCGACTGCTGCGACTGCTGCGGGCTCGAAGTGCTCCATCATTTTGTCGGCCATCGCGGCGAGTACTTCGAGCGTTGATTCCGTGTTTACTGATAATACGGCACGAACTTGTGTAGGCAACTGGTTGAGCCACATGACTTTTAGGGCTTCATCTGTCAGTAATCTGCCGCTCAGGTCACGCATTTTGCGGAGTAGATGGCTAGGTTTCTGGTCGCCTAGCTCGAGGCCGCTGAGTAACTTCTGTAGCTGTCGATGGTCAGATTCTTGATACGTCGAAATCAGTCTGTTCTTGAGCGTGGAGTATTTACCAGTTGCCGGGGGGTTCAAGATGATGTCGCCGATTTGTTCCAGATCGTTGCAGCCTAGCAACGGGACGACGAGGTTGAATTTCTGGTCTTCTCCAATCTTGCTGGCGGCGACGGCGGCTTCGAACTGGGCAAACCACAGGCGAGGATTTTGGCGCCAAAACGGTGGTAAACGGGCTGGTAGTGATATGGTCGCCACGTCGGTCTTCACATCCTGCGCTTCCCGTAGAGATGATTCTTCCTTTTCGTTCGTCATGATGATGCAAACGCGTCTTCTTTCTTGCAGAAGGTCGGCGTCTTGATTATTTTTTCTTCACTATTTTTTTCTTCTCAGCGTCGGGGTCACCACTTTAGGGGAGAGAGAGTCTTCGGCCAGTAAAACGACTTGTAAACTTGATCGAAGTGAAGCGTAGTATATTTCACGAACCAAATAGCGCTATTTATATTTACATTTTTATCCTTACAATTAGTGACTACCATACTACAACTAAACATTATTACTATTATTATCATACACTATATACATTGGACACCGCATATTTACATTACATTGAGTGACAGAGATAGCACGATTATCCGTCTCGCTGAGCGCTGATTGGTCCGCGCCCGCGCGCCGAGCGACTGTGCGGGTCACGCGGGGTCGCGGTGCTAGCTAATAAAATAGCGGCCCGTTGCGCCGCTCGTCCTTTTCTTCGGGCGCCTTCGCGGGGTAAACATCGGCGGAAGCTTGCTGCGTCGCGGCGTGTCGAATCGCCTTTTTCAAGGCGGGTGATTCCTGCAGTGTCGTCCGCTGTCTTGGCGTGGCGTAACATATCATTTCTTCTGCCAGCACGACGTTTCTTTGATACGAGTTGTCGCACGTACCTAAACGTCTTTCTCAAGACGGTTTCTTTATTAGAGTGTCTCGAACGTACGGGTGCTGGCAGTGACGGAGTCGTCCGGAACGTATTGTACCTAATGGTTGTTGTGAATTGAGTTTTCTTCATTTCATAGGTAACGGTTGTTATGTGGTAACTGGTAATCTGGTATTCTGGTATTCTGGTAAATGGTGTTGACTTGGTAAGGTATTTTCGGTTAACTTGTGTACGCGCCGCTACACTTGCTTCCAAATTGGTAAATAAGGTCGCATAGCGCATCCTGGGCTTTCTTCAATAACACGACACAGAATACACACACACGACACAGAAGACACACGACCAGAATATTTTAATGTACTTACAAGTTTACTCGTAACTAAAACACCGTCTATCGATGACACGATTATGGAAACACTATCTCTCACAAGTTAACAGAATTACATAAACCCAGCTAATGTAAATTAATAGTGATGGAAAGGAAGCGTACGGTTGCCTAGCAACGCTAATTGTGACGGGACTTCCTTATTTACTCTCTCGTTTGTTCTCAAACTGTTAATTCAATAGAGCTTATAGATGGCTAATGATGAGATGTAGTGTGTTTGTTATTGTCACAGCGAATGTATGGCTCTTGCTTGGAATTGTTGGTCCAACATTTATTTCAAGTAGTGTCTGATTAGCTTGTTCATATGAAAGTAGTGTAGCGACTACTATTCGCAACATAGCAAAAAGTAAAGCGCCATCTATCGGAGTGAAGTTACAACAACAAGTCCTGAATCACACTATGATAGTTTACAACGATTCTAACACATATACGAATCTCCGATATCAATCGTCGGGCTTCGGCCAGCCAGGCTAACCACCTTGCCTGGTCGGAGGATCCTCCCTTTTCAATGGAGGTACACCATACCTCGTTCCCCATAGAAGCTTCGATTTTCAAAGTTTCTGTGATGGTTAGGTAATTCTAAATAAGTATAGAAAAAGGTGAGCACATTAGCGTGCAAGGAAAGAGCCACAAAGTGATGAAACCTGAGATCGTCTAACCCGCCCTGAGCAGTCAGTCTCGATAGCCCCATTGCTGATTGATTATTCTTGGGTAATTGATATCGAAGCCGACTGCCCAGAATACAATCAGGTTTCATTATTCGTGGAGGCTTCTTTTTCTCATATTACGTAATTGATGACATTAATTAATAAACATCATTAACCATACACTCAAGTATAATTGTGCAAGCAACGTTAGGAAAAATACTTGCCGAGTAAAGCAACTACTTGTATGGCAGAAAAAAAAAACGCATTAAACAGAATCATCATAATCACATCATGAAAGTAAATCGGTTCCCCAATTACGTACACACACCCCATTGCCATCAAACATTCCAATTCGAATTTCTGAACACAAAAAAAGAAATACCTCAAGACATTAATCTAATCTTAGCCGTCTGCGTTACAAATGAGGTTTTACCACGAGTCTTACCCATCACTCTCTATCAAACGCGTAGCTTCGCAAATTGAATCTGCAATACGACACTTCGATATGATGCGTTCCCATTTTACGTGTAGGCTTCTTGGGTTTTATGGTGACTCATTTTATTGCTAAAGAACATAAAATGTTTCGTTAAGTTCGTTTTTAGAAAAAATCTCGCTATCAAATTCTTTTCTTTTTTTAAAAAAACGTTGTCCTACACTTGGATTTCTCCTGTATCGTCGGTACAGCTTACAAACATATATGTCACATGCACACACAACTAGATCCGAAACAACTATCTGTAGATCATAAAAATATTTGTTACGTGTGGAGATCGAACCCGCAACACGTAGCGCAGAAAGAAAATCTTCATATTTATCGTTGTTTTCACATTATAACTTAATTCAAAATATTATAATACGAAATTTAATTGTTTCATCACTAATCAAAACGTGCTGAGATTGACCCATCACAATATGAACTTCTTGAGTAAATTATTTTGATCTTCTAAATCAAAACTTTCTTGCTTTGGACCAGAGGTTCATTACTAAATTATATGTTTAAATCCTCCTTTGTAATCTAATATTTCTACCTAACCTATTATTTTTCAGTATAGTTTGGAATTGGAATTCTCAACACCCACTCTGCTATCCTCCTACGTTTACGAGTGGGTTGTTATTAGTTATTCTGACTATTAATGAGTGTCTTTGACAAGTTTCCCTATTATTCTATGGCGTGGAATTACTATGAACCGCCTACAAACGGTTTCTACGTAATGCTGTCAGCTAATTGAATTACTCGTAGTTTCGTAATGTAGCGTTCTATTTTTGAAATTCATGGAACTCAATCAAACAATGGGTTTGAAATTAAGTCACGTTAATTTTCTCGTAACTGACTATGGGCCGCGCAGCCCACATTACGTCCATCCACAAATAACTCTTATTGTCTAATGCTTAAAGTTCACAGGATCTGTCACCATCCTTGACCTTTCTGCCAAAATGTTAAAAGCGTGGGTAGGAAGTCACCATGTGAAAATTAATTATATTTTATGCGATATTATGGTTTTTTAAATAAAAATATAGTTTATTATAATACATCACGCCAGTATTCCTCGAAGAGTTAGGCAAAGGTTACACCCAAATTTCGCCGATGCCGTTATTGAGCCCCGTTTGGACGAGCCTATTGTTATCTACTGGGCATAGTTCCATAAATACTGAAAAATCCAATAACACTATGCCCGATCCGGGATTCGAACCATAGATCTCAGCAGTCGCGCTTGCGACCATTATACCAATAAGGCATGATAATTAATAAGTAATTAATACATTTCAATAGATGAAGACACAAAGCCCGTGAGAATTGTCTCTCAGCACTTAAGAGGGGTTAATTTTCCGATTCGACATAAATGTCTATGAGAGATAGCCTCTCCACCCGACCATTCGTAACATGTCGAGCGCTAAAAGGAAAATATATCTCTAATGTGTTACTTCAAGAATTTCGGGAAAAGGCAGGCGAGCGATATCCGCGGTGATTTTTCGATATATCTCGATTTCGACATGAACTCTAACCGTTCGAGATGTGTCCCGACAAAGTCATGTAAGTAACGCTATATTTAGTACTTCACGTCACACTTAGCTCCAGTGTTAAGTTAGCAACTGCTTCAGTTTCAAAGTACATAGCTGCACTTACAAAGATCGCTTATTAATGAAACTTAACACGAGCAAAGAGCATACCCACGCGAGTAAGTTAGGACCAAAGCAGTAAGTTGAAAAAGTTACTTGCATCGTTTTAAATATTAAGTAAGTCCACAAAACTAAGTAATAATGTAGAGAAACATACCTTTGCCTACTCTAAAACTCAGCAAATCAGCCCGCATACTGTGTCTTCTACGCATGCGCACGCGGACGGATTCGCATCAGTTTGAGCACAGCTTTATTTATCTCTTGAGGTTCCTACGAAAAATTAATCGACAAACTCTGAAAATTTTACGGTTTTCATCGAAAAACTCAAATCAACCAAACTTCACATCCAGCCTCGTTTTTAAAACAACGCCATCTATTGATGCTTCCCAAGTTCCCATCTCACTTCTCCACGCCATTTCTAATAATTACCAAATTAAATGTTTAATTTTTGGACGGATGTAGGAATTGGATCAAAAGACTCGAAATAAGGTGTTCATTACTGTTTAAAAGGGAGGGGGAGGGGGCGAAAGGGAGGGGGACGTGACAATGAAATGAAACGCGAGATGGGAGTTTCAGGTGGCTTTCAATGTTGCTCCTGTTTAGGGGGACAGACCAAAATATATGAAAGAATCTCCTACTGTTTTGATATCTGTATACTTATTTGATTGATTGCTTTGATGTCCTCACTTAATTATCCAAAAAGAAACAGTTTACGTAATTGGTCCTACCTATGTAGGTATAATGCTTTGTATTAAATATATTTTAACGTCGTTTCGTCATAATAATAAATAATTTAGTAATGAACAATAAAGCCTATCAAAGTGTCTAATAAAAAATTATAAAATGATGCATCTTAACATAACATAATATCACGCCTGTATTCCCCGAAGGGTCCGATAGAGGTGTACTATTGTAGACCCACATTTCGCCGATTCTGTTATTGAGTCCCATGTAGCGGTACTCATGTGGGCGACCCTATAGCCATCTACCGGGCTTTCCAGACCTCGTGCTGCTACTCAGAAATTCTATACAGAAAAACCCAATAACACTGCCCGATCCGGGAATCGAACCGCTCAGCATTCGCGCTTGCGACCAGACCGATGAGGCAGTCAGGATAGGGTTGTCACTCAGTTCTCAATAAGCATAAGCTAGAATGTATGATCAGCATCAAAATCAATATATTTCTTTACTCATGAAAATAAAATATAAAAGAACAAAGCTTTTCTCCTTTTAACCAAAAATGTTATTGTAATAAAATTCTTGCAACACTAATTTGCAATAAGGACGATAAATATTAGCCAACTAGATAGATATTAGTTTGAAAAATGCATGTTCCCATAATTGGTTCCAGATAATTCCGACGTATTGCACTTGTATTTCAGAAGTCAATCGTGTAAAAACTCCACGCGAACAGTTTTTAGTACAGTCAGATAAAAAACTCTTTGTAGGTACTAATCTAGGATGGATATAGGAATAAGGAAGATATCCTGCTAACTATTAATTCACTGCCTAGACTGCCTCGTTGGTCTAATAGCCGCAAGCGTGACTGCTGAGCGTGAGGTCCTGGGTTCGAATCCCGGGTCGAGCAAAGTGTTATTGGGTTTAAATTCTCAGTAGCAGCACGAAGTCTGGAACGGTGCCCGGTAGATGGCAATAGACGCGCCCCCCCTATTACATGGGACTCAATAACAGCATCGGCGAAATGTGGGCGTACAATAGTACACCTCTGCCTAACCCTTCGGGGAATACAGGCGTGATGATGATGCTATTAATTCATATGTACCGAATATTCGAGTATATGAAGGCTACGTCACCTGACTTTACTGCAAAATATACAACAGAATTTAAGTACGAGCCTTCTGCGACTTCGATCGTCGAATGTATGAAAAAATCATGCGCGCGCATTATTTTCATACATTTTTGGCTTACGTTAACGAATCGTCGAGGCCGAGGAAAATCTGTACTAGACCTTCAGGACGATACCATTTTCAAATGCTAAGTGTAACTGTAGAATAGAGAAAGTAGATCATGATGTGTGATGCCTTACAGCAAGTGGTACTCGCCTTCTGGTAGATATAACATCGACAAACAAATAAGGAAAAGTTTTTTTTCATCTTATAATCAGCCTTGTCGTATCGTTAGTGTTATATTGAATGGGCTTTGTGAATGATACCTAAGTCTTGATAAAATTACAAAAAAAAACCTACTGAGTAGGTCCTTAAAAACCTATAAAAAGGAGAGAGAGGTATCAAAAACGTATAAAGTTTTAGCCGTTGATGCTCTATGAATATTATCTGTTTTCCCCGCTAAGAACCGAGGATTTGCACAAAGACCATTCGTTCAAACGACTAGCTATAAAAGCCATCATACTAATTCCCACATTTGTAAGGCGTCGCTGGACTCGACTGTACGTATTCAGCGCCAGATTTCCCCAAGGAGCCGGGTACAGACGCCAACAAACTGCAACAACTTGTCGGCGGGTATCTGTGCAACGGTTTTTCTGTGCAGTTTTGTTTGACCGGACAAAACATCAATTTGGACCTCCTTTTGTTTCAATTTAAAGTACTAGAGGATGTTTGTCTATTTATAAGACAAGAGCCTCTAAAAAACTAGAGCCATCAATGTCTTAAGATACCGTTTTCTACATAAAAAATAAGTATACAGCCGTCAAAAAACTTGCAGCTGGACGTTATCGTACTGTGATAACTAATGAGTATTATTCTCTGAAAAGACATTTTTTTTTAACTTGGTGCTGTCGTTGCTTAAGCTAACACGCTACACACCCCCGTTACACCTCCCATGAGAACTTCAGGACTTCATGTGATGTATTTTTTATCATTAAATGATACAATGAGCTTAGTGAACTGTATGTGAATGAAAATTATATTGAACACAATTGGCCCTTGATGGCTTTACATAAACTTGAGAACGCACAGATTTCTTATAGCTCGACATGAATTTAAAAATTTCATTATCATCATCATCTCAGCCGAAAGTTGCTGGACATAGGCCTCCCCCAATCATCGCTACATGGACCGGTCCTATCCTTCCCGCATCCAGTAGGTTCCTGCGACCTTTATCAGGTCATCGGTCCATCTTATGGGGGGCTTTACCACGCGCCGTCTGGCGGTCGCAATTCCAGAATCTTATTTAACAAACTTGGGTCGTATAAATTCCTTACTTCAGGAATGTTAGGTTGCATCCAGAACTGGATGTAAAAGATTGAAGGCTCTGGGCCAACTAAGAAGTGGTACCCCGTATCATTTTAACCGTCACAGTTTTTCAATAATTTATTCCTAAACAAAAAGTTTTTAACCAACAATTAATAAAAAGACAAATACTTAAATTGTGAAGGCCCTTTAGTTGTGAAGGCCCCGAGGGTTCAGTCCTCTTGCCTTTTCATAAATCAGGCCCCGGTTGCACCGTACAAAAACTAAATAATATATATTCGTAGTTATTGGTTGCATGTTGCCTGCATAATTGATCTAGTGGTAACAAGCGCAACTGCTGAGCGTGAAGTCCTGGGTTCGATTCCCAGGTCGGGCAAAGTGTTATTGGTTTTATCTCCATGGAAATCTCAATAGCAGCACGGAGTCTGGAACTGTGCCTGGTTTATGGCAATAAGCTCGCCCCCTATTACATGGGACTCAATATGCATGGGCGAAATGTGGGTGTATAATAATTCGTGCCTGCCTTACCCTTCAGGGAATACAGGCGTGATGCTATATTATGTGTTATAAACATAGATTAAGACCAGCAATGCCTCAGGAAATACATGACCCAAGGCAGCGTGTTGCAATACGTAACAGCTTTAATATTGGACTGAACACGTGTAGTGTATTCAAAGCGAGCTACGATGACAAAGCGAGCTAGAGATAAGGTTATGTTATACAGAATTGCAATCAACAGACCATTACGTACAATGTATGTGCTAGAATTAGTGATAGTTAACAGAAATAATAATAAGGAACTCTAGATCATGCTGACTGAAAATATTAGATGACTTTGTATGTTTTAAGATAAAGGGATTAATAGAATGAAAATGATTAATCGTGACTGGCCTAATCCACACTGTTATAAATACGAAAGTAAATATACCTGTCTAGTCTACCAACCATCTCCAACCATCGATATGAAATTTTTGAAACAGTACCGCTATCACGAGTTTTCTTACTATTTACTATCAAAGTAAAGTAAACTTTCATGATAGCGATTTTAGTTCTTAACTTGGTTACATTAGGGATTAGAGTCGCTTATGTGACATCAAGTTATAGTAAAGATTTGATTTACTATTTACTATTTTATAGAGATGTCATGATAGCGACTCTAATCCCTAATGTAACCAAGTTAAGAACTAAAATCGTTATCATGAAAATTTACTTTACTTTGATAGTGGCAAATATTATTAGATAAGATAATGAGTATAAAATACACGAAGAGGAACTTGCGGGCAACAAATAATTCTTATATAATTTTTTTACACTTCACTTTCAGCGTGTCATGTATATGTAATGACCTAGTATATTTGTTTGACTATACTAGAGACCCACACTACCTAACAAAGAACGAAGTCAATTTGTTTATGCTATAGAAAGGAATGCTTTACGCAATGAAACACGTAAATGAACACGCACAAGCCTTTTAAAAGCATTCAATTCAAACAAACCTACATAGTGCCATCAAAAACTCCATTGTCATACATTTGCGTGTAAAAATGTAATGCATTGAGCCAGGACAATGGCACGATCGCATTATAGTAACCTGCAGGGACAAAGGCGTTGCAGGAATGTTCGGTTATTGTGTTCGTAAATTGATTTATTGAATAAAGTCATTAACATGGCCTTTTGTGAGAGAATCACGACTTTAATAAAATGTGACGGTTGTGAAGGAGATGCAGAAGTTTCATTTATAGCCGATTCTTCTTTTATTTTTTAAATTATACTACCTATATTACACAAGGTATACTTAAACTTTGTATTTATTAGTTAGAGAATTTTTGATGAAAATTAGTAGATATCTCAAATATTTTATTGAGCAACTGTTGGCAAATTGAGACATGAAATGAAATTTACAATGAGGATCTTTCAATCACTTTTACACGTCTTTTTTAAACTAGATTGCGTCGGCATTTCCTATGACTATCCCCGAGAAGAAACGCCGAAACAAACTCAGAGGTCAAGGTCTATTTTAAAGTCCAGAAATTGTCAATTTGAGCTTTTGATTTGAAGAGTAGTGTATGTGCTCAACATTTCCCTTTCCAATGTAAACAATGTTGTCCACCTTCCATAGACCTTCTCTTCATCCAAAGGGTTGGAGAATGGATTCGACATGGTAAGTAAACAGCAGCTCAATTTATATAAGGTCAAACAAAAGCATAATTATATATCATGAAAGTTGATATAAGTACAGTCATTGGCGATTGTCGGAACATAGCATTAAATCTACACCTAATCAAGGAATACAGGGGTGATTTTATGAAACTGACGACACGGTTGGCGCAATGGTTGAGCGATCGACTGTTGCCCTACGTGTTCTGAGTTCGATTCCTGCACGGAACAAATATTTGTATGACCTACAGATTGTTGTTTCGGGTCTAGATTTTTGTGTATTTATTTTGTGTTTGGAAACGCGCCTAACGATACAGAAATTACTCCTAGTGTGAGGCAACATAGGCAACAAAAAACGTAACGTAGGTACATCAAAAATATTGCGTCGACTTAAATTTCGGTTATATTTGCCCATCGTCCGGCCACCACGTCATGTCTGACACGATTATGATTTATCTATTGTGTAGAATGATCGAGTGCTTTCGTTTATTTGGCGCGTTTGGGTATTCAGTACATTGAAGCGTGTTCTGTAATATAGGGATGATTTTATGGTCAATATTAAAATGAAATAGAACACAAAATATCATACTATGTCGCTTCTATTTGAAGAAGGGTTAGGCACAGGGGTGGTTCTATTTTTCACCGATATGACAAGTCCATTATGGCACCATGTGACATTGGGTGATAAACTCAATTTCGAATTATTTCGACGGAGGATCGAGTGACGTAACATAACATAGCATCACGCCTGTATTCTCCGAAAGGTTAGATAGAGGTGCACTACCTATTCTACATACACATCTCGCCGATGCCGTTATTGAAGTCCCATGTAATAGGGGGGCGAGCCTACTGCCATCTACGCGCACAATTCCAGAGCCCGTGCTGCTATTGAAAATTTCCATATAAAAAACTCAATAACACTTTGCCCTCACACACAGCTGTAGCGCTTGCGGCTACTAGACCAACGAGGTAGTCATGATAGAGTTGTCACCCAATTCTCATAAAAAATATCATATTTTTTTTATTCATCATGTTGAGCATAAAACCCAACTTATTACGCCTGTATAAAATTCACACATACCAGAATAACCTTTAACCGTGCTTACCCAGCAAGTCTCCACATAACATACACCTATAAAAAGGGATGAATTTGCCAAGTGTTATGAACATTGTAATTACTTTAGGGACAGGAAAAAGGGCATAAATTAACATCGAAAAGGCCGAATATCACATGGACCATTTCGTTTTGGTCATAGAATTTTGACGCACGCAATAAAAACCCGGGCACGTTCGTGTATTAATATGTATGAATTTGTGAAGCCTATATTAGTATGTGGAATTGTGGCGGCGCATTAAATGAAATGTGTTTGTTGTTAAGTGGTATTTGGTAACACAGCGCCATGTGTAAAATGTAAAAAAAAAAATGTTGGATATTTACATTTTTTTTTATGATTATATAGGGTCGTAAAATTGTTCTGACGTGATCTTGGGCTTGCTTTTTAACGAGTTCTGGTTCTGACAGAGGAAAATAATCAACACTCACTTCGAGCGGACTGGTAATCATTAGGTATGTTCCAGGCAGAATATTGCAATGATAATATTCAAATCGATCCATAATTAAACTTATTGATATCAAATGAAATAATTTATTTTAAGAATATGGATACAATATACAAATTCCAGAATATGTTCAGATATTATCAAAACCTCAATGTACTTGGATAAGTTCTCACGAACTTTACGAGACTGCCTCATTCGTCTAGTGTTCGCAAGCGCGATAGCTGAGAGTGAGATCCTGGATTCGCAGATCGCCAAAGTGTTATTGGGTTCTTCTGTATGGAAATTATCAGTAACAGCACGGATTCTGGAACTGTGCTCAGTAAATGGGAATAGGTTCGCCCCCTATTACATGAGACTCAATAAACGACATCGGTCAAGTTGGTGTAGAATAATACATCTCTGCCTAACACTTAGGGGAATATATGCGTGATGCTATGTTATTATGTTACGAGTCTTCACGAATTTTACTATTAGTTTAAAGCACCTTCCCTAATGAGACTCATCAGCATTCCAGTAATTACTCCACAGACATAACCACGACTATCCTTCACAAAATTACTACCTTCCATAACACTAGAATATTAGGACCAGCATTTAAGAATTTACGTGCAATCAAATTACAAGTACGATAAAGGCCTTCATCCACGCGTTGACTCACAGAACCCGCGACTCGGACTCATTTCATCTCAACTACACCTAAGTTAAATTGTAGGTACTTCATCACGCTAGTATTCCCGAATTAGGGTTGCTGTTTCAGCCTGCAATTAGTACAAACAGGGTATTTTATTTTTAATTCTTGATCATTAATTTTATTTTATTTTGTGCATTCACCATAGTGCGATAGGCGCGATTCGCAGGATAAATCTTGTGTAAAAAATACTGCAGGTTGCATCCACCTGGTATGCGATGCATTATCGAGGCACATCAAAGCATATAGATACAAATATTAGTTTATAGAAGAAACCAAAAATATGTAGTGGAGACAGCCGTACGAGTGTAAAAAAAATCGCATGCAAATCGACGCGTGGATGAAGGGCCTAAGAGAAAATGTTCCCTTGGTCACAATGGAAGGTGATAAATTTGAGACAATTGCTCTGGGAACGGTTCCTGTGACTTGATATAAGTATTCTACGTGAGATGCATTAATTACTTCATTTAGACAGAATTTTTATTCGCAAGCTTGGCCTGAATCTTGAGAAATGCCGAAAGAATTACTTTGAGCGCTGTAACACGTACAGACAATGGCATTCAGTTTGAAATGTCAAAGTTTAATTCCAGTCGACTCATACAGTTTAGAAGGCGCGCCCCACTATTTTTGGCCGAGATTTTCCAGCTGACCGTAATGCTCTTTCGTGATCAGTTAATATTTCGTAGTGTGCGTGTGCACTCATAGGTAATTAGTGTGTATCGACAGAACAAAAACACTAGCGGAAGGTTGCACACTTGTACTATAAGTAATTAGTAAGAAGAGTGGGGCGCGTCTTCGTAGATGCCACTATCTGTAGGTTGTTGATGTTGATGATCATAAGTTTGAAAATGTTATGCAAAAACACCTTCAAACTTTCAAATTTTTTATATGTTCTGGTACCTTATAAGCTTTATGGTGTGATGAAAGTCGATAAAAGCATATTACGCTGCACAAAGTTGTCAACTCACCCCCATCTACCACATTCCAATGCAAATCCTTCTCGGTCGTCTTTCAAAACTTGCGCGGTATGATAAACAGCATACATCCAATGTTTTTCCCCTCGATCAGCACCTAACTCCGTCGTACTTAACCTCTATCGATTGACTACTACCCTTCTTATAAGATATTCCGAGACACTCAGCGGAGATAACTGACCGTTCTATCGTGGATCATGAGATATTTATGCCGCTGTGGGATAGTGTTTAACGAACGGTGGCTTCCATCGGCCACTGCTGTCCCGATTCATATTTATCACGGTCGCTTTGAAAACTGTAGGAGCAAAGCAGCTTTGTCAAAGTTTGGTTGAATATTTCAAATACATAATTCTGCTTGTACTAGTCAATGTAAAATTCATTATTTAGGCGTGACAATTAAAGCAAAATTATTTGCTTTTTATGCTACGTGTCGTGGGTTCGATTCGAATATTTAAAGCCTACCAATAATTATTATTCCATGCTATCGTAGGAATATTGAATTCAATGACTCGTATCTTGGAATCTGAAGATAATTTTAGTGAATAATTAATCTTTCGTGACTTTTCAACCGAAATCATCTGGTTGAGTTGTTCATGTGCGCATTCACATATAAACTTAGATAACACAGTGAGAATTAAAACAAATGAAATAAAATAGCAGTCAAAATAAGTCGCTAACTGAATTCAACTTTATAAAATCTAAGATAAAATAAATTATTATTCATAATATATAAAGTTAAAAAAAACTACGAACAAATTATGTAAATGTGTAAAAAAATTATGGAGTTCTTCCAATAGAACAAATAAACACAGAGTAAAATCAACAATCCAAGTATTCAAACAAGACTTTCAGAATAATTTTTTCGTTGCATATATTATCCTAGAGAAGGTTAAAATTGTGATAGAAAGTCTTAATGAATTCTGAGTCAAAATGCTGATACAATTTTAATATAAATCTGCATTTTAAAGTACAAATAAGATTTTTGGACAGACGTTCTCTGTGCTTGCTATGTCTTGATTATTTTAATATTTATAAAACAGCTGAAGTTTTGAGATTTAAATCCTTTTGTAATTAATGTTGCTGACAAATTTTAATCTAAGAAACGTGTTCTTAATAAGTCAGATGGTGTTATGGTTATATAAAGAGTAAAAAAAAAATTAATTACTTAAAAACTTCTCAAAAAATCTTAGTTTCATTATAATCACTATGCCAAGAGCTTATAGTCTGAATTAAATAAAAAGTAAAAAAAAAACAATGTAAAATATTATTTTTTGTTACATTTCAATAAAAGTATAATTTATCTACTGAGTTTGTATTGAAAATAGATAAATGTAACAAAATATATTATAGTATCACGGCTGTATTACCCCGAAGGGTTAGGCAGAAGTTGTCTATGAAATTGTACATCCACATTTCGCTGATACCGTTATTGAATCTCATGTAATGGGAGGCGAGCTTATTGCCATCTACCGAGCACAGTTCCAGACTCCGTGCTGCTACCAAAAATTTGCATATAGTAAAACTCTAAAATTTTGCCCTACCTGGGTACCGAACTGTTATATATTAAATAACACTAATAAGAATATAATAATAAACAGCTGACGCTGCAACACGTGTATCCCACGTTTTTCCATTGACTCAGCATATTGCAATAACTTAGAAATTATACCTTTTTATTCTCAGTGTGGAATTGAACGTCGTCGCGGACATAGGCTTTCTTTGTAAACCTTTTTATTTAATTAAAAGTCTTTCCAGTTCTATTAAAAGCCTTTTTTTTAAAAAAGCCTATTTAGACCCACCCCGTAACAGTGGTGTCAGAAGTGGGATACCAGTATCGATCGTGCTGGTATTCCGTTACGTGTTACGCGAGTGATAGTCTGAACTCTGTGTCTACAAACTCTGTGTCTACAAACTCTTTTTGTATGAAGTGATTATTTCGACATCGGGAAGTCCCTGAACTCTGTCCCTGATCACTGTGCCGTGATCTCACGTAAAAGTCTCTGAACTCTGACGCGAACAGTGTCGTGACTCCTTCACATCGGACTCTGGTGTCTTGAACTTACCCGACCTGGAAGTTAATCTCGTAAGCTCATCATTGCTGACTTATCACGTCGCCGACGCCTCCTCTGCTCTCGCTGACGTGCTGCGGCGCGTCCTGTCCCGGAGCTACTCACCACATAACCTTCACCGCCATCTGGTCTTGCTGCCGTCACTGGCCCGGTGCTTGGTGTGTTCAACTTACCTGGTCACCTCTACGAAGCCTGCGATGTACGCCACACTCCTACTCGCCGTGCTGCTGTGAGTAGAATATCTTGTCGCTCGTTATTGCTAATCCCATTTCTATTTCAGATAATTCCAAATCCTACAATTTCAAAATCCTTATCTTAATTCGAATCTCTAAAACAAACTTACTAAATCTTATTCTTTAAAGTTCAATATCTTACAATCCCTATTGTGATTTAATTTCTAATCTAATCCTAAATCTAACTATCTTTCAAAATGTCCAAGACCGAAGTGTCTCTTAGTGAACAATATCCTCTTAAAATTTTATGTGATTTTATCGATGTATACCGAGGAGATCGTGAAACTTTACCGGCATTCTTAACAAACTGCCAAAATGCGCTAAATCTTGCTTCAGAGAGCCAAAAAAAGTTAATCTTAAAATACATTCTGTCTAAATTACGAGACAAAGCTCAAATAGCTTGTTCAAATAAAATCTTCGAGGATTTTGAATCATTGCAATCATTCCTGCGTCAGAACTTTGGAGAAAAGAAACATTATAGTCACTTATTCTTTGAGCTGCAGTCATGTAAACAGCAGCCCAACGAATCAGTATCGCAATTCGCGTTACGTTTAGAAACATGTTTAACAGACATGCAAACAGAGATACATAACTCTGTTACTACTAAGAAAGATTTATCAGGAAGGATTGCTATGACAGAGGATCTTGCCCTTTACACTTTCAACTTTGGTCTAAATCCGGGGCTTAGCAACATGGTGAGGTGTCGTAACCCTAAAAATCTTAACGAGGCCATAAATATGGCCATCGAGGAAGAAAAGATACGAAACTTTACCCTTAACGTTTCTGCGAAAATGACTAAGCATTGCAAATTCTGTAAAAAATCCGGCCACTTAGAGAGTGAATGTCTGAATAAAAAGCGCGTTTCACAACCTCAATATCAATTTCCAAAAAATGAACCTCACCAAGTTAGTAAGCCACCGGGCGTTATAATATGCAGATATTGCAAAAACCCGGGGCATGATATTTCACAATGTTTCAAACGAAAACATAACAACTTAAAGAAACAATCCGATTCCAATAATTCTGCAACTCAGCATAACGTCGCGATGTTACCCGATTCCGTAGAACCGTGGGACGAAGCAGAAAATGCTGATTTAAACTAAGAAGTCGGGTGTCGTTTTCGTGCCGCACAACGCCCGACCGTGAGAAAGGCACATTACAATTTCGCAATACAAAATCATTAATTACTAACTCTACAAATTCTTTTACCAAATCTACTAAGTCTTTTACTAAATCTACAAAATCGAATTTACATCCGATCATGCAACAGGGTAACCAGCCCCAAATCGAAGGTCGGTCATTTCAATATTCACCGGTCACACAACAGGGTAACCAGCCCCAAAACGGAGACCTTTTTACTTCCCTTTTACATCCGACCATGCAGCAGGGTAATCAGCCCCAAATCGAAGGTCGGTCATTACAAACTCGTGTTGCCATGCAGCAGGGTAACCAGCCCCAAAACGAAGGCCAACACAAACTAGATTCATCTCAACATATTCCGCAAGGAATCTCTGCTTCGTTGAGTCAGTCGGAAGAGCATAAGAGCATTCCGATTCATGAAATTAAAACTCATAACGTAGCCCTACCTTACGTATTTCTAAATACAAATTATTCAAATAAACCTCTCTGTTTCCTAATTGACACTGGAGCCAGTGTTAGTATTGTGAAGTTACAAAACTTTGTTACAACCCCACATTTATCAAATGATAGAATTAAACTCAAGGGTCTGAGTGAAGATGACTCTCACTACGAAACTTTGGGGTCATTCCAAATCGATTTCGAGTATATTTTCCCTACTAATTCTAAATTTTATTTTAGCTATATACTTAATGCTGTTAGTGATAGAGTTAGACTTAACTATGATGGTATTCTAGGCAACGATTTCTTGAGGAAACTCCATTGCGATGTAAAATACTCCCAAAATTCTTTACTAATCCAAGGTCATCTTATACCTCTAAACTTCGATCGTCCAGTCTACGTCATTCCACCTCGCTCTGAGATAATAGTTGAATGTCCTATTTCAAATTCCTTAGAGGAGCTAAAGCACATGAAAGATGCTCTAGTCCTTGATCATATATACTCAGAGGGAGTCTACTTAGCAAACTGTATTGTTACAGTTAAGCCTAACCACTGTATCAATATTTCAGTGCTCAACACTACCGAGTCAGAAATCATATTTAAAGATTACTATGTTCATTTACTTTCATACGAGCCCGAAGTTGTTTCACCCGCGTCTCTTAGTATTGACGATTATCAAAACATAAATAATCTTTTCAATATCTCAAATGATAGATCGCAACAAGTCTTAGATCTCATTCGAACTGAACACCTCAATCCTGAAGAGACAAAAATGCTCTTAGAGTGTTGTTCAGATTATACCGACATTTTCTACCTCGAGGGCGAGCCTTTGACACATACCAATGCTATTGAACATTCGATAAACACCGGTAACGCTGCTCCGATTCATGTGAAATCTTATCGTTTTCCCGAGTGCCACAAAGGTGAAGTCGAATCCCAAATTAAGAATATGCTAGACCAAAATATAATTCGTCCTTCCAAGTCGCCTTGGAGCGCCCCAATTTGGGTAGTGCCCAAAAAAGTAGACTCTACGGGTAAACAGAAATGGAGGTTAGTCATTGACTATAGGAAACTAAATGACGTGACAGTCACTGAAGTTTACCCTATACCTTTGATCACAGATATCCTAGACCAGCTGGGCCACTCAAAATATTTTAGCACTTTAGACCTCGTAAGCGGCTTCCATCAAATAAAATTAAATCCCAAGGATGCATCTAAAACCGGCTTCACCGTTGTAGGTAACGAAATATCTGGGCATTATGAATTCACAAGAATGCCCTTCGGATTAAAAAATGCTCCAGCTACGTTCCAAAAACTCATGAATACTGTGCTGTCTGGCCTTCAAGGCCTTCACTGTTATATCTATTTAGATGATTGCATCATATACAGCCAGAATCTCCAATCCCATATCGATAAGCTCAAACTAATCTTCGATAGATTTCGTGAATACAATCTCAAATTACAGCCCGCAAAATGCGAGTTCTTACGACGCGAAGTAGCCTATTTAGGTCATATAATTACCGATAAAGGTGTTTGTCCCAATCCAGATAAAATCAAGGCCGTCACTCAATTCCCAACTCCTAGAAGTCCGAAAGATATAAAATCTTTCCTAGGCCTAGTCGGCTATTATAGGCGATTTATTGAAAACTTTTCCAAGATCACTAAACCCTTAACTTCCCTTTTAAAAAAGGACGTTTCTTTTATATGGTCAACAGAGCAAGAAAATGCTTTTAACATACTGAAACATAAATTAACAACGGCGCCCCTATTACAATACCCAGATTTTTCGCAGCCGTTTCTACTGACTACCGATGCTTCGAACTACGCCGTAGGCGCTATACTATCTCAAGGCGAAATAGGCAAGGATAAGCCTATCGCATACGCATCGCGAACATTAAACAAAGCTGAGGGCAACTACTCAACAACCGAGAAAGAGCTCTTAGCCATCCTTTTCGGTGTTAAAACGTTTCGTCCCTATCTGTTCGGCTATAGGTTCAAAATCATCACTGATCACAAGCCCTTAGTTTGGCTATTCAACGTCAAAGACCCTGGTTCTAGACTAATACGTTGGCGCCTAAAATTAGAAGAATATAACTACGAAATAGTTCATAAACAAGGCAAATTAAATTGCAACGCAGACGCTCTGTCGCGTTTCCCATTACAAGATCCTGATAACAATTTAAATCGCCCGGTATGCGCTATCGAGGATGAGTCACCGAACTCAAATATTCCGAATCCTCCAGATTCTAATTCTCCGAGCTCACCATCCGATAATCCTTCGCCATGCTCGTCAGATACTTATGAAAAATACTTAAAACAATCTAAACAGCCTAACTTTGGTTTTGATACTACCATTCAAGAATACAACGAATCATTGTTGAAGGCCAAGTGCAAGTTAATTGCATATCCTACCTCAATCGATTTAGACGATTCTGTTCCTTATTGTAAAGACATTATAGACTTATCTACAAGTCAACCTAGCGTTCGTGACATTGAACGTGAACTTTATACCTTATACAGCACTTCCAACGACAAGCATTTGTTCACCCATTTATTCGTGCGCGTTCATCACTACGATGAAATGTCATATAAGGATATTTTTAGACTATTAGTCGAATATAGAGATATGGTTAAATATTGGTATTTGGAGGAGAAGGAAGTCGCGATTTCAGACTTCTCCGACCCATTCACCAAACTTTCTTATACAAAAATCTACAATATTATAGGCTGCGTATTCCATGATACTGGCATTAAGGTAAATATTTATAGAAACTCTATCCTATTTCCCACACCTGAGGAAGTTAAAAAGATACTTCGTGACAATCACGATCTACCGACGGCTGGTCATCCCGGCGTATCACGTATGTTCGAAAGGATAAAATCCATGTACTGGTGGAAAAATATGCGGCAGGACATCGAAGATTATATCAAAAACTGCAAATCCTGCCAGATTAATAAACCCCTACGTCAAATTCATCGTGCGCCTATGATTATTACTTCCACCGCAACAAAACCGCTCGAAAAGATATTCCTTGACATCGTTGGTCCTCTTCCAGAGACCTACGAATTTAAATACAAATTTATTCTTACCATTCAGGATGATCTTACAAAATATTCGCAAGCCTATCCCTTGTTAACCTGCTCAGCGGATGAAACCGCTAAAAAATTAGTTCACTTTATATCTCATCTCGGAATTCCTAAAATGATCATCACTGACCAAGGCACTAATTTTACTTCCGAGGTCATTAAACAACTTACAAAACTATTCGGAATAAAACACATTCTAGCCTCGCCTTATCATCCTCAAACTTGTGGCGCTCTAGAGAGGAGTCATGCCACCCTTAAAGAATATTTAAGATCATTTGTGAACGAAAATACCCACACTTGGGACTTATATCTAAATACAGCTATGTTTTCTTATAATTCAAATGTTCACTCGACTACCAATTACTCACCATTCGAATTACTATTCGGCTTCAAGCCACATATTCCTAAATCTGTAGATACTTTAGAGAATAACACTTACACGGATTACGTCAGATTACTAAATCATAGATTATATTATAGTAGGCAAAAAGCACTACAAAATATTCAATTATCTAAAGAAAGGTCTAAACGCCTTTATGATTCTCATGCTAAGCCTGTTACGTATAACATTGGTGACTCAGTCTATCTCAAGTGTCACCACAAGCAAAACAAAGCCTTATCCCCTGTATGGAAAGGCCCTTTTAAAATAGTTAAAATAAACGGTAATCACACCGTCACCTTATTAATAAATCGTAGACACGTACGTCATCATTATGACGAAATAAAGCTGGCGTCAGATGATGCTATAACTTGATCTTATCTTTACAGGCACTTTGGCTCATCAACTTCGTGTCATCAGATCGTTACGCCTATAACTACGAGTCCAGGCCTATATTTCGATAAAGTTAACAATCTAAAATTCACCAACGATAACTGGAACGTCATAACTTATCTAGATATTAGTAGAATACACTCTCACTTTACTATCGTAGAATCGCTATTTTCTAGAGTCAATACTTACTGCAAAGACTATAGTTCTTCTAAAATCCAACAGGATTGTTTAAATGCATTATCAGCATTACAAAATCAACACGATAATAACGTTAAAAAGTATTCCTCAGTCTCGTACTTGGTTAATAGTAATAAAAGATACAAACGCGGCCTCATAGACGCTGGCGGATCTTTATTGAAAACTTTTTTCGGCACTCTGGATGCAGAGGATGCTCTCAGATTTTCTGACGCGATAGATCAAGTACAAACAGATGGAAAACAATTAGCCCATTTAATGAGAGATAATATCCATATAATTAAGTCGACTATTACTACGTTCAATAATTCTATCTCTAAATTAAACGAAAATGAGAAACGTTTTAATAAAAATCTCGAGGTCATCGATAGAGGACTTCAACTTATTTCCAACTCCAATGATAAGTTAGAAATCAAGTCAAACATTAATTCACTATTAAGCGCTCTTGAAAGTATCATTATTTCATTATCGTTTGATATAGAAGATATCAATAATGCAATTTTATTCAGCAAAATGAACGTATTACACCCGACTATACTTAGTCCACATCAATTATATAACGAACTTGAACAAAATAGGAATAATATGCCAAGGTATTACGAACTCCCGGTATCCCTGTCGTTACAAAACATTCATGAACTAATCGATATTTCTAAAATCATTACTTATTTTCATAATAACAAAATAATTATCATCATTAAAATCCCGCTCGTCCTTCCGCAGACATATATCCTGTACCGCGTGATTCCAATGCCTGTCCCTTATGACGTATCGCAACCTGATACGTTTGCACTTATCGCTCCCGCTCATCCTTACCTAGCAATAACAGTCGATCATATGTTCTATTCATTGTTGCGTAGTGTAAATCAGTGCAAAGTGATTCCGGATAAATTCCATGTGTGTGAGTTAGAAAGTGTTTATTCAAGTGTCATTAACCCAATTTGTGAGACTATCTTAATTACAGAAGTAGTAAATAAGTTACCTAGTTCGTGTGAAATTAAGCTACTAAAAGGCTCAGTACAAGTATTTCATAAAATAAATCATAATAATTGGATTTTCGTTCTGTCTGAGCCAGGCAAGTGTCATATTTCCTGTGAGAATGATGGAAACAATTTCGATGAAACTTTGTTCGGCACGGGCATACTGTCTATACCCAAAACCTGTAAAGCCTTCTATAAAACTCTACAATTCGTGCCACAGTCAAATGCCATTCTCAATGTAAGTTCACAGATTGCTTCCAACTTTAATCTTGTAGACGATGATTGTTGTGATAAAAGTAGAGTCAACAAAACACTTACCAGATTGCCTTATTTAAAATTAAATGATGCAAATAATCTAGATTCTCTATTACAAGCTAGTTTACATTTAGATTCATTCGAAAGGGACTTAGATAGGCTTGAAAGTCCTAATCATTTTCAAAAATATGGCATTCATTATATGTCTCTTTCTTATGTACTTTTCATTGTATTCTTTGTATATTTACTTTATAGAATCAGAAGATATTTTTGTCCAAAATCGAAAGATCATTGTTGCATACAGATATTTAACCAATGTAATACTAAGAGAGTTACTGAAACTCGTCAACCTACTGTTGAATTATCTGTCTTGAATGAAAATGACGTGGCCAATGAGACTTACACATCAATGTCAAGGCCAACGCCAATTAAGCGTAATCTTTTAGTATCTAAGGTGAATTAGAATTTAAACTTAATGTTCTTAATTTCCCTTTTAATTATTAATAATATACCTAATGTTTACTTGGGGTAATTAAATTGTGTTAGGATTATATATGTATTAATTAGTATCTCATTTTTTTTGTTAACTATGTGCTATCGCTATAATCACTATTGTTTGTAAGTCTGAAACGACGTTCAAGTCATCTCGTAATTTTAATGTCAATTTCGCATCTTTTCCTCCTAGATGCTCCATTTTATCCGGGGGGCTGTTATATATTAAATAACACTAATAAGAATATAATAATAAACAGCTGACGCTGCAACACGTGTATCCCACGTTTTTCCATTGACTCAGCATATTGCAATAACTTAGAAATTATACCTTTTTATTCTCAGTGTGGAATTGAACGTCGTCGCGGACATAGGCTTTCTTTGTAAACCTTTTTATTTAATTAAAAGTCTTTCCAGTTCTATTAAAAGCCTTTTTTTTAAAAAAGCCTATTTAGACCCACCCCGTAACAGAACCCCGGAGCTCATGCTCAGAAGTCATGCTTGACCACTGGACCAATGAGGAAGTCGATCAATTAACCAACAGAAGTCTCATTAAGTACCATCATAATAATATATCTGTCAATAAAAACTGAACGTTTGAAAACATAACAGCGCCGGTTGCGTAGTCTATTTATTTAATGCATTCTGCCCGGCTGATTTTGGGTCGAGTTAATTTACTGTCAATTATATTAATGTTTGGACCTTAGAATGCCATCGTAGTGTCGCCTTTTGTATTAAAATCGAATTTCTTTTATTGAATCTTTTGACTCTACAGCTCTTTATTAAATTCGGAAGCTTGGCACCTTTTTGTTGGAATAAATTGAATCTGTATTTGAATGATTTGTGGGTTTGTTTCTGCGTTCAGAATTTGAAGCATTGTAATCGTGCTGCGTTGAAATGATTTTTTTAGTATGCGGAATCTGTCTGAGATGAAGTTTATGACTTTAGAATCATTTGTTAAAAATTATTGTAAAGGTTGTGTATTACAATAACATTTTTTTTTTTTACAATTTAATTCATACTATTTTTGAGGCTCATTAAATTTTCAATAAATTTTGCATGTGAAGTTTACAAATTTAAAAATACCTACCGTTTATAATGAAATGAAATAATTTGTTTTGCAATTAGGATTTCCAATCACTTTTACACGTCTTTTCTAAACTGGATGGCGTCGGGATTTTTTATGACTATCCCTGAGAAGAAACACCGAAACAAACTCAGGGGTCAAGATCTATTTTAAAGTTCAGACAGATTATATTAAGGATTTATGTGAGTCAAATATAGGGTGGGATGGCTTTTGAAGAAAGTGCCATAGCTATTTGAGCTGACCTGTCACGACAGAGGGCAAGCATGGATCATTCAGTCAGATCAGTATATGTTTATTAATGAAAACTTAATATTAATCTTTTCTTCTCTTAAGGATTAGCCAACACCAAGACCGCATAACTGTAATCCACGTATCGCATGCAGGTAATCTTGAGAGACTCCTACACTTCAAACTAGAAAAGCACGCACGAGCTTCTGTTATCCCATTACCAGTAGCCCAAATAAACATCTAATTCTTTCCTGCGCACCTCTGCATGCTTCTCTATCCCGTTCGCGCAAATGATTCTGTCTCCTTCCAGCTCGATTCGGGCTTGGAGCACTTCGCGCTGAGCTCCTAGTTTTATCCGCGAGCTCGCGGTGTGTCGACGTGTCGCTTGTTAGCCGGTCTCCCACCGACACGATACAGGCGTGTTTTCACCGGGATATTAATGAAAATTTGATGAAAACTCTGTTTTAACGGCACCGTACGTCGTTACACGGGCATAGACTGTGTTTCTAATTAAACTTTGTGTGATACAAGGATTTGAGTGTATAATGTATCCGTTGCAAACACGGTGAGTGCAACGTTTTCAGTGCCAATTTCAGGTAGATAACGTGGCTGAAAATTGTCTTTCGTCGCGTTTGCGTCGAAGACGATTATTCGGTTCCTTTCATTTTGATTAATTTGCTCTGTATTGTTGTTTTTGTGAGCTATTTATTGTTAATGTTTTTTTAAACTTGGTTTGTTTGTATTTATGTTGTTCCTACCTGTTGTATTAAAAATACTCTCGTGTAATTAGGAATCCGTCACAATTTTATGAAATAGATAGCGTACGATTTTTTTTACATAAGTTTAATAAAGCTTTGATGTTTGTTTATTAGTATAGACTTCGGATATATAATTTTTCGGATATAGGTACGTGTTATGATATAAAAAGTAAATTATATTTTATTAGATTCTGGCGTCATTGGGCAGAGGTTTAAAAATGTTTTATTTTATGAACTCGTATTTCGCATATTTCGAAATGGTCAGCATAGATTTAAATTTTTCATGGGTCAACATTTACTATCATATTCTATGTTTTTATTTTTAAATCTGAGTATGTACTTCCTAAAATAAATAAAACAAGCATTAGATTTATATTTTATAAAATTTATATTCATATACAAGTGTGTGCACAAAGTTCTCATTTTCACGGTTTTGTAGTGTTAAGACATGAATCATAACCAGAATTGATGGTTCTAGGCATGGTAATGTTACCGTAGAATTTACTTTTGATCTATAGATCCTCAAATTGTTGTTGCTGGGACAACGTTCTTTTAATTATGTAGGCACTGGCATTAACAATATATCTATGAAGTTTTAAAAAGGTATTTTTTGTTTTTGACCGCTTTTAGGATGTTTCTACATGTATTTTACTATGGCAAAATGAACGTTTTCTTATTCTACATTACTCGTAGACATTTATGTCTTAAAAACCCGTCCGTTAATCTTAACGTGGAACTTAATCTTAAACTCTCTACTCTATTAAAAACGTTCTTCGCAAAAATCTTCAAAGTACTCGGAACATTTACAATTTAATTTTTTCTCCCAAATAAATTACATTGTCAAAGGGAACAGATGAAATACAGTTTTATTAAATAAACCCGAGCGTACCTCCAAAGGCTCTTTGCCTAAGCCTACAAATTTCCGTAGCACTTGTTTATTCTACGAAGCTACGGCGTAACGCGTCGCTACGCCGGAATCTATTATTATTATAGGCTGTACCCTTTTCGTATTGTGTCATATCTCACATTGCTACGCTTTATTTTGTTTATAGAAGCTCTTTATATGTGTGTGAATAGTTCTTTGCTCGAGACATAGAAAACCCGAATACATTCGTAGGCATTTGCTGATATAGGGTATTGGTACCATTATGTACGTACGCGTTTCTGCTCCGTTCGTCCCTAAATTTAATAGGGCAACACATATTGTCCCATCCGTGGGCGTTGATACTGAGATACAAAGTGGATAGATAGTTGTTATTTCGTTTGTTTATTTCTTTAATCAGCAGTGATTATAAATGTTCTATATGCGTTTTTAGTTTGACTACATTTTGATGTAATATCTACTGCTGAAACATGATGTGGTATACCTATTTATCATCACCATCATCATCAGCCAGAAGACGTCCACTGCTGAACGAAGGCCTCCCCCAAGGGGGGCGCTTTGCCATAATCCCCACGCTTGGTAGGCGGCTTGGGGATCGCAGTAGCTCACCGATTAGTGAGAGGTCGCTGCTGCCCGTCCTCCGGTGTCTGGCCGCAGTTTTAGGACATACCCGGGTCCGTATATCTATTACCTCACTGGTATATTTATGATTATATAACATGAACTGAACCTCGTTACGACCGATACAATGAAAGGTCATATAGAATATTGATATCGAAGTAATTGAAAGGAGAACACAGGGAGGGGGTGAATTTTCTATCGATACTAGTCGTATATTCTGAGAACTTGTGTGCGTATTACATAAGCTACTACACTGTCTCAATACTATCCTGACTCCCTCGTTAGTTTAGTGGTCCGAAGTGCGACTGCTGAGCGTGAGGTCCTGGGTTCGATTCGTAGGTCGGGCAAAATGGTCTTTGGTTTTTCTGTATGGAAATTCTGCATGGAGTCTGAAACTGTGCCCAGTAGATAGTAGTAAGCTCACCCCCTATTACATGGGACTCAATAACGGCATCAGCGAACTCTGGGTGTTAAATAGTACACCTCTGCCTAACCGTGATGTATTACCTAGGTACCGGGAATTTAATACCAAATTGACTGACACTGAGCCAGTGTCCACACTCCTACGCAAGTCTCATACAGATATCCAACAGTGTCATCCGCCCATCCCACCAGTGGACAAATTCCTGGGAATATACCTTTTATATATTTGTGTATATAAGTCCCTCATGTTTTAGTTGGGAGGTAAACAAACGGAATTCACACTCGTCGAGTGGTTGCGGTCGCAGCGCACACAGAGTATTGTTTAAAATGGTTTTCTGTTTGTCACACTGCTCGTATTTCATTCGCAACATCACTAGAGCTGTTAGCATACATTCCTTACTTTACTAAATTAGTAAATATTCGTGGCTTCCTTTGCATGAATAAGGAACTTTTGAGTTCCTATTAAGAAAGATATCACAGAGAATGCGATTGGATTATTATCTTATTAGTTGATTTGTTGAAATAATATTATTTTGTGTGTGAAATCGTCGTAACGCTAAGATAAACAAATATGATATACTTTTTAAAATGTTTGTAAAGTGAACTACATAGTCGCAGTTTTTTTAATAAGACACATACTGCCATTGTAGAATGGCCTACAACAATGTGAGGATCCAATGTAACTAAAACGAGACAAACGGACCAACAATTAGTTGTCGAAACAATTTAACCTTCACTGACTTCATCAAGTAGGGCTTGCAAGTACAGATCAGTGTGAGGTTCTCGGTTGGACTCTAGAGTTTATCAAATGAGTATTTCTGAATTCTCAGTATCAGCCTGAATTGAATTCAAATCAATAGCAATGGGATTATCAACATAATATTAAAATATAATTAAATTAATTATGCTATGGACAAACTTTTGGACCGCTATAGAAACTCGATGCTTCGTTTTAAAACACAAATTGCTGATGTGGGCCATATAGCTGCCAAATTAAAATGGAACTGGGCTGGCCAACTCTGCCATATATCGGAGGAACTATGGGCTAGAAAAACCAAATAGCTGACACCCAAAGGAAAAAGGAGATGGCGAGATGAACTGGACTCCTATGCATAGGCAATAGACCGGGATGAATGGATAGAGGGGAGGGAGGCCTTTGCCTTCCAGTAGAACATAACAGGCTCATAATGATAAAATTATCAACAAATTATGGATAAAAGATACCACACTACTAGTGAGATAGTTTTACTTTGTTAGCACTGATATTTAACACGATATTTGATTAACATTTAAATTACCTCCAACCTTTCATCATAATGACGTCGTAATGACAGACATATAATTTTAAATTTTAAATGAATGGATAAAAGAATGTATTCTGCCGGCAAGTATCAGCATTACCGGCAAATTGCACGTTTCCGGACAATCCGCGTAATTGCTGCAATTCTCTTTTATTACATTAAATTGTTCGCAGTGCTAAAGCTTTCTTCTTGCGGTTATCTACGTCGTAAATGACGTTAAGTTATTTGAGCTTCGACTGCCCGTGGCTTACAGGACGGACACAAAAAGACATTTAAAAAAATGTGTTTGTATATGTTGGTTCGCTATCGATAACTCCCCACCCACTCTGCCCGACCCGGGAACCAAACCCACGACTTCATGCTCAACAGCCGCTCTTGCGACTACACCAGTTATCATCTGCCTAGCCTCTTCCCAACTACATTGAGGTCGGCTTCCAATCTAACCGGTTGCGGCTGACTATCAGTATTTTACACGGAGCGACTGCCATCTGACCTCCGCCACCCAATTACTGAGAGATACTGATATTCTAAGGTTAGAATGGTTGTCAGACTTTTTGGGTTGCTGACACCCGTAACTGTCATAGGCAATCACTACACCAGTGATGCATTAAATATTTGAATAGAAGAGAAAGAATTTTATATAAAATTACATTAAGGTTTTTCAGAACCAACGCTGTTTCATACTGAATATGTCATCATAACTTGTTCATGAATAATGTATGTTAATGTCAATGACATTGATAGGACGTCGCTGCCGTTGTTTTAAAATTATCATAACATTGTGTTTTTTAATCATATTCCGATACAATTGAACGCGGAGCTTGTATAAAAAAATTGGATATTAAAATATGTGCGCACTTAATTGGAACTGGGTTTTTCTGTTAGTAAAGAATTCGACCTAACAGTCCAAACTTTGTAATTGTGTGGGGAATAGTATACCTCTGCTTGACCCTTCGGGAAACACATGCCTGATGCTGCCTATGTTTTACCGTACATAGGCCAGTGACCGTACACCGTACCTAATCTATAATTAATCTCAATATTATTATTATCATTCCTCAATGACTAATTATCACGTTTGGCGCAGTGGCTAAGCGATTAGCTTTCTGCGCTACGTGTCGCGGGTTCGATCCCCGCACGGAACAAATATTTGTATGATCTACAGATAGTTGTTTCGGGTCTCGTTGTGTGTGCATGTGACGTGTATGTTTGTAAACTGTACGCACGATACAGGAGAAATAATGGTGGGGGTTTTTTTATAAAAAAAACCTATAAAATTGGCAGATAGGTTCTTTATAAAGTGTAGGTATCCGATAAGACAGGATTTTTCTAAAATACAACTCCTAATCCTTAATATAGGGGTTTTAAGTTGCCTCACTGGTATACTGGTCGCAAGTCAGTGAGGTCCGGGGTTCAATTCCCGGGTTGGGAAAAGTGTTATTGGATTTTCTGTATGGAAAGTGTTGATGTTTTCCTTCGATCGATGTTTTCCTTCATCGTTAGTGCAAGTGATTATGAATTTTTAATCGGCACATGATTCCGAAAATTTAGTGCTGCGGGCCGGTTTTAAACTCACATTCTCCTTCATGAAAGGCAAGCATTAAACCGTTAGGCTATCACTGTTCTAAATTCAATAAAGGTATATATAACTATATTAAACAGAGTGCCTATAGTCTTTAAATCCGACTCTATTATTGGGATCCTTAAGTATGATTATACCAATTTATTTGCCATAATTGACTTAGGCAACAACAATCTGATATCCAATATAAAAAAAAAATCGTTTTGTTCGATTTATCGAAGTACTTATCCAGTTTTTAGATATTTTGTTTAAGTTAATTAGATAAAGGCATATAAAGATAAGAAAATAATAATGATTTTATATTGGTATTCTTTATCTTCAGTTAAATCGTTTTTTTCCTTAGCAAAATAGCAGACATTTTGGCCTTTTTAACGTCTCGAAAACATATTTTAATGTTTCTTCGCCGTGATTACGGCTGCGAATGATTGGCATAAAGTAAAATACATTAACTTCATCCCCAATGACAGTACAATAACAGCACTTTGCCCACCGTTTTTAGCCACAAATTTATGATGGTGAAATTTTTTTTACAATTGCCTACAAAATGTTTAAAGTCTCCCACTTTCCATTAGCTTGGCATACGCAGTGATTTAGCATTGGTATTCTCTGAATTATTATCTGCGTAATTTTCTTTACGAGAGGCGTGGCAATGGCGCTAGTCGAGTGGAATTTTATTGTTGAGCGCCCCTGGCTTTAATATCGTGAGGTATCAATAGAGAGGATTTATTCGGTCGTTTTACAAAAACATTTTATTTTAAATTGTTTTAAATGCTCCATGAATGTTTATGGTCTAACTTTCTAACTCTTTTATTGGATTTTATGAGAAACTTCGAGCGGCATGTAGCCACGAGCTATGTTTAAATAGTTCACGTAAAATGAAACTTTTATTTCTACACTGGGGCTGACTAATTTCTTTTGGGGTCTTTTTAGTTTGTGGATACAACAATATTGTTAGAACCCAAAATGCTGTTATATGTTATCAGTGACCTATATATCTAATCCTAACATTGTGACAGCTAAATTTCGGAGGAACAGAAGTACACCTCCACTCCTAGCTAATTTTCAGAAGAAATAATAGGTAGGTACTTATAGTAAATTGATGTACCACTGACCTTATATGTTCCAATAATACCAGCCTTGTAGATATGAACGACGTAACATCTATTAAGATGTCGCGTCGTTGCAGGATTGCATCTAATCAATCATACAATTTTGTTGTTTCATGCATCAAACTTCAAACGAGTTTACTTATTTCTTTTTCTAACTCATTTTTTACTGCTATTATATTTTCTAAACTTTCTTTTTCAGCAGTTACATTCAACAGCCGAACTTTTACTGTAACGTCTAAACTTCTAGCAATTATGTTCCAAGTCGTAATATTTTTAAAATTTAACACTGTGAGTCGTGACACCAATAAAACTCAAATCAACTGAACGTCGCAGAGCGTTACCTACGAAATCTAATTTGCGAAAGTCATAAAAAATAAAACGAAAACTTTTATTCCACGTTTACATCTAGGTAACATCTGTCCAAGGAAAAAAATTGAAATAACTTGGAAAGATTAAGAAATTTCATATTCGCACCCCCAAAGTATTTTATACCCTACTTGTAGCGCACAGAGTTGAAATTCGCATGGGATCAAGATTAGGAAATCAGTAAATCTCTCGCGGCTTCTACATAGATACTAGATAGAGACAAGTTGAGGCTTTCTCTCCAGAGGTTTTATGCCCGTCACGCTTCCAGCCAGCTATAAAGCGCTTTACGTTGAAAATTGAAAGTGACTTTAGCTGTAAAACGTACCGGTGAATGTGAAGCGCACGAGGAAAATATCAATTTTAGGTTTCAGCGCCCGCAGCGCTTTTATGTATATTCCCTTAGGTTTTTTGTAGTGGAGTTGGAACTTATAAGTGGATTTCGATAGTAGGTGTGTAGCCAAAATTGAAAAGAAGGATTCCATGTAAATTTGTTATTACAAAAGTTTTGTGTTGTTGTTATTATAAATCCAACAACAGCAGGTAAAAGTAAATCCAACAACAGCAGACAAAAGTACATCCAATTAGTTTGCAGTCAGCATTTGCATCCTTGATGTTAGTCCACTTAGTCCACTTAGTCAATGAGGTAAACTCCGCTGTAGTTTCGTGCTTTGAGGCCATGTTTAATACCCTTAAACTGTTGCTAGTTGGTCCTAATTTTAATGTAGTTTGAACTAAATGTTAACAAACAAATTCACGGACAAATTCATTTCCTCTTCTATGTAAAAAAGGACGGATGAAGAGACTCCTCTTTGATACATTATCCTACTTTTAGTATTAAGCTTGTCGCTATCCACTGTCCTCGTTTTCTACCAGAAGAAGTACAAGATTGACCCTTGACCTTTATTTGCACTTAAGTATGAACAACTAAGTTTATACATACCTAAATCACGATATTTAAAAACTAAATAAAAGTGTCCTTAGGCTTTAAAGGCCCAAATTTTAAGCGACATTTAACAGTCCAACATAGGCCTCTTAATCCCAAAATGGCCCAAAATTCACGTCTCATGAATTACAGAACGCTTCACCGATTTTATTTTCACATAAATAACGGAACCCTTTTGGCTACCTTTATGGTATCTGGCGATCGGAGATGAGATCTTATGTGTGACGTAATGGATTGGATGACCAGAATATTGAATATGTTCGCAAGCCTTTGGGCAATTTAAAATGTAATCTGCTGTTATTGTGAAAATATTTAGTTACCTACTGAACGTTGAATAGGTAAGGTAGGTTTATGTATGTAAACTTTGTACCTACAGCTAGGTATAATTCCTGTATCGTGGCTGCGTTTACAAACACAAATATTTTGATCACATGCAAATCACTCAGACCTGGAACAACTACATATTATGTATATGTAAGTCATACTAATATTTGTTCTCGGGAATCAAAACCGCGACACGTAGCGCAGAATTCACGCACTGCGCCAACCATTCTGCTGGAAAGAGAAAGATTTTTATAGCTTAAATAAATTGCATCATTTAAAAAATTGAATTTGAATAGTCTTTTCAAGGATTTTTTTTAACACTTGGTCAATACAGCTAGTAAAGTGATTATTAAGTAAAGCATATTTTCGTAACATCAATACATAATATTATCAACCCAAAAAACAAAGCAATACAATAAAATAGGTAAATAAAAAATCCAATTATTCCATTAGGTCAGGTACACTCGGCCCAAAAAATGACATGCCAAAACTGCGGTACAGTTGTTAACCTATTTCATATGGTACTCCATATTTCTGCAGCAATAACTCAGCAGCCGTTGAATGTAAATCGTTGATGCTCAACAGCGCGTGCGCTCGCCAGTTTTAATACAGATCGCATTTTTCACGCGGTTTTGAACCGACCTTTTCTTTGCTGAGTGTACTGTGCATTCATTATGTATTTGATGGGGAAAGGTCTGCATTTTGTCTTTTTAATATCGAGCTATCTATATTTATAATAATAATATAATATAATAATAATAATATAATAATTTACAAACAGACCCACTGTTTGTAAATTATTATAGAATACTAGCTGTTCCTCACAATTTTACTGCGTGTATATTGTTTTCTGCATCACGACACACCCCTGCCTAATCCTTCGTGGAATACAGGCGTGATGCTGTATTATGTGAACCAATTTACACTGCTTTGTTCTTGTTTACAAACTCATTATGGGCTTCAGTGACCTACATAGCCCACTCAACGACCATCCCGGCACTAGTGCACTCTAGATCCATGAAAGTAGTCACTAGTTAGTCTTTCATAGCATATCGTGCTACGTTTTATATGGTCGTCGTTAAAGTTAACTTGTTGCTTTATTTACTAGGCACTTATAGAAGGACTTAGTTACGAAAGGAAGTGTATCGGTACTTACTCGTATAGTATAACACTAGCGACTCACCCCGGCTTCGCACGGATAGCAGAGCATATACACCTTCTTTTTTTTGTCATAGTGTCGTATTAACCCGCTACTTCGAGCATTTACTCGCCGCACGCCAGTAAAGCTCCCAGTCGGCATGATTTTTTCCAACATCTTCAACTATCATCGTGATATTCCAGCCAATTTACACAACATTTCAACGAATTATATACTTAAATCTTCCTCATGAATCACTCTGTCTATTGATGAAAACCGCATGAAAATTCGTTCAGTAGTTTTTGAGTTTGTCGCGAACAGACAGACAGACGCGGCGGGGGACTTTGTTTTATAATATATAGTGATATATAGAGGTTTACTGAATAACATTGAAGTTGTAACTTTAAATTGGAAATTATAATTTTTAAGTTATTAGTACCTGCACCGACAACTATGAAGTTAGTACAGTGGGCTTCAAAAAGTATTAATCACCCGAAGGTTGTTTGTGATTGTCTTGTAAATGACGGGTATAGTTTACAGATGGCAGCACCCAGAATCGAAATAAATATACGTTGCCCAATCGAACACTGCTGCCCTTGGCGCTGAACGGCGACTGTTTCTTCGGACAGTTTGTCCTTACTTTCAACTGTTTTATTTTTTTCTATGCACCGTAATTAAATGTATTATATTAGCCGTCGTTGTTCCACTACAGGGCAAAGGCGTCCCTTCCACTCCTATCAGTTTAAAGATTTCTGTGGCCAATCGTTTAAATTGGCATATCAAAAAGTAGCCTTTGTCCAAATGTTCAATTGAAGTTATTCGAGTTTATCAATGGTTATTTATTCTTTATTTTAAGAAAATGACTTTCTGAATGTGCTAGGTATTTAAATTTTATTTTAAAAAAATAATGATGCATATCAATTCGAAAATTAAATTGAAATGAAAAAAAAAAAATATTATTATGATGTAAGGGTAAAGATTAGCCCCACAATAAAGCTTTCTAAGTGGTAGTAAAAGATTAAAATATTTTATTTATTTATTCGTAAATACATCTACCATTACAGGTTGAAAACCTAATGCAATAACGATTTAATCCATACGAAACATAGGTGCACTAAGACTATTAAAACTATGTCTACCATCAAGCAAATATTGTGCAAGTTTCACAAGTTATTTTTACGGCGCGGCATCGTATAAAATTCAACGAAGAAAATACACAAGGATAGAAAACGGAGCTGCGTAGCTTTATTTCTACGTCATTTTTTTTTTTTGCCGCGAATTCAGAATTCACGTTCCATTTTCAAAGAATTTGTACACAGATAAAAAAATCTAAACATCGCGTGTGTCACTCTACTTTTTGAGGCATAGGAAAGCCACGCTTACAGCCAAGTGATCTCTCGCTCGATGTTCGTGTCCATACCGAAATAGACTTGAAATAGGTCATCGAACGTTGACAACCAGCGACCGCGGACGCTTCTAAACCTCAAAGATAAAATCAGTGGACAAATTGAATTCCAGTCAATAATGTTTCGTGTTCCGAACTAAATTGGATTAGTGTTGATTTAGTGAGGTGCAATTCTATGTTATATTCGTATTCGATTATGAATGGTGACGTCATATCACTGCAAACTTCTCTATGTTAGTTATACTATTATAAATACTGTTATATATAGATTTTTATTATTTCTGAGTATGATTAAAATTCATTTTTGAGACACAATATCTTTATATTTTTGGATGACTGACTGTAAGCTTGTTTCAACGGCCTCATTCAGCCAACTCCAAAAAAAACATCGAAATGCTGTGTAATGACTTATATAAAACAGCTGATAAATCACTAGTCCAACGTAAAATAAGATTCCAAATAGAAAACTTGCTGCACAGGTACCACGTGTAACAAATGTTTGAGGGTATCAAAAGCACGTGTGGGGTTAAAAATAAATACGAAGCAGTAATCCGGCGGTTACGTGGCACGTAATAATTATGTTTGCCGGGACATTCGCGTCTGAAATAAACGCTGGAGTTTGTGTGTCACTGGGTTAAAACTGTTCAACAAGGTCGCCCGCCAATTTTGGGGTATTCTCTTTTAAAAAAATGCTGTCATTGTTTTTGGTATATTTTTGTTCTAGTATCTAGGTATATTTTTTTTTGAGTATTTTTCGTGAATGAATTAAGTATCTATCATGACATTGTTTTCGTAATAGTCAATAAGGTATGTTGGCCACAGCTTCCCAGCGTCTATGACAGTTGCTCTTGTTTGAAAACCATAGATTGACGCTAATTATTAATCTAATTACCCCTATCTAGTCCACAGTCTATCAAAAATAAACTCCAACACACATTGCGCGAAATTACAAATTTCTTACTCACTCACAATAACATCTTTCACAGAAATAATAAACCCAGAAACACAAAATACTGGCAGCGAATAAAATACCGCGTAAAATAATAACTGCAATATTCGCCAAAGAAAAAAAAATCTTGTCATTCAAAAAAAGAATCTTATCGGGAATATCGCGCATCAATATGGTTCTCTCAACGTTTATACCGAACAGTTCAACTGGTGTAATAATTTATTCATGAGCCCACTTTCCACTGAATGAATAGCTCTAACGCGTGGGTGTGCCGTTGAGTTACGTTCGTAAATAGAGTAGGGAATCGTAGTTATATGTTTTCTTGTCTAGTGTTGTTTTTTAGTTGTTGTTTACTTTTTGGATGAGTTTAGGTAGTATTGTTTTAATCTTGAATTAAGCGGAGTTCTAAATTGTATAATTAAAATACCATAGAATTTATTGGTAAATCTGCAATTACCCAGAAAAAAAAAATCGTTGACTGTACATAGGTAGGCTTTAGTAAAAAGGCGTTGAGAAGGCAATAATATAGTGATATAACGTAAAATTAAGAAGCATTGAACGCAATATAATTATTTCCCTACGTCATACAATAATTTGAAGGAAAAAACTTAACCAAAATTCTCTCAAATGCCTACTCCACGTTGAAATATAATCGCACTCAACGTCACCACAGATCACTACATATTTGATTTCCTTCAATATTTTCGGAGCGGCACACAAATCGATCAGATTCTCTTTGATATTTCTCTTTATGTCTGTATAAACGTCTTCTAAAATTATGTGTTTATATACTGGAAGTAGAAAATAACTGGCCCGGAAAGTGATGTCTATAATTGTCATTGAGTAATCCTAAAAATAATTTTGAATGAAATGTATTTTGGCTCTTGGGTATAAGCAAATATATTTACTTAATTTCACCGCTGTATGACGTATGGGTATTTAACAAGATACATATTTATCGTGCCTAAATCCTCATGATCTTTCATTTTTTATTTACACTGATCCTTAGAATTTCTCCTGTATCTGGGTACAGTACACACAACAGACCCGAAATAACTATCTGTAGATCATAATTTTTTTTCTCTTGCAAACCTGCAACGTGAAGCACAGAAAGGTAATCGGTCAGCTATTGCGCCAACCGTGCCATCAGTCCTTCGCCCTAGAGAAGGGTTATGCCAGAATTTACCCACTAGAGCAATACGGTGTTCCTGCAAACGACCCATTTCTGAGAATGTACGCAAGGAATCTTAAAACCTAGCTTATCCCAAATTCTGTTATTACCAGATTTAAATGTAGATCAATCGTCAGCCACAAGCCTGATGATGATTTTTGACTGAACTTGAAAGTTAGTAGATTACTGGCATGTAAACCTATGATTGTGTTTTCAGAGTATCGTTCAGCTAAAAGCTTTCATACAAAATGCGTTAACGTTTTTACCCTACTAAACATGAGCTGATTTTGTTGATTTTTTATATATTATAGACACAAGTAAAAACTAGGTCGCCACGTATTTTTTTTAGTATTGTTTCTCGATTGAAAAATAATTAACTCTCAAAATGCGTTTTTTAATACTTTAAATCTTCCTTATTCCTTACCTCGAGATAATTATTAAAATAATCAAAATTTTGGAAAAACAAATCGTGTTGACCTAGCTCATAATCTGATAAAAAGATAGAGACCAAAATTATATTATTTCGTTAAGATTTCGATGTAAGAAACGTTAACGCCCAAACACCTATTTTGCGCGTATTTCGAGACAATTTTGTCAAAGCGGGCAGCTAAACGATACTCATTAAGAGTAGCATGACCCTCTTTCAAGATGCAACTTATATCGACAAATAAGCGCATGCAGACTGAAATATCAAGAAATAATTGTTTACCAGTTTGATTATATATTATTTACGTAGGTACATAGGCAGGTTTCCTCATTATTTTTCAAATAGGTCAACAAGTCTACACTAGAACAGTCTCATCTAACAACTTCTGATGATCTGGTATGAACTATGAAATTATTTCAACTAAATTATAACTAGTTCGCTTCATTCAAATAAGGGTTATGTAAATAATGTTGAGTGAATGTAAATACGGTTGTTATAATGACATATAGGTCTTGTCTTCCAATACCTAACACTTTAGATACGTGTTTTTTAATACTTATTTATTTTGATTACAAAAACTATAGATATTCACTAAAGAGAAGAAAACGTAGTAGAGGCTTTTTTATTGCATTATTTTATTACATTTTTAGCGACTCGTCCCGGCTTCGCACGGGGAGCACATAAAATTACGAGACAAAAAAAAATTGTTGATCCGATCTCTACCAAACTTCACAGAATCATTCGATGGGCTAATCTGAAGATTATCTAAAAAAATAATTAAAATCGCTCCAGCCGTTTTGGAGTCCATAGACAACATACATAACATATATACATTTATTTTTATATATGTATATAGAAGATTACGGAGACTGTCAAGAGTTTGAATTAACAGTGAATTTGTGCTCATAGGTAGGGATAAACCTGGTCTTTATATTATATCGATAATCTTTATTTTAACTGCCTAATTAGTGTTTCCAAGCGCGACTATTGAGTGGTCCTGGATATAATTTAGTTAGCCAAAGTATTATTGGGGCTAAAATCTCACCAGCATGGCATGGGTCCAGTGAATGGAAATTTCCAGTTGCAGCGCGGAGGTTGGAATTGTGTCGGGTAGATTGGATCGCTCCCTATTACACCAGCGTCATACATCTCCTTAGCCCTTCGAAATTCGATGTAAACAAAACACTTAGATTTTAAATCAACTTCACGAAATATATATTTATTTTAATTAGAAATAAAAGTCAATTTAATTATAAAACTAACTACTTATGCTAATGTATTAAGTAAAACCTTATAAAAAAAAATGAAAAAACCTATCCTAAACGAATACTTAGGCGTCAAAGTAGTCCTCCACATCGCTGTCAAATGGTAACGTGCCCAGAAGACTGGCAGCATTACCACGTTGAATGTAAACAAAAAGCCGAATTTATTCATCAGATTATTTTAATTTTAATTTAAAATTTAATTATTAATATTTCGTGCGTCAACTGTTATGGAAATAATATTGATAAACTAAATTAACGTATAACTAAATTATTTATTTAGTAACGCGGCCCGGCTACCTGACGTCCCCTGGGAAATCAAATAATCTTCCTCGAATAAACATGGCGTTGCTTTTATCATTGACAGCTACGGTTTTTGATTAATGATTTAGACATTAGGCCTAGTATAATAAAATAATTATTAATAATTTAGCTAAGCTATTGAAGCATCATTTCAGATGAAAGTATTTATTATTATTATCCGAGTTATTAGCAGTTGACAATTACGTAAATTTATGTAACATCGTAAATGTTCCGCGCACACGGTGCAAATTAAAAAGTTAAAATATGGATCCAAACGTTTAATTAGATCATTGTTATATTAGACACTTGGCTATGTAAAAATATATATTTCAAAAGTCTGTAGTTCTATACACACAAAAAAGCTTTATATTAATAGTAATCCGTAATCTTTTATATAATGAAATTTATTTTTCTTAATTTTGTTGACCGTTTTTGTTGAACCGATGACGTTATTGAGTCCTATGTAATACCGGGGACAGATCCAGACTTCGTCCTGTTACTGAGAATGTTCATACCGAAAAACCCAATAAAACTTTGCCCGACCCGGGAATCGAAACCACGATCTCACACTCACCAGTCGATCCTGCGACCGGTAGACCAATGAGGTAGTCCTTTTCTTATTTTAAACCGAACCAATTACATTATGCTATCCATTTTATTTTGGGTTAAGACATTTTTTTTTCCTAATCTCTTGTCCCGCTGCTGATCAAAGGTTTCCCCATCTTTCCAAACCTCTCGCTGTATCACTACCTCCGGCATCTCTAAGACTATTATTTAACTTTACATAACAAAAACATTTTAGCTTTTGGTTTAACATAAATAACCAAAAACTTGCCCAGCAAGACACCAAACACTTTCTTCATCGACTTATAATTAACATTTTAAATAGACCACGAGTTGACTTGAGCAAGTTAACAAGCCAACAGTTTTGGAAGACTGTGAATTATTAAAACTTCATTAGGAGCAGAGTGGCAACTAAATTCTGGAGTATAACTTTGGGCGGCTTCTGTTTTATCTCGATGAGCTCGCCTCTTTAAGTCGAGGGCCATGTTGGATCTTTTCTAGTTTAAAGTTCTTTGAGGTTTTAATATTCAGAACTTGTATGTTCACTAACGTAAATACAATTTTCAGTTGTATAAATTATTATCACACAGTTGGCGCAGTGGTTAAGTGATCGACTGCTGCGCTACGTGTCGTGGATTCAATTCCCGCACGAAACAAATATTTTTATGATCTACAGGTAGTTTTTTCGGGTCTGGGTGTATGTCCATTAGGATATTTGTGTTTGTAAATGCACCCACGATACAGGAATAATCCCTAGTGTTTTAAAAAAACTAAACTACATTTGTTGTGTAAAACAAGTATTGTAAAACATAGAACTAAAGATACCCGTCATATAATGTACATTACCAATGCATTATTTAATTAATGCACTTAGTGGAATTAGGTTTACTGACGGCATGGTTGACGCAATAGCTAAGTTAAGGCTTTCTGCGCTATATGTCGCGGGTTAGATTCTCACACGAGTAAAATCTTTGTAAGGCCTATAAATAGTTGTTATGGGGCTGTGCGTCTATGTGAGATGTATGTATGTAAACCATACCCACGATACAGGAGACATCCGAGCGTGGGACAAAAATTGATCATTGTTAAAATGTCAGTCATCAGTTCCTCAGTCATTTTGATCAGTATCTACTGATGTTGTTTACTTATCAACTCTTCTTAGCGAGTCGATGGCAACCTAGATAGATCCAGCTCAGAAGCTAGCTCTTAGGACTGCGCTATCAGCCTCCCCGTGTAACCCACTGATTTACTGTACGTTCGGCGCACCCTGGGCAATCAGCGAGTTATCCCCGCTGATTGGCATATCCATTCACCACGATGGCAATCCAATATACTTATCTCCATCTATAATTATTATATCTATGACCGAGCATTTCATATAACAACTGTTTGGTAACTGGCAACTTGTAAATTAAAACTTAATAATAGCTTTATAGAAATTATCTGTCCAAAGAGTACATCCAGACGATAGGACATAAAACAATAACATAATTGAATTACAGGGCACTGGGGGAATGTGCGTTGAAAAACAACAGGAGGGGAAGTTGCGACAAGTTGGACACGAGTTTGTTCGGGGAGACCGGACTAAAATGGGTTTAATAATAAACTGAGAGGAATTACTTAAATTATGTTATTAGATATTTTATGTAACATAAACATAACATAGCATCACGCCTATATTCCCCAAAAGGTTAGGCAGAGGTGTACATCCACATTTCGCCGATATCATTATTGAGTCACATGTAATAGGGGGCGAGCCTATTGCCATCTACCGGACACAGTTCCAGACTCCGTGCTGCTACTGAGAGTTTTCATAGAGAAATACCCAATAACACTTTGCCCGACCCCGGAAACGAACCTAGGACCTCACGCTCAGCAGTTGCGCTTGCGATCACTAAACCAATGAGTTAGTACCTATATAATAAAGTTGTTCGGGAGTAATATAATGTTGTTTGGGAGTAACTGTCCTCATCAGGAAATGTTTTACACTACAGCTTCAACTTAAGGCTCTTAATTTTGTCTTGAAATGTATTGCCTGATTATTACCACTGGCGTTAGGACTGGGGTGCAAAGAAAGGGTCTCCACGAGTAACGAACCCTGAGATCGTCTGGCGCTCCCTGGGCAGTCAGCGTCGATCATTGCTGATTGGCTAATCTTTCTACTACGGTATGACCGATTGCCATGTGGTAACTTGCGCCAACACGGCAGAAGATGAAGACTGGCGTTACGCGGTATTCCCGCAGAGGATCAGCTTTGGTCATTATCTAAACCAAGCTAGTAATAAAGATTTTGTTTTTTATACTTTTCCCCATTCTATGAATTATTCCTGTATCGTGGGTGCGTTTACAAACACAAATATTCACATGGACATACACCCAGACCTGAAACAACTACCTGTAGATCATACAAACATTTGTTTCGTGCGGGAATCGAACCCGCGACGCGAATCACAGCAGTCGATCGCTCAACCACTGCGCCAACCGTCGAATTTCTTTAGAAACTTGATACGTTTTTGAGTTGAAAATACCATTTAAAATGTTAATAAATATAGTTACCCGAAAAAATTCTTTCGCTTTACATTGAAGTAATTTTCACCTTTCTTGTCTTAGAGAAGTAATCTTGAAACACTCTGAAATGATTCTAAAAACACTCACAAACATTTTATGATGACATTAGTTGAGGGCAGACTTATCAAAGCTTTCAAAAAAACGCCTTCATCAAGTGATTTAGGAAACAAGCGTGAAGACTTTGTCACTTTTAAAACGTCACAGAAAATGGAAGAGAAAATATATTTTGTAGAGGTTTTTTGTTTTAGGCAAATACAACCCCTTAGTTAAGAGGATCTTGAAGTTTATCTCACTTTAAATGCTAATAAAACAAAATTATAGTAGTGCCATAAACAAAGAAGTATAATCCAGGATTTAAAAAGGGTAATTAAAGTTGAATCTGTATTGTAAAGGGAATCTAATGGAGCTTAGTTTTCGGGACCCAAACTAATGCTTACAACAGTCTGTGAAATCCCTATTTAAGCAACAGTCTTAGAAACTCGTGTTATTTTATGAGAAGATATATGTTTTGCAAAAGGTTTAAAAAAATTCTTTATTTCATCATCGATATTAGTGTTTCGACGACAAGGTTGGCGCAGTAGCAAAGCGATTAGCTTTTTGTTCTTCGTGTCGCTGGTTCGCTTACCGCACGGAACAAATATTTGTATGATCTTGGGTGGCATATATGTTCGTAAACTTTACCCATGAGACAGAAGAAATACAAGTGTGGGGAAATGTATTAAAAAACAAAAAATAAATGAAAAATCTGCAAGTATTTTTTTAGAGTCAAAGGTAATGCGTTTACTAATAGCACTTGTTTTAAGTTGGACTGTAAAGTAAGCACTTTCATTGAATTTAATAAAAAACCCATATTTAACGGTCGGCTAAATTTATTCGGATCACGCACGTTAATTCCTTTGAAAGTGCTAACGTCCCCTGAATGGGCAACGCTAAAATATATCGAGAGAGATTATTTGCTATTGATTTCGGAATGTGCTCGCTCCGCGATTTTGTTGGGAACTTCAATGTAGCAGGTTAGAGAAACCAGGGAAGCTTGTAGTAATCAAACTTTGTGGCGTATTATAATATTATTATACGCTTGGCTTACAATAGTTTAGCTAGTTCTAATGAAAGACGTCTCACGTTCGAACAAAGAGAATAATATGAAGTTTTTTAAAGAACAGACGTTCGAAAAAATATAGTTAATCTATGTCTATAGTTCCACAGTTCACGAAGCGGCTAAGCGATTAGCTTTCTGCGCTACGTGTTGTGGAACACATATTTGTATGATCTACACCTAGTTGTTTCGGGTCCGGGTGTATGTGAAATGTATGTTTGTAAACTGTACCCACGATACAGGAGAAATCATAGATTAAGGCAAACAAAATTGATAATATATAATCAAAGGCATCCGTAATTTTCGTATAAAACTTATCTATATTTGGTGACCCTGTATACTCATCTCTTTGTAGGACTGTACATAGTTTGTAGGACATACGTTTCTCTCTAGTTACAACACAGCGTTAGAGAATAGTTTAAAAAACAAATCTTCTTCTTCTTCTTTTTTTTAAAACGTTGCCTCTAGGATTTCTCCTGTATCGCGGGTACAGATTACAAACATACATGTCACATGCACAAACAACCAGACCCGAAACAACTATCTGTAGATCATACAAATATTTGTTCCGTGCGGGGATCGAACCCGCGACACGTAGCGCAGAAAGCTAATCGCTTAGCCACTGCGCCAACCGTGTCGAAATCGCTTTAATAATACACAATACGTCACATGGTTAACTTGAAAATAATGGCGAACTAATAGTATTAACTCAGTAAACTCAGCAGTTTGTACGCGACGCTCAATAAAAAGTTAGTTCGATATATTGTCCATTGAATTTTATGTTCTACTGAACGGATTAGGATTAAATTTAGTTCCATTTAGTTTTAGTTCTAGTAACTTTAGCTGGTTTATTTTTGACGTTATTGTTTCTGAACTGAACTTTTATTGGATATGTTCTACGTGCTTTTTGAAACCGTCTAAATTCATGTGATGAAAATTTCACATACGGTAGGGACATGTAACATAAGCAATAGCAAAAGCATAGCATCACGCTAATGTTTCCTGAAAGGTAAGGCACAGATGTATTCACATTACACCCACATTTCGCCACTGACGTTATTGAGTCCCATGCAATAGGGGGCGATCCCTGCTATTTCTCGACCACAGTACCAAATTCCGTGCTGCTATTGAGAATTTCCAGAAACTCAATGACACTTTTTCTGACCCAGAATTCAAACCCAGGACCTTACGCTCACCAATCACGTACGCACTAAGCGTTTTGCTTCATCGTTTCTCATGCGAACGGCTAGGGAATGAAATTCTCTGCCGGCGTATATATTCCCCGATTCGTATAACTTAGGAATTTTCAAGGCGTGAGTGAATAGGCATTATTTGAGCTTGCGTGATCCATCCTCGGCAGCATTGTCACTCACCATCAGGTGAAGTGCTGCCAAACGCACACAAATAAGTAGTATAAAAATAAAAAAAAACACACTTACGAACACCACACAAATAAAGCAGTCAAATTTCCAGTTAACAAAATAACGAACAGAAGAAACGTTTTAAAAAAGTTACCATTTGTGTAAATGAGAAGCATGTTATGGGAAGATCAAAGAAAAGATGAATAGATTTTGACAAACGTGATACGACTCGGAAGAAAGTTATCTTTGAGATGACGTCAGATGAAGGGGACATGATAAGATTGGGACAAGGTCAGAAGGATCATAGCGAAGTGATTTACAAGTACACTCTGAAATCACTCTTTATATTTTCCAAGTAAAAAAAGTCAGCAACAAAAGTTGTTTTACTGTTGAGTTTCTAATTTCAACATTAAATTAAAAAGGCAATACTGGCTAATTAAACCAGATAATTACATGATATTTGAGCTGCATCTTAGTTCTTTGTATATAATTTGTTGCATAATATATATTATTACATATCCACAGTGGCGTGCGGTTCATAAAGACAAAAAGACACTGCCTACCCTATATAACTCAGATAAATATTTATTATATTTGAGGTGGTAAATCACATACATCATTATTTAATTAACAAGACAACGAACCAATACCAACATGCAGTAGGTATTTTTGGTAAATAAGCTTTTAAAATTTTCTGCCTGGCTGTCTAAAAACTCTGTGCACGCCGCTGCATATCCATAATTTGTTCTTCTTTTATTTATTTCTTTACTTTTTATAAAAACGTTGTCCTACACTAAGATTAATTCCTGTATCGTGGGTGCGTACATATATTCACATACATGAAGACCCAGACCCTAAACAATAGTTGTTAATTGTAAATCATAAAAATATTTGTTTCGTACGGGATTCGAACAACACGTAGCACAGCAGTCGATCTCCCAACCACTGCGCCAACCGTGCCGTCAATATAATATGTAACTTTATACAGTATAAGACCATTAGAGTGTCTTTTAATTTTTCTCCAGAATACCTCTTTGTGGCTGTCAATATGGATCTGAATTGTTTGAAGTACATATAATATTGATTTTGTGTTCATAAGTAACTTCACAAACAATTCTTGCTAAAATCTCAAACCAATTTAATCTCTCAGTCATGTATGTAATAACATGTGAGGTAATGTTATCGTCGAAAGCTTCATGGGTGCATAAATATGGGCTTCGTAATACTCGACTTTAAACACCTCATGTGTTAAGTGGTCGCAAGGTTGCAACCGTCACTGGTGAGCGTGAAAACCCGGGTTCAATCTACGAGGAAGGCAAAAAATTTGTAAGTATAGCAGTCTATGCTAGATAGGACTTATTAACGGCATCGGTGAAATGTGTGTGTACAAGTAAATAGAGTATTTACATGCCTGTCTAACTCTTTGGGGAACACAAGCGTGCTGCTATGTTATATAATGGGCTTCATTGACCCTCAGAACTAGTCCGATGACTAGCAACTTATGCACCACCATTAAGAAGGTCCGTAACATTTATTAGTTAACCCAAGTTAACCCACCCGATGTCGGAACAATACAGCATCGACGTGCCCGCTTTTATTTTAAACGTGGAACGCATAACGAATAGCTGTTCGGAATAAAGGGCCGTATGCTGACGTGACGTGACGTCAGCACACACACTCTTTTGATATATTGGCAAAATATTGGCAAAAAGAGGCCGACACCCTCCATGGACAGTCCCGCGGGCAAACCAGCGAATATTTATGATCGCTCAATATGATAACTGAGAGGTCGAAATTTTTGCCGAATTTGGAATATTTCGTGTACGGAATTTTTGGGTTGAGAAATTGTTTTTGTTAGGGTCGTAGGGTATGTTGGCTATTGTCTGGAATGTTGAGGTTTAGACCGTATTAGTGTGGTTGGTGGAGGGGATACGGATTTAGGGATTTAGTTGGACCGCTTACGTTTTATATCTATAGATCTGAAAGTTTCTTTTTTTTTATAAAACGTTGCCCCACACTAGGATTTCTCCTGTGTCGTGGGTACAGTTTATAAACATACATGTCACATGCACACACAACCAGACCCGAAACAACTATCTGTAGATCATACAAATATTTGTTCCGTGCGGGGATCGAACCCGCGACACATAGCGCAGAAAGCTAATGTCTTAGCCACTGCGCCAACCGTGTCGTCTCTTTAGTCTCAATGTTGGTCCCTGGTTGAGTAATGCAGGAGTTGGTGAGGTTTTCCATCCTCTCTTTTTTATACCACCAATATGGCAAACAAGTATACGTCCTGCCTGATGGTAAATGGTTACCGTAACCTATGGGCGCTTGCAATGCCAGGGACATCAGAGACATCACTCGCGCGTTGTCAACCCTGTAAAATATTTTCACTCCCTGTTTGAAGATCCTCATGCTGTAGTCTCTTGGAAAAACCTCGGCGAGGAGCAAAAATCTTTTTTTTAATAATCCATTATACTAGGCTGTACAATTATTTCTTATATATAACAAAACGTGATTATACCTCATCAGTTAAACAACCGAATAGTAAAACTTTACGACCAGTTACCGCAGTTTGCACAGTTAAAAAAGCTATAGTAACGGATATTCGGGTATTTTTTCAAACCCGGTTCAATACGAACTGTATCGCTTTTATTCCAATTATTTGCAACAGCCCAGTTTTAACAAAACCTGCGTTTGATGCTTCCATTTTGTGATTTTAACGAAGATTCTGTGCTATGTTTTTTGTGCCCCGATTTGAAGGAGATATCGAGAGGAATAATGAAAAAAGAAATGTATTGTGAAGCTCTTCGATAATGACTAGATAGTTACATTTATTTTTATCTAGGTAATAGGTATCATAACTGCGTCTGCGCGGATAAAATTAGCATAGAAATCATAACTAAAAGCTCTATTTGCTCAACGAGATAAAAAGTAAAAAAAAAAACGCTGATAGTCGATTAAAGAAGAAAATGCTTATTCCATTCAATATTCCATATCGACTAGTCTTAGTACGGAGATATCTGAAAATAGTACACAGCTTAAATAAATACCGTTTGAACTTTCTCGTAATCTCCAAAGAAAAATAAGATAGGTACTTAAGTCAAGTTCTCATACTTGGACACGCGTCAAAAGTTCGGGAGAGATCCAACCAATATCTCACCTCAAAGGGACGGAAATAGACGGGTCGTTCACCCAACAGTCAGAAAGGCAACTATTTTACTATATATTCATTCATTCGTACGGTGAATGTAGGTGGACGATGACAAAAGTTGGACTGGTGGAGACTAGAAATAATATTTACTTATTTTAAAAATATAAGCCCATCCTTGTATAAAACAATATGAGCTTAGGTTACACCCACATTTTGCCGATACCGTTTAAGTCCCATGTAGTAGGGGGTGGCGGAACGTCGTTCGATGTGGTGGTCTAAGGGGGAGGCCTTCGTTCAGCAATGGACGTCTTCTGGCTGATGATAATGATGATGATGAGTAGGGGGTGAACCTATTGTCATCTACCAGGCACGAATTCAAACTCCGGGTTGCTACTGAGAATACAAGAAAATCTCAAGAACTCTTTGACCGACTTAGGAGTCAAACCCAGGACGTCATATAGGTATAGCAATACCGTGTATAGCAGGGGAAGTAATAAGTAACTATTTTTTGTGAGAATTTAAAGTTTAAAGAAACAGTTCGTATAAACAATAACTTTTATTTTCAACGCTCCACCGCTAAATATAAAAAATATAAATATAAATAAAAAAGTACGTTAATTACAATAATGTGATAGACCATTTGTTTCTGTGTAAACCATAAATTTGCTCCTGTTTTTATTTAAAACATGATTCAATAGTTCAATAGTTTTGCCAACTTGTTTGAAAAATGTTCTGACATATCTACCAGGAAAATATTATTCTTTACTCCTATTTTCTTGCCACACTAACGTGAAAATATTTCCTTACAGGTACAAAGGAGAAATTTTGTGACATCAACCACTATGCCTTAGTGTTGTGACAGTGTCGATAGTCGATATCGATATGGCGCGGTTGTTACTAGTGATGTTGCTGCCGGCGCTTGCCGCGGCGGCAGCCGGTGATACTGACGTGTGCAACCCGGATAAAATGACTGTGTATAAAATGGTGCTGCATACGTACTGGACAAGGGAGAAATTCCCGAAGCATTATCCGGATTGGAGACCGCCGGCGCAGTGGTCCAAGGTTTATGGTGAGTTTTAGCTTTTTTATTATGTGTTTATGACAATTTATCGAGACGAAATTATTAAGAAGGTTTAAAACTGGTTTATCATTTGCTCAATTAAAGAAGAAATAAAATTGCAACATTGATGACGTGAGTCCAGTATGATAATTAGTCAGTAGGTATGCTATATAAAATAATGATATTAATTAAAAATAAATTAAGTTAAATTAAAAAATTGCATAGAATCCATCCTATAAAATATTACAATTAACTCTATAGTAATTTAATAACTGAAAATTTCACGCGTGATCGTAATTCAATATTCAATTTAAAATGTTGAATAATAAATAAACTTTGCAATGCTTTTCAATATTTTTAACTGTGAAATGGGCGTCATTTTATAAAGTGTTTCGTTTCACTAAAATATCGGCAATTTGTATTGATATGCGTCGTCCAATTTCAGTTGATCGGATAGAACTCGCAATGATTCCTTTTTAAAATACAGTTGGAATTAAAATAAGTACAGATCTGCTGCATCTGAGCATCTAAAGTATGACGGGTATTAATTTGGATTTAATATTCAAATATATATTAAAACAATACTTTGGAACGTGGCAACTAGAGTCTGACTATTCATAAGTGCCTTTAACTGGTCTACATGAATAAAAATTTATTTTATTATTTATTATTATTATATAAATTACATTCGAGAAATCACTAATTCGAATTTAAAAATAAATTATATACGTATTACACTAAAGTTAAACTAGGGTTGGTTCCAAGTGCATTGAATTTCTAAGATTTTTATCTAGCATCTAAGAGAGATGAGATATTTTAATCTACAATCATTTTATGATCGGTAAAAATCTTTTGCTCTACGTATCTTTAAGGTAGGTACTAGAAATCCTAAAAACCTTACGATACTTTAATGATTTCTACTTCAAACATACATATATAAATTTTTCATAACAAATAGTAGAAATAACAAGCTTTCGATTGAAGATCAATCCAATTAGAATAGCAAAATCGAAGACGTGATAAATAATTGCAATCACCTCTCAAGAGACGGGACACTAAAAAGTTGGTGTCAAACGAATAAATTTGAACCATTGTGTGAATTTGTGCACAATAACCAGCAATGAATAAATTATGCATTCATAAATTTACATTTTTACTCTTTCCTGACTCAACTAGTTACAATAACGGCCAAACTTTTAATGTACTTATGTCGAAAATCTACGGGGAACTTTCTAAACAATGTTTTGGTAATTTTAAACATTTTGATCCTTATTTATTCATGGGTGTGGCAGCCCTATTTCGTATGTTAGGGATGTTACTATGTTTGTCTAACACCTGTTTTAGTTTATTGCGTTTATTTATCTCTCTTAGAACCGGCTCACATTTAGAAATAGCTTCAAAGACCTACATTTAGATGTATTAGGGCTTCATTTGAGTAATGTGTGTGTGTCATTTTATTATTGTGATTTTCGAATCATTTTTTAATTATTCAAAATATTTTGTTATGATGAAATGTATGATATTGTTCGGGTGTCATAATACATAGTATAATATTGATCCTGAATCCATTTCTGCCCAATCCGAAGGGTTGAGCAGAAATGTTCTACAAACACTCTACAGAGTCTCATATTAAAGGTATTGCAACGTACAGAGCAAAATTAAAAAAAAAAACTAACAGACTACTAACTAAGATTATTTCTAACAGAAAAACCCTAATTCACTTTGCTCAACCCTGCATTCGAACCCAGGACACCAAGCTTAGCAGCTACGCTAGTATCCATTAGATGAATGAGACAGTACAATTTTATAGGTACATATTAGAAATAATGTACGTTGTGTTTAACTTTGAAGCTATCCAGAACATTATTTCCAAGACTTTTATGAACCCACACATTTTCAAACTACCTATTTCTCAGTTAAAAACACAAGCGGTCACAGTTAACCTCTTTTAGTCAACATTGTTCCTAATGGAGGTGTTCTGAGAAAAGGAACAACTGGACGCCGATGAACAAACAAATGATTCATGCACTCGATAAAGCTCAGTGCAGCGACTGCTAATGAAAGGTATTGTTATTGGAACTATGTATAATATTAGATATTTTGTACGACGTTTTCCTTATTTTGTTTTGATCGCTTAATTTTAATTATCAGCTCATATACTATAGGAAAAATTCACAACACATTTCACACGTACCTTTAAGTCGGTGTAAATGGAGACAAGGGAAGAAACAGACCCAAGATAAGGTGAATAGGTTGTGTGAAATGTGACATGGCGGACAAGAAAGTGAACTCTGAGATGACGTCTGATAGAGATGAGTAGAAGAAAAATATATATGGCGTCGACCCCAAATATTATGGGATCAGGGCAGGACAGGACAATGATGATAATGTTGACCTATAAAATATTATGCAATAATGACATTGGTATTGCCACATCCAGAAGTATAGTGTGGTTTAGTACGCTATGCGCGGGCGATAGGTAGACCTGCATGCTTACTTTACGACCTGATCACATCATGACTGCTGGCTAACCGTTTGCAGACTGTTTAGGATTGAAATTGCATTAGAAAATAAAATCGACATTTGGGTGAAAACTTTAGATACTATTTTATTATCATGAAATCTGCTACTATTTTACAAATATGGAGAGCGAGATTATCATTAACATCAGTAAGATGTTGTTGATGGTTGAACATAGATAACAAAAAACAACCCATTACTCTCCTACTGCTGGACAAGGGTCTCTTCTTAAAAGAGAAGGGTTAGGCCTTAGTCCACTATGCTGGCCAGGTGCGGGTTGACGGACTACACACACCATCGAGAACTTTATGGACATCTCTCAAGTGTATAAGTTTCTTCACGATGTTTTCCTTCGCCGTAAACGCAAGTGATAATCAAATTCTGATCCGCACATGATTCCGAAAAGTCAGAGATGCGGGCCGGGTTTGGACTCAGACGCTCCTGCATGGAAGGCAAGTATTCAACCGCTAGGTTATCACTGTGAACGTAGATATCTACTATAAAATAATATTCGGTTACCCATTAAATATGATCTTATAACTGGCCAAGTTACCTGGTACTAATCTTACAGTCGCAACTAAAACACACAATATTGATTTCCCCAATACGTGCGAATCTGGCCAACATACAGTTTGTGGACAGCCAAATTACGCACGCAACAAACGGCGGATTTACATAAAAAAGCAATAAAAAAAGATTGAAGCGATTGTAATAATTCCTGTATATAACATTCGTCATGTCACATGAAAAACGACATAAATACTGAAATAATAAATAAATCATTTTACTACGAAACTAGAACTTAATTAGTAGACATTCCAGAGAATGTGACAGTAATATAGTGTAGTATTTAATTGACACAAAAACACGGCACGATTAATACAACCCATTTATATATGACAGAAAGAATAATATGAAAGTTACAAAGGGCCCATTCATTTTGACACGAAACTCGAGTTTGGCATGTGGCCAGAAATAGCGGCCACTATCGACAGTTACAGGAAATGTGGTATCGACAACACTATTATATTTCAGAGCGCTTGTTGAGGGATGCGGAAGAAACTGTCGATATTTTTCCGAATTTTCTCTCAAAAATAGTCGGTATTATATTACCAAACATTTTTATTAGCATTCTATACCAAAGTTTTCTCTCGCTCTTATCAACTTGATGCTACATCGACATAACCCGTCATTGACGAAAGAATTGTTTTAGTACACAAATTTAATATCCGCTTGAACGGAAAGCGTAGGCCTTCGAGTAAGTTACATATATTCTTTGATTGAAATGCAATTTTCTTTCAGAAGCCGCATAAAATGTAATCATATAATACAATGGCAATTATTCCTATTAAAAATCTCTATATTATACAGGGTGGTGATGATATACCGACAATAAATTAAAACACGATCGCTACTAGTCAATCAAAATACTTTAAAATGAAAATAAGTGTTACAACAAAATTCAAATATCGGAATTGCTATCATCAATATTGTCTTATTCGAAAGTATTATTTAGTTGAAATTTCAATCTAAAAAATTTCAGTTCGTTTAGATGAATAACTTAAGGAACTTGGATAGAAGTACAATATAGAATCCGTAGCTTTACACTTGAATATAATTTGATAATTTTTGGTGTATCAACTACTAACGTGATTCTCAGAATATGCTTTAAACTATTGTCGTGATGTCATCACCACTTTGTTTAACATAGATGTTAATTGTTACTTATTATAAATATTCAAAATACCCCAACAGTCCAATATTTGATAAACTTTAAAGTAAAAATGTTGTTCACTCAAAACAAATTCATTTAACTCAAAACTTCCGCGCAGCATATTTCATTAAACTAAAATTTAATTAAAATCAAATTAGTAAAATACTTGTTTAAACTCTCGTTACAGGATCGGCATAAAAGATAACTCAGTGATCCGGTTAGTACAGAATCTCATAATATCAAATAGCTTTGATGTTCTTGATGAGATTCCCTAATTACAGCGAGTAATTTCCTTCTTACAGCCTTGAAAGGCATTGTGGAGATGGTAGGCTTTTAGTGTGGATAATGTGGATGTTTCTGTCTTCGTGTTATTTTTATAATTTGGTAGTGCGAACTGGTTATACAAGGCGGGATCATTGGTCTACCTGTGTTGAATTACAGAAAGTCAACAAGTATCACTATTTTGACAAAAAAGAAGTAGGTCGGTTCACTGTTATAATCTGCCTTAGTAAACCACTACAATGATCGGTCATAAACATTCCAAAATCAGTATGCATAGAAATAGATTGGTAACTATCACACACAATGTCTGATCAAAAACAAATTATTCTTCAGTGACATTTTTCGTTACCCTCGGAGAGAGGGTAATTCCTAAATCATTAAGGTCATATTTAATTCAAATCATTTTCATAATTATATGGATAACGCTCTGTAATTACAGCTATTGTTACGGCCCGCCTTTTATATAATACAAATCCACCAGAAACAATTTCCATGTGAAAGCTTACGACAGGAAAACAATCTACCGCGAAAATTAAAATACATTTCTAATAATAAATACAGCCTTCCTTTATACGTACATAATGTAACAAGAAAAACATATTTCATTTACACACCCTGTATAATTCTTTGTACCATCTACTCGTAAATTCTTTTTGTAATTCACGGTTTATATTTGGGTGGGATCATTATTTTATTAAATAAGCCGGGTCGGCTGGGCTTTGGAAGTCGCGACCAACTTTCATACTAATAAAATAATTAGCGCGACCCACATATGAGCTTGTTCTAATATTCCAAATAAGATTTTTATCCCGGATAAAAGGGTGGGATGTAATATATGAGAACATTAAATGGCCGTTTGTGACTTTTTTTTTATTATTAGAATGTGGAGTTTTATCTCTTAATACGGATGAAATTTTAACTTTGTGTTCATTTTTTCTGGCAGATTAAGCATTACACATATATGTATGTATTACTTTGTAAGTGACTGAATTAAGGGCTCCATGAGACGGCCGATTGATCATCATCGATGTTACAGTTTAGTCGAAATGACAATACGATTTTAACAAAGGAGACTGGGTGAAAGTGGTCTATGGATTAATACAGACAAGCTTGTGTATTTGAGTAGGGGTACCTCAACTATACCTGTGCAAAGGCTCATCAAAATCGGACCTGGCAGTTTTGAGAAAATTATATAATGACCAAAACCGTATCGCTATTCGTTCATAGACCACTTCTCATAGAAATTTGCCATAGAAGTATCCTTTCCAAAGTTTTTATATTGTTCTGTGATTCTGTCTGTTCAGATCTCTTGGACATTCAAGTTTGAGACGTTTCACTGAGTTACTCCATCTAGTGGTCCTAAGTGCGGCTGTTGAGGGCGAGATCTTACGTTCGACCTGGTTGGCATGTTATTGAGTTTTTCCGTATAATAAATAATACATTTTCAGTAGCAACTTGGAATTTGAAATTGTGCCCATAATGATAAATAAATTCCCTCATGAAAATTAATAATAATACAATAATTCAGTAAGCCTCCTAATCTAAGGGCCTCTTATCAATAAAGCCTCTCTACTTAATGTTATTAATATTTATTTACCCATACTTTATTGTATTAAGGAGATATTGTCTGTAACAAAAGCTCATAAACAGAATAGTTTTGATACAAAAGAAGTACTTTTATAGTTATAACGAATTTGTTTATTTACTCGGCTCTTGACAAATTACGTAGACTACTAGTAGTTTTCTTTCGTATAAATATTCTTCACTGTAATAAATGTTATTTATATACCATAATAACTTTTATTAATTTGGTATTCTTGTTTATTTATTACTATTATTAACTGTTATTATATTTGTAATACGTGAGGAGTTTATGATTCATAATATAGTTATAGACTCTTTGGGCACAATGACTTAGGTATTCGTATAGCACCCGGGACCAACTGCTTAACGTGTTTTGCGAGGTACGGAGTGATCTCGATGAGTAAAGAACGGTCACCCATCCGAAGACCCGGATGACCCGGGTACGTCTTAAAACTGCGGCCAGACACCGGAGGACGGGCAGCAGCGTTCTCTCACTAATCGGTGAGCCAATGCGATCCCCAAGCCGCCTGCCAAGCGTGGGGATTATGGCAAACCCCCACTTGAGGGAGGCCTTCGTTCAGCAGTGGACATCTTCTGGCTGATGATGATGATGATGACCTATCCGAAGAATGACCGCAACAAGCGCTGCTTAACTTCACAGTTCAACCGATCTGCGAGGTAACTATGTAGCTACGCTAGCCACAAATTAAATATCAAAGAAATTAAAATAAAAGTTTCGACTGGATTCTTTATTCTAATATTCCAACTTTCCTTTTACAAAATATCAATTTAACACATTTTCTGTTCTAATTTATCACAGCCATTAAAATAATGCTTAAGATGAAATGCGTGAGCGCTTTCTCGGTAATCTGTGCTAGGGATGACCAAAATTATTTTGTGGAGGAGAAATAAATCGTTCGCATTTGATTTATATCTTTTACGCACAATTTAATGTCGTGCTAAGAGCGAGATATCGATACGAAAGGCCCATAAGTCTTGAAAATGGAGGATTTTTTTCAGATATTTAGATTGTGACGACGTTTAAAGTAGGGAAGGATTGTCTTAGTGATAAAGAACAACTTTTATCGGAGATTCTAAATTTGTCTAGTGTATGTAATGTTTTTTTTTTTTCATACCATTTTCTACTGATTATACCACCTAATAGCGATCCGATCCAGCTTTACATGGGTGCAATTTACTAATGATGAAAATTATAATTATTGAGATTTTCATATAAAAATACCACCCAAATTTCCGACAAACCTGACAATTACGAACACAACAAAAAAAAAACTGTCATATCGGTCGAGCCGTTCTCAAGTGATGTTCCGTCATACATGTGGCAATCATTTTTTTTAAACGTTGCCCCACCCTACTTTTTCTCCTGTATCGTGGGTACAGTTTAAAAACATACATGTTACAACACAACCAGACCCGAAACAATTATCTGTAGATCATGCAAATATTTGTTATGTGCGGGAATCGATCCCACGACACCTTGCGTAAAAGGGTAATCACTTTGCCATAACGCCAACCGTGCCGTCAATTTAAAAAAAATATATAAAATAAAAATATATATATATACATATAGATAAGTATTGACACACAATAAGACCGAAGTATTAATATTTTTACCGTAAAACTGTCCCCGATACATGAATAGATTCATCATTTAATATACTGTAGTGTTTTTAGAGTGCATCGAAATATTAATTTACTCATCATACACTTCCCATGAATCCTTTGATTGATAACAGGAATCTGGTTGCTGTGTGTGTGTTGTTTACATTTAATTATCATCTCCCAATTAACTATGTTCTCCAGAATTTCAATACATGACGCGGAATTACTGCCTTCAGACTTCTGAGATCTCTTATGTTCTAGTGTATGCCCAGATCAATGATCAGACGCACAAAACAATAAATAATGATATTTATATACCTAAGGTTTTTTATATAGCCTTTTTATTGTTCTGTGGTTAGAGGAGTATACGGGTAATTCCGATCCTTTTTTACTTCTCCGCAAAATCATTAAGTTTTGGATTTCAAGACATTCATCATCATCATCATCAGCCAGAAGACGTTCACTGCTGAACGAAGGCCTCCCTCAAGGGGGGGTTTGCCATAATCCCCTCGCTTGGCAGGCGGCTTGGGGATCGCAGTGGCTCACAGATTAGTGAGAGGACGCTGCTGCCCATCCTCCGGTGTCTAGCCGCAGTTTTAAGACGTACAGTTCATTATTACCCAGGAATACATCGAGATCTGTTTTTCACCGTGGTCGCAAGTGTAGAGTCTTGCTTACAGGAGTTTTTGGGTAATGGAAAGATTGGAACGTTTTCACCGGTCCAAACATCTGACTGCCTGTAACGATTGTCATACATTGTGAGACTAGCATTACTTTGTGATCTCGATATGTTAAATATAGTCACATATTCGACGTTTACAGGTCCTCTAATAAATTGGGCCGCCGGGCAGCGAGGGGTATTGTCTAGTTTGTTACGCAATTTTTTCTCACATACAAATAGGTTTTAGTTCAAAAAGTGCGTCTAACGAAACTTTTCTTTTACTCTTTACTTTTTACAGGATTGCGAGTGCCACATTACCACGCTAATAGCTCATTAACTAGTTATTAGCTCAAGTTGAGCCGAAAATACTCAGGCATCCACGAAATTTGCACGCCGCACGTAAAGCCTATATACTCTTAAATACTATTTACGCGGAATGAACTAGAATCCTCCGCTCATTACTCCATATTGTTTCACAAGAGTTATTTAAATAGAAACACACACATTGTTTGTTCACCCGCTCCGAAGGAGAGAGGGATTGAAGACTTCTTGTTATTTGAGCGGTGTCAAGTGCGCGGTAGTTTGTGCCACTGAAAGCTAAGCTGTGTTTTTTGGCTTGTAAGATAAGATGAAACTTGTTAAAGATTTCATGAAAGTAAAAGTTTTTAGTAGAAATCTATGTAGTCAGAGAAATAGCCGTAGCTACCGTACTGAACTTGCCACTGAATAATGCAGACCTATTAACGTTATCTTGGTATGCAAGGAAAAAACTTTCACGTGAGATGAAAATAATATAAGATTGTTATGCACAAATAGGCACCCTGGGCAGCCAGCCACGATGCCATGACTGCTGACTGGCTAATCCTTCTACTAGCATGAGCGATTCCTATGTGATAGCTCGTGACGATTCAGCCAAAAACCCATTACTTATACAATACAATCAATACAAATCCACTTTTTATATATACTTTGTTATCTTTATTAGAGCATCATATTTATACTAAACGTAATTTTATTCTTAATTACCAGCAGCTGGCACAAAATTATAGGTATCACAATCTTCAATTGGTTACAAATTTATGTTAATTTGTAAAAACAGCTTCGTTCGGCTCTCTCATTCCTCGCTTAGCTTCCAACAGAACCGTACCTTATTCGTCACTAGATACGTTGACGAGTTATATACATACATCAAAGATTTGAAGACTCCAACACGTCTCGGAGATGTTCTGTAATGGGAAACTGTAATTATTGTTTGTTCTGTAATGAAACTGAGAAATGCTGACTACATTGTTCTACATAAAATAGCATTAGGCCTCTATTCCTCAACGAGGGTAACGGGGGGACCTCTGTATAGTCTTCCCCAGGACGTGCACGAGGGGGTGGCCTCTTTACAGTCATCCCCTCCGGGAAGCTACGGTGGTGGGCTTCGGTGGGGTCTTCTAAGAGTTCCCGAGGCCCACCATATGGTGTCGAGGCGGACCACCGTGGTGAGTTTAGCCGGTAGGAGTCCGGCACATCCCTCTGCCATCCCAGGCGGAGGATAGACCATGATGGGTTCTAACGACGCTAATCAAAAAAATAAAATAAGGCCTGTATTCCTCAAATAATTAAGCAAACGTGTATACAACCTTATTTTGGTGTGCCAATTGCGATATCTAAAGTGCAAAAAAATAAATAATACTTTATCTGGCCCGAGAATCAAGCAAGACTTTTGCTCAACAATTGCAATTGCCACCACTGCACAAGTGGTTGCAAAAAATGCAAATCAATCAGTAAAATAGAGACAAGTGAAAAAAGGTGATATCGGCCTAATCTTAGATAATGATTTGATACTATATCAAATTCATTGATAAAGATATGGGCGTCATTCATAGCTCATCAAGGACTTGCTCTTAAAAAAGCCCGAGGAATTATGAAATCCGCTGACACATAAAGAGGCGTAGACACCAAATACCACAATAATACTATTCCCCAAACTTATAGTACATAGTTTCGTAGTATCGTCTCTAAATACATCGTGTGTCACCCGGCGCCATTACTCACGAGTCGCGCTTGGCAACGCCTCAGGTGACTGTTCGCAAATAATTGAAGTGAATCTCCAAGACAAATTGACAGGCGGCTTAACAATAACGAGGCTTACGAACTGTAACTTTAGTGGATGCAGTTTCTGTATGGTTGCATTCAGTTTGCATGGATTCGCATTTTGAAGGACCTATATTGTAAGCTACGATTTTTTTAGAGGATTTGAACTTATTCAAGTGTTTATTTCGGAAATACTTTACTTGTTTTGCATTCGGAATCTCAGTTCTCAAATTTGCCTCGAGCTCAAAATTAGTAATGATGGTCGGCGTATTCAATAGACGATACAACTGCACTACGAGTCGTGGGTTCGATTCTCACATGAAGCAAATAATTGTGTGGTTTACAGATAGTTGTTTTGGATCTTGGTGTGTGTGTATGTGAGATGAGTATGTAAACTTTACTTAATATACAGGAGAAAGTACAATTAACTAAAGTAATATTAAAAAAATGGATTTTAAAGTCACTGCTCGAAAGATCTCAATTCAATCTAGACAGTAGTTACCGAAACATAATTAGAAAAAGTGAAGGAAAGTTACAATATCATACATTATTTGAACCAGAAATGCACTTGAACCTCACCAACCCAAGAATAGCTTCTGACCTTGCTTAAAACGGACTAAACTTACACATTAAACCACAATACGAAGAGACAATAACACTTAACCTCAAATAGGTCCGCATTCGTCTCTTTACCGTCCACCTACACATCGATTGACCGCACCACTGACGTCACAGAAGCCTCTTATTATCAGCATTGATGTTTATTTAGGTAACCACGTTTTGTCACTGTTGACTTTGTGTTATAATAGCACAATATTGTAATATAGTGGTATTAGTCTGGTCACGACTCAACGTTTTTTTTAATCAACTTTTTTAGAGTTTCATCTGCCTGGCCTTTTCTCAAATAAGAGTCGGTTTTAAGTCCGGTTGCGGCTGAAAACAGTATTTTACACGGAGCTACTGCCATCTGACTTTCGCCACCCAATTACTGACACACACTGATACTCTAAGGTTCGACTGGTTGTCAGACATTTTGGGCTGCTGACACCCGTAACGTCTATCATAGGTCTTTATTTGACACCCGTGACCAACTGCTTAATTAAACGTGCTTTCTGAGACACGGAGGGGTCTCCATGTGTGAAAAATGATCACCTAAGGAATGACTGCGGCAAACGCTGCTTACCTCGCACATCGACTACTATACTACTACTGTAACTACGAGCCCATCTCAATCTCACGGAGATTATGAGAACAATTAAATTAATATCTAACTATAGTCCTTTATGATTAAAATTGTTAACAGCATAATACATCACAAACGCTGCTTAACCCTTCGAGGAATACAGGCGTATTGCCATGTATGTTAAGTAAGCCATGAATAGATCGGAACTATTCTTACATACATGGATCCACATCTACGAATCCCAACTCAAGGCCAACACATTTATTTTTATTTTTTTAAGTAATTTTTATAACGACTCCGAAATCGGTTTTTGTGAATTGAATCGGATAATTGGACGGGCAAAAAGTTTTTGCAATAAACATTATCGTTGAAGCCGTTTGGCTAGCCTTCATTTGGCAGCAATTAGGGTTTTTATAGTATACTGATTACGATATTGATATCATTTCCAATTAGTGGTCCTGACTTTACTATTACTTTATGTTACTTGCCTCATTGGTGGTCGTGGCGGCTGCTAAGCTTGAGGGGTTCGATACCCCGGTCGGGCAAAATGTTATTTGGTTTTTCTGTATAGAAATTCTCAGTAGCAGCACGAAGGTCGGAACTGTGTCCGGTGAATAATAATAGGCTCGCCCCCTATTACATGGGACTTAATAACAGCATCGGCGAAATATAAGTGCAAAATAGTACGCCTCTGCCTAACCCTTCGGGGATACAGGCATATGTTACCAATTCTAACCACCTCATTAGATGCTTCAACTTAAATTTAAGGCGCCCTTAAAATTCACTCTCTCGCTTCAGTCACAGTAAATATATTCTAGTATCACAAATCTTTAGTCCTTGTCTAAATAGCGGATGACGTATGGAGCGTTAATGTTTTTCTCACACAAGCAGCCCAGTTGAAGTACTGTTAGAATATGTTTACAGTCCACTTTGAAGTGACAGCATGAAAGAAAGTAGAAAGAAAATAGTTAGTAACACACACAATCCACATAGTATAAAAATATGAGATTTATCGAATACTTACATTTCATCCGGATTGCGGTTTTAAAATATCTGGCAAAGAGTTATCAGGTTTCTTTATAAAATTCTCAAAAGAAGCCCCCAGCATGAAATGTACCCAGCAAATTGTAAAGGCTATTCCGCTATTTCATGAAACTTAATACCGCTTTTGGCGAAACGACTGTGGGTGTACTTTCGCTTAAGCGTTCTGGGAGTACAACGATGATATTATATATATATACGGAGGTATAAAAGTCATATATTTTCGGTAGACCGTCCAAACTAATGGCACAAAATAAACAGGTGCAGAAGGCCTACCCTATAACGAGTGAAAACGCATACACACAGAGACATGTACGTACGCCTAAATGCGGGGCATTCGCAACGCGATCGGTTTTTGTTTGAAATAGTTTGAAATCGCCATACGTTAGCATCTATGTGTGCGTGCGCTTGCTGTCGCTCATTGTATGGAGACGGCCTTCTGGACCTATTTGTTGTGTGCTAATGGTCCCAACAATAATCACACCTGGCACTGAGATTTGTGGTCGCAGTATATTATTAAAGCACAGGTGTAATGGTCGATTCTCCAGATATAATCTGTTGGCATCAGACCTAACATAATTTGTTTATAATGTAAATGTCACTGCTCCCTGTACTAATTTAGATGATATCATAAAATATGTTAATTTTGCAGATCATAAAGTATGTATATAATCATAAAGTATGTATATATGTATAATCATAAAGCTGTGACAAAAGTAGGACCGAATGATTTCGATCAAAGATTTAGCTTCGTCACTAAGCCAAAGGTTAGTTCAGAGCCAACTTGACAAAAAATATATTTGGTTGCATTTTTTTTTCTACTCTTAATTATATTTTTTAAAGCGTAGATTTATATATTTTATAGCTCAAAAAAAATACGCGTCAATTACCATTTTTTTTTCTTTACACATAAATGCCATATTCTTTTAGTTAGATCTATTAATTAAAGTCTAAATCAAGTACATAGGCACTTAAGAAAACCCTATTACATCAATCCAAATTAATGCTATCATTAAATGGCCACTATTTTCTTGAAGAAAAAAGAGAATTAGTCGAAGACCGTCTGGCAAAACAAAACCATTAGTTTAAGGTGGGCCTGCCCTTAATTACGATCGTTAGGTCGAATGTACTGGGCGTATGTGTAAACAGGCTTTTGTTTGCCTAGCAATATAATGAATTACTGTTATGGTAGCTCGATTGATAGTAAATTGATACAGTTTGGTCCCTAGCAGCAAAGACCAGTACCTCTATTATGAGTTTTTCACTATTTACTTTCATAGTAAATGTAAATTTTTATGCAAGCGATTTTAGTTCTTAAATTGGTTACATTAGGGATTAGAGTCGCTAACATGACATCTCTATAATATCGTAAATAGTAAATCAAAACTTAACTATGACACATATATGTCACATAAGCGACTCTAATCCCTAATGTAACCAAGTTAAGAACTAAAATCGCTAACATGAAAATTTACTTTACTATGATAGTAAATAGTTAGAAAACTCGTGATAGAGAGGATCAGGGCCTTTTTGTGTAGCTTCTTTTTCTGTCTTGTCAGCACGAGCTATCAGATTGGAATTGCCTATGTCGTAGTGGAAAGATTGGCCAGTAAGCAATGCTTGTATCGTGGCTATACAACGTGGTTCAAAGAGCGCTAGACAATTTGTGTAGCTGTGAGTATGGGCTATTCATTGCTTAGGGTGTTTGTTATATAATACTTTACCCATACTATTTATAATACCTATGGTATTGATACAATTATCAACTCAGGAGCAACTATCTGTAGTTCATACAAATATTTGTCTCGTGCGGGACTCGAATTTGCGAATTTCAAATGTTACAACGATCACTAATCTGAAATGGGTTTTTAGTGTCATTCATCCTCAAAAAATTGAGTTGTGAAATATTTGATACTGATATTTCAGTATATAAAGTTAGGGATTTACGATAACTTTTATAATCTTATATTATACTAGCAAACCCGACAGACGTCGCGTCGTCCCGTCCTGCAAAAATAAAATTCTAGAACTCGATCGCAGCACCACCTACAGGATCCAATTGTAAATCTAAATTATTCCAACCTTTTTTTTGTGTGTTTGACGGGTCCAGTCAAACACACAAAAATAAATCATCAGAATAGGTCCAGACGTTTAGGAAAAGGTCAGTGACATACATACAGAAGAATTATCGAGACAATACTATCCTATCTCTCAAGTTGGGCCAAACACACATTTACAAAACCTCATTAATTTCGGTTTAGCAGTTTCAGAGATTAGCATAAACGAACAAGTGACACGGGATTTTTAAATATAAAGAACATCTAAAGAAAGAAAGAAAGAATATCTAAAGATTTTTGAAGTTTCAGATTTGAATTCCTAATAATCGCTTTCTGTTTTGACGTGACGTCGTAACATTTTGAATGCTCATTTTATTCGGAAACATTTACCATTATTTTTATCTAAATTAAATTTCACGTTGTCTCCTAGACATCAAATCAAGTGATTATCTAAAATACTCCGCTGACTAAGACCCAATAGCCCAGAAATACACCTGTCTCCGTACAGAATATACACCAAGAGTATAATTATGTACTTATGTATTGCAGTGTTTATCAAATGCTGTGAGCGTGCCAACTGGCAAGTTCACTACTGATATCTCTGTATGAATCACCCTACGAGCTTTACGATGGTTCCGTAGTTATGTTTGCAAATGCTAATGTGAATTTGTGGCAATGTTGTTGCAACTGGAAAATGTATTTTCAAGTTTTTTTCTAATTGGACTATGCCTGTTTCATCATCCAAGGTCTGACCTCAGCAAGCGCTGCTTGACTTCGCAGATCTACTGATCTGGGCTGTAGCTACTTCTATATACCTTTATTTCATTAATGAATCAGTTGGTTCAAGTAAAACCTCTTGAAGGTAGATAGGACACTATCGTGATTATATCAGTGTGTCAGTACCTAAGTGAGAAGACCTGAGTTGAACAGATCGATAGATGCCATTAATTAATCAATCCGTTTGCAGTATTCGAAAACTGGTCTCTTCCAAGTTGACTGCTACATTGGTCTAGTGTTCGCAAGCGCGACTGCTGAGCGTAACGTCCTCGGTTCGATTCGGGGGTCGATTTTTCTATATGGAAATTCTCAGTAGCAGCACGGAGTTTGGAACTGTGCCCGGTAGATGGCAATAGGCTCGCCCCTATTACATGGTACTTTATAACGGCATCGGCGAAATGTGGGGGTATAATAGTACACTTCTGCCTGACCCTTCGGGGAACACAGGCGTGATGCTATGTTATGGTCTCTTCCAAGATGTACATACATAATCAATCGGTCCTTCTGAAGTCACTCACCAACCAGAAAGTTCGTTTTGAGGAATCCAAATATTTTTAAATAGTCCTACCTGATGGTAACTCTCAAAGTAAACTTGATTCGCTCGATAAGTATTAAATTTATCCACGTAACTTTTTGATACGGAAGAATGCTGCTATTGTTAACAGTAATTCCCTCAGGGCAGTTTGGCTCAGAACCTACGTAAAACAGAACTTTGATCGAGGAAAATGTTTTATGAACAAGACAACTAAGATTTGTTTTCTCGTTTCTATCCACGGAACCCTGAAAGATGAACGATAAGATAATAAACGTAAAAGTCACTAAATATCATTTTTATGATTTTCGACGTAGGCAACTAAAACATCTAATTTCATACACAGATATTTTAAAATAATGTGTGTATATTATTTCTTAACTATTTATCTCATTTGTCTGATGGTCGCCAAGAGTGACTGAGGTCCTGGGATCCGAGCTTGAGGTCCTGGGATGGATTGCCGGATTGTGTAAAGTATTATTGGGATTTTCTGTATGGAAATTCTCAGTCAACCAGCATGGAGTTCGGAACTGTGTCCGATAATTGGTAATAAGCTCGCCCTCTATTCTTCTGTGTGTATAAGATCACCTTTGGCTAAACGTAAGGGGAAGGCTGTTATGTTATATACAATATGTACTACTCGTATATTAAGCCAATTTATTTAAGATACGCGTTGAATATCGTTTGCCTAGCAGACGATGGTTTTTTTTTTTATTAGAATCAGTGAAACGTGTTTCCCCTGGTGATACGCGACCACAACTATGGACATTCACAAGCTAGTTATTACAGATACGAGGCCGATCTAAGGGTAAAGTTGAAATGCATTGTATTTCGGAAATTTCAACAGTTCTTCCTACCCTTGACCCGAAACCACTACGCTTACAAATCGGTGTTATACGCGTGAATACACACACGTGACAATGTACTATTACTTTTCAATTTTCTTAGAAATATGTCAAATTTTGGGGTGCAAGGAAAGGGTCTCCACGAGCGACGACGAACCTTGCGATCGTGAGATTGTCCCTGGGCAGTCAGATTCTATACCACCATTGCTGACTGGCTCATTTTCACTACGACATGAGCGGTGTGGTAGCTTGTACCGATACGACAAGATAAGATGTCGGATTATCTGTCTTTTTTATTAGGATGGTGAGATCTCATCATGGGCTATCCTCCGCCTTGAGGAGGGGGGGTCAGGACTCCTGCCGGCTAAACTCACCGCGGTGGGCGGCCTCGACACCATATGGGTAGGCTTTGGGAACTGCCGAAGGGCACTTCCCGGAGGGGATGACTGTAAAGAGGCCACCCCCTCGTGCACGCTTCGGGCGAGACTGTAGAGAGGTCCCCCCGTTACTCTCGGTTGATCTGTCTAACCTCACCCAACGGTGACGCCGACAGATACTAGAAGTAGTTCTATGAAAGTGTAGAAAGCCAGCTAAAATAAATTACGTATGACGCATGCGTTGCATCCACTGCCGACCAGTTTACGCGAACCTTTACTCAACCCATTTCAATATCTACGTAAAATGTATTCTGAAAATAACGTTAAAGAGAATCCTTTTACTCCACACACCAATTTTTCACCTCAAATTCAGGTAAGTAATCCCTTTAAGCTTGAATTAATTTGATTGCCAAGTACGTATTAAAGTGATATATTATTATGTATTCTTATTGGGGCATTGTGTGGGATGATAAGTACTTTCTTGTAACATTATTACCAGCCTATATTATTTTCGTGAAAACTTTTGAATTCGAAGAAAAGAAAATCAATGTTTATTTGCGATTTCACCTTCAAATTTGGAACAAAGTTGCCGTGTCATTGTTTTTTTTTTTGCATCGAATGAATCAGTTTTGTACCTATATTGTAATTTTATTTTAAGTGTTTCTGAACGATTCGAGTGATTCGTCTTTCAGAAATCGACTTCCGAAATTCTTCTCTTTTGTTTATTAAATTGGCACTGTTGTACGTTCTTGGACTGTTGGCTTTTACATTCGACTTCATCAGTGTCGTTTAGTATTTTTATGCATTACGTTAGCAAGAGAAAGCAGCGGTGCAGTTTTATGTTCATGTAAGTGCAATGTCCACACCCTCTATTTCAATTGTTTTGTAAGGTAATGTTCTTTTTTACAACATTTTAAGATTGCCCGACTCACACTGAAATGCTAGGACTATATACAACCTTATTTATAGTATATACTCATACATATTTTTATTTATGGAGTCCGTATAAAAAAAAAAATACAAAAATGTATAATTTAATTTCACACAGTTACAAGCTTATTGTGTTGCTTCGTTGTCCTCCCATAAACATGGTCATCCCTAGTTTCCGGGCGACTAAGGTGACGTGGGGTAGCGGGATGAATGCGCTAGCGCATGCCGCTGTGTCACTTGTTTGGCCATGCGTCGATAGCACACGAGGATGAAAGTACAGTCAGTTGAAGAATTTTTAAATATTATTTGGACAAAATATAACATTGTATAAAAATTATTACAATCGGTTCTGTTACTGATTCTAAACAAACTACTTTCAGGTTTACCTATACTAAAAATGATGTTGTATATTATTTTATAGTGACGTGATAATACCGGTCTTAGTTATAATTCTGACTAACACAAACTAAACAGAAAGCATCCTCACTTTCACCGCAGATGGGAACCGTTTTCTAGGCAAATAATGACTGGAAAAACGCAAGGGTTTGAGTCTAAAACTGTAGTTAGAATAACACATCTTGCTGCTTCATTGGTCTACGGGTCGTAAGCGCGACTGCTAAGCGTGAGGTCCTCGGTTCAATCCCCGGGTCGGGCAAATTGTTATTGGGTTTTTCTGTATGGAAATTCTCAGCAGCAGCACGGAGTCTGGAACTGTGCCCGGTAGATGGCAATAGGCTCGCCCCCTATTACATGGGACTCAATCCACAGCATCGGCGAAACGTGGGTGTACAATAGTACACATCTGCCTAACCCTTCGGGGAATACAAGCGTGATGCTATGTTATGTTATCTTGCTGCTTCATGTCATTTCAATTTCATCTATTACTCTTTTTGCAATAGCCATAAAGAGCTAAACAGTACGGCACTTCCAATTGTCTGTTTGTAATGTCAAAATAACAGCATTTTACTAAAGGCATGTGAAAGTAAATGTTTTTCCTTCCGTCTGTTTGTTCTGGCTAATCTTTGAAACGGCTGAACCAGTTTTGACAGCACTTTCACCGGCAGATAGCTGATGTTATTAGGAGTAACTTACTTTAGAAAAACAATTATTGTTCGTAATCCACGCGGGCGAACAGCAAGCGGAAGCTCATAATGATTACATTATCAAAGTTACCAAAGAATAACTTGCGTTAGGTACACTTAATTCAATTTAATCTGGAGTACCCAAAATTAAAATAAAATAAATTATTCCTTGGAAAAAATGTTGAGCCAAGTTCCCGACGAAGATTCGCGAGCTCTCCATAATATTTTTACAAGGAGCTGTTTGCGAAGTAATTTGTTACCCTTTTTTGTTGCCCTTCGCAGTTTATCTGAGATTTAATAAAAGTTCATTAAGTATACCGTAGCGTGAAAATACAGGCTGTCGTAAATATTTGCTGAATAATTTTTAATTTTTATGTTTTGAACTTAGAACTTGGTTTTTATTAAACGCGAAAAGTTTTTATTTGTTTACCCTTGTGGGGTGAAAATGATCCATTCTGAAAAATATAATTAATTGTTTGAACACCGCTTATAATCCAATTTTCAACATAGGTAATTGTAAAAATTGAAATATAAGCGGTTGTGTTTAATACAGTTTCTTGTAATTTTAGACAAATATGTAGGTATTATATATAGGTATTTGTAGGTAGTGTATTCATATTATTTTAGGGCACTGATACGTGTTAAACTTACAATTAAATGATGCTACGATCACGCATAAAATGCTTCGAATATTTCTTCAAATTGGAACTTTGAGACGTATTGCTGCCATTTTTTTTTTTATCTGAGGACCAAAATACGACAGCAAAATAATATTACTAAAATATTACCATTCTCTCGTAACTTCCATACCAAAGTAACGACGAACAACTGAGTATTTCTATATCCATACATGTTCCATTTGCGTGGGAGTCATTGCCATAAACTTCACGTTGCCCGTACTTATGTACTTACATAGTACTCATGTTCCTAGAAAATTCGACGTTGTTCGTAGAAATGTTAGTTCAGTGAAGCGTAATTACTTTCTATTATTACTGGGGCAAAGATCGCCTATATTTAGCGTGTCGCGACGAGCGTAGGTTTTCAAAGGGATCTGTTATTACATATATTATTTTGAGCCTATAATCTAGTGATCAAACTGCTTAATTATAAATATTGTGACTGCTATATATTATATAGCAGTCACAATATTTATAATCAATATAGACTAATTATTCTCTGTTTTACACTTAATAAGTGCAAGTGCAATAAGCGTTTTTTCTGCCTTTATAATCTTCAGTGTATATATATATATATATATGTATGTATTTAAACCCCCCACTAGAAGTTCTCTTGTATCGTAGGTGCAGTTTTACGAACATAAAATGTCACATGCACACACCGACTCGAAACAACAGTTTGTAGATCATACAAATATTTGTTCCGTGCGGGACAGGTAGCGGCGTAAGCTAATGGCTTAACCACTGCGTCAACCGTCTCATCATCAATCATTAAAACTTTTATTTAAGTGTAACGCGTGAAAAAGAGGCTGGTTTGAGGTCGCTAAAAATGGAAAGGAATACATTACATTATTAAGGATTTTATAATGTCTAAGATAGACATTATAAAGCTAACCGACGATCAACAGGCCTGATGACAGCGTCTGAGCGGAGTAATTACGATTCACGCTCAAAATCGGAATCAATTCAATTTTGACAGTCCAACAAAGTACGTTGCGTTAGTTTACATAAAATGAATCCGCTCTACAATTCAAATTCAAATTTCAAATATTTATAGAGATCATCTTTTTTGCCCTCAGGTGTATCCCACGATCGAAACTACGTGCTCTTCCGACTGGGTCGGCGTGTTTCGGCTCCAGTTCGTCAGTTCGCCGAGTCGGGTCGTTCGGACGCGCTCGGCTCGGCCCCGGGGACGCTGGATGTTTTCGGCGGACCTGCCGTCGGGCAGGGAGCGGGGAGAACAGAAGCCGAGTTCTTCGTGGATGGCAATCATTCTAGGGTAAGTGTCTTAATTTTATTGCCTTATTGGTCAGGCGTGCAGCTGCTAGTGAGCGTGAGGTTTTGGGTTCGATGCCAAGGTCGGAAAAAATGTTATTGGGGTTTTCTGTTAGAAAACTTTTAGTGGCGGCGCAGAATTTGGAATTTTCTGGTAAATGGTGATAGGCCCTTATAAATACGTACATTTATTTTTTATTTAAGTGTGCAGTTGTACTATGGTCACCGAAGACGTTGTCTCAGGAATAAAAAAATGTGAGTGTGTGTACGTATGTACGCACGTAAGAAGTTACACTTCTTATTTATTTTTTTATTTCCACTGATATGAAACACGTGTCACAGATGCACAAATATTTCTATAACTACCTTGAATATAGCTATCAATTCCCAAGAAAATTTAACAGACATTTACCAACCAACTTCATGGTGTCGCTTTTATCTGTCGGTGTGCGCGCGCATCGTAAGAATTCACTCTCATCAAGCGCATCAAAAGAAATATAACTTCAAAAAATAATTCTGCAGGCAACTTTTAATTTGAAGTCATCAACAGAAAGTTTGTGAGTTAATTAAAAATACCCACTGCACGGAATACAAAAAATTGGAATTCAAAAGTATCTATCAAATATACTTTCCACTATCGAATTCCACGTAGTCCATACATATTGCTGAAATGAATATTACTCGAACATTTACAGCAATAACAGCATCATTACGCTTTACAACGTATTAAATTCCATATTTATGCCGCAAACCAATTAAACATCGGACTTATCGAAAACAATTTGACACAAACATAAACGCATCGCAACAAATTGACAGATTTTATTAGCTCCATTATTTTTGTTGTCCGACTGCAGTTTGTAATCGAATGCAATAAAGATGAGGCTACAATAATTTTGCAATTAATTCCTTAAAGTAATGGACAGCGCAATTTTGTGATAAGGACGCTTTTACATCGTAATGCCAGTGAACGTTTCGATTGGTAATGTAAATGACGAGTTTTATAAAAGGTTTAACAATTACGGTATTGCATTTATTTTGCGTATGAGACCGAGGTTTCAGATGTTTTTTTTTTTTGTATTCTTTATTAAAAATTGGAACATAGATTGTTGGTAAATTGTGACTGTCGGTAAAGATGAAACTTTGCTGTCGTTCCATCTGATACAATCCTTAAGATTTCCTTTATGGCTTGCTATGGGGAAGTCAAGACAGGAAGAGGCAAAATCGAACCAATATATTTTAATCGCCTATATTTTACTGCATAATATTGTATGTATAGCTTTTCAGAGCATGTAGGTCCGTCGGTGCTAGACCCGCTTAAATAGAAATAGATCCTTTGAGAGGGGTACTTTACACCGTCTGCGTTAAAGTAGCCACTTTTGTCATTTTAAGGTCAGATTAAGGTAATAAGACCCGGGTATGTCTTAAAACTGCGACCAGACACCGGAGGACGGGCAGCAGCGTCCTCTTACTAATCGGTGAGCCACTGCGATCCCCAAGCCGCCTGCCAAGCGTGGGGATTATCGCAAACCCCCCCTCTAGGGAGGCCTTCGTTCAGCAGTGGACATCTTCTGGCTGATGATGATGATGAAGATTAAGGTTATGGGTATGCTACTCTCGTCACCATGATCATGTTACATTTCTCATCATATGTGCAAAAGTGAAAATTACAATAAAAGCTCCAAAGTTAGGACTCAGTTTCGCTTTTGATAAACACGTGTCGAGGATCTGTTTGGATTGCATGTTACATTATATCTATCGCACCTTCTGCATGTGCATATATTTGCAGGCAGATGGCGGTGCTGTGCATGCACCCAAGCTTAACTAGTTTAGCGGAATTAGAACTAAATATTCTAATTGTAGTTCATGTATATCAGTTTCGCTTTGAAAAATTTGAAACTTACATTATTTGATAATCATCATCATCAGCCATAAGACGTCCACTGCTGAACGAAGGCCTCCCTCAAGGGGGGTTTGCCATAATCCCTACGCTTGGCAGGCGGCTTGGGGATCGCAGTGGCTCACCGATTAGTGAGAGGACGCTGCTGCCCGTCCTCCGGTGTCTGGCCGCAGTTTTAAGACGTACCCGGGTCCCGTATTTGATAATATCATAACATAACATAGCATCACCGCCTGTATTCCCCGAAGGGTTAGGTAGAGGTGTACTGGACACCCACTTTTCGCTGATGCTGTTTCTGAGTTCCATGTAATAGGGGGCGAGTCTATTGCCATCTACCGGGCACAGTTCCAGATTCCGTGCTGCTACTGAGAATTTCCATGCAGAAAAACCCAATAACACTTTGCCCGACCCGGGAATCGAACGCAGGACCTTACGCTCAGCAGTCGCTCTTGCAGCCATTAGACCATTAAGGCAGTTCATTGATAATAATTAAAATTAAAATACATTGAATTCAAGAATATCGGAAGCCGTGACCTACTTAAAATTGTCGCGTAGTGCTCAAACGTCCATATCAACGTTATGATACAACGCAATGTTCACAGCTTCACATGACCCGAGCATTGAACTGCTATAACGATCAAAATAATGAACACACATATAAAGCACTATGCACACGGTACAACACACAACAAGCATCAACAAACAACAGAACATAATGTGTCCCAACCCTACAGAAACTATACCCCAATAGCTATTGTGCTAGTAAAATTGTACTCGTAGGCCATACCCCAGCAAACAAAGCCCAAAAATATCGTATTTCATCACTAATTAATGCTTCCAGAACCAACACCAATTACGATACGGGCAAATAAAAGAACCAACTCGATTCCAATAATAAAGGGGAGTTTTATCGATTCGAATCGTGTTTACTGTATTGCCAGTTAAGCCTAATTTGGATTCTTTACTCGTTAATCGGTATGAGTGGGAATCGATTATCGAAATAATTTGTTCGAGATGATTGTTGTGATAATTAATGAGGGTGTGTGATTATTTTATGGGTTTGTAGGTCGTCTTTTTAAGCTTTATTATGTATTAGCAGCACCCGTAATTTATGTCCGCGTGGTATTCGAATATTTGTGAAGATGGTTCCGATGAGTCATTAAGAAATACAGGTTCCAATCACGTAATGTATAACTGAAAACTTTATTTCCCTTATATAATCAGTATGTACCTACTGGTAGCATATAGCGAAATTCCTTAACGAAATGGAGTAAACGATATCAAAGAAAGCAGTAGGTTCAGTAAGAGAAAACAGCTTAACGTTATATGCGTTACACTGAAGTGGAAACTTCGCTTAATGTAATATGAATTAAATTAAATCGTCAAGGAAATGAATGTCGACGCAGTACGTGAGATAATTACGTCACTCGAGCTTTGTTCTCACTGCGCCAGTACTTGAGCGAGTGGCAAGTTCAAGTCGTAGTTAATACTATGAGAAAGTTTAATAGTGGAACAGTTATTACTGTATGAAGTTTAAACGTTAGTGTAGGAAATTATTGGGGCTTTGTTCGTGTATTGAGGTGGTGGAGGTAGAAGGCAGTTGCAATAGAGAATATTCACCACGGTTATGTTCCCCGAAAGGTTAAGCAGAAATGTATACCAACATTTTGTCGATCACATTATCGAGTGGGCAAATCTATTTGCATCTACCGAGAAAAAATCCAAATTCCAAGCTGCTAATGAGAATTTAGAGAATAACTTTTCCCTACCTGGGGATTAAACTCAAAACGTTCTGCAACCCAGCTTACAACTATAAGACAACGAGCAGCTATACGATCATCACATCATCATCAGCCAGAAGACGTCCACTGCTGAACGAAGGCCTCCCTTAAGGGGGGGTTTGTCATAATCCCTACGCTTGGCAGGCGGCTTGGGGATCGCAGTGGCTCACCGATTAGTGAGAGGTCGCTGCTGCCCGTCCTGTGGTGTCTGGCCGCAGTTTTAAGACATACCCGGGTATGTCTGTCAAGCTATACGATACTGATACGTTATTTTCTAATATATACAATATCAGCCTTTGAATTAACATTTTTAATACATAATAGGACGATAATCTGAAATATATGTATATTAGATACAAACTTTAAGCTTACGACAAACATAACATAGTATCACGCCTATACTTCCTGAAGGTTCAGGCAGAGGTGTACTAATTGTACACCTACATTTCGCCGATGCCTTTATTAAGTCCAATGTAATAGGGGGCGAGTCTATTGCCATCTACCGGGCACAATTCCAGACTCCGTGCTGTTACGGAAATACCCAATTACACTGCCCGAACCGGGAAACGAACTCAAGACCTCACGCTCAGCAGTCGCGCTTGCAACCACTACCGCAATGAGGTAGTACAAAGAACATGTTCATCAGAATTTTACAAAATCGATTATATGACCAAAGAGATGATAGCATCAAATAGAATACTCGACTACCGCACTAAAACAGGCATATTATCAAAACTACTGGTAGCGTCTCGAAGAAGGCTCGTTAATTAAAGTCATATGATTCTTTTACAGGTAACTCTGTTATACCTTCATTATTTCCAAGGATACTCTTAGAGAACTGCCTCTTTGGTATAGTCCTGGGTTTAATACCCGGCTCGGACAAAGAGTTTTTGGGTTTTTCTGTGAGAAAAATTCAGTTTTTTTTCTTGGAATTGGGCCCATTAGAAAGCTATACGCTCGCCTGCATTTTATGGGACTTAATAATAACATCACTGAAAGCAGAATGTACACCTCTGCGTAACCTCTCACGGCGTGATCATTATATTTTTAGAATGTAGTACCTACATGATGACCTATTTTTATAACACGCCGTGCTCTACTTTGTAGGCCAATTTTAATTTTTTTATTATTAAGTCAATTAATTATCTTTTACGGACCTATGTAAATAAGATGACGATCGCTAGAAAATAAAAACGATAGATAAATGTATCGCATTGACATTTCCAGTGTGACTTATGTCAATAAATTCAGCTGCGGGTTTATTCTCTGTTGATCAAAGTCAGAGTCAAAGTTTTATAAATCAACTAGGCCTTTACAGGTTCTTTTTAGAAGTCGAGACTCTAGGTGCACGGTTCCAAAGGGTAGGGGTCCTATGAAGAAGAGACTGGCAAGAAATTCCATGGATACTCTTTTAAAAAAATAAAAAGTTCATGTACAATTAATAATTTCAAGTTAAAATGCATTATATAAGAAAAATACAATACAATAAGATCTTATCTTAGTCTTATATGTGCATCTTAAGTAAATTTTCTCAATAAGACACTAGATAATATGATACCAAATGGTATGCAAAAAGATATTCGTTTTGCATGCTTATATTGCATTGCCTTTAATTTTTAAGACTAGGCTTAATAGTTTGGTGGTATTTACTTCTTCACACTTCATCATCGCTCTTGTGTGTGTAGCTCTCAAATAGATTGCTAATGATACTTCCACCCTATTAAAACTAAATCCTACTAATATTATAAATGCGAAGGTTTGTGAGGATGGATGGGTGGATGGATGGATGGATGGATGGATGGATGGATGGATGGATGGATGGATGGATGGATCGATGGATGGATAGATGGATCTTTGTTACTCTTTCACGCCAGATCGGCTGAACGGATCTGGATGAAATTTGGCACATAGATAGATCACAGTCTGGAACAGCACATAAGCTACATTTTATACCGGGAAATCGCGGGCGGAGCCGCGAGCAGAAGCTAATATAAAATAATATTTAAATACTGTACCGAACAAAGCATATTTAATTCTATGACTACAATTCCAGAGTTCCCCAAGAATTTCTTAACTAAACAACAGTACATTGTTAGCCCGTTGACAGAATACGATTCGCTGAGCATTCAACTAATTGGTTAGTTACATTTTTACTAACAACTCGGATGTAATGGTCGTTACAATTTACTTCACTACTCTCCTTGGATTATTGTATTTCTATTTTCTTGTTATTTTAAATCTTTAACTACGTTAACCATATTTGTTTTAATACTAGTTTCTGTATTATGTAGTGTTTCAGCAGTTGCATTTATAGTTAAATGGAAACTATTCGTATCCATCAACTTAAGCTATCGCTGTGATCACATGGTCAAGTTCCGTCATAACTATTGCCGCTATTGGTTCATTGTAGAAACAAAATTAGGTCATAAGCGTGTCTTTGAACTTTAAAAGATAATGAAAAAAAAAAAAGTTTTAAATCACATTCCAATCTGTCTTCACTAAATACAACACCTCAAATGTTAAGTAAACCGCTAATTCAATAAAATTTTACGATAGTGAAATCATGCACCTTAGTTTAAAACTATTAAATAATCAAATATATTTTTATCCATGTAAACCATTTCTAGGCACTTATGAATAGTCAGACTCTAGTTGCTAGTTTATAAAGAAACAACAAATTTGTAAAACTCATAGATAAATTGAGCTTTCTAAGTTCGTTGTTCTATATGAGTCATCTACCGTCTCAGTTTGAAAAGAATTATTTAAAGCGGGATGAAGTATGACCTATATATTTAAAACAATAATTGCTTTTTGTGTCATTGTAATTTCAAAAGCAATACTTTGTCGCAGGTGTCGGTAATGGCGCGCATGATCCCCTCCCCGGACTGGTTCATCGGAGTGGACAGCTTCGATCTCTGTGTGGATGGCAACTGGCTTGACAGCATCACTATTGAGGTAAGTATTCAAACAGAATGATATACAAGCAAATAATATTGTATATAAATTAATAATGCAACCTATTACTGTAGCAGTGCTGGACACGGGCCACTTCACAGAATGGAATGAGTGGCCACGCTGGCCTGTGCTTTATTGGCCCTCCCTGGTGTTTCTTCACCATATTTTCCTTAAAGCTCCTGTTCCTGTAAACCTAATTAATTTGGCGAACAGAACAGAACACTGAGGAGTACTACTCTAGCTGAACAGTTCATTTAAACAGACCAAGAATACGCTACATATTTGTGTATTCACAGGTGGATCCCCTCGACGCAGGCACAGACAACGGCTTTACCTTCACCGCTCCCAACTGGCCGACCGCCCCCCAAGGAGTTGCATACCGCATCACGTCCAAGTATCCGTCGCACCCAGCAGGGTCTTTCTTCTATCCGCATCTAAGAAGACTCCCTCCGATTGCTACGTTCCAGTTTATAAAGGTTCGTTGAGTAATGATAAAGACAGTTGCTGTTTTGTTTATACGATTGTTACCGTTATTGCTATCGCCTGAGTGCATAGGGTCTATTAAGTGTTTTATTGTTTTTCGATTTCTGATTGATGATGCTAGACTAAAGATGCATTCTGTTTTGATATCACGTGCAGTAAAATCTCTTATTTCTAGTAATTATTTATCTTTTATGAATGAATTTAATTGTTCCAACAGTTACGCGAATATGAGCTATCAGAAGTGTTCCACCGCAACACCGACGACAGGAGATACGATGTCCTGCAACTGGACAAAATGAACCATAACAGCATTGATGTACTAGATGGTAACAGGGCTTTGTCCATCGCTGAAGAAGTGGAGAGAGCTGAGCAAGCACCCAGGATATACTCTGAAGGATCTATGACTACGCCGGATGGGGCTTATTCGTATTATTCTTTGTAAGTTTCAAAAGATAAATTATACTTTACTTTAATACTGTTGAATTTAAAAGCTGTTTTAAATCTTTTAAGCTAGGTGATTTATATTCGAGGTTATTTTTCTCGATAATCTAAATCTGAACTACATTAAAAAAAAAAATTATCGTAGTAGTTACACCAACAGTTCAATTGAACAGAAAAATATTTTAATCCCAATATAACGTTTTAACCGTGGATATAGTCCCTTTAAAATATTTATGTGTTAATTTAGCCCCGACTTCTTTACGATAGTGTCGTAAACTAAGGTACGTATCACACTGAGTGCATATATCGAGTTTCTTATACCCTAGTGCCTGAGTGTCGCCGTGTCGTAATAAATACTGTGCCCTATATTGTGTTAGAACTTCCAACATCGTTTAAACGTACTTTTACTGCTAGTGGACAACTGTGAATTTTTTTTATTCATTCCTCTGGTAACGCTTAAGTCTTTGATGTTTTAAATTTGATTATGAACTTAAACAATTCTTTCTAGCACGATTCAGTAGCATTTCCTAATTTTAAGGACATATGGAACATTTTGAGATCAGATTTCTCGTCATCTCAAAAGGTACACAACCTTTACTTTTGAAGGTGCCACAAGCACAAGCGTCTCACACTAAAAGAAACCACTTATCTCTGTTTTGCGCCACGATTCTCCAGTTGGCTATATATTATGTTGAGCCCTAAAAACAACACCTTTCTAAGAATACCTTTTCTCCAGAACGAACATGACATCGAGTACGACAGAAGAGCCTCGTTCAGCAAACGAGCTCCCGACATCAGGTCCTGCCGCCAGTGAAAGATCAGCTCTGCGCAGCCTGGCGCGCAGGTACCGGGCGAGGCGGCGACGCAAGCTTCGCGCTGACAACACCGATCCGGCTGAGAGGAGGAAGCGGAAAAGAGCGAGTGAGTGTCATCAAGCCATTTCCAACTAGCTTTTTCCAACTATGTTAGGGTCGGCTTCCAGTCTAACGAGATTCGACTGACTTCTAAGAATTCCAGTACGAATTTTCATCGACCACGAATGAGCTACCGTTATACCAAAAATTATAAAAAAAAAATTGCGCGCGCATTTGTCTGAACTCCTATCGTAAAGACGCGCAAATTATTTTCATACACATACATACGAGTATATTTGGCTCATGTTAACAATAATTCAAATCGAGGAATACTCTTACTAGGCCCCGGCCGACGGCTGGGCCGACGGGTGGGCCGACGGCTGGGCCGACGGGTGGGCCGACGGCTGGGCCGACGGCTGGGCCGACGGCTGGGCCGACGGCTAGGCTGGCCGACGGCCATTTGACCTTTACAACCCAATTACTTGGAAATATACGGATAGGTACCGAAAAAGTGTAAGTCTGGTGATGGATTTGGTGTGTTTGAAAATCCGGATCCGGCTTCCAATAGTGGAAAGGCCACCCCATGTTTTCACAATATCGCTTGCACTGTGAGATTCAAAGTGCTCAAAAGAGGATCTGGGTTTATCACCAAATTAGTCGTGCTAATATCAAAAGCCATCGTTATTTGAACCTGAACATGTCGTTTTGTTACACTATAAGAGAATTGGTGATGAATACGTAGTGAACGAAACGTAAAACTTTAACAGTACTTAACTATAAGGAAGTCCATGTTTACAAATGTATGCTTTTTGGTCTTAGGTTGAGAGTTAATGAAGATTTGTACATAAAATTTAATGGTCCATTTTATTAATCACATTTGCTTAATCAAATGATAATTTAGACTTCTGGACACAATTACCAAACGTAATTTGGGCTTATACTATATTTTTGTCCATATAAAGTCTCTGAGAGTCACATAAAAAAATATGGAAGTAGGCAGGTCGGTAATAAACATGTGAGTCGTAAGACCTTAGTTAACTCAGGTCAATGCCTTCACTAATCCTGGGACTCGTTGACTTAATATGCTATATTTTTTCATGAGGCACAGGGTGTACCGGTGTAGGCTTTTTCAGCTCGTTTAACATCTGAAGGATGTGAGAGGTCGTGTGGTAGTACTGGCAATAAATAGTTACGCATAGCATAAGAAGAAATAAATTACTTTTCTTCATAAAATATTCTGATAATATTGTTGAATAGTTATGATTCATTTTTATAATAGAAATTACAGGAATTCAGACGGCTGATTTGATTTCGTGATTTTGATTTTATTTCTACACGACAGGACTGCTAGACTGCCGGGTATCAGAATGGGGCGAATGGAGTCCATGTCGCAGCGATGGCGGCTGCGTGGGCTCAGCGATGCGCACGCGTCGCATAATTCGTCGACAGCGACCCGGAGGTGCGCCGTGTCCGCCCACCGCGTTGTCGCGGTGGTGCGCCACCAACTGCACGACGCAACAGCAGCGCGAAGACTGGCGGAATAATCTCACGTAATTCGATATTTCAGTGGTTCTGTTTTCGAATTTTGAAGTTTGAATTGTTTTGTTCGATTCCGTGTGTTGGAGTCAGTTTTTGGTATTAAGAACATTTTGCGAGTTCGAAAAAACGAAATACACGTACTAAACAACTTATGTGACTACAGTGGCTCCATAACGCCAATATTTGATCAAAAACTGGCTTCAAAGCATGATGAGGTCGTTACTATTAACGAGGCACAATTCTTTATTAGTGGCCAGATTCTAACACGTATTTAAACTTTCCTTTAAACTATTTATGATGACTGTTTTTATTTAGCATCTGTGTCTGTCCGTCCAAGTATTTTTTTTCGATTCCATTTAATCTTTTCGCATTTCGATATATTTTGGATGTAAAATGGCGTGTAAAAATATAATAAAAATGTTGTATAAAATAAAAATAGTAAGAGATGACTGTCAATGTTGGAAAATAATAGATAGTATTCGGTTCATTAACGCTGTACCTAATTAAGCTTCTTTCGATTTTGTTTGTTGGTCAATTATCGTTAGGGGTGACTAAGATTAGCATAAGAAAAGTCACGACGCGTAACCAAATAATATGAAAAACAAAAATGCTTCAGCAAATAATTAAAAAAATACAAAACTAAATATTTTCTTCCAAAAATAATATTTAGATTGACGCTTTCCAAACTCTTAGAACCTTATATAAAAATTGTTTAAAAAAAAGTATATTTATTACAGATTTTTGCTCTAGTACAAAATGATGTCGTGTCTTAAGCTATTAAAATTAATGGAGGAATGTTAAAGACCTATTCAATTTTATTTATTGACAGTTTTCCATAACCGTTCCCAATATTTCTACTCATAGATCCCTGACAATACTTTGGGAGTTAATAATAGAAAAAATACATATCGTTTACTTAAGTGTTTAACTTTGTGACAGTAATTCAATAAAATGTAGCGATTATTTTAGTATTAAATGGATCCAAAGATGCAGCTTTTATTTTTCATACAAATAAGTGTAAAAACTTTTAATTAAAAATAAAAATGAATAAACTTCTCGATGATGGAATTTCGGACAGGAGTTTGTTTGTTTTTATCAGCTAATAAGTATTAAAGTAAGTCTGTACTTAGGTAAGTTTATAATAGATAATCACAAAGCCTTCTGTGAGACTATGAATTTTATTTGACATTGTAATTAATTTTAGTAATATTCGAAATTCAGTGCTTGGTAGATGTTGTATAGTGCCATCCATTCAGAAGCGGAGCGGAGACAGTAAAAACGATTCTTATACGTTTTCAGAGAATTTAAACAATATATCGATTAAAATTCTCCCAAGGATAAAAGTCCGTTGCACTTCTTTTATATAGAAATGCGATTGTAATTTTGCTTCACCATAATAAGTGAGATTCGCGTTTTAGAAACTCTTTAGCAATTTGCTTTAAATGCCAAAGAACTAAGTTAGACTTAATTTTGAACTGACAGAACTTTCACGAAGATCGATTCACACATAACTCTTCAGTGATATTTTTTCGCACAAATATCAAACCTTTCCTATCGAAATTCTTCTTTCGTTTTTGCTCAACATTTTAAAACATCAACGGTGTGATGCAAAACATAATGTGTGTATCGATCTTATAATTTAGGCAAAGAAAAACGTTGTCGAAACATCTAGATATTAAATAAAGCTATAGTTTAACTGTAAAATAGAGCCAAAAATTTAAGCTGAAAGTGTTAACCTTAGTGTAAAACTTGGAGTATGTGTATTTTTTACAATGTAAATTATTCTGATTTCAGTAATAAAACATCTTGAATAAAAGACAATCGTTTCATTTTTATTGTAGCCTTTGACAGAGGAAAGATGGCGGGTTTAAATGGGTCAATCTCTTGACTTATGGACATGAAAGAGGCCGCATTTTTCCGTTGCAAGCGCTCGTAAAATAAAGTCGTTGTTTTGATTCAGAGTGGTTTCATAGACGGAACAGACGGTAAAGTTTGGCATATAACCATATCTGCTATTATTTGTTAGAATATATAACCGTTTATATGAACTGATCGCAATCGACATATCCGTGTAAGTAATATTTTTTAAATTTCTTTTTAAAAAACGTTGGCACCCACTAGGAATAATTCCTATATTGTGGTGCGTTTACAAACACAAATATTCACATGGACATACACCCAGGCCCGACACAGTAATCAAATATTTATAGATGATACAAATATCATCTACAGATAGTGGGAATCGAAACGCAACACGTAGCAGCAGTCGATCTCTCAACCACTGCGCAAATCGTGCCGTCAATTTTGCCCTAGTCTTGGTAATGTATCGTGGGTGCTTTTATAAACATGAATATAGGTATTCACATACGAAATGTGAAAATTATTGGTCTTATGTCCAAATTTCATATTTCATGGCGTTCATAGCTACATAGCTACCGCGTATATCAGTCGAGGTTAAGCAGTGCTTGCTTTGGTCAAACCCCTGTGTGCCTCAGAAAACATCCTAACTAATATTATAAATACGAAAGTAAGTTTGTTTGTTTGTTACCTTTTCATGCCTAAACCACAAAACCGATCGTCATGAAATTTTGCACATAAGTTGTCAGGGATACAGAAAAGGACATAGGGTACATTTCATCTAGAAAAAAATTACTGCTCCCGAGCGAAGGAGCAATAACTTTCGACGGTCACAATTTCTTTAGGACGCTACGCTAGATGACGCTACGTGTGACCCGAAAAAACACGCGGGCGAAGCCGCTGGCGAAAGCTATTGTTAAATAAGCAGTTGGTTCCAGTTATCTTATGAGAGTCGTTATTTGTATCTGCAGCTCAAAAAGTCTGACAACCAGTCCAACCTTAGAGCATTAGTGTTTCCAGTAATTGGGTGGCGGAGGTCAAATGGGAATCGTTATATGTAAAATGCTGATATTCAGCCGCGACTTATATTGGAACTCGATCCCGATGTAGGTAATTGGGAGGCGGTGGTGGGCTTCGGTGCGGTCTTCGAAGAGTTCCCGAGGCCCACCATATGGTGTCGAGGCGGATCACCGTGGTGAGTTTAGCCGGTAGGAGTCCGGCACACCCCTCCGCTCCCCCCAGGCGGAGGATAGCCCATGATGGGTTCTCACCACGCTAATCAAAAAAAAAAGGTAATTGGGAGAAGGCTAGGCAGACAATGATGATTTCTAAATTTCGTTTTGAGAATTTTATCTGAAACGACCAAAAGACAACCCTCTGAGAGTTTACCGAGACACTAAAAGGTAAATATAACAAATAGAATCATATTATGATATCATATTGTTCATACAAAAGAATCGGGGCATGAATGCAGCTTTTATTTTTTATAGAAAGTGAAAAAGAAAACGATATAAAAACAAGATAAAAAGAAACAGTTTTGAAATATAGGTCAGTTCGCTACTGAGATAAGTGAGCTTGCCACCTGTTACTACCCTCTCTATAACAAGTTATAATACTTGTTTTATTCAAAGCTCGAATTCACCTACTTAGATTAGGTACGAAATATGTTTTTACTGAGGTCAGGTTGGTCATACAATTTTTATTAGGTAAGTTTTTTATATTATGACAAAAGATGTGGGCCTAGATCGTCAAAATTATTACAGACCCTGGGAGAGTGGCGTATGGTGGAAAAAAAAAGGAAAATCAGGCGGAGGATGATGTTTACCATGACGTGTTTCGATATGTCTCGAAGTAAGATGTTTTTTTTTTATTAAAAAAATACACATTATACTGATATATTATATGCACGTAAGTTTTGATAGCCCTGTTGACACCGTACTGTATTTAGCAGAGACGGAATTGCACATTGTCTTGCACAGTGGCACACACTAAATGCATCAATAGTATCCTCTGGAATAGAAGACAGGCTGAGTGCCCTCTGAAAGCAAAACCAAGTCCAAATCAAAGAAACGATTGTATTCTTGTTCAGTGTCCTGTTAGAGCAGACTTAAGAAGTTCACAGTCACTCCCTCCGGGAAGTTCCGATCGGCACGACACCGTGGTGGGTTTCGGTGCGGTCTTCTAAGAGTTCCCGAGGCCCACCATATGGTGTCGAGGCGGACCACCGTGGTGAGTTTAGCCGGTAGGAGTCCGGCACACCACTCCTCCCTCCCCAGGCGGAGGAAAGCCCATGATGGGTACTCACAACGCAAAAAAAAAAGACTTAAGAAGTTCACCGGTAGAATGCTGGCATAAACCCAAATAAAACTAAAACAATATATTAAAAAACAAAACAATTACGTCTTTAAAAAGTTACCTACAAACGAACTTCACCTGAATGGCACTGAACTCACGAGCTGAATTACACTCATCCTTATAAAACGAAACAGCCGTTTTAAAAAAAAAAGTATCTTCATTTGTGAGGGATAATTGCCCCATTCTAACACAACATTAACCTTCAAACTTTTAATAGGCTTTTCACTCCGAGGAATAAAATGTAACGTATTTTTGTTACGTTTTCCAGCTTTTTTCGTAAAGGAAAATTTTCCTGAGTATTTATATGAAAAGTTTGCATATATAATATATGTAGGGTAGGTATAGGATTCGGCGAGGTTAGTTAAATGAGGCTATAATAATGTAGGGAAGTTTTTACACTGAATGTATTTATTATATTGAGGCTGTGAGTATTATACATATGAATATATTACTAAAATTATTCATTGGACTTCATATATTATTTATAGTTGCAGGTTAATAAAAACACACGTAAAATATTATGAGTACAGTTTACAAACGCAGATTATACAAGTATTTGTTCCTTGCGTAAATGTTCAAATATGTGTGTTAGAACAATAATGTTGTAAGCTATTGAGAAACTAGGAAAATCAGCAAGCCGTAAATCCGGCTTCTATGTGAGAACAAATCTTTTATAGAGTCATATTGACTGACTGGTTATGGATATGCCCAAGTTAATATATTTTTAAAGGTATAAAATTTCAGTGGGACTTGATCGATGTTGATGTTTTTTTTTTGTACTTATAGAGTCACCTGGTTGGTTCTTAATAGTTGAACCCGGTATATGGTGCCGTTGTCAAGATCCAGAAAAGGACCCGCTAATTATATACAAAAAAATACGCCTAATTTTAGAAGATCGCAATTAATTCATGCTAGTCTAAATGTTGTTACTAGGGACCTTTTTTTTTTTACGTGGGGAAATCCTCATGGACTACCTCCGCCTGGGGAAAGACGGAGGGGCGTGCCGGACTCTTACCGGCTAAAACCACCCCGGTGTCTCCTCGCACGTGCGCGCGGGGCTGCGGGAATCCAAATTCTTCCGCAGCCCTACACTATTGCTAGCCCGGTCTGCCCGGGCCTCGTCTCCTGCACGGGGTAGTGAGGTGTTCCACTACCCCGTGCATCGCCTCAGAGGCGTGCGCCGATACCCGCGCGCGCCTCCGCCTCGGGTCCATCGAATAGGGGGCGGGAACTTCCCCAAGTCCCTCGCCCCTGGACCCATTCATGGGGGCCGGAAAAGGGACCTAGTCTAAGCTTCGGTCATTGGCATAATTTTTCCACATCGTGCAACGCCCCTCAGACCATAAAATTGGGTCAGTTAATTATGTTCTCTTGCGATACAAATATCTTTTAGTAGGAAATTAGGCTGAAAGGATAGGTCATGTGAAAACATGAATAATGTAGAAGGTTTGAACGATATTATGTATTTGAACATAAACGCATTCATAATGGTTTCCGAGAGAGATTTTAGGACACTGTAGAGCATTAATTAGGTTCAATTAAGTCTAAAGCGAAGTTTCTTCTGTCGAGTGGGCAGGAACTATTACATGGGAACCTCTCATGCAGTTGTACAAAGATTGTTCAGTCAGCTATAGTGGTATCGAGACTGACTGCCCGGGGTGGTATCTTAGGTTTCTCTCATAGGTGGGGTCTTTCCTTGAAGTGTAATACTGAAGACATTATAAACCAATGGCGTTTCAACAAAAATGTGGTTTATAGAAAATACACGCTGCTTCTTCAATTTCAAAATTCAACTAGACAAAGATTTTATTTAGAGGATAGGCACCACGTTTCAGGTTCAAGAATTTTGCTAAACAGAGACATATCTATTCTCAAAATAGAGGTTTTGGTAGTACAGTAGTTCTTACGAGTTTATGAAAGATATGGTAATAACTATTATACGCAACTTTCGGGTGAAGTGCTGTTCGTTTAGCTAGGTATTTAACTATTATGAGAGGTTGCGATATATTCTAAGCCATTTTACAAGTGTGTTGGTTATTGAAAATATCTCGAAAAGAAGTCTCTTGACATAAGTTGTAAAGTAGCAATGGGCGTGAGCGGGCGAGTCCCAGTTCAAGCTGGCCAATTTTCTAACAAAGCCTAGTCTCAACTTTTTTAAAGTGCCAGAAAAGGCCTACTTAAAATTAAAAAAAAATGACTTAGACTTTGACTTTGAACAGCAAAACCCAATAACACAGTCCTACCGGGGATCGAACACAAGACCTCACACTCAGCAGCCGCGCTAATGAGGCAGAACTTGATCCGAATCTAATTCCCTGCTTTGTGCATTTCAGAATAGTGTTCATACTTCGTGACTATCTAAGATTGATAGTACCTACCTGAAGCTCTGCTCATCTAGTAAAGGTAATAGAGCGCGAAGACCAGATAAGTGATAGATAGAGTCGATTCAGTTAGACTGTTCCAAAGTCAGACGTCGACTGATTCAGATATATTATTTGATCGAAATTGAAACGTGAAGAACGATAGAAATTTGAAGTGTTATGTGTTCTATAACGGAACAATTTTCTTCGCGGTTTAAAACTCAAAACGAAATGTGGAATTCTAAGACAAGGAGTGTAATATGATTGTTCGTAATGAACATTCACATAAGGAACAAATTCGCTACTGCTTATCTTACAGTGTGTTGTGATTTCAACGTGAGGATAACAAGCATATCCATGCATGCTTCGAAATTTGAAAATCAATTGTTAGGCTTCTTATGAATTATCTATGCTCAGCCTACTTTTTTTTATAACATTTAATGGTTCCCGCTTTTTTCCCATATCTTAACACTTACTTACCTATACACCATTTTTAAGTCGAAATCAATATTTCTATTTCCTAGTCTTACCCCATACACCGTGAGTACCTACTGTAACAGAGTATAAAAACAACGTTTTCATATATTTGTTTGTTTGTAAGTAAATTTATATGGCAATTAAATTATATTATTGCTATCCTCTTCATGTGAATTAGAAACAAGTCAAATACCATTTTATCACGAACTCGTTATATCTAAACCGAACGGCAAAACCAAGTACGTACCAGATAAATTTATAGTCATTTAATGCTCCTTCATAGAGCATTTACCATCGGGAAATAAAGTCTTAATATAGGTGAGTAGGCAGCACTAATAGCTCTGTTCAAGTTTTTACTAGCAGATGCATTCAAACAATTTTACAATCATCTCTCTGATAACCAAATTTGAACTCTACATCACAGAAATGAGGTTGATATTCGACTGTTGGTATAGCTCACCAAGTTTTGCTCTGTTTAATACTATTTCCAAGACGAGTTCGTTACGCAGATAGAATCTTTAATTTCCTATATTTGCGCCAGTGTCAGGAGTTTTACAAAAGGTCCCCTGTATCGAGTGTCGTTTGAATTGTGAATAAATTAACTTTTGAAAGGGTATGCGCTTTTGTTTTGAGTTAGATTAAAAGAAATGGGATATGAATGATTTGATTAATGGACTGTTGGAATGAAAGCGAGTGAAGCAGAAAATTAAGTGAGTACATTATATAGGTTCATATTTATTACGGAGAAGAAATATTACTAAGATTCTTGTTTTGATAAAAGAACTCCAATCCAGTTTTCATCGTAGTTTTAATTTAGCAGTGATCTATAATAGATAGTTCTGATAGTTCGTAAACCCAATCTGTTAGTTAGTTCGTTTCAATATAAATTCATTTCAATTGGCATTTAGAAAACACAATTCCAAGACTACCTCGTGATGCGAAGGGCAGAGTGTGAGGTCCTGAGTCCGATTACCTGGCCAGGCATGAGACACGGCAAAGGCGAAATGTGAGTGTACACTAGTACATCTCTGCCTTCTGGGATTGTAAGTAAAAGTATGTAAGTAATTCTAAGAATACTTACTGTGGATTGAGAAACAAAAAAGTTCAATCACACCATTTTAACATAACATAGCCTCATGCCTGTATTCCCCGAAGGGTTAGGCAGAGGTGTACTATTATACACCCACATTTCGCCGATGCTGTTATTGAGTCCCATGTAATGGGAAGCGAGCCTATTGCCATCTACCAGGCACAGTTCCAGACTCCGTGCTGCTACTGATAATTTTCATATAGAAAATCCCAATAACACTTTGCCCGACCCGGGAATCGAACACAGGACCTCACGCTCAGCAGTCAGGCTTGGGACCACTAGACCAATGAGGCTATTTAATTTAATAACACTAATAAAATAAAAGAACCCAGGCTTACTATTAGCACAATCAAAGGCTGTTGAGTTTACTCAAAAATAAAATTCTTCTCCAAGAAACAACAACAAAGTCTCTCTCTCGCTCACGAGTTTTAAAATTTCGCGACGATCAAAAAGTTCGCCGGTGTTGAATGCAAAAAGATAAGAGGCGATACAGGCCGGAAGCCACTTCCTGTGGCCGATCAAACATCGAACGTTATTCATGGCTTGGGCCCAGAATGAAAACTTCCGTTGCGGAGATACATGACGAAACTTCGCAGAAATTGTCTGGACTTGGTAGGGTGGGCTAGTATTAAAAGGTCCTGGGGTAAAGTATTTTAGAGTTATCTCATTTTTGTAAGAGAAGCTTAGGTTTTATTATAGTCTCACATTGAATGTTTTATCCTAACTAATATTATAAATGCGAAAGTAAGTTTGTTTATTACCTTTTCACCCCTAAACCACTGAACAGATCCTGAAACTTTGCATATACGTTGTCAGGTGTACAGAAATGGATAGGGATAGGGTGCCTTTCGTCTCGAAAAAGTACTGTTTCCGAGGAAAACAACAATAACGTTCATATGATAATAGATGGCGCCACGTGTCTTTCGCAAGCAGAGTACAACCCGAATTGACTGTCAAATTCTAAATTAACGCGAGCGAATGCCGCGGGCAAAACCTAGTTATTTTATAAAACGTTGCTCCACATAAGGAATAATTCCTGTATCGTGGGTGCGTTTACAAACACAATAATCCCATGCACAAATACCCAGAATCAAAACGACGATAAGGCATACAAATATTTCTTCTATACGTGACTCAAACCCGCGACACGTAGTGGAGCAGTCGATTGCTCAACCACAGCATCAATCGTGTCATCGTGAACGGTGCTGAACGAGCATAGACAAATTAAATTAAATTTGGAATTTTATAAGCAATAACGAAATCAAACGAGCCTTTCCCACGAATTTTATTCTCATACGAAGTTGGATCGATCATGAGATATACTTTTTAACCTTACCCACATGCCTATACAAAACTCACCATTTATCCAAGAGAAGATCTTAGAGTTACATGCACTTTAAATAAAATTTTCAAGCACGCAGCGTCCTGTTCCGAACAAAAATTATGGGCACAGTACACAAAGGACGAATCAAAGTTAGTTGAGTACGTACTATGTCGGAATTAATTAAGAAACCAAAGATTTCATTGAATTGATCGCAATCTCTCCGATGTAATCTATCATAAGGATGCTATTACTCACAGGATGGAGCCTCAATGCAATAAAAACCAATGAAGTATTCCTTTCTTTCTTGTAAATTGAAGAATTAAATTTTCATCTGAGGTGTCACGAGAGGCACAACAAACAAATGGGCTTAAATGACTATGATAATACGTAGATACTGTGTAACCAAGCCAAATAATTTAATATCCATTGACGAATTACTATCCTACATTAACAGACCTCATACAAATGCAGCAATGGACGTCAAAAACGCTCATACACGAGCCATCGTGCGTAACAGCCATAAGACCCTGCATGTCACGAACGCGTCAGAGATAAGAAATGCAAATCCTCTTACAAATACATAGAAGGGGTGCTATGTTATCTACGCGCAATTTGAGGGGCGCAACTTAATGCAATAATATTGCGGAAGGGAGCAATCGCGGGGGTAAGTGAGTGGTATGAATTATGAGCCAGCGCCAAATATGTTTGTCGAACTAGTTGTAGGTAAATAGAATATGTATGGTTATCCTCTCAATGTAACGAAGGGAAGGGAGCACGAATTTGACATCACGAAACTTGTAGTTTTGTGCAGTCTTAATTTTTCGTCGTTGTTGTGTGTCTGCTGAATAAGCTCCGTCTATCTGGGTAGCCATTTATTTAGCAATATTGTAAATATAATGATGAAAAAGTAGATTACTTACATATAGCATCACGCCTGTATTCCCAGAAGGGTTAGGCAGAGGTATACTATTGTACACCCACATGTCGCCGTTGCTGTTATTGAGTCCCATGTAATAGGGGGTGAGCCTACTGATAGATTACTTCATTCTAATATATATTAATTCTTAACATTACTCCTTCCTCTAAGAAGTAACCAGTATTACTTCACCTTCAGAATTGTTCAGTAGATCTGCACCAGTGTAATCTGCCTAAATACAAATTCCCTGAAAATTCCGAGTAGCTATAACGTGCTTGTGGAGCATTCTAAACGAGAACTAAGTGCCTTTGGGTAAACACTACTGTATTTGGTCAAGAATACTGTTTGCCGACATACTGTAATAAGTTTATACTCTTTTGCGACTATGCGAAATACAACATCGACAAGTTTAACTGGAATTATTCAACACGTCAAAATTGACTCACCCTTTGCCAACCTCAATTAAAATTCTCCTCATTCAAAATCGAATCCGAACAATGCATTTATACCTACTGTCAGTGCTTCCGACAGCCATTGAATGTTGATGACGTATACAAAAGGGGCCCATATAATTGGGTTAGTGTTATGTTGCCCAAACGTGAGACTGATTAATTTTGGGAAATTTGGGAAACCCCTTATCAAATATGAGACGGGTTAATGCTGATATGAGATGGCAGGTGGACTAAGTAATGATATAGATAGTGCGGTTGTATCATTGTTGGGTGGAGGTATTCAATTCAGTGTAGGTAATATAGAAGGTGGAATATGAATCTCCCTATCTGTAGATATGCGATACAGAAATGAAGATTTAAGACAGGTAATCTTAAACGTGATACAATTTGTTTTGGAATCATTCAACTATGCAAAATGTAACAAAAAGACAACTGTTGTGGATTGGATAGAGCAGAAATAAATTTGGAGCGATGAACAGAACTTTAAAACGCGTTGACAGAACTCATAAAACGAATAGGTCATTGATCTTTTTTTATCGCTCATATATTGCGAATAGCGTCTATAATTTTCTTGCATTTACATCGAATCAATTCTCTTTGCTACCGCTAAATGCAATACTCAAGATTTACAAAACTTTCTTAACAAATAAAATGACTAGATGGCGTCGGCATTTCCTATGACTATCCCTGAACAATTTATTGAACATCGATTTCTCTCAACAATATAAAACTCAAACAACTAGTCCAACGGTCAGTTAACTCGTACAATGGTCACTAATTAGTTGGTCCATTCTCAGTCGCTAATTGTTTGATCGTTTGTCACGATTCGATCCATTTTGTTACTGACCTATTTTGGAAAATTCTGTTCTTTCCATCGAAATAATATGTTCAGTCCATGGTTCTTTCTTCTTTTGTGACATAATTCATTTTTTATGAAGTTGTGTTTTGTTTTGAATTTGGAATAACACATGATCGGATACTTGCTGAAGAGTGAGGGATTGGAAAAATGTTTTATAAGCTTGTCGTTTTGTTGTTTGAGAGTAAATGTTTAACTTCAGCTGGCCCTCCCTCCGCCAATGTGTAATAAACTAAATAGAGACAGAGAATAGTAACTATAAGCTAGTTATTAGTTGTCTATAGCATTGTGTGCACTAAGTGTCATACAAGTTATGTATTTGTCAACCTCATCATCATTCACCATACTGTTAAATTTAAACTAAATAACCAAATATCTATTAATATTATCTTGATGTAGTTACATACATATATATTTATGTATTACGCGTAACTAAAGACGTTCAGTTGAAGTTTAGTTAGTTTAATCAATTCGAGCGCATTGGCGGCATTCTACTGCCGTTTGATTATTCTAGTTCTACAAACGTGTAGGAGACACGCCTGCAGTGTCTTTGCAATTTAATCGACGTGTCATAAAATTACGTAAATTAGCCTACAGGTCTCAACAATCTGCGTTCAAACTATTCTAGACTTCTTCAGGTTTACAAACGTTCATCGTGATTAAGTGAATAAATATTGGTCGATTAAATAAAAATACCCTCGTTCATTTTTAACCCGCAGCCTAATTGCCGATGTAGCGACAGGCGTAGATCGCGATAACTTCTGTCAAACGTCATTTTTGTGTCATATAATGTACTGACTGACAGTGAGATTGCTGTCGCGTGGCTGTCGTGTTGCTGTCGCTTTTTTACGTAATTAGGCTGCTGGGCATGTTAGATATGACAACTATAATTTTCAATAGGAGCGCGCATTTTCAATAAGAGTTTAGTCAAATCATTTCATGCATTTTTACGCGCGTATGATTATTTTATACATTTTTGGTCGAGATCTAAGAAAACTCGCACGTACTAGTGGTCTTAGTGACTTTTTTCAATTTTTTTCCAATCACATTGGGGTCGGCTTCCAATCTAACCGGTTGCGGCTGAATATCAGTATTTTACACAGAGCGACTGCCTTCTGACCTCCGCAACCCAGTAACTGGGAGACACTGATACTCTAAGGTTTTTCAACCAGTTTGGTTGTTAGACTTTTTGGGTTACTGACACCCGTAACGACTGTCATAGGTCTTCGTATGATACCCAGACACTCGCGGTAACTATGGAGCTACGAGCCCCTCTGTTAAGGGGTCCTAGTGACTCAGTATACATAATTATCTCTATATTCGATCGTACTTACTACATATAAATAGCGATAGATACGTTATTACACTGTAATACAACATCAAATATTTAGTTCAACTACAAGTACACGAAGACACTAATGAACATTTGCATGAGCAAATATTAATTCATACAGTAATGGAGTGAATGTTAAGTTTTTTTTTTTTTTTTTTTTTTTTTATTCTTTATATATTAGGGACTTTTATAACGCACAGCGCATGTCAGTCCCATCGTACTCTAAGACATGTAGGATCAAACTGACGAAACAAATCAGAGTATCAAAGCCATGAAGTCAATCAACTTCCTCGCATCATCGCAACTCGGATTAGACAATATTTGATGGAATGCGCCTACATTATTCTTGTTCAGCTTCAAAGCCCTAAACAACTTATTTCTATTAGTCTCAAATCGAACACATTCCATCAACAAATGATGCATGTCCTCTACAACTCCACACACCTCACAATTGGGAGAGGCTATTTTTTTCATCAGAAAAGCAAATTTGTTACATGGAATGTGCCCAGATCTGAGTCTGTGAGCTGTAACCACTAATTTCCTACTTAACTTACTATTCATAAACCAAGGCAACCGAGGAGGCTGGCATTGTATGGTTTTATACCAGATTCCTTTTTCAAGTGAAATTCTGTCAAAGTGTTCCTTCCAAAAGTCATAACAGCGATTTTTGAATTTAGGCAAAATTTCCGAATAATCAAGCGTAATACTAGTTTCCGTTCCTTCCTTAGCTGCATGTTTGGCCAACATGTCAGCCTTCTCGTTGCCCTGTATTCCAATATGTGATGGAACCCATTGTAATCTCAGCTGAACACCTTTTTGATTCAGTTCGTCTATCTTAGATAGAATGTCATAAGCTATCGAAGCACCTCTGTGACCAGAGGCGCATCGAGCTATATGCTGAAGCGAACTTTTGCTGTCTGTACAAATAACAATATTTCTGTTTTGAGTTTGAACAACAAATGTCAATGCTTTTGAGATCGCAATGAGTTCCAACATCATAGTAGATGCAGGTTCACATATTTTAAAGCAGTTATTTTGGTTGTCTACACCTTGAGAGGATATGTAGTAAGCAGCCCCTCGGCCTTCTATACTCTTCGACCCATCTGTAAATATAGTAAACCAACCATTATATTTTGTGCATAATTCTTTAACAACTTCGTGTTTTAGTAAAGTACAATCATAGGCCCCCTTTGGTAACTTTACTGTATCTAAGTAAACAATGATTTCATTCATGTTAATGTTCGTGACCCATGTTCTTAGGGTATACATTAATAAAGGATAAGATGACGCTACTTCAATTTCTTTAACTTCGTTAAACGCTACAACCAATAAAGGAATAACTTTATTTCTCCAATAGCTATTTTGTCGAAGAGTATAGAGCTCATCTAATAACGTATTCGTTACATTATTTTCTACTGATTTGGCTTTAATGCAGAACTTATAAGCTAAGTATTTTCTTCGTATATACAGCGGAACCACACAAAGCTCACTCTCCATAACATGTATCGGAGTTGATTTGATAAAACCTCCTATAATACGTAAAGCTTGATTTTGTAATTTATTTAATTTATCTAAGTGACACTTCGCGCTAGCATCATATAAATAACAACTATAATCTATGCGACTTCTAATCAAGGCTATATAAATATTTCTTAGGTGTTGAGGATGCAAACCCCAGGATCTACCGGCCAAAACTTTAAGTAACTTAAGGTTTCTTTGAACTTTTTCGACGATTGTGTTTATATGTTTACTCCAGCGCAAAGTCCTGTCGACCCAAACACCTAAATATTTGTAACTCTCGACTAATTCTAGATTATAACTATTTATTTTAAGATCTACATGTGTTCTTCTAAAACCTCTGCTGAAAATACACACTTTAGATTTAGCAGCTGATAATTCTAATCCTAACTTATCCAACACACAACAAAAAGTATCTAACGCTATTTGAAGTTCACGTTGCACTTTATTTAAATCTTTATCCGTTCGGTATAACACAAAATCATCTGCGTATTGACACATAGTAACATTCCTTACTTCATGGAAACACTTTATTGTGATTATGTTGAAAAGTAAAGGAGAAATTGGGTCACCCTGAGCCAACCCTCTATCTGTATATCTTATGAGGTATTTATCTGTTTCATCTTTTATCATAAGATGTCTTTCGCTCAAGAAATTCCATAAATATTGACAGAGTTTTTTCCCAATCCCTATCTCATCTAGAGTGTTTACTAGTACATCTACTAACACATTATTATAAGCATTTGTAATGTCAACAAAACAGGCTACCGTCGGAGTTTTATGTGAAAATCCTGTATATATATGGCTAACTAATTTAACTAAACAGTCCTGACAAGACTGACCTCTCCTAAACCCAGAGGTATACTGAGAAAATAACTTGTTTTTCTCAAAATACCACTCAAGCCGCTTTGTTAACATAGAATGAAAAATTTTGCATATGCAGGATATTAAGGAAATTGGTCTAAGTTTTATATTATTGTTATTTGGTGAAGATTTTGGTATCGGTGTCACTAATATATCACGCCACTGTTTTGGAATAATCCCAGTGCTAAAAATAAGATTATATAGTTCTAGCAGATACTGTCTGCTAGCAGGAGACAAATGAAATATTAAGGAATATGTAATTCCGTCAGTACCAGGCGCTGTGTCTTTTTGTTTAAAACAATTTATCATCTCTTGTAAAGTAAATTTTTCCTCAAGTGTTGCATTATTTGATTTAAACTGCTGGTGTTTCGGGTAGACGTAATCCGGAGCGAGACTACATAGAAGTTCATACTTAAGTTCATTTGAAACCGATGACCTGGGCGATGCTAGTCCCTTTATCCATCCCATACGTCTCCACATATCGGAACTAGATGTTTGTTCGTTAACACTACTGCAGTAATTATGCCAATCTTTTAACCTCTTCTGCCTAATGACTTTCTTAGCAGCTTCTGTTTTGCGATCCAGTATATTTAAATTATTTGGTGTGGGATTTCTCCTAAAATTTTTAAGGGCCAATCTACGTTGTGCTATCGTATGTGACAGAGTAGAATTCCAATAGGACTTAGGCCGAAAATCAGCTGTCGGATTATTACAAAACTTAATAAAAGGAATGTGCTCATTCGCCGCTTTATTCAATTGTTCTATTAAGTTATCATATAAAGATTGTACATTTCTTGGAACGATAGTTTGCAGCAAATAGTTTTCTAAAGTTTCACTATACTCTGACCATTTTGCTAATTTGAAATTCCGCTTTTTAACTATACCAACAGAATTTAATATACTATTATATTTGTATGATATTTTTATAAACAAATGATCACTTCCTAAACTTTCGTTTATTATCTGCCAGTCTAACAAAACAGACAAATCGGTAGATACAAAAGTAACATCAGGGGAAGTATTCTGTGCAACTCCATCAACCAAGGTCACTCTTGTCATACTACCGTCATTAAGGGCAATAAACCCTGAGTCCAAAGCCGAATCATACAACTGAATTCCTCTTGTATCCGTTTTGGAAGACCAAGTTATATGGTGTCCATTGAAATCTCCGGCAATAATACATTTGTTTGAGCATAATGAAAATATTTGTTCCCAGTCAGATAAACTTGTACGAACCGAAGAAGGACAATATATTAGCACTATATTTTTAATTTCATTGCAATTTAAAATTTTTACTACCATAATTTCTATTCCAGGATTATGTATATCTATGAAACACTGCTGTATTTTTATAGATTTGTGGGTTATTATAGCTAGTCCACCATAACCATCCGACCTATCCTTTCTAAAAGTATTATATCCACTTACATTAAAATGTGTATCCTGGTCCAACCAAGTTTCAGAAACTAAAGCTACGTGCACTTTTTCTTGTGCTAGTAACAATTCAAATTCATTGCGTTTAGGCAGCAAGCTACGTGCATTCCACTGTATAATACGAAGAGATAACATCTTTCTACTTTCGTTATCCATTGTTGAACATAAATATTAATTTTCTCCATACATCATCGCTTTTAAACACTTTAAAAAATAATTTACTACATATTTCAAACATAATTTTAACTAATTTCTGTAGTTTCACATGCCAGTTATTGTCGGAAAAACATATATCTTTAACTTTTTCATATATATTATAAAAATCAATCTTAAAGTTTGTATCAACCGTCTCTGAGTTCAGGTCCTTTTCTGTTTCTGTGTCTGTAGCTTCTGCTTCTACATTACAACTTTCTTCTACCCAATTACAACTCGCACGACTATTTTCTATATTCTTCTTTCTCGGTATATATCTCTGCGAATTATTATTCTTTCCTGAACTATCTCTTTCTGCTTTACTAGTCGATGCAACACTCAAACTATGATCTATTGGTTTTGTTGTCACTGCGTCTTTGTATGTTTTTTTCTGTGTATATGTAGTAGTAGTAGTATTATATAGATTCTCATTTTTTAAACTACCAGTCTTCCTATTATTTTCTGTGTCCCTAGCAATACTGTTGAGTTGTTGAGTTTCTTTCTCTTGTAGATATATTTCCAATCCCTTTCGATAAGTACAATTTTCTTTAGTCATAATGTCTCTAATCTTTTTCTCTTTTAAGAAAACAGGACACTTCTTGTACATCGCCATGTGTGGTCCTTTACAATTCACACATACATATACATTTGTATCGCAGTTTGGATGTTGACTACCACATTTGGGGCATATAGTTTTTTTGGTAGGGCATGATCTTGATAAATGACCGAATTTCCAACATCCGGAACATTGTGACACAGGAAAAGTATAAGGTTCCACTTTGAACCTGCAACCGTAGCTGTATACGTACGGCGGCAAAGTGGCACCTTTAAAACATATTCTAACTGTCTCTGAGTTAATCCATTCTCCATTTTCAGATAATTTTTTAAGTCTTTTAGCTGTCAAAATTTCGTACTCGCAACTGATATTTTCGAGAATTTCTTTTTCCTCTGTTTCTAAATCTATTTGCCTCAGAGTCCCATAGCATAAACTAAGTTCATCAGTCATCTGCATTCTGTATCCTAAGTTGATTAATTTTTCACACTTCATTAACTTAGCAGCACTTTCTCTATTTTCAAAATGAATCAACACTCTGAATGCGCTTTTGTAAACCATTTTGACTATATTTGTAATATCACATGATCGTAACAGCTTGGCCATTCCGAATTGTTTCGGCAGAATTTCTTTTCCAGTCACGCATATAACAATTTTCTCCTCTTCGGCATTCTTGTCAACATCTGCCACCAAGCTACCATTAATTGAGTTTTTCCTGTTTAACCTTTTATGCCCTCTAATTACTGTAACAAAACCATCTTCCTCCACTATCTCCTCATCATCCTGACGACTTCTCTTCTCAGGTACTCGTTGCTCACACTTTTCATTTCCTCTCATCTCTTCCCATAACGTAGTATTAAGTAGTTGCTCACTTTCTATAGGTATGTCCTGCTCCATTGTCTCACTGCCACTTGAGTCACACAAGCTCACATTATTATGTATTTCATCCATTTAATATTAACATTATCATTACGTGGGTACACTTAAAAAGGACAAGCCGTGCGATAATAATATTACGGTCCGACGTTCCAAACGTGTGCGTCCGACTCGGCTGCTCACGCGCAACTGGAATGTTAAGTTGTAATAGTTATGTTGTATTAACAATATCTTTGGTTAAAAGCGATTAGCCTACGTACAAAACTCCAGTACTGCAAATCGGCCTACTTATTGATATGTCTATAAATCTGGCCATGAGACCATAGTGGCCTAACTACATTATTTACAATATTGAGTTTATGATTTCATACAGTTAAAATTGAAATAAAAATTGAAAATTTAAATAAATTTTAACAATCTACTGAATATTTATTGAATCACTTTTAGGCCACCCTGGAGAAACCATTTTGGCAGAAACCAAAATGATCAATTTTAAGTGTAAGAAATCATAAACTCAATATTGTAAAAAATGTAGTTAGGCCACTATGGTCTCATGGCCACATTTATAGACATATCTATAACTAGGCCGATTTGCAACACTGGAGTTTTGTACGTAGGCTAATCGCTTTTCAAATCAAATATGCACAAACCCACAAATAATAGGTGTCTCATAAATTTTTGTCAAAGTCGTCGTTTGAGAGACCAAAAATTTATTGGTGAATGTTGCCAGTAATGCAAAACAACATTCTCTATAACCACCACGCTCGTATTTTGCTCCTCTGCGCCAAATTTTGTATGAATATGACGCAGATCAGCGTTCACGTTATTGTCATAGGGATAAGGCCTCAAGATATTGGTGTAGCTATATGTACAATACTCCATGATGAATATATGCACATAACATAGCATCACGCCTGTATTCCCCGAAGAGTTGGTCAGAGGTATTGTACACCCACATTTTGCCGATGCCGTTATTGAGTCTCATGTAATAGGGCGCGAGCCTATTGCCCGCTACCGAGCACAGTTCCAGGCTCCATGCTGCTACTGAGAATTTCTATACAGAAAAACCCAATTACTCTTTGCCCGACCCGAGAATCCGAACCAGGACCCCACGTTGAGCAGTCGCGCTTGCAACCACTAAACCAATGAAGCAAATTAGGGGTTTTTTTTTTTTTTAAAACCTTCTCCCTCACTACGATTTCATCCGTGTCGTGAGTATATTTTTACAAACATACATGTCACATGCACACAAACAGACTCGAAACAACTATGTGTAGATCATACCAATATTGGTTCCGTGCGGGAATCGAACCCGCGACACTTAACGCAGAAAGCTAATCACTTAGCCACAACACACAACCGTGCCTATACGATTATAGTATAAGCATTAGGGTGTCCCATAAATTTCAAGTGCGATTTTTTTTTACGCATACCTTCTAAAAACTTTCCTAATAACCCAATATAGTCTAAAAACAAAAGATTAGTCCATTTTATGAACGATAACCCGTGCCGACTTGCGATTTAAACTCGCCCATACAAATTTCGCGGGTACTGCACTGCGACCTGTAACTACGTGTTTTATTTGTCATTTCATACGTGATTTTTTACAATATCAGTACGCTGTTATTTCTTGCATAAAGATGTCAGTTGAATTACGGAGTGATAAACAAAGTATTTTTCTTACCAGACTTCCAAAACCATTTAATAAATGGTGTAAAATTACCATCTAATCGACAAGTTCTCGCTGTCTTGTTTGACAATATTCGCGAAGTCAAACAACTTTTAGTGAAAGTGCTAATCTTGTGATTAGGAAGTGCAGTATATTTTGGAAAAACATAAGAATTCCTACAAAAACCACGTCTGGAGAGAGCTGCAAAAAATTGTAAAAGAACTCAGAAAATAATTGTGAAAGACACCTTCATAACTTATTTGATATTGCACATGCTGATGCCTTTGAAAGAATGAAAATAGAGGAAGACAAAGTATTTTTGAAGAATCAGAGAGAGCCAGGTCGACCGGGATGCTTACCTGATGTACACAAAAACTTGGCGGACAAACACAAAAGAGCTAGACTAAGACGATTAGAGGAGAAGGAAAGAAAACTAAGACAAAAAGAGTTACTGGCTCTTGCATGGACTTATACTACACATAACTTGGAATATCCACATGATTCAGACGAAGTCAGATTGCCAGCGGAAAGAATCTGATAACACCTAAACTCATCGTAGCTTTAGATCGATGCCAGCTAAGCATATGAGACTCCGTTTACATTCTTCATGCGCTCGTAGAAGCGCTTGGTCTAAACATCGATTACATCTCCATTAACAAATCCTCGATTCAGCTAATTCGCCAATTTGCTAAAACCATCTCAACTGCCCTCTATAACTGGAATGTTAATGACAAGGTACAAATAATGTGTTGCGACACAACATCTTCGAATATTGGACGTTTCAATGGAGCTTATGCTCTTTTGGAGCAGACTTTAGAAAGAGAATTGTTACTTTTCGCTTGTCGTCATCATGTGTATGAGTTGGTTCATAAAACTAACAAGATAAAGCAAATTACTAGCAGTCCAGATATTCCGATCTTTAAAAAGTTCAGATACAATTGGAAAAACATCGATTCAAATAACATTGAAAAATGCCTTGATTTCGTAAAATACCATGTTGCTGAGACAAACATTACATCTTTGTTAATGTTTTTTATAGCACAACTGAACAAAGCTTTAATAAAAGACGATTATCACGAATCGGTCGAATTATGCGTAGTGTTTTTGAGGGGGAAATTCAGATAGAAAAGAAGAAAAATAAAAATCTCGACTGAAAATCGACGACATTTTTCTTCAGGAATATGTGCCTTGGGAAGATAATGCTGCTTTTCTGGAAACTAAAAGAAGAATAACTCGTTTGAAGATTTTAAATGACACTGCTGAAAGAACTGTCAAATTAATGCAAGATTTTACGGACTTATCACGGCTAAAGAAGAGCAAAAATAATTCCTGTTGCGTTGTATCCAGGAACATAGAAATTTTTATCCAGACTGTAAAAAACATACCCTAAAGAGAAATTACCCTGGCTGATTGTTGTTATTTTATGTGTTTAAATAAAGGTAAATATTTCTCTAATTTGATTTTGTCTTTTATTTACTTCATTTATTGCATTTTTATTAATTTTATAGGAGAACCAAATATTAACATTAAACATGAGATTTGATAAACTTTGTGGCTCGGTCGGCACGGGTTGCAATCATGCTAGAATGATAAAATTTCATATTTGAGTATGGTTTTGCATTTATAAAAGATATAGAGGGTATGCATTTCAAAATTCGAAAAAAATTTTTTTTTGGTCAATTTTGGGACACCCTAATAAGCATATAAATATAATGTAATACATCACTACTAGGTATCTCCATAATTCAGAGCTCCATATAACTTATAACTCAACACCAGGTGGCTTGCAACTCAAACAAAACAACAACATTAAACTCTTTACATTTCACTGTGGAAAACATTATTCTTTTATTCCTAAGGAAATCATAAACAATGTCTGTGTCATTCTTGCCCACAAATCAAAAGCGGCTTGCGTACCTTTAAACAAACAACTTTATACTTTGCGTAAACCTAAACGAATTCTCAACTTTATGTTTGTGAAAATAAGAGTGGTAGAACTTGTAGTCGGTGTTAGTGGTAATGTGGTTTCCTCTTTCCGGACTTACCTGCACGTTTGTCTGTCATACAGTTGTTTATTGACTATTGTTTGCGTGTGTGTAGGACATGTGACATTAAATTAATGTTTATAAAACAGAATACAATGCGTTAAAATACATTTTAAAATGTACTGTTGTAAATAAATAGGATTGAGTAGGCCTTGTTTTAAAATTATGGAATATTCTCAGTTCTGAAATGAACCCTAGTATTTTATATTACATTTGTAGCGACTATTACTTCGCACAAGCGCCATCTATCATAGCGAAGTGACAACAGCAAATCCTGAATCTCACTATGAGAGTTTACAACGATTCTAACACATAATTGGGCTTCGGCCCGCCAGGCTAATCACCTAGGCTAGTCGGAGGATCGTCACTTTTCGATAGAGGAACACCACACCTCGTTCCTCCATACATTAAAACAATAAAGCCCACTTCAGTCTAAAATTCTTGTAAATAAATAAATATCAGTAAAGTGGGCAGTGGTTGAGAAATAGCATGTTGCACTACGTGTCGTGGGTTCAATTCCCTCACGGAACAAATATTTGTATGATCTACAGATAGTTGTTTCGGCTCTGGGTCTTTGTGTATGTGAATATTTGTAAACGCACCCACGACACAGGCATTATTCCAAGTGTGGGCCAAAAATAAGGACACACAGTAAAATGCCTTTGAGTACCTTTACGGTCAATTAAAATGAGCTTAAACTGTATTTGAAGAAACAGTCTAAATCATATTCGTGCTTGAACACCTTTGTTTATTGTTCTATTAAATGCAGATAAATGCATCTAATATTGTGACTTGTTATAAAATCAATAACAAAACAAAACCATAATAAGATTATATTCCAAAAGCTGAGTGTAAAAAAACATATCGACGGTGGAAAGGAAAAATGTATTCATTTATTTCGATATCATATCAAGTACATGTTACACATCATCATAAAATTAATTAATGCACTAATTGGGTGTTCATTCAATTGCCTATTACGTAATCTGACAACAATAAATCCATTGAACAATACCGTATCTAGGTCACCATTAAAATTGTGGATTTATCATAATAATTTATAAGCTAGCAGCTTCGGTTGGCGCAGTGGTTGAAAGATCGACTGCTGAGCTACGTGTCGCGAGTTCGATTCCCGCACGGAACTAATATTTGTATGATCTACAGATAGTTGTTTCGGGTCTGGGTCTTTGTGTATGTGAATACAAACCGTGCCTCGGAAAGCACGTAAAGCCGTTAGTCCTGCGCCTGATCTCTCTCCGGTCGTGTCGGATTGCCGTCCCATCGGACTATGAGAGTGAAGGAATAGAGAGAGCACCTGTGTTTGCGCACACACTTGTGCTCTATAATATCTCCTGCGTAGTTGGCTAATCTCCGGTGAGATTGGCCGCCGTGACCGAAATCGGTCAGGAGGACATTATAAGCTAGCAGGCTTAGTTAAAGTTGGGTTAATATGAATACTTATAAGATGTAGAAGATGTAAAAATCAATGTTTGTTTGTTTGTTTGTACATATTTTATGCGCTGCCGTACCGCTCATCTGATTGCGATAAAACCGTGTTAACTTATTGCTTATATACAATTAACTTATAGTAGGTGGCACGCATGTCGTACCGGCAAATGTATTTGAAAAAGCATTTCTACAATTATCTCTTCTGCGGCAGCAACGCTCCGGGTACCAGCTAGTAGGTATTCATTACGACGAAACCACTGAACAGATCGTTATGACTTTACAAAGAGGTAACTTGGGTCCCAGACATAGGCTTATTTTTACTATTGCAACAAAACTCAAAATATACGCAGATGAAATCGCGGGCTAACTAGTGACATATTATTTAATATAGTAAAGAGATCTCTCCGGGCCTGAAAGATCTGGTTGATCCAGCCTGTCACGGCCATCTTAGGACAGACACAGAGAAAGGTAGATAACGCCAGCTGTCTGTCACAACATACCCGAAAGTTTCGTTGAACCCCCATCCCGGTAACGTTGCCAAGGCTGAAATGAAATGAAATGAAATGAAATGAAATTATTTATTTTGCAATTAGGATTTTTCAATCACTTTTACACGTCTTTTTTAAACTAGGCGTCGGCATTTCCTATGACTATCCCTGAGAAGAAACGCCGAAACAAACTCAGGGGTCAAAGTCTATTTTAAAGTCCAGACAGATTGTAATGATGTAAAGGTTTATGTGAGACAAATATAGGGTGGAATAGCCTTTTGAAGAAAGTGCCATAACTATTTGAGCTAACCTGTCGCAACAGAGTGCAAGCATGCATCAGTTATCGTGAGAATTAATGAAATGAAGAGCGCTCAGCCTAGATCTCACTCACATTTACAATGTATAGCGGTTATATATAAGAAATCATTTCAATTTAAACGACATTACAATATCAAAATAATGAAGTAAATAATATAATAATTAATGGCAAAAAGTGTATATAAAAAAAAAAGGAAAGGCTAAAGAGCGGTTCAATCCCAAGCGTTTTTGTCATCTAAATAGTCCGAAATTTTATAGTATCCTTTTTTACAAAGTTTAGATTTAATTACAATTTTGAACTTCTTTAATGTTAAATTACGTATATCATTGGGAAGTTTATTGTAAAAGCGTATACATTGTCCCATGAACGAGTTGCTTATTCTGTGGAGGCGCGTAGCATGTACAGCAAGGTTGTGTTTATGCTCTAGGCTCATGGTGTTACTATAACGATTTGTTATAAACCCTTTGTCGTTTGTATGGTGTATGTTTTTCTACAAAATATTAATAAATGTCTTGCGTGTTATTCCTAGTGGAATTTTCCTTCGGTGTGGGACAAAGTATTTTTTTTTATATATTTGTCTCTTTTCTTCCTTTAAATGTTCTGAAACGCAACTAACAACCATAAGTATCTTGTGAATTTCTGTAAAGTAACGCCTGATTCCATCAGTTACCGATAGGCAATGTTTAGCTTTGGTTGTCTTGGTGCCAATAACAAATTACGCAAAACCTCAAAAGAGAGATCCGTCAACAAAAAATATAATTGTCTTTCATTCTTTAACCATGGGTGTAGCAGGGGGTCCAAACCCCACTGAAATAATCAAAATATTACATTGAAATAAGCAGAGGCGAGGAGTATACATTTTTACAAAAATATTGAATGTACATTTTTGTTGTTTTATTTCCTTAAACCCCTACCAGTACTAAAACCTAGCTACGCCCAGTGGCGTGCGGTGCATAAAGACAAAAAGACACTGCCTACCCTACATAACTCAGATAAATATTTATTATAAGATATTTGAGGTGGCAAATCACATACATCATTATTTAATCGACAAGACGACGAACCAATACCAACATGGAGTAGGAATTTTTGGTAAGTAAGCTTTTAAAATTTTCTGCCTACCCTGTCTAAAAACTCTGTGCACACCGCAGGCTACGGCCGTGTCTTTCTATATAATTTTTGCAGTAAACCGTTATATGGTACCCAAACTTGCACGTAAACAAGCCCGTCCAGAGATTCATGTTCATTATCATTTATATTCAGCGAGAGGGGTGCACCTGTTCTGTAGACCCGTTAAGATTTATGAGCGCTATGTAAAAGTGATCAAAAGTTTTCCTTTGTATGGTAATGCCCTTTTTGGCGAGATTTTGAAGATTTGAGAAAAGCTTTCAATAAAACAAGTGAAGTCTTTTGAAGGTTCTTTCTTGCTATAGCTCGCGTCTAGTGAGCGTATCGTGGGTTTGATTGCCAGGTGGGAGAAATTTATAGGGAGGTGCTCAGTTTTTCTGTAATTTTCTTAATATTAGCAGCTAGTTTGAAATACTCTTCTGCTCAACTCTCCGAGGATATGCTATGCTATCACCAATCCACCATTATGAGAAAATAAGGAGGTTTTTTTAGCGCCTAAAAAAGTTCCTAGCCAATTATCTGCAGAGTCAAAGACATTTTGATGGCAACATTCCAAAGGCCATAAAAATATATCTAAGTATTTGAATTTCGAACAGTTTTTGAATGGATTCATTAAAAGAACATTAATTTGTTTTTTTTCTAATAACTACTCGACTGCCACATTAGTTTAGTATTGGCAAGCGTGCTGACTGCTTAGCTTGAAGTCCTGAATTTGACTCCCGGATCGAGCAAAATGTGATTGTATTTTTCTGCGTGGAAAGTCTTAGTAGCAGCACGGAGTCTAGGACTGTGCCTCGTAGATGGCTAACCCTTCGGGGAATATAGGCGTAATGCTTATGTAATTAACCGACTATTACCTATATATGTATATTGACAGTGTTCTGCTATTCATTATATGTAACTCTACCATATCGTACCATTTGATTAGCGATCACATTCAGATTCATTAAACTGTAATTGATCATTGACAATGATGACGTACATCGTATCTATGGTTGACTGGTCAATCTGTCATGTATCGATATTAATAGTGATTATATTATCGTTCAATTAAAATCAAAACATGAACAAGACAACACTATCGTTGGATTTATTCGGATACTTATCCAAATAAACCCAAATAGTGTTGTTTCTCTGTGTTACTACATTGTGAAAAACACATACACATTATAGATAGTGCCATCCACGAAGACGCGCCCCACTATTTTTGGCCGAGGCTTTCCAGCTGACCGTAATGCTCTTTCGTGATCAGTTAATATTTCGTAGTGTGCGTGTGCACTCATAGGTAATTAGTGTGTATCGACAGAACTAAAATACTAGCGGAAGGTTGCACACTTGTACTGTAAGCAATTAGAAAGACGACACGGTTGGCGTAGTGGCTAAGCGATTAGCTTTCTGCGCTAAGTGTCGCGGGTTCGATCCCCGCACGGAACAAATATTTGTATGATCTACAGATAATTGTTTCGGGTCTGGATGTTTGTGTGTATGTGAATATATGTGTTTGTAAACGCACCCACGATACAGGAATTATTTCCTAGTGTGGGGCAACGTTTTCAAAAAAAAAAGTAAGAGGAGTGGGACGCGTCTTCGTGGATGGCACTATCTGTACTCTTAAGCTATATGCGTAAACATATACAGACTAAACTTAATAAGTTCTAAGTATGAATTCATCGGTCTTATAGTAAAAAGTCGGAAAGAACCTACTTTTTTTTTTAAATAACTTTTCCTCACTTATGGAATTCATTCCTGTATCGTGAGTGCTTTTACAAACGTACATTCAAGCGCACAAACACCCAGATATGCGATAAGAAGGCCGGGAATCGTCAAAAAAAAAAAACGTATTATGTATAACACTTTTTACCAGAACAACTATCTGTAGGTCGTACAAGTATTTGTTTTGTGCGGGAAGTGAACCCGCGACACTTAGCGCAGCAGTCAATCGCTCAACCAACCGTGCCGCCATCTAACACCCACAATGCTATATTTTCTGTATGTAATTCATAGTTCAAGATTAATTCAAAACTCATACAACAACTCAATTCTTCAACGTCGGTGTTATGTTCACTCAACGACACAATAATGTCACATTGTCTGTTTTATGTTAAACACAACGTAAGCAACATTAGGTACAGGGGGTCAATTCTCGCGCGCGGATTATATCGAAATCATGTCCATAATCATGGCAGATACCAGCAGCGTAATTACCGTTGTAGCAATCAGTTTGCGACAGGCGTAGATCGCGCGATAGCTTCTGCCAACGTCATTTTTGTGTCATATTGTATGTATTGGCCAACAGTGAGGCTGCTGTCGTGTCGCTATTTTTACGTAATTAGGGTGCTGATCCACGCAATCGAAACTTTACTGAGTCTTTCTATAAGAGAGAATATATCTAAATTAGTTTATTTCGAAGCACTTGAGAATTGCCCCTCAGGGTTGTACAACATAAGAGAATCACAGATTATAATATTCAAATTCATGTTCTAGAACGGGTCCTCATTTGTGCAGTTTCAAGTGATCTGAAACGTTTCGAACGCACCTAGGGTTTGCAGATTTGAATAGCGCCCTAATTTTAAGTGAGGTTATTAACCCTTTGTGATCCCACTATTGTAACCCGTTCCCCCCAATCAATTTGCACTGGCTTGTGCAAGAATTATCATAATATTCATATAAGTATTGTAAGTAATTGTAAGTAATTCTTTGTATTGGTAAGCTAAATGGACATTCATACATACAATGTGGATGTCTCCATACACCAAAACTTTAATTCATTCGTATTCAACTCCCAGAGATGACATCTATACAGGAAACTGAAAGGAGTTCATTATCATTTCTTTTCACCGTAAACACCTGAGATTTGCCCCATACGTCCATCTGAAAGTAAACTTTAATTGCGTAACACTAGAGTCTAATCTCGCCTGAATAGCTGTTAATGATGAAGTCGAGTTGCTGGCGGTTGTCAGAGGGAATAAAAAATCGGTGGAAGCGGGTGTGAAATCAATGGGGATTTGTGTGTCCGTTCTCAGGTATTCATAGTGGCGTCGTTAGGAGACATTCAGAGGGTTGGGAATACTACGATGTGGCGTGACACATATTCAAAAATATGAGCATGTATGTTAGATGTTCGAGCGTTATAAAGGATTATATTCCTTTTTGAAACAAGCGAATATAAATAATAAACGCGACTAAGTTTCCCCAGGCACATTGAAAGTTCTATGCAATGATTTTTTGTATTTTGTTTTTTCAGTTATCATTTGTTTAGCGTTTTCCCAAATACTAGGGTAGGCTTCCAATCTTACCGGTTGTGGCTGAATGTCAGTATTTTACACGAAGCGAGTTATCTGACATCCGCCATCCAAATACTGGGAGACAGTAATACTCTAAGATTAGACTGGTTGTCAGATTTTTTGGGCAATTGATACCCGTAATCACTGTCATAGGTCTTCCTATGACACCCAGGTCCAACTGCTTAACATGATGTGTAAAGAATAATTTCCCATTGAGCAAATCGGACTATCTCGTAGTGGCTTTTCAGTTAGTAAATAAAAAAACTATATGATCTGGTTTACAATCACAATCCGCATCACAAGTAAATATAAATCTTCGGTATTGATAACGAATTAATCATTGATTGTTAGTGCCTTAATTACTTAACAATCAATATTTTTGATATAACAAAAACTATTGACTGCCTCGTTTGTCTAATGGTCGCAAGCGTGGGGTTCGATTCCCTGGTCGGGCAAAGTGTTATTGGGTTTAAATTCTCAGTGGCAGCACGGAGTCTGGAATTGTGCTCGGTAGACGGCAATAGGCTCGCCCCCTATTACATGGGACTCAATAACAGCATCGGCGAAATGTGGGTATACAATAGTACACCTCTGCCTAACCCTTCGGGGAATACAGGCGTGATGCTATTTTATGCTACCTATGTATAAAACTATGATACTACTAGTACTAAAACATAAATTAAGTGGGTATTTGCAGAAAACAATGAACATGCGCAGTAGAACACTTTAAATCATAATTTATATGTGATTAATAACACGCGGCACAGAAAGTACGAATAATAAATTTTAATTATGATAAATGATGTCACGACTCTCGTTAAATCAGTAGGGTTGTTACCAAAGTGTTAGTAAATTACCGGAGGGATGGTAATCGGTCGTACAAGTGGGTGATGACGGGATTTAGAGATGAATAATTATTGAAGCAAAAGCAGTGATAGCCTCGTGGTTGAACGCTTGCCTTCCATGCAAGATGGTCTGAGTTCAAACCCAGCCCGCACCTGTGACTTTTTGGAATCATATGCAAATAAGAATTTGATTGTCACTTGCGTTAACGGTGAAGGATAACATCGTGAGGAAACCTGTACACCTGAAAGGGCTGCATAAAATTCTCGATGGTGTGTGTAGTTCGCCAACTCGCACTGGACCAGCGTGGTGGAGTAAAGCCTATTTCTTCTCATTCTGAGAAGAAGCTCTCGCCCAGTAATGGACTGTTTTTTTTTTATAATTATTGATACCGAAAAACAACCATAATAGGTTCATCAACTTCAAAATGAGTTTTTAATGTCTAAATCTCTGTATAAGCCAATTTATAATAGTACTAGCTGTGCCCGCGACTTCGTTCGCGTGGATGTCGGAACTTAACAATGTATTTTATTGTGGGAAACGCCATTTAAAAAAAAATATTATAAAAGTTACATGAAGTTAAGAAGACCAAATGCAATTAACCGTATTTTTTTCTAAAATAAAAGAATTTTTCTAAAATAAAAGTAGCCTAAGTTACTCCTTATTACATCAGCTACCTGCCAATAAAAGTCCCGTCATAATCGGTCCAGCCATTTCAGAGATTAGTCTATACAAACAGACAGACAGACAGACAAAAATTGTAGAAAATGTTATTTTGGTGTATGTACCGTATATATTCATATGCATGTAGTAAAAAATGGTTATTTCAATATTACAAACAGACACTCCAATTTTATTTATATGTATAGATTATGAGTCTGCTTTCAGTCTTCACAAATTCAAAAACAGAATGTTCTATTCTTTATTTGTTCTTATGTAAATACGTACTTACGTTTGTACGTTCATATACTAATAACATGTAACATGTTTAAGAAAAAATATCAAAACAATTTTATGGATGAAAAATTATCTGTAGGTTGAGCTTTGAGGCGGGTTATACACTGAACGTGTAAACAATTGTACCTATGAACATGAAACATTTTCACTTGGTGTTGCTCCCTGAGGAAAACGGCTTGAAATAGAGATAATGAAGTGGATTTTACCCAGGATTTTTGGGGTTAGAAAGCTGTAAACACTACAAATTATTCCTATAATTTAGTTAACTAATAGCTTATGGACTTCGTAGACTGGCTGCGACTCACCTAAAATTATACTAGTGTTCCTTGATGGGTTGAAATGAAATGAAATGAAATTATTTATTTTTCAATTAGAATTTTTCAATCACTTTTACACGTCTTTTTAACCGACTTCAAAAAAGAGGAGGTTCTCAATTCGACTGTATATTTTTTAATGCTTGTTACTCGATTATTCTGTCAATTATTTAAACTAGATAGCGTCGGCATTTCCTATGACTATCCCTGAGAAGAAACGCCGAAACAAACTCAGGGGTCAAGGTCTATTTTAAAGTCCGGACAGATTGTAATGATGTAAGGGTTTATGTGAGACAAATATAGGGTGGAATAGCCTTTTGAAGAAAGTGCCATAACTATTTGAGCTAACCTGTCGCAACAGAGTGCAAGCATGGATCAGTTATCGTGAGAATTAATGAAATTAAGAGCGTTCAGCCTAGATATCACTCACATTTACAATGTATAGCGGTTATATATAAGAAATCATTTCAATTTAATCGACATTACAATATCAAAATAATGAAGTAAATAATATAATAATTAATGGCAAAAATTGTATATAAAAAAAAAGGAAAGGCTAAAGAGCGGCTCAATCCCAAGCGTTTACCTTGCCTTACAACCACAGAGAGAATTCCCGGTGTCTAGGCCGACTACATAGTGACAAAAGGATAGTGTTAAAGTATCAAAGTGGAACCAAAATAATCATGCTAGGGCTTTATGCCCCGATACAGCAAAATGGCAATGTGGTAGACCGCGAAACTGGTGACAGGACAAACTGGACACACTTAACAAAGACTGGTCATCTTTGGCCCTCAATAAAGCATGGAAATCAAAGGGCCTTCCACTTCCACTTCCACCAGTAGCACTTTTTCAACATACTCAGATATCAGAGTAGCGTTGGAGGTACTTATCTCTCACACACGACCATTCATTGTAGCGATATCTGTCGATGCTCATGCTAGCAGTGGCTAATCTGATGCATCTTTGAATAATGTAGGAATACTTATTTTAACTCCTAATATACTGCGTTGGGTACGCATATCTATACATTTATACGTCGGCATTTGTTGAAATATATATTTCTGCAAGTTTATAAATATTTCGTGGTGTAAACAAATAATAATAAACTTACATAATTTGATATCAGTTCACGAATATATTTAAAAGAATATCCATGGAGTTTCTTGCCAGTTCTCCTCTTTACAACCAATTTTTTGGAATCGTAGACCTGGAGACTTATTAATGTTTCAAAATTGCATGTGACAGTTTTATCTATATGTATATACAATAAAATTATAACAGGCCGATGTCTGTACATTATATATATTGGAGAAAAACCAATAGGGGGTCTTTATTAGAGCAACAGAAGCCAAAACAACGGTTTTTAGAATTGTTGTCTGCATGTTTGTACACGCATCACGCTAAACTACTGCATGGATTTCAATGCAGTTTTCACCGATGTATTGCTAGAGGTATAACTTAAAATATAGGCACCATTTTACCGCAGGAAAATTTCAGATTCTAAATTCCACGCGTAGGTAGTCGCGGGCAAAAGCTAGTTTGAAATAAAAACCTATTTATTATATTTTATGAAACTAAGAACAAACAATAAATAAATGGAAATAATAACAGAAACTGCGCCAGGCTTTAGCCACGACCACAATATTTCCATTAATAATAGTGTCTAGACTCAACCGCACGTGAAAGGCTCATTAATATGAATATTTAATAACCTTGCCTTTATTAAGTAAATACCAGCTGATCAAACCGTTGAACAAAACATATTGAATATCAATAAAGTAAAAAAATAGTAAGTTTCCAGTCCGACTTCCGAGGGTAAGGTCTTGATCCCAATATTCGGGTTGGTTTTATGTTAATTCATTGTGCGGAGGCAATGACTACAGCCAAAATAAAAATAATCATTTTGTTTCGTCTTATGTTTCGTAGTAAACATATTATGATTATGTGTTACAGATTTACGGAGTTACCGTTTTGCATCGTGTACTTATGTGACATCTGAGTGTTTATAATATAGACTCTATATATTGTACATATAAAGACAGAATCAAAATTGTCCAATGTAAAGGTCTTATGACATATATATATATATATATATATATATATATAAATAAATTAATAAATAAATGTGAATGTATGTTTCTTATGGACTTCAAAACGAATAGAGTGATTTTTATGAATTTTTAGGTAATCTTCAGATTAGCCTAGCGGATCCAGTGAAGTTTTATATCACATTTTTTTTTTTAAATTTTGTGTCGTATGTTTCCGACAAATTATCTGACTATAGATAATTAGTGCTACTCGTACGAAGCCGGGGCGGGTCGCTAGTAATAATATAAAATCAAATTTTGTTGTCGGCTTGTAGGCAAATGAATTGATAACCCGCCCAAATAGAGTATACATGAAAGCAAAATATGCAATATCCTAGTCATGTACATCTCAATATATCCGAGTTATCTAGTTTCAAATCTGGGCTGCGTTGACTGATGGCTTGCAGCACACACCGCACGCTGATAGATGTTGTACTGCCATCCGAAGTACACCGAGAGCCGGGATGAACATTTTGATTGGTATTTAATTGGATAGTCAATCAAAACCTTGTTATTTTTTTTAGTAAAAAGCGATGAGTATGCAATAAATATTAATATCTGAAACGGAAAAATTATATACTACTGTAGCAACTACTCGCAACATAGCAATAGTCCTGCACCATCTATCGGAGCAAATCGAGACAGAAAACCTTGAATTGCACTATGCAAATTTACGACGATTCTTACACATACATACATAAACGAATGTCCGAATTATTGGGCTTTGGCCGCATGGCTAATCGCCGTGTCTGGTCGCAGGACCCTCTCTTTTCAATGAAGGTTAAAGTTTAAGTATAAAATAGTATCTGATAGTATAATGCGTATTACTTAACGCTACATTTGTCTAAGAAATATAATTACATGTTACAGAAACAAAGTTTTGACCTTTGACCTCTTAAACAGTCGCGTTCAGCGTGTTTATGATTTTTTGGCCAGTTCTTGAAACTTAAATACCAGCACAATGGTTTAATATTAGCTGAAGCTTAAAGGACATCTTTTCAAAAGTAACAATACGACTTTTACTTGTTGACAGAATAAAAGTAATCGCCTTATTTTTATATTGTGTTACTGTGTTAATATCATAAACACAGAAAAGAAAACAGTTCACAACTTTTTAAAATATATTTTTATTCTCGTCCTAACTTTATTATGGCTCAAGCTGTACCTGTGACTCTGTCCGCGCAGAAAAACATTTCATACAACCGTTGGACTCCGGTTTCACTCCCTGAAGGGATGAATTTAGGAAAATTATTGTGCGAATATCTACATCCTATAAAAAGCCTACTTGCAAAGTTTTCAAGTTGTAGCCTTTACAGTTCCTGATACTTCGTGAAAAGTAAGTGAGTGAGTGTTTTTCGCTTTATATATAAATATAAGCTTTCTTGTTGGAAACTACGCAATAAATTATATATATAATTATAATTCTTGGAATTAGGCGTAACTTTGCATGATATACAAGATATGTAATTAGAATTTTTAGTTTTAATTTCGCTAAACTATAATATAAATATTAATCATATAATTAGGTATATGTTAACCTAGAACTCCATCCCAGCTCTCGCTTGAACATTATAGGTAGGGGGAACCAACGAACTACGAACACCCAAATGCTCATTTATCCAGAAGTGATAAATAGGCCTGTATGAATTTCGTGGAGACGGGGTGGCGGGCGCCCCCTAGCGGGCGATAATGAATATATAATGAACAAATCTTTACCTGGCTTTAAGTGAAACCGAGTGTGGATAAAGTATGAGGTTGATTAAGGGGAAGTTTGAACGAAAAATAGGAAATGAATTTAGAGATTTTGTATATGAATTATGTGTTTTAAATAAGTAACGGTGCATTTGTACATTGCTGCTTATTTATAGTATGTAATAGCAGACTAAGTAAAGATCCAAGCTATTGTATATTCGTTAGTGCCATTAGCCATATCATACAGTTAAAATGCAATCTTGTTAACAAGAAGAAAAGTGCATATTAGCATAGTTAAATACCTATATTGTAACTAGTAGGAAGATTGACCACTGACCAAGGAACAAGGCTAACCGTTCGTAGTGTGCCATGCGCATCTACTTAGGTACCGTCAAACGTAACAAGTATTAAACCAAGTTGCTTGTTGAAATACAAAATAAAATGTTACAAATCGTCTGCTTGCTGGTAAAAAGTAATAATTGCATTTTGACTCTAAATGCAATTATTGCATTTTAGCCGTAAGCAGACGATATGTAGTGATAGTAATGTCTTTTAATGTTGATGTTCCTATTTTCATAGACTGGCAATAAATACTATATAATCTGGTCTACCTACTATATTTGTCTTTGCATATAAAAAGTGCCAGTTCTTGGTAAAAGAAAGGCCGATTTTTCTTTAAATAACCCACACTTAAAGTCCTTCTGCTAGGCCATCATCTCCCAATATAATCCTACTTCCTACTAATCTTACTTAATATTATAAATGTGAAAGTTTGTGAGGATGGATGGATGGAAGGATCTTTCTTTGTTACTCTTTTACGCAAACTATTGAACGGATCTGGATGAAATTTGGCACAGAGATAGATTATAGTCTGGAATAGTACTTAGGCTACTTTTTATCCCGGGAAAATGTACGGGTACGTAAAGCACGCGGGCGAAGCCGTGGCCGGAAGCTAGTATGTTTCTTATAAGTTAAAGTACCATTAAAATAAGTTAAAGTACCATTGAAATAAGTTTTATACCCATTGAATTACAACACAATCAATTTCAAATCGTAATACAATCTTTTAAAAATGAAGTCTAGATCTCCCAAACTATGAATACCAAAGTCATCGATATTCGATGAAATTAAAATGGATCAGATTTTATTACACAAAATTTTCAATATTATATGGGACCGTTATTTGGAATTCTTTTACGTAAAAATATTTGATAATATAATGTCATAAGCATCAATTTTCAATATTGGAATCTATCTTTGACGTTTTTCTTTTTATTTATTTCTTTACTAGAATGTGCTCATTCACTTTCAATTCTTTTTATTTTATGTAAAAGATTTTTCTTGAATTTTTATTATAACATTTTTAGCCTTGTCTTTCTCAATATCACACTGATTTTGAAAGGTCCTAACGAACTGTAGTTAAAAGGACGAAAATAGTCATAAGCTAAGAAACTAATAGTACCGTTAATCACTTTATAGTTGTTTCAAAAACGAATAATATAATTGTCATCAATTTAAATATTACCTAAAATTATAAACAAACTGTATTAAAGTTTTTAGAAATATAGAAAAAGAAAGAAAGAAAGAAAGAAAGAAAATACGTTTATTTGACCCAAACTAAAGGCACACAATAATAATATATAAAACAGAACAAAGAAAAAGGAAAACAAACAGAATAAAGAATAATGATACTAATACCTACTCAGCTTTAGAGCTGCATTGTGTGCCTTATCAGCTGCGCCAAATAGGTCCAGTTCAGCAAAATGCCAGACAACTAGTGCCTGACGCTGGTTTTCAACTGCACCTTTGGTAGTGAAGTGTTACGGATGTAAATCAGTTTTATTGTGTGTGTGTAAATATACTTAAATAAAATAATATAATAAATAAAAAATGTGTAATAAATAATAACAGTTAAATGTGTGAATTAATAATAGTTAAATATTTTGTATTTGTGTAAAAAAAATAAACAAAAATAATGGGGACCATCACATGACAACACTCTGTCGCCTTTATACCGAGAAACCTGTTTAGTACGGTGCACGGAATTGCAAACGCATTTTATAATATAACAACAAACCATGTTCAAAATTATCCACACTACGCTGCAAGCAGGCGAGCGCGACCGCCAGCGATTATGTAATTTTGTGTTAAAAGAAAGAAACCTTTATCTTATTTGTTTGAGTTATGATGAGTTAATATAATTTATGAATCAACAGAAGAACATTAAAGTCAACTTCAATTTGCACTGAAACACTCATAATTACGTTTACTGTGTAATACTAAGGATCTAACATAGCATCACGCCTCTTTTCTCCGAGCGGTTAGCGAGCAGGCAGCGGTGTAAAATATAATATATACACCGGATTACGTTACGGTAAATCAATAGAAATGTAAGCACTTACACACATAAGAATATAAAAAAAAAAACTATGATCGTTAGTTAAATATAATAGTATCATTAAGGTCTTCGTTTGGTATCATAAAGGACATAAAAATAACCTTAACAAACTGAAAAAAATAAATTGTTTAAAACACCTTCTTCAAGCAACAATATTGACCATTTCGCAAAGAACATCTAAGATACGTTCTTAATTCATCTGAAAATCCGCCCTTCATTAGTACCTCCGCACAATTTTATTCTCTTGTAACGGACTTTCAATTAACTTAATAGGCATGTGCCAGTCACGATTGTTAGCCAATTAACTAATGAAGTTGAGTCTTTACCACTATACCGGAAAGTGCAAAAAGTACCATCCATACAAAACGTCATAATAAGCAAGTCGTAAATTGTCTTTGTTTCGTTTAGGATAATTTAATTTGTGTCGACTCTCCAATGAGAGCAAAATCAAGGACGAAATGCCTGTCGTCACCACGCTAGCAATTAATTTCCTGACCTAGACCCATTGTATCTACCAATGTCATTCTTATTGTACGTTGCTGATCCACTGTCCATCAGACTTCAGAGCCTTATTGATCAATGAGACGATACTTGTTGAGTTTGTACACACGTGTGATATAAGTCCTCATATTCACTGCTGCAAAAATAAAACAAATTTTTACTCACAGTCGCAGAGTAGCTACATCTTCATTGCTTCTTGTGATATGAATGTGGACCTTCTGTATGTATTTATTTTATGTCAGTTCCGAGAATGATTTCACGCCGTCGACAGATTTGTATGACGAGTTCCCATCTCGCTTTAAAAAGGGGATTTAAAGTGGGACACGACGGCTCATTATATTAGTGCAAATTGTAGGCTCCGAGTGGGATTTAAATTTAACTATAGACGGGTGTTTTTGACGGTATATTGTGATGATCGAGTGATTCATATGACGGCAGCTGGTAAATTAATGGAGTGTAATGATTTGTTAGAGTGTCAACACTTGATATATTAATAATAAGGTTCGAACAGATAGATGAATGTGCAACAAATGTGCATGATGTTTTGATGCAAGCGAGCGTGTTGCGAACCTTGTATCGTGTATCAGTTGCACCTTCTTACTTCAGCTACTAAAATTTGAGACGTGTGTGCGTGTGTGTGTAGCTTGGGTGGGTGATATCTATCAGTCAGTGTGAAAGCGCCCCTGTAAGGAGTCACGGACGTGAGTCGGGTCAACAGATAAGTCCCATTAGTAATGACATGTGACGGAAGAACTCCTGAAAAAGCTTCCCAGCCTTGACCTATATGATCTGTGATAAGTTTTAAGGCTACAAGTTACTTCTATCTACTTTTGAAACATTTTTGTAGCAGAGCTTGTGCTCTTTTAGTTTTTTTTTTTATAATAGTAAACAATTTATGCATTATTCACTATTATAACAAACTCTTTGGAAATAACTGAAGAACAGATTTTGTTTCTATGATAAATATTAATAAAATTAAAAATCAACAATTTCTTCAATTCAAAGCGCCACTGCATTTCAAGCCGATAAAGAGCAAGCAATATCAAAACGAGGAACGGGAAAAACAACTGTGTTTATTAAAAAAAGTCTTATTAACAGCTCAGCGTTGACTATCAAAAACAAACGAAGTAATCAAAAATTGAGAACAAAATGAAAGAAGAATTAATTAAGACGGGGCTTTGTTCTATTGCTTATAATATTTGAGGTCCGTCGGAGTCCTTTAAATTAATCGGTTGTAATCAAATCAACAAGAGCTCCCTGTTGGTTCCTTTAATATAAATTGGGACTGTTCTCGAGATAGAGCTTGAAGATCTTGACGTGAACGCAGGGACGAAATAAGGAGTAGGTACTAATATAGAATAATTGTTATTATCTCAACTGTTAAAGCAACGATGCTGGCCACAAGAAAACAAGCTTACCTACACTGAAAGACTTCGTGATAGAGATCGTACTTATCCGTTCCATAATAACAGACACAAAAAAAACATTGCATAATACGTGAAAATGTCATATTGATAACTGAGTTATCTAAGGACTAATCTTTCCACTATGACATAAGTGATATTCATGTGTACCAATTCGGCAGAAGAATAATTAAAAACAAATAAAATCGGACCTTTATAAATATCGGACTTCTTCTGCTTACAGTTCCCCCTTTCATAAGCAACTTGATGTCTTGTAGGAGTTTTGACAAGTAATGAGTAATACATACATTTGAGCTACTTATAAAATTGAGCTACTTATGTTGAATATATATTTTTGCAGTTACGAATTTGCATGCTCAAGCCTTATAAATAAAAAAATTAAAAACATAATATTTTCGATACTTCAAACATTCAAGCCCGATGTTAATGGTTTGCACATTGTTAAAGTCAATCTCACTTTGTTAAAAATAACGAATTTATATTGAGTCAATGTTTTTGTACGAAAACTTTATTGTTTAAACTCATATTGGTCTGAATTCTGAAATCCGATTTTTGGTTTATATAATTAATGTACGTTTTATTTTTATTGGTGCTTAAACGGGGAAAGAGAGTGTCATATTTTTTTGTGAATGAATCACACACTATTTTGATTTGCTTTATAGATATATTGTGCCACTGGGATTCCCATTCAATCGTGCCTTCAATCCGTCCCTGTACAATGGGGCCCCTGGGATCTGTCTAACAATAAACTTGTGATAGGCTTCGTTAGTGTTTTGTCATCAGCCGCTATGAGCTGCCCGATGTTTGGGACTTTTTGATGACAACCAATTATTTGAAAGTACATAGTTTTATATTCTATTGAAGAGCTTTGTCTATGTCACTTAGTGCCCATAACGTGCAATACAAATACACTGCTACTATTTACGTTACCAGTAGCTAGATATCTGGTAGAAAAAATCTAGTAGTAGATTTATAATTATAATAATAATCATCATCTTTTATTGCAGATCATACAATCCAATTAAACCCTTGTATTATTCTTAAAAGCAAAAAATAAATACACTAAAAAATCATCACAAGAAAGAATGAATATCTTGAACAGAATTATTGATTCTTATCAAAACAAAGTTGACTCGTAGATAACATTGATGGACCCAATAAAAGTACGTTACCTTGAAGGGAAAAATATTAAATCCAATAACGCTAAACGAGGATACTGAATAGGATTATTGACTTGAATGAAAACAATGTTGATCCATAGATAATATTGATTGACCCAATAAACAAGACTCATCCTTATTTGAAACTGAGACTTATCTATCTCTGAGTATTATAAAACAGGTTGATATATATTTTTAAGAACAAGCTACCAAAGTATAGGCACAAAAATACAATTAAACATATAGTCACATTCACAACCGGTTAAGAATTAACTGGTTGGTTATAGGAATCTTTTTAGGTCAGGGGCCAATTCTCATTCGATATAAACCTATTATAGTTAATCCCTTTCTGAAATTTCAAAATTAAATACGTATATACCTATGTATGACCCGGGTACGTCTTAAAACTGCGGCCAGACACCGGAGGACGGGCAGCAGCGTCCTCTCACTAATCGGTGAGCCACTGCGATTCCCAAGCCGCCTACCAAGCGTGGGGATTATGGCCCTTGAGGGACGCCTTCGTTCAGCAGTGGACGTCTTCTGGCTGATGATGATGATGATACCTATGTATACCTAATGTCCAGTGGCGTGCACAGAGTTGTCAGACAGGGTAGGCAGACAATTTTAAAAGCTTACTTACCAATAATACCTACTGCATGTTGGTATTGGTTTGTCGTCATGTCGATTAAATAATGATGTATGTGATTTGCCACCTCAAATATCTTATAATAAATATTTATCTGAGTTATGTAGGGTAGGCAGTGTCTTTTTGTCTTTATGCACCGCACGCCACTGCTAATGTCATAATACAGGAATTGAGAAGACAAGCAATATCCGGCATTTTTCGATATATCTCAAATTCTACATCATCCCAAAACACGTGAAAAAAAAAATGCCTCTGCCTCCTATCATTCAGATTTGACAATTGAGCAAAACATCGAAAAACAAAATTAAATATAAAAAAGTTACAACAAAAAGGAATAAATGGAATATTCTGCGTTAACAAGATTTAAACAAACTCCAAATATATAATAAATTAAAAACACCAAGAAATTACATACTCACAATAAGCATAATTCTGCCTTAATTAACAACACATAATTCATTCAGTGATAACCGTGTGTTATTTCAAGGCGATACCAAGAACACGCAACACGAAAGCTAATTAAGAATCAACCCGTGGCGGAATGTAATTATCTTGGGCCTCAAAAATATCGTGACCTCACCGCTGTTTACTGGACACCAGACGTGTGGAAAAGTGGAGATATGGGTCATGATGAGGATATAGGTACTATGTAATATGTGCATTTAATCCAAGAAAATCTTGACATAAACAGGGAAACGTAGAGAATAAAAAACAACACCTTATAAATATACTTTTGTAATTAAACCTAAGTTTGTTTGTATCTTTTTCAGGTTCTTCCGTCAAGTCACGCAAATAAAATAACAGAAAATCTATTATATTGTTTCTCGTTGCAGGGCGCCTCCTGTTTTTAATTAGTTAGTGCCGAGGATTTACATGGTAATAAAATTTATTCATAAATAAAAAAAAAACATGAAAACAAATGAACACTAAACTATGAACTAGTTACACAAAGTATAACGAGTATTTTGATGCGTAATGTTTTTTTTTTTTTTTACTATTGTACTTAACTTATTTAAAGTGCCCAGTACATTATTCATATCTTTCTTAAATAATAAATAATGAACTACATAATATTATGTTGATGTCTATTATCGATTATCTCAAATACTTAATATATCAAAACACACGTTAAAGACAGAAATGAAAAACAATTGGCATTAATATTGCATTTGTAACTATAAACTAAAATTTTAAATTCAAAAAACGATTTCAATAAACATAACCTTATTTTACTTGCACGAGTTCATGTCTAAATATGGTGTCTATTGTGCTTTCGTTACCAAGAGAACCATGAATGTGAACATCAAAGTCATTTGAGTAGCTAAAATTAACCCATAATTTCTGTACAACCGTGGTATTATTAAAAAATTTATAAAACATATACGTAACTGTTCATTAGCCGTATTGTAAGTGTTGCACGTTTGAGCTTTAAGTGCTCTCGCAACACTTTAGACTTAAGACCCCTTATGCGCGATTAAGAGAAGGGCTGGATCTCTACGGTCCTTGAAGACCTGTTGGGTTCTAAAGCCTACTTCCATGCCGCAGATGAGGTGCTTCAAGGAGTTATTACGTCTGTCTACCGTTTTCAATGCCGAAAATATTTCGTATTTTGCTGCCTTACAAGTCACGCTCGTTAAGTTTTCTATAAAGTCAAGTCATTAGTATTTGACTTCTATCAAAGACTTTTCTGAACTTTAGAGATCAAACATTTCAGGTTGTTTTTCATAATTCAGTGTTATATAACAACGGGTGCTATCCGTAAATCTTTTGCCATTACAGTTTTTTGTTATACAGAAGGCTTTTTTCTTAGAATTCTAGTTCTATTGACATTTCGGCCTGTAGTTGATATTTATATATTTCTACAGCCTAAATCAGACCCGAAATCCCTCAATACTGTGACTAAATAAATACACAGTGTAATATGAGTTCTTGAAGACACAATATACACAACAACACCTCGTGGATTACACAAAACAAACACTTTCTCAAGCAATACACCCAAACGAATCCTCTCAAGTGACTCCGAAACGATCGAAGATGAAATATGAGGGCAATATGCCACCGAAGACGAGAGCAATCGGCCAATTGTACTTCAGGGCACACGTTCCGACAATGTCGACACGATTCGTGCAAAATTTCGGAAAAAACTTATGGAACGAAACTCAAGGACGGAATGTGGTAAAGTGTAACTTTTTCAATTTGACGCGAGAAGTTTTGGAAGTTGTTTTTTGCAACGTTGCCCAGTTTTTCACGATACTCGTTGATGAGTGACATCGCTTCATTCGCTTTTGCGTAGTTCAAAAACGTGACTTTAAAAATATAACTACCGTTCCCAGAAATAATGGGGCTAGTTGCGCTCGTTTGGAAACGTAACACAAGTTCTTTTAATAAAGTGCCTAGTGAACAGTATGAGAGAGTAGTCACGAAAAAAAAAAAACAACAACTCGGGCTATAATTCGTTATATAAGCGATACTTAATTGAAACCACGTAAAGCACAATCCTAATATTCTAAAAACAAATCGTTCCCTCAAAAAAGGTTTCAAAGGTTCTATTTGTGTCAACTTTGTAAACGACCCAGTGTCCACAAAGCGTTGGATGGCATCTTTCTCAGTGCATAATGTATCACCGCGTGGTTCGTTAATTGCTCGCTGTAACGGAACAAATAGGGCTGAGTCGGGCCCTTTCATGGGACCACTCTAATTGGGCCCATTGAGAGTGCCCACGTGACCAGTGGAGTCACGTTTTAGGTAATTTTTATGGTTTGCGAATTAATGGAGGTTTTGCGAGGGTTTCTGAATAAGGTGGGAAATCTAAATTAGTCTCATTCTTACAACATTGTGGCCTCTTTTGAGATAGTTGTGGCTATATAACATAAGCATCGCGCTTTTATTTGTGCCTCCACATTTCGCCGATACTGTTTTTGAGTCCCATGTAATAGGGGGCGTGCCTGTGTTGCTACTGAGAATTTCCATATAGAAAAACCCAATAATACTTCGCCCGACTCGGGAATCGAACTCAGGACCTCATGGTCAGCAGTTGCGCTTGCAAACACTAGATCAATCATGCAGTCCATTATTAAGTCCGATACAAACCATCACCAGGTTGCTCATTTTGCCAGAACTCACGGTCGCGAGCCGCGCCTGTAACCTATAGACATTTCATATACATTTAATAATATAGTGATATTAAGACAATGGATATATTAATTGCCCTGTCTAGTGTTCATCCCCGTCATTTAACTTATTCTAGTAAATATTCATATTTGTATTGACTAATTTATCCACCGTCATTAGAAAGAAGAACTAACTCTAAGATTTTCAGTATTCAGCCATGAATTTGCTAGGTAAAAAACCATGTCCCTGGATTGGATTGGAAGATTTAAATAAAGTATTGGATGTTTGCGCAATATTTTGAATTGTTGAATTTATATTATATTTGTGAATGAACAATTCAACTGATATAAACCTTATTGTGCTAAGCTCTGAAGTCTCTCGACATTTTTATTTCCGATGACAGTTTCACAAATCGGAAATTTATTTTCAAGAAAGGTTTTGAAGCCATAAATTCACGCTGTCTCCACGTTCCCAAGCAAATGTACGATAAGTCGGATTATCGACATTTGAAATTTGCTTTCACAACTCAGTTTGAATTGATAGTTAATTTAAGGCAATAATAAAGAAATGGACTGCCTCATTGGTATAATGGTCGTAAGCGCGACTGCTAAGCGTGACGTCCTGGGGTCGATTCCCGGGTCGGGGAATGTCTTATTGGGTTTTTCTGTATAGAAATTCTCAGTAGCAACACCGAATCTGGAACTGTGCTCGGTAGATGGCAATAGGCTCCCCCCCTATTTCATGGGACTCAAAAACAACATCGGCGAAATGTGGGTGTACAAACAGTACACCTCTACCTAACCCTTTGGGGAATACCTACAGGTGCGATGCTATATTATGTTATGTTATGTAATAAAGAAATGGGAAATGCGTTACAAACAAATGAAGTCAGATATGTTTTATTTTTTTACATGGTAACCATTTTTGAATACGAGTATTTATTTAGGAATGAAAGCTTCAACATTCTGCTTTAATAAAAATTAAATACTGTTCCTCGATAAGCGCATCAATTGAAAACGATTGGACCGATTTGCCTTTGTTTTTTTAAATGGGCGTTATAGTCCGAATACGGTTTTTAGGGAAAGAAAAAAGTGGCAGAAAATTCGAGAAAAACTGCAAGTGCCTTTTTATATGAGATCTTTTCTATGTACTATTCTGTGGCTAAGGTAAAAAATACAATATAAAGATATAGTCAGATATTATATTAGGGGCTCGTAGCTACATACCAAAGGTGCAGATCTGTCTATCTGCGAGGTTAAGCAGCGCTTGACGCGGCCAGTCCTTGGATGGGTGACCATTTTTCACATATCGAGACTCTACCGTGCCTATATAGGAAAATTCGTTAAACAGTTGGTCCCGGATGTCATACGAAGACCTATGACAGTCGTTACGGATGTCAGTAGCCTAAAGAGTCTGACAACCAGTCTAACCTATATCAGTGTCCCCCAGTTACTGGGAGGCGGAGGTCAGAAGGCAGTTGCTCCGTGTATAATACTGATATTCAGCCGCAACCGGTTATATAGGAAGCCGACCCCAATGTAGTTGGGAAAAGGCTAGGCATATAAGTCAGATATTATATTATCAAAAATCCTTAAATAGCAAATAAACCCGATTGCTTAGAAAATGCAAGGCAATATTCCTCACCGTGCATTTGACGTTTTCCGAGCATTATCTCCGTATTTATACTCTTACAAATAATACTAATGAAATAAAATTGAGTCTTTAAAAAATAAAAGTAACAAGCATTATTGTGAAGAACGGTTTTTCAAAGAGAATTTAAACTCAGTCTGAGTGCAGCTTACTGTCAAGAGTTGAGTTCTGCACACTTAATCCTTTGACATGCTGAGCCTTTTACTCATTATTCTTTCAGAGATATGCTTCATAATATATGACTCTATTTGTATTATAAATAATGTTCTTTTTTATGTATTCTTCTACTATCACTTTGTTGCAGCAGTCTGCCACGTTTTTGATTACTGAAGAAGTTTTAAGTTATATTAGTAAACTGTTCGCATTTCTTGCTGTCTTACTCTTCATAATTTGAGACTTTAAACCTAATAAAACTTAAAACCTTCATGAGTTAGTCGTAAGATACTATTTTTGTCAACATTTCTGTATTCTTCCTGTATTGGGCGATATGGTCTAAGCGACAAAGTCCTTCATTAAATTAAAAAAAAAACCTTACCTTAAATCTTTGAAATTGAAACTATCGTTATAGTATCTATTTATTGAATGATGCGCGGGATTTTAACTTTATTTAATCGTAAAGATGTGAGTATAACATATAGTACATCGCTGCCTAACCCTTTGGGGGGTATAATATAACTGATGCTATGTTGGTATGTATGATTTTACTGCTATGTCCAATTATGTTCTAGTTATATTGGAGAGTTACACGATTTCGTAAAACAATTATGACTTTAATGCAATTATTGCTTTTTATCCGAGACGATTTGTAATTTTTACGGTCTTCCTCATATGATCGTCCAACTAAAGCTTACCTTCCTCAACTTTCAATACCATATAAATGAAACTTAATATAACAATAGGTACCTGTTCCATGTATTCTGACAAAGTTCCATCAAGCATAAGCAGTGTGTAAGTTTACATTGTACTTTGTTTATTATGTCTCCGGAGAATGTTTTCGCTTTGACAATCTCCTTACTCGTATTTTGCTCGTAGTTTGCAAAAGAAGAAAGCATTATGTTCATTTCTACAGAGAGATTCTTTGAAATGTCTGTTTGGCTTGGAAAAAATGGAGCTGCGTTTTTGAGAGAAAGATAAATAGGTGACGAGGCACGCGGCATAACAATGCTGTTAAATAAGTGTGAATGATAAATAATATCTTTGTAAAATTATACAGATCTTTTGTCGTAAAACGAGCTGTCATATAGGTATCGTCCATTCCGTGGTGGAAAGATTAGTCAAAAATGGTGTTAGCGAGGCTGACTGCCCAGGGTGCGCCAGTCAATCTCATGTATCGTCAATCATGGAGGCTCGTTCCTTGCACCGGTACAGTTAGTCGATAAGCAGCAAGACGCTTATACTGGAGATTTGCATGTCATTTTGACATAATCCTTTTCACATTTTGTACATGTCACATTTTTTCATGTTTTTTGCTCAATGAACTAAACAGGTACAAGTTGATGAAGCTTTGTGGAATAATTACTTCAGAAATCGTTTAAAAGAATCTCTTTATAAGCCTCATCAAAGTAATTATATTTGATCCGCTTTAAAACAGAATCGTAGAAACCTTACAACATAACCACCCTTTTCATTCTAAATGTAAAATTTTCCTTAATATTTTTCGCTCACACGAAAACCAGGTAACTGCAACTAAGAACTCTCCAGCTAAAATAAACCGATGTAGCGCTGAAATCTTTACGGTTACAGCCAGGCATGTTAGCGTTCTCACAATTGTTGTTAATGCCGACGAAACAACGGTACCAGTGGCCGGGGAAGTTCCAGCTTAAGCTATGTTTATCGCACCACATAACATGAACGTATATTGCGAATAAGATTTTTAAAGTTCCGAACTGTATAGTTCTTTTTTGTGAAGTTTCGTTATTTTTATTAAACGAGTTATTTTACGTAGAATAAAGTTTTCGGATTGTATCGTTTGGTTTTATTTTGTTGGTTACATTGGATGTGGTTAGAGTGTGTTTGTGAATCGTGTTTTGTTTAATGTGCATTTCATATAGGACAGGTCGGACATGTTGATTTAGATGTTTCTTCTAGGTTCCAAGTTCTGTAGTAATCAGGGATGTCCTATTTTTTTATTTTTTTATTTATTAGGAATAACAAACAGTTATACAATATGTTTGACATACAAGATTACTTAAGCTATAATACAATTGCATAACCAACTACGTTATTCACAGGATATGTTAGACATATAAATACTAAAAACTACGTCATGCGAATCGGGATGCACGTAATATCTCATAAAAATAAGAAAAAGAAAACAAACAAAAAGAAAGAAAAAAATATTTAAATATTCATTTACGGTAGGTATTCAAGCCATTATGCGTCTAGATGTTAGTTTCTTATAGGATAAAATCAACAGTAACTACTAAGAATCCATAGATTTCAGTGCCCTGAGAACATAATTTTTATATTTTCCTGTAGGTTATGCAAACAGATCAAGATTATGGAAATATGTATTATAGTTAGCAGTAAGACGACGCATAGGAGCACGTACGCCAGCATTTGTACGACATGGTGTTACAGCAAATACAGGACGGGCACGAACATTACGTATCATTGCTGCTCTTGGAACCATATAAAACAATTTGTTACTAATATCTAAACAATCGTATGAACTGTTACACAAATCACATAGAAACATCGCTTCGAGTAGTAAGCGTCTAGACTTCAGATCTGTCAGACTATATTTATTAAGTAAATATCCATAGGAGTCAGACGTACGCACGGAAGCAACGGTAATGCATAGCTTTAAGTTATTTACGTTGCACCCTCTCAATACAATCTGAGTACTTAATATAATGAGGATTCCACACCGCAACCGCATACTCTAGTTGTGGTCGGACCAGTGATTTAAAAAGATGCAAATACGTTGCAGGTCACCTAAATTCTTTTGCAGACCTCATAATGAAACCATACATTTCTATATACAATTATCCAAACATTAACAAAAATATTTCTGTCTCCAATTGGTGTATATTAGCAGACACGTTAAAGCCAACAAACATATTATAATTTTTGTTTCCAGTCTTTCTTAAAATTCGACAATTTACTCCAAAAAACAATAAAGTAAAATTTTATAACACATGGATTTATCTAGAGGAAATCTGAAATCCTTATAAATTAAAAATGTAGGTATATTTATTTTAGGGTCCTCTAACCTCCGTTCATGGTTTCCGTAAACACGTGACTGGCGTTATCTGGAACGTGAACGTGTTATGGGGTGGAGAAGGTAGTATTACTGAATAAGGAAATTTTTGTATTTTGTTATCACAAAATTAAAATGAATTTAGGATAAACGCAAAGAGAATGTATGTTTTGTAGTCATTATGAGAAGGAATTGCTTTTATTTTAAATATTCTTTAAATGTTAAAGCAATTTGACCTGTATTTTATTTGTATATCAGGGAAGACATCTTAATGTTTGCGTATTTTCTTTCGGCCTAATGAATTATTATTCGATTTAGAATGTTAAAAAACGATAATGATAATCAAAGGCAAGGCCTACGTAAATATTAACTCTACTAGACCACAAAGTTCTATTTACAAAATATAAGCTCTGCAAAAATTCAAAGAGTTTTTATTTCATTTATTTACAGTAGGGTTTCCATTACAAGTAAAAAAATAATACATTACGTATGCTGCTTTTCAATCTCTGATAAAACATAATCATCTTTTTTAAAATATTAGATTAAAAAAACAAAAGAATACCAGGGTACCGCACCTACAACTACTATAATAAATTCAACCCATTACTGTCCCACTGCTGGACAAGGGTCTCTTCTCAGAATGAGAAGGGGTAGGCCTTAGTCCACCAAGCTGGCCCGGTGCGTGTTGGCGGACTACACACACCGTTAAGAACTTTATGGAGCCCTCTCAGTTGTGCAGGTTTCCTCACGATGTTTTCCTTCACCGTAAACGCAAGAGATAATCAAATAACCTACAACTACTACTTTCCTGGTATTCTTTCGTAACTCCGAAAGTCACTTACAAAAAGAACAGCATTAGAGATGCACCCCAAAGCCCTAAAGCTTCTGGAATTAGGAAACATTTGTAAGGGAGATGTACCTCTGAATTTTACACTAGATAGTGCAATCAGCTAAGTGCATTAGTGACACAGACGCACCAAAGTTCCTGACTTATGAGAGTTACTGTGGGTTTCTTCTACAATCAAGTTTGGAGTTTTTGAATGAATATTGGATTTTTAATCCTCGAACAGTGCTTGTGTTTTTTACGGTGCTTATTTTCGAATTCCTCTAACGAATGATTAATGAAACCAGCTTTCAATCGTTAGTTAAAATAGAATAAAGAGACTTCAATTTTACCGGTTTCGTCCTAATTTTATCCCGACCAAACGTAATGAAGAGACGATGAAACCAATTTGAAAGGTCAAAAATCCTTTGTTACAATTAATAACTTTATGTCTCGGTTTCGTTTGAATCGCTTTCCCGTTTCTTGTTCCGTAATGAATATCCTAAGAAATTTTGTTTTAAGAAAATAAAGTTGATTCCTTTAACATTTCGGTTTAGGAAAAAAAAATTGGAAATCATAAATTCATGTAAGTCTAAAGCAGTCGAACAATAAACAAAAAATATGGGCTGAAGGCGGTTAAGGCCCACCAGCCACCAATAAATCACTAAGAGTACCTTAAGAATTATAATTCAAGAATAAGCGATGCTTGAAGCTCTTTATATTTCACGACTATTTTTTAAAACGTTGCGTTGTATTGCGGGTACAGTTTATAAACACACATTTCACATACACACACAACCAGACATGAAACTATTATATAGATCATGTTTGTTCCGTGCGGGAGTCGACCCCATGACACCTAGCGCAGAAAGTTAAATCACTTAGCCACTGCGCCAACCGTAAACTCCCTTAAATTTACGCTCTCTCTTAAATTCCTTTATGTAGTTGAACCATCGACTGCACTACGTGACGAAGGTTCGATTTCCGCGCGGAACAAATATTTGTATGACCTTCAAAAGATAGATTTAAGGTCCGATAGTCGATCACAGAATAAGTGACCTCCATCTTTTGTTCGTAGTTGCGGCGCAAAAGCATAATTTATGTTAACCCCACGCTTTTTATTTGCTTTTATAAACACTTACCTATATCTTCTTATTTGCAAACATTTTTTACAAACATTTTCCACTATTTGCTCGCTTTAAGTATGATACATTGAATTCGTAAATATTATTTCATAAATCAAGTTTTACTCTTGAATACCTTTACGACTGTGAATTCAACAGCTGCGTTACAAAGTAAATTGTATTCGTAATGGTGGTATGACATTTAATTTCGAAACTATTCATAAAGTGAGAAGTTATAACAATTACAGTAAATTTAATAAGGAATTATTAGTATTACTGGCTCATTGGTCTAATACTGTTGCTGACAAATGCGGTTGCTGAGTGTGAGATCCTGGGTTCGATGGTCAGGCAAAGTGTTATAGGGGTTATGTACGAAAATTCTCTCAGAATTATGCTCGGTAGTATGCTCGCTATTTATTACATAGGACTTAATAAGGGCATCAGCGATATACAGTAGTACATCTCTGCCTAATCCTTTGGAGCATACAGGCGTTATGTTAAGTTCTAGGGCAATAGGCTAGACGACTGACTCAAAAATAATATTTGGTAAAAAGTTTTCCTTCGAAACATTCAGTAAAACTTAATCTCTCGGTTATCTTTAGCGTTTTCAATTTTTAATTTATCAAAATCACACAATATATTTTTGTATGCTTTTGTATTCCAAACACTTTTAGAACAAAATCTCGTCTTTGACAGTTCATTAAAAGTAACTCAGATGACTAGCAGTTATTCAAATACCTCATTCCAAATATTATTATCAGTACCTTAAATTGCTTCTACCATTTTCAATTGAATATATTCCTTCACCCTCAAAATAATCATCATGTCATATTTTGTCTAGGTTAATAAAAAATAGCCTCACCGATGCTTACGAGTTTTTAAATAGTACAGTTTAAATCTATCAAAGCAAATTCTGACAAAGACTAAGAAAATGTTTGGTGGAGGTTGTATACTCCAGGTATTTTACATTTCAACATTATAGTAATATCTAGGTAGACAAATAACATACAAAATGCGTACTGTGCAAATCTCGGAATTTGACTGATTTAATCAAGACGTAACTCATCGAGAAGTTGACATCCTCACTTTGTTAATGCAGGGTTGACGACCAAAGTTTTTATTAAAAATTCTGTGATTAATACAATAATACTGTTTTTGAAAATCGTGGCCTGGTGCAATGGATTGTCATTTAATTCATTGTTTCTAAGCATAATGTATAATCAGTATAAAAATTCAAATGAATGTGTTTTATAATAAATGTTACTAATTATTAGATAGATTTTGCAGCAAATCATTATAGAATAAAGACAACTATGCAGTAGAATTGTGATAAATCTAATAAAATTACAAAAAAATAACAAAAGGAATATTAAAATTCCCAACCATTCATTGACTGGTCTGTCGTATGCAGAGGTCAAAACGAAAACAGAGGATAGATAGCAGTGGCGATTCCTCCAGGGACAAGAGCTGAGCTCTTATTAAAGATGAAGAATATTATTGAAGATGAAGAAATATATATTGAACTTACCTGTCAACAATAGATCGCCGCCATCAAACCATAATAATTAAGCTTCAATCCTGTTATAAATAGGGTTGACCAAATAAAATTTCATCAGCCATTTCCCCTGTATAAACTAAAAAAATAACAAAGATTAGATCCACGCACACGTCCCTAAATGGTAGCCCTAACACCTAAAAGTAATTACATTTGCCTACGTATTTAAGCACGCTCCAGGAAAACGTGCAAACGTCTCTTCTAATTTTGTACCCACTCCTCAGGGAGGACTATTTAAATAACCTAAAATTGGATTCCGAATCAACCGGGACTCACTGAATAAATTCATTGGCTGAATATTAATTTGTTGATCTTTGTAACGTTACGGCGTATTGATCAGATTGGCGTGCTGACATAAGGACGAATACTTCTCATCTTTTTTTTATTCTCTGACGGTTCCCGTGGCAGGTAAGATCAAATATTAGTTTAAAGAACTTTCCTAAGAATTTTCCTAAGAACATACTGAGTACAATTACATGAAATGGAATTTTAAAAATAATATAAATATAAAGATATTTTTATTTATTAATTATATAGTTTGGAAATGAAGAGGGCATTTCTTTGCCCAGTTGTGGAATGCGCCAGACTACAAGTAATAGTAATTAAAAATATTAAAGATTAAAAAAATTAAATAATTAAAAACACGATTTTATCACGCATTAAAAATTAAAAAAAAATATTAAATTAAATTAACTTTTATTTGTTACGATATATATTTAACTTCATTGTAGAATAAACGCAAACATATATTTTTTTATTCAATACGTGACGTATGATAGAAATGCTAGGTAGTTATTACCAAACTTATCACTTCTTTTATGTCCAATGACTAATTCAAAAAGTGTAGAGCGCTTTTTGGTTATGTGGTAATTAATTTTGACAAAGCGCTCGACACTTTTTGAATTAGTCAACGTAAAATTCATTGCATAGATTCTTTTTTCAATGATGTATAACAAATTCAGGAGAATACAGGCGTGAAGCTATAAACGAATATAAATAACAAGAGTCTATTTTATCACAAACATGACCTACTGACACACAAAGATACTACTAAAGCATATACACACATTAACATAAATCCATTATGAGTTCCTCATACATCTGGCCGTCTTCACCAAGCTCGAGCAACGCCATTCTAACCAGAAAATGCATACCAACGTGTCCCCTCTCTCTTGAAGAGCAAACTACGTAATTACAAGCAAAGCGCAAGGAACTTCAGTTGCATACCAGAATGTACAGTCTGCAAAAGGGGTTATTTTACACGAGGGACTTCAACGAGGCATGATACCTATTTGTGTACCTCAGACTCCCTTTTGGCACTGTTACGTACCTAACTAGTTTGACTCTCGTGTGATGGCAGAAAAACCTCTATGCATGAGTAAAAAAGTTACACTCGAGAAAGACCGCTGGTCTGAGCGAGTCACAATGCAAATTATATCCATTATTCACCTGCATACGCAATTCTTTTGCGGTGTGTACATGTCTTAACTTCAAAACAACCGTTGCCACGTCGCGTCGGGTCATTCGTCAGAGAATTGGGACAGTGATTACTATTCTAGATTTGAAGTTTCGTAGGTGTAAGTTAGTTTGTTTTAGAGTTTGATTAAAGCTGAAAAACTTGCTCTTGTTTCTCAGAAATGATATTATGTGAATAGCACAATAGGGTATGGATCTGTACGCTCGATTAAACTCGTTGATCGTTAATGAATATCGTCAAAATCCGAGAACAAAATCTAGTACGCGTGTTCCACGTTATCCGCACATTAATTTAATATAGCAAATGATAACAGGTAGTGATTTACATACATTTCAATAATTACTATAATCATCACTGAAAGGTCACTACCATATTACAGCGTCGATCATGCATTTGAGACCTAAAAGTAATTAAGTCTAATTAAAATAATAACTCTAATAGCATTCATAGATTTACAATTTCGAAAGCGTATCTATAGCAATGACACATTATTACTAGACTTAACAATATATAAAATAGGAGCCATTACTGGTCCGAAATTAAGCTTTTGATGGTAATAACATCTTTTATAATGAAGCCTTTTCATAATTACCTGGGCACTTAGTTTCTGTGAATTTTCATTGAAATTGAAACCTGTTGAATAATAGCTGAATAATTGAGCATGATAATTAAGTGGAAGGAATTGTTTTGCGTGTTCAGCTTTTGTAAGACTATTAGTTTGAATTGTAGACTGGTTGAATTAAATTCAGGCAAATTATTATATTAGAAAGAAAGAAAGAAAGAAAGAAAAAGTATTTATTGCAGGCACGAATAACAATAAAAAACAAAAAATAAAAATACAGTACAAGAAAATAAACATAATACACACAGAGTTATAATATTATTATATTATAACATATATTATATATGTGTTTGGTGCCAGCAATGGGACCCCTTGTTCAGCTGTATGCTGCAATACGGCTTATTAAGCAGTGTTACAGCGCTGTTTTTCAACTTGGGGCCCAGAGGACGCACGGATATTGAATCGACGAATCGAGAAGAAAGCTTTTGTAAAAGTGACTTGGAAAGTATCAATCACTAATTCACTCGTTATTAATTCACAGAGATGAAACAGTTGCTGGTCATAATTAGTTTCCAGGATCTATTTGGTCCTTCTAAAAGGTCATATGCTTAACTAATCCGCCTTCGGAGCATTGTGATTTCGGCATCATCGATCTAGAATATTGTTTATAGAATTCTTCTGTCGAACTGCACGAGCATGATACGTGGAAGGAATCCCTCATGCCGTAGTCGAAAGATTAGCCAGTCAACAATGGTCGTATTGATACAGATTGCCCAAGTTGCGCCAGACGTCGTTCTTTCTTGATGTTTGTAATATTAATCTACGTAAAGTATCAATACGGTAGATAAGTACTACTCATCTGAGTTACTTTTTATGAACCGTCAAAAACGACATTTTACTCTAAAAATGTTTGGAATACAAAAGCGTGACGTCATAGTTTTGCATTGCCATTTACAATTTTATTTTACGTATATTTATACAGTGTGTGTGTGTGTATTTTGATGAATTAAAAATTGAAAACGCCAAATATAAGGAAGAGATTAAGTTTTACTGAGTTTTTAGTAGGAAAACTATTAACCAAACAAGATTTCAGAATTTATTTTTAATGCAGTCATCTAGCCTATTAATGTCATAAAGAACTGTCGAAAACAGAGTAATGTAGAACATTGAATTGCGATAGGTTCAGTTCAGGGACAAAAACGTTACGGTCAAAATCTCCCCTAAATATCAAAGTAACAAAACTTTTCTCTGAAATTAGCTTTTTAAGTAAACGTAATAGTAGCGCATACTTTGGAAACGAATTTCCCAAAATCGCTTTACCTAATTGTATTGAGTTCAACAAAATCGGTCCTAGGAATAAATCCCAAGAGCTTTCAACTCTCATACATAACTGAGGGAGGTTCTTTTGTGGAGTTCCAAATCCATAAAATAAGGCGTGCCCAATGATATAAAAACTCAAAACACAAAGTTCCCTACACCGTATGGAATATTTTGTGAATAACTCATAGTTAAAATTACTACTAACTACTAAACTATATTTTCTTAATAATCTTGACTTGAGGGATCTGGGGGAGACCATTGCCTAGCAGTGGGACAGTAAAGGATAGAAAAAAAAAACTTGACTTTCTGTTTTTATAGATTTTGTACAATTAAATGGTCATATATTCGTTTGACGATTCAAAAGTTCATTTTATATAACACACATAACAGCATCACGCCTGTATTTCTCGAAGGGTTAGGCAGAGGTCTACTATTGTACACCAGCATTTCGCCGATTCCGTTATTGAGTCCCATTTAGTATAGTAAATAGTATAGTGGGCGAGCATATTGTCATCTACCGGGCACAGTTCCAGACTCCGTGCTGCTACTGAGAATTTCCATACAGAAAAACCCAATAATTCTAAGTTCATTTTAACCCCCCGCTTTTGTCTTAATCGTTTAAGAAAGTGCGCGTATTTCTCTGGATTGTTTTTAAGTTGCTCAATGCATCTAAAGGTTTTATATCAATTGGCTATGTCTAACAAATGGCTGAAGTTTGGGAACGAAACCTCAGACTCTTTTGTGAGCATTCGTTCTACTAATTTAGGGTAGATCTGAGGTCTGAAGGTAATAGAAACTCATCGACTGTGAATTAGGGTTAATGGTTGGATTCAGTAGGTACATTTTTATTTTAGTGCTCCATATATACCTACTTGAATGTCTGCCGCATGAATTTGATCTATACGTACGTAAAAATATGTGATGTCGGTGATGATATATTGCACAACCACCTTCCTAGGCCTCTTTGAAATAAATTGAAAATATCAACCTATAAAAATATAAAGTCGTTATTGTTTATGTCGTGCTGACGATTGGTGAGAAACTGCCAATGATTGAACCGTGTTCTCTAATGTCGGAGCCTAAGACACATTCGAGATCGTTGAGCCAATAGAGTAAGTTTAAGATAAGATTACTTTTTTGCCCTTTTATTTCTTCCTTTCCCTTAATAATGTAAAGATACGCTATCTTACAAGTTTAGCTTATTTAAAGATGTTACATGTTTTTGCTGGCATATAAAGCACCATCTCGTCTCAGAGCGAGAAGTACCACATATTATTCAACCATTATTCTAAATGTAAAACTAAAAGTACATGATTAAAAATACATAAGAAATCATTTATTTATGTACCCGGCATAATTCAACCCCAGAATTCAAAGACGCAAACCGAGCGTAACCCTCAAATAATATTCCATAACGGTCACTTGCCAACCCTAAGTAGCGGTAGTAAATTTTATAAGCGATCAAATACGGACCTTTTTGACTCACCGACCGTCTTAGGGATGTCCCGAGTAAACATCAAAAGGCCCAATACAAATATCGACCTGAATAGGCGAAGTCAAGCGTTTAATGAACAAATGTTTTCGTCGGCCTACAATCAATGGTAAGTAAAATGACAACGGCCATTTTTCATCGTAAAATCAGGCGAAGCATGCCCGGGGGCGCGCTTTTTATTATGGTCTTCACAAAACCGGTGACAAAGTTGGACTGCTCTTTCTATAGGGCTTCGAGTTTTTTGATGTAACTCAGAAAGAGATGCATGACAATTTTATCAAGTTTGAATAGAAATACTTTTTTTTTACTGCCTCATTGGTCTAGTGGTTGCAATCGCGACTGCTGATCGTGAGGTCTTGGGTATGATTTCTGGGTCGGGAAAAGTGTTGTTGGGTTTTTCTGTATGGAAATTCTCAGTAGCAGTACGGAGTCTGGAACTGTGCCCGGTAGATGGCAATAAGCTCGCCCCCTATTACATAGGACTCAAAAACGGCATCGGCGAAATGTGGGTGTACAATAGTACACCTCTGCCTAACCCTTCAGGGAATATAGGCGTAATGCTATGTTATGTTGCTTTTTTATTTTTCGTGCTTCTGTATAGTTTTTTTAAGTTTACTATCGACATTTAAATGGTTTCAAACGTATTTTAGTCGAATCCAATATAATTATATTGAAACGGTCTTTTACGATTTAGGTCCTCTACATCAAGTCTAGAAGGATTAATTTTAATTTATAGCTCAGTCAAATGAATATAAACTCAAAATTCAAGTTCACCCATTTACTCAAAAATAACAAGCTCGAATTTCATCCGAGGCATTTCGAAATTATAAATAAATACACCCTACCTAAGCACACATTTCTGCGGTCGAATTAAAGGAGTTACCACGTAAATTAATGTCCGTTACCAATTCCCGGGTCACAGCAATGTTACCCTCATCTTTCGTGGAGGCCATTTTATTTAAAGAAGAGAAAGTTCGGTAACGCGCGCGGCCACGCGTAACCATTCACTTGAAAGGTATATTGATGTTGGTGACCGCGGTTTGGTCTTACAGACAAAGAAAGACTCCCCTTTTAGAGGATTTGTCGGCTTATTATCATTAAGGCTTTATAGATGGTTACTGAAGAAAATTTATATATTAATACGTGAAGCAAAAGCTTTGTACCCCTTTTTACGAAAATTGCGCGAACGGAGGATTATGAAATTTTTCACCGTTAAAGTTTATATGGAGGAGTGCAGAAAGCTAATATTTTTATATAATATGCATCAGAAATTCATCAAATAAATAAAAAATATCATTACACACACTACGTGCGTTTAACTCACACACATATATCTATATATTGTATTAATACGTGAAGAGAATATTTTGTACCCCTTAAGCATATTCCACGCACGGAGGAGTGTGAGATTTGTTAAAGTTTATATGGAGTCGCAGGGCAGAAAGCTAAAAAACAAATATATTTATGTAATATTTGTTATAAATACATTAAAATAAATTAAATTTAAAAAAAAATTAAAAAAAAAAAAAATATGCAATGACTACAGAGGTATAATACATACTCTTTGACAAAAGAACCTCAGTAAACTAAAAAATTGACATGGTCGAATTTCGGCCACTAGGCAACCACTAGTTATTATAAAAGAAAAAATGGGTCAATTTTTTTTCTAGTCTAGTCTAGTGGTGGCAAATGCAGCTGCTGAGCTTGAGTTCTTGGGTTCGATCCTCGGGTCAGGCCAAATGCTATTTAATTAAACACAAAAACTGTCACATTTTTGATTTTTTAAATAAAACCATTATGTACTTTTCATTAGTAACCTAAGCATTTCATAATCAATTGTTAAGTAAAAAAAAATAGAAAAAAATAAACTCAAAAACTGTCACATTGTTCGATTTTTTTAATAAATCCGTTGTGTACTTTTCATTATTAACCTAAGCATTTCACAAAACATGTGACGACATCAAGCAATATCCTAGATTTTTTCCTAAGTGTATAACTTCCCTGTTATATACAGCGAGTGCTACAGTTCGAGTTAACTTCGGTAATTTGGCAGCGGAACCAGTTACAACACCCAATAGTGACTGTCTGGCAATATTGGTGAACTCTGCAAACGGCCCCCCAATTCTCTGGGAGATTTTACGGAGAACTTTTAAAGACAGCGCTCATTTAGAAAGTGTTCTTAGAGAAAATTGAGTCTATAAGCTTGTACTGTGAGTTGTAGGTCTTTTGGCAATGTAGACAATGTAGGCTTTGCTTTATGACAACCTTATGTAGTGTCATCTACTAAAGATAATTGTAAGTTATATTCAGTATTACTAAAACAACTTTAAGAACGGAACTTGAAGTTTGTTTGCCATACTTACCATTACAATTGACGATATATTATAATATAAGGTGTACATACAATTTATTTAAATTTAAAAAATATCTTATTTCGGGCATTGACGTCAGCACTATGCAAAAACTTACAACCGTAACGAAATTCTACTCTGACTCCTCCGCAAAATTTATTATATCGAAAAACAATACAATTTCTTCTGTACTTTGTGCGATGCGATAGGTTAAATATACTTTTCATGGATCCTTCAAAACTCACTTGTATAGGAAATACTTCATTAATGTCAATCACATGACTCCTACTGCAACGTTAATCATGCAAATAATAATTTAAGGCTTCATAAGAGCCTGTTTCCTTTGAGACAACGTCGCATTTACATTCATTGCATGCCGTTACTCGTTCCCGTGTGACTCCCAATTTGCATGCATAGCTGTCTGCAGCATGAGAATCTGAATACAACAAGTATATTAATATTGTATTTTTTAATCAAAAAGATGCACTGCGTCAGTGGAATGAAAAACCTAGGTTTTGTAGAGCTGTAGCGGTGCCTAAACAATAATTTTGTCTTCAAATGTTACGTTAATTTCGTTTTATAGCTTATTTTGTAAATCTAATAAACGCCAATCTATGTAAAAGCAACTTCTAGAGTTACATTAATAAGAACGTCAGAAAAAGTAAGTGGAAAACTTTAATTTTTGTGCTGATTAGAGTATGAAGTAAATGAAAGGGCAAACGCAGTGTGAAAATCAAAATCATCGCCCACAATGAGACATGTTATTAATTTATTGATCCATATGAGACACGAAATCTACAAAATTTTGAAAATATTTACTTCATTTTTATCTCAGTTTACCTAAATAAAAAAAGTCTCAATTTTACCTGAAACATGCAAAACCAAACGAGGTATCCGATATTACATATTAATTGAACCAACCTTTTTTCAAAACAGAAAAATAAAGCCTTTTACATCCTGAAATTTTCACAACACGTGGATTTTGCAGAGGGAGAAGCATACGGCCCTAATTCGGTCCGCTAGAGCAGCCTTCATTTACAAGCATTGTGTTCCTCGGATTATACTCCCCTCGCTCACAATAGCCGATCCCTCTTCGTAATGAGTGGAATTATGACTTTTTTGTCCGAATCATTCTTGAGCCGTGTTTAGGGGGATTTTGAGACGTAGTTTCAAGTTGATTGTAGGATTAATGTTGTAAGTTTAGGGACGAGGTCATAAGACGTGTAAGGAGACTTAAGTAGGTTTTGATTGGAAGTGGATGTTTAAATAATGGAGAAGATGCCTTAGTTTGTATTTTTGCAAGACTATTTTAACAAATTGGCAATTATTAATAAAATTAATGACTTTGATAGATAGAATAAAAATAATTATGGCTCTATTCTTGATCTAATTAAGTGAGCAGTCACAGTCTAGACACCGAAAGATAATAAACACGCTTTTCATCCATCAAATCTGTATAAACACATAGACACGACGTAGGTAGGTAAGGGTGTGCCCTAATTTCTGCTCGTAAAAATTCTCAAGTGATACAAAAAGTAAATCTATTAAAACCGAATAAAAACTCATCAAACAAAGTCCATTTTAATCGTAACCGAGAGATTGAAAGATGTCCACAAGTTTTAGGAACTTTGTCATTTCTTTCATGCAAAATTACATTTCGAAAGCCCCCTTACGAATAGGAAAATTTTTAGGGTCGAGATCACATTGAGCGTAGAGAATATTAAAAAAGTTTTCGACGTCAAACTTGGATTGTCTTTTTTCAAAGGCTGTTTACTCCTTGAGTTGAGAGGCTTTATTTACTTAGTTTTTGTTCTGGATGAGTTTGGTTTTGGCCTAGTTCTGCCCGTTATTCTATTTGTTTTATTACTATGCTGCTTTTGAATTTAGAAGTGAAATGAAAATGTTTTATTTTTCAGTTGCTAAATCTTTAGCCGAAAATTTGCATCAATAACTTGATATTTTATTCAGAATCTTTATTGTACTGATATTTGGTAAAGCTTTTCAGTAAATTTTATTGATTGGTCCTTGGTGCCTTATTAGGTAGACGATAAGGTTGTGGCAAAAGTAACTTATTATAATTTTATTTATAGGTCTTCTATCACTGGAAATTATTATTTATTTCTATACATTTCGTCTTAGATGTACGGACTTAGTAAAACTGTGTATTACTAAATATTATACCTCTGACATTAAATATGGTACCTGTTATATTTTAGTTACCTTTGAACTGTCAGATTTAATTTATATTAAAAAGTTCGCACGTAAACATTTTAGTACACATTTTTACAAATCTGAGATCACTACCGCATTTTGTCGAACTAACACCCGCTGCTTTTGATGACATTGTAGATACAGCGGCTAAGTGATTGGCTCATAAATACAAAAGAAGTCTTTGCGTGGGGTAATGTTTTTTTAAAATATAACCATATGAGTAACAAATATACATATCACAAGCACCCGAATCAACTATCTTTAGATCATACACAAATTTGTTTCGTGCGGGAATCGACGCCACAAATCGTTGAGCCACTGCGCCAACGGTGCCGTCTATTCAACAAGCATTCATGCTAAGCTTAACGGGCCTGTTGACTCAATAGCTAATGATCGCCTATTTAAAATCAGAGGCGTTTGTTCCAAAACAGCTGAAACATTGCCGTGGCTTTTTTGTGTGGCCCAAGGGATTAGCTGTAATTATGTTGGCCTTTATGCTAATGTAACTAACGTTTATTTTGTGGTTCACTTGCTAATAAAAGTTTGTGGTGGCGGTTTGGTGATGTGCTGTTTGGTTTTGGAGCCTGTTCATATATATATATCCATATAATATAGGTACGGATATACAATTTCAATAACGACAACGTTCTACAGTATCATATGTAATTTGTGTGTGTGTTTCTGCGAGGTTAAGCAACGCTTGACGCGGTCAGTCATTGGGTGGGTGACCATAATGTATGTTAAGCAGTAGTTCCCGGGTGTCATACGAAGATCTATGACAGTCGTTACGGGTCTCAGCAGCCCAAAAGGTCTGACAACCAGTTTAAGCCTAAAGTGCCAGTGCCTCCCAGTAAATGGGTAGCGGAGGTCCGCGACCCAATTACTGGGCTCCGTTTAAAACCGTCCGTGAGGTCCTGGGTTCAATTCCCGGGTCCGGCAAAGTGTAATTGGGTTTTTCTTTATGGAAATTCTCTGTAGCAGTACGGAGTCTGGAACTGTGCCCAGTAAATTGCAATAATCTCGCCCCTATTATATGTCACGGCATCGGCGAAATGTGGGTGTACAACAGTACACCTTTGCCTTACCCTTCGGTGAATACAAGCGTGATGCTATGTTATATATAAAAAAATAGTAAAACCTTTGTTCTTTTTTATATTGGTAAGTATGGTAAATAATAAGTCAAAGAAATCCGATTTGTCAATTTGCTTCGAAGAGATGGACAGATACGAGCTTGAGTGGAGTCCTTCTTCCAAATAAAATCGTTTTATCTTTGTTTCTTTACGCCACTTTTCTATAACTTATCTTTCAGTCAGTAGTTTGCCATTTGGCATAATATTAAATCCTTTATGGGGTTATATCTTGTCATTAGAAGAGCGAACGGTTAACAAACTTTATTAATTATACAGGATTATACAGGTAGCCAAAATATTAAAAAAAAAAACGACACAATATAGCAAATTAACAAACCTGTCGCTGAATATTAAAACAGATCCATTCAAATATATAAATTATATAAAATACATACTGATTATATGTATAAGCTTTCACCAAAATACACGCGGGGTGTTAATTACTTTGAAAACCTGAAAGAGGAGACTGGAAATCCACTCCACGCAATTTGAATTGAAATTGGCAAACCCCACGCCAAGTACGAATACCGCACCTTAGAATTACAGATACTGGAAAAGGTAACCAGAAAACGTAATGTATACACCATACTTAGTCAAGTATAAGTCGATTGATTTCAGCATTTTTTGTTATAGAAGACTTCCTTTGATCTTACTTATTTTGGACACTTTAATTACCTACAAGTATAAAGCGACTTTTAAATCGTAACATTTAAAATGTTGTGTTTTTGTTGTTTAGGTTAATTTGATACTTCAGTGAAAGAAACTTTCAGGAGTTTTTTTTTAATGAATTATGGTACATGTACCTACATTTGCATCTCACGGGTTGGTCCTTATTCGACCCTTTTTGATTTCTTCATTCGCCTGTTTTCTTAAATCCCAATATGACACGATTTTAATGCCCTTATCTGCAGTTGTGCCTTGCGTTGGTCAGAGTGTAGCAAAGGGTGTGCAAGGATTTTAGGACTTAGTTTTTTTTTGTCAAATAGTCATAATTTCTATAGGACGCCGATAACTTAGAAATATTTTGACAAAAAAACATTTTTTTATATATATATTTTTTTTAGGACTTGAATTTTTTTCACAAAAAGTCAAAATTTCTTTTTTTCCCCCGTTTCTTTTTTCTGTCATATAGATCGACCAAAATAAAGACGAAAACCTCAGGATACTTTTCGTCTACGACCCACGGTTTGCCCGAAAATCCGCGCCGAAGGGATGTCGTTTATGAAGGCGAAAAACACTAAGAAATTTTTTCACCAAAAATCATAACATATGTAAATTTTGTTCTTTTTTATGGTCTATCGTTTAGAGAGGTAAAAAATAAAGACTTTTCTCTCTTATAACTTTATCGCTAGCATCAGCCGTTCTACAGGAATGGTGGCTCAACGAAGTGATTGGGATTGGGAAAAACCGCTCCAAAGGATGTTGTGAAATTTTTTCCCCAAATATACCTATATATAATACATACAAGTATTTCTAGGTGTGCTCCGCCAGAAGACACGCTTGTCAGCCCTTCGCTTTACTCGCACCCTCGACCGGCACTCCGCTCGGGAGGTCGCCAGCTCGCTTCGCTCGCTACCTCCCCCCACTCGCTATGTCCCGGCCTCGTGTACTCGTACCACTCAGGACCTCCTTGCGAGCTTCTGGCTCCGCGATTTTGAATTACACTCTAGGGGTAGGAGCAAGTCTGACCACGTGGAGTCGGGGTGCTCTGAGTCGGATATGCGTCTGTCTAGTTGCGGCGTCGACGACAGTCACTGCACATGCAGTTTCTTATTTCTAGGTTCAGTTTTTCTGACGAACCGTTGGTCGCAGACGAAAAGTGAATCTGAAATTTTCGTCTTATTTTTGGTCGATCTATACGATGGAAAAAAGAAATAACGAAAAAAAGAAATTTAGATTTTTTTTGAAAAAATTTCTAAGTCCCATTCACTTCGTTGAGACACCATTCCTGTAGAACGGCTGATGCTAGAGAAAAAGTTATAAGAGAGAAAAGTCTTTATTTTTTACTTCTCTAAACGATAGACTATAGACTCTAAAGTCCTAAAATCCTTGCACACCCTTTGCTACACCCCAACCCTTGCGTTCCTTCTAATAATTATGTTCTATCATTTAGATTCTACAAAAGGATATTTATTGAAACACTTACCAAAGACTGCAAACAGGCGAGCCGCTCACCACCTATGTTGTCATCTTGACGTGTCACAGAACACTTCACTAAACTATTTCTCTTTTCACTAACACCGAATTATCACTAAAATCACAGGCTATACGTAACCAAAAACTCGTGTCAACCGGTAACCATATAAAATTTACAACCAACGCATGCGCACTCTAAACCGATAACCGAACACACGAATCTGCTCCGAGACCAACAGCGAACGCGTGAACTGCAAAAATGTCCTTCCGTTATCGAACTACACATCGGCTATACATAAAAATAAAAATTCCAATGTAGGTAAAACAATTATTGTATGTCTACCCACATTATGTGTAACATTTATCGTAGGGTTTATTTATTGTTTGCCTCATTTATATCTCTGTCTAGAGTCGCTTTCTTATTGGTCTAGAATCGCAGTATCTCTTTCTGCTAAACCGTTTATCTCCTACAATAGGTATAGTATGAGTTTTCCTCAATCTCGGCCATAGATAGAAAATAATGTGTCCGAGTCCAATCTCATGCGCGTGCATATTTTTATTTTTGGCTTAACGGTTACTAAAATATAGGTCGATAAAATCTCGTACTAAGGGCTGAAGTGCAGAAACGTTAAACCTTACTTTACCTTATCTTTAGCTTATACACTTTCACTTCCATGCTTCACATAAAATCCACCCCACTACATTTATTGGTACCATTAAAAGCAAGTCCATTTCCATTGCATACACATCCGAGGTCCCCGATGTGATCGATGTCCACAAATTAGCCACGACACCCGGCCGCTGCGAGACCGGTGATTTTTCACACTGAACTTTTAAAAGGTTTCGTGTAGCTTAACATTTATCATCGTGTTATTTCGCCAAATGAGATGTATTAAAGTTGTATATTGTGGTTGGAAAGTTGAATGGCAGGAATTTAGGCGGCGAATTACATATTGATGTAATTTATAGGAAAAAAAATCCTCCATCTATTTGAAAACGTTTAATATGATTACCAAGTGATCTGGATTATCATACCAAATACGACCGGGGGTGCAAAGAAAGAGCCTCCACGAGTGACGAAATATGAGATCGTGTGGTGCACCTTGGACATTCAGCCTCGATGCCACCATTGATGACTAGCTAATATTTCCACTACGGCATGAGCGATTCCCATGTGATAGTTCGCGCCAACAAAACAGAAGAAGACCAGGCCCCCTGACCCCTGAGTTTGTTTCGGCGATTCTTCTCAGGGATAGTCATAGGAAATGCCGACGCCATCTAGTTTAAAAACGACGTGTAAAAGTGATTAATAATAATATAATAATTCAACCCATTACTGTCCCACTGCTGGGCAAGGGTCTCTTCCCAGAATGAGAAGGAGTAGGCCTTAGTCCACCACGCTGGCCCGGTGCGGGTTGGCGGACTACACACACCGTTAAGAACTTTATGGAGCCCTCTCAGGTGTGCAGGTTTCCTCACGATGTTTTCCTTCACCGTAAACGCAAGAGATAATCAAATTCTGATCCGCACATGATTCCGAAAAGTCAGAGGTGCGGGCCAGGTTTGAACTCATACCCTCCTGCATGGAAGGCAAGCGTTCAACCACTAGGCTATCACTGCCTAAACTGCACTGTAAAAGTGATTGAAAAATCCTAATTGCAAAAAAAATAATTTCATTTCATTTTATTCCAGCTAACCAATGAGCTAGGTACAGTAAAATTAAACTGAGGTTACTTATTACAGTATACAGTTTCATTCAACATTCCAAATATAAAATATAAAAAGCAAACAAAAAATAAAAAAAATAATGTACAGCAATCTTGAAGCACCTCGAAGCATAAAGGGCGAAGTTTCCATCAGTCACCGCTTGTTGAAAGACATGTCATGGCATGAATAAGCACAGGCCTCGGGGACGCAAGCGACCTCTGTGTCTTTTGAGGCCTTTTCAGGCTTCAGTTGCAGCCGGCGAGCTTATGAAGAGAAAACGTTTGTGTCATTTTGTTTCGTGAAATATGGATGTACCTGGATGAAAGGTTTTGTTTTTATTTGAAGTTATTTTTTAAAGGAGTAGATATACATACATATATATTTATATATAGTCATACCATTAACATTGATAATATGCCATTCAGACGTATCATGTACCATTACTGTTGAGGGGCTCGTAGCTACATAGTTACCGCGCAGATCGGTCGATCTGCGAGGTTAAGCAGCGCTTGACGCGACCAGTCCTTGGATGGGTGACCATTTTTCACATATCGAGACCCTCCGTGCTCCGAAAAGCACGTTAAGCAGTTGGTTCCGGGTGTCATACGAAGACCTATGACAGTCGTTACGGGTGTTAGTAGCTCAAAAAGTCTGACAACCAATTTAATCATAGAGTATCAGTGTCTCCCAGTAATTGGGTGGCGGAGGTCAGATAGCAGTCGCTCCGTGTAAAATACTGATATTCAGCCGCAACCAGTTAGATTGGAAGCCGACCCCAATGTAGTTGAGAAAAGGTTAGGCAAATCATGATAGCATAGGGTTAAAAGTATTTTAAAGTGCGATTTTTGTGACTGTTTAGTTTTTAAGGTACTGTATGCAAATAAATAAAGTGAAAAACACGATATAAAGAAACGTTGTTTTTTATTACCTTTCATTCGTGAATCGGTCCGCCCGGGTGTATTCGATATTCAAATCCCCTTGAAAATATCGAGTGAAAATTCAATACCAATTAAAATCTGTCAAGATTTTTCTATGTGATTCGATTAGATAGGCTAACAAAAAGTCTACGCCATCTCAAAAGGGAAAGAAAAACAGACCTATTAAAACTGAAAAATATTCTATTTTGACCACATTTAGGTTGTTGTGAAACTTTCCAGACTTATTCAAGAAAATGACAATAGAATATTATTATATTGTTGATAAATAGAAATCCGACGGAGATGAAACTATTGTTGCTTAACCTTTAGATATTTTACTTATAAAATCACTTTTCATTCTTTTACACGCGTGGCATTTAATCTTAGTAGTATCATTTTTGTAGTTTTATAAATACTTCAGAGACACACATATAAAAATATTTCTCTTACACAAACACGACAGAACCTAGTTATAATTTTAGGCGAACAAACAAAAGAAATTGTGTCAGAAAATTATAGAATAATCCAAGTAATATACGTACATTATTCACATACATAGTTGAACAATATTTACTTAAAATCCTATTTAAATCTAATTCATTATCAGGGTGTAAGACGATAGTTTTGGTCATAATTTACGTAAGACAAAAAATTATGAAAATCACTCAAATGCGCGCGCATGAATTTTTGTAACAATCGAGGTCGAGTAAAACTTATTCCCTCTGATAACCCCCTTCATTCATATCTCTTGTATTGTTTGTACGTATGCGGGCGTTATAAGCCTAAACATATTCCTAATTTTTTTTTAATACGCCTTATGTTAGTGGCCAACACTGGTGTCGCAATTTGTATCCTAAACATGGCTCTACGACTTGACATTAGGACTGGACGAAAGTTACACGTAGTTAGCGGCATGTCCGTCGGAAACGGGAGGGCGGTGGCTTCAATTTCTTGCGGGCCGTCAGCCTCTTGTCGTTGGAACTTATAGGAGATTGGCGATTAAGAAGTGATTATAATTTTTACTTTAGGTACATTTTTACACCCATATGTTGCCGATACCATTATTAAGTATAGACTCGAGTATATAGTTCACCATCCATTTCGATGACGGCGACCTTAAAAGAAATGATGTTCTAGCGTGAGCCCTAATATGGCTCGCTAGACCGAACTTGGTTTTGAATACTCGATCGCATGAGAGGCAATACAGTTGCCCCGCATAGTTATAAGTGTATGAATAGGAGTGCTGAGGTCTGTCTTTACGTATTTGGCGTCTTTCGTCAAGTGTTACGAGTCGATTTTCTTCGAACGTTTTTATCTTCTTGTGGATGGTAGACCCCCAAAAAGACCTTTGTGAGGCGAGCTCCTCCCAACATGTAACAACAAACGTACAGTCTTGTCGAGTCATAGCTCATAACTGCACCAGAAGATTTTACATATTGCCTTTGAACCCCCATTTTAACCTTTTAGAATTTCGGAAAAATTTCTGGGTTGGAGAAATGTTTTTTGGGTTTTTCTGAATGGTAATTTTCAGTAGCAGTACGGAGTTTGGAATTGTGTCCCGTAGTAAATAAACTTATCTAAACTTAAATCTATACCTATAAATAAAATTCAAGTATCTGTCTGCGATTTCAAAATAAATGCCAATTTTTTATTGAAACCTGCTATTTATACGATGCCTAATCATAACTGACCGTTTTTAGAATTTTTGTTTGTCCGTCTAAAATTTTGTCTCCGAAACGGCTCAACGGATTTGAATTAAAATATTAAGGGATTTAAACACGAATTTTAACTTAAAGTTACATTTATGATATCTTGCAGGGTCCAGAAGATATGAATATTTATGAAGCTATTACTGCTGCCACCTAGCGGGTATCATGACCAACATTTGATAATTTAGACGAAGTCGCGAGCAATAGCTAGTAGGAAATAATTAAAGTTATTATTTACCATACGCTCATCGCTCATATCTTGTTACTAAGCATCACCGAGCGCAACGGAACTTAAGCGCCGAGCCGCGGAAATTGGCCGACTTGGCGAATTAGAGCGATACACGGCTACAGCTATTTTACAACTACCCACCTTTGTTAGGACACAACCCTGAGTAATTGGTTGTAATGTAATGATTAACTTTTTATATTTGTACGTTGGTTTTGTGGTCGGGAACGCTGTTGAGCGTAAGGTTCCGGGTTCATTTTCAAGTTGGACAAAGTGTAATTGGGTTTTTCTGCATGGAAATTTTCTTAAGCTACCACGGTTTTGGAATTATTACCTACTAGTTTCCACCCGCGGCTTCGCCTGCGTGGTTTACGAACCCGTACATTTTACCTGGATAAAAAGTAGCCTGTGTGCTATTCCAGACTATAATCTACATCATATTATCTCTGTGTCAAATTTGATCAAATAAAGATCCATCCATCCATCCATCCATCCTCACAAACTTTCAGATTTATAATATTAGTAGGATTAGTAGGATATTAGTAGTATTAAAACACTCACCTACTAACATAGAAAAGGTTTTGACATACCTGAATAAGTATATCACATGTTTTCCAAATACGTTACATTTCTCAGAACAAAATACCTGTATTTTCTATACTCAACAATGAAGCTGGTACTGAAATTGGCAGAACTAAGAAAAATAAGCGGAGTGTAGTCAACGGCGTGTGGCGTAGTGCCAGGTGTCGCCTAACTATGATACTCTGTGAACAATATGAGCCTACTTACGTATGTCTTTGTAATGTTGCTTTGAAACATCGGTGTCAGTGGTAAAGGTATGCAGTGCCCTAACAGCCGGTGTGTTTTACATTATTCGTATGCCATTTGTTATTTATCATGTTACACATATCTAAACAAAATTATTCGAAAAAAAAATCAACCGGCAATTGTTATTTTCACTTCTACTTTTCATCATACGTATTATGTTATGAAGTATCGAGTATCAGTATCTCTCAGTAATTGGGTGGTGGAGGTCAGATGGCAGTCGCTCCGTATAAAGTACTGATAGTCAGCCGCAACCGGTTAGATTGGAAGCCGACCCCAATGTAATTCGGAAAAGGGTAGGCAGATGATGATGACTTTTAGTATAGTGAAATTTTTGATTTTGAAGAAAGCGGCTATGTACTTGAATTCTTAGATGGTTTATATAAATATAAGATGTCAAAATCAACAAATCAAAAAAATATTTAAGATCATTTATTTTTTAAATAATTCGGTCTCAGTTATAAAATATACATACTTAGTATTATTTTGCAGACGTTTGTGAAAGTTACAAATACGTTAACGATATTAACTATCTTCCAAAACAATAACTATTTCATTTCTTATACTAAATTAATTATAATGTCCTCCTGACCGGTTTCGGTCACAGCGGCCAATCTCACCGGAGATTAGCCAACTACGCAGTAGATATTATAGAGCACAAGTGTGTGCGCAAGCACAGGTGCTCTCTCTATTCGTTCACTCTCATAGTCCGATGGGACGGCAATCCGACACGACCGGAGAGAGATCAGGCGCAGGACCAACAGCTTTACGTGCTTTCCGAGGCAAGGTGTGTATTCATATACACAAAGACCCAGACCCGAAACAACTATCTGTAGATCATACAAATATTTGTTCTGTGCGGGATGGGAACCCGCGGCACGTAGCTCAGCAGTCGATCTCTCAACCACTGCGCCAACCGTGCCGTAAATACAATACAATACTAAATTAATAAGAGCATGGCGAATAAACGAATATGTATTTAATTATTGCCTATGTAACAAATCCAATCCGATATTTTAAAATCGACAGAAGGCAATTCAATACTTAAGCTGTCACTTAAATCCTTTGAAAAGGAAAGTCTCTATTAGACTTTGTATAAAATAGAGTGACAAATTTCCAGCCATCAATCGTATACGTTCAGGCTTTGTTGGATCACTCAAATCTTTGAGTTGGATCACTAAAACTTTCGAGTGTACCAACCTATCACTGAAATCTGCGATTGTATCGCAAAACTGATCAATTGCTCGAATTGAACCATTTTCAAATTACGGCGCAGAGCGATAAGTTTAACTACAGGTTTTATTGCGGAGCGCTAATATTGAGCTTGGAGAAGAATTTTAACACAAACAAAATCCTCGAAGGGTTAGGTAGATTTGTAGTAAAATTCAGTATGATAGGATCTACAAATTTTGTACTATCATACACCTACATTGACCTGGGTACGTCTTAAAACTGCGGCCAGACACCGGAGGACGGGCAGCAGCGTCCTCTCACTAATCGGTGAGCCACTGCGATCCCCAAGCCGCCTGCCAATCGTGGGGATTATGGCAACCCCCCCCCCCCTTTGGGGGAGGCCATCGTTCAGCAGTGGACGTCTTCTGGGTGATGATGATGATGATGACACCTACATTTCGCCGATGCAATTATTAAATCCCATGTAATAGGGGGAGAGCCTATCACCATCTACCGGCCACAGTTCCAGACTCCGTCCTAGTACTCAAAATTTCCAAACAGAAAACCCAATAATACCGCCCGTAAAATATGTTTCTTGACAAAAAAAAAAACGCTTACAGCGCCATTTTACTCCACCAAACATCGTAAAACGAAGTGAAATCTTGAATGGAGAGCCTCTCCCTCATTGTTATGTATCAGATAGCTGCTTCATACCGACGGCTGAGCCTTTCACGTCACTATCAATCCTAACTCAACGCCTGAAGGGTTTCCGATTGAAAATTCACAACGGTTATCTTTTAATTCGTATGTCGCTCAAGTTTGAATAAAATTTATTTAGAAAGGCGAATTTATTGGAATATCTTCTGACTAGATTTGGAAATGTTTTTGTTATTTTGTTGGATAGTGTTATCCCGGTTTTGCGTAGATATTTTTGGACATAAATGATTGTATTTAGGTAGATATCATTAAATAGTACCGAGGAGGAAGACTTTCTTTCTGTAGTTAATCATCATCATCAGCCAGAAGACGTCCACTGCTGAACGAAGGCCTCCCCCAACGAGGGGGTGGGTTGCCATAATCCCCACGCTTGGCAGGCGGCTTGGGGATCGCAGTGGCTCACCGATTAGTGAGAGGACGCTGCTGCCCGTCCTCCGGTGTGTGGCCGCAGTTTTAGGACGTACTCGGGTCAAGTAGTTACATCAAGTACTTTCAGTAGTTAGATGAACGTAATTCGTTTGCCTATTTATCATCAAAAGTTCATAATATCAAAAAAAAAAAAATTGTTAAAAATTACCTCACGTATGTATCCCCGAAGGTGATAGTAGAGGTATACCCACTACGGTACACACACACTATTGTGCACCCAGATTTCGCGCATGCCGTTATTAAGTAATAATCTTTACATTGTGGATTTGCAATAAAGAATATGAATATGAATGAATATGAATATGAATAAGTTCCATATATTAGGGTACGAACTTATTGCCATCAACCGGGCACAGTTCCAAACTCCGGGCTGCTACTGAGAATTTCTAAACGGAATAACACTGCCCGACCCGGGAAAAGAAACCCAGAACCTCTCGCTCAGCAGTCGTCGACCACTAAACTAATGAGGCAATATAGACCAATGAGACAGTATGAATAAAAATGTATTTGAATAAAAATTATCAATAATTAGGAAAAACACTCGAGTAACATCTGATATTCTTATATAGTCTTGGTCTTTTTTGGAACATAATTTTCATAACCAACATTCTGAAAAAAGAATTTAATACAAAATCTGTAATTAATTGATGCTATGGGCGAATTATAAAATAAAGCCTCGATGCCATGATTATTTACGTTGAATCAGTAATTTATGCTCAGCGTGACATGTAGCGTGCCAACATGCGTGTCACGTTTCAGGGAATCCCTTTAAAATCGATCAAACTGGGTTTTTCCATTGCGTCAGTCAAATCGTCAATCGTGTTTGCGAATATTTTGTAAACAAAAATAATGATTGAGCGTAAAAAATCAAAAACACATTCGAGTCCCACGGAATTGGGAGCGTTCCAAAATCCGAGAGAGGATTTCAGAAAATGACTGTAACTCTTTTTGCCCGACCAGGGAATCGAACCCAAGACTACGGCAGACACAAGCATACGACATGTAGACGTGTGTACAGAACTAATCGTTTTTTTTTTTACAAATGCACCGTGTTTTTTTGTTATAACAATAAATTGACGCGAGCTTTTGACCCTAGCCGAAGAAATACAGCCCTTATGTTACGAAACAAAATAATATTAGACTTGTCGAGTCTATCCATCCGTTGGGACGTTATGTTCTACTTTGTACCCGTACTATGCTTCCTTTTAATGGCTAGGATGAATTTCACCGAATATTATACCCGTTAAAATTAACAATTATTGTCGTGCTTTTGTAAATAAAAACTGCTATTATTGTATAAGGTTTTGACTTAATGAGTAAAATCTTTTGTAAGTTTATATACTTACTACTAAATCCGAAAATATCGTATTTGTTACTACAGTACACTCTCATACAGTTAACCTATCCACTAATAAAACTGTTCTTAGTCTTAAATTCAGATTTTGTGGCAAAGGGTTAACGTTCTGTAAACTGAAATATATCTAAAAGCAATACATAGGTATTTAAATTACAGCCCAGAACTACTCATTCCCATATGTATAAATAAAGTTAACTCATTAGGTACGCATTTAACCGTACCAAAAAACAAGCACCTAAATCCAACCGAACAGTAACTCAAAGACAATCAATTACCCCGAGATCGTTAGGCAAAGTTCTAGAAAAGTCCTAAAGTTTGTTCTGAAATCTTGAGCGGAACAAACCACACCGGTCCGTTGCACCCACGTAAAATATTGACTGGGAACAAGATTCAGGACTACGGCCCGTCTAGTGAGCCGTGATTGTGTTACTAACGATATTGAGATATAAAAACTATAGTAGACGCGGAATTAGTCAAGCGTATTTATGTTTATGAGAAATAATAATTGTATAATAAACAATGTTGTGGGTTCTACTATCTTTTTTTTTGGTTCATGTGTATACCTACGCAATGTCATCACGCCTCTTTGTCTATGGGTATAAGTAGCAATTATCAAGACAGAAACAAAAAGGCGTGGTGATAACAGATGGAGCAAAGCTGTGACCGAATGGCGGCCACGAACTGGGAGAAGGAATGTCGGTCGTCCCGCGGCGAGATGGGCGGACGATATTGTTGCCATCGGGAAGCGAAGTCGGGCTGTCGAGATGATGATAATGATGATGATTTGAAGGAATATTTCAAAAGATATTCGTGCCTTGGCAAGTTATTGAAGCAGAGAAAAGTATGTACCATCTATTTTTACAATAAATGGACTTATAATCATGGCTTTTTTTAAGATAACTACAAAGAATAAAGAAACTTGCTCATATAATATGATGGCATATAAATGAGTCTGATATCTTATAAGATAAGATATGTTTTTAAGTTCTCAATACGGGTACCTACTTAAAAATATTCAAACTGTTGATGCAACCTTCAAACGTGTTGAATTCCTATAGGAGAAAAACGAACAAGAAACTCATTGGTTACTCTTTTAAATTCAGAATTTCTTACAATATTTTATAAAAATATATTCTTAATTCTTTCCATAAAAAGATAAAAGAAAAACTTAATTAACATTCAAATAGCAACAGACACTCATTTGTCATCGTAAAGGTCGGGTCACAATGTTCTATAAAGCCAAAAACTTTGTGTAACTTTGACTTCTCAATCTTCTGAACGACCCGTACAATAATTGTAAGGGCGGGTTACACTGACTACCCTTAAGTTGATGTTAATAACTCGCCCTTATTCCGCTTGAAGATGTCTTTTTTATATTTTTTTCTTGTAGAGAAGTTTTCTAGTTATCCCGAAGCTTGCAAATTACATGGAAAGAAAATTTTCTCACTTGAATTTGTACAACAAGTCTGGAAAATAAGGTTGGCAATCTAGTTGAATGTGCCTCGGTGTATACCTTACCTACACATAGGTATGTATAAACTTATAAACTGTCCTTTCTACGAGAGTTTGGAAGCAACATGCTTTTTTTTTCATATATAGATTTACTAGCTTCCGCCCGCGGCTGCGCCTGAATGGTTTATGAACCTGTAAATTTTTTCGGGACCAAAAGTAACCTTTGTTGTATTCCAGACTATAATCTATCTCTGTGCCAAATTTAATCCAGATCCGTTCAGCCGTTCTGGCATGAAAGAGTAACAAAGATCCATCCATCCATCCTCACAAACTTTCACATTTATAATATTAGTAGGATTATATATTTAGCCATTGAAGTATCTAATTATTGTTTTGGGGTTGCAAGCTTGTGGTGATTTTACAATGAGATAATTGATTCTTCTACTAAAAACAGTTAAATTACACTACATTAACACAATACTTGTCTGAAACTGGTCTAAAATAACACATAAAATGTTCAAAGTTATATTCAACAGGTGCCTTTGTCTTACTTTGTCGTCTTTTCAGATAAATTACTTCACGCAATAGCAATTCCTAAATTTGTCAGACGCAAAGCGGTGTCTCAGGCAGTTCTGTTGATTTAGGTTCTATAGAGTTATTCTTATATAAAGTGGACTAGCGACGTTTTGGTTTCCTTGAAGTTTTAAAAAGACCTTTGGAAATATCTTTGATGGTCAGATAAAAAGGTTAATCTACCTATTAACCTTTTATTTATTGGGTGATATTTAGAACTAGAGTCTACTGGAAAAAAAAGAAACGTGTTTTTAAAGAAATACAAAGTTACATAATATTCGTTACATTTGAGACATAAATATATAACTAAGGGTAGTTTGAATTTAGGTGAATTAAGATCACAGTGTATAATGTAAGTACTCTTTTATAATACGAAAAGGTTAGGTCGACGGTCCCTACGTACAAAGCGACATATCAAAAGTCGAGGTTTACAGCCGTTTTAAAGCTTCCAACCGATGTGAAATTAATACTAAGTAATATATATTTTTTTTTTATTGCTGATATGTAATATAATATTAATATAATCTCTATGCGTATGGATAAACAGAAGCTTATAGAGAAATTAAAAAGAAATGCAATTTTGTACATGACTTTATATATTATATACTTTTTATCCCGGAAAATGTACGGATTCGTAAACCACGCGGGCGAAGCCGCGAGCGGAAGCTAGTCTGTTTATAAAATAGGTAAAATATTATTTAAAAAAAAAAATGTTTCCCTTCACCAGGATATCTCCGGTATCGTGAGTACATACACCGAGCACCGAAGTAACTCATCATCATCATCAGCCAGAAGACGTCCACTGCTGAACGAAGGCCTCCCTCAAGGGGGGGGTTTGCCATAATCCCCACGCTTGGCAGGCGGCTTGGGGATCGCAGTGGCTCACCGATTAGTGAGAGGACGCTGCTGCCCGTCCTCCGGTGTCTGGCCGCAGTTTTAAGACGTACCCGGGTCACCGAAGTAACTATCTGTAGATCATACTAATATTTGTTCCGAGCCCAAATCGACTCCAGACACCTAGCACAGAAAGCACATTGCTTATCCACTGCACTAACCGTGCCACCAACTTTAAGAGCTCATTAAAATAAATTATGAATACATATTCTTTATGTTTATATAATTTAACCTCTTAACCCTGGAAACATTACCAAAGTTAAAAAGCTAGTTCATGGACTAAGAAAGCTAAAGTTTAATTCAATAAAGTAAAATTAAATGAAGTTAAAATTGTTTTCCCGTCGGAACAGCACCAAGTACTTTCCCATCAAAAGCGGACGTTAACAGAATTATTGAAGTTTTGGCAACAAATTAATATTTACAACTGGCATTAAAATTGGCTATCGTAAATGGCAAGTTTATATTTTACGTTTCGAAATTCGAATTTGCTCAGCTCTACCGACTTGATAGCGATTTTAAATATCGGTACCCTAATTTTTGTTTCGTCATTATTTTCAATGATTTTGCGGTTCTGCTTGTCTTTTATAGAATGGATAGTGGAGTTGCGGTTTTCATTTGTCATTGACGCCACATATGTAAACTAACACGGTGTAAATTTTATAAAAATCTGTTCTAGTACTATTATTGTAAAACTGAGTAGAGACCTCAAATTACCCTTATACTAGGTGGAGTTAATGTTACAAGTAATAAAATCATCTACTGTAACTGCGAAGTTGAAATCCAACACAAGCAAAATAAAACCGGATTATCAGCACAAGTGTCGGCTAGGAAACAGGCCCTCGAGGCCAGTCAATCCCGCGTCGGATTATGTGCGATGCGGATATGCTTCAGTTTACTATTTAAATGGGTAACAATTACCAATCTTACAGATTAACAGACAATCATTTAATAATTTTACTGATAAATTTGAAGAATATTTTAATAAAACTAATGTAACAAACGGTGATGATAAAGGAAGCCATAAAAATAATAATAAAGAAAGAAGTGAAGAGAAGTGACGACACGATTAGCGCAGTGGCTAAGCGATTAGCTTTCTGCGCTATGTGTCGCGGGTTCGATCCCCGCACGGAACAAATATTTGTATGATCTACAGATAATTGTTTCGGGTCTGGGTGTTTGTGTATGTGAATATATGTGTTTGTAAACGCACCCACGATACAGGAATTATTCCTAGTGTGGGGCAACGTTTTTATAAAAAAAAAAAAAAAAAAAAAAGTATTGATAAAGATTCAGTCACTAGTGTTAATAATAATGACCTACTGCAACTACATGCCAAAATACCAACACAAACAAAACACAAATGAACTATAAGCGAGGAAACAGGCCCTCGAGGCCACCAGTCAATCCCGCGTCGTATTATATGCGTTGTGGATATGTGACGTCAGCTTACTGGATACGCCTGAGTGTTAACGGATGTACGCCTCTAAATGATACCGTTTGGTTGAATGTCTAAAAGTAAGAAAAGTATTGTAGATAGATTTTTGACTTTAGTTTGTTGCATATATTTATATGAATATAGGCCTTTTAGGCCTTTGGGTGTTTGGTTCTTTGTATTTTTGAAAATTTATTTTATACGTAGCGAAAAGGTACTTACATAATAATCATCATGCCAACAGACAGAAAAATACTACCTTAAGTAAAGGATGATACTTATTTTTTTTAGTATATCTAATATCAGACAATGTATAATGTATTGTTGCTGAGCGGTCAAGGACGGGCGAACGAAATCTTTGATAATACTTTAGAAGTGCTTAAAGCTCTATTTATTTTTATTATTAAACGACACAAAAATCTGTAAACATAAGAAATGATACAAACAGTTGCCAACTGAGTTCTGAGTTTTACTTCCGAAGCAATGTAAAACAAAATAATCGCATCGTTTGAGATCAATGAACGAGTCATAACGATTTAGGCACGTGTATCTTAAAACGACTTTCAGCTGAAGGAATCCCGAGTTATCTTGCTGAGGGAGCTTCGTTTACTTTTCATGCACAAACGACATTTACTGAGACCAAGGAGGAAATGAATGAAAAAAAAAAAAAAAAAGAACTCGGCGCATCACCGGGGTAATGATGCGAAATATCAGTAGTTCACGCACCACCTCCATCTAACGCCGTCAAGGTATGCGGTAAATCATTTTATGCTTCAGTATATGCAAGTTTATGTGTATGTGAGTGTGTATGCCTGTCATGGTGTGAAGCTTCTGTATTCGAATATCCTGTTATCTTGCATTATGTAATGCGAGTGTCAAACCTTTTTAGTACCTTTAGATAAAGGCGGTTCGCGCAGAATGCGCTCGACTGTATTGTATATGAGCTACATAGATTTAATCCTTCAGTTTAAATTCAAGCTCTTACGTCACGAAACAGCAGCAAGGTTAAAACCTGCCTATATATGTATTTAACATCGCCTCTGTATTCCCAGAAGAGGTAGGTAAAAGTACGTTTCGTGCATGCATATCGAGTCCCATTTAATAAGGACGTTGCGCATTGGTATAGCCATTTAACAGGCACAATCTCAAATTCAGGGCTGCCACTTATAATTTCCTAACGGAAAACCCCAATAATATTACGTCCGACTCCTGACATGAACTCAGAACCTCAAGCTCAGCCACGTTTACGATCACTAGACTAATGATCCCAAATTGTGAAAAGATATTTTGAATCTCCATTTAGCACACATTAACTTGTAAGGAGTGCCTAAGATTTAGACTAGGTTTAAGCCCTTTAATTTAAATTTAATCGTTGCTTGTCTACCCTAAGATTTAACATCAACATAGCATTACGCCTGTACTCCCTGAAGGGTTAGGCAGAGGTGTATATTATATTATATATTCACATTTCGCAGATGCCGTTATTGAGCCCTATGTAATAGGGGTCGAGCCTATTGCCATCTGTCGAGCACAGTACCAGACTCCGTGCTGCTACTGAAAATTTCCATACAGAAAAACCCAATAATACTTTGCCCGACCCGGGAATCGTCACGCAACAGTCGCCCTTGCAACCACTGAGACTGCAATGAGATAGTCAGAACTCTAGATTTCTAGCTACTAAACTGAATAGTAATTTGAGACTTATTTATTTTCAGCTAGAAGTCACGTTATTTTATAAACAGAAACTAAACGGTATTTCGTCTCAAAGCTTTTAGAAAGTAAGTTATCCCAGGGAAATCCGAAGGCGCTCGTAAAAGACAAACAGCAGGTCCCGGAGTTTCAAAGTCGTCACCTCCGCGAAAGTTTTTCAGTAAAGTTTACGTGTTTACTTGGCAAAGTGGGCCGTTTTGGAGTCACGAGCCACGGATGCTCTTTACAGACCTCCCTTACTGCTTTCCGATATTTTGTTCGATTTTATACAATGGTGTACCGAAAGTTTGAAGATCTTCTTAAAAATGTTGCTTTAATTGATTTTTTCTTTGTGTTTTTGCTTGGTGTGGCTGCAGATATTTGCGAACTGCATTTTTTTATTAATGCAATCATAATAAGTGAGAAAGAACTATAGAATTGTTAGGTCTTTAAGAATCAGCGCGCTCTAGAGCTTTTACTCTATATTGGTCTAAAGTAACAATCCTACACTCTGAACCGTTTGGTGGGCTGATAGTTGGCCTATTATACAATTTTTGTATGGGAAGCTAGTCGAGTCAACTTGCTTATATCCCGTATATTCTGTCGGGACAGATTAACTCAAATAGCTATGTTACTTTCCTCAAAAGGTCATTTCAGATAATAGGTACCCTAATATTTATCTCACATAAATCTTTATTACCTGTAATATGTCTTTGAAATAGACCCTTGAGTTTGTTTCGGTGTTTCTTCTCAGGGATCAGGGCATAGGAAATGCCGACCCCAGTGATAAAAATCTTCATTGCAAATTAAACAATTTCATTTAATTCATATGTTTTATTATTATACCCATTAGCTATCCAAAACTCCCCAGTGCTCACTGGCCTTTAAGATGAATCAGTTGATGCGCTGCATTGGAAATATATGGCTTTCAATACTAATGTATATAAATAAAACTTTTTCTAAACATTGCTTAACATCAGGAATAATTCACTCAATTATCTCCTCTGTTCCAGAACGACTATCTCGCCGCAGAAATTATCCGTGCGGGAATCGATCCCACGACACGTAGCGCGGCAATCAATCGCTCAACCATTACACTAACTGTACCGTCTGAATTGGCGTATCATTTAATACATTATTATTTAATTAAGAGTCCCTTATAATTGGAAGGCCCGACATCCTTAAATAAACTAGATAGTGTATCTAGGCTGGCAGACGCTAGCTAATTAATTTATGTACCTGATGAAATTGAAACCCCTACCGCATATAGGGTTACGCCCTTGCGATGTTGTTATAGTGTGGCTTGAATGAAAACATTGTTTTAACTTGTATTTTGATACCATACATAGATACCTACATACAGCGAAAGCCCAAATACATTAGAACAGCTAAGGTGTTAGAATAAAATTAGATTTCTTTCTAAGAAGAAAAAAAACTCTTTCATATAGTCATATACTACAAGTGATTGCTATTTTTTTTTAATTTTCTAGTGTCGCGTCGTTGCGTTCATAGACACAAATCTCACAAAGATATCGACATACACAATAGACCCGGAACAACTATCCACAGGTCATCATATTTTTTGTTTCATGTGGATCGAATCCGCGACACGGAACCTCAATCACCAATCGGTTAGCCACTGCGCCAATTATGTCGTCATACCGCTTGCTTATCACTGTGCTTGAACTGGAGCTGTGTGGCTTTGAACCTAATTAGGCTAATGCAACATTTAAAACATGAACAAACATTGTAAATATCTTTTGCATCACAATTTTTTTTTTAAATAACAAGTGATAGCCTAGCGGTTGAACGCTTACATCCATGCAGGATGGTCCATGTACAAACCCGGCTCACATCTTTGACTTTTCGAAATCATGTACGGATCAGATATTGTTCATAACTTAACGGTGAAATAAAATATCAAGAGAAAATTTGCACATCTGAAAGATATCCATAAAGTCCTCAATGGTGTGTGTAATGAAGGCCTACCTAAGGCCTTCTGATCCCGGGAAGACCCTTGAGTTTGTTTCGGTGTTTCTTCTCAGGAATCAGGGCATAGGAAATGCCGACCCCAGTGATGAAAAATCTTCATTGCAAATTAAACAATTTCATTTCATTTATATGTTTTATTATTATACCCATTAGCTATCCAAAACTCCCCAGTGCTCACTGGCCTTTAAGATGAATCAGTTGATGCGCTGCATTGGAAATATATGGCTTTCAATACTAATGTATATAAATAAAACGTTTACTAAACATTGCTCAACATCAGGAATCATTCTCTCAATTATCTCCTCTGTTCCAGAACAACTATCTCGCCGCAGAAATTATCCGTGCGGGAACCGATCCCACGACACGTAGCGCGGCAGTCAATCGCTCAACCATTACACTAACTGTACCGTCTGAATTGGCGTATCATCTAATACATTAGTATTTAATTAAGAGTCCCTTATAATTGGAAGGCCCGACATCCTTAAATAAACTAGATAGTGTATCTAGGCAGGCTACGATAGCTAATTAATTTATGTACCTGATGAAATTGAAACCCTTACCGCATATAGGGTTACGCTCTTGCGATGTTGTTATAGTGTGGCTTGAATGAAAACATTGTTTTAACTTGTATTTTGATACCATACATAGGTACCTACATACAGCGAAAGTCCAAATACACTAGAACAGCTAAGGTGTTAGAATAAAATTAGATTTCTTTCTAAGAAGAAAAAAAACTCTTTCATATAGTCATATACTACAAGTGATTGCTCATTTTTTTTAATTTTCTGCTGTCACGTCGTTTATTTCATAGACACAAATCTCACAAAGACATCGACAAACACAATAGACCCGGAACAACTATCCACAGGTCATCATATTTTTTGTTTCATGTGGATCGAATCCGCGACACGGAACCTCAATCACCAATCGATTAGCCACTGCGCCAATTATGTCGCCATACCGCTTGCTTATCACTGTGCTTGAACTGAAGCTATGTGGCTTTGAACCTAATTAGGCTAATGCAACATTTAAAACATGAACAAATATTGTAAATATCTTTTGCATCACAATTATATCTTTTGCATCACAAATAGTGGTTCCTAAATTTAGACTTACTAAAACAAATAAATCATTCCTAGGGAACGGTGTACGCTTTTATAATAAATTGCCGAAATCTGTCACCGACCTTACTGGTAAAGGATTTAAAACACATATTAAATCTATTCTCATAAGGAAAGCATATTATAAAGTTAAAGACTATGTTGACGATAGGGACGTGTGGCACTAACTGTCTTGATGTCTTCTGCACATGCGGCTTCCCTGGCAATCCGTTGTTTTCAATTCTCACAAGTTAGTTTTTAGTTTTCAATGACGATTATCTTGATAATATTTTTATTATCTTTTTTTTTTTTTCTCTATATGTTTTAATTTTAGTTATTTTATATAAAAATTTCTATTTTGTAACAATTAGTTATTATTTGTTTAAGATTTCTAATTATATTATTCATGTAATTTGTTTGTTAGACGCTAGCAACTTCAAATTGTAAATGTGCGAGTACAGTGTAGCCAGTAACTTTACATTTACTTGTCGGACAGTGTGGATTGTTGCACTCACTTGGGCCAGCATATCCTTCTGATGAAAGTGGCGTTGAGTACTGGATCGCTGGGTCTCCAACTATTGTGGCTGAGCCTAGCTACACCAATTATTCCGTTATATTAATACTGTTCTTCGTGTGTCGTTTTGCGCACATTGGCTTGCATTGTACTCGCATAGTCTTTACCGTTAAAGATTGTAACCAGTTTAAAACTATTATTTTAAAAGAGTATCCATGGAGTTTCTTGCCGGTCTCTTCTCCATAGGACCTACCCCCACTTTGGAACCGTGCACCTAGAATCACAACGTTTTGAAAGAGCCTGTAAAGGCCTACTCGAAATAAAAATATTTGACTTTGACTTTGACTTTGACTTTGAATTTTTTTTAAAATAACAAGTGATAGCCTAGCGGTTGAACGCTTACATCCATGCAGGATGGTCCATGTTCAAACCCGGCTCACACCTTTGACTTTTCGGAATCATGTGCGGATCAGATATTGTTCATAACTAAACGGTGAAATAGAATATCGTCAGGAAATTTGCATATCTGAAAAATCTCCATAAAGTCCTCAATGGCGTGTGTAGTGAAGGTCTACCTAAGGCCTTCTGATCCCGGGAAGAGGCCCTTATTATAAAACATTGTTTTTATAAAACGTAGTTTTCATAATAATGTACAACAAAGTATTGGAATGAGTCTACATATGTGAGATAGTTGCAACTGTTTTACATACACTTGTCACAATATTTATTACAAACTCAATTGTCATAATGTAATCAACATAATAATATATCACGGTGCGCCAATGACGCGTGGCTGTGTAATATAGGCTTATATGTTAGAGGGTACATGTTCTAAGACTTTTTATCTGACATACATAGGTACACACTGAAAGTAGTTTGTTAAGAATCGGCATTTTTACTTTAAGATTTTTTCCTAAAAATAATTTATACGAAGTAAATAACAGCCACCCCGTCGTTGTACTGTTGAAACAACAATGTATTGTCAGCTCTTTTCACTGGCAGCTGCGGTCGCTCGCGTCACTTATGTGACTGTGTGCGTGCGTAATTTCGTAATATGCAATTCGTGAATAAAATTAATTTCTCAAATAAACAATACTAACTTACATGTGTCGACACCCATGCGCCATCCCACCTTCTAAGTACGGCGGGTTGTGCTGGGGTGGCTGCTGCAGGAGTAGAACCTCAAACGGCGTAAATACAACAACCTCGTTGGGAATTATATGTTCGAGCCGTTTGGGGTTGAAACACTAGGGCCGTGGGGTCCGAATGCTCATTGGGTTTTCCGTGAAATCAGCAAACGATTAGTCGACTCTTCACGTGACAAGAGGGCTGGCCTCTACTTCGGTCAGAGAATCAGCATTGCCATACAACGTGGCAATGCCGCCAGCGTTCTGGGCAGTTTTCCCGTTGACAGCGATGTGGACGAATTTTACCATGCCCTATGATTTCTTCCCCTCCCCGTTTTTAACAGTTTGTACTTTTATTTATATATTTCTAGCTTGTTACTTACATGTCTGGAAGTCTGGAACTGTGCTCAGTAGATGGCAGTAGGCTCGCCCCAATTACAAAGGAATCAATAACGGCATCGGCGAAATGTGGTTGTACAATAGTACACCTCTGCCTACCCTTCGGGGAATACAGACATACAAACAAAGATTTTGTAATCTTTGCACATCTGTTGATTTATAATGGAAACAACTTTACTAAATAATAATTGGAAATATTATTTAGTCTTAGTCACAAAACAAGAATCTTAAAAAAGTATTTTCGAGGTGACGACATCTTTGTTAAGTAATTATTTAGTTTGACAGCTCCAAAATTTTTTTATGCCAAGAAACTACATGTTTGGCGCAGTGGCTAAGCCATTAGCTTTCTGTGCTACGTGTCGCGGCTTCGATCCCCGCACGGAGCAAATATTTTTATGATCTACAGATAGTTGTTTCGGGTCTGGTTGTGTGTGCATGTAACATGTATGTTTGTAAACTGTACCCACGATACAGGAGAAATCCGAGTGTAGGGCAACTTTATAAATATATATATATATATATATATATATATATATATATATTTAAATACATAAATATTTTTCATTTATTAAGTTGATCACTTACTTAGTATCGACAACATTTATGCAAAAATGTTAATTTATTTGCAAACACTAATAAGTTTAATACATGGACAACAATACCTTTTGTTATTTCCTTTTTTAATAATAATAATAAACTCTTTATTGTATGTACAATGTTTATTATTATTATTAAAATTAATATAATTGTCAGCTTTATTCAGCACGTACAGCTGTATTTATTTAATTCATTCTATATGTGAATTTTAGAGATCCTTTTTTGATACTGAGACCAGTAGGCCTAGCACGGATGTTTTAAGAGTATCGTTTAGCTGCCGGCTTCTGACAAAATTGCCTTGAAATACGCGCAAAATATGTGTTAACGTTTCTTACATGGAAATCTTAACGAATTAATTTAATTTTGGTCTCTACCGTTTTGTCAGATTATAAAAAGGTAGCTTTGTTGTTTTTTTTTTTTTTTTCAAATTTTTTATTAATTTAATAATTATCACGACATAAGTATAAGGAATTTTTTTTGAGAAAAAAACGCATTTTGGCATACGAATTATACAAACAAATACGAATTGTGAGTCATACATAAAATAAACACAAAATCTTATAGTCAGTTGTATTTCTGATTCAAAATTCACTGATATTAACGATACGGTTACGTGTCTATACGTCAAAATAATCGTGCTAGGCTTACTGCAAAGTTTACCGGGTATCATCTGTGACTGAATTCGTATGATGCAGCTATGAAGAGTGGCGCACTGGCTAAATGATTAGATTAGCTTTCTGCGCTAAGTGTCGCAGATTCGGTTCCCACACGGAACATACATTTGTATGATCTACAGATGGTTGTTTCGGGTCTGATTGTGTGTGCATGTGACATGTATGTTTGTAAAAATGTACCCACGACACAGGAAAAGTCCTAGAGTGGGGCAACTCAAAAATAGAAAAAGGGTTGTCCCATCAATGTACATTGAATATTTCCTGTTATACCGAGGCAAGCATTGTTTTAATGTGAAAAGCCGCTCCGCTTGAAACCCTAATCCGATTATCACTCTCTTGCATTGTGTTTTCCCAAACAAAATACTAGGAATTCAGAATGGTTAATGGAATATTCTCAATACACGAGATCTTCTATCTCTATTTAATATTGATATTCGGTCTATGTAATTGGAAGAGACGGCCGCAATGGTCTAGTGCAGTGATGGGCAAAGTACGGCCCGCGAAAGCATTTAATCCGGCCCGCCGACGGTCCTTCGACATGAATAGTATATGGCCTGCGATAATTATATTTTGACGGTCCAGAAGTATAAAGTAGATTCTACTTAGTAGAATAATAGACGCATAGGTAAAGGAGCCCGCTAGACTAGCCGCGTAGTTTATAATTGTGTTGCGGGTCGCGGGGCAGGGCATTCGAATAAAAGTTAAATATATTTTTTTTTACATTTGTGCCAGTATGTAATGCTGTAATGTTTTTATATGATTAAAAGTTTCAATACAAAATGCATTTTTCCTATAATTCTGGCCCTCCTCTGAAATTTCTTAAACTTTCTGGCCCCCCATTAAGAAAGTTTGCCCACCACTGGTCTAGTGGTTGCCCGTGCGACTGCTGAGCATTAAGTTCTGGCTTCAATTCCAGGGTCAGGCAATGGTTTTCTGAGTTTTTTATAAATAGAATATGTGTTTACAATAGTATACTTCTACCTAACAAGATTGTTTTCGATGCAAACAACTAAAATATCTACTTCGAGTTACTTATAATAATTTATTCTATAATACAATTTTATTTACTTAAGTATATGTTATAATTAAATCTTAATAAGTGTAGTAACTTATTAAATCTTAGTAAGTCTTTAATAATGCATTAATTTTGGTTTCATCATCATCATCATCATCAGCCAGAAGACGTCCACTGCTGAACGAAGGCCTCCCCCAAGTGGGGGGGTTTGCCATAATCCCCACGCTTGGCAGGCGGCTTGGGGATCGCAGTGGCTCACCGATTAGTGAGAGGACGCTGCTGCCCGTCCTCCGGTGTCTGGCCGCAGTTTTAAGACGTACCCGGGTCATTATAATTTTGGTTTATCATAAGCCTATTTTACATCCTATGTAAATAGTTAAAAACATATATGACAATTTACTGTGACTACTATCATCATCTGCTTAATCTTTTCCCCACTACATTGAAGTCGGTACAATCAGATCCAGGAAGGCCTCTCTTGTCTGTCCCCCAGCAATGCCCTAAGCCGAGGTTCGAGTTCCACTATGGGGCACCCTTAGCAGTGTTGCTTAATATTATTTAATTTGCTCGGTTGGAGGCCCTTCTGGTCTCACCATTTGCCCGGTTAAGCAGTAAAAGCTCCCTGAGCTAATAAAGAGAGACAACAAACTAAAAAAAAAATTGATGTCGGCTCCCAGTGTAAGTGCTGCGGCTGAATATCAGTATTTTACTCGGAGTACTTGCCATCTGACCTCCAACACCCTATTCCTGGGAAGCACACATACACACATACTATACTATACTACTACGCACACACTCTACCACATTTGGGCTACTGGTATCCGTAACGACTGTCATAGGTATTTCTGGGGCACGAAGGAGTCTCGACGTGTGGAACCCGGTCACCCACCCAGTGACTGACTACAGCATGCGTTGCTTAACCTCTCAAATCGATCGATCTGCGCAGTAGCTATGTAGCTATGAGCAGGGTATCGTTCAGAGGCTTATAAAATTCTATATTTATTGCAAATAAAGAACATACTGATTCAAATATGTTATTGCCACGGTCTGTTACAAATCGTGCTTGACAGGTGAGTGAAGTGAAGGTTGAATGCGAATGAATATAAGAATTAGTGACGGGCGTTTATTTAGTGATGTGCTTCAAACATGTAGAGTGGTTATATCGATAAAAAAAATACACTCAAATGCGGTAATCAATAGAAATGCTACCTTAATATTATAATAATAATAGCTTGATTTCTCTCTCTGAAGCCCTATGTGTTAATTTTTTTTTTCTCAGTGTTTTATTGTAGTGTAGTTCTCATAGCACAAAGGCGATGTAAAGACTAAGCCACCCCTTTCTCATCCTAAAGTTGACTAAATTTTGTATTTTGTCATGACTCATGACTCCGTCTGTATGGCACGAAATTAATCCGCTGGACAGTCAATTGTCTATATAAGCTCACACACGGTCGCATGAAAATGTGTCCACTTTCCGTGTAAAGATCATGGTATAAAATCCCTATGAACATTAATTGTAGCCTTAAGGGCCTTTACTCAACAGTTTCTGATGAAACCAACTGGACACATAATAACTAAACTGTTTACGTAAACTGATATTGTTGTGACATCAAATCAAACAGCACGCATAGAAATTGCATTTAATTGTCTTAGGTTGAAATGCCTTATTTCTGTAATAACCCACCTGTAATAACACGACCAAAACAATGATCATGAAATGTATGACGTTGGTAAAATCTAATATAAAAAGGGCGGTTTTTAACAGTAAGTCAGTTAATCTCTCGTAGCTTGGCAAAGTGTAAAAATGAGGACACATATTGTAACTCTGACTCTTTTGATAGCTGCGGTAAGAAAAATACAATAAAAATTAATAATAAAATTTTAAAAACCTGCCTCGTCAATGAAATGGTCTGGGAACATGGCTGCAAAGCGGGTGTTCAGGTTTTCTGTGACTTAAAAAGGGCATCGATGAAATGTTGGTGTACAATAAATAGTACACTGCCAAACCCTTCTGGGAATATAAAAGAGATTTCACGAAAATGTACCTACTAAATACCACCGCATAAATTTTTGCCATTAAATGATATATGTTTTTTGTTTCAGACGTGTTACTTCACACATGGAGCCCCAAATAATAGTATGTATTATTAATAGGACAAATATTTTTCACTGAAAAAGAAACCTGTCTTGTTAATTTATTGCTATCATTGATGCGATAAAGGAAACTACTTTTTTGTGGGAGGATTGTCGGCTCATACTCTTTTTATGATATCTAAGGAAAGCGCTGTTCTCATCAATGGTACAGTGATGGGCTGGATTAATACAAGCCAAAAATTACATAAGATTAAAAAAAGCTCCAGGCTGTTGGATGGCTAACTTTTTGATTGTTTTTATATGTTAATTTAATAGTTACTATGTTTATACAGAATGTTATCCGGCTACCACAGAATGTAAGTGATATATTTATTTTTATATTTTTATGATTCTTTTACTTATTTATTTTAACGGCACGGTTGGCGCAGAAGTTGAGAGATCGATTGCTGTGCTACGTGTCAAGGGTTCGAGTCCCGCACGGAACAAATATTTGTATGATATACAGGTAGTTGTTTCGGGTCTGGGTGTTTGTGTATGTGAATATGTGTTCGTAACCGCACCCACGATAAAGAAATTATCCCTAGAGAGGGGCAATGTTTTGAAAAATAAACAAATGCCTCCGTTGAGGGATTTGCGTGGAAGAGACCATTTATGATACACGTGAATGATGCATGTAGGTATCTATTATTATAAAGAGACAAAACGGGAGATGTTCGTCGATACTGCATGAGGTAAGGTCATAAAAGTTCGTCATTTTGCAAGTTGTTTGATGCACCATTTTCTATACTTATATTCTTTTACATACTTTACACACATGCTAGTGATCGGATCAACGATAAGATGAAACCGACCACCAAAAGACGTCGCCTTGACCACAGTTTAGGCGCGTAAACAAAATATACTTATTTTACGAATGCTTTATTAGTCTAGTGGGCGTATGCGCGACTGCTCAACGTGTCATTCTGGCTTCAATTCCCGGGTCGGGCAGTGTTATTGGATCTTTCTGTATGGTAATTTTCATTGGCTCGTCCCCTTTTACATGAGACTCACAAACACCATCGGTGAAATGTGAGTGTACAATAGTACACCTCTGTCTAACCCTTCGAGGAGGTGATCTTATGTTATGTTTTATGGTGCTTATTTTACGTTTTTTACAAAATATAATTATATATATATTATTTTACATAATATATCAATGAGAACTTTCAAAGAGAAGCCAGCCTGTAGAAGATAATGATGATGCTTTTTGTACCTCTGTCCATCTCATCATCATTTCAATAAGTATTTAACGGTTCTGAAGAGTTTTCATCATCATACCGTAATATTATCACATGATATATATGATTTGGGTAGCAAGGAGTAATATTCTGGGAACATTTCTTCAAGCATAAGCAGAATTCATTATCAGCCATAAGACGTCCACTGCTGAACGAAGGCCTCCCTCAAGGGGGGGTTTGCCATAATCCCCACGCTTGGTAGGCGGCTTGGGGATCGCAGTGGCTCACCGATTAGTGAGAGGACGCTGCTGCCCGTCCTCCGGTGTCTGGCCGCAGTTTTAAGACGTACCCGGGTCATAAGCAGAATATTGCGTTCTTATTAATATTGGCTGTGGCTAGAGATGACCTTCATGCTACTTTTACTTCACTTGTCCAGGACTTTCACATCATACAGGGCAATTAATTGGCTCTCAATCACCTTTCACAGTCCGAGACATTTTCAACCCTATATGGGTTGACGTAGCCGGTATTACTTAACTGAACCATTTCATAAGATTAAAACAGCTGGAGTTGATGGTGGACATGGTAAATAACCATTTTCCGGAGTGCTGTTGGGCTGTAGCGTTTTCGGCCCAACAGCGAATAAAAAAGGAAATTATGTTATTTCATTTTTAATCAAAACAATCATTTCGGCTCCCAAAAACATAAATATCTACATTTTGGTGTCACAGAGCTCTCGAATATGCTTCCATGAAGAAAACTCAGACTCGCTACCGTATCCCTAGGACTAGTTGAAACATGAAATAGACAAATCATATTTTCTAATGATTTATTTATTTTTAGCTACATCGACGACATCATGTAAAGTGACCACAACGCCATATACTTGCAAACCGACGAAAACCCAATCAACAACTACCAAATCGACTACGACCACTCGGACAACAACAACAAGGCCTTGTCAGTCAACTACTAAATCAACAACAACAACTAGACAAACTACTACAAAATCGACAACCCCAACCAAAACAACCACCAAATCGACAACCCCAACTCAAACAACCACCAAATCGACCACTCGGTCAACAACTACAAGACCCTGTCAATCAACTACTAAATCAACAACAACAACTAGACAAACAACTACAAAATCGACAACCCCAACTCAAACAACCACCAAATCGACCACTCGGTCAACAACTACAAGACCCTGTCAATCAACTACTAAATCAACAACAACAACTAGACAAACAACTACAAAATCGACAACCCCAACAAAAACAACCACCAAATCGACCACTCGGTCAACAACTACAAGACCCTGTCAATCAACTACTAAATCAACAACAACAACTAGACAAACAACTACAAAATCGACAACCCCAACAAAAACAACCACCAAATCGACCACTCGATCAACAACTACAAGACCCTGTCAATCAACTACTAAATCAACAACAACAACTAGACAAACAACTACAAAATCGACAACCACCAAATCGACAACCCCAACTCAAACAACCACCAAATCGACCACTCGGTCAACAACTACGAGACCCTGTCAATCAACTACTAAATCAACAACAACAACTAGACAAACAACTACAAAATCGACAACCCCAACAAAAACAACCACCAAATCGACCACTCGATCAACAACTACAAGACCCTGTCAATCAACTACTAAATCAACAACAACAACTAGACAAACAACTACAAAATCGACAACCACCAAATCGACAACCCCAACTCAAACAACCACCAAATCGACCACTCGGTCAACAACTACAAGACCCTGTCAATCAACTACTAAATCAACAACAACAACTAGACAAACAACTACAAAATCGACAACCCCAACAAAAACAACCACCAAATCGACCACTCGGTCAACAACTACAAGACCCTGTCAATCAACTACTAAATCAACAACAACAACTAGACAAACAACTACAAAATCGACAACCCCAACTCAAACAACCACCAAATCGACCACTCGGTCAACAACTACAAGACCCTGTCAATCAACTACTAAATCAACAACAACAACTAGACAAACAACTACAAAATCGACAACCCCAACAAAAACAACCACCAAATCGACCACTCGGTCAACAACTACAAGACCCTGTCAATCAACTACTAAATCAACAACAACAACTAGACAAACAACTACAAAATCGACAACCCCAACAAAAACAACCACCAAATCGACCACTCGGTCAACAACTACAAGACCCTGTCAATCAACTACTAAATCAACAACAACAACTAGACAAACAACTACAAAATCGACAACCCCAACAAAAACAACCACCAAATCGACCACTCGGTCAACTACTACAAGACCCTGTCAATCAACTACTAAATCAACAACTACCAAATCGACAACCCCAACAAAAACAACCACCAAATCTTGTAATTTAAGTTCATCAACAACTACTTCAACTCTTAAACCACCTTGTAAATTGTACTAGTAAACCAACTAACCAAAGAATTTTTTAATTCTCCAATATGATGTTATTTTCAGTGTTTTAATGAATGGATTTCATGAAATCTTGCTTTATTCATTTTCAAATAATATATTTTTATTTTTTTAAATGACATATTTTCGAATACTTTCTGGCGCTTTAATCGTCTGCCTTTATGTACAGCTACAGATCTCATAAAAAGTATATAAATTGGTTTAAACTCGTATCTATAAACGAAAACATAATAATTCATTAAAGGGTAACGGCGTTTGGTCCGTCTTGCGCTTGCGCTAGTAGATCTATGTGCATGCTTACTCTACATATGACCCGCTCATTATGGCCGCTGGAGTCAACAACTTGCAGAACGTATAAAATTGATATTTTAGTGAAAAATTAACGTAGATACCATTTTTTTTTTATTGATTCGGGCTGTGCTGCTGCAGGTAAATAAAGCACCACCTTGCATTTATGTACCAAAGTTATATTCAGTTAAGTATTATATAAAAATTCAGGTTTAAAAAATGACTTTCTTCAGGAACTTTCAGTCTTCCAGTTTTATTCAACTACTTTTTTAAAATCACAGGTGGCTATCGTAAATATATCGATCATATTGTTATATTATAATATAACAATTACAAAAGATTGCATTCTTCCTTAAAAGTATAACCGGATTAGGTTTTAACTTCTTAAGAATTGTGCATTGGGGATTGTCTTTTGTTTTAAGGGAATATTGTTTTTTTTTTATTTGTTTTATTATAAAGTATTTTATATATTGTTTAACAAAATGTATGTTAAACAGAGGGCATCAAATATTTTATTTTATTGTTAAATATATAATTATAATGTTGGTTTATTTATGAGATAATAAATAAATTTAAATATATTGTCAATGTTTTTTTTTTTTTACTCTTATTTCTACTTTTATTGAGTTCAATCCATTTAAAGTGATGTTATTATTCAGTTCCAATCCTATTCTAAGATACGTATTAGAACCACATACAACACTGGAGGTTTTTTTTAAGTTGTAAATATTATTTAGTAGCTTCCGCCCGCGGTTTTGCCCGCGTGGTTTACGAACTCGTACATTTCCCGGGTTAAAAAGCCTATGTGCTATTCCAGACTATAATCTATCTCTGTGCCAAATTTCATCCAGATCCGTTTAGCCGTTCTGGCGTAATTGAGTAACAAATATCCATCCATCCATCTATCCTCACAAACTTTCACAATTATAATATTAGTAGAAAGTAGGATTAGTAGGATAGTAGGATGGGATAGTAGGAGAGGATAGGATGGGATATTAATTGGATTCATTTCCTTCTCTCGCAAAAATATTTTTAACCAGATTTATTAAATTCATCCACCCACATACATCTTCAATAAAGTTGATAAAACACTAAATTTAAAAACTTTAAATGCAATTATTGTTTTTAGCTACTTACGGCTAAAACCTAAACCGCCAAATTGTTGATCTTATCGTTGTCAATAGGTATAAAAAATATACAAAAATATGCATGCAATATCACTATCACTACATATTGTCTGATTACGGTTAAAAAGCAAAAATTGCATTTAGAGTCAAAATGTACTTATTACTATTTATCAGTAAGCAGACGATATTTTGTTACACGCTATAAGCTGAAATACAAAATATTTGGTCTTCTTGACTAGTTTTGTTTCTGATGCTTAAACTTTTGTGTACGCAACAACTTCTGTATAGCATTTGTAACTTATTGTACCCGCATTACTGGTGAATAAATAAATATAATAATAAAAAATATAATCGGTATATTAAATCGTGCTTTTGGAACGTATTTATTTAAGATATCCCTTTGGTTTCCTTGTCCGTTTTCGTTTTCTAACTATATTCCAAACTGTAATATAGGTATATTAAAGTTTGGAAGTTTGGATTATAAGCAAACGTTGCCACAAACCTAAATGTCCTGCTAAGTGGGTTACTACATCGAGTTGAGAAGCTCCTTCATTATTTCTCATCACAATATAGTTTTACAAAGAGTAATTGTTCGGGTATAAGACATATCATATCTCATTGGTAATAGGAAACACCATAAAAATAGAAAGCTTTCTGTAAGCGATACGTAAAGTACAAAAATCAAAATGTAAAATTTCGTTTTACCGCAAGAAATGCTCTGTGCATTTTACGATGTGTAAACTAATTCGAGTGCCAGCCGTCAACTTCAGAAGACACTGAACACAGCAGTAGGCAGTTTATTTGGTAAAATAAAATTATCAGTTATATTATATTTTTGATTTGTTTATTTATGTCCATATGGATTGAGGAGCCACTTCAGATTTTAAAAGGAAACTCACCCCCTTATTTAGTAGGAAAGCAAATAATTTTGTAGGCCAAATTCTGAAATTTATAGTAAAATATATCCAAAGTTATATCAATGTAAAAGTGGCTCCTCAATCTAAACATCACACGGAAAGTATTTAATGAATATTTTTGAAAATTTTGTATCACATAGTAATAATTGTGTATAAGTACCTACTTAAAATCTCAATCCAGTACTGTTGATATTCAAGAATATACAATACATTTAACGTGGCTCCTCAATCTATACATAAGAGCGTGAATTTTCAATTGGTCAATTTATATTCCACTCGAAAAAACATTTAGTAGTATGGTGTGTTCGAATTTGTAGCATATGGACAAAATAGTAAAACTGAGTGAATTTAGTAGATAAACGCATTTTATTTGGCTCCTCAATCCTGACGTTACTGTACCTACCTGAGATCACAACGGAATCAAAAACCAGAGACACATTCATACAAATATCTACTAAATACATATGTACAGATCAACATTGTATATATTCGGTATCTGAAAAATAAATTACTTTTCGATATCCCTTAAGAATTCGCTATTATCCACCATATTATATGAATGAAACCAGGAATACTAGTTTTTGAATGAATTAATATTGGTTGGTGCCGTTTGCTATCAAGCGACCCATTATGGTTGTTTGATAGGGAAAAATATTATCAGATGTAACACTAACCGTGTTACAAAATTAAATAATTCATTTGGATATGTGAGCGCATACAAACCCTAGATTCTAGATCTCAGAATGGAGTTTTTATTTATTTTCTAAAGTAATAAAAGTAGTAGCAAGTTTTTTTTTTTAAATAAAATGTGCAAATGCATTATAAATGTATTATAATATTTTATTTGACTGCGATGAATATGTTACTATGGATTTTTTTCTCTGGTTCTCCGGTTGCAGTACAAGAATTTATATTTTGAATGAAATTATTTAATTAGGGGAAGGCGGGGGGACACCGGATAGTTAAGATAAACACCATAAATAAATCACTATGTTATTTATTGAGATAACCAATATCATAAATGTTTAAGTACACCTTAGGCATAACTTTGGCATGAAAATATTTGAGATCAATCTTAATAACTACAAACTTGAACAATTTAAATAAAAAATTACAAATCCGAATTCACCCCATACCTATGGATCAAACCGGATTCGCGTGGAACTGAAAGCGTACTAAACATAAAGTGTATCTAAAAGATTAAAAAATAATGAAACTACTGCTCTATTAAATACCATTGCTCTTGTAGCTGATGTAGCTTCAGGTGATCTTAATGACAATTCAGAATGTCGTTTTAGAAATCCACTAACCCAATCTAAGCCAGTCCAGTCCGAGTCCAGTTTCTTTATTAAACAGATGGTTTAAATTATTTCTTTCAGCTAACTGGAATGCCTAACGTCGCAGATCTGTTTTAGTCACTCCAAATAGTCGAGATTGCATAGTTTTGATATGTTCGACTAGCATACCTTCCAGCTCATCAGTGAAGACGCATTTTTGAGTAGCACTTTCGAAACACTTCATCTTTGGATTTTTCACCTATGATCTTCTTTACAAAATCCTCTCAGGAACTTTTGAGTACATTATATGTGTGTGACGGTAAAAGATATGTCATTCCGCCTTCCATTACCGAATTTATGGCTAAAAGCATGTCTGACTCCGACCATTGCAGCCTATTTGACTTTCTCACATAATTATGTTCCTGGCATGTTGACGCTAGCACTCTCTAAAAAGTTAAAACAAAATAGTAATTAAAAAAAGAAATAATTCAAACGCACTTAATACCTACATATAAATCGATCGGGGTGAAACCGGATAGTCAAAATCACCCCGTCCGCTTGTACCTCACAGATACCATGTTTGAAATTGTAATAACTAACAGGTTATGTTTACACTCATAGCAACAATAAATACCGTTTTAGAAGGTTAAATATGTATAACTTCTTACAAAATACAACTGTATAGGATAGCACACAACTAAACTTAATGATAACACTTAAAAAAAATCAAAATATTAGATAACTTACCTTTGTTTTAAATTTTCGTTTATAGACGCACGCGCTGAGATGTTACCGTCGCCGTCATTTGCAACCGCACTGAGTAAGTTTGCTAGTATTTTTCAACTAATTAAAACGAGCCAATTATACGTGGAATAATGAAATATCCACTATCTGGTTTCACCTTCTGTCCAATTTCCCGCCTCCTTCCCTAATTATTATTTGTATGTCCTTTCTTTGCACGGGACTGCGAGCCCCGGACTTTTGGAAGGCGTGTGTGAGGCTAATTTATTTATTATTATTAATTTATTATTTTACTTTTTTATTGAAGTTCTGTCTTATTAAACTTGAGATTTGTTGAAGTTTCACCTGTAGACGAAGGGGTCATCTAGCTTAAATTTTACAGCCGCAGATTAAGGAAATCAATGAAAATTGTTCTCATAGTTTTTTTTTAATGAATTTATTAACCACATTTATAAAACATCGTTTGATATATATATAATAAAATATTATATTACACAACAATCCAAAACAACATTATACATATTATAAAGAATATTACTATTACGCTTCCACGATAACTTAAGACCTAATCCTGTATTCCGTTGTGCCACACTGTATAGAAACTCAGGTCTCAAGTTATAATGGATGCGATGTAGGTCTAGACTCTAGCCGAGCCACTTCACACATTTCGGCAAATACGTGTCATTGAATCCGTTCGAGCGTTGTCAACAAGGACAGTGGAGGTAAAGCTTGGCAAGTCACTAGAATTGCTCCGTTCATGCTGGTATTTGTCATTTAGTGTCTATACTCGATGATAGGCAAGAATTCTAGATCTAGCATTACATATACTTGACTTAGACATCTTTATTTGAAATATTTTTATTCTATAAAATACAATATAATACTATACACTTGCTGCAAACAAACTCGTAACAACATACATAGTTACCGCCCTGATCAGTCGATCTTTTAAGCACCGCTTTCTGCTGTCAGTCCTTGGGTAACCATTTTTTACACACAGACCCTTCCATGGCTCGGAAAGCACGTTAAGCAGTTAGTCCTGTGGGTCGTTCTGGGTGTCAGCAACCCAAAAATTCTAATAACCAGTTTAACCTTAGAGTGTCAGTATCCCTTAATAATTGTGGCGCAGGTCGGATGGCCGTTGCTCCATATAAAATACTGATATTTTAGCCACATTTACTGCTTAGGCTGGAAAACGACACCAATGTAGTTGGGAAAAAATTTAACTTTCAAATACTCTGAAATCTAACCAATATTTTAACATAGATAATAATAAAAATTACTACAGGTAGGTACACCTTTCAAATAAAATTACTGCATCAATAATAACACTTCTCACATCTTTTACATTTCAAAGAAATATTATAGTTGTAAAGTATTATTTAATGTTAAAAATATTCGAACGTTTTTAAAACATACGATCTTTAAGATATCCGGAGTTTTTTTGTTTATCGTTGACCATATTAAATCTCCTGTAATTAACTATATCAGACTTTAATACCATTCCTGTTTTTTTATAAATCAATATCAACTGCTGATATTATATCCCCGTACATACTCGTATATATGGCGGACTGACAAGCGCGGAACAGCGACCCGCAGCCTAATTACATAAAAATAGCGACAGTTACGTGGCAACCACACGACAGCAGACTCACTGTTGACCAATACATATATGACACAAAAATGACGTTTGACAGCAGCTATCGCACGATTTACGCCAGTCGCAAACTGATTTGTAGAAATCAGTTTGCGACTAATCGGTAATTAGACCGCCGAACGTTCCTAATTCAAACTTATTTATTTATTTACTATATAATAATATAATTAAACACGTATTTCTAGGTTTAAACTTTCCCACAAACCAATTTCAGCGATCTCGCATGAACCACAAATTGTATGTGTTGGGTAATGTTAAATACCTAATAGATACAGGTCTTGCACAATTGTGTAATCATAATATTGAAAACCAATATAAAAATAAAAGTTAAAGAAACCAACACCAAAACCAACACAAAAATAGTATGTTTAAAAGAGAAATAAACCCCGTCTATAAGTAATTTAAAAAGGTGAAATGGATTAGTTAATCGAAAAAGAAAAATACAATTGCGTTTACATTAGGACTTATCGATGTTCTTATAAATAACGTGTACTGTGTAACAAGTGACATACACAATGGAAAATGAATTGGAAAAATAAAATATTAATAAAAACTTTTTAGAATAATCAGCTCACTTGGTCTAATACAGTGTTTCTTAAACTTTTTGCAGTAACGGTCCACTTTCAGAATTTCTAAAATTCCATGGACCCTTGCCAAAGAATATTAAAGGGAAAAAAAACATGTGGATTCGTGTAGGTACAGTCCCCCCGCACCTTGGGCCGCTCAACAGTAGCCAGCGAGAGCGGTTTTAAACAAACGATGCGTTAGTTTGCTACGTTTGTTAAGGGTTAATTGAGCTGCTGCAGACCCCTACCACACATTTTACGAACCCGTAAGGGGTCCGTGGACCCTACTTTAAGGAACCCTGGTCTAATAGATCGATATATAAATTAATCTTGTACATATGTAGTATAATGACGAACACTGTTGCAAGAACACTAAAATTAATTGAAAATTTAGTTGCTGAACGAAGGAATTTTAATGTTTTAAATTTTCTTCCTGATAATGAGTATAAGACCTGAAACTCAGGATATTTACTCATAATGAATTTCCTGTAGCTCGCCATTCAGGCTCAATAGCTGAATAATGAACTATTTCCGAGTAAGCTGATGCAGTTGTTTGATCACCTTTGGGGCAACAAGTGTCAAAAATCATCTTAGTTTCCGTATTTTTACTAATATTAGTCCTAAAACCTTCTGGGATAGTCGATCTAACATTTTGTATGCCAGTTGTGTGGCGGAACATGCGGGACTATATTTTTTCTACTACCATATGTACCATGTTTCATGCAAATAAAACATTTCATTTCATTTCAAATTGTATTGGGCAGCAATATAGTTTTTGATTAGAATCCATTTCAAATTAAATTGGAAAAAGCCCTCTACTTTTTGGTTCCAACATAAGGACTGTATTTCTTCTCACATGGTGTTTTAGGCGGTTTACAAGTTGTTTTCGTACAGGGTGGTTTGGTTGATTTACAAGTTGATTTCGTACATTTTGGTTTGCAAGTTGTTGTCGTGCATTTTGGTTTGCAAGTTGTTGTCGTGCATTTTGGTTTGCAAGTTGTTGACGTGCATTTTGTTTTGCAAGTAGTTTTCGTGCATTTTGGTTTGCAAGTTGTCGTGCATTTTGGTTTGCAAGTTGTCGTGCATTTTGGTTTGCAAGTTGTCGTGCATTTTGGTTTGCAAGTTGTTTTCGTGCATTTTGGTTTGCAAGTTGTTGTGCATTTTGGTTTGCAAGTTGTCTTCGTGCATTTTGGTTTGCAAGTTGTCGTGCATTTTGGTTTGCAAGTTGTCGTGCATTTTGGTTTGCAAGTTGTCGTGCATTTTGGTTTGCAAGTTGTTTTTGTGCATTTCGGTTTGCAAGTTGTTTTCGTGCATTTTGGTTTGCAAGTAGTTTTCGTGCATTTTGATTTGCAAGTTGTTGTGCATTTTGGTTTGCAAGTTGTTTTCGTGCATTTTGGTTTGCAAGTAGTTTTCGTGCATTTTGGTTTGCAAGTTGTTGTGCATTTTGGTTTGCAAGTTGTTTTCGTGCATTTTGGTTTGCAAGTTGTCGTGCATTTTGGTTTGCAAGTTGTTTTAGTGCATTTTGGTTTACAGGTTGTTTTCGTGCACTTTGGTTTGCAAGTTGTCTTCGTGCATTTTGTTTTGCAAGTTGTCGTGCATTTTGGTTTGCAAGTTGTCTTCGTGCATTTTGGTTTGCAAGTTGTCGTGCATTTTGGCTTGCAAGTTGTTTTCGTGCATTTTGGTTTGCACGTTGTTTTAGTGCATTTTGATTTACAAGTTGTTTTCGTGCATTTTGGTTTGCAAGTTGTTTTCGTGCATTTTGATTTGCAAGTTGTTGTGCATTTTGGTTTGCAAGTTGTCGTGCATTTTGGTTTACAAGTTGTTTTCGTGCATTTTGGTTTGCAAGTTGTTTTCGTGCATTTTGGTTTACAAGTTGTTTTCGTGCATTTTGATTTGCAAGTTGTCGTGCATTTTGGTTTGCAAGTTGTCTTCGTGCATTTTGGTTTGCAAGTAGTTTTCGTGCATTTTGGTTTGCAAGTTGTTGTGCATTTTGGTTTGCAAGTTGTTTTCGTGCATTTTGGTTTGCAAGTTGTCGTGCATTTTGGTTTGCAAGTTGTTTTAGTGCATTTTGGTTTACAGGTTGTTTTCGTGCACTTTGGTTTGCAAGTTGTCTTCGTGCATTTTGTTTTGCAAGTTGTCGTGCATTTTGGTTTGCAAGTTGTCTTCGTGCATTTTGGTTTGCAAGTTGTCGTGCATTTTGGCTTGCAAGTTGTTTTCGTGCATTTTGGTTTGCACGTTGTTTTAGTGCATTTTGATTTACAAGTTGTTTTCGTGCATTTTGGTTTGCAAGTTGTTTTCGTGCATTTTGATTTGCAAGTTGTCGTACATTTTGGTTTGCAAGTAGTTTTCGTGCATTTTGGTTTACAAGTTGTTGTGCATTTTGGTTTGCAAGTTGTTTTCGTGCATTTTGGTTTACAAGTTGTCGTGCATTTTGGTTTGCAAGTTGTCGTGCATTTTGGTTTGCACGTTGTCGTGCATTTTGGTTTGCAAGTTGTCGTGCATTTTGGTTTGCACGTTGTCGTGCATTTTGATTTGCAAGTTGTCGTGCATTTTGGTTTGCACGTTGTCGTGCATTTTGGTTTGCAAGTCGTTGTACATTTTGTTGTTGATGTACAAGTCGTGGTACAAGGAGCTGAAAAATAATAATGTTATATATCATTTCGAAAATATATATATTTATTAAATAATTATGATGCTTTAAGGGATTAAAACATAACTTTTGGCATTTGGAATTTTCATCTAAGTCAGATACTATAAAAATGAGGTCTATCATGGATTTGCAATCCATGATATTTCGACTGACTGACAATTTGTGTGTGGTTTTGGTAGTATTCAAGTCAAAGATACTCGAAACAAAAATGATTAAATATACTCACGCTTTTTGGTAGTCGGATTATTATCTGTGTCAGAAAGAAAAACAATAAATAAATAAATATAGAATATAAATGGGCAAAAACTTCTGGGTATTTGTTTGTTAGTTTGTCAACCCATTATTTGTTTTTTAATGTTTAGAAACTCGCTTATTTCGAGGGGACAATTTTGAAATAATACTAATTTTTTTATGTCAATGTTTACTTTTACTACACAAGGCCAGACATTATAACAAAGTAACCATAACTTTTGAAGTTATGATTACTTTGTTAACCCATTAACGCCGAGGTGATCAGAATTTTTACTAAATTTTTAAAAGTATTTATTTATTATGTTATCGGACCAAAAAAACAATGCAGTACCTCTATTCCTACTCGAAATTTGATGTTCTTTCAGAATCTGAGCTCAAAATTTCGATTAGACACCGAGAAAAAAAAATATGATCGATTGAAATGTGGAAAATGAGAAAATTTCCGAAAAAATAAATATTTCACATTTTTTTTCACAATGATACCGCAATGGTATAAAAATTTTACTATGATCAGAGGTGATCATGGTACTCGAACATTAAGAGGAATTTTATTCAGAAAATTTCATTGACGCCTTTTTTCAAAATGGCGGCGAGAATGAGAATTTTTTATAAAAATCTTTAGTCTATCGTTTTCTTAAAAACTATAAACTTTAGAAAAAAATCTAAGAACAAAATTTCTTAAAATTAGTCAAAGAACATTCTCAATTTTTTTCAGAATTTTTGTATTTTGAGCTCAGATTCTGAAAGAGCATCAAATTTCGCGTAGGAATAGAGGTATTGCATTATTTTTTTGGTCCGATAACATAATAAATAAACACTTTGAAAAGTTAGTAAAAATTCTGATCACCTCGGCGTTAATGGGTTAAAATTAAAAAACAATATAAATAGCTATAAATCGATATATTGTTTAACATTACCACAAAATTTTAATTAATATTTTATAAATTCTTCACTGACTTAAAACAAAGATTGTAATTGTAAATCAATATAAAAAAAAAAATGGATACGTACTCGGGGCTGCGTGCGTAAAGTAACATGTCTGGAACCAATAAAAACACATTAGTTTTGATTGAATTCATAATTACGTATAGTAGTTACCAATGAATATTATACCTATATATACGTATCGAATTATGAATCAGCAATCTGTCAAACAGCTTGTTAAATATATTCTGTAGATCACTGGAATAAATAATCTCATCAGCCTTCTAACTACACTTGTACTATAAATAGAATGAAACTGTAACCAAAAACACTATAGATACTCCACCTAGACAAACCACTAAAGACTTCATAAAATACATTTGTGTTTATATATTATTATGTATATTACGTCAAAAAGACATTGATTCAACGGCTAGATTCTGACCAACCGAGATTAAAACCTAATTTCAATCATACACACCCGTTGCACTTGCGTGATTAACATCATGCGTACTTATATGGACAACTTGACACCGCGCGCGGCTTCGTCCGCATTGTTTTGCGGGATAAAAAGTAGCCTATGTGCTATTCCAGACTATAATCTATCTCTGTGCCAAATTTCATCCAGATCAGTTCAGCCGTTCTGGCGTGAAAGAGTAACAAAGATCCATCCATTCATCCAACCATCCATCCTCACAAACTTTCGCATTTATAATATTAGTAGGATAGGAAGTAGGATAGGATATTAGTAGGATTTTTAATTTTCATGTCCTTTTAAAGATACATAAATATTTGTATTGTTTGAAATTTTACGCAACAATCCCTAATTCGTTCATGAAATATAACTAATTTGATCGTGTGGGATCATGATAAGTACTGACTGAGTATCAATATATAACATCCACGTACATATAAAGTTTTAGTATCAGATTCAAGTATCTTTGTTCAACATCACAATACATTTTTCAGCTGTACTAGTTTGTCATGCTATACAATTTTTGGATCCACATAGATTTATTTTATACATTTTCTAAATCGGGTTTTGACATTGGTTGAGGGGGTTGAGGATTTTCTTACAGATTAGCTATTAGAGCAGATTCATCAGACTGATTAGACTAACAGCAAAAAGTGTCTTGGTCAAAGCGAAAGAATGTCAAATTGTGCCTACAACGAGCTACCATGTTTATATATCCATAAGCTTCATATTTTAATATTATTTGATTTTAACTTACCGCACATATTATCAGAGTTAGTATTATAATATTTGCCCTCATATTTCCAACTCAACCCACGAGACATGAACTGACTAATTTCTAGGGACCGCCCTATTTATATTAAATTTTAGAAACGTCACACATATGTTTTACTTTGTTCTACAACAGGTGGATCATATAAATTAGCTTGCAATTAATTAAACCTCGAACAATAAAGTACGATTTCTATGCTTACGGAAAATAGCCGTGTCAAAACTGTCGCAGAGTAATAATGAAATCCGTTTTTATTTGCAATATCGGTTTTTTCGGCCAACAATTAATGTAATGTATGAAAATATACAATATTTTTGTATTTCAATGATTTTAGGGTTTATATTTAAATAGATAACATAACATAACATAGCATCACGCTTGTATTCCCCGAAGAGTTAGGCAGAGGTGTACTATTGTACACCCACATTTCGCCGATGCTGTTATTGAGTCGTGTATGTAATAGGGGGCGAGCCTATTGCCGTCTACCGGGCACAGTTCCAGAATCCGTGCTGCTACTAAGAATTTCCATACAGAAGAACCCAATAACACTTTGCCCGACCCGGGAATCGAACCCAGGACCTCACGCTCAGCAGTCGCGCTTACGACCACTAGACCAATGAGGCAGTCTAATTTTTTTTTTTTTTTGAGTTGTCTCTCGCAGTTAGCTCAGGGAGCTTTTACTGCTTAACCAGGCAAATGGCGAGACCAGAAGGGCCTCCAGCCGAGCAAATTATATAATACTAAGCAACACTGCTAAGGGTGTCCCATAGTGGGACTCGAACCTCGGCTTAGGGCGTTGCTGGGGGGCATACAAGAGAGGACTTGCTGGATCTGATTGTGGGTGAGGCAGTCTAAATCGATAACCTCACCTTATATACCCACTAGCTTCGTAGCTTTTTTCCTCATAGCGTACTAGCTTCTTTAGCACATTCGCTGCGCTACGGCAAGTATTTTGCCGTATTTGAATATCAGCCACTGCGGCAGCTCGTTGTCCTTGTTTTACGCTTGGTGCGGGGGTCATTTAACAATGTTCCCGTACGTGTAGGAAAGAGAGAGTTTTCAATATTGGTGCTTTAAATGTAATAATATTCTGCACTAATAATTTACGGCAAAATAGTTTTCGCACAGCGGGAAATATGGACACGGGCAGTATTTGTCTCGTACCGCACTGGCAGAAAGTTTAGTTTTAGCGCCGCCGCAGCTAACATGTTAGAGTAATCCCCGTGGCTTCGCTCGCGTGGATTACAAACCCGGGCATTTTGTTGCGAGGATCCTTCATTCTTTTTCTAAAATAAAAGTAGCCTAAGTTACTCCTTATAATATCAGCTATCTGCCAGTGAAAGTCCCATCAAAAAAGTAAAATGTGTAGGTAACTAATAGACTAAACGTAAAGCTGTTCGCTCACACCGCGGCATTTTTCTTACTTTTAGCATTTTTATACCCGTCGTAACTTCTAAACGAAAGGTCCGATTCGAATAATCTAAACAGGAATTTATATATACATAATCAACCTTTATTATGCATTTTTTTTATTTGGATAAGGCTATATCATGATATTATCAGTATCATGTTTTGATTCTACCCCTAACTATAATAGTTAGACATGTAGCCTCGAGAAGTTTTTTTTGAGTCATGATGAGGACTATAAACATTTAGTACATTACTATATGAATCATCAATAGTTTTCGCAGCGCACGCCAAGTAATGTCTTTTATAGGCAAATTTTTGATACCCTGGGGTTACATTGTTGGAATATTCCGTTTGGCGTGTTCCTGATTTCAAATTTGATAGTTTTATTTGATAGTGATATACCGCCCATATTACTCGCTGATGATGCAGCTTTCTAAAAGTTAAAAACATTTCAAATCTAAATCTTGTTTTTATCCATTACAAACAAACATTCAAAAAATCAAATCTTTTCTCGCTATAATATTAGTTTAGATTAAATAATAAAGTAACATTATATTTTTACAATTTTATACAATGTTACCAATGATACTGTGATATGAAATTAAGATGTCTATAGTAGCGTATGTGTATGTGCTTCATGAAAAGCTTGATCCGAGAGCTTTTCATGTTCGTCAAGTTGCGATAGGACTCACCCAGGACGAGATACACTTAATTTACGACTCATATAATGATGTGCGTAAGGTTCTTATTCAGCAATCATTTGTTTGAAGGTACCGTGGACCTTTGTAGATGAATTACGCAATGCGATGCCACATTTTTATGCAAGGGAGGATGATATTGAAATCAGGACCCGGATTTAAGAAGGATTTTATTATAATCCTCTTTTTGTGTTAATAAATTCTCAGTTAAGTTTTTTTCAACCAATTTGACATGGAAAAAAGGATGGAAGCCAAGTTATTTTTCAAAAAATTCGTCATGGATGCCGCTATCGTAGTCGCCTAGGGTGAAGTCTTAAATAGTCACCGAAAATGGCGTCAGTAGTCAAATTAAAAAAAAAAACTCGGAATACTTTAATTTTCCATAAATATCTGATTTTATTACTGCCTGCGACTAGTCTATTGAATTTAATACAAATAATTAAAGCAAACAGACTATTATATCGCGTCTAGTGCATTTTATTATTATTATGGTGTTTCACTATGGGTCAATATACCAGATAGAGGTAATTAATTTTAATAAACATAATTCATATTGTATTCCATTAAACGATTGAATTAATATAGGAATACAGACTACAGAAAACGGCAGACAGTGTTTTTTTTTTTACTACTAATTTGAGTGCCTTTGGCAGCACTTCACCTGATGGTGAGTGACAATGCTGCCGAGGATGGATCACGCAAACTCAAATAATGATGTATTCACTCTCGCCTTGAAGCTTCCTAAGTTATAATAAATTAAGGCTGGTTTAACTATGTTTAATCGAATATTCAGGACAGCTAAGTATAATTATGTATGAACGGCACGGTTGGGGCAGCAGTGTAGTATCGCGGGTTCGAGTGCCGCACGGAACAAATATTTGTATGACCTACAGATAGTTGTTCCGGGTCTGAGTGTTTGCTTATGTAAATATTTGTGTTTTTAAACAAACCCACGATACAGTACCTACCTTATTAACTTTACCTAATTGGGGTAACTTCATAAACATGTGTTTATTCTTTTATTAATTTATTCAATATACAGCATAAGTCTTATTTAAATTTACTCGTTTTTACTTACTTCCATAGATCAAGGTTTACCACAAGGTAGCTCCTTAGGTCCCCCTCCGTAAAATTGTAATATAAAAACTCTAGGAGGATTTTTATATTCTACGTTAAACTTAAAGCTAACAAAAACAGCGGTAGTAAATTTTTTTAACACCATTAAAATAATTACCAGTTAATTATTTGATAGTGATAGTGGTTCCTAAATTTAGACTTACTAAAACAAATAAATAATTCCTAGGGAACAGTGTACGCCTTTATAATAAATTACCGAAATCTATCACCGACCTTACTGGTAAAAAGTTTAAAACACATATTAAATCTATTGTCATAAGGAAAGCATATTATAAAGTTAAAGACTATGTTGACGATAGGGACGTATGGCGCTAACTGTCTTGATATTTTCTGCACATACGGCTTCCCTGGCAATCCGTTGCTTTCAATTCTCACAAGTTAGTTCTTAGTTTTTAATGACGATAGACTTAATAATATTTTTATAAAAAAAAAATTTACAAATTAAATTTTACTTATTTTATATAATGGTAACAATTAGTTATTATTTATTTAAAAGTCTAATATTATTCATGTAATTTGTTTGTTAGACGCTAGCAACTTCAAATTGTAAATGTGCGAGCACAGTGTAGTCAGTACTTTAACTTGTCGGACAGTGTGGGTTGTTGCACTCACTTGGGCCAGTATATCCTCCTAATGAGGGTGGGGTTGAGTACTGGATCGCTGGGTTTCCAACTACTGTGGTTGGGCCTAGCTATAACAATTATTATATTAATACTGTTCTTGTGTAGTTTTGCGCATATTGGCTTTTTGGCGCATTGTACTCGCATAGTCTTTACCGTTAAAGATTGTACCCAGTTTAAAACTATTATTTTAAAATGGTATCCATGGAGTTGCTTGCTGGTTTATTCTCCATAGAACCTACCCCCACTTTGGAACCGTACAGCTAGAATCACAACGTTTTAAAAGAGTCTATAAAGGCCTTCTCGAAATAAAAATGTTTGACTTTGACTTTGATTGTATCATAAAATTATGTTTTGACTTAACACAAACATTTTATACCCTTCAGCAACCACCATAACAAACTTATTTGATCCCCTTTTTAACAAAAATCGTATCAAATTCAGGTATCCAGTTCCTTCGTACTTAACCGCTAGTTAAGACGTTCCTGTATCATTTTACTTGAACAAACTTCCCTCCAGCTTTATGGAGGGGAAGTGCAATTATTTACTGAGATTGCACGACGTAACGTTTAGGGTTTCACAGGGGCGATCCGTGAATTTGTTTATTTAGCACTTGTTATATATTCATGTGGATGGAGAGTCATGGTTGTAAATTGACTGTAGGTAAAATATGCAGGTAATCTTTAAACTTCAGCATCTTAAAATGGACACAGTTTATTATATCCTATAGATTTTCGTAGGTTTTGAAAAAGTACAGTAACTACATACCACCCCTATTATAAATTATTTTTGTCTTGTTTGTTACCATTGACAGTGTTACTGACACCAAAACAATTGCCTATTGCTATTAGGCGACCCATTATGGTTGTTTGCTATAGAAAAATATCATCAGCTGAGGTCAACATAGTCGAAAACAGTCTAAACTGATGACTTTTTTTCAAAGCTGACCATGCTTTATGTTTAAAAAAACAAAAAACAAAGTTTCCCCACACTCGCAATATTTTCTGTATCGTTGGTGCGTTTACAAATACAAATATTCACAAGCACAAATACCCAGACCTTAGCACAACTATTTGTAAGTCATACAAATATTTGTCATGTCAAAGTCCATGACACGTAGCTCAGCAGTCGATCGCTCAACCACTGCGTCAAGCGTGCCACAAACTCAGTGACCACCATCATGCCAGAAACCACCTTGCCAGAACAATTTTATATAGTATTACGGAACGGAGAACGGAACGGAACGAAGGAAGGTAAGGAAAGAAAGATTTTGTAGCACTAACCGTGTTACAAAATCAAATAGTTCATTTGGATATGTGAGCGCATACAAACCCTACATTCTAGATCTCAGAATGGTGTTCTTATTTATTTTCTAAAGTAATAGTAGTAGAAGCAAGTTTTTTTTTTTAATAAAATGTGCAAATGCTCACGTATTATAATATTTTCAATTGACTGCGATGAATATGTTATTATGGATTTTTTGAGCTACTTCTTCTCAAAAAAGTTCTTCTCCAGTTGTAGTGCAAGAATTTATATTTCGTTTATTTTTTCGAATTTTTATTTAATGAAATTATTTTATTATTTATTATTTGTATATCCTTTCTTTGCACGGGACTACGAGTTCCGGACTTTTGGAAGGCGTGCGAGAGGCTAATTATTTATTATTTTACTTTTTTATTGAAGTTCTGTCCTATTAAACTTGAGGTTTGTTGAAGTTTCATCTATCGACGAAGGGGCCATCGAGCTTCAATCTTACAGCCGCAGATTAAGGAAATACCTATATCAATGAAAATTGTTTTCATAGTTTTTTAAAATGAATTTATTAGCCACATTTATAAAACATCGTTTGATATATATATAATAAAACATTATATTACACAAAAATACAAAACAACATTATACATATTATAAAGAATATTACTATTACGCTTCCACGATAACTTAAGACCTAATCCTGTATTTCGTTGTGCCACACTGTATAGAAACTCAGGTCTCAAGTTATAATGGATGCGATGTAGGTCTAGACTTTAGCCGAGCCACTTCACACATTTCGGCAAATACATGTCATTGAATCCGTTCAAGCGTTGTCAACAAGGACAGTAGAGGTAAAGCTTGGCAAGTCACTAGAATTGCTCCGTCCATGCTGGTATTTGTCATTTAGTGTCTATACTCGATGATAGGCAAGAATTCTAGATATAGCATTACATAAACTTGACTTAGACATTTTCATTTTAAAATATTTTTATTCTATAAAATACAATATAATACTATACACTTGCTGCAAACAAGCTCGTAACAACATAGTTATCGCCCTGATCAGTCGATCTTTTAAGCAGCGCTTTCTGCGGTCAGTCCTTGGGTAACCATTTTTCACACATCGAGACTTTTCCATGGCTCGGAAAGCACGTTAAGCAGTTAGTCCCGTGGGTCGTTCTGGGTGTCAGCAACCCAAAAATTCTAATAACCAGTTTAACCTTAGAGTGTCAGTATCCCCTAATAATTGTGGCGCAGGTCGGATGGCCGTTGCTCCATATAAAATACTGATATTTTTGCCGCATTTACTGCTTAGGCTCGAAAACGACACCAATGTAGTTGGGAAAAAATATAACTTTCAAATACTCTGAAATATTTTAGGTACACCTTTCAAATAAAATTACTGCATCAATAATAACACTTCTTATATCTATTACATTTCAAAGAAATATGATAGTTGTAAAGTATTATTGAATGTAAAAAATATTCGAACGTTTTAAAACATACGATCTTTAAAATATCCGGAGTTTAAATATAAAGCGAATCACGATTCTTTGGAAATAGGTAATAGTTTAAAAACAAACTAACTCCAATTTATAATACCGCAATAGAATTATATTTTTCTAATTATAAGGTTGACATAAGTTAATTCCGCATTTAATAATAATAATTAATCAATTATTTTTATACAGTTTAACTGTATATCGTTGACCATATTAAATATCCTGTGATTAACTATATCAGACGTTAATCCCATCCCTGTGTTTTTTTATAAATCAATATTAACTGCTGATATTATATCCCCGTACATACTGGTATATATGATGGACTGACAAGCGCAGAACAGCGACCCGCAGCCTAACTACGTAAAAATAGCGACAGTTACGTGGCAGCCACACGACAGCAGCCTCACTGTTGGCCAATACATATATGACACAAAAATTTCGTTTCACAGTAGCTATCGCACGATTTACGCCAGTCGCAAACTGATTTCTACATCGGTAATTAGGCTGCCGAACGTTCCTAATTGAAACTTATTTCTTTGTCAATAGCAATAGGTAACTAAATACATGTATAACAGTATAATACAACAGTCTAGCGAAATATTTGTTTATTTACTATATAATAATATAATTAAACATATGTATATATCTAGGTTTAAACTTTAACCAACAAACAACTTGTACTCATTCAATCGTTTCCCACAAACCAATTTCAGCGATCTCGCATGAACCACAAATTGTATGTGTTGTGTAATGTTAAATACCTAATAGATACAGGTCTTGCACAATTGTGTAATCATAATATTGAAAACCAATATAAAAACAAAAGTTAAAGAAACCAACACCAAAACCAACACAAAAATAGTATGTTTAAAAAAGAAATAAACCCCGTCTATAAGTAATTTAAAAAGGTGAAATGGATTAACTAATCAAAAAAGAAAAATACAATTGCGTTTAAATTAGGACTTATCGATGTTCTTATAAATAACGTGTACTCTGTAACAAGTGACATACACAATGGAAAATGAATTGGAAAAATAAAATATTAATAAAAACTTTTTAGAACAATCAGCTAACTTGGTTTGATAGATCGATATATAAGTTAATCTTACATAGTATAGTGACGTACGCTGTTGCAAGAACATTCAAATTATGTGAAAATTTAGTTGCTGAACGAAGGAATTTTAATGTTTCAAATCTTCTTCCTGATAATGAGTACAAGACCTGAAAATCAGGATATTTACTCACAATGAATTTCCTGTAGATCGTCATTCAGGTTCAATAGCTGAATAATGAAATGGAACTAGTCCAAGTAAGCTGGTGCAGTTATTTGACCACTTTTGGGGCAACAAGTGTCAAAAATCATCTTAGTTTCCGTATTTTTACTAATATTAGTCCTAAAACCATGTGGGATAGTCGATTAGTGTATGAATTATATTGGGCAGCAATATACTTTTTGATTAGTATCCATTTCAAATGAAATTGGTAAAAAGCCCTCTACTTTTTGGTACCAACATAAGGACTGTTTTTCTTCTCACATGGTGGTTTGGTTGGTTTACAATTACAATTTTGGTTTACAAGTTGTTTTAGTGCATTTTGGTTTACAAGTTGTTTTCGTGCATTTTGGTTTGCATGGTTTTTTCGTGCATTTTGGTTTGCAAGGTTTTTTCGTGCATTTTGGTTTGCAAGGTTTTTTCGTGCATTTTGGTTTGCAAGGTTTTTTAGTGCATTTTGGTTTGCAAGGTTTTTTCGTGCATTTTGGTTTGCAAGGTTTTTTAGTGCATTTTGGTTTGCAAGGTTTTTTCGTGCATTTTGGTTTGCAAGGTTTTTTCGTGCATTTTGGTTTGCAAGGTTTTTTCGTACATTTTGGTTTGCAAGGTTTTTTCGTACATTTTGGTTTGCAAGGTTTTTTCGTGCATTTTGGTTTGCATGGTTTTTTCGTGCATTTTGGTTTGCAATGTTTTTTCGTGCATTTTGGTTTGCAAGGTTTTTTAGTGCATTTTGGTTTGCAAGGTTTTTTCGTGCATTTTGGTTTGCAAGGTTTTTTCGTGCATTTAGGTTTGCAATGTTTTTTCGTGCATTTTGGTTTGCAATGTTTTTTCGTGCATTTTGGCTTGCAAGGTTTTTTCGTGCATTTTGGTTTGCAATGTTTTTTCGTGCATTTTGGTTTGCAAGGTTTTTTCGTGCATTTTGGTTTGCAAGGTTTTTTAGTGCATTTTGGTTTGCAAGGTTTTTTCGTGCATTTTGGTTTGCAAGGTTTTTTCGTGCATTTTGGTTTGCAAGGTTTTTTCGTGCATTTTGGTTTGCAAGGTTTTTTCGTGCATTTTGGTTTGCAAGTTGTCGTGCATTTTGGTTTGCACGTTGTCGTGCATTTTGGTTTGCACGTTGTTGTGCATTTTGGTTTGCACGTTGTCGTGCATTTTGGTTTGCAAGTCGTTGTACATTTTGTTGTTGATGTACAAGTCGTGGTACAAGGAGCTGAAAAATAATAATGTTATATATTATTTCAAAAAAATATACATTTATTAAATAATTTTGGACCTTTAAGGGAAAAATATAGCTTTTGGCATTTTGTATTGTCATCTGAGTCAGATACTATAAAAATTAGGTCATTCAAAAGCCATGATATTTGGACTGACTGACAATTTGTGTGTGCTTTTGGTAGTATTCAAGTCAAAGATCCTCAAAACACAAATTATTAAATATACTCACGCTTTTTGGTAGTCGGATCATCTGTATCAGAAGGAAAAACAAAAAAATAAAATAACTATAGAATATAAATAAGCAAAAAATTCTGGGTATTTGTTTGTCAGTTTGTCAACCTATCGTTTATTTATTAATGTTTAGAAACTCGCTTATTTCGAGAGGACAATCTTGAAATAAAACTGATTTCTTTTTTTGTCAATGGTTACTTTTACTACACAAAGTCAGGAATTATAACAATGTAACCATAACTTTTGAAGTTATGGTTACTTTGTTATCATAAACAGACCTGTTAAATTTTGTTTCAAGAAACAATATAAATTCTTCACTTATTTAAAACAAAGATTGTAATAGTAATTAAATGTAAAAAGAAAATGGATACGTACTCGGAAATGCGTGCGTAAAGTAACATGTCTGGAACCAATAAAAACACATTAGTTTTGATTTAATTCATAATTACATATAGTAGCTACCAATTATTATTATCACTATATATACGTATCGAATTATAAATCAGCAATCTGTCAAACAGCTTGTTAAATATATTTTGTAGATCACTGGAAGAAATAATCTCAACAGACTTCTAACTACACTTGTAGTATAAATATAATGAAACTGTAACCAAAAACACTATAGATACTCCATCCAGACAAACCACTACAGACTTCTTCATAAAATACAAATAGCGTCAATAAGACATTATACACATCCATTGCATTTACGTGATTAACGTCATGCATACTTATATAGACAATTATTAATTTTCATATCCTTTTAAAGATACATAAATATTTGTATTGTTTGAAATTTTATGCAGCAATTCCTAATTCGATCATGAAATATAACTAATTTGATCGTGTGGGATCATGATAAGTACTGACTGAGTATGAATATAAAACATCCACATACATATAAAGTTACAGTATCAGATTCATGTATCTTTGTTCAACATCACAATGCATTTTTCATCTGTACTAGTTTGTCATGCTATACAATTTTTGGATCCACATAGATGTATTTTATACATTCTTATTCATTTTCTTACTTATCATTTTCTTACAGATTAGCTATTCGAGCAGATTCATCAGACTGATTAGACTAACAGCTAAAAGTGTCTTGGTCAAAGCGAAAGAATATCAAATTGTGCCTACAACAAACTACCATGTTTATTTATCCATAAGCTTCATATTTTAATGTTATTTGATTTTAACTTACCGCACATATTATAAGAGTTAGTATTATAATATTTGCCCTCATATTTCCAACTCAACCCACGAGACACGAACTGACTAATTTCTAGGGACCGCCCTATTTATATTAAATTTTAGAAACGTCACACATATGTTTTACTTTGTTCTACAACAGATAGATCATATAAATTAGCTTGCAATTAATTAAAGCTCGAACAATAAAGTATGTACAATTTCTATGTGTACGAAAAACAGCCGACTCAAAACTGTCGCAGAGTAATAATGAAATCCGTTTTTATTTAAAATAACGGTTTTTTTTCGGCCAACAATTAATGTAATGTATGAAAATATACAATAGTTTTGGATTTGAATGATTTGAGGGTTTATATTTAAATAGATAACCCGACTATATAGTATACGACTTTAAAGTATAGTATATAATGAAGTGCGTCAGGTTCTTATTAAGCAATCATTTGTTTCACTGTTACCATGGACCTTTGTAGATGAATTACGCAATGTGATAGCAGATTTTTATGCAAGGGAGGATGATATTGAAATCAGGACCCGGATTTAAGAATGATTTTATTATAATCCTCTTTTTGTGTTAATCTATATATCTATAATCTCAGTTAAGTTTTTTTCAACCAATTCGCCATGGAAACAAGGATGGTAGACAAGTTACTTTTCAAAAAATTCGTCATGGATGCCGCTATCGTAGTCGCCTAGGGTGAAGTTTTAAATAGTCACCGAAAATGGCGTCAGTAGTCAAATTAAAAAAAAAAAAACTCGGAATACTTTAATTTTCCATAAATATCTGATTTTATTACTGCCTGCGACTAGTCTATTGAATTTAATACAAATAATTAAAGCAAACAGACTATTATATCGCGTCTAGTGCATTTTATTATCATTATGTATGTGTTTCATCATGGGTAAATATACCAGATAGAGGTAATTAATTTTAATAAACATAATACATATTGTATTCCATTAAACGATTGAATTTATATAGGAATACAGACTACAGAAAACGGCTGAAAGTGATGTTTTTTTTTTTTACTACTAATTTGAGTGCGTTTGGCAGCACTTCACCTCATGGTGAGTGACAATGCTGCCGAGGATGGATCACGCAAACTCAAATAATGATGTATTCTCCCTCGCCTTGAAGATTCCTAAGTTATAATAAATTAAGGCTGGTTTAACTATGTTTAATCAAATATTGAGAACAGCTAAGTATAATTATGTTTTAACGGAACGGTTGAGGCAGCAGTGTAGTATCGCGGGTTCGAGTGCCGCACGGAACAAATATTTGTATGACCTCCAGATAGTTTTTCCGGGTCTGGGTGTCTGCGTATGTAAATATTTGTGTTTTTAAATAAACCATCGATACAGTACCTAATTATTCCTAGTGTGAGGCAACTTCAAAAACTTGTGTTTATTATTTTATTAATTTATTCAATGTACAGCATAAGTCTAATTTAAATTTACTCGTTGTTACTTACTCCCATAGATCACGGTTTACCACAAGGTAGCTCCTTAGGTCCCCCTCCGCAAAACTGTAATATAAAAACTCTAGGAGGATTTTTATATTCTACGTTAAACTTAAAGCTAACAAAAACAGCGGTAGTAAAAAAAATAACACCATTAAAATAATTACCATTTAATTAGTTGATATTGTATCATACAATCATTTTTTGACTTAACACAATCATTTTACACCCTTCAGCAACCACTATAATATATATATAAACTTATTTGATCCCCTTTTAATAAAAATCGTATCAAATTCAGGTATCCAGTTCCTTCGTACTTAACCGCTAGTTAAGACGTTCCTGTATCATTTTACTTGAACAAACTTCCCTCCAGCTTTATGGAGGGGAAGTGCAATTATTTACTGAGATTGCACGACGTAACGTTTAGGGTTTCACAGGGGCGATCCGTGAATTTGTTTATTTAGCACTTGTTATATATTCATCAGAATGTAGAGTCATGGTTGTAAATTGACTGTAGGTAAAATTTGCAGGTAACCGTTTTGTTTTTATTACATTAATTTTTTGACTTATGTTTTCGTTTCAGTAATTTATTTTCGTAACGTAAATAAGCTGTTTCTCCTTAGCAACCAAATGATTGTCCTCTCTATTAGTGGGTTGGCCACAAACAGATGGAGAACAGGGTTTTCTTTTCACATTATCGAGAGCTTTGTTGGTCTAACGGTCAAATCGGGGCTACTCAGAATGAGGATCTGAATTCCATACATTCAGATAGATTTATTAGGATTTTCTGAAATCATCAGTAGTTCTCAGTGTGCCCGGTAGATAGCACTAGGTTCAGCCCCTATTCCATAGGACTTAATGACGCCATAGGTAATATTTTGGTGTATCTGTAAATTGTACAGTCGTAGATAATCTCTGCTTATGGCTGGAATATGGGTGAATATCTTTATGTCTATTTTTTATAAAACAAAAATTGTCGTCAATATATCGGATGAGAAAAATCCATCAATCTTCAATAAAAAATCGCTAACTACCCGTATTTATTTTTAAATATCACATACTACAAACAGGAGAAAAGAATTTATATTAGAGAAGCATCTACACACGGACGCAATAGCTGAAGGGAACCGCTTCGCTATTCTATGGGTACACCAAACATTCCGGCTTCATGAGATTTATTGACTGCCTTCGTGTAACGTCAACTGGTCTATTTTATTTGAATTCGAGATATTTTGGGAATTTCGTTTGTTGAGTTTTAGAATAAAGGATGTGAACAATGGTGCAGGCTAAAATGCTGTGCAAGAGAAATTCTTTATGGTATCGGTTAGAACAGGATTATTGATGTATTCCGTAACTAAAGTTTATATATAAAGAACAGTGAATTTACAACGTAGGTAGGTATATTAAAAAAAAACGATGACGTAATGGCAACGGTTCGTAGTGTAGAAGCGGTTGCCCACGTTTAAAAACAAAACGTTAGTCGATGGACCAACTCTAAGACCAAAACGAATCTAGTACTTTCATGCTACTGGCTACAAGCTATGGACTCCTGGTACTTTGTCCCCAAAGTACTGGGAGCCCATAACTTAATAGTCACAATGTGGAGCAACATAGCAACATCAAATGGTATTCGTCTAACCTTTACAATACACGCGTGACTTGACCCGCTAGCAAAATGTATGCTGCTTCGATATTTGTTGCATTTTAGTAGTAGATATGACAGGTTCTGAAAAAGACTACCTTTTTGCGAATGGGAAGTATGTTACGTGAAACCAAACAACAATGAGATGGTTTAAATTAATTAAATATTTAATCAGCCTTGAAACAATGCAAACGAAAATCGCAATTGAGCCTCAAAATTGTTTTGTTTGTTTTGTTTTTTAAAAAAACGTTGCCCCACACTAGGATTTCTCCTGTGTCGTGGGTACAGTACAATTCAACACTAAGATTAGACTGTTTATGACACTTTTGGGCTGCTGACATGAATAATGGCTGTGATAGATACTTGTATGACACCCGGGGCCAGCTGCTTAATTATCGTTCTTTCCGAGGTACGGAGGGATCTCGATGCGTGTAAAACGGTTACCCCCATCCAAGGTCTGACCTCAGCGCACGCTGTTGGACCTCACAGATCCACTGATCTGCGCGGGAGCTATATAGCTACGTGCTCCTCATTATGTCAAGTAATAATCATTTAAAATACTTACATCAAACAAAATAACTTATTTCCCTTACTTACACGGCGATAAATATTTAAAGATAAGAGAAATATGGGAAGCATGTTGTGTAAGGGGCCGCGGTCACCAGCGGCCGAAGTAATGTACTTTGATGAAGAAAATATTCCCGACAGATGCCTCGAGGCCAACGAACTGGGGTCCTATTGCTAAACTAAACGGTATTTCTCGAAATACGGTTTCGAATTGTATGTTAGAGTATGTTCTGTTGGTTCAGCCAGTCTATTGACTTGCGAAAGTAAGAATGGATTAAAAGAAATTATTACCACACACCCATTAGCATACACATATTATTAGGTATAATATTGTATTTTCATATTGTTATGTCGAGGTATCCTAAAATTTACTGGCAGACGGGTGAAAGGTGAGTTTAGTATGTGCTAAGACGAAAAGTAAGTAATAGAATAGTACCATTATATTTACACAGGTCCAAATCATCAAAACAAAGCTTTTTAATTGACCGTCATGTATGATTCAACTAAATTGGGCAAAGTCGAGTAATGACAGGTCTAATGCTAAGATATACCTAATGCTACCTATATTTGTACCACAATACTATAGTTTGTCAGCAGCAAAATCTATGAATAACATCGTGAAAATCTATAGGTCCAAAATTGTAAAACGGACTAAAATCAGCGTCAAATTCTACATCTCGAGCACCTTCAAAAAGTATCGACCAACATCAAAATTAGACACCGTTGGATTATTCCGGAATGCTTCGCTTATGTCGGCGTCATTTGAAATTACATCCGCGATTAACCCTCGGCACATAAGTTAACCGGCCGGTTAACTAAATGGTTCATTGCGACGATTAGACGAAATATGCGCCGCGAATTGTTGCAAGTTTTTGCAATTTACGCCAATTAGAACATGTGATGAACGGACGGAGAATAATTTTTTAATGTCTCATTCGAGAAATATGTAGGTGTGACAGTTGCTAGTTGGTTTGATATTATTTTTACTGAGTACTCGCATTATTTTTTGTTTCATATAGTAGTTTGTTTTGAAGAAGGAAACATCTCATCGCGTGACTGTCATAACAGATGACTGAAATCTCATAAAGACGACGGGAAATTGATTTCACACCCGAACGACATGACCATGAAAAAATTTACACGGCTTAAGCTTTTCTTCCTCTATATAGAAACAAAACCTTCAAAAGTACGACTAGTATTTCCTCTATTTTTTTGGAGCAAAGGTTTTTGAAGGCAAAGTACGTTTAGCATCAGTCCGTTTATGAAGCGTGTGAAGCATTGTATCCTCATGGCGATGAACGGGTTAATGTTGACCAATATACGTTCCCGGAGCTTTATTCCCTACGATATTAACATATCTCATCACGATTAAAACATACTGATCTGCGTCATTACCAAATTTGACAGCTCGTCACTATGTTTAATGATCATGATAATTATTTAAAAATTGTTACCATTAAGAGTAAAGACTTTAATATGAACTTAATATAAAACTAATAAAACACAAATTGGTTTAACTAAACTGAAAATCGATAACGAACTATTTGTTCGTTTACACGAGTTTAATATCATGAACAAAGTTGCTAACTGGTTAAACGAAATTTTTCAACAGAAGTAGCTAATGGAACTTCGTTATTACGTAACTAGATCTAGGGATGCTGTACCTGTTTAAAGATCAATTATCAATTATCAAGGTGAAATTTTAAATGAAGGACATATTCAAGTAAAAATAAAATACTTAACAAGTATACACAATCAAGTACAGTATTTTGTTGTGTTACGAACTTTATAAAAACGAGGGCATTTTTGGTACATTTCGTAACGATAATACGGTGACTGAAAAATATATATATATTGGATTGAAAACTTTTTTATAGATAGATAGATAGAGTATTCTTTATTGTACACCAAAGGAAAAAGTACAAAGCGAAAATACATTTTACACATAGGATACAAATCTATCGGCGGTCTTATCGCTAAAAGTAATTTCTTCCAGACAACCAGTGCATGGAAAGAATCATGGAAGAAAATATATAGAGGGTAATGGTCGGTGTACGAATATTAACTCATAAATAAATATATTTATTACTTCAGATAAAAATAAAGTAAACTGCAACAACCCTAACTATATCTGCGTTTGAAGGAAGCTGTAACGGAGCCAATTAAGTTAATCCCTAACTATTTCATATTTCTTATAGTTGAAGTCGCCAGACTGCAGACTTCCGCTAAACTGTGGATTCTAAAAACATAACCATGGTAATATAGTTTTACAGGAAACTTTTCAAGAATTTATGGTATGAGACACAAAATAGAATTTTTTAAGGCTTTCATTCATAATATTATGACACTTTTAGGGTTTTCATTCATTGTCTCTCGCAGTTAGCTCAGGGAGCTTTTACTGCTTAACCGGGCAAATGGCGAGACCGGAAGGGCCTCCAGCCGAAAGTTAGGCGTAGGACTATTGTACACCCATATTATGCCTTTATTGAGAACTAGCGACCCGCCCCGGCTTCGCACGGATAGCACACAAAATTTAAAAAATGCCAATCAAAAAAAATGTTGATCCGATCGCTACCAACTTCACAGGATCGGCTGGGCTAATCTTAAGATTACCTAAAATTTTATTAAAATCGCTCCAGCCGATTGGAGTCCACAGAGAACATACATACACATATAGATATACCATGTAATAGAGGGCGTCTATAATTGCCATCTACCGGGCTCAGTTCAAAACTCCATGCTGCTACTGACTGAGTGTTATTGGGGTTTCCTGTATGAATATTCCATACAGGAAACCCCAATAACACTGCCCAACCCGGGAATCAAACCTAGTATCTCATGCTCAGCAGTCGCGCTAGCAATCACTAGACCAATGCGGCAGTTATTATAAGTATTGAATTTCATTTACCATTCATCATCAGCCAGAAGACGTCCACTGCTGAACGAAGACCTCCCCCAAGGGGGGGGGGGGGTTGCCATAATCCCCACGCTTGGCAAGCGGCTTGGGGATCGCAGTGGCTCACCGATTAGTGAGAGGAGGCTTCTGCCCGTCCTCCGGTGTCTGGCCGCAGTTTTAAGTACCCGGGTCGGTGATTGAATTTACCATTAGAAATTCAATATTTTTGTACCATGAATATTGTGAAGAACGAGACTTTTATTTTCCTTTACTCTGAATATCTGGTAGGTGGGCAGCGACTTATAAAGAAACTAAAAATCCATCCTTATCCTCAATTTTGGCGGCCAAATAATTGAAATATGAAATAGTTAGATCTAAACATATAAACATATCTAACTATTTCATATTTCTTAGAATGAAGCCTTACTACTGCAGACTTCCACTGAACTGTTGAATCAAGAAACACAATCTTGGTAACACGATATATAGGGGAAGCTTTTTTGCAAGAGACTTGAAGGGTTTACTTCCATACGATTTTTGTATGTGAACTGAGAAAGCTATGCGATTTTGATTTATTAGTTTCGTCCTGTTATTTCGTCAGAGGGGCTACATAGCTACCGCGTTGATTGGTCGATATGTGAGGTTAAGCAGCGCTTGCCGCGGTCAGTACTTGGATGGGTGATCATATTTCATACATTGAGACCCATCCGTGCCTCGGAAAGCACGCTAAACAGTTGGTCCCGGGTGTCATATGAAGACTTATGTCAGTCGTTACGGGTGTCAGCAGCCCAAAGTCTGACAACCTCTAACCTTAGAGTCTCAGTATCTTCCAATAATTAGGTGGCGGAGGCCAGATGGCAGTCGCTCCGTGTAAAATACTGATAGTCAGCCGCAACCGGTTAGATTGGAAGTCGACGACGAAATGTTATTTGTAAACAAAAGTTGTAAAAAGCTGCAGTGGTCGCACGATTGACTGCTGCGTTTGTGTCGCGGGTTCGATTACTGTACGGAACAAATATTTATATATAAGCCTAAAATTTACTACCTAATAGGAATTATTTAGAATATTCTTCAAAAAATCAGTTCCTCTGTATGTTCTGATAAGTTTCCCGCCTGACGAAATGATGGCAGGTGAAGGTCCACTAGTGGATTAGATAGTTTCAACCTCTTTTACTGCAATTCGTCATTAAGATTAGTTGTTAACTAAATTACTTACATATTTTGTAAGACACTTGCAAAGCTACACATTAAAACATTCTAATCAAAGTTAGTAAGTATAGGAGAGACTAATATTAGTGCTTCTTTCTCTTCCCATATCCTAAATATACATTACTTAAATGAGGACAGCACAAACAAACTTCCCTCACATATCATATCAAAGCGAAGATGATTAAAAAGGCAATATCTCGTGCACCATAGCACCTTCACCTAAACATGTTTTGTTGTTCCAAAGATCCCAACAATAGGGGAGGTTATATTAGCTGAGATTACCCCAAGTTTCGTATATCAAAGGGTTGTTTTAACTTCGGTTACAAGGGTCCTCTAATATTCTTTGAGTCTGTTAGGGTTTGTGTGAATGGCCCTTTGCATGCCAATATTGGTTAAGTGCGTGTAAATGTAAAAAAAGAAAAAAATACCAATTGAAACAAAAACATTGTGCGTTTATTTGAAAATAGAATTGAAAAAAGGAGTGTGTTTCTCAACGTAAGTTTCTTGTTAGTGTTTCCAAACAAACTCCTCAGTAACCTATCTTTGTCTGTCACAATAAATTAATTTGATTAAAATATTTATGCTTGTGCCAAGTTACCTAGCACAACCACAGGTATTCCGTAAAGCATCGAAACAAGGTTTTGTACCATAAGACCATTTTGAATGAGGCAGTTTTAGTTGGAGATTGAGTTCATTAAATTATAATAGGTATAAATTGAATTTTATAATGAATCAATAAATCAACCGGAAGAATGACAAAATATGGTATGGCAAGCCAAATAGCAAAATGCCCAGTGTGCAATATAACAAAGTATTGGGCACTCTTTAGACGTGGGTAAAATTAGTGTGGCTAACTAGTAAAAAACATAAATTGTGTGTAAAAGAGATATCACGTAAGATATTCAGAAGCACAGCGATATTTCCGCTCAAAACTACATATTTCTGTGCCAAAAACCACACCGCATAAAAATGCGTACTAGAAGAAAAAAAAACCCAGAAGAACCAACCCCAAAATCGGGCGAACAAGATTCTTCTACAATTCCGATATTTCCAATTTCGATTGGAAATACTGAAAACATCACGTACGTACCACACTTCAATTTGTTTGAACAACTGCAAATCATCGTAATCAACACATGCATACAATAAATGTAAGTCAATATTTGTAAACAAAAGACTGTTTACACAACATGTTTAATTTTACTGAAGAAAAGAGTAAACACATATTTTTTAGATAAAAAGAATAGAAAAATACAAATGCTTGGTTCACACATATTGTAATGGGTTGTTTTTAAATAATAAATCATAAATATGAATCAAAACATTAATTGTAAATTCCGAACAACAATTAGTTAGTAAATTACCTATTTAAATAGGGTTCATTAAAAGGGAGCCGATAAAAAACTCAAGCTGTACGTGAGTAAAGACAGGTGTTAAAACGAGAACATAATAGGTAATCACGTTGAATGACAATCACATTTTTTTTTCTATAGAGAATCTAATATTTTTTGCGTTCCGAGGTACAAGAGATCTGAGTGCGTGGAATTCTTCACCACTAACCTCTGTGACAGCATTCACCAAATGTTTAGAAACACCAGATTCTCCAGTGGAACACATACCGATCTTATGCATATATGTGCTACGCTGCAGCACACCCTGGAGAGACACGTTTATGGTGTCCCCCTGATAACCCTGAAGGTTATCGAGATTACCAATTTTCACCACAGAAGATTGGTACGTGTATTCCAAGTACCAATATAGATTCTTACACATCACTTACAGAAATATTACAAACACAATTTCCTTTCCTTCTGGATGGTTAAAAATTTTTTTAATTGTTCATTTGGACATTAAATTAACTTAACATTGTAGTGGATAGATTAAATTTTACAGAATAAATGCAGTTTTTGTGTGATTGCCTTCCATCCATGCATTCAGGAAACATGACTATCCTTGTCTGATCTAAAGTTTTATTTCCAATAAGAAAGATATTAATGGCAAGAGATCTTCGGGATCTGAGGTCACCATGGGCGTCCCGCAAGTCTAGGTCCATTTTTGTTTCTAGTTTATATTAATGACTTGCCATATTACGTACGGGATAATCACGAGGTAATATTTTTCGCGGATGATACTTCTCTAATATTTAAAATTCGACGACAATTACTAGATTTTCGCGAAGTTAACGTTGCACTCTCTAATGTAGTTCATTGGTTCAATGTTAATAATCTTCTCCTTAATGAGAAAAAAACCAAATGTCTTAAATTTTCAACGCCCAATGTCCGACAAGTACCAATCAATGTTAAATTGAATGGAGTGGAACTGGACATTGTGGATTCGACTGTTTTTCTAGGCATCACTATAGACGCCAAACTGCAATGGGGCCCGCAAATAAACAAATTATCAGGTAGGCTTAGTAATGCCGCGTTCGCTGTCAAAAAAATTCGGCACTTAACTGATGTGGATACAGCCAGAATAATTTATTTCAGTTATTTTCATAGCGTTATGACTTACGGCATCCTCCTCTGAGGAAACTCTGCAGACATCAATACTATATTCGTCTTGCAGAAATGGGCTGTCCGAGCTATTTATAATCTTGGTCCAAGGGTGTCGCTGAGATACAGATTTAAGGAAATTAATATTCTAACTGTAGCGTCACGATATATATTTGAAAATTTAATATATGTTTATAAAAATATTTCGAACTTTGTCAAACTGTCTGAACACTAGGAATAAACACAAACTTGCTGTATATGCTACGTGCCTCCACAGAATAAGCAACTCGTTCATGGGACAATGTAAACGCTTTTACAATAAACTTCCCAATGATATACGTAATTTAACATTAAAGAAGTTCAAAATTGTAATTAAATCTAAACTTTGTAAAAAAGGATACTATAAAATTTCGGACTATTTAGATGACAAAAACGCTTGGGATTGAGTAGCTCTTTAGCCTTCCCTTTTTTATATATACAATTTTTGCCATTAATTATTATATTATTTACTTCATTATTTTGATATTGTAATGTAATTTAAGTTAATATTATTTCTTATATATAACCGCTATGCATTGTAAATGTGAGTGACATCTAGGCTGAACGCTCTTAATTTCATTAATTCTCACGATAACTGATCCATGGCTAGTATGGATACATGGCAAAAAGCTATTCCACCCTATATTTGTCTCACATAAACCCTTACATCATTACAATCTGTCTGGACTTTAAAATAGACTTTGACCCCTGAGTTTGTTTCGGCGTTTCTTCTCAGGGATAGTCAGTCATAGGAAATGCCGACGCCATCTAGTTTAAAAAAGACGTGTAAAAGTGATTGAAAAATCCTAATTGCAAAAATAAATAATTTCATTTCATTTCATAATTTCATTTCATTTCATTTCAAAGACCGCATTCCAAGCATTTTCAATTTTTTTTCTATTTTCTTCTTTATTCTTTACTGTACACAAGAAATATACAATTTTACAAATAAAGTATTAGTTTACTTTCTTTAAAAAAAAATACCTTGCCCCACACTAGGATTTCTCCTGTATCGTAGGTATAGATTACAAACATACATATCACATATACACGACTAGACCCGAAAAAACTATCTGTAGACCGTACAATTATTTGTTCCATGCGGGAATCGAACCCGCGACTAATAGCGTAGAAAGCTAATCACTTAGCTACTGTGCCAACCGTGCATATTAAAGGGCTAAGGTGAAATGCAATCGATTCGGTCGATAACTTGTAGTTCAGTGGTCTTTCCAAATGCCAAAGCTTTTATCACCTCTCCTAATCGACCCTAGATACACAAACAAACATTATTAGCACCAATCTCCAAATATACCTTGGTAGCGCTCGTGTTTGCCACACACAAAGGGAATGAAAGGAAAATATTAATAAAACCTCTATATATCAAATAGACGGACAGACGGAGAAAGGGGAATCAACATTAAGTATAACAAACATCAAACAAAAATGTTTTGGTATTACGTCGTGGTATACGCGAAAAGGTATGGGATGCACTGGGGTCTTATATTCATTTTTATTATTAACACGCTTTTATTAGCTTGATCAGTAGGTAAAAAAATCTTGGAAGTTAAATTATACCCACTTCCCGGTTTCCGATTAAGCTGAAATTTTGCATACACATTTAGTTTGGATGACAATGCATGGTTAGCTAAGTTAATTGTTTATAACAATTGAATTTGTTATTTATAGTAGGACTAGTAACTAGTAGTTGGACTTAATTAATTTAGGTACAGGTGTATTGCACACCCACATTCGGCCAACGCTTATTGAATCCCATGTAATAGGGGGCAAACATATTGCCATCTATCGGACATAGTTCCAGACTCCATGCTGCTACTACGAATTTTCATACAACAAAACCACCATAACACTTTTTTCCGACCTGGGAATCGAACCTAGTACCTCACGCTTAGCAGTCGCGCTTGCGACCACTAGACTAATGAGGCAGACAAGTTGGCCAGATTGAATAGATCCTAAAAATAGACTAACTCGACTGGAAAAGTACCAGGCTCTCACAGGTATGAAGTTAGAACGTTGTATCGTTGCGATGCGTTTTGAATCGTAAATAGCGGAAGAATCCCAACGTCATCATCATCATCAGCCAGAAGACGTCCAATGCTGAACGAAGGCCTTCCCCTTAAGGGGGGGTTGCCATAATCTCCACGCTTGGCAGGCGGCTTGGAGATCGCGGTGGCTCACCGATTAGTGAGAGGTCGCTGCTGCCCGTCCTCCGGTGTCTGGCCGCAGTTTTAGGACGTACCCGGGTCCATACTAGTTCTAGAATTTGATTATGAATCCCAACGTATAAAGGCACAAAAAATCTGAAATATATCAGTAACTACTCTAGAATGTCATGATCATAATCTAGAATATCAAAATCACAAAGTGTAATCACAAAGTAGTAAGTATCACAAAGTAGTAGTACAAGTTTATTTATTTATTTACAGATCTTCACGAAGGAATATATACACATTCACAAATTTAACGTTAGCTATCAATAAAGCATACTCCTTTAATTATAGAAGACTAAAGAATTGGAAATTAGATAAAGACCTAAGCCAACAACATATGGTAGTAAAAAAAAAATATAGTAAAATTTGAAAAAAATCGAAAAATAGCAGATTTTATAAAATATAAACTTTAAAGACTCATAACAGCTGTCTGCATAATTTGGGTATAAGTATATTTAAACAAAGAAACAGCTATGCCTGTACAACCAAACACTTTTGCCACCCGCTTCGGAAAAAAAACCATTAACGTTGTACCTACCAAATTTTAAAAGAGTTTAGTGGGTCCCTATCCTTACCCATTTCAGACGGGCATATCTTTCGTTTGATTTAATATAAGGAAGAGAATTAGATAGATGCTCCTCATCTCAGCCAGGTAGGCAAAGCTATTTGAGTACTGAGTCAGCATTATTATGACAAAGGAAAGAGCTAAGGCTTTATTTTCCATTTTCTACTCTAAGTAGATGAATACACTACTTGGGGTGATCTGATGTACAAAGTATATCACGGGAGCTTGTTACGAAAGAATGTCCTTTCATTACTTTTTGTAATTAATAAGAATCAGCTTCCGCCCGCGGCTTCGCCCGCATTGATTACGAACCCGTGCATTTTTTCGGGTAGCGCCATCTAGCGTCCAAAAGCAATTGTGACCGTTGAAAATTATCGTTCTTTCCCTCAGGAACAGTACTTTTTTCTGAATGAAAGGTACCTTATGTCCTTTTCTGTACCCCTGACAACGTATATGCAAAATTTCATGATGAACGGTTCAGTGGTTTAGGCGTGAAAAGGTAACAAACAAACTTACTTTCGCATTTATAATATTATAAGTTAGAATTAGGATTTATATGTTTAAATAATATGATATATAATTTAATTTAAATCAGTCACCATTCATTTCAATATTGAATTCAAAGCTATTAAATGAGAATGTAAGTAAGTATACTGTGGTTGCTTTTTAAACAGCGATCATATAAATGAATCAAGGTAACTGTTTGTTTGAGTCCGATTTCCAATTTAATTAATGTAATTGCAATGACGTTAATCCTAGGTATGGCTAATGAATAAAAACACTATAAAATGAATGACAAAATTGAATTAACAATGTTACTTGCAAACGGATAAATCTAAATGAGTACGCTACTATCTTTCATCCCCAAAAAAATACTGTACCCGAGGAAAATAACAATAACGTTCTTATGATAATAGATGGCGCCACGTGTCAAACTTTCGCAAACAGAGTACAACCCGAATTGACTGTCAAATTCTAAATTAACGCGAGCGAAAGCCGCGGACAAAAGCTAGTGTTTCATAATTGGTTTTAACACAATACATAAGTAAATATATTTTGTAGGTAGTCTTTTTGTGTGAGTCTAACGAAATGAAATGAAATGAAATTATTTATTTTGCAATTAGGATTTTTCGATCACTTTTACACGTCTTTTTTAAACTAGATGGCGTCGGCATTTCCTATGACTATCCCTGAGAAGAAACGCCGAAACAAACTCAGGGGTCAAAGTCTATTTTAAACCAACCATATTGTCATGCCATTTAGGTTTTGTTTACAGAAAGTTTTGATGATGAATGAGAGACGATTAACGAAAGATCTATGTTACGCGATTTGTGAAGTAGTTTTACTAATGTCATGTGCACAGTCAAATACTCGCAATCGACGTGTATGTATGAAACGATTCATGAATGTAGATGAAACAAGAGTATGTACAGATCGTACCACGTGGCTTTCTGTATGGTATATCTATGGTAAAAAACCGCGACAGTATGTATGTACGTAATTAAAGAATTATTTTAAAAAACCATGCTGCGCATTCCAACAACACTAAATTATTTATTATCCTAGGGAATGAGTCGCTACGGTTTTTATTTCAAAAATTATGGCTTCATTACATATGTAATCATAAAATACGAAATTCCATCTCTTACATATTTAAATTTAGACTGCCGCATTGGTCTAATGGGTGCAAACGCGACTGTTGAGCATGAAGTCCTGGTATGGAAATTCTCAGTAGTAGCACGGAGTCTAGTGGGTGTGCATAGTATAGTGTGCATAGTATAGGTTAGGCCTCTGCCTAACCCTTCAGGGAGTACAGGCGTGATGCTATGTTATGTTACATTTAAATTTGGCCCCAGTTTAAAATTTAAATTGTGTACATTCCATTTACACACCGACAGGAACAACTTAAAAATTAACACAACACAACTACCAATTAACGTACACTCATGTTCAAAATTCATAGTCAATTAAAAACCGCCCGTACCTCGTCTATGTAGCTGCAATTCACGAAAATTGTCATAAAGTAAAACGAGCGGCCGTGTTATTAAAAATTCCATCATGCGGGATTGCCTGCAGCGCAGTTTGACGTGGCCAAGGTCACAATAGGCCTGCTCAGGTATTCACTAAGTATATTGAGGCAGATGTGGGAGCTGATGAAAGGTATATTTGCTGTACGCGTGCATGTTTCATGAACATCCATGTTTTAGATGTCTATAGTGCTGGCGTGCCTGCGTTAGCTGGCGTCATGGAGTCTTGGAGTGTAGGTTTTCTGTAGCTTGTTTTATTTTGATTTTTTATTAGTTTCGGGTTTAATCCCATTAGAAAAGACAAACAGACGACTGACAGTTATCTGAAGAAAAAATAATGTATCAATCCAATCGTTATATATAAAGTTCCGATGTCCGTATGTTTGTAATACTTCTCCTCCTAAACGGCTTGATCGATTTTGATATTTTTTTTTGCATGTACTGTCGTCACCTGAATGTTTTTAGCTGTAGTTACGAGACCCGCAGCTTAATTACGTAAAAATAGCGACAGCAACGCGACAACCACACGACAGCAGCCTCACTGTTGGCCAATACATATACATATGACACAAAAATGACGTTTGACAGAAGCTATCACGGATTCTACGCCTGTCGCAAACCGATTGCTTCATCGCTAATTAGGCTGCCGGTAGGTGACTCTGTTTTCGAGAGAGTCCACTAGTAAGCAATAAAATATGACTGGCTGACATTGTATTATCAGTCTGCATTATGAATCATATCTGTAAATAATTTTTTGTTTAAATAATCAATGTTAAAACTTTTTAGTCTAATAAACCATAAAGAGGCACATACAAATCTTTAAACTGGCTGAGTTAGTCATCCCATGGAGAAGAACCAACAAGAAAGTTCATAGTAACTCTTTTAAAAATATCATAAATGTGCCTCTTGAAAGATGTGTAAAGAAAGAACAATGTAGGTATACTTTTGGACTGGTCTTTGAAGAATATTGCCAGTTCCATAACAAATTTGAGCTGACTTGTTCTTGCAGACGGAGAAATTAAACACCTAGGCAACTAATGTTCTACCAAGTTCAGGAATCGCGCAAGCGACACTGAGCTAAGAAGTCCACCCACGGCACCGTTTGACTCAAAGACTTTTTTATCAATGAATTCTACAAAACAGAACAGAAACTTAAATATAAAAAACCTATTCCCAAATCTTATTCAAAAAATGGGCTTATGAAGAACAAACACTAAAATCCTATTAAATTTTTTCCAAAGCAATAAAGTCAGAAATTCTAACTAGGCTCTCAAAGCCTTTGTTAGAACTTGTAAATAAAGTTAACATTTCAAATCCTATTACCCTTTGTTTCTATCTAAACTTCATAGACTTTACAACTACTGAAGACGTCTAATTAGAACTAGCCTTAATTACAGAGTTAGAAAAATAATTAATAATGAATCTTCGAACTGTAGGCGAACACGAAAAGGCACAATTAATTAGTTTTCAAGACATCACTAATTAAAAATGCATTAATAATACAACACAAGACGGAGGTCATAACAGTTAGTATCGTAGAAACATAAAATTTATATTTGTTTTCTCGCAATGAGGTTGTTCAAAATTCTGCAGTGAAGGATGTTACCTATCGCTTTTGTTGTACGCATCATCTGCCTAGCTACATTGGGGTCGGCTACCAGTCTAACCAGATAGTGGGAGACACTGATGCTCTAAGTATATCGGTTGATAGACTTTTTGGGCTGATGGCACTCGTAACGACTGTCGTAGATATTTGTATGATACCCGGCATCAACTTTTTAAAGTGCCGCTCACTGATCAATGACCGCAGCAAGCGTTGCTTAACCTCATAGATCAGCTGATCTACGCGGTAGCTAAGTAAACATGAGCACCTTTTTTTGTACTGTACCTTATACATTAAGTAGTTCTTATAAGGGTTATAATCCTCTCCAATTAGGAACCTGGTATTTTAGAGCGCTTACATATCAGGACGTGAGAACTCCGTCGCTCTTTCAGCATTTTAACACTAAAATGATAAGGTAGGTACTTAGAAACTTCGTATCTATCCATAAAGTGGTCCTTTACTGGCTGGATAATCATCCAGCCAGTAAAGGACCACTTTGACCACGACCACGTCGTACGTTTTTTTACTTTTATTAAATGTTGCCCCACACTATGAATAATTCTTGTATTGTGGGTGCGTTTACACACATTTATATTCACATAGACATACACCCAAATCTGGAACAATTATCTGTAGATCATACAAATGTTTGTATCGTGAGGGAATCGAATCCGCGACACGTAGCGCAGTACCTACTCGTTCTTTCAACCGCTGCGCCAAAGGTACCGTCTGTGTCTTCTATTGTTTTTTTTTTTTTCTTTCCTTTCCTAGATGACGAATTTCCTTTCTAAGTCAGGCTTCTTTTTGCGAATGAATAAAATTGATTTTCGCAGTCGAATTTCTTCATGATCGAAAATATTTTTAGAAACAAAGAAAATAATAAGACCGGTTCTTTAGGTCATATAGGACAATGAAATTTTCCAGCTAAGTACTATCACATGACACTGATGAAACGTAACTGATATTGACAGGAACATGTTTACACGATCGACCGCATGACCTATTGATAGGTTTATTAGCAGCAACTTGGGATTAATGGCTGACTTTTACATATAGGTGGGTAGATACTAACAATGACCAACTTACTACTTAGTAAGAAATCACTCAGACAAAAGACTAAGCCGTATAAATTTTTGTTACAATTCAGGTACTTTTAAAAAGTCGAGAATTTAGCTGTTCAGCGAGCATGGCGACGTAATGTTGTCGTCATGATAAGATGAGACGCCTTAAAAAAGTTGTTTCCGCACGAGGTAATGCGTTGGCTAAATTATGTCCTGGCGTTCATGTTGGCCCGGCTGCTGCCCTTCCACTTGACATAATCCCTTAAAAACCTTTTACGGGACCCTCGGAAGAAAAGTGTCCTGTTCTATGACGAGTATTAAAAACAACCTCCTCCCATTATAATCAACTTCTTTATCGAGTCAACAAGAGCCATTACATGGAATTTGGTAATAGAAAGATAAGCCAGTCAGCAATGGTGGTATAGAGGCTTATTTCCAAGAGTGCGCCAGACGAATTCAGATTTTGCTACTCGAGGAGGCTCTTTTCCTTGAGATGAAATTAATAAGAGAAACGCTAATTCTCTTCACACAGTGTCCCGTCTAAATGTTCTAGTTTTAAGTTTAAAATGTCCCCATCAATATACTGGACTCTTTAGTGTGTGAAAGCACGCGCGCCAGTATATACCAAGGCCCCAATAATGTTACCTGTACTGCGCTACAAATTGCCTGGACACCGGTACACGCAGACATGTAGCGTGCTATTGAAATCTATTATAGAGTAGATAAATACAGAGGCGACAAAGTTAACATTATTAGAAGACTGGAAGGTAGCACGCGCGCTAGTATGTACCGAAGTATCGATAATGTACCTGCGCGGCAGAACGCTACAAATTGCTACTGGGACACGTGGACATGGAGCGCTATTGAAATATTTTATAGAGTTGGGAAGGGAATAGAAGTAGCAAAAGTTAAAATCTAACAACAATAAATAATGTCCAAAGACTGGACAAAGCGTTTGCTAGCGTTTAGGACTCTAGAATAGTCCTAAATACTGTAAACTTTAATGAAACCAAATCTTATAGTTGCTTTAATGATACAATCATACTGAAAAATCGCTAAATCATGCTTTGGGTCAATGGATGTTCGAAAGAAAATACTACACAGAAAACTTGAAAAATTATTGAATCGAGCAGGATTTGGCCCTAAGATGTCTGGCGAATTGTGCCATTCGTCTGCTAACTGATCTATCAATTAGATTCAAACTCTTTTCTCTTTATGAGAAATATTGCTGTTATCACCATTCAACTTTGCAGTAAATTAAAGTGAAGGTAGAATTAGAAAAATTAAGGCAGAATGTGGGTACAAACAAAAGGATTCTCTGTTCTTTCAGCGCCCTCTGTACCGTATCGTGTTTGTAGGTGCTATGTAAGTCAATTTGTCGTAGTCGCAGCGCGGCCATTGTGGTAATCCAGTTCAAACGAGATCGATCTAGTTAGGTGTTAGCTTGTTTACCGGATTACACCGCCTCGAACCACCTCGAACCGGTTAACACCAGTGCCCAGGTGTATAAAAAGAACGTCTAAAAGTGGGGCACGAGTTACGTCTTAGCAGTTTTCTAACGATTTTCTCTTAGAAGCAACTTTGTTGGAATTCTTGTTAGAAATTATATTATTTGTTCTTAAATTAGTTTTTGAGATAAGTACCTATGATTACTGTTGTATTGTTCTGAGTTTTTGATTGTTTAATGAATCTGTGAGTGGTTTTGTAAGTATGATTTGAAACTTATTTAGCCAAGTGTACTTTTTTACGCAGGCGCGTCTCTGACTTCGGTTTGATAGATGTTATTTATTATTTTTAGGTGTGTTCAAATTATAAAATTTTCGAGACAAATAACAAAATATTTAAACAAAATATTCGAGAGCATAAGTTTTAATAAACTGGCGTTATCTTCAAACAATATTTATAGCTATCACATAAAGGCTTCGAAGCCATAAAACTCAAAATTGCCTGGCACGTTCCCAACCAAATACGTGTGTGTAATAACGAAAATCCACTTTCAGTTATGTTTTATACCACTCGGTAACACTCCATAACGTTTCGACTGGATCCTTGCAAGCTTAACACTAACCCTTTATAAACAAAGCAACATCAATAAAACACCGTCTGTCTCTCAAAATAAGGTTCACGAATGAAATTGTGCGGTTTATCAACAGCAAACGTAAGATAGTTTAAGGTACAACAAATTGCTTCCTCAGGCTTTGAAGGTGACTGTTGACCGGCCCTTATGTTCGAACGTTATTCTTAACTATTTAAGGAAAACTCATTTTATTTTGGTGAAAATGCTTTGTTTTGTTTTTCTTTGCGATTATTCGAAAAGACTCGTAGTGCAAAGGGATGGAATTTAGTCTTATTTGACACTAGATGTCACCCACGACTTCGTCTGCGTATATTTTGTATTTATTAACTAACTAGCTTCCGCCCGCGGCTTTGTCCGCATTGATTACGAACCCGTGCATTTTCTCGGGTCACACGTAGCGCCATTTAGAGACTTAATGCAATTGTGACCGTCGAAAGTTATTGTTCTTTCCCTCGGAAACAGTACTTTTTCTGGATAAAAGGTACCCTATGTCCTTTCCTGTACCCCTGACAACGTATATGCAAAATTTCATGATGATCGGTTCAGTGGTTTAGGCGTGAAAGGGTAACAAACAAACTTACTTTCGCATTTATAATATTAGATTAGATTAGGATTAGTGGGTTATATCAATAGTAAAAATAAGCCTATGTCCTTCAAGGTCTTAGGCTGCCTTTTTGTAAAAATTCATATTGATCGGTTCAGTGATTTAGTCGTGATGAGGTGACAAAGAGACAGACAGACAGACAGTTACTTGCTCATTTTATAGTAGTGTAGATATTCCAGCGTGTTTACTTGTTTTAACTTACCTTATGAAAGGGAAAAACAAAATGTGAACAACATTTGACTAAATAAAAACACGCAAGCATATAAAAAGGCAAAGCTGAGTTTGTTGGCTTTTTAATGGCAAACCCAATCGATCACAAAGAACAGAAAACTCAACGATTGATCAATAAAAACATAATTTAGAGAAGTGTTTGTTCACCCTCCGATATGAAACGTTCCTCGATAGGGTGTATTGGGGGTATTGGCAATATTGGGTGTATTGAAATATTATTATAATAAAGTTTGTGTTTACGGACTGACGGAGATATTATATTTTTAATATAAAAAAACTTCGCCATCGTTCTACGCGACAGCAGTTCCATCACCATCATTTAGATGGTTGGCAGTCCACAACTGTGCGTTTCTCGCAAAACTTTCTGCCTCGCACAACAAAACTGTGGAATGAACTGTCGCCTGCGGTATTTCCGGACCGATACGACCTTCAAACCTTCAAGAAAAGAGCGTACTCCTTTTTAAAAGGCCGGCGACGCACTTTTGACTCCTCCGGTGTTGCGGGTGTCCATGGGCGACGTTAATCGCTTACCATCAGGCGATCCGTCTGTAGGCTTGCCGCATATAGCATAAAAAAAAAAAAAAAAAAAACTGACTGCCTCGTTGCTTTAGTGGTTGTAAGCGCGACTGCTGAGCGTGAGGTCCTGGGTTCGACTCCCGAGTCGGGCAGTGTTATTGGGTTTTTCTGTATGGAAACTCTCAGTAGCAGCACGGAGTCTGGAACTGTGTACGGTAGATGGCAATAGGCTCGCCCCCTTTTACAATGGCTCAATAACAGCATCGGCGAAATGTGTGTGTACAATAGTACAGCTCTGCCTAAGCCTTCGGGGAATACAGGCGTGATGCTATGTTAATGTATAAAAATATGTGTACTAAACTTTTACGCCTATGCTTATAGTTTACATTCAGTAAGTTCAGTTTTTGTACTTGTATCTTCCGGTTCAGATAAGGGGGAATTCCAGAAAACCGCTTCCATCTCACCACCACAATAAATATGAAGTTATAATTCAAGTAAATAAATGTGTATTGTTTAGCCTAAGAGGTTCATGACTTGATTTCTGAGTCATTGTGTCGCTATGTCAATAACAATAACCACCTACGTATTATTTATTCATCATCATCATCATACTACATCCTACTAATGTGTGACATAAAACATACACCGCCATCTCAGTTAAAACTAAAATATCATAACATAGCATCACGCCTGTATTCCAATTAGGCAGAGGTGTACCTACTATTGTGCACCCACATTTCACCGATGCGGTTATGAAGTCTGGAATAGGGTGAGAGTCTATTGCCATCAACTGGGCACAGTTCTAAACTCCGTTCTGCTACTGAGAATTTCTAAACAGAAAAACCCAATAACACTTTTCCCGACCCGCGAATCGTACCCAAGAACTAACACTCAGCAGTTAATAAAATAAAAATCTCACCGGAGATTAGCCAACTACGCAGGAAATATTATAGAGCACAAGTGTGTGCGCAAACACAGGTGCTTCCTCTATTTCTTCACTCTCATAGTCCGATGGGACGGCAATCCGACACGACTGGAGAGAGATCAGGCGCAGGACCAACGGCTTTGCGTGCTTTCCGAGGCACGGTGTGTATTCACATACACAAAGACCCAGATCCGAAACAACTGTCTGTAGATCATACAAATATCGAAGCCGTGACACGTAGCGCAGCTGTCGATCTCTCAACCACTGCGCCAACCGTGCGGTCAATAACACTAATAACTAATACGATTACATAATAATATTATATGAAATCCATTATCTATTAATCGTATTAAGCCGTCTAACAGCCCTCTATATTTTGAGAGCGGCTATCCCAAGAGTTGGCTGAAACAAGAGTATAATGGCAGTTACAGTAAGAACTCGATTACTTGATCGTAGTAACACAACATACATACAGAAGGTTAACTGCTTCACAGCTTCGATATACACTGAAACACCCAAAAAATTCATCAAAATCGGTCGAGCCATTTAGGAGAAGTTCAGTGACGGACACACGTACAGGTGAATTATATATATAAAGAAATACATGTACTTAAATCTAATTTTGTTCGTTGTAAACCAATATTTTGAAAAGAGTATCCATGGAGTTTCTTGCCGATCTCTTCTCCATAGGAGCAACCCATTTTGGAACCGCGCACCTAGATTTTTATCGATTTAAAAGTGTCTTCAAAGGCCCATTTGAAATAGAAATACGAGACGTTGCTTGTGGACAGAACAGTATACTCGTACTAATAAAAAAACGAATCTAATATAGCGATACTACTCAAGCCTTCTCACTCGCACATATATCTGTCTTTGGACTTGGGTTGACTTCGCTTGACCACTGTACCTCTATTATGAGTTTTTCACTATTTACTTTCATAGTAAATGTAAATTTTCATGCAAGCGATTTTAGTTCTTCACTTGGTTACATTAGGGATTAGAGTCGCTTACATGACATCTCTATAATGTAGTAAATTGTAAATCAAAACTTAACTATGACACATATGTCACATAAGCGACTCTAATCCCTAATGTAACCAAGTTAAGAACTAAAATCGCTATCATGAAAATTTACTTTACTATGATAGTAAATAGTTAGAAAACTCGTAATACAGATACTGATCCTGCCAAGCGGCAAATTTTAGAGTGATTGCAGTATTTTGTTATTAGTACAACGGAGTAACCTGTAACATTTTTTCATCTTCGTCGCCCTTTACGTTAGTCTTTTCTTGTCTGTCCCCCAGCAACGCCTTAAGCCTAGATACGAGTCCCACTATGAGACGCCCTTAGCAGAGTCATTTAATATTATTTAATTTGCTCAGCTGGTGGCCCTTCTGGTCTCGCTATTAGCCCGTGAAAACTCCCTGAGCTAACTGCGAGAGACATTTGTCAAGTCAAAGTCAAAGTCAAAGTCAAAGTTTTTTATTTCAAGTAGGCCTTTTCAGGCACTTTTAAAAAGTCGAGACTCTAGGCGCACGGTTCCAAAGGGGGTAGGTCCTATGGAGAAGAGACCGGCAAGAAACTCCATGGATACTCTTTTCAAAAACAAAAAGTTAATTTACAATTAAAATCTTAAATTAACATGCATTATATAAGAAAAAATACAAACTTAATAGAATGCTACTTACACAATGAGGCAATACAACATGAGTTAAACAATTGTTTCGAATATAAACTAAAAACGGGATAAACAGATCAAAGCGGATAAAACAGAAATAAAAAAATACAAAAAAGAATAGAAAATATTGAAACATCAAGAATGTCCAGATATGTAAAGTGAATCTAATATAAAATAGAATTAGTAGACACAATGGATAACCAGGGAAGCCACATGTACAGAAGATATTCAACGCCACACGTCTCTATCGTCAACATAGTCTTTGATCCTATAATATGCTTTCTTTATAATATGATATTTTGTAAAAAAACAAAAGAAAAACGACGACCATTCGTTGTAGCGCCGAGCATACAATCATATCCACCAGTGGACGTTTACGGTCTTGTACGATGTTTCAACTGGACTAACCTTTTGTACTTTTTTATACCATATAGAGTAAGTAATAAAAGCTTTTCTTTACGACTATCGTAAAATTCTCTGTGCGAATATTTTGTCTGCGAACAATAATAATATGAAATATGAGGCGAATGTTACAGTAAGTGTTTATAAGTTCTGCTATTGTAGTTAATATCGTAAAAAATACTAGCACGAAAGTTAATTTTCATGATAAACTGGCGTAATAAAAGATATTGTAGAGCGTTGAAATGTCTACTGATTTATTAAAGGTTTTTGTTTTGTTTACAATATGTTATTTATCTTTCAAATAGGAAGAATGCCAATTTGTATTTAAATGTTGCCAAAAGCTGGGTCCTAGAAACTATATTCCTATTTAAATGAACATTAACATAGCAACTTAGGATCTTAGGGAAATCTATTGGGTACGATTTCGAACTCTATTACTGAGAATTTTCATACTTACAGAAAAAAACCCAATAACACTTTACCGTAACCGAGAATCGAACCTAGACCCTAACGCGCAGCAGTCGCATTTGTGACCATGACACTAATGCGTCAACCTGTTTAAATAAATACCTTATTATTTCGCCGACAATCTCAATTTAAAAAAATATTTTAATTGCTAAGAACTTTACGTTGAAGTAATTATTCTTTATATTTTATTATCCTAGAACATACAACCCTCATATGTTCAAGCGATAAATGCAAATACCCCGAGGTAACCCTACAATCACAGTTCAATCTAACACGCGTATCGCCCGGCCTCATAACAATGCCGTCCCTATTCCGTCGGCTTGTCACCTGTCACGTGTTACGTTGGACAAGAGGACATGAGATACACAATGCGGATAATGTGTACGAATTCCAAGGATTTAGTAATGACGGCACGGTTGGCGCAGTGGTTGAAAGATCGACTGCTGCGCTACATGTCGCGGCTTCGATTCCTGCACGGAACAAATATTTGTATGATCTACATATGTATAGTTGTTTCGGGTCTGGGTCCTTGTGTATGCGAATACACACCGTGCCTCGGAAAGCATGTAAAGCCGTTGGTCCTGCGGCTGATCTCTCTCCGGTCGTGTCGGATTGCCGTCCCATCGGACTATGAGAGTGAATGAATAGAGAGTGCACCTGTGTGTGCGCACACACTTGAGCTCTATAATATCTCCTGCGTAGTTGGCTAATCTCCGGTAAGATTGGCCGCCGTGACCGAAATTCGGTCAGGAGGACATTATTATTATTAATACGATGATGATTAAGGAGTAAAGCCTTATCTGAAACTTCATTCACTTGTGAAGTATCTTCTGTCTAAAATTATAACTTGGCATCACGACTATATTACCGGAAAGGTTAGGCAGAGATGTGCCGCGTTACTGAGTCGCATGTAAAACGGGGCGAGCCTTTTATTGCCATCTACCGGGCACATTTCTTAAGTCCGTGCCGCTACTGAAAATTTCCAGAGAGAAATCCCCAATAACACTTAGTCCAACCCGGAAATCGAACCCAGGATCTCATCGCTCACGAGGTAATTCGTGGCCATTAAGATGCGATAGTTGCCACGTTAAAATAAAATTGTGAAACTTGAAAATATTAAAGCAGTTTTTTTTTTAACGTTTCCCCACACTTATATTTCTCCTGTCGTGGATCCATTTTTACAAACATACATGTAACATGCACACACAACCAGACCCGAAACAACGATCTGTAGATCGTACAAATATTTGTTCCGTGCGGGAATCAAACTCGCGACACTTAGGGTAGAAAGCTAATCACTTAGCCAATGCGCCAACCGTGCCGCCAACCGTACAGCCGGTACCTGTTCTTTATGCCCGGTAGCGTGGCCAGCTAGTCAAATAAACTGTTCTATTGTGCCACTGTAAATAAATTGTAGGCGAAACAAGTGAAGGCCGGTCGTATAGCCAATGACTTCAGGGTGAGTCAAGTACAAAATGATAGGTATAAAACTACGGCAAAAAACATTGCAATTAAAATGCTTACCGAAACTGTTGCCGAAACAAAAATAAAAAGATATAATTCCACATGGGTAAAATCGCGAGCCATGAATGAGTTTCCGAAAAAAATAATTGCACTTAAAATGCGCCGACAAAAATGTTGCCAAATAAAAATAAATCCCTAACTTCATTCGTGAAAGTTTTACAAAATCGCTTGCCTATCTTTTATATGAAACGTCAACGTCATCTGCGTTCGAAATTTAAATATTTGAGACCTGAAACAATAAAAAAAATCAAGTCTACAATATCAAATGTTTCTATACTCTTGAAAATCGTAGTCTCGCTCTCGCCAGGGTTAAACTTAATTTGCGCCCCTGATCCAATTTCCGTCGGGAACGCTACCCCCTGATTATTGGAAAGATATACATCACCATCTTTCTTCCAGTAGACGTGAAGCTGACAGTGTGAAAACGCCTTCTAAAATATTTTTCACTTGGAACAATTTAAGATTTGAATTGAGAAGGATTAAGAAAAACTTTTTCATTGGTTTGTTTTTTAAATGGTTCTGTGATTTGTTATCTGTTTACGAATAAATTCTCAGAACAAAATAAATTAGATGTTTGTTATGCGCATGCCACAGTCTTCATTATTGACAGGATTTTTCGACGCACTGCTCAGTACAGGCTTCCTCCTTTTTACCCGACTGCGGTGAATCCAAATTCAAAGTAAAGTTTCTTATTTCAAATGGGCCTTTGCAGGCACTTTTAAAACGCTATGAATCTAGGTGCCCTGTTCCAAAGTGGATTGGTCCTATGTAGGAGAGACCGGCAAGAAACTCCATGGATACCCTTTTCAAATGTTGGTTTACAATGAGTTGAAGTTATTTCTAAGAACATGTAGCTATTTAAAAATAAAATAAAATATTCTTAAAATGCAATATTACATTACATGACACACAAGGGCTACTATATAGGATAATAAAATAAAATAAAATAAAGTAACATATTCATAATAAAATGTTCAAGTCAAAAGAAGAGTAATATTTTTAACCTGTATGCATTCCATCCCATATCCATATCCCATTTTTGCGAACCAAAAGATAATTCCAATATTCTATTTCATTCCAAAGCTTAACAACGTTATGCTGAATTAAAATGCAAGTTTGTTTTGAGATTACTGAAAAAAACTTATTTATCTTTTACATACGAAACAAAAAAAAAGTCTAATGCAGGAAAATTTTATTTCCCACATCGACTTTTGAAGGGGTGCGTGATCAATGGTGCGTAAACATTTGTTCGAAAGCCTCGGAAAACGTAACAGTTTTTATGAAAATTTATAGTCGGTAGTTCCCCTCCGTGTAAACTGCGTAAAAGTTTATGTAAACAAGCGTTGTGTATTACGACGTTTGAAGTTACTTACGTGCAATTTGTTTGACAAGAAAAATTGTTAGAATGTCTGTTTGGAGTTAGGTTATGTTATTTTTAAATTAATTTATCATCAGTCATCTGTCATCTACATTATCTACAGCGACTTTTTATTTTTATTAGGTGGCTATATAAATCGAAGGATCGGCTGTTTGAGTTGACGAGTCTTTGACCGACGACTGCTGATCGGCAAACGTTGTATGGGAACCCCAGCCAAATGGACCATAAACTTAAAAAAGCAGCAAGGCAGCCTAGATGTAGAAGATGAAGAACATAGATAAGTATTATGGTGGAATGTGTCTAATAAGGAGGTTAATCAGCAACTGTTGGCATCTAAACTGTCAGCACTGGATGCAGTGACTATTTAGGTTATATCGTCGTTGAAGTTGTAACACCACGTATATCAAAAATTGCAACTTTCAAGACAGTGAAAACTGTGCATAATTTTAAATAGACACCAGTACAATACCATTTTATATTAATTTCATTTTACGAGTTTCTATTGAACGATGATTGTTTCTGATTGACTAAAACAACGCGTCTTCCAATTTTCTAGCTCATCATAAAATTACTTACGTGGTGTTAGAACTTCAACGACGATATACGAAATATCTGACATACTAAAACATACGAAGAGATGTGACATTCTGTAAAGTTCCTCGATGATGATAAGTCGCACCAGGCGTTGTTATAAAAGGAACACAATGACATAGAGAAGAATATATCAAAGTAGGTGAGTATCTAGCTGCTATAAATTGCAGCGGTCGATATGGGGCGTTGGATTACTATGGTGCCGCACGATTTATTACTCAAAGTACCTGCACTTAATGGTTGGCACCACGGGGCAACTAGTAGCAAAAACCCTTTGTAGACTTGTATCTTTATTGCTTGCAATAAAAGTAGCTACATAACCATCTCATATTTCTTCATTTTCAAGCAAATAGATATGAATAGTGTATAGTTCTTCTTACTATCCTTCTACACTGTGATACGATTGTGGTATGTCTGTTTGAACAGATATAATTTAAAAACTAGTATACCGATTTTAATAAGATTTTCACTGTAGTGCTACTTTGAGTTCTGGATATAATAATAAATAGGCATTATCACGGTATCGCTTAAAGGATTCCAGTGACTACGAGCATTAGAATACCAAGTGGGTGAAATCAATATATAAATATCTCATGGGAAATGTTCTCATCTATAAATTAAAATTAAAATTAAATTCACTTGAGAACGACTGAACCGTGTAAGCTATATTTTTAAAATGTTAGTAATAGTATGAATAAAGTTTTTTTGGGAAAAAAAAATTGGAAACGTTGTCTGGAAAATTGGACACATAAACGAAGTCGCAGGCAACAGCTAGTTTGTAGATAAAAGTGAGTAAACGATAAATTTTACTTTGAAAATAACTACTAGTAAGGGGCTTCCCCAAAATGACGAATGTACTATTCCATACAATGGGCCACATTAAAAACTTATTCCTTGCTCCGGTGCTTGCTCCAGTCATGTTTGCCAAACTTTTTTGTAAGCCCTGTTCAATGATTTACATGAATTGGGGAACAAACTTTTTTCTTTTTATTAAAATATACAGGCTGACTGCAAATCAAATCAAATCGTTTATTTTTGCGACATATGGATATTATAGACATAGTTCTTAAGTATAGGTATAGAGTATCACCATATTCGACCATCAAGCGGCATGTAAAATTACTACAAATATTTTCAAAATTATATATCAATTACGTAAATGATCATAATAAATAGATAATCCATGATAAAAAATAAATCGAATGCCTCATAGTCCAGTGGTTCTCAGGACGCAGCATGCTTGATTCTCAAGCATGATTCTCAGCTTACTCTTTACGTTAGCAACGAACACTTAATCTAGACCCTATAAGCGCTATATGTGTGTTCGATATTCGCTTTCAATCGAACAAAACCAATTTTGTACAGGATTACGGATACAGATGAACTTTTGATAATAATTTTTCAAATAAAGTTAATGAGCTAACAAATATTTTTTTCAAAATAATTTTGACGGCAGAGTTAGTGCGGTGGCTAAATGATTAGCTTTCCGCGCTAGATGTCGCGGGTTGGGTTCCCGCACGGACCATATATTTATATGATCTACAGATAGTTGTTTCGGGTCTGGTTGTGTGTGCATGTGATATGTATGTTTGTAAACTGTATCCTCGATACAGGAGAAATCCTAGCGTTATTTTTTTTATAAACAAAATATAATTAATTTCTTCATCGAAGTATATTTGGTGACTCAATAAATTCTCTTTGTTCAACTATACGCATACTCCGAACGAAATAGTTCATTCTTATCACGTCTACAATAATGGGACATTCCAGCACCCAATATATAAGGGAAGATCTCCAAAGACAATCAAAGCTATAAAAGTATACGTAATGTTCAATCTAACGCCTTTGGAGAATCCACACCGAATATCATCTAGTGGTAACGCCCAGAGGAAATTAAAGATTCTATCCGTATCTAGATCTTAATCCCTCAGTAATAGTAAGCCAGAAAATTGCAAATTAAATGGATGAAAGTGACATTTGAATTTAGACTTTAGCTATTTGATATAAGGTTGGAATCTAGTTAGCAGTTCACCGTGAAGCAGGGCATAAAAAGCTTGATTTCCCAACGAAGGGTCTGGATAGGTTCAATTAATTAAGGATGCCTACATCGATGGCTTTATCGAGAGGTTATTAGTCAGACATTCTAGTGACACGACTGAAGAAATACAAGAGCGTAATGAACGAATTGGAAAAACATTTTTATAAATGCTTTTTTGTAGGACACGCGGAGATTATGGTAGTTATAAATGTAAAATCTAAGAAATGTTTTTATTCGTGTAGACCATATATGGGTACTTATGAATAGCCAGACGTGTTAGTTAATACCAATAATTATGTTCATTAATCACGTCACTGGCTGTAATTTTAGATTTTTTATACACTAGCGACCCGCCTCGGCTTCGCACGGGTAGCAGAGCATATACACCTTCATTTTTTTTCCTATCGTAGTGTCGTATCAACCTGTTACGTCGAGCATTTTCAGCGCACGCCAGTAAAGCTCCCAGTCGGCATGATTTTTTCAGACATCTTCAACTAATATCGTCATATTTCAGCTAATTTACACAAAACCTTAACGAATTATATACATAAACCTTCCTCATGAATCACTCTGTCTATTGGTGAAAACCGCAGACTTTGTTTTAGAATATGTAGTGATATAATTCTCTTAGTATCATTAGCGATATATTTAAAGACGAAATTTATGTGTAGTTTTACACAGTCGAAAGTTTGTTCGAGCATGTTATGGAATTACACGGTATCAAAAGACTGATAAGATAAGATATAATTTTATTCATGTAGACCATACACGCATACCCGGGACCCGGGTACGTCTTAAAACTGCGGCCAGACACCGGAGGACGGGCAGCAGCGTCCTCTCACTAATCGGTGAGCCACTGCGATCCCCAAGCCGCCTGCCAAGCGTGGGGATTATGGCAAACCCCCCTTGGGGGAGGCCTTCGTTCAGCAGTGGACATCTTCTGGCTGATGATGATGAGACCATACACAGGTACTTAAGATTAGTTACGACTCTAGGTGCCACGTTCCAAAATGTTGACTTCCAATGGAGAAGAACGGCCAAGATTTTTATTATACAATATAGTAGTTGAAGAATATTGAAGTCGGTGCCAAGTAAAACATGCAATGATAAACCGACACGATTGGCGAAGTGCATTTATCGTGTCCGACGCATAATTCGCCTCGCACTCGACAATTTTGACGTGAACTCGTTGTTTAATGTCGCTATTATAGCAGCAAGGTATATTACTTTTATGTTTTACTTGGCACCGACTTCAATATTCTTCAACTACTATATCGTATAATAAAACATTTATTTTTGCTTTTTAGTTATTAGTTTTGTTTTTGAGTTTTTTGGAGTCGGTTTTTATTTTTTGTTAAAAAATTTAAATTCAGTATTGCTTACAATATTTTGTTAAAATACATTGTTCTCGAAAACTTATCTGAGGACAATGTAACTGACGGGTGTTGTAGTCTTTTCTAACTAACACTATGCAGTGGGGCCCGCATGAGAACTGCTGATGGGGAGATACGCTAATCTTGCATACCACATACACTTGGTGTATTGAACAGTGTAGTTATACCCTTACTACTATTAGATTTGCTTTTTCATTTAAGTGATCTTTCATAACCAGGATTAGTATATAAATCATGATATAAAGGATGAAAAGCAGATACTAGATAATTTCGAAGTAATGCCATAAAACAACTTAGCATCACGCCTGTATTCCCCGAAGTGTTAGGCAGAGGTGTACTATTGTACACCCACATTTCACCCACGTCGTTATAAAGTCGCATGTAATAGGGGGTGACTATTTTTGCCTATCATAGCGACTAAGGGGTAGAAAAATATCAAAAAAGTTAATTCATCATCTGCCTAGCTTTTTCCCAATTACATTGGGATCGGCTTCCAATCTAATCGGTTGCGGCTGAATATCTGTATTTTATACGGAGCGATTGACATCCGCCACCCAATTACTGGGAGACACTGATACGGTAAGTAAGGTAGACTGGTTGTCAGAATTTTTTTTTGGGCTACTGACACCCGTAACGACTGTCATAGGTCTTCGTATGACACCCGGGAGCAACTGCTTAACGTGCTTTCCGAGGCACGGAGGGGTCTCAATATATGAAAAATGGTTACCCATTCAAGGACTGACCCCGTCAAACGCTGCTTAACCTCGCACATCGATCGATCTGCGCGGTAGCTATGTAGCTACGAGCCCAAGCTCAAAAAAGTTAATTAGCCATCAATAATGAAGATACAATAATAATATTGTACGAAAAAAAAAATCCATTCCATTTTTGTATGTTATGGGGTCTTTAAAACTATACTATTCATATAGGTTTACTTTAAACTCACCTCTGCCTAACCTTTTAAGGGAATACAGACGTGATATTATGTTATGTTATATAAAAAATAATTTATCAAATCAATTCTCCAATTCAATATACGAAAATTATACAATTTTTATTTTAATAACTTAACAACTAATCGAGCCTTTGAGCGATAAACGAATTAATTTATTTTTCAGATTGAAATCAAATTCAAATCTCACGAATTTTGTGAGGCACGCTACGGAAATTGAAATCAGTTTTGTAACATTTTAATAACCTCTCATTTACACAGTGGGCCAGTTAGCTGGATCCAACTGAGTGCAAGGAATGAGCCTCTACGAATGACGAAACCAGAGATCGTTCACCCTGGACAGAAAGCCTCGATACAACCGTTGCTGACTGACTAATCTTTTGACTACGGTACGAACGAAACTCATGTAATACCTTTTTTTTACTACTAATTTGAGTGCTTTTGGCAGCACTTCACCTGATGGTGAGTGACAATGCTGCCGAGGATGGATCACGCAAGCTCAAATAATGCCTATTCACTCACGCCTTAAAGATTCCTAAGCTATACGAATCAGGGAATATAGACGCCGGCAGAGAATTAGCATTCCCTAGCCGTTCGCACGAGAAACGATGAAGCAAAACGCTTAGTACTTAGTAGTAGTGCGTATAAAAGAAATATCAACGACATACGGATGGAAGCCTCCTACGTCTGGTCGTGCGATGGTAGAATGGAGAAGGTGGTATGAGGTCGTGAAGTTCCTGGGCACTCTCCGAAATGAATCCGGTAGAAAACCGAAAGCTAATGCCAACAAAGAAGAAACTACTCGATTTGATGTTCACACACATTCTGGTGGATCCGTTTCTTAAGAGAGACTGTAGTTTCTGTGTGAACAACGTGTGAGTGACCATTATATAACCGCATTGTTTCACTGTTGCTATATGTTGCTATATGTGTTTCAGTTTTTGTTGAAAAAACGGAACAACACATTTTCTTGTATCAGTATAGGTATGTAACAGTAGTGTATGTGAAATCGCTCATACATACACCTCCGGCACCGCAAAGAAAAAGGGATCAACTGAAAACGATTTAGTAAGGTGTTTGTCTGAACAATATCCAGAGTAGCGGATTCGTTGTAAAACGTACATATTTTCATATGAAAATCAAACTGTTTCTACGCGTGTTCGCGAAATGTTAGCTCCACAAAATGACAGAGCATACACTAAACTGTCCACAATTTTACCACTCACTAGGATTTCTTCTGTATCGTGGGTACAGTTTATAGACATAAATCTCGCAAGCAATATACAAATATATTGTTCCGTGTGATAATCGAATTCGCGACACGTAGCGCGGAACTCCATCACTCAACCACTGCGCCAACCGCGCCCTCAAATAATAAGATAGTTTACATTTTAATAGTATACAGCCAACATGAGCACAGCTGACGTACAGTCAGCATCAAAAAGATGTACACACTTAATGAAATTCAAAAGCGATTTTTAAAGGGAATAGTGATTGAATTCTTGACCAATTTTACACATTGTATCTGCGGATACTATGTGTAAATTTGGTCATTTTAGTCGCCGCATAGAAATACATAGCCATTAAAATGTTATAATTTTCTAAGAATAAACGTTTGAATTTCGCTACGTGTAGGTATACAAATTTTGATGATGACTGTTTTTTTTTATACTCTAGGAATAATGCCTGTATCGTGGGTACAGTTTACAAACATACACGTCACATACACACACAACCAAACCCGAAACAACTATCTGTAGATCATTCGAATATTTATTCCGTGCGGGACTCGAACCCGCGACACGTAGCTCAGAAAGCTAATTACTTAACCACTGCGCCAACCGTGTCGTCAAATAACTTAATAATGTTTAATTCCTGCAACCTTACGACGTTGTTATTGCAATGTTGGCACACATTTAGCGTGGCATAACTCATGTCACCCAAGTTTCGCTATAAAGCTAAGCGGTTGACGTCGATGATGGCCCCATGGAGACTGCCATAATTTAGTGCCACGTAACCACTTTACAACATAGTTTCACATAGTTCAACAAAATACGCGGATGTTGTAAATGGGTGATGGAAGGCATTGTGACACAGAATTTTGAACAAGTATACTTTAAATTGTACCTCTATTATGAGTTTTTTACTATTTACTTTCATAGTAAATGTAAATTTTCATGCAAGCGATTTTAGTTCTTAACTTAGGAATTAGAGTCGCTAACATGACATCTCTATAAAATAGTAAATAGTAAATCAAAACTTTACTATGACTAGATGTCACATAATCGACTCTAATCCCTAATGTAACCAAGTTAAGAACTAAAATCGTTATCATGAAAATTTATTTTACTTTGATAGTAAATAGTAAGAAAACTCGTGATAGCGGTACAGCTGAGAAATATTATAGAGGAGTGTATCAACACATGCATTACGGCCGTATTCCATAAGTTGCACATAGATGCGCCGTCGAAAAATTACAAATCCGATGCCGTTAAGTCCCCTGTAATAAGTATAAGCCTATTGCCATACATCTTTCAACAATTTCAAACAACTGACTGCTACATTGAATATTCTAATAGAAAAACTCAGTATCACTGTGCCAAACCAGGGGATCAAACCTAGCAGCCGACGCATGGAACGACAACATCCACGAGGCAGCTCTTAAACATTAAAATATACCTACTATTAGCTTTTACCAAATTTTTAGGTTGTGTACAAATGGGCATAAAGCTTCTTCCAAAAGAGAAGTCAATACTCGTAGCTCATATTCAACAAATGAAAATCAACTTTGTTGCCAAACGTATACTTTCAACTTGACGACACGGTTGGCGTAGTGGTTAAGCGATTAGCTTTCTGCGCTATGTGTCGCGGGTTCGATCCCTGCACGGAACAAATATTTGTATGATCTACAAATAGTTGTTTCGGGTCTGGTTGTGTGTGTATGTTACATGTATGTTTGTAAACTGTACCCACGACACAGGAGAAATCTTATTGTGGGGCAACGTATAAAAAAAAAAGACTATTATTACATAACATAACATATTATCACGCCTGTATTCCCCGAAGGTTTAGACAGAGGTGTAGTACACCCACATTTCGCCGACGCCGTTATTGAGTCCTATGTAATAGGGGGCGAGCCTGTTGCCATCTACTGAGCACAGTTCCAAACTTTGTGCTGCTACTGAGAATTTACATACCGAAAAACCGAATAACACTTTTACCAGACATAGGAACCGAATCCAGGATCTCACGCCTACTGTAAGTTAATTGTACTATATCATAACGTTCGCGCAAGTGCAAGCAATAAGTTGACAAAGTTTTATCGCAATCAGATGAACTTTATGTCAGCGCATGAAATACGAACAAACAAACATTGATTTTTATATATTAAAATATAAGATAAGATAAGATTACGCCGCATATATGGACTTTGGTACTTTGCCGTTCGAACAAGCCTTTTATAAGCTAAAGCCAGCTGGGATTCACCACGAAAAAAGTTACGAATACTTCCCTAGTGAAATGGTGTCTTAAAAATAACCTATACATATAATAACCATGATTTCTAAAGGCACGTACATTCAAGCACGTTACACCACATAATAAAGGGCTCATAAAATCTCCGAGTGTTGAACAATGTTATCAATGCAAAGTATCATGTAACTGGCGCCATCCTTGATTTTCGTGCTGTCGGTTGCGGTGGGGGTACACTGAACGGAAAATGACAATCACTTTAATAAAATAACATAGCATCACGGTTGTATTCCCTGAAGAGTTAAGCAGAGATGTAATGCACATTTCGCCGATACCATTATTGAGTCCCATGTAATAAGCGAGCCCATTGCCATCTACCGGGTACAGTTCCAGACTCCTTGCTGCTACTGAGAATGTCCAATCCGGTACCGGAAATCGAACCCAGGACGTCATACTCAGCAGCCGCGCTTGTGACTACTAAACCAATGAGGCAGTCGATCAATCAAATCTATACATATAAATAAAATTGGAGTGTCTGTTTGTAATATTGAAATATCCGTTTTTTACTACATGCATATGAATATATATACGGTACATACGCAAAAATAACATTTTTTTAAAATTTTATCTGTCTGTCTGTCTTTCTGTCTTTCTGTCTGTCTGTCTGTCTGTTTGTATAGGCTAATCTCTGAAATGGCTGGACCGATTTTGACGGGACTTTTATTGGCAGGTAGCTGATGTAATAAGAAGTAACTTAGGCTACTTTTATTTTAGAAAAATTCTTTTATTTTTAGTAAAAAATAGGGTTAAGTGCATTTGGTCTCACAAAACAATACATTGTTAAGTTCCGACATCCACGCGAACGAAGTCGCAGGCACGTATATATTAATTTATTATAGTATAGTGAGCGACAGAATTAGCTGATTATATTGTACAAAGTTATTAAAGACTTTTTATGAATTAAAAATTTGTTCTCTTTACTTATGAGTAATAGAATAGCGTAACAATTAACAATGATTATAAATTCATTTCAAAATTACAATAGTTTCACTTACCTATATCCACAAATAAGCAAGCACAGCTTTTCGTACCACTAAATATATATTATTAAACAAAGTCCCATCGCCGCGCCGCGTCTGTCTGTGCGCGATAAACTCAAAAACTACTGAACGAATTTTCATTCGGTTTTCACCAATGGAATGATTCATCAGGTTTAGGTATATAATTCATTAAGGTTTTGTGTAAATTGGCTGAAATATGACGATGACTGTTGAAGATGTCGGAAAAAATCATGCTGATTGGAAGCTTTACTGGCGTGCGCCGCGTAAATGCTCCACGCAACAGGCTAATACGATTCTATGACAGAAAAAAAATGTAGGCGTATGCTCTGCTACCTCTGTGAAGCCGGGGCGGATCGCTAGTGTTATAATAATTATAACGGCATCATCAAAATGTGGGTGTACAATAGTAAACCTCTGCCTTACCCTTCGGGACGTACAGGCGAGATGCCATGTTATGTGAATAATTATGTGAAGTATAATAATAAAATGGCTTTACAGGTATTTTTACTCGCTGAAAAGTATTATTCCACCGCGAATTTACTTTAAAAAATACAGCAGTCACTGTAAATATTTTCAGTACCAGTTTAAACAGTAACAAATTGAAAATAAACTTGGGTTTGTTATTGTTTACCTCGTCAAGGAGTTAATATAAATAATAAATAAACTCTGTAAAACCTCTGCAGATAGAATAATAACAATGATGTTTTCGTTGAATTTAATTGTCTCAACGGTTTAGTGGTCGCAAGTGCGGCTGCTGATCGTTAGATCCTGGATTCCATACCTGGTTCGGGTAAAATTTTGTTGGGTTTGCTAAATAAAAAACATTCGGTTGAATGTTTTTTATTTGACGACACGGTTGGCGCAGTGGCTAAGCGATTAGCTTTCTGCGCTATGTGTCGCGGGTTTGATCCCCGCACGGAACGAATATTTGTATGATCTACAGATAGTTGTTTCGGGTCTGGTTGTGTGTGCATGTGACATGTATGTTTGTAAACTGTACCCACGACACAGGAGAAATCCTAGTGAGGGGCAACGTTAAAAAAAAAGAAAGAGAAAAAAAAAAATTGCAAAATTTTTCTAAACTCAAATAATTCGATTGGTTAATCGAATTATTTGAATTGCAAAATAACAGATTTCCCTTTTTGTAGAGTCCATTAAAAAATTACCACATCGTATATTTTAAGTAAGTACCTTTAAGAAACATTTTTGTAAACAAACAAAACTTCTTTACCGATTTATCTGTTACTAGCTTTTGCACGTGACTTCGTCTACGTGACCTGTATATTATATAATAATTAATAGTAGCTATATATCAGTGAAAAAAAAATTTATAAATGGATCTTTAGTCCCGGAGATTACCGCCTACATATAAACAAACAAATGTTACCTTATTATAATATTGGTATCCTTCCTACTTATATTCTATCCTACTAATATTATAAATGCGAAAGTTTGTGAGGATGGATGGATGGATGGATGGATGGATGGATCTTTGTTACTCTTTCACGCCAGAACGGCTGGACGGATCAGGATGAAATTTGGCACAAAGATAGATTATAGTCTGGAATAGCACATAGGCTACTTTTTATCCCGGGAAAATGCACGGATTCGTAATCCACGCGGGTGAAGCCGCGAGCGGAAGCTACTATTATAAATATGAAAGTTTGTGAGGATGCATGGATGTATGGATTGATCTTTGTTACTCTTTCACGCCAGAACGGCTGAACAGATCTGGATGAAATTTAGCACAGATGTAGATTATAGTCTGGAATAGCAGATAGGCTACTTATTATCGCGGGAAAATGCACGGATTCGTAATCCACGCGGGCGAATCCGTGGGCGGAATCTAGTAGATTTATATTTTAAATCATCCCAAACATATCTCCCTTAACACTTGTAGTATCTCCGCCCTAAAACTCCAAACACGAACTTTGGGGCGGTTAACGTTACACTTAATTGTTCGTAAAACAAAAGTTTCCGATGCGATAACGTGGGGCACACAAATAACTTACAACTTGTCTGGTGGCGATAATGGTGAATTTTGCCTGTCGAACACTTATTGGGGACGAGTGAAGAAGGGTGGCAATGTTTGGAGAATCAATGTTCTATCGAATGTGTTCTGAGGTTTTTGAAAGAGGTCAACCGTGTTTTTTTACTTGAAAGATGTGTTAAAATTAAATGCCTTTTATTTTTCGTATAGTCATCTATAAATAGGAAAAGAATTAGCAGTTTTAGTGTTTATTTATTACGCGTATAAACTCGCCTAATAGTACAAGGCTGACTAACTTATGTAACATAACATGACAAAGGTGTACTATTGTACACCCACATTTCGCCAATACAGTTATTGAGTCCCATGTAATAGGGGGGAGCCTATTGCCATATACCGGGCACTGTTCTAGACTGCGTGCTGCTACTGAGAATTTCCATACACACAAACCCAATATCACTTTGCCTGACACGGGAGTCGAACCCAGGACCTCACGCTCGGCAGTCGCGCTTACGACCGCTAGACAAATATGGCAGTATGTGACTAAGTTAGAAATAAATAAAATATATTTGTGGTCTCAAACTTTTTTATATAGTTCTAGTATAATACATTATAAATATGGCCGCCGTTTGTTTTATACGAAAGCAATAATACACAAACAACGAAGCTTAGCGACGGTAGTTTACGACACCATATATCCTTGTAGCGAGTGTCCCGCTATCAACTGATGGTAGTACGTATATGACAAGAGATCAGCGATTAAGCTCATAGCTAAACTATAAAAGGTACACAAAAAAGGCTATATTTTAAAATATCAACTACTTGTGTCTTAAAGCCTAAATATGGTGGGGGGGTTAAAATGGCCGCCTTAAATAAGTTATAATATGATCCAAAATCTAAATATCAAAATATCTACATAATTTACAGCAATTTATGTAAAAATGCAATTTTTGATAATATAATATGATATAATGAGGGTTTTTTTTGTAATCACACTACTAAATAAACTTAATGATTGATCTCATCAATAAATCCGAAGTACCCTATAATGTAATCATAATATGTTTTTTCATTCATTTGATTCTCAAATATGGCATATAATCTTGGTTGCTTACGGCCTCCACAATTGACGATACCTGACATCGTCTGGCGCACCCTGAGCAATTCATTTTTCAATCACATGTCTTTTAAATAGATGGCGCCGGCATTTCCTATGACTACCCTTGAGAAGAAACGCTGAAACAAACTCTATTCTAGTCTATTTTAAAGTTGGCAGTTAACATCACCATTGCTGACTGGCTAATCTTTCCACTACGACACAAGCGATTCCCATATAGCTCATGCTAACATGGCAGAAAAAATGAGTACACTCCCTTCCTAACCATCGCAGTATCTTCTAACTTACACGGAAAACACCACAAAATAAACGTGAAAAACAATTTAATGTGTTTTACAACTATCCTCCCTAGTTGTAACATGATTTTTCATTACACCGAATACCTCACCCCGTGTCATAACTTTATGGACTTCGATCATGGCTCCAACTGAATTTTATGTTATTTTTTATGGTTTTTGTTGAAGATTTACTACTTTAATATTTTGGTAATAGCTTTACCTCAGTATTCTTTAATGAAGACCTTTCTATTTAAAGAAGGTTATATTTTAATTATTATGAGCAATTCAATAATGTTCCGTCAGTAATTAGATCCATTACTAACACTTCCAAGAATTCAACCGACTTTACCACACAAAATCGATAATGAGTAGACATTCTTTATTTTCTTCTGTCTTGAACGTTACCACACCAAATCAAAAGTGAGTAGCATTATCTGCATAGCCTTTTACCAACGACGTTGTCCATCATTGATATGCGACGAAATATCAGTATTTTATACGGAGCGACTGTTATCTGACTACCGACACCAGACTGCCAAACCAGCTGTCAAACTTTCTACAATACTGACACCCATAATGGCTGTCATAGAAAGGACACGGGACAAAATGCTTATCGTAATTTCCGAAGTAAGGAGGGTCTTAATGCGTGAAGATGGTCACCCATCTAAGGACTAACCGCAGATTCTTCGAAAGCTGATGTCGAAAATAGTATTATACTATTTTTCTTCTCTCGTACCTATATACCTTACCTGGGATTTTATATAGGTACAGTCGGACAGAAAATTCTCAATTAAGTTACACAAAACAAAAAAAGTGGTGCTGCAACCCTCAAACAGGAACCACTTACGCAAACAATATAAATTAACATCGAACCATTAAATAGTTGCTCCTACGTCAGGGTTGCCACTAATTACCAAAGTTTTGCTTTGGAAATATTTTCATAAAACAATTTCTTTTCAATGAACGCTCCGTGAAGGCTGTTGGAAGTTTGCTACGGACGGTCGACTCATGCCGTAATTAAGTTTGTGGTTATATTGTTTTGGTTATTAATAGTTTAATTATGAACGGGAAGAGTATGCGGGATAAACTGAAGAAGAAGTGAGAACAAATAGAACTGGGTCTTCAAACTTGTTACTTAATCAGATTTTTCTTCTAGAAACTCTTCTATAATAAGCTTGTTCTGACTGAAATGCGCACTAAAGGTTGGTCAGTTTGTACAATAAATATGTATCGAAAAGGACTACGTCAGATACATAACATAGGATCATTCCCGTAATCTCCGAAGGGCTAGGCAGAGGTGTCCTGTACACCCACATTTCCCCGATATACCTAGTTGTTAAGTCCAATAGAATAGAGAGCAAGTCCATTGCCATATATCTAGGTACAAATTTGAAAATCCGGGCTGCCGGAAATTCTCAACGTCTGAAAATTCCAATAATGCTTTACTCAACCTGGGTCGAAGCTAGGACTTCCTGCTCAGCAGCCGCACATGCGACGACTAGATCAATGATGCAGTAATCAAATTAATCAGCTGAAATATCATAATTTACGATTCTCCGAGACTAGCTTTGAAAGACCTCAAATTGTAATCAACATAGCCAGGATTTGATCAGATCTAGCAAAATATCTCTGTGTCTCCCGAGGGGTCTACTTCATGCGTCACAAGACCATGACATACATTACCCATGTACCATCTTAGTTGGTACCGAAACTACCCTAAACTTGTTCAAGTTATACGTAGTGGCAGACAAGATTTAGGAATTAGCTGTGCCCGAGGGAAATAGGACAGTTCATCTCTTGGGCACCGTCTGGACATTTTCATAGGCATCTAGGGGATTATCCAATCCAAGGAAATAAACTTGGCAAACATTCCACACTTATAAACTAATACGGCAATAGAATCAAGCGAGTTGATTGAATGAATTGGACCTCTTTGAAGCTGTTTTTGTTTTCCACTTTCAAAATTGGAATACGTTTTGTAAATTACTTCTATAAACATAAACAAGATACAGTTACGAACTTAAAATTATCCAAGGGTGCCAAACAAAGCTCTCCCCACGAATACAAAAAAAGAACTTCGAACTCCAAGTTCGCACTTTGAATCGCAAATGGCGAACTGATGAAAGACGATTTAATTTGACGGTAACAAGTCGTAATTAAATGGGAAATAATTTTCGTATTCAGACATTTGGCTCTGATTGGATTTTGTGGCGCATAGCTTATGACATATTTGAATTTCAAAATTATTATTGTGATGAAATGTTGAGCTGAAATCAATAAGCGATCGTAAATAAGTATAAAATGTATTTGCAATATTGGACAAGTAGACAAAGAGATAAATGAATAGGGTCACCATACATGAAGGTTTATCGGGATATTATGAATGCATTCGAGTAATAAATTATTTAAAAAGAGACAATTTTTTTTTTTTTAATTCTTTGCCCCACACTAGGATTTCTCCTGTATCGTGGGTACAGTTTACAAACATACATGTCACATGCAAAAACAACCAGACCCGAAACAACTATCTGTAGATCATACAAATATTTGTTCCGTGCGGGGATCGAACCCGCGACACGTAGCGCAGAAAGCTAATCGCTTAGCCACTGCGCCAACCGTCTCGTCAAATATACATATACATATATTGTTCCGCTGTTCGTTGAAATTAAACTTACATAGTTAGTTATTAAATATTTTTAAGTTAATTATATCGAGTAACACTGTTCCCACAATGTGACGTCACAAACAGTATTTGGCTGACTCGTTAAATACGAAGAGTATGTAGAGCAAAAATATATTTTTCATTTTTTTGGGACATCAAAACGTTTCCTCTCTGTTTTTGGTTAGAATTACTCTCAGTGAGCACGAAAAAACGAGCAAATAAATTAATTTAAACCAAGAATTATATTTGAAAGTATCAAGATTATTATAACTCTTGCAAATACTCCAAAGGAACGCAGTCCATAGTAAAGTCAAAAGAGCGAAATAGCTTCAATACGACGATAGTGAACAACTCCTTTAGCTTCAGACTCATTGAAATGCACTAAGAATTCTCAGTACCTAGCAGGTAATTTCATATTAACACTGTAAGTAGTTGACCTTTTTTTGTAATGTTTAATGTAATTTTTCTTAGATTTGGCGTTTTCTAGTATCTATTTTCAACGGTTTCCAAGAGGAGTACAATTGTAGAACCACATTTAGGTGTTATTAAGTCCCATGTAATATGGGACGACCCTATTGCCATCTACCTAACAAAATTCTAATCTCCGGGCTTCTACTGAGAATTTTCTATCAGAAAAACTCAATACCAATTTGCTCGACCCAGGAATTCAACCGCACGAACTCACGCTCAGCAGCTGCGCTTGCGAGCACTGACCACATTTTTTTACAAATTTAAATCAGTGTTATATTGTCATAGCAGAAACAATCACACACGTAACAAGTACTTACGTAACACTGTTAATTTGTTTCGATTGTATTTTATTCGAGTCCAATTTCCAATGGCTACAGGTCGATGAGTCAAGTCTATAGATTCAAAACCATTTTTTAACCTCAAAATTCATTGTTATCCAAAAAACAAAAGATTAATTATTCGCGTGTCTAAAATTTTTCGAATATTTCTGTAAAAAACACGTTTGATTGGCACGTACACAACGGGTTCTGCTTGTTTTAATATTCGAGTCATTAAATGAAGTACTTTTGGTTTTGTGATATATCGAGATTGTATTTTTTGTGATTTATTACATTGTAGGATGGTAGTATGTAATCATTTTTTAAATGGGGTACAAGGAAATAGCCTCCACGAGTGATGAAACCTAAGATAGTGAAGTGCACCCTGGGCACAGACTCGATATCATCAATGCTTACTGGGTAATCTTTCCACTACATCACTAGTAATCCCCTTTTGATTCCTTTCATGCCAACTCGACAGAAAAAGATTTTTTAAACTGTCTAAAGAATATCTTCTAATCATAAATTGGTATATTATATGAGTATTTCCTTTATATAAACTATTACATATTTTTTTAAATCTATAAATCTATCCATATAAATAAAATTGGAGTGTCTGTTTGTAATATTGAAATAACCGTTTTTTACTACATGCATATGAATATATATACGGTACATACACCAAAATAACATTTTTTACAATTTTTGTGTGTCTGTTTGTCTGTCTGTTTGTATAGGCTAATCTCTGAAATGGCTGGACCGATTTTGTCGGGACTTTTATTGGCAGGTAGCTGATGTAATAAGGAGTAACTAAGGCTATTTATATTTTAGAAAAAAATCTTTTATTTTAGAAAAAAATAGGGTTAAGTGCATTTGGTCTCACTAAAAAATACATTGTTAAGTTCCGACATCCACGCGAACGAAGTCGCGGGCACAGCTACTTTATAAATATAATTATTAATAATAAAATATACATTTATAAATATATAAAAATAGGGACCAACCGGTATCGGGAATAAGGTTCAAGCTACCGATGGTTAGGGCTCCAGAGATAGGATTATTATTATTATAATTATATTTATTTATTATTTTGACGACACGGTTGGCGCAGTGGTTAAACGATTATTCTCTGCTCTCTGCTTCTGCGCTATGTGTCGCGGGTTCGATTCCCGCACGGAACAAATATTTGTATGATCTACAGATAGGTAGTTGTTTCGGGACTGGTTGTGTGTGTATGTGACATGTATGTTTGTAAACTGTACCCACGACACAGGAGAAATCCTAGAGTGGGGCAATGTTTTTAAAAAAAAAAAACAAAAATTATATAGTCTGATAGGTACCCAAAGCGCAGTTCGTAATGTACTGCATTTAACAAATAAGTTATGCTATTAAAAACCAGAATTGTTTTAACTCTCGACCTTATATCAAAGAAGTAATGAACAAATATTTCAAGTTAACTTAATTTCAAGTTAATTTACGCAAAAAAATTAAAATGTTAATCAGCGACTACTTGTTCTTAACTTAGGTGAAGGAGAATTTTTCAAGTAATCTCGGTAGCGTTTGTAACATGAAAGATTTAACGGTACGTATCTCAGTTTTAGGTTAAATTAAGAAAAAGTTGAACTCTGGTTAGGGTCGCCATGGTTACAGACAAACTTTGTAGAATAATATCTTTTGGGTGACTTTTAAGTTAAAGTTCTGTGCACTTTTGAACTGAAATCTTTACGTTTGAATTTCTCACGGACTCCAATTAGTATCAAAACTTACGTATTACAATAAATTGGTACTCTGTGTAGGTGTGACTACGTATGTCATAGTGCAAAATAATTAATTTTGGTTTAGTATGAAGTTGTTGCAGCTATCGACGGTTATCGAAATGGAGAATGAAGGATGACTTCATAATATATAAAGCTATTATAATTATTTAATTAAATCGGACATTACTTGCAACTTATATAAAGTATAGACATAGTAAGACAGATAGTTGTTCCAGATATGAAAGTGTGTGCATGTGAATATTTGTGATTATAAACGCACCCATGATTCATGGATTATTACTAGCCACGGGCAATGTTTAAAACAAGTGCGAGTCGGACTCGCGCACGAAGGGTTCCGTACCATTGACTAGGTAAACAACAGTAGGTATTTATTATTAAAGTTAAAAATACAGCTGAGTATTTTGTGAATATTTCAAGTGCCTACCTATTGCCATTATTGATATCGAGCAAAAAAGGGCAAAAAATCGCGTTTGTTGTATGGGAGCCCCCTTAAATATTTATTTTATTTTGTTTTTATTATTTGTTGTTATAACGGCAACAGAAATACATAATTTGTGAAAATTTCAACTGTCTAGCTATCACGGTTCTTGAGATACAGCCTGGTGACAGACAGACGGACGGACAGACAGCGAAGTCTTAATAATAGGGTCCCGTTTTTACCCTTTAGGTACGGAACCCTAAAAAATGACCTAAGAATAAACAACCAATACCGAAAAAAAACTCGTCTAGATTGTAATATTATACAAACATCCTTGTTTCCCCGTAATCCTGATTGGTAACCCCACACCGCTGTACACCTTGCGGGCTCCCCGCCTAGAATTTAATTAAACATTTTTCGCGTTGAACAGTAAAGGCCTTTTAATAAACAAGCGGCCGTATGATTGGCGGGTTTTCCTTTTTCTTAGCTACAACTTAATCCCCCTTGTTTTGACAAACCACTCTGTCTGTTTGTATGATGCTTGAAATTAGTTGAGTGAGTCTGCGTTTTTCTGTTTAGGGGGTTTATGGCCTCTTAAGCAAACGACTAGCGAAGGTGTAATATCACCTATGAACTTTGGTTGAGATTGACAATGTGTGAATTCAGGGAGATGTGAGAAATGTGTGATAACATGTCGATTAGTTTAACATAACATAGCATCACGCCTGTATTTCCCGTAGGGTTAGGCAGAGGTGTTCTATTTTACACACACATTTCGGTGATGCCGTTATTGAGTCCCATGTAATAGGGGGCGAGCCTATTGCCATCTACCGGGCACGGTTTCAGACTCCTTGCTGCTACTCAGAATTTCCTTACAAAAAAATCTAATAACACTTTGCCCAACCCGAGAATCGAACTCAAGACCTAACGCTCAGCAGTTGCGCTCATGACCACTAGACCACTGATGCAGTTGAACATCTTAATGCAGAATGTGTCAAAGAGGCATTTCACAATAAACATGTATTAATTTTATATTATTACTAGCTATTAAACCCTACTGACGTTGTCCTGCCCGAACCTGTTTTAGAACTCGATCGCAGTGTCACCTACCGGGTCTAATTGTGTTTTCAAACCATCCAGGAACCCATTGAAATATACACGCAAAATTTCATCCAAATCGGTCCAGCCGTTTAGGAGGAGTTAGGTGACAAACACACGTACAGAAGAATTATGTGCAATATAAATTAAGATTTAAGGAAAGGCACCCTATACGTGCTGAGATTCAGAAAACATAATCACAATTGTTATTTCAGTGTGTATTTGTGTTCACAAGCTAAATATCCTGTTATTACAGTGATACGTAGAAAATTTAATAATATTGTTGGAAATGAAATGGTACATTCGGCCGCACATAACGGAAACCAAACCAGTATAAGTTGACCTCGCAGATAATTGAAAGTACCTGCTGCGTTAGATCAGAAAAATCCTGAATGTTTCCACGGACGTGCGGCCTACTGCACAATAGCTGGTTGTTGATTAGCGATTGACTGGACGAAATTATACTATGTAAACTTATGTCATGGGTCTCCGTATGACACCCGGACCACCTGCTTAACGTGCTTTCCGAGGCACGGAGGGGTCTCGATATGCGAAAAATGGTCACCCATCCAAGGACTGACCGCGTGAAGCGCTGATTAACCTCGCAGAATACATTCACGTGGCGCCCGGCATTGATTTAGATACGAAACGAACGGTGATGCAAGTGAGATTTTCTATTGGGTCTCATTTGAATCAGTTGGCGTGTAAAGAGTGGCACAATCCATTGATTTTAAAAATCTTATCAATATTACATACAAAAATAATTATGAATAAAATTACGCAATTACGCTGACATCCCATCATATCTTACTTTAGTAGTATTATAAATGTGAAAGTTTGTGAGGATGGATGGATGGATGGATATTTGTTACTTAATCACGCCAGAACGGCTGAACGGATCTGGATGAAATTTGGCACAGATCTAGATTATAGTCTGGAATAGCACATAGGCTACATTTTATCCCGGAAAAAACGTACGAGTTCATAACTCACGCGGGCAAAGCCGCGGGCGAAAGCTAGTTATACATAATTATACATAAATAAAATATAATATAATACGAAAATGTCAACTCAACGTTTACGATCGTCCCATTTTACGGTTTTAATCTAAGCACCAAATACCATTCAGTTACGATTTATTTTACGCATGAAAGCGAACGCGGAACGATTAATTGTGTAAAATGTCTTTTACGATAGGTTGTAAAATACTGCTGTGTGAATAGGGCGGCCTCGTTCCGTTACGTATTACGTTATCCGAAGACTTTACACTTTCTATTTTAGGAGGTTTGTCAATATGACGTGTACGATTTTGTCTGTCGTAGGGGTCATGACCCATCTTTGCCTTATTCTCAGGAAATATATTGCGTTATGCTATGGTAAGAAAGCATATAAATAAGCGTAATTTCTAAGTGTGTAAAATTTCTTAATTAACTGTGTAACTACAGCAAAGAAGGCCGCCTTTAATGATCGATCACAGTTTTATCTATAACTATCGGACCCGACAGACATTGTCCTGCCTGAACGTAGTAAATTAAATAATAGTAACAAAAATCCTGGAGCTCGATGACACCGCCACCTGTCGGATCCAATTGTGGATCTAAACCACCGACTCAAACACACACATAAAATGTCATCAAAATCGGTCCAGCCGTTAAGTAGAAATTCAGTGACATACACACGTACTGAAGAATTATGGGTAAGTATAAAAGATAGTCATTAATTAGAATATATATGGGTAAGTATAAAAGATAGTCATTAATTAAACATTAAACTTTTTCAAAGAGAGAACCATACCTTTTCTATGCATCCTTTTGTCTATTCACCACACGGTTAAACGAAAAAGAAGTCTTGTCTATTAAAAATAGCCTTCAGATGTTTTTCTTTATAGTAGAGCGACGCAAAGATACCTACCCTACGGCTGAGACCACGCTCCGGTTGTTCGGATGGCCCTAATCGTGTCACACATGGTTAATTATGCATATCCTTTTAAGAGCGGTCCAAGTGTGGAACTAATAGCGTATAGTGAAATCGATTCAAAATGCTATTGGTTATTGGATAAGAGTTGTTTAGCTTAGTAAGAACTTCTGTCAAAAAGGTTAGTGATGAAGATTTATATAAAATTTCTGTAGAATTTATATACCAACTGTTACCTGTTTGTTAGATAAACTTTTTTTTTTTTTTTTTACTTGTAATTTATTGTCATTTAGGAGTGTAGCGTTATTTCCCTCGTGAATTAAATTTAATATGAATCATATTAAATATAAATATAAACGAGGTATCAAAAAATCGACGATGAGGTAGATATGCTTTTTAAAAAAATACCTAATCTTTTATTCCGATCCTGTACAATAATAGCACCAAGTTTACACTCATCAATGAAAATTTAAAGTTAACTAGATCTTCTACAATTATCAATTTTTAGTCGCAAGTCAAAAAATGTCAGAAAATGTCTATAATCTCATATCTCTTAATGCGTTCAAAGCCGACCCCTGGCCCATGAGATTAAAGTTTTCCCAAAATGGATCTAGCCTAGGGTTTATGATTTCTCCACGTTTTTCAATTCTCGTGTCACAAGAATTCTCGAACTAGATTTCTCGGGAATTCCCGGGACGAGAATTCCCTGGAAATCCGTAGTTCTCCTTTCCAAGAAAACAAACCCTATGTCTATGATTACAAGGTATGAATCGAATCATCATTCACCCTATATTCTCTTTCTATTGTACCACACTCCAGACCGGTACATAGAGATTATCAAGGGCCACCCATGTGGAATCAGGAAATTAATTATGAGAAAAACGTCGGCCAGATTAAAAGGGCTTACAGTATTTATAGCGGCTTCAGGTTTGGTAAGTACCTGATATGAAGGGGATACGGTGTATTCATTGTTAATTTGTGTTTGATATACATAAGTATAGTTTATTTGGAAGAAAAGTTACGTGGAGTGACCAATTTCTATGCCTAGCCTATAATTAAATCCAATATATATTCCACTCCATAATATTTCTCACATATTGATAGTCATATACTTTTGCCACGAACCAAAAAAAAAATCTCTTGTTAGCCGTTTTCAGCTAATCAGTCCCAACATACCTATAGATGGCGGTCGCTCCGTGTAAAATACTGATATTCAACCGCAATCGGTTAGACTGGAAGCCGACTCCAATGTAGCTAGGAAAAGGAATGCGCAGATAATTATATGTAAGCATGACATGACATGTTAATCTAAGCTCTAAGTAAGAGATGCTAAGTATAGTTGCCAATTTTGTTTAAAAAAACCGAAAATTCATGTGCCTGTATTAATTGATCAAACTGCGTGGTTAGTTTGACGTGTGATGTTTGTGAACTATTCACGTAACCATTTAATATTGTGGTGGATTGTGCTCTCATAATGTTGACCACAGAATATATTTCCTTTAAATATTCCGTGTTGTTAACCAAGTTTCGTTTCAAGTTAACACGTGGTTGGTTGCGGTTGGTTTGTTGGTTCATCTTATCTGTCGTTCTCTCTCAAGCAGTGGAATATTTTCGACTGGAGTTCATGTATCAAAGAAGAATTTACACATTGCACTAAAGAGTGCAGTCGCCGCTACGAATTGCCTATATGCATAGCGCGTAGACCTCCAAAGAGTATAATTATGCCCGTATTTTCCGCACACATCACAACAAACATGGCGTTGACAACGAGAGAATGCTGTTTGGCGTAACAGAGCTGACTTGTCCAATGTATTACGTGACGTCACCCGCGCCGGGCGGTATGATAATACATACAAACAGTTGGTTGATTAATATTGTGGATGCGTTGTGACGAAAGACTATTATATAGATAGATAGCTTGTTGAAAGCATATTGATTGAAATGAAACCATAATTAAAGGCAATATTACTAGTTAGGGAAAGTGTGTCATAAAATATTATCACGCGTGTATTCCCCTAAGCGTTAGGCAAAAGTGTACTGGGTACACTTTTGTCAATGCCATTACTAAGATCTATGTAACGTAACTGATATCTACCGGCCACAATTCCAAACTCTGAGCTCTCTCTTAAGGAGAATTCAAATAACACTTTGCCTAACCCAAAGAACGAACCCATGACGTCGCGCTCAGCAGTTGCACTAGCGACCACTAGACTAATGTACTAAGAACAAATAAAATAATATCATAGCAGTTTGTAGTTATTGTTATATTTGAGAAGTGAAAGGAAAAAATCAATATATAGATTTTCCAAAATCAAGCTCATCTGTAACTCTCTGTACTACGGGTCGTGCATTGAAATTTAAAATGAAACTGTAACTGTGTTTATTTGTAGTGTCCTACAAAAATTTGTGTTATGTGTTTGCACATGTAAGATTTGTCTGAACTATACTAATAAATACTTCTTTAATCAAAAATGGTCAAAATCATTTGACTGCACGGTTGACGCAGTGGCTAAGTGATTAGCTTTCAGCGCTAAGTGTCGTAGGTTCGATAACCGTACGGAACAAGTATTTGTATGATCTATAGATAGTTGTTTCGGGTCTTGTTGTGTGTGCATGTGACATGTATATTTGTAAAAATGTAACCAAGGCACAGAAGAAATCCTAATGTGGACTAACCGACGCCAAAAAAAGAAAAGAAAATTAGAATTAAACATTGTTTTGAAGCCAAAACTTGTTTAAAACCTACCTGATTTTAAAATCATGTGGATGGTAGATAGATAGATAGAGTTGTTTTTATTTCAAATAAACCTAATACAGGCACTTATGAAACGTTATAGGACTATAGTTGCACCTTTGGCTTTATTCAGTTCTTTAAAATCCGTAAAATAAACCCTAGTTTACATAGTTTTCGAAACACTTTGTAACTCGGTCGACGTTGTCAACGCAGAGGACACGTCTGTTGCCAACAAAGCTGACATGTCCATGTGTTACGTGACGTCACTCCTGCCTCATACAACACGTAGTTCCAATTTTGAAATTCTCGGTAAAGTGTGTGAATGCGACAGAACAGTTTTCTATGACTTTAAGCCATTCCTTTGACAAGCTTATATAATATACTAGCTTTTGCCCGCTACTTCGTACGCGCGGAATTTAGAATCTGATATTGTCCTGCGGTAATATGTAGCCTGTATTTTAAGTTAGACCTCTAGCAATACATCTGTGAAAATTGCATTCAATTCCATGCAGTTGTTTTTGCGTAATACGTGTACAAACATACAGACAGACAACAATTCTAAATCTTTGTTTTAGCTTCCTTTGCTCTAATAAAGAGCCGCCATATTAGTTTTTCTCCAATATCTGTAATGTACAGACATCGGCATGTTATAATTTCATTAAATGTATATAGATAGATTATATGTATAGATGAAACCAATTTTGAGTTGTTAACTTTATGGTCGTAACTATGGCGAATTGTGTGACTGAAATAGTACATTTCTGCCTAATCCTTTGACGAATACAGGCGTGATACTTAAATGCTTGATTACTTTCTCACCTAAGGTTTAGCGATGATGTGGCTTGGCCGTAGCACAAAAGTCTAGAATATACCTTATCACCCTCGTCTTGAAGATACTCAGGAAATACGAAGAATGGCAAGGCATTTCATTCCTTATGTGTATGAACGATAACGTGATGCTATTTTTTACTGCTATAGTTTTTTTGACTATTAATGAGCTTTAACTCATTCATACTGCGTCATCATCATCGACTCAGTAACCAATAAAGGGGAATACTTGCTCTCTCTTTCTAACATTTGACCACCTCTTCACCTTGAATTCATCCAGACCTGAGAGCTACTACACTGACTATTTTTCCGGTCTTATACCAATTAGCTTAAGAATCTTCTTCTTATTTAAGAGCCTTGCTCTTGTTGGTGTAGCTGATGAAGTTCTTTCCATTTTTCTCTCTCCAGTGCAGTCTCCTTTACCTCTTTATACGACATGACGGTAACCTTTTCCTTTATTTGGCTCATGTAAGTTATCCTTGGTCTTCTCCTCCCTCTCGTTCCTTCTATCTTTCCTCCAATTATATTTTTAATGAAACTGTCATGTCGTATAAGATGGCCTATCACCTTTCCTCTTCTGTTTTCAACTTAAATCTATCGTGAACTAAGAACCAAAAACAACGTAATGTAACACATTGGAGATACAGTACAACTGAAATGTACATTTACAAAAACAACATTCCGCATTTCAAATATACATAAATATCAACAAGCTCGTCCCTTAAGAACAGTTTCATTAATGAACCAATTCCGTTTTAAAACATTTGTGTTCCACTGAAACAAGTCTGTTAACCAAATTACTGAATTAAAAACTCTTCAACTTAATACTTAAAAATTCAAACTTCGTAATTCAAAAACGAAATTGAGAAATATAACAAAAAAAAAAAAAAAACACACCATTCTATTTTGTAAACTGAAAGAGTAATTGACTTCTCAAAATCAAATTCCGAAGCTGGGTTTCGATAGTACTCGACAGGTAAGCTCAGACAAAGACGACTTAATTTCACAATGCCCTAAGGCTAATCTAGATATTGATCGGGACGAAAGGGTTCCCTGTTAAACAAAAAGTTCCTTGCAATATGCAGTTTCAGATAAAACTGAGCTTGAAAATGTTGTTGGTATTGTAAAAGTGATAGCTATTTGTTTTTTGCAGTTACTTTTGGGAGACGATAAAGAAACTAGTGTTCACCGTACCTTTTGCTCTAGATAGATAGAGTATTTATTAATATAGTAGGTACTTCAAAGGAAACAGTACAAAGTGAAAATACTCTAGGTATAACAGGCGAATTTAGGATCAAAACACGAATTAAAAAATACAGTAATCAAACCAAAAAGGTAAGTAAAACTACACACAAACTGGGCTACATAAATTTACAAACAGGTACAGTCAACGACATAAATGGTTGAAAATGTTGTAATTTTGAAATTGAGTTTATTGTAGTTTTACATAACCATCTCACTAGTTAAAAAAATTACAGTATTCTCTAATAATTATTTACAAAACGTATTATAAAAAAAAACTTGAAAGTTTGCACAATGATAAACTACTTTTGTCGCTGATTGTACACAACCTGCGGTTTGAATATTTGTAAAGGCCAGTGTTTCCCAATGTGGCTTAAATACACTGCACTGGGACCTAATACATTCTCAATTATAAGCTTTCGATTTGCCGTTCCCCAGTTTGTCTTAAAAGTACCTACGTAGGTATTATAAATTTAATTTTCAATTTCGCAACAAAAATAGTTCAACGTGAACACATAACATGAACAATGAATGAAATAAGTTTTCCATATATTGTATAGTAAAAAATAACTACTTGATCGTCATGAATAAACTCTTTAAAGACAAAGAAGGTACTCTTCTTCTTCTTAGCGAGTCGATGGCAATATAAACAGTGCATGAAAGCAGCCTCTCCGAGTAATGTACCAACTGAGCTACTGTACTACGTTGCACGGCCCACCCAGGAAAATCGGCGACCTATCCTTGGTGATTGGCTAAGCCTAGAGCATCGCCGCAATGTCACTTGTCTATCAGTTTTCTACCTTTTTTTTCGGAGAGCGTGCCCACGAACTTTACGACCTCATACCCTCCATTCCACCATCGCATGACCAGACGTAGGTCTTTCCACCCGTATGTCGTTGATATTCCTTCTATATGAACTAACTAAGCGTTTTGCGTCATCGTTTCTCATGCGAACGGCTAGGGAATGGAATTCTCTGCCGATGTCTATGTTCCCAGGTTCGTATAACCTAGGCATCTTCAAGGCGATAGTGAATAGGCATTATTTGAACTTGCGTGATCCATCCTCGGCAGCATTGTCACTCACCATCAGGTGAAATGCTGCCAAACGCACTCAAACTTATAGATAAAAAAAATCTTAGCTAGTCGATGGCAATCTGAATAGTGTATGAAAGCAGCCTCCTCAAGTAACATACCGGTTCACCTACTGTACGTTCGGCGCACCCTAGAAAATCAGCGAGCTATCCCCGCTGATTGGGTAACCTTTTCACCAGAATGACAATCCAAAACTAAGTACCCACATATTAGTATGAGAGCCTTTGACAGCATTACTTTGTAATGTATGATGGTGATTGTGCTTTGAATTACATAGGGTCCATAGTTATTTTTCAAAATAAAATATTATTATTCATGAATAAATAATTTAAGAGCTATTTTATGATTAATATGCATAAATTTGGTCTGGAAATTTGAATAAAATTACTGAATAAACTTGCTACTTTCCATATTATGTTATATAAATTCCACTCAGAAAGATGGATTACTGTTTTGTTTATGGATGAGTGGTAATCTATCACTTACTTAATCCACAATAGTTTAATAATCTAGTACTCTCATTATTATGATAAAATTTGGTTTAAAAAATAAAGGTACAGATTTGAAAGTTTAATTTATTTCGGTTCGCACCAATCCTATAACAAAATACGAAAACATCCCAACTTAAAATACCTACCCCTAAATAGTCAATCAGTCGATCCAATCAGTTCCTACCCGTATTAATGTTGGCCATCAGTCTTTGGATCTGATTAGATCAGAGCGATGCAGCCAAACGACCCACTCAAGACCAAAATGTCGAAACTACGACCAAAACCGATGGCACATACGTCCTTTTGAATTTTAGTCGCAGTTCCAAACGAGGAAACACTTGGGGCGAAAAAGTTCTAAAGTAGCATAGCATTGGAAGTAGTTAGAACCTTATCGAATTAAAATAGGAAACTTATTAATGATCCTAGCACAACTCCTTGGCAACTCGTTACTGGAGCAATAAATAACGTACCAACTGCCTTCCGAAGTTCGCCTCTTTCAATCTTTTGGTCACTATTAGTATTCGTATTTTCATATAGATTTATTTTGGCCAAACTATTTTTAGGTTTCCATTTACATAAGTAACTTTGGTAACATTTCGACGATACTCTGTTCGGATACCATACGCATTTTGGTCGTAAATGAATTTACATGACATATAAAACAAAAGAACAAAAATATCGTGAAACAAGACGTGCCTCTAAAAAGACCTTTTTATGAGCTTTTGAATAAAGAATATAACGTATTTGACCAAAAAAATAACGAAAGTAACGTTGTCAGGTTAGTTCAGGAATGCTCTTTCAACCCATCATTTTAATATCTCCTCACTCCTACTCCACAGCTGAACAATGGCTTCTCTCCTCTACTCGGTCCACTAATTCCCGCATCCAGTCTACAACCAAATTATTAACAAAAATTTATTACGGCAACCATAAACACAAACCACTACACTAAAATCTGCATTGTAATAATATACAGTAAATAACCCTAAACTGCATGAGCAGTTTCATTTCAAGCTTAACATAAAATTATGGTGATAAAATAAAAACACGAGTTATGCATTAGATTAATGGAGTTTTAATGTCCGTAAATAAAGCGACGTCCACGGTTGTGACTCCCATGGGTGGCGTTTGTTAGCGCTTAAGGTGGTTTTAACCCCTCGTGCTGCATATTATGATTGATTAGGTTGCTATGCATAAATAGACTGATTCAGAATTATTTATTACTAGCTTCAGCCCGCGACTTCGTCCGCGTGATCTACATATATAATTAATAGCCTATAGTACTCGGGGATAATGTAGATATCTATCTGTGAAAGAATTTTCAGATTCGGAACATTAGTTCCGGAGATTACCCCCTACATACAAACAAATTTTACCTCTTCATAATATTAGTATATAAAAGTATAGATAATAATAAAACTTTACTATCCAGTTTTTTTTTAAGTTTTGTAAGAGTCGTAATTGAGTTTTTCAAAGTTTGAAAAAGTTTTGAAAATTAACGTAACTGCAAAAGAATAGCAAGAAATTAAATACTTTTTGGTTAAAACAGATAGCGCTATATATATGTTATCAAATTATATCATTAATAATTACGTAACGTATACGTATACAAAGGGTGAACTAAACGAATGATCTATCTTACAAATAAAAGTACCTATAAAAAAAAAATTAAAGTCCTGAAAAAAAGGACTAACAAACTTCACCTTTGGTATAAAGCACAATATTCAGAAAAACGTAACGACACCAAGGGATCCTAAACATACTAACAAAATAACCATAACGAGACCAAACACGCAATCCAGAAAAACTTTTGTCAAATATATTGTATATAATATACATACATATGATAACAATTTGGAGAAGCTAACTGGTACATTAGGCGTGTTAACAAAAGACGCATTTACGAGTCGCAAAGTGAAAAACCGTGTCGCGCGGGTAAGCGGGCGCATGTCGGGTTTGCCATTTTCGTGGCCCCAGGGATTTTTATGGCCGCACACTGTGATGTCTTTTTTTGTAGGAAATTATGAACGACGTGACTGAGGTGCCATTTTGTGAGTAGGTTAAAGTAAGGTCATGGTTTTTCAGCTTTACTTTTGGAGTATAGGAAGAATAATCCTCTGAAGAAAGTTGTAAAGCTGTCGTTACAACTTATTGTTTTGTTTTTGTTTTTTTATTAAAAGGTTGCCACTATCATATTATAGTATATACACATCTAGCTGTATCACCACACAACTAGCTGTAGATCTTACTAATATTTGTTCCGTTTGAGGATCAAACCTGCGACAAAAAGCACGACAACCGGTTGTTCAACCGCTGCGCCAACCGTCGAATCGAATTTTCGTCCGATAAAACCAAGCACCAAGGTACCGCGAGGTCCTCGGTTAATAACAATGAGGCACTAAAATTCGGATAATTGTTGGGTAAACTATCCTATAAAGACACTATAAATATGACAGATATTTTAACTATTTTGATGTATTAATTTGGATCTATTACTCTTTGATATTAAACAAACCTTAATTTAGTTTTAGATTAATTTGCGCAAAGAGAAGGCCAGATTTCATTATCAAAGCGAACATAAGCTCTTAACTTAAATATTTTGACACGCAGACGCTGATACCTAATACAATCTATTTATACCTCTTTGTTCTCCATTAATTTCGTCAAAGCATGAAATCTAAGCGCTGGCAGGTAAAACGATCAAACACTATCCCCTGTGTAGTCCAAAAGAGCGTTATTATTGACTCTTCCATGACGGCCTTTGAAAGCGCATTGAACTGAACTGTTTATCACCTAGAGAGACTTCAAAGCTTGCTTTATAGTCGCCTGCATTCCAACTTTATACACAGGACACATTGTGTCCAATCGTGTCATATAGACTAGCGATTGTTCTCTGAAAAAAGCACAGTGACACGTAATTGGAAAAAGGCTGTGTTTTGAAACCACGTTTTACAATAAATTGTGGTGTGTCATAAAGGCGTCGTCACGTATACTCATTGCGAAGGTTAAACAGGGTCTGCAAATGTTGTAGGAGATTCAGTAAATAAGGATTTTGTTATTAAATCCAATATTTTTGAATAGTTAGAGGTTTAAAATGCTAATGGTTTAAAAATTGTATAAGTTTTTTTAATTATTACGTGCAAACCCTAAAAATTTGTTTCCATATTCAAGTTGCTTTTAAATTTAATGCAGAGATTATTCTAGCTAATTCTCATTTTGCATTGACGCTTCTGGAAAAGCTTTTATTACAATTTAGAAGGTGTTTAGAATATCTGATTTACATTATACCTAACCTTCAATTATTTTAGCTAACCTTTACTAATGAACTTATATTCACACTAATTTTGCCGAAATATATAAAATAAAATTGACAACGTCAAAATGGCATACAAAAAGTATTTACTTCAGTAAAAGTATTGGAAATAAAGAAAAATCGATAGAAACATCCCATTTCCCAATGGATGGGCCTGTTTATTTTTTATTTGTGAAGAGCTTGCAATTATCCATAGCTCACCATTTATCAGTTCGTAACTAACTGTGCTTTAATTGTTTGTCGCAGGGGAGCAACTTGATTGGTCTGGGTAAGCAACGATAAATCAGGCAACGCCTCAGCGTTTCATGGGAGTTCTGTGGTTGGAATGTAAAAGGTATAAAATTCATTATTTCTTCCTCTTAAAAGTTTATAATAAAAACTTGAGAATTAACTTTGGTTTCTTAATCAGACAGAAATATTAATTTCTGTTTCATTAATTATTTATTATAACGCGCAGTGTCGTCTCATATTTTATAAATTAATCACATTCTTAAATTTTATTTGCCTAATTATACATTACTAAAATTATGTCATTAAATAAAAATAAGAAAAATATGTTAAATATTCCTCAGTCATTTTATGAAACGTCTGACTTCCCATACTCTAACGACACGAATACGAACGTCGGGTACCCTCGGTGCGACAAATAAGTGTTGGAAATTGGCTCGTACGCCGACCGTTCGTTCAAATTTACGACTTAATATAAAGTAGGTTTTCCGGGGGAATTCCGCGTCGTTTACGTGTCGTATCGGTATGTGTAATAACGGGCATGCGCGCTGTATGGCGTATAATGATATTTTTTTAACTACGGTTTTGTTCGAATGCTTTCGGAGTGTTGTTTGTTGCATTGTGTAGTGTTGTTTTTATTTTGTTTGGATTGGTTTGCGTATTGTGTACGCTGTTTTTTATGGATACCACTTAGGGTGTATTTGCTTAGGTCATAAAGAGGTGTAACAATTATGTCCACCTTTGGATTGTGATGGATGGATTAGATTTTTAAGTGATTTTATTCACTAAGACGAAATTATAAGACAACATTTTGAACTAAGAGAGAAAGACAATTTACTTTGAATAACTTACTTATGCTTTTTTATCTTTACATATAATTGAAAAATAATAACCTATCGAAAAAAAATAAGTCTCTATTTCTGATGAGATTAAATAGAAAAAAATCAAAAACCATTTATTAGTTCAACTATTAATTGGTTTTTCAGTTATTCTATTTATATTTAATTCGTAATGTTCAAGTTCTCCTAAATTTCTTTTAAAAACTTGATTCCTCACAAAATTACACTTTCGATATCAAAGTCTTTAGGAAAAGCTATTCCGGCATAAAGTAATCTACAAATAAATCGACATTTTCTAATTTAACGGCGCGCTCCGGAATTTTCTTGCAGCCAGAAGAACCTCTCACAAATTGATGGATTCCTAGAATTCTCGAGTATCATTTCAGTGAACATTTAATGATACTTCTGTTGCCGCTTCACATTCCTATTTGCAGTGTATAAAAAAAACTTATGTTTGGACAGTTACATAACCACCTATTATGGGTAACATGAATTACGCTATATCATTCTTTATTAAAATATCATATTCTTCAGACGTATATTCATTTCAGCTAAGCCATTTCACTATTTTTAATTTCGTCAACGTTTTAATTATACTTATTTATAAACTTATTAGGGCAGAACTTTTTGTGTTGCTTCTAGTACAATCACTGAAATGGCAATTAAATAAAGACAGCTCGGAACTGAAACGGCACCTAAATCCTTTATTTTAGCAAAACAAAGCACATTTCGGATGGCATGCTCGAGCCTCCGTCTTAATTAATTAATTACATTCAGTTGTCAACCGTTGAGTTGTCTTCGTGGGGGTCCTCATAAATTTAGTTTTTGCCACAGACTGCAAAGATTATAGAATTAGCAATAGTATATTTTGCTAGTCTTTTCGGCTGTGTGATGCTAAGGTTGGTCTCCGGTGACCTTCTAACAACCGGTGGTTTCCAATTTCTTAATGAATCAGCAAGATAGCTACAGTATATTATAAGACAAATATATTTATACTTAAATATATCTTCTGACTTTTTGACTGTGTTAATGTTTAAGAGAACTAGATAAACGTTGACTTTCTTATCCGTGACAGGTTGTTTTAAAAAAAGAAAACCTTTTTTCCTATAACCTTACGTACCTTCTAAATTCACATTTTAAACCAAAGAATATACGTATATTTAAGTTCAAATAAATCCTACACTCGACAAAGCGACTGAGCGCTATAAAAAAGCCGCCATTAAATCCTCTTTACGTTCAAATCATATCTAACTATATAAAGCTCTGTCGCAGTAGCAAAACGTAAATTATAAAGGCTACAGTATCGCATTAATGCGTCCCGCAAAATTGGTGTAATTGTTGAAGAAAGCCTGAGTTTTCAAATTATTTTGCTGACAGATATAAGACATATTTATGGTTATTGCAAAAAGCATTAGTATTTACTGAATTATTTTGGAAGATATACTGTCATAACAGCCGTTTGATTGTCTAAAACCACAACTACAAAGAAACCCGCCTGGAGAACTCTTTGATACAGATGCGTCATGTCATTCTAGTCATATAAATAATTATGGCAATAGGCTCGCCCCCTATTACATGGGACATAATAACAGTATCGGCAAAATGTGGATGCACAGTGATAATTTTGAAATGATACGGGCGTGATGCTTTTGTTAAATAATTACACTTTATACCAAAATTACCTTTATATGACAAAAGTTACATCAACGATTTATATTAATTTATTCGTTAGGTATGGTGTTCTTCTTCTGTTTTATTTTGTTTATGGCGTCCTGGTGAACTTTTATCTGTTTCTCGTGAAAGTCTATCTGTTCATCCATAGTTGTCTTCAAATTTCTAACCAGTTCTTTCTCTTTTTTATAAAAGTATTGATCTTCTCTGGCAGCTCCTCTTTTGCTGAAAGCACCGCCTGCTTTCCTAATTGAGCCAGAACCACCACTGTCCGAGGAGTTAGACCCTAAAAATAATGGTTAGCTTTATGGCAATAAGGTCGCATTTACATTGAACGTTAGGACAAAATGCTTTGGAATAGGTATCTTTTATCGGGAACATGTGGAAGGCAATATAGCAGTGGTTCGCGGTTCCAACTTATATATCTTAGGTTCCAATCACAGAAATCTATACAATAAATAAATAGAAATGCTATTTGCTACATTTACGTGGATACATTACAGGATGCATGTCGCTGGTTTCCAGCACACAACTTTTCCATCCAATTCAATATAAATGGAACTTAATTCTACGTCACTTCTTTACACGCCCCCTCGATGTTTTATTGTACTGCAGTCCACATAATTTGTTCAAACGCGGCAACAAGGTCACGCGCTCTTACCACTTCCATTGGCTTATTACTTAGATTTCTGTGGTTTAAAACCAGGTGGGCGCTAACCAATAGATCTCATTTATATAAATTTCGTCAATGCTCAAACGGTGACGAGAAAACGTTGTGAGGAAATCGTATGTTCCCGAACCTAAATTTCGAAGATTTGTGACATCCATCTCTCGGCCAGCCTAGTATTACGCTCTAGTCTCTATTTCAGAGACGAGGATTCAGGTTCTAGCTGTGGTATTGTTAATAGACTGGTGAAGATTGACTCACTTATCATTTGGACACCAAGTATGTGGATTCTTTTCATACAATCTTTAGTCTTCGGTACGAACGCCGTCATCACTACTTGTGTATAAAAGCAGAAACTGAAGATTTACTGATGTCATTGTATTTAAAATTATAATTTATTTAACACGATCCATGACAGTTCAAATATTTTGTATGTGAACAGTCGTATTTATTACTTTATTTAAAATCAACCATCTAGATGATGCCTTGTTTGCAATAAAAGGCCCCATTTCTTAATAATGCCTCGTTGGACTGTACAGCGTGTGATGCTGGATTTTAGTTTTCGGGCAAAATATTATTGGATTTAAGTTTTCGGGCAAAATATTATTGGATTTAAGTTTTCAGGGAAAATATTATTGGATTTAAGTTTTCAGGCAAAATATTATTAGGATTTTCAGCAGCCTACAGTGTACATTATAGCCCGGTTGCACAGTACAAAAAAAAAAAAAAAAAAAAAAAAAAAAAAAAAAAATTGGCGCAATGGTTGAGAGATCGACTGCTGCTATGTGTCACGGGTTCGATTCCCGGACGGAACCAATATTTGTATGATCTACAAATAGTTGTTTCGGGTCTGAGTGTATGTCCATGTGAATATTTGTGTTTGTAAACGCACCCACGATACAGGAATTATTAGTATAGTTCGATCGCTCAGAGAATGCATCGCTGACTGGTCGTGATCGAATTGATCGTAACTTTGAAATGGCGTTGAATTTACGATAAAAATATTTTTGTTATTAATTTACCCTACTAACAAGTCATAAGCATTAAAAGCAACATTAATATGTCAACAGACAATCAATGTTATAATTTTGTGCTAAATTTGATGTCAGGAACGACAGATGTCAGGAACGCATTCTCTGAGCGGCCGATAATGTAGAGTGGGGCAATGTTTAAAAAAATATATATACTGAAAAAAATAACTTAAAAAATATGAAAGTTAAACCTTAAAGTTGGAGGAGATCAGATATCCGACTATTAAATCTATAACGCATAATAAACAGAATGACTTAGCGTAGTTGTTGAGCGTACGACTGCTGCGTTATGTGTTACGGATTTCATGCAATATATAAGGATCAAATATTTGTTTCGCATACAGAAAGTTATTCTTCATATACGAATATTTGTGTTTATATGATGATACAGCAATAATTCTTAGTGCTCTCACTAAGAATTATTCGGCGGCGTATGTACCTACGACCTCCACACTCCTAGTATCGTGAAATTTAAAAAACGAACAATTTCTAAAGCATCCTACACATAACTTAGGTATGTGCTATTTGAATCTTGCTTACGGCTTCTGAATTATAATTATACAATATATTCATACAACGAATGATGCCTATGGAACCTTTATTATTGCATGGTCCAACACGCATTTACGGCTTTTTATATTATGACATGTGTACATAATATTACAATTTTATGAAATAAAAAGCCTCCTATTCCCAAATCTAATTTTGTATCAAAGCACAAATATTTTTAATCATAAAAATGTCCGATGTAGAAACGTGTATATTGAAATTATTATTTTATACAACAGGCTAGTTAATTTAGAACATCGTTCAGTATAGAAAATATGTTGAAAATTTCCCGCCGTTGCTAAAAAACATTGCATGAAACAATCTGAGCTGCCTTATGTTCAATGTACACACAAGTTCCTGATTACTGCTAACTATATGACAACCAGTGACATCTAGTGGTAACAAACGACAATTCTACGTCGCACTATGGGAGTTCCTCCGATTTCATTCTCAAATCAATGTCTCAAACTATATTTTATAAACGGCCTTTTAATTCACCAGAAGAGGACAACTGAGGAGCTTTATTCTGTTTCCTAACCTATGCAGTTATACAGGTAAGTAGACAAAGGTTTATAGTTAAAGAAAAGATGAGTTTATAGTAAGAACTAGAAAGAAATAACAACAACAGTTTAGTTACATCAATTTATTTGACTTTACTTCTTATTTTTTTAATTCTCTTTATAGAATCTTTATGGAGTTTTACTTGCATCTTATGGTAGGATATCTCTTCATCCAAATATAATTTTAATGTGATAGCCAGATCCTGGTCTTTAAGTCTTTCTGATATACCTGTGGCACTAGAGATATCTCCGGTGAAAATAGCAGACTCTAGTAAAGCCTCAGGCCCTACAGCAATCTTGGCTGTACCAGTAGCTGAATTAGGAGTGCCAGAATGTGTACTTGGAAGTCTTGAAGCTGATCGAGCCCCGCATTGGCTTGAGTCAGGTCCACCTGTGAAGTCGGATAAAATAAAGAGATTTACCTAAGTGGGGCCAAGGGTGAATTGGTTTTTTGATAGCCTTTTTATATTAAGTAAAGCATAAGTATTTTTCGGAGACAAACTTGCCCCAAGATACTTAGCGACACGCTATTGCCGACGACTTATACTGGACTCCCAAAAAAGTCGTAAACTCGTAAAGAAAAAAAACATCCTGGATGAGATAGTTTTGGTCTTAGAAAGATTAACTATTATAGATACTTTGTATCAATCATCACAATCAATCCATCAATTGGGCTATAAAGCCATAAAATTCCTATTCATCTTTCGTTTAGCAAGTCAAGGAAAGGTTGGTCATGGGGATTATCAATACTAAACCTACACGAGCAGATGACGAGGTTCTTTCTTGGAATGCAAATATTCGTTACACCACAAATATTTATGAGAAACATTATGATGTGCAATAAAGTGGATTTGTATTGTTGTATTGTATATTGTCATATCAAGTAACGTTCCGGAAGGCGCCAAAGTGGGAAGGTGGATCATTGACTTGCTGGCGATGCTTGGGGCAGGCCTGTATCCAGCAATGGACATCTTTCAGCTGAGATGATGATGGTGAAGTAACAATGTGCTTACTCTTACTAGAATCGCTAGAACCACTGGACCCACTAAATGCACTGGAGCACTTCCTCACGGCGCCTACAGCTTGTATCACATACGATTTCGTTCTGGGAATGAAATTCATTATGCTTTGTAAACAATACCCGAAATTTATCGCAAATTTTCATTATTTTCCAAAATAATATTCTAGAATAGTGACGGACGTCTAGCCATAGACATTTTTTAATTTAGTATATAAGTTGATTTGCGTTGTCAAATTCATTAAAAGACAATAAAAGAAAAAGGTGAAACTTCACATGCAACTACTAAACAGTTTTAATTCGATAAGGAAACCTTTTTTATTACGTCAACCTTCAGGGTCCCTGGACGGGGAAATGTGTTCAAAAGTTTTCAAAAGACCATCATCAGCGAGTTGTGTGTGTAAAGTACAGCTCATCGTGGCTCTTTGGGGAATACGTACACAGACGGAATTTGCTTCCCAAGGGGTCTGTAGAACATACAAATACATTTATCTTTGTGGGAATCCGACTACCCACACTCTGCGCGGAAACTAGTAAAGTCAACCGCTTCACCACTGCGCCAATATAGCCGACAATGACTTACTAACATAAAAATTGCTAAAAATATTAACTTTAACCATCTAAAAAGCCCGTTTATTATTAGTAGAAAAGTATAATAAACAATACATCAAAAATATCATGAAAGACCCAACAACAACAATAAAATAAAATTGATAAAATAAAATTTTATTTCGTTCATTTTTCATGTTTACAACACTCCGCCCGTGGTCGGGGGATGTTGTCTGCTGAAATAAAAAAAAGTTACCGAAACGCATTTTTTTTTTATTTGTAAACAGAACATTTTTAAATTCGTGTCATGGGAGCTGTAGCGAGTAAATCCTAAAAGTATTGATATAAAAAATAATAATTATACCGTCTGGTAACACTTTGGTCCAACGAGGTATTATTAGGTAATACTTTTACTTTTTTTAGGATTATTTGTGGCAGCCCTTTGTTTGGATTAGTCATCGAAATAATATGTTCAGTCCCTGGACAAGACATACTATTTCAATGGGATAGGTAAATAACAAAATGCATAATAAGGATAATACATATTTCTTCGAACACGGATCCTGTTAATACGTAAGGAACTTCAGATGTTCAACTGGTCCACAAAAATTCTACATAATCCTTTTTTTCTTTATGTCCCAACTTTATAGGTTTATGAAAAGAAACCTATCATAGCCGTTCCATCCTCAAAAAACATATATTATTCCAACAAAAATGTACCAACATTTTTATTTCCTTACAAAATATTTTCGTACGGACAAATAACAGACCGCAAACACCCTATATATCTAATATACAGCCTGGCATTGAATGCTGTCGATTGCCGCTCATATAAGCGAAATTCTACAATTTCTATTCGCGCACGATCCGGACCGTCTGTGGGATATCTATCGGAATAAAATGCTCTTTGGATTGCGACACATATGCGACATACGAGTAGGTCCGTTCTATACAACGTTTTTATTTTATTTGTATTGAAGAAAATAATAAACTGATTGGAGTGTTTCGCCCCTCTATTGAGATATCGCAGAAAAAGAATATTTTTTCAGTATTAAAATCTATTTCCTTTTCAAGACTGATTTATTATTAATATATTTCATCGTTCAACAAATTACTCGGATAATGGCCAAGTATAACTACAATGGTAGTCGCAAGGCACTGTGACATTGACATCGTTGTATCCCTTATCCGTCGTAGGTAATGCGTTTACGAATCGCCACACTGAGGGGCAAAAGTAAAGGGTACAATGAGCGATGGTAGATTATAAGTTAGCAAGTAGGTGCTATTTGTTACTAAGTATAACACCCATCTCACGTCGATAACATTTTAATCTTTACATACATACATAACATCACGCCTGTATTTCCTTTAGGGTTAAGCAGAGGTATACTATTATACACCCACATTGCACCGATGCTGTTATCAGGCACAGTTCCAGACTTCGTGCTGCTACTGTGAATTTTCATACAGAAAAACCCAATAACACTGCACGACCCGGAATCGAACCTACGACCTCACCAAACCAATGAGGCAGACAAAACATAAGGACAGAACAAACTAGAGCACAAAACAAAAACCCAAACATTTCTAAATCAGTAAGGTTGGCATGAATTACTATAGCTAAGTGTGAATTTATGGAGGCCGGGTGCTTTCCGCGCTGTAATTCAATATAAGGGGCGAGTGGCAACCGGGTGGAACAATGAACATAGTTACAGTGTGCACCGCGCTTTATTTTAGCGTTATTGAAACTGTGGAGCTGTTGCGCATTTATGATACCTGATATGGCTGAGTTTTTGTTCGAAAAACGTGCGACGAGCAGAGCATGCTCTTAAGAAGAAATGGTAATCAAAAATTAAGGTTGTACTGCAATATCAGTGTTTATATTCCCCACGGTCTAGATCACATAAAATAGCTCTAAAATACCGTGACAAAGTTCGTCAGTTTTCAGCTTACACGGGAGTTCAGTGTACGATAGAAGTTACGACTTTATTCGAAACTAGGTAGCTCACTATAGCATAGTCCAATTTTCTTGTGTCAACGTGACGTCATCCAGGCAATGGGTGAAACAATACTAACTTATTATTTACTTATTTGTCTGACTAAATGTTTAAAGTTAATGAAAATACGATTACATTTAATAAAAATCTATCAAATTTTAACATAAATAGTATAGTTTATATCATACTTTTTTTTTTAATATGATTAAATTTTAGTAATAAGATATTGTTGCCATCGGGAGTCCGACATGGATGAGACTGGTGCAGGAGCGTAGAAACTGGCACTTTCAAAGAGAGGCCTATGCCCAGCAGTGGGCGAAGTCGGGCTGTGGATGATGATGATGATGAATAAGATAGGTACCACCTAAAGCTTAAGCAAAAAAAAATATTCACAAATAGAAATTAAAAGTGTGTAAAATAATGACATATAAACTGTAATAATAATTTAGAAAACAGACTTCAACGCCACGCAACAGACTGAATATGACAAAACCTTTAAAAAGGACAACTAAAATAATCTCGATATTTAATAAAATACGTATCTGCCAGCGCAATGCTGTGAGAAAGATAAAATGTTGGCAACACGTTACAGCTGGGATAAGAATTGCGTAAAGTTGTTTCTGTACGAATATTTTTCCCGGCCTGACAGCACATTGTACTCCCGTTGATGTTATTGCTTTAGAACTAATATGTTTATTTTTCATGAAGGAGTTGATGCTTTTTATATCGAGTTTAATAATAAAATAGTTGGTTTCAATCATCTAAAATATTAAAACTCAACACTATTCCATCTCGATTTCCATATTTAGATCAATTATATAATAAATTATTGTATAATTTATTTCAGTTTTTGCCGGATACATAAGCCACCTTTTCTCTTCCCGTGGGTAGAAAACCCAATCGACAACAATATATTGATTAAAAAAAAAGCCCTTGTTTAGTAAAAACAGTCAAAATGTAAGCACTCCAAATTTTATTTTGTTAGGGATTTCTAGGTAATTCTTACTACCAGCTCAGAGATTGGAATGGTGGCCAGTAGATGGCCAGAGGCCTTGCAAGCAAGAGCCTTTACCTACACATTAAAAGCAATATCGGCTTCGACGACATATAGGTGTTTTACACATTTGCCTAATCCTTCGAAGAACATTATTAATGTTATGATTGTATTGAGCATCCAACTCTCTATCCTTACAGCGAGTTCCCGAACAAACCGCTAATCTTTTCGGCATTCCTCTTTGTCTCCAAAGTAATATTTTAATTAAGGCCCGCCTGCGATCCGCGATGGCAATTAAAACTTACGCCTCGCCACTGACATTTGTTTTCCTTGACTTAATGCTATCCGGATGCACACTTAGCCATCATAATTAATGATATTTTGTTTTTCCGTTATTTATATTGTTGTTTTTGTTTTGGAGAGGCTCGCTGCTATATAGCTACCTGTCGATATGCGAGATTAAGCAGCACTTCCTTTGGTCAATCCTTGAATAGATAACCGTTCATCACACATCGAGAGCCCTCCGGGCCTCGGAAAGCACGTCGTTACGTGTCAGCAGCCCAAAAAGTTTGTCTACCGGTCATACCTTGGAGTATGTGTCTCACAGTCATACTCAGCTACTTTGGCTAGACTGGAAACCAACCTAGGCTAAGCAGATGATGAAGTTTTGTAGAGTATGGAGACCGTAATTTCAAAGTCTTGCTTAGCAAATTCTAGCTACAGCTTCTAGTTGACTGCAACAGTTAGATGAGCTCGATCAGTCGGAGAAGTACCACTATCCCAAATAATGCTAGTGAAAAGATGGAGAGGTACCGCTCTCTCACAGAAGTTGGAACATCATGTTGCTGGTTTATCTTCAATTCATATCTACTATACAAACAATTTGGAAATAAAAACGAAATATATTCTTCCTTGTGATCACACCCATCTACATATAAATTCACATTATATTTACCATCGTATAAATACGTAACACATATATTAGATCCTATAACACACCCAATTTACCGGTTATCCGAGGGAAAGGTTCCTAAAAAGATCGTAATGACAGAGTAAAGCCTTATTCACAACGTACGTTTTTATAACGGAAAATCGTTTTCTATTTTAAGCGTAATATAATCACGATTATAGAGATAGAAGTAGGATAGGATTAGGAATGAGTATATAAGAGGAAGTATGAAAGTGGTACCGGTGACAGAAAAGGTAAGAAGTAATCGTTTGTCGTGGTATGGACATGTGATGAGGAGGGAAGAGAAACATGTCACTAGAAGGGTTATCAGTATGAATGTGGATGAATACAAGGGAAGAGGTAGACCCAAGAAAATATGAATGGATTGTGTGAGAAGTGACATGGTGTACAAGAAAGTGAACTCTGAGATGAGTTGAAGATAAAGACAAATTGCGCAAACTATGGGATAAGGGCAGGAGAATGATGATTATAGAGAAAGAAGTAAGTGGAATTCTATGATAATGGGAGTTAAACAAACAAGGAGTCTAGCAGCCGTAAGGAAGGTTGCTGAGCATGAAATGTTGGGTTCAATTCGCGGGTGGTGCAGTATTATTGGGTTTTCAGTATGGTAATTCTCAGTATCCGCCTGGTAGATGCAACTGGCAACAGGCTACAGCCCCTATTATATATTTAAGTGACTTAATAAAGGCATTGCTGAAATGAGGGTATACAATAGAACTCTTCTGTCAAAGTCCTTCTGGTTTTGTAGAGAACAGTGCGTTCAAATCGTGAGACCACCAGAAAGAAAGCAGATATTTAGAACAGCTTTTTGACAACACGGTTGGCGCAGTGGCTAAGCTTTCTACGCTATGTGTCGCTCATTAAATCCCCACACGGAACATATATTTGTGTGATCTATACATAGTTGTTTCGGATTTGGTTGTGTGTGCATGTGACATGTATGTTTGTAAACTGTACCCACAATACAGGAGAAATCCTAGTGGGGGGCATTTTTTTTTAAATAGTGATCGTTATTTATTACAGTTGATAAAACAGCTGACGATATAAATATATTTTTTTTAATTTCACTTTGCATTAATATGAATGCATCCTAATGATCGAAAGGTTATGGTCCGTATAAGGCTATTTGCTTCTTTGCAACATTTCCGAAGGATTTCCCATGAATAGCTTACCTACTGTAAACGAATCATTTTGCTATTTGGTACAAAATATATGTGTATTTCCTTATCGTTCCAATTATATAGATAATTTCACAACCGGCTGAAAATATTAAATAAATATTGGAACCATAGACTTACAATTTCGCTTACGCTAAAAATCTATGATTGGAACTGTCGTTCGGTAACGAAATACTTATGATTACTTAATAGAGTTGAAAATCATTGGTCTAGTGGTCGCAAGTGCGACTGCTTAGCATGAAGTCCTAGTTTCGATTCTTGAGACGGGCAAAGTGTTATTGGGTTGTTCCGTACGGAAAATCTCAGCAGCAGCTGATTCCGGCCAGATTCCAGCCAGCCAGATTCTGGAACTGAGCACCTAGAGTCTCGACTTTTAAAAAGTACTTGCTAATTGAAATAAAAATCTTTGACTTTGACTTTGAATTTAAATTTGATTTTGACTTTGAGTTTGACTTTGACTTTGACTTTGACTTTGACTTTGACTTTGTCTTTGACTTTTACTTCGACTTCGACTTTGACTTCACTTGACTTTGAGGTCATTCTACCGTTTTACCGCACAGGCCTAATGTGGATTGGATTTCAACTCTTTGAACTGTAACTGACAAGTCAGGTCGGATGCTCCTCCGATTTCAAACGGAGAGTACATCTTTCCTCCACAAGGTCAATGTGCTGTAGTACATTATTGGTCTACCGCTTACATGATACAATTCCCTTAGTCGTCTGTAACGACCCTCGTGGGAAGTAAACAACCCAGACTACATGACATGTTAATTATACATACCTAAGCTAAATTCTAAATGAACCGTAACTTGTTTGAAGAAATAGTGATAGACGCATTACGGATATTAAGGTCGTAGGTTGGAAATAGTGTACCGCATGTTCAAATTGTGGAAGGAAAGATACAACAAAAAGCAAGGATAGCCTAGTCATTGACAAGTTCTAAATTCGAAACAGGCCCATTCCTCTGACTTTCTAAAATAATTCTATTAAGGAATACATCGTCAAGAATCTGTAAATCTGAGAGAGCCAGCGTAGTGGATTAAGGCCTAACTCTTCCCAATCTGAGAAAAAGCCCGTGCCCGGCAGTAGGACAGTAATGGCCTGAATTATTATCATAGAATGTAATAGTTTAGCTGAAACGCACCCCACGTTGTCCAGGCCTTACAAACCTAATAAATGTCTAATCTAACCATCACGATAGAAGAAATTTCTGTGAAAGCTGATGCAAGACACAACAGAAGAAATAAAAACCATTTCAATGTAGTCTAATTTAGAGAATATTTTTTGTCTGGCAACACCGTGATGTGATCTCGAAAAGTGCCAAATAACATCTAACCTATCTACCCTAAGACTTCAACCCTCGCTTGTTTTCATTCACTCCATTTTCCGTTGAACAAAATTGTCGGTAAATAATCGAGGCAGTAGGCAACATATTTACTAACACCCATCCTGTCTAGCGTAATGTTGCCGCGGGCCCACTAGCCAAAACAGGTCGAATATGTTTTATGTGTCTGGCAACACCGCGTAAATCTAATCTCCTGGAAATTATTCGAAAATCGAACGTGTGATCCTTGTTACATAAATGTGGAATAAAGTAGACTCACAACTATTCGTTATATTATAAAAGATCTATAATAATAATATTATTCGCACGCAAATATTTGTGTTTGTTTTTGAGTGGAATCTATCTGGGCGTACCCGCGTTACATAAGAATTAATTATAATCACATAATAACTAATATTACAAGTATTTATTGTGTGGGTATTATTGTTTTAAAGTAGCAAGCAATTTGGCAAGAGAAAATCAGATCTTAATGACTTTTAATGAAAATATGGTTTTGCCATTACTTCTACGAATTGTTAGTCAAAACATAAACATAGACTTTTTAGTAATACTCCACATGAGTGTCTGGCGGTCTAGCCAAAAATCCAAATTTGGCGCACGCCCAGCCGTAATACAACCAAATACAGGATGTACCTATATTCATAACCAAGTAAGCTTCAACCAGAATATTTTATAAGGATTGTAAACCCGAAAAATTAAAAAAATATGTTTATACTAGAACGCTACTTCACCTTGTTGGTTGTTTTTTTTTTTTGTATGTTTTGAAACGATTGCGTATACTTATCACGTTGAGTTTCATTCTATTTAGAACTAGGTACAGTTAACTATTAACAATTCTAATAGAATCTTATGGTGACTAGTTATTAGATAAATGTGGAAGACGGATTCGGAGCGAACAGAGATAGATGCTAGAGCGGCTGTTGTCAACCAGAAAGTCACAGGTTGAGTCCCAGCTCGCAGTCGAATGGTTCTTTCCACAGTTTACAACCTCTGGAATCATAGTCATAGAATCAATTAAAACCTTTGTTCTGACTATTTATTCTAGAAAAAAAAAAAACAATTATTAGCTCATTTATTATTCATGACACTTGCAAATGTTCTGTAGCCTGATCTGGTATCAAATATAACTGCACCCTGTATCGTATTTTATGTGTCTGGCAATACTAAGTAAATCTAATCCCATATTATACCTTCACACGATCTTTGCTGTAAACTATGTTGGCAAAATAGTTTTGTAGATATAGGTTGGTATTTTGCAAGTCACTTCATGACGTAAAATTTATGATCTTCAATTGAATTAGAATTATAGTAGTACTACGGGTAAAACCTTGATTCGGCATACAAAATTAGCCCATTAAAGTCTGCTGGGCACGGGGCTCTTTGAGAGAAGGTTCTCATTAGAAAGGTTAGTTCACCACGTTACCCTGGAGTTGGCAGACTACATACCATCAAGAACTCTAAAGAGTCCTCTCATGTATACAAGTTTTCTCACAATGTTTTCTTTCACTGTGAAAATAAATATCCAATTCGGATACGCACATAAATTCCAAGAGTATTTGGCATTATATATATATTTTTTTATGTGATAGACTGCAAACGAGCAGACGGATCGCCTGACGGTAAGCGATTACCATCGCCCCTGTACACCCGCAACACCAGAAGAGTCACAAGTGCGTTGCAGGCCTTTTAAAAAGGAGTACGCTCTTTTCTTGAAGGTTTGATGGTTTTCTTGAGGTTCAATATTTCTCTACGATCGTTTATTGAAAAGTGTATTCTAGGAATTCCATGTCCATTAGTGGAATCAATTTTCTTAAGAATAATTAGAAAATCTTAATTATCAATTTAACCTTTGTCATGTCTATCTATTGTATGTCGTTCAAACTATTAACCTCCTTTATGACTTTAATATGGTTGCAATCACGACGTTATGTAGAACGACAGCCTGAACTTGGCAGCTCCGAAAGGCGCCACTGCAGATTTTTACTGGCCGACAGTTAATTGGATTGCTAATGGCATACGCAATGAGAGTGCGCAAATTATGCAATTTAATAATCTCAGTGCTGTCTCAGTCTTAATTATATTAATTTTACATTCTAGGACATTTTGTCATATAATTTTTATTCGGCTATTGACTGTCTCTTTGGTCTAATGGTTCAAAGCGCGCCTGCTGCGTGTGAGGTCCTGGGGCCAGTCCTCATTATCACTGGGTTTTTATTTTTTCACAAAATTCTCAGTCGTTGCTCGGACTTTAGCATTGTGTCCGATAGAAAGCAATAGGCTATTGACGAAATGTGGTAAATAAAATAAAATGAAATTGTTATTTTTCAATTAGTATTTTTCAATCACTTTTACACGTCTTTTTTTAACTAGATGGCGTCGGCATTTCCCATGACTATTCCTGAGAAAAAATGCCGAAACAAATTCAGGGTTCAATCAAGATCTATTTTAAAAGGCCGTACTTTGGGTGTACGATAGTAGGTACAACTTTGCTTAACCCTTTAGGCATACAGGTGTGATGATACTATAGTTTTCTTCAACGAGCTGAAATTATACGTATACTGCAATACGATATAAATCATAATTATACAAACCAGATCTATTGGTAAAGTTTTAAACCTAGATTTGAATTCATGACTCGGGAATAACTTATTTATGTGCTACATCGATGTTGCCTGAATATAGGTACACACATATTTAATTATCTATATCTACATTTAACACTTTACCCATGTGTATTCAGTTACAATTAGTGGAACAGGATGTGCGTATACAAAATACCCTTAGGACACGGGCGTCCGTCGTCTCTCAAATTAGGTGCCTACGGCAATCGTTGTTCCGACAGTCACGGCCGTACTATGCTGAAGGGACCGTATAATGTAGATATGTACAGTCAGCATCAAAAGTATATACACACGTAGCGAAATTCAAACGCTTATTCTTGGAAAACTATTGGTTAAAATCATAAAATTTTAATGACTGATGATGATTGATGATTGAATGATGATGTATTTTTATGTATCCGCAGATACTGTGAATAAAATTTCTCAAGATTTTAATCACTATTTCCTCTAAAAATCGCTTTTGAATTTCATTAGGTGTATCCATTTTTTGATGCTGAGCTTACCAGCAAACATATTCCTGGAACTGGGGGTCTAAAAAGACGCGCTCTCTAGACATAATTATTCATATGATTAACGTTACAAAAACCAAAATGGCGACTTAAATGACGACTCATAATATGATGCGCGTAAGGTTTTCTGCATCGGTTTGAATGTTAGTATACAAATTCGTAGATAAATTACCTACTCATAGCGTTTCCAGGCCCATTGGTTTATGTAGATTCAATAAGTTTTCGTTTTTGCCACTGTTAGGACTCAGACCTTCATCCTAAAAGGCCGGCTCAATGCAAACTGATATACCGGTTTCGTCAAGATTTTGTATAGCTTGTCCTCAAGTGTACGCCTCCCTGGCTTCGAACCGACGACGACCCATGATTCGCCCGAGTTCCACCACTACTAAACTGATTTCTTAAAACCAAAATCCACCTAACGTTATCGAAAACGCTACAGCAAAAACTTTCTAGCGTGCTTCAGGCATAAACGAAACAATACACGCAAAACAATTTAAAAATATAGAAATACGGCTGAACCTAAGCTCCTAACCAAAACTGATCCATAACTCCGACATCGCATAGCAAAGGTTTGTGAACTTCGCACATAAAATAGCCGACATTCGGGCACAATTGGCAGAAGAAGCAGACAGGTCTGGTTGGACTCGCGCCAGACCGTCAGACCGTCAGACCAGGCACTTTATTACTAATTGCATCCAACTGTTTGTACGTTAATATTAATAGTTAGTCGATACGCTACGTTGTCATTTTCAGCTTTGCTTTTCGATTTCATTTTAATCGTTATTGGGAAGTATATTAATGAATAGTTGAAAGGTTATGACGTCTTAACAAAGTTAAACCACTTAACAGTACACAATACATGAATGCACAGAAATTCTAATTTCAAATTTACAGCTACATATGTAACTGATATCTGGCATTGAAAAATCTGGCGTAAATGTACTGCTGAGGCACATGTTTCCTCATTGAGACGAGATAGATCAGTGTTGAGGAACATCAACAACATACCATCTCGCTGGTATTCCTCGAAGGGTTAGGCAGAGATGTTCGATTGCTGTATACCCACATTTTTCTGAGGGCGAGCCTATTGCCATCTACCGGGCACAGTTCCAAGTTCAGTGCTGCTAGTAAGAATTTCAATGCAGAAAAAATCAAATCTTTAACCGACCCGGGATTTGAACCCAGAATCTCTAGACCAATGAGACAGTCTTATTGCCAACATATATGTAGTTTCTGTAAGTAGGAGCAAGCTAAGGCGAATGTAAATCGAGTCTCTCACAGAAGTCTTCATAAGACAAAGTGTTGAAGAAAAAACAAAAAATAAGGACTTTTACAGACATTATGCAAAAAACTTCTAAAAGAATACATTTTCGTAGTACGTACTCAACGAGTATATTTCATATTTATAGGGTTTCACTCAGACAAGAACTTCAGACACTATTATGATCCGAAAAATAGTTTGCTTTCTCGAAGCTATTTATTTTATAAATTACCTACTTATCTATCCATGGTACATAAAAATCTATTAAATTGTATGTAATACAAAAACTACATCTAGAAGATTTGGTAATCGATGTTATCACTGTTTAATGATAATTATATCACTAGGTGTTGCCCGTGGTTTCGTCCGCATGCCAAATTTCATCCCGTTTAGCGGGTAAGGCGTGACTGGTTAACAAATGACGACTGGGTTGGCGGAGTGGCTAAACGATTAGCTTTTTGCGCTACGTGTCGCAGGTTCCATCCCCACACGGAACAAATATTTGTATGATCTACAGATAGTTGTTTCGGGTCTGGTTGTGTGTGCATGTGACATGTATATTTGTAAACTGAACCCATGATACAGGAGAAATCCTAGTGATGAGCAACATTTTTTTAAAAACAAACCAACAAATATCCAAATTCACAAACATCCAAGCTTTCAGAATAATATTAGGAGGAATACAATCTATGTATATGCAAAATGTAAAATTTTCATCATTTTAACGATCAATGGAACCCGCTGACTCTTAGCTTGGTTCACATAAAGGTCATATTCAGCAATTCTCTGTTTAACAGCTACTCTAGAAATTCGTAAATAATGCTCAAAATGACCTTTTTACGTCCTCAATCGTCATTATTGCTTCTCTCTAGTATAAAGTTTCTCTATAGACAAGTTCGATATCTCGCAATACCATCTATTTATCTTCAATGCCAGATCAATATGTGGATGTGGGTAGCATCGAAGTTCGTCTAATTTATTGAAGTTTGTTGCAGTTGGCCAACTTTATGCCACAGGCTTGTCATAAAGTGCGCTAAGAACACAAGTTGCATCGTGGTCAATGGAACTTTAAGCGTGGTAAAGTTTGAGGTTACTTTGCTACATATTGAAGTTAGTAGGTTGCAGTAATATAAATGTTTGCTTAAATATTTTAGTAGTAAACTCTTGCAATGGATACTGCGCATGACCTTGTCGCTGCATACGAACAAATAAAGAATATCGACACAATGAACTTTAATTTAAGGATGTGGAGAATAACTAATTGGCTGCAAAAAAAGTGTGAACTATAAAAATAAAATAAAAAACTTAATATATTGTTTCGATTCCGGTGCATTTAAAAACGCGAAATTAAATTACATCATCATCGCCAAGGTCTGCCTATACGACTTAGCCTAAAACATTAGTTACTGCCAAACTCTTCAACAAAGCAATGTTAAATTCACAGAGGAACAAAACTCGACAACTTCCAAACCTGACACATTCTCTGTACCTCCCAAACACTATCCTTTACTGTATCAAAGCCATCATGTCCTTCGATGTTACACGTACGTACATGGCAGTGTCGGACAATGTCGTCACAACGAGCCCCGACGTACGAGTAAATTGTCCATGAAACATCAATGCGCTGCAGGATCGATGCGTCCTTTATAGAGTAGTGTACTTACAGAGGCGGCAAATGAAAACTCGCAAATGAATGACACATGACGATGAATGAAATATATCTCCGAGTGAATAAAAAATTGTGAATTCATTCACAATTTTGTTCCATTTCAACACCGCTTTAAAAACCGCTCTCTAAATGTCTATTCATGAATAGCAAAATGTAACGAAATACTGAACGATGTTGAGTATTTCGAATGATGAATGTGGCGTATTTAGTATACAAAATGAGGAACAAGTCGCTTTTGAGTGGAGCTTAATTAAAACATACTTTTTTTATATAAATAGTGGAAGGCACAGAACGAATATTAGAATAAATTTTATTTTTTCAACGAATCGCTTCATTAATTTGAACAAACAAAATTAAGAAAAAAATAACAGAATTTCAGCATCACTGGCATTAATATTGGGTCAGTTATTATGTATGTAAAATAAAGGTTTAATAAAAGCCTTACGTTTAGTATTTACTACTATTTATACATGTATAAGAATTGTTGTGCATAACACATGCATTTTACGAAGACTTCTCTGTGTTCATGCTACTCTGTGGTCGCTTGGACAATGTAACACCGGAGATCGTTTCAACTGTTCTCTTAATTACTAACATATATGTAGCATAATGTTAATCGTGATTACAAACCATGTACTATGTTGCTTATATACAATTTACACGCCATTGCCATTAAGAATATTTAATAATAATAATAACAGTCCCGTGCAAAGAAAAGATACATAAATACATTTTTATGAATATAGACCACTTAATGTCACTTATGCATAGTCAGACTAGTTGCAACGTTCCAAGTGTTGTTTTCCTATGGAGAAGAACGGGCAAGAAACTCCATGGTCACTCTTTTAAATACTGATTGTTTAACATTTCATACTTATGAATACATTGTTCCCTCAACGTTAAGTGAAGAAAATAGTACTAGGTCTATACTATTTCAAGCATAGTTATTGCTCGTATGACATAAATAGATCAAATTCTAGGTAAATAACAACACACAAGACACAAAATTGCTTGTATACCGCAAAGGGCCTGACAGTGGTGTACTATCGTACACCCACACTTTGCTAATGCCTAAGACATATTTCCATTTACCAGGTAGAATTCCATACTAGCTACAAAATTACTCCTAGTGTAGTTCTAGCAACACAAACCCAGGACGTCACATTCAGCCAGGATTGCGTTCACTAGACAAATGGGCCAGTTCTGGGTAGCTGATTTAGAGATCCGCTTAATAAGCAGATTAGTAACTAATCGCTCTGTGAATCATGTACAAACCAAGATTACTTGCTATACATAAACATAGTATGTTATTCCAAAGCCTAACTAAAACAACAAATAAAAAATCATAACTATAAACAATTGTCCCACTTGCTTTTCAGACTACAACCAAAGTGTTCGACGGCACCTTTGGCGCGGTGGCTAGTGATTAGCTTTGTATGCTAGGTGTCGCAGGTTAGATTCCCACACGGAACAAATATTTGTATGATCTACACATATTTGTTTCGGGTCTGATTGTAAACTGTACCCAAGATACAGGAGAAATAATAGGACCAGACATTTAAAAAAAAAAGAAAGAAAGTATTGAGCAATCACATCACACAATAGAAAGCAAAAATATTTTCACCAAAATATTATAAATCGTATTACATATCCACAAGGTTTTTATCATAAAATATGTAAATATTAAAAGCACCCAAATAATCCCTACGTTGCGTTTATCCCCTATAGCTGAACGTAAAATAAGATATTTTACTAGGCACGTCTCATAGAAAGGTTTTCTGATCAAATATTCAGAAGGGGGGAAGATTTTCATGGCAGAAAAAAAAGTTCAAATATTTACTCCGGTTCAGTTAAAAGGGTACCTACTGTTTGCGATTCAAAATGTTCTTTTATAAAATAATTGTGTAAAGCTGGACTTTTTAATGAGATAACGTTTCTTTTATTCCTTTTGTATAGCTAGTAATACAGACTGTCTACATTTTAATTGGCAGATTCTAGCTTCAAATATATTTCGTTTATTTGAACTAACAATAAATTCTATAAATAAATAAGAGGATTTAGATTCCAATTTATATTAGTGAGAATTCAAATATAAACTAATAATAATTTTGATGACCCAATTGGGCCGTGGGAAAGCACTTGACTTTCGGCGGGTTCTTGATCTAATCCCCCCCCTCAGAAAGCATTATTATATCTAATTGCTATTTATGTATATAGTGTTACATTAGTACTTTTTCTCAGTTTGATCTGTTTCTGTTTTTTGCCTTTGTGTTTCTAAACTGCATCAGCAATAGCCTAGCGAGACATAGAATAAGAATATGTAAGCAAAGCCGTCATGCGATATTTTAAACTTGATATCTGCATTCTTAAGGGATAATTAATTAGGTATTCAGATTTCGAACGCTAACAAAACAAAATCGTAACGGCAGTTCCACCCAACACATAATAAAATCGGTTAAAAACAGAAAATCCTACATTTTATCCAACCTTTACATACTATTAAAACCCATGCACTCAACATCTCCATAAACCATAGCTACCCCGTGGCATCCGAATAGCTATCTTATACGGCACCCCGAAAAATCTGTCCTTGATTTACCGACGTACTCTCTTTTGAGCATACCATAAAACAGTCCCGTGTCACCGACAGGCGACGAAATCGACTGGTAACGCTTTACAAATATTCGGCGAGGCGACTGGTCCCGGCGTTTCCTTGGATTTATGACGCGGATATTGACGCTGAGTGGTGATAAACATATTAGATACTATGCGCTCCTGGTACGTGGGATATTATGATGAGCTTTTGTTCACAATAATAATAAAATGGTTTTAATAATATTACTACCATCTATATAAATCAATTGCTGAGGGTTAGTTCCGCAAAACTTCGAAAATGGGTTGACTGTTTTTTTTTGTTTTGTTTTCCTCAAAACTGCGGTGTTTAAGGAAAAAAGAAAATTAGGAAAACCCAAAGGAACAGCCGGAAATTCGAAAAAATCGATACTGATAATATTGTATGGAAATTGCCACTTCGGATTACTTCGTTCATTGGTGAGGAGTTACAATCAAATCAATTTTAGATGGTACGAAGTTCACCGGCAGCCTAATTACGTAAAAACGCGACAGCAACGCGACAGCAATCTCACTGTCAGCCAATACATTATAAGAAATAATAAATGTAATCCATTACCGTCCCACTGTTGGGCAAGGGTCTCTTCTCAAAATGAGAAGGGTTAGGCTTTAGTCTACCACGCTTGCCCGGTGCGAGTTGGCGGACTACTCATACCATCAAGAACTTTATGGAGCCCTCTCAGGTGTGCAGTTACCAATACATTATATGTCACTAAAATGATGTTTGACAGAAGCTATCGCGCGATCGCCTGTCGCTACATCGGTAATCAGGCTGTGGGTCATGTAGTTATTACATACATTCGCTTATCTGGTTAAACATATTGTAAGCTAGAACATAAAATATATTTTTAGAATTAATAATACAAGGGTAATTTGTAATTGATGCTCACTTTCTCAACAAGAATGAGCAGAAACCCGAAAAGTTTCCAAGACTTAAGCTCAACTAGAAACCACATCCTAGAACAGGGTGAATTCCAGTAAGAAAAAGCATTATGAAAGACTTTAGAACTTTAGAAAAATATGACGTCACTATTCCCATTCCGTTGCAAAACCTAACTGCGCATCTAAGAACATCGAATCGAACATAAAAAAATACATATCTAAATATACATATCTTTTATGTTTATTCTCATCTCCATTTATGTAACCAACATTGATATACCGATAGATTTATACGACGTTTGTTATTGACGTAAACGAATTGTGATTACATTCTCATACAGCTGACGAATAAATAAGCGTAGGACATAACAGACAGTAGACGATTAGATCAACCCATCGCGGGCACGTACTATATTGGATAAACGTCAAATTTGACGTATAGCTTGCGTACTATACTGCGTCTTCTATCCGATACCTCTGGGATAAGTTAACGGATGATTCGTAATCGATTTATCGCTCGTTCTTAATTTAAATTATAAAATTCAAATTTTAAATTAAGTATATCGATTTTTTATAGAATAGTTTTATACATTGTATAAAGTGTATCAAATTATAGTGTATAAAGTGTATCAAATTATAGTATAAAAAATTGTATAATAAACAGCTTTATACCTCAACAATTTTTAGAACGATGATTACAATTTTAAAATAAATGTGTCTACGATTAAACATTGCCAATATCAAAATGGTGTTCGCAGAGTACAACGTACTAAATTCTAAACTTGATAACTGGTTTTAGCTTCGAATATTAAACAATGCAATTTTGAATTTTCGAGTGTTATCAGATTTAGTCGGTATTTCGAGAACTATTGGAACTTCTATAGATGTTAACGAACGGAAATTTGGAACTAAATTGCTTTAAATCAGCTTACGAGTTATGGTCAGATATTATAATTATAGAGATGTTTTAGGTCTTAATAATAACAACGCATAAATCCTCATTTACAACTATTTTAGTAACAAAGAAAGGAATAACACATATCGTAATGGGTTGATCACACAGGACTGGAATGGATTCTCCATAGGACTTTTTGGAAATGTGCAACTAGAGTCCTATTAGCGTTTTAAAAGTGCCTGTAATAAGTTTATTTGAAATAAAAACAATTCTATTCTATTCTATAGGTACTATGTATGATGTGTCACATAGCTATTGGGTGACGCAAACAAATATTGACACTCACATGTTACGGTGCGCACATTAATTACGCTCAACTCAGTTTACGAGAAAGCTTTATTATATTACTATATTTCTTAAAAAAAAAGTTACATAACAAATAGCATCACCCCTGTATCCGGAGGGTTAAGTAAAGGTGTATATTGTCCACCAACATTTCACAGACGCTGTTATTAAGTAATGTAATTGGAGTCGATTATCGCCATTTTTTTATCTTGTTTTAAAAAGCTTCAAGTTCAAGTAAATCTAACTCTACCATCTGTAACTTAAGCCATACAACATACAAGTCTGCTGTACGCCACGTGACAATTACCCGATGTTATTATGTCGGTCATGTAATACATTAGCCACTGATTTCCCATCGGCAACAATTACTATTCGATACGTAAACAGAATCGACTAATGGAAGCACTAATCTCGTTGTTTATTCTCAGTTGCATTTGTACTGTTCCCTCGAACCTTTTAGTAGTAAATAATTAGTTCAATTTTACTGCTACTTATGTGCTATTTTATTGGAAAGGTTTTAGTATGGGAAATTAACACTATTTACGTGTTAAAAGCACAATCTATCTATATAAATAAAAATCAATTGCCAAAAATGTATGTAAGCGCATAACTTCAAAACGGCTGCATCTATTTGGTTAATTCTTTTTTTTGTTGTATTTGTAATTTTCAGTACAAGGTTTGTATGAAAGAAAATTTATGGAAAATCGGAAATTTGAAATTGTAAATTGCACCCTTGCGAAGCCGAGGCGGGTCGCTAGTTTATATTATTTGTTTGAATAAATCGTAAGCGATATTCTAAGTCTATGGAATAAATCATATTGTTATTAATTTGTAATTAAAATTAATCTGATCAAAATTAATCTGAAGACAATTAATATTCAACTGTGCCTGTATCATCATCTATTAGGGTTTATAAGTCAATAATAGGGTATGAAACCAAGTGGCGCCTCTAGTGGCTACTAAACAATGCCGAAAATATTTTAAAAATCGTTAGGGATGAGATATTTTTCAGCGAATAGAAAATTAAACCTGTATTTTTCATGTAAACCCGTAAGATTTAATTCAACTCAAGAATAGTAGTAGTACGTATAATTAGCAGAACACATTGCGTAATCAATAAAAAAAAAGAAATGAAGATAATAATATATTTATATAGATAATAATAATAAATTCAGCCTATCGCACCGCTGGGCAAGAGCCTCTTCTCAGATTGAGAAGGGTAAGGCCTTTGTCCACCACGCTGGCCTGGTGCAGGTTGACGAACGGTTAACTCACGATGTTATCCTTCATCGTTAACGCAAATGATAATCAAATTCTGATCCGCACATGATTGCTAGTTTTGGACTCAGACCCTCTTGCATGGAAAGCAAGCGTTCATCTACTAGGATATCACTGCTTTTATAATATATTTACCTGAAGTTTATTGTAATTATACTTTCAAAAATTTCTTGTAAAAAAAAAATTGCATTAAACTAGGATTTCTCCTGTATCGTGTGTACAGTTTACAAACATACATGTCACATGCACACACAATCAAACCCGAAACAACTGTCTGTAGTTAATACAAATATTTGTTCCGTGCGGGGATCGACACCCGCGACACGCAGCACAAAAAGCTAATTGCTTAGCCATTGTGCTAACCGTATCGTCAAATATTATTATTAGTATTACTTAATCGCCTCTATTTTAGAGTCAATAAAACACAAGATTTTACGCTTTAATGCATTTATTTTCTTTTAATATATTCAACATAAAATAGCCTACAATCCAAAAAAACAACCAACCAAATTGAATTCTGATCTAATCAACGTTACATCGACCAAGTATACTTCAACCCCTCAGTTTGCGTAGCGAGTATCCTCTAACTAGATCCGATTAACATCGTATGCTCAGTCTGTCTGTCCGGCATTATACCCGGACTTGTCCCTTTTTTCAATTGGCCAAAGCCGTACGGTTCTATCCAATGTGAAAAAGCGACTAAATCGTGTAAACTACGAAAAGGTTTCTGAACGGAGCGAATGAAAAGGCAGGCAGTCAATACTATGTAGACGAAGGTAGATTTTTTTGGGATTTGTGTATTGGTTTGGAAATAATATTAAAAGGAGAAGTTACTACATCTTGCACACATATTCGATATATTATTTATTTATATATTTATATAGCAGAATTCATTCCATAAGGTATTTTCTACCAGACTAACTATTGCAGTGTGTATAGGCGTTATATTAACTCATACGCTGTGTTAAATACTATTGAAAGTATTTTTACCCGCTTTAAGACAACCAACTGCCTCATTGGGCTAGTGGTTGCAAGCGCGACTGCTGAGCGTGAGGACCTGGGTTCAATTCCCAGTTCGAGCAAAGTGTTATTGGGTATTTCTGGATGGAAATTTCCAGTAGCAGCGCGGAGTCTTTCTAGACTCCGCGTCCCCAGTAAATGATAATAAGCTCGCGCTCTATTACATGGTACTCAATAACGTGATATGTGGGTGTAAACTAGTACCTACACTTATGCCTAACCCTTCGAAGAATACAGGCGTGAAGCTATTTTATGTTACGTTAAGACCACATACTTAAACAAGCTAATCTCTCACTTTCTACAGGCAGTTTCCAATAAGACAATAGCCAATAAAGATCCACCGATAACCATCAACACTCCAGAGGACCTGTCCAACAACAAACATTTTCTTTTATAAATGTCTAAAATATTTTTATTTCTATTTTTCACACTAAAATAAATACCTATCTTCACTCACTTTTCTTCAATTTCCATTCAGACAAAATCCTTCGTAGTAACAGACAATGATATTAAAAATATGGAATATCATCCGCACAGTATTAAATAGAGAACAAAAAAATAAATCTTATATACCGCGCTAGGCAAAATAATTTACTTTGGAGGAAAGCATTGTCCTGTCAACGAAATAGGTCAGTATTTCACGTTCTTTGTATTACTGCGCTAACTTAAAAAGTCGAGTTTTAATTTGTGAAAAATATTCCGGTACAACTATCGCGTTTTTTAAATGTTGGAGAATGTTTGTTTATTTTTCGCTTCAGCGGTGACGGAATACTGTTTTTTTTTCTCTTTGACACGTGTACACGCAGTATTATACGGTGCATTTTTTATTTGATACATTTACAAATTAATATTATAAAGCATCATGCCTGTATTCCCCGAAGGGCTAGGCAAAGGTATATTTCTATGTATATAAATCCTCTGTTCGTGTGTATGCCACTGAACTAAACGGCTGGACCGATTTTGATAACATTTTTGTCTGTGTTTGAGTGCGCCCAATCCAAACCATCCAGGGTTTGGATTCACAATTTGACCCGGTAGGCAGCGCTGTGAGTTCTAGGATTTTTTTATTTTATTTTTCGGAGAGCACATGAGCAACGTTTGGGCAGGACAACGTCTATCGGGTGCGAATGTTACAGGGCGATTAATTTCCCGTGCGGAGTTCCAATAGAAAAACTCCTCAATCACATTAGGAACAACATACACAACCATTTTCGTCAAAACTAAACTTTCTAACCTATTCATCGCATTGGGAAAACCAAGTAAAAACGCACCAGTTCATTTGGGAAATTCCCATTGAGTCGGCGTGAATAACGAGCCCTTAAATAATTAAAGTTCAGAGCACTATACAACAAAGTCAGTAGAAGTCAATAGCAATTCTCACTTAACAAATAGAGCCAAGATTGCCATTGGAGCTAATTAATGCTTTGAAGAAACAGATGGATTTTGCGGCGCCAAAAACTCATTTCACCGTCTGTTTTACATTTCTAATACGAACAAACATTGAAGTGAAGTAGAAAAGGTTCACTCAGTCGTCATATCCATTTTCAGTTTGAGTGATTGACAGCTGAACAAACACGGAACAAATAATTCTACAACTAACAGATAGTTGTTCCGGGTCTAGATATTTGTGCAAGTGAATATTTGTGTTTGTAAAAGCACCCACGATACAAGAATTATTTTAAGGGTGGGGCAACATATTTAAAAGGGAAAAATGAAAAAGCAGAAATAGCAGCTTTCAGCAAACCTCGACCTTACCATCTCGAGTGTCATTAGTACAGTGTACAATAACATATAGTGTGCCTTGCTACTAACAAAGGCCTCACACGAGATACAATGATGACCAGCGGTATATTCGGTAGCTGTTAACAACGTCAATGGGCCCAATATCTGGCTCTGTGATGATCATTAAAGATCACGTCAAGTTTTTTGGGAGGACTCATCGTCCTTCGTTAACTGCCATGATATGATGCGATGCGCTGAGTGGTCACTGGTCTACTGGTTGTACGCGCGACTGATGAGCCTGAGGTCCTGGGTTCGATTCCCAGGTTTGGTAAAGTGTTATTGGTTTTTTTTTGTATGGAAATTCTCAGCAGCAGCACGGAGTCTACAACTGTGCCCGTTAGATGGCAATAGGTTCGCCTCATATTACAGGGGACTCAGTAACGGCAGCGGCGAAATGAGAGTATACAATAGACCTCTGCCTACTCTTTCGGGGAATACACGCGTGATGCTATGTTCACTGTAGCATTGCAGTTTCATAAAGCTTTTCGTTTGCCATCTATGTATGTGATTGCAAGCGCTTATTATCGGGACTTGATCTGATTGGATCTTCTTAGTTTATCTGTTTAGTGGTAGCACGGCTAGCGCAATCTGCCCTGTAATTAATGAGACGAGGGATAATTAAATCGGATTTGCGAGAACGAAAACACAGTGGTTGTTTTTTTAAAAGGCTAAGATTAGTTTCTTTGTAGTTTCTAGTTTTTAATTATACCGTTTGGTTTAAATAATTAAGTCTTTTATAGAAGATAGTTTAATTGCTTCATAATTTAATCCGTTTGGAATTAGTTCGTCTGGAATTTTAATCTTAAGTTTATCCTTTGAGTTTTGTTGAAATAGAAACGTTTTGTGGTACCTACTCAATGAAATCTGAGAGGCCTTATTTAATTAAAATAGTTACGGTACATAATTAATTTCTTAGTGTTTTAATTTTACGTTAACTCAAAGTTCGAAAATAACACACACAATTTTTTTTATGGGATAGGCGGCTATCGAGCTTACGGATCGCCTGATGTTAAGCGATTACCGTCGCCCATGGACACCCGCAACACCGGAGGAGTCACAAATGCGTTGCCGGCCTTTTAAAAAGGAGTGCGGTCTTTTCTTGAAGGTTTGAATGTTGTATTGGTCGGGAAATACCACAGGCGACAGTTCATTATTATTATTTAAATGTTATTTTCAATCACAGACATTTCATTATTACTATGATAGTAATATAAAATTAATACGCAGTTTTGCTATAATTTATGACACATTATAGCTTTAATTCTCAGTAACAGCTTGAATTTTTCACCCCCTATTCCAAGAGACTTAATAACGGTATCGGCAAAATGTGAAACGTACACTATTATGATCTATACACCACTGTAATACGGTACAATCTAATACATATTTTCTTTCTTTCTTTCTTTTAAAATAAACATTGCCCCACACTAGGAATTATTCCTGTATCGTGGGTAAGTTTACAAACACGAATATTGCCATGGACATACACCCAGACCCGAAACAACTACCTGTAGATCATACAAATATTTGTTTCATGCGGGAATCGAACCCGCCACACGTAGCACAGTAGTCGATCACTCAACCATTGCGCCAACCGTGTCGTCTACATGTACTAGTACATGATGTATTGTGATTTCTTTTCGTAGCCTTGTTAAACAAGGAAACAAGTATGTTTGACATGAATAACAGTACCTAAGGCTTCCATTTCACCATAGAAATAAATAAATGAATCATTTAGCCAAGAAAATCATTGCATTTCGATATCCTATATTAGAAATTTACATTTTTCATAGCGAAGCCCTTTTAATTGATTGACGAAACGACGATAATTTGACGGCATAGTTGGCGCAATGGTTGAGAGATGGACTGCTGTGCTTAGTGTCGCGTGTTCGATTCCCGCACGGAACAAATATTTGTATGATCTACAGATAGTCGTTTCGGGATGGATCTTTGTGTACGTGAATATATATGTTTGTAAACGCAATAGTGCAACTTCACACATATACATGTCAAGCAATTAAACAGAACGAGATCTCGTTTAGAACTTATACTCGTACAATGGCAATAAGGCTTCAGTTGCAAGCTACAGAGCTATGAATAGAACTAGGTACTTTGGAGGTACTTGAATGATTGTATAACGAGCAACGATGCATATTCAAGAGACGCTTTTCAATACGATTTCTATGTCTGTCTCTGTGGTACACATGGACTTTGTGGTTGTGAGCATAATTAGGTTGAACTTCTACTTATGAACCAAGGCATGAGGGAGTAAGATTGTTCAGGCCTTGAATTGGAATTGTGCCCAGTAGATGGCAATATGCGAGCCCATTTCATTGAACTTAACAATTTAATTCAACCTTAACTTGTTTATTTAAATAAGAAATAATATGATAAAATGTCCATGTGAATATTTGTGTTTGTAAACGCACCCACGATACAGGAATGATTCCTAGTGTGGGGCAACGTTATTTTAAAAGAAAGAAAAGAAAGAAATATATTATTATATTGAATTTTAAATAATTATCATACTAAGGTAGATGAAAGAATAAAAAAAATCTCTCCAAAACGGACACTTAGCCGTCAAAGTACTCCCCCACATCACTTTCAACGGGCAGCGTGCCAAAAAGCGTGGCAATGCTGATTCTTCAACCAAAGAACATGCCAGCCCTTTGGTCATAAGTACTGTCAACCAATCGTTTAGCAATGTCTCTAAAAATGAGACGTGAATTTTGCCTCCATAACCAGAACGTTTCGACGCCAAATTTTAGCAATATGTACAGTATATATACAGTCAGTATGCTATATTAAATGTCTCTTACATTTCAAGATAAATGTTTAATTTGTTGTAACTTAAAAATAAAGTTTTTTTTTTAATTTTCTACCTTTACCTACTCGTGGCTTTGCCTTCATCAAAATGTTTAGCTCCAAAAACAATCACTGGTTTACTAATTTAATGTTTATAAACTTAGTTAATGAAACAACTTAAATTTATTAATATATTTTGAGTAATGTAATAAAGTGACGAGCTTACTCTTCTACCCGTATGTCCACGAACCACTGCGTCAAATAAACTTCAGTATCGAGTTTAAACTTCGCGTCGCATTTAACTGAATTAAACACTCGGAGGACGGTACGTTCAACTCTTTTTGTTAATTTTCATGTGACCTATGCATATTACCGGTTATTGTTTTGCGTCGTACTGTATTTTTCTATAAAAAATAATACTAAAGTAGTAGGTACACCCAAGTTACAAATATTTGTATAGTCTATTAGCTTTTGCTAGCGACTTCGTACGCGCGGAATTTGAAAATCTGATACTTTCCTGCGGTAAAATGGAGCCTATATTTTAAGTAAAACCTCTAGCAATACATCGGCATCTAGCAATGCATTCAATTCCATGCAGTAGTTTTAGTACAAACAGACAGACAAAAATTCTAAAAACTGTTGTATTGGTTTCTTTTGCTCTAATAAAGACCCCCGTATTAGTTTTTCTCCAATATCTATAATGATGATTATGACGACACGGTTGGCGTAGTGGCTAAGCGATTAGCTTTCTGCGTTAAATGTCGCGGGTTCGCGCACAGATTAGTGGATCTTCGAGGTTAAGTAACGCTTGCTAAGGTCAGTCCTAAGGTAGGTGACCGTTTTTCACACATCGATATCCTTCTGTGCCTCGGAAAGCACGTTGAGCAGTTGGTCCCGGGTGTCAACTTATGACAGTCGTTACGAGAGTCAAAGCACCAAAAAGTCTGATAACCAGTCTAACCTTAGAGAATCAGTGTCTCCCAGTAATTGGGTGACGGACGTCAGATGACAGTCGCTCCGTGTAAAACACTGATATTGAACTGCAACCGGTTAGACTAGAAGCCGACTCCAATGTAGTTGGGAAAAGGCTAGGTAGATGATGATGAGTCCAGGGTTTGTGTACCTATATGTCTATGTGATGACTTTGACCTGAAATAAACTTTGATTTTTTGTGAATGGTACGATGCAGTAGCAAACTCGCTCACTCTTTAGCTAATTTAATACGATTTTGCGGCCAGAAAAAAGCCTATTATTTTATTTGACGCCATCACGATACTATACTTTTATCTAAAACTCGCGATCAAAGATGGGCTGTATTTTAGATTTTACCTAAATCAGCTTGAAATATTGTTACTAAAATATCTTATTCTAGCAATTAAGGCGCCCTAATGACGGTAACTTGATATTTGAAGGTCGTGCGTTATTATCCATTAATTTTCTGTTACCTTTTTTTGTTTAATTAACGTATGTAGCATTTCTTGTGCGCAGTACGCTGTTGAGTAGATAGTGCGCAGTGAGTTATGTTAACCAATCTAATAAGTTGATTGAAGTGCGTTGGTACATTGTACTTATTTGGCAGCAGTTTGGTTGCTACGTGCGTAAACGCGAAAAAAACATAGAGGAAGATATTAAAAAAAAAAAAACATTTTTATAGTTTAAATAAGTTGACTAAACCTATTAATTAAATAATATATCGCAGTCTCAGAACAAACGTGACCTAAGTCGAAAAATGCAATTTGTAGAAAATGAGCAAGAAAGTATACTTTTTAAGGTATATAGCAAAATCAGAAGTTACAGGAATTTTGACTTAGGTCACTTTCATTCTAAGAGTGCGATATACGAGTCAAATGCTTCCCTTAGTATACTTATGTATACTTATCTCTTGGTTTAACTGTACATCTTCTGTATTCTGCCTTCACTGTGTACTTTTCTAAGTCAAAGTCTAAATCAAAGTTTTTTATTTCAAGTAGGCCTTTTCAGGCACTTTTAAAAAGTCGAGACTCTAGGCGCACGGTTTCAAAGGGGGTAGGTCCTATGGAGAAGAGACCGGCAAGAAACTTCATGGATACTCTTTTCAAAAACAAAAAGTTAATTTACAATGAAAATCTTAAATTAACATGCATTATATAAGAAAAAATACAAACTTAATAGAACGCCACTTACACAATGAGGCAATACAACATGAGTTAAACGAGTGTTTCGAATATAAACTAAAAACGGGATAAACAGATCAAAGTGGATAAAACAGAACTAAAAAAATACAAAAAATAATACATAATATTGAGACATCAAGAATGTCCAGACATGTCTATTTCCCATAACAACATGTAAAGGGGGAAAACTTGCCTATTGTTGTTTTGTTAGTAATTGGAGGGCATCGGTACCAATACCTATAAACCAGATGATTGTACTCGAACAATACTTGCTTTGCAACCCGCACTTTCAAAACCCTGAATCAAAAACTAACATCCAATAAAACCAAGCGATTTTGAACTCTATCCTTTTACAAATAAAGTTAGATTTATATAAAGAATTTGTATGGTATTTGTCAGTCTGCAAAAGTCAACAATAGGGATTCCTAACATGTCGGGCCATTGTCATATTGTCCCGTCACTGGGTTTCATATTAAAAATTCCGACCATTACTCGACTTTATATTATGGTATTAAAACTGTTAGTATATATTTATGTTAAAATGTTATTGAACATTCTCGGGTACTATTCGAGTTGTTGCGATTAACAAATTCTAGGAGAAGGTTATGTTAAGTAAGGGCAAATGTGTGTTAAGTTTTGCTCTCGTTGTAACGAAAGATGTTTCAATTTATTTCGTGAATTCTCTACGATCCTTCTTTGGTAGTAAGATGTCCAATTAAATTCTTTTGTTGAACGTTTTCTGGAATGCTATTATTCCTAAAAAGATCCTTTCCAGGTTTCCACGAAAAGGAGGAAAGATTGGTTGTTATTCTCAATAAATATAATTTTGTCGGGCGTAAATTAGTATTTTTTTTTTTGTTTTAACATTGCCCCACACTAGGAATAATTCCTGTATCGTGGGTGCGTTTACAAACACATATGTTCACATACACAAATACCTATAGATCTGTAGATCATATAAATATTTGTTCCGTGCGGGAATCGAACCCGCGACACGTAGCGCAGCAGTCGATCTCTCAACCAGTGCGCCAACCGTGCCGTATTTCTATCGTAGCTAAGTACAGCATTCTACATTATTTTACCTTTATCGTAAGGACTGGCTGGTGAATAATATATACACTCTAGCTGCTTCAGTGACTTAGGGGTTGAAATTTGGAAATACATTTTTAACTGATAGTAAGAACTCACCTTTGAACTTTGTAAGCTTTATAGTGTACGAGAGTGAGCGAGTGGAATCTCCCTTTTAGTTAAGTTACTAGGTCCACGGAAAGCGCTTCCCTGAGTAATACTTATGCATGTCTGGCGCACCTTTGATATTGAGGGTCATAGGGAGACCTATGACCCTCGCTAACTGAAAGCCAACCTCATTTGAAAGGTAACAGAACAAATGAAGACTATTAGTACCAACTGGACCCGGGTACGTCCTAAAACTGCGGCCAGTCACCGCAGGACGGGCAGCAGCGTCCTCTCACTAATCGGTGGGCCACTGCGATCCCCGAGCCGCCTGCCAAGTGTGGGGATTATGGAAACCCGTCCCCCCTGGGAGAGGCCTTCGTTCAGCAGTGGACGTCTTCTGGCTAGTGATGAGTACCAACTATTTTAAACTACGAACAGTGCTGGATGTATCAAAAAACGATAAAACTCTCAGTACAAATAAAAACAAACACAGTCACTGGCCACATTGAAAAAGAAAAAAGTTTGAGAAATAAAATAAAACTGTAAACAGACGACAATGACAGCTTACAATCACAACAAGTCGTATGAAAGTAATCTGCAAAAGATTCGCGAAAACAGCTGGGGAGATCGGACTTAGTGAGTTTCTGAACAAATTAGGTTTTTTTTTCTGTAGTTTTTTTTTTTCTTCTTCTAAGACTTATTACTGCTCTGACAATTGATTGAATTACCGCCCATGATCATTAAAAAGTGAACATATACTATTTCAAATAGGACTCCTTTTAAATCAACCTAACCGTGACCTTTAGGAACTCCTTATTAGACTGTTACGCTCCGATATGGTGATGATAAGCCACTTTTGTTGCATTGATATAAGATTCAAATTACATTGATTTCACTGTGAAATATTGAGTAAAAGCATTATCTTTTAAAGAAAAAAAAAATAGAGGCTTTTAGTTAACAGTTAATGATAACAAGAGCTAAAGTGATAAAGGACTGGTTATTATTTAAAGGTACAGTTGAAATATAAGACATGTAAAAGCCGGAATTTTTCTAAAGAACTGATGATAGAATTTTACAATTTTTTAGCATTGTATAGGTCAACACCTAGCCTTTTCCCAACTACATTGGGGTCGGTTTCCAATCTAACCGGTTGCGGCTGAATACCAGTATTTTACACGGAGTGACATCTGATCTTCGCCACCCAATTACTGGGAGACACTGAATACTGAAGTTAGACTGGCTGTCAGACTTTTTGAGCTGCTGAGGCCCGTAATGACTGTCATTGGTTTTCATATGACACCCGGGACCAACTGCTTAACGTGCTTTCCGAGGCACGAAGGGGTCTCGATGTGTGAAAAATAGTCACCAGTACTAAGACTGACCGCGTCAAGTGCTGCTTAACCTCGCAAATCGAATCTGCGCGGTAGCTATGTAGCTCGAGCACCTCAGCAATGTATAGTTCAACGAGGTTTATGAATTCCAAATATATTACTCGATCGTATCCAAAATTTTCTGAGAACCTTTTTACTATTTACTGTCATAGTAAATGTAAATTTTCATGCAAGCAATTTTAGGTCTTAACTTGGTCACATTAGGGATTAGAATCGCTAACATGACATCTCTATAATATAGTAAATAGTAAATCAAAACTTTACTATGACTAGATGTCACATAAGCGACTCTAATCCCTAATGTAACCAAGTTAAGACCTAAAATCGCTATCATGAAAATTTACTTTACTATGATAGTAAATAGTAAGAAAACTCGTGATAGCGGTACTGGTTCCTGTACGCTTGTCTCTCTGTTTGACCCTACCAATAAATATCCCACTATAGCAAACGAGATCTGCAATCACCAAACCATAACTTTATTAGCAACCTAATAAAAACAAAAGAGCGCTGCCTACTTCTCTACAAAAGTATTTGCACTATGCACCGATAAAGACCCGCCATCGACCGCGGAAAGCGGTTGAAAAGCAGTTTAATATTAAATCCACCGATCGCCAATATAAAATAGGCGACTACATAAAATAACCCGCGGTACGGTCGGGGAAATATAAATAACGACCGCCACTGACCCCGCTTCATACGAGCTGCATTTACACAGTACAGTAACAGTGAAACATTTGCTACTGTGAAAGAAGTGCAAGAGAATTTTTCTATACGTTAAAATCTTTATACTTTTTTATATACTTTTAGTTATAGCCTTGCGGTAGAATGCTTGCTTTCCACGCAGTAGAGTCTGTGGTCAAACTCGGCCGGCCTCCTCTGACTTTTTGGAATCAAGTGTGGATCAGAGTTTGATTATCAGTTGCGTATACGGTGAAGGAAAAAACGTGAGGAATACCTGCACACTTGAGAGAGCTCCATTAAGTTATCGATGGTGTGTGTAGTCCGACAACCCGAACTAAGGCCTAACGTAATGAGTTGAATTTATTTTTATTATTTAGAAAAACTTTATACTGTCGGCCTCATTAGTCTAGTGATCGCAAGCACGGCTCCTGACCGTGAAATCTTAGGTATAACTCCCAGATCGTGTAAATTGATGTATATTGTAGTTTCTTGAATTTCTTATAACCAGCTCGGAGTTTAGTATTGTGCTCGATAGATAAGATTATGATAGAATAGGGGCGGCCTATTGCCATCTACCGGGTACATTTCCAGACTCCGTGCTACTACTGAAAAATTCCATACAGAAAAATCCGATAACAATTTGCCTGCCCGCGAATCGAACCCAGGACCTCACGCTCAGCAGTCGCGCTTTTGACCACTAGACACTTTAAGGCAGTCTAGGCCTTTATTCGTATACAATCAATATGAGGTCAATCAGCGTCATGTTGTGGTCCACGCCATAGCACATCATGCTGACTGTTCACCTATTTGTCGCAGTTTGCCTATATCTGTTTCTCTTTATAATTCGTAGGGATGTTACGGAGTTTCGACTCCGAATCCGATATGTCGGAACCTCCGATTAAAATCACACCTCCGAATCTGTCTCCGGCTCCAATATATCAAAACAGAGGTATATATCGGAGTAACAAGTTATGACTTGCTATCGCTGCAGCGCTACCGAGCGCTTTCTACATGACACTGAGAACTGATGTAGAATATGTGTTCGTTGTAACTAATGAACGAAGAGTGAACGAGTTGCGACAAGTTTCTTCTTTCTTATTTATTTACATTTTACATTCGTAGATTTGCTCCGACTCCGATTCACCTCCGACTCCGCGGAGGTCACTACGAGAACTTCCGATTCCGATTCCGCCTCCGATAAATCCACCTCCGTAACATCCCTAATAATTTATTACTTTGTGCGCGTGTCTTTGTGACCAATAAATCATTTTTCTATCTTTTTTTATGTACAAATGCAATTGTTATCCTCTACTAATTCCAATATTTGAAAACCATATACATCATACAAATTTTATTGAAGAAAAATTTGGACCTTAAAAATATGAGTAAAACGTAGTTTTTATCACTTGCTCGCGCAACAGAAACGGTGTGAAAGTATCCTAAACCACGATCACATGGAACACGTACAAACGCTTTACATTCCACATGCACATAGAACATACCCTAACTTTCAGTTTTACTGATGCATACTATCCTCATTCAACCAGTATATGAAATACTTATCTACTGGGAGCAGCACATTCAATACAGAGTACTCTTTTAGAGTTTGCCTACAATATGAGCGATGGAAAAAGTTTTCTTTTTTTTTTTTTTTCGTGTGTCATCTGTTTTAGGGCTGTTTCGTTTCAATAGTTGTTTGATAATGTCCAGTCAATGTGGGGGAGGTTGTTTTGTTGGCGACGTAAAGGAAATAGGGTACGTGTACATGTTTGTATCGTGGTCGAATATTTGTATATAGCGGTGGAAAGTTTTAGGTTAGGGCTGCTCTGATTGAATTATCTGTTTATTGTTATTGTAGGGTCAACATAAAAATATAACGTTTGTATTCTCGAGGTTTAGGTAGAGGTGTATGTGTACGGTGGGAATTTTGCCTTATAGAAGTATCAGGCACAATTCCAAACTCAAGGATGCTATTAAAAAATTTAACAGAAAAACCTAACATCACTGCCTGAACCGGACTTCGAACCCAGAACCTCACGTTTAACAGCCATAATTTGTTAGTTCAATTTATTTAAATTGTTATTTGTTATATCGGATAGCCGGATCAGCGAGCCGGACTCGCGTTATTAAAGCGTCATTTTATAGCGCCTTTTGCCAATCAAAACTCATTATCACTCCTGAACAAATTTATTTGATCGGGCGATCCTACATCACGAAACAGTCACGTCCCCTTTTTTTTGTTCACATAAAATAAATATATTTTGAGGCTGATTGTACCACAACTAATACACTTTATAAGAGACGCGAAATAACTTTTCACTCGCACTTACCATGTATTTGTCCCATGGGCCACCCGCACAAGTAGTTTTGCGTCCCCATAGAGCGCGCTATATTGAAGAAACGTACACCCGAATGCCATAAATGCGGATCCACCCTATCAGGATCAGGGGTTCAATCCCCTTATTAGAGCAAATATTTTTTTCAATCTACCGATTTGCCTTTTTTACCTTTCAAGGGACGTAAAGAAGACACAAAAGACTATTTTGAATAGCCAATGATTAAATAGGCATTATTTTAAAGTAACATTACATTCAAGCCTATATTTCCTGAAGGAATGTGTACTACTGCATAAAAATCTTTGACTGAACAGTTGCGCTTGCGACCACTAGACCAATGATTAATAATAATAATTAAGGTATTATTATTATTATTAAGGTAATTGTAGCAACATTTCTTCACATACAGAATAACAAGGAGTTGTAAAGGAATAAAAGTTCTTCTACGGTTAAAACTCAAAAAATATCAGATTGGGTACCCCGGTATGTTTAAAAAAAAAGACGAAATCATACTATACATGACAAAACTCCTTCGTAGTTAGTTTTTCATCCACGAGATGAAAGTCTGCAATGGATTATTTCAAGCCAATACACGGGGAATAATATTCCATAGGTTCTTAAAATATTTTGACACTCAATTTGCCCTTGTACAAGACGAAAGTCGTATAATCAAGTTACTGTCCTTAGACGTGAACGAAATTACAAAATAATCAAAAAGTTTTTAACTTCGTTTTAAATTTCTAGTGAACGCCTTTCTTCTTTGTGGGCTGACAAAAAATCTTACGAAAAGAAATACATATAAAACCGAATTAGAAAATGTAATATTTTGTGGTAGAAATAGCTTGCATCTTATCATAAAAGTTTTTGTGTTAACGCTCAAACGTTAGATTAAACACGTGATTGAAAGATAGTTGCTCATTTATAACACAAAATTTTCATTCGACAAAAAATAAAAACAATTTTTTTGAAACCTTCAGTGATCATGTAAAAAAGAAAAATTATAAGATTTTTACTTTTACTGTCTCTTCTTCGCTTCACTAGTCCTTAAAAGCCCTTGATATCTAAATAAAAAACCTAACCTTCTTATGAAAACGACCTAAACGTCAGCCATAACATTTAACAACGGCCTCAAAAGACGCCAATGTTCTGTAATGCTCCTCATTATTCTTTGTTTAATTGTTAGGTTACATTCCTACATCAGAAAAACGCTCTAACAAAGAAGAAAGTGTGAATTTTGAAAAGAGAATTTTAATAACGCCCTTACACCCGCGGCTCGCTTTTAGTGGTTATTTTCCTTTTAAACGTTTAAAAAGAATGTATTAGCAACGACTGGCTGCATTTTTGTGGGTGTACGTTAGTAGTGTTACCATAAAAAACATGATTTTCTTAGGAAAATTATTGCCTGAATAACTTTTGGTCTCGGTGATGAGGAAGTCCCTGAATTATATTTTACTAGACGATAAGCCGCTTTATTTAATAAAATATCTATACAAATAAATAAAATTAAAGTGTCTGTTTGTAATGTCAAAATAACAGCTTTTTAGTAAATGCAAATGAAAGTATATACTTATAATTTTTTTTTTTTTTATTGTCAACAAAACGGCTGGACTGATTTTGACGGAAGATAGCTGATGCTTTCACTGGCAGAAAGCTGATGTTATAAGGAGTAACTTGGGCTTTTTTTTATTTTAGAAAAAGAGTTAGTGTTCCGCGCAAAAAACAATGCACGGTTTCGTAATCCACGCGGGTGAAACCGCGGGGGAAGCTAGTTGTTAATATAAATGAACCCTGTATGTATTATACTCAACTTACTTTATAAGGATACTGTTTCATCAATTAGCTGTAGATATTAATTAGTGAGAAAGCTGATACCCTTCTGTACTCAATATAATTATTTTAAGTTACCAAATTCGAGTTTTCTTATTGTTCTTGTTTTTACAAGTTTACAATGTGCTCTTATTGTATTGGACAATTTTACTCATTCAACTTTAAACTAATAAAAAGAAACAAATTTATATCGATATATATATGTATATATTTAAAACAGTTATTTTCATAACACCGCGTTACACCTGGTTAGGCAGAGGTGTACTATTGTACACCCACATTACCCCCATTGAGTCATTTAATAGGGGGCGAACCAATTGCTAACTAACGGGTAAAGTTTCAGACTCCGTGGTGCTACTGAGAAATTCCATACAGAAAAACCCAATAACACTATGCCCGACCGAATTTTATATATTTTCAATTGACGACACGGTTGGCGCAGTGGTTGAGAGATCGACTGTTGAGCTACGTGTCGCGGGTTCGATTCCCGCACGGAACAAATATTTGTATGATCTACAGATATTTGTTTCGGGTCTGGGTCTTCGTGTATGTGAATACACACCGTGCCTCGGAAAGCATGTAAAGCCGTTGGTCCTGCGCCTGATCTCTCTCCGGTCGTGTCGGATTGCCGTCCCATCGGACTATGAGAGTGAAGGAATAGAGAGAGCACCGGTGTTTGCGCACACACTTGTGCTCTATAATATCTCCTGCGTAGTTGGCTAATCTCCGGTGAGATTGGCCGCCGTGACCGAAATCGGTCAGGAGGACATTATTATTATTATTTTCAATTAAGTAGCAACAGATTTTAATAATATAAAAGCGCCCTTACAAGTTCTAACAAACAGAAGAACCATAAAAAAATCTCATTAAATCAAAGTTGCATAGTCGCATTACTCATTACATAGCAAAGAAAAGGAAATATTCGCGTTAAGCCTCTTATTTGTTGTTTCTATAAAATATATGATGGGGGACACGATTTTAATGAAAATACTCAAGCACTGGTCCTCTAATCTCCCTTTGTGATGTAGGGGATATTAAAAAGTATGTTTTTCTTTTGTATAAGCTGTACAATCTACGGAATGTTTGACTACTTATAAAATTTTATTGTTCGTCCCTTGCAGAATGACCACTCATAAATAGATGTAAGGGAATTTCATGAAATTACGATTGATCGATATTTATTCGAAGTCAAAATATTAAAATGCGTAAAATTACAGTTCTTTGTATCTTTCTTTCTTTTAAAAAACGTTGCCCTGCACTAGGATTTCTCCTGTATCGTGGGTACAGTTTACAAACATACATGTCATATGCACAGATAACCAGACCCGAAACAACTATCTGTAGATCATACAAATATTTGTTCCGTGCGGGGATCGAACCCGCGACACCTAGCGCAGAAAGCTAATCGCTTAGCCACTGCGTCAACCATGTCGTCCATTAAATAATAAATAATCCAGTTAAATAAGCTTACAAGTGTCCATAGTGTTACCGTGCTTCCTACTCTTATGTATCTGTCGTGCCTTCAAACTATAATATATAACCGTTAAAGTGTGGACTTTGAACTTTTATTTTAATATTGCTGGACTAACACCTACACATCCAACTTCTCAAAATATCTCTTATTACTCTTACTATTATATTTGTGTTTGTTAACGCACCCATGATACAAGAATTATTATTAGTTTTTTGGGGTATTTGGATATGATGAGTCTTGTGAAACTGTCTCGTGGACCTGAAGAAGGCAGTGGCGGTGCAACTAACAGCTGTGCTCAAAATGTGTAATTTTCCTTCAAGTGCAAAGCAGCAAAGTTACATTATCTAAGTACGACCCGATTGCGTCACTTGCAGTTATAACCCTAAATTAAATTTACTACGGCTCCCTTGAACACTAAATACTTTGTTAGAAATTGGTGTACTTTTGCGTGTATTTTAAGTAAACAGTTATTAATTAAAAAGGTTGCATTCGCCATTTACAATTTTATATAATTTTTTTTTTTGTTAGCAACATTTATTGCCTTACAAAATTCGATTTTCAAATCACAAGAGTTCTTTTTATTTGTGATACATTTATTTGCTCTAAGAATTTCCTAAACTAAAACCATACACGATTTGAATTTAGAAAACACACTTTATACTAAAGTCTATTACTGAGAGTAACTTCAAAGCGCCAGTCGTATATTAATATTTTATCTGGCAACATAGCCCGCGAGGTTAACGACTTACTAAATTCTGCAATCTAATCGTCTCTCCTTTGGCATTAAAAATTGAATTGCCGTCTGTGATTTAATTTGGTACCTACCATGTACATTTATTATTCTTTTAGAGTTTTATCTTTATCAATAACTACATATGTTTTATGATTGGTCGAGAATATGTCACACCATATCTCGGTTTGGTGAATTAAATAAATAACAAATAATTGTGAAAAAACAAACATTATTCTGACAACTTTTTTCGATCTAATAGAGATATACACGGTCATCGATAAGCAATTGACTTCATGGTTTAAACAAGTTTCCGGGAGCCAAAATTATTACATAGATATAACATTTTATGGACTGACAACTCTATAACATATTATTTCTTCTCACTAAAGTAATAAGGCAATATTCAAACCCAGAGACATGTCGAAAACGCGACGTAAAATGTTGTAAACCTGTCTCTTACAACACATACCTACACCTGGAATCGTTATAATAGAAAACATACCTATTTTCTTTGGAAATTCGTTCATCTAACTTCATTCTAAAGGTCTGGCTTCCCGCAGGCCGTATCCCGATTCTACTGCCTTCACAATGTATATCTGGTTTAGACGGATTCTCCTCCGGCACTTTCAACCAACGGACTGTGCCCTTGAAATAACAATTCATTTTATTCCGTAAAGAAAGTCCAAAATTGTATTTACAAATGAATGTACTTATCTTAATAAATTGGATATTATGTGCTCATATAATGTTTTATGTGGGTGCGTTTACAAACACATATAGTCACATACACAAACACCAAGACCCGAAACAACTATTTGCAGATCATACAAATATTTGCTCCGTGCGGGAATCGAAACCGTGACACGTAACGCAACAGTCGATCTCTCAACCACTGTGCCAACCGTGCCGGTTCAACACTCGGTTTCGTCGTATAAGTCTCATTCCTGTTGTTTGAGAACGTAGACTCATATCAGAAAATCCACGACACTAAAATTATCAATAGTAAATAAAAATGCCAGAATTACTTTTGGATATCGTTACTATATTAGCTTTGCAAGTCAGATGGCAGTCGATCTGTGTAATGTTGATAAACAGTCGTAACTTTGGAAGCCGACTTAACATAATGTTGATATTAATACATTATTCTATGGTAATAATGCCTCATTGGCCTAGTGGTCGTAAACGCGACTGCTGAGCGTGAGGTCCTGGGTTCGATTCCCGGGTCGGGCAAAGTGTTATTGGGTTTTTCTGTATTGAAATTCTTAGTAACAGCACGGAGTCTGGAATTGTGCCCGGAAGATGGCAATAGGCTCGCCCCCTATTACATGGGACTCAATAACAGCATTGGCGAAATGTGGGTGTACAATAGTACACCTCAGCCTAACCCTTCGGGGAATACAGGCGTGATGCTATGTTATGTTATGTTATGTCTATGGTAATACATTATTAATACATTATTCATTATTCTATCGGTCTTGGGTTTGATACTCAGATCGAGCAAAGTATTATTGGGATTTTATGAATGGAAATACTCCGGACATGTACCCGGTAAATGGCAACAGACTCGCTCCCTATTACATGTTACCAAATAACATCAGTGGGATTTGGGTGTAAATAGTACCTACCTACGCCTCTGCCTGACCCTTCGGGCAATACTAGCGAGATGCTACATTATTGTACAAAATATGGCGTTAGCTTGCTCTTAAACTGTAGCAAATACGTATAAGTACCAATTAGCACTACTTAAGTTAAATTTATGATTTTCACTTTATAACATCACATTTCGTCATAGTCGTAGAATAACGACGGATAAAAAAAAATTGCTATTTCCTTTTTTATTTTTTTTGCGTAAAATTTCTTAAGGAAGGTGCATTATCTCTCGGCAAATTTAACTGGCAAATATTTGTCGAGTCATAATGCACTTTTTTAAGACGTTTTATGATAATATATAGCGATAGCAATATATATAAGAAAATAGCATTTTTCTTAATCCGTCGTTATTCTACAACGAAGACGATTTTTAAAAAAAAAGATTGAAAATCACTTTTAAATTAGTCAAAAGAATTCTTAAAATAAAAATAAATTAAATTTGCTTTTTGAGTGCGCAGTAATCAAAATTTTACGTCGATGACCTTTGAATCTTTTTATCTTTGGATGAACGTGAAATGTAATTTTCGCTGCAAATTTTATTCTAAAATTGAATATTTAAAACAGCCACACACACCGTATATTCTTATTTTATAACTACATTTTTTGATAAAATGGTCCTTGTAAAATGAAGACTGGTCCTTGTATAGATTCGGGACCAGGTTACAATAAAACAATTTTATAGATACATATTTTCAGTATGCTGAAATTAGTTTCAGCTCTATGGGATCAAATACATACAATAACAAAAAACGAAAATGAATATAAATTAAATAAAAAAAGACGTCGGTGTCTTCAATGAATCCCGGTATGTAAATACCGGGATTTGTATTTGATCCCATTACTGGTATAAATTAATATTTTATTGATTTTGGGTCGCAATAACGCCTGCAAAGCGAATACAAAAGTAGAAATTACAAAAAAAATCTAAACCTGCTAATTCTGTACACCAGCCGCTCCAGCCTCTGAGCTGCCGATAAATTAATATGCCTACATGTACACCTACCACATGTACCAACAAACCATACTTTTAGAAAGTGCAATGTTTATCGTCCGCTTTTTTTTTTTAATAAAGCCACAAGTTGAGGCGAGGGGAAATAAGGTAACCTTCCACATAGCACTTATATAAATCCGCAAAGTTGCCCTCACAAGATGCCCCACCCTTACCAAACGAAGTAAGTAACCACTACCATTGGTTTGTAAGTTTTAGATATGAGAAACATGAAATCGTTTGACTTTAAACTTGAGTTTGAGAAACATAATGATATTTTTAATATCATGAAAGATAGAACTTTTTTCAGGATTTAACGAATTATCGCTGGATTGCTTTAACTTCGCCTCCTACTACTATAGGGACTTAATAATGATATCGGTAAAATGTGGGTGTACAATAATACAACTCTATACACGTAATCCTTTGGGGAATACAAACTACGATGATATTCAGCGAATTTCGAATTGAATTGCTCACATCAGTCCCCGACGCATTGTTTCTCTATAATAACTAGAATAGTGTGATACTGTTTCTCTGGTAATAACTTTCTCAATTGAATTCAAATTTAGAACCATTCTAGTTGATGATTCCCAAATTGTTTATAAATAAAATTAATATTATTATATTCTTTACAATTATCGCTATAAATAGTAGGGGCAATGTCAAAAGCAGAAGAGGCCTAATTGTGCGGCTAAAAAAAGTGTACATGCGGCCGGACAGACTCACATACATAATATATAGCGACGAGTAAACTTCTTTTGATGTCTCGGGGCCAACGACCCCGCTACTCCCTTTGCTCTCTGTTTGCATATATTTTATATGTGTTCACTGTGTTTAACGACGACTGTGACATTTGTGCAATTGTTCAGACGGCTAGGGTTGTCGGACAAATGAGTTCAACTGTTCAAAGGACGATGCAGGTAATTTGGTCGTACGTGGAAGTTTTATGTAACGGAATCCCTTTCCGCGATGACGTTCCGTGGAGTTTGAAAAGTGAACGTTTTATTAGAGTAACGTTTGGCTTTGTGCTTTGGGATTGCGTCTCTTTGCAAAACTTGAAAATAAATAGCTTTTTAATTCCCTTTAGGTAAAGAATATTATTCGGTCTCCACGAATCTATCAATAATCGTAAACAGAAAAGTGAATAGGTATGCAAAAAGATACAATGGTCAACACAACATCATAATAACATAAAATGTGTTTTATATATAATATATTACTGTGTATGTCTATCTGGTCTGAGTTCAAAACTAGCACGCACCTCTGCTCAGACTTTTTGGAGTGAAGAAAAACATCGTGAAGAAACCTGCACACCTAAAAGAGTTTCATCAAGTTCTCGATGGTATGTATAGACCACCAACCCGTACCAGGCCAGTGGAATGAACTGAAGCCTTTTCATTTTGAGCAAAAGCAATTACCCAGCAGTGGGACAATAATGGGCTAAATTTAATTATCATATATTTTTATTAAAACTCAACTCGCACGATTCACGTCATAATATAAATTGACTTTTAGACATAAGGAAAATACGTCGGCAATACAATAAGTAAATTCCTATATTAAATTCATAAAATAGAAGAAAAGCGTTTCATGTATGAGCCATACAACTCATAAAACCCTTTACGACGCCAGAATAAAACAAAGTAAAAATACCAAATCCGCAAATACACGTGGCTTTACCAGGGGGAGAGAGGGGCAAAGCGTATGATAACAATTTCCAATTTCAAACACCCTGAAACCGAAGGCTCAAGTTCTCATGCCTTCGTAAGTAGGTTTCTGTGACGTGTGCCACAGTATTGAAAAAATCTACTAAAATATATAGCGAGGTTCATTTCAACGTATCGAGCTATCAAGTTTTACGATTTTATTCCCAAAAGCCCGTGTAATTTCCTATTATCGTATTCGAAATCTTTCCAACATTTTTATGTGCGAAACGTGTATGTCAAATCGTAAAATTTAAATGAACCATTTATGGCGCGTGAATATATATATGATTCAGATGCTGTAGAGTTTTTAGAGTATTTGGTATTATATATTCAACTTATACAATATATGTCATCAGGTTAATAGCCCTTAAGGGATTAATCTTCAAACAACATAGCAACAACGCAATGGGATGACGATACGACAAGTTTAATTAGTGTGATTTATCCTGTGGCTGTAGCTGTTTGATTTTTCCTAGAAGAAAATAGACTACTCCTGGAAGGGATTCAGAAGGTGCAAAAAAGCATGAAATGACAAGAAATAAATAAATAAATAAATTGAACCCATTACTGTCCCACTGCTGAGCCAAGGTCTCTTCTCAAAACGAGAAAGGTTAGGCCTTAGTCCACCACACTGGCCGCTGACCGGGTTGGTGGACTACACACACCATCTAGAACTTTATGGAGCCCTCTCAAGTTTTTAGGTTTTCTTACAATGTTTTCCTTTACCTTAAGTGATAATCAAATTCTGATCAGCATATGATTCCGGAAAACCAGAGGTGTAGGCCAGGTTTGAACTCAGAACCTCTTGCATCGAAAGCTTTCAACCTGCCATCACTCCCTGGTATGAAATGATAGGCAGATAATATTATAAAAACACATATTCGAAGCAATAAACCAAAATCCGCACCCTTCAAATCTAGACTTAAGTAATAAATGCCATTTTAGGCCAAAGATAAAATACCATTATGTAAAAACAAGATAGGGTGTAAATCGCCGTGAGAAAATAAATTGTGAATAATCTAGAGTTAACGTCTGGGTTCAATTTACCCTGCCTAACCCTTGTAGACCGAGGTAAAATACGCGCCTTACATTTCCATGAAATGGAACCTTAGAAGGAAGAGGTAACATTAAAAATTGTAAGTACGCTCACTTCAAGCTAGCAACTGTCCAACCGCCAGAGCAATTGCTCTATTATATAAATTCGTGGAAAGCGATCCGGTGCAGAAAAATCTTTTGATACGCACCATGGACTCAAAAAATAAAGGTGTCAGTGTTCGTCAACAATTAGTTATTAAATAAATAAATTGTATTTTTTTGTGTGCATTTCATTTGTATTTCATATAAAAATGTATGTTTATTTTTCCAATATTTTATGAATTAAATATCTGAGTGTAAAGTGTCGTCAAATTATCTAGGTATATTTTTCGAACATATAATCGTTTTGGTATTATACTGTAAGTTCATATTGTTAACTGAATAAATAAATAAATGTAAATTTGTAAATTACATAAGCGAAATTCTAAGTCTATGGTAAATTATATGTATAAAGAAAAATACGACTGTGAGCAGAGATCGAACCTGTGGTTTACACCAGCAGCATCTCTGAGCTGCCGCGATCTCTGCAAGTATTTATTTCACCGTTTTCTGGTTACGGTGGCGACATCTATTGGTAACTTAGTTATAGTTAACTCTGTATGTAAATTGTTTTAGATATCTATTGTGATATGTGAGTAATTACCATTGTGAGAGTCGCGGGCAACCGATGGATGCAAGTGGCGGAATGTCGTTCGATATGGTGGTCTAAGGGGGAGGCCTTCGTTCAGCAGTGGACGTCTTCTGGCTGATGATGATGATGATGATGATGACGATTGCTTAATGTAGGTACATACAAGGGTTTTCTTTTATCTTTAAGTTCCCAGTGATGGGAACCAGCGCAACCATGTTGGGTTCACGTGTGTATTGGTGGATGTTACAAGTCTTTGAATAGGTGTCTGGACCTATTTTGGGTTAAGTCATGTCGGTTTTCTGAAGATGCTCCATCGCTTGACCAGTGATGAAATCATAACTTCATTGGTCGCAAGGTTACTGAGCATGATATTGTGGATTCGGTTACCAGTTTGGGTAGTGTTATCCTACTTTAATCCTATCCTACTAATATTATAAATGTGAAAGTTTGTGAGGATGGATGGTTGGATGGATCTTTGTTACTCTTTCACGCCAGAACGGCTGAACGGATCTAGATGAAATTTGGCACAGAAATATGTAGATTATAGTCTGGAATAGCACATAGGGTACTTTTTATCCCGGATAAATGTACGGGTTCGTAAAACACGCGGGCGAAGCCGCGAGCAGAAGCTAGTGTTGTATATATTAGTCTCGCGAGGTAAGTAATAATTAAGGACTCAATAACGGCGTCAACAAAATTTTGATGTACAATAGTAACCTGCCTAGCTCTTTTGGGAATATAGGCGTGCTTTATAGTGAATTTTGATCCGTAGATGCGCACGCAGTTCGGAACCAACGACTTACAGCTTGTACGTATATATTCTGATAACGACCACTGACCTTTCACCACTCTCACCGAATAGTATTTAAACATAATATATAGTGTGTTGTGCTTGTGATGATCAATTTATTCAGTATATAGTCACATAAGTCAACGAATAAAATAATATCGTGGTCTTCATTAACCACTATTTCGCGTTTTTCCTTATTGGTCCTTCCTTCCCGGGAATACAACTTATTGGTACAACCACAACCCTGTCAGTCGCAGAAAAAAAATAATACATTAGTAGGAAACATAAATACTATTTTGCCGTAGATAAAACGATAATGTAAACGCTTGTACTCATTTCAATTTGGTAGAATATTGTCAGAAATTGAAAGTGATATATATAAAAAAAAGTACATAAGTCATAACAAAATCAACACTAATTCTATTTACTTGAAACCCGATTATTTAAAGTAAAAAGAATAATATTAACTCATTTTTTTTATTTGTTTCATAAACAGAAACCGTTGCTAACCTCTTTTACGGATCCAACAACATCGGGTCACTAACACAAAATCATCAAAATAATTTCATAATCCTACTCCTACAAAACCCACCTTGGCGTGAACAAATTAAAATGTTCCAACCGACCAAATTATAAAGGGAATATCCCGCGTTTAAGACAAAACAAAACACGGTCGGTCCCCCGTACCTTTATCTGGCAGATATAGGCGCTCCCCCTCGTGTTCCGGGGATTCGCTTAAGCTGCCTTAAGCAGAGGTACGTACGCCCAATCTAGTAAAATCTTCCCTATCCCCCGAGCCCAACGATATAAAACGATGCTAAATTTTGGTAAGAGAACTGGAATGTCTAAATGCCTATCCGTAGGTAGGTGTTTATTTTAACATCTACTGAATATCATACAAATTCATATCTTGTTAAGGTCACAGGTCCTGCACCTGAGATGTTATAGAAAGGAAAGATAAAATCGTCTAAAACCCCCTGAGCAGTCAGCTTCGTTACCACTAATCCTGACAGGCTAAACTTTCCACTACGGCGTGACGGTTTCCCATGAGATCGCTCATACTAATTCGAGAGATTAAGAAAGAATCAAGATATATAAGTAACGACCAAACCTTTATAGGTATAAAGAACCAAGCTGAAAAAACGAAGTTTGTATACTGCAGTTGTTCTGAGAAACACGAATCTTGCAATAGAAAAAATAAACGACAAGAACTTTGTACAATTATCAAGCATCAAGTTTCATCTTTATGCCGTGAAAGTACGATGAAAAATAAATAAATAAAACAACTTTTCCCATTGAAAAAACGATAAAGATAAATAGCAATAATATATGTTAAGTACATTTCTGGAAACGATTGCTACAGAAATTATTTATTTCCCTTCAATTGTTTACAGACAACTAAGTAGTAATAATTTACTATAGTCATATTTCTAAGGAAAGCTCGAGAATATTTGGGTGAAACACCCCCTGTTTTCATCCCTGTATATGACACAAATATTGTATACAGAGTGGAACTGTTATGAATGTTGTAATCTAGCCTGGAATTAAGTTGTATGGAAGCAATACGTAATAATTATACAAAAAGTTTTAAGTAATCATAAACCGGGTCCAAATTAACTTTGTATGATAGGAACTAAAAGTGCGATTAAAATGAATTATTAATGAAGTGTTAATAATTTTTTATTTACAATATTTTAGTCCGCTCTAGTCGCGAACTTTTTTTATGATACCGATTCTTGTCTATTGCAACTCCGCGCCGATACCTTTATAAAATGGAATTCCAATTTAGACGATATAAGTGTATTTCATTGAACATTCTTCTAGTGACCATAAAAAAAAACTCTAAAGAACAAGTCCCAGCCCTAGAGTCTACAAATGTTTTCATTACTCCCGTTCACCCTGTATACAATATCTACCTAACTAATTGTTTGTCTGTACCAAACGTATAATATTTTGCTCGGATCAAAGACACGGCAGGTGGCTTATTCTAAAGATGGGGAGTTTATCTTTATTATTATATTTATATTATTCCCCTCCTGCCTGTTTAAAAGGCAATCGATTTTACATTGAAGCGTTATTTGTTTTTCAATTTGTCTTTCCGTTTTAAAGATCCAGGCTCAGTGGAGCGAGTGAATATTTGAAAAGTTCATAGCTAAATAATGTATGTAATTTGAACGTGAGTTTGAAATTTATTCGTTGATTTGTTGATTTTAGATCAAAAGAAATTGTAAAGCATGACGTAAAATCCTATCCTATCCTACTAATATTATAAACGTGAAAGTTTGTTAGGATGGATGGATGGATGTACAGATGGATTTTTGTTACTCTTTCACGCCAGAACGGCTGAACGGATCTGAATGAAATTTGGCACACAGATAGTAGAGATAGATTACTTTCTATCCCGGAAAAATGTATGGGTTCGTAAACTACGCGGGCGAAGCCGCGTGCGAAAGCTAGTTTATTACAATTTTTATTATAGTAGTGCATTTTGTTATTGTATTAATTGAATTTAAAGATCACAATTAAACTTTCGTAACGAACTTTCTGAGTGTTATCTGTGATAAATAAGGTCAGCTGATAAGTTGAGTAATAATATTGTGTTTAACTTTAAACATTCTTAGGATAAAGTTTAACTTGATTTAATCGATTCTTTTACTGATTCTGGGCTAGGCGTCTCCCTTAACTTTCAGACCTTTCGCTCGAAAGCCAGTGTAAATTATGGTTTTATCTAGCTCTACCTCTCTACGTGGTCAGGCTCCATATAGTGGTAATTTTGGCTCACAGCTCATCAGGCATAGATAGATAGATAGATAGAGTATTCTTTATTGTACACCAGAGGAAAAACTACAAAGCGAAAATACATTTTACACATAGGGTACAAATGGCGGTCTTATCGCTAAAAGCAATTTCTTCCAGACAACCAGTGCATGGAAAGAATCATGGAAGAAAATATAGAGGGTAATGGTCGGTGTACGAATATTAACTCATTAATAAACATTTATATAAACAAATATCTCAATGAAATAAATATACATGTAATACTACTTAAACATAATAGATAAATGAATACATATATATTAATTAAAATGTAAACGAAATAGCAGATAACAACTACAGGGACAAGTAGTGAACTTTTACCATTCCTTTAAAGCAGACCAGCGACTGAGCACGTCGCACAGACTCAGGTAGTGCATTCCATAAGCGAGTAGCCTGTACGGTAAATGAGTGGTCATAAAATGTTGTAGTATGCTTAGGCATCTTTAGTTTTAAGCTTTCTGATGATCTCAAGGATCTCAAATGTGTATCACGAACGAACTCAAAGCGTTTTTTAAGATAAGATGGCGTTGAAGGATTAAACAGAATACTGTAAAGCAGAGAAACAATATGAGCATTCCGACGAAGGCGTATTGGTAACCACTTGAGTTTAGCGCGGAATTCTGACACGTGATCATATTTGCGTAAACCAAATATAAATCTTATACAAAAGTTTTGAAGTCGCTCAAGTTTATCTAATTGTTCCTCGGTAATATCGAGATAGCTGGCATCAGCATAGTCAAGTATGGGAAGTAGAAGAGATTTTGCAAGCGCAATTTTAGTGGCAGTCGGGAGAAAATTGCGCAGGCGTCTCAAGGATCCTGCCGACGCGTACATTCTGCGGCTAGTTTCCTGCAATTGTGGACCCCATGACAAGTGCTTATCCATATATATACCCAAATTCTTCACTTTATCACTAAAAGGTATATGAGTACCGTCAAAGAAAACCTTTGGAAGTTGCAACCAGTCAATTTTCGAAACCATCCTAGAGCTGCCAACAACAATGACTTGGGTTTTTGAAGGGTTAACCTTAAGTCCATAAGATTCACTCCACTCGGATATCTTGGCAAGATCTACATTTATGGTTTTAATAGCCTCAGACAGCGTTCCCAGCGGAGCTTGTGAATAAATCTGAAGATCATCAGCATAAAGGTGATAGGAAGAGAGAAGTTGATTAGATATTGAATTTATAAAAATTGCGAAGAGTAAAGGAGAAATAACGCCACCCTGTGGTACACCAACATATGTATCACACCATGAAGATAACGTATCTTCTATGCGAATACGTTGTCGGCGGCCAGACAGATAACTACGAAACCAATCAATTACTATCGGAGATATGTTAAGAGAGCACAATATGCCAAGCAAAATGTCAAAGTCAACAGTATTGAAAGCATTACTGAAATCAAGCAATGAGAGTACTGTTAACTTCCCATTTTCCATGCCTAGCCTAATATCATCCGTAATATTCACCAGGGCAGTAACAGTACTATGACCAGGACGAAAACCGGATTGAAAGGGATTTAGAAGTCTATTCTTACAGAGGAATGAACTTAACTGGTCATGAATAAGACATTCTAAAACTTTGGAGAGGAATGGGAGAATGGATATTGGACGATATTCGGAAAAGGACGTAGGATTGGACTTTTTAGGTAAAGGTGTAATTTGAGCTTCTTTCCAGGCATTTGGGAAGACGCCACTGGACAAGGAATAATTGAGGATATGACAGATTACAGGAAGGATTTCGTCAAGGATAGGGAGGATCATATTACGGCTGATACAGTCACTTCCAACCGCGTTAGAAGTTATGGATAAAATACTCTTCCTAACATCACAAACAGATAATTGATTAAACACAAATGAGGAATAATCGGGGTTCGGAAGAGAAGAAAGATATTTTAATGTAGTTGATTTAGTAGATAAACTAAAGTTGGACGAAGCAGAGAAATGTTGATTTAATAAATTTATATCCAAATCTGAAGGTATAGAATCATGACGTGACTTTCCGATCCCCATAGATCTTAGAAATTTCCAGACTTTCGCTGGATCTCCATTTTCAACAGAGCTATGGATATGATGGCGTTGAGCATTCCTACACACCTTGTTGCAATGATTTCTGATATTCACATATTTTGCCAAGTTCGAGGGAGTGGGTCGACCTTTATATTTCGACTTAGCCGCTGCTTTTCTAGTCATAACAGTTTTTATGTCATCGGTGAGCCATGGCGACGGCAGGTGTTTCACCCTAACCGCCCGAATGGGGGCATGGACATCATACAGTTTGACTAGATTATCTGTAAGCAGGCTGACTTGGTCGTTCACCGATCCTGCACTTAATAAGGGAACCCAATCAATGTTGCCGGCATACAGACGTGGCCAGCTGAATCCCATTTCAGATTAGCAAATCAGGTACCGCGTACATTAAAATTGCGTGTAAGTAATGTAAATACTCAAACAAAAGAATGCTTACGATTTAAATAACTTTACTAACTAGAATTACCTACCTCATCGCGCTGCCGGCAAACCATAAAACATTCATTAGGTAGCATATCAATGTATGTAAATGGCAATACCTCGCGTTCTCAGCCGGTCCAAGTTTCGTGCGGCTATGCAACTTGTATGCGCATTTACTGGAGACACCGTATTGCATAATAAGGAATGTTTTGTTTAAATTTAACTTGGCGATATTTTGCATGTAAGCAGTAAGGTAGCCAGAATGATGTGGTTAAAGTATTGCAGTGCATTATTTACATTTTAGTTATAAACATTTGTACGCAGAAGCACAATATAAATGTACCTATTACATACATTCATACACAGCATAACGCCTGTATTTCTCGAAGGGATAGGCAGAGGTGTACTATTGTACACCCACATTTCGCCGATGCTGTTATTGAGTCCCATGTAATAGTGGGCGAGCCTATTGCCATCTAACGGGCACAGTTCCAGACTCCGTGCTACTATTGAGAATTTCCATACAGCAAAACCAAATAACACTTTTCCCGACCCGGGAATCGAACCCAGGACATCAGGCTCAGCAGGCCGCGCTTGCGACTACTAGACCAACGAAGCAGTCTTGAAATTGAACAGATCTTAATAATGTTTTCACAGTATAACTCTGATTTGGAGACGCGCCACCCGGGGCTTACTAGCTGTAGACTATCAGCTAATTTATGTATGAACTTGAAACTCTCGTACTAATGTCGATACGCTCGTTGCACAATGTCACGTGGATACGCAGCTAGTGAGAATATGAAATACATGAAAGAAAAACAATAGACTGTACAATTACATGGGACTCAATAACGGCATCGGCGAAATGTGGCTGTACAATAATACACCTCTGCCTAACCCTTCGAGGAATACAGGCGTGATGCTACGTAACGTTATGTTATATATAACGCCCCAACCTTATATAAGACTTGTCTCAACATTTAAAGCTACATAACACACGGAGTGTAGAATCGGAACGTTTTCTCAGAAAGGTGGTCACATAATCCCGCCCATCCCATTCGCAGACTGCAGCTTAACTAAGGGTGGGTACCTACACGTTTACGAACGCTTAGCGAATGCGTACTTACCTATTTTTTTATATCAATAGAGATGGCATCGGCATCGGTCGTACTTTATAGCTGTGGAAACATCCTAAAATTCCATAGACAACAAAAACATATTTTATTCCATTGGTATTTGATTCCTGGCGAAGAATAGAGTTTTGCTTTCTATAGCGCGTTCACCCTAGCTAGTCTCCTGTCAAAGTTCTTATGTGTCGTTGCAATAATGACTATTTTGGCTTGTACCAGGGGACTACTTAAAGTAAACAGAATATAGTTGTCTTTGACCATAAGGTGACATTAGCAGGTTTATAAAACTTTTGATAAAAGATCTTGCTAATATTAATAAGTACTTGTTAATTAAATTATTGAAGTAACTGCTTTATTAGTCCAATTTTTGTAAGTGCGGCTATTGAGTGTGAAGACTCGTAGATAGCAATAGGCTCAACCCGTATTACGTGGGAAAACAGCCCGTTTATGCCTATACTAGTGAAAACAAGCATGGTATATTTATGTTTTGTATATTAAGATTCTTAGTTTTCCATGGCGCTGTTACTATACATAGTATACACGCACGTATTCCAAATATATATTTTATTTCAGGTTTGGCAGTCGCCTTGTGTACGTATCAAATGCAATGTATGCCTCAAAATCGTATAATGTAGCGATTAATAGGACACCAATGCGCAGTCACAAAACAGCCGCATCAGTAACTAGTTAATGTTACGAATGATTAGTGATGACATTGTACTCAAAAATGAAAACCAAACATCCCGAAAATATATAGTTACATACGCATTCAGTACTCATATTTGTTTCGCTTACCCGCATTCGCAAATAGCTTGACAGCTTTAAAATGCAACGATGTATCGCATTTCAGCGGTTTGCATTGTGTCTAACTTTCGAGTATTAATAAGCCAAGCTCGCATTCATTATTGATGCACTTATTTCTAAGATGGACTAGTTTTACGGAGGAGCCTTGATGTGTTAAAAGCGCTCATCGAACGCTTGTCCATGGCGTTAAAATTTAATCTCGAAGATCTGCGCGAAGCCTTTAATTTATTTAATTCAATAATTATTTCCAAATTCAAAATTACAAATTAAAATGGTCTGATAATAAACTTTACCACAACTCGAGGCAAATATTTTGGAAGCGATTCATCTGGAGAGGTTTTTAAATGAAGGTTCTAAGTCACATTTATTCAATTTAAAAAAAATGTTGCTCCGCACTAGGAATAATTCCTGTATCGTGGGTGCCTTTACAAACATATATTCAACAAAGACCCGGACCTGAAACAAATATCTATAGATCATACAAATATTTGTTCCGTGCGGGAATCCAACCCGCAACACAGTGCAGCAGTCCATCTCTCAACCACTGCGCCAACCGTGCCGTCACCGTACAAATATTACTTGAAGGTAAATGTTCTATTTACCTAATCTTATTCATACTCAAAGATGCCAACTGAAAACTGCAGGATTCACCAACGTTACCTGACGCCAACTAAATGGCCTTTGTTTTCAGCATAAAATCCACTTTACATGTTTAGTTTTGCAACTTTCCGTGTAAATTTCTCGCAATGACACAGATTAAATGTTTTTCGAATAAAGTTTTAGCGCACTGCAGATTTCGTGAGTCATTCCGAGGGGACTTATTTAGTGAGTGCACCGAGCGATTGCGATGCTATTATTCCCTAATTTAATTATTGTTTAGGCCTAGCTTATATCTTATTCGTAGTGCTAGTAGCAAAATGATCCAAGACATTATCGTACAGATTAATTAGTATTCTAAATTAAGTTGTGAATTTCACAGTGCAACCACATTTTATGGCTGATGAATAAACTTATGGTAAAATTGAACAATTCCTAACTAAATAAATGTCTTTTTCAAAACAAAGTTCCAAGAATCGACGCGTAGCTCTAATATGCTACGAAAGCGTAGCAGTCGTAGACGTGACTACACTGTTTCCGCTACGTCGTAGCACCAGTGTACTATTTTCCTGGAACTAGTTTCAAGTTATTTAACATTCCCTAACCTCTTGTAAATCTACTCACTTTACCACAGTCTCTTCCCAAAGGAGGTGACAATGGCGCTGATGCTGTTGTTTACAAACTTAACTAATTTAATCTCAGTATGTCTCTTTCTAACAAGAAGCTTTTCTAAAGCTTGGAAGATAAGATAAGATATGTTTTTATTCATGTAGACCATATACAGGTACTTAAGAATAGTTACGACTCTAGGTGCCACGTTCCAAAATGTTGACTTCCAATGGAAAAGAACGGGCAAGAAACTCCATGGTTACTCTTTTAAATTCAGAATTTCTTACAATATTTTGTTAAAATACATTGTTCTCGAAAACTTATGTGAGGACAATGTAAAAAAAAGTCAAAAACTAAACAAGCCTGATTTTTAAATTAATAACAAATATTCTGATAAGATTGACATGGCAGCTATGAGCTGACCAGTCCCAACGAGTATGACGCACGTCTCGGCATCGCTCAACTCAACCGTATTGCAGGGAACTCAACTTAAACAAATATTGTGTCTTGTCAAATTAGCCCATAGCTTGTTATCAACCTGAATTAAGTCCCCATTTTCACAGGTCTGGTATAATTTTGACAGTTCTAAAATTAAATATTTTTCGACCTTTTCAATGTTGTTTGTAAGAAAGTATAGTGTGCAAAAGAATCAGAGGCATTTTCTTCCGGAGTTCTTAGGGAATCAGTACCTCTATTATGAGTTTTATACTATTAACTTTCATAGTAAATGTAAATTTTCATGCAAGCGATTTTAGTTCTTAACTTAGTTACATTAGGGATAAGAGTCGCTAACATTACATCTCTATAATATAGTAAAAAATAAATCAAAACTTCACTGTGACTAGATGTCACATAAGCGACTCTAATCCCTAATCTAACCAAGTTAAGAACTAAAATCGCTATCATGAAAATTTATTTTACTATGATAGTAAATAGTAAGAAAACTCGTGATAGCGGTACACATTTTCTCACATTAGTGTTGCTATTCCTGGTTCTAAACTTTAGGTATTATACTAATATAGTTATAGTTCTGACAATGCTAGAAGATTTACGTTCCCCAATTAATCGTAAGCATGTTGTATTAAAAACGAAATGGTATTATGAATAGTGTGTTGGATTGATAACACATATTTATTTAGCTTTGAAAACTTGAGGCTAGATCTCAGTTTTTTTATACTATTGTCGTATTATTTATGATAAGCAACTATTCCTCTATTTATTTATTCCAAACGACACTGTATGTGGCAATCACTACATATTATAAAACGAAGTCCCCCGACGTGTCTGTCTGTCTGTTCGCGATATACTCAAAAACTAGTGAACTGATTTTCATGCGGTTTTCATCAATATACAGAGTGGTTCATGAGGAAGGTTTAAGTGTATTTGTTAAGGTTTTGTGTAAATTGGCTGAAATATGACGATGATAGTTGAAAATGTTGGAAAAAATCATGCCGACTGGGGGCTTTACTGGCGTGCGCTGAGTAAATTCTCGACGTAACAGGATGATAGGACACTACGACAGAAAAAAAAAATGAAAGCGTATATGCTCTGCTACCCGTGCGAAGCCGGGGCGGATCGCTAGTGTATTAATAATTCATTGAAACTACTTCATGATAAATATTGTGAGGGGGTGTATGTCTTGACATGCCAATAAGAACGAGCGACATTTTAGTTGGTAAACAACGGTACACTCCTGCCGACCCCTTCAGGGAATATATGCGTGATGCTATGTTATGTAATATCTTTTTTATTGATATATAACATTAGTGACTGCCTCATTGGCCACCCGCCACCGCATAGGCGAAATGTGGGTGCACAATAGTACACTTCTGCCTAACCCTTCGGGGAATACAGGCGTGATGATACGTTATGTTATGTACACTGATGTTAGTCAGTTATTCACATACACTGATGTAAAGAGAAAAGGTGTGGCTGATTTTCAGCAAATAATATTTATTGCCCGAAAACCACACTACAAATTCGGAACACACAAAATGTTTATTTATTTATTCACAAATAAACACCAAACACCCATATAATTACGAACCAATCACTAAAACAGTTTATCAAAATAGTGTTTTATCCCTTAATTCTATGCAATCCGAACGAAATCGGCTCGCAATGAGAGCAATTAAATAAATGTGTTCCGGGCTAGTTACATTGAACGGGGCGTGCTGAGCCGACCAAATAGCCTATAAAATTCATGACCCGTTCACGATATAAGCAAGTCGATAGGAGAGTTGCACGTATAACTGTAGTAATATAAATAAAAAGTATATTCCCAGTGATAGCCTAGCGGTTGAACGCTTGCCTTCCATGCAGGAGGGTCCGCGTTAAAACCCGGCCCGCACCTCTGACTTTTCGGTATCATGTGCGGATCTGAATTTGAATATCACTTGCATTTACGGTGAAGGAAAAACATCGTGAGGAAATCTGCACACCTGAGAGGGCTCCATAAAGTTCTCGACGGTGTGTGTAGTCCGCCAACCCGCACCGGGCCAGCCTGGTGAACTAAGGCCTAACCCTTCTCATTCTGAGAAGAGATGCTTGACCAGCAGTAATGGGTTGAATTTATTTATTTATATTCCCCGAAGAATTAGGCAGAGGTGTACTATTTTACACCCACATTTCACCGATGCCGTTATTGAGTCCTATGTAATAGGAGGCAAGCCCATTGCCATCTACTGGACACACTTCCAGACCCCGTGCTGCTACTGAAAATTTCCATAAGAAAAACCCAGTAACACTTTGCCCGACCGAAGAACCGAACCCAGGACCTCACGCTTAGCAATCGCGCTTGCGACAACTAGGTTAATCAGGCAGTTCAAATTCAATTAATTATATAAAAAGTAATAAATATTTTTTTATCGGCCAATTGTTTGTGTCCTTATATGTTGTCTTGCAAAACATCTAAATTACACAGCAGCAACAAAAAATATAGTGTTTTCTCCGAGGTTCAAATAGCTTTGGTTTTGTCAGTTCAGCTGTTGTACATGTATAAAGATGGTCCATAGAATTAGGCATTTTCTCCAGTATCCCTAGTGTAAGTTTCTTTTGAAAAATTCGATTTACTACATCGAACGCGTTCGGCGCTCCGATTGGTCCGTTTCGTGCTCTCCACCAAAAAAGAAACTTGCACTAGGGCCTCCGACCAAGAATATACATCTCTATCTTACGGAACAGTACGTGCAAACGAAGCATAAGTTATTTAAGAACGCAAGCAATGAAATTACTAAACGTAATTGGTTCGGACTTTTTATCTGTGTTTATGTTGCACTAATCTAGAAAATTGTAATCGGCTGTTCAAGTTGAAACGGATCGTTATCCCCTTGAGTACTATTTACTTTCTTATTTATTTGTTCACTTTCTTAGAGCTGACACTCGACTGAACTGTGTTTTCTCATTAGCGAAGTCCATTTGTAGGCAAAACGGCAATTTTCTTGAGTCAATCGTCTGTTGTATTTGTTTTTCTTTTTAATCATCAATTGAACAGTTTTTGATCGTTTTTTGTTTATTTACAAGCTTATACCTCCTTCAGACTATGACAAGTGTGTCTAAGTATCCAAAAACCCGTCTTGTTCTTCTCGGCGCAAGACGGGTTTTTGGACGTCGTTCGGCAGCTGACTTCGAAGTGGCATCACGCTTGTATTCCCCGAGGAGTTAGGCAGGAGTGTACTATTGTACACCCACATTTCCCCGATGCCGTTATTGAATACATGTTATAGGGGCGAGCCTATTGCCATTTACTGGGCACAGTTCCAGACTCCGTGCTGCTACTGATAATTTCCATACAGAAAAACCCAATAACACTTTGCCCGACCCGGAAATCGAATCCAGGACCTCACGCTCAACAGTCGCGCTTGTGACCACTAAACCGATGAGGCAGTCAGAGACCACTAGGCCAGTGAGTTCGGAGTGGCAACAACGCATTTAGCATGATAATATTACTAAGCTCCCAATTTTGACGAATGAAACTAGGCTGCGGTAACTGTAGGTCGTAAAATTATCAACTATATTCGATCATAATGTACAAACATGGCTACGGTGGCTCCTGCGGGAAATTACTGCTTCTGTCACACATTCAAAAACGATTCCCGGTAGCAGTGCTCGTCCGGCAACTAAGTCGTCCTACACTAGGCTCTTGATCTCTGTATTATATTATACTAGCTTCCGCCCGCGGTTTCGCCCGCATTGATTACGAACCCGTGCATTTTTTCGGCCACACGTAGCGCCATCTAGCGTCCTAAAACAATGGTGAACGTCGAAAGTTATTGTTCTTTCCCTCGGGAACAGTATTTTTTTCTGGATGAAAGGTACCTTAGGTCCTTTTCTGTACCTCTGATAACGTTTACTCAAAATTTTATGATAAATCGGTTTAGTGGTTGGCGTGAAAAGGTAAAAAACAAACAAACAAACTTACTTTCGCATTTATAATATTAAGTAAGGATTATTTATAGTTTTTATAGTTACTCAATTTTATTCAATAACAATTAAGTATGCCTTTTTCATGCCCATTTCAATGTGATATTTTTAACACAAAGATTGGAACAAAATGTCTCGTAGCATCAAACACACGTCTGTACATAACGTATAAATCAATAAATAATATTGATATGAAACCGGATACTACACATTAATAAATAAAATCTTATTAATGTTATTCAATTGTCGTATTATAGTATTTAAGAGATTGTAAACAGACTTATAAACTCTATATAGGGAGGGCATTGTGTACATACTTGGCGACGATTTCAGGAACATTTCTTTCATCTTATTTCTTCGTCTATAAGTGTTTTTTATGCTTCATAATCTAACTAAGATAAGCAGTTATAGCCTAGTGGTTGAACGCATGCCTTCCATGCAAGAGTGTCCGAGTTCAAACCCCGCCCGCACCTCTGACTTTTCGGAATCATGTGCGGATCAGAAATTGATATTTGCGTTAACGGTGAAGGATAACATCGTGAGGAAACTTGCACACCAGGAGGGCTCCATAAAGTTTCTTGATGGTGTGTGTAGTTCGCCAACCCGTGCCAGGCCAGCGTGGTGGACTAAGGCCTTCTCAATCTGAGAGGAGGCCCTTGCCCAGCAGTGGGACAGTAATGGGCTGAATTTATAATCTAACTACACAGTCCGATTTTATTCACTAAAACATTGCTGCATTCAATTCAGTTCAGCAAAAGTAAATACGAAGAAACGACATAGCGAACTGCATTTAAAAAGACAAAAGATCCAAGACAAACGTCTTTAATGAGATTTCCTTCTTTTTTTAAGTCCTTTCAACGTTCCTATAATATTTTTAAATTTAAAAGTAATGGCTAATGATATTGTCTTGTCTAAGAGTTACTTAGTCCATATTAATTGCATTTTTAAGATCCTCTAAGATATAGGTGTCTTGGGTCTTGCATACAAAGGTGTTATAATTAAAGTGCTTGCTATCTCCTTCGTGTGGTACATTTTGATCGGGTAAGATAAAGACGGCGATATTCGTAGTGGGAATGTTAATAATCTTACAGTGTAATGAGACAATTTTCTATAATGTCCTTTAAGTCGTGTTGCATACAAAGTGGATTCGGATTGTATTTTTTAATGGTCTCACTTATTTATCTGTGTTAAACCTAACATTACCTATTAAAATTAACCACCTCATCTAATGGTTGCAAACGCGGCTAGTCAGTGTGAAGTCCTGAGGTTCAATCCCCAGTTGGGCAAAGTATTCTCTCACTAGAAACCCGGAGTTTGGGATTGCGCCCGATAGGTGGCAACAGGCTCGCCCCCTGTTACATGTGAGTAAAAAACATCAGCAAGATATGGGTTTACAATAATAGAACTCTGCCTAACCCTTCGAAAAATACAGGCGTGATGCTATATTAGATCACATTTGCCAATTACTCAAAATTATAGGCTCTACTTTTTATATTATATATTAATGACTTACCCAATGCCACAGATAATCCTATAGCTCTTTTTGCGAATGACAGTACAGTAACCGTAAAATGTAAAGACATAATTACTTATGAAGATGACATAAACAATACATTGAGTTCAGTCATGAATTGGCTTAACATTAATAATCTTAGAGCCAACTTAAGCAAAACTAAATTAATGTATTTTAGACAGCGTTTACCGACACCAAATAACCTAAATGTAAATTATAACATGCAAACAATAGAGGAAGTAGGCAATTGTAAATTTTTAGGCTTATATATTGATGACAAAATGACTTGGAAGCCACATATACAACAGTTATGCAAACGAGTTAGTAAATCTGCCTATGCCTTACATACACTTGCATACAAAATAAACTCCAGTTCTCTTTTAATTGCATATCATGGGCTGGTGGCATCTATTCTCAGATATGGCATAATATTTTTGGGGGAATTCCACCGACAAAGATCTTGCTTTTAAAGCGCAGAAACGTTGCATCCGAGCTATGTTTGGTTTAAAATCAACAGAGAGCTGTGTGTCTTTCTTTAAAAAGCACAATATCCTACCACTCCCATATTTGAAGTAGCGGTTTTTGTTAAACAAAATCCTCATTTATTTACCTTAGCATCTACAGCTTCCAATCGGACCCAAAGGGACGAAAGTCGTCTATGTATTCCAAAAACGAATACTGCCTTAATGTATAAAAGTGTCTTTCACATGGCACCAGTTATATTTAATAAATTGCCAAAAGAGCTGAAAAAACTGCATATTAATTTATTTAAACAAAAACTGAGAATTATGTTGTGCCAAAAATGTTATTATAGTGTATCAGATTTTTTATTAGATAAATTTCGACACTGTGTAATTGCAGTTTTAGTAATTTGCTTCTTCGACAATATTGTAATTACAAATCATATTTATTATTTAAAATCGGAATTATTTGACATTAATTTAACAAATTGTTTTGACCAAATTTTTATTTTTTATATTATAATTAGCTTATTTGATAATATTATAATATAATTGCAAATCATAATTATTAAAATCCGAATTATTTTGACATTCATTTAATAAATTATTTTACTTCTTGACTAAATTGTACCTAGTAATGAAATATTGTAATCATTTATTTAATTAATTTGTAATTGTAAGTGTTAAAATTGTAACTATGTATGTTCTTATGTTTGTATGCCTATAATAGGCTGATCATAGAGCACTTTAATCTCAAATATGACCAACCGCTGTACCTATGTATCACAAATAAAATATTTCTGATTTCTGATATCTAGGTTCAGTTTTAAAATTATTTCTGTCCTCATCTACTAAATAGGAATCATCATCATCATCAGCCAGAAGACGTCCACTGCTGAACGAAGGCCTCCCGGAGGAGGGCGGGGGGGGGGGGGGTTGTCATAATCCCCAGGCGCCAGGCGGCAGGCGGCTTGGGGATCGCAGTGGCTCAACGATTAGTGAGACGACGCTGCTGCCCGTCCTCCGGTGTCTGGCCACAGTTTTAAGACGTACCCGGGTCCAAAAATAAATAAATAGGGATCAGCCGTGAGGAAATATTTCCTGTAGTCATTGCATGGGCAAGCAGGCTACCATGCTCCGCTAGCTCATTCACAATAACAAACTAAAGGTGACCCTTATCCAACACTCGACTTTTAAGGATTGTCCCCACACTCAACCAAAATTGATATAAGAGGTCAGTCAACAATACAATACAAATAAACCACAAAAATCTTTTACCATATTCAAATATTTCAACAACAGATGCCAACAAAATATACTACAAATACTAACAAAATAGCGTGCAGTGGCATCAAAAATAAAACGTATATCTGTGCTCCATGTCCCTTGCGGCACAAAAAATATTTCAAATGGAAGCCACCGGAGTAAAAAAGTCGAAACATTCTGCACTGATTCACGAAATAGTCTACATAAAGTTGGTAAAGTAAAACCTATATATCCAACAGAATCCTAGCTGTAAAGAAAACAGGTGCTTCCAGTATATCTTGCCAAGTCGAAGAAAGAGTAGAGTACTAAAGATACGGTAAAGAAATCTATTTCAAATATTTCTCCCCAAAATCTAAAAATATCTACAGTAGCAAAGATATATTTTCAGCACATAACATAGCATCACGCTTGTATTCCCCGAAGGATTAGGCAGAGGTGTATTGTTTCATCCACATTTCGTCGTTATTTTATAGAGTTATATGAATAAGGCAATCATACAGTAAATCCCAATAACACTTTACCCTATCCGGGAATTGAAATTAGGACCTCACGCATTACCTCAACTATTCGTAGAACCAGATGAAAAAAAAATTATTTAAGGCAAGGTGTGCAAAAAGTCTCCCAATAATGTAAGTCATCATTATGATAATGTATTCATAGCTTTCGGAAGCAATCCAGATTTATCCGTTTTGCGGGACACCCCAAAATTAAGGTTGCCCCTATCTGTGGTCCGAAGTGCTCGATTTATAGCGCCCCCGACTGCCAATGTGTGATATCTTAATTATTTTATAGTCCCTATAATCTGGGACAATTGTACCGATTTCAATACAAGGTGGCTTAAATTCGGGGATTGTAGAGATATAGGTTGTGGTATCGACGTGGGAATTAGAATTGTAATATGCTAATAGCCCGTAGCATTGGAATAGATCTATGGATATTGTATGTATGTATGTATATAAGCCTGTCTTTGCCTAACTGTAATAACACAAATTATATACTGGGATATTGGTTTATCTTAGCTTAGTCTTTTATGTCTACCTAAATTTTTTCGCAGACTTTCTGAGATAAAAAATTACTCCACCCTTCATATTATTCTACCTTTGAAAGTCTGAACATACTATAATGTACTTTCAAATCGTGACGTTGTGATCGAATATTATCGTTGGTAAATAATATATTTTATTCCTAGAATAAATTAGAGGCCATGAAAATAAATAACCTTCCATTTGAACAACAATATAGGTTTCCTCTATACCCCACGCCATCTGTTCCTGAAATATTTCCCATTAAATATAATTTCCCCTGCCCATTAATACGTCCCCTGGGCAACGAAAATCAACAGGGCAACAAAGGATAGGAACACAATAGACGAATACTCGCGTGATTTATCTGGAGTTATTGCTGAAGATACAGACGAGGCCATAAGCTACGATGCTCATCTCGCAGTTGGTGCCATGAGAGGAGAGGCTAAAATGCTGCTTGAAAAGTTTCAACATTTTAGTATCGTTTTAATATCTGCACTGTCAGAAAAGTATATATTCGTCACAATATATTTTTGAAAATTTAATATATATTTATAAAAATATTTCGAACTTTGTCAAACTGTCTGATACTCATTCTTTGAACACTAGGAATAAACACAACCTTGCTGTACATGCTACGCGCCTCCACAGAATAAGCAACTCGTTCATGGGACAATGTATACGCTTTTACAATAAGCTTCCCAATGATATACGTAATTTAACATTAAAGAAGTTCAAAATTGTAATTAAATCTAAACTTTGTAAAAAAGGATACTATAAAATTTCGGACTATTTAGATGACAAAAACGCTTGGGATTGAGCCGCTCTTTAGCCTTTCTTTTTTTTTTATATATAAATTTTGCCATTAATTATTATATTATTTACTTCATTATTTTGTTATTGTAATGTCGTTTAAATTGAAATTATTTCTTATATATAACCGCTATACATTGTAAATGTGAGTGAGATCTAGGCTGAGCGCTCTTCATTTCATTAATTCTCACGATAACTGATGCATGCTTGCACTCTGTTGCGACAGGTTAGCTCAAATAGTTATGGCACTTTCTTCAAAAGGCTATTCCACCCTATATTTGTCTCACATAAACCTTTACATCAATACAATCTGTCTGGACTTTAAAATAGACTTTGACCCCTGAGTTTGTTTCGGCGTTTCTTCTCAGGGATAGTCATAGGAAATGCCGACGTCATCTAGTTTAAAAAAGACGTGTAAAAGTGATTGAAAAATCCTAATTGCAAAATAAATAATTTCATTTCATTTCATATATGTTCCCACAGACAAACAGGTGAAAACAGTTTTGTAAGGCCCAGTTTTAGTTAAAAGATTTTTTTGTGATTCTTTATTTATAACTATTGTTATTTATACCGTGGCCCGACTTCGACTTCGTCTAAATGTATTTTGTATTTACATATTAACTTATCATTGTTTTGCTACATTAGTAGAAATAAGCCTATGTCCTTCTCCGGGTCCCAAACTCCCTCATTGTAAAATTTCATCATGATCGGTTCAGTGGTTTAGTAGTAATGACAAACAGACATACAGAATTGCTTTCGCATTTATAATAGTATGGATAGAGAAACATATATTCATGCCAAATCAAATCCAAGTAGTGACCTATATTAATAAATGTTTAGTGCTGAGAATAATTATCATAAATGAGTTTGAAGTTTAACACTATTTCTTAATGGCATTTGTTTGACTGGGCCATCACGTGCTAAATATTACAACACTTGTTTCGAAAGAGCTTTTCTAGATGTCTATAATTAGAACTTTACTAAAGTTTCTATTGTTATTAGTCAATAACTTCTCGAGTTTTATTCCTAACAAATTTCGAATACAATAAAACTTATAAAGTACAGTTATTAATTTGGAATTCATTGCGATAACTGTTCTTTTTGAGTTCATAGTTATATTAATTTTTAATGGTTATGAACATCCATAAAACTATCATTTCTCAAAGTTTAAGTACTTTTAGTGTCATATTATTTTATAAGATAGTCGTACAAACGAATGAACTTATTGTTATCGAAATAGAACATGAACATTTGTTTAAAAAAAGAAAATGAATTGCATTATTTAATGCAATTTTTTTTCTTTTAACTTTATCTATTATCTTTAGGAGTGCAAAAGTACATAAAAAGAAATGTAATTATTGTTTACCTACTTTTAAGAATGAAATCATTTACCGATTTTAGAAGTTTTTTCCTTATTCGAAGTAAGAGACACAAATTCACATTTTTGTACACTTTTCGACAGGGACTTTAAATGGGTCATAGGGACAACTCATTATATCAGTCACATTAATTGCAGGTACATGTATGTGAAGAAGTCATAAGAAATAATATTAGAGCGCCATTTTACGGCCGGCGCTGCACAGCACGTGTGTGCAGTCTTTATTAGCGCTACCGACAAATAGGCGAGTTTCTGCCTTACTATGTTAACCAATCTCATTTTAAAACGCGTCGGCTTCTGTCTCGTGAAACGTGGAAATGCTTTCCAACTAAGTAGGCTTTGCTCATGTGCTACATTTTGTCTTTTACATGGTTTTGCTGTTTAGGGACTGTTTTGAGCATTCTGCGTAGGAATGCCTCGCTCTTTCGCGTTCTATTGTTTTGTATTAGTTAAAATGAGGGTGGAGAAGATATTTAAAAAACAGCACGATAACGCCTAGTAAAATAATTATTAGCAGTGAGAGATAAAATGATAAATTAACATGTGTGTTTAGCGAAAAGATTTAATCCAAATTCGTCTAGTCTATATTCAGTTGAAAGTAGCATGATACTTTCATTTTGATCAAGTCATTCAAAAGTGCATGTGTTTATAATAAAAGGTAGGCAGTAGCGTTAATTTAAGCATGAGATCCCATAAGATAGATCTCAAATCCTAAAACAACAACTTAACTAATGCCCAATTTTCAGTGGCCTGAGATCAACGGCGTGCACAGAGTTTTGAGACAGGGTAGGCAGAATATTTTAAAAGCTTCCTTACCAATAATACCTACTGCATGTTGGTCTTGGTTCGTCGTCTTGTCGATTAAATTAAAGACGACACGGTTGGCGCAGTGGCTAAGTGATTAGCTTTCTGCGCTACGTGTCGCGGGTTCGATCCCCGCACGGAACAAATATTTGTATGATCTACAGATAGTTGTTTCGGGTCTGGCTGTTTGTGCATGTGACATGTATGTTTGTAAACTGTACCCACGATACAGGAGAAATCCTAGTGTGGGGCAATGTTTAAAAAAAAAAAAAAAAAAAAAAAAAAAAAATTGAAATGATGTATGTGATTTTCCACCTCAAATATCTTATACTTATAATTCTAAATATTTATTGTCCTTTTGTCTTTATGAACCGCACGCCACTGGCTGAGATATCTAACTTTTAATTTGAATTCGGGACAATTTTTATACAGACTTGAAGAAAGGCTTATGAACAATCGACTCCAATGTCATAATGGAAGTGAATATACACCGAGTTCTCCTAGTACACAATCACGAGGAGTTATGATGTGCACAGAGCGGTACAGTCCATTGTTTATGCACTAAATGAAGTTTTCCGTTAATTTCCTCATAAATCTCGTGTTATACCACATTATGCTTAGATTATGGTTTGTTTACCTTATAAGGCATGCAGCAGAAAATTCTTAAAGTATTTTATTTCTACTTTTTCTTGTACCATAGTTGAGATTAGTCAGGAATGGTCGAGTGCCACTCAACCTCAGGTATCGTCACTCGTAGACTCTTTTGTTTTTATAAAAAAAAAAACAATATAATCTTATGAACTATATTAAATGTCCCACAAAATTATATAAACAGTTTGACTGTGGGATCATTATCACTTCATCAGGATCACTTCTTCTTTGCATCACTGTGATGACCTTTGGAATCTACAAATACGTTTCCCTTTATGAACTAAATCAACATCACCATAATTCTCAGCTATGTATACCTAATTAATCCTTGTTACGCAATATATTTCATTCCATTTTTTAATCAAGCTATTAAGTTTGATTTTCACGGGATTTGTGATTAGTCTTTCCACAAGTTTAGGCTTATACAACTATGCAGTTATTTGTGGGAAGAATTAATGCAAGTAGTAATCTGGGCTGACGAGCAAACTGACGAGCAAAGAAACCGTAACGTGTGTGAGAGCTATTAGCGAGATGAAATTAGAATAGGATGTAAATGACTTCTTAAAATTACCAACGACAAGATATCTACAAAACGACTTCAGCCAACTGATTAAAAGCCATTGCGTCCCAAGACTCGACAAGAATTACAGCAACCATTCTCATCTGTACTACACGCAAGAACTGCGTAATGTATGGGTAATTCTGAGCAATTTGAGTTACGAACGCGTAGCTCTCATTAGCGCGAATGTTTGTCATCGCCCATCGGCCATTTTGTTAATGCATTCCTCAAGGAGGGAGGACCTTTGTTGTTAAATGACAGTGTTTCGCACCATCTACGTTTATGACGCCCTATTAGGACAAGTATTTGGGTTGGATTTTGTAAAGTTTTGTTATTTATACGTTTAAGTAATATTAGTGCTTTTATTGTTGGTAGGTACGGACCATTTGCGGTGTGGAAGATATATACGCAACATTTTGAACTTTTAAATACATACTAGCATAACATAAGATGACATCACGACTGTAGTCACCGAAGGATTCGTCAGAAATGTACTATTGTACAATCATATTTTGTCGATGCTGATATTAAGCCCCATATAACAGAAAAATACACAATTCAAAACTCTGATCTGTTACTGAGTATTTATTAATGGATAACCCAAAAACACTGCCACAGTTCCAGACTTTGCGCTAATACTAATAATTTTCATACCAAAAAACCCTAATAAAACTTTGCCCGACCCGGGAACCGAACCTAGAACATCAAGCTCAGCAGTCGCGCTTGTGACTACTAAAGCTACTAAACTACCAATAAGGTAGCTCATACAAGCACGAGACATTACATACATTAATAATATTCACGTCGTACTAGAAATATTTTCACCATCTCTGGTAGTATATTTAAAACAACATATGAATTAAATTTTTACGGCACTTAATTTAGACAGCACGGTTCACGCAGACAGTCTTTGAGAGATCGACTGCTGCGCTACATGTCGCGGGTTCGATTCCCGCACGGATCAAATATTTGATGATCTACAGATAGTCTTTTCGTGTCTGGGTCTTTGTGTATGTGAATATATGTTTGTAAACGCACCCACGATACAGGAATAATTCCTAGTGTGGAGCAACGTTTTTCAAAAATAATCAAAATTAAATAACTTGCATAACCAGAAAAAATCTCGCAGACCAGATTAACTGGGTGTACGACACAGAAATGGCGTTCTTGTGTAAGAGGGTCTAAAAAAACCTAAAGCAATTGCACTCGTTACAATGACAAAGTTGCTTCCAACAACTAAATTTCAGTTAGAACCACTGCAGTATTTATTCGGGGTTTGTTCTCGTTTACCTTCACACTCCATTTGCTTTTGGGTGAGCATTATTCAAACGGAAGGTTGGCACTCATCTGATTTGTAAAGGCGTTATGCAATTTCTCGCATGCGATTTAAAAAGCATGTAATAAATCGCTTAATTCAAAGCGTGGTCTCTGAATATTATGGGGAGTGCTCCGAGGAATTGTTCGGACTGATCCCTGCCGCCTCTTTCCGCCATCGTTCTACGCGACAGCAGTTCCATCACCATCATTTAGATGGTTGGCAGTCCACAACTGTGCGTTTCTCGAACAACAAAACTGTGGAATGAACTGTCGCCTGCGGTATTTCCGGACCGATACGACCTTCAAACCTTCAAGAAAAGAGCGTACTCCTTTTTAAAAGGCCGGCAACGCACTTGTGACTCCTCCGGTGTTGCGGGTGTCCATGGGCGACGTTAATCGCTTACCATCAGGCGATCCGTCTGCTCGCTTGCCGCATATAACATAAAAAAAAAAGTGTCGCACGCAGTTTTTTTTGAGATTGTTTAAGCGTGGACACGTCCGATCTCCAAGGAATTTACACTACAATGAAATTAATTGACAAAGTCTATCGAATGGACACGGCGTGATTTGTATGTAATATAATTGACATACACATGAAGTGATTTGAGTGCCTCATTAGTCTCGTGGTCGCAAGCGTAACTGCTGAGCGTGGCCCTGGGTTCGATTACCGGGTCGGGCAAAGCGTTATTCGGTTTTTCTGTGTAGAAATTCTCAGTAGCAGCACGGAATCTGGAACTGTGCCCGGTATTTGGCAATAGATTCGCCTTCTATTACATGGGACTCAATAACGTCATCGAAATGTGAGTATAGAATAATACACCTCTGTCTAACACCTCGAGGGATACAGGCGTGATGCTATGTTATGTAATTGTCATAATATATGCCTCGCAAACCTATATCAGTATACACGGAGCGACTACCATCTGCCCTAAACAGAAAATACCGTCGAAACCAAACAGAAACAAGCAGGCACTTAAACCCAGTTGTACCAGACCTTTGGATTCATAATATTAGAACACCGCTGCCTTACCATTCAGGGAATACAAGAGCAATGCTATGTATATAACACTATAATCATTTCTACAAACATCCTCTGTAACCCCACATCTCTGACACCGCAGCACACCACATTAGCAGGACACAATGCCAGCCAGCAGTTTCCAGCTAGCATAGCATTGCTAAGAATTGCAGCTATGCGAAACATGTGACATACACTACGTATATTAAACGCTATTTAAATGTTTCGCAGTTTGCTATGAAGAATAGGAATTGCGAGTACTATTTTAAAAACGTGTTAAATGTATTGCCCCGTACGTGAGTGTTGTATAGAAGCGAGAAAGTTTATTATCTATGCATATAATAAAATTATAACATTAACATTTGTATGATCTACAGATAATTGTTTCGGGTCTGGGTGTTTATGTGTATGTGAATATGTGTTTGTAAACGCACCCACGATACAGGAATTATTCCTAGTGAGGGGCAACGTTTTTTTATAAAAAAAAAAAAAAAAAAATTACAGGCCGATGTCTGTACATTATAGATATTGGAGAAAAACGAATATGGGGGTCTTTATTAGAGCAACAGAAGCCAAAACAACAGTTTTTAGAACAGTTTTAAATAAATTTTTAAAACAATTTTTAAGATTCTATAGTAAGTCAAACAAAATTCTCTCTCAAAATAAGCATTATTCGTAGCCGGCGTAGCCGCGTAGCTCATGCTCGTAGCAAAGCGCTACAGTACCCACTCGCCGTAGCCGTATCAAATTCATTGTTCTCTCTTGTTTCCTTTATGCGTATTGTAGGATGTAGAAAACATTTCGTGAGTTTAAGTTCTCGGCGTTCTAAATTTAAAAAGTAGGTATTTCTTTATCTTGAAAGGTTCTTCTTCTTCGTTTCTAATCTTTGGGTTTCTTTTTTTTTTTACTTTATTAAAGCAATGAATGTACTTTAATTGCCTCCATTGGTCTAGTAGTTACAAGCACGACTGCTGAGCATGAGAACGTGGGTTCGATTTCCCGGTCAGGCAGTGTTATCAGGTTTTTCTATTAGGAAGTTCTCAGTAGCAGCCTAAACTCTGGAACTGCGTCCGGTAGAAGGCGATAGGCTCGCCCCCTATTACATGGGACTCAATAATGGCATCAGCGAAATGTGGGTACACTGCCACTGGGAACTTCTCTGCCTAACCCTTCAAGGAATACAGGCGTGATGCTATGTTATGTTATGTTGTCTACCTAACTCTCAAGAATACAAGCATATTGTTATAAAATCATATACCATATTCTACTATTTCCACAGTCTATTTTAGCGTGTAGATATAGACAAAATACACACACACACACACACACACAACTAATAACACCATTTCTATACAGCTGAAACCCATCGGAACACATCGTACTTACATAGCAAACGAACCGATCTTAATCCCGGAGCCGTGCAGCTATCGTGAACGGTACTAAGAGATACGCAGATTACACACACAACGGGATTACCGACGCGCGTTCCGGTACGTACCGGTTCTCCGAATGGTACGATTTTGGCGTACTGTCTAGACTATAGGCCAATATTGGTACATTCACCATTTTCATGGATTACTTTGGTGGCATTTGAAATTACTTAGAAAATAACGATCTTTGATTTTACGGATATTGGTGGAGTGTTTCTATGTGTATGTGATAAGTTGGGTTTGATGATATCGCTTAATTTTATACAATGTGATTTTGAAATAATGTGAAACTATGCCCGGTAAATAAATATCTGGAATAATGGACTACTGAACGTGAGGCCCTGTGGTCAATTCCCGGATCGGGAAAAGAGTTATTGGGTTTTTCTGTATCGAAGTTCACAGTAGCAGCACGTAGTCTGGAACTATGCCCGGTAGATGGCAATAGGCTCGCCACCTATGACATAGAACTCAATAACGAGATCGGCGAAATGTGGGTGTTCAATAGTACACCTCTGCCTAACTCTTCGGGGAATACAGGCGTGATGCTAAGTATATGTATGTATATACGGAAAAAAAACTAAAAAGAATCCCATTTTTACATAAGAAAACAATTTCTATGATACCTAAACTATTCATACATTTGAATTATTACACAATGGAAATTTAATAGTAAGAGTACCTATGTACCAGATGGCACCAGACAATGGTATTGCGGACTAAGGGTTGCACGCAACGTATTGTACGGTAATTGCCATTGCGAATCCGATCCATATCTGCGAGTATTTTTTGTAGATCTGAAACGTTTACTGTAATTTGTAAAAAAGTTGATGTTTTCACCCTTTATGTTACCCATACATAATGTACTTACCATTTGTTTTTATGTACCTAATTGTATGTATTTGCGAGGAGGAAATAAATACATTTTCTGAAGCTTCTAGACGTAGATAATAAATTGATGAAAAGTTATATAAAGACATAAAGTTACGTAATAAGTTGTTGCCGCTTTATTCAAAACACTACCGAATACTGAAACTGTTGCAGAGTTCAACAATTTTCATACAACTGTTGAAGAGTTCAACAATTTTCATACAACTGTTGATGAGTTCAACAATTTTCATACAACTGTTGAAGAGTTCAACAATTTTCATACAACAGTTGAAGAGTTCAACAATTTTCATAAAACTGTTGAACTCTTCAACCATTTCAACACTTAACCTAGAATTCACTTACACTACACCCTGTTTCAGAATATAAACAACTAAATACTGTAACTTTTAATTAACAAACCAACGGAGACAGGCACCGGAGCCTGCGCCAAACATTAACGATATTGCGTGCCGGTAGACGCATAAAGAACAATGAAAAGGGGATTTTCTTTATTACACGAGCCAGCCCTGCTCACAACGTCCATATTTAGTAGCGGCTAGAACTAGTTAACACAATATTAGGGTTAGCACCGTTCTCTTTGTTAATATCCTACTAATATTATAAACATGAAATTTTGTGAGGATGGATGGATGTTTGTTACTCTTTCACGCAAAAACGACTGAAAGGATCTGGATGAAATTTGGCACAGAGATAGATTATAGTCTGGAATAGCACATAGGCTACATTTTACCCCGAGAAAACGCGGGCGGAGCCGCGAGCAGAAGCTATTTAAATATATACGGGTGACTATGATGAAATATAAAATCAAATGTGTGTTTCTGTTAACATAATATATCATCATGCTTGTATTCCCCGAAGGGTTAGGCAGAGGTGTAATATTGTACACCATTGTTGTATATTTCACCAATATTGTAATTGAATCCCATATAATAGGACCATTTGGACCGTTAGACGCGGGTACGTCTTAAAATTGCGGCCAGACACCGGAGGACGGGCAGCAGCGTCCTCTCACTAATCGGTGAGCCACTGCGATCCCCAAGCCGCTTGCCAAACGTGGGGATTATGGCAAACCCCCTCCTTGGGGGAGGCTTTCGTTCAGCAGTGGACATCTTCTGGCTGATGATGATGATGATATAATAGGACAATCCTATTTGAAATTATTTCCACTACAATTCCAAACTCCGAGATGTTACTGAGAATTATTCTTATTATTATAAGCCTCTACAGCCCCACTGCAGAGCAAAGGTCTCCGTTTCTTCTAACATTCATAAAACCCTAGTAACACTTCTCTGACCCAGGAATCAAAGCTAGACCTCTCAGCAGCCACTGCCTCATTACTGCCTCATGGGCAGTAAAAAGATATATTTTAATTTTGTATGAACTCTATTCTTCTAACCCTGGAAAGGGTTTCTACTATTTAAAAACATAATGTCATCACATTAACCCTACTTTGTCTTTATTATGTTAATCGCTTTACATAAATAATACATAACTTTATCAAAATATTAAGTATAACCTAGACTTAATACTAAATGCTTAGTTTCCTTTTCGAGGGCTAAAAATACTGTCCATTTTTTTTTTTTTGCCTAATATGGCATCATTCCTGTATTTCCCGAAGGGTAAAGCAGAGGTGTACTTTTTGCACACCCACATTTAATCTATGCCGTTAGAAAGTACCATGTAATAGTGGACGAGCCTATTACCGTCAACCGGGTGCAGTTCCAGACTCCAAGATGCTATTTGAGAATTTCCGTACAAAATAAACCTGATAACACTTTCCCCGAAATTCGCACTCAGGACCTCATGCTCAGCAGTCGCGCTTACTATTAGACCAATGAGTTAATCAAAGCATATTCTTTGCTTTAATAATAAAGAATACACATAATAAATATCATTAAACATTAATTTGTGTGTGAATTAAGTGTAATCGCAGCAGAAGATGGAAAAATAGTCAATTTATTATATAATAACTTTAATGTAAAACTATCAGATTACAATATTAATTATATGTACTAATTAGTCGACGATTGACCAAAGACTGTCTTGCCAAATTTCTACATTTAGAGTCATCGGTGTCGTCTTAGGCACGTTGTGCTGCGTCAGCTTCTAAGTATGCGTAATATTGTCAAGTGCGATCGAGGTCACTGCTTAACTAGCAATATATTAAGGTTATGCCTGAGTAACATGTATGTGTGTGTGTAATCATACCTCTATTTTTTTTTACATGATGTTATTAGTGTGTACCATATCTAATATTCGCATGTCACTAATGACAAAATATGTGGAATCTAATTGTGACTGTATCCAAATAAAGAACATGAATTTGAATAAAGTAAGTACCTATTAAGTCCTATTTAATATGGGTCAAGCCTATTTATTTACCACTGACATTCGACAACGAATAATTCGACGAATAATTTATTTACATAGAGAAATATGTGGTGCGATAAATATCCTATTTATCACCGACCGAAAACGATACCCATGTAATGAAGTATCCAATTTTATGTAAGCCTATTATTATCGGTCTCGGTTACCGATCTTGACTCGTTTTTCATAAGAATCCGAATCCAACAACATTGCCAAACCTGACAGATTGGCAGACTTTATTATTCAGAACTAAGGCGCTTCAAAGTGGTCTAAAATGTCTCCAACTCAGCGGTCTGAGGATCGTTTTAGGGGCAGAGTGTAGGAGTTGGAGTATACGCTTAGAGGTACTATGAGATGAAAAAATATATATATTGGTCTTAGATAAATTTTCAATTATTTTTTTAAGACTCCTTTTTTTTACTTTTCCATAGATCATATAAACAATTTTTGATCTAACAAGTTTTACCTTCCGACGCACCGCTTCCGAGTTATGAGACATCAATTTTTTTTTTTAATTTTCACTAAAACCTCTATATATACATTATGATAACTCACTGGAAAATCTTTTTGAGAAAAAAAATGTATTTTGCTATCCAACCAACTCAGCTTATCACAATGGACAATTGACATAATCTCCTGAAAACTTGTGTCGCAACTGTCTACCTCAGCTACCTTTAAAGCATAGATACTGCTATTTATCATTACTATTAAGCCAAAATCATCCCACTGTAAAGGCCTCCGTACTCTCCTAACACTCGCTTCAGTTCAAAGATGCCAATGCTTCTATTATGTGTCTAGTTCGCCCCACCTTCTCCTCGTGACTCTGCCGTGACGTCATCTAACGTTCTATGGGCTCCATATAGTGGTGAGTTTTGCCCACTTGTCAGACGTGCGGCAGATGTGACTAGACCAATTCCATTTTAAACCTTTCGAAACAGATTTTACAAAGCCAGCATTGCAGGAGCGGAAAACGCGGCAGTCTCTAAGGATCTTCTTTTCTTCAGTTTCACATAGATACAAGACAATTTATCAGACATCCTATACCAAGTGGCCACTTCATTACTTTCATACACTACAGTCTACATCGCTTGTGTTATGATGAGCTTATGACTACCTAGTTTTACACATACCTAAGTAAGTACTGCCCAAACAAATACAGAACACCCCTAACCCGCTGACTTAGCAAAAATGAAACTAACCAAGCTCTAACCGTTGAATATAGACGTACATTTGAACCGCAACGTACTCATTGGGTCGGCAAAACTGTGTCCCTGGCTTAGTGGGTTAGCTTAGCGAAATATACTCACAGTTTAAAAGCGTACAGTAAGTTTAACTATACAGTGTAGAGATTAAGTGATATTATGCGAGATTGAGAAGGTTTGGTTATTATATATTGCTAGGGACGAGTGTCTGGGAAAAAGAGGAGTGTTACAGATAAGTACTTCATGATAACATTCAGGATATCACAAAGCCCGCCATCCGTTGTTTGGGTTCCAAAGGCAGATCGTGATCGTGATATACGAGAAGACAAACCATGTGTAAATATTTGAAAACCAGCTTTGCCGTATTCAGGATCAGCTTAATTATGCAGAAGGCCTCGTGCAGCAGTGTGTCATTGTTATTATTATTAATAAACCAAAAACGTTTAGATTATTTAACGTTAAATTTGTAAAACGTGTTTGTTTGTGTTCGTACGTTCGCCGTATTTAGGCACGCAAAAGTATATTTAATTATAAACCTAATCTATAGATAATGGATTTTTCACTAACCTCTCTTCCTCCCGTTGCCCCTCAACTGGTACATCGTTCACATGTAATCACTGTCACATTCACTACACTACACTGCACTTTAGATAAAATTCAGACAAAATAACATTTTAGTTCGAAAGATTAAACACAGTCACACACACTTGATAAGCTTACACATAAAAAATTGTATTTATACTGACAGTTCCGCGTTTATTACTAAGAGGGTATGTTCGAGGGTATTTTGATTGAGATGCGATCGTGGGACGGCGGTAGTATAACAATTTGTTGTTCCATATTTAAATACGCTTTGCGAACCCAGCTCTCGGGTCACAGCCAGCGAGCAATATTTAAATATAGAATTGTGTAACATGATTGTTGCAGTAGTTAAGCGATTGGCTTTCTGCGATACCAGTCGTGGGTTCAATTCCCGCATGAAACAAATACTTGTATGACCTACAGATGGTTGTGACCATGAGATTTGTGGTGAAAAAAAAAATGCTAGCTTAACTTTGACTTTTTTTAAATATTTTTTTTATTAGTAACACCAACTAAATTGTATTATATCGTCTCCGTAGAGCGAAAATTAACTAACTAACTTTTTTAGACTTGGGATACAGCCGTGTATTGTTTCAAAAACAAGAAAAAATCATTATTTTTTTATATTGATATATATTTATAAAAGATATTTATGTGAATTTCATTGAAAAAAACAATAATATTTTTCTTTTTTTTTAAACAAAAACGGTCGTATCTCAAAAGTCTACAAATGTTAGTTAGTTAATTTTCGGTCTACGGGGACGATGTATAGGTATAACTGTAGATAATGCTCTCTATACCCCATTAAGACAGCTTAAACCAACGTAACACACGCTGAAATACAACTAATTATTCCATGACGACATTACACTACACAGCGCCATAGTGCCGGAACATCAAAGTGCCATCATTTATATATTAGTGCCGCACTCCCGTAATTAAGAGCCACTAATGAAAACACGAACATCGGTGTCATGTCGACTATTAATTATGATTAACTTGAACGTTGAAATCTTAGGTTAGACATATGAAAGCTATTGAGCCGTAATCTAAAATCTTTGAAGAGTTTTTTCTTAGATACAGGTTTCTTGGGATTTGAGTGAAAGAATTTAAAAAGGCATTATTAAGCCCTACACGCTGTAACATTATGTATCAGATAACTCGTGAACAATTAATTTTAGTAGGTATTTGTAACACAAGATGGTACACATCTGCCTATCCCTTCGGTGAATACAGGCATGATGCTTTACGTCGTAACATACTACGTTTAGTATGAGTAGTATTTAAAAACATTTCCCCACTTATCATACTTACATATCTATATACACAATATTTATATAATATACCATTAGAGCTGAGAGAAAGAGAGAGAGCTAGAGAGTAGTCAGCACCACGGTATCCAAAATCTCCAAAACAAAACATGCAAATGAATACACCATTTTTATCTAAACCAACATCAATCTTACGCGCGTACATTTGTTCCTAAATGCCGGACAGCCTATGCAAATTTAAATTGAATCATCAGCGTCCGAGATTTGTTCATTTAATCCCCATAAAGGTCCGTTTGTCCAACATTCGTATATTTGCCTGTATTAGGCACCCGTCTGGGACTCATCTTCGGACTAACGCTTACCACTTTGAATACAAATCGTGTGTAGCCGGCTTAGTGAAGTGGTCTAGAAGAAATTAGACTAGCTCTGGTTTAGTAGGCGAGATAATGGGATTTGTCTGGCTTGTATTTGAATGGCCGGAGGTTTTGGGAATTATAAGAGTAAATAAGTACGTATACCGAATTTTTGAGACTATTTAGCTTTTTCTCTGCTTTTTGTCTCAAAACATTGAGACATGGTGATTGAGAAAAAGCTAAATACGAATGTCTCGATTTTATGGAGCTGATATTTTCTTCGTTTGGTATTCTATTCAGCACCTGGCATGTTCAGCATATACCTCCCTATATAACTATGAATACCTTCTAAAAATAGATGTAAAAGAAATTTCCAGATATATTTTTTCTCTCTTAATCCTTTTAGTCATTTTTACACCCAAGTCCAAGTACCAAGCACCAAGTGGATTTAACCTTGTGGGTCTTGGGTGTAATTTTGAGTGTAGACACCCAAAATGTACACGTACTTTTACATTTTCCACAGAACAAAGAAGTGTCTGGTGGTCATGTGCTATAGGAACCTATCTAAGTACCCTCAGTTAAAAGCCAAAGGCAGACGAAACTTGTTCAACCCGCTTTATTAATAAACCATAATCAAATAACAACGTAACCACTCAATGTAAATCACCACTTATCACAAAACATTCATTCAAAACTAAATAATTCAGTCTAACAACCCACACAGCACACTAGACTCCCAAAAACTCCAGTTAGGGCGACCAACCCTTCATTACCATTTAAAGTGGTGCAAACGCGCGCAATGCGATAAGAGATTATGCAAATTCAGATCAAATTGTTAGTAGCTCAGATTTGTCGGACTAATCCTGGGTGCGGGACGACGGCTATATCTCTGAATGTGTTTTTACATTTTTTAATGAAAGATTTTTTAAGGCATTCTCAGTAGCAACAGAGTTTTGAATAGTGTCTGAATGGAGATAATGGGATCAATAAAAATATTTAAGTAGATTAAATAACGGCCATTGACATAATGGGGTAATACAACAGTACCTACATTCCTGCCAATCCCTTCGGGGAATACAAGCGTGATGCAACATACGTAATGCAGAATAAATTATTTTTTGTCTCAGTCTGAGTCTCGTTTTGAGGTGTATAAAATACATTACATTATGTGCACAATACATTTTATTTCAACATACACTACCATCATCACTATGCTTGGCAAATTGGTGATCGTTGAACGATACAATATGTATTGCAGAGCGATAATTGTCCAAATAACTTTCATACATTTGGAATCATACTACTAACTATGCGTCTCCTCTTGTTCTACCCAATATGACATTAACGAAATACATGATATTCACGACGCCAAGTTATGGACTAAATCAATTTTTAATTGGATTCAATACCGACAAGATACATGAGTGCTTTTTGTGAAATACTTAAAATTTTATTTTAATCTTGAAGTCTGTTATTATTTTGTTTTGATGATATTCATAAAGGAATTTCGACTTCCAATTAAAATTCTCCCAATTAAAAACAAAACGCAGACAAATTGCAAAACGGATTAAATCTGTCGAAAGTGCAGACGAAACGATTTTCGATGCAACCCTAAATGGGGAGAAACTCTTTAATATGCATCGAATTTGTCGTTCATTATTTCTAATTATGCGTATTTACGGCCGAAGGTATTTCGCCCTTGAGATCAAGATATAAAGGAGTTTTTAATCTAAGCATTAAAACAAATATTAATGTAATATAAAATATACAATTTATTTTGGTATCTACATTTTGCAACATTTTTTTTAAACGATTTTTTCATTAACAAGGCTTTATCTTTACAGATCTTGAATATAATTCGAGTCATAGTATTCAAGCTTAATTTTTGCTAACGCGGTTATTTATAAAATGTAATAAGTCAAAATACTGGCCGATTTCGTCAAATCTCTGTTATAAATTAATAAATAACTATTAACTGCCAGTGACTTAGAATAACAACAAAACAATTAAATCTAACAAAAACATCAACAACTATTTCTTATTTTAATCTATTTAAAATAGTATGCAGTGTTTTTCATTACATTAGTCAATTTGAAGAAATAAATTAAAAAAATAACGTGCGTTGCTTTTTTGAAAAAGCTCAATTCCAATTGGTCTAGTTCACTTTGTCTTCCCCTGGTGCGCCAACTAGGAACCAACGCGATCGCGCGCGTACGGCCACACTTCGCACTAATCGCTTCTTATCGTCCAGAGATGGCGCTAAATCAAGTAAAACGTCTTGCTTGTATGGTAGCAGAGATGACGTTCGGAATGTATTTGCTATATCGTAGACGCACTCCAGGCTTTTTATTCTGACGTCCTGTAAATATAGAAAGGAATAAGGTTACTCTAAAAATAGGCATAGAATCATAGTTAACTACATGAACTGAACTATTATGAACGTAATGAGTGTTTATTACGTTCATAGTAAACAATAATGCGATTATTTCAAGTTTGCAACATCATCCTCTTTATGTACTAATAACAACTTTATTACATTTCTTTTTTTTTACACCTTGCCCCACACTTAGACTTCTCCTGTATCGAGGAAACAGTTTAAAAAATACATGTCATAAGCACACACAGCCAGACCCGAAACAACTATCTGTAGTTCATACAAATTGTTCCGTGCGGGGATCGAACCCGCGACATATAGCGCAGAATGCTAATCGCTTTGCCACTGCGCCAACCGTGTCGTCAAAACTGACTACTAACTGACTTCGACCACTTGTTCGTTAGATGTCCCATACATTTGGGTCGAGTATTATTTGTATGGGACATCTGATTTTTTTTCCCATATGTTGGTCCCATACAGAAAATTGACCAGTTTGATGGCCTGATCCACAACCTAAAATATGACCACGCATTTCTGATACACGCTGTACATCTTAACTGACTTAATTGCTACTGTATTTATTACATGTAATTTTCGAACATAGCATCACGCCTGTATTCCCTGAAGAGTTAGGCAGAGGTGTACTATTGTACACCCACATTTCGCCAATGCTGTTATTGAGTCCTATATAATAGAGGACGAGTCTATTGCCATCTACTGGGCACAGTTCCAGACTCCGTGCTGCTACTGAGAATTTCCATACAGAAAACCCCAATAACACTTTGCCCGACCCGTGAATCTAACCCAGGACGTCACGCTTCAGGTTCGCGCTTCAGGTTCGCTTCACGGTCAGCAATCGCACTTCCGGCCACTAGACCAATGACGCAGTCAAATTTCCGAAAAAAGAAGAAATAAAAAAGAAATCTTTTCGGCATTAGATCTCGCATGGGAATTTCTCATGCCGTAGTGACATGGTAATTTAGACCCCAAGATCATAAAGAGACTGCCGAACAAATGGACACATGGGCCTATTTTTGTGTAAAAGACAAGTAGAACTTACCATAGATTTCACATATCGACTAAGATTAATCAATCTAGGCAATATGGTCTGCAAACTGTCTAACACAGCGTTAGGGTTTGTTTTAATGAAATTGCATATCACGTCGAGCGAAACTTGTAACATTTCCTTATTGTCATATTCTAGAGAATCTATTACTATTGGTGCAACCTGAAAACAAAATAAAATCACAATATAACATAACATCACGCGTATAACCCCCGAAAGGTTAGGCAGAGGTGTACTATTATACACCTATTCTCTTGTCGACAAGTCAACACTGAGGATGCCCCGTGGAGGGGCGAAACACGTGTCGAGAATCGGTTTGGGTTGCATGTTACATTATATCAACCGCACCTTCTACATGCGCATATATTTGCGACCGGCTGCATATTGCAACCCTGAACTATTATAGTTTGGTGGAATTAAAACAAAATTATCTAGTTGCATATCTTATATGACCCGGGTACGTCTTAAAACTGCGACCAGACACCGGAGGACGGGCAGCAGCGTCCTCTCACTAATCGGTGAGCCACTGCGATCCCCAAGCCGCCTGCCAAGCGTGGGGATTATGGCAAATCCCCCCCACTTGGGGGAGGCCTTCGTTCAGCAGTGGACGTCTTCTGGCTGATGATGTTGATATCTTATATATCATGGATTTCCGCAAAGTAACGCCTGATTCGATTAAATATTACACACCAAATATGGGTGTCCACTGATTATCGTTATTACACACACACCGCCACATTATCGTTACCTACCGGGCACAGTTTCAGACTCCGTGCTGCTACTGATAATTTCCATACAGAAAACCCATTAACACTGCCTAATCCGGGAATCGAACCCAGGACCTCACGTTTAGCAGTAGATTGTTGAACCGTCATCATTTTATCGATTTCGATTATATGTGGGAGCCGGTTCTCCGCTTCTGCCGGACCCAACCCCCCACACTGTTTCCCGATGTACGGTAATAACAATCAGCATGATCACCAATTTTCCCCCTAACTAAGACTATCAGACAACCGTCACCAACTATATAAAAACTTGTACGACTCAAAGCCCCTGGGCAGTCAGCATCAGTACCATCATTGCTAACTGGCTAATCTTTACACTATGGCATGAGCGATTCCACTGTGATAGCTCTTGCCAATTCGACAAAAGAAGCCCCCTAAATAACAAGTCTAAATTTTCTACAAATACAAGCAAAAATATACCTTATTAGCCTCATTTTTAAGTACAGTCTTCGGTGCCTTATCCATTACGTAGGCCCAGCTCAGTAGGTACGCCTCCTTTGTGTCAGGTGTCAGTGAGCCAAGTTTGGCGGATAGCCCAGAGAATGTCTCGAACATCCTCTGCTTGTATAGAAGACTTATTCTGCAATGCTGCTTGGTGTTCAAGTAGTCGGGAAAGTCGGTCATTATGAGTTTTATTGCTTCGGAGCCTTCTTTGCAGTATTCAGGGGTAGCCAGGATCCCTACAATCTATAAATGAAGATATAATTTAGCGTCACGCCAGTATTTCTCGGAAAGCTAAGTAGAGTTGTACAGTACACTAATACTTCGGCGATGATTTTATTAAGTTGCGAAATGATAACGACAATTTTCTACCAGAAAACCCCAAAAACATTGCCCGACTCGGAAATCGAATGCAGGGCCTCACGCTCAAAAGCGGAGCTTGCATGAGGCAGTTAATGAAAAAATGAAGAAACAATATTTATGGAATTAAATTATAAACATTAGCACATAAACACCATTGCATACCTTATTTATACTATCGGTGATCAATTCTTTGCCGAGAATCACAAAAAAAATAAAGTTCAGTCATTGGAAGACTACGTCCAACAGTGAACTGCGATGTAAATAATATTTAATCTCACTCACCTTTTGCAACCAAAACAGGAACATATCGCTGCCCCTCATGAGCAACGCTTTAGTAATCCACCCATACAACTGTATCAGCCGCGGACACAACATTTCATCCTTCCTGCTGCAAGACGACAGCTGCGTCTTGAACAACTCGTACAACAACTCAAACTTTTGCCCATGCTCCGCCTTATTCAACAAATGTGCTACCAACACACAAGCCTTCGTCCTCACGATCTCATTCCCGCTTGTCAAAGCTACCTTTAAAGAAACCGTCATTATCTCTTCGAATTTCGAATTGTAGACAGTCTGGTGCAACGGAGTGTACAAACATTCTATGATCATGAAATAAACATCATCCTTAGAACATTGCTCTAACGCTTGCGACGTGTGTTTAGATAATATGTTCTCTTGCTTTTCTGGAGGCAAACTACCAACCGTATTGGCTATTAGTGTATATCCATGAGCTAAAGCGTCTGGGTTAGTCGATGATATTTCTTTATAGAGCCAAGCCATCACAGGGTCGATAAGTCCGTGATCACTTTCGATCTGTGTAACCTTTTCAGTTGTAAATACACTAGCTATAGATAATGATCCACTCAACGCTTCGACCACGTGTGAAGCATCCTGATTGTTTGCCGATATTATTTTCAACATCTCTTCTATTATCACTTTAGTAAAGTCGTCTATACTTGCCAAGCTTGTGAGCAAGTTCAAACGTTTCTGCAAAATTGTTTTGTCTTGCGTTATAGTTTCTATACTGCACTTTCCTTTGACGACAAGTTCCATGATCAATTCTGGATATTTCCTCGCAATCGCATGAATCGTTTCAACACTGATACTTAAAAGATCATTATCTTGTGCATTCTGTACATTGTAAATGAGGACTTCAACGAAAGGCAACACAAGTTCCGATTTCACGATATCCTTCACTCTAATTAAAGTTTTGAAGCCGGCCATCTGAAATTCTTTGGAGGTCTGACTGACCGCTGTGAGACATAATTGGGGCACGTCAGCCACTTGCGCTTTGATTTCACCAAGCAAACCCCGTCTGTTGGACAATTCGAACAAGTCTCCAACAAAGTCCAAACTAGCTATTTGCAATTTCGGTGACGATCTGAATTCATAATAAGCGACGGTCGATGGTATCATGGCTCTTGCAACTATCGCACAAGATCTATCAGAAGCATTCGCAGAGGTTAGAAGGATTTTCGTAGCTTTTACAAATTGTGCTACTGTAGTCGATTCGGCTATAGCTGTTTGAGAAAAAATAATTACTCCTTTCAGTAAGGTGTCGAATGCTTTGTCAGTGTCGGCGATAGTGGCCAACTTTGCAAGTAATCCTGATAGCACTTCATGACAGGCCATTTTTATTTCGTCATCAGTTTTGTGCGATATGTCTCGGCTGATTGAGGACCATAATGCTTTCAGAAATGGACCGTACATTTGTGCCGGGAATATATTTAAAGTTTCTTTCTGTAATAGTAAATAATAAACATGTAGGTAATATTATTTTAAATCAATTCAATCAATGTAGTGAACATAGAAACGTTTGGTAACATATTTCAATAATATATTTGTTAAATATTACACATATGTCATTTTCTCAAATAACAATTAAAATATAGGTACTATTAATTGATAAAACTATTGATGTTTTTGTCACTTTCCATGCAGCCGCGATTCGCGATGAGCGGTTTTCATGTGACTGCTCGTAGAAGAAAAAATCAAATATATTTCTGCATTTTTATATCGAGAAGTGTCTTATGGAATACCTAAAATTACCATTAAAAAAAATACAAAATAAAACTTACCAACAGCTTCAAAGAATCAAGTTTGGCCAACCTTAAGTTAGAGTCCAATTTCTCTATCAAAAGTATAAGGCATGAGTCAGCGAATTCCGGTACTGCACACAAGCAAGGTCCTAAAGCATTTGCTAGATCTTCTCTAGTCACAGCCGCGGGATCATCGGGAGAGGGATGGAAATCAATGGGATAGTAACAGGATATGACGTCAAACATTTCTTCGGCTAAATGGCCTAAAGGTACAGTTTTGAGGAATTTTTGTAGGAACGCAAAAAGGAATACTAGGTTGCGAGGGTCCCGTTCTCCATCCATGGCTGATATTACACCGTATACGAAGTCTGGCCCGAGATTCTTTATGTCTGAAAGTTAAATAATTTTTGATTTAATGTAACTTGGTATGAAGTGTAATTTGCCTAGTGCAAAATTATCCAAAGTCCTATGATAAAATGAAGTCTAAAGAACAAATATCACAGAAAGTAACAAAAGCTGAACTTACAATAATGTCTGTGAATTAGACATACAAGCAATTTAACTACTTGTCTATAACAAAATAAATAAAAATAATCGATTTTTTATAGACGTTAACTTTAATAGTTTTTGCAGATTTGCATAGACTCATTTTACTGAAATGTTACAATTACAAAACTGAGTAAATAAGGTAATTGGTTTTGTTTAATCACTTTTGTAAGTAACTACACAAATATTCATACAGAGATAATAAACTGTTGATGATAATGAGATATTCTAAACAAATATTATGAGATAAATGTTGAAGGCAAACATAATATTTAAGATTGATTAACCATTGTTTTTCTTGACGCCTAAGAAATTTAATGATATGATTGTCCTTGTAGATTAGATGATGTAAAAAGCCTCAACAAATAGGGATGTCTATTGCAGCCCATTCTATGAATAGGCAGAAATAATACATCCATATTTTTCCATATTGTTGCTGCACCTGCTCAGTTCCGTTTGTGATTTTTGATAGGTTTCGGGAAACAAAATAAACTAATTATTTTTTAAACACTACATTAAAAAAAATACTGACAATGTAGTATTGAAGACATTTATTAAAGACACAAATCTATAAAATGATATCAAATTATAAAAACTACTTAAAATGAGAGATTTTTTTTATTAAAATATGCACATATGGAACTTGGCAGGTGCAGTGACGATATAATATACATATATATGCTTTCTACTCATTTCATAGTGTAATTATCTGTCAAATTCAAAATATATTTATTCAAAATAGACTATACTACTATGTGCTTTTAGAATGTCAAACATAAAACATTATGGACAGAACTAATTTGCCCGCTCTTGACTTGACTTGTCTACACATTGTGATTGAACCAATACTTTTTTATAAGTAATTAAGTTCATCAAGCTACGCCAAAGTAGACAATATAGAAATTCTTTTGTTTGTGGGTGCAGGGGCCTGTTTACAGATTGATTTGATTTGACGTCAAATAAAAATATTTTACTATAATTATCTTAACACATTATCCAAAAACAGTTTATATTATTTTAGTGTACATACAAACTCAAGGCTGCTTTTGAATGTTATATGAAATAAACCCAATATCCCTTTACCAAATTTGGAAATCGAACCAAGGATAGCATTGGCTAGCAACTACACTTTTGACTACTAAGCAATTGAAGTTAAGTTACCCTGAAAGATGATTAAATTAATTGCAAAAAATACTTACATTCAATATCCTTGTCGCACAGTTTCTTTAAAATAAGATATATGTTGTATCTGTCCTGTCTCAATTGTGATTGACATGTGACTTCTCTAAACAGCACAGTCAAAAAATCTGTACAATTCTGTATTTTATATTCGTTCATATCAATCAACACTAAATACCCTTCTATAACCGGTGGTATTACTCTGTGATTATCTTTCAATCTGTCAATATAGAATTTTGAAATGAATTTCACTTGCATATCATTCAGATAGTTTTTTGGAAGTTCCTTCAAAATCTTTGTGTAGAAACGCATTCCCTTCACTCGGTGTTCAGGTTCTTTGTTAGTTAGGACTCCCGCCATGTTCTCTACGAGATCTGCGATTTCTAGGTGTCCTGAAATTATGTCTGAAATAAAATTGAAATAGTTAAAATTATCTAACCAAAATATGTATATGAAGTTAGTTTATTATTATGGTGAAATCCTCGACAATGAATAATTTTAAGCATATTATATCTAGAACAACATAATAAGTAATAAGTACATTATACATATACATCAACAACATCCAAAAAATGTAACAAAAAACAAGAAAAAAATTACTGCACCCTTGAACAATCTTGAGCACACTTTTTAGCTAAATGTGCTTGTTAGAACCAAATCAGGTACTCACCAGTAACTATACTTTGTGTCTGATTAAATATATCATCATTGTTAATTATTAACTGCGCCAATTCGGGCTTATACCATACTGAAGTCATCCTGTTGGATAACAATATTTTTTTTTCACGATTAAGTTGAAATAATCGGATTTAGGGTTTAAAACTAAACATATTCTTGTAAAATGTGCAGTTATAGCTATAGTACTGAATTGTAGCAACTAGAATTTAGATCCAATTACACGCCAAAAATATAAAAGCCTGTATTGTTATGGTAATTTGAGGTTATCTCAATTGTTTTTAAATTATATTCAACGTATTCCGGACACAAGTATTTTATCAATACAGTCTGAATTGTCAAAGTGATGTTGCCTACAAGAAATAATAAATTCACGTCCCCTCAACCCACTTCACATTCACCTAGCGATACAGTTTTTAATTGGTCTCTGCAATAATTTAGTACCTATTAGCTTACTGCTTAGCAGTGATCATGCTATGGCAACTTAGAACAAACCCCTTTTTAAATCAAAATAGCGCCATCTAGAAGTCAGATACCCAAAACAAAATCGTGAAAATGTTAAGTGTTGCAATACTAAAATATATTATTTTTATGCTGGAAGTTTACCCAAAAATAAATTACACTAATAAAATTTTTAATCATTGAATCTATAATAGCTACATCAAAAATTAAAAGAATTGATGAATTATAACTTATGAATATGCTCAATTGCATTAAAATAAAGAATTCGTTGATTAATTCCGATGCCTTTTCAAAGTATGATAAGATTCTAATTTCGTAATGGCATCACTAAAATCACTTAATTGCAAATGGCTGCGCGCGAGTGTTTTCTGCTCGTGTCGGTTTTGTTTTGCTTAAATTGTTTTGCATGTGGATGTACATGTTGAATGTGTTATTTATTTAGGATGTCCTGAATTTTCCTCTAGTTAAAACAAAGAATTTGTTACATTATTTGCTGTTTCTTATTAATAGTAATGTGTTATTTTATCTGCAGAAACATTCTTATGTTACATTTATAATTATACTTTGAGATGCATTAATTTACATTATTAATAAGATGTGTAACAAATTTTCTTGCTTTAGCGCCAAAAGAACAATAAAATAATATAATCATACATCATATAACGATAGCAATACCTACGTAAATATAGTATTCTATAGTCGTATAGCTATAACTACGTAAATGTAGCATTCTATAGATAGCTGTATACCTACGTATAGCTATATGTTATGGAGTAGTTTACCCTATCTGGCGGCCAGAGAGCGCCACTCCTTTAATCATTGATAATACTCGAGTTGCCAGTCTATTTCCAGTATACTATTGTAGTCTTTGGCAGTGATCCTACCGTCTCTGTCTACTTGTCTAGTGTCATCTACATAGCAAAGTGTTAACTTTTCTCTATATCTACTAAATCATTATATCCAATTTTATCAATAACTAATATAACCTCAGATAGAGGAAAATAGGAATATAACTATGACCAAATGTCATCATAAGACGTCAAATCTTTGAAGGTTAAGTTGTTATTTTCTTTTCGATTTTTCAGTGCGACTGATGAAAAGTGGTGCAATATTTGAGGAACTTAGATTATTCATTTTAGGACACGTTCAAGATGTCTTATAAAACGTTAATATATTTCGTGGTAAAATACCACACTCCACGTTTACTAAATAACGTTGTGTTCTTCCCAAGTTGTGGAAACTCATACTTTGGCCGAAGATTAGCCGTTTTTCCGGTTCCTTTGTCTTCTTCAACACCAAAAATTCAATCGCCAAGAAATTTCTGCACATCTACACCAAAATTCAATGGAATTCAGCTTACTCCAGAACCAAGCAAAACTGAAGGCAAATTTCAATTGATGTTCACATGCAAGAAATGTACTACCAGAAACACGAAATTTATTTCAAAGTTAGCATATTATAAAGGCGTTGTTATTGTGATATGCGAAGGCTGTGAAAATAAACATTTAATAGCTGATAACCTCAACTGGTTTACCGATATGAATGGAAAGAAGAATATCGAAGATATAATGGCAGAAAAGGGAGAAACAGTTCAGAAGATCATGTCTGCAGATCTGGAGTATATTGCAATGGGAATGGCTAAAAGTGTTGAAAGTAAAGAAGAAACTGTGTTATTAAAATAATAAGTGTTATAGAAAAATACTTTAGAATGTAATAGCTATTTATTGTAAACAACTTTTTTTTAGTAATGTGACATATTTAGCCTTTTGACAGCCTGTCCTCTGTAGATGACAATAATTATAGAAATTGTGCCACATAATATATGCCAGTCGGTTCGCACTTCAAAGCTAAATAAATTAGCAATAAAGTTGGTTAACAAAGCAGTATAGGATGTTCATAACATTACAAATAAAATGTTATATTTGATATAAAATATGACTTTATTGCAATTTATGCTTATTATATACACACTGTGCAACACTGGCAATAAACTAATGATGCAATGAGCATTGCTTTAACAGCCAAAGGGTTAATTTTTCTCAAACAATGTATATTCTTAGAAATTGTAGGTACTTTACTGGTGTACTGCCTACACTTCAAGATCCATTCCTGTTCAAATAAATTATTCATGAATGGAGATTGATTTTAAGCCAGCACAGTCCATAATTTACTTTAGGTATTTCATCATTTGCAACTTTTGTCAACAATAGTTATAAATTTGAAGCAATAGATACTTAATTCTGTACAATAACTGTAAGAGGTTTGTGTGACATTCCATAAACCAACATGAGCAACTGCAATGTAATAATGAGAAAAAATAAATAAAACATTTAAAAAAAAGATTATATGATTTATTCTCAATCCATATTACAAGAGATTACAAATCAAAAAATATGGCCAACCTAAAAATATTAATTCGAAGTAGATTCTTAATTAATATAAAAGAACATTCATATCATTGTATTAATTTTTCATAACAAAAAAATTTAAAAATGACTCAATAATTGAGACAAATGACTCCATGTAAAACTAGAAATTCAATACATCATAAAAGTTTGATATTGAGAAAATTTCCTATTTGAGCAATGATCCAGTAGGCTATGGTAAAGAATTTTTAATATTCTCAGAAATAAATATTGGCTTAATATGATATAAATGTTGCTTTACTTCAAAAAAATACAGATATTTGTTACACTACACATAATTATAATACTTTTTAACCATTACAGCAGGCAAAAGCTAAAAATATTTTTTAAATTGGCACCAGTTGGTAATCATTTCTGAAAAATAGTCTAAAAATAAGGCACAATATAATCACATAATGTAATACATTTCATAATCTCTTATATTTAATATTCTAGGTATTATTTGTGCGATAATTAATATACAATATTAATGTACAACAGTATTCTTAACCATCATAAAGAATGTAATAAGGAATGCAGTAATTTTCATTTGGAATTATTTAATCTTACAAGGAATGGACAGACTGTACTTTAAAAACAATATTAACCCTTCTTATTCAAGCAAAAGATACAGTAGTAAATATATTGAGGGTTGTTATAATTAAGACTCTTACATAATATTGATAAATTAACATTTATCCTTATATGCTTCATAAAATTATCTCATAAATTCAATAGGCAGTAACAATCACAACATAAACAATAAACAACTTGTATTTTGAGATGGTAGCGAATAGGTAAAGAATCTAGACATTGGTAGTATACTATAATGTCTGTCCATCCCTCCACTTCTACATATTTTGACAATAGTTTACTTAATTTTCTTGCCAAAATGCCTTGACTATAACCTAATATAAGTAATTGAGTAAACAATCACTGATTAAATTTCAGTCTTAAAAATTATATTCTTCATAATATAATGTGTTATACTCTTTTTGGACGGCTTACAATAGCATAGTCAGTCCCATTACAATTGTTATGATTGACCTCTTCCAAACCAACTTGGTTTTGTAGAGCTTGCACTTGAGCAGCAGTTGGTACTTGAGGCCCTGGAGTGTTGGGCTTTCTTATCATACCATAACCCAAATGTGAGTCATCAGCCAATCTAGCTGTCTGCATCACATTCTCAACCTCATCATAATCATTCCAAGTGTCTTTATTCTTTGGCTCACCAAGAGCCAGGGTCGTAGGACGCGCCTCAATCTTTTTATACCGCGAAGATTTATTCAACTTGCTTGTGGATCCAAAATACGCCAACCTATCATAATTCTCATCTTCTGGATCAACTGCAGGACTTGGCAACAGAATAATTCTTGATGATTCTGGGCCAGTAGTATTCAAGTTGTCTTGAGATCGAGAAATGAGTTTGATACAGTTTGGATTTTCTCCCAAGTTGGGTGTGAACTCAGTATGTTCAGGAGCATCTATTCCTAAAGTTTTCCATGCTTCGCTTCTCACCTCAACTCTATCATATGGCACTGTTTGGATAGGTGGACTATGTTCCCTTTTTATTACTTGATCAATTGGTTCATAGTTATCAAGATTTTTGTACCTCCCAAAATCAGAGCTTTCTTCAGTTGAAATTGGAATTTCTTTACTTTTAGGTAGATTGATTATTTTACGAGGGGGCTTCTGTGGCTTAGGTTTTAATGCAGGTTTTGGCATCAGCAAGGGTGCATTGTCCCTTTCAGAGCATGAACTTTGTTGGCTTGACACTGAAGCAGTCTTAAACGACAGTGAACTCAAGTTCAAATCATCAGGCCTTGCAGCAACTAGGGGACTTCTAGAGCCAGGGAACAAATTGGCACTCGATTGAATATTAAATTCACTATGTTCAGGACTGTTCAGATTGTCATTTCCAATCATTTGCTTCATTGTTTTCATTTTTAATGACAAACATTTAAATATTTCAGATTGGTTTGGATGTTCTAAGTGGAAGGTACCTTCACCAGTGTCACATTTTCTCCCTGCTTCAAATGTAAATTTTCCCTGTCTATAACCATAGCGTCTTATGTACCTGTAGGGCCATGTGGCATATAACTTATTATCATTCACATCTCTTAATTCTATAGCAGTAGATGTGAGCAAAAGAAGATACCTGATTGGTTCAAAACCACATCTTGTTGAGGCTTCACAAGGGCACATTTTTACTGAGAATACACCCTCTCCAGATGAGCAATATAAATCATTGTCTTCATCACAACTAAACGGATTTGAGTCTTTGTCTTTGAAGGCCACCGATTGTAAGGCAGTTACCCATTCTAAGGTTTCTGCTTCTGACTGGGTGCTGAGTTGTTGAGTGTGTGACTTAGTAAGTATTGTAATTGTGTTCGGACTAGAATGTGTTATTTTTATACAATTTTCGAGTGTTATTATTTTAGGTATAGCACCAGATGTAACATCATCTTTGTTTTCGTATATTTCAAGACGCTCAATCCCTTGTTTACTGGCAGTGTACAGGATACAGTGTTTCTGCTGCCAGTTTTTCTGTGAATAATAGAGGAAAATTATGAGACAATTAATATTTTAAATATAGTTATTAAATAATGCCATGAATTTACCTGGAAACTATATATAAAATATATATCTTGTTGTTGTCATGGATGGAAGTGAGTATTTATTTAAAGACCTGATGTGAATCTTAGATAGGCAGGTGTACAAAACAAAATCACGTAAAGACTAATTATTTAATATTTTTCATAATTATCAAATAAATATAACTAAACAGATTCGATCTAATGAGTTCTACGATTATCATAGCAACGTAAGGTAAGTAACCGAAATGGGCAATGGCTCTATCAACAACACGGCACCTACCTTTCGATTGAGTCACACAGCTTGATTACAATAATGCTATAACCACGCAGGTTGCATGATTGCGCATGAATCACATGCACTAGTAAATTTACTTACTTAAACTATATGTAAAGAGGTTTGAAAAGTACCTTTTTTGGAAATTTACTAAACATATTCCCTCCGGCAGGCGGAAATAATAAACAACCGGATTTGATCTCGTCGTCTTGTTCCATTTTCCGCGTTTGATTTTTCTGTATGTATAAACGCCTCCTGGATCCGTATAACACTAATAAACATAGCACAAGTATTACTTCGTTGTTGGTTTCACGCTTAAAGTTAATTCATGGGTGCAATTAAATATTTTGTGTGTGAAAATGTGAATGCACGATTGCTTTTTTCAATGACAGTTTCATTTCATTTCACAGTCTCGCACTTCGTAGGCCAAGATCTAACCACAGATTATTAATAAATATAATGGATCGTGCTGAACTTGTACAGGCACTGAGGCACATGCACTCTGATATGGATAGAGTGCAGGACCGTTTAGTAATTATTAGTCGACTCATGTTAGGAATAAATTAATTTAAATGGGTGATATACCGTGCAACACACTTATGAGAATATTCTCTAATTATATAATAGATCTATTCCAAATTTTCTAGTGGAACCTTGTCCACTAGAAAATTTGGAATAGATCTATTAAGAATGACTGAAGGGTATTAAATATGAGTACCTATTCGGCTCGCGTTGTTAACAAACGTTATTATACAACATTGTATATGCGACAAGCCAGGCTAAAGTACATTTTATTACTCATCAGTCATCAGAAACAGAAAAAAGATACAAAAATGAAATACAGATAGATAGCGTACTTGCACAAAGGACGGTTCTATCGCATTTCGCGATCATTTTACGCCAAGTCTAACGCATATATCATAATAATATAATTATACATTTTGAATAAGAGCTAATTAAAAGGGTATCCGTGTCTTTACCCTTTATAGAAAGATCATTGAGATAAGATTGATTTATTTTGTCATTGATGAAGATTTATAGATTTTCTGTCAGAAAATTAAACCGCACAGCTTGCGTCTTTTGTACTTACTTGTACATCTACCTAATGATCTACCATGGCCTACTTAACATTCTATAATTATAGTGATTTGACTTATCGATATGATATACAGGGTGTCCCAAAACTCAACGTCAAGCCGAAACGGGGTGACAGGATTGATCATAACCATCACGAGAAAAATCTGAAAAAAAATCTATCCCATGCAGTTTGAAAATTATGGGCATTTTAAGAAAAACCTAGAAATTTGATCAAACTGTACCATTTTTCGGTTATTGTGGTTATTATTTTTTATTTTTGTTCATTTGAACTTTAGAAACGTAATCCTAAATAACATTTCTAGAATCCCAATAAAAAATAATGACACAATTGCCTTAAGTTCCCGAGAATTGAGACTATTTGTTAAACTACGAATTTAAAATTTTCAAGATTCGTCGACTTTGACAGGCCCTCCTATAAAAAAAATGTACTAGAGTGCCTTGGCAAGTAGCATTAAAAGTTGGCGCATTTAATCAGAATTCTAAAATGGTACAATACTTGTTAGTTCCATACAATAGAAAAGAGTAAAAAAATTAAAACCTCAAGTAACCCGATTTTTGCTATCAGATTTTACTCAGTTAAAATGTTTTTAATTCGCACAAGCTCTAGGTAGGTTCTTAATTTTAAGGCAAAATGATGAGAGAGATGGATAATGGGTATGTTTGCCATGAGTGAGCGAGACAGATAGTGACGCCACGCATTGAGACGGAGATGCGTCGTTTAAACGAGTGCGAATGAAACAGATAGATGCTATGGCATCTATCTGTTTCATTCGCACTAGTTTCAGCCAAGCAAATGGCTACGCTACCAGTCCGACACCAACCAGTTAGTACGTTTCGCTCATTCGTCTACTGCGCACGTTCGTATTCGCTTGTGTTGATTTAGTACTGACAACTTTGGCTTCTCTTTTTGGACTTGAATCTTTGTGAATTGGACTTGTTGATAACATACCGGCAACTTTGGCTTCTCTCTGGACTTTTGTGTTGGCATCCTTTTTATCTACCATGCCTACGCGCTACACTTCACAAGAATATGCGAACATGCACCTCATTTATGGGGAATGCAGATGCAACGCAAGTGCTGCCGCTAGACTTTATCGTGAAAGATATCCAAATTTAGAGCGCTACCCGGATCACCGCGTGTTTGTTAATGTGCACCGTTCACTCACAGAGGGCGGCCATTTCCCGAATCAAATACAGGCTGGAGGTAGACCTGTGTTTCCTTTCCAGGAAGAAGTATTGCAAGAGGTCGCACGTGACCGAAGTATTTCCGTACGTGGAATTGAAGAAAGAACGGGAATACCGAAAAGCACTGCTCATCGTATTTTACAAAGAGCCGAAATGCATCCGTTTCACGTACAACGAGTTCAAAGTCTTCTACCTCGAGATTATCAGGCAAGGATTTCTTTTTGTAGAACAATGCTACAGAGGCATAATGAGAATCCCCAATTCATCCAAAAAATTCTCTGGTCAGATGAATCGACATTTAAAAAAGATGGTTACATGAACTTGCACAATTATCACGAGTGGCATGTGGAGAATCCACATTTAATGCGAGAAGATAGATCCCAGTATCGTTTTAAAGTAAACCTGTGGACCGGAATTTTAAACGGTAAAATTATTGGGCCTATTGAACTGCCTGAGAACTTGAATGGAACTAATTACCTACATTTTTTAAGAGAAGATTTACCAACCCTGTTAGAGGACGTACCACTAGCAGATCTTCGCGACATGTGGTTTCAACAAGATGGCTGCCCAGCGCATTTCGCAGTGCAAGTAAGAGATTTCCTTGACCAGGAATATCCGGGAAGGTGGATTGGACGTTCGGGCACTATCTCGTGGCCCGCCCGTTCACCAGATTTAAATCCCCTGGATTTTTTCTATTGGGGAGTTCTCAAAGAAAAAGTTTACTCAAAGCCCATTGAGAACGTAGCCGACCTGCGTGAACGCATTTCTCAAGCAGCTGAGGCGATCAACTCTCGAAGATATGCCCGACTAATAAGTAGATCTTTTTTAAGAAGATGTAGGGCTTGTATTGAGGCTGATGGTAAACAATTTGAACATTTATTGTAATAAAAAACGTTATTTCTCTATCATCTGACTTTTATTCCAACAAACCTAATTATTTTACTAATTTTACTAACTTTTTTTCACTTTGGTAAAAGTGGCGTCACTATCTGTCTCGCTCACTCATGGCGAACATACCCATTATCCATCTCTCTCATCATTTTGTCTTAAAATTAAGAACCTACCTAGAGCTTGTGTGAATTAAAAACATTTTAACTGAGTAAAATGAGATAGCAAAAATCGGGTTACTTGAGGTTTTAATTTTTTTACTCTTTTCTATTGTATGGAACTAACAAGTATTGTACCATTTTAGAATTCTGATTAAATGCGCCAACTTTTAATGCCACTTGCCAAGGCACTCTAGTACATTTTTTTTATAGGAGGGCCTGTCAAAGTCGACGAATCTTGAAAATTTTAAATTCGTAGTTTAACAAATAGTCTCAATTCTCGGAAACTTGAGGCAATTGTGTCATTATTTTTTATTGGGATTCTAGAAATGTTATTTAGGATTACGTTTCCAAAGTTCAAATGAACAAAAATAAAAAAGAATAACCACAATAACCGAAAAATGGTACAGTTTGATCAAATTTCTAGGTTTTTCTTAAAATGCCCATAATTTTTAAACTGCATGGGATAGATTTTTTTTCAGATTTTTCTCGTGATGGTTATGATCAATCCTGTCACCCCGTTTCGGCTTGACGTTGAGTTTTGGGACACCCTGTATATTGAATTTCATGCAAATAATCTTCTATTTTGATGGAACTACTCTATTATAGAAGACAATGAAAGATGTCATTTCTTTTGTCAATGTCACTAAATTATCCCGGTGTCTTATTTAGCTTTCTTTTCACGAGTTTTAGAATATTTTAATTTGTAATAAATAAACTGAAGTCTGTAAAATAATTTAGCGCAATGTCTAGCAACGTAAATCCTTTAGCGGGAACCGCTCATTTACTGGATGAATTGGACAGTATGTGTCATAAAACTTGGATGAGGTCTTCGTAGATTTATTTATTTATGTTTATCAAAACAATTCTTGTTTTATTAAGAGAAACTTATGGTGCTGCTGCGGGATGGAAGGACACTGATCGGGTACCTTCGCTGCGTGGATCAGTTTGCCAATTTAGTTCTGCACAAGACGATAGAAAGGATTCATGTTGGAAGAGAATATGGGGACATTCCAAGAGGTATATTTATCGTAAGAGGAGAAAATGTTGTACTTCTTGGTGAAATTGTAAGTTGGGTAAACTATTATCTATTTCTTCATTGTATCATACATTAATTATGTTATATGTACATAGAACAGACTGAAATAATATTAACTGATTTCATACAAAAAGCCACTATCTGCTGAATTGTTTATATTGAGGATGACCTTGGTATTTGGTCAGAGAGTCGCATTATTCTAGACAGAGAGAGAGCACATGTTTGTAATCAAAAATAATATAACATGTTGTAGGTATTTTTGTTGTGAATCTTTAATTCTATAGGATTACTATGTACAGTAAAGTATAGTCAGTAGAAACTGAGCTCCAATAATTATGTACATTGTATATTTGTTTTATGTATTTACTAAAGGATTGTGACAAAGATTATTTTTCATATATTTTAATGTTACTTTAATAAATAATAAGATTCTACCAGTAAATAGTACAACACCCTTTACTTCAGTCAATTTTCCAATAGACTGTTATTGATATAACTTAGAAAATATTTTATACATTAGAAGTAAAAGCAAAAAAAAAAGGAAAAAAGGCGTGACTTTATGTATGTATGTAAAAGCAGTAGAATTTTAATAATACTCATATTTGGAAAATAATTAAGTTTACCGGTAGACATCAACAGACTCATTAGTAAATATGATTTGATATACTAATGGCAGGCACTGGCAAGTTTTATTTTAAAAACACTATTATTTCTTCTTCTTTCAGGATAAAGACAAAGAAGACAATTTGCCACTTACTGAAGTATCCGTAGATGACATCCTTGACGCTCAAAGGAGAGAACAAGATGCTAAGATTGAGCAACAAAAGTTGCTTTCAAAAGCACTCAAAGAGAGAGGACTCAATTTATTAGCTGAAATGGGACATGATGATATGTTTTAAATGTCTCCAGCTTCTATCTTTATGCTCTAAGACTGTAATTATGTAATAAAACTTTATCTGTCATTGTTTTTTGTTTTATTTATGAGTATTATTATAACTGCCTCATTGGTCTAGTGGTCGCAAGCGCAACTGCTGAGCATGAGGTCCTGGGTTCGATTCCCGGGTCGGTCGGTTTTTCTGTATAGAAATTCTCAGTAGCAGCACAGGGTTGGGAACTGGCCGGTTGATGGCAATACACTCACCCCCTGTTACATGGATGAAGCATTGGAAAAATATGGGTGTACAATAGTACACCTCTGCCTACCCCTTCGAGGACAAGAGATGTATGTTATTATGAGAGGATTAATGAAGAAAACTATGTTGGCTGTGTGACCAATAATGTATTAAAAGTCCGTGCGTTCTGAACATAAAGCTAATAATCACAATGTACTTATAAATTTTATTATTTATAAAAATCACCGTCATGTTAATTTTCTAAAAAGTTGAATTTTTTCATCCTCACTTAATATATTTTTTATTAACTTTTTATATATTTCATTTATAATCTCACTTTTTATATTTTAACGACAAAGGTACTGACAAGATAATTTTTTTATTTATTATTGGTTTCCGAACGAACTCGGTTTTCCGTTGTGATAAAATGACATTTGAAAACAATGTTCTTACTTTGTGATTTCTTCAATACATTAATTTTAATATAAACAGAATGTTTATTTCTTGTACGAAATAACTTACAATAACTCTTCGGCGTTCTATTTTATAGAAAACATGTGTTCAGTTAGAGATTTAGTTTAATTACTTTTTATTTTTATCTTCTTTGTGTCGATTGAAAAATATGACTTCCGTGGATATAACATTGATAGAAAGATTGCGAAAGGAGAATTTAGAACAGTTTTTTACCTTAGTCCGTATGCACCTATCTTTTGTTGTAGATATTAATTCAGACGAGTGAGTATTGAAGTACGATATTATGTTATAACCTTTACTGTGAATATTTTGTTTACAAAAATCTTATTTTCAGTGTTGATTGTTCAACTGATAAACCAAAGCAGTTCCGATGGAATTTTCATAAAAAAACAAAGAGTTCCAGTTCGAATTCTAGTCAAAATAATGCTAATATTACAAAGAATAGTGTTGAAGTGAACTCTATTACAGAAGATGGACTTTTGAGGGTGAATGAGCTGATAGATTTTCTGTCTAAGCCTGATAGTAAGTAGTGTGAACAGATTCTTTTATGATATATTCAAAATTTTCTAATAGAAAGCCAGTAACTTCATGTAGTAGTTCTAAATCTATCTATATAATCTAATCTAATATCAAATCCTCTGTCCAAAGTCAAATACAGAATCTTTTTAAGCTTATCTGAAAATATCCTTTTCCCAAAATGTTCCTGTTTTTTTTTTGTAAAAAGCTTTTGTCTGATTATACTTCTGCATGTTCTATCATTCATCTATATAGAGAGCTCTTAGCCTGACCATGTTGATATAGTATACTTTATGACAATCAAGGCACAGGTGAACAAGCTCCAGCCAAATAATACATAATCCAAAGCCATCATAAGCCAAATTAAATGATGATAAACCATAGTGATGGTCACTATGGTTTATCATCATTTAATAGAATCATTGTTTTTTAAAATAAACATATCACAAGCACTTGAAATTTTAATTGGATTCCAGTTGCAAAGTTCCAATATATATTGTTGAAATTAAACTATGAAATTAAAAAACATATTACTACCAAAAGTGACCTAATAATGTCCTAACTGCTAACTCATTAACAAAACCAGATGAGGTTGATAACTAATGTCAATGGTAATATAGTAATACTAAAACAGTTGGAATTTAAACATAAAAAGGATAAATGTAATCATCTAGGATCAATATCACTAGCTCTGTTAAAACCATATTCTTATTTTCCAGATGTAACACAAGAAGGTATATTCCGTCGAACAGGCTCTTTAAGCCGACAGCAGGAACTAAAAAATCTACTCCTCACCGGTTCCAATCTATGCTTAGATGAAGGAAAGTTTTCAGTCCATGATTGTGCTTCAGTCTTGAAGGGTTTTCTGGCAGAGTTACCACAGCCATTACTGATGGATCAGTATTATCAGACATATTGTACTTTAGCTGGTGAGTTTTTGTAATAGACTAGAACTTGTGAGGGACACAAGCCGCTCATTTGTGCTTTTGGTGCATGCTGGGGTGCACAATCACACAGACAATGAGAGTACATTAATTGGGATTGATTAACTAATACCTGCATAGGATAGCCTTTTATTTAATTGCATAAAGAAGCACAAAGTGGTTTTTCAGAAGATAAGTGACAGTGAAGAAACCCCAATTAGGAAGAGAGAGGATTAAAGTAAACTGCTTACAGACAATTTGATTGATGAGTTATGTATGAAGTAGGTATAATTATTTGTAACTTTGGGAGGCGTGTCTAGTGGTCATAAGCGTGACTGTTGGGCGTCAGTTCCTAGGTTTGATCTCTGGGTTGAGCAGCGTCATTGAGGTTTTTGTTAGAAAATGCTCAGTTCAACCTGGTGTAATTGTGCCCAGTAGACGGCAATAGGCTAGCCTTCGTTTACATGGGGGTTAATAATGGTATTGATGATATGTGGGTCTACAATAATAGTACACCTGTTTTAACTCTTTGAACAGTACAAGTGTGATACTGTGATGATTATCATCCAAACATAATGTAACATCTTAAACTGGCTTTTCAGGTCAATACCCACCAAATGCAGATTCCTCTGAAGTGAAGCTCCTGACAGCATTACAACTGCTGCTGTTACTTCTGACACCATCCCACAGGTGTTTTCTACAGAGGCTGTTACGGTTGTTGCGGTTGGTAGCGGACAATGAAGCCTCTAATAGAATGTCGCCGGATACACTAGCTACTATGTTCACGCCTCATCTACTGTGTCCTAGGAAGGTAAGTGTAGTCTGCTATCACACAGGTGTTTGTTGAGTATTCGAGAATTTGTGGTGTTATTTTACCAAGTGTGCGCAGAGTCATCTGTGCTTTGAGCATGTTTAAGATTAACTCCAGTCAGACTAGTTAAAAAGGAACCTTTGACATATATTTTATCGTAAAATTAGGACAAGACTGTTGTATTTTATTTTAGTCCAACAACTGCCTCATGGTCGCAAGCACGACTGAACGTAAGGTCCTGGGGTCGAATCCCAGGTTGGGCGAAGTGTTATTGTGTTTTTCTGTATGGAAATTCTTAGTAGCAGCACGGAGCCTGGAACTGTGCCCGGTAGATGGTAATAGGCTCGCCCCTATTACATTGGACTCAATAAATGAATCGGCGAAATGTGAGTGTACAATAGTACACCTCTGCCTAACCCTTCGGGGAATACGAGGCGTGATTCTCTGTTATGCTGCTATATTTCTTCTAACAAACCCAATGTTTACAAGACATTTTCATACAAATTTTCTTTTTCCCTCCTTCCAGTTATCACCAGAGACCTTCCACGCGGATGCTATCGCCCTGTCTCCCGTCATCAGCTTCATGATCCGTCAATCATCGCGACTGTTCGACGCACCGACCCAACTCGCGACTGACGCGTCTGCTTACTTCACTGTGAGGGAGAAGAGGCGCGCTATGTCTCCGCTAGTCGATTTGGATGAGAGTATTACTGATAAGTGAGTCATTAACATAACATTTGTCAACTAGGTTGGTTTTGAGTGTACCCAGTGCCGGTTTCAGCAAGCGCGGGGAAAATTCTATCGAGGGGCCCTTGATCTGCTATGGGCTCTTAAGTATAAAGTGACTTTTTGCAGAACTTGTGCGTTTACCGTATGAAATTCTGTGTTTAATTTTCGCCAGCAAAATAATCGGTAATCGGTTATCGATTATCTGACGTGGATTGTCTTAGTCGGAAAACAGGTGTAACACTAGGCGGAGGTGGGCGCATTTAGATACGCGGGGCCCCCTTTTGCGCGGGGCCCGTAGCAATGGCTACTCTTGGTTAATCTGCCACTGAGTGTACCAAGCGTCGACGCTTTGAAAGTACCTTCAAACGCCCAGTTGAAAACTTTGACTTTGAGTTTAACTACAGTGTCAATATTTTGTATAAAGAGATGACACTGACATAATTCTTTGCCTAAATTAAAAAGAAGGGAGGCTTTAATATGACCTCAGTAATATAATGGAAAATGTCTAGTTGTAACCAACTGGCGACTAGCTCTCATTATAATAAGCCCCATATGCTTATCACAGTAACATTTTGTGAGCATTAGGTTTTCTTTGTATGACCAACCTCATCATTGTAAGATGCCTCACTAATTTCTATAAAATTCTCACGCCATCTAATCATTGACCACTCATTGTCCAACTAATTACTATCCAATATTTATCCACAGAACAGCAGCCAACACGGTGTATACATTCGTGGATCGGCACCGAACGCGCGCCGAGAATGAGACCAACCCCACCGATACTGCGCTCGCGCAACTGTACGCGCACATACAGGCGTTACCCGACTCGCAGCATAAGAGACGGCTCATCAAACATTTTAATAGACAAAATGGATACGGTGAGTTCAAACCACAGTTTACTTGAAACTGAAGTAATATGAAGATCACATTCTTCCAAACATTTTTTTTTCACCTATAGTCATATATAGATCAACTAATAAGAATGTCCTCCTTACCGAATTTCGGTCACGGCGGCCAATCTCACCGGAGATTAGCCAACTACGCAGGAGATATTATAGAGCACAAGTGTGTTCGCAAACACAGGTGCACTCTCTATTCCTTCACTCTCATAGTCCGATGGGACGGCATTCCGACACGACCGGAAAGAAATCAGGCGCAGGACCAACGGCTTTACGTGCTTTCCGAGGCACGGTGTGTATTCACATACACAAAGACCCAGAGCCGAACAACTATCATACAAATATTTGTTCCGTGCGGGAATCGAACACGCGACACGCAGCAGTCGATCTCTCAACCAATGCGCCAACAGTGCCATCAATAGGTGAAGTACATACTGTACAAACCGAACAAAGTAACGAAACTCCTTGGTAAAAGTGAAAATAAAAGCCGAATTAACCTCTTATAGGTACACCAATACAAATCCAAAGAACAGGTAAAGTAGCCGGCTCCAGGAGTTTCGGCGACTCTATCAAGAGGCACATTTTTAACAAGGGCCTACTCAACAAGACACCAAAGAAAGGCTCCGGCTCTAATATCAATGTTATCGACGAGGTAAGTTCGAAAATAATTTGTGTTTTACTTAACAATGTTCGTGTTTTAATAGCATGTCTATGCACCTTCGAATATGTAACAATTTTGAATTTATTGCAGGCAAAAATCTACTACGATCTTCTTTTCTTATTCATTCATAGTAATCCTCTTGATACAAATGTTCTCAGCAGTATATACCATTGGTTTATGGAAGTGAAATGTTCCATATAAAATACGTCGTATTGGTATTCCGTATCAAAATAAGCCAAAGTCGATGATTTGTATGGACACGATAAATGAAATAATTATTTTATGGCTTTTGAAAATTAAATTTATTTAAATAATAAAAATCCAAATGATTAAAAAAAAATGAATTTCTAATAATCATCTACGAACAGCGATCTCCAGAATTTAATATGGACGAAGAAAAACGCTTCATATTTTTTTTTATTATTTTCGTCATTTTCGATATAGGGATGATAGGAAGGTGTTTAGCCGATTTGAAATTTGTTCATGCCAAGCATCTTATGAAATAACTTGAACAAATTAAACAGCGATGTGCTTTACGAGTGAGAATAACTTTATGAATGAGGCTATGATGAGGAATATATTGTTTTGATTAACATGAGATTTCGCAAAAGCAGAAAATATTGACAAATGATGAAAAAATAATATTTATGTCAAGGGCGTATCAGACACTCGCCACATAGAATTTTTTACTCCTCAAATGTGTTCCCGAATGCATGTACATGCAACTTGTAACTAATATCTCGTTCGTGCATTGTCTTGTGATGTCTAATGTCTATCTTTCTTTGTGTGCTATCCTCTCCCTAACTTTCTTTTCTTGCTTAACGCTTACAGAAAACCGGCAAAGGAAAACTAAGGTTCTCAGACGACAACAAAGTCGATGTGTCTCACAAAAATATTGTTCTTAAGAACTTGGCGAACAAAATAGCGAGTACGGAATCTTTGGATGATGAATACGATTCCGACGCGAGTAACGAAAGCACATTATCCGAAGGCGCGTTGAACAGATCCCGAAAATTGAGCCCGAAATTCGTTTCCGAACCAAACTTGAGCGTCCTAGATAATAACGACGAAACGCCGAAGAAAAAACGCGGGAACAGACTGTTTCGTTCGAAAATTGTAACCACGCAGGCTTTTAACAAGAAATATCAGAAACGAAACGGCGCTATTCGGGGTACGCCGACATGTGTTTCGTGTTTCGATGACCAAGACACGGGATCGGAAAACGAAGCTTCGTGCCACGAAATCAGTGGTGATAGAAGTCCTAATGGTGTGACTCCAAAGAAGCTGGTACTGCAGGATGATGTAAAACACTATCTAACAAGCACGCCGGGTATATCTGATGCTGTATTGTTTGATGACGACTGTGCAACGCCTTACACGATCAATTTTCGAAGAGCCTCAATGTCGCCTATTACGAAGTCGACGCAAAAGTTATCGAAAGCAATGCAGGTTTGTTCTCTTTTGCATGAATTGGGCATGTTATTGTTATTTCTATTTGTGTCTAATGTTTATGTTTTAAATGTGATAGGATAATTTATAGGTACATAATTTTTCACATTTAATATTTTATCAAATATTTACTTAAAGTAAATTGAAAATCCAATGTTGAATAGTTTGTTTTGTGTAGTTAGTGTAACTACATGGTACTCTTTTGCAGTACACGCGTCTTCTCCTGTACCTTCAGCATTTGATGTTTGACAGCTTCGTAAACTCGCAGCAATAGATTCTTAAATTTATAGTAAAAGAATTCTCTTTTACTACTTTCTCTTCGATGTGTTGAACGATTCAAGATTTTAAATTATTTTACTCTAAACAAGAGAATTTAGTTATCAAATGTTCGTATTTGAGTCCCCAATTGCAACAAAGTTCGATCGCAACTCGTGTGGATTCTTATCGACTAAACGGGTCACTGTTTTAAATAAGAAAAAGGTGGAGGTAACTGGTTGTTAACTTTCAATCGATCCGTTACTTCAGCCAAGTGTTATCCGCACTATATCAGAAATTAATCCAACATTAACAAATTTCCAGGAATCAATTATGACACCCCGATCCCGAAAGCCTCTAATAATAACTTCGGAACAACGCGACAGCATGCCGGAAACGGCTGTACAGAAGGATGTGTCCGCCAAATCGGATGGAATGTACCAGTCGATGTCGCCGAAAAACGATAGCGACTTCGTGTCCTCCGACGACGAGAATGACATCACTAAATCCACTTTTTCGTGTGAAAGGTAACAAAATGTTACTAAAAATGTTGATTAGGAAAATTATGTTATTAACAAGTTGTACTAACAAAATTAAGTTATAATAAGTTGAGAATATATGGAAAATGATGTTTCCTAATTGAATAGCTTCAGGATTTAACATACTAACATCCGAAACTTGGCTGTGACTTTTAAATCCGAAGTCACAGCTGATATTCCAAATTCAATAAAAGGACACTTGAACAAGGTAATTGGTTAAAGACTTTTTATAGAGTTTTTATTTGTTATCTGTGAGTCTCATTGCAGTATGTATACATAAATTTTTAATATTTCAGATCCAATCATTCAGCAAGCGCATCCCTACCACGAACGAATCCTTTCGACGCTCGCTCCCTATCCATTGGTGACGTCAGTCCTCTACGTTCAGAAAACACCAGATTTGTACTCGGCCACGAAAGACCTAACTTAGTAGATGATCTGAACACAACACTATGCGGAAGCGACGATGGCTTACCAAAATTCACAATATCTTATGACACAACGACCGAAAAAAATACAAAATCACTCACAGAACCCTTCAGAGAGTATCTGCTAAGCAGATCGGTGCTCACAGCGACACCAGTCGATCTCTCGTTGTTAAACAAATCGAATGATACCGATGACAAAATCAGCGATTCACTCCTCTACTGCTTAGATGGGAATGTCCCTACAGATCTCACATTATCTATAAGCAACCTAGCAGTTGACAAAGAGAGGGACTTAATGCGATCGCCGTTAACGAATATAAGTGTAAATATCGATAAAAGTCCGAATAGAAAGCGTGGTGCGAATTCCATTGCCTGTTTAGAAGAAACTTCTATGGAAACGAAAAAAGCGATGGTTGAGAAAGAAAATTTTAAAGAACAGGTTTTTGAAATTCGTGAGACTGAACTCTAGTTGTTGTTAAACTTTAGATTGCGCCAATGATTACTCGAGAATTCATTCGATCGTGTTTTATTTTTTATTATATTCCGCGTTTACACAGACTGGTGGAAAAAATCGGCGAGCCCAACGCAAGTCTGTATCTGTCTTTATGTTGATGGAATATGACGAAATTAATAATTGGTTGGTCCACTCGAAAGTTATAGATTTCCATAAATACTAATGTAAAATCAGTGTGAGATTAAGAACAATTTTTTTATTAATTTTGCCTTTACTTTTTAACTGGCTAGCGTTAAGCTTTCTTTCCTATGAGTGAAGTGGTATACCCAAGTCTCAGTTAGTTTTCTCGATTCCCTAAGTTGACACGCGTTAGTCAGTGAAAATGTACAGGCATTGTCGGAAAATTACGAAAATTATTTTGTAAGGTAAAGGCCAAAACCCAAGATAACTTTTTTATATAAGTGCCTTACCTAGGCTAGGTAGAACTTCTGGAATTAACAGAATATCCGCCAGCTTTTAGATGTTGTTGCATAATGTATGAGATTATTACTATTTAGATATATTGAAAATATCCGAATTATGGAACTATTGTATAGTATTTTTGTAATTTTTTTATATCACATTTTGAACCTTATCTCGTTGATTTAAATTTGATTTTTGATTGGAAACAAGACGGACATAAATATTTATTTTACCTTTCTCAGTATCCTTTGAATTTGACAATTTTATTGTTTTTAATGTAACTGTTACAGTTATGAAGTACGTTTAGAAATATTAAATATAGAATATTTGAATATAAAAATGTATTTATTTTATACTACTATTTGGACTTGTGTTGAGTTCCAATTCTCATAGGCTTTACCTTCTTCCCTCGCGCTATCGTCTACCTCCGCTATCTGAAGATCGGAATTACAGTACGTATTCTTCTGTGTACTAATAACAGGAATTACCAATAGACAAAATAACCAATAGGATTCTAATATTTTGTGTGATTATTATAGTAGTGCAGTGATAGCCTAGTAGTTAGTTCAAATCCAGCCTGCATCTCTGAATTTTCGGAATTAAGTGCGGATCAGAATTTGATTATCACTTGCGTTAACGGTGAAGAAAAATATCGTGAGGAAACCTGTACACCTGAGAGGGCTCCATAAAGTTCTCGATAGTGTGTGTAGTTCGCCAACCCGCACTGGACCAGCATGGTGGACTAAGGCCTGAATTAGTAGTGGTATTCTATTGGATATTTTATCTCGTCTCTGCCACTCTATTATGGCACTGGGAGACACTAGTACTGTAAGGTTAAACTCGTTGTTTTTGGGCTACTGAAAATCGTAACGACTGCTACTACGTATTTGTATGACACCCGGGATTAACCACATAAAATGCTTTTCGAGGCACACCAAGACATTAAACGACTCCAATGTTACAAAACTTTAATTCATTTTTACATTAGGATTAGTATGTATTGTTGTGAGGGGGTGCAAGTGTTTCAGATCATAAAGATAATAAGGCATCCGATTAAGAGTAAGATGGACATGCAGCAGTAGAATTGACAGCATATGCGATAACCGAAGTTTACAAATCTCTCGTTATAAGGTTCCTTGCTGAAACATGAAAAGTGAAAAATATGAGTCTATAAAATTTCTTACGACACAAGAATAAATATTGTTAACAAGTGGTTTCCTAAATTTCGTTTCGATTACCAACCTTATTTGCGGTCGAAAAACACGTCATCCATCATCCGTAGATTGCGGAAGCAACGCGACAGCAGAAACAGCTTGATACAAATTTGTTTTTGCTGCCGCGTCACGTTCTCAATACGTACGATGTGTTTTTGAAGCGCACATTGTAATCGTTAAAAAATTCAATTGAAACCATACTGGGTAAGATCACGAGGCCGTTTACACCGTGTGCTTGAAATATTAACAAAATTATTGGATTCCGCCGTTTCATCAGTATGATAACTACGTAAGAAAAATCTTACAGCCCCACAACGACCAACAAACTGCATCTCTTTTCGCTTATACATTTTTAATAGAGTATATGGAATAGTATGTTTATTAGCCACATAAACTCAGATTAAACGAGAGAAATAATTTTAGAATGATTTGCAAGAGATTTATGGAATTAAGCTAATGCTAAGGAACCGAAAGGGAATCTGCACTTTTTTATTGTTTTAGCTTCTCCGGTGTAAACTTTGCATTGTAAATCGATCGAGTCTGTCGAAAGAAACTTACACTAGGGCCTCCGATTGATGGAGAGCACGAAATGGACCAATCGGAGCGCCCAACGCGTTCGATGTAGTAAATCGAATTTGTCAAAAGAAACTTACATTAGAGCCTCTGGTCTGATTGTATTTTCACTAATTGAAGTTTACAAGAGATCAATTAAACCACTTACTATGGCTTGAGCGTCCTAGCAGTCACGTATCGCGATTCTGAAGCGGGCTTCGCTTCCGTACCTTTTATCTTTTTAATTTTTTTCTGTTTCTTCTGTTTCTTTTGTTTCTTTTGTTTCTTCGGTTTAGTTTTGAACTCAATTCCTTCCTCTTGGCTTGGTTGTATTACGAGTTTAGGTTCTACGTGACGTCGTTCTTTCTTTCGTCGTTTTAGCTGTTTTTTGTACTCAGCAGCTTCCCTTTCGCGGCGAGCGTTTTCAACTCGCGCAGCTTGTAGCTGTTTTAGTTCACGCTTTGTGGGGGGCTCTATTACGAGTTTGGGTTCTTCGAAAATAAATTCTTTCTCTCTTTGCTTGAGCTGTTCTATAAACTCCGCTTCCCTTTCACGACGAGCTTTCTCTATTCGTAAAGCAACTAGTTTTTTTTGTTCTAGCTTTGTGAGTTTGATTAGTTGTTTCAACGCTTTCCGTCTCCTATACCATTGGCAAATTTTGGTACCTCTGGTTTGACGTTCTATTAGTGTTGGTTTCTGTTTGAAGCTCCAAGGTTTTCGCCTTTGAAAAAATTGGACTGTAGTAGGGGATTTTTCTTGGTAAGTGGTGATTTTTATTGGTACTGGTAAGGGGCTACTTTCTTCGATAACGACGTGTGGTCTGTTAACAAATCTAATAGTGAGCTTCGGTCCTATCGTTCGTTATTCTAGGGAATTGTTGATAATTACATAAGAAATGACTGAAGTGGATATGCAATTCTTTCGCAAGTGAGACTGTTGGTTGAAGGTTCTATCTCGAGACCGGGTTGTTAGTGCGTTTTTTACTAAAAATTCTCAGTAGCAACCCCGGAATCATGACAGGTAGGTAGCAATAGCCTCGCTCACTATTACATGGAAGTGTGTGTGTACAATAGTTCACAACTTTGCCTAACCCTCTAGGGATACACGCGATATATCGCAGGATTATTGAAAAAACGAACTAACTAGTGAAAAAAAATGTGTTGATAATTTTATTTATTGTTTATAATATATAGTGAGAGGACCCACAGTAATTCGTTTTAACTTTAGATATAAAATGGAAAATTAAATGATTACCCGTCGATATTTGGGAAAGAGGACTACCAGTAATAAACCCAGCGTGGTATGGCTGAGACAGGTCTCCTTTTAGGAGAAAGCTACATGCAAATAACTCTAAGACCGAGAAGAGAAAGTAAATAAAAAAATTACTTCCATCGTACGCCTTTCTTGTTCTTGCAATCTGGGCATAGCTTGCCCTTAGGGCAGCTGCATGGTTTCCCTTTAGTGGCCTGCAAGATCTTACCAATCATTTGGATTCGACATATTTTTTCTGACTGTTGTTTCGGACTAAGGTCTTATCATTCCCGAGTACATGCCCGTGCCTTGCAGGACATTGGGGCTGATATATTATATTCGTTTTGTTGGTCTACATGGATCCTGGTCAATTTGAGGACAGAAATTACACCGAGAAAGTGTCTGTCAGGTTTGACATTGACGTCATTTGGAGGTGTTGCTGCATTTAACTCTAGAAATAGATTACAAGCAAGAAGTATTATATCTACGTTATTCCGTTATGAATAATTATCTTTCAAATCAGCGCTGGGTGTCAAGCCTAGCACATGCTGAGTTGGTAACCTATTCGGTATGGGTATGCCTGACAGCACATTTTATTTAAGTGTGTAGATATTTATTTTTCTTTGTTTATTTTATTTTCTATAATGTTTGTGCTGTCGGTTACACTGATGCGGAATAAATGCTTTTTCTTTCTTTCTTTCACTTTTTGACTGCTTATTGGTCTAGTGGTTGCAAGTGCGACTGCTGAGCGTGAGGTCCTGGTTTAGATTCCCGAGTCGAGCAAAGTGTGATTGGGTTTTTCTGTGTGGACATTCTCAGTAGCAGCACGGAGTCTGGAACTGTGCTCGGTAGATGGCAATAGGCTCGTCCCCTATTACATGGGACTCAATAACGGCATCGGCGAAATGTGGGTTTACAATGGTACGCCTCTACCTAACCCTTCGGGCAATACAGGCGTGATACTATGTTATGTTATGAATATTAAGTGTAAGTTTCAAATTCTATATCTGGGGGTCTAGTACTGGTTTTCCTCGATTAAGACAATAGTTAACATAAGTCAAAAATGTATGAAAATAATGAGCGTACGCGCACAATTTTTGCATTCATTTTTGGCTTAACGGTAACCACGATTAAGGTCGAGGAAAATTCACATTAGACCTGGTGATTTTGTACACTTCTCTCTTTGTTCGATTGTACATACTTACATAGGTACAATTAATAAACCCGTCGACATAATCTTCGTTTCCTTAGTTCCGACTTCTTGATCTCTAGTGTAATTTGTTATGTTAATAACTTATAGTTTGTCAGATGGCCATAAACTAACGTAGCATAGGATCTAGAATATTATGAATAAATTATTAGACTGACGGCTTCGTAGGCCGTCGGACAGAGATGCAAATGATTGTACAGGAGGATAATTTTATATCAATGACGGGATAAGAGGGGCTCGTAGCTACACAAATATCGCGCAGATCAGTCGATCTGCGAGGTTAAGCAGCGTTTACTGAGCTCAGTCCTTGGATGGGTGACCGTTCTTCACACATTGAGGAGCAGGGTTGTTGCGAATATCAGCATCAAAATCCGCGGATTATCAGCATTATTTTCGTTATGTGTTCGTTGAAGGCGGGACTTAGCGGAGCCACGTGGCCACTCATAGACAGATAAACAAAAACATCTGTCAAATGCTGTGTAAATTTATAGTAAGATAGATGTTATATTTAAGTAATTTATTAATATCAGCATCAGCATCCGCTGATACAGTGAAAACCTGCATCAGCAACAACCCTGATCTGGAGTTAGGTAACTGGATCGTCATGGGGCCAAGAGAAGCGTTAGCTTGATTTATCATACCATATTAATCTCTGTACATACAATATTGATCAGCTGTTCATATACGTATTGTTAATTATAGCGATTGATACATCTCCGCCTCTGGGAGTGTCATGTTCAGCAAGGCATGTTGTGGTTGATATGTAATCAGATATGTAATCACCCCATTCGAGCGTCAACGTCAATCAATAATCGGCTATCGTACTCCACAGTAGCCAACGTAAAATGAACTTTTCTTGACCTTCTACACATACGTATATTAATTTTGTCAAAGTGAAAAAGTACCATTTTATAGCTGGTTTTTACATTTCATTTTTCCATCTTCTACGAATATTAATTTTGTCAAAGTGAAAAAGTACCTACCATTTTAAAGGTTATTTTTAAATATAATTTGTCCAGATGCATTTGTCTAAATTTCTCGACTTTTTTTTCACTAATTACAAAGATATAGAAAAGTGTTCTTTGATTATGTAGGTATTCGATTCGGTTTTATCATGATTGGGGTAGGTGAGAGACGATTAACGCTCTCTGCCTAACCCTTTCGCAGAGTACAGGCGTGATGCTATGTTATGTTATGTAAAAAATTATAATTACAAGTTTGTTATCAAATATGTAGTATCATGCTGTAGACGGCTTGTCGGTGGATAAATTAATAGGCATTATTAGGGGAAATTGATTTTGTACGTACGTACTTACCTATACGATCACCTAAAATATAATGATTCTTTTAGTTATATAATTGCATTTTGTTAAATCCTTTCATCAAATTCAAGCGGAGCTTAACTTGCCTAATCAGGCAAGTTAAGCTCCGCTTCACATTTTGATTAGTTTTGAGAATTGAAACTATGACATTTCTTATCTGAATTAGATTTTAAATTTAATACTGTACGTATCGGTTTTTAATCGTATTAAACAAAGTGTAGATAGGTACTGTTGCATGGAGACGGGACTTTGAATTAAACCCTAATTATATACTTTGACTCAGACTTGGAGCCGGGTTAAGCAAGCGCGAGGCCCGTAGCAAATTCTATTGAGGGGCCCTTGATCTGCTATGGGCTCTACTATTTGTAGAAATTGTGCGATGTGCGGTTAGCGTATAAAATTCGTTGTTTTATTTTCGCCAACAAAATAATCAGTTACCGATTGTCGGACGTGCATTGTCTTAATCGGAAAACAGGTGTAACGCTTAAAGTTTTTGTGACATCAAGTTCAATATACCACGTCTTAATAAGTTTCACTCAAAAAATTTTGCTCAAGCGGAGTTGGATACGCGGGGCCTCCTTTTGTGCGGGGCCTGTAGCAATGGCTACTCTAGCTACGTGGTTAATACGGCACTGCTCAGGCTGCCTCATTGATCTAGTGGTCGCAAGTTGGCGACGACACGGTTGGCGCAGTGGCTAAGCGATTAGCTTTCTGCGCTACGTGTCGCGGGTTCGATCCCCGCACGGAACAAATATTTGTATGATCTACAGATAGTTGTTTCGGGTCTGGTTGTTTGTGCATGTGACATGTATGTTTGTAAACTGTACCCACGATACAGGAGAAATCCTAGTGTGGGGCAAAGTTTAAAAAAAAAAAAAAAAAAAAAGTGCGACTGCTGAGCGTGAGGTCCTGGTTTCGACTCCCGGGACGGACAAAGGGTTATTGGTTTTTCTGTATGGAAATTCTCAGTAGCAGCATGGAGTCTAGAATTGTGCCCGGTGGATAGCAATAGGCTCGCCCCTATTACATGAGACTCAATAACAACATCGGCGAAACGTGGGTGTACAATAGTACCTAAACCTCTACCTAACCCTTTGGGGAATACAGGCGTGATGCTATGTTATGTAGATACCTACCTAAATTAGTTTGTATCGAAATTACATCGTTAAGACAGTACAATTACTGTCATTACGCTTAAAAAAGTAACATATAAACAACCTTCCTTCCCTTAAATTCTAACAGTGGTTCCATCAACAGTACACAATGGCCGGCTAGCAAATTGGTTCTGAGCCGAGTTGCAATACAAGAGGCGATTTAATTTGTGATGGTGACACCGTAACGTCGAATATTCGTGCCGTACCTATTCATTGGGAGGAGAGATAGGAATTTTGGATGCGGCTAAACAGTATGTATCGTTTGTTTTTGGTAAGGAATCATGGCTGCACGGTATCCTTCAAGGCTCTGGGGGCCTAGTACTTTTCTCTTATGGCATGCAATAACACATCCATAAACGAACATACTTAAATTATATACATATTATTGAACTTCTAAGAAATAAAATAAATTATTCTATTCTTTTTAACAGCAAATAAGATTTTTTTGTTGTTAAATCTAGTTATCATCGTCAGCCAAAAGACGTCCTCTGCTGAACGAAGGCCTCCCCCAAAGGGGGGGGGGGGTGCCATAATCCCCATGCTTGGCAGGCGGCTTGGGGATCGCAGTGGCTCACCGATTAGTGAGAGGACGCTGCTGCCCGTCCTCCGGTGTTTGGCCGCAGTTTTAAGACGTACCCGGGTCAATCTACAATAGTTATACGATGACCGATAAACAGAGGTGGTACCATCATTTTTTTAATTAAAAAAACTTTGCCCCTCACGTGGAATAATTCCTGTTTCATTCACATAGACTTAGAATTTCGCTTACGCTAAAATCTATACACATACACAAAGACCCTGACCCGAAACAACTATCTGTAGATCATACAAATATTTGTTTCGTGCGGGAATCGAATCTGCGACACGTAGCGCAGCAGTCGATCTCTCAACCACTGCGCCAACCGTGCCGACGATTTAATCGAAGACGAATTGTGATAATGAAATGTGCCAGTCAGCAAAGTACTAAGGGATCTTTGAAGATTAGTTTGGGTCCTAAATTCAATCAATGGTGATTACTATATCTATAAGGCAGTTTGTATATACTTTATGTAACTATTTTGAATATATACCAGATCCAAACGCGTTTATACTAGGATTATATAGGTAAACTCAAATTTCATTAGCAGTTAGTTGTGCAGCGGCCGGCATTTGGATCGGAGCTCGGAATGTTGGTGAATGTCCAATCAGAATATTGCAATGGTTCATTCTCTAACTGTAACAATAAAGGAAGAATATTATGGAATATGTATGAATTTTTTATGAATTATTATCAGCATTAGTTCAAACCGGGCCCGCACTTCTAATTTTTCAGAATCATACGAATCTGAATTTGATTATCATTTTCGTTTACGGTGAAGGTATAAATCGTGAAGAAACTTGTGTGTAGCCCGCCAACGTACATTAGGCCAGCATGGAGGACTATAACGGCCTCACCATTCTCGTCTTGAGAAGAGGCCTTTGCGTAGCTGTGGGACAGAATGGGCTGAATTCATTACTTATATATCATCAACATCAATCTCTGCTGGGAGTCAGCCTTGTTCTCGGAGTGAGAGGCCATAATCTATCACGTGGACACAGTAAAGTCTCGTAGAAGTCAGTCCTTAACATCACTAGGTGTCACTATGACCATTGGTTAAGCGCAGTGACTATGGTAATATTTACTCACGACCGTGACACGAACATATACTGATATAACGGGGTCCCTCTTTTCCACTTAAAGGATACCTAGAAGAAATCTTTGTATGCGATAAGGCCACGATTTGTACCATATACAATATAGTATAACATAACATAGCATCACGCCTGTATTCACCGAAGGGTTAGGCAGAGGTGTACTTTTTGTACACCCACATTTCGCCGACGCACAATTCAAAACTACGGGCTGCTACAAAGAATTTTAGAAAATCTCAATAACACTGCTCCACCTAGGAATTGAACACAGGACCTCATGCTCAGCAACTGCGCTTGCGATCACCAAACCAATGAGGGAGTTAGATAGATATTTTTTTGTGTATGTCAGAATAAAGAAAAATATAACAAACTAGTTGCTATATTTGTCTAAACTCATGTTCAACATACAGACCCATTTATAAGTTAACAAGTATATTAAATGGTCTGCTAATTATTTACAAAGAGCTGGACATTGAACACGCACGTGTTAAGATAAGGCCACAGAGCAATCATGTGCAGTTGATACCTTACATTAATATGGTTAGGTAATTTGTCTATCCTACTTCCTACTTAATCCTTCCTACTAATATTATAAATGTGAAAGTTTGTGAGGATGGATGGATGGATGGATGTTTGTTACTCTTTCACGCAAAAACTACTGAAACGATTTGGATGAAATTTGGCACAGATATAGATTAAAGTCTGGAATAGCATATAGGCTACATTTTATCCCGGAAAAACGCGGGCGAAGCCGTGGGCAGAAGCTAGTATTATAAATGTGAAAGTTTGTGAGGATGGATGGATGGATGGATGGATCTTTGTTACTCTTTCACGCCAGAACGGCTGAACGTATCTGGATGAAATTTGGCGCAGAGATAGATTAGTTATTATTATTACATATTATTAGTACATAGGCTACTTTTTATCCCGGGAAAATGTACGGGTGCGTAAACCACGCGGGCGAAGCTGTGGGCGGAAGCTAGTATTTTATATACACGGGAGGTCGCTTTTACCTTTACGGCCTAATATGATTTGCGTATTTTTTGTAGACGTGCAATGACAGCACGGTTGCCGCAGTGCTGAAATGATCGACTGCTGTGCCACGTGTCGCAGGTTCGATTCCCGAACGGAACAAATATTTGTATGACCTACGTACGTTCGTCGAGTGTGGTGGGGATTTGTTCGACATAGGAAATGAAATGAAATTATTTATTTTGCATTTAGGATTTTTCAATCACTTTTACGCGTATTTTTTAAACTAGATGGCGTCGGCTTTTCCTATGATTATCCCTGAGAAAAAACGCCGAAACAAACTCAGGGGTCAAGGTCTATTTTAAAGTCCAGACAGATTATAGTAAGTATTTATGTGAGACAAATATAGGGTGGAATGAAGACTCACACGAGAGTTTAAAGTTAAGCTTATGTGTATTTCATAATGTTGATATTGATGGCACGGTTGGCGCAGTGGTTGAGAGATCGACTGCTGAGCTACGTGTCGCGGGTTCGATTCCCGCACGGAACAAATATTTGTACGATCTACAGATAGTTGTTTCGGGTCTGGGTCTTTGTGTATGTGAATACACACCGTGCCTCGGAAAGCACATAAAGCTGTTGGTCCTGCGCCTGATCTCTCTCCGGTCGTGTCGGATTGCCGTCCCATCGGACTATGAGAGTGAAGGAATAGAAAGAGCACCTGTGTTTGCGCACACACTTGAGCTATATAATATCTCTTGCGTAGTTGGCTAATCTCCGGTGAGATTGGCCGCCGCCGCCGTGACCGTTATTTAAGTATCTCTAAATATATTTTTTTACTATAAATAACTCTTATAGCATTAAAAATGTTATCAACCAAATTATGCGTCTAATTGGCGGTGACGTAAAATACAATTTTTCCATGGTTAAGTTCAAAAGGTTTATTTAATATATAGATAATTATGTACTTTATCAAACGTATTGTTATTTACTTTTATATAAAAATATTGTATTGAACATAATAGGGGTCATTGTTGACGTATTTTATATAACATTAGGACAATATTAGTTTAATAATATTTTTGTTTTTATTACTGTCTCATTGGAACTACTTCTTTGGACTAGAGGCCGCAGGCGCGGCTAATGAACGTATATATATATAAATATACGCGAGATTTTATTTTACATGTCTGGTATTTGGTCGGTTTACATTAATACCGTTGAAGAGTGCATACGACTAAACATAATAGCAATTAAGCTGCAGACTCGTAGATTGCGAAAGGTGATCAAGACCAAGTTGAATTTTATACCAAACACAATATCACGTCGGGGTTACCAGTATTGAGGAACGAGGTATGGTTTCCATTGAAAAAGGAGGATCCTCCGACCAGGCAAGGTAAGTCTTCGTATGCTTCACTCCGATAGATGGCGCTTTACTTAGAGTTGTAATCGCTACCTCCAATTTACCAATGCTACGTAATTACACCTCTGTTCAACTAATCTTTGGCACCCGTTAATAAGCCTGCGTTAACTTGCATCGTACACTCCGTAACATGAACTGTCAATTGACGCAATTCCTCTATTTGTTGCGTGCAATACTCATTTGTTTATATACATATTATCTCTAGGCCAGCAAACTTGATATTCCAGTCTCTAGTAGGAAGTGATTGAGACAACTGATAATAGTTTTATCGACTGGTTCTAAGGGTTTCCAGATAATATTCAAATGCTATTTAATCAAAAGGAGAATTTTCAATTTTCTTTATAAATAAATAGACCGGTTTCATTGGTCTAATAGTATCTAATATGGTTACTGAGCGGAAGAACTAAGATCGATTCCCTGTTTGGTCAAAATGATTAAGTGTTCTATTAGGAAATTCGCTTTACCAACCCGTAATTTGAATTTTTGGAATTATACCTCAAATAATTTTTGATTTTTCGAGTCATACAATAATTGACATTGGTACAAAATTGACACAGCTACATATATAGGGCTAATATCAAGAAATTAAATCATTTTTCTTGTGTTCTTTGCCTAGAATAGTTTCATTTACGATCGTCAATATCAACCTTTTGCGAAGCCGGGTACCAATGTTAGGGTGAATGAATGCTATACAAGGCGACTGCATTCTTACCCATGCCTCTCTTACTCGGCCACAAGTATCTTGATTTAGGTTCAGGCAAAAAAGTAAAGCGCCATCTATCGGATTGAAGCGACAACAGCAAGTCCTGAATGGTACTACGAGAGTTTACAACGATTCTAACACATATACGAATGTCCGACGACAACCGTCGGGCTTCGGCCCGACAGGCTAACCTTGCCTGGTGGAGGATACTCCCTTTTCAATGGCGGAATACCATACCTCGTTCCTTCATAAAGTTATTACACTGATTATTTGTCGATTTTTTTGTTTTATAATGCGATTAGCTACCGCTCGCGGCTTCGCCCGCGTGGCTTAGGAACCCGTACATTTTTCCGAGACAAAAAGTAGCCTATGTATTATTCCAGACTATGATCTATCTCTGTTCCAAATATCATCCAGATCCGTTCAGCCGTTCAGGCGTGAAAGAGTAACAAAGATCCATCCATCCATCCATCCTCACAAACTTTCACATTTATAATATTAGTAGGATAAAAATATATTGGAATATAAACAAAGAAACCCGTTTACAGTGGTGTTCGGGAGTTCTTTGCCTTAAAATAGTGTTCATTTTTTGTACAGTCTCCGTTAAACACCCTTTGTGTTTCAATACTTTCGTCTCTTATATTACTTTGTATTGTTGTGTATGTAGTGAGCTTCTATTTCTACTATTACTATCTACATTTAGATAGTAATGGTAGAAATAACTCACTCCAGATTTCATACAGTCCCTAAGTTCAGATACGTAAAGGTTTTTAATATAATACAGGCTGTTGTTTTTAATATACGTATTTTTGTTAAGAAGCAAAATTTATTTAATTTAAATGTTAAGTTTTAAATGATCTTTAATTATCTTACGAGTACATTATATTGTGGTTCATACAATTAGATTTTAGTTATTGGAAGCGAAGTAATTTGACCCGGGTACATCTTAAAACTGCGGCCAGACACCGGAGGACGAGCAGCAGCATCCTCTCACTAATCGGTGAGCCACTGCGATCCCCAAGCCGCCTGCCAAGCGTGGGGATTATGGCAAACCCCCCCTCGAGGGAGGCCTTCGTTCAGGAGTGGACGTCTTCTGGCTGATGATGATGATGATGAAGTGGAAGCAACTTTAACAAAAGTAAAAGACTATATTTTTTATTTTTTTTAATCGAATATTTTTGCTAAAATTTAATGTTTTATATAGGTACACAAGCGAAGTACTATACAATCACGAATCTTAGGAATTTTAGAGTCTATAAAACTGATATTTGGCGATCCTTAAAGGGTGTAGGCATCCGCTATGAAAGGATTTTCCAATATTTAACCTATAGAGTGAAATCGAGTATCAAAGTATAAATGAAAAATCTTTCTACGGAGACGGAATCGCGAACTCATTTAATAGATTCGTTTTATGTATTGAAATTATTTTAGTTAATGCCTTAATTGAATAAATCATTGTTTCTGCTACCCGATGTATACTTTAATCAAATACATTATCAAACACGTCACAAACACAATAATAATTTATAGTACGTATACCTATCTCAAACGCGGACGTCGTTCACTACTCAACGCTTGCTATCGTATCGATGTAAAAGTACGCAATATGTATTAAATAATACACTATTAATAGAAAAATAATAGTGAATATAATAATTTTTAATAGTAATAGTGATAAAAATGTGTTACAAGTCGTTGTTGCGTGGCGTTTCTTCTGTGAAGGCACTCAGTTTGCAGAGGAGATGGTTTTCTGTTCATGGTGTTAGTTTAAGTGTAAGTACTTACTATAAAATTAATCTAGTTCAGGTATATATTTATACAATGATAGTGAAGGGAAGCCATAGCTCATATAATATGATTATATCATTATTATATTACAATATTACTAACAAACTACTTTAACAAAACTAGCTAACTGCTAGCCTTTTGGTATTATACTGTGAGTTTATATTGTTACTGAATAAATAAATATATTTACATACACAAAGACCCAGACCTGAAACAACTATCTGTAGATCATAGAAATATTTTTTCCGTACGGGAATCGAACCCGCGACACGTAGCGCAGCAGTCGATCTACAACCACTGCGCCAATTGTGCCGTCATTATTTGACCGAACATCAGACGAAGAACAATTTTATCTACAAGTTACAAAGAATATAGAGCAGAAGTGCTTTAGCTAGGACCACGGATAGCGCTATTGCAGTGCTTGCCAGCAATACATTGTGACTGCGGCTTGGCGCGCGTTGCATTGACATAAACTTTTGCAATACAAGTTTGTAGAATTTAGTAGTTTGGAGAATTTATTTGCGGTTACATTTTTGTTTTAGTTCCACATAATATGTGCCTGCCGCTAGCCATATCGATCAACAGTATTGATGAATGAATGGTTGTAGGTATGTGGTGGGGTTATTTGGAAGTCAACGAAAGGTAGCTCCGTTTTTGGACTCAAATAATTAATCTGTTTAAATGGGGTATATACCATGAGTGGTGTGGTGTGGGTGTTGATATATACCATGAGCAATACTAGAGACCCGGGTACGTCTTAAAACTGCGGCCAGACACCGGAGGACGGGCAGCAGCGTCCTCTCACTAATCGGTGAGCCACTGCGGTCCCCAAGCCGCCTGCTAAGGTTTGCCATACTCCCCACGAGTATGGCAAACCCCCCCTTGAGGGAGGCCTTCGTTCAGCAGTGGACGTCTTATGGCTGATGATGATGATGATGAATACCCTAGAGAAAGACCTAGCTGTTGAAATAAAGGGAAAAATTAAAAAGTATACGTGACGGCAGTGATAGCCAAGCAGTTGAACACTTGCCATCCATGCTTGAGTGTCCGAATACGAACCCGGCTCGCACCTCTGAATCGAATTTGTGCGGATCAAAATTTGATTATTATCTACTTGCGTAAACGAGATTGAGTTGAAGGGACAAACTGAAAGGACTTCATAAAGTTCTCGATGGTGTGACTCGAACCAGGCCAGCGTGGTCGACTAAGGCCTAAACCAGAGGTACCCAGACTTTTTTCTCATAGACCACTTTCAAAATTTAGCTGGTTCCGTTGGACCCCCTGTAGATACATTTCTACCATATTGTAAATTGAATTGTAAACCCCCATTTTTTTTGTCACGCCAAAGTAGACCCCTGGGGACCCCTGGGGATCCACCTGGACCACTTTGGGGACTAATGGCCTAAACACTCCTCGCTCATTCTGAGAAGAGACCCAAGCCTAGCACCAATTTATTATGACCTTGCTTCTTCATAGCGTTGCGTTCGTAAGCCCGTAGACATTGATATAAAAAACAGAAGAAATACGTCATCAGTGTCATTTTATGTTTGACGACACTTGGTGCACTTGGCTAAGTGAATAAGCTTTCTGCGCTTCGTGTCGTGAGTTCGATTTCCGCACGGAATAAATATTAGTATGATCTATATCAGTTGTTTCAGGTCTTGTCGTGTGTGCATGTGACATGTATGTTTGTAAACTACAGAATACAGGAAAAATCACATTTAAATAAGGACAATGTACTTATTTTATAAGACATACGTACCAAGTAATTATCCAGTGTTTACCTATAAATTATTAAACCGTTTTATTACTTTAAAAACATACTGATAAGTGCCAAAGACTTTTGTAGCTAGTTTGTGTTATGTCTACGTTCTGAAAACTTTTGGTGCAAAGGTGATATTTTGGTATGATATACAACATAGTAACACGCCTATATCTATCGAAGGGTTGGGCCGACACCCACATTTTGCCCATGTATTAGGAACTTATTGCCATTTACGGGGCAGAACTCCAAACTCCGGGTTCTTTCAAAGATTTTTCCAACAGTATGTGAAACAACGCGTTTAAAATTTTGTCAGTAACGTCGGCGCAGTGATTAAACGTTCAACTTCTGAGCAACGTGTCGCGGGTTCGATTCCCGCACAGAACAAATCATTGTATGACACACAGATTGTAGAGCCGGTCAGGTGATTACGTAAGAAAAATCTACAGCAACAGCGACCAACAAGCAGTGCATCGTTTTCTCGCTTATATAATACTAGCTTCCGCCCGCGGCTTTGCCCGCGTGGTTTATGAACCCATACATTTTTCTGGGACAAAAGGTGCTTATTCCAGACTATAATCTATCTCTGTGCCAAATTTCATCCAGATCCGTTCAACCGTTCTGGCGTGATTGAGTAACAAACATCCATCCATCCATCCATCTTCACTAACTTTCACATTTATAATATTAGTCCATCTTATCCCCCATCAGAGAACAGATTTAGTAAAGTATAATACATTTCTACACCATTATCAAATAGTGTCAAATATTATAATCCTTATGTACTGATAATGCGCCTGCTATACAAATACAAGGATTATTGCCACACAAACTCCGATAGTGTTTACAAACTAATTTCACAATTACTTCACTTTGTTTGTGAGATTAGCTAATAATCGTACTTAATGGGTGTCAGAGTTTCAGTTAGTAGATTAGAAATACCATTATAAAACTAGATTTGGCAGAGTATTGCTTTACTGCTGCTACTGCTTTATGTATTATAACAGATGAATCAAATTCAAATACTAGACATCATATACCGTTTAAGTATTAAAATATAAAACAGACTTCCACTTTTTTTAAATAAAATTGACCTTGAGTCCTCAGTTTGTTTCGGCGTTTCTTCTCAGGGATAGTCATAGGAAAAGCCGACGCCATCTAGTTTAAAAAAAAGTGTAAAAGTGTTTGAAAAATTTTAATTGCAAAATAAATAATTTCATTTCGGGAAAATTAGGTATTTGCGTATCGTAAAATCCCGTCATATTGAGGGTTAAAGCACCAGTACCACCCTGTATTTATATAATTATGGTGGGTTGAAAGTTGACATTTGAAAAGTTGAAAGGTCTCCAGTGATAAACACTACGTTGCTTTACCTAAACCAAAATATATGAAGACAGTTCCCAGTATAAGCAGGCGGTTAAAATGTGTCCATTTTCCTGATACAAACACGTCACTGCCTCTTACCACGCCCACGGGGAGTGATAGGAGTTTATTATGTCACGTACCTTTGCGTTATGATGCAGATACAATATTTACATGCCTATATATTATAGTAACCTACAATTTATTGCAAACAGACCACAACGATGTTCATTTGTCAATCACAAATATAACAACAAAGACGTACATACATACTGCATAATTCCAATTTAATCAAAATTAGAATTCTTAAGACCGTTATTAAAAACGTACGTACGTTAAGTTCGAAACAATACTTATTAAAAAAAAAAGTAATAATCTCTTGTTTGTTCACACAATAAGTGTTTATTATTATCAAACATTATGATAGAATGTTCGAGTTTATCAGCATAACGTTTTAACTAGTGGAGCGGGATGGTAATGTGTTTTTATTCGTAAGATAACAGAATTAAGTGTACGGAATACAGTATATGAGTAGTGTTGTCGAAATGTTGCAATTATGCGGTGGTGTGGTAAGAAAAGTGAATGGGAGGAGGTTTTATACTGTCATCGGCTGGGATAGGACGCCGGCAGTGCGTGCGAAAGTTTTAGAGGTAAGTTTGATTTAGTTACTTTTTTCAGTTAAGTAATCAGTATCTTTATTTAGATGAATTTAGGTAAAGAAATCGTGATTTTAGAATGTTGGGGTAATGCTGCGCTAGGTGTCGCGGGTTCGATTCCCGCACGGAACAAATATCTGTATGATCTACAGATAGTTGTTTCGGGTCTGGTTGTGTGTGCATGTGACATGTATGTTTGTAAACTGTACCCACGATACAGGAGAAATCCTAGTGTGGGGCAAAGTTTAAAAAAAAAAAAAAACAAAAAAAAGTGCTATCGTTTCAAATGTACAATTAGATCTAAAGTACAGGCGTAATTAATGATTGTAGGTATAAAATAATTACCGCATAATTTACTGAAACTAATATTCATTGACGAGGAAATAATAGGGTTGAAGATATTAATAACATTTCGTTACTATAGTTAATTATCAACTTATTAAAGCAGAGACTGGTCAAAGGTCACCAATTGAGGGCGAAGTTCATCGACATAAAAAATAAAAACTGTTTATAAATTTTCCAGTGACAAGGGTCTAAGTATAAAATGATTTGTTTACCGCAACACTTTTCCTTTACACAATATAACTTTTTATCAAAGCAAAGTGAGGTTCAATTTATTTCTAAATAGAGTTACCCCTGCTGTGCCGCCCGCTGGTTCATTCGTCCGGTTATTACTTGGCACAGTGGGTATTAACCGGAAAATCTCTAAATTGCACTGTGGATAGTAGACAATGTAGTTATTGCCCGGGTTTTAGTATATCGACGGCTACTTTGTATATATGTAAACTACTAAAATTATTGATTTTATCTATTAGTTCAAACAAGAATTAGTAAAATTATATTTTTAATTCTTTGTTCTAAAGGTTTTCGGCTTATAATATAAAAAAAAAAACAAGATTATTTTTACACCTCTAGTAAAGTCAACAGTCGCCTTGTTTAGATATGGACAGCCATAAGATAGGAAGTAAAATGGCCATAGACAATAGAAACCCCCGACTAGTTGCTTTTTAATTTCATTATCTATGATAGTTTTCTGTTTTGCGTAGAAACAACAGAAGTTCCGTCCCCAGGGACATATGTACCTAAACAGTAAAAACTAATTGTTTATGATAGATATCACATTAAACAAGGAAGTGTTATAACTTATAACAGACGTTACGTTATCTATTGTCCATTATACAATTAGGTTTCCTTGACACTATCAGTTATCCCGAATGAAAAAACAATAAACATACCTACATTCCTAAAAGTTATTAGAATATTAGCTAGACGAAAAGTCTAAGATCAGCTTTACATTCGTGCGTTATTCGCAGCTTGGGTTCGCGTTGAGAAGAAATGTAAGCAGCATAATATTCACACCAGTGACGTAGCGTGGGTTTCAATTTCATCGCCCCCTTATTTAGGTTTCCCTGGTTTCGTCACAGAATGAGAAATAAAAAGTTTCGAGCTCGGTCAGAACATGTCCGGTGCGATATAATTATTTAATAAAATGGTTCAAATATTTATAAGGTATAGTAAAGTATTATTATTATTATTTATTGTGAAATTTTGCCGCCCCCTAAAAATGCAGGCCGATTCACACTTTCATTCAAGCTCAAATCATGGGTACGCGAGTGTGCCGCTGCCTTTAAATTATCATTTCGCGAGCTAGGGTGGCTCTGTTGAGCATTAGAAGCAAGTACTAGTTTACTATACTGATGAGGTGTTAAACAGTTTATAAATTATACATAGCATGTATAAATGTATATCCTTAGCTTTATTTATTTATGTGGTCTCTGCTAATTTGCATAACATCAAGTCTATCCTTGAAGAATAGAAGAGGATTAATCAAATAATATCTAATGGGTAGATATGCTATCTTAGATTATACTTAAAGGACCAAATAACACTTTGCGCAACCTGGAATTGAAGAACCTCACGCTCAATTACTTTTGGTACTAAACTATTACTTAATGTTAATTAACCTCGGAATTCTAACCGAGACCTCAAGGTTTATAGAACTAACAGCGACTATTTACACTGATTATATTTTTACACATACAATTTATCATCGTTATCATTTATTTATTCAAGCATAATGTACATAATATAAACAATAGTTACATCCGATAAATTGTTTAACAGACGGACAATGTTTTATCAGTCTCTAAGTGTGCTTCAATTGTTTAAATTGCCAACCAAGGTACAGTTCAAGGAAAAATCTTGTGTTTAATATTGACAATTAGTTGCCAATAGAGGCAATTTATATTGTTATGTGTAATGTATGCTATATTTCTGTTGTACCAATATTCTTGCTATAAGGAAGGTAAATACGATAGATTTTGTTTTGAAAAACAATTGCGAATCGGTATTTAGGACTCCCCCCCCCCCTCCCGTAACTCGGGTACGTCCTAAAACTGCGGCCAGACACCGGAGGATGGGCAGCAGCGTCCTCTCACTAATCGGTGAGCCACTGCGATCCCCAATCCGCCTGCCAAGCGTGGGGATTATGGCAAATCCCTCCCTTGGAGGAGGCCTTCGTTCAGCAGTGGACGTCTTCTGGCTGATGATGATGATGATGATGATTTAGGACTCGTCATGTTTGCTAGACATGAACAAAACAAGAAACAATTTTTAGCCTTAAGCTGGATTTACATTAAGTCAGTTACTGACTTCAAATTCAAGAGAAGCCAGTGCTAGAACTGTTTCTGGCATGACTGCCGTCATTGGTCTAGTGGTCATATGCGCGACTGCTGAGCGTGAGGTCCTGGGTTCGATTATTCTAAGAAGAGACTCTTGCCCAGAAGTGGGACGGTAATAGGTCGTATTTATTATATTTATTACGGTGCTGTACCTAGTCTGACTTACTTATATTCTGATTGTATATTTGAGCTTACTCCCCCGCCAGTACTAGCGTTAGTAACGTACTCAATGTAAATTAAATTAGGCCTTAACACCTAATCCTTAACGACATAATTACTACAACTTGACATGTCAAAATTTATTGACATGTAAAAAAAGATGGCAACATGATTACGAGATTTGTTTCATTTTTAAACATATTATGCAAGAGCATTCCAAACCTCTTATCTAATATCTTAATTAGTATCTTATTTAATTCAAAACATAGACTAGCATCATGTGTTTTTTCGCCTAAGGGTTAGGCAGAGGTGTATCTACTGATGTACCACCCACATCCACTATTCACTGAGGCTGTCCTAAATGTTGGTGAGCCTATTGCCATCTACCGGGCACAATTATTGCTGAAAATTTTCTTACAAAAAAACTAAATGCCATTTCACTATTATTCTAGATCCTATTATGTATATGTAAGGGCCAGCCTATTGCCACTGGCATATCGCACTCTAGATGACTTTTGTGATTTTCAACAGAAAATTCCAATATTACTTTGCTTGAATTGGAAATCGATACTAGGACCACATGCTCAATAGAGCACCAGAACTCAATTAATTGCATCTAAAATAAAATATAAACCAAATTTTTAAAGCTATTATTCTCAACCTCTCTAGAAAAGTACAGTGGCAATCCGGATAACAACTTGCAGCAATTAGAGCTGGTCATCAACTACATAATACTAACTTGCAACACCATTAAGTCTGCAAGTAGCTTTGCTGCAACCGAACTTGTGGAAGTACAGACGCTGAATACTAATGCTTCTGCGTTCAGAAGTCGGAAGCCAAATTGTGTTTTGTATACATTTTGCAGTTGTAAAACATAAACTGCTATTTGAAGTTAGAATGTTTGGACACCTGCACACAGATCTAAGTTTAGAACTGTACATTTAGAAGTGAAGCTTTGGTCGTTTCGTTTTTTTAGTAATATGGTTTGGCTTTGAATTTTGGTGTTGATTTGTTGACGTATCTATACTATACCTACTTGTAAGTAGCTGAGTTTTACTATACATCGTCTTTGGAGGAGTTTTTGTTCAGAAGTCCAGGGTCCTGTCGGCAAATGATCATAAAAAACATGCCTGTTGGTCCCGTGGACGAGTGCGAGGTTCCTGGATTCGACTTCCAGTTTTACCAAAGTTTTATTAGGATATTCTATTGAAATTCACAAAAGAAACTCAGAGTTTAGAATTGTGCCTGAGGCAATAAGCTCGATATATTTTATGTCGGAATAACATAGGAGTAACAGCGAAATATGGTAATAAGTACGTACAATAGAAAAAATACTATGATACTAAAAAATCTTAGCCTCTAAAACTTATCCATGCTTTTGAAAGGGACCAATTGTTGCTTTTTCTTATAATTTGGATTTTGAAATGGTGTAAATTGACCCGTTGCTGGTTTCAAAATGTTATTTAGCAATGGTTCAAATTTTTCGCCAGTGCCTACCTATGGAATTTTCCCTGGTATGTATTGTGGTTCAGTATGCATGGCGTTGTTTACCTGTCATTGCTTAACAATTATTATAAGTGATTAGTTAATGTTTATTTATAATACGGTAGAGTAACTGTTCAGTGTTTACGCAAATGAGGCGGTCAAGTCACGTGATTTTGTTTGTTTATATGCGTTTTAGGTACGATAAACCTCCCTTGTTTTATGGTCACTGATGTACCTATTTGGATAACCAGAGTTGTGAATGAGATGAAATATTATGTTAATCTAACTTAAGCTGGGCCGCTTTTAGCGTTTTGGAGGGCATTCGAATCTGTTTTTTATCTTATATATTTTTTACACTGTTTTTCAATAATGTCATCCACAACAAAAAATAAAAGCAACGTAGGTATCATAAACATATGAAGGTCGCGAGGCTTCAGCCCTTGTTCCCCATAAATCCAGCCCTAAAGTTAACCATCGTTGTATGATCATGATGATCTAAATTCTAAGATATCTATCTATACAAATAAAAATCAATTGCCGCTTGTATGAAAGATCATCACTGGACACACGACATGAACGGCTCGACCGATTTGGCGTAATTGTCAGGACAAGGTATGCATGAAAAATTTTTTTTGGAATATCCACCGGTATATTTAGAACATTGGATAATATTCTAGCTGGAAATTTTTTTTTTTACTACTAATTTGAATGCGTTTGGCAGCACTGATGTTGAGAGACACTGCTGCGGAGGATGGATCACGCAAGCTCAAATAATGCCTAGTCACTCTCGCCTTGGAAGATTCCTAAATTACTTATTTTCTTCATTAGTGAATTGCGTCCGTGCGGAGCAGCGGGCGCAAGGCGGGTCACTAGTTTTAAATACGAACCACTATTTACTACTTTAAAAGCAACAGTACACCATTTGTATCGTACCTATATCTTTAGTAACGTCTCATAAACATACATATACATACTTTGCATCTGTAGTTACATCGCTATATCAATATAGCCATGTCGCTATGCATCGAGTGTATTCTGTGGTCACGATACAAGGTCCAATTGTATCAATTGCAAGTACTTACATCCACTAGAGCTGACAGGAAACTTTATTTAAATACTAGTACTAGATGTTATATATAATAAGCGAATGACGGTAGTTATTATATGGACCACTAGCATCCGCCCGCGGCTTCGCCCGCGTGGTTTACGAACCCATACATTTTTCTGGGATAAAAGGTGCTATTCCAGACTTTAATGTATCTCTTTGCCAAATTTCATCCATATCTGTTCAGCCGTTCTGGCGTGATTGAGTAACAAACATCCATCTATCCAAACTTTCGCATTTATAATAGTAGTAAGATTTTATTTGTCTTAGTTGCCCTTGAAGTGTAAGAAAGACAGAGGATTTTTTAAGATTATTATTTAGATCAGAGGTTACTAGACTTTTTTTCTCATAGACCACTTTCAAAATTTTGCTGGTTCTGGTGGATCTCCTGCAACTACATTTCTACCATATTGTAAATTGAATTGTAAACCCCCATTTTTTTTGTCACGCTAACGTAGACCCCATCGAGTCTCCCGTGGACCCCTAGGGGTCCACCTGGACCACTTTATGAACTAATGATTGAGATCTACATATATGTGGTGGAACCACTGTTTTTTTTAATTTATTTTTTTATCTGAGATTTCTTTATTTCTCTTTACCACACGCTTTCCACTTCCACTTCTGACACATAGAATTGGCTAAATAGTTTGCGATTATTAAGAATTGAATGAAATGAATTAAAGATTACTATGTGGAATGAATGAATGAGCTGAGCTGAATGAGCAGACATTGAGCTGAATGAGCAGACATTGAGCTGAATGAGCAGACATTGAGCTGAATGAGCAGACATTGAGCTGAATGAGCAGACATTGAGCTGAATGAGCAGACATTGAGCTGAATGAGCAGACATTGGTCTAGTAGTCGCAAGCTCGACTGCTAATCATGATGTCTTGGTTTCGATTTTCGGGTCAAAATGTTATTGGGTTTTCCTGTATGAAAATTCTCAATAGCAGCACGGTGTGCCTGGTGTATGGCGATAGGCTCGTCCATATTACACGGGACTTAATAACAGCGTCGGTGAAATCCTGTTGCAGAATAGTACACCTCTGTTTAACCCTTCGGGGATAAAGGCGCCATGCTATGATACTATAGCTCTTAATTAATCTGGCTATAAATAACAAATATCGATGGCATTAAGAAACCATTGTAAGGTTTCCTGATATCGGCATACAAAGGTTCAAGCGAGGGTTTCTGTTTTATCTTAAGTCCTCGTTATCGAACTTTCTGGCTATTCTAAATCTCAATTGTTTCCTTAAAATTATGAAGTGTTGCCTATTGACCTTGGATTTCAGAGGTCAGCTGTATGAGTTTATATGAAGAGGTAAAGGGATTCTGAACGGAATATTGGTATCATTTAAGTTGCGTGTTTTTTTGATTGCGTAAACTAATTTAAAACTATACGAGTAGTTTAAAAAATTCTATACAAGTAAATAAAATTGAAGTGTCTGTTTGTAATGTCAAAATAACAGCTTTTTACTAAATGCAAATGAAAATTATTTATAACAAAAAAAAAACAATTTAATTTTTTTTTTGTGCCTGTATGTCCTTTTGTTCTTGCTTATATCCGAAACTGCTGGACCGATTAAGAGAGGACTTTCACGGCAGATAGCTGATGTTAGGAGTAACTTAGGATAATTTTGATTGGAAAACAAAAATTGTGTTCTGCGCAAAAATGCACGAGTTCGTAATCAACGCGAGCGAAGATTCTATAATATTATACAAGAATGGAACATACAATGATGGTAGGATCAAAAAAGTAATCATGAGTGACCGAAACTCATAATTATTCTGATTGGCTACTTAGCTCCTAAACAGATCGCCGCCCACTCCCCGTCCTACTGTTTCGGCCTAAAATTCTGACGTCACCACCATTTATACTATATATACTACTTTTAAGCGCCCTTAATTATATTTTATTTATAATTAAGGGCGCTTAAAATTAGGGAAACAAATGACGGAAATAAATTATTCTAATCTGTTATTATTAATTAGTTATGCTTTTCCTTATATGCCTAAGACTTGAGATAATGAAGGTTCGTGTAATGGAGGAGTCGATGTTGATTTTGTGTTTAGTGACACTGAAATAAATATATTGTTGGGATTCGTAGCTACCGCGTACTCCAGTTGATTGTCGAGGTTATGCGGCCCTGGCTGCTGTCAGTCCTTGGATTGGTGACCGATCTTCATTTATTTAAACTCCTTTTGTTGAAAGTAAATAAAAAGTTTTATTTTTCTTATTTATAAAAACGTTGCCCCACACTAGGAATGATTCCTGTATCGCGGGTGCGTTTACAAACATATATATTCATGTACACAAAGACCCAGACCCGAAACAACTATCTGTAGACCAAACAAATATTTGTTCCGTGCTGGAATCGAATCCGCCACACTAAGCGCAGCAGTCGATCTCTCAACCACTGCGCCAACCGTGCCGCCGTTATTAATCTATACATATAAATAAAATTGGAGTGTCTGTTTGTAATATTGAAATAACCGTTTTTTACTACAAGCATATGAATATATATACGGTACATACACTAAAATAACATTTTTTACAATTTTTGTCTGTCTGTCCGTCTGTCTGTCTGTCTGTCTGTCTATCTGTTTGTATAGGCTAATCTCTGAAATGGTTGGACCGATTTTGACGGGACTTTTATTGGCATGTAGCTTATGTAATAAGGAGTAACTTAGGCTACTTTTATTTTAGAAAAAACAGGGTTAAGTGCATTTGGTCTCACTAAAAAATACATTGTTAAGTTCCGACATCCACGCGAACGAAGTCGCGGGCACAGCTAGTTATATTTATAAATTTAAAAAATATGTAAAATATTCATTAATAAAGGAAATATCTAATAAACATAACATCACGCCTGTATTCCCCGAAGGGTTAGGCAAAGGTGTGTGTTGTATACCAACATTTCGCCAATTATTCAGTCCCATGTAATAGGGGGCGAGCCTATTGCCATCAACCGGGCACTGTTCCAGACTCCGTCGTGCTACTGAGAATTTCCATACAGTAAAACCCAATAACAATTTGCCTCAACCGAGAACCGAACCCAAGACCTCTCGCTCAGCAGTCACGCTTGCGACCACTAGACCAATGAGGTACCTATTATATGTAAAAAAAAAAGACTTTATGATTCAGCAGCATCATGCTGATGCTGAGTTGGGGACCTATTTTTGATCCGTATCCGTATTTTTATTTATTTTGTGTTATTATTTTATGTTTGTTTTTATAATTATTGCTATTTTTTTTTTGTTGAATCCGAAATATATTCTTTTCTTTCTTTCTTTCTTTGTATTCTATACATTTCTCTAAAGGTCTACCTTTAGGTTGTGGTAGGCACTTGAAGTGAATTACAATTTTAGCGATGACTTCAAACTTGTTAACTTTAATCAGCTTAGCTGTAATAGATATTGAATGAATTTAGAAGTATCAGTATTCCCTAAAGAACTCACCACTCTACGTGGGAGTATTGTTAAGAAAATTTTTCACGATCAAAATTGTTTGAAAGGTGTTTCCGAGAAGACTACTTTTTAGATTATTAGTACAGACATACTTTGGAGGTAAAAATTATTGTTTTATTTTTAGCTTAGTACGTGGAAGATGTAAGTGTAGATTAATTAATTTAGAGGGCTTTGAGCAACGCGAGTATCATCCAGCCATTTTATTATGGTTGGTAAAGAAATGCTTCTACTCCATATAGCAGTTCTGTAATGTACGTAAAGCTAAAAGTTCTAAAACTAAAAGTTCTAAAGCTAAAAGTTCTAAAGCTAAAAGTTCTAAATATAAAAGTTAAAAAAGCTAGAAGCTAAAAGTTAAAAGCACTAAGCTAAAAGTTGGTTTAGCAATCACTACTAAAATAAATTGACGTTTTTTCTCAGCGAACATACCTAAGATCAAAAACACAAAAAAAAACCTTTAATTTTTTTATAATTATTTCTTCTGCAGGGCTTAAACGTCGACAAGCGAAACTTGGCGAGTGCAGAACGAAAACAAAGGACCTTCACAGACAGATCTCAACTCAAGTATGCGAGGAGACTCGTCGTCAAGTTGGGCAGTGCTGTCATTACGAGGGAAGATGGCAACGGACTGGCATTGGGACGACTTGCCTCCATTGTTGAACAGGTATTTTTATTTTTTTAAATATTAAAGCTGCGTTCATATTGACGCGAATCAGATCACGTGCCCTTTGTGCTGCGATTATTTCTTTATCAAGAGGGTACGACATAACGATATAATAATTGAAACCCTATTTTGGCTATTGGCTTAGTAGGTCATATAAAAAAATATCCAATTATGGTACACAGATTTTATTTTTTACTTTAACAATTTGTACCAGTTCTCTAAGCAAGTTCACTAATTTAAGACAGACCTAAGCAATTTATTGTACATGCGACCTACTTGTATTAAAAACTAATTAGTTACTTAGATATTAGATACTAAGATTGCAATTTCGATTTTTTAATTTTGCTTTCGCACCTAATTTAATAATTTAAAAGTATTTAGATTTTTCGTGTTTTTTTTATCATCGATATGTCGTCACCAATCTGTAGAACAAACTGTCTTCTGAATTTCCATAAAAAAAGACGGAGCGCCACCGACGCGCGGGCTGTATCGCGTCAGTTTAAACGCAGCCTAACATAGCGTATTTCACACGAAAATCAATTACGAAAGATGTTAGGCAGAGCTTGCTGATGACGGTATATCATTAATCACCTTAAGTGTTCTAAATATAAAGACGATATATTCTTTAATCAGGTAGGAAAATTTAAGTTAAAGGATTATGATATGAAAGACAAAATTTTAGGAATCTCATGTTTGAAGTTCACAAATAATTATCGCCATACCTAAAGCTAAAAATATACATATAACATTCAGTTTTAAACCTACGCATGTTTTAAGACTTAGGACCTGTTTGGCGCAGTGCTTTAACTGGTTAACTGTTTGATTACTGCGCTACGTTTCGCGGGTTCGCTTCTCGTATAGAACAAATATTTGTATGACTTTCATACAGTTTTTCCGTGCAGTGTTTATGCATGTATATATTTGTAAACGCACATAACACGAAGGAAGTATAACACGAGCGGGGCAACGTTTAAAAAATCTATTTATGCGGTTATGGACCTTACTGCCTACAAAAGAAAGCTATTCTTACTATACGTTTTAGAGTTCATCATACACATTTAAGAATATACTCTGGCAAGCTTGGAATGTCTGATTTCTTCATTATGAAAAAATTCAGAGATGAAAATTCTTCGCCGAGAATAATAAATTCCCGCAAATACTTTTAGGCATTTTGATCATTCTATGCATTCTCAACTCATATTGTTCACGTTCCAATTTTGAACTGAATTTAAAAATATTCTTTTCGGCCAGAATTACAAATAAACACTCACCTAGGAATGATATTCAGGCTTTTAAATTAAAGTATTGAGTTCACAAATCCTGACTTTAGAAATACTTTTAGTGCTTTTGTTGTTACTTGTAATAAAATATCTCAAAACCCCTTTAGGGGTCCAATAAACTTATAATTAATTTTCTATTTTATAATTAAATAAAAACTTTGTTAGGTTTCATTTCGATATTGGAAGTTTCTGTGGCTTCTTTAACAAAGTACGAACTGGTTGTTTGTTTTCTTTGTTTTATAATCTTTTATAAATGGATTTGCGTTATTTGAAATCCTTTCGTAATTAAAATAATCCATTCTTTTATGAATCCGTTTTATAATTATCGTTGTACAAGTATTTTAATTAAATTTTGATATCAGATATAATACAATTGAAAATTAACTGTCACAAATTCAATCTTAAGATAATCATAATACGGTATACCCCTATTCGTACAACCGCCAAATAAATTGCAACCTTATAATTCTTGAAATACGCTTTATTTTCCTAGGTAGCGGAATGCCACCACGAAGGTCGAGAATGCATCATGGTGACTAGCGGTGCGGTGGCCTTTGGAAGACAGAAGCTGACACAAGAGCTTCTTATGTCACTCTCAATGAGGGAGACGTTGTCCCCCAGCGATCATACCCGAGAGGTCAGTGACACTATCGATGCTTTTGATAAAATATTGACTGCACAGAATAATTTGTTGTATAATGCAATTACATAAAAGCCTTCACCAAATATTTTCACAATATAATCAATTTCACAATATTTTGACGTTGACGTTTTTGGACGTCAAAAACCTGGCAATATTGTGTGAATATTGACAGTAACTGGCATGCTGTGTACATGCTCAGACGAGCAGGCGGCAGGGCTGAATAAATATTAATGAAAGTATTTTTTTTTAAATAGCTTTAATTTGTTAAATTTATTATTACATAGCACCACGCGTATATTCTCCAAAGTTAGATGACTTAAAGGTACTTACACCTAAATTTTTCGGTGTCGTTATTAAGTTTAATGGAGTATGAGGGTGAGCCTATTGCCATTTACTTGGCACAATTTCAAACTCAGGGCTGCTACTGAGAACTGTAGGCAATGTAGGCAATGCTAATAATACTGTCTAACCTGGGATCGTACTTCAACTTCATGCTCAGCAGCAACCTATGCGTCCACTAGATGGGGCAACGTCAACTTAATATTTCGCCCCGTAAAGCACAGATATTTCTGAAGTCGAGCTTTGGGAGTATTACGTTTACGATACACAGGAAGATTTGACGACACGGTTGGCGCAGTGGCTAAGTGATTTGTACGCTAGGTGTTGCGGGTTCCATTCCCGCACGGAACAAATATTTGTATGATCTACAGATTTCGGGTCTGGTTGTGTGTGTATGGGACATGTATGTTTGTAAACTGTACACACGATACAGGCGAAATCCTAGTGTGGGCAATGCTTTTTTTTTTAAGATATTAGTGGCTTATTCTTTGTCGAGGACCACAAGGTCATCAAGCCATGACACCATAAAAGCCAAAGCACCACTAAATGCCGTTCATTACGGTGATCTTTGATCGGCTCCAATTTCGTTCTAAAGGAAATTGCCCCATACTTCCTTGTGACACAATGACTGAACACCAATCGGTTACACTTCTTCCTATCTTTGTTGCCAACAAGAGAATGGAACGGATCTATCTGCCAAATATCGCTGGTATTGCTTGAACATTACTTATCCCTGTTTGGGTAAAACTGCAGACAATGTAACGGCTTCATTGGTCTGTTGATCGCAAGCGCGGAAACTGAGTGCGAGGTTCTCAATTCGAGCAAACTATTTTTATGATTTTCTGTCACAAAACTCTCAGTGGCAGCCTGGAGTTTGGAGTTGTGCCAGGAGGGTGGCAATAGGCTCGCCGTCTATAATATGGGACTTAATAACGCCGTCAGCGGAATGTGGATGTGCAATACCTCTCTGCTTAACCCTTTGGGGAATACAAGGATTACGCTTTTGCATATTCTGCTTTCAATAAAAACACACGTTTTCCATTGTACTTGAAAGGCCAAGCATATATTCCTAGTCGAATATTACGGTCAATGTTGCGATTAAATTTCATTGGAGTAACAGACCGTCCAAAATAACAGAAGCCTATGAAAATTCAGTCACACACGCTACGCAAGCGTTAAATGTTTTGTTACAATTACGCTTTATTATGTTACACTGTGTACTATTATAACATGGTTGGGCTCGACTATGAATAGGACACCCGGTATATTCCCATATAGAGGAAGGTGGTTAAAGTTAGCTACAGACTTATAGCAATGTATACGTCAAAAGATGTTATTACACGGCTAGTTTTCTGGGCCTTGTTTCAGCTCAATTTTTTTTTCATCTCTTTTCAACATTTTGTCGATATTTCTGTACCGTTGTACTTAGGAATTACAGATCTATCCAGCAATATTCTCATGATCTTTCGAGAGAGCCCTTGATGAGGGAAGTTCGTGTTCAATGGTAACACATGTCGCGCGCTTCAACATAAAAATCTATCAAAGATGATCTCTCGCTGTATATAAATAGTCATAAAAATCTCGACTGTGTCCAACCACTACGACACAATAAGAGAATTCAGAAAAAGATGAGCGAGTCATACATATTTCTTCGACATAGTCACTCTTGTAGCACTTTTAATAACCAATTATCGTTACAATGATAGTTTTATTATTCAGGATGCCGGCAGCATACTGGACCCGAGAGCAGCAGCCGCTGTGGGACAGTCGGAGCTCATGTCTATGTATGATGCCATGTTCTCCCAGTACAACGTGAAGATTGCTCAGGTATGTTTGATAAAAATATAACGTAGGCTGATACATACTAGGCTGATTTTTCAATAGCTGGAAAAAGTGATAAAGATCCTAGCTTTTAATTTTTTCGGGCCAGTGGTCTCCTTCTGGCGAGCCGACACCAGCAATCATATGGCAATGGTTCATGCCGCAGTGGAAAAAATAGCCAGTCGTTGATAATAGTATTCAGGTTGACTGCCCAGGGTGCGCCAGATGACCGCTAAGTTTGTCCGTCTGTCTGTTTGTACACTTAAAGCTTAAAAACCAGTGAGCCGATTTAGATGAAATTTGCACTGTAGCTCTAAGTAATTCTAACTCAAATAATAAATAGGTATCATTACACTTCTCCTCATAGGACCTGAACAGTGTTACATATCTGTTGTATACTATGATCAATACCTATCTACCTCTATATCTACCTCAAATTCAAATTCAAATTCTTTATTGGCAATCTCAATCCACACAGATGGAGTTGGGTGCAAAGCTAGTCTTTAAATAAAAATGTACATTAAATAAACTTCTTTCGTTTTCTTGAGATCTTTTGTTCTTATAAAATATAATCTCTTATCAATCAGACTTTTGACAATCAGACGTTAGACTAATTTAGAAGGCAAGGTTATTGAATCTTTTATGAATTTTTAATATTCGGTTTGCATGTTAGGTATGTAATTCAATATTTGCGTGCAATTGATTATTTTGAAACCCAGCCTAAAGTAAATGTCTAGACATTTAAACGTTAAAAATAATTGGATTTAAAATACAAGTAAGTACTTTGACGTACAAAGGTTACTCGTACCTATAATATTTAATATATTTAAATGATATTACTTTTGTTGATTAAGAGAGTGGATTGTATGTATCAACATTAAAATAATAATTGTTACTTTTATCTTTGACAAGTTTTTCATTGTTTTGTATTCGCAAGCCTTATTACTATTTTATTGTTTATTAAAGCGACTGAACTAACAACTTAATTAAATAGACAATTATGTACACAGTACAAGAGGAAACGCTTTCAAGTGCTTTGTTTTTATATAATATTTCTTTTGATTTCTATTAAAAGTATCGACACGGTTGGCGCAGTGGTTAAGCGATTAGCTTTCTGCGCTACGTGTCGCGGGTTTGATCCCCGCACGGAACAAATATTTGTAGGTATAATCTACAGATAGTTACTTTGGGTCTGGTTGTCTGTGCATGTGACATGTATGTTTGTAAACTGTACCCACGATACAGGAGAAATCCTAGTGGCAACGTATTTAAACAAAAACAAAAAAACTACTCAGTAAATTTTATTAACATGATTTCATAAGTGAAGCCTTGGGACATCTCTAGTTTATCAGAATAACGTGGGTGTCAGACTTATGACGTTCGCCAACAATACAGACATTGACGTTAAAGTTTTATATTGTAATGCACTTAAAGCTAATATTTGCGCACAAAGCGAATTGTTTTAATGAGATTCTATACTTAAACTTAAATTTTATTGATTAACTTTCAATTCAATGAACAAAGTGTTAGTACCTTTATTTATTTTAAAAGATGATAAATATCTTTTCAAAAATTTATTAGCATATTTGCTGAAAGGTTTCTATACAATTCAACTTCATTCGAGAAAACGTTTCGGTGTTTCGATTTGTGAAGAAGTCTTAATCAAAGTTATTTAAAAGATGGAATTAGAAGTAGGTGGTATATTTGTTTGATTTTAAATACAGTCTGCTGAAACAAAGTGGTAACTTACAACTGCTGATAAATAGAAAAAGAAAAAAAAATATGATACTTTGATAAATCGTTGTTCTTACATGCTGTTTCGCCCGAGATTCAAGTACACTATCTCTTGTTTCTACGACTTCGATCAGTACATTGCTGATCGAAGTTCTACGAGTATAATTGAAAAAACAATTGAAAAGCGTTATATTTTTAATTTGATTTATTCAGAGTATCTCGTTACTATTATACTAGCCATGTCAAAGAACAAGATAGTGTAATGCTCAAAAACTCACGAAATGTAAAAGTGTTTTTTAGTACAACTCGTGATTGAGTTTTACCTACACATAGTATCTATCTGCGACATATAGAATACATTAATTTATTCAATTTCAATCACAAATTTTTAAAGCAGCAAGGCAGTTTTTTTAAGCGTTTATATTTTGTGTGAAATGATTTTCATTCTTTTAGAGCTAACTACCAAAGCACGTCAAGTTCATGCAAAATCATGTAAAAACATTTGTGTTTCGCATAAAAATGCATATTTAATGAAATAAAAGCGTCGCGTCTGTTCTATAAGGCGAGGGACGAATAAAATTAATTTATTAATTAATTCTGATACGCAAATGTGCACCGTTCATTTTCATACAATCTGTTACGTATATTTTTATATATTGCTTTTCATTTCAATATTTTTGTTGTTATTACTTTTTTATTCATATTCACGTTGGAATGGAAGCAAAAGACAATTCCTTATGTCCGAAATAAGATATCTTTTACGAAGGAATTATAACAAGACATGATGCTTATTTTTAATAAGGCACGTTTTTTCAAAACGGCTCATATTTCACTGTCATCCAGTTCAGAGTTATGTTTAAAGATTTAAAGCTCTATTTCATCGAGAAGTTATTTTAAAATCTATTGCTAAATGTATGCCAAACAGACAGACAAGCAATAAAAAGGTGGTAATAATATATTAAGTAGTAAACGTAAGGTAACTGGTAAAATCATTCATTAGACGGGCCTCAGATTTTTTAACTAGCACTCAGCATTATCCTAACAACGTACTTATATTCTAGATATTTCAATAAAAATCTTGTATGAAATAAAATAAGCAAACCTAAGCCTTATTTCTAGAACATAAAAGAATACTATCTCTACTGTATCTCAGTTTAACCTGTGCTTAGAGTTATCACGATATTGCAACACACTGTAGCCCCAAAATGCTTCCTTTTAAACAATGTATGGACAAAAGTTTTAGCATAAACTTCTCAACACTTCATCAAAGTTTAATTATACATACATGTCCATACAAACTTCAACGCATAAATGTCTCAAATTAGAAACTAGAACGGACTAAACTTTGGACAAAGATTCTTGTCATTATAATTGTTTTGTTGTTCCGCTTGTAGAATAATTAATAATGTTTTAGGACGTTTGTGTTGCTCAAATTACAGTTTAAGTTGTTTGAGTTGACGGAAATTCTAACAAAATACAAACAAAACAATACCTACAATCTACATATAGTGCGAATGTGAACAACACAATGTGAACAAACACGCACGTCGTAACGAATGTAAAATTTTATGGCAACCTCGATAGTTCGTGGAATCAAAAGACCAGAAGCTCAATTGTTTTTAAATTATTTGTGTTCGAAACCTGTTTTATCCACAAACACAAAACGCCACGGTGTTTTTGTTTCTACGAATACATTTTTTGTAAACTGCAAAACATCTAGAAACTTTTGAGGCTATAACTCTTCAACTACAGCGCAGGCGTATAAAACATCCACAGAGACATTACAAAAACGCCTCCATACTGGCATAGAAAGTTACAAATCGCACTAACTCACAACATTTGTTCCATTCTCACAAAAAAGGCGCAGGATTAGTTTCAAAACTGCACCTCTAACTATGAGTTATGAGTCCCAAAGTAATTAATGCTTGCCTCAGTAATCATTATTAAACATACATATGTATCTAAAGAAAATTAAACAACTGTAAATGATAATACTTAAGCGTATAATTTTTTTGTACTACCTTTAAATATTCCAATTTTAAAACAGACTGGTATCTTGGGTCAGACCATGACAAACGTAGAAGTAATAACAAAAAAAAATCCGACTCCAAAAAACTCAAAAACAAAACTAATAACTAAAAAGCAAAAAATAAATCTTTTATTATACAATATAGTAGTTGAACAATATTGAAATCGGTGCCAAGTAAAACATAAAAGTAATATACCTTGCTGCTATAATAGCGACATTGAAACAACGAGTTCACGTAGAAATTGTCGAGTGCGGAGCGAATTATGCGTCGGACACGAAATGCACTTCGCCAATCGTGTCGGTTTATCATTGCATGTTTTACTTGGCACCGACTTCAATATTGTTCAACTACTATATTGTATAATAAAAGATTTATTTTTTGCTTTTTAGTTATTAGTTTTGTTTTTGAGTTTTTTGGAGTCGGTTTTTTTTTTGTTAAAAATTTTAATTATTTTACAATTTTGAGTGATGGGTAGACCTAGTAAAGACGATTCTCTTGAAAAACTTTACAAAGGTCAAATGTATGTTGCGAAAGTCGAGTGAAAACCTTAGACGGTATTGCACTATGTGATTTTAAAATCAAATAAATTACTTAGCCGACCACATGATGAAAACGCATTACGAGAAATTCACTATCGAATCTGCAATATTACCTATCTCGGCTTAAAGTGCGCATCAATACGAATAAAATAAACCCAAACACTATGTAGCTGCTATCAACCATTAAGGAGTTCCCTAAACTGTACTGCACCTGCATCACGGACCTTGCAGTGGCAGTCATTACCCATCTCGGTATAAAGATCTTGTCAACACGTATAAAATAAGCCCAAACACGAGGTAGTTAAGATGTACCGTTGAGGAGTTCCCTCGATCCTCTGTCGTCTCCATCATCAGATCTGCCCTAAACCTCCATAGTATTGTAGTCTCATCAGATATACACATAAATATCAAGTTTTTACCCCATGCTCGCCTACAATTTTCAAGAGATGCCCTCGATTTCTCAGGGTTTCCACCATCAGGTCCTGACCTGATGACAATGGGACCAAATGACAAGCAAACCCTTTCAAATAAAAAAATAATTTTTGAAATCGGTCCAGGCGTCTTCGAGAAATCGAGTAACAAACATAAAAAAAAAAAAAAAAAAAAATACAGCCGAATTGAGAACCTCCTCCTTTTTTTTGAAGTCGGTTGAAAATTTAAAATATAAAAAACTGGTCTTTTGACTCAGTTTTTGAGCGACCGAGTGCTAGTCTACGAATTGCTAGTTCAATACGGAACAAATATTTGTAAGATCTACATATATAGTTGTTCCGGCAGCATTATTACGTAAAATAGAGACAACAACGCAACAGCCACACGACAGCAGCGTCACTGTTGGCCTATACATATGTGACACAAAAATTACGTTTGACACTAGCTGTCGCGCGATCTACGCCAAACTGACTGCTACATCGGTAATTAGGTTGGGGATCTGTGGACCCACATATCCCCACAGGTTGGTGCTTGTGCATGTGATTGTTAACGCGAAGAAATATTAATTAAGAAATGCTAAATTATTAGTTTAATGCAAAATCCTGTGTACCAATAGAATTGCTAACTACACACGTATCTGTTCAGGATCTAAATCCAATCCCACACGTCACTTTTGAAATATTACGGTCGTAAAACGATAAGGGCAGGACACCACCGCCATAATTAACTTTTGTTCAATGACTTCTGAAATCGTACAATAGAAAAACTTTTAAAGGGAATTTTGGAGCAAATAATGTGCAGAAAAGGTTAATTAATTATTTTTTCTGTGTGCAATGATCTCATAGTGTAGGAGGTACAAGTAACGAGAATTTTTCTTCGTTCAGTTTATAGAATTATCTAAATTTAGATTGCTATATAAAATTCTATCATCAGATACGGGTGGTGTAGCCTTGCAACAGCTGACGAAATATGAATGCAGTATCAACAGTCTGAAAGAGAGTTAAAATAATTCTACGTGTCTTTCATTGGTAGCTTTGTGCGGTTCTCTTTTCAAAAACGCCCGAGCGATTCATATTTATATTCTTGAAATAATACAAAAGAAACCCTTTGTACTCTTCACAGACTTTCTTACATCTACATAAGTTAAGGTCCCATCGTCAATTCATTCAAATTTAATTCAATAAAATCATCATGAATTTCTTTCAATTTGAAACGTCTCCGAAAATATATTGAAGTCGAATTCTGGCATGTTCCCCTTTATCATCTACGACGTAATTTACAAGAAAAAAAAAATTGAAAAGGTAGCAACGAGATTTTATTTGCCGATGTTTTCACAGGTCCTTGTTACCAAACCGGATTTTTATAACGAGGAGACGAGAAAGAACTTATTCTGCACATTATCGGAATTGATATCGCTGAATATAGTGCCGATTGTCAACACTAATGACGCTGTCAGCCCACCCATGTACATCCATGATGATACTGTTGTACCAGGCACAGGAAAAGGAAAGGTGAGCGATTTTATGCTCTATATTTTAGTAAATAGATACCCTTTTCATTTGAAGGCACAAAAATGTTATTAGCAGGTAAAAAAATATTGGCACAGTTATGTTTGTAAGATTACGATTGTTATTTCCTAGAAATTTGTGCCAGAAAATAAACTCTCATTTTCTTTTTCTTGTAACAAAAGATACGTCTTTTTGTGTTTTCTCATAATATAATGTAAATAAATCCATCCTTCTATTTTGAGCAGTACCCAATATTAGTCGTGATACATTGATATTTTTTCTTATATTGTAATGATCACTAGATCACTCTAAACCATTAGTTCCCAAAGTGGTCCAGGTTGACCCCCAGGGGTCCGGGGAGACTCGACGGAGGTCAATGTTGGTGTGACAAAAAAATGGGGGTTTACAATTTAATTTACAATATGGTAGAAATGTAGCTGCAGGGGGTCCACTGGAACCAGCTAAATTTTGAAATTGGTCTATGAGAAAAAAAGTCTGGGAACCCCGCTCTAAACTATTCACTTTGTTGTCACAAGTTGACTCGCATGAGTCGCCTATAAGTCCATTCCACTCAATTTGCTATAACAGCCCAATCAGTCCCCCAATCTACCGTTAGACATCTTAAGTAGGAATTGTTTTCTTCCAACCAAGACTCATAAACCTTATCTCTTTTATATCGAAGGCTTCTGCAGAATTTGCAAGATTTTTATTACATCATAAATCTTTTACTGTTTAGGGTATAGGTATAAAAGACAACGATAGCCTGTCAGCACTGTTGGCTGCTGAGGTCCAATCAGATCTGCTGATCATGATGTCCGATGTCGACGGCATATATAACAAGCCCCCATGGGAGGACGGTGCACGGATGATGCATACTTACACATCAAAGGAGAAGGGTCAGGTTCAGTTTGGACAAAAATCAAAGGTAAGAAATTTCTTGAATCATAATAATTAATTTATTTATTAATTGTAACTGGCCTACCATTTACATATATTACCACAAGTATAGCAAATTGATATACCTAAAAAATATAATGATAATAAAAAAAAAAAATTATAAAGTATCAGTCTGACACCACTACCATGTTTTCTTCTCGCATTACTCCATGCGATCCTTCAAAATCACTTTCCATTCATCCGCAAACACATCACAATCTGGTTTAGCATCTAGAAGAGTATTGAGCGCGGTGAGAGTTCGCGGTATCTTGCACGTGCTACAGTGCGACACATCGGAACAGCAAACAGCTTGTGTATTCTGTTTCGTAATAATGTACTTAAAGGGTGACATATTTACCGTCGCGATATAAAGAAGCGCTTTAGATAAAAAAGCCCAAGTTTATTCGAGATAATAAATTTTTAGAATATGGTCTATCCTAGTACTCCTAATGTTATAAAGAAAATACCAGTGAGCGTTGGTGCTATTGTTTTACACCCACATAAAAAGCATAGAAGATTATACAATAAATTTCATTGATATTCCGTCTGGTTGGTCCTAGTATTATATTTACATTCTTAAAATAAAAAAATAAGGTGCTTCAAACTATTGAATTAGGCAATTACTTAATATTATTTTTGCGATTTAGAAATGTTCGACGAATTGTTTAATTTTTTTTTTTAATCCAAGAAAGTTATTTGAAACCAACCAAAGTAATAAATGTAAAGCATATTAAAATGATTAAATTATTTTTAAAATTCATCAAATTGTTATTACATTCACCGTACATTTTTTAGGTTGGTACTGGAGGTATGGATTCTAAAGTAAATGCAGCGACATGGGCAATGGCTCGTGGAGTAAGCGTTGTGATCTGCAACGGTATGCAAGAGAAAGCCATAAAGACAATCATTAGTGGAAGAAAAGTTGGCACATTTTTCACTGACTGTGCCGTTAGCTCTCCTACTTCAGTTGATGTCTTGGCTGAAAATGGTACGTACTATACTATACGTAGCAGGTATGACATTAGATAAGAGAAATGAAAACTAGGTAGTACTAAATTGGATTCCTCAATTTGCAGCAAGAGTTGGCAGCAGAGTTCTTCAACAATTGTCTCCAGCGGATAGAGCATCAGCTATTCACTCGTTAGCTGATTTATTAGTGAACAAACAAGAAGATATATTGGAAGCCAACTCAAAAGATTTAGATGAAGCAACAAAGAGCGGTCTAGCTAAGCCTCTATTGAACAGATTATCTTTAAGTCCTAGCAAATTGAAAACATTATCTATAGGTCTCAAGCAGATTGCCGATTCGAGTTTCGAAAACGTGGGAAGGGTATTAACAAAAACAAAATTAGCTGAGAATTTAGTTTTGCAACAAGTGACAGTTCCTATTGGAGTACTTCTAGTCATTTTTGAATCTAGGCCCGATTCTTTACCCCAAGTAGCTGCCTTGGCTATGGCATCAGCCAATGGTCTTTTACTTAAGGGTGGAAAGGAAGCTGCCCATTCAAATAAAGCTTTAATGGGATTAGTCAAAGAATCTCTCAAAGGAGTTGGCGCAGATGACGCTATCTCCCTTGTATCGACAAGGGAAGAAATTAGCGATCTATTGTCCATGGAGAAGCACATAGACTTGATTATTCCTCGAGGATCTTCTGAATTAGTTCGGAATATTCAGAAACAATCACAACATATACCAGTTCTCGGTCATGCTGAGGGCATTTGCCACGTGTACTTAGACAAAGATGCAGATCCAGCAAAAGCATTGAAGATTGTGCGTGACGCAAAATGTGATTATCCAGCTGCCTGCAATGCTATGGAAACACTGCTTATTCACGAAGATCATGCTGGAGAACTTTTCACTGATATTTGTAATATGTTGAAGAAGGAAGGTGTCAAAATCCATGCTGGGCCCAAACTCGCCAGCCAGCTAACATTCGGTCCACCACCAGCGAGGAGCATGAAGCATGAGTATGGAGCTCTCGAATGCTGTATTGAAATTGTCAAGGATATGGATGAGGCAGTTGATCACATACACAAGTTTGGAAGCTCACACACAGATGTCATTGTTACTGAAAACGGTGAGTTTAATTTGACTAACTTAACATACCATTAATGTTATACAGTTAATATCTGTAAAAGGAGCCTAGTATAGATCGCATATAACTAGAATTAAACCATTTACATTAATGACAAACAGGGAAGTGGTTATTATAATCATAATTATTACTTCAAGGCAAACAAAGTTTATTGCATGTACACCAGTTTGTTGACGCGTGATAATAATACGTAATAATGTTTTGGGAAGGCAATGCTATTGTTATCAGTACATACTAAAATTGCTATAGATAAGTTTGTAGATAATTTATCTATGGTTGTTATTCTAGTTTGTGATCTGCTGTCTGGTCAATATTATTTTGTACTTGAACTTCATCAAGGTTATCGATATATGGTAGTTTAAAATAAATTTTCTATTAGTGTCCATCAATTTTTTGCCTACATTGATTGCTCCATTTTGCAGCTTTTCTTATTTTATTTGGAATGTTATCGTGTTGCCTGATTTTGGCGTAAACAAGGCGAGCCAAGGTTCGAGTTGTCTCACTTAAAAAATCAAACGGAGCAGGATATCTAAATGTGTAACTTAAAATTCATCTCAATATAGTGTTTTTAAAATATACAATATAATATATTCAAATTTTCAGACAACGCAGCAAAACGTTTCTTGAACGCAGTAGACAGCGCTTGCGTATTCCACAACGTCTCGTCGCGATTCGCCGACGGCTTCCGTTTCGGACTCGGCGCTGAAGTTGGTATCTCTACCGCCAGGATACACGCTAGAGGTGAGATAAAAGTTTTGTGTTGTGCCACCCTGTTTGTACGGCTAGCCATGTTACATCATCGGTCTAGTGTAAGCTAACCTTTTTTTTCCGTCAGAGGTGACTAGTCACGGAATTCAAAATACAGTTACAATCCTAGCTTATAACGTAACGGTTAAAATCGGTTAAAAATAATTCTGGACCGTTATAGGAGAAGAATCGTTTCTACTAAATATTTAGGAAACTATGGCCTCTTTATACCGGTAGCCGTGTGATTACAAATATTTTGTTTTGGACTTTGTCTTTTGTTATGGATACTCAAATATTTTACTAATACAATCGTTAATTATTCTCAGGCCCCGTAGGAGTAGAAGGTTTGCTGACCACCAAATGGATTCTTGAGGGAACAGACCACACCGCTGCTGAATTCAACGAAGGCAAGAGATCTTGGCTTCACGAGAAACTGCCCGTCAAATGACTACCTAAACCCGAACCAAGCGTTTGGAGTAAAATCAAAGAGTTCTTTGTTAAATATGTTTAGTTTATTTTTATACTGAATATAGTTTTTAATGTAGCTTTAATTTTAAGGCCTGTGCTTACCAAAAAATAAACAGGATAATAATAAAACTTTGCAAGTTAACGAATTTGCAAGTTCTCGTTAAACAACCGACTACGTTTTTGTCTTAAACACATGATTATTTGATTGCATCACTCTTCTAGTGGTCGCTGGTGCGGCTGCTGAGCATGAGGTCCTGGGTTCGAACCCCGGGTCGTGCAGTGTGTTTGAATTTTTCTATTAGAAAATTATCAGTAGTAGCCTGGAGTTGGGGATTGTGCCCGATAGACGGCAATAGGCTCGTCCCATATTACGTGGGATTTGGCGAAATATAAGTGTACCCTTCTGCCTAACTCTTTGGGGATCACGTGCGTGATTCTAGGTTATTTTTTTTTCATCTTTATTTAGTTTGGGGTTTTTATCCATAAGGATACGCCAACCTCATCATGCCTTATACAATATACATTCTACAAAAATCCAATACCAAATCTTATATTGATAAGAAAATCTAAATCAAGGAAGTAAATTAGTTGAATTTGTTTATTTGTGGTACACTTAAACCATAAGTAACTTCATCATTGTTAGACATTGTTGTATAGTTCATCATCAGCCATAAGACGTCCACTGCTGAACGAAGGCCTTCCCCAAGGGGCGGTTTGCCATAATCCCCACGCTTGGCAGGCGGCTTGGGGATCGCAGTGGCTCACCGATTAGTGAGAGGACGCTGCTGCCCGTCCTCCGGTGTCTGGCCGCAGTTTTAAGACGTACCCGGGTTGTATAGTTATAAAATGCTAAATTGTGATTAATACAATTAGACTCAAAGTATGTAATAATAAGTTGTAAAAACGAATCGATTTAATAAACTTGTTTTAACAGAAAAATATATTATATGCGTGTGTTGGAATTAGAAATTCTTACCGCTTATTTTAAGGTCCCTTTTTCTCATTTAGACTAGTGTTCGCAAGTGCGATTGCTAAGTGTGAGATCCTGGATTCGATTCTCGGGTTATGCAAAGTGTTATTGGGTTTTTGTGTATGGAAATTCTCATTAGCAGCACGGTGTCTGGAACTGGATCGATGGAATTATGGGACTTAATAATGGCATTGGCGAAATGTGGGTGTACAAGAGTACACCTCGGTCTAACCCTTCAGAAATAAAGGTGTAATGCTATGTTATGTTATGTTATTATTAATTTTATTTGACGATGGCACACAGCCCTACGATTCACCTGATGGTAAATAGTCATTGCCGCCCCTGAAAATCTGACAATGAAATCAGGCTAGTAGCCTGATTTGATACAGGCTTATCTGTTGGAATTATTGACGACACGGTCGGCGCAGTGGTTGAGAGATCGGCTGTTGAGCTACGTTCGCGGCTTCGATTCCCGCACGGAACAAATATTTGTACAATCTACAGATAGTTGTTTCGGGTCTGGGTCTTTGTGTATGTGAATACACACCGTGCCTCGGAAAGCACGTAAAGCTGTTGTCCTGCGCCTGATCTCTCTCCGGTCGTGTTGGATTGCCGTCCCATCGGACTATAAGATTGAAGGAATAGAGAGAGCACCTGTGTTTGCGCACACACTTGTGCTCTATAATATCTCCTGCGTAGTTGGCTAATCTCCGGTGAGATTGGCCGCCGTGACCGAAATCGGTCAGGACATTATTATTATTGTTACTGACATTCTTTCCAACGGAAGGTTTGTCTTCTTTCAGATTATATTTGCATTGCGCAAGATCTATTTTATACATTTGAAAAAAGCCGTCTGAATATAGTTTTACGAAAAGAAACAACTACGAATATTAATAACAACTCAAGGAAACTTAAAATATATTATAATTATGAGAACACGGTTGGCGCAGTGGTTCAGCGATCGACTGTTGCGCTACGGTTTGCGGGTTTGATTCCCGCCGCATTAGTTGTTCTAGTCCGGACGTCGGTGTACATCGGTGTATACACGATACATGAATCATAAGGTAACGTTTAAAAATAAAATAAAATCACAGAAATTGTAACTGAGTTCTACTAGTGTTGTAGTTAATAATATAGGTATATAATTATGATAATATCGACTATATATCAAACACGTTCATACTCGTATTTATGACTACAAATTACTGTTTGAAAGTTCAACTAAAAGTTTGAAATCGACACTACATTATCGTGGCAAACACACACGGGAATTTTCCATACATATGTATGTCTATATAACTTCTATATAACATAACAGTATAACGATGTAAGCTCCCTTAGTTTTTGAATATAGGTACCTACGGCGCTAACAAATAACCTCGTAACTTTGGAATTGTTACATGTTCAGACAAATATTTACAGACAGGACCTATCAATCTTTACCACAATTGTACATAAGATATACAACTAGAATATTTAGTTTTAATTCCGCCAAACTACTGCAAGCTTGGGTGCATGCACAGCACCGCCCTCCCGCCCGCAAATATATGCACATGCAGAAGGTGCGATAGAAACGCAAGCTTGCAGTATTTTGGCGGAATTAAAACTAAACGTTCTAGTTGTATATCTTATATATCATGGGTTTCCGCAAAGTAACGCCTGATTCCATTAATTATCACAATTGTACAACCAGTAACCTAAGTTGATGAACTTATCGTAATTATGAAATTGATTTGTCAAAGAAGATAATTATGGTTGCGCGCGGTGCGGTTGCTCCCCGGCGCCTCCTCCTACGTCGAGCGGGATCGGCCCTCTCCCGATCCCGCTCAGCGGCCTCCTTCTGGAGCATGACTGCTTCACAGAAGGAGACCACTGCCCTCCAGTTTTCCGATTCTGCCAGCATAGATAGAAATTATCCTAATATAAGGTGACTTTTTAAACGAGGAACATATTGAGAAAGACGACCCGTCAGTGCTGGCCTTTCTTATTTTTCTGCTCATCACATGGAAATCGCTCATGTCGTAATGGAAAGATGAGGATGTCAGCAATATTGTGGTATCGAAGTTGAAGGCCTAGGGTGCGCAGACAATATCAGGCTTATCACTCTTGGAGGCTCTTTCCTTGCGCCCTTAAGAGCGAGTAAAGCGAAATTATCGCATAATAACCGTGATTAGCCGTGACTAGTCAGATTCTCTTTTACCCTAGATCGTTGAGCGCCGTTATAATATACACATATACAAATTGAATCTCATTTCAAAACGTGAACGTATAACAAAGCCTACCCAATCTTTTTGTTAGTAGTAATAATATAAGTAATCATAAATACTTGTACAAGAACGTTTTGTTTTCGGCAGAACTTTGTCTAACAACAGAAGCTTTCGCGATTGAATAGCATAAGCGGGTGTCAGACTGCAAGCGGAGCGAAGATAAAAGTACCAGAGTAAGTACAGAAGTAAATCTAAATAGCAGACAGCCAATTTCCATTTACAAATATATGACAATAAATAGAAACGCCAGTTAAATGTAGGTAGTGGATATGGGTAGTCAGGAATTTGTAACTTTATTGACTAGTGGTTAGGTTAGGGTTAAGAACAATTATTATATTCTCGGTAAAATCATTTGAATTGGCAATAGGCTCGGTCGCTATTACATGGGACTTAATAACAGCATCGGCGAAATGTGAGTTTTATCTGTACATCTCTGCCTAACCCTTTGTGTGTGTACATAGGTGTGTAGATACATAGGTCGCCGATTATATAAATGCTTCAATGATATTACCCCCGCCCGTTCAGCTCCGCTTTCTATCTGACTAGTTCCTCTATTATCACTGTAGGTACAAAAGTTCTAGATCCCGCGATAGATTGAAGTCCGTTTGCCTAGCTTCTCTCACAATACAAACAATTCTTTCTTATTGTTGGCCAAAATACGCGGCAAGGCCGTTAGATTTCAATATTTATTTAGTAATACAACAAAATTGTACTGTTATTAGTTTGTGATCTCTTAGAATTTTCTGAGATACACTAGATGGACTGTCAAAATTGATTCGTAAAACTTGCATAGGTGATTTTAAACTAAGCTACTGGAATACTTTTTTGAATGTGTTATTTCGTATGGCAGTTGGACCAATTGTGGAAATAAGTAATTAAATTTCTTCTTAATCTTAAATAGCTTACGAAATGTTGAACATGGATCTCTCCAAAGAACGCTCGTGAAGAACAACTGTTTTTTTTTCATTAATGCAAATAGAAGAAGGTCCGAGTTCAAACCCAGGCCGCACCTCAGACTTTTCGGAATCATGTGCGGATCAGAATTTTATTATCATTTGTGTTAACGGTGAAGGATAACATCATGAGGAAACCTGCACAACTGAGAGGGGTCCATAACGTTCTTTATGTGTAGTTCGCCAACCTGCACCAGGCCAACGTGGTGGACTAAGGCCTTGCCCTTCTCAATCTAAGAAGAAGCCCTTGCCCAGCAGTGGGACAGTAATGAGCTACATTTATTATTATTATAATGTAAATAGAAAAAGACAGTGATAATATTATACAATAATACCTAGGACCATTAAGCAAATCTCTTTCGCTACTAAATCTAAAAGCGTTAGCATTTAGAGTACTTAAAGGTTACAGTTTTCCACGCATAGTTATTTTTTACAGCTAACTTACATCTAAAAGAGCGACCCAAGTTTATATAATGGAAAGTGATACAATAGACTATTTACTTAGGCCCTGGCCATTACTAGAGTTTCCTATTTCAACCCTCGACGGCTTAGCGTTGTAATAATTTAGTTGATGTTGTATAATGCGAAATATTACTCGTTCAATTTTGGATCAAGGAAATAATAAATTTTGACAAGTATGACAGAATATTTAATGATGTTCCCTCGACTCTGCCCGCGTAGAAAGATTATCAGACACTCATAGGGATTCAAAATTTGATAATCCTTTATTAGTTTATGCTAAAGTCGTATTTAATAAAGCATCTGTCTCCCAAATTCAAGTCTATAGGTTGTACAATTACTGAGATTTCGAGAGTCAGTGGAATTTCGCTTAATTCATACAGACATACACTGGCGCCTAGACTTAATACTTTTTTCTATGGTGTATATTTTGCATCACGGTTAGCGCAGTGATTCGATGATGATGATGATGCGATGATTGATTCGATTTCTGCGCAACGGAAAAAATATTTGTACGATCTACAGATAGTTGTTTCGAGTCTGGTTGTGTATATATGTTCGTATACTGTACCTACGATACAGATTTTAAAACAAAGTTTTTTTAAAAAAAGACGTTTTAATCTTCACGAGCGTTTTTTTTTATTACAAAGAACGCTTATTGAGCATTTCAAAAGACCAAATTGAACTGCCTGCTCTTTCTAATAAAATCTAATCTTAAAACCAGAAGACATGAAGCTGAGGACCTTACGTAATTCAAGCCTTCTTATAATATATTTTTCGATCCATAAATCGAAATTTTTCAATCAGTCCTACGAAAATAAAACTTCCAATTCTCAGTAGGCTTCCTTTAACAAGTTTTGTATACGTTGGGCTTGCAAAGTAAAATATGGGCAGCCTATATTGGGAATTCTATGTCCATTTTTAGATCGTGTTTAAATATCTATTGTTGGAACATGCCTGTTAGAGCGGGTAGAGTAAACATACAATACTCGAAACGGGTTGAATTCTTGTTTACTTGTTGCGTAATCAACCATTATAAATCCACTGAATAAAGTAAGTATGGGAGGGATCCGGGGGTGAATCGGGGACAAAACTTTGAATTGATTTCAACCTTGAATTCATATTTAGAATGTTCCCATAAGTATTTAATTTTTTTATTGAATCATAGTAGACTTGCGGACTCCTCGCTATAACCCGCCATCGAATCAGTTCCCGGGGAGAACGTCGAAGAATCCTTTCTTAGTGTTCATCTACACTTTCTAAGGAACAAATGTTTCATAAACGTTTCTATCCGTGTTGAACGTGTTGTTTCAATCATTCAGTCACGGTACTATTTCATAAGTATAGATTAATCTTGAAATCCTTGTGGTAGAAAACCACCTTAATTCAACATTGAAATCCTTTCAAAGTTTTGTCCCCATTCACCTTAAGATCCTTATTCTTCCTAAACTATGGTACGCTTAAAGACACTGTCTCCAAATTTTCATGTAATTACTTTAAAAAGTTTGCAGTTTGCTATAAGAAGCTCGTTACATTTTTTGTAATTTTGAAGTATCGAATCATCGTAACTTTAAACCTTTAATCCGGAATTTTAAAGTTGGTTTCTTGGTTTGACACTCTTAAACATAATATTTTATCATCATTCAAAGAAAACGTAATAAAGACCAACATGGACTACCAAAAGCAAAAATTGGTTTTAATATATTTTCTGTTCGTGATTGGAATTCTCAAAAGCAAGGCGTAATATTATACTTTGATCAAGTTTCACCCCGGCGTATGGGATTTTGTATTCATGGGGCAACTTTGATTACATTACTTTTCCATAGTTTACATAGGAAAATTCTATTTACTTAATAGGACATTATACAGGGTGTCATTACTTCCCAGAATTTGATTCTTATTAGCGACACTATCGGATGGTATATAATACGGCGTGTGCTTTTTTCCAAAATCAACTGGTTCAATTCCTGGCTAGGAAAATTGTTTATAAAAAATCCAAAGATACAGTTTTAGTATTCATGAAAATCGGGCTAAGGACTCCTTTGAATATTTTTCGCTATTCCTTATAATGTCGGATTTAGACATCCACGCCCACTTGCAAATATCACCCTGTATATTCAGTTAGCTTCTTCTTCTTCTAAAATATATAAAAATCAACATTTATTTGTTCTTATTTTGTGCGCTGCCATACCGTTCATCTGATTGTGATATAACTTTGTCAACTTATTGCTTACACTTGCGCGAAAGTTATAGGCATAGTACAATTAACTTACAGTGGTGACACGCGTGTCGTACCGCAAATTATGTATTTCAAAGAGCATTATTTCTTCTGCGGTAGCAATGCGCCAGGTACCAGCTAGTTAAAAATAAATTCAATTTGAATGTTTTGCTAGAAGTAAAAAAATAATCTATCTGACATGTATGTCGCACGATGTGGATGAAATCAAAGTCAACACCCTATATTTCACTACCCTAAAAAAACATCCTCTGTATACCCATCGTTGACAAACATTGCGACTAAGAGATAATAGTATACTATAATGTTGATCGTAGCCCCTATTTCAGCATACAAGCTGATAAAGTAATAAGACATCACGATAAAAAGAAATGAAGGATTATCTCGTTAGGCAAAACAACATTAAAACAAAGTTGAGCCTTTCCTGGTGTTAAATTCTAAACACAACACAACACAACATCACGCCTATTATTCAACCAAATTTCGCCGATGGCGTTACTAGGTCCCATGTGAGCTGAGAGGGGGTGAGCTTTTAGCCATCTACCGGATACAGTTCCAGACTCCGTGCTGCTATTGAGATTTCCAGATTTGATTTAGATTTTCATATAGGAAAACCCAATAACACTTTGGCCGACCCGGGAATCGTACCCAGGACCTCACGCTTAGCAGTCGCGCTCGCGACCACTAGGCATGAGGCAGTCTAAATAACATGTATGAAACCGATGTGCGCGTATTTTCGGTAGCAGTTCACTGAAATGCGCGCGCACAATTTCTTTTTGCAATTTTTGGCTTTACTACGATTCAGTTCGAGGAATATTCAGAATAGTAGTACGGATAAAACTTGGTTGTAATTTGAATCTAATATGTGCCGACTTCGGAAAACATTGTTAGGACTCTTGCAAGTTCATTATAAACTCTAGCAACTTCTTAGCCTTAGCCTTTTCGCTTTTAATTGAATTATGCTACAGCTAGATTCATTAAGACTAGCTAGACATATAAGTTCTTCTGTTATGATCATCATGATGAGCGGTGAAAAAAATAACATTGTATCACGCCTGTATTCCCTGAAGGTTTATGCAGAGATGTACTACTATACATCCACATTTCGCCGATGTTGTTATTGTGTCCCATGTAATAGGGAGCGAGCCTATTGCCATCTACTGGGTAGATTTCCAGACTCCTTGCTGCTACTGAGAATCTCCATACAGAAAATCCCAATAACGCTTTGCCCGACCCGGGAATCGAACCCAGGACCTCACACTAAGAAGTCGTGCAAATAAAAAATTAAAAAATTAATAAAATATTTTTAATTATGCAGAACCCCGTTAGCCAATCAACGGAAATCCAAAATCGTTTTATAACTAATCATAGCATCACCCGTTTTCCCAAAAGGGTTAGTGGAGGTGTACTTTTGTACTTCTACATTTCTTTTTTTTATAATTTCTCCGAATACGGCGTGAGCCTATTGCCAACTACCGAGCACAAAAACCGATACCAAACTCCGTGGAGAGACAGAAAAATTCTTAAAAAAAAAAAAAACAATCTCTATACATATAACATTTTGCCCAACCCAAGCATCGCAAACAGTCAATGGGACATTTAAAACTGTTCACTTCTGTTAAACTCCTATACAATTAGCCAAATTCCCATTTATTCAATGAACGCACTTAAATACCGTATTCAAGTTCTTAATGTGGCTATTAATACTAACTGAATTCCATGAATAGAAGTAACAGAGCAAGAAACGAAGTTAAAGTAATAAAAACTTTGTGCCTCAGACATAGAAATGTATCCACCAATACAAATAGACTCGGATAACAGCCAGCATAGAAACGAGCAAGGATGTGGAAAGTTAAACTCTTCGGATAATTGAATAAGTCCAGAACATACTGCGGATTGGTCCCACTGTTTGATGAAATGAGACATTTCATATTAAACGGAGACTGTTGAATATGTTGATCCATTAGAGCACAATTCATCAACATTAAAGTTCCAATGACGATATTATTATTATTTATATTATTATTATATTATTATAATTGGGTTTTTAAGTTAGAAAAATCAGTAAGAGTGTGGAATTTTTCCTAATAGATATGCTAGCATCGGCCAGTACATCTCTGCATAAGCCTTTAGAACACAGGCATGTAAAACGTACTCATCTCCACTTCATTGGTAACTCAGCTTAACTGTCGCCATTTTCATATTTCCTCGCTCAGTTCTCACAGAAGCTTTGCCTCAAACGAGGCTAAGAACTTACAACACTTGGTACTTCAATAAACTATTCCTTGATAAGACCATTGCGTGCGCACTGTGTTCATAATGTTTGCTTAAGTGAAATAGGTTTTCGTACTAGAAATCCTTTTTCTACTTCCATTTTCATGGTAAATTACAGGAATTTAATATGTATTGTTAGTATTTGAAGGTTGTTAATTTTTTTTGTTGTACACATCGCGTGTTCAATTGTAAATTGATATTTGATTACCTCTAGGTACGGTCAGCTTCAGAAACATTGGAAAAGTTAAGATTCAAAAGTTCGGCTCAACGAAATTATTCGATTATAGTACCTTCTAATTAGCCGTAATAGTCCAAGTGCTCAATTTATAGTAAAAATTTTGGCTTGTTCCACTATATTTCAATACTAATGAGTGAAACCAAATAAAGTACCTACTATTTTGTGTTTATTTCTAGTATATATTTTTCGAATTGGAATTTTTAGATGTTACAGTATCTGTCGATGACTGTACATTTAAGCATTTTACTCGTAAGCTAATAAAACGGTTTATAAGAATAAAACAGAATTTGGAGATAAAAAGTTGGTAGAGTTATTAGGGTTCTTCAAAGGAAAATCCTTGACTTGGGTACGTCTTAAAACTGCGGCCAGACACCGGAGGACGGGCAGCAGCGTCCTCTCACTAATCGGTGAGCCACTGCGATCTCCAAGCCGCCTGCCAAGCGTGGGGATTATGGCAAACCCTCCCAATTGGGGGAGGCCATCGTTCAGTAGTGGACGTCTTTTGGCTGATGATGAAAGGAAAATCCAATTGTCTGTTCTGGATGTCAGTAAAAATCGAAACAATATTGGTCTTCGTTACTTATAATGTGATTGGCTAAATTCACGCTTCTCGACTTTTACTGACGTTGGACACTGAAGTGTGTTTAACGCTCGACAGGGTTTCAAAGCTACGATGAATAAAAATAGTGGTAAAAAGAAAATTTCACCACATCGAAAAATATCTAGCAATATCGAAAACAGGTAAAATAAATAAGAACTTTATCGTTACAAAGCGGCACAAATTAAAAAAAGTAAGAAAAAAATGTTTGTCTACGCGAGGCAGGTAAATAGATTCTGTGCCGAATTAGGTAGCAGGTGGTCTAACCGAATTCGAACGTGTGCCCCAAATACAGCGCACCAATTTTCTGTGCCATTTTTGACCGCGAAAAAATAAAACTATTAACATTTCCCGTGCTACATAATGTAATTGAGAAACTCCAACCGTGTAGTAACCGAAATAAGAACGCTAGTCTGAAAAAATTTTTTGCTTGCGAAATGTTTGTTTGCGAAAATGTTGTTTGTAGATGTAGCATAATATCATCACGCCTGTAACCTCTGAAGGTTAGGCAGAGGTATACTATTCTATATCCTCATTTCACCGATGCCGTTATTGAGTCCCATGTAATACGGGGCGAGCCTATTGCAATCTACCAGGCACATTTCTATACTCCGTGCTGCTACTGAGAATTTCCATAAAGAACAACCCAATTGTTATTGGGTTTGTTAAGCAAAGGCCCGATCTGGGAATCGAACCCAGGACCTCACGCTCAGCACTCGCGCTTGCGACCACTAGACTAATGAGACAGTCAATGTTGTTTTTGTTGATGTTAAGTGAATTAAAGTTTAATTTATTCAGAGAATATATTGCTTATATGGTGTCACAGTTAATTTGGTCTAGAAAATTTTAATGGCAACTAATTGACACGACTAGCAAATTACAATGAAGTCTTTTCATTTTTTTTTAAACTTTGGCCCACACTAGGATATCTCCTGCATTGTGGGTAGCGCAGAAAGCTAATCGCTTAGCCACTGCGCCAACCGTCTCGTCAAACTTATACTCTTTTCTTATATAATGCAAATCCATGGTGTTTCTTGCCGGTCTCTTTTCCATAGGACCTACCCCCTTTCGGAACCGTGCGCCTAGAGTCAGAAATAAAAAACTTTGACTTTGACAGAAACTTTATCTTTATTAAGGTCTGCTTTGAGACTATTTTCATAAGAACTTTTAATAAACTGGTCTTCAATAAAACTTGGTATAACTCTTTAAAACTTAATATTAAGAATAGTTAAGTTTATAAACAAATCGCAAAAAATTATATTTACATAATATCATGAGTCTGCCTCATTGGTATAGTGGTTGCAAGCGCCACTGCTGAGCGTGAGGTCCTGGGTTCGACTCCCGGGTCGGGCAATGTGTTATTAGATTTTTCTGTATGAAAATTTTCAGTAGCAGCACGGAGACGGGATACAGTTCCCGTCTCCGTGCTGCTACTGAAAATTTTCATAGCTAGGTAAGCTCGCCCCCTATTATATGGGACTCAATAACGGCATCGGCGAAATGTGGGTGTAGGTACATATTACCTACACAGTCTTGCTAACCCTACGGGGAATAATACGTGATGCTATGTTGTTATTTCAATTCCTTTATTAAAACTTACCTGTAAAATAACTATAAAATATTTACAGGATCGTTCTGTGTTTGCTTACAAAGAAATAATGTCCAGTAAGTATATAGAAAGTTTTTAAACTATTAACAAGGTAACAAACAGCAGTTCACAACTTATAACTAGCTTTCCGAACAGCGTATTGCAATGGGAAGCCATTTTGAAACATCAAAATATACCTATAATGGAATACATTAGACCATATTGCTTAGGAAACAAATTTGCAATTATAATTTCATTATATCGCGAGAAAATACCAATTTAAAGTTTCTTGTTTAGTTATTTATTTCTGAGGAATTATTAAAGGTTTTATTACTTCACGAGATATTGAGGATCCCCAAAATATAACATTAAACAATTTATGAATGCATTTAAGCCGTATGGTAATTAAAAATGCTCATAAAATTAAATCATTAATTAAGGATGCTTTTGCACGAAGTCGTAAATGTCAAATTTACAATTAAAATAAATTGTTTCAAGGCACTTAGCGAGGGATTGTTAAGAGATGAAAAATTCACTCGTTCCAATGTAAATACGGAAAAAATTTAATTAGCCGACATGGCGACAGTTTAATTTACACTTCGGGAAGTATTTGACTACTACAAATTGAATGGAAAACGTAATTCAATCCGGTTTAAAATATAACGTTTACATATTGTAGTTAATAGGTTGGTTGAGAGTTAGAGTTAGAACGAAATTATTTTGAAGTTAATTTTTACGATACTCGTTTCTCTTGAGTAGGTCGTATTTTGGCATAACGTGTTACAAACTCTCTTGATTTGGTAGCGATGAATGTATAAATAAATAAATCTTCTCAGGATTAAAAGAAGAAGGTTAGATTTCTTAGTCCACCACACTAGCTTGGTGTGGTGTGGCGGAATACACACATCATCGAGAAGTTTATGGATCCCTCTCAAATAGAAATAAACGATGTTCTATTATAATAAAACTCACATTAATTCTAAAAGCGTAGTTATATTTTTCTCTTTATACACCGCACAACACGTCCGTATCCGGTGCTGGTTCCTAGGCAAAAGAGCGAGCCTTTAGCTGTCATTGCGGAATGTCATTCGTTTTACAAGTATTGCCAGTGCAACAAATAAAATGCCTCAACAATCTACTAAGATAGTTAAATTATTCATTAATATTATTTCGCAACTAACACTATTCCATTCTATTCTCAGGTAGGAACTAGGAACTTTATGTCCCTCTCAAATTTGATTATGACTTGCGTTTACCGTGAAAGAAAACAAGGTTTCCTCACGATTGGTGCGTTCCTCAAATTTGGTCCCCATATGATTCCTAAACGTCACAAATGCGGGCCGGATCAAGCGCTAGGTTATCACGGCTTTTTTAGATTAATGCATAGTTATTATTTTAATGATATATATTTATGGATATGTTGTTTTTTCTTTTTTTAATCCACGGTAGTTTAATTGAAGCGCTAATCTCACGCAGTGTTAAGTGACGATGGAATTAAAAATTTCCATATTATTTACTTTTAAGTGTCTGATCGACTCGTACGTGTTTATATAAGCATGTATGAGATATTAAGGAATATATGCATTGGAGTATTCCAATACCATTTATGTTTTCCTTGATCTCCCATTAATCAGATTTCCACCATGGAAAAATAAAGCGGGGATTGATTTTTTATTTACTGCCAGTATAGTGGTTCCGATGGGGCTGCTGAGGAGCTGTGAGGTCCTGGTTTTAGGAAAGTGTTGCTGAGTTTTTCTATAGGTATGGAAATTAGCAATAGGCAATAGAGTCGCCGCCTGTTATATGGGTCTCAATAATGGTATCGGCGAAATGCAGGTCATACATCTAGGTGTAATCGTACACCTCTGCCAAACCTTTCGGGGAATACAGGTGTGATGCTATGGTATGCCGTGATTTGTTTCTTATTCCCTGTATTCTTTATAAAACCATTTTAGTTTAATAAATGAACACTTTTCCGCTCAAGAAACTTCTAATACAATAATGCCATGAAAAGTGGTTCTTAGGTATTTCGCTGACAACTTTTGCAAGTTAATGTCAGAGCAAAGTTTCTTGGTCATCTGTTAAACTGTTACTTACTGATTAAGCTAGGAACCAACAGTAAACAGACTTTCTTATATATAGATCTTAGCATTATAAAAGAATATTTGATTGATGATAAGCGGTGGTAGCCTAGGGGTTGAACGCTTAGTGTCTGAGTTCAAACCCGGTCCGCACCTCTTGACTTTTCGGAATCATGTGCGGATCAGAATTTGATTATCACTTGCGTTTACGGTGAAGGAAAAATATTGTTAGGAAATCTGCACACCCGAGAAGGTTTATAAAGTTCTTGACGGTGTGTGTAGTCCACCATCCCGCATCAGGCCAGCGTGGTGGACTAAGGCCTACCCCTTCTCAATTCTGAGAAGAGACCAATGCCTAGTAGTGGCGTAGTAATGTATTGAATTTATTCTTTTTTATTTGATTATATTTGCAGATAGAGAGATATCAGTCCCCTAAACAACGCTCCAGTGAAAGTCTTAACTAACTAGTCAAACGTGTTCAGATGGACGGAGACACTACTAAAGAATTTTGTAGTATATATAATACTAGGGATCCGCCCCGGTTTCGCATGGGTAGCAGAGTATATACGCCTTAATTTTTTTTCTGTCGTAGTGTCGTATCCGCCTGTTACGTCGAGCATTTACTCGGCGCACGCCAGTAAAGCTCCCAGTCGGCATGATTTTTCCGACATCTTCAACTATCATCGTCATATTTAGTCAATTTACACAAAACCTTAACGAATTATACACTTAAACCTTCCTCATGAATCACTCTGTCTATTGGTGAAAACCGCGTGGAAATCCGTTCAGTAGTTTTTGAGTTTATCGCGAACAGACAGACAGACAGACGCGGCGGGGGACTTTGTTTTATAATATGTAGTGATAGATAAAAAAGACAAGAAGAAGGAGAATAATATTGTCACAGCTACATAATTATGGTATAAATTCCTCTTTAAATATTGTCACAATTCTAATTATATTTACGTAGGATACTGATGAAAGCTATTAACATATTACATTGAATTGAGTTATTGAATCGTTTCGGTTTATTAAACGAAGGGTTTAAAATTAATTACGTGCCCAGATTATAAAGGTAACATATTTATGGGTCGTTTGTATAAACAATTGCGCTTTTATTAATAATTATGGTATGAATATACATATTGGGAACGAGAAATAAAATTTTATATTGTGATTCAAAAAGGGTTAGGCAGAGGTGTACGAAATAAACAACCACATGCCGTTATTAAGTCCCATGTTATAGGAAGCGAGCCTATTCCCATTTACCGGGCACAATTCACTATCAGGATTGTAGCAACCTTGAGTGTGAATTGTAGTACTTCCCACAGAAAAATACGATAACATTTGTAAAAAAGCGACAGCAACGCGACAGCCACGCGACATCAATCTCACTGTCAGGCAATATATTATATGACACAAAAAAGACGTCTGACAGAAGATATCGCGCGATCTACGCCTGTCGTAACCTGATTGCTACATAGGTAATTAGGCTGCCGGGCATTGATGCCAGGGCTTCGCACTCAACAGCAGCGCTTGCTAGCACTGCTGCATTAGAACAATGGGGGCAGGCACAGGTTTGCAACGATACCAGGAATTATTCCCGTATCGTGGGTTGAATGAAAATAATTGTTGGTAAACGCACAAACAATTCTTTACATACAAAAATAACAGGACGTGAAACTATTATTAAAAATATACCGTACAGCAAACAAACGTTTATCTATTTTTTTTTAATTAGCTTGGTGAGTACCCATCTTGGGCTATCCTCCGCCTGGGGGGAGGGGGGGGGGGTGCCGGATTCCTACCGGCTAAACTTACCACGGTGGTCCGCCTCGACACCATATGGTGGGCTTCGGGAACTCTTAGAAGACCGCACCGAAGCCTACTACAGTGACATGCCAAACGGCACTTCCCGGAGAAGGTGACTGTAAAGAGGCCACCCCCTCGTGCACGTCCCGGGGGAGACTGTAAACGTTTATCTACTGCGCCAACTGAACAGTCTGTCTATTTAATATTATATCTTCGTGTTTTTTGGTTGGAGTTGATTGAGTCAAATTCACACACACTGCGAAATAAATTAACGAAATTCTAATACATTCAGTGGTATCAGATTGATTGTTCGATTGGTTGGCAGACTGCAACAGAGTTGAGGGAAGGCTGGGTTGACGTTGTTGAGTCCGATACTCTTCGCTACCGTCCCCTCGCCTAGCTACCACCACTTGCTATGAGCTTTAGTATATTGGCACCCCTAGAGGCAAAACTATAAAGCACTATCTTACTAACGTCTGTATGTTTCGTGTTCAAACAAAGATGGATAAGTATGTGAATGTTTTTTTCTAATTTTGAAATCAATAAACAAAACGTGAGACATAATTGCTATGATGCGAAATTCTTTTCGAAGTAATCCGATTTCCAGTTTTCAGCTATCCTACCACATTTACATAGATATGATTATTGGTACGCCAGAAATGGAAACAAACGATTTCCCATTTTTTTAATTTATCGTAGTGTATTATGTTTGATTGGATGATTTTCGTACATAAGTAGAAACAGTTTTGAAACTATTGAAAGCTGCAGCTACTTGTCTACGTGTGAGATGACCACATCGGTTATTGATTATGATATAATTAAGAAATTGACAACAATATCTACACTCTTGAGCCCTTAGATTTTGTTTTGTTTTGGAAATGTGTTTGTTTTGTTGTTGATTCTCTATTATTATTTATTTCATTTCAGATAACATTATCCATTCCAAATTGATCCAGTAACTTTATAAGTTCAAGAAGATAATTTTATTTGTTTAATTTAAAAAGTTGTGGATCAAATAACATTAATTGCAACAAATATATTTCAATCCTAAAAATATTCTGAATTTGGAGAACTCCTTTTCACATGAAACCCACATGAAATCGTAATAACGAGATACAGAAAAAGTAAAAAATCCCCCCATTTTTGTCTAAGTACCCTTCTTACAGGTACATTAAACTAGAAGTGTTCTCATATCCCGAGTGGGAACGTTGAATGAATACTAATGGCCGACACCGGGTAATCGTGTCCTAGACCTTGGCGTGATGGAGAGCACCCACTCACCGAAACGAGACATTAGTGTAATGTTTGTGGGTTTAATGGATCTCTGTGTCTTTGCTGAGGCTTTCATATTACGCGTTTTATTTTGTCACCACGCTTCTTGGTTGGGCACGTTTCCATTAACTTATCATAATATACGTCACGTATCTGTTATCATAATAACAGAACGTGATATGTCGGTGGAAGTTATAAAAATGACGCGATGACAGTATGAAAGCGGATAATTATAAATGTATCATATTCTATACCCACCAATATTCCTGTCGGTGTAGTGTTGGTGTCACACGATAAATAAATACAAGGTGGCTTTTCAAATAAGAGATATCCAGACAGACATAAACATCCAGATATTATGTGCGGTTTCAACATATTAACACACTACTTTTATTTGTCTTCGAACGGGCGTGAGTTTCCGGTCAAAACCCAAACCCCGCTTAAAAACAAAGAACAAGCGTTTTGCTTTTTGTTTTTGTAAAACATTGCCACAGACTTAGAATAATTCCTATGTCGTGGTTGCGTTTACGTACACAAATATTCATAAAGACATACACCCAGACCCGAAACAATTAATCTGTAGATCATACAAATATTTGTTCCGTGCGGGAATCGAACCCGCGACACATAGCGCAGCAGTCGATTGCTCAACCACTGCGCTAACCGAGACGACGTTTTTTTTTTTTTTAATTTCTATACTTTTTCAGAAATGTTCCCTGTATAATTATTTACATTATGCACGATAAATTATTCTAAGAACAACTGACGGTCAAAGTTTACCACTTTTAGATAAGACTTTAAAGACGAGTACACTCTACATGTGAGTGTTTAGAATATAAAGTTCCAACTGAAATGACTTCAAGGAGTCGATTCTTCAAGACCTCGTTACAAAGTTCGTGAAACAACCGAATGCACTTTTGTGCAAAATAAACGGCAAACGCTAGTCTTCAGGTCTGTTCAGGTTTAGTTTACGTCATTACACGTCCGGGTTTTGACTCAGATTTTCTCACATCTCCGGTAACGACTCTCATGCTACCTACAGTTCGGTGTCGTTTATAACGTTTAAGTTTTGTAGAGATTCGGATATCTACGGAATTCTCAGATGGTGATTCTTTTTATTTTTAAAAGGACTGTTAGTTGGGTGAGAACCTCCGAGGAACGAGCTAAGTGGACTGCTAAAGACTCAATATGTGATTTCTGTAAAAATAAAACAAAAATTTCGCTTTTATGGATACTAATTATTGAAAAAGACTTTTAAAGTTTAATATTAAATTCAGAACACCATCAAAACTGAACTAGTTATATCATATATAAAGCTATTATTACCAGTTCTCTAAATACGACTATCAATCCTAGTAACTACGAATAGGTTATTCCCCAGATAAGTTCATATTAAAACTGTTCTAATTACGAATCAAGAGCTAGATATTCTTTTGTTTGAAATGAGAAATCGGGGATCAGTCTCATTTTTTAAATTTTAAATTTCTTTATACCGTCGCAAACTAAAAATCAGGCCATTTACAAAGTTTGCTTTCAAATCCAGGGATCGTTAGCATTGCTAGGCATTGTTTTTCTTTCTAAATAAACTTTAATAACGTAGGATCGCCCTTCGCAATTCAAGTTCTTTGTTTTCAGATTTTCCTGTGTTAAACTTGGAGATCTAAATATTTCAACATTATGTCCTGGGATTATAATTTTCAACTTGGCGACCCTAGGGCCGCCTTAAGTATATTATGGAGCGAAATTTTGACTGTTCATTATTTTTATTTTTTAGTTACACTTAACTGTTGATTTTATGACACCTTAGTTGAAAGGGGAGCAATAAGAGCGATTACACATGTTACGATGACATTGGATGCATGCCCAGAGCAGTAAAAGCGCGCGTTGAATGTACGGTAACGTATCTCTTGAGGCATTTCTCTAGGACCGATTTTATTATATATGTATCAAAACTTCGATGCATTGATTTCGTTTCTGGATAGAGAACTACTACTTCCCCAGGCAGTACATACTCCTCGTATGTACTATTGTTCTCTCACATTTAACCGATCCCGTTATTCTCTAAGTCCGATGTAATATGTCGGGCTGATTGCCATCTACCGGGCGATTTGCTAACTCTGGGCTGCAATTGAGAAATCTTTAACAAGCAAACCCAATAACACATTGCCCGACCCGGGTATCGAATTTAAAACTTCACGTTATGCACTCGCGACCACTACACCAACGAGGAAGTTTAGCAGTATTGAGTAGTACATAATACAATAATGATAGCCATCCATTACAATCATTCGGAAAGTTCCGCCTGTTTCATTTCTTTTCAATAAAACGACGCGATAATTTTACTGAACGTTTTAATTACGGAACAACAGTTTATGAATAAAAGAATATTTTGCTTCTTTCCAGCTTTGTATAATCGCTGTGTTTTCCATTGGAGTGCCCGTTATTCTAAAGAGAAATAAAAACTGCATCTCCTGATAATAGCAAGAATCGTTTTACAATGGCGGTTTAACTTGCAGAATAATGTATTTACATTGTACTGTTGGTTATAAAACGGCTTTTAAAAAGAAATAATGTTGAGGCAAGTTAGGTTTTAACGCAAGCTTACACAGTCATTCACTAAATTTACTGTTTTTTATTACTTGCGTCTTTAATTGTGATTGTAAATATGATAGAAAGATATATATTTTTTACATTTTAGCCAAAAGGAAATCAACAATTATAACATAGTATAGAGCTATTTACATACACTGAATTCACGTGATTTTTTTCCACATAAATAAATGAAAACACGGGTGAAGACGATAAGATCAATTCGATAATTTCAAGTTAATTAAATTTTGCATTGGAAATATAGAACTGAAAATTTCAAACCCACTCATTATAAGATAAACTTTATCTTCGGACCAGTTTCAAACCATCGAGCTAGTTTTTGTATTACTAGGTACTTTGGTCGAAATACAATATTCTTAATCCAAAACCGTCTTTTTAGTACGTTGTAAGTTTTGTATTAAAAACTGTATTTCGAGCACAGTAAGGTTCATAATACAAAAACTGGCTCGAAGGTTTGAAACTGGTCTAAAAATAAACTTTGTTTTCTAATATAGGGGAAAGGTACGAATTCTTATTTTAAATCCCTACTAAGTATGTTGCGACATTCTAATGTAGGTTAATTCTGAAACATGCTTAGGTTACGTTACCACCTGTGTCGATATGTTAATGTAATTACTAAATGGAACGGGATGCTTACTAACACGGACTCGGATGTATAATTTTAGTAGTGGATTGGATAATCCATTAGTTCTGCATTACTGTATAAGTATAACTGTAGTAAAATTGTGTTATTATGCACTCATGTAGACATGAGTGCATATTAACACAATTTTTTTGAGTTGCCAACTTTTTCTTGTAGATGTAGAGTATATCTGATTTCAGAGTTGCTAAATAAAGAGTACATTACATATTAATAAAAAAGAGTACCATTTATTGAATTTATTAAAATGTATTTTTTAGCACTTTTTGCGGTACATAATAATTTTTTATTGTTTTTAAAAGAATTTTAGATCTCGTAACAGTTCAGTAACCAGAAAGTCTTTTTTTGTTGCCTGGTATCAGTGAAAAGTATGCCAAAAAAGTCAGTTTATGTAAAAAGAGTATTTTAGCGTACTCTATTAATATTATAGATTATAAAGTACACCTACAAGAAAAATAGTACAATACTCTATTTTAGAGTACAGTTGGCAACAATACTCGTGTCGTTGGCTTATATGATGCAACAAATAAGGTATAATTAACTCGTAGATAGATCTACATTTGAAAAAAACCTTAAACCGCATATTGATATTTGTAATAATTTTTTTAATAGGATTTCTCTTGTATCGTGGGTACAGTTTACAAACATACATGTCACATGCACACATACACCAGATCCGAACATTTGTATGAGAATCGAATCCCGCGATACGTAACGCAGAAAGATAATTGCTTAGCAAATGCGCCAACCGTGCCCTTGAATAAATGTGGAAGTATGATTCGGCATAGTGAGTAGAGAAGCTCAAGGCTACAGCGACTGGTGTACTGAAGCCTTCTGCTTAAGTACACCAGTCGCTGTAGCCACCGCGAGTAGTTTTTTTAGTAGTTTTTTTTTTTTTTTCAAAATTTACAACTTTATTGCTATAAATATCTATAGAATCAACACTACAACTCCACACACAAATAAGAGCAACTTCACAAAGAATATTTCATAAAACAATCCTACTAATATTATAAATCTGAAAGTTTGTGAGGATGGATGGATGGATCTTTGTTACTCTTTCACGCCAGAACGGCTGAACGGATCTGGATGAAATTTAGCACAGAGATAGATTATAGTCTGGAATAGCACATAGGCTTTTTAGACTTTTTATCCCGGAAAAATGTACGAATTCGTAAACCATGCGGGCGAAGCCGCGAATGGAAGCTAGTACACCATAAAATTAGATTTTTATCGTGTTTAAAGTCCAATAAACCGCCTCCTTGTGCTTCATGCAGCGTCAAACGTTATCAAAACACGTCGAATGATAAAATTACCATAACACCATAACATTTCGCTGTTTTAGCGGAAACTTGGGAATACAATTTCCAAATATCAATTTCCCTTTCCCATAATAGTTACTGTTATCGTAATGTTTACTTATACGACTTTGGTTGAATTGTATTAAACTAGTATGGGGACGCAAAGGGGCCAAAAAAAAAGTGATAATTTAGACAAGGTTCTAGATTTGATCCGTGATTTTTGCTCACGAAGACTTATATATTATAGCATAACATAACATAACATCACGCCTATATTCCCTACAGGGTTAGGTACAGGCACTACAGGTGTACACAGAGACGCATTTTTTTCCAATGCCGTTTTTAAGTCCGATGTAATAGAGGGCGAGATTTTGGAAAGTTTTTGAAACCAAACACCGTGCTACTACTGAGAATTTCTATACAGAAAAACCCAATAACACTGTCCGATCCGGGAATCGAACCTAGGATCTTACGCTCAGGAGTAGTAGTGGAGACCAATAGACTGATGAGGTAGTCAATAAGCTTACATATTATTGTTCGAATATTGGTCATTGCCTCTTGCAACTTTTAAGGCAGACATAAATATTCTCTTGAAACAGAACATGAAGTATTCAGTGTTTTTGAATTTTATTGTACATAACAAAAACAAAACTGTACAACGAATAGAACAAAACATCGGTCCCAAGATACAGTTCCGACGCTTCGAATTTAGAACCAACACCGTGGAAGTTGATTAAAAATACAAGACTATTTTTGAAACTACTATGTTCGAATTATCGACACAAATCTTATGCCGTCTTGTTAATATAGCCGAAACTGTCGATAGAGTAAAATACTAATATGTATATACAAATATTAACATCCATAGATGCAAAATAGTTTGTTTAAACTTTATTAATACAAAGACACCAGACCTAACTGAATAACTTTATGCAAATAACCGCATGTGTGATTCTGATAAAGGTCTTAGTTATTAACTAAGTACTAATATAAAAAGTGGCGTCTGTATGTTGAAATATTAATGAAATATCTTTGGCGAGTTGTGAATTCCTTAAGATACCAATATCATTTTAATTTTCCAAAAGTATGTAAGGAATTTATAGAGCGATAAATCTTAGAGTAGGTACCACTAATGAAATATTTGTATAATATTGAATATATGACAAAGAAAAACCCTTAAAATCTAACATAACTGTGCTATATCATTATAATAAATATAACAACACAACAACAAAGTTGGCTAATTTTAAATTTGGTTGTAAACGATAAAATATTTACTATTATTTATATTGATTATAGCATTAAATCTGTATTCCCCAAAGGGTTAAGCAGAGGTGGCCTATTTCAGCGATGTCGGTAATAAGTCTCAATTGAAATGAGCCTATTTTCAGCCTATCCCTTAAGCCCTTGTTCTTCAGCCTATCTTCTAGGCATAATAAACGCAAGCTCCAGTCTGCTATAAAAAATTACTACTATTACTACAGCTTTTTCTTAAAAAAATCGAAATCTTAACTAGATTTCGATTTTTTTTTAAAGCTGTCTGGCAGATAATGTCTCAATACATTAAATCCGCCTTATTGGCCACTTCTATACAAGCAGAACTAATAAATAAATATTCCTGCGTGCGAAGTCACCGTCGAGTTACTAGTTTTATAGTAAACCTCAATATTAATTCAACTCCTGTAATTTGCGTATGAATTTGCTGAAATTTAACACTAAGCTTTCTAGATGTGTCAAGTCTTATCTTAAGGCGCAAACTTTGAGCTAATAGCATACAATTGTTAGAATTAAACGACTTGTAAATTAATACTGGGATCTAAAACTCTGTTTTACTGAGGCTTTTGAATTAATATTTAAGGTTTGGGTTAAGTATTTTGGGTTGTTAACGCTTGTGAGTGAAAGGCGTACAATCGAAACGAATATAAAGCTGGTAGGAAATATGTAGACTTTCATTAACAAATAATTTTAATGTGAACTGCATGCGGTCGCTAGGCTCATTAAAAATTCAACAAAATTTTACATATCATTTAAAACAGTCATAATCGATTATTTTTGCCAATCATCGATGCTAAAGTCGTTGAAAGTTAAAACTGTAGAGAATGTTGAAACGATCTTTTGGAAATAATATTTCCAATTCAAACAATCTAAATCGAATAACTTCATCAGAAATAACATTAAACATTATAGCACAAAAAGTAAATTATGAAACTATTAGACCAGTGCGATTATGGGCATTGAGATATTATTTCATAAAAAAATAGACATTTTTTCACCTATGAACCATTTAACTTAGTAAATTACTTTCGAAATTAAAACTTTTGATAAAATATGAGATTGTGTGTTAAATTCATTGAGGCTATAAAATTATAAGGTGATGTTTTTCAGAATAATGTAGCAGAAAATGGTGTGAAATAGAGTTCTGAAATTGTCTGCGTATTATTAGCCTGTTCGTAGAATTGTTATTGAAGCAATATGAATCAAAAATGTTCTAGATTTTAATATTTTAATAATAATTTTAAAAGTATTTTTATCCATATGGTTAAATTTGTCATATATTGAATTTCTATCATTCATACGTCAGAAAAATGTTTTTCAATTGGTACTCTTCAAAATTTAAGTTCTTAGGTTTTGTAATAAATATGTATTTGTATTAGAAATAAATAAAGAAAAAAAGGCACACATTCCAAATGCATTATTAAAACACAAGAATAAAAGTTCAAAAGAAATTAAGAACTGTGTAACCTTAGGATAACTTAAATATATGTATTACGATTAAATTTATTAAGTAGTAAATAAATTGAGCAATCACTCTTATTAATAACTGACCACAAATTATACTTTCATTGCTCAATCAATTGCAGAAGTTAACAATTATAGCCAAGGTTATAATCCGAGCCTTATCGCGATTTCTAACAAAGTGGATCCTTACAAAAGTTCAGGGTAGGCATTAATGGGAAAAAAAAAATTCTATAAAATACAAAGTAAGAAACACCATTCAAATCTCAATATCTCTAACGGAAGCAATCCTTTTACACTTTTTAAAAACACATACAAAAGAGGCCTTCAGTAATTTGTGCGTGGATTACGATTTGCTTACGAATATTCTCGGAAAAGGTCCCATTATGCCACCTTGGGGGACTCCGGAATGTTTTGGGACATCATAAAAGGCAACGTGATACAATAACGGTGGAATACTATTACAGTTTAAACAGTGTTGTCAGTGTTGGGGCTCGACTGTATTAAAAGGAAAATGATAACGGTAAAGAATATGAGAATCGAGAGCTAAGTAATTAAATTGTAAATTGTTCGTAGAGATACTGTTTCAAATATCATATGAATTTACATAAAATCACTGTTAGTTTACTCCTTGCCAAGTACGTTTTGGTGACTGACTCTTAAGGCAGAAATAATTTCTTTTTAATGAATTCTTGGAAATATGTCTGGGGTATCTGTCATAGAATAACAAATAACATAAATATTAAAAAACATGACACGAATATTGTTTGATATACTTTCTATCACTGAGTCACTTTACGACCTCAAATATGTTTTTATTTTTTATATAAAATAATTTAAAAAGATACATACAATTAAATTAAATTGTATTTTCAATGTAAAATAAATAAATACCTAAAATTAAATGTAAATGTTCTTACGTATATCACAATTATTTTTCAAAGACGTTTTAATTTTATTTATAAAGTCGTGAAACCCTTTTCTATTGAAACAAAGATAGAAAGATTCACTATCAACAATATTGCGATTTCGTTTAAATTATCGTAGGGTTTAAATACGACGGATTTTAAATAGTTTTTTTTTTTAATAAAATACTCAGCCCATAATGTCTTCACCTCAATATACAATGTTTTACTAAAACCAAGTTATTTATTTATCTTATTGTAACTGCCGTTTTAATTTAGCTTTAATGAATATTGATTTATTATCACAAACCTCGTGCAATGTTACCTAATATGAATCATAAATTATTATTGTATCTAGATTAGATGATAAGATGAAATGATTCACATTTACTCGTATATTTATGTAAAATGTTATTGTACTAAATAATATTATCAATAAAAATATATTTCATTCTATTCTATTCTATACTTGGTCTATACTGAGTGGAAAGTAAAATATTTTGTGTAGTGTTATATTACTCGTTACTTGATATTTTTAGAACATGGGTCAGGATAGAGATGGGTGGAAGAATTTGGGGGAAGCCTTTGCCCAGCAGTGGGACAGTTTAGGCTAAATAAAAATTGGTCAAGATTCTTTTCGATGTACAGTCACGAACACTAATGTACTAAATTTATAGCTACATTCAAAATATTTTTAAGAAAAAGTATGTGAAATATTTAAACACAAATCAAGTTATTTTATGATTTATTGTTAGGTATTATATCAACAATGTTTGATCAAGATTGTACTCAATATAATTTATAGAAGAGTTATTGGTTTTATGGCTTGGAATACTGTGTAGATTTTTAAAATATAAATCTGAAATCTGAAAATTATATATGATTTAGAATTTTCTTTTAATTATAATAGTGATCGGTTTGCTTTTTATTGTTACCAACCTCTATACGATGAAAATGGTGTAATTTTGGTACATATCTAATATAATATGGAACTTATAAATCACTGACAAACATATCCAATACGAAATAGAATAATAAAATCAAATCGATGAGTATTCAACGTTGTGGTAGGTACACACATACCCAAAATGTAAAATGATCTCATTTATTTATTCGATTGTCAGATTAATACAGTATGCATAATATACTAGATGCTCATAACAAATTCCTTAAATAAGGAAATACCACAAAACATCCCACAAAATATGGCTACATCAAAAATTTTAAAATATATTTTCGAGCGTATAAAAATGCTGGCCATCACGTATTAAAACCTCCATATGATATCTCGTTAAAAATGTACACCTCATGAATTATGTCGGTGGCGAGCTTTGGCAAGCATCAAAGTTATGAAGTCCTTGCTGGACCAACTTATTTAATTAACGGCCTTCTAGCGTAAACTAGAGCCTCCATTTTGTAAATTGTGTCTCTTGGTTTTTGGGGCAACATTTCACATATGACGAACGCACAGTTTTCATATGAAGAATTAAAAGATTTCTGGTCAAATTGTTTATTTTTAAAGAATCACCTAAAGCAGCCTTTGATCTTGCTTTATTAAATGACAATGAAAATGAATTACATTAAATCCTAAGAATCTGTATTCGCTAGACATTACACATAATCATAGACTTAGAATTTCGCTTACGCTAAAAGACCAACAAAGCGTGGAAAAGAGATATCATTTTAATATGAACACTACCCGAGAAAGAAAGAGACAGATGTTAATGTCAGTATGATACAATTTTTTTTGAAGGATCGGTATCTATCGTTACCCTTGCTTTAGTGTCAAATATATTTTATTAATTTATAAAATAATCGTGCAATTATTAGCGATAAGTGATATTTAGGCAGTCATAATGTCATGTTCTTTTGCCAATTGTAACGTGACAAAGAGAAATAATCCAAATAATTACACGTTTCACAAGTAAATGTGATTTTTTCATCGTACGTTTTGAAACCATATTTTGTGTACGTAGTAGTATTAATTCGCCGAGAAAACAAATTTTACCATAGTATATTAGCTTTTCTTCCGATACGTGGTAATATTTCGTAGATAAAACAAGACATAAATAATATTTAGTGTAAATATTAAAATGTATATTTACGCTAGGGTTGACTGTAGAAATGACTTCACGGATATCGATAAAAAGTCGATAGATTTTTATCTGATTATTAAGTAATCGGGCCTAAGGGAGCTATGGTAATATATATATACATTACTTTATCATTATCAGTGCACAAAACTGTGACTAGTGGATAGCACAAGGTTAAATCTTTGTACTATACTTATCTGTATGCTTCATACAACATCATTTTAAAATTATTATTATATTTTTTAATACTCATTGTATTTTCAACAATAAAATGATTTTGCCCGTTTATTAATTTACAATAAGAGGATTTAATTAGTAGCTTATATACCTCTATTCATTAGGGCAAGATTTAATCTATCGATACTATACTATATTGACAATGCAAATACACAATCCTATTTTCATGTGACATATCAGTCACTAACACATATGCATATTAATTTTCGGTATCTCCTACAAGCTGTCATTGTTCATCTTTTACATTCTATATCTATGCACATAATACTCTAAGTTTTAAATAGTATAGGTACCAGAAATTTCAGGACATATATCTTCTCTTCTTTACTTTTATAACGGGACCAAATTTGAAATCAGTACATAACGAGGTTAAAATGACTATTTTTTACAATTTCTAAGTTTGTGCCCTAAGACCACAACACACTCTTTTCTGGAAATTAAAAGGTGTAACTTATCGCGTTTTCATCCACATCATGTTTACTTATGTTTTTCTAATTTAATAAAACTCTGGTTTGAACTTTCTGACTCTCTGATTTATAACAAGAATTTATACAAACTTTTTCTTATTTTAACCAGATTTGTTTAACATAGGTGGTTTTGTTTCAACAAACGATTCGTTCTTGTTAGCAAGTCCTTACCGTTCAAACGAATAAGTTTAGAAATGTTCTTTTAAATTGATGCATACTCTTTGCCTACAACTTCCATTGCGAGCATCTTCAATCGAAACGAGAACACTGTCAGTTTGTACATATGTAATTTCTATCGCTTCTACATTCGAACGTTCGTTATATGTATTTACTCGAACATTCTTGTATGTTCTATGTTCTTCGTATTCCTTTTGCAATGTTAAGTAAAACCCCTTTGTGGAGTGAGAATGACGGATGTGTTGCTCAAGTATAAAGCGAGCAATTTTAAAAATAAATGTTGTAGGTACATACCTTTCCGTAGCAACCGGTGAGTAATATTGGTTGAAGTCAACTTGTGTGTTCATAGTACAGAAAATAAGTACGGGCTATATGTTCTATTTTGTTGTTGCTACGTAATATTGCTGACAGGAAGGTAAAGAAAGTAACTCAGGCGTAGAATTTATATTTGATTTGTATGTAATATTGGTTAAGTGGCCGTCTTGACTTTTTCTATTAGGAACTTTTATTAACGTTAGCATTTTCCTTGTCAAATGGCGTCCGGTTTGGCTTTTATCAGACGCTTAATCTTCATCAATAAATAAGTTCGACTATTACTTTCGTTATTGATTAGATTAATTTCTTGAACTGTTGTATATGTCGACGTACTTGTATTCAACTTATTACTTAAGTATAGTAAGTTAACCATACATTATCTAAGTATCATGTGAATGGGTACCTACCCACGTTAATTTTAAACCCCAAGCGCCGCTTAATCATGCTTTAACGTCATATTTCAACTTAAAGTCAGAGCAGTTCACAGCTGCAGATTATATTCCGTTCCGGATTTAAAACGTATTTTTAACGTCAGCCGTGTTTAAGTCCCTCGCAATTCATCGTCACCAGTACTAACTACTATACTTGAGGCAACGTGCGGGTAAACGACAGAAGTTGAATTTTTCGTTCAAAGTTTATTGAACTATTTATTACCTCTTACAGATGCGATTGAATTCAGAATCAGGATGATTTACGCTTGCGCCATTTGCGATTGTGAACGTGCGATATTATTAAGAAGCATGAATGTTGGAAAAAAATTATAGTCTACGAGAGTCGCGGACTTAGGCGGCCAACATTTATGTGTATTTATTTATTGTTCTACCAATAGCTTTCATTCATTTGTACACAACGTATATCATCTGCATCATTACATTGGGGCTACTTTACAGTCTAACCAGAGGCAGCTGATTATCAGTATTTTACACGGAGCAACTGCCATCTGAATCATATACTACAAATACATAAAACACACGCTTATATTCAATTTTAATCTTAAATATTTTCTTATGAAACAACTTGAGATTAAAGAAAATCGCTCCTTTTCTATGGCGCCTAGCTGTTTTTATATATATTTATAATTACAAAGAACTTTTTCTTGCAATTGACAGAAAATTTCACAGGCTTTGATTCTAGTTTTATTTCTGCCTTGACAGCTTCAAAAATGGTATACCATTACACTTTTTTTTTATCTGGGCGGGTTCCTAATGGATTAGCTACATATATCCACAGGGGATTTGTGGTACATTTCTCACCTGTGTTTTTCAAACGCTGGATATCAATCTTTATGTAACTGCTTTTAACACTAGACTGGACTGGATATTGGATGAGCGTAAAAGCAATTTACAGCTATCTATTGTTAGTTTTAAATGAATAATATTAATTAAATGATTAATTTGGATGGAAAACATACTTATTATGACTTGTCTTAAGAGCTCCTTAATTGATTAAAATCATGCCTAAAATGTGTAGAATTAATATCGCATTTGTAAAATTTAGATATGATCGATTAATTCGCCAGTGTCTTTTTATTGTTCTTATTGCATAATTATTGTTATATTAATGTAATTAATTATAATGCGAATGTAGAATTGGGTCAGTCGTAGACTAGTCGTCGACTTAATAAAACTGTTTGATAAACTAGTGGAGAGTAGATACAGTGGTATTGCGAAGTATATTCTTGTACTAGCGCCCGCGCGCGGCTTCGCCCGCGTGGTTTACGAACCCGTCAATTTTCCCGGGATAAAAAGTAGCCTATGTGCTATTCAGACTATAATCTATCTTTGTGCCAAATTTTATCCAGATCCGTTCAGCCGTTCTGGCGTGAAAGAGTAACAAAGATCCATCCATCCATCCATCCATCCAACCATCCTCACAAACTTTCACATTTATAATATTAGTAGGATAGGATAGGATTAGTAGGATATTAGTAGGATTTTTCAACAATATAAGTGCCTTAGCGAATATCTAGTATTTTAACACTATGTAGTATGTTTTTTTTATATTAGGAACTTTTTTTAATCTTACCCTAAATATACCCGTTCTTCGGCATAGTTCGAAAGGTCGAGTGTTAATTATTTAAGTAGGGACAGTAAGATATAAAATGACTCGTAATTTAATATTTCGTTCAAAGTACTTACTCCAAATAGTGATATTCTAGCGGTTGAACGGAGTTTGTCTTCAAACCCGCGGCCTAATTACGTAAAAAAGCGACAGCAACGCGACAGCCACACGACATCAATCTCACTGTCATCCAATACATTATATGTCACAAAAATGACGTTTGACAGAAGTTATCGCGCGATCTACGCCTGTCGCTACATCGGTAATCAGGCTGCCGGCCCGCACTTCTGACTTTTCGTAATCATGTGTGGATCAGAATTTGATTATCATTTGTGTTAACGGTAAAGGAAAACATTATAATAAAATCTTGCACACTTGAAAAGGTTCCATAAAGTTCTCGATAATGAGTATAGTCCGCCAACCCACACCAGGCCATTAAGGTGGAAAAAGGCCTAACCTTTCTCATTCTGAGATGAGGCCATTTCCCACAAGTGGGACAATAATGGGCTGAATTTATTATTATTTAGGTATCATAAAGTTGCTGCCTCATTGGTCTAGTTGTCACAAGCGTGCCTGCTGAGCGTGAGGTCCTGAGTTCGATTCCTGGGTCGGGCAAAAGTGTTATTGGGTTTTTCTATATAAAAATTCCCAGTAGCAGCACGGAGTCTGGAACAGTGCCCGGTAGATGGCAATAGGTTCGCCACCTATTTACATGGGACTCAATAACGGCATCGGCGAAATGTGGGTGTACAATAGTACACCCGGGAATACAGACGTGATGCTCTGTATACAGTCCTCCAAATTGATGGTGCATTGATTTTAAATTCATGACTTTTGTCCCATTCATTTAAACGGCCGACGGATGCTTTAATATTAAACAAAAATTTAAAATGTAAATAAAAATAAAGTAAACTGGAATGCTCCATTTCTCGCGAATATGAAAGAACAAAGAATACAAAGTGTAAATTTTAATTTGATTATATTGTCATTCCTTGTATTCTTCGAAGTTTCGGCGTTCCTTCATATTGGAAGCCGATTCCAAAACAGTAAAAAAAAAAAACCTTTAAGAGTATGTTGGAGATATTAACTGTTCTTGCTTTTCACTTTATTTAAACACTATTGTATACCGCCTGCCTAATTATTTACGTAAAAACAGCGACAGCAACGCGACAGCCACACGGACACGACAGCAGCCTTATTGGCCAATACATATTTGACACAAAAATGACGTTTGACAGTAGCTATCGCGCGATCTATGCCTGTCGCAAACTGATTACTACATCGGTAATTAGGCTGCCCATTGGTATAGTGGTAGACAGATGGGTTCGATTCCCGGGTTTGTGGTAGTGGTAATGGGTTTTTCCGTATAGGAATTCTCATTAGTAACACGCAGTTTGGAATTGTGCCTAATTGATAGCAAAGGCTCACCCCCTATTATAAGGGACTCGATAACAGCATCGGCGAAATGTTTAGGTAGAAATACATATATAGTACACCTCTGCACGCAATCTAATATTGTAAGTATATGATAGTTTTCATACTAAGTAATAATTCACTAGACTCGGAAATCACACTGAATGTTAAATTCACTACACAGTAATTTTAAAATGCAATCTCACTACACCTCAGATTCTCAAGAAGTCCCCGCGGCGTGGCATGTGTCGCGGTTCGCGTCTTATCTCGAGACATAATGCAATCTCAACCTCTCAGCTTGCGTATGAAGCTTTGTCAAATATAGGGTGTGAAAAGCAGGTCACCAACAATATTGAAGAAGGAAATTCTAGGACACAAAGATGGCAGTAGTGTTATGGACTACTGCGCAATATGTAAGTATTAGATTATTCAATTTTACTTTTATTAAAGTCACACTCTGCATGTCCATAAAATAAAATAAATAAGGTATATTTTAGCAAGTCAATTAATAGGAGTACCTCATTGGTTTAGTGCAAGTGCGACTGAGCTTGAAGTCCTTGTTTTTCTGTATGGAAATTCTCAGTAAAAGCACGGAGTTTGGAACTGTGTCGGATTGAAATGAAATGAAATTGTTTATTTAAGCAATTAAATCGCCTCCTATTACAGTGGACTTAATAATAGCATTGGCGAAATGTGGGTGCACAATAGTACACCTCTTCCTAACCCTTCGGGGATATAGGCGTGACGCTATGTTAAGTTAAATTAATAAAAATAACGTGTTTGTTTCCAGAAAGGATTCATCACGGTATAAATATTATACTTTTATGAATCTAAACAGTAAATCAAGATAAGCTGAAACTACTTGAAGAACTGGTTCAAAGATATACGCCATTTTTGTCTACTTATTGTTTAAATACATGGAGTGTAACATTTTCTAGGTAGTACTTCTTCTAGACCCCATTTTTGGTTGTGTCTTTAACAGTTAATTATGGAACGTTTATTCCAACGAAAAATGTTTAAAAATAAGGGGTGATTTTTCATTCGCTGGATTTATCCAGTGGTTTACCACAGATAAGTTAATCCTCTGAGTCCATTCAAAAACTGATTTAAGTACAAATAATGTCATACAACGTGGCAATGCTGCCAGTCTTCCGGGAACAATTTCGGTTTACAGCGATGCGGAGGAGTATTTTGACGCGTAGGTAATATTTTTATATTTTTTACATCTTTCATCTGTTTAGTGTTGTAGTAGTTAGTAATAAGTAGGTATTACAAATTAACAGCTAGATATCTTTTATCTGCATGGAAAAAATTAACCTAAGTAAGTTTATTAATACCTACACTGGGCATCTTAATTTCATGTAAGTTGGTTTCTTTGCTAATGAAGATCTGAGGTTTATCCAGGTATTGAAAAATCGGCCCTAAGTACAAGCGTTGTTTTTTTAGGTGTAATCAAAAATAAGATTCGTTGGTTTTAATGACGTCTATAGGTCTGCTGACGGAGAGATTTAACCATTCACAGGGGAAAAAAACGTGCCATGTTTGTAAGAAAATAAATGATTAAAATCTTAAGATACAAATTTCGGTCGACATTCTGACATCTTTATTACATGTTTATTTGTAATGTGCCAAGTTTCTACGCCTAATGTCGCAGATTTGGTTATACAGTGTTCCCTATCAGCTTATAAATATTGAAGAGGTCTTTGTTCAGCGGATTTATTGGTGTGTCGGTAGGAATATAAGGTATTTTATTGTAACATGTGAATATATTACTGGGTTTTTATTGTTGAAAGATAAATATATTATTTGGTTTCGTATTCCTTAATTGTAAAAGGCAGATTTTGTGCTCGAATATTTTGTGCAAATTTGGCTTGCTTGATCATCATCAGATTTTGAAGTATTCATATATACCGTCTCTCCACTAATAAAATTTCTTTGCCATTCATGTGTACTTACCCACTTAGTTTTTTGCATAATATGTACCTACGCCGCTCGGCAAATTGCTATGTTATTATTTAATATTTAATTCTCATGTAAGTGAATGTAATTCTCTATGAGAATAAAGTGTGTCTTAAACCCGAAACCCGATCATCTGTTTAGTTTTTCTATTCCCGACTACATTGGGGTCGGCTTCCAGTCTAGCGTGTTGCGGCTGAATATCAGTATGTTACACGTCTCCCGTCACCAACTACTGGGAGACTCAGATACTTTAAGGTTAAACTGGTTGTCAGACTTTTTGGGCCGCTGAAACCCATAATGAGTGTCTTCGTATGAGACCCGGGATCACAGCAAACGCTGGTTAACCTCTCAGACCGACCGATCTGCACGGTATCTATGCAGCTACAACTCCTTCTTTCTCCCCTCTTCCATCGAAAGTTCGAAGGTTCGATTTTGTAATAACGTTGAGAAAATCGCACGTACTCTGCACGATGTTTTATTTTTATTTAATTTATTAGGGAAAATAAACAGTTACACATTACATGTTATAAGAAGATAATGTTACAAAATATGAGTAAATGTGTAACCAACAGCATTTTCCACAGATTATCAAAAAAAAAGAAGAAAGTCTGATTAGGAAGTACGTTGTGTGCACATTTTGTTCATATAAAAATAACTAAATACAGTTTTCATTAATTATTAACTATATGGCATGCAATAGAGAGATGTTTAGTTAAAATCATTATAAATCTAAGGTACTGATTTCCTTTATAATACAGTCTTTGAATTTACCAGCAGATAGTGCAAACAAGTCAACACTGTGAAAGTACTTGTTATATTGGCTAGTTAGGCGACGTATAGGTGCCCGTAAGTCTGCATTAGTTCGACACGAGGATACAGCAAAGAGGGGACGTGCGCGCACCCCATGTTGGGCAGGCAAAACAATAATTCACATCAAAGAAACGGCGTAGCTAGGCAGAGATTATCAACCAAATTACCAATCCTTTATAGCTAAGTGATAGAAAAACAATTTACACACAACCTATAAAATAAAACATTAAATTACACAATTCAAATAGTAATACAATATGTAGACAAAACGTTCATACAAATTGGTAGGCAATATAAAGGCATTTCAATTGATTATGATTGATAAAGCTAAATGTTTTTTTGTATTGTCAGTGAACACGCGAGCTAATGTTTGTTTCGGTATAATGTATTACCTAGACAGAAATATTAATAAATAGTGAGTAAGGTCATACATATTATTGCTTAGATTAGATGGAAATGGAAATGATGGAAGTCTGAAACTAAACCGTGCGTGTATACTAGACAGAGGCGGCAGAGGTTTACCTACTATTGTACACCCACATTTCGCCGCTGCCGTTATTGAGTCCCGTGTAATAGGGGGCGAGCCTATTTCCATCCAGGGTACAGTTCCAGACTCTGCTGCTATTGAAATTTTCCATACAGAAAAACCCAACCCAAAACTTCGTCTGACCCGAAAATCGTACCAGGACCTAACACTCAGCAGTCACGCTTGGAGCCACTAAACCATTGAGGCAGCTATATAGGAGTGCGCGCATTAATCCAATTCAACAGTTACATAAAAATAAAATCAGGCATGTGTTTTATATAGCTTGTGCATTAGCAGTCTAACTAAAGTATCGGCCGTTGAAAAGTCTGTAGCGCTGGATCTTAAAGTTACTACAGGCTTCATTAAATCCGACACTACTAAAGAAGGCAACAGTTTTAACTAACAAAATATAATTTGTACAGGATTAGCTTCATAAACTTATGTACACTATAATTGCCAAAGTTATTAGCACATAAAATGTTACTGCATATCCTTATCTGTATACTCTAAGCTTAAATTAATCGCGAACAATAGTTTCTGTAGGTCTTAGTACCGCTTGCTTTAAAGTAATTACTTTGTTTTATGTATGAAAATTAAATCTAGGTATATTATATCTGTATAGTATATTGATGACACGGTTGGCGCAGTGGCTAAGCGATTAGCTTTCTGCGCTAAGTGTCGCGGATTCGATCCCCGCACGGAACTGGGTGTTTGTGTATGTGAATATGTATATGTGTTTGTAAACGCACCCACGATACAGGAATTGTTCCTAGTGTGGGGCAACATTTTTTAAAAAAGAATATCTTAACAAATCAATAAAATTGAAGTGTCTGTTTGTAATGTCAAAATAACAATTTTTTACTAAATGCATATGAAGTATATACGGTACTTATAAAAAAAAAAAACAATTTTAAATATTTTTGTCTGTTTGTTCCGGCTAATCTCCGAAATGGCTGGACCGATTTTGACGGGACTTTCATTGGTACATAGCTGATGTTACCAGGAGTAACTTAGGCTACTTTTTTATAATTAGAGTACCGCATAAAAATGCACGGGTTCGTAATCCTCGCAGGCGAAGTTGCGGGCGGAGGCTAGTAACTTATAGATATTGTACAGGTACCACAGTTTTCTAATAAGGGTAATAAATGTATAATAATTTTGTAAATGTTTTATTCCAGTGGGTAATTTAGCCGAGCTCGTATTTATACGTTTCTTAATTGCGTACAACTGTATATTCGTTGAATTAATTTGTTTCTTAATGAGCTACAAATTATAACATAATATTATTACATTCGTGTTCATAATTTCAGTTTAGTTGATACAAGTGAGTGGTGAATAATAAATTAATTGAATTATTTACCTACAAGAGTATGATTTAGGTATTTAAACAACCATAATAATAAATCTACTTGTCTAATAATAATAAGTCCAGCGAAGCCTCTTCACTCTTTAGCTGCTCACGTACCTGAGCAATTTTTGGGGGCCCAGTTTACTTGTATTTTTACTTGTATTACATTGTTTCGCGCCATAGTTTCACATAGTTCCCCATTACCCAGTCCACTACCATCCCATCACAATATCCCAAGTAGTATTTCTCCACATGTTCTGCAATAGTCATACAAATCGAGGGATCGTCCTTGGGTGCATTTCTATAGTGCATACAGGGATAATCGCTGGGTTTGTTACCACAACATTCTCATTAAAGATGTCTTAAAGGGTCTCTACGTGTTGACTTCGGCCCCACGCACGCCTTCCAAAAGTCCGAGACTCTGTAGTCCCGTGCAAGGTAAAGACACACAAAAAAAATTATCTGGTATTTTCAGAACAATAGTATATGTCTTTTACTGGTCGAAATTAATATATGGACCTTTTTTCTTTTTAATAAAACGTTGCCCCACACTAGGAATAATTCCTTTATCGTGGATGCGTTTACAAACAGCTATATTCACATACACAAAGACCCAGATCCGAAAAAACTATCTGTGGATCATACAAATATTTGTTCCGTGCGTGAATCGAATCCGCGATATTCAGCGCAGCAGTCGATCTCTCAACCACTGTGACAACCGTGCCGTCCAGATTTTATTGTTTACCTGCTGTTGCCCGCGACTTTGCTTGCGTATATTTTGTATTTATTACATACTTAATGCTTTCCGGCAATAGTTAAATAATAGCCTATGTCATTTTCTAGGACCCAGGCTACTTCTTTGTAGTGGACCCTAAACCACTTAATCGATCGTTAAGTATTCTTTACTTAACGATCGGTTAAGTGGTTTAGTCGTGATGAAGTAACAGCCTCGGAGGCCATACCCTTAATATTGACTTATCTAAATATAACCGAGCCAGTATAGATAAATCGCATCTAATAAATACGCGTGGGGCATCTGGCTTATTGCGGCTGGAATTCGTATGGTATAAAAATACTTTTATTTTACTTATCCTTGAAGCTTGAAGTTTAAAGTTGCATCATCATCTGCCTAGCCATGTCCTAACTATATCGGGGTCGACTTCCAGTCTAACCGGTTTCGGCTGAATATCAGTATTTTACATGGAGCAACTGTCACCCACCTCCTCCGTCACCCAATTACTGGAAGAAGCTGATACTTTAAAGTTAGATTGGTTGTTAGAGTTTTTGGGCTCCTGACAGCCGTAACGAATGTCACAGGTATTCATATTACACCCGGGACCAAACGCTTAACGTTCCTTGATAATGAGGATATTAGCGAGTGTTGAATAATATCAGTGATCGATTTAACATAGACATAGCATCATGTTTGTATTCCCTTAAGAGTATCGTTTAGCTGCCGGCTTCTGACAAAATTGTATTGAAATACGCGCAAAATAGGTGTTTGGGCGTTAACGTTTCCTACATCTAAATCTTAACTAATTTTGATTTTGGTCTCTATCGTTTAATCAGATTATAAACTAGGTCGAAACGTTTTGTTTCAAAATGTTATTTAATTTAATAACTATCACGAAATAAGTATAAGGAAGATTTTTAGTTAAAAAACTTATTTTGAGGGTTAATTATTTCTCAATCTATAAACAATAACAAAGAAACAAAAACGTGAAGACCTAGTTTTTACTTGTGTCTATAACATATAAAAATATCAGCAAAATCAGCTGATGTTTAGTGGGGTAAACACGTTAACGCATTTTGTATGAAAGCTTTTAGCTAAACTATAGTCTTAAGGGTCATTGATGAATGTGTACCGACATTTCGCCGATGCTGTTATAGAGTCCCTCATAATATGGCCTGAGGTTGCTTCAAGTGGGACTTTTATTTGTTCATATGGCTTATACCTTAAAGCTTCCCACACTCAATTTCCCAGTTCATATTATCTTATACCACTCCATTTCACCGCGTCTCGAACACCCCGTCAGTTTAATACACCACTAATTTCTCACCCGGGAAACGTTAAGACTGAATTCAATTAACACTAGCGTGTAAACTTAGTGCTCGTTTGTGCAGTTATGATGAATGTACAATATATGTAGCCGTTTGTTAACCACACATTAATATAACGTCGACGTTCTGTTGAAATTCGGTCTCTTGCAAAGATTGCTGTGGCGAACAATGCTGAAAATTTTGATAGAAGTTGATATTTGATGTTCCCAGAATGGTGTTCTGAAAGCTGCCTTTGACATCTACTTGAGAAACACCGCATGTTTTATACCCATAAAAAGGCGACGATAAAAAGAACAAAGACAATGAAAAATGGCATAATTTAAACACAAAAAAAAACCTTATGAATTTTCTTTAAGAAGATATCTCATTGAAACTGATAATGACACAGATTTAAGAAAAATTTGACTGCCTCATTGGTCTAGTGGTCGCAAGCACGACTGTTGAGCGTGAGGTCTTGGGTTCGATTCCCGGGTCGGGCAATGTGTTATTGGGTTTTTCTGTATGGAAATTCTCAGTAGCACGGAGTCTGGTACTGGTAGATGGCGATAGGCTCGCCCCCTATTACATGGGACCCAATAACGACATCGGCGAAACGTGGGTTTACAATAGTACACCTCTGCCTAACCCTTCGCGGAATACAGGCGTGATGCTAAAAAATCAAATTAAATTTCTTTGTTTTGAATCAACCTCTTTCGTGGTCGAATATACTTTCTGTTTCTAATAACAAAACAATGCTTTCAATACGATTTGAAATTAGAACGTAATTTACATTATTCACTTTCGGTAAAATAACCATAGACTTAGAATTTCGCTTAAAATAACACATAATTTTCGGCCAGCATAGGCAAATAGTTCTAAACTCAATTACAGTGTAATTTGCTGACCAACCGATTTGCGACTAATTTGTAACGTGCGCTTCATAATTCATTAATAGTGGTAGAAATTGTGGTTGGTATTTGAAAATTAAGTACTGTGCATAGTACTTTCCTAAATGTGTTGGTTTTTAGTAGGCTTGTTATACCGCATTTGAACATGGGCGTCGCCATAAACGGTGATGAAACAAGCTTTGGTAAATGTATTGGTGATTGCGTTGTTATTAAAAAACAATATCCCTATCAAATTTCCTGCGACCAAGTCAAAAATGCATGAATACAGTGTGCGGATTGTTTAATTGAAGTTCACTTAAATGCACGTTGTTTGTTGTTAGTGGTTCTATGCATGGCTGCAAATCCTGCAGATCTGGGCTTAATACCCATGTCAGACATACTGTTGGGTATTGATGTTTTCTGAAATTTAATGATTTATTTTTGCAATTCACCATCATCATCATCGGCCAGAAGACGTCCACTGCTGAACGAAGGCCTCCCCCAAGGGAGGTTTGCCATAATCCTCACGCTTGGCAGGCGGCTTGGGGATCGCAGTGGCTCACCGATTAGTGAGAGGACGCTGCTGCCCGTCCTCCGGTGTCTGGCCGCAGTTTTAAGACGTACCCGGGCAATTAGGATTTTCCAATCACTTTTACATTTTTCATATACTAGATGGCGGCGGCATTTCCTATGAATACGTCTGAGAAGAAACGCCGAAACAAACTCAAGGTCAAGGTCTATTTTGAAGTCCAAACAAAATCTCGTAGCTTTGTGTGAGATAATGAAGGGTATTGTCTGGAATGGCCTTTAAAGAAGTTTAGTGCCATAGCTGTTTAAGTTGACCTGTCCCGACAGATGGCAAGCATGCAATAATCGTGTAGCTCGACCCTATTTTAGGGAGCTCGTACGACTCGACTCACAAAAGTACGGTGGGCAGAACTGTAAAAAAAAAACTCCGTCGAAGCCTGGAGGTTTCTTAATCTTGGGCTATTACTATTTTTCCCGATAGATCGCAATAGGCAATAAGTTAATAATAATAATAAAATAAAATATATATTTATACATGTAGACGAGTCAAAGGCAACGACTAGTCAGTCTCTAGTTCCCATTCCACAGTACTCAATAACACCTCTGCCTAACACATCGGGGAATACAGTCGTGATGCATCTTAAATCGCTTGCCTATAAAACTGAATTGTATACGATATATTCCCCTCAGTTCTGCTATGTTACTTTGTAAATATATTCATGAGTTCATCGGGCCATATGCATCGATACTCGCTCAATATATTCAATACATTGGTGCACATGGTAGGCTTGCTTCTATAGTAAGGTTAGCTTTGTAAGCAATATGCATTGTTTATACTGCAGCATTTGAAATTCTTGTGTGGAAGCCCTTCTGGATATTTGAACTGATACATTTGATATAACCGGATTTTGTTTTAATGTGAACACGTACAGACTACGCTTATAATAAACATGAGTTCAACAATATGTGTTTTTGAGAAGTAATAATTCTTATTGTTTTAAGCTGGTACACAAAATACATACATATATTTTGATTGAATTTGAAGTAAATCTCTCCAATTTTTAATGCTGTCAAGGCTAAAACGATTTAAGGGTTTATTATACACACTACTACACCATACAATCAACGAATAGATCAGACTAACTGAATATTTTTGCGCGTAACAGACACGTGAAAATATTCACTGCCAGTCTATTTCTTATTATAATTAATATTTTGAATTGTTTGAATATGTTCGCGTTGCGCACTGGTTAAACTACAGCATGAGCAATTTTGAAGTTTGGGAGCCTACGATGGATAAATAATATAATTCGTATTTCGTAACATAAGTAACCCTAAAGTAATTATTGTGAAAAAAAGAAAGAAAATGCGCTGTGTGACAAAAACTACGAGCAGGTATCAAACTTACTAACTTTAGTATTCGCTTCACAGTCGTTATTGCGTCTTAAAATCAATAGGTATATTAACTTAACCTTTAATAAAAGCAAATTCACACTTAATTTAAATTCACCAAAGTGACTTTCTCATTAGACTTAAACTTCACATTTATTCCATTTGAACTTCGTTGCAACATCAACCTCGCTTCGACAGGTCGTCTAACGCTCCAACTTTATTTTAATCCAAACTTTTGACCACTTTGGAACTCAGATCGAGAGCTAGAAATGTTCAAACTGTTACCTTCCACTTTAGCGTATAATTAAGTACTTTAACGATTGGGAAATTTGTGTGAACTTATACTTTCACAAGTGAGCAACGAGGTTATACTGACATGAGGATTTCTGTTTTATTTAAGGCTAAAAGCCTGTCAATAACCCAGTTGATACTGTTCTACTGATGGTTGAAATTCAGCCTCCTCTTGCCTCTTTTATTTCCAATTTCAAAATTGTTCTCCGTCTCAATATCAATCCTCCAAAAAGTTTAACTTGTTTCGCTGTCAGGCCTGCCACGTCGTCGATAGTGAGTTTGTGGTATTATTTCAGTTTGGGGATCCCTAAGCATTTTGTAGTACATAGGTGTAAAGTAGATACCCCCATATCTAGATGTTTGAATTCAACCGTCTAATTCCACTGTCGGTCTCAGAAAAAATAATATGATTCAACATAAATCCTGTCAAAATAGTTAAGAATCATGAAACAAAGGATTCATCGCGGTTTTCCAGGAAATATTTTTAATAAAACTCAGCAAAAATCAACGAACCACGACCAGGCCGACTAATGGAATTTGGTGATCCGTAAAATTTCCCCATTATTCACATACGCGGAAAAATGTTTAAGTGTGTTTCGGCCGGAACCTCCCCTTAAATTCTCGTCCCTATTAATAGATACGGAAATTGTCCACCCTTGAACAAACTACCGCAGAAATATACCGAACATCCAACTGTCAATTTTATCAGAAAACAAGAGAATACTTAATAAATATTCTCACGTATTTTGTGGCCTAAACAATCTTTTGAATCATTCACAAAGTCAAACTGATATCATGTATTAACTAATGTAACAAACAAACAAGATTTATTGGAACTCATCGCTTACGTTTGTCACACTGACCCAAAAATCAGACAGAGTAAACATGATATCTCACATGGCATCAGTCACAGTGGGATCGAAAGCTCCTCATTTATCACTACATCACATCGAAGGCATGAAGTTCCAGCGATGGGACGAACGAGGATTTCAACCACACACCGCCAGCTATGCCACGGTTAGTGATAGTAGTGTAAACTCGCTCGTATTCCCTCCGTACAACTGCCGCGCCGCTGCACTCTGTGGCACACAGGCATTCCCTATTGTTTCCACCGTGAATACAACGCAGACATTGGTTTTAGTATCACGTGCCGAGCGTAATTTTACTGCTATGTACAGGGAACTTTTCAAAGCTGTGTGTGATTGAGTTACTCCGTGGAACCTGACACAAATCAATCATCTCTTTCAGGGCGGATAATAGGTGTGTTTTATTAATTTGGATTGGATTGTTCGATTTGGGAGTAAACAGGGTTGAATGTTTTGGAATGGAGAAGAAGCACATGATATGCATCGTTTGTTACCATGCATTGCCTAATTTTCTAAGCCTTCTGTGATCTATTTAAAAGATAGCTTTTATCAAAGTATGTGTGTTGGTCTTTTAAAGATAAAAGACGGAAAACTGAATTTAGTTTCGTAGATGTTATATAACAATAAACGCAGAGCAAAACGTACACACTAATCCGAATCAAATGATTTCGATTAGTTCTGTATTTACTCTTTCGTGCCATTGCAGTAAGACAAGCCTTCACTAAATTTTTTTTTTTATTCTATAGGCGGCTAGCGAGCATTCGGATCGCCTGATGGTAAGCGATTACCGTCGCCCATGGATACCCGCAACACCAGAGGCGTCACAAGTGCGTTGCCCGCCTTTTAAAAAGGAGTACGCTCTTTTCTTAGTTACAGCCTAACCTTATACTACACAGTTATATCGAGTGAAATTGAGAAAGTACCACTAATAGAAGGAAAATGATCCAAACAGTAATATATTAATGTAATTTGTTGTGTTAAGTATATGTGTCAGTTTCAAGGAAACTAACGGAATAGAAGAAAAGGCTAAGTGGGAGTGAAAATAAATGTACCTACGACTAGTATTAATTACAAGGAATAACATTTAGTCTTCCTTGATTAAGTGAGTGAAGTTCCCGTTATATTTCAGTCACATGCCAATCAGATTATTGTCAACAGACTTAAAATCCGTTTGAAGTTAAACCATTCAACAATTCCTGCCAATTTCAAACAAGCGTCTTATTTGAAACTCTCAAGACGGAATAATTAGCCTCTGAGCAATTTAATTAAACAATTTAATTGTACCTGCGATGATAAGTTTGAGTTATTACTGTGTGAAAATTAGGTTCGGAATGAAGAGAATATTCGAAATTCTATTAGCGAAGTCGTGAGGGTTGTTTGTCATGTTAATAGTCATATTCATATTCATATTCATATTCTTTATTGCAAATCCACAATGTAAAGATAAGATGGTAATATAAATAACATGGTAGCAATCGTGGACCATGGTAGCAGTCTTTACAGAGTAGCGGGTATATTTGCTGTTTTGCTGGAGCTTCCATACAAGACTTATGTACGTCCGAACTCCGAGTAATCGCCAGTCAGCCCCGATACAAATCTTGCTACCTGCTTAATATTTCAACCATGGCGTAAACAATCTAATGTAAGATAAACAGAAGTGGTTCTAGCGATGGTATGATCCAAGATACGGTTGGATATTAGTTCTTTACCATCAGACCAACAGACTCAGATTATTGGTGGACTCATATCGGTTGTTAGTTTTACCCTGCCATCCGTATTTGAATAACAAATTGGATCGACGAAACGTTCTCTCTGAGGCACGGAGGGATTTCGATGGGTACAGAACGGATGATAGATTAGCTTGCGGATTGATCGCAGCAAGCGCAGATACGCGAGTAAAGTCAGCGTTAAAAAGACATACAGAGTAGAGCTTGAATACAGGCGATATTCAGTGCGACAGTGATACACAAGACAGTGCTATAGTGATACAGTACTTAGTTGATGTAGAGGTTTGTATACAACAGGATACGGTCTTTGGTATAAATATTGGTGAGCGATAAAAGAACAAGTATTTGAAAATACGTCAATATGTAACATGATTCAGTGAGGGACCTGGATTGATAGAATTCTATTTAAGATTTTGGTTGGATTTGCTCGTCGCGAACAATACAGCGTTTAATATTATAATTGCAGTTTTATTCCAAAAACTAAGTATCACTGTTGTGTTTACTCGTACTGAATATCGCCTGTATTCAAGCTCTACTCTGTTGACTGAACGGGTGTTGACTCCCTAAGGACTGGCTTAGATATTCGTATGACACCAAAGACAAACTGAACTGAACGTACGTAACACTTTGACTTTGACAAGTCTGCGCGCTATGTAGCTACAATCTTATCATTATGAGGAGTAAACAAAAAGTCCTTAATAATTTTCAATGCGTAACATTTTCTTCGTCGCCTTCGAACTAATTTTCAATTCCACGCGCCGATGAACTCTTTTACTTCAATAATTGAAACCAAACCAGCTAAAGTTTAAAAAGGCTACAGATGAAAATGATATCAAGATCAATGAGCTTGATCGTAATTATAAAAGTTTCTTTTTACGAAATAAAATTAAACATTGTGAAAGGCAGTGAGAGAGGAATAAAATGAATTTAATTAAAATATGAATTTACTTCGATTAGGGGCATAAAGGATAGACATTTGGGCTTTTTTTTTCATACATTTTACCACCTAAGTACATAGTGTAACATAACACAATATCACGCCTGTATCACCGAAAGGTTAGGCAGAGGTGTACTATTGAGCACCGACATTTCTCCGATGCTGTTATAAGTCCCATGTAATAGGAGGCGAACCTATTAGCATCATCTGGGCACCGTTCCAAACGCTGCGCTGCTATTTTTAAATACAGAAACACAATAAAACATAACCCGACTCGAGAATCGAACTCAGGATCAATGCAATGCGATGCAATTTCAAAGCTACTTTTTCGTTCATTTTTAAATTTCCACTCTGCTATGCGACTGAAGCGAAAATTCCATTAATATGAAATAATGGAGTAGCGTTTTCTGTTTACCTTTTACTATGAAAGTTTTGGAGTGTCTGTAGTGGAGTTCAGTAGATTCTCTTTAGTAGAGTCTTTAGTAGATTCTTCAGTAGAGTCTGTAGTGAAGTCCTAAAGTAAAAGTACGGTTCACAGATTCACTTGATTGGATTCTCGAAGTTCAATTTATTTGTAAACGTTATTTTTTTCCTTTTTTGTGCAACCTTCCAAAATAAAAATATTAAAATTCAATTCGGTAAATGAAAATATTCGCTAAATGACCGGTAAAATCGAATCACTTACATAACAAAACTCGGTCCATTTACTTCTAAAACAATTGTTTGATATTCAATTTGCCCCAACATCGATATGGGTCAGGAAATGAAATATCCATGGAACCTCATGATCCAATAATGGTTCTGTAAGGCACCAACTGTTTTTGTCTTTCTCTAACATGCAAAATCAAAATGAGATAAGAAAATTTCAGAGCGGTTACCATAGAATAAACTAAATAACTTAAAGTTTAATAAGGTCTTAAAAGAAGGCCTAAAGACATTAGAGGAATAAATTATCTTCTTTTCTTTTCGTATCGATAGCTAATCTTAAATTTGTCCGCCTCAAAATATGGCCAACTCGACTGATCTTAGTTTGGCGTCCATGACATCATCCGCTTCACAGGAGACAGGGCAGTTCTTTCTTCTTTTTTCTTTTAAGAAACGTTGCCCCACACTAGATTTTCTCCTGTGTCGTGGGTACAGCTTACAAAAATATATGTCACATGCACACACAACCAGACACGAAACAACTATCTGTAGATCATACAAATATTTCTTCGGTGCGGGGATCGAACCCGCGACATGTAACGCAGAAAGCTAATAGCTTAGCCACTGCGCTAACAGTGTCGTCAAAGTTAGAGCACAGCAGCGGGTGCTCCATTGAATGTGTAGCGCCACAGCCTCAGTTTTCATCCTCAGAGAACTCCCACCTCTTCCGGTCTTTGTCAATTAATTTGGCGGCTCATAACTTCTTCAATATTATTCTGATTGTACCACCGCCCCAGCAGAGGCACATGCCCAGCAGTGAGGCGATAATGGGGTAGACTACTAGACAAAAGGACAAAAATATTTTTATGTTATGCTGGTGCCTTTCCAAATCGGTCCCTTTTGTCTCGCTTTACTTATATAAACACGTTTTGGTTCCACCCATGTTTGTACTGTGAAACCCTTTTAATCGAAATCTCTTTAATTCGTATGTGTACGTAATTTGTTTGTATAAGTAATGGAGGCTTTGTTCACTTATTTATTATTCATATGGAGGGGTGTTATTAATTCATTCTTTTTTATGGTTTTTGGCACTGTTCGATATAAAAATTGATGGTGTTTTCAGTGAAAGCGTTTTTGAAAATCTCGTAGCATTGCGCTGTCGTTCTAGTTTTCAGAATTTATGAATAGAAAATTGAAAGAAAGAGAGGAAGGGAAAGATCTAGATGAAGCTTTGTACAACAAGTGAATGAAAAGTAGAAGTATATTCATATCAAGAGGTTCAAATAAAGGCAGAGGGCAATGAGCAGTGGCAATTGCTTCACCGAGAAGTGCTGAGATCTTAAATTAAAGATGAAATAGAAGAATAAAAATCTATAATCTACTTAAGTAGTAACACCATCAAGAATTTTATGGACTTTTCACAAGCGTTTTAGATCGTGTGTGTAGTCCGCCAATCTGGATCACGTCAGCGTGGTGGATTGAGTCACATAAAAGCACTTTAATAAAAAATTACATTATTTTGAAACATGTTATGCCATTCACTGTACTTGTTTCTTTTATGGTAAAATAGCTTCCGACCGCGGCTTCGCCCATGTGGTTTACGAACCCGTATAGTTTCCCGCGATAAAAAGCCTATGTGCTATTCCAGACTATAATCTATCTCTGTGCCAAATTTCATCCAGGTCCGTTCAGCAGTTCTGGCGTGAAAGAGTAACAATGATCCATCCATACACCCATCCATCCATCCTCACAAACTTTCACATTTATAATATTAGTAAGATTGGCGAGCAAGAAAAGAGGCTCTACGAGTGAAGATACCTAAGATCGTTTAGCGCACCCTGGGCAATCAGCTACGATACCACCATTGCAGACTGGCTAATCTTTTCACCATGGCATGGGCAATTCCATTGTTATAGAAAGACAGAAGAAGAATGATGGTAAATTATTGTCAATATATCTCAGGCAATTCCCATAAAGTTGCATTCAATAACCGTAAGTATTTTGTGACGTTATCGACCAAAAATCGAATAAAACATAAAACACGCATGTAAATTTTAATTCCGTCAGACAAAACTCAAATTTAATGAATTTTTGCCTTTGAAATATTGAAACAAAATTGCTGAAAGCATCAATTGATGAGGGATTCGTCGGTTGACTGAGCAGTTGTAATTCACCAGGCGAAGCCGGCTTATAGGCGGTAATTGCCTTTAATTTACACGAAATTGTTTCATTTTATTTATTGCATTTTTTGTTTATGTGTATGATCGTAAAGAGGTCTAAGTGAGACATAACACAAAATAAATATGTACAGAAAACCGGCGAAAACGCACGCACACATAGACGCGTACGTACGCCAAATACGTACGCACTTGCGACGCGACCAGCATTCGTTTGTTTGTTTGATACTGTTGTATGTAAGCATCTATGCGTGCATGCGCCTCTTTGTATGGAGCCTGCCTTCTGTAACTATTTATTTTGTATTTATAATATAGCATTTCGCAAATTAAATTGATTATGTGATCTAAAATATCTAGTGTCTATATATGAAGTACTTAACAAGTTAGGTCTGACTGGAAACATTCCTTTCATAATTAAATTATGTTAACAGTTCAGTACAGATAACAAGCTTCTCTTAAATTCCACTACAGCACTCTGTTCTCCATAAACTTTCTTTGGTACCTCTAAAGTGGAATTCTTCATTACTTTGTGCCCCAGCTCCACTGTCGGTATGGAAGCCAATCAATTAATTTGGAGCTATTTAAGTCAAAAATCTCGACGGCAACTTTGACTAAAGCAAATAAACATTTCTCAAACGCTCTGAGGTTTCGGGGGCATGATCATTGAGTCGTTACATTCGACCTTTCTGAATTTCTAAATGTTTAGGAAATGTAACTACTGCTCTATAGTATTTAAACCAGCCATGACTTTAGAAATTAATATACGGTTTTGAATTTGATTGAATCACTTGTATCATAAAGGAAAAAATCGGAGAAGGTTCAGAAAAAGTTTTCCCTTGCGTGTGAAGTTCGCCAACCTAAATGTCAACCTATAACTGATGTCACATGAAAAGTGGCACAGGAATTAAAGAATCATGAAGAACAATTGCACCATTGCGCATTTATTTAGCTAAAGAGCCATTATTAGCTGATGCTAATATTATAAAGAGGTAAAATTTGTTAGTTTGTATGTACAGGGTAATCTCCGAATCTAACAGTCTGATTCTGAAAATAATTTCACTGATAGATAGATGCATTATACCCGAGTGCTATAAGCTATAAATTATATATGTAGGTTATACTTAAAGCTAGTTTTTGATAAACACAAACACAATTCAATAATATATTGTTCGAAAACCGTCTATTAAATCCAATGGCGCCATTTATTATGGAAAGCACCGTTTCTACAGAACCCAGTCGGCATCAATGCCGTGCAAACTTGCAGTAACGAGGTTTTAAGAGCTCAGTTATTGCTAGGTATAAAGCTAAACCATTTCAGTAGCGCACCTTGTAATTATTTGTTAAGGAATTGCTGAAGCTTCGCTTGCGGTGGATATTTCGTATTTATTTTATGTGTTGTGTGGAGTGTAATCTTTTGTAGTAACATTTGAGACGGTAAAGAATTTCATCTTTCTTAATTTAATAAACAGGTAAATGTATATTTTTATCTTCAAAGTTCGGTTTGCCTTTTTACACTTGAGCTAATTTGGTTCCTTATAATACTATTTACCATTGATTTAAATAGATGGGTTTATTGTATACATTTTAACAATGTTCCCAAATTGTGGCAAAACAGTACAATTTTAGTTCCCAATGTTCAATTCTCATTCTAATGAAACGTTTAAATAAAGTCTAATGTCCCACTAAACACTTAAAAGAAGCATAAAATTGTCAATTTTCTAGAAAAGACGTACCTATGTATATATTCAAATTGCACTTTTATTGCGTGCAGCGTTTCCGATGCAAATAAACTGTAAGTTGAACAGAATGGGGGTCACCAATAAAATTGTTACTTAAGTCGCTGCGCGGAGGTCCGGGCTTTTAGCGGTAGAAAGACTTACCTGAGCGGCTTAAGTGATGAGAGAATGTCTTGAAAATTAGGTGCTTACCTAGAAAAGAAAATAAATAGGTAAGTCCGTTAGTTTTTTAGGTGCAGTGAAGACAAATGTAGAATGCTAAGAATGCGACGTGAGTTACTGAACAGTACCTGTACAATATTCAATCGCCAGACTATATAAACGCCTTATATAGGCCGTCAATAATCACGTGATTGATAAAATAATGTCAATCTCATGAAAATGTTGGTAGCGTTTCTATTCTATAGTGATTGTTGTTATTGCTACTTGTTTAGGAGACAGGAAAGAACTGTGAGAATAATAAAATGCCTGACTAGGCTAGGCTGGCAAGTGGGATGGACTGGTTAACTATTCACCTGCCAGTCTTCAGGTAAAACAGTATGAATAAGGATCTAGAGGTGAAAATAGACAAAACTGTGAAAGGATTTCAAACGTTGAATTATGACAGTTTTTTTATATATAAGGACTTAATTATTTTAAGTAAACTAAAGTAGATTAATATAGAAAACTCGTTAGCATCAAACTGTGTTATTTTGGTTGAAATTATGTCAGTATTGTCTCTATTTACCCCGTTCCGGCAAGCTGTAAGGTTTAGGTAAATTACATCGTGAATAGAAAGTCAACCTAAAATATAAATTCTGAAACCAGCTGTCAAGTATCTTGGAGTATATCTCTAAGTTCAGTTGTGAGTGAAGACTCACAACTGAACTCAAAATGTGTACATCGCAATCTTTCTTACTCAAAAATCGCTACATTTTTAATCAGGTACCCAACCCGCTCGGCACGGTAGGTAACAATGAAATCCTACATATGCGGCTCCTATGCCAATTTCCGCTTCAGCTCTGCACAAGTGAATCCAATGGATGCCAACTTTCAGATTTATGTCACTCTATTCCTATTGTAACGTATTTTGTCGCCGATATTTTCAAGTTTTCTTCGTCTGCTTGGAACTGGAAAACATTGTTTTTTCTTTTTTTCTTTTTTTTTTTTAAAACTTTGCCCCACTCTAGGAATAATTCCTGTATCGTAGGTGCGTTTACAAACACATATATTCACATACACAAACGCCCAGACCCGAAACAATTATCTGTAGATCATACAAATATTTGTTCCGTGCGGGGATCGAACCCGCGACACTTAGCGCAGAAAGCTAATCGCTTAGCCACTACGCCAACCGTGTCGTCAAGTATTGAAGTATTAGCAGCTTAAATTGTATTTCCTTCTAGTTCTATACTGTTTTCGGTTTTGGTTTGGTTTTGGGGTTACGTTGTCGAATAGTAAATAAAGGCCATCAAGGAGATCGATCAGAAAAGTTTATACTGCGTATTTTTGGTCTGAACAGATGCGAACACGATATTATTGCATTAGTCGTGTTCTGTTCACGCACTTCCATATAAACATTAGAGATAGTCTCCCTCTATAGAGAACTTAAAATTTCAACTGTGACCAATCGTTAGTCACAATCGATTATTTAAAGTAAGATTATATCTAATGCGATATTACGAGAAAATATCGAATGTGGATGCGGAGAGCCGAAGACCGGACTCAGTGGTGCTTACTGAGAGAGGCTTATGTCCAACAGTGGACGAATGTGAGCTAATGTTGGTGATATAACGAGAATTCGGAAAAAGGTAAGCGAGAGATGTATGTTCTCTATTTGTGTGAGAATTGCTCCCCAGTCACTCTGGCTGTCAGACGCGGATGACCTCGAGGCCAAATCTCATACGAAGCACGATAGAAAGATAAGACAACATCAAAACAACGATCACTGTTTATCAAACCCTTCACGTGGTTGGGATTTCGAAATTGCTTTTATAATATCGTTGTGTATACCTGTCCGTCAGTAGGTATCTCATAGAAATGTGATTCTTATTCCTTTCTAACTGTAAGTCTCCTAATTCCTAATGGGTCTGAATATTTTTTTCTGAAATTCTCAGTAGCAGAATTGTGACTGGTAGAAGACATAGGCTCGCCCCCTATGACGCGGTGCTTAATAACGGCATTGGCCAATATCGGTATACAATATCTTTGCTCTAACCATTATCTTAGGATTAATTTTGAAATTTGCATTTCCATCAATAATTTTACAATTGGCAGAAATTTGGCTAAGCCTACGCCTCTGCTTAACCCTTCGGGGAATTTAGGCATGATGCTGTATGTATGTACTTTCTTTTATTAACTGTCTAAGCCACATGTGAATGTTTCCGTAGGTAAAAGAAAACGGCCATTAGAAACATGGCGAATAAGTGAATTAAGAGTTATGGCAACCATTATGTACCCTATGGGAAATGGGCCGTTATGGCACTTAAAGTGCACTTAAAGCTAAAAAGGCTAAGATTGATGAAGTTAAGAGAGATAAGTACGGTTCTCGATAAAGAATAGGCTGCTGATAATGGGTCTTTTAATAAACCACTACAGTGAACTGGTGTAAGAGAATATTGCCATTAACACTGCGCTTGCTACCGCCAATTTGTTTTGCACAAAGCGATATATACCCAGAGCCTTTTTTTATGGAATGCCCACTATCTCTGATGACGCCCGATTCCTTCTCCGGTGCTATTTCGATTTTCAGTTGTTTCTTACGAGTCAACCTGTTAGTTTTGTTGTGTTGTATTTTGACAATTCTGTCGTTCGGGGATTGTAAAATTGCATATAATCTAGTAGATACTCAGGTTATTTGGTGTATGAAATGATTGTTTAGGGGCATTTAACTGACTTTATTTTTTAACACTATAAGTGACAATATACATGACTACTTTGAAATTAGGTATTTCCATTTTTAAATCAGTGATCTGGGTCTAATACGAGCTTTCTTTGGCTTCCATCGATGTTATTATTAAGCCAAAAACGTATGGCAAAATCGTGCGCGCGCATTTGAGTGAACACCTATCGTAAACGCGTGCACATATTTTTCATACATTATTGGCTTACCTTACATAACTATGATTGAGATCTCGTACTAGCCTCTCTCTTAATGTTGCTTCCTGAATTAGGTGTCCGAAAAAATGAGTTTAAAACCTCAAAATAATTTTTCACGGTACTAAACAACGTTTGTAAGTTAAGACTATAGTTTAGCTAAAAGTTTACATACAAAATGCGTTAACGTTTTTACCCCACTAAACATGAGCTGATTTTGCTGATTTATATGTTATAGACACAAGTAAAAACTAGGTCGTCATGTTTTTTTTTTTTTGATATTGTTTATAGATTGAGAAATAATTAACCCTCAAAATGCGTTTTTTAAACTAAAAATCTTCCTTATACGTATCTCGTGATAATTATTAAATTAATCAAAGTTTTGAACAAAACAAAACTTGTCGACCTAGTTTATAATCTGTCAAAAAGATAGAGACCAAAATCAAATTAATTCGTTAAGATTTAGATGTAAGAAAAGTTAACGCCCAAACACCTATTTTGCGCGTATTTCAAGACAATTTTGTCAAAAGCCGGTGGAAGCTTAACGATACTCTTAACGTAGAACGTATAATTCCTCTGTAATGGCGCTAAACTAACTTTAGTGTGGGTAATAACGTCATAAGAAATGCAAAGTGGGCAATTTGTTTCTTTATAGGAAATTGCTTCGCACACTGAGCTCCGCTGAGGTGCCAGTGGCTCAATTTAAAAGATAATGCTCTATTTTTCATTTGCATTTTATTCCTTGCCAACAGTGACTGCCGTAAGAGGCGACTAAATTATGAATTAAAAAATTTAAATTATGTAATATATTAAAACACCAGTCCTGATATAATATTTATTTAGTAACTGCCATTAGAAAGATGTCATAAAAAAAATGTACAAAAGAAGTTATACTTCTTATTTATTTTTTTATTTCCACTGATATGAAACACGCAGATTGGGTAATCTAGGTTAAGTAGCAATTATCGCTGCCAGTTCTTGGATGGGTGGCCATTTTTCACACATCGAAACACCTCCGTGCCTCGGAAAGCTGTTGCTCCTGCGTGTCATATGAAAACCTATGACAACCAGTCTAACCTTAGAGTATCAGTGTCTCTCAGGAATTGGGTGGTGGAGGACAGTTGGCCGGTCGCTCCGTGTAAAATACTGATATTCAACCGCAACTGGTTAGACTGGAAGCCGATAATGAGTGTAATATTATTAGTATGAATATACCCCAAGTGATTTTATTTAGACCCATTAACTAAACGTTAGGTTTTAGTAAAGTATGTAATTAAAAGTTGTCCCAACACTAATTATTTAGGCAAGCAAACACGTCTCGTTCAAGTTGTGTTCTCGTTAACGACATAATTAGCATCTCACTCTAATATTGCGTGAATTTTCGGTTTTCTCAGCTTATTGTGACGACGATGAAATAACGTGTAGATATGGTATTCATTAAAATATATTCTGTATGTACAATAATGTTCTCCTGATCGATTTCGGTAACGGCGGTCAATCTCACCGGAGATTAGCCAACTACGCTGGAGATATTATAGAGCACAAGTGTGTGCGCAAACACAGGTGCTCTCTTTTCCTTCACTCTCATAGTTCGATGGGACGGCAATCCCACACGACCGGAGAGAGATCAGGCGCAGGACCAACGGGTTTACGTGCTTTCCGAGGCACGGTGTGTATTCACATACACAAAGATCCAGACCCGAAATAACTATCTGTAGATCATACAAATATTTGTTTCGTGCAGGAATCGAACCCGCGACACGTATCTCAGCAGTCGATCTCCCAACCACTGCGCCAACCGTGCCGTCACGATCGGCGCACGGTTATAATATATATAATATAGTTACATACATAACTGTGTGATTATCAACCAGTTTAACCTTAGAGTATCAGTATTCTCCCAGTAATTGGGTGGCGGAGTTCAGATGACAGTCGCTCCGTGTAATATTCTGATATTCAGCCGCAACCGGTTAGACTGGAAGCCGACCTCAATGTAGTTGGGAAAAGACTAGGCAGATGCTGACATAACTGTGACTACCACAGCATCACACCTGTATTCCTGAAGGGTTAGGCAGAGGTATAGGTACTGTTGTACAGTTCCGAAAGCTCACCATATGGTGTCGAGGCGGATAACCGTGCTGAGTTTAGCCGGTAGGGGTCCGGCACACCCCTCCCCCCAGGCGGAGCTGACCAGAGTTGGGTTCTCACCACGCTAATAATAAAAAAAAGGTACTGTTGTACACCCACATATGAATGACAATTCGTAATAATGACACCTGTAATTAACCAATGACGGTGTCAAGCCTCATGTACTAAAGAGCGGGTCTGTTGCATTTACTGGGATACTATTGGAAGGGTATTCACGCATTGTACGGAATTTTAGGATCTGGCATGATGCGGGCTTTTATCATACAGTACCCTGTTAAGGAACGGCACACAAGCACATGCGGCTGAAAATATGGGCAGCTGCATGAGCGACAATGTTCTGAACCTAACTGGTCTCGGTCAAGGTCTACTATTACATTAGTTCCCAAAGTGGTCCAAGTGGACCCCTAGGGGTTCACGGGAGACTCGACGGGGGTCTATTTTGGCGTGACAAAAAAATGGGGTTTTACAATTCAATTTACAATATGGTAGAAATGTAGCTGCAGGGGGTCCACCGGAACCAGCTAAATTTTGAAAGTGGTCTATGAGAAAAAAACTTCTGGGAACCTCTGGTCTATTATAACACTCAGATGACTGCAAAATGCAGTCGATGATGCTGATATCAGTACATAGATAGAAAATACTTAAACTATGTGATATAAAAATATAGGTACCTTGAAAGTCAAGCACTTTAATATTTTAATAGATGAATCACCCTTTTAACAGAATAAATCAATTAGTCTGGTTAAGCTACTAAACATTTTATCAATTTAAATTTTTTCGAAAAAAAAAAAAACGTCATAATTTTTTTTTTCTTATTTGTATTCATACACGACGAATTTCAATAAACAATTCAGGTAAATTTCCACTTGGAGAGTTTCCTTATCCTTTTTTCCTCGAAGCCACAAATTCCAGTAACCACTGTAAAACCTAGACTGTCATCAGTGTCCAATTATTTGATCACGCGTAAATACAGTGATACGGTTTTACGTCAACATTATGGCTATGGTTAAAGTGGCGTGTTTTTTACTCATGTTTTAGGTAAATTTACGTTATATTAAAACATTTACCCGACATAAATAGTGTAGCTAGGTATTATAATTTGTTTAGTTATTATGCTTTTTAGCCGCTATCTTATTTATTTATTTAATGTTGTCATAATACATACATGAAATGTTATCGTGATTATAGTTTACATAAATTAATATAAATATTGCGATATATTAAAATTTTTAGTCGTTGTTAGTCCGAAAGATTTCATCTGACATAGAAGATATTTGGCATATAATACTACTAATTTGATTATACTTAAAGTAACGCTTTTGGTTACTGTTATTGCCTTCATTATCTCACTGCTGGACAAAGGCCTCACCCATAATTTTCAGTACTTTCGGTCTAAAGCCAGTGCGGACCATCCAAAATGTATCGCTTACAATTATACCGCAAAAATAAGCAAACTAATAATACTTAGGCCTAGCAAGAATATTTCACGTCTGGTATCGTAACAGTATAGTCAACATGCCTGAATTTTGAATTACGAATACTCGTTTCGAAAGTAATTCTTTTTTTTTGAGTAAACGACTTTATTCATATCCACGTATGATACGTCACGTATAACATTAAACCAAAATCTTATGGGACAGTCGTATTTTCCATTTAAAAGCTATCTTTCTTTGGTGTACTGTACCTCTATCACGAGTTTTCTTACTATTTAATATCTTAACTTGGTTACATTAGGGATTAGAGTCGCTTATGTGACATGTGTGTCATAGTAAAGTTTTAATTTACTATTTACTATATTATAGAGATGTCATGTTAGCGATTCTAATCCCTAATGTAACCAAATTAAGAACAAAAATCGCTTGCATGAAAATTGACATTTACTATGAGAGTAAATAGTAAAAAACTCATAATAGAGGTAATGGTGTGGCTTAGACTCTTAATCACACAGTGATAACATAAACATAACATAGCATCGCGCTTGTATTCCCCGAAGGATTAGGCAGAGGTGTACTTACTATGGTACACACCTTTCGCCCATGCCGTTATTGAGTTCCATGTAATAGGGGACGAGCCTATTGCCATCTACCGGGCACAGTTCCAGACTTCGTACTGCTACTGAGAATTTCCATTCAGAAAAATCCAACTCGGGAACAGACCAAGTCGTAAAATGTCAGTCATGCGAATATTATTTAGAGTATATTTACATATTATATTTTATCTCTCTTCCTCGTTGGTCTATTGGTCGCATGAGTGACTACTGAGTAAGAGGTCCTGGGTTCAATTTATGGATCGGGCAAATTGTTATTGGGTTTTCTGCATAGAATTCCTCAGTAGCACGGAGTCTGGAACTGTGCCCGGTGACCAGGCTCGCCCCCTATTACATGGGACTCAATAACGGCATCGGCGAAATGTGAGTTTATAGTAGTATACCTCTGCCTAACCCTTTAGTTAATAAAGGTGTGATGCTATGTTCTGTTATATTATATTTTATCTCAATGAATTTTCCAAGTATCAAACTCACACAATCCTATCATAATAACGCAGTACTGAGTAGTGCACTGTTGTTTAATTCTTTTACAATGTGTGCTCACGTGTCTAGTCCTGGAATTCCTCGTATAAAACTAATATTGACGCTCGTGTAACTTAATTATAATTAGCTTTGTTTTACCAATATTAGGTTTGAGTGTCTTCTAGGAAGATCAAAAGGGAAACAAATGAAAAAAGCAAAGACGGAATGGAACAAATGTATGATGGTTTGGTAAGTATTTTGACGTAGAAAAATAAGTGTAATAATGGTTGGCGCAGTGTCTAAGCGATTAGCTTTCTGCGGTACGTGTCGCCGCACGGAACAAATATTTGTGTGATCTACAGATAGTTGTTTCGGGTCTGGTTGTGTGTGCATATGACATGTATATTTGTAAACTGTACCCACGATACTAGAGAAACCCGAATGTTGCAAAGTTATTTAAAAAAAAAAATTCTTTATATGTCATGGTACCTACAACACAAAAGCTTAAACTTTGCCCTGCCAGATCATTGTATTCTTATTTTCTTCTTCTATCGTGTGAATAGTTATTTTTAAATCACACTAGGAATCATTCTCGCATCTTGGGTGCGTTTAAAAACAAATATTTACATGCACAAATCCCTTGACCAAATTGTTTTCGTGCAGGAATCGTATCCACTGCCCATAACGCAGCAGTCTATCGCTCAACCATTGCGCCAAACGTGCCGTCAAGTGCTATCATTGTTTGTATTGACGTCAAACGCAATCAACTTCTCAGTATTAATTCTTACATGCCATTAGTACTACCTATTGAACACTTTCACACATTGACTTAACGAATAAGTTTAAGATATCAGAAATCGTTTTTTTTTAGTCCATTTTAATGCATTTTTGACGCTCTTTTCAGTGGTCTAATCCCATAAGCGAATTTCTTAATAGAAATAAAATTACTAGAAGTAATGACCCTATAAAGTGACCACGTATAGCCAAAACTGATGACTGGAACAAAGTAACAATTTTATACTTATTGGGTTTGAGCACTATACGCTCGATAAATATATGGGGGAACGAGGTATGTTGTTCCTCCATTGAAAAAGGAGGATCCTTCGACCAGGCAAAGTGGTTAGCCTGGCGGGCCGAAATCCGACAATTGATGTCAGACATTCGTAAATGTGTTTAAATCGTTGTAAACTCTCATAGTGCGATTTAGGGTTTGTTGTTGTAGCTTCATTCCGATAGATGGCGCTTTACTTTTTGCCATGTTGCGCTACAAGTATCTTCAAATCCTTTTTCTTATACCACCTGCCAGTTAACACACCACACAAAACCTCACCACATAAAACCTCCACAATACCATAGGTAGTTAAAATGACCGCATTTTCATTACCTATGGTATTGTGAAGGTTTGGCTCTCGTCCCACTTATTCTTCAAGGGTTCATCATCATCATCATCAGCCAGAAGACGTCCACTGCTTAACAAAGGCCTTCCTCTTAGACCACCACATCGAACGACATTCCGCCACTTGCATCCATCGGTTGTCCGCGACTTTCACAATATCGTCGGTCCACCTAGTAGGAGGCCTTCATCATCATCATCATCAGCCAGAAGACGTCCACTGCTGAACGAAGGCCTCCCCCTTAGACCACCACATCGAACGACATTCCGCCACTTGTATCCATCGGTTGCCCGCGACTCTCACAATGTCGTCGGTTCACCTAGTAGGAGGCCTTCCTACGCTGCGTCTTCCGATTCGAGAACCTTTCTTCCCCATCGGTTGTCCGTTCTTCGAGCGATGTGGCCTGCCCATTGCCACTTCAGCTTGCAAATCCTGAGAGCTATGTCGGTGACCTTGGTTCTTTGGCGAATATCCTCGTTCCGGATTTTATCGCGCAGAGCCGAGCATAGCTCTCTCCATTGCCCGCTGTGTGACTCTGAGCCTCTCAGTAGGAGGCCTTACTACAATTAAATCACAATATATAAACCTATTTTCATTGTCACCTCCTTTTATTCTTAGGTCTCAATTCAGCTTAGACTGTGTGAACTGAAAACTGCTAACATTGTAACGAGTTACGAGCGAAATTAGCGAAATGATTACGTGGCACCGCTCATTGCTGCCTAATTAGGTGTGTTTAATATTACGAGAGCTTTCATGTGCTTACCTAGATAATGAATGTTTTGAGATCAAATAAAGTTTATTTCGAGATATTTCTCAAAGCTAAAGAGCTTTTTCCGAGTTGTGTTTATTCGCATGTATTTCATAAAGCCGTGAAAAGTTTGTACTGTTTTGGTAAGATTTACAGCGGTAACGCGCTTCCGACAGCTTAATTACGTAAAAAGCAACAGCCACGCGACAGCAATCTCACTCTCAGCCAGTACATTAATGAATGACACAAAAATGACGTTTGACAAAAGTTATCGCGCGATCTACACCTGTGGCAAACTGATTGCTAAATCGGTAATTATAAAAAAATCCGGAATCATAAACATAAACACGTAGACGAAGACGGGGAACGAAGACAGCTAGTATAAGAAAACACAAAAATGCACAAAAAATAGATACAGGAGACACTATAAAACTAGTAATAATTATGTCATTACTTCTAGTCTAATAGCAGTATAACACCGGTAGCTATGGTAAGACTTACCTTGTTTTATCGTTACTAGTGCAAACTTTATATATTATTTCACATTTTGTAATCTCATAAACAATTTAGTACAAAAATAATAACATATATTATGTGTTTCAAGCTGTGCTTGAAATGACGCTTATCTTCGCTAAGGATTCATGTTGATTTTGTCTACACCTAGAAACATCATCATCTGCCTAGCCTTTTTCAAACTACATTGAGGTCGGCCTCTAGTCTAATCGGATGGGGCTTAATATTCGTATTTTTATACGGAGCGACTGCTACCTGACCTCCGCCACCCAATAACTGGGAAACACTGACACTCTAAGACTATTTGTCAGACTTTTTCAGGCTGCTGACACCCGTAATGATTGCCATAGATATTCTTATGACACCCGGGACCGACTGTTTAACGTGCTTTTCGAGGCATGGAAGGGTCTCGATTTGTAAAAAACGGTCACTCATCCAAAGACTGGCCGCAACAAGCACTGTTTAAACTCAGATCGACTGATCTGTTCGATAGCTACGAGATCTTACAATTTTCTCTAGAAACGAGTAACATAAACCCGCTCTGCAGTCGGTACGAGGACGGATTTGCGTCAGTTTGAGCTCTGCTTTGTTTTTCACCATTCCTATTTTTATGTATGTATATGTATGATTACCGTTGTTATCTCAGCGTTCTAAATCATTGAATGTGTAATGTCTGACTAACGTCTAGACGGCTAACATATTTGAACATCTAAAATCTTTACTAAAGTAGAATAGTTACTAAAGCCACATCCAACTTAAGTAGTTGAATTGCAAGATACTTGACGAATGACTTTAAGAAGTATGCGGGTATCAGATGTCTAGCCTAGATAACGTCCTACATTCCTCAACTGTCACATAAGAAGAGTGATTGCCGTGATTTACATGTAGACATTTTTAGTATGCTACGAAAATTATGCCAAGAACTACGAATAAGCCCACTCCAATATTTCGCGATATGTGGAGTATTAGTTATATTTAACCTTTAGGTAGAAAGATAAGTGGTCTAATTTGAACCACTGATTTCTTTATTTGCTGTATTTACCACACCTAACTTATAATCCCTTAATACATACATTACCTACATGTTTTGAGACTAAATAGTTTAAAACGTTCATGAACATTTACAGTAGGTACACTGTAAATGTTCATGTATCATCATTCTATTGCCCTTGTTCCATATAATTTGGGGTCGGCGCAATATGTTTTTTTTTTTTCCATTCATCTTTATCAGATGTCATCTTATAAATTATTTTTTTGTCCGCTATGTCACATTGAAAATAAACAATTTTTATTATTTTATGTCTCTTGCTTGCACGGGACTACAGAGTCCTGGACGTTTGGAAGACGTGCGTGGGGCCGAAGCCAACACGTAGAGGCCCTTTCAGACAGCTTTAATGAAAATTTTATGGTGACATATCCAGCGATTATCCGATGTATACACTATAGAAATGCACCCAAGGACAATCCCTGGGTTTGCAGGATTATTGCAGAACATGTAGAGAAAAACTACTTGGGCTATTGTTATGGGAAGTTAGTGGACTAGGTTATAGGAAACTATGGAAATCTATGGCGCCTGCCGAAACAATGTCATATGTACACGTAAAAATGGCAGACGGAGACTCGCCAACTCACTAACTGGGCCCCCAAAAATAGTTGCTGAGGTCGCAACAAGGGGGCAACATTGACGTGAGCGGCTGTAGGGTGAAGAGGCTTTGTTGGACTTCAAACTCAGATCACTTGCTCCCTGAGGATCCGGCATCACTAGCCCACTCGCCACTTACGCTCAGCATCCACCCTACGAGCAGAGCTCTGCTCTAACGACTCCACTCTGGGCGGCCAATGAAGGCAATACAAAGGCGGGAGACCTGTTCCTCGTCATTGTTCACTGCAGCCAGCCAATGAAGGCAAGCCTGAGGTGAGGAACGGTGACTTCTCCCTGGAGCACTCGGGTACCGCAGGGTCGCTACTCCCCGTCACCTCGCCTCAAGGTGCCCTGCGGCATTATTTTTATTATTATTTTTTCACACAATCTATCCACCTTTTCTTGTGTCTTCCCTTGTATCATTCATCCGTATGTGTTAATGAAGTTTTCTGCTGCAGTTCTTTAAGTCTGTAGAGATCATGCAGAATAACCTCGTCAAACGATCAACCTCGTCAAGCGAAAGCCAGCGTGATAGAAAAGTCACCTTTAAGTTCTGTAGACTTTGCTAACGAAATCAATCGTAAAACTATATTGTTCATTTTGCTGATTGAATAACCCAATTTACAAGTTGTTATGTGCGCAAGCCCTATATTCATTCTGTATTTTCAGACTATTTGAAAATCGTTAACCTGTTTGAATATTAGTAAATGGAGTTTACAAAAGTACCAAATAAAACGCCTAAGGCTAACGCTGAAATTGGTTTAAAAAAGATGCTGGATCAGACCATTTAAGCTTACTTTTTTATAAGATCGATGATATTTTGATTATCATGGGACTAATATAATTGCCTCATTGGTCTAATAGTCATAACTGTGACTGCTGAACGTGAGGTCCTGAGTTCATTCCCGGTTCGGAACTGTGCCCGGCTGATGGCAATAGGTTCGCTCCCTATCACATGGGACTTAACCGCATCGGCGAAATGTCGGTGGATAATAGTACTCCTCTGCCTAACCCGTCGGGGAATACAGGCGTGATGCAATGTAATTATTTTTTAAATATTTATATCTATAGAGTATTGATGCGTTGTAATAAGTTGTATATATGTCAGAGCCTGTCATGATTTATTAGTTTAAGCACTGAAACACAAACAGCTTTCTTTGGCTATATGCGGAGTCTAGAGGAACGGTGTCGATATGAAGAACAGTAAATATAAAGCCGTGGGCGCGACACCATACTAGCTAAGGAACCGCTCAGTGCTTTATTATAAGTTTAGAATAATTCTAGTTAGAACAACAATAGTTCTAGTGTTATAATCCTAGTTATTGGGTCTATCATTGTATGCCTATATGTGATTGTGAAATGACAATATAAACGTGTGAACTAGATTTTATTTCTCATTCCTCTTATCCCAATTCTGCTCACAATAATCATCTCTGATCACGATTATATAATAGCAACTCCGATATATATATATACAATACTAGTTTCCGCCCGCGGCTTCACCCGCATTGATTACGATACCGTGCATTTTTTCGCGTCACACGTAGCGTCATCTAGCGTCCTAAAGCAATTGTGACCGTCGAAAGTTATTGTTCTTTCCCTCAGGAACAGTACTTTTTCTGGATGAAAGGTACTCTGTGTCCTTTTCTATACCCCTGACAATGTATATTCAAAATTTCATGATGATCGGTTCAGTAGTTTAGGCGAGAAAAGGTAACAAACAAACAAACTTACTTTCGCATTTAATATTTAAGATAATAGTATACAAAAATATATGTTTATAAAGCACCTCATTTATTAACAAATCAATTATTCAGCGGTGAACCAGTAACCCACCATTTTCAGTTACCATAATGGCGGGTGTTTAATCAGATTTAGTGAAAACCGCAAACCGACAAACATACGTGGGACGTCCACCAACTCGGTGGACCGAGGACCTGTAGCTGTAGTACTGGACCAGTTGAAAATGGAATACCGGGAAATTGGTGGAATCGTTTTTTTAAATTCTTTTGCTGACTGATATATGGTGATCGAAATGACGTTCTATTGTCGGTAGGTATAGCACGGCAGCCTAATTACCGATGTAGCGACAGGCGTAGATCGCGCGATATCTTCTGTCAAACGTCATTTTTATGTCATATAATGTATTGGCTGACAGTGAGATTGCTGTCGCGTGGCTTTCGCATGGCTGTCGCGTTGCTGTCGCTTTTTTAAGTAATTAGGCTGCCAGTGTTCTTCTTAACTAGAGCATATTATAATTGGAGCAAAACCGTACCGAATTAAGTAATACGCAAAAGATATGGCCTTTTTTCGCGGTGATAGCTTTCAAATTCTGACATGAAGAGGTCAGTGTAGTACTCAACTCTCCCGTAAATCCGGGATTCTCCCAGAAAAAGGCGCTTAGTTTTAAATCCCCTAATAACTTACACCGATTTTTTTTTAAATATTGCATTTCCATTGTCATTGTTGTAATATTGGAAAGGAGCGGGAAGCTTATGTCCAGGTAAAGTTTACAGGTAGCATGGATGAAAGCAAAACGTAGGCATGTTTTGTTTTCATCCATTCCATAAGTTTACAATGGTGTGTGACTAAGATTAAATTAACAATACTGTAGGTACTTCTAAATTGGCTTATTGTGAAAATCTTGAGTTCAATTCTCGGGAAAATTCTTATTGGGATTTTTCTGTAAGTAATTTTCAGTAGCAGCACGGAGTTTCGACCGGTCCTCGGTCTATGGCAATAGGCTCGACTCCTATTACACGGGACTTAAAACAGTTTCGGCGAAATGTGGGTGCACAATAATACACCTCTGCCTAACCCTTCGGTGAACACAGGCGTGATGCAATGTAATGTTATGTTATTCTGAAGTTCTCTTATACTTTTAGCTATTTCATGTCATATGATTTCAAACTTTGCAAAACAAATCAAAATTGCTTATTTCAGACATACCCAAGAGTGTTGAATTTGAAGAAAATGTATGTATGAATACTTCTATTTCTGTGATAATGATCATCCTTTGGGACTTGCATAAACAAGACATGTTCATGTTAAAAATATCTCCACGTTGTTACCTTCACGTCTCATCTCCTACGAGAATTGGCAGATCCCCAAGTAATTTGTCACTTGAATCCAATTTTTTATAAAATAAATATAGCTGGGATATAAATGATATGAATTCCATATTTCTTTTGAAGAATAATTGTTCGTTTGATCAATTATTATTGGAATTGAATCGCAGAAAACACTTTACAACACAATAACACTGCCAAAACTGGGATTCAATCTCAGAACTTAATGATCAGAAGTTGTGCATGTTTGATGTAGGCAGTAAAATAGCGGCTTTAAAATAGTAATATCTATCATATTGCTCTTTTATTCCTTAGACTGCCTCATTGGTCTAGTGGTCGCAAGCGCGGCTGCTGAGCGTGAGGTCCTGGGTTCGATTCCCGGGTCGCGCAAAGTGTTACTGGGTTCTTATGTAGGGAAATTCTTATTAGCAGTACGGAGTGTGGAACTGTGCCCGGTAGATGGCAATAAGCTCGCCCCTTATTACATGGGACTTGATAACGGTATCGGCGAAATGTTGGTGTACAATTGTACATACTACTTACGCTTCTGCCTAACCCTTCGGGGAATACAGGCGTGATGCTTTGTTATGTCCTTAGACTGCGTGGACGTAACGCTATTGCTCGTATATGGATTTTAAATTAATATGAATGCTGATAAAGGGTCTCAATATGTATCTATTATTCCATTAGTTCATTTCATTTGAAAGATAAAATTTATAAATCCAGCTAACGCCTGCTTTAACACAAAATCTATGCAAATTGTTATTAGAGTTTCTATATAAATTAAATTAAAATAAAATATTTAGGTCCAAGTCAAAAAATATAGAACCAACTTTGTGTGAAAACTAAAATTATTTTAATATTCAAATTAAGTTATAAATTCTTGCTCTAGTTATGTTTTTAGACACTTTAACGTCAATTATTGTTGTTTTTTTTTATTTGAATTTTGTTGCGACGTAATTGATAAGAGCGATAACCAAGATTTTATGAAAAATGGGGTAATAAAAAAATTATATGATATATTGTCGTTGAAGTTTTAACACCACGTATGTCAAAAATCGCACTTTTCAGGAGAGTGAAAATACTGCATAATTTTGCTTAAACACTAGTACAATATCATTATACATTTATTTAATTTTACGAGTTTCTATTGGACAATGCTTGTTTCTGATTGACTGAAACAACACGTCTTCCGATTTTTTAGCAAATGCCATCAAAATATCAAAACCGCCAAAAAATTACTTACGTAGTGTTAGAACTCCAAAGACGATATTGTACTGTAATACGTAAAGGTATTCTCTTTTACATTGGCATAAAAATACATCTTCAGGATATTTTAATACAAATGCGTATTTCAGCAGACAAAAGTCAGTCAAACAGGAGCGATGGCGGATTTATTTTGTATGTCTGAATGTTTATGAAAATTGTTTTGAAAAATTGTTCTACCACCTGCTACCGTTCTACATGTTTTCCGTAGAATATTGACAATTGACGTGACATCATTGTATTTGAAATACAATATGAAAAGACTTTACGTTGGAAATATTTTACGTCGCAAAACTATGAATGAAATACGAATCGTTATCTAGTATCGCACCCGATTTGGCTGTAATGAATGTTTTTGTTAACTATAGTGAGGCGTTCATTCTTATATTCTGGATTAGTTTGTGGGTATTTGTAGAGTTGTAAGAGTAGAAACGTGTAATGATTCTTAGTCAATAAGGTTTGTATCATTCAAATTCGCTAGTTTTACATTTTAATTTTGACGGCACGGTTTGTGCTTGGTAGAGCGATCGAATGCTGTGCTTCCTGTCGAGGGTTCGATTTCCCATAGAACAAATATTTTTATGACCATACATGATGCAGAAATTATTCCTAGTGTGGGACAATTAAGAAAAAACCTATCATGAGGTAAATTGGGACTGAATATTAATTTATTATCAGTTCGATGCGTAAAGTTGGTGTCCTAGCTTATCTACAGTGTGTTGTTAACTTAGCTCACCCAGAACATGTTTTAATGCAAATTGATAGCGATTAGGTATGTTTACTTTTGTATGTTTAATGTTATTGTATTAATTTACTGTACGGTAACAGTTGTTTACCGTTTGTATGATATTTGTAGTTTGTTATTTTTTATATATTATGATAAGCAGAGATTGAATTTTTAATAGAATCATTCCATCATCAGCTACCTAGTCTCTTTCTAATTTTCTTTTTATAAGCATTTTTATTTACTAGGATTTATTTCTGTACCGTGATTTTGTTTACAAACACAACAATCTGTAGACCTGTCTATCTTTTTATCTATCTGTAGACCACAGGACTCGAACCCGCGGAACCGAGGGTAGAAGCAGTAGCTAGGAGACGAATCAAGTTTCAGCTGAAAAAAATATATTATTGTACACACAAAAATATTATATTCGCCAGCAAACTTTAATTTTTAAATCGCGACTGCTAAGCGTGAGTTCCTGGGTTCGATTTCCAGGTCGAGCAAAGTATTATTGGCTTTTTCTGTTTGGAAATTCTCACAGTAAGAATGTTGTGCCCGGTAGATGTCAATAGCCTGGCCCATATTACATGGGACTCGACAAAGTCGTCGGTGAAATATGAGTGTAAAATAATACACCTCTACCTAACCTTTCGGGGAATATATGCGTGATATTATTTATTTATTATATTATGGACCTCCAACAGAGGATAGACAAATTACGTTCCATATTAAAAAAGTACATTTGTATTTGTGAGTTGTGCTCCACCAATTAAAGGAGATCACAGCATGCACATATAACTAGGTGAACTAAAAGAATAAAAAAATTATTACAATTAAGTTAAATTAAACTAGAAAAACTAAATACATGATAAAAACACAAGAACAACAAAACCATGTCATCACAATATTCTCGAGATAGAAATGTAAGAAAATAAAATTATATTACCTGAGAATAACAATAATTATGAAAATTAGAAGAAATGGGAGAAGTCGACAACGAGGAGACCAAAACAAACCGTTTATGTTGCATTTGCGTTGGAGAGTATTGATACTATGTATGTTATGTTGTATAAACTGTTGCCTTATAATATGTACAATGTCAAGAGCGGTCGGTGCCTCAGTATCAAGTATTTCTAGGTCAAGCGTCCTACATAACGAGAACAACGATATGCGCTCTTTGAGTTAACTAACAAAGGGTTTTGGTATTCTGTAGAATTTCTTGTTTCATGGTTTTTTTGGTGTGGCTATGAAGTATCTGCTTTTTTAAGGGTCTTCAATATCCGTGCAAGGTTAAGCTGTGACTGTTATTTATATAACATAAGATATTCGTGTGTATTCTTTTTATAAGATACACAAAATTTGTGTGTGTACATATTGTGTTTACTGCGCCTTTCTGTAATTTTTTTATATAAAACAGTTTGAACTTAGACCCACCTGCATAGAAGGCAGGGGTTCAACCCCAAGGCTATCAATGGTTCTCTATTCAGATATATATACGTACTAGCTTCCGCTCGCGTCTTTGCTCGCGTGGTTTACGAACCCGTACATTTTTCTGGAATAACAAAGTAGCCTATGTGCTATTCCAGACTATAACCTATCTGTGAACCAAATTTCATCCAGATGAATTCAGCCGTTCTGGCGTGAAAGAGTAACAAAGATCCATCCATCCTCACAAACTTTCACATTTATAATATTAGTAGGATAGGATAGGATAGGATAGGATAGGATACGATATTGTTATAGTTAACCAGCGCTTGCTACGAGACCTCACCGTGCTTTGAAAAGCTCGCTAAGCAGTTGGTCCCGGGCATCATACGAATACTTAAAACAGTCGTTACAGGTGTCAGCAGTCCAAAAATCCGTAATGCTATCGAAGTAACCATCCACATTTGATAATCCTGGTTCTCATCACCTAGGGCTTAAGAAGCTTATTGGTTTAGTATCTATCAGTAAAACTAAAAGTCAACGGAAAATAGGAACGTGAGTTAATCAGCTCAGTTAATCCGAGCTTCAGAGCTTGCTGTTAGCTGTAGTTGGCAGTTTGAGCAAAGATTAACGAATACTTTGCTTGGTATCAACTAAGTGGAAAGTACGAAGTCAGTAAGCAAGTTGCAATGTTTTCCTCTAGATACTAGTTCAGTTTTCTTTTTATTATTATTCTAAATAATATTATAAATGCGAAAGTAAGTTTGTTTGTTACCTTTTCACGCCTAAACCACTAAACCGATCATCGTGAAATTTTGCATATACATTGTCAGGGGTACAGAAAAGGACATAGGGTAACTTTCATCTAGAAAAAGTACTGTTCCCGAGGGAAAGTACAATAACTTTCTTAGGACGCTAGATGGCGCTACGTGTAGCCCGAAAAAATTCACGGGTTCGTAATCAATGCGGGCAAAGCCGCGGGCGGAAGCTAGTTACTGTTAACTGTTTGATTGAGTACTGTCTCACGATATGAAGATGAAGATATTTATTAAAGGGTAAGGCAGAGGTGTTTACATACTTTTCTGATTTCCCCGATATTGAGTCACATGTAATATAGAACGAGCTAATTGCCATTTAGTTACAATTCTAGATCCGGGTACAATGTCGAACTCCTGGCTGCTATTGAGAATTTTCTAATGGAAAGACATGTAGCTCGCTTTGGAGATCGAATCCAAGACCTCACGATTAGCAGCCGCGCTTGCAACCACTAGATCTATGAGTCATTTATGTGGAGAATGCTGTCTTCAAAAAGTTTTCAATGATATCATGGAGAATTTTTCGAGACCCCTCAGGTATGGAAGTTGCCTCGCGGTGTTTTCTTTTAAGAAAACTTCAGAGACAATATTCCAAACAATGTACATAAATAATGTGCAGACTGTGCTCGCCTTTGATATTTTTATTTCTGTTCTGTGCTAGTACCCTAGCAAAGTATCTTAGAAAAACAAGATCGTAAAAAACATAGCCATCATTAAAAAGCATGTCGATATTACGTAAAGAAATATGTCTGAATAACTTGATATCTTTCACGAGCATTTGTTTATTTTACTAACGAGACATCAAACGGAGTACATTATACGCTTATGAATTTCGAATTTAAGTGCTTGTAGAGTAAATTAAGTTACTTCTTTGGCTCATATTTATATACAAGTATTTATTTTAATGTATGTACTAATTTATTTTGATACATGTTTACAAGTAAAAAAATTAAAATTAAAATGTTCTGCATTTAAAAAGCAATAAGTGTATTTAATATGTAGTTTTTGATGTTGAATATAGCGAATTTGTAAATCTACGTTCAGTATTCCATACGACATTCTGTCTAATGTGTATTTTGCATCACCCAAAGGTTGTCTGGTAGAAGATACCTACAGCTTTAAGACCGTTTTTGTACATACATAGTTGAACAGTTATATTTTTTATGCACTATTTTTTTTTATTTGCTATTTCATACGTCACCAGTCCTACTGCTTAGTGCGCGTACTGCACATGCGCTGCGGCTGTCTTTGGTATGGCCGAGTGTTAAGACTTGCACGAGATATAAGGCACTATTATTCATTGGTATGGAAATTTTATATCAGAAGCATACTGATCTAAAAATACAGTGTTCCATACACGCACACAAGCACTTAAACACTCGACAAGCTGTAATTTATTATAAGAACCACGTGAATTGCAACGTGTTTTATTAACGTGTCACAGATTACATTCTATAGAGAAACTTGACTTCTCACATTTGTTGCCCATCGCACTAACACATGCAACGCTAGGTCTCGCGGAATTCAACCGATAGAAGACCGCTACCTCCACTTAGGATTCCATGTGAATTAATCGTTGCGTCTGTATGTGTATAACGCTATGCACGAACTTATCTATCTGTAAATGGGCACGTGCATCCTAACGTGGACTCACAACGTGTTTGAGCGCGTACTCACACATACAAAGACTCGTCAACCACACATAGATAGGCACACGCATCCAAAGCGTGGGGTATTAGCTATCCTGACGCGTAACCTAGTGGAATAGTACACAGTAAAATGCTTGTTGAATACCAATTCAAGGAAACCTTTGTTGTCAATAATGATATCTAATTAACAAGCCTTAGGTGGTCCTCTTAAGTGTTATCAGAACTACGGAATATTACTAGTAAAACTGCTATGGAAAGTTTGTTCTTAAAAACAAAAGCCACGACGAGGCTCGCCCCTATTGCTTGGGACTTGGTTCACTAAAGGTAGGTCCACCTCAGTCTAACCTTTGGGGAATAGGTGTGATATTTAATGAGGAAAGACAGTTGTTGAGAATCATAGATAACAGGAGAGGAAAATTTATTGGCCACTTGATACGGCACGATCACTTATTTCAAACAATTTTAGAAGGAAAATATTGAAGGGAAATGATGAAGGGGAAGACCTCGACGAAGTATGTATGTATAACAAGTGGCGGAGAAAGTAGGGATAGAGTAGTATGAAGACGTCAAAACGAAGGCAGAGAATAGAGAGTAATGGCTATTACTTCACCGATAAGAGCTAAAGAAGGTGTTATTGTTTAATGTTTTTTATAGGTCCAGTTATTATCAGCCTGTTAATGAACCTACTGCTGAGTATACCTCTACTTAACATAAAGAGTCTTAAAACGTCGCGAAATTCTTCAAAAAATATAATGACGATTAAAAGCCATTTTTACAGCTCAATTAAATGTATGATAGTTTTATTTACCTTACAAATTATACATAAAATAACATGACACTTGTATTCCCCGAAGGGTTGGGCCGAGTTGTACTATTGTACACCCACTTTTCGCTGATGCCGTTATTGAGCCCCATGTAATAGGGGGCCAGCCTATTGCTATCTACCGGGCACAGTTCTAGACTCCATGTTGCTGCTGTACAGTCAGCACCAAAAAGATGTAGGTATACACGTAGCGAAATTCAAATTTCATACATAGTATCTTTGGATACATAAAGATACGTGGTCAATAAAATTTTATGGTTTTAATTAATAACTTTTCAAGAATAAGCGTTTGAATTTCGCTACATGTATACATGTTTTTGATGCTGACTGTACATTTCCATACAGAAAAACCCCAATAACACTGCTAATTAACTCTAACTTTACAATATTAGTTTATTCTTATCAGTCGTATTACATTGCCGTTAGCGCCAAGCAGTCTGCGCTCATTCAGGTTGCTATGTGGTCGTTTATATAAATACTCTATTACACTGTAAGCCTTTTATGAACAATGCATAGTGTGCCAGCTAATATTTTTATGACTTTCCTTGTTTTATTTCCAAGTAAAGAGCCTTCACGAGACAATAAATCGGCTATCGTCTGGCGCACTTTAGGTAGTTGTCCTCGGTACCTCCCACTATCAATGAATGGATGAAATCGCTCATGCCGTAGTGGAAAGATTATTTTATTCACTACATCATGAGTAATTTCATGTGACAGTTCGTGTCGATACGACAGAAAATCCTCTTATCATACAAATAGTTAATCATTTTTTTAAATTACTGTCTTGATCGAATAATATACATATAAACTTGAAGAAGAATGTACCTATCGTGTATTTTATTGTTGTCTAAAAGTCTTTCCTTAAAGGTTAATATTTTGCATAATGTTATGTTAATTGCCTCGTTGGTCTAGTGGTCCCAAGCGCGACTGTTAAGCATGAGGTCCTGGGTTCGATTCCCGGGTCGGGCAAAGTGTTATTGGGATTTTCTGTCTGGAAATTCTCAGTAGCAGCACGGAGTCTGGAATTGCGCCCGGTAGATGGCAATAGACTCGCCCCCTATTACATGGAATCAATAACGGCATCGGTGAAATGTGGGTGTTCAATAGTACACCTCTGCCTAACCCTTAGGGGAATACAGGCGTGATGCTATGATGCTATAGTTATGTTAATTGCAATGTTTGCTGTGGGCACAATTTGACCTGATAATACTAAGAATGAACAGCGTAAGCAGGATATTAAGAGTAAGTTTAGCTAAAAGTTTTCATACAAAATGGGTTTACGTTTTTACCCCACGAAACATGAGCTGATTTTGCTGTTTTTTTTTTTATATGTTATAGACACAAGTAAAAACTAGGTCGTCACATATTTTTTTTGGTATAACCCTCATAATGCGTTTTTTTTAACAAGTATCTTCCTTATACTTATCTCGTGATAGTATGAGAAAATAAATCCAAATTTTGAAGAAAAATAATACGCTTCGACCTTTTTTATAATCTAACAAAACGATAGAGACCAAAATCCAATTAGTTCGTTAGGATTTCGATGTAAGAAACGTTAACGCCCAAACACCAACTATTTTGCGTGTATTTCAAGACAATTTTGTCAGAAGCCGGCAGCTAAACAATACTATTAAATAAAAAAAAACCTCTAGTTGCGACTCTTAAAGCAGCCATTATAAAGATTATTTTTTTGCTTTTATTACCAAATAAACGTGACGAATTTAGTTAATTAAAATCACGTAATCACAATACCTCACGAATAATTATGTGTTGATGTAACAAGTATCAGTGACCCTTAACCCAATTTATATTGATTATGGTTGTGGAATAAAACAAAGTCGGTTCATGAACTCGTAAATGTTGTTTTTGTTTTGGTCAATTTTGTAGATACTAGAACTTAAACGATCCCAAGTTTTTGTGCGGAAAAAAATAATAACGCAACTATAGGGTTTGTTTTGTTGCACATCGTATATTTCTTTCCCATTTCATATCTTAGAGTCATGCATGTATTCCCAATGGGTAAGAAAGAGGTGTAGGTACTGTAGACCCACATTTCACTGATGCCGTTATTAAGTGTAATATGGCGAGCCTATTTCCATATTTCAGGCTAATAATTTTTACAGAAAACCCATTAACTGTTTGCTTGACCCGAGATCAAACCCAAAGCGTCACGTTCAGGAGCTGCATTAATGAGCACAGAGCCACTACACCAATTAACCTCCAAAGGTAACAAACTTTTCAACAAGAGGATTAGGCCAGTCTTCGGATTAGGATGTTTGTTACTTTTAAATATTTTAGAATTGGTTTTGGTTCCCAATGTTTTCATGGGACTTGAAATAAAGCAAGATGCCATCTACATTGATTTATATACCCAAGGGATCTTATAAAATGGACACAAAATGTCGGAAACGTAGATATATTATCCCTTCAAAACTATTATTTTGACATCATTCAGGTAGTTCCAGCCATCTGGTGAGGTTATTCTGTGGTCCTTTCTAAGTAACGTACATTTTAATCTTGAAGGGCAAATCGTTATAGTGGCTTATTTTCTAGAGAATCGTCTAGTTTCTTGGGAGTAGATCTGTTCTCATTATTTTTGGAAATTAAGAAGTAAGTTTTACGTGTAACAAGATTCGAGGCTTTTCACAATAAAAAGAGCGTAGCTCCCAACTCTATTTTGTAAGCTATCCTTAAAGATGATCACAAAAAGGGACTTGAGGAAACATTTCCAAACAAGAAGACGAAGCCGAATGTAGGTAATTTGTATATAAATGTTATTTTATATTGTGGTACACGTTCCGGATAATTTTGATTATGTGCATGCTCTTAAATTTATATCTCAGTGGCTTTTTACAAACCCACAAAGCGTGGGTGTCCTTTTCAATTCCAAGAACATCTAAATTTATAAACCAGACGACACGGTTGGCGCAGTGTTTGAGCGATCGACTGCTGCGCTACGTGTCGCGGGTTCGATTCCCGCACGAAACAAATATTTGTATGATCTACAGGTAGTTGTTTCGGGTCTGGGTGTATGTCCATGTGAATATTTGTGTTTGTAAACGCACCCACGATACAGGAACAATTCCTAGTGAGGCGCAACGTTTTATAAAAAAAAAGAATATCTTTTAGAAAATTCTGTTACAAGAACTAATTAATATAAGAACTTATTAATAATAAAAGAAGAATTTTAGTTCATATCGTGCCTAATCCTTGTGCGAAATGTGTCTTTGGATAAAAATCAGTTAACATTTTTACAAATTAATCGTCTCACTGAAATACTAGAAGGCTGAAGAATCTTTATTTAAAAAACAAACGACCCCACTGGGACGGTGGCTAAGTGATTGACTTACTGCGTCACGTGTCGCGTTCGAGCGAACTTCGCACGAAACGAATATTAACGAAGATACATTTTTGCCTGTAAGTTGTACTCACGATACAGGAGAAAACGTAAGAAAAAACCATTTTAATTGGGAAAATATTACACGTCGGAATATAATACTACCATTACCACATCTTTCTTTTGTGGTGAACAAAACAAAGATCACGAAATAACGTTCAAAAAGAAAAAAGTAATGTTCTCACAGTAGTATATAAAGAGCACAGTTACTCAAACCAAGTTAAGAAACAACATCGTTAGATTTCTAGTAGAGTATAAGCCGTTACCCAAACCCGTATCCCAAAAGGCTTTTAACTAAAGTTCTAGGTAAAAGTAAAAATGCCTATATCTATATATTTTCCCGTTCCGAACCAACCTTACATTAACAGAGCACCATATTTTTCTGACAGGACCACTCATTTATTTAAGAAAAAAAAAGCAACGGTTCTACAAAAATATTTTATAATTTTGATGTCTAAAAATAAGGGCAACCTTTATGTCTAAAACAAAGAAAGCAAAATATTTTCTGTGTTATATTTTATCACGACGGCACAGCCCTAATCCGGTATCAGGCGGATAAAACTGGATAGAGCCGGATAGTTGCAGATTCATTGTCATTAATCATTGGTGGTATCGCGACTGCCGTTGTTATTATTTTGACAATATTGTTGACATGGCTGTGGCTATGATTTTTTTATGATAAAGTTTGTTTTGTAAAGGTTAGCCTATCGAAAAAAGACTAGTCAAACCAAGGGTTGTGAATTTTGCCTTAATTAGGCGTACTAGTTACGGTAAGTCAAGTGGTGATTATTTCACTGCTGATTACGTTACAGACAACCCTATTTCGTAATTTCTTGAAAACACTAGAGTCGAAACTCCGAACAAGTGTTTTCAAGAAATTAATTGTTGATTTATTTTAGTAGTTTTACGAATAAAACTACTAAAATAAATCAACAATTTCAAGCATCACGTAATCTGATCGCCTTTGGAGCCCCTTCACATTAGCGTTTTAATGTATAATTTCAAATTTGCACTACCTAAGAGTCAGAATATGCTGTAATTTAATTATAAATCGATAACATCTGTAACAATACCATATTCAAGCAAATAAATTTGATTTGATTTGTTTTGCTTACTAGCGACGCGGCGCGGACATCTACGCTGTGCATACGTTTGTCGAACGATTACTCTGGAGAAACGCTAGTATGGAGGAACGAGGTATGGTGTTCCTCCATTGAAAAGGGAGGATCCTCCGACCAGGCAAGGTGGTTAGCCTGGCGGGCCGAAGCCCGACAGTTGATGTCGTATATTCGTTTATGTGTTAGAATCGTTGTAAACTTTCATAGTGCGATTCAGGGTTTGTTGTTGTAGCTTCACTTTGATAGATGGCGCTTTACTTTTTGCCCTGTTGCGAGTAGTTGTCGCTACACTAGAGTGAAGGGGTTCTTACGTTATATTCCTGGTTACCACGAAACTCCGCATATTTTCGCACACCTACCGATCATGGGATCCTACGCCAATTTTAACGCAGATTTATTTAAAAGTTATTGATATAAAGTACAAACGAATATCGTCGTATCTGTTGAGACGAGACAGCAAATTCAAGTCAAGAATATTAATGATGTAATAGAAAACAGGCTTGTTTGTTTCGAGTATTCAAATTAGCGACTGCATTCTAAGTGGGTAAATAAATAAATAGTTTTATTTGTAACCATTGTTGTGCCAGCGGCGTCGGCGTTTATATTGTATAAGAAAATAAATAAGGTTAATTTTAGATTGTGATATTAGTATCCTGTCATAGGCTTTAACTTTTATAACAATCTAAAGAAAAAGAACTATATTTTTCGAGGCTGCACAGTCCTATGCAAGAGATGTACATACGAACAAAGCAATAAGTGTACAGGGTCACAAATGAAGTTTTCAGGAAATAACACACAAGTTCAAGTTATATCGTTTTTAATGAATAGGCATATCTGAGCTATATTATTTATTTTAAGCGTTCATCTCTATAATCTGGTTATCATGTAATCCCTTTATTAGACTGTACAAATGGCGTACGACACAATATATGTATGTACATATATACGTACGAACGTTTTGCACTTTCTCGGGAGACACGTAGAAAAAACAAGCAGAGTCAATGCCTGACATTGGAATCAGATACTGTCAAATTGATTGAATAGAATAGAATAGAATAGATTTATTTGCGTAAAATGTAGGTAACATAGTGATGGACAGTAGAAATTAAACAGTACCGGATACACTTTGTCGGTCTACGACATGCAAATATTCAAGTACCTATACACAGAATTTATAATTACGATACAAAATACATTAAATTAATACAAAATACATTAGTAATACGAAATAAAATTACATACAAGATACATTAGAATTAGGAAAATTTCCTCAACATTTGTAGACGAACACAACGTAGCAGACAAATCTTTTAAATTATTAACTGCCATTCGCATCAGACATAATATGTGGATAAAGTGTGCTTTCAATTGTTTAATGGAGTGGAAGTGATATTTATTATTGGAAGAACGGTTCAAGAAGAACCTATTTATTGGTTTGAGAGATATAAATTAGAGAAAGACTGCGTCATTGGTCGAGTGGTCGCAAGCGCGAATTTTGAGCGTGAGGTCCTGGGTTCGGTTTTTGGTTCGTGCAGTGTTTTTGAGTTTTTCTGTATAAATTCTCAGTAGCAGCACGGAGTCCGGAAAATAATACATCTTTGCCTAACCCTTCGGAGAATACAGGCGTGATGCCATGTTATTTATTTATTTTTTATGCACAATGCACAGAGGCGGACTTAATGCCTTAGGCATTTTCTACCAGTCGACCTTAGAGTGATGCAGAGAGAAAGGATGGTAGTTGTGGCACGATACAATGTTAACGGTATCTATAATAAATATACAGTATAATAATATATACATAAATATATATTAGGGATGTTACGGAGGTGGATTTATCGGAGGCGGAATCGGAGCCGGAGGTTCTCGTAGTGACCTCCGCGGAGTCGGAGGTGAATCGGAGTCGGAGTCGGAGCAAAGCTACGAATGTAAAATGTAAATAAATAAGAAAGAAGAAACTTGTCGCAACTCGTTCACTCTTCGTTCATCAATTGCAAAGAACACAATGTACTCCGTCAGTTGTCAGTGTCACGTAGAAAGCGCTCGGTAGCTCTGCAGTGATAGAAAGTCATAACTTGTAACTCCGATATATACCTCCGTTTTGATATATCGGAACCGGAGACGGATTCGGAGGTGTAATTTTAATCGGAGGTTCCGACATATCGGATTCGGAGTCGAAGCTCCGTAACATCCCTAATATATATATATATATATATATATTTACATAAATAATATAATAAATAAACAATAAATAATAGGAAAGCTGAGATGATTCTTCCAATTTAGTGTGGAAGTGTTCACGCAATTTCCGCTTGAAAGAGTACTGGTGTTACGTTATGTAAATAAAATAAAATATAATTAAAATTATTTATATATGTGTCGGCGTGAGCGGTGGCTGAGCGATAGGGCTGTCATTATCTCTATTCGGTGGTACAGGGTTCATGACGCAGGATTACAATAAAATCACAGTTCCAATGTAAATCAGTTAGTATTTCACTTTCACAATACAATTAACAAAGGTAATTCGCCCGTTTGGAGTACCACGTTATCAGAGTCCGAGTTCGACATGGTGTAGGCATGAAATAATAGTTTCAACAATGATTCTAACAAGCTATTTATACACTCCCGTTAACAAAATAACAAAATTACAAATGATCAAGCCGATGGAAATGGATTAAGATAGGGAAACGCGGTAAGTTCGATACAGGCTGGCAGAACGACCTCTCGCGTTCGTGTCTAACCAAAGAGTGATCTCTCGTCCGTCGCTTCTCAACTTAAATACCTCCAATGTCAAAAAATGACAACTGACAGCTGCCACGCCCTGTATCGACCTCACCCAAGCACACTGCTTGACGTTTCCGAAAAAAGGCAATAGATGGCGTTATTCTATATCAACAATAATCAATAGCGATTCTAATAACGGTCACTGTGTTGCTGCGACATATGTATCTGTCTCTGCGGTCCTTTAAAATAATATTTTTATCCTATTTTAAATTAAATTGTCGGAAGAATATATTTTTTTGTTGTAAGATTTCCATAATATATATATATACAACCTACTTATTATCACTAACTACTAAAACACTAAACAGATTAAAGATGTAAAAATATAAAAAAAAAATTATCTACGCGTCAAAATACTCCTCCGCATCGCTGTCAACCGGCATTGTTCCCAGAAGACAGGCTTCATTGCCACGCTGTATGGCAATGCTGATTCTTTGACCAAAGAATAATCCAGACTTCTGGTCACGCGTAGAGTCGACTAATCGCTTTGCGATATGTTTAAATGTTTAAATAATTTTTTTTGTAATTTATATAAATAATATTTGTATTATACGTGTTGTTGACTGTCTAATCTTATAACATTACTACATTACTTATCAGTGTTATGTGTGTTCGCCGTGTATGGTTAGCAATGGCCCCTTTCAGTTACATCACATTTGTTATCTTGTAGGGACTTACCTATGTATATAATATATTCTATGTAATTAAATAACTATAACGTTGACGACACGTTTGGCTCGGGGCGAGTCTCTTGCCATCTACCGGGTACAATTCCATACACCGTGCTGCTACTAAGAATTTCCATACAGAAAAACCCAATAACATACTTTGCTCGACCCGGGAATCGAACCCAGGACCTCACGCTCAGCAGTTGCGCTTGCGACCACTAGACCAATCCTCATTGGTCTAGTGGTCTTTTCAATTATAGAACGAACGAATAGTGAAGTCTCCAAAGCCTCTTTTTTTGTATAAGAACTCCTTTATTGGTTCTGCGGGAATTTAAGCCTGTATTTCAGCATAATTTAAGCCATATGGATGTTCTATGAGTGCAACTACAGTATTTTGTAAGAGCCATCCAACTTTGAAGCAACTTTGAACAACAGGTTCTCCACCTGAAGTAGCTTCTAAGTCGGGTGGGAGCTTTCCAGGGGTACACTATAAGGTTTCTTGAACCTCGATCGTAGTTGCAATGTATGACAAAATCGTGCGCGCGTATTTGGGCGAACTAATATCGTAAACGCGCCCACATTTTTTTTCATAACCTTTTTTATTTTTTATAATATAACTGCCTATATTAATTATTTTTATATAAAACCTTATAAAAAACAAAAATGAAAACCTATCCTAAACGAATACTTAGGCGTCAAAGTACTCCTCCACATCGCTGTCAACTAGTAGCGTGCCCAGAAGACTGGCAGCATTACCACGTTGAATGGCAATGCTTATTCTTTGACCAAAGAACAGGCATTTTTTCATACATTTTTGGCTTACGTTACGATGTTCGAAAACCAAGTATACTAGGTGGTACTAGACCAAAAATAAATGGTGTATATCATTTTGTTAATTTAGATTCCATATAATAAAGCAATAAAATGCATAAAATCTGGTTTGCCAAGGTCTTCAGAGACAACGCAGCAGTTGGTCTAGAAAGACTTATTGACAAAGATTAAGTGGTCCATACATGGCACAAAAAATAGGATATGTATTTGTGAGTTGTGCTCCACCAATTAAAGGAGATCACAGCATGCACATATAACTAGGTGAACTAAAAGAATAAAAAAATTATTACAATTAAGTTAAATTAAACTAGAAAAACTAAATACATGATAAAAACACAAGAACAACAAAACCATGTCATCACAATATTCTCGAGATAGAAATGTAAGAAAATAAAATTATATTACCTGAGAATAACAATAATTATGAAAATTAGAAGAAATGGGAGAAGTCGACAACGAGGAGACCAAAACAAACCGTTTATGTTGCATTTGCGTTGGAGAGTATTGATACTATGTATGTTATGTTGTATAAACTGTTGCCTTATAATATGTACAATGTCAAGAGCGGTCGGTGCCTCAGTATCAAGTATTTCTAGGTCAAGCGTCCTACATAACGAGAACAACGATATGCGCTCTTTGAGTTAACTAACAAAGGGTTTTGGTATTCTGTAGAATTTCTTGTTTCATGGTTTTTTTGGTGTGGCTATGAAGTATCTGCTTTTTTAAGGGTCTTCAATATCCGTGCAAGGTTAAGCTGTGACTGTTATTTATATAACATAAGATATTCGTGTGTATTCTTTTTATAAGATACACAAAATTTGTGTGTGTACATATTGTGTTTACTGCGCCTTTCTGTAATTTTTTTATATAAAACAGTTTGAACTTAGACCCACCTGCATAGAAGGCAGGGGTTCAACCCCAAGGCTATCAATGGTTCTCTATTCAGATATATATACGTACTAGCTTCCGCTCGCGTCTTTGCTCGCGTGGTTTACGAACCCGTACATTTTTCTGGAATAACAAAGTAGCCTATGTGCTATTCCAGACTATAACCTATCTGTGAACCAAATTTCATCCAGATGAATTCAGCCGTTCTGGCGTGAAAGAGTAACAAAGATCCATCCATCCTCACAAACTTTCACATTTATAATATTAGTAGGATAGGATAGGATAGGATAGGATAGGATACGATATTGTTATAGTTAACCAGCGCTTGCTACGAGACCTCACCGTGCTTTGAAAAGCTCGCTAAGCAGTTGGTCCCGGGCATCATACGAATACTTAAAACAGTCGTTACAGGTGTCAGCAGTCCAAAAATCCGTAATGCTATCGAAGTAACCATCCACATTTGATAATCCTGGTTCTCATCACCTAGGGCTTAAGAAGCTTATTGGTTTAGTATCTATCAGTAAAACTAAAAGTCAACGGAAAATAGGAACGTGAGTTAATCAGCTCAGTTAATCCGAGCTTCAGAGCTTGCTGTTAGCTGTAGTTGGCAGTTTGAGCAAAGATTAACGAATACTTTGCTTGGTATCAACTAAGTGGAAAGTACGAAGTCAGTAAGCAAGTTGCAATGTTTTCCTCTAGATACTAGTTCAGTTTTCTTTTTATTATTATTCTAAATAATATTATAAATGCGAAAGTAAGTTTGTTTGTTACCTTTTCACGCCTAAACCACTAAACCGATCATCGTGAAATTTTGCATATACATTGTCAGGGGTACAGAAAAGGACATAGGGTAACTTTCATCTAGAAAAAGTACTGTTCCCGAGGGAAAGTACAATAACTTTCTTAGGACGCTAGATGGCGCTACGTGTAGCCCGAAAAAATTCACGGGTTCGTAATCAATGCGGGCAAAGCCGCGGGCGGAAGCTAGTTACTGTTAACTGTTTGATTGAGTACTGTCTCACGATATGAAGATGAAGATATTTATTAAAGGGTAAGGCAGAGGTGTTTACATACTTTTCTGATTTCCCCGATATTGAGTCACATGTAATATAGAACGAGCTAATTGCCATTTAGTTACAATTCTAGATCCGGGTACAATGTCGAACTCCTGGCTGCTATTGAGAATTTTCTAATGGAAAGACATGTAGCTCGCTTTGGAGATCGAATCCAAGACCTCACGATTAGCAGCCGCGCTTGCAACCACTAGATCTATGAGTCATTTATGTGGAGAATGCTGTCTTCAAAAAGTTTTCAATGATATCATGGAGAATTTTTCGAGACCCCTCAGGTATGGAAGTTGCCTCGCGGTGTTTTCTTTTAAGAAAACTTCAGAGACAATATTCCAAACAATGTACATAAATAATGTGCAGACTGTGCTCGCCTTTGATATTTTTATTTCTGTTCTGTGCTAGTACCCTAGCAAAGTATCTTAGAAAAACAAGATCGTAAAAAACATAGCCATCATTAAAAAGCATGTCGATATTACGTAAAGAAATATGTCTGAATAACTTGATATCTTTCACGAGCATTTGTTTATTTTACTAACGAGACATCAAACGGAGTACATTATACGCTTATGAATTTCGAATTTAAGTGCTTGTAGAGTAAATTAAGTTACTTCTTTGGCTCATATTTATATACAAGTATTTATTTTAATGTATGTACTAATTTATTTTGATACATGTTTACAAGTAAAAAAATTAAAATTAAAATGTTCTGCATTTAAAAAGCAATAAGTGTATTTAATATGTAGTTTTTGATGTTGAATATAGCGAATTTGTAAATCTACGTTCAGTATTCCATACGACATTCTGTCTAATGTGTATTTTGCATCACCCAAAGGTTGTCTGGTAGAAGATACCTACAGCTTTAAGACCGTTTTTGTACATACATAGTTGAACAGTTATATTTTTTATGCACTATTTTTTTTTATTTGCTATTTCATACGTCACCAGTCCTACTGCTTAGTGCGCGTACTGCACATGCGCTGCGGCTGTCTTTGGTATGGCCGAGTGTTAAGACTTGCACGAGATATAAGGCACTATTATTCATTGGTATGGAAATTTTATATCAGAAGCATACTGATCTAAAAATACAGTGTTCCATACACGCACACAAGCACTTAAACACTCGACAAGCTGTAATTTATTATAAGAACCACGTGAATTGCAACGTGTTTTATTAACGTGTCACAGATTACATTCTATAGAGAAACTTGACTTCTCACATTTGTTGCCCATCGCACTAACACATGCAACGCTAGGTCTCGCGGAATTCAACCGATAGAAGACCGCTACCTCCACTTAGGATTCCATGTGAATTAATCGTTGCGTCTGTATGTGTATAACGCTATGCACGAACTTATCTATCTGTAAATGGGCACGTGCATCCTAACGTGGACTCACAACGTGTTTGAGCGCGTACTCACACATACAAAGACTCGTCAACCACACATAGATAGGCACACGCATCCAAAGCGTGGGGTATTAGCTATCCTGACGCGTAACCTAGTGGAATAGTACACAGTAAAATGCTTGTTGAATACCAATTCAAGGAAACCTTTGTTGTCAATAATGATATCTAATTAACAAGCCTTAGGTGGTCCTCTTAAGTGTTATCAGAACTACGGAATATTACTAGTAAAACTGCTATGGAAAGTTTGTTCTTAAAAACAAAAGCCACGACGAGGCTCGCCCCTATTGCTTGGGACTTGGTTCACTAAAGGTAGGTCCACCTCAGTCTAACCTTTGGGGAATAGGTGTGATATTTAATGAGGAAAGACAGTTGTTGAGAATCATAGATAACAGGAGAGGAAAATTTATTGGCCACTTGATACGGCACGATCACTTATTTCAAACAATTTTAGAAGGAAAATATTGAAGGGAAATGATGAAGGGGAAGACCTCGACGAAGTATGTATGTATAACAAGTGGCGGAGAAAGTAGGGATAGAGTAGTATGAAGACGTCAAAACGAAGGCAGAGAATAGAGAGTAATGGCTATTACTTCACCGATAAGAGCTAAAGAAGGTGTTATTGTTTAATGTTTTTTATAGGTCCAGTTATTATCAGCCTGTTAATGAACCTACTGCTGAGTATACCTCTACTTAACATAAAGAGTCTTAAAACGTCGCGAAATTCTTCAAAAAATATAATGACGATTAAAAGCCATTTTTACAGCTCAATTAAATGTATGATAGTTTTATTTACCTTACAAATTATACATAAAATAACATGACACTTGTATTCCCCGAAGGGTTGGGCCGAGTTGTACTATTGTACACCCACTTTTCGCTGATGCCGTTATTGAGCCCCATGTAATAGGGGGCCAGCCTATTGCTATCTACCGGGCACAGTTCTAGACTCCATGTTGCTGCTGTACAGTCAGCACCAAAAAGATGTAGGTATACACGTAGCGAAATTCAAATTTCATACATAGTATCTTTGGATACATAAAGATACGTGGTCAATAAAATTTTATGGTTTTAATTAATAACTTTTCAAGAATAAGCGTTTGAATTTCGCTACATGTATACATGTTTTTGATGCTGACTGTACATTTCCATACAGAAAAACCCCAATAACACTGCTAATTAACTCTAACTTTACAATATTAGTTTATTCTTATCAGTCGTATTACATTGCCGTTAGCGCCAAGCAGTCTGCGCTCATTCAGGTTGCTATGTGGTCGTTTATATAAATACTCTATTACACTGTAAGCCTTTTATGAACAATGCATAGTGTGCCAGCTAATATTTTTATGACTTTCCTTGTTTTATTTCCAAGTAAAGAGCCTTCACGAGACAATAAATCGGCTATCGTCTGGCGCACTTTAGGTAGTTGTCCTCGGTACCTCCCACTATCAATGAATGGATGAAATCGCTCATGCCGTAGTGGAAAGATTATTTTATTCACTACATCATGAGTAATTTCATGTGACAGTTCGTGTCGATACGACAGAAAATCCTCTTATCATACAAATAGTTAATCATTTTTTTAAATTACTGTCTTGATCGAATAATATACATATAAACTTGAAGAAGAATGTACCTATCGTGTATTTTATTGTTGTCTAAAAGTCTTTCCTTAAAGGTTAATATTTTGCATAATGTTATGTTAATTGCCTCGTTGGTCTAGTGGTCCCAAGCGCGACTGTTAAGCATGAGGTCCTGGGTTCGATTCCCGGGTCGGGCAAAGTGTTATTGGGATTTTCTGTCTGGAAATTCTCAGTAGCAGCACGGAGTCTGGAATTGCGCCCGGTAGATGGCAATAGACTCGCCCCCTATTACATGGAATCAATAACGGCATCGGTGAAATGTGGGTGTTCAATAGTACACCTCTGCCTAACCCTTAGGGGAATACAGGCGTGATGCTATGATGCTATAGTTATGTTAATTGCAATGTTTGCTGTGGGCACAATTTGACCTGATAATACTAAGAATGAACAGCGTAAGCAGGATATTAAGAGTAAGTTTAGCTAAAAGTTTTCATACAAAATGGGTTTACGTTTTTACCCCACGAAACATGAGCTGATTTTGCTGTTTTTTTTTTTATATGTTATAGACACAAGTAAAAACTAGGTCGTCACATATTTTTTTTGGTATAACCCTCATAATGCGTTTTTTTTAACAAGTATCTTCCTTATACTTATCTCGTGATAGTATGAGAAAATAAATCCAAATTTTGAAGAAAAATAATACGCTTCGACCTTTTTTATAATCTAACAAAACGATAGAGACCAAAATCCAATTAGTTCGTTAGGATTTCGATGTAAGAAACGTTAACGCCCAAACACCAACTATTTTGCGTGTATTTCAAGACAATTTTGTCAGAAGCCGGCAGCTAAACAATACTATTAAATAAAAAAAAACCTCTAGTTGCGACTCTTAAAGCAGCCATTATAAAGATTATTTTTTTGCTTTTATTACCAAATAAACGTGACGAATTTAGTTAATTAAAATCACGTAATCACAATACCTCACGAATAATTATGTGTTGATGTAACAAGTATCAGTGACCCTTAACCCAATTTATATTGATTATGGTTGTGGAATAAAACAAAGTCGGTTCATGAACTCGTAAATGTTGTTTTTGTTTTGGTCAATTTTGTAGATACTAGAACTTAAACGATCCCAAGTTTTTGTGCGGAAAAAAATAATAACGCAACTATAGGGTTTGTTTTGTTGCACATCGTATATTTCTTTCCCATTTCATATCTTAGAGTCATGCATGTATTCCCAATGGGTAAGAAAGAGGTGTAGGTACTGTAGACCCACATTTCACTGATGCCGTTATTAAGTGTAATATGGCGAGCCTATTTCCATATTTCAGGCTAATAATTTTTACAGAAAACCCATTAACTGTTTGCTTGACCCGAGATCAAACCCAAAGCGTCACGTTCAGGAGCTGCATTAATGAGCACAGAGCCACTACACCAATTAACCTCCAAAGGTAACAAACTTTTCAACAAGAGGATTAGGCCAGTCTTCGGATTAGGATGTTTGTTACTTTTAAATATTTTAGAATTGGTTTTGGTTCCCAATGTTTTCATGGGACTTGAAATAAAGCAAGATGCCATCTACATTGATTTATATACCCAAGGGATCTTATAAAATGGACACAAAATGTCGGAAACGTAGATATATTATCCCTTCAAAACTATTATTTTGACATCATTCAGGTAGTTCCAGCCATCTGGTGAGGTTATTCTGTGGTCCTTTCTAAGTAACGTACATTTTAATCTTGAAGGGCAAATCGTTATAGTGGCTTATTTTCTAGAGAATCGTCTAGTTTCTTGGGAGTAGATCTGTTCTCATTATTTATGGAAATTAAGAAGTAAGTTTTACGTGTAACAAGATTTTTAAGGGTAACTCGAGGCTTTTCACAATAAAAAGAGCGTGGCTCCCAAAGTAGGCAAACAACTCTATTTCGTAAGCTATCCTTAAAGATGGTCACAAAAAGCGACTAGAGGAAACATTTCCAAACAAGAAAACGAAGCCGACTGTAGATGCCGAATTTGTATATAAATTTTATTGTATATTGTGGTACACGTTCCGGATAATTTTGATTATGTGCATGCTCTTAAATTTATATCTCAGTGGCTTTTTACAAACCCACAAAGCGTGGGTGTCCTTTTCAATTCCAAGAACATCTAAATTTATAAACCAGACGACACGGTTGGCGCAGTGTTTGAGCGAACGACTTATGCGCTACGTGTCGCGGGTTCGATTCCCGCACGAAACAAATATTTGTATGATTGATCTACAGGTAGTTGTTTCGGGTCTGGGTGTATGACCATGTGAATATTTGTGTTTGTAAACGCACCCACGATACAGGAATAATTCCTAGTGTTTCCAACGTTTTATATAAAAAAAAAGAATATCTTTTAGAAAATTCTGTTACAATAACTAATTAATATAAGAACTAATTAATAATAAAAGAAGAATTTTAGTTCATATCGTGCCTAATCCTTGTGCGAAATGTCTTTGGATAAAAATCAGTTAAGATTTTTACAAATTAATTGTCTCACTGAAATACTAGAAGGCTGAAGAATCTTTATTTAAAAAATAAACGACCCCACTGGGACGGTGGCTAAGTGATTGACTTACTGCGTCACGTGTCGCGTTCGAGCGAACTTCGCACGAAACGAATATTAACGAAGATACATTTTTGCCTGTAAGTTGTACTCACGATACAGGAGAAAACGTAAGAAAAAACCATTTTAATTGGGAAAATATTACACGTCGGAATATAATACTACCATGACCACATCTTTCTTTTGTGGTTAACAAAACAAAGATCATGAAATAACATAACATTTAAACAGAAAAAAGTAATGTTCTCGCAATCGTATAAAAAGAGCTTAATTACTCAAACCAAGTTCAGAAACAACATCGTTAGATTTCTAGTAGAGTATAAGCCGTTACCCAAACCCGTATCCAAAAAGGCTTTTAACTAAAGTTCTAGGTAAAAGTAAAAATGCCTATACCTATATATTTTCCCGTTCCGAACCAACCTTACATTAACAGAGCACCATATTTTTCCGACAGGACCACTCATTTATTTAAGAAAAAAAAAAAAAACAACGGTTCTACAAAAATATTTTATAATTTTGATGTCTAAAAATAAGGGCAACCTTTATGTCTAAAACAAAGAAAGAAAAATATTTTCTGTGTTATATTTTATCACGACGGCACAGCCCTAATCCGGTATCAAGCGGATAAAACTGGATAGAGCCGGATAGTTGCAGATTCATTGTCATTAATCATTGGTGGTATCGCGACTGCCGTTGTTATTATTTTGACAATATTGTTGACATGGCTGTGGCTATGATTTTTTTATGATAAAGTTTGTTTTGTAAAGGTTAGCCTATCGAAAAAAGACTAGTCAAACCAAGGGTTGTGAATTTTGCCTTAATTAGGCGTACTAGTTACGGTAAGTCAAGTGGTGATTATTTCACTGCTGATTACGTTACAGACAACCCTATTTCGTAATTTCTTGAAAACACTAGAGTCGAAACTCCGAACAAGTGTTTTCAAGAAATTAATTGTTGATTTATTTTAGTAGTTTTACGAATAAAACTACTAAAATAAATCAACAATTTCAAGCATCACGTAATCTGATCGCCTTTGGAGCCCCTTCACATTAGCGTTTTAATGTATAATTTCAAATTTGCACTACCTAAGAGTCAGAATATGCTGTAATTTAATTATAAATCGATAACATCTGTAACAATACCATATTCAAGCAAATAAATTTGATTTGATTTGTTTTGCTTACTAGCGACGCGGCGCGGACATCTACGCTGTGCATACGTTTGTCGAACGATTACTCTGGAGAAACGCTAGTATGGAGGAACGAGGTATGGTGTTCCTCCATTGAAAAGGGAGGATCCTCCGACCAGGCAAGGTGGTTAGCCTGGCGGGCCGAAGCCCGACAGTTGATGTCGTATATTCGTTTATGTGTTAGAATCGTTGTAAACTTTCATAGTGCGATTCAGGGTTTGTTGTTGTAGCTTCACTTTGATAGATGGCGCTTTACTTTTTGCCCTGTTGCGAGTAGTTGTCGCTACACTAGAGTGAAGGGGTTCTTACGTTATATTCCTGGTTACCACGAAACTCCGCATATTTTCGCACACCTACCGATCATGGGATCCTACGCCAATTTTAACGCAGATTTATTTAAAAGTTATTGATATAAAGTACAAACGAATATCGTCGTATCTGTTGAGACGAGACAGCAAATTCAAGTCAAGAATATTAATGATGTAATAGAAAACAGGCTTGTTTGTTTCGAGTATTCAAATTAGCGACTGCATTCTAAGTGGGTAAATAAATAAATAGTTTTATTTGTAACCATTGTTGTGCCAGCGGCGTCGGCGTTTATATTGTATAAGAAAATAAATAAGGTTAATTTTAGATTGTGATATTAGTATCCTGTCATAGGCTTTAACTTTTATAACAATCTAAAGAAAAAGAACTATATTTTTCGAGGCTGCACAGTCCTATGCAAGAGATGTACATACGAACAAAGCAATAAGTGTACAGGGTCACAAATGAAGTTTTCAGGAAATAACACACAAGTTCAAGTTATATCGTTTTTAATGAATAGGCATATCTGAGCTATATTATTTATTTTAAGCGTTCATCTCTATAATCTGGTTATCATGTAATCCCTTTATTAGACTGTACAAATGGCGTACGACACAATATATGTATGTACATATATACGTACGAACGTTTTGCACTTTCTCGGGAGACACGTAGAAAAAACAAGCAGAGTCAATGCCTGACATTGGAATCAGATACTGTCAAATTGATTGAATAGAATAGAATAGAATAGATTTATTTGCGTAAAATGTAGGTAACATAGTGATGGACAGTAGAAATTAAACAGTACCGGATACACTTTGTCGGTCTACGACATGCAAATATTCAAGTACCTATACACAGAATTTATAATTACGATACAAAATACATTAAATTAATACAAAATACATTAGTAATACGAAATAAAATTACATACAAGATACATTAGAATTAGGAAAATTTCCTCAACATTTGTAGACGAACACAACGTAGCAGACAAATCTTTTAAATTATTAACTGCCATTCGCATCAGACATAATATGTGGATAAAGTGTGCTTTCAATTGTTTAATGGAGTGGAAGTGATATTTATTATTGGAAGAACGGTTCAAGAAGAACCTATTTATTGGTTTGAGAGATATAAATTAGAGAAAGACTGCGTCATTGGTCGAGTGGTCGCAAGCGCGAATTTTGAGCGTGAGGTCCTGGGTTCGGTTTTTGGTTCGTGCAGTGTTTTTGAGTTTTTCTGTATAAATTCTCAGTAGCAGCACGGAGTCCGGAAAATAATACATCTTTGCCTAACCCTTCGGAGAATACAGGCGTGATGCCATGTTATTTATTTATTTTTTATGCACAATGCACAGAGGCGGACTTAATGCCTTAGGCATTTTCTACCAGTCGACCTTAGAGTGATGCAGAGAGAAAGGATGGTAGTTGTGGCACGATACAATGTTAACGGTATCTATAATAAATATACAGTATAATAATATATACATAAATATATATTAGGGATGTTACGGAGGTGGATTTATCGGAGGCGGAATCGGAGCCGGAGGTTCTCGTAGTGACCTCCGCGGAGTCGGAGGTGAATCGGAGTCGGAGTCGGAGCAAAGCTACGAATGTAAAATGTAAATAAATAAGAAAGAAGAAACTTGTCGCAACTCGTTCACTCTTCGTTCATCAATTGCAAAGAACACAATGTACTCCGTCAGTTGTCAGTGTCACGTAGAAAGCGCTCGGTAGCTCTGCAGTGATAGAAAGTCATAACTTGTAACTCCGATATATACCTCCGTTTTGATATATCGGAACCGGAGACGGATTCGGAGGTGTAATTTTAATCGGAGGTTCCGACATATCGGATTCGGAGTCGAAGCTCCGTAACATCCCTAATATATATATATATATATATATATTTACATAAATAATATAATAAATAAACAATAAATAATAGGAAAGCTGAGATGATTCTTCCAATTTAGTGTGGAAGTGTTCACGCAATTTCCGCTTGAAAGAGTACTGGTGTTACGTTATGTAAATAAAATATAATTAAAATTATTTTTTTTTTGGCGGGTAGTTGTACAGTACATAGCTAAAAAACTCTCCAATTAAAAAAATACATTTTAAATAGTTAAAGGCAATTTTAAGTGATTTAAATGCTATATTCTTCAATCTAAGTCTTTCTACCTGCCGGACAAGTGTTTCCCTACTTTTATCTCACTATTTACAATTTTTCACCAACTTTCACCAACTGACTAGACCACAAAACACTTCTAATGGAGTCCATCAAGGTTAATATCACTGATATGATGGATATGTTTAACAAGAGGATGATGGAATTTGAAGCTAAACTTCAGAAAGCACCTGCTGCCACTACTTCTGACACCTCCTGTTTGGCCACCGAGTTCTCTACATTCCGGAGTTTTATTGTGGAAGCGCTTGGAGCTCTTCAGCAACAGGTACAGCTGCTGTCCCGTAGTGTAGACGATCTGGAGATGCGTGGTCGCAGAAAAATGTTGTTGTTGCATGGAGTATCGGAGAAAGCCAAGGAGGAGACTGCTCAGGTTGTCACCCAAATCATTAGAGATCACTTCAAGATGGTTGACTTCTCGAGCAGTGATATCAAGCGCTGCCACAGAATGGGACGAACCACGTCGCTCAAACCAAGGCCTATTGTCATTAAGCTGCATAATGTTGCTCAACGGGACACAATTTGGTTTGAAAAAACCAAACTTAAGGGCACGGGTATCACGGTTTCCGAGTTTTTGACCAAGGTACGACATGATCTCTTCATGGTTGCACGCGAGAAGTTCGGTGTCACTAACTGCTGGACAAAGGCGGGCTCTGTGTTTGTCCTTGAGGCTAATGGCACGAAGCATCGAATAACTACCAATGTGGAGTTAAGCAGCATCGTACAGCAGCAGCCACAGCAGTCGCAGTCGCAACAGGACATCGTAACCATTACGCAGCCGGCTCCTGCAGTTGCTAAGTTAAAGCGTGCCGCCGCTAGAAAATAACTTGTATTTTTCTTGTTTACGCTCAGCTACGTTTCCGTGAGTAGTACGCTCGGCTTCTTTCCTTTCTGTATTAACTATGTCCACCCTCATTCTTATTTCTTTCATTTTATATTTATTACAATAATTATGACAAAAGCGGGTGCTTGATCGCCTGACATTCGTTTGTTGTATTGTTGTCAGCTGTCATTAGTGTCATCTCTTTTAGTTACGTTTCGTTCCACGAATCTTTTTTTTATTTTTTTTTTTCTTTTCTATAATTTGCTTTTTGACATTTGTTATCTTTGGCTAGAGCGAGTAGAAACATACGGCGCCGGCGCCACCCTCAACCTTTTCTATTATTTCCCTTTCTTATTCTTAATTGTTTTTCATTTGCCGTGCACGTTTTATTTTATTTCTCTACTATGTTTTCTTCCAAATTATTGTTTTTAATCGTTTTGGCCATACAGTAGTTTAAAAATTGTTATAGTATAATTATTGTGAATAACTTATTGTACACAACCGGCAGGTAGAAGAATACTTACTTGTTGTTTTTGTTTATTCAGTTGAATAAACCTCATTTATATTATACCTACATATATATTTATATATTATATTTATATATTTACATCGTCTTTTTTTATTGCATTATGTCAGATATTAGTTGTGATAGTTTTTACTCTGCCAGTAGTGACGAGGAAAGCTTTGCGAGTATTCCTACTTTAGCTGATTCTCTTGTCTCACAGTTTTCTGATGTCGCAAGGAATTTTAATGTTGTCCACATCAATGCCCAAAGTATTCCGGCTCATTTCCCCGATATGCTCGCGTGTTTCGACTGTAAGAATATCCACGCCATTCTAGTCTCTGAGTCGTGGCTAAAGCCATGCCTCGCCTCACGTTCCTATTCTCTTCCCGGATTCCAGCTCATAAGAAATGACCGCTCGGTTGGTGGTGGTGGCGGTGTAGCCATATATCTTCGTAGCCACATATCCTATAATATTGTTAATATGTCTCCACAACCACCCCCGTCAAACGCCGGCGAACATCTTTTTATAGAAGTTGAGCTTCATCATACCAAAATCCTTCTTGGCGTATACTATTGTCCTTCCCTTCGAATAAATTTCTTTTCTTCCTTTGAAAATATTCTTGAAAATTTAATCCCTCTCTATAGTCATACAATTATTATGGGTGACTTTAATACGTGCCTCCTTAAAAATGATTTCCGTGCTTCTTCACTCTCTTCCATTGTAGAATCTAATAATATGACAATTCTAGATCTAAGTGCTACTCACCATTTCCCGAACTCAGTCGCTTCACTTCTTGACCTCATACTCGTTTCTTCCAAAACCCATGTCGCTAAACATGGACAGTGTTCAGCAGACTCATTTTCTCACCATGACTTGATTTTTTTGTCGTATAAAGTACGCCCCCCAAAAGCTCGCCCTAAAATCCTTATGCTTCGCAATTTTAGTGGCATGGACCTGGACTGCCTTCGTGATGATGCTAGCAACATCGATTGGTCTTCTCTTGTTACAGCTACTTCAGTTGATGAACAAGTTGATCTGTTTGTTAAGAACCTCGTCCAACTTTATGATCGCCATGCACCTATTCGAGCAGTAAAAGTGAGGCATGCACCAGCTCCCTGGCTTACGGAGGAAATAAAGCATCTGTTGTCCAAGAAAGCTGCGGCAAAATATAAACTTAAGCGTCATCCTAATAACATAAAAATTAAAGAGCAATACACCGCCATCAGAAATCGCTGCAATTTAGTGTGTAGGGATGCTCAACGCCAACACATCCATAATTCAGTACAAAATGGTGACCCAGCTAAAGTCTGGCAATTTCTTAGATCACTTGGGGTCGGAAAATCGAAGCACGACAAAATTCCTAATAACTTAGATTTAAATTTACTTAATCAGTACTTCTCTGCGTCGTCTACCTTTAACAAGTCAGTTAAAGTTAGTACTTTAAATTATCTTTCAAATCTTCCGACACCCGATTTCTCCCCATTTGTCATTGATCAATTCTCTGATTGTGATGTCAGGAAGAGCATTGTATCCATTACTTCCAATGCAGTTGGTTGCGACTGTGTCAGCCGTAGTATGGTCCTTCCTATCCTCGATGAAATCCTTTCTATCGTTTCTTATATCCTTAACTCCTCAGTAAAAACTGGTGTCTTTCCTCGTGCGTGGAAGGATGCCCAAATCACTCCTCTACCTAAAATATCTAAACCTGTATCTTTTTCTGATTATCGCCCTATTTCCATTTTACCGTTTCTTTCAAAAGTCCTTGAAAGCCTAGTCCACTCTCAACTCTCCTCGTTCCTTTCCAGAAATTGTCTCCTCAACCCACTTCAATCTGGCTTCCGTCGTGGTCACAGTACCACGACAGCGCTAGTTCATATTACGGATGATATCAGGTCGGGCATGGAAGCTGGAAATTTAACTGTATTGGCGTTATTAGATTTTAGCAATGCCTTTAATACGGTTGATTTCGATGTCTTGTTGGGGATACTCCGCTCTCTTAACATATCTCCAACGGTGATTGATTGGTTTCATAGTTACCTGTTTGGTCGCCGGCAACGTATCTGCCTTGAAGATTCAAAATCCTCTTGGTGCAATTATACAGCTGGTGTACCACAGGGTGGCGTTCTTTCTCCTTTACTCTTCGCTATATTTATAAATTCCATCTCTCATCGACTCTCTTCTTCCTACCATCTTTATGCAGACGATTTACAAATTTACTCGCAGGCACCAGCTGAAAAGTTGACTGAAGCTTTTGGTGTTATTAATGAGGATTTGGCTCGAATAGGTGACTGGAGCTCTAAGTTTGGGCTAAAAGTGAATCCTACCAAAACACAAGTAATTGTTATTGGTAGTTCTAGGATGATCGCTAGGGTCAACTGGTCGGCACTTCCTCAAGTAACTTTTGATGGAACGATAATTCCTATAAGTGATACGGTAAAAAACCTGGGAGTTTTCATTGACAAAACCTTGTCATGGACCGTCCAACTAAAGGAAGTCAGTCGGAAAATGTTTGCATCGGCATCATCATTGAAAAGGTTGCGAAACTTTTTACCAACTGCCACTAAAATTGCACTGGCACAATCCCTCCTCCTGCCGATTTTAGACTATGCTGATGCGAGCTATCTCGATCTCACTGCCGTGCAACTGGATAAACTTGAGCGACTTCAAAATTTCTGTATTAGATTTATATTTGGATTACGCAAATATGATCATGTCTCTGAATTTCGTACTAAGCTCAAATGGTTGCCTATCCGTCTTCGCCGGAATACTCATATCCTTTCACTGCTGTATAATGTACTGTTTAATCCATTTACTCCTTTTTACCTAAAAGAACGGTTTGAGTTTCTCTGTGATTCGCATTCTAGATCCTTGAGGTCATCAGAAAACCTGGTGCTTAAAATCCCAGCGCATTCTTCCATGTTTCGTAATAAGTCTTTTTCTGTACAAGCTGCTTGCCTATGGAATGCGCTGCCACTTGCTGTGAGACGTGCACAATCTCTGACAACTTTTAAAAAACTTGTCAAGGAACATTACCTGACGCTGAAATAGAGTACTCCAGACTTGCTTCGTCCTAATTTGCAGATTTTTGGATATTTAGTGTGTATATATTTATAAATGTTATTAATTATTTTCTTTTCAATTATTGTACATCTGGACTGCCCGTTGTCTTGTTAACCTGTTTCTATCATTTCCATTTGGTTGCCTGGAAGAGATCGCTCTAAGCGATAAGGCCGCCCCTTGTACATTGCGTATTGTTTAACCCTTTTGTAACTTATTTTCTATTGATGTACAATAAAGAGTATTATTATTATTATTATTATTATTTATATATGTGTCGGCGTGAGCGGTGGCTGAGCGATAGGGCTGTCATTATCTCTATTCGGTGGTACAGGGTTCATGACGCAGGATTACAATAAAATCACAGTTCCAATGTAAATCAGTTAGTATTTCACTTTCACAATACAATTAACAAAGGTAATTCGCCCGTTTGGAGTACCACGTTATCAGAGTCCGAGTTCGACATGGTGTAGGCATGAAATAATAGTTTCAACAATGATTCTAACAAGCTATTTATACACTCCCGTTAACAAAATAACAAAATTACAAATGATCAAGCCGATGGAAATGGATTAAGATAGGGAAACGCGGTAAGTTCGATACAGGCTGGCAGAACGACCTCTCGCGTTCGTGTCTAACCAAAGAGTGATCTCTCGTCCGTCGCTTCTCAACTTAAATACCTCCAATGTCAAAAAATGACAACTGACAGCTGCCACGCCCTGTATCGACCTCACCCAAGCACACTGCTTGACGTTTCCGAAAAAAGGCAATAGATGGCGTTATTCTATATCAACAATAATCAATAGCGATTCTAATAACGGTCACTGTGTTGCTGCGACATATGTATCTGTCTCTGCGGTCCTTTAAAATAATATTTTTATCCTATTTTAAATTAAATTGTCGGAAGAATATATTTTTTTGTTGTAAGATTTCCATAATATATATATATACAACCTACTTATTATCACTAACTACTAAAACACTAAACAGATTAAAGATGTAAAAATATAAAAAAAAAATTATCTACGCGTCAAAATACTCCTCCGCATCGCTGTCAACCGGCATTGTTCCCAGAAGACAGGCTTCATTGCCACGCTGTATGGCAATGCTGATTCTTTGACCAAAGAATAATCCAGACTTCTGGTCACGCGTAGAGTCGACTAATCGCTTTGCGATATGTTTAAATGTTTAAATAATTTTTTTTGTAATTTATATAAATAATATTTGTATTATACGTGTTGTTGACTGTCTAATCTTATAACATTACTACATTACTTATCAGTGTTATGTGTGTTCGCCGTGTATGGTTAGCAATGGCCCCTTTCAGTTACATCACATTTGTTATCTTGTAGGGACTTACCTATGTATATAATATATTCTATGTAATTAAATAACTATAACGTTGACGACACGTTTGGCTCGGGGCGAGTCTCTTGCCATCTACCGGGTACAATTCCATACACCGTGCTGCTACTAAGAATTTCCATACAGAAAAACCCAATAACATACTTTGCTCGACCCGGGAATCGAACCCAGGACCTCACGCTCAGCAGTTGCGCTTGCGACCACTAGACCAATCCTCATTGGTCTAGTGGTCTTTTCAATTATAGAACGAACGAATAGTGAAGTCTCCAAAGCCTCTTTTTTTGTATAAGAACTCCTTTATTGGTTCTGCGGGAATTTAAGCCTGTATTTCAGCATAATTTAAGCCATATGGATGTTCTATGAGTGCAACTACAGTATTTTGTAAGAGCCATCCAACTTTGAAGCAACTTTGAACAACAGGTTCTCCACCTGAAGTAGCTTCTAAGTCGGGTGGGAGCTTTCCAGGGGTACACTATAAGGTTTCTTGAACCTCGATCGTAGTTGCAATGTATGACAAAATCGTGCGCGCGTATTTGGGCGAACTAATATCGTAAACGCGCCCACATTTTTTTTCATAACCTTTTTTATTTTTTATAATATAACTGCCTATATTAATTATTTTTATATAAAACCTTATAAAAAACAAAAATGAAAACCTATCCTAAACGAATACTTAGGCGTCAAAGTACTCCTCCACATCGCTGTCAACTAGTAGCGTGCCCAGAAGACTGGCAGCATTACCACGTTGAATGGCAATGCTTATTCTTTGACCAAAGAACAGGCATTTTTTCATACATTTTTGGCTTACGTTACGATGTTCGAAAACCAAGTATACTAGGTGGTACTAGACCAAAAATAAATGGTGTATATCATTTTGTTAATTTAGATTCCATATAATAAAGCAATAAAATGCATAAAATCTGGTTTGCCAAGGTCTTCAGAGACAACGCAGCAGTTGGTCTAGAAAGACTTATTGACAAAGATTAAGTGGTCCATACATGGCACAAAAAATAGGATATGTATTTGTGAGTTGTGCTCCACCAATTAAAGGAGATCACAGCATGCACATATAACTAGGTGAACTAAAAGAATAAAAAAATTATTACAATTAAGTTAAATTAAACTAGAAAAACTAAATACATGATAAAAACACAAGAACAACAAAACCATGTCATCACAATATTCTCGAGATAGAAATGTAAGAAAATAAAATTATATTACCTGAGAATAACAATAATTATGAAAATTAGAAGAAATGGGAGAAGTCGACAACGAGGAGACCAAAACAAACCGTTTATGTTGCATTTGCGTTGGAGAGTATTGATACTATGTATGTTATGTTGTATAAACTGTTGCCTTATAATATGTACAATGTCAAGAGCGGTCGGTGCCTCAGTATCAAGTATTTCTAGGTCAAGCGTCCTACATAACGAGAACAACGATATGCGCTCTTTGAGTTAACTAACAAAGGGTTTTGGTATTCTGTAGAATTTCTTGTTTCATGGTTTTTTTGGTGTGGCTATGAAGTATCTGCTTTTTTAAGGGTCTTCAATATCCGTGCAAGGTTAAGCTGTGACTGTTATTTATATAACATAAGATATTCGTGTGTATTCTTTTTATAAGATACACAAAATTTGTGTGTGTACATATTGTGTTTACTGCGCCTTTCTGTAATTTTTTTATATAAAACAGTTTGAACTTAGACCCACCTGCATAGAAGGCAGGGGTTCAACCCCAAGGCTATCAATGGTTCTCTATTCAGATATATATACGTACTAGCTTCCGCTCGCGTCTTTGCTCGCGTGGTTTACGAACCCGTACATTTTTCTGGAATAACAAAGTAGCCTATGTGCTATTCCAGACTATAACCTATCTGTGAACCAAATTTCATCCAGATGAATTCAGCCGTTCTGGCGTGAAAGAGTAACAAAGATCCATCCATCCTCACAAACTTTCACATTTATAATATTAGTAGGATAGGATAGGATAGGATAGGATAGGATACGATATTGTTATAGTTAACCAGCGCTTGCTACGAGACCTCACCGTGCTTTGAAAAGCTCGCTAAGCAGTTGGTCCCGGGCATCATACGAATACTTAAAACAGTCGTTACAGGTGTCAGCAGTCCAAAAATCCGTAATGCTATCGAAGTAACCATCCACATTTGATAATCCTGGTTCTCATCACCTAGGGCTTAAGAAGCTTATTGGTTTAGTATCTATCAGTAAAACTAAAAGTCAACGGAAAATAGGAACGTGAGTTAATCAGCTCAGTTAATCCGAGCTTCAGAGCTTGCTGTTAGCTGTAGTTGGCAGTTTGAGCAAAGATTAACGAATACTTTGCTTGGTATCAACTAAGTGGAAAGTACGAAGTCAGTAAGCAAGTTGCAATGTTTTCCTCTAGATACTAGTTCAGTTTTCTTTTTATTATTATTCTAAATAATATTATAAATGCGAAAGTAAGTTTGTTTGTTACCTTTTCACGCCTAAACCACTAAACCGATCATCGTGAAATTTTGCATATACATTGTCAGGGGTACAGAAAAGGACATAGGGTAACTTTCATCTAGAAAAAGTACTGTTCCCGAGGGAAAGTACAATAACTTTCTTAGGACGCTAGATGGCGCTACGTGTAGCCCGAAAAAATTCACGGGTTCGTAATCAATGCGGGCAAAGCCGCGGGCGGAAGCTAGTTACTGTTAACTGTTTGATTGAGTACTGTCTCACGATATGAAGATGAAGATATTTATTAAAGGGTAAGGCAGAGGTGTTTACATACTTTTCTGATTTCCCCGATATTGAGTCACATGTAATATAGAACGAGCTAATTGCCATTTAGTTACAATTCTAGATCCGGGTACAATGTCGAACTCCTGGCTGCTATTGAGAATTTTCTAATGGAAAGACATGTAGCTCGCTTTGGAGATCGAATCCAAGACCTCACGATTAGCAGCCGCGCTTGCAACCACTAGATCTATGAGTCATTTATGTGGAGAATGCTGTCTTCAAAAAGTTTTCAATGATATCATGGAGAATTTTTCGAGACCCCTCAGGTATGGAAGTTGCCTCGCGGTGTTTTCTTTTAAGAAAACTTCAGAGACAATATTCCAAACAATGTACATAAATAATGTGCAGACTGTGCTCGCCTTTGATATTTTTATTTCTGTTCTGTGCTAGTACCCTAGCAAAGTATCTTAGAAAAACAAGATCGTAAAAAACATAGCCATCATTAAAAAGCATGTCGATATTACGTAAAGAAATATGTCTGAATAACTTGATATCTTTCACGAGCATTTGTTTATTTTACTAACGAGACATCAAACGGAGTACATTATACGCTTATGAATTTCGAATTTAAGTGCTTGTAGAGTAAATTAAGTTACTTCTTTGGCTCATATTTATATACAAGTATTTATTTTAATGTATGTACTAATTTATTTTGATACATGTTTACAAGTAAAAAAATTAAAATTAAAATGTTCTGCATTTAAAAAGCAATAAGTGTATTTAATATGTAGTTTTTGATGTTGAATATAGCGAATTTGTAAATCTACGTTCAGTATTCCATACGACATTCTGTCTAATGTGTATTTTGCATCACCCAAAGGTTGTCTGGTAGAAGATACCTACAGCTTTAAGACCGTTTTTGTACATACATAGTTGAACAGTTATATTTTTTATGCACTATTTTTTTTTATTTGCTATTTCATACGTCACCAGTCCTACTGCTTAGTGCGCGTACTGCACATGCGCTGCGGCTGTCTTTGGTATGGCCGAGTGTTAAGACTTGCACGAGATATAAGGCACTATTATTCATTGGTATGGAAATTTTATATCAGAAGCATACTGATCTAAAAATACAGTGTTCCATACACGCACACAAGCACTTAAACACTCGACAAGCTGTAATTTATTATAAGAACCACGTGAATTGCAACGTGTTTTATTAACGTGTCACAGATTACATTCTATAGAGAAACTTGACTTCTCACATTTGTTGCCCATCGCACTAACACATGCAACGCTAGGTCTCGCGGAATTCAACCGATAGAAGACCGCTACCTCCACTTAGGATTCCATGTGAATTAATCGTTGCGTCTGTATGTGTATAACGCTATGCACGAACTTATCTATCTGTAAATGGGCACGTGCATCCTAACGTGGACTCACAACGTGTTTGAGCGCGTACTCACACATACAAAGACTCGTCAACCACACATAGATAGGCACACGCATCCAAAGCGTGGGGTATTAGCTATCCTGACGCGTAACCTAGTGGAATAGTACACAGTAAAATGCTTGTTGAATACCAATTCAAGGAAACCTTTGTTGTCAATAATGATATCTAATTAACAAGCCTTAGGTGGTCCTCTTAAGTGTTATCAGAACTACGGAATATTACTAGTAAAACTGCTATGGAAAGTTTGTTCTTAAAAACAAAAGCCACGACGAGGCTCGCCCCTATTGCTTGGGACTTGGTTCACTAAAGGTAGGTCCACCTCAGTCTAACCTTTGGGGAATAGGTGTGATATTTAATGAGGAAAGACAGTTGTTGAGAATCATAGATAACAGGAGAGGAAAATTTATTGGCCACTTGATACGGCACGATCACTTATTTCAAACAATTTTAGAAGGAAAATATTGAAGGGAAATGATGAAGGGGAAGACCTCGACGAAGTATGTATGTATAACAAGTGGCGGAGAAAGTAGGGATAGAGTAGTATGAAGACGTCAAAACGAAGGCAGAGAATAGAGAGTAATGGCTATTACTTCACCGATAAGAGCTAAAGAAGGTGTTATTGTTTAATGTTTTTTATAGGTCCAGTTATTATCAGCCTGTTAATGAACCTACTGCTGAGTATACCTCTACTTAACATAAAGAGTCTTAAAACGTCGCGAAATTCTTCAAAAAATATAATGACGATTAAAAGCCATTTTTACAGCTCAATTAAATGTATGATAGTTTTATTTACCTTACAAATTATACATAAAATAACATGACACTTGTATTCCCCGAAGGGTTGGGCCGAGTTGTACTATTGTACACCCACTTTTCGCTGATGCCGTTATTGAGCCCCATGTAATAGGGGGCCAGCCTATTGCTATCTACCGGGCACAGTTCTAGACTCCATGTTGCTGCTGTACAGTCAGCACCAAAAAGATGTAGGTATACACGTAGCGAAATTCAAATTTCATACATAGTATCTTTGGATACATAAAGATACGTGGTCAATAAAATTTTATGGTTTTAATTAATAACTTTTCAAGAATAAGCGTTTGAATTTCGCTACATGTATACATGTTTTTGATGCTGACTGTACATTTCCATACAGAAAAACCCCAATAACACTGCTAATTAACTCTAACTTTACAATATTAGTTTATTCTTATCAGTCGTATTACATTGCCGTTAGCGCCAAGCAGTCTGCGCTCATTCAGGTTGCTATGTGGTCGTTTATATAAATACTCTATTACACTGTAAGCCTTTTATGAACAATGCATAGTGTGCCAGCTAATATTTTTATGACTTTCCTTGTTTTATTTCCAAGTAAAGAGCCTTCACGAGACAATAAATCGGCTATCGTCTGGCGCACTTTAGGTAGTTGTCCTCGGTACCTCCCACTATCAATGAATGGATGAAATCGCTCATGCCGTAGTGGAAAGATTATTTTATTCACTACATCATGAGTAATTTCATGTGACAGTTCGTGTCGATACGACAGAAAATCCTCTTATCATACAAATAGTTAATCATTTTTTTAAATTACTGTCTTGATCGAATAATATACATATAAACTTGAAGAAGAATGTACCTATCGTGTATTTTATTGTTGTCTAAAAGTCTTTCCTTAAAGGTTAATATTTTGCATAATGTTATGTTAATTGCCTCGTTGGTCTAGTGGTCCCAAGCGCGACTGTTAAGCATGAGGTCCTGGGTTCGATTCCCGGGTCGGGCAAAGTGTTATTGGGATTTTCTGTCTGGAAATTATCAGTAGCAGCACGGAGTCTGGAATTGCGCCCGGTAGATGGCAATAGACTCGCCCCCTATTACATGGAATCAATAACGGCATCGGTGAAATGTGGGTGTTCAATAGTACACCTCTGCCTAACCCTTAGGGGAATACAGGCGTGATGCTATGATGCTATAGTTATGTTAATTGCAATGTTTGCTGTGGGCACAATTTGACCTGATAATACTAAGAATGAACAGCGTAAGCAGGATATTAAGAGTAAGTTTAGCTAAAAGTTTTCATACAAAATGGGTTTACGTTTTTACCCCACGAAACATGAGCTGATTTTGCTGTTTTTTTTTTTATATGTTATAGACACAAGTAAAAACTAGGTCGTCACATATTTTTTTTGGTATAACCCTCATAATGCGTTTTTTTTAACAAGTATCTTCCTTATACTTATCTCGTGATAGTATGAGAAAATAAATCCAAATTTTGAAGAAAAATAATACGCTTCGACCTTTTTTATAATCTAACAAAACGATAGAGACCAAAATCCAATTAGTTCGTTAGGATTTCGATGTAAGAAACGTTAACGCCCAAACACCAACTATTTTGCGTGTATTTCAAGACAATTTTGTCAGAAGCCGGCAGCTAAACAATACTATTAAATAAAAAAAAACCTCTAGTTGCGACTCTTAAAGCAGCCATTATAAAGATTATTTTTTTGCTTTTATTACCAAATAAACGTGACGAATTTAGTTAATTAAAATCACGTAATCACAATACCTCACGAATAATTATGTGTTGATGTAACAAGTATCAGTGACCCTTAACCCAATTTATATTGATTATGGTTGTGGAATAAAACAAAGTCGGTTCATGAACTCGTAAATGTTGTTTTTGTTTTGGTCAATTTTGTAGATACTAGAACTTAAACGATCCCAAGTTTTTGTGCGGAAAAAAATAATAACGCAACTATAGGGTTTGTTTTGTTGCACATCGTATATTTCTTTCCCATTTCATATCTTAGAGTCATGCATGTATTCCCAATGGGTAAGAAAGAGGTGTAGGTACTGTAGACCCACATTTCACTGATGCCGTTATTAAGTGTAATATGGCGAGCCTATTTCCATATTTCAGGCTAATAATTTTTACAGAAAACCCATTAACTGTTTGCTTGACCCGAGATCAAACCCAAAGCGTCACGTTCAGGAGCTGCATTAATGAGCACAGAGCCACTACACCAATTAACCTCCAAAGGTAACAAACTTTTCAACAAGAGGATTAGGCCAGTCTTCGGATTAGGATGTTTGTTACTTTTAAATATTTTAGAATTGGTTTTGGTTCCCAATGTTTTCATGGGACTTGAAATAAAGCAAGATGCCATCTACATTGATTTATATACCCAAGGGATCTTATAAAATGGACACAAAATGTCGGAAACGTAGATATATTATCCCTTCAAAACTATTATTTTGACATCATTCAGGTAGTTCCAGCCATCTGGTGAGGTTATTCTGTGGTCCTTTCTAAGTAACGTACATTTTAATCTTGAAGGGCAAATCGTTATAGTGGCTTATTTTCTAGAGAATCGTCTAGTTTCTTGGGAGTAGATCTGTTCTCATTATTTATGGAAATTAAGAAGTAAGTTTTACGTGTAACAAGATTTTTAAGGGTAACTCGAGGCTTTTCACAATAAAAAGAGCGTGGCTCCCAAAGTAGGCAAACAACTCTATTTCGTAAGCTATCCTTAAAGATGGTCACAAAAAGCGACTAGAGGAAACATTTCCAAACAAGAAAACGAAGCCGACTGTAGATGCCGAATTTGTATATAAATTTTATTGTATATTGTGGTACACGTTCCGGATAATTTTGATTATGTGCATGCTCTTAAATTTATATCTCAGTGGCTTTTTACAAACCCACAAAGCGTGGGTGTCCTTTTCAATTCCAAGAACATCTAAATTTATAAACCAGACGACACGGTTGGCGCAGTGTTTGAGCGAACGACTTATGCGCTACGTGTCGCGGGTTCGATTCCCGCACGAAACAAATATTTGTATGATTGATCTACAGGTAGTTGTTTCGGGTCTGGGTGTATGACCATGTGAATATTTGTGTTTGTAAACGCACCCACGATACAGGAATAATTCCTAGTGTTTCCAACGTTTTATATAAAAAAAAAGAATATCTTTTAGAAAATTCTGTTACAATAACTAATTAATATAAGAACTAATTAATAATAAAAGAAGAATTTTAGTTCATATCGTGCCTAATCCTTGTGCGAAATGTCTTTGGATAAAAATCAGTTAAGATTTTTACAAATTAATTGTCTCACTGAAATACTAGAAGGCTGAAGAATCTTTATTTAAAAAATAAACGACCCCACTGGGACGGTGGCTAAGTGATTGACTTACTGCGTCACGTGTCGCGTTCGAGCGAACTTCGCACGAAACGAATATTAACGAAGATACATTTTTGCCTGTAAGTTGTACTCACGATACAGGAGAAAACGTAAGAAAAAACCATTTTAATTGGGAAAATATTACACGTCGGAATATAATACTACCATGACCACATCTTTCTTTTGTGGTTAACAAAACAAAGATCATGAAATAACATAACATTTAAACAGAAAAAAGTAATGTTCTCGCAATCGTATAAAAAGAGCTTAATTACTCAAACCAAGTTCAGAAACAACATCGTTAGATTTCTAGTAGAGTATAAGCCGTTACCCAAACCCGTATCCAAAAAGGCTTTTAACTAAAGTTCTAGGTAAAAGTAAAAATGCCTATACCTATATATTTTCCCGTTCCGAACCAACCTTACATTAACAGAGCACCATATTTTTCCGACAGGACCACTCATTTATTTAAGAAAAAAAAAAAAAACAACGGTTCTACAAAAATATTTTATAATTTTGATGTCTAAAAATAAGGGCAACCTTTATGTCTAAAACAAAGAAAGAAAAATATTTTCTGTGTTATATTTTATCACGACGGCACAGCCCTAATCCGGTATCAAGCGGATAAAACTGGATAGAGCCGGATAGTTGCAGATTCATTGTCATTAATCATTGGTGGTATCGCGACTGCCGTTGTTATTATTTTGACAATATTGTTGACATGGCTGTGGCTATGGTTTTTTATCTTAACAGTTTGTTTTGTAAAGGATAGCCTATCGAAAAAAGACTAGTCAAACCAAGGGTTGTGAATTTTGCCTTAATTAGGCGTACTAGTTACGGTAAGTCAAGTGGTGATTATTTCACTGCTGATTCCGTTATAGACAACCCTATTTCGTAATTTCTTGAAAACACTAGTTTAGAGTCGAAACTCCGAACTAGTGTTTTCAAGAAATTAATTGTTGATTTATTTTAGTAGTTTTACTAATAAAACTACTAAAATAAATCAACAATTTCAATCTGATCGCTTTTAGAGCCCCTTCACATTAGCGTTTTAATGAATAATTTCAAATTTGCACGCCCTAAGAGTCAGAATATGCTGTAATTTAATTATAAGCCTATAACATCTGTAACAATACCATGACGTACAACAATACGAGCAAATAAATTTGATTTGATTTGATTTGCTTACTAGCGACGCGGCGCGGGCATTTACGCTGTGTATGCGTTTGTCGAACGAACGAACGAACCCTGGAGAAACGCTAGAGTGAAGGGGTTCTTACGTTATATTTCTGGTTACCACGAAACTCCGCATATTTTCGCACACCTACGGCTCATGGGATCCTACGCCAATTTTAACACAGATTTATTTAGAAGTTATTGATATAAAGTACAAACGAATATCGTCGTATCTGTTGATACAAAACAGCAAATTCAAGTCAAGAATATTAATGACGTAATAGAAAACAGGTTTGTTTGTTTCAAGTATTCAAATTAGCGACTGCATTCTAAGTGGGTAAATAAATAAATTGTTTTATTTGTAACCATTGTTGTGCCCGCGGCGGCGTTTATATTGGATAAGAAAATAAATAAGGTTAATTTTAGATTGTGATATTAGTATCCTGTCATAGGCTTTAATTTTTATAACAATATAAAGAAAAATAACTATATTTTTCGAGGCTGCACAGTCCTATGCAAGAGGTGTACAGACGAACTAAGCGATAAGTGTACAGGGTCACAAATGAGGTTTTCAGGAAATAACATACAAGTAATATCGTTTTTAATTAATAGGCATATCTGAGCTATATTATTTATTTTAAACGTTCATCTCTATAATATGGTTATCATGTAAACCTATCCCTTTAATAGACTGTACAAATGGCGTACAACACAATATATGTATGTACATACATATATACGTACGAACGTTTTGCACTTTCTCGGGAGACACGTAGAAAAAACAAGCAGTGTCAATGCCTGACATTGGAATCAGATACTGTCAAATTGATTGAATAGAATAGAATAGAATATAATAGATTTATTTGCGTAAAATGTAGGTAACATAGTGATGGACAGTAGAAATTAAACAGTACCGGATACACTTTGTCGGTCTACGACATGCAAATATTCAAGTACCTATACACAGAATTTATAATTACGATACAAAATACATTAAATTAATACAAAATACATTAGTAATACGAAATAAAATTACATACAAGATACATTAGAATTAGGAAAATTTCCTCAACATTTGTAGACGAACACAACGTAGCAGACAAATCTTTTAAATTATTAACTGCCATTCGCATCAGACATAATATGTGGATAAAGTGTGCTTTCAATTGTTTAATGGAATGGAAGTGATATTTATTATTGGAAGAGCGGTTCAAGAAGTACCTATTTATTTGTTTGAGAGATATAAATTAGAGAAAGACTGCATCATTGTTCGGAATGGTCGAAAGCGCGAATTTTGAGCGTGAGGTCCTGGGTTCGGTTTTTGGGTCGGGCAGTGTTTTTGAGTTTTTCTGTATAAATTCTCAGTAACAGCACAGAGTCCGGAAAATAATACACCTTTGCCTAACCCTTCGGAGAATACAGGCGTGATGCCATGTTATTTATTTATTCTTTATGCAAAATGTACAGAGGCGGACTTACAGACACCTTAGAGTGACGCAGAGAGAGAGGATGGTAGGTGCACGATACAATTTTAACGTTACCGGTAATGAATGCACGACGATACAGTATAATAATACAGTTACTTACATATCACATATAATCACACATAAATATATATATTTACATAAATATACAATAAATAATAGGAAAGCTGAGATGATTTTTCCAATTTAGTGTGGAGGTGTTTAGGCAATGTCCGCTTGAAAAATAATTTATATACGAATCTGTCTCTGCGGTCCTTTAAAAGAATATTTTTATCCTTTTTTAAATAAAATGGTGGCAAGAATTATCTTTTTGTAATATATATAAATAATATTTGTATTATACGTGTTGTTGACTGTCTAATCTTATAACATTACTACATTACTTATCAGTGTTATGTGTGTTCACCGTGTATGGTTAGCAATGGCCCCTTTCAGTTACATCACATGTGTTATCTTGTAGGGACTTATGTATATAATATATTCTATGTAATTAAATAACTATAACCTTGACGACACGTTTGGCTCGGGGCGAGTCTCTTGCCATCTGCCGGGTACAATTCCATACACCGTGCTGCTACTGAGAATTTCCAGACAGAAAAACCCAATAACATACTTTGCCCGACCCGGAAATCGAATCCAGGACCTCACTCTCAGCAGTTGCGCTTGCGACCACTAGACCAATCCTCATTGGTCTAGTGGTCTTTTCAATTATAGAACGAACGAATAGTGAAGTCTCCAAAGCCTCTTTTTTTTGTATAAGAACTCCTTTAATGGTTCTGCGGGAATTTAAGCCTGTATTTCAGCATAATTTAAGCCATATGGATGTTCTATGGGTGCAACTACAGTATTTTGTAAGAGCCATCCAACTTTGAAGCAACTTTGAACAACAGGTTCTCCACCTGAAGTAGCTTCTAAGTCGGGTGGGAGCTTTCCAGGGGTACACTATAAGGTTTCTTCACCCTCGACCATAATTGCAATGTATGACAAAATCGTGCGCGCGCATTTGGGCGAACTAATATCGTAAACGCGCCCACATTTTTTTTCATAACCTTTTTATTTTTTATAATATAACTGCCTATATTTACTAACTTTACATAAAACCTTATAAAAAACAAAAATGAAAACCTATCCTAAACGAATACTTAGGCAAAGTACTCCTCCACATCGCTGTCAACTAGTAGCGTGCCCAGAAGACTGGCAGCATTACCACGTTGAATGGCAATCCATATTCTTTGACTAAAGAATGGGCATTTTTCTATAATTTTTGGCTTACGTTAAGATGTTCGAGAACCAAGAATACTAGGTTTATATCAATTTGTTAATTTGTAATAAATGGTGTATATCAATTTGTTAATTTAGATTCTATGTAATAAAGCAATAAAATCTAGTTTGCCAAGGTCTTCAGAGACAACGCAGCAGTTGGTCTAGAAAGACTTATTGACAAAGATTAAGTGGTCCATACATGGCACAAAAAATAGGATAGGAAAGTTCTAAAAAAAAAATGATTTATTGTTTTGTTTAAATTAAATCATATTCGTTTTTAAAATGCATTAATTATTTTTTCTTTTGATAAGCATACAGAAGTAAGACAAATGTAGGACTTTGTACTTTAGTTTAATGATTAAAAAAATTAATAACGTGTTTGTTTTTTTGTTTTCTAAATGATTGGAACTTACCACATTTTGTGAATAGTTTCACATGGTCTCATTAAAATATAATTACGTAATAAATTTTGCCTGCGAACGTTATTACTTTGTTGATAATTCACACTATTATAAATGCGAAAGTAGCTCTGTCTGTTTGTTACCTCAATACGACTAAACTATTGAACCGATTGTATTGGAAATTTACAAAGAGGTTTTTTGGGACCTAGAGAAGGATATAGGCATATTTTTTATATTATTTTTTGCCAACAGATTTTTAGGACAAACGAATCAATTATACTCGGTTGTTTTGGAGAATGATTGAAGTATAGTGGCGTACTAGACTAGGCTATTTCAGTTTCTGAAATTGATAGTATTAATTAAATGACATGACGCGGTTGGCGCAGTGGGTAAACAATTAGTTTTCTGCACTACATGTTGCGGGTTAGATCTCCACACGGAACAAAAATTCGTATGATCTACAGATATTTGTTTCGGGTTTGACTCTGGTCTGATAAACACACATGGTGTTTGTTTACCCAGATACAGGAAAAATCTCAGTGAAGGGCAAGATTTTACAAAAAAAAAAAGCGAAAGAAAATGTCCATCTAGTACCTATGTTTATCTATGTAGCTATAAAGCAATTAAATTATAAGACATGATAAAGTAACCGATAACCGATATGACACGTCTAGTAATAACAGTAATAATAATAATAGTCAGTTCAGACAGCGTATATATGTAACTGTACTTAGCAAGATGAAGACTTAATAGTCGTCATCTTGCTAAGTACAGCCAGCAACACAAGTTGATGAGTTTTTTGTTATATTAATATTTATTAATCATATAAGATAATTATTCTTCCATACCCAAGTCGATAAAATTATATAATTCTATAATAACTGATTATCAAAAGGAATGAAATTTGCAAGTTTTCAGTCATAGAAATCGTTTTCAGACTTTGTATAATGATCAGCTACTTTTGCCTTTGACTGTACCATAAAGTACCTAATTGGTAACGTGCCATTAATATCTGATGCACGATTGAACACAGCACGTACATGTGACACGTGTCTCTTACCCTGCGTTGCATTGATTGACACTATTAAGTACCTATCTAGGCACTTCATGTATGCGTTTAATTGATACAATTTACAAGTGCGTCTGAACAAAATCAATTTGAACCTTATATGAGAGTAATAAGAGCTACAAGACGCTTGTGAGTTGAAAGAACTAAAGTTGGTATTGATTATTTAGTATCTCCGTTTAATGTACATCAATGCATAATGTAGCACATAGACCTACCTGAAAAGTTAGGTTCACACATCGATCGTTTCCCCGTATATGGAAGAAAATATTTTATAGAATATGTCAGGCAATATTTGTTTCAACACAAGTCTATTTTGGAGATCGAAATTTTTCTTCAACACAAAAAAAAATACTTAACGTGGTCGCCCAGTAGTCGAAATTCGACGGTATACATAATATAAAATAAATTCTTTTTTGCCTCCACATCTCTTCACAACATATATTCTCAAAGACTATTGAAAAAGGAACATTTGAAACCACACACAATTCGCAGCTCATTCAGGCAATCTGTCAAATGTTATTTGTTCAAATAGCGCGAGAACTATATTAATGTGTTTACGCTATATCTATATCAGAAACACTTTTCCCGAAGGACGATTGAATATATATAACCAATCAATAGGTACATTCATTTTCACATAATAGTTTTATTATGTAGGTTCGTTTTATCTACTGTTTTTTAAATGAGTATTTACTTATAATATTTTAATATTCAATGACGTATTAATTTACAGAAGTAGATAAACAATAACTCTAATAATAAACGATCAATTACACTTTAAAAGTAGGTACGTCGCAAAAGAATTGGTACGTCAACATGTTGTTGAAGACTTTTTTCGGCGAATGCGCAACCGTATCCCGTGTTTCAGGCACTACAGATATACTGCGGGAATACCGTGTGATTTTAGTCGGTAAAAGTCCGACATTACACGTCCCCGGCGCGGCCGGTATGCACGAGGATTTCCACGCGATAAAAAAAAAACAAGAAAGTTCAACAAATTGTTTCTTGCTAAATTAGTACTCAAATACACAATCCGTTGGGCGACAGCAGATAAACTAATATTATTATTCTAAATCAACGGAAAATACCTGATCATCGTAAATAACAAAACACAAAACAACATAGTAGATAAAGATGGATAAAAATATTGTTTTCGGTGATTATGTCATGTAAGAAAATATCGCTATCAAATTAACTAAGCCTTTCGCAAATTATAAAATAAGAATTTTATAATTTGCGAAAGGCTTAGTTAATTTGATAGCGATATTTTCTTATGACTCCTTATCATAGTCAATTAAGAGGCCCAATTATTTATTTAGAAAATATTTGATATATTATGTACATAACCTACCTACTGAAATAACGATCACGGTTTTTACAAATATTTGTTTAGTTTATATAGGTACATTGTGTAGTAATGTGTAGTTTTGTTTATTATATAATCCTTTTTACTGTACAATCAGCATCAAACCGAAATTCAAAAGCTTGTGATTGATATCTTGACCATTTTCATAGATACCTTGTATCTGCGGATACACAAAAATACATGGTCATTTAAATTTTATGACTTTTACCAATGCCTTTCCAAGAATAAGCGTTTCAATTTCGCTACGTGTATTGTAGGTATATATCACTTTGATGCCATAAATGTACACTTAACTGTCCTTAAACATTAAATTTCTCTATCGCTCGCTAAAGTTTGCTGTAAGAGAACTCGTGTTTGATCTAAGCTTGCCTTAAACTTTATATTTAAGAACTGTATGTATATTTCTGGTATTTGTTATGTAAGAATAACACGGAAAGTCAATTCATCATCAGCCAGAAGACGTCCACTGCTGAACGAAGGCCAAGGGGGGGTTGCCATAATCCCCATGCTTGGCGTCTGTTCGCAGTTTTAAGACGTACCCGGCAGCCTAATTACCGATGTAGCGAGAGGCGTAGATCGCGCGATAGCTTCTGTCAAACGTCATTTTTGTGTCATATAATGTATTGGCTGACAGTGAGATTGCTGTCGTGTGGCTGTCGCGTTGCTGTCGCTTCTTTACGTAATTAGGCTGCCGGTCTAATAAGTCAATTAACACTCGTTAATTAAGCGGTAAAAATCTTTCATAATTAACATACATTATCTAGATTACTTGACTGCCCTGTATCTATCTCGCTATAAGAAGGCAAGCGTGCACTGTAGTATACCCACAATTTCGCCGATGCCGTTATTAAGTGTGATGGCATAGGGGGTGAGTCTATTTATTCTTGTGTACCGGGAAAATCCCCGGAGAATAGACTATATAGTATGGAATAGTATATATATATGGAATAGGATAGTATGGAATTTTCCATACTCTGGCTAGCTAACTGACTAACAACATTTTGGACGACCTCTGAATGGAACCTAGGACCACATGTAGTTTAATTTTAGTCAAAAACTAAAATTCTTTTTATTAATAATCACAATAACGGTATCGGCGAAATCTATACGTATAATAAAATTATAACAGGCCGATGTCTGTACATTATAGATATTGGAAAAAAACCTAATATGGAGGTATTTATTAGAAGTAATAGAAGCCAAAACAACAGTTTTTAGAATTTTTGTCTGTCTGACCGTCTGTATGTTTGTACACGTATCACGCAAAAAATACAGGCTGGAATTGAATGCAGTTTTCACCAATGTATTGCTAGAGGTCTAACTTAAATTATAGGCTCCATTTTACCGCAGGAAAATATCAGATTTTAAATTCCACGTGTACAAAGTCGCGGGCAAAAGCTAGTGTATAATAAAATAGTATGTACACATCCGCCTCACCAATTGGAGAATACAAGGTTGCTGCTTATGCCATAAAATGAATAAATTAAATATTCATCCAGTTGTTACTAACAGGATAATCAGGTTCCGGATTATGAAGATAAAGAGATTATAAGTTCATTGTATCAAGTAGGTCAACAGCACACGGGTTTGTTATCAAATAGGTGTTTCATTGCACATTATTTTTGGGGTCTGTTCAAGTCTTTGTTTTGCGATAGTCAAATGTTTTACCACATCTTTTTTTTCTTATATTCTTATTTGCTTTAGAATAACAGTGATAGCCTAGAGGTTGAACGCTTGCCTTCCATGTAGGAGGGTATGAGTTCACACCCGACTCGCACCTCTAACGTTTGACTGGCCTTTGGCTGGTTTGACTAGTTTTTAACGGGAATTGAACTCGCGAATTGTCTCATTGGTCTAGTGGTCGTAAGTGCGATTGTTGAGCGTGCGAGCTTATTGCCATTTACTGGGCACAGTTCCACACAAACACACACCAAATAACTCTTTGCCCGAAAGAGTTATTTGGTTTTTCTGTATGGAAATTCTCACTAGACCACGGAGTCTGGAACTGTGCCCAGTAGATGGCAATAAGCTCGCCCTCTATTACATTGTACCCAATAACGGTATTTGTATGTATTTGACCCGGGTATGTCTTAAAACTGCGTCCAGACACCGGAGGACGGGCAGCAGCGTCCTCTCACTAATCGGTGAGCCACTGCGATCCCCAAGCCGCCTGCCAAGCGTGGGGATTATGGCAAACCCCCCCTTGAGGGAGGCCTTCGTTCAGCAGTGGACGTCTTCTGGCTGATGATGATGATGATGATGAATAACGGTATTGGCGAAATGTGATGATGCTATGTTATGTTGATACGCGAAACGCTGCGTAGAAAACCAGCTGATTGCGCCGTCAAATCAAATGTTTGAATTAAAATCATACAAAGGTATTATGACATACACTGTCATCAGTCATAACTCACAACATAAACGGTAAATAGAAATGGATTTATCACCAGACAGCCTTCTTATTATATAATACTAACTGTTGCCCGTGACTACGTCTGCATGTATTTCGGATTTATTATTATATAAAATAATATAATAATATATGCTGGTCTGATACCCTCTAAATGGCAACCGTAATAGCGAAGAAGATATCGATATGAAACATATATAAAAAATTAAGTTAAAATTCCTGTTTTAATCCCTAAAATTGTCACTTAAACCCATTAAGCCGTTTCGGAGCCTATTCGAAACAAACTTTTAGAAACACCGAAAAAAATTCTAATGACGGACGAATTAATGATTACGAATCGCATAAATAGTAGTTTTCACATTTAAAATTTTGGCATTTGTTTTAAATCACAGACAGACAACCCAATCTTATTTATGTGTATATAGATAACAGTTATAAAAGCAGTACTATCATATTCCTTGACCTTTTTGATAGTAGTATTGACACAAACCAGGTTTAAATTGGATACAAGTACAGATTACTGAGAATTAAAAGACAACGAAGAGTTAATGTATAATCAAAGACAGTAAAGAAAATTTCCTCGGATTTGAACGTAAGCAAATATTTTGTTGCTGCTGTGTTGTTGTAATTGGTCTAGATATTCTGGTTTTAAATAAACTTTTCATTGATGCCGATTCACTGGATTTATGGCTGTCGGTCAAAGTCAAGTTAAGTGTGTTTTGGTTGCATTCCGATGGTGTTTACGTTGCGATCTACTTGTGTTCCTGTAAATAATAGCTCGCGGATGTAAGCTGCATTTAAACAAAAGAACTGTGCTCTTACTGTTGAAACAACTCCTGTATCTTGTGTGCGTTTTAAACATAAATATTCACATGCACAAACACCCAGACCCGGAACCACTCTATGTAAGTCATACAAATATTTGTTCGATGATCGAACCCGTGATAGCGCAACAGTCAATCGGTCCATTACTGCTCTAACCATGCCGTCATGAAGGAACCTCTTCTAACGTTCTATTTGTGGTATTTTTCTTTATGTACATAGGTATGGCCGCAACCATATCGCAAATGGTACACAATTAAAAAGGACCGAAAGTAGATCGCGGGCTTTGCACGCAAACAGACACTATCCAGAACTAACTACAACAACAATCAGTAAACTAACAGCAATAAAAGAACGGTCACTGTGCAACGGATGGAGGAAATCGGATCGAATATTAAACAGGAAAATGAATACAAAACATCATTGTCTCATAGTACATTTCCTTTGATAAAAATCAACAATCTTCGTAACATAAAACAAGTTGGTGGTTGGATTAGCACAGAGTTAATAGCTTGGATTATTTCAGTACCGGATGCAGGTTCGATGTCTGCACGAAACAAATATTTGTATGGCCTACATGTTTGCAGTTGGCAAATGTTTGTAGTTCCGGATCTGTATCTATGATAGTGTGGAGTATTGTTTAATAAATGAAAGAAATCTTGACACAGTATTCAACACACAACTAGTACAGTCTTTTGAGAATTTTAATCTAAAATGGAGTGGAACACAAACTGGAATGTTTGTGTCCCTTTTCTTTAGAAACACAATCATGAATATAAAATATAAAAGTGAAACGAGTTTCTTTCCTGTTTATATAAGGTTCCTAGAAAGACTACTTCATTTACAAGGTAACATATTTACAAGAAAATAACTACTGCTTCAACGGTAGGACTGGCAGCGTTTTATGTTTTTCTTGTAAACATTTTCAGGACAAGACATCCTTGCTTGTTGAAGCAAAGAATTAGTTCATTGAAAGTAAATTGATCGAGTCAAAGTGAAGATAAAATAGAATGCTCTGGATACAAATTAAAGATTTAGTGAACTGACAATCGAGAATCAACTTTTATATAATATGGCCCATATAATTCGTAAAACGTCCAACTGTACCCCAAATGCAAACAAATCGAATAATTCATATTTCATAAACCACTGTAGGTATTCAAGCATTTTCCTGGCCTTGTTTAATCATGTTCGTCAATAAGCATGTTTATGGCTCAATTTAAACGGCAGGATGTTTCGGGTCTGGGTCTTTGTGTATGTTAATAAATGTGTTTGGAAACGCGCCCACGATACAGGAACTATTCCTAGTGTGGGAAAAAAAGTGCTTCTAGATTCACGCACAAGTCAACATCTACAAAGACTTTTTTTTAACAACATTTGTGGTTAGATGCCACTCGACTTAGAAACAAGTGACTTAATATTTAACTGCTCCACTTTGCGAATTAACCACTAAACTAAAATCTGGATTTGTGAGTCACATTCACCTACAAAATTGTTCTTTCCTTCATAAACAATTATGACGCTCGCCGCCAGTGTTTGAATACCATTAGTAAATAGCGTGAATGAAAATGAAATCATCAGGGAAAATATGATTATATGATAAATCATGACCATAATATTATTGGCACAAGGTGATAGGTAACTATGAATTTGTACGTTCTCGGAGAGCTAGAGAGCTACAGTTCAGATTGGTTGAAATGGAAGGTTAAGAAGCGCTTCCTGTTTGCCTCAAGCAAAAGCACATTAAGCAGTTAGTCCCGGGTATCATACGAATACCCATGACAGTTGTTACGGGTGTCGGCAGTCAATGATATTCAGCCGCAACTGTTTAGACTAGGAGCCGACTCCTACAAATTTGGAAAAAAGCTAGGTAGTTGATGATGAATTTGTAGATCGTGCTATTTGTTTATATATCTTAACTTTGTCAAACATCTTCTCTACAGTTTATCAGTTCTAGTCTGCTTGACAACTTATGGTCAATTTATGTATCTCGTGCAGATATTATGTAGATTGTTTACATACTGACGTCACAGTAGTAAATATATGTAGTGTTTATTTACTCTGCCATCGATTGTATAATGTTTGGACAGCATCTGTTTGTTTCTGTGACGTTTTCACCATGAAAATAGGTTGTACCTATTTACAATTGAGCAAAATAAGTTTCTACATCAATAGTAACATAACATTACATCACACTTGTTTGCCCCAATGGGTTAGGCAGGGGTGTATTTTTGTACAGTCACATATTTAAGTAGGGGGCGAGTCTATTGTCATATATTTTATTTATTGCACTATGTTGTTACAGAAAACAATTCAGCTAACCTAAACACACATAGACCCTGTAAGAGTGAAGCAACTTGTTTTATTGCTATATTAGAGCTAGCTATAACATCTTATTTTGCTGAAAATTAAATAGTATTAATATATCGTACACAATTTCAAACTCCGTCTTGCTACTGATAATTTCTATACAAAAAACCCAATAATGTAATGCGCAACCCGATTCAAACCCAGGACTGTGACTGAGTAAGCTCCGCAGTTGCGGTTGCGAGCATAAGGCCAATTAGGCAGTCCGGTTTGGGTGAATGTGGGTACAGTTTACAGACATAATTCAAACTGTTAGTCAAACTCACACATCATTATACATACTTATTTATAATGGTAACACGCTTATTTCGGCAGGTTGTATTACCCTGATCAGCCTTAAGGCAATGGTTGTTACGAAACAGACTCCACGAGGGTCGAAACATAAGTTCGTCAAGTACAACTTAGTCAGTCAGCCTCAGTACCTTCAGTACTGACTGACTAATCTTTCCAGGTCGTGCCAACTCCACAGGAGAAGAAGCTGTAAGACGTATGTAATAAAGATGTTTATTCCGTACATGGGTTAAAGTATAGCATCATAGCATCACGTCTGTATTCCCCGAAGGGTTAAGCAGAGGTGTACTATTGTACACCCACATTCCGCCGATGCTGTTGAGTCCCATGTTATAGGCGGCCAGTCTATTGCCATCTACCGGACATAGTTCCAGACTCCGTGCTACTACTGAGAATTTCCATGCAGAAAAACCCCCAGTTAAAGTATGTGAGATTTGTATCTAAACAGGCACCCACGATGCAGGAGAAAATATGAGTGGGGGAGCAACGTTTAAAGATGTTGCAGCAACAGTTATATTGCGTCTTTCTGTGCACAAATAATTAAAGTCAAACGATGTTAATTGGGTGTGTGTTACAGGTCAACGGTCTACCTACATTGACACGTGCGACCAACGACCTTTGGACTTGTAACATTGAACTTGAGACGTCACGGGCTAAAGCACGTGTGTTAGGGCTATTTTTATATACGTATAAATTGATCACTTTATTCTTAATTAGTTGGTGTGTGTTACTGTTGCACATGTTTACTATTGCCGTGGTCGTTGTGATGATTAAGGAAAGCCTACATTGAGTATGTTTTTTTAATTTCAAAATAACTTGCGCTTGGGCTTGACGATGAAATCATGTATGTCTAGCTTGATATTTCTCAGTTGAAAGTTTACAGTTGTATGTCTGTTTGTCTCCAAAATCAATCCCAGATTAAGAAGCTGTTGCTTATGAATGGGTATTGACTCAGACTCCATAAGAGAGAGGAATTATCTTTAGTTTATGTATACTCAATTATGTATCTACTATGTACTTATGTATATCGCAACATATTATAAAACAAAGTCCCCCCGCTTCGTGTTTCTGTCTGTCTGAACGCGATAAACTCAAAAACTACTGAACGGATTTTCATACGGTTTTTACCAACGGACGGAGTGATTCATGATGAAAGTTTTGGTGTATAATTCATTAAGTTTTTGTGTAAATTGGCTGAAATATGACGATGATTGAAAATGTCGGAAAAAATCATGCCAACTGGGAGCTTTACTGGCGTGCGCCGCGTAAACCAATAGAGCTATATATTTTTATTAAAATATGTGCACTGCCACCCATGCGAATCCGGAGTGGGGCGCTAGTCTATGTAAATATCTCAATCTCCCGTCACATTTGGTAAGCAAATCAGCACAAGTATTTGGATTCCAGAACACAGTTTATTAACCAAGCAAATAATTAGCGAGCGTTATCTGTACTATGAAAACTACTATTAATTGAGTTTTACTACGTCTATGATAAGTCTCGGTCTTTATGTTTGGCATTTGCTTTATTGCATCATCAACTGTGTTTCTGTCTTATATAGTTACCATATCTTCATCCATACATATAATAAAATAGACCATGGCACCTGCTTCACGCAAGAAACGACTTGACATTAAGAGGGTCTCACGCCAGATTATTTTTGTAAGATAATTTATTACTGATATATCATACTAGCTTCCGCTCGCGGCTTCGCCCGCGTGGATTACGAATCCGTGCATTTTCCCGGGATAAAAAGTAAACTATATGCTCTTCCAGACTATAATCTATCTTTGTGCCAAATTTCATCCAGATCTGTTCTGCCGTTCTGGCGTGAAAAAGTAACAAAGATCCATCCATCCATCCTCACAAACTTTCGCATTTATAATATTAGTAGGATAGGGTAGGATAGGATAGGATTATCATTTTTTTTTTAAACACTTTACCCCACACTTGTATTTCTCCTGTCTCGTGGATACAGTTCACAAACATACATGTCACATGCACACACAACCAGATCCGAAACAACTATCTGTAGATCATACAAACATTTGTTCCGTGCGGGAATCGAACCCACGATACCTAGCGCAGAAAGCTAATCACTTAGCCACTGCACCAACCGTGTCGCCAAATATTTTATTGGTCCCACTACCGCAGTGACCAATAAAATAACCATTAAAATAATGAGTTGAATGATCACGAAGAGACAGACCAATTAATAGTTTGATATATTGTGCGAGACATATGACATGACTAACTGAAGTCTTGGCTATGGTCTGCGGAGATCTTAAACTAGATTCAATCTGCACTAGCATTAAAAGGAATCATTCTACTACAGCTTAGTAAATACGTAGAACTGTATTCCTTTAGAAATAAGGATACTATTTCAGTAGCAACAGCATTTTTATACAATTTCATCTACTGTTACAGAGTTCCTTAACACATTATGTCTGATCGTTTGGAGTTCGTTTCGAAAGTAATGAAACAGCTTGCGCACCGCCAATCAAAAGGAGGTTACGAGAATAGTCATAAAAATCTAATGTTGGTTCATATATTATTCAAGTCAAAGTAAACGTCAAAGTCAAAGATTTTTATTTGATTTCTAGACCTTTGACATACACGTATAAAAAGTCGACACTCTAGGCGCATTCATACCATACTGCCGTGTTTGTCTAGTGGTCGCAAGTGCTACTGCTGAGCGTGTGATCCTGGGTTTGATTCCAGGGTCGAGCGAAATGTTTTTGGGTTTTTCTGTACAGAAATTCTCAGTAGCAGCAGAGTTTGGAGCTGTGCACGTTTGATGGCAATAGGCTAGGCTTTGTATAGAAATAGGTGCACAATAGTACACCTCTGCCTAACTCTTTGAAGATGCTATGTTATGTTATGTCATACAATACACTATTATTATACTTCACATGTCTCGACATTCTTGTAATTTCAATTTTAGATTTTTTTTTTTTTTTATCCGCTTGAACTGTTTATGCCGTTTTTATTTTTTATTCGAAACACTTGTATAATTGGTATTGTATTACCTCATTATGGTATGTAACGTTTTAATAAGTTTGTATTTTTCTTATAAAATGTATGTTAATTTAAGATTATTAATTGTAAATTAACTTTTTATTTTCTGAAAAGAGTATCCACGTAGTTTCTTGCCGGTCTCTTCTCTATAGGACCTACCTCTTTTGAACCGTGCGCCTAGTGTCGACTTTAAAAGTGCCTGAAAAGGCCAGTTGAAAAAATGACTTTGACTTTGTATGAATTGACATAACACATAATATAAAAATTAGTTTGCATCTTAACACACTACAATCACAATAAAATCCGTGATAAGATTTTTGAAATTGTCGCATAGCAACTGCAGTCACCAGACAAAGCAAATGTACTATTCACCTCGATTTGCCTTACTTATTTGCTGACCAAACAGATTATAATTCTTAATTTTTACTGTCTTAGTTTTATCTCACACTGAGTAAACACGCTATACAATATTTTTTGTGTGATTCTATGTTTAGTCATTGTGTTACTGTTTAAATAAAAATCCGTTTTTTTCATCTTTGAGATATATTCTTTTAGTTTTATTTTGTTCGGAAAATCTTGGCCTATAATACATCTATCTATTATAAATAAAAATGAATCGCCAAATGTCTAAGCGCATAACTTCAGAACGGCTGCATCTTTTGGACTAATTCTTTTTTTGTTGTATTTGTAATTGTCAGGACAAGATTTGTATGAAAGAAAATTTATGGAAAATCGGAAATTTGAAATTATAAATTGCACCCGAGTGAAGCCGGGGCGGGTCTCTAGTATTAAATAAAATTAATATTATGAAAAAGCAGTGATAGCCTAGCGATTGAACGCTTGACTTCCATACAGAAGGGTCCGATTTCAAACCTAGCCCTCTGACTTTTCGGAATCATGTGCGGATCAATTTGATAATCACTTGCGTTAACGGTGAAGGAAAACATCGTGAGGAAACCTGTAGGTACACCTGAGAGGGCTCCATAAACTCCTGCATGGTGTGTGTAGTCCGCCAACATGCACCAGACCAGCTAGCTTATGGTTGACTAAGAGCTAACCCTACTCATTCTGAGAATAGGCCCTTGCCCAACAGTGGGTCAGTCAAGGGCTGAATTTATTATTTTACATATTTAAATATTTACTTAATATATGCCAATAGCATAATTATAATATACCTATGTTTGCGCTTATGATTTCCACGGCTAGATTGGCATAGTGGCTAATTAATTAGCTTTCTCTTACACTACGGGTCACGAGATAAATTTCTGTACGGAACAAATATTTCTATAGAATATCGCTTCAATCGCTGAAGGAAATTTATTGTTTCAATTGTCCTAGTTACGACGGTTTATTAATAAACAGGGTTTATTTTTAAACGTGCCGAGCTCAGGGTCCGAAGTCCAAAATTATTGATTGTAAACAATCTTATTATTAACTTTATTTTATTATTATCCCGTTAATCAATGAGACCTGAGCTGAGATAGAGATACAAACATTATCTCATTGCACGACGTAAATATTTACCGTCTCATTGTTTTAAAATTATATTAATTACGTCTTTATTTACTAAGCACACGTACTTAATTCAAACAAAAAATGTTGTGTCAATATAATTTTGTTTTTTTATATTGCGTGCCATAAAAAATGCCCGAGCGAGACACGAAATGTCAACAACTTCTACTAATAAAACATTTAATACACTACGAGTTTTTATGAATTTTATTTTGTACTAGCTTCTGCCCGCGCCTTCGGCTGCGTGGATTATGAACCCATGCATTATTTTTGCGCGGAACCTTAATTCTTTGACATTGACTTTGACTTTTTCACTTACTCCTCGTAGCATCAGCTAAACATGCCAGTGAAAGCTCCGTCAAAATCGATCCAGCCGTTTCGAAGATCAGGCGGAACAAACAGACAGAAAGACAAACGTTTTACAAATTGATTTTTTGTTATTATTATCGTTTATACTTTCATATTTAGTAAAAAGAATCAGTGTTTTGACATTACAAATAAATTATTTATTTATTTGTATAGACTAGCGATACTTTGCTGAAACCTAGGTATATTTAAATTATTTGGTGTTAAAATAGATAATTAAGCTTTTTTTGTAAGATTTTTTTAAGAAATGTACCACGCTTTTTTGTTCCTAATGTTATAAAGGTGTTATAAACCTAAACGGTCAATCAATATAAGCTGAACTTCTACTTGGAGAAATCGTTCAGAATACCTATATTTGTTGTTATAAACGAGGAACATAGTTGCCTTGGAAATTATTCAAGATAATAGATATTCAGATTCTAAAACCCGTTCAGATGCCAGTCGCTTCTAGTTAAATGATATTCAGTTGTAAGTAAACTGGAAACTGACTCAAATAATGGCAAAAGTCTGGTCACAGGTAGAGGACTTTGTATAAAATACTTATCCATCTAATTGAGATAACATAAGCTGACTTCATAGTACTAAACTTATCTATGAGTTTACAAGTAGGTCTATCGGCACGCGTTCGCGTAGTGCAAAGTTTACCTCCACACATACGAGTGTGTCACCGACACTGTACCGACAACGCGTGTTGTGTTCCTTTATCAGTCAGACGCTTTGCACGTGCCAGCGGATATATAAGCGAACGCTTCGACCCACAACATCACACGCCAAACAGTCTTCCAACAATCAACACACATTTGTGCGAACATTTTTCCTCAATACGTAAACTGACATCGTCGAAGCTGTGTTGTATACTCTGCATATTGGACATTTTCTTCTTCGACCATGGACAAAAGACAGCTCATCGGCAGCGCCACGAGGTACATTGCCGGCAGGAACGCCGTCCAGACAGTGTACTGGAGGAAGTCAGCAGAAAACAGCAAGGGACTCGTCAGGACGACCAGGATGACGTTCTTCGGCAAAAACGAGGGCCCAAACAAAGTTGACAGTGCGGAAATGTTCGCGAGAGTACGAGAAAGGTACAACTGATAGGCGAATTCTGGCCACTGTGTTTTGACTGTGATAGCTATTAGAATAATTTTAGTTTAAGTTTAGTATAAGTACCAACCAGTGATTTTTTGTGATTTTGTTAGTTGCACCGTGTATATGCTGAGTGGCATCACCGTAATGTACAAATACATATATAATATCTATATGTTTCTTTTTATTTTCTGCCTATAGTTGCCATTGATTTTAATAATTCGTCATTGAGGATAGTCTAGCAATTGTTAATTGGTTTCTTGCTATACAATGCCAAGGGAGTGTATTCGCAGAGCTCTTAAATAGGGCTTATTGAGCTCCCTTTCCTGTAAAAAGATATCTGGCTAATTGTAAAATACGTTTCTAAATACAATACAATACAATACATTACAACGCACATCATTCCAAAAAGTCAAAGTTCGACGGCCTACTGTCGAATTAGGGCAAACAATTAGATAACCAGAATTCATAATATTATCATTGGATAATAAAAATTTGTATAATTATGCATCTCATCACAGACAACAGAAAACGGATAATGATACTTAATGTTCTTTCCTTTTCTTTTTTAAAATTAAACCTTGCCCTACACTAGGATTTCTCCTGTGTCGTGGGTACAGTTTACAAACATACATGTCACATGCACACACAAGCAGACCCGAAACAACTATCTGTAGATCATATAAATATTTGTTTCATGTGAGAATCGAACCCGCGACTCTTAGCGCAGAAAGCTAATCATTTACCCACTGCGCCAACCGTGTTGTCATTTTATAATTAACTTATCTATATCTATTAGATTATTCGATCTAATTCCTGTTCTAGTCAATACCTGTTAAATCAAGGTTGATTTCATTTGTGTAGTTATTTTCAGTGATACAAATTTTTATCACTTACACTAATCTTATACCGTGTCATAGTATTTCCAAACTTCAGAATAACACACAATTTAACGGCACAGTTGGCGCAGTAATTCAGTGATCGACTGCTACCCTACATGTCGCGGGTTCGAGTCTCACACGAAATAAATATTTGTATGACCTACTACAGATGGTATTTTTGTATGTGAATATTTGAGTTTGTAGAAACACCCACGATACAGGAATTATTCCTAGAGTGGAGAAACGAACTAAAAAAATACAAACACCATAAGCCAGGCCAACCGTTTGCTCCACTATGGGTGTCATAAAAGACGCCTTAGAGATAATTTGAAGATAGTAGCATCCTCCGTTATGCTATTAAAACGATAATTTATTAAATAAATAATATAATAAATACATACTACACATATAAGTACTAGTAAATAAAATTGCATTGTGGTACATACAACAGGCAACAGTGAACTACGAATGGGCAATCGACCCTGTCAGCAATCATATTCAGGAGTCTGTTGGAACTGAGAATTACTCGTCGCACTAGTAATGCGGCGCGATTACGCATTATGGTGTAAAAGTAGTCCACTCGAGCCGCAGCAAACATGCCTAACGCACTACAACGCCATGGTAGCCCCATCAGTCTCCGGAATGCGTTATTATATTGAACGCGAAGGGCCTCATAAGACGCTTGAGTATACTTCTACCACAGGCTGCACGTGTAAAAAGATGAACAAAATGCGCTAAAAAGAGTACGTTTAACTTCTACAGTACAACGTGCAAACTTCGGTCTATAATATTCGCCCGTACTGATAGAGCCCTCCGCTCTCTTTCTGTGTCAGCATTGTCCTTGAGATCCGAAGTCATAATATGACCGAGATATTTAAATTGGTCCACTCTTTCGAGCTGATCTCCATACAATCTAATGAGCGGTATATCTGACACTGGCTTACTTCCGATATCAAAGATAATAAACTGACTTTTTTTACATTATATACTAGCCCATGTTCGGCAGCATAAGGCTCACATTTGGCCAATAATGACCTCATGCCACCAACTGACGCACTCAGCAGCACCATATCTTGTGCGTAACTTATATAATTGACACAGACTCCGTCTATACCTATAACAACCAAGACGTTGTCTGCTGAGTGATTCAATCAGGGCATTCATATAAAGGTTGAAGAGAGCAGAAGTTAGCACCCTGTCTCACCCCACATTCTAACTTATAGGATTCAGGAAATACTCCTGCCCACCTAACAATATTGACCTGATTTCTATACCAGTGTTTGAATATGCTTATGATCTTGTAAGGCAAGTTTAGCCTATTAATATTATTATGACCGACATAGTTCTCAGGATTTGCAAGCTGAAGTGGCAATGGACACATTGCTCGAAGAACGGAAAACCGATGGGGAAGAAAGGTTCTCGAGTGGCGACCACGAACCGGAAGACGCAGCGTAGGTAGGCCTCCTACTATGTGGACCGACGACATTGTGAAAGTCGCGGGCAACCGATGGATGCAAGTGGCGGAATGTCGTTCGATGTGGTGGTCTAAGGGGGAGGCCTTCCTTCAGCAGTGGACGTCTTCTGGCTGATGATGATGATTATTATTATGACAATATTCCTATTGATGATGATATATATTTGATAGGCGACACGGTTGGTGCAGTGGCTCAGTGATTAGCTTTCTGCGCTAGTTATCGCGGGTTCAATCCCCGCACGGAACAAATTATTGTATGATCTACGGATAGTTGTTTCGGGTCTGGTTGTGTGTGTATTTGACATGTATGTTTGTAAACTGGGGGCCTACCATGAACTCTTATAACAGGTCAATTTTGGACGGAAAGTCAACTGTCGGGTTATTTTGTACCATGAGCACGTCAACTAACAGGCGAGCCAGCGATCTCGTGACTATAGCCGGTGAGTGAACAAGTGACAGCAGTTCAGCGGTCTGACCTGCAAATAGCTGAACCATGAGGATATTTTTGACATTAAAACACTCGAAAATTGAACTGCCCGGCAGTCAGATTACACAGGCGTGTAAAAGTAACTTTTAAGGAGAAATCCTAGTGTGGGGCAAAGATTTTTCAACAAAGAATAAGCTATTTTAGGTAATAGAACATACATATTTTGTTATAATTATGTCTAATGTTCCTATTTGAGTTAACACATACCTACATTTATAATCATTGCGAATATTTTAATAGGTACTTATACAAGAGATTTTGCTTGCATTTTCGCAAGCCTAGCATACCGGCCTCGCCCGCCTCGCTCTGCTTGTGCAGTCTCTTTGATATTCTTATTTCGTAAACTTAAATTTGAAAAACACAAAAAGTACTCAGAAAAAATCAAGTAGGTAAATATGTTTTATTAACGAAAAAAGATTACAAAATGATTAACGAAACTTGATGGAATTTTTATTCCATACATATAAATAATTAAAATATAATTACATAATCAATATTTGCACTACCTACTCCAGTTATCATTGTCATAAAGAGAAGCTTGTTCATTGATGAATTAATTTAATACACGAGTCTAAGACGTACAGACCCCCTATAGTTTCATAATGATAACCTAGGTTCACTAGAATAAAGTATAGATAAGTCTCTATCTTATACACAAAGGTCTTATACTTAGAAATCAATTTTATATTACTGCCAAAGAGCGATATCACCAAGAATATATATGTATAAATATTGAGTATTGAATAAAAACGTTCGAAAGTCACTAGTAGATACACCCGATTTTTTTAATTAATAATTAATTTAAAATTTCTGTTGATATGCCCCAGAATTATGTTAAACTAGCGACCTGCCCCGGCTTCACACAGGTACAATTTACTAATGAAGAAAATATTGAGATTTTCATACAAAATACCATCCAAATTTTGAGACTATTTCAGTGGATTTTCAAAAAAAAATCTTTCATACAAGCCTTGTTCTGACAATTACAAATACAACAAAAAAGAATTAACCAAATAGGTGCAGCCGTTCTGAAGTTATGCGCTTAAATACATACATTTTTGGCAATTGATTTTTATTTATATCGATTTTAAAATTGAAAAAGGAATGTAAAACTTAAAAAATAATAATAAAATTTCAAAAATTATATTTACAACAATAATTATTTTTATGCGATTTCTATGAAGAATCATGGGTAACTAGCCACATTTGATTAAATTCTTATTGCACTGATATTGCAATATGCAAAGTTATCGCACGAGAATCAAGGAATAATTGACCACAAAATGGAAGAAAACCAACAAGGCAAGTAAAGCGACATACTGTCTTCTATAATACAGTCATTCATTTCAATCGAGACCTACTCTAAAGGAACAATTATTTACTGCAGCCCCCCTATAGTCTACAACGATAACCTAAGGAACCTTTACCAATATATAATGATAATCGTGAAGTTTATGATAATGATTCAACTAAACAGAGTTCCCCCTGTATATACAAGGCAAAAGGATATTTGTAAAGCGTTGTACTGTTCCGGATTCACTATTTAAACGCATTATCGCGATTATCGTTTGTTTTCTAGTAAAGTTATGCACGATACATAGGCTTATTATCGTGGTATTATAAAGTTATAAGATAGCATCACGCCTATAACCCCGAAGGGTTAGGCAGAGGTTTAGAATTGTACACCCACATTTCGCCGTTGCTGTTATTAATTTTAATGTAATAGGGGCGAGCGTATTGTCATAAAACGAGTACAGTTCCAAACTTGACGGCACGGTTGGGGCAGTGGTTGAGAGATCGACTGCTGCGCTAAGTGTCGCGGGTTCGATCCCCGCACGGAACAAATATTTGTATGATCTACAGATAGTTGTTTCGGGTCTGGTTGTGTGTGCATGTGACATGTATGTTTGTAAACTGTACCCACGATACAGGAGAAATCATAGGGTGGGGCAAAGTTAAAAAAAAAAAAAAAAAAAACTTTGTGCTGTTACGGAGACTTTTTATACCGGCCCGGGAATCAGACCCAGGATCTCAAGTTCAGCTGTCGTGCTTACACTAGACTAATGAAGCAGTTCTCCAGGTATACAGTTATAATTAGGTGCCTATATTATACTGTAATATAATTATTTTTACAAAACACTAATTTTTGCATGTCACTATTGTGAATAATTGTTAAGAATCTGTTTGTACCATACTTTCGGCAAATAATATAATAATAATAATATTTATTAATAAACTTTTTACAAAAATATTTACATACATGTTCACAAATATAGACATTTTACATCATTATTTAAATATTGCATAATTATAACTATTTCATAATTAAAATTAAAAAAGCTACAAAAAGAAAAGTTAAGTCATCTCAATAACTATTAGCAGCCTGAACTAGGATAAACCTGTGTTTCAGACGATTGCTTTCTTGCAAAGCGGGATAAGTTATATATCCAAAACAAATGATAATTGTACATTTTCATAAATTGCAGAATTACTTATTAAAGACAAATATTAAAAATAAATAAATAATAATAAGAAAAAACTTAACAATAATTTCAATCATTTTATAATTTCTAACAAATTCTCTGTGTCTGCATAATTGAGCTTCTCCAAATAATCCGATAACATGATACTGCATTTTTTGTAATTTACACTGTGTATTTTTAGTAACTTATTAAACTTATTATATAAAAACGGTCCTAAAAATATGTAAAATCTGTAAATAAATAAATTATAATTCTAAATACCTAAGTTCTGATGAACGACTGCCGATTGGTTTGGAGGTCGTAAGCGCGACTGTTAAGCGCGAGGTCCTTGTTTTGATATCAGCGTGGGGCAGTACTAAAAAAAAGGATATTCTTAATAAGAGCCGGGAGTTTGCTAGCTATATGCATTTATCGGAGAAATATCGATATACAACAGTACACCTCTGCCTAACCCTACGGAGAAATCAGGCGTGTTAATAATTGTGATTCCCACGTTTGTAGGTTACTGACGTTGGAAAGCGAGTAATGGAACTCGAGTGGAGATGGGCAGGACACCTGGTAAGGCATGGTGATGACAGATGGAGCAAAGCTGTGACCGAATGGTGGCCAACAATTAGGACAAGGAATGTCGGTCATCCCGCGGCGGATATTGTTGCAATCGGGGGTCAAACATGGATGAGACTGGTGCAGGAGTGTAGAAACTGAAAATGTCAAAGACAATTGCGAAGTCGGGCTGTGGAGAATGATGTCGTTTGTAGTCTGTTTCGACTCATCGACCCAAATTGAAATTGCTCGATAAAGTCCACATATGTTACGCATATAATTATATATGTATTTGTCAAATCGCGGTTATCAACAAGATACGCCGGTTACAAAATAGTCCATAACATTGACACGCTGATAACATCGTTCTTCCCAACCTATTTTTTGTTTGTATCGAGAACGGAAGAACCTAAGTAAGATCTTTCTAGAAAAATTGAAGTACCTACGTGATTTCCAAAATCAGGGTGTAATTGTGTAAGTAAAATATTACCACGATATGTTGTTTATTGGCAACATTATTTCTTCTGATTCTTTAACTGTTTTCTCTTATTCTATTGCAGGCAATAAAATAGCATCATAGCATAGCATCACGCCTGTATTCCCCGAAGGGATGGGCAGAGGTGTACTATTGTACACCAACATTTCGCCGATGCCGTTATTAAGTCCCATGTAATAGGTGGCGAGCCTATTGCCATATACCGGGCACAGTTCCCGACTCCGTGCTGCTACTGAGAATTTCCATACAGAAAAACCCAATAACACTTTGCCCGACCTGGGAATCGAACTCAGGACCCCACGGTCAGCAGTCGTGCTTGCGACCACTAGACCTGTGAGGCAGTCAAATCAATTGCTGTTTATAACTTTCCTTTGGCCGTGCCATATTACCAACTTTAATAATCTCCGTTGTGATTGCAAAGCAAAGACGAACGAAGAAGAATGATAAAAGAAAAAGAAGAAGACTTTCCAACTGTCTAATTGTCACTGCCTCAGTCTGGTGGTTTCAAGCTCGATAGCTGAGCGTAAAGTACTGGGTTCGATTCTCGTCGGAGTCAGAGTCAAAAATAGGCTTACATGATTGGATACCGTAGGTACCCACGATTCAGGGAAATTCTACTGATTTCTGACTTGAACAAAACTTATTGATACTATTAGTTAATTTTCCAACAGTAAATGCTCACCAGTGCCCTAATTTATAATTATTAATTACATAAAAGATAATTTTCCAGAGATAGGAATAATACAGTGCTTTATCCTTTCACAATCAAGCAAAAATTAGACAAGCCTTCAAATTATTTAACCAAGCCCATCAAAACAAATCGCTATCAATATTTATACTATATCTTCAAGACTTATCTATAACTAGCAAACATTTATTAGATACTGCGTTGGACAACGAACTCATACGCAATAACATTTATTATGTTTTAGCAAAACATTGATTGACAATATGAGGTAAATGTAGCTATTTGACGTTTTATTTACGTAACTCCGAAATAAATATATAAGTTATATCCAAATTTTTTATTGGTGTACAATAAAGTGTATTTATTATTATTATTATTATTCTCTTTATTTTCATAAACACACATATAAATTACATTTTTAAATATTAGTATAAAACATATAAAAACATTTAAAAATATAAAAAATAGTAGCCCACCGGTATCTGGAACAGGGTCCAAGCTACAGGCGGTCAGGGCTCCAGAGAAAGGAACCTCCTAACAATGCGAGCCGTGTCAAGAAGTACCGCTCTCTGAATCAGGCCCTTGATCCAGCCGCCCAACGAGAGCCTCCTCAGGTGTTGGTCGAGGCTCTTGGCTATCAAGCCATTGGCTGAAACGACTATCGGCACAATGATCGCTGAGTCCACATCCCACATGTCGACAATCTCGCGAGCCAAGTCAAGATACTTGATTTCTTTATCTTTCTCGGCTTTCACGAGGTTCCCGTCATGCGGGACTGTTATGTCAACGATCATTGCGCGCCGCTCTAGTCGATCCACCACCACTATATCAGGCTTATTGGCCACAATAGTCCTGTCAGTGATGATGGATCGATCCCAGTACAATGTGATATGTCCATTTTCGAGAACTGGGTCGGGCACATACCTATAGTACGGCACATCCGATTCCACAAGGCTGTATTTCAGAGCAAGTTGTTTGTGGATAATCCTGGCTACGAGGTTATGCCTATGCAAGTATTCTTCGTTAGCTAGACGAGAACACCCGGAGATTATGTGTCTAATGGATTCTCCCGGACGGTGGCATGCCCGACAGATGTCGACCGTGCCGTCTTTCACAATAAATCTCCGGTAATTGTTCGTCATCATAACTTCGTCCATAATTGCACAGACAAAACCTTCGGTTTCCCCAAAGAGGTCACCGAAACGCAGCCAGGCAACGGACGCTAATAAATCTACATCGGGTCCATGTAGGGCCCGGAAAAAGCGTCCGTGAAGCTCCTTACTCTGCCATACCTCCATGCGATCTTTAGTGTCAAGCACTACAGGTTTGCGCCAGTTCTCTTTAGCCAAGGAGAGCGGGGTGAGGCCCTTGTCTACCGCAACCACATCTCTATGCATCCCCACGTCGTCTTGTAGGAAATATTCCCTGAGACTGCATATCTCGCGATTATGGAGGGTCTTAGCATTTAAGAAGCCTCGACCTCCACACTTTCGCGGGATATACAGTCTCATTACCGATGATCGTGGGTGATGCATTCGATATGCAGTCAGCAGCGTACGGACCCTCCTATCCAGGGCGTCGAGTTCGGTCTGAGTCCATTTGAGTATGCCGAAAGAGTACATCAAAACCGGCATGACCCAACCGTTGAAGGCGCGCACCTTATTTCCGCCTGATAAAAGACTATTAAATACTTTCTTCAGGCGGCCAAAGAAACGCTCCTTCAACGATTGCTTCATGTCAGTAACATTGATGCCCAACGCTTCCGACATACCCAAATACTTATAGGTTTCGGCTGCGGAGAGGGTTCGAAGGTTTATGGAATCCGAGAGTTGGGTTCCAACGGATTCCACAATCTCCCCTCGCTTTACATGCATGACCGCACATTTGTCCACACCAAAATCCATCCTGATGGCGCTACTGAAGGTTTCTGTTACTTTCAGTAGCTCCATCAGTTGCAAATTATTGGGAGCAAAGAGTTTTAGGTCATCCATGTAAAGGAGGTGAGATATAATCTGACCACCTCTCCTCAGCCGATAGCCTATACCTGAACCCTCCAGCAGTGTGCTTAGGGGATTCAGGGCTAGGCAGAACCAAAGCGGACTCAAACTATCGCCCTGAAATATTCCTCGCTCGATCCTTATCGGCTCGCTATTCCTCTGGATATTTCGACATCCTGGATATCGAAGGACCGTCCTCCATTGCCCCATACATGACATCAGGAAGGTGCGTAGTGTTGTATCTACTTTATACAATTCCAGCACCCTTATGAGCCATGTATGTGGCACCGAGTCATAGGCCTTCTTGTAATCTATCCAACATGTCGAAAGATCCTTTCGGGAACGACGAACCTGTTGGCTAATGGCCATATCAATGAGGAGCAGCTCCTTAGTACCGCGGGACCCGTTCCGACATCCATTTTGAGAGACAGACATGATGGCGTTAGTGTCTATATGATTGTATATTTTAGCTCTCAAAATGGATGTAAGAACTTTATAGACCGTCGGTAGACAAGTGATCGGTCTATAATTCTTGGGATCCGCGGTACTACCTGATTTATGGAGCAGATGGGTAACTCCTGTCGTTAGGAACTCGGGTAGCGAACCAGACTCCAAAGCAACCTGGTACTGAGCCGCCAAGTGAGCGTGCGACCCTTGGAACCATTTAATCCAGAAGTTGTGCAACCCGTCCGGCCCTGGAGACTTCCAGTTGGGCAACGGACGGACTGCACGGGCTACATCTTGAGGGCAAATGGTAATTGCCCCCATTTCTGGTAAAAGATCGCAGGCTCGCTCGACTTCCCGAACCCAGTCACCTTCGGTGTGACTGACAGGCACCGACCAGATACTACGCCAAAAAGAACACATGGCATCATCATCCGGTAGGCGCGTGTCAGCCACACCTTGGTCTGGTCGCTCCCAAGCCCTATATACCCACCTTTCATCACTTTGGAAGGTGCGGTTCTGGGTGTAACGATCCACTCGCCGCTTATACCTACGAATACGGTTCGCCCATGCATACACTTTCTGCTTCAGGAAGTCGATGCGCTCTGTGGCACAGGACATATAGTCTTGAGGACTGATTTCAGTCCCCGAGAACGCCCGCCTCACAAAGCGCATCACTCTAGGGCGAGTATTGCCCTCCCTGAAGCATATTAGTTTGCCAATGAGGGCTCTGACCCCATCAATACGTCGTTCAATCCTGCACTGCCAAGCTGGTTTGGTTGGTTTCGGTCGTGCAGCTCTTGAGTCATTAGGAAATTTGACGTGAGCTACACGACATGCCGCTACAGCCGCGCAGTACAGAATCGAATGAGCATCGGTGAGGTCTTCGCAGTCATCAAAATAATTTGTCAACTGCGAATCGAGAGCCGCCACCAGCGCCCTATTTTTGTTATGCATGGGCAAACGAGGTAAGCGTGGTCTAAGTTCAGGTGACATGAACCGATATTCCCGAATCGCATCGTCCAAAGCACTCCTCAATTGCTCATTGCACTGGGTACTTACGTTTATAGCCCTATCATCAGTCCCCTCGTCGATTTGATCTGTGTTGTACTGTGGTGGTACTGGTGATACCACCACATTCTGTAACGGGAGAGCGATGACACGGCTACTCTGTGTTTCATTTCGCAGGCGATCAAGTACTGTGTCATCCAACATATGATTACGTTGGATGACCCGCACCTGATCCGATAGTCTTTGTGCCGAAACGTTGACAGCTGGCTCAAGCACCTGAAAAAGAGAGAGCATCCTAACACGGTACGCGGTCAGGTTGTTTCCCCCCTCTGTAGCCCCATAGTATGAGCGCATGACATTTTCATTCATGGATCGTGTCCATCTCATGCGTTGCACACTTCCGCCGGGAGCTGGGACCCTATCAGAGGCCGGTGGGCCTCGAGGTCCTAAGCCATCCGGCGGCCGGCGTCCTCCCCGACGACGAGCAGGTGGTGGCGTCGTGGGCGGAGAGAAATACTCGTCGCTTGAGCTCGACGCAACTACTGCGGCCGGTGTCGTCACAGCGTCCGCAGTGGGGCTGGGTACCGGCGGCGGCGAGGCGGAGCTGAGCGACGAGTCCGGAGGTGGTGGGCGTGCTCGACGTGCCGCTGATCTTGTCAACATTTTATCAGTTTCTCATAACTCAATTTTTGTTCATTGTTGTTCGGAGGTGACATCTGTCATGTCACCTCCGATTCTGCGGTTTTTGATTAATTTAATTACATTATGGTATTTTTCGGGTTTCTTTTCGATGTATGGTTGATATTTATGATTTTGGTTTGGATTAAAATAAAAAAAAAAACTCTTGCAGAATTGGGACAAAATTATTTTCACTAAAAATTGAAAAACGTGACGTTCGGTTGACACGGTGTTGCCATTATTATTATTATTATTTTTACTTTACTTTCAGTCTCGACACAAAGTCGGAATAGAGAAATGAAGGTCGGGCATGTGCCAAGTATCCTTCATTTAGGTCTGTAAGTGTAATGAGAGAGTATGATGATTTGTGGTTTCTGTGTCTCTTTGTGTTTGTGTTGTTTGTGGAGTGTTGTGTGCGAGCGAGAGTGGGATAGAAGTTGGGTTTAAGAAGCGGCGGACTATAGAGCAAGTGTCGATTACTACGGATTTTTGCAGAGGTATGAAAGTGTTTTCATGGAGTTCTAGTGATTTAAGGGCAATACTGAGCGTTTTAGGTATTACACCTGTTGATGACATTATAATGGGGATTATTTTAACGGTTTCTTGATGCCACATTTGCTTTATTTCGTCAGCCAGGGGGATGTATTTTTGAATTTTTTCTGTATGTTTTTGTTTCAAGTTGTGTGTATTTGGTATGGCGATGTCTATGAGGAATGTTGTCTTGGTGGATTTCAAAGTTAGCGTGATATCGGGTCTATTGCTAAGGATGGTACGATCGGTGATTATGTCTCTATCCCAGTACAGTTTTGCAGTGCTATTTTCCAGAACGTTTTTAGGTTTGTATTTGTAATAGGGGGTGTGTGTTTCAAGTAAATTATGTTTTAGTGCAAGTTGTTGATGGATGTGTTTGGCGACATTATCATGGCGATGGGTGTACTCTTTATTGGCGAGAAAACTACAACCTCCTGTGATATGATCAATTGTTTCTGTGGTTTGGTGGCATAATCTGCATTTATCTGTGTCAATTGTTTCTTTTAAGATATATTTAGCATAATTCCGAGTTTTAACTATTTGATCCTGTATTGCAATAAGAAAGCCTTCGGTCTCACCAAATATGTTGCCTTTTGTAAGCCAAGTGCAAGATGCCGGGCGGTCTACATGCTCTTGCTCAATTTGGTGTGGGTATTTTCCATGTAAAGCTTTCTTTTTCCAGTTTTCTATTTTTTGATCGTCTTTTATAATTTTATGTTTCGGGTTAAAATGGTTATTATTTAGCTGTAATGGTGTTCCTGAGAGTGATGTGTTTACTATTGCTTTGTGAAGTGTGCTGGAATTAGCTTTAGTGAGAAAATATGTTCGTAAGTTGTCTATTTGAGTGTAGTGTAAGTTTTTGATGTCGATGAATCCGCGGCCTCCTAATTTTCTTGTGAGTGTAAATCTTTCTACTGCAGAGTGTATGTGATGAATATTGTGTCTATTGCTTGCTGTTCTAGTGACGGTATTAAGCGCATCTAATTCTGTGTCTGACCATTTAATAATCCCGAAGGAATATGTTAGGATTGGAATGGCATAGGTGTTGATGGCTTTGGTTTTGTTTCTAGCGGAGAGTTGGGTGTTAAGTATTTTATTTAGTCTTTGTTTGTATTTAGTTTTAAGTGTGTTTTTTGTTTCTGCGTGGTTTATTGATGTGCTTTGTTGGTATCCTAAATATTTGTATGTGTCTTTGGGTGCCATGCTCTCTATTGTACTTCCTAAATCTAATTCAAAGGGTTCATTCATCGAGTGTTGACCTTTAATTATACTGTTGATTTTACACTTGTTGATACCAAAAGTCATCCTTATGTCTTTGCTGAATTTTTCTGTTAGTTTGAGTAGGTGGTCCAATTGTTGTCTATTAGCTGCGTACAGTTTTATATCGTCCATGTATAACAAATGTGTGATTTTTATGCCATTTTCTCGGTCTACCAGATAACCAAAACCAGTGTTATTAAGGATTCTAGAAAGGGGATTAAGCGCTAGGCAGAACCACAGTGGACTGAGGGAATCGCCTTGAAAAATACCGCGTGCTATTTTAATTGGAGATGTTGAGAGAGTAGTTGTGGCTGAGGTTCGTAGGTTTAGTTTAGTGTTCCATTTTGTCATAGTGTGTTGTAGAAATTGAATTAATCTGTTATCGACTTTGTATGTTTTTAGAATGTGTATGAGCCAAGAATGAGGTACGCTATCGAAAGCTTTTTGGTAATCTATATATTATTATTATTATTATTATTATTATTATTATTATTATTATTTCCTTTATTTATTTAATAACATATCTTTTTAAATTTATAAATATATATAATAAAAAAATACATTTATAAATATAAAAAATAGGGACCAACCGGTATCGGGAATAGGGTCCAAGCTACCGGTGGTTAGGGCTCCAGAGACAGAAACCTCCTCACAATACGTGCCGTATCAAGGAGTACCGCTTTCTGAATCAGTCCCTTGACCCAGCCGCCCAACGAGAGCCTCTTGAGATGTTGGTCGAGGCTCTTGGCCATCAGGCCATTGGCCGTCACAACAATCGGCACGACGATAGCCGAATCGACATTCCACATGTCGACAACCTCGTGCGCCAAGTCGAGATACTTCATTTGTTTCTCTTTCTCAGCTTTCACGAGATTCTTATTATTATTATTATTATGTTTGTATGTCGTCATCGTTGCAAGATATAAGTTTAACAGGCTACTCTACAGATCTACGTCAGAGTATTGTATGGGGGTGTACACCCTGTTTTGTATCGGTTGACAATAAAGATTGTTTAATTCGATCCACCCCAGTTCCTAGAGAAAAGTCTGCAGACGACCATCATAGCAAATCAGCCTGTCAATATTAGCTAATGAATATAATATCATGAGTCTTTTAGGAAACTTATAAATATAGTCCTCCACGCCGAATCGGCGATGGCGACCCAAGCTAAATTCGAGCGTATGCCCGGACATGACTCGCAAATCCGAATTTGCTCTTAAAAATTCGGTCACAAGTGTGACAGTAAAGCTGACCGGCATTATTGTACGTGTAATTATCGGAGGGCTTGGGTTGGGTCTTTCTTACTTGACGTTTGGTGTCAAGTTGTGACAAACGAGCGCTCTCCAAAGCTCCAACGCCGATTTTGACATGTGAACGCCAGCTCGTCCGTTGTGATGCAAGCTGCTCCCACGTTTCCGCAGGTAAATCACAGGCTAATAAGTTCCGCTTGAGCACGTCCTTGTAACGTAAGTACTGCCCTCCCTTGGTGCGTTTACCACTTGAAAGTTCAATTTATAGTTTATATATATTATAGTTTATAGTTCATCAGTTCTAGTTTTGAGAAAAATTCCAAATATATGAACCCCAGGAAAAATTTACAATCTGCGAAGAAATTCACGTTTCTCAAAAAAGTTATGTCATACATTTTATTTGACAACATCATGAGTACGTAATCTGAAAATACCGATCAAGTATGTTTATTGTTAGGTATTTCCTTCAGTTTCTCCAATTATTATTAAGTAGATGACAAACGACAGTGTCTATCTGTAACCAAAACCAAAATACTTTGCTAAGGCTAAAATGATTCTGCGGACGCTCAAATCGCAGGCAATTGTTTATTGTGAAAATAGCGCGAGCACCCCAACCAAATTTTGAATGTTCGTTAGTTTGTGTATTTTCAATTATAGTGGCGAACCTTTTAGATGGAAAATCAAACACACACAATTACCTTAGGCAAGCTTGCTTAGTTCAAACGTGGAGGAATTTCCATTATATTATGTATTAAAAAAAAAACTTATACTTGAGTACATTAGATGCCAATTCCTCACAATTGACACTCTATTAAGTACACATGTTTACCCCATTTCCTCGGTTTATTGCGCAGACACAAAGAATACGGCACAAACATATTAAAACATGTTTGAGCTTCGATATTATGTGTGCCTTTTGTGTGTTAGACATTGTATATTAGTAGTAGAAGTTGGTTCACTTATTGGAACACACAGAAAATACAAATTAACCATAAATTGAAAGAAAATAAAAAAGGTTGTTTCTCATGTCAAATATACATTTCCACAGTATAAGAAGTTGGGAACAATGCCGGTTGACAGCAAAATACTCCTCGTATTTTGACGCGTAGATACCTAATATTTTTATATTTTTTACATCTTTAATCTGTTTAGTGTTTTAGTAGTTAGTAATAATAAGTAATAATAATAATTTATTGAGCTTCAACAATACATGTCATTGAGTTAGTGCTTGGAATCTCCTTTTAAGCAATATATGCCTGTGTTAGGAGACTCCGCTCTTCCATAGTATAGCTTACAATTTCAGTTAGTTAAGGGCTTATATAATTTAATATATTATATCTTATATAATTTATAAGTAGGTTGTATATATATATATTATGGAAGTCTAATTTACTATTAATTATAATAAGTTATATTATTATAACATTAGCGTCCCGTCCACACAAAATTACCAAAAAGCCAAAAAAAAACCTAAGATCACCCGCTAGTCTGAAGATTACCTAAACATTTCATTAAAATCGCTCCAGCCGTTTTGGAGTTCATAGGGAACATGTATACAGAAATTTGTTGATTTTATATATATATATATATATATTGCGCTTGCGGTCACTAGACCCATGAGCCAGTCATTATAATTACATATAGTTACAATATTATTTTGTAAAGCACGTAAGCTCTAAGTAACTTCTAACAGGTAGAAATAATTAAGTAGTTTATAAACTTTGCAAAATTCTCATTAAAATATGTAGGCATATCCTGACACACCGCAAATCCAAGTTTCCTTAGCAAATGGAGTTGCTTCAAAACTTCATCAAAATCAGTTTAATGGTTCCCTTGGTGAATAAAGTAAGTAAAGTTACACGTGAGTACTGCAAGTTCCCTTGTCTTGATTATAATGTAACCCCTGAGAGACGGATCTCCTCACAGAATGTGATGTAAAGATATACAGGGTGACCATGATATGATATTACTTTGAACCATGTTCGGTATTATGTTCTGCAGTACGTAAATAAAATCAACTATTTTCAAACGTGTTATTTTTTACATAATATTTCACATTGGTCTTGGTGAACGTGTACAAGAAAGTTATGTCAAGATTATTAGCTCTACATAGAAATAAGTGGAAACAGAGTAGGTAGGCCTTGTACTGGGATAATGAGGATGACAAATAATAATAAAAATTGGACTTCATTATTTTTTTGTGGACTTTACCACCCTGTATGCTCGTAAACGCCTACTGTTTTAGTTTTGCTTCTTGTTCAATGGAAACAATGAACAGTTAAATAGAACACCATAATCACGTTTCTTGTAAAACGGGTCGATAATTACCGGTATGGATGGTGTTATTATGGAAACGATATCTCCAATTTATGTCTAAGCAATGATAGATAAGTAAAACTGACGTAGTAGAACTGACTGTAGTCGCAAGGGTGTCTACTGAGATTGGGTTTTATGTATGGAATCTCTGCCCAACGCGTCGGCGATACAGTATAATAAGTTGACCGTTGAAGTAAGTGTTTATTTTGTATATCAGTGTTCATACTCATTATGTTCAATACACTCGCTCCTTATTATGAAAAACAACAAACTTATATTGATGACTCTATTATCTCTTAAATGAAGGTTTAGTACAATATATTTCTTTGAAAACAACGTGTTAATGTAAATAACGCATAACTTCAGACGCCTGAACGGAATTTATCGAGTCCAATAATGATTTATTTTCTTAAATTATTGAAAAGAATGTGTTCTTGATTATGGACCTATAGCCAAGTATTGCTTCAATTATACGTCATACACGTACACGCATAATGTCAAAGAATATTTTTTTCTTTCGCAAGAAAACACGATCTCAATTACCATCCAAATGCCATCCAAACTCTACAGTGAAACAATTTCACTGAAAAATATAACAATAAACAAAAGACGCCTGTTTCCCAGTTTGAGCATTAAGGTTTGATCTTGCTTGTCAAGAAGCGAAATTGTATTTTCGCGAAGAGGATTCATCATCTTCGTAGAGCTTCATACAATTTAGCGCCGAATTTTTCCTTATATGCGCCATGGGATTTGGTGAAGCCGAAATTCAGTGGCGGCTTTAAGCTAATCTGTCACTGGGAAATTCATTGAAGTGTATTCAGATTTTTTTGCCGTCTGTGAATATAGGGTTTGGAATTGTTGAGGTTGTGTAGCCGAATTTTAAATAATTGAACTGTTACACTGCAACCGGTACAAAACAAAAGATTTCTTGATGTCGTATAAAGTATACATGACAATTTCGTTTCAATCCCAAAAACATTTTGTGCTGTATGAATATTTGAAGGTTAGACTTGAAGGGCAGAGAACGCTCTGCCTTCTTACCTGCTCGAATTTCTGCCTGTAAAATCATAAATATTCGTAACCACGACCTATGTTTAACGTGCTCCCCGAGGTATGGTCATTTTACATAATTAGGATTCAATAAAATAATATATAAGGTATTTTATAAACAAAGGAACCTTAGATCAGTTTCGAATGCCCGCCTTTCAAACACCGGCTATGAAACGTTTTATTGCATCGTAGCTCTTTAGCTAGGAGCATCCTACCACTCATGTATGTCAGTAGGTATGTCACAAACAGACATACAGATCCTGAACATTAACGTTTTTTAATACGGACATCCAAACTTCACAGTAGCATTTAAGTACAAATGTACTTTCCAAAATAATTTCAGTGCGCCATTGGTGACATAACGCCATTGCCAGCGTTTCAAAAGGCCGGCCATTCATGAAATATGTGTGTTGGGCTATCAAGTGCACGACTGTTGATTAAGCCAGCGGTTGTGAATAATAGCCATTGATGCTGTTTCAGTGGCTTATTAAATTTTGTAAGCAATTGTTTTTGGTGGGCCGTGCGGAAATGAATATTGTTGATATTACTGATGACATATTTAAACCCTTCTATTGACACAAAATAAACACAATAGTAAAATTATTGTTTGTCGGTCAACGGTGTCCGACTGCGATTTCACGAAATCGACTGATATTTAATAAACGTTATAGCTGTTGAACTTGTTGCACATAGGTATTTTTTTTATATACATTTTTTTATGGCTTATGCGAGCATGCGAGCAGACGGATCGCCTGATGTTAAGCGATTACCGTCGCCCATGGACACCCGCAACACCGAAGGAGTCTCAAGTGTGTTGCCGGCAAAACTTTAGGGCTTACTTTATATTGTGTGCCAATCATAATAAAGGAAGCCTCTATTATTCACCAAAATCCAATGAACACATGAAGAATCGTCGATCAAACGACTTCGAGACATTCCAATCGTGATTTCCAGTTATTCCCAAGAAGTAATAATCTATACTTTGAAGTTATATTGCTACAGTTCACTTATTTTCATTTATTTACTAGCTTCCGCACGCAACTTCGTCCGCGTTCATTTTCCCGGGATAAAAAGTAGCATATGTGCTATTCGAGACTATAATCTATTTCTGTGCTAAATTTCATTAAGATCCTTTCCTTTAAAGTTGAAAAAACTAAAATATATATTTTTAGAACATTTGTTACCTGTCAGACAAAAAAATAACGATGAAATACAGTACCCACCGATGTATCTTATACACAATTTTGTTAACACATTTTCTTGTTTCACCGTTACAAATTCACAAACAAAATACTACCTTCTTTTCATACAAAATCCGTTTTCATGCAAGTTATGCCTTTCCCCACTACTTTACTGGCACACAGTCTGGCAACATCCCAAATACCTACTAAAAGAAAAATGTAAATGAAACTTTCCTTCCGTCACCGCGAAATTTATATTTTGTTTTACGAAAAATATTGTTCTTTTGTTTTCTCAAAATGTAATAACTACTAGTATACTAGTAAAAGTTTTACGCTGAAATATAATTGAATATTGCGAAAAGTTTCATGAAGAGAAATTACTTGTAATTTAATCAACCTGCTCTTCTTAAACTAAAGGACAATAAGCATGTCCTCATTAAAAACATTAACGACTCGGCTGGCATAATAGATTTGGCGGAATGGTTATGCGTTATGTGGGGCGGATCGATTTGCAAACGGAGAAAAAAACTTATTGGCTCAATAGTTGCTTCAGGTCTGGATGTCTATGCATGTGAAAATTGGTGTTTATAAATGCACCCACGATACAGAATATTACTGAGTTTAATAAAAAAGGAAATCCTTTTCACTTCGCTTCGCGGCTTGGTCAGTGAGTTTGTTAACCTTCCATATGTTCTTATGTAGTGTGGATATAAATTCTCACATAGGATATGCTTAGTAGGCGTAACATAGCATCACGCCTGTATTACCCGTATGGTTAGGCAGAGGTGTACTATTGAACACCCAAATTACGCCGATCCCGTTATTGAGTCTCACGCAGGGACCATTTTGGTTACCCATTGAAAGGGTTTTCGATAGGGTTTTTGGAAAGGGTTGTTAGAGAAACCACTTCGTATGTGTTACCCTTTTTTAAGGATAACCCACTTCAATGGATAACCTCTTCAAAACCCTTTCGTTTGGGTTACCCGTTCAAAGGATTAACCCTTTCAAAGGGTTACACTATAGAACGGTAACCCATTCCGAACGGGTTACCCCTTCAACTGTTGGAACAGGGTAACACTTTCCGAGTCCGAGCACTGTAATATGATCTCTCGTAGCTTCACATTAAGTGTAAAATAGCATGAATTTGGACAGAACGTGTCTAGTCGCCATTGCGCCATTTAGGCAGAGCTCCGTCACTCGCGCAAGGTCGCGCGTTATATGCCTACCGGCTAGCGTACTCCCGCGAGTAAGAATCAGTGGAGTGCACACGCAAATTTAAAGAAAAATGCCGAAATTACGATTTGATTTCTGTGCAGCGCATGGATGTAAAAACATAACTACGCAAACTTTGATGTCCTGTTATAGGAGAAACCTAATTTTGAAGAAACCGAACTATACAGTCACTTTAAAAAACTTATATTATAATAAAGATTCATCATTTTATGGTGGATCGAAAGTCCCAACAGAGACCTTTAACAATTATATCGAAGAACTAGCTGTGCCCGCGACTTCGTTCGCGTGGATGTCGGAACTTAACAATGTATTTTTTTGTGAGACCAAATGCACTTAACCCTATTTTTTTCTAATATAAAAGAATTTTTCTAAAATAAAAGTACCCTAAGTTACTCCTTATTACATCAGCTACCTGCCAATAAAAGTCCCGTCAAAATCGGTCCAGCCATTTCAGAGATTAGCCTATACAAACAGACAGACAGACAGACAAAATTGAAAAAAAATGTTATTTTGGTGTATGTACCGTATATATATTCATATGCATGTAGTAAAAAACGGTTATTTCAATATTACAAACAGACACTCCAATTTTATTTATATGTATAGATTAGAAAAAGCATTCTTAAATAATTTTGACAGTGTTTTGATGAATCGGCCGGGAAGTACCTACAATTAACGATATGTTGAAATTAATTGATTTTCCTTTACTTCGCTCGTGTTTTCCATATGAATATTTATTATTTATTTAATTATTAAAATTATTTACCAGATTCAGAACGATGTTCAGAATGTTGACGAATAAATTAAAAAAAAATCTACCTATTTTTGATTTAATTGTTTATACTTTAGGCAGGAATTTAACGATTTGTTTAAAATTTTCGTAAATTGACTATTTTTAGAAGGTTTGTAAATTGACGTGTCGTGTACCCAATAGTACACTATTGGGTATTGGTTTGGTCTTTATAAGATCGAATGTTTTGAGGTTTCTCGGGGTGCTGTAACACGAAATGAAACTTATAAGACATTCATTTTCAAATCCTAGATGGCGGACTAGTATTTTTGTTTTGATAAATATAGATGTGGGTGTCATTTTCGAGGTTTCTTAGGGTGATGATTATTAAAATGACATCCATTTTGAAATCAAAGATGGCGGCCATACATTTTTGATAAATATAGATATGGGTATCGTTTTCAAAGTTTCTTGGGGTGCTGATTATGAAAATGACATCCATTTTAAAATCCAAGATGACGAACAAGCATTTTTTTTAAATATAGATATGGGTATCGTTTCCAAGGTTTCTTGGGATGCTAATTATGAAAATGACATCCGTTTTGAAATCCAAGATGGCGGAAAAGCATTTTTTTTAATATTGATATGGGTATCCTTTTGAAAATCGACTTTTATGTCTTCCGTGCGTCCTTTCCTTTTTTTCGTACGAATACGTTGAATTGACGACTTTGGTATTATTGGAAATTCATCAATATTATATCCAAGTGTTTCAATAGTAGCTTCAAGAATGGACAAAGAATCTCTCATACTCAGTTGACACCTATCTAACGCTACTACTAATTTTGGCGTAGTAAAATTTACCGCATAGATGTTTTACTTATTTCGTGTTGTGTATTCTCCATTAAAGCAGACAAACCCTCCTGTAACCCCCATCTTTCTGGTAGCTGTCGGATACCACGTCAGAAGAACTCTTCATCTTTTGAGGCTATCCACGAATCGACCCAATATTTTGTATCTTCGTATGATGTAAAGCGCTGCTCAGACAGATCATGTGCCATCGACCGGAATAAATGAAAATCGGAAGGAGCAATATCTGGTGAATATGTCGGGTGAGGTAGGACTTTCCCACTTAAGTGTTTTTAAATAGGTTTTGACTGGCGCCGCAACATGCGGACAAGCATAATCATGTAAGAGAATAATTTTGTCGTGTCTGGAGTGGTAATGGGTGCGTTTTTCTTTCATTGCTCGACTCAGTCTCATTAATTGTGTTCGGTAGAGAGCTCCAGTAATGGTTTCGCACGGTTTGAGCACCTGATAATATATGACACTAAGTTGATCCCACTAAATGCACAGCATGACTTTTTTTTCATGAATATTTGGTTTGGCTGTTGATGTAGAAGGATTTCCAGGTGGTACCCATGGTTTTCTCTTCTTTGGATTATCGTAGTATATCCATTTTTCATCACCAGTGACAATACGACGCAAAAAATGACGAAAGCAACATAGATCCAGTAACTCAGTGTGCTAGTGCAGATCGCAGATGCATGTTTTTATTAGAATCAGATGATCAGTCGTTTTGTAACGGTTTATAAGATGATGACGAAGTAATTGGTGATTAAGTGAAGCACTCTGTCGCTGCAAAAAGATTCTATCTTCATTTATTTTCATTAACTGAAACGCATTTGATATTGCATAAATATTGATGTATGCAATATCACAAAAATTATCTAAGGTTTCGACAAACCCTTTTTGGCATTGCTTAAATACTTCTTGCGTTTTTTGTGATCTTTTTTGCAAATCCCTCCAAACTTGATGTAAGTTCACAAGTTTGTTCACACAATTAAATAAAGCTTTGGTAGATATTCGTGCCTTTTTCTAATATATAAAGCACTCGATGGCATTATTGAGTCCGATGAAAATGAAACAGGGGCGAGCCATACCATCTACCGGGCACAGGTCTAGACGCCATGCTGCTACTGAGAATTTCCATACAGAAAAACCCAATAATACTTTGACCGACCCGGGAATCGAACTCAAAACATCACGCTCAGCAGTCGCGCTTGCAACCACTAGACCAATGAAGCAGACCAAAAACGCGCCATCCATAAATTGCGAAAGCGACGCGACGACGCGGTTTGGTGATAGGTATAAAGATTTTGCTACTCCGCGGCCCTTCGTAATATAGGTACGATGTAGGTATTATTGAAACGCAAAGGAATTTGTAATCTTTTCTAGATCATTTAAAAGGACATACAAACAGGTAGGTATACTAAGCACGTTGTTTCATAAGTTGCATAATGCAACTTAAAAGCAGTGCAATAAGAGCCACTTTACGAGTAAAAGTGTTGAAAAATAATACTTATTATAATATTTTGGCTTCAAGGTTAGCAACAATGACAGATCTTGTGAACCTTAAGCGTCGGACAATAAGAGTTATTTTTGAATGACGTAATGTGGGACGCGCGGCCCATCGTCGGCTTACGCTGTACCTATGGGTAGATCGGGTAGATGTCATATTTCATGAACGCACGTCAATCATTCCAATTTATACCTTATCACAATGATATAAGTGTCAAATGATGCGCGATCTTGAATTGCAAGAATAGTACAAAACACTCGAGTTAAAAAAAATGTTAGTATTTTAAGCATGTTCAAACACATGTATAGTTAGATAACTGTGAGATTATATCCTAACATGACCTATAAGTGATTGAAAAATCCTAATTGCAATAATAAATAATTTAATTTCATGAGTCCATATCAAACACCCAACCAAACCGTAAACAAAACAAAAGTCTTAAGAATGTACTAGGTTATTCAATTCAAATCCGTCCAAGCTCCGTAGAGTCCGGAATATTACAAACGATTTAGCAAACAAATACCTACGCACGCAAACACTGCACAGTAAAATACACACTAACGTGACCAGTGCCTGCACGCACACACTAGCATTCAAAATGTATGCCTCCTCTATGCGGCCTCTTAAAAGAATAACCATACGGTTACCCTGTAAAACCCCTTCAAGAGAATAACCTCTTCAATTGGGTATCTCAAAAGAAGGGGTAACCCCTTGCAACTGGTTATTCATTGAAAGGGTTACCCTATCACTGGTGTTAGGAAAGGGTTTACACGACCAAGAGGTTACATCATCCATAGGGTAACCGAATGAACGGGTAACCCTTTCGAATGAATTAACCCATAAAGGGGGTTGTACGGTCCCTGGTCTCACGTAATAGGAGGCGAGCCTATTGCCACCTACCGGGCACAGTTCTAGACTCCGTGCTGCTACTGAGAATTTACATATGGGAAAACCCTTTTCCTGACCCGGGAACCGAACCCAGGACCTCACGCTCAGCAGTCGCGCTTGCGACCACTACACCAATGAGACATGTTGCTTAGAGGATTAGTAGCAAAGTGGGGCTGACTGAAAGTCTTCCGAAGTGAGGATTATGTTGGGGCGGCACTTTCTGTGTATTAAATACATTTTATGATGCGCATTTTGTGATGTTGTATGTAGTACCTTATAAACGAAATATCAAGCTAGACATAAGTATTCTAAGAATTCATTATGTTAAGTAACTAGCTTTTGCCCGCGACTTCGTACGCGTGGAATTTAGAATCTGATATTTTCCTGCAGTAAAATGGAGCCTATATTTTAAGTTAGATCTCTAAGCAATACATCGGTGAAAATTGCATTCAATTCCATGCTGTAGTTTTTGCGTGATGCGTGTACAAACATACCGACAGACAGACAGACAAAAATTCTAAAAACTGTTGTTTTGGCTTCTGGTGATCTAATAAAGACCTCCTATATTAGTTTTTCTCCAATATCTATAATGTTATAATTTTATTATATGTATAGATTAGTAATGTAAGAATGCTGAATAATATAGAACCATAATAACTCCTGTTCGAATCTCGTTTGTGATCAATTTATCATTATTCCATGTTTAATTGATTTTTGATAAGAAATATTATTTTATTTTTAATCAGTACTTGTCGTAATAATTCATTTTACGACTCGCAAGTGTCGCAAATGACGTCAAAATACTAAGTTCCAAATATAATAATACTCAAAAAAAAATCACATCTGTGCGTTTTTATTTAAAAAAACACAAATATTTTTATAGTATTGTGCGGTTTGTTTTCATTTTGATCACAAAAATAATGCGTCATGATAAGAATATTTTTATCAGCAAGTATTACGTCGTTTTACTATAATAAATAATAATAAAAATATTGATCTACCTCGTAGATTGCCAAATACAATGGGCAGGCCACATCGCTCGAAGAACGGACAACCGATGGGGAACAAAGGTTCTCGAGTGGCGACCACGAACTGGAAGACGCAGCGTAGGAAGGCTTCCCACTAGGTGGACCGACGACATTGTGAAAGTCGCGGGCAACCGATGGATGCAAGTAGCGGAATGTCGTTCGATGTGGTGTCCTAAGGGAGAGGCCTTCGTTCAACAGTGGACGTCTTCTCGCTGATGATGATGATGATATCGGATATTTTTTTCCCAAGCTAAGCTTCGATTTTGATACATATTACAAAATAAATTCTTAAACATTTCGTCAGGAAACTTATTATTATGTATTCAAAACCCGTATTCATCTTAATCTCAATTGATAACATCCTATATAATACATAAGCATATATTGGAACAATACCGATACAGACACCCCATGAGAATAACGTGATAGAAATACTATTCCGTAAAAAGCGATTTGAATAACTAAAGAGGGATTTGACGGCTGTTATATTATTGGCAGTCAAAAAAAGAATACCATTCGTAAAGAAAAATGTTTTATGTATTGTGACGCGGAACAAGAAATAGAAACGACTATTGACTTAGAATACTATTGAAAAGAATATTAAAATAGACTTTGACCCCTGAGTTTGTTTCGGTGTTTCTTCTAGGGATAGACATAAGAAAGGCCGACGCCATCTAGTTAAAAAAAAAAGACGTGTAAAAGTTATTGAGAGATCCTAATTGCAGAGTAAACAATTTAATTTAATTTTTTTTGTAAAGAAAAACTAAGAAACATGTCACTGTTGTGCTTAAGGAGAAGAGTATCGTGAAGTCTCTATATTATTATCATTTTTGGCCTTGAGGTATACACTCATCTGTGATCGGTGTATAAATGTGGGGATTAGCCGTTATTCGTAATAACTTAATACCAACATAGTTCGACATAGACACGGTTGGCGCAGTAGTAGACCAATCGACTTTTGCGCTGCGTGTAGCGGGTTTGATTCCTACAAGGGACAAATATTTGTATGATCTATAGATAGTGATTCCGGCAGCCTACTTACGTAAAAAAGCGACAGCAACGCGACAGTCACGCGACAGCCACGAGACAGCAATCTCACTGTCAGCCAGTGACACAAAAATGACGTTTACGCCTGTCGCAAACTGATTGCTACATCAGTAATTAGGTTGCGGGTGTTTGTCCATGTGAATATTAGAAAATTAGGTAGCGTTTGTAAACGCACCCATGATACAGGAATTATTCCTAGGGTAAGCTAATGCTTTATAAAAAGATAAATAAGAAAATAAATTTCATTGTAAAATATTTTTTATATTTATATTTAATTTACTATTTTGTTAGAATACTCATTGAATTAAATATCGTACATTTCCTGTATTAAAACCAATAATCGAAATAACAAAAGACAAAGAAGATCAATAGGAATGATAAGCTCACCTAGCAATACAATATTTTCTCATATTATTAAGCTAAATATACACTGAGTTCGGACTATTATTTAAATGAATAGGCGGAGCGTTTACATTGAACATTGCAAGCATCGAAGCCGGGGATCTTGTTGGAATTTGAATGAGCTTAACATTTGAAGGATCGTCTGCGACGCCCCTTATTTAAGTCAGTTTAAATATTTTAAGAATCGCAAAGGTCAAGTGTGGGCCTAAAATTAGAGGCATTTATTTGCATAAAATGAAATGGTTTAACTGAAAGTTTAAATGAGGGAGCTTTCGTAAAGGATTTAATGATATGCTACTCCGTTGAGTATTTTTAGAAAATATACTAATAAACAATGAAAATCTTTCCCTACTTTAAATGGACATCCAACTCATGCTGTTTATGTTGTTATTCAAGGCCTTTACGTCTATTCCAGATGATTTATAGCGTACTGTCAGAGAGACACCGTTTGGCTAAACAAACCGATGCGGGAGCGATATACCCTACCAGAGGCCTAACACGAGACGTTTGTGGTGGTTGGTGCCACTACAGGAAGCTCTTTCTTGATGTCAATTTGTTTTGTTATGTTTTTATTAAATCAATAAAATGAAGTTAAGTGTATAATTTAGTCATTAAATAAATACTTATGTAAAGTATCGATCTTTTTGTCAATAAAATTTGCCTTCTTCTTCTTTGCTTTTGACATTGTCTCATATAAGATGCCTTAAATGTTTTATCTAATCTACGTACTTGTGACTTGCAAATTGAAATGCAAGATTGTCGTTAGTCGGTTTACTTGTTTACTCATATCTATTATCTAATATCTTCGCGCAGTGTTAGCGCAAGTTTGTATTAGCTTTGGCAATTTCAATGAAGATTATTTTACTGACTTTAATACCAATTAGTAGTCGATTGACAAAGATATTTAAATTATCAAGTATATTATTTGATTATAGATTTTCTTTTTATTTTAATTTAATTTAAGAGCTTAGCTCTTGTCGGTGGAGCAATCGCCACTGCTCTCTATTTTCTGTTCTGCCTTTGTTTTGACCTCTTGATACGACTCTATAGATACATACAAGTACATCATCTGTATACATATAATAATAAATATTATAACAGGCCGAAGTCTGTACATTACAGATATTGGAGAAAAACTAATATGGGGGTTTTTATTCAAGCAACAGAAGTCAAAACAACAGTTTTTAAAATCATGTCTGTCTGTCTGTATGTTTGTACACGCATCAAAAACTACTACATGGAATTGAATGCAGTTTTCACCGATGTATTGCTAGAGATCTTACTTAAAATATAGGCTCCATTTAACTGCAGGAAAATATCAAATTCTAAATTCCAGGCGTACGAAGTCGCGGGCAAAAGCGAGTAGGTACACTATAATATTAGTAAGTAGTACAAGCGATAAAAAAACACGGTAAAAATCAAATGCTATCCAAGTCTACTCTAATAGTAAAAAGATTTATATGACGTCAAGTACACAGTGAGACTCCTGGAATAATGAGGATCTAACGATATGCAACATGGCGACACCTCATTCACCAAAATCCATCGAGTTTCAGTTCAAAGAGGGAACAAAAACAGCTTACATAGCATATATATTTACTAAAAAAAATAACCTACCTTTGAAAACACAGAGTCGGAAATGATATATTTTTTTATGTATATTCAAGTAAAGTGACATCTTCTTTAGTGGTGTCGGCATGAGCACATTGGAATCGATCATGCCGTAGTGGAAAGATTAGTTAGTCAGAAAAGGTTTTTGGAGGCTATCATATTAAAACTTTACGATAACTGCATCCATCTATACCATAATATGCTGAACGACAGCACGGTTGGCGCAGTGGTTGAGAGATCGACTGCTGCGCTACGTGTCGCGGGTTCGATTCCCGCACGGAACAAATATTTGTATGATCTACAGATATTTGTTTCGGGTCTGGGTCTTTGTGTATGTGAATAAACCGTGCCTCGGAAAGCACGTAAAGCCGTTGGTCCTGCGCCTGATCTCTCTCCGGTCGTGTCGGATTGCCGTTCCATCGGACTATGAGAGTGAAGGAATAGAGAGAGCACCTGTGTTTGCGCACACACTTGTGCTCTATAATATCTCCTGCGTAGTTGGCTAATCTCCGTTGAGATTGGCCACCGTGACCGAAATTCGGTCAGGAGGACATTATTATTAATATGCTGAAAAGATTGTTTGTTTATTTGAACGCGCTAATCTCTGATACTACCAGTCGGATTTTAAATAATAATTTTGCATATTATAGCCTATTTATTAATTTCTTTATTTCTTTATTTCTTTAATAGGCAATTACAACAGGTGACAATCAATAAATTGTAAACTTAATTCTAAGTACATATGCATTGTACAGATTGAGACCCTAGCGTAATCGCACAGCATGATAGTTACGTTACTAGTTTATAAAAATATGAAAGAGCAAAACAAATTAATTCAAGCCAGTGACAGAAAATTTATGAAGAACTAAAACAATCAAACAATAAGAATTCTGCAGAAAGCAGATTTCAGTACACAAGTCACAGTCCATCAGGCAAGTAGGGCGGCAACATGTCCCCTGAAAACAGCAGCACGAGAGTCGAAAATATCAATATCACTATTGTCGCGCGACAGTTCATTATAAAGACGACACATTCTGATAATAGGATTATAATAAGAGGTATTGTTTTTGAATACTTGAAGTGAGAATATTTTTGGCGTTCGGGTGTTATGCCTCGTGTTAAAGTTTATCAGGGACAGCAAAGTAGGAGAATCCAGCGAGGAATGCAGAATCTTATGCAAGTTGACCAGATCTTGTTGTTTACGACGCACATGCAAAGTTTTTAAATTGAATTTATTTAGACGTTCCGAATAAGATTGAAGCGTTCTAGAAAAGCCATATCTATAGGAAATCCATTTTAAACATTTTTTCTGAACACATTCAATCCTCTCAGAATGTACTGCGTAACAAGGCGACCATATTATAGAACAGTATTCTAATATACCTCTAACTAGGCTACTATAAAGCAAAATAAATTAATGAAGGTTGTAGGCTGCTTTTTGACCCGAAAAAACGCACGGGTTCGTAACCCACGCGGGCGAAGTCGCGAGCGGAAGCTACTAGGTAAATAAAGTTTCAGTAACCAATAAAGGCAAAACTAAAAATTAACGAACTTCACAGCAATTATTTTAAAATAAACCGAAATCAAATCAAGTTTATAACCACCAATACATAAACACATAAACACAAGTTGAACCGCAAAATTAATTCTAACAATTTACATTCTAATTGGGACTGGTCTAAAACACTAGACCTCCGCACAAGCTATTCGTCTCCAAATAGGTAGCGGTCATTTGCATTTAGCTAGATGTCTACTGAATCAGTTTTATCATTAAAGACTATTTTATATGTCAAGGACTTGTCTGATAATTGTTTATGTATATCGAGCTTGTTATAATTAACCCGTAGATCTTTGTAATCTTATCCTACCTGAGATTGTCTGACGCATTCTGGACAGTATCGCTGCCATCATTGTTAACTGGAATATCTATGTAGGTACTACGGCATCAGTGATTGCCGTTTGGAAAAGACCTATTATTTGAAACACCTTTTTAAGTAAATGGGTGTTTGTGCATGTGAATATTTGTGTTTGTAAACCCACCTATGATCTAGGAATTATTCTAGCGTGGGGCTACTGTTCTTTTATATAAAAGCAGCAAAAGATTAATTTATCATAGTTTTAATGTCTAGCTTTTTAATTTAACCGTCTCTATTTAACACAAGTACCTTAGTTAAACATACTTGTCGATCATAAATCTGTCACACTACACTATCAAAATTTTGTTAATTAATCCTACTTGTTGCAGAATTAATAATTATGCTGACAATGTGTACATTGTTTGGAACTTTATTATTAAAATCTGCAGTATGTGGTCGGGTAAAGCCATATTATTAGTTTTCATTGCACTTAATTGGTAGTATGTCTGACAGGTATATGATAACGTAGCTAATAGCGTATCACTAAGTTATTAAAATTTATCAAACTATTTAGTACTGATAGCCGAGTTCTTGCCAGGATCTCAGACGAAGTCAGATCAGAGATCAGAAGTTAATGGTTAAAGAAAAGATCTCAAGGTAATCTATAATGTTCTGGATGATGTGTAAACCTTAACTTTTTCATACTGAAAATAAAAAGCTTCTTTTCGCTGTTTTTCAGAATGTGAACGACAATAATGAGCATAATAGCTAATTATTATAATATTTCTGTCCACTTCTAAGCTATATTTGCGAGTCACGAAAACTGTAAAAAAATATTTTTATAGAAAACCGAGAACATTGTTTATACATAAAATAACTTAACTAAAACCTGTAGAGGAACCAGCACTATGAAGTTACAAGCACATAGTGGCAGCTCACCGTTTGAAGACTAGCCTTTTGCTTTGATCACAACGCAATCTAAAAGGGTCACATATTCGTGGCCACTTCAAAGTAACATTGAATAAAGAGAGTTTACTAATGACAATACAGTGTACGTATGTATGTAAAAAATATCACGGAACACATGAAAATTATCTTACCATTTTTTTTAAACCATTGTTCCATAGGTACTATGAATAATTACTATGTGAGGATGCGTTTACAAACACAAATATTCACATACACTCAAACCCGTAACAACTATCTGTAGATCATACAAATATTTGTTTCGTGCGGGAATATAACCGGCGACACGTAGCGCAGCAGTCGATTTCTCAACCACAGTGCAAACCGTCTTATTTTATTATAACAAGTGATTTGTTTAACACAACTTTTTAAAAGCGTGCCCCAAAATTCAAATGTATGAGCGACCTGCAAAGCGAAGGAAACGGTGAGAGATTGGGAAGCGTTTACATAATTTAATGGAATCCGAGTGTTCTTCGCGGGGTCAAAGGTGGCCAGATTATTTGAATCGCTAGCTTTTAGGATTGACGCTTACTAAGTGTTTCATATTATTCATTAACACTGGTGAAATAAATGCCATCCCCAACGCGGCATTTACTGCAGCCAAAATTGTTGAAAGTTTATTATTGTTAAAACGGCGTGGTGGATTCTCAATAGCATTATAATATGTACGTCGATGATGAGGTAATTGGTAAAAACAGGAAAAAAAATCGCATCTCAGCCTTATGATGAAAAAAGGGACGACATCATTTTTCGTTTGTTAATTTTGAAAGACTTGCGTTACATGATTAACATCTCACATAGTTTAAAGGTTTGAGTATTTTCAAATAAAATAGCTATTGTCACTAAAACATTCATGTTTCTCTGTACGGTCATCTTTACGTGAAAAGGTCGCGGTCTACCGCTGACATTCATTCATATTCCTGGTTCATTCATTTATTCATTCGGTCTCCAATCGCCAGGTGCGCCAAGTAATTGCTGTCTGGCAACACTTCACAGAGAAATCTTGACCTTTGCTTGAAACTATATTACAGGTATCTGGTGGTTGAAGAGTTGTTGAAAAGATGACGTAGCGATTTCATCTCCCTACCTCTATAAACTGTGAGATGCTATTAATACTGTTGTATGATAAAATCCAGTATTATGAATTACTAGAATTCGCTGCCGACGCATAGCGGAAAGTGTAATATCAAATATAACTTAGAAAACTTCTGACGCGCTTATAATTACTCTAATATAAAATCATTGTAATAAAAAAGATTCTGTTTATTTTAGATTTAGCTAGCACTGAACGCCTGAAACACAGGATTACCTAGTTCAGGCACACATGTAACGTAGGCTGTATGTATTAAGATTTTATGTACCTTAGTATTAACTGTAACATTTTAATTTGAATAAAGTTTTTATTATTATTATATTATTATTGACATTATAAAAAGTTTGAATTATTTGAAGTGAACGATTTCTGGATTGGAGATCTTGGATCTTTCAAGAGTCAGAAAAACCTCTGGTACAACAAATGTTGCTACAATGATTGCTGTATAGTATCCCGCAACATTGTTACAAATAAGTTTTATCAATATCTCGTGGCAATGTCACTAAGTTTTTGATACATTTTATAATTAATAAGAATAATTTAGGCCACTATTATCTTATTGCTGGACAGTACGGGTTGGCGGAGTACACACACCACCAAGAACTTCATGGTAACCTCTTAGTAACTTATACAAATTTTTTTCATAAATACCTAACCGTGGGTCGAAGGAAACGGTCTCCCTAAGTGAAACATGAGTAAATGCCACGGACCCTGTGCCATAGCCCATTACAGCAAAAGTAACAAGGTTTTGCGCGGACATATTTAATTTGCAAGAATCTAAACATACATTTTGACTTCTAATGCTAATACTGTTTTCTTTACCTTTCTAACCGCCGACTTTCGCAGGAATCAGATATTTTGTGTAGATTACATTATCTAGCGGCCAACCCTTAACGCGCGGGTAGATTTCACCTCTTTATTTGATTTTAGCGCCGGTGTTCGTAAACCCTGTAATTTTAGGGATCCTCGTGAGAGTGCAAAGTATTTTGTTTATAGGTCAGTGATTCTGTTTTTTTTTTTGTACTGTGGTAAAAAGCGTAACATTATTAAAGAGAAAAGAGTCTTAAGCTTTACTAAAATAAGTACTGTAAAAGTTATTTTTAACGAACAATGAAAAAGTTTGTGTTCTGGCATAAACAGACGTTTCAGAAATGAAAGGAAAAGTTGGCATTTAAAACATTTATTAACGGTTGTTGAATTATTTTCTCGACTGAATAGCAAATAATAATTTTACGTCAATATTTCTTTTTCTTTTTTTTAAATACCTACCCATCTATAACAAAAATTTAAATTAGATACCAAGATTTTATTTATTTATTTATTTATTATACATTTCATTGTAAAACAATTATTTGTGTACAATGGGCGGTCTTATCGCACAAGGCGATCTCTTCCAGACAACCTTTGGATGGACTGAAAGAAGGGAGGATATTGGGCTGTCTGGTGTACAAAAACAACATACTTAAACATAATAATACAAATACATAAAAATACAATATATATTTGATAGTATATATGTATATACATATATATTTATGTATGATTTTACTTGTTACTAAAGTTTTACGGTTAAAAGAAACAATCTTTTGACCCTAAAACTCGACCATGGTTTTGCAAATGACTATAATTATTAGTACTAGACGTATCTGAACTATTAAATAGTCCCAAAGCTCGCCAACCAATATTAATTTCACTTACGGAACCCATAGACCAACAATGTACTGGGCACTGAAGTGTAAACTCAATACACACGTGTTCCAAGCAACGTGGAAGTTAACTTTATACTTTCAAGTCACGTCCGAGATTCACGGCCCTGATAGCGACTCGTCTGAACTCCTCGAATTTATCTCATAGCAATAATACATAGCGGCAATTATTACAGCGACTTATAGTATTGGCGATTTGGACGCACGCATTTTGGGGTTAATGTTATTTTGAAATTTTGATTGTTTACGAATATGTACTGCAAAATATTTTTAAAGAGTTTTACGATGATACTAGTAGTCACAGCTTCTAGTGGCAGTTATTAAAATTCTATAAGCCATAGTGAGATGATACATATGTACATATTTAATACTAGAAATAAAATCAAAGTAATACTACGAGAGCAGTGATGGCCTAGCGGTGGAACGCTTGCCTTCCATGCAGGAGGTTCTGAGTTCGAACCCGGCCCGCACCTCTGACTTTTCGTAATCATGTGCGGATCAGAATTTGATTATCACTTGCGTTTACGGTGAAGGAAAACATCGTGAGGAAATCTGCACATCTGAGAGGGCTCCATAAAGTTTTTGACGGTGTGTGCAGTCCGCCAACCCGCACTGGGCCAGCGTGGTGGACTAACCCTTCTCATTCTGATAAGAGACCCTTGCCCAGCATTGGGACAGTAATGGGTTGAATTTATTTACTACGAGTACTATTGTTAGTCCTATCACAATTGAGCCACTGGTTTTTATGTGGGTGTTCAATGATTCAGAAAACTTTAGAGTTTTATAAATAGAAGAAAATTTGTTTCACATCATTTTCTATAAATAAATAAAACAATTTAGAATATATAAAAAAAAGTATGTACAGTTAGCTAAAAAGATGTATACAACAAGAGAAATTCAATAGTGAATTTTCCAAAAATGTATGATTCGAATAACAAAATTTTTGCCAATCATTCTTATACATTATATATACTGATATTCTGTGTAAATATATCTAAAGATTTCCTTAACTAGTTCTTCTAAAATTCTCTTTTGAATATCGCTACGTGTATACATCTTTTTGATGCTGATTGTACACACTACATTGCAAAGATTCAATGTTTAGCTTGTATTGTGTGAATCATCATAAGCATATTTTATTCAATATAAACTGATCAGTGTTTTATTTGTTGTGCGAACGTCAATTGATCTTTTTAAGTGCATCGACTGTAACATGATTCCGTTGCAAACGAGTCGTTCGCTAAATTGGTGATTCAGTGGAAAATACCATCACTTTTAATGTGAACGTCGTGTGCCAATAAAATTCATTTGACACCAATGAATGTTGGATTATAAATATGAATATTGGAAGTGCAGCAACGGAAATATTTCAATTTGAAGATCAGTGGTAGAGTACAATGAATTATAAAATGTTTAAAAATAAATTTGTTTTTATTCAACGAGGTAAAAGAAAAGAGGTTCCATTTTTTCTGTTTTTGTGATGGTTTGATTTTTTTTCCTGTTGATAAACAGAGTTTTACTGGTCCACAATACTAAATTGTAATGCTGATAATTGTATAACATTTTTGGATAGGTGAAAAGCAAGCACGGTTGATGCACGTGAGATCCGGAGTATTATTTATAATTTCTGATAGAAAAATTGACAGGATAAGCCTAGAGTTTGGAATTGTGCCTGGCAGATGGCAATAGCTTGCCCCCTATTACGTGGTGCTTAATAAAGGCATCAGCGAAATCTAGGTCTACAATAGTACATGTCTGTCTCACTTTTCGGGGAGCACAAGCGTGATGCTATTTTATGGAATGTAATTTCATTTACCTTTTTGGCAAAATCAGAGACAGCCACAAAAATAATACAAGACTTGAGTAAAACATGCTAATGTTAAAATATGTCCGCAATGTATTCCCCTACAGACACAAACAAGAACAACCATATTTCCACTCAGAGAAGACTACTTTGATAGTCATTGATTTTTCTGCATCATTAGCTGTCTCTTATGAGTGGTCCGGTTTTCCTCTACATCCTCCAGCTTATCTTAACCTCAAACGTACTACTACTTCACCCCTTGACCATTCTTATTTTGGTTTTTAAAAGGGAGAGGAGAAGCTCTTTCTATTCTGGTCTTTTTTCTAGTAGTTCCGTATCTAGATTTTATTTCTGCGATATAAAAATGTGACTTACTGTATTTTTATGGCCAGTGATATACGCTAATACTTAATTTCTTTTGTTTTTGTTTGGTATTACGCATTGGTGCCCCATGAGGTTCTAAAGCATGAGACGTATTGAAAATAGTTCAAGGAATACAATGAGATGCAAAGTGCGTTTGGCACTATTTACCTTTAATTGTATACATAATCCTATATTGTATTAGATTGTAATCCTATATTGTATTAGACGACACAGTTGGCGAAGTGGCTAAGCAATTAGATTTCTGCGCTACGTGTTGCAGGTTCGGTCCCCGCACGAAACAAATATTTGATCTACAGATAGGTAGTTGTTTCGGGTCTGGTTGTCTATGCATGTGACATGTATGTTTGTAAACTGTACCCACGATACAGGAGAAAATCATAGCGTGCGGGCAAAGTTAAAAAAAAAAGAAATACATAGATATTGGGTGACTTGGTACTATGACTCAATGAGTATCAATATGTGAAGAGATGCTTTTTTTCAATTTCTTTAATACGGTATGTTCGTTGCTATTTTAGAAAAAAAAAATACAAATCTTCAAGACACATTGTTACATTATAAAAATGTTACGAAGTACGTTAAATTCCGTTTTTTTTAAACCGCTCTGTTCTAATTATTCCTGTATTGTGAGTGCATTTACAAACTCAAATATTCACATGCACACACACCCAGAACCGAAACAGCTATCTGTAGATCAAGAAGAAAACCATTCCGTGTGGGAATCGAACCCGCTATACGATGTGCAGCAGTAGATCGCTCAAACATGCGCTAACTGTGCCGTCGTGCAGTTGATTAAGTTCATTTAATTACTAAAAGGAAATGCTGTTTCACGTTTGCATAACTCGCAACTGCTTATTTTAAATCCTAACAAAAAAGATTTTTGCATGTTTATTAACTATTGTGTGCTCACAGTCCAATAAAGTAAAATATTTCTCATAAAAATCGTAATCCTATATTGTATAAAACGAGATTTTTTTTATATACGTACTAAACTAACAATATTTACATCTATATATTTGTATGTTTGCAATAGCGTTCTCGAAAACGGCTGTAACGATTTTGATGAAAACGATATCTATAGGGGCTTAGATTATTGTTTGGGGTTTTGAGGACGAAAAATCAATCTAGCTATGTCTCATATCTGGCAAAATTTATTATTAGTATAAAAACAAAAAGATTTTGTCCGAAGCGGACGCTCGGTCGCTGAGATATTAAATTTATTCGATGAATTCTGGAATATTAGGATGGTAGCAAACTAGTTTTAGCGTCCTTTTTTATTCAACTTATATTAATATATTAACAAACTCATTGCTCTGGTAGTCGCAAACGGGGCTACTGACTATGAGCATAGCTGGGTTAGACTTTTGGGTCCAGCAAAGTGTTATTGGGATCTTCTGTATGGACATTCTGAATAGCAGCAAGTAGTTCAGAATTGTGCCTGATGGAAATGAAATGAAATTATTTATTTTGCAATTAGGATTTTTCAATTACTTTTACACGTCTTTTTTAAACTAGATGGCGTAGGCATTTCCTATGACTATCACTGAGAAGACACGCCGAAACAAACTCAGGGGTCAAAGTCTATTTTAGGGTAGCAATAAGCTCACCCCCTATAACATAGGACTGAAAGACGGCTTCAGCCAAGTGTGGGTACAATAGTACATCTACAGCGTACACTACAGGCGTGATGCTATATGAAAATAAAATTATTTCAGCGCATTACTTTCCCCCACGGAGCTGTGTTCAGAATGAGAAGGATTCGATATAATTAAGTCCACCACGCTAGCCAATTAAGGGTTGGCTGACTCCATAAACCATCAAGGAGCCTCTGCAACTGACACATCTCTGATGTGTCAGTTTCGTCACGATGGTTTCCTTCACCGTTCACGGAAGTGATAATCAAATTATTCAGCTTAGCGTTTCAAAAATATTCCTACGGTATAAAGAGGATCGAGAATTAAATTTGCATGAAGTTATTTGTGACATTTTAAATGTCAATTAAATAGAGAGAACAACATGTTTTGCAACGTGGGATAAAAATAAGTTCTAAAAGCTTTATGGAGTCAGAGTTAAAATTGCATTTTATATTTTCGTAAACATAATTTATTAGTTTTCTTTATACATAGTTGGTTCTATCTTGTTTTTTTATATATGGCTATTAAAATCCATTGGAAATAATATCAAGAGATCTCAAAATTGCATGTCACGTTTTTAGACCATACAGAACACAAAATTATTCAACGCTTTTAAAAACGTGTACTTCAGACAATTATACTCCCTAGTAATAAATACCTCATTTCATTTCAACGAGTTTCTTGCCGGTTCGTCTCAATAGGACCTACTATTTGGAAATATATGCCTAGAGTCCCGACTTTTATTATGTCCTTGAATTTGATTAACATGAAATAAAGATATAGGTAATCTATATATCTACATCTATCATAGTAATACCACAATTCAGTCCAAACTGCAATCGACAGCGGCGGCCATCCGCGCCATAAGTTTGTTCAACTCTAATCTCTCTTAACGGCAGTAGTTTCTATATTTATAGCATATTTTTATTGTTCCCCATGAGTTTGAATGGCGAAGAAAAGATAATTACGGAGATATATTTTTTTCTTCGCGTTTCGGACATTAATTGTTAGAGGGGTTATCTTTCGGAAATGTGGGTGTAACTTTCTGGCGCCAAGGCTCGGATTTATTGTTTATTTATTTATTTATTGTTCGTGTTTTATATTTTGTGATTCATTCGTTCTTGTGGTCGCATGGATGGCCGCTAAGTGTGAGGTCGTGGGTTCGATCTCCGGGTTGGAGAAAGTGTTAGAGGGTTATTCTGTTAGAAAATTCTTAGTAGACCAGAGTTTGTGGATGCTCTCTTTGGGCAAATACAGTATCCAGTGAAAAAACCAATATTTTATTCCAAAAGTCAAAAGTAGTCCCTTATTATGGAAATACATCGAAAGGAATTGATAAAACTGTCACACCCTACTCCGTTTTAGAGACGAAATCAAACATTGATAGATATATAAATACCTATATAAACGTCGGTCCTATGGAGAACAATGCGCAAGAAACTCCATGGATACTCTTTATTGCTTTTCTTTCTCTTTATTATTATTTTCAAAGTGCAAGATTCCAACCTTTTTTTATCATATTAATGAAACCGTATTGAGTCCAAGCTTTAAATCCATTAAGGGCTTAGTTTAAGTTCAAAATTTCATTTATATGCGGGATCACATAAACATATTTGTACAAGTTGAGTGGTGGCACATAATATATCCTTAGTAAATGTTATGGGAGGGTACGTAGGTACTTAGGATTCTGGGTGCTGCTGTAAAAATGGGTGAAATGTGATTTGAATTTTATGAAGTACTGAGATATAGATTTAAAGACCCCAATGCTAAATATAGACTGTTCGGCATAGTGAGTTTCTGCGGTATATATGTATAATACGATGGGACTTAATATCGGCATTGGCAATTTGTTGGCAATTTGGAAGTACACCTTTGCCTATTCCTTCGGGGAATACAAGCGTTATGCCATGTTATATTTACGATAGGCAGAATATAGGAAATTGAAAGATTTGTACTCAAATTCTCCAAAAGTTCACATACCTTGATTTTTCGTATTCAAAGCCTCTGATTGGAAAGTCAAAGGGCTGTTATTTCAAATTTGTAGCTTGGAGGTCGCAAACGACTTTCGCTTTTGGCAATCAATGCTTCAAAGTAAAGTCTGAATACCGATTAGGAAATTAAACGAGATTTAATACACACGAGACGAGAAAGGTCTTCAACTAGAAAATACGTGTTTATTTTCTATAATATTAATATATATTTTCCAATATAACAACATATTATCACGCCTGTATCTTCGAAGGGTTAGGTAGAGGTGTACTATTGTGCACCCACATATCGCTGATGCTGTTATTAAGTACCATGTAATAATGGGCGAGCCTATTGCTATCAACCGGTTTCATACGTAGTTTCAAACTCCGTGCTGCTACTGAGAATTTCTATACAGCAAACCCCAATAACATTACCCGACCCGGGAATCGAACTTAAGGCCTCACGCTCTGCAGTCGTGTTTGCGGCAGCTGAAAATGAGGCAGTTAATTTTTTACATTATTTCAAATTTTGCTCCACACTTTTGTATGTAGACTGTACTGATAATATGCCAACATATTATCAGTACAGTCTACATACCACTGATCCAGTCTCGGAAATATCATCTATACGCTATACAATTTTTTTGTTCCGTATCGAAGTCAAACCTGTGACTATCAGCGGCGTGCACAGAGTTTTTAGACAGGGTAGGCAGAAAATTTTAAAAGCTTACTTACCAGTAATACTTACTGCATGTTGGTATTGGTCCGTCGTCTTGTCGATTAAATAATGATGTATGTGAATTTCCACCTCAAATATCTTATAATAAATATTTATCTGAGTTATATAGGGTAGGCAGTGTCTTTTTGTCTTTATGCACCGCACGCCACTGGTGACTACTGCAGAAAGACGGTGACTGAGCCACAGCGTCAACCGAGCCGACATTACGGTACGAGAGTACACAAAATAATTATAACATCAAAATAACCTATTAATGTATCAGTGCCAAAATAGCCTACTGTCACCAATGACGACATTAATAGAGTCAAAATTAATATTTTACATCAAGTGAAATACTCATTAAGTGTAAGTAAGGAACGTCAGGTAAGTTCAGTTTATTGGGTCGTACTAATGAGTTTTCTAATGTACCAACCCCCCTAGTAAACATAAATACGTCACGTAATGAAAGTGTACCGTACAGTATAACTCCGTTTAGAAGTTACATTGAAAATCTTTGTAATCTTAATGTTGGCAGATGACTGTAGATTTTTTATGACTGCACAAATTACAGCAATGACTTGACCGCGTAATTTGTGCATATATGCGTAGTCAACCTTTCGTTAACTGCGCGACTTTGACCACAAATCGTCGTTGAATTTCTAACACCACGGAAGTCATTTTTTTGGGCGATTTTGACATTTTGATAGCATTTGCTAGATAATCGGAAGACGCGTTGTTTCAGCCAATCAGAAACAAGCATCGTCCGATAGAAATTCGTAAAATGAAATAAATATATAATGGTATTGTACTGGTGTCTATGTAAAATAATGCAGTTTTTTCACTCTCCTGAGAAGTTGCTTCTTGACATATTACGTGGTGTTAGAATTTCAATGACGAAATATAAGTTACAGTATTTGTAGGTAACTGTTTAATCTACCAAATTTAGGGGTAAATGAAAATCATTGTGATGAAACTACAATATCCTAGAAGAAAATCAAAATACGAAGATATCTGATATCATACGCCATCTTCCAGAGAAGTATTGGAAACAATGATCTATCGACAAACATTTTTGTAACTTCTAAACGTGGTAACACTGTACTTACTTGTTTCTAAAGAAAGTTCAGGCAAGGTGAACGTTTGCTTCATTGTAAATCTAAAACAAAACAATATCAATTAATCAATGGAGCCTCCTTAGCGGCGAAATTACTTTGATAATGATTTGTTCTTGCAACAAGAAAACAATCGACACTAAGTTTTGTCTAAGGCTTCGCCGGTTATTTTTGAACGGGATATAAATACCGACTGCCTCATTGGTCTAGTGGTCGTAAACGTGATTGCTGGGCATGAGGTCCTGGGTTCAATTCCCGGGTCGGGCAAAGTGTTATTGGGTTTTACTGTATGGAAATTCTCTGTAGCATGTATTAGTATTTCCATATCATTTTTATTAATATAATCGATCATATATCGTTTGTTTCTAGTTTTAGATTGTATAAAGAAAATATAATATTGTCGTAGACAGTGAGAGCTTTTCTTTTTAAATAATCTTCCGACAAATTTTATTCAAATGTTCGCGTCGGAATGTTTGAAAGTATACTTATAATTTTTTTTGATTTACATACGTATAAATAAGCTAGCCAGAACTTATAATACTCTTCATATAATGTCTAAAATCGAATTTGTACTCAAATTACAAATTGTATAATGCACGGATGTTGTTGACATCGCCACCAGAGTCATACTAAGCGGTGTGTAAGCAGAAGCGTCAAATTTCAAGAACATTTTAGATAACCACTTATTGCGGTTTTAGGTAAAGCAGACAAGAGACAAAATAGCTGGTGCTCAACATACGAGCGCAGATAATGTTCGCAGTGGAATTATAATGTTTTTTATCTCACTCGGCAATTATAGACTAATATAACTGCTGAAAATATGTTCAAAAATATTTAAAAAAATAGAAAACAACGACTTGGCATGCTCAGAAGAGATGGTGGGATTGGTTGCGGAAAAATACTTTTGAAATAATTCTTTCTTTTCTTTCTTTTTAAAAACTTTGCCCCTCACTAGGAATAATTCATGTATCGTGGATGCGTTTCCAAACACATATATTCACATGGACATAAACACAGACCTAGAATCATCCAAATATTTGTTCCGTGCGGGAATCGAACACGTGACACGTTGCGCAGCAGTCGATCTCTCAACTACTGCGTCAAACATAGTGTCTAAATTAAATGAGGAGTTAAATTCAAAAATATTTTTTTTATCCTTAATATTGTATTCATTTAAGTAGATGATAATTTTTGAAAAGCAGCAAATTTTATTTGATTATATTTTACGAACATTGTTCACGTGAAGATAAATCTAAACTTTCGGTGCGTGTATGTCAATGAACTAGTGAACTTGATTAGAGAACTCATACATATATATTGTTAAAGTAAAATATAAAACCTCCACAGGTTTTATGTTTTACTTTTTAAATATGTATGAGTTCACAAATTATCAACTTGTATTCAAGGGTATAACCACTTATACCCTTGAATATAATTTGATATTGATATGATGAATTGATAATTTGTGGTGTACGAAGCGCAAGCGCGATACCCAGAATATGGATTCAACGACTTTCGTTATGTCGTCGGCACTTTGTAGATGTCACAAGCATCGTTTGAGATGACAGTGTTAAAGAAACTTTTATATTAAGAACTTGATAATGAAGTTAATTTTTATTTCTTTTAAAATTAAAAAAGGTCGTTTGTCTAATTGAATAGTGATTTCAATCAAGATTGTGCTTTTTAAACCATTAAAGGTTTTAAAACTAAAAGTTAGAAATTAAGTGTACCAAGACTGACAAGTCTATCCGATAAAATAAAGTTAAGTAAAATTTTGATTATTCAGTTCTAGATTGAAAACAGAGATTGAATTTCTTTTATTGGGTTTGCGCGAGTTATTGTATAAGAATTGCTCATGCCATAATAGAAAGATCAGCAGTGGTAGTATCATGGTGACTGCCCAGGGTACGCCAGATGTTCTCGATATGTGAGAGATATCTCTCGTAGAGGCCTTTTTAGGGGCTTTTGCCTTGAATAATACTATGAATGGAAATAACAAGTCTATTCTCTGTCTGCGACACGGTCACGCGACAAAAACAATGCTTAATGTCATTATTATTTCTGCATCTGAATTGCGTACCAAAGGAATGACTACTGAATCCTAAACGCCAAACTACATTCATTTAACTGCTTATGAAAAAAGATGACAAATTGAAGAAAAAACAAAGAGGAAGAAATTTTTGTCTCAAGTCGAAGTAAAAAAAAAAAATATTCAAAAAAGAAAATAACTTGTCTGCCTGTTTGCATTGAACCTCGCTTCGCCCAGTGCCATTATTTCAACTACGATCTATTATCATCATCATCATCTTTAAGGCCAACAACTTTACTTCTGTTGTAGACGATTCATGTCGTATTGTCTGAGAGACAACGTTTCTGATGATTCATATAAATCACCATTTTATTGACTGCGGCTTCTATCCATAATAAAGAACCATTTAGCCCCCCATTGCAAACATGTTATTCACTTAATCAAATAGACATTAACATGACGTGAACTCATCAATAATTTCATGCAAATTTAATTCGGCGTCCCCAACATTGTCGGCCCATTTTCCTCAAAAGCGAGCTCTTCGTATGAAAATTCACCATAATTCATCCAAAACTTTTCCCCCTGTCATGTTTTGTGGTAAAAAGTGGGAAAGTACCTCACTCATTTTTAATTTAGACACAAAAGTTAATAAAGGAATAACGCGAAGTTTAACAATATACGAAAATGAATATTGTTTGAGTGTTGTTTGAGAAGACGAACATACTTGGTGGAAAGGGAAATGGAATTAGGGATAAGCAGAAAATCAACTCATAGGTATCACAACGCACATAATCTGATACGGTTGCCTGGAAGAGATCGCTGATAGCAATAAGGCCGCCCATTGTACATATAATAATTGTATTTTTTATGTCTATGTTTTGAATAACTGAGTGTGCAATAAAGTGTATATCTATCTATAGGTATAATAATGAAATAGTGATTTATTTTCTGTAAATAATTCCGTATAGAAAGTTTTCACAAATCTTTTTTTGATCTAGGTGGTGCCGGCGTTTCCTACTGACTGCCTCTGAGAAGAAACGCCGAAACAAACTCAATAAATATGGTATTGTACTAATATTGCAAGAAATAGTATTATTCTACGGTTACTTCTTTTTAAATATGGAATTGCATGAGGACCGTATTAATCTCTTCAGCTAATATAGTTAAAGAGATTATGACAAGAAATTATTCTAGAAAATAATACATGGTCACATACGCATGGAAGAGAAGTGACTGGCCATTAATTCACCCACCCACCACTATGGGTACAATAACGCCGCACGTTTTACGAGTATAAATCAATTTATGTATAGCAAAAAAGGTGCATTAGGCTCCAAGGACCCCACAAACGGAACTGCGTAGAAATCATAATGTCGATTTGATAAGACCCATCCGTTATACCGGCCCACACTTTATCTGTGCTTCTCCTCTCGTATATCATCACGCTGTCACAGAAAGGAGCTGAGTAGTGGCATAAAAACGAGTTATACGTAAATTATGTTCGCACTTAAAACGAGGGCATAGAAATTTGATGGTGTGATATTTATGGAAGCAGTAACAATCTATTATTATATTAGTCGTGATATTAGTGGAACAAAAGTTAGGTAAATTATTATAATATTTATGACTAACAGCAGGGTAACTTAATTTATTCATTATGAATATATATTTTACTAACTACTTATGCTAAAGTATTAATTAAACTTTATAAAAAAAAAACATAATTGAAAATCTATCCTAAACGAATACTTAGGCATCAAAGTACTCCTCCACATCGCTCTCAACTGGTAGCGTGCCCAAAAGACTGGCAGCATTACCACGTTTAATGGCAATGCTTATTCTTTGACCAAAGAACAGGCCAGCCAGACCAGAGGGCTGGCCTGTTCTACCAAGTAGTCAGTACTACCAAGCGTTTCGCAAGGTCTCTAAAAACAGACGTGCATTCGGACCCCATGAACCGATCGTTTCGACGCCAAAAGGCTCAAATAAATAATTGCCAATGAAGTTATTATATTTGCGGCATTTGAGTGGATTCCGCTGCTGCAGCGGCAGCACCTGCGCAGCCAGCTGAGCTAGAAAGATGGGACGGGGCAAGGGTGTCGACACAGGTTGCACCATACCAGAGGCCTTCCCAGCTTCCATGGGAATAGCGACATACCGTCTGGTCTCTTACCAGGCCACTGGGTTTTAAAACAGCTGGCACTGGCTGACTGGCTGGCCAGCGGTGACAAGGGTGCGACGGATAATGTCGTTAATATTGGCGTGCCGCGTAATGCGACCTGCACTTCTACAATAAGACAGGCCATGGTGTCTGAGGTTGTCGAAAGCTTCACCACAGTGACATCAATGTGGAGCACTACAGGGAGCAACCAAGCGAAGGCAGGTAAAGAGCCAATTATTATAATGGATTTCAGAATTCTTAAGATAGGATGAACCCACCACGTTTTATAATAGATATACCAACGACTGCAACAGAAACGGACGCAATACAGGAGCTGTGCAGGAGTTCCTTTCGCGTTTATTACAATAATGGAAATACGGTTTTTGGACTCAACTTCTTACTCTGAACTATTGCATATTAGCAGAAACGGAATAACATAGTCCTTAAGCATTGCTTTTGAGCTTTGAATACTAGTTCCTTATTGGTAGAATTACCCTTAAAAAATAATCTCGTATCTAAGATTGGAGGAAACTAGCCCATGGTATGCTGTAAGAATGGCCTCGACGTTAAGCGCCGGATTATGTATTAAATTTATAAAGAAGAGGTCAACAAAAGAAAAAGTCAGTAGACTCATGACTGTCTAGGAGTATCTTTATCTTTTTTGACACGAGAATATTTCCAGTATCATACACATAATATAGCTTACGAGAACATTTTGGGGGAAAATATTTTACTACTAATGTGTGTATTGTGCAATAATAATAAATTAATCAATAAATCGAAAAAAAGGTGCGTGTGCGTACTTTAAGCACTCAGCAGTACCAATAAATACGTAAACACATTACCTAAATACATTTTCGACCATAAAGTTCCAAAACATGGCTATACAATAATTAAAATAATTACTTAAAACTTGAGTGGTCCCAAAAGGGGGTACACATGCCACCCAACCAATTAGCGTAAAGAGACATCTTCAACAGTATATATGTACCTATTACCGATCGTTATCTGAGTAATGGACATCGCGACACGTAATTGATTGATGGCTATTAACACACGTGAATAATTTAGATATTTCTATAAACATTTTTTTAAATTATGTTTACTGGGTTCATTCTGCACGAATACACGGCGTAATAATGGTACATGTTGTAATGAAAATATATAACTATCCAAGTTTCATCGCAATCAGCTGATTCTAGTGCCAACACAATTTCGGATTCCGTAGCCTAATTACGTAAAAAAGCCATAGCAACGCGATAGCAACGCGACAGAAATCTTACTGTCAGCCAATACATTATATGACACAAAAATGACATTTGACAGAAGGTATTGTGCGACCTACGCCTGTCGCTACATCAGTAATTAGGCTGCCAGTCTGCTAATGCTGCAGACAATTTCCGTACAGTGTAAAATAATAAAACCCAAATAATACTTTGCTCAACCGAGGAGTCGTATCGACCTAACGCTCATTAGACGCTTTCGACCAAGGTGATAGTCCTCGTGATAATTCCATTCCAGATAAGTCCAGTCCATGAACTTGTGAAAATAGTAATCGTATATTTAGATGAAAAAGCGTACCCTTAGTATCTACTTTGTAAAGCTAGGCATGTATTCAAAGGGAATCCATAATAGATTACATTTCCTTTAAATTAAATTCTTTCAAAGAGCCTCTACGTGTTGGCTTTGCAACCTAAATAAGGCCTTCCCAAACATCGGGAAAAAACTGCCCTCCTTTTCAACAGTGTTTACTACTATAATATAACAAAGAAGGAACTTTTCTTCATTCAGCGGAAACGCCTTAATATTTGAACCAATTACCGTCAACTACTCGGATTGCCAAAGAAATAACTTCTTGTAGTCACAGGGTCTTTCGAGAATCATTTTTTAATCATAGGCGTCACCAACAGCCCTAGATCAGAGATAGACAGGCAGACGAAACGGCAACCCACGTGCTACCGGACTGCTCTGAGGTTGCCACATACTATACGAGACCTGATATGATGATACTGATTTTTAAGAGGATTTTTTACATGTTTTTATTATAAAAAATTATATACATACTCGTATATTTCTGCAAGAACTTTTTACAAATATTGAAGGGCCTTTATTATAATTTGACGAGAAAAGTATGATATCCACTACACTTTTTATTTATTTTTGAGGGAATAAATAATTATAGGTACCTATACTAAAAAAATACTACAGTTACGAACCGTAGTACACAGTAGTAGTAGTTACAGTTCGTAATGAGAGTAATTTTTTTAAAATTCAACTTTATTCTCAAGTATGAAAATAACGGCTTCCGAAACTTGCATGTTTTCGTGACTCACAAAATGTTTTATTCAAGGAAAATCTAAAAATAATGTCCAATTTTATTTTATTAGCTTGTCTATAAACCGTTTTTTTAAAGTTTATGTTTATCAATTTTGTAATAAATAATATAATAAATTATTAGAATAATAAATGATTTAGTTGCATTAATAATTTCATGAAAAAACGTCATCAATACCTATCTGTTGACCCCATATACCTATTAATTAACTATTAGTTTGAGAGTTTGTACGAGCAACTGAATTAATGTCTAATGTACGATTATAAAGTTTTCCCACTAAATAAAAACATGGTGTATCACAAAAAATATAATTTTGGAACTAAGATAAAATATTACTATAAAACAATAATTTATTACATAAATGTGTGGCTTACAAAATTTGAATTGATTTGAAAAACCATTACATGTGGTTGATTTTATAAAAATTAAGAATAACATAAACATAACATAGCATCACGCCTGTATTCCCTGAAGAGTTAAGCAGAGGCGTACTATTGTATAACTGTGCACCCACATTTCGCCGATGCCATAAGTTCGATGTAATAGAGTTTGAGCATATTGCCATCTACCGGACACAGTTCCAGACTCCGTACTTCTACTGAGAATTTTTACACAGAAAAACCCAACAGCACTTTTCCTGACCCGGGAGTCGAACCCAGGACCTCAGGCTCAGCAGTCCCGCTTGCGATGACTAGACCAATGAGGTAGGCAAATTTAAGAAAACCACCATTATTAGCTATACTTACAATTTGTTACGTTAACGGTAGGTAATTTACGACGTTCAATCAAAGATATCTAAATGGCCTGTTTCCTATACCAAAATGGAATAACGAAACTCAATACTCGGTTACTAGGTTCTTTGTGTACATTTACTCGGTCAATATTTTCGTTTAATACAGGATCATGTATCTTCGATAGCTTCCAAAAGGGCAGCGTGAGAAATATCGCAGACGAAATATTGTATCAGCCTATAATTGTTACTAAAGCCCCGAATTCCAAAGAGTTTTTATATTTCTTCGTCTCTTAAATTGTTATACTGGTATTTCATGCTTATGAAAACCACGTCATATTAGAAGCGTCAGGTGAAGCAAAAGGGACACACACATTTTCGTAGCAGATAGATTATTTGCTACGAAAGCGTAGCTGACGTAGACCCATCTCCATCGCCGTAGCAACATAATAACGAGCAAATAATTCAACAGAAAATATTATATTTTTGTTTAACGCTTCGTGAGGTTACGTATTTATTCTTCGGGTTTGAGATATCTTTATTTTCCCATAAGAATTAAAATTCACTTACATGAGAAAATTAAACTTAGTAATAACATTCTGATTTACGCACAGTAACAGTTTCAACAAAATTAACAATATATTAGAAATATTTTAAGAGTGTAAGGTAGACTAAAAGAAAAATAACCGAGCCGAAGCATAAACACACCCGGAACAAGCGCATCTAGAAGTGGCATGTACTAAGGTGCGCTCACGTTATTAAAAATATGTGATTTTAAATATTTTTTAAATATTGACATGGATTTTGCATTTTTTATGTTTTTTGGTAATTTATTATATAATACCGCACCTTCGTACATCACATTTTTTTTACCATAATTGGTGCGTGGTGTGTAAAGTTGAATGTCATTTGAATTTCTGAGTCCAATTTTATGTTTCTTTGTAAAATTTATTTCTGTATGAATGTTTTTGTTGAGTATTTTTCTTATTAATATGCAATTATTATACATGTATATTTGTGATAAATTCATTAACTTGGTGTCTTTGTATATTTTTTTTGTTTGTGTACTGTAATCGTAGTGAAAAAGTGTCTTTATTAATTTATTTTGTGCCGTTTGCAGCGATTCAAGATTGGTTTTAGCGGCTGTGCCCCATACTTCTATTAGGTAGTCCAAGTGAGGTTTTATTAGTGTGTTATATATATTGTATCGTATTTGGCGTGGAAGGCACCGGATGACACCTCTTAGGGCTCCCGCGAGAGAAGTCAGTTTGGACCTAACCTTTTCAATATGTGGCTTCCAGTTCAGATGGCAATCTAAAATTAATCCAAGATATGTTTCGCGATCAACTTTTTTTAATGGTTGATTATTTATGGTTAATGGTGAATGGTGTGTTATTTTTTTATTTTTCGCGGCAAAGATTATATAATTTGTTTTGGCTATATTTATGGTGAGTAGGTTGCATTGGAACCACGTATCCAGAAGATACAGATCGTCTTGAGCGTCACACATAACAGCGTCCACGGAGTGTCCAAAGTAAAATAAAGCTGTATCGTCAGCGTACAACGATATATCACCTTTTAATCCAATGCCATGAATATTATTTATATAAATTAGGAATAGGAGTGGCCCTAAAATTGATCCCTGTGGAATGCCAAAATTTACGTCCTTGGGACTACTTTGGGTTTCATTAATCTTAACTACTTGACAACGATTTGTCAGGTAAGATTTTAAGATATCATGAGCCTTACCAGTGACACCAATGTCATTCAGTTTATTTAGTAGAATTTTGTGACTAATTGTGTCGAAGGCTTTCTTTAGGTCTATAAAAATTCCCAGTGCAATCTGCTTTTTGTCGATACTTAGTTTGATTTTTGTTATTAGATCTACTGTTGCAGATAGCGTATTGGATTTTGGCCTAAATCCGTATTGTTTTTTATAAAGAAAGTTTTGTGCCCTTTGGTGGTCGTCTAGGCGGTTATATAAAACACGTTCAAAGATCTTTGACAGCACCGGCAGAACTGAAATGGGGCGATAATTTCCTGGGTCTAACTTACTTCCACTTTTATAAATGGGTGTGACTTTGGCAATTTTGAGACTGTCGGGAAACGTTCCAAGTTCCAAGTGTTTATTTATACAATTTGTAAGTTCCCTTAATATTAAATGTTTCACGCATTTTATTGATTTGGTATTTATATGGTCTAAGCCTGAGCTAGTGTTAAGCTTTAGGTTATCAATAATTTTCGCAATTTCATCTATAGTACATGGTCTCATTTGTGAAAGTGTGTTCAGGATTCCAGTTGCGTTTGCTCCTTTGGTCTGAATTAAATTGTTATGGTATTTTTTGGGAATTTGACTAGCCAGAACTGATCCAATGTTTGAAAAGAAGTCATTAAAATATTCACAAATGTCAGTCTGATTAGTCACAACTCCAGTTGGCACCAGCAGTTTACTCGGTGCTTGCGAGTTTCTGACTTTATTCCTGGAGAGATCATTTATAAGACTCCACATTTTTTTCGGGTTCTTCTTACATAGATCAAAAGCATTATGGTAGTAAGTACTTTTAGTTTTCTGTATAACTTGGCTGACTTTATTTCGTTGATGAATAAATTTTTCCTGTAATAATTGATCATTTGCGTTGTTCTTGTACTTTTTCCATAGTATATTTCTTTTATTAATCAATTTTATAATCGTTTTGTTTATCCAGTCTTGCCTAGGCGGATTCAGTACTTTAATTTTTGTCATTTTACTGTTAATTATACTGGTTTGTAGTTTTTCTTCAAATAGTTGGTATGAATCATTTTCATTGCTATTATATCCTCTTAGAGTATTGTATAATTTTTCATAATTGACTGCTTCATATTTTACTCTTTTAGGCGGTTCGGGTTGATGGTTTTTAACTTCAAAATATATTTGCTTATGGTCCGACATAGGAGTATCAATTATAGCAAAATGGAACTTGGTATCAGAAAGATTTGAGCATACGTGGTCTATTATAGTTTTCGTTGTAGCAGTTTCTCGGGTACAATAGTTCTCATCGATTTCATTTAAAATTCTATAGCCACTGGTTTGTAATTCTTCTTTGTATTTGCCCGTTGTCTGATCTAAATTTAGAAGATTAATATTGAAATCTCCAAATGTGATTACTCTTTTCCCATTATGCAACTGTTTGGTGTATGTTTCAAGGAAGTTTCTTATATTAGACGCGTCTGGTTTTCGGTATATACAAGCAATATCGAGGGAGGATTTTTCAAGATGTACCCATAGATAGTGGTTGTCGTTAAGGGAAAGTTCCTCAATCATGTGGTGTTTTAGGTTGTTATGAGCAAAAATCGACACTCCACCACCTCTTGCGCTGAGTCTATAGTTGTAGTAGTGTGTATATCCAGGAATTTGGAGTCTTCTTGCTTCATAATCAGTCTTAATCCACGTTTCAGTAAGTATAATTATATGTATGGTACAATGAAAGGATGCTACTACGCACTTTAATTCGTCCAATTTCCCTGGTTTCACGATACTACGTGCGTTCGCATACAAGAATTTTATAGATTTATTGGTTGTGGTAATATCGTTATAATTGTCACATAATTGGTAAGATATATTGTCATTTGCGTGAGAGTTTTGAATACGGGTATTTTTTTCCAGCGTTAGTTTTTTGAGGGAATTTCAATTATTTTTGGTAAACCTTTAACATATTTTATTGTTAAGTTTTTATTTCCATTTTCAGATCGAGTTTTAATTTCTTCCTTCAGATTTCTCAGAAATGCTTGCTGTTGGGGTGTCTGGTCAGAGTATATCTTGACACCGTCACCGTTTACATAAGTTTTACTTCGTAGGATAGATATTGCTGTTGCCGATGATTTGAAGCATACTTTTAGTGGACGATTTTTTTCAGAGTCATACTTTCCGAGGCGTATTATTTTCTCAGGTAAGCAATGAACACCAGTCATTTTAATAATTTTATTAATTTGTTCCATATCCATAGCTATTCTTTCATCTTTAGATGTTGAAATTGGCTCTTTTATTCCCACAATTATGATATTTTTGCTCCTTTGTTCACGTTCTCTCACTTCCATCATAATAGACTCATATGCATCAGTTGTTCCGAGCACGGGTGGAGTAGATTTTGAGTTCTCCTTAATCTTATCAATTTCAGACTGTATTGTTTCGAGTTTCTTTTCGGTAACTAGGGCTTTTTGTTGCATATCCGAGATGTCTGATTTCAATGTGTTTTGTTCAGTAGCGAGATTATTCATAGTAATTTTTATATCGTTCACTTTTTCTATTATAGTTGTAATATCTCCACTTACTTTATCCATAAATTCCTTTTGGTTAGTTGTAATCGTAGCCATCATTTGCAGCATTTGTTTACGGAATTCGCATAATTCATCTTTAAAGTAATTACCATCATCAGTAAATTTGCGTTTGCTACGGAAGGTAATTTGGCTATTAGGAGAATCCGATACTACTTCATTTCTTAACAGATTCGGTTCCGAACCACTCAGGCCACTTCCAGGAGGCGATCGTTGCACGTTCATAGTGATCTGTGGCACAAATACCACAAGTGATGACACGAAGCAAGTTGTAATAACGGTTGAGCGAATGGGTCAAAAAATATTGTACCTGTCTCTTTTCCCCGAGGGGGTGAAGAGCGGTTACCTTGCTTGGATGTTGAGTTTCTTCGCAGCAAAAGTCGTAAGATCACACAAACAGTGTAATCAACTTTGGCACTTTAGTTACACCAGTAGAAGTATTATTTTAGGTTAATTGGTTTATTAAATAACTTTTAAATAACTTTTATAGGTAGCAAAATTGTTAACAACACGTCTGCACTGTACGCAAACTTTGAAAAATATTCTTAGTAGCCATTACATGGATAAATCCGCTAATAACTTAGCTAAGATTTGTTGAAAATATTGATGGAAATTACTATAAACTATACACGTATTACTGTCGCACAATATTGTAAGCCCTTAGTTAATTGTCAGACTATACAAGCGTAATATATTACTTATACAATAGGTACTGTTGTTAACACGACCATTAATTATTGGCCTAATCTAATGTACAATGTAGGTGCAGCTTGGACAACTTGATAGTTTAGTTACGCTAAAAGCTACATTGTCTTCATTTAGATCTACCTGTTATAACCTAAATATCTGGAACCACCTTAATATGTTATACAGAGTGGGTGATGACATAACGACAATTAATTAAAACACGACTGCTATTGAGCAATTAAAATACTTTAAAATTATATTAGGCGTTACGTCAAAATTCCAAAATCGATATTGCAAACATCAATATTGTATTAATTATAAGTAGCTGGTGATTTTTGAATTGCACTTTTTTTTTGGTTGCATTTTACGCATGTAAGTAAAATTGCTTAGAGAACTCGTAAAGACTGTTAAAGTTATAAATAAAGTTTGCTATTTTTTGTGTATGAAGTTTTAACGCAATACTGATAATATCGTCTCAATTGTTGTCGTCATATCGTCACCACTTTGCATAAACATGATGATGCGTATTAAGTCAAACAAAAAGCAAAATAAAATATAATTCCGATGGTGGATTAAAATAATGTTCGAAAACAAAAACCAATCGCAAATTGAAATAGTTCTTCGCATTGTACACAATAAAGTCACGCATGTTTACCCCGACGGGTTATGCAGAGGAATACTATTTGTTTACATTTGGCGGATTCCTAATCTGAAAGTAAATTATGGGTACATATAACTATCGACAGACCCCTGTATATAATAAAGATTTATACGCCAAAAATGTAATATTATAACCCTCTGCATGTTACATAATTTTTGTCATAAATATCAATGCAACCGGAATATGTGGAGCTCATCCATCACAAACTTGCGATTACTTTCCTGCTAGAACATTAATGGAACCAGAGGCATATCTTTAAATATATATTAATATTAAGGTTTTTAAATAGTAGGTATCGTATAATTAAGGTTTTACGCACTCGAACCTCAAGTGGGTACTGTAGAGGTTTTATAAAAGAATACAATCTTTGGTATGGATGCTGGTGAGCAATAAAAAAACAAATATTTGAAAATGGACGTCAGTGTGTGACACAATAAAATGATGGGCCTTATTATTTGAATTGATTGTATTTGAGAGATCGTTGCGATCAATTCTGAGTTTAATATTTTAACTGCAGTTTTATTTCTGGATCCTGTAGTACACAACAAAATTTAATATTTTCTACAAATACTTTGGTGACAATTACCGTCTCTGCTTAACCCTTCGGGGAATAAAAATATGATGCTATGTTATGTACGTTTTTAATATACCGACAAATCTACTTAAACGTAATAAAAATATCATTTACATTCAACTGAATGCTGCCAAATCTGTTTTTCAACTCAAAAATTATTTAAGCCACATACTTATGCAAAATTAAGTACATAATCAAATTAAACTAAGTACGATTTGGGATAGTTTTAGTTACGGTTGAACCAAGCAGTTCCGGAAAATTATAGAGAAATTCCGACAGACCGTCATAAGCTCTAAGAGACCCAAATAATCTGTTTCCTGGAACATTGTATATGATTGTAATAAATACCTACATTATACATGTATGGTATGGTATGTATGTAGGTATGTGGGCCCCTAGGGCTTCGTCATGACCATAGGTTGACCCGAAATTCGGATCCAAGTAAACAATGTAGAAACCTCTATTTAAACCAACGTAGGTTGTAAAGGTTTTGTTTAAGACCTATGCCAAAAATAACTGGGGTTATAACTAAATAACGTGTTACATGATGTTACGTTAGAAACAGTCAGTTAGCCAGCCTTGCTAGTGACTGAAACAGACTGATGCCACGTTACGTTGAATGACGTAACGTGAGATACAACAGGCAAGAGCTGCGAACGGTTGACACGTTTCGCGAATTTCATGTCTGGCCTGAACAGCAGTTATTTTTTTCATTTAAAAGTTTAAATGATCATTATAAATAAGGAAAATGTATTAGCCTAATAGAATATAATAGACTATATCTTTATTTCATGTAAACTAATTTCAGGCACTTATGAAATGTCGACACTCAAGGTGCACGGTTCCAAATAGGGAAGAACCAGCAAGAAACTTCGTAGAAACTCTTAGAAAATAATAGATCTTACAATCTTAGTTACAATATATCGCAACACATTTACATTTAGTTATGTTATAAATATAACCAAGTTTTAAATGTCTTATTTATTTGTATGATGGACACAAAGACCAAACTCTAAACCAAAAAAAGCTTTAGGACAGCTCATATAGGACTGAGAACAAGTCTTTCGACCGAATTTTGGATCAAACTCAGTATCTCTATCATTAATTTACATAATATTACCCTAGGGTACAATACACAACATTGTACTTCGACCTACTTATACTACGCTCATGTGAGTCGAGTCGCAATCAGCCGGCAACAATTCCACGTGGAACAAAAGCAGAGGCACTATGGCATTTATGTACCCTTCTCGGGTTGGGGCCATTAGATCGGGTATCATATTTCCAAATTTAAATTTTATGTTATAAGTTAATTTTTAGAATGGCAATTCAATTAAAATGGTGGAATTTTTCCAAATATTTCTACTATTTTAGAAGTTATTTACAAACAAAAGTTTCTGATATATTTATGAAAGCACCAGCGTGTATTGTATTTCGATAAAAGTCCAAGTCTAAGTCTCTCAAGAAACTCCATATTAAAAAAGATTGGCGACGTAGCTTTAGCTATGTAACTACGTCTGTTTTACACCGCAGCACTGTTTACTTGAATATTTACAATCAAAGCTAAACTCATGGCCACGCTTGGTAAACCTCAGAACAATCAATATCTATATAACAATCAATTCACTTCACTTCAGAGTAACCACCATTATTCGCCGCGAGGAATAGCGTCCTAATTGGTGGTGATCTTCAAAAGCCCAGATTCTTCATGCCTACCAAACTCATCAACACGAATACCTTCCGTTTTTATCCGGTATTTTATATTGTGTTTATGTTATTTTCTATTTAATTAGCGAACGGTTTGGTCAAAATTTAGATATATTATGAGATGGTTGGTGTACCTACATATGTAGGTACCTAAAAGTAGCAAAACAATTGTAGTAGCTCGCAAAGTCTTAAGCTAGTCATATAGTATAAATAAAAATATCTATGACATAAGTATGAGATCCGTAGTTTCAAAATTTAAATTGGTCCTAAGTTACAGTCAGAGGACCAAATTATTCGATTAAAATTATTTGATTCGAATCAGATATAAACACTCGCGTTGCTTTTGTTTCATTTTTATTGACATCGCAGTGGCTAAAATAATATTTTCGCGTTATTAAAAAAAAAATATACAACCCAGAAACAGCTTATCTGGGATTAAACAGATGGTAGTGAAATGGATACTAAAATTTTTATGTTTAAGTAAGTCCTTGGTTCCAGCATACTTTAAGATAAATAAAGCGGTCCTTCCATCTTTATGGACACTTTTAAGTTTGAGATACTTAAACAACGTTTTCGTTAGGATCTAAAAAGGATGATAGCAATAAAACACCAGACTCTATAATAGCTGTTAATTATTTGCGAGGTGTTATAATCCAAAGTAGTGTTACAAGAATAGTAATATAATTATATAGCCATCAGAAAGATACCATTAGAATCGGTATGTCCAGCTTTTGAAGTTGGGTAGGCTTCATTACAATATCCGCAAGTTAAACGTACACTATGGTCAGCGCCTGTATGAGTGCCGTGAGCAATGTATGAGAACAATGTAGTAGAGTTGGCAGACTACTGACATGTTCAAACACTTTCCTCTTTCAGCTCACTCTGAATAAATATTAAGTCTGGGTATATGTTTAGGTAATGTACTGAAGCAAGAAAAAAAAAGTATAGGACCAAAAAGGCTACTGTGATTAAAAGGCCTTTTCAAATTACTAGTACGATACGATACTATCAGCAGTGCATAAAACAACTATTTAATCCGTACAAAGTATGAGTTTTCAATATACATAGGTACGGCAATGTGACCTATAGGACAACAGAAACGTAGTCACACTAGCTTATCACTCAAGAGTATCGTAATCCCATTTCCCACAAACGACTTAAGCCTCTCACACTACACTATCGTTGGATTCGTAGAGATCTTCGTATAAATTGCGACACCTATATCGCATACAATATTTACACGGCATCTAGCAGTCACAAGCGCGACTGTTGTGCGTACGGTCTCCGGTTAAATTCTCGGCTCGGGCAAAGCGTTATTAGATTTCTCTATAAGGAAATTCAAGTACCAGTCGGACTTTGAAATTGGGCTTGGTATGGCAATACGCTTAGGGGGTCTATTACATAGGATTTAATGAGGGTGTTACAATACACTTATGCTTTACCTGTGAGAATAAAAGGGTCATTCAGGTCGGTTTATCTTATGATCATCATTATCATTATAACATTACCATGATAATATTTATCTAGGGATTTGACTTGCTTGCATTTAATGGTTCTCTTTGAACTTAACCTGTAATTCTAACAAGACCGCTGCGACAAAATTTTGTCGTCATCATAAGGCGCGATGCCTTTACAAACCTGTTTCGGCATGAGATAATACGACGAAAAAGGCCCAGCCAGTCATCTATCGATCTTTTTACGTCCGCTTTCCTATTTGAGAAGCTTACTGACTTTAACCTGTCTATAGTCACTTCAGCATAATGATATTAAGGCAAATACATGCACATACACCTACGTAGATTTTAATTCACCTGCAGAGACTTATAACTATGTATATGTATATAAATGTAGTTTTGGCAGCTATAATTTAACCAAATGTAGAGGTACAGGGGAAACTACTCTCTCACTGCGCATAATTACTAGTGGCACGCCTAATTGGCGTTGCGGTTTAGCTAATTATTCCTGGAATGAGTAGGCATCTAATGCGTCTGTTATGCCTGAAACACGAGCTAATTTTCACACCGGTAACGCGCGTTTATGTGCTCGTTTGTACCATTTTGGTTTGCTGGGGTTAAACAATCGTAGATTATAAAAGTGGCGAGTAGGTTTAGGGCTTAGAAGTATAAAAGATTGTCGGAATAATATTTTGTTCTTCCATTTATGTCTATCAGACGTCATCTCAGAATTTGGCCTGAAACAAGACGAGCACCTTTGGTTCATTGCTCCTTTGTAATAAAATGGGATCTGGATTTCTTTCCTTTCTTTAAGAATTTGCTCCACACTAGATATATTTTCTGCATCGTGGGTGCATTTACAAACACGGACATAAAACAACTATCTGCATCAAGTCATTCAAATATTTTATCTGTGGGAGATCAAACCGATCGTTCAACCACCGCCACAACCGTGTCGTCAAATTATGTAAAAAAGGTACGTTCTCTATTACATAGGTTGTCATTTAAAAAGATGTAAACAGTAAACAAAAACCCAAAATTATCATTATATTTCTCTAAAACATCCTTGAAAATGAAAAGCCGTTAATTAATAAGCACTCCAACCGATTCGGGTCAGGCGTTTGAACTTTATTTTAATCAAAACGTTCATTGTTTGTCTTAAGTCAAGCTTCGATTATTAAAATGTGTATTGATCGAAATGTTTTAGAATCCCTTATTATAAAAACAAAGTTTGATTGTTTTGTCAAAGGTTTGTTAGCTTTATTGTATAGTTTGTTTGGTTATATTAAAGCTGTCTGTAACTAAGTAATTAGTATTCCTTTAAATTAGGTTGACATATTTCGTTTTATTTCTTTACTTAAGTTTTTACTTTTACTTCTGGTGACTAGATAAGTATGAGCTGTGACAAAGGAACCGCTAGCCAGTAAGCAATGATGGTGTCGAGGCTAACTGCCCAGGTTGCGCCAGGCGTGGAGGCTTTTTCCTCGCACCGTACATTTTTACTATTACATTTACTATCGAAAATATTATTTAGTATTGCAGCAGGCCTAATAACTCAAATAATAGCAGATGCATATACTATAGGTTTACATTTATTATAGGTTGACGGCACGATTGGAGCAGTAGTTGAGAGATTGACTGCTGAGCTACGAGTTGCGGGTTCGATTCCAGCACGGAACAAATATTTTTATGATCTACAGTTAGTTGTTTTGGGTTTGAGTCTTTGTGTATGTGAATACACACTGTGCCTCGGAAAGCACGTAAAGCTATTGGTCCTGCGCCTGATCTCTCTCCGGTCGTGTCAGATTGCCGTCCCATCGGGCTATGAGAGTGAAGGAATAGAGAGAGCACCTGTGTTTGCGCACACACTTGTGCTCTATAATATCTCCTGCGTAGTTGGCTAATCTCCGGTGAAATTGGCCGCCGTGATCGAAATTGGTCAGGAGGACATTATACTATAGGTATTCTAATAGAAACATGTTAGTATGTTACATAAACTGAATTCACAGTTTCATAACATTGTTTAAATATTAATAGATTTCCATGAATATTTATTATTATTCTATTAATATACGTTAGATTAACATTTGTTGATATAATGTAAAACAAATGAAAAGCTAAGTAATTCGCTCTGGTAAAGGCCAATTAAGGTATTAACATTTGTACTGTTCCCACAAACTTTTAATTACACTAACTTACCAAAAGTTAGTATTTGACTTTACTGTGAAAATGATAGAGGGCTTTGTTGAGGTTCTCTAGTACGTATGATAGACTATTCCAATTTGAAAGATTGAGGACCAAATTACCCTTTTTTAATAAATGTATATACAATATACATCTATTAAAAAAGGGTAATTTGAAAGGTATCAACTGTTGAATGATTTTGCTGCGATGACCGTGAATACATACATAACATCGACCTATTTTGTCTATGGGGGCAGAAACTACAGATTCATGATACGAACCTAACATACTTCAGTTCTTCTGATCCAAACAATTATAAATGTGAAAGTAACTCTGTCTGCCTGTTTGTTACCTCTTCATGACTAAACCACTGAACCGATCGCTATGAAATTTTATAAAGAGGTAGCCTGGGATCTGGAGAAGAACATTAGGCTTATTCCTACTATTGCAGCAAAATATGAATTAGATATCTATTGTAATAATAATAAAATACACGCAGACAAAAGTTGCGGGAAAAAGCTAGTCTTTTTATAAATGCATAATTGCGATTACTACATACGCACCTAAACTTTTTGAAGGTCAGTTCTTGGAGGGCATGAGCTCCTAACTGAAATTTACACTTACATTCACGCTATAAATTGACCGTGAGTAACATTACGAACACCTATCTACTCAGATATTTAAATCACTAAATATATCGCTTTCAGCATTCCATACCCCTTTATAACAAATAAGCATCAGTACTAGCCGAGGCTACCGCGCACATTTTCAAACTCCAGACTAAGCCTGGCAAAGCCTTTGGCTCACGTTGGCGCATTGGTTAAGCGTATAGCTTTCGGCGCCAGGTGTTGCGGGATCGATTGCCGCATGGAACAAATATTTGCATGGTCTACAGATAGTTGTTTCGGGACTGTTTGTGTTTGTATGTGAAATGTATGTTTCTGAACTGTGCCCACGATACAGGATAAATCCAAGAGTAGGGCAAAGTTCTTAAAAATATAATATAATAGTTACACTGAACCTTAAAAAACCTACGGAGGGAAAAGGACCAGCCTTGCGTACACTAAGTTTATCAATATTGTCATCCTACACGATACCCGCTTTAAACTATTGACAGATAGGTAAATATAACTGTCTCAAGTTTCCGTTTACATAATGGGCAATTGTGTTCATTAATGTACGTAACGAGCCTACCCACGAAGCCTGTCGAAGTTTCGACCCTATGTAAATGAGTTTTAATGGGACACGAGTAGTTAGGGTAAACTATTATTGATATGATGTTATATTTATATGTTTTGATTGAATATTCAGTATTCTCCACACAATCGTTCCTGTTCGAAGTTTTTAAGATCAATCAAGTTGGTCCTATGGCTAATAATCGACAAGAAATTGCATATTTGTTGATCTTACTCCAAAATCGGATCGAAAGTATTTTATTATTATTATTCTCTTTATTCGCTTATATATACATATAGATTACATTTTTAAATATTAGTATAAAAATATATAAAAACATTTAAAGATATAAAAAATAGTAGCCCACCGGTATCTGGAACAGGGTCCAAGCTACCGGCGGTCAGGGCTCCAGAGAAAGGAACCTCCTAACAATGCGAGCCGTGTCAAGAAGTACCGCTTTCTGAATCAGGCCCTTGACCCAGCCGCCCAACGAGAGCCTCCTCAGGTGTTGGTCGAGGCTCTTGGCTATCAAGCCATTGGCTGAAATGACTATCGGCACAATGATCGCTGAGTCCACATCCCACATGTCGACAATCTCGCGAGCCAAGTCAAGATACTTGATTTCTTTATCTTTCTCGGCTTTCACGAGGTTCCCGTCATGCGGGACTGTTATGTCAACGATCATTGCGCGCCGCTCTAGTCGATCCACCACCACTATTATTATTATTATTATTATTTTATTCAGATAATACAATCCATATGGTTAGTAAAGACATACACAACTTACAAACTAGTATTAGTACATAAATATCATCATATAAAATTCAATTAATTTACCATAATACAATAATATAATACAATACAAACGACACACCTACTTCTGGGCACGGTTTGTAGGCAACACTTGCGTCTTCGTCCAGTGTTTTAATATAAGGCCATCAGTCCTATCCGCCACAGTCATCAAGAGACTGTTGGCGCTGCCCCGCACCCGCCGCATCAGGGAGGCGACACGCTTTCTTATGATTGCATAGAAATCATCTATACGTGCCTCAGCGAACATCCCTGATGCGCTGCAGTGTCGCGGCAGCCTCAACAGTGCCCTGTATGCGTTATTATATTTTATAACAGTCATGATTTTTTTTATGCATTACTGAATGAATTTTTCTTGAGCATTGCAAATAAAAAATAAAAAAATCACGGATATTGACAATGAATGTAGCTGGTCGAAAAAATGTTCAATGTAAACAACTGACTGTGATTTTTTAAATAAAATTATTCTTTGCCAGGAACCATACGGTCAGCAGAAAAATCTCTGCCAAACATAGCTGAACTTACGGCTTATATTAATATTACCTTTTTCACACGTACATAGTTTGTAGTTTTGGCAATAAATATCTTCAATTCTTATTCTATTTAATTCTAAAGTTAGAACGCCCGAGATAAATCATTTCTGAACTAATATGTGTCAGAGTTCTTGACAGGGTATTATAAGTCTGACCGGTATCACAGGGGTATTAGATTTGATACTGCGCTAAAATAGGGTAGTAAATCTTCTATATACATACATAATATATAAACCAAATACCACTCTTTCACTAATTCACTTACTCCGTTATTCACTTACTGACTACGAAATCTAAGGAGGTTTAAAAACCTACTATATTTAAAGGTAGGTTTCCAATATAGTGTACGCTTCCATTAGGAAAGGATTTTTCAAAATTCAACCCTAAATGGGAACGGGATTTCAAAGTGTGTATGCAAAATCTTACGCTGCCGGAGTTTGGGGCTCAACCGCTATAAATATAAATAGACAGTTGTTTGTTTTCCTTATTGTGATGGATTTGGGTTTGAGTGATCAGCATTTAGCTTATTAAAGCTTCAATTACTTAGATTGGTACAGTCTCAACAATTTTATCTATAGATATAGATAAAATTGTTAAAACTGAACCTAAGTAATTGAAGAAATCAGTATACAGTACTGTTCTTTGTTGAACTGTACTTTTAATATGAAATAGAAGAAATTTTTTTTAAAAAGCTTGACGCTTATATTCTCGGTCAGGCTAGAGATGTTCTGTAGTGTAACCTAATTTCATCGATTAAAATTATCCTTGAATTTCAACCAGACTCTTTAACCAACCTGGGAATCAAACGTACGATCTAACGCTCAGCAGCTATTGTCTCGAACAATGAAAAAAGTTAAATTATAGTAGAGTTAATTACTTAGGCGGTTGGATGGTTTCGAATGAAAGATAACAGTGATATACCTTCAAAAAGGATAGAGATAAAGCATAAAATGTCACAAAAAATAATTATAGCTTTTGTGATAATAATAAGTGTCTGATTACTGACTACAGCATACATACATACTTTATTAAAAAAATTGTGTGTTATAATTTTATATTCTACGTCGCGTATTTTTAACAGTCTTTCATAAAATTTCAATTAGAAAATTTCAGTAGCTGTCCGAAGTTTGTACTCGCCCTTATGACACAGGAGAGCCTTTTTCTTAGAGTGCCAATCCATCATTGGAGATTGGCATTCAGCTCTTTGCAACGCTCTTAATCCATGGCAATTTTGTATTTTTCTTCCGCGGTTCTTGTATAGAACAATACAAAACATAAAAAATTGAATAAACATCAGCAAAGTAGGTATTCATCAATAAAGACCCGTCTGAGGCTAGACTCTAGTCTAGTCTAGCAGCGGGGTGATCTTTCAGCCCCCAAGATGTAGCTGTGGGCTTAAAGATCCTCCCGCTGGATATCCCGATTACCCATAGTGAATTTACTTCCAAGACATCATCTTCCCTGGAAATCCGAAACCGGGAGAAATGGGGGTTTCCGAAGAAAACCGGGAGAGGTGGGAGTTCTCTGGATGATAGGTGTGTTCGCGGCGTAACACAGACAATGGAGCACTTACTGTTGTAACCTACCTACCCTCTCCTGAAATGCTAAGGATCCAATAGAGGCTAATGAAAGAGCCGCCAAGCCGGCTTTTTTCAGCCCGACATATTTAAAATATCTATCGAAACAGAAAGAAGAAAAAGGTGTTCAACAATACCCCTCTGCTTAACCCTTCAGGTAATATTTATTCGTGTTGCTATGTTATGGATTCCTCTTTCAAGACAAGTAAAAATTTTTATTTCGAGTAGGCCTTTACAGGCTCTTTCAAAACGTTGTGATTCTAGGTGCACGGTTCCAAAGTGGGGGTAGGTCCTATGGAGAAGAGACCGGCAAGAAACTCCATGGATACTCTTTAATATAACAAGCTCTCAAGCTCAACTCTCCTCTAATATAACAAGCCTATATAAACGCATAACAAACACTAAACAAGCACGTACTGTATATAATTGGGTGGCTCACTCCCAATTATTTCGGTTGATTTATCTGTAAACGTATTGCGTTAAGTTTAAGCCATTATTATTAAAGATACAGATATTCGTCGTAATTCCACTGAACCCTGATGAATCCTGGGGCAAATAAACTTTGCAGATATGGTACAGGCGAACAAATTGTTAAGTGAACAGATAAACCTAGGTGAAGTTTTCTTAGGAAATTATGCAAGCAAGGAAAGAGGCTACACGTGTGAAAAATGTGTTATTCTGGCACCCTGGGCAGTCAGTTTCGATACCTTCTTGCTGAATGGCTAATCTCTCCACTACGGTATAAGCGATTCTCATCTGATAGCTCGTGCCGACATGACATAAAGAATAAAAGGAAATTATTTATTTAGTTTATTAAAATTGAGTAGTCCGCCAACCCTCACTGGGCCAGCGTGGTGGACTAAGGCCTACCCCTTCTCATTCTGAGAGGAGACCCTTGCCCAGCAGTGGGACACTAATGAGTTGAATTTATTTATTTATTTATTAAAATTGAAAACGAATTTATTCAAATACACTGATTAAATAAACAAATTAAGACTCTTTCACTGTCTTCTCCCAGTACTTCACGCTTTCTAATATTCCAGGTCTGGTTTCCAGGAGCGCATTGAGCTCCTTTAATATAGATATGGGTGACTTTGTTTGCGCAAGGGTACGACAACGGGGTTTGGCAAATAACTAACCTATATCTTTGTCAAATTATGCATACACTCGAGTTATATTGTAATTTAATTAATAGACTTAATTTTTTTTATGCTACTAAGCTGGTAAATAATTATATGGCTCGCCTGATAGAAAGCGGTTACCGTAACCGATGGGCGCTTGCAATACTAGGGGCATCAGTCATTACTCGTGCGCTGCTGACCTTGTTGGAGCGTACACTAAGGTTTGATTTAGTACGGAGAAGTTACTGTAAATTGTTGCTGATAAACATGTGTTTCTAGTTAAGTGTGTGAAGTGTAGCTTTAGTTAGTGAGTCGTGCTATAGTGAAATTGTTATATTGTTCTTACATATTATGTTCTAGCTTCCGCTCGCGGCTTCGCCCGCGTGGTTTACGAACCCGTAGCCTATGTGCTATGCCAGACTATAATCTATCTCTGTATCAAATTTCATCCAGATCCGTTCAGCCGTTCTGGCGTGAAAGAGTAACAAAGATCTATCCATCCATCCATCCTCACAAGCTTTCGTATTTATAATATTAAATATTAGTAGGATGTATTGAGTATGTATTATAGCTGATCGGAAACTAAGACCTTATTATCTTTATAAGGTTTAAAGTAGAAGTTTATTAAATCGTTACCGATAACGTTATTATAATTTTAATGTCAGTTAATAGATAATTTCAATTTTCAAAATACTATTACACATAAGTTTAAATTCACCATCCATTTTATGACTTAATCCGCGCGTGTAGCAAAAGACAAACAGTGTTTTAGCGCGAACAAGCGACGGCAGAACAAAAGTTCCATAGAGCCGACGCGTCAAAGGAAGACGTTTCTAAACAACATACATAGAACAATGCGCGACGGTGCAACTGTCTATCAAATAGTTTTTAGGGCATGCTTACACTGAAAACAACCTTGATTAAATGGAAGTTAAAAGATTTAGATTAGTTATAATTTATAATCATGTGTTCTGAACACAATTAAATATCGGATACGTCAAAAAATAGGATTTTTACCTGTTCCACCTGTTTCTAAGAAAAGAGCCTCCAGATGAGACGAACCCTGAGATTCGTCTGGCGTACCCTGGGCAATCACCACGATGTCATCATTGCTGACTGGCTAATCTTTTCACTACGGCATGAGCGATTTCCATGTGATAGCTCGTGCCAATACTACAAAAGTAGACAAAATAAATGTTGTTGAAGAAAATAGAGGAGGAAAGATGATGGGCCATCTTATACGATGTGATAGTTTCAATATATATATATATATTATAAATTTTGCCCCACACTAGGATTTCTCCTGTATCGCGGGTACAGTTTACAAACACAAACACAAACACAGACAAGCAGACCCGAAACAACTATCTGTAGATCATACAAATATTTGTCTCGTGCGGGGATCGGATCCGCGACACATAGCGCAGAAAGCTAATCGCTTAGCCACTGCGCCAACCGTGTCGTCTTGATCTGAAGGTAAAATAAGGTTTTTAAATCATAATGGATTGAACGGCTAAAGTCATTATCCTAACTAATATTATAAATACGAAAGTAAGTTTGTTTGTTACCTTTTCACGATCATCGTGAAAAATTGTATATATGTACATCGTCAGGAGTACAGAAAAGGATATAGGGTACTGTTCATTCAGAAAAAAGTACTGTTCCCGAGGGAAAGAACAATAACTGTCTTAGGACGCTAGATGGCGCTACGTGTGTTCTGAAAAAATGCACGGGTTCGTAATAAATGCGAGCGAAGCCGCGGGCGGAAGCTAGGTAGCCTATATTGTATGACAAAAAACATGGAATGGAACACGTGAGCTTCAATAAATCATACAAATACAAATTATACACGGTAAGTAAGCATTACGGGTCGGTTTAAATTACTGGTTTAATACAATTGGAACATAGTATTACGCCTTTATTTCTAGGAGGGTTCGGCAGAAGGCTACTATTATACACCAAACGCTTCAAGGACGTTACCTTAAAGCAGTACATTCAAAATTGACCTGTTATTATTCGACACGATTCCAAACTTCGGTCTACTATTGAGAATTACCTTACAAAATAACACTGTCCTGTCCTGTCTGGAAATTGAAGACCGAAGACCTCAGTCGAGATCGAGAATAAAAAGGTACGTACAACGTGTAATATATAATAAGTAATTAGAGTGATTAAAGTTTTTTACTCATTACGTCGAAACAGGGGGGGGGGGTCGTAGCTACATAGCTACTGCGCAGATCGATCGATCTGCGAGGTTAAGCAGCGCTTGATGCGGTCAGTCCTTGGATGGGTAACTATTTTTCACAAATCGAGACACCTCCATGCCTCGGAAAGCACGTTAAGCAGTTGGTCCCGGGTGTCATACGAAGACAGTCGTTAAGGGTGTCAGTAGCCCAAAAAGTCTGACATCCAGTCTAACGTTAGAGTATCAGTGTCTCCCAGTAATTGGGTGGCGGAGGTCAGATGGCAGTTGCTCCGTGTAAAATACTGATATTCAGCCGCAACCGATTAGATTGGAAGCCGACCCCAATGTAGTTGGGAAAAAGGCTAGGCAGATGATGACGTCACAACAATAAGGCTTCTCATTACAACATAATCACTTAAAATCCTGAAAGTATATTAAGTCGTAAAACTTTGAAGTAATTATGTCGAGCGTGAGTTGTTATGTATAGCTAGCTAACTTCAAGGTAATTAACATAATACCTAAGGCTCTAAAGGTCAAAAGGTAAAAAGTTGCTATCGAGGACCAATTTGGCCATGTACTTGTTAATGAGCGAAGGACCAGCTTTTTTATTAACAGGATTAATCTCACTAGCAAAATATTTATTTATAACAGTATCAAGCCTGTATTCCCTGAAAAGTTAGGCAGAGGTGTCTACTATTGACAGATGATAATCATTTATGGCACGATTGGTATACTGAATAACCAATTGGTTTCCAGCGTTACAGGGCGCGGATTCGAATCCGACACGCTTCAAATATTGGTATGGCCTATAAATTTAATAGCGTTTCCGGGTCTAGCAGCCTAATTACCGATGTCGCGACAAGCGTAGATCGCGCGATATCTTCTGTAAAACGTCATTTTTGTGACATATAATGTATTGGCTGACAGTGAGATTGCTGTCGCGTGGCTGTCGCATTGCTGTCGCTTTTTTACGTAATTAGGCTATAGGTCATTGCATGTACCTGAGATTTATGTCTGTAAACTTTATCTGCAAAACACGCTAGCAAAACAGGCTAGTGGACATTGCTAAAAAAAAAGAATCAAGAAGCATGCAGCCAAAGGGTAAGTTGAAACGATAGGCAGAAACTTAAATTGCTCTTGATATGATTTTTACAAACGTGAAATGGATAATTATCAGAGGAGAGTTTCTTCACAAATAGAAGCTTTAGTGGATAAATTCTAAATAAATAAACACTACCAATTTTGTGTATGTCAAACCTCAGTTAACTACATTTGGAATTCAGCTTCCCGCCATCCACTAATTGCTATTGCTAATTGCATTATAGAAGCAAACAATACGTTCGATTGCCGTGTAAATACCAGATCAGTTGGTGTATGGCCCATACACCAACTGATCCGGTATTTACATATCCCATACAGTATGGGATATTTAGCGGATGATGTGTATGCTATTGAATTTGCTATAGATTTAATAAAGTCGCTTGCAGGCAAAGTTGTTTGCGCAAGTGCTATTATTGTGCATAAATGTCATTATATAAACACGTATTGCTTAGAGACATTTGCGAGTATTAGAGATATTAGTAGTACGTTCGTTCATTGATTTATAATAAAATCTCAGGAACTATACAAACTTGAAATTTGACATCCGCTAAAAAACGATTTTGCAAAATCCACCCTTCAGGCTATGAATGAGGGTATGAAGTTTAAAGAAAATAATCTACATGGATGGAGTCACGGTCACAGTCAGTAAAAATACTTGGAAGTCCTCAAAACTTAAGGCTCAAATCCAAGTTGTTTGTGATTCAAACTAGTCAGTAATTCTCAAAGAATTCTCAAAGCGTGAACAGTAATAAAAACTACTACGCCATCGCCACTGAAAGGCTTTGTTCCATCAGCGAAGAAAATCTCAAACTTGTCTTCATAAAGTTGTTCAAACCTGAAATATGTCGCAAAGGATCCTACTTGAGATGTCGGTTGGAATTATTGTGTGATTCTGAAATTTACTTATGGACTGACGGATGACTGTTCTTTACAAAGGACAATGATAGGTTATGTGGTATGGAGCCTGGCCTTAGGGTATGTTCAGATGAACACACTGTCGCGCGTTGACGCGCGTTGTAACGTTCAGATGACCGCAGATTTGTCCCGCGTTCGCCTCCAGTCTAATTTGTTGCAGTTGAATATCAATATTTTACACGGGGCGACTACCATCTGTCCTCCGCCACCTAATTACTAGGAGACACTGATACTCTAAGGTTAGATATATTGTCAGACTTTGGGCTGCTGACACCTGTAGCGACTGTCATATGTATTCGTATGACACTCAGAAAAAACTGCTTAAGGTGCTCTCGGAGGCACGCAGTGGTTTCGATGTGTGAAAAACGATCACCCATCCAAAGACTGACCGCAGCAAACGTTGCTTAGCTTCGCAGATTGCCTGATCTGCGCATTACAGATGTCGCTACGCGCCAACAACGAGAGCAGTAGAGCAAATTTGAGCATGCTACTATTAACTTTAATCTGGGAACCCTATCACCTATTCGCCTTGTACCTCAGTGAGTACGTTAAGCCGATTGTCACACGAACACCTACGACAGTCGTTACGGGCAGTGAGAACCCCGAAATGTCGGACTAACAATGACAATGTAACCTAAGAATAGGTACAGGTGGGTAGGTAGGTGTATTTGCATGCCGGGGTCGAAGAGAAGACACTACGATATTCTGTTGTAGATACAACAGAATATCACTGTTTAGACTGAAAGATAATATAAAGTGGTCGAAACGCCGAAGATAACTGTAATGTTTACGCTATAGGACAGTTCAAATGAGACACAGCTGTTCGGTAACACGGTTTATTCGACACTGACGATAATTATAATATCTCCAATTTACCACTGCATATTATGCTTTCATCAAACTATGCACCTAATGTATGTAAAGATAAAGAAGATATATTAAATAATTGTTGCGTCAGAAAAGAAATGATTAAAAAAAAATACTCTGACATGTTTCGGGGTTTCTTCCAAAGAGGGGGTTTCTTCATTTAGACAAGAGACGTTGGCCCCCTCTAGCATAGTATTAAAGAGTTGTTATGAACCAATTTTCCGATCAAATTCTAAATTAAGTAAAAGTTTTTTGTAATGAATAATCCTCAATATTAACCACAAGAAGATCGTGGTCAAAGACTTACATAACTGTATCAATAAAGTCTCAACTTCTTCAAATAAATGATCACTTGACTAATCAGGTTACATTCAAGCGTTTGAAAAGCAGATCATTTGCAAAGCGACGTTGAGCGAACAAATCTAGTGGACATCGTCTCGAGGATGTAAGGTAAAGGTCACACAGGTTAATATTATTATTTTAAACTATTTTTTTATAGGCGTAAGCGACATTTCGTTCTTTTAGAACTGACCTATGGGTTTGCTTATGCAATCTTGAGAATTGTATGATTTCTATAAAACTAACGCTAAGGGGTCTGGTAATTACACGATTAAAATTGTTATAGTATACAGTTTTATTAAAATCCTAGTCTCCCCTGTAACGACTACTACTCGCAACATGGCAAAAAGTAAAGCGCCATCTATCAGAGTAAAGCGAAAACAGAAAATCCTAAACCGCACTATGAGAGTTTACATCGATTCTAACCCATATACGAATGTCCGACATCAAACGTCGGGCTTCGGCCCGCCAGGCTAACCACCTTGCCTAGTCGGAGGATCCTCCCTATTCATTGTAGGAACACCATACCTCGTTCCTCCATACCCCGATCAAATGTCACTTTCACTTGTCATACCTTACTGAGGCTTCAAAAGCTTATAAGACCATGTCTCTCATCAAAGCCTGAGCCAGACGGAAAGTCCATCCAGTACAGATTATGACAAGCTTTATGGAGGCTATCTACCTTTTCAGTCACAAAGCCAATGCATATTTTAGTATCATTACAGAGAGTTGTGTGCGTCGTTTGTTTCTTTAGGAAACAAGAAACGACCAAACACAGAAATAACGTTTGGGAATTTCGAAGGCCTCTGTGTAAATAACTGCGGGCTGTTTGTCCGCAAAACTTCCTACAATTTTCCTTCCTTTGTAGTGCAATTGTTTGTGTATTTTGGATATTTCTTATGCAAACACCTTCTGCTGACATCAAAGTACCGATTAATCAGAGCATGATAATTTATTTTAACGTTTGGAGGGCTTATTTTTCGATGTTTTCATTTAATTGTTATCGTACTTTTAAATTGTTTCACCTAATACAGTGTTCAAAATAAGTGTATCAGTTGCAAAATTTAAAAAAGTATGATGATTTTGGTAATGAAAAATGAATAAAACAAATATTTAATAGCGAAGGAATACAATAATGTCACAATAAAACTCGATCACTGCCTCTTTGGTTTAGTGGCCGCAAAGGCAAATGCTGGGCCAGCTGGCTTAACCCAGCGTAAAGCAACCCAGGTTCAATGCCCGGGTTCTGAAGAGTGATATTGGGTTTTTTTTTAAATAGAAATTTTCGATAGCAGTCTTAAACTTGGGATATTGGGAAGTAGGCTTGCCCCATAGTATATAGGACTTAATAACAGCATCAGCGAATTCTGGGTGTAGTAGTACACCTCTACAGAATCCTTGAGAGAATACAGTCGTGATGCTATGTAATGTACAGTCACGAGCAGAAACATGTATACATTTGCACTTTTTAAAATCCATTCAAATAGTTATCAGCATAATATAGAGGTATTTGTGTATGTCTATATGTGGAAGGGATGGTTCTTCTATCTGTGTTTCATAGCTAGGTAATTATCTTAGTAATACACGTTAGAGATATTATCGGTGAGATAGCTAACTTTAAAAAAAAAAAACTTCTCCCCACACTAGTATTTCTCCTGTGTCGTGGGTACAGTTTACAAACATACATGTCACATACACACACAACCAGACCCGAAACAACTATCTGTAGATCATACATATATTTGTTCCGTGCGGGAATGGAACCCGCGACACTTAGCGCTGAAAGGTAATCACTTAACCACTGCGCCAACCGTGTCGTCAAGTTTGTGTTTACATGTTTGTGTTCGTGAATGTATTTAAAAGAAAACTATCTATTACTAGCTTCCGCTCGCGGCTTCGCCCGCGTGGATTACGAATCCGTGGATTTTCCCAGGATAAAAAGTCTATGTGCTATTCCAGACTATCTATCTCTGTGCCAAATTTCATGCAGATCCGTTCAGCCGTTCTGGCGTAAAAGAGTAACAAAGATCCATCCATCCATCCATCCTCACAAACTTTCGCATTTATAATATTATAATATAATAAGTAGGATAGGATAAAACATCCCCGCTCGCAAATGTACCATGCTTAAATACGTGTTCGGAAGGGAACGGAACTGAACTTGTTGAACGTAAGCGTTAAGTTACGTTTTGAACAACTTAAAGTGTAATTGAATTGTTTGCGCTTTCATGCGTCCGTTTGACTCTAGGTATTACTTAATACTATATCTGGCAGAGTCATATTGAAATAACGATTTGTTTTCTGCTTATAATTTATTACAGGACGTTTTTAAAAGTCTTTTTTTTAGATCAAGGTGGCACCCGCATATTCTATTGACTGCCTCTGAGAAGAAACGCGGAAACAAACTCAAAGGTTCTTTTTTAAGAATTTAAGTCCAGACTTTTTTTTTTTATCTTTGCCTCACACTAGGATTTTTTCCTGTATCGTGGAAACAGTATACAAACATACATGGCACATGCACACACAACCAGACCCGAAACAACTATCTGTAGACCATACAAATATTTGTTCCGTGCAGGGATCGAACCCGCGACAGACACGTAGCGTAGAAAGTTAATCTCTTAGCCACTGCGCCAACCATGTCGTCAATTTAACATAATGTGAGCATATGCTGGGGTCTGGAATAGCTGTTTGAAGAGAAAGCCTTAGTCGTACATAAATATGTGGCCAGCTTTGTTAGGATGACAAAAAAACATGGTTCTAAATTAAATACCTTCGTTACCATACATTATATTTTTTTTTTTTTTAATCGTTAACTCAATAAATACGTGTTTATTGAATTTCGTTAAAGCAAATCATATTATTTTCACACCGGTTAAAAATATCCTGTAATAACTTCCGCCCGCGGCTTCGCCTGCATAGATTACGAACCCATGCATTTTTTCGAGTCACTCGTAGTGTCATCTAGCGTCCTAAAGCAATTGTGACCGTCGAAAGTTATTGTTCTTTCCCCTGGGTCAGTATTTTTTTCTGGATGAAAGGTACCCTATGTCCTTTTCTGTTCCCCTGACGACGTTTATTCAAAATTTTATGCTGATCGGTTGAGTTGTTTAGGCGTGAAAAGGTAACAAAAAAACAAACTTATTTTCGCATTTATAATACTAGCTTCCGCGCGCGGTTTTGCCCGCGTGGTTTACGAACCCGTACATTTCCCCGGGATAAAAAGTAGCCTATGTGCTATTCCAGACTATAATCTATTTCTGTGCCAAATTTCATCCAGATCCGTTCAGCCATTTCGGCTTGAAAGGGTAACAAAGATCCATCCATCCATCCTCACAAACTTTCACATTTATAATACTAGCTTCCGCTCGCGGCTTCGCCCGCGTGCATTTTTCCGGCATAAAAAGTAGCATATGTGCTATTCCAGACTATAACCTATCTTTATGTCTAATTTCATCTAGATCCGTTCTGGCGTGAAAGAGTAATAAAGATCCATCCATCCATACATCTATCCATACATCCATCCATCCTCACAAACTTTCGCAATTATAATATTAGTAGGATTAGTTCGGATACTAACCATAAGTGTTGTGCCATTGCTAATCTGAGATCCTAACATAATACTAGTTGTATACCGTGTCCAATCTCTGAATATAATACCTCGTCGCCTTAATGGCACTCTCGGGAAATTATGAGGTTGCCAAGGCCACGGGGTTAAGGTTGCGGTCAGTTGGGGACTGTCTGCGACCTATTATTTCACTACCTCTCGTCTGCGACTTTGTTCGAGTAGTTGTGTTCGACACGTGAGGCAATGAGAAGGGGGAAGTTTAATTGCTTAGTAGCACCCCATATCAAGCAACCTTGGTAATGTCCTATGAACTTTCTAGCTCAGAATTTTAGCCTGGTCGTTTCATTTTATAATAACAAACATTAACTAACTGATTGCCTCACTGGTCTCGTGGTCGTAACTGCCAATGCAGAACATGAGGTCCTGGGTTAGAATTCTATATCAGGCAATTTGTTAATTGGGGTTTCCTGTATGGAAATTCTCAGTAGCAGCACGGAGTCTGGAACTGTGCACAGTAGCTGGTAATAGGCTCGCCCCCTGTTAAATGAGATTCAATAACGGCACCGGTAAAATTTGGATGTACAATAGTATACCTCTGCCTCACTCTTCAGGAAAAACAGGCGTGATGCTATGTTCTAATAATAAGCATGAAATAGTTTCAAAAGCGATCTTCAATACATTTGCCGAACTTGGTGCTTGTAGAAAAGTCCTACACAGTTCACTGTGTCCTATGGAGACCAATGTTTAGTAGAAGATGTAAAGATAATTGCTCTCTAGTAGAGGACTAATGGGAAGGCATACGCTATACATAAACAGATGGCAGCACTTGTGTCCTAACTTATTCAAACACATTTGGAAAATGACATTAGAACCAGTAACAGTGGCGCTAATAGTTCATTTTCCTACCCCATTGTAACACGCTGTGTGGGAATCGTCGCAATGTTTGATACAGCTAATTAATTAATAGTCGTAAAAGTACCACGTAGAAGTGCATGCAATTAATGGCAACGAGTGTATGAATGGCGCGCTTGAAACACTTTTGTATAACTCCCTTGATGCTTAAGAGCTCTTTGCATTTGGCACACCCCGCTCTATCAGCCTTGACTGTCTGCTTACTGGCTAATCTTTCCATTATATGTGAAATTTAGATGTGAGAACTTGAGATGATACATTTAAAAAAAAAAAAACCTTACCTCTCTAGGAATAATACTCTCGCTCTTTAGGAATAATTCCAGTATCGTGGATGCGTTTACAAACACAAATATTCATATGCACAAATACGCAGACCTGCAACAGCTATCTGTAGTTCATACAAATATTTGTTTCGTGCGGGACTCGAACTCGCGACAAGTAGCGCAGCAGTCGATTTTTCAACCTCTGCTCCAACCGTGCCGTCAAATAACATAGAAAAACAATATTGGGCTCTGATCTACATGTGGCCTTTGCTCTAATTCCTTCAATTATTAATTTTAATGTATGATTATTACTGAAATATTGATTAGCAGTAAACAGCAAATCGTTTCCGAATTCCAAAATATGTTGCACATAACTGTTTTCGAATTGTTTGCGATTTCAGCCGGGCATTTGTTACATGAAATTGTTTAAAGTTCATAAATGCAAACTGGTATGTTTGTTATATTAATCATAATTATTATTGTTTGCCAATTGGTAGTTTGTTTTGGAGAATTCCTAGAATACATATTGCATATAGCCTGTTTTCGAAAAATAAATTTAATTTATATAATTCTTGGGTCGTCCCGTATGCTGTTATCGTTTGGCTAATTTTACTAGTTAGTATCCCGCTTGCGGGGATGCTCTCGATCCTATGTATCGGCCGAGTTAACGCCTTTTGAAAATGAGTCTTATCGAAGAGGATGCCAAGTTTAATTTTGTAGAGATCACAGGTTTTTGAAATAAAGTCTTTATAGATTGAATGATGCACTGATTTGAGATTAGGACCAGGCCGTGTGATGTTGACACATTGTTTTAGATCGATCGGTGGTCCATTGTTAGGTTGGACGCACAAAATCTCACTAACAGTAAAAAGGATGATGAATAAAGGTGTCAAACAGAACACAATACCGTGGTCATAATAATGTTACTTCCAACAGTGAGCAGTGAAACGGAAAAGAAGAAAATGTTTGTATTAAGAAGGAAGTCAGGTTATCCAAACAAAAAAAACCTTGTTCTCATAGTAATAAAACTCTTTCCATATAGCTTTTTTGAGTGGTAGTACTTAAAGAGCTGTGAAAATATTAAATGCCATCTGATCCGTTTAATAATAAAATCAGCGTCTCAAAAGTTTACGTAATATGAATCCCTGTCATGATGGTTTACTACTACGAGACAGTGTAAGGTTGAACTTGAAATTGTTCACTTTTATTACATTTTCATTATTTGTAAGTCTGCTGAATTTTTCAATTTGGCAGATAATGTTTTCAACGTCTTTATTGATTGTTATAATAATGCTTATAAAAATGCTGTTTTAATGTGAGATTCTATTTTTTATAATTTATTTTCACCGAGTTTATTATCTATGCATTGGTAGAATAGAAAAAAATTAAGATTGCTTTTCAAACAAAAGCGATACGCTAGTGTACTTCTAAGAGTTGAAAGTAGATGAAGATAAAATAGGAACAATAAGCGTTGGCGCCATCGCTGGTACTATGTTCGTCCTTGTGAATAAGACTTTAAACCAGCTCCCTGTTGTTGTTCGTTAGGTTTTAAGGTATGTTTACACGAGCGTTGAAGATGAAAGAAATGATGTCAATTGGGATTTCTGCTCTACCTTAACACCGGAGCTCAACACGTGTGACCTATTTAGTTAGAATATGTTTCGTTCATCTTATTTATAGGTTATTATAGCCACTACAAGGACCCAAACCTGCAAGAATCGTCATCTGGAACGTCTTTTCTAAGGAGGTACTTCTTTTAACTTTTACTTTCACTATTGTACTTAATTTACACTTCGCAAAACTTGATGTAAAAGAAAGATAATATTTTCACACAAGCACATACATCGGTACCCTTAAACTTGTGTAATTTACCAGAAAAATTACAGTAAAAATTCAAGATTAACTATAGAAGGTCCAAGCTGGTAATCTCTTAGAAAGAGAATAGAAATGCCTGCAAAAAAGCAAGCTCGATTGACATTATAGTTAAGCTGAAATGTAGCAAATCGTGCGCGCGCATATAATGTTCATACATTATTTATTATGAAAATAATATCGACCACAGGTCGAGATCGAGGGAAAGTTGTGCAAGTATCCTGAATTGGTCCTTCTGTACGTACTTTTGTCATGCTCAGATCTCTTTATATCTACTATGGAGTAGTTTGTGCCTTGGGCCCAGTTTCTAACATTAACGCGAAAACCAGCCTGTCCCTTTATTATCCACACTTCAACGTCCTACATAACTAAGTTGTACAAGTGCAAATAGGACTTTCTAACTGATATAGTTTGTGAAATGTTAGGTGGACGATGGCATATATTGTTTTGTTGAATGGTTATATTTTATGCAACGAGAAATATATTAAAAAAATATTTAAAGTATCATAATTGATGAACTGATTTAATTTATTACACGATTTTCAAGTAATATTGAATGTATTTAGCTGCCAATGTACCTACTAGTTATATAGCTAACCTATCATGTCGCCGCAAGTCTGAAGTGTATCTCTAATGACACAACTGACTTTAAAGTCAGGTGGGTCGCTGCAAGAGCAATTTAGCCAAATTGCGGAAAATCCTTTCAAACACAATGTGACTGTGGAGTCATATACGAGACGATGTTTCACCTTCCTGCTTGCTAAGCACCAACACCTCTACTTAAAGACCTGTGTGAGGCCACTATTCATTTGAGCAAGTTCTTATCGACCTTTTTTTATTTTAGTTTGAAATCAATACTAAGAAGAAGACTTGAACGTGGCCGAGTAGTCCATTAGTAATCCAATAACTTCTGATTAATACGGCTAATATTAAATTAATCTCACACTCAATTTCTCGCCTTCGAAATAGCAAGACGTAATTCGACCACCACCGTGACGGCGTGATTACATTTTAATGAACTCAAAAAGGTTACGCTTCCGATCCGGTTCATTTTTCCTTTGCATAATAATAGGGAAGCACGCAATCTGGGAACCAATTTTACAAGAGCGTTTAAGTGGCAACTTTCAGGCTTCGGCTACTGGAAAAAATTCAGAAATCTTTCAGTTACCCATCCTATTTCTAAATGGCAATTATTCCAGATGAGGATCTAGGTTTTGATAGCGAGGGGAGAAAACGTGAAATTGGAAGATTTTGTTAGAAAGTTCAGTGTTGTAAGTACCTACCTAGCAAAACCTGGATTGTGCTCAATAAACGTGGAATGGGAATCCTGTTGAGTAGGTATTCTCCAGTAAACCCAAGGCACAATTATTAGGTAACGTTGACGTCGGAAGACACTCACCAGTTTCTACGATGTGTATAAAGTACAACGAATTTAGCTAAAGACGGCGAGTTGGACGTGTTTTTGTTTCTATTCTTAAGTTCACAAAAATAACAGCCGCAGCCTAATTACCGATGTAGCGACAGGCGTAGATCGCGCGATAGCTTCTGACAAACGTCATTTTTGTGTCATATAATGTATTGGCTGACAGTGAGATTGTTGTCGTGTGGCTGTCGCGTTGCTGTCGCTTTTTTTCGCAATTAAGGTGCCGATCACCTCAGTTTTCAGTATTAAACTGGATTTTTATAATTTTATTATTATATATAATATTTTACTGCAGTGTATTATTCTTGATTTAGTTCAGCTTGTTTTAGAATTAAGGTTTAATGTTTAAGATGTTTCTAGTATATATATATATAATGTATAATGTCGTGTATAACTCTAATTGACATACACATACGCTCCTGTTCCTGTATACTGTGTACTCGTATGATGCACAGTCAGCATCAAAAATATGTATACGTAGCGAGATTCAAATAAAATTTACATGACTTTATATTTTATGAATCCGAAGCTACTGTGTAAAATTAGTCCAGATTTCAATCTCTATTTTCTCTAAAATCGCTTTTGAATTTCATCAAGTGTTTACATCTTATTGATGTTGATTGTACATGTTGTTGGTGTACCTTATATAAATAAATAAATACATCAGCTATACGAGAATGCTCTTTAACTAAGAATGCTCATCGTTACAGCCAAAATCGGTGAAACAAATCGGTATCGTGGGTACGACGCATTTTCACATGCACAAACAACCAGATGTGGAACAACTACCTATCTCGCCACAAAAATATTTGTTCCAGGCGGGAATCAAACGAAACAATACGAAAACAGAGGCGTCTGTGTACCGGTCATATACGTATAACTTTAAATAGATATAGCTCTCCCAAACCCTTCACGGATTATTCCGAAAGGTAAAGTTACCTACCGATTATTTTACCTTAAGGAAAAATGTGCGTAATTCTAAAGGCGGGGTAACAAATGATTCCTTCCCACTCTGTTGGCGATTAGCAACTCACTGACTTCATTTTGCTAATGGTATCGTTATGGTGTAATCAGGAGCCCTTAATACGATATATTTGAGACAAGCGGAACGGAATTGCAGCCTTATTTATTACGGAACTAGGAACTGATTACAAATTGATCGCAAAATGCTTTGATCCAATTAATATATTCATTTGTTTTATTTTCTTGATCAAATGTGGGTGTAAACTAGTACATCTCTGCCTAACCCTTCGGGGAATACTGGCGTGATGCTATGTATGTATGTACATATGTATAATGGATAGATACTTTGTTTATTTTATTTTTAAATAAACATAGGTCGAACGGCTTCCGTTAAGCCTACTGGGATGCGTGGACATACACGATACGATAGTAGCGTTGCTTTTGTTTTGTTTAAGCTCAGCCTCCGAAGCAAACTGCCCGAAGGCTAAAACCCACACAGACCGGATTTGCGAATATTTTTTTAATATAAAGGAAAAACAGTGGCTCTCAAATAGCTGGAAAAGCAACGTTGCAGGCTCCGAAGGAGATGGGGTGATGAACTGAAGTCCTATCTAAAGGGTTGATCACAAATCGCAATTTACGGAAAAATTGTTGCTGGGGGACAGACAAGAGAGGACTTGCTAGATCTGATTGTGATTATTCAGGGACATTTGATTTACTACTACTGGTGCAGCGCGGGCTGGCTCGAGCAAGGGTTGGGGTGAAGACACCGTGCTGCTGGTGAGAATTTCCTTACAAAAAAACCCAATAACACGGCCCGATCTGGAAATCGAACCCAGGATTTCGCACTTAGTATAATAGTTGCGATTGCGACCATTAGGCCAGTCAGGCAGCCTAATAACATATTTTAACAATGAATCATTAGATATTAGAAGTTCCATTTCCCTGTACAATACAAGTTTAGGGGCTTAGTAATACCTAATGCGGCCAATTCTTGGTTTATTTCTAAAGCTATTACTCATAGTTACATTATGACACTAGGATTCTAGTGCTATTTGTATTTATGAGTCTGACATAAGTCACTATTAACTAAAATGTTTGAAGGATTACGAGCATTTCGTTTCTACTACAATAAGGAGCCAAAATAATAGTATATTTATCTATTTAAATAAAAATAAATTGCCACATGTATGACGGAGCATTATTTGAGAACGGCTCGATGGATTTCGCTTTTTTGTTGTCGTAATTGCCAGTCTAAGGTTTGCATGAAAGGAAATATTTGTAAAATAATTTGAGGTTTGATAGTAAGTTAGTTGTCCGCCGGAGGGTAAGCCTGGTAATCTGTAATACAGGTTTTACCTTAAACAGACACCAGTCTCTATGTAATTCTTCCTTTGAATTTGTACTGTGTTTATGATGACGAGAGAATAAATACATATTATTACTATTATTATTATTAAAGATAGTTTTATTTTATTATTTATTGTTTTTGCTTCCAACCAAAGTGTTTTCTATTCAATAAAAATCTTTGCTTTTCGTTTGCTGGAGCTAGTGAGATGAACTTTGGTAAACTCATTCAATACAACAAGACAAGGTTGTGTGAGTAAAAGCTTTCATATATGTTTTATGCAGGTTGAATTAATTAAACCAATTATATTGTAATTTCATTATGATTATCAAATGCTCATTTAGATTAAACACACGTCTAGACGAGCTCAGTAAAATATTAGCACCGCATTTTGCTCATTATACAAAATATTTCAGAACGAAATGCGCATTTGAGCGTTTGATTAAGAATTAATTGAACGCTGTTGTGATTTAACCATTGCACATGTTTGAGCAGTTAGTATTTATAAAGTACCTAATAGGCAATTTCTAAAATAGATCATTGGTTGTTTGTAAGTCTACGTACACTTTAATTAATTAGTAAAGTACTCCAAAATGGTTCGGTAATAAAATCGTTGAGATTGCTGAGGTTATTAGCAATGAATAGGCCGCCCTATTTGTTCACGTAGGTGTATTACAAGGTGATTAAACGGGCGGCATTACACACTCGTATTGGCAAATAGTTTGCTGATAAGAGTGTAGTGATGTCGCCGTTTATAGTCAGTATTAATGAACACCATGCGTGGTGATCGGTAGAAGCCAGGAGGGCTAAGATTTTGTAAAAGGTTGTTAGAAATCAAAGTAACGTGAACCCGGGAGACTAATATCAACGGAATTTTATACTTTATTCAATTCAATTCAATATAATCATAAACTTTTATAAACTTATCGGTTACCAAATAAAAGTTATAAAAGCAACATATTGATGAAATCACACTTGTATTATTCGATTCGTACCGAAACCTGAACTCCAAAACAATAGGTATCCCCGTTTTACAAGCATTTACGTCACACACGTAACAACATACTCAAAAATATAGGCCATGAAAGTGGGTTAGAGCAACACGAGGTAATAATAGGGAAGTAGGCAAATAAAGCCATTATTATTGTCGCTGGTAACCCTCGAGCAACTTGTTTATATCACCACTAAAGCTTTGGTGTAATAAGAATTTTATTAAAGTTGGAACTGATTTCTGAACGAGAGAAAGATAGGGGAGATTTTTACCGCGAAGTTAGGGAGTGGCGTTTGAATTGTTGTTTCAAAATTATCATGGGGACATGAAGTTAGTCCTAGTTTTTATTCAATGTTCCTTCAGTTTTTAAAAATAACAATTTGATTTATATTTATACTCGAATTATTGTCCTTTATTATGCATTGAAACTCAAACAAATATATCTGCATTTTAATGGCCGGGTTCTGTTCAAGGAAAGGGTCTCGAAAGAGAAATCAGAAGTCACGCCGAAACAATTAATGTATGAGTTCATGCCAAGACGATAGAAGAAAAATTGGGTGATTCTACTTTGAAAAGCAAAATAATGAATGGTTAACCATTCAATAATAAAAAATAAAAAACACATGAATTCATTGTTGTGGTGCAAGGAAGAAGCCTCCATGAGTGAGGATACGTGAGATCGTCTGGCTCACCCTGGGCAGTCGACCGCGCTCATACTATTGTTGACTATCTAATCTTTCCACCATGGAAAGGGCGATTCCAATGTGATACCTCGTGTCGACACGTCAGAAGTACATGCATTGTTTAACGTTTTAAACCTGACGCCTTTCATATTATCATCCACACATGTATTCTGAACCTTACGACGAAAATTCATAATTCCGAGATGTCCCAGTTCAAGACATGCATATTATTACACTTAGCACCAGTCACGAATGAGCTGAGCACATGAACATAAGTAGATGCAAATACCTTTCCACCCGGGTTCAAGACGTCCGTGCAGCATTAAAGGCTGATTCACGCTGACACTGTATATAAAGGATAGTTCACACTATGTTGTTCCAATATTTTCAAGATACGTGTACGAACTCAGTTTAGTACAGGATCATCTGCCTAGCCAACTACATTAGCGTCCGCTCCCAGTCTACCCGATTGCGGCTGAATATCATTATTTTACAAGTAGCGACTGCCATTTTTCCTACGCCACCCAATTATTAGGAGTCACTGATATTCTAAGGTTGGACTGGCTGTCAGGATTTTTGGGCTGCTGACACCAGTAACGATGGTCATAGGTCTTCGTATGACACCCGGTGGTAACTGCTTAGCATGCTTTCTGACGCACGAATGGTTTAGACGTGTGACAAATCGTCACCCAGCGCGGTAAGCGCTGCTTAACCTCAAAAATGCTTCTACTTTTCTAGATAGGTACTGCTTGGCAAACGGATTAGCTATCGTTTGGATCAATCATGAGTTGTTAGGTATTAGGACAAAAGGAAATGCTAGCAATCTCCTTGACTTCACGAGTTATAAGAGAGATGGACAATATTTTATTATCGACGTAATACGATCTAGCGTGCACCTACCTTTAATGGTGTCAGCATAGCATGCATGAAAAGATATTTCGCTCGACTTGTCGAGATTATCTGGATGTGGGTATCATAATGCTCATCCAGAAAATATTCGCGAATGCACACTGAAAAATATCCGCATTTTCCTATTGGAGCGATATTTTGGTTTTACGTGTTTTTTACATGTGCTGAGACAAAGTAAGATGGTTGTTTTGATCACACATACGAAAAGTTTCCAAATGAGGAATTCCTTGTGAATTTTGATCTCAAATTCAAATATTTTAGTGGCTTCGTGCTTGTCTTTGAGTGCAACATTAGTAAAAAACCATCCACCATAGTTATTAATTTTATGCAGCCATTTATTAGGTGCTAATTTAGGAGTACATTAAAAACATGGTGCTTTCATGAAAGACTTCGAATGAGGTCTGAGGTCTTAGACCTTTAGAGGGTTAGCCTTTTGTTATTTACTAGGCACACTTCCTGAGAGAATTTTCTGACAAGTTATCGTGCGTACCGAACTAGTATATCGTAAGGGTGATATAAAAATTATATTAAATTATACTCTTCAGAGTATAATTGCTTCATTGGTCTAGTAGCCACAAGCGCGACTGCTGAGCGTGAGGTCCTGGTTTCGATTCCCAGGTCGGGAAATATGTTATTGAGTTTTTCTGTATTGGAAATTCTCAGTAGCACACGCAGCTGGAACTGTGCCCGGTAGAAGGCAATAGGTTCGCCCCCTATTACATGGGACTCAATAACGGCATCGGTGAGATGTGGGTGTACAACAGTACACCTCTGCCTAATCCTTCGGGAAATACAGGCTATGTTACGTTATAAATAATTGCAATGCTATGTTATAAAATATACTCTTCTTCTAAAACCGTTTCCAAAATAAAATTGTGATACAAAAAGATAAAAGTTCTATTTTGAATAGGATAATAAGCGATTTTGTTTTACGGTCCTATAAAATTAACAGCATGGGACAGCGTGGACCGTCGTAAATATCCAAGTGCGTACTTTATTTCCTATTGGTTCAACATTGTTTGTGGTTTATAGACTTTACGTGTCATTGGTTAGACCTAGATTGAGAAGCAAAGTACCGGAATATTTTAAATTGGTAAAATAGTGGACTCGGGGATAACGTAACTATGTATCAGTGAAAGAGTTTTCGGAATCGGATCATTAGTTCCGGATATTATCTCCTATATACAAACTAACAAATTTTAACTCTTCATATACAATTCAATACACTTCATTGTACACATGTAACAGAAAAAAAATACAAAAAATGCAAATCAAATAAGAAGAATAATTTCTGCCAGACGATGATGATTAATCTAAATATATATAAAAATAAATGTACATGTACACATTTTCCCAATGGACTCCAAAATAGCTGAAGCAATTTCAATGAAGTTTTTAGGTAATCTTCAGATTAGCCCAGCAGGTGATCCTGTGAAGTTTGGTAGCGATCGGATCAATAAACTTGTTATTGGCTTTTTGATAATTTTGTACGCTACCCGTACAAAGCCGTGGCGGGTGGCTACTTTTTTATATTATAGATGATATAAAACTATACTAATGGATGGAATGGAAGTGGATATATATAGGTAGTTATATTTAATCTACTAAAATGGTATGGTACCCTTTTAATAACTAGTAAAACACAACTGTGCCCAGACATAATATCGACGAGATCCGGCGGGATCGCTTACTAAATCATATCGTTCATATGATACATTAAGCCCATTTAGCTAACATAAAATATGCATGAAACATTATTTATAAGCACTAAAGGTTACTTAGATATCGTTTAAATAAATTTAAAGCGACTCTAAATACCGAAACATATTTAAGTATCTCAAAAATGATTATTTAGTGCTTTTAAATTGTAAATAGCATCATTGGTCTAGCGGTCGCAAGCAGTTTTATTGGGTTTTTCTCTCAGAAGCAACTCGGGGAATTTTGCTCAATAGATGAATACTCCTCCTACTACTTGCATACAATGTTCATATAAAACTTACCTGGCCCTCTTCTGGTTAACAACGACATTAAACGATTCATATAAAAAAAATTGCGCCTTTCCTAAAAAAATATTCTAGTTTACAACATTTTCATTATTCCTCTCATATAAGCTTTTATTTTATACGAGCGAAGTTTATTGTTAAAAATTTTATTTGCTCGGTGTTTTGCACCGTTCACAGTAAGAATTTCTAAACAGTTTTTGGTCACAGATTTTTTTGCAGCGTAACGTAAAAATCCTTCCTGTTCTCTTTAAATGTCTTCATTTGTGAAGTTCAAAAAGGTTATTTTGTTTCATTTCTCTTAGATATAACAAATGATAAAAATATATAAAATAAAGAGATGCACAATGGATGAACTTAATTTAAAAAAAGCCAATTTTTAATAACGCTATCTTAATGTTAGTAATGATTCTCTTAGTTACTTACGTTACTGTTTCATTTAATCAAACGATTTACATAATATATGATAGGTACATTATACAATTTTAGTCAAAACCGCAGATGGCGACATAGATACATATGCTCTTTAAATATAACCTTCATTTAAACAAACTATTATTTTTTGCTACTTACACTACATTATTGTATTACTGATGGTAACACAAATTTTATAGTAAAAATATTTTTATAACATCCTCATTGGTGCAGTGGTGGGTTGTGGGTTCCATTTCCACATCGGGCAAAGTATTATTAGTATTTTCTGAAATTCTCAGTGGCAATCCAGAGTTAGGAATTGTGCTCGGCAAATGAGAATAGGTTCGCCCCCTATTCGCATCGGTGAAACGAGGGTATACCGTACACACGTAATCCAAAAGGTTATGCAGTGGTGCATTACCTTCCGGGGACTACAGGCGTTGTGCTATGTAAAGTATTTTGTTTTTCTGGCAAATCTGGGGGCACGGTAGTGCCCCCGCCAAGACGAGCCAAGCGAAGCGCAAGGGCACTACCTACCTTTTCTCCAAGTGTTTCGTCGTTTTTTTTTTTGAACCCTTATAGAGTTGGTTTCCGATGTACCAGATAGTTCATATTCTCAGGATATGATGTCAATAATAGACTAATTAAACATACAAAGTCTCAATTGAATAGCTCTAATACTTTAGATTTTATTGATATCTAAAATACACCGATTTCGTCACTGACACACTCACTGATACACTGACACACTGATAATCATCAAAATGTTAGAAGTTCATAGGGGGGTAGAAGTTCATATGAGACTTCAAAATGTTAAGGTACTTCCTGAAGTGCTAGAAAGCGAAATTTGGTATGTAAACAAAGTTCAGTATACAAAGTGGTCGTCTTGGCAACATTTTACATGAAATGTTTTTGGTGGGATAGTTCTATTGTAGACATAAGTTGATTTTAAAGAAAAAAGAAAGTAGATTTAATTTGCATAACAGCTTTCCAATTGCTACCACCAAGTGAATTACGTGCAAAATAACAATCAACGTTGTGTAAACTCACTAATTATTCGTCACTACGTTTATTCAATGGAATGGTCGCTAATGTTGTTATATTATTGCACGGTCGAGTTGATTATTGACGACATAGTTATAATAGTCAAGGGATATTAGCAAATTCCTCCAGGTAATCAATGTTGAATTATGTCTATAATTACATGGGAATGTTTGTACGTTCGCCTGCAGGTGCTCATGTGTTATGCGTGAGAATATCTTGATGGAAAGAAAGAAAGAAGAAAGAAAAAGCATTTATTCCGTACAGCGTAACCGACAGCACAAACATTATTAAAAATAAACAAAAATAAAATATAATAATAATAAAAATTATACCTACACACTTAGTGAAATAAAATGCGCTGTCGGGCATACCCATACCGAATAGGTTACCAACTCAGCATGTGCTAGGCATGGGGGTGATGGGTTTTAGGGGTACTACATTAGGACGGATTTTGTATCGACTAAGTACCAACTGTAAGGGGTGTTTGTTTTCTCTAGGCATGCATACCCAAACATGTTAAAGCATTGGGCTTACATCATTTCCTGCGTCGCCATCATAGAATATCATGTTACAAATAAAAAAAACTACTTTAACTATCCACTTCCTTAAGTAAGGCCTTAGTCAAATATAATGACCTGATGCGGGTTATCAAATCCTACTTCCTAATTTAAATGTGAAAGTTTGTGAGGATGGACGGATGGATGGATGGTTCTTGGTTACTCTTTCACGCCAGATCGGCTGAACGGATCTGGATGAAATTTGGCACAGAGATAGATTATATTTTGGAATAGCACATCGGCTAATTTTTATTCCGGAAAAATGTACGGATTCGTAAATCACGCGGGCGAAGCCGCACTCGGAGGCTAGTCACATATACATCGAGAACTATATCAAGCCCACTCAGTTCTGCAGGTTTCAACGATATTTTCGATCCCCAATATCGCAAGTGATAATCAAATTCTGAACTGCTCATAATCAATAAATCCAGCTGAACACGGGCTCTCCTGCATGGCAGGCAAAGAGACAACCTTAAAGCTAGCATTGCTACAAAACATTACCATTCTCCCTGTTTACAAAGACAAACGAAAGTCTAGACTTATTTCATTTAACGGTTCAATACATCAGAAGCGAGATGAAAGCGCTTTAATCTTGATTGCAGCGGACGTTAGAGGATCGCGTCTTTTGTCCACGTAACTCTATCCCGGTCAACGTATTCGAGTTAAATGGAAAACCCAATGGGAAGCTTCTTTATTTCGCTTCTCGCCTCTGTTGCTCGTAGGTACCTGTTGCTAGAGATAGCGGTTTCATAGTGTCGGATTAAATTGGATATTTCGTATAGCTAGCACCCGCGTAGAGTATTTTTGTGTGGGCACATGATATTTTTTACTACGGTTCGCAGTGTTCGTGTGGTATTTCGAATATAGGGTCGCCGTGTAAATTCTCTCATACATAAGTCTCATAGATTTGCAATAATAAAATGAAATTGTTTCTTTAGCAATAAGTATTTTTCAATCACATTTCCACGTCTTTTTTAACTAAATGGCGTATCCTATAAATATCCCTGAGATGAAGAAGTTAAAGTCTATTTTACCAGTCAACAGTCAACGGAGATTCAATATAATAAAAATAACATTCTGAAAACTCAAAAGCCAATGATTAAAACGAGCTTAAAAACTAAGCGTTAAAACCAACTTCATAAAAAAATATTAATAGCTAACTAAGATTCTACTTCAGTAAATAACTTAGAAATGAATTAATAAACAATATTATTTGAGGAAATCGCGTAATTAATATCACAAATAAACGCAAGAAAATTGGGAAAACAGGAAAATGCCTCCAGCAGACAAGGTTCAATTAGAAACATTTATTAATAAAGGCTGTGGTTTAATAAAAAATCTCACATATATTCCTTGGGGAAACAAAAATATTTATTAGAATACAGAGCTTCATTGTGTGATATCAGGCGTCATGTATTTGCTAGATAAATTAATATAAGCGATTGTCACGATTGTAGCGAAGATCTAGAAAAATAGGATTCATTAATTGTTATGCTTACGTCATCGTCTTGGGTTTTATAAATTTGTATAGAATTTAATGTGTCGGAGCACTGTGCAACAGTAGTCTTCCAAATTAAACTTACTTGAACCTATGTGATAGCAATGATTTTTAATTTAATTTATTCAGTAGCAAGCTAGAAATATATAAATAAAAGTACAAACTGTTAAAAACGGGGAGGGTTAGAAATCATAGGGCCTCGTAAAACTCGTCCACATCGCTGTCAACGGGAAAAGTGCCCAGAACGCTGGCGGCATTGCCACGTTGTATGGCAATGCTGATTCTCTGACCGAAGTAGAGGCCAGCCCTCTTGTCACGTGAAGAGTTGACTAACCATTTGCTGATTTCACGGAAAACCCGATGAGCATTCGGACACCACGGCCCTAGTGTTTCAACCCCCAACGGCTCGAAAACGTTAATTCTAACTTACTTAAATTACAAAATATAACATTGGTACAATTTTAAAAATCCCAAATTTTCGCCCTCATTCCCTAAGTAATAAGAGCGTGATGCTATATTAAGGACTTTACGTAATTCATGGGTCGTCAATGAAGTGGCGATTTTTTTGCAATACGTATTATATTAAATGGCCCTTTTAAACTCTCTAATTTTTGTAACCAACATTAATCACAACAGCAATATGTATTGCTAAATGCACGACTGTCAATATATGGCCATATGTTTTAAAAATCCACGATATTACATTTTACACAAGAGTTTAAAAAGTCAGAGTTGCGTGTCAGGGTTGAACCCAGACCTGCTTATAGACAAGTGTTCCACCGTAGATTATCCCTAGGGAACCTATTATAAATTAATAAGTTGCATTAATTAATTGTATTGTTAGAGTTCACGAGTATGTTTGTTAATGTGATATACATTAACAAACATACTCGTGAACTCTCGTGTGTACAAATGTAGCTTCGAGTCGTCTGGCGTAACCTGGTTGCGATTTTTGCCTGTGATGACGTCACAAGTAGGTCGGCTCTACCTCGAAAAGACGCACATCTGTAATAGGGACTGGAAGCTAATGGGTTTCAACCGAAATAAACAAAGTTAAGTATTTTTAATAGCCGTTACCCTCGGCTTTAGGAGTTAGCCGCCTCGAAGAAAGCCAGTCCTCGCCAAACTGGTCTGATTTGGCGATCAATCAGATGTAGGTACTTCAAACTTAAACCCGTGAGGGCGGTAAACACGAGGTGGAAATTCATTCAACCCGGGAGCTTAGCTAGCATGAAGTCGTATTAAATAAATAATATGTGGAACTATTGAATCATCAAGCGTTTCAGGATCATCAGTTCATGTGAGATCACGTCTATATAAATATAAAAACGATAGAATGACAAACAAACTTTCATCCCCTATTTTACCTTCATCATCATCATCGTCTCACCCGAAAGACGTCTACTGCTGATATACACACACATGCTATTTTATCTTAATAAAATAAAATTCAAATTTTTAAATATCTTTTTTAGTGGTTGGCTATGTCATAAAACTACTGGCGACATTTCAAGTTTCTACCCGCAATGGTTTAGGGTAGGTCGGCAAATAATTTTAAGTAGGGTCCGGATACCGTCGAAATTTTTTATCAAGGTCCCAAAAAAGTACTCATAATGCTTACTAGTTTCTACTGTTCAGCTCATCTAGAACTATATTTGTTCTTCTTTTATTTAAATTGAATATGTAGGTATATTTAACAATAATCGGGGGCCGAAAGTTCGCCTTCCGCGGTTTGGATACAGACAGCGGTCCGCCTGTTGCCGACCCTCCGGTTTACGCTGTGCGTTGATAGATCAGTCAGTCAGTATAAGTATTTATATATATATATATATATACGAAGATAGATAGGGCTAACTGCTTCATTGGTCTAGTGGTCGCAAGCGCGATTCCTGAGTGTGACGACTTGGGTTCGTAGTATTTTTGGGTTTTCCTTCATGGCAATTCTGTGGGTTGAAATCCTAGATTGAGAAAAGCATTTCTGGGGTTTTCTGAAATTCTCAGTAGCAGCCTGGTATTTTGGATTGTGCGGCTATAGGCTTGCCTCTTATTAAATGGAACTCAATTATGGCCTCGGTAAAATGTGGGTGTATAACCGAGTCTGCTTAACCCTTGGGAGAAAACACGCAAGGCCAAAGTAAGAGGAAAAGAAGGAACGACTGTATTTATAATAATGACTAGCTTTCGCCCGTGGCTTTGCGTTCGTGGTTTACGAACCCATACATTTTTATGGGATAAAAAGTAGCCTATGTGCTTTTCCAGATAATAATTTATCTCAATGCCAAATTTCATCCAGATCCGTTCATCCGTTCTGGCTTGATGGACTAATAAACATCCATCTATCCAAACTTTCGCATTTATAATAGTAGTAAGATGATGGTAAATAAATTTATTCTTATCCTAATAGTGTTCAAGAAAAAAAAACAATTTAATATGTTATAAGAACTGTCACAATGATTTCTAACTTCTATGAAAACTATTTTTAGTATAAAGGTGCGATATTTCAATAAAAGCAATTCATTTAAATTGCTCCCTCAAATCGCTTTAACGACAAACATAATAGCTTTCATAAAAGCAAATCAAAGCGCTCGTTCGTCGTGTGATGAATCAAAGTGCGCATTACATTTGATGACTTGTCATTGGTTTTATTACTGCTGTAAATGCATGTTGTTGAGAACAGGGAACATACAGATAATTGTGATGAAAGGCGGAAACTGACTGAAAGTGGGTATTTGTTCGTAATGTAAACTTTAATTGTTTCGTGGTTTAGTGCGCAGCTGTAAAGCTTAAGGCCCTGGGTTCGAGATATTTTTGGGATTTTCTGTATGGCAATTCTGAACAAAATTATGGAGTTTCAGATTGCTTGTCCCTTATTATATGGCAGCATCGGCAAAATGTGGCTTTTGCCTCTCTTCGGGGAATACAGGGCTAGAATATCGATTTATGCAGTATTACTGAAGCCCAAACGTGAAGCACAAACATTAACATTGTTTTTGCTGTACATGAAAATTCTATTGTATCATCATCATCATCATCATCAGCCAGAAGACGTCCACTGCTGAACGAAGGCCTCCTCCAAGGGAGGGATTTGCCGTAATCCCCACGCTTGGCAGGCGGATTGGGGATCGCAGTGGCTCACCGATTAGTGAGAGGACGCTGCTGCCCATCCTCCGGTGTCTGGCCGCAGTTTTAGGACGTACCCGGGTCACCGGGTGTATGCTTTTGTGTAATTTTTTTTTAGGAACATTTTACTTGAATTTTAAATGACAATGAAATTTTAATGTGTGAAATTTAATCTTACTAATCCTACTAATATTATAAATGTGAAAGTTTGTGAGAATGGATGGATATTTGTTACTCAATCACGCCAGAATGGCTGAATGGATCTGTATGAAATTTGGCACAGAGATAGATCGTAGTCTAGAATAGCACATAGGCATACTTTTTATCCCGTAAAAATGTACGAGTTCGTAAACCACGCGGGCAAAGCCGCGGGCGGAAGCTAGTAATTTTATAAGTCGTGAGTTAGAATATTACTTGTGAAGTGCGGAATAAGTAAGAAACGTTTAATATTTAGTTATTAAATATACACCTGAATTCCCGGAAGGCTCCGACGGATGTGTAATTTGTACACCAGGATTCAACATGCGACAGCTCCGTATAGGGGCGGATCAATTGTCATCTACAATTCGAAGGCCTGTTTCTGAGAATTTCCTTACATTTAACTAAATATTTCTCTGAAAAAACCTGGAAATTGAACTTTGGACCGACAAACCCGCTTTTGTGACTGTTAGACCATTCATAATCTGAAAAATAACATCGGTGTTTAGAATTGTATATTTCGTGAAAAAATATTCTCTTTGTATTCTTTGTATTTATACTTAAACGTCTTATCATTGTAGAATGTTTTGACAACGGGGCTGTTATGGAAGGTAGTTCCCAAACCCATCCAAAGACTGACCGCAACAAGAGCTGCTTACATTTTCTAATAACCCATAAAAATACTCTATAACACAAAATTATTTACTGCCATCCATTAAATTACTTCATTTATTATTTTCTACAATCCTTTTATAGATAAACTTATGATAAATGGTCCAACTTTGACATTTAACCATTTCTAAAATGGCGGTTAGTGTAATAGAAATAAAATATTATAACGATTTCGATTTCATAAACGCTATTCGTTTTAATATTATGTTCTTTGATAGAATTTTCGATTTGTAATTTTTTGTATGGACATGTAATGTAGAGAGAGGAGGATTTTTTTAAGTTTGAACATAACATAGCATCACGCCTGCATTCCTCGAAGGGTTAGACAGAGGTGTATTGTACACTCACATTTTGCAAATACGTTTATGGAGTCCCATGTAATAGGTAATAGACCTGTTGTCATTTACCGGGCATAGTTCCAGACTCCGTGCTTCTACTGAGAATTTCCATACAGAGAAAGGGAAACCCAAAAACAATGCCCGACCCGGGAATTGAACCCAGGACCTCATGCTCAGCAGTCGCGCTTGCGACAACAGTCACCCCCTCCGGGAAGTGCCTTGATGGCGTGGCACCATGGCGGGCTTCCCGAAGCCCACCATACGGTGCCGAGGCGGACCACCGTGGTGAGTTTAGCCGGTAGAAATCCGACACACCCCTCCCCACCCAGGCGGAGGATAGCCCATGATCGGTTCTCACCAAGCTAATAAAAAAAAAGATTCTATAGTCTGCGCAGTGAGAGCTGGAGTATGTAGTAGGTTTGAAAAAAAAAAGGTCCGAACGTATAAATAAAAATACCGCTCGCTGTACTTTTATGACTAGTAGTCATTCCAAATTTGCCTCAAACACGCGCCAGGGGTTGCAGTTCCCGCACAAATGATAAATTACCCCGTTCGCCTACTAGGAAAACATAACGAAAACAAAAAACAATTGAAATCTATCATCCGATGCCGGAACGACTCATGTTTGTCCACCATGATTTATTTATGGGGCACAAGTTTTCGTAAGACCTACTGCAAATATCTGGAATTTGCTACGCTTTGCCCGCATGGTTTACGAACCCGTAAATTTTCCCAGGGTAAAAAGTAGCCTATGTGCTATTCCAGACTATAATCTATCTACAAATTTCATCCAGATCCGTTCAGCCGTTCTGGCGTGAAAGAGTATCAGAGATCCATCCATCCATCCATCCTCACAAACTTTCACATTTACAATATTAGTAGGATAGGAAGCAGGATAGGATTTATAAATGTCTCTAGTCAGCAACTGTTTAATATTATTCAGAATGTATTGTCACAGATTTCAGCTGGTGTAATATCTCGAAATTTTAAGTTAGGTTCTGAAATTTCAGTTTACACGGTGCGTAATCAATCTTTCTGTCATTTACAGCAAATTATATACATAAAATTATTATTTAACTGGCTTGAAAATTTGACGGATGTGTTTCATCGTTACAGCTGCCTCTGGACTAGTAATCGCAAGCGCGATCGCTGAGCGTAAGTTTCTGAATTCGGTTCTCAGGTCAGACAAAACGTTTTTGAGTATAGCGCTAACTATCTTCTGCACATGTGGCTTCCCTGGTTATCTATTGTATCTACTAGTTCAATTTTACATTAGATTCGCTGCTCATGTCTCAACATTCTTGTTATTTCATTATTTTGTATTCTTTTTTTTTTCTGTTTTATCCGCTTTGGACTGTTTATGCCGTTTTTTTTTTTTTTCGAAACAATTGTATAACTCATATTGTACTATTTCATTAAGTAACTTTTAATAAGTTTTTAATTTTCTTATATAATGCATGTTAATTTAAGATTTTTAATTGTAAATAAACTATTTATTTTTTGAAAAGAGTATCCATGGTGTTTCTTGCCGGTCTCTTCGCCACAGGACCTACCCCCTTTGGAACCGTGCGCCTAGAGTCTAGATTTTTAAAAATGCCTGAAAAGGCCTATTTGACTTAAAAAAAACTTTGACTTTGAGTATTTCCGTAAAGAAATTCTTATATATTTCTGTAAAGGAATTGGAAATAGGCTCGCGCCCTCTTACTTGGGCATTAAGAATGGAATGGGTGACATGTGGGTGTACAACAGTAGGTACTCCTCTGCCTAACCCTTCGGGGAATACGGGTATGATGCTAAGTTTTGTAGACCTGTGTTATTTCACAATTGTAATTTTCCTGTGATAACATTTTGACCGCTACATAAATTTTAAAGCGAGAATATAAACTGCAAAAGTGTAGAGAATTAGGTAGTAAAAGTAAGTTTTATTTAAGTACCGGCTTTATATTCGAGATAATAAGCAGTAAATGTTGTAGCGTAAATGAGAGCTTACGGAATAAAGCTAGGCGCACACACAGCGCAATTTTATAAATCGGTTGCCGGGAAGTGGCTACGCCAACGAAAATCATAGCCAAATCGCGCATGTGCATAGCTACTGCCAAAACTACGTGTCAAAACTACTGCTAGCCAACAACGATTAGTCGAACCGTCGGACAAGATTTTTTTTGGAATTCCCCTATTTTGGCATATGGATAATTATAAGATAGATACTAACGTTTACTAATGCGTTATTAAAAGTGCAATCTTATGAAGGAAACGAGTGAAAGCATGACCGCTTTGTTAATTACATTATTATTTAATCAAGTTTTATTTACATAACATAGCATCATGCCTATATTCCCCGAAGGGTAAAGCAGAGGTGAGCTATTGTAAAACCACATTTCGCTGATGCCGTTATTGAGTCCCATGTAATAGGGAGCGAGCCTATTGCAAACTACCGAGCACAGTTACAGACAGAATTTCCATACGGAAAAACCCAAAAACATTTTGCCCGACCCGGGAACAGAGCCTAAGAAGTCGCGCTTCCGACCACTAGATCAATAACTCAGTCAAGTTTTATCTAGTTCTTTTATAATTTGAAACACACATATTCCCAGCAATACCCACATTAAACAACGCAACTAATATTAACATGACTGAGAGCACTTTTATACCAAAAGAACATTACAAACAAACCACTCAAAAAGCAACTTTTTTTTAAAAGCATCTCTCAAACTGCTCAATAAAAAGTTAAATCATTAAAACATTTGACGCACACCGGCCGTTTGAGTAAATGTCAATTTTTTTTTGCATAAAACTTGGTGACGGCAAATTATTGAGATGCCGCTGATTAGTTTGCCGTCACGTAGCCGCGTCGTCGGCCTAACAGAAAGTTATAATGAAGCTGAGAAGTCCCAGCTGACGATTTAATCCTACCAGTGATCAGTCATCGTGTTTAGTGAGCGCGGTGCCAGTGAAAGCGGATCAATTATTATAATTACTGTTTCTTTCATATTGCTGGCAGTGGACTTTTCTCAGAAAAAGAAGGGTTTAATTCATAATGCTGACGCGGGGTGGCGTTGTCTGCAAATGATATTTAAATTCCGATCCATACATGATTACGAAAAGTCAGAGAAGCGAGCAGGCTTCGAAGTTGGACTTTCCTGCATGGCTACTGTTTTCCCAATATATTTTAGACTGTAAAAAGTTATTTGTATCTTTGTGAGACTAAACGCTTCCAATCTATCTATACACATAACATAGCATTACGCCTGTATCTCCGAAGGGTTAGGCAGAGGTGTACTATTGTGCACCCACATTTCGCCGATTCCGTTATCGAGTCCCATGTAATAGAGAGCGAGCCTATTGTCATCTACCGAGAACAGTTCCAGACTCCGTGCTGCTACTGAGAATTTCCATACGAAAAAACCCAATAACGTTGGGCCTGACTCGGGAATCGAACCCAGGACCTCAGGCTCAGCAGTTGCGCTTGCGATCACTAGACCGATGAGGCTGTCAGAAATAGATGATGACAATTTTAAGTCTCAATTCAGTCGTCAAGTTATCAAGTCAGGTGATTTTGAAATTTTACACAAAAAGACCCAAAATTAGTTAACATAACTTGTACGTAATTACGTATCTCCGTACGAAACCCAGTAAGGTATCAAATCTAATTTTTTGGTTAAAAATTTTGTTTGTATTATTATTGGCGGTTTTATAATAAGAATTTTTATTGCTTAATCAAAATTTTATTTTTCTTATCATCAGAAAGTGTAATCTCGCTGTTAAATCTTACAAAATCTTACAAAATTAAGCAATTGATACATACAGTCCTTTTGAATTTAAAATATTCTAGTGCTTAGTATAGAAATGTATAAATTAGACATTAAAAAGAGAACTAGTGGTAATGACCAAATGTGGGTGGTTTTTATCCATAAATAATAGTTTCTTAAATTATGTAAATATCTCGTATTAGTATGCATAATTCATGCAGCTAAATTTAGCCTTACTTAAATCAAAAATATCGGTGGCATCATAAATAATTCATAAATATTGAGCATTGAGCAAAGATGGTAAACAGTGTGGAATCTCATTATTTTAAACAGGTCAAACATTAAATAAAATTGACACTTTGACTGCTAATAGCAACGGGGGTTGCAAAGGTACGTTTCAAAGTCATCATCATCATCATCATCAGCCAGAAGACGTCCACTGCTGAACGAAGGCCTCCCCCAGTGGGGGGGGGGGGGTTCCATAAAGCCCCAGGCTTGGCAGGCGACTTAGGGATCGCAGTGGCTCACCGATTAGTGAGAGGACGCTGCTGCCCGGCCTCCGGTGTCTGGCCGCAGTTTTAAGACATACCCGGGTCCGGTCCATTTCAAAGTAATGAAATAATATTATTTTATCAAAAATCACTTTAATATACACATAGGTAACTCTGTTTCTCAAAGGGTAAGGCAAAGGTATATTATTGTATACCCACATTTTGCCCATGCCGTTATTGAGTCCCATGTAACAGAAACCAATGAGTTAATTACAGTTACACTTTAATATAACATTTGCATTTTCAATTTATAACGATTAAGACGTCAAGTTGCCCAAAATAGAGAGGTGATATGACACGCCACGGCGACCAGTAACTAGTGTTGCCTCACTGCACTCAATTACAATAACATAACATAGCATCACGCCTCTATTCCTCGAAGGGTTAGGCAGAGGTGGGCTGATATACACCCAGTTTCCGCCGATGCTGTTAGTGAGTCCCATGTAATAGGGGCGAGCCTATTGCCATCTACCGGGCACAGTTCCAGACTCCGTGCTGCTACTGAGATTTTCCATACAGAAAAACCCAATAACACTTTGCCCGACCCGAGAATCGAACCCAGGACCTCACGCTCAGCAGTCCTGCTTGCCACCACTAGACCAATGAGGCAGTCTTAGTACAATACTTATTTAAATTTCTAGAGATCCTCATCCATAAATAATATCACACTAATACGAGACTGGCAGCCTAATTACGTAAAAAAGCGACAGCAACGCGACAGCAATCTCACTGTCAGCCAATACATTATATGTCACAAAAATGACGTTTGACAGAAGTTATCGCGCGATCTACGCCTGTCGCTACATCGGTAATTAGGCTGCCGGTTTAACGAAGGTACAACCAGTTTAATAAACGCTAGTTATATCTTACCAGCCGTCAATTTATACGTCAAATGATATTATGATGATCAGACATTAAAAATCAGAACAATTACTAAAATTTGATCAACCTTTTTTTTTACGTGTGGTAATGCTCATGCATACCCGCCGCCCTGGGGATGGCGACGGGTGATGTCGGACTTTTACCGACTAAAACCACACGGTGTTCCTGCGGCATACCTGTAGCGCCGGAGATATGGGATTCGCTCATTCACCGCACCCCCGGCAGAGCTATTTGATCAACCTACCTGTTAATAACAGATATTAGTTAAGAGAGCTCTTTTAAATTTACCTACTCTATTTTTACCGACTTAAGTTCTATCAGTCAAAAACGCGAGAAGAAAACCAAGTCTTGAAGATACTAAAAAATCCTAATTTATCCTACTAATATTATAAATGTGAAATTTTATGACGACGGATGGATCTTTGTTACTCTTTCACGTCAGAACGGCTGAACGGATCTAGATGAAATTTGGCACAGAGATAGATTGTTGTCTTTTATCCTGGGAAAATGTACAGGTTCGTAAACCGCGCGGGCGATGCCGCGGGCGGTAGCTAGTACAAAATAACGACTTCAGTAATTGTTTACTTAATCGTATGTATTCACGTAATAAGTTGCAAAATTGCGAGGATAAGGAAAGGAAGAGCAAATAGGTCCTAACATAACAGAAAGTTATTATCTGTTTATTTTATCGCTGACCATGAAACCCCATCTGATATAGAAAGCCTCATTTTTCCTCCCCGGCGACAAGGTGGATGTTTTATTCTACTTGTTTAAAGACTTAAATCTTTCTTCTTACTTAAAAGTTGTTACAACGAAAAGTTGGATACGTTCGGATTACGTTACCTTTTTTGCATTGTTTGTTACCAGTTTTTTTGGACGTAAAAATAGAATTAATGGCATTTTAACTAAACCCTACGACTTGGTTATCGTGATTTCGCATTTTTTGTATTTGTTTGTATTTTAGATACTTTTATTGTATAACTGTTTTTTTTATTTTTTTATTTAGTCTTTCATATTGTATAATTTGTGTATTGAAGAAGAATGTAAATCAGTTTTTTGGAGGAGTTTCTTGCCGCTCTTTTCTCAATAGGACCAACCCACTTTTGGAACCGCGCAACTAGAATCATAACGTTTTAAAAGCGCCCGTAAAGGCCCAGTTGAAATAAAAACATTTGACTTTGACTTGACTTTGAAGTATTTTGATCAAACACGTTATGTCTAGTATTTTATTAAATTTTATTGTGTTTATTTTTGCAAGGTTGTCAAAAGCAGAGTCAAGTTCGTATAGCAACAAAATCCAATGATTTAAACATTAAAAACATAATAACCAAAAAATTATATAAACACAAAGGAGACATAGCAGATAAATAAAATACAAAAAATCATCGCTCCCGCCCGAGTGTACTACGGCGTAGTCCGCTCGTAGCGGCAGTTGATAGTCGGTCGCTACGGAGAACGCCCGCTACGGCCGGCGACGTATAAGCTACGCGAGAGTGCTACGAAAGTATAGATTTAGAACTTTAAAGTATAAAAGTGTTTGTGATAGTAATATTTAAACTATAGTAATAATTCTGAGTGAGAAAAATAACTCTGTTGCAATAATGAACTTTATTTTAAACAAAAATAACTGTAATAATATATGGTGTTAACTGTGTATTGTAAATAAATAGAAGACTATTTTACGATGATAAAATTCTTAATAGAAGAGAACAATATTTAGGTAAGTGGCAATAAAATAATTATTATCAGTTCAATAAACTTATTCAGCTAACTAAATTATAAGTAGTGTAAAGAAAACTATTAAATTTAATGAAAGTTAAAAAAGACTAAAGACTGAAATTGTTTCGTATTAATTCTATAAGTGATTTTTTAATTTTATTTTATATATATAAAGAATTTTACTTGCATAAAATAAAATAATAATAATTTATACATACATTTACTGAATTTAAATATTTCTTAATTCATTGACATATATTCGACTTATTGACTTCATTGACATTCTGACAATATTTATGACTGACTTTCATTCTTCATCTAAATATTCTGATATAATGTAAACGAGGGAAAAAATATTTTCGTATCAGTGTTCATCACTTTTTATAATTTCAATCACATGTTTATCGTTTCTTTCGAATCTCTTTATGAAAAACAAAATTATTTCTGTGATAACTTAAAATCAAACGGTCACTGATAATTTTTTGTGTTGGAAGAATATTTAAATATTGAATGTCTGGACTTAGAAAAGAAAACTATGAGTTTGTTTCGGCATTTCTTTCCAGAGATATGAAACGCCGGTGCCATCTAGATCTAAAAAAGACTTGTGAAAGCTTCCTATACGGAATTATTTACAGGCAATAAATCATTATTTCATGATATAAAAAACATAAACATTTTTTGAAAAATAAATTAACGGTAAGCGATTGAAAGTTAAGTGATGGATGCAAGTGGCGGAATGTCGTTCGATGTGGCGGTCTAAGGGGGACGCCTTCGTTCAGCAGTGGACGTCTTCTGGCTGATGACGAGTGAAAGTTGGGCGACATTATAGGCGTACGTCTCTGTGAGATTTATTCTTAAACAGTTCACGGTTGAAATCACAAACGATATTATACTCGCTCATCATACATCGCATATACTCATGTATATTTATTTATGTAGGAATAAGGATTTACTGCCTCACTGGTCTAATGTTCGCAAGCGCGACTGTTGTTCTGCTAGTTCGGTTCCCGGGTCGGGCAAAGTGTTATTGGGTTTTTCTGTTTTGAAATTCTCAGTAGCAGCACGAAGTCTGAAACTGTGCCCGGTAGATGGGAATCGGCCTTCCTTATATTATATGGGACTCAATAACTGGATCGGTAAAATGTGGGTGTATTATAGTACACCTCTGCCTAACCCTTCGGGGAATACAAGCTTGATGCTATGTTTGTATGGATTGAAGGTATTATTTCATCGTTCTTCAACATTGACTTATTAAAAATAATGTTTAATAGTTGTTTGGAAATAATCTAAATTGACTGGGACATTGGTAAAGTTGGGCGTCATTTTACGCATGTCATGTCTTACGGAATTATTAGTTTGCCGGTTTACGTTTCAGTCACTAAACATTCTTTACTCGCGTATTTTTTACACTCACTTTCATTTACTCTATTATTTCTGTTCCTCTGTACCTCTATCACGACTTTTCTATTTACTATCATAGTAAAGTAAATTTTCATGATAGCGATTTTAGTTCTTAACTTGGTTACATTAGGGATTAGAGTCGCTTATATGACATATATGTCATAGTTAAGTTTTGATTTACTATTTACGATATTATAGAGATGTCATGTTAGTGACTCTAATCCCTAATGAAACCAAGTTAAGAACTAAAATAGCATGCATAAAAATTTACATTTACTATGAAAGTAAATAGTGAAAAACTCATAATAGAGGTGCTGTTCCGTTCTTTGATATGTACTGTTGGGATCTTGGAGATGCTTTTATAATGAAACTGCAAATATAATAATAATATCTACATTGTTCGCACTAAACGAACCCAAAGAAAAGCCCACATTGAAGTTTTTTCAAATACTTGTTCTTTTTACAGCTCACCAGTGTTCATACCAAAGACCGTACCATATTGCATGAAACTTCTACAGTACTAAAGAAAAGTAAAAGCTATTCCTGAATCATTTAAGAAAAGGAAATTGACTGAGACAGCGGTGAAGACATCGTTTTACGGATACATTATTTTCTTGGCGGTTCATGGTTGAACTTACAAGTACTTGGGCCTTATTTAAATTCCTCTCTATATATGTAAGTAGAACGCAAGAAATTTAAAAATATTTCTACGTAATTTTCTTGAAAGTAAATTGTCTGAGACCGCGGTAGAGTTGGCTGTTATTTTAGGCGTACGTCTAAGACAATTATTCTTGTGTGAGTTAACGGATGAGGGCACAAACGATCCTGTACGCGCATTTTATTTTAGGCTGTAGAGATAATATTTGGAATATCACATGAAATGGAAAAATATATTTAAAATTGTGTAACAATAAACTGTTTTGTTTTGAAATCCATTCCGTTATTTTTATGAAAAAAATAAGGATTGAAGGTATTCTTTCATCGTTCTTTAACGTTTTTGGGAACATCTCTAAATTAACTGGAACATTGGTAAAGTTGGGCGTCATTTTACGCATTATTAGATAAAAATTATTATTTTAACAGTTTACAATTCAATTACTAAAGATTCTTTACTCGCGTATTCGTTTACACTGACTTTCATTTACGTTATAATATTAGTTCCATTGTTGTTCTTTGATATGTTCTGTTGGGAACTTGGAGATGTTTTTATAATGAAACTGCAAATATAATATACATTATATATATATTTATTTTATCCCACATTGACAAAAATGTGTAAAAATGGCGACACACACTATTTCCCACGTATATTTTTATACGCACCGAAAAATATAAGCTGAACAATAATAAACAGTGACTTTTAATAATTATTCTGATGACTGCCTCATTTGTCTAGTGGTTGTAAGCGCGACTGCTGAACACGAAGTCCTGGATTCGATACCCGGGTCGGGCAAAGTGTTATTGGATTTTTCAGTATGGAAAATTTTCAGTAGCAGCACGGAGTCTGGAATATAAGCCCAGTAATAGTCTCGCCTCCTGTAATAGAGGGCTCAATAACGGCATTGGCGAAATATGCGTATAGAATACATCCACCTCTGCCTATCCGTTCGAGGAATACCGGCGTGATAATATGTAATTATTCTATCTCTAATAAATTATATTTATAATAAATTTAGTTTTTGTGACAGTCTTAAACTTATGATTTCGTATATATCCTTTTTATATTTGACATCGAAGGAGATAATTACTTTGTATTCCTATGGGAAAGAAGATATATTAGTTTAGTGTTTGAACTCTTTGGTGAAGTTGACAGAGTTATTAGCCTTTAATCTACATGTTTATATTAATACTAGAGCGACTTCTTTCAAATTCAATTCAAATTCAAATATATTTTTATTTATGTAAACCATTTTCAGGCACTTATGAATAGTCAGGCCCTAGTTGCCACGTTCCAAAGTATTGATTTCCAATGTACAACGGACAAGTAACTCCATGGTTACTCTTTTTAGCTCGGAACATACAATATTAATTTATACATTTATCTCGAAGAACAATTATGTGAGTACAATGCAGTTCAAAGGAGTTTTATAAAAGAAACCACTACACTAATGGGGCAGTCTACGTCGAACGTACTGAGATAATGAATTACCTTAATAAAAACGGACAAAAATGATTCCTGGTTGGTTTATTTATCCAAAGATATAATACCAACATTAGTGCTAAACACAAAAGATTTATAATTTTTACACCAAATATAAACAATTCTTTACAGAAATTAATCAAGCGTGAAATATTTCGGTAAATGTTTGATGTTCAACGCTTCCCCAACGAAAGCCGGGCTATCCGGGTAACCGAGTGTAATTAATACATGTCGGATTTTTGCAACTCGCTGAATTTAAAGAGATTATGTAGAAATCGTTTTATACTCATAATTTTATACGAATATTTTTATTAAAGTTGATTTCAATAACAAAATTTGTAAGTCTCTATTATAAGCATAGGTACATATATTTCCTGAAATTTAAAATAGACATTTACCCCTGAGTTTGTTTCAGCGTTTCTTCTCAGGGGTATTCGTAAGCAATGTCGGCGCCATCTAGTTAAAAGACGTGTAAAAGTGATTGAAAAATCCTAATTGCAAAAATAAACTATTTCATTTCAGTTTTTTTTTTAACATTGCACCTCTTCTCTTGTATCGTGGGTACAGTTTACAAACATACATGTCACGAGCACACACAATCAGACCCGAAACAATTATTCGTAGATTATACAAATATTTCTTCCGTGAGGTGATCGAAGCGACACGTAGCGCAGAAAGCTAATCGCTTAGCCACTGCGCCAACCCTGTCGACATCGGCGTTTGTACGTTGAATAGTGTGTCAAAGATAGATCGTACGTTTTTTCTAAAAAAAAAGGATGTGACCCCAAACGAGTCAACATTACCGCCAGTTCAACTACACCTAATTTATGTAGACGTCAATAAAACGCAAGTCTCAGTTTATTAGGCACCTATAAAGAAGTATTAGAGTCGTCACTCACTAACTCACCAACAAATTGGTGTTGTAAATATCGTGCTTCGTTTATTTTTGGACCGTAATTCATGTCTGAACGTTGAACAAATGCCCGGTTTTTTAGTACCCAGTAAAAATTTTGGTAACTACAAGCTTACTTGATAAGATTTCTTGTTATTCGAGAGTAGTTTCATGTAAATAACAACCTCAACAAAGGCAGCTTATACAACTACAAGTCAGCCATTTCGGGATATAAATACATTAATTATTCAGCCCATTACCGTCCCATTGCTAGACAAGGGCCTTTTCTCAGAAATGAGAAGGGTTAGGCCTTAGTAGAACAAGCTATCCTGGTGTAGGTTGGTAGACTTCACAGTTACACGCCCGATCGAGAGAACATTATGGAACCCTCTCATGCGTTCAGATTACCGGTGCATATTCCGAATAGCTTTCATAGGATTACAAATCCGTGCATTCTTTCAAAATTAAAAGCATTTACATCCGTCATCAATAAATAGTCTATAACATACAAAAATAATTTGTCAAGTCGGACAAAAATATAGATATAATGAATTTTTATATCCCTAACTTGAGAAATGGTTGATTACCCATACAAACTTCCATCCCCTATTTCACCCCATTCAAGTTTTATTTTCGCGACAAAAAATTGCATATGTCCTTTTCCAAGGTCCTATGTATCTCTATACCAAAATTCATCAAAATTGGTTCACTGGTTTAGGCGTGAAAACGTAAGAAACAGACAGACAGAGTTACTTTCGCATTTATAATATTAATTTGGATAATTAAATTCTAAACCTCACATAAACTCGAAAAGTTAGTGCTGTGGGCCGTGTTGGAACTTAAACCTTCCGGCAACCGCTAAGCTATCACTGTCGAATGATTAATAGTAGAATAACACCAAATCCCATGCGTAGCGTATAGCGGACACCAGCATTAATGTTGCAAGACAATTTCAAAAGGCCTAACTTGGTAAGAAAGGGTTGAATAGAGTTACTAATCTATTTCCTCAGCGTGGTAGTATGGCCATTAGGAGCCTTTTCTGGGCGTGGCCTCTGCAAAGAGGCGATGCGAGGAGAGGAATATTAGTTAAAAAAAAATATATATTAAATATTATATATTGTTATTCTTCTTTTATTAAAGAGCTTAACTTTTAAATATTTTTACTTTACGTATAATTAACTATAACATTACTATTTCCCGATTAAAAATGTTAAATTCAAAGCAGATTCGTCCCTAGCTCAAAATTTTATTGAAATGCAAAATTATTTTCTGTTTGAAATCGAGGGACCCTTGTCAAAAACATTGCTAAATACTTTAAGTCTCCTATGTTTATTCAACATCAAAACTTTAAATAAATAACCAGTCTATACAAACTGGCCACTGAGGGTAAAATCCATTCAGTCTTACCGTCTATAAAATCGAGGGAATAATCTATTTTAGAAGGAAATTGCTTGAAAAAATCTTGTTAGTGGGAAAATCACTGCAGGACCTTGGGAATATTGCAAAAAGCCGTTACAAGCGAACTACACATAATAATATAAAAAAACTAATATTCACTTTATTCAATTGGTGCGGTTCAAAAGTTGAATTATGAAGAGAGTTTTTGTGGTTTGCGGCCAATGTCCAATTACTATTTGACTAAATGAATATTCGAATAGCTCACATTCATGACCATTTCATAAACAAGATTAATATTGTGGTTAATTGGTGTGTTGTCTATAGTTTTGCCATGACGTTTTATGTTTATGTGTCGTGATTTTAAATATTATGTTTTTGAATCCTGCATACGCTTATTGAAAATATTGACTTCATGAAAAGGCATCAAAAGCTATACTGTATTTTGGAAGCACTCCAAGCTACATAATAAATATTATTTTACAAGTGATTCTTTCACTTAGGGGTTCACAGCTACATGGCAACCGTACGGAACAGTCACTTTACGAGGCTTAACACGCTTGCTCCAGTCCATCTTTGAGATGGTGACCGTTCATACCCGGATGCTACACGGGTGTGTCTTGGATTCGTAGTGTAGAAGCTAAAAAGTCTGACAACCGGTCTAACAGACCTAACAGATGTTAGTCGCACCGTGTAAAGTGATACTCAGCCGTAACTGGTTAGAATGGTATCCGAGACTGTATGCAGAAAAGGCTAGGCAGATGATAAGCATCAGATTGCGTTCTTCGGGATTATGGCCCAGCTGATTCTTGCTTCTTCTTTTTCTAGTTCTCGTTAAATTCAACCCATTACTGTCCCACTGCTAGGCAAGGGTCTCAGAATGAGAAGGGTTAGGCCTTAGTCCACCACGCTGGCCCGGTGCAAGTTGGCGGACTACACACACCGTCAAGAACTTTATGGAGCCATCTCAGGTGTGCAGGTTTCCTCACGATGTTTTCCTTCTGTTGCTAATCAAATTCTGATCTGCACATGATTCCGAAAAGTCAGAGGTACGGGCCGGGTCGAACTCAGACCCTCCTGCATGGAAGGTAAGCGTTCAACCGCTAGGCTATCAATGCATCATGCTAGTTCTCGTTGCATGCTTATTATTATTATGAGCCCGTTATGTCCCACTCAAGGGCAAAGGCCTTCCTCCTCTCTTTCTTATCCCGGTCCATTTTGATTTGGGGCCAATGATTTGGACAGGAATCCAGCTCATCTCTCCATCTCCCTTTGGGTGTGTCTCGTTGTCGTTTCCTGCCTTTAGGAACTCACCATGTGGTTGTTCTAGCCCATAGCTCCTCCTTATATACCTCGGTGTTATAAACTCTTTTAGAATCCGCAAATATTCACTTTTTTGCACCAATCGCTCGCCATAGTATAATCTTTTGATTTTTACTGTCATTTTCCTTATAACTGGCTAGGGGTCAGTCGATCTATTGAGGAAAGAAATAAATTGAATCATCTGCCACCATTTTGGCAAAATATGTTATTGGGACATTTGGTAACACAATATATTGAACTTATATTGCCAAAAAGGTTTCAGCGTTTACAGTTGACACTATGAAGTAGGTACTAATAATTTTGACGACACGGTTGGTGCAGTGGTAAAGCGATTAGCTTTCTGCGCTATGTGTCGCGGGTTCGATTCCCGCACGGAACAAATATTTGTATGATCTACAGATAGTTGTTTCGGGTCTGGTTGTGTGTGTATGTGACATGTATGTTTGTAAACTGTACCCACGACACAGGAGAAATCCTAGTGTGGGGTAATGTTTAAAAAAAAAAAAAAATATGGAAGTAGATAAACATGTCTGATTTATTTGATATTTATTGTACCCTGGACTTGTGCTATGTGTATGAGTGATGACTTTCTGCGCTTCGTGTTGCGTATTCCATTCCTATTCCCATTCCAACCAATTTTATATGGATTACAGGTAGGCGTAAAAGTCGAGTGTATGTTAATGTGAGATGTTTGTAAACTATACCACAATAAAAGAGAAATTAGACTGTCGATTAGAGCTTAAAGAAAAAACCATGGAGTTTCTTACCGGGCTCTTCTCCATAGGACCAACTCAATTTGGAACTGTGCACCTAGATTCATAACGTTTTAAAAGTGCCTGCAAAATCCCATTTGAAATAAAAAACTGACTTGACTTTGACTTTGAAAGATAAGCTATCGTAGTAAAAAAAGCACTCTATATTTACACCCTCACTAGACAAGCATCCTCCAATTTTTGTCTGTCCCAACTACCAAAACAAAATCTCCCCATATTTTATGCAAACAAATACGGGACAACTTCACGGGCCGTTGCTACGTTCCCGGATAACCGAGTGACGTCATCAACGCCCCTGATGGAGAAGGTTAAATTATTGGCGTTCAAAATTGGTAGGCCGTGGTATGGCAGTGACAAATGGAGGGGACTGAGCGGGTTCCGTAATGTATTGTAATCTAATAATGGTGATATAGTTTTGAATGAAATTTGTGCATATTTTGGTATAGCTCGCATGTATTTGAATCGGTCGTGGCGTCTGTTTAAATAAAGTTTTTTTTTTTTTTTTTGGAAAAGTGTAACGAATACCTATATTAACAACTACAACAATTTTAATTTATTTACAATGAACGGTAAAAAATATTATTACCATACTGTAAATTATAACATTAAAAAAAATAGAATATAAAAATAAAAATATTTACTAGTATTTTTGGTATTCTTACACTGTATGTGTTCTACTCAAAAAGCTATAAATAATAAATACATATGTACATATTAATTTACACAATTATATGGCAACCCATCTTCATTGTGACGAGAGCACAAAACCTGGCAATTAATAATTGACTTCGTGACCTCAATTCCGCAAGATAGCCAGAACGTTAAAAAACCGTACACAATGAAGATAAATCTTTCGCGCCCCTTATCTTCTTTCTTTTTATTCGAATAAATAAAGGGATGGAGTAAGCACGTTTTGTTTTAACCGACTTTGGGGAAAGAAGGAAAGTTTTCTCGCATTTCTGCACGTAGGTAATTTTAACTTGCAATTTAGAAGTTGTATTTTTTAATAAAATATATTACCTACCTGACACATTACGGACTTAAAAAAAGTATATTTATGTAAACTGAGATCTGTTAGTTACCAACAGACAACGCACGGTCTAAACTACTGCACATAGAAACGTGAAATTTGAAAATGTGTTTCGTAGAAAGTGCACAGGAGTATTCAGACTGGTATTTTCGAAATCCAAATGGGAACTCCTTCGATCGCGGGTACACTTTGCGTGTTAGGATCCTCACGATGGATTGAGAGTAATTTAGACAAAATATTATAGTAACTAATTTAGTCCTCCACAGGTTGAAATCCTAAATACACGGTTAGAGACTAAAGAAAACTTCAGACACTAAATTTTAATTTGGACATAAATGGCTTTTCGTAATCACGCACAAGTGAACACAAAATCAAACGATTTATAACAAACACTTTCTATTCGATTACACCAAGGCTTTCAACCTCCATACTTTTGAGCTTTGAATAAAAGAAGGGTGACAAAGCTTTGTTTCTAAAGAACACTATTAAAAATTATTTTGTGTTTGCATTTGCATTGCAGTGTTATACGATTTTAATGCAATTATACCAGTACCTATGTGAGGAATATGCGAATTGGTATGGTACTAAGTTTACTGACATAAACAAATTGAAAAAGTTTTATTGTATACACTACACACTACTGACAGACATTTTCCTGCCCCAACCTGTCCTAGAAATCGATCGCAGTGCTACCTACCGGGTCCAATTATAAAATCTAAACCACCCAAGGACCCGTTCAAACCACACATTTTTTTTTAAATATGGATCCTGTCTTTTAGGAGGAGTTCAGTGACATACACACGTACAGAAGATTTATATATATAAAGAATAACCATTACATAGAACGATGCAATCACAATAAAAATGTCTCAATTTAATACTAATGCGCATACTAATATTTCTCTAGTACCATGGGTACAGTTTACAAACATACATGTCACATATATGTACACACAACCAGACCCGAAACAACCGTCTGTAGATCATACAAATATTTGTTCCGTGCTCCCAATCTAACTCGCGACACAGCTTAGAAAGCTAATCACTTAGCGACAACTGTGCCGTCATAACAATTGCAAACGAAAATATAAAACGATAATAATTCATATATCGAACCCGAGACCTCACGCTCAGCAGTCACGTTTGCGATCACTAAACTAATGAGGCAGTCTAGCTCTGAACTCATTGTGCAAAATAATTACTGGGAAACGACTTATATTTCTCGGTAATAAAAATCTCCTATTTGTAGTTTGCAATATAACGCGCGCACACGAGACAGGTGGGGATCGGGCGCGTAAGAAAGTTCAGCGATAACATATCAAATCCGATTTTGTAATAAACGAAAAAATATTGCGATTTCGACCTTCAATGTCTCCGTATTCGTCGGTTCCCAGGTATAACCTAGGAGAAAAAAAAAGTAGGTAATGAAAGAAAAATACATTCTAACCATATATGTAGGTATGGACGTTATTGAAGAAAATTATATACATATGAAATTATTTATTTTGCAATTAGGATTTTTCAATCACTTTTACACGTCTTTTTTAAACTAGATGGCGTCGGCATTTCCTATGACTATCCCTGAGAAGAAACTCCGAAACAAACTCAGGGGTCAAAGTCTATTTTAAAGTCCAGACAGATTGTAATGATGTAAGGTTTTATGTGAGACAAATATAGGGTGGAATAGCCTTTTGAAGAAAGTGCCATAACTATTTGAGCTAACCTGTCGCAACAGAGTGCAAGCATGCATCAGTTATCGTGAAAATTAATGAAATGAAGAGCGCTCAGCCTAGATCTCACTCACATTTACAATGTATAGCGGTTATATATAAGAAATAATTTCAATTTTAACGAGATTACAATATGAAAATAATGAAGTAAATAATATAATAATTAAGGGCAAAAATTGAGTATAAAAAAAAATGAAAGGCTAAAGAGCGGCTCAATCCCAAGCGTTTTTGTCATCTAAATAGTCCGAAATTTTATAGTATCCTATTTTACAAAGTTTATATTTAATTACAATTTTGAACTTCTTTAATGTTAAATTACGTATATCATTGGGAAGCTTATTGTAAAAGCGTACCTTTACATTGTCCCATGAACGAGTTGCTTATTCTGTGGAGGCGCGTAGCATGTACAGCAAGGTTGTGTTTATTCCTAGTGTTCAAAGAATGAGTATCAGACAGTATGACAAAGTTCGAAATATTTTTATAAACATATATTAAATTTTCAAATATATATTGTGACGCTACAGTTAGAATATTAATTTCCTTAAATCTGTGTCTCAGCGACACCCTTGGACCAAGATTATAAATAGCTCGGACAACCCTTTTCTGCAAGACGAATATAGTATTGATGTCTGCAGAGTTTCCCCAGAGGAGGAAGCCGTAAGTCATAACGCTATGAAAATAACTGAAATAAACTATTCTAGCTGTATCCACATCAGTTAAGTGCCGATTTTTTTTGACAGCAAACGCGGCAAAACTAACATACCTATTATGACTGTACGTGTATGACTGCTTCATTGCTCTAGTGGTCGTAAACGCGACTGCTTAGCCTCAGGTCCTGGGTTCGATTCCCGAGTCGGGCAAAGTGTTATTGGTTTTATCTGTATGGAAATTCTCAATAGCAGCACGGAGTCTGGAACTGTGCCCAGTAAATGGCCATAGGCTCGCCCCGTATTACATGGGACTCAATAACAGCATCGGCGAAATGTGGGTGTGCAATAGTAAACCTCTACCTAACCCTTCGGGGAATACAGGCGTGATGCTATGTTTAAACTATTACAGCAAAAGTCAGAGAACATTTTAATTGATCAGAAACAGTTCAAACCATACCGTTTTTGCTTCGCATCTGATCTAATTTGACAGCCCACGTACAACAATTTATCAAATAGCAACGGATTGAAAATACACAATTCAATATCCTATCAAAGGAAATATGATTAATTATTCGTTGACGAGGCAAATTATCGCGCGAATGGATTTCAAAGGCAGCCCGGATTTGGCTATTTTGGTCTTTGTTCTGCAACAAATGATCAGGAAATTTTGGCTTCTGGTGACTTTGGGTCGGAGTGTTTTTGTAATTAGTTTTGCTGTCGTAAGGTTTTGATAACTATTTAATTCAATCATTACTTATCGTGGACTGCTGTTGTTCTTGCACACCTATAATTCCCAGGTCACAATTACAATTAACACTTTGACTGCCACACAGCAGACGACAGAAAAACTATTGTTCGCGGTGGCGCTCAAAGGATTAATGCAATGGTTAATACGGTTAATACTTATAGCATGGTACTGTAGAGGTTTTATGTAATAAGATACAATCGGTGGTATGGATACTGGTGAACAACAAAAGAATAAATATTTGAAAAAAGATCTCAATGTGTGTCACAGTGAAAAGATGGGACTTGTGATTTGAATTAATTGTGTTTCGGAACTTGAAGCATTCAATACAGAGTTTAATATTCTAACAGCAGTTTTATTCCCGGTCCCTATATTACCTAAGAATATGGTAGGTATCTTATTAAGTACTTATTACAAAACAGTATGTTTGGTAGTACTGAATAAACTTGTGGCACTTTGGGCTTACGTCAGTACCTACACCTCTGCCTCACCCTTCGAAGAATATAGGTGACTATACACGATAAAAATTGATGACTCATCATCATCATCATCAACCCACATTCATCCACAGCTGGACATAGGCTTCTCCCAGTTAGCGCCACTGAGCCCGATCACTATCAGAAATTGAAATTGATGACTATTGTCTCCAAATTATATTCATAAATTACATGTACTTTTTATGCAATAAAGCGAACTGTAAGCGTAATTAATTACCTATAGGCAGTAATATAATACATTATTAATTAATAATTAAACGGCTTTAGTCTTAATCTATTAAGGTCTTGGTAAATGTTTCTTCTCAGACATAATCACGAAAGTCAACTTCGCCCAATTTGTTGCACCTATTACGGTGTATGAGCTGATTCTACAAGCTACACCGATTGACTCCCAAATATCTTGGTTTCAATTAAGTATGAAACTCTTTGACGGGGTTTTTGGTGTTTGGTAGGTCCTACTAAACTAGCTTTTCATACATCACATAATGATTTCCAAGCTGTTCTGACCCATCATCTCTTTCGTGGTCTACCGCCGCTGTCAAAGCACATTAAGCAGTGGGCAAAAAATGTGCTCGCTGTAGGTATATATTTTGCCCTTTTCATAAAGCCAGCTATTGTACAAAAGATTTGCTGCGGGCGATATATAGTCGATTAAGTGATTGTCCTGTTGACGGTACTTATCCTACTTGCCTCAGTTTTGAGAACCTTTGGCTGCTAACCTTACTCTTTCAGACTTCAAATATATTCAAATCCGGAAAGGGTTCCTAAAGCTTGAATCCCAAAATAACCGACACAGTAAAATTTTCATTGTGTTCACCGTGACCGGCGTTTCAGCTTTAACTTTCCCACTTACGAATAAACACTGAATAAACTCGATGTCATGAATAATGTCAATGTAAAAAAAAAAAAAAATTAAAAAATCGAAACCTAACATAACATAGCATCACATCTATATTCTCCGTAGGGGTAGGTAGAAGTGTATGTATAGGTGAGCCTATTGTTATCTACCGGGCACAATTCCAGACACCGTGCTGAGAATTTCCGTGCAGAAAAACTCAATAATACTTTGCTCGATCCGGGAATTGAACCCAGGACTTCACGCTCAGCAGTTGCGCTTGAGAAGACTAGACCAATGAGGTAGTCTTAAAAAAATCTTATTATTTTTTATAGTTTTTTTTTTAGAATACATAACACGTCATATATCTAAACCGTCTTTTAAAAAATTACGGTGCAACTGGATAGCCAATTGTTTTAAACTTTGCCATAAGTTTTCAACTATATCTTTTGTCGTAATCTACCGAGTCCATGGCGGAGTTCCAGGATCTTTTAAACTAAACTGCTCATATTTCTTTAGTCGACTTCCTTACTTATAATATTTATACACTTCGGGCCTTTTCAGACTAGTTCCAAGAGCTAGTCCGAAGGATCGTATTTTTTCTTCTCTTTTTTAACGTGAAAACTTCCATTATTCGATAACATTCTGTAATAAAAATAAAACTATTATTCAGAAATTCAAACTACGTTCAAAACAGGGTATTATTACTTACTACTTACTTTTGTATATTGTTTCATGAAGTTTTCCAATCCATAAACCTGAAATGTACGGTCTTTTTGTGTCCAAAGTCAAAGTCAAAGTTTTTTAATATCATCTAGATCTTTTGAGGCAGTTTTAATAACTCGAGACTCCTATGGAAAAGAGACCGGCAAGAAACGCCATAGATACTCTTTTCAAAAAATAAAAAGTTAATTCACAATTAATAATAATCTTAAATATAACATGCATTTTATTAGAAAAAACAAACTTATCAAAAGGTTTCCTTGCATGATGAGGTAATACAAATAAATTATATTTCATTCTTGAGACTTACCTGTTCGATGATTTGGGAGGATAAAGAACGTGTGTGCAAGTGAACATCGAAGCCTATAAATATGCAACATGCACCAAAGGAGTCGTTGATGCGTTGCCAATCTTTTGTGTCACCTTTAGATAGAGAGGGAGTGGGCTTTTGGTAGTTGTTATTCATGACACGAAACCACAGTAACTCACTCAAGCCTCTTGTTGCTATTTATGGTTAAAGAATTTTATTTCTCAAAAAGAAATTACAAAAATTTCACTTACATGAGAACAGTTTTAACACATTAAACATATGTATATAACACTTTGACATAAGACTATGATTAAAATTTTATTTGAGATCATAATTACAGTTTATTGTATTTCGTACGCTAGTTACAATGCAAAAATGAAACTATGCAAATCCACCCTCAAGATAAATATCAATTAGCAGTATACTTTAAATCGGTGATACTGCTTCTCCGGTATCAGTCTATAGAATGTATATTCTATGTACCTATATTTACGGTTCTATATTTCTTGTTCTTATGATTTCTAAGGACTTGACTTGAAATTGTATAGGGTTATTTGATTGACTCCTAAGGACACTTCATTGAAGCAAGAACTTGACAATGCTGGGACGATATAGGCCCTCATTAAATGAGCTATTAGGAAGCCTTAGGGGCCTTTTCCGGATTTCTTGGACAAAGAATTCGCGAAGATGATTGCCAACCTTTGGTAATTGGAAAGGCACAAGAAAAAGAAGACATTTGACCGCTTCAGCGACTTCGTACTCAACATTGAAGATAATAGCTTTTTACCTATATTTTTACTAGTTTTGCTTATGCCTCCATGCTCCCATGCCTCTTCCATGGGTAATGATTCGAAGAATGTCTGGGTTCATACAATCCGTCAAACAGATTTACGTAGTGCAATTACTAAGCACTAGGATAAGTATGAATTACTCGCTAATCTCAAATACTCGGAAGATTGAGAAAAGTTGGCTTAAAGTATACAAAGCCGCGGCAAGTCATTTATATGCAAAAGCTTCTTTGGTGCAACCCTCTTGATTGCGAAGGGTCGAAAACAAATCGGGTCCCAGTTTTATGTATTCAATTAGCTAATGTGAGCATTTGATTAAAATTACCACCCGAAATGTTCTAGAGATGTCTTTGAACTCGATTTACCCAATATGTGATGTTCAGTCGAAAGTTTGAGAAACACGTGAATGGTATCTGATTACATTTCGATCAGCAATCAATTAACAGTTGAAATGTAAAGTGGATATCTGATTTAATTTAGAAATTTAATCTCCTTGCGAATGGAGGAAGCCATTCGTTAAATTCAATCCCTAACGAGCTCATTAGGTTACTTGGCTCTAAAAGAAAATATAGGTGTATATTTTGCTTTAGCTATACAGAGCGATAATTAATTCATCCACAGATAATGTATAGGGTTTTATGTATGGGTGTGTGTAGGTAAAAATTAATTATCTTTGGTAATATTTGGAAGAGTTATTAGGAATATTTTACTGCTACCTGATATTGTTTAATATATTATCTACATATTTTAATGAAGAGATATTTTATTGGAGGCATGTTAATATACATATTCAAATTTTACTGAATTGAAGTCTACGAAGTGAAAACCATATTTAACGAGCCATTGGAATAGGTATTTGTCATAAACATTACTGGCTTCGTGGTCTCATTGACCTTTTTATTCGTGGATTATTTTCGTTAACATTTAGCAAAAATATAATTTTGCGTAGGTATATACATATATCCAGTATTATCCATCTCTGCTGACACGGTTGGCGCAGTAGATGAGTAATCGACTGCTGCGCTACGTGTCGCGGGTTCGATTACCGCACGGAACAAATATTTGTATGATGGGTCTCTGTGTATGTAAATACACACCGTGCCTCGGCAAGCACGTAAAGCCGTTAGTCCTGCGCCTGATCTCTCTCCGGTCATGTCGGATTGCCGTCCCATCGGACTATGAGAGTGAAGGAATAGAGAGAGCACCTGTGTTTGCGCACACACTTGTGCTCTATAATATCTCCTGCGTAGTTGGCTAATCTCCGGTGAGATTGGCCGCCGCGCCGTGACCGAAATCGGTCAGGAGGACATTATTATTATTATTATCCATCTAATTTCTCCGATAGTAAGACCAAGGGGTTTTATATGCCTACAAGTAATCGGGGACGTTATTGAGTCGCATGTTATAAGAAGCGAGCCTATTACCATCTACAGGGCACAATTCAAAGCGCCAGACTGCTTCTAAGAATTTTGTATTATTTTACAAACTTTGCTAGACCTGGAAATCAAACTCTGTATGATTGTGCTACATTAATATTTTCAGTTTGAAAATGCCAACAGTAATAAAATTGTCTACCTATTACTTTTGAAATTAATAGCGTGATAGCTATCTGAGTAACCTACTGTAAAGCATGTCGTTAACGATATCTTTTGATGTTAAAATAAATCATAATTTTTATAAAAATTTACACTCCATTTTTTAGGGTTCCGTACCCAAAGGGTAAAAACGGGACCCTATTACTAAGTCCGTCTGTCCGTCCGTCTGTCTGTCACCAGGCTGTATCTCAAGAACCGCGATAGCTAGACAGTTGAAATTTTCACAAATTATGTATTTCTGTTGCCGCTATAACAACAAATACTAAAAACAAAAATGTGTCCTTCCCATACAACAAACAACAAACGCAATTTTTTTGGCCTTTTTTGCTCGATATCAATAATGGCAACAAGTAGGCACTTGAAATATTCACAAAATACTCAGTTGTATTTTTACTTTAATAATAATAACCTACTGTTGTTTACCTAGTCAATGGTACGGAACCCTTCGTGCGCGAGTCCGACTCGCACTTGGCCGGTTTTTTTATTTACACTTCGTTAATTTTGATATCACTTGCTTTTAGGACCATGTACAATCTATAAATATATTGAAACTAAAAGAAATATTCAAAGGAATACAAGTTTGTATCAAACATAATGAATTTCAAACGAAATATGATTAAACAAGTTTTAATTTGTTCGACTGTAAGTAAAAAGGGGCGCACTACAACGTTGTCATGGGTGACTTTAACGCTAAAGTGGGTGTACAAACATGCAGCGAATCGGTAGTAGGACCTCACGGGTTTGGCAGGAGAAATCATAGGGGGCAAATGCTCGTCAACTTCCTGGAGAAAGAGGGGCTTTTCTTAATGAACTCTTTCTTTAAGAAAAAGTCCCAACGTAAGTGGACGTGGCAAAGCCCCGACGCTATGACAAAAAATGAGATAGACTTCATTATGACGGACAAAAAGCGTATATTTAGAGATGTCTCAGTGATTACTAGGTTTAAAACCGGAAGTGATCACAGACTTGTCCGAGGTACTCTCAATATCGATTTTAAACTTGAACGTGTCCGCTTAATGAGGTCCACGCTCCGACCAAATATGTTCCAAACCGTGATTGGGTCTGAAACGTTCCAGTTGAAACTGGAAAACCGATTTGCTGCTCTGGAAACCACAATTGATGTGGATAATGTTGATCTGGAGCTCGACAACGTGGTGAAAGTCCTCCGGGAAGAAGGGACAAAATTCTATAAGACGCAGCGCACCGGTAAGAAGTCTAAGCTCTCGGGAGAATCTCTGCAGCTGATACAAAAACGGCGCGACGACCCCGCAGTCACTTCGTCAGAACAACGGGCTTTGAATAAAAAAATCACGAAGCTGGTAAGGCGAGACCTCCGTAGCTCCAACACACGGTGCATACAGCAAGCCATTGAGCAAAACCGGGGGTCAAAAGTCTTCGTGAAGCAGCTAGGCCGAAGCCACCTGACGAAGTTGACCACATCAAGCGGGAACGTAGTTGTTTCTAAGCCGGAGATTCTTGCGGAAGTTGAGGATTTCTACGGTCGCTTATACACATCACACGCGTCCCGTCCTGTACCCGAAACTGAGGATTCCAGAGCCACTTTAACCCGCCACGATACAGAAGAGCTACCAGAGGTAAGCTTAGATGAAATCATGATGGCTCTTAAACAGCTTAAAAATGGAAAGGCCCCTGGGGAGGATGGAATTACCACGGAGCTCCTGAAGGCGAGAGGCACTCCTCCGCTCAAACAGCTTCAGCGAATTTTTAATTCCATCCTCTTTACTGGGAGAACTCCAGAGGCGTGGAGTGGGAGCATGGTTGTTCTCTTCTACAAAAAGGGTAATAAAACACTTTTGAAGAATTATCGCCCTATTTCGCTCTTAAGCCACGTCTATAAGCTGTTTTCAAGAGTCATCATGAATCGTCTCACGCGTCGACTCGACGAATTCCAACCCCCCGAGCAGGCCGGATTCCGAGGAGGATATAGCACCATAGACCACATCCACACAGTGCGGCAGATAATACAGAAGACCGAAGAGTATAATCAGCCCCTGTGCTTAGCATTTGTGGACTATGAGAAGGCTTTTGACTCTATCGAAATCTGGTCTGTTCTGGAGTCTTTGCAGCGAAGCCAAGTCGACTGGCGATACGTCCAAGTGTTGAGATGTCTATACAACGCCGCAACTATGACCGTCAAACTCCAGAACCAGCATCAGTCTGAACCTATCCCCTTACATCGAGGAGTGCGACAAGGTGACGTTATATCCCCGAAATTATTTAATAATGCTTTGGAGGATATGTTTAAGACTCTGGATTGGACAGGACGCGGCATAAACATCAACGGCGAGTACATCTCACACTTAAGATTCGCAGACGATATCGTCATCATGGCTGAAACGCTGCAGGACTTGCAACGGATGCTGGACGACCTGGCTGATTCTTCCCATCGTATCGGTCTTCGGATGAACCTGGACAAAACAAAGGTCATGTTCAACGAACATGTTGACCCGGGACCGATCACTGTCAATGGGGTCGTCCTCGAAGTTGTTAAGGAGTATGTCTACCTCGGGCAAACATTGCAACTGGGTGGAAACAACTTCGAGAGAGAGGTTTGCCGAAGAATACGGCTAGGTTGGGCAGCATTTGGAAAACTTCGTCGGGTCTTTTCGTCGCCAATACCACAAAGCCTTAAGACGAAAGTCTTCAATGAATGCGTTCTGCCTGTTATGACTTACGGTGCTGAGACGTGGACACTCACGGTACGACTAGTTCACCAATTTAAAGTCGCTCAGCGAGCTATGGAGAGGGCTATGCTCGGAGTCTCTCTGAAGGATCGTATCAGGAACGAGGTGATCCGACAGAGAACCAAAGTTATCGACATAGCCCAAAGGATAAGTAAGCTGAAGTGGCAGTGGGCTGGTCATATTTGCCGCAGAACCGATAACCGCTGGGGTAGACGTGTTCTTGAGTGGAGACCGCGACTTGGCAAACGTAATGCAGGACGTCCTCGAGCTAGGTGGAGCGACGATATACGCAAGGTGGCTGGTGGCGGTTGGAAGAGGATAGCCGAGGATCGGGCTCAGTGGCGTGCATTGGGAGAGGCCTATGTCCAGCAGTGGACTGATACAGGCTGATGATGATGTAAGTAAAAATAATGTTGCTACATACCATAACATAGCATCACGCTTGAATTCCCGGAAGGGTTAGACAGAGGTATACTATTAATTGTACACCCACATTTCACCGATGCCGTTATGAAGTCCCATGTAATAGGGGGCGAGCCTATTACCATCTACTGGGCACATTTCCAGATTCCGTACTGCTATTGAGAATTTTCATTCAGAAAACCCCAATAACACTTTCCCCGACCTAGGAATCGAACCCAGGATCTTTCAATACTGATAAACGCAGATTAAATCTCAAAACAGAAAGAAATAAAGTTTAGTTTTCAACACAATAATCACACCATATACATGAACAATGTCATTACAACCATATATTTTTATACCGAGTGTAGTGGTAAGAGGAGGTTTAAAAAAAAAACCGCGTAAAAAGAAATATGTGCCAAAGTAAATCTTAGCGAGTGTGACCTTTGATAAAAATCTGTGTTAAATAGTTCGGGCGTGAAAGGCAAGTTCATATGAAAAATATGAGAGCCACATGTGGTTATCTGAGTCTGATAGGCAAAAGAAAATGGCCTTAATTTTCCTTCCCCTAGTGTGGATCTTTAGGAAAATAGGTAGGTAGTACTTACTTCATAATAAATAATACGAGTGTGTTTATGTTCAACATTTTTTAAATGTATTAAGATTAACCTCAGATAAACTTAGATATTTACTTATAATTACTTTTTTAAATTGCCACACTGTATGGAAATGCAAATTCTTTGCCTAAATAACTGGCGAGCCCTCTATTCACGCGTATAGCTGAAGAAATAAAACATATCAAAATAAAATAGATATATAAAATATGAAATAGATCAAACCAAAAGATTTCTATTTGTATTATTTTGCAGTGCAATGCAGTTGAAAGCAGTGATAGTTTAGTGGTTGAATGTTTGCCTTCCTTGCAAACGGGTCTGAGTTCAAACCCGGCCCCCAACTCTGACTTTTCGGAATCAAGTGCGGATCAGTAATTGATAATCACTTGTGTTAACGGTTAAGGAAATCATCGTGAGGAAACTTGCACACCTGAGAAGGTTCCATAAAGTTCTCAATGGTGTGTGTAGTTCGCCAACCCGCGGCGGGTCAGCGTGGTGGACTAAAGGCTTCAACCTTCTCATTTTGAGAAGAGGCCCCTGCCCAACTGTGGGACGGCAGTGGGCTGAATTTATTTATTTCTATATACCTATTTACTACACTTTTATGTCTGTAAAGGAAGGGTAACTTTAACAAAATATTTTTTTCATGCCTATTTATCTAGTTTCCAATAAGCCGAAAACGTTGCCAATAACCGGGATTTGCCAATGAGCCTCGTACGTATTCGTTTCGATGACTACGGCTTTATTGCCTAATCCAATGAGGCAGTCTCATTCAATCTCTGTAAATGGTAGTAGTAACTGGGGCATTGAATCAGTGAGACCTTACGACTCACTTTTATGCCTCTCAACTCTTTTCATTTAGTGACAAATGTGTTCTTGAATAAGATTTTGAATTGGTATTGAAAATTTTATTTTCAAGTTCTTCATGAATGAATAAAATTCTAAGGAGGTTAAAATATAAAAAAAAATAAGGAACTGCCGATTTAAATTAATCTATACCTATAGTTGTTATGCGTTAATAATAATGTCCTCCTGACCGATTTCGGTCACGGCGGCCAAACTCACCGGAGATTAGCCAACTACGCAGGAGATATTATGGAGCACAATTGTGTGCGCAAATACAGGTGCTCTCTCTGTTCCTTCACTCTCATAGTCCAATGTCTCGGCATTCCGATACGACCGCAGAGAGATCAGGCGTAGGACCAACGGCTTTACGTTCTTTTCGAGGCCGAGGATCTGATCACACACAACCAGACCCGAAACAACTATTTGTAGATCATACAAATATTTGTTACGTGTGGGAATCGAACCCGCATACGTAGCTCAGCAGTCGATCTCTCAACTACTGCGCCAACCGTGCCGTCAATATTATGCATTATACATAGTAGGATAGGTGTTTTTTTTTTGAGACCACAATATTTAATTTATACTATTTAATGGTAAAATATTATCAGGAAAAATCCGTACGATGTACGACAAAATAAAAATTTGGAGTTTTTGATCTTCTTCTTCTTCTGTCGTGTGAGCGATAAAACTTAACTATATTCCAGTGATAAGTTGTTCTCTTAATTGACATTTCTCGCCGGTAAGATACGGTTATCACCTTTGAAATGTTGCTGCTAAATTAGGTTGTAAGAGTAGATTGAAATAGTTCTTAAACTCAGACGACGACTGGAAGAGGCGATAACTTACTCTCACCATTAATAAGTTAGAGAGAGAGGGAGGGAAAATGGTGATTTTCTAATCAGAACAAGGTGTCTTTTGACACAATAATAAGATAGTATCATGCATGTTTTCTCCGAAGGGTTAAGCAGACACGTAGACATTTCACAGATGTCATTATTGAGTAACATGTAATAGGAGCGACGAGCATGTCATTTACCGGTTACAAATCTAACCTTCGAGCTGCTACTCAACATTTTACCCAACCGGGGAAATGAACTTAGAACCTAACAATAAGCAGCCACGCTTGCGACTAATAATCCAATGAGGCATTAAGTGAAAACAAATTCCTTTATCTGCATTATGCGTGTCTGGAAAAACACGATACAAAACAAACTCGAAAATCTCAGGCTAGTGCGGAGAATATACAATTTATTCTCCGAAAATCGAAAAATAGAAAAAGTGTTTGCTATGTCAGAAGAAAGCCAATCTAAATTTTTGTTGTCATTAAAAATGGACGGTATATAAACAGAACAAATTCAGTTGCGCGTATAATTAACGCCTGAAAAACTGTAGGCTAAAGGCAGCCAATCACAGTGACGTCAGGATCGCAGTAATTTCACGGCTGACGTCACATGTCCTTTGATCAAGAGAGCAACAATTAATGAAACAGACTCAAAGAAAACAGTCCAGTGATCTAAGCAAAGCTTTGAATTAAAATGTAAATGTTATACGTGCATATATATTTTAAACTATCGTTATTGAACGTGACTGATTAGTCTAGTGGTTTAACTGCACTGCCAAATAAGTGCCAAACGTTAAATCGGATTCGCTCACAGACGTTGAGAGCATTCGCTGCACACAAACGTCCCCTTAAATATCTCGGTAGTATAAGGAAGTCATACTGTATAATTGTTGTCGCATGCGCAGCAGCTCAGCGTAAGACTCTGAGTTTTATCCCCAAGTCGAGTAGTAATAGTGTTATTGGGTTGTATAGTTTAAAAGTATACAGGGTGATTTTTACCTAGTATTATTTACTGTTTTTGACTAGTATTGGCTATTCACAAACGATTCCAAACCAATATATTTTTAAATAAGTTCCTTTTAGTTTATATAATTCACGTATGTAATCCAGTTTTAGTATTTTCAATTAATACCAAAGCACTTGATACTACGTTCGGAATAAAAATACGATCAGTTAGGTTAGTGGGTTGATACGTCCGATATATTTCAATTATAAAATTGATCCTGTCGTATTTTACAATGCTCTGTTTTTTCTATGGCGACTCGATCGGTTTGATTTGTTCTGAATACCTATATTACTTGGATGTAGATTGTAGGTATAAGTCTCGTATTGTATAAATCTTTATAATGAAATCAAATGATTTTTTTGGAATCTAATTTAGAAATGACACTATTGAGCAATGTGTTCGACTATGTTAAAGTGAGATGAAGCTTTATTAGAGCTTAACAGAATAATAAAGAGCAAACGTCATGCAGCTACCTGTAATGCCTTCTATTTTTATTTCGTTTATTCATCTACCTACTAGATTCCGCCCGCGGCTCCGCCCGCACTGATTACGCACCCGTGCATTTTTTTGGGATACACGTAGCGCCATCTAGCGTCCTAAGAAAGTTATTGTTCTTTCCCTCGAAAACATTACTTTTTTTCTGGATGAAACTTGTACCCTATGTCCTTTTCTGTACCCCTGACAACGTATATGCAAAATTTAATGATGATCGGTTCAGTCGTTTAGGCGTGAAAAGGTAACAAACAAACAAACAAACTTACTTTCTCATTTATAATATTAAGTTAGGATAATACTCGTATGTGTAATTTGAAATATGCCTAGTAGGTATAGATATATCGGGCTGATGTCCGCATATCCACGTTGAAAGCACGTTTTTTGCGTAAGGGTGGGAATAAGAGCTATTACCCCAGTTCCTCGAGAAATGCCAGAAGACGCTTTGCACAATTTCTCTGAAGGTACCTGGGTTTCCGAAGTACTCGGCTCTGTATGTGGCGACCTAAAGGCAGTTCAGTAGCACGTGGGCTGCCGTTTCTTCCTCCTCCATACATGCTTTACATAGAGGATATATGCCTAGTAAATATAAACCTGACTAAATAAAAAGCTAACCTGGCTTATGGCTTACCAGCTATCGGGAACAGGGTCCAGGCTACCGGTCGCTAGGGTCTCAATGAGAGGAATCCCTCACAAGGTGTGCATTTGTTTAAAACGCAGTTTGGCTCTCAAAAATTATCCCTCTTCGTAATTTACGAATAATATGAATTGTAAATAAATAAATTGGGTGAATTTAAAATAACGAGATCATATCAGAACTCCAGATTAAAATATCGGGCTCATAAATATGTACACGATACGATCATATAAATTATCGTGATAAGGCCTTGAAATTAAAATAATAATAACCTTCATACGCTCGTAAAATAATGCGACATCATTTTCAAACCTATAGTTTACTAACCGTAATTAAGTCCTTAATTAGGACTGTTTGAATACCGATCTTAAGATTTGTTTTGTGCTAATTGCTGATAGAGTGTAATGCTAAATATAAATAATAAAAAAAATACCGGTGAGCCCAAAGTGAAGACACTGTTCAGAGCCGGCCCGAAGTGGTTTGCCGTACGGTCCAATGTTACTATTAGAACAACATTGAAATTACACAATTCTATACATTACACAAATAATATATTTTAGCAAGGAAACGTATACATTATATGTATATTTACAACTAGGTACGTCTACCTGTATTAATGTACCTCCCTAGCCTCCCTCTAGCATATTTTCTTCTTCAGGAAGCAGGAACCTTTTTGTTAAATTTTATAACGATCGGTTCAGTGGTTTAGTCATAGTTTCTTTCGCATATATAATACAGTGTGTGTGTTTGCTTCTAGTAATTAATCAAACAGTATAATGCTTTTATGGGCTTTAACGGTCGACCAAGAAGTCTGAAACTCTACTTGAAGAAATAATTCAACTATATTTGTGCCTTGGCGAGCTCACCTTGACTGCTTACTTTGAAAGGTTCAGGTAGCGCATTAAAAATAGATTGTAAGTGCACTTTCTACCAAACCAGGGTAAGAAGATCCATCACCATCAATTCATCACCCCAATACATGTTTTGACATGCCCTGGACTGTCAGAAACACTAGGTTAATACGTATTCATTCTTCAGTTGGTGCTTACAATGTATAAATATATATACTTTTTATATTCAACGTATGTCAAAATGTTGAAATATGTCCACATGAGTCTGTTTAAGGAATTCTAGATAACCCGCTTTTATTGTAGGGGCGTAATACAAATTGGTGACTTGGGACACGTTCACACTAAAGTATTTTATTTATACGACTTCACCGAGACAGAAATCAATCGCATGGTCGGTTCGAAGGGCAATTTAGATATTTTGCTGGAGAAGCTTAGGGCAATCCAATTTCTCTTGGAAAAATAAGCTGAACGAAATATATCTTGGCAAAATAACGAAAGTAATAAATGTAGGTGAAATTATATTTATGAAGAAGACGTGTGTAGATTATTGGCATTTGTTATAATATTAATAATCTAAGACATCATTATTGAAACTTAAGGTTTTAATACCATTGGAATATGACAATGTTATCCTTATATTATGACGGTGTATCTCAAAACACATTTCCTTGCTTTATAACAAAGTTGATGCTGTAACAACGTCGTCATAAAATCATACTTTACTCAGCATTACTGTCATCGCCCACCAAAATACCCAAACCGAGCAATAAAACCTTAAATGTTCCGATTAAAAGTTGTCGTAAGCGATTAAGAAGGGATTTCAACCCATAACTGCGGCGATTTATCGCGGAAGTGACGATAAAGTCGGGTATAACTCGCCGTCAATGTGGATGCGGTTTTATGCGGTCGGCGTGATTGCCACGATTTGTAACACGCTGATGACCGCCCACGTATTAACCGGCAGATGAGGGGAGGAAAGCGTAATATTGCAGCCAGGATTGGCGTATTAATGCGTCATTTTAACTCAATCGTGTTGGGTTATAGGATTTCGTGAAACATGACGTTAGTAGTGTGCGGGATTCGTCAAACTGTTACTTTATTCGTCTATTCTCGTTAATTGCAAGCGCATAATTCTAGGATTTCTGATCATGGAGAATGAAATTAAATCAGTCAATCAATTTCTAAGTATAAAATTAAATGAAAAAAATAAAAAAAGATAAATCAAATACGTAGAAAAGTAAAACATTGTTGTATTTTAATAAAAAAAAAGTCTTATTAAGTTTAATATACAGACCATTTTTTTATAATATTCTTTAATTAAATCGTCTACTGCTTTAATATGGATCCCTCGCTTGCTAATATAGTGACGCTATTTTCTTCTGTAAAGTCTGAATTTGAATAAATCCAAACGAGTTTATTAAACAAAATAGAATACCCTCCAGGATTCTCCATAACATCCTAGTTAAGATAAAATGCCAATGTGAACACACGAATATCATTACCAAACTTTGATAACGGGTAAAGTAAACGTATATACAAAACGAAGCGCTTAACTTGTTAAAAACGCTTCGGCTTGGCTGGTATCCCAAACAAGACATAATCGTGTGTATCAGGCTCTTTGCCAAAATCTTCTTGCCAAAATCTAGATCCGATGCAGACAGCGTAAAGGATTTAGATTCTTAAGTGGAAAGCTGGATACAAAGTAGGTACATATTGGAGGAAATCTGGGATAAATGTAACAACAAATTGTTTGATCTAGTTGGAACAAGGAATTACTGTTTCGTAAACGTATTTGAGGTTTTGGGTTTCAAACGAAGATCTAGAAAGTGTTTCTGTAAATATGTATTTACTAAGAGAGGATTGACGCGAGTTTTAAGGTAAAAATAAAAATGGGTGTAGGATGGGTGTGTGATGTTTACCTACATAAAAATAGGTACTGGTCGTTTCGCTAAGAAATAACAGTATTTTAATATACGTATCTTAGAACAAAATCCGAGATCTAGACAACATCATCTGCCTAACCTTTTCCCAAATTCGTTGGGGTTGGCTGCTAATCTAACCATATGCGAATGAATATCAGTATATTACACGGAGCACCTGTCTTCTTTGACAAAAATCCTGTACACTACGAATAAAAATAATCGCGATTTAAAGTTTTATGAGGCATGATTGTAGATTTTGTCTGAGTTTCTGTAGTGTCGGATATACTCATTGTTTGTCTGTAGGTTACATATGCTGTGTAGGTAGTACTTCTGGCTAACGGTTGCTTTTATAAAGCAGTGCACAGGCGATCAAATATAAATTACTACAGATCTGATGTCGCCTTACTGTTGGACAGAAAATCTATACATAAATAAAATTATAACAGGCCAATATCTGTACATTATAGATATTGGAGAAAAACTAATATGGAGGTCTTTATTAGAGCAACATAAGCCAAAACAACAGTTTTTAGAATTTTTGTCTCTATGTCTGTCTGTCTGTATATTTGTACACGCATCACGCATAAATTACTGCATGGAATTGAATGCAATTTTCACCGATGTGTTGCTAGAGATCTAACTTAAAATATAGGCACCATTTTACCGAAGGAATATATCAGATTGAAAATTCCACGCATACGAAGTCGCGGGCAAAAGCTATATCAAATAGATTATCGTTCGTCTCCAATCTACCTAACCAGTTACAAAACAGGAAGATATAATTTCGTATATAACGAGAAGTTAATCCTAGTTTTTCCTTGTTTATGTTTATTTAGTGAGCGGAAAAACGTGAGGTTTCGTATACATTCTGTTTGTTTACATTCGGTTTCGTTACGTAAAGAAGAGCTGAACTACTTTGGGTATAGGTGTTTATAAAAACATTGCTTACCTAATTAGTCTTGTGAGTAGCCCAAAACTGATGTGTGTATGTGAGGTAAAATCTATTATTTTGAAAGAGTTTCCATGGAACTTCTTGCCAGTTCTTCTCCATAGGATAAATTACTTGGAACAGATGTCTGAGACATGAAATCAAGATATATTCTATTCTACTGATTTCGCTATATCTTGGTCCATAGTTTTTTTTACAGAACCTATTAAACCTATTACAGAAGAAATTTCACATTATTTTATGAGAGTTTGAGAGAGAAAACGTTTCATAACACCTCGTTTTTATTTTCCTATTAAGTAAGCGTTAAATCTACAATATAAACTCGCACATAACCAGTTTCCATCATACATATTCCAACATTTCATGCATTTTATGAAGCCCAATTTTTTCAAATAAACAACGTATGCATGTCTACTTAAGCAGTACAGTCGGCAACACGAAGATGAATTTCCGGCACACAATTCGCATATTCAAAGAGCTCATCTTGCAGTTGTACACTGTACAATGCTTAAGCCGACGGAATGTTGGCTGTCGTCGTATGATAATGTTACTTCACACGTTCTCATGTAAATTGTATTACCGGCTTTCGTTCCTTTTTCAAATTGAGAAATTCTCACTTATTTGGCTTGTTTATTATGTATGGCGTGTGTTAATTAACATTTTTGATGATTTCGTTTTATCTTTCTGGAAATGAACTTTTATAAGCGTCTTTATTAAAATATTCAGAGACTCCATTGAGTTTTATCTGCATATTTGTATGCTAAAATCCTCACATATAAATAAGTGTCACTCAAATATATGAAGTTATTCTTGGTGTGTTGTTCTGTACGACAAAGCGTATCATTTGGCGGTGATGGAATAAAAACGAGCATAGTATGCGCCCTAAAAATATAATCTAGACCTTTATAGGCATTATTTTATACCACAACTGTAGGCAGTATTGCTTGAAACAATAAGCCTCCTTAAAGATCACAATAATAATAATATTTAACATTAATATGAGTTAAAATAAAAAAGGTCGACTATTATAATCATACTTGTTTTCAATAATCTATACTTATAATAAATCTGTAGAGAGGTCAATTCTGTACATGAAATATATTTTCAAAATAACTACCAGGGGGTGATCAGTGATCGATACTGATGCCAAAAATGCAATCAGTAAAAAATTTGTCTGTCTGTCTGTCTGTATGTTCCTTATAGAAACAAAAACTACTCGACGGATTTTAACGAAACTTGGTACAATTATTCTTCATGCTCCTGGGCAGGTTTTAGTATACTTTTCATCACGCTACAATCAATAGGAGCAGAGCAGTGAAGGGAAATGTTGGGAAAACGGGAGAAGTTACTCCATTTTTCAAGCTTCCGTCACGTGTGCAGCCTTAATGGTTAGAGCTACATAGAAATCATATACGAAAGTTAATCTGTCTGTTAAATCAAAACCATTGAACCGTGAGGAAAGACATACGCTACTTTTTTACGAAAAACGACTGAAACGCGGACGAAGTCGCGGGCAAAAGCTAGTAAATAATAATCTTTATTTCAAAGGCTTGTTCTTAGTTTTTTCCAGTACTCATTATTCTTCTCTCCAAATAAAATATTTGTCACAATACACTTGAATCTTTCTAGACTATTTGAGATTGTTGCCACAGCAAATAATACATTTCCACATAACATTTTGGTAGCACAACCTAAATAACTACTCTTCAACAAATCCTACGTCAGCGCTTTCGTAAATTACTCACTACCACAGCACTCTGCCAAAACGCCTCATTTAAGACCCTCACATAATGCTAGGTGAATTGAAGGAAGGATACATTCAAGCTCGTGATATTTTGCCTAATACCTGTCAGCTACTATACTTATATATATACTACTTACTAATGAACCTAACAAAATTAATATATAATGCGTATATGTCAGGGTTAATGTGATTTAAAAGTAAAAAGGACGTGATTCAAAGAAGGTTCAATTTTTTTTTTCAGCGGAGCTTATAATTTGATAAGTTTCTAGAAGAGACCAAAAGCTGATTATCTCTTATGAAAAATTTCGCAAATTTGTAATATATACATAAATACAATACAATATAAATACATACACTGTTAACACTATATTGGACACCATTTACGAAATTTTTCATAAAAATGAATCAGTTTTTGTCTAGTCTGAAAAAATTACAAATTTAATTTGCCCAGTTTTGTTATTTACACGATGTTGGGTAAAAAGCAATAATGAATTGAAAACAAGTCGCTTAATTAAGTATGTAAGCTCATAATATTGCTTAAGGAACGAGGTCAAATGATTTTTTAGTCTACGCATACGTTTTAAACCAACGCTGAATTTAAATGTCTTCACAATATTTCGCGTCGACTTAATAAGCGGTTATCGATGACCTGACTCGTAAAACACTGGAAGGACGCCAGAAAGCCACTATTCAGGCCATCTTTGAAACAAAGCAATATTTATTCGTTTATATGGTATTGGAAAATATGCAAGATAGTCGAAAAGATCCATGCGACTTGCAGATTTTAAAATGATTTTGTCTGCCTGACGGTATTCGTAAATGCTGATTCACCTTTGATATTCAATCGCATCTGGAAGGTTGGAAATCAAATCCAATACGCGAAATGGAACTGGTGATATTGCATGGTGATATTACTTTCGGATATTGCAGGATCATAGCCTGTATTTTTGGAAAGGTTTGGTAGGAGTATTCTGTCGTTCGCTGTTGCGAATCTCGTCGAAGTCGTCGTTGACACCCAAATAATAGAGTTGAAAATTGCATAACAGAAAAACCCAGTATCACTGGACTCGAAATATGAATCAAACTGAATACCTCACACTCAGCAATTGCGCGAATACAAACTAATGAAGCAGTCAATGATTGATATTCTTACAAATAACAACTTCTATTTTTATAGAGTTTTTCCATGTTATTATCAAGCTTTTCATCATCCACAGTCCGACTTCGCCCACTGCTGGGCCTTTATTTGAAAGGGTAAGGCCTTTTATAACATGAAGGTGATTGATTAATCAACAATATAATGATCAAGTCACTTAGTACACTTGTGCTGGAAAATTGATACTGTCAGGTAAAACTAAATGTACCTAGAGTCAGACTAAAGTTAAACAATATTGTCTATTTCGAGAGACCTGACTGAGACTTTGAAGATAATCTTGTTGAAGTTTCTAAACTATAACTGTTGACTGTTATGAAACTATTTGAATTTCTGAATGCTTGTTCAATTGTTTTAAATTGTATTTATATTTGTGTATCACTTGTAATGTTATTACTTTTATAAAAAAGACTAGCTGCCCGCCCCAGTTTGGCACGGGTGCACTAATGAAAAAAATGAAACTAAATCTTTCCTTTACAGTACCTACTGCCTTCTGTCTCATTCACTCACTTTTTATATGGAGAATTTTTAACCCAAAATTTTCACAGTTCCATACAATTTTTCAATATTTCTCTTTTATACAACCCTTCTCCTGATAATAACAAATACAACAAAAAAGAATTAGCCAAACAGGTGCAGCAGTTCTGAAGTTATGCGCTTACATACATTTTTGGCTACTGATTTTTATTTATATAGATCAAGGGCCGATATTAAAATCGACAGATAAAGTATATTTGAAGAAGAGATATGTTGATTTGTTAGAAATATTGTTTATAGAATCGCTGTCAAATTACAAAATTGATTTCTGATTGAAAAATCAGCCCTAATTTAGCAATTCCGTTCTTTTGTATCGAAGGTTAAGATACGTTTTGGGTCGCCGACCCAAAGGAAAAATATTAAGCAGGTAATATTAGGCAGTGGTAGCCTAACGGTTGAACGCTTGCCTTCCATGCAGGAAGGTCTGAGTTCAAAGACTTTTTGGAAGCATGTGCGGATCACAACTTGATTATATCCTGCGTTTACGGTGAAGGAAAACATCGTGACGAAACCTGCACACCTGAGAGGGCTCCATAAAGTTCATAACGGTGTGTGTAGTCCGCCAACCCACATCGGACCAGCGTAGTGGACTAAAGCCTAACCCTTCTCATTCTGAGAAGAGACCCCTGCCCAGCAGTAATGGGTTGAATTATTATGTAGAATTTTAAAACATAAACGTATGTGATGCCCGAATGGTTAAAGAGATAAATATGCATGTTGGATACACACATTGAGATCCTGGGTCCATTACCCGGGTCGGGCAGTGTTTTTGGATTTTTGTGAACGGAACTTTGCCCGGTGGATGGCAATAGACTTGATCCCGTATTACATGAGACTCAATAACGGCATCGGCGAAATGTGGGTATATAATGGTACATTTCTGCCTAACCCTATGGGGAATACAGGCGATATGCGGCGATATACGTTATGGTATAACGCCGCATATAGGACATCTTCGTAATAACCGCAGTGCGTAGCAAAACTAAGCCTTTAAACCGCTCGATTATGAACCATATTACAAAGATTAATAAGTCATCATTTAATATATTCAAGAGTCTGGCCTAGCTAGGCTTCCTAAGCCATGAACGACAGTATAGCTTAGAGCGAGTGCGTTCATAAATTTAATATTATGAACACCCCGTCAATATTGAACTTTGGCCGAACTCCACAAAAGGTACAATGTTAAGCTAAGATGCGGACTTATGCTATCTAAAACCAGTTTTAGTGGTAATATTACCATGACGACGACATGTTATGATGTAGAGACGAGAAAGGTTCACAATGTCGAGTTCTGAAGCAACGTTTATGCATTGTGTATAAGTAAAATATTGCTTGACTGAATTACGTTTTACCATCGTCATAGTTTTAGCAGCATGTATTAGGTACCTAAAATTTATATCTATTGCTTGAATGAAAGCTACGACCCAGAATATTAAGATACAGGTATGCAAATCTGGGAACCGCTGTAAAGCCGCAAATGAGACAACATGGCTAGTTACCTGTTGGCATGTTAAGAAGCGAAGCAAACAATAACTTTATTATTATTACATTAAATATGAATGTGGTTGAATTTAAAGAACCTTTACGTCTGTCACATTTTAGTGGTACCTTAGCTTAGCGGTTGAATACTAGCTTACAATGTATGAGGGTTTAAGTTCAAACCCGGCCTGAACCTGTGATTTCTCAAAATCATATGCGGAGCCAAATTTGTAACATATTTTATTTTTATTATTAACACGCTTTTTAATAGCTTCACCTGTAACTATGTAAAAAAAATCTTGGAAGTTAAATTGGACTTACTTCCCGGTTTCCGATTAAGCTGAAATTTTGCATACACATTTAGTTTGGATGACAATGTATAGTTAGCTAAGTTAATTGTTTATAACAATTGATATAAACATTTGAAAAAAGAATCTATGCAATGAATTCGAGTGTTTTCAACGGATAATTGTTTAATTGACTGAAATAACGTTACCTACGATGTCACATGCACTTAAACGAACTCCATCGCTTTGTCTAAATGAATTTAAAGTACATAGAAACAAAAAGCGTTTCACGCTTTTTGAATTAGTCATTGGATAATATTTATTAATTTAGTTTAATTATATTTTAATTTTTAGTGCGTGCAAAAAGCGTGTTTTTTAGTTTTTTAAACTATAATATTTTATTATGTATCTAAAATGTAATCTACGACTTTTTGGTTCCGACATGGGACACTTTCTTTAAGACGTTCGCAAAAGGTGTCTACATTTGCGCAGCGCTTTAGAGAATGACGAATTCATTGGCGAATCACAAGCAAAAATACCCTTTAAAAACTCTTCATTGTTTACTAAGTATTGTCATATTTCAATATGAATTCGTGAGCGATAAAGGAAGTCATTACAAGATACACCTCCGTTCTGTTTTACGGAGCGATTGTATCGGGATTTAAAAAAAAAAAGGTAAGCTCTTTAAAAGAGATCCAATTCATTTTATTTCATACCTTTTGTTTTTGCTTAATTACTCGCACTATGCAGTATGTCATACAATTTATCGCTTCGTAAATTCAATTGAAGCCTATTTGTAGGTGAAAATGTACAATCATCGTCAAGATTTTTTATGTTATTCATGTTACGTTATTGACTAGTGTTCTTTTGTAAACATTAGCTATTAAGATCAAAAATATCCTATATATATACATATAATACCTACATTGATAAATTAATTTCGATCTTCAAAAAACTTTTACTACTTACTTACGTTGGTGACTGTACACTATCAAAATTATCACCTTTATCAGTCTAGTAACGAAACTGAAACTTGAATTTAGAGGATAGGAAAAATAAATGACTATTATTAATAGTAAGGTATAAAAAAAATACATACATGATGTAATTACCAAGCAAACTACGATTAGCTCGAACCAACTCAGTTCCTAGAAACTAAGCATCGAACATTTACTTTACTTCTTGGAATATTCATATTTCCAAAGAAGTCTTTATGTCCATTCAAAGCAATACGACCAATTGCTTTTTCTGAAACCGTCACATGAAACGGACCTAATACTAGCTTTCATTTGGAAAATAGCCTCCAAACTTCATAGCCGACACGAGCAAAAAACTACAATGTTTGTTAGAAATACTAACAAATATTGTAGTTGTCTGCGCCTGACGTCGCGTCGTTCTGTTACATTAAGAGCCTGTTTTGTTTTTCATTGATAGAAAAGCGAACAAATAAAATATCAGTTAGATAAAAAAAAATACACTAGTAGCTTTACTTTTACATCTAAATGTATAATGGTATGCATCAGAGTTTATCCGCATGATTACCGTATCGGAAACTTGTGAATAGAAATTTCAAAGCATGCTTAGAAGGCTATGAAAAAAAAAAAAAAAGTTTCAAACAACTGACATCATGGGTAAACAACATAAAATACAATCAAGAAATGGGAAAAGGCATATATGTACTATATTATTTTACGGTGATGCCATAGATCTGCACAACTTGACTCCGGGGTTATAATGAATACCAATATAATGAATAAAAATACTTACACTATTAATTATACATAGAATGATTATTTTTTGGGTATAACCTAACACACTCGACGTACGTTTTGTAAGACATGATAAACCCTGAGAGGGAAAGGGCAATGGGTTTCGTAACGCATTTGTGTAAGCTGTTCTAAAATATAAAAATAACATACAATGTAGGGTCATGTACAAAAAAATAGTCTTACATAAAATAAATAATAGCCTTCGAACAAAATTGGTTCTGAGTAGCTATACATAGAACTACTTCAAGGAATATTTACACTTCCACAGAAGTGTTTAGTATCGGACTTCAAAGCTACACAGTTGTGTTACACTCACCTTTTCTGGAACCCTCACACGAAACGTAAAACTAGCTTTCGTTTCGTAAATAACTTCCAAACTCAATACCGTAGTTCTAACAATTGAAGTAAACAGTCTGCGCCTGACGCCGTTCGTTTCCAACGATCTTTCCCGAACGAGACTGAACGCCTATTCTTCCATCTTATTTGTTCGACTGAATAGAATCGCAATTATCGACTGCGTTGACGTAAAACCTCTATAGCACGCCCCTTTATTATAGAATAGGTAACGTTTATGAAATATATACTTTTTGGGCTATTATGTTCGGATGTCTGTTGAGTTGAGAAATGGGTCTAATGAAGCAGGGAATTCTGACTATTGTCAAGATTTTTACAGATACAATACGGAGAGAATTGCTTTTAATGGTAACTGATTTTGATAGGGCGCACCTTCCTTAGCGTTGAGAAATAGATCTAATGAAGCATTCATTCAGAGTATTGTCAAGATCTTTACCAATAGAATAAAGAAGAAAACTGACTACAAAGGTGGCAGAGTTTGGTAGAATCCATCATTGCATTTTTTTATCATAGGTACATACATAAGATCACGCCATGGCGGTAAGCAGAAAATATATAACCCCATAAGATTCTGACATGATAGCCCTTGTTCATCTTCATTCATTAATTGTTTCATACTTACTATCAAATAAATATGCACTTATCACACTTATTTAAAGTAAATAGGTAATATTCCAAAAATGTGACGATAAGTATAAGGAAGAATTATTTCGTAAAAAAAAAAATGCCTTTTGAGTGTTAATTATTTCTCAATCTATAAACAATATCAAAAAAAAAAAACAAAAACTTGACTATCTAGTTTTTACTTGTGTCTATAACATGCAGAAAAAATCAGTAAAGTCAGCTCATGTTTAGTGGGGTACAAAAGGTTAACCCATTTTGTATGACAAATTTTAACTAAACTATAGTCTTAAACGAGAGGAAATAATCCTATCCTACTAATCCTACTAATCCTATCCTATCCTACTAATATTATAAATGCGAAAGTTTGTGAGGATGGATGGATTTATCTTTGTTACTCTTTAACGCCAGAACGACTGAACGGATCTGGATGAAATTAAGCTCAGAGATAGATTATAGTCTGGAATAGCACAAAGGCTTTACACTTTTTATCCCGTAAAAAATTACGGGTTCGTAAACCACGCGGAGTGACGTTCATGTTCGTGAAGCCACGGCCGGAAGCTACTATATATAAGTATATATAACGATGGACGATACAAAAGATATCTATATTATGTGAATAATATTCGGTAGTTTTCGGAGATCTCTTCAAAACTCAGATAGAAACCATCATTCTGCTACGCCGTCCTCTCTTCTTAACCTGGGTCCGCTTCACTTGACTGGCCTAAAGGTTCTTTGCAAGAATTTATACGGATTGTGATTGGGCATGATTGTGCCCCCTGAAAGCAATCCAGAAGGGCTGAGAGTGACCTTTTCTGGTAATAAGTTCACACGTTGACACAAATTGGTATGAAATATGCAATATCATTGACGTAGCGGGTTGTGATAGAGGAGGGTTTTATTAATGGAGTTCAGTCTACGGCTCAGCATTTTTTTTTTGTTACTGTTTTGTCCCTAGAGGTAGGTAGGTTATACTTTTTGATTGAAGAATGAACTTCAGAACTCAACTTACTTAATGAAGTCCCGTCATGCTGTTTGTCTTAAACAGCTTTTGTAGTGACATGTGGCATTACAGTTTTAAATAACAAATACTATATTTATATATCAATACTAAACTTACAGAATTGGCACACTAAAACGCTTACTATCACACTACTTTACCAGCTTTATATAACTATACAAAGGAAGCAATTATTCTTTTTTACTACTAACAATGTTGACACCCTCTTGAAATAGATAGAAGAAACAGGTAAGAGAAACGCTGACAACAATACCAAGAACGGATGTCAACAGACGGATTGTTAGTAATTGTGCGAAGAAATCAGAAATAAATGGGTTTTGTATAGAAAATAGTGGAAGCTAAGCTCCGATGGCAGTTCCTGTTCGAAATAGGTCGAACAGAAACAAACAAAAGAAAAAAAGTACGATGTTTTTTTATGTATCGAACAATATTTCAAAAAATAATTATTTATAGGTATAATAGTGTCAAAACGCGGTTGCTCAGCGCGAGGCCCTAGGTTCGATTCTAGGATCAGATAAATGTTTTTTTCTGACAGAAAATTCTCATTAGAAGCCAGGAGTTTGGAATTCTACCGGGTACAGCCAGCCTCAAAAAGATGTAGTACACGTAGCAAAATTCAAAAGCGTGTTTTAGATGAAATAGTGATTGAAATCTTGACCAATTTCATACATAGTATTTGCGGATACATAAAAATACATGGTAATTTAAATTTTATGAATTTAACCAAACCCTTCCCAAGAATAAGCGTTTAAATTTTGTTACGTGTACACACAATAGACTCATGTAAGCAAAATAACTATTTGAAGTCAGACTCGCGATCATGAATTTATTAGTTCAATCCCGACCCGTTGCTCTAAATGCGTCGATGCAGTACATCAGGAATATCTACTATTCCATTAAATCATGGAAAAGTAGGAATTCAATAATCACGGTTGTGGATAATCAAGGGCGGCGCCGGCGCTGATCGCTTGAAATCAGCTGAACCGCAAGCTCATGTACCCGTTATGTAATAAAATAAATGTGCAACCCACGTTGTTACCTAGAATCAAACTCACAAATATATACATCGTGTATGTTTTGAACGGATGAACAAACGAACTACGAATAATATTTGTATTTTCATAGCCGTTGTGATTTGAACCCGGCGACGGCTGAACATGTTTCCTACAAAACAAAAATGTATTATTAATATTAAAAACATGTTCGTTATTTTTTTACCAGGTATTGGAGCGTTGGTTTAAGCGTTGGTTCACTATGGGTTTTACGAAAATATTTTTTTGTTAAGAAAGCTCTATTGATTTTTAATAAATGAATGTTAGTGAAATCTCCTAAACTAATAAAACAAACAAGAACAACATCGCGAATCACTACTCAAAATCAAAGTGACATATGTATTTCACCACTCTAGTTGATTAAATCTAATAATCAGTTTTATCATGACACATAACGTAGCATCACGCCAGTAATCCCCGAAGGGTTAGGCAGAGGTGTACTATTGTACACTCACATTTTGCCGATGCCGTTATAAAGTCCTATGTAATAGGGGGCAAGCCTATTTATTGCCTAGTGCTGCTACTGAGAATTTCCATACAGAAAAACCCAATAACACTTTGCCCGACCTGGGAATCCAACCCAGAACCTCACGCTCAGCAGTCGCGCTTGCGACCAGAAGACCAACGAGGCAGTCAACCAAACAAGTACCAAACGCATATCGGTAGGATTAAGCCTCTAACACAAAACACACGCGATGAATACACTATTTACATATGTTGACAGCTTACTCATTATCATCATAATATAAATGGAAGCCGATTTTAATTACTCGTCCTATATGTAACCTAATATTTTGTTTTATTAATTGTGTATACCTTTTTAATTAATATGGATATTTCACGGATAGCGCTATTGTTTCTCCGTTAGAACACGTTAGAAAATTATAAGAATGTTAATGCTATAACTGAATTTGACACTCGTATCATACAGTGGTGGATATTATTTTAGACTAAACTAAGAATGACAGGCATGGTATTTATTATGATGGCTAATTAAACTGAAGAAGCAATCCAACTACCAGTAGTTACCACGAGTAAAATTTACTGACCCCAGTATTTAGGACCCCAGAGCCCACTTTAATTTTCCACTCTGTATATAGATCTTTTTATACGAATATTATTTTGTCAATTATTTTGCATAGACACGACTTTAAAAATTGGACATATTCAAAATTACAAAGAGTACCAACACATAGTTCTTGAATTGGAGACAATTTTCTTCAATTCAAGGACTAGATATTTATGAACGGCTTATCACAAATTTAGGTAATAAGTGGAACTTTGTGATGATAATAACTTAGTACAAATCAGTGGTCTAGTATTAGCCTACCAATTTACCGTAAAAATACTAACAATTATTTTTAGAAGCTAAAAGTGAATTGTATACATACTTTTTTGTGTTGTTTTTATGAATGTATACAATAACAAAACGCCAAAAGCCTCAGTAAAAGCTTTCACTTTCTGTATTTCACTATCGTATTTTTTTCTATAACCTCGTTCATTCATTTATTTGTTGTTTGAAATCCTACTTCCTACTAATATTATAAATGTGAAAGTTTGTGAGGATGGATAGATCGATAGATGGATCTTTGTTACTCTTTCACGCAAGAAAGGTTGAACGGAACTGGATGAAATTTGGCACAGAGATAGATTATAGTCAGAAATAGCACATAGTCTACTTTTTATCTCGGGAAAATGTACAGGTTCGTAAACCACGCGGGCGAAGCCGCGGGCGGAAGCTAGTATTATTATATAGATTTAAACAAATCTAGTTTCTTTCTTTCGTTTTCTAAATCAAACTATGAATATGTACAACAAACACACGACTATGTACCAAATAGGTTTATACACCATTGACGAAAATTTGAAACGCTTACACCAGAATATCCTGAATCTTCCGGAAAGATAAGCCCAGATATCGTCAATATTTTGCGTCTATTCAAAATCGTAATGGGAAAATAATGCGCTTATAATAGGCGCATAACATTTCATCTGCGAAACACTGGGGAGCAAATGACGGAAATTATAATTGAGGTTTTTTTCTCGTACGTGAGGTGGCTGGAGTGTTCATCTAGCCTTTTTTATTTCCGTGTAATTATGCAAAATTCTGCTCCGTATAGCACCTTTGGGCGGTTTCCCAACTTAATTAAATTTTTGTGCAGTCGTAACGGTCGCTTGGGAGATTATTTAAATTGTAATTAGGAAGACTTTCTTCAAAATAAAGTTATTTCGATGTTTCTTCGAGAGAGTGCGCAGTTTATATACACGACTGACTTTGGATCGCAGTTGGCACAGTGCACTATCCGTAGGTCATGCAAATATTTGTTCAATGCGGGTATCTAACTCGCGAATGTAGCGCGTCATTCATTATATTTCGATTTATTGTTTATTTATTTATTTATTTATTTATTTATTGCACTATGTAGTTTACAGTATACACATTACATAATAATAGTATAAACTTTAACAGACATAGACCCTGTAAGGGCGTTGCAAGGTAACTTAAAATCTAGGTTTCTTAAATTCTAAAAATGTATCTTCCATAAATTCCTTTATAGAATAGTAAGATTTCTCAACTAACATACGTTTTAACTTAAATTTAAATATGTTTGTTGTTTTTGTGTTTTTTATTTCTTCGGGTAACTTATTATATATTTGGATAGATCGATACTGGGGGCTATTTTTATACATTTCTATTCTGGGTACTGGAAGAGCTAGTTTATTTTTATGTCGTGTGTTTGTATTAAAGTTGAAAAGGTTGATATTTTTCTTTACAAAAACGGCAGTTTCGAGGATGTATATAGATGCTAGGGTGAGGATTTTTTCTTTAATGAAATGGGGCTTACAACTTGTTCGTGGTCGGATATTGTAAATTATGCGAAGACATTTCTTTTGGGAGATGAATAAGTCGTGGGCGTCCGTGCTATGACCCCACAAGATTATGCCGTACCGTAGCCAGGCATACGCGTAAGCGTAGTATACAGATAGGGCACATTTTGCATTTGTGTTAGTTTTAAGTACACTGAGTCCATATATAAACTTAGATATTTTTAATTTAACTATTTCTACATGCATCTTCCAATTTAGGTGTGTATCCAGTGTTAGTCCTAATAGAGTGAAATGATCTACATGTTCAATGTTAATGCTTTGTGTAATCGTATTTAGGTTTATGTGCTGTTTTTGGTAAGGTTTAAATTGAATTACTTTTGTTTTTCTGTTGTTCACTTCTAGATTGTGGTTTTGTAGGCAGAGTTTTACTGTATTGTAGGTGTCTATTATAAGATTGTCATTGACGTTAGTTGTAGGTGACTTGAAGAGAATCGATATGTCATCAGCAAACATCACACACAGTTGGTCGTTTAGTATTTTTGGCAAGTCATTTATGTACACGAGGAAGAGGATGCAACCTATGACACTTCCTTGGGGTATGGACCGTCTTCCGTTTATTACGCATAATACGTCTCAAAGAAATCAACAAAACATTAAACAGTAAAGAAAACTGATTACTTACATATTTCTGTAAAATTTGAGAAGAAAGTCTCATAATTACCACAAAATTAAAACAGATTCAAACAGTAATCAAGGAAGGAACTCGTAACTATAGGTAAATGGGCGGACTGTGGGCCAAACTTAATATTTAATAGGGACGGGGAAACCGCTGGCACCCTCGGTATATCCAAACTAGCTGGTAATTAAAACGTAACTTATGAGTGGGCCGTCAAGGTAAAATGTAGATATGATATATTAAAATGCGGTACTGTTTCCGTCCGATAGTTATCTAACAGATAATATTAATATAATTCAAAAACTTTTGTAAACTTAGTGTGCAAATAAGTGTTTGATTTGACACATCTTATAATGCAATCCATTATAAAATACATATGTACATAACAAAGGGCAGGTACTTAATCTAAATGTTAATTAATCAGAGAGTTTATCTGCTATTTACATAATCAGACACACGTGAAACAGAGAACGAATTCAAATAATTGAAGTGTTATTGAGTTACTCTGTATGAAAATTCTCAGTAGAAAACCGAAGTTTGGAAGTGTGGTTAGAAGGACGGCAATAAGCTCGCCCCTATTAAAGGGGACTCAATAACAGCATCGGCGTAATTTGATTATACAACTTGTGATATAATTTTATCTTTGTGAACAACAATACATCTCTGCCGAACTTTAGTCTGATGTTTATTTTCGGTATTCAAATTGGTATATGAATTGCCAAAATCATATATTCCGCTATTCGCCATCTACATGATTACATACAAAATTCATACAACTAGCACCCATCTCCCAAAAAGGTCCAAACATAAGTTAATATTAATGCGTAAAACCCTTCGTCCCATATGACCTATTTTTCTAGGCCAAAATGTTCGGTCCATATTCTTTCCTCATACTTTATACATGCTCAGAATCACCTTAAAACAATAATTTATCATTATACGAACATTTCCTAAAGTTCTGAGAGCGTGTGGGAGTCTAGAATCTTAAGTTCGAGATTTATGATTGTGGGAAGTGGATGTGGTGAAAAATATGAGATTGCATATTAGGCGAAGCAATTGGCTGTCTGTGGTAAATTATGGGTTCGATTACCGTATAAAATAATTAAACAGGTGGCTCTTCCGGTACAATGTATTTTTTATGAGATTTGTGTGTGTCAAATGTATCACGATACAAGAGAAATATTGCTGCATAGTTTTTTTCAGACCATAAACTATATTCATACATAAAATATATTAAGATGTGCCCGATAAAATCTAAACGCTACAGAGTGTAGTCTGTATTTTTTCTTATTATTTGTGTCCAACCAATTGGATGGATGAATTTTCAACGTGATTAAAATAAAAACAAACGAAGTTTTATTTCTTTCCAAAAAGTTCCACAAATTTTGCGGGCTATTAAAATGAAGGAGGTCCAGTGGAGCGATGAAGGAAATTATCCAAAAATTGTTAATCTGACACACAATTAATTTTTAGTCGAACGAAAGTTTGGTGCTAAAACTGTATGGGCATAAATTTGACGGAAGCATATTTTACAACAAAATAAATATTTGTAAGTCAGACAAATATTTGTTTCGTGCAGGGATCGAACCCCCCAACACTTGTGCAGAACGCCATTCATTTACCCATTGCGCCGTTTCAAAATCAATCGTATTTTAGAAATAATACATATATTCAGCGAATCTTATTTCTCTCGCAAGAGGATGAAAATGGAATTAGAAACAATCTTCAAAAGTAAGTTTTACAAATGAAAGATATGTAAATATATCCACGATATATTTTTTCTGCTGTAATAGTTATTTTTGTCTTTGATATTTAAATTTGATGTTTAGATATTTAATTGGGAAGCTGAGAGCTTTAAGAGTTCGAGCGAAAAAACGAAATTATTTATTCCTTTGAAATATCAGTTCAACAAAGATAGCTTTGTTTGCGTAAGTATAAATTTTCATATTTCATTTTATATTTTTTTTCGTTCATTTTTACTATTGTAACAATGATCTAATGGCAACAAGTTTTACTTTTGATTTTAGAATTGTTTGATGTACTCTATAAAGTTCTTTCTCAGTATTCTCGCTCTTAATCACTCGAGACTTGAAACCATCATGAACCTTCAGGAATCGATAAATAAAGATGAGTTAAAAATCAAGATAAATTGTGTCTGGTCAATGTTGTCTAATGTTGTATTATGTTTAATCTATGTTATGTACACCTATAATTTGACTATACATATGAAAAACTGCTTTATGTATAGACTGTTGGTATATCAATTATATAAATTATTTTATTTGATCTATTTATTTTTAAAAAACATTGTCCCACACTAGGAATAATTCCTGTATCGTGGGTGCGTTTACAAACACATATATTCATATTCTACACAAAGATCCAGACCCAAAAAAACTATCTGTAGATCATACAAATATTTGTTCCATGCGGGAATCAAACCCGCGACACATAGCGCAGCAGTTGACCTCTCAACCACTGCGTCAACCGTGCCGTCAATAAATAAATACCATAGATAATTTTTATACCAGCTCTACTAAAGCGATGCTTTCTTTAGCTACATAATTTCTTAGATATCATGCCATATTGCAATTAATCTTTGACCTTGAAAAGACCTTGCCATTTAAATGACGCCAGTTTTTTGCTGCAACCTGTATTAACCATTTTTATCACGAATTTTCTCGTGTATGTAATAATACCTAAACAGCCAGCGAAAGGTTATAAACAATTGTAGCGTTTGTAGCACGTGAAGGTTGTAACAATTTAGGCTAAAATGATTATTTAAGTGCTTGGTAGGCGAGCCAGGAGCTATGACAGGTTAATTTGAAAATTTCCTCGTCCGATAAAGGGTAGATAGCGAAATTTGTGTCTTTTTTATTGCCAGTTTACTCACGCAAACGTTGAGTTAGTTTTATTATTTAGGTGTGCCTTGTTGCGGAATTATTTCTGACATAATGAATTGAAGAAAAGAACAGTATCAAGGTTTGTCACGGCCCTCGTTTTGGCCTATTCAACTGCGGACATTATTGTTATATTGGCATGCCAAGCCAAACTCGCGCGGACGGGGAATGGCTGCAAATTAAAAGCAACGTTTTATATGAACAAAATTCATCCTCTACAAAACTCGTCTGTAACTTTTGTGGAACAAATTTGGACGAGTTGGGACTCAGTTCTGGCTCGTTTTGGTGTAATTACCGTTCATAAGCCTTTACATACATTTTTTACTCTTTACATAGTCTGGTTAACATAGATTTTTCCAGAATCTGATATACAATGTCGTCAGTTTAGCTTAATATCAGGTATGAAATCGAACCAGATGCATCTGAATATTAGTACTTTGCACGGAGCGGTCATTAACAAGAAAGAAAACCCGTTTCCAAGCAGTGGTAACATAAACAAGCTGACGGTGCAACTGTTATCTAGTAGAACGTCCACTGCTGAAAGAAGGCCTCACCCAGGGTGGGGGGGGGGGGGGGGGGTTGCCATAATCCCCACGCTTGGCAGGCGGCTTGAGGATCGCAGTGGCTCACCGATTAGTGAGAGGATGCTGCTGCCCGTCCTCCTGTGTCTAGCCGCAGTTTTAAGACGTACCCGAGTCTGAAGAAATCGAATGCCAACACCAGCGGTTGTTTATCTACAAGCGTATTCTTTGTTTATGTACTGTTTATTTCAACTTCCTAGAGAAAATAGGGTCAAGTGCGAGTTGGCTCGCACACTGTGACGCCGTTGTTTTCGTTCCCTAATTAATCTTACTATAATAATAGAACACAATGATTACAGTGTACCTACATACTATGTCTAGGAAGATTTGATAGGCACTACTCTGGAACAAGCGCATGCGTACTAATTTTGTTACTACATACAAGAGTTGGCACATATCGGTTACCAAGAAAGGAAATAGAATAAAGAATGACAATCAAAAACCTAAACAACAAAAAAAAAATGTATAAAGCCTAGAAGTGGAATAAAACACATGCATTGGTCGACCAGCAGTCCAATTACCGATGTAGCAATTAGTTTGCGACATGCGCAGATCGTGCGATATCTCCTGTCAAACGTCACTTTAGTGTCATATGTGTATGTATTGGCCAACAGTGAGGCTGCCGTCGTGTTTTTACGTAATTGGGCTGCGGACCGTTGTATTCCTCCACATGATTTACAAGTACATTGTTTATTGCAGATTTTTTTAATTAATTCCCGCTTACTAACAATGTAGGACGTCAGTAATCACCCATGAGTACCAGCCGCCATTTGTCTCGAGTCTAACGAAGAGATTAATGTGCGAACAAAAAAATATCGCAAGCCATAAAACAATTTGTGTGACATCCTCGTTTGTTGTGACATTCTTGCGTATTAGGGCTTGTTTCACGGGCGTTGACGCTATCTAATGTTGACGTAGATGCATCAGTTTGTATGTCAACGCTCAAACCATTCACATGTCAGCGTTGACGGTGCGATAACGTGGCGTAAATTTCTCTTACAAAATGCAATGTTATGGAAGCTGAAGTAATGCTTGAGTGAACAGGCTTTTAGGCTTGCGATGCGTCCAGTAAATGTTGGTGAATGTTTACCTGATTTATTGGCTAATGCTGTTAACGTTATGCGTATAAGCTTTCTGTACTTGTTTTCCATTGACGGATTTATGTAGCTAAAGCTGGATTTTTTTAAACAAAAAAAAAAGAACACGTATCCTTCAAAGTCAAAATGATAAATTAGGGTTGATACAAAATTTTCAACGAGAAATTTACTTCAGAATTCCGAAAAATCAATCAGTGAAATCGGCTGTTAGTGTTTGTAAGATTTGGTGGTTTTTATTTGATTTCCAGCGTTATCTGCTTCTCCTTTTCCCAACATTGTTGGCGTCGGCTTCGATTTCATAAGGTGTTTTAATTTACATGTCAAGTCGTTTCCACCTCAAATGATAAAAAGTGAAGTAATGTCTACCGAAAAGATTATGTGAAATTTGATTATTTTTGGGATTGCAAATGGTAGGACTGAACTTTGCAATCTTTAAGAGTACCATCGAACGAAAATTCTCCTCTTCAAAATACAAAAAAACCGACGATCGTCTTTTTTTTGGTAATTGCAAGTCATACAAAATCATTTCGTTTTATTATTCTTCCAATAGAATCTAAAGAACATCATACTTTATCATTCCACCATTACTTTTAATAGCCTCCTCACAAAATGCCCTATTTCAGTTAGAACCACTTCTGATAACTTATGGCGATGTAGTAATTTGCACTATGCCTCTATATTTAACCGCTCCTTGGGTTCAGATAACGGAAACTGACCATTTATCCCTCGCCTTACAAAACCCTCATTTTATATTGTCGTTTTAATAACAACAGTTATGACGTAGATAAAATTATTTATGTTGGTGCTATTCACGATCGTTTGTTAAGGTGTTGTCGACTTTAATGCGGCGTGATAAAGCTGGTTTTCAATTAAAATGTTGGTGGGAAGCAATTTGATTATTTAACGCTGCCGCTGACCGTTGTGGGATGGCTTATCGGAATTTGCGAGCCGTCAGATATGGTGGTTGAAATTCTATTTTCGTGGAAGTTCATAGTATAAAAATTATAATATAAAATAATTGACTTCATGTATATTATATTAAATACTATTTTCATATATAATTTACAAAATAACATAACATAGCATCACGCCTGTATTCCTCCAAGGGTTAGGCAGAGGTGCACCTACTATTTGTAATCCCACATTTCGCCAAAGCCGTTACTGAGTCCCATGGTGGGAGCCTATTGCCGTCTGCCGGGCGCAATAATTACAGACTCCATTGCCATACAGAAAAACTCAACAACACTTTGCTCGACCCGGGAATCGAACCCAGGACCTCACGGTCAGCAATCGCGCTTGCCACCAATAGACCAATGTGGCAGTCAAGTATTCAAAATATTAAATAAAATTATGATATGACACTTATTCTTTCATAGAATTCATGTACAACGACTCTTTCCGTACAAAGAATAAACTAAGACATATGTATATTACGAATTAATATATTATTAAAATCATCTTTCATCAAAGCCATGGAAATTGCATTTTTAACCTTAATCTGCTAGTATTAAAATCTATTCCTTCCCCTCAGACCTAAAAATCTGTACTGCGAATCAGTCAGAGAAATAACATGGTAGAAATAGCAACCGATAGCGCACAATACTAGCCATGCATTTTTAATGCTGTCTGCTAGGTTCACTCTTTGCCAGTATCAATCCATAATGCTTCAGTTTTATGGGAATGTGCACCGATGGTACATAAAATAAAATGAAAGGATAAGTGCCAATTTGCACTATATTGCTGGGTTTAAAAGGACCGTGGGAATAGGCTAGCGTGCAACACGATCGATCTATTGAAACGGTGTTTAGACATGCAGTTTTTATCATGTATAGTATACAAAATATACAAGTCAGAATCGCTTAGGTGTATGATGTCATGATTGGTGCTGTAGCATTCTGTCCTAAGAGTCGCGGATTCGTTTCACAGAAAATATATTTGTATGGCCTTAAAAAAATTGTTTAGGGGCTATATGTGATTTTCATCATATCTGTATACCGTGTCCACGATACAGGACAAATCTAAAAACATAGGCAAAAGAAATCATGTAATCATTACAAGATATAATGTTTCATATTTTAAATGAATATCGCGAAAATATTTATTCTGCACGTTACAAAATATTTATTCGGTTCAAAATAACATCCGTAACGTTTTCCGCGACACAATTTGAAACAACAGAAAGCAGAATGTTGTCTAAAATAATACGAGAACCGGATCTTTTCACAACTTTGCTCGGTACCGTTCATGAAAATTCACAAAATGTTACCAGTTAACGTCAAAAGTTTCAAACAATCCGATTGAATTCTGCCACCAATTGTACAAACTCTGTGTTTTGGTGATTGTTTCATAATTTAATATATTTCTAAAGAAACGCGAACAGTCTCCGTCATCAATCTTCGACAAACCATTAAAGTGTTTTTCTCAAACTATTGTTCTCGATGTCAAAAACTTCTAGATAATAAATCGAAATCTCACTTTAACCTCTTTTACTCGATATACGAAACTCATAAAAGTTTATGAAACCCTTTATGTGAAGCTTTTAAAGTCTTTCAGTTTTACTTCGGCTTTTATTCTTCTTATCTAATTTCAAAACGAAATAGAACGAATTTCGAAAAGTTTCTTTACTTCAATTAATCATATTTCAATAATTTTCCGTGTATATTGTGGTTTATATTCCTTTAGCATAAAAATAGCGATAGCAGTGATATCTTAGCAATTGAACGCATTCAAGAAGGTTCGAGTTCAAACCTGACCTGTAAATTTATGACTTCTCGAATTTAGAAATCTGCACTCTTTAGATGGCACAATAAGGTTCTTATTGGTATGCGCCAAGTCACACCAGATGTGCAGTATTTTTTTCATAATTAAGAAGAGGCCTGTGCACAGTGCACAGTGGGACAGTGGGTAATAAACTGAATTATTATTATTATTACTATACGCATTGCATAAAAAGATTCTTTATAATTTCGTAACAAGACTATTTTGTATAAAAGCAACAATCGTAAAAATACATCAACAATTCTTTTTTATGATTATTCGCTTCCTTATGTCTCGGTCCCCTAAGCCTCATATTTGGCTTTGGGCCACAAACCAGGCCTCAATAAACAAATGTTAATTCTTCCTAACTTTGTTGACAAATTGATTCTCTAGGGAACGTATAAACTCAATCCTTTTAATTTCCTGAATATAATACAGAATTTAATTTATAATGAGATGCCGATGTATGTGTGGAGAATGAATTGATGAATGATTTTATGAAGCGTTAATTAGTTGGGATAATTATTGTGTTAATTGGAAGTTCATCAAGAATCCCAGTTATGCATAGTGATGATTATTATGCATGGTTTATTATTTTAATGAACATTATTATTGCATCACGCTACAAAGTGTGCGAATACGCATACGCCAGTTGCAGACGCCATTTATTGTGTATCAACGTTTGACTATTAATATGTCAACACTGACGCAGTAAAAACGCAGTGTTTTTTTACTTGTAAGAGTGTTACAGACTCTAACAAAGCGTCACGTGTACTATAGTACACCCACATTTTGTCGATGCCGTTATTGAGTGCCATGTAATAGGGGGCGAGTCTATTGTCATCTACCGGGCACAGTTCCAGACTCCGTGCTACTAATGTGAATTTCCATATAGATAACCCAATAACGCTGCGCGACCCGGGAATCTAACCCAGGACCTCACTTTCAGCAGTCGCACCTGCGACCATTAGACCAACGATTCCTAAAGTGGGTTCCGCGGAACCTAAAGAGGGGTTCCGTAGAAAACTCACCAGGGTTCCGGGATTTTTTTTTTTTTTGGCTGTTTAATAATACTACAGTTAAATACAAATATTATTGAATTAGCGCAAAATATGAGATGAGAAGAACCCATGTTATGTAAGTAGGTAGGTAGTTTGTGGGAATTCAGCCCGGACTATGGCCAGGCCGGGCGCACTCCGCACTTTAGATAATAATGTCCTCTTGACCGATTCCGGTCACGGCGGCCAATCTCACCGGAGATTAGCCAACTACACAGGAGATATTATAGAGCACAAGTGTGTGCGCAAACACAGGTGCTCTCTCTATTCCTTCAATCTCATAGTCCGATGGGACGGCAATCCAACACGACCGGAGAGAGATCAGACGCAGTACAACAGCTTTACGTGCTTTCCGAGGCACGGTGTGTATTCACATACACAAAGACCCAGACCCGAAACAAGTATCAGTAGATCATACAAATATTTGTTCCGTGCGGGAATCGAACCTGCGACACGTAGCGCAGCAGTCGATCGCTCAACCACTGCGCCAACCGTGCCGTCACTTTAAATATTTGATACGGGGTTCTATAAAATAAAAGGTATTTGAGTGTTCCATTATCTTAAAAGTTTAGGTCCCCTGCACTAGACCAACGTGCCAGTCAATAATTATATCAATTCAGTAGGTACATATTATTAGTGTTTATAGTCTCTCTCTTAAAATGCAAAAGAAAAACATTAATAAAAATCTCAGTGAATGGTTCTCTGTAGCTTTCACCAAGATATTATATTACACAAACAACAGAAATCATGACTTAGCTATAACTCCTTATAAACAGAAAACAAACAACACAAATCGTGACCTAGTGCTCCTTCGTATTAATCAAAGAGAAAAGAGACAATTTTGTCAACTCTAGACTAAACAATCTTTATTAAATGCCTTAAGCTCCGTCAACTAGAATGAATTAAGTATGAATTAGGTAGGGCCTGTCAGATGACACTCCATTAGCGAGGCAAGGGCAAGTAAATAAGCGAAATGCTTCAGTTTTCACTTAAATAGTTTGCAAATTACTTTTAGAATATTGAATGGGTTTATTATTCATAAAACAACAACTTGCTTAAGCAGTAATGTTTGAAATTTAATTTTGAAAAATTGAACTGAAAAGATTTGGACTTTAAACGAGTCGTTTTTTTGCACATGGCTATCTTATTCAAGATGATATACGAGCTGACAAGCATTGACGATATTTAGAAATAGCATCATGCTTGTATCTCCCAAAGGGTTAGGCAGAGGTGTAGGTTTGTTGTATGCCCACTTTTCGCCGATCCCATTATGCAGTTCCATGTAATATGGTTAAGATTCCTAACTTTAAACTGCGACTGAAAAATTACTTAATAAAAAAAACCCTATAACATTTCTCCAAACTCCTCTGCGCTTTGAACCCAGGACTTCTCGCTAAGCACCAATGAGCTACATTGCAAACTTTGATATAGTCACTAATTGCAATGGTTATTGGGTCGTTGAGTATCAGTTTCCTCGTTTAATAAATGTGCCAAGAGTTTTATGATATATATATAACCTCTTTTGACATCCACTACAAGAAAGGAGATAGAAACCACTCGCATCGGAAACTATTCTCCATCAATTACTCAACTTTATTTACGAAACAAAACAATGAACCGAACACAAAATGAACTCAGGAAATGGATTTCATTCTCCAAGTAGAAATATTGAAGCGTTTGTCACTGGCGAGGCGTTGGCTCTCATTAGTTTGGCCGAAGAATAATTTCCTTTCCCTTTCCTCCAACTAACCATTTGTTATTCGAGGTTCTGAAGGATATTTAAGGTGATGTTCGTTGAGGGACCAATTAACACAGATCCGACTTGATACGCGTTTAAGATGGGTTAAGTGTTATCGTATAGTTTGTTCATTTGTTTAATGATGATAAATAGATGTGAAGCAGGGCAACTAGAGGAAATTGAATTATAAAACTGTGTGTAAATATTAGATTGAGTACTTTGGAATTAGGATAGGAGAGGATGTTCATCATCATCATCAGCCAGAAACCGTCCACTGCTGAACGAAGGCCTCCCCCAAGGGGGGGTTTGCCATAATCCCCACGCTTGGCAGGCGGCTTGGGGATCGTAGTGGCTCACCGATTAATGAGAGGATGCTGCTGCCCGTCCTCCGGTGTCTAGCGGCAGTTTTACGACGTACCCCGTTCTTTGAGAGGATGTTCAGGATACATGTATTTGTAGGGGAATGAGGTTTGATGCTCCAGGAAAGCAGGAAATTTCTCTTCTGAAAATTTATCAAATCTTACTTGCGTAGTACTGTTAGCTAAGCGACGATATTTAATACTAGAACGTGTGTTACAAAAATCTGTGGCCTGTTTCCTTAAATATACCTATGCTTAATATATAAGATACGGCACGGTTGGCGCAGTGGTTGAGAGATCGACTGCTGCGCACGTAAAGCCGTTGGCCCTGCACCTGATTTCTCTCCGGTCGTGTCGGATTGCCGTCCCACCGGACTATGAGAGTGAAGGAACAGAGAGAGCACCTGTGTTTGTGCATACACTTGTGCTCTATAATATCTCCTGCGTAGTTGGCTAATCTCCGGTGAGATTGGCCGCTGTGACCGAAATCGGTCAGGAGGACATTATTATTATTATATAAGATATAAACTACAATATTTAGTTTTAATTCCGCCAAACTACTGCAAGCTTGGGTGCATGCACAGCACCGCTCGCAAATATATGCACATGCAGAAGGTGCGATAGAAATAATGTAACATGCAACCAAACCTACTAGGTCATTAGTTTTAGTTGTTTGTACAGTTTTTTTTTTGCTTTCTGTACAGAATTAATACCAAAAAAGTTTTATAGGTATTATTGTTTCTACGTTATTTTTTATGGAGGAAAGAACAAGTCAACCATAACATTACTATAATGTGCATTGAGCCTTAAGTCGTAAAAAGTCATTCGTATGAGGAAGTCACATAAACATTTGATCGTAAGCAATTACTACGTAGCTATTTGGCGAACTTGGCAATGTCGCCAACAGTAATAAACTTTACTTGCATTTATAGCCTGTAATTCAACAATTTGTGTCACTTCATGCTTTTAATTCCGAGAGGACGATTGAAGTTGTTACTACATATAGTATTTGTTCATCTGTGTAGTCATTTGTTTTTTTTTTTATGAAGTCTTGTGGTCATTACGAAAGAGAGACGGAGAATGTGCTGAATATATTATCTACTAGCTTCCGCTCGCGGCTTCGCCCACGTGATTTACGAACCCGTACATTTTCCGGGATAAAAAGTAGCCTATGTGCTATTACAGACTACAATCTATCTCTGTGCCAAATTTCATCCAGGTCCAATCAGCAGTTCTGGCGTGAAAGAGTAACAAAGATCCATCCATCCATCCATCCTCACAAACTTTCACATTTATAATATTAGTAGGATAGGATAGGATAGAAGTTTATATAGCCTTCGTGTCGTATAAATAGTTAAAGGAGACAGAAAATTGAAAAGATCTTCATCAGCACAAAACTTGATAGTGCAGTACTCTACACTATCAACTTTTAAATAACTCAAAGCTATTATTACTTTATTCCAACTTAATTTCGCCAATTAAGCATTGAAACTTGACTGAAGTAAAATTGCTTAGTTTACTCAGTTAATTATTCGTAAAAGTAAAGTACGAGTAATATTTATTTTTATAGTTCATACAAAAAAATATCTTTATCATTTTCCGAGTTTTTCTTCGACCCGACCAAAGTTAACGTCGAGCCTCGAAATCGAAATATATGAAAATTGTGTGCGCGCGTTTTAGATTGAAGTTCAATCAGATGCGCGCGCACGATATTTTTATATTTTCAAGCTTAACGGTAACTACGGCATGAATCCTCGGAATGGGGATACTTTTCCTAAGTACGCAGCACACAAATTTTGTTTCAGACGAGTCTCGAATAAAAAGATTAGACTGTAACTTATATTATTATTTGTGAACGCTAAAGGACACCGAACATTTTTGTGTTACTCTACGTCTTAATATATACGGCAGCAAAAATCTAGTCTCTTTCACTCAGCTGTCAAGGCGTTGTATGAGTAATGATATAGTGACAAAGCCTGCTTATATCAAATATTTTGGTTTGGAAATAACGAGCCTTTGACCTCATCTTTATAAATGAAATCATGTCCTCTTTTGGTGTGTGTCCTACCTTTTTATTAGAAAAATTCTAACCCAACTTTTGTTTTACTAACAGGTCGGTAGAACCTAAAACTACTTACATCTTTCTTTTTCTTTTGTTTTACGTTTCAAAATTCAAGCTATCAAGTATCTGAGGGCGTTATCACTAACGCCAACACTGACGCTCAACTCAAATTGTGGCGACGCTTCATTTAGCAATGAAACTTTTTCGATCGCAACGTTACACTATAGCTCAAAGTAGCTCAAAATAGTAAACGTGCATATTGACATGACCGAAACAAACTATTTTGTACACAAACATAAAGAAAAGTCTACAAATATAACCCCGCACAATATTGATTTGTAGACTACAGATGACCCTTACTCCCTGTGTAAACCACAAAATATACTGCAAACGCTCATGCTAGAGACATAGGAACACAGCGTTAATGACAACATTAAAACAAACGCAGCACTTTGCAATAGTCGGCGGTGCAAATTGCCAAAGTTCTGAACACGAAGTCACTATGAGCCCACAGAGGCCAAACAACGAATTGAATCAAACTCCTAATGAATAAAATTGAATAATCAAGGGTTGATATCGTGGTTGTTTTAGCATAAAGGTATTTATTATGTGTTCTTCAGTTATCTTATGGGTTCGCCTGATAAGGGATGAATAGAATTTTAATAGATAACTTCAGAAATTAATTAGGGCCTTTTATGAATAAACATAAAATAACCATAGCGTCATACATCACACTAGAATTTTCCAGAGGGTTAGGCAGAGATATGCGCATTTCCTCGCTACTAGACTACGCGAACTGGGAATTGAACGCAGTTACGTTTGCAACAACTACACCAATGAGAGAGAGAGAAAAAATGCTCTCCAAATATCGTTGTCAAACCAGTATCTGCTATATGCACTTTTAGCAGATTTTAACATTTTGTCATACAGCAATTTTATTTGACAATATTCTGGCTGATACAACACATACCACAATTTTTTTAGTGACCACATTTCACCGTATAATGCTTAAAGACACACAGCAGTCTTTTTATTACGAAAATTTGGTTTAGTAAACTAGTCATAATGGTCCAAATGCCGAAATCTCCAACAAGTGCACATAGCAGATATTAGTTTGACAACGACGAAATGTAATGATCGCTTATTATTTTTCATTTAATTAATATTCCAATTTCGAATACAAACGCCGGGAGCCAGATTACAAAACTTTTTGGACATATGTAAAATACAGGTTTTGTAGTTCATATATGAACTTTCATACGAAGTAAAGTTTGTGAACAGAAATAGAAAACAAGCAGTATATATAGAAGCTGCTATGGCTTTTAGTCTCTTTGTTTATCGTCAAACTTCTCAACTTTTCCTGTGCTTCTAACTATTAGGATCAAATTTTACCAATAACTCTTCAATTAAGTACTTAATAGTTAATTTACAACGCTCAGTCTAGGAATGTTTTACTAGGATTTAAGTAAGAGCGAAGTTGCGGAGTTTGGGTGGATTCAACTCAATATCACGGTTCAGAGCAGTGGCTAAGTGATAGCTTAATGCGCTACTTGTATTTTCGAAATATCGTAGTTTAACATCCAATTCTAGGAGCATAAAACGCTAAAATGTCCTGCTGGTGGTGGCGTGGTGTGCTGGGTCGCCGAGTTCCCTATATAGTGATTGAGCTTAGCGTTGCTGACGCATGCGTCATGCTCGTGAACGGGTGACGTTTGCCGGGACTGGTCAATTTGTAAATGCAATGGCAATGTTATTTAAAGGCAATCTTTTAATGGAGTTTCTTGCCGGTTCTTCTCCATAGGACCTACTATTTGGAATCGTGCACCTAGAGTCTAGACATTTCATAAGTGCCTGTAATTGGTTTACATGCAATAAAGAAATATTCTATTCTATTCTATTCATCACTCATGCCTACAAGCACTGCACTATTTGCAGATTTGCACACACAATATTCATACACTGAAGACTAATCCGTGGTTCGATCATAAAGAGTAATGAGCATTTTATTCGGTGGTGATGATGTAAAAATATTTTAAAAATAATTATATAAAGGATTAGATTAAAGAAAAATGTTAATGTTAAAGTAAGGTAGTACTTTCATTTTCTCGCCTCGCGAATTTATTAAACATAACGTTAGCAAAAGTATAACTTACAAAATTATAATACTCGTATTTATACAGAAAGTAATTACTCAAAGCAGTATAAATTTTGTTTCAGTCTAAATACTCAGTAGTGGAATAAAATAAACACGTATTATAAGTTAATTAAAACTTAGTTTTCCCTGCTGCTTTACAAAAATAATTCATTTCATCCATTCCACTTTATGAAAATACTCCATTTTATGTATGGCCTCACTGCTCGTAAGTTCTGTATTTAGGCCTCGTATATAACGAACGCAATCATAAGCAAATATTAAATGTATGAGTGGCGACCTGCGATAAGATTGGGCCAGGCCATTCGTAGGCCAGTTAAATCGTTGTCAGCACTGACCTCGACGCCTTCATTACAACCCTATTATATTTTATATTGATTCTCCTCTCATTATATTTTCAAATACAAAATAAATATTATTAGGAAACCTATTTATTTAAACATCCAAATAGGACACAAAATCCCCTTTTGAATTACTTCTTTTAATATAAAAATTTCTAAGTAGCCTTGACTGAAGATGACAAGTTGCTTATTGTATTTTAGTTTAAAAAACAAGTGCCGAAACTTGAGAAAACTGTGTTGAATATATTAATTGTTTTGAATGTTTTTACTCTCAAGCTGGTTTTCAGTTTTAAGTTCAGTTAGGGTAGCAAAGAGGTTTAAGTTTATACAATTATCAGCAGCAGGCTGATGTCCGAACTTTTAATGGTAAATAGCAATTCAGTTATACCCTATAGCATGAAATTGTATATATAACTGCATATCTAATATATACCAACAGCGTACACTAATATAACCGTAAATATATGTATAACAAGACCTCATCCTTCGTTCTATTTTTAAATAAATAGTTGTGAAATTCAGGTATCAATATATGTATATAATACCAACAACTGAGAAATGTATAAAATATATATACAACAACCGTGAATATATGTATAAGAACACACCTCCACCTATTTTTTTAGAGAATAGGTCTTCGTTCTATATCAAAAATTTTTTTTTGTGAAATTCAACTTTTGGGGTATGTTTTAATAAAATATTACTAAAACAGTCGTTTCAGTAAGCTCTTACGTAATTTGAACAAGACCATGTATCTCAAATATGCAAAGTATGATTAATGACTCCTATATAACGTCTCAATATTTTATGAGCACGTACCTACTTTGTGTTTACTACCTAATATCAGCCTTTTCTAAATTGAGCTGACATGAAATTTCGACATCGACTAGCAAACAAATCAATCAAAATAGGCTAGATGACTGCATCAAAAATAAATTATGAAATCTTGTTTGGTAAATAGTTTTTCTTCTAAAAACTCAGTAAAACTTAATCTCTTACTTATTTTTGATGTTTTCAATTTTTAATTTATCAAAATAACACAATAAGTATATCAATGGCAATGAAAAACTATGACGTCACACCTTTGTATTCCAAACATTTTTATAACAAAATGTCGTTTTTGACAGTTCATAAAAAGTAACTCGAATGACTAGTAGTCATCTACCGTATTACCGATGTAGCAATAGGTTGTGACAAGCGTAGATCGCGTGATAGCTATCATTCATTAGCTATCAGTCATTTTTGTGTCATACATGTATGATTTGGCTAACAGTGAGGCTGCTATCGTGAGGTTGTCGTGCTGCTGTCACTATTTTTACGTAATTAGGCTGCCAGAACTTGGGGCAGGTTATACAATTTTTATGTTCCGTGTGGTAGTCGAACTTGTGACACGTACAACAACAGTCGGTTGCTTAACCACTGCACGAACTGTGCCGTCAAGAAGTTAACAGTTATAAGGATAACTACTATTTAATTAACTTATCAAACGAGTTATGAATGAGCAGCTGCTAGTACCAACCCAGCCGCGTCTGCATAACTGTATGAAAATGCAACGCCCGTTGCGCCTAAAACTCATTTCTCTTGTGATCAGGTTTTCAAAGTTGAAGATACACACATATTTAGGTGTGATATATTTATAAATAAAAAAATTAAAGCTGTCAAAATTATCATTAAACTATTCATTAAGAGGACATAACACAGAAATGACATAGGTCATCGTCTAAAATGTCTACACACTCTTGTATTGCCTCTGAGTGAATTATCACGCCAACCCACGAGCGTTTCCAACAAACAAAAGACAGTCAACGCAGATGGACGTGCTACAAACGCGGTCCATTGCATATCGCTTTCATGATGTTTCATACAAATAGTACTACGCATAATGTTCAATTCACTCAACGCTGATGGATGACGCCGAAATGTCTCGTACTGATTATGATTTTGCGTCCGCATCAAGCCTCTGTCTCGTTTTCGCGATGTAAATTGCGACTTATGTTGTACTAAAAGTGCACAATACATATTTTGTATAATTTAAACGAACTCTGCCGTTGATTATTGTCACTCTCGTTTAATAAAATACCAAAAGAAGTGATGAAGTGGTAAAATAGTATAATTTGAATAATTCACGGTAAAAATATATTCTTGGCACACGCCGTTAAATCACCCTATTAGTTAAAATTCAGAGAGATACAACCAAAGGCTGTTTTTTAAACACCTAAACCGTACATTAAAGATATTCTGTTTATATAAAAAAAGGAGATTCAACATCACTTACCTCTATCAATTCCCAGGAGGTAAAACTGGGCCTCCAAGCACACAAGGCACTTAGACTGATTTCTGGTTGGTCCAAGTCTTGAAAGTCACACACTTGACACTACACTACACCGCTAGGCCACAAACACTAAGTATCTATAGACCTTAGAACGTCTAACTTTGAAAATACGATCAAAGGTGCACATAAATTGGAATCGTCCGTTGACATGCAAATGTTACTGTTTGACGTGTGTACAGCGATTTTCCCAAATACCCTCAATTCGGCTGCATAAATCGAACATAGCAATACAAAGCGGCATCTACCACAGATAAAATATTTACGTTGACAGTTGCTCATTAGTACAATCGGGGGTAGAAAATTGATAATCTAGAAAAAAAAATTGCCTTCTTCAATAAAACAAAAAAAAAAACATCTTTTATTAATTATTTTGTCGACACAAGCAAGATTTAGACATTTGCCTTTTTGTCAGTCGGCTCCACATATGTCTCTGTCACACAAAAAAATTAAATTGTGCCGACTTAGTTCGTTAGGAGGGATACAGTTGTATTACTATGTGTGGGATGTTCCACTTCATCTGTTAGGATATATTTGAATGCTGATGCATATAAAGTGACTGCTACATACTTATTGAAAAGAATCGCTGGGCGCCTAGAAATAACAGATTTTTTATTGTTTTTACTTTGTGTAGCTTGTCGAATTAATTAAATAGATTGACGGCACGATTTCCACACGGTAAAGTAAAAATATTTGTTTCATCTACAGATAGCTTCGGGTCTCGTTTTGTGTGCATGTGACATGTATGTTTGTAAACTGTACCCACGATACAGGAGAAATCAAGGAAGGGGAAAATATTTTTAAAAAATCGAAATCTTTTTGTAATTTTATTAACTATTAGGGTCGTAGCAGAAAAAAACCGACTCTTTATGCCACTTTCTTTATTCTAAATGTGTGTTTCTGTGTCTATAGCTTGTATGTATTTAACTCAGTTTAAAAAAGGTATCCATTTGTAATATAAAAATCCCTACATATTATCAAGGCAAGCTTCATTACGTCTATTTACCATTCTATTCTCCCGCAGAAATACATTCATTCTTCACTCGTTCGTTCATTCGTTCCGTTCAATATCTGACGTCACCCGTCTAAACCGCGTTCGCGAGTACATTTCTATTATGTTGGCGAAGCGAAGAGAAGCGAAGTAATTACACGTGCCAGTTCGTCTAGTTGGCTCCTATTGTGTAATAAAGGATTATTGTCAAAGAAGTTCCATGAGAACATAAAATATGGCGAATCATAGATTATTTATCGTTTATTTTTTTTATGTCAAATGGCAGAACATTGTAGTACTTGACATGTGAAGGATTTTCGTAGGTATTGACTATTAAAAAAAACTGAATTTTGAGGGCATAAATGTTGTTTATTCATTACAATAATATAATAGCAGAGAGATAGTAAAAGAACCGTGACCGAACGAACCATAGATAATAAATGACAAATATGTCAAATACAGAGTAAAGTTACGTTCTCATTTACACCCAACAAGTTTCATAACCATGTTTCACATCTGTTTCATTGGTTTGGTAATGTAATTATCATATTTATTATTATTATAAATTAGATTTTCCCAATAATGTATCAATATTGACATTTAAAAATGCATTTTTTCTCTTAATATATTTAGTAAATGCCTCATTAGTAGTCGTACGTGCAAATGCTGAGAATAAGATTCTCGGTTCGACTTCGACCGGATGGGCAAAGATTATCGAAAATTTTAGTAGAACCAGGAGATTGGAAATGCTCTCGGTAGATGGCAATATGCTCGCCTCTAATGGCGAAATGAGGGTGTGTGACTCTGTCTAAATACTATGATATCTAATACCACGTTATGCTATTCATTTCTCATGTGGGTACGTATGTCAAATGTAGGTATATCAAATGCCTATTTCCGATCTCACCTAACGGAAGTGCACAGTTCGGTGCTAAGGTGAAAGGTTAAAGGATATTCAATAAACGCGAGAAGGTGACGCTCTAAATTGAGAAGCACGTGTCGGTTTAATGAAATGAAGTCAGAATCCTAACTGCATTAAACATTCCGACTTCATGCAAAACTTATTGAAGGTTTATTCAATGTCTATTTTAGTTTCAACAGACAACACGACACGTGCCTATTTCTCAATAAGGCCTGGAATTTACGTATTATAAGGTCTTATAGTCTTTGTGTTTATGATATCAACGTCAATTGTTAGACTAGCGAAATTAAGCTCAGGTCGCAGCGTTCAAGGGGCAATTTTCGTGTGCTTCGACATTAATGTCTAAGAGGTAGAAGAAGTGTCTAAGAGGTCTGTATACAAAAAGTCACTCAAATCTCGACTCCATTCAACTATTACTTGTACGTCGAGTGTTAAGAGTGAGTGGTGTAAAGAGTAGAGTGTTAAACTATCTCTAATGTGATATTATAAGAATTTGAAAATAGGTAGTATAATCGACTTGAACCCTAATCCACATCACATACCTTTTTCTGGTTGTCGGGAATATCCGTCTCTACACATGGCCGATGTTTACTCAAAGAAGTCTGTTCCTTAGGCCATTGGTACTTCTACAAAATATATCACACATCCACCATCGGCCATTAGTAGGTACTTCTATAAACTAGCACACATCCACTTTAGTTCGCTAACGTTGCTAGATATGCTGGATAATTCGTTTTTTTTTTTTCGGATAATTTCGTTGTTAGTTTAGGTTAGGTTATTCTGTATAAAATGTCAATACCCGTATCTCACAGCGTCACAGCAAGGATAAAAAGGCTTCACATATGTTTAGCCCAACATCTTTTTATGTATCCAAACTTCTGTAAGTATGTTTTCAGAAACAATATTAAAGTGAATTTATTTAGAAGACGGTACGGTATGAAGATTTATCCAGTTATAAGCCGTGTTCATAAGTTCTCAAAGTTGAATGACGTTTAGCGTAAACGGGTATATCTTGTGTGATCTTCGAGCGTAAGAGCGGTGGAACTTCAAGCGTCCTCTATATCGCGTTCGGATAGTTATATAATAAATTATTAAAGAAATTTTTTTACGAAAACGTGCCCCACGCTATGTTTTGTCCTATATCGTGGGTACCGTTTACAAACATACATGTCACATGCACAGACAACCAGGACCCGAAACAACTATCTGTAGATCATACAAATATTTATTCCGTGCGGGGACCGAACCCGCGACACGTAGCGCAGAAAGCTAATCGCTTAGCCACTACGCCAACCGTGTCTTCAAAATTGATAATAAACTTGAATTCTCTTTCCAAAAGGAGGTGACGATTCTCGTATGACTGCCTCATTGGTCTCTGAGCGTGAGGGTCTGGGTTCGATCCCCAGTGGAGTATAGTGTAATTGGGTTTTTTGTATGAAAAGTAGCAACACGGAGTCTGGAACTGTGGCTGGTAGATGGCAATAGGTTAGAATATATACGTAACAAACAAAAAGTATTTGTTGATTACCAGTGGAAAGATTAGCCAGTCAACCATGGTGTTAGCGAGGCTGACTGCCCAAGATGCGCCAGACAATCTCAAGTACCGTCATACCTGGAGACTCTTTCCCCAGATATAGTAATCGAAAATAGTACAAGACTTATGTACTTTTTGCCCTAGCTAAAAATCTTCTCCCTGATTCGTAAAGAAGGTTAGTAGACACTGACATTGCTAAAATTAACATTGACATATACTATAATAATAGTACATTAATTAACTCTGTTCTGACTGGTTTATAATAGATTTATATTATTAATTATCTTAACAACCCGCAATTAACTTAGTGGTTGCCTCATTGGTCGAAGCACGACTGCTGATCGTGTGGTTTTGGGTTCAATTCAAGGGTCAGGCACAGTTTTATTGGGTTTTCTGTATAGGAATTCTCAGTGGCAGTACGGAGTCTAGAACTGTGCCCGCTCAAAAACATTGCCCCACACTAGGATTTCTCCTGTATCGTGGGTACAGTTTACAAACATACATGTCACATGCACGAACAGCCAGACCCGAAACAACTATCTGTAGATCATACAAATATTTGTTCCGTGCGGGGATCGAACCCGCGACACGTAGCGCAGAAAGCTAATCACTTAGCCACTGCACCAACCGTGTCGTCCTCCTCTGAAATTGAAATTAAAATTATTTATTTTGCAATTAGGATTTTTCAATCACTTTTACACGTCTTTTTTAAACTAGATGGCGTCGCCATTTCCTATGACTGTCCCTGAGAAGAAACGCCGAAACAAACTCAGGGGTCAAAGTCTATTTTAAAGTCCAGACAGATTGTTATGATGTAAGGATTTATGTGAGACAAATATAGGATGGAATAGCCTTTTGAAGAAAGTGCCATAACTATTTGAGCTGACCTGTCGCAACAGAGGGCAAAAATGGATCAGTTATCGTGAGTACCCCTTCGGGGAATAAAGGCGAGATGCTATGTTATAATACATAGTTATCTTGCCCGACTGATTAAATCCATTAAACAATCAAATCAATTCCAATTACGAAGTACTCCAATATGTATATATATAAGATTTGTATTATTATACGTGTATACGATTCTCGCGAATATATCCGAATTTCAATCCAATATTAAATTGTCGCAACAAAGTGCTATTGACTTGTTTATGATCCCATGAAAATATATGATGCGCATATTTCAGACCGAATATCAGAATGTACTGGAAAAATACGGAATGCGATAAAATATAAGATGACTTTGTATGCATGTATATATATATTACTATCAGTACATATGTTACCTGCTTTAAATTTTCATTATTTAATTTTTATTATAAAAATGTTTTGTTTTATTTTAAAAAATCTTTCAATATTGGAGATGTCATTCGTCTTAAAATAAAAAAGATTTACACGAAAGAAAAAAAAAAATACATATATTATAATTGTACTAACTATTGTGTTTTGTTTTTCAACTCAATTAACATGATTAAAAAGGCTTCTTTTGTGATATATCCAGTAGTAAAGTATTGAAGTCTATTAATTCAAACAGACTGGCTGTAATCATTTTAATTTTCTCTATCACATTCCATAATGGAACTGTGGTTGATTAAAGCTACGCGCTACGGCGTAGCAATGCTACGAATGTGCTCATTACATATCCGGACTGACCGTGTATAACATGCATCTGGCGTAGCACACATATCATTTCTGTTACGAGAATTCTTGTTACGCAGTATGACGAGGTAACTAGCTACGATGTTCTGTTGTACTGTCCATATGGTTATAACATTGTTGTCTTTCAAGCATTTTCAATCTCTAATAAGTATATGTTGGCCTCAGCGGTGGCTGAGCGATAGGGCTATCCTCATCTCAATTCGGTGGTACAGGGTTCATAACGCAGGATTACAATAAAATCAAAATCCCAAAGTTAGTTAGTATTTAATTTTCACAATACAATTAACAATTGTAACTTGTAAATCACAATCTATCCATTTTCTAACTCCGGGCAAACTGACAGTTTCGTGTTGGAGAAATATCCGTTCGTGCTCGCAAATGAATGCGCTACTTCTTTGCTTCCATTTTTTCACTGTATTATAGTAATATTCATGTTGTAATGTAAGCTACATATTATTTGGAAAAGTGATGTGACGGATATCTGTATCCGTATCCGTATCTGCGGATACCCGAGGGAGAAAAAAGATCTGTATCCGTTATTTTTTGGTAGATTTTGAACGGATCTTTTTACATTATTAAGTTTAATCACGTATGAAATTCTAAATATACGTAGCAATGAAATACTATTAAAATCACATGTTTGACACATTCATCACTCTAAACTAAGTACACAAACGTAATCTACACTGTCCCGTATCACACTAGATTATAAACAAAAAAAAAAAGCCCGCACAGTGCAAGTCGAAACATGTCATTTTACCAACCCAGAGCGTCAATTGTCGTTTCAAGGTCACGTGTACCGACACCGACTGAGTAAAAAAGTTGATATTCTTATCCGTATTCGCGGATCTAGAGTCTAATGATACGTATCTGCGGATACACATTTTTAACGATCACGGCACATCTCTACAACGGACTATTGAAATTTGAATGGGAAAAATCCGGATTATACGATTATTATTTTGTTCTACGCTATATTCTGTAGTATCACCAGAAGTACAGTATACCAGCGATATTGAATGGCTTACTCAAATTCCATACGAATCATTTTGTTAAACTGGTAAAATACTCTATCAACATCAAAAATACTCCTTCAGTCTATATTTACCAGTTCAGTTTATATTTTTAGAGGACTTGCGCTTTTCTGCATGTCCTCTTATAAATTAAAATACTCCTAAACACGTAAATATAACCCATAAAATTATAATTAGTGCTAAAGTAGGTACTTACTACTACTAAAAACTACATTTGCGGTGAATATGGTAATTTCATAGTGTCACGCATAGCAATAAACGACCATTACAAATATTTTAACGTGATTACAGAACCAATGTTTCCGGATTTAATATGAATTAAAAATAATAATGGGATGAGTGTTTGAGCAATTTAACGGAAAACCGCAATCACCCACTTGTATAAATTAATTGTAATAGTAATGTATGCAAATGTATTATTTAAACTCGAATTAAACTGCCTTATTGGTCTCCTATAGTGCATATTGGTTGTAAGCATGACTGCAGAGTACGAGGTCCTAAGTTAGACTATTCGGGTCGGGGAAAATGTTATTGCGTTTTTCTGTATAGAAATTCTCAGTAGCAGCACGGAGCTTGGAACTGCCAGGTTGATGGCAATAAGCTCGCCTCCTATTACATGAGTAACAACAGCATCGGTCAAATGTGGGTGCACAATAGTATACTACTGCTACCTCTCGTTATGTTAATTAAGTAACATAAAATACACTCATTTTTAAATAAAATGGTAAATGTAAATTATTGTATTGTCTATGCATCAAGCAAGGGTTGTCTGACAGATTTTTTTACGGCATTATGAACGCCTTTATATAAAATTGTAAAATTAATAACACAAAATGATTATTGTTCTGTCAAAATTACACATTGCTGGCTAGGGGTGTCTTCTCAGCGACGGCACGGTTGGCGCAGTGTGTTGAGAGATGAGAGATGAGTGTGTCGCGGGTTCGATTCCCGCACGGAACAAATATTTGTATGATCTACAGATAGTTGTTTCGGGTCTGGTTGTGTGTGTATGTGACATGTATGTTTATAAACTGTACCCACGACACAGGAGAAATCCTAGTGTGGGGCAATGTTTTTAAAAAACAAAAAAAAAAGAAAACAAGGGTTGGACCTTAGTCCATAATATATAATAAAACCTACAACCCACTTAATATTCCAGTTTACGTTTGGGTATAATAGAAATCGACTTGAGATGATTTGATTTGTGCCAAGGATGTGCGTTTAAAGGCAAATGAAGGGTAGGGTCGTCGCGTCCGAGTTTAGATAATATTTTTACATTCATTGAAGTCTATAGAATAGTTGTACTATGTTTGTAAAATATAATAAAAGCTTTGCATTAAGAATAATTCCCGTATCGTGGGTGCTTTTCCAAACACAAATATTCACATGGACATACACCCAAACCCGGAACAAGGAGATTAGCCAACTACGCAGGAGATATTATAGAGCACAAGTGTGTGCGCGAACACAGGTGCTCTCTCTATTATTTCACTCTCATAGTCCAATGGGACGGCAGTCCGACACGACCGGAGAGAGATCAGGCGCAGGACCAGCAGCTTCACGTCTTTCTGAGGCACGGTGTGTTTTCACATACACAAAGACCCAGACCCGAAACAACTATCTGGAAATCATAAAAATATTTGTTGAGTGTGGGCATTGGACCGACGACGTGTATCAGCGACGAGCAGTCGATCTCTCAACCACTGGGCCAACCGTGCCGTCAAAGTCAATTATTTTAGATAATCCGAAACGGCTCTTAAGGTTCCGTATTATACTGCTATTTTTTTTCAATACGTTCCATTTTTTACCTAATTATATAATATCCTGTCAAAGTAATTTTTACAGGATCATTTATTATTTATTTTATGTTTTATTGTAGTCATATATATCCAATTTTTATTTACACACACATACACACATATATATGTGTATTGTTTATGTAGTTTATATTTATATTTATGTTGCACCCGAACTACCCTTTCTCTTCTTACCTGCTACTCTGTCCATCCTAAGGTTGTCTAGCAGAAATCGCCAAGTGAGATAAGACTGCCCCTTGAACATTTCTATTGGTTTCCATTTTTTATATTTTTTCTGTTTCTGATGTGCAATAAATAGTATTGTAATCCCTTTCACTCTATACGAAAAGGTATATGCATTTGTAATCTCGATCATGTACAAAAACAAAACACGGCAGCCCTGTACATTTTAATTCCCAGAGAACATGTACGGAATAAGTTTCTCTCGTATACATTACTGGACGGGTGAAATGCTGGCAGCCGAACACGCTTGATTTAAATATGCTTTGTACTGTTAAGTTGGTATAGCAAGGAATAGGACCTGTTTCTGTAGTCCTCGGTAAAATTAAATGGAATAAGGTATTTTGAAATTAGGATTTTTTAACTCTTTTATCGGTAATTTTTTATATGCTAGATGGCGAAGTAAAAGCTAGCTAAAGGAATTTAGTAAGAGAATTACTATTAGATGCTTACGTCCTCCGTTGTGCTATAATAACAACATACAATCACCAATCCACTCGTCAAAATTAAGCGTGGTATACTTAAAGTGGTGTAAATTTAAATTTGTGTTAATGAATTTAATTTAATTCCATGAGGCACTCGTTGCCTTTGGACAAAAAAAGATTTGGGTAAAAAATTAAAAGCTTCAAAATAGGTACGAAATCCAATAAAAGTATTTTTAGAAGGCCCAAGATTAGAAGTGGATGTTTACTGGCTGATATGAAGATGAAGCTAATGATAGTATATATTATGATCACTACATATTATAAAACAAAGTCGCCGTGTCTGTCTGTCTGTTCGCGATAAACTCAAAAACTACTGAACAGATTTTCATGCGGTTTTCACCAATAGACAGAGTGATTCATAAGGAAGGTTTAAGTGTATAATTCGTCAAGTTTTGTGTAAATTGGCTAAAATATAACGATGATACTTGAAGATGTCGGAAAAAATCATGCCGACTGCAAGCTTTACTAGCGTGCGTCGAGTGCTCGCCGTAACAGGCTGATATGACACTACGACAGAAAAAAATGAGGGCGTATATGTTCTGCTACCCGTGCGAAGCCGGAGCGGGTCGGTAGTAATTTATATTTTTATTTCTTTATCTATATAAAATCTTCTGTACTTACTATGTTCAATAAATAAAAATATTGACTTTGACTTTCATGCTTTTAGTTATCATTGTCATCATGCCTTATTAGAATAAATAAAATGTCTCGTCATACTTAACTATAAAAGTAAGACGGTAACTAAATGAAATATAAATGTATTTCTGTGGCTTGTATATAAGGATATATAATGCTCCACACCATAGGTTCGTAAGTGGTGGATTAATGAGTATTACCCGGATTGACAGCGGATTACCCGTTTTCTGTTGTGGGATCTTTCGTTATCTAATCCGGTAGTAGCGTGTGGATAAAAATAGAAGCGGTTGGTTCTATTTTGGTTGCTCAAATTGGAGTCGACAAACAAATGAGTTTCTTGAAACGAAGTTTTAGGAGTCATTAGAGTTTCAAGAGAATCATGTTTATAAATTGATTACGTTTATAGCTTTTGATATGAGATGGGAAAAAATTATTGTACCTACTATATTAATAGGTGACTGTTCTATAATAATATTTTATTATAACAAAAAACAAAAGAAAAGAGCCCAACTAAGGCAAGACTATATTTATTTAAAACCATTTCGTCATGTAGATTTTTTGATTGACCGTTAAAGCATTATACTGTGTCGATACCCTATTCAAGCAAACACTTAGTTTATTACTCATTATACATTTGTTTTACTAAAAATGACTTTTTGTATATTGTTATATGTATACATAACTTATTTACAGTGTACGTAACTTGTTTCTTATTCACATTAAACTTGAGCCAACAAACTTGTAGTACGTCGTAGTATGTCGCGCTAGTCTCTGGAGGACACTGCAGCACGTCAGCACATGTACGTGACGTCACAGGCAAACGTGACCACCTCTTGCGGTAATAGTACACTGATATTGACGTTTACCTTGACTTGAATTCAGTGTTTGCAGGTATTTAAGACATGAAATATACAATAGTGTAAGTGATATGTTATATTCGTTAATTATTAATAGTTAGGATTTTTTTTTTTCACCATTAACCCTCTACATTTACTTGTTTTATTCAAGCTTGATATTGGCAGAATCATCATGACACCACGATGGAACCATTAAATTAAAATTGGAATTGAAATAATAGTTAGCATTGACACTATTTTTCCGTGCCGGGATTGAACCTGCAATGAGTAGCGCAGAAAGATAAGCGCACAGTAGAGTGACCGTCAACTTCTGAAATCTTTTCTTTTTGCTATAAAACCTTTTGCCTAGACTGTTAATTATTCCTGTATCGTGGGTACGTTTACAAACGCATATCTTCACATCCAAAGATATGCAGGAAAAATGTTACCATACAATTACTTGTTCCGTATCGTGATCGATCTCACAACTCATAGCGCACCAATCGTTCGCTCAACCAATCCCCCGATCTTGATAAAATATTGCCGTAATATTGGGCTGCAACTAGATGCAACTTCAATATTTTACACGAAGTGCCTTCTTACTAAAGGCAGACACTTTTCGCTCTCTAAGAATAGTAAAGTATGATAAATAACAACTCTGCAAGCTCGCAACTACGCACACTGCGCGAGTGTTCCACAAGAGTCGTGAAGTGCCACTGTGTGGAGGAGTAATGACTCCTCACGAACATACCACTAGAGCAGAGGATGCTATAAGATGACTGTGTGCTTTGAATTAATATTTACAGTGTGCAGTAGAAAAAATGAGTAAATTAAGTATGGAGCATTGCCACGGAATCAGGTTTAAATTTTAAGAAAATTGGTTCTCATAATTATTGAGTGGCTTAAAAAGAAAAAGTAAACTGTCAAATTATATTTGACATAATAACATAACAACATAGCATCACACCTATATTCCCAGAAGGGTTAGGCAGAGGTGTACTATTGTACACCCACATTTCGCCGTTGCTGTTATGGAGTCCCATGTAATAGGGGGCGAGCCTATTGCTATCTACCGGGCACAGTTCCAAAATCCGTGCTGCTACCGAGAATGTCCACACAGAAAAACCCAATAACACTTTGCCCGACCCGAGAATCGAACCCAGGAACCTCACGCTCAGCAGTCGCGCTTACGACCACTAGACCAATGAGGCAGTCAATATATCAACCTATCAAGTCTATTTTTGACAGAGAGAAAAAAGTGTTGTAACTTTCTTAGTTAGAAAGAAATACTTAGTTAGAAATTTGGTATTAACATATTGATACACTGCTAAAATGCAACAAACATAGCATATGATTTATATTTCGTGAGTCTTTGGTATGGAGTTATGTTTTATTATACGCTTATTAAGGATGTTATGTGTCAAATAATCGAACCTTATAAAATTATTTTACTACCATAAATATAAGAAAATATAATACAGAGAATAAATAAAAATGGAAATGAAATGAAATTCTTTATTTCTAAACATAGGTAATACATGGAATCTTGTTAATCCTAAATAAAGTTTGATTGAACGATTTTTTTTTATTACATGACCCGGGTACGTCTTAAAACTGCGGCCAGATACCGGAGGACGGGCAGCAGCGTCCTCTCACTAATCGGTGAGCCACTGCGATCCCCAAGCCGCCTGCCAAGCGTGGGGATTATGGCATACCCCCTTGACCTTCGTTCAGCAGTGGACGTCTTCTGGCTGATGATGATGATGAATTAGTGTGGCAAAAATTGTATTTTAAATACCCCTTTAAGGGATTAAATTTCACACACACATATCACATCTAAATACTTCTAAAATCAGAATCAATCTATTATATCTCATAATATCAATGCTAAAAATATTAGCGCTTGTTAAAAACAACACATTGACGTTTAAAAAAAACTTTAATTAGACCGCAAAACTTTAATTACAAAAATAAAACAAGGGATGAGACTGCAGAAATGTTAATATTACTTTAACTTTTTAATATAAAAATTAACTGAAAGCTTGCTAAGCAATTTTTATGTTTTAATAAGTATAAGGAGTTTGCAGATATGAGGCTCTATTGTTTAATAGTTTTTACCTAGACTAACTTTTTTTCAGTGCATATTTTAAAAAGGTAATAACGTTTTAGCAAAGCTATCTCACGTAAAAAAAGTATAATGTATGAAGAAACTGAAGAGGCTGGAGTGGCAGGTGTATTGAATCAGATGGTAACAGGTTCAATTCTTGTGCGTGGTCGTACACTATGCAGTAATCTACCCCTATGCACTACGCATATTTTTATGAAGCTAATAAAATAGCAATAAAACTATACATATTTTTATGAAGAAGCTGAATAACACATATGAATCTTGATTGTACAATTAAAAAATGTATGTTTTATGTTTCTATTCCTATCGATTTTAAATTCTCAAAACTCTCCCTACTTTTTACATAGACTTTTACTATTTGTAGCACACCAACTGAGTCTGTCCACAACATTCAACAATCCACTTGGTTGTCTAGTCGTGTACAGATGATCTGTCTTCTTTAACTCCGTATCAATTAGAAGTTTCATTCGGAATCTACTCATTTATAAGTTTTTGTCAATTGTGTCTCAGTTAGTTTCTTGTACCTCCACATTACACAACATCCAGTTTGACTTATTATACTGATGGTACAATATTGATGAATATAATAGTGATATAACGGTGAGACTGCTGATTTAAAAGGTATCATACCTTTATTCAGCAATGAATAATATGGGTGTGATATGATAGTGATGAGCAAAGAATCTCTAGAGAGCATAAGGTACGTTTAAAATATATGAAGACGCCTTACGTCGCAATCTTGCAAGTCTTGCGAATTTGCAAATACCTTCAAAAAACGTGAATTTAACATTTTTCCTGCATGGAAAGTAGGGTTGAAATAATATATTCTATCAAGTGAATAATTTATTGGGTGCTTGAATAATTTCTTCAATATATCAAGGACTATGTCTTGAGTCAACAAAACGTTCGAGAAAATAGAATTTATTTCCTTTATGATAAAGAGAATGAGTAATATCTTAGTCCCAAATTCACATATAGAGAAAAGCTTTATTTTATTTTCGCTTTTGTCCATCAACGGATACAAATTATGATGAAACATGTACAGCAAGATCTATTATTACGAAAATAGTGTCAATATACTTATTGTATTTCTAAGACTTGATTCATCATCGTGTGATTTTTGGGCAAACAAATAAAATACTTGAAACTAGTGTGATCAAAGCGCTCGCGCTGAGTGTGTACGAGAATATCTGTTGTGTGCAACTATATAACACGTTACAGACATAAACATAAGCGAAGTATTTGTAACACAAAACTTTCTACAATAATGTACATGAAAATGGGGGGGGGGGGAACAAAACCCGTTCATACAGTACATACTCGAAAACAATAAAATGAACACATTTTGTAAACTTTTTAAATGCTATAATGGCACTTTATAGACATAAATCTCACATACATGAAATTCCAAAGACATCCAATTTATTCCTTATATTGTGAGAATAATATCGGACAATATAATAATTTTAAATCCACAAGCGACGGCTGTAGCAGACAGGCAGATGACAGGCGGGCCATCGGACCGATCTTATGAAAATGTTATGGAAATCTGTTTGTAGCTTCACGATATTCAAATAAACGGATGAAATAGTATTCCTAAAATTTGGTGCATTTTTTGGTTAGGAATACTATTGATTTGATTCTTTTTTGGAGTAGTTGTAGGACGTTGATCAAAGAAAAGGTCACCCTTTTCCGCCCGTTTATTTAGGGACCGTGTATGTGGCTTCGGAGGCTTTAATTTTTGTGACATGCAGTCAATGTCTACAAAACGAAAAACATAAAACCACCTCTAAATCATTTTCCAAAATATTTCAATCAAAATTCCTACAAATAATACAATAACATACTCGTGTCCTTTCTCATTGAAACTTCATAAATTACGTTCAAAACGATATATATTTCCATTAAACCTACATATTCAATCTCCTAAAAGTCTACTTTGAACAAACCTATCAGAATTTAACATCAAATCAAACATTGGTACAATGGTAGAATCCTTTCAATATTTTCCCTTTTATTTGATTTCCGATAGATAGTTTGCACTCCTTGACCGCTACTTCACTCGACTTCCCGTAAGTGCTTTTGCCTTGTAAGAAAATAGCATTGTGAAAGAGGGGTTCTTTAAGAATCTGGTTGCAGGAGTTTAGTGCTTCAGTTTGTTTACATTGCTCGTATAGGTTTGTTTGGTAACGAAGGATCCAAGAGGTTTTTTCTTTGTTTGTTCTTCAATAATAATGTGATAATGATAATTAATTGAACATTTTAAGATTGCCATGCATCTGAATATTTATTTGTGCTTCTTTAAAAACAAGGTTAGACTAGAATAGATGTAACATTGAGATATCACGATATGATTTTATGACATTGAGGTGATCTTGAGATTTCAAACTCACTAACTCACTAACTAAGTTTGGCGGTTTGGTACACAACAAGTAATCTTCATACTTAACATAGTGACAAATAATTAAGATCTCTATTATAATATGTATTCAATTTTACAAGCTATAGAAATATGTATCGGACATTTGATATGTATCTTTATTTTGATTTACAAAAAGTCGCAACTTGTACTCGTCCTTTTTAATTACAAAAGACGATGCTGTTCCTCTTAGTTGATTCATTTCCATTAACAATATTTTTTCAAACAGTACCTAATATTCTTTATTGGAAAAAAGAAAAATCTAGAAGCAATTACTTGACTTTTTTTCTTATTCAAGATTAGTTGACGTTTTAAAGCTAAGTAAACATTTTCTATGAACTCACAAAGTGAGGGTCACATTGAAGCAGATTTACATAATTGTGTTTTTAGTATTTATCGTCGTTATAGAAATGAATTTTATGGGAATGTCAAATTAGGCGAATTATTTTGATTTTTTTTCAAAATGGTTGTAAACGTATTATACAGTCTGTCATGGTTGTTTTTTATTATTTATCAGATAAACGATAGGTTTTAAAGTTATTTTAAGTAGGTACTAAATTTCAGCGAATACTGCAGTATTTTATTTGGTAAATTCAAATAGAACTTACATTTAAAATTCTCGTTTTGAGTGATGTAGGTTAAAATTTAATCGTCCCACGATTCCCGGGACGCGTTGAATTTCTCTTCGAAAATCTAGAAATATTCTGATCAGATTTTTAGACATGTATTTCACGTTTTGCCTTCGTCATGATCGCTGTACGTCAAAACCACAGTTGAATTTAGATTTTTATTTAAAAACGGGCATCAGACCCACGAGAAAAAAAGTTATTATCAAAGTCAAACTGATATTCGGAGACGTTTCGTTGTTTTAAATATAGCATTCAAGGCTTGGGTGATATGTAATGGATCTACCCTATTTTCAGAACACATCCGTCAAAATATTACCGACATTGTTATTTCGACTTATTTTTAGTAACCGTCCATCGTGCAATGATATATCTATGTGATCAATACCCCCCGAGATCATATAACAAGATTGTACCTCCAAATGTCATAGGCTCGTAAAGAGTATTTTTCCTTTCATACCTGACCGACTCTGATATATGTTCTCTTTTGTTACAGATTCGTTTACGCATCAAAAAATGAACAAGTCACACAAATGGGACTTCCTAGAAAAGATTTCCAGTAGGAGGTAATTTATACTTGACGCAGCTTACGCTAACCCTCTTTGATAGGAAAAAATCGCCAATACATTTCCATTACGCATTAAAAGGGTTATTTATTGTTACAGAAAACTGGAGTATGAAAGGATGAATAAAGGAAACGGTCCTGTGTCAAAGAAGAGTTATCGACGGATGCTTGCTAAATGTTTTGAAAGATTTTCACGACTCATGGTCCTCTCTAACAGTACAACGTGAAATGTAGCTAAGTAACACAACGACTTCAAAATGGGGCAAGCAGCTACACACGTTGACGCAAACTTTACATCTATTAATTACACTGATGAGATAATCGAGGATGACAGAGACGCTTGTGCTGTTGCAGATGATCCCAAATACCCAAGTAGTTTCGGAATAACTCTAGCTGTGCCGGAATGGGAGGCAATCTGTACGGCCATAGTACTTACACTGATAATAATCTCAACGATAGTTGGAAACATTTTGGTAATCCTGAGTGTGTTCACGTACAAGCCGTTGAGGATCGTACAGAATTTCTTCATAGTATCGCTCGCTGTAGCAGATTTGACAGTAGCAATATTGGTTCTGCCATTAAACGTAGCGTATTCCATTCTCGGGCAATGGGTGTTCGGAATATACGTGTGCAAAATGTGGCTTACATGCGATATAATGTGTTGCACTTCGTCCATTTTAAATTTATGTGCGATTGCATTAGACAGGTACTGGGCGATTACAGATCCTATAAATTATGCACAGAAGAGAACTTTAGAGAGAGTGCTTCTAATGATTGGAGTGGTTTGGATTCTATCATTAGTTATTAGCTCTCCGCCTTTACTAGGCTGGAATGACTGGCCTGAAGTGTTCGAGCCAGACACGCCTTGTCGCTTAACCTCACAACCAGGCTTTGTCATCTTTTCTTCATCCGGATCCTTTTACATCCCATTAGTTATAATGACTGTAGTTTACTTTGAAATATATTTGGCAACTAAAAAAAGACTAAGAGATCGTGCAAAGGCTACTAAAATCAGCACTATTTCTAGCGGTCAAAATAAATACACAAACAAAGAAGATCATCATGATCAGGATTCGGTCAGCTCGGAGGCAAACCACAACGAACATCAAGGCGTCACACGCTTAGTCACAGATACTGAAAAGAAGAAAAGAACTAGAAAACTAACGCCAAAGAAAAAACCAAAGAAACGGTACTGGAGCAAAGATGACAAGTGTCAAAACAAATTGATAATACCAATTTTATCAAACGAGAATTCTGTCACTGATATGGCCGACAACTTGGAGAATAGAAACACGTCATCGGAGAGTAACTCGAAGGAGACTCATGAAGATGATCTGATAGAAGTCAATGAAACTGTTCCAGTGAAGATTCATAAACGACCGAAGCCTAACCAACAGAGTGCAGTTTACCAATTCATTGAAGAAAAACAGCGAATTTCGTTAACTCGAGAACGCCGCGCGGCACGGACTCTTGGCATTATAATGGGTGTATTTGTAGTCTGTTGGCTGCCCTTCTTCGTGATTTACCTCGTCATTCCATTCTGTGCGAGCTGCTGTTTGTCCAATAAGTTTATTAACTTTATCACTTGGCTTGGGTATTGCAACTCTGCCCTTAACCCACTTATATACACTATATTCAATATGGACTTCAGGAGAGCATTCAAAAAGTTACTTTGTATGAAACCTTAGACGTGCCAAAGACTGTAAAATTGCGTAGAGTTTTATGCTTAATACTGAATAATGCTGATTTGCTCAAATGTTTTGACTCATTCATAAGTAGTGAATTTGTATTAGAATATTATAATAAGTAAATTTGAGTATATATTAAATGAATGATTACGAATCTCAATGTACGTTTCTTGTATACAGAAATGTTATAATGATATTATTTATAAATAAATAGTGTATCTTTCAAATAGTAGAGTAGTGTGATGTAAATATTTAAAGGTTGGTAGTGCATAGCACTTTTAGATTTCTGTATGTGTGTAAATAATATTTGGCAACTTTGCCGAATTTGTACGAATCATTGATAACCAACGAATACTTTCAAATATGTAATCTTAATATGTAAATACATATCTTGGTCCGTTTGTATATAAGTATTGTATTTGTAAATTATAGTATCCGTAACTGTTCATACTTAAATATTATTTAGTAGAACTATAGCTAAGAAGTTTTCAGTCACTAGATTATGATTGTTTTCACGATTGTATATCCCTTTGAAATAATTTGAGCCCTTATTTAAAAGGGATATTAGACTTACAAAAGTTTGTTTAATTTCCTCCTGGATTGTAATAAAATTTGAATTTACTTTCGTGTTTCATTTCATACCAAAAAGGAATTAACATTTTAAAATGAAGGATTATATTTATGATGCCTATCATAAGTTGGGGTGAAAAGAATATGCGAAAGCTTGCAAAGTTCTGCAGACAGTAGCACGAAGTTTGTTCTTGAATTCGTTAGAGAAATTAATGACCTAAATAATTAATTTTGTGGTGAAATTTGCGGAGTTGAGGAAAAGCATATTTAACGTGAGGTAACGAGGAGGCTTATGTTTAGCACTGAATGTTGGTAGGCTAAATTTAGACCAGGACTACACACACCATCAAGAATTTTATGGAGCCATCTCAGGTGTGCAGGTTTCCTCACAATGTTTTCCTTTACCGTTAATGCCAGTGATAGTCAAATTCTGATCCATACATAATTCCGAAAAGTCAGAGGTGCGAGCCGGTTTTGAACTCAGACCCTACTACATGGAAGGTAAGCGTTCAACCGCTAGGCTATCACTTTTTTTTTATCTTTGGTAGCTTATGTGATGGTCTAAAGTTGTACTATAATGCCTTTATGATTCAATTGACATCAAGGTTGCGAGTTCCATTTCTGTAACATATTACCAATCCGTCGTAACCAGATGCATGAATGTGAAAGATGCAACAAAATCTAAAAAAGTGTGATTTTACCTTTATTAATTTATCATCATACCTGTATTCTCCAAAGAGATAGGAATTTTGCGAATACCGTTATTATGTCCCATGGTTTTAGAGACGAGCCTACTGCCATCTACAGAGCACAAATATGAACTCCAGGCTTTAACTTTTTTAACAGAAAATATTAGATGAAAAATCTAATTCGACCTCAAATAAAATTATGGCAATCACTGTAACTACGCTATGACCAGTTGACAAGATACTCGTATTATTCCTTTGTAACTTACCCAAAATATAATCGAATAAAACGAATGCTTCTTTTGTCGAAAGATAAAAACGAAACCCCATTTGATTAAATCCTACTTACAGCCGAAGATTATTGGATATTGCACGACATAATATTATATAGTAAATAATTATTTCATTTCCTTCTCACTGATATAAAATATAATACCACACCTGATAATTCCAAATATTCTCTTATTTCTTTAGTAATGTTATATTTGCGAGTAACGTAAATTACGTGGTACAAAAAACACGAACATCTGCTACGGGGATTGGAAATGAAGAATATAACAAACATAAGGGTTAATACAAAGGGGATGTGGTTAATCCTGTCGGGAGAGGCTTTAGCCCCATCAGATAGCTGACTGATCATTTCACCGACCCAACAGTTTAGTCGTTATAAAATACTTTGGAATTTATATGAGAATACGTCCATTATATCAAATCAATTATTGGGTTTTTCTGTATAATAATTATCAGTAGCAGCACGGAATTTGGAATGGTGCCCAGTTGATGGCAATAGGCTCGCTACCTGTTACATGGGACTCAATAACGGTATCGGCGAAATGTAGGTGTAAATAGTACACCTCTATCTAACCCTTAATACAGGCGTGATGTTATGTTATGTTACCAACTCAAATATTTTATTCGGCAATAATGGCAGTCTACGCCAAAAAACTCTACAAACCAGATATTTCATTGCTCTGACCGTACGAGTACCAGCCTGAAACGCAAATGAAGTCATAGATTTGGATTGAAGAAAAGTTCGAAAAGAGTTGGCGCTGAAGATCAATTCAACTAAACTGTTTAATGGATTATACAATCGGTTGTCTCCGATCATTTTTTACACAGCTGCAGCTGCAGCACAGAGGTCTGTTTGTTGTGTAAGAAATGTTCGTCCGGTCATCCCTGATTGACGATACCTGCCGCGAAACTTGGGCAAGCAACCCAGTTATTAACATTATTGATTTCTACACTTTCCACTACGGTAAGGAATGTTTATGGGCGAGCTGCCGTCTCCATAGAAATAGAAAACGATATTAAAACACAAATTTAATTTGAGAGTTCAGAACTAATACGATGTTTTGTTTTATTTTAGTTTTTCAGCGTCTATCTCACCACAGATACCCCATATACATATGTGGAAGCTTGTTATTCGCAACTTATTGTATGTACAATGTAGCCTATTTTATATACGAACAATAAATAAATAAATTCATACCATTTCTGTCCCACTACTGGTCAAGGGCCTCTTCTCAGAATGAGAAGGGCGTTAGTCCACCACACTGGCTCAGTGTTCCCGATGTTTTCCTTCATTGTTAATGCAAGTGATAATCAAATTCTGATTCGCACATGATTCCAAAAAGTCAGAGGTGCGGGCCGGGTTTGAACTGACACCCTCCTGCATGGAAAGCAAGCGTTCAACTATCACTGCTCTTATATGAACAATAAATTAATATATTTAAATAAGCGTATGTTTCTAATTGTTCTGGTAACATTGACCTACTATTTACGAAATCGAACAACATGTTCAACAAGAGCCTCTTAAAAAGGTGTAAACTGACTTAGACTCAGTTCAGCCTCGAACTCTGAGGTAATAGAGACAAAGAGCTGTAAAGTCTATCTCATTATCTATACATATAAATAAAATTGGAGCGTCTGTTTGTAATATTGAAATAACCGTTTTTTACTACATGCATATGAATATATATACGGTACATACACCAAAATATCATTTTTTACAATTTTTGTCTGTCTGTCTGTTTGTATAGGCTAATCTCTGAAATGGCTGGACCGATTTTGACGGGACTTTTATTGGCAGATAGCTGATGTAATAAGGAGTAACTTAGGCTACTTTTATTTTAGAAAAATTCTTTTATTTTAGAAAAAAAAAAGGGTTAAGTGCATTTGGTCTCACTAAAAAATACATTGTTAAGTTTCGACATCCACGCGAACGAAGTCGCGGGCACAGCTAGTGAGTGATATAATTGTATAGTCTGCTAATTCAACATGAGCACCGCACAGAATTTGATCGTCATGATAATACGTGTCACGGGTTTGATCTCCACACGGATCAAATATTTGTATGTCCTACAGATAATTGACCCGGGTGTGCGTGAGGGTGCATGTGAGTTGTTTGTTTGTAAACTGCACCCACGAATCACGATACAGGAAAAAATATAGGGGGAAAAAAAGCCTCCGAATCTTTAATATTTAATTCCACCTAAACCTGATTGGGTACCTGTCATTTTTTATGTACTTGATATTTTACATTAACACACTCTTATTAATCCTTTAATCAAAAATCATTTAACAAAATGTATGATTATGGCTGAGCTTGAATTTCTTAACAAGGAAGCTCTTTAATGATTCAAATAGATTATGGCCTCATTTCTCATATACCGAAATTTTATCTGTGAAATTATGATTCTGAATGGTTTCAGTAATTAACACGCCAAGGGTACAGTCGGTTATTATAAAGTGAAGGGAAGAAGGGTAAGCTTATATATGAAAACTTGTATAAATTTTTGACTGCTTCATTGGTCTAGTGGTCGCAAGCGCGACTGCTGAGCGTGATGTCCTGGGTTCGATTCCCAGGTCGGACAATTTTTCTATAGGATAACTCTCAGTAGCAGCATGGAGTCTGGAACTGTGCTCGGTAAATGGCAATAGGCTCGCCCCCTATTACATGGGACTTAATAACGGCATCGGCTAAATATGGGTGTAGAATAGTACACCTCTGCCTAACCCTTCGGAGAATACAGGAGTGATGCTATGTTATGTATTAATTTTCTTTACATTGTCATTTGTTATGATACCTACGGGAATAAATTGAGTGACGGTCTACTGCCAAGATAATCCTATCCTATCCTACTAATATTATAAATGCGAAAGTTTGTGAGGATGGATGGATGGATGGATCTTTGTTACTCTTTCACGCCAGAACGGCTGAACAGATCTGGATGAAATTTGGCACAAAGATAGATTATAGTCTGGAATAGCACATAGGCTACTTTTTATCCCGGGAAAATGCACGCGGGCGAAGCCGCGAACGGAAGCTAGTATTACATACACGTATAAATCCGTTGCAAGTTCGATTCCCGCACGGAACCAATATACCGTTATTTCGAGTCCCGGTGTTTGTTTAAGTAGATAACATTTATGTTTATTAACTATACCCGCGATACAGAACCTTAATATTACATCATTAAAAAGACAAAAAAACAATTACGAGTTCTATTTTATTCTGGAATATAACTAACTCATTAAGACACAGAAGGGACCCGCCTACAAAATTAATATTATAGATACTCTATTGTATAGTAAGGTCCGGATAACGTTGAAAATTTTTATCAAGGTCCCTAATAAAACTTATAATGCTTACTAGTTTCTTCTGTTCAGCTCACTTCGAACGATATTTGTTCTTCTTTTATTTAAATTGAATATGTAGGTATATTTAACAATAATCTGGAGTCCAAGGTTCGGCTTTCCGCTTGTTGCCGACCGCCGCTGTTTTTTGTCTAATTTGCATCACTTCACGGGCTATGAATACAGACATATTCAATCGCAATATCGTAAATCCTGCTAATCCTATCCTATCCTATCCTATCCTACTAATATTATAAACGTGAAAATTTGTGAGGATGGATGGATGGATGTTTGTTACTCTTTCACGCCAGAACGGCTGAACTGATCTGGATGAAATTTGGCACAGAGATGGATTATATTCTGGAATAGCAAATAGGCTTACTTTTTATCCCGGAAAATGTACGGGTTCGCAAACCACGCCGGCGAATCCACGAGCGGAAGCTAGTAGGCTATTACATACACGTATAAATCCGTTGCAAGTTCGATTCCCGCACGGAACCAGTATACCTAGTTACCCAGTTATTCGGGTCCCGATGTTTGTTTAAGTAGATAACATTTATGTTTATTAACTATACCCGCGATACAGAACCTTAATATTACATAATTAAAAAGACAAAAAAACAATTACGAGTTCTATTTTATTCTGGAATATAACTAACTCATTAAGACACAGAAGGGACCCGCCTACAAAATTAATATTATAGATACTCTATTGTATAGTAAGGTCCGGATAACGTTGAAAATTTTTATCAAGGTCCCTAATAAAACTTATAATGCTTACTAGTTACTACTGTTCAGCTCAGTTCGAACGATATTTGTTCTTCTTTTATTTAAATTGAATATGTAGGTATATTTAACAATAATCGGGAGTCCAAGGTTCGGCTTTCCGCTTGTTGCCGACCGCCGCTGTTTTGTGTCTCATTTGCATCACTTCACGGGCTATGAATACAGACATATTCAATCGCAATATCGTAAATCCTGCTAATCCTATCCTATCCTATCCTATCCTACTAATATTATAAACGTGAAAGTTTGTGAGGATGGACGGATGGATGTTTGTTACTCTTTCACGCCAGAACGGCTGAAGGGATCTGGATGAAATTTGGCACAGAGATAAATTATAGTCTGGAATAGCACATAGGCTACTTTTTATCCCGTAAAATGTACGGGTTCGCAAACCACGCCGGCGAAGCCACGAGCGGAAGCTAGTAGGCTATAAAGAAACTCATAGAGTTAACAAACATTTACTTTGTCAAACAAATTGTACGTATTTTATACAAAATCACTTTGTATTTGACAACACACGCAGTTGTTTGCTAAGTACTTGTAAATTCCGACGGCACTGAGTAACGATGCTGGTTCCATTTACATTAGGTTATACGATATGATAATATTGTCAGATTTCCATATAGAAAAAACTCAATAACACTTTGCCCGACCCGGGAATCGAAACCAAGACCTCATGCTTAGCAGTCGCGCTTGCGAGCACTCCTGAAGGGTGCAAGACCCTAATAAAATATCGTGGGCGTAGTTTGAGTATGAAATTTCCGGATCGTTTTCGGTTAAATGTTATTCAGCCAAACGTCTTTCAACTTAACGTAGTGTTAGAGTTAGAAAAGTTATCATTGATCGGGGTTCGATTCCCAGGTCGGTCCAAAAATAATTGGAATTTTCTGAAATTCTCAGTAGCAGTATATGCAGTAGGGTATGGAATTTTGTCCAGTAGATGGCAATAGACTCGCCTCCTAATACATAAGACCTAATAACGGCATCGGTGACATGTGGGTAGGTATACAATGAGTACACCTCTGCCTAACCCTTAGGGGATAACAAGCGTGATGATGTATGTAGAAACTAAACGACGCAACTTTTTTATAAAAATAAAACTATTTGATAAAGAACGAAAGGACCAACGCATCTACACCCCTTAAAATTAAAATATATTGCATAAAACGTGAACTCGTTATTTTTTCTCCTATAAAACAACCTTTTGCTTTACTCTGGCAACATCTGTCAAAATTATTTACGATTCGCAACGGTACTGTTTATAAGCATTTTATTAAATTCTACCCTTTCCTCCTTATGACACTTAACGTTCTGTTTTATGTATACCTTTGTAGCTTCAACGGTAGAACCGGTACTGAAATGTTCCGTGAAAAATGTTTTTGGTTGTAAATCAAGTTAATTGTATTAAGAATCGTTCATGAATTTTATTGTGTTTTGTTTAGTACATTGGTTAAAATTGAAAAAACAGAAATAGTGATTGATACATAGGGACTTGGCAGCCTAATTACAGATGTAGCGACAGACGTAGATCGCGCAATATCTTCTGTCAAACGTCATTTTTGTGACTTAATTTTCTAAAAAAGCGACAGCAACACGACAGCCACGCGACAGCAATCTCACTGTCAGCCAATACATTATATGACACAAAAATTACGTTTGACATACAGAAAATAGCATACAGTGGCAAGGAGAATCACGAAATGGATACGAACGCTTATTAAATATTAGGTACATGATAAATCGCACGACCATTTTGTTGAATTTGTTTGCGATTGTGTAACATTTGTGATATTATTACTGCAGCCGTATTTTTATTCATGCCCTTTCATGACCTTGCGATAAGACCGCTCCTTGTACATCTCTATTGGTTTCCGTTTTTTCTGCTTCTTGTGTGCATGTACAATAAAGTGTATTGTATTGTATTGTACCTTATTTTTAGACATGACCAATAAACAAAATATAATGGTTTTTGTAACCGTATTTTCGCAACGTAGCACAAATAGTTATTTCAAAATTGACTAATACTACGAATTCCTAACTCGCATCCTTAGCGTATTGCGAAAACAATCAAATTATTTTGCTTACCTAGTTAATATTAGATCTAAACTTATAAACGAATGAACGTATTCTACGAAGTTGAAACCGCATCTGGTTTACAAAACTAGTCAGCTCAATGGCTCAAAGTATTATAGCTGAGCAAGTTGAGCTTACAAACATCTGTATTTGACGTAGCTCAGTAAAATCGCATGTGTTCATCGTAAAACTTGCTTCATGTTAATTTAAAAATAAATTCATAAGTTAAACGTATGAAATATTTTTGCGCAGTGTGCAATAAAGCGTTCTTTGTTTAATTAAAAGGCAATGAAAAGGGTTTCGTACAAATGCACCATTCCGTATACGTCGATTTCTAATTAGAAATTATTTTGTAAATAGTACATTTTGTAAACAGACAGGCGATATAGGTTCAGTTCGAATATATTTCTTAGTATTTAGTATATATTTTGTCATCAAAAAGCCACCCAAACATAGAGTAACAACGTCACTCTGGCTAGTGTGTCCCTTGTACCCGAACACTTGCACAAGAGACGATCTTAACGCGGCCACACTAAACGCAATTCAGCTGGCGACACACCTTTCCAATACAATATAATATTTAACCATTGACACGATAGAAGAAGACAGCTCCTAAATTCTACTAATCACAACAAAACCCCCTTCAACACGGCGCGCTTGAAAGAAATCACGTAACAAGACTACAATAAAGAAAAGTAACTAGGTATGTACTTATAGAAATCTACTAAGAAATTTGGACTGCCAAACGTATCCACCGCAAAGCGTAAGCTAAACATGGCTTAGCCTAAAACTAGTGTTGTACCAACAGTGTTTCATTAATTAGATGTTCACTTCGACTGCAGCTGAGTCCACAAACCGTGTATTATTTCCGCCTCTCATTACCGGGCTAGAAATAAACCCTTTCTTGTCTCATTCTGTGACGAAGCCCTGGGCGTTACCGGAATGCTTCGTTTGGACGGGATAATTTTAAGCAAAGAAAATTCTAACAAGCACAAACAAAGGAGTTAGGATGCAAATTTATGTAAAATGATGCTCATTTGCCGACCGTACTGTAGATAATGTTTATACATATGTTTATATATACCTTAATAAAACAAGAAGCATTGATGGCCCAGTGGTCGTGGCCCCGATTACGAGTCATGGGATCGAATCCAGGAGGATCCTCACCTATGGATTTATTTACAACTACTGCTCTAAAGGTGAAGGAAAGCTTGTATGGACACTGTCTGTGTTAATATCTTTTAAAACCAATATTGTGAAGACGCGGGACATTCAAGAATCCGTATCTCACCCTGGGTCTTAAATATTTTGCTCCTACGCTCCGACTTGTAAAGGTACTATAAGTCTTAAAAAAATCAATCTTATTTTTAAACAGTGTACACAGGGTACAGTCAAACAAAAATATATAATACAGAAAACCCCCTGTTAATATCCTTTGGTTTGACTGTTCTTATTATTAAATTCAGATGAGCTAAATAAATTATTTTTTACTTTTATACTCAGACCAGACTAGATGTTAAAAAACATTTCCCATTTAGTACCTGTCTTAACAGACCTATATTAATCTTGATCAAGTCTAGTACAGTCTTAAGAAGCAGGACAAAACGAATCTATTCATTAAGCCCGTCGCTTGCATTCAGACTAACGTAGTAACGTCCATAGAGACCACGAGAAATAAATGACTAGTAAAGGAGATTATTGCAGAACAACATTACTTATTCAAAGAAGAAAACGAGCATTCAATATACACAGATAGAATTGTTTTTATTTCAAATAAACCTAATACAGGCACTTATGAAACGCTATAGGACTCTAGTTGCACGGTTCCACGGTAGTATATGATACAGCTTTGGTCAAAATAGTCCTTAAGTGAACTGTGGTCTTAGAATCTAGATGACATAACATAGCAGCACGCCTGTGTATTCCTCGAAGGGTTAGGCAGAGATGTACTTTTATAAACTCACGTTTCACTGATACTGTTTTTGAGTAACATGTATCAGGGGGCGAGCCAATTGTCATCTATCTATATAGGACGACACGGTTAGTATAGTGGTTACGTGTCAAGGTTCGATTCCCGCACGGAACAAATATTTTTAAGATCTCCAGATAATTGTTTCGGGTCTGGGTGTTTGTGTATGTGAATATATGTGTTTGGAAATGTACCTACGATACAGGAACTATACCTAGTGAGGTTGCCCCTTACTAGGAATAGTTCCTGTTTTTCGGGATTTATTAAAAAAAAACTATCGGACATAGTCTCAGACTCCGTGCACCTACTGAGAATTTACATTCAAATAACACTTTGACCGACCTGGAAATCGAACCCAGGACCATACACTCGACAGTCTCACTTGCGACCACTGAGTCAATGCGGCAGTCTGTCAGTCGAATCTAAATATTATTAATAATACTATAATTAATGAACGAAATGGTATCGGAAACGGGGGCTTAATATCGGAGGGTTGTCTTTGCACATGTCTTTGCAAAATGACCACAGTGCTTGTGAACCCTCTGTCCAAACACAAATAGCAATCGTAATGAGAATTTAAGTGTGGGGCGGCAAGTGGCAATAATGTGTACGATGGCGACGACTGTATATACATACATACCTATACAGGGTGATTGGGGCATGGACCATCAGAATTTTTCGGGATACTGGTGGGGTCATTTGCTCATTTTCCCCCCTTTCCATGCCGGTTACACTGTGCATTGGGAGCCGACCTCAATGTAGCTGTCAAAAGGCTAGGCAGATGACCACATAAGACTGAGATCTCAAACTAGCGACGATTAGCACCGCCAAGATAATTTGGCATGGCAGGCTGCCAGATATCTTTGAAGGTATCTGGTCGCCAGCGCACAGAGTGGGGTTAATATCAGGTGCCGTATTCTCCAGTCGAAGGATAGTATAGTACAAGAGCATGCTCACCTCAATAAAAGGTATTTCGCTTAGATATATATTTTTTCATTAAAGGAATTAGTAATTAAATTCCGGGTACATCCTCTGACTAATCAGTGAGCCACTGCGATCCCCTAGCCGCCTGCCAAGCGTGGGGATTATAACACCCCCTTCTTCCCCTTGGGGGAGGCCTTCGTTCAGCACGTCTTCTGGCTGATGATGATGATGAATTAGTAATTAAGAGGCCGATCGTGTTTTGGTCACGGGCTGCTATAGCTAGGTATTACTTGTAGTACTCACTGTAGCGTGGCTTCCAGTCAACATAACAATTACTTAGAGATTATACCGCGAAGCGCCCCTTGATAACTCCATTAGACAAGTTAATGAGCTAAAGCCATAAAAATTAGTGACACAATGGGTATACTTTATCCGATGTAAGCTTTTAAATAACATAAACCGTTAATAAAGGGTTACCATCTAAAAAAAGTGGGCACTTACGGTTAATGAGTACAAATGAGTTTAAGTTAACCTGCTGATACGGGTATTGTAGGGGCAATTTGAATAATTCTCTTTAAATTATACCTAGGCTGTACATTTATATAAATTTAATCTAAATTAATTGGGTATAACTGGATCGGGCTGACAAAAAATCATTAATCCTCAACGGTCTATTTAGCTAGGTACTTAGACCATCATGACTGAGTACTATTAAATTATCTTAAGCCCACTCACCATAGCTAGGATTAAAAAGATCAAGACAAATTTAAAAAAAACGTTTCTTGAAAACCTTTTAAGTTTTATAAATTAATTATCAAAACTTTAGAGAGAAGCTTAGCATCGCTACAAATAATAATAGGGGTTAGTTACAATATTTTTCTTAACTAAACCAACAGCGCGATGTCGATATGACTGTGATCGGCCGATTAATATTCCCATCGCTGGGACTCATGGACTTTTAGCCTTGAGTTAGCGCCGTGAGGCTTCATCTTATGACGTCACCACTCGGGCTATATAGTGGTGTGGTCACCAGTCTTCGAATTTCCCATGCTGGTTTCAGCGCGAAGACGGGTACGTTTAATGCGTACATAATTTGCTCGCCTTTCTGCACTACTTGTCACGAGTTTGATCCTCTCAAGGAACAAATTTTTTTACAGCTTAGGTACACGATGAATGAGCCAACCTATATCATAGAAAATATCTTCACCAATGATGCGCGCCCGCTCAGATTCGAACCCAACCACAACCTAAACCTACGCCTGATAAATATGAGCCACCACTACTTACTTTTGTCAAACAAATATCTAACTCATAATGGTGTATGGTTCATAAATACAGATCACATAAATCATTTAGCACCATTAGCTAATAAGATCCTTTTTCCTTTCTGAATAGAGATAATATTACGATAACACAATTAAACATATATTTTTCCATATCACTAGATCCTGGTTTCGTAGGAAAAAAAAAATAGTTTCCCCAAGGTGCGTAAAATAATAATCACAATATTCAAAGAGTAAACATATTATATATAAATGTCAGGAAAATGCTAGCCATTTTTTAGTAAATAGTTTTGAATTACGAGTTAATTCTCGCTAGCGACTATCGAATACTATTAGTATGATAATTTTTTGTTTAATACAGTAGCCGCTAGGTACGGCCTCGGTATCATATTAGCTAATATTACACAACAGTGCATTCAATCCTTCAGTATGGTGCCGAGTTATGGGGACACGCTGCTGATAGATTACGCGCATTTAGAATGCAGAAACGAGCAGTAAGGGCAATAGCGAAGATATCATGGGAAACGTCAGCAAAACCATACTTTGCGTCACTTGGAATTTTAACCTTACCAAGTATAGTAATAATGCAGATCGCCATGTACACATGGGACAATCTGCATGATTACGAAAGGCGGGGGGATAGGCATAACTACACCACGCGTCATGCTAATAAGCTTGCTGCTGTAACGCATCACTTCACGAAATCGAGTAAATTGACGCAGGTTATGGGTCCAAAAATTTTTAACCGGTTACCGGAATCCGTCACCTCGGCTCTAACGAGAACAGGATTTAAAGCTAAACTGAAATGCTGGCTCGCTCAAAGTGTATTTTACACAGTAGATGAACTCACAAATGAGAAAATTGTTTAATTTCTCTGTTTACTTAAATGATATTTGTAAATCTAACCATGTGAACAATTGTAACCATGAGGACTGTTGACGTATAATGTATAATTATGAATAAAGTGTTTATCTGTTTATCTGTTTATTACTTGATAATCGCAAGCTATAATAGTATCAATTTGTATAGTGTATTCATAATAAATACAGATACATAAATATATTATACATAAAGAGAGTATCAAATATATTTTTTTTCTTTGCGAGCCATTAGAATATGCAATAAGGTGATGCAATAAATTATGTTACTATTGAAATGAAATTGAAATGAAATTACAATTTTGCAATTAGGATTTTTCAATCACTTTTACACGTCTTTTTTAAACTAGATGGCGTCGGCATTTCCTATGACTATCCCTGAGAAGAAACACCGAAACAAACTCAGGGGTCAAGGTTTATTTTAAAGTCCACACAGATTATAGTAGGATTTATATGTGAGTCAAATACAGAGTGGAATCATAAAAATTAATTTAAATTTATTTTATATAAAAATATATAAGAACTTACTTGTACAAAACTTTCTGAAATGCTCAGCTTTTGTCGCTGATTGTTTGAATCTTTAGTCAGCCTTAAATAAATTCACATACACAAAAAAAATACACATCAAAAATTAAATATAACTACAATAATCTTGGTAAAAATACAGATACATATATACATTTAAACAGTATACTTAATCGGCTTTCGCTTCAGTGATCACGAGTAAGCTGTAATATTTCCTTGAGTTAATTTCCTTTACAGAATTATCTTGCGCCATATACACAATTTGTATGGCAGTTACTTGTTCTTTCTTATGGAGTACATGCAGATCAGATAGTCTTCCGACCCTAGTTAGTATGCATGCGGATGCGGGGGGCCTCGTATCTTTCTGGAATTTATATAGCTGTTATGATAATAGTTGCAAAGAGAAACAGAAAAGTTTATGCTAAAAGCATGGGGTTTGTAAAGTGCACTGCATTCTGTGTACTGAATAAATGCCTTAAAGTTATTTTGTAGATTAAGTTTAACAGACTTCAACTTAGTACTTAAACAAATTCTAAACGCAATTTAAAACCTCAAATGATGCATAACTGGCGCAGTGGTGATCGACTATTGAGCTATTCGCGGGTTTGATTCTCGGAACGAATATTTGTATCACTTACATGCAGCGGCGTGCACAGAGTTTTTATACAGGGTAGCCAGAAAATTTTAAAAGCTTACTTACCGATAATACCCACTGCATGTGGTATTGGTTCATCGTCTTGTCGATTAAATAATGATGTATGTGATTTGCCAGCTCAAATATCTAATAATAAATATTTATCTGAGTTATGTAGGGTAGTCAGTGTCTTTTTGTCTTTATGCACTGCACGCCACTGCTTACAGGTCTTTCTAGGAATTGGTGTCTGTGCATCTGAATATATATATTAGTTTGTAAACCCACTCAAGATACATAAATTATACCTAGCATGGAACAACGTTTTTTTAAGAAAAACAGTAACAAAAAATTAAAAAACATTACTTACTTGCTTCAAGCACTATATTCATTGTAGTAGTTTGTAAGGAATGATAAATGACCAGTTCATCTCGTACTATTATCCCACCTGCAGTATCAAACAGGAAGCTCATAAAGTACCCTCAAACGCATACCATCTCACTATCACGCTCCTTAACTCGGTACAAAAAAAAAACACGACACGAAAAACAGAAGATATTTGAATCACGAACACAAGATAAAAAGCACAAACAACATTTCTCACAAAGTTCTGAAACACAAAACCTCAACAGCAGTAATGGCGAAATGGCTCGCATCAATAAGGGGTGTCGGTTGGAAAGATAAAAAATAAAAAGAAAAGAAACCATTGCATAGAATGGTTGAGGATAACGCAGCTTGTTCGAACTCCATAATGGATGAAAGTAAACTTTATCATTATATTCTCATCCTGTTATAATTCTTCAAACAAGTTTCGGGTTTCGACGAATTTTTTTTCATGGAATATTGTGGGTAGTCCTTATATAAGTTTAATTCTTTGGGAGTCTGGTTAATTTTATTGATGTCTCAATATTCTTAAATCGTGCTATATAGAAAATTACTTCTTAACGTTGTTTGCGCAGTGATAGCCCAGCGGTTGAACGCTTACCTTCCATCTAGGAAAGGTCTGAGTTCTAAACCGGCCCGTCCTTCTCTCTTTTCGGAATGATATGTGGCTCAGAATTTGATTATCATTAACGTTAACGGTTAAGGCCTAACCCTTCTTATCTTGAAAATAGGCCTTTACCAGTAATGGGCTGAATTTATTTCTATGTAATCAAATTGTAGTTTCATGCATTATTTACTGCAATAAAATTTGCAAATATATGCCGGATGCGATAATTACTTAGAGAATTTAACCTCAGCTTACTTTCTTATTAATATTACATTATCTTCTTCAATCTCTTATAAATTACATAATACATCATTCATAATAAAAGAAGTTTTCATTTCTAAATGTTTCTTTATTTTATTGTTACGTATTCGTTCTTCACTGCAAAACTGGTAAAGGGTTGTTTCCGATATTGTACTTGAGATGGCGATGATGACGTATTCCAATGAATAACAACTGTGTTTTTCTCTTACTAGTTTAATTAAACAAATAAGATACAGGGAAAAGCTATTCTTGACAGCGACGACAAAATGAAAGCAGTGTTGCCATTATTTCACTCGTTCAAAAATGAGTGAAATATTCCGCGCATAGATAAAACAAGTTGCGTTCGATGCCTCATATATGTCACAATAGATGGCGTTGCGAGTTAACAGGGTACTTCCAGGTAACTACGGAAAAAATAATAAAGTGTTTTTGACTCCTAATAAGTTTATTTGACCTTGAGATGTATTCTAAAAGATCGCAAAGCAACGTCCCAGAACGAAAAAATTTTTAAGTACACATAACAATAATTGTGTACCCTCAGTTATACTTACTATTAGAATGTACAATTTCAAAGTAAACCATTTTCAAGATTATCGCATGACGGGGGCATACATAACTAATTGGTTTGCGTTCAGCATAAATTGCTGTTTATCACAGATTCCTTTCTCATTGGATCTATCGTAATTGGATGTCAGTTTGTGTCAGACTTTAATAGGAAATGTTTCATTGCTGATCCTTTAGCATCAGATATAGCAATAAAAGTCCTTTGATCCGTACAAAAGCAAATCGAAAAGGTAATACGATTGCAGCAACTAATTATTCATACCATTAAGGCGCTGCCCAAACGTAGGACACCGTAAACCGAAGTTTTTTGTCGCACAGTTCAGCGTGTTGGTACATATTACAAGCCAGAAAAAAATGGAGTGTATTTTCAAGTGTTCAAAGGAAAGACTTATTAAAAAATATTTTATAATAATAAAATAGTATCATGATAAAAAAAAAATCGTAAAGCAGAGCTCGAAAAATATTTTTCGTCGCATAATTCTCAAAATTTTGAGCGTAAACTATCATATTTTATATAGATAATAATAATAAAGGGAATTCAATCAACTGAAAAAATACCTAAAAATTATACCACTGAGCCGTGCATTTATTTTTTAATTTAATTAAAACTGCAATATTACTTTTATTTTGGTGATCGTTCGATTCAGCTAACATCAAACGCATTGCTATTTTGAACCTTATTCGTTGCCGCGATGCGCTCCTTATTTACCCCTTCAGTTACCTAAAATATGTCTTCTTACAGCGCCTTAAGTGCTTATCACAGTTTTGGGTAGTCCAAGCCCGAAAGATTTACATTCATATTGGTCAATAACTTGAAAGAGACTATCGATATCGTACACTCATTTAGTATAGAAAAAAGTTTGTCCATGTTAAACGAATAATATTAATATATTTGATTATTAATAATATTGATGTTGATATATGATAGCCCAATGATAATAAGCGGGTACGATATACAAACAAGAATAATAGTTTTCTTAATAATTAATTTATTAATACTTAATATTAAAAAAAAAACAAACAATAATCACAAAATATGTACACACCAGTACATAAGATAGTCAAGTAGTCATAATAATATAACCAAGATAAAAGTTTAGTAGAACAAAAATATCATACCCATAATTTTTTTCAAACAAAAAATCTAAATTAAATAATGATCTTGCTTGATCATATCAGATGCCTTTTCTCCAATCATCAAAACAGAGCCGTAAGGATTGCCTCTAGTGATGGTTGGCATGACACTGGCATCAGCTACACGTAAACCTGTTACACCATTCACTAGTAATCGCCCATCCACAACAGTACCCATTGGACATGTGCTTGTCATATGACTCAGTCCAGATGAAACGCACATTACGTAACAACGCCAATAATCTCGACTTCCTTCAGGAAACTCATGACATGCAGGATCTGCGTCAGACATCACAGCATTCACGCTTCTGTAATAAGTTGTATTCATTATAGGAATAAAATCTAATACGTAGTCAACTAACTTCTCAACATCTTCTTTGTCTGAGAAGAATCCATTGTAAACAAGAGGAGGATCTTCTGGATTGGTACTTTTCAACAAAACTTTACCTCTTGATTTAGGAGCAATGTTTAGAATTTCGTTGAACGCTTGCAATCTATTTATACCCTTTTTATACATGGCGTTGCAGATTTCGTCACTGAACCTAAAAGCGAATGTACAGTAAAATAACATGATTTCTGCTGAACCTAAATATGTTATGACTTGGTAATCAGGATAGTTAGAAGATTTATTTAATGCCACAAAACCAGTAAATGAGGCTCCAGGCAGTTCATACGGACTAGGTTGTGGTAAAGGTTCACTCAATTCATCCAAATTGTCTATGATGACTACGCAAACATGCTCCTGCAGATTCTCTCCAACAGGTAAATTGGAGACTACTTCAATATTTTTGCTCTTCAAATGTTCCTGTGGTCCAACACCAGACAACATAAGCAGTTTAGGTGTGTTGAATGTTCCAGCAGATAGTATTACTTCTTTCTTAGCTCTCAGATTCAGGGTTTTACCATCTTCCGTAAGAACTTCTACTCCGACAGCTCTTTTGCTTTCACTAAATAAGATTTTAGTAGCAAGTGTGTTTTTTAAAACATGAAGATTCTTGCGATCTTTAAATGGCGAAATAAAGGCATAGGCTGAGCTCTGTCGGGACTTTCCAGATATAGTGACGGTCTGAGAAGCGTATCCTAAATGGTGATGTTCATTAAAATCTAAAACAATATCATTTCCTAATTCCCGGTAAGCATCCAAAAACTTTTCAATCTCTGGGCGATGATCTCTTGATATTCCTAAATAGCCATCAGTTCCGTAGTATGCCTTGTCAGTTGAGCCGAGAAGTTGAGGATCTTCTAATTTTCCACTCTTCAGGAAATATGGTAAAACGTTGTCCCATTTCCATGAGTCATCTTTAGTTATTTCGGCCCATGAATCGAAGTCTCGGGGTTGGCCTTTATGGTAAATCATGTAATTGAGGGAGCTTGTTCCACCAAGCATTTTTCCCAGCGTGAATTCATAGTAAGATTGAAGGTGACAGACATCTTTGTAACCGTCATATTCTGCAGTGTAATTCCAGTCGTAGCGTGATCTTTTCATTAGGAGCGGTAGACCGGGAAGCTGGAAAATTGAGATTTTAAGTTCGTGTGAAAATCTAAAGATGGGTAGCAGGAATCAAATGAATGTATAAGGCCTAATAAAGTATACTACATAGTTTAATGGTGAGGGTTAGCGTTAGATCACGTTAAATTATTGAATAACAGATCTCTGTTATATTCAAGCAGTCACTTACGTCAGATTCAAAAGGCGGATCGCCACCAGCCTCGATGAGCAGAACATTGATATGCTCAATTTCAGACAGTCTGTTGGCAATGACACATCCCGCCGTACCAGCACCGACTACGATGAAGTCAAAACTAGCTCCATCTGTGAATCAAATACAAAATGTTAAAACAAGGGTTAATAGGCGTAACAGATGTCATTCGCGAATGGCCGACGATTCAAGTCTTTCCATCAATGCAGGCAGGTGTAGCAGATTTTTTCCCGAATGGTGGTTAAGTGTGCATACGGATTGTTGAAAGACCATTTGCAAGATGAGTCGATAATATCGTAAAGCTTGTTAGAAAGACAAAATTTCCTCAAAGAAGGAAAGAATGGCGTAAGAAAGGAATTATTGCCCTGTAAGGGATGAAAAGCTGATAATGATAAAAACGGTCCCCTTGGCTCTTTTATTTTATCGGAAACTATTTTTTCAGTATCGATATTAAGAAACTATATACGACTTACCATGAACAGCGGCTTGGTGAGGCCACAGAAACTCTTACTCTCTCTACTCGTAAGGTGCAACGCAGCTAATATCCTAAACGCTCCCTGTAACACCTGCACCACTTTAAAAATCGACGCAGCATCCATGGTTCTCTGTTTAAAGAAATTTTCTATTAATTAAGAGTACATTATTTACCCGCACTTTCAAAAATTTCAGATCAGTTAATGTTTTGTTACCTCTGTTCTGATTGGTTGATTAAAATCTATTGTCATGGACATGACAGGAGGTTTGACGATTGCAGATCATATTTCAGATTGTAAAAAATAATAAAATCGTACATTAGCTTTTATTTCTTCACCGGCCATGAGTCTCTGTTCAGTATGAGAAGGGCCTGAGTTAACTTTGCTGACCTGAGTTGGCAAACTGTAAACTGTTTTTACAAATATGTGTTCCGTGCGAGAATCGAATCCGCGACCCGTAGCACAGCAAGCGTGCCTTCAATTTAATAGTTAAAGTGTTGGTAGCAAGTCAACACCACGAAAATTTTAACATAACTTAAAAATCATACTCTCAAATGAAATTCATTAATGTTCAAAGTCATTTAACAGGTAATTTGTATTATTTTACATATTTACTTTTTTCAAACGAAATAAAATATAAAAAGAATGCTAGCATCTGATTAATTCAAACGTAGATAACAAAATGTTAAATTAGCATAGTAATTGTTTTGTATTGCATTAACATTTTGCTTCAACTTAACCGTGATTTTAAAGACAGCAAATTATAATTGTGCGCATTGTGCGTTGTAACTGTTAATGACTTTTCTTTTGTTTTAATCCTATTATTTCCATCAACAGCCTTATTATGTCGAATAGACTCCACAGGTGTGACTCAGGCCTTTTCTCTGTGCCAAGGATAGTGTGTGGATCGGTGAATGTCACAAATCTTTGAATATTTGGTTCTCTCGGTTTCTCTCTCTCTGGTTTCTTAACGATGTTTACCTTGTACCATTAAAGCAGTATGGTAATAAATAATGTGCAAATAAGTCATGAATAAATCTGACCCATTGGAGCGAACCAGTCTGGGTTCTCGAACCTCATTACCGGAAATTGGATTATTCTGTTAAAAAAATGTTTTGAATTTGTGCCCAGTAAATGGCAAAAGTTCACCCCTATAGAAATATAGACGAAATCTGGGTGTAAAATTGTTACCTCTTTGCTTAACCTTTCGGGGAATATTAGGATAATGGAGCGGTATAAAAACCTTGTATCTAAAACAGCTAATAATTAATTAATAAAATTTGTTATTAATGATAAAAAGTTTAACGTGATAATTTGTAAGTTAAAATTTAGCATCATAGCGTACATATATTACTATGACAAAGCAGCAAGCCATTAACCACGTTTGTTAATAGCATTATTAAGTGACATGTAACAGAGTAAAATCCCCTTAGCGTCTAACGTATACAATTTAGAAAAAATAAATAAGGAAGAAAGAAAATTTATAATTACAGACTGTTAGAACTTTCATACAAATAAACAAAATATGAAAAAAGAATGGAGTTAGATTGATCTTAAAATTATGTGTTACCGACATAATGACTCTTTGATAGGTGTAAATACTTATTTTGCACCATGAAACGAAGCCTTCTTAAAAGAAATTGACAATTAAAAAAATGTTTTATATGTATTTGCCAATTTGTTTGGGTATACTGTACAAAGACCGGTGAAAGTTTGGAGCCTTAAGTTACAGATATTGTGTAATATTTGTTCTGATTAGAACGATAAATCCCCAACGATGATGATCAGGACAAAATTAACCCGACGGCTCGAATTTAATGGTCTTAATTTCATTTTAAAAATTCATTGCCAGAATGGTCATCGTTATGCGTTAGACCCACCGGCCAGGACTCTATACATTTTGAAATATCTCCATTACCACACCAACGGTATATCCTAGAAAATGCTACCGAGAAAGTACTTAGAGGGAGGCCAATTCGTTGCCAGGAACCACACGAACAGACATTACAATAATTTAATATCAAAAACTTACATTTAGTTACTTCCGCGATTACTTAGGGACGTACTAATCCAACAGCTTAAACCACATGAATAACTAATTATGTTACTACATTTATATTTTATACACCCAAGTGTGGACAAAAAATAACAGTGTAGTAATAACAATGAGTTATATTATAAGTAATATATTATAATTATTATACTAACAAATATTTTTAATGTTGAGGAGAGCGGGGAAAATTGATTATTGAAACTGAAAAGGACCAAATGAAGATCCTTAAATTGTGAAAGAATCTTGCAGATAATATTTCAGATTGCACCTGAGTTTTTATTGGAATCATTTTTCATACTGGAAATCATCTGACGAAAGAAGTTTAATCAGCATTCCATGCAGTACTTCAGTGAAAAATAATACTCTTTGCAAGCTCTTTTATATTAGCAGAATGAATAATCCTTCTTCCTAATATCCTACTCCTACTAATATTATACGAATCTTTGTCAATCTTTCACGCCAGAACGGCTGAGCGAATCCGGATGAAATTTGGCACAGATATAGATTATAGTATGGAATAGCACATAGGCTTTTTATCTCGGGAAAATGTACGGGTTTGTAAATCACGCGGGCGAAGCCGCGGGTGGAAGCTAGTGCATGATATAATTTGAAGTAAGTACTCGTGTCTAAGTACCAGGGTAAACTAAACTCAGATTAACGTTATTTTATTTGATACAATCTAGAATTAATATTAATATAAGTTCAATCAATTTAGATCTTCATGTTACTTAATTATTTTTATGAATTGATTCGATGAATTCCTCCCTATTGTTTGAAATAAATATTTTAGATTAGATTTAAAATAAATAAATAAAACAATCTAATCAATGATTTTTAAGTGTAGTACAATTCACTGAACTTCTTGATAAATTTTAATTAAAAACCTATGATATATAAATTTTATTTTATTTATTTACATTATCACACACATTTCTTCATAAAAAATACATTTCATTTAATGTATATAATTACATTATAATATATTATTCTTTTAAATACCTTAATTAAAAAAAATAACTAAACTATTTTTTAAACTAACAACTTATACTAATGTAACAAAAAAAACAAATATGAAATAATATATTATATAACTATACCTAACCCTGAGGGTATAAGATCAAACCCCGGCCGCACTTCTGAATTTTCGGAATCATGTGCAGTGCATCAGAATTTGATTATCACTTGTGTTAACGGTGAAGGAACACATCGTGGAGAAACCTGCACAGCTGACAGGGCTCCGTAAAGTTCTGTTTTCGATCGCACCGGGCCAGCGTGGTGGACTAAAGCCTAACCCTTCTCCATTTTAAGAAGAGACCTTTGCCCAGCATTGGGACAACAATGGGCTGAATTTATTTGATTATTACCCGGGTACAAATTATACGGTAGTCTGTATCTATGGTTATTATTTTTTTAAAGTGCAAGTACCCGACGCGGCTTTATCCAATTAACCCGCATCTCCCCTCAAAATTATCGTAAGGACTCATAATATATTTATATATATTTGACAATGCTCCCACGCTTTTCTTTATAGTTATGTATTAAAATAAGTCAAGGTGAGTTTTGTTGCAAATTAATGTGACAATTCGCATTTTTGCGACAACACGTATCTGGTCATGCTTTATTCAGTATCATTGGCCTTGTTACAGAAAAAAAAAATACTACAAGGGCATCAAAGTGCTTCAATGGTGTATCCTTCAAATTCTCCAACCACATTCCAATTCCCGAACTGAAACATCAGCGTTCAATTATTTTAAATGTAAAAGTCCTATATGCTGTGAATCGCTGTAGTGCTAAGACTCGTCTGGCGGCACTTAGGGAACTTAGTTGAGTTAGGAATGCAATTAAGACAAGGTGTGTACGGTGCAGGCTATTGCAGTAAGTCGGGAATCTGAATAAAACTCAATGGATAACGCGGAAGACTGAATTAAAGTTCGCCGCTGTTCTAATGTGAAGGATTATTTCAAGAATGCTCGCTGCTTTAAAGTCATTAATGACGGAATATCAGTGACGACTTCTTGTGAATCCGACGCATATTGAATCATCAGTGCATTGCTCCTCAACTTCCATAAAAAGATAAGTATTTTCTCAAGACATACTATGTTGTGATCGACTTCCAGTTGATCTATATGAAGCTAAGTAACAGTATTTTATATTAAAAAAAACTAATGTCTGACGTAAAGTCTAAAGTAATCGGTCTCGATTGTTAGGTTATTAGAAGGTCAGACTATTCTCGCTAAAGCCTATGAATCAGAGGTATTAATATGATAACCTACTTGCTGCTTCAGTTCATTGAAAATAAAACAAGCTAATAGAAGAGATGATCGTAACCCGTAAAATTCTAAAGAGGATGATTGACTGTTAGAACATTCGTTATTTGAAAAGAATATCCATGGTCTTTGCCGGTCTCTTCTTCATGGGACCCACGTTTGGAACCGTGCAAGTAGAATCATAACGTTTTAATAGCGCCTGTAAAGGGCCAGGTGAAGCTAAAGTCTTTGACTTTGAAAACTTGCCGTCGCAACATAAATACTAAATTTAGCAGTCCTTTCATAGCGTATTGGTGCTCATTCCCGATGATCTATATGACGGAAACTTAGTGATATTACCGTTCTTTTGGATTAAAACCCAGACTGATTTAATTTAGATGTCTGGAAGACATATTATCTGAATCTATGAAGAATTGTATTTACGAAAAAAAAATGTGAATTAGTTCAATTTACTTTTTAACAAAAACTAAATCTCATTGTTTTACAAGGAAATTAAAAAAACGAGCTTCATGTTTTATTTATTAACTATAATTATATTATGAAGTTTTTGTATTTTGAGGAAAAAACCTAATAAATTATCATGTGCGTTGTCTGCTGGCTTATAAATACAACAATCAAGGTGACCGGTGTACGACTGAAAACCAAACTTACTAGCGATTCGATATTTAAAAAAGAAAATGCAGAGGCAGTGGCCTAGTGATCGAGACCTCGAAATCCTCGACCTCGGTGGACGAACTAACTGGTTAGAACTTAGAATTCTTTATGACTTATTCAATATAAGTGACGAATGTTCGTTAATTTAGGCTCGCTCTCGCTCCGTATCTCTCTCAGAATCCCGGATTCCCAGCAATGGGATAAGCGATATATTGTTTTAAAAAATGTTGATGTATTTATTTAGCAAGCAAGTAATGAGTGAAGAACCTATCAGAATATGTGTCCCTGTAAAAATATATTTTCTTCACTAACCATTACATTACTTTGTTATTTTTCAGAGTCACGCAATATTTGGAAAGTTTCACTTCCTTACACGACAATTTTGATATAGTTTTTATTTCACAAGTTTCAGATTGCAAATCTCGATTTACCTACTTTAAGTTTTCACGCAATGTTACACCCACATCAGTAAATACATTTTGAAACAAAAACAGTGTCGCCAATTAAAAAAAAACTCCTGGCTTTGCGACCCGAAGCAATTATGGACCTCAAAAACTGTAAAATTAATTAATTTTATTATTCCACCTTCAACCCTAAATTATGCCATCCTAAATAACGCCACGTTTCACTTAGAGCGAAAATTGACGAAGAAAACAAGTCAAACAACTTAGTACTAGCTAACTTGTTCGTCAAATTTACATTGAAACTTTAAGCTGTGTATGGTGTCATGTAAGTCTTTGAAACAACGAAAGCACTGAATATAAGATAACTTCAGCAGCTAACTCTCTAGCTAAATGCGCTAAACGATGGCAACTAGAATCATAACGTTTTAAAAAATCCTGTAAAGGCCCAGTTGAAATAAAAATATTTGACTTTGACTTTGATGATAACGCTATATTATTCAGTAACAAATATAAAATTATGAACGTAAATCGTAAAAATAATCTTTGTATAAAAGCTGACTCACTGACTAATTATGAAATCTCAGGAACTGTAGAATTTACAAATATGAAATTGCCATCATAAGTTCTGTTGAACCTTAGCCATTGTATATTATTTAATTTGATGAATGATTTTAATGAACCCTATAAATCTATACAAATTAATAAATTCGAAGTGTCTGTTTGAAATGTCAAAATAACAGCTTTTTACTAAAGACAATATGAGTAGTATCTACTTTACTACCAAAGTTCTATTTTTTTTCTTTATGTTTGTTTCGACTAATATCGGAAACGGCTGGACCAATTTTGACGGGACCTTCACTGGCAGATAGCTGCTGTTATAACTTAGGCTACTTTTATTTTAGAAAATTAATTAAGTTTCCGCGCAAAAAACTGCACGATGCTCGTCAGCATTTTCACTTACCGTTAGGTGAAGTGCTGCCAAACGCACTCAAATTTATGATTAAAAAAATGAATTTGTGTGTATATTCGTTGTTGGAGACATTTAAATAAATAAATAAAAAATTTAAATTTAAATTCCATGTATTGATTTATTTGCAAGTTTGGTAGACTAAGTGCGAGTTTTTCTCGACTTCAACCTTAGTTACTGTGAAGCCAAAAATGTATAAGAACAAAGTGCGTGTGCATTCGAGTGAACGACTATAGAAACGCGCGTCCAGTTTTTATACTTCTACGGATATCAACATCACTAGACTTGGAATAAACCTTGTATTTAGGGAGAAAATACAAGATTACATTATCTTGCAAAGTTAGACAGGGCTCATTCAATGGCACTAAGAACCTTTTTTGTGTAATCACTATTCGAAAATCACAATTAATACAAAAATTCGTGATCTTCAAAAGAGCTGAACCCCAAAATGAAACCACGTAATAGGTACCCTATTTTAGCCGACTCTGAGAAATGAAATTGGAGCCTTGATTTAACTTAGAGCCGGTTTCCATTTTCTTTAATGAGAACTGAAAGGGTTCAGCGAAACTTTCTAACTTGTTCTCGTATTTCATTTTCTGTAAGATGATGCTACTTCGTTATTTGCTAAGCGGATTAAGATGAGCCGTGAATGCATTACTGAAACGGGTTTCTGAGAGTTATTTATGCAAAATAGGTAGTGGATTAAAACAGTCCTATTAAGCTGTGAGGAATTTAAAATTAAATCAAATACATTATCAACCCATTTTTATTTTGAAAAGAAATCCTTTATAACAATCTAATGTTATTTTTTATAAGTTTATTTTTATTTATACGGGGTTGTAGTATCTTTCTCTTTGTGTCAAGGAAAGAGGGAGATAGTGCCCGTTAAATAATTATAATTTTAATCTTTAATGTTATCTGTCGCTTACCTGCTACAGTATAAAAAACAAGGAACGTGATTCCCGAGATTCGTGGGTTAGGGCAGTGGTCGGCAACCTTGTCATCTACAAGTAAAAGAGCCAAATTTAGATAATACACAACTGAAATTTATTCAAAGACCCATTTTTTTAACTTAAGCTTTACTTTAGTAGGGGACATTATTACAGAGATAATTAAGATTAAAAGTACACTCTCGAGCTACACTCTAAACATTTCGTGGAAGAACTGCAGCCGAGGAGTCAAAGAGCCGCATGCGGCTCGCGAGCCGCAGTTTGCCGACCACTGGGTTAGGGAGAGGTGTTCTGTTGTATACTCATTTCTATGATGCCATTATTTAGTCTCTTGTAATAAATGGGGGGCGAGCCTATTGCCATCTACCGGGAACAATTCTAAATTCCGGGCTGCTACTGAGAGTTTCAATAAGAAAAAACAAAATAACACTTTGTTCGGCCAGGGAAGTGAATTCAGGACCCCATATTCAGCAGTCGGGCTTGCGACTTACTCATATTACGCTATACATTTTGTATAACCAGCATCAAATATGCCGCTACAATATTCCTTGTGGCAGCTACGATAGGTTCTCGCAACCATACCGAGACTTGCCCGAAGGCTGAGGGGAATGGATTGTATTAGGACAATGTGCAGCAGTAGATACCTATTGTGCATTTATATATTATAGGTAAATTTTACCCTGACTATATACTTTAGATATAAAATATTGTCTCCCTCGTTGGTCCAGCCGCAAATGCGTATTGGTTTAGTGAGCGTGAGGTTCTGGGTTCGATTAACGGATCAGGAAAAGTGTTATTGGGTTTTCTGTACGGAAATTCACAGCAACACGAATTTAGAACTGTAGCCGGTAGATGGCAATAGGCAATAAATCGCTGGTGTAACTTTCTTAAGACCTTAATAGCAGAATATAATAATACTGCAAAGCAAAGACAGTATAGCCATCTATAATTTCCAATAGATATCAACGTTTACGTTATTTCACGACAGATGTCGCTACTTCACTGTTGGTAATCGTAGTAATAACAAATATATTAAATTTTTCCTGGTATAACATGTTTTAATTGTAACTTTATTATAAATAACTTTCCTTAGCAACAGTACGTATAAGTAGATACGTACCTAGTATATGGCAGACGTAAATTTATAGCCTAGTAGGTGGGTACATACGTATCTAACTGATAAAAGGAATCTTTGGTGTAAGAACATTGGAAGTCAGATCGCAAGCACCATTTCATAGCATCCCGCTGGTACATTACGAATGGTAGGTAAAACACAGGTATACTAACGTACAGAGTACACTTATTGTGGCGCCCTACATTGCCTGAGCCGAAAATTGGACCATGAACTTCGAGCTTGTTAGTCACTATTGTAACTGGCAGTATTCATCTGCGGTTCAATAACTGCAGCTATAGTACGACCGGCAGCCTGATTACCGATGTAGCGACAGGCGTAGATAGCTTCTGTCAAACGTCATTTTTCTGTCATATAATGTATTGGCTGACAGTGAGATTGCTGACGCGTGACTGTCGCTTTTTTACGTAATTAGGCTGCGGATAACTCAGTCCTCGCCTGCGACTTTGGAGGGGAACGGGGGATGACGACAAAAGGAATCGCGCGGGAAGCGGGCGGCAACTACATGTACATTGTACTGCAACATAAGCACACCTCCGCTCAATTTTGACGTCTTTGAATTATTTGTGCTATAATACATCACCAACATTATACCTTGTGACACACCCCAATTAATAAACCAGTTTTTACTTCACTCCATAAAACCTTTAATAAGAGAACTTTTAACACAAAAACTCTTCACAACCACAATGTTTTACAAAACATTATCAAGCAAAACAGCACCTAAAACAAGCAGTAAACACAAAAACCGTGTAATAAACCTATTAGTACTTATTGTCTTACTTTTATTACGCCACGCAGATGGGCCCGTTCCCTTTTACAGTTTTTCAGTTTCCAAGGAAAAACCTAATTACAGAACACGACAAGGAAATTCCAACTCTGTGCCACAAAGCTAAAGTTTAATTTTACTTGGCAACAAAACTGATTTGTTTGACGGATATTAATCGAATAATAAGGTTACATACAGTTGTAACTTAGGTAATAGTGGGTATTATAGCAATTATTCATAAAAGTTGAAGAATTTGTATATTTCCAACTTTGTTTAGAAACAAGGGCTGTAATATTTATGGGTCGAATGTATTATTCGGTGCTTATTTTGTTTAAAATTATTCAGCTTAAAATTTCAGCAAATAAGAATATAATTTAGAAGAGTATTTCAAATTATATTTTCTAGAAAAATTAAATTATATTTACAAAATAATTTTATTTATGAAATAAATTTCGTAATTTAAATGTTAGGTGCTTATTTTAGGATTATATCTGACTAGCTTCCGCCCGCGGTTTCGCCCGCGTAGTTTACGAACCCTAGCTTATGTTCTATTCCAAACTATAATCTATCATTGTGCTAAATTTCATCCAGATCTGTTCAGCCGTTCTGGCGTCATTGATTAGCAAATATCCATTTTTCCATCCATCCATCCTCACAAACTTTCACATTTATAATATTAGTAGGATACTAGAAATATAATACCTACATGTGCATCGTTAATAGTTTACATAATGGAGCTGAGACTCAAGTGTAAATTTATTCTAACAATATATTTTTTACGCATCGACCACGTTCTACAGCCTGTTCCAAGCTCTCCACCAATCGGTGTGCCGAACGCGGTCAATGCGTAAAATTGAGATAATGAAATGAAAATACACTCCACTGGGGGCCTATAGTGTACCTATTAACTTTTAAAGACAGAATAGTTTTTATTTCTCTACTTTGCGTTATCAAGCAACTTCTAATTCTAATTAGTTTGTAATCATACCTACTATTTTTGCCTCTTGTCTACAGCTTTTTCTCCTGTCGATTCGGTACGAACCATCTTTGAATCGCTCATGTCGTAGTGAATAAATTAGTCAGTCAGCAATGGTATCGTGGTATCGTGGCCAGCGACCGTTGTGCAGTCAAAAGATCTCGGGTTTCATCACCCGTGGAAACTCTTTCCTTCATCTTAGCGAGAGAAATCTCAACTCCAGCAAGTACACGGTCTGTCTACCTGTGAAGTACTTTGTTCCTAAAGGATTTTAACCTTAAAGGCATAAACTTAAATATACCTATTCAAATGCCAGTAAAGTCGATTTTCGAATCACGCCAACCAGCGGCTGGCAAAAGATGGCACGCTAAAGCGATTCCAGACGATATTGAAATTGAAATATTTAGCTAGACATTTTTAAAATACGAATGTGCCAACGTGCGGGATATTGCATTCAACCTTTAAGACACTTAAATTCGTTTACATATTCTAAAAAAAAAATGATATTTGAATACTTCGTTTGAACTTTGAAAATCTAGTGTGGGTGTCACCGTTAAACTTTTGTTTTTTAATTCTCTATCAACCATACAGGAAGAAAAACTATATCGTTTCTACATATATGGAACCCTTTAATGATAATAAACTTTCTACTTGTATTTTCTGTAGAATGTATTATAACCTACTGTTACCTGTTTGTTTGATTAATAATTTTTTTGTATTTGTATTTTGTATTCCATTCATTCGCGTCAGTTTTTTTTCATATCCTGTCACCTTTATACAAATAGATAAGTTTTTAAATATCGTTAACTTCACTCTGCTTTTAAAAATATATGAGAGCAGCAAATACACACAGAGGATTAGGAAAATAAATGTTTTTACTTGTAGGCAGATTCACCCACGTCAGATAACTCCCAAAAAGAAAAAGGTAAGCTTAGAGACGTACAAGTACTTAAAGTATTAACAATAATATAAGTACACGTAATCTTTGAGACACTTGGATGTATTAATCTTTGTACTGCTCCTTTGTATTCCTCCTATCCTTACATAACAATGTATATACATATATATTTAATATTATTAATACTTCTTCTACACGGATTGTGGTTGTACAAAATACTCAGTGTAATCGTATACTAAACACTCAGAAAATAGTTATTTGAAACCAGTATTTCATCTCACCACAAATGGTTTACGATAAAAGAAATATTTACTGTTACGCAATGACGTAAAGTGTTGAAGCTGAGAGGACTCTGCTCTCCTTCGTAAGCATCCAACGAGTTAGGTTCCTACCTAGATGTATATAGACTGTGTCTGTGTATGTACATCAGGGGTGACGAAAAAACTGATCGCGGAAGCTTTCCGATTAAATCGCGGGAACCTTATGTACCCACGAAGAGGGAACATAACATTGCCAGATTGCAAATATCTAATGCAAGGACACTTAACTGTTTACTTTCAATTAGTAAAACACATATTTAAAATAAGTATGTATGTTCCGGCACGGTTAGTGCAGTGATTGAGAGTTCGACAGGTGTGTTGCGTGTTGCAAGTTCTATTTAAGCACAGTTTTTTTTTTTATTTGTATTTCCTACATGTATGTAGTTGTTCGTCTGGGTGTCTGTGTACGTGAATATTTGTGTTTGCAAACACAATAGCGGAATAATAAAGGAGTGAAGCGACTTTATAAGAAAAAAAGTGTTTTTCTTTAGTATATGTATCAGGTGCGCAGTACCCACAACCGGCGTTCATATATGAAACGACGCATGAATGTAGATGAAGCAAAAGGGTTATGTAAGGATCATACCTTGTGGCAATGACCACTTTTCAGGATGAATAGGTTTAGGCTCCATTAAACTGATCTGAAGAGGGTTGACGAATACATACACTCTGCAGATTTCTTCACAATCCCAATGCTTACCTTCACTGTTGACGTAAATGACAAAAAAATCCTGCTTCGCATGATTCTGAAAAGAAACGAGGTGTAAGCTTGGTTCGGACAAAGTTGCTCCTACATTTAAGCAAATGTTCAAAAAATACACTATCACTGTTTAAATCGATAATTTTAATTAACTATTTCACCAATAAGCCATTAAAAGCAGTGAAAGCCAGATTTTCTCTGAAAGGATTGCTGTGGCTTCCTTTAATTATTAAACCCAAAGGTCTTCTGTGAGCTCTAATTACTTATTGGTTCTACAGACATTATAGGGCTTGCAGGTCTCAGACAAAGCTGGTTTTAATATTACTGAGTATAAAGCCGAACCGAGTATTCCCCAAATTCTGTAAGATACGGCAACTAATTTCAAGTCTAGGTTGAATTAAGGTTATGATATCCTAGTATTTGATGCATTGTAGCGTCACGCTTGTGCTCGTGATAGGCAGAGTTGTATCTTCATTGAGAATTAACTAATACACATATTTCCTAATAGACATAATCTCAGAATTCTAATTCAACACACCTTATTATTTATAAACGCCATTAAAAGCCGAGCCTATTTCATTAAAGGACACTTGACAATGAAGCGTCATTTAAACTCAACAAAGAAACAACAAGTTATTTTGTAAATAAGTTAATATAATATTCTAAGCCCCATGGAGTCCGGATGCTGGTGTAACAGCTAAACTTATTAATAAAGGTCTGCTCTATAAATTCATTGACACGAACCCAATTATCATTTTGTTTTAGAATTTTGAGTCTCGTTCGAATATAAACTACTCTATTGAATAAATTTCGGGGGAAGCTACCGCGCATGTCAATGATGTTTGCTTCGGTTTGTCGACTATGAAAGTTTGAAAAATATTGTGCGTTAAATAAATAGGTACTTATAGAAAAATGAAATCGTCTTTGTAGGGAAATTGAACAATCAATCGAATTGATTTTTGTACATACGTACATACCAACACGCTTGTATTCTCCGAAGGGTCAGGCAGACGTGTACACGTGCAGTCCACCCGCATTTTGAGCCCATTATCATCTCTCGGGCACAGTTTCAGACTCCATGCTGCTACTGAGAATTGCCATACGGAAAAACCCAATAACACTTTGCCCGACCCGAGAATCGAACCCAGGACCTCACGCTCAGCAGTAGAGCTTGTGATTTATAGACCAAGTAGGCAGTCTAGTTAATAACATCACGCTATACAATTATTATATTAACTTGAAAAATTATTATATAGACACAAGAAACCCTATTGTATACGTCCATATCTTCTTAATAATAAAATATTGTAATATTTTTCCTAGAAGAATACGCAATAGTACAACTGCCTCATTGGATCTGGGTTCGATTCTCGAGTCGGACAAAGTGTTGCTGGGTTTTCTATTTGTTTTTTAGGAACTATACAAAAGCACCCAGAGTTTTAAATTGTGGGCTCTGCGAGGCTCGCATTACATGGGATCTAATAACGGCATCGATAAAATATGGGTAAACAATAAAACTCTGCCTAATCCTTCGTGGAACACAGGCGTCATGTTATGTTATATATTAAGAATAATGATATTATATTAAAAATTAAATCGTCTACTTTATACATACATAAATTTGAAATTCATGAAGTATTTAGTTTACGAATAAATTCAATAACAGACACGAGCTTTTCAAAAACCTTGAATATTGATTCAAATCTCGCAATATTTTGAAATAGAAAAATAAATAAATACTAAAAGGGCATTTATGTAAGCCGGCTGAACGGTTTCAAACATGATACCTATTTAATTTATTTCACTCTCACGTACTATCAATAAAAAATAACGACTATTAAACCATCGTAAAAAAAATTCGTGATAAAAAATAGATAGTTTTTATTCTATTATACATTTATTACTTTTTCGCGTGCCCATCAACTTTGAGTGTTTAACAATATTCAGTTCAGATTCATAGAACTCACATGCCTATGTCGGTTCTGTGAATCTGATGCCTATCTTTCATAAAAAGATTTGTTCCAATTTATGGCCAATATTTAAAACATATTATTTATGAAGTATGTTAAGGGTACGATGGGACTGACATACGCTATGCGTAAAAGCCACTATAAATAAAACTAAAGTAAAAAAAAAAAATAGATTCAGGCAGTTTTTCCGACTCCGATAGTGACTTTTGCTTAAAAAAAAAACATACGCTGCCCCACACTCGGATTTCTCGTGTATCGCGGGTCCAGTTTACATATGTACATACATGTTCCTTGTACACACAGCCAGACCTAAAACAAATATATTTAGATCTCAGAAATATTTGTTCCGAGCGGGGATCGAACCCGTGACACGTAGCGTAGAAAGCTAATCGCTTAGCGCCATTAGCTTTCTACGCTACGCGCTCGATCCATGTGTGTATAGGGCAATAACTGATTGCTCCTTAACATTGGATAATTTTCTAGAGTAGCGCCAGATGTATTAGAAATCATGTCTAAGCGAGGATTGCGTCTATATATTAATTAGAAATGTCAACATTTTGGAAATTCCTAAAACCAGTATATTACGAATTGTTACCTGACCAGTACAATATGTCAATCATAAACTTGTCTTTTACTTATACTTACTATATTCACTATACTTTTGTATGTCCGATATGTTTTGAGTACCTTAAATATGTTGATCATTTACACCACTGCCATTGCCATTCCTAATTAATACAAAAGTTCTTTTTTTTTTAACATTTATATCTCTCTGGCTTTCCTCCTGAATCGTGGGTACAGTTTACAAACAAATATTCCACATATACACACCTTCGTGCTTTGACATCAATCTCTATCGGAGATAGTCTCTCCCTCTTATTACTAACTTGAGTCGTGCGCACAAATTTCACTGGCGTAGTAGTCAATTTTATTTATACGTCTAATTGGTACAGCAACAAGAATGAGTCCAACGTTAGCATGTGCGCGAGTTTTGTATATAAGATCACTAAAAGGCGCGCGCACATTTTTTTCATAAATTACTACCCTAGCTTCGTACGGGTAGTACTAATTATCTAAAGCCAGATAATTTATAAGAAATATATAACACAAAATTGCCAAAATGCCAAAAAAAAACATTTGTTCATCCGATCGCTACCAAACTTCATAGGATCACCCGTTGGCTAATCTGAAAATGACCTAAAAATGTATTAAAATCGCTCCAGCCGTTTTGGAGTCCATAGGGACTATACATACACACATTTATCTTTATATTACACAAGAGATAGGTAGAAGACTGGAGCCCTTCTACTAATACACAAAATTATGTAAACTATAAAAGTTTACATAATTTATAGTACCTAAAAACTTACACTAGAGGCTTAATACATACCTGTACCGTGCTCACGACTTGTGCCGGCAACTAACAAGATTGCATACAGCTATCGAATCATACTCGTACAAAGGTTATTCTTGTTTGAAAGTCGAGATATTCCGCTAACTCAAAGTAAGAGAATTGCAACAAAGTATCTGGAAACTTGAAAGACTTAGCATGTTAAATCCTCAACTCTACTGTCTAGTTTCTCTTCGTTTAGCTTGTCTTTCAACAGCTGTTTACCCGTTCTTGGGTTAGTTTAGTATCTTAAAAGATTAGTGCTGAATGTAACTGGACTTAATTTATTACTAAGTTCAAGATGCAAGTGGGTGTTGTCCTAAGACTGTTGCAGCTGCTGTTAGTCTGTCAACGATTATAATGATTGTCGCTATCAGAGAAATTCTCTAGCTAGATTGTTGCTTGTCAAAATTGTGGGCATAAATAAATTATAAACATTTATTGCCTTATTATCCTAATAGCTTTTTACTTTTCTTGACTGTCAATACAATATAGCGTTGGTCGCAATCCAGTGGTCTTCTCTTGACATGTCTGTACCATCTTCTCTTCTGGTTTCTCGTCAGCGATTTCGTTTACACCAAGACTACTTTTTATCACGTCTAGTGACGCCGCAATTTAGTATTTTCATTTTAGCATCTCTCTTGTGCACGCTTTCGTCCTTAGCGAATTGAAATATGAGGAGATAGAAAAGGTACAATCTCTTACAGACGCGTTTTTATTTTAGAATAGAATATATCTAGAATATATTTAATGTAAACGAAATTCAAATCAAGATCAGAACGGTTCCAAACAGTACGTCCTAAAGAGAAGAACCGGCAAAAAACTTCATGAAAACTGTTTCCAAAATAATAATGTTTAAAAATAATAGATCTTACAGTATTCTTTAGTACATTGTCTTGGTGAGAGATACGAGAACAATGTAATTTAATGTGTAAAAGAAGATAAACTAAGAAAATAACATAATAAGATAGCCATGGCAGTTACAAGCTGACCAGTCCTGGCACACCTCACCCGTTCACGAGCATGACACAAACATCAGCATCACGAAGCTCCACCCCTATATAGGGAATTCAACGACCCAACACACCACGGCACCTTTCCTTATTTTCTGGGAAATCGTATCTGCAGGAGGGATCGCCACACACGTTAATACAAATTACCAACATAACTACAATACCATGAATACAATCAAAATGCTTCATAATTAAACATTACGGACCAATGGTCTTGTTCCTTTGATGACAAGGCATTTTAATCTCCTATCTCGTGATTGGATACTCAAAATGTTAGCCAATTAAAATTCCTTTAGATTTAAACGCTATGGTTTTCTTTTTTTATAGACTGTCGACATTAACAATACAGTTGGCGCAGTGGTTGAACAATCGACTGCTGCTGTATGAGTCACGGATTCAATTCCCGCACGGAATAAATATTTTTAAGACCTACAGATAGTTTTTCTGGGTCTGAGTGTTTGTGCATGTGAATTTTTGTGTTTGTAAACGCTCCCACGATACAGAAATTATTCCTAGTGTGGGGCAACGTTATAAAAAAATATTGCTGTATTCAAGCATAAATATTTCAGAAACCTCTGATACCTATGAGGTCGACCGCGTTGCTAATATCGTCGACTTATACCACAAATATGAAGTTGTCGTAACTTCATATTTCTGGTATAAGTTAAGTACACAAACTTGTGCATATTGAGTTCAGAAAGTACTTAATATCTTCATATCCAATGGAGCGTTTTGAGAGGTCAAATGGCAAGCTCAACATTTGCTCTCTCAGTAAGTAATATAAATGAAAATGTAAATATTTTTTCATCAACAAAACGAACCTTGTTTTAAAACAAGGCATTATGTGGATGCGGGATGGTTTTATAGACTAGTTTTCGGGCCTTCCAATGTAACCCTATACTCCTGCTCTTGTTTTCTTTTCTATTCAAATACTGAACACGAATATTTTGCAGCTGCCTATTCAACATTTTGATTCTTTTTTAACCGACTTCAAAAAAGGAGGAGGTTCTCAATTCGACTATTTGTTTTTTTTTTGTATGTTTATTAAGCGATCATTCCGTCAATTATGGACCGATCTAATTATTTTTTTTGATATAATATGCTCCCTAGTCAGTCCCATTGTCACCAAGTCAGGATCTGATGATGGGATCCTAGGGAAAACGAGGGATACCCTCAAATATTGTAGGACGAATAGCACGTTTGAGCATTTATTTCTTAATAACTCAGGTGTTGGCGTCTGAAAATCATCATTTCACGATGCTGAGCTGATGATGGACGCCATATTACTCCTGAACGGTAAGGAGTTAGGGAATGAAACTTCTGAGATTGGGATCTCTCGATATATTTTGATGAGTCCCGTATATAACATTTGGTACAGAGGGCCTGATGATGGAGCCAGGAGATAGATAGTGGAACTCGTCAGTAGCTAATAGTAAATCCCTCGAATTTGGGTAACTTGGCCCTCGAGTTACTTGGCACCCACTTCAATATTCTTCAACTACTACATATATTGTATAATAAATCATTTATTTTTTGCTTTTCAGTTAGTGTTGTTTTTCAGTTTTTTATGTTTTCAATGTGCATTTCGGGAGTTAAATGTATTTATTATATTGTGTACCTATAGGTAATTTTCTATTTATAGGTAGAACTTGTTTTTTTTTTGTAATATTACGATTAAGACAGATTTGCATGAACTGTTACGCACATATCTCATATTTTGTACTAGGTATTGATAATACATAAATTCTGAAGTTATCTTCACTTTTAGTGGACGTCACGTGACTGTATTAGATTAATTTAAATAAATGTGGGTAAATAAAAGTCTATACGTAAGCAATGTCTCGAGTAGAACTAGTATTATTTTATTGTGCTCGAAACTAATTGGATTCACGTTGAAAAATTGTCGCAATCTGTCCTTGTATTATTATAACGTATAGTTTGTTTGCGGCTTTTTCAACGACAAGAAATCTCTTTCAATTTTTTAAGTCTAAAATTTTTATTTTAAAAATATTGTAGAATATATTAATATTGTGTTTTTTATTTAAATGCGCCGAACGTTGGGTTTTATGGTGGATCGACATATTTTGCCACGATTTCTTTGCATAGCCTGTATTTTAGTTTGTAAATGAAATTTCAAAGTCAAAGTCAAAGTCAAAGTCAAATATTTTTATTTCGAGTAGGCCTTTACAGGCTCTTTCAAAACGTTGTGATTCTAGGTGCACGGTTCCAAAGTGGGGGTAGGTCCTATGGAGAAGAGACCGGCAAGAAACTCCATGGATACTCTTTTAAAATAATAGTTTTAAACTGGTTACAATCTTTAACGGTAAAGACTATGCGAGTACAATGCAAGCCAATGTGCGCAAAACGACACACGAAGAACAGTATTAATATAACGGAATAATTGGTGTAGCTAGGCTCAGCCACAATAGTTGGAGACCCAGCGATCCAGTACTCAACGCCACTTTCATCAGAAGGATATGCTGGCCCAAGTGAGTGCAACAATCCACACTGTCCGACAAGTAAATGTAAAGTTACTGGCTACACTGTACTCGCACATTTACAATTTGAAGTTGCTAGCGTCTAACAAACAAATTACATGAATAATATAATTAGAAATCTTAAACAAATAATAACTAATTGTTACAAAATAGAAAATTTTATATAAAATAACTAAAATTAAAACATATAGAGAAAAAAAAAAGATAATAAAAATATTATCAAGACAATCGTCATTGAAAACTAAAAACTAACTTGTGAGAATTGAAGACAACGGATTGCCAGGGAAGCCGCATGTGCAGAAGACATCAAGACAGTTAGTGCCACACGTCCCTATCGTCAACATAGTCTTTAACTTTATAATATGCTTTCCTTATGAGAATAGATTTAATATGTGTTTTAAATCCTTTACCAGTAAGGTCGGTGACAGATTTCGGCAATTTATTATAAAAGCGTACACCGTTCCCTAGGAATGATTTATTTGTTTTAGTAAGTCTAAATTTAGGAACCACTATTTTATGTTTATTCCTAGTATTAATGTCGTGAAAGTCACTGTTAATATTAAACATTTGCAAGTTCTTTCTGATGTACATAATGCATTCCAAAATGTATAATGACGGCAGTGTTAGTATATCAATATCTTTAAAAAAGCCTCGTAGAGACTCGCGGGGGCCCATGTTATAGATAGCACGGACCGCTCTTTTCTGTAATATGAAAATTGAATCAACATCAGCACCTGATCCCCACAACAGAATGCCATAGGACATAATGCTGTGAAAATATGCGTAGTATACTAATCTGGCTGTAGCTATATCAGTTAACTGTCTAATTCTCCTAATTGCAAATGCCGCAGAACTTAGTCTCTTTGATAGTGCTGTGATGTGAGGACCCCATTGCAATTTTGAGTCTATTGTAATACCCAAGAACACGGTTTCTTTAATTATATTAAGTTCATTACCATCTAGCATTAGTTGTAGGCCTACATGGGGAACATTTGGCAAGGAGAATTTTAAACATTTGGTTTTATTAGTATTTAGCAATAGATTATTTGCCGCGAACCATTTAGAAAGAATAGTTAAGCTCTTGTTGACATGTAAAATTTCCCTATCTTTTCTACGTATTTTAAAAATGAGGGAAGTGTCGTCAGCAAATAAAATAATATCTGATATTTCGCTCATCATGTACGGAAGATCATTTATATAGGCTAAGAATAGGAAAGGGCCGAGAATTGAGCCTTGGGGCACACCCAGTTTAACAACAGATCCTTTAGATAAAGCACCATTTACACTAACTTTTTGTTGCCTCTGCGATAGATACGATAAAACAAGGTCAGCAGCTAGTCCACGAATTCCGTAGTGGTTTAATTTACGGATTAGAGTATTGTGGTCTACACAGTCGAATGCCTTCGAGAGATCACAGAAGACGCCAATAGCATCCTGCGAGCCCTCCCAGCACTCATAAATGTGAGTGATTAGTTTTACTCCTGCGTCTGTAGTTGATCTACCTTTCGTGAAACCAAACTGGCGACCATGTAATATTTCGTTTGAATTAAAGTGTGTAAGCATTTGATCAAGCAAGATTTTTTCAAAAATTTTACTTAAAGCTGGAAGTACAGAGATCGGTCTATAGTTGGAGGGATTATTCTTACTGCCTGATTTGTATATTGGTATTACCTTGCTGTGTTTCATTAAATCAGGGAAGGTACCGTTGTCTAAGCATTGATTAAATATCTCAGTAAGTATGGGGGCAATAGTGTCGATTAAATTAACAATAACTTTAACAGATATACCCCATAAATCTTCAGTATTTTTGACATTAAGACTATTAAATGCTTTTTTAATTGTTGTAACATGAATATGTTTGAATTTAAATAATGGTATGTCTTTACGGAAATTATCTTTAAGTAATGATTCAGCTAGAATGCAGGACGAGGCAAGGGTTTTCGTTACCTCTATTGGGATATTAGTAAAAAAGTTATCTAAGGTGTTGGCGACTTCAAACTTATCAGAAATTGTACCTCCGTCTGTTTTAAGGATCAGTTCAGTATCCCGCTGTTTCGTATTCCCAGTTTCAGAGTTTATTACCTGCCATACTGCTTTTATTTTATTACTAGAGTTTCCGATTTTACTGCTTATTAACTTTGATTTGGCACAAGTACAAACTAATTTGAAGATTTTAGAATAATTCCTAACATACTTATGAAAAGCTTGATCAGAAGTAAACGATTTCTGATAATATAGATCGTATAATACATCCCTACTTTTCCTAATGCCCTTTGTAGCCCATTCGTTGAATTTAGATTTGTTTGAAGGTTTGATCTTCCGGATTGGACAGGTTTTATTAAATTCTTGACAAATTGTACCGAATAGGTTGCAGTAATTTTTATTCGGGTCTCTTGAATTGTAGCGATTGGCAGAGATTTTTATATCAATATTATTATTTAACGTTTGCAGATTATTTTTCGATAAAGGTCTTAATTCAATAATTTTATTCGAAGGTATCCTATTATTCAATTCAAATTTGATTAATTGACCCATATGGTCGGACCTGACACCGCTTATCAAAGAGGATTCTTTTATCTCGCAGTTGGTAAAAATATTATCGATGCATGAAGCCGAATAAGCAGTTATTCTAGTGGCTTCATTAAAAATATGATTTAAATTAAAAGACTTAAATAGTGCCAAGAGTTTACATTTTTCCGGTGAGTTAGCTAAAAGGTCGATATTCAGGTCACCAGATACAAAAACAAAGTTATTATTTTTAAAAAGTTTTCTAAGTATTTCTTCCATTACAGTTAAAAATGAGCAAAAATTTGACGCTGGTGGTCTATACACACATAGAATAGTATGGCTTTCTATCTCTGCACACGCTACCTCGCATAAACGATCAACAGAACAGGAGGTGATGTCCCTTCTTTCCTTATGTCTATAACAACTGTTACACAAGATCAGAGTGCCACCGCCCTCCGCTGATAATCTGTTGAACGCACTAGCGACCGCAAAATTGTTTACATTAAATAACATTTTATCGGGTTTCAACCAAGTCTCACAGAAACATAAGATACCCATATGGTATTTGTCTATCAGCAAATCAATATCTAAGATTTTGCCAGTGAAACGATTTATATTCTGATGGTAAAGTAGAATATTATTATCAATCTGTCTCTCTGTTGTCGAAGCTGTCAGTTTAAACAATTAATTGTGGGACAATTATTAGACTGACTACACAGTACTGGCTCAATACATAGATTAGAAATACTTTTATTGGTTATAACAGTGTTTATATTATATGCTAACAATGTAGCTAATAAATGTCGACTTTTCTTGGAAACGAACATAGTTTCCGGGGTTAATAAAAAATCTCTAACAAAATTGTTAGTATCAAAATACAATAAACGGTCACTATGACGGCATGACAACATGTGCATTAAATTATTTAAGTTATAAATGTAATTGTTGTCTTGCTCAGACAGATACATGGAGTATGGCAAGGCACATAAAATGATTTTACTTAGTTTTAATTTTAACAGGGAGTTGATACCATTTACTATGTCCCTTTTTGTAATACCTAAGCTGTTACCTAATAGAAGAACTACAGTGGTCTGGTCATCAATTGTTGTGTCTAAAATTTTCTTAACAATGTCATTAAAATTAAGGTAATGGTAACAATGATTTGTTATGTTATGGTTTAGGTGGTTACTCAGTAATGATCCAAAACCCGCCCCTAACTTATCTGAGTAGACTATTGTTCTAATATGACTAGTCAATACATTACTCGGCAGTTGGGCTACCACGGGTAAAGGAGATGGTGCAACATATTGCGGCTCAGGAGGTGGTGGGTGGCTGGCACAGCTACAGGAGAGATTATTTGTCAGAGACTCATATCTCTCCGCATTGTACTTCACCAGGTCCACCAGCTCGCTGGCCTCCTGCATACGCTCACTCAGTTGTTGTTGGCTTGCTTCATACATATTGAAGATGTCTTTTAAGGTATTTTCACGGCGTAGCAACTCCTCCTGCCGATTATGCGTATCAACTACATGCATTTGCTTACTTAATTCTAGATTCTTAGTACACATATCTAATTGCATTATTAAGTTATGCTGCTCTTTCCTAAGACTTATATTATTTTTAAACATATTTAGCTTTTGTGTGGCTTTTTGGTACTTTTTGATAAATTTATTAATTTTAATGTATCTCTTAATTTTATTATGGCTAGATAAATTTGGGCACTTAGTAATGGTATCGTCCCTGGTCAGGTCTATGGTTATCACAGGTTTCACATAGCGCTCTGACACATCACCAACTAACTTATTATAAAGGCTGTGAGTGTTAGCAGCCTGTGTGCTGACATTCACCGAGTTCATATGGGAAATAGTCTTGTGGGCCTCACTCAATTCAAGTTCAAGTTCAGATATGCGTTTCAATACCATCTCATGAGTGTCACTGCACTGTTGAAAGTCAGACACCACCTGACGTAGATGTTCATGCTGATCGAGGATGTCCATATGCTGAATATGCAGTTCAGCCAACTGGTTCTTGAGCTCGGTGTTTTTGTCAATTATGATCTTGACTTCAACCTCGCTGTCATCTCTTTCCTGAAGCAGCTGACTGCATAGGTTTTTTGAGGACTCCAGTTCTTTTAGAGTGGCCCTCAGTTTTTCCTCCATGTCCCGAGATGCAAGCCTACGTGTCATCATATTATCTATTTGACAAGTAAATGGCACCTGGAAAGTGAAAAGAATCTGCTAAGTATTTGGAAGTGAATAGGTGGATTATAATGGAGATTCAAAACAGAAAAAGAAGATAACTACAGTCAGTGAACAAGAACAGTTAATGAATAGTAAAATTAGTAACAGAAAATAGAATTTTAGCACTTTAGAACAATGATTCTGCTTATTTAGTATAATAATTTGCTAATGTTTAAGACTGAGGGTAACTATGCACTACTGGCAGTGTGAATTAATTTATATAATAGTATGTGAAAAGATTAGTTATTAATTAGTATCGAGGGGTCTTAAGATGAGACTAAACACTATGAAATAATTAATGTGGAGTAAATTTGTAGTGTTTTATGTCTGAGGCGAGTGTTCGCGTCGTCGATTTTGCTTCCACAAGTTGTCAAGCAAAAGGAGACATAAACCGTGCCGATGTGTACTGGACGTAGCTCATAGATCTGAGCAGTGGTTGAATGCTGGAGAGTGTTAATAACGTGTAAATATGAAACGAAATACTCCCCAGGTTTGATGATTCAAATCCGTAGGTACGTTGACAGCGGGTATTCGGCAGAAGTTTTCTTGATAAAATACATTAATTTAGCAATGAAAACACTGTATGAGAACTATATATACTAGCACATAACTATTTAAGGCAATATTTTAAGAAATTAGGGCTAAATAAACATATTTTCAAAATATTTTAAATACGCGATCGAATTTTGACAACCGCACAGGTGTGTTTCAATGTGACTGTGTAACTTTGTAACGCGTTCTACTCTCCTAACATACATATGTCTATGTATGGTGAAGTGGATGTGAACATATTGAAAACTGGACAGTGAAAACATAAATTTCCACGGCAGCACGTCGAAAAAACAAAGGTCAGTAAGAACTTTGTTTTGGTTCGGTATAAATACTTTTTTGTTACCATTTATCGACTAAATAAATACGGTACCGGCGATCGGCAATCATTATAGGAATGTATTTATTGAACTTGTTTCTTTATTGCGGATTGAATATACCTAATATGTAGTTATGTCATCGGACAAAACAATATCCGAACGAACAAATAAAAAATATTGTTATATTTCAAATGTGTTTGAATTGTGATAAAAACAAACAGTACGTATAAAAAGTGTACACACTATTATAATTAAGATCTTGTTTTTGATGTAACATGATTAATCTGGGTTTTTGCTATTCTATTTAATATTTGTTACACACTTATCTTTATATTAAGTATTTTGGTCGATGTATGTATAGTGTAGACATCACTTTATGAATTTGTAAATGACATAACAAATAATACCTATAGCATCTCGCCTGTATTCCCCGAAGGGTTAGGTAGAGGCGTAATATTGTACAACCACCACATGTTCTAGGGAGCGAGCCTATTGCCGTCTACCGGGCACAGTTATACACTCTACGATTAAAGTGAGATCACATATAAAAAACCAATAACACTGCCGCACGCAGGAATTGCATCCATAAACTGACACGCCGGATTCGCGTTTGCGATGACAAGAGCACTAGAGGCTGTCATTCTGTAGTACTATTTACCCATGTATAAGTAACAGTTAAGTTATGTTTACCGACATAAACTCGTTGCCATCGTTATTTTATGTCCATGGGTATTTTAAATATTTACACTATTCTTATTACCAGCCTCATTGGTCTAGTGGTCTGAGTAGCGCGACTGAGCGTGAGGTCCTAGGTGCGATTCCCGGGCAAAGTGTTCATGGTTTTTCTATGTGGAAATTCTCAGTAGCAGCACGGAGCTTGGAGCTGTTTCCCGGTATATGGCAATAGGCTCGCCCCCTATTACTGGGGACTTAATAACGGCTTCGAAGAAATGTGTGTGCACAATACCGTCGTGGAATATAAGCGTGTTGGTATGATAAGTGTACTATTTTATTCTGCGCCATCGTGAATTTTCTCAGTGAAGTTAAGTCGTTAAAATTATCTAAAGAGCAAACCAATTTCTTAGGAACTTGATCAAGTAGAACTTTTCTTGGTGCACTGTTCACGGTTAACCGATTTTATGGGTCTCTCGGAACATAAACGTATTTCATGGAAGACACGTAAAACCGGGGAAAATTTGTTATCACGTAAAAATGGACACAGTATTGACACAGTTTTTCTTGTAAAGTATACATAACATAGCATCATAGCATGTAAAGTATACATAGCCTGTATTCCTCGAAGGGTTAGGCAGAGGTGTAATATTGTACACCCACATTTCGCCGATGATGTTATTGAGTCCCATGTAATAGGGGGCGAGCCTGTTGCCATCTACCTGACACAGTTCCAAACGCCGTGCTGCCTCTGAGAATTTTCATACAAACAAACCCAATAAATCTAAGTCTCAGTTTCTTGTTAAGTAGCCTTATGGAATTTCAGCATTCCTTTTTGTGATAACAAATTTCCCCTATTGATAAGATGACAGTGTTAGGTTGACAGTGTATAGAAACGCCAGTAAGATGTATGAGGTTGAAATCTACAGATCACGTTATAGCGTTTGCTAGCGTTTATATTGTCTGGTTATCTTTATTTGTCTCAAAGGGCCCGCTTCCTTAGATGATTCTTTATAAATCATTAAAACTTGAATAAATTGATGGAAAGCATTTTTTTGAGAATTATAGGTATACTTCCGACTTTACGATCTCTGGTTTGGCAAAGACGTGTTACAGTTTTATATTTTGAGCCCAGCTCGGATATTTAAGTCAAACATTCTGATCGGCAAAATGTACGTTACAATAGTACACCTCTGTCAAACCCTTCGGGGAATACATGCGTTATGCTTCGTATATATTTATCTACATTCTGATGGTCCTTGCAAAATGTATACTGTTCTGATCTATATAACAAAAACTTTGTTCATAACGCTAGAAAAAATAGTTTAAAAAAGTAAATTCTTATGTTTATTTAACCATGGCTATTACTAATAATTACACGTCGGCTAACATTCCTAATTTGGTGACATAAGATCGTTCAAATTCCAATAGGTAAGGCCATTTTAGGTGAATCTTTGTTAATGAACGTTACGTATACACTATGGCTGTAAAACTCATTATATAGTTACTTTTATAGTATGTAAGTACTAATGGTAATACAAAGCGGCAGTGTAAAATTAGTACTAAATTAGTATAAGTTAGTTTGTCAAAAATCTTTTAAATTTGGGATCAAAATTGTCACGAATTATAACAATTTGGACCTACCTATCTAAAATCTGAATTGTTACACAATTTTAAAAATATCAGTTGGCCAAAGTCCTTTCATCAATAGTAGTTTAGTAGGTAGGTTATAAAAATGAAAAAAATCGAATTTTGCAAATATGTTACTACATTTAATTAATAATATCAGTCGTCCTTATTAAGTCCATGTTCATTTAAAATCTCAAAATATACTTATTCTAGGAAATTTAATATCTTACAAAAGCTCTTATGCTTATAATTGATTCAGTTCATACATAATCATAAACAGACGTAAACCAGTTATGTCAGATAAAACGCAGGTATAATTCAATATTTTCAGATCTTTCAATCTGAGTCATATTTTTTTTTATACAATATATTTTTTTCTAAAGTTACTTAGTTATACTGAAACGTTTTAAACATAAATTATACACTAGCAATACTTTTTACGATTAGTAAAAGATGTGTCCACAACTGACCAATACATAATATTATGATACATTTTGATTCTGTATACATCACACAAATCACTATAATAATATACTATTTACTATAGTATTCACCATCTTACAAATTTAAAATTTTCAGTACTATATAATATAACTTTATTATATACATTCTAGTCCTAATTCAGTAAAATAGCACATGTGATACCAATAACAATTAACCCCTCGTAATTGCAACTAATAACATTTTGATCGAGTTAGTAATATTTTAGTCATTATGGTTATATCGGACGCTTGCGAGCTCCTAATTACTATAATAATAATTACTGATATCAACTGTTATATTATAATCGTCAAATTATCCTTAATAAGAAACGATTGGGTTGGTCATAATGTAAATTGAATTTATATAGCATGTTTTTCTTAAGATAAAAACATTGTAAGTATGGGTAGGTATTCATATGGCACGTGTATTTTTTTTTTAAGTTTTTATCTACCTCTATATAAAAAACAAAGTAGATAGATTACTTGGAAACATATGAGGTTTAAAATGTATGGGTTAACAAGCCGTATCTAATTGCGCACTAAAAATCCTATATTTTCACGCCCGAGAAATCTACACGATATCAGATTAAAATTGACTTCAGCGGCCGAAGTCCAAAGTAATCTACTGGTGGCAGTGGGGTCTGATAGGCTGACATGATTGATTGATTGACGATAGAAGTGCTTAAAACAGTCGCGATTTTGATGAAATAAGAGTATTGGTAACTGATTTGATATTAAATGAGGTTATATTTAATACAATGTTACTGTTAAGTTGTGTAATACTAAATATAAACAAATCAAGATAATTTAAAACGTAATGAAACTCCTCTTTTTACAATCATTACAAATTCATCTCCGTTTTTATAATACTGCAATTTGCTTTGGTTATACACGGCCACATCCCGTCTAAGATTTACTCATTTTTTTATCAAAGTGCGTTACCCTATAAAACAACTCGTAAACTGAATGTAAATCGTGATTCGGGTTAAGTAACGAACTGCGAACGTGTTTCGAGTTTCTTTACAAATTTTTGAGACATCTAATTTATTAAAAATCAGCATGTTTTGAATAAGAGGTTACATGTAGATTTAGAGATTGGACGAAAGTTTGTTTCGCTTTCATTTTATGTGAAGGTTTTACAAAAACAATCAATCGATATTAAACATTGTCCCTTTAGTATCGATTAATTGATTGTATCGATTGACTATTTGATTAATGGTTTGATTAATAGTATGAACTGTATTAGTTTGTATCGATACACAATAAAATCGACTCTTGACTAAAGTCATACATAACAAAACTTGCTCTTACACCTTAGATATAATAATAATCAAATAAAAGAATCTAATTTTTAGTAAGTGGCCATTAAAACAAAAAAAAAATGTATCCGACAGTCTGATAAAAAAAAAACAATGAAATTTAAACAAAAGAACAAGTTTTTCAAAAATGTTTCGGCCACATCTGATTGAAAATGAAACCGGTTCCGCAATCATTGTTACGATACTTATGCACAATTGCAACCCGAAAACCTGTTGCATTATTACACTACCTTGTATTGGACAGTCACTTTTAATGTCATTACAAGTATCAATGCCATTACTTCATGCGTTATTCTCGCCACAATCTCAATACTATATATTTCCGTCCAATTTTCTACATAGATTGGACCTAAAGCCAGATTTTTATCATCTTTAACGTGAACACTGCATATTGACATTAACACTAACAGAACACGTCACTCGTTCAAGGTAACAGAACCATTAACTCAACGTTTTTTATATATTATCAATGTGAAAAGATATTCAGCCTTACTGGACACATTCAAAACAACGCGACCGTGCTCCTAATATGTGGTTTGTGGACACATCTCATACATCACTAATATTCTAAGACACATCACAGTTAATGTAAATGATCGTCCTTTTATGACAGGCTATGTTATCATTTATGAGATTTACATAATCAAATAAATTACTATTGATGTCACTGATTTACAAACTATTAAATCTTGATAAATAACTTACGTTAATAAATATAAATAATACACCATTGTATATGGCACTATGTGGAATCTTCAAGTCTTCTTTTGTTTATGTTTAACAAAACTTTAACATGTTCGATATTGGATTAACGTTTTTTTTTTCTCACTGGTCACTTATTGGCTGCTTGTATCCCACTTCATTATTTAATCTTCCGGAAAGAAAAATCCGCTACTTTCAGGTTCTTTGTGAGGTGGTTTGATAGTACCACTAACATCCGTAAAACCGCCATCATTCAATCTCACGTTGATAAGGTCTATAATGTCTTCCTCAACTTCGTTCTCCGAAGATTTCCGAGTATCATAGTTCGTTGGACCTTCGAATGCAATCGCGTTAGGGTCATTCGGGTTGGAATAGTACAACTTCCTAAGCGGAACTAATTCCGCAAAGTTTACTAAGCACAGAAACACGATCACGAACTTTACTCGGCTCATTTTCGATACGACCTTGCTTAACGACACGTAGTAAACAAATGAGCTACAACAGGTTGTAAGCGCGTGTTTTAAACGACACCGGCGTTTTATGATTCGCACTTGAATGAACGTTGTGCGTTTTTCTGCAATATATATACTAATCCGTATTCCTGCGAACTTTCCTGTAGGTATATATTTTCATATTAATACGCGTGAATTATTCTATGACGTTTTGTGTTTAATTTATTTGAAGACAGGGACGTTTGTCCATTAGTTGAGTAAAAAGGTATAACGAAAATAATTTTTCCTTTTGTATGCGTTAATTTAAGAGCGATTATAACTGTTTTTTCCAAACCAATTAATTTAATAACTTCTTAATGTATATCGTTGATTACGTAACACTTGTAATTTAAGATAAATGAGAAAAACCTAAACGTTTAGGACAGTTTTCGTAATCTGTCTGCACTGAAACGTATCTGACATATTTAATTTTATTAATTTATTAAATTAACTATTCTTATGATAATTTTTATAAGTTGTGCATAACGATGCATAACTTATAAAAATGCGTTCATCATTGCAATATTAATTAAAACTGCCTAAAAAATTCAAAACAATAATAATGAAGGTATTTAAGAATTTTTTTTCTTTTCAAAATTGTTACTTGCGACTGGTTTTGTTTAAATTTTTGGATAAAATGATCTTTAAAAAAATTATAAACCTAATTATATGATAATATTGCAGAATCTTCACATCTCGGTGAAGTCCCCCAGACCGGTACCTTTTTAACGGTAGACTTAAGTTATATTTACAAATAGTAACAAACCACTCACATTTATCTGTGATACAACTTACGAGTATTTGTTATTAAAAGGTTTCGCAATCGATTTTAACATTGATACAATTGCATCGAGAGGTCATATATAAAAATAAATAAAGGTTCTTTATTACTTTTTATCGATTCTTCTGAGTACTGACTAACATTTAGGCTTCGCAAAAAATCTGTCAAGTGGTCGGACATTTTAGTTGCTGTATGTTTTGCAAGTCTAATTTTGCGGATGTTGTTAATTAAAACGAAATATTTTTTCATTAAATTATGTACAGTGTCCCATAAACTAGTATTACTTTAGCATTACTTAAGCGATGCTTGAGTATTACCTAAGCGAAAATTCTGAGATAGAGCACCCTTAGAGGTACCCGATCATCCTCATTTATGTGGTTTACGAGTTACGAATAATGTTCATGTTTATAACCAAACTGTCTTTCGTAACATTTTTGATTGACGTGAATAACTAAGATACATGCGTTATTATTTTTGTGAAGGAGCCGAATAGTTTATCTACCCGACGCATACACATTTACTATATAATTTTGACGACACGGTTGACGCAGTGGTTAAGTGATCAGCTTTCTGCGCTAAATCTCGCGGGTTCGATTCCCGCACGGAACAAATATTTGTATGATCTACAGATAGTTGTTTCAGGTCTGGTTGTGTGTGCATGGAACATGTATGTTTGTAAACTGTACCTACGACACAGAAGAAATAATGGCGTGAGACAAAGTATAAAAAAACAGCCCGTTGTCCCACTGATGGGCAAGGGCCTCTTTTCCGAAAAATAAGGGTAAGGGTCGTAGTCCAGCACGCTGGCTGCGTGTTGGCAGTTGCGGGTTTGCAATCTACAGCCACCATCGAGATAAAGGATATATAAAATTATAGGTGTTATTTAATTACATATATTATAAGTGCAACATTATTATCCGCATTCAGTTGTGCAGGTACAATTTTTTTGCATCAGTGATTAAATGTTTAACATTTTGTATGTTATTGTTGTTTTGAGCACCTACTTCTAACAATAATAAGTGATTTAGCAATATGCACCGTCGTGTTGACCGTCCCATACTACCTTTTACAAAGATCAATCAAAATAAATACTAAGTTATGAACCAACATTTTTTTAAATCATGCTTTATTGAGTGTTACTTGCTAAAAGACCTCAAACCTAATAATTGTATAAGCAAAAATAGTGGCTATGTATCATGAAATGTCAATGCCCCAGTGACCATTGACTCGTCTAAGTCGTTTTAGTCATAGTTTTCATTGAATTTCATAACATGACTTAATATTGACACGTATTGTAAAATGGCAACAGATGCGAAGAAATTATGATGAGTCACCTGATACAGTCGTGAGTTGTGCGTTAGCCCATTAATGAACATGAACTTGAAACATGAAATCCGTAAAAATTTGAATAATTAATTGCAACATACTAGTTGTCTAAATTAAATACCTGCGTAGGTATATAGAAATAAACACAAGTTTGTTTAAAAATAAATACTACCTATGTATGTATGAACAAACATTCTGTATATAACTTATAGTAAATTAAAACGGCTGCCTTAGTATAAGCAAAGGGCGCTTGAATTTTGGAAAGTATGTAAAGTCACTATTTGAGTTTTAGGTCCAGGAAATCTAACAAGATGATTTGGTCGAAACTGTGTAAGAAGTGTTCCAGATTACGTCTGCAACGAAACAATATCCGTGATCTAAATTTTCTACTAACACAATAATATGGAGTCAAAACTAACTTTTGTCAATATCTTAACACGTAAACTTCAAAGGTTATTTGAAAGAAAGTAAGGGAAAATGTCAATTTGTATATATTGTATTTACGCGGGAACATATGAGACCGAAGTAACGGGCAAATGCCAGGCCAAAAAAAGTTACTGATGATTCGTATATGTCCGTCATATTTTGATTCTGTTCATGACAACGGAATTCTTAATACATTTGAAAGGGTAGGCAGGCTCAATAGAAACTTTCTCTTTTGTAGGTTCAAATCAACAGATTACTTTGAACGAGTTTTTGAAAAGGGAAATATTTTTTGCAGATGTGGCGTCATATATTTTTTTTTGTGGCCAATATTTAAATATTTAAAGTTAAATAATTTAGACAGATTAAAGACAGAGAAAGGTATAAGAGACATAGAATTAAGTATAGAGGATGGGGATCCTTTAAAACTTATAAAACAAATCGCCAATCTTTTTGCCAAATATGATGATTATGACTAACATAACATAGCTTCATGTCGGTACCAACCCAAACGGTGATATTAACATTTTTTTGCAAAATCTGACTTTAGGCCGGTTCCACATAAAACAGGTCTAAATAAAACATTTGGCTTAACATTGACTTTTAGAGGTTTAACAAAACCTCTGCAAAAACCTTTAGTAAAATGGTTTGGTAGAGATCTTAGAAATTTTAAATAGCAAATGGAATTTGGAACTGTCCACAGCCGAAGGCAACAGGCCCGCTCCCTAATACTTACATCGGTCTTAATCGGCGAAATCTGGGTGGTTACGGGGAACAGGCGTTTTTGCTATGTGCATATGTTACTTGCTGATGACATGATGAAACACGGTACTGATATTATAGAAGCATAGGGGTGTATTCTTTTTTTGTCTCAACTATTTAATGATTTAAAAGGTCTTCAATAACTACAATCAACCATTTATGATGCGGTTCCGATTAGTACATTGTATATTTCTTGATACTTATTGAATATGACATATTAAAATGCCATAGTTTATCCGATTAGTCACAATCAGCAGTTGAAGGCAGTTGACGATTGACTCACTCTTTGTACCGGTACACGATGACAATTTTGATGATGATCATGACAATTTTATATGCCAATATTTTGTAAAGCATATAAAACGTTATGCAAGTCTCATAAATCTCATAAATTTAATTGTATGTTCTCGTTGAATTTTCCAATTTTAGGACAGCAGCTTTTGCAATGTATGGGTGACTCCTATAGCGTTGCAAAAGTAAGGGACGCGGGACGTGGTCATTGCTTTTCATCTGGTGATTTAAAGCCCCGCTTAGGTTAAATGAGTATGTGGGACATATAATGTTTAAAAAATAACTGCCTTAAATGTAAATACCTACTATTGATATTTTATCAAGAATTAATTCTTTATATTGTTAATTTAATGACACCCCACAGGTTAGTAAATTCTGTCACCAAAAAATATTTATATAAACAATTATTGTTTCTCCTTTTCTCTCAATATATTTTCCTTGCTCTCATGTGGATTTAGTGCTATTGAATATAATTATCAAGACTCTTCAAGTCTCGATGACAGAAGTCAAATTAAACTGATTTTTATACACTTAGGTATTTTATAATAATAAACGATTTTGACCCGTCATTACAAAAAGGACTGACTCTTTATTAATGGTGGGATAAGAACATACAGTTCTTTTGCAATCTTCAAAAAAATCTTACAAAAATAAACAAGCCAGTAGTGCCATCTCAAATAAAAGGAAGTTAATCTTGAGTAGGTATTTACATTATAATATGATGTACTTCTGCTATATATAATCCTATTGGCAGCAGCACGTACAGCTCTGGTTAGCCAAATATCTTGATGCACTGGTTCTTTCAAATTATACAACCGGCTGTGCCACTTACGACGGGTACAGATGGGGAAAGAAAAAAAAATACTTTTAGTAAATTTAATTTATATTTTAAATAATTTGCAATTATAAATTTTAAGTAGTTGGCAATCATTTGATGTAATATCAAAAAAGATGCTTTTACCGTGTCTGTAATATCCGATAATACAAATGCGTCGGCGTATCGTGCGTAGTTATCGCTATACGCAGCAAATTAGGCAAACACGTATTAGCGATTCGTATGCGGAAGGTAAATATGTAAACAAAAGCATCTTAAATTCTTATATCAACAAGTTTTAACGTGTAACGTTATAAAATCAAATGATTTTGGAGCAATGGAATAACAAATAACTGATATATTTTATATCCTGATGGCGATCCTTTTCTGTTCAGGGTTATGGTAGCCAATCTGATTCTTTGACTCATGATCTCATGGTTTCAATTCCTGGGTCAACGGCACTTTAAAAAGAAAATAAATCGTAAAGTTTTGAATTTTCATCACTACGTATTAAGCAAAACGTACGTTGTCGTTAACTAATTATTATTATCTAGTAAAAATATTATTTTTAGGGTTTCGTTGGCGATTGCCAAAAAGTTCGTCATGTCAAAATTAACATGTTAAAATTTCGTCATGTTTTCGTCGGTTATGCGCGTATTGAAAAAAATGTAAATGAAGTGAATTTATGAATTGAAATTGATGCTACCATTTTTTATAAAAATTTTGACTATGGAGTGAAAATTCATGTAGACCAAACATGTCAAACTCAAAGAAACTGGTGGACCGAAAGCATGAAGATCGTAGACTATGTGGGCCGGAAAACCTAATCTTAAAGAAGACCAAACTATTGAAAATCTTAACGAAAAGAAGTACTATTATAAGACAAGTATATTTATTAAATTTCCAATAAAAAGGACATTTTCAAAAACGGTTTTTAACACGCTCGCGAGCCGCTTTATTTGGCTGTACGGGTTTAGACGATCTTCCTCCCATGTACACATAGGTTGTAGAATCACGTCGCCACTGAATTTTTCCCAGAAGACAAAAGCAGAATGTCGTTCTTTAAAAAGAAAAGACTTACAGTCGATAACGAACGAGCGACAACCCTGTTTGTGCAAGCATCCGTAGGTTAAGGTGATCGCTTACTGTTTGGCAGGCCGCATAAAAGTTTGGCACCTTAGTGATATAAATAAAAAAAAACTAAGCCGAAAAAGGTTCAGTAAAAATTCAAAATATGAACATAAATCACCAAACTCTAACGGGTTACTGTGTCTTTATGAACAAAAGTGTATCCGTGTGACATTGGCCTCTGTGACTGGGTGACCTTGCATAATCATGTTAAATAAATTGTCAAATTATTTAACGCTGCCTGCCCATTTCCATCTATGAGTCAAAACCACGAGACTCTTTCAACTTAGCTACAAAGTTATTATTGAGCTGAGCCGAATCGAAACGTAGTTTTTAAAATTCTTAGTAAGGTCATTTTCGTACTTAGTTCCTAGTATTTCTGTTTCACAATGCACTCGATCATTATATAGAACGCTTAAAAATTAATGTTCGTCAAAAATACTACAAATGCTAATTTAGGATACGCAGCCTTACAGCCTTACGTAATTGTAAAAAAGCGACAGCAACGCGATAGCCACGCGACAGCAATCTCACTGTCAGCCAATACATTATATGTCACAAAAATGACGTTTGACTGAAGTGATCGCGCGATCTACGCCTGTCGCTACATCGGTAATTAGGCTGCTGATCTGTTATAGCTAACAGTAGTCACAGTATTTTAATTACCATTACTTTACTGGAACTTCGTAACGAAAATTTGCACGAGTTGATTCTTCGAGGAAGTTAGAAGTTTTATTGACCGATAACATAAACAACGTTGTTGCTATCATTACGAGCAGATAATTAATGTGAATGTCACAAAAATATGAACAGCCCAGTACCTACAGTCTATCGGTTAAACGCGCGTTTTCTATGGCAAAGGTACTTTGTAGATGCTGTACTGTGAGATCGCAAGACAGTTGAGGTGAGAGAATTTTCTGTTTTACCCTAAGGCGCAGTACAAGAGGGTGCGGTGCGGAATGAATAAAAATGTGTAGCAAGTACGGACCAGACCAGTGTAATAACCTGGTAACCTTACCAACGTTAATGCAAAGCGATATATTTCATTCGAGTAGGGGTTCGATTGTTTACCGTCATATATATATAATTCTTCTGTACGTCTGTATATCACTAAACTCCTAAACGTCTGGACCGATTTTGATGTTTTTTTTTAATGGATTCTCAATTGGAATCGGTAAGTGGCGCTGTGATTGAGTTCTAGGACAGGTTCCGACAGGACAACGTCAGTCGGGTCCGCTAGTAGGTAGGTAGGTATATATGTTTAGACATACTTAAATTCATTCACAAAATAAAAATTTTGACTCGGCATTCTAGCGCAATTTGTCGCTAAATGTATACCGGTTAAGCTGATCTTGGCGCAGTCAGTCAGCACTTAGATGTGACACTCCTTCATACTTCCTCAAACTGGAGTAAATGCTGATCCCAACATAGCAGTTGCTAAACAGATGATGACCAAAGCAGATTAAAACACTTAATAAAAAGTATAGAAAACGATATAAGTACCTATAAAAAGCATTCTTTAGCCATATCCTGTCTCAGAATAAATACCTAAATGATTATCTACCTACTGATTCATATACACATTTTCTATTTCCACATAACGCTATTACCACGCACGTCAATTATATAGAATAATTTATTGTAATTCACGGTTTTCCTCGACAAAAGATAGCAAAGGTGTAATGTAATATGGATAATACGGATGTAATGTTAATATACGTCATACGGAAAAAAATACTGTTCTTTGAGATTTATCCGTGTAATAAAAATATCTAATTAAACATCCATTGTTCCTTAATTCACCACTAGACCAATAATTGCTGAGCGTGAGGTCCTAAGTTCGATTCCCAGGTCGGGCAGTGTTATTGGGTTTTTCTTTATAAAAAATTCTCCGTAGCAGCACGGAGTCTGAAACTGTGCCCGATAGATGGCAATAGGCTCGCCTCCTATTACATGGGACTCAATAACATCATCGGCGAAATGTGAGTGTACAATGGTTCCCCTCTGCTCAACCCTTCGGGAAATATGAGCGTGATGCTTATGCTCATTTTCTGGGCACAGTTCCAGACTCCTTGCTGTTACGGAGAATCTCCATACAGAAAAACCCTATAACACTTTGTTCGTCCTGGGAATCGAACCTAGAACTTCACGCTCAGCAGTCGTGCATGCGACTACCTGGCTACCTACTATCGATGAGGCAGTCAGAAAATATTCTTCAAAAAATTTCAGATGTGCTTTCGTTGTTGATGCTTTCCCATTTCTTTACGGAGCTGCACCCAATCCAAATCAGAGAGTCCGTCACTTGACATCCTTTTATTTTCCTAAATTTAATAAATTTCCTTATAAATGACGTCTACGCTAGCTGTCAAAAGTGGTGAAGACGTCAAAGATACTAAAAACCAGCGTTAGGTGAAAGTCAACGCAGACGCAACGTAAAAAATATGATTTTTGTTCATACTTAAGTCATTGGAAAAACTGTGTACGCAAAAGGATAAACAAGCCTCAAAAGACGGCGGGTGGAGTCCTAGTTTAATTAGTGAATTCTCAGGTGCCACTTGGGTTTTTATTGTATTAGGTAAATGGATTACGTAATAGGAATAACTGTTGTTGTTCATTGAGCAATGGTATTACCATATAGATATATTTCTTCTTCTTGCAGTTAACCCTTTTTCTTTCCTGTAATTTTTTTTTTCTTATTTATACACGCCTGTATTCACAGAAGGGTTAAGCTACTAATATACATCCACATTTCACCGATACCGTTTCTGGGCCCCATTTAACAAGGGGGTGCATCTAGAGCATTAGTTCCCAAAGTGGTCCAGGTGGACCCCCAGGGGTCCACGGGAGAATCGACGGGACGCTAACGTAGACCACGTTGGCGTGACAAAAAAATGGGGGTTTACAATTCAATTTACAATATTGTAGAAATATAGCTGCAGGGGGTCCACCGGAACCAGCTAAATTTTGTAAGTGGTCTATGAGAAAAAAAGTCTGGGAGCCTCTGATCTAGAGTCTCGACTTTTTAAAAGTGGCTGCAAAGACTCAGTTGAACTTTGATATATTGCCATCTACCGGACACAGGTCTAAACTTCATGCTGCTACTGAGAATTTCGATACAGAAATACTCAATAACACTTTGCCCGACCCGGGAATCGAATCCAGGAGCTCACGCTCAACAATCCCTTGCTACCGCTAGACTAATGAGGCGTTTAGTTTACAAATTAGAAAATTATACCAACCATCGTCCGAAAACTAGCGATTGTTAGTAAATTACTAATCTTTCTCACGGTTACAAAAGATTTTACGTTGAACCTACATCGATCCTATGCTACTGTCAATACCGGTTATAGTTGCGTAACAAGTATAGCAATACGTATAAGGCTGTTGGCAAGGCTGTCATGAGGTCGCCTTCAAGAATATAAATAGTCATATATTTCAAAAACGCAAGAGATTTATGTTGCTATACATACTTAATTATATAATATAATTATGTTAATCATTTACCAGTACCGTTTAAGCTGCACGGACTTGGCGAGTGCCAAGTGACGTCAAAGCTTCGATCACCCTAAAATGCAGAGATAATAAACATAAGAGCATCAATCTTGTATTTTCCGAAGAGCTAGCTAGCTGAATAATGAATGGCCTTATAAGCATCTGAGACTGTAACCGTTCATTTTTGTAATCTGAGCGAATGTCATGGCTATAAAGCAGTTAGTTACTTAATGACTTTGTAGTTAAACTATGTAGTCTAAATAAATTTAACTAAAATTATGAGAGTCAAAATTAAGATAATAAAAACTTCACTAAAACGCCTCTATGGGTAGTAAGATTAACGGCCTTTTAGTGCAGTTATTAAATGCACATATTAAAAAAAAGTAATTTTAGTCCATTTGATTTCAGGAAGCTATTTTTAAACAAAGTTAATAAATACAAAGCAATTACTGCCGTTTCACTTTACGCAACCAACCAATCTATAATTCATACTTCATAATATGAGGTGTCCACTAGGTTAAGCAGCGCTTGCTGAGGTCACTCCTTAAATACGAATACCTATGAAATTCCTTCGTATCAGTGCCACAAAAAGTCTGACAACCAGTCTAACTTTAGAGTATCAGTGTCTCCCATTAATTGGGTGATGGAGGGCAGATGACAGTCACTCCGTATAATATACTGATATTAAGCCGCAACCAGTTAGTCTGGATGCCGACCCCAATGTAGTTAGGAAAAGGCTAGGCAGATGATGATATTCATATTTCATAAAGAGTATTGTACGTATTTCCTACTAAGGATATGTACAAATGTCCTACTAAGGATAAACATTTTGCGAATGATTAAATTCAAAATCTCAATAAAATCCTCTCCGCATACTGTATTTCTTGACGTCATAATACCTACGTCATCATTGGTTTCTTAACGATCTAACCACGAAATAAATTAGAGATGACTAACAGGTTTATTGTATGCCGTCACAAATCCTGTTTGCTGGCCCACTCAATTACCGTGTGACCTCTTAATACTTACAATAAACAAAGTTATGCAACTTTTTTAGCTGATTCTCGTTCGTTGGACAAAAACGGCGGCGGCGGTTTCATTCAATGTTATCTCTTCTGAATATTTTTTATTTGATTTTGAAATCGTGTTAGAAATAGTATTTATTCTGACACTATAAGGAATAAGGCAAAAATGTTAATTGAATGAAATAATTATTTACAGAGTGCATGTTATCTGATTTTCTTGATTATAGCGTCCAAGGGCTAGACTCAATCTCGGACTCTTATGGACGAAACTTACACTCGTGAGATGTAGTCATAATCTATAAGAGTGTAATAATACCCCACAGTTAAAAATAGGTAAATTATTAGCCATAACATGAGTTTTGTGAAAATAATGAAACGAACAAGGAATGTTCAAAATTATATTTCCTAAACAGAACTATAAGTAACATAAAGTGTAGATACGTAAATACATCTATTTATCGTATAGGTCATCATCATCATCATCAGCCAAAAGACGTCCACTGCTGAACGAAGGCCTCCCTCAAGGGGGGGGGGGGGGGGGGGGTTGCCATAATCCCCACGCTTGGCAGGCGGCTTGGGGATTGCAGTGGCTCACCGATTAGTGAAAGGACGCTGCTGCCCATCCTCCGATGTCTGGCCGCAGTTTTAAGACATACCCGGGTCAAATCGTATAGGTAAGAGTATTAATTAAGATAAAAAATTAGAAAAAAACGCTAAATCGTAGTGAAAATGGTGACAGACAAATGGCAAAACTAAGTGACATGGAGTAAGGGAATTAAGCCGGAATATTGTTAAAAAACTACCAGTTGGCATTCCGAAAGTTAAAAGAGTTCGAGGTACTAGAAATATGTGAATACTACGAGCACACGTCAAATAAATTATTCACTAAATACCGGTGAACTAGAACATTATTGGCGCCTAACATGATTTATGAGCGCCGGTTGCAAAAACTTGTTGGACAAACCTTAATCAAGTTTATAGATGGAATTATAATAAATTATATTGACGCAAAAACGTGTTTTATAACCTTGCTGGCGTTAGAAAGGTGACAATTTACGCTGACCCATAAAATAAAAACAATTAATTTCGGACAGAGGTCAATGAAATCAAATATACATGACTAGCTTTCGCTCACGGCTTCGCTCGCGTGGTTTACGAACCCGTACATTTTCCCGGGATAAAAAGTAGCCTATGTGCTAATCCAGACTATAATCTATCTCTGTGCCAAATTTCATCCAGATCCGTTAAGCCGTTCTGACGTGAAAGAGTAACAGTCAGGGAGGGAAACAAACAGTTCAATAGACCGACGACGAAATTTCACCATAGGAAATCTTTACCACTTAGTGCGGATCTCTAAAAATCCGGCTTTATGAGGAGCTGGTAATGGGAAATATGCAATACAATACGACGCATTAGAACAAACTAGTTTAGGAGCCCACAAAAAATCAAAAACAATTTAATCCGACTCAAGGAATAGGTGATTTAACGCTTAAAGAATTTTTGATTTATTAAAGAATGTTTCGCTCCTTTTGAACCTCGATTAAAAATAAGGCGTGGCTTAAAATGTGGCAAAAAATATTTTACTAAAAACATTTAGGTTCTCTGTTTAGATGCGATAATAATATAATCTAAATTCATTTTTTTGTCCTCAATTCAATTGCACATTTGAAAAATTTTAATTTGTTGGCAATTTGGAATATTGCAATGTTTGTTTTGTAATATGAAATATATGAATCTAAAAAACTCAGTATTATGATATTATAATTTATTACAAAATTATTTTGATGTAAATAAATAAGTAATTACATGGAATTCGTGTTTGAAGATACCCTGTAGCGTGTAGGGATCTCTACAAGCGAGGTCCTTGACTCAGGCTTATTTAGAGTTAACCTTCATAAGAAATGATAATTGGCACGTGTATATTTCGATAGAAAAAAAAAAAAAAAAAAAAAAAAAAAAAAAAAACTTACAGAGAATTACTATCTACTACAAATGTACTAGGAAAATAAAGGAAATTATTTGTACAGGATTTTCTGATCAGTTGTCCTAACAGATTTATAGAAATGAATTTTCCCTCGTATACTATCAAAGAATCATTGATATAAATTTCACGATATGAATCAAGGAAAAAGATGATTCGCGTTATTTATTATAGACCATCTAAATAAATTACTTCGTGTCCCGGAACGAGGTATGGTGTTCCCCCATTGAAAAGGGAGGATCCTCCGACCAGGCAAGGTGGTTAGCCTGGCGGGCCGAAGCCTGACGATTGATGTCGAACATTCGTATTTGTGTTAGAATCGCTGTAAACTCTCATAATGTGATTCAGGGTTTGTTGTTGTAGCTTCACTCCGATAGATAGCGCTTTACTTTTTGCCATGTTACGAGTAGTAGGCGCAACAATTCGCATACAGAATGATAATAGCATCACCAAAGCAATCATCGTTGAACATTTTAATTAATAATGTCTTAAGAATTCTATTAACTCTGTGAAAGTAAAAGGCGATAATGACAATAGCTCTACACAATACACTGGCGGAAAACGAAACGCCCGAAATAAAGCCAGACAAATGGAATAATTCATTGTATCAAGTGAAGACGTTACAGTGAATAGGCCGTTGTTTTCAATCAGTGTTTCGGATAATACATAGAACATGATGAATAAACGCTTCTTCAAACAATTCCAATTACGTTATTGAAACAAGGGCTCAATTAAAAAGCTTGAGGGATTTCTGTACTATTACAAAATTGGAACAGAAATGTACATCTAGATTATTAAAAAAAAATACTAATAGTATTAAAAAATAATATTTGCAATCGAATATAGTCCCTTTACACATTGACCGATGGTTGAAAGCCAAAGGTAAAGGATACTAAAGGTAAAAGAGTAGCCAAAGTGACTGATTACATAAAAAGTGGGGTAATGATGAGATGAGATTTAAAAGTGCACATTGTGGGCTTAATATGCACTATATAGGCTATCAATGCCTCAAGGAATATTGGAACCTACTAGTTACACTGGAGATCCTAATTTAATGTAATCAAAATCGAGGGCGACTACTAACTAGTCACAAACACTGATGCCAGGACGAAATCAAACGTTTTACTAAATGCAATCAATTCAAGTCTAAACACAAAAAGATTTCCAATTATATTTTAGCGAGCGAACTGTTAAAGCGATAACAAATTCTAATTAGTTCAGTAAATTTTGTCAAACATTATTTAAGGGCCGGGTATGGTTTGAATTAAATCTAGAGTTTGGTTGGATAATTTCCTTAACGTGGTTAGTAAGAGCAAATGCGGGCTATGGGTTCGTTCCCATTGTTTGATTATCATACATTCCATGTTTATAGAGGTAAAGAACCGGAGCTTAGAACATTGTTAAATCATTGACGGAATGGTTTTGATGAAACTCATTAGATATACGGGTGGCGCATATATCTTTGTCGTGCAATTGTATCCGTCAAAATGATTACATCATTGTCACATTATCATATTCAATGTATTTCGTTTGAGTGACAATTTTTTGTGAATGTCTAAGATTTCTATGTCCTGTTTATTCACTTTGATCATAAACTCAGTTAAATTAAATAATACCTATATATATTTACTTATGTTCATTTTTATTGTTATTATCTACGTTTATAAGGGTTTACGATTTAGTCTTACTGAACAGTTTAAAAAAAATCCTTTCGACTTCCGTTTTCTCCAGAATCATAACTGCATTTCCAGACAAAAATCGTACAAGCACATATACCCAGATTTGAAACAATTGTCCGCAAGCCGTAGAAATATTCCATGCGGGAATCAAATCCCTGTCACGTGGCGGACAAAGCCAATCGCTTAGCCATTGCACCAACCGTGCACTCTATGACAATGTTCAGTAATATCTTTGTTGTCAAATTCAAATAAGATGGTATGAAAACGTGTCTAATTTTTTTAACTCTGTACACATCGTGTTCTTCAATGTCATAATGTACATTTTTCCCTACGTTTCCCTTTTCAAAGTCTGCACTCAAGAACTCGTCCTCTTGTCCTCCACTCCACTCCTCGCTCCTGTCATCATCAGTCCTTCCACCGAATAATTTCGAATGGCGCTTGTGTTCGCTGCAGTCCTTAGGGAAATCACGGTCTTGTACGTTTTTATCAGTGTGTAGGTAAATACAGCCTTTCACGATACTCACGGGAGTAAAATTATGGTGTAACTTAGTGAAACCGCAGACGACAGATTTTTTGTTCGTCTGATTATTTGTTGGACGGTAAAATGTTGGATGACATTAACTTATTTCTTGCCAGAGAACTGGCCGAAAAAGGCAACGCAAAGAGAAGAGAGGACAGAATAGTTCCAAAATCGGAATCCGAAACACCAAATAACACTCCCTGATCTGAGCATCTAACCTAGGACCGCTCCATAGTCGTGATTTCATGCGACCGAAATAAGGAAGTCGATGATGAGTGTTACATTAATATAGTATACTAGCTTCCGCTCGGGGCTTCGGCCGGGTGGTTTACGAACCCGTATATTTTAACGGGATAAAAAGTAGCCTATGTGCTATTCCAGACTATAATCTATCTCTGTGCCAAATTTCATCCATATCCGTTCAGCCTTTCTGGCGTGATTGAGTAACAAATATCCATCCATCCGTCCATCCTCACAAACTTTCATATTTATAATATTAGTAAGATAGTAAGATAAGAAGTAGGATAGTTATAACATTAATATAGTAATTATTTGTCTCGTCCACGTGTTGGTATAGATAAATAATAGATTCATATATGTACTATTGCTCACAGTTTACTTATCTTGACTGTTTTATATGAATGTGATAAGTTTATGAAAACCTGACGTATATATTTACCAATCGCGAACTACTTTTGTCGCACTAAAATAGTTTATTCAATCATATTATGACGAATAGATTACATTTCCTATTCTTATGACTAATCCGTGATAGTTATTTGTATTTCTTACTTCGGTATGTTCCGCATTCTGCGGTCGCTGTGTATGTCCTAAAAAGTAAATGTTAGTCAAAGTGACAAGGCCTTTTAGAAATGCATTTAATTTGCAAGACTTTTTAATGCCACTAGCAATAAATGATTCAATACTTGTTCGGAGTAAAATAATGTCAGCACGTGTATCCGGATTATATTACCGTGTAAAAATTGTAATGGAGAGTTCCGTATTATGAGCTCAACTGGGGCGGTAATACATCTCACATCCTCCGTTATAACAAATATGTGTAGTTACTTAAGCGTAGTTTTGTGTTCTAGGAAAATAAAGGCTAGTAATAGACCGTGAAATTACCAAAACACAAAAGATTAGAACTTGAGCCTCATGCTGAAAATGCACTACTACGTAATCGGTTGCGGGTAAATATTGGAGTTGGTGATCATGTGACCGCCAAGCTGAATACCAATTCTATACATTTAGAATAAAAAAAAAAAGATACACATACGTTCAGGAATGTTTTGTGCTTTTGAAATTAATTCATCGAAGATCATTAGCCATTATTCTTAACTAGGTTCACTCTTCTATAAAGTTATGCTATTCTATTAGAGAAAAGTATTTTTTTTTTAAGTTTTCATTCTTAAAGAAAGTTTTAAAACCATGTTTTATCAGCACCTTTTGTCGCTGACGTGCAGTCAACAAAAATAAATAGTAGGTAAATATTTTGAAATCTGAATTGAATATTTTACATCTACTAACAAAAGAGAGAGTAACCATGGATTTTCATGCCCGTTCTTCTCCATAAGAAAACAACACTTTGGAACGTGGCAACGAGAGCCTGACGGTTCATAAGTGCCTTTAACTGGTCTACATGAAAAGTCAGTAGATAGCAATGGTAATAGTAGTCAGGAAGTACAGACCTATTTATATGCTTTTCTAATCTCCGTGACATCATTATTTTATAATATACTAGCTTCCCCCGCGGTTTCATCCGAGTGGCTTAGAAACCCATGCATTTTTTCGAGCCAAAAGCTTTTTGTCTATTGGTTTACGCGGCGCACGCCAGTAAAGCTCCCAGTCGGCATGATTTTTTCCGACATCTCCAACAATCCTCGTTATATTTCAGCCAATTTACACAAAACCTTAATGAATTACATACCTAAACCTTCCTCATGAATCACTTCTCTATTGGTTAAAACCGAATGAAAATTCGTTCAGTAGGTTTTGAGTTTATCGCGAACAGACAGACAGACATACAGACAAACAGACGCGGCGGGGCACTTTGATTTATAATATTTAGTGATATCTATTAAAAACATGAACTCATTCATTGATGACGGATGATGCCAAAATCCATTAAACTTCCGATAAAATACACAACCGTTACCAAATTTTGCGATGCTCTCATTTCAATTAAAATTTACGAAGAAAATTTATAGAAGCTCCCTGATATCTTCAGAGTCATTAATCAGTATCCTTAATTATTCAAGTCTGATGAATTTAATCTGTGGACGAACAATTATATCAAGACTAATGGTTTTTCCAAAAAACCAACGAGATAGCCAAATTGCGACTTTTGTGACCATCATCCAATTCGGAATTCTTTATTTATTATATAGATTTCTAAAGAGCCTTGAATGACGATATCTTAACAGTGTCATATAATATTATTATTATTATCTTCAATACAACTGTCAAATGCAACGGCAATACCATCTTTCAGTAATACACCATATAGTATTTACAAGTCGGGCTTGCCCTGGGACAGTAATGGATTTGATTAAAACATAACATAACATCACGTCTGTATTCCTCAAAGGATTATACAGAGGTGTATTATTGTACACCCACATTTCGCTGATGAATTTTGAGTTGGTGAGGCTAATGATTTTTCTTTTATGACATTACTATGATAATAATCCAACCCATTGGACTTCCTTATTGGTCTAGTCCCAAACGCAACTACTGAGCGTGAAGTTCTGGGTTCGATTTCGGTTACTGGGTTTTTCTGTATGGAAATTCTCAGTAACGGCATAGAGTTTAAAACTGTGCCCGGTAGATGGCAATAGGCTCCCTATTACACGGGACTCCATAACGGCATCGGCGAAATATGAGCGAACAATAGTACATATCTGCCTAACCCTTTGGGGAATACAGGTGTGATGCTGTGTTATGTAATAAATGCATGTAGTAAAGTTACAACCTCATATAAAATATTCATATAAAAGTTCAATAAAACAATTAAACTTTCATGTCCTACAGTAGTATTTGTACCAAACAGACTCATATTATTTTCAGAGCTTAACAAACAACGATACACTGTCAATCGTTCCGTTCAACTACCGTCTGATGTTCTGTTTGTCGATATGTCAAAGTTATATCGGGTGTTATTTGGTGTGACATGTTGCAACGTGCTGTACGAAAATTATTTTATTTAAAACCTTTTGTTTGGTATACTACCTGACTTCTTGGTTAGCTGCACTGGACTGCCTCTTTCTCTTCTTGGTCTCCTGACGTTAATTCTTCAAGTAACACCGTCACATCTTTAAATAGTCATACCGCAAGTTTTATTGACAAGCCCACCCCTTGTATGAACATAGTTTTTTTTTTTTTTAATTGAGCCTCAACTACTTTCAATAATTTCTCGTGAAATTCTTGAAATCGGATCAATCATTTACAGCAATATCCTACAGGTTCATTATTTGAACATAGTCTTTCCATTCCCATTTCTCTCGTCCTACGTTCTTAATAAAGAGAATATAGAAAAGAAAATATTCCTTCTTTGTCGCTAACAAAAATTTACACATAATGAAAAATACAAATGTTGATTTCTCCATTAACTGTTGCTTTGTTCGCTTGTTGACAACCTCTCACGATTCTATCTTCATGTTTTTTGTTTGTCTTTCTTTTGATTGCTTTTTTTTGTATATCTTAAGCCACACAATCCATTACACTGTTTGGTAGGCTGTTAAGAGAGTCTACTTCATGATCTTTGATTTTATTAGCATAATTCTTTTTTGCCTGCATATTAAAATAAGAAAGAGTTTTGAATTCATCATTTCATTATTTTGTGCCTTAATGTATTGTTAGGACATTTTTAGATTCAATTTCAATAAATGCATATACATATTACATATGAGTACATTTTTCTAATCCTTTGTGATTTTGACGTGTGGCGTTAAATATCTTCTGCACATGTGGCTTCCCTGGTTATCCTTTGTGTCTACTAATTCTATTTTACATTAGATTCGCTTCACATATATAATAATAATAATAATAATTTATTCTAAAATCATTACAAGATAAAATTATACAGAGGTGCTTAGATGTTAATTATATTCCTAATTCTTACGTGCCTGAACTAGGTAAATCCTGTGTTTCAGGCAAGAAGAGCACAAAACATAAACCAAAACATAAACCATAAACCAGTAAAGAACATAAAACAGTCTAAAGTAATTAATAAACAATCAAAGAGTTATTACATAATGTTCAAAAAGAAAATAATACTAAATTATACAGATTATAATTTTAAATAGGCTAATTTTTAGTTCCTAAATTAACTAAATGCTTAGTGTAGGTGAAAATTTGTATACTTAAATATATTTACTTCGGCACAACTAGTAGATTCTCTGTATCTTCGTAGGACATACTTTGAAGAGAATCCTTGACATTCTGTCATGTCTGGACATTCTTGATGTTTCAATATTTTGTATTTTTTTATTTCTGTTTTATCCGCTTTGATCTGTTTATGCCGTTTTTATTTTATATTCGAAACACTTATTTAACTCATGTTGTATTGCCTCATTATGTAAGTAGCGTTCTATTAAGTTTGTATTTTTTCTTATATAATGCATGTTAATTTAAGATTTTAATTGTAAATTAACTTTTTGTTTTTGAAAAGAGTATCCATGGAGTTTCTTGCCAGTCTCTTCTCCATAGGACCTACCCCCTTTGGAACCATGCGCCTTTCTTAGTCTCGACTTTTTAAAAGTGCTTGAAAAGGCCTACTTGAAATAAAAAACTTTGACTTTGACTTTGACGATAATTCTAACATCGGATTAAATTCGTATCAAACACATAAATATAAATGTAGAAGATAAAAATAAATACTGGATAAATTGTGAGTTAATCTTTAGTTATATCAAGTTATTTTCAATTGTCAAATCTGTAATTCAAGCATGATGAAAATGTAAATAGCATCTATTCGAACTCATTTTTCGCCAAAAAACTTTGTATACGAGATAATGTACAAATAATTCAGAACCAGGGAGATAGTAGAAATTGTAGCAACGCTTTGGACGCAAGAAAAGTTTTGAGCAATAATGTAACAAGGGAACGTGAGCGGCCGACATTTTAGCTTTGTTTCAAAATTACAGAACAGCTTATTACGTTTTTAGAAGCCGCAGTACAAGCTCTAGGTTTTTATTAAATTCCTCGGATATTTTAAAATATGGAGTTGATAGGCAAAAATGTTTACCACAATGTGGAGAGTTCGCTGTCAATTAAATTTGAAGCGAATTTCTACTTAAATAGCTACTAAACAAATAGTAGTAGGTACCAGAGACTCAGACAATCTTAAAACAAGGGCAAGATCCTAAATAAGATTTTGGCGTATCCTTCATGCGATTATCTTCCCTTTTCGCTTTAAATTGTTTTGTTTTTGTCGGACTTTGACAGTGTAACGAGATGAGACTTGATTTAGAGCAATGAATGGTTATTTTTTTGGCGAACATTTCGTTTTTGTCTTGATTATTCTCTCAAAATAAAAACAGGGAGTGAATCTTTCCATGGCGATAATATAGTAATTATAATTTGGTCTACTACTATCCCACTGCTGGACATGGGGCTGTTCTCACCATGAGAAGGGTGTAAGGTAAGCTGGCTTAGTGTAGGTTGGTAGATAACAAAAAAGTAGATTACATTAAGAATATTTTGGAGCCCTATCAGGTGTGCGGATTTTTAAAGATGTTTTCGTTCACCGGTAAGGCTGTGATGAATATATGATATCAAAAATCAAATGTGAATTAATGATTATGATACACAATTAACTAGTTGGGTTTAAGCTTCGTTTTTCCTTATGATCCTCCATAAGAAATCGTAATAAATTCATCATAAATTTAATATGTATACTTAAGAAAAAATCTTTGAACTTGGCCATCAAGAATGCCGCCATGTATTTCTATTAGTACAAATAAATAATTCTCGTCCAATCACGAACATGTGCGACGTACATTCGTACTAAGTACCCATTATTTCTCGGTAAAGGGGAGTATAACGCGAGATTTCTTTCCTGAAACTTCTATTACGGTTCAAATGGATTTACGTTTATGTGGCACCATTATATAACTAGCCAACCTAAACAAGTATGGAGGAACGAGGTATGTTGTTCCTCCATTGAAAAGGGAGGATCCTCCGACCAGGCAAGGTGTCGGGCTTCGGCCCGCCAGGCTGGTTAGCCTTCTAGTTGATGTCGGATATTCATATACGTGTTAGAATCGTTGTAAACTTTCATAGTGCGATTCAGGGTTTGTTGTTGTAGCTTCACTGCGATAAATGGCGCTATACGTTTTGCCATGTTGCGAGTAGTTGTCGCTACACAAGTACCGTCAGCGACAGCAGAAGCTGAAGATTTTAAAAGATTAAAATGTGTTAAATGTACAAATATCAAAAGTATCAAGTAAATAAGTAAATAGATGTGTTTTTTTATTATTATTATTAAACGTTGCCACACTAGGATTTTCGTATTGTATCGTGGGCATTCGTGGGTACAGTTTACAAACATACATGTCACATATACACAAAACCAGACCCGAAACAACTAACTGTAGATCATACAAATATGTGTTCCGTGCGGTAACCTACACCTAGTGCAGAAAGCTAATCACTTAGCCACTGCGCCGACTGTGCCGTCTAAAATCGTTTGTTTCATATAATTATACTCGCTATATATTATATAAATAAGGACCGACCTTTTTTATCTCGACCCCTTTAAGAGATTATTATGAACAACTATGGGAGCAACCCTGAAATCCCAAAAATAAATCAGCTGTTCAAGGTTGTTGTTTTTGCCTCAAAGTTGTTACTATTGATGAGGAAATTAATTCCTTGAAAGGATCCGGACTAGAAATATAGGACCTTGTATAGCAATCATTCAATTAACTTAGCGTATCATTTTTAGTTTACTTCTGGACGTAGCGAGAAGACCGGTTCTCCACCTACTGAATCCAGTCTGACTGGCAGCCTAATTACGTAAAAAAGCGACAGCAACGCGACAGCAACGCGACAGCAACGCGACAGCCACGCGACAGCCACGCGACAGCAATCTTACTGTCAGCAATAACAACACAAAAATAACGTTTGACAGAAGTTATCGCGCGATCTACGCCTGTCGCTATATCAGTAATTAGGCTACCAGCAGCCTAATTACGTAAAAAAGCGACAGCAACTCGACAGCCACGCGACAGCCACGCGACTGCAATCTCACTGTCAGCCAATACATATTATGACACAATAATGACGTTTGACAGAAGATATCGTGCGATCTACGCCTGCCGCAAACTGACTGCTACATCGGTAATTAGGCTGCGGCTAACCTCCCCCTGGTCGTTGTCCGCTCGAGGGCGGCGGGATCAGCTATGAAGCCAGTCCATTGCCACTTCAACTTGCTGACTGTAAGCTATGTCGATGACACAAATTCTTTGCCAAATGATCTGATTATGGATATTCTTTTAGATTCCGAGAAATCATTTCTAGCCTAGTCCAATTTGTGGCCGACGTGACGTCTGGGCGCCGTACGACAAAACCACAATGAACACTTATTTTATAAATAGAATAACAACAAATTATTTTACACCGCTGACTAATTATTTATGTACGAGTAGGTATGACGTGCGTTATATAATCCTTTTAGTCTCGTGATGAAAAACAAGCTAATACGGACCTACCACGTGTTTTATGTCATAATAAAATTATACTACTGCCTCATTGGTCTAATGGTCACGCGATTGCTGAGCGTGAGGTCCTGGGTTCGATTCCCGGGTCGGGCAAAGTATTATTGGGTTTTTCTGTATGGAAATTCTCGGTAGCAGCACGGAGTCTGGAACTGTGCCCGGTAGATGGCAATAGGCTCGCCCCCTATTACATGGTCCTCAATAACGGCATCGGCGAAATATGGGTGTACAATAGTACACCTTTGCCTAACCTTTCGGGGAATACAGGCGTGATGCTATGTTATGTTATAAAATTATACGTATTATATATAATTACAATTATTATACCTTATAACAGTTATTTATTGATAATGCGTGTTAATGCATTCATAAGGAAAATAATAAAAATATATTTATTGGGTGCATGTGGATAATTTTCAAGGTCTATTCCATTTTGTATCTAACTAGCATCACATTTAGCTAAAATGAATACCTACTTAATCTCTCCCCCAGGTGAACTTAAAGTAACTAGGATAAAGCGACGGCACGGTTGGCGCAGTCGTTGAGAGACCGACTGCTGCGCTACGTGTAGCGGGTTCGATTCTCGCACGGAACAAATACTTGTATGATCTACAGATAGTTGTTTTGGGGTCTAGGTCTTTGTGTATGTGATTATATGTCTTTGTAAATGCACACACGGTACAGGAATAATTCCTAGTGCGGGGCAACGTTTTTAAATATTATTTTGAAGTTCTATATTATACATGCATACTTTGCTTACCATATACGTATTATTCTCTTTTCATCATCTGCCTAGCCTATTCCCAAATACGTTCGTTGAGGTCGTCTACGTATCGATAACCATCTGACCTCCGCCACCCGATTTCTGGGAGACACTGATACTTTAAGGTTAGACTGCCTATCAGACAGAATATTTTTAGACTGCTGACATCCGTAACAACAGTAATTTAATAAACTCCTTGAGTTTGTTTTGGGGTTTCTTCTCAGGGAAATGCCAACGCCATCTAGCTTAAAAAAAAGACAAAAAAGTGATTGAAAATTCTAATTCCAATTAAAAATTTCATTCCATTTCAAAACCAACTGCTTCACGTGGTTACCGAGCAACGAATACCATACAATACAAGGTTCCAATTAACTTAAATTCCCCTTTTGATTGGACGAGAAATTATTTAGTCTTATTAGTCTATAATTATTTTCTGCGTCGAACTTCTCTTCAACGAATTTACTCGTCCTTATCCCCTAAGTAAAGATTCCAAATAACAAATTATTACCAAACCATTAATCTGTAAGAGAATTGTTAGAATTTTCTAAAAAATATGGCTAACGACTTGCAAACAAACTTAAACTAAAGAGCAATTACCGTATAGGAACACAAGTCATTACTCAATAATGAACAAGTAATAGTTGGAGTTTGACCCTAATGTAACTAGAACTTGTAGGATAAAGCTAGTAATATGTTTGAAATGTGAAGTGTACTGGAAGTGATATTACCTGGACTCGTTGTGACAGAATGTTGCTGCTATCGAATTAGTTGCATAACATAGCATCACGCCTGTATTCCCCGAAAGTTTAGGCAGAGGTGTATTATTGTACATCCACATTTCGCCGATGCCGTTATTGAGTCCCACGTAATAAGAGGCGACCCTATTGCCATCTACCGGACTCAGATCCAGACTCCATGCTGCTACTGAGAATTTCCATACAGAACAACCCAACATTTTACGACCCAAGATTCGAACCCAGAACCCCACGCTTAGCAGACGCGCTTGCGAGGACTAGACCAAGGAGGCAGTTCAATTAGTTCCATTTAAAAAAATAGGTTTGTTAGCTAAAATCTTCTCTAACTGATACCAGGAGATTATTATTGTATTATATTGGCTTCGTTACAGCCGAATTTTGCCGAACGAAATGCGAACGCAATTTGTTTAGCGAACGTACCAGTAAACGAATCATCATCATCATCATCAGCCAGAAAACATCCACTGCTGAACGAAGGCCTCCCTCAAGGGGGGGATTTGCCATAATCCCCACGCTTAGCAGGCGGCTTGGGGATCGCAGTGGCTCACCGATTAGTGAGAGGACGCTGCTGCCCGTCCTCCGATCTCTGGCCGCAGTTTTAAGACATACCCGGGTCAAACAGTAAACGAATATCGATTCTATATGTCTTTACACTTTGACAATCGGCTGTGACAAAATTAGTCCATGAAAGTTCTGGCTTGTGATGTACAGTTCTGTCAAGAGAACGTCCAGTAGTCGCTTTTGACAGATTGGATGATGAATTAAATAATACTGTTTCAAGTCCAAATCAACGAAGGTGAATGTACTCTGAATATACAGAACCAAAATTGAAAAATTCGACTCCTATCTTAAAGAGAGTTCCCCGCGGCGCGAGACCATCTGTTGCTCAAAGTTTAGCACGGTGTGTCCATCTTGTTGTCCAGGAGAACTCTCCGGCTGCCTGGGAACATTTACTCACCTTCCCTTATCGGATTTTACATGTACAAAAGAATTTGGCAACCAAAAAGACATTAACAGCCCAAATTAAAGATAACTGTAACCTTTCGACTCAAAATTTTGATCTCAAAATTCCTACTCGCAATTATCTTGCCCACCAAAGCTTATATCATCTTGTAGAATCAAAGGTAAGCGAAGGTGATATTAGGGGAGCGTCCAGGATACTATTTAGCAGTGATGTGGTCGCACCTTACTCTCCAGACACACTCGCAGCTCTGCAGAGTAAGCATCCGGCACCAGCGAATGACCTCTCCTTCCCTGAACCCCCTAGCCCTAATTCAGATACTCTAACAATTACAGCCCGCCACTTGGTCGCAGCCGTGGACTCCTTCCGGAGTGGCTCAGCTGGTGGCCTCGACGGTTTGACGCCGCAGCATCTTAAAGACCTGACGAGCTCAAGTGCCGGGGTAGCTGGTGAGACTCTTCTGAAGGAGCTTACGGCTCTAACCAATTTAATGCTCTCCGGCAATGTGAACGACGCCGTCATCGATGTTTTATACGGGGCAAATTTATGTGCCCTGCGTAAAAAGGATGGCGGCATTCGTCCGATTGCCGTAGGGTGTACCTACCGGCGTATGGCAGCCAAAATTTGCTGCAAAGTGTACAGCGAAACATTGTGCAGCAAATTCCAGCCTCAGCAATTAGGATTTGGTTCCAAAGGAGGCTGTGAGGCTGCCGTACATGCCCTGTCAACTTATTTAAATAGCGGTGAAGGTGAGGTCATTCTTAAGGTTGACATTAAGAATGCCTTCAATTCGGTTAATCGGGACATCTTGCTGACAGAAGTCAAAAAAGAAATGCCCGAAATTTACAGTTTTCTTTGGCAGTGCTACAGGCACCCTTCAAAATTACTATACAAGGAAAATCTTCTGGAATCCGCAGTAGGTTGTCAACAAGGTGACCCACTCGGGCCAGTCATTTTCAGTTTGGCGATTCATCCCATCATCCGACAGCTAAATTCTAAATTTAATGTTTGGTATTTGGATGACGGAACCTTAGGAGGTGACACAAACACCGTCCTTGATGACTTACTTTTCTTGAAGCAAAAATTTAACTCACTCGGCCTTTTTTTTTTTTTTTTTTTTGGGTGGGAAATCATCCAATGACCCCCCTCCGCCCTGGGCAAGAGCGAAGGGATGTGTCAGACTCTTACTGACTAAAACCCACCCGTGTCCCCATGATCGCCCTTGGTGTACCGGGGCCGCGATATCTGTTATATTGGCTCGCAGCCCCGGCAGGCGTTGGCCCGCCCTTAGCCCAGGCGGGCCCCACGACTGTTGCTGACTTCACTTTGTTAACGGGGGGGCGCGTGGAACACTACGCTGCCCCCCCCCCCGTCTCGGGCCTTTCTCTGGTCGGGCGACGGACGGCCCAAGTCCGCCGCCCGCAGGCCCTCCTCTATGGTGGCTGGAGATCGTCGCGCGCCTCGCGGCGTCGACGAGCCGGGCGTCCCCTTCGGCGGCCTCCTGGGCGTCGCCAGTCTACCTCCTCCTTGGCGGCCATGACCGCCTCACAGAAGGAGGCGACGGCCGCCCATGCGCTCTCGCTCCGAACCATGGATCTCACCAAGGTCGGGAGCGAGAGGTCGCCGCCGATCTCCTCTACGAGGACACGGCGCATCGGCTCCCATGCCGGGCACACCTCCACCGTGTGCTGCACCGTGTCCTCCGGGGCGTCCTCGCAGTGTAGACACCCCGGTGTGTCGATCCGCCTGATTCTGTGCAGGTACCTCCCGAAGCAGCCGTGCCTGGTGAGGACCTGCGTCAGGCGGAAGGTGAGGACGCCATGGCGCCTCTCCAGCCACTCTCTAAAGACGGGTCTTACCGCCTCGATCGAGGCGTGCCCTGCGCGCGGTTGCCACAGCCGCCGCTCCCATGCCGCCATGAGATCGCGCCGGAGCTCCGTCCTCATCGCAACAACTTGTCGCGGCATTGGACTCGAGCCCCGGCTCAATTCCTCGCGGCGCCAGACATACAGCACCGCGAGGACCTCCGCCTCAAGATCCCACGGCGGCGTTCCGGCAAGGAGGCTCGCCGCCTCAAAGGAGACCGTGCGGTACCCGCGGATGATCCTGACGGCCATCACGCGCTGCGCTTTACGCAGACACGCAGCGTTGACGGCCGCCAGGCCCCGCTCGCCGCACCACACCGGCGCCCCATACAGCGCCATGGACCGCACGATCCCCGCGTAGAGCCTCCGGCAGGAGGCGTCTGGCCCCCCAATGTTGGGCAGCAGCCGCTTGAGCGCGGCCGCGGCCGTCACCAGCTTGGGAGCCAGACGTCGGAAGTGCTCCCGAAAGTTCCACCGGCTGTCGAGGACGAGTCCCAGGTACTTCATCGTCGACTCGACGCCGATGCGAACCCCTCCCACCATTATCGCGGATCCCGGAGGTGGCGCGTTCCGAGGGCCGTGGAACACCATGGCCTCGGTTTTGTGCAGCGCCACCTCGAGGCCCAGCTGCCGGATCCTCTCCACGACTGTGGCAACCACGTCTGCCGCTAATTCGGCCGCCGCCTGGTGCGTGCGTCCCCGCGCCAGGACCAGCGTGTCGTCAGCGTAACACATCACGCTGGCCCCGCCGGGGAGGGCACCTCGCAGCACCCAGTCGTAACCGATGTTCCACAGGAGCGGCCCCAGTACCGACCCCTGCGGAACACCGCACGACATCTCTCGTCGGCTCCAGAACTCCTGACCCGGGAATATGACGGCCCTGTCCGTCAAATAGGCCCCGATTACTCGACGGAGGTAGGTCGGCACTCGGTGGAACCTGAGTGCCTCCCCAATACAGCTCCAGGGCAGGGTGTTGAACGCATTGGCGATGTCTAGAGACACCGCCAAGACCACCACCCCCCGACGCGTTTCCTCCGCCGCCACGGCTCCCACGCGCATGATGGCGTCCACCGTGGAGCGCCCCCGGCGGAAACCGAACTGGTTATCCGCCAGATTAACTCACTCGGCCTGGACCTAAACAGCTCTAAATGCGAAATCTATATATCTGACAGCACGGACAAACATTCGACCCTATCAAAATTTTACACAATAGCCCCGCATATAAAAGTCACAGAAAAAAAAATCCTTGCATCTCCTAAGGTCCCCAATTCTAGAAGAATCTTTTCCAGCATTTATAGACGATAAAATTCAAAATTTTACTGATATATCGGAAAGACTCTCCAAAATTAACCTACATTCGGCGTTTACCATAATTAGGTATTGTTGTTTTGGCCCAAAATTTATGTATAACCTCCGTTGTTCCCATATTTGGAAGCATCCACAACTTTTAGAGAAAGCTGACGAAATTATACGGAAGTGTTTAACTTCCATTTTAAATGTGGCTCTGGACGACCGAGCTTGGCTGCAAGCAACATTGCCCATTCGTCTGGGCGGCCTCGGCATCCGCAAAATTTCTAGTGTAAGTTTACCAGCGTTTCTGTCTTCAGTCCACAGCACTGAGAAATTAACCAGGAAAATTTTAGCATCCATACTGGTTGATTTTGAGGTACCGTGTTTGTCTGACGCTGTGAACGCCTGGAAAATGGCCTGCCCGAATTCAAATTTGCCCGTCAACCCATCGTCCCAGAGACAGTGGGATGAGCCGCTTTCCAGCTTGGTACGGTATAAATTACTTAATACGTCCACCAATACTGCTGAGCGTGCTCGTCTCCTAGCTGTGGGGGAATGGGAATCGGGTCTTTGGCTACAGGCACTTCCGTCGTCCAACGTAGGCACTATGTTGGACGACACTACCTTTCGGCTCGCTACCTGCCTTCGCTTGGGTGCTCCCTGTGGTGCTCCACATCGATGTCACTGTGGTGAAGCTGTCGACTGCCTCGGGCACCATGGCCTGTCTTGTTGTAGAAGTGCAGGTCGCATTGCACGGCATGCCGATATTAACGACATAATCCGTCGCGCCCTTGTCACCGCCGGCGTGCCAGCTGTTTTAGAACCCAATGGCCTGGCCCGTGACGATGGCAAGAGACCAGACGGTATGTCGTTATTGCCATGGAAGCTGGGAAGGCCTCTGGTTTGGGATGCAACCTGTGTTGACACCCTTGCTCCTTCCCATCTTCCTGACTCGGCTGGCTGCGCAGGCGCTGCCGCTGCAGCAGCAGAGACACTCAAACGGCGCAAATATAATAACCTCATAGGAAATTATTTATTTGAGCCTTTTGGCGTCGAAACGCTCGGGTCATGGGGTCCGAATGCACGTCTCTTTTTTAGAGACCTTGCTAAACGCTTGGTCGACAGTACACGTGACCAGAGGGCTGGCCTATTCTTTGGTCAAAGAATAAGCATTGCCATTCAACGTGGTAATGCTGCCAGTCTTCTGGGCACGTTACCATTCGACAGCGATGTGGAGGAGTACTATGACGCCCAAGTTTTCGTCTAGGATAGGTTTTTTTTTTTCATATTTGTTTATTTATTTTTTTGATACATTAGTATAAGTAGTTAGTTTTAAAAATAGTTTAGTTATTTTTTTACATATCATAATTTAATTTTAATAAGATCTTCAGAACCAATTAAATAAACAAACATCATAAAAATTGGCAACAAACATTACAATTTCATTTTCGAACATATCAAATTGAAAAAAACATATTAAATCAACATCCAGATAATTTTAACCTCTAAATTTGAATTTGGTTCTAGTTTGTGGGTTCGAGGTAATGGAGCAGAAATTCTCCATACTCGCACTTTGAATATTAACACAAATCATACAACAGCTGATACTGAATTATTGGAGCTGACTGGGCCTCTCCATGGGAAGCGTCAGCAATGATATACTAGAGGGTTTTGTTTGAAGATAATATTCGTTTTGCTAACTAAGCCATGTAGGTTAATATTGAAGAAGCAAATATGAAGAATATTCGCTTAGAGATGAATTCAATATTTGTTGAACAGGGCCTGAGCGTGATAGTTGGATTCATAGTATAATAGATTTTACTTTATTCCAAGCTATAATCTAAGTAATTTAAAAATAATGTATTGTATGACCATTTCTTATTTATACATAGGTACATACATAACGTCACGCCTGTATTTCTCGAAGCATTAAGCAGAGATGTACTATTGTAAACCCACATTTCGCCGATGCCGTTATTGAGTCGCCGTTAATAGGGGGCGAGCTTATAGCCATCTATCGGACACAGTTCCAGATTCCGCCCTGTAGTTCCTGCTTACCCCACTAGGAAAGCGTGATGTTATGTATGCATATAAGCGCAACTGCTGAGCGTGAGGTCCTAGGTTTGATTCCCGAGTCGAGCAGTGTTATTGGGTTTGGAAATTCTTAGTAGCAGCACGGAGTCTGTAACTGTGCCCGGTAGATGGCAATAAGCTCGCTCCCTATTACACGGGACTCAATAACAGCATTGGCGAAATGTGGGTGTATAATAGTTACATCTCCGCCGAACCTTTTGGGGAATACAGGCGTGATGCTATTTCGTTTTAGCGTTAGTGTCCTAACAAAGGGGAGAAAGTGAAACACTTACATCAGTAAATAAAGCCATTAAACTCTGTACTCAACAGAATATGTCTATACAATATAATGACGTCACAATAACTTTACTCTTCAGGGCTCGATAGTGAAATATATCAAATGATCATCGTTCACTTAACTTCGAATAAAATATCGCAAACATTACGAGTATATTTTGTACAAACTCTAAAGAAAATGTTGACTATGATTTTAGGCGTAAAAGTAAAAATATATCTTCCAATAATATGTAATCTTAACGTAACATATGTAGGTAATAGCATCACGCCTGCATTCCCCGAAGGCTTAGGCAGATGTGTATTGTACACCCACATTTCGCCGGTGCCGTTATTGAGTCCCATGTAAAATAAGCTCGCCCCCTAGGGCGAGCTTATTGCCATCTACCGGGCACAGTTTCAGATTCCGTGCTTCTACTGAGAATTTTCATACAGAAAGACCTAATAACACCTTACCCGACGCGGGAATCGATCCCAGGACCTCACGCTCAGCAGTCGCGCTTACGACCACTAGACAAATGAGGCAATCAAAATTAAATCATATTAAGTGCAATTGCGAAATTAAATGAATACATTTTTCAATCACTTTTACACGTCCTTTTTTAAACTAGATGGCGTCGGCATTTCCTATAACTATACCTGAGAAAAAATGCCGAAACAAACTCAAGGGTCAAGGTCTATATATTTTTGCGTTTTGGGTGAAGGGAAGTCTTAAGCAAAAAGAAGACGGCTTTGTAGCTCGTTTGCCAATATTTTGTATTATTTAACCACACGTCTTCTACATAATAGAACCTCCAAGGAACAGGGTTTAGTTAGTATCTTACGTGTCTTGTATGCAAAACCGCTTACTGGCCGCACGTCAGTACCTAACTAATGGTTACCACAAATGGTTGCCAGCTTCCACAGACCGCAATTTATTTTTACATTTGTATAGCAAGATATTCCACATGGGGGAGTCCAGCCTGAAAAACATATTTACATATAATTATTTGCCCATCATTATACAAATAATCACATTTAAATATTTTCCTTAGAAACAATATTTATTGAGAACAATGGAGTTATATTTCTAGATATCGGGGGTCGAGTTCTAAAACCGAACAAGTAACAAAAACCTACTTTTGAGATATTCAATGTTGAAAGTTTCATTGCGTTTATAAAGGTCAATATAAAGTTATTTAGATGCAAATTATACTTTTTGTCTCGCAAATATATTTAAAAAAAATGTTGTCATGCTTTTTAAGTACATAATGTAATTAGATTTTCTATAAAATCCAATTAAATGACACGAGGTGCTGACTTATCGGGTTTGACTACCAATTAAATAACAATATAATTAAAATAAAAGATATTTTATTGAGGCAAATATAAAAAACTACACAAAAAATATCATTCTTTATCAGATTGGACCGTATTTTTATAGTTAGAAATTTTCATATTTTCAATCAAGCCGTGTAATTCTTCTGGAATAATTTGTTTTTTTGCATAAATTAAGCAGTACTATTTTTTTGGTACACTTAGAGGGAACTGGCTATCATAAAGACTAATTCTAATTCGTCTACCAGTTGCCCTAGTTTTTGGTATGTTTATATATATTTAAAACGTCAATATGTCCGAAATTACTGACATATCATAATTAAAATACAATTTTATATCTATCGTACCGAATTCTTTTTATCTTTAGTTAGTTAACAGTTTCCACACAGTAGAAGGATTCTCTTCCACTCATGGACACTGTTAATAGATTGGTTTCTGGTAGCATGTTCTATCGCCGCATGCATAGACCACCTCCATATGTGTATGACCGGAGTCAAGAAACTTCTGCTCTATTGGTCTAATTTCTATACTGCCCAGAGTAACAGAGGTGAAACGTGTTGATTCCTGTTTTCGCCATTGCATGTATCCGATAAAATGCTTATTTATTTTACCGTCTTTTGTATTTGTTCTGAAAGGTAATAGAAGAGACATGACTGTGCATATCTCATAGAGTTGGAAGATAGGCACATGTCTCTTTACCCTTTTTACTATTAATTTCACTCCGGCAAAGACAGTATAGGGGAACGAGGTATGGTGTCCTTCCAATGAAAAGGAAGGATCCCCCGACCAGGCGAGGTAATAAGCCTGGCGGGCCAAAGCCCGACAGTTAATAACGGACATTCGTATATGTGTTAGAATCGTTGTAAACCCTCATTCAATTCAAGCGTTATTCGGTAGATGGGCCTCGTACATTGTGAAATTATTCAGTACTAGTTTACGTGAATAATAAAAATACTGACACCTCCATTTGGGATTTGTAATACCGCTTGCAGATCTATTGTAATGGACATAGATGTCTCATCGACCTAGCACGAACTTTAGAATATTTTGCTGCTTGGCAAACAATCTTCCGCTGTATATGGTATCCTGGTATTCATATTCCAGAGATATTTTACATTCGGATTTACTATATTTTTCGCAAAGGCTGCAAATGTCGTTTTTTTTCGGGCTAAAGAAACTGAAATTGTTATTTTCATTTAAAACTTTTCGGTAAACAAATTCTGATGCGACTGGTTTTTTGGTTTCTCTGTACATATGTTTTATTGACTTTATGTCTGGGGACAGATACTTTATTTTTCGTGTCTTTCCGACGGTATTGGGACTCTATTACCGGAAAAGACTCTATGTAGTCCTTGACAGATTGAACATCACCTGTATTAGTTTTAGTTCGTGGCATTTTCCTGCCACGTTGATCATATTTACTGTAAATGCCTACTGAATCCATTTTTGACACAGCATCGGTTATCAAATCGACGCTAATACATACACAAAGTAGCCATAAAAAACGTTTACGAAACTTGCATTGTATTTTTGCCTTATTTAAAAAAAGTAATGTTTGCTATAGACCCGATCCTTTTTACTTGAGGTTTTATTAAATTTTCTTGTTTTAACCTGATGCTGAAGTTACCCTGAAGTAACCACACGAGCAAGAATAACGTTCGTTTAATCTTTAAAATTCATTTCGTAAAAATTCCGACACAATGTATTACGTTCCAATGTATATATTGGCAGAGCTGGGCAAAATACATGCTTTGCTTTAATTAAAATACAAATTACAAAATACTATCTCGCATGTATTTAAAATACGAAATACAAAATATTTTTAAGTTGTGTATTTGAAATACCAAATACAAAATACAGTATTTTAACTATTTGTATTTAAAATACAAAATACAAATTACAAAATACAGTCAGGTGTTAGGGTTATGTAAATAGAATAGAACTAATCCAGCCCAGCCTGGATTGAAAATGCAAATTTACCAGTGTTGTTGCTGCCTAGATTTCGGGATGCCGTAAACCAGGTAAACATTGCAATATTCTAAAAAAATAGCCGTACATTTACAAAAAAAAATTATATAAAATTACGTGTACTGACTTATTCTCTTGTGTACTGAGTAGAGTAGCTTTTAGCTCTTCTTGTTCCATTAAATGTGAAAGAACAAAAAGTACAGATTATCTAGTAGTAGTAGTAGTTGAGGCAGTCTGACTGCCTCAACAGTTTAGTGGTCGCCAGCGCACTTGTTGAGCGTGAGGTCCTGGGTTCAATTCCTGGGTCGGGCAAAGTGTTATTGAGTTTTTCCGTATGGAAATTCTCAGTAGCATCACGGAGTCTGGAACTGTGCACGGTAGACAGCAATAAGTTCGCCCCATATTACATGGGGGAATCCGTCGGGGAGTACAGGCGTGATGCTATGTTATCTAGTTGCAAGACAAAAAGCAAAAATATGATACTACGGGCTGTTTCATTTCACAAGAAAAAAAATCAAACGAAACACGTTTCATCATTTTTCGGCTTAAATAGTTTTATATTGAATTTCCGTATTTCATAGCACGGTAAGGAGCACCCTGCCGTATGCCGTACATCGTATGTTTTGGAGGTTTCATTGCCGTATGAAACGACATTTGCCGTACTTTCGGCAATACTGCAATTGATACTTGACACTTTGACGTACAGTACAGGTGCAGTTTTGCCAACTTTAAAGATAGGATTGACATATTTAGCGGTCGCCATTTCGCTTACGAAAGCTATCGACCGCTATTTTCTGCAGAACACACCCATTCATAAGATCGCTAAATGTATTTATGTTCAAATTTATTTTGAAGCCATAAGTATTTGAAATACTAACTACAAAATACCTCAGCGTCAGGTATTTGAAATACCAATTACAAATTACATTTTTAAGAAGTAATTAAATTACAAATACAAAATACGTATTTGTATTTCAATTATGTATTTTAATTACAAGTAATTCAAATACTGCCCAACCCTGTATATTGGATTCCACCTTATCAATTGTTTAATAATTCGCAGAAATGCGAATACACCATATCTATAGATTACATCATCTTTTTTAACAAAATTCATTCCCATAAATCCCTTAAATAATATTATAGTATTTTAGTTTAATTAAGGTCCAGTTATGTTCGAAATAGTTGACGTAGTAAAATCCAATAACATGTTATTGTGGATTTCTATTCATCAATCACATGAAAGTACAAGGAGATAAATAAAATTATTGGGTATTTTATCTTATTCAAGTCTGTTGTAATTTTAAATCACGGAAAAGCAAAATACAATAAAATGTTTTAGTGGAATTTACTTTTGTTTATAAATGTTTTATTATAAAATATGAAAAAGAAAATTGAAATAAACACATTTATAATTATATTACCTCGTATAAAAGGTTAATAATCTATAAATACTAATACACTAAAATGCTGACAAATAACCATTATAGGATTTTTCCTTAAACAAAAATAAATAAATTTGGTGGATTTTTGTATGATAATAAATGTGAAAAGGTAAAACACTAAACTTTAATAAAATATATAATACATAATGATGTACATAATTCAATAAACTAAATAAAATACTAAAACCTTGTTTAATATCTCAAATCTTGAGTAGCTTTACTGATTTTTCAATTATGTTAAAAACAAAAAACGTTGGTCATCAAAATTTGGTGATATTTATCAGAAACAGTTCGTTACTCTGAACTCTTTGTGAACTACTTCAGTTCTCAGTAAAATCCAATATCGTTTATTGTCTTTGTCAGGCACGATCAAAGAGCATAATTACATCTCTTTATCCCACTTGTTCGGCCAGAATTTGGTATAAAATCTAGTGTTGATATCGTTCGGAGCAATAAATATATATTGTTCCTGGTATATATATGTGTGAGGTGAGCATGAGGTCCAATTCCCGGGTCGAGCAGTGTTATTGGGTTTAGAAATTCTTAGTAGCAGTATTCTTTGACAATTCTGTAACTGTGCCCGGTAGATGGCAATAAGCTCGCTTCCTATTACACGGGACTCAATAACAGCATACGCAAATGTGGGTCTACAATAGTTACACCTCCGCCTAACCCTTCGGGGAATACAGGCGTGATGCTATTTTATGTTAATGTTCTAACAAAGGGGAGAAAGGCACAAGTGAAACACATTCATCAACAAATAAAGCCATTAGACTCTGTACTCAACAGAATGTGTATCCTATCCTACTTTATCCTACTAATCCTATCCAACTTCCTACTAATATTATAAATTTGAAAGTTTGTGAGGATGGATGGATGTATAGATGGGTGGATCTTTGTTACTCTTTCACACCAGAACGGCTGAACGGATCTGGATGAAATTTGGCACAGAGATACATTATAGTCTGGAATAGCACATGGGCGACTTTTTAACCCGGAATATACGGGTTTGTAAACCACGCGGGCGAAGCTGCGAGCGGAAGCTAGTACAATATAATGACGTCACAATAACTTTACTCTTCGGGGCTCGATAGTGAAATATACCAAGTGATCATGGTTCACTTATCTTCGAATAAAATATCGCAAACATTATATTTTGTACACGCTCCAATTTTAGGCGTAAAAGTAAAAATATATCTTCCAATAATATGTAATCTTAACATTACATACGTAATAGCATCAAGCCTGCATTCCCCAAAGAGTTAGGCAGAGGTGTAATAGTGTACACGCACATTTCACGTTTGCTGTTATTGAGTCCCATGCAATCGGGGGCGAGTCTATTGCCATCTACCGGGCACAGTTTCAGACTCCGTGCTGCTACTGAGAATTTTTATACAGAAAAACCTAATAACACCTTACCCGACGCGAGAATTGATCCCAGGATCTCACGCTCAGCAGTCGCGCTTACGACCACTAGACAAATGAGGCAGTCAAAATTAAATGATATTAAGTGCAATTGCGAAATTAAATGAATACATTTTTCCATCACTTTCACACGTCTTTTTTTTTTAAATTAGATAGCGTTGGCATTTCCTATGACTATCCCTGAGGAAAAATGCTGAAACAAACTCAGGGGTGAAGGTCTATATATTTTTGCGTTTTGGGTGACGGAAAGTCTTAAGCAAAAAGAAGACGGTTTTGTACCTCGTTTGCCAATATTTTGTATTATTTAACCAAAAGTCTTCTACATAATAGAACCTCCAAGAAACACGGTTTAGTTAGTATCTTACGTGTCTTGTATGCAAAACCGCTAACTGGCCGCACGTCAGTACCTAACTAACTAATGGTTACCACAAATGGTTGCTAGCTTCCACAGACCGCAATTTATTTTTACATTTGTATAGCAAGATATTCCACATGGGGGAGTCCAGCCTGAAAAACATATTTACATATAATTATTTGTCCATCATTATACAAATAATCACATTTAAATATTTTCCTTAGAAACATTATTTATTGAGGACAATGGAGTTATATTTCTAGATATATTTTTCCAGAACAGTATTTTTATATAAAATACCTACCTATGTACGTATATTTGCGTTGCGTTTTGGGTGACGGAAAGTCTTAAGCAAAAAGAAGACGGTTTTGTACCTCGTTTGCCAATATTTTGTATTATTTAACCAAACGTCTTCTACATAATAGAACCTCCAAGAAACACGGTTTAGTTAGTATCTTACGTGTCTTGTATGCGAAACCGCTTACTGGCCGCACGTCAGTACCTAACTAACTAATGTTTACCACAAATGGTTGCTAGCTTCCACAGACCGCAATTTATTTTTACATTTGCATACTAGGATATTCCACATGGGGGAGTCCTAGCCTGAAAAAAAATATTTACATGTAATTATTTGCCCATCATTATACAAATAATCACATTTAAATATTTTCCTTAGAAAAAATATTTATTGAGGACAATGGAGTTATATTTCTAGATATATTTTCCAGAACAGTATTTTTTATATAAAATACCTACCTATATACGTATATTTTTAGCTATGTATGATAATATATCAAAGTCAAAGTCAAAGTCAATTAATTCTCCGTAATTCCAAGCGGCTTGGTCTTTACATGGGATCCTGAATCGTTTATAGTATTATAACTATATGTTTCCATGGAAGTTTATATTTTCCTCGCATATATAAATAAACTTATTTAATAAGGCGTTATCATGGTATTTAATAATCCTCTTTTGTTTAGTGTGTTTTCCGCCATTTACAATTTTTCCTTAACATACATTATCAGGTATATTGGATATTAACTAAATGCGTCAGCAAACTGCAAGGTAATTTTATAATCTTTAAAAAATGAGCGAATTACAACATTATGTTTTAATATGTTGCTATTCATAGATTTTTGTACCTACACTTTACTTAGGCCAGGATAAAATTTGTTAATTTGAATTTTGAATACCTAACTTATTCGAGATTTTTAAAGCTATTGAAAAATAAGGCAAAATTTAAAAATATTTGAGTGTAATAATATAATAATAATTTTACTTTGTAAATACTAAAACCTTGTTTAATATCTCAAATCTTGAGTAGCTTTACTGATTTTTCAATTATGATAAAAACAATAAAACATTTGTCATCAAAATTTGGTGATATTTATCACAAACAATCCGGGTACGTCTTAAAACTGCGGCCAGACACCGGAGGACGGGCAGCAGCGTCCTCTTACTGATCGGTGAGAAACGGTTCGTTACTCTGAACTCTTTGTGAACTAGGTACCTACTTCAGTTTTCAGTAAAATCCAATATCGTTTATTGTCTTTGTCAGGCACGATCAAAGAGCATAATTACATCTCTTTATCCCACTTGTTCGACTAGAATTTGGTATAAAATCCAGTACATTGTAGGTACAAAACGTTTTGATATCGTTCAGAGCAATAAATACATATTTTTCCTGGTATATGTGTGTGAATATGAATATTTGTGTTCGTAATTGCACCTATGAAACAGGAAAACTTTTAAAAGAGGCTGACGTTTTTTGAAAAAGGAATAAAGTTTTTATTTAAATTTCTCCTGCCATGACGTCTGTCGCTGACGTCAATTGCAGCTATATACGCCAAAGTGTACGAACTACAGTGCAACGCTGACGTGCGATCTCCTCGTAACTTGTGCAAGTATTAACGGTACTTGCTTTTTGTATACGTGACCAACGTCATTGTGAGAGAAATTTAGGCCTTGACTAATCCTCACCGTACGTCATAATCATAATATAATAATAAATATTATAAACTTATAATAATGTTACATATGGTTCTGTATGTTAATTTAAATGAATTATTGAGATATACGGATTATAAGTAGGTACATAAATTAAAGCGACAGTGAAAGTGGCAAAGAAGAAGAGGTTTTTGCATTAAAAATTAAATTGTTTTACATAAAAAAGTCTTATTTTTGTTTTACAGGATATCTCTGATACGTGAATCATCCCAGGTGGGTAGAGAAATATTCTAGAAAACAAACAATAAGCCTAACGAAAAATACCCCGAACTACTAACCCTTTTCCGAACTATATGTCCATGCGCTCGCGTCCGCTTCTATGTCCATTCATAGTAACTGCGAACTAGTGTCCATGTAGCCGCTCTAACAAAATCCAAACTGGACTGGACAAAAAACTGTGACTGGTTTAAATGTCAAAATTTTATTAAATCTCCCTCTTCTTTTCTTTCTCTTCTTCAGGGTTTGGCCTGTTATCCATCTCCCCGAAATCTCCTTATACATATATGTATCAGTAAATACCTTGTATGTATACTTAGGGGTCCTATTTTAACCCCAAGTACCTACAAAGCTAACTACACAAGGTCACACAAGGTCGCGCAAAGTCACGCTTGGTCGCGTGCCACGCTAGGCGTTAACAAATATTTAGCTACCACGAACACACATTAAAATTATTTAGATTGATATCTGTTTTAAACCGTTGAGGATAATTTTAAAGTAGCTTTTGGAGAATAGATATACTTATTATATATATTATGAAAAATGTAGTGGGTAGTATATTTCCTTAGTTTTAAGAAACCAATGTATATAGTACTTAGTATACTACTGTTTGTTTTCCTTAATGAAATAAATAAATAATAACCTATAGATTTGGATGGGCCAAATAGTAGAAAAGGAAGAAAATAATACATTAAAGAAGGCAAAAAAGTGAATAGGTACTTAAAGAAAAATAAAAACTTTTAACTAAAGAGTTTATTTTATTTTGAAGAGACACATCCACATTTTATGCAAATACTCGCGAAATAGCATGAGATTGAATCGGTTGAAATGAATTAAGTTAAAATTCTTAACCAATGTCCATTACGTAAGTTCCCCAAAGAGTAACTTAATTAAACTTGAGTTTTCAGGTGCCCAACTATTAATTATGTTACCTTAAAACGTAGCTGCGGACAATTAAGATAAAGAGAAATAAGTTAAAAAAAAAGATAATTGTTAACACTGTTTGTGTTTTCAATTAAAAAAGAAAATTGTTGTAACGTTTGTAAAGAAGATTTTATTTAATTTCTGCTCACTAACTCTTACCAAAATATATTCACTTTGTTCTTCAGTGTAACTTTTGTTTTAACTTTAACGGCTTTATTTTTAATTTGCTCATAATATCATCTAAATATCATGCCTGGTGTCTTGAAAAGTTATAATTCAAATCAATTATGTATTTATCCATATTGATTTGTCTCATAAATAATGAAAAATTAAAAGCTATTTTTTTTCATTAAAGAATTATAATGCCTCTACTAAATAAAGCGAGATTTTCTTAACAGAAAAACCCAATAATAACATAATTTCCAATCTAGAAATCGAACCGAAGACTTCCGCACCTCTGTTTGCGACTATGAGACTAATGAAGCTATCTCCTGAATAATATAACGGGACTTTATCAATGTTAATAAAGACCCATTCAGGACTTGCAACAATTTATTCCAATAATGTTTCTCATTCAAGCTAAAATCATTCACAATGAATGGGTTACATTAACAAAAGAGCAATTTCGTCCGGCGGATATTTGTTCGCGAGTATCACAAATATTTTATGTCGAACTCCATATGATTCCAAGGCATGTTATCTTAAGCATGGATCTCGATATCAATATATAAAGAACGATCACGCATCCAAGGACTGACCGCAAACTCAGCTTTACCTCCCAAATCAAGTCATCTAATCTGCACAGCAGACATAAAATAAAATTTCTCACTTAGTCATTATAAAAATCCCTGATAAAAAGAGATTTTTTCACAATTTTTGTCATTTATTTTTACCAGTATGTGGAGGTTTTTTTTTATATTAAAATATTCCAGGCACTTAATACGTGTAACATCATCATCTGCTTAGGCTTTTCCCAATTACATATATTGGGGTCGGCTTCCAATATAACCGGTTGCGGCTGAATATCAGTATTTTACACGAAACGACTGCTGACCTACGCCACCCAATTACTGGGAGACACTATTACTCTAAGGTTAGATTGGTTGTTAGACTATTTGGGCTACTGATACCCGTAACGACTGTCATAGTTCTTCGTATGACACCCGGGACCAACTGCTCAACGTGCTTTCCGAGGCACGGAGGGGTCTCGATATATGAGAAATGGTCACCCATCCAAAGACTGACCGCGTCAAGCGCTGCTTATCCTCGCAAATCGACTGATCAGCGTGGTAGCGATGTAGCTTAAAGTCTTAACTTAATGCATGTAACATTCACTCACATATACCTAATATCATATATGTACGTAAGATATTCAGGAATAAACAAATAGAGGAACGTCAGTTTAGTCCCTTCCGGAAACCGAACCAAAATAGAGATTAAAGATACCGTCTTTTTTATTAAATAACCTTACCGCTTGGTTTGGTTGGACCTGCAAAAATAAACATCAGAATGTCAAACCCCGGTATACTCAAGCGAGCCTAATAGGTTTATTTAAACACGGAAACGACTTCATTCAATTTCTGTGCCTTCTGCATACCCTCATGGGAAAAGAGTCGTGATTTTACGAGTATTTAACATTAGATATCATCATGGCTGTATTTCTGAAGGGTAAGGAAATGCTGCTATCGGGTCTAATCCACATTTCCCACGAGGTGGCCCACATTTTCAAACTCCCGGTAGCCCTTAAAGATTTTTCTTACAAGAACCTATTAACTATTTGCCGTACCCGGGAATGAAATCCCGAAGCTAACGCCAGCAATCCCGCTTACGATAATTTGATCGATGGGCCATTTTTGAAGAGTGAAATAAATACTAAATACTAAATATTACTAAATATTAAATTCAAGAGGTTTACAGACAGGCATATACAGTGTACCAAAAGTAAATTAATATATGTTATGGTAATATTTAGTATAAAATAATAGAAGTGTAATTATATTTGTGTTTCATAAATAAGTGTTAGCATGTAAGAAACTTGTTGTTATATGTTATATTAACTTGTATAATTATCTAACTTTGCTGTGCCCAGACAGGGTCCATAATGATACCTACTTAATTTTAATTTACCACCTAATCTACATTGTGGAATTGCAAATAAAGAATAAAGAATACTTCCAAGTTTGTTATCTTTCAGTTAATACAGATGAATGAAATAATACCAGTATTATTTTTTTCAATACTATTACTTGCATATATGTACCTATATTACATCACGTATTAGGGTATATTTTTAAATCAGGGGTCTTTGAACTTTGCTATAAAAGGATAATAAAATAGCTTTACTACCTAGTACTGTCCTCAACGATTCAAGGCGTACTTTTCACTTTGTTAATTACTTTTGTTTACCAAGTAATATCCTGTAAAAACCGAAAAAAACATGTTTTTATTTTGTAAAACTTTGTTTTGTTTATTATTCATTGCTTATAAATTGGTTTAATAAACATCTGTGGCCGTGTTAGACCTAAATTTATAGAAATATTTTTTTGGTTGTTATGGGCGGAGGCACGTCAGCTAGGTTGGGAGATCGATGACTACACGTTTACAGGTTCAAATCCTAATTAATCATGACAATTATTTATCACGTATACATTGGATGTACATGATGAAAATTTATTTACCTATGTTTCATCACTATCCTATCCTACTTCCTACTATCCTACTAATATTAAAATGTGAAAGTTTGTGAGGATGGATGGATGAATGGATATGTGTTAGTCAATCACGGCAAAGATAGATTATAGTCTGGAATAGCACATAGGCTACTTTTCGTCCCGGAAAAATGTACGGGTTCGTAAACCACGAAAAGAGGTTCAGGCGGAAGCTAGTTCAACATAATACAAAAGAAAGTAAGACTCAGTTGAGAAAATATTCCGTCAGAAAACTTACTTATTAAACCAGAGTGCAAAAAATGTAACAAATATTATTTTATATATTATTAATATCAATACAGTTTGACTGCCAAGTAGCGTCACAAAATCTGGTCCTACGTCTTTTATTCTACCCAACCTAACAGCTTTTCGGTCCTTTGTGACGCATAAACAAAATACCTATACAAATGACACAATTCATTAAGAGCATAGTATGCAGTGCCTAATATTTTTTAAGGAAACAGACTCTTCATATTTTTTATAGGGGTCAATAACTTGAGCTTAGAGTATGAATAAGACAAACAATCTTTAAATAATCAGTTTTATTTCCCACCTTTCTATAAATGATTGACTCAATACTACATAGTATCACGCCTGTATTCCCCAAAGGGTTAGGCGGAGGTGTACTATTGGACACCCACATTTCGCCGATGCCCTTATAGAGTCCTATGTAATAGGGGACGAGCCTATTGCCATCTACTAGGCACAGTTCCAGACTCTGCGCTGCTACTGAGAATTTTCATACCTACAGAAAAACCCAATAACACTTTGCACGGCCCGGGAATCGAACCCAGAACGTTACGCTCAGTAGACCAATGAGGCAGTCAGTGACTCTATATTGTTATTCTATATCCCGGATACAAACACTTACATCACACATGCACAAATACACAAACCCTAAATAACTATAGATATGTAAGTTGTACGTTAGAATGAGGAAAACTTTTAAAAAGCCATAACCATCCAAAGGCCAGTTAATTTATTTATGTTCTTTTTATTTTATTATTCAGTGTACAGTTAGGTTCAGGGTTAATAAATAGGTATGTATGTAATTCACGATGTGAAATAAATAAATAATCAATCTCACCATTTTATGCCTCATTGCTGACTAACTCTGACTGACTAACTGCCCCTTTGGTCTGGTGGTTGCTAGTGGGTTCGATTCCCGGATCGAGCAAAGTGTTATTAGCTTTTTCTGTGTGAAAATTCTCAGCAGCATCGCAGAGTTTGGAATTGTACCGGCAATAGGTTCACCCCTTTTACATGGAACTCAATAACGGTATCGGCGGGAAATGCGAGCAAAATAGTACACTTCTGGCAATCTTTTCTAGGAATACAGGTGTGATGCCTCAATATGGTATGAAATTATGCTCATAAAATAGAAAAAGCGCGTTCCTAAAACATACTTAATAGTAACATCCACTAAACGTGTAGAGAGAATCTAATGTACCCAATTATCCTCATTCACACCCCTATTATGGGTGGTATAATTAAACAATTAAAGCGCAGAGGTAATCTCGCGGTGATAATTTACCCCTGTAGCCGACTGTTGCCGACCTCGAAATAATTGTTGTATCAACAAATCTTAGGTATTAGAGAAAATGTTTTAAACATCTGACCTTAACTCTTTCATATTTTAGTTTCATTTGGTTTTCATAATACATATTTCAATTATTTATTTCCTTTCTTCGTGGGCAGTGCATATTCATAGTATATAAAAAAATTGTCTAGTCACAAGCATGGCTACTGAAGTACTGGGCTAAATACTCAGATGGGGAAAATATATTGGGTCAGAAAAAATCTCAGTAGTAGCTCGAAGCCTAAATTATGCCTCGTAAATAAGCTCGCTCTCTATTACATGGGACTAAATAACGGCATCGGTGAAATGTGGGTATACAATAGTCAGTGGCGGATTAAGTAAGCGCGAGGCCCGTAGCAAATTCTGCCGAGGGGCCCTTGCTCTGCTATGGGCTCTTAAATATAAAGTGACTTTTTGTAGAACTTGTGCGTTTACCATATGAAATTCTGTGTTTTATAATCGCCAACAAAATAATCGGTTACCGATTGTCTGACGTGGATTGTCTTTGTCCGAAAACAGGAGTAACCTTTCACGTTTTTATGACATCAAGTAAATTCAATATACCACGGCTTAGGTGGAGGTGGGCTTGGATACGCGGGGCTCCCTTTTACGCGAGGCCCGTGGCAATTGCTACTCTTGCTACGTGGTTAATCCGGCACTAACAATAGTACCTACACCTCTGCCTAACCCTTTAGAGAATACTGACGTGATGCTTTGTCATTTTATATTAATAAAATGCTTTTGAAAAACGATGTTATTTAAATAGAAACGTTTGAAATTGAAAGATTATGATAATCTTAAACCCAGTAAAATAATCTGTTGGTCATCATCGCTTTATTAGTTAAAAGTGACGAGAACACGTTAATATTGCCTAGTGATTTAGGAAGTTTGATGTGCCCTTAATCATCCCTAATAATATGAAGTAAAACTTGATAATAAATTATTTTCATCATCACTTTGAACTTTTATTTTAGTTGACTATTTATGTTTCTATGTTCCATTGAAAACAGCTTAAAAAATCTTGTTTAGTTGAAATGTCTGTCCAGACATGTAGTTAATTCATAAAAAAAAAAACTACCAACCTTTAATAAACTAGACACAGATAAAAAAATTACTCCAAACAAAATAATTTTGTTCCAACGAATTTATTTTCACGGATCCGCCAAATCCGATTACGTTTGCTGAAATTGAGAACACTAATAATGAAATTACACAAAAAATGGCCGAGATGATCAAAGGAAATATACGTAAAGTAGGAATTAGGAACGAAACCCTCCATTACTTGGTAACGAATAGTTATTGTTAAAATTACGTGAGGTTTTTCTTACAGACACATGTCTGGTAGATACTTTGTTGGTGTTTGGTGTTTTTTTTTGTCTACCTATATTTGTAATGTATCCCGCTATTACATGGCACTCAATAACAGCATCGGCGAAAGGTTTGGGTTCAATAACACACTTCTGCCTAACCCTTCGGGAAATACAGGCGTAGTTTATTGGATCCAAGTGTGAGATCCTGGGTTCGATTCCCAGGCTGAGCAAGATTTTATTGGATTATGTTAGAAAATTTCTCAGTAGAAGACCGAAGTTTAGAGTTATGTCCGTTAGATCGCAATAGGGTCGCTGCCATGAGACATGAGACGCTTACATGAGACTTAAAAACGGTATCGGCAAATGTGGGTCTACAATTACAGTTCTACCTAGCTTTCAGGTAATAAAAGCGTAATGGTATGTTACATAAATATAATATAATTAGTTGGTCCTTCGATACGGACGAAGTTGCGAGCTAAAAGTTACTGTTGGTTTACTGATAGAACCCTCCCTTTGAGAACTAACAATGTAATTATAATATGTAACTGTAATGTATTTACACTTCAAACGGGTTATGTAGGTATTGTAACACAAACCTAATTTCCCCCTTGTCATAATAATAATGGGATCCTTTTGATACATAGTGAGCTTACAGTAAGTTTTGATTACATTGATTTTCCTTAATCGCTCGTTTGAAGTTGGATTAAATTCATAATCATGTCTGAATTCCTAAAAAGGGTAGGCAGAGAACTGTTGTACATCCGCACATACGTATAAATATTCTCTTTGCCCAGTCCGAAATAATGGCTGATAAGAATTTTGTTTCAGAAATACCTCATACAAAATATCACATTGCCCAACCTGGGAAATTAAACCAAGAACCTCACACTGGGCAACTGCCCATTGTGAAGCCCATTGTAAGCGCAACTGCGTTTACAACCAATTAAGTAGTTACAAAGTTGAAACATGGTTAAACTACGTAACAGATTCAAAAAAAAAAAAACATGTTATTTTTTGCTACCAACAACAATTTAAAATAATGCGCAATAGAAACCTGCTTCTAAACATAAAACAAAGTTTAGTTGTTACAAAAAACAAATCAGTTAAAGAAATCCGTTATTGAAACTTGTTCATAAACGTAACATGCTGCTTCGAAAAATATCAACGTCATCATTACGATATCTTGTCAGCATTCGGTCCACGTTCGAAAACACGTTATTCTTTCGCTGAGCCGTATCTACGTATTGTAAATCAGTAAATGGTAAAGTTGATCCACAGCGATCAGTCCGGAAAATAGTTGGCTTTTGATAAGTTCACCAATAGCGTGCGGTTCATAAAGCCAAAAAGACACTGCCTACCCTACATAACTCAGATAAATATTTATTATAAGATATTTGAGGTGGCAAATCACATACATCATTATTTAATCGACAAGACAACAAACCAATACCAACATGCATCAAGTATTTTTGGTAAGTAAGCTGTTAAAATTTTCTGCCTACCCTGTCTAAAAACTCTGTGCACGCTGCTGACGTTCACTAGACATCACTCCTTCAATAAACATAATATTTTTATTATAGAAGTTACAGACAGTCCTCAAAATAGAGCATACATGGAGGTAGAAGAAACGGCAGCCCACGTGCTACTGAACTGCCTTGAGGTCGACACGATCAGGACCAAGTTCTTCGGAAACCCAGAATTTCTCAAGGAACTGGGGTGGATCGAATAAATCAGTATTTATTGATTTACCTATACTCAACCCTACGTGAAATACGCGATCTGATGTGGATTTGCGGATATCACCACGTTTATACCTATACCTATACAGAGTCGATTACTGAACGTGTATTAATACGTCATCGAGATCATTATGACGTGCATGATGACGTATTAACTCCTCACTGTTAATTACAGTAATGTACAGACAACGTCATAATTAAGTCAATGTCCGGTAGATGACAAGAGGCTCGCGTCCTATTACATGGGACTCAATAACGGCATCGATGAAATGGGTATACATTGCCTATCCCTTCGGAGAATACAGGCGTGATGTTATGATGCTATGTATTTTTTTTTCTATATTCCTTTGCCCCACCCTAGGAATAATTCCTGTATCGTGGGTGCGTTTACAAATACATGTATATTCACATATACAAACATCCAGACCTGAAACAACTATCACTACATCCAAATATTTGTTTCATGCGGGAATCGAACCCGCTACACGTAGTGCAGCAGTCGATCTCTCAATCACGATCGATCATTTTGACGTACTCGATGACGTATTGACACTCCTTGATTCACCGTAGTGGTGACGTCACGCCGTTTAATTGATGACGACTTCATAATGCTGGGATTAATATCATCAATAATAATTTTAGTATTATTAAGTCGTGACTACAATATCAGGCTAGTTGTAAACGGTTTTTTATTTACAAATTGTTTAATAATACTATTAGCTTTACAGTAGGCCTCATCATTACCTATCATGGTGGCAAGCGCGACTGTTGAGCGTGAGATCCTGGGTTCGATTCCTGGATTGGACAAACTGTTGTTGTTTTTTTTTCTGAATAGAAATTCTCAGTTGCAACACGGAGTCTGGAATTTTGCCCGGTAGATGGCCATAGGCTCGCCCCTTATTACATAGGACTACGGTATCAGTGAAATGTGGATGTACAATAGTACACCTCTGCCTAGCCCTTCGGGGAATACAGGCATAAAGCTATGTTTACAAGTACCTACCGCAAACATTATTATAATTTGTAAAAAAAAAACTGTGTGTCAACCCAGAGTTTGGAAGTGTGCTCGAGTGATGCTAATGGTCAAGACTAAGGCAAGGACTATCTTCTGCATATGTGGTTACCTGGTTATACATTGTATATACTAGTTCTATTTTATATTTAAATTCGCTTCACATGTCCCAACATTCTTGTTACTTCATTATTTTGTATTCTTTTTTTTTTTATCCGCTTTGAACTTGTACTGTACGATTATTACCTCACTATGCAATGTAACGTTTTGATAAGTTTATTTTTTCTTATTTAATTATTAAAAATAAATTAACGTTTTATATTTTGAAAACAGTATCCATTGAGTTTCTTGTCGGTCTCTTCTACATAGGATCTACCTATCTATCTTTGGAACCGTGCACCTAAAGTCTTCATTTATTAAAACTCCCTGAAAAGGCCTACTTAGTTGAATTAAAAAACGTTGACTTTTTCAGGCGCAATATACCTCTGCCTAACCCGTCGAGGAATACAAGCGTGATGTTATGATATATTATTATACTGACAATATTGAGTGATGAACCTCTTGTCAGGCTATTACCTCGGCTATTATTTCTGACTAGACATGAAACGTGAGTGAGGAGGGTCGGCTAGGCATTCTTGATTAACCCTGTTCCGCCTTGGTGGAGCACGTCACTCAATCTGTTTAGACCCGTTTACTAGGAACTACATAGTTACAATGCTTAGGATAATAATATGACTTTGAAAATAGCATATAGCTAATATCTGCTTATAATTTCAGCTTTTCTGAGGTTACATAAAATACGTGTTCGGAATAATTATTTGGAGTCAATATTGAACATTTTGTTCGCATTCGCGTTGCGTAGAGTGCTTTAGCTTATGAATAGATAACCGTTTTACGCGCGAATAAATTCAATACGCACATGAAACGAAAATTCTATAGAGCTGTATTATTCTAGCGAATGGTCGGCTCAGGCTCGGATGTGTCACCGTAAATGTATAAAAGATTGGAATTCTGATAACATTCCGGGAGCTCGTACAGATTTTGAAATTAGTTTGAATGATATTTTCAACTGATCATTAACGGTTTATGCTTGGTCAACGGTCTTTGGGTTCAGTTGCCTACCCGAGTGCCTCCGTCCGGCGCACCCTGGGAAGTCAGTCTCACGACGATCTTTGCTGATAGGCAGTATTAAAAAAAATATAACGTTACACCACACTAGGCCTTCTCCTGTACCGTGGGTACAGTTTACAAGCATACATGTCACAAAACCAGACCCGAAACAACTATCTGAATATCATAAAAATATTTGTTGCGTGCGGGAATACCAGTGAAAGAATTTTTAGAATCGGATCATTAGTTCCTGAGATTACCCCCTACATACAAACTTACAAACAAATTTTACCTCTTTATAATATTAGTACCTATATATAATATTATATCTGTATTCCTCAGAGGGCTAGGTGTCTTATACATCTATTTCGCTGCATTCGCCCACTTTTGTTATTGAGTCTATCTATTTAAAACACTGAAATATGTTCTCCTACCCTATCCGACTATAAAGTAAAATAAAACATTGCAGAAACAATAAACAAACGACTTAACGCCTTCCTTACATTTTGCTGAAAAGCGCCAAGATTAAGGAAACGAAGAGGAAAATGGAAAAAGGAGTGCCGTAATAAATAAAATCACCGATAATTATAAACGTAATTTAGAATTCAATTAAGTCTGCATTTTAAGTGCGAAGCTAAATTTTATCAAGGGAGACAAAGGCAAATGGCAGGTGACGTTAGGTCAAACGTCGTGACCATTCAACGTGTTAATGGAATGTTCGGAATCCTCATTTAGACCCAATGCCTTCCGTGGCACTTTTAGAAGAGATTTTATTAACTTAACAATCTTTGTCTCGAGATATTGTAATTTATTTATATTGAAAATGGGCTTGTCTCTTGTTTGAAGATTTTTTTCTACAATTTATTTAGGAGTGAAATACAATTGTAATTAAATATTTCTTTGTTCAAGCGTTTTCCTGCCTCAACAGAGTCCAAGGTAATGAAATTCTAGCTTTTTTACATTTCTTTTTGTACCAATTCTTTCGCTATTATACCACGGGTTATAGGCAAACATCCATCTACTCGTATTTCGTGAAAGCTATGTTAAAGAGAGACTCATAACAAAGCATCACGCCTGTATTCCCCGAAGGGTTAGACAGAGGTTGTACTATTATACTCCCACTTTTCGCCGCTGTTATTGAGCATCGCCATGTAATAGGGGGCGAACCTATTGCCATCTACTAAGAATTTCCATACAGGAAAACCCAATAACAATTTGTCCGAATCGAAATTGTATCCAGGACCTCAAGCAGTGGCGGTCGTGGGGGTCATGACCTCCCCAAAATCGTACAAGCTCAACTATAATATTACACCCCCACCCCTCAAATGTTTACTGCTAATATGACCCCCAAAATCTTTGGCTGCGACCGCACCCGATCTCAAGCTTAGCAGTCGCGCTTGTAACCATCATCATCATCAGCCAGAAGACGTCCACTGCTGTCCAACGAAGGCCTCCCCCAAGGGGGGGGGGGTTGCCATAATCCCCACGCTTGGCAGGCGGCTTGGGGATCGCAGTGGCTCACCGATTAGTGAGAGGACGCTGCTGCCCGTCCTCCGGTGTCTGGCTGCAGTTTTAAGACGTACCCGTACCCGTAGACGTACGAGACGTACCGAAGCAAAGCATATAAGCAGGCAAGGGGTACACTGTTGTCTTTACGAAATCTATTGATTTTGCTGTCGTGGGATACAAAACAATAGACACCCCACCTTCACAAAAAATATCCGCAAGTTCTGTATCTAGCAAAAATGAAACAAAATTATTAAGCGGGTAACTCTCAGTTATTACGTTTCAAGTGTCATAAATTCAATTTGCGTGATTAACAGCCTCTTTTCAGCCACCAGATAGCTTCCCAGTCTCTCTTTTCGACGATTGTACATGAAACGTAACATTACCGGATTTAAAAGATGTAAATGGGTTTACGTGATTCTGAGTAAGTAATGGATGTGATTTTAATGAAATAAGAGGGATATCTGGTAAAAGTAAGACTGAGTCATGGTACAGTCGAGTGGGCTATAGGTATCCGACACTAGGGGGATACGGAATTGCAGGCTTTACAGGCTGTGCTAAAATTTTTATCTAAGCTCACACTTGAGAATAACAGCACGGTTGGCGCAGTGGTTGAGAGATCGATTGCTGAACTACGTGTCGCGGGTTCGATTCCCGCACGGAACAAATATTTGTATGATCTACAGATAGTTGTTCCGGGTTTGGGAGTATGCCCATGTGAATTTATGTGTTTGTAAACGTACCCACGATACAGGAATAATTCCTAGAGTGAGTCAATGTTTAAAAAAAAAAGATCATTTATGTAATGTTTCTCTTAGTCATTTTTTTAGATACTGTTGCGACTACTATTCGCAACATGGCAAAAAATAAAGCGCCATCTATCGGAGTGAAGCTTCAACGCCAAACCATGAATCGCACTATGACAGTTTACAACGATTCTAACACATATACGAATGTCCGGCTTCGACCCGCCATCGCTAGGCTAACCACCTTGCCTGGTCAGAGGATCCTCCCTTTTCAATGAAGGAACACCACATACTTCGTTCCTCCATAATACCTAAGACGCGATTAAAACCATCTGCAGTACTGAAATAAGTAATATACATCGACTAAATACTACCGGTCCAAACAGATTGGTACCTTTACTAAATAATATAGAAATACAACCTATTTTGACCTGTACTTGATATTACCTGATAGTTATCGCCTCTTATAACGTTATGATACTATTTAATTATTTATCGTATGTACTTATTAAAGCTTTACTCTAAATCATAAAGTACAAAACTCCGGAAGCTTATTTCCGTCATTGTACATAATAACCTGAAATGAAATCAATGTCTTACAAAACACGCAATATATAAGATCAGTTGATAAGAACATTAAAGCTATTTCTTTGTTAGATGTCGACCTTTCTATTTTAAGATTAATCATTAATCCGTCATTTTACTACTACTGCCTCGTTGGTCTAGTGGTCGCAAGCGTGACTGCTGAGCGTGAGGTCCTGGGTTCGATTCCCGGGTCGGGCAAAGTGTTATTGGGTTTAAATTCTCAGTACCAGCGTGGAGTCTGGAACTGTGCCCGGTAGATGGCAATAGGCTCGCCCCTATTACATAGGACTCAATAACAGCATCGGTGGAATGTGGGTGTACAATAGTACACCTCTGCCTAACTCTTCGGGGAATATAGGCGTGATGCTGTGTAATGCCGTTATTTTATTTTCCTTATTTCTTGATAATGAACAAGTCATACTCAATTTTCCATTGTTTTATAAAAGGCAACAGGCACAGGCTTTTTTGTACTTTAGTATTTATTTTAAATCAAAATGTAGCCAAGTCCTTGTAAACGCGTGCTTACGCTTGTAAACTCATATACACTTATAACAGTATACGGCGATTACGAATCCGTTTATTCCAACATGTTAGAACATTTTCACGCGACGACAAATTGTCGCGCGACTGTGCTACAAATGGCTCAACGTGTGCAAAGGTTAAAAGGGCACGACTGTATCGCGTTTGCAACGCATCGTCGCACATTACGCGCGTGAACAGCGCTACAAAATGTCATCATGTGCAAAACCTTATTAAAATAATATTCCCAAATGATGTTCATTAAAACAACATATTAAGATATAAGTTATGTTGAGCAATAATATCTGTATTTCTCCGTATCGTGTGTACAGTTTACAAACATACATGTCACATGCACAACAACCTGATCAGAAACAACTATCTGTAGATCATACAAATATTTGTTCCATGCGGGGATCTAACCAGCGACACGTAGCACCGAGAGCTAATCGCTTAGCCACTGCGCCAACAGTGTCATCAGTTATGATGATATGATTTGTTTGAGTCGTATAAATATAAAAACTGTGTACGACATGCATTACCACGGAATGAGTGCTGCGTACCATTTCGGTGGGCCGAATTAAACTTTACGAAACAGGACTTGTCCATTAACAGGAACTTTGGACTTTTAACACTATATTTATACCTTTATACTAAACCATTGTTGAAATATGAAATATCTTTCTTATATCTGCAAAGCTATATAAAATTTAACAAAGCGATATCTATTGAATTATAGTTGAATGACTCGATAGTTTTAACGACAAGTCAGATAAAAGTAACGTCAGACACCGACAGATGGTCGAAATTACTATACTCATTTTGTTTAGGTATTTAACTAAAGGTAAACAATCTTGATGTGTCTTTTTAATATTTTTTGTTTAAAAACTCAGTTTAAAAATAAAACGCGACTAAAAACCAATGTAAAACAAGAATAACGATTACCAAATCAATTGAACCACTAGTTTAAGCAGTAGTTTATTTGTTTAATATGTGTTTGTGTAAAAAGTCACATCAAGATTGTTTACCTTTATTTAAGTACCTAAACAAACCAAGTATAGATACTTAAAAAGGTTTGTTATACATAATCTCAGAAACTAGAATACGGTAGATGACTACTAGTCATCCGAGATACTTTTTATGAACTGTCAAAAACGATATTTTATTCTAAAAATGTTTAGAATACTAAGGCGTGACGTCATAGTTTTTAATTGCCATCGACATACTGTGTACTTTTGATAAATAAAAAATTTGAAACGCCAAAGATAAGCAAGAGATTAAGTTTTACTGAGTTTTTAGAAGGAAAACTATTTACCAAACAAGATTTCAGAATTTATTTTTGATGGAGTCATCTAGCTTATTAAATATCACGAAACTATTTCACTTCTAAAATGATAATAAATCCAAAATGCGCTATCTTCACTACAAAGTCACAAAAGGATGTCAAATGGAGCTGAGAAAAACGCTAGCAGCTATACTTAGCTGGACTTGACAAAAGCGGCGGCCATATTTTTATCCAATTTAAATTGTATTGGCAGCTTCGCTGGCAAGCATTTGACAATATCATTTCTTGCTACATTCTATGTCCATTTGACAGTAATGCAGAGATAAAGATAGATAGAATAATCCAAAGATGTAGAGATCAATCAATTCGGGATTAACAGAAAAACATTGTGGGTAAACATTATCAATTGGCTCAAAGAACATCTAGATAATCTATACAATAACCAAGAGCTTATTATTACTCCACGCCTGTCTTTACTAAGATCTATAAATCAACCAACAGACATTAAGGATACACCAATTCTAGTATTATATAAGGTTATCTGTTCTTTCTTCAGTTTTTAGTAGCGGTACATACCAATATTATTGGCCTTATGCACTATCTGGTATGGTATTATATTGTAACTAGCTTCCGCTCGATGCTTTGCCGCGTGATTTACGAACTAATGCATTTTTCCGGAATAAAAAGTAGCCTTTGTGCTATTCCAGACCAGATGTGTTCAGCCGTTCTGGCGTAAAAGAGTAACAAAGATCCATCCATCCATCCTCACAAACTTTCACATTTATAATATTAGTAGGAAGGATAGGTGTATAATATAAAAATAAAAAAGTACGACCTAACATCAAAAACTCATCCAAAAAAAATTCAAATGATGTATAATATAAGATTATATGTATATAAAATCAACATTCACACAAACACGTGAGTGGCTATATGTTTGACTCTAGCTATTGTATGCAAACAAACACCAAAATGTTGTTTAAATTACTAACTTTTTTATGCCTGTATCTTCTATCTGTGCGTCACATTTCTTTACAACGCTAGCTCTTGCCCTGTGGCCGAGACTACGTGGCCCTTACCAGAATCGTGTTGTACCAAGAGCAGTTGCTAATGAGCGACTGCCAATTAATCCTGTTCACGAAATTTATCCTAATAAAGGGAAAGCCACCACTGCTATTAAGACTGTGATCTTATGACACCTGGGACTGACTTCTCTGAGTCTCTTATCAGCTTCAGCTTCTTCTCTTATATGTTTATATATATATTCATTCACCGTTGGCCGCATATGACGCATAACGCAAGCAAAATACGACTTTCTGTTGTATTAAATGAGTCGCAATTTTGATTCTAGCTTGCGGTCGGTATTTTCTTTCCACAAAAATAATAAACAATTTTCTTAAGCTTTGCCCCACTCTAGAAATTATTCCTGTAACGTATCCACGTTTACAAACACAAATATTCACATGCACAAAGACCCAGACCCGAAACAATTATCTGTAGATCATACAAATATTAGTTTCATGCAGAAATCTAACCTGCGACCGTAGTACAGCAGTCGATCTCTCAACCACTGCGCCAACCGTGACATCACAATATTTATAATCTATTGTATCCATTTTGCGTCACTTCACAAACTCTTCTTGGTTCATGCTTTTCGTAGCTCCTCACATTGCCAAGACGTTTTTAAAATATAATGGCTAAATTATAGTATTGACATATGAAATGTCAGTACTATAATTCAACAACATCACAAAGCACTTCAGCTCGATTATGCATGAGACAATTATCACATAAACGTTTGTACTAATTGCCTGAATTGTCTTATAGGATTCATCTTCTAATAGTTCTGATGGAGAATTAATGTAACAAGAACGTTTGTCTAACTAGATATCTAAATTACACGCTAACCTAATTCAGACGGACGTATTCTCAGATGAATAGACAAATTACGAACGATTTAGCTAATTTAAGTTCAATTTAGAATTTCAAATTGGTGGGTAAACAAATGATTTATGAGAAAAACTCCGTTAATAGTAGCTTATTTTAAATTTTATTGTTGATTATGTAAGATTCAAATCAGATTGATTCACGTGAAATCGTGAATAGATAGGTACAATTGCTTTTTGAATTATCGTACTTCTGGTCACCTTATTTTAAATATACTCAATAACTTTGAACCACATTTTTGTAACCATGAAAAGCTTTTTATTAAAATTCTTAGATAATATCATAATGGAACTTCCGCCATATGAAGAACTAAAAGAAAACTTCTATTGCAAGTGAATTTTTATATTGTTAAGTCCTATATAGTTTTATCTTAATAATTAATTTTGACGCCTATACCAGTTTTTGTTTTGTCTTTAAAAAAACGTTGTCCCACACTATATATCTATGGATATCTCCTGTATCGCGGATACATACAAATATTTTTTTCCGTGCGGGGATCGAACACGCGACACGTAGCGAAAGCTAATCGCTTTGCCACTGCGCCAACCGTGTCGTCAAATTTATTAATTTACAACTGAGAGCTCAATTTCCGAACGCGTCAATTCGATCAGTGATATAATATAAAATAATATCCGTTCTGTCCATTTTATAATTGTCATTCCTATATTACGTTGTTACAGTATAATCCTCTGTGATCGTAATTGTTCTAATTTGGTAACATGAATAATATGATGCTTCGGTTGGCGCAGTGGTTAAGCGATCGATTGCTGCGCTACGTGTCGCAAGTACCTGCAGCGTAAAAATATATTTTATATGAAAATGAAAATTAAAAAAGTATTTATTGAAAAAAAGTACAAATGTTTAACTTAACCTATGAGATCAAAAAAGAAAACTTATAGAATTTGTACATTTTTATGATTTGAGCACAGTAGTTATTAAACGTGGTCCCCACACTAGGCATGCCTGTATCGTGGGGTCCCAGGAATACGAGTTCACATTTCAGTGTTGCCTCTAGCACTACGCAAATTAAAATAGTTAAGGTTTTAAGTAACAAAAATATCAGTAATGGCTAAAAATCATCATCATCATATGACCTACAACAACACAGCATTTGTAATTCAGGCATTGTATAGAATACCTAGTGATTCTATCCTGCCTACCGCGTATTTGGTAATATTTTGTATTGTATAAAATGCAAAGTATAGAATAAATTATATTTCATACTTTGCCTAAACATATGCACATGCCTATTAAAGGCATTCTATAGAATGCCGACAACTTATACAAAAACGTATATAACACACAATATTTACATATAAGGCGACAATAACTTATAGGCGAAGGAGTAATGTTATTGTCTTTTTCTATCGTGTGCCTTAAATCTTTCTATTAGGGGTTAAACAAGGATTTATGTTGCGAACGCGTTTCTTACGTCTTATGGGATATTCAAAACTGTAAATAATGCCAACACGAGGTTGCTTATGGGATAAAGAAAGATAGAAGGATACTTTTATTGTATACACATCAGAAATAACAACTAAGTAAGGATGTAAAACAAATATTTAGCCAAAGAAATGTGCTTTTATACGTACGTCTAAAATCAAGTAGTTTTTTTTTTTGTTTTGATGTTGAATTTGTGATTGCTTTTCTCTGGAAAAGACAAAGGGTTCTTCCGAATTCTTTACGGCTAAAAAGCACAGTATTCCTTTTATTATACATGAAACATTTTCAATAAGTCATATTTATTATTGAATATTAAACTTTTTTACTATAAATTATCTTTGTTCAAATGCCACAATATAGGGAAAATTTATACAAATAAATAAAATTGAAGTGTCTGTTTGTACTGTCGAAGTAACAGCTTCTTACTAAATGCATATACATATAATTATATACGGTATACATACCATATATTTTTTTATCTGTCTGTTTGTTCCGGCTCATCTCCGAAACGGCTGGACCGATTTTAACCGGACTTTCATTGGAAGATAGCTCATGTTATAAAAAGTAACTAAGGCTACTTTTAATTTCGAAAAAGAATTAGGGTTGCGCGTAAAAAATGCACGGGTTTGTAATCCACGCGGACGAAAGCTAAAAGAAAATAAAATGATATAACGTGTAACACCACACACTGTTATTGTTAGAATTTTTATTTTATGTGTTATATTCAATACACTAGCTCACTATACACCAAGCACCCGACTTCCATAAATGCTCTCTTCAACCCTCTTCTTAAGGTACGGTTACACCATCGAATGACCAATTGACTGCTGTCAAGTCAAGCTGTCCTAACTACTTGTATATATGAGACAATGTTATTGTTTTTATTGATTAGATACAGTTATATATATAAACACTATAGAGGCCCTAGTGTAAGTTTCTTTCGACAAACTCGATTTAACGCATCGAACGCGTTCGGCGCTCCGATTGGTCCGTTTCGTGCTCTCCAACAATTGGAGCGCCGAATGCGTTTGATGCGTTAAATCGAGTTCGTCAAAATAAACTTACACTAGGGCCTCAGTTATCCTATTTTTAACGTAAATAAATAAGTAAAATAGTTCCTGTGCACCTTTTTATTTTTCGATATATGCTCATAGACACTATATATCTTCACATAACTCAAGAAACTGTCTCTTAATTCTCCAGGGTAAACGTTATAGACAGATTAACGTAGTCTACGTTAGACTAAATATTCATACAGTCAGATGTCTCGCTCCGTGATAGAATGCAAACTCCTTTAATATCTGTCTAACTTCAGTATATTTGCATCCCGATCATGCTCACATTGTATGTTGGAGTAACATAATGGAATACGACCTTTTATTTAATATCTAGAAGATAAAACTGGGCTATTTGGAAAAACGGGGCCATTTGAGAAACACTGGGCTATGCTATTAACATTTTTTAAAGCAATTCGGTAATATTTTAAAAACTAAATCAAAAATATATATGGCTGTTTAAAAGCAATAAAGCCATAGGAGAGGTTTTTACTTGACTCTATCTGTATTAGCCTCGCGGTTCCCAAATGTTCCCATTTTACAGTACATCTAAATCAACAGTAAATATTGCACTGTGGATATCAGGTATTTTGCTGTTAGTCGGGAAAAGTCTATTTCCATTAGAGGAACAGGCTTTAGGTAAAAAGCTATGGCCTACATTAGGACTGCTTGTATCGTGCGTACGATTTCCACGCAAAAACACTCAGAAAGCAAGGCACCAATATCTATTGCACAAATATTATGTTCAGTACAGTTTCCAATGGACCGATCATTTTATAGTATGTGTGAGTGCTTAACGCTATATTTTCTGACATTTTGTTTAAATATATCACGCCTACTTGTTTCAAATTTAGACGTGATGTTGCTATACTTATACTGAGTCAGCTATTCAAATAAGTATATATATATGAAATTTCATTTTAATAAGTAATCTTAATACTACTTTAACATTTTGACGTTAAGTAATTGCCAAAATCTCGAAATCCTATCCAAGGACTGATTTACAACCAGATCATTTTCAGTCGTGATTTATAACTACCATTAATCCTAGTTCCTACTTTAACGGTACATTAAACTAGTGATTTTGATCCTGGATACCAAATGAAGACTTAATTTCCGGACTTGTCGTTCTGTGATATATTATGGAATGAATAGGATGAATCATGAGATATGGGAACATATTATTACAAGTGGTTTGCTGCTTACGCATCTGTTTCCATTTGTATAAGGCTACGAATACAGATTTAATTATCGAGAATATCAATATAAGACAAAACGCATTTTATGCCATATTCGTCAAAGCATTAAGTTCTAAAAACAATTGCGGGTTGATTATTTGTATTGCTAAAGAGAGGATAAATTATATTTCACCGTTCAAAAAAACGGTCTCAATTCGGTCAACTGATAGCCGATTTTCCAGTAATAGGCTGGAAGATGACATTTCGTAGGTGTAAAAAATTCTATACACTGTACTACTATGGGTAGTATATACGGTGATACTAATTCACCTATCGAGCTTGATTACAGCAATTTCGTCCCTAGGCGGTTCATTACATTACGCTATTTATGCAAACGATTCAAGTCTCTTAATGTCTCTCTTATCAACTATTCATGTTCATATTCCACCATCGATCTGGTTCGCTGTTCAAACTTAGTATTTATTTTAAAAACATTTAAGTTCTTTTTTTAACTGTACGTAGATTTTTAAGACTAATTAAAAAACCGTGTCGTGTTCCATGAAAAATAGCATAAAAATTCGTCATGTCATACCGGAGTGCCGGTGTCACTATATCCACACATAACCCTTGTTTTTTTTATACCTTACACCCATATCTTGTGACGTTATAACTCACCCGTACTCATAACATTATGCTTCGAATATGTTCCTAGTTCGTGTTTTAGGAACTGTTCTTTGTTGTAAACAATATTTCAATATATTTTTAAGTGTAAGATTAGGTAAATAAACATATTATTAAATAAATCACAATGCATTCTCAATCCACGATTAATATGTTTACTTTATTTTAATTTATTTAAACAACGCTTTCAACGAGGATGCATCCATGTTGAGTGGCAGTTCTTCACATATCGAGACCCCTCTGTACTTCGGAAAACTTGTTAAGCAATTATATTAAATGGCGATTTTTTTTAGATATTGCCCCACACTAGAATTTCTCCTCTCTCTTCTATGCTGGAGTTCTGTTACAGCTCCATGAGAAACCAAAGAGTTCTAGCCTCTAGCATTATTCTGAATCGATAAAAAATATGGTTTCGACTTTTCAACTACTCTATGATGCTCTGCTGGCACTGGAACGTGAGTTCTGTAATCGGAACTTGTTCTATGTTGGAGTTCTGTTACAGCTCCATGAGAAACCAAAGAGTTCTAGCCTCTAGCATTATTTTGAATCGATAAAAAATGTGTTTTTCGACTTTTCAACTGCTCTATGATGCTCTGCTAGCACTGGAACGTGAGTTCTGGACTCGGAACTTGTTCTGTGTTGGAGTTCTGTTACAGCTCCATGAGAAACCAAAGAGTTCTAGCCTCTAGCATTATTTTGAATCGATAAAAAATGTGTTTTTCGACTTTTCAACTGCTCTATGATGCTCTGCTAGCACTGGAACGTGAGTTCTGTAATCGGAACTTGTTCTATGTTGGAGTTCTGTTACAGCTCCATGAGAAACCAAAGAGTTCTAGCCTCTAGCATTATTTTGAATCGATAAAAAATGTGTTTTTCGACTTTTCAACTGCTCTATGATGCTCTGCTAGCACTGGAACGTGAGTTCTGGACTCGGAACTTGTTCTGTGTTGGAGTTCTGTTACAGCTCCATGAGAAACCAAAGAGTTCTAGCCTCTAGCATTATTTTGAATCGATAAAAAATGTGTTTTTCGACTTTTCAACTGCTCTATGATGATCTGCTAGCACTGGAACGTGAGTTCTGGACTCGGAACTTGTTCTATGTTGGAGTTCTGTTACAGCTCCATGAGAAACCAAAGAGTTCTAGCCTCTAGCATTATTCTGAATCGATAAAAAATGTGTTTTTCGACTTTTCAACTGCTCTATGATGCTCTGCTGGCACTGGAACGTGAGTTCTGTAATCGGAACATTTTCTATGTTGGAGTTCTGTTACAACTCCATGAGAAACCAAAGAGTTCTAGCCTCTAGCATTATTTTGAATCGATAAAAAATGTGTTTTTCGAGTTTTCAACTGCTCTATGTTGCTCTGCTAGCACTGGAACGTGAGTTCTGGACTCGGAACTTGTTCTATGTTGGAATTATGTTACAGCTCCATGAGAAACCAAAGAGTTCTAGCCTCTAGCATTATTTTGAATCGATAAAAAATATGTTTTTCGACTTTTCAACTGCTCTATGATGCTCTGCTAGCACTGGAACGTGAGTTCTGGACTCGGAACTTGTTCTTTGTTGGAGTTCTGTTATAAATCCATAAGAAACGAAAGAGTTCTAGCCTTTGACAATGATTTGAATCGATAAAAATGTATTTTTCGACTTTTCAACCGGTTTACCGTGATCTGCTAGTACTGGAACTTGAGTTCTGGACTCGGGACAAGTTCTCCTTTGCAGTTCTACTACGGGCCAATGATAAACGAAATAGTTCTAGCCTTTAGCAATGATTTGAATCGATAAAAATGTATTTTTCGACTTCTACGGGAAGTTGGCAGACCATTTTTTCAATCGGCATTTTTCAAGGTTAAAACGCCAGAACTATTTCCGAAAACTATCAGGAACTATAGAACTCAGCCGCATGCGACAGGAATTCGCTTTTTTTTTTGATCTGCTGCAAAATGATCTGCTACGGGAAGTTAGCAGATCATTTTGCCAATCGGGTTTTTTCAAGGTTAAACGCCAGAACTATTTCTAAAAAGTATCAGGAACTGTAGAACTCAGCTGCATGCGAAGAGAACTCTCATTTATTTTTGATCTGCTGGACAATGATCTGCTAAGTTCACCATCATAATTTCTCCTGTATCGTGGGTACAGTTTACAAACATACATGTCACATGCACACACAACCAGACCCGAAAGAACTATCTATAAACCATACAAATATTTGTTCCGTGCGGGAATCGAACCCGCGACACTTAGCTCAGAAAGCTAATCACTGAGCCACTGCGCCAACCGCGTCGTCAATATCTTCGTATATCACGAGCTAATAACTTATTTAAGTCAAAGGTGAAATTAAGTTCACCTTTAGGTTTATGTGCCAGCTCTGTACGTAAACTACTTATAATTAAATAAATGGCCCTTCTATAACCATTCCCCCCGGCTGATGTCCCCAACTGGGAGAAAGTATAAGGCAAAGGGGACGAAAAAAAATCGTGTGCATGTATAATGCGGTTTGTGATTATGCCGTTAATTGTAACAGTTTTGAGAAGACTTATGACAGTGACCGTCAATGAATTAGAATGTAAGCAAAATTCAAATCCTAACATATCTCCCCGCCGTTGTAATAAAATATTTCCTCACTGGATGTGTATAATCAGAACCATTTAGAATTTATCCAAGTTTGTCCAGTTTCAACTTTGCCTTGCAATCTAATGTTGTAAAAGTTGTACAAGTTTCTGCAATAAATCTTTTTTTTTATGTGTAGAATATATCCAACTAAGTGTGGTCGCTCTCGAAAATGTATAACCATTCACCAGTATCAAGTCTTTGCCTCGCTGATATTTAACTATTTGATACTCTGCAATGAATGTTCTCCCAGTAACTAGATGGTGGAGATCAGATGGCAGTTGCTCCGTATAAAATACTGATATTCAGCCGCATCTGGACAGACTGAGAGTCAACTCGAACGTAGCTAGGATACGGATAAGCAGATGCTGAGTTCTATGAAAGAGTCATACATACACAGTGCCGGATTAACCACGTAGCAAGAGTAGCAATTGCTACGGGTCCCGCGCAAAAGGGGGCCCCGCGTATCCAAACCTCCGCGTAATTTTTTGAGTGAAACTTATTAAGACGTGGTAATATTTAATTAACTTGATGTCACAAAAACGTGAAACGTTACACCTTTTTTCCGACTAAGACAATCCACGTCCGACAATCGGTAACCGATTATTTTGCTGACGAAAATAATACACAGAATTTCATACGGTAAACGCATAAGTTCTACAAAAAGTCACTTTATACTTAAGAGCCCATAGCAGATCAAGGGCCCCGCGATGAAATCTGCTACGCGCCCCGCGTTTGCTTAATCCGGCATTGTATATAGATCGTTAATATTGTAAGACAGCAAACGTAGTAGCCCGTAGTAACAAAAAGCGGATCTTAAACAACAATATCCTCTTGAAAGCTTTAAAACGACACAACATTAACCACAAACTCACATTACTGGAGATAGTCGGGCGATTTATTAACTTAATGTAACGCGTTGACCAAGCGTGCAGCGTGCAAGCGTCCAGGAGATGCATCTGAACTCGTATAACGAGTAGCTTTAAAGCGAACCACGCTCTACACAATATTAGCCGTCGTCGAGAACTAATCTAGTGACTATATTAGTTTGTAGATTACATTCTCGGATGACCTGAGATGTTATGTAGGTACTCGTAACGATATACGTTACTCGTATGATTTTGCAGAATAGACCCCCAGATTAAAATTTTGTGTGCAAAGTTTTAGCAGTCGCGGCTAACACTCCCCAAAAGTTTGGTTGGGCTTTTACATAGCATAGCATCACGCCTGTATTCGCCGAAGGGTTAGGCAGAGGTGTATTATTGTACACCCAGATTTCGCCGATGCCGTTATTTAGTCCAATGTATTAAGGGCGAGCCTATTGCCATCTATCGGGCACAGTTCCAGACTCCGGGCTACTTCTGAAAATTCCATACAGAAAAACCCAATAACACTTAGCCCGACCCGGGAATTGACCCCAGATCTCAGAACTCGCGCTGGCGACCTCTAGACCCATGAGGCAGTTCTTGGTTGGGTTTTTCTCAGATTTTAATTAAGCATGTCTCTTAGTAATACATAACTGAAGGTTTTACACATATTTTTTTAAAACTGGAATTGACTCCATGACCCATGGTATACCAGTCAATCTTATTCCATAGAAGACGTTATATTTGTGAAAGAAGTCAGACAATTAAAAATGCCTCAGGCATTTTCACTTCTTACCTTTCATTTTTTGCACACACAAGATCACAGGAACATAATAATAAGACATTGTTTGAGAACAGCTCACGAAACGCAAATGAAGTTCATATAAAACTCAACAAAGGGTTGGTGTTATCTTCATCCTTAATTCTTGCAGTGACAGCATTTCTGCATGTGATTTGTGTGACACCCACGATAGAGGGGTTGTGAAAGCGTAATAATCACATAAATTACAGAATCATATAGCTCCCATCCGTTCCCATCTCTGCAACAAAAGGTCCCCCATTCAACTCCCATTTCCGCTTCAACGTGTCTCCAAGTACTTTGATCTTGTCGAAAACCAACTATTTGTAGCCTATTATGGATTTAGCTAGTACTGGCCGCGTTAGACGGGCTTTGAAAGTCCCTAAATAGTTGGAGCCTAATCAAAAGGATTCAATAGTCTTGGAGTTAGATTTGTATGGATATTAATCCGGTCGCTCTAAAGTTTGATTTGTTTGAAGCTGGTTACGCTGGTACATAAATGTTTTATTAATTTTATTCTTCTATAGGATTTAGAGCGTTCTCCTTATTAAAATGTAAAGTAACTAATTGGTTATATATTTATAAATCATTTTGTGAACAACTTTTTTCATATTTTTTTATTTTCGAATGTGACGCGGAATGATCTGTATTGAAATGAAAGTCCAATCATCATCATCATCATCATCAGCCAGAAGACGTCCACTGCTGAACGGAGGCTTCCCTCTAAACCACCACATCGAACGACATTCCGCCACTTGAAAGTACAATATGAAAGCTTTATTCGCAGAAAAAAAATCTCGACACTCGGGAAAGAACAAAGTAAATCGAACAAAAGAAATTCAAAGTCTGTTCACTGGCTTGAATGTCAAAAATTCGAAGGCTTTCATTAATTCTAAAATCCACAAAGGAAACCTTGTACACTAAACCATCATCTAAGTGCACAAGAAGCAAAATTTAAGCATTTACACTCACCTAGTGTGACATTACTTACCAAAGTTGAGAACTTGTCTGCCTCCAGATGGCGTCTTCTCAAGCTCTCAGATCCCAAAGTTTGCTGCGCACATTTAACTTGAAACATAATCCCTACTAAATTTAATAAAACACATAATACCTAAAGGAATTCAATGAACTCAAATGAAAAAGTTGTTTTAAGCTTTCATACGTAAGTATTTCATTGGGGTGGATGTTATCGATTGTAATAAGTGCTTTAGTATCTGTTTTATTGGCTTTAATTTTGTTCTATTGGATCGAAAATTCTTAAGGGAATTCGCCGTAGGTGTAGAAAGAAGATTTTCTTAAAAGAGAATTATGATATTATGGAAAAGGGGCGAGCCTTAAAAATTATTTTTATGAATCAAATTTTTAAGTGATTTACACAAGGGAGCTTACACGATTTTTGGAGCAGAAATATTGATTAAATAAATGAAGTAATAATATACAGAATTATTCGCGTTTATTTTCAGATAATACACGTGCAGAAATTAATAATACCGCAGAAGCCTGCTCATTAATATGTTTACAGTGATTGTAATTGATGAAATATGAGAGCATAACCGAAAATTAATGAAATTCAACTATCCGGCATTTATATCTCATTATAAAAAAACATTGAACCTCATAACGGAATTTTCCTTATTTCAACCAATAACAGAAAAAAATCAGAAAAGTAACTTGCATAAACATTTCTAGAACAGCCGAAAATCGCAAACAAAGGATCAGTTGAAGAAATAAAGGAAGAAATATAAATAAAATATGAATGTGATTCGAAAACGGAAAAAACAGGAGGTATCAGTGCCGAAGGTAATCAATGAGAATGGAGTCCGTACCCCATTAATATTTACTTTACGACACAATCGAAAACATTGCATATTGGACGTTCATAACATTATCGGAAAAATGGATTCTCTCTGTCCAATCGTTTGTCTGCTTTAAATGGACTGGACACTGGAAGGACATTCCATTATCGTATACAATATTCATTACCGGTATTTTTATTGTTCACCTTTATTTTGGCTCTCGTGAATTTATAACAAATGTTACTAGAACGCAGTTTTATCTCAATATCTTAGATAAATTAGCACAAAGAATAGTTAAAGCAATTGGATAAAAATTCTTCTTATCGGTTGACCGGTAGAACAAAGAAATGAAGCAGTGATTTTCTTGGAGTCCGAAAGATTAATTATGGCAAAATTTCTTTTCAAAATGAACTTTCTGATAATCTAATTTGAACTCCATAATCAGCAGCTCCTAACGTAACCGAAAATTTATTCGCCAATTCCGTGATTACGCTTTTCAGATTCCGTACTCTGCGAAAATATTTATTTCAAGATGAAGTAAAAAAGTTATTTTATATTTTCATTCCAGCACTTTTGAAATTCAAACTTATATAAACTTCAATATTCTTATTTTGTAGCGTTGAAGTTTTCTCGGAGTTTGCCTGAGTGAGTACGCGCAAAACGCGTATACTATTTCAAAGAAAATAACCTTTGGTTTGTTTTAGCGTTTTTTCAGGATCTTGATTCTGTGCTTTCTTACATATTCGACTTTGTGTATCTTGTTTTTGTCACTTGTCAAATTTACTCTGTCGGGCTAGACGTAATATATTTTGAAGCTGTTATGACATGACACCTCACCTGGCATATATAATTTTTTATTACCGAGATATTTGTCAGTTGTCAGCCAGTAACATTAATCGAAAATTGTCTACGCTCTGACTGAAGTCAGGGAGAATTTATTCTTGGTGTCATGTATTTTTCATCACAATTTAATATTCACTTTGTTTGTTCATTCACCTGTAATTCCCGAAGGATTACGCAAAGGTGTGTTATTATTATTATGCTGTACACCCACGTTTAGCTTAAACCGTTATTAACTCCCATGTAGTAGGGGGCGAGCTTATTATCATCTACCGGTCACAATTTCAAACATGCTGCTAATAGGAATTTTCTAATAAATAACCCGAAGATTTACCCACGTCTTCATAGTCGATAGCCAATCTCAACTACGATGACCAGTAGACTATTGAGGCTAATGTTATAAAAAACGACAAAAAATTAAATTAGTTAAGCTTAAAAGCTCGTATTCGTTGTAGCTTCTTCAATCACTGGATCAGACAATATGTGCAGACTGATTCCATTTTCAAAAATCTTTAATGAGATAAACATGTATCTTACTGTACTTAAAATTTCCACCGGGTGAACTTCAGCAAAATGAACAAGATTTAACGAGAGCAGCAATGCCGATGCGGTAAAATAGTGACAAGGTAAATTATCGCCGCATTACTCCAACTTTTAAAGGAACTTAATTTCCTTGGAGACTATTTAACGCCCTGTACCGTACCGGGAGAAAAGATTTAATTTTAAAATATTACAGAGCAAAGTGCACTTCTTACTTGTGAACTGAGCTGAGCTCACAAAATGGCATTCCAAGAGCTATTTTATAAATTACTTTCTTAAGAGTATGTGAAGATGAGAGATAATGAGAGTTTCCTTAGTTTTGCTTGAAGTAATTTGCGTCGCACTGAAACTAGAAGACTTGCACCACTTTACATGATAATTAAAGTCGTTTCGGAAGCCGAAAGTTAGTTTTGAGATAACGTATGTACACATAAACCCTGCTGTGAAAGTTTCTTAAGCATTAATGTTATTTCCTCAAACTCTTTGAGTAGGTGATGACGTGAATTTACATTTGAATTTCCATTTACTATTTTAAAATTCTTATAACTAAAGTCTTGGTAATATGAATTAAATTTTCATACAAGTAATTAAAAAGGTGAATGATGTTTATTAAAGAATCCATCATTCAACAACGAGAAATATTTTTTGATGGAGTCACACGATTCCGAGCCGCTGAGCGAAATAATTACCTACATCGAAACTTCAGAATTATATGAACAAATTTAAAAATTTTGTACTAATTCTTGAATTTTGTGAGAAATAAAATTAAAAATATCTTACTGTATCGTTCCTCTAGATTTGTTACTAAATCTTCCATCTTTGGCAGTGCCGGAATATACGAAAATATAAAGAGCTCTCCCGTATCATTAAAAGATTTTTAAATTTCGTTTAAACAACCCCTAAATAGGTACTATAAGTGTTAGACAGTTTCAAATTCCCTTGACCGTATTAAAATAGATAAAGAAAACACTTTATATGCTAATTGATTTCATTTAACTTAAAACAAATTAATACCTATTGAAGGTTCCAATTCATTGAATAACAATTGAATTTAAATGAGAGTGACAAAACGAGATTCAATTGCACTGAGACTAAATGATATTAGAAAGTCAAAGAATCCTTGCTTTTAAAATAGGTCAGGCTAACAAAGGCTGAAAACAGGCGTATATTTAATTATATTAGTAACACTTGACTTTGTGGATGCGGGCGTACGGAACGCAGTGGAATAGCCTCATTTAATCTTCCCGATGGCGATGTTGATAAAGACATCACGTCTTTCGATATTGATCACCTCATTCATTTTCATTAGCCACAATCTGAATGAAACATATTCATATAATAGCTTCCGCAGCGGCTTCACTCGCGTGGATTACGAACCCGTGTATTTTTTTATTGCACGGAATCCTAATTTCTCTTTCTTAAATAAAAAGTAGCTTAAGTTACTCATTATAATATCAGCTATCTGCCAGTGAAAGTCCCGTCAAAATGACATTACAAACAAAAACTTCAATTTTATTTATTTGTATAGATACCTCTTCTATTTTAATGAAAGGGTGTACATTTGAACGTTATTTGAAATATGTCAAAGCGAGTCCAAAGCCGTTTTTGTATCAAAGCAATCAAAATTCGAATGACATTCTCTCTCAATATTGTGAAGTAGAACGCTTTGAATCACAAATTAATATTAGGTACACACATATACACAGATGATAGTAGTTACTATGTCATCACAAATTCTGCTCATATTTGTGATTATATTATTACTATTATTTCAGATATACACAGTGATGCTTTGCTGCGGTCAGTCCTTAGATGGATGATCGGTCCGATCTTCACACATCGAGATCCTCCGTGACTCAGAAAGCACGTTAAGCAGTTGGTCTCAGGACAACAGCGCAAAAAGTATGATAATCGATCTAATCTAGAGTATCAGTATCTCCCAGTAATTGGGTGCCGAAGGTAAGATAGCAGTCGCTCTGTTTAAAATACTGATATTCAGCTGAATCTGGTTAGAGTGGTACAGTTACCAGATACAGCTGACTGAAAAGTCAAAGCTGCTGTTGATATTATTTCAGATATACATCGAGGATATCCTTATACAGACAAATATACATACACATGCATGTGGGTGGATGGAAAATCGTTACATAGGAATGAGGGTTTTTTGGAAACGATTGTGTTCTTCTACGTATTATTTTTGGCAAACAATATTGACGTTGTCTCAGTAATGAAAACAGCAAACAATAAAATCATATTCGCGACTTAGTCAAATATCATTCACAAACAAAAGTTCCGTACGAAGTAGGTAGGCACCTAGCAGCAAGTAGCAATTTTATTTTGATCTATTTCCAAACTTGAAGTTCCTTCTTTTGTGCTTCCAAGCTGAACGTATTTTATGCCCGGATTTGTTTTGAACTTTTGCAATTTCGTTTTGTATTGTCTGTTTGCTTCTGTTTTAAAATCTGATTTATTCGCTAAAGAGAACGTGTTGTGGGGTGCCTTTTTTAAATCCAGATTATTGTAAGACTCTGAGGCGCCGTTTTTTAACGAAGGAAAATCTTCAGCGGTTGAGTCAACAGATTGTTTTTATTGAGTTTTACCAATATTACTGGTTTTTTGTTTGACATTACTTTTAAATCTGGAACTGAGATAGGACAAAATGTGTTGAAATAATATATTTAACTTACTACAACTAGTAGGTATTCGCTTTAAAAGGTACCTAATAAGAATTTGTAGGAGGTAATTAAACTTCTCGAACTGTGAAGTTGCTTCGAAAAGTTTTTATTAGTTTTAAACTAAAAGCCACATTTGCGATTAAAAAACGCATAAGTTTAAAGACTGCAGTTACAATAAATGGGAACGATATGGATTGCAACTTAATTGATTGAATCTAAAAGAACTTAAGTAAGTATTGATCAAGTTAAAGTTCTTGTTCTTCTCTTTATCGTTTTCCTTTCTTGGTAACTTGCTGCTAAAGCAATTAGAGTGAATTACTTATATAGATTAAGATTTTTTTCTTCTTTGTCGTTTTAAAGTTTTCAATTATTTTTTTTTTCTTTTATTGGTGATGGGGTGAGGTACTGTATATTGTATAAAGTGACTGAACTAATTAGAGCTTCCACACTAGCTAGAGGTAGATGATTTCACATTGAAGTAGAAAAGATTTAAGAGTTAAAGAAGTTTTATGAGTCGCATTCATTGATCGTATAAACCTACTGCACCAAAGAATTATCGATCGATCGAACCATCGACTGATCTTATCACCATTGATGACGATAAGATTATATCAATCTTAATTGCCAATTGCAATTGATGACCATGACGCGACGTTAGTTGTGTAAGTCTATAGCACCTTAATTTCGGAAGAGCTTACGTGGCGCCATCTGTTACTTAATCTGCGCGCAAGATGTGTATTCATCAAAGTTTGTTGTACTAACAAACATCACGCCGTACTAATAAACATCTTGCCTTTTTCTCATGAAGGTTATCAGAAATTATAAAACGTCACATGCTACGATCCTTATACTATTAGTTTCATCTACATTCATCCATTTTTTCGTACACCTTTTGACCAGTATCTATGAATTTACATTTTATAAAAAGCCTTAAGAGGACACAGTAATAGAACAGACTAAGAACGATATACGATATGTGTGTGTATGCTGTGGATTTTTCTGACTTCTACATCATATGTCTCCGGTGCTTTGATGGCCTTGCTTATTAAAAGTAAAATAGGCCAAGTTTCGTCCTCTGCAGCGCCATTTCAGAATAATTTTAAGCTGTATCAAAATGCAGCAATGTCACCCTTTCTAATAGCCTTGCCCCGAATACTCAAAAGACAATTAACTTAAAGCTGCTCTTAAAAGTAATTACTTCGCTACAGTCCACCTTAAAGTGACAGCTTAACAGTTAACGGCTTCTTAAAATGATGTTGCGTTTGAGTGTTCCAAAAGTCTAGAGACGTACCTTTTTTATTTTCCTTGTTAAGATGAGAATGCTCATCGTCTATCCTCCTTCAAGGATAGACGGGGTGAGCCAAATTCTTTTCAGTTAAACTCGCAGAAGCAAACTCTGGTACCAGACGGTGCCACTCGTAGACCTAATAACAAATGCACCATGTTCTGGGCTCAAGAGGACGTTAATTTATTCCATTGTTACCTCTGCTGACGTCGCAGATATACTACGGCATAACCCTCAAAACGTAAACATACCCCGAACGCACACAATCCTAAGAAAATCCCTTATAACAAACATAAATAAGAACAAGAGTCATAAAGCAAAGATTGTTGAATTTAAACAGCAGTTTTGGGATAAAATTACAAGTGTTCTGTATGCACATGCTGTTCAAGAGATAACTTAAACCGTGCGTTAAAAGTTTTCACGATTTATGGCACCTAACGCTTTTGTTTATTTGTGTGAAAATAGAGGATATTTTCGGGACCAAATTTTGAGATAAATGGTGTTCTTGAAAGTTGGGAGTCGATATAAAATTTTTGAGAAAAGTTGAGTTTTGAACAATCGTTTACATCTTTCATTTTGAGCTATTTTTATTAAAAACACTCCACCCATTTTCTCCTAGGGCTTAATCTAAAGTGCACCTATCTACATAGTGTTGTACACAACTAGGTATCGCTAATTCCATTATTAACTATCATAGAGGAACATTTCCAAACCCTGGGCTGTTAGTTATTGCTATAGAGGATTTCCACATAGAAAAACCCAATAACACTGCCCGACTCGATAATCGAACTCAGGACTTTAGCTCAGCAGACGCGCTCACAACCATTTTATATACCAATGACATTATTACTCTAATTTTACGTTAATAGATTTATATTTTTTCTATTGCATTCGAAAATCTAAACAACAGAATACAATCATGTCCTAAATATCAATAAATATATTTTCAAAATATGCAAATTTAATTTCTTACCCTTACTGTCTCACTGCCAGGCAAAGGTCCCTGCCACGTCTTCCCAATTAGAATAGATATTTTGTATCCCATAGATTACCACAAAGTAATGTCTGATTTCATATCTTAAGTATATTTTCCAATTTTCCATAGTGTATAGTATGATCCGACTTCATTCACTGCTAAGTAACTTTCCTTGTATTAAGAAGTTCAATAATCCCAACAACTCTGGCCATGCGTCATAAGTGTCTGCATACGTCTTTCTATTGTGTCAAAGCCAGACACTATTACTAAGAGTACTCAGGGTTTTGAAGATTAAACAGACTTTCCTTTATTTCGTATTTTCATATCAAGTATGTTCATCCAAATGAAAATTATTTTGTAAAGATTTATAAGTACCTTAATAACACGTCATGTAAAATGAGTTAAAAAAATAATATTCACTCGTATTTTCTGTCGCTAATAGATGCCACATAAATGGTCAAATATTTTAATGTAAGAATTATTCGATAAATACGAAACTAGTTAGTCTCATTTAAAGGTCGACAGATGTTGTTAAGCCGAAACAAATTCTCGATACCTTTTTACAATAAACAAGCAAAAAATAAACAGAGGCACAGTCGGTTGAACACAAAACGCTAAATCCATTAACTGCATATTTGTGAAAGTAACCACAAACTGTACCCTAATTACTGGGTAGCGTCGCAATGAGCGAAGGAGACGAGGGGGGTGCTAAACGCCTTTTAAAAGGATGGCCGGAAGTAGAAGGAGAGCAACGAAGGAAATGGGGTAGGCCTTTGTCGACAGATATCTTTAATGTGCGATGAAACACCCGTGAGGATATTTCCATCCAATTCACAAACACTTTGCATTTCTAAATCGTACGAACATTTTAAGCGGTTTCAGATGTACGGAATGGGAAAGTGTACGGGAAATTCGAGGAAATGTCAAAGGAAGGAACGAGACAATTGATATGTGACTTGAAATGGAACGAGATAAAATGTTCCGTGTCGCGATTCCATATACGAAAAATGAGTAAAAAGAGACAGCAGATCATTAAAACACGAAATGCTTATTTATTACTGACAGCATCACTTTGCATATCTACGAGTAACTTCGATGTTTCCGATCGAATAACACAGAAGCACTCTGATACTAGACCGTGTACGTTTACGTTGTCAAACTATAATATCATTTTCATATGTACCAAAAAATGAAAATATGTACCACCACTACCGACAATCCATCATAAATAGTAGGATGCAACTCTCATTGTTGAGGTAAACAAAAATTTATAAACTAGGTATAATAATAATTAAAAATATGTAGTGGGGACAAAAGGTCCATAGAGACGCATACATACGTTAGGTTAGATTAAATATTCAAAAAATATTCAAATTAAGAAACAAGAAACTCAAATTTAAATTCAAATTCAAAATTCATTTATTCAAAATAAACTACTACTAATGCTTTTTGATCGTCAAACATATTATGGACAGAACTAATACCCCGCCCTTGACCCCTTGATTGACGCCCTTGAATCAAACTAACAGACTCCTTATAATAGATTTTTTACACCTGAAAACTCTGGACATTAATTTAGCTATAAGCGTGCTCTGTATGGCTTCGAAGGAATTAATTCGCGCGTCCAGGAACATAAATTGGGCCCATATTTTAACACCCGTGATACACAATAATCTAGTTGGATTTTTTGTGTAATTCTTTATCAACTACACGGGTAGATAAACTGTATCGTTTCCTCTTCTTGTAATTTCTGTAGACTGTATTCTAATAACCAGCGGCGTGCACAGAGTTTTTAGACAGGGTAGTTAGAAAATTTTAAAAGCTTACTTATCAATAATACCTACTGCATGTCAGTATAGGCTCGTCGTCCTGTCGATTAATTAAATAAATTAAATAATGATGTATGTGATTTGCCATCTCAAATATCTTATAATCAATATTTATCGGAGTTATGTAGGGTAGGCAGTCTTTTTGTCTTTATGCACCGCACGCCACTGCTAGTAACCTACTGTTACCTGTGTATCTGTTTTTCTTTTTTTGTACCTATTTGTATTTAAATCCATTCCCTAAACATAGATATTAAATGAAAATTCTATAACACCCGACTTTAACTAACACACACAAAAATAAAATTAACAAATGAAACGGAAATTTTCTTTGACATTAAACACATACGATGTCAAGTATTTACTCCAATTCTCACACGCACTGAGCCGTGAAGATAGATAGTACCCAAAAGACTTTTAATGTAAGCGTACACAAAATAAATTTGCCAAAAAAACTCTCAGGGGACACTCGGAGAAAAACACGACAGGCCCACAGAAAATCCCTATAATGATTTAATTCTGAAATCCTTTTGATTATGTTAAAGCTGTGACTGGGTTAATGGAATTAAAATTAGCGCATTCAGTTAGGCAAATGTTTGTGTATTTTTTTTATTTATTTACCGTTATCATTTTTCTTTTTAAGGTTTATCTGTTGTTTTATTTATTTGAACGTCTGTATTTTTTTATGTTGAAATTTAGTATTTGTAAGTAAATAATATCAAATTTAGTAGTTTAAGTCTCCATCTAAGATCACATCGTAGTTAATAAAAATAAATATGAATCTTTACTCATAACATAATCCGAAGGCATGGTTAGCGTAGTGGTTGAGCGTTGGACTGCCGCGCAACGTGTCGCGGATTCGATTACCACATATAGTACTTCTGGCCTGGATATTTGTGTGTATTAAATGCAACGTGAGGCAAACATATAATAAAAAAAAAAAAAAAAACAGAAAATAATTATATAATTTTTTTTTTATGCTGTATCCGGCAAGTGAGCTAACGGACCACCTAGGCCTAATTGAATCGTTTGACCAAATTAAGAATGTGGTCACCATATTTCTAACAGAGACAATGACGATTGTAATTCCCAAAGGGTTAGGCAGAGGTGTACTGTTGTACACCACAATTTACCATTATTAGAGTCCTATGTTGGAGACGATCGTATTTATTGCATAAGTACATGCCACATTTCTAAACAGTTTACTATTTTTAACCGCGGCAAAGCAAAAAGGAGGGTTATGATTTTGACCGTTATATATGTATGTATGTGGGTATATACACTGCCGGCCAAAAGTTTGAGACCACCCTCATAATTAACAAATCAGTAGGAAAATGAAATCAAATTTATTTATTTTTGAGAAAAAGGTTTATTATCAAATGCAATACTAATTTTAACACTAATAATACCATAACGGGTCAAATGACCCATTTTGAACTTTTGCATTGAAAAAGAACGTATCATCTTATTACTTCTGCAAATTTGACTTTATGACTTTTTCTTACTAATTAATCTACAGTTCTTATACTATTTTTATATTTTTTTTGTTTTGTTTATGTTGAGTAATACCTGTCGTATACCGTTGTCTACCGCATCGGGTCATTTGACCCTGAGAACTTTTTTTGTTTTATAAGCTTATCGATACATATTGCTTATCGTATTGTAGTCGGTAAGCTGCACATTTATGCAAAGACTGTTGCGTACAGTAGTTCAATCAAAATAGCTGACAATAATTTCAAGAAAATATCAAATTTTTAGATTGAAAGTAGATTTTTAGTGTAAGAAAAGGTAGCAAAAATGTAAAGTTTTGGTAAATAGTTTATATTTTATTTTGATAGCTTTATTAGTGATACAGGTCTTTCTTTACCCATAAAAATGTCGAAGCGAACGAGACAGTCCAAGTTCTTAGAAGATATAAACAATCCCACCAAAAACATTTCATGTAAAATGTTGCCAAGACGACCACATAAGGTTTGCCCTGTGAAAAAGATTTCAGATCTCATGTAGAGCCGTTTCGCTACCGTCGTGGAGGTGATGCGAATATTTAGTTTCTGAAATAAGTAACGAAACAGCCAAGCCATACATTTTTACTGATATGTAGAATTTGTGAAGTTAGGGTCGGTAGAGTTAGGCCGTGTAGATTCAGAAGCTTGGCTCTACATGAGATTTGATATCTTTTTCACAGGGCAAACCTTATGTGATCGTCTTGGCAACATTTTACATGAAATGTTTTTGGTGGGATTTCAGTTCTTTTTGTAAGTTGCTAGGCAGTCTTTTTAGTGTTTATTTTTTTCTTCTTTTTTTGGGGTGTATTTCTTGCACATCAGCAATGCCGGTTTTCATAGCCCATTCTCTGTCTTTGCCTTTTCTCTTCTTTTAGTTTGCACTTCAGGAAGTACTAACCTAACCTAACATTTTGAAGTCTCATACAAACTTCCACCCCCCCATTTTAGGGGATGGGGGGCGAAAGTTATAAGTTTATGAATTTTTTTGTTGGTTGTATACTAAACTTAGATTACATACCAAATTTCAGCTTTCTAGCACTTCAGGAAGTAGCCAAACATTTTGATGATCATCAGTGTGTCAGTGACGAAATCGGTGTATTTTAGATATCAATAAAATCTAAAGTATTAGAGCTATTCAATTGAGACTTTGTATGTTTAATTAGTCTATTATTGACATCATATCCTGAGAATATGAACTATCTGGTACATCGGAAACCAACTCTATGAGGGTTCAAAAAAACGACGAATAACTTCGAGAAAAGGTAGGTAGTGCCCTTGCGCTTCGCTTGGCTCGTCTTGGCGGGGGCACTACCGTGCCCCCAAATATACTATTTTGTTTAATTAAAATAAATTTCTATTTTTATTTCCTTTCTAACATCCATATTTCATACATTTAAGTAGGAAACAATAATTTCGGGTCATTTGACCCCCTATGGTAGAAATAGGTATCTATTAAATGTTGGTATCATTAGTGTTAAGAAAACATACATTGAAATATTCAAGAAATATCAATCACTTATGCTAAATATGCCTATAATATTTTAAACTGATTTTTCGTCAAAAAATCCACCCTTGCATTTTATGACTTTTTTCACCAGCCTAGGCATTCGAGCAATCAATTTGTCAATTGTTTCTTGTGATATATTATTCCAGCTTTCGTTTAAGGCCTTCCACATGTCTTCTTGCGAGGAGGGACAGCAAAGACGAACGTTTCGGTCAAGCTCTTACCATAAAAGTTCAATTGGGTTGAGATCCGGGCTTTGAGCTGGCCACACCATATTTATTAATACTCCTTCTGCCTCTTTGTTTTCTAAATAACCCCTGCATAATTTTGAACTATGTTTTGGATCATTATCCTGTTGGAAAATGAATCCATTTCCAATTAATCTTAGTCCGGAAGGAACGGCATTTTGCTGTAGAATTAATTTATACTGCTCCTTTTTTATAACTCCTTCGATTCGTACCAAATCTCCAGTTCCATAACTCGAGAAGCAACCCCAAACCATAATGGAACCACCACCATGCTTGACTGTTGGCACCACACAATCTGGCAACATCTTTTCTTCGGCGCTACGTCGTACATAAATTCTTCTTTTGGAACCAAATATTTCAAACTTCGATTCATCAGTCCAAAGAACTTTTTTAAAATCTTCTTCAGTCCAATCTTGATGGTCAAGAGCCCATTGCATCCGTTTGCTTTTGTTTTGTGGCCTTAACAGAGGTTTTCGGAGAGCAACACGACCGAATAACTTAGCGTCTCTCAATCGTCGTTTTACTGTAGTCAGTGATACAGGTTCAGCTCGGGATTTGTTCACTTCAGCGCGGATTTCTGGGGCTGTTAGGCGTCTATTCCGCTTGCTGGTGACAACGATGAAATTATCCTCACTAGAAGTGGTAGCTCTTGGCCTTCCTGAACGTGGACAGTCTTGATTACTGCCAGTCTCCTTGAATCGAGTAATTGCGCTATGAACACAAGTTTTCGACAGCTTTAGTTGAGAGGCAATCGCCAGTTCAGATTTGCCTTCATTATGTAAAACAACGATGGCAGATCGTATTTCACTGCTTATTTCGCGCACTTTTCCCATTTTTAAGACGTTTTGACTGTAGAAACCACAAGTTTAGACTAACAAAAATAGGTTATGAATAACTCCTTAAATACTCAAGTAATAAATAAGGTCCAATATGTTTTAGGAAGTTAACATAATCCTTAATTTTGGCCGATGAGAAACAAAGCAAAATAATAAGTAACTAATAGGTCATATAAATATTACAATAACTCTACCATCTGGCTCTAGTTCGGCACTCTTTGTTGTTTTGAAACAATACTCGTTTATGGCATGGTAACTGAAAAATATACCAAAAAAAAATAATTCTTAAACATTCCTTAATAACAATAGAATATGCAGGTGTGCAGATTTGTTCTTTAGGACACATACTTTTACTACATTTTACACATAATAAAGTTTTTTATTAGTGGTCTCAAACTTTTGGCCGGCAGTGTATGTATGTTCATCTGTTCCCTCATAACTCCTAAAATAATTATCATAATTGGACAAATGAGGTGTCATTGGAAGCGTCTTGATCGTCTTTTGTTCTAAAGCTTATTATGATCTCTTACTGCTGTTACAATGTATCGTTTTGTTACGGTACATGACATACGACCATGGCTATCCTACTTTTATTATAATATAATATTATAAATGTGAAAGTTTATGAGGATGGATGGATGGATGGATCTTTGTTACTCTTTCACGCCAGAACGGCCGAACGGATCTGGATGAAATTTGGCACAGAGATAGATTATAGTCTGGAATATCACATAGGCTACTTTTTATCCCGGAAAAATGTACGGGTTCGTAAACCACGCGGGCAAAGCCGCGAGCGGAAGCTAGTCCTGTATAATATTTTCTTGTTTCGTACTTTTTAGAGCGTGATTTTTCAGTAGTCAGGATTTAGTTTTTGAATTTTTTATTCTCGAAGACTGTTACGTTTATATGGTGAATAGAATCAAATACATTGCCATTTTCAATTACCAATGCAACTCACATTTTCCCAGATTCGTAAAGGCAAAGGCAAACTTATGATTTCTGTTTGGCTGTTATTTTCCCGCCGTCGTTTACCATGTTACATTTGGCTTTGAAAGATGTCGGAAGTCGTAAAATGTGTTGCAATTTATGAATGCCGAGCTACCGATGAGTTATTGAATACGAATGAAAGAAAATATGGGATGGGAAAATTATGACTTTTGGTCGGATGCTTTTTAACGGTGTTTTGATTTATTTATATTGCGTTGCAGGTACTAAAATTGTTACTTATAGTTTAGAGATTTTTTTTTTAATCTTACTTTTTTCTGACTTACTGACTGTTGTGAAACATTACGTTTTTTTTTTCGTGTGCTTAAATATTAAGAGCAGTGATAGCCTAGCGGTTGAACGCTTGCCTTCCATGCAGGAGGGTCTGAGTTAGAACCCGGCCCGCACCTTTGACTTTTCAGAATCATGTGCGGATCAGAATTTGATTATCACTTGCGTTTACGGTGAAGGAAAACATCGTGAGGAAACCTTGCCCACCTGAGAGGGCTCCATAAAGTTCTTGACGGTGTGTGTAGTCCGCCAACCCGCACCGGGCCAGCTTGGTGGACTAAGGCCTATCCCTTCTCGTTCTGAGAAGAGACCCTTGCCCAACAGTGGGACAGTAATGGGTTGAATTTTTTATTTTTCAAATATTATCTTTATCAATGTCAATTGAATAAAAATATGTAAAATAAACTTTTACATATTTTTATTCAATTCACACCGGTAGATTTTTCCAATAAAAAATGCTTTTAAATATAAATTATAAGATCATCATTCTGACTTGCAAAGATATTATGAACAGACTTTACCTAATCAATTTACACTAAACAGAAATACGGCAAACAAATACGTTATACAAACATTTACATAAAACACATGTGAATGAAAAAACCAACACACACCAGCCAACAGTACCTGCATGTTTCCCCCACTTGTAAATCACAACGCAATGACATTAAGAGTATGACACGTGAAACATTTACACACGTTGAATGCACTCCGAATATCTTGAAACGTATTATTACGTCCGCAGCACAAACAAAAATATCGTAAAGTCCTCCAAATGTTTTGGTAGGAAATGCAGACACAGTACCTGTAAATTTAACACTAGTTTTGATATAGTACCGGTTTTGATATGGGTTCCGTGAATATAATTTGCCTTGATAATTCTATAGGTTCTGCCTAACATTTCTTTTTCTTAGAACAACGTTGCCCCACCCTAGGAATAATTCCTGTATCGTGGACGCATTTACAAACACAATATATTCACATACACAAAGACTCAGACCCGAAAAAACTATCTGTAGATCATACAAATATTTGTTCCGTGCGGGAATCGAACACGCGACACGTAGCGCACCAGTCGATCTCTCAACCACTGCGCCAACCGTGCCGCCTAACTAACTCCTTAACTCTTCAGGGAATATAGGCGTGATGATGTGTTACGATGCTATTACAAAACTGATATTTTTATTGGGAACAAAATCACGACTCAAGCTACTGATGATCACATTACTGTGACATTCGGGCAAATAATTACTGTTGCGAGTGAAATGTCTTTTCTAGCAAAAAAAAAATCTTTATCACTGCCTTTTGTCCTAAATTATTTCTTTTTTCTTAATACTTTTGAAAAAAGAATTTAACAGTCACACAGACTGTCACTTCAAAAAAAGAATGATTTCATATCGCGGAGTGACATTAATTAAAAAAGTCGCCATCTTGCCGAAATTATATTTTCTCCTCGTAAATATTTATTTTTAATTTCTTTTCTGCCTTTTATTGTAACTCCCAGTCGTGTTTAATAATGACGAAACAAAAAGAAAAAAAGTTTAATAAAAAAGATATTGTGGTGAAAAAGGAATTTAGGAACAACAAAAGGCCAACAAAAAGTCTTCATAAAACCCATATTTAATTCAGAAAAATATTACAAATGACTATAGTTGAATATTAAAAATTTTGAATACCGTCTGTGAACAAAATAAAAATAAGTAACATGCCAATCAAATAAGAAAGCTTTGAATTATTTATGAAGTTTCACAAAGTTTTCTTATTCGTTACTTTCTGTTTCAATTTGTAAAATTTGGGGTTAACGATAAAATCTATTTCACAATTTAACTGAATTCCCAAACATTTCTGCGATTTTGATCACAAATAAAAGACGATTATATAACCTTCGAAAGAAAAACCTGTCTCTGTTATTATTCAAATTATTTATTCCTTTATTATTTAGCAAAATGAATATCATTACTTTTCACTCAAAATTATGGATATTAGTAAATTTTGTAATAACAGTTCAATTTATGTTTATTGTTTGTTCGTTAGAAAAAAATTCTGGATATTGTATTATCATCGAATTTGAACATTTTGGTGTTTCGGTCACCGTTATGTAAACACCGTGACGATACCTCATAACCTTATACTAATTATTATTTTTAAGCGGCAATAGCCCAACGGTCGAGGGCTTCGATTGACAAGAGATCTGTGGTCTTGAGTTCAAACCCCATCCATGGCGTGTAACCACCTACCACAAACAATATGCTTTAAGGAGTTCACAAGAACATTATTAATATACAACCCACATTACTGCTAAAGTATAATCGAGTAACGGAAAATAACGTAGTTTTAGGTACTACTTGCAATACCAAGTAGTACTGTAGAGGTGTCCAAATAGTTCCCTAACATTTTGTTAGCCCATTAAGGCCGAGTCTGTTTCGCCACTTCAACCAAAATCTAGTATAAACGTAAACACATAAAAACCACAAGTAGCTACGGTGATTCTACCTTACTTTTGTGGTGTGGTTCAATAGTGAGTATAGGTAGGTATCTGTAAACTGTCTTAAGTATTTTTGTTAGCTTCTGAATCTCATTTGCTTACAAAATATCCCTTTCAAAGTTATTTAGGCTTAAATACATAGGGATACCTACGCCTACCCTCATCAAGTGAGGCACAACAATTAAAATCGCCCTTATATAATTTGGCAGCCTTTCAGAGCTTTTTATACAATTTGAATTGCTAAACAGCGATCCAAAGGCTCTTATGAAAGGTTGAGCTTTGTAAAAACCTCTCAGATAATATCTTCATTATGAAAGAAATTGCTTTCAAGAAAGACGTAGGTAATCGGGGTATCATTTTGATAGAATTGTACGATGTGTGTTTGAATACAGGAATATTGTAGGTATCTAATTTTATTATATACGTACAAGATTTTCTTGCCTTGATAAAATAAGTAAAAAAATAAAGAGTTTTCCAAATAGGCTGAACGACCCATTTGTTATCCTGATCTTAGGGTTAAAGACAACATTAAGTGCATCATATTTTTATCATTCTGATGAAAAACAGATATTTATTTTTTGTATATCTTTACAGCCATATCGAAAGCTACGAGCCCCTTAGATGTTTATCTCACATCTTAACCTTAAATAAATGGCTAGCATAATCATGATGTAATCACATATCGAGTACTTAAGTACACACTTATGCAGTTAGTCCCGCAACCTAATTACGTAAAAACAGCGACAGCCACGTGACAGCAGTCTCACACAGTTTTCGATCAATATATGACACAAAAATGACCTTTGACAAAAGCTATCGCAAGATCTACGCCTGTCGCAAACTGATTGCTACATCGGTATTTCGGCTGCCGGTCTCAATATTTCATGACCCAGGAATGTAACGTTTTAGAAGGATTTTGGTATCTAAACAGTCCCTGGTATTTGAATATAATGGTGTATAAAGTGTGATTTATTTTCAAGGAAGTTGATTGATATATAGTTGATATAAGAGTGCAAGGAAAGAGCCACCACAAGTGACGAATCATGTGATCGTCTGGCGCGCTTTGGGCAGTCAGTCTCAAAACCACCATTGCTAACTGACTAATCTTTTTACCACGGCATGAGCGACCTCCATGTTATAGCTCATGCCGACTCCGATAGAAGAACAAGTTGATATATTATTGTGGTTTTTCTAGAAAACTCTCTCGCAATTAAGCATGGCAATTGTAGGCTAATAAAAACAACTTAAAAGTGGTATACTCGACATGTGTATCAGAACCTAAAAAAATGTATTAAAAATATTTTTACATGCATTCAAAATTTAAGCATCTATATATCTACGTTTTATTAATACTTTAGAGCATCAAACCTCCTTAAAATAATAATAATAATACATTCACAAAGCCCAATAACCATAAAGACAATATAACGAGGTTCAACATCCAAACATTATTATTAAAGCAAAAACATCAAATCGAATAACCCTTTCATCGTTGTAACATCTTATCGATATGGGACCTTGACATGCTATTACTTAGTTCATGGTACTATTTTATGTTAATCGATTATCGATACTGGAAATCGAGTACGCATATTACGTGGGAATCAGTGCAGTTACTACTGTATCGATGTAGAAAAATTTCTTTGAACTATGGTAATCGAGTCTCGATATTAAGATTGCACATATTTAAAGGAAAGATGGCAAGTTACTACTGTGTAACAATGTATGATATAAAAAAGCAGAATAAATACAGTCAAATTAAATAAGCAAATTTACTATGCACCACGCAAGCTAAGTACAATACAACAGACCCATAAATTAATTTCTTAAAAAAACAAATTTCTTTTGAATCTGGATTACACGTCCTGTAAAATCTTACATCAAGTTAGGGTACCAGTTTTCCTCAACCACGTTCGTCATGACTAAACGGTGGTTTAGTCAAAAATGTATGAAAACTTCATGCGAGCGGATTTCAGTGAATTTCCTATATTAAACGCGTGCACTTTATTTTGATACATTTTTGGCTTACGTCACCTATTGTGGAGGTCGAAAAAATCTTCATAATAGACCCTTTGCAACAACACCGAGACGATATTCTTTTTTTTAATTTCCTGTATGTCAGTAAAGGTAAGGAAAAAAAAATTGCCAACAAAGCGTCAAGTCAGCGTCATCAACCACTTTTGCTACTGTAATGATGGGGGAAATTACAACCAAAGTATGTTATTTAATTTAAAAGACAACATTCGGAATGAATTGTCTTTGAAACAATGGTGAACAGATCCGACATTTCCCTGTTTTGTGGTTTAGATCGCAATGGCCAAAAAGACCCAACAACTCTTCAACCGGTTCGGTAACTTTGTTAACAAGGGTTTTATACGTCTAATAACATACGTAGATCTAAAGATACACTGACTCATCGTGGTCGTGTGGTCGCAGGCGCGACTTCTGAGTGTGAAGTTCTGGTTTCGATTCCTGGGTCATCCAAAGTATTATTGAATTTTTCAGTAAGAGCCCGGAGACAGTAATGACAATTGGCTAGCCTATTACATGAGACTCAATAATTGTATCAGCAAAATATGGATGTGTGGATGTACAATAGTTCACCTCTGCCTAACCCTTCAGCACTTAGGCATATAATAGCTATGTTTTAATAAATTCTAGTAAGATGGTCGTGTAAAAAAGGAGTTTTTTTTTATCAGATATCTCATACCCAGTTTTATTTTTATCCATGGCAACATATTCATTATTCTTTTACAGTAATATTTTTATCATATTTTAATTCCATCCCTCTGTATAAAAAAATATATATTATGACGGTTTTCCTTATCCTGGAAGGAAAGGGCCTCGAGTGTATGATTGGACTTTTCTTTTTTCATCACAAACATCAATTTGAAGGTAAGGGATTATTGCTATAGCGACGAGCTAAAGGTTTTTCTGTATACATCGTGTATCTGTACCTGAGTAAGCTTGGATCATTGGTTGTTAATGGTTAATGAATAACGCTTTAACTATGGATTTTATATAGTATGATAGAAGTTAGTTATGTCCAGTAATGAATAGCAATATAACCCTTGAGTCTTGGGCTGCGTCATCGCAAGCACGACTGCTAAGCGTGAGTTCCTGCGATCAATTCCCGAGTCGGGCAAAGTGTTAATGGATTTATCTATTAGAAAATTCTCAATAGCAGCCCGGTGTCTGGATTTGTGGACAGCAAAATGTGCGTGCACAACAACAGTAGGTAAAGTTATGGAGAACAGGCGTTATGCTATGTTATGTTATTGAGTAAAGGCATAAGAAGAAAGATAAAAGAAAAAAAAGATACATTTTATTGGCACTATTATTAATAGTAACCACTTATCACTATCACTAGTATCACTATTACCTAGTTCCGGATTAAGCAAGCGCGGGGCCCGTAGGAAATTCTATCGGGGGCCCTTGATCTGCTATGGTCACTCAAGTATGAAGTGACTTTTTTTATTAGAACTTGTGCGTTTACCGTATGAAATTCTGTGTATATGTTATATGTTATATTTTTTTAATAAGTTTCACTTAAAAAGTTACGCTCAGGTGAAGGTGGGCGGGTTTGGATACCCGGGGCCCCCTTTTGCGCGGGGCCCGTAGCAATTGCTACTCCAGCTACGTGGTTAATCCGGCACAGCTATTAACTACTTACATTTCATAAGTACTCAAACGGATTAAGCTACCATTTTGTGTAATAAACATTTCTGTTGGATTTTCATAGGAAATTTTATGCTCCATTTCATTTGTTTGGAATGCCTAAATTGAAGTATCATTTTCTGTTTTCATGTTAACTCGTGTTCTATGTATGCTTTGGATATGTCTATTAGCGCTGCTGTAAATACTGACGATGTCTTTGTGGCTTAAAGGCATTCAAATACGCAGATGGCTACATTCACACTGGCAGGTTTCCAGAACTGCTATACGTGGCAACTAGAAAGCGGCCTTGTTAATTTCACCTATTACGAAATACATATTAATGAGATTCATCAGAAATTTCCAGAAATTCTATCCCAATTTCTCTGAACAGTAACTACAAATATATCACACTAAATTGGTGGTTGGTTGTTTTTGGCTAAACTCAACCACAGCAACAGCAACAGCAACATAAGCGACGGACTGATCCACTACGTGTTCGATTGCCGCACGGAACAAATATTTGGATGAGGTACTTGAGTTCGACTGACGCACTCTTGGCTGTGAGCCTCGATACCGCTTAGCTGACTGACTAACATTTCCATATCTTTAATATTGTGAGGAACTGTAACCATTTCACTCAACTAAATCACAATTCTGTGCGATACGTTTCAAATAATATCAAAACAAATGTCCACCTGCCTCTCCTAAAGAAAAAACTATCTACAGGCGGTAGTATTGGATAAATCTTAATCTTAATTAACGAATTTTTAAATGATAAGTTGTAACAGACATGTATTATATTATATTTCCTTTAAATTAATGCATGTTTCTTTAATTATTTGATATATTGTAATAAAAATAATATAAATTGTAAAATTTGCACATCATCTCAATAGTAAAATAGAGTGCTACGCCATTGATATTTGTACCATCTGTTTCACGATTACCTGTATTTTGCAAATAAATGTTATTTGTATTTGTTCTATAAGTAGTTTGCAAGTTCAAACCAGTTGCAACGACGACCGCTTTCTTCGTCGGAAAAACGGTTGCGGACTATTAGCTCGTGCCGACTCCACAGCAGAAGAAGAAAACGCCTCGACAGAAGAAGAATAATATAATACTTCGCCCAACCTGGTTATCGCACCTAAGACTTTATTGCTCAGCCCCCGGGCCTTAGAACAATAGACCAATGAGGTAGAAAAAGAAGACGCAAAACAAGAGTGAACAGAATTACGTTCAGAAGATATAATAATTATATCCCATAAGTGGCAGCGGTTTATTAATACCGGCCTAAGTTCAGTTGAAGGATTTATTGCGAGGGATTTAAGTTCTTGCTCGAGTTTGAGGGGTCTAAATGATAACGAGGGATCGGGACAGTGCAAATGAGGTCTAATGTATATGTAGTTAATGTTACACTGATGTGTGTAGGTACCTATATAACAACATAGTTCCCGGACACAGATTGTAAAGGGTGCGGTCTACTTTGGAGTTGCTTTAAGCTCTTTAGGACACAAATGACCTTAAAACAACGGGCTTTAGAATGTTTTAAGTAGGTCTAAAATCATTTTTATTTTAGTTCCAATATTATGAACCGTGATTCGAATTCAATAACTCGAATTTATTCATAATTCGTTATTGTCTGCGACTTCGTCTGAGTTTAATTTGAATTTTTATTATCTAATAAGCTTGTGTCCCGGGTACGTTTTAAAACTGCGGCCAGACACCGGAGGACGGGCAGCAGCGTCCTCTCACTAATCGGTGAGCCACTGCCACCCAAGCCGCATGCCAAGCGTGGAGATTATGGAAACCCCCCCCCCCCCCCCCTTGAGGGAGGCCTTCGTTCAGCAATGGACGTCTTCTGGCTGATGATGATAATGATGATGATGATGATGAATAAGCTTGTGTCCTTTTAAATGGCCCATGCTACCACTATGTAAAATTTCATTACGATCGGTTCAGTGGTTTAGTCATGATGAGGTAACAGACAGAAAGGTTTATAATAGTGTATATTTGGTCCGCGGGGAATATTATAGCTCAGTCCCTCTCTCAAAGAGAAGGCCTGATTCCCAAATTAATGGGTTTGCGATTATGATCAGCAAGCATATTACGTGACTTTTGTTACAGTAAGTTTCAATTTCAAACTGGCAACACAGGCAAACATTATAATTTTGATCTATTTCTTATTGACTGCTGCATTTGAAAACAAAGCTTGATTGCAATTGAGACCGTGATATTGTTATGCTATTCTGTGGTAGGTTTCAATATCAAGTAGATGTTTTGGAGGATCTTGGCAGAACTTGTACATAGAAATGGTCGCAGCTATCTAGACTGGTTCTCCAGAAAATTATCTAGATATTACGCAATAAGTAAAGTATTGGGTTATTCTGACATGTTATTGGGTTATTCTGTATGAAAATTCTAAGTAGCAGCATGGAGTCTGGAACTGTGTCCGGTAGATGGCAATAGGGTCGCCGCCTATAACATAGGATTCAATAACGGCATCGGCGAAATGTGGGTGTACAATAGTACACCTCTACCTAACCCTTTGGGGAATACAGACGTGATGCTATGTTATGTTATGTTACAGCAAAATTGTAGACAAATTCTCGATCATTAGTATAACAAAGCGGACAGGATTTGCAAAAGCTCGTTTTACTTAAGTGTTATTGAGGGTCAAACATTAGGAAGAGTTGACAGGCTCCAGCACGAACTCGAGCCGGGAGCAATTCGTTATTGTCTTTTAGTTTTTAGTTGCTCAACAATCATCAATTTACAGAAACCACTGCATCGCTTTAACGCGCTTTGTTTAAAATACGCTGAGAAATGAAATTAAACATAAACGTTTTGTTGAAAAAAATATCGGTATTTTTGTGTCAATTTTTTTATCTAAGATCAGTGGTTGAGGAATCGAGTGCTGCGCTACGTGTCGCAAATTTGATTCCCGCAAGAAAAAATATTTGTATGCGATCCAATAGTTGATGCAGCCTAATTACTGATGTAGCAATCAGTTTGCGACAGGCGTAGATCGCGAGATGGCTACTGTTAAATGTCATTTTTGTGTCACATATGAATAGGGCAACAGTGACGCTGCTGTCGTGTGGCGGTCGCGTCGCGTCGGCGTCTGTCGCTATTTTTACGTAATTAGGCTGCAGCAGCTTTATTACCGATATAGCAATCAATTTGCGATAGGCGTAGATCCCGCGATATCTCCTGTCAAATCTAAGAATATATTTATTTTACATTTGATCGATTTTCGTTCGAATTTCACTATCAATATCACTTTTTTCAGCTAACTTTATTGTTCGATCTCTTTTTTATTGTCATGATAAATAGGTACGATATTTCCTTAATACTGATCACCGGTATCGCCGGTTATTGTGTGAAATTAATAAAGTTTTATCGGAGTTTGGCTAAGAAAAGCGTCCATTTTTTCTTTGGTCGTATATAAATTGAATGCAGTTGATGTCTATTTTATAGATTATAGTTAACTATGTCTACACACAGAAATGCGTTAAAGTAGTGTGCCTGACGGCCCACAATTAATCAAATAAATTTTTATTAATAAATTTTATTATTAATTATGAAATAGCAGAAATTAAAACTTGTAAATGTCATCCTTAAAATTATTTATTTAACAACGTATCTTTATCGACTGGTGTAATGATTAGTTAAGAAACGTTGCTCCCCTTAGTTTAATTCCTATATAGTCGGTGCGCTTACAAACACATACATATATTATTTACATACACAAAGATCCGGACCCGAAACAAATAACTGTAGATCATACATGTAAATATTTGTTCCGTGCGAGAATCAAACCCACGACACGTAGCGCAGCAGTCGATCTCTCAACATCCGTATCAACCGTGCCATTAAACTGTACGTCACTTACGTGAAACTTCACATCATTTCAACTTAATAATACACACCCATTATGGAAGTTCGTAATTTTAAACGTTATCGTCATTTTGTCAAACTTGCTATAACTCTATAAGTCATTGAGTTACGCCGTCAGGGTTGTATCTCCCCAAGCATCGCTGTTTCCTGGTTCCCCATGTGTAAGTTTGATTTCAAAGTTAACAAGTTTATGTCTAAAGTTTCGTAACACATCGGAACTTAGACATATCTTACGGCCTGTCACTTTAATAAATCATAGTTGTGGTTCCTGCAACTGAGAGGTAGTTGCCCAGACATCGTGGCTTCGAATCGTTCATTAATAAATACATATACTAGCTGCAATTGCAAATGCGTTTAGTAGTTATGAAGAATTGGGTTCGACTGCCAAGTCAAGAAGTGTTATTAATAGAAATATTGGGTTTTAAGTTATAAAATTCTCTGTAGGTAGCAGCGTAGGTAGATTATCAAACCCTCGCCTTCCCATCATGGGTTATCCTCCACCTGGGGGGGCGGAAGAGTGTGCCGGACTACCGGCTAAATTCACCAAGGTGGTCCACCTCGACACCACTATCGAGCTTCGGGAACTCTTAGAACACTCAGAGAGACCTAATAACTTACACTTCTGCGTAACCTTTCAGGAAATAGGCGTGGTGCTAGTATGAACTAGTGCAAACCAAAATGCACCAATTTGTCATATATACGATCAATTCGGTTCTGTTCAGTGCTAGATGCGTCTAGATTTCTACACAAAATCTCTCGACAAGAACTTGGGGTGCAACGAGAGCCTCCAGGAGTGATGAGTCATGAGATTGTCTGGCACATCCTGGCCAGTCACCATTGCTGACCAACTAATCATTCCACTATGACATAAGCGACCTCCATATGATAGCTTATGCCAGTCGGCTGTCAAGACATATTCTATGGAGTCCCATAGAAGATCTCTTGACAGCCAAATCATAAATATGGCGGACATAAATCTACCTGATAACACATCTCATAAACATTTCAGAAGTTATGTTTTACTTTCATTAATCAAACAAGATACATCAAAGTGTGACTACACTGAACATAAACTGCAGTTAAACAAACACTAAGTTATTGTTCACGGCCGCCCCTTTGAGCGGCACGCGTGAACGTGCTACGTTTACTTTCAACTACGAACGTCGCAATGCAATATAGCTAGAGGCCGTGTATACACGAGGTGATTAAAGTACTATACTACAATATAACATATCATCACACCTGTATTCCCCGAAAGGTAAGGCACAAGTGTAGGGTTTTGTACAACCATATATTTTCACTGATGCCGTTATTAAGTCCTATGTAATAATAATAATGTCCTCCTGGCCGCTTTCGTCACGGCGGCCAATCACACCGGAGATTAGCCAACTACGCAGGAGATATTATAGAGCACAAGTGTGTGCGCAAACACAGGTGCTCTTCTCTGTTCCTTCACTCTCATAGTCCGATGGAACGGCAATCCGACACAACCGGAGAGAGATCAGGCGCAGGATCAAAGGCTTTAAGTGCTTTACGTGCTTTCCGAGGCACGGGGTGTATTCACATACACAAAGACCCAGACCGGCAGCCTTATTACCGATGTCGCGACAGGCGTAGATCGCGCGATAGCTTCTGTCAAACGTCATTTTTATGTCATATAATGTATTGGCTGACAGTGAGATTGATGTCGCGTGGCGGTTGCGTTGCTGTCGCTTTTTTACATAATTAGGCTGCCGAAACAAATATCTGTAGATCGTACAAATATTTGTTCCGTGCGGGAATCGAACCCGCGACACGTTGCTCAGCAGTCGATCTCTCAACCACTGCGCCAACCGTGCCGTAAGTCCTATGTAATAATATGCGAGCCTATAACCATCTACCAGGCCCAATTCAAAACTCTGGGCTTCAGCTGAAAGTTTCAGAAAATCCCAATAACACTTGGCCCAACCTGGGAATGGAACCACGCGGCTGCTGAACATGGGGTCCAGTTTCATGCTCAGAAACTGCGCTTTCAACCACTCGACAGGCAGTCACCAGAGGCAAGAGGTAACTACAAATGAGGCCGTGTATTTACTATAACCCAAATAAATATCCTGCGACACGTGTCTCTAGACATAATATGGTGAGATGTAGGCGATATTATCAATCATTTTCGAATACAATAATATTGATGACGTGCGTAGTCCGACGACGTCGCGCGATTTACAGCGACCACGCACGATGTCTCTAGAGTCTAAAGGCACGTGTCGTAGGACATTTGTTTTCCAGTGAATACACGGCATCGCGCGACGTCGCCAGAATAATTATAACATTGATGTTTAACATTTAAAATAGCTTATATAACTTTCGTCCCCAAGTGAATACATGGCTTTACGGTGTAAGTTGTATGAAATGGGAAGAAAATATTCCCAATAAAGTTTAAATATGGTTATTGTTATAGGCAACCCAAAACAATAAAGGAACACCTTAATCGAATTGAACTTTGAGCTAACAACGGTATTAATCATGTGAAAAGGGGCCAAAAATACAGAGAAAATAATATCTAATATCACAGAATAAAGAAAAAGAAGGTAAGTATTTCTTTTTTTTTTCTTTTCGTGTCAATAGCTAATTTTAAATTTTCTCAGTTCGAAAAGTGGCCAGCTCGACAGCTTTTTGATTGGCCTCCAATAAATTCTCCACATTACAAGAGAGAGGTCACTTTACAAGAGGCAGTTAGGGCAACAAAAATCAATTAAAGAATGACACAAAAATCACACTTTAACTGATTATATAACTTACATTTTTAAAACGTCACCCTACACTAGGATTTCTCCTATATCGTAGGTACAGTTAACAGAAATAAATCTCACCTGCAAACACACATACCCGCGGCCTAATTACCGACGTAGCAATCAGTTTGCGACAGGCGTAGATCGCGCGATATCTATTGTCAAACGTAATTTTTTTGTTTCATATATGTATTGGCCAACAGTGAGGCTAATGTCACGTGGCTGTCGCGTTGCTGTCACTGTTTTTACCTAATTAAGCTGTCGGAACGACTATCTGTAGCCCATAGAGATATTGGTTCTGTGATGGTATCGTACCCGCAACACATAGCGCAGAAAGCCAATGAGTAAACACCAGTGACAAAATTTAAATTACTTAATTAAGTCACGAAGGGAGCGTCTACCTCGATTGATTAATTAGTACAGCATTTCCTTACAAGTTTAATCAGGAAAACGAAACACGTGTGGAATTGAAAATATACGTAGGGGAAGCCCGGGCAAGAAGCATAGTGCGGGTAAGAAGAATAACTGATTTTTCCAAAAATGTATAATAAATGGCGCGATAACACTGTTTCAAGTCGTGACACGTGCGACTGGCAGCGCCATGACAGTTCAACCAAAACAATACGCGAGTGCATTTGTTGTGGAAGGAGAAAAAAAGGATTATGGTTGTTTTGTTACAATTTTTGGGAAGGTTTGTACACAAACTTATTGTCTAAGTCATTAGTTGCCTATGAATATGTTTTGTTTATACAATTGCACGTTTATTTAAGTATTATTTGCGATCGTTACTTTTTGTTTAGCTTCTAAAAACATTTCATGTGGCTTGTTTCTAATATTGGCGCGTTGGGTAAAACGGATATGGGTAAAACGACAGTCTAATTACGTAAAAGAGCGACAGCAACGCGATAGCCACGCGACAGCAATCTCACTGTCAGCCGGTACATTATATGTCACAAAAATAACGTTTGACAGAAGTTATCGCGCGATCTACGCCTGTCGCTACATCGGTAATTAGGCTGCGGATATGGTTAAAACGGATAGGTATCCGTTTTGCCTGTTTATTTATTTAATTATCTCCTTCTTAAGTGAGAAATATTTTAACAGTTTTTGACAACTAATGTTAATTTTATACAGATCTACGTTAACTTAAATTAAGGTACTTTTATTTTAAATTCAGTTTCAATGAAATCATAAAAATTAACGACTACTTTTGTTTTCAAACTCAAATTTTTATTTGCTTTCCACAATGGTATAAATAGATGGTAAGTAAAATTGTATAGTACATCGTGGACCCTGTTGGGTGGTTTTTAATTATAAACGCAAAAGTACTCGAGCAGCATGGTCAGAAGAAACACTAGACAGCAGTAAGAGCCGTAAAAGATTCTTATGTAGGAATTGGCAGCTACTTCTGTGATGAATGCGAAGACTGATCTAAACTAATTCAACATATCCTTTTTGCCCTTGGGGCGTATTCGTTTTGACCAACCCCTCTGGGCAAAACGGATATTTGATTGTTTTTTTTTTAAAAACGTTGCCTCACACTAGGATTTCTCCTGTATCGTGGGTACAGTTTACAAACATACATGTCACATGCACAAACAACCAGACCCGAAACAACTATCTGTTGATCATACAAATATTTGTTCCGTGCGGGGATCGAACCCGCGACACGTAGCGCAGAAAGCTAATCGCTTAGCCACTGCGTCAATCGTGTCGTCAAAATGCTAATAATTATTATAGAAATCGTTTACATTTTTAAATTTTAATGATTATTTTCCAAAGATGATTAAACAAAGTATAAATTAAAAGTACAAAGATTTTATTGATTATATCAGAATGTGGTTTTATTTACACTATCCCTTAACATATGCGTCTTGCCCGGGCTTCCCCTACATACCACAAAGCGAAGAACTGAGGTCTTAAGATATATATACGTGCCCTTAATTATATAGCCCTAGTGTTTTTTTCTTAATTGCCCCACACTAATAATAATTTCTGTGTTGGGGACGCGTTTCCAAGCACAAATATTCACATGCACAAATACCCTATCAGTAGATCATGCAGATATTTGTTCCGGGCGGGAACCCGGAACCCGTAGCACAGCAACTGATCACTCACCCACTGCGCCAAGCGTGCCGTCAAAATATTACTATTATATTATTTTAACATTGTATATCTCGATACAAATTGTTATATTTTACTAATTACTACCCACCGCTCAGGGCTGTGACGAGGGTAGTCGAGAGCCAATCAATCGAAGCCTTAGGGAGTCAACTTTGATGGCTACGCTGAAAATTGATAACTGTCGCTACTTAAGCAAAACTTCCTGTTGACTAGTTAGGAGCTGTGTTGTGCTGTGATGAGCAACCCTATTAGGGTCAATTTCATACTGAGGGAGTAGCGGCCGGCAGCGGCTTTTTGAGGCAAAATATTACAAATCATTTTGAATCTTATCTACGTGGTTAAAAAGTTCATAGTTATTTGAAGACAAAACAGCGCGGCGCCGCCGCGGAACTGCATGAGCCTTCTAGCGCCGCATTGCCCCTACCGGCGCCGCGCTCAGTCACTTGCTCTTACGGCCGCTGCATGCCGCTGCTCTTTCAGTGGGAATTGACCCTTATTGGTTTGCTTGAGCGAAATTTATTGAAACGTGTTTGTTGTTAAGTGAAAGTTAGTGTGTAGTGTAGTGATTATGTATAGGACAGCGAAGACGTTTAAGATTCTGGATTCAAATCGTCGGGGATAAAATACTTATTTTCTGTAAAAAAAATCACCAGTTTTAATACTAACATTTAGACTTTCATTGACTAAATCAAGTCAATACAATTCTATCAAACTCATTGGCAGTGTAAAATTAGACATTTTGGAAAGATTCGACCGCGAACTGGTATCAAACCTGTGACTTCTGTACTATATATTCAGTAGGTAAACCTCACGAAAATCCTTCCACAATTTATAACATTCGAATTCGGTTCACATCCGTTAGAGCAGCTTACATGTCTATTTTAAGTTATGACTAACTAAAACACGTGTTGTTCATAGAGCAAATGGAACTATTTAATTAACCAAATTACACTGAATTCACATTGCTCTAAACCGGTGCAAATATGAAGGTAATTCCCGGATATTCACGAAATGCACTCCAAACGAACTGACTGGCTACGGTTGAACTTTAATCAACCGCAAGGCCCATAGCACACGTCCGTTCAACTGAGAATTCGAACGCAGATTCAATAACCAATAGGTTTCAAACTAACAAGAGTGTAGAATATCTTTATGTTACCGCCAAGCCCCGTTTATTCATGGGGAATTTGATGCCCGTTTCATGACTGGAACACGACATACATATAATGGAGTATATTATGTTATAGGTACTGATGGACATAAGTCTCACTTCAGAATGAGAAGGGCTAGTTTACACTAGTGCAGGTCAGCACACTATATAATACATAAAATTTACCAAATTACGGAAAAATCTCAATTGGGCTTCCTCGTGATATATCTTTTTATTTTTATACTAAGTGATGAACAATTTCCGATCCAACCATACATAAATTTGCAAATTCAAAGATGAAGAAAGAAGATGCGGAAGGGAGGTCAGACCACAGTATGTGGTTTCTTGCCGGTCTCTTCTCCATAGGACCTACCCCCTTTGGAATCGTGCGCCTAGATTCTCGACTTTTTAAAAGTGCCTGAAAAGGCCTACTTGAAATAAAAAACTTTGACTTTGACTTTGAGACCCTCTCATGCTGAAGGCAAGGATACAACCGCTTGGCTATCACTGTTCTTTACTGAGACGAAACTTATGAAACTAAACTGAACAAAAAATTACAAAATGCCTCAGGGCGAACGCTTTTGACGTCCGAAAACCCGTTCCAATAAAAATCAAATGACTAACCGGACATGACGTGGTGTTCGAAAATGCTTTTTATTTTAGTTCGTGATCGATTTAAAAATCTCTTTTTCAAAGCCTGTGTGATTGAGGCTGTATCCAAATTTGAAACCAGACAAGTCAGTCAATTTAAACTAAAAATAGTCTTTGTGTGCGTTAGTCATAGTTGTTAAGCTTTTTTGAAAGTTGCTCTTGTGTCACCTATACGGTTTTTATAGTCAGTATCACACCCCTGCAGTATCTGTAAACAAGTATAGTATATAGTAATTGTAAGTAATGTATTCTTCCTCAATCATTAACTATTGACATTACTCGAGTATCTCGTTGGTCTCGTGATTGCAAACGCGGTTACCGAGCTCATAGGTTCTGATGCCCGTGTCAAAATATTGTTGTTTTTCTCAGTAGCAGCATGGATTGTGGAACTGAGCCCCCTAGATGGCAATAAGCCTGCCCCCTATTACATGCGACTCCATAACGACATCGGTGAAATGTCGGTATACAAAAGTACTCCACCGCCGAATCCTTCGGGGAATACAGGCGTAATGCTATATTAAGAGTATCGTTTAGCTTCTGACAAAATTGTCTTAAAATACGCTCAAAATAGATGTTTGGGTGTTAACGTTTCCTATATCGAAATCTTAATGAATTCATTTGATTTTGATGTCTATAGTTTTGTCAGATTGATTAATTTAGTAATTATCACGAGATAAGTATAAGGAAGATTTTTAGTAAAAAAAAAATCGCATTTGGAGTGTTAATTATTTCTCAATCTTTAAACAATATCAATAAAAAAAAACGTGACGACCTAGTTTTTACTTGTGTCTATAACATGTTTAATGGGGTAAAAATATTAACACATTTTGTATGAAAACTTTTAGCTAAACTATAGTCTTAAGTTATGTATAGAAATAACTTTAACGACAAAACATTAATTTGTCCTTTTTATATGCATACTGTATCCCATCATTAGGTTTTAAAAGTAATCATTATATCAATTCGGTTTTTAAAGTTGGGTCCGATCAACTTCACCATAGGATGCTCGGTGTTCTGGTCCAAGTCAACGCTTTTGTCTATATCACCTTTACACATTTATAAAGATATAATATGGACATTCTATTGTCGTACTGATTTCCCTCGCGAATTTGAATTTATATTAATAGCAGAAAGGAAGCTCATATGATTTCGTATTTGTGTTCCATTAAGTATTTATGCAAATAAATGTACCCTTTACATAATTTTGGGAATGGATGGGCGTTTCCCGGTTGAAAACATTATCACAAGGTCTGTTTGATGCGGAAACTCATTTGCATGTTTTTTTTTTTAGGAAAAAAAAGCAAAATGTAAAACAGATGCTGCTAAAGTGAGAAAATGTATAATAAAGCTTCTATTATAAAAAATGTGAATGTCATTATTTGGTGCTTATGCTCTTTCAGCAGAAAAGAAAACTTCTACTTTTTTTAACCTGCAAAGTAGCAAGGGGTATCTTTATTTAAAAGACTTTTAATATAATTTATCCTATAGGCGCTTATTAAACTAGGATCAGAATTTTTTTTCCCTCCACGATAGAAATAAAAAACATGCTATCAAGATGAAAGTTCTTAGTACATTTAAACATAACTTTAAGTACGTGATAAGCCCACAACACGAGAAAACTGTTCAGCTCTCAAGATTACGAGAATTTACGGGAATAGTTCACGCTATACGAATACTATTCCAAGTAACCCTTTTTTCCCTCAATCGAGTTTTACGACTATCACGGGCAGGTACACAATTCTATTTCTTACTTTAGTTTGCGATTCAACTCTACGTGTCTTCAGAAATACACACGATGAACAGATTTTGTATATACATTATTATTCGTAGAGAATCACTTTTCTTCTACTGCCTCTTCTCCATTATTATTTTCTGTCACTGATAGTCCCGTGATAGTCGTAAAATTACGTCCAAGTTGTGTACTTATCAGCTCATGTAGTACGTATATTGAGTGGCAGCTGACTGTGCAGCAAGGCTATATCAGAATCTGACGCATAATAGATATCTTAATTTGAAATTTCACCGCAACTGCTAGCCGGAAACTTCCAAACGTGATCATAGAACTCGAAAGCTATTGAAAATGTATCAAAATAACTCGACCCAAAACGTTTTAATAAAAGTCCAAGATCAGTACACAATATATTTGCCTACTTATCGTAAAATGACTAACGAAAGCCGTATCTAAAGGCGACCTTCTTCACGTCCGCACAAGTCTATACGATAAAATATCTTTGTGACGCGTGAGCAGCAAAATGACCAAACATCACCCACAACACACGCCACCTATCTTCAAATACCTAAGAGCAATTTATTGTGAGGCAATACATCTTCGCTTCGAGAAAGGTCCGCAGAAAGGGTAAAATTCTTCGTATAACCCGACCAATTTATATTTGTCATCCATATCTTTGTACGGTGTTCAGCCGCCAATCGCAAATGCACAGGTAAGCAATTTTTGCGACAGCAAACATAATTTTGCCGTTCGATACGTTGAAGAATGCGAGTCGTTCGGTCAATGTTGCCATGTCGAATAGTTTTGGTATATATTGCTGGTCGTGAAAAATATTTTACAGTGGATCGCGAATATTCTGTTTTAGTTAAAATGAAAGATGATTACTTTGAGCTCAGAGAACAGAGGGATAAATCCGAGCAAGGCTATAATTTTCACTAGCGGAATTTTCACTTTATCGGCCGTTTTTAAAATAAACGAATTTTTCACAATTTTCTGTTTATTTTTTGTGTCACATTGGAAAATCATTGTTTGTGCGTTTTACAAAAAGCGTATTTTAAAATGATATTTGATTTTCAGTGTAATGCCAACGTCAGGTTACCATTTACCACTCGCGTTTAAAATCCGAAGCTATAAAAGATGTCGCGCGCTCATCAAAAATGGTTTTTGACGCTTTCCTTTGAAACGGGGCGTCAAAGCCAGTAAACGAATGACGAGAGAAAATACAAAAAATATTTTTGTTGATTATTTCATAATTTTGCACCTGATTTTTTATAGAGATATACCTGTTGAGATTCTCTTACATATGGTTTGACTGTAATCTGATTCTAATTTATACTATCTATACCCAGTGCCGAATTAAGCAGGCGCAGGGCCCGTAGCAAATTCTGTCGGGGGCCCTTGATCTGTTATGGCCTCTTAAGTATAAAATGACTTTTTGTAGAACTTGTATGCACATGTTCTACAAAAAATCACTTTATACTTTATACACACAGAATTTCATACAGTAAACGCTTACCGTATGAAATTCTGTGTTATATTTTCTTACTAAATTTCACCCCAAAAAATGATGCTGAGGCGGAGGTTTAGGTTTGGATACGCGAGGCCCCATTTTGCGCGGGGCCCGTAGCAATTGCTACTCTTGCTACGTGGTTAATTCGGCACAGTCTATACCTACCTATATCATTCTTATGGAATTAAACCAGTCATATATTTATGAATTTGAGGTAATCTATTAAACTTCATTATGGTCTACTGGTCGCAAGTGTGAATGTTGAGATATAAGGTCCTGGGTTCGACCGGGCAAACTATTTAACTGTTATTAGGTTTATCCGTAAGAATATTATCAGTAGGTGCCTAAAGAGCTACAGCATCGGCAATATGGAGAAAGCAAAATGTCTTCTAAACATTTTATTTAAGAAATCAAACACAAATAGATGCTCAATAAGGGTACAGATGTTAGTGAAGGAAAACTAAAGAATTCACTTGGTTAAATTCGTAACAGTATTATAAATAGGCAATATAATAATAAGACTTTTATAATCAGTCTTATACTGACTGCCTCATTGGTCTATTGCAGGCGCGACTGTTGAGCGTGAGGTCCTGGATTCGATTTCCAGGTCGATCAACGTGTTATTGGGTTTTTCTGTATGGAAATTCTTAGTAGCAGCACGGAGTCTAAAGCTGTGCCCGGCGTATGGCAATAGGCTCGCCTCCTATTACATGGGACTCAATAACAGCATCGGCGAAAGTGGGTGTACAATAGTACACCTCTGCCTAATCCTTCAGGGAATACAGGCGTGATGCTATGTTATGTTCATTCAGTCTTATAAATACCATTATATTGTAGACTAATTGAGACTTTGAGAGAAATTGAACAAAAATATTACCAGCATTTTTTTTCCAATCACATGAAGTACAATTTCGCAATAATGTAATAGCAGAGTAAATAGCTAACGAAATCCTTACAAGTTACAAAAATAAATTGAATTGGAATCAGTGCAAACATTTGGTTTTAATCATTTCATTTCAATCGCTTTTTTATTTTAGTATTGTGGTAAAAGAATTTTATTTTCTCAAAAGAAATTCACAACAAATTTCACTTCATAAGAAACACAACATTACAATGGCTTATTTTAATAATGAGCGGAGCAAAAGTTCCTTATATAATAATATCCTCCTGACCGATTACGGTCACGGCGGCCAATCTCACCGGAGATTAGCTAACTACGCAGGAGATATTATAGAGCACAAGTGTATGCGCAAACACAGGTGCTCTCTTTGTTCCTTCACTCTCATAGTCCGATGGGACGGGAATCCGACACGACCGGAGAGAGATCAGGTGCAGGACTAACGGCTTTACGTGCATTCCGAGGCACGGTGTGTATTCACATACACGAAGACCCAGACCCGAAAGAAATATCTATAGATCATACAATTATTTGTTCCGTGCGGAAATCGAACCCGCGACACGTAGCGCAGCAGTCGATCTGTCAACCACTGCGCCAACCGTGCCGTCCTTATATATTAATAATACTAATACAACTATTTTTGGGGGCCCAGTTAGTGTGTTGGCGAGTCTCCGTCTGCCATTTTTACGTGTCCATATGACATTGTTTCGGCAGGCGCCATAGATTTCCATAGTTTTCTATAACCTAGTCCATTAACATCCCACCACAATAGCCCAAGTAGTTTTTCTCCACATGTTCTGCAATAGTCCTGCAAACCCAGGGATTGTCCTTGGGTGCATTTCTCTAATGCATACAGGGATAATCGCTGGGTATGTTAAAGCTGTTTTTAAGGGCCTTGTTGTTGGATTCGGCCCCCCACGCACGCTTTCGAAACGTCCGGGACTCTGTAGTCCCGTGCAAGCAGGAGACATACTAATATTACTAATACTAGTTACCATTATGACACCATTTCCACTTAGTTATTGAATCGTTAATTCAAAAAAAACCAAATGTCTTAAATTTTCAATGCCCAATGTCCGACAAGTACCAATCAATGTTAAATTGAATGGAGTGGAACTGGACATTGTGGATTCGACTGTTTTTCTAGGCATCACTATAGACGCCAAACTGCAATGGGGCCCGCAAATAAACAAATTATCGGGTAGGCTTAGTTCTGCCTCGTTTGCTGTCAAAAAATTCGGCACTTAACTGATGTGGATACAGCCAGAATAGTTTATTTCAGTTATTTTCATAGCGTTGTGACTTACGGCATCCTCCTCTGGGGAAACTCTGCAGACATCAATACTATATTCGTCTTGCAGAAAAGGGCTGTCCGAGCTATTTATAATCTTGGTCCAAGGGTGTCGCTGAGACACAGATTTAAGGAAATTAATATTCTAACTGTAGCGTCACAATATATATTTAAAAATTTAATATATGTTTATAAAAATATTTCGAACTTTGTCAGACTGTCTGATACTCATTCTTTGAACACTAGGAATAAACACAACCTTGTTGTACACGCTACGCGCCTCCACAGAATAAGCAACTCGTTCATGGGACAATGTATACGCTTTTACAATAAACTTCTTAATGATACCTATACGTAATTTAACATTAAAGAAGTTAAAAATTGTAGTTAAATCTAAACTTTGTAAAAAAGGATACTATAAAATTTCGGACTATTTAGATGACAAAAACGCTTGGGATTGAGCCGCTCTTTAGCCTTTCCTTTTTTTTATATACAGTTTTTGCCATTAATTATTATATTATTTACTTCATTATTTTGATATTGTAATGTCGTTTAAATTGAAATTATTTCTTATACATATATAACCGCTATACATTGTAAATGTGAGTGAAATCTAAGCTGAACGCTCTTAATTTCATTAATTCTCACGATAACTGATGCATGCTTGCACTCTGTTGCGACAGGTTAGCTCAAATAGTTATGGCACTTTCTTCAAAACGCTATTCCACCCTATATTTGTCTCACATAAACTCTTACATCATTACAATCTGTCTGGACTTTAAAATAAACTTTGACCCCTGAGTTTGTTTCGGCGTTTCTTCTCGGGGATAGTCATAGGAAATGCCGACGCCATCTAGTTTAAAAAAGACGTGTAAAAGTTATTGAAAAATCCTTATTGCAAAAATAATAATTTCATTTCATTTCAATTTCATTTCATTTCAAAGCTATGTATGTAGGTAAAGTAATGAAATTATATCAAACGTTAAAATATTCTGATATTTTCAATATAGCGCGCAATAAAAACTGTAATAATTGATAGATTTTTTTCTTTTTTTACGACCCGTCATTGGAACACGTGTGTTTGAGCGATTCTGATTCAAATGGAAAGGTATTATTGATTCAAAATCATGAATAGGCTCTCCACATGGCCGAATTGCTATATTCATTTATTCAAAAGTTTCACTAAGGGTTTTACATTCGTGTGTTCAGGTGACGTTTAAAGGGTTAAAAATTGGGCATACAACATAGCGACAACAATAAAAGAAACTACGTATCACGTTCTGAAACCAAACAAGCCATACAAACAAATTCAACAATTTCCTCTTTTTATTTTTTACTTAAATATGTACTTATTTTCATCTGTTTTGATTCGTCTCGGTAAAAGGACATAGAACTAAAAGAACCTATGTTACCTTTATCTGTTTCATGCGTAAATAAAGATCATTTTGGTTGCAACAAACTCCGTCAAGAGTATTCATTATACGTATTTTACGCATCGATAGATCACTCTTAGAAAATTTTAATAATTTCCTGTGGTTGAACTAGTGATTGGACTTGTTTGATCGTTTTCTTTAAGTGTACGATAGTGCATTTTAGGTATAGTATTTGGTATAGAAAATAATTTAATTTAAGTTATTTATGTGGGTAGACAGGATTTCATAGCATTAAAATCTACCTCCATTCCTTTCGATATTTTTAGTATAGATAATGCGGCTGAACTAAACACCCCGGTTGAAGGTACTTCGTATTTAGAAGGAGCAGTAGTCTTTCGCTGTCGGTCTCGGAGTAAATTCCTGTGCTCTTCAATTTTTGAATTGGTTGGTGCGCACGCGTTATTTTTCGGACCCGTTTCGTGTATTGGTTGCGCATAAATCGTGGTGTAGCGATATTCGGTCTGCGTTAATATGAACATTATTTTTTGAAGTTTTCGGTGACACGTTGTGGTGAACTGCGGGCACCGCTTGTGGATGGCATCTGGCTACCTAGATTTCATACACAGCTATCGGTAAGTCTTTAGTGGCTATATAGTTTTGCAGAATCTTTTGTCATTGTATCACCGGGATTTCTTTTTCGATACCTACACTAAGTAACTTTGATTTGATTTATTTTTATAAGAAATCAAATGATCAGAATTTCGTGTAATCTATGCATTTAGCCCTATATAATATAACTTAATAAAACGTTTAAAGCCAATAGAATGGTTGTAAGTTACAAGGATACGCGGAAGTGTAGCCGACTGACAAATGGACGACAAACTGAGATTGATAGGAGCCCTTTGGCCCTTCTGTACTGGAGTATTATAAATTATGTATTTTATTGCAAATATAGCAACAAAGTTTTTCTGAAATAGATGTTAAGACTATTGTTTAGCTGAAAGTTTTCATACAAAATGCGTTTTTACTAAATACTGTTTATAGATTGTCGATCTAGTTTATAATCTGACAAAATGATAGAGACGAAAATCAAATTCATTCGTTCAGATTTAGATATAGGAAACATTAACGCCCAAACACCTATTATTCCCGTATCCCGTTCAAAACAATTTTATCAGAAGCCGGCAACTAAACAATACTCTTAATAGACCTTTTTAAGTTCGCATCTTGTTAAGATATATGAAAGTACTTATATACGTTTCTTGGTTACAAAATTGCCGTATATTTTTCTAGACGTGAATTTCTCTGGTTCTTTCGCGCTATTTTTTGTTTCATTCGTCATGAGGCCTTAAAATTCTAATAATAAAAATGGTATTAAAGTTCGTCAAAATATTTTGCATGTAAGCATTATGCTCATCAATTTAAGCTAAATTCCTACGAAGTATGTTAATCTCGGCGTCGGATATTTAACATTTCTATGAATACAAACTTGGATTAATGTTTATCTCTTTTGCTCTGACAACTAAACTTGAAGGTAGTTGCTGTCGTTTCGAACAATATAAAGTTAAACGATTGTCAAGACGGTCCTTTAATCCAGGACTAGTGTACTCTAGCACTCACTCAAGAAAACTCTAACAGAACAGCTAAGTGATCCACTGTTTTAGAAAACTGTAAACTCAAAATGGGGTTTACAACGTTATAAAAATTTGATCTTTTCAATTGCACTTCACAACAACTCGTTCTGAGGCAATGTAATTTTATTTCTTCAGAAAAACTTCAGACGGTACTAATAAATTCGATTGTTTCCAAATTTTGTTTCTCTCGCAATATTTCCTGAGCGAAATATGAAATTATGGTAATGAAATGTCAGATAATCAGTTACTCGACAAATTATTCGAAACGCCTACGCTCGCGAAGTTCTGCGTAAAGACTTCCTTAATATATTATGTTGATGTGTTATCGTTTTTCTCGGGTTGCTCATACGATTCGGTACTGGAAATTCATCAAGCGCCTATATTTCAAAGCTCTTATTATCCTGCGTGGGTTCCAGGCTCTTTGTAAATGTAGATTTTCAGTAATTTTCTAGACATTGATATCGGACTCATCAGTGAGGAGAATTAAGTAGTGACTCGGGAATTCCAAACTTTATTATTAAAAATTGAATAACAAAAACGTATCACGAAATTGAACCCGTACTTTATAATTTCTAGGCGAAAGTCCCTGTTTCTAATACTTCTGTGAATATCATGTAAGTTTAAGGAAGTGTCATTACTGACTTATTATAGGTACTGTAATAATTTCGGACACATAATATTTACGTACCTACATAAACCTTATACAATTAACCCTTTAACATAATAGTTTTCACAATAGAAAATCATTTTTTTGTGATAGATTGATTATATATGAAAAACCTGTCGGCGACAACGACCAACAACAGTGCATCCGTTTTACGCTTATATATTAATTCATAACAATATACGGAATAGCGTGTTTCTAAGACACAGCAACGTCCCAATTATGCAGCTTAGCCCGTCCAGTTACGCAAAGTAGATACAATAAAAATCCTATTGTTTTTAGCCGCTGGGAGCCTCCTATGTTTTAATAATCGTCTTAACTATTATATCATGGTCCGCTGTAAGCTTGAGGCTAATTTGTGTGTATGTGTAGGTATGGCATCCGTACGAGAGCAAGAATACCCTATTGTTGGAGAAAGTCCAGAAGGCTTTTCTTAGGTATATTTATAAGCGAATGTGGGTATTACCCGTTAGTTTACCCAACAAAAATTATTTTAGGTTGCCTTGGGTATAACCAGGGACGTAGCTACCGCCGTATCCGCCGTATAAGCCGTATCAAAGAAACGGGGGCCGCCCGATATACGGGCCCGCAGCCTAATTACCGATGTAGCGACAGGCGTAGATCGCGCGATATCTTCTGTCAAACGTCATTTTTGTGACATATAATGTATTGGCTGACAGTGAGATTGCTGTCGCGTGGCTATCGCGTTGTTGTCGCTTTTTTACGTAATTAGGCTGACGGCCTAATTACCGATGTAGCGATAGCCGTAGATCGCGCGATAACTTCTGTCAAACGTTATTTTTGTGACATGTAATGTATTGGCTGACAGTGATATTGCTGTCGCGTTGCTGTCGCTTTTTTACGTAATTAGGCTGCGGATTGTGCTGTGTTTCCGGATGAATGGAAGGTGATCTTAAAGGAATGTCTGGTAAGTACTGCGAGAAGATAGAACGATCATGGTGTACTTTTTCAAGATATTTTCTATATATGTTTATTTATCATGCTCATTTAGTAAGTAAATTTTAAACATAAATAATTTATTAATGTAATTGACTTGGCCGTGTTAATAAATAAATAAATAAAAATGAATAAATCAAGAGGATAAGAAGTGTCAATATTCGAGTGACATTGTAGTAATTTTAATTACCAGTCCGTTTGCCAAGCTTAGAAATTAAGTTCTCTCTCACACATTCAACGCAAACGTGATATGCTGATCTCATTAGGCACAACCGTGTTGATAGATTTATCTAACCATCGAACAAATCTGTTGAGTTAATTATCTGATTAATTTCATTAACGTAACAGACAATAACAAGCGGCCTCGTGTAATTATGACTGTTTAAGCCAACCGTATTAAGCCAGGTTCTAATTAATGCGGCAATAAGGTGTTTAACAGACTGTTTTGTGATGAAAGACAAGAAGAGGTTATAATATAATAACAGATCCGTGATGTTTGTATGAGAGTAAATAGAACTATCCCGTTTTTATACAGTCATGGACTTAAGTAGATGAAAATTTCGAATTGTTTTTTTTTTTTTATTTGGTAAAGAATATCGTTAACCAACTATTAAACAAGTCGATAAAGTTACTTTTCTGCAATATAAATTAATTACAATAATCATGTTTCATTCATAAAAACACCTACAACTACCAACACTTTGCCGGACCCAGGAATCTAACTCAGGTCATCAAGTTCAGCAACTACCACTTTGTAACAACCAATCGACAGCTTAACACACTGCGAAAATAAAGGACCGACAATCTAGGTATATTTATTTTCACCTACACTAAGCATTTAGTTAATATGGAAACTAAAAGTTAGCCTATTTAAATTTTATAATCTGTCCAATTTACCATTATTATTTATTGAATCCTATGTAATAACTCTTTGATTTGTTTATTAATTACTTTAGACTTTTTTAGCTCTTTTTGCCTGAAACACAGGATTTACTTAATTCAGGCACGTAAGAATTAGGAATATAATTGACATTTAAGCACCACTGTATGATTTTATCTTGTAACAAAATTTTTGAATAAATTATTATATATACAATCTAATATAGAGTCTCGACATTCCATAAGTACCTGAAATTGGATTTAATTCCGTTCTATTCTAAATACTGATCTCTCTTTGTTAATAACGGCCACTCTTCTTGAAAACGAAGCAAGAGTCTATGATCTAAGCTAGATTAGTTGCCGTACCCTTCATTGTTATACGACAGCCTTGATCAATAGGCATAACTTATTTTGTTTCTACAGTGCAAAAACTCTAGCAGTTCAGAAACTATAGACATCCAAGCTTAAACCCGCAAAATAAAGTAAAACCTTCACGTTTTTAAGGCTATCCTATTATTATTAGCCTATTCTATTTCCAATAAGCCAGCGCATGCAAACCACTTACGGAAGCTTATACAACTAAACCACTCGACGCTAAACCGACTGAATAATCGACCGCAAAGCCTGTCTGTACCACCTTAACGGCTAATGCTCTGATTAAATTCGTACATTATAAACGCAAAGCCGACACGGGTAAGTTCTATAAGATTAAACAGTGTAATTGCATATTATGACAAGGCAAAAATTTTAAATACATTAACGCTTAATTTTTGTTATGCTTTAAAGTACACATACATAGATAACATCACGCCTATTTTCCATGGCGGTAAGCAGACGCTATATGCCACGTGGTTATCATCATCATCATAGAATCACGCCTGTATTCCCCGAAGGGTTAGGCACAGGTGCACTATTGTATACCCACATTTCGCCGATGCTGTTATTGAGTCCCATGTAATAGGGGATGAGCCTATTGCTCGTGGTACGATTCTTATATCCCCTTTTTCTTCATCCAAATCTACATTCACACATCTTTCTATAAATGCATACCAGTTGCAAGTATCACGTACCTCACCTTTGAAAGCTATCAACAATTAGGTGTATTTAATATATCCCTAATAAGTTGCTAATAAAGAGCTTCCGTGAGAAACAAAACCTAAGATCCTCTGGTATACCTCTGGGTAATCAGCCAAGATGGGCCACTACGGAGTTTCTTGCCGGTCTCTTCTCCATAGGACCTACCCCCTTTGGAACCGTGCGCCTAGAGTCTCGACTTTTTAAAAGTGCCTGAAAAGGCCTACTTGAAATAAAAAAACTTTGACTTTGACTTTGACTTTGACGGCACTACGCCATGAACAATTGCCATGTTATAATAACTCGTGCCGACTCAACAGATGAAGATCAAAGTATGTAACGACAAGAAAAGTGGTGAAAGAATAGAACCGGCAGTCTAATTACGTAAAAAAGCGACAGCAACGCGACAGCCACGCGACAGCAATCTCACTGTCAGCCAATACATTATATGACACAAAAATTACGTTTGACAGAAGCTATCCCCTGATGTAGGCCTGTCACGACATCGGTAATTAGGCTGCCGATTGGCAGCCTATTGAGATTGAGCCCCAGTGAGATCGCTGTCGCGTGGTTATTGCGTTGCTGTAGCTTTTTTACATAGTTAGGCTGCTGATAAGATGTTATTCAAGTAATTATTTGACTCATGACCAAGAGGAAACAAATTACTTGTAACTTACAGAAATAGGTCGGGTCACTCGTGAAGGGAATTTTAAATACGTAATTGTTTTCGCCACAATGGTCCTTAGACTTGTTAAGATGATTACGTATTAAAATGACTGTCGAATTGCAATTGGATCTTTTTATTATTTTGAAAAAATATCGTATAGGGTGATGGTGCAAAATTTCGGGACATTAAAAATGTTGTTAGATGCTACCTTTACGCTACCCTTTTTGTGATCTTAGGGACCATTTTTGATGATTATAAAAACGCCAGCATGTGGATTTTTTTAACAAAGTTACATACATAATTGGTGACAAAATGGTGTTTATATGCGCCGAACTATGTTTTTTTTTTTTTTTTAAACATTGCCCCACACTAGGATTTCTCCTGTATCGTGGGTACAGTTTACAAAAATACATGTCACGTGCACACACAACCAGACCCGAAACAACTATCTGTAGATCATACAAATATTTGTTCCGTGCGGGGATCGAACCCACGACACGTAGCGCAGAAAGCTAATCTCTTAGCCACTGCGCCAACCGTGTCGTCAATAATGTATATATCATATTTTGATCGCAGCCATACAGAATAAAATATGTTCTTTAACGTTGAATATACTTTTTTATCACTTCAAAAGAATTGCGCGTGATCATTACCTTCATTGTCAATACCTATCTTCTAATAATAACTCCATTTTATTTCAAACATTCTGTACCCTGTTAAAATATTATATTACCAAGTTGGTATAAGCAGCCTTCAAAGACAAACACACCTATTTTGTTCCGCTAAAGAAAGATACCGTTAAATTATTGAGCGAATATAAACAACAATGTGTAGAGACTTATTTGTGTTTCATTCCGAGAAACGTATGAGAGGAACTGAAACACGAGTCCTTCAATGTTTTAGACTTCGTTACTTTTTGGAATATAAATATATTCTAAGAATATATAGGTATATTGCATTGTAGTCGCTTTGATGTTATGAAGAAGAAACATTTGTTTGAAGGGTATATTATCTGGTACTAGCTTCAGCCCGCGACTCCGCCCGCGTTTTCCCAGGATAAAAGGTAGCTTATGTGCTATTCCAGACTATAATCTATCCCTGAGCCAAATTTCATCCAGATCCGTTCAGCCGTTCTGACGCGAAAGAGTAACAAAGATCCATCCATCCATCCATCCTCACAAACTTTCGCATTTATAATATTAATAGGAAGTAGGATTAATAGACCGATTCAAAAAATTATTTCGTTACGTAATCATGCCTTTGTGTTTTTTTTATGTCAAACTTTGCTAATGAATGAAAATGCGTCGATGTATATTATATCCACGCGAACAATGTCACAGGAAAAAGTTTATGTATATATGTACTATGTATGTACGTTAACCAAGCCTAAAGGGTACGCCCACCAAAAATACACGTCGAAGACAATATCAGCTGTTTAACATTGAAGTTTTGATTGGGTATACTGCGGGTTGTTGCCGATGAACTTGGCCTTAAGTATTAACATGGATGGCATACTTTTTGTGACACAATCTTTCGCCGATTTTATTCGAATCAGAAATTTACACATACACCTAAATCTGTGCAGACGAGTGGTGGTATTTTAGTGGTAGTGTAGGTACGCTATAGGTTGGCAAATTCGTTTGTGGCACTCCCATAGCCCGCGGGCGAGGGGGAACGTCAGGCGGATATCACACTGGAATGCATCCCGCTCCGCAGCCTAATTACGTAAAAAACGCGACAGCAGTCTCACCGCTGTCGGTCAATATATGACACAAAAATGACGTTTGACAGTAGCTATCGTGTGATCTACGCATCTCGCAAACTGATTGCTACATGTACATGTAATTACCGATGTAGCGACAGGCGTAGATCGCGCGATAGCTTCTGGCTAACGTCATTTTTATGTCACCTAACGTATTGGCTGACAGTTAGATTGATGTCGCGTGGCTGTCGCGTTTCTGTCGCTTTTTTACATAATTAGGCTGCCGGTCTCCATTCAACGGAGCGCGATCTGCGTACGGAGACGCGTTGTCAGTGTGTTAGGCACATAATGTGTGTTTTCATACAAACTTTGATACAAGCAACGCTCAAATCGCATCCCCGCATCATGCTATGGAGTTGGTAAGAACTAAACTGTACGCGATCGGACGAAGGAAGGTATCACGAATGAATTTGCCAGATTATGGTGAACAATGAAGTGACAATAGACTTTTATCGCTCTGATAATATTTACGCCTGATATATTATAACTAGTGCGAACCGGCACTAATCCCTGCAAAGAATAACCACGTCCCAATTATTTTGTAAAGAATCTGATTATAATTTCATTCAGGTCTAGACCAAAAGACGGTAACATGACGAGGGTTTGCTTTCAACAGAGTCACTCCCGTCAACTTGTCAGCGATAATCCGGGAATTGTCTGTCCGTGACCAATCTCGTTTCATACGTTATTCACTAAAAAGTGAACTTGTAAGGGAATGTCAACCTTGTGACGTTGTGATAAGAATTGGTAAATTGAGAACTTTATGTCGAGTACGAGTGAGTGAACAACACAACGCGTAAAGTCAACAATATAGAGCAGGAGTTTTCTTATTCACAATCACGTTACATCTTCGTGAAATTGTAAGTATGCAAAAGAAAATCAGAAGATTTTCTTTTCTTCGTCTAGTATTTCATATTCTTGAATCGTAGACACAGTTTACAAGCATCTTACATCCATACACCCTACCCGAAACAACTGTCTTTAGGTCATACAAACAGATATTTAATTTTGATCCGTCCGAAAATCGAACACTCGACACGCAACGCAGAAAGTCAATCTTTTAGCTAAGCCAACCGTCAACAAACTTTACATTTTCGAATAGGTTTACAGACACAATATTTTCCTCTAGCAGTAGAATGCGATGTTAACGATTATGAATAATGTAACCTATTAACTGATTTTATAGGGCATGTAAACCTAACTAAAACTAACTTATTTTGTGGTCATGGAATCAATTCCAGTCAACGTCAGTATAACACCGTGGAATGCGTAGATTACGGCCTACATTACACATAGTCAATTATAAGTAATATATTTATCAATCCAGCTAATTCTCGAAAAAGCAATCCGTCTTTAAAAAGGTTTTTAGCAATTCGTACTGAAATTCATTTGAAATAAAAAGGTCTATCAATTTAATTAAATTTCTAATGGAATATTAGTTTATGCGTAATTCTATTATCTGGATAAGTGATTTTATTTATTTGAAAACCTTTTGAGCACAATTTTGACTTCGAACTTTGTGTTAAAAATTCCGAAAATAAAAACCAATTATCTTTTACTCTGGCCTGGAAATGGAACCTAAGTACAATTATCTTAGTGTACTTTTTTATGTGCTAAAGTTCAAGTAAAAGTAAGCAATAAATACGCGTCTCGTATTAACCTCAAGCTCAACCACACTTACTCCACGTAATGCTAGAATACTGCCGCGAGGCTTACATGGTCGGGTTGAAAATTCCGTTCTCTCATATGGTTGTGAAAGTCGGATGGCAGTCACAGTAAAGTACAGATATTCAGCCGCATCGGGTTAGATTGGCAGCCGTCCCCAACATAATTGGACCTACGGTGATGATAGGTTACGACACAAAGCTAAAAGCAAATCACGCCTGTATTCCCCGAAGGGTTAGGATGTATAATTTTTTTTTTTTTTTTTTAAATAACGTTGCCCTACACTAGGATTTCTCCTGTGTCGTGGGTACAGTTTACAAACATACATGTCACATACACACACAACCAGACCCGAAACAACTATCTGTAGATCATACAAATATTTGTTCCGTGCGGGGATCGAACCCGCGACACATAGCGCAGAAGGCTAATCGCTTAACCACTGCGCCAACCGTGTCGTCTATAATTGTAGTATACAACCACATTTCACCGATGCCGTTACTGAGTACCATGTAATAAGGGGCGAGCCTATTGCCGTCTACCGGGCACAGACCCAGGCACTTATGCTCAGAAGTCGCTTGCAACCACTAGACGAACGAGACATCGTCGTTGAAGTTCTTACACCACGTAAGTCATATTTTGGCTGGTTTTGACATTTTGATGCGATTTGCTAGAGAATGGGAAGACGCATTGTTTCAGCCAATCAGAAACAAACATCGTTCAATAGAAATTCGTAAAATGAAATGTACATAAAATTGTATTGTAACAGTGTTTTTTTTTGATTATGCAGTTTTTTCACTCTCCTTAAAAATGCTATTTTTGACAAACGTGGTGTTAGAACTTCAAGTATGTCATATAAAAATTGACAATTGCCAACAAATTCTGGTCCAAAAAAACTGGTTACCACCGTTTCCCGTAGGTACAGGTAAAAATGCTTTACGAGCACCATTAGAATAGCTATAAAAGAGACTCTGTTCAGTTTAGTATCAAAACGCAATATAGATGATAAATGTTCTATCCGGGAAGTAACGAGGGATGGCAAAGTGCTTCCGATACCGGCTCGAGAAGGCCTGCTGGCGACTTCTTATAAATTTATAATACTCTATTTTCAATACTATATTTGTATGATCTACAGATAGTTGTTCCGGGTCTGGGTATTTGTGTATGTTTTCAATTACTCCTAGTGTGGGGCAATGTTTATTAAATATTATTTCTAAAAATTATTTCACCAAAAATGTATACAATATTATAAAGCACAAAGTTTTCAGCTAAATTATATAATATCATAAGGCTGACGATACTTCATACAAACATGTGGGAGCATCTGTATCCGAATTTATAGGTGGTGACCTGTACCTCGGAATGCAGGTAATCCTCTCAGGAAAATTGTACAACTGTATTAGCCAATTTACAAAAAATGTGTAACTTTTCAGTAATTGCCAGATGTATGCGCGATGATGATAACGTGCGTGCGTGCGTGCGTGCGTGTATGTGTGTGTGTTTATAGGATTGTGATAATATAATGTTGGTGATTTCACAAGCTTAACTCCTCAGTATCATCATATGAAAGCGTTAATAGGTAGTCATGTAATTTATTTTTACAGTGCTAGGGTTATACCTATTAGATGTTACTAAGTCTTAAAAATAATTATAAGAATAGAGATAGTTGCAGTGATAGCCTAGTGGTAGTGACCGTTGACTGGCAAGTCCGAGTTCGAACCTAAGGCACGCACCTCTGACTTATCGTAAGTTATATGCGTATTTTAAAATTAACTATCACTGCTCCGTGCCTCGGAAAGCACGTAAAATCGTTGGTCCTGTGCCTGATCTCTCTCCGGTAGTGTCGGATTGCCGTCCCATCGGACTATTAGAGTGAAGGAATAGAGAGTGTACCTGTCCTCGCGCTGTGTGCGCGAAGACAGGTACACTCTGTTTTGCTCTGTGTTGTGCTCTATAATATCTATTGCGTAGTTGGCTAATCTTGGGTGAGATTGGCCGCCGTAACCGAAATTCGGTCAGGAGGACATTAATTAAGAAGAGAGAAACAGAGCAAAACCATTCCAATAAACATCAAACACATCATCACAATCTTTCATGTAATATCGTAAGCGCTTTTAAGTACTCTTCTCTTCAAATGTGTAAACAAATGAAACTCTGTATTTTTTGTTTTTACTCATATTTTTGTCGAGGCTTTTACTATTGCACTCTTGGTGACTATGCTACCTTTATACGCTGTAAAGAAACCATTTTAATAACGACTTACGTATCATAATTATAAGAGCTTTATACCGTTTTCTAGAACCAGCCATAGACGCAAAGTTTTTTCAATCATTAATATTCCTGAAACTTACGTTGCCAATTATTTTTAATTATTACAATAAAATAATGGTAATTTAATTTTAAAACTAACTACTTATGTTAATGTATTAATAAAAAATAACAAAACAAAAATGAAAAAACCTATCCTAAAAGAATACTTAGGCGTCATAGTATCCCTCCACATCGCTGTCAAATGGTAACGTGCCCAGAAGACTGGCAGAAATGAAATGAAATTATTTATTTTGCAATTAGGATTTTCAATCACTTTTACACGACTTTTTTAAACTAGATGGCGTCGGCATTTCCTATGACTATCCCTGAGAAGAAACGCCGAAACAAACTCAGGGGTCAAAGTCTATTTTAAAGTCCAGACAGATTGTAATAATGTATGGGTTTATGTGAGACAAATATAGGGTGGAATAGCCTTTTGAAGAAAGTGCCATAACTATTTGAGCTAACCTGTCGCAACAGAGTGCAAGCATGCATCAGTTATCGTGAGAATTAATGAAATTAAGAGCGTTCAGCCTAGATCTCACTCACATTTACAATGTATAGCGGTTATATATAAGAAATAATTTCAATTTAAACGACATTACAATATCAAAATAATGAAGTAAATAACTACCGGTAGTTTGGACCCTGTTCCCAATGCCGGTTGGTCCCTATTTTTTTTTTTATATTTATAAATGTATTTTTTATTATTATTAATTATGTTTATAAATTTAAAAAAAAAGATATGTAATTAAATAAATAAAAGTAAATAATATAATAATTACTGGCAAAAATTGTATAATTATAAAAAAAGGAAAGGCGGCTCAATCCCAAGCATTTTTGTCATCTAAATAGTCCGAAATTTTATAGTATCCTTTTTTACCAAGTATAGATTTAATTACAATTTTGAACTTCTTTAATGTTAAATTATATCATTGGGAAGTTTATTGTAAAAGCGTATACATTGTCCCATGAACGAGTTGCTTATTCTGTGGAGGCGCGTAGCATGTACAGCAAGGTTGTGTTTATTCCTAGTGTTCAAAGAATGAGTATCGGACAGTTTGACAAAGTTCGAAATATTTTTATAAACATATATAAAATTTTCAAATATATATTGTGACGCTACAGTTAGAATATTAATTTCCTTAAATCTGTGTCTCAGTGACACCCTTGGACCAAGATTATAAATAGCTCGGACAGCCCTTTTCTGCAAGACGAATATAGTATTGATGTCTGCAGAGTTTCCTCAGAGGAGGATGCCGTAAGTCATAACGCTATGAAAATAACTGAAATAAACTATTCTGGCTGTATCCACATCAGTTAATTGCCGAATTTTTTTGACAGCAAACGCGGCAGAATTAAGCCTACCCGATAATTTGTTTATTTGCGGGCCCCATTGCAGTTTGGCGTCTATAGTGATGCCTAGAAAAACATTATTACCATTATTATAGCAGCATTACCACGTTGAATGGCAATGATTATTCTTTGACCAAAGAATAGGCCAGCCCTCTGGTCATGTGTCCTGTCGACCAAGCGTTTAGTAAGGTCTCTAAAAAAGAGACGTGCATTCGGACTCCATGACCCGAGCGTTGCCAAGATTTCTTGAGGACCAGTCTTGCATGATGGTATACACGAAAAGTTTCATATAGATAATTTTCGAACTCATCTATTTTAACTAACCTTAATCCTGTAGACTTCGTTAACAGCGTTATAAACTATCAAGTGATAGTGCTACTATAGAATATTAATACCACAGAGATCTTAACATGAATATGCATGTGGGTTCGACACACATTTACATGCATGCATAGTACGGATCGGATAGGAGAATTGAGACATAAGTATAGAGAAGTTCTATTCATTTTTATAACCAACTAGCAACCCGCCCCGTTGGTTAAAAAATATAGTAGATCTGATCGCTACCAAACTGCACAGGATCATCCGCTAGTTAATCTGAAGATTACCTAAAAATTTCACTAAAATCGCTCCAGCCGTTTTGGAGTCCACAGGAAACATACGTACACATATTTATTTTTATGTATTATGTATATACGTAGACTAAATGTTGCCCGCGACTTAGTCAGCGTGTATTTTATGCACGCACGCACCCCCAAAGGGTTAGGCAGAAGTGACGAAGTGCACAATTGTGCACACACATTACGCCGGTACTGTTATTAACACTAGACCAATGTGTCAGTTAATTAGTACAGAGTAAAAATAAGCCTATGTCCTTCTCCAGAACCCAGGCTACCTCTTTATGAAATTTCATAACGATCTGTTAAGTGGTTACTTTCGCATTTATAATAGTGTGGATAATTTTTTTATAAATAATAATATAGCTTTACCCAGTACATCTCCGCATTCTACCGATTAATTTTCCACCAATTTAATCTTCCAATGTTCATTCAAAGTATGAAAATAATTCGTCTCCTTATTTAAATCACAGAAGTTTAAATATCATTATGATCTGTGGTGTCACCAAACAATAGGCCGCTGCTTAATTGAAGCAATTACTCATCAGCGTACTAATTTCAGTTGAGGATATTATAGACTGATGAGATGCCGAAATTGGGTCACTCGAACCGGGTCAGAACTGTCAGAAGTCAGAACGTATTGTTTCTCAGACTATTAACAACAAAGTTGATCGAGTTCCGAGTAAACGGATCATGTGTGTCCTGGAAACGCAACCAGGGTTCCGTTGAAGAGTACAAATAGTATTACTTTACCTCTGACTCCCATATTTTACTCCTCATATTTTTGTAGTTAAAACATGAATCAGCAAGATCTTTTTAGTTGGCTAGCAAAAACAATTTTTGTTGGGAAATGGTTGGCAGGAGTAGTAAGTACGTGCTCCACGTAGCTCTGTAAAATACGGACAGACATGACGAAATTCAACGTTCAAATTCAACAAGGGAAGTAACGTTTTTGCGAATCAACTAAGGAACATTAAAAACTGTATCGTGTTCTAGAAAACTTTGCGATACATTGTATCATCAGTGTGACAATAAATTAATAAAGTAATGGAGTGTGCATGAAATATTCAGCGCTGTGTGCTCATATATTCGCTAAAAGGAGCATAAATCTAATCTCTCGCGTAGTGGTCTATATTTTCGTGGCAATAGGTGTCGAAAGAGAGAATGAATAGTCAGTCACTTCTGCGGTTTTATTTATAGACACTTTTATCATATTAAATTATTGGGTTGCTGTTTTCTCGTTCCTGTTGAGAACAAGGCTTGCCTTTATGTGTTTATTCTGTTCGGAATATTTATGACCTGAACAAATTTGTCTTATAAATTCTAAGTTTTTTCGTTTTATCTGTTCTTTAGGAAGGATGTTTGTGGAAATTTGACCTTTTCAATATTCAAAGTAGTCTCATCAACATTATAAATTCAACAGAGACTTCCAACCTTTCGATAAATGGCATTAAAATTAATTCTTTACATAGACTTTTTTTTTACTTTAATTTAAAAGTCTGCTTAGGTATTTATTTAATTTATTAACGACTGTGGTTCTCGCTACGTGACGATATTTCATTTAGGTAATCTAAGATGGTCTTTTGCTTTCCAAGGAAAATTTGAAAATACCCTTCAGAATTGATATTATCGAAAATATAACAAATAATGGTCCTATGTGAGTGACAACTATTCGTTTTCCTTTTTCTTTCTTTTTTTATTTTTCTTTTAAAAATAAACGTTGCCCCACACTCGGAATTATTCCTGTCCCCCAGACCCGAAACAACTACCTGTAGATCATACAAATATTTGTTTCGTGTGGGAATCGAACCCGCGACACGTAGCGCAGCAGTGGATCGCTCAACCACTGCGCCAACCGTGTCGAGATTGGTGATCGTATTTTACTAGCCTTGAGACTATTCCTGATTTCAACGATTATGGTAGGTCTCAACAAGGCCTGTTCGTCTATTCTAGACGATTTATGGCCTAAAACGAATACTTAACATAGTTGTATGTGATACTCGTTTAACAAAAAAATCGAGAAACGAACCTGCTTTTCAGTACACCAGCCTCACTTCACCGAATCCTTCGTTCACATATATTTAACCACCCTATTTCAATATTTTAGAGCAAGTCGTTTGAAAATTATGCGCAATCAAATATTAGTGAGGAGTGTTTTTAATGTTGTATAATATTAAATGTTGACATCAACATTCCCGACACTCACGCAAATAAGCTTTACGACATTCAATTAGATTAACAACATGAAAGTTCAAGTGATGACTCCAAGACGGTAAGTAATTCCCTCTAATTCTGACATATTCATAAGGAAGATACCGAAGGCTTTCTCGGCTTTGGAGGCAAATGAGACCTCACTCCGCGACTTTTTCAAAGCCTGCTATTAATCCACTCTCTCTAATTAATTCTGCTTAAAGATGGCTGAAAACTTTCTAAGGTCGTAGAATTTACAATACAGGTAATACGAGTACGAATGTTCAAGTTATTATTTATACAACTCGGCATTAGTGTGAGACATTAAAATTATGATATTTATAAACTGTTATACACAAGTTAAATAATAAATAAAAAGTAAATTTGACTTGGTACCATAGTCCAATGATAACATAACAGGATCACGCCTTTATATCATGGAGGGTTAGGCAGATGTGTAATGTTGTACACCCATAATGGTATCGTTGAACCATTATTGAGCCATATATTGACGGCACGGTTGGCGTAGTGGTTGAGAGGTCGAGTGCTGCGCTACGTATCGCGGGTTTGGCCAGTTCTTAACATTTTGCCCGAATTGAACCCAGTATGTCATGCTCTATAGTGGCGTTGGCGTGGCGCGACAGTATGTTAAACTCACACGGAAATGTTGAATGTCGAAAGTCTTTCATAAGCGATAAGTACTATTTCACTCAGTCACATAAAGTTCGGACGAGCTACCATTAGTTTGAAAGTCATTGTAGTTACATAGTTGAGCATAGTTTGTTTTTAAATACGTAACATAGCATCACGCCTGTATCCCCGAAGAGTCAGGCAGAGGCGTACTATTATGCATCCATATTTCGCCAATGTTATTAAGTCCCATGTAATATAGCGAGCCTATTGCCATCAATCGGTTTCGTGGGTTCGTTTACAAACATAAATATTTACATGCACAAATACCCAGACCCAAAACAACTATCTGTAAGCCATACAAATATTTATTCCGTTTGAGAATTGAACCCGCGACAGTCGATCGCTCAACCATTGCACCGACTATGCGGTCTATAATTTAATGGCGATTTTCTTCTAGTTTAAATGCAAAGCGACTATCTCACCTCGAAACTACTACAATTAAGCTTCATAATTTTTTTATTGAACTACAGTCCACTGTCGCCAGACAAAAGAACAAGTTAAAGTAATTACTATGAAACTGACGTTTCTGAATGAACAATAGGAATGCATCCAGTACGCATCTAAGTGGAACTGGGACACTATTCAAATGGCGTATCGCGTACGTCTCCCGCCTTTCAACGGTTGCATTATTCAACTGAGTATTCCATTCGCAGGTTTTATTTATTATTCATCTGTTCTCTGTTTGAAGTGTTTGATAGTTTTGTTTGATCGGTTTTTGTTTTTGCACGTGGACCTCTTCAGTAAATGTTTGTGCAGTGATAGCCTAGTGGTCAAACGCTTGCCTTCCATGCAAGAAGGTCTGAAATCAAACCCGGTCCACACCTCTGACTTTTCGAATTCATGTGCGGATCAGAATTTGATTATCACTTGCGTTAACGGTGAAGGAAATCATCGTGAGGAAACCTGCACACTTGACAGTTCTCCATATAGTTCTCGATGGTATGTGTAGTACGCCAACCCGCACCAGGCTAGCGTAGTCAACTAAGGCCTAATTCTCCCTTTCCCTAACTCGCCCTTCTCATTCTGAGAAGAGGCCCTTGCCCAGCAGTGGGAAAGTAATGGGCTGAATTTATTTATTTATTATTAATGTTTGAATGCAAGTTTGCGCGACAAACATTAGTTTGTCATTAATTTATATATAATCAAAAATAGGTTAGTGTAAGTAATAATAAGTGAGAAGGACTCGACCTCGAGCAAGAATCGAACCCGTAACCTTCTGGTTCTGTACATCAGCCACTCTAGCCGAGCCACCGGGAGCCCTACTCGCTATGCTAAAAATTATACACTGTAATTTTATATAATAGATAATAAGGTTAACGATGACAACTATGCTCGTATTAACTGTAACACTTAAGCGCTAGTTAGAACAGACTGTAACTATGATACAAAGCAGTCCGGGCGAACCCAGGAAACCTATGCCTAACCACTAAAATATCGATGTCCCGTTCGTCACATTAGCAAACATTTGAATTTTCTAGATTCGCGCAAAAGTCACTATATCCATATGGCAATTTCTGTTCCAGCTCCGTAGGGTACTTAGCACAATCGACTTTACAAAGACCCTCAAGGCAGTATTCGAAAACTCTACTCTGCCCTCGTGTGGACTTCACCCGTTACATATTAGTTGGTATAAATTCTCTCCACGACACGATACAGTAGCGAAGCTAAGTACACTTTAAACCCCTGAGAATGTGATGACGTCATATGTGCAACTATACTGAATACGAGCTACATGGCAAAAAGTAAAGCAGCATCTATCCGAGTGAAGTGATAACATAGAATGTGAGAGTTTATAACTACCTCGTTCATACAGAGGCCAAACAGGAGCAACCTTTGAAGTAAAGTTTATGGCCGAGAACTCATCAATACTGTGTCGCAATGAAAAAGTTACTCTGTAAATTCAATACGTACATATGTGGCTGCACAGATCGCACCAATATATCCTCTGATCCAATAATCCACGTTAGCTGATTCTCTATCCCAAGGGCACGATCTATCCAGGGGATAAGTTTCCTGTCTCCTTTAGTAACGTATAGTCTTTGGTGCAAAGTTTCCTCATCATTCTAGGTTTTGTCTGCAAAAATAAGTCGGTTGGATGCAACAAACTGTAAAGAAAAGTATATCAGTTTTCTAAGTTTATGAATAAAACATGTCCAAACTTATGCTTAAACGGAGACCACTCCGTTTAAGCATAAGCTACTATTTGTAAACCTTTATATATTAAATTCCGGTGTGCGTGTGTTCGTATTTTGTCTCCTAAACGGATTGAACGATTATGATGGTTTTTTTTTGTACTTATCTATAGTTGGACCCGGTGGAGCCGTTGTCGAGATCTAGAAAAAAATACACGCAGAAGTTGTGGGCAAAAGCTAGTGATACTTAATATGTGTGTACTATAAGGATATGTTTGTGTTTCTATTGTTCTATTATACTTTTAAACGGTCAAACGTATCAAGAAGGCTGAACACTAGCATTAAACCTTTACGGAATTAACTTTTATAATATTTATCATTTTTTCTATCTTGCCTACACACATTGTCCACATCAACCCCTACATATCTGAGTGGCATGCCAATGTGGAAATATCAGCCAGTCGGTAGAATTCGTTTCGGGGTTGCCTGCCCTGGGTATGAACAGGCTCGAATGTTCTTTTGAAGCACACCTCCTTTGTGATGGTGAATGATTCAACGACTGCCATGATAAGTACATGATAATTCAAACCCTGTACATAAGTGTCTGTCGCCTTGTTAAAATATCTGTTTGCTAGATAAGACTCTGAATCTGGTATGAATATCTTTGTTTATTTTAACGAGTTAAAATAAACAAATATATTAAGTTTATTCTAAGAGAGAATGTGGCTGCAGAAAAAAATTTGGAATACGATTGAAGTGGAAGCCATTTTTGATGTCTTAAGCCTCTGGCAGTACGTTAACTTCAAAAGAACATTCATTCGCCAAATATTAGAATATTTTATTTTTTCTCTTAACCTCGATGTTTTTAGATCATTTTATACATATGACGATCGTCTTTTCTGGGCCATGTTGAATATATTAATTAAGGAAGAAATAACAAGATATATAGTTATACCATATATGTCTATGTCTATGTCCTTTCTTCAGGCCCCAAGCTACCTCTGTATAATTTCATTACAATCGGATCAGTGGTTTAGTCGTGATTAGGTAACAAACAGACAGTGTTACTTTCGAATTTATAATATGTATATAGATATGACAGGCCAGGACCCGGGTACGTCTTAAAACTGCGGCCAGACACCGGAGGACGGGCAGCAGCGTCCTCTCACTAATCGGTGAGCCACTGCGATCCCCAAGCCGCCTGCCAAGCAGATGGGGATTATGGCAAACCCCCCCTTGAGGGAGGCCTTCGTTCAGCAGTGGACGTCTTATGGCTGATGATGATGATGATGATGATATGTCAGTAGTAATTAACAGGTTCCTTTCTGATAATGTAAATTAAACAAAAACGGTACTTGTATTTTAAAATAGTGGAACTCAAGGACTGTAACACAAACTCTGTCTGTTACACCCATTTTTCTCAGAAACAGTAATTTCTGGGAAAATACCCCCTGAATTTCTCTCTCTCTTTTACTCTTTTTAAGGCCTTCTGTCAGAACTTTTACACGAGCAATCTATGGGTCAACTACACGAAGCGATCGCTGTATGTCTTGCGTCTGCAATATAATAATGCTTTCAGAATTTTGTTGCGACTGCCCCGTATCTGCAGCGCTTCGGAAATGTTTTGCTGACCCACACAGATGGCTTCCAAGACATAAGGCGCAAAAAAACTGCGTCGCTGCTGTGCAGAGTATTGAGTAGTCGCAACTATATCCTGAGAGCTGTGGCTGAGAGCTATACTCCAGATATACGACATTTTGTGCAGAGGGTGATTAGATAGGAAACATGTTTTCCTGGCTGGTCATCCTCGGCAGGCAGTGTTAATAATTTAAACTTTAATTTTTTAAACGAATGATACTAACACTAGAATATATGCTTTTTGTAATACTAACCCAATATGGATCACTAATGTCCGAATTAAATGAATTTGAATTTTAATTTCGATACTCGATAATGCTGGGATTATGTGTTTGACAGTACTGTACGCAAATTTAAATAATAAAGGATAAATTTCGATAACATATCATCACACACTTTTTAATAAATAATGTTATTTCATAATTGATCGTTATCGCTGTACGTTATTTGATAAAGTGTAATTAAAATGAGGACGTACTCGTACAATTAGTACTGATTATTGAATTTTGTACATGCTTCGTAATATTCGCGGCGATTTAAATGAATAAAACTTGACACCTTGGCCCAATGGTCGCAAGCCCGACTGCTGAACGTGAGGTCCTAGATTCGTTACCCGAGTGGGGCAAAGATTTTTTTTTTTTGTATGGAAATCCATTTAATAAACAAAAGCTAAGTATAAATTACGTTTTCATGAATATGTGTGGATGTACTATAAAAAATACTTAAAAATTTACACATACAGGATTTTAACGGCACTGCAATGGCACGATACGTCAATTAATTCAAGTGTTCTTTGTAGAATTTCCAGGTTAAGAAAAAACATCTATTTCCTGATATAGTCTCTCTGAAAACTCTTTTATTAAGTAACACTTTGACTTAATCCGATCTAGACAACTCTCAAACTTGATACTCTGATAGTAATTGAAAGTGCAGAACAATATTGTCTTCCAGATAGAAATTCTTTATCTAAACGAAACGATCGCTTTTACACAGAATTGACCGAAGCGGGTTCTGTCGATTTTAGCGTGTCCTCAGCGAAGAAAGCTTTTGTTTATACCTAAAAACTTTGCCACCCGCTAGGATTTCTTCTGTATCGTGACGATGTCTACAAACACACATCACACATTTAGGTCAGAAAAATTCCTTACAGAAATCGACCCTAAGACACGCAGTACAGTACCTCTATAGAGTTTTTTTTACTATTTACTTTCATAGTAAATGTAAATTTTCATGCAAGCGATTTTAGTTCTTAACTTGGGCACATTAGAGATTAGAGTCGTTAATATGACATCTATATAATATAGTAAATAGTAAATCAAATCTTTACTATGACTAGATGTCACATAAGCGACTCTAATCCCTAATGTAACTAAGTTAAGAACTAAAATCGCTATTATGAACATTTACTTTACTATGATAGTAAATAGTAAGAAAACTCGTGATAGCGGTACAGAAAGTCATCTGCTAACATATTACCTAAAAAGCTAAAAAGCCTGAAGATAACACTAGGTAATATAAAAACTATCCGATAATTTAATGTAAAGAAAAACTCTATTACCTAACGCGATTCAACATAAAGGATCAATGTTAAGTTGACCGACAATAACTGCTGATTGAAACTTAATGTAATCTCGGGTTTCTTAAAAGTTTTTACTGAAGCCTGCTTGTTGTCATTTGCCGGGAGCAATTCTACTTGGAATAATCTGTAAATTAATTTCTTGGAGGCATAAAGTTGGTTGCGATACTGATCTAAGAATTAAGACGTTGCAGTCGTTCCTTGTTTCATAAACTCAGTTAAGTTGTGCTAAATATGAGCGGAGTCCGTTGTTAAGTGTAAGATTAAGACTATAGTTTAGTTAAAAGTTTTCATACAAAATGCGTTAACGTTTTTACCCCACTAAACATGAGCTGATTTTGCCAATTTTATATGTCGGTCAACGTTTTGGGTTTTTTGTTTTTGATATTGTTTATAGATTGAGAAATAATTAACCCTGAAAATGCGTTTTTCAACTAAAAATCTCCCATAGACTTATCTCTTCTTAAATTGATCGAAATTTTGAAAAACACTTTACGTGTCCACCTAGTTTATAATCTGGAAAAACGATAGAGACCAAAATCAAATTAATTCATTAAGATTTTGATGTAAGAAACGTTAACGGCCAACCACCTATTTTGCGCGTATTGCAAGGAAACCGGCAGCTAAACGATACTCTTCACAAGAAAACAATATGAGATTGCACTTTTGCTACGGCGTAGCTAGTTACAGCTACGCGGCTACACCCGTAGCAGATTGCCGACGTTTCATTACGTGTTTGGCGTTTGCATTCTGACACCAACGACAAAAAATAATAACTATATCTTTTTCTTAAACAACTGCTTATAGATTTGTATTTCATAATATACTATAAGTCACGGACATGACGACACGGTTGGCGTAGTGGCTAAGCGATTAGCTTTCTGCGCTAAGTGTCGCGGGTTCGATCCCCGCACGGAACAAATATTTGTATGATCTACAGATAATTGTTTCGGGTCTGGATGTTTGTGTGTATGTGAATATATGTGTTTGTAAACGCACCCACGATACAGGAATTATTTCCTAGAGTGGGGCAACGTTTTTAAAAAAAAGAAAAAGAATGAAAAAAAGAAAGAATATATTTTTCTTAAACAACTGCTTACTAGATTTGTATTTCATAATATACTATAAGTCACGGAATATAGAGGGTAGTTTCACAATACTCAAGATGTGGGAGAAATGAAAACCAAATCAGTTTTGTTGAAGGAAATAGGCAATATCCTCGATGTTGATTTGCTTTTGTTTCTTGTATTTGGAATTGGAGCCAGCCTTAGCAATACTAAACTTATTTAAGATAACTGACCTAAAGATTGCAATAGTGAGTAAGTACTGGAAGAAAGCCAATATATTCAGTACTAAACATTTGATTAAGTAGATTCCTTCAATTTGGGCGGAATGTATTGTAATATATCCAAGTATTTTATCTCCACACTATCATAAAGTTGCTATTTTGAGGTTCGAAATGAGAATGTTTTATAGAAGAATAAAAAACAAATTCAAAGGAAGAATTTTATGAACTGCCTCATTTGGTCTAGTGCCCTCTGCACTGACGTTTTTTCTAATAGAACACTTTCAAAATTTTGCAGGTTCCGGTGGACCCCCTGCAGCTACATTTCTACCATATTGTAAACTAGCTTCGCCCGCGTGGTTTACGAACCCGTACATTTTTCCGGGATAAAAAGTAGTCTATGTGCTATTCCAGACTATAATCTATCTCTATGCCAAATTTCATCCGGATCCGTTCAGCCGTTCTGGCGTGAAAGAATAAGAAAGATCCATCCAACCATCCATCCATCCATCCTCACAAACTTTCACATTTATAATATTAGTAGGAAGTAGGATAGGATAGAATTAGTAGGATTGAATTGTAAACCCCCATTTTTTGTCACGCCAACGTAGACCCCCGTCGAGTCACCCGTGGACCCCGGGGGGTCAACCTGGACCACTAATGGTCTAGTGGTAGTAAGAGCGGCTGCTGAGCATAGGGACTTGTGTTCGATCCCCAGGCAGGACAGTGTTCATTCGTTTTTCTGTTAGAGAATTCTTAGTAGCAAATGATAGCTCTCTCTTAGGGGTATACGGGCGTGATGCTATCTTATGTAATGTGATTATTACGATTATCATACTTTAATTATTCCCTTTTAAAGCTCATGCCGATACGAGGAAAGAAGAAATTGATTAATGAGTGTAGAAATAATTAACCGAAACTTGTCTTTTCAAACCGTCAAATGACGCAAAATAGATAGTATAAAGTCTATTGTTTATCGGTCCAAACTACGAATTCATAAAATATCGTCGTTGATACGATTTTTTATTTATGAAAACGTCACCCCAAAGATATCTGTTTCTTCTTCTATCGTGTCAGCACAAGCGAAATAATCAATTAGCTATTAAATAATCGATCATGCCGTAGTAGAAAGATGAGCCAGTCAGCGTCGATGGTACCGAAGCTAACGGCCCAGGGTTCGTCACTCGTATACACTCTTCTCTTACACCCCTGAGATATCTCCTATATCACTGATAAAGTTTACAGACATAAAAATCATATTCTCAACTGTTCCAACGTATGGAAAGCTAGCCCAAAATAGTTAGTAGATTCCCCAGTCCCTAGGAACGCGGGTCATTACGTTATAATGTAATGATAACTGTCCACGAAGCTCAAAATCAAGATTGATAAACAGCTTCCAATTTTCCACGACATAAAGTTTACGGATCATGACACATAAACCGTCCCTTATAATCCCTTATCGCCAAAACTAAGTCTCCGAATAATTAAACAACGTCAAGATCGGTATCTCTTATTGCAAGTGAATAAAGTCGGAAATAGAATGGCGGTTAAACCAGATTTTATTTAGAGTCAATGAATGGAGGCTTTCGTCGGCAATTTGCTTCGACAACGAATACCTAAATAATTAATTTCATTGGCATTTGGAAGTGAAAGAACCCTCATTTGCACTTTACTTCGCTAGTAATATTGGATCTGAATTCAATCTGAATTCGTTATAATATTAAAGAAACTTCCAGTTATAGCCTAGCGGATGGACACTTGCATTCCATGCAGGAGGGTCTGAGTTCAACCCCGCCCCCACCTCTGAATTTTCGGAATCATGTGCGGATCAAAATTTGATTTTTTAACGGTGAAGGAAAAACATCGTGAGGAAACCTACACACCTGAGACGGTGACATCAAGTTCTTGATGGTGTGTGTAGTCCACCAACCCGCACCGGGCCAGCGTGGTGGACTAAGGCCTAACCCTTCTCATTTTGAGAAGAGACCCTTGCCCAGCAGTGGGACAGTAATGGGTTGAATTTATTTGTTTATTAGGTTGAATTTGTATATAGACTATAGCCAACACTGCGATCATACAGACTACCGTACTAAGCATTAAAGGTACTTACTTGGAAGAAGTCTTAAAGACATAAATGGTCCGTCTATGGGGCGAACCTATTGACATCTATCGGGCACAATTCTAAAGTTCGGTAGCTAAAGTTTTATCTATTAAAAATAATATTTACCTGAACCTGAATCTAGAACCTCACGCTCAACAGCCGAGCTTGCGACCACTGGACCAATGACGTATTACTCTCAATAATGGACAATTTAATGGTATTTATTTACCGTTAAATTGTTATCTTTACCGTTACCGTGTATCTATATCTATACCGTGTATCTATCTGTTCATTATCTCATCAGGATTAAACTAACTAACTATGTCCGTTATAGACTTTGAAACCATCCAACCGATGTGCCCCAAACTGGTTTCATTAGAAAGGCAATAATACGAAGATGATTTTAGACCACTATATCAGTGCATTATTTTTTAGCGTAGTAGCACACGCCAGGTATCCGCTAGTGAAATAATAAATACAAAATACACGCAAACCAAGTTGCGGGCAACAGCTAGTTTTAATATAAATATACAGAAACATCCAACTCGTTGATTGCATCAAAAATAAATTCTGAAATATTTTAAGGTAAATACGTTTCCTTCTAAAAACTCACTAAAACTTAATCTCTTGCTTATCTTTGTAGTTTTCAATTTTTAATTTATCAAAATTACACAATTCACGCTTTTGTATTCCAAACATTTTTAGAACAAGATGTCGTTTTTGACAGTTTTTTTTTTTTTGTTCTTTACATGTTTAAAGTAACTCAGATGACTAGTCATCTACCGTATTGTTTGCAATTGACTAGAACGAAGCTTATCTTGTCAAAATCAATTGTTTGGCCGAGTTTAAGATGTTATCTAACTAGGAACTGAAAGCTAGGAAATCAAACTATGTAACTATAGCAAGATGGAGTTTGACATGGCTTATCCAATTCTGTTGCTTAACGGAACGTACTGTCGATTGAACATAATTTAAATATAATTGGGTTTAGTTAGCGTGTGGTTATCAAGGAGATATAGGTAAAGGAGTACTTAATTATAATATAATAAAAGGATTACGTAATCAAAGGCGGATCCAGGGCGGGGTCATTGGGGTCATGACCCCCCTGGGCTAGTTCTAGGTCGACCACTGATAATTTTTCTAATCGCATTGATTGTACAGTATTTATTATTGTAATCGAATAGGAGCCAGTCCCGACTAGACTTCAAAATTGTGACCCCCAGACTTGAAAGCTGGATCCGCCCTTGTAGGTAATTAATGATTATGATTTGATAGGTACATAATAAACAATCCGTTTTAATATTATTTTTGGAAAATTGGCCTTTCATTGGTTTGATAAAATCACTAGCACGACTGCAGAGCATGAAGTCCTCAGCAGACGCGCGCGCGTCAGCAGTCCGGAGTTTGATTTCCATGTCGGGTATAGTAGCAGCACGGAGTCTAGTACTGTGCCTAGTAGATACCAAAATGTTCATCCTTATTACATGGGACTCAACAACGGCGTCAACGAGATGTAGGTACCCACATCTCGTACAATAGTCCACCTCTGCCCAAGCCTTCGAAAAATACGGGCGCGATGCTATGTATATTTTATTAAGAATTAGCGTATTTTGCCAAGGGTATGAAGACGCAATTTACGATGTACAGTCAGCATCAAAAAGGTGTATACACATAGCGAAATTCAAAAGCGAGTTTTAGAAGAAATAGGGAATGAAATCTTGCCCAATTTCATACATAGTATCTGTGGATACATAAAGATACATGGCCACTTAAATTTTATGATTTTAACCAATACCTTTCTAAGAAAAAACGTTTGAATTTCGCTACGTGTACACATCTTTTTGATGCTGCTCTACCTACATCCCACATGCACAAAACCTAGATCAGAAAAAAACTATTTCAGAATTGTAGTTTTAATCCATGTGGGAATTTAACCAGGGACATGTAGCACAGAAAACTAATCTCTTAGCCCTTACGCCAACCTTTCCGTCGGTAGATAGCTATATAACGGTGTTCTACGTCCCAGTGCAGCAGTGCACTTTGAGCTGTGCCCTGAACTTAGAATATAAGAATTTATACCAGTTTTATTGAGTTGTGGAGGTCTAGATCGGTGGTCTTATAACGAAAAAGCGTATCTCAAAAACCACAGAAACCTCACGTATAACTCTTTCTTCAACGGACAAACGCAAAAATAATATATACACGTACTAATTGTCCAAAATAAATGGCTGTAAGTAAAGTCCTTATGTGATGGAACTTTCTATAAGCAAGAAAAAGCTTTCATGCGAACACGACGCATTACGCCGTAAAGCACTAAGCGGTAGTGCCTTAATTACAGCATTAACTATGAAGGTGTAGTTGAAATAAAAACTCAAGATGCACACTAGTAGAGTTCAAAATTAAATGTGTAGATCATTATACAAATTACAAAGTTTGTACTTTTATGAAATTGCATAGGTTTATAGGTATTTGATTTTTAACCTTAGCCTAATTCTTCAGGTTGAAAATTTATCGTTAAGTTCTCGTCATTGCCGTCTTTTTCAATAACTATTTAACGTAACTGACCACGGATTCAAGCTATAGATATATGAAAGAACTATGGTTAATATGTATTGCGTTCGAATCCGGCCCGCAGCCTAATTACCGATGTAGCAATCAGTTTGCGACGGGCGTAGATCGCGCGATATCTTCTGTCAAACGTCATTTTTACGTAAAATATGTATTGGCTGACAGTGAGGCTGCTGTCACGTAGCTGTCGTGTAGCTGTCACGTTGCTGTCTGTTTTTACGTAATTAGGCTTCCGAAAATACGACTCTTTTTGCTACATTTTCATGCAATAATTTTTTTTTTTTTTTTCATTTTACAATAATAATGTTAGAAATTGCAGCCTCTGAATTCATCACGAATAGAATCGCGAGCGCCGCTATAAAGTAAGTTGTATTATATAGATCCATTGGTCAAATTTACTTTTAAAGATAGTATATACGATAGTAAGAAATAGCATTCTTTATAAACCTTCTTGATGTGTGACTTTTAACGGTTTTTTATGTTTGTTTAAGCGCTCATTGAATCAGGTCAATTTCGATTTGTGCGCGTGTATTTCACGGACATTTGTAAGAAGCTGAATGTGCATCTTTATTTCAATGAAGGCATTTGAAATTCTAGACGAGAAACTAAGTCTCTTTCACTTTGATCATTTAATTGAGGAAGTCAGCACAGGAAGTGATTTTGTAAAGGGGCTGAAAGCATATCGTCGTATTTCAACGGTATGCATTTGAACAATTTTTATGTTATAGTGTAAATGTACAATGTACAGTAAAAAATAATAACTTATTACAAACTCCTTATTCAGCCGCTCAACCAGTGTTAAACAACATACCTCTTCCAAAAGTTAAATATAAATCCGTTAATTACTGTATACTTAATTAGTTTTATTCGGACAAATTGCAGATAAATATTTAAAAAATACGCTGTGTTTCCTGTAAGAGATAACTTCAGATTCTCAGAACTGTCTTTGCTATCAATTTTATTTCCTTCAAGAATTTTATGAGCTTTTAAAATTTAATTTGTAACACGAGACTTTGAAAGTCGAGATACTTTTCACCTTTTATTTATTGCCCTTAGGGATTTCTAAAAAGATCGAATAACCTTTTGAGAAGCGAAAAGGCGTTGATAAATTCTTGATTCACGATTCTTTGTTTATTTAAATTTTCGATTCGTTATTTACGAGTGTTATTTAAATAAAGAGTAGGCACTTAGATTGTTTAAGAATAAAATCCGAATACCTACCTAACATAGTTGAAAAGGGCTCGGTTGGTAAATAAATAAAGGCTTTGTGAAGGCTTTGATGTCAGTTTATGGAAATAATAGAGTTACCTAGATTCTAACGTCTTCAAATCGAACCTTAAAAAAGCGTGATCTATCGTATATTAGGTACATACCACGGTAGCTTCAAATTTTAGATACCATTTATTAATAAAAATAACCTTTTAGTTTTGAGTACTCTTTCAAATATATAAATACTCAAAAATACGTGAAATATTAACCGAAAAATATCACTCGTATATACACCAATGCGGATTTTTTAAATCTAAAAGCCTAACCCCTATACATTGTTAATGTGAGTGATATTTAAGCTGAACGCTCATAGATTCATCTCACAGTTTAAGCAGTTCATGCCTATTTTTATGGTCCTGCTAATGATACTGTAATGCGTCGGATCATTGAGCTCCCAAAAATAGGTACACGATGACTGATGCATCCTTGCCGTCTATCGGGACAGGTTAGCTCAAACAGCCAGCACTTTCTTCTAAAGGCCATTCCAGATAATACTCTACATTATTCCCACATAAAGCTAAGAGATTTTGTCTAGACTTTAAAATAGACCGTTGACCCCCGAGTGTGTTTCAGAGTTTCTTCTCAAAGGTAGTCACAGAAAATGCCGACGACATCTCGACATCTAATAGGATTTTTATACGGTGTAGATTTTCTTCCGATACTCAACCCCTAAGGGGGTGAAATAGGGGGTTAAAGTTTGTATTATAAATCTTCCTTTAAGCGGACGAAGTTGCGACAAAAGCTAGTGTAACTAAAACATTAAAAATCAGAACATTTTGTAAATTATAATTATTTCCTAATTAACTAACCACCAGTAATACCCATCCATAATTAACAAGTTCATCGTAGAGCTTCATAATTATCTATGAAACGATAATAAAATATCATGTTACCTAAATTAGATTATACCCTAAGTATTGTTTAATTAAACTCATCGTTGAAACGCTAATTACATACATACATACATACATAAAGTCACGCCTTTTTCCCATGGGGGTAGGCAGAAACGCTAATTAATATAAATAATACACCAGTAATTAACAAACTAATTATAAATTTCAACAGAAATAAAAGCCAATTACGTGACTTAGGTGTTAATCTTATTTCATTCGCATTCTCGTCTTTTGTAAGCGTATCACAGAGACACGATCCTGAAAGACGACGACACAATGTGGTTACATGTTGCCGTGTGCTGTATATCGCCGGTAACCTGTATCATTTTCAGTTTTCAGCGAAGTCCACTAAGATTTCCTAAAGCCCACCTGATGGTGGGCTTTAGGTGCCGAAGTGGACCAGCGTAATGAGATTAGCAAGAAAAAGAACCTGCACAAGAAGAGACCTAAGTCTAAATTGCGATACCTAAATATCTCTAGCGCACGTGGAGAGCAACCCCATTATGTATATTGCTAACAAGTCTGTCCACCATCTTGACTGCGCTCATAGTGGTTTCAAGCACGACTGCTGAGCAAGAGGTCCTGGGTTCGATTCCCGGGTCGATCAGTGTTATTGAATTTTTATGTATGGAAATTCTCAGTAGCAGAACGGAATCTGGAACTATGCCCGGTAGATGGCAACAGGCTTGCTCCCTATTACATGGGACTCAATAACGGCATCGGCGAAATGTTGGTGTACATAGTACATCTCTGCTTAACCCTTCGGGGAATACAAGTGTGATGCAATGTTTTTTCCACCAAAGCATGAACTATTTCGTCATGTGCTGTCAAAGTCATGGGACTTTGACAGCACATGACAGTTCAAGAAGATAGGAGGGAGAACTATCATAAGTCTGTAGTTTTCAGCAAAAAACATAGTGATTTATAGTGTCTATTTATTGTTAATTATCTCAATAAACTGGCAATTTTTAGGATTATAAAAAGTAACAATCTCAATGGTACTGTACCGTATTATATATGTTACGGGTAAAACTAGACGAATTAGTAAACCTGGGTTTACCCGGATATACCTAATATTATCCGAGCTCATTGGGTAAAGTTCAAATAAGGACGAAAAAAATAACTTCAATTCGGCGTTTACCCACATACTCTTAGATTTACCCAGCGCCGGCTGGGTAATATTAGGTTTGGTTAGGTTGGTATTTATCTATTATTACCCAGACAGACTTGGGAAAACCTAGGTGTGCGCGGATAAGCTCCAAATACAAAGTGATTTTTGGACTTTACTGAATAAAATTGGATAAAGTTAGGTATACCCGGGTAAACCTAGGTTTACTAATGCTTCTAGCATTATCCGTAACATATACATATTTCATTGTTTACACTCGTGATAAGATTGTTGACTGCCCAGCGTGTAACGGTCATACTCTATTTTCGCTCGGAATGGCTCCGTCCTAGCAAATTAATATAATTTTCTCCGAAATCAGAAATCTAAAACCACAAATGTATGTTTTAAGCTTTCAAGAGTGAGCACTGTGTATAATGTAACCTCGCTCTTAAACTTGATTATAAGGTCATGAACCGTTCTTCAATATGGTAAAGTAAAATCCAGAGCTAGCGTATTCAGTTTAATTGGCAAACGAATAGGCAAAATGAAATAACAGTTCCAACTCTGATTTAAATCAGTTTCATGAGGTCTCAACTTTATCGGTTAGTGAACGCGTTTGGACCAATTTATGTTTATTTGCAAACTATTTTTTTCTATTAATTTGAACTGATTTTTTATAGGAGTGGGTTCACGTCAATACTGTGACGGTCAGAGATCAAACCCGCGAGCTCTTATTCAACAGTCTCAGTACTGAGCCACTGTATTATTACTGCTTTTAATTTGTTCAGTTATATTTACTGTAATGAATTCACTATCGTCTTTTCCCTTATTAGATTTATTTTGAGCAACAAAGTCTGTAGTCAATATCTTCTAAAAATACCAAAGCCTTAAAAATAATATGTCTAAACAAGAACAAAGGAGTATTTTACAAATTAATAAAAAGCCTTTCAGTTATTCATGTACCTACGTAAGTTATTATATAGTCAGTTCTTTCTGATTTAAGGTAAAAATATTTACCGGTTCAGATCGACTTCTAAACTAGCGTGGGAGCTAACATATTACAAGTTTCTCTACAAATATATTCAAGCAATTCAATCTTACATAGCAGGTCTTTATTCCAGTCAGTCCCTTCTACCGTAAGCTGACCACGTTCTTAATTTCCTACTCTTCACAATACTCGGCCCGAAACTCATCAAGGATCTCCGGATAAGAGGGAAAGTTCTTCGTATCTGAAAAGTGAAAGTAAATAAACATAGGTAGCCGGCAGTTTTCTGAGTGATTAGGTCGGCTATTCATAAAATTGTGTTCATTCAACCTTGTGAAGGGTAAAAAGGACTTTCTGTTTTTATACGTTCTTTGCGTAGGTATGTTTTTAAGATAGTACTTCGTATTTAAGTGAAAATGTTTCTCAAAAAAAAACATTGCCGCACCCCAAGATTTCTCTTGTATCTTGGTTATAGTTTACAAACATACATGACTATCGATCATACAAATATTTGTTCTAATTATTTAATTTATTGTGATTTTTACGCTGTTGATGTTGATATTTGTTCTTGATTACAAACACCGAACTCCTACCGTAGATAAAACCATGCCCATAAAGCTTTGAGTTCTTATTTCCGATGATAGGTCTAGTGGTGGCAAGCGCGGCTCCTGAGCATAATGTCCTCGGTTCGATACCTGTTTTCTGTTAAAAAAATGTACGGTAGCATCCCGGAGTTTGGAGCTGTGCCCAGTTGATGGCAATATGCTCGCCTCCAATATCATGGGACTTTATAACACCATCGGCGAATTGTGGCTGATGATAGTACATCTCTGCCGTTCTCTTCAGGGAATACAAGCTTGATGCTATGTTAAGGACTTAGGGCCATGTTTACCGATACTATATGTTTAAAATAGCCGGTTACTCATACAAAGATTTGAGCTTTGACCATCAGTTATATCGTCAGTGAAATTGGGCCTTAGAATATAATATCAGATCTATACTTTTATTCATTCACATAATATTGATAATATTAGGCAGGCAACAAAGTTGGGAATATTCCAGAACTGACTGCCCAGGGTGCGTGGGACGAACACAGGTATCATTGATGGGGAGAATTTTTGTGCACCCAAAACTTTTATGTATTTAGGTACTAATACAATCTTGTTGCTATAAACATATTTATTATTTCTATAAAGATCTTCTTTATATTACTAGACTAAAAGCTAAAAGTAAATAACACTATTTTGTTTTCTATTTGTGACAAATATATTTATCTTTGGGCCTCTAAAAGAAAGTACTATGAGCGGAGTTTGATTTACTTCTTTGTTTCTTGGAACTACTTTAGATATTTTTCTAAGAGTTTTTTTTTCCAACCTAAAGGATTGTTGTTATATATATATTGTTTGGAAATATGTTCTTCTAATCTTCAGCCATCGAGTATATCGTAAGCTATCATAAACGAAAATCGCTCGTTACGGTACGAGAGATTTTCGTGGAAAGCCAGTCCGCAGTGGTGGGAACGAGGCTGATTGCTCAGAGTGCGCCAGATGATCTTAGGATGAGTCACTCGTGGAGATCGTTTCCTTCCTTTTTTTACAATCTTTCTAACAATAATACGAGTTGCCTTCAGCCCCATGCACGCCTTCCAAACATCCGGGACTCTGTAGTCCCGTGCAAGGAGAAGACATATCAATAAATTTATTTCATTTTTAGTAATTCTGATAATAAATTAAAAAAAAAACTAAAATAATTAATAAAGGAAATACGGATAATATCTAATTAACCAAAGTCTAATAAATCAATCTTCCCAGTTCTTATTTGAAATCCCGGCTATAAATCAGTCTTTGTCCAAATTCCAAATACACAATTTCTTTCGTTAATCAAAACATTAAAATCTTAGTTAATCAACATCCAAAATTAAATTTGCATTTACACCTTAATCATAATTATGTCATGGAAAATCCAAATTTATTCTTATTATCTTACAAATTAAGTTGAAAGTAACAAAGCATGTTGGAACAAGTCTAAAAAATCTCATAACGCGATCCCAACGCAAATGTCGTTATAACGCCGAGATTAATTTTAAAACCGCTCTTTGTATTATGTTTAAGACAAATGTAATTTTATTTTTATTTTGAAGATGTAAATGGAAATCAGTAATCGTGGGAAAACGGGGCTTTAAATTATCATACTCACATTTGAAGTCCTGGCGTATCTAGTGACTTATTGGTATAAGTGACTTTACTCTTATGGACATAAATATATGACGGCTCAGTTACTTATTTCTGTACTATTGCACGCGTCATGGTACCTACACTAGTGCCTATGAATATCACCAAATGACCTAATGTCTAATGGATTTTATAAAGGGAGCGATATCTATGGAAAATCAAACCTTCTCAACTCTTCACTAACGAGGGCACTTAGCGGAACGGGGCTGCGTCAAAATGCAATAAGTGCAAGAAATTCCTCCGGTGTGCTCTAAATGGGGGGACACATTATGTAGAATATATCTAGTACATTACGACTACGTGAGGTTCTACAGGGTAAGTCGTTAAACGAAGGACATATTCAAGGATATCATATGAAATGAAACTTATAAATCACACAATATTGTAAATAGGATACGTTCATGCAGTGGCACTGAATGTAGAATGCTGAATGATAAAGCAAAAAAGGTAGGTAATGTGATCATAGCATGTGGCGTTCCGTAGTTTTCTGCCTACCCCCATGGGAAAAAGGTGTGACGTTGTCTATGTATGAAACGTAAAGTGTGCACCCTTGGGCACGCGACTGCATCTGGCAAATGGCCTTTGAAGGAGGTATGTTCCATTTTCCATTCATAATTGAAACGTGGACTAGGACTAATGGCAAAAATATTGCTTAAGACATTTTATTAAATAATGAGGTGAATTGTTAAGGTCCCACTTTTTTGTAAATATTTAAAACGAGAATCGAATACTGAAGAACATTAATCAAGAATCGATCATTTTTATAGTCTAAGCACCATACAATGATCGATAAGTCTTTACATAGCATGTCATACGTACACGATTTTATCCCAGAGCAATACCCATGGGAACAACTAACCCCGATAACTTCTAAACCCGCTGTCCCCAGGTAAAGCTCCAACCAAAACTCTCATAACAGACTTTTTGCTAAAACCTGCCAGCTTCTCCATATTTTTGTTAAACTAACCTCTTTAAATTTGGACCTGTTCGTGTAAATGTTTTTGATAGGATTGTATTACTTTGGTAGTTATGAATGTCATGCATCGTTTGGCCTAAAAAAGTGTTTTCGCCGCGCCGTTATTGAAAAAGTTTTATTCAAAGCGGAGAGTACTCGAAATTTCATAACAAACGCCATTGAGTCGCGGCCCAAGTAATATAATTATGTAACCAAAACTTTTTTTATTGGAATTTCATATTCTTTGTAAGTGACCGAGATTTTGTAACGTTGAAGAGAGCTATGAATATATCGGTTAGCCTTTATTTGATGTATAGGAAGTAGAGATTATTTTCGTACTCAATTTTCTTTTGGTATCTTATTCGTCTAGTGGTTTCTATAACTGACTATAATAAATTTAGTGCTATTATTAAGTTGGTTTTCTATTCAAATATAATAAATTACCGCGACCAAGTATTCTTTTCGATCCGTGCTTGAATGAATAACTGTCAAAAGCAAGACTATAATTAGTATAGCATATTTATATAGGTATAACTAGCTCGCTTCGCGTGTGCGACTTACATATATATTGAGAGGTGCTCGGAGACTTTAAATTTGGCACTATATATTTTGATAAGTATAAAAATATTTAGTAACATTTGGACGGAAAATATAAATAAAAATTGGAATTTCGAACTTCTGGGTCGAACTATAGCTAAAACCGGTGATCCCATGGTACAAAAAAAGCATCAAAACCGATCAAGTCGTTTAAGAGGAGAAGAATTACGAGCACATGCACACCGGAATTTTATATATAAATATAATATAAATACCATAACAAACGTTAAGCTATGTGACACAATTTATAATTCGTTTTACCATAGTTCTACGTACATACATACATAAAGTCACGCCTTTTTCCCATGTGGGTAGGCAGAAACTACGGAACGCCACGCGCTACGATCCTTACATAACCCTTTTGCTTCATCCACATTCATGCATCGTTTCATACATGAAAGCCGGTTGTGGGTACTGCGCACCTTTAATGAAATAGTCAGATATTATCATCTATACATATACATAAAATTGGAGTGTCTGTTTGTAATATTGAAATAACCGTTTTTTACTACATGCATATGAATATATATACGGTACTTACAACAAAATAACATTTTTTACAATTTTTGTCTGTCTGTCTGTCCGTCTGTCTGTTTGTATAGGCTAATCTCTGAAATGGCTGGACCGATTTTGACGGGGCTTTTATTGGCAGGTAGCTGATGTAATAAGGAGTAACTTAGGCTACTTTTATTTTAGAAAAATTCTTTTATTTTAGAAAAAAATACGGTTAAGTGCATTTGGTCTCACTAAAAAATACATTGTTAAGTTCCGACATCCACGCGAACGAAGTCGCGGGCACAGCTAGTTATGAATATATTACTAACATAAACAGACCGTTAACATACGTTTGTGTATGCATATTGTAAATAGCAAGTCCAGTAATGAAGCGTCAGACATTGTACCGATACACACTTCGAGCATCAAGACATCATTGTGCAACCATTTCGGCTTTAATTACTCGGCTGTGAAGATCGCATACAATGCGTCGGTTCTCTAATCATCATCTACAAACAAACAATTATTACTATACTAATATAGTTACTATTCAGCTAACATGTTAATTGATAACATAACCTCTAAGAAACTTTGAATTTAGTATCCAATTATTTCCTCAGTAAGTCAGTTATGTCTTTAATCCAGCCAGTATTTCAGAGTTGAAACATGTCAAAGAAAAACTAAACTGATTCGCGTTTCAAACAGAATATTTTGGAGCTAAATCGCTTTTTTTGGTGGAGGTTGGCTGAAATTTTAATATAGTTAACTCGGTCTACGCCGATGCACGGGAGTAAATTTTCCAAATAAATTCCGTCATAGTCAGTGCGCAAACCGAAAGCGCTCAAACCGCTTTTTGACTCAGATCGGGTGACTAAAGGGTAAAGTACTTTTATAAAAATGTATGAAGTGAAGTGATGGTAAATGTTGGGGTATGTTATAGATGCGAACTGGTTTGAATTTATGAAACCAAGCCATGTTTTCTTGCTGGCTAGTTGCTGTAATGCAACTGCAAGTAAATATATTGCCTTCTATGACACCAAAGAAAAATTTGACAGTTGATAAAGTTTAAAAAATTACATGTTTACATAATCAACAAAAAAAAATATTATATACATTACATAGCATCACGCCTGTATTCTCCGAAGGGTTAGGCAGAGGTGTACTATATTGTACACCCATATTTCGCCAATGCTGTCATTAAGTCCCATGTAATAGGGGGCGAGCCTATTGCCATCTAACGGGCACAGTTCCAGACTCCGTACTACAACTGAGAATTTCCATACAGAAAAATCTAATAACACTTTGCCCGAGAATCAAACCCAGGACCTCACGCTTAGCAGTCGTGCTTGCGACCACTAGACCAATGAGGCAGTCCAAAAAAATATAATTTATCAATAAATAGAAAAATAATAGGCCAAAACCTAAATCAGTTTAGGCTTAATCAATCTGTGCAGTCACACGACTGCAAATTAACTGAGTATAGTCTATATCGACTGCTTGAATGCAGTCCTTCGGATAGTAACCTAGTCAGGAATCCCAAGGCATAACCACTTAGTTATTCTCATTACATAGCCTAACTATTTACATGAGATACTTGAGATCGTCTAGCACATTCTAGACAGTCGGCTCCGCATGGGCGAATCCAATAACTCATGTCGACACGACAGAAGAATGTCTTCTCATTACATAGGCAAAGCATTACACAACACCAGTTCACTTCGACCAAATAAAGGACGATCGTCAATTGTAATTCTTCGATCGATGATGGCCTTATTATGGATTCATAATAGTCTCTCGAAGCGACCGCAAATTGCTATCGTCCTGTGAAACCAACCAGCGTCCGATCGATCCACTGAACTTATTGTAAGACAAATTGGTTCCGGACATTTAGCTGACAAGACCTTCATAGTTGGGTTTAACTGGGTCAATGTTCCGCGATAATTATGTAAAAAGAAAAATGTTGTGAAAGACTTAAAATTACATACCTACAACCTTTTTTTTTGTATATAGTAATAATAATGTCCTCCTGACCGATTTCGGTCACGGCGGCTAATCTCACCGGAGATTAGCCAACTACGCAGGAGATATTATAGAGCACAAGTGTATGCGCAAACACTGGTGCTCTCTCTGTTCCTTCACTCTCATAGTCCGATGGGACGGCAATCCGACACGACCAGAGAGAGATCAGGCGCAGGACCAACGGCTTTACGTGCTTTCCGAGGCACGGTGTGTATTCACATACACGAAGACCCAGACCCGAAACAACTATCTGTAGATCATACAAATATTTGTTCCGTGCGGGAATCGAACCCGCGACACGTAGTGCAGCAGTCGATCTCTCAACCACTGCGCCAACCGTGCCGTCAATATATAGAATAGTTTACTTAACACGTATATGCAATCAAAAATTAAATCTAATATTCAAGCTTGACGCAAGTATTCGCATTAGTTTTATATTAATAAAAACATGGGGTGTATACAAAATAATAATTAATATAAATAAAAACAAAGAAATGAATATAAATGTAATAATTATACATGTATTTATTAAGCGACGGACCTCTTACAGTCAAAAAATCCTAATGTACTATTAGTAGGATTTTTTCGGTCGTATAAATGTGAAAGTTGAGGAAGATATTTAGATGTTTGTTACTCAATGACCCGTAAACTGTTGAACGAATTTGGATACAAGTTGGCACACAGATAGCCCATGTTCTGGATTAACACATAGGATACCTTCTATCACGGTAACGTGTTATTGTGAAGTAATTTTAAAATTTCCGAAAGCGTTGTTCATTTAGGTATTCTTCGATTTCTTAATACCAAAATATGCACCATATCCTAAATGAAATTATTAGGGCACCTGTATCCTTGAGAACTTCTAACATATAAATATCAGCAAGGACAGCAACAAATTTCCTCTGTGGACGATACCAACTAACGCGAAATACGTATTCCAAATCATAACGATTTGTTAATATAAATTTTATATTTCTCTATACATTAGGAGTAAAGTTAAGGTTTGTTTTCGCTTGACAATTAATACTTCTAAATATAATTCTTTACCACGTATATCCAACTGAAATCTTTACCTCTTTTAATGTCATACTTCGGATGTGTGGCCGACCCATTTCTCCAAAACGGTCGCGCCACATTGTGCTAGGCTCGATCCATCATCTGACAAGGCTATTGTAGCCAATACGTCTGACAGTGTGGTGATAGATCTATTAGAACTTTCACAAAGGTCGCCGATGTAACATATAACATGACACGAGGATCGTTAGTGCGGGGAAAACAAAAACTAGAATTAGGTACTGCCTTTTTATATTGGTTATATTAAAATAAAACCGAAAGCCAAGCCCACTTCGCATACATTTTTCGTAATGATCATCTTTGATTTTAAAAACAGCTTCGTTGCTCTAGTAGTCGGGTGAAGTGTTATTGCGTTTAGCAGCAGCAGCCAGGAAATTGACAATAGAGGTGTACTATTGTACACCCATATTTCGCCGATGCCGTTATTGAGTTCCATGTAATAGGGGGCGAGCTTATTGCTGTCTACCGGGCACAGTTCCGAACTCTGTGCTGCTATTGAGAATTTCTATACAGAAAAACTTAATAACACTGACCGACTCGGGAATGGAACCGAAGACCTCACACTCAGTAGTCGCGCACGGACCACTAGACCAGTGAGGCAGTGTTATTAATATTCGATTTTTATTCATTGTCCATAATAAATATTACTTATTTATATTTCTGTTTATTATAACAGGTAAAATCATCAAATATTTCTACCAAGTTTAATAAGTTAACACCCAAGGGGCAAAAGCTAAAGGTATCAAGGCAACCAAAGCCAACGACTTTTCCTTATACTCTCGACCCAACAGTTCGTCAGCCCTCTGTAAACATAGCTGTTTACAACATGTTTCACTTTTGACATCTTAATGAACGGGGTCATGTCTACATTGAATATTTAAAGGTACTTTGTTCTTCTAGTGATTTTTTTAGTTACTTAACTAACTCCAACAATCTAGCGGAAACAGTTTTTTTTCTATGGAAGAGAATCGAACCGATGTGGCGGAGTAGACCAAAGAGAAGACAACTGTCTTCTTACGTCAATTCTATGCCCGTTCATTGAAAGGACAGTTGTGTTGATTATTCTTCTAATTTCTTCAAATAATATGAGCACTCACTGCACAGACTGAAAAGCTGGTAGCGTTCTAAGATATTTGTAGAATCCGGGTTTCGTTGCTCAAATCTCATATATTTCCTCCGGGTCAAGTTTTGGACTCAATGGAGCCCTCATTCTTGATCTTATTTGGCAGTGAGTTATTTGGAATGTGTGACCCTTTATGAAACACATGAGATAGGCCCTGCGTCGTCGGAGGGTCTAATAGAAAATCCCGACCGCAGTTCGCTCTCCGATTGGGCGGGTCAGCTCAACAAGGCTTGTTCAATTTTGATTGAACATCGTTTCGATTTATTTTCCTTGATTGTCGGATAAGATTTTAACATACAGCTGTATTTATTAGTATATTTTAAGTGATTTATGACTATTGATACCGAAAATAGGATGGCGGTCCCTAATTTGGGTTTGTGGCCGTTGGCATGAAGCTCGCCATTAATAACGGTGTTTAGGGTAAACTGTGTGCAAGTGTGGGTGAAATATTCACCCTACTTACATTGAAATTAAATTCGTTGTTAATGAAATCCAAGAACATTATAAACGGATGAAAATGTACTATGCGTTGCAGCAACGAAGATGGGCGTTGGGAGCCTTCTTAACAATATTAATTTGTCTGCAGCCTCGCGGAAAAGGAATAAGCCGCCCCGTCAGGCGCGAGTAAGGTCAAGTTTTTATAAATACGTGGCAGAGCAAAATATCCAATTGTAGAAATAAATCAAATGTCCCTAAATAATCACAATCAAGTCCTCTCTTGCCTGTCCTTCATCAACGTCCTAAGCCAAGTTCGAGTCCCACTATGGGACGTCCTTAGCAGTGTTGCTTAGTTTTATTTTATCTGGAGGCCCTTCTGTGCTCGCCATCAGCCCAGTTAAGCAGTAAAAGCTCCCTGAGCTAACTGCGAGAGTCATGTATAAAAAAAGTATCCAATTTCCCTCTATAGTTGAAAACTCGACATTTTTACATATTAACCAAGCGATGAAGTGTTTGTCTGAACACTGTTGGATCTAACGGACAAGAACAATTGATAGGGTGCAGCACTATTACAATTCCCGGTTTAAACGTTGTATCACACTGAATACCGTAAACACAGGGATTTAAGCTAGAGCTCTGTTCGGTCCTAAAAGGATGATTGCCAGACACGTACGTTCAAACGTTGGAACAACTATTGTTCCAGATAACAATGAACAGCACTATTGTGTTGATTTCTATATTCATCTTTTGGGTAGTGGGCTCATAGATGAATTCACGTTTCAATTCGCCTGACTTATGAATTTGGAAAATTAAAGGTCAGGGCTGTGTTTCATTGACTATTTTCAGTAAAGATACCAGGGACCATTTTGGTTACCCATTGAAAGGGTTTTCGATAGGGTTTTTGGAAAGGGTTGTTAGAGAAACCACTTCGTATGTGTTACCCTTTTTTAAGGACGTGTCGACGTTCGACGACACAGTTGGCGCAGTGGCTAAGCCATTAGCTTTCAGCGCTATGTGTCGCGGGTTCGATCCCCGCACGGAACAAATATTTGTATGATCTACAGATAGTTGTTTCGGGTCTGGTTGTGTGTGCATGTGACATGTATGTTTGTAAACTGTACCCACGACACAGGAGAAATCCTAGTGTGGGGCAACGTTTTAAAAAAAAAAAAAAAAAAAAAAAAAAAAAAAAAAAAAAAAAAAAAAGGATAACCCACTTCAATGGATAACCTCTTCAAAACCCTTTCGTTTGGGTTACCCGTTCAAAGGATTAACCCTTTCAAAGGGTTACACTATAGAACGGTAACCCATTCCGAACGGGTTACCCCTTCAACTGTTGGAACAGGGTAACACTTTCCGAGTCCGAGCACTGTAATATGATCTCTCGTAGCTTCACATTAAGTGTAAAATAGCATGAATTTGGACAGAACGTATCTAGTCGCCATTGCGCCATTTAGGCAGAGCTCCGTCACTCGCTCAAGGTCGCGCGTTATATGCCTACCGGCTAGCGTACTCCCGCGAGTAAGAATCAGTGGAGTGCACACGCAAATTTAAAGAAAAATGCCGAAATTACGATTTGATTTCTGTGCAGCGCATGGATGTAAAAACATAACTACGCAAACTTTGATGTCCTGTTACAGGAGAAACCTAATTTTGAAGAAACCGAACTATACAGTCACTTTAAAAAACTTATATTATAATAAAGATTCATCATTTTATGGTGGATCGAAAGTCCCAACAGAGACCTTTAACAATTATATCGAAGAACTAGCTGTGCCCGCGACTTCGTTCGCGTGGATGTCGGAACTTAACAATGTATTTTTTTGTGAGACCAAATGCACTTAACCCCTTTTTTTTTCTAATATAAAAGAATTTTTCTAAAATAAAAGTAGCCTAAGTTACTCCTTATTACATCAGCTACCTGCCAATAAAAGTCCCGTCAAAATCGGTCCAGCCATTTCAGAGATTAGCCTATACAAACATACAGACAGACAGACAGACAAAATTGAAAAAAAATGTTATTTTGGTGTATGTACCGTATATATATTCATATGCATGTAGTAAAAAACGGTTATTTCAATATTACAAACAGACACTCCAATTTTATTTATATGTATAGATTAGAAAAAGCATTCTTAAATAATTTTGACAGTGTTTTGATGAATCGGCCGGGAAGTACCTACAATTAACGATATGTTGAAATTAATTGATTTTCCTTTACTTCGCTCGTGTTTTCCATATGAATATTTATTATTTATTTAATTATTAAAATTATTTACCAGATTCAGAACGATGTTCAGAATGTTGACGAATAAATTAAAAAAAAATCTACCTATTTTTGATTTAATTGTTTATACTTTAGGCAGGAATTTAACGATTTGTTTAAAATTTTCGTAAATTGACTATTTTTAGAAGGTTTGTAAATTTACGTGTCGTGTACCCAATAGTACACTATTGGGTATTGGTTTGGTCTTTATAAGATCGAATGTTTTGAGGTTTCTCGGGGTGCTGTAACACGAAATGGTACTTATAAGACATTCATTTTCAAATCCTAGATGGCGGACTAGTATTTTTGTTTTGATAAATATAGATGTGGGTGTCATTTTCGAGGTTTCTTAGGGTGATGATTATTAAAATGACATCCATTTTGAAATCAAAGATGGCGGCCATACATTTTTGATAAATATAGATATGGGTATCGTTTTCAAAGTTTCTTGGGGTGCTGATTATGAAAATGACATCCATTTTAAAATCCAAGATGACGAACAAGCATTTTTTTTAAATATAGATATGGGTATCGTTTCCAAGGTTTCTTGGGGTGCTAATTATGAAAATGACATCCGTTTTGAAATCCAAGATGGCGGAAAAGCATTTTTTTTAATATTGATATGGGTATCCTTTTGAAAATCGACTTTTATGTCTTCCGTGCGTCCTTTCCTTTTTTTCGTACGAATACGTTGAATTGACGACTTTGGTATTATTGGAAATTCATCAATATTATATCCAAGTGTTTCAATAGTAGCTTCAAGAATGGACAAAGAATCTCTCATACTCAGTTGACACCTATCTAACGCTACTACTAATTTTGGCGTAGTAAAATTTACCGCATAGATGTTTTACTTATTTCGTGTTGAGTATTCTCCATTAAAGCAGACAAACCCTCCTGTAACCCCCATCTTTCTGGTAGCTGTCGGATACCACGTCAGAAGAACTCTTCATCTTTTGAGGCTATCCACGAATCGACCCAATATTTTGTATCTTCGTATGATGTAAAGCGCTGCTCAGACAGATCATGTGCCATCGACCGGAATAAATGAAAATCGGAAGGAGCAATATCTGGTGAATATGTCGGGTGAGGTAGGACTTTCCCACTTAAGTGTTTTTAAATAGGTTTTGACTGGCGCCGCAACATGCGGACAAGCATAATCATGTAAGAGAATAATTTTGTCGTGTCTGGAGTGGTAATGGGTGCGTTTTTCTTTCATTGCTCGACTCAGTCTCATTAATTGTGTTCGGTAGAGAGCTCCAGTAATGGTTTCGCACGGTTTGAGCACCTGATAATATATGACACTAAGTTGATCCCACTAAATGCACAGCATGACTTTTTTTTTCATGAATATTTGGTTTGGCTGTTGATGTAGAAGGATTTCCAGGTGGTACCCATGGTTTTCTCTTCTTTGGATTATCGTAGTATATCCATTTTTCATCACCAGTGACAATACGACGCAAAAAATGACGAAAGCAACATAGATCCAGTAACTCAGTGTGCTAGTGCAGATCGCAGATGCATGTTTTTATTAGAATCAGATGATCAGTCGTTTTGTAACGGTTTATAAGATGATGACGAAGTAATTGGTGATTAAGTGAAGCACTCTGTCGCTGCAAAAAGATTCTATCTTCATTTATTTTCATTAACTGAAACGCATTTGATATTGCATAAATATTGATGTATGCAATATCACAAAAATTATCTAAGGTTTCGACAAACTCTTTTTGGCATTGCTTAAATACTTCTTGCGTTTTTTGTGATCTTTTTTGCAAATCCCTCCAAACTTGATGTAAGTTCACAAGTTTGTTCACACAATTAAATAAAGCTTTGGTAGATATTCGTGCCTTTTTCTAATATATAAAGCACTCGATGGCATTATTGAGTCCGATGAAAATGAAACAGGGGCGAGCCATACCATCTACCGGGCACAGGTCTAGACGCCATGCTGCTACTGAGAATTTCCATACAGAAAAACCCAATAATACTTTGACCGACCCGGGAATCGAACTCAAAACATCACGCTCAGCAGTCGCGCTTGTAACCACTAGACCAATGAAGCAGACCAAAAACGCGCCATCCATAAATTGCGAAAGCGACGCGACGACGCGGTTTGGTGATAGGTATAAAGATTTTGCTACTCCGCGGCCCTTCGTAATATAGGTACGATGTAGGTATTATTGAAACGCAAAGGAATTTGTAATCTTTTCTAGATCATTTAAAAGGACATACAAACAGGTAGGTATACTAAGCACGTTGTTTCATAAGTTGCATAATGCAACTTAAAAGCAGTGCAATAAGAGCCACTTTACGAGTAAAAGTGTTGAAAAATAATACTTATTATAATATTTTGGCTTCAAGGTTAGCAACAATGACAGATCTTGTGAACCTTAAGCGTCGGACAATAAGAGTTATTTTTGAATGACGTAATGTGGGACGCGCGGCCCATCGTCGGCTTACGCTGTACCTATGGGTAGATCGGGTAGATGTCGTATTTCATGAACGCACGTCAATCATTCCAATTTATACCTTATCACAATGATATAAGTTAATTAACCACTCGTCAAATTGACACATTTGTTAACAAACTAAATACAATCCACCCTAAAATTAAATTCAAATTAGAATTAGAGTCCAACCAGTCCCTTAATTTTTTAGATTTAACTATAACCAGAGTAAATAACAAACTAGATTTCCAAATTTACCGTAAACCCACACATACTGATACTACCATTCCTGCCTCATCTTGTCACCCTTTACAACATAAACTGGCTGCCTTCCGCAGCTATGTTCATCGTTTAATGTCTGTCCCACTGTCCACAGATAATTACGTAAAAGAACTTAAAATCCTCTATCAGATCGCGGTTACAAACGGTTATTCAAAACAAATAATTGATAATCTAATTAAAAATAAACAGAATGACAGGGTTCGCTCACTACTTTATGTATGTCCCCCCGAACGTATTAACAAACATGTCGGTAGTCTGGCTTACATAGGCCCAATTTCAGATAGAATTGCCAATATTCTTAGAAAACATAACGTTTCCGTTGCTTTTCGGACAGAACATAATTTACATCATCTTTGTAACGGCAAAGATCACTTAGAAAACTCAAAAAAGTCCGGTGTTTATAAGTTAGTTTGTAATGATTGTAATGGGATCTATGTAGGTCAGACAGGCCGTAACTTTGATATTAGACATAAGGAACATATTGCCGCTTATAGGAATGGCCATCCTGATAGATCTCATTTCGCAAAACATTTAATTGACACCGGCCATTCCTTGAGCGACAATAATGGGTATAATATTTTGCATGTTTGTAATAAAGGTTTCCGGTTGTGTGTGTTGGAACAATTAGAAATTTTAAAACATAATAACGACAGGTTTACACTGTTGAATGACCAAACTAATCTAATACCATCTCCACTATTACGAATTTTTGCAGGTAGTTCAATACAAACACCAAGTCGTAGTGCTATATAAGGGGGCGCACACTACCCAGCCGCTCATTCGCGTCCAAGCGGTCGACGAGTCAACATCTCCTGAGGATGCTCCGTGGAGGGGCGAAACACGTGTCGAGGATCGGTTTGGTTGCATGTTACATTATTTCTATCACACCTCCTGCATGTACATATATTTGCGGGCGGGAGGGCGGTCCTGTGCATGCACCCAAACTTGCAGTAGTTTAGCGGAATTAAAACTAAATATTCTAATTGTATATCTTATAAATGATATAAGTGTCAAATGATGCGCGATCTTGAATTGCAAGAATAGTACAAAACACTCGAGTTAAAAAAAATGTTAGTATTTTAAGCATGTTCAAACACATGTATAGTTAGATAACTGTGAGATTATATCCTAACATGACCTATAAGTGATTGAAAAATCCTAATTGCAATAATAAATAATTTAATTTCATGAGTCCATGTCAAACACCCAACCAAACCGTAAACAAAACAAAAGTCTTAAGAATGTACTAGGTTATTCAATTCAAATCCGTCAAAGCTCCGTAGAGTCCGGAATATTACAAACGATTTAGCAAACAAATAGCTACGCACGCAAACACTGCACAGTAAAATACACACTAACGTGACCAGTGCCTGCACGCACACACTAGCATTCAAAATGTATGCCTCCTCTATGCGGCCTCTTAAAAGAATAACCATACGGTTACCCTGTAAAACCCCTTCAAGAGAATAACCTCTTCAATTGGGTATCTCAAAAGAAGGGGTATCCCCTTGCAACTGGTTATTCATTGAAAGGGTTACCCTATCACTGGTGTTAGGAAAGGGTTTACACGACCAAGAGGTTACATCATCCATAGGGTAACCGAATGAACGGGTAACCCTTTCGAATGAATTAACCCATAAAGGGGGTTGTACGGTCCCTGAAAGATACTTGACGATATGTATAATTATGGTTTTCACTACAGGGTATGATCTTAGGTAACGAGAAAAAATATTTGTCCAGTGTCACGTTAAAGACATTTAAAATTCTTTATTCATGACAAGAGCTTGTATGGATAAAGAATTATTTAATCTCACGATCAACGATTTACAAGTAATTACAGAAACTGAGCGACAATTTTTTCATAGCGAAGTTATTTTCTTTTGTTGCCTCCACTAGAATACAGACATACAGTGCATACATGCAGTGGCGCTTGTCCAGTGCTGGGCGCCTTGCACGACTGCCGCCTTCCCTGTCCATTCACTCCCCAAAGGCGAGAGTGAATAGGCAGTATTTGAGCCTGCGTGATCCATCCTCGGCAGCATTGTCACTCACCATCAGGTGAAGTGCTGCCAAACGCACTTAAATTAGTAATACAAAAAAAATAAAAAATTCGTTCACATGGATACACACCGACCCGTAATAACTATTTGTAGATAAACCATACAAATATTTGTTACGTGCGGGAAGCGAACCTGCGCCGCATAGCGCAAAAAACTAATCACTGTGCCCTCAAAGTCAAGCGAATTAGTAAGATGCCATATTTTCGGCATAGAATTAGGCACTAATACATTAACGTCTCGTGGGTACGGAAAAAGTGAATAAAGTAAAAATTAACTAAGTATTATTACAATAATAATATACTAGAGTAGTGAGTAGAGCAGAGTATTATCAGCTCTCCCGTACAATGATAACACACATTGATCACAAATTCGTAGCGATTATGGTATAAGAATTCTCATTGGCCGTCTATTTTTAAAAGAAAGAAAGCGCATTATTACTAGACAATCTTCCAGAACACTTCAATTTGCTGTACGTATAGTTAACACTACGATGCGAGTGCAACCAATTCTGTTACGTCGACATCTATATTTCGCCTAGACGTGGGTTTCGTTCACCCGTCTGCTCCAATACCTATTCGTGGTGCGACAAATGTGCGCTATCCATTAACACTATAGCTTCAATCTAATACATTTTCTCGCGTCCCCGATAACAGTATTGCACATGAAACAGAATTGTAGCTACAAATATCGCGTCTATATATCGACGGGTGCAAAGTAAAAAAAGCTATTTACAAAATAGTGACTTTTGAGGAGAGTGCATAATATGAAAATTTTTTGCAAAAAATTTGTTAAATTTAAATCGAATTAATTGTGGTTTGCTTCACTTCATAATTATAAAGTATTCATATGTGTAGTCAATTTTAGCTAATTATGTCTACATTGTACTCTCATTTATTATGCGCTCTCCTCAAAAGTGATTTTGTAAATAGCTTTTTTTACTTTGCGCCCGTCGATATATATACCGATATAGCGGTCCCAACTAGTCAAACCATGGAGTCGCTTAGTATAGCTTATTATATATATATAATAAGTTGACAATACGGCTTTTTTATCTGGTCAAAAACCAGAAACTATACTAAGCGACTCTATGGTTTGACTAGTTGGAACCGGTAACACAAAAGCCCGCCAATATTCGTTTTCTAAGATAGTCTAAGCTGTAACTATTTCAGTAATTATCTTGTGTTAAATGTGCAGTGTTAATATTGTAGTACACATCAATTCTGGAACCATCATTTCATTAGTATCAAACAAGCAACTCTGGGCACAGACTACGCGCCTGACTCTCATTACGCAATGCCTTAGAAATTAACTGACGAGTATAGGTATTATCTTTTTTTAAGCTAAGCTTTGACATCTATTCACATGTAGTTCTATCTTGTACGTATGTAAATATATAAAATTCTATAACGTGTGGTTTTATCTTTGTCTTGAAGTTTATAAATGAGATGTTAAACTTATATAGACGTTTTAACAAATTGTTAATCTCTATACTGTTTTGAAGTTTATTGAGGTCTCGCGCTCCCTCGCGTTTGCAGTAAACCGCCATGACATTGATGAATTAGATTGGAAGCAATTTACTTGCATGAAATATAAAATGCATCCTAACTTTATCGTCTCCTGGGTTTAGTATTAGCAATGTTTTTGATTGTAGCTATAGTCTCAGACCACACAAAAAGTAGAATTATTATTTTCTGTTTAAACAAATTTAAATGCTTCTAATGGTGTTATATAAATAAATTTAACCCATTACTGTCCCACTGTTGGGCAAGGGTCTCTTCTCAGAATGAGAAGGGTTAGGCTTTAACCACGCTGGCCCGGTTCAGGTTGGCCGACTAAACACACCATCAAAAACTTTATGGAGCCCTCTCAGGTGTGCAGGTTTCCTCACGATGTTTTCCTTCACCGTAAACGCAACTGATAATCAAAATCTGATCCGCACATGATTCCGAAAAGTCAGCGGTGCGGACCGGGTTTGAACTCAGACCCTCCTGCATGGAAAGCAAACGTTCAACCACTAGGCTATCACAGCTTATAATGTTATATCACCTTAGAAATATAATTGTATTCTATCCGTTGAGAGGACAATGTAATAGATATTTAAATTGGACATTATAAAATACTGTTTTTATCAACCTGTTCTGTCCCTCTGTTGGGCAAAGATTGCTTTTAACTGGCACTTGTGAACCTTTAAAAATAATGACATAATAACCTAATATTGTTTATTAACAATTATTACCATTTTTATAACTACCATTTAGACACACAATCCGCACACAGACAACAGGCAGTGAAAAAAAAAACATTCTAAAATATAATAATAACGACAAAACAAATCCTAAACTCTGTTCTTGAGGTGGAAAGTATAATAACAAATCATTTCCACGTCCACAAGGTTAAAAATCTCATTTTGCTCAAAACGGTATCATGTTCACTTAATGCAAATTTTTCTTACAAAGAATTCCTCTTAAGGTGTAGTATTTTTGCGGCGTTCAGATAATGAGGTCGTCCATCAAGCGGTATTCTTATAAAATTGTTGTAAAAAAAAAACAAATGTGGCTGTCTAGAAATATGGCTAGCGGGCTTTTACTGCCTGGCTCGTTACTTGAAAGGGCGACTGATGAGCATGAGTTCCTGTGTTCTATTATTCAGGAAAAGTGTATCGAAGAATAAATTTATTTTAGTAAAGTGAACTAGTTTCGTTTTATTCATACGTGTACAGTTTTAAAACATTCATGTCACATGCACACACAAAAAATTCGGAACAAAAATTATCATACCAATATCTGTTTCGTGAAGAAATGAAACCCGCGACTCGTAGTGCAGAAACTTCGCTTAATTACTGCGCAAACCATGCCGTCAATAATCTTTGTATGAACTGGCTGGAAACTGGGGCGTAGAATATCGAAAAAAAATCCTATTAAACGTTATTGAATAACATCCCTCTATAGTAGTCTCCGGATATAAGTGAATGCCGCTTAATATTCCAAACAGCTACCCTATGATCCTGAGGGTCGGGCGGATCCCTTTCATCGTCAATTAAGGCTCTTCAGTTATAAACTATATCAATTTTGTGAATATACCAGCGACATTTTGTCTAACCTAACCATTTCTTATAGAGTACGCTATTTATGAAGGGCCAGAGTTGCTTGACCCGTTTTTAGATGGGTAATTTTGTGGATAATATGTGAGTATGTGAGTATATGTCGTTCAACCTTTTTGCGTATAGGTTGTGCTAGGGTTTTGTGCGTGTTTGAAGCACCTGCTGGTTTTGATTTACACGTTTTACATGTTAAGACAAGCATAACATAACAAGTATAACTAGCGCTCCAGCTTCGCACCGATAGCAGAGCATATACACCTTCATTTTTTTCTGTTGTAGTTTCGTATCAGCCTGTTACGTCGAGCATTTACTCGGTGCACGCCAGTAAATCTCCCAGTCGACATGATTTTTCCCGACATCTTTAACTATTATCGTCATATTTCAGCCAATTTACACAGAACCTTAACGAATTATACACCTAAACCTTTCTCATGAATCACTCTGTCTATTGGTGAAAACCGCATGAAAATCCGTTCAATAGTTCTTGAGTATATCGCGAACAGACAGACACGGCGGGGGACTTTTTAATACTTTAATAATATGTAGTGATAATTTTTTGTGAGTTGACTGGCACAGTGGCTAAGCAATTGGCTTGCATATATTTGAGTAAATATTCGTATGACTTGCATATAGTTTTCTGATTCTGTTTTATGATTTACATATGTAAAGTTTAACAGTTTTAACCACGTTCTAGTAATCTGAGTGTAAGAAATTGCTTTTTAAGAAAAAGAATATTCTTACATTAATTAGAAAATTATTTCGTTATTTAACCGCTGTGATTAAATGTTAAGGTTAGAACGTTACATAAAATTGAAATATTTTACTTTACGTTTTATTGAAGTTTAATATCTCGACTACGGAAAAAGAACGAGACCATTACAAACAAAAAAGGACTGTAACTTTCATTAAATAGAATTAAATTATGAATCTTTTTCAATCTCCATATAACACGGCAAAGAAACAAAAAAATAGATTACACTCAAATAAAAGCACATAATAAATTCTGACTTAATCACAATTCACTTTTGCTGACAACAAAAAATCTCGTTTATTTCGCTGCTAGGCTAATCGTTATTAAATTTTCAACTCAAACAACAAGTCTTGTAACCTGGCTACATCGCCCGGGAAATTTAGGTTTCACCTGACTTTTATTGCCCCATCTCTGTTTTATTTAGAGCCATTCTTTTGCTGTCACCCGTTTCGTAAAGGATACCGGCAATATTTTATATGGTCGTGTAGGTTTTTCTATTTTAATTCCATTTCAGAATTGTTTTACAATTTTTTGGGAGTTCTACATATAAAGACGACGACACGATTGGCACAATGGTTGAGAGATTAACTGCTGCGCTACGTGTCGCGGGTTCGATTGCCGCACGGAACAAATATTTGTATGATCTACAGATAGTTATTTCGGCAGCCTAATTACCGATGTAGCGACAGGTGTAGATCCTGCCATAGCTTCTGTCAAACGTCATTTTTGTGTCACATAATGTATTGGCTGACAGTGAGATTGCTGTCGCGTGGATGTCGCGTTGCTGTCGCTTTTTTACGTAATTAGGCTGCGGATCTGGGTCTTTGTGTATTTCAATATACATGTGTTTGTAACCGCACCCACGATACAAGAATTATACCTAGTGAGGGGCAACGTTTCTTTTTTAAAATGACGCAAATACACATGCATGTCATGCCTATAACTGTCAAATAAGTAGATGGCACATACATGATTTGACCTTCTAATATTAATACGAACGTCTTCATCAATATAGCAGTTCCCCAACGACTAAAACGCCTTTATATGCTTCTAAACTGATATTGGACCATGACAGTTACATAAGCTCACAGGTCAACCGATTGAAGACAATGTACACAGTGTTACAAGAATTTTTGTTTTACCTTGTGAGAATCTTCATGAACTATTCTCCCACAGAGAGGTGTGGTGGACTGTTTGCGGATAAATTCACCGTAGTGGAACACTTCGGAACCATTAAATGCCGGAGTAGTCCACCTAGGTGAGTCCACTTTCCATTGTGATATAATCTCCAGTAAGACTATTAAGTGAGATCCGTGAACTCTAACAAGATCACGCCGACGCCTATCACGACGCCACACCCAATATAAAATGTCCCGAATAAATGCTGTAGCTAACGATATTTTGCAAACGACAATACAAATATTAAAAGCCTTTACAAGTAATATCCGAAAAGGATGCTGTGAAATAATGTATGTCACATTGACGTAAACATGACAGCGGGATCAATAATTACACATTCACAAATTGCATATTTAAGTCTGACGGATCTTGTCGTGTTTCTGCTACATTTCACTCCAAGTGGGTTTGAAAACTCGCAGTTTATTCCGTTAAAATTGTGTTTACGGAAAATAAGAGGTGAAAATATTCGTCACAAAAAGGTCAAGAATATTTTTTCAGCTACACTGATCGAAATCAACAATTCAAAGCGATACAGCCCGTACTTAATATCGTTTCCATAGTTAATGAAATTTTGAACTCGTTTAAAAGTCAAAATTGTTTGGTTACACTTTATCCGATATCATCCGTTAGAGCGGAAAGTCAACAGACCTTACCTTTAATTAATTTTAGTTCTCAAGTATTTTATTAATTATATGAAACGATATCTGAAATTGTGACTGAACTAACCTTAGCGCTATTGTATTAGATTTGTGACTTTGACTTCCTTCAAACGATTTTCGTTTTTTCTCAACGCTTTCACTAGATCGACTTAGCTTGGAAATCTAGAAGAAAGCATTCCCCCATCAGTGGAATTGTACAGGCTTACAGGGAAAGTAACTCCATCTATAGGCGAACACACAGTTCGTAATCCCAAGCTAAATGTACCAAATGCATAGATACGTTTATCACTATTTAGTATTAATATTATCGTTTTGATCAGTGTTATTGGTTCTTCCTTTTAAGACTATGTAGTACCGTATACCTGAATATAAGTGCCTGTAACTAGTTTAATATGTATCAATAAAATCTATTCTTTATGAACCTGAATATGTTCGCAATTCCATAGCGACGTTTGTTCGCAGACAATCTATAGCCCATCCCTACTATAAATCAAGCATCCATTCACATCACTAACTCAATTGCTCACCCGCACGTCTTCACCGTATCTCGGGTCAGTTTACACTTGCCAGGATAAATTAAACGATTTATGTGAACATTTCCGTCCCTGCTTTACGGAATGATAAGCACTTCTTGTACGCTACGCAGTGGATGTGATTCACTGATTTAAGTCGTAAATCAGTCAAAACGTGACGTGATTTTTGACGTGGGCATGAAGTGAAATGGAGATAATGATTTTGACTCAAATTATTTTGGCAAAATAAGCGTTTATCTATATTTTCATGAATTAACTACCCTTTGGCCCGAGACTTTGTACGTGTGGAATTTAGAATCTAATATTTTCCTGCGGTAAAATGGAGCCTATATTTTAAGTTAGACCTCTGGCAATACATCGGTGAAACTGCATTCAATTCCATGCTGTAGTTTTTGCGTGATGCGTGTACAAATATACAGACAGACATATAGACACACAAAAGTTCGAAAAGCTGTTGTTTTGGCTTCTGTTGCTCTAATAAAGGCCACATATTAGTTTTTCTCCAATATCTATAATGTACAGATATCGGCCTGTTATATTTTTATTATATGTATAGATGGTAATTAATTAAACTTCATTTTGGAGTAAGTAAAGGGCGAGGCCCTTGCCCAGCAGTGGGATATGACAGGCTAACAGTAACAGTTCGCAGTAAGGAGATAATGACAATTGATAAAATAAAACGAGTGAGCTTATGTAGCAAAAAAAAACAGATGAGAACATTTTACCTTTCATAGACAAGATATTTAGTTACAACCGTAAACCATATTAATTTACACAATTCTTTTACTGCAGATTAAAAATATTAATTTTGATATTATAATCAACAACTACACCACTCAGTGTTGTGAGCTGAATTATTGTAGCCAACCAAGTCAGGACCATTAAACCACGTCAAAAAACATCTCACAAGTAACGATTGTATGTAACTATGGCAATGCGAAAAATTTTCCATTTTTTTTTTAATTTTAGCTTTGCTCTATTTGTGCATTTAGCCATCGCGATACTTTCATGATAAATAGTTATTAATTATATGACATTGCGCATTAAACATCCCCGAGAGGAATGTCCCTGCGGTCACCAAACCGATTACGGAAGAACGGCTTAATTACAGAAGAAATTACACGGATATGTGTAACTACACAATAGTTGACAGATAACATAACATAGCATCACGACTGTATACCCCGAAGGGTTGGGCAGATGTGTTCTATTGCATGCTCACATTTCGCCGATGCCGTTATTGAGTCACATGTAATAGAAGGCGAGCCTGTTGCCATCTTCCGAACATAGTTCCAAACTCCGCGAATAAATATATCACTACTAATGCAATGCCTGTCTGGCCTTTATAAAAATAATGCATTAAACGCACTAATAGAATTGTTACAGTAGCAGACTGAGAATTTCCATACAGAAAAATCCAATAACGTTTTGCCCGACCTGGGAATCGAACCCAGGATCTCACGGTTGGCAGTGACGCCCTGCGAGCACTAGACCAATGATTGACAATTCTATTAGTGCGTTTAATGCATTATTTTTATAAAGGCCAGACAGGCATTGCATTAGTAGTGATATATTGCTTGGTAAACACAATTATGAAAAGCAATTTTTCAATTACTAAAAGAAAAACTCATTAAATACCTTACCTTCGACAGTCTGAAGTTATACCTACTACTATAATGAATAAAGATCCATTTCTTTCATACATGTTATGTTCGGTAATCTGTAATTTCAGTATATTCATACGAACACGCATTTTAATAAAAGGGGGGGGCCGGCCGGTTGGATCACTAATAACAATCTTTGGTTTGCTTCTCCATCCGCATAAAGATTATTTAATCTATATAAATCAATTAATATTTTGATATGATATTATAATACTTATAACATCTGCACTTGGCAAAGTGTAAGGCAGCTACGCCACAATATAGATAAAAAGAAACTCCATTTCTCGTGAAAGGTGCTCACGATTCTAATTGATAAACACCACATTTTTGAAATCGAAGTCTGAAACTTGAAAGAGGAGTCTCATAATATTTCTGCATCGAAATAATAAACTCCAAAATATAATATAAAGCATCCAATTCATAATGAATCAGACAAGCTTTTACATCGCGTTTGAAACATAAAACTAATAAAATTTATATCTAAAAATTAAGAGTTGGTCTGTGATTTTATTAGTTTAAAATAGTATACTCACAGAATATAGTGAATAATTCCAAGTTACTCAATATAATCAGCTAATTCATTTTTGAGTTTGAAGTTCTGGTTTCGATCCCCAGTTTGGGCAAAATGTTTTTGGAATGTTCTGTTAATATAATTCTCATTGTGCTCAGAAGTTGGCAATAGATTAGCTCACTATAATATCAGTCTTAACTTTTCGGAGAATTCAGGCGTTATGTAAGAAATCAATACTTTGTTCAATTATTCTGTAGTAGAATAATTATTTTCCACATTTTTATATTAAAGTCTATTCCTTTGTTGCTTGTTGAAGACGTCATCTGCCTCGCGTTTATTTTAAGGTCGGCTCCAGATCTCACTAGACACGGCTGTATATCAGCATTTTACACGAAGTATCTGCCAGATGACCTCCTTCATCCAATTACTGGGAGATACTGATACCCCAAGATCATACCAGCTGTCAGACTTTTTAGGCAACTGACTTCCATAACGTCTGTCATAGGTATTTGTATGACACCTGAGGTCAGCTGGCTAACGTGCCTTCCTACGTGAAAAACGGTCACCCATCCAACGATTGACGTCAGCAAGCGCTAATTAACCTCGCCGATTTACCCATCTAAACTACGAGCTATATTTCTACGAGCCCCTTCCTTTGTTCAATGAAGACGAACTTAAAAATAAAGCTTGAACTTTTGTAGAGCTATTTTAAAGTTCCAGTCTAGACTAACAAATCATAAAAGCTTGTACGTGCCAAACGAGTAATAAATAAATTTTACAGCAATATAATAATTCAAAGCGGGATATTCTCGCAAAATTTTCACTACAATACAGAGAAGAACAAAAAGAATTCCAAACATAGTTTATTGCACTTAGTTTCAGAGTTTGAGAGCCACTGTTTAACTGCTCAGGATGCAATAAAACTAAGAGAATGGAAAATAGATTTAAGGAGAAGCAATTATATACTTAATAGCACTGATAGAAGATTCAAAAATCTAAAAGCAGGGACCAAAAGATTATTAAAGTAGTTGGGACTTTTGATGGGTGAAAATATGGTTTTGGAGCGCGTGATACGTAATTAAGCGAAATCATGAAACCTTGTAATGTTTGGATACTTATTTCGCATTATTAAGAACTCAGTCTGGATATACGCCTTCGTTGAGCAGTAAATATACGCCTTCGTTTTTGCACATATTGAGTAAAGTATTGAATATTACGTCACACCTATATATTTTTCGAAGGGTAAGACAAAGATGTCTTAACGTACACCCAAATTTCGGCGATATTGACTCCCATGTATTAGAGTGAAAACAAAATAAAACCTTGGGCCAACCCGGAAAGCCAGCCCTCAACACCTCAAGCTCAGCAGTCGCGCTTACGAAAACTAGACCAAAGAAGAATTCTTGAGGCAGTATTAAATAGTCTAAAAATTATACACTGTCCGACGGCCCGCCTTATCAGTATAATATAGGCGTACCCGTAGTATTTTTGTATCGATAAAAATACCGTAATATAAAGGTTTGTTACCCAAAGAAAGCTTCCCTTAATTTCCGCTCCAATCGGATACTGGGAACGAATGCCTACAAAAATAAGTTTGCTATTTTCGTCTTTTCTCGTTTATGATATAAAAATATTATAAGATTTGTTATTCTCAAAATATAACTAGGTATCATAAGCCGATCAATCTATGAATAGAAAAAAAATCAAAGATATTGTTACTTTTGAATAAATAAAAACGTTACTTTCAGTGGAGAAAGTCAATGAACTAAAAAAAAATTAAAGTAGATGCCTACATAAATATCTATCACCTTATGTATTTTTGTTATTTAGCTGTAGAGAAAAGCCTTGGTCCGTTATCCTAATATACGTTTCGATTGAAGACACCAAAGTGATAAAACCAATTTACGAGGTTTTTATCAACACTTTATTACACTGGTAGCCATGAAAAAGTGCCATAAAAATCTAAACAGCATTTTTGGCACTCTCCGGAAAAACAATACTTTACCCATGATAGTGTTCGAAAGAGAAAACGGTAACAAAATATACCAGTTCGTGTTTTAACAGAAATCATAAAATATAAAATTCACTACACAACGTCTAAAATCAAAAAGCAAGAGCAAAAATTACACGCGAATAATACAGAATATTTTTTGAACTCACTCCATTGAAAATAACAGTGTGCCCAAATCCGTGTCCAAAATACATCGCTATTTCCTAACAGCTATTTTTTATAACCGCATTTTACCCTCTGCTCCTGTACCTAGTATAATTTTCAAATAAAATATATTTTGCTGGAGCCACAATCGCGAGAACCGGGTGCGCTTTAAGTATTGAAATGGTCTAGATAAAAAAATAATTCTCAGATTTTATACTCTGAACTGAAATAAACGTAGAAATAATATTGTTAGTAGCCCGCTCTAGGGTCTGTGAGGCCCTTGTGGCCGAAAGTATAGTGGTGAACTCGTTAACTCTAAATAAAGTGTTTACAGTAATGGTACCTATATAATGGATTATTTACGCACAAAGTAGTTGCTAGAGTTCTCTAAGTTCTAAACTGTACCTCTATTATGAGTTTTTTACTATTTACTCTCATAGAAAATGTAAATTTTCATGCAAGCGATTTTAGTTCTTAACTTGGTTACATTAGGGATTAGAGTCGCTAACATGACATCTCTATAATATAGTAAATAGTAAATCAAAACTTTACTATGACACATATGTCACATAAGCGACTCTAGTCCCTAATGTAACCAAATTAAGAATTAAAATCGCTATCATGAAAATTTACTTTACTATGATAGTAAATAGTAAGAAAACTCACGGTAGCGGTACTGAATTATTTTTCAGATGCTTTAAATTCATTTAATTATGAAGAGTTCCTAGCAGCGATAATATGTCAGTATGTATGTAAACGTTCTCTGCTCAAACTGCGAACAAAATAGACGGCCACAACAACTCTCTTAAAGTGTTGGACTTTACTTAACCCATCTGAAATTATTGATACAACTTATATATCTACAAATAACATAACTTTATTAGCTTAACTAACAACAAATTCGTTATTTTAACTTCCATGTCAACTAACATTACCTTTAATCCACCTAATTCTCTTTACCAAAGTTCTATGTTCAAAGACACCGCTAACAGAAAACCACAGCCTTTTGTTCACACCCCGGAAAAAATCTGGCACAGATAATGAAAGTAAAAACAAAATAAACCCTATACATGGGGTCGAAGTCATAAAATAAAAGCACCAAAGTTAGGTGGCTTGTACACCGCAGTTTATGTGGGTAGCCTTCAGATCAGAGAAACAACGGAGATGTGCTATTATAGTGAAATTCAGTATATCATTATTAACTTCAGATGAAGAGGGCGTCAAGTTTAGGAAGCAGGCTGCAACGGAGTCAGTTCTGGCATATCAAGTACTGACTGATGGAGGAATAACCCAAGTGTACCGGGAGATGTACGGGCTCGTTTCAGAACGCCAAGATCTTCTGCGTAAAGTTCTATAGACGTGAAGTCTATGAAGTTGGGGAAAATTCAATAAGGAGTGATCTCACAAATAAACTTTTGAGAAGCGCGCCACTTAATAAAAACTAATAAATTCAACCCATTACTGTCCCACTGCTGAACAAGGGCCTCTTGTTAGGATGCGTAAAAACGGTTAAGCCTATTAAGCACTCAACTTATTAGAATTTACCTTTACTTAATAAAACAAATATTTCTCATGCTTACATTTACAATTTCTGAACTTAATAGATCAAAACATTCTTATATTAAGAACATGGCACACACTGAACTAAACATATAATATGCACTGTACTAACAATAACCTCATATTAAAGTATCTGTATGTACATTCTGAGCATATTGAAAGACCGTTTTGGCGTATCTCTTTGGATTCTGCGCTCTGTGTTAATCCAGTTCCGCCTGACTGCGATACTTTGTGTCACATTCAGTCACCTATGTACTCTTTGATATATTTTTACGGTAACAGGTTTGTTTATTATCCCGATAAACATCAGGGCCTGTAAGTGCACCGATTAGTTAGTGGATAAAAGTTTTCGGCAACGACGCGAACAAGGTGGCCATCAAAAGATGTTGAGAGAACTTCTTAATAGGTTACTTCATACTTAAGTAATTTACTTCATACTTCGGTATTTTCGCGAAAGTCATTAAAGTAGAATGAAAGCAACGATTGCAAACAAACGGATAGCTACAATAATCATGCCTAATGTTATTAAGTCCCATGGAATAGGAGGCGAAGCTATTACCATCTACACACACAATTCCAAACTCTGAGTTGCTACAAGGAATTTCAGAAAATCCGAATAACACTTGGTTCACCCTGATAATGGAACTCAAGACCTCATGCTCACCGGTACTGAACGAAACCACCACCAGTTCCATAAACTTTTTGTCAATGGTTACATCTCGTGTTACAATCATCATTAAGCTGACTTGAGTGGGCACAGCAGCACTTTATTGATCCATAATAAATTCTAAATTTGCGCTGTGGACCATAAACCTCCTCCGTAGAACACTATTAGCCTTAATACCATCATCAACACATTAATTTATGTTGGGTGAACCGCGACCGTAAGCCTTAAGCCGTAAACCGTACTAATGTAAGACATGATCTATACATTTGTCGTGACACACTGTCCGTTCTCCAGATAATGACCTTTAATGACCTTTTATCTCCAAACGGGAAACCATGGCGCATTTCATTAGTAGTCGAGAAGAGAGTTACGTTGGGGGTAAATAACGAGTGGTAGAACTAAACAGAATTGGACAGGTTGTCTGGCAAGGCTTGGTGATGACAGATGGAGTAAGGCTGTGACCGAGTGGCGTCGTAGGACGTAAGGATGTCCACCTCGTGGGTCGAACCTAGGTAAGACAGGCCCATGAGCGTGGAAATCAGTATAATAGAACAGGGCCCTATGCCCAGGATGTCATAATGATGAAACATCCACTCCTACATATAGTCTTCCTTGTAAACCACTACAACGAAAGGTCTTACTTAATAAAGAGATTGATGATAGCTGTATAGCTCTTGACATATTCCTTCGTTAATTTCACGTTTATTAGTAAGAGAGAACAGTTTTAATTAATTTCAAACACTCGCCATAAAAGCGAGCGATCGAATATCGAATCTAGTTACCTCCGTTCAATGCAATTAAGCGCCAGATAATTGAAATTATAACAAACGAGTCGTTAAGCGGCCATCTTTACCTAAAGTTAACTGGAACCGATGTTTATGGAAGCAGCGGGGTGAGTTTATTACTTAACTGACAATTACTGGCCGAGAATTGGTTCCTTACTATTGTATCTCGATAATTCTAACGCCCGATTTGTGCAGTAGCGGAGCAGTTAGCTTTTTGCATTAAGGAAGGTATGACGGATAATTATTCCAAGATTAAGGCGTATGCCACATGTAAGATTTTTCTGTAGACTGTACCCAACAGAATAAATTAAGGCGATTAAGCGATTGGCTTTCCGCGGTATGTGTCGCAGGTTCGATCACCGCACTGAACTAGTATTTGTATAATAATTCCGTGCGAAGCCGATGGCCTTCAGATAATTGTTCCTGGTCTGAGTGTGTGAATGTGAGATTTATGTCTGTAAACTATACCCACGATACACGAGAAATTCTACTGTCTTTAAGTTTTTTAAAAACGCAAAAAGATTTTTTGCCACCAATTATTTTTTACTATTTTTAAATTTCTATGATAAAGAACAATGAAAACTATACACAAATATTGTTGCAACAGATTATTAGTGGCATATATTTTCATATTCATTCAGTGATTTTATACGGTTTTGCATTTATTCACTGCTCTTTGTAAACATTTCATTTTACGCTCTTTGTGTCGACAGTTGATGGAGGGTGGAGTGAAATATTTTTTCCAGCGTTTTATTTTTAGAGTCGGTTGGTGTACATTTCCTATGCGCCCGTAACACATTAGGAACTCGATTTAAACTGTTTGAACTCCACCATGTCAGTTTAAAAGTTCATTGCGTCGATCCAGTCGTCAAAAATCCGCAATAAAAATTGTTTTATTTTCCAAAATTTAAGCGGACCTGAATAGATACACGATCACACTACGCAGTCATGTCAGTCGGCTCAAAACTTGAATACGATCAAAAACGAAAACAAAACCGAAACAAATGGTACACGCTTTGTCTTGGAAGATGCTAACAGACTTGTATTGCAATTAAGACGCTCCATTAATGATGTTATTGTTGATTCAGATTGCTTAAGATCGTACCAACTGTTTTAACACGTGTCGTGTTTCATTTATCGATCTGCTTCATTGATCTAGTAGTCGCAAGCACGACTGCTGAGCATGAGGTCCTTTCGATTCCCGGGTCGGGCAGTGTTATTGGGTTTTTTTATATGAAAATTCTCAGTAGCCGCACTGAGTCTGGAACTGTGCCCGCTAGATGACAATAGGCTCGCCCCCTATTACATGAAACTCAATAACGGCTTCAGCGAAATGTTTGTGTTAAATAGTTTTCCTCTGCCTTACCCTTCGGGGAATACAGGCGTGATGCTATGTTATGTTATGTGTGTTTCGTTTACCATTTGCTTACCTGTCGTTTGATATGCGCCCTATGGTATGTAATCAGATTTCTATGTTTAGGTAAGGATACTTATTAATCTTTTAGGGGTAAATAGGTGTGATCCGACCAGGCGAGTGCCTGACAGGTCGACTCCTGACTTTTCATATCGTTGGTTCTGTACCCCTAGTGTAAGTTTCTTTTGACAAATTCGATCAGGAGAGCACGAAACGGACCAATCGGAGCACCGAACTGCGTTCGATGTAGTAAATCGAATTAGTCAAAAGAAACTTACACTACGGGTACAAACTTCGTAATTTTATTGGTCCGTTCGTAATTTGGTCGTAATTTTTCGTAAGAAGAATATAGATAATAAAGTATGCCTAACGATAGCAGTGGCAGCCAAAACCGGGCTGCACCCTTGATTTTGATTATGACTTTCGTTCACGGTGAAAAAAAAAACATTGTCATGAAACTTGAACACCTGAGAGGGCTCCACGATGTTCTCGATGATATGTGTAATCCGCTAACTCACACTTATTAAACGTGTAAAACTAAAGCGGGACATTGAACAAACGTTTTCGAGAAAAAGTTAATAGCGCCATTAAATGACGTCAAAATTCCGAATTTGACTAATTCAATCAGATTCTTCGAGAACATCAACAGGCCCTTCGCTTCATTTTCCATTCATTTTATTAACGTATCTAAAACATTTCACATTTAGAAACGTTCTGGGAACGCTCCTTGAATATTTAAGTACCCAAAAATATATTCGCTCCAAACTCTTTTCACTTTGGCATTTCATTCGTAATTTATTAAATGCTAATCCCAAATGACCTCATAAAATCTACAACATCACAAATATATGAAAATTAAGGATCGGGAATTTGTACTAAGATATTTATTTCGACGGTTAATACTCTCCGGTGTATCGTTCTAGTGACGCGATTATGCTGTGCCCGAAACAAATTATATAATACAGTCCATTCCAAGTGACCTATTTTGTGCTACCGAAATGAAATACGATATTTTGTGCGAGAGTGCAGAGTCTTGTAGACTCACCAGAGACTCCCGTTCGATTGCACTTACGATCGATTTATTGGCTACACCTCAGTTAGAATTTATTGGCAACACTCTCAACGCGCTGGTCATATAAAATTCAAAACGAACGTACTATATTCACATTTGGAATGGCAAATGTAAAATGGCGGCGATTGGCTCTCAGAAAATAGCGGTATTTTTCACGTAAAACTGGTTGTTTCTTTTCTTGAACTGACGTGTTTATCGAATACCGTATAGTTTTCAAAATTTAAACGAGAAACGCGTCTAGCTATCCATAAATAGTACTTCGCTTCAACTTATCAAGAAAAATAAAATCAAATTCCTTAATATATTTTTCTCTTCTTTTATTTTTTAACATTATTTATTTAACGTTTTAAACCTGCCTGTCCTTACATGGATCGCCTTATAATATCTATCATAAGTATCTTATCTTTATTGAACACCGGATAAAATAATATTCTCCCAAACACTGCTAATAATCTTTATTTTTTAAATCATGTTTTGACTGTGACTTTTTGTATCCTATATGAGGATGGATGGATGGATGGATGGATGGATCTTTGTTACTCTTTCACGCCAGAACGGCTGAACGGATCTGGATGAAATTTGGCACGGAGATAGATAATAGTCTAAAATAGCACATAGGCTTTTTATCCCGGAAAAATGTACGGGTTCGTTAACCACGCGGGTGGAAGAAGCCGCGGGTGGAAGCTAGTCTTTTATAAAATTAATTTCCTTAAAAAAAACTGAAGTAAAAAAAGAATATTGAGCATTCAACAGTTCATCCAGTCGGAATCCAACAAAGGAAAAGATTCGACACAAGACATGTGACGTCACTAGCCGCGTTCTTATCACACGTAACAGGAACCGCTAATACTCAAAGCGAAATCCTAAGAGTTTCAAATGTGATTTTTACACTTGACTGATGTCGGAGTCGTACATCAGACGAATATTCTGTTTCACGCTTCGACGAATTCCAGTCGACGACAGCGAAAATTGTCACAAAGTGCTTCACAATTTTTGGGTGACGTCAGACGTAGTATTTTGTTTTTTTTTAGTATTTTCGTTTGGTGATCTAGATCGTTCCCTGTGGCAGGATTGCCGCAAACCTATTTCTGTTGACCATCGTCGGAAACTATGTATGTACATAAATACTAAAATATATTCACGCAGTCTTGCGTGTTTTTTAATTAACTGTGTAGATTATGCTTGTAATTATAAACACATTAAATAGATTTTAAAAAAATTGAAATATTGACTATTTTCTGGCCGAAGCATTGCAATACAGCGCGGCAACGCTGCCAGGCTTCGGACACACTGCCGGTTGACAGCGAGGCGGACGAATATTTTGATGCATAATGTTTTTATAATATTTACTTTTCTAACTAGCACTCATATACTATTACTTGCGAAAAAACGCTAAATACATAAATCAAGCCTGTAGTAATGTATGGTTAACTGACATTATTTATCACATCAATTTATTCCACGTTTAATTAGTAAGGGGCGAACCCCTTACATATTTGTATAATAAAGAATTTAATGAGAATCTCTATTAAAGGAATAACTTACTCCGAAAAAAAAGATCGTAAAAATTAAACCAAAAAAAAAAAATACTAACTAAAATCCGATAATACCTTTCCATCCAAAGACAATTAAAATATAAACCAAGGTCACCTCCAAATTCTTACTTTTGTTCAATAAATTATTGATATAACATCGATCAGAGAACAACCAAACCTAAATATTATGGAACAGATACAGTAATAGCTTCGTGATATAGTAATGATGGAGTATGATTAAGTATCTAATCCGGGACCTCCAATATCAGCCAATATTATGAAACATGGCATGTACGGAGCGTAATCCCAATCTGTTACAATATGGTCTAGCTAAGATGATTGATTTGCGTAGACTTCGGTGTAGAGCTATTAGAAACGTCTGATCAGTAAAGCAGCTGTTCTATGTCTAAGGTTTGGATTGATTTGTTCTTGGCAGACGGGAAGCAATCTGTGTTTTTATTCTGTGTGGTTTTCATGAATACAATATATTTTATATTTCTTTATTTGCGGTTGCGGTACGTACAGTCAATATTAAAAGTAAATTTTAAACAGTCAGATATCAAAACTTGTAATACTTAATTATGTTACATTAAAGAGTAGTTTAGGAATTTTGAAATACTGTAGGTATTACGTGGAGCATTTATCAATATATATTTAGGTAGTTTTAAATATAACGTGTAAATTTCTAGTCATTGCTGGAACGAGTAATAATAATAATAATTTTCATCACAATAGCCCAAGTAGTTTTTCTCCTCATGTTTTGCATTAGTCCTACAAACCCAGGGATTGTCCTTGGGTGCATTTCTATAGTGCATACAGGGATAATCGCTGGGTATGTCACCACAACATTCTCATTAAAGCTGTCTTAAAGGGCCTCTACGTGTTGGCTTCGGCCCCACGCACGCCTTCCAAAGGTCCGGGACTCTGTAGTCCCGTGCAAGGTAAAGACACACAATAATAATTTATTTATTTAATCAGACAAAGTCCATAGTGATGATAGTAAAATATCCTTATCATAATATGTTAGTACTTACATTTTTACATTATTGGAGACACAATATACGAACAACACTCTTCATTATAGTGGAGTCGCAATTATGTCAATTTGTTAAGAAACCTACATCTTCAATCATGAATTGAACAAGTTCCTTTAACTTTTGTAATCTCTATTGTACTGTCTATGAAGTTTGTGTCTCGATTATTTGATTTAATTCCAGTTAAAGTTAATATTATCAACCATTTTCATTACTTAATTTTATCAACAACAACAGAAGTCGACATATTTTATGAATAGATTTAAGTCTAAAGTTAACAATGATATTTTAGTAAATCCTTTTATAATATAACCAAATTATATTCGCTGCTCTGAATAAGAGGACCTCGGGAGGGCTTTTGATGTTATTAAAATTGATAATTAGGCTACCAAGAGAAAGCAAGAGTAACTTTTTAATTATAATAAAATTCACGACACGACGGTTCATTATATTTATAAAATTTTAATAGCACTAAGTTTGTTTTTACCCTACAAAACGACGGGTGAAATAAGAACAAAGTAAAAACAAAATTGAAATTCGTGTTAATTGTTCTTTTTATGTTTTTGGCCTCAAGTGAATATAATCCATATTTTTCCTCTAAATGGTTTAAGTGAATACCCTATTCTGTATTATCAGGTTGTCCAAATATAAATCCGCCATTATTCAGAAAACTTTATTATAAATTTTATTTTTAAATTAACAACTACTTTTCAATTAATGTATTGACCGTCGTTATCCACAACTTGCTGCCAACGATTTGCCAGTGTGAGAATCCCGCGCTCGTAGAAGGCTTTCGGTTTTTCGTCAAAAAAGTTTGTCAGGTCACATTTTAGTTGGTGTTGGTTATCAAATTTTTTTTCCTGTAAGTAATTAGATAGAGCCCTGAATAGGTGGTAATCGGTTGGCGCAATGTCTGGCAAATAAGGGGGATGTGCAATAATAGTCCATCCAAGTTCCTGTATTTTCTTACAAGTTTTCTTGCAAATGTGTGCTTTGGCATTGTCATGCAAAAAATAAATTCTATCCTGTTTTCCTTTCAGATTTTTAGATACTTGGTCAAGCTGGTCACAGTAGACATCCGCAGTAACTGTAGTATTAGGTGGTAAAAGTTCCCAATATATTATTCCCCTAATTCCCCACCAGACGCACAGCATAATCTTTTTTTGGTGACTGTCTTGTTTCGGTGTTGGTGCTGCCTTTTGACCGACGCTAAGCCACTGACGCTTGCGGGTATGATTTATATAGAAGACCCATTTCTCGTCACCGGTAATAAGATTGCGTAACCACTCGAAGTTCCTGTGTGATGTCAAGTTTTGCATGCATATGTCGACTCGCTGTTGTTGTTGAGAAGGAGTTAAGTCGTGCGGCACCCACATTCCATATTTCCAGGTTTTACTAAGTTTCTGAAGATAATTATCTATTGTCCCATGGGAGCACTGAAGACGCTCTGCCAGTTCACGCACCGTAGATCTTGGTTTATCTTCAATGATTTTTTTTAGAACGTCGATATCAATTGCTGGTGGTCTTCTAGGGTGGGGCTCGTCGTCGAGTTTAAAATTACCCTCACGAAAATTCTGGAACCATCGTTTTGCTGTGTCGTAACAGAGGACATTCTCTACCATCGTACTACAAATATTTTGCACGGCTTCCGTTGCTTTGTGACCCAGACGAAACTCATGAAGTAGAAGTAGCCTGAGTTCTCTTCGAGAAATGTCCATCTTTGTCATTCGTCCGAATCGTATCGAAGTTATTGTTCGACTGTTGAGGTCGCGCGAGCCTGCTCTTCTTATATAGCCGAACTATGGACGTTTCCAGAACCCTCTTACGATTTCGTGAAATTGTAAATACGATGGCGGGTTTATATTTGGACAACCTGATAATACCAAAAAATACTTTTACTTAAATTGTTTCCTTTGTTATTGTATTTAATTGCGTCACCCAGAGAAATATTAATCTAATAAATGAAATCACGGCACGGTTGGCGCAGTGGTTGAGAGATCGACTGCTGCGCTATGTGTCGCGGGTTCGATTCCCGCACGGAACAAATATTTGTATGATCTACAGATAGTTGTTTCGGGTCTGGGTCTTTGCGTATGTGAATATATATGTTTGTAAACGCACCCACGATACAGGAATTATTCCTAGTGCAGGGCAATGTTTTTAAAAACAAAAAAAAAAAACAAACAAAAATAAATGAAATCCGCTTGAATTAAAAAATACAATTAGAGCGCTTCCCGTGTCTATATATAATGTCCTCCTGACCGATTTCGGTCACGGCGCGGCGGCCAATCTCACCGGAGATTAGCCAACTACGCAGGAGATATTATAGAGCATAAGTGTGTGCGACACTTAGCTCAGAAGTCGATCTCTCAACCACTGCGCCAACCGTGTCGTCACCATCGTCGTGCTGATTACCATCTAAGTCTGTCATAAGAAGAATACAAACTTACTAAATAAGTAAGTTTGTATCGACGAATAAGTAAATACACCTATTACTATTATAGCCGAGTAAAACACTAACCTATATATATATTAGATATATATACCTATATAAGCATACGGGATACGAAGCGTTTCAAAATTCGTGCTGCTACTGGGAAGTTCCATTCAGAAAAATCCTATAACATTTTACCCGACCCGGCCAATCGAACCCAGGGCCTCACTATATGAATGTATGAAACTATACTGTTTCATACCTATTTGAATGACGCTTAATGATGCATGTGATGACAAATTATTATAATGATATATTAGCTAAATTATACAAATCATGCTACATACAAAATTTTGCTTACAAAGCGTTGTGAATACGTTGTATTCAAATATTGATTTCTTATTCAAGTCTAAAAATTGAAGTATAAAAAGTAACATATGCATTTCAATACATACGTCATTATTTAAATCAGACAGCATACAATTAGCATTTTAATAGAAATGAGCCGCCGAACAATTTCTCCACACAATACTAAATGTATATACATATATTATAATATGTATAACCTACCATTGCCGAATAATATCCAGACGAAAAAAAAAACGCAATTGTTCATACCGAAAACTATGAGCTTGATATGGGTAGAAGGTAACTTGGCTAATCCATCATTAATCTGGGGATGAATTGGCGCCGTCCAGTTACGGCCTGTGATTAGGGTCTTTATTATGAAAGCCATTTGCGGCTTTTTATACCTCTTCACGTTAGGCCACGTTCTCCATTTGTCGTAGTAGCTATGTAGGACAATAAAAAGATATATTACTAGCCCGCGACTTTGAGTGTGTGTCGTATTTATTGTCTAATTAGCGTTTTACTGCAATAGTAATAAGCTGTTCTCCTGCGGCTACCGCATTGTTAAATTTTATAAAAATCGCTTAAATAGTTTAGTCATGATGAGGTAACAAACAGACACTATATAATAGTGCAGATGTGGATAAAGAAGTAATGTGTATCAGGACACCTGAACTCCCAAAAAACCGGCCAAGTGCGAGTCGGACTCGCACACGAAGGGTTCCGTACCATTGACTAGGTAAACAACAGTAGGTATTTATTATTAAAGTAAAAATACAACTGAGTATTTTGTGAATATTTCAAGTGCCTACATGTTGCCGTTATTGATATCGAGCAAAAAAGGGCAAAAAAATCGCGTTTGTTGTATGGGAGCCCACCTTAAATATTTATTTTATTTTGTTTTTTGTATTTGTTGTTATAGTGGCAACAGAAATACATAATTTGTGAAAATTTCAACTGTCTAGCTATCGCGGTTCTTGAGATACAGCCTGGTGACAGACAGACGGACGAACGGACTGACCCTTTGGGTACGGAACCCTAAAAAGTAGCGGTGGGCTGTAGCATCTTTTTTGGATAACGAAACGCAACTGTCTATCAGATATCAATAACGGTTATTAAAACGCGCTATCCTGCTATCCTGCTATTGGTCGCTACTTGTTATAGCGACTAATAGCGGGATAGCGCGTTGCACATCAATGAGCAACATGTAATATGATAGTGAGGTTTTGGTGAGCCTTTTTTTAGCTTACCTATTTACCCAAAATTCTGGCGAATTGTCGTTGTTGTCTCTTGGCGAGGATTAATGAACGGCTCCGTGAAGTTTTGATGATGACCTTTCTTTTTTTTTTTTAGCTTCATTGGTGCACTTCCATTTCATTGGATAACGAAACGCAACTGTCTATCGGATTCTTTGGATGTTAGCTACTTTAGCGTTAGCAGATTAGCAGGTTAGCAGGTTTTTCAAATAACTTGCTAACCGTTATTATGACGATAGCTCGTTTCAATAACGTTTAAGTTGCGCAACGACCACCGCTACTAAAAAGTAGGAGTATCAGAGGTGGGTTGTTGATCACCTACGTTTCGCTGAAATGGAATCAAATGTTACGTGAAATAGACAGCAAGAAAAAAATATTAAAAATGGAATATAACTCTTTTCAAAAATATTCAACAAGACAATGTTTATTGAATGTCTGTATACAATTACGACAGTCCTAGCCAAAGTTTTTTATTTCAAGTAGGCCTTTTCAGGCACTTTTAAAAAGTCGAGACTCTAGGCGCACGGGTCCACAGGGGGTAGGTCTTATGAAGAAGAGACAGGCAAGAAACTCCATGGATACTCTTTTCAAAAAAAAAGTTAACTTACAATTAAAATCTTAAATTAACATGCATAATATAAGAAGAATACAAACTTGCTAAATAAGTAAGTTTGGATCGACGAATAAGTAAATACACCTATTACTATTATAGCCAAGTAAAACACTAACCTATTCTATTTATACGTTATTTAAGTAATAAACTTACGCTAAAAGCTGCTTTATTGATTTGACTCTATGTATAATTCCTTACTAAAGTTTCAAAATCCGCCGGTCTGCGGTCATCGGTCTACCGCTCGACACCTCGCCTCAACGAAATATCTTCCTTTAACGAATTTAATTCTGGACATCGTTTATCTGTAAACGAGCTAAATTTGTAGAAGCTATTTACGCGTTACATTATATGTACCACTAGCTGTGCCCGCGACTACGTTCGCGTGGATGTCGGAACTTAACAATGTATTTTTTAGTGAGACCAAATGCACTTAACCCTATTTTTTTCTAAAATAAAAGATTTTTTCTTAAATAAAAGTAGCCTATATAAGATATACAACTAGAATATTTAGTTTTAATTCCGCTAAACTACTGCAAGTTTGGGTGCATGCACAGCACCGCCCTCCCGCCCGCAAATATATGCACATGCAGAAGGTGTGATAGAAATAATGTAACATGCAACCAAACCGATCCTCGACACGTGTTTCGCCCCTCCACGGAGCATCCTCAGGAGATCTTGACTCGTCGACCGCTTGGACGCGAATGAGCGGCTGGGTTTTTTTTTTTTTTTTTTTTTTTTTTGAGTTGTCTCTCGCAGTTAGCTCAGGGAGCTTTTACTGCTTAACCGGGCAAATGGCGAGACCAGAAGGGCCTCCAGCCGAGCAAATTATATAATATTAAGCAACACTGCTAAGGGTGTCCCATAGTGGGACTCGAACCTCGGCTTAGGGCGTTGCTGGGGGGCATACAAGAGAGGACTTGCTGGATCTGATTGTGATTATTTGGGGACATTTGATTTATTACTACTGGCTCAGCGCGGGCTGGCTCGAGCAAGGGTCGGGGTGGAGAATGAACGGGTCTTCGCGACGGGCCTCGCCGGCGAGGACGGTACGACGGTCGGTTGTGTGTAGTGTTGGTAGTTTTCCTAACCAATCGGAGCTCCTCCTGATGGAGGGTGATATCGTCGTCTGGGTATGTGAGAGTGTGCCTAGGACGGCGAATTTTGGATATGCGGGAGGGGGTGTAATTGGCGGCAGATACCACTAAGGGGTTTGTGTGCGAGGGAGCAGAGTCGAAGAAGCGTTTAGACGCTTTCTTCATGAAACATCTGATGGTCGGGAGGTTTAGGTCAGCGTGGAGCTGTTTATTGCGAACGTACCAGGGCGAGCCAGTGGCTTTGCGCAAGAAACGGTTTTGAAGGATTTGCAACCTATGGAGTCTGGACGTCTTTACGTGTGAGAACACGACGCTAGCGTACGTCATGATAGGGCGGATGCATGTGGTGTAAATTCGCACCTTGGACTTGAGTGCTAATTTACTCCGCGCATTGAGGATGAAATGGAGGCGACCGAGAGCAAAGGCGGCGCGGTGGCGAACCGTCTTTATGTGCTCGGTGAATTTGAGTCGGTCGTCGAGGGTCACACCGAGATATTTGGCCGTCAGTTCCCAGGGGATCTGTTGGCTAAACATGGAGATGGGACTTATGAGACTAGGATCCACGCCGCGTCTCGAAAAGAGCACGGCGGCGCTCTTAGTCGGGTTGACTTCGAACCTCCAGTTCGTGAACCATTTCCCTAGGGCATTGGCTGCGGTCTGGAGGGATCGGGAGATGCAGTCCGGATTAATGCCGGAGTAGAAGATGGCTGTGTCGTCAGCGAATAAGGCTAATCGACATTTGCCTCTGATCGGGATATCGCTTGTGTACAGCGTGAAGAGAAGCGGGGAGAGCACTGAGCCCTGAGGGACTCCGGCTCGGATCGGATGAGGGGACGAGAGCGCACCCTCTATGCGGTAGCGAAAACTGCGGTTCGACAAGAAGTCTCGGATGATGAGCACGAGACGGTCGGGCACTTTATGCTGATACAGCTTATATAATAAGCCGTTGTGCCAGACCTTGTCGAAGGCTTTCGCCACGTCAAAGAAGAGAACGCCTGTCTTGAGGCCTTTTTGGAAACCAGCACTGATATGCTCTACTATGCGGTGAACCTGACGGACGCAGCAGTGTCTGGCTCGAAAACCAAACTGCTCGTCGGGAATGAGTTTGTTGGATTCGGCGTAATCCATTAAACGAACATAGATCAGACGCTCATAAATCTTCCCAAGGACGTTTAGGAGGCTTATGGGTCTGTAACTGGACGGCTCAGACTTGGGTTTGCCGGGTTTCGGAATACCGATAACGGTAGCTTCTTTCCATGACTGTGGAAAGAGATTGTTGCTTAAAGCCGCATTGAAGATGGCAGTCATTAAGACGATGAGCGGGGCGGGGAATAGTTTGATCACTCTGTTGGTGATCCCGTCAGAGCCAGGGGCTTTTTTGGGTTTGAGTTTCTTAACGAGAGTAAGAACCTCATCGGGTGTGACCGGGGGGAGGGGATCGTCAGGGTCCTCGTAGGGAGGGAGAGAGGATCTACGTTCGACCTCGGCGTCTACCTTGAAGAGGTGAGCCTGGTCGACTGGGAGAGTGCTTGGGGAGCATTGGGCTTCCAAGCTGTCGGCTAGACATTCGGACTTTTCGTCGTCCTCGAATGCGGGGCTTTGGTTGGGACGATTGAGAGGGGGCATGGATACTACTGTATCGGAGTTGAGCTTTTTGGTCAGTTGCCAGAACGCTTGATGGGAGGGTTCGAGAGTGCTCAATAACTTGTCCCAACGATCCTTCCGCATCTCCGCTATGCGAGACTTTACAGCACGCTGCAAGCGATGCATACGGGCGCGGTTAGCTTCGTCGGGAAAAGCGTCATAGGCACGGATAGCTGCATTCTTCTCCGTCAGCAGTCCTCGCACGTCATCCGGCAATTTCCAGCGATGATCATCCATCGCGGGGACTTGCCGTGAACATTCGTTCACTACGGATTGTACGTGACTGGTGAGGGAGTCGATCGCACCTATCGTATCGGCAACCGACACAATGCTATCGGGGATAACGTCAAGATGGGCGGATGAGGTAGACTTGAGGCGTTGCTCGAGTTTATTCCAATCCGTTACCGTCTTGGTTGGAGGGGGCTGACCGGGAACAGGGGAACCTACACGGGGACCTAGCTCTAGGGTCACCGGTCTATGGTCAGAATCTAGCTCTTGTAGCGTTTCTATAGACCGTATACCGAGGTTTACGTTCTTTAGCAGCGCTATGTCGAGGACGTCGGGTCGATGGCTAACAATAGCCGGGTAGTGGGTGGGATTCATCGGGGCGATAACATCGAAGTTATATTTGGTGCATAAGGCTTCTAGGTTTTTACCTCTAGGGTTTGAACTGTGGCAGTTCCAGGATGGACTTTTGGCGTTTAGGTCGCCCGCCAGGAGGACGGAACCACCTAGGTTCATGAGGGAACAGATGTCCGGCTCGATATTAGTATAATGGTTGCAGGGAGGGATATAAGCCGATACGATATTGATCGGCTGGTGACCGGTCATGCCTAGCCGGCATATTGAAACCTCTATTTGGGATAGGGGTGGGGGGTCCATAGGTATGCAATACAGGGAGTTTTTATAATATATGAGGGTACCTCCTTTAGCGGCGCGGGTCCTGTCGTTGCGAACTAGACGATAGTTAGCGATTCGAGGATCGCGGTGGGAAGGCTTAAGGAAGGTTTCCTGTACGAGGAAGATGTCGATTTGATGGTCGCGGAGGAACGACGCAATCTCATCGCGTTGACCTGCAATGCCGTTGGCATTGAAGAAGCCTATTTTGAGGGATCGGGGTTTTAATCTGCGGCTTACTGGATCCATTTAAAAATGAACACGGTAGTTTTCGCAGAACTCGGCTAAGTCGGCGTATTCCGACATTAGGTTGAAGACGGCGGTGGAGTTACCCTCGGCAATCTTGAGCTTGCCAAGTAATTCACGGCCGCGTGCCATGATTGTAGGGTTAAAAAGACGGCCCAAGGATCCGAACACATCCACGGGCCCGGACGGCTGGGGAGCCGAGACGGGGAGAGTCCGTGGAGGGAGTGCTGGCGAGGGAGCGGGGATGGGGGAAGCCATCAACTGTGGGATAGCTGCGGTAGGGGAGGGTTGTTTGGGTCTAAGAGCCGGGAACGCTTGCTGATGGTTCAGCGCGTTCCAGGGTGAGGTTCTTTGGGGTCTGAGGGTGTCGGGCATGGTGGACGAGGGCAGCCTGAATTGCTGCCGTGTCTCTTCACGCTTGACCACCTTGCGATTCGAGCGCGGAGCCTTTGGGCAGCCACGATAGTTCGCGGGGTGCCCCGACTCGCCGCACAAAACGCAGCTCGGAGGCTCAGTGCAGAGGGTCAAGTCTTTGGGGCGGGAACAATCGCCTGTCGCGTGGTCGCCTAGGCACTTTACGCACCTGGCTTTGGCGTAACAGTTCGATTGAGCGTGGCCATAGAGTTGGCATCTATGGCATTGGGTTAGCAGCCCGGTTTTACGGGGACTTTCGACCTTGATGCCAGATAAGTGGCACAAAGAGCGGATATTGACAATCGCCTTACCGGCGGGAGAGTTTTCACAAGCGACGATCACCATATTATATGGGATACGGCCGCGAGCGCGGTGCATGCGATGGACGCTGAGCACTGGGATGTCTTGGGATTTGAGGTCGCAGACGATGTCTTTGACGTCGATCTCCTTGGGCATATTTTTAATGACAACCCTGAAGGGTCGGTCCTCTTTGAGAGCGTAAGTGTGGAAGGGCACTTTACGCGAGGAAAGCAGGGAGGTTAGTTCCCGATAATCTTTCGGGGTTTGGACTGTCACTTTAATCCCTATTGCGAGGGATTGGGCGTGGGTAAAGTTGATGTGCTTTTGAACACACAACTTGGACATGTCGGTCCAACTGCCCTTGTCGTGAATAAACACTGGGGGCGGGGTGGGAGGTTTAGGCGGGTCGGAGCCCGCGGGATTAGGGGGAGAAGGGCGGTTGCTCTGCGGTGGGGTGGCCGCTTTAGCAGCTGAGGGTGAGAGAGGGCGGCTGCCCTGCGAGGGGCTGGCCATGGCCGGGATTGCGGAGGGAACGGCCGCCTTCTTAGAGGGAATCGGGGCTTGTTTCTTCCCTTTGCGGGCGCGTTTCTTCCCCTTGCCTTCGACGGTAATGTACTCGTCGGAGTGAGAGGAAGAAGAAGAGTTAGAGTCTGAGGAGGGACCTTCAGACTCGTAGGCTGATAATTCAGAGGTGGCCTCAGCCATCTCTGCGTCAGCGGGGGTCGGGGGGCGGGAGCTCGCATTGGAATGCGGGACATGCGCAGGTGTGCGCACAATGGGCCCATTGTTGCCGTCGGGCAACAATGGGACAATGGGTGCCGGGCTTGCAGGGCTCTCGGCGAAAACAATAGGGGCGGGTTGTTTGTTAACAACCGCAGGTATAGAGGACGTCGCTGGGCGAGGGGATTTTTGCTTTAAAATATCGGATAGTTTTGAGCCATATTTGGCTTGAACATCGGGGTCGTTAAGGAGAACCTCCTTAACGAACGATAAAAGCATCGCGTCCGTCATTTTGCATAACAAAATGACGGCCTACACCTACTATTTTTCAACCCCGGGTTGGATAGGCCCGGGGGTGTGTGGGTGTTGTATACCCTCCCTGCCGGGTATAGGCAGGGAGGTGTGTGTTCGTAGGGTGTGCCCTAAGCTGGTATCCCGTTGCCGATCTTAATGTGCAAACGGGTCCCTAACAGCTCAAGTGCAGAGGGTGATATGGGCCGAAGCTTGCAGCACCCAAACAACACAAGAGAATAGGAAAAAGGGTAAGGAAGGTGGGAAGTAGTGAGCTAGTGTCGACTAGGAGACCCCCCAAGGCCGGTGGTTCTAGCTCCTTCCAATTGATTGCTTTGCCCTGAAGGGGCGCGGCGGGTGTATTGGGTCAACACCCCACTCGGTTTCGTTGGCACCGTATGGTTTCCACCGAGGACCACAAAACAGTGGTTTTTACCCTGAAGGGGCAACACACGCGAGTTTTAACTATCAAGGAAACAGGGATAATCAAGCGTCGCCTTGAAAAAGGCAAGTTTTGATTCACGAGTCTTGATGTGGTGAAAGTCGCAGGCGACTTCGGACAGCGCTGTGGCAGGCACGGCGCAGAGGACGCACGGGGCGGGAGCGTGGCAGCGGCGAGCGCGACACGTCTGCACGCGGCGAGCGTCAGAGTCGGAATCGCAAAAAAAGAGCGGCTGGGTAGTGTGCGCCCCCTTATAAACTTGCGAAATGCGAATGCGGCGCTCATTTGCGAAATGAGATCTATCAGGATGGCCATCCTGATAGATCTCATTTCGCAAAACATTTAATTGACACCGGCCATTCCTTGAGCGACAATAATGGGTATAATATTTTGCATGTTTGTAATAAAGGTTTCCGGTTGTGTGTGTTGGAACAATTAGAAATTTTAAAACATAATAACGACAGGTTTACACTGTTGAATGACCAAACTAATCTAATACCATCTCCACTATTACGAATTTTTGCAGGTAGTTCAATACAAACACCAAGTCGTAGTGCTTTATAAGGGGGCGCACACTACCCAGCCGCTCATTCGCGTCCAAGCGGTCGACGAGTCAAGATCTCCTGAGGATGCTCCGTGGAGGGGCGAAACACGTGTCGAGGATCGGTTTGGTTGCATGTTACATTATTTCTATCACACCTTCTGCATGTGCATATATTTGCGGGCGGGAGGGCGGTGCTGTGCATGCACCCAAACTTGCAGTAGTTTAGCGGAATTAAAACTAAATATTCTAGTTGTATATCTTATATATCATGGATTTCCGCAAAGTAACGCCCGATTCCATTAATTATCAAAAGTAGCCTAACTTACTCCTTATTACATCAGCTACCTGCCAATAAAAGTCCCGTCAAAATCGGTCCAGCCATTTCAGAGATTAGCCTATACAAACAGACAGACGGACAAAAATTGTAAAAAATGTTATTTTGGTGTATGTACCGTATATATATTCATATGCATGTAGTAAAAAACGGTTATTTCAATATTACAAGCAACACTCCAATTTTATTTATATGTATAGATATATAGATTACGGATATTTTTCATGTTTGGGATGGTAATTGGCTGGCTAATGGGAATTCTATAGTAGTATTTACGATGTAAACACAGCCTTACTATATTAAGAATATCCTAAGATTATCGATCTAAAGATGATCACAGGTAAATACTACGTCACTCTAATATGCTTTCTTTTTTATGAAATCTTTGCCTCTCCATACGAGTTCACTCCTTATACGAGAGTCTGTTTGCAGACACAAATCTCATAAACTCATACCTAATATCACAATATACCTAGTCCTGAAACAACAATCTGTAGGTCAAAGAAAAACCTGTGTTACATGCGAAAATTTAACCCACAACTCGTGCAGAAAAGCAAGCTGTATTTTTTATCAAGTTATTAATAATATTAAATAAGTGCTTTAGTAATCATTGTATGTGTTCTCAGATTTTAGTCAACTTGTTTCCAATTTAAAGCTAACACTATCAATCAATATATGAGTACGAATTAATAGGAATAACGTACATACAGATACAAAATCAACAGAGCTAAATGCAAGAATATGTAACAACTTTCTCGTAATATAAATCGCAAAATTATCACAATATACTTGGCAATACTTTTTACAGTGTATGACAAGCTTTATCCCGTCCTCAACCAATATAAACTCACATAAAATGTTAAAATCCAAAACAATTCTAGTTCATTCGCCATACGTTTTTATAAAGCAGGGGTGGATAACACATTTGACAGAGATAGAGTGCGCCATTTGCAAATATACTTAAAATGCAAGTGTGATGCGATCATGAATATAATGGCTATGTACAAAGAAATTTGCAAATATTTTTGTTACATAAAAAGTATTATATGAACTTATTATTTCGATATCTGTCAGGTCCAGAAGGAAATTCTTTTGTGAATTTTCATTTCCAATCAATATAGTTACCTATTTATGTGTGCATTTGTCTACATGCATCTGAAAGCCAATCAACCAAGATCTAAAAGGTTAACAAAATTTTAAGTAGATTACAGCCATAAAAAAGGTGGCCACCCCTGCTATAAAGGACAGTATACAAACTAAAATTCGTTGCATCAAGTAGTAACTACTATGTTACGACCTACTTACGTAGCATTCGAACGGTTCGATTGTGTCTAACGCCCCTTACATGACCCCGCCGATAATGGCTGTTGTTTTCGGCTTCGGAAATGCGACCGGCGGCAAAGGAAATTTCACTTCGGTACAGGAATTCAAATGACATCTGATGGCATTGGTATGAACTACGTTTATCATTATTTGACCGGGGCAACACCTAACGTGCTAACTGCGAACTTTGTAGATATTTGTATTTCTGATCAAAATGTACCACCATATTATGTACATATGGTATATACCACATTTATTGGAAGTTTTTATGTACTATTTAGATGGTGAACATAGCATAACAGCATCACGCCTGTATTCCCCGAAGAGTTAGGCAGAGATTTACTATTGTACATCCACATTTCGCCGTTACTATTGAGTCCAGTATAATAGGGGACGAGCCTATTGCTATCTACCGGGCACAGTTTCAGACTTCGTACTGCCACTAAGAATTTCCATACAGAGAAACCCAATAACACTATGACCGACCCCGGAAACGGACCCTGCATCTCATGCTCGGCAGTCGCGCTTGCGACCGCTAGACCAACGAGACAGTTGAATAGTGAATTTGTCCTTTATTATTATTTAGAGAACAAATCGCATCCTTAGAATTAGTGACAGTGCAATTAGTGACAGTGACATAAACTGACCTTAAAAAGTAGATATATACTTTCGTTACGAAAATGACCTAAGTCAAAAAATGCAATTAGTGCGAAATGAGCAAAAAAGTCTTCAAAAACGTATACTTTTGAAGGTCAGTTTATAGCAAAATCAGAACTTACAGGAATTTTTAGTTAGGTCATTTTCATGCGTGTGTGATATAGCGTATTTCGCTCATGTACTCTCCTTTATTATTATGGTATTTTGACCGCCGCGACCGAAATCGGTCAGGAGGACATTATTATATTGACCATCCCTTAACATCCATAAACATCCGCTATATAACACAAAATCCTCTCAGATACGTAATAGCCACGGTTGAGTGGCGGATTTGACCGTAGCATGATGTTATTAGCACCTGTGTTCTAATGGAGTTAGAGTGCTGTCGATAACGGTTCTCAAGGCATATTACTTATATGAGGGTGAATAACAAAATATATTCAACAGATAATGATGAAAGATAGAAATATTATGAGTTCAATAACCAACATCGAGATTACTGCATGTTTAATCAGCCTCAAAAATATGTTTACACGTAGCAATATTCAAACGCTCATTCTTGGAAAACTATTGGTTAAAATCATAAAATTTAAATGACTATTATATATTTACGTATCCGCTGATACTATATGTAAAATTGGTCAAGATTTCAATCACTATTTCGTCTAAATATCGCTTTTCAATTTCATTAAGTGATACATCTTTTTGATACGGACTGTAAACTGATGAGAAATTATTAGTATGAAACATGACTAAATACTCGATTTGTTAATTCTAAAAAACAGTTCAGTAGGTAATTAATGCACATATTTAATCATATAATGATGGCATCGTTCTGGTAATTATTGTAAATACTAACACGAGAGCTGGTTCTGATGCGCGCAAAACTTCCAATCAGCGTCTCTTGGACTATCACGATATCCTGGGAGTATAAGGCCATTTTAGGAAGAAAAAACAAAATTCAAAATTCATTTATTGGTGTGATTTTTGGTACATTTTACATGAGATCTTAAAAATAAATAATTCTAAGTTCCTCAAAAATCTACCTTAAAGGTGTACACTCTTTCACATGTCAGTCATTATTATAAAAAGATAATCAACATATTAAAATAAAATAATTACACTAAAACACAAAATAATTTAAAACCGAAAAACAAGCAAAACATTAACAATTGGGTATACATATAAATTATGAATGGGAATAAAGATAAAAATACAATGTCAATAACAGAAAGTAATAAAATAAAATTTACAATGTCAATTAAATAAATATCAATGTCAATTAAGTTACCAAAATTCTTTCTCAGTAAGGTATTCACTGACAGTATAGTATGCTTTATGAGTTAAAAAGCTTCGGAGCCTGCTTTTAAATACAGATAGCGGCAATTTTCTCCATTGCTTAGGTAATTTATTATAAATGACCGAAGCCATGCAGTCAACAATCACATGTGCACAAACAATCAATGTTAAGATAACACGTGACGAATAGCAACTAAACGTCTTCTATATGAAGAGAATAAGTGAGTGTTTACTTTTCACAAAATAGTATGAAAATCTAAATGTTAATTTTCTTGGACTCGTTACCGACTTTAGAAAATGTGTCTTTAGAACTTTTTCTTCGTTATGTACTTACATATACAAATAAAGGGGTTCCATTTTCGTTATAAATAAAATAATGTTAAGCGATTTTAGACAAAATGCAAAACATAATTTTATAATATAATAACTATTTTTCTTACCAACGGTTAGCTGTCATAGAGATCAATGAAAAAACCTAACTCTGTATACGTAGTTCATAAAAGGTCTAATACGGATTGACAGTGAAATATGCTCCATTCGATTTTATCTAACAGCCAATATGACCCGACGGGTCAGCCTTAACCAGTTACCGCTTTCTTAGATTGATACAATAAAGGTCTGAAAGTGTCAATTTGGACTCTTGATATCTTAGTATACGTTTGAGGAATTTTAATAAAATTCTTGCCTGTGGGCATTTTTCGCCAATTGGCTATATGTGAATATTTCTTTCAAGCTATTTTTATAAGAATCTTTTAATATTCCAGTATTGAAAAATTCATACATCAGTAAATTAAAACACTGCATACAAAAGAATAAAAATGGCAATGAACTGCAATTGGCAATAGAAACTGCTCCTGTCAGCTTAGCTATTAAATAGACCAACGAATTTGTTTGGTATTTTCTGTATTATTTATGGCCATTTATTAGTCATCAAAATAAAACAATATTTTATTAAAACATTACAAGCAACCTGAAATGTTCTTTGATCGCAAGGCGCAAATCCTGCTTTTGAAGATTCAATTATTGATAGATTAATTAATACATTGACAGGTAATATTGGAACTTTTAACATCCCAAATGTTAACGGTTCCAATATTACCTGTCAATGTATTAATTAATCTATTGAAATCGTTGATTAAAATTTTAGGAGAATGCCTCGCTATTTTACTAAATTTTATTTAAGTGGGTAGGCTCTATTGCACTGCTCAATATTATGGCAATATAATACTACTTACTTAATAAAATTTTGAAAAGAAAGTAACTATTGTGAATAATAAATAATAATAATAAGAGATTGAGATTGTACATCCCACGGAAATGTGGAGGACGAGGCTTTTTAAATGCTAAGACGCTCCACAACCGTGAGGTGTGCAATCTCAGGGAATATTTTCATAAAAGCGACTTGTGTATGCATCGAGATGTGGTCACAGTCGACAAAGGTCTCACCCCGCTGTCGTTGGCTAAAGAGAACTGGCGCAAACCTGTGGTACTAACTACCAATGATCGCAAGGAGGTATGGCAAGGCAAGGAGCTACACGGACGCTTTTTCCGGGCTCTTCATGGACCCGATGTAGACTTCATAGCGTCCGTATCTTGGCTACGCTTCGGTGATCTCTTTAGGGAAACCGAAGGGTTTGTCTGTGCAATTATGGACGAAGTTATCTTGACGAATAACTACCGGAGATATATCATGAAAGACGGGAAGGTTGACATATGTCGGGCATGTCACCATCCAGGTGAGTCTATCAGACATATCATATCTGGCTCTTCTCGTTTGGCTAACGGCGAGTACTTACACAGACATAAATAACCAAGTCAGGCCAAGATCATCCACCAGCAACTTGCTTTGCAGTACAAACTTGTGGATTTTGAGGTACCGTATTACAAGTATATGCCCGACCCAGTTCTCGAAAATGACCATGTCACGTTGTACTGGGATTGGAATATCATCACTGACAGGACTATTGTAGCCAATAAACCTGATATAGTGGTGATACATCGATTAGCGCGCCGCACGATGATAATCGATATCACCATTCTGCATGACGAGAATCTCGTGAAAGCTGAGAAAGAGAAAAAAAAAGAATCTCGACTTGGCGCACGAGGTTGTCGACATGTGGAATGTGTGACGGCCAATGGCCTGATGGCCAAGAGCGTCGACCAACATCTCAAGAGGCTCTCGTTGGGCGGCTGAATCAAGGGACTGATTCAGAAAGCGGTACTCCTTAATACGGCACATATTGTGAGGAGATTCCTCTCTCTAGAGCCCTAACCACCGGTAGCTTAGATTCCCGATACCGGTTGGTCCCTATTTTTTTATATTTATAAATGTATTTTTTATTATTATTAATTATATTTATAAATTTAAAAAAATTTAATTAAATAAATAAAGTAACTAATCATAAAAAATGTATGTTTATTCATGGCAACTGGGCCCAAAAGCTTGTTAGTAACATTTATTATGCTTAAAATCTAATGTTAGTAAACATAACAATAACCAATAAGTTGCACAAACAAATATTTACTATCGACTATGGACCGCGCGGCCCACACCTCCATCCATAAATAACTCTTATTGTGTGATGCTTAAGGTTCACAGGATGTGTCACCATCCTTGAACTTGCAGCCCAACATATTAACCATCTTTCTCTGACAAGTACGCTCACAGCATGACAGAGCCGTGGGGCATCATGTTTTTCCATCAATTTTATACAGTAGTTGACCAACTCGAACCCGAATAATATTAACGTTGGCATCTTTCAAAATCTAAACCAAAGATAATAAATCGTGTTAGACAGAAGAAAATCGTAATCGTGTGGCTCAGCCCTAGTTACCGGTCGCCGTAGCGTGTCTTGCCATCTCTTTATTTAGTGGGACTTGACGTCTAGATTCCCGCAGTTTATTGTAATTGAAAAAGGTAATGTTATATTAAAGAATTTATTGATAAAATAATATCGTTTTAGTGTAATAATATATGTCTTAAAAATCATCTCTCCGGCGAAATTTAATTAGAAACCTGATATTTAAGTCTTTAATTATAATTAAATGAAAGTCTACGATAATTACAAGTCATTGCGAAGCTTAATAGTGTCTAGAATGTAAGCGATGTAATAATTACATTCCAGAAAATCAAATGATAAGATGATAGTTGAAATATTACGTCAAATTCTTACATATTAGATATTTACACATGCTTAGACTGAATCAAAAAATCCTATCCTAGCCTGTTCCCAATTATGTACGATTTGGTTCCCAGTCTAACCAAATGCGACCGAATAACAGTATTTCACAATGAAAGAAAGAAAGAAGAAAGAAAATACGTTTATTTGACCCAAACTAAAGGCACACAATAATAATATATAAAACAGAACAAAGAAAAAGAAAAAGGAAAACAAACAGAATAAAGAATAATGATACTAATACCTACTCAGCTTTAGAGCTGCGAGTGCAATGAGCCATCTGACCTCCGCCAACCAAAATCTGATAGACATTGATACCCTAAGGTTAGATTGAATGTCCGAATACCGTTGTGTCAAAATGTCTATGAGTTAAACATTTAAAATCAACATTTTCAACAGTGTAACTGGCAGTAAATCTTCACACTTCTCAGACCAACGAAAAACATTCCAAACCACCCTGTAAGTAAAAAAATACAACTGTTTTACACATTTAAACTTCGAACAAGAGAGGTCACGTACAGACAATAAAGCTTGCCATAACAGAGGTAGCATTTACCCAAGTCTTCCGTAATCGTAAAGGGGCGATAAAACTCCCATACATTGTTATGAGATGGGGGTAATGCCACATGATGTTGTTGAGATGAGCATTTTGAATGTCGCTGACTTTAAAATGTTAATGGAAATGAAATCATACGTGCATAAAAGGTTAAAAAAGATACTTTCCAGAACCAAGTCAAAGAAACCTGGTTTACACGGCACGTTGGCGCAGTATTTGAGCGATTGACTGCTGCGCTACATGTCTTGAGTCCAATTCCCGTACGTTCCGTCGTTGTTCCGGTTCTAGATATTCGTGCATGTATATATTTTGTGCTTATAAATGCGATCACAATACAGGCATTATTTTTCGTGGATAGGCAACAATATATTTAAGAATAAAAAAAGATGAATACCTAAATACACGCAGTATAATGATCTCTTGAAGTAGACCTGTCATTTCCCTATGACTTACCAATAAAGCTTTGATGACCAACTATCAGCCTTAGGACGACCACTTCTTCACCAGTACCTTCACCAGGTTGAGTTACGAAATCCATAGCCTAGAACGATGTTATTGAAAGAGGCCATAGTTTTGCGGTGGTTTGCAATAGATTGGATTAGATAGAGTTAAGTACGAATACTTTTACATGTATACATTTTTTTAACTTTACCGTTTATCCTACAAGAAAACGTTCTTAGAAGACTTTCCTTTACGTCTGAAGATATTTTGACCTGTATTTACAGATTAACTATCAGACTAATGAGGTTACAGTACGAGAATCGTTACAAAAATCCCAAACATATTTTCCTATTTATAAGGTACTTACTGCTCCGTCTCAAAAATCCAGTATAGCGTAATGTAACAAAACGAAAGGGAAAAGTACAATTGAAAAGATATCTTCAATGCCATGTATAGTGAGCTGCAAAAAGATGTATACACGTAGCGAAATTCAAACGCTTATTCTTGAAAAGGTATTGATTAAAATCATAAAATTTAAATGACCATGTATTTTTATGTATCTGCAGATACTATCTAGAAAATTGGTTAAGTTTTCAATCACTTTTCCCCTTAAACTCGGTTTTGAATTTCGCTACGTGTGCATCTTTCGCTACTACGTGTGCACCTTTCGCCTATCTTCTATCTTTTTGAAGCTGACGGTACATATGAACAATGTTATTATATCTAAAGCCAAACATGTTGTTGACAACAATGGTATTTTAAGGTTACAGTTTACAAATTGAAAACGGCTCGTAGCTATATACATAGCAGCTCTTGACGCGGTCAGTCCTTGGACGGGCGACCATTTTGCACAAGTCAAGATCCATCCGTACACCGGAAAACACGTTAAGTAGTTGGTCCCGGGGGTCATACGAAGACCTATGACAGTCGTTACGGGTGTCAGCAGCCCAAAAAGTCTAATAACCAGTCTAACCTTAAAGTATCAGTGTCTCCTAGTAATTGGGTGGTGGAAGTCAGATGGCAGTCACTCCGTGTAAAATATTAATATTCAGCCACAACCGGTTAAATTGGAAGCCGACCAAGGGCGGATCCAGTTTTCAAGTCAGGGGGGGTCACATAGTTGAAGTCTAGTCAGGACAGACATTCGATTACAATCATAAATCGAATTAAAATAAAATATTATTTTTCATACAAAGTATTTGTTTTATCAAATTTATCAATGCGGTTACAAAAATTATCAGCCTGGGGGGTCATGACCCCAATGACCCCCCCCCCCCTCTGGATCCGCCCTTGAAGCCGACCCCTATGTAGTTGAGAAAAAGCTAAGCAGATGATGAGTTTACAAATTGACTTACAATCAGTAATTTTACTTCAAGCCTGATTATGAAATAGGTAACATAAACTTTGGGTTAGATATAGGTACATACGCTTAATTAAATAGGTAGTGATTATACACAAGTTATAGAGCAACACCACTAAGTACATGTAAGTGAAATTATTAGCAAAAGCCGCACCCAAACGGTCAAGTAATATATTATAGATTTCAATTACGAACAGAATTGTTCGAATGCCTCGTACTCCGGCTTATGATCGGTACTATTATCGAACGAGAACTCTCCTGTAGGTAACCTAAAATAATGGATCGGTAAGCTTTATTACCTACTTAGGTACCTACAGTGGCGTGCAGTTCATAAAGACAAAAAGACACTGCCTACCCTACATAACTCAAATAAATATTTATTTTAAGATACTTGAGGTGGCAAACCCAATTCATCATTCTTTAATCAACTAGACGACGAACCAAAACCGTGCAGTAGGTATTTTTAAGTAAGTAAGCTTTTACAATTTTCTGCCTCATCATCATCATCAGCCAGAAAACGTCCACTGCTGAACGAAGGCCTGCCCCAAGGGGGGGGGGGGGATTACCATAATCCCCACACTTGGCAGGCGGCTTGGGGATCGGAATTTTCTGCCTACTCTTTCTAAAAACTGTGCACGCTGCTGGGTAAAAAAAATATTAATTATATTAATATTAATTATTAAAAAAATATTATTATTAAGCAAAATATTTTCTTTCTACGAAATAATATTTTCGAGAATCCACAGAAACTCAATTTCTATGTTTAAATTACTAAGGTTCTGTTTAATTTGCTGATAAATTGTCTAATAGTTATCGAATAGATTCCATCCATTTTTGATATTTGTGTCTAAATAAATAAATTTTCAAAATTGTCTTCACCCTACCTCAAATTAATCTTAATGACAGACCTTAAAAATATATATATTTAAGTGGGTACAGCTTAAAAATATCCATTAATGCCCGCCCACAGTAGTCTGTTTTCCCATTCTATTTTTAAAATTAATTCCAATTTCAAATGTCGGGTATCAATTTCACAATACCCCGAAATCCTAAAATAAATACCAGGGTTCATTTTAAACTGTCTGGGCAACAGTTTTATTTTGGTACAATATATAAAACTTTGTCCCACACTAGGAATAATTCCTGTATCGTGGGTGCGTTTACAAACATATATATTCACATACACAAAGACCCAGACCCGAAACAACTATATGTAGATCATACAAATATTTGTTCCGTGCGGGAATCGAACCCGCGACACATAGCGCAGCAGTCGATCTTTCAACCACTGCGCCAACCGTGCCGTCAAAAAAACAATGTTCCTCATTATATTTTCCTAATAGGTAATATTATTTGAGTACCCGTATTAACCTCGTTTGTTGATATTGCCAGGTACTTGCAGTTTTAAATGAAGTTTATTTTTTAGTACTAATTTTACGATTACGCCGATATTAATTTTTTTATACATTAACCCTTATAGGTTTCAGAAACTTCTTTATATAGAATTGTTATTATATTGAAATAATTTATTAGTTACATAAGTATGTATTATGATATGAGTAAGTATATTATGTATGTAAAAATTCTTATATTATGTACCTATGTAAAAGATTTTGGTGAAAGTTTGGTAACATAATATCTTTTATTTATAAGTGATGCCGTCTATCGGAGTAAAGTGACATCATAGAATGCTGAATCGCACTATGGGAATTTATAGGATTCTAACATATATACGAATTTCCGTCATCAACCGTCAGGCTTTGGCCCACCAGGGCTTACCTTTTCAATGGAGGAACACCACGCCTTGTTAATTGAAAGATGTTAAAACTGATTTTTATCAGTCTCATTCTAAGTAAATAAAATTGTCATAATGGTACGTGTAATAAAACAAATAGGTTCTTGTAGTTGGAACTAAAATCAATTGGAGCCCTAAAATAACATAAAACCGTCACTCACACTCACTCGTAACATTACAAAATATATCCTCACCTAGAAAAAACTGCATGCGTAGCTATACAAAAATCAACATGACAAACCTTGAAAACGACATACGAGGTATTAATTTTGACCGAGTTTATAATTCAAACGATGCAAATCTTTCTTTACAGTAAAGTCAAAGTCAAAGTCAAAGTCAAAGTTTTTTATTTCAAGTAGGCCTTTTCAGGCACTTTTAAAAAGTCGAGACTCTAGGCGCACGGTTCCAAAGGGGGTAGGTCCTATGGAGAAGAGACCGGCAAGAAACTCCATGGATACTCTTTTCAAAAACAAAAAGTTAATTTACAATTAAAATCTTAAATTAACATGCATTATATAAGAAAAAATACAAACTTAATAGAATGCTACTTACACAATGAGGCAATACAACATGAGTTAAACAATTGTTTCGAATATAAACTAAAAACGGGATAAACAGATCAAAGCGGATAAAACAGAAATAAAAAAATACAAAAAAGAATAGAAAATATTGAAACATCAAGAATGTCCAGATATGTAAAGTGAATCTAATATAAAATAGAATTAGTAGACACAATGGATAACCAGGGAAGCCACATGTGCAGAAGATATTCAACGCCACACGTCTCTATCGTCAACATAGTCTTTGATCCTATAATATGCTTTCTTTGTGAGAACAGATTTAACGTGGATTTTAAATTTCTTACCGGTAAGATCGGTTACAGTTTTCGGTAGCTTGTTATAGAAGCGTACACCGTGTCCTAAAAATGATTTATTTGATTTAGTCAATCTAAATTTTGGCCCCACTATTTTGTGTTTATTTCTAGTATTAATGTTGTGAACGTCGCTATTGATACTAAACATGTGAAGGTTCTTCCGAACGAACATTATATTTTCTAGAATGTAGAGGGACGGTAATGTTAAAATATCGATTTCTTTAAAAAAATCCCGTAAAGACTCGCGTGGGCCCATGTTATAGATCGCACGGATCGCCCTCTTCTGTAATACAAAAATTGATTCTACATCCGCCGCTGATCCCCACAACAGAATGCCATAATACATAATGCTATGAAAGTATGCGTAATATACCATTCGGGCAGTAGCTATATCTGTTAATTGTCTAATTTTTCTGACTGCAAAAGCCGCGGAACTTAGTCTCTTCGATAGAGCTGTGATGTGCGGACCCCACTGCAGCTTCGAATCTATTGTAATACCTAAGAACACTGTTTCGTTTATTAAATCAAGTTTATTGCCATCAAGCATTATGTTTAAGCTTACTTGGGGTACATTTGGCAAGGAGAACTTGAGACATTTTGTTTTAGTAGCGTTTAGTAATAAATTATTTGCTGCGAACCATTTAGAAAGGATATTTAAGCTATTGTTAACATGTATTACTTCGCTATCTTTTCTACTTATTTTAAAAATGAGGGAAGTATCATCCGCAAACAAAACAATATCAGCTATTCCGCTCATCATATATGGAAGATCATTAATATAAGCCAAGAACAGGAAAGGGCCAAGAATTGAGCCTTGTGGTACGCCCATTTTCACCAGAGACCCTTTAGATAAGACACCATTTACACATATTTTTTGCTGTCTTTGTGATAGGTAGGATAGAACAAGATCGGCAGCTCGTTCACGAATTCCGTAATAGTTTAATTTGCGGATTAGTATAAAGTGGTCGACGCAGTCAAAAGCCTTAGAGAGATCACAAAAGACGCCAATTGCATCCTGTGAGCTCTCCCAGGATTCCAAAATATGAGTGATTAATTTCACTCCTGCGTCAGTAGTAGACCTACCCTTGGTGAAGCCGAACTGACGAGTATGTAATAATCCATTGGAATTAAAATGTGAAAGCATTTGATCAAGCAAAATTTTTTCAAATATTTTACTTAATGCGGGGAGAACGGAGATTGGTCTATAATTGGAGGGATTATTCTTACAGCCTGATTTGAATATTGGTATGACCTTACTATGTTTCATCAAATCAGGAAACGTACCCTTATCTATGCATTGGTTGAATATGCCTGTAAGTATGGGGGCAATAGTATCAATAATATCTACAATAACTCTAACAGTATTACATAAATTCGTTGCAAAATGCAATAAGGACAAACACATACACTAAAGTAATGCCTAAAAAGTACAATAACATTAAACCGTGGATTACACCCGGCCTCGTTCGTTGTATAAGACATAGAGAAAAACTTCACTTAAAATCAAAACTCGCACCTGATAATGAAATTTTTTCTGTAACATATAAAAGGTACAGAAACTTTTGTAATAATCTTTTAAAAAAACTAAAAAACCAATATGATAAAACTGAACTACAGAAAGCAGGTAAAAACAGTAAACTTATTTGGAAATTTTTAAAAACTAATACATTTAGTTCAAAAAATTGTGAACCTCCGTTTGATTTATTATCTACAGAGACAAATCCATCCGAAGCAACGAATAAAGTAAACAACTTTTTTGCTAACGTTGGTAAAAATTTGGCAGAAAAAACCCTGAATTCTGGAAGTTTACAACCCCAAAGTCCAAGTATGACATCTTCGACAATAAACTCTTTTGTTTTATTAGATACAGATGTCAGTGAAGTAATACGAATAATAACCGGGTTAAAGGACAATTGTGCTGTTGGATGGGATGACATCCCGAATAATATACTTAAAAGATTTAAATACCTGCTTGCCCCTCCGTTAACTCACATTTTCCAGTTATGTTTATCTAAAGGAATATTCCCTAATTTACTTAAAAAAGCTGTAGTCACCCCTGTTTTTAAATCTGGAGACAAAAACTGTGTTAACAATTATAGACCCATTTCAGTCTTAACTGGCTTGTCAAAGATTTTAGAAAAAATAATAAACATTAGATTAATAAACTATCTTGAAGAAAATAAATTGCTTTCAGATAGTCAATATGGTTTCAGTATTTTATTTTACAAGTTTTATACGTACCAATCTGGATAATGGCATGCACACCATTGGGATCTTTCTAGACCTTGCCAAGGCTTTTGATACAATTTCTGGTTCTATACTATTGCACAAGCTTGAAAAAATTGGGATTAGAGGAGCACAACTTCGACTTTTTTCTGACTATATTGGCGATCGTCATCAATGTGTGAAAATTGGTCCGTACATAAGTTCCGAACTTAAAAATAGTTGTTATGGATTACCACAAGGCAGTATTTTGAGCCCTACTTTGTTTTTAATCTATATAAATGACTTTTGCAACTTGTCACTCCAAAATGGTGTCATACTGTCATATGCGGATGACACAGCTCTATTGTTCTCAGCTAAATCAAGAGTTGAGGTCTATGAACACGCTCAGAAAGGTTTTAATATTGTGTCTAAATGGCTTAATAAAAGTCTTCTAACATTAAATGTAGATAAAACAAAATATATTTTATTCACAATGAGTAACACTAACATACCGCTTACTAACCTAAACATACGCGCACATAATTGTAGCACTTATGCTGACACTGCATGTACTTGTCCTACCTTAATTAAAGCCGACCATATGAAATATCTGGGTGTCACGATTGACACAAATCTAAATTTTCGAAAACACATCGATTCACTATGCACTAGAGTGCGAAAATTGATATATATTTTTAAGAATTTACGTAACATAGCTAACTACAAATTAATTAAACAGATTTATTTGGCTTTGTGCCAATCCATTCTAGCGTATTGCATAACTTCTTGGGGTGGTGCTGCAAAGTCAATTTTACTACCTCTAGAACGTGCTCAAAGAGCAATCCTAAAGGTAGCTACTTATCGCCCTTTTAGATTTCCCACACACCAGCTTTACATAGCATGCGAGGTCCTAACAGTACGTCAATTATTTATCTTGAACATCGTACTACTCCAGCACACTGAACTTTCTTTTGACCCAGTGCCTTCAGGCAAGAGAAGAAAAGATCTGGTTTGCATAAAGCTTCAAACTAGACATGCTTTTGCTAATAGATTTTATATGTTTTTGGGGCCTTTTTTGTATAACAAACTAAATACATTACTAAAAATATATAGTGTTAATTATAAAAATTGTAGACTAATCTTAACAGATTTTTTAGTGAAATTAAATTACACAGACACAGAAAAAATGCTAGAAATTCTGAAATGATCATGTTACAACGTAAGTATTTATTATGTATACTTGTATAGTTTCGTTTTTAATTTTTCTATCTAAATGCTTAGTCGTTGGAAAAATATGTTTATATTAGTTTTAACATAAATATTTTCTCTCATTGTATAAAACATCGTAAAGTGATGCCCTGAAACACAGGTTTGAATAAACCTAGATCAGGCAGCGCTACATTTAATTCCTATCCACCGTTAACATTTATTGCACTTTTTTTATTAATATATTTTAGTAATAAACTAGTTTTATTTAGCTACTAATTTAACTATTAAGGGTTTTCCTATTAATACCATTGTGACTAGTTGTACTCCTTTTGTAAAAGTTTTTAAATAAATTTTATTATTTTTTTTTTTTTATTATTTTTACTCATTTGCCAAAACCATGAAGAGAAACAAGAAACTCATCATAAATACTAATGAGCCCTCAGGCTCATTAGACTAGACCTTTAGTTAACTGGCAAAGATTGAGTCATTAATTTGTACACTTCCAAATTTAACTTCGTAATTTCCGAAAACATACGCCGCCTACACTTAATTGAAACATTGAAGAGTTTAATCGTCTTTTCACATATCTTTAATGACAGTGAAGCTTTTACATGAATAGGACCTAGAAGACTAAAGATTTAGAAATTCCAATAACCAGCAAATTCAATTTTCGATAGTAAAATGAACCGAAAGATAAGAAACTAGAAATAAAAAACGATCAAATAGAGCCAACGCACAAATATCGACTGTGAACTGGCAACTGATACTATGTATTTCATTTTTGACAACATTACAGGATTAAGAAGAAACTATCGACCACGTTGTGCATACAACGCGGTCGATGTTAGTACAAATTGAATCAATTCGACTTTGGCGTCTAATTTTGATTGAAGTAAAATATGCTTGTTGCAGCGCTGCCGGGTATGAAATAATTTAGAATGATATAACCAAGTAAAATCCTCATAAAATCGGGATAGGATATGTTGCCAGTTCACAGTCATATGTTGCTTAAAAAGTGTGGACAGACAATTCAGCTCCAGTTCAGTTCCAGACACTCTATCTGACAAAACTCAAATAGGTATTTACTTTCTCTATGCTTTCTTGGATCTATCGAAAAAAGGACGCCATTCATTTTTTATTTTTTTCTCGTCGCCGAGTGAATGTGAATAAGCGATCCGCCCGATTGATTCCGAGAGTGACGTCATACGAACGAGTATGAACATCGACACAAAGTGAATCCTAAACTTATGGAGGAACATTGTCAAGGATAGTTTCTGAGACATATCAAAGCTTTCTCCAGTGGAGCGAGGATAGACAACTACTTTTACGATCACGTTGTTTAACATAAAGAGATATTGTGACATGAAGATTTCTTTAGAAAAATGTGCGTAAATAAGTTAATGTGGGTTTCAATGGCTCAAATAACATAGCATCACGTCTGTATCCCCGAAGGGTTAGGCAGATATGTACTATTGTACACCTAAATTTCGCCAGTGCCGCTATTAAGTCCTATTACCATCAACCGAGCACAATTTCAAACTCCTTGCTGCTACTCAGAATTTCTATACAAAAAACTTTGCCCGACTCGGGAATCGAACCTAGAAACCGGGTCACGTTCAGCAGTCGCGCTTGCGATAACTAAACCTATGGCTAAATGCACCGTGCTAATTAGTGTTCGTATCCCACGACTACTTTTCAGTAGTAATAAGGTCAGACTTTTAAAAATCTGAAATAAAAACTATTTTTTCTGTACAAACTTGTCCAGTTGATAAGTAACTTCGTATGGAAATATAAAAGACGAAAACAACCTAGAAATTTTTGACAAGTTAAACTACGAGGCGGGGGAATACAATAAACAGTAAGTCATTTCCAGATGATATTCGATTTTTATATAGGTATTAAACAATGCAAAATATACTATACATAAACTGAATATATCAATGTAATATGTTTCCAAATGTCATCTTAAAAAATCAATATAAAAAACCAACACTCGAGGCTTAAAAAAAGTTAAACATCACTTGAAAAAATCCATTAAACATTTCCGTTTTCAGTTTAATACGGTTATATAAATAATACAAATTCAGTCGTTTCCCTACACTCACAATCGAACAGAATACAATCTGAAAAGCAATTTCTTTCCCATTTACTTGCTTAAAACGAGCTTTGCAAGTCTTTACGAGTTTGCAATGCTGAATCAAACAATTCGACATTTGATTTATGTATTTCAATCTAAATGGCGTCTCTATAGTAATACACAACGTACATTGACATGTAACAAGTGATCACGTATGAGAGAATGAGCGCAAAGTCAGTGAAAATAGCGGGAACAGGTTTAGTAGCGTATCCAAGTATGACAATCATTCTAGCTGCTGTGAACATTCTGAATAAACTCGTACCAATATCTACAGGTGGGCTCGTCGTCACGTACAACGCGCCCACTATCCAAAACGGGGCTAAATTCTTCAACTCGGACAAGTAAGCTCTTCGGACGATATCAGGGTTTGAGAACACGCCTTTCCTGACCCAGGTCATGGCGGCCATGGGGCTTAAAGCCAGTAACTTTACCACCAGTAACGCCGAATGGACCATGTATGTTTGCGTCAACGGATGATCCAAAGAAATTGTTACCGTCATTTGAATATAATTTTTATTTACTTTACTGTTATTTACTTTGTAATTTTGGCAGGTAAGTGACAGTTATATTTTTTTTATGAACCGCAATATGGATACTATGTTATTTGGTTCCACTATGCGTTTAAAATAAAATAAATATTTGGAAAAGATGAAACAAATGCAAATTGTTTGAATATGGTGGACACAAAATGCAGGGATTTTATTGCGCCCCAAATTAGTATCTGCCGAAGATATTTCAGGCACAATATTTTCTCCTAAGCTGAACGAAACGCAACGTAAGATCAAGTCATGCAAATCTAAGGTCATCCCAGTCCTGAGTGCTAGTCTTACCGTTTCTTCACTTAAGGTCGTGGTAACGGTCATGTTTGGTAATCGTAAACTACTGAGTTCAGTCAAAGTGAATTTGCGTCCGGAAACTTCTGCAGTTCCTTTTGGTGGTGCATCGCTGAGTCTACGACACACAGGTGGAGAGAGGGAGTAACTTATACTTTGTTGAAAACCACACGGGTAGATTAATACACATCTTACACCATTCTGTTTGAACTGCAAACTTCAGGAGTGTGGTAAATGTTGTAGTACTTTATCAACTAATTAAATGAAGGTAATTACGCTGGCATACCATAAGCACTCACTGCATCTAACTCAAATACAAACAAACAGGTGTGGTTACTGTATGGTTGAAAGTAAATAACAAGTTTCATATTCATAATTACAATACTAAGTCTAAATGTACTTACCAAAATTCATTTACCAACACATATTAAACATTTTCGTTCAAAAACTTTCCTAAACTGTGAGTTTCTGAAACTCTGATGCGCTCAATCGTTTTAGGCAATATTAAAAAAATCTTATCATTTTTTTTTTATATATTCCGACAGTTCTATCCTGAACAATGATTTTCAAAGTAGAGACAACAGAGTAAGAGTAGAAGATTAGGTAGGATGGAAGACTTTAGTTGAGGATATACGCTCCCCTTCTATAACCTAAACGGCAATACAATAACGACAACGACAAAAAATTTTATGTACAACAGAACAGATACTCGTACGGAATATAGATGTAAGTGAATATACACCAGAATTCACAATAATTTCTTTAAACCGGAGTGTCATTAAACGAATGCTGAGATAGACAAGCTTCCACTAACTTCCACCTTTTGTGTTTACTTTGTAATTAACGAGTTCCACTACAAACTGCTCATTCCTAAACAAAGTGCAGTTTCTATTTTTCTTTGTTAGCCCCAAGTAAAACGATGCAGAAAGACTTAATGTTTCCCGGTTGTTCTCAATTCTTGCAAATTTTAACATCTTGTACAACAAGCTAATTTTATTAGAAAGTTCCACTATACTCCTGTTATTCACTTCCTTAATGATACAAAAAAAAACCAGAGTGCCTCAGCTAATAACCGTAGGCGGTTGAGTAATTTTTTGTAATTGCTAGAACACGAAATGATGCCATTCTGTCTTCAGGCGAGTACCTTTCATAAGCGACTTTTGATAAATACTTCCCGAACTTCTACAAATACTCGCTCTCATATAGACAATCGATTAGTGCTGATTTAATAATAAATGTGTCCTAAGTTAGCACATTGCGTGTGGGTAAATGCTTTAGTATGCACTGAACAATATTACCTGAATGAACAATTATAAATGAAATATACCGAAAATCACAAATAAAATACACACCCTACAAAAACACTTTCAAGTTTTTCTAACCTGTTCCTCCATTATTCTACTTTATTATAAGTACGTGCTAACTGTGTTGTACTTATGAATAATTCAAACATTTTACTCGCGTCAGCTTTAGAAAGGTTCTGCCCTCCAATAAGTTTCTGAAAGGCGAGTCAACAAGCAAACTTTCAAGATGGCTTCTGAACCTGGAGCGAACGCACCCATCGGGAAATCTTCAAACTTTGATATTTGACTATTGATTTTGCAAGTTCAGATAAATAAATGGATAGAAGAGATAGAACTGTTCGGGCGCGGGTAAATTACTATTAAATATCTCCTAGTGTCACATTTCCATGTTCATTTTTCTTCTATAACATAAGAGCTCGGCTCTTATCGGCGGAGCAATACATGTTCAATAATAAGTACATTATTATCTCTACAAACTGGGATCGAATCAAGGCATGTGTTTAAATACAACTAGTACACTAATGAATAAATAATAGTATCTTAAAAACTTTCAATGTGAATGTGAAGGAAGAAAGAATCTGATAGAAATTCCGTAATCCACTCTATTCTCTCGTTTCAGTAATATATCCACGAGTCTAGCAATAAAGCTGGGAAACAGAAAGAAAAGTCATGTAGATGATAAAGTATATTATATTGACAGAAATATACATGATTGTACTTTTTATAGCCATATAAATCTTACGACACATTGTTCATATGAATTTGAAATGAACAAACTTTTTTGTGGAGCAATACCAGTACTTTTATATCGCTGCTCTATAGGTATAAGCGACGCAGACCCCCATAAAAGCTGTTATAGCGAACGACACGAAAAATGCGGCTTCTGAGGCCATTTTTGGTATTCTCCGAACGTAACCAAAGGCAGATATAAATCTCGCCAATACGTACAAACGTAGAAGCGCTACTGCCGTTGCTTCATCAGGGTTAGTCGTCATGTATAGGGCTGCTACCAACCAGAAAGGTGTGAGGTTCTTCAAGTCACTTATATTCGCACGTTGAACTTTCTCCGGGTTGCACAATACAGCTGCTAAAGGAACTAATGCCAGCAGCTTTAGCGCTAGTAAAGCGGAGTATAGGAAGTAGCTTTGCATCAAAAGGGAGCACGGCGTGGCACAAGCCATTGCGATTATACTTTTATTTTCTCATTTATTTTTTTATTTGTTATATTTTATTGTAAACATGTATGATTTTTTGGGTTACATATAATTTGTCAATTTGATGTTTTTGTGTCATAGACTTCTATAGAGTACAGAATAATGCCCATATAACACTATTCATTACTCTCAAGAAAATAGGTTAGAAGCATCTCAATAAAACTTTTTAGACGGTAGGTTATAAAACTTGCGATTTTTCATTCCTTGTATTGTTATAAAACCGGCATCTGAAATTCTTTAAGTAAACATGAGGCTGGTAGACTTTAAAACACACTTACTGAATATTTTTTCAGAAAATATAAGCACCAAATTTTTGTCTTAATCCATAGAGTGGAAATCGAACCGTCACGTTTATTAACCGCACGTACGTCACAAAAACCAAGGCAGCATTTTCAATTAAATATTTTCTGTTTAGCTGTCAGGCTATCAGAACAGGTTGTTATCATGAAGTGGGGTAACGACGTATTACGTTGGCTGATTAAGTAAACAATAACTCGATTAAAATATGGACGGCCAATAATTGGGCCACCCTCCCATGATTGGTGTTTTATATATAAAACAAGCCTGTGATTGGCAGCGATTTTATTATGACATCAAAAATTCATTATTAATTAATTTATTAATTAGTCTATCCAATCAGTCTCGAGATAATTTAATCGTAAATATCTAATTAGGTACTGCTTATTACATTAATAATACCTGATGAAATTGAAGGCTACAATGTTACTTTACAACAGGTGAAATGTACCTAATTAAAAAAAAAAACTGTAGTCTCAGTCACGATCGTGTTCACTGATGTTTGTGACGTTATGTGGTCATAATATAAGGTCCATAGATATTTACGCCAGTTCTCATAAGCCCACAAGACTACTATGTTTTGTGTGTACCAAAAGAAAATTATTATATTGGTCTTATGGTAATAATTAATTTAAAATATTAGATGTGTAATTATGTTTGTGTTTTATAAATAAGTGTTAGCATGTAAGAAATATTAACTTGTATAATTGTCTAACTTTGCTGTGCTCGAACAGGGTCCATTACTACCTACTCAATTTTAAGTTACCACCTAATTTACATTGTGGAATTGCAAATAAATAATATGAATATGAATATTTGGTTATTAGGGACTATCAAGAAAAAGCTTTCGCTGGTACAAAATCCCAAGCGTTTCGTTTTAGTGTGGTATAAATGTAGCCCCTGTAATTGAACGCAAAACTTTAGAACCCAACAGATTTTTAGCGTAATAAATTGGTTAAACAAAGAATACATTATTTTAATACATTTTAGAAAATATTATTTCATTATTCTAGACTCGCTCATTTGCACTTTCGACCTAGGATTTCTCCTGTATCGTGGGTACAGTTTACAAACATACATCTCACAAGAACACAACTAGGTTGGTTGGTTGAACTATTGTATGCCTTACAAAAATTCTTATCCGTTCGACAGCGAATTCCTTAGACGTTGCGTCAATTGTCCCGTCCCGTCCGTCCGAATGAGATCATTAATTTCTCGACAACATTATATATGGGATGATGAATCTTCATTTCATTATCAGCCATACCGATGTGAATGATATATCATTTACTAAATACAATAAATATTAAGTACTAAGTTAAGACTTACCAGTTGGTTCACCTATAAGCCGTCCTCATGAGACATTCACTATGTTTCTCTTTTTGAACACTATTGCAAGCACACTACACAGCAGTACTCCAGGGAATACTAAAACAACAAAGTGCAGCCGACGTTGTACGTCGTACATAGGTACGTGTTTGTTGACTACTACTTCTTTCTTGTCACGTCGGCAATGAATTATGTTTTCCAACCAACACGTAGGCATGTGACAAAACAGTGTATTAGGGTTTTAAATGTATCGGCATTATAGTAGCATATGAATATGCAGTGCCTCAGTAGTTTAGTGGTAAGCGCAGCAGCTGAGCGTGAGATCCTAAGTTCTATCTCCAGGTCGGGAACTGTTATTGAGTGTTATGTTAGAAAATTATAAATAGCAGTCCAAAATTTGAATTAGGCCCGCTTGTGGATGTCCAACAATTTGTGCACTTCTGCCTAACCCTTTGGAGAATTCAGGCGTGAAGCTATATCATGTTATTTGAACTCGCCCAGTTTTTGTCTCAATAGCACTTGGCATGGGCTTCTTCTCATAATGATTACGGTTAAGGCCTTAATCTGAGTTTGTGGACTACAGACACCATTATTAGTACAGGTGAGTATATTTTGCTACTCAACTAACAACTAGTCTACGGTCTATTAGTACTTGGAGTATTATATGATCTGAGAATCAGGCTATTTATACTCGCAACACACTTGAACTACTTAACTGACTTTAACGGGACTGTCACTGAAATAATAATTGTAAGGGAAATTATTGTTGCCCAGAAGGAGATGGCGAGACGAGCTGGACACCTATTTGAAGGATTGGCCACAGAAAGCTATTAACCGAGAGGAGTGGAAAGAAGGTAGGGAGGCCTTTGCCCTGCAGTGGGACGATTATGGAAGATTTAAAAAAAAAAACAATAAAAGGAAATTATTTATTCCAATCAAAAGTAAATACCACGTAGAGCTTGCAAAAGCTCGTACCAATTTCTCGCGGCACCCAAATAAAGAACGCGTGATACAGTAACGAGATCCGACCCACATAATACCCATTCCTACCTAATCAAAGTTCCGCTAAGAAACTACAAAAATCAAACAGCCAAACTAATTTAACTTCTTAAATCCAGCATTACCTCGCTTCGAAGTTAAAACTTACAATTTACTTACATGCAGTGATCCCCGAGGAATTCCTCGGAATAATATGCTTCAGTCAAGAACTCTTGTTACCGTTCCTCTCTTAGCCCCAAGCGACAATAGTTAAAACGTAGATTCCTTGCAGGCACTCTAAAAGTTTACGACTATGTTACCATGTTGAAGAATCCATCGAACTTTGTGAAGTGTGGATGACCTGAGTATATATCACTTCTTTTGAAGAATATTTATGTTGAGAAAGTATTACTTAATACTTTTTTATCATTACATTGATCCGATTTTGTTCACTACTATAATACATGTTTAAGTTTTCCTCTATCGAGTATAATTACCATCGAGCTTAAAATCTATGAAAAATGTTATCGCGCGCTTGCGATTAAAGTTCACTCAAATGCGCGTGCACATTTTCTTTTCTTATTTTTACAATGCCCCACAGTTGGATTTCTCATATATGTATACACAACCAGACCCGAAACCACTATCTGTAGATCGTACAAATATTTGCTCCGTGCGGGAATCTAACTCGTGACACCTAGCGCAGAAAGCTAATCACTTAGCCACTGTGCCAACCGCGACGTCACATTTCGTTTTATGCATTTTTTGGCTTCACAGTTACTGCAAGCGAGGTCGAGAAATTCTCGCGCATGGGATACTGAACAAATCTGTCTTAATATACGGCACAATGAAAGATAATCGCCACACTTGCCAGATACCCACACAAACCCTCAGTATAGGAACAGAACAGAACAAAACGACAAAATGCGAACATGAGTAACGCCTTGTAAATTTTTTTCTTTTATTTTGTCGTAATGTGCACTGTACAATGTCGTTCCATGAGGTTAATAATGTATGGCGCTCGGTGTTGGTACAGCGTTTATAAAGTCATGCGGTGACTAAAGCGGCCGAGTGCATTTTATTACACCCACGGGCCCTGGTTGGGCAAGTGAGCAGTGGTCCACCACAACGTGGTATTCAGAATCACCACAAAGACACAATTTCCTGATTTATTTTATAAGAGGTGTACGATTGTACACCCTCATTTCGCTGATATTTGAGTCTCATGTAATAGCGAGCCTATTAACATTTACGGGGCACAGTTTTAAACTCCGTGCTGCTACGGAGAATTCTCACACAGAAAAACCCAATAACACTTTGCCTGACCTGGGAATCGAACCCAGAACCTAATGCTCAGCAGTCGCGCTTGCTACCACTAGACCAGGGTAGGCGAACCTTTATGTATCAACGTGCCATTTTTTCTAAAGAAATATTTAATGAGGTCATAGACGTGCCATCAAATACTTTTGACTGTCTGATTATTGGGAAAATAATAATAATAAATACTATTAACTCAAAACTCTTTATTCACTACAAAAAAAGTTGTTTTGCAATGTCTCAGTTATACGCGTAGTTTATATTAAAGTAAAATTAGTGTAACTTCTGTTGTTGCAGATTAGATAACGCATTCGCTTGTCGTATAATACCTACGTCACACTTTTTTTTCTTAGTGCATAATGAATTTTGTGATCGGTGACGTGCCCAAAATATTGTGTCGCATACCATTGGTTCGCCATCCCTGCACTGGACCAGTGAGGCAGTCATTATTCAACTACTTCATTTTTATTCCATTGTTACCTTTTACGAAGTTCAAAGTAAGTACCAAAGGAAAGGGCTTACTTATTACCTTACCAAAGGAAATACTTCTTTAGTCTGTTTGTCAGTGCCATCAAAATATCCCCAGATGTCACAACACAATGGCTTATTTTACCCCTAATTTCCATTTTATATACAATCCTCCATCTTTTCAGTTTAAATCTTGTTTTTATTTTTCTAACAAACACTCTTTGTTGAAGTAGGCCCAACGAAATACTTTAGCATCGACCCCAAACAGCCTTTGGGGAAAAGAAACGTTTTAAGTATTATATAAACCTGAAATTTAGGCCATTCATACATTTTGTAATTTCAAACAGCACAAAATATTATAATAGATTAAAACACAAAATCAATTTATTAGTCGGCAATATTCATTATCCGTTTCCACACATGAATTAATATTGATAAATGTATTAATTTGGATACATCAATTTGTTAACTCATGCGAGGATAGAGCTTACTGACCTAGAAATTGTGGATGTTACAACTGATCAAATAAAAAACTACGAATAAAATGTTTATTTATTATACACAAGACAGTGAATACCTAATAATAATATATATTATACGGCACGTATTGTGAGGAGGTTTCTGTCTCTGGAGCCCTAAGCACCGGTAGCTTGGACCCCGTTCCCAATGCCGGTTGGTCCCTATTTTTTTTATATTTATAAATGTATTTTTTATTATTAATAATTATATTTATAAATTTAAGAAAATATGTTTTACGATAAATAAAGGAAATAATAATATATATTACATGGACTAATATTATGTGATACCTACAATTAAAGGGTGCCGATCTTGAAATGGATTATGAAATAAGTAAAATCAAATGAAGTACAATCGGAGCCCTACATTACCTGATACCCCTAGAATGTATCATATAATGTCTAGGGCGGTCAAGTAATGTAGAGCACCGACTGTACTGCCTTATTAGTCGCATGCGCAGTTGCATAATGAAATCTATGGATTTGATAGGCACGTCGGGCATTTTTATTTAATATGTATTACACGCTCTATATTTGAAATTTTATCCGGCGTTTACGACAAACCCCAAACCTATGCCATAATAGGTGTGACAAACCACAGAGAGCATTATAACCACGCTGCCTAAAACCGCGGACATTTTTATTCGTCAACGGTTGGCACGAACTACCGTGTGTCCTGTAAAATATCCCTCGTTTCCTCAAATTATAATCACTCCTACTGCGCTAGGTCGAACGCAGCTTTGGAACGACATCCATAACTTTTTAAGTTTTAAGTGTACCGTGGAAGTTTTAATTAAAAAATCTGAATATCATGGAGCGAGTTGAGAACAATTTTAAATTCTATTCATCTCTTTTCTTATAAATCTTCAACGTTACAAGTGCTTAGTCACAGGAAGTGAAGGCGCTTCAGCTTGTGTGAGGGAATTTCTTTTACGCGTGTTTATTAGTTAAGGCTATAGGCAATATAAATGTAGAAAATGGGTAGATATTTAAATAGTATATACTGCATACCACTCGAAAAAAACGATTAGTGCCAGTGATCGTTGCCATCTAACCTCTGTAAGCAAATTACTAATGACCACATTAAATGAGGTAGTTATCAAACTTAACCTCTATAAAGATAATGGTTATTATTTAAGGTGTGTGCCTGAAAAGACTTAGTTGAAATAAAAAACTTCGACGATATGGCGATTGATACTTTCAGACTTCCTAGACTGCCTGGACAACTCAATTAGCAGTATACGGATCAAAAATGTACGTAATTCATGCAAGTCTGGACCACGTAACGACTGCCATAAGACATTCTTTTGAAAGCCGTCTCGCAATAAAACTCGTGGCCTCAAAATATATTACAGTTTTCATACACTACTATTTTCTATTTCATTTCAAACCCTCAAAAACAAAAGAACTTTATTGAGTAGGTCCTCAAAAATCTACACGAACCGAGAACCAAAAGTGGCGTACTAGAGCGGATTAAAGAACTCCGTCATTAATCTTATGCGTACTACCACGTGAGCGCCTTAAGCCGGGAACGGCTTTAGGTTGTTTGTAGTGGCCCTCAAGGAAGTCCCTTGTTTTTGTCCCTTCAGTAAAGTCCTGTAAAAAAATGAGTTCTGTGTGTGAGTGGGGTTAAGTTGGTTTGTTATTATGGAGTTTTTATTGAATTCGAGTCCACTTGGACTTAGTGATTTTATGAGGCGTAGTACCCGTCCCATAGGTAAAAAAGCAGGCATTATTGAGCAGTATATTTTATATTTTAAAATCCATTTTCTGTAATTGGTCAAAACGACCTTAATACACATGACATGACATAGTATCACACCTGTATTCCCCAAAGGGTTAGACAGAGGTGTAGTATTGTACACCCACATTTCGCCAATGCCGTTATTGGGTCCCGAGTAATAGGGGAGGAGGCTATTGCCATCTACCGGGCACAGCTCCTGACTCCGTGCTGCTACTCCGACCCGGGAATCCACCCCAGGACCTCACAATCAGCAGTCACGCTTGGAACCACTAGAAGAAATGAGGCAGTCCTTACAACCTTAATATTTCACTTTAAATACACTAAACATTTCGCTATCATATCACCAAATATATCAGTATTACTACAATATGTTTATACTCTGTCGAGTATGTGTTTATGGGTTAAGATTTTGATACTGAGTGCGAATTTAAAATAATTAACCAAAATAAAACTTTAAATAAATTTCGGTATATTTTAATGATTAGCCAATAATTTATATAAATATATTTCGCATATAGAAATTTTTCAAACTCAAACTCAAACTCAAACTTTTTTATTCGTGTAGGCCGTAAAAGGCACTTACAAATCGTTTAACTGGTTCAAACTGTCATTCCATGGAGAAGAACCAGTAAGAAACTCCATGGTTACTCTTTTAAAATATGGTTTATGACATAGTTCATGGAAGACGTGTAAGAACAATGTAGGTTAATGTCTGGACTGGCCTTTGGAAGAAAGTACCATTTAATCTTAGGTATACACGAATGACATATTTAAATACAATCATGCAACATACAGTAAATAGGTAGGTATGTTTACCGATCTTGCCACCAAATCTTTCCTTCCCATATCTTAAGCTCAAAAAACAAAACCGTATCACAGCGTGCAAACTTACGTCACAGGCGAAAAACGCGAACCTTTCTCAAATCTCTCCATTTCTATTAAATCAAAATATCCCTGGCGTTCAGATGTATCACCCTCACGCATTTAATACGATGACACATATTTGCAAAGGAAATCCAACTCATGAATATCTAACGAATGGAGTGAATCACATTCAATATTGTCGACGTGAACCAGAAAAAACTGTCACATCGCTTTTTAAAAAAAACGTTAGAATATGTCTCAATTTAGGATTGTGGCACTTTCATCGTTTTTATTCTGATATGGATACTCAGATTGTATTTTATTTTTTAACTGGCTTCCGCCCGCGGCTTCGCCCGCATTGATTACGAACTCGTGCATTTTTCGGGTCACACATAGCGCCATCTAGCGTTCTAAAGCAATTGTGACCGTTGTTTTCCCTTGGGAACAGTACTTTTTCTGGATGAAAGGTACCCTATGTCCTTTTCTGTACCCCTGACAATGTATGTGTAAAATTTCATGATGATGGGTTCAGTAGTTTAAGCGTGAAAAGGTAACAAACAAACAAACTTACTTTCGCATTTATAATATTATTAGGAGGATTAGGAGGATATGTACGTATTCGATTCTGTTAGTCTACTAGGTCCGAGTTCAGGTGCTTTACATGTGAGGAATATATTTGTAAATTGTACTTTTGGTACAAAAAAATGCTAGTGTGGGGCAACGTTTAAAAAAACTGTTTAAAAAGCGTTGAAATAAACTATAGCCCTTCAGGCGAAATGTTAAAAGTCATTCCAGTTTTAAAATTGAATATTTTACGCTTGTGAAACTACTTCCAAGTATGCATGAGCTAAGCTGTTCATTAGCAGCGCATAAACTGAACGGTAATAAGTAAGGATGGCAAGGAATAGTCAGTAATCTGACAAGTGGACCGTTTCAAGGAAGTAAGTAGCTGGGAAAATTATGAAGATAACACCAAGCCATTTTATCTTTCAGGTAAAATAATATTTGAAAACAATTTTGAACGTGGGGTTTCTTCAAGGGCAAATTGACTAGGCTTATGTTAGAAGCAAAATCCACTTATGCCACGCCATGCTATCAATGACGTAGTTAGTTTTTGAAGGCCGAGCGTGAAGTTCTGGGTTCGATTCCCGGGTCAGGCAAAGTGTTATAGGATTTTTCTGCGTGGAAATTCTCTGCAAAGTGTATTTTAATGTGCCCGGTAGATGGCAACAGCGACAAACAAATAAGGGTTTACAGTAGAAAACTTTTTTTTTATAATAAACTTTGCCCCACTCTCGGAATAATTCCTGAATCGCGTGTGCGTTTACAAACACATATATTCACATACACAAATACCCAGACTCGAAACAACTATATGCAGATCATACAAACATTTGTTCCGTGCGGGAATCGAACCTGCGGCACTTAGTGCAGAAGTTGATCTCTCAACCACTGCGCCAACCGAGCTGTCGTTACTTTGTTTTTATCTATACATATAAATAAAATTGGAGTGTCTATTTGTAATATTGAAATAACCGTTTTTTAATACATGCATATGAATATATAAACGGTACATACACCAAATAACATTTTTTACAATTTTTGTCTGTCTGTCTGTCTGTCTGTTTGTATAGGCTAATCTCTGAAATGGCTGGACCGATTTTGACGGGACTTTTATTGGCAGGTAGCTGATGTAATAAGGAGTAACTTAGGCTTACTTTAATTTATAAAAATTCTTTTATTTTAGAAAAAAATAGGGTTAAGTGCATTTGGTCTCACTAAAAAATACATTGTTAAGTTCCGACATCCACGCGAACGAAGTCGCGGGCACAGCTAGTTAGGACATAAGTGTCGCTGCTAATCCCTTATTTGACGACACCCACATCTTAAAAGGGACGATCTCATCCTTTTCCTGGAACAACACGCCCATTCTCTTTCAGGGAAATAACAAAAAGTTTTACTAACATCGTATTATATATTGTTTACCATCCAATATTGTATTCCAATAGATTCAATATTCACGCTGTGACAGCTGGTTGTCTGACCCCAATGATGGCAGTTATTTTTCAACAAGGACACTTGATTCTCTGGCGAAGAATCAATATAATGTTTTACCTTTTATGTAACAAAAGCTTTCTGATATACTTTAAGGCTAATTTCGAAGATTAATGAGGATCTGTCGTTGAGCTAAAGTATATTAAAAATGTTCGTTCACAGCTGCGGCACAAAGTATTTTTGTTTTTGTAGTGAAGTGGTTTCCAATAGGCGAGATAGGCCTATAAACATGCTAAAATATTTCCATTTTTTAATCTCTTTTTATACCCAGTATATTTTATTCTAGTCGTGACCCTCATCTATCTTATTTCCATAATATATTTACGTCTATATGCTAATGAGGATATTGAGCCCCGTGTAGGCAATAAGGGTAAGACTCTTGCCGTATACCGCCGGGCACAATATCAAACTTCGAGTTGCTACTGAGACTTTCCATACAGAAAAACCTACTAAGATTTTGCCCAACCCGGAAATCGAACCCCATTCAGCAGTCGTACCTGTGACCAATGAGGCAGTGTAATAAAACATATATATATATACTTAGCCCTGAGTGTCCCATTGTTGGGCAAAGGCCTCCCCCTGAGTCTTCCACTGATCTCTACTGTTAGCCGCTTGTTACCACTGTACCTTGAAGGCATATGTTCGTCTCACCATCTTGTACGGCACCGGCGTCGGTACCTCGGTGTCGTTTTCCTCTTGTTGGAGACCATTCTGTAAGTAGTTTGGCCCATAGGTTATCCGACAAACATGACCGGCCCACCTCCACTTTAATTTAGCAGCAGTCTGAGCTACATCTCTAATTTGTGTTTTGGAGCGTAGCGTAGTGTTTTTAACCCGACCGACTAGTTTGAAACCTAAAATGCTGTGTTCCATGACTCGCTGGCATACCTTGAACTTGGACTTTTGGATGGATGTCAAAGACCAAACTAGATATAACATTAGAAATAAAGTAAGTAAATAAACTTAGATGTCATTACTACATAAGTTGTTTTAACTAGAACGTTTATTTCTATTCAAAGAAACTCTTATAAAAAACTTGAGTAAGTACTTTAAAATTAACATGTTAATACAAAGCCAGACTTTCCTTATTCTGACGTAATAAGCTTTCATTTGAGACGACAAAAGTAAAATAAATTGTGTATTATCTACATAAAGCAAATTCATATTAGGAATGACTTATATTTAGTTAAGTAGTCTGTTTGAAAAGAAAATAACTACCCTGAAAAACATTTAAAGACGCTGTAGGCAATGTCAAATATAATGAGTTTTTGTTTTTAAAACAAACAAAAGAGGACTTAATACTACAATTGTCAGATGTATATTATTTTCCTTTTTTGTATCGGATCGCAGAAAAGCCGCTTATCAATACGTATCGTTATCGTAAATTGATAGAGACAGCGAAAAGGCCCCTTAATCGTTCGCGCATTGGTTGAGAGATCGACTGCTGCGCTACGTGTCGCGGGTTAGATTCCCGCACGGAACAAATATTTGTTTGATCTACAGATAGTTGTTTTGGGTCTGGGTCTTTGTGTATGTGAATATCATCATCATCAGCCAGAAGACGTCCACTGCTGAACGAAGGCCTCCCTCAAGGGGGGGGGTTTGCCATAATCCCCACGATTGGCAGGCGGCTTGGGGATCGCAGTGGCTCACCGATTAGTGAGAGGACGATGCTGCCCGTCCTCCGGTGTCTGGCCGCAGTGAATATATGTAAAAGGCACCTACGACAAAGGAATTATTGTTAGAGGGGAGCTGCTTTTCTTATAAAAAAATGAAGAGCTGGATGATAATATCAAATCAATACGTGTCATATATAAGTCGCATTTCAAGTAGAAATTATTTTAAATGTGTGAGGAATACGCCAAGTTCCGTGGACTTGGAGAAAAATGTAAGGTATTTTAACTTAATCAGCACAATATCCATACAGTGCCATCTACATTGCCATTGAAAAATGTTCCGCAGTTCTAATGCCTGGGTCACTGTGTCTCGGAGAACCTCTCAGTGGACATGGACATTCAGAGGGAACGAAGAACGTTGATTGTCCGAGGGAATATATTGGCTCAATGGTTCGCAGGCTGCACGTGGCAGGTGAAAGTGACTGTCTTCAAGGCGTTTTGCCCATCCTTTCATACATACAGCCTATGAGTCAATTATACTCATACAATAACCAGTTTAGGACACTGTTGGGTCCACCACAATGTATCTGGCATGTTTGCACTGTGTTGTGTGGTGGTTGTTATGCTTTAATGCGAAAAAGTAAGGCCTCCATACTGCATCGTGTCTCGAAGAGTCCCATCGACATTCTAAGTTTTTCTGAACTAGATCAATGTCTAAATGTAACAACAATAAGTTCTTACTTACCAAAATATATTAACATAGTGTTGTAATTTAGATTTTAAGTACCAGTAATAACAGTCAATGTTCTCTGCGCGAGTATTGTAATCGCGCGATTAATTCACCTCATTTACTCGTGCGAGCGATTGTTAATTAGGACAACGCCTAAACCAGTGGTATACCGTTATAGTAGCGTTGCCATTCCCAAATTTTGAAAACCAGGATTTGAAAGTGGAAATGCAAGGGCATTTCGGTTTAAAAACAGGACGCAGTATAAGAAAACAGTGTCAGTGAAACTCAGTGAATAGCAATTACAATGTTTTATAAAATTATCTTCAATTAAATTATATAACATAAGAAATGAAATGAAGGATTAAATTATAAAATAACGCCGATGATTTAACGTAAGGTTCGAGGCAGTAGTTGCGAGCGAATAATAAAACACAGGGCCTTACGAGGACTCTTTAAAGAACCCAGGACTCTATTTAATAACTATCCAGGACAACCCAGGAGACTCCAAAAAGCTGGACATGTCCTAGGAAAACTGGACGGTTGGCAACCCATTATAGTGAACACTGCTTCTTGCCATCACTTGTTAAGACACAAAAAAATGGCGGTGACCCACGAGTAGTATATTCTTTGATTTCATTAACATAAGACTAACATTCAAAACACGACATACTTTTGGTTGAGTTCCTGAAATAGTAGCGGGCACACAATGACGCACTCAGGCATGCCGTCCGGAAATATTCATCCCACAAGTCCTCTTACACATACTTGTGCACAACTATGCCAGTTAGACCACGTCTCGAGACATTTTCACGACGTTGGTGCTTAGAAAGGTATCTGCATGGTTTTTCATTATATTCTCGACGTACCTACACACGGCAAAGAGCATACCAGACTTTCAGGCTTATTAGCCTCTATACACTCACTAACAATATATGTAATATTTTACGCACAATACATAGTTAGACTCGTGTTCATTTTACGTATACTGTAAAGGCATGGGTCCCATTGCCAGAGTGTTTCTTAAATTATAACTTGGATGTCTCGAGAGAATAGATAATTTCTATGAACGCATGAACCATCGTCGTATACCTATCATCATATGCATCATGCATCATCAAACACTAGCCTACCAAATGTAAAACGAAGCAGGGATACAAAAACGTGATGAAAAGGGGAAAAGGCTATATAGTCCAACCTGGCCTTTTCCCCTCCTCTGAGCGTCATCTTCACAACTCTGTTATATTATAGAATATTAGGTGTAGTAAGTAGTTGCCTGCATACTTAACTTATCTTCCTCAATTTACCTTATTTTTTAACTATAAAAACTGCCTTGTTTGTGTGTGTTAGATTTACAAATACATATGTACGTTGTATGAAATTACACTACTCAGCAAACTGGAGTGTGTAATTTCCTGAAATTAATTACTACTTGCTGAAACCTTAAAGCAGTTTTTAGTACTGCTTTTCAAAGAACATAATTACAATGCTAAAACTAGGTTGTCAACTTGTCATAATTATTGCCTGCGCACAATGCGTTCATATGCGTTATACGTTCTAGAACGCATAGAACGAATTGGAAGCAGAACTCATCTTCTGGGTACAAACTATCAATAATGTTAATGATATGACTACTGATGCATGCTGGCTAAAGCTTATTTACCACTAATATTACTCTATATTTTTGTCGATTTGTTAGGAAAATATATGCGGAAGCTTTTTAACGCTTGCAAACACAAAATGCGTTCTACATGAGTTCCGTTTAAATATTACCTAGCACCCAAGGAGAACGCAGACATAAAGCTGCATGCGGTCAAACTCTAGATATAATGGAAAGCTTTTAGACAAAACTTATGCTGCGAGCTTAGTAACACGCACTAAAAATCTTTCTTAATTCTAAAATTTTGTCCGTCTAAAACTCGGTCCACCTCGGTGACCAGTCCACAAAAACCACATTAATTCCTTCCCCGAACATTAAAATTTACTCGGAATAACAACTGGCAAACGTGCTTTATTTCCCCGTAATCTCCGGTCTAGAGCATGGAAAAAAAATAAGCACATATTTTAGTCCGGTTCCTAAAATAAATACGTGTAGAATATTCACTATACTAATATTTTCTTAATTAAACTGAATAAATATTTTTGGTAATGACTTGCCCTATTTCTACTTTTAAAATATAAATCGGACTACAGTAATTTATGCGTCGAATCCTCCTCCTTTTTATCGGTGTTTAAAAATATTTCAGAGTAAGAGAGACATATGTATTTTTAATTAGCAAACCTAGTGTGTGCACTTAAGGTTTTAATTTGATCACCTAATGAATACTGGAAATATTGTACTCGGCATTCAATTATTAGTATGTACTTATTCTTCTTCTGGCGAGTTGATACGAGCTATCAGGAGATATAATCGCTCATGCTGTAGTGGAAAGGTTAGGCAATCAGCTATAGCGATATTGATTACTCAGAGTTAAGACTATCTCAGATTTCGTCATTCTGGAGTCGTCATATTTGATTGAGAATACCACAGGTTATTGTATAAAACGTTGTCCCAGACTGGATGTTATTCCGGTATCCCGGGTGCATTTACAAACACAAATATTCACATACATCAATAACCAGACCCGGAACAATTAACTGCAGGTTACACAAATATTTGTTCCGTGCGGGATTCAAACCCACGAAACTTAGCGCAGCAATCGATTGCTCAATCACTGCGCCAACCGTGTCGTTCCATTAACATTAACACAAATTCTAATCAAATTCTGTCAAGTTAATAATATGCAAAAAACTTTATGCATATCATTACTCTCTATACATTTAACAATTCCATTTCGCGTTACATGGCAAAGGAACAAGTTAAATAACTTCTCCTATTCTTGCGTCAACGTAATTACCTACTAATTAGTAGTCTAGAAATTTACGTAATTATGCTTTAGACGGTGTAAAAAGTTATCTGTTTAATTATTATGCGTCGGTTAAGTTTAAAACACGACTAAAGACCTACAATAACGATTATGTGGTTGAGTATTAAAATAATAATATAAATAATAAAGTAAAAGCGAAATAGCGAAAATAAAGCGAAACTTAAAACATAATGGTATAATATAATTTATTTTTATTTTTGATCACGTTCGAACTTTTCGTGTAATAAGACATAAAAACAGTAATTTAAGTGCTGTCAATTTTATCGTAAAAGTTTTGTAATAGATACTATTAAACATTCAAATGCAGCAGACACTGAGAAGAATATAAAAGTTTATATTTCTATAGAAATAGCTCGTCAAAGAAAGCCAGGTCATTTATTTTTTTAAGTTTCAACTAAATTATAAAAAATCATATTATACGCCTATTTAAAGTACCTTTTCATCAGGTATCGTTTTTTCTCTATTACGAATTCTTAATTCATTCATTTCAATAAGTATTTTAATAAAATAAATATACTTAGAATTATTATTATTGATAGCTCCTGCACGTAGGACGACATCAACAAAACCTCAGACGGCTCAATTTTACGTGGTATAGTGTAAACCTTTGACATCTAAGATGAAGAATGACATACCCTGACAGTCTCTAAATATTTTCATCCCTATCATCCGTATCAATAGTAGTCTGTACCAATGTTCACTCAAAATAAGCTGTTTATAGGAATAACACCATCAAAGCTCACGTTGAAAACTAAATAAAATATCGAAATTGCTAAAGAACTCATTAGACTCAGCACACTCATGAAACTTGTGAGCCAGGTAACGTCGCTTTGAGCGAGATGTGTTCCGAACTAAGTTTGCTTCAAGTTGAAGCGTCACTTATTACCGACTACTACTAACTTACTACTAACTTCTGTTTGGGATATCAAATATTGCGTGTCTTAATTTCTCTCTGTATTTTATTTCCTTGTGCTGTTTTTATCGAAGTGCAAGTGAAAAACCTCCACGAGTAACGAAACTTTGACATGCGCACCTCCTGCTCGACAGAAGAAGACAGGTTTATTGATAACTAGGGACCCACCCCGACTTCGCACGGGTGCTATTCATGTGACAGCACTGTCAATCTGGACGTCACATTTTTTTATTGAGATTTTCATACACAAATACCATCCATATTTCCAACATTTCCGGTGGCTTGTCCAAAAAATTCTTTCATACAAACCTTGACCTGACAATTACGAACACAACATAAAAAGAATTAGCCAAATAGGTGCAGCCATCTTGAAGTTATGCGCAACACATTTGGTGATACATTTTTATTTATATAGATTTAAAAGCTTAAACAGACTTCTGTCGTGTTGGCATGGATTGTCAGACGGACATTTCCACGTGGTGGAATTAGCCAGTCAACAAGAGCATCTAGAGAAACACAGAAAAAGAGGTAAATGTATTTTTTTTAACTCTGCCCCACACTAGGAATAATTCATGTATCGTAGATGCGTTTACAAATATGTATATATTCCCATGGACGTATAAACCAAACCCGGATCAACCATCTGCAGATCATACAAACATTTGGTCTGTGCGGGAATCGAACCCGCGACACTCGTCACTGTCGATCTGTCAACCACTGCGCCAACCATGCCGTCAAAATGATTTGTAGTTCAGTTTCCGCGAATAAATATCTTAAATCTTAAACCTCTGATGAATCTCACCACCGTATACCACCTGCATCTTCCATCTTTTTTATTTAAGGATGATTAAGATAGGGTAAGAAGATTCATAAAAGCACTTTTTCACGATCTTGCTATAAATTCATTAAACTGTGTAGTGACTCGAAACTAGCATCGTGTTCCGCCCGTTGTGTATATAGTTGCTAGGTACGTTTATTCGCGCCAGCGCCGCGGTGGCGTTACCCCTCTCCCTCGCCAGTCCGGCTCGATCCACCGTTGTGTGCGGATGCGCACGCTAGCTCGCCCCACGCATTCAGTCACAAAGCTTTCTATTAGTGTATCCATCCATTTTGTTATTATAATTTGCTCAACATATTTCGTTTTTTTCCTCCAAACCACGACTACAACTGTGTATTATTTTTCAAATGTCTATGTTCAAACAGTAGGATCCCAAAAAGTCCAATTATCACACAATTTTCTCCTCGCCAACCTTTATAAAAACGATTACTTAAATAACAGGGACTTGTTTGTGGATAAAGACCATGATTTTCTTATAATGTGTTTGATAATTTCTTTTTATATCACCAGAGATTTTTCGTGTTTAGCCCCGAAACTTTCGATGCGAATAAAAGAAATTCATACTAAGTTTTCGAATGAATAGAGAAAATACACGTGTTCAATTTATTAGAATAACTTTTTCACACATCGACAAAAGAATTTGCAGAAATAGTAAAATATTTTGTTATTATTTGCTTAACTTTGTCTAACAATGGAATTAAATGTTATCTTGCTTTGCTTAGCGTAATAATAAGTATTTAAGTAACAAACATTTGGTGAAATAGCTCTCACTTGGTGTGCAGAATAAATATCATAATTATGTTAATTAAACAAGTGACATTAATTAATGTTCATCCAGAATTCTGTAGTTTATTTAGATGCTTATCATTATTAGATTCTTACTTATAAAATTGCCAATTTTTAATACCATTTGAATTCAACATTTAATACAATTTGAAGTTCGATATCTTGCATTGACTTGGAATTCCATTTTTTTTTTTGGGTCTTTTTGTCATCTTTTAGTCTAGACGTAAAATAAAAATGTAAATAATTATCATACAAAAAGTAAAGCCAGTAGAAATACATAGGCATTTACTTAAATTAACATTGTTGCCATAAAGAACCTCTCTTCACCCTCTCTAATCGCTAATAAAAGTTCAATTCCTGTAAACTCAACTCAAGTTCCACAAATTCAATTAAGTAAATACCTAATTTAAAACTTAAACCCTAGAGTATCAAACTAAGTTAGCAGCAATAAATAAGCAGTTACTTTGATTGGATTAACCGTTTCCTTGAAGTAATTCGGATGGGTCCCCAATGAGATTCTAGGCGGGATTACAACTAAGCTCAACATATTTTGTCTACCTCACTTTAAATTATCAAGAGGAAAAAAGTTTGCTGAAACATTTAAAGGATATTGAACTGACTTTAATTTTGAAGTTCACATTAAATTCACATGCAACTTTTCAGTAATAATTATGGAACTGATATCTTTGACAAAATCAAAGATATCAGACATCGTTATTCATCCAAAAATGTCAAGAATATGCACATTAGTATAGAGAAATATTAATACTCATTTAAACTAGAAATAAAACATATTATAGGTAGCCTCAAAATTCTGCGCCGCTTTTGCAAAGCTAAGCGGCCTTCGAAACAAAAAACAATCAACTTTATTGGCCAATGCGTCTAGTTGCGACTTGTACGAAAAAAGATAAGTACATTCTATTTTTAAATCCCAGCCCTAAAACAGAGACTGTTCACAAAAAACATAAAAAAATATTATATAAAGTACATTTCTAAAATAATGCATACATACACGCGATGCGTGCTCATACATTGGTCGCGAGGTTATGTCGTAAAATATTTCTCTATCAACCCAGACAGTATTTTACTACAACTCCTTTATGCATACGACCCAAGTACTTGACCGCTTTATCGTCAATGTCGTAAAAATAGAATAGATTAAAAAGCAAAATTAAATGTGTTTTTTAACAAACCAAATATGTAGGTTCAAAATAAAGTTTATTCGCGAAAAGTAAAACAGTCAGCGTTGCTCTAGGATCGAATCTTACATTCTTCTTCGTTCGAAGATATGTTTTGTATGTTTCGTAACCTCTGTTAATCTCGTAGCGGACTGCTACGATCGCGTAGCTAGAAATTTGATCAGTGTAATGTTACCCTCATAAATATTTCCTATATCTCGTAGCATGCTGCTACAATTTATCTGCACGATTAAGCAGCGCTTGCTACAATTAGTCCTTAGATGGGCGTTTTTTCACACATCGAGATCCCTCCGTCCCTCGGAAAGCACGTTAAGAAGTGGTCCTAGGTGTCAGTTGTTATAAATCTGACATCCAGTTAAATCTAAGAGTTAGACTCAGTTAGACTGGAAACCGACCCCAAAGTAGTTGGAAAAAGGCTAGACCAGAAGTTCCCAGACTTTTTTTCTCATAGACCACTTTCAATTTAGCTGGTTCCGACGGATCCCCTGCAGCTACATTTCTACCATATTGTAAATTGAATTGTAAACCCCCATTTTTGTCATGCCAACGTAGACCCCCGTCGAGTCGCCCATGCACCCCCGGGAGTCCACCTGGGCCACTTTGGGAACTAATAGGCTAGACAGATGATGTGTTAGCGAAGCCACAGTGAAATCACGCTTGACTAGATATTATAAAGATGAGTAACCACGTAAAATATAAAAAGGAACTCAAACAATAAAACTGACCCTTGCCCTTAATGCAATACGCTGAAATGGAAATATGGTAATGTGTCGCCACATTCTATTCAAGCGCGCTCCTTCACATACATTATTCATACACAGTATTTAATTTCAGCGCACACAATAATAATTACTACAGGAACATTTTTCCATGCGCAACATTATTTTTCCACAACCGCTTCTGAGATTTGTAAATAACATAATTTTAAAACACCTCTAGAATATCAGGTTCGTCATCAGTTAGTGGCTTCAAGGATACTAGTTTTGTATGAGAAAAAATATATTTATAAGTCCTTCTACAGAATTGTAGAGAGGAGACGGCGTGGTCAAGTTAATGCTTGTGGATGGGAGACATATATTTGAGTGCAGCGTTATTTAAAAAAATCACTGCTTGGGTCGTAGTTTTTATTTAATCCAGTTTATAGTATAAAGAAGACATAAGATATCATCACGCCTGTAGTCCCCGAAAGGTTAAGCTGAAGTGTACTATTGTACACCCACATTTTGTCGATGCTTTTATTGAGACCCATGTAATAGGGGGCGAGTCTATTACAATCTACTGGGCACAGTTCTAGAATCCGTACCGCTACTGAGAATTTCCATACAAAAATACCCAATAAAAGTTTCCCCGTACCTGGAATCGAAACCAGGACCTCGCGCTTAGCAGTCGCTTGTGACCACTAAACCAATGAGGCAATCTACATAGAAAACTGGACTAAATAAAAACTACAACACGATATATAGGTAGTCTCTCATCGAATCCAATTTCACCTACCCTATAAAGAAAATATACATATTTTAGCGAAACCCCGGATTTAACTCACCACGACACAATAACAAGTGCAACAACCTCGCTTTTTGAAAATTGTTAGTCTTACACAATGTTTATTGAACATGTGTTTTCCAATAAAGCATACGAATATGAATAGAATTCTATTTAAATTCGCTGAGAGCGTTGAATAAAGCAGAAGGTAGATAGTCAGTACCGATCGATAGTTCAGTTGCATCGCTCGATCTATTCGTTCTACTTATTTGCATTTAATTTGTATGTCGACTTAGATTGATACAAAGCATTGTATGACAACGATGCCGTGGTACGAACTAATTTATGAGACCTTATATAGCGTTAATAGTGATTTATTTTTATTACCAAGTCAAAGGCAAATTAAATATGTTTCCAGTGAACTCTGGGTAGACCCGGTCAGAATATAACAGTATAACGATATATTTTAAGACTAGCTTTTGCTCGCGGCTTCGCCCGCGTGGTTTACGAACCCGTTAATTTTTCCGGAGTAAAAAGTAGCCTATGTGCTATTCCAGACTATAATCTATCTCTGTGCCAAATTTCATCCTGATCCGTTCAGCGGTTCTGGCGTGAAAGAATAACAAAGATCCATACATCCATCCATCTATCCTCACAAGCTTTCACATTTATAATATTAAAGTAGGAAATACGATGTATCGCTAAATTATGGCAAAACCGATACCTACAAATATCGTGGTGTATTGGTGGAAAGTGATACATATCTTGCTTTATACTCTAAAACGTTCTATGCTAGAATTAAATAATACGCTACTATGACACTCTTCAGTTTCCATACGACCCAAATATCTTCAGTTTCACAACAATATATAATCTAGGATCTATCTATTTTTAAATTTTCTTTTACAACGACTTCTAGAAGCCGCTTTTTATACTTCAACATGGCCTCAATTACACCAAATCTTGATATAACAATATGAAAATCTGACGGAGATTAATGTTGACAAATTATTCATGAATAATTAATCCATTAGAATTAGAATTAATAAAATTTGTCTTTGAAATGGGAATCTCTTGTTGGCCGTAATTGAGATAAAACAAGACAATAAATTTACAATCTTTAGTTTCCAGATAGAGCTGGCTTTTTAACAGAATAATTTTGTTCCTGAGAGGATTTAAACGAAGTTTAAAACAAACGAAGGCCTTTTAATATTAAATGAACAATTCAAGGTATCAGAATATTTCCTACATTTTATATTAAATCCCGATTCCGATTGTCACACACTTAACCCCATATGAGTAGGTACTGTGCGCCGGGTGTAGCACAAATGTCCTAATAACACTTCAACTAATATACCCAGTACATAACATACCGCTGTTAACCTCCAAAATATAAGCGAAGGCTGGTCAGGCATTGGTCTAGTGGTCTTAAACGCGACTGCTGAGCGTATTCGGGGTTCGACTTCCGGGTCAGGCAAAGCGTTATTGGGTTTTTCTGTATGAAAGTTCTCAGTAGCAGCACGGAGTCAGGAACCGTACTAGAAATGGGCGTAGGCACAGCTACTTTTGGTATCTAATCAAGAATTACGTTTTTTTTTTTTTTTTTAAACTTTGCCCCACACTAGGATTTCTCCTGTGTCGTGGGTACAGTTTACAAACATACATGTCACATACACACACAACCAGACCCGAAACAACTATCTGTAGATCATACAAATATTTGTTCCGTGCGGGGATCGAACCCGCGTGTGCTTTCCGAGGCACACCGTGCCTCGGAAAGCACGTAAAGTCGTGGTCCTGCACCTGATTTCTCTCCGGTCGTGTCGGATTGCCATCCCATCGGATTATGAGAGTGAAGGAAAAGAGAGAGCACCTGTGTTTGCGCACACACTTGTGCTTTATAATATCTCCTGCGTAGAAGGCTAATCTCCGGTAAGATTGGCCGCCGTGACCGAAATCCGTCAGGAAGACATTATGTGAAATGTGAATATAAAATACCTATATCTGTCTAACCCTGAGAAAACAGGCGTGATGTTATGTTATGTATCGCTCTTATCGCTCTCCATGGCTGTTATAAGGAGAAGAATAAGAAATTATACGTCCGTTATGAGCAACATTATTTACTTGGCAGTAATAACACTCGTAACATAGTGTGGTCATCACTCTGCCCGCCATGCTGATAAAGACAACATAATATTATGACTTAAGACCTCTCGTTATAGTGGCCGAAGAAGAACTAGGAAGTAGGGTTATGAAAAAAAAAATAACTTTAAAAATATCCTATCCTACTAATCTCACTTCCTACTTAATCCTCTTATCCTACGAGTACTAATATTATAAATGTGAAAGTTTGTGAGGATGGATGGATGGATCTTTGTCACTCTTTCACGCCAGAACGGCTGAACGGATCTGGATGAAATTTAGCACACAGATAGATTATAGTCTGGAATAGCACATAGACTACTTTTTATCCCGGAAAATATACGGGTTCGTAAACCACGCGGGCGAAGCCGCGGGCGGAAGCTATTACAATATATTTGTGATATTAGAATGTTGGTTCATTGGTTAAGCTGGCGCAAGTATGGCTGGTGGTAGGTCTTAAGTTTAATTCCTGGGTCAAACAACGCGTTATAAGGTTTTTCTGTTCTGTAGCAGCCCTAAATTTGAAGTTCTGACCGGTAGGCCCGCCCTCTATTACATGGGACTTAATAACAGCATCAGTTAAATGTTGGTTTACAATTGCACCTCTGCTTGACCCCTCTTGGAATACAGGCGTGATGCTATGCACCCCTTAGTATTTTGTGATAGACGGTAACCAATGTTACTTGAATCATAAAGCTCTTCAAGGTATTATTAGTATAGTAACACATCGTCATAAATCCAATTACACGAAATAAGAGCAAAAAATATAATTCCATCTTCAAGTCAGTTAACTTACCCACTGCTCATTGCTAACGACATGACCGAATCTGACCAATCGGTGACTCAAATGGCCAGTATGATGCACTTCACTTACAGACCTTTTTTTTTTTCACTTAGCCATGTTCCTTGCTATCTTTAAATCTGTAACCACGTTCAGAAAAAAAAACTGTCTTTATTAAAATGGAATAACTGTCTTTGATTTTCAGCGTAATATGTATATCGTTTATTTATTAAAACTGTAATGTACGCTAAGATATTCTTGGGACCCCACGATACAGGCTTGCCTAGTGTGGGGACCATGGTATAAAAGATCTGTCCTAATAACACATTACAATGTACAAATTAGATAAGCGGTTTATGATCTCTTATATAGGTAATAAGGTCCGTAATTTTGTATGTTGGAGAATAAATACATATTTTTTCAATTCCCATTTTTCATTTATGAAATAAAATGAAATTATTTATTTTGTAATAAGGATTTTTCAATCACTTTTACACGTCTTTTTTAAACTAGATGGCGTCGGGGTATTTATTACTTTTTTACCCTTTATTATTTTTAGAAGTCTGAATACAACAAATATAATTATTATATTTTCTGTGTTATTATCTCTTTTTACAGTTGCGTCGAATTATCGTTGAGGACTGTCCTTTGTTAATCAAGGTCCTTCGTTTTCGCTTTCGGTAAAATGTTAGGCAGGACTCTTCCCCATCATTATAATTATTTCCTCGCAGCTATTAGGGTTGTCTTAATCACACTCAGATACTAAATGAAAAAGGGTCCCATCGTCTTCTTTTGAAAATATTTTTTTTGCAATTTTTGTAGAACAAACATTTGTGTTATCTAAGTAAGTATCGCAATTTTAAAATTATTATTATTAAAAAAAATGATATGAAAGGTTTTTAAATGAAAACAAACATTAAAAAAAGAATTAGTCTCATCTTACCTCTACCTCAAAAATGAAAAAAGGTCATTAAAATTTCCAAACGTCTGCTTTTAAGTAATACTTTGTTTCTAGATATTAAAAATTAAAAGCTGCTAAATAATATGGTAAAGTAACTCTTACAAATGAATTAATTGCAGACCAAAACGGCTCTCCTATGCCGTTTCCAAGCCGGAAATGATTAAAGTTGATAATGTGAAAAGTACTCCCTAGCTTAGATTTATTGCACTGACAAATTACCAAATTAGCGGAATCTGGACTATTCGTTCAATTAACACAGTCTGGCGATATTCGAAACGATGATAATTAATGGCGAAATTTTTTTCAACAAAATTTGTTACCTGTACTTTTTGACTTTCCGATTAACGGTTTTTTAATAAATGAAAGGAATCATTATCGCTGTTGGTTTGTGATTTAAATTCTGAAAATAATACTTTAGTTTCTTAAGACTTATAGGTAGGTACAGTGTTTTTCAGAGCTTTGAAGTACTGTATATTAATATGAGAACAAGAAGTAGGTAGGTACTTCTTGTTCTACCTACATACGGTACCTACCTACAGTTTTATTTGATCCACGAATGATAGTCATTATTAGGTATTGTCATGTGATTCACGTATAAATCAACTAGCTATAAAGCAAAAATATCGCAATAAACATTCCAGCTCTGCCACCGCATGGTACGTCACTATAAAAATAATATTACATTCCATTTTCAACTTTATATCTATGGCATAAAGTCGATACACGAACGACCTTTGTTGCGTAAGATTTTTTCACAAAATGTTTTTTCCTCTCGTGTATCGAATCTAACAGCGTTCGGCTCTCTGGAATTGAAAATGTTGAAGTGAGTAAAAATGTGGTCACGGTTTGGAACGCGTACGTTTTTGTTTTATGCAAATATTCCGCGGGTACATATAGCGCGTCACTTTCAACGTTATTGGATTTTGTTGCGTGATACCGACAGTTCATCGACACGGGCTCCTGGTAGTCAATGAAAAATAAAATCGGATCGCAACTTTTTGCGGTTGCGTTTCAAAAGGCGCAAATGTGTTGCAAAAAATGTCTGAGATAAAATATCATGGAAATGTGTTATATATCGAAAATGAAAACAAAATTCATTTCTTCTCTATATCAATCAATCTTCAATTCATCATATTCTATCAATCTTCAAAAATAGTGAACGTGGTACTTATAATATGAAGATAAGAATATAACACAAATTAATAGATTCAAAAAATTTGCTTCTAAAAAATACAAAACAGTGAACGACCAACACACCAACGTTGACGCCGCTTTAAGAATGATAACGAGTTATAAATTAGAAAGCAACTTTGTAGGTACATTACATAATTCAACTGCAGCCTCATGTGACGTACTATGAGGAAATAAGCCCTGTTACCTCATCTCCGGCGCAGCCGGTGTGAGCATAAAGACGTCTCGTAATTTCTTAGCAATTTCGTCAGCTCGTGTGGTATGGAAATTCGTTACTACCGAATATGAAATCCGAAATTAAAAAGAGGTGTTGGAAGGACTGGAAATGGTGATTTTGTGCTAACTCTATAAAAAATAAATGTAGCTTGAAAAAACGACAGTTGTGATGTCATTGTCATTTTTAATTGTCTGTTTGATCGAGTTTTAGGATGAATTCATATCAGTCAGCATTGATTCCTATTTTTTTTTTTTCTATTGAAAATGACTACTTTTAATGAACCAGTATTGACGCCAGCCCTTCAGTACTTCAAACAAGATAATATCTCTTATTTCCGATCAAAAAGAACACACATACCTAAGTACCTAAATAACGCTCTACCTTCCGCAGCATGTGGTCATAAAACTTGGCATATTTGTCCGGAGCGGTTGTGTCCGCTTTTGTCCCTGCGGCCTGGGGACGAATTTGCATACAATAAAATATTTTTGTTCCCAATAGTAGTAGTACGTAGCCATTAATAATATCTACAATATTCAAGATACAAATTTGAGACACTATTAGGGTCTCAAATTTCGATTTGTGCCCAAACAATTCACGAATCCAAATTCAATTATTACCTATCGATTTAATATTATATACCTATTTTTAAATAAAAGAACATTCTAAAGTTTAAATATTTTTTAATACCTACTGTCAAGAATAAAAATTTCAATTAATTCGCTAAGCATAAGTGTTTTTTTTTTTATTTAATTATGTATTTTTATCTAAGTAATAATAATGATCGACAATTGAAAGTATTATGCGTTAAATCAGGGATCTGGTCTTGCTTTATATCATTAGATATAGGTACGTAGCAGGAAAACATCCGATTCGTCGTCAATTTGATTTATGTGATTTTGAAAGGTAGTTTTTACGATCATACGAACGTAATCGAATAGCCATATAATCCGGTAGAATGTTCGTTTCCGAGTTACAGGTTAAATTTTCTGTTTGATAAATATTTATGTAGAATAATATGAGATATTAGAATATTTTTCCTTATAACATTTCCAGCCCGTTGCTAGGGAAAACTCTGGTAATAAGCCTAAAAAGTAGGTTAGTCTGGTCGTTAACTCATTACATGCATATTAAGTTAATTAGTGGTCTTGTATATTGTAATTGACGGCACGGTTGGCGCAGTGGTTGAGAGATCGACTGCTGAGCTACGTGCCGCGGGTTCGATTCCCGCACGGAACAAATACTTGTATGATCTACAGATAGTTGTTTCGGGTTGGGTCTTTGTGTATGTGAATACACATCGTGCCTCGGAAAGCACGTAAAGCTGTTGGTCCTGCGCCTGATCTCTCTCCAGTCGTGTCAGAATGCCGTCCCATCGGACTATGAAAGTGAAGGAATAGAGAGAGCACCTGTGTTTGCGTACACACTTGTGCTCTATAATATCTCCTGCGTAGTTGGCTAATCTGCTGTGAGATTGGCCGCCGTGACCGAAACCGGTCAGAAGGACATTATTATTATTATATTGCAATTATATAACAATATTAGCCAGTACTTTCTCTATTTATAATACGTTTGGTTTTATAATTAGCATTAATTTAATTTGTCAGAATTAAGCTTGAAACACATTACTGTGTGGTGGAGTGTCGATGCGCACAATTTATCAATCAAATAAATCTGTTTTGGAATAAGGGAAAATCACAACGATTTCTGATTAGCTAAGACAACGCCCGAAAGGCAACAACACGACAAATCCCAACAATTTGTATTTACCGATTCAACGCCTAGAAACTTAAATTTGGATTGTACAAAGCATTTTCTCAACTCCACTCGTTCGAAAACAAAATAGATTATGTACGCGCCAATTTTTTTGAAAACTTACTAAATAAATTCGCTAACACTCACATAGGCGAGAGAGACTTTGACCCAATAAGAAAATGGGGCTCGTCGCGTCGTACGGAGCCAGTCAAGTGGCATACTGATAAAATAAGATTAGGCATGTTCAACATACTAAGATGCTTAGCATCTGTTTAACATAGTACTTCATACTTTTGAGGGAGTTTCTTTCTAAACGGCACGGTCGACTGCTCGGCGAGATGTCACGGGTTCGATTTCCGCACAGAATATATATTTGTATGACCCAATAGTTGTTCCGGGTCTGGATATTTGTGCATTTGTCTTTGTAAACGCACCGACGGTAAAGAAATTATTTCTAGTGTTGAGCTACATATGTTAAATTTCATTCTCGGCATGGGATTCGCTTGGAATAGTAGAAAAACAAAGAAACTATAAAAATAAATACAGGATCTATTATCGAATTCCATCTCTCTTATCATAATACAGTTAACTTTGAAATGCGAATTGAATTTGCCCTAAGTTATTAAGAGCCAAACTTCGGCTTTCCTTTATTGTTTAATGGGTATTATTAATTAAATTAAACGTTTCCAATTCAGGATAGCTAGCGCATTACACTGTTTCCTAGCGGCAAGTTCCTATAAGTTAGTGACTTGATAGGAACTTTGATGTATATAATCAACCACGGTTGATGGCACGGTTGGCGCAAGTGATTAGCTTTCTGCCCTAAGCAAGGGCGGATCCAGAGGGGGGGGGGGGGTCATTGGGGTCATGACCCCCCCCTGGGCTGGTTCTAGGTCGACCACTGATAATTTTTCTAATCGCATTGATCGTACAGTATTTATTATTGTAATCAAATAGGAGCCTGTCCCGACTAGACTTCAAACATGTGACCCCCCCCTGACTTGAAAGCTGGATCCGCCCTTGGCCCTAAGTGTCGCACGTTCGAATCCCGCACGGAACAAATATTTGTATTATCTACAGATAGTTGTTTCAGGTCTGGTTGTATGTGTATTTGACATCTACATATGTTTATAAACTGTACCCACGACACAGGAGAAAAACAAAAAACCTCGTTCCCTGATAATTGAAATATTAAAGAAGCTTGAAATTTTGTGACCATGAAATAAATTGAATTAATGGTACCACTCTAATGTCTATTTAATTCGGCAATGTTGCTGTTGTGTCTTGTATCCACTAAAGCGAAGCGGAGACGAGAAAGATTAACCAAAACAAAAACTAATATTTGAGCGGAAAATATTGGAATCTTATTGATTATCCTGTCACTTATCCACCCCAATACGATTCAATGGCCAAGCAGCCTTACAGCCTAAATATTAGGAGAAAATAACCCATAAAACGTTTCAACCACGCATTAAGAAGTGCCCTCACAAAACCAATTACGGGCATTATGAGTGCTCATATAATTCTCCATTTGCACAGGTAGACGCCTCGCCGCCTATTCCAGCGATCATGATGGAATTTCGATAAACGCCGCCGGCCTCAAACGACGTTCCGATGCAAAAATTGACGTTCCAAGAGAGCTTTAAGGTATAAGGTATAAGGTATAAACGGGCTGGTTTCCGCAAATACACGCTTAAGCGCATTTTTTGCGTCGGGGTGGGAATAATGTCAGTTTATTCGATCCACCCCAGTTCTTCGAGAAATGCCAGCAGTCGCTTGACGTTGCTGGCTATTTCCCGGAGGGTACCTGGGTTTCCGAAGTACTTGGCCCTGTATGTGGCGACCTCAGGGCAGTTCAGTAGCACGTGGGCTGCCGTTTCTTCCTCCTCCATGCATGCTCTGCACAGAGGACTGTTTGTAATTCCTATAACGAAAAGATGTTTATTGAAGGAGCCATGTCCGGTGAACGCTGCTGTGACTGTACGAAGTTGTTGCTTCGTCAGTCGGAGCAGTTGGCTGGTTGTGCGTCCGTTAATGGCAGGGAGAATATCCTTCGTCTGCCTACACTCACCAATACATGACCAGAGGTTTTTGTGTCGATCATTGGTGCGTTGTCTTACCATACTGCGTAGATAGCTGAAGGGGAGTGGCGCTATAGGCTCGGGTCCTACCACGCCCATGCTCGACCCTCTTCTAGCTAGTTCGTCAGCAGCATCGTTACCCCTAGAGCCGCTGTGTCCTTTGATCCATTGAATGGTTATTTTATTATGATTGCCTACCTGATTTAGTCGTTGGTGGCACTCGTATATCAACTCGGAATTGACGGTGTAGCTATTAAGGGCTTGCAGAACCGCCCTGCTGTCCGAGAGTATGCGAATAGGGTATTCCGTGACACCTCTTGCTAAGGCCGCTGAGGCCGCTAGAGTGATGCCCCTGCACTCTGCTTGGAATACTGTGTTGTAGGCCCCTAGAGGTGTAGAGATATTTATGTTTAGGTCCTCCGAGAAAATACCTGATCCGGTACCTGCGCTTGTTTTGGACCCATCCGTGAAGATTTGAAGTTCTTTAGGGCATAGCCCTGAACTTTGTTGTCCTTCGTGGAGTTGAATTTTGTATTTTTTGTCAAAAATGAACTGTTTTGGTATGCGGTCATTGATTGCCTGCATGATGGGGAAGTCTCTATAGAGTTCATCTAGTATAGAAGTGTGAGTGTTGAGTGTACTACAGTTTCTCCAGAGACCCAGAGACTTTAATCTCACCGCTGACATGGCTGCTTCCTGCTGTATAAATAGATGTAGCGGTGGGAGATCTAGCATGGCTTCTAGGGCTGCAGTCGGGGTGGTTCTCATGCAGCCTGTAGTTGCCAGGCAAGCGAGTCTCTGGATTCGCTGCATTTTGTTTGCTATTGTGCTTACCTTGGTTTTATGCCACCATACTATGGAGCCATATGTGAGCATAGGGCGGATCACCGTCTTGTATAGCCACAGGATTATTTTAGGGGAAAGTCCCCATCTTTTCCCTATCATTCTCCTGCACTGCCAGAAGGCGATACTGGCTTTGTTTATTTTGTTTTCTATGTGATTACTCCAGTTTAATTTACTGTCCAGAGTGACGCCTAAGTACTTAACTTCTGTGGACAGTTGGAGTTCGGTATTGAACAGTTTAGGTAGTCGGTAGTGTCCCAGTGCTCGTTTTCGGGTAAACATCACTAGTTCCGTTTTGGTAGGGTTGACTGACAGGTCGTATTCTTCACACCAGCGTTCAACAGTCCACAGAGCCTGTTGTGTGAGATCACAGATGGTGCCTGTCACCTTACCTGAGATGAGGATGGCGAGGTCGTCTGCGTATCCTATTGTATAGTCTAGGTTTGAGTTTAGTCTTGAAATCAGATCGTTGATGACCAGATTCCATAGTAAGGGTGATAGAACTCCACCTTGGGGGCAGCCTCTGGCTATTATGGCTGATGAGTCATCTCCTTCAAGGCGGACTACCCGCTTGCTGAGCATGTTTGTTATCCAGTCTATGAGCATGGGTTCCACGCCATGTCTCGATAGGGCTGCGTTGATACTGGAGAAGTTCGTTTTGTCGAAAGCCCCCTCGATGTCTATAAAAGTACCTAGGCAGATGCTTTTTTGTTGTATTGCTTCCTCTATTTTGCCGACCACTAGATGAAGCGCAGATTCCGTTGATTTGCCTTGGCTATAAGCGTGTTGGTTAACGTGTAGTGGTATTGTTTGAAGCGCACCTTCTCTCAGCTCCCTCTCACAGAGCCTTTCCAGGGTCTTTAACATAAAGGAGGTCAAGCTGATTGGTCGGTAGGATTTCGCGTTTGTGTAGTCGCTTTTACCTGGTTTGGGGATGAAAATGACTTTGACTTCCCTCCACCTTTGGGGTACATATCTGAAGGCTAGGCATGCCTTTAGAATGGTGATCAGGTTTCTGGTGATTGCTGACCTTCCCCATTGCATCAAGGCAGGAAAGATGCCGTCTGGTCCTGCCGCTTTGAAGGGCTGAAAGGTGTTTATTGCCCATTGGAGTCTTTCTAGCGTGATGACTCTGTTTGCGTAAACCCAGTCACTTGTCGTGGGTATGAATGGTGTATCAAGCCAGTTGGTTACCTGTGTGAAGACGCATCCTGGGAAATGGGTTTCGATGAGGACGCGTCTGGTTTCCTCTGGCGATGTTGTGAGAGTGCTATCTGGTTTTCGTAGGGTTACAGGACCGGATGAGCTTTGTTGCGCTAAAACCTTCCTTACCCTATTAGCTTGTTGACAAGATTCGATGCTACCACAGAATTTCTTCCATCCCATAGTGCGTCTACGTCTTATGCATTTTTTATAGATGGATTTTGCTGCCCGGTAATTGTCCCAGTCTGCGTCTTTTTTGGTGTTCATTGCCCTATTAAGAGCCTTCCTTACCTTTTTGCGTTTCCGATCCAGTTCCGGCCCCCACCAGGATTGTTTGCCCGGTGTTTTGGCCGGAGTTGTCTCTGGGCACGCTGTGTGGTAACAATCAGTCATATCTTGAGTTAAGCTGTTTACTTGTTCGTCGATTTGGGTCGTGTTCCCCGGGGTGATGGGGTTGATTGTATGGGACAGTTTAGAGACTATAAGTTGTGTGTATTTGTTCCTGTCCGTTCTGCGTGGGTTTCTGGTTGGCGGAGTCGGTGGTGTAAACACCTGAAGGTCGTATCGTATCCATCGATGGTCCAAGAGAGCTTTGCTCAGGATATTACACAACACTAAGTTGGTGAGATGAGAAATGAGGACAATGATGTCTGGACTAGATTATATCAATAGGTATATGAAACCTATCTTTGATCGAGACTAGGGCTCCAGACAGACACTTTAAGCTTTTTATAAGTTTTCTTCAACCATGGCATATGTTTGAAGAAAACCTACTTATTCAAATTCAAATTTAAATATTTTATTTGCTATTAAATATGGTTAAATTCGGTGTTACATAATAATATTTACATGCAAATATTAACCTTCAAAGTATTATAGTACAAGTTACAAATAGGTCACTGTTTTATTCTTAAAATATTCTTTAAGCGAGAAAAAACATTTATCAATTAATCATCCACGTAATGCATTGAATATTCTTATGCACTATGGTAATATGTAGTTTCTTCGATATAACTCAGTTCTCATTTTTGGGATTTTTAACTTATTTGGAAACCTACATTCAAAATGACAGTCAAGTCCCCAAGTTTTTTGAACATATTTAAATGGGACGAAATAAGGATCGAGGATTTGAATCATTACTGCTCTAACGGTTACGAAAACATCGTGAGAGAATTGGCGCGTCCAGCCAAAAAATCCAACACCCATCAATGCGTACCGGGTCTGCGTATTGGTTTTCGGCCCTATCTCTTGTCCCAGGGCCGATCCCTAGCAGAGAAATTAGAAATTTCACGATAAACATTCTTTGCGAGGCGCAATGAGGTTGGACGTCTCATTAATCATGCCAAAATGTCAACCTCACATGCACGCGATGCACACTGCCACCGACTGACGACGACGTGGCCATGTTGACCAACAGATGACGCCATGATTAATTGTTAAAATAGGTACACACGGCAAAATGCATTCATTATCACATACTTATCCGCGACCCGTAAGCAATAGATACCTATTTTTCATATCTTTACGTAAGAATAATACTCAAAGACTTTGATACGAAACCCTAATATAGTAACTTCTCTAAAAGAACCCGTCGACTAGATATAAAAGTGTATTACCAAAACAAAAACCTCCTTCGGTCTCAGGTGAGACGTTTTCCAGATTTTACCTTCATTAATTAGGTGTGGGAGGCAGAAGTACGTGATTAGCAGGGGTTTCGTTGGTTATATGAAAGTTTTTCGCAATTTCCCGGATCAAGTTTAAATCAGATTAGCTAACGCTTCGTATTCCCTATTTTATCTTAGATTTTTTATTAGGGTTGTTTTGTTTTTAATTTATCAACTAATTAAGTTTCTACCCATTAATAAATACAAATTAGAAATTAGAGTATACTTGCTGCCTCATTAGTCTAGTGGTCGCAAACGCGTGAGGTCCTTGGTTTGATTCCCGGGTCGGGCAAAGTGTTATCGGGTTTTTCTGTATGGAAATCTTGAGTATGACAATAGGTTCGCCCCCTGTTACATGAGACTCAATAATGGCATCAGCGAAATGTGGGTGTACAATAGTAAACCTTTGCCCAACCCTTCGGGAAATACAGGCGTGGTGGTATGGTGTTCATAGAATATGCTTTCATCAATCGCCTTCTATACAGTGCCGGATTAACCACGTAGCAAGAGTAGCAATTGCTACGGGCCCCGCGCAAAAGGGGCCCCCTTTATCCAAGTACCCCGAGTATCCAAAACGTAATTTTTTTAATAATGAATTTACTCACAAAATCGTGAACGTTACAACTGTTTTCCAACTAAGACAATCCACGTCAGACAATCGGTAACCGATTATTTTGTTGGCGAAAATAAAACACAGAATTTCATATGGTAAACGCACAAGTTCTACAAAAATTTACTTTATACTTAAGAGCCCATAGCGGATCAAGGTCTCCTCGATAGACTTTGCTACGGGCCCCGCGCTTGCTTAATCCAGCACTGCTTCTATATCATAGTTCAAGTGTTCATAGATTATCACCAACGAATACATGGCATAGTTCGTATTTCACGAAGCAAAAACTCAATATTTTCGCACCAGCACAACTGGGATCTAACACGACACCTCGTTATGGCTCATAGGTACTATTCAAATAAAGATTTATCCTTCCAACTGATTGCAGACGTGAATTCTTATTGCGAAAAACGAAATAAAAATATTTGACGGAAAAACTTTTCATAACTAAAAATAAGAAATAACCTTTATGCTCCAGAAATAGTTTTCACATGAAATAGGATCTTGTATGTCTGGTGCCCTTTTACAGATGACTTTGATAATTGATTTTGGAAGTTTTAAGGGCAAAGGTTAAGCTTTATATCTCCTTTTGGTGACCTTCACAAGACAAGACAAAGGTTAAACAAAAGAGACACGTCGAGACACCATTCTGAAGTTTCATTATTATATATACATACATATATATATATATATATAGCTTAGTGCCATCTACCGGACATAGTTCCAGACTCCGTGCAGTTACTGAGAATTTCCATTGGTACATAAAAACCCAACAACGATTCTAATCGACGATTTCATATGAATCCAGATCCCAGTTTCATGTCAATCTTCTGATTAACGTTTAAAACTCACTCATTGACTGACTGAGATTTATAAATGACACACTAGCTAGGTCTTGCATATTATGTTTTATTTGTATACTTAAGAAAATAAAAAATAAATATTTTTTTGTATATCATCCCCTAAATGTAGCGACGGGTATTGAAGCTCGTTTGAAAATGTAGATAATGTAGACAAAGTCCCAGGCAAAGGTAATATTATTACCTAACACATACTAAAGCGTAGTTACCTACTTAAATAACAATATACCTACCTACGGAGTATGAACATATTCGTTAGCTGAATGTCAGTTTCTTGTTCTCTCTGAGAAGCAAAGAAAGTCTCAACAGAGTTGTAGACTTTTTCCTCAATTTTGTTGACTTGAGCCATCGCTAAGGGACTTAAACAACTGGTCAAGAACAATCACAGGAGTAAGGTACCTAAGTAAGTACGAAATTAATGGATACTGTCCGCGACTGCACGGATATCAAGGAAAATCTCTGAACCAGAATATTCATCATGGTTATATATATATTTTAAATTAATAATCCCCCCTAGGTACTTTCATTTTTCAGCTGGTTTGGGCTAGCTGTCGCAAATGCGACTGCCGAGCGTGTGGTTATCAATTCCCGGGTAAGGCAAAGTTTTATTATTTCACACTAATAATGTTTTTGTATAATTTTTACTTTTCTTATCTGATTAGTGTGTAAATATAGTGTATATAATATTTATAGGTAATTGTAGAAAGATTAAAATATGTTATATGTTTATTTTCAAAATAAAAAATACATTCCAATCTTAACAGTAACAAAATTCTAAGATTAATAATTCTAAGAGATACCTAGACACTGAGCTGTTACCCAAAAATTATCACACAGAATTGGTGAACCGGTGCGCTTTGCATAAAATTGGCTTCACATTATCGTTGTGTCCTGTTCTGCTGTATTAGCCAATCAAATCTCCTCGTTATATGACGCACAACGGAACAGTTTTATTTGAGTAGTCAACATAACACGACACATTTGCCGGTCACTTAACCGGTGTCAATACAGGTGCGATGGCATATTCATTTTTCAACTCCCCGCACTATCAATCACCCGTTACCTAATGGAAAGGTCAACGTATATTACGCTAATAAATAACACGCAGATATATCCCGAACATTATTGTTTAAATAAATCATCGACAGCTTTGGCCAGCCATGTTTGTTCGCCAAACTAATGTAGGTGTTCTCATATGACTTTTTTAATATGCTCCTTGTATAAAATATGCGCGGGTTATGATGTAGATATTATTTTGACGAAATAATATATTTCATTATTGGTTTATGCGAGCTTATTGATAGATTTACTTAATTTTATTTGTCTAGAAAACTTACAGTTTAATTGAAATTCGATAATCAATAGAACTGAAAGCCATTAAAAAGTATTTACAGTTATATTATAAGAAATGCAAAGTAAATTTCATATTACGAAAAAGAGTGTTTTGTGGCAATATCTACCATGGTTGTTAAGGCGGAGACGATCGCATACCCCGACAAATTCAAATTTTATTTGGTCATTTACTATTGGCATAAACCTACAATATATTATTGATTAACAATTAGCGAAAAACCAAATAAGATTATAATTTGGCGGGCTAAGTAAGCGCCTCCGCCTTAACTGGCCACCTTATTCTAGTTTATGTAAGTTAACCTTAAATAATTTCAGTTTAAATATTTATATCATAATTTGCAGGATTGGAAACATTATTCATAGATACTTTTTAATAAAAGGTTTACTAAGAAGAACTTTTCTTAAATATATTTCCATTAACCCATTTTATAGTACGTTAAATAAAACATTATCAAGGCTTTATACACCGATAAATACGTTTATAAACTTTGAATGTAATAAAGGCGTTCGCATTTGTTTAAATCTATTTACTATTCAACATTAAACAAAAATTCACAGTTCAGAGAAATAGTGTATTTCATTTTGTTCGAGTTTAGTTGGTGATTAGACCCTGGCTAGACAAGTACTTTAGTTTCAATTTATCGCAAAACACTAAAGATCAGCCACGACAAGGGTTTTTGGCAATTGATATTAATTTAAAACGATTAAACTAAGTAATATTATATTTAAAATGAATTTCAGATTTGAAGAACAATATTGTTAATTAATTACTTAGAAATACCGTTTTTAATTGTAAAAGCGAGATTAAAATCTTGCTAAAGGTAGTGGTTTTAGCAATATCCTCTACCGTATAACAGTAAAATTGCAGAAATAGATGAGAAAACATTTATAGGTTTTTAAGGATATTTTCTTTGTTTTATAAAAAGGATTTTTCCAGTTTTGTGAGTACAATTTACAAACACTTTACTTTTACTCTGTAGGTACATACAATTATCATCACATACCACGGAAAGCCAGTCACTTAACCGCTGTACTTCCCTGTCACATCCTTAAATGTTAATAGGTACGTTTCTTATGTTATAAAGAACGGGTAGTTGAGTGTTTTACAAGTAGATTTGCTACCCTGAAACTGGGTAAAGTCAAATTTGATTCAAAGTCATACCAAGACATCATCATGTAATATGTACGCTTTCGTTTAAAATTCTATATTCATAATTTACAACTTGTAATGAACACAGACACAGAAATGTTCTCGAAGAAAAAATATGAAAACACGACTCACCATTTATATTGAACTTTTATTTATGAACCCTAGAATTTCCACAAAAACCTCAGAAATTGAATAGCTGGGAGATCTTACAGGGATGTGGTTGGCTTTGTGGGCAGATACAAATAATGTTAAGCGCCAGATTCACATGTAGCCCAGTGAAAGGGCGGCTTATATTATATTCATGAGCGGAGCGTGCCAACTGTTTCCACTGGCCATTTCGCTTTTAAATCCACCGTTTGGATATGGAACATTCCTGCTTTGCTTGCAATGGAAATGTCTGAAGTAACAATACTGTCATCTTTTATTCTCACTTCATAGTACCGGTCTATGAACATGCACAACTGTAAACAGTGAAAGCTTACGAGCGTCTATGATGATTCTGTTTATTCAAATTATATACACACTAGCGACCCGCCCCGGCTTCGCACGGGTAGCAGTGTTTAGACTTAACTTAGATGTTGGGTGCTGCTGGCTGTATGTAGGTGCTGGTGTTTGAGTGCTGATTGCCAGTGGAGTTAAATAAAAAGCAAGGATAATAATAATCGTATACCGTATATTTGATAATATCATAATATAATATATCATAATATCGTATATTTGACCGTGCCACAGTTGGAAGAGAGGGAACAAAGTTGCCCTATAAAGTATGAGTATTTTACATTTTGTGTTGGGTGTTGCCTACATTAATAATTGAAATACCCAACAAGCAGAGCATATACGCCTTCATTTTTCTTCTATCGTAGTGTCGAGCATTTACTCGACGCACGTCAGTAAAACTCTGGAAGCTTTCAGCATGATTTTTTTTTGACATCTTCAACTATCATCGTCTTATTTCAGCCAATTTACACAAAACCTTAACGAATTATACACCAAAACCTTCCTCATGAATCACTCTGTCTATTGGTGAAAATTACATGAAAATCCGTTTAGTAGTCTTTAAGTTTATCGCGAACAGACAGACAGACGCGGCGGAGGACTTTGTTTTATAATATGTAGTGATATAATTTTATTTGGTCGGCTTAGTTGATACTAAAAGCTCGTTTCTATTCAATGTTATGTAGCAAAAGGTATCATGAACATATAATCTTACGTTTAGCTTTATTTTTGAGTACAGTGTAGCTAGATGATAAAATCGTATTGACAATTTTGCTACGATGTAGCTGATGTGATGACGTCACGGCTTCGCTTGCTACGCTGTTGTAGCAGTTTACGTCTAGAATTTAAACTAACGATTGTTTATTTTTATTTTTGTTCCTTGTTTTTGTTATTTTTTTATTTATTTAGTTAGCAAATTTAGATTATTTAAGTTTATTAAGTTATTTTATGCAAAATATTATAAGTTTAGCAGCTTCATACTCAGTAGGTATATACTAAAAGAAAAACTTATTTTCTTATAATTTACAAAGATATCCAGACTCAGATTTTCCCGCTTCGCTAGTGCCTAGATAATACTAGCCCTCCTTTACCCTCTTTCACGCAGTGAAAGGTCTCTATGTACTTATCGTAAACCCTACTTAGAAGTTGCTTTCTATTGTTGTGGTAAAAGGCCTTTCTGTAAATGTTCATAAATAGACATCTAGCTAAGTCTGTAAATTCGAAAATTATTCGCCAACTAGAGACATTATAACATAAAATAATCTATATGGAAAATTATGTGGATATATGTATATAAATTCAAATTAAAATTTGTACACTTTATTATTCCTAAGAATTCGTGATTATTAAGAGAATAGAAGAAGAGAATTATTAAGATTATTATGAGTGATATTCCGCTTTTATATACATAGACGAAACACTAATTAGACCGAGTACCCATACCTACCAGGTGTAAAATATAAGGAGACGTAAATATAATAAAGCTTTATTCACATTACGTAGGGCGTGCGCAAGCGTAACGAGTTCAATCGCAATAGAATACGAGAGTATGTTGACGATGCAATGGACTCACGGGCAATGGACGGGCGACAGAGAGAACTGGCACGTGCGTCCGCCAACAATGTTCTCCCTTAGATATTCTATTCTATATATCTATATATGTATATAACATAGCACAGAATCACGCATGAAGGGTTGAAGGAACTCACCCATATTTCACCAATGATGTTATTAAACCCTAGTTATTGAAACGAGCCTATTTAATTGCCATCTGGCGTGTCTTTATAAACTACGGGCTGCTACTGAGGATTTCGTAAAAGAAAAACTCATATTCAACCTGAGAATCGAACCCAGGAGCTCCATAGCTGCGCTTCCGACCATCAGACCAATTTCGGACCAAGGCAGTTTCGGATGCCGTACCGAAATATTTTTTATTTCAGGTTAAATTCGTGCCGACGGGCGTGCACGACTCTGTAATATGAATAAACCTTTACAAAGAATCTTGGCTTACCAAGATTCTCAGTAAAGCTTTTAGACTTATCTAAATGCTAAAGTAACTGTGCTTATTGACTTACATTCATTAATAATGGAAACACAATCACGTCGACAAGGCGGTCAGTCAAGTGAACGAGTAATAAGTTGTCACGCTTTGTGTTACCGCTTTATTTGTCATAGTTACCGTTTGCCGCTAATTTACTCCTCATTTTATGTCCGGCTAATGACAGTATTAAACTATTTATAGAGCTCGTTTTGCCGTTTATATTATAATAGATGCTGCTAAATATATGTATATTGTACTAACTCTTGCCCACGCCTGCGTACATTTTATTTATATTTATTATCTAATTAGTCTTTATGCAATAGTAAAAATAATCCTATATCCTTCTACGGGACCCAGGCTACCTCTTTGTAAAATTTCATAATGATCGGTTCGGTAGTTTAGTCGTGACGACGTAACAAACAAACTGACAGTTATTTTCGCAGTTATAATATTCTGGATGTATATTATTCGAAAAGAGCCTCCGTAAGAGGCCCACGTAGGGTTGTCAGGCCCAAAAATAAGAATGCCGGACACAGATTCATATTTAACCGGATACTTTGCTCAGAAAGCCTAAAACACTGGTTTCTAAAAAAAAACAATTTTGATAATTTTCGTATCTTTTGGCGGGCTGGGTTTACCAAAAGCCGGACAGGGGGGACTTGCATATATTTAGCCGCACACGATTGTAAAAACCCAGATATATCCTGTCATGAGTTGTATCTACTTTCATATTTATATAACACCAAGAGTAAATAATGACCAGTAGAATTTCAAATCTGATGTTTATTTTTTATGGTGATGATTCCTCATATATGAACAGAATACTGATTAGGGATGTTACGGAGGTGGATTTATCGGAGGCGGAATCGGAGTCGGAGGTTCTCATAGTGACCTCCGCGGAGTCGGAGGTGAATCGGAGTCGGAGTCGGAGCAAATCTACGAATGTAAAATGTAAATAAATAAGAAAGAAGAAACTTGTCGCAACTCGTTCACTCTTCGTTCATCAGTTGCACAGAACACATACTCCGTCAGTTGTCAGTGTCACGCAGAAAGCGCTCGGTAGCGCTGCAGCGATAGCAAGTTATAACTTGTAACTCCGATATATGCCTCCGTTTTAATATATCGGAACCGGAGCCGGATTCGGAGGTGTAATTTTAATCGGAGGTTCCGACATATCGGATTCGGAGTCGAAGCTCCGTAACATCCCTAATGCTGATGCTTACTGTTCCTCAAAAGTAAGATAGTGAAGACACTAACCACAATTTATTTTAATTTTTCTCCTTTTTTTTATTGACACTTTCCCTCAAAGTGTAATCCTCTGTAATACCTCGTGTCGTATAAAAGTATTTTAATATAAGAGCGTTTGCTGTAAAGTCGAAACATTCTCTCACATTTTTACCGTCTTAACGTACTCATTATTTTTTCTTTAATAATCGAGAAAATTTTGACCTACTTGGAAATACCAAAATGTCTACCGACATTCAATTCAGTATTTTTTTTTATATTCAATCTGATTTCCGAAACTTCGTTTGAAGTGTCGACACACAAAAGTTAGGTCGTTTTCTTTTATACAGGGAGTTTGCTCATCCAATTTTTTCTCTCAATTTGATGACTTTTTCATTTTACCCGATTCAAACGACGAGATTTGGAAATTAGCGTTCGTATAAGGTGAAAGCGCTAGCTTACCTCGAAAAAATTCAAATTTTATTTGATTTTTCGCAAATTGTAAATCAATAATACACTATAGGTTTATGACAATAGTGAACGCGAAAATAATTATAATATATTTAACACTTTGTACCTAAACTTTGACTTAAAAATCGTCATCATAGCTACAAAGGTCCAAATTCTGGCTAACTTTCCAAATCGTCAATATTCTTCGATACATTTTTTACGCTTATTGTTTTTACCAACAAAATAAAACAAAAAAGTGCATCTAGATATTTTAAAAAAATTAAAGCTTTGTACCTTTGACAACTGGACCTTTGGAGGCAATTTTAAAACGCCAAGATTTTAGGTGCATAAGAAAAAAAATCAAAGATGACTGATTTAGCCCTAAATAAATTGAGACCGATTATATTACTAAAACAGAGCATTATTCACATTTCCACTGTCTAACATAGTCTAACAGTACAAACTATTTAACAACGTTTACCAAACTTTATTTATTGAATCTGCAGAGAAGTTTAAAATTACGGTCTAGGTAAAGCAATTAATAAGGACTTCAGCCAGTCAGGACTGGCTGAAAAAAATGTATTATGAGACCTATTTTAAATGTTCATTATTACTTTCCGACAATTTCAATTCGACTTGCCCCGATATCGCTTCAACCAGCGTTCAAAAGTATCTCAACAAAAGTAAAAGTTAAAAACCCCCGAACTCAACAAGTCCATTGAAACTTTTTCTTAAGTGAAATCTTTTACATCCAACGCATCGTAATTTTTGGGGACAAGAACCGCCGTCGTTTTTCTATTTAACCCAGCCCTTTCCATTATAACTCGTGTAACTTGGTTTTTGGACGGACGCCTTGGGCACGACCTAAAAGTAGGGCTGGCAAGTTTCAAAAGATAAGTTCAGTTAATTTAATTAAGAGTAATTTGAGTGTTTATACAAAATCTAGAAAGCGGATTTAAAAGTATGTACTCGTTTGTACCTATTTATAAAGCCAAATAATATTGAGATTTAAATTGAGAGCAAAAATGATCACTTATACGTTTTAATTGGTGTTGATTTTCCAAACAACTTGAGATCTAAGTGTTATACACTTGACTGATAAATACCTAAGAACTATTGATTAAAATATATAGGTACTGATCATCGACAACCTTAGCTATTTACAATGCTATTTATATTAAACGAAAGCAGTAAGTAATAGCCTAGCGGTTGAACGCTTACCTTCCATGCAGGAGGTCTGAGTTCAACCCCGCACCTGACTTTTCGGAACCATAATATGTGCGATAAAATTTGATTATCACTTGTGTTTACGGTGAAAGAAAACATCTTAAGGGAACCTGCACACTTGAGAGGGCTCTATGAAGTTCTTGATGGTGTCTGTAGTCTGCCAACCCGTAACGACCCAGCGTGGTGGACTAAGGCCTAATCTTTCTCATTGTGAGAAGAAACCTTTGCCCAGCAGTGGGACAGTGATAGGTTGAATTTATTTATTTAGGTAAAATCAAACAAATATTTATAAAACTATTGAAACATTAATTGGATTCATTGTCCAACACCAATTTTAATATGCCAGACTCACAGTCGAGTCGCACAATAGCGGCTCGTTTTCCTCCAAGCTAGTGTCAAGTAGTTTTTAACGTTTGAATCGTTTGAACTTCAAATAAATAAGCCGCGGTTAAAGTATTATCGTTCTGCAAAAAGTTCTTTGACGTGTTTTAGGTCATAATTATTTATTTTGAAAACCGAGAGACCACAAATTGTCTTCTTTGAAAAAGTAATAACCCCTTTTATATATGAGTATATTTTTTTTTATCTTCTAGTGTTAGGAGCTATTTCACCTCGATTAATTTTCTTGCTTCCGTAAAAAAGTTATTTCATAAAAATATATTCTATGTACATAATTATATTTTACTAAGATCTTGTATCATTTGTTTATCATAAGGGATTCAATAAACGAAATTCCCGTAAGTTTGTCAAATTAATTCCGATGGAATTTAAATGCAATCCTATTTTTAAAAACCAATTTCAATCAAATCCCTAATGTGACAGCCCTACCAACTAAGCTGTTCGCTTTGGTTTCTTATTTAAGACGACACGGTTGGCGCAGTGGTTAAGCGATTAGCTTTCTGCGCTATGTGTCGCGGGTTCGATCCCCGCACGGAACAAATATTTGTATGATCTACAGATAGTTGTTTCGGGTCTGGTTGTGTGTGTATGTGACATGTATGTTTGTAAACTGTACTCACGACACAGGAGAAATCCTAGTGTGGGGCAACGTATTTTTTAAAAGCATTTATGTATTGGGTAAAACAGATTGTCAGTCTGTCGCCTGTAGAAGTTTTACATATTTACCATATACCTATATATTCAGCAAAAGGTTCTTTACATATGTATATATTTTCTTTTATTATTCGCCTTTAATATGTTTTGTGACACTTACTTTTCTTTCAAGAAAGATTGGATTTCCGGTACCCTTATTTGATTAAAACTTTTTTCTAATTGTGAGAAATAATTTGAAAAAATGTTTTTGTATAAATAGTACATACCTTCTCCATTCGGTTACTGAATTCTATCAGTAGTTGCGGAAGTCCTTACGAAGCATTTATATTTCTATTAGCCACGTGGAAATGACAAAGGATATTAATGAAAATCAAATTTCCGTGCTCTGAGGCTTAATTAATAGAACGCCCAGGCTTTGAGGCTTAGCCTATGCATAGATGTAGGTAGTATTACCGATGATAATACCAAGCTTACCACGAGTGCAAGAGGAAATAGAGTAGGATAAACACGATGGTACATAAAATTAGGTTTTGATTGGTGTATCTGTATATAACGTGATAGGGCTAATGAGGCTAATTTAAAAGGATAATTAGGCTTAACTTAATTTAATATAATAGTGATGAAAATATTATAGATATTATTATAATTGATATCTTTGTGATGATGGATAATTTAGGGTTTTCATATTCTCTTCCTGGTTATATTAAAACCACTGGAGCACTAATCTGACTAGTTATTGGTAGGTATCGAATGGACGTGCTAACGATCCGTTTACACGATTGACTAAACTATAACACTAATAAATCCGCACCCCTTTTAAAGTTATCTTTGCAAAAATCGCCTTAACATGCCAACTGCTTCATTAATTTAACTGAAAATTATTAATGCTTCGCAGCTGTCATAAAATTATTTGACACGCCAGTTGAAGTTAAATCACATGTGGTTAAGCATTTTATTGCTAATTAACACGCGATGCAGGACGCGGATAAACTTAGCTACGTAATATGTATAGCTAGCCAGCTCACACTTTTATAGATAAAGGCACAAGCATCAACTAATGCCCCTGTCAACTTTGTACACAACCAATGAGATACGTGTGATATAAATAATAATGATAAAATAAATAAATGATTAGAGTATTATAAATAAATAAATTCAGCGCATTCTTGTCTCACTGCTTGGCAAGTGCCACATCTCAAAATGAGAAAGTTTATGTCTTTAGTCCACCACGCTGGCCCAGTGCGGGTTGGCGAACTACACGCAACATCGAAAAGAGGTTAAGGTTAGGTATGTAATAAAAAAAATCCGGCCCCTGTTGAGCTTGATTGTTTGCTACTAAAAACAAAGGCAACTGGCAAAGTTGGTACCCATCGCGTGGCATAAAATATTACAATCGACTGATTGTTAGAACAGTGACAGAACACACCAGTGTGTCGTCACATAGCCGCCTGGTGTTTAGGCTACGTGAGTAGGTACCTACGTCAATGACTTCCTTATACCTAGACTAAAACTAAAAGGCTGATTACTCTTTGTGAACACACGCCTGTAAAGTGAGGACGCTAAAGAGGTCAATCCAAAGCATCGAACGCGCTCGCCGCTCCAATTGGTGGAGAGCACGAAACGGGCCAATCGGGGCGCCGAACGCGTTCGATGCCTTAAATCGAGTTTGTCGAAACAAACTTGCTCTAGTCTCAGGCGAAGCTAAATTGGTCGTTGGTCGGCTTTCGATGTTCAAATCTTTTATTATAAGTAATTAATCTTCTATACACAGTTAAATTATTATCGAAGCCTTAATGTGCTGTATTTTCTAACTAAAATAATTATGTGCTTAGGTACATAACTATGTAAGTAGATAATAATGTATAATGGGTAGGTATTGATCTCCTGGCTTCCACATGAGTGCCATGCCTATATCTTACATCATTATAAAATATCTACTTTTCAGCTTCTATTCATCTACTTAATAAAAGTATAGCGATGTGTACTTGAAATTGAGCTGGACAATGTCTTCAGTCCAAGTTCCAATACAAGTCAAACGGATGGCCATAAATATTAGGTAGGTATACGAGTACCTACATAACTGACTCGATTGAAATCGATAATGTGTCTTACAGCTATTTTTACTCAACACCAATTCAGTAAATAAATAACTTAGTAGAAAAAAGGCGCTTCATACATACAAGCACGTGAATTTAAATGTGTATTTACTTAATTCACTTAGCGTTTCGATGCTCTACGCGACTGAGTTTATTTAGTTAAACTGGCTGATTAAATTTATTTCTATTTGTTTTCTAGGTACCTATGTTGTCGACCCCCGTGTTGCCATCGCCAAGCTTTTAAACGAATTGCCCCAACATAAATCACAATTTGAAGAAACCTAAGATAAAAACAAAAACGCGCGGACCCGGAAAAATTGCCTTAGCCACGAGAAAAGTCGCTATCACCCTAGATCGTAATAAAAGTGTTTTATTCACGACTAACCGCAATTTGTTATTACGGAACTATGCACATTAATACATAGGAAACGACGTTTAAACTATTAATGTAATAATTAAATTAAAGATAATATATGTAAATTGAAACAATTGGATTTACTAATTCGAATCCGAAGATTTACTGACTTTAATTTATTTTATTTTTTTCCCTTAAGTTACCACGGACAAGAAACAATATAATTTTGGTAATTCCCCGCATCAGAGTGCTCCTGGCTGGCTAAAGTCGTTCCACGAAGAATCAAGAAATTGCCATATTAGAAAAAATATTTTTTCTTACTTATGTATAGGGATGGTCGCCGTTGAGAATGAAATCGGTATTTTTTCGACATAACGAATAATATAATCTAATTATTTAGATAATATCAATCAAAGTGTTGGAAAAAGTACAACAGGCTACTTACCACCTACTGGCCGTTACTTTTACACGCTTTTACTTTTAGCACACAAGATACTCTAAGCATCACCCAATGAGACCGAACGGAACTTCGTATCGTGTTTTGGAAGTTTAGTGCAACGGGATCATCATATTTCAGATATTAAATTAATTTAATTCCTTGCCATACTTCTTATTCCCTGATAGTACTGTTTGTATTTATTTTGTCTGCAGCGTCCACAATACCAAATTTAATTCCTTATAATTGATAGATCCCCACTGCGACCATTTAATCTAAAATTACAATCCAAATATGCAATTATATTGCCAAATATAATCATACTGAACAATCTATAACTGGCAACCTGGTAAAGTGAAGCGACAACAGAAAATTCTAAATCGCACTATGAGAGTACAACATTTCTAATAAATACTTATAGGTAGCAATGTCCAATATTAACCGTCGGGCTTCGGCCCGTCATTGTTCACGTTGCTTGGTCGGAGATCCTCAAACTATCCTCTCTTTTAAATAGAGAAACACCATAACCTCATTCCTCCATATGTATTTAAATAAAAAGGTAATTATAATTATTAGTTCGACAGTCGATATATACTAATTATTTTAGTTGAAAAATAACTTATTAAACGTACTAAACTAAATCGACTAAAAAAGTGTTTACTCTATGTCACATCACTGGTTTTTATTATTTGAGATCGTTTTTTCTCTTGTCGGCAATCAGTGGAAGCGTAGTATTAGAATTTTAGATAAATATTAGATTTGACTGATATTTAGCGATATTCAAAGATGCAGAAAGTAATATTTGTTTGTTTATTGTCGCTGTCTGTGTGCTTGAGCCAACAAAATCCTCAAGAAGGTAAGTAAATTGAATTACAATCTACATCTAATAGTGTTTCATAAGAATTTTCTCACACTAAGATGCGTAGTTCTGACGTTGTACTGTTTTTATGATTATTGAGCGTATGGCATTTTTGTTTATGTAAATTAGTTATAACACTTTGGTTTTATGTCTGGTGTGGTAGCCCACGTCGTTCTGTCAAGGTCAAGGAAGTGTTCATTGTGCCTACCAGTTCACCAGTTGATTACCAAGATTTTTTATGACGCGGCATTATTGCGTTAATGCTGCATTATACATAATTTAATTACTGTCGACGTCTATCGAGCTCTAAGTACCAACTGTTGAAAGAAAATTATAAAATACCCGTTCTTGTTCAAACTTAGAAGATCCAGTTGAACTAGTCTTAGCAATGTCGTTATTGCACAATTATTTGTTAATGCATTGACAAATCACATTATCAATTTGATGTAGAACTATTTATATTACCAGCAATAGTAAAACATTTAATTATCATTATCTTCTAGTGATTGATTTGTATTAGTTGTATGATCAATACTTTTGCCAAGTTCAGTGTGCTGTATAAAATCCTTCCCCTTAACTATGTTATTAAACCAAACAACAACTGCATTTCATAGTGACTGATTGTAGATAAAAATGAACACAAGAAAAAATATAAATAGTAATAGTAAAAAATATAATAGATCACTAGGATCATAAAGAAACTGGAGATTTAGCATTGAATTGCAAATTACAGCACATTGTCAAAAGTAGCTGAATGTACATTTCACACATGCAATACTGATTGGTTCCAGTTAGTAACTTGAAACATAATGAATCATAATACATTCTGTTAACTGCCAAGTTTTTACTGATTTTTGTTAAAAGTGAAATTATAATTCCTTCTACATGCCAAGACACTTGGCACCTCTAATAAGTGTAATATTGCAGCTACATGCTGAATATGAGGTTGATATTATGTCCATTGCTGCATGCATGTCTATTAACATATTTTTGTAATGGCATCCTGACATGTAAAGACACAATAAGCAAAATTTAGTAAAATCAACTCAACCATATTGAGTAATATGGGAAATAATATGTAGCTTTAGAAAAAAAAAAATCTTTATAGAAGTTCAATAATATTATATTGTTTAAAAAATGTGAACAGCTCATTGTAATAACAGACTTGTTTACATACATTGGATACAACTAAAAGTATAAAAGATCATTGTTGAAGCTAGATAAAGCTGCGACGCAGATGTTGTGAACATAAATATGTGCACATTAATAAGTTCAATAACATGATACTTTTATAATTGTATGTTCACTGAATTAACCATATAGCATATGAATTTGTACTGCTAACACTCACAATTCAGGTTGAGAAGGACAGTTAGCAGTAGCTCCCTGTAAAATCCTGGGTACTTTGTAAGAATAGGAAAACCAAGCAAATCAGGAATTTAAAACTGTACTTAGGTATAGGTACATAATTAATCAGGTAAAAAAGAAATGTAGGGGAGAGGCTTGGAGATGTGGTTGCCAGGATACCTTGTTATAATTATGCTAAGTAATATGTTAATACATGTGATGATTATACTCCTATTAAAGCTACAGTTAAGCTAAAAGTTTTATACAAAATGTGTTAACGTTGTTACCCTAACATGGTCATCACGTTTTTTATTTCTTTTATATACATTGAGAAATAATATCCCTCAAAATGTGTATTTCAACTAAATTTTCTTTATACTTATCTTGTGATAATTATTAAATTAATCAAAATGTTGAAAAAACCAATATGATAGAGACCAAAGTCAATTCGTTACGAGTTAGATGTACGAAACTTTAATGTCAAAACACCTATTTTGCGCGTATTTCAAGACAATTTTGGCAGAAGCTGGCAGCTAAACGACAATCTTAAGGTCTGGGAACAATCACTGACACTGTCACATTACAGGTAGTTCATGGTATGGTGGAAAAATGAGTAATTTACGAGTGAGCAAAGTTTGTAACAAGGCTGACTGGCAAGTCTCTGCTTGGACAAATAGTGAACTCTTCACATCATCCACAAATCAGATGCTATATAATTAACTAATTATAGACAAACTCAACCTGAACTCTCAATCCGTCTGGTTGAATCGGATGATCGGTGGAATCTTTGTTTTTACAACCATGTGATAGACAGGGAAAATAAAAAATATCTCAATATTAAAATATTATTTATTTGTTTTAACAACACAGGACAAAAAATGTACCATTATTACTTTTCAAACCTCATTTTTATATTCATACTGTGTTAATATAAATGTTTCTTTTTTATTTATTAGGGGGATTCCCTTGAAAATAATTGTTTCAAAAATAGGACCGATTTCAAAAATAATACCCTCGACTTGACTATGTAAAATTGTCAATGCATAGTTAAATTATCTCATACTGTGGATCATGTGTGTGTCTTGAGACTAAGGAATAATATGAGTTGTCAGAATAAGCTAAAGATTCAAGCAGTAAAGGGGTGATTTATTTAAAACAAACTTTATATGAGTGATGAATTGCCCCAATACAATAATAGTGTGGAATTTTTTGTTCTTGCGTTACTTGCTTGATATTTTTGACATCTTAAAGGCTCAAGTTTAATGTGAAGATTGAGGTAGCATGCAGACAAACAGAGTTATTTTCGCATTTCTAATAGTGTGTATTATTTTATTAGTAAATGTAGATATAAGAGATAATAGTATTACTTCGTTATCAAAGAAGATGCTATCTACTTTTTATAGCTTGGGTATCAATTTTAAAACTAGCTTTTATCTATGATCTTATAAAAATATCAAAATTTGATACTCACCGTATAGGTCAATAAATGCTATAGAATGTTAAAATTATATTATTTTACATAATATTAACATAATTATTTAACCTTCGTGGCTCATTGGTCTAATATGGTCGCAAGCGCGACAAGCGCGAGGTTTCATTTACCACGTTGGGTAATCACGTAATCAATGTTATTATTTTCTCTGTATGGAACTCAGTAACACTTTGGAATTGTATATGGTAATAGTTTCGCTCCCTTGAATGTGGGTAGCTTTGCCAGGCCGCAAGATAGAAAAGCCGGACACAGATTCATATTTTGCCGGACATTTTGCCCTAAAAGCCTGACAGACTGAATCAATTTTTATTCTTTTGGCATCTTTTGGCGGGGCGGGGTTGACCAAAAGCGTAACAAAAGCCGGACAGTCCTGACTTGTATATACATATGTAGGTGTACATAATACACTTCGGACTAACTTCATCAGGGAATGCGTACCTGATGCTGAAGCTATTTTTATCCCTCACGCTTTTAATCTCTGAAGGCGTAGACATAAGTCTATTTTAGAGGTGGCATCTACTTGTATCGAAATTGTTTAAATATACTGTATCTGGTATGTATCTGTGTATGTATCTGGTGATATGATGACGATAATTCGGCCCCTAGCTGAACCTGCCTCGATTTACGAGGGTAAATCCCAACTCTAGGGATTTTTACTGACGATTTTTCAGACTTTATCAATGTTCAAAGAAAGACCCTCCAGGACTGATGAACTATGAGATCGCCTGTTGCGCCCTAGGCAGTCTGCCTCGATACCATGTGAATTGGAACCCAGGAAATTGTATTATTTTTATAATTTCTCAAAGCGATAAGACGGACCCAGGGTCAATAACTGCGCACATTTAATACGGTCGTCGGTAACAGTATAAAATCTGTTTTGATGTGAGTCACAAATGTAATTTAAACCAATTATCCAATTGAAAGTTTGAAATACACACAATACATAGGTACACCTACATTTGCAATTTTGCGCATACTTAAAACGTAGAACCTCTGTTCTGTGCTAAAGCCGTCGCGTCGTTTGCAATAATATTGTTCAAGCGCTGTCTTTGTCAGGAATCGTTAAGAAAACGTGCTCCAGTTTACTACTAATTATAATACTCTCATCTATCTCAATAACTGTTACGTTAGTTTCCGAGTTTTACGAATTCTCAAGAAATCGTGGACAAAAACTCAATTTTAGGCGTTCATTCATCATTTTGTTTCGAAAATCAACCCCTAAGGAGAGCAACGGAAAATGTTTGCAAAAAAATTTGGAATCCACGCAGACGATTTTGCGTGCAAAAGCTAGTTTTCTATAAATAAACAACAGTATAACGATACCAAGTTTTAGAGAAATAACAACTTATAAATGTATAGCTCAAAATAAATCCTGGCCTACCTAACCTAGCAAAAAGTCCGAGACTTAGAGCAGGTTTTTTTTTTTTTTTTTTCAATGTTGTACAATACATTTTATGCATAAATAAAACCGATTAGATAACGAGTTTTAAACTGCCAATTAATAATGACGCTCGTTTTAGGATTTCGTGCAAAAAAATAATATATTTATAACTCGTAAGCGGCTCCTCGCAAATGAAAATTTCTAGATTTCGGAAACGAAAGTAAAAAAGTGATACGACAAATTTTGATCTGTAGGCACAAACTTTAATCTCAGTCAGATACCAAATAATAACTCCTTTTACTTTTAGGTTCAGCGCCTGTAGCGCCACTACAAGCAGTGGCAGCTGCGGCAAACACTACGACCATAGACCCGAAAACTCCAACGGCGAAACCAGAATCAGCCCAAGCTACTCCAACCCAAACAGCAACAAATAATGCTACCGTAATATCCCCCGCTGCACCACAAACGCAGAATACTACTGCTACGCCAAACGCTACGCAACTTCTACCAGCCTCAAACGAGACGTCCACCAAAACCAACGAAACTAAACCGGCAGAACCGAGCAACAAGACGGACGTCAAACCAGATAAGGAGACCCCAAAACCCAACGAGGAGAAAGTAGACCCATCGAAAGACAAAAATGACGTGAAACCCGTAGTACCTTCTCCAAAAATCGAGAACGCTACTGCTGCAGATGGAAAGGATAGCAAGAAGAATGAAACCACGACGCCCAAGGGTGAAGTCGTCAACACTACTCCAGCACCAGTACAAACGAAATCCAGAGCGTAAGTATTTTTTATTTTCTACATTCTTTATCCTTGCTTTATTCTGCCTGTTCTTATTCTCGTAAGTCTATAATTACCGCTGCAGAGAGGTCATAAGTGCTCCTTCGCAGAACATAGCTACATGTCCTCTGGCTAATGTGGGATATGAAAGAACAGTTGATGTCTAAATTCAAATGTTTAGCGTGTTATTAAACAAGATTAACACGTACCGTCTGCGATCCGTCACATTTGCGATAACAGGCAGAGCAAAGTATATTTCAGCAATGAATGAATACTAGTGTAAATTTATGTTATCACTCTCAGCTTAAACGGTAAAGGGTGGTCACGATCGTTAACTTGATTTATCTCTTTGAAAAACATGTACATTTTGAATAAGGAAAATGGAAACACTCGCTTATTTTACTGTTCCGTTTCCATTACTAATTCATTGTACCTATCGATTTATTGCACACTACCAAACAATCGCCTAGGACATTGACGTATATGTGCTCTTTATAATTTTTTACCGGGATGAGCTACTTCAGAATTGAAATAACTGCTCGAATTATCCATATTGTCATCTAGCAAGTTAATCGTGGAATGGCTATATTTGTTGTGTAAACACCAAGCGTGACACCTATTTCCTTGCTATGTTTGATTAAAATGTATTACTTATACATCTTGTTTTTTATTTACATTTATATTCGCTTCCAATATAAATATTGAAATCGAATACAGCACAACATAGCATGATACAGACGAAAATAAATCATGACAAATCGATGGATTGTCATCAGGATAGCCATCTACGCAAAATGCTAAAATTTAATTATTCTTATAATTGGCATTCTGACAATATAGCAGGAAGTTAATAAATGATAAAACAATCGTAAGGTTATCGGTCGTATGATAGCCATTCTCGTTCATAATGCGAAAACTGTCTGTCTGTTATCTGGCACATTTACATACTTAAAGGAATAAATGACAAACTGTTCAGAGGAAACTGACGTCATAGTAATTCAAAATACCGTACTCGTGTGAAAGATCCAGTTATATCTAGCTGTAAAAACCAAATATTTTTTTTATAAAAACATCGGACTTGATATTTTTTTTATTACTTCACTGACTAAGTAACACTGAACGAAATCTACACAGTTATCTAAGAAACAGAATTCGAAATGGGGAGGTTCCGTAAAGCAGAACTGGCGTATTGGCGAACAGACGACACACCTGTTAAAATCCATTTCTTGAAGCTCTCACAGTGACTGATGGGATTTCTATACTAAATCAACCAGCTCACAAATATATTTAAACAGAATGAGAACGGTTAGGGCTTACTCCAATGAACATTTGGTATATTGAATATTTCATTTTATTTTTCAGTTTCGATGGACCGAGCTTCATCGGCGGCATGATACTAACTCTGGGTATGCTTGCCATCGGCTTCATGGGCTTCAAGTACTACAAGAACCAAACCGAAAGGAACTACCACACTCTCTAAGCATTTGTTAAGTTCACTCTATTTTAAGTGCACCAAACTACGTATAAGGTTTATTTTATTGAGGGGAATTTATTTTATTTTACAGTTCCAACTATCGAGTGCACTTTAGTAAAATACAGGAATATTATACATTGTAAATTTTGTTCATCTCAAATATTTTAAGATCGTAACTTAGCTTTTCCGATTTTTTTTATTGGGTGGTTGGTCGTTATTAGGTCATAATTTTAAAATTCGAATTTAAAATTTGTTCTCTTTTAAATAGTGTAAGATTTTATAACTTCTAGTAGATTGTTTGGCATTTATTTTTCTACTTTGCATGCTTTAGTTTAAGTGGGTATTACGTAAGCATACTAAGCATGTATCTATTATTTAATCCGCCAAGTTTTTTATACCAGAGTTATTACATTTGTAATAGATATTATACGAAAAAAAGTGATTTGTAAATTTGGAGTATATAGATTTTGGAGTTTATAGACGAAATTATTGAGATTCAAAAGTATTATTTTTAAACTTGAATTATCCTCTGATGATTATCATCATAAATATTCATCTGAGTGCAATTTAGTCGTAGTGTTGATGTTCTTTTTCTTGTGAACTGTGCCATGTTTCGGATTTCAATATGGAACACTGCATTTGGTAAAATTTATATACAGCTTCGTACACACTATATTTCAAAGATGTAGCTATTAAGTATATTTATTAATGTTAAGTGTTATTGTAAGGAAACGCAATGTGATGATGAAAATAAGGGTCTAAAGTAGTACCTATATTGGTTTGGCATAATCAAGACAACTGAATCTCGTCCTGAACTCGACTAACTTAGAATATAGTTTCACATCTATAAACTGGCTAGAGAATCTCGGAATTTTAATATCTCTCGAATCTTGTTTATGCCAAATCATAATCAATTCTGTATATTTTGTTTTTTTATTTGTGATTTTAACACGCTATTTGTAAACTGGGGAAAGATGATTCCATCCTAAAGTGCTCTTAAATCTGAACTATTTATGGATAGTTATTCGAAAGGTTTACATGCCACTATAAAAATCTGTCTATCTTACTACTGCTACTTACTTATGTCTGTCAATGGTTATGTTAAATAAAGGTATACATACATAATATAATCAATTTTATTTTGATTTGATACTGATTGTTAAATTACATAGAAGAAAAAAGAAACTTATAACAGTCACATTTTTACTTATCTTAAAATTAGTTTATTACCTGTACTTGTCTCCAGTTTAATACATCTTTAGATGATGATCTTTAAAGATGTATTAAACTGGAGACACAGTTTAATACATCTTTAGATCAACATCTAGCGCCGGCTTTGGTGCAGTGTGCAGTGCACACGGGTGCAGAGACTCGGGGGGCGCCAGGCGCCGAGCGCCGCTCGCGGGACTTAGATACAAAAACAGCACATTGTTTTAGAAAAACAAATTCATACAGTTTATTTTCTAAATTAGTTTCGTAATCGCCGCGGGCAGAAGCTAGTCATTTATTTTGATCGCGCGTCCACTGGAGGGCGCCAGGATATATTTTGCACCCTGGGCGCTACGTGGGCTAGAGCTGGCACTGCTAACATCTACTTACACACTTAATTTAAATACGGCAAATCAAAACGAAGGCAGATAGAGAGGCGATTGCTCTACCGACAAGCACTGAGCTCTTAAATAATAGGAAATTTTTTAATAACGAACTTTAAAAATAGTAATACTGTCTTTACAGTGCCGGATTAAGCAAGCACGGGGCCCGTAGCAAATTCTGTCCTTGACCTGCTATAGGCTCTTAAGTATAAAGTGACTATTTGTAGAACTTGTGCGTTTGCCGTATGAAATTCTGTGTCTTTTGCCAACAAAATAATCGGAAAACAGGTGTAACGTTTCACGTTTTTGTGACATTAAGTAAATTCAATATACCACGTCTTAATAAGTTTCACAGGGTATGGATACGCGGGGCCCGTAGCAATTGGCACTCTTGCTACGTGGTTAATCCGGCACTGTGTCTTTAGTGCAGAGACATCACAAATCAGCTCATACTAGAACTCGTCTTCGAACGATCGCTGACGCTCGAACACTAGGATTAATGTACACGAGCAATCGTGGACACATGAGATAAATTATCAAATGTTTTGAATTGAATTGACGAAGAAATTATGAATGCTAATAATCAATGCGAACAAGCATTTCTATATCATGTTTACTTCGGAGACTTCATTTTAGTGGCATAAAACAAGCCAACAAGTAAATACATCATTTTAGACTGGTTATGCCATGAAGAGTAAGCATGTTTCTTGTACACAAAAGAAAACTGGATCTGATAATGATAAAGTTGAGCTACTCCTGTTTGGCGAAAATACTTATAAAACTATGTACCTATGCTAATTGCTGTTGGCTTTCACTTGGTTTTTTGCCAATACATCAAAATATTTCTGTGTTTATGCGTAATATGTCTGTAAATCACACTCGATGGTATAATTCTTTTCTAATTTTAACAATAAATATACTAAAATCACATTCCTAACTAAATCCCATAAAGTAAGAAAATCAAATATCACAATATGGCTATAAAATAATCATATTATTAAAAGCTTAAAAACCATTTCAACACATTATTGGCAACTTATACCTAGAAGAAGATATGTTTCATAATTATACACGCAGTAACAAACTGATAATGTTTAGTCCTTGAAGCCAACTTCTGGGCTGGGACAATCTAGACCAGATATACTCAACCTAGGGCCCGCCGAGCTTTTGTGAGTGGCCCACCTGGCATAATAGTCAAGTTGTCAACCACTTTAAATTTCGCGCAGATCTAAAGAAAGTGTGGGCGGAGTACAATAGGTATCTAGATAACCCTACCGTGCATTGCGTTGCAGTGAGTGATAGAGGGATTCAGAGATCTCATTAAAAGTAAAGTTTTGAAATGTGGCTGCATGATAATCTCACAATATAAGAGTTATAAGATCATCCAGTCAGATGAATTGTGAAAAAAAAATCATTTCTTTTTTCTTTCGGTTGTTTTACGGTATTTAAATATAACGTTTTTTATTAACACCTAAATTTTGTATTGAGGCCCGCGGCACCTTAACTAATACGTTTTTGTGGCCCTTATGGAAAAAAGGTTGGCTGATCTAGTAGACTCTATAACTTCCAATCAGAAAACAGTGCACAGTACTGTAACTAGTAAATGTTACTCGCGCTCTAAATGGTGAAGATTTTGCAGTTTCGTTGATATATAACCATTTCTAAATAGACATTTGATGTCTTATATCTACGAATCATCTGAACACAGGTTACATTTGGCCATCATCAGAAAATAATTCATAAATTATTTTACTGGTTGTAGGGCCAACTTTGCGATTTAGTTCGCCGTATTTCAAATTGGCCAAAAGATACTCGCCTTCACTTGGACCACATTTTGAATACGCTTTTATTATAGAACGAGGCGTAGGATATTTTCTTGTAATTGCCAAAGCTTTTTCGACAGACAATCCTTTTAACTGCAGGAGTAATTTTATAAATGTCTCTGTAACAGTTAGTGCCTTGGTTTTAGCTGAGGATTTGTTGAAGTACTCGAAAGTCATCAGTTTTTCGTCAGTTGGTTCGTTACTGTGTCCTTGTAAGTTTTTTTCCTGAAAACAATAATAATTGAACATTACTGCAAGAAATCTACGTTTTGTAATTTTGTATAACTCTTTGTTTGTAAATTAAAACTAGATTTACCAGACAAGAATGAGTCCCCAATTTAGCTAGCAAGGTCGTAGCAGGCTGCCTGACTCCTTGTGGAAACCATGAATTGACAAACATAGCAATGTCCTTAGCTAGTCTATAAGGTGGGACAGACTGGATGCCCAAGTCCTGTGGTGTCAAAAGGTCCTACTTCCTAAAGAAAACATTAAAATGTGAAACAACTTACCTTATATCGAATAGTCAGTCTTTTAGTCATCATAGCCAGGAATCGAGCAGAATTGTTTAATGATTTTGTGATATGAACTTTGAATCCATCTTGCACTCTTGTATTAGCCAAGGCCTGCATTAAACTCTGTATGGGCATTCCCACATGCTTGTTCTTCCCATAATCTTCAACCATATATATAACATTTTTCAAGCCACACTTCCGCAATCGAAATTTTTGTTCATGGTATCTCCCATCTTTTAAACTGGCACCAAGATCATCCATCCTTTTCCTTTCTACAACATAAGGTAGTACTAGCTCTAGGTCCTTGTTTCTTGTACTTCTTGCTATCCATGTGAAGTCACCAACTTTTAGGCTTCGGTACTCATGTTTTAAATCTTCATACTTTTTAAATTCAGCCACTGTTGGATCATTTTTTTTTCTAAGTCTGGGGAAATAAGTTTTATGAGTATATTTATTGTATGTACAGGATTTGCGATGATGTATCATATGATCTTTAGATAAGAACAGTTAATATTTATATAACAATCAACTGAAGCTAGGATATTTTTTTAAGTACATGCTACTGCTTTGAGAGACAACTTGTTAACTGTACAGCAAAAACTTATTAGTTTTTGCTGTACAGTTAACATTCAATCAGGTCAATTTGTCCTATTGGACAAATTGACCTGATTGAATGCAATTACAACTTAAAACTTTGTTATTTGCATGCATGCATTGTATTAAGGTTATGAATAATGAGTCCATAGCTATTTTATAATGAAGATTTAAAGCAGGTAGGAATTAAACCAGTGTCAGTATGGATATTTTACAAGATATTTATATAGAGCTTACAGAACAAGCGTGTCTGATAGTGAGTTCACAACAGCATGCAAATATTCACATTATAATAAAGAGAGACAAAATACATACCCCCCAGTTTCATTCTTATCAATCAGTAATATTATGTCAAAAGAACCAGGTGGCATTTCAATCAAAGTATTGTCTATACTTTGTGATGTGAATGGGACTTCATTATCAATAACCATATTATCATCTTGAGCTAAACAAGTACGACTTGTTGATGGTACATCATTAAAAATGATATCATTCACTGAAGGCCTATTTTTAGTCTCTTTTATAAGCTCTCTTGCCAGCTCTTTACCCTTTTCAGTCAAAAAGTATTCAGTCTTCTTTCGCTTAACTTTTTCCACCAAACCTTTGCTTATAAGTCTGGTTATGTTTGACCATGCTGTGTAATGGCTCTCTGGCTTCGGTCTAGTGAATGATTCCTCGCAATGTGTCTGAGCTTTCTCTATCAAGTCTTCTTTTGTTAGTGATAGTTTATTTGGGTTTTTTAAGCAATTCTCTAGTAAAGCAACCAGTATTGCATGACCTCCAGACCGATATGCAGGCTTATAAGTTTTTTTAGATTTTGTCAAACCCCTATCACTATTTGTTGATTTTAATGATTCTGAATTGGAGTCACAAACAGCAACTTGTAGTAATTCTATGTCTGAATTAGATATAGTATCTACTTGTGTTGATGTATTTGGCTTTTTGATATTTCTAGAAAAGCTGTTGTGAGTACTAACATGCTCATCTCGCTTTGCCTCATAATTTTGGTTTATATCTGAAGTTGTGTGTTTAGTGTTCTGTAGAATATTTACTTTAAAAGGTACAGATGATGTTGATGATGGTGTGCCAGAACGAGAAGCTTCATTATCATGTTCTGAATCACAGAACTGAGATAATGCCAAATTAGATTTGTACCGTTCTAAACAAATATCCAGATATTTACACAACTCTTTTCCAAATCCTTTAAGTATCATACATTCAGAGCCGGATTGTAATGGCACAGGATATTTGGACAGGGAATACATTGCTTCTTTCAGCATAGGTTCCATTCTACTCTTGTTACATCTGGCTTCCTCATAAATATTACTCAACCAGTCTTCGAAAAGAGGATTTGGTCGAACCCGTTTGCATGTTACTTTTTTGTTCGTTAGTAAACTCATTTTTTAAAGTATTCACAGGCGTGTTAGCATATACGAAAACAATTCTGTTAAAACAGGCTAGGACGTAAAACTAGATTTCCTATCAGTAAACTGGGCGCAAAAGGTAGCGTCTGTTTCTAATACAATTTATAGCGTAAACACAAAACCGAAGAGATCGATATATTATTGACATTAGTGACATGTGACATTACAACTTGACATGTCATACGACTCATACAAGTAGTGGAGTACTATACGAGTACGATTATTCAGTAGAAATTAACAACGATTGGTGTCTGTCCAATTCAGAGAAGAAATCCTGCCAAAACTATACTTTTAAAATTATAATGTCTAATTGTTCTCACATATTTCTCCGACATCATGAACGTAGCATCTTAACAAGACTGTTATTTTTTTGTTTTTAATTATATGTCAAGCAAAATATTACTAGGTTTTGCTGTTAGGAATTATCCAGTAATCGCCTAGTTTTGATATTGGATAGGCATAATGATGAGATTGATAAGTGATAAGATAATCCAAATTCATAGCTAAAAACAGTAAAATGTTCCAAAATAGCATTATACTGCGATATATAGTCGTACTATGGAGTATCTGATCATTTCCTTAGGGTTGTACATTAACTAATCGCTTTATGAATCGCCTAAAATATCTGTTTACGACCGTACTTATTTATTATCTGTATTCAGGGTTTTTAGTTACCCATTAAAAAAAATAAGTTATAGACACATTCATTAGAAATCAAATAATCCAAATAATAGTATTGTGCAAATTATTGTGGTAACACTGGTGTAATTTTCTAACTTTGCTTTTCTTTAAGCAGCGTCGTGTATTTTTTTCAAATATTACAAACTTTAATAATATTGTGATGTAGTGAGTGGATTGTGCTAAGCAAAACATCAAAATGTCGCTCGAAATTCCGTTAATGAGCACCGATGAGGTGATTGTTAAGTTGCTACGATATACGTTTGATTTTTTCTTTTGAATGTGTCAGTGTCGTAATCACATTTTATTTTTGTATATTTAGGTGATTGAGCTAGATCCTGAACAATTACCTTCCGGGGATGAAGTGCTTAGCATATTACAACAGGAAAGATCACAGCTCAATGTCTGGATCAATGTTGGTGTAAGTAAACTTAACCTCAAATTTTTGTTTATACCACTTACACGTAGCGAATTTGTGCCCTATAAAAATAATTTCAATTTAGAAACCTAATATAAAGATTACAAAGAGATTACGGCCCATTGTGATTTCTTTTATAGTCCTAAATACAGGATTTCCTTTTAACAATATTGTATGTAATAACTAGTTAAGTTGTTACATTTCTCTATTGATTGAAATGATATTGTATGATATCATTTCAATGTGAGTATGATAAAAAAAAATACAACAATTTTACGAGATAAATTGAAACATTTGTCTTCTACTTTAAAATGTGATTTTATGGACCAGCTGCTTTAATAAATTTATACAATTAATACATATATACTATTCCTTCAATTACTCATGATATAATAAATTGTATACTACTTGAATTTTCGCTAAAAACTGCTAACGTGCTTAACACTGCTAACTGTAGCTGTCTAGAGATTTGATTCCATATATTTTCAATTCTTACATTCAGGTTTTCACTATCGTGCTATAATCGTTTTTATTTGTTACTGTTAATCTATCCATGAATCATGATTGTTATACAGTTACACATTTTTGATAATAACATCCAGTATGGTAGTGTTAATATAGAATATAATTTAAAATATGGGATTTGAATCAAAATAAAAAAATTGTGTGTAAATTTTAAATAGAGACCTGTGTTTAACATATTTTTTTTCCAGCTTGCATACTATAAACAAAAGAAGATTGATGACTTCCTCAAGATTTTGGAGGCGTCCCGTACAGACGCCAACATTGACTATAGGGATTTCGAAAGAGATCAGATGCGAGCCCTCGACATGTTGGCCGCATATTATGTGCAGGAGGCCAACAAAGAAAAGTTGAAGGACAAGAAAAAAGAATTGTTCACAAAAGCAACTCTTCTTTACACTATGGCAGATAAAATCATCATGTATGATCAAGTGAGTTATAACTTTTAATGTTGATTTTAAGAATTTTAATCTGAACATTGTTCATTGTACTTGCACTAAGTATAATATTTTGTTAAATTCACAAGTCTTGTTCAAAAAAAATCTCTATTAAACTATCAGGCATTATGAAATTGGATTTAATAAAAAATTTAATTCCAGTCTAAGTAAGATTTTTAAGACTGTGATCCTAAAGATATTATTGTAAATTTTCGTATACTATTTTATTATTTTCCATGTGTGTAGAACCATCTCCTCGGCCGAGCATACTTCTGCCTGCTTGAAGGTGATAAAATGGAGCAAGCAGATGCCCAATTCAACTTCGTACTTAACCAGTCACCTAACAATGTTCCCTCACTGCTTGGCAAAGCCTGTATTGCCTTCAACCGGAAGGACTACAGAGGAGCACTGGCTTTTTATAAGAAAGCTCTTAGGACCAATCCGGACAGCCCAGCGGCATTACGGTTGGGAATGGGACACTGTTTTATGAAGCTAAATAATCAGGAAAAAGCTAGGTAAGAAAATACGTGTTTATTCAGCTCTATTATCTTAATCATGACCACACTTTCATTTGAGATTCACAATGGAGTAATTCTGCAGTTGTTGACTATATGAGATTAAAGGAAACAACCAACTACCAACTTGTGCTCCAATATCATATTAGTCAGCTGCTACATTGGCAGCTGGTTTCCTCAAATATTATTTACATTTTACAATAAACTACGTTCTTTGCGTATCATATTACAGAATTCTTAAAAAAATAAATAAAAAATAATAAATCTTTTTAAAAAGCAACCAAAAATTGTTAGTTTGAATTCTACTTTTACGATTATGGTTAACTTTAAATGAAATCGTCAAATCCTTTGTTTTGAAGAAACCGGCTTTTAGTCATTTTAAAATGATCTTTATGTGGCCTGGTGCAGATGCACCAGTTTAACAGGATAAATATATTTACAAGTTATAATGATTCAACAAAATTGTAAAATACAAATTGTTTTCATTAACAGGATGGCGTTTGAAAGAGCCTTACAGCTAGACCCGCAGTGCGTCGGTGCTTTAGTAGGCTTGTCTATCCTTAAATTGAATCTCCAGGAGAGTGAGTCAAACAAAATGGCTGTGATTATGTTGTCAAAAGCCTATGCTATTGACCCTAAGAACCCTATGGTACTGAACCATTTGGCTAACCATTTCTTTTTCAAAAAGGTAAGTGAAAGTATTAATTTTATAAATAAATTTGTTTGTTGAAATGGAATGAAATATAATGTATACAAGATTTATATAATGTAGACATATAATATTTATATTCAAGGTAGAGAGCATTTATGATATTTTTAAAAACAATTAATATTTAATTTAACAATGCACCAGTCAGCACGTCATATTATCTAGTAACACGATGTCATTTAGCATAGTGGCCTACTGACCAATTTATCAAAAAGTCATAAACAATTAGGTACAGTCGGTGCCCTACATTTTGGTGCATTTACCTACCTGACTCCCCTAGACATTATATGTTAAATTCTAGGACATAAAGCGATTTTTAGCAACATAAAAGCAAAATTAAGTTTGAACCAACTAAACTATTTTCTTTCTTTCTTTAAAACACAGCTCAAAATACAATTTAATTAATGACTAACAAATCTTTTTCACCAGGACTACAGCAAAGTCCAACATCTAGCGTTACATGCGTTCCATAACACAGAGAACGAAGCAATGCGAGCAGAAAGTTGTCACCACCTCGCTAGAGCGTTCCATGCTCAAGGAGACTGCGACCAAGCCTTCCAGTATTACTACCAAGCGACACAATTCGCGCCCCCCAATTTTGTTTTACCTCACTATGGGCTTGGACAGATGTATATCTATAGAGGGGATACGGAGAATGTAAGTATTTTACTATGAATTATTTTGATTATGTTGACGCAGTGGTTGAGCGATCGCGATAGAAACTAGATGCGCTACGTGTTGCTGGTTTGATTCCCGTACGGAACAAATATTTGTATGATATGCTGATAGTTGTTTACCTCTTTCTCTACCGTTTCGAGGATATCGCATTGTTATTTGCCCTCTTCACTTCTTCCTATTGAATCGCATCATTAAAGTAGTCCATTTCGACTTGACTGTTTTCTTTAACACTTTTTTTGTACTTGAAAGTAATTTCCAGTGTTAATTTTTATCCAGGCAGCCCAATGTTTCGAAAAAGTATTAAAAGTTCAACCAGGCAACTATGAAACTATGAAGATATTAGGTTCGTTATATGCGAACTCGCCGTCACAGTCGAAGAGGGATATCGCTCGGCAGCACTTGAAGAAGGTCACGGAACAATTCCCCGACGATGTGGAAGCTTGGATAGAGTTGGCGCAAATATTGGAACAAAATGATTTGCAGGTATTTCTCCAAAGTGCAACCAGTTTGTCTTATTCACTTATGAATTTTGGAGTGCAAGAAAAGAGCCTTGATACCTCCTTACTGACTGGCTAATCTTTCCACTACGTCTTGAATGATTCCGATTCGACAGAAGATCAATGAAAATATATTGACGTTTAACTCTAGCTTATTTTCGTTGGATTTAATGTTATAGGCGTGAAAACAAATCTTTTTTTTTTCTTTTGTATCACAAGCTGTCATATTGGATTTCGTTCGGCCGAGGCGAAAGGAATAACTACTCAGCAAAGTTCGTAATAGGGCCGACAGCCTTGAGTGCGCTAAACATTACTCCGGGATTGTCCTTACAGGCATCTTAATAAAGATCAAAATCATCAACCAGCAGACCAACTCTATTAATGACGATTCTTTTTTTTTTTGTAGGGCTCCCTAAACGCGTATAGCACCGCAATGAAAATACTCAAAGAGAAAGTAAATGCAGACATTCCAGCAGAAATACTGAATAATGTCGCAGCCCTACATTACAGACTAGGAAACTTAAATGAAGCTAAGAATTATTTGGAGGAAGCACTCGAAAGGTAATCATAAAATTGTTTTGTTTATGTTTGGTTAGATGGTCAAAAAACCAATTTAAAATTTTAAAATGCATGAAGAAATATATGTAGGGTATTTATTTTCCATAAAAACATGAAATTTCATGAAAAAAGCAATCTAACTAAACCATTTTTAAGACTTACTAATAAACACTAATATGTATATTATTTTTTTATCAATTATTCCTTCAGGGAAAAAGCGGACGCCGAAACATTGGACGCGCAATACTACAACTCAATAGCAGTAACCACTATGTACAATCTAGCGCGGCTGAACGAAGCGCTATGTATGTACAACAAAGCAGAGAAACTGTACAAGGACATATTGAAGGAACATCCCAACTACATTGACTGTTATTTGAGGTAACCAGTTATAATATCTATCTTAAGACGTTCTTGTTACTCACAGAAGAAGTTCAACTCAAATAATCTGATTTGGAATGCTATACTGATTATAAGAGTAGACAAAAGTGGTCCACCAGGGCACCATTTGGAACCATTTCTTCAAGTAGTTTCATCTTGATTAACCGTTAAGGTTCATAGAAACCATTTTACTATGTATATGATAAATGTACAATATATACATATGTATACAATATTTAACATCTAGTCTATTTTTAATTGAAACTAGCTATTGTTCGATTTTTTTTTTTTGAGATTTGATATTATTATCTAATTAGTTTTTTATTGCAATACTAAAAATAAGCCTATGTCCTCGAGGACCCAGATTACCTCTTTGTCAAATTTCACAATGATCCATTCAAGGATTTAGTTGTGATCAGGTAACAAACAGACGGATAGAGTTATTTTGGCATTTATAATAGTGTGGATAGAGTACAAACTAATGATTGATTTGTTTCACAGGCTAGGTTGCATGGCCCGGGACAAGGGACAGATCTACGAGGCCTCCGACTGGTTTAAGGAAGCCCTGAAGGTGAACACGGAGCACCCCGACACGTGGTCGTTGCTAGGCAACCTGCACTTGGCGCAGCAGGAGTGGGGGCCCGGCCAGAAGAAGTTTGAGAGGATATTGCAGAACTCTTCCACATCCAATGATGCATACTCATTAATAGCTCTGGGTAAGATTTTTAAATATCAAATTAAAAGATTTAAGTGTGTACTTAAAGTGTTTATGTATGTTGGAAAAAAACTAGTCACCAAGGTTAGTGAGATGACTGCCTAATTCTTGGCTTTGGAAATAAACATAACATGATGAATATTTGCATCTTTAGGTAACGTGTGGCTCCAAACGCTACACCAGCCGTGTCGTGAAAAAGACAGAGAGAAGCGGCACCAAGAGCGCGCGCTCGCTATGTACAAACAAGTGTTGAAGAACGATCCTAAGAACATATGGGCAGCTAACGGCATCGGATGTGTGCTTGCGCATAAGGTAGGTAGCATCATAGTAGGCTATAGTTCTATTTTTAAAAAATATTGAATGTAGGTGTTCTTTTTGTGCTGGTTCTGATATATATAGAAAGAAAGAATGAAAATACGTTTATTTGACCCAAACTGAAGGCACACAATAATGTCCTCCTGACCGACTTCGGTCACGGTGGCCAATCTCACCCGAGATTAGCCAACTACGCAGGAGTTATTATAGAGCACCAGTGTGTGCTCAAACGCAGGTCCTCTCTCTATTCCTTCAGTCTCGTAGTCCGATGGGACAGCAATCCGATACGACCGGAGGGAGATCAGGCGCAGGACCAACGGCTTTACGTGCTTATTGAGGCACGGTGTGTATTCACATACACAAAGACCCAGATCCGAAACAACTTACCTGTAGATCATACAAATATTTGTTTCGTTCGGGAATCGACCCCGCGACACGTAGCTCAACAGTCCATTTCTCAACCACTGCGCCAACCGTGCCGTCAAAGGCACACAATAATAATATATAAAACGGAACAAAGAAAAAAAGGGAAACAAAAAGAATAAAGATTAATAATAATACCTACTCAGCTTTAGAACTGCAATAAATACTTTATTTATAAGTTTGTTGTAACATTTTATTATAGTAACAAATATTTTATATTATATCTCGTTAAGTGTGATTATTATTATTATATTAGCTGTTACCCGCGACTTTGTCTGCGGGCAACTATTCCAATTTTTCTCCCTAAAAACCTTAGGCAAAGTCAGTTTTTTTATTTCAACTAGGCCTTTGAAGGCACTATTAAAAAGTAGAGACTCGAAACACGCACGGTTCCAAAAAAGTAGCTCTTATTCGGACTATTACGAACATTATCAAACAAACGTCCAGCTGTTCTCAAGTGATGCATTTAACAACGAACAGCATTTAATTCATTTATGTGATACAATATGGGAAAATTTCTCATATTAACAAAATTCAATACATAATTTATTATGTCTTGTTCTTTCTAGGGTTGTGTGAACGAAGCTCGCGATATATTCGCTCAGGTGCGCGAGGCGACGGCCGACTTCCCCGACGTGTGGATGAACATCGCTCATATATACGTAGAACAGAAACAGTACATCAACGCTATACAGATGGTAAGTAATTCAATGTTCTAGAGGCTAGAAGTAAGTTTAATTAAATAAAATGTACTGTTTATGAGAAAAAATAGTGAAAAAGGGTTCTTCTCTCCATCCTAAAATTAGAATGTTTTGTTCTTAAGTAGATTCTATAGTTTTCTTTTTTAAGTAAATAAGTTGGGTATTTATATGGTATTCTGCGTCTTTAAAAATGTCATTAATTTTTGAAGAATAAGTATATTAATAATATGGAATATTGATGATTATATTGGTTAAAATCAATCGAGTCTAATTCGTATATTAATCAGTCGATCCATCGTAGTGCACCGTTGAATAAAGGTTCATCTTAAGTTTCAAGTTGAGATTACACAGAAAATATGATTTTTCCAGTACGAAAACTGCGTGCGCAAGTTCCGTATGTACCACGACGTGGAGTGGCTGACGTGGGTGGCGCGCGCGCAGACGCTGGCGGGGCGCGCCGGCGCCGCGCGCCTGTCGCTGCTGCGCGCGCGCCGCGTGGCGCCGCACGACGCCGCGCTCGCCTACAACACGGCGCTCACGCTGCGCCGCCGCGCCGCGCTCGTGCTCAAGGACGAGCGCTCCGAGCTGGGCGTGGTGCTGCGCGCCGTGCACGAGCTGCACGTGTCGCACCGCCACTTCACGCGCCTGGCGCAGCCCGCGGCACACGAGGCGCGGACGTGTGCCGACCTGCTGTCGCAGGCGCAGTGGCACGTGGCGCGCGCGCGCCGACAGCACGACGAGGAGATCACGCTCAAGGACCGCCAGAAGGAGCAGCGCGAGGCCTTCCGGAAGCAACAGGTTACTTGTCCACTGCCTCCACTCACACTCTGGAATACTTACTTTTTTTCTGATATCTCCCGATTATTTGTTTGTTGCAGTATATTACCGGTCTTTAAACAAAATCGGAGCACCTACAAATTAGATAGCTTAATTTAAGCAATTCAAAAGTTTACAACTAGCTAATCTCACAGAATTCATATGTGTCGTGACCTTAATAAACAGGCAAGTCCTTAAACTCATATGAAAATTTGTCCAACAGGAAGACGAACGCAAACGCCGCGAAGAAGAACAACAGAAGAGCACGGTGGAAATGCTACAAAAGCGTCAAGAATACAAAGAGAAGACGAAGAACGCGTTGTTATTCGCCGACATGCCGCTTGAGAACAAGTCTAAGGGCGGTCGCGGGCGCAGGCGCGACGAGTACGTGTCCGACTCACCCTCCGGCAGCGACGCGCCCAAGGAAGACGGGTGAGTTACACGTACATGAAATAGACATAACTTGACAAAAAAAAAAAACCGTCCTAACGATTTGATGAAGATATAATAAAATTTAACTCTTTAGAAAATCTGTTATCGCATCTAAATTGATGTTTTTTTTTATTTAACTATGTATATTTTTGGTATATCCAACAGTGTACTATAAGCTGAGCTGAATATACATTTTTTAATATTTAATTTTTCATCACCATTTACGAGTGGTGTTAATTTAGTTCTTCCGACTCATTGTAAACATACCTTACCAACTGGCCTTTCTTTCCTTGTGAGAGCTCTCGAAACCATAATATGAATCTTAATATTCAAATAATAAAGATTATTCATAACTTTTCAGTGGCGAGTCGAAGCAACGTAAACGCAAGCGTGAACAGGGCGAGAGTCGCAAGGGCAAGTCGCGCAAGAACCGACGCGAGCGAGGCTCCGGCAGTGACAGTGACCCGCCCAAGAAACGGGGCAGGAAGAAGGTATGTATTGTAAAAAGAAAATTAAATCATTATGATCGTACACATAAAACCCTTATGTTCCAGTCCGGAAATATGGACTTTACTAATTCTGAGCTATAAATTGTTATTAAAATCCTTTTTTGGTCCTACTACTATTATTAACATGGTTTTATTTTATCACTTTCCTCCAACAATGTTTGTGTCGGCTCGGCTCCCAGTCTAACCAAAAGCGGCCGAACACCTAATACCAATTTGGTACACGGTGTGATTGCCATGAATTTAATAGGAAAAAATTCAAGTAATACATATTTTATTAACAGGGCATCGGTAAGCGCGAAAAACAGCGAGCAGCCAAAGCGGCTGACGAGAAGCTCAGCGCGAAACAACGCGCTAAAATCGTCTCCAAGGAAACTATATCCACTTCCGAATCGGAATCCGATAATAATTCTCGCAAGTCGCGCAGTAGGAGCCGAAGTGGGAGCGGAAGCCGCAGTGGTAGCCGAAGCCCGCCTGCCAATAAGGGACGCAAGAGGATTATGTCTGCGTCTGATAGCGATAGGTAAGAAATTATTTTGCCGTGTTACAGTTGCAAATAAAACTTGTTCCGTTAATTGACATGAGATGAATTACGTTTATTACGTTTATATTCAGCCTGAATATTTCATCTGAGTATCTTTGAGGCTTTTGTCTTCAAGTGGGATAATATGGGCTAAAATAAATATATAATTTATATGAGGAAAGTCTAGTATGATACAAATATATCATTGCTGATTCCCATACAAACTGTGGTAATTATAACAATCGGTTGTTGTGAAAGGAATGCTAGTTGATGAGCAATTAAATTGTTCAATTAGAACGCATTTCTGTTCATAACAATGTATTTATTAAATTTATTTTTTCTGTATCTATTTTAGGTCAAGATCTAGGTCCAAATCCAAATCTCGTAGTCGATCACGATCAGGCTCAGCCAAAAGTCGTTCGAGATCTAAGAGTAAATCACGATCGAAAAGCCGATCGAGGTCGAAAAGTCGTTCCAAGTCCAAGGCCCGCTCCAAATCCAAAAGCCGATCCAGGTATGAGATATTTTTTCATTTTATTTGAATAAAACTTATTTTATTTTGTAAGGAGATAGTCAAGGTAACTCTTTAGTTCTCAAAGGGTTAGGCAGAGGTGAGGACACTTAGGACCAATTAAGGTCCTAAGAGTCTCATATAATTGGGAGTGAGCTTGTTGCTATCTACAGGCGCTACTTCAAACTCTGGCCTGCTACTGAGAATTGTCATACAGGAAAACCTAATAAACACTTAGCCTATGAAATCAATCGTTATGTTCCACGACTTGAGCAAATATGTCACGTATATCGTATTATAAGTATCTACGTATAGCTGTTTCTTCATATTTTTCAGATCGAAGAGTGGGTCCAGGTCCAAAAGTCGTTCCAGGTCAAAGAGCCGCTCCCGTTCAAAGAGCAGATCACGATCAAAAAGTGTTTCGAGATCAAGATCCAGGTAAAATAAATATAAATTAATTAAGATTATAATTATATACCTACAAATTTCCATTGAGATGTTATGATGATGATTTTGTTATTCCAAACATTTTATGTAGCTGTCACTGACAGAAGGTTTTTCACCTTCTATAGTAAATTAATCGTACATATTCCTCACAGGTCAAAGAGCCGATCCCGTTCAAAATCCAAAAGCGTATCAAGATCTCGATCACGTTCAAGATCTAAAAGCGGATCTCGTAGCAGATCCGGATCCCGTGCCTCTAGATCTAGATCACGGTCCGGGTCCAGATCAAGATCCGGTTCTAGAAACTCTAGACCCGAAACACCTGTCTCTAGAAAATCCGTATCCGCAAGTGAAGACGAAGCTTAGAATAAGTTGTAAATATTTGAGTTTTAGTTATGTGCCTGAGTTTACCTGCAAGGTAAGAGTGAAATACGTTTTAGTTTGATGTTTGTTAATAAGTATGTATTTTTATTGTTTTAAGTTTATCATCAAAAGAATAAGGAGGTTTGCGTCAGCTTATTTTTACAAATAAGTAAGATTCTATGGGTACAAAGAGATCCAACTAAACTATCGGTAATTTGGGAAAGGCATTTATCCAACCGTGGCCGGCAATAGGCTGAACTGATTCATTAGTATTGGTAGGCCAAACTTTTACACCCAATAGACATGCCTTTGACCACTATTTAACCTGATGTTGAGTTGATGACGCACGCTTGTCTAGAAGATACCTATTCAATTTCGACTTCATATTGACGCAGAATTCAGTCGAAGCGAAGCGTCAATTTAAAAAGCTCGGTTGAAAATTGCGTCGAGTCACCACACATACAAATTTATTTCGTATAGGTTGGAGATAAGGTTCAATATGCAATGTAAACGCAACGGAATTGTGCATCGCTCCGACTCAATACTACCGTTAGAAGCTTCTGTACACATGAATATATGACCTGCTCCATTCACATTGTAAAATATATAATTTTTCAATGGGCGTTTAAGTGAACCTTCATGGGTAATTTTGTACTGAAGCCAGCAGTAATATAAAGCAGAATTATATAATTATGATATATTTACAAAATTGTGTTGTATAATGTTTTAATTTTTACAGTTACATATATCTAGCTTCCAATGTACTGAAAATACTGCAACTTCCTACTGTTAATATTTTCTTTTAAACGTTTCCATAACTTCCATGTTAGGTCTGTCCTTATTTAAACTATATTTTCTGACATTAAAGTTAATGTATAGTATATAAATTAATAAAACCAGAAAATACCATTTTTGTGTATCTTTTTAAGATAGTTCCCCTGAAAAAGTGTAGTAAAGTAAAATAATGAAAATAAGTGGTCAAATACAAACGAAAGATAGGCGGCAATGTTGCTTTATCGCTTTTTCTAGTAAAGCCACCGCGGCTGTTACTTGGTTCAATAATAAAACATGATATCATGAAAACATTGTATATTTAAGTCCCAATTTAGAGTACATATTTAAAGTATTTGCATTACATTTCAGAAACTCATTGTTTATATATAGATTTATGGTGTCTAGCATTTAAATAACTTGCAACAATTTAATAAATAGCTTACATATTTTACAAATAACATAACACAACCATCACATTGGTGAAACAACTTCATTTGTTAGAAACTCTTTTAAACAATAGTTTAGATTAGACGCTATTGAAAGCCAATTCCAAAGTGACAATCCCAATTCACTGATAAAATCTAATGGACTAAATTTTCACTATTAAAATCTTAATACTTACTTTTAATAATTGAGCGTCATAACGTTGCTAGAATTTCAGATAAAGTAATATCAACAATCAAATATATTTCGCTAATAGTAGTATAGTATTATATCGGAACGGAACTTGTTAACAATGGAAATCTAATGAAAGGCATAACGAACAATCGTAAATCGCTCATACTCCTTTAATGCTACGTAATATTTTATATAAAGGTAAATAAATTGTAACGGTGTTTTAAATATACCTGTATAAAAACGAAATATGATGTTACTGATCTGTTAGCGGATTATCAAAAATTTCGCAAAATTTCGCGGTCAGCCTTCACTAAATTTAAATGTTCTAAATCTTACAAAATCTCGATACAATTTCTCTCAATTCATAGAAACTAGATTCAAAAATTTTATATAAACATCGCTATTTTTAATAATGAGAATAAAAAGTTTAGTCAAAATTCGAATATGTGGCAGTTTTCGTTTTTTTTTTAATCGAGATTAGTTAGTTACTGCTAGGTTTAGTAAGGAGCATTTAGATGTAGTTATGTACTAAAACTATTTAAATTTAATGTGCGCTAATATAATTATACTAAACTATTAATGACTAGTATTCTAGGTAGTCAGTGTTTCTATATCTAATATTTGGTGAGATTAAAAATTATTTTTAAATGATTACATTTAGGTACATATTTAGATTCGCATTAATCTTCCAGTCGAATTTTTTAGTTCCTTAAATTACACCTCTTTATTTTATAAAATGTGTTATGCGCGAATATATATTGTTATATCTTTGCAATATGTCAGTCGCGATGTCTGAATTTCAGGTTATTAAATGTACCAAATTATTTATGACAATAGTGCTGTCTTTTCGTTCATCGGGATAGGCTTAATTGCATATCGACAAACTACAGGATTTTAATATTATACATACATTTGAAACATGATAATATACTTCTTACACATAATATGGCTACACTGGCTAGCCATCTGCCAGTGTGGCCAGAGGTTTAACCTTTCAGACTACGCCTAACAGCATGACTGAACGGGTATTTTGTATATTAAAATAAATCTATTATTTGTGCGTTATATTGTTATATACTGAAATAGTTAACTTGCAAATGGCGTACAATGGCAACGCGACCTACGGCGGAATATTTTATATCTAGTTCAAATTAAGAAACAGGAATGACGCTGTTCAATGTAGACTTAACTGCAATTGAATAATCGGATATTTTACGTACATAAGGTTCATATTTCCATGTAGATCTAGACATTTCTAGAATGAGTGAACTGTGACTGTATGGTTTCATACAAAGGCGGACTGTCTTAGATCTAAATGAGGATGACTAGCTATATTATTACATTTGATCTTAGGACGATATTTAGATCTTACAAAACTATATAGTATTATATTATAATACTTAGAGTATTACTAATACAACTGCAGAATGGTAAGAAATATCTATAACCTGTAGATTCACTCGAGAGATTGGGTTTTATACTGAATGATTATTATGCTTCCACCTCCTATAACTTTGTACATAATACTTTTATCCTCAACATTACATACAGTCCTTAAAGGTCTTTCGAATAACTATCGACAAATGCCACACACAAGTTACCATAGCAACTGAGGCCTGTAACCTTTCGGATGTCCTATTAAAGATCTTGCCGCGGATAGAGGGTATAACGCCACCAAGTGGAAACTTGTCAACAAACTGAAGGCCTACATAACTTAGAACATTTAGATTGGAGATGGGTATTTATATTCTACTTATATACTGAGGTTATTTTCTCAATTATTTGAAGTTAGTAAGTTAGCTTGTTTTCCCCATATAAAAAATAGTGTTATCATTGAAAAATCAGCTCTATGTGTACTGACTGCAATTTATCATGACAGATTTTAAAACTAAGGTGCTATGTCTCCAGCCTAACATTCTAAGGTCCTTAAAATAATTTCCTTTACTATTAACAGGCTTCTTTAGCAATCTGTGCACCATTAGTTTGTGCGAATGTGACGGCGCCATTGGGAACAGTCTGTGGGCCTCCGAGGAACGAAGTGAATGTTGTGTCTCTACTCATTGGAGGCTCCAAACCTTCGATAGGTATGCAGTCCAGGGTGGGGACAGTGTATTCCCTGTAGAAGAAAGAGAAGTATGATTATTTGCAGTATTGATAGTTGATCTAGATGTAGGCTGCGTAGGAGGTGTCAATCAACTTGGTAACTAGCATAAAACTTCCGTCTGGTTCCTGGATTGCGAAAAACAAAAATTTCACATTAACTAAGACCAAGAGAATGTAACACTCACATAGAAACATTGTCCTGCGACTGCACAGAGTCGTTCACTAGCTGAGGCAGTCTGTCCGGCTGCAGTTCTGGCTGTCGCGTCGGTCGTGCACTGAATAGGAACACACCGACCATCGCCAGCATATACGAGAGGAAATATAGGGCATGGAACTGAAATGAAAAATGCCAATAGATGAATTTTCAGGTCTGTATATAAATCAAAATTATGATGTGATCTAATTGAATGAAAGTCATACAAACCTTAAACTGAAATATATACATCCCAGCTATGAGAGTGTAGTAATCAGCTGATAAAAATGACAGATGCAAAATAATAGAACCAGCATCTCTCAACATAAAACACTGTAATATCTGGAATATAGTCTGCACAGAGCAGTAACTCCCCAACTGCACTATAGTATCCAAATCATACCAGTTGAAAGCCATTAGCTCACTGAATTCTAAGAAGAATGTTTGGGAGCATGATACTATACTACCAATGAGACCGAGGAATGCTAGGTAGTCTGAGCAGGATTGGGTTTTTAGCATCATTTCTTGTAACACTGTTACCATGGCATAGAGAAGTGAGCCTGCAAGACATAGCATGTCACCAACAAGCTGGTTTTTACCTGAAATAATATGGGTATGATATAATGTGATTCTAAAATGGTAATAATATAAAATAAATGCCAGCAATGTCAAGCGACTGCTAGCATTTCTCAAAGAACTGGGGGGATCAAATAAGCTGACATTATACCCACCATTTTTTGTCAAAAAAATGTGCTTAAGCATGTATTTATTAGCGGAAACCAGCCCATTTATACCTATACCTATATTAATAAAAAAAAAGCAGCTTACCATCAGTAGGAGCCCCCTCCACATCAGCCCATACAACACACACTACAGCCATAAGCCCCATAGTTGCCCCTGCTACATGGACTACACCGAGTCTCTGTCCTCTCCATGCTCCACCTACCAATGCGGCCCCCACACCACTGCAGGCTAGCAGCTGTCAGCTTAGCACAGAGGTGAAACGCTGTGACATAACTAGCAGCCATCCTGCTGTTACATCCAGAGTGCAAGCTATGATCACTACCCACCATTTTCTGGAAATTATACAAGATAACCTTTAAAATATGTGTTAAAGTATAAAAAATTATATGAAATTAAGGGCCAATTAAGCAATTTCATAAGGTATTTTCATAATAAAAATAATTTAATGCTAACTCCAAGAATGATTTTATTTCCAAGAAGAACCTCAATCAACTGACCTACAAAAAAGCTAAAGGTTGTTTGTTTTGATGATATAAAATAACAAAATACTCAGATAAACATCCAAATTTCAACAGCACTCTTGGCCTGAACAATATTTTATGATCACCATACATTAACAAAAACTTACTTGGACAAATCCTTCAACCCATTACAGAGCAAGGATGGAGTAAATAATATAAAGAGCGTTAGGTACGGCACCACAAGTTGTCCAGTGGTGGGGAACTGCCAGGTAGCACTTTGTAACAATGTGGTCAATATACATTTACCACTGAGTAGCAATGACAGAACTTGACCCAGAAGAATACTTCGCCACTCCCTCCTGAATTTAAAAAACAGAAGAATTATTTCACTACACGTTGTCTATAAACCGAACAACAAAATATGATCTGTTTGAAACACTAGCCATCGCCCGAGCTCCGAGAAGTACTCCTCAATTTTATCACTAAAAGTTGGGTTCTCCATTCTCCTTTTGGGTGTAGACAGGGGAATTAACTAGAAACTGTATCATTTAGGATAAAATCCTCGATGATAATCACGATATTGTAATAAATAGCCATAATTTTCTTTACAGAGACTGAAAGGAAAAACAAATTTTGACAATCTAATATAACGTTCTAAAACCTAAAAACTTGATAATAGTGTGTTCTCAACTAATCGACTCTTAAATAATTATAAAATACGTTATTGATTATTTAGAGGAACTTTGTGATATCGAATATTTATTAACTCAGTTCATATAACTGAATTGGGTTTGTGATTATCATTTCAGTTTGTACTTACAGAATCGATTCGTTTAATAATAATGTAAGACTTATGAACGCAAGCATCACAAAATATCAGCCAACTGTCAAAAATCTGTCAATTGAAATTTTAATATTTTATGCGTTGCTTCTCTCAGTTTACCGCGTACATTACAAATAGTTGTCCACTTTATATTAAAACACGACAAATTGACTTCCTCTGTCCTTTAATTACATTATTGTGAACATGGGAGACGGTGAGTAACAATATTTTCAGGCGATTTTGTGGTTGTTTAAATCAATCATTTTACATAAAATTTCATTGATTTTCAGAGGACGTTATTCGCAGGAGACTCCTGATTGATGGAGATGGAACAGGAGATGATAGGAGATTGAATGTGCTTCTGAAAACATTGATAAAATGGTGTAATAGCACTGACGAGAAACCCGAAGAGAGGTTAGAAATTACTCGTACACCTTATTTGATGTTAGAGCCGCAATGATTAACTTATTATCTTAATTTTCTATCGTAAATCTTTTGTTGCAGTAAGTCGACCCATGACCGAATGCTGGCTCAACTTGCACAGTGTGAATTCGCCGTGACTAAATCCCAACTAGGCTCAGAAATGATGGCGGCTGAACTAAAAAGTTACGAGGCAATGTCCAAAGTACTGGAAAAATCAATAGAAGTAGCCAAAAGCAACATAGAAAAAAGTAAAGCAGATCTTGCACAAGCCAAGACTGTTCGCAAAAACCGCATAGAGTATGATGTCTTGGCAAAGGTTATAAGCGAACAGCCAGATAGAAAAGAGACATTAGACCGTCTTGGTACTTTGAAAACAGAACTTGCCAATTTGGAATCTACAAAACAACAGTTAGAAAGCCGCTTGGCTTTGAGGAAGAAGCAGTTCCATGTTTTGGTGACTTCGATACACCAGTTACAAGCTCTATTGGATGAACCTGATGACACAGAGTCCTTATCGGATGATGTAGACATGAAAGATTTTTTTAATGATCCCTAGATCTTTTTATACATGAAATACTGATCTACTCTCATTCCATAAAGTGAAGCCATCACTTTGGTTGACCTGATTGATATCAAACAATGGCACATTTTAAATGTGTGTAAAGTATTTTTAATACACCTTTTAATGGGCCTCCTTCAGTGCCAAGGTTATAAACATTTGTTTTATTTAGATTGAGAGTAGATTGAATAAATAAGATAAGCATATATTTTTAAATTGTCTTCTCGAACTTCTATTGATTACTGAGTCTTCACATGATTGTTATTAGACAAAATTAATTGGAAGACCTTTGATCAGTGTTGATCAGAAAGATTGATTGAATGAATCTTTATGTTAAAGCTTGAAAATTGAAATTTAGTATTATTGAAACGATTCCATTTCCAAAAAAAATACTTCTGATTGAGATTGCATTCAAACATGCTTCCAATAAAAATGTAATGTCCTTGGTCAGACCATTATCATTTAAATATTGTTTCATCATTGTTCTTCTCAAAGTTAGCTTTGAAGTGATTTTTTATTGTCTTATCTAATAAGAAGTTTTAATGGTTGACCATAAATTTCAGTCATAGTTATGTAGATCATGTGTTTCACTGTATTTTAAGGATTCATTTTAAAATTAGGCATAACATTTATAAATCATCAGAATTTTATCAATGTTATAACTAAAATAATTTTGTACTATTTCCATTTATAGTACCTATAAGCATTGGAAGTAAGTCTCAATATATATTGTACTAAATATGTAATTTCACTCTAAAAACCCAATTAGTGCTTTTCCAAGAATAAAATGACTTTTCCAGAAGGTGGCAATTGTTAATTCAACACTGTACCCATTAATGTTTCAGTACCCTTGGGGCATAAACAAACACAAAATGTCTGTGTTTTTACGTGGTGTGTACGTAACACGTAAATATTTTGTTTTAGTTCATTATAAGTGACGTAATACCTGGCATTGTTAGTGACGCCGTCATGGGAATAAGCAAGGTCGCTTTTGTTTATCAGTTTAATGTAATTATCTATACCTAAACATACAAATAAATAGAATTAAATTGTCTATTTGTAATGTCAAAATAACAGCTTTTTACTAAATGCATATGAAAATATATACCGCATTTATAATAAAAAAACTTTTAAAATTTTTGTTTTTCTGTCTGATTGTTCCGGCTAATCTCCGAAACGGCTGCACCGATTTTGACGGGACTCACTGACAGATAGCAGATGTTATAAGAAGTAACTTAGGCTACTTTTATTTTAGAAAAAGAATTAGGGCACCGTGCAAAAAAATGCACGGGTTCGTAATTCATGCGGGCGGAAGCTAGTTTATAATGTTATTTACGACTCCCTCATTGGTCTCGGTGTCGCAATCGCGACTTTTAACCAAAGAATTTCCATACAGAAAAACAAGAACTCACGGTTCTTGTTTTTCTATATGGAAATTCTCAGTAGCAGCACGGAGTGTGGATTCCTGGAACTGTGCCCGGTAGATGGCAGTACGCTCGGCACCTATTACATGGGGGTCAATAATTACAACGGCGAAATATGAGTGTACAATAGTACACTTTTGCCTAACCCTTCGCAGAATATAAGCGTGATGCTATGTTAATATTAATAAATATTTATATATCTATCGTCAAAACGTCAACGGAAAGTAGTTAGGACATACTTTTAATAGACATCGGCTCATAAGCAGTCACAGCCTCGTCGTCTAGTGTCTGCAAATGTTGTTATTAAAATTTGTCAGTCAAATCGAGACTTGCTTATATCAAACTTGATCATTATTGCTACTTAACAGTGAAGGAAAAAATCGTGACGAAAACAGGCAATGAGCTCGTGGAGGACGGTCGTGGAATACGGCGCATACCTTAATCCCACTGGCAAGGAGGCCTTGATCCCAGCAGTGGGACTATCAATAAAGAGATGTTGATATAATACTTATACTCAACACAAAAAGGAAGGGAAGAAAGACTACTCGATGGTCAGACGACATACCTGCATCGTACAGTCACCAGTAGAAGCGTACTATGTGTAGCTGCTACGGTTTTCGTAGACTGCTACGAATGCACGTAGCCCGTAGCTACTAACTACACTAATGAGTTGAATTATTGTCGGTGACAGTAAATGAGAGTGAATCGGGCTTGGCAAGTTTCATAAAAATGAGGCCGATAAGCCTCCTCTATCAGGAACTTGCCGGTCCTATAAGAGTCATCAGTGGATATATATGGACAAGATAAGCGAAATTCTAAGTACATAATTATATATATACATACATACAATTTATTTCACAAGCGTATAGTACTAACATTTACAAAAAATATTTTACCGTTTGACTTCAAGTTGGTATTTTATAATTGCTATTTAAACCTTTGTATGTTTATAGGTACTTACACCGTCGAGATGTTTTTAGACCATATTCAGGTGTGTAAGTTTTCCTTCACCAAACTTTAATCTCCAATCGATACAAATATGCACGCTGGAGTCGAAAATATGCACGCCGTAATCTAACTCAGACCCTCCAGCATGATAGGCAAGCGATCATCCACTTGGGTATTAACTATTTCTTAACTTGGGTACATAACAGAAATGAAGAACTACACAAAGACTAATCCAACATTTTTATCGTGTTGCGTGTCCTATCTAAAATTCAGGTATTCCCTAATGTATCCATCAAAATGTACCGTCGAAAAGTCAATAAAACCGGATAAATTAATAATCCACCTGCGGAACGTACAGTCGGTAAGAAAACACTCTTAATAGAAATGCACGTGTTGTCTTTCAAAACATTGAAACGCATATTCTTGGAAAACTATTGGTTAAAATCATAAAATTTAAATCACTATGTATTTTTATATATCCGCAGATGTAATCTATGTGTAAAATTCGTCAAGATTTCAATCGATATATACTCTCAAAATTGCTTTTGGTTTTCATTACGTGTATACATCTTTTTGATGTTGATGAGTACAACAGCATCTTTTCCGTCAATTATAATTTACTGCGTCGAGAGTTAATTTAGCAATATACCCCACGACCGCTTTTTTAGTTGTATATAAAAGTCCCATGTTCAGCATTAAACGTATAATTACAGGCCGCTTACCAACTACCAGCTTAAAACTTTCCCATATTTTTCTATTCCAGCAGTTTTGTGTGAAGTTAATTTCGAAGTACCTACAAGAGAAGCAAAATAAAACGTCTATAATACAAAAGTTAGAATGCAACACAGACAAAAAAATAGACATCACACCGCGACAGTACATACCCACATTCTCAAAAACAAAAGTTGAACGCGCAACTCCACGTCGGGACTTACATAAAGGCTACACTCGGCACTTCGTTTCAGCGGCCCTGTCGAACGCACGCGACCTACACCGCCCGCCCCGTCGCAACTAAACACGTTTCATAAAAGAAAATGCCTTCCTGGTGGGACTATCTTCATTTCAACAGACAGTACCACAACAAAAGAAACCTAGAGGAAGGCCTTTTCCAAATTGCATCGCAAACTTGCAATATTTTGGTCAAAGTTAACAACACCAACAACATAAATCTGACGAGGAACGATAGGAGTGATGAGTACGGTTGTGCCGGGCCCCCTAAAGCCAAGAGCTCCATGCAGATCTGCGTGCCTAAGTTCAGGAAGAATTCCATCACTTCGGGCTGTAACCCTGGACTATCGGTGAGTACATATTGACTTGCTAACTTTTGTAACTTTGTTTATTTGTACTCAATTAATTAAAGTTGTGATATATGATCAAAATTAAGTTGATATAAAGTATTAATTAATGTTATCAGAGTGAAGTTTGGCACCAGTGCAGCTTTTTTTTGTTGCCGCGCCTAAATTGGGTCATCTTCAACATAAAAATAACAGTAATCGTAAAAGAAAAGTTTTACTTTCAATCACGTAAACAAAAAATGTCGTCATTCTGTAACAAATATACACAACAGTGTAATTAAAATTCAAACTAATTACTTTGTAAAGGGGGGTCGCGTTGGCCGGCCGCGGAGCTACATCGAAACTTTTTAAACCAATAACTTACGTCCTAGTCTTCAGTGTAAAAGATGCATAGGCGCGGAGGGCATGTGCAGTTCACCATCATTGTTCATTAGTAATATACGATATCCAATAACGGTGCAAACTATTGGCGTACTTAGTGTCGTGTAATTGTGTCGGCGTAAGAAAATATTCGCAAGCTGATTCCATCTGAGGTGGGCGAACGTGTTAGACTAGTGTTGATTATGTTGTGTTTATATTATTTTTTATCGTGGCGTGCGGCGATGCGACCGTTGCTAGTATATCGATTTTATGTGAAGGAAGACATCGGTCGCAGCAGACACCGTCGGGCCCCGACGTTCGACCTTGTTCCAATTATTCACTCAAAATGAGGTTTTATTTGCCATATTTTTGGATATAAATTTGTTTAATGCACATAGTTAGTAGCTAATGGGAAAATACACTTTTTATTACGGTTACTCTCCTATAAAAACATTTTTAAGTAAGCTTTTACTGTAGAATTCACACACCGAAAGTTTTATTTTTTATTTTTTAAATACGGCCTTTGTACGTACACATTTCTATAATTTCTATTAACTTTAGCATAGGTAAAATTGGTTAGCAGTAGGTTAACCACAGTTAATGTTAGTTAGTAAGTTCACCAGCGTAGAATTTGAACTCTTGACCTCTCGACCGACAGTAATCGGGAGCTTTTTGAAGTTAAAAAATCGTTCGTATATTTAACCTAAAATATATTTTACAAAACCTTTTTGTGTCTGGAAATATTTTTCTAACGGTTTTTGTTTATAAGTTATTGGTACAGTCCTATGTTTTTAATACAGCGAATTTTGGTACAAGAAACAGTGTACAGTACTGGATTTACAAAAACGCAAGCACTATTCGTCGTATCGTTTGTTAGATTGGCCGACTGATATTTGGAAGTAGGCTAGCCTCACATTAGCATAACAAAAACAACATTTCGCTTGAATCAGCGGTAAAGGTTGTTTGTTGTAGCGCTCTTTTAGCTCTATAGGCTGATTATATTGAACATGCTACGTAATTATAAAGCCGCTAGCGGCCCGATTTTGATAATATCGGGGCCCTCGATATTTTTTTAATTATATTAGTTTCTGAATTTAATCGAATGAATATAAACGAAATACAAACAAAACATATCATTCGTCTATTTTTTTATTTTATTTATTAAAACGTAGTACCGTGGGTACAGTTTACAAACATACATACTATCTCATTCAAACACAACCAAACCCGAAACAACTATCTGTAGATTATACAAATATTTGTTCCGTGTCGGGATCGAACCCGCGACGAAGAAAGCTATAATCGTCGTCAAAATTTGCAGTGACGAACTACCCACCTTTAAACGTGCTACGTGCAGCTACGAATTTCGTAGCAGACTACGAATTTCGTAGCAGACTACGAAACTCGTAGCAGACTACGAAATTCGTAGCCGTGCGTGATACTAACTAATTAGGGCTCAATATCTGTACTACCAGCAGCATATGATGGCACTTATGACATTTACACACACTTACTTTCTTGTGAGGGAACAAATGCCATATTTTATGGTTGTGGGCGTCGCAATATTGAGAAGAAAAGTACAATTTGGACCTAAATATAATTTAACCACAAATAAGTTCTATTATAATCTGTTACAAATGCCATCATGACACTGTCTACACTAGAATATCTGATTTTATTTTCATCAATCAGATATTCCGTTATGGAGAAAAAAAATAGTATAGTTCGTGAACATTGTGCCCAATGTATAACTATAGATTCTACAACTGAGAGTGTATTAGTTTTTTTTTATTAGCTGTGGTATCTAACAACCTCTGCCTAACCCCTTAGCGTTTATAGAGGTGTTAAAAAAAGCTCGTAAACACGGACCAATACAATTGTACTGTAAAAACTGTATACAAACTTTTACCGCTAGCTGAAATTACCTATAATCACGGACGCGAAAACATTGATTCCACGAACGAAATTGATGGCGATTATTTTCAGCGTTTTATTTTTAAGAATTAATTGTTCATGTTTTATTGTTGGTTATAAATGGACGCGATAGCAATCAATACGAAATAAATACCTGTACATAGACATATATTTTTAATTCTGTAAATACAGGAAACTGATAACCAATTGACCCGGGTATGTCTTAAAATTGCGGCCAGACACCGGAGGACGGGCAGCAGCGTCCTCTCATTAATCGGTGAGCCACTGCGATCCCCAAGCCGCCTGCCAAGCGTGGTGATTATGGCAAACCCCCCCTTGAGGGAGGCCTTCGTTCAGTAGTGGACGTCTTCTGGCTGATAGTGATGATGATGATGATGATAACCAATTTGTGAACACCGCGTTAGTTAAAATTTTGCTCAAATAGTAAAACAAATATATACCGCATATACTATACTAGCATTTGCCCGCGGCTTTCGCTTGCGTTAATTTAGAATTTGACAATCAATTCGGGTTGTACTCTGCTTGCGAAAGACGCGTGGCGCTATCTATTATCATAAGAACGTTATTGTTGTTTTCCTCGGGAACAGTTTTTTTTCGGGTTGAAAGGTACCCTATGTCCATTTCTGTACACCGACAATGTATACGCAAAAATTCAGGATGATCGGTTCAGGGGTTTAGGCGTGAAAAAGTAACAAACAAACAAACTTACTTTCGCATTTATAATATCAGCTAGGATATATCTCGCATTATGCTGGCTTTCCAATGTGAATGCGTCACGAGGACCATTGCAAGAAAGATAAAAGAAGTAAAGAAGCGTCCTTGTTTACAAATAACAACACATTTGTATGGAGTTAATATGTAACATAGCACCACGCCTGTATTCCCCGAAGGGTTAAGCATAGGTGGAGATACACCCACATTTCGCCGATGCCGTTTTTGAGCCCCATGTAATAGGAGGCGAGCCTATTGTCATCAACCGGGCACAGTTCCAAACTCCGTGCTATTGAAAAATTTTATACAGTTAAACTCAAAAACATTTAGCCCGACCCGAGAATTGAACCTCACGCTGAGCAGTCGCTTGCAACCACTAGACCAATGAGGTAGTCACGCCAAAGTCATATAGTATGGGGCGAGACTTCTGCCATTTAACGGGCACAACACGACTTCGACAAGGATTTTTATAACACAAAAACCAAATAACACTTTGCCCGACCCGGGTCTCCGAGGAACTCACGCTCGCCAAACTCGCATGGGACGAAAAGGCCAATGAGGCATTTAAATACATCAGTATTATACTCCTACTGCCATCTGTGGTACACGCGCTATGTATGATGAATATATTAGGAAAATACAAACCACCTACTCCCAGTGAAACGCATAGACATTCTAATATCGCGTGCGATCAAACATATTTACATATAATTATCAATGTTCAGCATGCACCATATCCAACTTTCGATTTGATATCTAAAATAACAAGCGTGGGTGAACTCCCTAATTAATTAAATATCTCCTCTTGTACTTTTACTAGAAATGTCAGAATCCATGTAGTATATAAAAGAGAAATACGACTCACTAAATCTCAGAAACTAGAGAACTCAAACACTTCAGATCGAGTTTTGGGAGGTAGGTTCCAAATAAAGTGTAAGCATCTGCTAACATATAAATTTTCTATAATTTAAACCCCAAAGGAATAGAAGTAGGGTTCAGTTTGAATGAATAAGTCGCGGGCAAATCTAGTCACTTTTTATTTCGTGTAGGCAGGTACTTGTTGTCGTCAAGCAAACCGAAGGCTAATAAAAAAGCCTTAAAAGTGGTTTAATCTTAGGAATTCGGTTCCTCAGTAATGGGTTGTGAAATTCAGATGCAATTCCTCCACTGCGTGTAAAATTAAATATTCAGTTGCATCTTTAGACAAGGCGCCACATTCAATAAAAGTTTGAGAAAGAGGGAGATTTTGTGATTACATGATACGCTTTTGTTACGTAGTGTGGTGAGAAGAATAAAATTCAAAGATTAAACCAAGCGTTGCGTCTTAAGTACGGTTGAATAAAATTTGATATAGGTAACTTTTATGATTTGCATGAGATAATAAAATCATCCCATTAAAAAAACATATTCGTATATCCAATACAAATAATAAAGCCTGCTACGCTTAAGAGACTTAAAGGCTTTGTTACGTATATATATTAGAGCCCATAATCCGTTGCGATGATCCACAGGTAAAATTGGCTTCTTTAAATAATCTGTTTGGCCTTGCGGTGATTGCAAGTTCTACTTTTAGTTCGCAAAACTATTCGTCTTTGAATGTCGCTCACAATAATCGATCATGACATGAATGTTTCTATCCTTGAAGACTTTTACTGTTCATGAAAAACTTAAATCAATATAAAAATAGATACAGTAGGTACCTATTAAGTACTTGTTACCCATTATTATCATTCAAATGAAACATCGCATGACAACCTGGATTGGAAATATCGATATTAATGAGCTTCCTGCTTTGTTTATAACAATTCAAAACAACTGAAATCTCTCACGCAAGTTTACCATAAACGAGCTATGATTAAATCGTAAAAAGGTTTTTATGAGTGTAATTATTCTGGCATAAACGTGAGATTTATTTGCCCTGACGCAACATTACTTACTCTTATATAACATACGTAAACACGTACGTGTACACAATGCAAAGCTTTTAAGTTATTTAGTAAAGAGCTCCGAATCACAGCGCTTGATTTATTTACATACACTTTACAAGGGTTGACAGAACAGAGTGTTGACAGAATGTTGGACGTTATATTTTGTAATTCCAACTTATGAAGTCATACATTTTATGAAATTAGAAGCTACGAATCCATTAAAGGGCGGCGAAAGTGTATTATTTACAATAAAGTATTTTCCTAGTAGCCCACTTTTTCAAAAGTTTAGGTCATAATCATAGGGGCATATATATAGGTTATAGGTCACTTATTGGTTGTTATGATTGGTTAACAAACAACAACGATCAATCATATCAGTTGACAGTTGGTCGTTAGATTTGACCAGCTTTTGAGAAACGCGTTGGACAATAAGTTTGTACCTAATTTTAGTCCACTGTGTTTCTTAAAAGCTGATAGTTGTTATCAACGAAGTATATTATTTGATTTAACATAATTGGAATTAAGAAGAATGTAAAATACCTCTTGTCGGATCATATCTTTACGAACTCGACGCACCCAAATATGTATAGCGTGGGATCAAACTACACATGCAGAACTGTATTTCATTAAATGCATGTTTCTAGATAATTTACATACGTAAGGGTAATATGGACTGCAATACAACATCTTAATACAGCAATTTAATATACTGCCTTTAACCTGTTATTAAGTTACGAGTCATAACATCGACGTACGATGGTGAATTGCACTTTAAAAAGCCTTGAGTGCTAATAATACGGTACAATGATACAAAAATAACTGTTATGACCTTTTTTTGTTTTATTTTATTCTTAAAAATACTTTCACTTTATGAATTGAACAAAACTTTATAGGGATGAAACCCGGTTCTCATTATACACATAAATACGTAAAAAGGAGACATTACTTTTTTTTTTAAACTTTCTTTACATTTTCAGCTATATTCACTCTTTCTACGCAGATGCATAGGTAGGTACTAATCGTCGGAATGATTGCGCTTGCGGCTGCAGAAACAGCGAAAGCTTACTGTCATGGATATTTGTCAAAAATATCTCGTGTAGCCTATTACTGATTATATTGTTAAGATCTGCCTAGAAAGCGCAGAATAAAATTCTAAAGAATTTCTATTATATTTTCACCAAAATCTACTGGCACCGTCAATCGTTTTCTACTTTTTCTTGACAAACTGTATTATAATTTCTAGTTCTATTCCAGGAAGTATCCATGAATCGGTATACATTCAAGGTGCACCAGAAAGCTGTTTATCGATCTAGCATCTTGCCCCTGGCCTAGTTAGCCCTAAACTGTTCTAAGTTTTATCAGCCTTCTTGTCGATACAGTACAAGTTCGTACAAAAATAGAATGCATTATCTATGCAAAATACAGTACAGACGGCATATATTGGTGCTCTGGCTTTCAGTGGGCAGTGTGTTACCGATATAGGTAACGCTTTTTTTTAGTAACATTACGCCAATTAGGTAGCGTAAGAATATTTAAATGCTGATAAGGTGGCCTTTTTAGGTGATTACAATAGCAAAGGATTATTTAATGCCATATTTTCATATAACCGATATTTATATACATAAAAATCAATTGCCACATGTATCACGAAGCATCACTTGAAAACGGCTCGAACTATTTGGCTGTTTTTTTGTTGTGTTCGTAATTGTATGAAAGTTTTTTTTTTTTTTTGGAAAATCCACCAGTACTGTCGGATAATTAAATGGTATTTTTGCATAAAATTTCTTATTCATTAGTAAATAAAGTGAGAAGCTGGAGCGGGTCGCTAGTCTATACATCTATACATATAAATAAAATTGGAGTGTCTGTTTGTAATATTGAAATAACCGTTTTTTACTACATGCATATGAATATATATACGGTACATACACCAAAATAACATTTTTTCTGTCTGTCTGTCTGTTTGTATAGGCTAATCTCTGAAATGGCTGGACCGATTTTGACGGGAGTTTTATTGGTAGGTAGCTGATGTAATAAGGAGTAACTTAGGCTACTTTAATTTTAGAAAAATTCTTTTATTTTAGAAAAAAATAGGGTTAAGTGCATTTGGTCTCACTAAAAAATACATTGTTAAGTTCCGACATCCACGCGAACGAAGTCGCGGGCACAGCTAGTTTAAAATAAAATTAGCCTTTACTAGTATAAAAATGTCAATGTTAAACGAGTTCAGTTGGGTTTCATTTCGTTTTATGTGATACCAATAAGACACAATAGAAAATGTATTGTTTCTCGTCACCGGACTCCTCCAGTCGCCGGACTCGTCCTGCTCCGGTCTTAATGAGTATATTTGTTATATTATTATAAAATAATGAGGTACATAAATAATTTACTGTAGGCAAACTTGGGCTTTAGTAATTTATGAAGAGGTCAGGTTAGCTGTACACTTAACAGGTTTGATCATTACTGTTAAAACTGGAGCAAATATATTTATGTAGTAAGGTGAGTATAGACTACAACATTTTCTCGAGCATTTCTGTGTAATGTAACGTTCTTACGAATGGTACAATACAGGCAAAAGCTCAGTTTCCAAAGCATTTCCATGTAATGTAACGTTCCTGCGAATGCTCGGCGTTGTTGTTACGGGTAAATGCTCACAGCGAGTGTGCATTTACCAACATTTCGTTGTACCTTGCTTTCACTCTTCTTTGAAATGTCGGACCTACAAGTTGCGTGTGCTGCGTTTATCTTGATGAATTAAAAGAAACGCCCGCACTCGTGCAAAGGCTCGACGAAATGTTACACCAATACGCTCGACGAAATGCTCACCAATATGCTCATTGGTTTGTACAATAGGCTGTAACAAAGAGGCGAGCGTGCTCGACGTTTAGGATGATACACTAGAACATATCACAGAGCGGCTTGTTGTTCTGTTACAAGTAAATGTTGTAGTCTATACTCACCTGTATATAGCTTTACGTAAGATTAGACACCTGTCAAGGACATAATTTTGCTCACTCAACTTGTCCGTATCTCCCTAAGAAGGATACTAGAACACTAATGAACAACGTGATGCTCATACATCGAATCATACCAGTTTTCTATTCATTGTGACAGACAGACGCTCTTTATGCCTACGTTTAGTAGAAAAGCTTATCCGGTTGCTGTTTTCAGTGATAGATTCCATATCGGTTTTGACTTCAAATTCGGCCCGCATGTGCGGATCAGAAATTGATATAACCCCTTGCGTTAACGGTGAAGGAAAACATCGTGAGGAAACCTGCACTCCTGATGAGTCTCCGTAAAGTTCCAATGTTGTGTTTAGTCTAATAACTCACAGACCAACGAGGTGGACTAAGGCCTCACCCTTTGCATTCTGAGAAGCCTCTTGCCCAGTAGTGGGACAGTAATAATAAAATCTTGGCTTACACTGAAAAATAAAGGGTTGCGTTCATTTACTCCATTAAATTTAACAGCTACCTTATTTTACCTAGGTAATAAGTTACGGTCACAAATAACCAGAGTTCAGGGTAGAGATAAGGCCATTCTAGTCCAATAATTAAAAAACATACACCGTTACACAAGACTAATGACTGAGTTTAACGAATATTAATTAGCATTTTTTTAAATTACAAAGTAAATTTTGATTTCGCGCCTTTTTCCCATGGGGGTAGGAAGAAAGTATGGAACGCTACGTGCTACGATCCTTAGATAACCTTTTTAGTTCATTTATATACTTATATTCTTCTAATACAGTGGTTCTCAAAGTTGAATGGACCGCGACTCATCTAACAAAGTTCTTAAATTCGGGACTCGCCTCTTGGTTTTCATGAAGGAAAAAGGGGCATAACTACATATACAAAAAAAAAGCATTAGTTTCCTATCCAAAGTGTTTATATTTAAATACAAGGAGTGCTATTTCTTAATGAGAAGGATGCATTTTTTTCCTATTTTTCGTAGCCTTAGCATCAACTTCAATTTTAGTTACTTTAAATCGCAATGAGTCAGTGGTCCGCCGCCCGGTCGGTCGACCTGTCATCGTATTTTTCAGGGCCCACCCAATATTCGCTCGCGACCCACCAGTGGTTCACGACCCCTACTTTGAGAACCATTGTTCTATTCAAACTATTAGAAGAATTAAATAACTAGTTATTTGCTTAGCTTAGGTGTAATATCTTCAGCAACTAAGTTCGGTCGATATATGACCTCAAAGGTTAAAAATGTTCACACTTACACTTAATATTATGGAACCGTCATTTCATTCGTATCAAGCAAGCAACACTGGGCGCAGACTATGCGCCTTAACATATTATTAGTCTCATTAAACTGAAATTCGCTAATACCTAAGCCTACCACAAATCACAGAACCATCTCCAATTCTCTTACTCCTAAAGTAAACCATCGCCCTAATATATTCTGACATAAAGTTACAACAACACTTAAATAATAACCGACCACATTTTGAGGTCATTGTCAAGCACTTAATATCGATTAAAACAATTAAGTTGAGAGTCGAGCCGAACTAAAATGTCGTACAGAATGTTACAACTAATGAATATTAATTGTATTATCCCTTGCGTGTGGTTTCTAAGCAATAACAATTAACCCACTTTGTAAATTGCTTTTTGAAACACATATTTTGTTGATGATCAGTACCCGTAGACAAGTATACAATGTATAATCGTTTGAAGAGAAAAAGAAATACAAGCAAAATGTACTGAATTGAAATAAGCTGTGAAATAGTCATGTGATTCGTAAACGTAGCGTTGCAGATTGAACCTTGTCTAGTAGGACACAGAGCTCCATCTTGCATATACTATCTAAACCCTACGTGGTTCGTACTTCAAGTTCTTTTTGACTCCCAAAGTTAAATCTAAATACAAGCAAAATGTCCTGGATTGACATAACCTGTCAAATAGTCACGTGATTGGTAAATGTACCGTTGCAGATTGAACCTTGTCCAAGGGGACACATGGTGATCGTGTCGTATCAAGTGGCCAATCGTTTTTCCTCTCCTGTTATCTGTGGTTCTCAAAACTGTCTTTCTTCATTAAACCATTAATAATACTTCCTCATTGGTTTTCTTTTCTGTCCAACTGATCTTTTCCATTGTTCTCCAGCATCACATTTCAAAAGCGTCTAGTCTTTCTCTGTCCCTTTGGTTCATCCTAAAATATAACCGTCAATAATTATATTGATGGCTAGTCAGCTGTCGGCCTGCGTGAAATGAATAAAGTCAGGGGGGCGTGCAGGGTTTGCACGTTGTACCATCCAAATGCATACAAATATCCAATTCCATAGTAAAACTGTACACGTAAACTCTTAATACTTATTAATAAATGCTGAATAAATTTATGTTATGAATAAAGTCAGTTTATCCACCCATATATTTTATGATGTAAACTTGTCGTAATATTTTTATTCATAAGTAATTTCCACTCTTAAAAGGGCTGAGAAAAAACAGTGAAGAAAAAATTTTGACACGATCATGAGGCCCTTGTCGGCTTGGAGAGATTTGAATTTTTGCTATTTCATTTACAGGAGAGAAGTCCCAATCTGTCTTAATTAGTTATCAACTAAGCATCGTGGATTATACACTCGTAGTCCTCGATTCTTACACCATAGAACATAACTACCTATATACAACTATATGCGTAAAATTTATGACGAAGATTTTGCGACCTTTTCGCCTCCGTTTTTCTATGAAGTATCTAATGACATTCATTCTAATAGGGTAAGTGTTCCAGGATTTCTTGAACGATGACTAAACAATTTCATTGGAAAACAGTTTGTTTTGCATACACAATGGATCCGAGCATGACTTGTTCGATATTTTTTAAAGGTTACATTTACGTAATTAAATCAGATGACGTCACATTAACGGAGGTTAGGTTTAATAGAAGCCATTTCTTCTGAAATGCATTATACATATAATGTGCCCTGTTATTTAACGAAATGACGAGCAACCTCTAATTTAATCAAACATAATTATTGTCTATTTGTTTTTATACAAGGAGCTTATATTCTGTTTTTAAAAACGTTGCCCCACATTAAGAATTATTCATGTATCGAATTTTCACATCCACAAACACCCAAGCCTGGAACAACAGGCTGTAGGCCATACAAATACATATTTGTTTCGTGCGGGACTCAAGCCCGCGACACGTAGCGCAGCAGTTGATCGTCGTGATCGTGCTTCACATCACGTCCGTCTTTCCAATTGGTCCCAGTTATCATACAAATACCAATAGTAGTTGTTACGGGTAGTCACCAGTCCGATAAGACTGAAAACTGGTCTTTCCCTGTAATTTTCTCGTGCTTTCTGTTATTTCCCTATAATTGAATGGTGGACATTAATTGGCAGTTGGTCTATGTAAAATATCGATACTCAGTAGCATCTGGTTAGATTGGAAGCCGATGCGACTGGTAAATAATTGTGATCCGGTTTTTTGGTCGTAAATGTTTTAGCTACTTTAAGCTGCCTGAACGCACCTTTTATTTCCTCGGTTCACTTCTACTAAAAGTGAAGATACACGAGAAATATCTAATAATGTCATTCATATTTCGGGTTTCAGGGCTGTTTCATAAAGAGAAGGTTTGCCCGTACCAAACCAATAGTAGAAAATGCAAGGTGAATAAAAAAAATTTGCAAATATTAATTCGGTACAAATCCTTTGTGTTCAACTTTAGTGACTAGCCCGATCAGTATAATTAACAAAAGTTTTTAATTAGTGTAGGTACGATGGAACTGACATGTGAATACAAAAAGTTCTACAAAAATTTTAATAAATGAACTCTCTTGAATATTGAATTCTCCTTTGAAAATTCATTACTTACCATGAAAGCTTCATGCATTTTCATGATTAGTTTTTTACGCATTGTCTTTGAAATGTGAAGGGTCGTTAGCGTTCGTCGTAAAGCTTCCATTTTATTGGTCGATAATACAGGAATTAATTAGAATATCGAAATAAGGAAGAGGGGTACTAACCTTGATTAGCGTGAAGAATTTCTATATAGTATAGAATATACTGCGATCTAGTAACTTCCATTCGAGTGGTTATTATAGGTATTAAGCCATGAGTGTCCTATTGGCAGCAAAAGCCTCCCTCTGGTAACCTGCCTTATCATTAATAATATCAATTATATAGGTTAGAATTTTTTTCAAATATAACATTTTCGCAGACGTATAAACACGTCAAGGTGATCCGTAATTTGGAACAGGAATATGAACTTTTTTCTATAATTTTTAGAATTCTGATCTGATTTATCTAGAACACAAATGAAAATGGTCTTTATCGCGGCCGCATAATAAACACTGTATAGTAATACTGCATGCCAGCCAATATTATACTCCTCTTCCTTATTTCGAATCTAAATAATTCCTAAATTATCGACCCATAAAAAGGAAGCTTTACAATTAACGCCAATAAACCTTCTATATCCTTAATTAGAAACAAATAACTGCAATAGCAATTGACTATAAAAAGGTTCATATACTATATTATGGTATATTAAAGGCTCATAAGAGCTGGCTCTATTAGAATAAATGTGTTCGATCTACAAATAGCCTCTATTTAGCCGCTATATCAGGTTCCACATTGGCATGCATGAGGGATAATTATGAACTTGCAGCAGACTTCATTGCCACCATTGTAAAGTAATCAACAAACTTTTCTAAATATGTTATGAAGGATTTTCGAAATATGGTTTGACATTAATTTAGGTCTGTCTATTAATTAATTAAATGTAAACTAAATATTTATAATTAATAAACGTTAATGTGTTTATAATTGCCTGAGAAATACTCATATATATGCATATGTATATGACCCTGTAAGTGTATACATCTCTTTTTTACCTGTACCTTATAGTCATTGGCGGTCATTCACCATGAGTACAAAGTAGCTTAGGTACTTCGTTTTTTAATAAAACTTGCCCCACATTAGGATTTCTCCTGTGTCGTGGTTACTGTTTACAAACATATGTACATGTCACATGCACACACAACCAGACCCGAAACAACTATCTGTAGATCATAACAATATTTGTTTCGTACGGGGATCGAACCCGTGACACGGAGCCCAGAAAGCTAATCCCTTAGCTACTGCGCCAACCGTCTCGTTTTAATATATAAAAATAATGATTGTGAGTAACCAAAGTGATTGGTGGGGAACTTTTAACCAACTAACATGAAGGGGTCACAAAATTGAGTAACGAAGCTCAAATAATGTCAAGGTCATGAACACGTTCCTAGAAATTATACAACGAATAACGATAACAAAGTTTAATCATTTGCGTGACATATAAAAATGTTCTTACCTATAATTCACATAGGTAAAGGTCTTTTCCATTAAAAGCTAAAACTTAATGCTATTTTCAAGTAGGTAACCTCTCAGTTCTACCGCAGTCTACTTCGTGAACAAAGCAAAATATCAACAGTATAGTCTTTTAAAGTCTACGTAGATATACATTCGTATTTTTTAATAAACAGTAAAAATAAGTGTTTATATTATGGTCTTTGAGAAGGTTTATATTTTCAAGCCACATTTTTTTTTCAATATAGCTCTTTTTGCTACTTTTACATACGATCCAATATCGGTGCCATTTAATTTTACACGTCATTTTATTTAAATCTTTTTGTCTTTAATTTCATACATAATTACATTTTGCGTTTCCGTAGACAGCTTGTTAAATTAGATTTCCCGTATGTTTTATTTTAAACATAATTGTATTCCTACTAAAATTTAAAATAACTCAGTTCCAAACGAAGTTGACTCAATTACCGTTGAATCGTAGACATAAAATTAGATTTAGTCTAATTTAAAGCCCTTTTCTATCTTCAATTTGGTTGCACATTTTATTGTACAACGAGCAGGACAGAATGTTCTATAGCTTTGCAGATAATGCCATCTTCACACGTGCATCAGAGTGCCTGACATTTGGAACGAAATCCTCGTTATATGCGACGAGTGGCTGCACTACTTTAGAATGTAGTCTCGTCGCGTACGCCATTTTGCTGCTGAAGTACTTATGCGAGGTCGGTCGTTTGAAGACATGTACTGAGAACGTAGGGTACTTTAAAACAGCACATGTGACTGAAGAGTTTAATGTAGTGGTAAATCTCTCTAAATAAATCATTTCTTTTGGAAAAAGTCTCAAATTTGTTTTTTTTTTGTGATTGAATTCACTAACAAGTAAAATAAAATGGTTTGATGTAGGGAGAAAGAATTTTTAACATTCATTCTTGTGCCAAACTCTTGCTATTATGTACATACTTTACTTTATCTAATAACAAAAAAACATCTCAAGATTTTTATTGTATGTGTGCGGAAGCCAATGAATCACATTGATTTACTTATTTAAGGTAATTCAAGCTATAAGAAAAACTAAGAATAGGTTTTATGTAAGTTTAGATACATTAACCAATTTTAGTAAACAGTATTTTATTTATATATCGACGGGCGCAAAGTAAAAAAAGCTATTTACAAAATCACTTTTGAGGAGAGCGCATAATAAATGAGAGTACAATGTAGACATAATTAGCTAAAATTGACTACACATATGAATACCTAACTTTATAATTATGAAGTGAAGCAAACCACAATTAATTCGATTTAAATTTAACAAATTTTTTGCTAAAATTTTTCATATTATGCACTCTCCTCAAAAGTCACTATTTTGTAAATAGCTTTTTTTACTTTGCACCCGTCGATATGTAAGGAAATTAATTTGCCACGATATAAGTTCCAGAGTGGTACTGCAAAGTAGAGACAAAAACACAGATTTTACTCGACATAACTTCTCGAGTTTTCTCGTGATGCTTGGGTCGCCTGGCTTGTCCTATGTCACCTTGTGACAAGTGAGAGCTTAACGTGCTTCGAAAGGCGAAGAGGGGATCAGAAGCTTAATCATAACTTTGACCGTTATGGGGAGCTAGTGATGTGCTTACTGATGCAATCTTGTTCTATAGTTGTACTTATAACGGACTGAAACGTGACCAGCTTAAGCACATGGCTGAAATATTAATTAATATTATCTACTATGTATCTTAATACAATAATTGAATTGATTATTTGTGCACGTACGTTTACTTCTACAATTAGGTTCTAATGAACCCGAGCTCCCCCAAAATTAGATCAATTTTTCGCTTAGAATTTTCTTTTGGTTATTGGAAAGGGTTTTCGAATGTCAAGAAACTACTCACTGCGCCACAATGCTGTCGGGACTGCTCGGTGTTTACGGGTGAAGAAGGGTGAATTATTCCGTTAGTATATCTTAATCCACAGGGCAATGACCTTAATCCAATGTGTTGTGAACCCATTATGTAGAGTTACTTTTTGAACTTTAAATGTTTTACCAAACATGACTTCTACTGTATTTGAGTGATATAGATTTGTAGTATGTATGTAAATGACGATTCGAGGTCTATTCAAAGGAGGTCAACGTTCGGAGGTTTAACATAAAACATGGTAGCAATATTATTCTCATTCAACAGACATAGTATCACGCCTGTATTCCCCGAAAGGTTAGGCAGAGTGTTACTTTTGGACATGTATACCGATGTTTAGACGAACCTATTGCCATCTATCGTGCACAATTCCAAATTCTGAGCTCCTAATGAGAATTTCCTTCCCGAAAAATCCAATAACATTCTTCCTGATCCAGAACTTCACACGATATTGCCTGAGCAAAATTTTCTGATTCAGTAGAATCAGGTTTAAAGGTGCATATTGTCTTTCAGTATAACTTCTATTGTTACATTTATTTTGGAAATCCACATAACGTTTTTACAAGTAATTAGAAAAGGATAGATTATATATTTATTTTATGTAAATCCGATACGACACTCATGAAATGTCGAAAACAGTTTAATTATCCAAATATCTAGTAGATCCTATGGAGAAGAGCTTGCATACAACTCCATATATATATATATAAAGTCACACCTTTTTCGGAGGTAGGCAGTACAAAAAATAAAAATAAAAAATGTACAAATAGTCGCGGGGGATAGCTGGTATTACAATTTTACAATAGTATCCGATCAGTTTATTAAAGTACCAGTAAAACACTCGATAACCACGCCATATCGCCATTAGGTGATACCATTATTGACCTTAAATTTTATTAGATAGCTCGATACTTGTTTTTTCTTGTCCTCCACTATTTAAAGTATCGTCAATCTTGTTGATTCATCATTTACCTACATAATATATTATTATTGTTTCATTTTGGAATTCAGTTTGTTTGGTGAAGTGGTTCTTTTTTCAGTATCTTTAGTTCAGTTGTATTTATGGGCAATTTAGGTACTTTATTAGCATGGGAGACTTAATGTTTAACTGTTCACCATGTTTAAGAAGAGACTCGTCATGTGCGTGAGCATTATGTCGTTTATAAAAATGGTGTATGTTTCATTTACTTTTAGTACTTAGGATAATTAGGTTGGGGTTTAAAAAATATTATTATTATTATTATATTACATATGGAAGCTTGTTTTAGCCATTTATATTACACAATGTACTCTATTTTAAATTTCATATTAGTCTGTAAGCTATCTAAAAAATAAATAACCAACTGAAAACTATAAACTAAACGATATTGCAAATTAATTTGCTAATCGATGGCAAAATAAACAAAAAATAATTCCGCTCATAATACTTTCGAAGATTGGCGCAGAACGTTAATTAGTTCGATTACCGTATGCCACAAATATTTATATCCCCTACAGATAGTTGTTCCTTTTCTGGGTACCCGGGATACAGGAATTAGTACTAGTAAGGGGTAACTTTTTTTAAACAATTGATTTGATTGTACCTATTAAATATGTAACTGAAAAGAGCCGTAAAGTTTGCTCTAAGTTTATAAGTTTCCAATTTTACTATAGGTATAAATCGAATCTTCGACTGCGTTGACTATATTGGAATTGCAAATATATGAGCCTCGCACCACCTGCGCTGTGTTTTGAGAAGTAAATTTTAATGCCTATTCGTCTGTAGCCGAAGGCATTACACATCTGCAGCGGTTTAAGTTACGACGTAAATTGTTTTGACTTCTAAAGTGATTGCTTAATGGTATAGAAAGAAAACAATGTATTAAGTATTTCGTTCAACTTATAATTTAACTGTTGCACTAGGTATATGGAAATAGTTTGCGCTAATGTTGGCTCTGCAAAAGGACTTTTTGCAATAAGAAAACTTTATTTATTTCACTGCTACGATTTTTCATTTTGCTCTTTAACATGTGATTTAGGTACATATCGATCTAATTAAGATTATTATTATTCATCCATTTGACAACTAATTGCTATTAAGAGTATCGTATAGCTGCCGGCTTCTGACAAAATTGTCTTGAAATTGTATGAAATACGGGCAAAGTAGGTGTTTGGGCGTTAACTTTTCTTACATGTAAATCTTTACGAATTAATTTGATTTTGATCTCTATCGTTTTATCAGATTATAAACTACGTCAACAAGTTTATTTGATATATTTGATTTATTTGATAATTATCACGAGATAAGGAAGATTTTAAACTAAAACAACGCATTTTGAGCGTCAATTATTTCTCAATATATAAACAATATCAAAACAAAAACGTGACGACCTAGTTTTTACTTGTGTCTGTAACATATAAAAATTTCAGCAAAATCAGCTCATGTTTAGTGGGATAAAAACGTTAACGCATTTTGTATGAAAACTTTTAGCTAAACTATAGTCTTAAAAGCAATATATATTATTCAATAGTTGTTAGGCAAAAGCGTACCAAGTAAATGTACCTCTCTCTTATCGCATTATATAAGAGGTCTCTATGAAAATAGGGGTGACACATAATGGACGATGGCGTAGAGTGTGATGTACATAGATCAGTCTGGGGCACAAAATATGTACCTATGACATTCATAAGAAATTTTAGAAAAAGAATTCATTCTAAAATCATCGAACACGGCATTATGTGAACTATGTTTGTTACACGAATTATTCTCTTTACTTTTGAATGTCACTGATACCCAGGGTTGGGCAGTATTTGAATTACTTGTAATTAAAATACGTAATTGAAATACAAATACGTATTTTGTATTTGTAATTTAATTACTTCTTAAAAATGTAATTTGTAATTGGTATTTCAAATACCTGACGCTGAGGTATTTTGTAGTTAGTATTTCAAATACTTATGGCTTCAAAATACATTTGAACGTAAATACATTTAGCGTGGGTGCGTTTTGCAGAAAATAACGCTCGATAGCTTTCGTAAGCAAAATGGCGACCGCTAAGTATGTCAATCCTATCTTTAAAGTTGGTAAAACTGCACCTGTACTGTACGTCAAATTGTCAAGTATCTTGTCAATTGCAATGTTGCCGAAAGTACGGCATTTGCCGTTTCATACGGCAACGAAGCCTCCAAAACATACGATGTACGGCATACGGCAGGGTGCATATAAAACTTTTTAAGCCGAAAAAATCAAGAGATAAAACGTGTTTCGTTTGGTTTTGTTTTTCTTGTAAAATGAAACTTAGCCCGTAGTATCATATTTTTGCTTTTTGTCTTCCAACTAGATAACATAGCATAACGCCTGTATTCCCGGAAGGATTAGGTACAAGTATTTATTGCACATCCTCATTTCGCCGATGCCGTTATTGAGTCCCATGTAATATAGGGCGAACTTATTGCTGTTATTGCCCGACCCAGGAATCGAACCCAGGACCTCACGCTCAACAAGTGCGCTGGCGACCACTAAACTAATGAGGCAGTCAGACTGCCTCAACTAGATAATCTGTACTTTTTGTTCTTTTTTTGTAAATGAACGGCAATTTTTTTAGAATATTGCAATTTTTACCTGGTTTACGGCATCCCGAAATCTAGGCAGCGGCAACACTGGTCAATTTTCATGTTCATTCCAAGCTGGGCTGAATTAGTTCTATTCTATTTACATAACCCTAACACCTGACTGTATTTTGTAATTTGTATTTTGTATTTTAAATACAAATAGTTAAAATACTGTATTTTGTATTTTATATTTCAAATACACGACTTAAAAATATTTTGTATTTCGTATTTTAAATACATGCGAGATAGTATTTAGTAATTTGTATTTTAATTAAAGCAAAGCATGTATTTTGCCCAGCTCTGCTGATACCTGTGTATCTATTGAAACTGTGCTAGTGGCAAAAGGCGCTAAAAGTACTGGTATATTTAGGACTACAAGACTTATCGTAGAGCTCGGCCTGCAACGTATTGTAAGCGAAATAGAGCGTGAATGCAAATTATATGATATAAAACTAGTTACATTTATGTAAAAAGTTGCAGAATTACAATCTTTTTCTCATAAATATCAAGAGCCAAATTTTTTGATATAGACGTGTTGTTGTTAACGGAGTAGGCGTAATTTGATTTAAGACTATATTAGTGCATAAATTAGTTGGAAACAAATAATAGATTTTCCATTGTGTCTTCGCTGCTTCACTGCGTCTTTAGGCTATATTTTATATTTGCAACTTACCGATGTTTGTTGATGACTTGACCATTTTTGTTTTAAACATGGCCTCACGCTATGAATAATTCCTGTATCATGGGTGCGTTTACAAATACAAATATTCATATGGACATACAATCATACTCGATACAACTACCAGTAGATCATACAAATATTTGTTCCGTGCGGGAATCGAACCCGCGACACGTAGCGTAGCAGTTGATCGCTCAACCACTGCGTCAATCGTGTCGTCAAAACACAAGCAAAAGCAAAAATTATAACGTATCTACTTTCATATAATATTTTAACATGTCGTTTCATAACTCAGCAAATACAAGTATGAAATATTAAACATAAACACTCTGTATATACTTTCTCGTAATGCCTATTTAATATTTTATCAAGCAGTAGGTACATATGTGGGTTTTTATGACAGTAATATTTTATGTAAAAGATAACTTGGCGAAAGTGTTTCGTTTATTAAATAAATGACAAAGGGCGAGGTACGTCATCATACTTTTGCAGACAGACACGTCAATGTAAACGTAAGCAGGGGTCAATGAACTATTTGTCTGCGCAATGTACAAAAAGCATAAGTTAACAACTTAACTCACTTAACAACTGAACTTACTCAGTGCAACTTTAAAGTTTTAATGAACGTAGTATATCGCTAATGAAAACTGAAGTTCATCGTCGATTTGTCTCACAATTCGAATCAGTGATTTTTTTATCTTTATCTATCTATCTATATCTACATATATACATAAATAAATATCAATTGCCACATGTATGACGGAGCATCACTTTCGACTCGACTGATTTGACTGTTTTTTTCTGTTGTGTTCGCAATTGTCAGGACAAGGTTTGTATGATAGAATTTTTTTTGGAAAATCCACAGGAAATGTCGGATTTTTGGATGAAAATCTTAATTCTCATTTTCTTCATAAGTTAATTTCACTAGTCACACCAAAGTTCACTAGTAAAAATCGGAGTGCGTGTGTTTGTAAGTCTTCTCCTCCTGATCAAATCCTGTCTTCTTCTGTCTGTCTTGAATATTTTTTTTTTCTACTTATGGGGTCACCTGGATGGTTTTTAGCTATAGTTGGATCCGGTACGTAGCGCTGTTGTCGAGATCCATAAGTCCGCGGACTAAGGCGCGGGCAATAATTAGTAGAAGTAAGATTAATAAAAAAAGAATATTATTATGCTGTTCTCAGTTCCTCCATAAAAATATATCTATAACTACCCAATGTCTATCATACAAATTTTTGTAAACATAAAAACTCAATGTTTATTCGATCTATTATAAGGTCCACTTTCCTATGCAGCGACAGAGGTGACGCAAGAAAACAGCACATCCCTGTCCCACTTATACATTTTTTCACAAGAGCGACATTCAGACAGCGACTGTCACATATTTCTTAGTAAGCACGCACATTCATTCTTCCAGCGAAAGATTTCATCCACGATAAAACCGATCGAATGCAAATAGTTCATGCGATTGGTGGATTGCGTCATCTCGTTCACGCCAGTCCAACTTCTAACAAACAGCTTCAAAGTTCTAATAAACATTAAACTTTGCTGACGTATTTGGAACATTCGAAGTCAAGTGATTAGTTGCAGGTTTTGATCAAGAATGCAAGGAAATTTTCTTTGATAGCTTAATTAAAGTTAGTCAGTTTATTATGTTGGTGTTGTTACATGAAATTGTTTTATCTAAAACTGTAGGTATACGATGTAATTAATATATCCTCGTTGCAAAAATATATTGCGGGCCAAAGATTATGTTTGTTGTCCCAATCATACATAGTACATAGGGCAAATATCTACATCAATCCTTCACACCTGTTAAAATATTTTACTTTGAACTAGTTAGTATTTTAAAAATATTTGTTCATCATGTATTTATCGCTGATTTGACTTATGACGGTACGGTTGGCGCAATTGTTGAGCGATTGACTGCTGCGCTAGGTGTTGCGGGTTCGAGTCCCGTACCGAACAAATATTTGTATGACTTAAAGATAGTTGTTCCAGGTCTAGGTATTTGCGCATGTGGATATTTGTGTTTGTAAACGCATCCACGATACGGGAATTATTTCTAGAGTACGGCAAAGTTAAAAAAAAAGATTTCACTTGATCTTGCGTCAAGCTCTTTACTTCACCTTCCCTCATATTTTTGCGTCGCACACCGAGTTTTTCAATTTCGTTGCGACCACAGCCTGTATAACCTCTGCATTTGTCCTCTAGTCTCTAGCTTATATAGAGATGTATCGCACGACTCTGTTGACATTTTATCAACTAGAAAACAGAATCATATGTAGAGCTACGATCGAATATAATTACGTTCAAATGGTTAGGATATTATATAGTTTCGATGGCGCTCAAGGTTCCAGTGTCCTTGGATATTGTTAGAAAGAAATGATTATACATGTGACCTCATTTAATAAGTGATAACTAAGTATTAAAAATATTAAATTTAAGAGTTTGAATATAAGAGATTGTAGCTTACGTATTTTTCTTATATATCGACTGTGAACTGGCAACTGACACTATCTCATTTTTGACAACATTACAGGATTAAGAAGAAACTATCGATCGCGTTGTGCATACAACGCCTAAAGCTACGCTAAGTAAAGAAACGCCAGCAAAATGTAGAATTAATATAAACAGTCTAATAGTAGCTTGATTTGTCAAATAATATCATTTATAATCTACACAACATAGCATCACGCCTGTATTCCCCGAAGGGTTAGGCAGGGGGTATTATTATACACCCGCATTTCGCCGAAGCCGTTATTGGGTCACATAATTATAATAGGGGGCGGTTCTATTGCCATCTACCGGACAGTTCCAGACTCCGTGCTGCTATTGAGAATTTCCATACAGAAATACTCAATAACACTGCGCGACCCGGGAATCGAAACCAGGACCTCACGGTTACCAGTCGAGCCTGCGACCTAGACCAATGAGCGGTCAAATAATTCTAATCTATTTTCTAGCTATTGTAAACTGTAACTTGTTTAAGGGGGCTGACTAGACTGGAAGCCAGCCCTAATATATGTAGGTGATATAATTCGAGTCAGATGATAATAAGAAAAACCAGTTTGAAGAAATAAGAAGTAAGTATATTTGTAAACTGTTTGCTATTCCAGACTATAATCTATCTCTGTGCCAAATTTTATCCAGATCCGTTCAGCCGTTCTGGCGTGAAAGAGTAACAAAGATCCATCCATCCATCCATCCTCACAAACTTTCACATTTATAATATTAAGTAGGAAGTACATACGTACACAGGATTGCTTCAATATGTTAATATTCTCAGACAGCCATGGTATTCATTAGGTTCAGTTCAAATACAATGAAATATTGATCATTGTCATTGCAATACCCTTTTCATCGTTTGCGCGACAACCAACAACATTGCCATTGTTTTTAAAAACGTTTCATAATTGACTGGTTTGCGGACTACAGTGTAAACAAGATAAGATCGGTCAATAGCTGCAGTTACAGCAATTGCTGTCCCATTTACTGCCGATAAACAATTGTGTACTGAATTGTTATAATCCTATCCTTCTAATATTATATATGTGAAAGTTTGTGAGGGTGGATGGATCTTTGTTACTCTTTCACGCTAGAACGGCCAAACGGATCTGGATAAAATTTGGCACAGAGATTGATTATAGTCTGGAATAGCACATAAGCTACTTTTTATTCTGGGAAAATGTACGGGTTCGTAAACCACGCGGGCGAAGCCGCGGGCGGAAGCTTGTGTTTTATATTGGAGTCAAAAACGCATGAAATAATTTATTAGAGGTACTGAGTATTCAAATACCAATAATTTTTATCAATTCTTGCTTCTTGCCCAGGTTTCGTTTGTTTTTTTCTGACCCTGTGCTTGATATCCGTAGGTAATCTACAAAAAGTCGCTAGTATCGAACGTATCGTACAAAACCAACGTGTTACAACGTGTCCAACGTATCAGGTAAAGTGTTATTGTGATTTTTTGTTGGAAAATTCTCAGGAGCAGCCCGGAGTTTGAAACTGGGGCCAATAGGCTCGCCCCCTATTACGTGCTACTGCGCTGTGCTCTACTTAGGCTTTCGGGGAATAGGTTTGATGCTGTCAAAAGTAACCCCGGTAGGCTCGCCCTCTATTACGTGCTACTTAGTAACGGCATGGGCGAAACGTGGCGAAACCTCTACTTACGCTTTCGGGGAATAGGTTTGATGCTGTCAAAAGTAACCCCGGTAGGCTCGCCCTCTATTACGTGCTACTTAGTAACGACGTGGGCGAAACGTGGCGAAACCTCTAGTTAGGCTTTCGGGGAATAGGTTTGATGCTGTCAAAAGTAACCCCGGTAGGGTCGCCCTCTATTACGTGCTACTTAGTAACGGCATGGGCGAAACGTGGCGAAACCTCTACTTACGCTTTCGGGGAATAGGTTTGATGCTGTCAAAAGTAACCCCGGTAGGCTCGCCCTCTATTACGTGCTACTTAGTAACGACATGGGCGAAACGTGGCGAAACCTCTAGTTAGGCTTTCGGGGAATAGGTTTGATGCTGTCAAAAGTAACCCCGGTAGGGTCGCCCTCTATTACGTGCTACTTAGTAACGGCATGGGCGAAACGTGGCGAAACCTCTACTTAGGCTTTCGGGGAATAGGTTTGATGCTGTCAAAAGTAACCCCGGTAGGCTCGCCCTCTATTACGTGCTACTTAGTAACGGCATGGGCAAAACGTGGCAAAACCTCAACTTAGGCTTTCGAAAAACAGGTGTGATGCGTGATGCTGTCTTAAGTAACGTTTTTGTAAAGAAAAATGAATGAAAATATGTTATCCATACGCTTAAAACAACACACACAAAATGTTTCTTTTGTGCTCTAATTTTTCGACGATATTTCTCAAATACAACGCCTGCCAGTTTGGTGTCTACGCGGGCGATAAAACAAATGGCTATAAGTTTCTGAATGTTCTTTTTTTTCTGTCAATCAAAATAATTCCGTATAGCCTTGAAAGTGAACGGTTGCATGATAACAGACCATTTATAAGAAGTAATTATTAGGAAGAAACAAAACCTCTTTTTACCGTTATATTCTTATAGATAAAATAAGCGGATAAATAAGCTAGTTGGCAATTTTTAAAATTATATATTACTAGCTTCCGCTCGCGGCTTCGCCCGCGTGGTTTATGAACCAGTACATTATCCCGAGATAAAAAGTAGCCTGTGTGCTATTCCAGACTATAATCTATCTCTGTGCCAAATTTCATCCAGATCCGTTCTGGCGTGAAAGAGTAACAAATATCCATCCATCCATCCATCCATTCCATCCTCACAAACTTTCGCATTTATAATATTAGTAGGATTTAAAAGTAACTTATTTGTAGTGATTTTAAACGTACTCCTTCTTATTTTAATTTAAACTAGCTTCCACCCGCGGCTTCGCCCGCGTGATTTAAGAACCCGTACATTTTTCCGGGATAAAAAGTAGCATATGTGCTATTTCAGACTATAATCTATCTCTGTGCCAAATTTCATCCAGATCCTTTTAGTAGTTTTTGCGTGAAAGAGTAACAAACATCCATCCATCCATCCATTCTCACAAACTTTCACATCTATAATATTAGTAAGATATAGTCTAAAATTTGGATTTCTTCTGTATCGTGGGTACTGTTTCCAAATATACATTTCACATACACACACGTAGACCTGAAGCAATTATCTGGTAGGTTATTTTATCTTTCAGTGCAGCTATTTAACCTGAAATACGTAGCGCAGTATGCCAATCTCTCGGCTGCTGTGCCAATCGCACTCTTTTCAAGGCATCTTTCTTTATTCTTTATGAGTATTGACCATAAATTAAACCTGATATCTTACTTATAATGATTAAGAAATTGTGCAATTATTTAACTATATTTTTCACCTTCTATCTATCTAATTTCAAGTGTTTTAAAGCAATCAATACATTGAATAATTAACATATGTAAAGCTACGTAACTACACAGAAAACTATTACAAATATGCATATCACACACGGTCTCACACATACAAATAATTACATCAAATCTGTTGATATTACTCGATTAACAGATTGCGTGGCAAACAATTTTATTTATTAACTGCTTTCAAATTTAAACTTGAAACAATCGTTTATTACAATTTCGTTGATTTTACGTCAGGTTTCCTCACATAAGGGTATACAATCACGCCATATAGCGATTACCTAGGACCGTTAATAGTGCTACTAAAATTCCAAGGGTTTCAGTTATGAAATGTAGCAGTTGTGCTACGGAGCTACGGCGTAGCGTTGCTACGTAATAAAGGTATTGCTGTTTGAGTTTTCATATTTTTGGAACAAGTTTTGCACTGAAATTATTTTCTTGTCTCTTTCGACTTTACAATCATTTCTTTTGAATAGATTCAATACAAAATGAATAAAGCTATCCCGCCCTCTCCCGTTAAGTCAGTTACTGCTTGGTCCAGTTTAGACAGTAATGTCGTTAATTCTCAATTACTTTCTTTATAGAAACTGTAAACATGTTATGTATCTGCCAAATTTAAATATTAAGACTCTTGACTTAAGTATTTACTATAAGAACTTAATAAATACTATATTTAATTACATAAAAACGATGTTATATTGATGCTTGCAAAAAAACTCATTATATAGTTACTTCAATACTATACATATATTATAATTTGCCTGATAAATCGTCAACTTATAAAATAACGTGGCCTTAAACTGGTTCATTCACAATCCGCTACGCTGCTGCTACGCAGCTACGTCCGTAGGCGCGCTACGAAGAGGCTGCGAAATTAAAGTAATATTTAAGTTTTCAACAAATTGATAAAATCATAGACAGTGTACAGACCTGCTAAGCTTGGTAATCACCAAGCTTGGCAGGTGGAGACAATGGCATAATCATGCCATTATTGTCTGTGTGAGGTGTAATTAACATATGTACATATTTACATAATAAGTACATACCGCTAGATTTAAAATAATTTCTTTTGTGTACTTAAAGTATTATACGAACAAAGAGGCTTGCTTAATCTCCTTTATATTGTTGTTGATTATATGGCTATAAAATTATAATGTTCTACATTATAATGCTAGAATTTATACGGGAACAATTTGCTATTGATAAATATTTAATTAAGTGGGTCGAGCTTTAAGCCCAATTTCATTTTCATGTTATACGGAATATGAAAAGGGATGAAACCTTATTATGTGGGACCTCATCAAAGTGATGTTATACCAAAATTACTAGAAGATCAAACACTTCATTAATACTAGCTTTTGCGCGTGGCTTTCGCTCGCGTTAATTTAGAATTTGACAATCAATTCGGGTTGTACTCTGCTTGCGAAAGACACGTGGCGCCATCTATTATAATAAGAACGTTATTGTTGTTTTTCTCGGGAACAGTACTTTTTTCGGGATGAAAGGTACCCTATGTCCATTTCTGTACAACTGACAACGTATATGCAAAATTTCAGGATGATCGGTTTAGTGGTTTAGACGTGAAAAGGTAACAAACAAACAAACAAACAGACTTACTTTCGCATTTATAATATTAGTTAGGACAAATGTTATTATTATTTTCTACGTAACATTTTTCAAGGTTTAAATAATCTAGATGAATTTTTATACCCTTCGTCTTCGATACAGAGAATAGAAAAGAATATAGTCTTACCCCCTATTACATATGACTCAATAACGGCATCGGCGAAATGTGGGTGTAACATAGTACATCTCTGCTTAACATTCGGGGAATACACAGGCGTGATGCTATGTTATGTTATGTTAAAGTAGGAAATTAACCTTTTATTTTGTCCAGTTCACTTCTGTCCATCCTATGGTTACCTGGAAGAGATCGCTGATTCCGATAAGGTCACCCATTTGTACATGCTAATTGTAATTTTTGTGTATATGCTTTTGAATAACTGTGTGCGTGTTCAATAAAGCGTATCTATATCTATTTTTCTTTCTTTTTTATCTAATGGACAGTAATTTTTCGAGGGAACAAACCCTACAGGTTTATTAAACAAAGTTCACCTATATTTTTTAAAACTTACTTTACGGGAATATCGGACAGATTTTTCGATCAATGATTGATGAATGACGCAAGGCAGCCGTATAAAACCTCAAGGAGACGTTGGACAAATTTAAAATGCAACTTCTATGTTCCCACAAAGTATAAATTGTATTCCACCATCTTTTCCTTTTCATAATAGATTTCTAGTAAATAAAATCCGTGTAATCAATTTCAGGCACAGTCATAAAATTATGTTATGGCCTGAAAATAAAAGATGACGTACTTTATGCAGAGGAAGTCGTATAAAAGTAAGATAACGTTTACGATCATCGTTAGCTCTAATTTTACGTTACTGTAGAATACAACGCGTTTTTATGTACTTAAATAATGAAAGGCTGGCAAAACAAGGAAAGATTTACGAAGATTAAAAAACAATGGAACATTTAGCGCAATGGCTAGCTTTCTGCGCGATTGATTAGCTTTCTGCGCCACTTTCGAGCCCGACAGGAAACAAATATATTTATGATCTACAGATAGATGTTCCAGGACTGTGTATGTTTATGTGAGATGTATATTTGTTTCACAGAAGAAATCTTAGAAAAGAAGGCAGAGTTCCTTGAAAAAAAAAGATGCATATAAAGATAAAACTGTCTAATGAATCGATAGATAGATAGTCGATTGTTGTTTTAAATACACAAATGTATTTATGCATATTGATAACTTCATTGATCTAGGAAAAGCGCGGCTGCGAGCGTGAGGTCCTAGGTTCGATTGCAAGGCAAAGTAGTTTTCTGTTTAAACAATCTCAGTAGCACACTCCAGAGCGGAGAATTGTGCCTATAGTAGTCGATGACTCCATTGTATCACTATATATATATACATATTATAAACATACAAGCAATTTCCGAGTCCCCCAAACGACTTTGTTATTCACATACAAGAAAAACACAAAATAATGTTCACGCCAAAGTTCAGACGGAGTTCCTTGACTTGTTAGGATTTTGGCCCAGTTTCAATACAGCTCTGACTCTGTTATTGACCGTAATATCACAAACAATGAAGATTGATCAGACAGATAGGCCGAAAAGACAGGAACATTTCGTTGTTCGGTTAATGGTTTTGCAGAAGCGATATCTGATTTTGTAGTAAAGATAACTGAGCGCTGAACTTATCTCATCTACGTAGGACTTTGAACAGCAACATCCATCAATCGGGGACAATTCCAAAGGCATGAAAGAGACGATATAATGATGATACAGGTAGGACACCTATTTCAAGCACTAGGCTTTACCCAGAACAACACTTAACGAACGATTTAACGGCACGGTTGGTAGTGAGTGAGGGATCGACTGCTGCGCTACGGGTCGCGGTTTCGATTCGCGCACGGAACAAATATTTGTATATGACCTAATCTGACTAGATTGTTGTTTCGGGTTTGGGTGTATGTCCATGTGAATATTTGTGTTTGTAAACGCATCCATGATACAGGAATTATTCCTAGTGTGGGGCAACGTTATTTTAGAAAAGATAGAAAAATAAAAATAGGTTTTTAGAATAGAATATATCTTTATTTCATGTAAACCAATTACAGGCACTTATGAAATGTCGAGACTCTAGGCGCACGGTTCCAAATAGTACGTCCTATGAAGAAGAACCGGCAAGAAACTCCATGGAAACTCTTTTAAAATAATAGATCTTACAGTCTTTGTTTACACATTTTAAAGCGTAAAGGTTAGCAATAGCCATTCAAATTACAAGCCCGTCGTTAGTCGACTTTATCATAATGAAAAACTTCAATATCTTAATAGTCATATTGTAAATGAAACTGGGTCTGGCTTTACTAGTGAGGGAGCAATGCAAACATGCTTGGATAAACCAGAAATAATTCATGAAGATTATTATGAAAAAAAAAGAGACAACACTAAAATACACCAATTGTTTATTCGTGTGTTTCCGTAACAAAGGCAGCTCGGATAACATAGGGAACAAAATCCAAGGCTGGCAAACAAAAGCAAAAAATAAAAATTTGTTCAATCTTTTCAATCTTTATATACTTATAATATATATCTGAATTATTTTGTACATAACATAGCACGCCTATATTCCCCGAAGGGTCAGACAGAGGTGTACTATTGTACACTCACATTTCGCTGATCCCGTTATTGAGTTTCATGTAATAGAGGGCAAGCTTATTGCCATCTACCGGTCACAGTTCCAGACTCCGTGCTGTTACTCAGAATTTCCATACAGAAAAACCCTATAACAGTTTTCCAGACCTAGGAATCGAACCCAGGACCTCACGCTCAGCAGTCGCACTTGCGACCACTAGACCAATGAGACGGTCAAATCAGTTAGTTGTTGTACGTCAATAATATGATCTTTGTATTCTATACTAGATTTTTCCCGCGACTTCTTACGCGTGTTATTTAGAATCTGATATTATCCTACGGTAAAATAGAGCGTATATTTTAAACTGTTGTTTTGGCTTCTGTTGCTCTAATAATGACCCCCCATACTAGTTTTTCTCCAATATCTATAGGTAATGTACAAACATCGGTCTGTTATAATTGTATTATATACAGTGGCATGCGGTGAATAAAAACAAAAAGACATTGCCTACCCTACATAACTCAGATAAATATTTATTATAAGACATTTGAGGTGGCAAATCACATACGTCATTATTTAATCGACAAGACGACGAACCAATACCAACATGCAGTAGGTATTATTGGTAAGTAAGCTTTTAAAATTTTCTGCCTACCCTGTTTAAAAAGTTTGTACACTCCGCTGATTATATGAATATAGATAAACAAGTATGTAACATGAGTGCAACAGGTCAAGGTTTCAAAACACAAAGCAAATTAGATTTAAACAACAGACAATAGAAAACGTTACCGTCTATTTCCAGATTCATACGTTCTTCTATTATTTTTCAATTAGCGAAGCTGTCTTCACAAACTTTCATGTATGATAATTGTGATATTTGTATATTATATTCTTTTTCTATCTTGTTAGCGTGAGCTTTGACATGAAAATTTATCATACTGTGGTGGAAAAGTTAACCCGTCAGCCGGTTCATAACAGAGCTTACTACGTATGGTGACTTCGCTTAGATGTTTTTTAGTATTCTGTTCTCACTCCGAAAATTTATTAAAAAACCTTAACAGGACCTTAGGGTTAGCAGATATGTACTATTTTGCACCCACATTTCGCCATTAGACATTAACATTTCACTTAATTATGTGATGAAATATATCCATGTATTTTAGCCAGTTCAAAGCCAGGTTTGAAGTATAGATGGAAATCGAATCATATCTCCCGCCTAATCAAAGGACATACACCCAATGCAGTTTCTTGCGCATCGGTTTTTCCACACTTTGCAAATCCTATAAAATAACTAAAGGTTTGCTTTGTGATTTATAAGTGTTTTATTTAAATTTTACATAATTCCTGAGTATGATTAACAAGTACAATACAGTTTTTCTATTGGAAATTCTCAATAGCAGCATGGCTTCTGGAACTGTTCTTCGTAGATATATTATATGGTAATAGGCTCGCCCCCTACTACATGCGACTCAATAACGACATCGGCGAAATGTGGGAATGCTATAATACACCTCTGTCTAACCCTTCCGGGAATACAGGCGTGATGTTCTCCCTTTTCGGGACCACGTTATACGTCAAGTCATGTATCTAAAAGAGTTCGTTGACTTTTGATTATAGTTTCGGCAAACAAACAAAGTTTTATCGGAAAACAAAATTTTGCGGTAACTGCTGAACATTCTCCAGTAAAAACGTTCTCCCTGAAATATTTTGGGGCTTGTGTTGTTTATTGCTTAGTATGTTAGTCTAGCAGTTTTAGCAATAACGGATGGGTTCAATAACCTTCAGTTTGATGCGCATTCAATTCTTTATTTAAGATATTTTCAGACAAATATTTAATAACATTCTAAATATTCATATAGGATTAATAATAAATGAAAATCGAAATGGACGGTTAAAACAGTGTCTCATCATCATCATCAGCCAGAAGACGTCCACTGCTGAACGAAGGCCTCCTCCAAGGGAGGGATTTGCCATAATCCCCACGCTTGGCAGGCGGATTGGGGATCGCAGTGGCTCACCGATTAGTGAGAGGACGCTGCTGCCCATCCTCCGGTGTCTGGCCGCAGTTTTAGGACGTACCCGGGTACGTTATAACTATTTGCAATATGTCCACATAATTATTTCATGTCAATGTTTATTGACGTTCTAGCGATAGCCTGGGTGAGCCGGATGTCGGAAAACGATGCTAAATGACAATCGATCATAACACGCCCCTCAATGTACTAACCAACTACTAAAACGCGAAGTTGGACTATGACTCATTGTCATCAAATAGTAACTATGAAAGGCATAATGTGTATTGTAATACTTTCTAGGGAAATATACATACTTATTATTACTATACTTTTTACTTAGTATTATAACTTATTACTGATTATACTTATTACTTAGAATTTACTAGTATTATTAATAATACTCTACTACCTATTTTATATGAGAAGAATCCATCCGTGTTAATGGTTCCAAAATTTGAATGACGGACAGTGCTATTTTTTATAATTGCATGATAGTTTTTCTGGAGTTAATAATCTATATAAATAAAAATAATACGCCAAATGTGTTGCTAAGCGCATAACTTCCGAACGGCTGCACTTATTTGGCTAATTTTTTTTTTGTTGTGTTTGTAATTTTTAGGAGAAGGTTTTTATGTAAGTTTTTTTTTTGGAAAATCCACCGGAAACGTTGGAAATTTGAATGGTATTTTTGTATGAAATTTTTGATTTTGTTCATTAGTAAATTGCACCCGTGCGAAGTCGGAGCGGGTCGCTAGTATAAATATATGTATATTAAGTTAATAATAATAATTTTATGTATATTAAATAATAAAATATACTTATACATATAACTGTAAGTATATACCAATACATGTATTTTTTAATAATATGCTGCAAGCAATTACGCCTTGGGTGCAGTATTGCTGCAGGGTGCACTTTGCAAGTTTTGTCAGTTGATTTTTAGAAACCAATATAAAAATACTAGAAGTTCTGAGTTGTATATAAAAGCACTAGAGTAAAATAGATTAATCATTCATCTTTATTATGATGAAGCCTCTATAAGAACGCAATAAATTTTCCGAAAGCGATATAATTTTTTACGTTATCGCTATTCTACAGACGTTATATAGCTTGGTAGATAGGTGTAATAATAAACTGTTTATGTATAGTGCTGATAAATTTTATTTGTTGGTCGCCGCCATCACGTGTGGATGTATAATTAAAATAAGTTTGAGGAAGGCTAATATGAGCTCGTTGCTAGTCGGCCGGTTGGCCTATCGAAATTCACAGTCTGAACGGACTTAAGAAAGCAAGACCGTATTCATGCAACGCTAGCTAAGCAGGTTGGAGACTGAAGCGGAGATAGGGAACTAATATTTCCGTAAAATATGTTTTCTTGTAAAATCTTATACAAAGACATTTTTCATCTGATGTTATCATGTTTTCATATTAAGTTTATTTCTGATACGTGGCGTATACAATCGTTCTTGGTCAAATAGATTTCAATTTACATAGACATATGCACATTGGTACGAATATTTCCCAATATTTAAAGTCACCCTAAAACAAACTGTTTCATAAAAATGTTGTCGTTTAAGATTCATGTGTTATAAACAGTGCCAAGTAACTACTCGCTTACATGATATTTCATTACCGACCCATCATTTTCGTAGCGCATATTTTTGACATTTGTACCACAAACCGAGGTCACGGCTCACTATCAGCACACCTACTCGAGGGCTTGAATATTTGCCTAATTTTGTTATTACCGCGTTGCTATGGCAACAAGAATACACAAAGTGAGCTCATGTATATTCAGTTTCTATACAATCACGATTTTCTTGGAACTTTGCGAATCATTGTACTACTTTTAACATCAAAGGAGTTAACAAAGTACCAATCAACAAAGACCTTACCTGTTTGAAACCGAGGTCTCCAGTCATGCAAAATATTCGACAAATCTTTTTTCGTATCCTTTTCCACAAACATGGGTCTAGAAAAAGTATGTTTATTTTACTTGGTAACGCAAGGACGACTTCAAATAAATGTCTAAATTTAATTTAAAAATTCATGGCCAGTACCACCGGTCTGAATATTGAATGCGAAGGTCTCGTAGACAATGAAGCGAGATCTTTTCTTACGAATCCATTATTGTTTGCCAGTTCCCCCGAGCCATCCAAGTTTACGTCAAACGTTTCCTTTCGAGTCTCTGCAAACTGGCTATCTGCCGTCTTGACTTCTTAGAAAAATATTTCAGTGAAATGGGAAGACGGTTTATAAACTTTCATTGCATTTTTAAAGATAGTGTGTTTCTTTAATTATGGTATTATATTATTAAAGTTCAATTACGTATATTATTTAAATACCGTGATGGTGTTATTTGGGAACTGGTAAGCTAATTGGAATTGAATGTAGTAATCATTGTGTGTGGTTCTCGTATTTGCTTAACTGCTTTTAAATAGTGGTGTCATAATATGATTTTAAAGGCATAGGTATTTTCGATTTAGTTAAGAAAATATGACCAAACTAAAAACAAACGTTAAACCAAAATGAATGGTGCATTCAAGTAATATATATTACTAGCGACCCGCCCCGGCTTCACACAGGTAGCAGAGTATATACGCCTTCATTTTTTTGTCGTAGTGTCGTATCAGCCTGTTACATCGAGCATTTACTCGGCGCACGCCAGTAAAGCTCCCAGACGGCATGATTTTTTCCGACATCTTCGAATATTATCGTCATATTTCAGCCAATTTACACAAAACTTAACGAATTATATGCTTAAACGTTCCTCATGAATCACTCTATCTATTGGTGAAAACAGCATGAAAATCCGTTCATTCGTTTTTGAGTTTATCGCGAACACACAGACAGACGCGGCGGAGGACTTTGTTTTATAATATATAATGATATAATTTCCTCAGAAAACTTCATTTGATTACCTTGTAGGTACTTATATAATTATTTGTTCCTTTGAAACACTTCTACTGAGTAGTACGTCATCATCATCTACCTAGCCTTTTCCCAACTACATTGGGGTCGACTTCCAATTTAACCGGCTTGCGTCTGACTATCAGTATTTTACACGGAGCGACTGCAATCTGGCCTCCGCCACCCAATTCCTGGGACATACCGATACTCAAAGGTTAGACTGGTGGTAATTCAGACTTTTTGGGCTACTGACATCCGTAACGACTGTCATAAGTCTTCATATGACGGCCGGGACTAACTGCTTAATGTGCTTTGCGAGGCACGGAGGGGTCTCGATGTGTGAAATATGGTCACCCATCCAAGGACTGACCGCGACAAGCGCTACTTAACCTCACAGATCCACCAATCTGCGCGGTAGCTATGTAACTACCCCTCCACTGAGAGATAATATAATAAACAATATTATTGTATTGTAAAAATTGTAGTTTAAATCATTGTAGTACCTACTGTTAGTCTTTATTTTTGGTCACAAGATTTTGAGATAATGTAACAATTAGGAAACGAAATAAAACGAATTAACTAAAGTATCATTGTAAGTAAAGATATCATAGTAAGTAAACTATGCAGCCGATGTTCTATTTTGTTCGCCGTAAACTGTAAAGACAAAGTACTCGAGTACCTACCAAATATTAAGTATATTTTATACACTGTGAAAGTTTAACTGGCCTCTTAACATATTGGGAGAAAATGAAATATAAATTAAAGGGCCATAATCGTTAAAACAATTTTGATATTTGTCGTAACTTTCTTCAATAACCTTTTTAATAGCTTATTGACTCTGCGCAGATATTGGAAAATGTGAGACAAACTTTATTCATATTCAAGATATATTTCCAATTATGAACGGTTGTTTCGAATTTTGAAGAAATAATAGTGTAGAGTTACAAAGTACAGAGATAAATTGCGAGTTTGAACCTCATCCATTGCTGTAGTGACGTGAATAGCAGTAGCATAGGTATACCTGTAGCTAAAACTTGATCCGTTGTATATGTTGTATCGTCGCTGCGCCTGTCAAGTTCCATTTGTGATTTTTGATAGGTTTCGGGAAACAACGTAAAACTAATTATTTTTTAAACAATATATAAAATAAAGAAACTGACAATGTAGTATTGAAGACATTCATTACATACACAACTCTATAAAATTATAAAAACTACTTATTACAGAGATTTTTACAGATTCTTACAGAGATTTTTTTTCGTCAAAAATGCACATATGGAACTTGGCAGGCGCAGCGACGGTATATGTTCTGTAGGAATCTCTATGGCAGCTATATAGGTACTTCAAAACCTATTTAGAGATTTTTAAAAGCAAAAAATTGTCTAAAGTCGATAAAATGTCGAGGCAAAAACAAATATAATAGATTTTTGTGTAATTAGGACTTTTGAAGAAGTTATTCGTTAACGATGCAATACATATATCCAAAAAATGTCTAGCTGTATTTTTTAAGGTCCTTCTCTAGCACTGTGGCTTCTCTTGTCAGTTTACATACCTATATCACTCTATACACACGCACCGAGACTCGGAAAAACCGATTCTGTAGTCGAAATATTTGTTCCGAGCAGAAATTGAAAAAAGAAATATCACTAACCGAAAATGCTGTAATATTTATTACTTTACAAAACACATAAACATAGCATCCCGCCTGTATTCCCTGAAAGGTTAGGCAGAGGTATAATATTTTACACCCACATTTCACCGATGTCGTTATTGAGTCCCATGTAATAGGGGGAGAGCCTATTGTCATCTATCGGGCACAGTTCCAGACATCGTGCTGCTACTGAGAATTTCCATACAGAAAAACCCAATAACACTTTGACCGACCCGGGAATCGAACCCAAGACCTCACGCTCAGCAGTCGCGCTTGCGACCACTATATAAGGAAGGCAGTCTGTTTCTAATTGCTTTAACCGTCCACAAACGATTATTTGGTAGATTCCGCAAGTAATGAAATTGAAACACCGAAATCAATAAACAGATTTGAAATGTTTCTTTACTAAGTTGTTGTACGCACGCAAAGTTGATAATTTTCCACCGTACCGAGTTGTCTTCTACGCTGTGTATCATTAGGGATCATTTCCACAGACGCGAGTGGACGTATAAATTGTAAGACACGGATTTCATGAAAAATTAAGGCGACATCGTAGAGTTGAACTTACAGGGGAGAAAATTGTTCACAGGTAGGCAACATTTTGTGTATCTGTATGTATGTACTTATTATTAGTATTATAATATTGTTTTTGTTTACTGTTTCTTATTCATTTCAAGGTAGGTCTTTACCTTGGTTTTATCAAGGTTGGTTGATGGTGGTTTAACGACGTGTCGTTTAAATGGTTATGGAGTATATGTAGGTACAATATATAGCATCTCGTCTGTATTCCCCGAAGGGTTAAACAGAGGTATAGGTGGTGATGATATACAGGTATACCTTCGTATCTAAATTTCACTGATTCCATTATTTTATAGTGTAATCTGTGGTATCGCTTATAGAGAGTGGCCTATATCCAGCAGTGGAGGAATGTGGGCTAATGATGTTGATGTAAGTAATAGGGAGCGAGCTTATTGCCGTTGCTCTATTTCATACTCCGGGACCCTACTAATAAATAATGATTTCTGAATGACTTTAATATCTTATGTACGTAATATATGCCCAGTCTATCACCATTAATAATAACGGGGCTAATGAGATTCATTACTGCAAATCGTTGTCCAATCTTAATTTTGAACCCAGGTGCCCGCACTCGGCAGCTACACTTATGACCACTAGACAATTTAAACAGCAGTACTAAAGTGCGTTATTATTATTTATTTCCTTAAAAACGATTTCAGAAAACCACCCGTTATTTTTTGTCCCAGTTAACGGTTCGAAAGCAGAATATATTATTCATATTTATGTGTATGCTTCATAAATATACATTTACGGTACATTAGACCCATGAAATTTTAATAACATACAAGTCACTAGTACCTACATTAGGTTCAAAGTTTGTAGTCTTACATGTACGACCTACAAACTAAATATTTGATCCAAAGGCAAGTCTTATTATGCAGACGGAGACTATTTGGCATACCCGTGATAGCTTTGTCCGAAACGGAATGTCGTTTTCAGCAATAATTTCCACCCGTAGGTTGGTTCTACTTTGTATTTATGAGATTTGCTTTGGAAGCAAGCATTGCAGTAGATTGTGCAGAGCTCTTGAGAATTTAGATTTACCAAGGTCCGCTGTTCTTGTCAGACAGAACAGTAAGAGCAAGAGGCACATTTATTTAAGATCTACTTACATAATAGATAATGTTAATCTCTCTCTCCAATTTAAGTGCCAGGCACTTGTCGGTGTAGCATTTTCCATCCTGTTCTGTTCAAAGCTAGTTAATTCAATGTTAATCTATATATGTTAATCTAAAAATCAATTGCCACATGTATGAAGGAGCATCACTTGAGAACGGCTCGACCGATTTGGCTGGATTTTTTTTGTTGTGTTCGTATTCGTCAGAGAAAGAGAAAATCCATGGATAACCATTTGCATATTTTTGTAGGAAAATCTCAATAAAAACATTAGTAAATTGCACTCGTGCAAATCCAAGGCGGGTCGCTAGTAATTATATAAAGAAGCTTATTTTGTATAATTAGATCGAATGAAAGACGATAGTGATTTAATCTCTCAACCTCCTTGTTCAAGCAAAGAGTATGAACTTATCTATTCAAACTAATGTTCTCCGTAATACTGCAATGTAACGTTATTTATATGTGACTCAATTTTCATTATGTTGGTAACAGGCCATTACCTACACATTTATTTTTATAACCAACATTCTGGGTTTCCTTTAGTAAAGATATCGTAGTTTCTATTATACCTACCGAATATGCACGACTTTCTGTTTGTCGTAGTTGTAGGTCAGGGGGTGCGGCACGGCTGGCCCATTATGTGGCTTTATTTTGACACTCATTTCAGAGACCAACAACATTTTGTTGATCGTAAAGTGGTGAACCATTCTATACACGATATTTAGCTATAATTACACTAGTACACATTTAGGCAACGATTTTTATAATGTTCGGTTACTTTTGATTTTCGTTCACACCAAAAGCAATGACACTTCACGGTTAAGTTGCTAATCGTGAAGTTTATACTTTGCTTTTGTTAGCTTCCAACTACTGGGATAATTCAATATCATTATCTGCCTTGGGGTCAGTCTAACCAGATCTCGCTGAATATCAATGATCACTGGACCATTTAACAGTATCTATAATAAGGATCGTGTATTATTTTTAATATTCATTAAATAAAAACGTCTCTCTTCTTGAAATACCATCGGACTGAATTTAGCAATATCATGTTTTATTTTCCTGTAACAGAATCTAGAGGGAGTCGGATTGGAGTGGTCCGGAGCAATTTTCTATTACATTGCCCACCTAACAAGCGCTAGCATACTCTAATAGATTAGGGATCTATAAAATGCATGAAGAAGGTTTGTACCTAGTATTATGGCATCTCTATACCTTTAGCAGATTAAACGATAAAGGTCATTAATGGTAGGTATAGGTACACTATATGCAAATACTTGCTGCATATATCCCTTATTCACCACAATAGAGTATTTTGTAACATACCTGCCTCACTGGTCTAATGGTCACAAACGCGACTGCTGAGCGTGAGGTCCTGGGTTTGATTCCCGAGTCGGGCAGTGTTATTGTGATTTTCTGTATAGAAATTCTCAGGAGCAGCACGGAGTTTGGAACTGTGCCCGGTCGACGGCAATAGGCTCGCCCCGTATTACATGGGACTTATAATAGCATCGGCGAAATGTGGGTGGACAATAAAAACCTCTATCTAAGCCGTCGGGGATCCAAGCGTGATCCTACGTTAGGTATTTTGTAAAATACATATAATACTAAAATATTTTTATTATGCAAGTGAACGTATATATTTATTATTATTTACTATAAAGGCATTTATATCCCTAAGTATTAGAAAAGTTATTAGCTAAAAAGCTAACTCTATACAACCCAACCCCAGGTTAATATTTATTTAAAGGAGCGTTCAAATTGGTAGACTCCAGTACTTCGCTACTGTACGTAATACTTAATGTGCGTGGTGACAGTCATGTGTATATTAATAATACCTAATCGCTCATAACAGTATAGTTATAATATATACAGGCCATCGGTCACGAAAAGTTACGGAAGTGGCTCAGGTTTAGGGTTGCCAGGTGTCCGGCTTTTTACAATCGTGTTCAGCCAAATATATACAAGTCTGACCTGTCCGGCTTTTATTAGGCTTTTGGTTATCCCCGCCCCGCTATAAGATGACGAACGAAAGCGCGCGAGGGACTCACGCGGACACGCTTGATTTCATCGCGATCTCGCAGGAGCCGCCGGCGCGGCGGCGCGAGTTTGGCGGGACTCGGTGTCTCAGATGAAATGAGCAAATTAGTGAGACAATGCTCAATAAATACACAAATAAAGTATCAAAATTGTTTTTCTTTTAAAAACCAGTATGTTAGGCTTTCTGGGCAAAATGTCCGGCTAAATATGAATCTGGGTCCGGCTTTTCTATTTTTGGTCTTGGCAACCCTGCTCACGTTGCCAATACACCCATCACACGCTAGGAACTTAGGTACTTAGGTTTTATAATACAATGTACCTACACTCAAAAAGGTAATTCAGTAACGTCGAACAATAAAAGGACTGCCTCATTGTGCATTGGTCTAGTGGTCGCACTATTGTACACCTCTGCTTAACCCTTTGGAGAATACAGGCGTGATGGTGATAGTATATAGACGTTGTTATATCGAACAATAACGTCTGCGTTTCGTTAATAAAAGTTCAAAGGGGTACGAACTAATGAAGCCACTTACCGCGGACTCTTACTTTGCATATTTCAAGAAATCAGTACCGTTGCATGTCTCGTACACGTGTTATGCAAGCTGTTTGTAACTCCATAGCCGTTTTTAATTGTAATGTTCTGTTTTCGTGCAACCCTCGGTAAAAAGTTGGAACTTGTAAATTGTTAGCATCCAATTTTCATAATGAAACAAAGCACGGACGTTGAAAAATGCCATGACTAAAATATACGTACTTACAACAAAGAACCTACATTACTTGGTGTTTCCCGAGTGATAAATTGAATGAATAAACGATGGACGTATTTTGTGAAACTCGATTTTTATAAATTTATTTGTGAAATTATGGTAAGCCGGCCTATTTAATTAAGGTTATACAAACAAAATATCCTTAGTTCAACGTCTCTGGCAATAACCGATCACCAAAAACCAACTTGTCGCCATTTTATCAGACTGGATCAGGAAGAAATTTTGATTTTTTATGCCGCTTCGTGTAACCCAGATATAATTATAAGGAGTATTATCTAGTTTCAATTATTCAAATAATGTTTATTTATTTTTGTTAATAGACTATTATTATTTTATTTTAGCTATTTACTGAACTAAATTACTTAAACCTACATTTAAAAATGTATTCTATGATTTTTAAACCCGTTATTATCTACTGCTGTGCAATTCATCGATTTAAATCACTACAGAATCGATAAAACGAATTACTTTTATTATAGGTACCTAACAATAGGCTGTGAGATCACATATAATGGATATACGATCTAGTCACTAGCCGTTCCACCAAAAGCTTTTAATCTTATTACAACTTCGTACAACTACACTATTAACAAATTTATTGCCGGTCTGTGTACCTATCCATTGGGGCTACCGGCTATGTAAAAGCTTTGTTATTTTCTTGCAATTTAGTTCAGTTGAGCCGAGCTTAATGTCGCGTATAATGTGTATTTTCTGTTATATCACGGTCAAAATATTTTGTCACAGTATAATTTAGTGTGTTGGCGTGGTCACACGACAGGGTGGTGAAAATATTTGAATTGTTCTCTCTACATTATTTATTAAAACGTCAATTATTGAGGCTCAATAATTTGAATAAGTTAGCGTTCAATGTGGTAACTGCGTGGGGTTACAAAAAAAGTGCCTGATAACTGTACAGCTGGAGGTAATTTTTTTAAATACTCATATCCAAATAATAAAAACAATAATATAAAATCATATTCCGGTTCAAAATTAACGATTAATTGAAAATGTTTCCTATTAGTACACAACAATATTTATCTTTTATCTAGTACCGTCGTAATAACAATGTTCGGAACAGTTCTGCCCTGAATAGTTTTACGGTTTATACTAACCTAGTATTTAAAATGCACATGAACAATGCAGTGGTTGCCGACGTCATCTACTTTGCAGTAATATTTTTGCTACTAATGCGCCTGCACGGTTTGTAAAGGAACGCCAGGATACACAAAAATGCGGTTTTATACGTGTTGCATTCGTGATTTCGTTTTGAATTCTTTGCACAGTGAACCTTTAAATTTTATCTTAATAATTGATTTATTTTCTTTGATTACTTAGTGAAGAATAACAATAATATGGTCAGTATTATTTAGTGATGATTAAAAAAGAATAGAAATATAAATGAAGAAGTGTCTACAATTTGATGAAAAGATATAATTCGATTTACGCTTTATTAATCGATCGATTTAAACGTGTGATGGTAACATATTATGTGCCGGTGTTGTGTTTAATTGTCAACAATGTCAAAAATCTCTAATGTCAAAAAAATTGAACATAAACAAAACAAAAGGTTCTTTGTTAAAAACTCCGTTCCAGTCTTCAGTATTCTAGTTATCGTTATTCTTTGTTTTCTATATAATATTTAATTCAACCATCGGAATTAGAATGGGCTACTTAATTTCTTTTCTTAAATACTTATTGGAATACTTTAAGGTTAGTCGGTTCACTGCCTATAAAAATATTTTGTTTCATGATTAGAATATGTTATAATAATTTGTCTCAAATTACAGCATTGAATGAACTTGAATATGTAGAAATAATATTTCGTAATAATTGTAGGGCTCTTGGTACTGGCTGGAATTTGCTTGCCCAGCTTTTTGTACTGTGACTTTGTACCATTGAATTTTGTTAACCTAAGCATTATTTTTGTAGACTGTGCTAGAATCTGGGAGTGTGGGGAACGCGTCGTCGTCTGATGAGGAACTGGAGCAGTGGGAGCAGATATTCATGATGCGAGACGAAAATGGAAATAGTTATAATGACAAGTAAGAATCTTTTAATAAGAAATGTTAAATATAAAAAAAAAAACAGTTAGTTATCATTTATTAAACACAATTTGATTGTTAGGTTCTTTAAATATTTATATTAGCATCTTATGTTACATTATTTTAGCATTGACTGTCCTAAATGGCCAAATTGAACAAATTTATCTATGAATCCCCACAATTACTGTTATACAAGTGATTGCTAAATATAGTACATATAATTATATGATATTAATATAAATGATATTAAGAGTTTTCAATTTATGTGCACATTTGTAATGTGAATCATACCTCAACAATAACAATTTGAATCAAGATTCATCATTGATGCAGCCCTCTTGTTGTAGAATTGTTGATATAAACTTTGCAATTGATAATGTCCTCCTGACCAAATTTCGGTCATGGAGATTAGCCAACTACGGAGGAGATATTATAGAGCACAAGTGTGTGCATAAACACAGGTGCTCTCTCTATTCCTTCACTCTCATAGTCAGCAGTCAATCTTTCAACCACTGCGCCAACCATGCCATCAGTTGATATGCCAATTGTGAATGTTTCAGTTGTTTTCATCTTTATTGATTACCTTTCTGTGATCAATATGATTAATTCATGTTTTTCATTCAAAATGATTTTAATATTACTTATTCCTTAAAATAAATAAATAATAAAAAAAAAAAAAATCCTTAAGCCATCGCCTGAACACTGATGTTCATATTGTTCTGGCCGCAGGTCTGGTGCTGCTGTATGAATTAAATAATTGCTTTGTCCACAGAAGAAAGAAACGCAGCATATGGTGTCGTCCCTCATGCATCCCAGTATCCATAGTTATAGTTTTAATAGTTTTAGTTGTATTGGTCCCGCTGTTGGACCAACCAAACATAGTGCATATGAACGCTACCATCGCTGCCGTCTCTCTACATTGCTCAGATGAGTGTAGGTAAGTAGAGTTTACTTTAATTTACAGTGTTTTTAGTCCAATGACAGTAAGGAAGTTCGTGATATGAAGGATTTATGAATATACCAAATTTATTCATCAACAGAAGTTTTTACATAAAAAGAAACACATTAATTTGATTAACAAAAGTTAATATACTAAGCTCAATTCATTGAAATACACTAATAGACTTATGAGCAATTCTTGTGTTGGATTGATGAAAAGCATTCACTTACTGTACATCTTTAACTCAACAAACATGAGATCTTGCTGTGTTCTACCTCTTTTGTAGTTTCCTCAAACGTTTAGATCGAAACAGTCCAAACATACCAAGGCCATATACCATAAAAAGCTTGTTACCTATTCAGCTGTTTATAATTCTCCCTTAAAACCATATACTGTACAGTAGAAACAAATTTGAGCTTTCTGTCCTTGTGAAAGAGTTCAAATTTATTCAAATTTTATATTACCGTTACTCATTTAAATTTGTTGTCACTCAATCTTAATTACAGATTTTCCTACAAATGATAAAGTGTATAAGAATGACTCTTTAACATTGTGATTAATGACCATTTTATATTTTAGGTTATCATTAGTTGAAAGTATACCGGAAGGCCACATGTACCCTCCAAACGTGACGCATTTACCTACGAAAAATGTGTGGTTAGACTTGATAGATGAAGCTCAAACAAGGATTGAAATAGCGTCGTTTTACTGGTCTCTTAGATATAATGAAGAATATCCTTATAATTCCTCTATAGAGGTTTGTATTATTTTAATATTTTTAACTAATAAGGTTTTACATAAATTGCCTATTTATTAGAATTTGGTTTGTGGTTCATAGACAAAAAGAAGATAATGTAATAAGACTGTATCATAATGTTAATGTTGTTTTGTTTTTGCAACATTATATTTATTTTTTAGGGTGAGCAAGTGTTCCAAGCTTTATATGCTGCCGGGTCAAAACGAAATATAGATTTAAAAATTGCTCAAAATTGGCCCAGTAAACAGTATCCTAATGTAGATACAGAGTATTTAGTTAAGAAGAAAGCTGCACAGGTAAGATACATATCTATATATTTATTGTTATGTTGGTTTTATGGTGACAGATTTGAGATACTTTCTGAATACTGCAACTTTATTTTATTTATATTATAATTGGCCGCTAAAATCAAACAATGCAGTAATAAGCTCTACTATTTTTTTTACCCATACGTCCCCTCTGCTGGAAGAAAGTCTCCCCCATAGTTTTCCACAGTTCTCTCTCCGTCGTCTGTCTTACAAAAGCATCCATATCATGAAAATATATTTTATTTATATTAATTTACATAAATTATTATTTTATTTTACCAGGTGCGAAGTTTAAACTTTTCCAAGTTGCTTGGGAATGGCATATTGCATACGAAGTTTTGGATCGTGGACAGGAAACATTTTTACATCGGCAGTGCCAACATGGACTGGCGGGCGCTTACGCAGGTGAATTCTCTATCATCTCCAAGTTTAATTTTTGCATCAACGGCTAAGTTTCTCCAAATTTTGTCAATTTGACGACAATATAACATTATATCCAAATTTATTTGTGTTTTTGCCGTAATTTAAATCGTTTGCGTAAAGAGAGACAAAATTATGGATCTTCATAGCGACACCTCCGGCAGTATCAGTGTGAAAAAAGTCTAGTAATACTTTTAATTGTTTTGTTGTTAGGTGAAAGAGTTGGGTATCGTCGCATTCAACTGTTCCTGTCTTGCAGAAGATTTGGGGAAGGTGTTCGATGTGAGTATAAAGTCCTGTTTTTTTTAACGTTAAAAGGTTTTATATTTTTATCATATTTTTTAGCTAAGCCTGGAACCTGACATCTGCTTGAATGATTTTTGTGCTGGAAAATAAATTTAGAGTCCAACTTCCCAAGGAATATCATCCACTTAAAATAATAGAAATATCGTAATTACGCCAAAGAAATTGTAAATTAAATATTTAGTCACTTATTATACACATTTACACAGCGAGAATTTAATTAACACAGTCATAATTAATTACACAGTCTTGATATTCCTCAGCTATTGTCCACAAAATATAATATTCTAACAGTTTTGCTTTACAAACTGCGCAACATTCGTTCGTAAGGCGAGACGTTTTAATTAGCGACCGGCTTGTAGTAATATTTCAAAGCTAAATGTAGCATGCTCTTTATATATTCTATATTTATATCTGAGGAAATATTGCATTTTGGATTTTATACCCTTGGAGTTAATAAGGTTCAAAATCAAACGAGCTCATTTTGTGATTTGTATTTCTAAGCGTAAAGGTTGACATGTTTATGTATGATATGGGTTTTCCTTAACCTTGACTGAGCGAAGTTAAATGTACGTAACTATACTATGGATAATAATTATTACACAATGCAAGCTGACGGGCACCGGAAGGATTATTTTTAGGGGGTGCACTAAAGATGGGTTTAGACCAAACGAATATAAAACTAACAATAAAATAAGAACATAGAGCTATGTTGTTTATAGCTTTTTTGGTGTAAACAATAAAATTAGTTTTCATTTCCTCAAAGATAAATTCTAGTTTTTTTAATATTTACTTTCTTCCAAGCCAGGGAGGAAGCGCACCTACTTGCACCAACCTCCCGGCGCCCATGCAAGCTGACAAGGAAAATCATAAAAATATTACCTATGTTACAAATTTGAAACTGCTTACCGAATTTTAAAATCATTTTACATCTATCAGTCACAGTTGGCTGTGAAAGGTGTCCGATAACTAAATTGAAAAGTTTAATGTTTTTTTTTTCAGACGCGATAAACGTCCTTAAAAATAAAATCATAAAAATTTTCAATATTATTTACTTTCATAGTTATTTTCATAACACACAATTCTATTATCGATTGTTATCCAGATATAACTTGTAATATGAAATTCTGTAGAACTCAAACATTTAATTTTCATATTGTTTTGCGCTGCAAAGTTAAACGTTGAATTCAGTTTATTTTTAACAACTTTCTTCGTCGGAAATACAAATGAAGAAATTATCGACACTGGCCATGAAAGTATAACCTACGACAACAGTGTTATTGGCAACCGTGAGACCTTGTACTTAAGTCTACATATATTTATTTAGTGCACCTAATACATGCTACAGTTAAATTTAGATCGCCTGCCTCGTTACCTGATCGATATTCTGATTAAAAGTTAATTGAAAGCTAACATTTTGATAATTTTGTTCCGTATTTGGTGACAGGCACCCCTTAGTACCGCTAACAGTTTTGTGTGCTGGATTGGTCCTATCGTCAAGTTCACTCAAGTGTCCTTGAGTTACGCTGATTAGAATGTAAAATGTTTCTACGCGGAAATGGCTTTTTATCACATGTTAGAAGAGATTTTGCCATATGTAAGTTTTGAAGCTCGAGTCCACGTTAGTCATGCACACCGTAGTTATGTCATAATATAGCCTCGAAGCTTATACAGCTTCAAAAACGGGTGTAAATAATACTGTATATTTAGCAACGGCCATGTAATATTGGATAAAAGAGATTGGCCGCTGTGACCGAAATTTGGTCAGCAGGACATTATAACTGTAAACAAATATATAGATCATTGGACACACTTTGTTTTAATATCACTTATTTTCTCCTATTATATATATTTGATACAGTATACCTTTATATTGTGCCAAAGGGGACGTAAGATTAGACGTCTTCGGTACTTTGCATCAAGCTGAAATTAGAATCTGATTTCGCTATATTAAAAGCCCATACAGATATATTATTAACACAATTTTTCAATCAAGTAATCGTGTAAGTTGCCCGCTAAATACCGACTGGCACGGGCTTGCACGACGGCACCCGCAGTCGAAGCCACAAACTAGTAGGTATGTCAAAACTCAACAATTAATGGACAAGTTAAAGTTTGGAAGGCCACGTCTTTGATTTCATGTTAAAGGGTTTGGCTTTGTTGCCTTATTCAGTTCAAGTAACAAGTTGTCAGATTTCATTTGTTGACAGCCTGTCACTAAATGCGGCGCTATTTTGGGCTGTTTTTAAATAGAATACAGTTAAATAGTATACCAAAAAGCTGTATTTAAAAACACTGGGTTTGTACTTTGACTGCTTTATTGGTCAAATCCTGGGTTCAATTCCCGGGTTCGGTAAACTGTTGGGTATTTCAGTTGGAAATTCTCAGTAACAGCACGGAGTTTTATACAGTGTCCGGTAGAAAGCAATTGGCTCGCCCCTATTATATGGGAGTTAATAACGGCATTGGCGAAATGTTAGTGTACAATAAGTACACCTCTGCCTAACCCTTCGGGGAATACAAACGTGATGTATATAATTTAAGTAAGTCAAATAGCTTACGAGGTCGGTACCTATTGCCAAGCCAGCTTGCCTATTTTGCTGATCTCCTCTATTACATACGAGCGTCCTGAGAAGGATACCTATAGTTATATATATTAGCTTCCGACCGGGGCTTTTTCGAATCCGTGCATTTTTCGGGTCAAAAAGCAGTCTACAACCTTCTTCAATAAATAGACCACAACATGCAAAAATACTTCTCCTTATAACAACAGCTATCTGCCAGTAAAAGTCCCGTCAAAATCGGTCCAGCCGTTTCGGAGATTAGCCGGAACAAACAGACATACAGAAAAAAATAAATGTTTTTGTTATAAGTTCCGTATATACTTTCAGATGCATTTAGTAAAAAGCTGTTATTTTGAAATTACAAACAGACACTTAAATTTTATTTATTTTTATCATCTATCATCTATATACAAAGATATCCGGTTCGAGACGCTCGGACCACCCTAAGCAGTTAGCCATGTTACAAACCAAGTCATCTCACCAATACTTTCTCAAGAGATATGTTTTGAAACGATGTATTAACCTTGAGTTTTGTTTACATAGGTGTATTGGAGCCTGGGCGCGCCAGACGCGGTGTTGCCAGACAGCTGGCCAGCGGAGCTCAGCACGGAAATCAACATGGAACATCCCGTGAATATATCCGACGCGCAACACAGCTACGGCGCTTTTATCACTGTGAGTACATTGATCTTTATTCAGTTACTTTTCAGCTCATATTCGGCCACTGCTGACTATAGTGTTATTTTGAAGGTGGATTAGGCGAATTAAATAGTCCCAATTTTTTTTATAAACACAATATAATTTTAACAGCGTAACATTTCTTACAAAATATCCGTTAAATGAATCTGCTACCCTATTTATAACTTACTAGCGACCCGCCCCGGCTTCGCACGGGTGCAATTCACTTTTCATACAAAAATACCATCCAAATTTTCGAAGTTTCCGGTGGAATTTCCAAAAATTTTCTTTCACACTAACCTTGCACTAACAATTACGAACACAACAAAAAAAAAAAAGAATAAGCCAAATAGGTGCAGCCGTTCTGAAGTTATGCGCTTACATACATTTTGGCAATTGATTTTTATTTATGTAGAAGATTTATTCTTGTTAACGTTTTATTATTCTAAATTATTGAGAACATTAAATTATTTAAATCATTTCTCATGAGCAAGTATTATTAATGATTAATTATTTGACGGCACGGTGGGCGCAGTGGTTGAGAGATGGACTGCTTCACTGCGTCTCGCGGGTTTTAGTCCCGCACGAAACAAATATTTGCGGGTCTGAGTATTTGTAAATATGTAAACGCATCCACGATACAAGCATTCCTAGTTGAAACATAGGTATATGTAGGTAACTTAAAAAAATAAACGTGATACGGGGCCTCGTATTCGTAGGTACATACATACATATCTCTTTCTACAAAGTATTTTTGTAATTGAACCGGCTATTGAGATAGCGTCTTCTTAATCTCTCGAAACATCTTATGTATCGGGAATGGGTACTCAAATAAATTTTCCGCTCGATACACAAGTGATACATAGATTGATACTCCCAGACCCCCGACGGCGTTCGTTTACTACTTACAACGATTTTCAATTTTCTCCGGTGCCATCGCTCCTATTACTTACGTTCCGCACGACGAGAATACTTGACATTTTCTCGCAAATTCATGTTTGGATTTAGATTTTCTTTTTGAAATTTTACATTGTTTTGTTATTTTAATGTTAAGAGCGTTTACGCCGCGCGGTGGCGAGCGAAATTAGGTATTTACAGCGCTCGACCGCTCACCCACTTGTGTGTGTGCGTGCGGACTGTGAGGAGGCAATGCTTAAAGCGCGCGCTGGCGATGTTGATCCTTTTTGCCTTTTTGGTATTTTTTTTTTAGTTTATTATAATTTATTTTGTATTGTAGTTTTTAGTATTTGTTTATTCACATGAGCTAATAGTTATTAGTACCTAGATATTACGATATATTTTCATAATACGATAATATCGACACCGGAAATATGAATTAATGTAAGGGACAAATTGTCGAAAATTAGTTAAATAAACAGTTTTACTCAGAAAATTCCGCTCTATCGATTGGTATATTTATTTTTAATTTTTGAGATCTTTAAAAAAGATATAAATAATAAGGCAATTGCATGGCATGATTATAAATACTCATGCAGAGATACAACAAATTCAACCTTAAGTCCAAACAGCAAGCTTCAAATTTAATAATAATGTAACTCTAAAACCGAAATAAAATAGTTATACAAAGGTATTATACCCTAAATAATTACAAAACTTAATAGCCTTTACATTAAATTTAAACATGATTTAAAGATTTTTCTGATAATAAATTGCCTTAATCGCTGATGAAAATAATTTTTCCGTTACAGTAATGGCTATATCTGAAACTAAAAGAGTTATTGAAATCCTGTTTTATAGGAAAAATAGAGCGCAAAAATATAAGAATAATGGTATATTTACTATTATGATACCATTAAAGTTGAAAGAAATACAAGGTTTTATCCAAAAAAAAATAAAGTTTTTTGCGTTTTCCTAAAACTTGCATTTTGTCCCTTACAGTAATTCGTATTTCCGCTCGCGAATTATTATATCAATAATCAAGATACATATTGTGTACATTACTTATTATTTTATTTATTTTCTCGAATAAACAAAAAGCTCTTTGTTTCCCAGAACTGATTAAATTAATACAAATTCCTAAACTCAAACACAGTGGATATAGTTTCTAAAAGCACCCCACAACCTCATTATCAGGTTATCGGCACTATACTAAATCAAACAAACCTAAAAACCGTGGTTCTACTGTAAACAATAACCGAGGTCCTGTAATCACCTCCCATCATCATCAGGTCATCGGCAGCAGTTAGGATAAGAGTACCTATCGAGACAACAGAAACAAGCTTATACACGGTGGTTCTATTATGAATAGTAACCGAGTTCCTGTAAACACCTCCCATCATCATCATCATCATCATCATCATCATCATCAGGTCATCAGCATTAGTTAGGATAAAAGGACCTATCGAGACAAATGAAATAAGCCTAAACACGATGGTTCTACTATAAATAGTAACCGAGTTCTTGTAAACACCTCCCATCATTATCATCATTATCATCAGGTCATTAGCAATAGGATAAAAGTACCTATGGAGACAAATGAAACAAGCCTAAACACGATGGTTCTATTATAAACAGTAACCGAGTTCCTGTAAACACTTCCCATCATCATCAGCATCATCAGGGCATCAGCACTAGTTAGGATAAAAGTACCGATCGAGACAAATGAAACAAGCCTAAACACGGTGGTTCTACTATAAACCGTTACCGAGTTCCTGTAACCTTCAGGATCCATCATCAGGTCTTCGATGCCATGGGCTCCACCATCATGGCTCCTCACCAAGAAGTATAAGAGGACTATGAACAATTATTGTACAAATTTTCATAAAAAGTCGTCAAAAAAATTCACCTGTTTACTTCTCTCCCCAAAGTATCAATATGTTTTGGACTAGATTTATTCCAATTTATTGATTCAGAAACGTAATATTTTCGTCGAAAAAACGGAGCGCAGAGCGACATGTCCTTACCCTAGAAAGCCTCGGCGGGCACTGATCTCGCGCCGAGTTGCGAGTCAGTTTATATGGTACTTTTAAAAATTCTTTCAAAAATAGTTTATTACATTTTTGAATAATTTTTTTTTGCCATATTGTTAACGACATATTCTAGTAATGTAAAAAAAATTTAATATGTAATTTAGCCATCATTAAGTTTGTCAAAATTGCCTTTGAAAATGCCTAAAAATATATCATTTACGCTATGTTGTTTCGTAATTTACTTTAGAATAATAATAGTTATTAAAAATGTTGTGTACTAGATTTGTATACGAGTATATATGTATTCTAAACACCGTTATTTTTTGCTTTTATTTCATATACTTTGCCAGGTATCGAAGGATGAAGTAGTCACGTTTCGTAAATTTTACGAAACATGGTGTCAAACAATAGCCCTAGTATATATAATTATTAAAAAAAATAAAAATGTTTTGTATTAGATTTGTTCTTTACAAAATTTCCTATTAAATGGACAGCAATTTTGATATATGATCTATACAATTTAACGAAGTAATTTCAGGATGAAAAATGCCAATAACGGACCGTACGGCGTAAAGGCTCTTAACTTGATTTCTAGCCAAAAAAATATCAGTTGCTTCACGCAGAAGTTGTACTTACAGAATACTTTTGTTAGGATCGTATGTTCCTGCGAAACAATGTAGATGTGTTAACTTCAAAAATAAACAAAATATTAAGTAATTTCACTATAGCAGCAAGCTTTTAATTGGTTCACTGTTTGTAAATTACAATTTTAAACATAATTATGGGATTGCGTGTCGTCAACAGCTATCAAAACACGATGCTATTGTTTATCAATTTGCCTTAAACAATATTTGAACAAGAGAATTGTTACCTACATTATCGGTACGAAAATTAATTATAATTACGAATCCCTCCAATATTTATTATTTTAACTGCGCTACGTGAAATGAAATCAATCAAAAATATTACTAGCGGTGTTATGTTCACTTTAAGTATCCACGTACCATATTTCGGATAGGACCATTTTAGGACTTCATATGGTCATAAAGTCATATGTTAAAAAAGACCATAACATTTTATCTGTCGTTAAAGCTAGACAGAATGGCGTCGGAACGTTTTAAATTGGCAATATCGCGAGTGCTGCGGCTATTCCATTTAAGGCTTTTATGGCAACTATCCGGTTTCCTTGATGGTTAGTTGTTAAAGTATAACTGTGGAAAGTGCTGCTTCCTCTAGTATTCAGGTCGGATCAAACTAAGCTTGGCAAATGGATGCTTTGTTTAGAGGATAGGAACTATCTATACTTGTTATATGACCCGGCTTTGTGTTAGTTGTGCTAAATGTTTGCAAATGAAAAGGTGTTTGGTCAGCTTTAGTGGGTAACATGATGAGTAATGGAGTTAATCGGTCACCTTTGTCGCATCTTGACTCATTTCACCGATGCTAATCGCTAGTTTTGCGAAAATTGACTTTTGACGACACGGTTGGTGCAGTGGCTAAGCGATTAGCTTTCTGCACTACGTGTCGCGGGTTCGATCCCCGCACGGAACAAATAATTGTATGATGTACAGATAATTGTTTCGCTTCTGGGTGTTTGTGTATGTGAATATATGTGTTTGTAAACGCACCCACGATACAGGAATTATTCTTAGTGTGGGTCAATGTTTAAAAAAAAATCTTAAGTCCATGTTCACCGACACTATGACTGATATTTAAGACCCGTTTAGCACAGACTTTTTGTATAAGTATTTATTTTAAATATCTGTTATATTGTTGGTAAACACGGGCCTTAGTAAACTAGAGAACTAATTCGCGGAACCGATGTCATATTTTTTTCACCTTTAAATTTTTGACTGCCAGTGCATTGTTTGCCGACGATGTCATAATTGGTACTGGTGCTACGCAAACGGTTTTGTTTATACATGGCTCAAGGATTGCCATTGTCATCAATTTGTTCTATCTATCTGTTAGGAACCGACGATGTCAAAATAAAGTCGTACGAGTGGTTATTATTTGCCGTAGCTGACTAAGACTATTAAGGCAAGAGTATTATGTCAAGAAGCAGATAGACTGGAGTTCCTTTCTTCTTCGGTCACCAAGAACATATCACGATCATAGAACCGTTTTCTGACTAACAGTTCAGGACTATGTACCTACCAGCCTATTAGAAAGCACATGTTGAGCAGTACAGTGAAGATTTGGTTGAATGTTTAAACATTCTTCGAAAAAAATTTCACTCATCATATCATTCAAAAATATACGTCGTTAGGTTAATTTCTTAGACTGCCTCATTGCTATAGACGCAAGCGCGACTTATAAGAGTGAGGTCTTGGGTTCGATTTCCAGGTCGAGCAAAGTGTTACTGTGTTTTTCTGTTTGGAAATTCTCAGCAGCGGTACGGAGTCTGGAACTGTGGTACCCGCAGCCTAATTACGTAAAAAAGCGACAGGAACGCGACAGCCACGCGACAGCAGCCTCACTGTCAGCCAATACATACTTAATATGACACAAAATTACGTTTGACAGTAGATGTCGCCCGATCTGCGCCTGTCGCAAACTGATTGATACATCGGTATTTAGGCTGGTCAGGTGGCAATAGGCTCGCCCCTTTTAACATGTAGGTACTGTAGTAGGTACACCTCTGCCCAACCCTTCGGGGAATACAGGTGTGGTGCTATATTATGTTATGTAATTTCTGAGCTTAAAAAAGGTCAAACCATAGTGGTTATACTAGGTAACACATTGAGTTATGGTAGCCATCCGGTAACCTTGGGGGCAAGCTGACTCAGTGTGAAAGGCAAGTAGGTAGGTACATAAAGCTTTTTCTAGTATCCTAGATTGGTAAATAGATGTTCTATTTGAACAAGCGTTTGACATTCAACGTCGTCATTATCGACGCTTTATACATATAGGACATAACAGCGTAAATCATCTCACGGAACAAGAGAGATTTCTTATTTATTTTGGTTTGCCAACAGCTTTATCATTAATTGCACGAAGAACTTTTACACTTACAGAATTAGAGTTATTAGAAGTCTTATAAGTCATTTTTTTTGTAATTCGTTACGCCACACTAGGATTTCACCTGTATCGTGGGTACAGATAACAAACATACACGTCACATACTCCCACAGCCAGACCCGAAACAATTATCCGAAGATCATGCAAATATTTGTTCCGTGTGGGAATCGAACCTACGACGCCTAGCGCAGAAAGCTAATCACTTAGCCACTATGCCGGACGTGCCGTCAACTTCAAAAGTGTCTCACCAACTATAGGTTTACTTTTGACATAAATTGACATCTCCATGATCAACCTACGTTTTCCTTCAATGCGTGGTCCATACACGTGCTTAGCAAAACTATATATCATCAACATCATAATCGCAGCCGAAAAACGTCCACTGCTGGACATCGCTCCGACCGACGAACTTTCTATCATAACACAGCTATTAGTATTACATGAACTTCTGCTGTTCATGTAGAACAAGAGTTAATTATCGTATTCCGTATTTCAATATGAAGTTCTGTACCAATTATAATAGACCGTATTTAAAGATGCAAGAAGGACAGGCACGAGGTCACTCCTATTTGGTCAATGTTCGACAAAATTGTAGGATCGGGCCACTAATGACAGGCCGGCCGAGTTTATCGCCTTTCAACATTGTGTACTGTCGTTTTTACGACTCGGAAACAAGCATACGTCATAATCATATTATGCAGGGACCAGTGCTGGATTAAGCAAGCGCGGGGCCCGTAGCGAATTCTATAGAGGGGCCCTTGATCTACTATGGGCTCTTAAGTATAAAGTGACTTTTTGTAAAAATTGTGGGTTTACTTTGTTAAAGTCTGTGTTTTATTTTCGCCAACCAAATAATTGGCTACCGATTGTCTGACGTGGATTATCTTATTCGGAAAACAGATGTAACGTTTCATGTTTTTGTGACATCAAGAAAATTCAATATACCACGTCTTAATAAGTTTTACTCAACAAATTACGCTCAGGCGGAGGTGGGCTCGAATGGATAGGGTTTGAAAACGCGGGGTCCCCCTTTTGCGCGGGGCGCGTAGCAATTGCTAATCTTGCTACGTGGTTAATCCGGTACTGACAGAGACTGGCTGAAAATTCAGTACTTGGGTATTTTACTTACCTTCTGCTAAACTCTTATGAGCCTGTTAATGTCCACAGTTTAACATTGACCTACTTTTAGACGACTATAATGAACAGTCGTAAGATAATGGCCTGGCCCTGCACACCATGTTAAAATATTCAGGTAGTAATGATGGCCCAAATAGTTAAGTGATTGTTTTCATTGAAATCGATGTGTGAAAAATGGGTTGATTATAATGTTTGAGATTAATTATTAACTCGTACACTCTAATTCTAATATCATTATTGAACATGATTTTGAAAAGAGTAGATACCCATGGAGTTTCTTAGTGGTCTTTTCTGCACAGGACCAACCCTCTTTAAACTAAGCATCTAGATTCACAACGTTTTATAAGTGCCTGCAAAGGCCCATTTAGATAAAATATTTTGAATAATTTATTCCTATGCATCTAATTTTCGCTAGTCTAGTTATTGCTTTGAGCGTCCTCTGAGTTGGGGATCACACATATCTCACACATCTCGACATACCCTACATTTCTGTCTTCATTGATTACTCATCATCCATAAAGCGATAAAATGCGCTTAGTTGTTTAACACCGCTAAAACAATATCAATTTATCAACCTCATAGAGCACATAATCTTAATTAAATCACATAATTAGTCGACGTCGTGAAATATTAACTGTAGTTAACATTTGTGCGGTTCATTGGTGTTGAGCCCGTGGACTGGGCTCGGTCAAGGCCTCGTATTTTATGGCCTCACCTTAACGGATACTCGTTTGCATTCTTAAAATATATAACCTAGGCTGTACTGACCTTTGACACTGCTGAGGGACAACTAATGTAGAGCTTTACATGCGCGAAGGTATAATTAGTTAATTACATATGTTCGTATGTCGTAATTATTCGATACGAAAAATTCGTTGTCGTGTTATCCTAACAAAAATTATAAATGCGAAAGTAAGTTTGTTTGTTTGTTTGTTACCTTTTCACGCCTAAACCACTGAACCGTTCATCCTGAAATTTTGCATATACGTTGTCAGGTGTACAGAAATGGAAATGGTAAACCTATCATCCCGAAAAAAAGTACTGTTCCCGAGGAAAATGACAATAACGTTCTTATGATAATAGATGGCGCCACGTGTCTTTCGCAAGCGGAGTACAACCCGAATCGATTGTCAAATTCTAAATTAACGCGAGCGAAAGCCGTGGGCAAAAGCTAGTATTGTATAAAAAAGTAATTTGTAGAAACTTTTACGGTTTATATTTTAACAAATTTCCATGAAAAAAAAAACTTGAAGACTAGTAGTCTTCAAGTTTTTTTGAAGAGACATTCCAAGGCATAGATTGCGAGAAAAGTGGTTACTATGATTAGTAAACGACTTTTCCCGCCTGTCACCTTTTGTCGCAGCTCACTCCTGTCTATTGGCACCATTGCAGCATTGCCAGCTGTCGTTGAAACTGAGGTCATGTTGCTTGCCAGCTGAAAAAACACTATCTTGTTATTGTATAAAAATATAAATTACATTACAAAATCAATCATTATCGTTGTTTTGATTAAGTCCATCCAATTAAAAAAACCGGGCAAGTGCAAGTCTAACTCGCACACCGACGGTTCCGATGTTCCGTACAAATTTATGTGTAAAAGTTGACTCGACTGCTGCGCTGCGTGTCGCGGGTTCGATTCCCGCTCGGAACAAATATTTGTATGATCTACAGATAGTTGTTTCGGGTCTGGGTCTTCGTGTATGTGAATACACACCGTGCCTCGGAAAGCACGTAAAGCCGTTGGTCCTGCGCCTGATCTCTCTCCGGTCGTGTCGGATTGCCGTCCCATCGGATTATGAGAGTGAAGGAACAGAGAGAGCACCTGTGTTTGCGCATACACTTGTGCTCTATAATATCTCCTGCGTAGTTGACTAATCTCCGGTGAGATTGGCCGCCGTGACCGAAATAGGTCAGGAGGACATATATATGTAAAAGATAGTTCGTCCATCACGGGAATCGAAATTGGACAGCTACTTTCACCAAAATAATTACGATTACTAGAGTGCATAAACTATGAAACCACCGAGCATTACTTTAACGGAAAGATACGTCGGATTGAAGGACAAACTTAACTTTGTAGTTGAAAAAATGTTATCCCATATATCGACATATGTGTCACGGTCAACTGCAAAAGTAAATTGGTAGGTAATCGGTTTTTTTTTTTGTGATTAAACATATGAATGATTTTCGGAATGTTTCCTTTACTTGTGCTGTGAGACCTTGCTTCTTGTCAAATGTCATGATTTTAGGTCAACGAGAAATCCCCTTTATTTGCGAGTGTCAAACTACGCGGCTTAATTTTTTATTTCGTTGACTTAGAAGCTTGATTTTTTTACAGCTCCAAGGAGCCGTAGACCTAAATATTTGATATTAATTTCAACTTTATACTTCCACGGGTTCTTGAGAAAACGAGGGTCTTGATAGATAGGCAGACGGACAACGAAGTAATCGTATAAGCCGTATAAGGGGTCTTTTTCCTTATGAGGTACGGAACTCTAAAAATAATTATAACCCATATACGTCGGGTTTCATTTCAAAATCACATAAGCATATATTCGTACCTACTCGTACTATAAAATGGACGAAACAATTTTGATTGTTGGAGTTACTGTTTCTGGAGTTTGTGTGATTATGTTGTGGACTGCATGGTACTTGATGCCCCGATGGCGATCACTTCACAACTACACCAGCGTCAACCAGATTACAATGGGAACACTGCATTTGAGCTTCATACTATACGTAGTATACTACGGCGAAGATCAGCTTGGCCCCTACTTAAGCCACCTATTATCAAACAATTTGTTTTTTGCCACAATAGTTTGGTCGTTGTCATCTTCGCTACTCGCGTACTTCAAGCTAGTACTCCTCCATAAGGGGAAAATAAGCAATGAGAAGGTAAACGTCACAATGTTCGTTTATGGATTGATTTTCATCATTAACATAATAATTATTGCCGTTTATAAATTACACAAATTGGAATTTGGACCGGTAATTAGTATGATACTAACTAATCTTATGTTGATTATGATGATGATTATGATACTTATATTTATTAGAATTATAATGTCAGTGATGTCGTGTTGTAAGAGGAATATTTCCAAAAGGAATGTCAGGCATGTGGCGGCGTTAGTCGGAGTGGCCGTGCTATGTGATGTTGGAACGGTGGTTGGGTTATTATTATTACTTCTTTTTCAAAACGATGCACTGATTTCGTTTTTCTGTTTGAGGCTAGTACCACAGACAGTGTTTGTTTTGTTCAATGCGCCGTCGCGTGCGCACTGGAAGTGGTATTTTAATAGGCGGAGACGTATGAGGACAGTTGTTTAGAAAGAATAGATGGAAACGTAAATATAAATATAAAATAAAATGTTGTGCAAACATAATGATATATTAATATTTTTTTTAAATACCTGTTATATTTAAAAAAAAATAGAAGCTCGAATTGAAAAAACTGATGTTTTATTTGAAAGGTGTTGAATAACCTAACGACGCTCCGCAGCCCTTTTCAACTTAGACTGCCATAAGATGTAGATCCGGACTTAAAATGTAACTATAACGTGTTCTGATTCATGTGTCTCAGGTATTTTTTCTAGGTAAGTTGTTCAACATTCGACACTCTTCCATTTAGCAGAAGTCTAAGTTCGTGGTTTTCCAAGAAGCCATAGAGAGGAATATTGCGATCTTACACATGGCAGATTTGAAAAACGAACTCCAAAAACAGATTACGAATGTTACCCAAAAAGTACCAGTCACGTCTCCTGTTGCATGTTATAGGAGCTATGAGGTAAAACAATCACGCATGGACAACGACCAACGATAGTGTCCAAATAATGCAAAAAGCGCATCACGGTTGTCCTATGTGAAATGGGAAACTTGAAAGACCTGTATTAGCTCTTACCACGGGTGTGTGGAAAGTAAAAACGGTTTAAAGTATCCTGACTTACATGCGAATATTACATAGAAAGCAAAATTCAACATTCTCCTTTAGTGTGCCGTATGTCGTTACTTCTCAGAATTTGTTCCTTACTAGCGACAATTTCGGTTGGTATAATAATACAGTGTGTTTATTTGTATTTCCAAAATCAACGGGTTCGATTCTTGGTTAGGAATATTGATTTTTCAAAAATATAATGTTGGAGTATTCGTTTTCATCAAAATCGGGCTCCGGTACTCCTGTAAGTATTTTTCGTTATTCCTTATAGTTTCGGATTTGGTCATCCACGCCCACTTGAAAAATTCACTCTATATCTATAGCTGCATTACCATAAAACAAATATATCCAAAAATAATCTGGCGTGCTTTAAGCAAACATGCCATGAAAAATATGCCTCACTACGGAACCTTTGATGTGCCGGTCGAACTCATTACTTAACCAGCAAGTGTAATCAGAGTTTAAATAATTAACATAGAAAAACAAGTTATTAATTAACCGATATTAATTAACACAACATAAAACCGGCAGATCAAATTAAGTACATTTCAAAACAATAATGAGTTTGTATTCATCATGCCATAGAAATGGAGGATAGAATTGAATTTCCAACTGAAGAATTAATATTGCTAGTTGGAGTTATTCTTACTATTGTGTGTGTCATAGCATTATGGACGACTTGGTACATAATGCCCCGGTGGCGAACTCTTCACAACTATACCAGTATCAACCAGATTACAATAAGCACACTACACGTCATTTCTTCAGTACTTTTAGAAGAAGATAACTATGAGGACTTGTTACCAGCTGAAGTTTTAGTTATAAGCTGTGGCATCATATTCCTCGCGGCAATGTGTTGGTCTTTATCGTCGACACTACTCGCGTACTTCAAGCTAGTGCTGCTACACAACGGGAAAATAAGCAATGAAAAAGTGTACGTTACAATTTTTGTATATGGTTTGACTTTCATGATTAAAATAATATCTCTTGTTGTGATAAGAGATTTTTACGAATTAGATGTGGTAGAAGCAGCGAAGTTAGGAGTATGTCCTTTATTTATGCTAATAACGCTTATGTTAGGTTTGTTTATAAGAGTAATTATATCTGTGATGTCGTGTTGTAAGAAGAGCATGTCTAAGAGGAAAGTTGGCCATGTGTTAGCGATAGTCGGAGTGGCTGTATTATGTGACGCTGGGACTGTGTTGTGGTTATTCCTGGTGTTGTTCCTTCATAACAATGTAACGAGAACTTGGTTTAATTTAAGGCTGATACCGCAAGCGGCGTTCGTTTTGTTCAACCGATCGTCGCGCTCGCACTGGAAGTGGTATTTCAGTAGACGAAGACGTATGAGGGTAGTTGTGTAGCTACATATTGAATTTAAAATACAATTGAATGATATGTGGAACATTAAATAAAATTATTTGTAGTTTTACTATGAATACGAGTTATAAAATGACTGCTTTTTATGAGAACCTATTCCTACAATAAGTAACTAAGAAATATGAAGTGCGTAATGTAAAAATGAAATCTTTTTACAACAGAACTGATGGTCTCTACTAACTAGGTAATTTTTTTTATGTCTGGCTAAAAGTTTGTCGTCTCAGTATATTACTTAATTCTCGTACAACATCCAATCCATATTTATAAAGAAAACAAAACGGCATTGTAAGTTGTGTAAGAAAATTACCTACAGGTTTTGGATATGAGAATATCCAACATGGATGTGACAATGAACCCCGGACTTAAAGAAATCATGTCGTTTCATTCAGATCTTTAAAGTATTAAGTAGTTCATGTTATGCCCGGGCATCGAAGTGCGTGCAGTATAATTAGTGTGTCGGCATAACAGAGCGTGTGTATAATAGGGCTGCCAATGTCGATGTTTATCGCTGTAGGCGTGTCTGACTATGTCGTTTGGCACTATTACAGCGATCGATAGTGGAACTCACATTTGTTAAGGGTTGCCTATACCTTAATTTTTTTAGAAACATGAATTCGAACATAACTTCGGGTTTCTTCAGTAAGAAGGTAATTCAGGTTCGAAAAATTATAGTATTTTACAAAATTTTCAGATTAGAATTTCATTATCATTTGTGGGGAAGGAAAAACCATCGTGAGGAGACTTGCCAATCTAAAAGGTTCTCAGTGGTGTATTTATTCCACCAACCCTAAATACATGTGTGTTGTAAAATGCCTCCTTCTAATTCTAAGAGTCGCGTAGCCAAAATAGGCAGAATTGTAAACAAAAACTGGGGCCTTTCATTTCTATTATTTATTATTCGTTACTGTTGCACGAGATTTCGTCTGCGTTTGCAATTTTTAATTGTTTTCTCTCCCTTAAAACGTAATTCGGACTATACCGAACGTTTAAACAATTCTGAATCCAAACATATGGGAAGTTTATGGCAATAGGTTTGCCCCAATTTTACATGGGGAGTGACTGAGTATGTTTGTACCTACTGTTACTGTGTTCTCTACACTAGTTCAGATAACGTTACACAGAAAACATTGACAAGAAAATCATTGGAAGTCACTAGACTGGATATTATTTAACGGCACGGAAAGCGCAGTGGCCAAGCGATTAGCTTTCTCCACTACGTGTCGCGGGTTCGATGCCTGCACAGAACGAATATTATTCATGTGACATGTATCTTTGTAAATTGTATTCACGATACACGAGAAATACTATTGCGGGGCAATGTTTGAAAAAATCTGACAACAAATTGAAACAAAAGACATACTATGAATTACCTCTATCTTCCCGTTGAGCACTAGGTAATATAGTTATCGTTTGATTTTCCTTGCAGAGTTCTCCGCCGCCGTTGAGCCCGACGGGCCGCACAAACGACGACAATGCCATCGTGTCCATCATAGATTCCGCTGAGGAGTTCGTGTACATCTCCGTCATGGATTACGAGCCTATGTGTACATTTACACACAAACTATTGTAAGTAACCCACTAATAATATCGACAGTTCATTAGAGTGATTCACCATCATCAGCCTTATATTTCTTGTGGAATTCGGCTACCTAACAGATCAAGTAAGAATATAATGATGTACACAATCTGTTACAAAATCAAAATTAATGTATTTGTAAAACATAACAGACAATGTTAATTGATTGAATACAGTATCACCATGTTCTACTATTATTAAGCATAGGTACACATTTTGCTATTTTAAGGAGTTTGACATCAGCTACAACACTTTATTAGTAGGTCCATCCGAACTCCAGATTGAACTGACGACGCGGTTGGCGCAGTGGCTAAGCGATTAGTTTTCTGCGCAACACGTCGCGGGTTCGATCCCCGCACGCATCCCCGATTATTTCGGGTCTGATTGTGTACATGTGACATGTACGTCTGTTATAAAAAAAAATGGTCGGGAAAGCAAAAGAGAGATCTTTTCCTCAGTAGGATGATATAGGCTTCTCTTTTTTCTTTAATTTAAGAGATCAGCACTTGTTGGTGGTGCAGTCGCCACTGCCCTCTATCCTCTGCCTTAGTTTTGACCTCATGATAACCGTTACTCACCTATGATAACCGTAACTCATGACAAACATTATTTTTGGAGCACTGAATGTGTTCATCCTGAAAGCATCCTCTTTTGTATGTACTAAATACTACCTATTTAATAATAATAATAATAATAATAATGTAATATAAATATTTAAAAATGTAATTTATATGTGTGTTTATGAAAATAAAGAGAATAATAATAATAATTTATTTACGAAAAAGTATTGCAGTGATTACATTACTTGGATACAGTCTTACATAATGTTATACATAATATACCTACAATAAAGTGGGTGTAGTACTGCTCTCCTAGATAGGCTACTAAGCAACCTGTGGTTAGGAGAGACAACATAATACATGTACCTTGTATAAAGAGGTACCCAATAGGTACCATAGTATTAAGTATATACAATCCGATCCATTCCGGGCCTTCGAATAACACACATTTCTAAACTTCATGGTTTTATATGCATGGCTATATAAAACCATTTCAACAAATAAAATGACCTTTATCTTTATCAATTTCATTTCCTTGTTGTGATAGAATATTGACTCCTATTTTGTTGCAGGTTCTGGCCTAAGATAGACGACGCGATTCGTAAGGCGGCGCTGGAGAACAAAGTGAAGGTGAAGTTACTCATCAGCTGGTGGAAGCACTCGGCGCCTTCCGAGGACTACTTCTTGAGGTCACTCAGCGATCTGTCCCAGGTTTACCCGAGGGTTGACTTACAAGTGGTAAGTATCTAGGACATAGATAACATTACGCCTGTTGCCGTTGGGCGTAGGCAGAAACTACACAACGTGCTACGTGCTATTTTATACGTTATTCGCGATCTCGTCAATACCTTTCCCCGCAAAATTCAGTAACGCGGTCTTGCAAGGCCACAGTTGATGTGAGAATGTTATTAGCTTTGACATACAAATCAAAACGTCATTGATAACGCTTATTAAATGTATATGTGGTCATAATATCTTTCATCCTATTTTGTTGTACCTACTTATTATATCGGGGGGCGCTGTATTTCATTGTGTGTATTATTAAACAAACTACATACATTCACAGAAACGCTTCGTAGTCCCCTCGACACCAGACCAAGACAAGATTCCGTTTGCGCGCGTCAACCACAACAAGTACATGGTGACGGATCGTACCGCGTACATCGGCACGTCCAACTGGTCGGGCGACTACTTTACCACGACCGCTGGCGTCGCATTCGTGTTCCAAGACCAAAATACCGAAGGAATCTTCCAGAACATCACGAGGGACATTAGAAAAGATCTCCAAAAGGTGTTTGAAAGAGACTGGAACTCTCCATATGCAGTTCCTCTCAGACGGTTATAGCGTATAGTTTAAGTCTCGTTTGTGAAGTTTTAATATCGAAAATATCTTCCTTCTTGTTGAACGTTTCTCTTGAATGTGTTTCGAAGTTTTTTTTTTTATGTTGTGAATTTCTATTAGTCGATTTTATGCAAAGTGTGTTTATAAGCTAGTGAGAAAGCATCAAATTAGATTAAACAAAATAATATTTTACAGTTTACTTTGATAACGTACTAGGCAGTCGGGCTGCTAACGCCTTTGAGACTAATTGGCAAAAGGAGCTAGCTGCCACATACAAAAGTACTCTATGTTGAATTAATACATAGGACCTTATTCTGTTGTACATAGTACTAAACTAATTGTATTAACACTATCTCTTTCTTACAAATATCATTGAAAAAGGACCGAAAATAATTAAGAACTAATATAATTATGCACTGAGCTTTGTATTAGATATTAAAGAAGAAGAATTATGGCCTACATTAATCGTCATAATTCACGTTGATTACATTTGGACTAATTTGACAAAACTAAATATCTTGATAGAAATAAGTAAAGGACTTTTCTCATGTGTTTTTGTTAGAAATAAGTGAGACCAAATTAGTTTAGTTTAATAACTAACAGAATCAGCGTGTTTATATCAATACAACATTACCATGAACTGATTTGCTAATAGTATTGCACTACTAAATAATCGTCGGATAGTATTGTGCTTGTTAGGCCTGTGATCTCAACACGACTACTTAATCATTCGCTTGGTTTGCCTACTACGTTATCTGAAGTACATATATTAAATATTCGATCAATCTCTTTTGTGGTACACATAGTGTAGTTACCTATCACATTTATAAAATATATATTATCTCATACTTACTAAAATTAATATTACCATAAGATATCAAATCAAGTATTAATGAAATTAATGACAATTCGTATAATTGTGTGGCTGTGCCTTTCTAGTACGAGTGATGAATATATGAATTCTTCGAATGTATGCCTAAGTAGATTTTTATATCTTTTTAGATTTACAATGTAAATGTAAAACTTAAGGAATGTATTTCTTAAATACTTATTTGTGTCGGGCACACGAGCCCTTATTTATAATCTTGAAATATAAATGTACTGACGCTGTCTTCACTTTCAAACATTTTCCAATATAAGTATTACTGAATATATTAAAAGCTCGATTTGGTTTTGAGTATGTATTGTACTCAAAACCTGATAAAATTATAGATTAAGTAGTGTTACAGTATATATATATTTTCTACGTACTTAAAAGCCACAATGGGTCAACAGTTAAGGTAAAGAGATGCTTATGTACGCCGCAGTGCCACTTATGTGAGTTCGATGTCTACCTGCTGAACTGTTGTGGTATATAGCAAATTTATAGCTCTCAAAACTAAATATATTTCAAGAAAACAAATGAATCATATTAGTAAATCTAAAAGCAAATGTATTCTTAGTGTTCTTATAAGTTAGCTCTATGAAAACAAATAAGCTATATTGTTTATGACCTTCGGCGTTTAGTAGATCAAACAAAGATTTCGCCAAATATTATTAAGATTTTATTATAATGACAACGATTGAATAAATTATTTCATGAAACGTATTTCAGTAGGTAAATCAGAGTGCAATAGATCTCATACATATCAATTTAATTTAATAATATTGTATTGCCAATTGTATGACTCGAAATTTTAAATTTTCCATTTATACGCGGGAAAAGTCGTTATTTTACTCTGTATTAATGTCAAATTTGTATTTTTAAATCAGACAAAATATTATCTAACATTGTAAGTACTGTGTAAAAACTGAAATTTAAAAGTAAAATAAAATAATTTCTATAAAGTTATGCTCAAAGAAATAAAAAGCTTAGCAATATGCTATAGTATGATGTCGCCATTTGTTTATTCTTTTTTGATATTTCCGACTGTAACAAGCTTAGATAAAGGTCCTATATCTATGGTAACAAGCTTTTCCCGTGTATTACGGCTTCTCTTACCATGTGTATGAAGCAATAGTTATTTTATCGAGAATGACAGTTTGTGTGATCTAAGCCGATGATTGATGGAATTATAAATAAAAATATACTAACTTTAATATGTTTTTTTTTACTCTTCTCATTCCTTGACTATATTGTACTCCAGCTGCTTTGGATGGTGATAAGTAATAGGCATTAAGCCACTGGTTGGTTCTAACTACAAACCGTTAAATATCTCGAAAACGGTGGGAAAAATAATCCCCCACTAATAAAGGGGATTTAGTCTAGACCCCATAAACCATAAAATAACCATGACACGAAAAAGGTTAACAGAACCATAAATTTTTAATATGGCCTTAGGCCATAAAACTGTGCAGTTTATGTCTTATTTTTTTTTTGTTTATCATAGCTAAAATGTTTTATCTTGGAAACGGTGGGTCGTTTTTTACCTATATATGAAATTTAGCCACGGGGCCTCGTGAACCCTACTTAATTAAATTTAGGTTTTCTTATCTAAAAGTAATGACGATTACTTGATCTTAATTGGCTGGGAATTAAAATCGTTGGCGACATTTTAATAGTTTAGTGCTCGTAGCCGTGAACTGACAACACAGTTGGCTCAGTGGCTAAGCGATTAGCTTTCTGCGCTTCATATTGCGGAATCGATTCCCCAAATATTTTAATGATCTACAGATTGTTATTTCGGGTCTGTATGTGTGCATGTGACATGTATATTTGTAAACGATACCCCACGGTACAGGATAAATCCTAGTGTGCGGTAATGTTTTTTTACTGAAATGGTCTGCTTCATTAGTCTAGTGGTCGCAGCAAGGCTGTTAGAGAGGGTGGGTTATGATAGGCAGCATCTCAAAACTGGGGAGTGGAGAGGAGTTGCAGTGCCGACGTACATTTTAGTTTTGTGCACAAAATAATTGAGAAGTTTGATTGGAGACCATGGATTCACAAAATATTTCACTGTAAATGAAAAATTCGCTGCTGCTTATATCCTAGGTATTTTTATATAGGATCACGTCAGGATTTAGACATATAGATAAAAGTCGTATTTTATAGCAGAATTTTTAATGCTAGTCGTATTATGTCGCTTTTAACTAAGAATATTCTTAACACCACTCAATACATCGAAAAAAATATAACAGTAGGTACCCAGTGATGCTGAGAATCCATAAAATATTTTATAAAAATCATTAAATTCAGAAAACAACGCATTGACGTCATCGCCGAAAGTCAGTACAAAAATATAATTTGTATCAATGCAGAATGTTTTCTGATATTTTTTACAGCTAATTTACCTTAATCTTAAGTGCTTAATGTAAGAAATCAATGTCAAAAATAAGTTTTTTAAAATACCTAAATGAAACGGAAAGAACCTTAGTCCACAAATTCAGAATACATACAAAAAAGTATTTGAAACAAAAAGTTAATACATAAATAAGTAAATTTTACATCTATCATTCATCCAATCCTGCTGGAGTTAACAGTACACACAATCAACGAAAAATGTATTCATTTGTTTTGTGAATGCGATATTCCAATGCAATACCATGAACAATATTGAAATCATAAAGCTATTAAAATAAAAAACACGTCAAATAATTTCGTTATTTAACATTACAATTTTGCTTAGAGGCGGAGTCTCTCTTTACCCAGGAGTGTTAAAAAACTGGACCTTTCTCATTCGGGCCAAGGGCTTATGTCAAACAAAAGCAAGATTTTGCCACCACTAGATCCAAGATGCAGGTATCCTCAGCATGTATCCTTTGAAAAACAATTGAACAGACATTTAATAATAAAACGCTAGCATATTATATTCTATAAGCACGAGGCGTCTCCTCCGCCGAGGACTTTAAAATTAGCACATTTACGGGTTGATGATATAATAGAGTGTATCTTTAAAATAAAGTCTAGCTAATCTAAGCGTGAGTCGCGCTATCTTCGACGAAATCTCTCGCTTCTTCCTGCGTGACGCACTCGACGTGCGACACTTTGTTTCTGAACTTGACGCCGTAGAACTTGTGCGCATGCTCCAGTAGCTCCGGCCTGAAGGTCGTGGTGATGAACTGCGCAGACGTGGACAGCTCGTGGATCATGTTCGCGATTGCTTTACGATGCTGTGCGTCTAGGGCCTGTGGGGATAATGTTATAAAATAACAGGTAAGTAGGTTTTATAGTTAAATGTTGTCCGACCCGGAGACTGAACACAAGACACGAGTTCGCGTTTGCGTTGGCGCCGGTGGTATCGGAGATTTCGCGATGACGTCATTAGCTAGTGTAGCCTGGGGCCGTTAGTTTGACAACGATAGCTATATTTATAAATGTAAACAACTAACTAGGATTCATAAAAGTCAATACTTTTGGCTAAGGATCGGACACATCACAACAAATAGATCCCATAGGAGGCCGTCCTTTATAACGCCATCACCAGTATAATGGATGCAAACAGTGCTTAAGGGAAATTTTATGAATCGAGATTGACATACGAGCATTATAACCTAGTACTTAACCACCACGCTTCTAAATCCCTTCACGAAGGAATACATTCAGAAGAAACCTTACCTGATCGATTTCGTCAAACAAGTAGAAGGGCGCGGGATCACACTTCTGTATGGCGAAGATGAGTGCCAGCGCGACGAGCGACTTCTGTCCGCCGGACAGCTGGTTCATCTCCCGCATGTCGCCCTCGCCGCCTGTGAACGACACCTTGATGCCTACGCCTGTGAACGGGTCTGCTTTCGCGCGCTGGAACGTTACAATACAAGTATGGAGTTGTACAAGTATGGAGTTGTACAAGTATAGAGTTGTACAAGTATAGAGTTGTACAAGTATGGAGTCTGGTATAGGTTAAGGTAAATTATTTACATATTGATAAGTTTGACGGAAAGGCTGGCACACTGACATAGCAAACGGCTTTCTGCGTTTTGTATCCCCCACAGAACCAATATTTGTAGGACCTACAGATAGTTATTCTGATCTGGATGCTTGTGAGATTTGTGTCGGTATGTTAGTGCTGCCACGTATAGGTGTTACTATAGTCTAGAGCAAATTTTAAACAAAAAATAGTCATTCTTGGCTTTCGCATTTCACAGCTGCATACAGGCTAATCACAAGTTACACTTCAACATCCAGTTCTCATAAATATTGGGCCACGGACAATACAAAAATCCAACCTAAAAGAATTAGAATTTAGCTGTGGCGATCTGAATACTACTGGATACGCTACCTATGGACTGATTAATTACATGTGAACTGTAATATGAATCATCTGCATTTTCCTTACTTAATGCCTCTGTTTGGGCTAGCACAGAGCGCTACGCATTATGTCTAAACTTCTTTAAGTATTACGCTATTAGTTTTAAATGTATGTAGGGGCTATTTAGTAACTGTAATGTTGTACAACAAAATGTATTTGTATTTTAGCTTATACTAGTGGCTGACTTTATCATTAAGTTTTCGATGAAAACTTTCATATATCTATCGTAGATAAGCTACATGTTTTGAAAATTTGCATAACGCAGTCCTCTAAATCTTAAGAACATACCCTATATCCATCTCACATTTTACATCTCAAATTTATCCGGAATCCATAAGGTGGGGTTAAAGATGTAATGGGAAATATTAATAGCCGTCGTATTTTCATAATAGTAGTATACGCGTGGAGTGTGTTTAATCATGTATGACATTACAACGCGTATAATTCACATCCATAGAATACAAGTTGGAGAATTACAAAAGGAATTACGCGGTAATAAGAAAACGATAAGCTACATAGAATGATGTCTAAATCTACGTTTTTATGCGACTTAGAGCCATAAGCCAATAGCTCGTAGTCAGGTATTAACGTAGAATGCCTACTATTATTTCGGACCTTATTTATTTATTATGGCAACACCGTTTCACACGCCGTCGACGATACGACAACTATTACAAACGATCCGATGGAACTGTTTTTAGTATTGCGCGTTGAACGTTCTGCGAAAGTTTAAGCTTAAAGCAACTATTCATTTTATATACATATTGTTCTTTATGACGGTTGTATAGGTCGTTTTTTGCTTGACAGGGTGATCCAGAATTAAACAAACGTGTTATTTAATGGGTCCAAATTGTCTTTCATACTAGTATTTTTTATTAATATACATATATAAACAGTCCACAGATTAGATAAGCACTTATTTTGAAATAAATATGGATACTTAAAGTGTATCCCTATTTCTGATTGTACCTAACACACAGGAATCGTTCCTGCAAGGAAGTTGCCAGATCTAATCCGAAGACCGATCCAAATATTCAAGACCGGTACTAGAAAGTTCATCCAGACACAGCTTTGAACGGTGCGAGACTTGTTACGTGTGAAATACGTAAGACTGTAGTAACACGTAACACTTAAAACACTTCCGCACGATATAATTAGTAAAACAATCTGATTGATTCGACTCTCAATCTGATAATTCGTGTGTACGTAAATAGTGAATAGTCAATTTCCTTTACGCGGCGACGAAAACCTCAAAATTCGAGAAACAAGATTTCCTATGGCTTTAATTGCGATACTTAAATAAACAATGGCAAAAAACAGAAAAAAAAGCGTCTACAACTGTCTCTTACTTCCCTCACATTACAAATTAGCCTACGCGCTTCTAATACCAACCGAACCGTTTGGATGAGATGACCGTTTGAATTATGGAATTCAAATTAAATCCATACAGTTATACGAATCAGCCAATTTCAATCTTCACTGAACAATCTGGTTACCAATATAGTATTCAAATTGCACCATCATTCTCCTGCCCTTATCCCATATTATTTGGAGTCGGCACAATATGTCTTTTTCTTCCATTAATCTCTATCAGACGTCATCTCAGAGTTCACTTTCTTGTGCGCCATGTCACTTATCACACAATCCATTCATCTGTTCTTGGGTCTACTTCTTCCCTTGTATCCACACACCCACATTCATACTGGTAACCCTTGTAGTGACATGTTTCTCACCCCTCCTCATCACATGTCCATACCACGAGAAACGGTTACTTCTTACTTTTTCTATCACCGGTGCCACTTTCATGCTTCCTCTAATATACTCATTCCTAATCCTGTCCATTCTTCAGTATTCAAATTGCATCATGTGGTTATAATTATTGTACCACTATTAAACACAAAAAAAGGTTAAATAGAAAAAGATCCTCACGTCAGTAGCGGCCTCCTGTCCATCATCAGTGTTAACCCTCATGATGAGGCTGCCTCTGCCCTGCGGCACCAGTTTCTTAAACACCTCCGTGAAGTTCTTGCACACCTGCTTGAACGTAAACTGTATCGCCTCCAGCTTTCTGTGTTCCAACGTTTCAATAAGCTCGCGAATTTTCTCCCCTCTATAAAAATAAATTTATGGGTTTTATTATAATCTATAAAATATAATTCTGAAAATATTATCTGTGAAGAAATAAAATAGCACTCGTGAGCGTGACGTACAAAAAAAAAGCAACACTAAAAGTTCATTCTCTTAAAAAAAACCAAACAAACATTCATTCTAATAAAAATAAAATCGAACAAACGGCGCACCCTCTTATTTCTCGTAAAGGCTTTCTGCCTACAGTTTAGACATAAATCGCATTATCCAAACACTTCTAAATTTGGAACTACGATAAAATCTGATCACCGTTACAGGCGCAGTGACAATTCAAAGCACAGTGCGTTCAATTTACACATTGGTATCTAACTTTTTCTATATCGCAAGAATCTGAGTTTAAATAAGGGTTGCATGACACAAAGCGAGTCAGTCACTTTTTGTAATACAAGAAGTGTTTAATCATCATTAATTTATTTTATATTAGCCTGATGATTACCACTACGTAAATGGTGCAAGTTTTGTTGCCCGGCCTTGAAATAATCTCCCAATCGCATTTACACCCATTGAATGAAAAGAGCTATTAGTAAATACTAATAATGTTAAATGCGCTTGTAAAAAGGACCAAGGTAATGTTATCTCCTAATGGGATTGTTACGTGCTCTATCAATACGTACGTACAATAATTTGGACACAATTACAAATACGCAGATAAGCACGTATTAGCGCATAAGCAAAACGCATTAAAGTTCCATCTTATCGTCGGCTTGTGCTTCATTTACAATCCAATCATATCGTTAGTACAAAAGTGTGATTTCGAGTTTTACGCATGATTTATTTTCATCAAATTTACACATGTTTCAGATAAGCGGCTATAATCCCTGGCGTAACTTTATAATAACAACGTACAATTTAGGAAAACAAATTCGGATTTTCCGAATTACCGACAAAGAAATAACAATTTGGAAGACTTTTGGTAACTATTAACGAGTCGATTGCCTACCGAGAGGCAATTACGAGAATTGACACGAACCAGAATTCTAAATTAAAGTGTGTCAAGATTAATAGCAAATTAACAATGGGGTGAAGTTTAACAACACAGGTTTTAGCACAATGTATATATATATTGGAGAACGCATTATTTCCCGTACAGACGCGACGCACTCGGCACGAAATAATAAAATGTACATTTTTATACTGCTGTCGATTTGTGCAATGACTGCAGCCATCGATAATAATAACGATGGAAGTCTATGGGACCTACTTCAAGATGTTATAAGTATAACACATAAATCATACGTTCCTGAGGACGCAAGGCTTAATATTACCCAGCTCGCGGAAAAATACGGATATCCTATTGAAGAACACACAGTGACTACGACAGACGGTTACATCATAAACATGCATAGAATACCACACGTTGAAGAAAACAGACCCATCGTGTTCCTCATGCACGGGATTCTGGAGAGCTCAGACAGCTGGCTGTTGATGGGCCCTGGCAAAAGCCTTGCCTACGTGCTAGCGGACTATGGCTTCGATGTTTGGATGGGCAACACGAGGGGCAACAAACACGGTCTATCTCACATTTCCTTGAACTATACAATGTCAAGCTTCTGGGAGTTCTCGTGGGAACAAATCGCTGTATACGACTTGCCGTCAATGATAGACTACATCCTTAAAGTGACAGGAAAACAGTATATTTACTATATAGGACATTCGCAAGGAACCACGAGCGGTTACGTACTGTGTTCGATGAAGCCCCAATATAATAAAAAAATCAAAATTATGTTCTCGCTAGCGCCCGAAGCCTGGATGGGCAACGTTAAAAGTCCATTAGTGAGAATGTTTTCACCCGCCCACAATATTCTGGCATATTTGCTAAAGGATTTCAACATGTTTTCCGCAGGCATAGAGTTCTTTAACAAAATATCAGCATTTATATGCAGTGTTATACCAGGGAGGTGTGATAACATTCTGTTCGCGATATCAGGGTATGAAACTAAAGTGAACGCGAGTCTCTTACCCGTTATATTTGGTCATATGCCCACCGGCTCGTCAACGTTCCAGTTCGTTCATTACGGCCAACTGGTGCAATCACAACGTTTTTGTCGGTTCGACTATGGTCTACAGGGAAATTTGAAGAAATACGGCGTACGAACGCCGCCTGATTATGATTTGAAACAAGTTACAGTTCCCATGGTGATATTTTATAGTTCTAAAGACTGGTTATCGGATCCCCGTGATGTAGATACCTTAATCCAGAATCTTCCGAAAGTGGTAGCTCAGATTAACGTGAAAGACTTCACTCATATAGACTACATTTACGCTGCAGAAGCGGTCGATTTAATTTATGATAAAATCGCCAAAGTTATTCTTAAGAATGACGTGAACATTAACACGCCCCGAACGACACAGCCCGCCCCTACACATAGGTTTCCCAACAGTAATTTGACTAATATACCGAAATTATGGTGTTAGTTGAACCCAGATTGTTAAATAAATTTTGTTAAAATATATTTTACTCAATTTTTATTTCTGAATTCTTAATTATTTATTACACTCCAATGAATTATAAATAGTATATAATATAGTTCGTAGGCTTAAGTTATTATCTCGTTAGTGACAGACGAAGCTCCAATCTCCGGACATTGATTGCAAACTCGTACTAATTCGGAAATACGAACATTCAAGATATACAACTAGAATATTTAATTTTAATTCCGCCTGCATGCAGCACCGACCTCCCGCCCGCTAATATATACACGGATTTTATCTCCGATACGGGGAAAGTTTTAGTGCACTCTTCTGTCAGAAAAATTGCAGTATATAAGTTTCGAAGGCACTGTTGGAGCATTGGCTTTTTGCGCTAAGTGTCGCGGGTTCTATTCCCGCACGGAACACATATTTGTATGATCTAGAGATAGTTGTTTCGCGTGTTTGCATGTGTCATGTATGTTTATAAAAATGTACCCACGACACAGGAGAAATCCTAGTGAGGAGCAGCTTAAAAAAAAATTAACAACCCAGTGCCCGGTAGACGGCAACAGGGTTGCACCATATTACGTTGGATTTAATAACGGCGTCGATTAAATGTGGGTATACGTACACCTCTATTTATACCTTTCGCCCTTCGATTGTTGTTGAAGATCCATCACCATCACCATATTCTTATTGCTGGATCAACTGGCCTACTCTTTAAGAGAGATTCAGTAGAAAATGAACCATTATATTCACCCAATATCGAGTTCTTCTTTCCGCTTGTACAACTTCTCCTTCTGTTCCGAGAAACTGATGAACTGGTCCAACGCCTTCTTGTTCACGTGGTTGTATTTCTTTAGATGCTGGTTCGCCTTTTCAAGCTCTTTGAAAAGCTGTGAACAAAATTTTGTTCATTACCATCTGCCTACATCTTCTTAATTATATTGGAGTCAGTTCCTAGACTAACTAGATGTGGACTAAAACAGCACATGGACTAAAGCATTACATGGAAAACACATGCCAACGAAAAGTTTAAAAAAGGGCTAGATGACTGCATCAAAAATAAATTCTGATATCTTGTTTGGTAAATAGTTTTCATACTTAACATTCAGTAAAATTTAATCTCTTGCTTATCTTTTGAGTTTTCAATTTTTTATTTATCAAAATCACACAATAAGTATGTCAATGGCAATGAAAAACTATGACGTCACGCCTTTGTAATAAAAACATTTTTAGAACAAAATGTCGATTTTGACAGTTCATAAAATGTAACTCAGATGACTAGTAGCCGTCACCGTATTGTAGACAGGCACAAAACATACGACATCACCCCGCCGCGCGCCGCTCCCACGAAAAGTATACGGCACCTCCAGGACGACTTATTGAAAAATTCGTCGATTGATGTATTGAAAAATGTGCGCGCGCATTTGAGAGAACTCTATCGGAGACGCGCGCACATTATTTTTATACATTTTTGGGTTGCGTTATTTATAGTCAAGGAAAACTCACATCGCGCTCCTATTTATTCAACTATGTATTGTGTTCTATTTTAATCTACTAAATGGTTCATGACTAGCTTCCGCCTGTGGCGTCGCCCGCGTGGTTTACGAACCCGTACATTTTTCCGTGATAAAAAGTGCTAAAAAGCTTATGTGCTATTCCAGAATATAATCTATCTCTGTGCCAAATTTCATCCAGATCCGTTCAGCCGTTCTGGCGTGATTGAGTAACAAATATCCATCCATGCATCCATCCTCACAAACTTTCACATTTATAATATTAGTAGGATTATACTCTCTTACCTGTTTGAGCGACATCTTCTGATACTTGGCGTGTAACTCAGGCGCGTTGGGCAATGTTCCTAGCGCTGCTATTTTGTCCAGAGATTCCTGTATCTTTTCTTGTAGCAACACCTCCTTGGACGCCATCTTTTCTAAGCCTTTAGCGTCTTCCTCCATTTTGTCTTGCGCTTCTTTTTCCTGTTGAATAATGAATGTTTTGTTTAATGTCGGATATAGTGCAGTGGGAAAACTTTGGTTTACTGTATCTTTGATCAAAAGCTAAATCACTGAAAACTTCCGAAAATTTTATTTTAGTACATGAACTTTTAAGTACTTTAAGGCGGAGAAAGATCAAGTTTAATATTTTTTGTTTGGAAGTTTACTGCTAAGCGAGGTACTGGGTTTGATTTCCAGGTCGCGCAGCGTTATTGGGTTTTTCTTTATGACAGTTCTCAGTAGCAGCGAAGAGTTGGGACCTGTGCCCTTTAAAAAGTAATAGGAGCGCCTCATTATATAGGACCTAATGTCAGCATCAGTGAAGTGTGAGTGTACAATAATCTCTGCCTGACCCTTCGGGGAATACAGGCGTGATGTTATGTGTGATGATTTTCGTTTATCCATCAATCTGTTACCTTATTCCTCCACTTATCAAGCTCCAGCTTCAACGCCTTCTCGTTCTTAACGGCTGCTTGCACTTTCCTCTCGACCTCCTCCAACTCCTTGTTGATCTGCTTGATGCGCTTCTCTGTGGCCGCGAGGTCTGCCTTGCTGTTCGCGAGCCGACGCTTGCGATCTTCTACCGAGATCTCTTGGAGGGCTTGCACAAGCTCGTCTTTACGTCTGTCGGATGTGAGGGTAGGTGAGACATGGTACGTCACTTCGTTATTGTAGGGAGAGAGAGGGAGGGAGAAGCACTTAAAAAAAACTGACTAGGAACGGTTTGAATGAAATAATAATCTATTTTATTTAATTTACCTTCATTATCTCAGACTTCAACTAAAATGTAGGCTTGGCGAAAGAAGGGTGTTTCCTGGTCGATTAAAGAAATCTTTGGAGGTCTGGTAAGACCATGTTGTTATTTAACAACCCAAAAAATCTATGATACTAGTCCACTACGATACATGACTATACCAAAGAGAACGTATTATACATAATGTTGCACAGCATTACGGCAGACGCAGACTCAAGTAGATATCACTATATCTACTCACGTCTCAGTTATGCAAATACGCATTCAAACGCTGCACAAGTGGTGATTACCGCTGAGCTCTTGTCTCTTTACTACCTCTTCTTAAAATGTGATGAATAATCTACTCGAAATATAAATAATATCTCGCGAATTTTTCGTCATCAATTTGTCTGTTCTGGCCGATGTTATGCATAACAAGCAGAAATTAATTTTACAATCTCACCTAATCAAATTGTTAGTAAGGAGATTCTCGAGTTTATTCTTAGTGGCTTCTAAGTTCATCCTAGCACTGAACGCCTCTTTGTTCTCCTGTGTAAGACGTCGGATCGCGTCGTTCAGTTCATCCACCTTGCCTTGGTCGGCGGTCGATAACTGCTCCATTAACTCCTGACGGACAGAGAAAGATTATGGTTATAAATGTGTCTAATATTAGAGTGACTTGTGGATCTAGATTACCATGCAAATGAATCGACTTACCTCTGTTCTCTTTTGAATGAATTACCGTTATTCACACATCAACACTGTTACTGTGAACATATGACGAAACCTGAGTTCTTCTGGCGCACCCAAGGCAGTTAGCCTCGTTACCATGATTGCTGACTGGCTAATCTTACCACTACTGCATGGACGATTCGTCCCAACATGTCAAAAGAAGACTCCTCTGAGCTTTCGAATTTCGCGTGAGAGCGAGAGAAACGTATCTGATTCCGCTTAAGTTCATTGAAAATGGGCGTACAAATCACTCCATAGGGCCACGAAACTTTTATACTCTATACAATATGATAATGTATTACCTGATGTAACTCAGACTCAAGACCCTCCTTTGTGGCCTGCATAGCTTCCAGACTGGAGCGACACTGCGCCAGCGATCGCTCCTTAGGGCCTCGGAACCTCTCTATTGATGCGAGTTCCTCCTTCATCAACCGGATATCTGCCTTCACCTTGTCGAATATATCCCTATCGAAAATTTTTAATAAATTAGACAATATCCAAGTGAGGCTGATTGCTGAGTGTGAGGTTCTGGGTTCAATTCCCGTGTCGGGCAAAGGGTTTTTCTGAATATAAATTCTCATAAGAAGTTCTCAGAAATGTGGGTGCATAATAGTACACCACTGCCTAACCCATCGGGGATACAATCGTGACGCTATGTTATGTTATCCAAAGGAGAAACAAAAAAAGTAATGTGTGATAAAAATATTATAATCTCACAATCGAATTTGTGTGGGCGCGTTTCCAATTTTAAGACAGACTATTTTCGCAGGCACGAATAGACGATCGGCGAGAACACCCAAAACATTAAAATCAAACAGAATCAACCTTATGCGATGCACTTAAGGTGTAAAAATTGATTGCTACGCTGATACATTCGCGACGATGACGCGTGTATGGAGCAACCGCAATCAAGTAGACATCTTCAAGTTGCGACTGAACTTCTATACGTATCTTCATGGTTGACCATCAGTTGAAATAGTGGTCAATCACAAGTCCATCTAGAATTAAAAACAAAACAGATTGCAGGACTCACTTAGCCTTCCCCTGTTTGGTCTCAGTCCTCTGCATCTCCGACACTATAGAATTGATGCTGGTCTCAGTTTTGTTAAGTTCCTGTCGCAGCGTGCTCAGCTCCAGTTCCAACGTGGCGATCTGCTCCATGAGCTCGGAGCGAGTCTTCTGCATCTCGAGGCGAGAGCGGGACTGGTTGAAGTATCCGCCGGTAAGAGAGCCTTTTGATGATACCTGTAACACAGTGAATAGTTTGATAATGAGATTTTTTATATTGTACTAGGATTTTTTCATGTATCGTGGTACCTTTTACAGACGCAAGTTTCAATTTCACAAGCACATACAAATATTTATTCCGTGCAGGAATTGAACTCTCGATCTTATAGTGCAAAAAGCCAATCTTTCATTTGTTACGTTGCGTCTGGTCGATTTTGTTAGTATCCAAATATACAAGACATTGTGAAACACAACAAATTCGATTATTTGGTTCGATTATAACCAATGACTAATTGTTAACACTGATTGTAAACATGGGTTTACCTTCCATACGCGTTTAGTAATTAATCAACTTTTAAAAATATCCAGAAAGAAAATGCAATTGGTTCAACTAAAAAAGTAATACATGCTCATAATATAATTTTACCTGATCTCCCTCCAAAGTGACACAATCCAGGTGGAACTGCTTGCCCAACTCGGTGGCGCACTCCAAGTTCCTGCAGATGAGTGTCTTGCCGAATATGTACTTCATAGCCTTCGCGTACTTAGCGTCGTACTTCAGCTTTTGGACCATAGCTATGGCGTTCTAGAATTATAAAATAAGATGACGTCTCTAAATACGAACAGGTCAATATAACTCTTATCGTCAGCCTTGTGAAAGGTGTATTACATAATACTCCTCTCTCTGATCTGCCTCATTAGTCGGCTGGGAGCATGTGCGATTGTTAATCGTGAGGTTCTGATTTCGATTGTTGGGTTGGTAGTTTCATACAGTTTTTGTGTTTGTGAAAGTTGTCATTACCACAGCCTAGAGTTTGGAATTGTGCCTGGTAGATGGCAATAAGCTCGCTCCCTATACCACGGGACTTAATTATCTAGCCTTTCGGGGTATACAGACACGATGCTATGTTATTATTGACATAGACTAATTCATATTTTTAGCTGAACTCGCACGGCAAGATAATAGTAATATGTAAGAACTTACATTGTCATTAGGGTATACCATGTCCCTGACTTGCAGACGGTTGAGCGGCATGAAAGTCACCTCACCGGGTAAGCTCTGCCGGTTCATCTCTTTTAGGATCTTGGTGCCTACTGTGTCGGATTCCACGATGTGGTGGAATAACCTGTTTCCTGCTGTCACCTGGACAAAATTTTGATAGGTTATATGCAATACACAATGTACTGGTCAATCACCAATATAAGGCGTGTCGTAGCAAATATGTTGTCAATGTCTGGCCATTTTTTTGAAAAGTTAAACACTGAGATTTCTCATGTATCCTGTAAACTATTTACAAACATATATGTCACATGCACTCACAACCAGATCCGGAACAACTATCTGTAGATAACAAATATTTGTTCCGTGCGGAAATCGAATCCGAGACACTTAGCTCAGAAAACTAATCACTTAGCCACTGCGTCAACCTTGCCGAGTCGTAGGTATTACGTAAGAAAAATATGACATTTGCGGTCGCATAAAAATATGCAACGATATGAATAGCACAGATAACACTTTCTCTTTAATTTTAATCTTGTTTTTACCTCAACAGCAGTATAAATAGTTTTGTCACAGGTGAAGTTCTCGATCACGGGGCCATAGTACTGAGTGGCTATTTTAGCCCACTCTCCTCCTCTCTCTTGGAATGTCTCTAGTACTTTGCGTACACTGTCTCTGCCGTTTAGGATGGGCTGCAAAGGAAATATAATCGTTATTTCTAGGCAATAAGGTTCACATTCACTGTCCGTGTCAGTCAATGACGATAAAAGACCAGCTTACTCACAAAATAATGCTGTCAGTGTCAAATTTGACATTGTAAGTAAGTGTAGTTATTACCTTGCCCGCCATAGACCGAAGAGCTTGGTCAGCCTTCGACAAATCTTCTTTCAGAGACGATAGATTCTGTGTCAGCGATGTCTCCTTGCGCCATAGTTCACTAAAATATATTTAAAATTTATAAACCGCTATTTTTGTCGGTAGCTAGTTTTTACGACTGTGTATATAAAGATCGTAGGTTCGTTTTCCTTTAACAAAAATCTTAATTATAAATTGGGACTGTTATGGTACCCAATTAATATCGATAGGCTTGAAGTATTGAAGCTTCAACTCTATTTAAAGGTGGCGTCCCACGGTTCGTTATTATTCAAATGATACCACGGACGCCTGCGCACCGCACCGACATCCTTCCCTCAGTGAGTGTGGATCTAAGCGGGTGCTATATTTGAAGCCATTTTGTCATTCCAAAATGCCAAAAGAGAATGTATTTCTGGAGCAGCATCTCACACCTCTGATGCATTTAAACAATTCGCCGTCACAGAAAACTGGGTTACCCTTATTTGGAAGAGTTTTACGTTTAGAGGTCGATTGTAAACAAATGATACTAACTTCCTAGCACTCTGTTCTTGATCCTTTCTCTTCTTGCACTCATAGTACTGTTTGTTGTGCTCATCGATGGCTACGCGTTGCCGCTCCATTTCTTTCGTAGTCTCCTCTATTCTCTTCTCCAGTTCTGTCAACTTATTTGCGTCGCGGCGAAGGTCATCTCTGAGTTTCGTTTCGTGGTCCTTTTTGTCTTTTATTTGTTTGTTTAGGGACCTGAAAATTAAAGGGGAAATAAAATATTTGGGGACCACCAACTGTATTACAAGGATTTGCAATAGACCACAGAATTGTACTTAATAAAAATGCTATATACTACATATTAACACACACACACTTTTTATTTTTGAGTTAAAAGGAAAATAAAAATTATATACATACTTGAGTTCCTTCTCAATCCATCTGTCTCTGTCCTGCTTCGATGTAAACTGTGTGCCTCTGCCCTGCTTCGCGTACAACTCTTGTCGTTTCTGTTGGTTTAGTGCTAAGGCCCTGGTACACTCCTCCTCGCGAGCCTTCATCTCTTCGTATTTCGGCTTTAACTCTTCAAGCTCGCGTTCTTTCTCGGCTATCTGTTGTCGAAGACGCTCAAGTTCGGCTTCGGCTCTTTCCTGTGAAATAACGTTTTGTGTTCATAAAAACTAGACCTTCGATGGCATAAAAAAATTTAGGGCAACTGCTGTATGAAGCGTGCATGTTCTGGTTTTTTTTAAATCAACTCACAGAATGCCATTGTAAATAGCAAGAGTCGTAAATAATTGAGTCATTTAGTTCACCAGATGCCTATATCATTGAACAATATTTATGTTACAATGACTTTGATGATATACAATGATTGCACACAGGAAATGGCAAAATTGCGCTCGCGAATAAGGGTTAACAAAGTGGGGGGAGGATTTTGTTTATTTTGGACATCATTATTAAAATGTAAAGAGCAAAAAAGTTTATCATAAAAACGATACTGTAGATCTTTTCATCGTGGATTTTTTCATTAAGGAAATCAACAAAAATGTACATTAAATATTAATGTAAAAATTTAAAACTCACCTCAACTCATTCAATATTTTGAATATTTTAGGGGGGGTGTGAACCCTCAACCATCCCCCTCCCCCTCCCCGGCCACGTCCATGTCTTTCACAATACTACCGCGATCTTTACGCAATTAAAAGCCTATAAACGTATGTACTTTAAAGGTCTTACCTTAGACTTATTATCTCCATCGACGTCGTCTGACAGGTCCTTTATGCCCAGCTCGAGTTTTGTCTTCTCTCTCAGCAGTTGTTGTTGTTCCGTAGATAATATGTCTTTCTCTTCACGAGCGGCCGCCACGTCTTTGCGAGCTTCTTTTAGTTTTCTACAATATTGAATGGTATTTTTGTGAAAATTACGATACAAACGAAGACCACAAAAGACAAAAAAAGACCTTAACACTTTGCATTTTTGAAAATACTGACTGCCTCATTAGTCTAGTGGTCGCAAGCGTAGCTGTGTGAGATCCTGGGTTCAATTCCCGAGTCAGGAACCGTGCCTGGTAGATGGCAATAGACTCACCCTTAATTAAATGGCACTCAATAATGGCATTGGCGAAATGTGAGTGTACAGTAGTACACCTTTGCCTAACCCCTTGGGAAAATACTGGCATCATGCTATGTTATCTTATGTTGTTATTGAAAATACTTTCAGAGGTGGAACATTGATAAAAATACACCATGCTGCATTGAATTTAGAAGACTAAATCTTTATTTTACTTGACATTTTTCATTTTATTCACCACCCTGAATATATACAGTTACAATACAAAGTTAGTACATCTGTAGGTATGAATGGAGAGGTTGTACAGGTGTTATTTTGTGAATGAGTTACCTATTGGCTTCTCTGACATGTTCCTGTGCCTCCCTGACCATATCAGCATAATGTTGCTGCTCTTTGCCACTGTTGGAGCGCATTTTTTCTAGCTAAAAAGATACAAAATTACAACAATAATATTCAACTAGTTTTGTATACTATGTTTACTTGTATAGCAAAAAGAAAAAAGGTTCTAATATTATCTTTAATTGTCACGCACTGGACACCTGGCGGTGGAAATCTCTGATGAGATCAACCAAGACGTAGGTGGCTTGAGGACCTGGATTTACATGCAGGGTAGTTATGGCAACAACTTGCTCAAAATAGAGGATAGTGGAAGAAAAAAGGGGAGGCCTTTGCCCAACAGTGGGAAACAAAATAGGCTATAAAATATTGTTTTGTTTATGTAAGTATAAATGTATAATTCATGAAGCATAAAGTATATCTGTTTTACCTCTTCCAGTTTTCTCTTGTTCTCCCTGTGTTCAGTGTCATGGATGATAAACTCCAACACTCTCCTTGCCCTGTCCCATTTCTGATACTCTTTCAATTCTTCCTTCTCCTCTTCCAAAGTTTTGAGGCGCTCCTCAATTGTTTGAAGGAATTCATTGATTTTCTCAACCTGAATACAAAATAGGAAATAAGTGATATCCAAAAATTTAAAATAATTGAATGTGTAATTGGAATTCTATAGTTTATTAGTGATCTATATAAACTACATAAACTATAGCCACAAATAATATATGAAGTGTAAGAAATTGGTATAAAGTTACCTTCCCAACAGTTTCTTTGAGAATAGTGACAGATTCTTCTCTGCGTTCATCATACACTCTGGTTCCAGCCACTTCTCTTAGCAACTTCAGTCTGTGGGAATCTGGTGCTATGGCCATTTGATTGATCTGTAATAAAATAAAGAGCTTATAAACAATGTATGGAAAATTTCTCTTGTCCACTATCTCACAATGTTAAATGAAAATAAATCATCATTATCTATGCAATACCAAGATTGTAATACAAACTTTGGAAAGGAATTCACTTCTATGCCATTTATATGTTAACCTTGTAAGGCCCAACAACTTATTTTAAAGACAAAAATATGTAGTGTTACCGGCCCTAGACAGTTTTTAAAAATGATTCAAGTGTATTAAATATAACATACCTTTCCTTGCTTGACAATATAGTATGGGTTGGAGTTAGACAAACCGGCACTCTCAAGAAGATTAAGCACCTCAGAGCGAGGCACCACTTTCTTGTTGAGGAAGAACTGGTCTTTCTTTGATCCAATGACTCGGCGGAGGAATATTTCATCTTTTTCAATCTGAAAACAGGTCACACATTATATGTTGAACTATAGAATCTTAATAAATAGAAAAATAATGAATATAAGTAACTTACAGGTATTCTGTTATCTGAATTGTCGAAAATGATCTCAACGAAAGCAGATATGACCCTCGGGCCTGTACCTTCATGCAAAAGAGCAAGACGCTGCTCCGGTCTGAGATGTGAAAACTCATCACTTAGCACAAATTGTATGGCTGAAAATAAAACATAAATACATAACACTATTCTCAAAATACATGTACAACAATGTTCATTAATAAAATTGGGACATTATACAATGTACTACAGAAAATATGCCAAATGTTTAGTATCTATGAAATGAAAGTTTTCACTACTCACCATGGAAAAAGTTACTTTTCCCGGAACCATTACGCCCGACAACGACATTGTGTCGTTTATCAAACGGTTCCACAACAATTTGCTCACGATAACTCTTGAAACCCTGGATTATCACCTGTAAACAGAAACACTTACAATAGCGTCATTTACAAATTACGAAATAATACGCAAGGAAGGATGCAAGTATCAACATCCGAAGCAAGGACCTCCTTGAAAGATGGTATTTTACCTGTTTTATATGCATTTTTATAATTCGTTTGTCTAAAAACTTCAATTATTGTTTACAGTAGCGAAACGTTGACCGCCATTTCTGATATGCCAAAATTGACGTTTCTAATTTCCCACAGATCACAACAGGGTCCTTTTTTTTTTTTTTTTTTTGGAATTTTATGACCTGGTAACTAAGACCTTTAAGTCAAGTCTTATTTTATTTTATGAAACACTGCACTATGTACTTATCACTTCACTTTTATATTGTTTGAATAGTGTTTTTAATATATTTATATATCGGTTTGTAAGTGTTTTTGTTTTTTAATAACAATTCAAGTGGCGGCGGGCGGGATGAAGAATCGCACTTAAAGTTTACATCACTAAGTTCACTAGCCAACACTAATCTGTCAAGCAAGAAGTTTTGACAGTCAAAAATAAGATGCTCCATGGTTCCTTCTTGGGATTCACAATGTGGGCATGTATTGTTTATATTAATGCCAAGTCTAAAAAGGTGTGACGGTGCAGTATTATGGCCAAAGCGTAATCTATTTATCGTAGTGATAAATTCTCGGCTGGCTTCTTTCAATTTATTGTACCAGGGTCTAACAGGTAATCTTTCTTGAATACTTCCATACCACTTTCCTTTGATGTCTTGGTCTTTCTTCCACATTTCTATCCATAACTTATATATATTTTCATTAATACATTGCAGGAAATCAGTCATAGGAATTTCCATTGCGTTTCTAACATCAACAGCATTATAACCTTCATAAGCAGTTTTATCAACTATCTCATTGCCAGAGATACCTCGGTGAGAAGGTACCCACAGGAAGGCAATTTTGATATGCTTAAGATAATATTGATGAATTATTTCTTTGATAAAATACAGAATATAATTTGACTTAAACGAAACTGTAAGGTTAGATAAGGCTTTTATCAAACTCAGTGAATCAGAGACAATCAAAAAGTATTTACAATTGTTATTTTGGCGAATATGTATTAAAGCCTGATAAACTGCATATGCCTCTGCAGTGAATATAGTACATGTATTGTGCAGAACAAAGCTTTGAGAGAGTTTAGCATGTGGATCATATATAGCAGCACGCACATAATTACTCCCCCTACTGCCATCAGTGTAAATAACATAATAATTCTTATTTTCTGCCAAAAATTGCAACATATCTAAATTATTATTAATGGGATTTTGCAATTCTTTGATGGGATGTGAAATACACTGATAAGAGAAAGAGTAACATGGCCATGGGCACTGTTTTCTAATACCAGTAAAACTATTTTCTGTTTCCAGCAATATTTTGGACAATGTTGGAGATTTGCCATTCAAGAGATCTTCTCCTGATGTTAGAGGCCCAGGAGTTCTACTTACAGAAGGTACAATTTTGTTTATTATTTTTCTGTTATTTGCAGCAATTAATTTAAGACAGAATCTCTCTGCAAGTAGGATACGTCTCAAAATTAAGGGCATAATTTTAGTCTCCACTTCCATGGCCCTTATGGGAGTAGAGCACATTGCACCAGAAATTGTTCTCAAAGCCCTGTTCTGCAATAGATCTAGTTTATTTACATGAGTACTATTTATATACACTAGTGAACTATAATCAAAATGACTTCTAACTATACTTTTATACAAAATTGACAATATTTTCGGGTCTGCTCCCCATGAGACACCTGCAAGACATTTAATTATATTTAAACCTTTAAGAGCATTCTTTGATATATATTTAATATGTTCCTTAAAAGTTAAATTCCTATCTATTACTATGCCTAAAAATTTCTTTGAATTTACTGGATTTATAAATTCTCCATTATAAATAACTTTTGAATTTGTGTTCTCATTGCCAAATATCATAACACTGCTTTTGGAGGGGTTAATTTTTAAATGTAGCTCATCATTATAATAGTGAAATAGTTGGGACAAGGCTCTGTTAATATTGTCAATTGCAATTTCTACATTATAATTACTACTGTAAAAAACAATATCATCAGCAAACTGCAAAATATCTACATTACTGTTTACAAATTTACAGATTTCACTTGTGTATATATTATATAGCAAAGGAGATAGTGTAGCACCCTGCATTGTACCCTTAGATGCACCTTTTGGACCATACAATGTATTATTATGTTTTACGTAGAGTGTTCTATTATTCAAAAAGTTATATATCCATTTACATAGCTGACCAGGTACGCCTAACCTAGACATAACTTGTACAAGTATAGCTGGATCTAGACTGTCGAATGCACCTTGAACATCTAGAAATACACAAACAGTGTGTAATTTTTTATCCTTTGCATGTTTCAGGTCTAAAATTAAGGAAGTGAAGCTGTCTGCACAACTTCGCCCTCGACGAAATCCATATTGAACATGTGGAATGATGCCGTTAGATTCCATATACCAATCCAAACGATTCTTAATCATGTTTTCAAATATTTTACCAAGACATGAAGACAGTGATATTGGTCTATAAGAGCTGGCAAGCTCCGAAGGTTTATCTGGTTTGAGTATCGGAATCACACATTGTGTTTTCCATGATTGTGGAATACATTTACAATGCCAAAGTAAATTAAGAATATTTAGAAACATTTTTTGTGCAGACTCATCTAAATTTTTAATAATACAGTAGGGGAAATCATCTAAACCAGGTGTAGTGTCTTTCCGAGATAACAAACTCATTTTAAATTCAGACCATGTAAAAGCATCTAGCAAAAATTTGGAATTTAGATTATCATTATTTAGTTCGAAAATATTGCCTAAACTATCAGCATCTTTTAAATTGTAATTGTCGGATAATTTATCTAGAAATGGAGAAATAAACTCATCTTTATATGATTTATTGCCAGCTCTTATACCTTTGAACATTTTTAGAAGATTCCAAATCTTACTTATAGGAGTAGTTCTATTGAAAGTGTTACATAAGCTATCCCAACCTATTCTTTTTTGTTCTGATATAGTCCTTTTTTTTAATGCATCTTTTCTTTTGTAATCTAGATAGTTCTCTATAGTGGGTTCACTTCTATAAAATTTCAATGCATTGTAAGAGGCAGTTACACTTTTTTCACAAATGTCATTCCACCAAGGAGCTGGAGGTCTGCTTCTAAAATTATTTGGTTTAGTGAGTTTAGGAATTGTCATATCTTTTAAATTATCTAACCGAGAACAAAAATCATTATAGGTTGAAATAGGATCATACAATTTTAGGACTAAATCATTAAATATTGTTTTGGAAATAGTTTTATACTCCGTCCAATTTGCTTTTTTATATACATACCTATCAACAGGGGGATTAATATGATATTTATCTATATGTAGTGTAATCTCTGTTATTGTTGGGTAGTGGTAGCTGCCCATGGAATCATCATGTACAGACCACTCGCATATTGATGCGAGGTTAGCACTAATAAAGCTAACATCAATTGCAGACGGATTTCGCCTCGGGTTGTTAACAGTTGTAAAACTACCATCATTTAAAATACATAAATCCAAGTCATCAATGATATTAAATAAATCCTGACCTCTGCTCTTAGTGGACAGACAACCAAATGCAATGTGGTGCGCATTAAAGTCACCACTGACAAATATAGGCTTTGGAAGATCATTAATTATATTACGTAGTCTATTAATCCGTATATGCCCACTAGAAGGAGGACAGTATACACAAAGAATAGTCAATCTATCATGCACAGTAGTTAAGGACAGAGCAACAGTTTGAATGTCTTCATAAAATCTAGTGTCAAAAACTTTGTACTTTAAATATGGTTTAATCAGTATTGCTACACCATTATGAGTGTTATTAGAATTTTTATTATAAATGTTATATCCGGGTATTCTAAAACTATTGTCTTTAAACCATGTTTCGTTAAGTAAGCAAATGTCAACATTTTGTTTTTGTAAGAACTGAATCAATAAGGGTTTTTTACTATTAGCACTTTGAATGTTATACTGAGCAATACGTAGCTTAGACAGTGTGTGACTTGGATCCATTACTTGAGATTTTTAAGTAGTGTTTCTTTAATACTATTTACGGTGGTAGGCGTATTATCTCCCTTATTACCCAGTTCCACCAACGTCTGTACCAGGGCCATAAGTACATCGTTGTTGGCAACTATTTGGGCTTTGATGTCTACCTTAGGAGGGACATCTTTAGATTTATTTACACTATGTACAGGATTATTTACAGATGTATATACAGGCTTATTTACAGATTTATTAACAGTGTCAATTGGTTTAATTTTTGGAGGTGGCAGAGGTGGGAATTCAATATTATCACTCATGTGTTGTTTCGTCAATGTAGCACTTGCATAAGTAATCTTATTTTTCTTTTCTAAAATTTTATTTAACTTAATTGGACATAATCTAGAAATTGCAAGATGAGGCCCGCTGCAATTACAACAGCAGATCTCTGTTGGTCTATCACATTCTTTATATAAATGCTCACCTCCACAAATGGAACATCTTTGTTTGCCATTGCATATCCTAGCAGAGTGGTTGAATTTAAAACAACGGAAACATTGCTGTAATGGGGGTATATAATCAAAAACACGGTATGAAAACAAATCATATTGTACATTGTCTGGAAGTACATTCGATAGAAAAGTAATGCTTACTGTTTGTAGTCCTACTCGCTCTTGCCCAACCTTTTTTGTGAATCTTCTTATAGCTATAATTTCATATATTGATGTAAGTTTGGTGTATAATTCTTTATTGGAAATATTTGCTGGTACAGATCTAATTATACCTGTTTTTTCTATTTGCGCAGCCGGAATAAAGGCTTTCAAGCCATGATTGTTGAGAAAAGTGGTGTTGTTAATGAAGTTATTGGCCGTATTATACTGTTTAAATATTACTGCTATTTTATTTGCGTTTATTCGTTGTATAGCCGTCACCCCTTTTATTTCACTGGAAAATATATGATTGAGATAGATAGGGCTCTTATTGCCTATTCTATCCTTGTTGTTGGTAGCTTCAATAAACACTTTAAAATCTAGATATGTGGCATTTTCTGGGTAAAGTCTCTTATAGTCTGGTTTAATATATGGAGAATAGTCAAGCTCACCGCCGCCGCCATCCATGTTTATGTCTGTCCCTCCGCCTCCGGCCTCAGGCCGAGGACGTTTATGTGAGGTGGGCGGGTTATCCCCGCCCCCCTCGTTTCCTACCATTTTTACAGGTTTGCACACCTAGTACTGTTATTTTAATTAACTTTTAAGCAAAAAATTAGGAAATATTTAATAAAAAAGGAATTTGAAAATTTTTCTGAAGCGCTCTTTTTTAAAGTTCCCGCCAGCTTTCTTTCAAATATTCCAAATAACAGCCCAGTGAGTGATTTTTTTTTTTTTTTGGAATTTTATGACCTGGTAACTAAGACCTTTAAGTCAAGTCTTATTTTATTTTATGAAACACTGCACTATGTACTTATCACTTCACTTTTATATTGTTTGAATAGTGTTTTTAATATATTTATATATCGGTTTGTAAGTGTTTTTGTTTTTTAATAACAATTCAAGTGGCGGCGGGCGGGATGAAGAATCGCACTTAAAGTTTACATCACTAAGTTCACTAGCCAACACTAATCTGTCAAGCAAGAAGTTTTGACAGTCAAAAATAAGATGCTCCATGGTTCCTTCTTGGGATTCACAATGTGGGCATGTATTGTTTATATTAATGCCAAGTCTAAAAAGGTGTGACGGTGCAGTATTATGGCCAAAGCGTAATCTATTTATCGTAGTGATAAATTCTCGGCTGGCTTCTTTCAATTTATTGTACCAGGGTCTAACAGGTAATCTTTCTTGAATACTTCCATACCACTTTCCTTTGATGTCTTGGTCTTTCTTCCACATTTCTATCCATAACTTATATATATTTTCATTAATACATTGCAGGAAATCAGTCATAGGAATTTCCATTGCGTTTCTAACATCAACAGCATTATAACCTTCATAAGCAGTTTTATCAACTATCTCATTGCCAGAGATACCTCGGTGAGAAGGTACCCACAGGAAGGCAATTTTGATATGCTTAAGATAATATTGATGAATTATTTCTTTGATAAAATACAGAATATAATTTGACTTAAACGAAACTGTAAGGTTAGATAAGGCTTTTATCAAACTCAGTGAATCAGAGACAATCAAAAAGTATTTACAATTGTTATTTTGGCGAATATGTATTAAAGCCTGATAAACTGCATATGCCTCTGCAGTGAATATAGTACATGTATTGTGCAGAACAAAGCTTTGAGAGAGTTTAGCATGTGGATCATATATAGCAGCACGCACATAATTACTCCCCCTACTGCCATCAGTGTAAATAACATAATAATTCTTATTTTCTGCCAAAAATTGCAACATATCTAAATTATTATTAATGGGATTTTGCAATTCTTTGATGGGATGTGAAATACACTGATAAGAGAAAGAGTAACATGGCCATGGGCACTGTTTTCTAATACCAGTAAAACTATTTTCTGTTTCCAGCAATATTTTGGACAATGTTGGAGATTTGCCATTCAAGAGATCTTCTCCTGATGTTAGAGGCCCAGGAGTTCTACTTACAGAAGGTACAATTTTGTTTATTATTTTTCTGTTATTTGCAGCAATTAATTTAAGACAGAATCTCTCTGCAAGTAGGATACGTCTCAAAATTAAGGGCATAATTTTAGTCTCCACTTCCATGGCCCTTATGGGAGTAGAGCACATTGCACCAGAAATTGTTCTCAAAGCCCTGTTCTGCAATAGATCTAGTTTATTTACATGAGTACTATTTATATACACTAGTGAACTATAATCAAAATGACTTCTAACTATACTTTTATACAAAATTGACAATATTTTCGGGTCTGCTCCCCATGAGACACCTGCAAGACATTTAATTATATTTAAACCTTTAAGAGCATTCTTTGATATATATTTAATATGTTCCTTAAAAGTTAAATTCCTATCTATTACTATGCCTAAAAATTTCTTTGAATTTACTGGATTTATAAATTCTCCATTATAAATAACTTTTGAATTTGTGTTCTCATTGCCAAATATCATAACACTGCTTTTGGAGGGGTTAATTTTTAAATGTAGCTCATCATTATAATAGTGAAATAGTTGGGACAAGGCTCTGTTAATATTGTCAATTGCAATTTCTACATTATAATTACTACTGTAAAAAACAATATCATCAGCAAACTGCAAAATATCTACATTACTGTTTACAAATTTACAGATTTCACTTGTGTATATATTATATAGCAAAGGAGATAGTGTAGCACCCTGCATTGTACCCTTAGATGCACCTTTTGGACCATACAATGTATTATTATGTTTTACGTAGAGTGTTCTATTATTCAAAAAGTTATATATCCATTTACATAGCTGACCAGGTACGCCTAACCTAGACATAACTTGTACAAGTATAGCTGGATCTAGACTGTCGAATGCACCTTGAACATCTAGAAATACACAAACAGTGTGTAATTTTTTATCCTTTGCATGTTTCAGGTCTAAAATTAAGGAAGTGAAGCTGTCTGCACAACTTCGCCCTCGACGAAATCCATATTGAACATGTGGAATGATGCCGTTAGATTCCATATACCAATCCAAACGATTCTTAATCATGTTTTCAAATATTTTACCAAGACATGAAGACAGTGATATTGGTCTATAAGAGCTGGCAAGCTCCGAAGGTTTATCTGGTTTGAGTATCGGAATCACACATTGTGTTTTCCATGATTGTGGAATACATTTACAATGCCAAAGTAAATTAAGAATATTTAGAAACATTTTTTGTGCAGACTCATCTAAATTTTTAATAATACAGTAGGGGAAATCATCTAAACCAGGTGTAGTGTCTTTCCGAGATAACAAACTCATTTTAAATTCAGACCATGTAAAAGCATCTAGCAAAAATTTGGAATTTAGATTATCATTATTTAGTTCGAAAATATTGCCTAAACTATCAGCATCTTTTAAATTGTAATTGTCGGATAATTTATCTAGAAATGGAGAAATAAACTCATCTTTATATGATTTATTGCCAGCTCTTATACCTTTGAACATTTTTAGAAGATTCCAAATCTTACTTATAGGAGTAGTTCTATTGAAAGTGTTACATAAGCTATCCCAACCTATTCTTTTTTGTTCTGATATAGTCCTTTTTTTTAATGCATCTTTTCTTTTGTAATCTAGATAGTTCTCTATAGTGGGTTCACTTCTATAAAATTTCAATGCATTGTAAGAGGCAGTTACACTTTTTTCACAAATGTCATTCCACCAAGGAGCTGGAGGTCTGCTTCTAAAATTATTTGGTTTAGTGAGTTTAGGAATTGTCATATCTTTTAAATTATCTAACCGAGAACAAAAATCATTATAGGTTGAAATAGGATCATACAATTTTAGGACTAAATCATTAAATATTGTTTTGGAAATAGTTTTATACTCCGTCCAATTTGCTTTTTTATATACATACCTATCAACAGGGGGATTAATATGATATTTATCTATATGTAGTGTAATCTCTGTTATTGTTGGGTAGTGGTAGCTGCCCATGGAATCATCATGTACAGACCACTCGCATATTGATGCGAGGTTAGCACTAATAAAGCTAACATCAATTGCAGACGGATTTCGCCTCGGGTTGTTAACAGTTGTAAAACTACCATCATTTAAAATACATAAATCCAAGTCATCAATGATATTAAATAAATCCTGACCTCTGCTCTTAGTGGACAGACAACCAAATGCAATGTGGTGCGCATTAAAGTCACCACTGACAAATATAGGCTTTGGAAGATCATTAATTATATTACGTAGTCTATTAATCCGTATATGCCCACTAGAAGGAGGACAGTATACACAAAGAATAGTCAATCTATCATGCACAGTAGTTAAGGACAGAGCAACAGTTTGAATGTCTTCATAAAATCTAGTGTCAAAAACTTTGTACTTTAAATATGGTTTAATCAGTATTGCTACACCATTATGAGTGTTATTAGAATTTTTATTATAAATGTTATATCCGGGTATTCTAAAACTATTGTCTTTAAACCATGTTTCGTTAAGTAAGCAAATGTCAACATTTTGTTTTTGTAAGAACTGAATCAATAAGGGTTTTTTACTATTAGCACTTTGAATGTTATACTGAGCAATACGTAGCTTAGACAGTGTGTGACTTGGATCCATTACTTGAGATTTTTAAGTAGTGTTTCTTTAATACTATTTACGGTGGTAGGCGTATTATCTCCCTTATTACCCAGTTCCACCAACGTCTGTACCAGGGCCATAAGTACATCGTTGTTGGCAACTATTTGGGCTTTGATGTCTACCTTAGGAGGGACATCTTTAGATTTATTTACACTATGTACAGGATTATTTACAGATACAGACTTATTTACAGATGTATATACAGGCTTATTTACAGATTTATTAACAGTGTCAATTGGTTTAATTTTTGGAGGTGGCAGAGGTGGGAATTCAATATTATCACTCATGTGTTGTTTCGTCAATGTAGCACTTGCATAAGTAATCTTATTTTTCTTTTCTAAAATTTTATTTAACTTAATTGGACATAATCTAGAAATTGCAAGATGAGGCCCGCTGCAATTACAACAGCAGATCTCTGTTGGTCTATCACATTCTTTATATAAATGCTCACCTCCACAAATGGAACATCTTTGTTTGCCATTGCATATCCTAGCAGAGTGGTTGAATTTAAAACAACGGAAACATTGCTGTAATGGGGGTATATAATCAAAAACACGGTATGAAAACAAATCATATTGTACATTGTCTGGAAGTACATTCGATAGAAAAGTAATGCTTACTGTTTGTAGTCCTACTCGCTCTTGCCCAACCTTTTTTGTGAATCTTCTTATAGCTATAATTTCATATATTGATGTAAGTTTGGTGTATAATTCTTTATTGGAAATATTTGCTGGTACAGATCTAATTATACCTGTTTTTTCTATTTGCGCAGCCGGAATAAAGGCTTTCAAGCCATGATTGTTGAGAAAAGTGGTGTTGTTAATGAAGTTATTGGCCGTATTATACTGTTTAAATATTACTGCTATTTTATTTGCGTTTATTCGTTGTATAGCCGTCACCCCTTTTATTTCACTGGAAAATATATGATTGAGATAGATAGGGCTCTTATTGCCTATTCTATCCTTGTTGTTGGTAGCTTCAATAAACACTTTAAAATCTAGATATGTGGCATTTTCTGGGTAAAGTCTCTTATAGTCTGGTTTAATATATGGAGAATAGTCAAGCTCACCGCCGCCGCCATCCATGTTTATGTCTGTCCCTCCGCCTCCGGCCTCAGGCCGAGGACGTTTATGTGAGGTGGGCGGGTTATCCCCGCCCCCCTCGTTTCCTACCATTTTTACAGGTTTGCACACCTAGTACTGTTATTTTAATTAACTTTTAAGCAAAAAATTAGGAAATATTTAATAAAAAAGGAATTTGAAAATTTTTCTGAAGCGCTCTTTTTTAAAGTTCCCGCCAGCTTTCTTTCAAATATTCCAAATAACAGCCCAGTGAGTGATTTTTTTTTTTTTTTTGGAATTTTATGACCTTGTAACTAAGACCTTTAAGTCAAGTCTTATTTTATTTTATGAAACACTGCACTATGTACTTATCACTTCACTTTTATATTGTTTGAATAGTGTTTTTAATATATTTATATATCGGTTTGTAAGTGTTTTTGTTTTTTAATAACAATTCAAGTGGCGGCGGGCGGGATGAAGAATCGCACTTAAAGTTTACATCACTAAGTTCACTAGCCAACACTAATCTGTCAAGCAAGAAGTTTTGACAGTCAAAAATAAGATGCTCCATGGTTCCTTCTTGGGATTCACAATGTGGGCATGTATTGTTTATATTAATGCCAAGTCTAAAAAGGTGTGACGGTGCAGTATTATGGCCAAAGCGTAATCTATTTATCGTAGTGATAAATTCTCGGCTGGCTTCTTTCAATTTATTGTACCAGGGTCTAACAGGTAATCTTTCTTGAATACTTCCATACCACTTTCCTTTGATGTCTTGGTCTTTCTTCCACATTTCTATCCATAACTTATATATATTTTCATTAATACATTGCAGGAAATCAGTCATAGGAATTTCCATTGCGTTTCTAACATCAACAGCATTATAACCTTCATAAGCAGTTTTATCAACTATCTCATTGCCAGAGATACCTCGGTGAGAAGGTACCCACAGGAAGGCAATTTTGATATGCTTAAGATAATATTGATGAATTATTTCTTTGATAAAATACAGAATATAATTTGACTTAAACGAAACTGTAAGGTTAGATAAGGCTTTTATCAAACTCAGTGAATCAGAGACAATCAAAAAGTATTTACAATTGTTATTTTGGCGAATATGTATTAAAGCCTGATAAACTGCATATGCCTCTGCAGTGAATATAGTACATGTATTGTGCAGAACAAAGCTTTGAGAGAGTTTAGCATGTGGATCATATATAGCAGCACGCACATAATTACTCCCCCTACTGCCATCAGTGTAAATAACATAATAATTCTTATTTTCTGCCAAAAATTGCAACATATCTAAATTATTATTAATGGGATTTTGCAATTCTTTGATGGGATGTGAAATACACTGATAAGAGAAAGAGTAACATGGCCATGGGCACTGTTTTCTAATACCAGTAAAACTATTTTCTGTTTCCAGCAATATTTTGGACAATGTTGGAGATTTGCCATTCAAGAGATCTTCTCCTGTTGTTAGAGGCCCAGGAGTTCTACTTACAGAAGGTACAATTTTGTTTATTATTTTTCTGTTATTTGCAGCAATTAATTTAAGACAGAATCTCTCTGCAAGTAGGATACGTCTCAAAATTAAGGGCATAATTTTAGTCTCCACTTCCATGGCCCTTATGGGAGTAGAGCACATTGCACCAGAAATTGTTCTCAAAGCCCTGTTCTGCAATAGATCTAGTTTATTTACATGAGTACTATTTATATACACTAGTGAACTATAATCAAAATGACTTCTAACTATACTTTTATACAAAATTGACAATATTTTCGGGTCTGCTCCCCATGAGACACCTGCAAGACATTTAATTATATTTAAACCTTTAAGAGCATTCTTTGATATATATTTAATATGTTCCTTAAAAGTTAAATTCCTATCTATTACTATGCCTAAAAATTTCTTTGAATTTACTGGATTTATAAATTCTCCATTATAAATAACTTTTGAATTTGTGTTCTCATTGCCAAATATCATAACACTGCTTTTGGAGGGGTTAATTTTTAAATGTAGCTCATCATTATAATAGTGAAATAGTTGGGACAAGGCTCTGTTAATATTGTCAATTGCAATTTCTACATTATAATTACTACTGTAAAAAACAATATCATCAGCAAACTGCAAAATATCTACATTACTGTTTACAAATTTACAGATTTCACTTGTGTATATATTATATAGCGAAGGAGATAGTGTAGCACCCTGCATTGTACCCTTAGATGCACCTTTTGGACCATACAATGTATTATTATGTTTTACATAGAGTGTTCTATTATTCAAAAAGTTATATATCCATTTACATAGCTGACCAGGTACGCCTAACCTAGACATAACTTGTACAAGTATAGCTGGATCTAGACTGTCGAATGCACCTTGAACATCTAGAAATACACAAACAGTGTGTAATTTTTTATCCTTTGCATGTTTCAGGTCTAAAATTAAGGAAGTGAAGCTGTCTGCACAACTTCGCCCTCGACGAAATCCATATTGAACATGTGGAATGATGCCGTTAGATTCCATATACCAATCCAAACGATTCTTAATCATGTTTTCAAATATTTTACCAAGACATGAAGACAGTGATATTGGTCTATAAGAGCTGGCAAGCTCCGAAGGTTTATCTGGTTTGAGTATCGGAATCACACATTGTGTTTTCCATGATTGTGGAATACATTTACAATGCCAAAGTAAATTAAGAATATTTAGAAACATTTTTTGTGCAGACTCATCTAAATTTTTAATAATACAGTAGGGGAAATCATCTAAACCAGGTGTAGTGTCTTTCCGAGATAACAAACTCATTTTAAATTCAGACCATGTAAAAGCATCTAGCAAAAATTTGGAATTTAGATTATCATTATTTAGTTCGAAAATATTGCCTAAACTATCAGCATCTTTTAAATTACAATTGTCGGATAATTTATCTAGAAATGGAGAAATAAACTCATCTTTATATGATTTATTGCCAGCTCTTATACCTTTGAACATTTTTAGAAGATTCCAAATCTTACTTATAGGAGTAGTTCTATTGAAAGTGTTACATAAGCTATCCCAACCTATTCTTTTTTGTTCTGATATAGTCCTTTTTTTTAATGCATCTTTTCTTTTGTAATCTAGATAGTTCTCCATAGTGGGTTCACTTCTATAAAATTTCAATGCATTGTAAGAGGCAGTTACACTTTTTTCACAAATGTCATTCCACCAAGGAGCTGGAGGTCTGCTTCTAAAATTATTTGGTTTAGTGAGTTTAGGAATTGTCATATCTTTTAAATTATCTAACCGAGAACAAAAATCATTATAGGTTGAAATAGGATCATACAATTTTAAGACTAAATCATTAAATATTGTTTTGGAAATAGTTTTATACTCCGTCCAATTTGCTTTTTTATATACATACCTATCAACAGGGGGATTAATATGATATTTATCTATATGTAGTGTAATCTCTGTTATTGTTGGGTAGTGGTAGCTGCCCATGGAATCATCATGTACAGACCACTCGCATATTGATGCGAGGTTAGCACTAATAAAGCTAACATCAATTGCAGACGGATTTCGCCTCGGGTTGTTAACAGTTGTAAAACTACCATCATTTAAAATACATAAATCCAAGTCATCAATGATATTAAATAAATCCTGACCTCTGCTCTTAGTGGACAGACAACCAAATGCAATGTGGTGCGCATTAAAGTCACCACTGACAAATATAGGCTTTGGAAGATCATTAATTATATTACGTAGTCTATTAATCCGTATATGCCCACTAGAAGGAGGACAGTATACACAAAGAATAGTCAAGCTATCATGCACAGTAGTTAAGGACAGAGCAACAGTTTGAATGTCTTCATAAAATCTAGTGTTAAAAACTTTGTACTTTAAATATGGTTTAATCAGTATTGCTACACCATTATGAGTGTTATTGGAATTTTTATTATAAATGTTATATCCGGGTATTCTAAAACTATTGTCTTTAAACCATGTTTCGTTAAGTAAGCAAATGTCAACATTTTGTTTTTGTAAGAACTGAATCAATAAGGGTTTTTTACTATTAGCACTTTGAATGTTATACTGAGCAATACGTAGCTTAGACAGTGTGTGACTTGGATCCATTACTTGAGATTTTTAAGTAGTGTTTCTTTAATACTATTTACGGTGGTAGGCGTATTATCTCCCTTATTACCCAGTTCCACCAACGTCTGTACCAGGGCCATAAGTACATCGTTGTTGGCAACTATTTGGGCTTTGATGTCTACCTTAGGAGGGACATCTTTAGATTTATTTACACTATGTACAGGATTATTTACAGATACAGACTTATTTACAGATGTATATACAGGCTTATTTACAGATTTATTAACAGTGTCAATTGGTTTAATTTTTGGAGGTGGCAGAGGTGGGAATTCAATATTATCACTCATGTGTTGTTTCGTCAATGTAGCACTTGCATAAGTAATCTTATTTTTCTTTTCTAAAATTTTATTTAACTTAATTGGACATAATCTAGAAATTGCAAGATGAGGCCCGCTGCAATTACAACAGCAGATCTCTGTTGGTCTATCACATTCTTTATATAAATGCTCACCTCCACAAATGGAACATCTTTGTTTGCCATTGCATATCCTAGCAGAGTGGTTGAATTTAAAACAACGGAAACATTGCTGTAATGGGGGTATATAATCAAAAACACGGTATGAAAACAAATCATATTGTACATTGTCTGGAAGTACATTCGATAGAAAAGTAATGCTTACTGTTTGTAGTCCTACTCGCTCTTGCCCAACCTTTTTTGTGAATCTTCTTATAGCTATAATTTCATATATTGATGTAAGTTTGGTGTATAATTCTTTATTGGAAATATTTGCTGGTACAAATCTAATTATACCTGTTTTTTCTATTTGCGCAGCCGGAATAAAGGCTTTCAAGCCATGTTTGTTGAGAAAAGTGGTGTTGTTAATGAAGTTATTGGCCGTATTATACTGTTTAAATATTACTGCTATTTTATTTGCGTTTATTCGTTGTATAGCCGTCACCCCTTTTATTTCACTGGAAAATATATGATTGAGATAGATAGGGCTCTTATTGCCTATTCTATCCTTGTTGTTGGTAGCTTCAATAAACACTTTAAAATCTAGATATGTGGCATTTTCTGGGTAAAGTCTCTTATAGTCTGGTTTAATATATGGAGAATAGTCAAGCTCACCGCCGCCGCCATCCATGTTTATGTCTGTCCCTCCGCCTCCGGCCTCAGGCCGAGGACGTTTATGTGAGGTGGGCGGGTTATCCCCGCCCCCCTCGTTTCCTACCATTTTTACAGGTTTGCACACCTAGTACTGTTATTTTAATTAACTTTTAAGCAAAAAATTAGGAAATATTTAATAAAAAAGGAATTTGAAAATTTTTCTGAAGCGCTCTTTTTTAAAGTTCCCGCCAATTAACCCCCAGTGAGTGAACTACTCTGAAACTGTTCGGATACATGCAGATTTAGAATTTGCGTTTTGTTATACATTTGCGAAATGAAACTCCACGTCAAAGATTAGAGATATTTAAATATTATATGCATAGACTTAGAATTTCATGATTATAAGATCATTACTACATTATAAGCCTCATTACTGCTGACCCTTATAGGACAAGCATGTGCACGCCGTTTATTAATGGCCCGCCTCGTTGCTTTCCCTTTAATGTCCAACTGAAATAAAATAAAAACAAAGTAAAATCCCTTCATCAGACGTGAGTGCAGTTTTCATATGCTTAACCGGCTAGACTCTTTTTACTACATAAGTACATACAAGCAAAGACCGACAATTACTAATAAATAGAAGATGGATCCCAAGGTAATGTCACTAGTTCCGATACGTTGAATCATTTATTATAATAATCATTTATATTTGTTCTTATTGATTCCGATAAAAACCTACAATGGCGCAAAACAGATTCGTGTAAAATTATCTTAGCGGTTCCCGCAGTTCTAATCTGATCTTGATTTAAAAAATCACGTGATTTTCCTTCTTTCGTTTTCCCACGATCGCAAACATAAAAATTCCTTGCTGTAATTTGACGTCTCAGTAACATCTGTTTTTAAATTGATTCACACTTTAATTACAGTTCAAGAACCAGCGTGAAGATATGAGCTATCAAATCGAACTGGATTAATATTTTAAAGTTTTCGTTTCGTTATATTATTAGTTCTATTATTGATTGAACATTAATACTAAAAAAATAGAATTTTACTGTTTATGTAACCTAGATATAACAGGGCCCTAGTAGGTATTCCAAAGACACAACAATGTACATTATGTACAATTACATTTTGGCGATTCGTTAAGTGGCGCCGTGACCACGAGACGCTAAAGGTTCAGCTAAGGTCTTAATTTATTGTCAGATGTTATGTTGTCATTTAATTTTTAAGTATCACATTTCCGTGTAGCTAAAGTCCGAATGATAGGTACCTACAAAATTATGTCGCTAGCTATACAGGTGACTTTTTAGATAAGCATTGAGAGATGAGATCCAAATACTTCCTTATCAATTAAAAGTCGGGAAAGTCGTCAAAAATAAATTGTTAATTATTTGATAGCTAAGACCAATATTTGGATGGAATGCGCTTGCGTTTGGCATTTGATTCTGATTTTTACTCGTTACAAACCAAAAAAATCAATCCTCCATCTGGACGAGACTGAGAGAAAGCATTCGCGCACGATATTATTTTATAGGTTTGCTTCATATTAAAATTTATATTCATTAGACATACTGCCGGCGCCGCCGCCGCCCGGCAACGAGACACAATAGATTTTTATTTCTGTCTCATTTGCATTACTTTATAGGTTAATTCAAGTTAATCACGAATTCAGAGGCCACAATATAAGCTAAGATAAAGCAAGTTATCTGTAACTAGCGACCCGCCCCGACTTCGCACGGGTGCCACGCCTACATTTTTTTGTCACAGTGTCGTATCAGCCTGTTGCGTGGAGCATTTACGCGGCAATCGCCAGTAAAGCTTCTAGTCGGCATGATTTTTTCCGACATCTTCAATAATCATCGTCATATTTCAGCCAATATACATAAAACCTTAGTGAATTATACACCTAAACCTTCCTCATGAATCACTCCGTTCATTGGTGAAAACCACACTAAAATCCGTTCAGTAGTTTTTGAGTTTATCTCGAACAGACAGACAGACGCGGCGGAAGGACTTCGCATTTGATGAGGTCACTGAACTATTTACACGACTGCCTAATCAACACCATACCTACCTACTTAATTCAAATTCATACTCTAAGACTAATAAATTCTGCGCAGTAGGTATTCTATAAACATATGATGGGTAGGTACCTACTTACTTGCTATAAGTATGGTGCGCAGTTTGTGAAGAGACGAATAATTACATTTTGATTTAATTAATTTAATAATTCATTCTCAGCGTTCTACAAAAAATGTGAATGAACAACTTTAACTCAACATTTCAGTATGTACTAATTAGATTTTTGGTAAGTAATTCATCCTACCTACTTACTCAGTGGTAGGTATTCATACACCAAGATAGAGAATAATACTTATGGCGGAAGAAAAATACTTGCAAAAACAAGGAGAGAGAGAGCCCAGTATAATTACATATGTAGGTAGATTTAAAAGCGCCAGTGTAAGTTCCTCGATAAAACCGATAAAAGCTAATTTCCTCTAAATAGAGCCGTTAGGACACTAAAGACAAATAGTTCATCAAACATATACAAAATAACCATACCTATATTACTATTTAGGAATGCTACGCCTCGTTTTGGTAGTTGAATATTTAAATATCTAACTGTTTCTGTCCCGTACTTTGAAATTAAATTGATACCTAAATATATGCAAAACTGATAAAAGTATGATACTAAAGTTTCTTACTCCTTTTATTTATTTCCGTCGTAACAGTGGGAATTGTTTGCTATCGCAATGAAGCTCCCAAACTCACCAGACTTTGGGCAGCATTGATGATTCAATATCTTCGCAAATAAAATATTTTATAGAGGAGGCATATACGTAGGTACTATATGTCGAGGTATGGAGCTTGGAGCTTGGAGGAGCCTCCGGGTGTGACGATTCTTTAGATTGTCTGGCGCACACCGTGTCAGCCTCGATAGTGGTATCGCTGGCTGGGTTATCTAAGGCATGAACGATTCCAATGTGAGAGGTCGTGCCGACACGCCAGAAGAAGAAAATGATTGAGATCACAAACTGGTATGCACAGAAAGATTCTCCTGTAGTAACGATAACTGACTACGGATACGAAACGGCGGCTAGCCTCGTTGCGAACCTTGTGGACTAACTAATCTTCATTATGCAATTTAGTTCTCATGTGTAAGTTCATTCAGAGAGGCGAATGACACAACAAAAGAGAACCTAAACAGTAAAAAACAGTAGCAAATGCTGATGTTGTTTGAAATTCTTAACTCAAAATAACTTATCATAATAATATTCTACGTCTAAGATGCCTTCAAATTTTTCGGTACTGAATACTCCGCATGAATACGTTCACACTTGACCGGTTTACGTTAAAATACGTCTTAATGATAGAGCCTTCCTTATAAATATTTACTAACTAACTGTATGTATAGTAAGCAGTGTGTTCGTTTCAACATTTTTGTATTAGTACGATCTCGTCGTTTGATATCGGCATACCGCTGTATCATTTGCCATCCTCCTCGCAATACTTGTAAACGGATCGTGACTGAAATTCGCATAGAACAGAGAAAATAATAACATTTTAATTGCAAAATTAAATATGACTGTAGTAATTAGTGATACAACAAGTGAAAATCGTAAAAGTGATGTTTTTGCAAAGATCGAAGAATTTGGCAAATTTCAAATTATACAATATTTTTTGATTTGTTTAACTCTATTTATGATTTCTATGACACACGTGAACTATGTTTTTGTTGCTGAAAATATTGATTACAGGTAAGATAAAATTATAGATTTTGTAATAAGTGTCTATTCAAATATCATACTAACATTATTTTCGTTATAGATTTTAATAATCATGATTCTAAAATCCTATTGAAATTAATATTATATATTCGATGTGAGTTTTAGTTTCGCTTTAAAATAAATAAATAAATACAGCTCATTACTGTCCCAATGCTGGGCAAGGGCCTTAACTCAGAACGAAATGGGTACCTAAAGCCTTAGTCCACAGCATCGCTTTAATTTATGATTAACAGAATAATTTGTAATTTACCTAAGTCCTTTTACAAAGACACTTACATACATCGAATTAATGTCAAATTGTTCCGTGCCGGAATCGAATCGCGGCACGATGCGCAGAAAGCTAATCGCTTAGCCCCTGCGCTAACCGTGCCCTCATTATCATCTAGCATGAGTTAATATAAAGAATGGATGAAAACGTCTTTATTTTTCATTACCGTAACTTTGGATTTTGCCTCAACTATGTGCAAAAGAGACGTTGGCATACCTACGTGATAAGATTTCTTTTTTAGGGTATATTGATCCTTTATTCATCTCGGGATGGCTAGTCACAACTCTACTAGATACCCTTACTTGTGCCACGACCACGATATAACTAGTTCGTCACGGACAAACAGAGACACTTTAACATCGCCCATCGCATAATATAGGTACCAAAAATTAAATACAAAACACTATAATTAGTCCTAAATAAAACAGTAGAAGTGATATCTAGAAGCATTTGATGAATTGTCCAATTGATTCGTTACCATACTTGAATGTATTTCTGTTAGTATCAATTGAGCTCATTGTGCAAATAAATTGTCTCAATTTCGTATTCATGAGTTAGCATCGGAAATACTTGCCACCGATTAATGCCATTATTTTATTAACATTCAAAACAGATGTCGCGTGCCTGAATGTGAAGATGTGAACCAGGACATGAAAATACCTTCATGGTGGCCCGATGACGTAGATTCGAAGTGCTATAAACCTATATTGAATAATGACAATTTTCATTTAACAAATCAAAGTTGTACCAATTCGTCTTTTAATGGTGTTATAGAAAAATGCCAGGATTGGATCTACGAAAATAACAACTCAATTGTTGCTGAGGTACGTTGATGATTTTATTATGAATACGATAGTTCACAGGTTTGCATGGTGTAGTCTAGAAGTTAAACGTTCACTTTTTAAAGCATTTTGTTCATCTTTTTACACGTGCAGCCTGTGGGAGAAGTATACTCTAGCGTCTTATGAGGTCCTTCGCGTTCAATATAATAACGCATTCCGGAGACTGATGGGGCTACCATGGTGTTGTAGTGTGTTAGGCATGTTTGCGGCGACGCCGGCGCGAGAAGACTGCTTTTACATCATAATGCGTAATCGCGCCGTATCACTAGTGCGACGAGTCAGGGTCAGTTCCAACAGGCTCCTGAATATGATTGCTGACAGGGTGGATTGCCCATACGTAGTTCACTGTTGCCTCTTGCATGTATCCTAGTTACTAACCTGTATGAGTCTGAGACCTGAAATAAAGTTTATGTTGTTGTATTATTGATTTCTGAACTTTTAGAGCGATGTCTTTCCTAGCACACTATTTTTAACCTTATCTATATATGTACATACCTCCATATGAAGATTACCTATTTATGTATAGTCTTAAGAAAAACAAATGATATATAAATGATATTTCCAGTAGCCATAATATGCGTAAATATTTATTTATTTAGATACTGATTAAATTATCTAACCTTAGTTGCATGTGCAACGATGGTAAGGTATTGTATCTATTAGCTTTAGGTGTGATTTCAAATAAATAGGATGTGAAAATATAATTTTAAAACGGATTTTTATACTATCTAGTACTACAGTTAGTTATACCTACAATTATGCTTTCAATTACGTAGGCATTTTTATTTAATAGTTATATCCAGGTAGGTAGTACCTACCTACTTACTACACTTAGGTATTAACTTACCATCTGGTGTCACTGACATCCTAATAGAATGGGAAACAGAAGAACAAAAAGTGATTATATTCTTGTTCAATCCGCAACGACGGGAGATATTGTTTATAGGAAATACTTTGTAGGTACCTACTTAGTATTTTATATTCGATATCTATATTTTTTAAAGCTCTTTTCGCTGATCGAATACTTACCTACTTACTTAAATTGGAAATACAGCTTCATGTTTTTATTTTCAGCTGAATCTTGCTTGCCAGCCATGGAAAATAAATTTAGTGGGTGGTGTTCATAATGCTGGAATGATTATTTCTATGATATTCACTGGATGGATAGCTGACAAGTAAGAACAAAACCTATCTAACCCTTTCAATACAATAATTTCTAACCAAAGCCAAAATCGCTGTTAAAGTTCTAACACCACATAAGTTATTTTGGCGGTGTTGACAATCTGATGCCATTTGCTAAAGAATCGGAAGACGCGTTGTTTCAACAAGCTTCGTCGAATAGAAACTCGTAAAATGAATATAAAATGGTATTGTAATGGTGTCTCTGTAAGATTATGCAGTATTTTCAGTCTCCTGAAAAGTTGCTATATTTGACATACCTATGTGGTGTTAGAACCTAGATGCCCAATAAGAAAAGTTCTAGCATAGGCATAATCAGACCAATAACGTGTAAGAACAGGAAACGTGGGGCAAGAAAACACGAGTGCCTTCATAACCATAACGAAAATTAAAATATTTTTATTTCCAATGACAAATTTATATAAAAAGGTCAAGTTGAAGGCCATTCATACAGTTCATAATTTGGTAGATTCCGATTTAATAATATATAAGCTAATATGGGTGTGGAGTGTAAAATTAACATAACTACATAAAAAACTAAGTAATATAGTGAATTAGATGTATTTCTTTTTTATTTCTCAGTAATATAAAGATTAATATCTTTGACTGGTCTAACCTAACCTATGTCTTATGAGCTAATCAACCACCACATTTAAACTTTTATGATCAAACATTATTCTGTTTAACTATTCACTATTTAAATTAATATAAATTATTAAATAATAGTATGTTTTGTTTCATGTTTTAGAATTGGAAGAAAACCAACAGTTATTTTTTGTGCTGTTGGTGCATGTATCGGGGTTTTCAAAATATTCGCTACCGATTATTATGCGTACTTAGTGATGGAATTTTTAGAATCGGTCGTTGGATCGGGACTTTACACAGTTGGTGTAGTTCTAAGTAAGTATCCTATTTCTGTGGGTCTTATATCCAGCGTCGGACTGGCCATATAGGTGAGGTGGGCGTTTGCCAGCCGGGCCCAAGCCTGCGAGGCCCCCTCTCGGGCCCCGCAAGCCAGGCGGTAGGTAGGATAGGGGGCCCGCGCAGGCTAGGTCCCAGCACTTGTAATTATAATGATTAAATAATTTGTATATTTCATTATTTACCGATAGTATCCCATCCGGCCCAGCCCGACCCTGCTTATATCTTTGGCTTTCAATAAAATAATACGTCATCTATTAATACCAACATTTTTTTTAGTGATAGAAGTTGGAGGAAGTACCAAAAGAGTACTGACAGGCATAATCTTCTCGTATGCTGTGTACGTTGGCGAAATAGTCTTTGCTTTTTTAGCAATGAGCCTGCAATATTGGAAATGGCTGGTATTAGTGGTGTACTTGCCATTAACACTGTTCATTTTGTACATATTTGTATTAAAAGAAAGTACAAGATGGCAGATGCTTCGTGGAAAAATGGATGAAGCAAAGGAAACTTTGAAACAAATGGCAAAAATAAATAAGTTAGATATAGATGACAAAGTAATTACAGACGCTAGTGACGATGACCTACGACTGAAGTTTGATATGGTGGAACAGAAGGAAAGGGAAGGCATGAAAGTTATTATTGGGTCAAAAGAAATAATGACTCGGCTAGCCGTGTCGTCAGTCTGTTTCTTTACTTCTAGTTTTCTTTACTACGGCACATTGGTACACTGTGTGCTGCTACCAGGAAATAAATATACAAATTTTATTCTGTCTGCGATTACATCGTTCCCTGGAGAAGTCATTGCATATTACACATTCAATAAATATGGAAGAAGAATAACTTTGCAATGCGGTTATATTGTATGTGCCATTTTTCTTATTGGGCAGAATTATTGCCCGGAGTGTAAGTATCTATAATTTTTATAGAACACTTTTCAAATTTAACGGTTGAAAGGTTCTGTGACTCATAAAATATTTTTTTCAGCGATAACTTGGCTGAAGTTGGGGTTATTCTTGGTTGCGAAACTTGGCGTAGTGATTTGTTTTACTGGTATCTACACTTATAGCCTTGAATTATTCCCAACCAGTGTAAGAGGGACTTTACTTGGTTTTGGAAATACAGCGGCGAGGGTTGGCAGCATGTTGGCACCATTAACTCCGCTATTGGTAAGGCTTTTTTAATTTTAGTACCTACCACTTTAGTACCCATGTTAAAATAAGTGGTAATGGTATTCACACAACCCACCAGGAAAATAAACTTAAAATTTTAAAATTATTATTGTAACTTACACATAGATATCTATGGTAACATGATCTTATAGGTGTCAAAAGAAGGTATTAAAATATATTTTAGTGTTAATTCGAGCAAGGAAAGGTGCGGATGTTATAAAATCAAAATTTGTAGCGAATGTTTTTAAATTGATGCCGGAAGAAAAGATACCTAATAATTCTTGTTTCCTTTCATTCTAAGTTTTGTTTCGATGAAACTCACGCACGGTGGTCACTCTTGGGTGTGCTTTACATTATAGGTATATTTTATACTTATTTCAGATAGCTGAAGTAGCAGCGCTCCCGGCAATCTTGTTTGCGACAACTGCTATAATATCGGCATTGTTGTTGACATTCACGCCTGAAACAAAGTCGTTGCCAATGTTCGATACTATAGCCCAAATAGATTCTTATAAAGCCTCACAATATAAGAGCGACGAATTTATTGAAACGCCGATGCCTCCAATGGCTGTGTCTACGAAACTATAAAAATAAAATATTTTAATAGTTAATAGTAGTTAATAGCTGATATTGACTTGGATGATAACGACATCTAGTGTGATTAAGATTAAATATTTTTAATTATGTTCTTGACTTTTTCTTACTTTATACATTGTCTATTGAAAATCTAATCAAATAATTGAGATGCTCGCAGACCGAAATATCAAATGAATTGGTTGAATTTATTATTTATAATAATTACCTACCTATCTTGATTCATGTTTCAATAGAATGCCAATTTAATCAGACGTCATACGCCTCGCTCGCCCTCGTTAATAAGCCCTTTACGTATCTACTTGGCAACAATTAACATCAGCTGCAGTCGTGGTCGCATACAAGGCCGAGCCGAAGCGAATGCCAAGTCATACATTTTTGGCATCTTTAGATGACGATGATGTAGATACCTAATTAAATTTTATATAAAGGAGTGCAAAAAATAAATGGTCGAAAAAAAAATGCATATAATTTTAATACGTTTGATCATTTTTACATACCTATAACTTGATTTCAAAGACACTTAACAATTTATTTATTTATTTATATCAGGTTATAACGACTAGCTTAGCTGCAATAAGTATCACTGTTTATAAACTCACTTTGTATAGGTACGTAAAGAAATCGATGAACGTTATTTGTGTAAGGGCTTGTTCTATCTAGCCTAAGTGCTGCCTTAAAATAATGTGTATCCAAACGAGTTTAATGGTTTCCAAGTTTTCAATACAGATTATAAACTGAAGTAAGAAAGAAACTGTCAGTCTGCTGACAGATGGTATTGTAATATAACCTCAAATCTTTCGTGGTTTTAAACATTGTGCTTTTACCAATTCTCCGGTGCAATTTAAAATAAAACAATATAATTGTTGCATCCAAGTACTCCGAAAATTAGACGAACATAAGTATGGAAGGATTTGAGATAAGAACGTCTAACAGTAAGAAGGTAAGTGATAGGTTTTAATACAATAAACTTGTCTTTATATTTACGATGTTTCTTCTTATAAGTATTACTTTATAGGGCAAAGGGCTGTTCGCCACTAAGAAATATGACCAAGGTGACGTGATTTTAGAAGAGGATCCTTTAGTTTCGTGTCAGTTCGCTTGGAATGCGGCCTACAGATATTTAGCATGCGACTATTGTATGCGGTGAGATTTCTTTGATTTATTCAATAGGTACCTTTTTCATTTGAGATTGCTTATTTACTTGTAAAAGCATTTTATTAAAATTTCTAAGTGTAAACAGATAATCTATACTCGGTTTGTTTAGGTACTTAACTAAAGGTAAACAATCTTGATGTGTCCTTTTAATATTTTTTGTTTAAAAACTAAGTTTAAAAATAAAACGCGACTAAAAATCAATGTAAAACCACAATAACGATTACCAAATCAATTGAACCACTAGTTTAAGCAGTAGTTTATTTATTTAATATGTGTTTGTGTAAAAAGTCACATCAAGATTGTTTACCTTTAGTTAAGTACCTAAACAAACCAAGTATAAGTTGTAATTTACGTTAATAGTAATCTGTTGATTTTCTGTAATTCCTGTAAGAAGTCGTTTATTTTCTTATTGAAATGTAATTGTTATCATATCAATACTTCATACCAAGCTTGGGTGTATGATATTCTATTATATGTGTAAGTAATAGTGTGCTACTATTAATAGTGTGTCATATATGTATTCATTTAAATGAAGAGTAAAATCTGTTAAAAGTACAAGTATTTTAATTTTATTTCAGGCCACTAGAAACTCCAGAACAGAATGTAAGGCGTCTATCATGTAAACCAGACATAGTGCTTCCTCACTCGGATTGTTTTGAAACAAATATAGAGAGCATAACAAACTGTGATCAATGTGGCGCCCTCTATTGTTCAGAAGGGTGCAGGCAGAGGGCATATGTGTCTTATCACAGGCTACTGTGCTATGACTCCAGTGATGCTCAGCATCCTATAGTTGTGCTTTTAGAGGCTTGGAAGTAAGTAGCTGAGATGTTCCCCTTTTGGATTAGATTTTTTTGTCCCTGTAGTCACACCCTCATCCCACTAATATCTCTGCAAATCAAATCATAATGAAATTAAATTAATTAAGACTTGATTTCGAAAATAAATTGGTAGAATCTAATGTAAAAAAGGTTTTTATTTGAAGATATTTTTAATACAAAACAATAATTGATTTAAATGATTATTTTTGTATTTTCAGACAAATGCACTACCCACCAGAAACCACAAGCATAATGCTTCTAGTAAGAATATTGGCATACATCCAACAGAGTTCAGACCCATCCGCAGCGGCAGCTAAAGTGAAACAGTTCTGTCACCGCACTGTGAATGAAGATGCTGAATTGGTCCACAAATTATTGGGTGAACAGTTTTCAGATCAGCTGAATACATTGCGAGAGCTGACTATTAATGTTGTTAATGGAGACCATGTGCAAGAGGTGAGAGAACTTTTCTATCTTTTCCCTCAATCAACATTGTTATTAAGTATCAAATGAAGACTATGTTATAGGATAGCATATTTTATGCAATGCCAGTGAAAGAAGTATTAGAGTTCATCCAACAGTCTCTGAGATTAGCCTATACAAACATACCTACTTTTCCAATATTGCTTCTCCTATAATTTGGAAACTGTTAATGTAAATGTAATCTGTCCTATAACAATGATTCAATTTAGGATCAGTCTATGTTAATCCTTGCTTTGTTGTTACTGCATTATCATTCACAATGTATGAATAATATACCTATCTATCTACTTTGTTCCAGTTCCTCACACCCGAGGGTTTCTGCATGCTAATGGCTCTGGTTGGCACAAATGGGCAAGGTATTGGTACCAGCCCACTGGCAATGTGGGTGAATGCAGTCCTGGAGCTCACGATGTCTGATGATGAGAGGCAACAGCTAGATTTGTTCATTGATAAATTGTATCAATATGTTGAAGAAGGTATGTTAGCAGTAATAATTTACATATTTGATTAGATGACTGGTGTTTAAAATCGTTAACTGGGCTTTTAAAAGCACCTTCTGATGGGGTGGTGTATTGTAAATTTTATTTTTATAATTCATAATTATTTGTAACAGTATGGAAAAAGTTTGGTAGCTAAATTGAGCATTACCTAAAAACTTAAATAAATAACACTAAGTGGAACACAATTATAATCTAATATCTTCTAACATATCCACAATAATAACGAGGCCAATATAATAATTCCATAATTTCCTATTTCAGAATCTGGCACATTTCTAAACACAGAAGGGTCAGGCCTCTTCCAGCTGCAAAGTGCCTGCAACCACAGCTGTTCCCCCAATGCGGAGTCCACATTCCCTTATGGCAACCACAGGGTACAACTGAAAGCATTAAAACCAATAATGCCAGGCGACGAAATTTGCATCAGCTATTTGGATGAATGCTCCTTGCAACGGTCGAGGCATTCAAGACAGAAGGTTAGTTTTTTATTAGTTTATGACCATAATCTAATATTATTTATAATAAAATTCTTTGTTCAAAGATAAATTCCTAATTCCTAGGTGTAACTATTTCTATCACAGTCATTTTTTTGAGAACGAAAACAGTTTGAGCTTCTTTACAATAACTTAATACAATTCACTGTTTTTTATTGATTAGACAGTGTGGTGATTGGCAAGTGATCAGCTTAAATATAGCAGCAGAATTTATAGTAGCTTTCACCTGCAATATCCTACTGCAATTAAGGTCTAGTTTTCACAAGTTATTGTTAAAGAATTTGTCTTATTTGGCAAAGGAATTAATATGATTAAATTATCATAATGGAGTTCCTAACTAAAATGTTATCAAAATTAACCTAATTGCTTTGTTCACAGGAGTTAGCCCAGAACTACCTCTTTGTCTGTTGGTGTGAGCGTTGCAGTGCTCAATCTTCCCAGCCAGACTGCACTAGCGAGGAGGAGATGAGTGACGAAGACATAGACGCGGATGACTGATGTTCCAACTTGCTGGCTTTCTGCCTGCTTGGCTTGTGATGCAGCAATGGACTACGAACATTGAGATATGTTCTTTAATTTTGTTTTTGTTAAACGTATTTGCGAGTGTTAATTGATTGGTGATTTTGTCTCAACTCTTCGTGCGGCAATGGACTATGTACTTGTACATTGAGTAAGTACGTCAAATCTGTTTTCATTAGATTAGTTGTTAAGTATGAATCTTTCAGTGCTGGTTAGATTGACGCTGCGAGTTTCGGGCTATACTTTTGCTCGACTTCCGATGCGGCAATGGATAACGTACATTGAGTATGTTTGAGAAATATTGTCTCCTTTTATTGAATAATTCGATTAAGGCTTAAGGGTGAATCTACTAGTAGATAGTGATTGATGCTCCAAATTATTCGATTTAAGTCTCATAAAATTCTGTCACCCAAAAGTTATTGAAAGTGTGAATTTACTCATTTAAATAATGATTGATTGAAACTTTAAATTGCTTGCTGTCTGCATAATCATACTGAAGGGTGGTCCCAATTGTAACTGAGATTTTATTAAGAACAATATGAAGCAGATTATCATTTTAAAAAGAGAAGCTGTAATGTACTACGTAAGTGAAATAGTGTCTTGTTATAGAAATAAATATTTTTTTAAATCATTATTATACATAATAAGCTTCTGCCACAGATTAAATAAAATATAATATGAAATATAGATGTGATTATATTTTGTTATATACACAACACACAAGTCCTTGTAATATTAATTTGTATGGTATTTTGAAGTGAAGATACTAGGTGTGATGACCATTACATACCAATAAATATCTAGAATTCTAAATAAATTAATATCATAGTTGAAGATATAAAGATTTCTATTCTATTCTATTTGTAGATAGATGTTCTTAGTGAATCTATTGAGTAGTAACATAAAACAAATTTAAACTAAGTCCATGATTGTATGTGATTTATAGATGACCCTTTGGGTCTTCTGTATATAGCACAATTTAGTATGCATTAAATTAAGTGCAAATATCTGTGGACTGCGTTTGTCTGCGTCAGCCAAATACTGAGCGCAGGTGGCATATTCTCAAAAATAATTTCAGAGTCAGTCCAACTGTCTTTTAGTTCAGTAATTATCCGCTAATTCCCTCAAAATTAAACAAATACGCTGGTATTGTTCATTCATTATCGGTTGGTCAGAAATATTCAGAAGCGTAAGTTAAAAGCGTAATTAATAAAAGTAAAGTTCTCAGATATTTTCGGTGATTAATAACCGTCTTCTAAAATCCTTGAAAATTCATACACATCGATAAAATAATTTATGACGTAAATATAAAAAAAAAACATCATTTTCAACGTGATTTTTTAGTCGCACTAAGATTTATTCAAGATTGAGAAAAGTAATTAGTAAAATATTATATAAAAATGTTTGAAAAGTGCAACGAGAATATTTAGTAAAAATTAATTTAAGAATACTTATTCACCTTTTCGCATTGAGGGTTAAAAATATTCGAGGAATATAGTCAATGTGTTGTGACGTCATAGTAGTAGTCGGAGAATGGCTTATTATTTTGAACTATGTATATTTGTCATAGAGTTCAAAATAAACCGTTGCTCTGGCTTTATTGTCTGTGTATCGTAGTGAATTTGCATAGGGATGTATTAATGCTGTTATTGCAAAAGTGGCTAAAATAACTATTATATTCCAGACATACATAACCGATTGCTTTCGGTTATAATTTTAGAAGCAATGATCAAAGAGAAACAGAAAGAGCACTTTTTCCTTAAAAACAATGAACTACATATATGGAAAGATGTAAATATTCCCCGTTTGTACTTGTAAATGCCACAGCCACTTTTGTTCTTGTAAATGACAATGGTCCAAAACGTGGTGGTTGGAAAAAGCAATCGAATTTCAGTAATGTGGCCTCTGAGTGTTGGCCTAAAATTAAAGTAAGATTTAAACTTGTATTTTCGATGTATTGTTATGGTGTCAAATTATCGCAACGATGCACAATTATGGTAGGAGGATATGGATAGTTAAATATACAAAAAGTAGCAAAAAATTACAGAAGTGTTAGATGTTTAGAATATAACCATTTACTGATTGTTTCAAGATGGCAGCATTACAGTAAATGGAAAGCAATATGTAGATTTTTTTGTTTTCCTGTCAAACACTAATCAAATATCTACAGCATTTAATTAATTTTCAAGAGGAAATTGCATTTATGTTTTAGACTAATAAAATGGCAATCTTTTGAATGTAATACAGCGGCGGATATAGAAGGTTTAGGTTCAGGGGCAATGAAGAAACGACACAGTTTTTCAATATTTTATTCCAAGTCATTTTTTTTACCGTACTATAGTGTTATTTGTATGCCTTGATCTTCAGCCCCAGTTCCCCTAAATCCGGCTATACATTGGTTTAAGAGTAGGTATATTATCAGGGTACTAAATTGTGCCAAATAGATATAGAGTAGATTGTTTCTGAAATATACTTAGACACTAATGATAACTTTTTTCGAAAAGCACTTCATGCGTGTTTTGCTGAAGCAAGTTAACCTATTAATTATGGTATCTAGATTGTATGTATGTTCTGAGTGCCGATTGGGCAGTTCTTAGCACTTCACCAACCGGAGTGCCGAAAGAAAGAAAATATGATGAAGTTTTTGTGAAGGATTTTATTACAAATCTACACTTTGGATACAGACAGACAGAGATAAGACTTAAAAAAAATGATTGGGAAATTTTCATTGGGACATTCATAGTCTTAACAAGCCTTAGCAAAACGTATGAAGCGCTTGTAAGTTTAAGTGGCACTATTAATAATATTAAAATATTACATTCGACGTTTCATTTTTTAATGTTATACAGTCTGTATTTGTTATGTAAATTGGAAAGGTTTTTTATAATTACAATGAAGTTGTAAAATAAAAGAAATAGATAAACGGCGCTCTACTTGCGTTGCGACATAAATTGTTTTTAGATATCGCAGAATTTTATAACGTTGCTTTTATACGGAGAATGTTATCCAGCTTTTGTTTTAAAAAAATAAATATTTGTCAATATTACACATGTTTTTTTTTGTTTCCCCATCAGGCCGAGTGCGTAACTTTGTTTGAATCGGTTTCTATTTGATAATATATTTTGCGATCACTTATGCTCCGATATCTGCAGCTGTAAATTGAGTTTGGTTACAAGTAAAAACATTGAAGTAGACACAGTACTTACTGCCGTTTCAATCAGTTTCAAATAGAAAAATAAAAAATTTATAAATAGACCTACAAGCTATACCCGTAATATCACTACATATTATAAAAGAAAGTAGTTTTTGAGTTTATCGCGAACAGACAGACAGACGCGGCGGGGGACTTTGTTTTATAATATGTAGTGATTCATGTCATGTACATTTTTGTGTTGTTTTATTTCCTTAAACCCCTCCTGATACTAAAACCTGGTTAGGCCCGTGTCTCAAAGCATTCGGAAAGGGCTGAGTTTACGCAGTTATAACGCAAATCGAGATAGAGCTGGCCCAATAATAATTGACGATACGGCTGCTGCGCTACGTGTCGCGGGTTGTATCCCGCACGGAACAAATATTTGTATGATGTAGAGATCGGGTTTGGGTGTATGTCCATCTGAATATTTGTGGTTGTAAATGCTAGGTGCATTATAGAAATTAATCATAGAGTGGGACAACGTTTAAAACTTAAAGAAACGCAAAGAAATTGAAGAAATAGACCGTGAGTCAAATTCAACGCTGCGTTACCTATCAAATTGTCAGGGTTAACAAGCGTTATCATAGGTACAATATGACTGTGGGACAACGTAAACGCCCGTGTGAGTAGACTCGGTCCATTTACGTGGGTACCTACCTAAATCGAGTAAACTCTGAAGGTATATCTACATTTTGTAGGAATAACACGATATTAATAAACACTTTTTCCCCCCCTTCGGACTGCGCTAGCGTACAGTCGTGTGCCATTTTTCTAAATAAATTAGTATTTTAAACAAAAATAAAATAAATTCAATTAAAAAAGTACCAGGAGTGCATAACACTGCAGTGAACGCGGAGCCGGTACAGGAGCGGGACAGCAACACCTGAGACGGAAACGATCGGCGAGCTACTCTGCGCACGCGTTGGACCCACGAATACGTCACAGTGAGTGCCGCTTGCCGCGATTTATAAGAGGCTGAGGATTGTGAACAGCGTTTTGAAGCGTGGTTCAAGTTAATAAACACTAATTGACTACACCAAAGGTAAAGCCTTCTCGTATGATGCCCAGCACTCCTGTAGACGAAAACCCTGATAATGTGGCCATTGCCTCCGGCCCTCGAAGAGTTGTGCAATCCGGATCATCCCCTGATCTTACGAACGTCGTGCAGGAGAGTAACGTCACCACTCGCCTGAAACGCAAACGTGATGACTGCGGCTGTTTGTCTCGCCTGGATGAAATACGTTCCTTACTTTCGGCGTCCACCGCCCAATCTGATAGTAAATTTGCAGCACTACAAACAGCCATCTCTGAAATTATTACTCAGAATGCAGAGATAAAACATACCATTGATTTTATATCAAAGGATTACGACGAAATAAAAATTAAAATCAACAATTTGGAATCTGAACGTGAGAGCGATCGCCGTTACATAAGGGAACTGGAAGAAAAAGTGGATAGTATGGAGCGTCATTTATACTCCACTAAAATAGAAATTAGAAATGTACCCGAAAAACATAATGAGAGCAAGGAAGACCTCTGTGCGATTGTGGAAGGAGCTGCCAACCTGATTGGCCACCCTTTAAAGCCAGGTGAAATCAAGGACGTTTTCCGTGCCAAGACAAAAAACAACACCTCAATCATTAACGTTGACTTCACAAGCGCTTTAACGAAAAATACGATCGTTCAAAAGGTACGTCAATTTAATAATGCCAATCAGCAAAATAAGCTGAGCACTGCGCACCTTAAATTGGAAGGGCCACCTAAACCAATCTATCTAGCAGAGAAACTCACGCCAAAAAGCCAACGTCTGTTTTACTTGGCTCGCTGTTTTGCTGAAAACAATAGTTATAAATATTGCTGGACCTCTTTTGGGAAAATCCTACTGAGAAAAGCGGATGGCGAACGGTATATCATCGTTAAGAATGAAAGTGACCTCAGTTACCTCGATAAAAAATGACTACTATTGGGTCACAAATACCGTCTACCACTAATGATATACTATAGCATGTATTTTCTAGTTTTAACTCATATAATATTAAGAATGTATAAATCCAACACACACATAACTCCACTCTTTCACACAAATTCAACCCAGGCACACTACACACAACACTCGTATACTTATAATATAATAGTAACTTTAAAGCCACGAAAACACTCAGTCACAATGCAAATACACAACGCAATCAAAACACTGACACTTATATTTGATTTCATACATTGCAATCCTAGATTTATTCGCATAAAAATATTATCACATAACTCATCATACAATACCTTTCACAAATATAAGTTCATTTATTCTCATACTGCATACATAACAACAAATAATATAAACTACTATTATTACTACAAAAATGTATACCTAATTAAGCAATACCAATATCGCATGCCAACTTCTATAACAAAACATAAACTACTAATAAAAATGTTTGAAGGTAACATCATGTCGTGCTTACAAAAATCGTCACCTACCTGTTTTACGCCAGTAAGTAGTGACACACAACTTCTTAGTATTAAAATTCAATCCGAATAATATCACGGTTATGAATGATGTTGACAACCAATGCATTAAATGTAGCAAGCTGAGTGATCCCACAGATTATTATCAAAAACTAATGCGGTGTCCCGAAAATATTAAAAATACATTTACAATATTAACAGTCAATATTCGTAGTATAAAGGCGAATTTCGACATTTTTCTTATGTTTGTTGCAAAGTTTAATAAAATGATTGATGTGTTAGTGTTAACTGAATGTTGGACTAATGATCACGTATTAATACCAACTATATGTAACTATAAAATATTCAAAACAACTGTTTCTTTGAATAAAAATGACGGAGTTGTTGTTTTTGTCCGGGAAGTGTTTGAGGCGACTTCATTTGAACCGGAGTGTTCGGAAGGAAATTGTATTGCGGTGAATGTGAATGAATTATGTATTATTTGTACCTACCGTCCACCATGTTTTAAAAACCCGACTACATACTTAAACTCCCTTGATAATATTTTGGACCAATGTTGCAAAAACAAAAATATAATTTTAACTGGAGACTTAAATTTAGACATTATGTCGGACAATATCAATTCTAACTCTGCAACCTACTTAAACCTAATGGCCAGCCATGGTTTACGTCAAGGAATAGACTGTCCTACAAGACAGAAAACATGCCTTGACCATTTCATGGTTAAAACCAATCACAAAGTAGAAACATTTGTATTTGACGAACTAACGGATCACTCACCCATTCTGTTGCACATCGACTGTGCCTCTATCGCAACACGAAACGGTTATTTTAACAAAACCGTCATTGATTTCGACGGTATTAAAGAATGCTTAGTGAATGAAACTTGGAGTGACTTATACTCAACTATGGATACTAACCAGGCCGCACAAATATTAACCACAAAATTAAGTAATATAATAGACGCCAACACTACAATAAGAAAAATTGCTAAGCGTAATAGACCTTTAAAACCTTGGATCACAGTAGGAGTTGTAAAATCAATAAGAAAACGTGACAGATTGCATAAAAAAGTAAAAACAAACCTAAATAACCAGGAAATTTTGGAAAAATATAAATGTTATAGAAATACGCTAAAAAGAATCATGAAAACACTCAAAATTAATTACTACAATGACAAACTAAACAAAAGTAAAGGTAATATTAAAGAAACTTGGCAGATAATAAAAGAAATATGTAGTATGAATAAGTCTAGCGTGCCACCCATAGAGTTACTTAACCTAAAAAAGACAGCTGCTGAATCTCTAGATGAAGTTAATGCATTTTTTACATCTATTGGCTCTAATCTTGCAAACCAGACCCTAAAAAAACTGAACACAGACGAGGCTACACTTGCTCAAAAAGCTAAAATAAAAAATGCACCCGTAAATTCATTGGCCTTGTGTTTATCAGATCCCATTGAAGTGCTCGACGTGATTAGCAGCCTTAAGACTCATAGCGCTCCGGGCATAGATAAAATATCAGCAACCATTTTGAAAAAGGTTCGCTATTTCCTTGCGGACCCCATATCCCATGTAATTAATTTAAGTTTCGAACATGGTATTTTCCCAAAAATATTTAAATGCGCTATTGTCTGTCCCATCTATAAATCTGGGGACAAACTTCTTCCCACTAATTATAGGCTAATTTCCCTTTTGAGTACCTTCTCTAAAGTCGTGGAAAAGATAATGAATAAGCGTTTAATCCACTACTTGGAAAGCAATAATGTTCTTGGCCTCAACCAATTTGGGTTCCGTGCCAATCGCTCCACTGATGACGCAGTTTTACATCTTACTTCTAGCATTACAGCTCACTTAGATAATAATAAAAAATGTGTAGGTATATTTTTAGACCTACAAAAGGCGTTCGATACCGTATCTATTCCAATCCTTTTAACTCGTCTAGAGAACCTAGGAATCAGAGGGAACGCTCTTTTGTGGTTTAAGGACTACCTTACCGAAAGAAAGCAATGTGTTAGGGTTGATAATCACATCAGTGGCTTTAGTTTGGGATCATATGGCGTACCTCAAGGTAGCACATTATCTCCGACGCTATTTCTAGCGTATATAAATGAGCTATGCAAATGCCAAATTAAGGGTGCTGAGATACAAATGTTTGCTGATGATACTGTCGTACTTTTCCAGGGTGATACCTGGGAGAATGTACGACAAATAGCGGAGGAGGGTATGTGTGTTGTAACCGCGTGGCTCGAGGATAGTCTATTGACACTAAATGTCGATAAGACTAAATACCTCTGCTTTACCAAGACCATGGCATCCTCGCCAAACAATTTTCAGCTTCGCACACATGTCTATCCTTGTAATCGCTCCAACAATGTTATATCGTCACGCTGTGGCTGTCCGATGTTAACCAAAACTTCAGATATTAAATACCTAGGGGTGAATATCGATGACAAATTAAATTGGAAAAAACACATAACCACAGCTAGTAATCGTTTAAGGAAACTTATATATATTTTTAAAGACCTGAGATTGATACCTGACACCAAACTTTTAATACAAACATATAAGGCCTTAGCTGAATGTGTAATTACCTACTGTATATGCTCGTGGGGCTCAGCACCCAAGACATACATGCTCGAGCTTGAAAGGGCACAGCGAGCGGTGCTCAAAGTACTACTTTGCCTACCGTTCCGACATCCAACACAATTAGTATACGAAAAAGCTGATGTTCTAACTGTGCGAAAGCTATTTGTGTATCAATGTATTCGTAAATACCATAAGCATACTGTTCCCTTTCTTAAACCAACCGGTAAGAGAGTCGATAAATGTCCAGTCCCTAGAGTAAAAAGCAAATTTGCCCAACAACACTACGGTAACATTGCACCTAGACTTTATAATAAACTCAGCTCAGTGTATAAAACCAAACACCTATCAAATTTTCAAATAACATCTATAATTAAAATGTGGATGAAAGATTTTGACTATAATGATATAGAAAACTTATTATTAGTAATAAAATAAAATCAAACTTACTACTGAAACTCACATTAGCAGGCAAAACACACACACACACACACACACACACACACACACACACACACACATGCACACACATGCGCGCGCGCACACACACACACACACACACACACACACACACATGCACACACATGCGCGCGCGCGCACACACACACACACACACACACACACACACACACACACTCACACTCACACACACACACACACACACACACACACACACACACACACACACACGGACGCACGCACACACACACACACACACGGACGCACGCACGCACGCACGCACGCACGCACGCACGCACGCACGCACGCGCACACAAACACATAAACTATTAAATTGTGTCACTAATATTACTCTACAAAGTATGTATAAGAAAATAATGTAATCTAAAATAAGATTGTAACCTTTTGTTCCACTTGTTTATGGGAAGGCACTGATTCCTAACATACAGCTGACGCTAGTTTGGGAGTCAGGGTTTGCACGATACTTGTAAAAATATCTTGTTACAATAAAAATTTATTATTATTATTATTATTACTTTATCCGAAAGGCTTAATTAATTTACCGGTTGAAAACAATCTTAATTACACGGGGGTCTTCGATGAGGTCACTCGAATGAAGTGACTCCTACACTCAATTATTATTGAGAGGAAAACAGTTCGTTTGTTGCGAGAAATTTGTAAATTGACTGAATTATTCTAGTTGTTCAAGGGTTATTGTTCAGAGTGAAGTGGTAACTGGAATTAATTGAGGCATAAAATTAATTATAACAGTTTTTGGATTGTTTGTTGTTCTTCACTAAGTAGGTACTGCATGAAATATTCGTTGCCATTGTATTTAGTATTTATTAATATTCAGGCCACTAATACCTAAACTAAGGTACATATTATTATTATAAAATAATAAATCGAAAACGGGAATTTTCCTTCGCTATTGGAGGAACACGAATAGATCATAATTGTAGACAGAAATATAGAAAGTTTCACTCTAATAATAAATTAATCGTATAAAATCCTATCTCACTAGATTTAGGAAATTCAGAAACATTTTCGGGAACGATTACAATATGAATAAAATTGTATGTATAATAAATACAACAAGTGCTCCCCTTCGACGTTGACCCGGCACAATTACGCGAAAAGGCCAGAACACCGCGACTGTTTACGATTTTGAATATTAAAATGGCGATACATAAAAAAATAGCGTTGAATACGAGACAAAGTCTTCCCGGGAGAGTACAGTGCAGCCTAAGCCTGCTCAGTGCAAACATTCATTCGTGCCCACCCCACTTCAAACGACGTCTATCCTTAAAAGGGAGGAGAAAATTATCTCGTGAATAAATTATATTTTCCCCCCTTTATGAAGACACTTGAAGTGCATTTTCGTTCATGTTTTTTTTCGTGTCTGACTTAGATCAAAGACATTGCAGGAATTCCGGCCGTGAGCCCGTGACCCCGCAAAAATAAAATGAATAAAGAATTTAATGTGACTTGATGTCTTGGGATAATAACGTTAAAGTGCTTTAGAATGTTTCCCGAGTGAATTGTTTGTTTTTCCCAATTCTATTTGCCTGTCGAATTTGCGACCTTTGGTCTTGTTTAGGTGTGGAGGTGTCGGGACTGTGAGAGACCATGAGGGTGGAATATGATGCTGCGTTTGTTAAGATTTATATGAAAACGTATATTTGTCAGTTAGGTGTATTTGGATATGTGGTTGTGTTGTTTTTCCGCATATTGCTTAGGGGAAGTTTTTATTTTAAATAAAGTGAACGGTTTCTGTACCGTCTATATTACAGGAATTTATTACTTACTACACAAGTCTTCCTTAAAAGAGAGAGCTACTAATCACAAAGCGCAGTGACACAGGTACTTTGAATAACAACAAGGATTTCCTTCTGCTTAGTTCCTTTTAAACCCCAAAATCAGTGTTCCGTTTGATTCAATTTATATCAGGACAGCCGTTGCTAATCGGCCGAGCGAAATTCCTGTAGCCAGGGTAACTGTGCGGAGTCCCCACTCTTTGATTTACGTCAGTCCCTTTGCCCTCACAAAACTAAATACGATTATACTGCAAAAAGGACTAATCGTTAATGTGGTTCTCAAAGCGGTCGCCGGGAGGACATCGCTTGACTAGAATGTGCTAATAACGATGGGCAGATATGGAACGGTTTAGAGGAGGGCTAGGTTTAAATTAAAATCATCCCTTTACTTTGAAGAATTGGTCGGGAGGGTATTTAATTGTGATCCGTTCGGAATATTGGTGTTCTCCGAGTGGGTTGCGTATAATTGGCGAATTTTATACTCAGATGCCTTTTGTCGTCTGTTATTGAGTTACTCGAGCGTCCCTTTCGTGGAATTGCTTTGAGTAATGAAAAATTTGGTGATAATGCGGTTTAGCAATTTGGTGCCTGGTATTGTATTTTGTGTCATGCTTCGATGTGCCTACCTATTTTAAACTGAGTTGCTATAGCAGGAAAGTCTATAGATTTAGGTCCATTAATTGGATAAAAATATTGTTCATAAGTGGCTAAGCCTTAAAATTCTAATCTGAAATTCTCAGATTGAATAATGAAGCCACAAAATATTTAAGTAATTTACTTACTCGTACGGAATTATCCGGTCTGAAAGAAGTTAATTTATTAGGATAGATATTAACAAATTTAACACGTTTCATCAAGTAGGTACTTAGACAACAATATACAATTGATGATAGGTCCAGAATTATATTACCAAAGTGAAGATTTTGGTCTACAAAGTTATTAAGTAGGTAGATTTTTTTAGGCTGCGCAAAAAACAAGACTTAATTTACTTAAGTTTAAGAGGTATCCAGCCTAAAATGAATTTAGAATATAAATAATACTTGGTCTTAAATTTTTGAGAGCACAGTTTACTTTCATATTTAAAATCTTTCAGCTTCAACGAAGATCAGATATAATTAAATAGGCATTCATGATTGAAATACAATTACCGAAATAGATTTTCCCCAGTGTAAAGGCCCATTCACACGAGGGCCCTTCAAACACGGGATCGATCGGGAAGACCTATTGAGGTTGTAGCTTTGTGTTTACACCGGTAATAGATATTGAATAGAGATTATACCAATTTGTATTAGTGGTCTTGTGGGCTCAGTGTTCTATCATATTATTTGTACCTTAGGTATATCTTGCATTGATGACATTCAATTGTTTCTTTTATAATAGGTGCATGTTTGGATTTTAGTTGAGTCCGTTAAATACATAGCTTCGAAGGGTAGGCCAAGGGGCTTATATCACTACATATTATAAAACAAAGTCCCCTGCCGCGTCTGTCCGTCTGTCTGTTCGCGATAAACTCAAAAACTACTGAACGGATTTTCATGCGGCTTTCACCAATAAACAGAGTGATTCATGAGGAAAGTTTAGGTGTATAATTCGTTAAGGTTTTGTATAAAATGGTTGAAATATGACTATGATAGTTGAAGATGTCGGAAAAAATCATGCCATCTGGGAGCTTAACTGGCGTGCGCCGAATAAATGCTCGACATAACAGGCTGATACGGCACTACAACAGAAAAAAAAAAGTGTATATGCTCTGCTATCCGTGCGAAGCCGGGGCGGGTCGCTAGTCGTCTTTATATGTCTTAAATGGCTAATGCTTTAGTGGAAGGTTCAATCAGTCACTAAGAAGCATAACGTGCAGCGTGGGCAGGATTTGTTTGATCGTTACTCGAAGAGAACCCCTTTTCTATTTATAATCAGTTTAAACTTAAGATCAAAGACATTACAGCCGACTGACAAAAAAATGTATCGTTTAGATTTAGTTAAAAGCTGACGACTAATAGATGTGTCACTAGTACCTACCTAACTATACCTAATTTGATAGATTTCATACATAATATTAGTTGCAATAAAATCCGCAATATGACGAAGGACCAAATATAAGTTAATAAAATAAATAAATTCAACCCATTACTGTCCCACTGCTGGGCAAGGGTCTTTTCTCAGAACGAGAAGAGGCTTTAGTCCACCACGCTGGCCCAGTGCGAGTTGGCGGACTACATACATCGTCAAGAACTTTATGGAGCCCTCTCAGGTGTGCAGGTTTCCTCACGATATTTTCCTTCACCGTAAACGCAAGTGATAATCAAATTCTGATCCGCACATGATTCCGAAAAGTCAAAGGTGCGGGCCGGGTTCGAACTCAGACCCTCCTGCATGATTAGGCTTTAATTTTCTGTACGGTCTTTCTGAGATCATACTCTTTCTGAGTTAATTTCACTGCATACTCTAACAACGAAGAAGAAACAAAGCAACAAAGAATATAAAACGAAATATCTCCAAAACGCCTGTAGATTTTCAAGAAAATTCGTTCCTCATCCGAAAATTTCTCCTCAAAACTAATTAAGCAAACAAAAACCACTGCACAATAATTGTAGCGAACCACGTAAGTAGATGAAGAAACTTCACAGAGTTGAAAGCTAGTAGATTGAAAACCACAGCGGGCCCGCATAGCCGCATCGCTTTGAGGGAATAAAAACACGAACGAAATGGAAATAGGTTAAGCGCGCCCTCGGGGCCAAGAGGTCCCTGATATACGTTTTTGTATCAACAGTGGGGAGAACGGACGAAGGCGAAACTACTGCTTCATAAAAATTTACCAACGCTGTCTATTGAAACTATTTGGCTAGTTACGATTCGAGTGTTAATTTTTTACGACTTTGTGGCAATTAAAGTTTTTACACAGATGGAATTGAGTACCGACTTTCGACGACACGGTTGGCGCAGTGGCTAAGTGATTAGCTTTCTGCGCTTAGTGTCGCGGGATCGATTTCCGCACGGAAGAAATATTTGTATGATCTACATATGTCTGGTTGTGTGTGCATGTGCCATATATGTTTGTAAAAATGTACCCACGACACAGGAGCAATCCAAGTGTGGGACAATGTTTAAAAAAAAAAGAAAAAGAAAGAAAGACTACCTAATAATATTAATGTCTTGCTTTAAAATATTGTTAAAAAAAAAACTTCATATCAGCCTGTATATCTGGTGAATGTGATCAATATCCTCAAAGCTTTACTTACCCTCTATAATGAACAACCGTACAGGTAAGTGATCGCAGCATTTAACATACCTGTGGTCTAGGAGGAGAAATTTATAGGTAGATACTATCTAGCAGTCACGCCACGGCTTCCAGACTTTACTTAAAAACTTATTTTAAAAGACTTTGAAAAAAGAAAGTACGATCGCGATGTCACAGAAGTCAAAGGGCTGTTCACAGAGTAAAAGATGCAAAGATCTAGACACCTTTGACAAATAGAAAGGAAAAAAAAAAGATTCCATGAATGGTAGAAGTAATAAACAAGTTTCGACGACCTTATTGAAAAGGCACTCTTTAATGTACAGATATTTGGCTAAATAAAGTTTCAGGTACTTTTTTACTTTAAAATTATAATCTTCCTAGCCTTTCCTAGCTTTTTTTTTTAGTTTGGCTTTCAGTCTAACTGGTTTTGTCAACCATACAGTCTGGGTAGTGATTGAAAAATTACGGTGTTTATTAGGTGTGCAAGTAGAAACTCGGCTTTTTTTTGTCAAATTCAACTTTATTGAAAAGATACTGGTTACAAAGATTAATAATCGAAATATTCGCCATTACTATCTACGGCCTTTTGCCATCTATCGGGTAGCTGATGAATGCCTTCGCGATAAAAACTTGGTGGTTTCGAAGCAAAATAGTCATCAAGCCATTTTCGCACATCTTCAACTTTCGTGAACCGTTGGTCTTTTAAATATGACGACATCGAACTGAATAGGTAGTAATCAGAAGGAGCCAAGTCTGGGGAATACGCCGCATGCTGGATAACTTCCCAGCCTAAGGAAAAGATGAGTTCCCGAGTTGATTTTGCTGTATGTGAACGAGCGTTGTCATGCAGCAACATCACTTTCCGCGTTCCTTGGCCCGTAAATGGTCTTTTTTCCTCCAGAGTATCACTTAATTTGATCAATTGAGTACGGTAACGTTCAGCTGTAACAGTTTGACCAGGTTCCAGAAGCTCGTAGTAAATTACTCCTTTCCAATCCCACCAGACACACAATAACACTTTATTGGTATGAATATTCGTTTTTGCAACTGATGTTGACGGCTGACCTGGATCAACCCATGCTTTTCTGCGTTTAGGATTATCATAAAAAATCCATTTTTCATCACCCGTAATGATTTTATGCAAAAAATTCTTTTTTTTTTGAACCGAGAAAGCAAATTTATGCATATGTCAACTCTTCGATTTTTATTGTCTTCCGTTAGTTTATGAGGAACCCATTTTCCTTCCTTCTGTATTTTTCCCATTGCATGCAATCGAAGTGATATTGCTTGGTGAGTAACTCCTAATTTTTGTGCAAGCTCCTCTTGAGTTTGACATGGATTTTCGTCCAGTAAAGATTGAAGTTCTTCGTCTTCAAATTTTTTTACCGCACCTGAACGTGGATCGTCCTCAAGATTAAAATTTCCGTCACGAAATCTTGCAAACCACTTTTTTACTGTTGAATGACTCACAGAATGTTCACCCAAAGTCGAATTAATTAATTCCATAGCTTGTGCAGCATTTTTTTTTCATTTGAAAACAGAATATAACGCAATGGCGTAAATGTTGCTTATCACTTTCCATGTTTATAAAATTGATACACACACAGTGACAGCTTGTAAATAACTGAAACTTATGTTATAAAAACAACAATGACTAACCTACATGTATCTAAAACAACGGGCGAATTAGATGCGTTCAAGATGTTTTTTAATGTAACCAACTTCAGAGCCGAGTTTCTACTTGCACACCTAATAGTAAGCGTTTGATGCCTTATTAAATCAAAACAAAGTTCCATTTAATCCTTCCAAATCCATTTCTGCCTATCGTCTGTCCAAACAATCTGTCTACTTAGAACCCGACATGTATGCTCCCGTGCAGATGTCAAGAAAAGTTAGGGTATTGCTTAATTAGGGAGGCTCGGCGGCGCGTTGCTAAATAACACCGATTTGGAGCAACGTTTGTAAGGCTTAAGAGTCGGCTTGTGTAATCCCTCTCCTACCCCAGTAACGTACGGAACACGTAGAACTGACGCCGAATAGAAAATTACTCTTATTAGCTTACTTCAAAAGCAGGATCCATTGCAAAGAGAATGTTGGAGTTTGAATTTTCGATGATCCAATTTCAATTATAGGTTTCCGAGCTAGATTTAATTTAAGAAACTTTCAAGAAATTATTGTTACCATTTAGGCACAAGAGCCAGCTACCGAGAAACCAGCAATAACATGCTAGTCTGACCTTGTTTCATTAGGATCAAATAACGTTTTTTTTTTTTTTTATTTATTTTTTTTTTTTATTTTTTTTTTTAAAAAAAACATTGCCCCACACTAGGATTTTTCCTGTGTCGTGGGTACAGTTTACAAACATACATGTCACATACACACACAACCAGACCCGAAACAACTATCTGTAGATCATACAAATATTTGTTCCGTGCGGGAATCGAACCCGCGACACCTAGCGCAGCAGTCGATCTCTCAACACACTGCGCCAACCGTGCCGTCCTTACGTTACGTCCGTACGTTAATTGTAGTATTCAAAGAAAATGTCGTAAGTAACATTTTCATACAGCAAGGTATTGCTTTAGTTTTTATACTACCACCTACTACTCCTTTGCATTATATCATGTTGCAAAACATTTTTGTCAATACAATCACGCACTTTTAAGGTTAACAAGAAAACTGTAATAACAAGCACGAACAGCTATTTACGGCTCATAATCCTTCGGATTTGGTGGGTTAAGTCCGTCCAGCCATCCGTTGCTTGGTCGTCGTCATCAATCTTGCTCAGACCCGCATAATCACAGAAAACGTAACCGTGGATTATATGCCGACCTCAATTTTTAAGCGATGCCATATGTCTTATACGCGGCTATATACCGGCTGGGAAAACGGACGGGACGGCTCTATTAATCACAATCCTTCCTTCGCCTTATAAATTAGAATATTTGTTTTCTTGATCGAAGTCTTCTTGGTGAATAGTTTGCAGGGTTTTTGGGGTAAGATATTTGCAAATCAGTCATGTACCTACCTTCACAAAAGCTGACATGAAATCCAACAACGTAGCCGTCGAGGATGCCAAATACCGAGCTAAGTGAAGAAGAGTTAACTGAAAAACGGGTTTGAACTAAAATCCTAGGAACAAGCTGGCATAACTCTAGGAAGAAAAATACCTTAGAAGAATAGAGTTTTTTTTCTGAAAGTATGTAGTGGTAGTAGTGGTACCTATTATCTTTAAAAAAGAACATTAAGGTGATTATGTTGTTGTAGCATTTAAAAATACACAAATGTATTAAAAAGTTTTTCCAAGAACCATATTAATTTAGAATTTTCCCAGTACTAAAGCAAAATTAAACCAAAATATAATCCGTCGTTTACAAAATTATTATCAAATCAAAATCGTTAATATTTTATTCGACAATTTGCTGCTTAAGGGTGAAAGACGCTATCTCAGAAACGGAATGTGCTAATAACGAGATCGAAAAACCCTGCCAAGATAAAGTCAGAGCTTTGGAGGGTGAATTTTAATTAAATGCGTCTACGGACATTAATGAGATGAAAGTGAACTTGGCCCTTTAATCGTGATTTGTTTGTCCTAACGGCCGAGGGTTCACTGCCACGAGTATCAGATAAGTGCGTATACTTTGTATCTTAGGGTTCTTAGGTTACCTTATCGATGGTAAAAGTTTCCTTACGTAGGCTTTCAAATAAACGACCTCATTCGCGTTTATATTGAATATTTTCGTCTGGAAGACTTTTACTGCAAACAAATTGAAGGACGACCAAGTTTATCTAGTGCTAGATAAAAAGGTAAACAAGAAAATATCTCAGTCCCTGATTGGTTTAGATATCTATGTATTTGGATATATGGATACAGGACTATCTGAATTAGGTTGTTCAATAGATAACGTTTCTATAAGAGATTGGGTAGTGGATCATGAACTTTGATTAGATATCAGAATGTTATGCATGCCTATAGTGACATCGGCCTTTCTAATAACGATACAGTGAATGGTTTTGGTCGTGTCCTTCACATTGGTAGGCAGTTCGATAGTGCTTGGTGACCGTACTTAGGCTTTCGATATAGCAATCGAGAAAATAGGAATTTTATACAAAGTATGTGTTGATGCTAGTATAGATAAGAATAGTTCTAGTATAAAATCTATAATAAATGTTTTTCTGATGTGCTTTAGTACTTACTGATTTATTAAAGTGACCAAGTGATAGACGACAAAGGATTATGTGACGAACTGCGACTACCTGATGTGACGGAAGCGACTTTCGTACTAAGGAAGGCTGATATCGGCGTAGGAATCTTAGTTACAGAGAATTTAAATTCCAGTGCTACTAAATCCGTAAAATCAGCTGTTTAAAATTGAAAATTGCGCAGTCTCGACGGTAAAGTCATCTTAGCACAAATAAATAAATCAGGGGCCATATAAAGAGACTTTTAAAACAACACCTGAATGTGGGATTAGTATACAATATGCAAGAAGTGGGTTTAAGTGGTAACGCACGGACTACATCAAATTTTCACAGCCTCGACCCGGAAAAAACTGAAAAAGGTTTTGACAAAACGGTGTCGTTTCGGCTCCCGCGCCTTAAAAGGATTCCGTATTTTCGATCTCAGTGGGACAATAAACCTATTTCTTTTTGTTTTATCTTTCACTTCAGTAGTGCGTCTGAAGAATGATGTTCGGGTCCGAGCTTCGGATCTTATTATTTGTTTTGTGATATACGAGCGGGTCTTTGTTTGACCATCGCCATCGTGTGTCAAATGTTCTGGGTTCTCCTATGCTGAATATATTATGTGAGAGGTGCCATAGTACTCACTTATTATTTTTATTCTATCGATAGCTCGATAATCACAGAGAAATCGTGTATACTGTAATGGACAGATGAGCTAGTCAGCAATGGTGGTCGTGAAGATTCCGCCATTGCTGACTGGCTAATCTCAGCTGGCTGCTCAGCGCTATCGCTAGAAGATCTGAGATATTCGACATTTCTGGATGCTCTTTTTTGTGCCCCTCGTTATTAATATACATTAGTGGAAGTCTAGTGTTCAAGGAATTTCTTGATTCCTATGAATACCTGTTCGATTTTTTTAAGTGAATCTTCACGTCGCGTTCTATTGAGTGATGCTTCCGCGAAATTGTATGGGTATCAGATAAGCTGTGTATGATAGACCGGTTCCATTGGACTACAAATTTTTATACACCGTCTTTCGTATAGTTCAGCACGAACATACATCACACCTGTTTCCTCAACAGTTAGGCAGAGGTGTACTCATGTACATCCACATTTTGCCGATGCCGTAATTAAGTCCCATGTAATAGGGGATGTACCTAATAGCATCTAAGACCGCAATCCCAAACGGACTACTACTGAGATTTTTCTAACAGGAAAGCCCAATAACACTTCCCAACTCGGAAATCGAATCTAGGACGGTCAGCAGCCACGTTTGCGACTAGTAAACTAATGAGCCAGATTCAACAAGAATGAATCCAATAAACCCTAGTTCTAAATATAACTTTGTTTTCAGTACAATTAACGAAAATCACATTTCATTCAGCAGCAATATTTCCAAAGGTATAGTGTGTATTATAATCGGATTTCTATTACTGGTTCACACAATGTTCATTCACTTAGGTCACTAGGTACTCGTTATCCTATTTTCATGCAGCTCAAAGCCTTATGTTGGGTGCCGAGGGAATTGAATATCGTGGCGCCTTGTATCTTGCCGTATGTCAATATGAATGATTATTGAATTTGAACACGGTTCTTGTGAGATGTGGCTACGCTTGCCAAGTTTGTAGTATACGATCGGATATGATGGACTGGATCTGAAATTGAATTTGGATTTCTATGATTTTGAGTTAAATAGAGCCACTTTATTTGTAAAAAATCTTGTTGAAACAACTTTCAAAGAAATATTAAGAAGTCATCAGCAAAAAATACATGTATTTCGTGATAACAGCGGCCATTTTGCCAATTTTTGGGTGTTGTGAATGGCAAGGTTTGGGGTGAGTACGTACCTATCTAGTTAAAAGACAATTTTTTTTCAATGCATTCATAAATTAATTTCTATGAGACAATGACTCTAAAACACGGTTAGTTATTAATATTGACATAGATTCATTGAAGTATTCCGACCATTGATTGAGTGGCAAAAAAATGCAGTATTCAAAAAGTTAAGATTACATTTTAAATCTATTAACAATAAGGGGCGACTTTGACCGCCTCAACTTCAAAGGGAGAATTAGCCAATTGGGGGTGAGATTTGCGGGGCATGTAGTGTAAAGACATCATTTCATATTCATAACTTACGCATACTTAAAACAAATTCCCTTGTTCTATAACATAAAAGCATGTTCACTTTAAAGGGGATGTTGGTTGCAAGTCGTTCACCTTGTGTCAATCGCGATCGATTTGCGACACAGTTAGCGTTGACGGTGACACCCATCTATCATAATGTCTATCAAATCTGCGTGCTATGTGACACGTTATAAGTTGCCATATCGATTTAATAGGCGTTTAATACATCCCACTAGGAATATTATTCTATAATTTTATTGTACACAGTGCACAAGTGTCTTGTCTGAAGGAAGACATCTATTAAATATTTTTACAAGTCTTGGGTTGGTCTGTACTCAAATATATTACTGTCTGTCTGTCTGTACTGTACCCAGCGCGTTGTTGCCGCAGAAGAAATATATTTTCCAATATGACACGCGCGCCACCTACTGTAAGTTAATTGTAATATGCCTGTAAAGTTCCCGCAAGTGCCAGCGCATTTTTTTTAAATCGCAATCACATGAATGGTATGGCAGCACATAAAATATGAACAAACAAACATTGATTTTTATATATTAGATTACATACCATACATGCACAGAACTATCATAGCATCACGCCAGTATTCCACGAAAGGTAAGGCAGAGGTGTACTATTTACACCAACATTTCGCTGATGGTGTTATTAAGTCCCATGTAATAGGGGGCGAGCCTATTGACATCTACCGGTACATTTTCGAACTCCGTGCTGTTATTGAGCATTTCCATTAAGAAAAACTCAATAACATTTTGCCCGATCCGGGAATCGAACTCAAAACTTAACATTCAGTAGTGGCGCTTGCGTCCACTAGACCATTGAGGCAAAACTATAATTTTGATTATTTGTTTCAACCGCTGATGAATCTTTAACCAAGTTGCATACCCTTTCGTTCTTCCCATTTTAAAGATACTACAAATTAAATTACATTAAATTAATACGAAAGAAAACATAATATTCATGACTGTCCTCATTTATTGTATCAATTATTCTCTTGTCTTCTATCTTTTTGTCTTCTGCCCAAGTCTTGTCTGGCCCTCACAAACGCGAAGATGGGACTTTTAAATTTTTTATACATTTTTGGCATGTGTCGAAAATATTTATGTATTCACATGCATAGATGCCTCTAGTTAGATAAGAAAAAAAGGTAAATAAATATATTAGATAGGTATTTTATTTTCAATTGAAACGAAAAATACTGTTTACGTAATTTACAAATCAATACCCATCGCATTCACATAAATGAAAATGACCCTATAAATCCATTTTTTTATTTCAACCCCTACTAAATGACCCTTCTGTTACCCTTCAGGACACTGCAGCAATTTTTTCAAAGCCCCCGTTGAATATTTAAACACTACGTTTTGTACTACAAATTGGATTCTTCAATTTGCATTCTTTATTGCTTACAAATAGGCAGGAGAAGAATGGAGGATAGCTGACGAGATTGTGCCGTTTGGTAACAAAGAACAATTTACCTAGTGAGTGATGTCATAGGGTAAATTACTTTGGGAATAAGTCGGAAGACGATTCGTTTTCATTAGGTTACATTTCGGGTCCTAAGTGTAGTGCATTTATGGGATTTAGTTAATTTGTGGGGTACTTTGGCGCCTAAGTGTTCGGTATGGAACTGTGACCGGTAGATGGCAATTGGCTCACCCCCTATTATAATAGTAGTAGTAGGTGTACAATAGTATGCCTCTGCCTTACCCTTCGGGTGATAGCGTGATGCTATGTTGATATTAATTGAGAAAATATGTCGTGTTGAACATGATGTAATCGAATCTTTTAGGTAGACCCCGTTATTGGAGAATATTTATCAGCTTCTAACATTTTTTGGCATCCACGAAATCGCTGGTTTCATCATTTCCTAGTGATAAAGCCATAATCATCACGCTTAGTAAACGATTGGATTTACGCTTCCCGTTGTCGACATATTGGCATTTTATTGACAACCATGATATCGCACATTATTGAAACGGGATTCTGCAATGATACATTTTTATTCAAAAATGCACTTAATATGTCTGCCGACATTCTGTGGTATCAAGCATCATAGAGTGACGTCACAGGCGACCCATATAGCCTAACATTTGTCACCTGAGCACGTGACCTAAATTATACCTGTACAAGTTATTTTTGTTCTAACTCAGCTATAGAAATAATACATATATCGGTTTAGTCGTGTATGCTTGCGACATATGTCATCTTGTGACACGTGTCAAAAATAATAGAACCACAACATTTACACGTGTTAAATTTAAGAAATGCTGTGACCCATTTTTTTTTGTTGAGTTATTATTTTGAGCAGAAAAATAAGTTGTTATGCTCTTTGAGGCACAAACTGTATTTGAGTCGGGAACTGGCCAAAATTTACTACGTATTACAATGAAGTACATGTATAATGTTTAGGCCTCTAGGTCTCTGAAAGCCTGTACATATTTATGATCAGTTAACCTGAGGCCTGCTGTCTCTGTCTGATATCTTTTTAGCTGCTCTCATCGGTTCACCATAATAAACAATCAATTACACCCGATCAGAATTAATATGAGATGTGTCACCCACCGATTTCATTAGGCGTTCAGAAATTGGTGATTAGTGAAAATAGATGTAAACAGTAATATCATAGATATTTGACAGTACCTAATTGAAGTTGTTGATGAACATGTCGTGGTATAATTATTTTATGTAGTCCGCGCACTCTGATTTTATCGGTATTGGGAATATTCATGTCACATGTATTTATTTACACAAAGACTCGAAACTATTATATATCCTACTTCCTACTTAATCCTATCCTACTAATATTATAAATGTGAAAGTTTGCGAGGATGGATGGATGGATGGATGGATATTTATTATATATCTGGATGAAATTTGGCACAGAGATAGATTATTATCTGGAATAGCACATAGGCTACTTTTTATGCCGGAAAAATGTACGGGTTCGTAAACCACGCGGGCGAAGCCGCGGGTGGAAGCATAAATTACACGATTGGCGCAGTGGTTGAGCGATCGACTGCTGCGCTACGTGTCACTGGTTCGATTCCCGCACGGAAAAAATCTTTTTATGATCTACAAATGGTTGTTTCGGGTCTGGGTGTATGTCTACGTGAATATTTGTGTTAGCATATGCATCCACGATACAGGAACGATTCAAGTGTAGGGCAAAGATTTTTAAAATAAGAAAGATAAATCATTTAAATATATGGTCCGTGCGGGCATCGAACCTGCAACAAGTGGTGCAGAAAGTTAATGGTTTAGCCCCTACACTGGTCAGGCACCTGTGCTTGACAGATATGGTGTCTGTTAGGGCCATGTCAGTCCGTGGTGACTGACGGTAAAGCATATAATTGAAATGATGGCAGGGAGCTGTCCGGCACGTTTAGCGCGTTATTCTCTATTGGAATTGCCTGATAAAGCCCCAGACAAACTATGTTAAGCTTGGCCTAACATTTTTACATATAGAATTGAGTTTATTGTATGTTTTCTAGGAAAAATAAAATAAGACACAGTGAAATTAATTTTACAAAAAAATACCTTTGGAAACAAAAAATAAATTGTCATATATTGTAATTTACGTCAAAATAACACCTATTACGAAAAAAAAGGCCGTCATCGAAAGTTTGCTATGGCAGATAACATGTTAAAGCAGTGAATGCAAAAAATTCTCTGGAAACCATATCTGGGAAAAAGATTTTTAGTTCCACAACTCATGATTTGTTTATGATTCTTATGAGAAAAATCTGTGTTCCAACACGAACCGGGCGCGGCGGAGTGATTGCCTTATTTTGCACAAGCGAGAATTTATTTCACACCTACGTAATCTACTATCAGTGCGTAATACGCAATGCTTAGCAATCTTGAAGGTAAGGTACAGATTTTCACGCGTGTGTAGTCCCGAAGAAATGTAATGTGTAAATTATAAGCCTACTTTGTATGTAGGTAGATTTTCTTCTTTTCATCCTAACTTTTCTTGGCTTTGACGTATAATTATAGCGTATCATTTTCACAATTATTAACTTTTTTATGTTGAGAATTCTTCAAGGAAAAGCTTAACCCATATTCACGCATTCGGAATCATGTTTATTGGTTGAATTCCTAACACTGTTCCAATTTCGATACGTACTGGCCATAATTATACTTAATAAGGAAAAAAAAACGTTTTTCATTGTCAGAATAATTTCTCTGTGAAAGAATACAATTCAAGTGGTTTGAAGTATCGATTTATTAAATTCAAAAAACAAGTTTGTATCTATAAGAAGGTTCACAAATATCATAAAAAATTAAAAAATATTTGAAGTTGCTTTTAAATTAATTGAATTTCGTTGTTCCACGTGACTTCTAATAATAGATACTTCAGTCGCCAATACTCGAAACAACACTCGAAGCAGACAAGTCTATACCACATAATAAATTACAACATATCTATGTTGCCCTAAATACTGCAAGTAAATTATTTTGATAAAGCGCACGTAATTATCAAATTTATTCTATTAAAATGTTAATTTCTTTGAGTGTTGCCAGATCAATAACCTTTAATTCAATTAAGTATTCAGGTGTAATGGTATTGTCCTTTATTTCAATTCGAATTAATTGTAACTGACACGAAGGATGGCGTGACGGAGTTTGTCGCAGATATCAAGGCCCATCGCCAGATAACTGTCTATTTCGTCAAATACAAATTATTCTAATTTCGTTATAGAGTTTGACGCTACATTATTAATGAAGTGTTTTAATGATACCTGATAAAGAAAATGATTGAATTTTCTTGAGTTATGTGTTTTGGATGGATAACATTTTTATAAGCCAACATTTATGAATATGTTCTTTACATATTATAGTAGTTACTCACCCGCCCCTACTTCGTACAGGTGCAATTTACTAATGAAGAAAAATAAGAAGTTATTGAGATTTTCATACAAAAATATCATCCAAATTTCCGACATTTCTGGTGGATTTTTCCAAAAGAATTCTTTCATACCTCGTCTTATTCTTCAGACCTCCTCTTGAAGATTACGAATACAACACAAAAAAAAAACGCCGTTAGCCGTTTGCAAGTGATGATCTTTATCATAAATAATATGCGGCAGTTGATTTGTATTTTTTGTCTTTACGTTAGTTACTGCGTCTTAAACATGCTATAAGTATGTGCTATACGTAGGTATCTTAAACATAAAAGCAAGAGTCCAAACCCATTTACTTAATGCAATACGAACTCAAGTGGATTCCTTTCCAGTTTACACATCCCCCAAACAGACAAAAAGTCCCATAACACACGCCATATAAATACACCTTACCATTCCGTATAATTCGACGTGCTGCCTACTATAAAGTGACCACACGACATTACTTTTTCATTCTCACCTCAACTTACAAATTCCGGGCACAGTACACCGCGACTCCGCAGAGAGTCGCTACTATTTTTGAAACACAACCACGGCCCTAATTTCGGAGACACCGCGGCCGCCGCAATTCGTAAAGTCGGCTAAGTTAGTGCAACTGGCCTACGTCACATGGGCATACATAGAGTAAATAAACCCGGAGTTTTTGCCCGGAATTGTGTTGTAGATTGTTTTAATCTCGCCTCGCAGTCGTGATAAGCTTTTTTCGTTTGTAGTTTTTAGGTTAACTATATTCTAAACTGGGGACATATGTTTCTGTTTTTTATGCTGTGGTCACTGAAAAGTTATTTTTGTTTAAACGGGATTAAGCGCAGCTTTAGGAACATTATCTTGCACATTGTTGTACTGAGTGAAACATGTGGAAATTAGTACGCTTTATATGTGTAGTTCTCAGTAATTTTACTCAATTTATATTAAACAGAGGTATGAAAATACGTGTTGCCCTTAAAGACACCATCAGTTCTGTCTTCTGCTTACTTGCAACAAGTTATAGCAAGGAAATAAATCAAATCAAATGAGGTTATAATTTTGTGTTACCCCAAAGTACGATGTCAGACAAAGGTAATGCCCGGAGCGGTGCAGATCGGTAAGGGCAGAGTCTCCTGTTCCAGACTTTTTTATTGTGGTATCTTGTCTGAAGTGTTTGTAAACGAATTACAACGATGTATATTGATTTTCTTCGAAACACTACATTGGTTACATTTATTTTTATTACACAAAATCTATTTAGATTTCAGATCAGTCGGTTTGAATTTAAGTCAAGTGACATATTATTTTTAATCCCGAACCAAGAAAAGAGGGAATTGTAAGAGTTCTTGGTTCCATAATGCACCGTCTAAGAAGTAATAGGTATTATCAAATACCTAAATAACGTAACCAGCACTATTAAACGCATGCCTAAAATTAAAATCCCCACATCGTATCAAGCTCCGTAAATGTAAAGTTCACACAAACCGACACTTTGGCGTAATTCTGGCCGAAGTTGAAATTCCGGCAGTTGCATGTTAAAGTAAACATATGAAATGGGCTAGTGGCCACTGGCGTGTGTGTCCATGCATAACTGAGATTATTTTACGACGTGTTATTGTCGACTGGCAAAATATCGCATATCGCATGCCAAACGGCCTAGAGAAGGTCCTTTGGTACGAAGGACGTAACATACCTAGCAAATTGTTGTGTGTGTAAACAGCCTAATTTATGATATCTTAGTACCCGTGTGTGATAAAGTTTAATGACTTTGGTTGATATACGAAGGATGATGTGGAAAATAGGTTTGTTGGTATTGGGTAAGAACATTTACATAACATAAAACTCACACTAGTTTGTTGAAGACGGAATTGGCTTCGCGTAAAATTAGAAATTCGCAAGATAACAAAGGCTAGTGAAGCTTTCAGAATGCATAACGCTATCTATCTTAAGTTTTTTTTTTAAGAAATGGCCCTTGAATTTTTTTTGAATGCGTTTATTTGAAGAAATGAGGTGTAGAATATAGGTTTATCAGACATTAAAATTTCAAACACCAGGATTTAACCGATGCAATTTTTGAGTCCCATGTAATACAGGACGAGCCTATTACCATCTACCGGGCACAGATCTAAATTCGTGCTCTTATTTAATATAAATATAGAGAAAAACCTAGTAACAATTTGTCTGAACCGGGAATCGAACCCGGGATGAGCAGTCGCGCTCTAACCCACTAGACCGATGAGGTAGTATCAAGATTTATTGTTCTATATTTTTTTGCATAAATCTTATTGTAAGTAACAAAAGTCTAAGGTGGACCTAATTTATTAATTGGATTTGATTTTAAACCTTTCACTATAATGAAAAGTGCTCGGCAACAGAGTAGTTAAAAAGTTTGCATCGTTAGTTCGTGACCAATTTGTTAGTCACCACTACTATTACCTAGCTATATTCTATGTTTCTAGAAAAATAAAACGTATCTAGTACCTAATATGGTCGGGTTTTCCATACAACCTTACATAAACCATCGATGTAAGTAATTAGGTCAAAAATTCAACAAACCTCAGAACAACTCTCAATAAGAAACAAAAATTTCAAGTACCAGGCAAGCATAAATCCGCTTCAGTATTAAAGTGACTTCGGTTATTAGGGAAAAACATGAAGGTTTAAAAAATACACTGGGGCGTACGCAATATGGTTGGCACGGCGTTCTCGTTACGAGCCGGGGCAGCCATAACTTACCCAAGTTTATGGGGAAGGTTCGCCGCCCGTCTAAATATTTAGGAAATAATTACATAAGTACCCACAGTGTATGTACGACGCTGTATGTAAGCGTATCTACGAAATATTGAAGCGGTGTTGAAATAACAGTGAATTTCTGCCTGTTTTCAGCTACATGAGAATAATTAAGTCTGGCTTTGTATGACTATGAGTAGTCTGTTTCTTTACAGTTTCAACAATCTGTGCTTGTTTTCTGCGCGTGAATAATTAAGTGAGTTAAATCATACGTGTAGTGCCTGCATAAGTAACTTCAAACGAGTACATAAAATACGTTATTTGTTTTTCAAATTGCTTTGAGACTGTAATGTTAGTTCTATTTTTAAATGTAAATAGCTTATAAAAAAAAGAGACTAGTTTTAGTTATTTTTGTCGTCAAAGAACTTCCAAAACGCAAAATAAAATATTCGATAGATGATATATTTCTTTTCTTATCTCGTAAGTAATTAAAAATGAGTAGGTATAGGTATTCTTGAAAGTTACCTACATAATACTTATAAAAATGTTAATTAAATAATAATTTAATCGTAATATAAAAATTGTACTGTGTATTTGTTTTTTTTTTTTAATGCTTTTACTATTAATGCTTTTACTATATTTTCTTTGCTATTACGCCATACGCCAAAAAAGCAATCTCTTTACGAAATTTATTTTAAATTTGTTCTAAAGTAAACATCGAAGTTAACGGTTTGGACATTGACCGAACTAACTAATCGCTCACCAGTCACTAGAGGCGCGCTAAATGAAACACTTTTAACTTTCAACGATATCGATTAACTTCACCCTCTATGAACGAATAAAATGAACTGAAATCCTTTTCAACTATTTAAGTTCATGACTAAAGGCAAAAGACTTTACGAACTTAAATTAAATGTCTTTAAAAAGACTTTAAAATTTTTAACATGACTTTTTATTGATGTTGATGGAGTGACGTAGCGAATATTGTGAGACTTCAAGTTGATGTGTGAAAAACGGTCACCCTTCCAGGGACTGACCTCAATATTACTATTATTAAATAACACCTAAAATATTACTAGCTACAATAAATCGGAAAACGCTGTTTGGCTATTTGCTATAATCACTATGCTAGGCAAATTGAGATGATTCTATATTTTTGTTTCAATATGCAAGTTACGTATGATATTTTGCTTCAATACTTGTTGCAACATATTATATTACATCGTGCAACACTGAAATGTGGAAGTTTTATATTATATGAAATTGTTGCCGACAATTGCGAGCAATAAGTTAAGGGCTGTGAAGTCAGCGATTTGGATTTGTTGTTTTGTTTTATTTTTAGGATTAGAGAATTTATTCAATAAAGTATATTTTTTTGTCTTATTAGGTTTTATTTTAGGTAACTTTAAATCTTAATCCTCAGGTTTTCATAAAAGTCGCGTTTTCCATACTATTGTATTTGTGATTGGTATATTTCTACACAGGACTAATACACGAGTGCTACTTACTAATGAAGAAAATGAGAAATTTCATAAAAAAATACAATCGAAATTTCAGATTTTTACGGTAGTTTAAAAAAAAACATCTCTTTTATACAAACCTAGTGCGCACAAATACGAACGCAATAAAAAAAGAAAAACAAACCAGCCAAATCGGTCGAGCCGTTCTCAAGTGATGATCTTACATATATGCGGCAATTATTTATATTTGTATTTTAAGAGGTCAATAAAATGCGTTGTAATCAACATTTTAAGATTCAAACACCAATCAATATTGACTTGGTGTCATTAGGCCTAAGTAAGACGTCCACTAATACTAAATTCTAAAACGCGATCTCCCGCTAGTTTCATGGCCATGTGATTTAACACGAGGACACAGGTTGACACGTCCCTGCACTAAACACCGACATGTGTCTGCCGATGCTCCGCTTTGGACACGGTTCAGGCTTTATTTCCGTTACTATGTATGAGCCGAAACAGGACGGCGAATTTTTAAATTGAATCTTGTATTTTATTTTATTTTCGGGATTTGATTTGAGGGTATTTTTGGATGTTGCGCCTGTGTAGTTTTCATATTTTGTAAGGTTTCGATGTTCAGCTTTGACACTAGCAAATAATGTATTGGTATCATGGGCCTTGGCAGTGTGGTTGAGTGTTGGTCATGTGTCTTACTGCTGCTGTTACTGCTGCTGGAGTATATTAAAAAAAATTGTTACCCAAGATGCAGAAGAAGTATTATAACTACAGTTAACAGTCATAAATCTCACCCACACCCGGAATAACTACATGTAGGCCACACAAATATTACTTATATTTACAATATGTAGAATTTTAAAAAGTCTAATATATTGTTTATAAAGAAATTTAAGCTTTTTGAATGAAATTTACGGAATCATCAGGGCTCTAAGGAATTAGGGTTTTTCTTTTTTGAAACTGTCCTAATTTTAACCTAAAATATGTGGGTGATGGAAAGTTTAGCCAATCAGCAAGGTTCATAATGGCACTGCCCCAGGTTAACTCAATGAGTTGCTCCCAGTCTCAGTGAGTTGGTCCTAGTCTTGGTGACACACTGAGTATCAACACAAACTCCGTCTCTCAGGCCACAGCTATCTCCCATTCATTATTATTAGTAGAACCAACGTTATGTTGTTAATTAGCTAACAACAGTATAACCCTAATGTAATTAATTAGTCGTATAATTTAATATAATGAACACGTTTGTGGTCGTTTGTGTATTGTTTGTATAATGAGGTTTACTTAAATTTTCATTTAGTTCGCAGCTGTCTATTTTATAAATCACTATAAACCATAGGTATTAGGTAGCTAAACTGGCTGCAGATAAGAATTGCGAAAAAATATATGAACCTCATCAAAAGTGTATTTAAACGATATATACGTACATTTAATGTTCACAGGCGAATGAAAGAATACTTTTGAACCAATCTCATATTATGTTTGTCAAAATACGACTGTGGTTTTTTCTGACTGTTAGATATAAACCCCTAAGTAATGCTACCATGAAAGTCCCATCAAAATCGGTCCACAAGTTTTTAAGTTAAAGTATTCAAATAGACAGATAGAAATCTTTAAAAAATCTTAAAACTTATGAAGAATATTTGGGTTTCTCATTATACCTAGCACAGGCTTTAGTCTCCTACCCGAAATTGACCTGTAAAAATTGAACAACTTCTTGCTGTGTGCCCGGAAGATTTAGTTGGCGTACAAGGCGGGCTTCACCACACTAAATAGAGGCTTGTCAAACAAACGCCCCAACTCTCGCAGGTTAAGTTTGGGGACGTGACGGGGCATCGAACTATTGCAGTCTCAATTTTATCTCAAATTGTTAGTCGCGTACATCTCCCGGGAAATGTGAAAGATATACACTTGAATGTGCTGTTGATATATCGAGTAGTAGTTTGCAGACCTCTGAACGTGCAATTAATGTTTTCAGAATTAATATTGTTTGTCCCCAGTGTTCATGAAAAAATGTATGGGAGCAGGGATTACAAACATTCGTAGATCTTTCTAGTATTTTGAATATAATATGGAACTGAGAGGAAAAAATGTGCATTTAAAATCTTTTGCAAATCGTATTGAAGGGAAAATCAGTATGCGATTCTCGATCCAAATATTTATGTAAAAAAAAATAGGACGTTATCATTTCACCCAGTTATCTAATAAAATACTTAAGTCAAAATGAAACCAACCTTATTAAAGGCCATTAGTCGCATGCGCAAGAAGTAGTCCTCACTTTGTGAATCAATATATTCATTTGCCATTAATACGTGTTTTGTAATTACTATGTAGTATGGATCCTTCTTACCTAAGAATAAAAAATATAGGTATATTTAGAAATTTTCTAACAGAAAAACAAAACCAAATTTTCCGAAACTGGAAATGGGTAACAAGAGAGCTGTTAGCACGGTTTGGAAACAGAAATATCGTTTCCACGGAACAAATTTAGGTGATAGCACCTACCGAACTAAGTTCATTTATTCCATCTGCCATCCGCTTACTTTAAGTAAATTCAGTTACGCAACCTTAATTAACAGGAAAAAAGGACACCATCCTTGCAGGTACTTCTTTATTTGGAGGTCAAACGTATAAGATTCATGATTCTAATCAAAGTGTAATTAAAGGAAAAGGAAACCACTGAATGTTGCAGGGTTTATGTAACTGTTAATTAATTTGCTTACGGGATTACGGGCTTTATTGATGTGATAGGAAAGGTTATAATTGCGTGCAGGGTTTTCGAAACATTCTGCCTTAATTTTCCGATAACAGTCTTTTTATTCCGCGTCTTAACATCGTTTTTGAGTCATCAGACTTAATTTTTCTTTTTGCTAATGTTGGATACGTAGCTAGAGCGACGAGTTGCTCTCGACGAGGTACAAATTAGGTAAAAAAAGTCAACTTAAATAATTAGATTTAATTTGCAGTTGGAAAGTCTAAAGTTCGGGGCTAAGTAAAGTCTGGTACCATTTAGAAAAGTCATTTGCAGAACTTTGTTTCTTTGGGCACGCACAATCCTTTGCAGATATAGGCGGGCATTAGGTGAAATGTCCGATAAGACGGCACTATTATTTTATTAACACAGCCCGAATTCACTTAGCTTTAGTCGAGTGAAAAGAAATTTCATCTATTTACTTTGGCCGGTCCCAGCTATTGGGTCCAGGCCGCTTTCATTCGTACTCTCGACGTTAAGTGGACACACTTAAGTGCTGTTTGGTCAGGAGGGATTTACCTTTGCTCTTTTCCCTTCAACCTTATCCCACTCAATCAGAAGCGAGGCTTAACTCTTAAAACGTTTTTGCTTTGTAATTTTTCGTCCCTCATTTTGCTTTTGTTGTTGTATCTGTGACGTTCTTGAAATTACAGGAAAACGTAAGATTATATGAATCGTCTAAAGAAGTTGCTATGGTGATTCAGAAATAAAATGTAGCGAGAATTAACGAAGTAGAAGGTACTTTGATCTGCGAAGCGTTTGGAGAATTGGTAGTATCGACGAATTTTCTTATTCCTTAAAGAATAAAGCTTCGGTTGCTCTACTTCAGCCAGTGTAAGGTTTTTGAAACCATCAAATTAAGTCACAAGAATTGCCGCGTATATTTCACGCTTTTCAAAGGGTTGACCCCTTCTAAGGCCCGAGTGTTCCGACCGCAGCAATTTTGTTATTTGTCGTTTGTATTCAGGTACAGCCGTGCAGCACGTACCGTGGACATGGGACTTCACTTTGCTTCTTTATTTTTTCCTCATAGTTCTCACGTCAACGTTTCCACTGCGACAGTTTTTTGTTTGTCCGTAATAGGGAGCTACGGATCCCTCTGTACGGAGTTAGCTGATGTTATTTTGAACGACTGAAAAATGTGTTTGGTATTCGTCGAGTTGTCTGATGGGTTTGTGAATCTGAATGTTGTATTTTACTTCTAAAGTATCGCGAAGTTGTTCATGTTTTATACGAAATACGGTACACTGCTGACATTTTAAACAGGTGGTAACTTTCATATTTCTTCACGTTTGGATAGCATTTTTTTTTGTTTTTTTCATATTTTTCCTGGCTAATAAAAATTGATCACTATGGTTCAAAACTTCCCGTGAATCTCTTATCGTAAACCCGATATGTTTGTGAGCTCATGTGAAACACGGTAACCTATTTTCCCCGAATGACTCCTGCATCGTGGGAAAACATGCAGCTGACATGATGTTTTTCGGGTCAGTACAGACAAATTTACCCAGCTCCAAGCAAATGTAGCCTCATGTATGTATATAATCACTATAATTAGCAAGGTCCAAAAACTACTTTGAAGTAAAAAAAAAGACCAGTATGTACTGACCGGCTACTAGTGCGTACTGGGGGGTAAGCCAGGGTATACGGGGTGGTAAGCAGTAGATAAACAGTTTATATTTACTCATCTGCCCCTAAAAGAGGATAATGTTTTTCTTAGTTTTAATCAGCTCACGTGGGAGAATTCAAAATTATTTTTAGAAGGTTTCGTTGGTAAAGGCCAATCTCCTATTTATATTTTATCCGGGCTGTGTTTAGGGTAGAATTTTCAAGAAATCGATACGGAACCTTTCACGTGGATGCTTCTTCACATTTAGTATGCGGATCGCGATCCAAGTGTGTTACGCTCTCCTTCGTCGAAAAGGTACTCTATAATTTTATTTTCCGACCAGAATGTAGTTACCGAAGTAACTGATACTTTTATAAGAGATATTTCACTCGTTGTTTATGTCTCTCCTTTTGATCAAGGGTAAATTGAGTTGTGTCTTAGCGTATTGAAATGGTTCCATTTCATAACTCTTATTTTACGTATCGTTTGTACCTTGTTTATTTAAAATTGTCAATATTTAACCAGAACAGGATCAGAGGTTTTTTAAGATCGGAACTGCTGCATTGGTCTGGAATTTTTGATATACTTCGACAAAACCAAAATGTATAGTGACAAATTACGTAGATCTATTTATTTCTACGACCTAGCTGTGTATTTAGCCTGAAGATTTTTATTTCTTCTCAAATGACGAAATGAATAAAATTAATTGGACGACTAGGAGTTCCACGCTTAGCCTTAGGTCAGCAACGCATGCGTAATCAGTTCATGGACGGCAGTTAGCACTTACCATAACGTGATCTGCAGCTCCATTTGCTACCAAAAACATAAACTACTTCGATATAATTACGTATTTAAACCAATCCAAAATTCATATTCCTTTGTACTTCATAAGTCAAACAAACTATAAATCTTTGTAAGATTTTCCTCAAAGATTCTCTATCTTTCCAGGGGAGCTACACCTTTAACATTTGCGTACTACAATGAGTCACATGTATTGCCGGCGACCCTATCCGTATCCGTCACGACACTAACGAGTAGCGACCCTATCGATAAGAACTTCTCCTCACGTGCCGTGACTTTCAGTCGACTTTGTTTACCGAACGTTTGTTGTCATGTTTGACTTGACTTCTTTGCTGTTTGATTTTTTGACGTCGTGTGGAACCTGTATCGAAGCGATGAAAGTACTTTGAAATGTGCTGGCTGGGATTTGAATATATTCAGTATTTGGTGGAAGAAAAATATGAAGTTAGGAGTAGTGGAATTATAGGGTTGGTAAGAAAATTAAGTTGTTTGATTTTCAAAGTTCAGTTTAAGTTTTCAAAGGCCATTAAAGCACGCATATTTGCTGTATAGTATTTATTTTTATATACTCGTTATTTTCTTGTTTTAGCTGATACAGAGGTACTTTTAGAGTACATTAATCCTTTTCTGGGGTTGACCTGACAATTTTTAATGAACATTAAATATAAGCAAAATATTATATTATAAAAATCAAAAGTATTTACTCGTTATCTAAATTACCTATAGTAAAAAAATGCGTGAACGCGTAGTTGCATTATACGCGAAACTCAATTCATCGACTATTGCTAGGCACCTATTCTTAGGATAGCGTCAAAGGGGCTTTGAAATCCTGACACAATGAGGGGGAACTCACTCCCAGTGTGAAACGTTACCTGGACTTTCTGGCGCACTAGTTACGTTGATAATAGGACCCCTAGTCCTGGGACGAACATGATACTCCTGTATACTGGATAACTTTGGATGGATACTATCTAGTTATGTAGCTACGGCTATATTTACTTTCACAGGTTCACAGTTTCGTATGTAGGATAAAGTTTAGCCGATATTGCTTCACCCACACTATCTTTCGCGCTTCAAAACAATTTTTTCAGCCCTAGATTTGAGGTGTATGATTAGTGCGGTGTCTTAATTTCGGATTTGGATTGATTTTTTAAATTGAGAATAATTTATCACACTGAAAAGATGAAATTATGCTTGATATGCTTGTGTTATGAGATTGTTCTGTGGAATTGTCCCGGTATATTACAATAGGCGCATTTATTATTAAATGGGACTTAATAACGGCATCGGTAATATATGGGTGCACAATTAAATAATATTGCTTTGTCTAACGCTTCGAGCAATACAGGCTTGAGGCTATTTTGTTAAGTTCCTAGTATTTTTGTTTCACAAAGGTGCCATTATTGATTATACCTTACAAAAATTCCAAGATTTTTACGATCTGATAGTAAAATAACAAAAAAGTAGTACTCAGTTAATCAGGCAACCAATAAATAATTTAGTACAAACGTTTTACTGAAATGATTTAAATTCGGTAATCTGTATACTGTGGTTTTGATCATATAAAATTTAAAAGCGATTACGCATATTGATTTCGTTTCAGTGAATGATGCTTTGCGTTTAAATGGCAAACATAACTGTGGATATATTTCTTAATCATCGAAGTTATATAGAATTTAAAAGCTATAGCAAGTAACGAGTTTCTTTTTTTTTTAAACGCATCACACTAGGATTTCTTCTGTATCGTGGGTACAGTTTATAAACACGTACATGTCACATGCACATACAATTAGACCCGAAACAACTATCTGTAGATCATACAAATATTTGTTCAAGTTTGTGTCACGTAGCGCAGAAATCTAATCGCTTAGCCACTGCGTCAACCGTGTCGTTTTATACATGTCATTTCAATGAAAATAAATGTTCACTAGATTTGTATTCACAAATGAAGATCAGAGGTGTTGTGCCTGATATCTTTGTTACCTTGCATTTTTATGATAAAGATTTAACTTTCGTCGTTGTTAAGTAACATTAAATACTGTCAAAAATGCTGTATTTTTCATTTAATTTTCTGTTTAAGAAACATTATATACTGCCAAAACATGCTGTACTTATTATTTTTCCTTAAAGGATGATGACTAAGAAATTTGTATACCACAGCAGTAACAATCAAAATCACAAATGAGTCGTTCTAATTTTACCTAACAACAGTAAGTAAAATAAAAACCTTTACAAAATACTGACTATATTAAATTACATGACAAAGTATTTGACCATGACACGTCAAATGTGGCCTTAGCAGCTAAACAAGGACCTTTCTTTGTTATAAGGGAAGTGAATATTTTTAGATACATTACGAATAATTTAACTTATCAGATCAAGGTATCTTCGCAAATCTAGCGTTCAACGTTCATGGTAAAGGAACATTGTATGGCACGATAGCATCAGAATTCGGCTTGTCAGTCTATGAATATAATTTGCGAGATTTATAGAGCGGCTCCACGTCCGTGACATCCAGTTGCGGAAATTTATTCAATGGCTACCAACTGATCCCTATAAAATCAAATATAACGAATTGAGTTTCTTTATACATTGTTGCCTATTTTATGTGCGACCCGGATTTATAAGATTTCTTGGGTTTCATCCTCTCTTTGTCCGATTTCCGAATTCATATTGTCATGACATTTTCCGTTACGTATCTGTTATTCTGTTTAAGTATTTTATTACAATAACTGTGAGGCGTATCTGGAATGTTCGTTTATTGTTTTAATTTAATATTATTAGTTGAAAAATTTGCGTTATTCAAAAGGAGTCAGTAACTGCGTAACGTGCCTTTAACAATGTAGTCAAATTCAAAGATTTTATTTTCATCGGGCTTTTCCCCTCATAACGTCGAGACTCTAGATGCAAGGTTACAAAGGTGGGTGACGAGACTGGAGAAAAACTCTATTCTTAAGTCTCTTATCAAAAAAAGTGTGTTACAGTTTATGATCTTAAATTAAACATTCATAGAAAAATACTGAAAATATATAAATATACCTACTAGCTTTCGCCAGTGGCTTCGCCCGCGTGGATTATAAACCCGTGCATTTTTCGGGTCACACGTAGCGCCATCTAGCGTTCTAAAGCAATTGTGACCGTCGAAAGTTATTGTTCTTTCCTTCGGGAGCAGTAATTTTTTTCGATGAATACATTTCATAGAAATTACTGCTCCCTATGTCCTTTTCTGTATCCCTGACAACTTATATGCAAAATTTCATGATGATCGGTACAGTGGTTTAGGCGTGAAAAGGTAACAAACAAACAAAGAAGCTTACTTTCGCATTTATAATATTAGTTAGGATTTTGCAATCAGATCTTCACCATCGATGGATCGCTACATGCTTTAAGGGTGGCTACATCCCGGATACAATGGTGCAGATAAATCCCTACTATTATGGGTTCATCAATCCAATAATGGGGGTCGTATAGGACCGTGGGTTAGCACTAAATACGGGGTATCGTTCGCAATGAAATTTACTAGGGGGAGGAAGACACATAGCTGTGGTCGGTTAATTTATGGCATGTTTTTTGTATACGGGCCGGATAATGGTCTTAATGGGTCTTTGGGCTGGCTGATAAGCCTTCGTCTGTACTGATTTCATTGTAATATGGAACTTTCGGAACTGAACTATATTTGCCTTATCATTCCGATGGGTCCAATAGGAGATAACAGTTTAGGTAGGATATTCTAAATACCAGAGGTGTACCATTATACGGTCACGATGCCGTTATTGAGTCCCATATTATGGGGGCGAACGTATTGCCACCCAGATCCGGCACAGTTCCAGACTTCGTACTGCTACTGAGAAATTCTATGCAGAAAATCTAATAACAATTTGCTCAACTCGGGAATCGAACCCAGGACCTCACGTTTGGGCAACTAGACCAATGAGGCTATCATGGTAATGGTACTTTTCTGCCTAACCCTTCGGGGAATACGGGCGTGATGCTATGTTAGTTATATTATATTCTAAATTTTCTCGGGTTTACATAGTCACAAGATCACTTTCCTCTGGCGACTCCACCCTCGCATCTTACTATCTAGCTTTTGCTTTTATTCCACCAGTATTCTGAGTTACTGTATTAAATGAAATTCGAAATTGTATCAAAAATATTCTGCAACTGTCGGCGATTTGCACATTTTGATTGGTATTTGTTTAGAAAATTATTTTCCGAGAATAGTTGAGTTTGAATTTCACGTTTAACTTACGGGTTAAGAAACAATAGAGGTCTTTCTGTAAACAACCTTTTGGAAAATTATTTCCAAAGCGTATTAACATCAACATTTGTGGCTACAAAAGCTATTTACGAAGGAAACCGCATTTATCGTGAAAATCAATGGGGTGAAGAAGTTATGTCTGATTTCTATCGATACATGGGTTGTTGAACTTCGTGGAACTTTTGACGGTTCAAGTTTTAAAGTCACGTGACGTCATAAGGTCGAGGCTTCGGACAATACCTTATGACTTATGTGTGAATGACATATACTTTACACAACAATAGAATTAAGTACAAAATCAACTGTTTATTCTATTTGTATTTGTTTATTAAAGGGTTTGTACGATATTCTGTAACGGTCGCCTTTCTTCAGGGTGAACTTTTTTGTTTAGGGGTGAACGCACTTGGATATGTGTCTTCTTTTTGGGTACATTATTATTAATATTTTTTTATTACATAGGCTGCGACATGCGTCCTGCGGCCAGTATAGATTTAATTTCTATGCTTTATGCATTGAATCGTTACCCCATAATAAGATGTATGTATTTCGTCTACAGTTTACAAACATACATCTCACATACACAGATCCTAAACAGCTATCTGTAAGCTATACATATATTGGATCGCTACACGCAGTGCAGAAAGCTTATCGCTTAGCCAATGCACCAATCGTTCCATCGCAAAAAGTTGCCGCATTGTCTTGGTAACTTATAAGACAACACCTGTACCTATGTGTATTCAAGCAACTAAAAGTTTTTTTAAGACTTCTTCATTGGTCTAGTAGTCGTAAGGGCGACTGCTGAGCGTGAGGTCCACGGAGGTTTCGATTTCCGAGTCGGGCAAAGCGTTATTGGGTTTTTTCTGTATAGAATTCAAAGTAGTAAGAGGAGGCTAGTAGGAGTTTGGAGCTCAAAGTCAAAGTCAAAGTCAAAGTTTTTTATTTCAAGTAGGCCTTTTCAGGCACTTTTAAAAAGTCGAGACTCTAGGCGCACGGTTCCAAAGGGGGTAGGTCCTATGGAGAAGAGACCGGCAAGAAACTCCATGGATACTCTTTTCAAAAACAAAAAGTTAATTTACAATTAAAATCTTAAATTAACATGCATTATATAAGAAAAAATACAAACTTAATAGAATGCTACTTACACAATGAGGCAATACAACATGAGTTAAACAAATGTTTCGAATATAAACTAAAAACGGGATAAACAGATCAAAGCGGATAAAACAGAAATAAAAAAATACAAAAAAGAATACAAAATATTGAATCATCAAGAATGTCCAGATATGTAAAGTGAATCTAATATAAAATAGAATTAGTAGACACAATGGATAACCAGGGAAAAAAAAAAAGCTGTGCCTGGGTGATGGCAATAGGCTCGCCCCCTATTACAAGGGACTTAATAACAGCATCGACGAAATGTGGGTGCACAATAGTACACCTCTGCCTAACTTTTCGGGAATACAGGCGTGATGATATGTACAAAAAAAAAATCTACTGAAAGTACATAAATTGAAATATTGTTGCTTAAAAACTTCGGTATCGTTTTTCCTCTTCTGGTAGGTATGTACTATTTAGAAGATTTATGCACTGCCTAGGGGAAGAAAATGTAACCGATACCTGCATGCGAATTGGAAGCTATAAATAATGAAAAATCGAAAGTACCTCCCACTTACGAATGTAAATATTATTTAAAATAGGTATAGGACTTTCAACGAAATTCATATTGCGTAGAAAGAGCAATAAAGGTGACATTTCAGTGTGAGTCTAAATATAAAGGTGGCGCGTATTTCTTTGTATGTGTCGTATCACGCATGTTGCCTGCATACAATATTGCACCTGAGGCCATATTCGGGGCTGACACGTGTAAGACACGTAGTATAGCCATACGTTTCAATTTCTGCGGAATTTAAAATCTATTCTTAGAAATGTTCTGTAATAGAAAAGTTAAAATATGATAATAGTATATGTTTCTGTTCATTTGCAAGTTACCAAAACATAATATAACATATCACCATACGTGTATTCCCTGATATGAAGGATTAAGCAGAGTTGATATTTGAACACTAATATTTCACCGATGCTGTCATTAAGTATTTTGGGATGGGAGTGAGCCTATAACAGTCTACCGGGCACAATTAGAAACTCCAGGCAGCTAATAAGATTTCAGAAAACCTCAATAACACTTTGCCCGACATTGGAAACGAATCCAGGATCTCATGATCAGAAGTCGCACGAGACTACAAGACCATAATGTTATTTACATGGATAAAAAAACGGTTATAAAATAATTGGGCAATACATAGTTAATCCCTGGGTGACCCGAATCCAAAATATTCCAATTTGTATGAAACATTTATTTTATTTTATCAATTGAGGATCTTATTTTTAAAAATTAATATATTTGGGTAAAATAATAAAAAGGATTGAAGTCAGATGAACGATTTTGTTTAAAAGAAGCTTCTTATTTTGAGTTCGGTTAACTTGAGTCCTATAATGTTGTAGTATGAGAACACTTTCGTATTTTTCATAGACTTGTCCGAGTGATACTTTAGGGGTTGAACGCTTGCCTTCTATACAGAACGGTCTGATTTCAAACCCGGCCCGCAACTCTGAATCTTCGAAATTCATGTGCGGATAAGAATTTGATTACATTCCATTATAACATAGGCATCACCTTAGAAAAGTTGTCGAGGTCCACGTAATTAATAGGGGGCGAGGCTATAGCCACCTGCCGGATATAATTCCAAAATCCTGGCTGCTACTGAGAATTTGACTAAACCTAATAACACTTTGCCAGGCCCGGACACCAAATCCAGAACCTCACGCTCAGTGGCAGCGCTTGCGACCACTAGACCAATGATGTAGTTACTCCTAACATAAAGCGGTTTTTTAAAACTTCATTTGTTCGCCAGGATCCTCATACTCCACATGCTAACTCCAATTCTTTACTTTTCCTTCACATTTCTTTGACAATTTGATCAATTCTTGTTCGGAGTCCAATCTAAAAGGTCCGTTCCAAGTCGCACCTGTCCCAACACATTTGAAATGGATGGTAACCCTATCTCATGACATATTCGCTACATTTGTATGTAATGCGTTCGGGTTATTGATGTATGAAACATATTTCGGAGAGACCTTGTTAAATTTATTTGAATTATAATAATATGAGGGTCGGAAAGTGCTGATATGATTATTGAAAAATGTATGTTTCTTTTTCAGAGATTTTGGTGTTTTTTTTAGTAGAAGTTTGTACTATAATAATGCTCTATTTGTACAAATTCACAAGGTGTCGCACACACTTAAAGCAGTTAATAGTTCACATAAGGCAAAGTCTACGAGTATAATGTTGAATAAATGTAATACCTAAGCTTTAAAGCTGCATTTAGTTATATCGCAACTCTGTCGTTGTGGCCATGCTTGGGGTAGGCCTATGTCTAGCAGTGGACGTGTTTCGCCAAAAATGATGAATATGACTTTTTGCAAACTACGCTGGCCATCTGAGAGGGTTGGCTCTGCGTACAAGCGTTTTGCTTTATTGTTTCTAAGAGGAACGGCCGGAATTATTTGAGCTTGCGTGATTATTCCTCGGCAGTATCTTCAGTTACTATCACGTGCCAAACGCACTCAAATATATCACAAAAAAGTTCCTTCATTTATGAGAAAATAGGTACATATGTCGACCAAATGACTGCGATATGGTGACGATGATAATACTTCTTATGAACCTGGATTCGTAGCAACACTATATAAACAAACAATTGCACCAAACCACGTTCCAACCAAGTGGGTCAAGCCCAAAGTTGTTCTGGCACTTGTAAATTAATTATTCGGCATCTAGTAACTAAGGTGAGGTTCGGACATGGGACGACTTGAATTATTAAACAAGGCCGCCCGAGGGAAATCACAAGTGCGAAGTGGATAGACAGTGTCGCTTATAGCGTGGCAATAAATACTATACAAGGTGGTAACTATCATCGTATAAATAATATGATGTAAACGATGATGCGTTTAACGATCGTATGAAAACAAAAACATGAAATAGCTGAGGAGTTTATTTAGTTTTAGTAATTTTATACATTTCTTATTTTTTATATCTGTAGTTCCATAAGTTCGGGACCTGTTTGAACGAAATATTTAGACAGTACTTAGTAGAAGTACCTACTAGTAAAAATAAACACGATACAAGATTGTTCTTCGATATCCTTCATCAAGAATATTTTACTTTAAGAATATTTTGCGATCGAAGAACGTTTGATTGATTGATATAACGAACGCATGACTAATTGAGGCTAATTGTTCTAAATCCGTTTATACTAGTTTATGGATTATTCTTTATAAAAATCTTTGATCAATAATTGGCATATATTATTCATAATATACTACTTTTATTCACAATGTATTAAACGATTTTCAGTGTAAAGCAGGAAACACGGTTACTAAATAAAACAAAATCATACATAACGAATTTTCAAATAAAATATCGGGTTTTTACTTTTGAACAAAATAGCCGATGGCGACACACAACATTTTCATTTGCATTTCGAAATTCAAACACTCAAAGCGAAAATCCAGCCACATAAAATCCAGACCCTGTTTGTCAAAGGGATATTGAAAAGAAAAGCAAAGCATCATTATTAACCTCTGCACTCTTTGATTAGCAGGAGGGAAGGGGCGGGCTCAGAGTAGATTTCATTTGAATTGATGACTTCATCGGTTTAACCCCAATAAGTAGGAGATTAGGGACCGCACCAACTTTGCTTAACATTGCCGAAGTGAATTGTTTTTTCTTTGATTTTATTTTGATAGCGTTACTGGTGATATACATATTTGCTGGTGAGTAAGAAATGTTGGGGGAGTGTTGTTTGGTAAAAGATTTATTACAAGATGTAAGATTGTTCTTTAACTTTGAAACTTTTTTTCTTTCTAATATTATCTGGCCCTGTTGCCAGGATCCATATATTATGTTTAATTAAGCCATTTGGTGAACCTAGTAGATTTTCTAAAATACATAGACATTTTTACGTTATACTATAGGTATACGCATAAGGTAGTAAGAATGAAGCAGTGATAGCCTAGAGGTTGAACACTTACCTTCCACGCAGGAGGGCCTGAGTTCAAACCCAGCCTGCACCTCAGACTTTTCGGAATCATGTGTTGAATAGAATATTAGGATTATGACTTGAGTTAATAGTGAAGGATGACATCGTGAGAAAACCTGCACACCTGAGAGGGCTCCATAAGGTTCTTGATGGTGTGTGTAGTCTGCCAACCTGCATCGGGCAGCCTAGACTACGGCCTCACCCTTTTCATTCTGAGAAGAGACCCTCGCCCTGCAGTGGGACAGTAATGGGTTTAATTGATTATTATATTGAATATATCTTAAACTGTGTACGATTACAATCTCATAAATTCAAGAATAGTTAATTTCGTTGGCTATTAGGCTGCGTCACTAATATATCAACCAATATTTTATCATAGTTGCCTAATAAAACACAAATATAATAAGGGTCAGAACATACTTCCTGTACCCTACATTCGACTGGATAAAGCAAGTCAGTAATTAATCAGCGGAGTGCGTTTACAAGGGTTGATCTTTTTTACATGAGGGGAGGTGATTGAAAGGGCTAAAACTCATTAGTACGGCAACCGTATTCTGGGGCTAACGAGATTATGTTATGCAGGAATTATGTTTATGTTAATGATGCTGGAGAACATTATTTATGGAAGTAAGTAAAGCAGAGTAAACATGTACCAACTCCGAATACCTACGATGAATAATAAAAAAACTGGGTATTTGAAATTTCGTTTTACCTACAGTTACTACTACTTTACGCACATTTTATATGACTGATCAAGTAAGAACAGATCTTAGAGACTAACTATTAGTAGGTAGAATATTGTTGCTAGGCAGAAAATGTGGCAATTCAGACAGTTCTCCAAAAATTCAAGTCACGAGTAATATTGAAATTCATCCGCCTGAAATATCTCAAAACACTCAGAAGAAACCAATGATAATCACAAATTCATACTCGTCATAAAATAAGATTATATTCTTGATTTGGATCAGCTCCAGTTTATAACAAAATGCGGTAAACAAACCGGAAGCTTTATTATTATTCCCTTAGTTATTGCGTAACTCCATACGCATAAGGTAATAAAACGCCGACACCATACGAACGCCATAAGCAATGAAAAGGTGAAAGCTCCAGTAGATTTGAAAGAGAGGAACGTAAAAATGAGGTAGGGAAGCATTTCGGACATGTTGAAAGAATGTTTGAGGAAAGAATTTGAGAAAATAACAAAATGTAAAACTGACAGGAATAAAGAAGGAGTAATTAGATAAAAACTTTTGTGGACATTGAAGGTATTTCTTCGAATGTCTTTCGGATACGGTACGTTAAAGTTCAAATGTGTACGTTACGCTAACGATGACAGAAATCCGATACTGACTGTGGGTAGACGTTGAATTTTTCTCGTAACCTCGTGCTTAGAAAATTCGAACCCACACATCGTAAAGGTTGCTTCCTTATGTGTCAGAAGCGTATCGTCTAGCTTTGACTATACGCTCTAAGTATACAGACACTGATATTGTTCCGAATACCTATTTTAAATGAGGTCAGTGTCACAAAGGCAGGATGAAGGCTCATTGAAATTTAGGCGTTATGTATCTGTAAATAGTGTACATACTACACCAAAAATAACCGCACTGAAATAGTAATAGCCTAATTTTTACAACGTGGAATATTGTTCTGTAGTCTGCCTTGGTCTAGTGTTTGCAAGCGCGAGTGCTAAGCGTGAGGTCCTGGGTTCGTTTCGATCGAGTCCAGCAAAGTGCTATTGGGTTATCCTGTATAAATATTTTCAGTAAAAGCCCGACGCCCGAATAGTGCCTGGTTGACTGCATTGGACCTCTGCCTAACGCTGAGGGGAATACAGGCGTGATGCTATAATATGTTATGAAATAATAATAATAATAAAATGGTGGATGGTGATATTAGAAGATTTCAAAATCTCTTGTGTCTTGGAATACTCGTTAAGGACTCGTTAAAACCAGTCCCTTGAAAGTCTGGCTTGAAACTAAGCACAACCACTTTCAAAACACCTAGCCTACCCAATCGATCGTGTTAAAGAATTTATAGCGCTTAGCTAAGTTATAGCACTTTCGATCTAACACTGAGATAGCTGCGAACTCCAGAATAAGTTTGGTATCCACATTAAGTCGAGCGCAATGAACCGTACAAAGCATTATTAGCGGTTAGGGGTGCAGAAAAAATGGGGAACTTCTGATGCAGTACATTTGTATAATGTAGGTTTGTAAGAGGAAAATCATCTGGCAAAGTGCTTGACTGTCCCAAATCTTTTGAAGACGTAACTTTACTCTCTTGAATTTGATTACAATGTATTAACGAAGAAAGAAATTGGTAGACGCAAAAAGGGTAAGGGTTGAAGCACGAGGCTTTCTGTAATTTCTGTCTTTATATGTCTATATATGTGAAGAATTTATACTGCAGTTCAAACGTTTATGGGCTAATATTGATACCTGGTAAATGAGTTAGTCAACGCAGAATATTCTTATTATCGACTAACCAAAATGATGCACAATGCTCCTTGCATTGTGCATAATTTTGGCATAATACATTTGTCGACAGTTTATATGATGATGACGGCACGGTTGGCGCAATGGTTGAGAGATCGACTGCTGCGCTACTTGTCACGGGTTCGATTCCCAGACGGAACAAATATTTGTATGATCTGCAGATAGTTGTTTCGAGTCTGGGTGTTTATGTATGTGATTATACGTATGTATGTGTTTGTAAACGCACCCACGATACAGGAATTATTCCTAATGTGGGGGCACTGGGTAACGTTTTTTTAAAAACAAAAAAAAATCTCTACGGAAGAAGCTAAGTGATTTCTTGCAAAGAATAGTTCATTTGCAGGCCTAGTGGTATTACTCACGATTTTTTTCTCGGAATCAAATCATTGATTATCATATGAGGAAAGGTTAGCAACATCACACTACGATCATCAATCCGCCTGCCAAACATAGTTGTTATAGCGATATCCCATGGGATCGTTTATGTACAGCTCTATGGGGAGAGCCATGTTTGGTAATGGGTATTTATGATGATAAATTATGCCTGTTTCACGGAGAACACAGAAAAACGTCGATAGGTATTGATACTGAACATTATTCATGAGATGTTTAATATTTAATAATGAGTGCAGTAACTAGGATGAAGAATGAATTATGTAAGCAGAGTAATTTTATATGAGAAATAAATTCTAGCATTGTTTTCACTGTTATTGCGAAGTCGCCTTTTCCCCTTTCAACACATTACTATGATATAACACACGAAGTAACAGAAACGTGCAACATTCATACTTGCCCGTATTTATGCTACGTATTCCAAGCTCAAAACAAAAATAATATAAATATTTTCGTATATGAAATTTCATATGAAAAATTCGTCACGAATCTCCGGCTTGCAGCGGGCGAATGCATTCACTGTTTTGCCCTTGTGAATACAAATAGCCTCCTCCCGAAGGAAATAGGCGCAGGGGGGCGCATATATTATGGCAACAACTTTAATATCTTAAAACGCGACGCCATATTTTTGTAGAAAAAATAGAAACAAGCCGTTTTAGGTTGTGTTTAGAAAATGTGCTGATGTGAGGGTCTTTGAAGTACTTGCTTTGGAGTTATTGCGTACATATTTACGTCATTATATGGTTTCATAAGTATTTTTTTAATAGTTGTGTGTGTGTTTGTGATTTATATTTGTTTCGAATATCGACTTATGACGTTGTCACCTACCGTGATTTATTCTAGTATCTGTTTTGTTACATCTTATCGTTATTGATTCGTGTGAGAAAATCGTATACGTTGTTATTTAATAAACGAATGTCTATTCAATATTGAAGTCTACAAACGATTTGCAGTAAATATGTAAAGTTATAATATGATAGTGCAAGTTGTACGGTAATCCTAAAGAGATTAAGTCGACGAAAATAAACTTTGTCAAAAGAAGATTTTGCGAACGTAGGCGTCAGTTGTCCTACCTACAAAAAGCTAGTATAATTTATATTTAAAGAACATTTAAGAAACTACAGTTCAATAAAACTGCTTTTTAAACAGTATTTAAGAAACAATTCTCATTGAATTCTACTTGAAAAGTTTGTTCAATTCTAAACCTAACTAAGTATTGTTGTTGTTCCTTTCATTAAACGATTTCTGTTTAATTGAGGAGTTTTTAGAGTGGAGTGCTTTAAGAGTATTAATTAGACTATCTATCGAGTGCTAATGTAGTCCAGTTAGAGTCAGAGTCGGAGTAATTATCCAGATCGACTGACGATCTCTAAGAACTGGGTTACGGAAACTGGTTGTCAGTGCTTTGTGGAGCAACGAAGAGCAGATGCCGTATGCACGATAGGCCGAGTGGATTGAGTGAACATTGTGAATGTATGCTTCGAAGAAATATCTTCTGAGCTTTTCATATACTTGCTGTACCATGGCTCGTTAGGTCGTCTTATTCATACTCCAAAGTTATACTATTCTGAAGGCGTCTTGAGTGAGTTAGTTGTATAATTGCGTCTGTTGTTCCTCGTTACGACTCTGTTACGCTTAATCCAAACTCGGAACTTTGTCTCGTAAACGGCCTGTTACACACAATAGATAAGGCCGATACACAGTTGGAGTTTATCTGTAGGCTATTTTGGAGTAAGTTCATGCAGTATCTACAGGCGAAGCTGTGTCTTGGTAACGAGTTGAGTTTCAAGATTCAGATTGTGAATAAGATTTTGGCGATAAAAGCACATAGCAATTTTTATGGAGATTAATGTTTTACCTACCATAACTACTCCAATATGAATAGAATGTTCTATATTTTTTTCTATAAAATCTGTGTGCCGATAGGCTGAGATAACAGTTTTTATCACCTAATAATTTGACAAACGATGGTGACATTTAAAAAATAATAACGATAATTTCAGCATTTTTAAACCTCCAAAATTTGATTAAAAAATAAAGAAAATTAGTTAATTATTCTCTACGCGTATTTCCCCGTCACCCTTTTAGCGTTCTTTTAATTAAATTACTCATTCACTCACCAAGAAGTACCAGGCTCGCATAAATGGAACACCTTATTTAAAAATCCTACTACCGCGAACAATAAAATAGGGTACTCAACTAAAACCGCGTAACTCGTGCAAACATACTCTTATTACCGAACTGGAGTCTTATTTACGGAACTCGTTACAACTAAGTGCTCATGAAAATTCCCACAGCCCGCGCAATGGTTTTAGCTAAAGAATAAACGATATGTTAGGCAAGATATCTGGTTATTGCTTTTGGCTCGCGAAAGATTTTAGGTCGCCCTTTGTGATTGGTGTCATTTAATGTAAATAGGGATTCTGAGACGGTCTTTAGCCCTGGTTTTTCGTTTTTCTTTTTGAACCAAAACCGTTGTATCTTATGTAATTTAAAATAATTATATCGGTAGCTATTACATTCGTAAGTCTATTAAACTCTATCTAATTTTGATGCATGGAAAAATACGATTTTTCTTGCTTTCCTTGTTATTCACCAAGTAACTCACATTATCTAGAATTGAAGAGAAGAAGTGCTTAAGTAGTTAAGTACTGCAGGCTACCTAAATTCAAAACCCAAATCCTTTCACGCTTATGTACGATAACGGCGTTAAAATAAAAGGAAGCAAAAGTATAATTTCTATAATATTACGTAAACCCGCAGGTGAGTCCATTAAGAATATAAAATGAGGGCAGGACGAATGCGAAAAACTTCTGGAATGGGTCTTGGCGGTTCTGAGATGAGAGCTGTCTTATTACCTTTCTTTAGACTTGGCAGGGAACTTTTACGATGTTATTTTGTTCCCCTTTTAATGGATTTACTGCTTTATAAAGAATTGTAGGCACAATAAATATGTAGCAAAATGTCTCCTTGCGCAACTAACAAAAGGTAACGGCATATAAATAATTATAATTATAACGGCATATTAATAAAAGTCAAATATAAATAATTTATATTTGACTTTTCTTTGTGGAATTTATTTTGGGACGTAACAAGCTTACGTTTCTCTTTCAGACAAAAGTTAGCAATGTAAGGTTTCCGTTCTGTTACAGTCTGCTGAATTTACTTCTCAAACTGTTTCTGCTATTTCAGTTGCGGCTGAGAATGGACAAATTGAAAACTGTGTAAAATATTAAAGAAACCAGTAACATTTTCAGAATGATTATAAATATTTTGACAAAACACCAGAGTTTTTGACAATCTCAATTTCGGTCCACTCCGTGTCCAATCAGATCGCCGAAAGCGGTCAAGATCAATCTTTAAGATCAAGTTTTTTAAAAGAAACTTTAAATCTTAAACTAACTTTAAGGCCTTTGGCCGCAAGAGCTCCACCGCCGCTTTTTTGAATAACAATGTGACTAGAAAAACGCCTCGAACTCCTTCGTACTGCCTCAACAGTGTAACAACGTCCTTAGTAAAAACAAAGCTGTCAAAGTTATTTGCGTTCAGTTTACAGTGTTCTGGATGAAACACATAATAATTAGAGCTACCGACGCAAAACCCTCGAGGGTGCCGCTTGAAATACGATCAATTAGACGAGAAACGCAAAATGATGGCTCGACACATTTGCTCATGGGAAATTAAGTTATACTCACGGATTCCTTAGGTTATGACTTGCTCCCAACATCATATTTCTTGAGTAAATACTCAGAGGTGGGACTTGTAATTTCTAGAATTAATGCAAGGACTGGTTTGACAGTAAGCGTCGAGATGTGGTAAGGTACGGTCGGGTCGAGTCATTTCATAAGGCGGCGAGTGACAGAAGTGGAGAAGTGACAATGATGAGGAGCTTTGGTTATCTCCATGAAACAAGAAAACTATACACTCAATTTATGATGACCATTGTAATATCACCAAGAACATCAACATCATCATCAATATCTGCCTAGCTTTTTCCCAACTACATTGGGGTCGGCTTCCAATCTAACCGGTTGCGGCTGACTATCAGTATTTTAAACGGAGCGACTGCCATCCGACCTTCGCCACCTAATTACTGGTAGATACTGATACTCTAGAGTATCAGTATCTACCAGTAATTAGGTGGTGTTGGTAATCTAGATTAGACTGGTTGTCAAACTTTTTGGGATGCTGACACCCGTTACGACTGTCACAGGTCTTCATATGACACTCGGCACCAACTGGTTAACATGCTTTCCGAGGCACGGAGGGGTCTCGATGTGTGAAAAGTGGTCACCCATCCAAGTACTGACCGCTGCAAGCGCTGCTTAACCTCACAGATCGACCAATTTGCGCGGTAGTTATGTAGCTACGAGCCCCTCCGTAAGTAATATGGAGTAATAACACCAAGAACAAATCTAATAAATTCTGTTTCTATTTCCTAAGTATGTACTAGGCAAGCATAAAAACACAAGCAACTCAGAATTATAACAAAAGTGAAGTCCCGTATTTCTCTAGAAATAAGGTCGCGATATAACATTACAAACTTTCATAACACTTAGAAGTGGTATGCAAATTACGAGAAAATATATTAAAAAGAAACAAAGACATTAGTCTAAAGAACAATCTCACAAGTAAGTTTAATTAGAAGCAGAGTCTTTGAAAACCATCTCAGTTCTTTGTGCCTAACTAAGGGTAGGTACAGATTTACGAACGCAAGACGAACGCAAATATTTTCTTGATATAAGCGAACAGCGAGAGTTCTGCTAGGGTTGCACGCTCGTTATGGAATTAAAATTCGCGGTCCGAGCGCCTAGCTTGTGAATTGAGCGGGCGTTCGCAGGTGTCTAGACGCCCTTAAGTCTCTTCTGAATGTAAAGAGTTCCCTTTCGTGTTACTATCTGCCTTTTGATGACTAACGAGATGGAAAACTGAGTAAATCTTTAGAGATTAAGAAGGCGTATTTAGTTTTAAAATATTAAATGCAAAGTCACGTTTTTAATATTTAATGTATTGCTGAACGAGATTTTTTGACACAGTTGATTTATTTTCAGCGTTATCAAGATCAGACAGCCTCATTGGTCTAGTGGTCGCAAGCGCAGCATCTGAAGGTGAGGACGTAGGTTTGATGGTCACAGGCTGATATTTTGAGGCAGCATTACACACATCTATGCCTTTTTCGTGTCGGCGAGCGCTACTGGAATTGCTTATCATTATCATCTATCTCTCTTCATTTGTTAAATTGATAACCATACAAAGATACCCGACCCGATATTAGAAAAACCAAAAAAAAAAAGCAAAAGTAACATTTTGTGAGTGAAAATGAACATTTATTTTCATTGAAATAACATGTATAATACGATACGTATATACGACGACACGGTTGGCGCAGTATCTAAGCAATTAGATTTCTGCGCTACGTGTCGCGGGTTCGGTCCTCGCACGGAACAAATATTAGTATGATCTACAGATAGTTGTTTCGGGTCTGGTTGTGTGTGCATGTGACATGTATGTTTGTAAACTGCACCCACGATACAGGAGAAAATCCTAGTGTTATTACAATTTTTTTTTTAACTTTGCCCAAATTTAAAAAAAAAATGTAATTCGTATTTCAGCCAGCTTTCTATTCGAATAGACCAAAACTGAGCATCAAACTTAGCTGTCAAAGGTAAATACCACTATGACACCGCACACACACATACATACAAATGAACATGGTGATATACATGATTCCCTAACGTCGGTTTAATTTGTATACCAAATCTGCATCGGACGGGATATTGCGGTCACAGACGCTGCGGCCAGTGACGTAGGGTGAGCTCGCATGTTGTCGCTCAGCAGATTAGAGATTTTTGAGAATTCAAAAGTTCCAAAATTGAAAAGAGAGTTAGGATGTACATTGTATGTTTTGTTTGAAGCATCGGTGTTTTTGTACCACCTTGAAATAGTTTATTTCTTATTATTCTTCTTTCGTTTTTAAATGCGTATTGCTCATGATACCTGGCTGATCCAAATGACATATAATTTAGTGATACACAAAATAAATGTAAAATGGAAGCCAAGAGCTCACGTTCAATAGCCGCACTTTCGATCTTTAAATCGATGAGTCAGTTCATAGTAACAGAAACGACATATCGAGGTACGAACACAAACGTTCCTACAAAACAATAGATTTCACGTATCGTAAGTAACCGTATCTCATAACTGTACCCCTAGTGTAAATTTCTTTTGGCAAATTTGATTTACTACATCGAACGAGTTCGGCACTCCGATTGGTGCAGAGCACGAAACTGACCAATCGGAGCGCCGAACGCGTTCGATGTAGTAAATCGAATTTGTCAAAAGGAACTTACCCTAGGGGTTCTGTAGACAACAAGCGGTTTAAGGATTCTGTAATATGATAAGTATGAAATCCACTTAAAGTGTAATAGTACCTATACTTAGTGTAAAAACAGAATGAAGTTTTATGACACCAATTGTATAATGTTTCCGTTCCAATTTGTAGCAATACGGTAGATGACTACCATCATCATCTAAGTTGGCATCTGACGACACGGTTGGCGCAGTGGCTAAGCGATTAGCTTTCTGCGTTACGTGTCGCGGGTTCGATCCCCGCACGGAACAAATATTTGTATGATCTACAGATAGTTGTTTCGGGTCTGGTTGTGTGTCCATGTGACATGTATGTTTGTAAACTGTACCCACGATACAGGAGAAATCCTAGTGTGGGGCTACGTTTAAAAAAAAAAAAAAAAAAATTTTTTACAAAATCGTGACGTCATCGTTTTTCATTGCTATTGACATACTTATTGCGTGATTTTGATAAACAAAAAATTGAAAACGCCAAAGATAAGCAAGAGATCAAGTTTTACTGAGTTTTTAGAAGGAAAGCTATTTATATTTAGGTATATGGTTTCCTATTTGCACCTTACGTCAAAATGTCGGAACCATACCTATTACGGTCTCAGTTAACCAGTTTCATTGTAGTCAAATGGATGGATTTGAACATGAACGGCAGGCTCTAACGAAACTCTCGACTTTGGTGCAGACATTTGACATTGATAAGGTGCTTATATTGAGCACCCAATGCAGTATGGTTAAATTAATTAATTAAGTTTGTATGAAGCCTTAACGCGTGTTCTGACACTTGTATGAGCTTGTTTGAAACATAGCCAGGTTGCTTAATAACCATGTTCATAAATCTATTTTAATAAATATTCTGTGTTAACTCGTAAAAGTTTTGTAGAGGTCAAAATTACGTCAGAAGTACGTTCAATTTTTATTTTTATCGCCTAAAGTTGCCAGACTCATTGTATGATATTTATTAGACCTGTCGCAGACTTTTTAACTAGATTTTTTGTCACGTGTCTAGGTAAGAGATAAGTCGCTTGTCACGCCTGCAAAGTCACCTTACGTGATCTCTTGTGACTATTCAGTGAGTGACAAAGTCAATCTTATGAAATGTAGTGAGGATTTGTTGTCGCTCCGAGACGGACACGCCTATTTAATTATAGAATTAGTTATTTCAATGTAATATTTAATTAAGTAGGTACGGCTAATGACCTAGTCCGGTAATTTATTTATTAACTGTCAAGGTCAGTTATGTTGGTAACACTGGTGCCGTAACGCCATTGATCCGTTGCTGACTCCCGGAGTAATGGTGAGACGACACTAGAATATTGTGGGGATTAGGCAGTTGGTCAAAATACGGCGTGCAAGCAACACTCTCGTGAGAATATAAAGAGAAACGGCTAAGTATTAAATATTCATGTCATTAGATATTTATGTACTGTGTTTGTCGGATAGTGGATTAAATAGATATTGGTATTTATTCTGGGTTTATTTGTAGAGGTTTTTTACTGGTTAGCCTTCTACTTAACAGACAGATGACCGAACTGAAGATCGCGAAGAACAGCTGGATAAAAAAGCTTAAAACCATTCGATGAGGATAAACTATAATGCACTCAATTTTTTTTGTTATAAATATATTATAAAGGTGTTTGGTTTGATTTTAAACAACTTTCATTATGACATTAAATTTAAAATCATGACTAAGAAAAAGGGCGCTCCATACATTTTTATCTAGCGAGGTGTAGGGGCACTTTTTTATGGAACATTTGTTTTATTTTCTTAAATTTCATAATTCGTTTCATAATAAAAGTTGTGAGTATGAGTAGAGCTTGTCGGTAATATTCTCCGGATCATTAAAAATTAAGGATGTATAAGGGGAGGCTGATGACGATTAATATCAATATTAGGAATAGCGATATATGACGCTAAAGTAGGTAGCTATTACTTGGTCCACGAAGGGGTGGCCTCTTTATATCCCCCAGGAAGTGCCTTTAATGGCGTGGTACCGCTGGTGGCCCGTGGTGGAATTCGGCGCGGTCTTATAAGAAGCATAGAATTCAATTCCTGAAGCCCACTATATAGCGTCGAGGCGGACCACCGTGGTGAGTTTAGCCGGTAGGAGTCCGGCACATCCCTCTGCCCCCCAGGCGGAGGATAGTCCGTGACGGGTTCTCACCACGCTAGTAAAAAGATATTACTTTGTCATACCTTATACCCGTAGATAGATAGAGATAGAGTATTCTTATTTGTACACCAAAGGAAAAACTACAAAGCGAAAATATATTTTACACATAGGGTACAAATGGCGGTTTTATCGCTAAAAGCAATTTCCCGTACATACAGACGTGGGAATATATTATTGCTAGTTCTATTTAAAAATGTAATAACTCCTTGAGTAATCCTATCAAGGTGTGATGTGTATACCTGTCTATTACCAGGCATCGCAAAGGGTATGTGGCTGCAGATGAAACAGTTACAGCTATCTCTGTGAATGGTAGCTGCGGTTACAGCTGTAGACGAGCTGCAACTTGCGGTCTAAGACTGAACGCTGTCCAATGTGAAATGTTGCAATGGACAGACGCAGACGACAAAAGTATCCACTATTGTGTTACTCCGGACTAAATTCACCTCTGTTTCCTTACCAAACGTTCGCAATGTAGCATTGGCAGGTTTTTCGTTACGGCGGGTGCTGAGTTAAGTATGTGGACCGAGTGTTCGGCTCTCAGTCCTATAATGTTCACTTTTTTAATTTGTTGAATGTATGTGAATGATATCTTCGATATATCAGTCCCCGCCTTTACGTCGAGGCGGGTATGGGGACCCAGCCTCTGGAGATCGAGGCTAGATAGAAACGATATTGCATTTCGATGACAGGAAGTATCTTCACTGGTACTTACTGGTACGAGACGAATATATAGACTATAGTAACTACCTACCTAAGGTGGATTACCAATCCAATATTTTTTTATTGTTAGTGGACGGGAAATTATCTTAGGATTTAATTGATGTTTACATGAAATATGACACTCATAAACACCTTCAATAAAAGTTTTCTTCGAAATCGATCGTCATTACCGTTAAGTTTAAAAATATAAAATGAAAAAAAAAAAAAAAAAATCGTGCGCGCCCATTTGTGTGGGCAAACATTATTTTCATACATTTTTGGCTTATGTTGACAATGTTCAAGGTCAAGGAAAGCTCGTAGGTCTTTTTCTTCTTCTAGGGGTGCTAGGAAAGAGTCCACGAGTGACGAATCCTGAGATCGTCCGGCGTGCCTTGGGCAGTCAGCCTCGATACCACCATTGCGGCTAATCTTTTCACTACGGCATGAGTTACTCCCATGTGGTCGCTTGTGCCGACACGACCGAAGAAGACCCTTCATCCAGAATACAACTATGTGAATAGTTGTTATGGCTGGCGAAATTGTGATTTGGTACCGCCCCGTAACATACAACCTCTAACTTATAATAAATATTACAATTCATCATCTGCTTAGCCTTTTCTCAACTATATTGGGGTCGGCTTCCAATCTAACCGGTTGCGGCTGACGATCAGTATTTTACACGGAGCGACTGCCATCTGACCTCCGCCACCCCATTACTGGCAGATACTGATATTCTAAGGTTAGACTGGTTGTCAGACTTTTGGGGCTGCTGATACCCGTTGCGACTGTCATAGGTCTTCATATGACACCCATGACCAACTGCTTGACGTGCTCTCCGAGGTACGGTCTCGATGTGTTTAATATGGTCACCCAGCCAAGGACTGACCGCGGCAAGCATTGCTTAACCTCACAAATCGACCAATCTGCGCAGTAGCTACAAGCAACTCTAATAATAATCTATATAAATAAAAATCAATTGCCAAAAATGTATTTAAGCGCATAACTTCACAACGACTGCACCTAGGACAAGGTATGTATGAAACAACATTTTTGGAATATCCACCGGTAACGTTGGAAGTTTGGATGGTATTTTTGTAAGACTTCATTAGTAAATTGCACCCGAGCGAAGCCGGGGCGAGTCGCGTGTCTGTAATAAATATTACAATTATAACGCAAAATCCGATATGAAGCAGTGAACTTCAATGGCCCGCGAAGGTTATAATCGATGCCAGGATACTGTTACTAGGTATAAGTACTCGCGTCTGTTTCCAGCCCCAAGGTATACTAATATTTAGTTGTAAACCAAAGTTTAGAGACACGTTTGAGTCGGTATAATGATGGCGGCGCCATTAGCAACTATTGCTGATAAGAGCCAAGTTTATGAAACACGTTTATGTTTGTTCCTAGTTACAGTTTATTAGATGCCTCTGGGAAATTATAATATATTTACAATGTAAACCTTTCAAACCCGGGTACGTCCTGTGACCCGGGTACGTCCTAAAACTGCGGCCAGACACCGGAGGATGGGCAGCAGCGTCCTCTCACTAATCGGTGAGCCACTGCGATCCCCCAATCCGCCTGCCAAGCGTGGGGATTATGGCAAATCCCTCCCTTGGAGGAGGCCTTCGTTCAGCAGTGGACGTCTTCTGGCTGATGATGAATGTAAACCTTTGATATAGTTACGTGGGCTGTGGTTTGGGAAGTACGCACTGGAATTATTAGTTTGTGTTTAAATGTCGACATTGAGAAGTGTGAGGCATTATTCATATTACTACATACGATAACATAGCATCACGCTCGTTTTCCCGGAAGGGTGAGGCAGAGACATACTTATAGTACACGCACATTTCGCCGATGCCGTTATTGAGTCTCATGTAATAGCACAGTTCCAGACTCTGTGTTGCTACTGAGAATCTTCATATAGAAAAACCCAATAACATTTTGCCCGACCCGGGAATCGAACCCAGGACCCCACGCTCAACAGTGCCGCTTACGATCAGTAGATCAATGAGGCAGTCGATATTACTACATAGATATTTATTACTTATATAAAATCGAAATAGTATTTCGCGTGCGTGATAAGTCAGTGAGTGAGAGGCGTTTCGAAAATACTCTCTAATACAAATACCTCACTGGCTAATCATTAAATCTCATCCGTTAAAAGGTTTTTCCAAAATAGGGTTCAATTTTGGAAATTTCTTTGTACCGGGTGAGATTAAATGGGTGCTCAAATTTTGTATGAAAAATCTTTCTACGCAGACGGAGTTGCAGCTACCACAGCTAGTGTAAAATGATTGCTCACGCTGTCGTCGGCAGTTTCGGTTGACTGCCCAGGATGCGCCTGCGCCGATTGTACCTACTTATGTATCGTCAATCGAGGTGGCGCTATCCGAACACTGCGATTTTTGAAATATGTTACCTTTAAAAGAAAAGTAGATATTTGCATGTAAATTTATCTTCTTTATATTTGATACTCATACAAAAAATGACGCCTATCTCCAATTAGGATTGAAAGAAATTCTTTAACTTCACGTGGTACGATTTTTACATACTAATTTTGCTTCATCTACAGTGATATTTACTTATATATTAGGTAGACGCACCCTTAATTAGAGTTCTTGTTTTACTATCAGAATTGTGTGATGAGTTTGGTAAAGAATATTTCTATAGGTAGTAAAATTGTTTGAGCATTGAATATTAAATCGAAAACATCAAATATTTACATAAATTACTTCGTTAGAAGATACAAAAATGTTTATATTTTTTTAAATTAGTGCTTGACACAAGACTTAATTATAAAATAACAACACTGTATTTTGTCTATGAAAAAATATTTAATTTCAATTCACTGATATATGTGTTTACCAGTCTCGTTTGTCATACAAATAGGTAGCTATGACAGACGTTATGCGTGTTGCTAGCAGCCCAAAAAGTCTAAATTTAGAGTCAAAGGTCAGGTGGCAGTGGCTCTGTGTAAAATTCAGCCGGATCTGGCTAGATTGGAAACCAACCCCGATATAGTAAGGATGATATATGTTAAAGTAAAGCATTGTATTCGTCCAACACTCTCATCATGCTGAAGTAGGTATGTGAAACTAGTTTGTATAAATAAATCCAAATAAAAATAATTTCAAGAGTTATTCCATGTCAAAGTCAAAGTCAAAGTCAAAGTTTTTTATTTCAAGTAGGCCTTTTCAGGCACTTTTAAAAAGTCGAGACTCTAGGCGCACGGTTCCAAAGGGGGTAGGTCCTATGGAGAAGAGACCGGCAAGAAACTCCATGGATACTCTTTTCAAAAACAAAAAGTTAATTTACAATTTAAATCTTAAATTAACATGCATTATATAAGAAAAAATACAAACTTAATAGAATGCTACTTATACAATGAGGCAATACAACATGAGTTAAACAATTGTTTCGAATATAAACTAAAAACGGGATAAACAGATCAAAGCGGATAAAACAGAAATAAAAAAATACAAAAAAGAATACAAAATATTGAAACATCAAGAATGTCCAGATATGTAAAGTGAATCTAATATAAAATAGAATTAGTAGACACAATGGATAACCAGGGAAGCCACATGTGCAGAAGATATTCAACGCCACACGTCTCTATCGTCAACATAGTCTTTGATCCTATAATATGCTTTCTTTGTGAGAACAGATTTAACGTGGATTTTAAATTTCTTACCGGGAAGATCGGTTACAGTTTTCGGTAGCTTGTTATAGAAGCGTACACACATGCATATTAATTGATGATACTTTTATGATATCTATGTGTAGTGTACCAGTGTGTATCTTAATTTGAAATTGCATTTCCAACGCAATGAAAAAAGTTCCGTAAAAACTAAAACACGCGGACCGTTTTAGTGATGTGCTTATTGAAACCAGAATATAAATGTTGTATCTATTATGTACATTAAAATCAAATTCTAACTAATATTTTCATAGAAGATAATTTTTTTTAAAAATTTATTACAGAATCTTTTAACTAAATAAATAAGACAAGACATTGCCAGCGAAACACAAGCACTCTTACATTTTAATTAATTTTATTACGCTTACCATGAAAAAGTAAGCTCACAAAAATCTCCGTAAAAATTAAACACAATCTTCCCACAGCACTAGTAGGCAGCACAAAAAATCCGTGGAGCAGCTTATTGCACGGTCGACGTAACGCCAGCCCTCCCGGAAACTTCGCACAACTAACAACTCCACGAAAATTCTCTGTGCTACTAATTACTCGTAAAAATAAACAAACACGATTAAGCCGTTTCTGAATGCAAAAAACCTGAAATTCAATTTGTGTTGTTTTTGTTTCATTTGGAAATTAGATTGTCCGAAGCGTCGCTAGAGTGGTTTTTAAGAGTTTTAGGCATATTATACTAAGCCTTTGTCTATTAATCTACTATTTACTTATTTGGATCTCTTAACAGATATTAGGTATATCTGTTAAGAGATCCAAATAAGTGCGAGTGAGTCAATAATTTGAAGCTTATATCAATGTTATAAAGGTCACAGAACGCGCTTGTGAATTGCAAGAATTGATATACAATCACAGTCTGAAAATGACAAAAGCCCATCGGAGTACGGTTAAACTAAGGAAAGTATTTCCAACACTAATGTGCTAATTATTACGAATAAGTGATGTACTATTCCTAATAAAAATATCTAACCTAAACTCTTTACACTTTCGTACTACATAACTCTCTTAAAAAGAGGTCGGCGTTCCTGTACATATAATACAGTGTCACACGGTGCTATGAGGAAAATAACTTGTTTCTATACACGGACCACATGTCTAAGTTACGTAATGAAACTGCCCCTGCTTAATGGCTAGCCTAAAGATCGTAATAAAGTGCATACGCGCAATAAAGTGTGAGTAATACTCGGCAACATAGTATTCGTATAAATTCACACTGCAACACAACTCATTTACGCGTGGGAGCTACCTAACATTTGGTCGATTTTGCTATATGTTATCTATTACTAAGAGTAATGACAGCTGGTATTTGAGTAGTTCTGTGAACATCACACCTGTATTCTTCGAAGGGTTAGGTAGAGGTGTACTATTGTATATACACCCACATTTCGCCGATACCGTTATTAAGTCCCATTCAATAGAGGGCGAGCCTATTGACATCACATTATTTGGGTGCAATGCCAAACTCCAAGTTGCTACTGAGAATTTTCCAACAAAAAACTCAAGAACTTCACGCTAGTAATAGTAGTACCTACTAATAGTAGTAGATAGACCAATGAGGCAGGAAAGTTAGGTAAGGAACAAGTTTAAGTTTATACCAACATCCTTCGACAAGATAAATAATATAACATGAACTGATGATTAACAAAACTATTCTTACGCTCATTAATGAGCTCACATGATTTTCCTTTTAGTAATGAAGCTACCAGAATATCGTTCTAGTACAAATATTTTCATATGGAAAAAAATACACCATATGTTCGTTCTGTGAAAAGCAATAGATATACAATCAAAAACACAACACGAAAATACAAACATTGTTCCTAAAAATACGTCTATTTTTCCTAAACCGTTACTAGCCATATCGCGGTGGACACACGGTTTTTGCGTGCGCAGTAATTGCTGGCGCGTTGTTTTAATTAGGGCTCGTTCCAACCAGAACTGGGGGCTGGCCACGAACGCCATATAACCAGCAATTAGACCTTGTCCGGACTGCCCACTTATGGAAAATTGAATTTTTTTAACAACACCCTGTTTACATTTGAATGTAAATGCAGGTTGTTTTGAGTATTATGGTTTTATGTAGGCTTACATATTGGTAGGCATAGGGTGGTCAGTGGGGACATTTATACAATAAAATAATAGCGCGGCCTTTCTTATATGGACTTTAGGCTTCATAGGGTACAAAGCCATAGGGTATAAAATACCATAGGGTACAAAAATTTTAATGTATTAATAATGAAATTTAATTATTGTATTATTTTGCGTTTGACATTTGTATGCCCATGACTCATGAGGCTGATCATAGAATGAACTCCATTTTTATACTTAATTAAGACCTGTTTTACTAGTGAATCAAAAATATATTATTTGATTTGATTTAATTTGAAGCCGTGCGATTTTAGACTAAGAATATACAATCTCCTCTCTTTTTGAGAGTAAGTATACGTAGCGTTTTTGGCCGATCTTATCCATAAGTAGATAGCACTTCAGTACGTGGCACCTAGAATCTGAATATTATACTATAAAGTCAAGGTCATGAGGAGGTACAGCAGTATCGCACATGCGCTATATTAACAACAACAGCTACTATCCATCCCTACAAAGCTTTCTGATCATGTTAATATTCGATTCGTTCGACAAAATAATAATGCCTTATAAAAATAGTTTACTAATTTTCAAAAGTCGAATGATAAATACTAATGCTTTGCTCGTTCCTATTCACACCAAGTCAATGAAAGTTTTCGTAGCCTCTTTAAAATAACGTTTTATAATCCCGAAGTTGCATCTCTGACATACATACTAACCGAAATCTACAAGCCTATGTAATAGTGATTAAAATACTGAAGCATAATTTCCTCTGGTTTCATTTAAAATCTAGCCATTACCAACACAAAAGAGCTCTCATATAAACTGCCTCCTTTCAAAAGGGATCTCCTTCATAATCCTTAGCTTACGACGTCATCTCATTAGGTAACGTAGGAGGAGAGCACAAAATTAAATAAGGCATCTATTTATTTAGCTAACGTGTACGGATATGACAGCTTTTAGGCCTACTGTACACGAGATACTTTTAGCATTGCTTTTCGATGACTTGGTCAGTAGTATTAAGTCATTAGAAAATCTATACATAAATGTTTTGGCTTAACTAGAGATCAAGTTTCTCTGTGAAAGCAGCGGATTAGTATAACAATAGCTAGTAGTAAAATGTTTGAAAAAGTAAACCCGAAAAATATAGACATTCGCACGATATCTCGTTGTAAAGAACCAACGTAGAACAAATTTTGTAGTACCTAAATAATCACCTCAAACATCACAAACTTTGTTAGAATCGGTAATAACTACAGTACTTGTAAGTAAAGGTTAAAACAAAACGTTACAATTTCTAGTACGGTTTCATGGAGTCGTAATAGCGTCGATTGCCGATACTGACATGTGTGCTCTAGGCCTTAGGTCGTTAGTGTCGGAACTAACAAGTGCCAACGTGTCAAGCCTTGAAATAGGTCAAGATGCCGCGTCCCCACTAATTTAGTAACAGTGTAACAACGCCTTAAGGCTACGTAGCATCGTAGCACATCGTAGCACGTCACCGGCGTAGCACGAGCTACGAAACTAGGACAAGCTCGGCTGTTTTGCTTCATAATCACTTGAGATAATGTTATCTTTACCGTAGTTTTATGTTTAAGGCGTGTCATTGTACTCATAATATGTAGTTTTTAGTTCGTGGTCACTTGATAATTAGATAGTTTGCTTCTGCGCAAACTATTAAATGCACATATGTGTTTGCTGATTTATTTTAGACGAGTTTTCCTATGGGTACCATACCATTATATACCAACTACCATTTATTTGCTGGATGATTGTCATTGCTACTTAAGTGTTACTTAACCCACCTAACCCACTTTTATGGCATAAGTAGTCTATTAGTGGTAGTATCTTAGAGTATTAAAGACAATAATAAATTTTAATGAGATCTACTTACTATCTTTTCAACTATTACCAGGGTTTGTTTGAACCAGGAACATGAGATCGTGAGATACACTCTGCACAGTCGTCTTCAATACCCCTACTATTGCTGACTGGCTAATCTTTCCACTATTCTAATCCTAACTAACATTATAAACGCGAAAGTAAGTTTGTTTGTTACCTTTTCACGTCTAAACCATTGAATCGCTCATCATGAAATTTGCATATACGTTTTCAGGGATACAGGAAAGGACATGGGGGACCTTTCATCTAGAAAAAAGTACTGTTCCCGAGGGAAAGAACAATAACTTTCGACGGTCACAATTGCTTTAGGACGCTAGATGGCGTTACGTGTCTTTCGAATCAACTAATAACATACTGTCTAAGCACACTGTTTGTATAGTAACCTGAATTAAATACCTAAGTTAATCGTATTAATGTTAATGCTTCCTATATCGACCAACAACCTGAATTGATTGTCAAAATCTAAATTAACGCGAGCGAAGCCGCGGGCAAAAGCTAGTGAAAGAATTAAAAAAGTGACAGAAGAAGAAAAAAGGTCTGTTGATATTTATAATGTGCTCCTGGTTTCTTCAAGACAATCTTCACAACTTCTTGTTCTCACAATAACGAGTGTTGCCGCCGGTGATGTCACTAGCCAGACGGAACGTGTGCCTAACTAGATTCCGAGATAATAATATTTGACTTAAGCACGCAGTAAATGGAAGACGAGATCTAACCTCTCTAAGGAATTATCGGCGATTTACTTGAATAAAGACTTGAGATTATCTTGAAAGACTTTGTGAAGTATTAGGATTTTTGTGCGCATCTTAGCGTTTACGGGTAATAGCTGGGTTTGATTCCCGGGTCAAGTAACAGGCGGTAAGCCTTCTGCCATCTACCGGGAACATCTTCAATTTCTGTATTAGGCTTGTATATGACATATTCTAACAGAAACAATTTAATAACACTTTGGCTGATGCGGGGATCAAACCCAGACCCCTAGACTAATGAGGAAGCTAAAAAAATATGTGTAGTTTTTTTTTAATAATTAACTAATTAATTACGTTCATAATTTTCTGAGTAAACTTCATTAATATCTAAAGACCTTTGTTACAATGTACGCATACTGGTAGTATGTTGTGTCTAAGCATTGATCGTCTAACAATAGACTACTTGGCTATCAAAGGCGAAATTTGGGAACAACATTTTGTACTAAGCTCGGTGTTTGCGGGATATTTAGTTTCAAAGGCGGTGAGCTCATTACAGTTGAGACATACTCGTGAAAGAACTCTATTCAGGTATTAAGGACGCGCTGAAATGTATACTTGAGCAGCTTACGCTTGAAAAGATGTGTTTAGGGAACGTAGTCGTGAAAATTTTGAAAAAGGTAAGGTTTGAAAGTAGGTCATTGCAATAAGAATGTGGTTTGCTCGTGAAATAAATCAGTAAGAAGACGTAAAAAAATATATATATTTTAAATTTGTTCTATTTTGTGGATATTATCCCGCTTGTCCTGCAAACTATCTAATGCGTTACTAGCTAATTGGTTAACTGTTGGCACGCGTGAGGTCATGAGTTCGATTTTCATGCCACCAAAGTGTTTGTTGGGTACTTCTGTTATGCAATTGTTGTACCCAGACTTCATAACGGCAAAAGACAAATGTCCGTACGCAACAGCATACCTCTGTCCAATCTTTCCAGGAATACAAATGTGATGTTATGTTATTTTGACCAATATTTCAAAGATGTAAAAATGAAATTCCAGGAACTTTTTCAATACATCAGTCAGTGCTGGATTAGGTGCAGAAGGGGGCTTTGTGTATCCAAACAATTTTTTGAGTGAAACTTATTAAACCTTGATATATAGAATTTACTTGATGTCACAAAAAAGTGTTTTCCGACTAAGACAATCCACGTTAGACAATCGGTAACCGATTATTGTTGGCGAAAATAAAATACAGAATTTCATACGGTAAACGCACAAGTTCTACAAAAAGTCATTTTATACTGAGCCTATAGTAGATCAAGGGCCCCGACTGATCTCAGTCAAATAATATGTCAGGAGTTTCTATACCTGAATAGGTTTAAAAAAAAAATACAACTTGTAAGCGGTTTACTCGTCGTTACCTAATAACCCACTTTCCAACAGAGCCAAGCGATTGAACTCAATCGTTTTCTTTGCCTGATTACATTGAATTGATATGAAAGAAGGCGTTTAAAGAGCATTCGTTCGCTCGCTTCAAAGGCTCGACTAACACCGAGGGGAATAAAGAGTGCATATTCACGCCTCAGCTTATACCAGTTGAAGTCAAGGAAAGACTGCCTGGCTTTTAATTTCTTTGCCTTTATACAGGGTGGCGATGGTGGACGGTATGAAATTAAATTAAAACATTATTATAACCATTATGTAAGATATACGATTACATAGGTATCACGTCCTAAAGCCAAAAAAATCAACGATATTCACGCCAGTTATTATTTGCTTCTTTTTGCGAATTAGAGCAAAATGACATTTTGCATGTCATTTTACTCTAATTCGACGAAGAAACTTAATCTTTTTCAAACGTGCTAATTAATTAGTGTAATAAGTTTAAAGACTTTTGAGACCTTCAACTTCATCGTAAGAATTTTTAAAGATTTTATGTAGGATCACGAAAAACATTATACATTCCATTATTATAAAAAGTTTCATTTAATGTCGTACCTTTGTCGCCACTCTGTATAAGAAAACTGTGATACGTCTGAAGTTGAGTTTTCATTTCTTAAGCGGATTAGACGTGTTTAGAATAACGAGTTCGTTTTAAATGGTTCCTTTTTCTTGGAGGCAGAAACAGTTTTTTTTAATATTGACTGTTAGACTTTAGCATTAATAACGCGTTTCTAGAAACCGATAAATAAAACGTTTCTGAGAATATTATTAATAAAGAAATTTCCTCTTTTATATCGTTGATACTTGACCTGTTTTGCGCGTCAGTATACTGTACAACAGACAGAGAAGTTGTGTACACGGATTGTTTATGACACAGTGATCACCATTAACACTGGCGGATTTTGGTTAAAGCGAGCTAAAAAATAATTGTTGGATTTTTCTTTTGTTTTTACGGAATTTGTATTTTAAACTGCGGTTTTACTCTTAACTTGAGGACAGTAGAATCTTGCTACTAACTGATACTACTAGACACGAGTGTGGAGATAGATAGAGAATATGGACGGACTCCATTCAGTGATTTTGACATTCATTTTCGTTCAGAAATGTTACTTAGTTTATGTGTTTCGATGATCTATCCAGAGAACCCTATGGAATCTCAAGTATTAATTTCACTTAATTCGTTTTCAAAATGAAGCCCTTTCGATTGGTTTTCGATTACAAATAATCGGAATAGTTTATAACAATCTGAGACCTCGGCCAATCGATTCTTAGGAAGTTTGGTTCATCGAATTATTCTGTTATTATCGATAGCTTGGAACCCAATCAAATTATGAACAATTTGGGTAAGGTAACTTATATTAATTGTGAATTATATAAGAATTTAGGTTGGAATGTAAGTTTTCTTTTTAATTTTTTAAATAAACATCTTAGTAGACAGGTATAGTCGGCGTCAATAGTGGGTGATTATTGATAATTTTATTTTTTATTTATAATAATCAGTGAATGTTTATATAATTAATTATTTTGGTAATTATATTATTAAAGTCTGTCATAACATAACATAACATCTCGCCTATATTACCCAAAGGATTAGGAAGAGGTATAGTACAACTACATTTCGCTTCTACCGTAATAGGGGGGGAGCCTATTGCCATCTATCGGGTACAGTTCTAGATTACGTGCTGCTATTGAGAATTTCAATACAGAAAAACCCCGATAGCATAAACTTTGACCGACCCGAAGACCGATCCCGGGACCTCATGCTCAGCAGTCACGTTTGCGAACATTAGACCAATGTGGGAATCCTCTGTTACGTCATTCAATTCATCAATAACTCTATATACACTAATATCCTTTTCTAAGTAAAATTTAGTACATCCATCATTATGTAAGTACTCTCCTAATCAAAATAATGATAAAAGCTAAGATTATTCCCCACTGAAGTTAGCTCAATATCGGTATTTCCCGAGAGAAGATCACTTATATCGGCCCATCTGATCCCGAATGTACTTCGGCCTAATTGATCGTATTCCACGAACTTCCAAAGTATTACTGTAGATGAAAATTATGTTTTTGTGTTTGATTGTATCTACTTGAGTTTATTAAAACTAACAATAATGTTTTGATGAGGGGTTTTCCTCTGTCGTGTCGACACGAGCTATCACATAAGAATCACCTATGTTGTGGTGAAAAGATTAATCAGTCAGCAATGGTGTTAGCCAGGCTGAATGCAGATCTCAGTTAACGTCACTCGTGTAAACTCTTTTCTTGCAACAGTGAGGGGACAATATAGTAATTTGTATGGATTGCTGCTTTATATATATATGTATATATAAATCGTCGGCATGGTTGGCGCAGTGGTTGAGAGATCGATTGCTGCGCTAAGTGTCGGGGGTTCGATTCCCGTACAATATTTGTATAATCTACAGATAGTTGTTTCGGGTCTGGGTTTTTGTGTATGTGAATACACACCGTGCCTCGCACATAAAGCCATTGTTCTTGCGCCTGATCGCTTTCCGGTCATGTCGGATTGCCGTCACATTGGACTATGAGATTGAAGGAATAGAGAGTGCACATGTGTTAGCGCACACACTTGTGCTCTATAATATCTCCTGCGTAGTTGTCTATTCTGCGGTGAGATTGGCCGCCGTGACCGAAATTCGGTCAGGAGGACATTATATATATATATTATTTTGGGTGGTAAGAGCGATACTTTTTCAAAAATATTGTTACTTTTTAAGTATTTTCCCACCACAATAGTCAATAGCGGTAGCTGTTTCTGTGCTAAATAATGCCTCACACTATTTAGCTCGCCTATAGAGCTGGCAGCTAGTTACATGTCGGAAAATATAGAGGCCATAATATTTATACACCCTGCAGCGCTGTATTTTACGCATAGAATTTTTTTTTCTAAACTATGCTCTATACAGAAATTAATTCGCAATAAAATTAATTAAAGAACATCGTCACCATATTTTTTACTTTCACAGCCTACAAACAGAGTGGACTTGAATCGCAATACATCAGAGGGAGCCAGCAATGAATTGATTTGAACCAACATTACATCAACTGTAAGCTGGGCGGCCATGTTGAATTTATTTCTACGCTGCAGTGTGTTTTGTTTCTACACGGACGGACAGAAATATTGTATGTATTCAGCTTTATGTTGGCCTTGTGTGTTTGTTTGGTTCGGTTAGCGGTGCACTGGAAAGTACAAACCGACAAAGGTTTACTTGTAAATGTAATGTATTTCTTACGCTACCGCACGGTGAACTGGAAAAAGCAAAATATAAGGGTATTTTTCTCCCTCAAAAGTCGTAAAAGTTCCACAAAAAGAATGCCTCTTTACGACTCTTACACATACACGTAAATAAGCTGAAGAAATGTTTGGCTACACAATACGGTAATTGTCCGCAACATGAAGTTTTAAACTGTGTAAAACCAGACACCTCATGTTAACAATCACTGCCATCGCACAATACTAAATACATTGTACAATACTAATCCACTTTGTTGCACATCAGAAAATTATTTGGTATGGTATATAGCTATTGGTAAAGTAGGAGCAGGTTTGTAATTTTTTATCAATATACAAGAGTAGGAACTTTGATATACCTTTTTTGAAATCCATGGAACCTTTATCGTGATAAAGCAATTTTAATTTGTAATTTAGAACTATTTTAAAACCTACTGTTACGTGTTTTAGATTTTTCAATCTTTTAGTTACTCTTTTTAACTTACCTGTTATTGAAAATTGAGTGCTTAGCTGAAATTTAAAATAAATAGTCTCTCACTACATAATCACATTCTAAAAGATTTTGAACAATATTATAGGTACACTTAACTGTTTCATATTATTCAATATTGCTAAAACTAATAACAGGTATATTAACAAACTTGTCTAACTAGTAAGTACTTGTTTCTTTGATCGAATATATTAATAATAATATCAGCTCTACCAAGTTTGCAACAATGAAGAGTGTGTCATTGTTTCGACTCAAACGCTTTGAACAGGTTTCAGTTTTAATAATTTTATGTACTTCGTTAGATAATATCGCTTTAAAGTGGTGACATCAAAAGTTATCATTCACTTTTAATTCTTCTCTATAGACATGCACGTACAAATATAATCGAACCCGCAACACTTAGCGGAGAAAGTAAATCGCGTAGCGATCGCAAAACCCCTTGCGGTTGGCTTCTTGAATACTGTCCATTCATTTTGGTGTTTTTTAAGTATCGAATGTTAAAAAATCTTATATATGCCATTCTTAATTCAGCCATTCGCTGGCTTTCAGCGTATGTCCAAAAGTCAGTCCAAATGAACTACGAGCAGGTATACTTAAAAGTTTTGTATGTTCTTTTCTTATCTATGGCACGTTGCAAATAGTCTCAGATGGCCTTCACCGGACAACGACGTATGCTTTTGGCTCTCAGCCAAATTTTAATATACCTACTGTGTAACAGCAGCTAAAGGCTCCATAGGGAACTGAGACTTGGCTACAGGCCCAGCAGGGACCCACAGTTGTGTTTAGAAGGTTTCTGATTTAATATTTATGTGGACGTTAGATCAGAGTTTTACATTCTTCGTTTAATTAAATGATGATTAAATACATAGCTAGATAAAAGCTATTTTTGTATAACACCTGTCAGTACCCAACGATGTTTACAAAAATAAATGATTGATTAATAGACTGAAGAGAATTCTTAGACGTCAAATATTAATGATAATATAAAGCCATGAAGCTATGACTTGGTTAATTTTAAGTAGAAGATTGCCTTAGTAATCTTTCTTATTATCTATTCTATTAAATAAATTCGTGGCATTATTTTGTTAAATAAATATTTTGTTAGCTTTATTGTTTTTTTATTATTTTCATTTTTTTTTTCAAATGGAAGTTCATATGACTTATTTGCTTATAAGGTGGCACATAAAAGGCAGTGAAGTATGTTTTGTCACTATAAGAAGACTAAAATCAGTGACAGAAGTAAATGACATTACATAGACGTTGCTTTATCTTGAAACACAACAAAACATAAGCACATCACTTTAATTAAGTACAGCGTCTCACAACTAATTCCGTCTAATACAACTTTAATTAAAATAATGCGTTTCAGAGCTCGCACTTCGCTAACATTATTATATCACGAAGTCTCTACATATAAATTTGGTGTAATGACTTTTGATTTTATGTCTACTGTTTCAAGTTTTAATTTTAAGTGTATCTTAGTAGATTTAAGGACAATTTTCTGTTTACTTTAGTCGTTTTCAGGTAGTTTTTAGACGTCTTGATTTCGCAGATGTCCGGATTTGTTCGTATTGTATTTATTTTAAGTGACTATATTTACAAAGAGAGTACCTACTCATTTGCAGGAATCATTATCATTTCACAAATCACCGTGGGGCCATTAAACAGTGAAAACTGATTTAATTACAAATAAACTGTTAAATAACTTTTATCCCGTCATTGAAAATTTGGCTCTAATAGACATAGCAAACGATGTCTTCGTTTTCACGTCATTAGTGCTACAATTATCCCGATATTGACGTAGACCTGTCACGTGAGAAGGTCAAACACTATTTCTTACAAAACCTATCACCCTTCCAACATCAAAGTTCGCCATAATGAGTTCGGTGTCATTAAAGGTGATCATAAAGGCATACGACACCAATTAAGGCTGTTCACACGTCAAAAGATATTTACATGCAGGGTGTAATCTGTTTATTTTGTCACCACCCTGAGGAAATGTAATTATCGGTCCGAAGTCTATAATAGCACTTGATTAACGAGCTCGATATTAATTGGGGTGCGATGTTTTGATATACCTAGCTGGATATTTTCTTGGATGTTATGAAGTTTCGGTGGAGTGTTTTGTTTTGCGGAATAAATATTAGTGGTGACTTATAGATCTTGATTCCTGAATTGAATCGTAATTATCTAAAAGAATATTAAGTGAATGTGGTATTGAATTTGTAGCGACTACTCGTAACATGACAAAAGTAAAGTGCTATCTATCGATATTATTGGATTTCACTCTGAGAGTTCTAAAACATATACGAATGTCCGACATCAACCGTTGGGCTTCGGTCCGCCAAGCTAATCTGGCCAGGTCGGAGGATCCTCCCTTTTCAATGGAGGATAAGATTCATTTGTAATATTAATACTATTAAACAGCGTAGTATTTTGACGTAATGGCGGCGCTTTCAACATTTCTCACGTGTTAGTATCGATAACTTTACGTATCAATAAGATATTTTCTAATAGACTTGTGTGACTTTATTCAAGTCCCTTGTGTGAATATAAAATCCAAATCCAAAGTTATACGACAAATATTTGCACATATTCACTAAAATACGGAACCTCATTTCATACCCTTCCGAAATTATTATCATAACAAAAACATGTTACAAACTGACTTCCACTTCGAAACTCGACGCTACAATTCTCACAAATTACGAAACTACACTTTTCGCACCCCGCGACAAAATGCAAACACGAAACACTGTTTAGGACAAACTTTCAGATCTGGTTTTCACCTAAACGCAAACAGAGGGAGAACATTCTACCAGTATAACTAGACCTTTATATTTTTTCCCATTTTCTCTTCAAAGTTCTCATTGTGGGAGGCTGAAGAGGTCTTTGAAAACTGGTTTTGGAAGTACAAACTTTATAATTGGCTATAACCCTCCAATACGTAGCCCTTCCTACGGGAGCGAGCGTAATTAACTACTCGATTGTACTCGCCACTCTGGCGACAATAACTGAGACCGACTTGAATTACGGAGATTTGGAGTATTGGATAGTCATTACGGAGTATGAATTTATTAGTTAATTGGGTTGAGTTATTTATTGGTGGACTTTGAAGTTCTAGAAATATGTCGAGCGCTGAACACGGATAGTGAAGTTTGGTGTGTTTTATGTGCCCCTTTATATCACGATATTATAAATATAGTATTCAATCGAATGAAAATTGAATGGATAGAAAGATTTTGCATTTATTTCCAGTAGCTTGAGTATTGTGTACAGTAGTAGTAGATTAGAATGAGCCATTACAGTAGCCTTATAGTCTCTTTATTTTAATCTCTATATAATAAACCGAAGAATTTTCATCAAGAAGCATTGCCAAGTACGAACCATCCATCATTCGTCAATCCAAGGAATAGTCCTCGAGTTTGCAAACGTCCGTGAAACGTGCGCGCGTCACTTCTCCGTATCTGTGGCTTTGTTGCATTGTACTGTATAATTAATTGGCGTGAATTTAACTATACTGTTTATTTCTTGGAATTATTGAATTTTATTTGGGAAGGAGCGTTTGGATGTTCTGAAACTTATTACAGGTTACGAGTTGCGGAGATCCTAGTTGCTTGATATTTTAGTTTTCTTTTACCACATACTGTACATATGTAGTTCTTTTTGTTTCGAGAAAATGAGCGCCCATTTCGTAGAACGATGAGTTCTTAAATAGTAAGTGCTTTTTTGACGCACTAAAAGAGAACTCGTACCTTTTGAATTATATATTTTTAAAACGGCTTAAAATAATGTAAATTAAACCAACCTATTAATATTTATATAAATATTGATTCATATGAAATATTAAAAACTGTCTCCAAAAATATAGTTCTTTATTATCTGATAAATAAATTATGATCATTATGAGTCTTTGCATTTGCAAGGTGCTTTAATTTCTTTAGTTAGAAATCATACCATTTCGTAATTAATTCCACTTAATAAACACAATTGCGAACACTCAACAAGAAAGGGTGTGTGCGCGTGTTATATGCTAATAACGTACCCACGTGTCAAGTCTGATTCGCTTTTTGCCATCAAAACGGAAACCGCGTCCAAACAACGGTCGTCTTGCGGCAAATCCTGGTATACAAACCTCCTAACACCGTAACGTAACAATTCGCGTTACGTTACTATAGCGTGACCTAAACAGATTAAGGCTGGTTTCCTCCTTGTTTTCCGAGTAGTCTGCGCTAATTTAAAACCTGAATCTCAAAGGCGAGACAGTTTGACGGGAACGTAGCGTGTTTGTCCTAACCTACAGTATTAAAGATCTGCAGTTTTAATGGAAATGTCATAAGTGGATGTTCCTTGAGGCAGTTTTGCATTGAAAATGAAGTGTGTTGTGTTTGGATAGATTTTGAAATACAAAGAGTTAGTTTAAGGTTGTGTTATTGACTGGAATAGAGGTACTTTTAAGCATTAAATCGATGTTTAATTGTTGCTTGAATAATAAAAGGTAATTTTTAATTAGTCGTACAAAAAAATAAAAAGGCTTTCTTAGCTTTAATTTCTGTCATTCCACTACTATGTAGTTATTTCTTTTTAAATCGTTCAGTAATTAGTAAATGAGGTTAGTGGCTGATTGGTGGTCATTAGTTCAGAATCGAATCATATCAGAAGCTTATTAGAAATGCTTTTTAGAAATGAAGTTTTAGTTCGGTTTTAGTTCATCAGTACCTATAGCCTTCTTTAGAAGTCACTTGGAGTATCCTTAGCACCTCAATGACCCTATTTTCATTTCAAATATAAATACGTAGCAAAACTGCTACAGTTTCACAAATTAAACTTTTATCTACAGTGCAAGAAACTACAAAATCAATTGCATCTTTAACATTTGCACTACCTCTAGTAAAGATAAAGGTTTGCTTCATTGTTGCCACTAACATAGCCATAGCATAATGGTCACAACTAAAAGTCACTTACACATACACAGTGCAATACGTTACAATTTGCAAACAAATCCAGTATCTGTAGCTCCTCGTTACAAACCCTAGACTGGCGTCGTCGGTCCGCGTGACCGACCTTAAATTTCCTTACACGAAAGCTTTTGCAGTTGACAGTTGGGCGGCGCGAGGGGTTGGTGGGTTCCGTTCGCAAATATCGTGCCCCTAAATTAAAGTTCTGCCCTCTATTTTAACTTGTTAACAAGAATGGTTCGTTTTATAAGTCAGTATTGTGTATTCTATACTAACGTTGGAAGCCTATTGGACTAGGTTACTTTCGGCTAAACGCTGTTAAAAAGTTAATTTTATTTACTTAGAAAAAAAAAAACAACTCCAGTCTAAGTATTATTGTATTGTTATTGCCCCCAATAGTCCACCTCCCTACTTCACTCTTCATACGGGTGTCATTAAAGGCGTATACAAGATTATGTCGTATTGAATGGGCAGGAGCATTATCCTTTTTTTAATACAAGTAACCTACTGCAGTCACCCATCTATTCGCTGAGGGGTAATTAGAATTAGAATATTAATTTATCAAAAGATCTTTCTGTAATCCAGATTCAGGCACTTATATTGACATTTTAGGCGCACATTTCCAAAATAGTAGCAAAATAGTATGGCGAGAAACCGACGCGAAATAATTTGGAATATTATTATATACGTTGTTAGGCATTGTAAAATTTCCGTTCATCACTGTTTTTTCAATTTCCCTTAAGAGTTTTGTAGTTGTGACTAGTTGAGAATATGAGACTTCGCATCAGATAAGGTCACTCACCTTTTCCGAAAACTTAGCGTGAGTACTTTTTCATTAGGTAAGTACTGAAAACTTAGAACTTACATGTTGCCGGCGCGAATACAAAATAATATACTGTGAGTTATATTGATGGAATTTATAAGGTCTCAACTCAACCTTTAAAGAGGTAACTTATTTTGAGTTCTTGGAAAAATTTTTTAATGTGGAACTTTACGCTTTTGAAGACAGACCAAAGCCCGCCCTTTCAAGTATTTTAGTATTAGTTTGTTAATTTACTATTCACGTTAATATACTACATATGTATAATAATGTATAGAATGGTAGATATAATTGTTTTTATTTCAAATAAACCTAATACAGGCACTTATGAAACGTTAAAGGACTCTTGTTGCACGGTTTGAAAAAGTTGGTCCTATGTAGAGGAACGGGCAAGAAACGCCATGGATACTCTTTTATAATCTCTTTTAACAATCTTGCCATTTGCATAAATTGAAAGAAGTTTGAGAGAACAATGTAGGCTTCGTAGGTAACCTACGAACCCAATAAAACCATATGTGATCAACATTTACCAGGAGAGTTAGACTTCTGAGTTAGGTGAATATTTTGCGCTACCCTTATTAACCTCCAAAAAGGCTATGTTCACGTTTTATAGTTAGTTAAATGAATATTTACGATACTCATGAGTGGAGTTGGTAGCCTGTTCTACTACCAATAGTCATGTAGTGACAGCTAGCTCTTTGTATTTCCTCCGTGCAGCTAGCTACATCCAGCGACATCTATCGGAGTCAAGCGACAACTGCATTCCTACATCGCACTATGAAAGATTTTTTTTCATTTTATTTTTTAATAACGTTGCCCCACACTACGATTTCTCCTGTATCGTGTGTACGGTGTACAAACATACATGTCACATGCACACACAACCGATTTCAACGATTCTAACAGATAGGTAAGGTTATAAGGATATCCTTCCTTTGCAATGGAGGAACACGATATAACTTCTTCCTCCATAAAGTAATTCAAATTCACTTTGTAGAAGTTAATTACAAGTAAACTGTGCTTCTATCTGCAACAAATTTCTTGAGCGCAATATATTACAATTTAGCACAATTAATTACTGTGTGAAACCGGAGCGCGCGATGTAATTGCACACACAGCTACTGAAATAATAATTACAATTAGCTGCCTAATGCAAGACATTGTCTGTTAATTTTGTGTTATTAGGGTGTCGAAAATTATTACATGTGATGTCGTCAAAAGTAAATGTAGACCCGACTATAGATAGGTGCGGTTTCCACTTTACCTATATCTAATGTATCTATATTGTGTTTTAATAAATGTAGCTCAATATTGGCCCACTGTTGTTCCTGCCTTGCAAAAAAGGGATCCGGGCTTAGTCCACCATGCTGACCTGGTTTAGGACTACCATGCTTGATTCCGAACTCCGGACTTTCACATAAATTTTCACTTACTTAGTACGAGCCAGGAATCAAGCACAGGATCTCGTAGGAACTCAGTAGCCGTACTGGCGACCAGTAGGGTAATGGTAGTTGGTACATTATAATGCTAAAAGCACACAGAAAGTTTTTTATCAGAAACTGTCCGAATCAAATTTGGAACTCAGTAGTTCCAACGGTCAATATAGCCTATAAAAGAAACTATATATGACGTCAAAATATTTTTTCCATATTAAAAACTTTATGAATAATCTATTCACTCCACCAAAAGTTTCCTCAGTGTCTACGTATGAGCAGCACCGTAGGAGTTTGTTTTGTTATATTCCTTGGAATATAACTGAAGCTTGGAATATTACAACATAGTGCAGTTAATTAAGGCTCACAGTAAAGCCGGCGGGCCTGGGGCGAAATGGGAAATAGGTAATTATGAAGTTGCGTACTGGCTTGCAGCTTGCCACTACTTGTATTGCGCATGTGAGGAGCAACAGCGGGGTTTCATTTATCTCACGCTATCAAGCAAATCCCATAGTTTTACGAGAGGAATCTTTGCTCAGTAATTTCTGTCAGTTGAGAACAGCCATGTATAAAAAAGACTTGTGAAAGAGTATGCAAAATTATTGCGTGAATTAAAAACAACCGTCTCATATATTTTTTTCTTGGGAACAATATGTTGTAATATATAAAAAATTATGTTTGTATGTTTATTCGTATTTTTATGCGCTGTCATACCGTTCATCTGATTGCGATAAAACTTTGTCAATTTATAGCTTGCACTTGCGCGAAGGTTATGGGCAATTAACTTACTACTATTAGTAGTACAATTAACTTACTACTATTAGTAGTCGGCGCGCGTGTCGTACCAGCAAATGTATCTGAATGAGCAAACTGATTTCTTCTGGACAGCAACATGCCGGGTACTAACTAGTAATTTATAAAATATATATATTCTTCATAGAAAGAAGACACTGTGGAACGTGGCACCTAGACTGTTCTTCTATGTTCTACATATAAAACATATCTTGTCTTTATTACCAGTCAATATCTCATAACTTGAGCGGCACCATAAAATCCCTAGTACTGCGGTGTTACATGAAATTAAAATATGGGTCTAGTTCATTTCAGTTAGTATTTTTTAACGATTTCGTAATGAGTTCTTACGTTCAAATAATATTATCGTGCTCACGATTAAACCTGGTTCCCAGTGGATTTACTCAAGTTTAGCTTTATTTTTTAGGCTTTTTATGGAGTATGAGTGGTTGGTGTTCTATTATCTTTGAAAAGTAACAATCAGCTAGGGAGAGACACAAACGCTAAGAGTGGAATAAGTTCTTAAATATTTTAAGAAAATGTGTTTATATTGACGACACGATCCCTGCACAGAACAAATATTTGTATGATCTACAGATAGTTGTTTCGGGTCTGGTTGTGTGTGTATGTGTACATGTATGTTTGTAAACTGTACCCAAGACACAGGAGAAATCGTAGTTTGGGGCAAAGTATTAAAAAAAATTAAGATGTCAAGCCTAGCGGTTGAACGCTTGCCTTCTGTGCAGGTTCATGTGTGAATCAGAATTTGATTATCACTTCCGTCAACGGTGAAGGAAAACATCGTGATGAAACCTGCACACCTGAGAGGGCTACATAAAGTTCTCGATGGTGAGTGTAGTCTGCCAACCCGTACCAGGCCAGCGTGGTGGACTAAGGCCTAAACCTTCTCATTCTGAAAAGAGCCCGTTGCCCAACAGTGGGACAGTAATGGGCTGAATTTATATTTATATATTTTATGTTTTTATATAACGGTAAATATAAATAAAATAGTTTTTAACCAAGGAACGCGTTGTTAATGTTATATTCATTTGCCTCCCGTCTTCAAAAGTACCTCCCGCATACGGGTAATATATTAAGAGGGCGACCAAGATAAATTAAAAAAATTAAATTCAGGTCCAGTTAAATGATACTTTAATACAGACTCATGAACTTTTTTTTTGGCTAATGCTCGCCTTTCAAATTGCAAGCTACCAACTTTCCAACTAAGGTTACAATTCATAATCCTTTAATATTTGCTTCTAATTACTATGTATAAATATATTAGAGTTGGCAGTGCGTGTTCAGCTGACAGTGCTACCATGAACAGAGTTAATTGCAGCCCCGCTATAAAGCGATCGCTCGGGGCCCACTGCGGAAATAACTAATTACAAACTTACGTACGAATGCGTAGATGCTTAGAAATTGCAGGGTGTTGCCTGTGAAGCACGCTTTTCATTAATAATTCTTCTAACAATTCAGTTGACGACGCGTAATAGCCTTTGATTTGAGCTTGGGGACAGTTATTTTCTGTTAATTTTAACGGTACTTTATCATGCTGGGTTATAGGGGGTACTGATATTATTGCAAGATATGTATGTAATAAGTAATTACTACGAGTATTCTAGTCATCGGCAAAACGTGGGTGTAGTAGGTATACCTCTGCTTAGACATTTGGGGAATAAAGACGTGATGCTCAGTTACTATTTCAGTCTACATACGCCCTGTACCTCTGTTATGAGTTTTTTACTATTTACTTTCATAGTAAATATAAATTTTCATGCAAGCGATTTTAGTTCTTAAATTGGTTACATTAGGGATTAGAGTCGCTAACATGACATCTCTATAATATAGTAAATAGTAAATCAAAACTTTACTATGACTAGATGTCACATAAGCGACTCTAATCCCTAATGTAACCAAGTTAAGAACTAAAATCGCTATCATGAAAATTTACTTTACTTTGATAGTGAATAGTAAGAAAACTCGTGATAGTGATACTGGTCATCGATACGAAATGAAAGTTGGAGTGAATTCATTCCAAGAACATTTTTTAGGGGAGAAACTGTAAGATTATTTTTCCTGTTAATTTCAGTCTGAAACAAAACAAAACCTTTTTTACTACCACTATAGTTAAAAATGCTTCAGTGCGACAGCAAGGTGGGAACGGCTTCCCAACTATTGTGTTTATTTCCTTCGGTGTCTATTTCTAGTCTCTAGCTGAACAGCTAGAACTTAGCTATAAAAAATGAGCACTGTTCGATATCAATACCGATTCTTTAGTTATACGTAACACTATGCAATGCGATGCCTAGCTAGGACAAGGGACACACACAAGGCACGTTCCTCCTTCGCTGTAAACTATTCGGGAGCTAATAAAGAAATGCACATCCACTAACGATTAAGTTACTAACTAATCCAATCCTTATTCTCTGTGGAATAAAATCAATGTGCGCTTCAAAGAAGCAGCCACAAAGCGACGTGTCTTTGAAAGGCGTCGCAGTGTAAATGTCACTCTATATGGTAATCAGTGTAGAAGGCTTTCTTGAGACACCGATGCGCTGGGGAATATTTTTATAGTGATGTGTAAGTTAATGAAAGTTAGCTTGGTTGTTGAGCTAGGCTGTGGTGTGACAAAATGCTTGTTTAAGCGCGATTCAAGGAGTGGTCGTGACGCGGATGACGCGATGATATAAAATGACGTCGTCAAACGCATCTGTTAATATTATAACTAAATTATAATTAATTAAAATTATTGTTAACTCTGTACAAACATATAGAATTGCCTCATTGGTCTAGTGCAAGCACGGACTCTGGGTTTTATTCTCGGGTTGGGCAATGTGTTATTGGGTTTTCCTGTATGGAAATTTTCAGTAGCTGCATGGAGTTTGGAACAGTGACCGGTAGATGGCAATAAGTTCGCCTCCTATTACATGGGACTTTCAGATTCCAATTTATATTGATGGCTCCATCGTTAAACATGGGACCTAATAATGACATCGGTGAAAAGGGCTGTATTACACCTCTGCCTTATCCTTCACGGAATACAGGCGTTAAAATAAAGAAATCTAATAACAATAAAAATCAAAAGGTCTTCTAGTACATATCGCTTCATATTCAACGTTAAAAACTAATGAAGAACACGCAAAGACGACAAAAGAATTATCCACAACGATAACTACCGAACATTTTTTTTTCAATTAAACCTTCCACTAGATGTATAACTTCAGAATGAACGAGAAAATTCATTTTGCTAGATTCTTTTCGGTGTACCCGGCAAAGCGTAAAATTGGGAAACAAACATGTTCATGTCTCCTTTGTTCCCAAAGGGATTATGTCTTAAAACCGTTCCTTTTACTTCCCCTTTAAGATTCTTTCGCGTCTTTGATTTTCTTGACGCAAGTTCCGAGTGTAAGCTGTCATCAATATTTGAAACTATCCCTCGAGACTTGAGATTGTTTGTCGATAGTTACTTTAGACTTCGCATCTCGCCGATATTAAAGTTTTTTTTTATTTGTGTCCTCAGAAAATACTGTGACAGCTGTATTAGCTTAAACTAAGTACTACAGTATGGAGGAACGAGGTATGGTGTTCCTCCATTGAAAAGGGAGGATCCTCCGACCAGGCAAGGTGGTTAGCCTGGCGGGCCGAAGCCCGACAGTTGATGTCGGATATTCGTATATGTGTTAGAATCGTTGTAAACTTTCATAGTGCGATTCAGGGTTTATTGTTGTAGCTTCACTCCGATAGATGGCGCTTTACTTTTTGCCATGTTGCGAGTAGTAGTCGCTACATCACTCCCCCCCAGACCGGAGGTCGATGCTGTTGAGTCTTGAGGTTGCTTGCCAGGGCCAGTGATGATTCCAGTGAGTCGGAACCGAGTGCCGCATAGTTCGCAGTGAGTCGGAACTAGGTGCGGTGATGCTGCGAAGTCCTCAGTGAGTCGAGGTAGTGCAGTGAAGAGTAGTGGCTGGCTGCTGCGTCGACCAGGAGAGAAGGGCTCTGCTAGATGACCGGCCGAAGTGCAGTGTGCTGTGCCAAGGTTGCTGATGAGAGGCCGATGGGAAGAACCAGGCTTGCGCGGTCGCTGCAAGCGTGTGGTTACCCGTTGGGGCCGAGGATGCTGGCTGGCAGGGTGAGACTTGCTTGCTGCTGCTCGAAGGGTACTGGAGAGGTGGAGAGGGAAGTGAAGGCGATGATGCCGTCGAAGGTTACGAAGATGTTCATTGTCAAGGGTCACCACTATGGAGGAACGAGGTATGGTGTTCCTCCATTGAAAAGGGAGGATCCTCCGACCAGGCAAGGTGGTTAGCCTGGCGGGCCGAAGCCCGACAGTTGATGTCGGATATTCGTATATGTGTTAGAATCGTTGTAAACTTTCATAGTGCGATTCAGGGTTTATTGTTGTAGCTTCACTCCGATAGATGGCGCTTTACTTTTTGCCATGTTGCGAGTAGTAGTCGCTACAACAGAATAACCAATAAATAAACAAACGTCAAATCTTTGATATATTAAAAGTACCAAGATTTAATAAAAACAGAAAAGCAGCCATAACAATACTCATTCTCTTTTAATAATGACAACACAAAGTCTTGGAAGATGTTCAAGTTGGTCCCGGCTGTAACAGAATGACCGCTGCACTGCACCCCGACTTACGGCAACAATAAAATGTAATTCTGAACAAACAAATATAAACCTTAACAACTTAACAATAGATGTCTTTAGTTTCGCAAATGTATATTGGTAATGTGTAATCCAAATGAAACGTTGACACTGAGCCCCAAGCGCTCGATGGGTAGAAAATTGTGAGATCAAATTAGGTCCCGGTTTAAAGTCCTCACAATAATAAGAATAGCTCTAAAATGAAATGTAGGAGATGTTTTTTTTACCGTATACTTTGGGAGACTGAGAATTTGAAATACATGTCTTATATTTATAGCATAATCATCTGTATTGACTTTACTGAATAAACTAAATGTTAGGTATATTTAAATTCGAAAGCCTTATAATAAATGTGGAATCTTTCATCTCGTGTTCTATAGCAATATCCGCGCGGTCTATAGCGAAAAAAAATCAACAGGATTTTCAAAAGAAAAAAATACGAGATTAAAAATTAATAAAAAAAAAACGAGACGGAAAAGCTGGTAGAAAATGAAAACTACTTAAAATGTGAAGTCTAACTGATAGATTGAGTTCCAAGGGAAGTATGAACAAAATCCATTAGGCGATTCCCGTAGGAGGCAACCGGCAACGCGGCGTTCCGTTTCGGAAATTACATTAAAAAGCAATACTTCCCCGCCAATAACTAAAGATACGAATAAAAAGATGCAAAGGAAATTTACTTAGCTACTCTGACTGTCGTGTTTTCAGCGAGAACTTTGTTCGGTGTTATTAGACAAGTAGCGAAGTGATAAAGTATTTTGAACTTTGTGATATTCGCGTTGTTCCAGAATTCAATAAAATACAGACCAATAAGTTTAATTTCTAAACATTAAGTATCAACTACCTATTTATCTCGTGCAAGTCATAAATGGTAGGTATAATAAAATGAGGGAGCCTTTGCCCAGCTTCGGAATGCGATAGGCCATCAGCGGGTATCAGAGTGTCACAAGCGTCACACACTGAAACATCGAATAGAACCTTTTTGTATGATTGTGTTTTTAAATATATAATTAAGGTACAAAATGCAAATGTTTAAAAAAGTTATGGACACGGCTGCAACTAAAAACCAATCAACGAAATAGCATTTGCTGAATTCAGATTTAAAAAAGAGATTCCATAAAAATAAAATGAAATAGAATTTAAGGTTATTTTCCAGACCATCGGCCAAAGTCTTTTAAGAAACTCAATAGGATTCATTATTCGATACAAAGAGTTTTGGCAATTATCAATTTTAAACGAACAATAGATTCGATTGATAGGGTAAATCTATTGAATAAAAATAATTCCATTTGTTCATACCCATTCATTGTCTCTGTAAAAACATATGTATTGGATTTGTTTCGCATTGTATGGAAATTGGTAGACATTATAATAAAAGAAAAAAATTAAGGGCTTGTGTACTGCACGTGATTCGATTTTTTTTATTTTTAGCCTAGTACCAACATATGTACATACGAAAACTGAATATAAAGATAATCACCCCGAAACCCGTTACATACTCTTATTTCGAAAACATCCTTAGAACTCATGTTACAAACACGTTGACGTAACAAAACAAAGACAAAAGGAGATAAAGGTCACGGATAAACTTGTTGTTACAAGGATTGTCCCTTTGCAATCGAATGTGACGTGAAAGTGACGCAATATGACACCCGGGAACATCTTGTAATGTTTGGAACTCCTTTGAAGAATGTTCTGGCTTTAAACAAGCGTGTAAATTTAGGAGACGCGTAAAAGCGAGATACATATGTTTTTACGCGTAGGTTTATCTTTGAAACACTATAAAAATACTTCTTGACTGAGCATTCAGAGAATATGTAATATAATAAATTATTATCATACCAGCTTCTCAGTCCAATGCTCATATTTATAATGTATATTTATATGTGGTACTTCTATTTGTTAACTTAAACCAGTATAAAGTAGGTGCGTTACGCTACAATACAATATTGAACTTGTTCATTTTGTAAAAATAAACCTGGATACAACATTAAGAGACTTTTATTTTCTCCTTTGGCTTCACAAAGCCGCTACTTGTGGGGCTACAATCTCGGCGTTTAAGAAGGCACGAGCGTGTGCGCCAGCGCGTAAAATTAAGAAACAAAACGGAAATCCTCTCTGTGGAACAAGGATTGGGACAAAGGAGGCATTAGTAGCTAAGCAATTGATATTAAAAATGCGTAAAGGAGAAAAATTAAGAAAACTTTTCTTTTCTGGACTGGTGTTGGATTTATTTTTTTCTGTAATTTATTCAAGCAGAAAATTTGCCTATTTCATTTGGGCTTTATCTAAGCCATACTGGAAAAGAATCTCATGAATTATGAATGTATTTACAAATAAACCCGAGTACCTACATTGTTGTTAAATAGACGCTTAACAATGGAACAACCAAGTTAAATATTCGTCGGGGTGTTAAATACTCATCCTGTAGATAATCGGTCGAGCCTCAAGCAGACGGTAAGCAATTTAGTCCGGATTAAACCCTGATTCCCTTGCAATACTCGCCCCAAAGCGAATAATGCAGTTGGATTTATTTGTACTGTGAAGTTAGACCGTCTAATCGAATAATACCTATTGAGGGATGTGAAGTAAAGACAAATGGTAACTCCGCATAGACTTATTTGAAGTGGGGAATTAAATTGCATTGTTGTACGTCTGACAATACTAGTGTAGTTGGTGTTTAATTTTCGTTTGGGAGTTGGGACGCAAATCTGCTCGCAGATTACGGAATGAGATAGGTTTAAAGCTAATATTGTGTTACCTTATTCCGATTTAGTGAATCTTTGCCAACGAAAATGTTAGTGAGTTTAGTATCTATCTTTAGGTAATTATAAATTCAACTACTAAAAGCTGATGGAACTTAATTTCTATCGTACAAGTAACCACATTGGAATCGCTAATGCTGCGTCAGGCGAACTTGGGTTAATCATTCACAAGTGTAGTTTTTATGGAAATTTTTACTAATGTTTGTTCTGTACAAATTTTTGATAAATATTATACATAATCAAGAAACAAACTTAGTAGTCAAATAAGTGTTTTTTTAATATATTTATAATCAAAGAACGTTAATAAGTTGAATAATGACTGACATACAACCTAATCTCTCTAGAACTATAATTACTATAATTAGGCAAAGATTCCACGTAGATTAAAAGCTATTGGGAATTATAAATCAAACATATAAAAATATTGTTGCTATCAGGCTACAATTACCAGCGTATAAAACCCACGGCAATGGCGTTCAAAATCCGTGTTATTAAGGGTCTGACACGCAATTAGCGGAGTTGCCAGTGTTAAAATGTCGCGTCATTATCACACGAATGACATGTCCGAACGGTGGCTGAACGGACTTGTTAAATAAAAAATATAACACGAAATTCAACTAACGATCGGAGTTTTGTAGATTTTGTCTGTCATTAAATGTTAAAAGGTAAGGAATATATTTAAAATGCATAAATAAATTGCGTGTATAAAACGATGAGTTGTTTTGAAATATGTTATTTGTGTGTGTTAAACGCATGGTAGTGTGTGTGTAATTTTTAGTGATTAAATGTATATCTAATGCATATTATATCCAAATATTAGCTTTCTGCACTCCTTCTTAATATACCTAAACTTTAACTGTGCCATACATACATAAAGTTTTTGCGTCACATATTAATTTAAATATAATATAATAATATAAAATATAATAATATACTTAAAAATTAGAGAGAATCCTACAAATATATTTATTTATAAGCGTAATAAAAATAACATCTTGAGAAGTAAAACATCGTTAACGAGAATAAACTTTCCGTTAATTCTAAGAACGGAAATTATCATGTTTTATGCAGAGTAAAAAAATATTCTAAATAAAAATTGACAAACAGAATTTTTTTACGATAAGAATACATCATGTTGAAGAGCATAATCAGCCTAATTCTGAAAATAAAATTTATAAAAATACTTTGTGCTCACTGATATTTTTGATTTATACTCATTTTACTCCGAATATGGTTCTTACGAATGGAATATTTGATCAATTTCACCGAATTCCAAAACCTTAAGCTAAGTACCACAAATAAATCATAAGAAAATATTTTTTATTCTCAGATTTATACGAGTTCGGTGGTCACAAAGCGAACTGCTTCAAAGGAACAAAGAACAAGAACACTGGACTTGACTCATACCGGAATTTTGAGTTAGAATGCTTCAAATATATTATTAGCGTGTCTGCCATTGTAGGCGTTATTTGTTTGAAACGTATTTTTGTATTTTCATTGGCTTTTGTTTTCTTTAACTCTTAACCTTAAATGAAATCTGCTATATATTTTTCTCATATTGAATGAAGCATACGAAATTAATTCTAATTGTTTTTGTAGATGGAAGAATATTTTTATGGTGAAGAAAATAAGTGGATAGATTGGCCATTGCAAGCTGAGATTACAGCTCAGTGGATAGAGCGCCAGGTTTGACTCCTACTCGCATTCACAATTTTCTTTTAACAAAAAGTTAGAGTACTTGGTAATTAGTTACATCACTACTTCTATGATCGTTTGAAAATATTATTATTTCCATCTAGATTCAACTGCTAAATGAGATGCACTTTGTCGAATTCCCCATCTATTACTAACTTGTTTATTAGTAATTATTCTTATCTGTTTGAATTGGGGTCGTTAAGTTAATAATTTCACATTTTTCTCTTCATATTCCAAACAGTCAAACCAAACCTCTAACTAAAAGGTGGGATCTTGCTTTCCCGTTCTTACTTATCCACGTATATTTCCAAATGCAGCTTTTCCGTACATAAATCTCGGTATCCACATTCCTGCAGTGTACCTGGGTTGTTACCGGATAAATTTAACGAGGCTGACCCATGTCATGAGTCACAATGTTGTGTCACCGACCAAGACCATCCCACCTAATTTCGGTAGGATATATTGCGGTGAAATTCCAACGGATCTTTTTGTGTTTCGCTGTCATATTAGTGTTTGTCTTTGGAAAGTTGTTGATGGTGTAGATGTTATTGTGTTTTATTTTTATTTGTTGCTAGTATTCATGTACAAAATTTTGGCTGTAGCAAAAATTCAGTTAATGTATGACTCAAAACAGACGAGAGCCGATGAATAGGATAACACGTAGAACTTTATCATATTGTTTTATTGGCATTATAAGCTCTGCATAAGCAAATAATCAAAAATATAATAGACTTATCCGAGTGTTCCCCTTCACGGAAATCTTGAGTAAAAGGCGAAAGATTTATGTTTTGAGGGGAAACCAGAGTGACGAACAAATGTTTGGTCGGCCTTCTATCTTTCTCGCAGTAACAAAACCATAGCGCGTATCAGAAACTTGTACAACGCCATTTTTCGAATTTAGGTAAACTTATGAAACATTTTTTTCACATGTGTTGCGATCAATACTAATTCTATTTATGTTTATTATATCATAATTGTTATTAATTACCATTTGGAGCACAATTTAGGATTATGCTAAAATTATCAAAATATAATAGTCAAATTTTTATTAATAATTATATTATTGAACATTCATCTAAAAATCATTGATTAAGTACATGGTCCATTGTAAATTAATTGTTATGTAATAAAGTTTAAGAAATTTCTACAAGAATTACCAGGGAGACATAACAATTAAAACAGCAATCGACGAAGCAAGTCACAACATGTCCCATTCAGTCCACGTACGAATGCCCGGGGACAACTATGCATTTAATGAAAATAATCCTATAGTACTAATGACATCCCTTTACGTGATGGATTTCTATTCTTCAATATTAGAGGTGCATTTTGTTCTAATGTTTTTATTGCTATTGAGAAAAAAATCTAAATACTTAATGGGAGACTGGAAGACGTGTATATGTACATAATTAACTGGATCTATGCGGTTTGTATTCCGTATCATGTTTGCAATGTTTTTGTATGGTAATTCGAACTATGCCCGTGGATTTCATTGATATTAAAAAAAACAGGCGTGATACTTAGATGTGTAAGTAATTTGTTTTTTTATCTTTGAGAAGATTTCCAATTCCTTAACCGTCAGCCAATATACCTGCTTATCAGTGGAACGCAGTTTCTACTTTTTTCTTTTTTAATGTTTTTTTTTTGTGGAGCAACCCATACTAGGATTTCTTTTGTATTGAGAGTATAGTTACAAACATACTTTTCACATACACACACAACCAAAACCGAAACAACTATCTGAAGATCATACAAATATTTGTTCCGCATAGGAATCGAATCCAATACCTAGAGCAGAAAGCTAGCTTAGCTACTGTACCAACCGTGCCGACTATGTATAACACTTTAATACATAATAATTATAATATTTAGAATCGGGTAACGTTTGAAACATGTAGACGGTAGAAGTACATACACAACGTCATGCCAGAAAATAAGGAACGCCACGAGGTATCCTTACATAACCCTTTTGCTTCATCTACATTCATGCATCGTTTCATAAAAATATAATTCCGAGAAATTTAAGTAAACATATAAACAACTTTACTGAATTCGACACAAAGTGCCTTAAGTTCTTTTCTATCGACACTTATGATAAACACTACCTTTATGGAAACAAAAATCCATTTTACGCTTGAGTAGATTTTAGAATTGCTGCAAAATTGTCTAAAGTGTTATCATATCGTAGGAGTATTCCATTAGTGTAAAAAGCCTTCTCCGCTGTCGTTCACTTGATTGGACATCGCTTTCCTCGCTTTTCCATAACGTAAGTATATTTTAGAATGAATGCAATCAGGAATATTAGGTTTCGTCCTTTTAGATACGTTATTTATTTCCTTTGAACATTTTCTCGTTAAGTACAACGAATGAAACGCTGTTAATATTTATACTTGAACTTTATATTACAGTACGATATTCATAGCGGTAACATTGCAATACAAAATAACATAGTATAACACGAAGAGATTTACTATAATTGTACAATAGGGAGCGAACTTATTGCCATATACCGGGATACCAAGATTTTTTTAAAAGAAAAACTTAATAACTCTGACCAATTCAGAGATCGAACTTAGAGCTTCACGCAAGCGACCGATAGACAGATGACGCAGTCAACCCTTAGTGGTGTGTTCAGTAGGTTCCATATAGGTTCTATATTATGTGTGTGTGTCAAATAATTATATCTATATTAATGTTGTGCTATTGGTGTAGACAACACAATATTGACAATATAAGTTGATATTATAAAATTATCGTATAAGATACAAGTATAAATCAACGTGGTCATTATTATTATGGAAAAATGACCCGAAGAAGAGAATTGGATTACGTTGATGCTGATTAAGGATTTGAATGAGTTAGATATCCAGCAGAGGAATCGGCCGTTTCTTACAGAACTATAACATAACATAGCATTACGCCTGTATTCCTCGAAGGGTTAGGCAGAATTGTACTATATGTAAGTACACCCACATATCGCCGATGCCGTTATTGAGTCCCATGTAACAGGCGGAGAGCCTATTGCCATCTACCGTGCTGCTACCGAGAATTTCCATACAGGAAAACCCAATAACACTTTGTCCGACCCGGGAATCTAACCCAGGACCTCACTCTCAGCAGTCACGCTTGCAACCGCTAGACCAATGAGGCAGTTACCGAACTATCGCTGATAAAAAATCCAATAATTTAACAACCCTACTAGTAAATACATCCACTTAACATAAAATACGCACACAACCCTACCATAATTAAGTAATTAATCTACCATTCAGCGATTACGTCACACTTATCTTATTTATAAGGCAAATGTCTTCTAATTAAACCGCATAAGAGTAAACCGAAAGTTGCAATTATGCAAGCAAGCCTGCCCCAGAACAGATAACTGGCAATTTAGTCGAGATTAAGTCGTAATGTTTACTGGACTACCGCCTACCGCCGTGGTTCGTGAGGTGACCCATCTGCTATAAGAATAAGGATAAATCTGTTGAATTAAATAAACTTCATAAATTTTTTATGTATTTGTATTGCTGGCCGGCGATACTTGTATTTTTTTTGTGAATCGTGGAGAATAAATGTGATATTATTATTCTTGGATTTGAATACATAATACTGGCTGGAAAAAGTAACGCCACGAGTAGCGTGTGGATGTGTGGAAGAATCCAAATTTAGAAGTGGCATTGTTTGAAAATTGTACCATCTTTGGTAACTTCTGAATTTGACTAAAATAAATGATAGCTTGTTCCATGTCTTCATTCTTTTGTTTTGTCGCTATGAGCATTGGATTATCCATATATTCGACCTGTGGTAGAAAGAGTTGCATGTCAGCAGGATTAACAAAAAAATATGTCGGTATTTTTATCCTCTTCATACCAAAAGCCTGGCTACACTCCATTACAATCTAACTTCCAATTTACTGTATAATCCACGGGACGAGTTTATCATTTACGACCACCAGTGTGCACTATTTGTGGAAGACTATTTATTATTCTTCTGATAACTTTGTATGGTACTGAATAAACTTCTTCCAAGTTTGATGGGAAGCAGGTCGTAGTTATGCGGGCTAATGCAGTTGGGTGTATATTTTACTTTGTGAAATGTGCTAATAGTGGCTTATGTGAACAAAGGTCACTGCATTGAGCTGAGATTAAATGGTTTTAATAGCAGGACAATTAGAGTCATTTTTTAAATGCAGTCGAAGAGCAGCAAAAATGCCACACTATGACCTGTAACTATCCTTGGCAACGGATACTATGAACGCAGCAAGGTTGAATTGGGGATGATACAATAAGACCACCCGAGTCAAATTGCCAAGTGTGAGATGATATTGTAAACTTTGAGTAAATCGCTGTGATGGAAAATTCAAAAGGTTTTGAAGCAGAAAAACAATTCCACCATGAAATGACGCCAAGAAAGTAGATAGGTATGTTTTGACAGAAATATCTTCGCAATAAACATACATCAATATTACATCTCCCCTCACTGGAGGATCAGGTATTGAGAGATATAGTCCCATTCGTTTGTGAAATCCCTTGCATGTACAAAGGCAACCAATTTTCTACTGATCCCCCAAAAATGATCGCCTATAAAAGCAAAAGCAGCCCTAAAAATTCGAATTCGGAGCCTCAGTGTGCGGAGTGCATACTCTAATGTTTTTAAGTCCAAACACACTGGCGAAAATCGCTGCGATTTCATCAAGCGACGGTATTCATATAAAATTTTAAATTTGTAAAGTTTCCGTTGCATTTTACCAAAGTGATATCGTAAAGATTTTACGACCAATTTCAATTGGGTATTTGAAAAGTTTATTAAGTACACAATACGTTTGCAATAAAGTCGGTGCGTTATTAGTTTGCGTTTTATGACTGCATTTGTCTGCTTCATATTTTTCAAGTACCAATTTCATTGAAAATTGCATAACTAAAAGCATTTGACTTTCATTGTCCGTTTATTAAATCTGTCTGGAATGTAAAAAGCAAATTCCAAAGCAGCTGCGACCGGTTGATGCTAGTCGTCGGGATGTCAACGTCGAATGTGTAAACACTCTAACTACGGTCTACAACGACCATATAAGGCGACAAACGGACGACACGGCGGGTTCTCGACGCGACAAAGTGAGAAAAATATGGTTGTTCAATATTTATAGGATTTTTATTTCCGTCGTTTAGCCTCAGATACACGTCGACAGACGGAGGTAGGGGACAATGTTTAAAGAGTTAGAAGTGACTAGATGTGTCAATGGACAAGGGTGCCAATTGGCTATGATATACCGTATGAACTTTTAGAACTGTGAAAACAATATTTTAGGAAGATTAAATGTTATGATATCTATGACTGGACTGTCTAGAGGTATGTGGATCTACATAATAATTGTCACAATTGTCATGACTGTGCTTTAGATACACAAGACAAACCAACATTGGTTTGACGATAGATACTGAGATCAAAGCGCTAGTTGAAATTATAATGACAGGCTGTATCTTGATGTATCCTAAACCATCTCCGGTACCATTCTATGAATCAGTCTGGAGAAGACGGGCCTTCCAGATTGGGCATGACGAAATTTAAAATCGTTCTTTACTTGTGTATGCTACTGTTTGCACATGCTATGTCGTAAGGAAATATTCCTCATAAACACCACTCTCGGTAAAACAAGTGGCGATCGCAGTACATAATCCTTCAGTCCTCTCGAAACCCACGGGCCGAGAAACATAGGTCTGTATTTTTTCAGAATATTTTTACCGCTATCTAATCACCGTTCCCTTCTAGTTCTACTGTGTTCAATAGTGTCGTGTGTTGTTTTTCTTGGCTGTTGCATTCATTTGGGCGGGCTTAGGCGGATACATAATGCATACGACCACGGGGGGTCATCAGTATTCCGCGACAGTAGTTGCTCTGACGATGTCCGAACTCGTCGACTTGTGTTACCGATGTTTGATTTAAGTTTAAATTACTTTAGCTTTTATTGCGTTTGGTGTCTTTTTGGTAGATGTTGGTTCGGGATAATGTTAAGGTATTTTGATTTTGTTTCGGGGAAACCGGGACCGTAAAAAAGATTCACATCGAGTATATCTACAGATACATATCTTTAATTTATTCCGACACACGCGACGCCCGGCAACGCATTACTTGACGGGTTGATTAACAAACATACACTTCGGGAAATAATCAAATATCTGAAGGTTATATAAATACTTTCCGGAAATTAAACCATCGCATCTTCTAGAAAATTAACTGCTGTGTCTAGTACAGAGGCGCACAATTTGGTTCGCTAATGAACGAATATAGGCCCGGAAGGAAATTAGCTGGGCTCGCTTTGGACAAACAAATTACACTGGTCTACATCAAAATTGCCTTTTAGATGAAAATGTACTATATTTATAGTATTTCACTTCCTGAATCCAAATATACAACTTAAAAGTCATAGTTAGCTCTCATTGTTCATTTATGCCATATTTAAGATAATAGCGGGTATCTCAGTAGATTTATCACATTAACGGTGACAGTTCAAAATATTTAGTGATAGCCCGCGTAATTTTTGTTATAACTTATTCGTTGGTTGTGCCTAACGCTGTCTGTGTTTTGTTTTCCGGTTAAAACGTGAAAATCTCTTAGATTTTTACCATTTTTGGCAAAATTTTGGTGAAAAATCTACAGTTTTCATTATGTCTCATAACTGTATTAATAGTGCAGAAAATTTTTGCTACATATGTGGTAACGTGACCCTTAGTAGCCAAAGTAGCCCAATGAGTCAAAGATACGAAACAGCTTACTTCTTTTATTTCGTAATAAAATTAAAAACCAACACAAATCGTGGATATCAAATTTTAGTTGCAGTACTTGCTCTACTAATTTATTAAAAAGCTAAACAAAAAGAAACTTTCATTTCCTTTTGGTATTCCAATGATATGGAAGGAAAATGATAGCTGGGCTAGATCTTCCTGTTTCCTGGAGAAACGAACATCAAGCATCTTCATCTAGTAAACTCCAAAAAAAAAACTTTTTCCACCACATTAAATTGAATAGTCTTATTCTGTTCACTAAGGCTCTTAATAATGATGGACCGGTATACAAATACTTACGAAGTAAAGTAGGGAATAGGAGATTGAAAATTGAGAATGAAAATTATATTTAACATGTAAACAATCTCCTACAAAAGTATCAACATCTAGGTCCCTAAAATGCCAATGTAAAATGTCCCTAAAAATTCATTTTCTTCACTCTCATTTTGATTTTTTCATTCTAACTGTGGTGTAACGATTCCTTTAAGATATATCGACAATATAAAAGAGATATCAGGACCGATGGAATGCGCCAATTAGCGAACTACTGCTGGAACTTGAGAAGAGATACCCCTGAAAGTGATTGCAATAGACAAGCAAAAAAAGAAAAAATCTTAATTAAAAAGGATAAATATTTTGTTATTTTTTAAAAATTATCAGTTTTATGTAAAAAGTAATGAAATAATAATAAATAAATAATGTTTTGTTTTTTAATAATCTGTTTTTGTTCTTTAACATTTTACTGAAAGTTATTTTTTTATACTAGGCATATTTTTTAAATAAGAGCTAATTTGAAAAAACTATTTGTGTTTTCGTATTCAGTGACCCCACATTAGTATAAAAATATAGCATTTAATTAGAAGGCACACAAAAAAATTAATTTTGTAGACCAGTGTTAGTGAAAAGCCAACTTCGCACCTTTGACGCAATTGCCCTTCAATAGTCTAGTATAAGGCTGTTGGTGTCAAGTCACATTGAAATATACCAATATTCTACCAATACCTACTAATATTATAAATGTGAAAGTTTGTGAGGATGGATGGATCTCTGTTACACTTTCACGCCAGAACGGCTAAACGGATCTGGATGAAATTTGGCACAGAGATAGATTATAATCTGGAATAGCACATAGGCATAGCATATATCCCGGAAACATGTACGGGTTCGTAAATCACGTGGGCGAAGCCGCGCGCGGAAGCTAGTAGGTACATAAAACTGTAAATAATCATATACCAGCAAAACATATATAAGTAGGTCATAAAGCAGAAAACTGCAAAAAATCATTACGCAAGGAGTCCTTACATGGCGCTCGTTTGTATTTTCACAACGACTTATTAAAACCACAATAAACAAAATACAATCCGCGTAAACTAATAAAGACAAACATTCCAATTTTTTTCCACACTGCGGTAGAATAAAACAAGTTAAAACAAGTTCCTAATTAATTAATGCAGATTACAGTCCATTTCGGAGGGCAAGCCGTATGTCACCGTGATAAGTTAATTCTTGCTGACGAATGGCAGCAGTTTATTCGTAGAAAAGTTATTTGTTAGGGGCGGGTCAGATATGGTCGTGCGTGTTTACACTGCGACAATTATACGCTATAAATTAATACGGTGGTAATATAGGCCAGTAGGTAAGACTAATGCGGTACCGATTTTTTTATCGAGTTGAGCATGTAATGTTATACCTGGCGAGGTGTACTGAACATAAAACAAATGCATAATGGAAGTAAGTAATAAAATAATGTTCAGTGGAATAGTAAAGTAAGCCATTCATCCATTCTATACTCTGATTCTTTTATACCTGCATTATATTTACGACACATACAAATAATGTCATCTACAGAAGTGCCCTTATCTTATATACAGGTTGAGTTTAGCTAAACGTTTTAGTTGGTTTAAGTGAGAAAGTGTTATGTTAGTTAGGAAGTATTTTTCTTCTATCAATTTTTTACAAACGTCTAACTCGTATATGTAAGGATTTTTGAAAATAGGTAGACATGATTTTTTCAGTCGTAAATAGAAAACCAGAGGAGCTGGTTCAAGGTGGCGCAGGATAGAAATGGGTGGAAGAATTTGGGGAAGACCTTTGCCCATAAGTGGGACACTGGGCTAATAAAAAAAAAATAGAAAAAAAGAAGCAGACACCAAGAAATGAATCTTCCTATGTATTACAACAAACAAAAAATTGTGTAGACAGATTTCAGAAACAGCATAGCTGCCACCCCTTAAACAAACTCAACCAGTATAGACAGATAAATACATCACTAATCTTTACTTGTACACCAAGTTTATACGAAATACACGAAGTATATATAAATATAGTACGATACAAACTGCAACTAGATCTAGAATTCAGTTCGAAACTAACTCTGAACAGATAAAACTAATACAGTTCTACATTAATAAAACCGAAGCTTCACTTAAATGCGCCTTTATAAACTATCAAAGAAAATGTTTCAAGAAACAATATCCGGACGAGTATCGTCAGCTGGTTATTTTCAGTTAAACTTCTAAAACTCGTGCTCTCCAGTTCCTATTCTTGGTGGACCCGTAAAAAGAGCTTGCAAATCCTCGTAGCGCTAGTGTTGGCGGAATAGTCGGGAGTGTGTGATAGCTTAGACGAAACTTCCCCTTTTATAGTGATGTATTTTGGAAGCAAGCGAAATTTTGGGTGATAAAAAAAGCTGTAAGAAATGTTCAACTTACCCGATATTGCCAATGTCGAAGCGTGGGTATACTATCGAATTCCGAACTCTTCTGCTTGATCCTGCAAAGAAAACAGACGGAGTGTTGTTTTAATTTAAGAAAATGTAACACAATGCATCGAAGTAACACCTCATTAGTGAGAGAGAAAAATCGTAACGTTTCGATAAGTTAATTCTTTCTTATATAATGGATGTTAAGTTGTGTTGTGTGTTGTAATGTGTTAAGTTTTTTGAAAGCTTAAAACATAGTGTCCTTTTCGGAGTTTAGAATAGACTAAAATTATGTTGTCAAAGTAGCAGAATATTGACTAGTGATATAAAACTCCAGATAGCTCTGAGAATACCACCCCTAGCCCCAAAGGAGTCCACTTTCATACCGTTCGCTATTTACTGCCTTCGTCTCGCAAATCAATATTGCATGTCGCAGATGCATCGATCCTTGAAAATGTTTATACCAAACAAAATTGTCGTAGAATGGTGGAGTAAAGTTTTCAGAGTTATTTATGAACTTAGTACGTTTATATTTTGTTGGGAAGTGAAGGAATAAAAAGTGTTCACTTTAGGTGTGAAATAAGAGGGGAATTATAAGTCTAAAATGTACTGACAAACGCAATGCAACACCAAGTTTATACGAAATACACGAAGTATATATAAATATAGTACGATACAAACTGCAACTAGATCTAGAATTCAGTTCGAAACTAACTCTGAACAGATAAAACTAATACAGTTCTACATTAATAAAACCGAAGCTTCACTTAAATGCGCCTTTATAAACTATCAAAGAAAATGTTTCAAGAAACAATATCCGGACGAGTATCGTCAGCTGGTTATTTTCAGTTAAACTTCTAAAACTCGTGCTCTCCAGTTCCTATTCTTGGTGGACCCGTAAAAAGAGCTTGCAAATCCTCGTAGCGCTAGTGTTGGCGGAATAGTCGGGAGTGTGTGATAGCTTAGACGAAACTTCCCCTTTTATAGTGATGTATTTTGGAAGCAAGCGAAATTTTGGGTGATAAAAAAAGCTGTAAGAAATGTTCAACTTACCCGATATTGCCAATGTCGAAGCGTGGGTATACTATCGAATTCCGAACTCTTCTGCTTGATCCTGCAAAGAAAACAGACGGAGTGTTGTTTTAATTTAAGAAAATGTAACACAATGCATCGAAGTAACACCTCATTAGTGAGAGAGAAAAATCGTAACGTTTCGATAAGTTAATTCTTTCTTATATAATGGATGTTAAGTTGTGTTGTGTGTTGTAATGTGTTAAGTTTTTTGAAAGCTTAAAACATAGTGTCCTTTTCGGAGTTTAGAATAGACTAAAATTATGTTGTCAAAGTAGCAGAATATTGACTAGTGATATAAAACTCCAGATAGCTCTGAGAATACCACCCCTAGCCCCAAAGGAGTCCACTTTCATACCGTTCGCTATTTACTGCCTTCGTCTCGCAAATCAATATTGCATGTCGCAGATGCATCGATCCTTGAAAATGTTTATACCAAACAAAATTGTCGTAGAATGGTGGAGTAAAGTTTTCAGAGTTATTTATGAACTTAGTACGTTTATATTTTGTTGGGAAGTGAAGGAATAAAAAGTGTTCACTTTAGGTGTGAAATAAGAGGGGAATTATAAGTCTAAAATGTACTGACAAACGCAATGCATTTTAAGATAGCAATATGTCCTTGTGTTCCCGATGAACAACAAAATTTAGGTCAATGTATTTATTTCACTGTAGAACGTATACAATATTTCAGTCTCTCTGGCTATCGTTCATTCAACATTCTCGCCCTGAAGGGGCCGGCTTAATTTCAACCTGCCAACATTAAAATTGAAAAGAAACATATTATGAACTTAAAGCTAACATATTACGGTATTTTTCGGTTTATTTATACTGTAACGTATGTAAATGCATGTCTATTGTGTAAAAAAGCCACAACACGCGAATAATAGTGTAAGTCTTGGTTGTTTTGACGAGAAGTCGACGAAGGCATGTCGGAGGCGTGTCGTGAGCGCGGGGGCGGAATAAATAAGTTGCACACAGTTTGAATATTGATCTGTGCATGCGACCGATGGTGGTTGTAATGTGTGTAAGGAGGTTTGTTCATGTGTCGATTTTCTCTAGGTAGGCTGTGATAATATTACCAAGTGAAACAGAACAGCCTTGAGTTTAAACATGCACGTGTTTGGTTCGATAGATTGTGAGGCAAGCCGAAGAAGGTTTATGGCGTAGAAGGTGTCTGGTAATAGTAATAATTTTACTTAGCCTTTTACTGTCTTACTACACGGGCACGGCCTCCACTTAGAATAAAAATTGTTAATGCATTAATCCATTAGGATCGGCCGGTGTAGTTTGGTGGAATTAACACACAATCAAGAATTTCATGGAGAGATTCAGAGTAGGCTGGGGAAGAAGTAAAACAAAAGCGTTTAACCGTTAGCGTGGGAGGCCTCTATAAACAATCAAATGACTAATAATATTGGAAAAGTGAAAATTTAATCAGCCTGGGGTGGTTAGGAACATTCACATTATGGTACCGTGGCCTTGGCCTTCGCCAATTATTGTGCCATGATCGAGTTCAGTGTTGTTTAATTTCAATGTTTTTGTCTTTCTTTTACAGACTTCTTCTTTACTCGCAGTGCAATCTTGAACATTATTTATTCAATTTTCAAGTACTGCAATGTGAAGCCATAAATCAAGATCTTTCCAGAGAGCTCTGAAGACACGGTAAGTAGGTTGTTAGTCCGTGGTCACGAATCCTTAACCTAGTTTTTATTTATGAACAGCCTGTACACAATACCACAGAAATGAATAAATACCATTTATATTTCCGACTTGGATTTCCAAGAACAGGCGAGTTAAGTTTGGAACGTCGTGTGTGTTTAAGTCAAAGACCACCTACTGCGTCCCTTCTTCTGGGTGTCGTACATACCATATGGGATTATAATCAGGCCCAGCCAACAATTTTTTCCTGTACGATAATAACTCGCCTTTGATTCGCTCATTGGTCTAGTGGTAGCAAGCGCGACTGCTGAGCTTGTAGTCCTGGATTCGATTCCCGGGTCGGGTGAAATGTTATTGGGATTTTCTGTATTGAAAATCTCACTAGCAGCACACAGTCGAACTTATAGATACAAAGTCACCAGATATAGTAGAAGTTTTCTCAGAAAATTATGTAAGCATTATACTATTATAAAAAAAACATCAATTTTTTAGAAAACTTCATTAATTTGACCTTATGGACCTCTAGGTATTTTCGTGTGCAAAGTACCAAATAAGTCCAGAGCAAAACAATTAGGACGTCAAGTCGCATCACAAATTGTAACTAAACACTAAGTGTAGTGTTATCGTGCATCAAGTGTCTAGACTAGTGTAAAACTTTGAAGAGTAAATTAGATTTCGTCTGAGTGTAACAGAAACCGGACGGCCTCGGCACTTATCGAGATGCGCTCACGTTCGTTTCCACTACCTTCTGTCGTATCCGTATGAGGTCTAATGGGAATTGCTCATACCGTGATAGAAATATTTGCCAGTCAGCAAAGTTTGGACCCATCGGTCTAAGGTATGTTAGATGTAGGTATTTCAGTATCGTCACTCAGATAGGATCTCTCCTTAATAGTCAAGTTTAGGCGCTATAAGTGTACACGCATAATTTTTTAATTCCATAAAAAATATTTGTATGCTATGCTCATAATAGCTTTGAAGAGAATAGCCGAGGATCGGGCTCAGTGGACTATGTCCAGCAGTGGACTAACACAGGCTGGATGATGATGATGATGCTCATAATTCTACATGAATGGAACCATCTCTGAAAACTAGGAAATTAAATAAATACTGCGGATACTGGGTCAAAATGAGCTGCTACTAAGATTTTTACACTTTACTGTATCTGGGAATCGTATGAAGGACCTCACGCTGCAGTCACTCTTGCGATCACTAAACTAATATGGCTATATTATTGTTAATTAGTTACTAATGCCTAAATAGTACTTGTCCTAAGAATAGGTCCAGGCCCAACAGTGGGATAGTAATGAGTTTATTTACTAATATTATTACAATCAATTTGTAAGGTATAATTTCTCAGCGATGAGTTTAATATTTTTTGTTTCGAGTGTTGACTTCTTGCATGACTTGTACCAAAAAATAATGTGTATCATAAAATATCATACCACAACAAACAACGGCAATAGAATTGAAAATGTATGGATTTCGATATACCTAAGAACGATAAGGATTGCATCGTGGTATTCATATAAACGTCTCATTACATACACCGTGCATTACATTAGTACACCCGACTGCAGCTCATTGGCGATCGCAACTAAATCGATATTACACTAAACGGTCCGAAGCATTATATGTATGTGTTATGTATAGATTGGTCGAACTCGTAGCCATGAATTGCCTAAGCTATTTAATTATTTAAATGGTTTTAGCAATTGGTATTGATCTTTGAATGTATTGAAACCATATCAACTACAACTGATTTTTAAATAAGTGTCCATAAAAGTGAAAAGTGACTGATATTTATCCAGCTGTGGAGTTATACCCAGTGTTTTTTTTTATATGTATGTACCTACCTATTTAATCCTATACGAGCGATACTTATTTATCAATTTGTTTGTAGTGTAATCGTGTTCTCGAAAACGGATCTAATGATTTTGATGAAATTTTTAATATAGCGGTTTTGAAGTATGAATAAATATTCGATCTAGCTAGGCAAAAACTGAAATTTTGTGAATTGTTTACCCCAACATGAGAGATAGGATAGTTTTTATCCCGATAAGCCACCACATGTATGACGGAGCATCACTTGAGAAGGGCTCGACCAAATAGGCAGTTTTTTTTTTGTTGTGTTCGTAATTGTCAAGATAAGGTTTGTATGAAAGAAAATATTGGAAAATTCACCGTAAATGTCGGAAATTTGGATGGTATTGTGTATATATGAGAATCTCAATTCTTATTTTCTTTATTAGTAAATTGCACCCGTGCGATGTCGGGCGGACTCGTAAAGATAAAAGAGTTAACATGACATATATATTTTATATAGATATATTGAAAAAGCCTGGCGGATATGGCCTGAATAACATTTATACGAGTCGATTCGTATTTTGTTTATTAAAATTTCTCCTTTTGCATGCTTACGCATTTTCATACAAATTAGCCATTTTCAATACATAAAATGCGAAGCGAGGCTGATAAATGTGATTCAGGCCTATAGCTCGTCTTTTTGTTCAGAATTCTCGTAATATCACATTAGGGATTAAACATTCAATACTTGAAACACACTAAAATTTCTGATTGTGTTCGTTCACGGGAACTAGTGAATGAACACAATCGGAAGTTATTGACTGTTTTTATAGAGCGTGAGATGATCTCTAATAGAGATTAATGTCGAACTGCTCGAGAATTACCCACTAGAGTGAGGACATAGAAACTGTTCGTGTAAGTTTTATTTGGAAGCCAATATTCTATTGGCAAAAGAATGCCGAGACATTACATAGACATACCTAGTATAACTCAAATCACTCTGTACTTTTATTTAAACCATGAATCAACGAGTCATGGTGATATCACTATAAAACAAGTGTGAGTCACTTATATTTTGTAGTGATTTTTCACTGTGAGTGAATGCATACACACAGACACCAGATAGCCCAACATTACCAACGTGCATGTATTTTATCAGTAACCTTGCAGGTAAAGACTTTCGGCAATGTTGCCCTGAGTAGCTTAAACAGACTTCACTAGCGTAGAAGTTTCAGATCGTGCAACTTTAGTTGTTAAAACGAGGGATTAACGATCATCTTAAATGTAATATACAAAAGCACTTAGTTTAAAAGGATTTTAGAAATCCACCTGAGTCTAGCTTACCGTCTCCAAATTGTCTATTAAAATGTTATATTTGGATGTTTAAATTAATATTTTATTAATTTTAAGGCAATTTATTGAGTACGTATGCACTAAAATAAAAAGCGAGCAATCTAGCTTCAAAAGACTTTTGTTTAATTGTAGCCGTAATACATTGCTCGTACAATGGATTATCGTCCACAATAAACCAAAGTTCATTTGGAGAAAAAAAAACCTAATTGTTATGCTTGACAAGTTCTAGGTACCATAGGTAGGTCGCATATTTATATATACATATATGTATATATATAATGTCCTCCTGACCGAATTTCGGTCACGGCGGCCAATCTCACCGGAGATTAGCCAACTACGCAGGAGATATTATAGTGCACAAGTGTGCGCGCAAACACAGGTGCACTCTCTATTCCTTCACTCTCATAGTCCGATGGGACGGCAATCCGACACGACCGGAGAGAGATCAGGCGCAGGACCAACGGCTTTACGTGCTTTCCGAGGCACGGTGTGTTTTCACATACACAAAGACCCAGACCCGAAACTACTATCTGTAGATCATACAAATATTTGTTCCGTACGGGAATCGAACCCGCGACACGTAGACCAGCAGTCGATCTCTCAACCACTGCGCCAACCGTGCCGTCATATATATATATTTGTACTAAAACACAAAATATGGTGATCAGGCACTCGCGTCAAACTGTAAAAGTAATATATTAAAATACAAAACAAATTAACTGCATTAATATAGTTCCGTTTAAAACATTACTCAATTCATAAAACACATTATTGCATAAAGTATCAATCAATACTTTATTCCCAACAGACACCTACATACAACTGAAGGATATTTCAAAGCGCCGAAGACGATAGAAATGGTCTTCCAGACTAATTATCGAGGCTTTCAAGAATGGCACTGCTGTCCCAACAAGTTGAAATTCCAATTTGTCATAGAACGTATTACGTTGGACGGATGCAACAAAAGCCCGGTTTGTCTTCCTTGTGCACGGCCGACGATGGTTAGGGGACGTACGGACTGGAGTTGTGGAGACAGAATTCAGATAAAATATTATATACTTATATTTTATGAATTTTTTGATAAAACAATATACGATCACGCTTGTGTTTCTTATAGGGTTTCGCTGAGCACCCACATTTCGCCGATGCTGTTATTAATTAAGTCCGATTTAATAGGGGTCAGCATAGGTTCACCCCTATTAGGTCGGTAGGTGGTAATAGTGCCACGTACCGAGCACAACTTCAGGAAAACCTAATAACACTTTGCCGGCCTTAAAATAGGGTCGCCCCCTATTACTTCGGACTTAACAACGGCAACGTCGAAATATGGGTGTACAACAGTACATCTCTGCCTAACCCTTCATGGGATTAAACGTGATACTAAGTTATGTTAAGTAGATACACATTCTCACTAACATACTTAAGATTTTTTTTTATAAACGTTCTATATACAAAATTTAAAGAGTGTATTTATTTTTCTTTATTTAAAGAGACTTATTTGACACTGACAATGTTACCATGCAATTCTAATCAAAACGTGAACACAAAGATTTTATAGTTAAACTAAATGTACTCATCGTACTTGACAACCTTAATTCATTTAACGGAGTACGTCCAGTCTAACCCCCGCAGCCTTTATTCGTTCTTAACAGTTGCTTTCATTGTTGAAGCTTCATCTGCAGTACGGAGATGCGACCGCGATACAAATTGTACCCTTCTCTGTTCTCTAATAGGATTTGGATTTTATATTGTGTTAGACTGTAATTGTGCCTCGGTTGTCTCAAACTACGCTTTGGGAATAGAATTCTGTACTAACTATAGTTAGAATTTCAGTTTGTTTATTGATATTGGTGCGAGCTTACTTTATTACGTGTTTATAGGTAAATTAAAGCAGTCCTTTGCTGACATTACAAAGTTATTGAATAACCAAAGAGATAATGTATTTATTAAAACTGGAATAGGTATATTAAAAAATATGATAATAGTATTCCACTGATCAAAGATTTGTCGATTTAGCTGTTTTTTCAACTTTCACACATAAATTATTTATATTGCAAACTTAATTTAAACAAAATAGAATAGAATATATCTATTTTTTATGTAACCACGGGGTTACACGAAAAAACACCCGGGGGCACACCAAGTTCGGGGACTAATGAAATATCGAGACTTTAGGCGTTAACATTTAATATATAATATAATATATAAAATGTATTACTGTTACATGATTGATGACAATAATACAGGATCTCTGTATCTATATTTTATTAATCAGCACCCTTTGTTATAATATAACTGAACTCACGTCCAAACAATAACAAAACCTTTTATCTTGCGTATGCAAAATAATTACCGATACAATAATCGCAAATTTTGCTCTCAGCCCAATGAACGTGGAAACGATCAACTTATTATTTTTCGATTCAGCAAAACAGTGCGTGTAATCGTCTGTTTGTTTGCCACTTTGACCTTTAATTACACGCATTAAGGTCGTTAATGGCGCAGGAAATTCGATACACAATATCACAGGTTACAATACAGCTATAAGCTCCAATAAAGCTTTTGTTTGTTAGGCTGTGCACCCTTTCTCATATTGTTCCACACGAGTGGTTTCGTGTGTTTGCTCAATCTAATTGCTACTCAGTCATTGTGGGTACCCATCTGTATGAAATCATATTGCGAATGGAAAACCCGTGTGCATTTGTTAGCTCTGTGGCGGCTGATACGGTGGTATTAAATTTTGTAATAGGAACTGCGTGCACAAAGTGAATGCGGGAGGGCTGTGTGTCTTCGTTTTGCTGCAAATGGAAGTTTCGTCCGAATGGAAAGACAGGCCACAAAGTTACAGAACTATTGGACACTTTGTCTTGAAGACCCCTATAAATCCGTTCAAAGTTTCAGGACATAATAGATGAAAAAGTAGTAAAGAAGGACTAAAAAAAAACGTTAAACAGTTTTCCTTTACATAAAGATGATGCAAGTAAAACTTGCGGCATAAAAAGCAAAGAATAAACATCAAGGATAACATTGAAAGAAGAAAAGAGCTTTTAAAAGTATAAAAGAGGAAAAGTATAAAATAAAGCATGAATAAACCGTATTCAGAGGAGCTCAGATTTCTAAATGAACAAGTATGTTGAATGAGGAATTTAATTAAAAATCAGATTCCATTCAACTTAACTTCCGCCTTGAAATATTGTTCGTGTTCTTTATAATAGAGCCTTCATTGGATTATACTCGTACTAGGATTATTTTTGTTCCTGCATCGGTGTTTTCCTCTCTAGTTAACTGGAGGTTTTCGATTAGTGACGTCATGCTTGGAGTCGAGAATACACTTTTTCATTGCAGAGCTATTGTTGTTGTTGTAGAATATAATTAAAAATGAGGTTTCATCCTACTATCCTACTATAATATTATAAATATGAAAGTTTGTGAGGATGGATGGATGGATGGATGGATCTTTGTGACTCTTTCACGCCAGAACGGCTGAATCGATCTGGATGAAATTTGGCACAGAGGTAGATTATAGTCTGGAATACTACACAGGCTACATTTTTCCCGGGAAAACGCGGGCGGAGCCGCGAGCAGAAGCCAGTCTGTTATAAACTTGTTGTGTGCTGTTAGTAAACATAATTATGTATTATTAGCACAGTTTTGCGCACAGTAAGACAAGGTATGTACTATGCGCACTTCTTACCACCCCCCCAGTCATTCGTCCCCCGTCGCCCGCGGAGCATGGGAGTGTCACTGGCGAATTGGCCAGGCTTAGTGTAATATATTGTAAGTTAAATATTATTGTTGGTGTAAGTTTTTGGTAATAAGTTTTTTTCATTATCTTTACTTTAATGTCGCAGAAATGTTCGTTTAATTAGTATTATAAAAAAGCAATGTCTGTTCGGCCGAATCAAGCGTATCTACCCATTTTCCTGTCACGGCATCCATTGGTTCGTCCCTTGTTATTTTTTCTTTAGCTGGTACGATTTAATTTAATATGTGCTGTTACCGACTAGATTACTGGAATACTAGTTACGTCTGGACGATGATCTGCTTATATTACTTTTGTTGCAACTCGGCAACTTAAGATTCGAACCGATGTTCACTGCTGGAAATTGTAGCCAGTTCTGTTGATCGCTTATGGAGTAAATAATCTTGTGATATAATAAACTTTACGTAACTTTAAAATTAATTTATCGAAAAAGAAAATTATAATTCTACTAACTAATAATAAAACTTGTTGAAAAAGTTACACGCATATTAAATTACAAAAAAAATAGTTAAAAATTGGTTTTGCCTTCACGAAAAATTATAAAAATTTGGACAATGATTAGTTACTTTTGACGTAAATCGTAATCATTGACGGTATTGATTAAATTAATAATAATTGGAAGTGTCCGTTTGTTACGGCTTTGGTCACAGTCACGAGTAATTAATAATAATAGTATTGCTTAAGATTTATGAGCAATAACTAAATAATCTGAATATCGGTACATGCCCCTATATATGTCTTTGGAAGTGGTCAGAAATATATTCCGACAAATCTTACGGTTAAATAAATGAAAATATAGGTAATAATTTATCTTTATGTAAGTAGGACCACATTCATAAACTATGTCGTTTTCATATAAATTCACAACTCATATCGCATATAATATTTTCAAGGCAGTAAAATTAATTATTTTTGATAAGATTCGTGTTTTTATGAACAAAGTTAATACCGCACATGCTACTTGAACCTTCAGTAAAATTGTCACAACTAAAACTAACTGCTAAACAATTGGAACTGACTAAATTATACGCACTTCCATATTTCCAGACGATTAAACACTGCATATTTATCGGGCATTATTCGGCACACACCATTACAGTACCCTAGCGTCCGTGGGAGGGAGAAGTCACAACTCGTCTACGTGCAAACATGGAACCCTCATATTTGATCACTTTAATTGGTTCGGCTCTTCCCGTGCTCAGTTAATGAATAAGGAATGATACCACAGAGTCGGAGTAGGAAGCAAATGGAGTCATGATGTCATTCTTTAATGATCCTTGAAGACATCGGAAGAGGCATACTGCATTAAAACAGGAAGAGTACACCCAAATTTGGCATATTGACAAATAAGATAACACGTCGGGCTCAATCATTCTAAATATCGGGCTGCATATGAAAATTTCCTTAATTCTTACAAAAATTATGTCTTTATATTTTTTTCTCTGAAGAAGTGTGTGTATCCCCACTCCATTTACTACCTAATCTGTAACTACTACAAAAGCGATGCGTGTATAAATGCACAAGTAATTATGCCGAGTTGTTAGCAATGTCAACATAATTCAATTAATTTGGAGTATGTTGAGACGAGTTAGAAATTATTATTATGTTTGCCATAAAGACTTTTGGACTGGGAACGGGAAGGGTGGCTTTGTTGCCTCTTGTTAGTAAATTCAATGACAGTGTCTTGTCACTTGGAAGTCGTAAAATGTTTGAAATTGTACGAAGTTGTTTTCAGGAAAGTTGTTAAAGTCGTTACGGGTGTGATGAAGTGGCTAATCTCTTTTTTCGAGTGTAGAGGATTCTACAATAATTTATATGGGGTATGATATTTTTTAGAAAGTCTGAATACTTTCAAATCTATTTATATTTCACGGTAATAAGAGGTCAGTCTGTTTTCTTACATTTTGGAGTTTATTTTTATATTTTATACATAGCAATACCCACAGTGGCGTGCGGTTCATGAAGGCTAAAATACACGGCCTACCCTACATAACTAGGATAAATATTTATTATAACATATTTGAGGTGGCAAATCACATTCATCATTATTTAATCGACAACACGACGATCCAATATCAACATGCAGTAGGTATATTTGGTAAATAAGCTTTTAAAATTTTCTGCCTACCCTTCATAAAAACTCTGTGCACGCCGCTGAACACCCATGTAATTCAGGAAAGATTAGGCAGAGGTCTAAAAACTTACTAACAAACTCTGGGCTGTTACCAAAAATTTGCCCGACTCGGGAATCGCACCCAAGACATCAGGCTCAGCAGCTGCGCATGCGACGACTAGACCGTGGAGTCAATTTTGTAAAAAAATACCATTATAATTTAATGACTAGCCATTGTATCCGGTTTTATTCGGAACAAAGTTAAACTTAATAAAAACCTTAAACTAAATTATAATGTCCTCCTGACCGATTTCGGTCACGGCGGCCAATCTCACCGGAGATTAGCCAACTACGCAGGAGATATTATAGAGCACAAGTGTGTGCGCAAACACAGGTCCTCTCTGTATTCCTTCACTCTCATAGTCCAATGGGACGGCAATCCGACACGACCGGAGAGAGATCAGGCGCAGGACCAACCGCTTTACGTGCTTTCCGAGGCACGGTGTGTATTCACATACACAAAGACCGACAGACCCGAAACAAGTATCAGTAGATCATACAAATATTTGTTCCGTGCGGGAATCGAACCCGCGACACGTAGCGCAGCAGTCGATATCTCAACCACTGCGCCAACCGTGCCATCACTACTAAATTAACATGAGTAACACAAGTTAAATTCCACTAACCCTTAAATCTCTGAACGCCCAATTATCGGTACTAGTTCAGTTATAATATGACAATCCTTAGGATTAGGGGGACCGTTTGTAAGGCTTAGAGAGTCAATGGGCCGATACCAAGCAGGCTAGCTAACCGTTAGTCTAGGGTTAATCTTGGAGATTTGGACTACACCTACTGGTGTCTATGAAGGAAATTTACTAGTATGTTATTTCCATGTTATAGAGGTAACTAGGATTTAGGTTTAGTACCTATATATGGTGCATACGTGTTGTGTGGTTCTAGACAAGATGATAACACTTCTCTTCCCGAGGGTGTTTAAGGGCCACGAATGGATGAATCATTTGTGGTATATATTCCCAGGTCAACATGTCTTATGGAATTTTTCGTAATTACCAAGCACAATTCCAAATTCCAGGCTGCTACTGAAAGTAGACCGAAGAATTAGAATTGGACCTGGTACATGGTAATAGGATCAGACCTTGTTACATTAGACTTCGACGATGGTGAAATGTAGGTGTACAGTCAGCATCAAAAAATATGTATACACGTAGTGAAATTTAAACGCTTATTCTTAGAAAACTATTGGTTAAAATCGTAAAATTTGAATGACTATGTATTTTTATGTATCCGCAGATGTATGTGTAAAATTAGTCAAGATTTCAATCACTATTTCCTCTGAAAATCGCTTTTGAATTTCATTAAGTATATACATCTTATTGATGCTGACGGTACAATATAGTACATCTCTGCCGCACCCTTTAGGGAATACAGCCGTCATGCTATGTTGTAATATGCACCTAAATGTAATATCGTTACCTTGACGTGTAAGCGAATTGGATAAATATTATTCAGGTATAAAGAATTTACACGTGGAAAGTGAAATTCAATCTTAATCTCATTTTGTTTTGATGTTAAATTAAATTACGTATCAAATTTATTTTATTTAACAAATGATGTACCATGGCAAAGGTAAGTTAATATAATGTGATTTCCATTTCTAATTTGCATTTACAACGACAATATTGATGTGACAGTTAATCTAGGCAGATACTCAATACTCAATACCTACTTTATTGCATTCCATGATATGTACATATAACAGTTAGTATGTTGGGTAATAGAAACAATTATGGACCCTGTCGGGCACAGCAATGTTAGATTTATATAGAGGAGAGGATGAATGGAGCTCCAAAAAAAAAATTCTGAAAAATCTAAATATCCTTTTGAAAAAATACTTTATTCTTGTTACGAAAAATTTGTCTACCTTTTTCCTACGATTATATTTATAAAATTGCTATAATTATTTGTATTGCTCGAAGGCAAGGAAGAGCACTGGCACTTACTAGGAGAGGCCTATGTTCAGCAGTGGACGAATGTGGATTGATGATGAAGGCAGAGCCGTATCTACCGCAGTCTCATTTTGCCCATTATAGTATGGGGGTGAACCTATTTCTACCCACCGACACAGAAAAATCTTTCTAAACAGAAAAATCCCGTACCTAATACTTTGCCCTGTCTTAATAGGCGCACTTGCGACCATTATTAGGATTATCTTTAGCCAAATTTTAACTCTTGCGTATTTAACTAAGTTTAGCCATTTATAAACCCTAAAATTATCACGTTATTATCCCTACCATATGTTACGAGACTAGGATTCCGGGAATAAGTTTTCAAGTCTTCAATCCCAGATTAAACTGGCTCAAGTGAGTCGCCCTTAAGTTGGCCTGGCCGTGTGCCTAATAGTCGGGTGGCCATTATGGCTTCTCTGGTAGGATCATGTGAGGTTCGAGATAGTTCGTGCGTTCTATCCCAAAGCTTAAACTTGTCCGCCACTAAATTCTTCGAGGGAAAGGTACGGGATTATTTCCTGTGACGTTTTACGGGTTAATTGCTGAAGGTGCTATTGGGGAAACTTTTGTTTGTTATAGATTGCTATGGGATGTAGTTAGGTTATTGTAACTAGCTAAAATATTAGTTGAATATTTAAAATTCATCTCTACAATAAAGGAAAAATACTGGTAATATTTTGATAGGGTATCTATATAAATTTTTTCTTTAACAAACAAAACAATAACAAAAAAGGTTTTTAAATGGTAAATTTGATTATAGCTTATGTCATTTCAGTCATTTCTATCGAAAAAGCGTGAACACTGTTTTGGTACATTTTTGACATGGCAGTTACTACGTCGCAGAAAATTCACACTTGGGTTACTGATGACGTACGCTCACATAATAATATATGGATACTGGTAAAATCCTTCAAAGGAAAATCAATACAGAAAAATACATGGTTTATAGAAAATTACACGAACACTCTTTTTAATTAGTTTCTCATTAAATTCGGTGCGAGTGTAATTAGAGACAAATAGCACAAATCTACACATGAAAAATAAACAGTCACAAAGAAATTAATAGAGCAATTTAAATAATTTTATTAGGGCTGTCCAAATACAAAGCGGGTTCGGCGCAGCGACAACTGCAGGGCGACGCATGGGCCCTCTTTGTATGCTAATAGTCTGTGTTTTAGCACAATAGGGTTGCCTCGTAAATACTACACGGTCACTAAGCTTTATTCGTTGATTGTCTTTTTAAAATGTCTTTGATTGTATACATTTTGCTTATTCTTGTTTTCTTTTTGTGTTCTGGTCAGTGAATAATATTTTCAGTCAGGGATGTACCCAAGTGTAAGTTGCTTTAATATATAAATACCTACGTTATTATGTACTGTAACAGGATTGCCACTCAGAGTCTCTAAGTCGTAATGTATCATGCAGAAGTATGCGCAGTTCCTAATAATATAGTAAATTATTTCCTTTTTTTATTTGCACAACTAATAACAATAAAAAATATTTCAGGAAGAATTTATGATAATTTTGGAATTCTTCTTCCAACGATAAACAATATCTATGATATTTCTTTAAGTGTCATATTATTAGTATGTACTTCATTAGAACCACCGAAAATTGTTAGCTTTACGTCCTAATACCTACTACTGTGATCGTAAAACAAGGAGTCAATTAATTTGCAGCGCATCTTTTAGCAGCATTAGCCGCAATTAGGGCTATAACTGTAACAATCACTACGGGAAAAGGAAAGGGGAGACTACGATGAGAATGGCACAAGGTTTAGTATGGTGGCATAATTGAGCTTAATAAGACGCGAGCCGGGTATGTCTTGCGATGGTTATGATTTAACATAGATTGTTCTAAACTAAGCTGGACAGAAGAGAAACTCGCAGGCACAGTTTAATAAATAATGGTCGGACCCAACAAAGAAGACAGTCCGAGGTAGCAAATAGCTTGGAGAAGTGTTTTAGTAATATCGTTTTGAACCTCAAATTTTGTCAAAGAAGAATACTATTTTCATAATGGCTTGCTGCATAGGTTTTCGATTTAATAAAGATTCCATTATTCTTAGATTTAACCAGTCATTAAGTTTTGTTTGGAACTGGCGATGACGATTTTGTTATTCGTTTAAACGTGTGACAGAATACTTTGAGGTATTATTCTAATTTCAAAATATTTTTATTTATTAATGTGGTTCTTTGGCCAGCCCTGAAAATTGTATCTCCTTTTATGCGGACAGCTAGAATTGGTACCCTATGAATACTCGTTATTTTTGAATTCATAAACAAGGCCTGTATCAATAATACAGAGTGCAGAATTCATATTTATATGCGAAACCTTTTATTAATGCTTTATACCTACTTTCGTTTGTAAAGTCTACATAATAATGCGAGCATTATTTACTCCTATGATCATTAAATCCATTTATATAAAAGCGAAATCTATGTATTAAGAAGCAAAACACTCACTAACCACGAAATATCAATATGGCAGGCGCCTTTTAGTCTGTAGATATCCGCTATAAAAAAATCTTAAATAGAAAGAATATTACGGAAATCCATCAGAATAACACAATATATAATAATTATGATCGATATGATTGAATACAAATATAACCTTTTCAGATGAACCCCAAAAATATGAAAATATTACATGAGTGTTCTTAGGTAATGTATGTACATATGTACTACGTCTCATAACATTTCTAAAGGTCGATTTTAAGTTTTTTTTATGAGTGATGAAACTGATGAATATAAAAAGTAAGTAGTACAGTACAGTTCTATTTCCAATAAAAAAACATAGTGTACTGAAACTGATTTTACGTCACAATGAATTTACGTCATAATGTATAACAAACCAATAATTCACCGAATGTAAATGAACCATTATGTAATTAGTTACTTATGATATAATAGGATTGCAGATATATATAACTATAGGTACTCACAGTATATATCAAGTAGTCTTGTACTTTACGTATTCTGTACGCGAAATGCTGAGGTATTTATGGCTTTAAGCCGTGTAAGGTACGGTGTTAGGTTAAAGTTCGCTGTAAATGTGAGCAGGACTAGGTTAGCTTACAGTATCAGTGGATGTTATTTGATAATTAGCGCCATCACTTCTTCACATACTTTGGGTATGTAAGGTTATAAATTGAAATAAATTTATTTAAATTCGAAAATTCAGTCCATACTTGATAAGAACTGCTTTATTGTTCTAATGGTGAGTACGGGTGATGGACATGAGGTCCTGGATTCTATTTCCAAAGGTTTTTGTCTAAAAGTTCTCAGTTCCTACTGAGAACTTTTAGGAGATTAAGAACTTTCTCACCAAACTCCAGGCTACTGCCTGGAGTTTAGTATTGTACCTTGTAGATGGCAATAGGCTTGCCCCCTATTACATGGTTCTTAAAACAGCATCTGGGCGGTAAAACGTGGGTGTACAAATACACCTCTACCTAACTTGTTATAGGGAATGAAAAAAATAATTATAACCAATAATAAATTTGGCTATGGTTTGATAAATTATTTCAATAAACAAAACAAAATTAATCTAATACAATTAAAAAAAAAAATTAAAAATACCTCGCGTTACTCTCACGAAAATCAATTCATTGAACCATAAACTAGTTTACTGATTAATTTTGTACGTCTTAGTGAATAATGTAGCCACACTAGATATCATTAAAGCTAGACACGTAGCTAATCAAATTAATCATGCGGTTTGATAGCGTTATATGTGATTTAAGAGGTCATATCGAACGATACGTGAGCCGAGTTCTCGATCACAATTAGAACGCCTTTGATATATACGTACTTCAAGTATACAACGCAGTACATTTAATAATTGAACTGTGTAGATCATATATTATTTTATATGCTGCGCATTTTTGTGCCTGGGAAAAGATGTACCTGTAAATTAATACATAACATAGAATCATTTCTATATTCGGGAAAGCCGATATTAAGTCCCATGTAATTGAGGAGAAGAAGAATGGGGGGCGAGCTTATTGCTGTTGCTAGGCACAATTCAAAGCTGCGAATTGTTATTGAGAATATCAGGAAAAAATAATAGCACAGCTCGAGCTTGAAATCGACCCAGGACCTCTTGTTAAGCAATCACGATTGCTACCACTAGATCCCTGAGGATGAGGGAGAATGACTATTAGGTGTATGTGTTATTTCCAATAACTTTCTTCTGCTACCTTTTTAAATAAGAAACTAAGAATTTTATTTGAACAGTTATGTGTTCGTAAATAAAAGTAAACGCCTAACCCCACAATAGTCGACATAAACAGTATTTTTCAAATAGGAAACAAACTTAAAATGTCAACTTCCCCACAAATCTTCGCCAATTTAACGCAAGATTGATTCAATTGAGTTCCACCATTTCCATTTTGTATGCAACCGGATAATACTTCAAGAGTTTCTTCTCGATGTTCCCACCACTATAACGTGACCTCCTACGCCTTTTACTTTACAAACAAATATAAAATTCGAATACTGGTATATAGTAACTGATAGAGATCTTGTTTAGTTGGGTGCTTTCATGTCTCTTGACATTTGAGAAGCCGAGAATCGCCCAAAGCGGACCCCTTTTTAGGGCGTGAAATTGAATCTTGTTGCGGGTGGAGGGTGCACAGAAAACTTAAATATTTAAGGGGAATTACCATCTACAGAGGCAGCCCGACGATTCAGAGGTAAGGTATTAATTTTACGAGCCCCATTGTAACCGTAGACGGGGATGTATGAACTCGTTAAGTTCCACAGTCGTTTGTAGACAGGATTCGGCTTTATAGTCCAGGAGGGTGTTTAAGAGTTGACTTTCACTGTACAGTTTGAATTAATTAAAATTAGCGAAATTTCGTGGTTGTAACACATTTCCCTTGTGTGCGACACAGCTGATGAGATTGCGTGGTCGCTCGTAAAAAGTTTAAATCAGATTGTGTGAGAGTGCCAGCAAAAGTTTTCATAAGCCGTATATTAACTTATAGCTGTGAATAGCGCCTCTGTGCCAACTGTGATGAGCACGCGATAAAGTGATTTGTTAATTTAAGTATATAAGTACATTTTATATTTGATACTGTTGTTACAGTAAGACTGCCTCATTAGTCTGGTAGCTGCAAATGCGACTGCTGAGTATGAGGTCCTGGGTTTGTTTCTGGGGTCGGGAAAAGTGTTATTAGGTTTTTCTGTGTAGAAATTCTCAGTAACAGCACGAAGTTTGGAACTGTGCCCGGTTGACGGCACGAGGCTCACCCTCTATTACTTATTAATAGCATCGGCGAAATGTGGATGCTCAATAGTGCTCTGCCTAACTGAAATACAAACGTGAGCTATGTTATATTATGTTTTACATTCAATGTTATTTTGCTACTGTTTTCTGTCAACGAAATATGTCTATTGAAAGTTTTGAAACTATTTTATAACGCTTGTAAACAAAAGTTACACAACGATTGATGCACTATTTACTTCACTATTGATTAGCATTCTCAGCTTCATCGTCTTCTTAATTAAAACCATCATTATAAACAAATCTTCTAACTTCAATCACTATGACAGCTTCTCCATCGTTGCACACCCTTATTTACAAAGCATCATTAATATCAAGTTCAGAAACTTGGAATTTGACATTAACTCGTTAACTTGAGACGCCATCGATACCTTTGTCTCCATCGAGGAACTGTGACCGCATCAACTATGGGGGGACTGAGAACACGTACCAGGGACCCCGGTACTATCCCGGGGGAAGTCAATTTCATTAATACTGTGGTTGGTACCCTTCTGGGGAGGCGTAAATTTTTAAACATATTAACTGTAATTGAATACCTGCTCTGTGTGCAATGAATTAAGATTAAGGTGTCTCGGTTCCGAGTTTTTGTGGAGCTCTAGAGGATTTGTTCGTGTTTTATGTCTTTTAGGTAATGGTCATCGAAATGTGGAAACAATTTGCTCAGCGAATGACTCGAATGACTTATCAGTACCTACTTACGTCACCTGAAATGAAAACACTGGTGAAAAACTTAAACACTTGTGGAACATATTTATAAAATATGAATTTTTATTTATTCTTGAAATTATTTAATCAAGCGTCTGTAGTATCAATTCATTATGTTTTCTTTGTTTATCTTATATTGACTTATCGATTTCACTGGTATCATGAGCGAATAGATAGCGATCAGTATTTATCTGGGTTGAAATATCCTCACCATTGTTATAAGTTTAAAATCACGATTCAACAAGCTAATAGGTCAATGAACACGCATAATTTCATAAAAATCTTTCGTAAAGCCAGAAAGTAATTAAGTCAAAATTTATACACCGACATTCTTTTAAAAGGAATAACAGTATAACTAGAATAAATTAGGGGAGGCATTTTACTTCGTACCTTCGGATCCCCAATAAGGCTGCATGTACATATTTCTTCTTAGGAAAGTTAATAAGTTTCTTCTGTTTATTATTCTACGCGGGGCACTTGCTGCCACAAAAACATATTTTTCGCATAAAGAAAATATGGAGGCTTAAAGAGTTCGAGTTTTTTGTGATGTAATCTTAAGAGATTACCTTCAAATACTTTCGTAAGGGAGAGGGCGAAAAGAAAATTGTTTTACAGTTGTTTTTATATGTAAAGTTTATTATCAAGCAAATATTTTTCCAAGCTTTTATTTGAGTTCAAACATATACCTATTCAAAAACGAAATCGGATTATTTCGATAGTTGAACATAAATTGTACCTTATCACTTTAAGCGCAGACTTAGATTAGTTAAAAATGTCACATTAAAATAATCACATCACGATATCAGTAAGTAACGGCATCGCTCCAAATACCTCAGTTTTGTCCACACGCGCGGTGCTCGGTAGTCGTCATGACTGTGAAACATTTAGTTTTCATCGCCACATGCTTCCTCCTAGCTTTAACCCAAGTTAATGGATTGCAAGTAGTGAATGGTAGGATAAAAATAACGACGGGCACTGCATCAGGATGTGGTGATACGGTGAACTTCATCGGGAATCAATTAGCCGAAGCGTACCGTTTGTACGGCAATTTCTTGGACGTTGAATTCGTGCCCTGGGGAAGGACGATGTGGCATGATAATGGAACTATCACTTGCCAGTTTGGTGTAAACGATTGTTGGGCAAACCGTCTGCATAGATGCGTTTTGAACATGTTGCGAGACAACCAACAAGCCCAGGTGCACTACATGACCTGTGAATTCTCTAGACCTTTCCCGTCTTTCTCGCAGGGAACATACCTCTGTGCTCAAGCTGTTGGTGTTAGTCTAGTTGACGTTGACCACTGCGTTGCGAATCCTGGAGATGATTTGGATAGAACAGCCCAAATTGCAGCCACCGTGCCAATGGCATCAATTAATTTCGTTCCCTACATCCTCTTCAACGACGTCATAGATATAAACCTTCACAACGAAGCGAGGAGCAGACTCGCAAGCATGATCTGCTTCGCTTTAGCCGAGGACCCAACCACCGGAATTACCAGCTGTCAGATTTAATAACGAGTTTAAGTGTCAGCATATAGAATAACAAAGTCAAGTCCCCAATCGGCGATTTGAGAAGTTTTATCTCAGTCTGCTGGTGCCAGTTTTGTACTAAATGTCCAACTTTTGCCCGCGTTTTAATCGACAAACTTGTGCAATTGGACAATCGCCGAGCGAGATATGGCTAATAGCCGTGTTATTTTTGACGATAAGCTTACTGCAATTGCTGTGTTCCGTGCCTCAATACGTGTCATTCATGTGATTTTATATCTCTATATTAAATTATATTACCTATACCGAATGTGTTTTGTTTAAATGTTATTATAATGATAAAACCAGTTATTTATATATTGTATTATTAAAGAAATGGATGAAGTGAAAAAATAATGCAAGAAATCTTATACATACAATATGTGCCAATGATAAGATCTTTACGTGCCTAAATAAAAGCCAATATTATTACATGTTGATTTTGAATGAAAACAAAATTATTTCATTCATACTTTGTGTCCTAAACACAGTACATATGTAATTAACAAATACTAAGAAACTAGGTATGCATACTGCTTTTTTTTTAAATTTTGCCCCACGCTAGGATTTCTCCTGTATCGTGGGTACAGTTTACAAACATAAATGTCACATGCACATACAATGCAATATACGATTTAAACATTTATTTAAATTATATTTAGCATATACCAACACTGTTTCACAAACAAGTCTAAAACATCATTAGTCCTGCCTAACAAACATTTATTTATAGAATCAAATAATAAGCTAATTAGCAATTTTGTTCTCATTTACATTCAAATTATTTTAACCAGTATAAATAATAGAAAGCAAAATAGCAGACTAACAATTGGTAATTTAGTGTTAATTTGGCTGGTATATTGTGTAATACGCCATTTTGTTTTGTGCTAGTGTTGTAAATGGATTGCAAACGATCGCACTAACTGCGTGTCAGTGTATTGTGCAGCAGACATTGTTCTATTGACCATGCTTTCGGGGGGATACGTTCCTGACGTATATACGTACATATTTTTTCCGTATTACTATTTTTCACCTAACTTTAAATTAATCACCATCATCTGCCTAGCCTTTTTCCAACTGCACTGGGGTCGGCTTCCAATCTAACCGGTTGTGGCCGAATATCAGTAGGTATTTTACCCAGTTACGGGGAGGCACTGATATTCTAAGTTAGACTGGTTGTTGGAATTTTTACGGTGCCAACCCGGACGGGTGTCAACCCATAACGACTGCCATAAGTCTTCGTATGACACCCGGGACTAACTGCTTAACGTGCTTTCCGAGGCACGGGGGGTTTCGATGTGTGATAAACGGTCACCCATCCAAGGACTGACCGCATCAAGTGCTGCTTAACCTCGCAGCTCGATCGATCAGCGCGGTAGCTATGTAACTTTAGATTAATCACCATATCGTGTATTTGTGAGTTATTGGACTAAGGAAACTTTGAAACAAAGAATTGGAGATTATATAAAAATTTTGACATCTAACTCAGAGTCAGTAAGAGCTGACTTGCCGAGTTAATTAACTCTCTAATGGGTATAGACAGTTGTTTATGTCTAGTTGTGATATGTGAAGGTCTAATTAGGTTGAGACTTGAGTGACAGACAGACCTTTACACCATCTAGTACGAAAGTACTTACAAATTCAGTCAAAATCAGACAACGTCGACGTATGAATCCGTAATCTTAATTAATCGGTTTGGCTTACGGATTACAAACGCTCACATCGATAGCAACAGATCGTAATATCTAATTAGTAATGTTGTTTACGATTAAGATTGATTAACTCACTCATAATGATCATTTAAAAATGTGTCCAATGAATCTTTAATTCTATTGAAGCAAGTTTTTCGGTCGGGTAAGGTATGTACTGTAATCGCCGAAGAAATAAGCACTGTTGTGTACTTCGCATAAACTTAATATAAATATTTTACTAGCCTATATTGTGCCCCATTGCTGGGCAAAGATCTCCCCTTTTTTCCTACCTATTTTGAGTAACTCGTTACCATGAAGGGGCTTGAGAGGCTGGCCCTGTATAGGTCCAAGTCGTCTCGCCACCTGCCCAAAATATTAATCATACCTTAAGCTAAGTTAACAGCATTTAAAAAAGAAAAAGAAAAAAAAAAGATTATTTTTGTACAGGACTGTTCTGAATAGCTTAAACTTCCAGCCACCCTACAACATTATTCCGCTATGGACGGCCTCATGAGCCAATAATGCTGCACCATTAAGCGATTGAAAAATGTCATACACCACTTTGCAACGCCGATGCGCTACATTAACTTCGGTTTGGAAAGGGCGCATATTGTATGAAAACCGCTGTGTTGTGATGGAAATGCTTGAGGATTATGTCCTTTAAATTTTATTCAGGTGGTGCAGTACAATAGGTGGAGCTCTATTTTTGAAGGGGGAAATTTTATTGTAAGACTTACTGCTCATAAAAGGGTACGGTTTGATGTATTGAATCAAAAGGACAAACTGGTTGGTGTTGATTTTTTTATAGATGGACTGGTATATTTCAATAAAGGCTAATGTCAGATCACTTGCATTTTGTTAGATACTGACCGGTAGCTGTAATTTTTTTAAACATTTCCCAACACTTTTATGTCACCTGTCGCCCTTGTTACCATTTGTAGCCCATACAAATATTTGGCCCTTGAGACCGAACCAACAGCACGCAGCGCGGAAAGTCAATCGCTTGTAATGGTTGAAAAATCTGCCCATGCGCTTACTATAATGACTAAATCGGACGTAAAAGCAATTTTGCCGGCGCTTACACATTTGTAGAGAAGTTAATTTCTCTTATAATTAAGTTAAATAATACGCTTCTACTACAATTATCTATGTACGTCAATCGTGAAACAGATTGGGATCAACTTTGGCCGATTGAAGCCAGCTAAAATTCTTAGATGTGAAATATATTATGGCAAAGAAGATGAGATTATCTTCATTGTATATTCTTCCTGTGAATTAATAAAATACCTGAACACACAAAATCTCTAAACAAATCTAAATTTAAACTTTGTATTCAAACTTATACATTCCTTAAGTTATTATGTGATTCATTAACCGACTACAAGGTTGCTTGGTCGTCGAACACGCGTATTTCCAACACACGTCATATCCGACAGTGTATATTACAGTGTAAGTACGGGTATTAGACTCAGTATTACGCATAGAACAAGGGTAGGCAGGTAACTCTATTTATAGCTTACAATGCCACTGAAATTCTTGTTAGGAGATATTGTGAATTATTTTTTACGAACTTTTCTTGGTAACCAGCTGCTCTGCGTTGTCAACAGAGGAAATGCCTTAATAAATAAAGATTTATAAAGATGTGGGTGTTGAAAAGGGTGACTAAGGCTCTAGAGGATAGATCAACATTCTCTTATGATATAGTCGCTGAAAATGTGGATGTACAGGCAAACATACGTAGATAAAAATAATGGATCATCAGATAGATTTATGGATGCGTTCAAGTAATATATTATGTAATTAAAAGACATGCTTGAAGAACATTCTTTTAATGCCCTATTAAAAAAAAACATTGCCGTTTCTATAGAAGCGTCATCTATATCGGTGATGCGTCTTGTATGCCTCCTATCTTGATTGTACAACATTACACCTCTGCCTAACACTTCGGGAATACAGGCGTGAAACTATGTTATTATCTACTTATCTGTGGTCACCAATCCACGCGCTGACTATGGTAAGTCCGTGTTCAACATTTGTGGACGTAACAGATATGATATATTCTTTATCACCATACATGTAATCTACGTAGATAAAGATAGGTAGAAGATATAAGGAATGTATAATCGCACATCCACATATAGGTAATATAATCTTTGATAATTGTATTTTGAATGAAAAATCTATTATAACGAAACAAAATTATATAATATTACGCAAATCTACGACTATAATATACATACATATCTTTATACGAAAATTCACTAAAAACACACACACATGCAGTTCAAGACGTGCACTTAACATGCAACTATATAAACCTCGAACCAATTACGGAAAAAAGTGTATTTTGTATCAAGGAGCACAGATTTACAATTCATTGCCTAAAAATATAAGAGATGCTAAGTCACTATTGGTATACAAAAGATTGTTAAAACAACACATTTTCAATGACATTACAAAATATAAATAAATGTATTATAGTATATAACTGTATAACTCGTAATTAGCAGAGACAAAACAAAGTGAAATAAATTTACTTACATATCTCCAAACATTTTAAGAATACCTACCGTCTATTGTACTAGAATACGATCTGTGAACTTATGTGTTAATTTTGTAATTTATTTCTCCTCGTAATTGATTAAGATAAATACAGAAATTTTAAACCGAATTAGAGAATAGATTAAAGCCAAATCAATGGCGTAGCATTCCGCCAAAGGATAGTTTGTTAAAATACTTGCGTTGTATGAGTATTTATTTACCGTACGTAAACTATGAGATGAGTATTATTTTCATTAATTTTTTTTTCTTCCTTAAAAAAAAACGTTGTGGAATACTAGGAACAATTCCTGTATTATACGTGCGTTTACAAATACAACAATTCACATGTAGTACAAACATCCAGACCCGGAAAAACTAAACTATCTGCACACAAATACTTGTTCCATGCGGGAATGAACCCGTGACACTGTAGCGTAGCAGTCGCTCGCACAACTGCTGCGCCAACCACGTCGTCGCACGTCATTTGTTTCGTCAAACTGAACAAGATGGCTGAAGGATCGGCTTGGAAGAACAAACTCAAGACCACACGATGAAAATCCACACTTACGAATACACGACAACGATGTACTTATGCAATGGCACACAGCGCAAGATGCATATTTACGAATACAAGCGCTTTGAACATGACACTGTATTACAACATAAGCACGGGTATTAGCCGTATTATGCAGAGCGGGTCGCTGGTTCTAACGGTTATTGACTTGTCCATGCAGTTACCTATCGTTATTGGTGCTGTAACCGCTTATGTTATTGCTTAACATTTACGGGGTCCTGCGAACGCTGGGAAGTAAACAAAATATACCCTGTTTAGTGGGAATGCGTTATAGGCCAGGCGTTGGATTAAATTGTGATTGGATAAGGCCATGATTACAACGTGATAATAACATTATCTTATTAACTGAGGATAAAGCGTTTCAGTACCTATATAAAATACTATCACTATATCTTTACTTGGATATGAAGTAATAATTAAAACTAATGTCACTGCTTTGTCGTTTTGGACCTTGGGTAAAGTTTCTCAGGTCATAAAATCTTTTTTGGATTTTCTATTAGGAAACTCAAATATTGTCTTAATCGTTACGAATACCTATATCATGTCTTTCACGATTTCCGATTCTAGTGTAGCTCTGTAACATACAGTAACAAAATTATACAAAAAAATATTCTTACTACAGAATTCTATTTTTTTTTTTAATTCCTATCCCACGTTCACTCATGTCACCACGGCAATAAAACAGTCCGAATTTAAGAAGCGAAACACATTTTTACTAACATTCCCCGGGAGCTTCGGTCTTCGGACTCCTATACGCTACGCGACAAGGACGGATGATTTCCTCAAACCATAAAAGAGGAATAGCAATACACTCAAGATGTAACAAACGAGTTTTGCCGTGGAAGTAGGCAGCTGAATAATTGAAGAAGTATGGTCCCCGGGCGTGTCGGATCGTCTAGCCGGCCGATCAATACTGGCCGAAATGCTACCTGTATACAATAAGGTTTTTAGTAGGACCACGACTTGAGTTTTAGTCGATTCGTCTCGAAAGACGTTTGGCACGAGATACGAATCGGTAAATTTTTAAATAATTTTATTTTGGTATCGCAAATTTGTGTCGAGGCGCCTGTTCAAATTGATTTCTGATTTTATCATTTGAAAACAAATACATAAATAAATTTCAGCTTCGACTTTAGGGATGAAATTCATGTGAATACACAAATCTATGAAAAACACTACGACTGTGCGTAAGCAATTAATTCGACTTTCACAGGGGTAGTAAGTTGATACACGAGTCTTACCTAAATAAAAGTTAAAACGCTAATCTATTCAAATTAATTAGGCATAGTGTAATTAAGATTTATGAAAGAAGATGCTTTAATAACAGCTGATATTACGCCCTTGTATTTTACTTATTAACGAAATCGCAATTTAGGCTTAAACTTGTAAAACAAAACCTAGCTGTAATTGTGTATAATATTATTTTTCTATAATGAAAATGTTAAAGAGGTACAAGACAATAACGTAACGCACGGCTGACTCCCTTAGGACGCTAGTACCTATAATCGTGCATGTGCGGACGTCCTTATATATCGCATTTAAACGCAATCTTCTTCTGTCTTTAAATAGGTTTTGCTTGAATCGTTTGAATGAGGAATCCTTTACAGGAGGCCTAGCACGAATGTTTTGACGTCTGGTATCGTAAGCGTATCGTTCACATGCGTCAATTTTGAATAGGAAATACTCGTTTATAATCGTATTTATTCATAACTAAATGGCGTCGCGCATAAAAATAAAATAAAATCATATAGGTAGGACAGGTGTAATTTTTTGATTCAAAATTCACAGACATTAACAATACTGTTACTTTTCTATACGTCAAAATATTCGTGCTAGGCCTACTGAACTTAAGTTATAGTGTCTAATTTGAGAAAATGACAGTGGTTGTGTGCCTGGAGGTCTATTAATGAGGTCTATTAATGTTAAATAGAATCATTTAAATAATAAATTTATTCTGGCTGTACTAGCTCTATCGCTTTAGTCACGCAATTTATATTCACATTTCTAGGCAGAAGCTTCACGCTTCTCCCACGTGCGCCACAACATTTAGTTGTTCACCTTTTGCTGCAAGTCTACTGATACCGTCAGACGTCTATCCCACTGTCCGTCGGAGTCAATAGGCGTATCATACACCTCAGAGTAAGGTCCGTGTTTTGTAGTTACTAAAACGCCATATGAATAGGTATTGTGTATGAATTTCGTTGAAGGAATTGTCGATGAAGGATGTTCTTGCCGAACCGTTCAGCCAGAGAACTATTACTTCGTAGAAGCAGCCATCTTTGTATATTCATTTCTACCTTCCTACTTACCTTTGTATATTCTTTTCCTTAATTTATACCTATTTCGATTACTGTCAGCACATTTTCCGCTATAAAACGTCAGTTTTAATACAATCGTTACGAGCTAGTATGATACTTAATTGAAAAATATTGGCCACTAAAATTTACACCCTAGCCTTGAAGACAGAAAGCTTCTAATTAAATTTCCGTTTCTGGCAATAAACTGCTCACCACGTGGCATTTTATTGCTACATTTTGGGACTTGATCACAATTTATTGCTATCTGTGAATTATCAAATACCCACCTTGGATATTTTTAACAGCGTTATGAAGAATTGTTTTGTTACTTGGTAAAGCTTTTTATTTGTACTAGGATCGTAGGAAAAAAATATGTTTTACTAATTATTATTTCATTATATTTAAAAGATTCCTTTGTTGTATTTTATGTAACTCTCACCAGAATTGAAATATTATATTGCCACGTCTATGACGCCTTTTATATTAAAATTGTCACGTCTCTTCGCCTTATAAAATACTGCTGATTTTTCCCCAAATTTCAGACACCAATCAAATGAAGCACGCTGTAAAATCAAAATTATATGCGGATCTAATGTAACGAACTCCGTTCCAGAAAAAATCTTGGAAACATTTTCATTTACCAAGTCTTCGCGAAAACGACGAAAAAACAGTCCTTCATAATAAAAAGAACGAACTTCTGAAAGATAAAAGTTCTACGAATATCAATACTGACAGTCCGCAAAACTAAATTTCAACTTGGTTCGTAGATTCTTATCGGGCGAAGTTCGAGGCCCCGTCGTGTTTTGCAATTAAAAAGGTCTGACATTGGTATTTGCTTCCATTTAGAGTATTTAAAGTTTTATTTGTGTTAACATTTTAGTCATACAATTTTCGAGTAAGTATTATAGTAAATAAAACACATCTTAATAAATCCAAACCAATCGGCTGCAAAAATAAACATGATCTCCTTCCACAGTAGGTAACAGAGATTTTGGAATCACGTAGAGTTATAAACTTTTCAAATTGCTTTATCGTTATTTCTAATGAACATTACCATTTCCTTTTGAGTTTGTTAGAACTTTATTCTATCAAAAAGATTTTATTATGTCTTTGTTTTGTTTCCCAATTTGATTATGGATAAGAATAATAACACAGAGGAATAAACAAACATAATATTCATTCTATCAACAATATTCCGAAACGACAGTCATTTCATGTTTATTATACGAACTGAAAGGACCATCAAAAATACTGCAGCAGTATAGAAATATTATTCGGTTGGATGGTCGTATCCACAGTAACAGCGTAGTAATAGTTTCCAATAAGCAATATCTTCCGAACGAGTGAACTTTGGCCTAGCTAATTTATTTACAAGTATCGCGAGAATATTTGAGACAAAAGGTAAAATGTTTGCACTTTAATATTCTGCAGGCCATTTTTGTTTAAAGAAAAAAATGAAACAGCAGTGTCCTAAGTCTTTCAGTAAATTGAGATATCTGAATATTGTTTGACCTTCATGATTAAAGAATACAAAAGAAGCATTTGGAAGAACTTGATATTAAAGACGCCTAAAGAAAGCCAAATGATAGTATATTACATAAGCATCCAACTACATAATATTTATTTAAATCAACAGCATACATATAAAAAAAGACACAACATTTATGTAACACTAGCTTCGGCGTGCGGCTTCGCCCGCGTGGTTTACGAACCCGCATATTTTCCCGGATAAAAAGTAGTCTATGTGCTATTCCAGACTATAATCTATCTCTGTTTCAATTTTCATCCAGATCCGTTCAGCCGTTCTGGCGTGAAAGAGTAACAAAGATCCATCCATCCATCCTCACAAACTTTCACTTTTATAATATTATAAGTAGGATAGGATAAATTAAAGTTTTGGCCGAGTTCATTGTGAATCGCCATATAAGATTTCAAATTCGACAGAAACATTCTCCCTGACAGAAAAATCGAATGGCACTTTGCCTAATCTGTAAATTAAATTAGGACTTCACGTTCAACAGCTCTTGTGACCAACAAAAGCAGTTGCAACCAAATCGTTTATTATAAAAAAGTAGTATGACTTCTGTAAGTTTTCCTTGGTACTCAAACCCGTGGTGTATAGTGAAATGCGTAGCAATCAATACCACAACTAATTTCATTAAAGCTACGTCACACGTGTAATTAATCGAACGTTCTAATTAATCGGCAAACTTCGCGTTTTGAGCGGCAGATCGAAATAATTCAAGGTTCATACAGAACGGGGGCAGCCGTTTAGTGCGCGATTTTGCCTCAATTTTCCGTCCCAATAGGCCCCTTGGCGCTCCGCTACGACGGATCTACTGCCAATAAACAATATCTTCCAGTCGAACGAAACTTGAACGAGGTACTGCTAATTAGGGGCATGGAAACCGAGCGAGGGAGCCTTTGATGCGAAACTGAAAAGGTGACAACGACGAGCCAACCGAGCGTGTGGTATCGATGAAGTTATGTTTTTGGCGTTGTAGAAGAAGTTTTGACTTACTTATCAGGATTTTTTTACTCCGGTTGCGTGAGAAAGAAAAACCTATACGTTTTAAAATAAAAGCTAATTTGGCACTAGGAATGTTATAGTAGTACAAGAGGGAGGCATTTATTTCGATTGCTTTTGGAAGCCTCTCAAGACTTTAATTAAGTAGTCTCTGAGGCCCATATATTGTTCACAACTTAGTACCTACACGACATAGTTTGCACACAGAACTTCCGACAAGCCGTTAGACAGAATGCTAATAGCCGAGTAAACAGAATGCAAATGTGACGTCACTTCGTAATAGTGCTGTGAAAAATCCCCGTACAGGGTCGCGAGATCGATTTCAATAAGCGATAATTTCTGCATGACCGACCAGCTATCCTTCAGCGGATGCCACTGATCAAAGCGGTATTCCCAGATCCGTACTTGTTGCGGATTTGAATCTATTACCCTGGATATATGACCTAATTCTGTTTAACGTGCGCGGGATCTGCATTTCATGTCATCGTAATGGAAATTGGAATTGGGGCTATGCGGTTATTTGTAGACAAATAAACGGAGTTTATTTGAAGATACTTTTACCATTGACTCCGAATGATGGAAAAGATCATTGAGTTTGACCAATTAGTACTCGAGTATTTTATTGAAAGTGACAATGGCGTTTCTTGCACAAATACTTAAACTATGACCAAAAATTTGTATGCCAATACCTGGCTAGACATGCGAAGACCAAATTTAATTATAAGATCACTAATGTACCATGTTTAATGAAAATATTTTTTTTTATTCTTTATTCTTTTAATGATTGTTTAAATAATTATGGACAGCAAAACAAAAAAATGAAATTTCACGATAATAAAATTGTATCACAATTTTAAGTACAGCTTCGAACATATGTTATTACATGATTTAAGCATAAATAAAATTCCTTTTTTTATATACTGTGGAATGTTTGTCGCAAAGAAATTCACGAAATTGTATTCCAAAACGGAAACGATAAAAATCCACTCAGTTTTTACAGCTGGTTTCCAGATCGTAGGTATATAAACTTAGGCCAGGGTTATAAATTGAGCCCTCGAATATATACTGAGAAATAGAATAGTTATAAAAGTATTGTAATGTTGACGGCAAAAATAGAGAACACGCATCAATAATAAAATAATACCTACGTATAATAGAGATTTACTGCTTTATTTTGTGGTCGCAAGCGTTATTGCTTGTGTGTTTTCGTGAGGTTCGATTTCTGAGTCAGACAAAGCGTTATTGGGTTTTTCGGTAAGAAATTTTCAGTTGCAAATTGGAACTGTGCCCGGCAGAAGACTCGCTCTTTATTATATGGGACTCAGTAACGGCATCGGCATAATATGGGTACAATGGTACAACTCTGCCTAACCGTTCGAAATACAGGCGTGATTTTGTGATGAGTTCTTTTACGTCATACGTACTTCATAGGCTTCAAAAAATCATTTCTGTTTACGATCAAAAACGGTCAGTTTTATGTTAGTATTTAATCTTACGAATTCATGAAATTCTGAACGAAACCGGCTAATACACTTATGAGGTACAAAGCTTTGTGCACAACATACTTACGATGTTGAATACTTCCAATTATTTGTGTATTATTGCCGCTATTTTAATATCTTATGCCTTTTAGTTTAAAGTACAGTGCTTACACTGAGAATAATAAAAACTCGTTATGTTTCTTCGTATTAAAAATCAGACAGTTATTCATTTTCCTATATTCATGTAAAATATCTGCTGTCAATTTGATAAACCTCAATTTCGTGTCAAAAAAGCCAGACTTTTTTAGACTGTAGTGCATGATGTAAAAAATTTAATTGCTACATTTATACTTAAGCTAAAAAAAATTTTTTTTAACTGGCTCCAACAAAATGCATCTTATTCGTAAGTATAAAAGACAGGGCAGGCGTTACAAGAAATACATATTTTACACTTTTGACAGATGTGTCCCCCTCCTTAGATTTATTATACTGGGGATATGAAGTAACGTATTTCCGTGTAGGAAGCGTGGATTTTTCGTTGTTTTCTACATACGGGGATAATATTAAAATGCTTTTCTCATGTCTTGTCACTTGGAAGGCGGTCTTGAAGGTATAAATCAAATCGGTTTCGTTCGTATAAAGGTTTTGGGTATGCTTGAGTGAACTTGTTCTGGTCTGAATGTTGCTTATGGCTTTAGTGATATTCGGGAACTGGGAACGAAATGTTGGTACTGATTTATATGGAACTGATTTTACATAGAGAAGAGTTTCATTCTTTGTTTAAAGTGTAAAATATGGAATATTTATGGCAGATTTTTAGAGTTCGCTACAAGCTATGTGTACTAAGTGGCTTTGTTAAATGATGTTAGTTTCGCGAACAAAGACCTTTAAAGAAAATGGAAAGAACATAATAAGAAAAAAAAATATACCTTAAAACAGATTAAAAGTATAAAACTTTAAAAATTATTATAAATTAACTTATAAATTTAAAACATTGGTCGTTTAAAATAACTTGAGGCTGTATTCACTGTGTTGGCCAACTGAGCAAGATATGAAGCTTTCTGAAAATCGCACATTATTAGCAGGGCGGTCGTATATTTAAAAGACGCCGTTAGTTCGCGAGCCGTCCAACTTTGCTCATCTCTGCATAGTTTCCTTCACAAAAGTATTTATTATCCATGACTAAAGTTCTTTTCCGGCGTCTCAAAACTCTATCGACCGTTAAAGATGTATCTTTCTAACTTTATCGTGAGATTTCCTTAAGTCACGTGAAGTTTAGGGAAATATTATTTTTTTTATAAGCCAGACATAAGTACTGAGCATTTAATAGTGTTGTGTATCATAATTTTAGCCCGAGAATGTCCAGTTTTGAGTAAAGAACGAGTGAGAACATTATGGTATAGACTCTTGGCAGAAAATATGGTGATAGAGGTATGATGTCAAAAGTCTGCGTCAAATCCAGGCTAATAAAAAAATTAAAATCTTGAATTCTCATCCTAAGTCACCGACATGGCGTACAGATTTCAGTGAGCCAAGTGCTATGGAAAGTTGGGCCCCGTTCATTAAGTCTTTTTAAAATTTAGTTTTAAATTTAAAATGTTCAAAGCTTTCTTAAATTCCACGAACACCGAATTAAAGTAAATTGAGCTACCCAGAATTTTCGGTCAGAACTCAAAAAAATTCACAAGGTCAACCTATTGTCGCTGATATTAAGTTTTTACTTAATATAGGGACCTAGGTACCAACCATTCTTAAATCGAGGAAAGCTACGATTTTTGCGAAATGCGATAACACTGCCCCAAGGTAATGTAAGAAAATATTATAGAAGATTATGTTATGTTCAAAAAATTGTTGAAAACTGAGAAATAATTGCGCTGTTGAGTCTTTATTTAATTTTTGTATAGTCTGAGAGTCCGTCAGTGTTATTAGGTTTTCTTGTATGATTTTTTTCACCAAAAGCCCTGGAGTTTGGAATCATGCACAGTAAATAGCAAAATACCCCTCTATTATATGAACTTAATAACGGCATCGACGAATTTAGGTACACAAGAGCACATCTCTGGCTATCACGTTGAAGAATACATGCGGGATACTATGTTATATTATAAATAGATATCTGTTTCTTGTTCTGTAAGGAAATTCTCAGTCACAGCATGGAGTTTGGAACTGTGCTCTTTAGATAGATGGCAATAGAATCGCCCCATTACATGAAACATAATAACAGCATCGGCTTTAGGAGCACACCTCTGCCTATCCCTTCGGAGAACACATGCGAGATTCTATGTAATATTATAAATAGATATTAATTTCTTGCCATTCTAGTTACGTTGCTTCTGTCTTAGAGTATCGTCTGAGTAGATCGGGTGGTCTTCGACAAAGTATGTGTTCAGAAGAATTATCCCCGAATATAATTTAATCTTCCTCTCCATTCCAACAAAAGAATATTAATTTAAAAAAATACACTCTATATTAAAGTTTCTTCGCAGTTTATGTAACTTGAAAGTATATAAAACCTAAATATTATTCATTTCTAATACTCGGATGTTGGGAAAGTTCATCGTTAAATTAAAGACATAAAATACTATGTCCGGTGTGAGTTGTTCGAAAATGTCTGCGATCTCTAATAAGAAAAGTTCGCCGGTACCACGTCAGTAATTTAAGAGAGCCCATAGAAACTTTTGTAGCAAAATTAAATTTTTGTTGCGCACCTTACAGTACGAGTATGTTCGGAGCTTCGCTTTTTCAACCATTTTAGTTATTAAGACAGTTTAATTGGTTAGATACAGAGCTAAAGCTGAACTATAGTGACGGGAAACATTTTTAGAATATGCAGGTATGGATATACTCGGATACATACTAGGTAATACTAAGTAATGCTAGTAAATACTAGGTAACATTAGGATAAACTAGGTTAAAAGTTGGGCCACAAAACATCGAATTATTAAGAATATTGCTGATATTTCACTGAGTAGTTAATTAAGTCAATGAACTACTTACTTTAGTCAGATAGATAAATAAAAACAGAATCGTATCCACAAAAATAAGATACAATCTCATTCGCAACAAACATTATTATAACAAACAATCGATCCCATTTCATTACCTTCGGCATGCAACAAAAATATTCCTTTTATGTCCCAAGGGACTAAATAATGCTTTCAAAATAATGAATACACCCAAACACCGAGGGTTTTTCCACAGTTTTTCTGTGCTCTTACAACCCAACAATAGATTTAAGAACATATAAATGTATGCACATAATTTAGGGTAGAATTGCGTACCCCTGTCACCTGGCGACCTCTATGAATTATACAAGGCAATTTGTTGCTAGATAAGTTATCAACCACTAACGGAATATAGATAGCCGGGTTATGGGTATTGTATAAAAATATTGGTGCGGTTGCCAATTTGTGACCATATTACTAGGTTCCTTCGTTTGGTGTCGTTGCCAATTTGTGATCATATTACTAGGTTCCTTCGTGGGTGTCGTTATTTTGAAATTTTATGGTTTAAGTGTTCCGTTTAGGTAATGACATTGATTATTATAACTTTCGATAAACTATTTAGTTAATTAAAACAACTGCCTAAACACAGACTGTTGCCTCTCAAGTTGGAAAATAATACGATAAAAATACAGAAATACTTAAATACTTGTTTACTAACAAAAACAATGAAAAGTAATTTTTATTTTATTTTAATTTATATTATGGTTTAAAGAATATACTTCCAAATATATCAGTATTTGGATTAACTTTAACTTTTATAAATCGATCGATTTTATGAAAAAAGAGCAAAAACTCTCAAATTGATTAAATTTCAATTCAGAATTGAATTTCTCGAACTGTAATAAAAAGGGAATGCGCGAAGTATGTAAAAGAGTGACCAATATCATTATACGAAATGGCCGTTCCGAATGTCCAAAAGATGAAAGCTTTATTCGATAATAAAAGGGTAGTTCTATGATATCGATAGTTCGGAGCCGAATGGCATCGTTTGGCTCTGCTGTAATTTTATAGAGGCTCTCTAGTAGAGTTTTAATGTTATTATTGACAAACTTTGGTTGGCACACGATTTTTTTTTACCTATATACTCTCTCTACTCGACTTTCAGGACATATAAGTATTAGTACCTATGTTATTTAGATGCCGGGTGAGATCAATTTCCGTTCAAACAATAGAAATACTCTCATATTTAACCTCTAATTTATCTCAATACAAGCCATATAATATAGTAATTTATTTACTTTATAATTAATAACATAAATATTTAGACATACAAAATCCCAAGATTGCCTTTTTTAGAATTTGGTGAACAAGAGTTTAGATGAGCCTCTTTCAAACAATATAGTCAATTATCTTAAAACATTTTCCTTAAGGGGAAGACTGCAACACAAACAAAATCAGAGAAAAGTTGCTTCCAAAAAGATTTTATAAGACTTTAAAACAATATCGCAATAAAATTTAAACAAAGTTTCGGAAAAAAACCGGGGAACATGTCGCAGGGGCGTCAGCTGCCCCTGAATGATGAAAAGCTTAAGGCGATTACAAGACTTCCTCCCAGTTCAAGTTTAATATAAAAATAAGAAGATAATGCCATTTTAAGTGTGTGTTCTTTTGGTACAGCGCCATTTCGGAACTTTCTTGAAACGTAGGGACGTGCTGCGTTATTGAAAATTTTATCCGCGTTGTATCCGAACTACTGATATACGATTTCTGTATAAGAAATATACGTATATCACATAGATACCAATAGATCTATGTGATTTACGCAATAATTTAATCTTGCTGACGTGTATTATATTTACAAATATTAAGTTATTACTAAAATCATCATATAAAGCTGCAGCGCATTATAATCGTTTAGATAAAACTAGCCATATTTTTTACATCATTTAAAAGTTAATATAGTATATTTCAAATATTCTGCGGATATTTTCGGATACTGGAACATCTATAGCGTACTGTCACCAGGGGCATTTCATGGACGGAGGGGAAAAGAAAATGCCTAAAGTAAATGTTAATATTTGCTTAAGCCTTACTGCACAAGATGGTGTTGGAGAAAAACGCATGCATCTGACACAAACTTCGCACTTAAGTTCGCCAGTTTGTTTATATTAGAAAAAAAAAAAATATTCTTTCTAAATGTTTTTAAGTTACTTCGTTTTAAACTTGAATATTGTATCAGCAGATTTTAATTTCGCGGATTTAGACAAGAATTTTGTTTAAGTACCTACTTCATATCTTGTCGCAACGACCCAACACATGGTGTTAATTTTCACATCCTGAATCTTTTAAGTTTCTGCGACATTGATATACCAACGCGGCTACCAAAATTGTCACAATTTTTTTTTTCGCTATCCGAATCTTAAGATTACACTTTTCGGACATCCAGAAATACGCGCAGCCTACGTTTTCTCTACGACTAACACAAACGAAACATAATGCAATACTTATTTTTTTTATTTCTTCGGTAGTAGGTTAGGTACATTCCTTAACAACATAGCACAAAGTTTAATAGGCTATTATTTCTTCGTTTTATGTCCAGACAGGCGGCCTAGATTGTTGAGTTATGTTAACAAGTCTCTTTACTTAGCTCAGCAGGAGTCTGGTCTGTCACTTGGCGACTTGAAGCTTTCAAGTGACTGTGTTTTTCTTTTGAATGTTGTTGGATAATTGTGGTTTTGTGTCGGCATTAATTCTTAAAAAAAATATCTGCAAGACCGCGTAGGCGTATTAAGAAATATTTTTGTAGTATGTTAAAAAAGTATTGATTGAATTTAAATAACTGTTTTATTGCCTAACCAAGTTAATATTCAGCATGAACCCAAATTTCAGACAGAGACACTCTGCCTGGGAGATATTTCATTCAAGAGATGAGTTCTACTTTTATCAAATTTATTACTTACATAATTATGTATGAAACGTAAAAAAGCACTATTAAACTAACTCTATTAAATAAAACATAACACACAAACACACTGTATTCTTAAATGTGAACATTTCAATATAAAGTACACAAACAGAATGTACAAGTAGTTGCATTCGTGAGGCAGCTAGGTGTTCACATTCCGCAGTTTTCCATATCGCGTCGGTTTATCGCGATCGCTCGCCCCCCGCCGTCTCGATGATCCATCTTCGAGGGAGATTGGATCGGAGAGACGGGCGGTTAAAACGCAAAAAAAAATGTTTTTTGTTTTATATCCTCTTTGTAAATATAGGTGCATGTTAAACTATAAAATATAGGTATTTACTTATACGGTTAGTTGTACAGAAAGTATGACAATTACTGTATTTTCTCTTAATCGTATTCTTCTAAAAATTGAATAATATGCAACAAAATCATGGGAAACCAAAAAAAATAATAATATTAAAATTTATTCGATGTAACAAGTTATTTGAAAGACTGAAATGCATTTAACAAAACTATAGCCAAATAACTTCAGTTTTATAGTTTGAAGTTTCAAATTAACCGTAATTTTCGGGACGAGGTTAATGCGTAAACACGACGGTTCTACCATATTGAAGTTCAACCGCTTTTCTGACGCAAAGTTATCTTTCTGAATTGCAATTTATATGTTTTCTTTTCTCAAACTTGCGTTCCAAATGCAGCGTCTCAACCGCTCCTCTGCCACTTCACTTGTCGCGCGTACCAATGATCCATCTTCGTGAAAACACGCGCAAGCGACGCGTGATTCCACCAACAAGGGTGCAGTAGGGCCGTGAAATATTTACTTTTTTTTCTTCATTCCCTTCGACGAGCAAGTTTGGTGTCAAACTTAGGGCGACAAATGGCGGCAACGGGTCGGGAATGTACGATGCTTTGTTAACGGATAAACATTTCAATGGGCGTGTAGTTGTTGTTTGTCGTTATACGTCTTGGTTTTTTATTCTTAGGTTTAATCCTATTTGGAGTTGAGTAACAAGCGACACTGGAAACGGAAAACAGGGAATTGTATTCTTATGTGACAACATCGTAACGCTGTTTCGGTGATCGGATATTAATTATATTCGTAGGACTCCTTATTCACTTGCATCTTGTACTAAGTTCAATGGTTATGCTTTGAGCGTGCATTAGCTGTCAATACCACATGCCTCAAAACACAACGCTGTTGTATATTCAATGGTGTATTGCAAGAGCATGAGGAATCGTGCAAGGTTTAAGTAATGTTATAATATGCTTGAACTACAGTGAGATGTTTTCCATTGCTAAGGATACGTTAAAATAAAAATGCAGCTGCCTTTTTCGTATTTTGCAATAACACAATGAAATTAAATATATCTACTCCACAGCAATGAACGGACGTACTGGACGGTATTGTGTACGTATATTCGGCAGATATATTCTGTTATTAAAACATATATATATATAAAACTTTATAACGTCACGGGTGCATGCGGGGCTCACCCCGGATGCACGCTGGGGTGCCTCACACGCGAAGTGTGGGGCAGCCCCTACCCTTAACTCGGACAGGTCGGTACTACGTATCATTTGCACGTAATCTATGAGTGTAAACGCGTCCCTGGTGGAAACCGTTTATTTTAGTATATAATAAATAAGTTATTTAATTCAGCAACACGTTCTTAATAGATTTTTCAAATGTTAGGGAAGAAAAACCATAATCGCTTCGACAGTCTCCGAAAAAACGTTTATAAACATTAGCTTTAGCAGTTTATCGGTGAAAGAGGTCCTAAACACATTCGCAATTGTTTAAATTCAGCAGCTAATTCCATATTTGAACAACTCTCGAAGGTATACATTACCATAGCAATGGCGGGACACGATACACTATTAGCAAGAAAGTTGGTTCATCAAAATGTTAGTGTTGTACGAGTACCATAAACCATTGTAATTTAGACTGCCAGTAACAAAACGAACCCCGCGAAATAGCGAGTATGATCATAAAGTAACAACACTAAAACAAAGATAAACGTTTTACAATAAAAAGTTTCAAGCAAACATGTTTTCGGGTTATTAAACAATGTTTGACGAAACCTGTGTTTTTACACAAATAAATAACTTATCTTCGTCGAAATCGTAATAGAAAGTCACGCACTATCATTGCCCTATGTCCGGCAGTAGAATGTGCGAATATCAATAATTGTGCGAGAACTTTGTAGTATCTATGAATACTTAAAGCTGGAATGCGTGATATTGTGATCCTTATTAATATTTACGTAATTTAAATGTACATTTAGCAATTTCCCCTTAGAAATAGCCTTTTCCATGTTTAAAAAGTTCACTATAAAAGTTTAATATCAGAAGTAATCTTCCCGTAATGGCTTCCAAGCTAACTGACCCCTGGAGTACCGAATATCCTAAAGTTAAACCAGTTGCTAGAATTTCATGCTTCTTACTCCATAGAAAATGTCAAAGGTCTTTGTAGAATAACCAGACGGGCACCCATCCATCACTTGACTGCAGCAGAACACGCTTAACCTAGCATATAGATCGATCTGCTTTGTATTTCGATAGACATTTAGCTACGATATCCCTTGTTGCAGAAAGTTCACGCTCATTGATTCTTTGACCCCTACCACAAAACATTTAAATATACATTAGATGATTTCCTCTGCCTTGTTAGTGTGGTGATTGGAAGCTTAGGGTTAGTCATGGTTGAGTACTTCACTACAGAACCTAGTAAGATGAATTTGTTTGTAAAAAAATACATCACTATTCACCATTTTTTTAGGAATAAATATAAGGTTAATTCTTGGAATATAGTATAATTATGTGACCCTTACCATGATACAGAGGAAAAATATTTAAATACACATTAAGCGATTTCCTTTTCGAGTCTATATTCATCAATTTTTGTTTATGTTGACGTGTTTAACGAAGGTGAAAAACAGCCAGCTCAGTCCGTGGTAGGGGAGGGTGTGTCGTATCGTAAGTGAGACGTCAGGGGTCGATGGAAATTGATTTTCCGCCATCAGTCATAACTTGTATGCGTACACAATAGCGACCTTTGTGACTTTTCTTACCTTGTTTGAGACAATGTCGGTTGAATGAGATTGAATTCGTATGAAGTCTGACTAGATATCTATAGCTTTGGGGTGTATTCTTAAAACTTGGGCTATCCTAACTAATATTATAAATGCGAAAGTAAGTCTGTTTGTTTGTTTGTTACCTTTTCACGCCTAAACCTCTAAACCGATCATTGTTAAATTTTGCATATACATTGTCAGGGGTATAGAAAAGGACATAGGGTATAGGGATAGGGGCCTTTTATCCAGCAAAAAAGTACTGTTCCTGAGGGGAAAGGACAGTAACTTTCTTAGGACGCTAGATGGCGCTACGTGTGACCCGAAAAAATGCACGGGTTCGTAATCAATGCGGGCGAAGCCGCGGGCGGTAGCTAGTTCTTTATAAAAATATGTGTGTGTGTAAAATATTCTGTATTGAGAAATTGCTTTCGATATAACGTCTCGTCTCGACGTTCTTCCAGAAGTGATTTCAGTATTCATTGAAATCATACCTATGGGTTATGTCATGAAACTTAGGTAAAGTAACAAACATATTAAAGTTTTTCAGTGCCCAAGTTCCTAAGTGAGTAACAAATAAGGTAATTTCAATGTTTAAAACGAAAATCTTAAAGTCAAAAATCGCCATTACAAAGCTTAAAAAAATCTAAATAATGTTTTATGTTAAAAAACGATGCCCCAGCTATGGTTATAAAATATTCCAACATAACAACCCATCTCAATTATCTAACTTAATGCAAGATAATGCTTCCCCACTTTACATATCATTTACAGACTTATAATGACCTTTCATGAAGGCATAACGATTCTGCTTATAGCCTATTAGTCATAAAAATGTCATAGGAAGAATAGTGATGTGAAGGGTGTAACGATTTTATCACTCGTAGAATAAAAATTATATAGCTCAGCTCGTTCATGTTTTTTTTTTTATATCACATATAATAATAATATATACTTACTCAGAAAAATTCTGTACGTGTAATATAAATACTGTTTCCATTTATTAGAGTAAATACTACTTTGAGTAATTAAAAAATTACGATATTCAGTTTCTCGGTACAGCTACAAATAATTTAATTACTATACTCCGTCGAATAATCTCTTAAATTCCGGCACACAATATCTCAGCTCTATTCCCGTCTAAGTTTACAATATCATCAGTATCCGAGTTAGGGTTGCACTTACATCGACATGGAAGCCAGCTAATGGCTGAACACACAAAGTAATAGGCTATCCAATTGATTTATGATTTCAATGCATGCACTGCAAACTCGCTGATTCAAGCGATCAGTTTTGATTACTGTGCCTGTTATGATCCGATTCGCGTTATTTGATGTATTGGCAACTAAGAGTAGTCTGTTAATGACTTTAATTTCAGTATGTAAATATATTAATGTGATGTAATTAAAGAGATTCATAAATATTATAAGCCCCTTCTACTAAAAAATAAATTTAAAATTTGTTGTCGTGTCTTTTCATTTATCTATATATATGAAAGTTTTTTATAAAACAGGTATTTATTATTATTATACCCTATAAAACGTCAGAACATAGGCTTTTATGGATACCAAGATATTCATAAAAAAATAATGATATATTAATATATAATTACTCTATATTTTTAATATATCTATATTCTGAATATCTATAGGCACAGACTAATTGACTTGACTTATATATTAACAATATTTTAAAAGGGTAACCATGTAGTTTTTTGCTGCTTCTCTTAAAGTAAGTGTAAGTAACACTTTAAGAGCATTTTACGAGCCTACACGAATAAAAAAAATTGGAGTTTGTGTTTAATTCATACAGTCGTCTTTTGTAGGTACATCCTTCGTCCTCAAAATATATTATTATGAGTAAAGGGTGCAAGCATATCGCAACTTATGTTTATATTGAAATGAAATGAAATTATTTATTTTGCAATTAAGATTTCAATCACTTTTACACGTCTTTTTTAAACTAGATGGCGTAGATTGTAATTTTTTTATAATATTAAGGTATATTTATTTCAAATTATGATGTCTAGGTTCCGCCCGCGATTTCGCCCACGTGGTTTACGAACCCGTACATTTTTCCGGGACAAAATTGCCTATGTGCTATTCCAGACTACAATCTATCTCTGTGCCAAATTTCATCCAGATCCGTTCAGCCGTTCTGGCGTGATTGAGTAAAAGATATTCATCCATCCTCACAAACTTTCGTATTTATATTCTAATGATATAATTTTATACTTATTCTATTAAATATTCAGAGCTATCTAAGATCTTGGAAATGACTTAACATGTTTCACTGAAGACGTGGAATTTATTAATCTATTTTGGATGGCGGTGGTTCTATATAGTTCTGACTCGATTTATATCACTGAAAGCATTATATACTTGAAAGAAGTCTTGTTTACTGGAAAAATGATAAACATAACATAACATAGCATCACGCCTGTATTCCCCGAAGGGTTAGATAGAGGTGAACTCTTTGCACACCCACATTTCGTCGATGCCGTTATTAAGTCCCATGTAATAGGAGGCGAGGCTATTGCCATTTACCGGGCACATTACAAACTCCGGGCTGATACTGAGAATTCCGAAAATTTCAATAACACTGCCCGACCTGGGAATTGAACCTAGGGCCTCTTGGTCAGCAACAGCGCTTGCGATGCTTTGAATAATCATTGATCTATTTCTATTTCTATTAACTTTAGTTCACCGTAACAATAACTTAACCTAAAGTAAACTTAACTATGAGTATTTAAAATTAACTAATAAAATATTTAAAATAATATTCACAATCAATCAGTATATATGAATGCTTCAGTTACATTTATAATTAAAGAGTTTAGAAATGTTACCACAGTGTTACATTTTAAAAGGTTCACAAACAAAACACGAGCTATTGTTACAATCCAGTTTGTATCAGAATAGTAGTCACGCATGATTGACATCAATTTACACATTCACAATCTACATGAAAATCAAACACTATTATTTGGAGTGTTTTGTTCGTTATACTAGTTATGTGAAAGAGCTTTTATATGAAACAAAACCATGGAATAATTTCAAAATATACTTTAAATTTTAAAAACGGTGATGTGAGTAGATATATTTTTATCGAATTCACTAATTAACATAACATTACATAGCATCACGCCTGTATTCCCCGAAGGGTTAGGTAGAGGTGTACTATTGTACATCCACATTTCGCCGATGCTGTTATCGAGTCCCATGTAATAGGGTTAGGGTAGAATTTCCATACAGAAAAACCCAGTAACACTGTCCGACCCGGGAATCGAACATAGGACCTCACGATCAGCATTCGCGCTTACGACTACTAGAGCAATGAGGCAGAATTCACTAATTAATTAATTTAAATTTGTATGAAGCTATTAGAAATATTTTTTGAAGAATTTAATTTGCTCACTTAAATTGGTAGATATTAAGGATTTCTTGCGAATCACACTGGTTTCTTGAAAATGGAATTGATTGATTTGATTCTTTAACTTGATTGACTTGATTCTATGAATTGAATCCCCGGTAATGTAATACCATTTTTATTAACTGGTAAATAAGCTAGTTTGAATAAATGTGAACTAATTAATATATCCGAAAATACCAAATGATACGTGTGGACTAATCCTATGTGTGATATAAGTGTGTTCGTGAACTAGGAAAACGAAAAAAATATCTTTCGTAAACACTACGGAACTGTTACGATGGATTGAAATGTTCTTGATTTTGTTACAGTACCCCAAAAACTAACAATACGAACATTTAAATCCTACGTTATCACGCTACGAAAACCCTTCAGTACTTCACCCTTTTTGTAAAGTAACATTGGTTGCTAGATTTTTCGGGCTTCTGACTCGTCCTCATGCTACCGATAGTGCTATAGTGTTGTGTGCTAATAGCTGAGTATGCAAAGTGAATGCAGTCACATTGATTTACGATTGAAAAGCACGCTTGCCCATCGATGCGTTTTGAAATTCACAAACCGGCCCCTTTACCTAAATATCCATAACGAGGTATTCGTTATGGATATTTAGGTAAAGGGGCCGGTTTGTGAAACTATGATGTTAAGTCAAAAAAATATAAATCCATCGGTTGAAATATGCTGAGTTTGGGATTTAGTTGATTACGATAGGGTTGAATTGGTTTTATTGAACAAGTTATACTACAGAAAGACGTTTGACTGGCGTGTTCGGTACAAACCCACATAATTTATTCATATATATTATTTTGAACTATACGTGACCATATTTAGTATATTCATCATTATATAAATTCACTCAACAGACATCGCTACTTTCTGTCTCTCTATTTTCAGTCAAATTATACCTATAATTATATCTTCTAGTTTTTCCTTGAACAACTCTTAGCAAATTTCAAGGCTCCTTTGAGGTCGCGACGTCGCTCGCGTCGCTCAAGTTCTTCTCTTTGTACGTAATTTAATTAGTGTATTCATGTTGAAAGGGGTTGACATAAATGTAGGGAACTTTTCTTTGTTATTTGACCTTGTATTTACATTCAATTCTATGAGATCCTTTGTTTGTTTACCAAAGATTTTGTCGTAGTTTATATTCACAATTTTTACATTGTGTTTTCATAAGGTTTCTTTAGGTTTCATTTGAATGGCCTGAAACTATTACAAATCTTCTTCTGTTGAGTGGGCATGATCATGGATAGCACATGGGGTTTGAAAAAAATAGCCAGTTAGAAATAGTGTTATCGACGCTAACTACCTAGGTTGTGTGTCTGGTGGAAGGTTTTCATCATACTTTTCATGCGCCTTACCGCTCATTACCAAACTGTAGTTTTTACCTATGTAATTTAATTTATTTGATTGTCAAGTTTTTGAACAGAGCCGCTGTTCAAAATCTGTCGGATCCTAGCTATAAGAAAACCGATATAAACAATGATAGGGTGCTACGTTTTTTTTTTCTATTCTCCAAAGCAGGAATAAATATTCAGAAGCCGTAACCATTAATTTGCGTTAATGAATTAAAAATTGCGCCATCTTTTACAGGTATTTACCTGATGCTATCGCTATAATGGCCACACATTTTATCTATACAAAATGAAGTAGAAAATCCAATTAGCAGTTCTCACTCGGTTTTCAATAGCGTGCTCGCGATGCAATACTGTATCGAGACACCGACAGAAGCTTTACAACTCGCGTTAAATCTCTACTGACGATAAAACTGTTATAAATCGATTCTGCCAGGTTAAAGAATTAAATGGATCGTAAAAATTAATAGGTCGCTGTCACGACGAATCGTCTGGGCACACGAGGAATGGCACTTTCCCACTTTATGAATTACTTGGGGACTTTATGACGGCATTGTCAGACTCGGCGTTTTTTCGGCGTCACGTGTTGTCGACGGATGCGAAATTGGATTTTTTAGATAGAGGATGGGAGAAATATTGCGGGGGACGGATGGAAGTGTTAACTTGTTTTGTTTTTCTGGAGTTTTTGTTGCAATTACCGTGATGATTGTTCGATGTATATATGATCTACATGTATGAAATGTTATTTTGTGTTTTATGTACCTAACATGTTTTGGACAATCGCGATTCTTAATCATGGTGGATCAGGGTCTAGGGTGACAGCGGTGGTAGGGTTGGTTTCATGTGTATGAAGCCCGTTGCCCGTTGTTCCCCGCTGTAGTCCGGAACGCGGCCCTATGGTGGTAAAATAATATCTGTTGTCTACTCGAAAGCGTAGGACTCACACGTTAAAAATTATTTTGTAAATATTTACTTATATAAATATTATCTGTGAAATTTTCATTTTTTCAACACTATTAGTCCTATAAACACAACACGTTATTTCCTTCACACTCAGCTAATCGCACTCTCACAAGAGAACTCTAAAAACCAGCAAAATTTACTCTATCACATTGCACAAAGATTTATTTTCGTTTATACGCATGTTATTTATTAGTAACGTGGCCCAGTGCACCTAGTTCACATAAATAAAAGGAAAACACATCACCGTCAACCTTTGTAGTGTTCACTCAACCGACCCCACGTGGAGTTGTGCACACCTCGCGGAGCGACTACTGAAACGGGGAATGAAATGTTTTAATATGCACAACGCGGGAAATTTCAAATTGCTATTTACACTGGGATATATATATCGCTGCGTGTTCGTCTGCTTTTTCCTTTCGTAAAAGCGTGGTCCAGCCGTTTTCAACTTTCTTTGAAGAAGAAACCTTTTCGTTCTTTAAACCAACACAGTCACGTGCGAAGTAAATGCATATTGTCTTGTGTTGATAAATCTTTGTTGTGCAAAATTGTATTACTTCCTACTAATTTCTTTGTAACTCTTATTATTAACAATAAAAACTGTGTCAATAAAACACATTTTAACAGTACCATTAATAATTTTATGTAAAGGACTCGTACCCAAATCACTACACATATCGATATAAGAATTAGACATGCAGAAAACGATATACTACAAAAAGTTGTAATCATTATCATAGACACATGTTCCATAGTACGACGATTCTTGATATCTTCGTCACGAACAGTATATCAGTAGGAAGCGATTCATCTAATCTGGTATAAATCCGTAATTGGGTCGTCAATTATATTAGTCAATTAGGTATAATAAGCTCATATTCCAAAAGGTTACGTAGGTAAATAATAATAATAGTAATTGGGCGTAATCACAGCCACTATCTACATTCCCTACGTATTTTCTTATCATTGTTAATTTGATAGAATCGTGACAAGTTACGAGATTTAATCCATTCATTTGCACCCACTTTTGGAATACGACATCTAAGACCACACACACGTCACAGCTATCACGCATCGAAGTCTTCGCTCTATAACAAGAATGTGACGCTTTATATCAGTCTGTATGTAACCTTAATACCGAAAATGGTGTCCACGAATGGAGGCGTGTATCCACAGGGGCATGGTGAGATGCCGCCGGCAGTCCTATAAACTACGGCGACATGAACGCGATTTGTGCGCAGCGAATGGCCAAGCGGTCACGATGTGCACCTCGATGCTTGTACCACATTGGAAGCGATGCGAGTAATGAGAGAGTAGTCCTATAAATTCGTTTTTATGTATTGTTGTTCCCTGCTGTTGAGTATAATAGGCACACATATGCCAAATTAGTATTGAATCAGTTTCATCGTACTCGGAATACATCGAATTTAAGATTATAACAAATGAATCAATATAAAATGTGACACGCGGTGAAACAAAAAAATGCATGGCAGAAAGCAACGTAAGCCTACATTTATACAGTTGAATTTTAAGGTGGTATCACCTTCACTGCCACACTCACTTAAAAATAAATATGAGCACATTTACAATTAGTACTTATATGTTGAGAAATAAAGCGAATTTATTACAATATCAGAAAGAAAATCGAATCATAACAAATATGGGTCATTTGAGACAACATTATCACGTAGCACACCTCGCTTTACGTCGCTAAGCTTGCGGTGGATTAATACCTCAAATGTTAGTCCTTACATGGTTTCTGATCCCCATACGGCGAGGTCCGTTTGATAATGTTGCAACCTGAGGTGGCTATGAAACGGTATATCGGTAATAAAGTTTAAATTGCTATTTCACGGATATCTACTAGAATATTATATTCTATGTTTTCTAAAACGCAGCAAGGTTTACTCATCAACCATTAAATATTTAATGTTCAGGGCTATGTCATGTTTCATTTCCATTAATAACCGCCAACTATATTACCCGCTGGAACAGGCGATGTTATGATCAATTCATTTATTTGCAGCAACAAGCAATAAAGTCAATGGTATCGTAACAATGTGCTCATCTCAGTAACGTATGAGTAAATGTGAATTTTACTCATAAAAACTTAGTATGTAATAACTCGCTGTGTGTGACATTAACTTTACAGTAGTTGAGTGTTTTAATAATGCCTGGTGATTGAACCTTCGATTGCCGGTAAGAAGAGTTCAAGAGAGGCGTAAAATCATTCAATTCGATTTTTCAGTAAAGTTATTAACAAGCTACTTCTTTTACGATTCAGCTCATTACTGTCCCAATGAAAATGATTAGGCCTTAGTCCACCGTGTTGCCTTTGTGTGGGTTGGCAGACTACACACACCATCGTGAATTTTCTGGAGCTCTCTGTGGAGGTATCCTCACCGTATTTTTCCTTCGTTAACGCAACTGATATTCAAATTCTGATCCGCACATGAATTTGAAGAATCGGATGCGCGTGTTGGTTTACAATTGAGACCCGCCTTCATCGAAAGCAAGCGCTCAACCACTAGGCCATCACTATTTCACAGTGTTACCATCATACATGTGTCATTTTTGTCTTGACGGCATTCAAACATTCATAAAGCTGTTTCGTTCTAAAATAAGTTGGAACACCAGAATGGCCGACACACTATACATAATTTCCACTAATCAATTTTCGCTATTTCCGGACGCGGGCGCTTTAATTATATACTATTATCGACGTTTGTGTAATTACGGGCACGGCCATTATGGCCTCAATTTACGACAATTGTAAGAATTGTTTTCAGTACTAGAATAGCACCAGGTAAATAGTGTAATTGTAGGTTATGATTGTCTTAGAAATTATTTTTAAGTACGTTATTCGAAAATCATGGTCTTTCTTCCATTTCTGACTTGTATAATTATGTTATATATCATAAATATAGCATAAAGCCTTTATTTCTCGAAGGGGTAGGCAGAGGAGTACTATTTGTTGTGCGATAAAATAATATACTTTACATATCATACCAGTAACGTTTAGAATGTATGCTCTTAAATAACAGTAGAATTGATTAAAACAACGAAATTAGAACAAGTTACAGAGGAAACGTTTAGCATTTGGCATGGTCATGAAGTTTGCAACAATTCCAATCTAAATCTGAGCTTAAAACTATGTTACTTGGCTCATGCGGGTACGTTTTACGGCAAATAATATCCTTACAGATAGTGTTGGACATATCCTTCCCGTAAAAGATTCTGTACGATGGCACTAGATATTCAATATTCAGTTACGCCATTAATGTCAATTTGCAAAATATTTTAGCTTTCGTTATTATTTTCTATAAGAAAATTCAGAATTCAGTGACGTCACTAGGAAATAATTTAAAAAGTACACCTAGCTCTCATTTGGAGCACGATTTATAATTTACAACATCGACCAAACCCCCAATACTGTCACTTAAAAATTCTCCCAGAACGTTGATTTGGGTCGTAATCAGCATTCAACAGTGACACCTTGTGGTTTAATTCTTGATCCGGGCTCTCTAAATAATTCCTACGTTTATGTTTAAAGACAGGCTTACGGCGGTAAAAAAGTAGAATCAGCCGAGCGTCGTTGGATGAGCCGCGTTTGAATAATTTACACCTAAAGACATTGAAATGATTATTCATCTGCAACTACCAAATCAACTGCCACGTGCGCTCTTATTCCGATACATTTAAGAGCTATATCTCCTTAATCATTGGGTCTGGAAGTCGCATATTTATCTTTGTTTTCTTATATCTTGGAATCTCCGACTGTCACAGAGCGTCGTCTTTATTCGTATCCACATTTCGATGTCAGTTTTTGTTGCTTCTGTGTTATGCCGTTTCGATTTAAGAGCTTTTTAATACGTGTCTTATTAGCTCGGCCTGGTTTAAGTAAAAAGAAATGGAGCCTGCATTTAAAGGCTTGACTGGTGTAAATTATAATTTGACAATTGTGATTGACGATTGGATTAAGGATAAAGTATGTGATTTTTTTTAAAAAACGACGTTATTTTTATCACAAGCTTATTATGATTTTTATTGTGCTCAGGTAGAGCACCTTTGCATATCTATATTTTTTACTTATCATTAAAGTCCTCTATTGAACGTACGTTAAAATGGAAAATTGTTTTAACGCCATAATACGCATTTTTTTCGATAATCACAGAAAGAGAAGAGGTTACCAATATTCTTATTGATCAACTGATAACTTGGGGAGCGAGGAAAGAGCATCCACGTGTTACGATACCTGAAATCGCCTGGTGCATCCTGCGCAATCAGCCTCGATACCACCATTATTAACAAGGTAATCTTTCCACTCATATGAGCAATTTCCATGTGATAGCTTGTGCCGTCACTACAGAAGAAGAAGAAAAAGAACCCTTTAACCAGGTAGCACAGCTCATAAGGTATCGTCTTTGTAATTCTTCAAAGTAGTTGAGTATATTTTACCTTAATAAAAAATAACGAGGCCCCCAATTTTCTTAACGACATTCCACTTACATTATCAATAAAAAATCTGAGATATAACCCGTCCAGTTTAACACGTAATTACCGAAGCAAATGCAATAATGCGGGCGTAAAATTTCATTACTGTCATACTTGACATCGTCCGTCAATCTGTCTTATGATTGATGACATGTTGAAACATGTTTAGCTCTAAATGCCTGTTTGTTAAACATTGGATTTTTTCGCTTGATTATATCTGAGTTGGGCTCATTATGTTTTGATTATATATTTTTTATTGTAAAGACTTGCTGTAAAAGAATATTGACTTTAATGTTCGTGGAATCTCTTTGCTTTTTGTTGTTTGCTTCATCTACGTAGTCTAGTATTATAAGTTTTTGTACAGTTTCATCAGACTTGATGAAATTGATTACTTTTTTTGTGGACCATACATAATTTACATGAATTTGATATTACCTTGTTCTTTGGTCTCTTTTAACCTAAGTATTTTTTTTTATCTCGAATGTGTTTTGATTTACAAAAATGCTTGAATGTACAAAGTAACACTGGCACGACTTAAAGTCTTTAATAGCTAAAAAATATGATCATGGTTGTGCTGTTTAATTCGATACAAATATAATTACCTGCTCGAGCTTTAAAATGGTACCATCTAGAATATGGCTTACTTACAAAGATATCGAATAATCTAAATTTATAGTACCCATTCCCAAATAATTAATCTCCTTCCTTAATAAATCGCGGACTTAAAATATCTGACATTACAAACTTAAAGTATCTCTTACCCTTATCCTCACCTATGACCTTAAATAGATCTTAAGAAGTAAAATCCCTTAAATTATCTTTGTACAGTTAAATTTGCATATAAATGGGCCGTTACTTGAGTTGGTTAGTCTCTCCTAATGGCTGTTTGTATTATATACCGCAGTTCATAGCGCTGTAATCTGAATTAAACGAATGATAATAGGATATAATAATATAGAGCAGGTCGTATAAATTAAATTCCAAGAAATCGCTGTAACGGAGACTCCGTTACGAATAATCTATGACATTGTATGTTCCAATATTTAAAGTTCATTTAGAACTACTATTATAGTTTTTTGACTGGAATAAATTTAATTAGTTAAAACAAAAACCAGATTGTTTATTAAAGCGGTATATATGTAAGAAGATCAATATTCAGAATGGAGGAACGAGGTATAGTTTTCCTCCATTGAAATGGGAGGATCATTCTACTAGTCAAGGTTATTAGCCTGGAGGGCCGAACTTCGGATGGTCGGACATTCGTATATGTTTTAGAATCGTTGAAAAACTCTCATAGCGCGACTCAAGGTTTTCTGGTGTCGCTTCACTCCGACAGATGGCGCTGTCCTTTTAGCTATGTTGCCAGTAGTCGCTACATTTAAAATTTTGAACTGGTTGATATTACTCAAAAATATTAGTTATTATTTTCACATATTCATCTATTTCCTCGTTCATCCTAGACATTATCATAATTATTTCGATTGTTATGACAAAACAAAACGAATATAAACGTAAAACTTTACAGTTATCTCTTCAATTTAAGAGTTTTTAATAAGCTTGTTCTTCATGTTAACTAACAATTTTGCTCTCTCGTCTACACACTCACCAGTCGGTAGCTACAATCTTGTATAATGCATTTTAACTATAGTAATACCTTCACTTACTCTTAACGTAAAGAAATCTTAACTTAGTTCGTTTTTCATTTCGAAAATACCATTTCTGAAGTATGTTTTCGTAATTTGCATGCCTGAAAACTTGCGAAGTTTAAATATAGGTAGTTGAATGTGTACCACACTTTGATATTTGGTCCCGTAGATATTGATCCTTTTTTTTAAAGGAGATATAAAAGAATCTTATATATTTTTTATTTTAATATTATTCGGTATTGTTGAGTGCGGTTGTGTACCAAATAAAAATTATGTAATAAATAAAAAAAAATATATATATATATATAGACAGTTCCTTCTAATGTTATGTGATATATTATATTATAATCAAACTTCTATGGCGAGACTTCATTTCGATTATACTACGGTACGGCACGGTTAGCGCAGTGGTTGAGAGACCGACTGCTGTGCTACGTGTCGCGGGTAAGAACCCCGCACGGAAAAAAAAATTGTATGATCTAAAGAAGTTGTTGATTATTCCTAGCGAAAATTGGCCTCTGATCACTGTATTGCAGTCGTAGTGGTCGATGGTTGATGGCTAAACGGTATCATGAAGAGGAACTTTCAATATACCTACCCTTATGTTAAAAAAATACGTATTTTAGTGATGCATATGAAGAAGATATGTTAAACTCATGAAATGTCATTTTATTTGGTTTCCATTTTGATTGACAGGATTTAATAACATGTTAATCATCTTGTCGGTCTGTTCATTGTTGTGACTCATTTTAAAATATGAAAATTCCTTAGCAAGCTTGTATTTATCATCATGGTCATAATTTAAATAATTTCATTCTTACCTTGTTTTATTGTACATAAAATACACCTGTTGATTCAGTTAAAATACCTCACTAAGTGCTTTTTACTTGACCACTTCATTGCTTATTAAAAATGTGTGCGACGTAACCAAGCGTCATTTTTACCTATACTCTCCAAGGAACCCCAAAAACAATCTTCAGTCGTCGTCTCACATTTTCAGGCATCAAATGTGCAGCACACACATTCATCTTGCTTTTCTGCGAGATTTGAACTGGTACCTAAGTGTTTCAACAAGTCTCTTTCATAAATCACGTATTTAGCGTATGTACGAAAATGTCTGGATATTTAGTCGGTAGGTACTAGGTATATGCTATAGGTACCGTAAGTTAGTAGGTTCCTAGGTTCAATTCCAGAGGCAATGTTTTGGATTTTGGCCCATCATTGCGAGTTTACCACGAAGATAAGATACCAACTATATGTACACGAGCTATCTTGATGTATGATGTATCTTCATCTTCTTATTTAAGAGCCTGGCTCTTGTCGGTGTAGCTGATGAAGTTCTTTCCTCTTTTCTCTCTCCAATGCGGTCTCCTTTACCTCTTTATACGACATGCTGGCAACCTTTTCCTTTATTTGGCTCATGTAACTTATCCTTGGTCTTGCTCTCCCTCTCGTTCCTTCTATCTTTCCTTCAATTATGTTTTTAATGAAACTGTCATGTCGTATAAGATGGACCATCATCTTTCCTCTTCATCGATGTATGATAGTGGTAATACTACTATACAGCTATTTCCCTATAAAATTAAACTATAATTTGCCGTCATACTTGCAACGTTCGCTCAGTCATACGATCTAGTGTGCAGAACTGAGTAAAAATGCATGAGTGCGTTGTTTTGCACGGAGCCCCTGGGGACTGGAATATTTAAACAGGTCAGGTTCGTTCGTGTCATGATTTATTTTGCTCCGGATCAAATCAGCGTGTAGTTTGCGCACTTTATGCATGTACTTGGGAAGTCTGTTTGATAATAATTTATCCACCAGAGGGACTGTATCTACGGAAAGTAGGTGTTTTGAAAAACTGATATCGAAATGAAAAATTTGCCTCATTGGTATAGTGGTTATAAGCTCAGCTGCAAAGCGCGAGTTTCTAGTTTCAATTCTCAGGTCGAAAAAAATGACATTCTGATAGGAAATTCTCCGTGGAGTACGGATTTTAAAACTGTGCCCAGTGAATTTTGATGAGGAATTAAGTTCGCTATTACCTTAACATAGACTTAATTATCGCTTTAGGCGTCTAAAAGGAAATTATACTTTTTTTAGGTTAACGCCTGTTCTACAGCCTGCGCTGAGTCAAATGTGAGAGTGAAGAGTTTCGTTGGGTGGGAACCTTTATATTTATACTTTGCTGACATGATTTAGAACGTTGTCTTCCTGTGATCTCATTATTATTACGTCAAAAATAAATTGTAACGTGGGATGTTACCCAAACAAAAATAATTTAAATGTTCCTTAAAATATAATATTGTATAATTATAGAAACGAAACTCTTCACTCTCACATTTCACTCAGCGTAGGCGTTAAGGGAAGTGTTCATAAAAAAACGCTTAAGCCGGGTACAGATTATGTGCACCAACGCAACGTGCAAAGCAATAGGAATACAATGTGGACGGCCTCCGCGCACGCTGCGCGCTTCAACTGCGAACGTCTGTCTGTTCGGCCTTTAGCGCACACGCTATGGACCCGCTTGATTTTGAAGTGTTCATGACTATTATTCGTTTTTCAATGATTTTATTAAACCAGTGTATAAAAAAGAACGCAGACACCGTCGTTGGTGACGAAATGAACTATATAAAAAGAGAAATGGTTTGAGAGATAAATGAAAAATTCTAAATTTTCCATGCTTATTGCGGCGCGCGGAACTGTCGCGAATGACCATTCCAATTACACTACGTGCACACAAAGCGTTCGTCGGAAAAACCGACAATCGGCGGGAACCAATGAGCGCGCTACGATTGCACGCAGCGTGCGCGTAGTGGGTGCGCAGTGCGCTCGCGAACACATTAAAATGTATGGAAAATGTTGCACCTTACATGTTGTGTCTGTGTTTACCTTCCTAACTAATCAGTAGATTCCTTTGAATAAAATGTTAAGACGATCAATCAATCCGTTCGCTGAAGGATACGTTATTGAAGTATCCCGATATTTTGTACCACGTAGTAGGTACTCTGGCCGATCTATCAAATAATCCATGAAACACCAGTTACGTGAATCTCACATCTCCTATCTGGTGATCGATATGCCTTCCTAAAAAGATACAAAGTTGTCCCAAATTTGATATGAAACATTGTTCAGTATTCCATCACCAATTGGGCGGCTAAAATGTTTGGTATATAATTATATTTGAGGAGTATTTACAAGTTCCTGGAAGAGTCTATTTTCGTAAGTTATAAATACCCTTTGCAAAAAATAGAATTCCAAGAAAATATTTATCTTACTTATACATAGTGTTGTCATTTGTTTATCTAATTATAGACTGAGGTGGTCTCAATGGAATAAAAATGATGTTTTCAGTTAATATTTTATGTTTATTTCGGTTCTAATATTTCATGATAAAACTTCGAATACCTGTAAATATCCTTAATATATTTATGCACAATTTTATTGAACTATTGGAAAAAAAAATCGTCAATTTATATTCGTTTGATAAAAAGCGCAGTCTTAGCGCTGATGCCACGTCACGGCACGTCCATCAATAACGACTCGACTCTTATATTGGACGGAAAATTCAATAAAATTTCGTCACTCGATTCCATAGTTTGTGAAACTTGGTTCATTTGTTGCAGCCTAAGCTTTTGAATGGCTGTAACACGTGTTCATAATGTAACAAACTGATTTTTACATGACAGAGTTATTAATAACTAGAATTATTTTGATTATGTTCACTAATACAAAAATACCCGCCTGATTATACCTAGTCATATTTTAGGCCGTAAACTATTTTGAAAGGAAGAATAAACGTATACAGCAATTATTTACGTGCGTTGGTTAATGACACTCAAACTTAAGCTTATAAAAATAAAGAGCATTTTCATTTAATTTTGTAGGGGAACAATTTATGGTATTTCATAACTAAATAAATCAACACGTAATCATGTAGCCTCCACCAATATATAAAAAAAATACGTGTTTAAAAGAAATTTTCACGGCGAAGTAAAATTCAATCGAGCATATGTACCATAATTCAATACCGCGAACTTTAAAAGTCACTCCAATATCACAAAGAAATCTTGGGGCTAAGAATTCTGGAAACCCTTGAAAGGAATGCAGCCCAACCGACCGAGGGGTACATCTTACAAATAAGAAGGGGGACCGTATTGTGCAGAACCTTCAAAACCAGACATCCTAATCGACCCTTTTGAAATTTCCAACTAACGGGAAACTCGTATTTCCATAACAATAAAAATGTGATCCGAACATCTAGAAATGCCTGCGCGATATTCACGGATCATAAAATCGCACTCGCTCTTTGAATACAACACGACTGATTTAATTTGACCCCTGTAATCTCACTGTCGGTGCTTTTCCGACACCAATTAGAGGAAAGGAAGAAGTGTCATTATATTTTGGTTTTCATATACGAAAGTGGTCGTTGTCGCTTATGTTCGGACGATGCTATTTTATGGGATCGACGTCAGCTGTATTTAATCTTGTGTAGTGGCAGTCAAATTAATTTTTAATTTATTGTTAAAGCGTTTTAAATAATAATTTAAACAGAATAATAGGAATGTGGACGTCCCAAATAAAAAAAATGTCTTAGACATTTACTTGCAACACAGCCAAAAGCTGAATTGAAACAGAAGTAGAATATACTTGGCATAGATGAAACAGTAACTCATGAATACAAGATCAGTGGTCTAAATTCTGGTGGGAACATATTCGGAAAAACGAAGATATTTCGTCATGACAATGTTAATTCCATAGGGCGCCAAGAGATTCCTATATATGTCAATAATCTATTTCCATTTAATTTTACAAGACTCCAAAAATATATCACAAAGTCCGCAAAGTAATCGTAATAACAAAATTAGTTGCCAAAATGTTAAAGATTCGTATGCCCTTAACAAAGGTCATTTTGCTTTAATTAATAAAAAGAATAAAGAAAAGCTATACATAATAAAGATAAAAGGTAAATGCGAAAGTTCGGGAATTTTTATATTTCTGTAATCAATCACGCTGTAATGGATACGTAAACGGTTTTCGATAAAATTAAGCCTAAAGATAGAATTTTATTTATGTTGTATGCGTAATTAAATATAGTAATATCAATACGTACTTGAATACCCATGTATTTTAATTAAAATATAACAGACAATATAACGTATGTTTAAAATGAAAATGTGAGTTAAAACCCGAATACAAAATCATGTTAAACGGTCGGTTTTGCCCTAAACCTCTGATACGTAAGAGTATATTATTGGTGAACTGGTCTTTTAATCTGATTCTATAACACCACAAATAACTAAGAACGATTACGAATAAACATAGTAATTCTGTATCTACTCTGAAGCGTAAATGGAGCCACGGACAGAACTAGTGTAGCATAAAACTAGTACTGTATTCCTTAAACAAAATATTGCTACCAAATTCGCAGGTATATTTCGCCTCCGGAGAGCCATTTACCATGACTATCGAGCCATTGGGGACCAATTAGTTTCCTAGTTATGAACTTTTCATCTGTCAGATTTATACACTCCTGGAATTGGGAATTGCTCCGTTCAAATATTTACGACATTTAAAACTACTGGAGTCCGGGTTACTGTCCTTTGATACGGTTATTTTTGTCGTTTATTTCTTTGAATTCTAACGAAAATGCTGTAATACGAGGTATGGAAAAGCTATTTTCGTTGGGGCTTGACAACTTCTGAAGGTAGTTTGATTTTTTTGGTATTTTTATCTATTTGTATTTGTTAATAATTGAGCTACGCTACTGAACAATTTTTTCGGGTATATTTTATTATCGTCTCCGGTCACCTTTTCAATTTGCGCTAAAAATATTTAATAATGATGAATGACTTTTAACAATTAGGTGTAGCTTACCAAAGATAATATCCAAAAGGAAAAGTCCTAAGAGCAATTTACAAACGAGCGACATGAAAACGATGTTCCAACACAATTTATAACGAATCGAAAAATTGTGACAAGCCAACACGTAGAATAAAGTAATCCAGTCGCAATTGGGTCAGTATGGCATGAGATCCCCTGTCAAATTAACGCTTCCCTCTGTCTCGGCGTGACAAACGACATGGGCATAATAAAAACTTGCTCATGAATGCTGCGAGTTGAAAATAAAGCTATATTCACTGACATTTACAGGGCTACAGGGAGAGAATGGAAAATTATAAGAGGAAATTAAAAATGATTTACACGGAAACGAAGCGTAACGGTCCGAATTGCAGGGGTTGTCAAACGAGTGTCATATTATTGTTATTTGTTATTTATGTGCTTTATTTTCTTCGGTCAGGATTTTAAAATATTAATAATTGACTATTGATAACTGACGTATAAGATTTATATTCTAAATCATTCTCGGGACACGCAGCATCCAGCTACTCCAAACGATTCGCTTATCCTACTTTCTTAAGACGGTTGAGAACATCCTTAGTAGGTTAGTGCGATTGGCCTTTGTTCATATTTTTATTTGGACTTACGCTGGCCTAGCAACTCGCTAGCTTACTCCTTGTGGTATTCTAATAGAGAAGATAGGTCGTCTCTCATATAACCTGTAAAACACTAAAGGGACCAGTAAATACTCATTTCTTTCTAGCTTAGTTTCTCTACAATGTACAAAGGCAGCATATAGTACCGCGAAAAATCTTATAAGAAAACTAAAAATCATGTTGCCAATTTTCCAAGAAAGCAATTTGAGCTAAACCTCTTAGCAAAATAAACAATATTAATCTCAGTTTCCTTATAAGTTGGGCAGTCCACTGCATCAAACTTAAGAGCATTAAATGTAAAAAGACCACAGTGTTGGCTTCGAGCCAGGAACTTCCCAATTCCTGAGACCAGAGCACCATAGACCGATGATGTAATTCGATTTCTTCGTAATAAAGTTGGCGTTGGCAAAGTTTGTAGGCTTCGGTTTTAGTAATGACACTTTTATAACTTTCCACCAACTATGAGTTTGGTAAGATTTCTAATCAGAGATGTTTTGATAGTTACGATATTTTTGGGAGAATTTGTTGGTTATATTTTTATGGGAATATTTTTACCGTCGAATATTTTTATTTGGGTGCTCATAACGTATATCTAAAATATAAAATTAGTGTTGTAGTGAAGTTTAATGTGTCTGGGGAACCGGACTGGCGAATATTTTCATCATAGCATATACAATTTTTATTTATCTATCATAGCACATGCTATGATAGAAGAATATTATTAGTTGTAGTATGTGTTTTGTTTGAGGTTTCTCTAAATGTCAAATAGTTGCATTTGATTTTCGTAAGTGCTAAGAAATGTTGTATTCAGTTTTCACCGTCTCGCGTCGTAGAATTTAAAATATCCTTTAGGTTTTATCTGGTTCACACGAAGAAATAGAAGATATCCATTAGTGTTTGCACTTTTTTCGACATAGGACCGTGTAAACGGGAATTTTATGTCATGTAAAAAACGTTTTGCGTTGTAGCCGTTTGGTATACCTAAGGTTGGCCATTTAAGGGACTAAAGAATTGATATTGGAACTGCCTTTGTTAGGAAAGGGCTGTGTATACATTTGTTGACGTTTCTTAAAAAATGAATATTTTCTTTTTAAACGAATATTATCTTTTTAGGTAAATTAATAGAAAACAATAGTATATTGTTTTTTTCCCTTACTTTTCATGTAAAACAAACAAAAAACAAAAATATTTTTTTTCTTAAGTCCCACGTGTAGGTTATAGAGACATCTTATTAAAATACCGCAGAATATCATTGCCCACATTACGCAAGGAGACGAATAAGTGATACCGTCTAAAGAAATCGCGAGTTCCAAAACGAGCAACAAAAAATAATGTCCCTCCAAATTGAATCATTTGTAATATTCATTCTTTTTTACTCTTGCTTCTGTGGGCGATTTACAGACGTTATACCTGAGATGTAGAGGGAATGGAAATGACATAAGCTTCATGTGAAATACTTGGTTAGGAAGCGTTTTGTTTACAGGCGAGTCCATTTGAAAATTGGCTGGCCTTTTTGATTGCTGACAACTAGAGCGTAGGACGGCCTCACACTTAATGGACAGACGACGTAGTGAAGATCGAGGAGTCGTAGGATACAAGCGGCTCATAATTGTTCAACGTGAAAGTTTATGGGGGCGGCTTATGTTCAGTAGGGGACGTGAAATGAAGACTGACTGAAGACTTTAGTGTGTGTGCAACGGGTCTTAGCTTTGATCCCTGTACGTAACACGTATAGTATTATTGCCTACAAAAATGGTTCCAAAGGTCACCATAGCGCAGCCAGCCAAGTGCTTCAATCGTTGTGTCAAACATAAATAAGTTTTAAACTTTAGGATAAGCGGCTTCTAGTAAAAACTCTACATCTACAATAAATAACGCGTTTCTCCTTTATGAAACTCGTTTCGATAATCAACCGTCTTCAGGAATCTGCGACGTCTGCCGGAACTGGAGCAGAGGAATAATCCGTTTCTTAGTATCTTTTATTAAATGTTTTAGGTACGCCTTTTGTCAGGCGATTAATGGGACATGAAATGATTAAAAATATGAATGTGATTTGATGAATGCTTCGAATTAGGAACGTTAGATCATTTACAAGCTTATTAGCTAGGCATTTAAAACTATTGGGAGATTGAAGGGTTATTATCCATCTGAATCAGTGAGAGACAATGCCTTCAATTTTGTAAATGAATATACTGCAGTCGGTTGTCGATGGGCTAAAAGCTGTAATACAATTAAAATGTACACAGGAGTAATTACTCATTACATTAAGTATAAATATTATTAACAACAATATTGTTTAACATCAAGTGAAAGTACAATTATTTTGAAATATTATTATAACAAAAATAAGAAGAGATCTACTCGGATACATACATAGGAGTTGTATCGACCAATTTTAAATTTTTCAACGCATAATTACGGAACAGTCTCGTTTCTTGCTCTACTCTCGAATTAGTCGGAAATAAAACTGTCGTTTCATAGTGAAACGGGGTCGGACATGTTACTGTACCCACTGGTATGCGGGGCTCGCGTTGACCTCCCCCTTTTGTGGAGGGAAGGTTCCCCGAGTAACGTCACGCGCGATTCCGAGGCGCACAAATCACGCGAGACGTGCACGCGAGCAGTTCTGTACTGCGAACATTAAAAAAATCAATTAAAACAGTCGTAGACTACACTGTATTTTATACATTGGTGGTTTTATTTCAGCTATGTGTTACCAGTGAACCGTCAGCGCGCAATGAATGTCAAAGTTTTCGATTACGGAACAACAATTTGGTTAACGCGTAAAGGTCGGGTACAAAGCCCAGAGCGATATGTCAATAGCTCTGTTTATTTTCCAGTAAACGCCTCCTTTTTCTAATAAAAAAATACCGTTGAAATAATAACTTAGCCGTCGCGGACACAATAGATGGCACGCCACATTCTTTGTCAGGCAGACAACACGAAGCCCTATGCAAATGTTACTTGTACGGGTTTTTGGCTTTTTGTTACTTCTTTATGGTACACTTTAATAGAAGATTGTATTTTTGTAATTTTAACGACAACATTAGTTTTGGTCGTTGATTTTTAATGCTTATTGCGTGACTGTTACAGATTAACGGATAAATGAAGGACTGTTTCAAATTCTTGTTATTAATAGTGTCGTGTTATCTGAATGGAAGCCTAGATTAGGGGTTGAACTAAGAATTATCGTCGGCAATTGTCATCTGATTATAATTCTTGTTGTCGTTTTAATTCAAGGGCTGAATTTATATGAAGGATATTTTGGTTTGTCAGTGGTGACATTACTATTGGTGTTTATTTGTGGATTCATAATAATTGTCAAGCAGAAACCTTTTTTTATAACACATATATTGTTTATTCCCCGATGACGTTATTGAATCCCATATAATAGGGGGCGAGCCTATTGCCATCTACCGGGCACAGTTCTAGACTGCGTGCTGCTACTGAGAATTTTCATCGAGAAATATCTAATAACACTTTTCCCGACCCGGGAATTGAACCCAGGGGCTCACGCTCTGCAGTCGCGCTTTCGATCACTAGACCAATGTGGCAAGAAGCAAGTCAGATTTACAACAGTTCTAATTACTCAATGGAATCGAATAACTTCACGACTGGCGTAGATAAATTATTCCAAATAAATAATAACATTTAAAAGCATTACCTCTATTTAAAAAATGCACAACAACTACGAACCCAATATAGCGCAACGCGATTTCATACTCATAATAACAGTAGAGTAACGCCGTCCGCCCACTGTCACACCGAGGGCGGGCGGCAATTTAAAACAATAAGCACGCTTTTATTTCTGAACTATACTTTATGCCTCGCAGGCACGCAACTGAGCTTTACAGAACCTGAATTTGCTTATTATAGTTTTTAAGATTGCAAACAAATTATTGAAAATTGAATGGATTGGTCTAAAAAGCTGTGATAATTATGATCACCATCCCATACGTATCTTAAAAGATGACAATGGTGACTAGTCAGCTGTACTCTGGGAACTGTTACCTAAGGTAAGTTGTGGTGCCTCAGTGGTCGCGGTCTTCGTAGGTCGTCGGTTCAAATACAGGCGTGCAACAAAGGAATATACACCTATATATATATATATATATATAAGTGGGTAGACACTTGAGTAGGTACGACGAAACTTTAATACTTTGCAATTACTATCTACTACTACACTAAACAGATTAAAGATGTAAAAAATATAAAAATATTACCCTATATATATATTATAAGTAAGTATATTATAAGTAATAATATAAGTTTTTGCTCACGACTTCGTCCGCGGACTTTTGGATCTCAAGAACAGCCCGATCCTAAATTTACTAAAGCTAAAAACGACCCAGGCGACATACAACACATACACATACGTATAAAAAAAAAACATTAAAATCAAGCTGAGATTAAACCGTTTAGGATGAGCAGAAATACGAACACAGGCACACCGGAATTTTATTTATAACTAGCTACCGCCCTCGGCTTCTCTCGCGTGGATTATGAACCCGTGTATTTTTCGGGTCAAAAAGCAGCCTACAACATATAAATATGTATAATACTTACCTATTTGAATCGGATTTTGTTCACAGTTTCATGGGTTTTTTTTTTGCGCGGAACCCTAATTCTTTTTCTAAATAAAAGTAACCGAAGTTACTCTTTATAATATCAGCTATCTGCCGGTGAAAATCCCGTCAAAATTGATCTAGCCGAAATTAGCCAGAACAAACAGACAGAAAGACAAACATTTTAATAATTTATTTTTTGTATAAGTAGGTACTGTATATACTTTCATATGCATTTAGTAAAAAAGCTGTTATTTTGACATTACAAACAGACACTTCAATTTTATTTATTTGTGTAGAAGATATCAAGTATATTAATTAACGCTATAATATGTTCGCATTATTCATCATTACTCCTGTGAAAGAAAGCGTGTTGAAAACAGCACGTCCAAAAACCAAACATTTGAAGACTACAATCACTAGCGTTACCTCATTAGTACCGCTTGGTGGATTACGGCACCGATCTTCTCTCACATAGGCGGGTTCCCAGTAACAGTGGGGAGATTAATAGGCAGATTTATGATCATCTGGTACAACATGCTCGGCAAAAAAAAAAGACACTGTGTATAAACATCAATACGATATTTTATTGTTCTGCTTCCAGTACAGTCGCTAACAAAAATATTTCCCCCGAATTTTATTATCACATCTCAAATTTGTTCACCACTTATCTTTGCAACCATCTTGTTTTTACAAACCTTAATATGAAACCATAAATTTTTGCAACAAAGTATTACTATACTTAACCATTTCGAAACTTTTACGCGTTTGTCGTAAACGTAGGGCTATCATCGGCCCAAACTTTGAGGGCTTTAAAGATTAAAGCCATTAAATTTTTATGAAGACCCCTGTCAGTGAGGCGGCAATACTTACGATAAGGAACCCTGACTCAGGACTTTACTTTCTTAGATACACTGCCAGTATCTCCACGAACTTCCGAAACTGAAATTTGTTAAAGGAAAGTGTTATTTATTATCCTTGAGATAAGGTTTACGAGGTCGTGCACCTTTATGAACACCGTAATGTCACAGAAAATAGAATTGCTATTACGAATAGTGAATTCGAGCTTAGTTATATTTTTTAGATTCATACATATTAGGTATGTTTGTTCTAGGTAAAGAATAGTGCACTGCGACAGGTAAAAAGTACTTTTTTTGTTATAGAGCATTTTATTTCACATTTTTCATTGATATGAAAACGAACGAGAACGTCTGAAAAAATCTACTAAAAACATAGAAAAATATTATGGCCTTTTGGAACGTATTAATTAATGTCATTAGACACAACATAAGATACGAATCGAACCCGAAGGGTAAAGCGACGTTGCTGTATTGCTCACCCACATTTCCGTTGAAATTATCGAGTCTCATGTAATAGGGGTGAGCCTGTTGCCATCTACCGGGCACAGTTCCGAATTCCGTGCCGCTCCTGAGAATTACCATCCAGAAAAACCCAATAACACTTTACCTGACCCGGGAATCGAATCCAGTTTTTCACGGCCAACAGTCGCGCTTGCGACCACTGTACCAATGAGGCTGTATACAATTACTTTCAATGGACTAAGTGTTCTGAAAATATCTCTAACTTAATTGAAATGTAAATTAATAAAACAATTAACTAATTACATAACTTTGACATTAACACTAGAATGATATAGACTCGAGTATTTATGTCAAATCCATTCAATTCTTTACTATATTATATCACTATAGTAAGTAAAAGTTCTTGTATCATAATGTTCCGTAACTAAATTAATTTTGCAGTGACATTTCAAAGAAACCAGTTTCTAGCCACGGGCAAATTCCGGAGCGTGTACCGTAAATAAGTTGACAAAACACGGTTGTTAGTGACTGTACTGCAGTTTGAATACTCCCTAGATTATATTTTTCGTGGCACTTTCAAATAAAACTTTTTCCCAAATAGTACAAACATTTTGAAAGTGCTAGACACAAAATAAAATTAATGCATTTGTATAGAGCGGTACAAATGAGTATCTATTCTGCAATTGCTTTAAAATTCTCGCCTAGAGAATGGTCTTTTCACAAAGCTTTTGGAGAGACAAGCTTGAAATATACAAAGAGTGTTAGTGAAAGAATTATTCTTCTATTTTGGTGGGACCTCGTTACTGAGACCTGATTATGCGGGCGACCGACGCGGTATGGTATTAAACATCTTTTGTAAGTAGTTTTCAGACGTGGGTCAGAGCATTTGTGCTGTGTTACAACTCGATTAAGGTTATATAGGTGCTTGTTAGGATAAAACGAACGTTGTATCTACAAATATGTAGCTTAATAAACTTGGTAGTATGTAGCAATCTACATACATACCGTCTAATTGAAACCATTTGTTTGTGCGCAAACATTGTATATTTTACATAAATTGCAAGGTTTAGTAGATATATTTACTTTGACTAAGCACTTATCAGCTATAGTAGCTTATTACAGTCTTTTGATAAACATGAGTTAACAAAGTACATAGAAAATTATCAAACCGTGGAACAGTATAAGATCAAAAATTGTGGTGCTTTTATACAACTTAAGAGTTAGTGAAAGAGTAACCATGGAGTTTCTTGCCCCTTCTTCTTTGAAAACAACACTGGAACGTGGCAACTAGAGTCTGAATATTCACATGTGCCTTTAACTGGTCTTCATGAATAAAAATATATTTTATTATTATTATTTCGTTAACTAAAATGCTTGCTTACTTTATTTTCTTATTCATAGTAAATTAAACATTTCCAGCTCATAGACAAACTTTAGCACCATTTCATCAGCTAATGGAAGTTCGAAGCAAGTGGGATCCGAAACACTGTTTTGTATCTTGTATGTTACATAAGTGTTTGGTGTTTTGTGCCACAATACATAATAGGTGCAGAAATTACAGACCATAATTGTTCCTGAACTTTCGTAGATAATTGACAGAGTAAACACGGTTAAATAACGGATGCGAACGATGCTGCTTATTTCGTTGGCGTTATTTCTTAATCGCTTTTTACCACGAGGAGTTACCCAGAAGGTAAATCGAAAAAAGAGGGAGCCTATTCTTTGATTAAAAACACAGCGGCCGGATTAAAAAAAAGCAGACAAATATCACATATCATCATCATCAAATCACGCATACAGAGACGCTGAACTCTAACTAAACTACGCTAAACGTATGCAATCTGTGACCGTATATCAGTTCATTCTCGCATGTTGATATAACCGAATCTTCTTACGTTTATATTTGTGGTACAAGTTAACAATACACTTGTCCGGAACGTTGGCCGGCGGCGTGGAGACAGACGCCTTATTACGTAGCTCCTTTGTGCAAGTTCATGTGTGCAGTCTGTAAGCAAAAACTTAATATTTTTCGTGTTTTATTCCATCTTAGAATAAACGAATTTCGTATAATATGTTAAGTATTTTTCAAATATATCGAAGCCAACAGTTATACGTATATATAATAATATTGCCACGTTCTTGTGCATATAAATTATACCAGTACCTTTTTTCGATATTAGCCCCAGAATATTTGAATTATTCTTTGGTTGTGGGTTTAAATCAAAGTGGTCCGATGGATTAGATTTATTCATGACTTTTTACATTCTAACCCACTTAGGTATCCATTTTTGCATTGAACTTTCTTTTTTCTCTCGCATTCACATATGCCTCATCTGCCTAGCCTTTTCCTACAACATTGCAGTCGGCTACTACTCTAATCAGATACGGCTGAATCTCAGTATTACACACGAAATTATTGCTATTTAATCCCCACCACTGAAAGACACTGATACTTTAAGTTTACAACGTGTTGTCCGACTTTTTGGGCTGTTGAAACTCGTCACGACTGTCATAGGTATTTCTATGACACCTGGGACCAACTGGTTAGTGTGCTTTTTGAAGCACGGAGTGGTCTCGATATGTCAATAACAGTGACCCATCCATAGATTGATCTGAAGCGCTGCTAATGCTGCGTAAATCGACTGACCTGTGTGGTAACCACTCTATAATGATGAGTAAAACATGAACTTACTTAAAAATAGTTTTGAGTAAAAACGACATTATAAAACGAATACTAGATCTGCCACTACTCTGCCTCCAGTGTGACATGTGCTTAAAATATACGTATTAGATATTGTAGGTACATGCCGTAAATAATACATGAGCGATCAATTTTCATCAAATACATTATCAAACCACATTCGCAGTCCGAACCACAAAACATAACCTAATTCTAATTTTAATATTATCATGAAATTCTCTATTTCCACGCTCGAATTTCATAGTTCGGAGTCACTAATGACTGAATAATAAATAAGCTTTACATTACTTCCATTTTACCGTCGACTTCTGTTTTATTTATTTATTTACTTAAAAACATAAGCTGACAGTAGTAAAACCAAAATATTTACCTTTTAATACATAATATTTACAATAATGCAATCAAATAATAAGCTTAACTTAAATAAATTCAACCCATTACTGCCCCACTGCTGGGCAAGGGTCTCTTCTCAGAATGAGAAGGCGTAGGCTTTAGTCCACCACGCTGGCCCGGTGCGGGTTGGCGGAATACATACACCGTCGAGAACTTTATGGACCCCTCTCAGGTGTGCAGGTTTCCTCACGATGTGTTCCTTCACCGTAAATGCAAGAGATAATAAAATTCTGATCTGCACATGATTCCGAACAGAGGTGCGAGCCGGAGTTGAACGCAGACCCTCCTGCATGGAAGGCAAGCATTCAACCGCTAGGCTATCACTGCCTACCCTACTACTGTACTGCTACTTAAATGCTACTTAAATATTACTATAAGCAATGTACTATAAGCAATGTGGTGGAAAGATTAGATGATAAAAAAGTTTCGTAACGGGTTTTTTATTTTCTATCGAGTCAGCATGAGTAGCACAAGGATTAGCCAGTCAGCAATGGTGGTATCGACTGTAACTGAGTTGTCCAAGGTCGACGTAGTTGAAGACGCACGTCACAATTCTTGAGACTGAGAATGTTCAAAAATATTACCTCAATTAACTTTGCTTGACTTTGGAATCAATACGTTCGGCAGGCGTTCTGACAACCGAGGAATCAGATGTAACAGGTATTATTCCGTTTCTATCCCTGTGAGTAAACTTAATCAATATGTGAATGAAGAAGGTCCTGCGAAGCAGACATGTAAATATCATATCATGTGAATATAAAGTAACTAACGCTATACATAAGGTAATTAAACTTTAAGCGCCTGCGCTGACTTTAGTCATATCTGTAGTTAGAGCTTACAAATCGTTTAATAGTCTACGAGCTTGTCTTACTACTAACTGATAAACTAGCAAACGGGTAAAATATCAGTTGGATAAAAAATACACTAGAAACTGTCATTTTTTATTTAAATTATACGAATGTCATGAAACAGAATTGTTAACGCATTCTGTCAAATATGTGTTGATAGGCAATCAGCTAGTTTATCAGTGACACGGGCCGCAGATTGCTTCTATTAGATAGACTTATAATAATAACTGATTAACTACATGTCTACATTATTGCCTACGGTAGCACATGGTCTGAAATGGTCCTCTGTTTTCATTTGTAAACAGTCTCTTTATGAATTTGATACGATGTAGGTAGATATATTTAATTGCAATAAAAATATAAAGCTGTAAGTAATTGCTGTCTTGGTACGATGAACGATATATATTGGAGAAATATTGTCATGGAACTGTATTGTCAACAGGATGTTAGCAATATTGTCCGTCTGGTTGATAAAGTCCGTTATATTATTCAGAAAAAGAAAATATTAGTAAAATCGAATATTTTCATCGCTGTCTCTATAGATAGTTCATATGAACTTGATCAAAATAAGCACAGACGTTACAAAACTTGATAATTTTAAGTATTCATTTGAGGTCCAGACTCTTTTGTATTCTGACGACCACGAGCTTTGTCAGCAATGTTTTTAACGGACCAGCCTATACGCTACAATTTACTATCACTCAAGGTTAGAAACGCCAGCAAGATAAATGTGACTTTCATCATCTCAGACACAGACTGTTGTACAGTCACATGTTTACTGAATTAACAAATAGTTACGCAGTAGTTGAGTGATCGATTGCTGTGCTGCGTGTCGCGGGTTCGATTCCCGCACGGAATAAATATTTGTATGATCTACAGATAGTTGTTTCGGGTCTGGGTCTTTGTGTATGTTTGTAGGCACCCACGGTACAGGAAATATAACAAGGGTGGGACAATGTTTAAAAATAAATAAATCAAAAAGCACATTTTTGCTGGAGTTTCTTCAATCGCTAGAGAAGTGAAAGTCACCATAGACAAGTATACGCTTGTTTATGGTGCTGACTACCTATGTAGTGTGCCACGGACGTGATTAGATGGTCCTTAGGCGAGCTCTTTTCACACACTTCATTCAATTTCCGAGTTATTCGATATCCAACAAACATGTTACAAAAATATTTGAAACATATTATCTAGGTTATACCGATCAGTGTTCCTAAATATAGGATCTATAGAAACTAGGTCGCATTTTCAATCGGGTCGCTTTCATATTCGTATTGGCCGTGTTTTCATTTTGTCTATCGGTCCGTATACTGTTGGTCTATCAATTACTTTCATATCGTGTTGCCCCATCACTACTGAATGAATCGCGATTTGGTGGAATTTCTGAAATCTGTCACAGTTTAGATTGTTAGTCGTTCGTCGAAGTTGTCTATACCTATTTTTATTTATTCTGATATCCTAGAACCAAATATTTTTGGTATGTTTGTGTAGGTGCATTATGCGTCAGATACACACGATATGCCAGCCTCAAAAATTGTCATCTGCATGCCTTTTATTTCACACAAATATTATAAAAGTAACTGTGTCTGTCTGTTTGCTCCCACATAACGACTAAACCACTACAACAAAGTTAGTCTGGATCCTGAGGAAGGATAATAAAAAATGGATGCAGACGAAGTCACGGGCAAAAGCTAGTTCTTTGTATTATGCGGTCGGTGTACAAAGATGAGGATTAAATAAACAGCGGAATCCACAATTTTCGTTATATCTCAGCAATGGTACAGTTACCTACATAATATTACACACACAGTTACATATAATTTAACGATCACATCTCAACCTCCACAATTTACACAGGGCACACTGATCGGCACCTACTATTAATATGCAAGACCACGGTTCTCATCAGTGTAAATCGGCCTTATCGATAAGTTTAATAAGCGTGCGGTAGGGGACGTCAAAGAGCTTGCGTCGGGAATAGCCGCTGATGTATGCCTGCCTTAATCAATGGTCAGATAACGTCACTTGCGAGATTGAAAAATTCTGGTTATTATGGGAACGTAAATGGCAATACGGTTATTTGTTGAAATTGGTCATTTGAGGTACATTAATTTTGGTTTTATAGGATCATTTTGCGTGTACAAATTATTTATTAAGATAACGGTTCTTTTAGTTTTGTGTACTTATTAATTTTTATATTATTTATGGGAGGAACAAAATGGCTGATTAAAAAAAATTAAGCCAGCATGCGGTAGTCAAACAATTGGACTAGATTGTATGCAGCCTTACAACTGGAGCAGGAGTCATCAAAGAACTTGTCTACTATAGTAATTATTTTTAATATCGCATGCAATTGCTGTGATTTTTTTGTTTCTTAGTTATTTTTGCAACACACATTTATTCTGTAATCAATATTTTTATTCATTTGGTTACGTCTGCGCATGCTCAGAAATAAAAAAGTATGGGGCGATTGGCAAATAAATAAATATGTTTAAATTTTATCAGTATATAAAAAAGGTACAGTAAAACAGGTTATACACAAAAATCCAATATAAAAATGCAGTCTTAATTAAGAGCAATTTATTCATTAACCGTGTCCTAAAGGCAAAGATACGATAAACTTATGGTCTTCTATAAAAGCTTTATACAGATCTTATAAGCGCTTTACTCAGATCTTTGATAGCAGTGATTTATAATGAAACAACGACGCTATTGAATGAAAATATCAAGTTATTGGTTTAAAGTTAAACGGTATCATAAAACTGGTCCTTTTGCGCTTAAGATTTCTTTGATCAGTTCAATGTGATTTTTTGGTTGGCAGGTTTAATAGATTATAGCACTTTAATTTAAAATTAATGCTTGAAATAGGCTTCTCCTAAATTCTCCCTAAAATACGTACTATTCATGATCTGTACATACTCCAATTTTTTGTTACACCCGGAATCACGGACATAGTTTAATTTTGGGTGCTTCGTGTATGTGTTTGACGTGCGGCGTCCTTTGTTTTTTATTCCTTCGAGGCAAGGACTTTTAGGTTCTCAAAGAGGAAAATGTTTAACATAAACCGCAGTTAATTGATTCATCCACATTCCAAACACTTCAACTTAATTATAACGACCCAAAATAATCTCTTACATGCATTCGTACACAAACTGCTGCGATCTTAATTGCTATAAATACCTTTATTTCATTTATCGATCTTAATCATTTCCATATTGATGTTTTAATTAAACACTTGGTTATATGTTTGTTTTTAATTATTTTCTCGCAAATGACTTATAAATTAAATATTTACATTAGTTCCTACTGTAAGAAGTATGAATATTTTATTAAAATTCCGTTATTATGTGAAAAATTCCACGAACATAATTATGATGTGTTCTTTTGATGAATCTAGAAATCCTTCTACAACACTGCAAAGTACAGTTCTCGGAAAACTGCCTTTGAATTAGGAATTCGTGGGAATAGCGGGGAACGTTTGTGAATTCATCTCTTTTAATGAGCAACTATTGATTATTGTGTACCACGAAAATATGTTGTGAAGGACGTCTGGATGTTGAGAATATAATTCCTAGAACGAATTTAAAGGACCCTGAAAATAGTGGTTGATCTATTGTTTTGTCATAACATAACATAGCATCACGCCTGTATTTCTCGAAAGGTTAGGCAGAGGTGTACTATTATATACCCAAAATTTGCGATGCTGTTATTAAGTCTAATGTAATAGGGGGCGAGCCTATTGCCATCGGGCATAGTTCCAGGATCAGTGCTACTACTGAGATTTTCCATGTAGAAAAACCTAATAGGACTTTGCTCGACCCGGGAATCGGACCCAGGACCTCACGCTCAGCAGTCACGCTTGCGACCACTAGGCTAATGAGGCAGTCATAAAGTCAGTGAGTTGACATTTAAATATTAAAAGCAGCTTTGCTGTTTTTGATAGAATATTGGGGGCTCTCTGTTATCTTATTAAGACATCCATAGCAAAATTCTTTTTGAGTACTTCTACTGCCAGGTACTATGTATAAGTTGTATAGACGCAGCCTAATTACCGATGTGGCGACAGGCGTAGATCACGCGATAGCTTCTGTCAAACGTCATTTTTGTGTCATATAATGTATTGGCTGACAGTGAGATTGTTGTCGGGTGGCTGTCGCGTTGCTGTCGCTTTTATACTAAGTAAGTACTCGGTAAGTACTCGGCGTTCTGCATTACGTGGTGTGGGTTCGAATATTATTTTGTTCGATTCCTGGAACAAAATTCTATTTTTGTTGCCTACAAATAGTTGTTCCGAGTCGGGGTGTGTATGCATGTGAAAGGTTTGATTGTAAACTATACCGAACAGAAGAAACAGTAATGTGGATGTACTGTTCATGAGTCAGTGGATTATTTAGTCAGGATTAGTTAGTTGACTGTCTCTTTGGGCTAGTGGTCGCAGGCCCGACTGCTAAGCGTGCGGCCCTGGGTTCGATTCTCGGGTGGGTTAAAGTGTTATTGGGTGTTTCTATATGGAACTTCTCAGTAACTACACAGACTGCCAGAGAATAGAACTTTAACAGCACATTTTCATACATCATGAGATGAGCAACTATCGTATATTGCTAATCAAAATAAACCGAAAGAAATAGGTATAACAAATATATTGACTTCGTGCGAATAACGATCTCCAGACACTTTCATGTCATATGTATATGTGATTCGATATACGGTTTGAGGAAAGTCGTCCGAGCGAGAGGTCTTAATTAAAGACATCATATCCAGATACTGTCGCAGATGGCGCTAGACGTCTCGGACACAAACGTCTGCGGAACGCACTCGGTGTATTTTATGCGACGTTTGAACGACTTGCTATTGATACTTGGCTATGTAAGACTTATATCTTAGAGAAATTTCTTTAAATCAGAATTTCAAAGAGAGTGAGGAAGAAAAAGAGATAGGTAAGTTTATCATCGACATAATTTATCTTTCTGTGAACTCTTATATTAAACACAATTACGTATATATCTGAGAGATATGTTTAAGATTTTGTCTGTACATAGGTACTGCTATTTGCTCCATAAGTGCTGATTGGCATGGGTCTATAAATATTCGTATCTTGTAGTTTTGTAGGTAAAAATTAAACCTATTGATATATAGTGAATGAATGGTTTCATGCCAGCAAATGTGCCATTTTTGTAGACTTCATGTAACCCTGAAAATTGAACAGGAAAACATTGATCATGTTAAAAAAAAAGCAGCGTTTAACCGTCACATTTGTAGAACAATGTGCGTTTATACATTTCCAATTTGCAGCTACGACTGAAGTTCCCAAGTTACACGGCCAGGTCTTAGTTTGAATAGTTGGACCTATGGCCCTCGACTGAGTGTTTAACTACGGTTTGAATTGTTCTCCATACACGAACTATTTCATGCTAGAATAATTGGCTTTCTATCTGAAAACTAAGAGATTGTGGACTATTCAAAACAGCTTTGCCGAATCCAGTTTCGTTTATTAGAATTTCAAAAATGGCGTTTTTAGTTATAATATTGTGTCTGGCAGTGAGAATTACATTAACATATCACTACATTACTACATATTATATAAAACAAAGTCCCCCCGCCCGCGCCGCTTCTGTCTGTCTGAACGCGGTAAACTCAAAAACTACTGGACGGATTTTCACACGGATTTTACCAATGGACAGAGTGATTCATGAGGAAGGTTTCTATTTTGAGTTGGCTGAAAAATGAAAATTATTGTTTAAGATGTCGGTAAAACTCATGCCGACTGGGAGCTTTACTGGCGTACGCCACGTAAACCAATAGAGTTATATATACTTATTAAAGTACCTACATCCTTATTAAATTAAATTAGATGATCGTTTTAGAAAAGAAAAATACGTAGGCGTATATGCTCTACTATCCGTGCGAAGCCGGGGCGGGTCGCTAGTAATAAATGTAATCAAACTAATAATAATAAACGAAAATTATTATTGAATAATTATTGCGAAGAAAATTTACCCACAGGCTATTAATTCTAATTAGTAGATACTTATTGGACACAAAACAAGTTGAGCCCACGTATATTTCATTCTAATGCCACACGACATGTTTAACCTATTATTTACTAGCTTCCGCCCTCGGCTTCGGCCGCGTGTATTACGAATCCGTGCATTTTTTCGGGATAAAATCCAGACTATAATCTATCGTTGTGCCAAATTTCATCTAGATCCGTTCAGCCATTCTGGCGTGAAAGAGTAACAAAGACCCATCCATCCATCCAAACATTCATCCATCCTTACAAATTTTCGCATTTATAATATTAGTAGGATAGGATAGGATTAAACAATTTAGTTCGAGTACACTCCAGTATACTAATATTAGGTTACTTAATTACACAAGGAAAGAGCGATACCTGAGATCGTCTGGCGTACCTTAGGTAGTCAACCTCGAAACCACCATATCTTACTGACTAATCATTCCACTACGACGTGAGCGAAGAAAATTTGTACTAAATAGTTGAACCTTCAACTTCTAAAGAACTTTAAATATTTTCTAACTTTCTTCTAGTCCCAAAACAGTAACTAAATCAAGTTCCATATTTCCAAATACGCTAGTTGCATTTTTGTTCTAATTTCTTTAGTCACGTGCAATATTTGAACTGCGCTGTAAATTTTTCACCTCCGAACACAATATCAAAGAGTCGGGCAAAGCAATCTCAGAGAGTAGTCTTACGATGGGCATTCCCCGGCGAATGCAGTTGCAAAGTCAAACGGCGATTGCAATCTTTCTCGACAATTTTTCAATATCATCAAATTGAGGAACAACGGTACGGAAAAGTACATTACAGGGATCCAGTGACGTAAAATTTTTGCTCAGTTTTCTTACAGCTTGCAGTATTGTAGTTCAGTGTAGCTTTGAATTTTTTCTTAGGAACACCTTAAGAAAATTTTACTACAGTTAATTGGCAGTACATAATAACTGAGTAGGAACTATGACATTCCTCGGGTTATTGATATGAAGTTGAGTTAAAGTACTCATAGGCTTAAAAATGAAGCTAGAAATATAAAAGAGGAAACTAATAATCTGTAATCACTAGTTACACATCAAATAGAGCTGAATGTCCGCAAGTAAGCTTTAGCTGAAGCATTGCTTAAAAAATATGTTGGTTATTTTAATATGTTGGTCCTTTGGTATATACTAGAATTATTCATTATTCTAAAAACAACCAACAAAACCCAAACATTTGTCCAAATATTGTATCCAACAAATTGTCGGTGTTAACCCAACACATAAATAAGGAGCCAGGATTATTGGAAACGCACAAGCCAACCCGAGGGGCACCGTACATATAGCGACAGAAAGACCGTTTCCCATTTAATATTCCGACATTTCAGTAGGACAACTCGCGAAGGGGAGGGCTGAAAAATTTAATAAGACTTCAAGAAACGATTACCTTTTTTTTATTGGCTAGTCAACTGCGACACTAAGTTTTATGGATCTACGTTGAGACTTATACGAAATAATATTATAGTACAAAAGACACACGGAAAAGTAATAATGACAAAAATATATGAAAGAGGTAGTATTACAGGAATTGATAATTTTGTTTTTAAATTAGCTAGCCTGTGACTTTTTGTACATTTAAATGACTTTGAAGGGGCTCTTGGCCAGCAGTGAGATAATAAGATTCTGAATTTATTTATTTATTATTTATTTGTGTAGCTGATCAAAACCCTTTAGCATGAATTCTTTATGCCAAACTTTTACAATATAAAAGTTGTTGACCTCCCCAAACTCCCCAAAGAGAGGGAGAGGTATCACATATTTTACCGATCCCGTTATTATGTCCCATGTGATAGAGAGCAAACGTATTACCAGGCACTGTTTCATAGTCCGGGCTGCTACTGAAAAGATACTGGCTGAAATCGGACCCGTTACATTCAGTGGTCACGCTTGCGACTAATGCACGTGACTGACGTGCCTTACTGAAGTACATACCAATGATGCAGATTCATTAATTAAGCTGCAAACAGTCGCCGCGGCGCCAACGGCTTACAAAAAATAAATATTATTGTATGTACTTATCTTCACCTGACGGATTAAAATTAAATTCGATGTAAATGCATCCAACGTCATCAATCAAATCAAAACAAAAACATAACTACCTTCAGCTATCGATATACCAAGCTGCATTAAATTGTGCTATTTATTATCTCAGGCGTCAGATGTGACTGGATATGAGAAGCTTAATTAAAACACGCCAGACGGCGTTCTTATAAATTTTAATACAGAACACCACTGCAAAGAAATTGCGTTGGTTTTAATAAACTATTAAGCAACGGGTTTTATATTAGACTCGTTTGTTCGTTATTTATTTGTTATTGAATAGAATCGTAAATTGGTACAAAAAGATTCAATATTTTTTTTGAAATTTTATGTTTTTTTTTAAATTCCCTCTGCATCATTGTGCATTGTGGTCGCAAGTGCAACTGCTTTGCGCTTTGGAAACGATTATCAGGTCGCGCAAAATGTTAATGTATTTTTTTGTATGACCATTCCTAGTAGCCCGTAATTTTGGTATTGTGCCCGGTATATGGCAACAGGTGAATAGCTTACCTAGTTTTCTAATAAAAGAATCCCACCAAAAACATTTCATGTAAAATGTTGCTCAGACGACCACATAAGGTTTGCCCTATGAAAAAGATATCAGATCTTATGTAGAGCCAAGCTTCTGAATCTACACGGCCTAACTCTACCGACCCTTGCGCTTCGCTTGGCTCGTCTTGGCGGCTGCCTAACTCTTCGGAATTAAAATGGAATAGAATCACGCCTGTATTCCGACTATCTTGGCCTTCTACAAACACTTATTTCGTGGCTGACATAATGGTCACTTGGGAAGCACCCTTTTGAGTTAAATGACTAACGTCATTTGTGTCAATAATCTCTCTTGTGGTTGTATTGGGTGAAATATGATGGGTCATTCTGTCAAAAAGTAGGTTCAATTGTATCCGATACTCAGTTTGCCTAGCTCTCCCCGTATTAGATACATTCATATAAAATAATACGTGGGTTAATGATCTCTAACTCTTTAGGACTTACAATAGCGTGGTGTTTATGTTACCTTCAAACTTATCATCAAACTTCTTGATTCTGGAAAGGCAAACCAACTTTAGTTCAAATATTGTTTCTTAGGCGAACTACGTAGCTTGTTGTCTGCTTTTCATTTAGTTTCTTATAACAAAAATACTACCTACTTACATATATTATTTTCATAATAATATTGAAAATGTTTGACGTTTTACGTGTTTTACTTATTCCAAGACAAACTATCTATTTTTAGGATTTAACTGTTTTTTTTCGTATTAAGATAACTACTACTATTAAGATAACTTACATCTTAATAATCTCGACTTCATTTACTCCATTCGGACTTTCATCGCATTATCGAAAACTTAGTATTTGAAAATTGTTCAGAGATCCAGCTTGAAGGACCAATTTATTAGACTTCGAATGACCCCCAATAACACACATAAAGCTTGGCATTCAAAAATTCAACAACTTAATATAATATGTTCATCGAACTAAAGAAATAATGTAATTATAGGTGAACGGATCCGTAACAACCAAAGTAAAGGAAATTTATGTATTAGCGAAAATCTTGGCAATAATTTAATTTCTACGAAGATAATTACCCAAGTTTCACCAGTTCAAAGAAAATTAAAGTAAACCAATTATAATATTGATAAGAACAGATAATTTAATTGTATTCAAACTTTGAGGGGCTTATATTATATTTGTCTTGTTTGCAAATAATGTATTTAATAATATAATGTTGCACATAAATATAGGATGTATACTCAAAGCTGGCTAAAATACAACGAGATGGTCTTAAAAAATGTCAACTTGTATTTATATAAATTATATCCGTCATTTTAGCCATAACTATTATTGATATCTTGTCAACGCATCGCCTTGCCATACATGCAATCAGAAGAGTTCAAACATTACAGAAAGTCATATCGGATTTCGACATACACCATGTATAAATTTATAGATATATGTAGTAATTTTATTACGGAAACTGTGTAAGCCTCTCGATAGTAATTAAAGTAATTATTTAATAATTAAGTTAAAGACAACATGTTAGATTTTAGTGATAATAATAGAAGGGAAATGTAAAATGTGTTAGCTGTTATCATCTTGCTTTACTCGTATGTGCCTACTCTAATGAGGTTACTACATGAGTCAATTTACACTGAAGCTTGTTATTTTCTCTTGGCCGCCACAGAAAGGAAGACAGAACCTTTAGATAGATAGAATTGTTTTTATTTGAAATAAACCTAATACAGGCACTTATGAAACGTTATAGGATTCTAGTTGTACGGTTCCAAAAAGTTGGTCTTATGTAGAAGAACCGGCAAGAAACTCTATAATTTTAGTCATAGCATGAGGCTTGTATTTCCCGATCGGTTAGATATTGTACACCCACATTCCACGGATGCCGTTACTCAGTCCCATGTAATAAGGAACAAGCCTATTGTCTTGTACCAGCCGTAGTTCTAAACTCCGTCCTGCTACTGAGAACTTTCTTGCAGAAGAATTCGATAACACTCTGGGCTTCACAATCAGCAGCTTTTGACTAAGAAACCAATAAAGCATTTATACGAGTACTTTATTATGTGGCGTGTCTAAAATTCATATGCAGAAATGACGAGATTCATTGACGTATAATAATAACGCAATTTTATAGCACGATCTTAACAACTAAAAGTGTAACCTTACGGTTATATTCTTTGAAAAGTTGGACAAAGAGGTGGGAGTGAATAAGCATTATTTGACCTTGCGTAACCCATCCTCGGTAGTATCGTCACTTATTATCAGGTAAGGTATTACTAAAGGCACCAAAAAAAAACTAAATCTGTTTGATGTCATACACTCATATGCAGCATTTATAAACTTACCCTTTAGCGAAAACGAAAGAAATATTAACAAAAGAATGTAATTAGTACCTGGGAATGTATCTTATTGATTTTGTTTTAATTTAATTAATGAAGGTCTTCGCATACGACGGAGTAACATGGTCAATGCACACGACGAGGATAATTTCCTTAAGTACTTACTTTAAAGACTGATTAATCTCAATTCAACGTTCCTTATACTGTAAAACGGGATCAACTAACGTGAACGCTTGAACAGTAATTGATGCAGAAGCATGCAAAAGGTTGGTGTAATGTGCACCATATAAATTGCGATACGCAAAGGGCGGGGCGCCTCGTCATTCAATGTCTACTCCTTTTGCCCTTTAATTAACTTTTTGCATACGCATTTAGAAGATGCGAGCGAATATAAATTAACACTAGCCTGACGTGAGCATTTGTTGAGTGCGATGGTTTGATATTGTCAGTGATTTGCATACAATATGGAGGTGTAATTTTTTTTCGTTATTTCTTTTTTTATCATTATTTTTTCTTTGTGCGTTGTGGGATTGTAAAGTATACCAAAAATCCACGTTTCAAAAATACTAATTGAATTAATTCATATCACTATCGACATTCAACGTAACATTATCTGCATTCAATCATCATATAACTGGGATCTTTTAAAACAAACAGCCGAAACTGAGATTTGATTGTAATTGGAAGTACTGCACACATTAAAGCAAAAGAAAAATAATTCTTACGATCTTATTTTTGTTCATCATCAGCCAGAAGACGTCCACTGCTGAACGAAGGCCTCCCCAAGGGGGTGGTTTGCCATAATCCCCACGCTTGGCAGGCGGCTTGGAGATCGCAGTGGCTCACCGATTAGTGAGAGGACGCTGCTGCCCGTCCTCCGGTATCTGGCCGCAGTTTTAAGACGTACCCGGGTCAATTCAATATTTTTGTTCATAGATGTTTAATACCCTAAAATTAATCTCACAATCCACTATTTCTTTCTAATGGAAGAATAGATTGAAAGACTGATGAAGTAATTTCTCAGTGATAAATTGCTTCGCAAATTCTATCGAACCGTACAAACGCACCTCCTTCAAATTCTAAATCAGGCCATCGACAAACTAGGTGATGTATTAAAAAAGTTATATTAACGTTCCAAACTTAAATAAATTATTCACTAGTACTGAAATTGGCTAAAAACGACAGCGTAGCCTGTCTGGGAACTTACATTGCTTCTAACGTACTCCGCGAGGGAATACAGAAAGTTTGCTCAGCCAATGGAACCAATTTCCTGAATTTGTGACATCGGTGGATACGGAGACTAGTTCCGAATTAATATACTTTAAACATTGTATATGTGCTTATGCATTTGTATATAGGTCTTATCTGTGCCATCCAATTCATCCAATTCGCTGTTTTAGTAATACATACTTCCAAAAGCGTTTATACTGAATCCAACAAACTATCTTAGCCACACTTATGAAATACAAAATTAAAAAGAATATGTACGGACAACATAAAATTGTATATCAGTTTAATTTATTAATATACTGCCTGAAAAAAGGTTATTATTTTTATTACGTATTTTATTCTTACTATATTTTTAGACAAAATTCAGCTTAATGGACTTGTAGGGGAACGAAGTGCGATGTTCCTCACAAGCATAGAGAGAATTTTCCGACCAAGCGAGGTGATATCGGGTGTCAACTTTCTCTTGCGTGATTTAGGCTTTATGATTTGATTAATCGACGGCCACTTTGTTCTTTAGTTATTCATTCGAACGCTAGATGTCGCCACAAACGCCTATAATAACTTTAAGACACATACACCTAAAAACTTCTGAGTCTAACCTAAGGCAGTCTACTAACACATATATACCAACGTATCTAAGCATGTGTAGTCTATAGCTTATGAACACCTTAATAACCCTCTCCCCTCCGTTGACTTTTGCTACAGTAGCGGGTTGATAAGCACCTTCGCATAAGGTGCTCTGTGATTTTCTGTGGAAAACAGTGTGAGAAAAACAGAGTAATCCCATAATTATTAAGCATCGTTTGCAATGTATGAAAAACAATACAAACGCGTGTTTCGCGGTCTTATCAATAATTTTACGATGCTTACTAATGTGAATGTAGTATGGTATTGTTTTGATTTATAATTTAAATATTGAAATCCCTACAGTTTACTAAACGAGTTAAATATTCTATATCTGCCTAATTACTGTATGTTTTGTACATACAGATATTCACCACCTAATTAGCTAACAAAATTCAAGTTATTCCTTGGTATCTATACCTTTTGTCATGGGTTTCTACTTTACAAATCATGCTGAAACATTTTATAATCAACAAATAGATTTATAGATACACATATTTTTATATGGGGAACGAGATATGGTATTCTTCCATTGAAAAGGGAGGATCCTACGACCAGGCAAGGTGGTTAGCCTAGCGGGCCGAAGCCCGACGATTGATGTTGGACATTCGTTGTAAACTTTCATAGTGCGATTCAGGGTATGTTGTTGTAGCTTCACTCAAATAGATGGCGCTTTACTTTTTTGCCATGTTGCGAGTAGTAGTCGCTACAATATATTGCTATAAATACACTCATGAAAACAAAATTTTACAAAATATTTTCTCCATATTATGGTAAACACATCCGGAATCGTAAGCAAAGAAAAGGCATAATCAAATATTCTCGCTTTCTATTTTACAAACAGCACGATCGAATATCAGTTTACAAAGTAAAAAAAAGTATAAATAATAAAAGCCATATCAGATGCTTCTTTCAAATCGGCCGTCATCAGTGTAATGTACACCAAAAATTAATTACTAGAACATAATCTAGATAAGCTTAAAAGGCGAATGATCGTAAAACTGACCACAAACGTAGATACTCAATCAAAGTCATAAATTATGGCCATTTAATGGTCCATTGAGTCATCGCTGTGATTCATTGGATGTTGAAGGTATTTACGCAAGTTTGAGATTTACGGACACTGTTATGTGATACTGTAAGATCCGTTTCAGATTAGTCTAATGCGATTCGCGGCGATTGCATTGACAAGTTATTTCTTCATCAAAAGATATTAGAAGGTTTTTTGAACCATATGTCGTTAAAAGGTGTTTTAAGCTTCTTGAGAACTCTTTAGATACCTATAACAGATGGATGTGAAGGTCGACCAGAAAGTGACCAGCCTGTCTAACATCTCCTACTAGTCAAGAGCTAGAATAGGATGCTGCTATCGTATCCTTGTGACGTTACCTATCCTGATAGTCTTTTACGGCATCCACGGGAAGAGGAGAGAAGCTTAATTCCTGTCTGATCTTCTAAAGTGAATTATCCATTATATAATTGTAAAACTATATATTCCTATAGCCAGGTCTCCTTCATAGGACGTAGATATACACCGTGTGTGGTGGTCATCTTATAGCTGTCTTATTGTACCATTGTTAAGTTCACACTTCACCGATTTTCAATAAAGAGGATGTTTAAGAGTGTTCGAATACGTAACACCAATATTTGCAAAAGGCATCTTATACTCGAGCAATAAGGTAAATATTTGTATGTCGCTTTATTTACTGCAACTCCTGCGGTTGACCATTGCGAATGCCAAATAAATTCGGAAACGAATGCTCCCGAGTTCATAATAAATTTACCAATATATCAACGACCGCACAGAGTTTAAAATTTACGACACCGACACATGAAATCTCATAAATTTTATTGACGACGATTTTTCTCTGATACTAAAGTCTTTCCGTGACTTATGCCTCAGAGTGACTAATTTTGTATACACCTTTTAAAAATTTGCGGTTGTAATAAATCTCGTTTTATAGTCAAACAAGTTTTAAGGATTTAATTGGTTTTCTAGGGAAGTTTTAAAACTGTGACATTTTTATCCTCATCAAAATTTATGGAGAGGGAAATTTGATTTCGTAGAACAGACGGTGTTACTCAGCTGTTTCATCATTACGAGGAGATTTAATTAAAACAAAAAAAAAGGTAAGTAATTACTTTGCCCTTTCTTAATTTCTAGAATCTCGGGTAAGTCATAAAATTAAATGGGGGAAAGATATATAAAGATTGTAGTAGGTGGCTTCTTCATTTTCTCCCGTATTGTAACGAGGTCTGGTAGAATCATTAGCTGGCCAGCAATGACAGTAACTTGGCTGGACACTGCATTGTACACTTAGCAAACTTTTTGTATATTATTAACCCACTAGGTTTTTATATTTTAAACGTTGCCCCACACTAGTATTTTCTCCTGTATCGTGGGTACAGTTTACAAACATACATGTCACATGCACACACAACCACTATGTTTGTTATAAGCCAGCGAAGAATATACCTTAAACAATTGCAATTAACATAACATAGTACATAGCATCATGCCTGTATTCTCCACGGGGTTAGGTAGAGGTGTACTTTTAATAGGGGGCGATTCAATTGCCATCAACCGGGAACAGTTCCAGACTCCGTTCTACTGACAACATCCATACAGAAATACCCAATAACGTTTTGCCTGTCTCGGGAATCGAACCCAGGAGTCTCGCTCAGCAGTCGAGCTTGTCACCACTAGACTAGTGAGGAAGTCTGGTATACTAATCATTTTAGAAAGGTAAATTTTATATTTTTGGATCTAATAGCCGTAATCAAATTAAAATTTTTGAGGTTACCATTAATTTATAGTAAAACCACAGACAGGGATTCACTGTAACGATTTATCACCGGCAATCGTATAATAATCGATTTCATTAACGCTTTCATTCGCAGGGGTCGAGCAAACAGCGGGGCGCTCGCACAATGGTCAGTTTTTCGAGCAAAGCGAACGGAATTTGTATCAAGACTAAGATTATATTGGAGCAGGAATGGAATATGTTCCAACGCTACGATCACTGGATAGAAAAAAATCTCCGCTGGATAAGCGCGATAGATATGTAAAATGATATTATTTCTGCTACTTGTGACATAGTAAGTAATTATTATTCTCTCTATAGAATGGAAATACACATAACTGTACAGCTTAGCCGGTGCAAACGAAATGCGCGTCACCTGATGGATATCGACGATCGCCGTACCCCATGAAGCAAGCGCGACGTAAGAGCTTTAATCAACAATTGGTAAAATACAGCACGTAAGGTTTACGAATTTATGTAATAAAGCGATGACATTGAGGTGCCAATAAATCATCACATACAATCGTGTATTCCAAACTAGCCAACTTTATTTAATCCTGCTATAGAATAGTTGGGTTTTCGGCCAGGTTTCCGGTAATGAACGGCGTAGGGAAGTAATGGTGAGGGGCGATTTCGGTGCCCGCCGCAGTTAGTGGTTACCGGCCGAACGTTGCACTGAAAAACCTACCTATGAGTACTATACCCTTGTAGGTAGATTTCTGTTAATGACATTTATTGCACGTGATTTAAAAGTGTTTTGGGATTTTGAGAGAGAAATTTATAATAAATATGCTTAATGGATTACAGATTGTTTTATTTATATTTTTGATGAGGTACGAGGTAACAAGATATCTGGAGGTATTAACGTTTATTTAGTTGTAATAAATTATGGACATTCATAAATTATATTCTTAATGACGACACGGTTGGCGCAGTGGCTAAGTGATTAGCTTTCTGCGCTAAGTGTCGCGGGTTCGATTCCCGCACGGAACAAATATTTTTATGATTTACAGATAGTTGTTTCGGGTCTGGTTGTGTGTGCATGTGACATGTATGTTTGTAAAAATGTACCCACGACACAGGAGAAATCCTAGTGTGGGAAAAACTTAAAAAAAAAAAAAAAATGAATTTTCAAACGGATCCTCAGACTTTTATATAACACAAGGAAAGCATATAGATATTATCTTAAGTCGGTGATATGACAAATGGTACCGCTGCCCGCTGTCTTAGGTAATTAATTTTAATAATATAATACAAGTCAGAGAAAAATTCGTTTTAATAATATAATACAAGTCAGAGAGATTTCATCGGTATCTTCGGCCACATGTTTCAGTGTATAGAAATAAAAAAAAAGTTTAATGGTAGTAAGTACATTCGCTAAATTGTGCCTACTCGAATTTTGATCGGCAAAATTTTCCCGTAATGGAATTATCCGATGGAACCTCTGGCTTCTGTTGTAGTGTATGAATCTTGATGTTTTATAGAATTGAAGGATGTAATTTTTATATATATTTAAAGATGCACTTCACCCTTAAATAAAACTACAATCGAAGTAGCGTTCAAGAAATTTCATCCTTCAATTCTTTAATTTTGCGTTTTTATTTACTGAGTCTTTAATTTCTACAAATATGCATACAAAAAAGGAGTACTGTATGCATTTGTTACGTAGTACAGTAAATACTAAAAGTAATTGATTATTAAGACCAATGCCAACATACCTCAACTATTAGTTATAATAAACTTTAAAGCATGATTTCCGTGTTTTGAATTTGAAAAACTTTGTCAAAAGTCATCAGCGGATTTTACTATTTTATCAGATAACTTCATACATAGTATTTTTATTTACTGACTACTAAAAAAGGTTATTTCACTTATTATTTCACTTCGACCTAAAGTAATTTCTTGTTTTGGCTAAAACAAACGAATGTAACAACAAGATTCAATGTCGCGTAAAAATTGCTTTTCCACTGCATTCTCGTTCACATTTGCCCGTTTGCGGCGCTCCTAAGGGCGAACAACTCAATCATCCAGTCTCTATATCCCGAACGTTCCGGAAAATTGGAATTTTGTCACCCTTTTTCGGACTGATCTTTCTCAGCTTCGTACAATTTGGCAACCATCTTTGATTGGAGTGCGTAACCGGATATCCGGTCGAGGTTATCGTTTTCTTCGTCAATTGACGCCTTTATCGTATTTCAGGTGGGCTTTGATGTGCTGATTTTATTTACGTTGTTTGACGAGATATTGGATGAAGATCATTGAAGTTGTGTTCGATTTTTATTTGTTACTATGCCTATTTTACTGATTAATTGATTAGAAGTTTTGAAATATAGCATGTATAAAACTTCAATCTATATAAATACAAAAAATGAATCGGAAAATGTGTTGCTGAGCGCATAACTTCCGAACGGCTGCACTTATTTGGCTAATTCTTTTTTGTTGTGTTACAAACACAACAAAATTGAACAAAATTGTCAGGAGAAGGTTTTTATGTAAGACATTTTTTGGACCGGAATAGTCGGAAATTTGAATGGTATTTTTGTATGAAATAGTATATGTTCATTAGTAAATTGCACCCGTGTGAAGCCGGGGCAGGTCACTAGTATTTAAATAAAAATGTTTAGACTAAAGAATTTTTTTTGTATTGATAACGTTATTTGTAAACATAATTGGATTAATTAAATGATGATAAAAGATCACTTAATTTTGTTCCTAAAATAGGTTTTTCTTTGCTAATGTATTTTCTTATTAGTTTTGCCATTGACGTCAAGTATAAATCAACAGCATTATTCTTACAAACTTAATAATTACAAGGGCTATTGTTCCTAAAAATAGCGTTATCGAGGATATATTGTTCCTAAAAATAGCGTTATCGATATTATGTGAATTGTTTATATACTACATATAAGTAATTTTCCACTGGATCTTATTTTTATGTCTTCACGAGCGTTCTTTTTAATTACCCGCACTTTATATAAAGTTATATTTACACTGATTAAATAAGTTACACGGTTTGCGTTAAGAGTTTGATTCCCATAGAAGGATCCTCATTTTTCACTCAGAAACAAAGAGTACACTGAACAAACGTTACGTACTGATAAATACGAAGTATTAATTCCTCTTTTAAAAAAAGCGTGTAAGTACAGGTCTTCAGTACTAGGTTAAGTTGGTGTCTAATCTAATCTATCAGTAATTCAGTACTGCAGATATTCTAAAGCTTTGTCCCAAATTACACAACGGTACCGACATTCTGTCGCATATAGTCTTACCCAGTAGATTTGTTTTTTAGTAGATTGCTTTTTTTTGGTTTTACATCAGGCTGGACAATGTCCAAGCACGTTTGCGAATTCGCAGTCTTAAGGAATAAAGGCCAAACAAGCGAAATCTAACGCTGATTATTTTCTAGACAGACATGGCACTCATTTCAGCTTGCTTGATTCTTCAAGCACCCCTTTAATCCCGATGTGCAAGAGAGAAGTGCATTGTTGCACATCCACATTTTGTTAAACCCAGAATATTCCGCTCATCATCACGTTTGAGACCTCTACGATCTCATGGGTTGAGCTCCACGATGGCTGATGCATGTGTCCCGTCAGTTGGGACAGGTCAACTCAAAACCGTATGGTTTTATCCTTAAAAGGTTATTCCAGACCCTTACATGTTCACACATAATCTAAAATAAATGTCTGGACTTTAAAAAAGAAAACTTCGAGTTTGTTTTGGCGTTTCTTCTCAGAGGCAGTCAGTAGGAAACGCCGGCGCCACCTATAATAGATCTAAAAAAGACTTGTGAAAGCTTCCTATACGGAATTATTTACAGAAAATAAATCATTATTTCATTATTATTACATAGATCATTGAGGCAGTTTTTGACACTAATTCTATTTCGGGTAATTTATTAATCCACGTTCATTATTTACCACCACGGAATTCTTCTCAGTAATTTGATTCTCACAACTTGCGTGGCCACAACCAACCAATACATAGGTACGTAGGTCTCTTCCTAGAACTTGTTACAAACCTATTTTAATAGTTTTAAAACACAGTTGTTCCCGTTACCGGTTCCCATAATGAATAGTTCAGAACATTCAATTTGTTTAATTGCGAACAAAGTTGTGGTGCTTTGATTTTATTGTTTAACCGCGTTCGTTGAAGTTCTGTGTTCTGCGGGTCCCGTGTATTGGGTTGGAAGTTTGTTTGTTCTAGATTCAAAATTTGTTGAATGTTTTGGCGAGGATCTTAATATTCTATATTTTTAACAAAGAAAAATAGATAAGTTTCTGTAGTTTATGTTTCTTATTAAAAAGTTAATTCCTTTTTTTAAACCTTCTAAATATACCTGCTAAAACTTTGATCAATATCCAGTGATAAAAATCAAATTTCCAATATTAAACTTACAAAGAGTAGGTAATTGTTTCTGCTCTCAATAAATATTCTGAAAAATCACACACAAGCGAGCGGTGTCACTTGCGTTAATGACATCATATTTGCTTATCATAATAGTAGCATCTTAGTGGCATTTGATACATTTAATCTTTGAAGTTATTGATCTAGGAAAATAATCTCCATTGATTGGGACAAAAATATCTAAGTCTTACAGCATCATAAATCCTAATCATCATAAAAAAGACCAGTGATTAATTATGAAAAAACGAAATAGTTATAAAATTACCAAAAAAGAGTATTGAATGGAGCAACATTAACAAAAACACCGGTCTCACTGCGCTGGGGTGCGTCAGGCAAGTGACATGTATGGCACTGATTGGTTATTGTGAAATAATAGCAAGCCCATAAAACTGTGCACCATAAGGACTATTTTCTACCGGACAATACCAGTGTAATCAAAATCACGCAATATTTTTATATTTTCTCGACAAATTGGGAAGATTTTTGCCACGTGTTTTGCCCGGCTCGTTAAAAATAATGAGATCGGTTTCGGCGATAAATAATAGGTTTTGTGGTTTCTGTTCTCTTTAGAACTTAGTTGGATGCTTTGTTCCTATTGTGAATTGTTTGTTGTATAGTAAATTGCGCGTAAATATAGGATTTTTATGAAGTGTCAATTTTTTTCGAGTAAATTGGGTTCTGACTTTGGATCGATACAATATCGTCTAAATTTATCGGAATTGTTGTTCTTTGTTGTCAGTATTATGATAGCTCATTAATCCTGTTAAGAGAGAACATCACTTGTATAACTTATAACAGATATTATAGAGCCCTTTACAGTTCATTGCTGGATCAATTCCTATCAACCAATGAGCTTACTGACAATTCAACAAGTCCAACAAATAAAGATTAGCAGTGATCGGAGATTCATCCGTCAGTGGTACAATGCATGCAGGTAAAGATGATCCCTAAGCCCTAGTGGCAGTAGAATCTAACTAGCCTGGATATTAAGTATATTTCCCAGAAACCTTAAAAAAAAAATCAGTGTTCAGACACATTGGTATCGATTGAAGCTAGGAAACTCCAATAAATCACAGTAGAGGGCCGTAACAAATAAACGGTACGGATTTTCAAATAATTTGCTGATGCCTAAGACCAATTTACGAGCACGCGATGCAATTTCGAAGCTAGAAGCTTGCATGTCGCTTTGTTGGCCTTTGCGAGGGATGGGGAAGCCAAGACATTTAACGGTCAAATACCAAGTATTGTTACTATTGAGGAAGGAGGCATTTTTTTCTGTTATGATGTTTGTGACAGGGGTAGCTATGGAGTTTGAACGCTATGGGTTGATAACATGTGCAGATTTCGTTTTTTTATGAGGAGAATTTATTGAAAAGCTCTGAAAATGTATGTTTAATGTTCCCCTTTATAATATGTTTTAGTTATTTTAAAAAAACATGTTTATTCATAACATACGTAAAAATCAAAACATAGTAAAACCTTAGAAAGAGATTATGTTACGTACTTATTATTACGAAGGTTTTGATTTCTTGTGTAAAATAAAGAATAGTAATAATAAAGATATATTCCTGATACCGGTTGGTCCCTATTTTTTAATATTTATAAATGTATTTTTTATTTTTATTAATTATATTTATAAATTTAAAAAAATATGTAATTTAATAAATAAAAGATATATAAAAAGTGCCCAAATATTAAAATACCAGAAAATGTTCTTAATTTTATCCAGACCTTTTGGATATTGCTAATAATTTTCGAAACACAAGGTTGCTAAGTTCCCAATCGAATTGCCAAATTGTTTACTCGTTCAACTCGATCGTTACTCGTATAAACTGTGTTGCAGAAGGGCGAGAGCTTAATAATAAGCGTCGATTATAAAGGGGCTCAACAGATACGGTACATTTTAGCTGTTAAAAACATAGGGGTGGTGATTTGGAAAAGGTACGCCTCGATTGTTTGTGACGCGTGTTGTTTGGTGTTATTTGAAATAAGAATTTAATACTTGATCATCAGATATATATAAAGACTAGCTGTGCCCGCGACTTCGTTCGCGTGGATGTCGGAACTTAACAATGTATTTTTTAGTGAGACCAAATGCACTTAACCCTATTTTTTTTCTAAAATAAAAGAATTTTTCTATAATAAGAGTAGCCTAAGTTACTCCTTATTACATCAGCTACCTGCCAATATATAATATAAGTCCCGTCAAAATCGGTCCAGCCATTTCAGAGATTAGCCTATACTAACAGACAGACAGACAGACAGACAGACAAAAATTGTAAAAAATGTTATTTTGGTGTATGTACCGTATATACATATATTCATATGCATGTAGTAAAAAACGGTTATTTCAATATTACAAACAGACACTCCAATTTTATTTATATGTATGTAATAATTTTATATTTTTTCAAAATTTAAGATGTTAAAAAAAATGTACACCACAATTTAACTTTTAAATGACCATTGGTAAAACAAACATACCATACCATATCAACTTTTGTGTTTATTGAATTAGGTACATAATCACATCAATTACAAAACGACTATGTTTTAATACTACCTGTTACTACAGTATTAAAGGTTTTGTAGACGGATTTACCCTGCAGCTCTTTGTCGTATGTTTCCCCCTACTCTTGATATTCAGTTTGCAATATCTTTGTTTAAACTTGAGACAGCCTCCGGATTAGGTTAGATTAATTTTGATGGACTGTACAGAATTGTTTAGTTGACAGGCGGCTTAAAGGGCGAAATTATTTCATAATTTTCCAGTTATAATTTTGAATTGTTTTAATTAAAGTTTTGAATTAATAACGGGGGTGAGGGAAAGGCGTTTCGTTGACAAGGGATTCAGAAGATGGATGGCCATTAGTGAATTATCTCAAAACACTTAAATAATTAATATTCAATGTGGAAATCGGATATTTTGTTTTCATTACAAAACGATTTTGCAAGAACCTGACATCTCTCGGTGAATAGCACGAACGTTGATAGTGCATTACTTTTACAACAGATGGCGTAAGTTGTATCATGCGCAAGCGCATAGCACCAGAGCATCCATATTATATATATTTATTACATTATTAGGTTTAAAACTAGTTACTTTTAAATTTTCTATAAGATTTTATTAAAGCATATTTTTATTTTTTAGCCCATGATCGTATTAGGAAGAAAATGTTAATCAAGAAAGAAATTGCATATAAGTATTATATTAAAACCTGTAATTCCCTTTTTGGTTGGTATCAAAATATCAAGCGTCATTCAATTAAGGTATTTCATAAAACTTCGCGCTATCTCAAATGGAATTGACATCCATAAACGGATTCCGTTCCATTTTTAAAACCCAATTGTCATGTTTGTTTTTTCCGTTAATTTTCGAGTTCCGCCGTGTGTAATTGGATCCGAGCGGTGCCGCTCCGTGAAATCACTAATCCGACTAATTCTGACAGCCATATGTCACTGTTTAACGACCACGTTGCCGGCATCTTGGATATGACTTAAGAGCAGTACACTGTCAAGGCCAGAATTATATTTTTCGTGAGGTGTTTTTGGTTATGATAAATCTTAATTTAATTGTACTCATGCGAATTTTGCTTTCTCGTTATTTTCAAGACAAGAATTATTCATGGCTTTAGGGTTGTGCGGTATTTAGATAATTTTGTATTTAAGTTTGCGATTAGCGACTGGTAACCGGAGTTAGCGTTTACACTTGCTATATTAGAAATATCTAAAAATATTGGTATAGTAAATGGAAAAGAATATATGAAAAAAAAATACAATCTGTTTTGATATCATTATTTACGCAAAAATTGTTTATGTAACTGCTCAATGCTTTTCTACGAAATCATTTTATCAAGCACCCTTCTATATGCACATGACGAGCCAGATAAGCTATCTTTAAAAGAATTTTTACGAAAAATAAGCCCAAATATTTTTGAGAAGAAATATATAAGTAACTTAGCGGTCGGCATTATGATTCAGTGCTAATGGGTTTGTTGTGTGGCCAGCCATACATATTTTGATATTCAAAAATTCATACACAGGTTTCTTCGAAACAAAGGTAAAGGCACTTATTTTAGATTTATATCTGACGTTGGGATTTGAACGACAGCCGTGAAAATGCTAATGTGATGCGGCTTGAACATCCTAAATGAGATGTGGGAGATGATAACGTTTTATCCGTAATAAGGTAGTTTGCAGATTCCATTTGAAATTCTTAAAAATAAGTTTGAATAAAATATTAATTAAATCTGCTAATTTATTTGAGTCAAACATGATGCTATCAGTGCCAGGATAAAAAGCGGTAAAATCACAATTTACAATCTGAGTATCGTTTCTATGTCAAGATTACATATCGTAATCAAGATTTTAAAATATAGTCTTAGATTTAAATTATTTATTTATATATTTATACTTAGCCTTGAGTGTCCCATTGTTTGAGCAAAGGCGTCCTGAGTCTTCCACTGATCTCTACTTAATTTCAATTTAAGTAATAGAAACTTGACTGAAGACTCTAGTAGTCCCACGTGCAGCTGGTATGCGTGAGAGCCTGGATTTTAACTCTGACTGTGCAAATTGTTATTTTGTTTGTTTGATAGACAATTCTCAATACCAGCCCGAAGGTTAGAATAGATCGATTTAATAGAATGAATTGATGAAGTTTAAAATATCCAATAGATGGCAATAGGCAATGACATTGATCCTAATAATGTCATGGACGAAATGTGGGTATTCCTATGTAGGCATATTAGACAGATATGTATGTATACTTGATTATTCGGGGAACCTAAGCGTGATGCTATGTGTGTAAAAGAAGTCTCTGCTTTCCCTCCTAGTCCTTTTGAAATCCACAGTTGGCAACACATACACAATAACGAATATCAGGATTATCGTTACGTATGTAGGTATTTGTTACCATAAATACATTATCATAATGTCTTATTTTTGCGTTGTTAAGTTTAATTTCCTCTGCTAGCAGAAAACACTTAGGAAACATAGATATTTTGCATAAAAAAAAACTGTCTCGGTTCGCCGACTCCGCTTTAAACTTTTAACACATGTCTGAGACGGTAGCATATTTCAAAACTGCACTAAAGCGAGTGATATATCGGGAAGACAGATGTAGTATTACCAAGGATTATCTTAAATAGGACCACCTGTTTTCAGATACGAGACACTACGTGCCCTTTTAAGAACGGAAACATTTATTTTAATATCATATGGACGGGACTGTTGGCGATTTACGACATAGCGTGTCGCGCGGATTTCGGCGCCGACTGCTACAAATTATTGTGTTTGGTTTTTCGTAGGGTTATTGATTAGAACAGGGTTAGAGGTTACGTTTGAAAGATTTTTGTAGGCTCAACTAGATTACTACTAGATTTTACTAGATTTTGATTTAGTATGTAACTTATAAAAGTAAATTATGTAAGATTTGAGCTTAACAATACAACTGGTTGAGACATAGAATATTTAAAATTTTAGGTGAGATCGATTGTTGAGCCTAAGTAGGTTGCTACTAGGGATTAGGCTATGAAAATGTAGTAACGTTAATTACTCAGTAATATTTTACATTGCCTGACATTTACTAAAGATTCTTGGTATACATGAACATATTAGCAAACTAAGAACCGCTAACGAGGCAGGAAATGAAAATGTATTTTATACATTTGGTGGCATGAAAATGATTTGGTTCTATCATTTTGATACTTTGTTCTCTTCTCAACGAAGAGGACGCCACACAATTGTTAAAGCTTCAGGATCAAAATCGTAACGACCCTGTATTCATGAACTGATTATTATCAATATAGTATAATAATTCTTAATTACACTGCTATTATAACACATTACAATATTAAACGTACTTACGCCAAAAAAGACATAAAAACTGTAGACTTATTATCACCAGTCACCCCTCTAAAACATAACCAACCTCATAAGCTGCATCCTCTTTTTTGTCATTATCGTCTATCATAGTTAAGGCTCGTCTTAATGAAGCCACTTCCATTACACCAGGAGGAAGAAACAAGGGGAGATTAGATAAAGTTCCTGTACAGTTTACACCCGTACGGTAATCTCGTTAGTGGTTTGGGTTTTTATTGCATACATAATGGTGTGAAGGGTATCCTGTTCGTGGATGGATTTTGGCTTTGAACATCAATAAGTGTCCAATTTTTTTGTATTTAGTAGCAGAGTACATACAACATTAATATGGTAATTGTTCATGGTTGCGGAAGATGGCATAAAATAAATACATATTAACTATATAAAAGCACGCGTTTCTGTTCAGTTTTAAGATAGTTGCTTCTAGTCAAATACTGATATTCAGACACATCTGTTTAGTCTCAACGCTGGACCTAAAGTAGTTGAAAAGGCTGATGATAATGATGTTTACAGTTTTTATAGTTTGATCTTAAATACAAGATCAATACTTCAGCGACCATATACATAATAACCAAACGGAGTAGCACTTAATATCAGTTGTAGATCGTTGTCAATCAATAAAATCACCACCCTAAGCCACCATAAGCATTGTTCCGTTGATAAGTTGGACTATCGTATTAAGATACATAAAATGTTATTCATAACGTAACATAAAATACAATCACGGTTTTATTTCCCGAAGGGTCAGGCAGAGGTGTACTATATACTCACACATTTAGGATGTAAGTCTCATAAAAAAGGTGCGATTTTATTGCCATCTACTGGGCTGCTACTGAGAATTTCAGAAAATCAAAATTAGACTGACCTGACATGTGAAATGAACGCCATGCATGCGACCACGAGACTAATAAGGCAGTTCATTTTATTCATCTTCTCGTTAACAATAATATTATTACCCACTGTATATTTTTTACACATTCAATACAAATTTATAAAGTTACGCAAGCAGTGTTTTAGATCTAGAAGAATAACCCTTGTTCATTGCAGCGTAACATAATAAAGGTAAGCATCCACCTGAACTGGTAAAGCTCTCGTCTCCTCCATATTTTCATTAGAAACTTGTTTTTTTTTTTCAGAGGTCGTACAATAACATGCTTTTAGTAAGACTGGATTCGGTAAAAAGCGGAGGCATTTCATAACGTTATAAGCGTGATTCTAGTTTTCATATCTGAGAATCTACGAATCTGTGAAATTTATCAGTTCGCTGAAATTTTGAGTTGGACTGAAAATATGCTGATATAACAACATCAAGTGGACGGCCTTTATCACATTACGCGAATGACGTATTTGATTTTCTGTAGAAAATTAAGATTTCGGAGTAAGATGTACCTTATCGTTATACAAAAAGTTTATATCTTTGTGGCAGATAGGATATACAGTTAGTTCCTTTGCGAAAATAGGCATTTTTCTTGAGTCGATTTTTATGATATCGAAGGGTTAGCTAGAGGTGTAGCATTTCACACATATATTTTCTAATGCCGTTGTTGCAAAGTCCTATTTATTAGCGAGAGAGCCGTTAACCAACTATCGAGCAAAAATATAAATTTTAGGCTGTATTACTAACAAATTTTCAAAGAAAGAGAACACACGAACCTTACGGTCAGTAAACGCATTTACAACTACTAGACTAATGAAACAGTTTTAAGACAGAAATGGGTAAGTAAACTATGGACTTACCAATTCTAAGACTATGGCATTCTCTTTTGAGTTACGCCGCCAATAGTAACGTAAAATGGAAAATGAGGTTCCAGTACTTAGAAGTAATTACTTGAAATCTCATTAAGATTGCATGCATATATAGGTGGCTCTTCATATGCATGTAAATTGCGTATATTATCTTTTGCATCGATTTGTAAAGGTTTTCAACGGATGTAATTTCTAAAGTCATTGCTACACTGCATTTACTGTAACACTAACACCGATTTGAGACTTCTTTACAAATAACTTTTTAATGGTTTGCAGGCTGTAGAACAAAAGTGGATCGGAACTCAAAAAAAGAAGTGTATTTATGCTTTAACTTACTTACTCACACTGTTTCTTAGTTCGATACAAACGACGAATTCTTGTATTAATACATGTTTAACCTTTTCTTGCATAGCGCTTACGACAACGAGACGGATCAATGGTACATTTTCTTCTTAAACAATAATAAAAAAGCGATTTTTTAGACCTTTTGGCGCACTGACACCGTTTTTGGACATTGGTCTCCCATTAATGACTTGCTTTGCCATGCTTGCTAGGTGGAATGGTAATCACAGCATGTTATTGCACAGAGGGTGCTGTTGTATAGTAACCATTCTAGGTAGAATCAAAATATTTACCTGTAAACACACAGTTACTTTAATTTATCCACGAAACACAAGGTAAGCAATTAGATTTATATTTCGTTTCATTAGAGGCGTCAAATTAACTTTTTGAACCCGCTGTCGCTTGTCCCGTATTTCAATCCTACTTCCAAGGTCTTCGCCGACCTCACATTTGAACAAGCGAGAATGTGTTGTTAATTTTCACACGAGTTCTTTTTTATCACTCCCCGGGGCGGGTGCTATGATTGAATACAATCTGTGAGTCGCGGATGTCGGCGTTTCAACTGTAACAGGATTTTTTTTAATAAAAAATGTACTATCACTGTTTTAGCGATGTAAAAACACCTTTTAACAGTACTTAGTGATGACGACGGCTTGAGGGTTGTTTTTTTTTTGTTTTAAACCCTGTTTCAATATGATTTAGAAGATAGGGCGCTATTAAATATCTGGTATGCGGGGAAATCCTGTTTAAGTAGATTACTGTATTTTTATCCGTGCACTTTTTACTCCGATAGAGGAAATTAAGTAAATGAAGTCGTTTTGCAGTATTTATCTATTTTTATACCATTTTACCATACTTCACAGAGTTCGAAAAACTTCAAAGGATCTTAAGAATTATCTAAGTGTTTTCTGTACTAATAGTTTGTTTCTTAAAAGAAAACTAGTTTCACCTCTATGAGGCACGTTTTTGGTTTAGTTGATACCACGTTTGGTTTAGTTGATGCACGTTTAGGTCAAAGAGACTTTTGAAAAGGGGCATTGGACGTAGCCGTATTTTTGGAGAGTATACGTACAGTAATTAAATAGGATGCCATACTCTGTCCGTAATTAACTGTTGTCTGATTGGGATCAAAATTTAAGAAAGAGTATATTCTCATCTGTTATATACTTAGTTCAACTTCCATAAATCAATATTCATCCTAACTAATATTATAAATGCGAAAGTAAGTCTGTTTGTTTGTTTGTTACTTTTTCACGCCTAAACCACTGAACCGATCATCATGAAATTTCCCATATACGATGTCAGGGGTACAGAAAAGGACATAGGATACTTTTCATTTAAAAAAGTACTGTTCCCGAGGGAAAGAACAATAACTTTCAACGGTCACTATTGCTTTAGGATGCTAGATGGCGCTACGTTTTACCCGAAAAAATGCACGGGTTCGTAATCAATGCGGGCGAAGCCGCGGGCGGAAGCTAGTTTGCCAATAATTCACTGCTGACCGAACAGAATAAAAACAAAACAGGTATACAAAAATAGAAAATTGACACTACAGAAAAATTGCAGGTTTTCCCTTTATATAGGCTCCCCGATAGCATTTAAAAAGCCTATCCTGTATTCATATCGATGCTTTGATTTAGTACTAATTAACCGCCTGCTGCAGCGTTATTTTTTGCTACATGAGTGTCCATTGTTTAAAGGCAAGAGGATGCTATAAAAACCTTGCTTCATGTCCCACTTAAAAGCGGCACTTGAAACCTATTATACTTTTAACTAAGCACTCGCCGACCGGTGCGGGCCAAAATAAATTGTAAGCCCGGTACATATTAGGCGTATTTTTTCGGCCTTTCGTTGCCCAGCGACCTTTTATTCGAATTAATTAATTGTAAACAAATTAGCGAGCCTGTTCCGAACCCTGTGAAAGGTAAACGTAGAAATCGGGTAGCTGAATTTATTATAATGTAAAAAAGATAACAATGCCCGTTTTATATTGGCTATTATTAAAAAAATAGGGTATTGGTTAAATGTACATTTTATTTTGAAAATAACGCAGTGTTGTCGTGTAAGCTGAAATGAGTGTGCAGGTTTAAAAATATTAATATTGCTAATTTAATGAGATCAAAATAATTTTCAGGCTTTACTGTCCGATTCGTGAACTTTATATAATTTAACTGTATTGTTCAAGAAAAAATATTTTGTACCAAATCAAACAACAACAGCGCGTGGGGCAAACTAAATGTGTCATCGGTATCAGTTTTAATTTAAAATCGCCATTCGCCACCAACTGGACGAATAACTCAATCAACATCAATCCGAATCGGATTCGACATGGATTTAACAAGTAACGTCACTGTTCGTACTGGTTCGGTGTTTGCGTATACTCCGGTAACGTAACGTAATTCTGAAAGCGAGTCGTGTGGCCCGGCCCTGTCCGAACAAGCTTGTCACTGCAATGAATGTGCCCCACAAATCACCGGTTCGGTTGTTGGGGCATTTTTTGTCGTTTCGTTCATTTCGCAGTGAAATTGAGTTTGGTCTACGCTCGAAAATTTTTCGGCCGTGGACACGGCAAAAAGTGTTTGTAAACAAAAATATTTGAAGCGATTTATCAAAGACAGGAAAATGAGATCCCGGTATCCGGAACTCGTGTCCATCTTTGCCATGTGTTTTAGAGGGTTACGAGAAAAAATGGGACACTCGAAATTGATGTGTATTAAGAGAGATAGATAATTTACTAAAACTCAGTAAGAATATGGTTTACTGTAATTCTTATCTATTTTTTTTTATTAGGTAAGTACATATATATACATTCATAAAAGTATGAAAGAATATTTTTTTATCTCCTGAAATAAAAATACCGTACGCGTACAGTTATGACAGACAAAAGGCTTTTTATACTTCATCCAAAACGAAATATTTAAAGGAAGCATTAATAAATCCTTATTGGTATCGAGTATGAAGGAATGTATAACTCAAAGACTCATCAATTACAAAGAGAAATATCAAATTATCGTTTCAGATACTCAAAAGGGCTTCCTTCAAAGAGAGAACTTATAAAAATGAATTTATTACATGTGGTCAGTAATTTTAACTGACAAGTTATTATATTTCAAAAGTATTTGGTCATAAATCTTTACGCGTTTGATTTTTATGTGACGTCTGATATTTTTTGTATCTCAAAAAGCAGTTACATGAAACAGTCGTAACTTTTCAGGTGTCTGTTTTGTACAACATTTTGAATGCGTAGCGTTTTTGGATGTAATGATGAATATATCATTTGAACATAATAATAATATTTAAAAAGTTATTGTTTTATGATAAGAGATATTAAAATGTCATCGATCTTCTTCTGTCATGTCGATATAACATTGAAGGATTGGTGAGTGGTGGAAAGATTAGCTAGTCGACAATGGTGTTGGCGAAGCTGACTGCCCAGAGTACACCAAACGATATCCAAAGTATCGCCATGAACACAAATTTCACAATTTTTAGTTTATATAGGGTTGTTGCAAAAATTCTTTCCCACCTTGAAATGAAACTTACAATTTTAAAATACTCATTTATTTGAACAATTAGTCGACAATATAATCACCATCATTGTCAAGAACATGTAACCATCTACTAGGTAAAGTTTCAATACCCTTAGTGAGTACCCTTTTTTTTTTTTTTTTTTTTTTTTTTTGGGTGGGAAATCATCCAATGACCCCCCTCCGCCCTGGGCAAGAGCGAAGGGATGTGTCAGACTCTTACTGACTAAAACCCACCCGTGTCCCCATGATCGCCCTTGGTGTACCGGGGCCGCGATATCTGTTATATTGGCTCGCAGCCCCGGCAGGCGTTGGCCCGCCCTTAGCCCAGGCGGGCCCCACGACTGTTGCTGACTTCACTTTGTTAACGGGGGGGCGCGTGGAACACTACGCTGCCCCCCCCCGTCTCGGGCCTTTCTCTGGTCGGGCGACGGACGGCCCAAGTCCGCCGCCCGCAGGCCCTCCTCTATGGTGGCTGGAGATCGTCGCGCGCCTCGCGGCGTCGACGAGCCGGGCGTCCCCTTCGGCGGCCTCCTGGGCGTCGCCAGTCTACCTCCTCCTTGGCGGCCATGACCGCCTCACAGAAGGAGGCGACGGCCGCCCATGCGCTCTCGCTCCGAACCATGGATCTCACCAAGGTCGGGAGCGAGAGGTCGCCGCCGATCTCCTCTACGAGGACACGGCGCATCGGCTCCCATGCCGGGCACACCTCCACCGTGTGCTGCACCGTGTCCTCCGGGGCGTCCTCGCAGTGTAGACACCCCGGTGTGTCGATCCGCCTGATTCTGTGCAGGTACCTCCCAAAGCAGCCGTGCTTGGTGAGGACCTGCGTCAGGCGGAAGGTGAGGACGCCATGGCGCCTCTCCAGCCACTCTCTAAAGACGGGTCTTACCGCCTCGATCGAGGCGTGCCCTTTAGTGAGTACCCTTGGGTGAGAAACCGTGGTCCAGCCGAGCTTCTCTAGAATTGTACGGGTTATCTTCCCCACATGTGGTCTTGCATTATCATGAAGTAATGATACTTCAAGACGTTTTCGCCGTTTCTCTTTAACAGCGTTCGCCAACTTCTGTAATTGATTCACGTAGGCTTCGGCTTTGATAGTCTGATTGTCATCCAGTAACTCCCAAAACAACATTCCTTGCGAATCCCAGAAGACTAACAGGAGAAATTTGTGACCGTGCGGAGTGCTTTTTGGCTGTGTTGGTGGCTCTTTATCGGCAGGTATCCAAAAGGCCTTCCGTGTGACGTTCTCATACAAGACCCAGGTCTCATCACCGGTGATGATCGACTCGAGAAAGCTCTTTTTCTGCGGACGCAACAGCAGACTTTCGCAAATGCTGACACGTACTGCACGTTGGGCGTCTGTCAAGGGGTGGGGCGTCCATCTTGACAAAACTTTACGATAACCCATGGACTGCAGATGGCGATCTATGGTACTATAGTGATATTTTAAAGTTTTCTCTAAATCCCTGGTGCTGGAATCCGGATGCAACTCAAGCTCGCGCCTCAACGCTTCTTCGTCAAAAGTGACAGGTCGACCAGTATGAGGAATATTTTTTAGACTTGTGTCTCCTTCATTAAAGCGTTGAAACTAATTTCGTACTGTGCGATCGGTAGTAGTGTTTAGGCCAAAAGCGGCGTTGATCTTATTCGCCGTTTCCCTCGAACTGGTTCCCAATTTGTGTTCGTATAAGTAAATCGCTCGAAGATGTTGTTGATCCATTTTCTCAACTTTAACTTAATTCTAGCAACGAGCCACCGTTTATATACCCTACGTGAAAGATACGAGAACATTCTACTATATTCTAGATTTATTCTAGAATATTACTGAGACAACTAGAAATATTAAGGAAATTCAGAAGTGGGAAAATAATTATGCAACAACCCAATATTTATGAAATTATATTTTATGTTTCATGTTACATATTCAAACACAATGTATATTGTTATTGAATAAATTGAACTCGTGGAGGCTTTTTCCTTGCACTCAAATCAACTCAAATTAAATTAATCAATAAATGGGTACAACGAAATACGATAAAAAGCAGGCAAAAAATCGATCGGACATGAAGAATTACAAATTCATAAAAATATGTTGCTAAAAATTTTAAAAACATAGATTGCATTTTTAGTTTCAGACACTAATGACTCGTGACGTCAGCCAGCCTCAAGGTACAGTCCATTAAAAAATTCTCAGCAAAAGAATTAAACAAAAGCCTGTGCATAATTTAAAGAAGTTCAAAGCTCAGATTTAAATATCCAATAATAAATCATAGCTTGTGAAACTCCTAATTAAAGGCGAACTAATTTACATTAACGTCCTTGGTATCTTTAAACGGTCAAAACTAAAAAGTGATTGATAGCACTTTCCGAGAAGGATAGGCAATTCGTTAGGTTTTAATAAATGAACATAATTCTGTAATGCATAACGTCGTATCTATCTATTTTTGTGTGACTACGCTTGTTCCTGTCATAGTCATAATAAATTCAAGAGCCGCTTGGTTCAAAGAACATGGAATGACAAATACCTACAGATTTACACTTTCTGTTCTTATCCGTTTTGACTGACTTTTGCCTTTTTGGTCTAGTGGTAATTGCGCTGTTATGCGTGAGGTCCCGAGATCGATTTGTGGGTATAGTGTTATTGGAGAAAAATCTTTAGTAGTTGCCAGTTTGGAATTGTGGCCGGTGGATAGCAATAGGCTCGCCCCTTATTACATGGGACTTAATAATGGCATCGGTGAAGTGTGGATGTAGAATACAGAACAACCCATCTCTGCGGCATATACATACAGAAGTGTGAGTTGATTAAGAGTAGGTGTCAAAATCCACAATAAGAAAGAATGACAATCTTTTTATTACGCTGATATACAACTAATGCTATAGACCGAAACTTGTCCTTTATCATGCATAGTCGCAATTCCGAATCCGGCTCAATATCTACGCGTGAAAGCATTAAAACCGTCTTTTCATAGCGAATAAAACAATTCTATGGTCGAAAACTTTATTATGATGTCTGGCCCTTTTTCATCTCAATTAAATAGCCATTCATTCACAGTATCCAGACGGCGGCGCCGGCGGTCCGTCAAACAATATGTTTGCCAACAAATTAGCCAGCCCACAAACTCTGAGCGCATCTGAGTCAATTTAGGTAGTCCTTATTGAATTACAGACCGACACGTTACCGCGGCCAGTTTTCGTGTAACCACCTTTAGTCTCCACACAGTCAAAATTCAACCTTACCACGAATTTGATTGAGTATAATTTAGATTAAATCTTTACGGGTCATTATGGGTACGTGTCAATCTAAATGAAACCTTGCGGTCCTGATAATAAAGTTTTAATTTAAGATTGTGATGAAAGGTGTAATAGTGCAAAGGGCATGGTACACGTGAGAGCAAAAGGGCGATGAGTGATGTGACGTACGTAGCCTCTGACTCCACAGCATCGTGCGATCGACTGTGCTTGCCCGCTCCGATGATAGTTATTCATAGTCTTGGTTAAAAATATTTTTTCTAATTATCATTAATCAGTTTGTAATGAGATTTATATTGGAGTCGTAAGTTTTTGTCTTTTACGGCTGGTTTATATGAGGAATGGTAGCTGAACTCCATTATAATGAATCCTGTACGTTATTTACAACTGTTTCTTACAATATTTCACCTATAGTACTAGCTAAATTATTACTACTAGGCGGCATGGTTGGCGCAGTGGTTGAGAGATCGACCGCTGCGCTGCGTGTCGATGCGCGGTTTCGATTTCCGCACGGAACAAATATTTGTATGATCTACAGATAGTTGTTTCGGGTCTGGGTCTTTGTGTATGTGGATATATGTGTTTGTAAACGCATCCACGATATAGGAATTATTATTAGTAGGGGCAACGTTTTTTTTTTAAAGAAGCATATATTATATTTTAAAATAATCTTTATTTCTTCTCCGAAGTATATTAGGTAGTTCATGTAATTTTTGGGTGCATATCTCCAATTTCAATTTTTATGACTATAGTTGGTACTTTCATTAGAATCCATATACCTAAACATTTAATCTGTAAAGATAAAAATCCCGACTCTTTCTGTACCCCAACTCATACATGACGAGTCTCATCATCAAAATAATAAATAAAGGACTTGTTTCAAACCCACCCTATGGATAATGTATCGGTGCATCAAACGTGAGACGCGGGTGAGATGCGCCACTATTGTTTACTAGCTCGCGAATATTGTGCCACTCACTAAGATTTCCACTGCACCACACGATACGACTTTATTCAGCACCATCAACACTTTCATTTTTTTTTTCCTCCCTCTAGGAATAATTCCTGTTTCGTGGGTGCATTTACGAACACAAAATTCACTTGGAGATACACGCAGACCCGAAACAACATGTAACAAATATTTGTATGATCTACAGTTATCTGTACCTAGATTATACAAATATTTGTTCCGTGTAGGAATCGAACCCACGGCACGTAGCGCAGCGGTCGATCGCTCAACCATTGCGGTTACCGTGTCGTCGACTCGGCACTATACTAAAGGTAATATTCAAGACTGTATATATGGATTTGGATTGACTGGATGTATTTGTGCAAGAAATAAAAAGTGTAAGCGTGGAATATCTGCGATGATCTCTAATTGGTCGAAAATTAGGCCCCTGTTTTGATACAGCAGTAGAGCAGACCGCTTAAACGCCAATACGGTAGCGTTAAAATGTGAGTAAAGTTGGTGTAAGTGATATCTTTAAAGAGTATTACCCTAGAATATTACCCTAGAAAACGGTACAGTTAATATGAATTCATTTCTCTTGTCGGATGCTAAACGACAGTGGATTAAAGCAATCATCTGTGAGGATATTATCCGTTCATGTAACAAGGTTGAAGCTATGATCATAATGACGTGTTAGGTTTATTAAACACCTAATGTTGGCTATTATACCAGATGGAAATGATATTTAAAAAATATGATAATAATGCTCTTATATTTGCGTCATAGGTGAAGAATAATTCTGCTTCCTGATATGAAAAAATATATTATTGACTAGAAACTGTTCCAGCTTTTTCGCCTTTAGGTCTTGCAAGACCTTAAGATGCTTAGAGTTGTAACAAATCTGCTCCACTTACCCATATCTCCATTATAATCTTTTGACCTGTAACAAAAAAAAAAGCTATCAATTCAAGTCCTCCTTACTTCTCTCTCAAGGTTGCATCGTAGTATCTTGTTTAATCGAATATACCCTTACAACCTTATTCAGGACCATTTCACTAAGGTCGATCGTGTATTTCACTTAACTATTATGACAGGCGAATATCGCAGTAACCTTACATTGTTGGTGATGTAAATTATGAAGGGTTAAGTGATAGCAACGGTTATTACACCTTGCACAATGCTTTACAGGCATCGCATCGTGACGGTGAAAGGCGTTGAGGAATTTCAAAGGATCAATCGGGACTGTGTGAAAAAACTTACAATAAGTACATACATAGGAGTAACGCAGATTCAGAATTTTTGCGGTGAAACAAACATTGAAATAATGTGATTTAGTAATAAGTACTAATAATAATAACGGAAATGATCGGATACGAGGGACAGTTTTGTATTCTTTGCCAGAAACCTCAAGGCACAGTGAAAAATAAATAAATAAAATATGTATTGCGTTACAAGTAGGTACTCAAAAATAAAAATCTCGCAAATATTTTTTCTGAATTATATAAAGGTTTCATTTATTGATATTACTTCGTCGAAATAGTTTACAGACACCGTTATCGGGACATCTGACTCAACATGTCGTCGCTTAATTCACGTTTAAAATTTATTATTTACGTATGAGCTCACGTTTAAAATGAATCATAAAAAAAATAAACAGCATTCGTCTGTTTTAAAAATGCATTTACATGCAAGGGTTAAAATAACCATTATTGATTTTGTTAAGAACCCTTCTTTTGCTATTATTGCTTTTAAAACACAACATGGAAAAAAAAATAACGTGTCTTCCATGTTTTATAGGTTATATGACCATCTCTAATAAATTTATGATCATTTAATTTCCATACGTCTTTCTGTAGACGTATGGATTGTGTTTCTTTATCCAATTTTGTATTGTCACATTCTAAATCATAGTTTCATTGTTCTAATTCATATTTCATAATGAATAATAGAGCTATATGTTAGCCATCACACATTAACTGCCGACAAAGCTATTAAATAAGTTTTTAATTTTGTTTGAATCAAACGTAAAAAACTGATGTAAATTAAACTTAACTATCTAATCGTAGAAAACAATTTAGAGGAATCGGTCGTAATTTTGAATTTATGCTAATAGGTTGCGGACCCGTACGCCTACGACAAACTGTCTAATTTGTAGATCGGACGAAGCAGACGGGCGATTAAACGCAATCAGTTTAGAAAACAGTGTCATCATTCCATATTCCCCAAAAATCTAAAGGAAAATAATTATTTAATAAGCCTTGGGATGTGGCACAAAGTCGCTAATCCGATTATGAAGTATGGCGTGCGTGTATTTGACATGGCATATTTTATTTTTTGCGGGATATAGCATGTGTTTCACATTTTGTCTTGTCAGGCGCGAAAGTAAAATCGTTAAATTATAATATAATAAGCATGTGAAAAAAGTTGTTTGAATGTGAAAATCTGGTGGGTACATATTTTGTATACTGAATATGTCACCACAAAGAATAATACTTCATAAATCATGGAATTTTAAATTTCTAAAAAAACTTTATAAACTCGGCAGAACCGCCAGTCTACACCATCCACAATCACAACCAACTAACCAAGACATAGCCAGTAGACGATTAATTTCTAGCCCAATCATATGCGATAATAGTAAAATCACAAAAAAAACAAATTAAGACATTTTTTGTTTTATTTAACGGCCTGTGTTCGTCTTTAAATCATTATTTGATTGGATTTTTAATTTTTTTATTAATTTTTCATACGTGTGGTGTGGTTTCATATTTATAATAGGTACGATATTATCGTTTCCAAATGGCATATTTTATTGTGTATATAATAAAGATGTTTATAATTTTAAGTGATAATTTCCAGATTCCTGCTTGAGACGGACTGGTTTTCTCTAGGCGTCTTTTACGAAGTAATATTAAGCAAAAATATGTGCTGCATTGTGACTCAGCTAACAGCCAAAATCTTTCAAGTCAGATCGAAGAAAGAGGAATATATCGCACATCGGTAACGAGAGAGTCACAACACAAAATACGAAGTTGAGATAAGTATCCCATGAGATAGGCAATCACAAACTTTATCTGCTATAAAATGTCATAATTATAGTGTGATTCTACTCCGAGAGGTGGCAGGTTATCCGATATACTCTCCCAGAAAAAAAAATGCATAAAAAAAAGTGACCTCCCAAAAAGTACATTTAACGTGTTGTGATACTCTTGTTGCCGATGTGCGACATATGCAAGCATCTGTGTAGCAGTTGTCACATATGCATTTTATTTTATCATTACTTACTACATAATATAGAATGTGTCTATATTCAAGCAACAAATTAAATAGATGATTAGACATCCTGCGTTCATCGAAGATTTAAATACACAACTCAGCACTACCGAATCAATGTAAGTAATCCTCATGGAGTAATTAAATTTGTCCAAATACTGTAAGGTCGACATCACAAATCCTTAAAGTGCTGACACACAAAAATCTTAGCGCTGATAGGGGAAGCCACCCCTAGTATTATAAATTTAATTTTGCTGATGTTCCATATTTCTAACACAAAGTACAAATAAAGTTAACTTCCTTTAAATCTATATCAATATTTCCACGTTTCTTTTCTCTATGAGCCCAGTATAGAACCCTGCGGCACAACACCAAATGTTTGTTAAACGTGGTATGGAATACTAACGATGCTGTAAACTTGATCCTATGCATTTAACAAATAAATACTTGAACTATCTCTTGCTCTTGTGTCAGTTACAACATCACAAACAATAATACTGCAGAAGCAACAACGAATTATTGTTAACTCATCGTCTTCAAGGAAAAGCACTCTAAAAAGCACCCTAAAAGTTTATTTTATAGTCCACGATATGATAATTGTCTCTTTTAAATTAGTCTAATGGTTGTATAATTTCTAAACAGTAAACCTGAGTTTGTCAGTGTTGATCTCAGTTCTAATCCAATCAGAAACTCATCAGGAACGCGTCGAGTTGTGAACGCGCATTTCAAGCCGAGATAAAGGTCCGAACACATCGGCGCACGTGGCAAGCGCGTGCCTCACCAATATGCTACCAAATGGGTGCAAAAACATCTCGTCCCCTTGGATTTTCGATTGGGGAATCCGTCACACCGTCTTGATTGGTCCCCTGATTGGCGTGAACATCTGCGAGTGTTATTGATTTTTACTGGTACGATGTTATAAATATTGAGTTATGCTTCTAACCCTAGAAGCATAACTCAATATTTATAACATCGTATTGTTATTACCCAATAACAATGATTTTGTGAATCTACGTAAATCAAATCTAGCAGAATTTTTTACAGAATAATGAAAAATCATAGGATTATTCATTAATTTGTAGTTCTAGTATATTTTAAATTTCTAATCATAAAAAATATCTTCGTTAATATAGAATTAATAACCGTATATATTACACATGCTACGCTCCGGTGTAACATAAAGAAATAACCATCCCAAACGCGTGCCCGAAAATAAAACTAAAAATAAAGCCCTCCATTACCTAGTTAATGCGCTAACAATGTTCGTTGAAAAAGGACAGAACGGTTGTACATTTGTATGAGTGGAACTGTCCAATCAAGTCTCTTCAGCTCCCGAGCCCGATATTGTCCTGTAGTGCACTCGTGCTGTGGTTTACTTTTTTCGAGTACAGGTGAAAATTGCTGGCCGGTTGCCGCTGCGGCCGTATTCATTTGCGGATTTCAGTCATGTGGATACGTGGCTTTACGATTAATTGGATTATGGAAACTCTCTATATAATTATGTTGCGGAGTAAATTATTTTGGTGTTATATTTTTAGATATTTGGGCATTATGTCAATTAGTTTTGTTTTGTTAGTCTGTCTTGTTTTGAGTGATTTTATTAATCACACACCAGAAACAGAAAAAATATACAAAATGGAAACTAATATATACGTAGGTATATATTTTTATTAATACTTCATTTAAACGCAATAGAAAAAAGTTACCGGCTCTCTTATAATATTAGAATACACTCACCAATAAGACAAGAATAAAATAATTATGGGTGGATTTTAATATTTTTAATGCAAAGAGTTTCCGTTAAAATATTAAAAACCACCCATAAACATGTTTGACGGACGTCTGCAAAGTCACCCATGTAATTAGCTCTTTATTTCCTTGTTTTTATAACGTAAAACGTTCTGAATGCAACATATCCGTTTAGTAGCAACTCTGCTGTGAAATTCACCCATGTTTGCTGCGAAAATACGCAAAAACAGGTTTAATATTTAACGGAATTTCCGCGCGAAAACGTGCGAATATGAGTTGCAAACTGCCACTAATGAAAGCCACAATTACACCGGCATACGTCAAGAGGATGAGCTCCCGCGCTGGCAATAAACGTTTAATTAAAAATAAAAAAGTGGTCCCGACTCCCGTTTCACAGATAGTTTCTCATTAAACTTGGTTTCAAGCAGGGTCTCGTGTTTCAAAGCGGTTCGCCCAAGTCGCTCGCCCCGGTGTGAATTAGGCCGAAGTTATACCTTAGCGGTGTCATATCATACTGTTTGATCATTTTGAGAATGTCTTCAAGGCGTTCCACTGTGACATTCTCCAGATTAAATTTAAGTGGAAGATAAAAGATCCTCGGTTCCAAATATAAATTACGTTTTGGTACTATCCATTTAATGTCTGAAAGGTTAAGGATGGTTTTATATTACACCCATATTAAGTAACTCAGTTAAGCCTAAATGGAGGAAAATGTATGATTTATTTTATTCCTAACTAAATGAGTAGGTAATCAATCTTCAGGATAGCATTTTTCTAGATTAATTATTTCTTAATTATTTTATTGATATAATTTATGTGCAAATTCGATGGGAATAGCGGTTTTGAAACTAATCCTTGTGCGCTGCATCTGTTCCTCAGTGACGCGTCCCACTAGGATAGTAGCGGGTTATCCTACTATAGATTTCGACTTGTAACATTTGAGTTATGTAGGTATTGCAACAATCTACTGTTTGAAATTAAATTTTTCTATAGCCAACTCATTAAAACTTTCATTAATTCAACAATTCTCAAAACAAATAAACATTCTTTTTTTTTTAGAAAATTATGCGTACTTCCTAGAAACATTAGAATAAAGTAACATTTGTCGTAACAAAACAGTTTCCAACAAAGATAAAAGTGCTTGATTGTTTACAAAATTACTTCAAAAACGTCCCTCAACGACAACGGAATCAATCACACAAAGATTACGATCTTTTACCATTTGTTCTCGTAACTGCTACCTATTTGGTGTCATTGAGACTGACTTGATGTACATACATTGTTTAGAAAAGGGTTAACTAATGGGAACTATAGAGACAGAAATTAGGTCATTTTGTTACGTACGTCATTGGTTGTGGTTATCAGATGTCACGCATCATTTGAAATCGTTAGGGCAATTGTTCTAATGGCCTTATTAGGCTAGCTAACAATAGAATTTGTTAAGTTCAATTAATTATTGTAAGTAGCTCTGACTATTTGTATGTGTTAACTTGGAAGAGACCTAGGTCCTTTAAATTTAGTCGACTCGAAAAAAATATTTTATACAGTGCATTGAAACAAATTCGCAACGATTGTTTCACGAATAATGTGCTAACAATACAAGTAAATTATAACACACAACATCATTATTGGAATCGTGCGCGCGCACAACCAACCGCGAAATTCGTAACCCTCGAATCTCTATTTTTAAAGTTCCGCTTTGGGGTTCGACACACACCGAAATAATACGGAGTTTTATGTTCGGCCATAATCACATCCTTTCGTGTAAAATGTCTCAATTAGGTACGGGAGGATGTGTGGACACGGTTCGATTTAACGACTTTTGAATACGACGCTTTTGATGGTCGCGCGCGATCGGTGAGTGTGATGAGAGCATTATCGCTTTGTTCGTTTGTTGCCAAGGTGTGAGCAAATGTTTGTGGTGTTGACGGGAGGCACGCAGTCCAATCTTTCCCAAGATTTTTGGCTTCAGATATTTTTCATTGACAAATAAAACAGAAAACAAAATTGTTATGTATCGTTTAATTTATTCCAGGGACAACAAACATTTCGGAATGATGTAAAATTATGACTAGAAATATATCGAGATATTTCAAAGTTGGCACCATACTTCAGAAAAGGTATAATTAACTCAACGGCCTACATTGACCACAAACAAAAAGTATTTAAGTACACTCGTACACAGTTCATTTACCCTCCTAATGTACTGCAACAATGAAGTTATTTCGCCCCCGCATTGATCTGTATCAAATCTATCGACACCTACGTGCATTGTCGATCTAATGAATGTATAATGAAAGCCGATATGAATATAAATAACTTAAAATGAATATTGTCGTGAAGATTCTGTGTTTGATTGTACATCGGTATTTGTAATTTCGATCAGTGTTGTTATATTCATGAATTCCAACCCGAATTTGATTATTCATGTTATGTTATTATTATTGAAGTTATGGAATAGAGTATGAGAGCCGGCTAACGTTTATTAAGTTATTTTGGGACTCCCAACGTGTTCAGTCCGTAATTTATATAAAAAATTATGAATTATAAGTAAATGTCATAAATATGGGGATTCCTAAATACATTAATGTAATAACTGTTCCATATTGATATGGGAATGTTAGAAAAACGTATGACATCTTAATACATTACATTTCTACAGAGAACCTTGAGATATTTTTAGCAAATTGTTACCGTTTTTATTTTTGTTGCTTCCTATTTTTCCTGCCCTATATTTTTACTGGCCTAAACATTTTACTTGTTTAAATATTTAAGAGAAATTCCTTTGGCACTTATCACACTCATCAATTTTTTGCAGTTGTGTAAGTTTGTTACTATTTACATAAAACAGTTTTTACTTGTGTGGGATGACACTTATACACCTACACGTAATTACGTTTAAATCGTTTAATAATTTCTGCACTTTAGAAGAACGAGCGTGGGAAATATATTGCATTATTTTATTAGCTTTTCCTCTGACATTCAATTTCATAAATATTCGATTAGTTAGGACAAGAATAAAATACATCTCCATATTTCGTTGGCTCAGTGGCTGCAAGTTGCTTTCGGGCGTCCAATTTTAGTATCCAAACTCACATATTTAAAAAATGTATAGGATGTTTGAAAGCTTGTTTAGGAATTGCACTTTCAAAAAATCTTCAAAATAATGTTACTTTATGTAGATACTTATTGAAAAATTGATGTCTCATTGAAATATCTAAATAGCATAAATTTAAAAAAGGAAAGAAGCTTATGCAACCTATATTGTTATTTGGAGAACTGTTTATTGAACACCTGTGCCTAGAACGTCGATGATCTCAGGCATGATTTTTATTAAAAAAACATCTCATCAAACTTATTTGAATAGGTGCAATAAATCTGAGAATAAATAAAACCCAGGGCCCTCTATCTCCGCCCTCCCACGTAGGGTCAAAATAAAGGTCTTAATGAGGCCGCTCATGGCCTCAGTAAGTTATTCGTGTTGCTTACTTAGTACTCTTATTATTATTGCGCCTTTCTGTGGCTCGAGCTTCATTTGTTTCTGGTCTTAATTTTATTGTGAAGATGATTTTGTTTTACAATGATTATGAAATGTTTTGTCGAAGCTATTTTGTTTAATGAGCCAAAGTTATTAACAAATAGCCTCAATAAATACTTAGTAAAATACTCGAGTGCAGATTGAACACAGTTTTCCCGTTAAAATTACACTGCTTATAGTCAAACTCAGAAATAATATTATGAAAACATGATATAATTATTATCTTTTCATAATATTATTTTTGAGTTTGACTTTTGTGAAACAATATTAGTAAGTTGTTTTTCATTATTCTTAGAGGTAAAGTTTATTCGAAAAAAATAATACATATAGATATTTTACTTGATTATATAAGATACGCAAATTTCTTGAAATTCATAATAAAATCCAGCTTTCAGATCTCAGAAACTCATTACAAGAAACAATATTAGCTACAACGTAGCATCTTTAATAAGTAAGCAGATATCATGGTTTCCATTTTAATAAATAATCTCACTCGCTGTAATGCTGGCTGGAAAACAAAGCGAAAGAAAAATCCACCCGCGCTTTCTGCACGAAGTAACCGTGTAGTGCAAGGGGGACTAAGTTTTAACACGAGACGACCTACAACTCTAGTGCTCTGGCGACTCATTAGGGACCCCGCTCTGCGAGGAAGGGGCCTGAGGGGACTCAGCCCAAGCAAAAGGGGTTCTTCAGCTCTCGAGAGCCATCCATGTGCGCGTGTAACTACTACGTCACTATACGTTACAGAGTAAAAGTCGTTGCTTTCTAAAATTGATGCGCTGGATTATTCACCCAATTCTTCCTGAAGCCTATGTTATTCTGTTGTATAAAGAATAAAAATGTGGGTGTATTGTGCAATAATAGTACCTGTCCTCACAGCAGTTAGGTCGCGAGTGTCGCGCAATACAAGACGGTTGTGTGGCTACAACTCTCTGCTCACATATTTCAGACTTTGCAGTCTCTGTTAATTTGAAATTGTCTTAATTTGTTTTGTCTGAAAGGCACATTTGTTTCTTGCCCTCTAGGGTGTTTGTATTTCCAACGGAATGTGGCCTCTGCTGTCTTAATGTGAAGTTAAAGTTATGTTTTAATTAAAATTAATACAGTTCCTTAAATTAATTTAACATTAAACACGAAAGTTTTTATTTATTATAGTTGTATTTTAAACAGATAGCTATATCTACGTAGTATGTAAAGCAGGTTAAAACGAAGTATGTAAGGTGGTTTTAAAATTGATAGAATGCAGTAGGTGAACGTACAATTAGGTACAAATCTATGCGTTGCATGGATGCTCATAATCCTTTACGAGTAGAAGTAACTCTTTATTCTAAAAATAACCTTAGAAAGCGTTAGTAAAAACTAGATATCCTGATATTAAAAGCAACACTGATGCATTAAAAGCAACGCTGATTCAGTTTCTCTGATCGACCTCGTAAAGTTTTATTTATTTAAACCATTTCTATACGCTCTCGTTAGCTTGCTTCTTGTATTTTAACCGTGGCTATGGCGCAAACTCTAATATATTGTGGGACATTGTCACATAAATTGTCACTTAAAATGCCCGTAAGATTCTAACACGGAATGCTCGTAAAGAAGTATGTAAGAGGACCTTTGTAGTGTAGTGTAGACAATCTGGTTCGAGTAGGAAGTGTTACCAATCGGAGCACATTGTTTATGCATCGACTGTCTGTAAACGGCTTAAGTTTGCTCGAGAATCGAGACATTAAGATAGGTAAAGTCTTTATGAAACTATTTGTGAAGGTTCAATGTGTTCGTATGGTGGTGAATCTTTTGTGTTGATTAGATTTTATATTATATTGTTTGGACACTTAGTTTGTCAAGTGTACCGATAAATTTAGTTATGACTCACAATGAAACAATTTTAACAATGATTTCAGAAATATCATGTTGCAAAAATAGTTTGCTGCTTCAATGACGCTAAAACTTAGGTTAACCAAATGATAAATACGCTTATTAAATTGTTCATGGGTCAAAATCATCACCGTTTGTCTCTAGCTAAGAATTATATATTCTTGATGTACTCATAGATAAATCGTAGGACAAAATATTCGATCATATTCTTCATCTGAGCTAGAAACATAACAAACACATCAGGGAAAACCAAAATACCCAAAGCAAACGATAACATATGAGATGGAGACAACATTGATCGAGCACTGCATTGAGTAAATATTCAGCTTCAACACCCCTTCGGCTTCCCTACAGGCCATCTATCGTTAAAGGCTAAACCTCAGACAAATCTACATTGGGTCCGAGTCCCATCACTCTTAATAATGAAGGATCATGATGTAGATTGATAAGCGAACCCTTGGATTAGGATGTAGAGGGTTTAATTTTGTAGATGTGCTTCGTGGAAATGATTTGGGGATTTTTTTATGGAATCGTTCCTTTGTATACATGTACTTACAATTTGTTTAGGTATCTTGTTTTGCGTACAATATTGTAGGGTTCTTCTACTAGAGTAACCAAGAATTCTGCAGGACTTCTACCTGAGTCTCGTTAACTCTAAAATAAAGTAAAGTAAAGATAGAAAGATGCAAAAAAACGTACACAAAATACATAATACGGATAGCTAAGAAAGTAGGACAAGCAAGGATTAAATGAAATGCAAGGTCATTATAGGAAGCCGTAGAAAGGCGACAATGACGAAAAATATCAAGTTACTTGCTGTTACTGATATCAATCTCGTTTTAATTTTCGGTTGCTTATGTCATGAACGAAAAGTTGTAGCGTCTTCTTAACTTACCTCGTAAGTTTAATGAGACTTTGTTTCTCGAAGAGATATGGTACCAACATTTACTGCAAAATGGCGGAGCGTTCTTCGAGCGTCAATGATTAGGGATAAAGTTTGGGTTGTCACAGCTATCATTATTTTGTTCGATGTTGAGTATGATATTTCTTGTAAGAAAATCTAGAGTGGGACTATGCCTATCTGGCGGTTAGTCTTTGGTTTAATTATACATTTAAAAGTACTGTATAGGCAGTAAAATCTTCTCAACATGTTTGAATTTAAATTTAAACCGTCTAAAATTTCGTCGCTCTGTATCCTGTACGTACTCATTACTTAAAAGGATTACAATTTTATCCTCAGCGAGGACCCGCCTATCGGCTTCGTCACTTGATCTCCTCTCCTTAAATCCAGCGTAATGATTGATGTGTTGCGGATTTACTTTAATGTAATTAATGAGCCTATCTGACATGGGTGCTCCTTTTTCCTTATTTAAATATTTTGTAACAATATGAAAAGTTTGTTCGGTATATTTATCAACTTTTTTGACCACTACTGATCTGGGCTAAGTTATTTTTTTTATATACTTACTTTTATAACTGCCAAGAGATAAATAGTCACTAGTGAAATATTATTATAGGTATCTATTACACTTCTACTGACGTATCGGCTTAAGCTTGGAATTGCTAATACCATAGTACTGCTGACCGCCCAGGGTGCGTCGAACGAACAAAGATATCACCAACCGCCATCAAAATGACTAAAGGTTATTTATATTTTACTTCCCTAACAAAATCCACCAGGTGCAAATTCTTATAGCAAACTTTGTACCGTTACCATAAAACACATAAAAATCATCGCTCCGTCAATTACCCAGCCGGAAATTGCCTCAAAAAATATTCAATGTAACGAACAATCTGTGCTTCCACACCATTTCATTACATTGGCCGTCAGTAATCATCGTTTTAAACAGTTTCTGTTTTACAAATAACGAAAAGCCTTGTATGTTTAACGATACAGTATTTTTTTAAGATATTAAAAATTAGTTTAATTTTAAAGAAAATGTAAGTACCCACATCGTTAAAGGCACGTGTCTCTACTCAGTAGAAAAAACAGGAAAAGGTGGTCGTTAAAATTTCTGCATGGGTCAACGCAAAGGTTAGGCATACGAGGGGACAAATTTGGGGATCCATGGACATCATTATCGTGCCTTCAGTGTACCGTTTTTAGATTATTGTAGTCAACAATACACTTGATAGGATTGAAGGGAAAATAAAAAAGAATATTTTACACACGAGTTTATCGCTGAGATTCACAAATCAATATTTTTTGCTGTCCCATGTGTATTGTGAAGAAATGACAGATTTATTTGATACTAAAATGAAAGCTGGATATACTTTTTTATTTTGCGTAAATACTTTAGAGAATTCAGTGGAAATCAAATAATAATATGCTTTTCGGCTACTCAGAATAAATACTAACCATACTTACATGGAATGATTTTTAGTATTTTTCAGAACTGTTCATTTGTACCAAGCCTGATGGAGCCTTTAATCTTTGACATCAAGACATCAAATAAGACTACATTATTGGTACTTGACAGTTATAGCCTAGAGTTTTAATGCTTGCCATCCATGAAGGTACATACATCTAGCTTTTTGAAATCATGTGCCAATCAGAATACAAGTATCACCTGCGTTAACGGTGAAGGAAAACATCGCGAGCAATCCTGCACAACTTGGTATCATAAAGTTATCGATGATGTGTGTAGTCCGCCAACCTACTCTGGGCCAGGGTAGTGGACTAAGGCCTAATCCTTCACATTCTGAGAAGAAGCCACTGTCCAGTAATAGGCTGAAGTTATTATTATTTTATAGTACCTAAGCTACCAAAGAAAGAAAGAAAGAAGAAAGAAAGAAAATACGTTTATTTGACCCAAACTAAAGGCACACAATAATAATATATAAAAGAGAACAAAGAAAAAAAAGTAAAACAAACAGAATAAAGAATAATGATAATAATACCTACTCAGCTTTAGAGATGCATTGTGTGCCTTGTCAGCTGCACCAAATAGGTCCAAAGCTAAAAAGCTAGCAAAGCTTTCATTTTTCTACTGAACGAAAACTTAAGTACCTATATGTTTGTGCTCACAACAAAACCAATCTATCATCGAAGCAGAATAATAATAAACAATAACGAAAATATACCATATTAATATAACCAAAGAAACCCTTATTTACGACACGATTTATTAAACGATCGTACGTTAAAAACTGTGATCAAGTAAATGGTCCAAAACGTCCATCGATTTGGCCGGAAAGCGGTTATTTCGATGCCCGTTTCTTCATGGCCGGGAAAAAATACTCATTTGGGACATCTACCAGGTATATGGAGCGAAAATACTATCATTATACCCAAAGGCATTTGTGAACCGACCAAAATATATGTAAATTCCATTTAATTATTTTTATTATAGTATATTTGGGGTCTTGGGAAAGAATCCTTTATTACTTTAGTTCCAAGATTAAAAAGGTTAGGTGCTGTAACCATGTTATGTTCTTTTGTTATGGATTACTCACAATTATAGGGTAATTTCCTTAAAATAATGTTGTGTTCTACTGAGAATTAAGGTTCTGCTAAGTATCTGTCTCAAGAGTACTTCTTGGCGATTTTACAAAAGATATAAAAACGATAAATTGTTTGGATATCAGATCAAAAAATTAATAACGTTTTAATAATCTTGGATCATTTCAACAATTATTGACTGAGCCATAAATATCCTTAACATCTTTTGAAATGAAAAAACTTACCTGATTGATATTTAATAGGCGACCGTTTGGCGTCGTGCGGACACCTTGGCTCCACGATAATTTGATTTAATAAAAAATTAAAAGCATTTCGAAAACATCATAATGGTAACAACAGCATAATTGCTTAATGGCAACCCTAAATTGTGATTCCATATTATTTATTCATGAGCCGAACATCGCCGATCTTCACATGCGATCGAGCGTTTGCATCGAGACCCGAAATTACCTCTCCCATTATGTCATCAAGCGTTTTATGAATCTAAATTCTTTATGATACGAATTAAGTATCTTTTTATAATGGTCCGTGATTGCTTACACTCGCACGATTAACTGTAATAACCGTTTAACAATCTTTACAAGTGAGTATGAGATTTCTTAGTCATACATTATTAAGTTTAGGTCAAATAGCTAGAGGTCGATTCCATGAATGAGCATCACCTAAGCGCGTTTTGATTACGGTAATCATGAAGAAGGATGTATTTAGCAAAATAATTTTGACTTATTATTTTAATGCGCGATATTTTCACGGAATTGATATGAATCACAACATGTGCATAATAATGCTAATGACGATAATTTACTCCGCTTAATTTTTATAATTAGGGCATTGAATTCGGGCAGTTACAAAAACAAAAAACATGGTAGAAGCTACGAGGATAACATTTAATGATTATTTTGTTATTATAAATCATTTTACTATAACATACATAATTTTTTAGCAAAATGATATGTAGGACTTAATGAACTGAAATAATGTCATTGAATTTAGAAGCTCATCTGATTGTGATAAAGAAAAGAAGAATTTGACTGATGACTTTATTTCTCCCATTGTTGTTTAATAATAATAAAAGATCTAGAATTCTTAATCGATCGAAATAATACTGATATTACATAATAGTAGATATAATTATCTATTAGGAAGTAGAACCATAACGTTTTAAAAGCGCCCATAAAGGTCCAGTTGAAATAAAAACATTTGACTTTGACTTTGACTTTGAATAAGTAACATTCATTGAAATTTTCCAATACAGTAAATTAAAGAGAATGAGTATGTTAGAAAATTGAAATTCGAAAATATATTTGAATGGGAGTTCAAAGAGAGATTGTGGTTGTTAGTGACGTATACATATAATATAGGTAATAAAAAAAACGAATGTTTACATAATAATAAATACGCATAATAATAAAAAATACGCTGTAAACGAATAACCATGTTTCTAACAAACATGGTTATTCGTTTACAGCGTATTTTATGTGCTTCGAACTACAAATAGGAGCTTATCTTTTAATAAAACAATGGAAAACGTAATTTAATGTTTGCAAACCTTTAAAGTAGAATTTAATAACATACCTATTCGGAGTTCTTGCCGTCGTGAGGCAATATCACTTTCAATTAAAAAGCAATTTTGTAAAAAATACAACGTCACACGATATAAAGGGTTCGAATACATTTGAAATTGTTTTTGAACATAACGGTAAAACAAAAGATAGTAATTTGAAAGCCAAACGTTTGGGAACCCATCAACATCGACAGCACGATCGTTGGCCCGTAAAATTAAATGCTAATACAAATTATTATATTCAAACTAGAATGTTCCTAACAACATTATAATGAGAGACCTCTGGAAATGAGATTGCTCGTAGCGACGACTAATTTGAGTAATTCGTGAATAGATATTTTTTTTGCTGGTTGTACCCAATTTTGTACACGGAACTCGTATTGTGTGTAATTTAGAAACGTACCGTCAGTAAATAAACCGCCTTTTTGATGTTTTGTTTTAATTATGAAGGTATTGAAAGCTGCTTGATTATCACACTGTTAAAATATTAATAATTATCGTGGGTCTTTTGTGTTTTTCGTTTTGAATTACAGTTGCTGATATCTTATTATTTATACGGCTAATTGTTTTGTGTTAAACAGAACAAAATTGGGGTATTCCAGCGGTTTTTTTTTACACGTTATTGTGCTGGTATTATCTTCAAATACCGATACGAGTTTGCGGTGAGCGGCTTCATTACGAAGGAAAGTCAGCCAAGGAGCGAAAATCTGTGCATCCCATTCTCGTGTATATTATTTTTCAGGATACGGAATCGCGATACTTACGTTATCAGCGGGCTGATCTGTTCTCAAGAGTTAAATGAAAGTCTAAAGTTGAGAGTCCATATTCTCCGGATATTTCTGACTGTTTATAACATTAATTACGCAAAATGTCGTTATTTTGTGGGAAAATTGAATATTTTTCTTTCGCCTTCTTCAAATTTTGTTCAATCAATCAATCAATCAATCAAAATCTTTATTTGTGAACATAGGTACATAAAAAGGTCTTATAAATATACATTGTAGCGCTCTATGCTCTACCAACGAAACTGGTGTACAAATATATGTATGTGTAATAATAAAATTTAAAAATTAGTTTTACAAATGTCATCATTATATTTATATGTATATCATAATCATTAAATCAAATAATATTTGTGTCATACGTTATTATCATTAAAAAAATCTGCTACGGAATAATATGTCTTGTCTATTAAAAAAAATAAAAACCGACTCCAAAAAACTCAAAAACAAAACTAATAACTAAAAAGCAAAAAATAAATCTTATATTATACAATATAGTAGTTGAAGAATATTGAAATCGGTGCCAAGTAAAACATAAAAGTACTTTGCTGCTATAATAGCGACATTGAAACAACGAGTTCACGTAGAAATTGTCGAGTGCGGAGCGAATTATGCGTCGGACACGACAAATGCACTTCGCCAATCGTGTCGGTTTATCATTGCATGTTTTACTTGGCACCGACTTCAATATTCTTCAACTACTATATTGTATAATAGAAGATTTATTTTTTGCTTTTTAGTTATTAGTTTTGTTTTTGAGTTTTTTGGAGTCGGTTTTTATTTTTTGTTAAAAAATTTAATTATTTTCCAATTTTGAGTGATGGGTAGACCTAGTAAAGACGATTCTCTTGAAAAACTTTACAAAGGTCAAATGTATGTTGCCCCAAGTCGAGTGAAAACCTTAGACGGTATTGCACTATGTGATTTTAAAATCAAATAAATTACTTAGCCGACCACATGATGAAAACGCATTACGAGAAATTCACTATCGAATCTGCAATATTACCCATCTCGGCTTAAAGTGCGCATCAGTACGAATAAAATAAGCCCAAACACTATGTAGCTGCAATCAACCATTAAGGAGTTCCCTAAACTGTACTGCACCTACATCACGGACCTTGCAGTGGCAGTCATTACCCATCTCGGTGTAAAGATCTTGTCAACACGAATAAAATAAGCCCAAACACGAGGTAGTTAAGATGTACCGTTGAGGAGTTCCCTCGATCCTCTGTCGTCTCCATCATCAGATCTGCCCTAAACCTCCATAGTATTGTAGTCTCATCAGATATACACATAAATATCAAGTTTTTACCCCATGCTCGCCTACAATTTTCAAGAGATGCCCTCGATTTCTCAGGGTTTCCACCATCAGGTCATGACCTGATGACAATGGGACCAAATGACAAGCATACACTTTCAAATAAAAAAAGAATTTTTGAAATCGGTCCAGGCGTCTTCGAGAAATCGAGTAACAAACATAAAAAAAAAAAAAAAAAAAAAAAAAAATACAGCCGAATTGAGAACCTCCTCCTTTTTTTTGAAGTCGGTTGAAAATGAGATCAGTTTACGTTTAAAAAGACGGATACTTTGTTCATTTCTTAAGCATTTTGGTAATTTATTATAAACCTTTGGAGCCATTACGAAAACACTGTTCTTGTATAACGTGGTTCTTGACCTTATAAGATGCAACTGGTCACAACGGCGCTGACTGCTTACTTGGTCAAATTTATCTAAATTATTTTTTACGAACATAGACGTTTCGTATATGTACAATGAGGGCATAGTTAAAATTTTCATATTTTTGAAAAATGCGTAACAGTTGTTCCGAATTAACATCGTAAAACTACAAAGAAAAGCTTTGTGTCGGCCTAAACTAGCGATATTACTAAGATTTAATATGAATACTTAAAAAATTAAACTCAGGAGAGACGCACGAGACAGAACTCTTGCAAAAAATTTTATATGCATATTAGGATAAGTCTCCAAAACTTTATAAAGAACTAAGTAGTATTGAAGAGATATGCGATACTTATTGAAGTCTACATGTGTGTGAGTGTCAACTTGTTTATTGAAGTGAGTTCAAGTTATAATGAGTGTTTTAGTCTGTGGTAATTCATTGTGTGCGACAGACGGTTTCACTTATTAGTTTTCAACTTATTATGTTTAGTAGTTTGTTTATCTTGAAAGAAGATTTATTTCTGTGGGATGAGGAGCAAGGCTAAACGATTTGTAAGTGCCTTACACGAATGGCTTTATGGCTTACACGAATAAGTTTTGAGTTTGAGTTTGAAGGAAAGAGGCTCCCTGAGTGACGCTACCATGCACCCTGGGCAGTCAGCTTTAATACCATTGCTGACTAGCTCGTGCCGATACGACAGAAGAAGATTTCTGTCTTCTTTTTCATAATTTTGTAACATGCGAGATTATGTGACATTATTGATAGCCATAAGTCGAGTGTGATCAAGCGTTACGATCCTACATTAAGAACAAAAAAGAAGAATGTATTTTACATTTATTCATCGGAAGCAAAACAAAAGACATAATTGAATGCTTTTCAAATAATATCTTTTAAACGAATATTCTATAAAGTTTGTCGTACTCGGTTAGTAACTTAAATTTCCATTATAGCTTAAATGCTAGTCAAAGAACGTTAGATGAACACTAGATATGCCTCTTGAAACCATATTCCTAGATGGAGCATACTTCATATGTCCTTTATAACGGCCGCAATAGTTTCCGAGCAGGACAACTTGTTAGCTCATCGCTTATTAGTGCTATAGAAATATATTTTGCTTACCTAGTTACCTTTTTGTAAACGGCATCAATTTAACTAGGTAGGTGTGTGTATATATATTCAATTTAGCAGATCGTAATATTTTAAACGTTGCCCCACACTAGTAATACGTTCTCCTGTATCGTGGTTGCGTTTACACAAAAACACTGAAAAAAAAAAATATTATGGCTGCCATAAAGTTTTTGTTAGCTTTTATCAAGTAAAATGTTCATATATGGGAACATAAAGCTACTTGTTTGCTAGCAATAAAGCTAACTTTATCACTGATTTAAACAAATATCATACTAAAAATAAATAAGTTCTTAATCGTGTTCATCAGTGAAGTTGTTTAAATAAACCTTACTTGATAATTGAAATGACTGTTTCAAACAAGTTAGTTATTAGGAAAAATAATGTGTGATTATTAATATTTTGATCATGTTGACTTTATCGCCAATAATCATGTATGGTTTATAGGTACTATAATTTTCTTTTTAGGATTAAACATGAAATACTTAAACAAGTAAAATTCGCACTTGTTCGACAATCTTTTTTTACAGTGTATGCACATACATATAGAAACACCCAGACCCGTAACAACTATCTGTACATCAAACAAAACAATCGAACCCGTCTAATTGAACAATGTGTTTGCATGCAACAAGGTTTCATCACAGAATAATGATTTTATGAATTGTTAATCAAGATGAGCTGAAATTCTACTTCAAGGAATAAATAAATTCAAGAATTATTCTTGAATTTATTGTTAAATAATTTATATGAATAAGCGTTCAGCGTTCCCCTTGTGCTTCAGTAGATATACGGCGCAGTCGCTAATCGCTTAGCAATATTTATAAATAGGGCTAAATCGTAAATGATTGATTACTTATAAGTGGAGACTGGTGTGGTTTAAATGTATAATTTATTCATGGAGCCAATTATAGTTTCAAGTTCGACTAGGTTAAGGTCGCAGGTTTGGATGTTATTATTTCGTGTTTTTTAGTATTAAATAGTGCCCCACAAAACAGTTTTCACGGTTTTTCTGTGGGAACATACGAGAGACCTGTTTCCAGCTGACGACGTCATACGGCTGATGATGATGATGATGATGATAATGGTTTCAAGTTGTGTAAGTGTTACTGTAGCTATCTCTACTTATTAATACTCGCTACTGGCGTGCATGTATGACACGATGGATGAATGTAGACGAAACAAAGGGTATGTAAGGATCGTACCACGTGGCGTCTTTTGCTTCTTTCTCCATACTCTACACCCATGGGATGAAAACGTGGTGTAATTATAATAATACTTTATTTCAAGTTTGGTACGGTCTGTTATAAAAAATAGAATTTTACAATTTAGGGATCTATCGTTAAACCAAAAGAGTAATTCAGTAATTCAATTAAGTACAGATCAGGCGTCCTAGCTAGATAACGCAGTAACCTGTAATGTCCGCCAGCACCTAATTCCCACTAAAGGAGTACAAAATAATGGAGACTACTTAAGACAGTAAGGAGCAATCTACGTTTCCTATCTTATATTAAACGTGTGTAGAATGTGAGTACGGTTACGCCTTAGGCAAATTAGATCCTCCATATTTTAAATTCAAATGTACTTTTCCCGTTTTAAGTATTAAAGATAGCAGGCGCATTATAAATGAAACTCATAGCATTTGTTACATTTAAAACTAAAACATGCATATCATATCAGCCAAAGCAAAAGATGCCAAGTACACGTTGACTTCTCATACCGCATCAAATCTGTTGATGACGTCACACAAACCGTAAGATGCTACTCAATATTTACATATTCCAAGGATGGTTATGTAGCTATGCTTACCTATATGCGGCCGGAGTCTGTCATAACATGCAGCAATCCAATATCGAAGATACACAACGCGGGGCAAAGTGGAGGAGGCTTAGGTCGGAGAACGATCTCTGACACGAAGCAAGAAGGTTGAAGATGTGCTATTGTACCTATGTTGATATAGGCGAGAGCAGATACTCGTTTATTTAATAGAATTACTGTACCTAGTCTTTGGAAATTTTAAAGGTTGGTCCAAACTATAAGAATCTTAGGCGATTTTGAAAACATAAAATCTTAAGGATTTTTTATTGATCGTAGTGACGTTCTGTAGTTTTCGCATATGTATGTATGTGGTGTCCCTTTAGTACCATTTATTTCCTACTTAGGTAGTTCTAGTATTTTCTTTTTTCTGGAGTTCATTTGAAGATTTGGAGTTCAAACCTAACATTTTTTTTTTATTCGCCATGAGAGATATTTAGTTTCTTTTCAATTAAAATCTTAAAGAAATTGAATTACGTATCAAGTTACCTCAATGAATTATATTGAATTGATTCAATTGATAAAGTGGTTTTTTTAAAAACTTTGTCCTTCACTTCGATTTCTCTTGTACAGTTTAGAAACATTTATCTTCTATGAGTATTTTATTCTATTTATCATCCACGGACTATCAGATACAGGTCTGATATTCTGTGCTACTAATAGGCCATTCAAATATTTCTTCAATATGAAGCTCGAACCTAGGCCACGTAGCAGGAAAAGCCAAACTGTGCTGTCATAATCCACTATCGAACACCAGCCTAAATGGTCGTCATACATTGTAATAATCAGTGGCGTGCGGTTCATAACTGGACAAAAAGACACTACCTACCCTACATAACTATTTATAAATACACATACATCATTATTTAATCGACAAGACGACGAACCAATACGATCATGCAGTAGGTTTTTTTTTGGTAAGTAAGCCTTTAAAATGTTCTGCCTACCTCTAAAAACTCTGTGCACGCCGCTGGTAATAAGTAATCACCGAGTTAGGCAAATAGAATGGTCATCGTAGTTCTAGGGATTTAAACAGAACTCTTGTATCGTATACTTTTGAAATAATTCGGTTTATATTCAGCAATCATTTATTTGTCAGAAATTACGGTGTTTTTCTATCTCAAGGAAATTACTACTGCGCATCTTCTCGATATATACGCAAGCAATTTATGTCATCCAACGGTACGGAATGGCCATATTCATCGGTGACAGAATACTGGTGTTCGGTGTTATCAGAATTGACACTTACATATTCTGCTCAGTTCCACACGCCAAAGAATACTACGTTCCTGACCAAGTAAAGAAGCAAAATACAAAGAAATGATTTATAGCACCACACGAACAAGTTGGAGCCTATATCTTAACGACCACTAATCAGGAGACGACATAATAAAAGTGAAAAAAAAAAAAGTACGTCCCACATAAATATTCGAACAGTGCTCCTTTCAGATGACGTCGTTTGAGCATAAATATTCTCTGACTTGAATGAAAGCGAGGATGCTATACTGTAGGTAGTGGTGGGAATGTGTGGGACTTTTTCAAATTAGAACTATGCGAAATTACCCTGTATCCACCCAAAAATTAGGAAGCGGTGTTCCATTGTACACATTGTGCCAGTGCCGTTATTAAGTCCCATGTAAGAGGCGGTGAGCAGAAAATACCAATAACAGTTTGCTCGACCCGGGAATATAACTTAAGATCTCGTGGTAAACATGTGCTTGCGACTACTAGATCAAATATTTATTAACATTTATTATTATTTTATGGCATTTTTAGGATTATTACCAAAACAATGAAAAATAATAGGTTTTAATTAAAATGGAATACATGTTTAATAATAAAACAAGATCATATGAAGGTTGTCTCGTGAAGACTTGAAATAGTCAATTATTTATAATTAATGCTCAATATAAATTCTAGTTTAATTAAATATTTACTTTAAGTTTATGATGAATTTCTGTATCAATAAGTTAATTGAAGTATGCGATGAGTTATTTATTATGATAAAGATTAATCTAATTTATAAAATGTATGATTGTAATGTTTATTTTTATTTGTATGGGTACTTTAAAAAGTATTTTGAGTTATAGATAAGTGGATGTTTTTGTACTAAAATCTAGCACTCAAGGAAAGAGTTGATTATTTGTAAGGTATATATATTTAATTAAATATATATGTATGTATATATAAATACGGCACATCTCTTCATCGCTTCCTATGTGTTGCAGCCATTTTGAGTTAAGAAATTTATAATTTTATGTATCTTTCTTATTCTCAACCCAACCTAATTGTTTGTTTGAGTCATCTGCTAAAGCCTTTTCCCAACTACTTTGAGGTTGTCTTATAATCTAAGTAGATACGGAAAAATATCAGTATTTTATATAAAGTGACTGTTATCTGACCTCCGCCACCCAATTAGTGGAAGACACTGATACACTTGTTAAACTGGTTGACAGACTTTTTGGGCGATTCGTAAAACACCCGGGACCAATTGCTTAACGTGATTTGCGTACACGGTCTCAAAGTGTGAAGAACGGTCATTCATACAAGGACTGACGGCAGCAAACGCTGCTAAAACTCACAAATCAACTGATATGCGCCTAAGCTATATAGAAGTAGTATATTTTTCTTAAAACCCTCAAAAATTGTTGTCTAAGTAGTTTTATATAGGTTTCTTTAGTTAACCAGCCCACCTCCTACCACACGGCAGCACGCAGCATTTAAAAGCAAAGCCTTAAGTGCTAACCGCCGATTATCCAGATTATATGACCATTGTAAATCATCTAATACGTTAGCCCTTTCCTCTGCTCTTCGGTATGGACCTGTGTGAACTATGAACTATAAAATTGAAGTATTGCCTTTATCACACAAAAGGGTCCATATCTCGTTATATAGGTCCAACAATGGAGGTTTTGTCGTAAAAATTGCAAATAAGCCGGTTTTTATTATAGATGGGCCGACAGTAATGAGATGGACGGACGGAATTTATTGTAGTAAAAATGAGTATCAAATTTCTATATTAAGCTTTTGATGTGAGCTTCGAAGGGGGAAAATGGACTAGGACAATTTTCTACCTATATGTTGTGTGTGTTTTTTGTTTGAGATAACAGTTTAATTAGTGAATAGACAAAGGATTGTCTATTCACTAATTAGATAGACAAAGGATTGACAATCTGAAATAATAAAGCTTAGGTCTATGTTAAAGTTAATAAAAGAAGATTAGATCACCATTAATATGTTAACAAATTGCAAAAAGTTAATGCAAGAATGTTTCGTATATCTGTATCTCCATAAATAGCTGCTATGCCTTAACTATATTCTACCTAAGGGCGGGTCCTCTCACATATCATTTGCAACTTACTATTTTAGTAAACGGTTTAAAGCAACAAAAGTCGTTAGATTAGCGAATCTTATGTGTAATGTAAACATTGGTTACATGGTATTTTGTACACTGGCAGCAAAACCACCGTATCCAGGGGAGTTTGGGATTCACATTTGTTCGTATTATCACGCCAGTATTCCCCGAAGGGTCAGGCAGAGGTGTGCTATATTGTACATCCACCTTTCGCCGATGCCGTTAATAAATACTATAGGATAGGAAGCAATTCCAAAGGCCGAGCTAATATTGAGATTTTCACACAGTCCCAATAATACCTACTGCCTGGCCAGGAAAACTAGTCCAGGATCGCATGTTCAGCGTCCGCGCATGCGACCATTAGAAGTCGTAATTACATTTATATTTCGTTAACCCGTATTTTCAAAAAATGATGGTGTTCCTAACAGATATTTGATCTCCTCAAGGTCAACAAGGTAACCTTTGGTCAAAGAATCTTTCAACTTAAACGTGGTACGTTTATTTCATATTTTGTGACTGTCATATTATTGATGTTAACAATATAATACTCGAGGTTGCTGTAACGACTATTCGTGAACATTTTCAAGTGGCATCGGATTGCGGACAGCCAGACGGGTGTCCCTGAAGTCTAGACAATGGAACGTTAGATGCCAATAAGGACACTTATACTGGAACAACGAGTGTTACGCCTGATAGTAGAATGTTTGCAAAGAAAGTTGAGACGGCTGCGAGTCTATTGAAAACTGTTTTAACTTGCAAAGTTAACAATATTGTGTCATGAATATCTTCTTCATACACCGAAGTATTCTAACTAAGGTTCTCTTAAGTCTATCATTTGCTTCTGTAATTTATGATGAGTTTATTATTCGCTGACTTTTTATTTCTTTTATCTGAGATTTTAACATTGCCTTGTTGGTAGACGTTATCTACTTATCAGAAGTATATCAATAACGCTGCTCACCTTATTCGTCAAAAATGTTTACAGCTTTCCTTATTCCCAATGAATAGTAGTTTGAAGAAACGAACAAAAACACATTAAAAATTGCAAGTTGTGCAGTGACTCTTCCTAATAATAATATAAATTTTACTTGAAAATTCCTTTTCATTCCATGACGCAGACCTAACCGCAGTTTTTAAACTTAAAACCGCATCTTTAAATCGGTCTCCGCTGCCAATAACACGATGTTTCCAATTACCACCAATGCGCAGTCAATCACAGCCCTGGCAGGCAGTTCATTCGACGTCACAAACTCCACAACTTCTCATAACAGTTTACTGTGCGCCTTGAAGGCTTGCAAATTATATCCTTTTTGGTACGTCCACGGAAATTTGTATCTTTTAAAATATTAGACGTGTTCTTAAAGAAGCAGCAGAAAATATGAGGAACAACAAAATATATGATTTTTTAAAGTTATTAAAATTTTAGTTGGCAACAAAAGTTGACACAATATTAATAGTATCTCATACCGTAGCAGTGAATTACATCCTACATTTTAGCCACTGCTATTTTTGTTTTTAATGTCAAATCTTGCAAAGTAAGATCAGCATTTTATCTTTCTAAACACAGCCTGTGAAAACTCAAACTCAACATGACAGAAGAAAAAAATGTACTTACCACCTTAAATCTTGACGAATGTATATTTAGGTAGTTAAAAAAGCAATTTTAGATACTAGTGGTTGCTAGGCTTCACCGAAACCACTCAAAGCCACCCACACAATACATTTTCATCTCGTGGAAACGTCAAAGATTGTCGACAAAGTGTCAATGGAAAGGGTTACGCCTACATACTTCCTACAGGTTCCAAGCTCAGAGTTTCTTAAGACGCCGTTTATCATACCAATAATATAATACACTAGCATTAACATCATAAAGCCTCAAAGAACTGTCGATACATAGATCATGTTACGCAAAAGGTTTGATAATACGTTTTTAAATTACATATTTAAAAGCTATCGGACAGTTATTGCTAAAATCGACTGGATTAAAATCTGTTTGATATAATATTGTATTGTATAGCTATCCAAACACATGATGCTTTCGACATACTTGCATAAAATCAGAATGTTTTATTCAAGCGTTTTGGAAAATAGGTCTAAGCCATATTTTATGTCTAACCTCAAGAATATTATAAAGAATGATGCACTGCATAAATAATAAATGTATGGTGACTTGTATTTGAGAACAAAATAAGACGGTATAATGACGTAATCAATTGAAATAGGCTAGTTACAGTTGGCGTCTTGTTAAATGTCAAATCAATCTGCTGCATATTATCGTTAGGCACATAATAATGATGGCATCCGCAGTGGATAATATAATGATTTTGATGAGTCAGTGTTAAGTAGGATGACACGGTTGGCGCAGTGGCTAAGTGATTAGCTTTCTGCGTCAGGTGTCGCGGGTTCGATTCACGCACGGAACACATATTTGTATAATCTACTGAAAGTTGTTTCGGATCTGGTTGTGTGTGTATGTGATATGTCTGTAAAATGTACCCACAACAGGAGAAGTCCTAGTGTGGGGCGATTTTTTATAAAAAAGAGTGACAAAAAGATACTTTTGTCTTCTTTATATTTATCACTCATAGTCTTCTTCAATCATGTTTATGCCGTAGTGGTAAGACAAAACAGTCAGCAGTATTAGTATCAAGGTTGACTACTAGAACCCAGGTTGCGCCAAACAATTTGTGTTTCGACACTAGTTGAGGCCCTTGTTTCGATACTTGTGGAGCCTTTTTGAACGTTGCTCCACACTAGGAATAATTCCTGTATCGTGGATGCGTTTACAAACACTTATATTCACAAACACAAACACACAGACCCGAAACAATTATCTGTCGATCATACAAATATTTGTTCCGTGCGGGGATCGGACCCGCAACACTTACCGCAGAAAGCTAATCGCTTAGGCACTGCGCCCACCATGTCATCATTTACATATTCTGTCATATCCTGCGCAATATTTAATTGAAATCATGCTAAATATATTATAAAAACAGTCCAAAAATAACATTTCAAACTCATCAACGATACTGTCAAAAATAATATAAATTTCTGCTTATCCAACGTAATGAACGTATAATCTCCATTTATCACTAATAACAGCTACAACTCAAAACACTTAATGCTTTCATTACTGACATAAAAAGCCTTTCACGTCCCTAATTCGTTGTCAAGTGCCATGAAAAAATTACGTGGATTCTCAACGACAAATCTAGTTACCATTTTATATGTACTCATTTAAGCATTGAGTTTCGAATGACGTACAATTATTATGACGATGACTAGACAGTGAGTGAATTGGATTACACACTGTTTTGACGTTTGTTGAGGGGAATGGCAGAGTTCTATGTAATCAACTCAGTTGGCATTGTAATTTTTGCTATAAAGGATGTGTCATACAGATTTATTGTCTATTGCTATATTGTTGAGGACATGTAAATAATAGCTACTTACGAGTATTGTAGATGTCAAGAATAAACGGTCTTGTTGGGGATTTGATTTTTATTACTTTTCAATCGTTTTTTTCTTAGATATGTTTCTTAATAACCTTCGCTATGACGACTCTTTGTGAAAGTATAAAAGTTGTTGTCTAGAGCAACGGTTCTCAAACTTTTTTGGCAGCGGAACCCTTACGGAAAACGAAATATTTGACGGAGCCCCTTTATTAATAATCATATAACTTAACATTAACATTTGCATCTAATGGGAGGTATGAAATTGTCTTTTACTTTTCATCAATTGTTAGATGTCAGGCTTGATAGAAGAGAGTCGACTATGAACAGAGTGACCATTATTTTCGCTCAACCCCCACAGACACTTTGCGGACCCCTATGGCTCCGCGGAGTACACTTTGAGTATGGCTGGTCTAGAGATTTTGAACTAGTATTCGTTTTGAAGATAAATTTAATAAATATTATTTGGATGACATGCCTATTTACGTTCTAACAGACCGATATTAATTTTAGAATATTTATTAGTTTTTAACTTGTGTTGGTGGACAGCTATCCGGCTGCCGAAGCCCTTACACGTAGCAATTGCCTGTCATTATATTTAATTCCCAGTAATAGCACAAAGTTTGGAACGTTTTTGTTTTTTGATATTTTTTACAGATTGAGAAATAATTAACACTCAAAATATTCACAATTTTGTCAGAAGCCGACAGCTTAACGATACTCTTAACGATGATAATTTAAAAAGAGCCATTCTTTTTTCATAATTATCACTTGTATATTCCGTAGACACTGAAAGCATTACATCAATTAACGAGCAGACCAAGGGAACTAACCTACATTCACAATTGTTGCGTGCCCGAATCACTAATTAAATACTACTTTAGAACGTTTATTCAAACGACTATCTACTTCATTAATGCACAATTAATTGCTTTTGTAATAACTCTTCCATGATATTTTGTTACATTTTAAATTATTTGTATAGAGCATACATAATTTGGTTGAGACGAGAGAATTATTGATTTAAACTATTCTAAAACACACCTCAAGTGATAACCTAACGACGCTTGTCTTTCATCCACAAGTCTGAGTTGGATCTCAGTGCGCACTTTTGAGTTTTCCGAATCATGTGCGGGTCTTGACGAAAAAGAGAAATAGCATTGAAAAAAGAAAAATGGAGAGAACTTCATCATCATCAGCCAGAAGACGTCCACTGCTGAACGAAGGCCTCCCCCAAGGGGGGGTTTGCCATAATCCCCACGCTTGGCAGGCGACTTAGGGATCGTAGTGGCTCACCCATTAGTAAGAGGACGCTGCTGCCTGTCCTCCGGTGTCTGGCCGCAGTTTTAAGACGTACCCGAGTCTTCTTCACATAACTTCATCACATATATCAAAAAGAGCAAGGCTCCTAAATCAGAAGAAGAACGAAAACATCTTGCGTAAATGATAAAGAAAGGAAACCCTGCAGATCTCAGAGGGTTTCAAAATGTTCGGATTGTTGTGTGTAGTGTGACAACTTGCATCAGACCAGCGTGGTCTACTAAGGCCTAAAACCTCCTCATTCTGTGAAGTGATCCGAACTAATCAATGAGGTAGTTTTTATATTATTTATTTCCTAAATCATAAGAGTTTGACGGCACGGTTGGCGCACTGGTTGAAAGATCTGTGTCAGAGAGCTGTGTCGCTGGTTCGATTCTCGCACGGAACAAATATTTGCACGATCTACAGATAGTTGTTTCGGGTCTGGGTCTTTGTGTACGTGATATATGTGTTTGTAAACGCACCGATACAGGAATTATTACAAGTGTGGGATAAAGTTTAAAAAAATGTTTGAAATTTTATTAAGTATGTTTTGTTTACATACAACGACTTAGTCTTCACTTATAATAACTGAATCCGTTTTATTTGGTGGGCAATTACAATAAAAGGCATGATACAAGCAGACAAATGGTAAAGGCAATTTTTTAAAAATTATGTACTGAACTAAACGTAAAGGATTATCTTAAAAAAACCTTGTTTAATAATTCAAGTGCTATCAAATACTAACTTTGGATTTAAATATGGATGTTAAATAATATAATCAACCACTAGAAAATATATTGCTTTCCATAGTTATGCATATACAATATATAACTTAATCTATATCGTATTCACATAATCCTTAAGCCGATCTCACCGTTTTTGTATCTACTAGACATTTATATCTTTATTCTGAAATCGTAACATAAAGTACGAGATCTTAACTTCGTATTAGATATAGTTGTCGATTTAATGTTAAATGCTTTCATAATCGATGGATTTAATTTAGCATAAATTATGGTATAATGTATAACTATCAAGTAACAAAAAATTCTTGGACCGTTATTTTTCAATTTTTCAATGGAAATGGGAATTTTTAGTGTATGTTTTTGACTGTCAAACTGTAAAATGTAATATTAAGTGGTCTGATCCAGAACCAAATACCAAGTTCTGGACTACAGGTCCAAATATATTTTTGTACATTTACATAGGGGGAAGTCCCCCAGTGGCGGACACCTAAGGTTTTCAGAAAATAAATTATAAACGACTTCGAGAAATGTAGCTTTATTCATGAATAAGTTAAGTCCACAAATTATAAAATCAAAAGCAATCATAAAAAATACAACTTCTGCGTAAACATATTTAGGAAACTTAGTTAAGTTTTGGTAGGAAAAAATGCAATCTTTGACATTGGCACCTAGTACCGGACAGATTTAACTTCTAACCCAAAACGCTGAACACTTTAAAACATCGTACATCGATAACATATATATGCATCTCCACATTCAGCAATGTCTGCACATGCTTCACGAGCCCACCCTTGGAGCTGGAGCATTGTATTCAGTCTTTGTCATGGTCCTCTAAGTGTACTTGCAAGTAGTTCTTCCTATGTTAGACATTTTAGTGAATGGTTCCTTTTTCTTAGCTTTATCTCCACTTTTTCCTTTGGCGTTCACACCTTTGATTTGTTTCCCTTTCCCTTCTATTGCTTTTTGAACTTAGATCCCAGTGGATTCTCTTGGAGAGTCTGTCAATTCTTCTAAGACCAAATTATTCGACAATTTTGCATTGCAGGACGTCGATGAGCTAACCAAAGCGAAATCAATGTAAGTCAGAAGTGAAGGAAATTGCTATCAAATATTAATATAAATTTCTATCAAATAGGTAAATTGTGTGTTGACGGGGATACGTAATCTCCAAGATTACGTATTTCATACTAAAACTGTTTAGAAAATTAATAAAAACTTTCACCGTCTACGAATTATAATAGAACACTATCTTTATTGAAAAATAACATAAACAATAAACACAAGATCATAGCTGTAATACTCACTTGGAATTTATGTTACGCAGTGCTTTCCCGTCAAAAACAGCAATCAACCGCTCCCACCGTGACCGTTCGCCTCACTGGCAAACCTCGTCCCGTGACCCTATATAGATACGTTGCACCGCGCCCTTTTCAATGATTTTTAAATCGAATGCATTTTTATTTGTCCAGATAGTGCGAGTGTCCGACGCTAGGTGCCGTCCGGCGTTACGGGACTTCCCCCTACATATAACACTAGAAACGTGAAAATCAAAATGGAACATCTAATTCAATTCAACTTTGTAAGCTTTATAATAATAATGCCGTGTCAATATTAAATATTCCAGAATGCAGAACGATAGAAATTCAATTCAAATAAATGCGACAGAATCTTAAGTAACAGTTGAAAATATTCCGAAAGTCATTCAAGTTATTTACTTGCAATAGGTATTAAATTATTATTTGTTCATGTATCTTGTGAGACGAATATACAAATAAATCTGTTAAAACTGACTACCTCATTGGTCTAGTATTCGCAAGTGCGACTGCTGAGCGTTAGGTCCTGGGTTTCATTCCAGGGTCGGGAAGTGTTTTTGGGTTTTTCTGTACGGAAATTCTCAGTAGTAGCACGGAGTCTGGAACTGTGCCCGGTAGATGGCAATATGCTCGTACTACACGGGACTGAATTACGGCATCGGCGAAATGTGTGTGTAAAGTAGGTACACCTCTGCCTAACCCTTGGAGGAAAACAGGCGTGATATTATGTTATGTTTGTGTTATTTTTTAAGGTAGGTTTTATTTTGTTCGCACTAATGAATTACAGTTATATAGAAAAGCATTGTAGGTACCCAAGAGGATACATTTATTTTCATTTATTTAAACAAACTTCAATCTTAAATCAGAGCCCCGACCACGCTATAGATAAACCGGATTGCAACTAAAAGTTTTCTATTGAAAACTGCAAACCGCCGGCGCTGCGTAGGACAACCTCTAATTACGAAGTACGCCGGAACTGTGACTGGGTCGCCTATGTTACAATGTTATATTTACTAGTATAGTTATTATGTGAAGGTAGCGTTGAACTTGTTTTTATTGCATGTCACATACATTCGCACCTTTTCTATCTTTCTACGTTACTGTGTTAAGATTTAATTTGACAGAATTTTCATGAATAAAAACTCCTTCTCAAATTAAGTTTGGTGGGAAGTTGACACTAGTACTGCTTTTCCGTCTACCTACATTAGGGTTGCCATCCCCAAATTCGGAAAACCGGGATTTGAAAGTGGAAATGCCAGGACAATTCGGTTTTAAAACAGGACGCAGTATAAGAAAACAGTGTCAATGAAATTCAATGAATAGCAATTACAATGTTTTATGAAATTATATATCAGGACGCTACTTAATAACTATCCAGGATAACCCAGGATACTGCAAAAAGCAGGACATGTCCTGAGAAAACAGGACGGTTTGAAACCCTAACCTACATCTTATTAATGCCTTTAATTACTGTGGATCGTATCCGTCATGAAAGGCCATTAAAACGCTATAGGTACCTACATTTCTTGATGTTTGTTGCGGTCACTGATAGGCCAGTCAAAGCTTTTGTGGTCGCTAAATTCATAATAAATAGTTAATTAATAATAGTTCATTCATAATTTGCTTATACGTAAAGCTAGTAAGTATCTCACGGTGTATTAGTCAAATAATGTTAGCCTTTTCGGTACACGGGATACCTCAGGGAGCATCGCATTTAAACGACCATTTCAACCTTTAATTGAAGTCCCTAAAATACTTTAAACTGTCTAATAACCAACGATCGAATAACACCACATAGCTACAAAAAATAAAGCAACTCTTCTATAATCTTATATACCGTAATTAGAGCGTTTTATTACACACTTGCGCGAACGACGTAGGATATTTGGCTGCAGACTTCGTTAAGAGAACGGTCTAACCAAAGCCTGGAGTTTATTTCTCATTAAAAATAACGGGCACTCAACCGACGGTGTGTTTAGGTTGTACCGAGGTCCTGGCTGTATACTTATGGAGGTACCAAGCTTTAGACTCTTGTGGTTTTTAAGACTGTAGACTGAACGGTTGAAGGTTGTTGAAGGCAGTAAAAAAATGTCTAGACAGACACAGAAAGTAATAATATGTTATTCCTGTTATGATAATAGGCATAACGTATATTTCTGTTTATGTAACAATGAAGTTCTACTATATCTATATATATATAAAACACAAAAATTGTTTCTACCTATGTCCGTTATAGACTTTGATACCATCCAACCGATGTGCCCCAAACCGTTTTCATTAGAAAGGCAATAATGCGAAGATGGTACTAAAACAATTCATTCTTTTTTAGTGTAGTAGCAAATGCGGGGTATCCGCTAGTATATTATATATCTCTACTTAACACAGACCCTAGAAGCAGATACTGAATGGTGTAAAAACTTAATATAGAACAAAAGCTGACATGCGCAATAACATAATTTACATAGAAGAATTACCGAAACACCTTAAATCCCGGTATATGTATATCAGATTTTTAAAATTAGATTACTTTGCATATATTCCCCTCACTAGCGACATGACTCTCGCCGATATTTTCTCAAATCCATTATAGAATGCGGCGTCACTGAACTCATTTTTCACATTACATCGTCGGAAACCAGTAATGTATGCAAAGTGCGAACAATTTCATGGTATATCGATCTTCATGGTATAATCTATCGGGGACTATCAAGTCGAAGCAATAATAGGTCTGGGCAAGTTGTAAAGACTTAGTCCATTTTGCAAGGAAAAGTTGAATTTATTTTTAAATGATATTGATCCATACTTGGACTTGTGATTAGCTGTGCTGTTTTCATTTTGCGACACACGGTTTTATGTCAACTTGTATTATGCATAGGGCAGAGAATAGTATTCCAAATACCTGCGTACCCGCGTTTTCGAAAGAAGATCACTTTAATGTGTCGATGTTGAGGAAAACTGGCACTTAGAGTAGCCGACCTTCTTTTTACTAGTTGATGTCTTAAAGGGTTAAAGTAAACCAGTGCGGTATTTGTAAAGAAAATTTTACGCGGTCTGTAGTCTTACCTGATGCCCAAATAAAAATGAGACAACTGCTAAAATTCAATTTTTTCCATGGATTTGGTAGATTGAAAATTATAAAAACGCACGAAACAACTACAAGTTCAGTCAGTCGTAACCATAAGTTCGAATAAACCTTTGCCTCTATTTATTTATTTAATTCAATTAAATTAATACACCAACAGTTTATAGATACAGTATTAACTTATGTAACTTAAGGCACTTTTTCATACGTATAGACAAATCATAATGTACCTAACACAAACTTTTTTTTTTTCACTTTTACATGTGGAAAAATTCTCCCTTTGTAAATCCGGGATTTAACTTTTATAAGACAGTCTTACTATAAATATTCTACAATGCTAAATTACAAAACAAAATAAGCCATTTCACACATTAACCTAACCAAGAAAGCAGAAACGAACTTCCTAAAGAGAATCTACGACAAGTTGTCAAGCACAAGTAACTAAACGTGCCATAGGAAGCAAAACAAAGGAAAACCACAGTCCGAACTCTAGACAGTGGCAAGGTGAACGATTCAACACGCCGTCTGCCACCGCAGGTCAGCCGGGCCCGTTCGAGAACTTTCTATTGCACTCAGCAAATAAGCCGGGGGACTAATTAGTACATTCGGTAGAACGTACGGAACCCGACAAAAGGGCCAAGTTTGTGATTGCGACACTATAACGAGCCTTGCTTTGTGTTCTGTTCTATTATATTTCGCTGAAATTCTGTGGCCTTTTCTCGGTAATGTTTAAACTTTTATTAATTTGTATGCTCTACAAGTTTCTTTAATTAGAACCGATAAAAGTTAGTTACAGTTTTTCTCTTTGTTGTCATATTTCTTTTGTGTTTTGTCTCATGAGATTCATTTGAGTGTCCTAAAGAAACTAAGAATATTTTTTCATCGAATTATAATGTTTGATACCTTTTAATAATATTGATAAACACATACTTAAGAAGACACTTAAAAACTTCCTTTTATCTTACATTTTCAGTTTAACCGACAGATACTTGTACGTACAAATGGCAAGAATTTCTTAAAAATAAAAGAGAGTCATTCAATTTCACACCTGGTTTGTTCTCTCTTCGTCCAAAGTTTCCTATGGGAGCTAGAAACGTGTTTGCAGCGACGGTGTCGTGTGTCAGCTAATTAGTGCATGCGTTGACGCGGAATGAGTGGTGATGGAACGAATGCAAAGGTGCGGAGTGAAACGCTACGGTGACAATGCGGATGGTTAGCTTTTTTTTTAGAAAAATGTTGAAATAACGTTGTGTATGGTAAGGTACCCTCGCATTGCAACATGTAGATACAGAACATGTCGATATTGAAGGTGAATGTAGTTATTGTTTTTAGACAACATATTGAATTTCATTCGTCCCGGGACCCTGATGTTACTTGCTACGTCAGTATCAAGGGACACGCAGACAACTGATTTAATGTTCGTATTTTTTTTAATGTTTAAACTTTTACCCTTAAATATTGTTCAATTCATATACATACAAACTGAAATCCAAAATATAACTTAATTTATTCGTTCGTGTGTACCTATCGTGTGCATTATATGCGTCTAGACTAACACCAGTAATATTAACTTCAATGGGAGTTTAGCAAAAGGAGCCAATTCAAATGTAAATGTTATTTAATAACATTAAGTCTATTAATACACGTGCGCTGAAACTAACGACGTATCATTAACGATGAGGGGCGCCCCACAGAATAAAGATACGCGAATCACTCTCAAAATGTCGCTAAAGCGTGATAATACGCAAACTCAGACCACATGTTTTGTTCACATCGAAGAATAATAATAAATTTATGCCCGCTGTCATTGCAGCCTCCTCAACCCTTGCACACAGCCTAAAAAATAACCACACAAAGTTAATACCGAAGCGCAGTATGATAAAATTAGTATATGGTATAAATTTTGCTAGGGTCACATAAAGAGGGTTGAACACTCTATGAATTAGGGTAAAGGGTCAATAGTGGGCCAGATAAAGATGGGCTGCAACAAATTGTGTGCTCTACGGCTTTTGTTATCGGTCCCTGCTGTACTTAATTGTGCTTTTGTCCAGTATTAGGGGCCGTCCCGTGATTGGCCAACTTCCACTGAATTTGACCCGGGACTAAAATAATATAAATGCGAAATGGTACGTAATTGATTTCATCTCAATTTCAGCTCCATTTGTATTATGTTTATTCAATTTCCAATTTTCTTCTGGTTTTATTGTAGACGGAAGAAATCAAATAATTCAGTCATCATCCAATGTCTGGATTATTATTATTGTATATTTCATTATTTCTATTTCAGGATATTCTGCAAGCTTTTTAGTGCTTAAAATATTATACTGAATTATTGTCTCATTGGTCTAGTAGTTATAAACGCGACTGCTGATCGTGAGGTCCTAGGTTCGATTCCCAGTACACGAAAAGCTTTATTGAGTTTTTTTTTTGTATGGAAATTCAGATGCAGCACGGAGATTCGAATTGTGCCGGGTAGACATCTCAACACCACATGGACCTTATAACGACATCAGCGAAAAATAGGTTATTGAAAGCTAGTTATGAATCAATCTTAAAATTTAAATCGCTATCATTATTCAATGCTATTCTCATTTTTTTTTAAATCGCCTACCCTAACCTAACCTAATTTGGCAGACGCAACAAATGTTAGCTCTAGTGTCATTGAACTAATTCGTTCTGGGAATGAAACAAAAACATATGTCGTATCAGCTGCAGGTCCTTGCGTGCAAGTCGCAACTACGTTTAGAAAATAGATCAATAATAATATATTGCTATTAAATCGAAACTGTGGTACCATTTCTTGTCTTCACATTATTTTTAACCACATGTCGTGTTCGGCTTTCAACACATGTATTTAATTATAATAATTAAGGTCTATTATGAATGTGGCTCAAAACGTTGGCCGACCATTTCTAGGTTGCGCGTAAGCAATTTGGTATTAGGTACAAGTATCGACTTCTAAAGGATGCCGTCCATTGCTCTGCAAGTATTCATAAAATCCATATATCTAAATACTAAGAAATACATATATAGTTTTGCTTGAGAGCAACGGTTTGCTGACTGTTTAGGATTGAAACCGCATTTCATATAGAATCGATAGTTGAGGGAAAAATTAAATACAATTTATGGGGGAACGAGGTATGGTGTTCCTCCATTGAAAAGGGAGGATCCTCCGACCAGGCAAGGTGGTTAGCCTGGCGGGCCGAAGCCCGACGGTTGATTTCGGACATTCGTATATGTGTTAGAATCATTGTAAACGCTCGTAGTGCGATTCAGGGTCACTCCGATAGATGGCGCTTTACTTTTTGCCATGTTGTGAGTAGTTGTCGCTACAAATTCTTTTATTGATTCGTGTAGCGAATCGTTGTTTAACCTCATTATAAAATACAGTTGATTTTATAATTACTTGCATTATTTAACGTCATCCTGTATAACAATGGATTTATATCTTGTTGGCATTAGTTGGCGTGTCCAGACAGGGACAAAAAGCTTTTAAGGCTGTAACACAATACACTATAAAATATACGAGTACGTTCAACACCTAATTAACTGTTAGCCTATTTGAAACCAGTTTTTGCATAAGCTACGGTTTTGTATTTGCATAAGCGTCCACATGAATTAGAGGTAAGCCTACACTCTAATAGCTTAGAGATTTTAACACCCACAAAAGGTCGAATAAATTTAGTTCGTGAACACTGTCTTTTTTTTTAATTCAGCGTTGCCCCTCATTAGGTATAATTCCTGTATCGTTGGTGAGTTTACAAACACATATATTCACATACACAAAGACCCAGACCCGAAACAACCATCTGTAGATCATACAAATATTTGTGCCGTGCGGAAATCGAACCCGCAACACAGCGTAGCAGTCGTCAAAAATTAAGGTTTTTATAATATGGACGTTGTCTATCTACTGGATTTCTTTAAGATAAGTTTATATAATTTCCCTAAAATACTGTACGTGATTATATTCGCACGTTACTGCCTGGCAGGATTAATCACCAATTTTGCCTGGGTATCTTCTAACTAAACCGTTTTTACTAAGCTCGTAAAGTTTAAATTTTCTCCGAGTCTACCCTCCGGCTACTTTATTTAATTTTCATAGTACATACCAGGTGATAGTGATTCTACGAACTGATTGGATTTCATATCATCCTTCATAACATCCTGCCGGCGTTTCTTGTGCTCAAAATAATTTCATGTGAGCTAATTAAAATACAAAAGGGGGCATCAAAATCTGATAAGAGGCTTAATAATTTACTCATTGTTAACTCTCTCCCGGTAACTTCAAACAGTATGCAAAGTCTTTACTCAAAACAAAATCATGTGTAATCAACGTTCCCATTTAATTTTATATGTTCATGAAACTCCTTTTGTCGCTTTATCGGATTAATATCTCAATCGCCCCTGTCATTACCGCAATGACCACTCCTGAGTGCTATCAGCATATCATCCTGCTCTTCATGCCACTTCGTGGCTAACGGACAATCGCATTAGAGTACGCCTCAAAAACGGGCTTTCACCGCGAATCGCCATCCTAAATAAACAATAGCAAGGAGGGGCACAGCTTTTAAACGATCTCCAGCGGCTCAGCTGACAGATTAGCTCACCCTATTAACAAATTTAAATTTGTCGTTCATAACTATACTTGAAGAACTGTATCCCAAAGGTATAAGGTTTAGTTTTGTTTGAAATTTGTGGAGCCCAAAGAATTTTGGTTTTGTATGCAGATGGGTTTGTCTGATAGGTGGTTATAGAATTTTTGAGGCGACAGAGGGGTGTGATTTGGCCACGTGCTAATGTATAGGTTTGATGGTTTTATTTTCATCACAATGTGATGTTACTTTGATTGGAATTCGTATACAGGGCAATTTATTTACTAATACCAACGAATATTTTTTTCTGAGCACATAATAAGTAGAATTGAATATGTCTTCATGAAAAAGAGTTGATGGTGAATGAACAAATAAATAAATGTACTTTAATTTTTACAAAATATATTCTAGTATTTTATCAAGTTACTTAAAAGCACTTACCAGGACTGTAACTAAAAACATCTTCTAAGAAGTCAATGGTATGATTATTTCTACTAATGTAGGTACTATAGTTACTTACATCTCCACTAATGTATTGTACTGTACATAACAGACAATGATTAAAAGAGTAAAGTACCTTTCTGTAATTTTAATTGCAACTTCGAAGAAAAAGCTACTGAAACCACCACAAGTACAATAAATACCAAATAATTTTAAAATCGAATTGAAACTTCACACACAGACAAAAGCGTTACTCGTTAAGTTGGTAAGATCCTCGTGGGACACGAAGCACATGCGTCTCGTTATAATTAGCGAACAATGTTTGGCTTTAGCAAATCCCTTTGGGGCGTAAATTAAGAGATTCTGCTCTCCGGACGGCTTATGGATACATTTGCGTTAAAGCTCGTGCGAGGACACAAACATTCACGTTATTTGTATGTATCTTTCCCGTATTTGCATTCCCCTGTTACGGGTATTAAGTCCGAAAATTATTTATTCTCATATTTTTGACACGTGTTTTGCTTAAATTTGATTTGGTTTAGAGTCGATGATCTCATTTAGTTTGCTTGGTCTTGCCAAGGTATTGCTAATCCTAAGTCGGTTGTGATAATCCTTTTGAGAAATATATAGGAATCATTTTCACGACAGTGAAATTTGTAGTGTCTTTTTTTACATCAGTTGGTAATAAAGATAGATTTGTAAATATAATTCGACTAAAAAATCTCAGACTTCATCTCTGAAGCGGCTGTTTATGTTTTGGTGGTTTTATACAGTTTCCTATTTCATTTGACGAAGGAAGTAGTCCTGAATCCAAATGAATGTTTACAGTTCTTAGAAAATATAGATACTTAATTTGGTTTTCTTACGTTAAAAGTGGAACTGATAAAAACGTACAAAACGCGAATAGGTAGGCAGTCTTTCATATATTTATAATAACATATTTTTGTAAAAGAATTCATCCAATATTTTAATAACGGGCATGCAATAAATTTTAATGTAGGTTAAAGTATTAACAGGCCTGTAATAAATTATCCATTCCTTGCAGTTTGCGTGCATCAGCGTAATGTCCAGGATTTTACATTTGACCAGCCATGAAATTTTTATTTTATATTTAATGCGACACATGAAGTTTTTATATGGGCGTAAACAAATGTATCTTTAAAATTCAATAATTGTGTGACTGGTGAGATCAAAATGAGTATTTATGTCATGTAACTACCGCGTAAATTAATTATTTTATAGAACTCACACTCGTATTATATGATATTAGCCTCAATTAAATGAGAAAGAGCCTAATTGAGGTTTTATATTGAATTAAGCAGTTTAATTTGAATACATCCTCCATAAATCAAATCTTAAAACAACCTAAATCATTATAAATCCTCAGTACTTAAATTTTATAAAATCTCGTAACCCTTTCCTACTGTTTACTTTACCCAGGCCTCCTCTAGATTTATGAACATTCACATTTCGTCCGTCAACGTTTACACACGTAATCTTGTTTGAATATCATCTCTGTTGGCCGCTGTTATTTGCATATTTCTATTATTGTCGTTGAGGTCTATACGACCCTCGTTTGCTCCAAAATCAACACGTGGCGTACCGCCAGATAGGTTATTGTGGACGCGTATTGTATAATCATATTGTTGCAATGCGATGTGGCGTGAATTTGGTTCGGATTATAGGAAGCTTTTTGGGTCAGAGTTTTTGGGTAAATCCGGGATTTTTCTATTTGTTTAGTATTATTATGCGGCAATTTATTTGTGTTTTATAATTTTCATTAATTTAAGATATACAATTGTAAATGGGAGTATGAATATTAATTCAAGAATTAACATAAAAAAAACTTCCTGCAATTTACTGGAGCTTTATGATTAGTTCTAATTTTTGTGCTGAAAGGTTAAAACTTAAGTAACAGAGGACAAAATTAACTCACCTTCAAATATTGCTACTAAAATGAAGAAAGTTAAAGTGAGTTACAAAATCTATGTTAACCGTAAAATGAACTCCAATCTCCGTGACTTGACTAACAGGTAATTGACAAGAAATAATCTAACAAGGATGTCCCGACATCGACGGACGCCTGTCGAACTTTTTAATTAATGAGAACTTTTTTGAAAATCTTTTGCGGTGTGAACTAATAGAGGACAAGAAGACATGTTCATTAACATATTTTGGATTCCTCCGAGTCCATTAGTCTGATATTTTAATTGTTTGTTGGTCTCGGCTGAGACTTTGCAGCTGTTGAACGCCTACCGCGTCGTGCTATTTACAGACAAATTGCTTTTAAGTTGCCTCACTGTTTCCCTAATATCTTAAATTTAAAATTTATTGGTGAAGTTTAGTTTTCTGTGTATGGATACTGTCGTGTGCTTTCTAAAATATATTTGTTTTTAGAATATAAATAAGTGATATGGCGTCGAATCAACTTGGCGGTGGTTTTTGGTCTATTCGTAGGTTGGTCGTATAAATAGCAGTAATTTCATGATTATTTAGAATGGAAAAGAAGACATTGCATGTAAAATGCTCGTCATCTCGCAGGTGTTGGAAGAATGGATTGAGAAAAATGCATTCAAAATAAAATAATAACCTACTAAAATATTCGCTGTATTGTAGTTTATAAAAACGATAGTTATTTTATCCATAAAAATAAAAAATGTCAAAATGACATTTAAAGAATAAAGTAATTTTATAATATTATGAGTTCAACTTAATACGTCCCAAAACAAAAACTCATGATCCAGTTTTTATAATTCTGAAAAGCATTCACACAAACAATCAGGATAACGCAACGTACATTATTTTTCTTAATATCAAACATCAAAGCAATAATTCACTTTATCTAATCAAACGTTCCCCAAAACAATTTCACAGCGATTGTCTGCACCCCGGATTTGAGTATCACCCTATATATCATATTCAAATGATAATTCAATACCGCTGTGATTTCTGACCCCGAGTTTGGGGCCGCCGATAAAAATACATAACATAATCCGAATAAGCATAAAATTATTATAAGGGACGGCTTATTTAACGCTAAATAATTTATGCCTCCGTAGATAAAGTCTATGATCCAACCAGATTAGTGACTTGAGAATCTAATAGAAAATAGAATTTATGTGCGGTTGCTTATCGCTAATGTGAGAAGTCGCGTGTCTGATAGATCAGAACACAGAAACTATTTAAACTTGATTAGAGAACATTAGAGTCTAAAATAAAATTAAGGGCTCTAAATTGTCACAACCCTATTCCGTAACTTATTTATATAATTTAGTGGCTTTTATAATGAAAAATAAATTTAATTTAAACTACGCCTCGGCTGTTCAATAATTCCAAATTTAATTAATGCTTCACAATTTACGGTTTTTTTTATCTTATTAAAGTTGTTTTGAGTTTCTGTTGTCAAATTGGAGTAGGCACATTCAATAGTTGTTAATAGTCTAGATTTTAGAAACAATTTTCAGATTTATTTTTTGGTAGATTTATAATGAAAGAAACATTAAAATATTAAAGAATTATTTCAAAACTATTTCGATGGTTTTCAGAAATAGTAGGTCTATAAAAAGCTCTTCTATTTATGAAATTAGAAATCTTATTAATAATTATAATTTCAAATGATAAATAATTAATAATACAGTCTAGTGGTTGTTCAGAATCAACTTCTCCTTCAAGGGCAGGAGAAGTTCGAATCTGACCCTCAGTGGAGATCAGAATTATTTGATTAATTATCACTTGCGTTGCGTTATCGATGCAAGGAAACATCGTATAGAAATCTGAGAGGGCTTCATAAAATTTTCAATTATGTGTACAAAGTAGATATTATTGGATTTTTCTGTGTGAAAATTCTCAGTAGCTGAGTCGGGAATTGTACCCACAGTCTAATTATGTAAAAAAGCGACTGCACCGCGACAGCCACGCAATAGTAATCTCACTGTCAGCCAATACATTATATGACACAAAAATTACGTTTGACAGAAGCTATCGCGCGATCTACGGCTGTCGCTACATCGGTAATTGGGCTGCCGGTTGATGGCAATAGGCTCACATATATATTTATATTACGTGAGACTCAATAACGGTATCGGCGAAATGTGAGTGTACAATAGTACACCTCTGACTAATCCTTCGGGGAATACAGTCGTGATGCTGTATTGCGCACCAGGCTGAAATACCCTACTCGTTCTAGGAACAGTCCCTTGCCCAGGTGATGTGTGTACATATAATGTCTTGAATTTGTTTATTTTGGTTACAAACAAAGTATTGTAGTAGTGGTAGACTTGGTAACGGTACTATTCTTTACATTAACAACAGTTATTGAAATATTAACTGTTCGTTTATTCCAGGGTACTAACAATACTTCATTAACTAAAAATGTATTAACATTGGAGTCCAAGCGAGTGATGAGTTTACTGTAAAACAACTCTTTCGTCCTGCACGAAGACTCATTATCCATTATCACCCTTTGAATAATATTAAATCTTCGACAGTAATACGTAAGGTAAAACAAACAAAAAATAAAATTTCGCTTTCAAAATTCCATTCTCAGTACAAAAATATGAAACCTATTTGCGGACTCTAAGCAAATAATAAACTGGGACGCAGGAGCTTCTGTCGGCAATATTTAGTTACACCAAACAAATAACCCATCAGCTTCATTCTCAGGTTACGGTTAAGTGACCGACCACCGCGGTATATACCATTAAATTGTTTTCTTTGCACACCATACATCTTAGCCACAATATGTATATAGTATAGCCTCAAAACACACTAGAAACTTTTCGAAAACTCTTCCATTCATAATTGAAAAAAAAGGACAATAGCCATTTTAGCCATTTGCCTGGACTAAAATACTAGAAAAGACTATCTAAGGCGTCATTTAAAATCACGTACAAAAATTACTTGACGACGTATAAAATTATGCGGTCAACAACAGAGAGAGGACCTTTGTCTAGTAATGGGACATTCCGGGCTTAATATAAAAACATAAAAACACCATTTTTATACGTGTTTTTAAGTGTGCTGAGTGCCATACTATGATATCACCAAACTTTTTATAAATTAATAAATTCCTCTATTATGGATATGAATTCTTCTTAATAAGTGCAATTATTGTAATGATTATCACATTGCTTTCGAATACGTAAGTGAAACAGATTCCAGAAACAAAAGTTTATAGTGCACCTTTATGCTTACACGACAAATAATAGCCCTTAATGGTGGCCAAGATAACGAAGACATGGTATATACTTGACAACGTAGTTAACTTAAAGGTAATTAAGTGTGTGTTAACAAGGATAGTAGATAAGCTGTAAATTGTGTCGAGCAGGGACCTCATTGGAGCGACACGTACAGTGTTGGTCATTATTGTAATTAGTAATTAAGTACGTATAATTATTAAGTATTTCTGTATTAACTTCAGCTTAGGTAGAAGTTGGATTTTGAAGGATGGAAGGATGATTTGGAAGGTGCTTCAAAAAATCGAGACTCGTAATCTAATTAATTTGGCCACTTTTTTTTTTTGGGTTGTCTCTCGCAGTTAGCTCAGGGAGCTTTTACTGCTTAACCGGGCAAATGGCGAGACCAGAAGGGCCTCCAGCCGAGGTGGCCACTTTACCAAAAATATTTTTATTTATAATAACTTGTCACGATGTATTCAAAAAGTGTAAATAAATAAACAAACAATTTTATAACAAAAACTTTGTTAACAAGACTCTTGTGAACGGAGTAATAACAAATTCTAAAAAGAGTTAAGAAAATATTTGAACTGAGTTGGCTGAAGAGAATAATGATTGGTTCTTCACCCTTCCGCCTCAGCAAAAATGGGCTAACGATTAGAATGGCTCTAATTAATGTCATCAAACCGCTGCTGCTCTTAATAGAGCTATAAATAGATATGAAGTATAAGCTGTGAACTATTCTCATGTACAAAAGTTATGGTCGTAAAATATGTTTGTTGATTTGGTTCTCATGTAGCTGAAGAATGTTGAATTATTATTATGTTTACTTAGCTTCGATATCTTATTTTTGACTGCTACATTGTCTTTCACATTTACTGAAAAGTCGAACTTGTCGCTAAGAAATGTGGATAATCATAAAATCCTACTAATATTATAAATGTGAAAGTTTGTGACGATGGATGGATGGATGGATGGATCTTTGTTACTCTTTCACGTCAGAATAGCTGAACGGATCTAGATGAAATTAGGCACAGAGATAGATTATTGTCTGAAATAGCACATAGGCTACTTTTTATCCCGGGAAAATGTACAGGTTCGTAAACCACGCGGGCGAAGCCGCGAGCGGAAGCTAGTGACAAATAATTAATAGATTCAGATAAAAAAGAATCACATGGCAATAAGCTCCTGGCACTTAGTAACGATATAGGTGAAATGTAGATATACAAATAATACACCATTCCTATGTTATTAAGTTATAAAGAGAACGTAGTCAATTCTTTACAATATAGGTAATTATTAAGGTAAAAATAAAATACTGGATGAAATACTGAGAGATTTGTAAAAAGCGTCTACAGATAAAAAAATATCGAGAACAAAATGAATAAAATACATAACTTTTATTTGACTTTATAATATTAAGATTTTTAAACTTAATTTCAGATTTAGACGATAAAACAATCATTCAAACAAAATTATCAGTAAGTTTGACCCAAATTGAATTTGATACACTTTTCAAGCTTTGAATCGATCATAATTCCTATAGCAACACAGAAAGTAGAGTCGATTTATCAAAATTAAGTTAATCGCTTATCTATTTATCATTCAGTTCCACAATATTTATCAAAAGTGACAGATGAAAGTGACAAAATTAATACTTCGTTTGGCACCAAGTTTTGTGGCAATATATAACTCTTTCTAATTAACACTAATGAAAACTAATTTTATCTCTTCGGCAATCGAAGAACGAAATTCGTGAGATAAACGTATTGATATATGTATATCTGTTCTGCTTGTAACTATTAACAGTTGTACCTGAGAGTGGAGCTAAAGCTACAAAATACGTAACAATTAATTTTGGTATAAGTATTTCAATTGCAGAACTGCACATACCTTTGCTTAGAATGAATAGGCTGTAGATGTTTTTTTTTTTTCATTAGGCTATGTTGCCTCCCACTGCTGGGCAAAAACCTCCACTTTTCCTCTTCCCCCCATCACTGTTCTCTATGTTTTACTAATAAATAAAAAAGATTTTTATTTTTTAAAAACAAAAAAATGCCCACTATAATAATAATTCCTGTATCGTGGGTGCGTTTCCAAACACAAATATTTACATGAACATACACCTAGACACTCAACCATTGTGCCAATCGTCGTCAAAGTAGGAGTAAGATGCAAATTAATTTAATTGATTACAAGTTTAGTCACTGGTTGGAAACCTCAGTGCTGTCCTTAGGGTTTTTGAATCAGATATACATCCCGCACAGATTTTTATGACTCCTGCAACATATTGTCCGACATTTACTACATATGGGCCTATATTTGGTAAGTTGCCAATTACCATTCATCATCATCTGCCTAATCTTGTCCCAACTACTAAATAATGATCATCTGTATTTTTCACAGAGCGACTACTAAACCGATCTCTCAACTATTTATTGATAAAACTTAAGGTGAGACCACTTGTCAGGCTTTTGGGCTGTAGACTTTAGAAAAAGTTCAGTTTTCTTTTACGTTAAAGTATATTGAAATAAAAAAGGCTCTGAATATACACACAAAAAATCCTAACCAAACAACGAACATAGAAACGGCACAAACAATAATGAAAACTAATTTTATCTCCCCAACGATCTGGAGCCGTTAGATCCAACAGATAAACATTTAAATGATCAACAATATTCATTATTAGTGCTCGTTCCGTACAATTGGCTCGTTAACTTCTCTCGTCTATAGCTAATTGTTGCAAATGGCCGCCAGTTAGATGACAATAGAAGACGTCAGTATCGCCAATGCGAATGCACTTGTTGTATCTGGGGCATCGTTATTTGCAATTGCTGTTGCCTGTTGTTGAGCTGAATTGTGTCGACGTTCCGTGCAACTGGGTATTTACAAACTCAAAGAAGGTTTTTTTTTTAAGGTAGTTTTATTATTTCTGATTTCGTTATGTTTTATTCATAATAATTATGCACTATTTCTTTATATGATGAGATTCCGATCGAATATTCAGAGTGAGAGAGAACTAAGTCACCCAGGAGACTTTCTCGTTTTCTTTTTATATTAAAAATAAAATTATTTAGAATACATCTGATTAAATACTTATACCCTAATTTCGATATTTTAGATAAAAAAGATTGCTAATTCTAAGCCAGAATGAATGAAGCTTAGGTTTTTCATAACTATAATTCACCGCCATTATTATCATAGGAATGGGAAATTGTTAAATGTTGTTATGGAAATGATTATATAAGAATTATAAATAAATAAATTTAAATTATAAATGTACTTACATAATTTCTATCAATTAAATTGTATTATTTAAGTAAGTGTAACAAGGTAGATGCTTAGTTTATTGTCTATTATGCTTGGTAGACGATGATTTACAGTTTTATTAATTTTATTGTTCAAATTGAATTTGTATATTATTATAAATAGTATGCATAGTTTAAGAAAAATAATAGTGTAAGACTTTAGGTAAGTCTTGTTTAAATTATTTAAGAAGGGGATTGTTGATATGTGTGAAATAAAATAATAAATACAAATGTAGGTAGTAGAAAATATATTATAATAAATTAGTCTTGGCCCAGCTCGCTTGTTTCATTCACGCGTCCTCGTCATAACTTAACAGTAACAACAATATAGCGGCGATTATAGCAGTACTTCCTTACGATTATTGAATGAAACGGTAAGGAAGCTTAAGTTTCCCATTAGACTTTTACGGCCTGACATTATGAGATTTTCTCATTAATCGACCTTCACATAGTTATTTACTCCTACCTAATAAAACACTAATTAATACTTGATTGATTAGACAATTTTATTGAGTAACAGTGAATGTTTTACGTAAAATATATTAGATTAACTGTTTTGTAGTTATTATCTACTAACTGATTGAAGTCTTAATTGAATTAATGAACTTTCTTAGCTTATCGAACATAAAAATTACAGGTTTACACCTAAGTTTAATTAATAAATGTGATTAACAGATATTGTAGACTCGTATTTTATTTGTCTAAGAATTCCATGTGACGGATTCCATTTCCATTCCATTTATGCGAAACATAAATGGAAAGAAAGAATCAAATAATTTTGAAAAAAAAAAAAAAAAAACAATAACGGAATAAAATATATTGTGATAGAAAAATGATGGGTTGCAGCAGCATACATTAGATTTCAATTTCATATAGATATTTGATTGTTATAAATGTCGTCTTTAAGTATTTGTCTTCGCAAAAATGGATCCTAAATGACAAAATCTCTGCTGCTTGTTGGCCAACAACAAGTTAAACAATTTTAATGGTATAAGTAGATATGTATGTATGTACTGATTTACTACGTCATGTATTGATGAGCCTCAACGATTTTAACAATACCTTACCATTCGCTATTAGTTCAATTGGTATGATCGATTGTCTTGATTGGTTTCGATTCTTTAATGAAAGAAATTTTCTCTTCTTCATTGTTATCTTGAGAACAACAGCAAAATTGTTTTATTATCTTGATACAACTCTTAAAGGAAATGTACATTCATGTTTAAGCAAGCATTATACTGTACCAAACTCCCAAATTAATAACAACTTTTCCTATTTATTAAGTTAAGCCGAAAACGCTTGAAACATTTTACTCAAAATATTGTAGGGCCTTAAAGATTAAAGGAAAGTGCCACTGAACTTTCAAACAGCAATTAACTTGACAACATCAATATTAAACACAAATTAATCCAAATATATATAATAAGTTTTGAAAGATTTATTGTTAAAGGTCTAATATCTACACAATATGTTACTAGTGCTGCCATCTGTCGTGCATTGTCGGTAGACATGTTTATTTGTTCTATTGTTTTAAAATAAAATTTAGTCTGTTCCATTCGTCAATGCGAATACGTTGTTTTATTTTAGGTTATGGGCTATACGCTCATAAAATCGCGGTATTGAGTCGTTTTAACAAGGATTTTGCAGTTAAGTAAGTGTTAAAAGACAGTATTCAGTGCGATTTAGCTGTGAACTGACTGATCGTATTAATTATCGCAGTGTATAAGTGTAGAAACTGTTCGTCAAAATGGCTACCAACTACCTTATCAATGTGCCGAAACTAAAGGGACGCGATAATTATTCGGAGTGGTGTTTCGCTGCAGAAAATTTCTTAGTTCTCGAAGGCATGAAGCATTGTATCAAGCCAGAACCGGGAAAAGAAATAGCAAGCGCGGATGACGAAAAAACTAAAGCCAAATTGATTATGACCATCGACCCGTCGTTGTATGTCCACGTGAAAACCGTTAAATCGTCGAAAGAATTGTGGAATAAACTACAGCAATTATTTGATGATAGTGGCTTTTCACGGAGAATAAGTCTGTTGAGAAATTTGATTTCAATCCGGCGAGACAATTGCAGTTCGATGACGTCATATGTGACGCAGATTATCGATACGGCACAGAAATTGAGTGGAACGGGATTTGAAATAAATGATCAATGGACAGGGTCATTGTTGTTGGCTGGATTGCCTGATCATTTTGCTCCAATGATCATGGCAATCGAACATTCGGGCATTTCCATTACGGCAGACAATATCAAGACAAAATTATTAGACATGGAGTCGGTAGATTACAACGAAAGTGAAGTGAACGGTGCTTTCGTCAGTCATTCAAATCATGCAAAGCAAAATAAGAATAATTTGTCTATGGCCAAGAAAAATTGTGATGTTGGTAGTACTACTGTTCCGTCGAAGTCAAACACCAAGGCGGTGAAATGCTACCGGTGTAAACAAGTCGGCCATTACAAAAATCAGTGCATGAATAACGAAAATAATTCAGCAAATAAGAAAAATAAAGAAAGAATGCAATCAAACGCATTTAGTGCAGTATTTTTAAGTGCGAATTTCAACAAAAATGATTGGTATATCGACTCCGGGGCAAGTGTACACCTTACAGCAAACGAAAGTTGGGTTATGAATGCCAGATATGAACAAAATAAAGGAATTGTCGTAGCTAATAGTGAGAAGATGACGGTATTATGTTCTGGCAATGTTAAAATAACGACTTCAACTGATGATTGCGAGTACGACATCGTAATAGAAGACGTATACTGTATACCATCTCTGACTACTAATCTACTATCAGTCAGTCAACTAATTAAAAAAGGAAACAGTGTGTCTTTCACAGATAAAGGCTGTTGTGTTTACAATAAAAAGCAACAGTTAGTCGCTACAGCAGTATTGGTCAATGGGGTATACAAAGTAAACTTGGTATCCCAGGAGTATTTGGCTGCATCAGCTGTGTCAGGAGTAAAATGGCATCGCAGATTAGGACATGTCAACAAGGAATACTTAAATAAAATGAAAAATGCTGTCTTGGGAATGTCATTTGATGAAAAAGTAGAAATAAGCAAGGCTTCTTGTACAACATGTTGTGAAGGTAAACAATGTCGCTTGCCATTTAAAGGCAGTGGTCAGAGAAGCAGTAACTTGATAGATTTAGTGCACACAGACATTTGTGGCCCTATGGAGACTACATCGATAGGAGGAGCAAGGTATTTCTTGTTATTTGTCGATGATTACAGTCGCATTACATTTGTTTATTTTCTGAAGCACAAAAATGAGGCTCTGAAGTATTTCAAGATATTCAAAGCACAGGTGGAAAATCAAACAAAAAGAACAATAAAAGTGATAAGAAGCGATAACGGTTTAGAGTATTGCAATAAGGAATTTGAAGATTACCTAAACAGTGCTGGTATTATCCACCAGAAAAGCAACCCATACACCCCTGAACAGAATGGTTTATGTGAAAGATTCAATCGCACAGTTGTAGAAAAAGCGAGATGTCTACTGTTTGATGCAAACCTGGGAAAAGAATTTTGGGGTGAGGCCACTAATACGGCAGTATACCTGCAGAATCGAACTGTGGCTGCTGCGTTGGATAATAGAACGCCATATGAACTATGGACTGGCACAAAACCAGATATCAGTCACATTAGAATATTTGGAAGCACTGTTATGGTACATGTTGCTAAACAAAAGCGTAAGAAATGGGATAAGAAATCTGTGAAATGTATTCTTACAGGATACCCAGATAACATAAAGGGATACAGAGTCTATAATCCAGAAACAAGGACTGTGTTTACAAGTAGAGATGTGGTCATTATTGAGCCAGAAATCAATTCTGAATGTATGATTCAAGTGCAAGACCAGAATGTTGCTTCAGTGGGGGATGAGGTTAAACCAGAACAACAAGGCCAGAAGGTAACAAGTTTTGAATCAACATCTAGTCTTGAAGATAACTCCAACAGTGAAAATGATTATTCCTATGATGATGACAATGATAAGACATATGTTCCAAGTGATTATGAAGACTCAGAGAATACACTTCAGTGTGAAAATGAAGATTTCATGGACAGACCCAGACGAACACGGAAACCACCAGAGAGATATGGTACGTCAAATCTTTGTACAAGCGTTGAAACCTATGCTGATGGGGCAGGTTTGACACTGCATGATGCTTTAAACGGATCAGAAAAGAAACAGTGGATGTTGGCCATGCAAGAAGAACTACAGTGTTTCAAAGAAAATGATGCATGGGAATTATGTGATAGTCCACAAGATGGTAGGGTTGTACAGTGTAAGTGGGTGTTTCGTAAAAAATATGATAATGATAACAAAGTTCGGTTCCGTGCACGTTTAGTTGCTAAAGGTTTTTCACAAATTAAAGGCTTAGACTATACAGAAACATTCTCTCCAGTTGTGAGGCATACTACATTGAGGTTACTATTTGCATTGTCAGTTAAGTTAGGATTTGACATTACTCACCTTGATGTAACTACAGCCTTCCTGAATGGTGCCCTTGATGAAACCATTTTTATGCAGTTGCCAGAAGGATTTTCCGAGCAGACCCATGAGGGTCAAGTACTTAAATTAAAAAAGGCAATCTACGGGCTTAAACAATCTTCGAGAGCATGGTACAGGAAAGTGGATGAATGTTTGTTAAATATTGGTTATAGGAGATCTAAGATAGAACCATGTATGTACACAAAAATTAGAAATAATTTGAGGACTATTGTTACACTTTTTGTGGATGATTTTTTTATTTTTTCAAATGATTGTAAAGAAACAGAATATTTGAAAAATGTATTAGCTAGCCATTTCAAACTTAAAGATTTAGGTGAAATCAGAAAGTGTCTTGGTGTCAATGTAAGTGTTAATAAATCGGAGAAAACTATCACATTGAACCAGTCTGATTATATTGATCAGGTGTTACAAAAATTTAACATGAGTCAATGCAAACCCATTCAGACTCCTATAGAAACTAAGTTGCATGTATCTAAGGGGGAAAACTATGTTGGAAAATTCCCATATCAGCAAGTTATTGGTTGTCTAATGTACTTAGCAGTTCTAACCAGACCTGATATTACTTATACAGTTGGATTTTTGAGTCAATTTAACAATTGCTATTCTAGAGAACATTGTGCTTATGTAAAGCGTCTGTTGAGGTATTTAAAATTTACTAAAAATTATGGTTTGAAGTACACTGCTGATGGAAATTCAATATTAGAAGGATATGTAGATGCAGATTGGGGTGCAAATGTTATAGATAGGAAGTCATATACAGGATATTGTTTCACTTTATCTGGTTGTGTAATTTCTTGGGAAACTAAAAAACAAACTACTGTAGCCTTATCTAGTAGTGAGGCCGAATATATGGCTATTACAGAAGCATGTAAAGAAGCTGTTTATTTGAGAAACTTACTATATGAAATTACACAAAATTTGTATACCATTGATTTGTTCAACGATAATCAGAGTGCACAAAAGCTAACTATGAATCCAATGTTTCACAAGCGTACAAAACACATAAACATTAAGTTTCATTTTTGTAGAGAATGTGTAGTAAATAAAATTGTAAATGTGAAGTATTTGCCTACAGCTGAGATGCCAGCTGATGTATTCACGAAGGCTTTATGTGTTGTGAAACATTATAAGTTTTTGGGTATATTAGGTATTCAAAGATTGTAATATTTTTGTATATCTATATTGTTAGATATAGTGGGGGTGTTAAAGGTCTAATATCTACACAATATGTTACTAGTGCTGCCATCTGTCGTGCATTGTCGGTAGACATGTTTATTTGTTCTATTGTTTTAAAATAAAATTTAGTCTGTTCCATTCGTCAATGCGAATACGTTGTTTTATTTTATTTATTACAAAATGATTACAGAAATAGCTGGAAAATATTGATGAAAAGCAATATCAATTTTGTTAATTCAAAAGAAGAGGCATCTAGGTATGTATATACATATAAAATAACTGCTAGACTAGTGAATAAAAGACTTCATTAATAAAAATGTCTTATGAAGACTTTTAATGGTTGAGATAAACTATCATATATCTATAGAGTAAACAAAACAAACAGAAAAACAAAAGAAAATAAATGAAAACGTATGGTAATATCACTTGCCAATCTCCAACTATAACATTACACGTCATTACCAACATTCATCAGTTTCATATAAACACAGACTTTTCTAAAAAAGTAATCATCGAAATTATCCTTGAAGCAACTCACTCCGCAAGAAATAACAGGGGATATAATCCCATCTTATTACGGACCCGTTGCAAACAATTCAAGAGACATTTTTTCAATTACAGCCAGCCACCGCGAATGCAATCAGATTTTCATTTATTTACCCGTAACTTGTAATTTTGATGTGCTGTTTTCTTTTTTAATATAGCCTCCGTTTAACGTGTAGCAGTCCTACGTGGCTTAATCTCTTCGTTGGATCATTTCGCTTAATGTCTTGTAATGAAAAAATCCTAGTGGTATTTTTCTCATGCTGTATTCATAAAATCACGTTTTATTATTTCAAACAAGTGAAACAGACGGTTAATTCCAGAATATCGGGATGTATCTAGGGATAATTGAATTGTGGTGACACGCAAATTATGTGTGGTCTCCGGTTAAGTATAGTTTTCCACAATCGTCGTTTGCAAAATGTAGAACTTTGGAAAACTTAAGAGTAATTTCTGGAGTAATAAATCAGTTGAAAACACTTATTTTCATTTACATTTCAGGCAAATTTATATACCACTGTGGCAGGAGACAGTGCTACAGTGGTTTTGCTTCACGTATGTCTTCATTATGTACGTAAAAAGGTTTTATATGTACCTATAATAACCAACATTAATCGTATCTACCGCATGAAAATAATTGTTAGCTTTGATAAACCCTGCATAATCAAAATTAAATGTTTGATTGATTGATTCGATAACATTATTAATTGGTAGTAATAATTCATCGTGTGGTCACACGTCAATGCAAAATTGATTTTCCAAATCACATGCAACTGCCATATATTGATTTATAATGACGTTATGAGCGATTCCATCTCCGATTATGTCTATCTGTGAGACGCCATGTTTCAATACAGTATGTGTTTCAATGGATGGATGGATCCTCATTCTATTGAAACACATACTGTATTTAAAAATGGCGTCTAATTGACTACATTTTCCTAGCCTTATGCGAAACTGTGCGGCGTATGGTAGAAAATACATCTTTATATATAATGACTGCCTCATTGGTTGAATAGGCAAGCGCGACTGCTAAACGAGAGGTCCTGGGCTCGATTCCCAAGTCGAGCAAAGTATTACTGGATTTTTGTGCATAGCGATTTACAATAGTAGCAGCACGGAGTTTAGAACGGTACCCACGACCCGGTAATAATAGGCTCGCCCCCTATGATATAAACGGGGCTCAATAACAGTATCGGTGAAATGTACGAGCTGAATTGTCCCTTCGGAAAATGCATGCATGATGCCGTATTGAACAGGATATTTTTTGTAAGATTAGTTTGACTAAAGACTATTGTATAAGGTGAATACGTTTGAAGAACTCAATACCTTACGTTTCTTTTGGATGAAGTTCAAGTTTCTATAAAATTCCGTAGAGAGAAACTCGAATTCAAAAGAAAACATGAACTGGCTAATTGATGGTGATAGCCATACAAATTCAGTTAGTCACACAACAGTGTTGATATACATCCGAAGATAACCCACCTAAATCAAACGTTAAAACCGAAACAACACCGTACATAATCCAGGATTAATAGTCTATTAATCAACAGAGGCGACACCTAGCTGCAGGCGTACAAAATTAGCGCTATTTATGTTATGACACTGTAGGAATGAGTTATTCTGTCTGTTTGCGTGGATCCTTTGATTGAAATATGGTCTAAGTTTTCAGATTATATAGTACTGTAACTTTGGACTCCATGAGCGTAATTTAATAAGGATTGGTAGCAAATTTAATAAGTTATGATTAGTAGATAGATATGATGCTTAGTTTAGAAAAAGTGAAAGTGAAGTTCCTATTTAAAAAAAATATCTTAATTTGATAAGGTAAACGGGGTTGAATGTATAAAAAAATAAGTGGGAAAATGTTGGGCACCACTGCGTAATGGGAATCGGTTGTGTGACTTATGATTTCAAATTGGTGAATTTTGTCCAAATATGTGACGGTCCCATCGAAAACTAAGCGCACCCACAATTCATCTTAATATAGCAAAAGGAACTTCTAACGGTTTCCATGCAACCGTAAAGTACGATAACTCAGTCCGTATCGTGTCTTGTAACTATTCATAATTACCGATATCAACTTCTTTGCGCTCCCAACCGTGCAAATGTATGACACAGCTTATTTATGATTGTGCACGGTGCTGTGTTCCAAAGTGTTTCTGCTAGCTATTGGATACTGTGTCGCTCGGTCTGGATTTGATGAAGTCTCCCGAAATTTGTCTGTCTCTATCACTCTGTAGTGTCTTGGTTGAATATGAAATAGCTGGAAACATGAATCGAATGTGGGACCATTTGGATTTAGCACTTGCGTTACCGCGATCCACAGAAGTAATTATAATTATAAATTATCATCCACATTATAATTAACTTCGCATGCGTTATTGTGATATATGTACAATATGTTCATAGCTAGTCAACAGTGCTTAGTCTATATTTCCTGTGATTTTACTTTTACTCCTGTCAAGAGTAATATATATAAAATTTCTACCAAGTTCAAACCGAAATAAATAAATTATTTCAAAGTAAGTAGGTACTGCGCTTTATGCTTGAAGAGAAAAATACTCGCCTGAAGTTTGGGAGCTAGCTTTTTGATTGGATTTTTAATTGATGGACTGAAATTGCCAACAAACACGTGCGCTAGTCATTCTGAACCTAAAACGAAGTTATAAAAGGTCAGAAAACTGCTGAATTTATTATATAATACACCATCACACGATATAAATGTAGTGTGATGGTTTCCAAATTGCCATTTAAATATATGATAGTGTACAAGTCGATAGTGTTAATTAATGCAATTTTTACTAAATAATTATTGATTGTTAGGCGTGGTTAGTTCAAAAGCGATAGATGGAAGAATGTAATTTTTCATTTTTGGAGTTTCCTATTTGCACTCGTGTATTTGAAGTGGGTTAGATGGAAAAAGAATAACATCATAAACCACAAAACCACATCTGTGTGGTCTATTTGGACTATCATCATAAAAAAATAAGTCAATTCTTACGGCACAGTGCCTAATTTAACATATTTGGCACCGGTTCTTAAACACCGTGTCTCACCGTGTTTGTTACGGGAAATAAGCAGTGTGCCGGCGAGCACTCCATGTTTTACGATAACTTGTAATTAATGTCGTTGCATAGTGCTTTATTGTCCCGAAGTTTGTCGGCTGGCGAACATCGGTATAAATTATGAGCCGACTTCGTCGCGTGTGAGCTTATTCACATAAATTATTGAGAAAAATGTGTCAGCATTTATGTTATTAAATCCCTTCGGTGTTCAGTTCAAAGATGTGAGAGCTAGAAGAATAAATCTTAGGGACAAGTTGTAGTGTTTGCGAGCATGATTTATTAATAATTGTTGTGTATGACGATGTGGATGAACTATGAATGTTCGTCTAATGGTGTGGTTTGGTAGCAAATATAGCTTTTGAGATAAATTGTATTTCATCTGTATGAGTGATAAAATTCGCATAAATATTTTAGTTGTTAATCACGAATCAGGTTGAAATTATTCATTTATTTTGCATTGCAGATTCAGTTACATCAATCAGCTTGAGAAAGATCAGATGAATTGGTTGTGGAAGAAGGGTATTGAAGGACACTGAAGACAACAACCTCAACTTGAATTAGAACAATTTGTGACCAGAAAGATAATTCACCAAACTGTTTCACGTAAACAGAAATTAATAAAAAATAGTTAGATCTGAATACATTTAGTACAGATAGGTATTGATAATGATAGTCAAATAAGAATATGAAAGCGTTGCAGATGATGGAATGTCAAATAAATATTTAACAAACTTATTTAAGATAAAATTTCATGTATTTAATTCGAAAAAAAAAAAACCGATTGTATGAGAAATAAATACCAACACTCTCAAATTAAAACAAACAACGACTTTTGAAGTTATACTTCTTTTGGCGCGCTTGATGAGAGTGAATTCTTAAGATGCGCGAGCACACCGACAGATAAAAGCGACACCATGAAGTTGGCTGGTAAATGTCTCTTAAATTTTCTTGGGAATTGATAGCTATCAAGGTAGTTATTGAATATTTGCGCATTTGAAACACGTGTTTCATATCAGTGGAAATTACAAAAAAATAAATAAGAAGTATAACTTCTTACGTGCGTACATAAGTAGACACACACTTTTTTTTTTCTCAGCTATCGTCAATTTTGAAACATTACACTGTCCTCATTACTACAACATTCAACTGATATGATACATATTTATGAACAGTTCTCATGTTCACGTGTTGGACAAAGTGGGCCACGGTACAGCTGCCAAACAGATGGTACTGGGGTTATTATAGCAAAATATTAACCGCTAACGGCAAACATTGTTGTCGTATGAATGCCCTGGATAGCACCCAAATGTAGTGTTTCGAAACGTTTTGGAACAAAAGCAGCTCTTCTATTTGTGTTTTCTGTAATATTATGTTCCGCTTATGTGCTAAGCTAACACATTTTAATAAGTTCGCGCTCTTGATATTGCAACCAAGATCAAAATATATCTAAATATTTTGGGGCTTTTTTTAATACGTAGAGTTTTTGTGAGCTTATTTGAAACTTTTATTGTTTTAGAGAGGTAGCAGTAATGTTAAAAAAAGGCTAGAATCCTTGTTTTCAAAGATAGGAAAATCAATGTGTCAATGTGAGAATCTATCTTTAGGTAAAGTATAAATGTGTTAGGAAGGCTTTAAAAATACCAGGTTCTGATTAACTTTTATCTATTATTTTTAATGTATTATTATAATACATTTACTTGTCAAATATTTACGTATCATTGTGGCATATCTCTAGAAATATTATGTGTCAAAAAAACATAGCTACTTATATTAGTTTTGTGACAATATTTCATCATTAGCTATTCACACAAAGAACGATTGTGTCGGGCGTTCCCCGGCCTTTGACATCTTAAGTATTCTTTATAGATAAAATAAATTAATACGAATATTAAGTCCTATTAACTATTTCTTATCTAGATCTAAAAAGGCCAAACGAGTTTCGATTTTTTTATTGACATATCTTTCCTGCACGCCTAAATCGAAAACAGTTTAATATGGCAATTAAATGTGAGTTATTGATCTAATTTTTATTTGCAATAATAATTATTTTTAAAAGTTAAATTATGTATATTCCGAAATTTATTACACTAAAATCGGTCCAATAGTTTCTGAGATACAATAATATTTGCGCGGACTCCCAGTGTGGATTTGCTAGAGAGATAACTAAAGCTAGTCGCACATAATTGGCAATTTATATACATTGAATGAACAATAAATTAGAGGAATTCAACGCATTTGTTCGACTCACCTACGCGCGAACCTTTCCCGATACACTAATGATAGTTAATAATCCAAACTTCGTATGGAGCTTCGTTCTGTCGATCGCTTACTGATGAGACGAACAAGGATATTACACATATTGATGATTTGTAAATCGCTCATTTTATATCTATTTTGCTACTTTATTATGTATATGTAAATTAAGTTGATTCTTTTTGTCGGTTTTATGAATTTTTGGGAGCATTTTAATTCAGTTTTTTATTTTTGTAATTTGCTCGTGTGTCGTGGAGGTCAATTTAAAAGAATGATTCACGATTTTTATATCAGTGAGTAGTATTTTTATTGACACTAAGAATGTAGATGGCACTAAAACTTGTCAGAAAAACATAAGTAGTGATAGGAAATAAGTTAGAAATTGCAGTCGTTAAGTTCGTTTTTTTTTCATATTATTCCGTATATCAGATGAATTGCATACTTTGCAAGCGTATGTAAGCTTGTAAATGTAATTTGAACTTATATACCAAACGAAATAATGTGCAATATCAGGCATATGATAGCATCACGGCAGTATTCTCCAAAGGCAGAGTTGTAAAAACTAGGTATTTTGCACCCACATTTCACCGATACCGTTAAGTCCGATGTAATACGAAGTGGTGCCATTACTATTGATATTTTCGAACGGAAAAATCCAATAAATCTTTGCCTGATGTAGGAATCAAACCCAAATACGACCACTAGACCAATGAGGTACCCATCATCCCGCAGAAGTTATGAGTCAACTGTGGGAAACAGGTTAGTAAAACTTTCGTAGGCGGAACGCTGGTACCGTTCGGAATTCAGTATAGACAGTGCGATGATTAAAATTAATGTTGAGAACTAAGAATTCAACGAAAATTCTTTTTTATTACGAAATTTTAATATTCAAATGCGAGAATGTGTCAGGAGAGCGAATATGATTGCGTGTACACATCACTTCACCGATAAGCACTCGACTCGACCGGTTGAAAAAAGTCGTCAGCTATACTTGTTTAGTAAAAACGTTTACTTTGCTAATAGCACACAATTTATTACCATTTAGTCTTATTAGCTATATACGCCTAAATCCTTAGCGTTAATATTATGCTAAGAGGATTAATTATTATTTATGAGAGTAAAGTTGCTTTTTTTGTTACGTTATAATGTCATAATTTCGGTTGACGTAAAATATATTTCTATTTCATTTATATTATTGGCTAGCTCGCAAATAAGGTTGTTACATTATTCTTTACCGAGTGATTATGGGCCGAATGTCGTTTTTTACGTTAATAAAGTTGCTAAGTTGACAATCCAATTTCGCGACGACTAAAGTTTGGAAGGATTAAATATTAGGTTTACTAATCCAAAGCAGAGCAATCCATTATAAAGTTGGTTTAATCCCGAAAGGAATATTATAGTTTTAGTATTCAAAGCTAACCAAAGTACCCACGTAGAATAACAAAAACAATTAAAAAACCTTGCACAGTGCGCCTACAACATTCTTGATGGAAAAAATCTTTAAACACAACACATCAATCATCCATCTTAAGATTAATTTTGTTACACTCGTACAGGCTAATGAAGGTAATAAAAAAACAAAATGAGTGTGCAAATATTTATAGTAATTAACGCCAACAAAGTGTTAAAACTTGTTCAACTGATTAATGCGAGCTCATTGTCAATTCTATAAGACTAGTAACTTTATCTTTTCATATCAAATAAATCTGCAAGGGTGGCGGGCACGGTGGAAATTTTAATGATTCCACACCGTCCATTGCGACGTTGAGAATTAAAAAGAATGGCTAGGAAGCGGTCCCCGCTTTGCTTTTTAATTTTCCGTTCGCCGCCGGCTGCCGGGGCTTTTACAGTTTGCGGTTGATTCAATCTTGCGACGACATGAACTCCTATTAGAAATATTAAACTAATATCGATTTATTTTCTATCTTCAATTTTATTATTAGTTGCAAAATCAATGAAAATCCAGGAAGCAATGTCACTTCTGAAGTAATAGTTACATACCATCAAAGACAGTCGAGTGGACAATGTTTACCACTAGAAACTTGGAACAATCTGGAACCTCTGAAGATTCCGAAGTCAAAGTTGGAAGCTACGTGTAAAGGGATCCCCGAACTGGGACTGTTCTACTGTAATGAGATTCCTCCGATGTTATCTCGCTTGACAACGAATCCCCAATTTGTGGTCAGTCAATCTTCCCGAAGAGATTTTGTGGAATTCAATTTGCTAAGACAAAAGTAATGTCTTCCTCTAAAGCAGCATTGAATTATTGCACGGAGCCAACATTTTTAGACTTACGGAGTTTGCTGTAGGTATATTAAAGGAAATAATTGTTATTTAACATCAGCTATAAGTGCGTTATATTCACTATGTAAAATAGTATTATTACAATTTTGTTTTTAAATAGGTTTCTAGAATATTCCATGCTTTTGTCATACATACTTGTGTCAACGCATATACAGTTACAAAAAGAGCATGAACAAAAAATTCAAACAAAAATGCTAGCTGCATACATTATTATTATTTAAAGACCGTCTTCTAAAGTTTTTGCTACTTCATATAATTATGGTATATTTATTATTTATCTAACTGCACTTTTGATAGCTTAAATGAAAGCTCACATTAACAATAACCGTGTTAATCTAAATAAAAGTGCTCATCTTTTTGTAAGAGTCTCTGCAAACCCCTCCGCAGCTAATTCCTTGGCCGGAACAAACGGAACTGCTTTAAAAGCTTTTAAAAAACAAATTTAAATTCACATCGCATTTACAGAAATAGCCCCCGGCCAACGTTAAAAATTTACACCCACCTAATTTTATAGTCCCTGAGTTACTTCTTAGATACTTTCACGTACTTTAATCGCTTCTATCGGCCACACTTTGCTTCGGAGGTGTTGACGTATACTAATGTCCAATTAATATGCTGTTTTATTCGAAACCTCTCTAATTTATTGTGTACTAGGTTGGAATATATTCTCATTAACTTGACACTCACGGCCTATTATAAACTGACCGATCATTAGATGCCGCTGATAAATACCGATACCAATAGTACCGAAACGGAATAGAGATATTCTGTCTATAAATTCTGAAAGCTACCGTTGTGATATGGCAACTTTTTTCCTTTTATTTTTCGGCTGCCAAGTTCCTTATCAGATGTTCAAATGCAGTGAAGTTGTAACGTTTTAAGTGTGAGTGGGGGAATTAGTGGCGGCGTTTCCTTTTTAATTGCAGGTCTTTTAGTATTAATGGATGGTGTGAAACAAATGTTAATGGGTCATTAACGACTGTCGTCCTGTGTGACCGTGAACCGACGAAGACAATGGGCTTTTAATTTTACCCTTAACAAAATCGTCCTGTTATTAACTCACGTTCGACACAGTGTTTAAAATAATTTTAGTGTTGAATATAAAATCAATAACATATTTATATTTGTAATCGAAAAATTCTAGTGTGCTCCATGAAGCTGTATGTGGTCCAATAAAATCTTGAACATTTAATTTTAATCTTTAATGATGAGCGTGTAAGAAAATAAAGTAATCGATTTTTATGACCAAAGGACCATCGGGCCATTGCGTGCGAGTCCATTTTGAATGAGCATCCGCGGGGAGCGACTAGAAAAGTCTCAGAACAAGCAGAAAAGGACCAATAAACAGAGCAAGAACAGTTTAATTTTTAAATTATTGTCGTAATAAAAAACAACTTGGCCGTAATGTATTCAAACTGTGACCGGCGAGATGTTCGGAACGCTATCGAATCGATGTTTATGTTAATACGTTGCTCCAACTCCTTATATTGAGATGTTGTGTTTGTTTATGTCGTATTTTTTGGACGTGTGCCCATTTAGTCTTAATTATTATGGTGTCTTAATTATTTAGTTATTTTGTTCATTGGAAATAAGTAAACACATATGTATTTTATCTCATTTTAAAGACTTTATTTATAAAATGAATTGATGTGTGGCCATATTGTTTATACTAATAAGACTTCACTAAACATTTATGCCAATAATTTCTACACATTACCAACTTACAAATTGTCCAATTTCGGGAAGCACGTTACTTCTTTAATGAAAGTACAATGAACAAATTCTAAATAGTGCATCAATTTATCAAAAATAACATAATAATACTTGGTGAATTGACAATGGCATTAAATACTGCCATCAATCTTCTATAACTTCGGACTGGACAATAAGGACAAATGAAACGGTCGTCACGCATCAATTTATGGGTCATTAGGGTGATAGACCCTTCAAGCTCCAGCCACCCAGGTAACTTTTACGTGCCAAATATGTCTCAATGCTGTAACAATAAAAGTTGCTACTGATTTCGACAATACACTGACAAAACGTGGCACGCTTCCAAATCTCAAAGGCGGTGTATTAAACGCAGCTAGTAGCAATTGTTTTACCCAGTGGAATCTCATTCTACTTCTGCGAAGGTTGTCAAAAGACAAAACTAATGTCTGTATTTTGTAAAGTGTACAATAAGTTTTTGACAGTGACGCAAATAGAGGAGAACACTTTTAACAACGCCCATTTTAAGTTGAATCCGGAATAAAAAGTCCTTTTTACACGGAATTAGTCGACCATTTTCACTTCATTGTCGTTAATACTATACCTATGTAAACATTTTTTTGTAACAAATGCCTGCAGATTACAGAAAATTCTTGTTGTTTATTACTATATTATTTAAAAAATATTTCGGTCAAAAATGTCACTTGAATAAAAATTATTATTGTAAATTTGATAAAAAGCGATGATTTTATTATAACTTGTAATTGAAGGGCAGCATGTTGACTGAATGTAATTATCAACCACATATATTGAACCATACATACATATATTTATTATAATTGCTATTTCCAACCGCCCTTGGAAAGTTCTCTTTTCAATGCATACATTTTTAATATCGTATGTAAATTATAAACCTATGTCAAACAAATAAAGGCGATTAAGATAAGACGCATCAATTTGGACATCTTTCCTCGACCTGCGACATATGTCACTATAATAGGATTAATATGACGAGAACTCGTGGAATTCTAATTTCAGGTGTCAGGTTTTTTTGTCCAAAGGAATTCAATGTTACCCCACTAGGTAACAATACAATCTTAGATACAATCGACAAAAAAATTAACGACCACACAATGTTACCGATAACTAATAAAATTCATATTGGAAAAAAAATAGTGTTAGGCCGTATGTTTGTTGTTTATTTGCCACTACTATGAAGTTGTTAAGCAGAGTTATAGAGGACTTGGGTTTACACACATGTAGCATTTATTACGTCACATCGAACTGCAATATAGCGTGCGACGTTTAATGGCACAGAATTAAGGAAACAAGAAAAGGTAGTCGAGCTTAGTTACTACTACAATTTGCTTGATGTTACATAATTCATCATCTTATTTAATTGTAAGAGTGAAGAAATGTTTTTGAATGGTTTTTCTAGGCTTTGTTTTAAAATATTTTATATGGTATGTCCATATATTTTTTTTAATTATTGAATATGTCATTCCGTTTCCACAGTACATGCCAAAGTTTACCATCAAACGTTTGAGATAAGATACAAAAAATGGAGATTTGAAAAAATTACCCCTTTGCTTTTTTGTTAGACAGAAAGAAAATACATTTATATGGCCGAAACTAAAGGCACACAATAATAATATATATAAATAGAACAAAGAAAAAAGGATAACAAAAAGAATAAAGGTAATAATGTTGACTTCATTAACAAAATTTAAGACAAATCTTAACCTTTCTAGATAAAATTATACATCTATTACGTTCGGAGCTTGCCACAATTTACCGACGCAATACTACGGTGGCTGAGTGCTTGTGATTAAACAATAAATCGTAGAAGGGAGCCACGTGGCCCGAGCCGGGCCTTAAGAATATTCCGGCATTAGCTTTGGGCAATGTTGCTGTAATATATTATCGGTATATATTGCACTATATGCAGCCCTTTTAGATGAAAACTTTTAAGTATTTTTACTTGGATATTATTATTTTTATTATATTTTTTATTTCAAGAATAACTTTATTATTATATGTAGCTGGTAAATAACATTAACTACTTAAGATTTGATCTTAGTGATCCGTTGGTCTTGTACCAATGCGGGAACGTAAATAATGAATAGTAAATTACTATATACACTTAATCTGTTTATCAGCAAGCATAATATTGGCATGAATTTAAATACAAAAAAAAAAACATCAGCAATGCTAACAAAGAAATAGTAGAGACATATGTAGTTAAAAATTACAATTTAATATTTACCGACTTTTTCAAAAATAGAATAATGATTAACTTTCAAATAAAATATCTATCTTTACGAAAAGAAGTAGTATTTTATATTTAAAAACATGTGAAAATGTTTAAGGGAACAATGAATTTTCTAAACTAAACTCAAGCACCAAATCGTGATAGACAACCGTGTAAAAATATAACGACACAACAAAAGGGCATTAAATGTAACTCTTTTGAACTAACAATAGTAGAATCGGGCCACAGTGCGAGAATACCGCCTGTGAATCAAAATTCCGTGAACAAAAATATTCTGTATTTTGAAAAACTCAAAAGCGATTCATAATTAATTAATGTTCGCTATGCGTATCGGACGTTCGGGCCAAATGGGACGGATGGCCACATTCCATTGTCGTGTAACTTACGCACATCGTTCATCAAGTTGACAACCGTTAATCCAGTTTCCGGGTATTACTAGCGGTTCGGATGTCGAATTGGGATGGTGCAAATTTTCGGCATTGTTGACCGGAGATATATGACCAAAATTGTGCAATCGAATTAAATATCTTAGCAAGTCACTATTGTCTCTTTATTTAACATATAAAAGTCACGACCCAATGATGGCCTTTATAATATTTTATATCTCACAGCGAACTAGAATACAAACTAAGTGCTAGGAAAGTCATTTATTAAAAATGATCACCTTTTATAGTTTGTATACCGATACGAATTGGTTTTTGAATACTCACATTCAATAAATTAGATATATACAATGAATTTAAGTATTACTTTACTATCCACACTAAGACTTTTGAACATTGAGAAATATCTTTCGAGAACCAGTAGTAGAAGTCAGTTAAAATGTCCCGCCCCTCTACCCCCGAATCTCGATGACAAATCGTTGCGTAAATGATAGTGTTCGTTCGCTCGTACGGCCGTCGAGAGCAGTGTTTTTGTTGTTTGATATATGTCTGCGCTTTGTTGCATCCATGTTCTATTGTTCGTGGTTAGGTTGCAAAGTTTTTGTGACGCTTCATTGCACCGCGCCGTCAGCCGTCAGGTTACCGTTGTCACTGAGGTATCCATTTTAAAAGGTTGTCCCCTCTTTGTGGTGAGTAGGGCTTCGAACGGTAATTTAATGTTACTATTAGAATCGCCAGCAATACTAAAAGCTTGCAGAAGGTTGCTATTAAAATTGCAATGCACAAGTTGTTCGGTTGAGAATTTAAGATTTCGCAATTTTAATGTACTATGACATTTCTCTTTAATAATACTTAATTATTAACGACTGAGTCACTCTTTGGCCTGGAACTTTGAACAACATTATCGGAAACATTTATTTCTCCAATTATTTACCATGAAACACAATTACTATTTTCACCTAGTCATTTACAAATACAATTATCTTTTCACTGACTGCCGAAGCACATTGTTCTACAATCGTTTCGACGGCTACTAGCTTCAAATTTAAACCCTTTCACGCTACAATCAGATAAACAACACCTGGACTAAGATTAAACTGTCGGGTGGGGCTGGCCATGTGGATGTCCGATGACATGGGCTAAATTATAATAATTAATCATTATTTTATACTGGACCCTTCGAACAACAGGCGTAATGACGAGTGCCTGCGGGTGGGTTTTTCTATTACCATACGTTTCCTGTCTTGCGTTGAAAGTTATTAATCAATAAACCACAATGAAAAGGTAACATGTTTTATGATTTGAAGAAAGGATTGTTTTAGTTTTTTATACGTATCCTTTATAGCACGAAAACACGTGTTGTGTCCGAAAGAAACAGCTTTAAGTTACAATGTATTAGTTCATTTGCATTTTAGTTCTTGAAATATATTTTTTATTCTTGTTTCAGACCATCAAGATAGAGATTAGAGGCCTGGAGATTAAAAAGATATTCAAGTTTAAATAATTCTTATGAAAGAATAAACATAAAATAATAACAGTTGTTTTCATAAAACTAATGAGGCTCCAGAAATTTAAGTATTCTTTAAAATTAATCTCTCACGATTTTTAAGCCCAAAATATTTTTATTTTAAATCGATGTCTCGAGACAACACAGCGACACTCGAAACTATAGAGCTCACGGTCGTAAAAAAATTAAAAAACGACCCTCGAGGGCGTTGTTCGTATTTCAATTACCGACCAACATATTCACCGGATCGTGTTTTGCTTTCATTCATTTCAACCGAAATAATCTCTACCACAAACATCGTTTGTACAGTCGACTTGTCAAATATAAAGCTCCTTTGTGTACCCAAAAATCGATTATGGCCTTTTTGTTGTCAAAATTGAGGTTTGAAATTCTCGAGTTTCAATAGTTGCGATGTTGATCTCGCCAGGTGCTGTCTAAACGTATTTTAATTGAGTATAACGGAAGATTATCTTGCCCAACTGCAAGATGTATGTGGAGGTGTTATTATTAGGATTATTTATGTGGTACCTTACCCTTTAGTTAAAATTAATCTTGAGACTAAGAAAATAAACTTTGATTGTACCCTGTTATCACTGAATAGTTCATTTTTATAATCCTGTTATTGAGAGATATGAAATGTAATAGACTTTGCAAAGTTATACGAACTATACAAATATACAGAACAGGATATTATTTTTCTAACGCCTTCTATAAAAAGGAAATATAAAGAGTAGGAACAACACATAACATTAAAAATAAAACTACACAAAATGTGGCTCGTTTAGTCAGCAATAGTAAAAACTTTTCTATCTTGCACTTTTTTTTAAACACAACGGTAATACGGATTGGCTGGTGTCTTTTCGTTTTTTCTCTTTTTATTCAAATATCTTATCTTAAATAATTTGTTCTAATTTTTAGCACGAAACCACTTCAGTGAAATTAAACTACTAAAGCTTTATGTCTGGTTAGTTTTCATATATAAATTAAACATCAAAAAACTGGCTTGCTGTGACTGGCTCACGTATGCCTGAAAAACTTTCAATTTACTGGTAATTAGCACAAAAGACATTACAATTTGTTCACCTCTATGGTTTAGTTTTGATATTGAGAAATGGTTTTCGAAGTTTTCGTCGTAAGCTGTGTGTGTCTGATACCTTAAGCCAATTAAAATTTGCCCAGAATTTTATTATTTTTTGGCAAATTCATCAGTATTAACACTTGATTTACCCCCTGGACTTAGGTTTTCTTCTATTTGTGCCAAAATCCAGACCTTTTTTGGTAATACTTAACACTTAAAAGATAAATAAACCTAATTTTATCTTTTCAAAATTTCTTATTATTCAAAAAACCCTTCATAAAATGTTCCTCTGTATTTACGATGCACACGGTGAATTATTAAATATGTTTTGCGTTTCGTCTTAATAAGATAATTTGGGTCTATTTGCGTACAAAACTTGAATGTACACGCGTACAGACATGGCGTTAAATTAATTATCAGTGGAAGTGGACCAAACGAAACCGCTGCGTCCCGTGGCCGGTTGAGCGAAAGCGCTACTATGGAAGTGAGAGGAGCGATTACTTGCTCGACTTCACAGTCTACATCACACCTTAATACTAAGGCGATAGGAACTTGAAACTTGGTGTCTGAATACGAGAATTTGATGCATGCTTGAATTACGACTTTTGTTCTACGACTCAATGCTTACTTTCAATTTATCCATCTTTGTCAATAAAAGTGGCTTTACTTTTAATATTACTATATAACACCAATTAGTGGTATTTATACGTTACTCAAATATTATATTGAACAAGAAAACCTTAATTTTAAACATTTTAAATGGGTCCACATGGGTAAAATGGATTAGTATCACTTATTTGTTACTGAGACAATCAGACAATTATAGAATAAAGAGCCACAGAGACCACTGTAATTCTATAGGTACTCTATTCTTTTATTCGTTTTGTTCGAGTCTATCCATTGTTTCTTTTACATATAAAGCCCTCCCACACAGCACAAAAATCATAGTTCTATAATTCCTCCCAGCACGTGCTTACCTTTGAAAAGTAACAGTACCTTTACTGTTACTACCTGTCATTGTAACATAAATTGTACGGCCTCTTATAAAACTTGTCGATTGTTTTAGTTATTTTAAAATCAGATATTTCATAAAGTTTGGATTTTTAAACAACGGAGTAAGATGGAAGAAAATTATAAAAGATGGGGCATTATGTCACGACTCTTCGAAAATGGAATAATGAAATAAGCAGCTATATTTTATATTTATCTGAGAAAAACGGTGTAGCATAAATGCCAAATTTTGCAACGATTGCCCATTTTCTTCTAGCGTAAAAATCGAATACGTAAGGGCTAAAAACTATACTTCTATGAGAGTAAGCAAAAGCTTAACAGGTTCCCGATAAATACCGCAGATTACCAGCACCATCCTTAACGTAATCCACTTAGAACCATAATAGAAGCAAATCAAGTCCGCTGCGTCCATCAATAAATCATCGGCCATATAAGCCGGTTGCAGACAAACCGGGCCGACGACACGGCCGGCCTCCGGCCGACAAAGCAGCACCAATTTGCAGATTAGCTGATGCGTAAATTGTTGCATTAGCCATACGTTCAACAGTGAAGGTCCGACCAATTATGGCGGTAATTCGATACCGCGCGCCAATGTAATCCGATGTTATGTACGCACCTTTATGTTGTTTGTAATGTTAATGTACCGTGAATTTGTATATTGTGTGCAAGTTTTGTTTTTAGTGGTTAAGGACCAAGAAACATGGGAGTTTATTATTGTAAATAAATAAAATTTGTGTTTTAAAAATATATGGCCAAATTAAATAAAAGCTAAAAGCAGAGATAAAAATAAACTATTTGAGCTCACTTAGTACTTATAATAAGAGTTACTTAGACTTCTCAATCATGATAACTTTAGGTAGCCTAGCTGCACCAATATTAGGTACCTACAAACTAGTAGACTATTATAAAATCCAATTTGGTAAGTAACAAAACAACTCACAAGATGTTACTAGATATAGCAGATCGGGCAACAGACCGGAATAAAGGTATCAATGCAATCGCTAGATTCTTGCATGTCATACAAGGAAACAACAGAAGAAAACATTGACATAGACTTCACTATTGAAATTACGGATATTTATTCGCTGATAAACAAACTTTCTTTCTTTTTTTTAAAACTTTGCCCCTCTCTAGGATTTCTCCCGTATCATGGGTACAGTTCACAAACATACATGTCATATGCACAGACGACTAGACCCGAAACAACTATCTGTAGATCATACAAGTATTTGTTCCGTGCGGGGATCGAACCCGAGACACGTAGCACAGTAAACTAATCGCTTAGCCACTGCGCCAACCGTGTCGTCAAACATAAATAAAATATGTAGGTATGATCTCAGAAAGCGCTATGAAATAGCCAAAATTGATATTGTCAAAACACTGTCCAATTACCACGCGAATAGCGTCTTTATTGCAAAGGTGCTAGACATCACATTACCCTGAAAGTTTACTCTGCAGGTGGTATTAAAAATGGTGATCCGTTTCACTTTATGCAAATAAACGAGCTAATATTATCTTCTTTTGCAAATAATAGAATGTTTCGTTATTTGTGTAACGTATCTTGATGTGGATATTGAAGAGAAATGAAAGCCTCCAAAGTTAATAATATAAACGGGAAAAGAGGTATTATTGTGTATCCTATATCTTACTTACTATTTATTAAAATGATCTAAATTTCGTTCAAAAATACGGCAAATTATGCCAGAAATCTAGGCTGCGAAGCTAATCCGACTCCTAACGCTACGTCCGTCAATCTGTGGTGCAATTAGAACGAATCACGTGTAAATTTTAGTGCAATATGACGTAATCATCCTGATCCCTTACAAATATCTGCTATTTTAACTTAGATATGATATCAGTACGATAAATGAAAACAATTAACAATTGCAACCCTAACATACAAAAAAATTAAAGCTCCAATAGAACGATAATTTCATAATTCATAACAATATAACATCACGCCTGTACTCCTCGTAGCGTTAGACAGAGGTGTACTATTACACCCCCATTTCGCTAAATCTGTTATTGAGTACTATGTAATAGAGTGCGAGTCTATTACCATCTACCGGGCACACGTATCCAGACTCAGTGCTGCTATTGAGAATTTTCATTCAGAAATATCCACCACTTTGCCCGACCTGGGCAGAGTTACGTAGGCCTCCATTAGACCAATGAGATAGTTTACTAATTCAGTGGTCACCGAATCCAGTCATTTAAAAGGTGCAAAAATATGGCTCTCTCTTAAGATTTAAAGTTCAACAACCGTTAGGATGACCAAAATATTATGTTTAACAGAAATTGCTATACACTTTATACAAATATTTAGTTCATAAAAAATTATTATCTCAAAAACGATATTTTAAAGATCGAACACCAATTTGATTATCTGAACGTCACTATTCCCACGTACACCATGATGGCAATCACAGAAGAGGTTTATTACACCACTAAAATAAAATTTACTGGCCACAAATAAGTTAAATGTTTATGATTGAAGGGATACATGCTTGCTACATGTCTTGATTGAGCGTTTTGTTGGGTCTTAAATCGCATTTCTATTTAATAGCGATAAGACTTATTTATGTAAAAAAAAAAAGATTAATTAGTACATATGATATAAACTTCGAATTTCGAATTGGTATTAAAAAAGACACTTCATTAGGCTACCTATAGGGGACTTTCCTATGGATCTTGATTAAGTTCAATTCCTAGTTGTGGTAGAAAGTGGTAATTGGTGGCATTGATTTATTTTATTATTTATTTTGCGCTGAATAATATAGTTTATTCTATATCTAATTGCCTACATAAATATCTACAGTAAAAAACTATCTCTTAATTATTCTCATTATTGCCTCAATTTTATGACTGTTGATTAGCCTCGTAATTGGATAGTGTGTAAGACTGAAACCACTATAACATAGTACCAAGAAAACGACTGTACACACAAGCTGTGAGTAAATCTTATTTAATAAACAAATAAATTCATAAAGTATTAAAAATATTTGTCTATTGCCTCCAAGAAATTACCAATATCCTGAACTTGATTACAAAACTGTTATGTTTCATTTAGTAAAATCTCTTCATTAAAATATTAATGTATTCGAAAGGTATAAACGCTTGCATATTATTTTAATATCAAGTAATGCTGCACCGGCATTTCACGATTCATCAATATCGCTTGCCAGTGATATTTTATAGATCAAAGGATTTCTATTTCTATTTGAATCTCGACTTCTCTTTGACTAAGCTCGGCTAAGGCCAGCCACCGTAATTCCTCAGTAATTTCCTCTGGACTCTAATCTCGCCTATGGGTTTGCTCGGAAAATTCACGCCTTAATAAATAAGTACTCTTTCACTTCCTGACTTCTATTTAATGAGATTTAAAACGACCTACATAGTTACCCACTAATCGATCCTAAAGAACGAAATAGATTAAAAACAAAAATGAAAGACTGATGGTCGAAAACTCATTCAAATTAGAAGAATTTGTGCCAGAAAACATAGATTACACATATAGTAAAAACTGAACATTTCAATACCAAACTTAGACCACTTTCATTTTCTGTTTGTTAATACAACGATTAAGCAAAATTGGTGATTATTATCCGAGGAACTAAGTAAACATTTTGAAGAACGATTGTTTGGACAGCGGCAAATAAGTTTTGGATATAAATCACAAGCTTGAAGGATAAAAACGAAAGTGTGCGTTCGAGTAGAAAATTTATTTCTTTCTTTCACATTTCACTGGCTCTTGTAAAAGTTTTAATTATTTGCCGGATGCGGTCTGACGCCGCTTCGTTTGGGATCAATGTACTGTTGACGTTGACTCTTTAATTTTAATGCTTCATGGCAGATACAAATCTAGCGTGGTTTTTACTTTAGTTGATCGTGATTGTTTTAGTTAAAAAAACTTTTATTTTCATTCTGCCTTTGATTTGGTTTTGACCAAAACTACAGTACAGTAGTACTTTTTTAAACGCCACCTTTACAATAAAATTACAGTGGTTTACCACATTATATGGAACAGTAACTATCGCAGACTAGACTCCTATACACCGCTTTCGTACGAAAAAATCCATAGAGTATGCGAATACATTACTATGATCTCCTTAAAGATACAATAATAATCAGCGCACTAAAACTAAAACTGGGAGTGAACTAAAAATATGAGCAAATGACATTATGAGGTATCTAAAAAACGAGTATAAGATAGACTTATAAACAACAATACTGGCCAAGTTTTCTAGGCACGTAGTAGTTACATCTCCACAACAAATAGACAATATATGAAGTGAATGAGAACAAATAATATTGCTTGTCATGTTCTTATGGCCGTCAGACACGATGCTAATATAAAAGCCAGTAGAGTAACGAAATGATTCAGTGGTCGTGTCTCCGACTTACGAATCACCAATGAGTTGCATATAAGCGTACTGCTCTACGGTGAAAGAACTCACCCCAGAGAACCTGAGCATTCTTGGTTATTATGAGAACAAAAAAATATCTTAACATTAATCCTCAAGAGGTGAACTGCGACCCAATATTTAAACAGAGGAATCTAGAGTCCAAGTAGAAGATAACTTGATAGGGTGGTGCGAAGTCTCATGTAAAACGTATTTTGAAGATTCAAGTTTCCCAAAAACAAAAAAAAAGAACAAAAAAAAGGTCAAAGGTAAAAGAATGTTAGTTAGTTATATCACGCGGCTTATTATATTGCCTTGTTTACCTGCTATCCTTGTATTTTACGGGCGTTATATGAGGAACGACCTTGGCCTTGCGTGGGATCTAATACGGGAAGCCTTTTTAGCTAGTATGAAGGAGAAATTTGAATAAGAAAGTTTATAAATGTAAACTAATTACTCTGAAAAATGTCAGAAGCTAATAGTAGCTTCTGAAATTTTTAATAATAAGATATAGCATAGCATCACGCCTGTATTCCCCGAAGGGTAAGACAGAGGTATACTTTTGTACACCCACATTTCGCCGATGCTGTTATTGAGTCCCATGTAATAGGGGGCGAGCCTATTGCCATCTACCGGACACAGTTCCAGACTCCGTGCTGCTACTGAGAATTTCAATACAGGAAAACCCAATAACAATTTGCCCGACCCGGGAATCGAACCCAGGACCTCACGCTCAGCAGTCGCTCTTGCAATCACTAGACCAATGAGGCAGTCAACATTTTTAATAATATTAATTAATAAATAATTGCAACTATAGAGTTGCAATTATTTTCACAATCATTTTTGCCTTTTTTACAATATAGTCGTTTTGATAACTCCGTCTGATAAGATTGTCTTACGTTGCAGAAAGACAAAACTTCAAGATATTTGCTCAATTCCGGATCCAGAATGTTGTCCTATTAACCTCAACAATTTATGATCAAGCAAGAGGAATTATTAGGTGAGGTAACTCTTAAATATTTTCGTTAAGATTAACACCTTGATGGTGTAACAAAACTTGCTAGAATGGGTAGAGCTGAGACCAAACTAGATTTAAATGTAAATGTTAGAAACAATTTGTACAAGCATTAACAATCTTATCTGTGAACATTGCGACATTATTTTATACAAAGTGCAGTTTTGGATAAGATGTTGAAAGCTGATTTCGAGTTTCAATCGGTTTCAATAAAGTGCTGAAAGTTGTGTTGGACATATTCCTGCAATTTTTTTTTTTGGTTTATTATATTTTATTTTAAGCATACTTTATTCACACAGTACTAATATTGTAAGCAGAAATACTAAATTCTATAGCCGTCATTTCACATTACATTTTGTCTCGAAGAATACAAAAAAAAAAAAAAGATTTTAATTCAACTGAACCTTTGCAGGAGTTTTAAACATATGCAAAGTTCCACAGAGGGTTGATTCTATACAGAAGAGAAGAAGCAAGAAACGCCATAAATACTCTTTTCAGCCAAAGCACTGCTACAATTTTAAACACATTCACTTAGCTCCTCTGCAAATTTGCCGCGACGTTTATTACTTCATCCAATCTTCTCACCGGCACTTCAAGAGGCACCTAAATTAAAACTATAAAACTGAAATTTGGACGTCCTCTACCGTTTATACGAGCATCTCCCAGCATCACAACGGATAGTGACGTGGAAGGTTATAAAATATATTATTTGCTTTGTTGTCTTCGGCGTAGACTGGGTCAGCTAAAGGACCCCATTTTCTATAGACATCCAGCAAATGTACGAGTACATCGAGGTTCCAGTGCAACAAAAGGATGAATTCCTATGATAAGCTTTCATATAACATTATAAGCTTTAATGGATATAATATTGTTATGGCGTAGGTATATTCTGGTTTGAATTAAATACAATGCCTGGTCACGAAGGACTATTGCCATGATCATCGAATAAATGGATTGGTGATCCATATTTGTGCGTCCAAGGATATCCTAGTATCCAAAAAGCTAAACAGTCGCGCGGGCTGGACCGTTGAGTGGTTAAACCTCTAATATTAGAATATAACAACATCTTTCCATTTCCCCTAGAAGATCAAATCCACACAAAGAGCTATACGTAGGTATAATTGTACGAGTTAAGACACTCTGGGGTTTATACTAAACTAGACGGCCTCATTGGTCAGTAAGTCAAGCGCAAGCGCGACCGCTGAGCGTGAGGTCCTGGAACCAATTCCTGGATCAGGGAAATGTTACTGGGTTTTTCTGTATGTAAATTCTCAGTAGTAGCACGGAGTTTGGAACTGTGCCTGTTAGATGGCAATAGGTTCGCCCCCTATTACATGAGACTCTATAACGCTATCAACGAATTGTGGGTGTACCTGTCTGCTTCACCCTTCGGGAAATAAAAACGTGATGGTATGTTATGTTATGAGGTTTAACCTCTGATAAATACTGGCGCATATCTGCGAATGCTATCCGTGTATCGTATAAGAAACGATCTGAGATTATGGATAAAAGTGTAGCGGTCATTACGGCCATCGAGACGTCTCCATTGCCTTCAATGCGTAGGCATTGGCTATCATTCGATAACGGCCGTCTAGGGCTGCATCTACATGGATCTGTGGAGCTAGATGGACTATTTTTCCTACTCGTAATATAATGTAGTCCGAAGACCTGGTGAAGGTCGCGGGAATCCGTTGGATGCGGGCAGCACAGAATCGATGTGGCGATGCTTGGGGGAGGCCTATGTCCAGCAGTGGACGTCTTTCGGCTGAGATGATGATGATGATGATGTAGTCTCCGAAATGTTAGACAGAGGTGTACTGATAGTACACCCACTTTATTAAACTATTGAACTAAAAAAGGAAGAATTTATTTTTATTTCACTGTCAGTTACGTTTTGTCGCGTAGAGGCAACCCTACATTGCACTTTACAAGACAACGGCGTGGTGCAAAGAAAATATAAAATAATATTATCAGTCTGGCCAATGTCACACTACGTTTTTATTTGTTTCTGAGACCGATACACGATATTGCTGAAATAACTTACAAGATATTGCTAATATTCCAGAATTTTGCTAAAATAATCTCAATTCTGTTCTATTTTTAATACTGATATTACTAAGATAAATCTTGTATGGCTTACTAAGTGCTGAATGAATACAGCAAAGTAGATTTTTATAAAAATATAATGTGTGCTATTTTGTTTTAAATAGCTTTTGGAATTTATTTATGGCACCCAACCTACCAGACTTTCTGCACGCTGACTTTTAGATTTAAGTTTTTTTCGATTCTAAAATTAATTATACCAATTTCTAGTTAAATATATATCGCAAAGTTGAATAACAGGCTACTTAGTTAATTCGTGTCACATGCTGCTTTATCTGTATGTGTATATTACCACAGCTTCAAGCTTTAAAGAAAATTACAGAACCGTTTCTCCAATATGACTAGAGCCGCCATCAACTATCTTCAAAAGACAGGCCAAAGGTACTACCTATTGTCAGACTATAATTTAACCGAAAATAATAACCAAAATACGATCAAACTATAACTAAAAACAAAACACAAACCAATCAAAAACCCCAACTAAGCAACTTCCAAACATTGGTCAGTACAATCAAAACAGAACGTCACTATTTCAAATGACTTTATAAGAAACAAACATAACCCCAGAAGTCGTGGGGTGGCGTGTTTGTCGAATATAATGGGTCCAATGTTTGCGCGCGGTGATTGATGCCGGTCCCGGGTTAATGGATCGATATCCGTCTAACTTATCCTTCGTAGGTCCTTGGTGTAGTTTCTGTGTACTCTATTTCACCCATAGCGTATGTGCTAACGAGGGCTAGTTATAGGTGATTGATTGTTGGGACTGGAGTCCAAAATCTGGGACGCGTGTTCTTGTGGTTAATGGGTTTATCTTTAGAAACGTCTTCATCTTTGCAAATGGGTTGTGTAAGAAAACGACGGACGACTGAAATGTAAATTCGCATTAATTCCCATATGATATGATATCATCCAACGCGAAAGTATTAGTATTAAAATGTTTGTTTGTTTTCAGTTTTCATGCAATAGCTGAATGTAATAAAACTTCTTTCTTTTTCCTAGCGTTATTTAAACTCCTTTGAGGAACTCGCTTTAGTGCATAGTGCTAACTAATTATTATAATATGTTTGACATAGCGTGGCTACCAGACAAAGCATAAAAGAATCCTTTGGTGTTGAAAGTTAAATAGCTTGTGCGAAAGATTATTTTAACAAAAGCACTTTAACTTATGATAATAACAATAACATTCAAACTAAAGCAAAATTCTATTAAATCACTCTCCTTATCTGTTTGTACAGAAAAACATTTGTTAAATGAATAATTTGTTAATATCTATTAAATGTTCAACAGAAATTCCTTTCAGTAACGCAAAATGTTCGAAAATGATCAAAGCAAAATGAACACCAACATTTTAAACTTTGTTGACTCAGCATTGATTTGTTTCTTGGCGAAATTGCTTTTACACTCACTCGAGTTACAAGCCGATACAACAGAACCAATTCTCAACTTGATTCATTAAAATTTGCTAACTCACTTAATTGGACAAAATGGTTTTCATGTAGAAGTCAATTTAAATGATCGCCATTATAGTACTGAGATAAATGACAGATTTAAGTTTATATTGATTTATTATCATGCCCGTTTCTATTTATCTATAGGGCAGAGTCCAACCTGTATTGTCAATTGAAACTTACTAGTGTTGTAATTACTTGTGGAGTTGATAGGGTTACAATGCCTCTTTACTGACCCTTACTGTCACATCGTGTCAAAATTCTACGACTTGGATACCGTGATTTCGCATTTTTTGGTATTTGTCTGTATTTTAGATACGTTTATTTTTTAACTGTTTTTTATGATCTTTTGTTTTTAGTATTTTAACTTTGTATAATTTATGAATTGAATAGTATTATATAACAGTTTGTTGAAAAGACTATCAATGGAGTTTCTTGCTGGTTTCTTGTCGGTAGGACCAACTCATTTTTGGAACCGCACACTTAGAATCATAAAGTTTAAAAGCGCCCGTAAAGGCCCAGTTCAAATATAAATATTTGACTTGACTTTGACTTTAGACACAAATCTGGAGCTAGTCACAATATTATTGTGATAAAATTTAAGAACAAGCTCTGGGCTAAGTGATAAAAATAGAATGATTTTGGTGATATGGAATTTTGTAGATAATGCTGTCCTTTCATCTGCTGGCTTAACAGAAACTTGTACCATCATTCAGTTATCTTCGAGGATTCTTAAGCAGGTAAGATTATTTCCAAAGTTTTATTTTTTGCAAACAGTTTTAATAACACCATCACCAAAACCTCTACTAAGTGAAACCAAAAAAAGGCCACCTTCACACAATGGCTGACTCAAAGCATATGCTAACACTATTCAAGCCTTATTTATCTTACAAAAGAATAATAAAGTGACACTGTTTTTATTCACACACTTGTCAAAATAAAAGTGCATTTTGCAGGGAATTAGGGGCATAACAAGATCTCCTGTCAATCAAAGAAAGGCTTCGTTACTTTTATTTTGAGGCTTATGTTTTATTTTGAATTCAAGTTTTTATTCAAAAGGATGCGAATATATCAAGTACGGTATTTTTTATGCTGATTTTGCATTTAAAATAAAATATGACTACATTTTGCGTTGCATATCTCTGACTATATTAGAAGTCAGTTTTTCTTTAAGAATTTTGATACTTGTAGGTGAAGCATAGACTCCAAGAATGTGCGTATAGCGTGTAAATCCTATCTTTATTTCTATAATATTGATAACTATGTGGCATTTGATGATGATGGAATAATGTACGAATCTGCAGCTGTAGTACTTTCGAAATTTTTCCTTTTCACATCCCGTGTTGCAATCGATACTAGTAGAAAACGCTAATATTCAAGCTCATGCACTTTTAAAAATATAAAACACTTTTCACTTAATATTATGATAAAAAGGTTAGCTTGAAAAACACAATTATAGTAATAGCATTGTCAAGTTCTCAACTTTAGTGGTACCTTCATAATTTGATTGCAAAGTCCTTTATTCAAAAACGTTTTTTTTTTTAAGTTTGTACTTATACCATATTTGCATGGATCCATAAAATTGTCTTTCTCGAGATTTCCATAATTTGTTGTTTTTCCAAAATCAATACACTTACAACTTACGCTCTACCCCAAGCATCTATTCTCTACGTCTTCACAACATGGAAATCAAGCAACTTATTTAGCAAATTTAACATAGAATAATAAAGGGTTGTGCAATAAATAACAATATTATGTTAATATAAGTTTATATTCAGCTTTAACGAGATTCGAACGAGCGATCCAACTTCAACTACTCGTTAAGGTGGAATCAAAATATTTATTATGAATCAATTTACATAAGTAGTTGGAAATATGCATGTTTGAGGTATAATAGCAACTTCTTGTTGTTTGTTCTTGCCGACTGTTTTAATGGTGATATTTTTATTGTTTAAGGTTTTTTCGCCTATCGTAGAGTTGTTAAAGTTGAAAAATATTATTTTAGTTAACTTAAATATTATTATGTATTATAAAAAATAATTGCGTAAATAGTCAAATACCTGCTGTGCCTTTAGTTGTTTTTTTTTTTCTGTGGATTCGCAATATTACAACTAAGTTTGGCGTGAGCAAAGTTATAGATAGGTATAAGCTGCTTGCTTGGATCAATTATGATCTACAGATAGTTGTTTCGGGTCTGGTTGTGTATGCATATGATATGTATGTTTGTAAACTCTACCCACGATACAGGAGAAACCAAAGAAGGGCAATGTTTAAAAAATAAATAAGGACAATTACTATTGAAGTTGTAGCGACTACGACTCGCAACATGGCAAAAAGTAAAGCGCCATCTATCGGAGTGAAGCTACAACAACAAACCCTGAATCGCACTATGAGAGTTTACAATGATTCTAACTCATATACGAATATCCGACATCAATCGTCGGGCCGCCAGGCTAACCACCTTGCCTAGTCGGAGGATCCTCCCTTTTCAATGGAGGAACGCTATACCTCGTTCTCTCACATAGTAATTAAAGTTTGTCAGCTTTCGTTTAGAAAAAATATTATACTAGGGGATATTATCGCTATCATTTCTGTGAAACTGTTACAGAAATCTCCATTCCCTTGCATTACGCGAGTACTGCCTACACCTTCTAGAATCAAAACCATGACGCCTACCTCCAGATGTAGATTCCTGACACAGATTTCGAAACACATATCAAACAAAACAAAGTCACACATAAACGTTTGTTTCCTTCTCATCGGTAGCTTTGTTCCTGTCCGTATTACCAGCACATTGTATTTGTAATGTTTTGCCGAACCCACATTGAGCTGTCAAACTTTCGTCAGATAAGCGTGGACCGTGTAATTATTTCTCTGACTGTACCATTTAAGTAAGTAGAAAGTATTAAATTACATGGTCTGGATTCAACGTAGATAGTTTTGGAACGATTTTTCACACGATAACTACTTTTTTTTAATGACTAACGTCTATATTGTTTCGGATAGAAAAGTTTTGGTTTGAACGCGGTTGGTGAAGCCATTAAATTCTTAATAAGGAATTGTTTTAGTATGAGTCATTGAAAAGGAGGTTGTATGTAAGCTTAGTTAGTTAATTGTGTTTTATAAACTGCGAACATTGACTACTAGCCGATAATAATATATAATTTACTTTCCACGTTGAAGTAGTTGTAGGTGTATAGAATTTTAATATTCTTATACATTAATTTAGAGTTAATAAAATGTTCTGTTTCGAAGCAGTACTGTTCTTGGTATTTTATATTTCAGAATTAATTAATCAAAATTGGTGTAGTCATTTTCTATAAATAAACTTTGAACGTAGAACATAATATTTATTCTAAAAATATATGCAAATATTGTTCTTGTTAATTTATTCATTAAAAAACTAACTCTGTACTCCAGAGTATAGTAGTACTGTTTAGAAAGCAAACAGTGTGCGGAGTCGCTTTATTTTTTCAGTGACAGTGAATATTCGAGCAATATACGGTGTTATTTGAGCGAAACAAAAGCAAAAACGTTTATATTTCGTTTTTCGTCTTTTAAATTGCGACGGATAATGTAGTCAGTTATTTATTTTTTAGTTCGCTTTAGAATAAAGATGGTTGGAATTATTATACTTAATATTGGTCACATTGTTTTCGTTGTCTTAATAAAACTGGGAGCATGTTTTTTTCTAAAGATAGGTAAAATGTAATCATAATTATACTATCTGACTGATTGATTTTAATTTGGAGCTACAAATACATTATCGTAGAATGTAATTTGAATTGTCGAGTGACATTTTCGATTTTTATGTTAATTAAAATTATTTTGCGTTAATATGTACCTACTAACCGTTAAAAACTGTACATAAGATTTGAATTGAATAAGAAACAGGTTAATACTGATAGAACTAACGTTCTAAACTCCTTAAACTTAAACCATCAAAGTCCAACCTGTTATAAAGACAAATATTAGCCCACGATAACAACGAACTTGAGAAAAAAGTGGGGCATATCACGAAATAAGTTGAAACTTTATTTGCCCATTGTCAACCGTTTTGTTTGAGACTTTCACTACCTGGAACTAAGGAAGACGGTAATAAATTATGAAGTGTGGACAAGTCCACGATGCTCGTAATAATATGATTATTTTAAGACCATGCCACACAACACGACATTGACGATGCTATGAATTAGATGTCGTGTTATGATGGTGACAGCAGAAGGCGGGGTAGGGCTGAACGAAAGTGCCAACAGAGTGCAATATTTTATATATTTTTTTAAGAAATGTGTGTTACTCATTAGTTAGTTGTTAACATGATAATATTTGTGACGTGGATGTCATATATAGACCGAATTGGAGGATAAATTTACCGGGAATAGGTACCATAGGTATTTACAGTTGGTAAGACATTTAAAAAAGATAGAGCTTAGTAGTTAACAGTTAAATCCACAATTTTTGAACCATGAGGTGAGCATACAACAAGTCCACAACAACATTTCATAATTTTGCTAGACAGTGACACAATAGTTACAATGTGTACTTACTTCAAACTACCAAGTTCGGACTCAACACTATTCGTGCAACAATAAGTCTCTACTTTGTATTCGAGCCATATCGCTCCTGCAGTGTGACAAAGCCTTAACTTTTATCATCCAACACACCTGTTAATGATGTTTGTTCTGTAATAATGAATGGAATGCTTTGATGATAGATATTATGTTAATGAATTCATATAGAAGGTCAATAATATAGACATCTGGAGTGTACTGATCTAAACTGCATTTCATGTTAATGTATTTCAGTCGAGTCGACGCCAGCCATCACATGGTAATGCATGTCAGCAATGGTGCTATAGAAGCCGACTGCCCAGGGTACGCCAGACGATCTCTAGTTTCGGCAGGGGAAATGTGGAGACTTCTCACAAGCACCTCCACTAAAAATAAGACTAAAATAACTATATAGAATACTTTCTCATTCATCATTACTTGTTTAAACCAAATATAGAATTCTCACTAACATAGTTAGTAGAAAGTGCTATTTGTTCAGAAGTTTATTTGGCCTTTAAAGTCCAAGGATGTCTGGAACAGGATAATTTAATCGTTTACAAATAATTAATGGAATCAGGCGTTACTTTGCGGAAATCCATGATATATAAGATATACAACTAGAATATTTAGTTTAATTCATTCATTCGCGTCCAAGCGGTCGACGAGTCAACATCTCCTGAGGATGCTCCGTGGAGGGGCGAAACACGTGTCGAGGATCGGTTTGGTTGCATGTTACATTATTTCTATCACACCTCCTGCATGTGCATATATTTGCGGGCGGGAGGGCGGTCCTGTGAATGCACCCAAACTTGCAGTAGTTTAGCGGAATTAAAACTAAATATTCTAGTTGTATATCGTTTACAAATGTCAAACATTGCCATTACAGTAGCAGGTATGAATCTTCAATATTTCAAAATAACTGTCTCATTGGTTTAGTGGTCTCAAGCGTAGCAAGCGTGCCAGAGTAAGCTCCTCATCAATTAGGCAAAAATCATTAGTTAAGTTTAACATCATCCACTAGTTAAGGTGAGGTTAACATATCATCATCATCATCATCAGCCAGAAGACGTCCACTGCTGAACGAAGGCCTCCCTCAAGGGGGGGTTATCCACGTTACCACGCCTGGTAGGCGGCTTGGGAATCGCAGTGGCTCACCGATTAGTGAGAGGACGCTGCTGCCCGTCCTCCGGTGTCTGGCCGCAGTTTTAAGACGTACCCGGGTCAGGTTAGCATATACTTCCCCTGGATCCAGGCAGGTATTTAAAATAACACCACAGTGTAAAATTTACGTTATTTCTTTACAATTGTCAAAATAGGTACATAAACTTTCAATTTGTATTTTTAAGTCAAACGCGTTCAGGGGATGATCTGGAATGGAATCGACGTATTTTCCCAGTAAATCTCCCGGCCTCAGCTGTAAAATCTCGAACGAGGGTGAATTTATAACGCAATGAATAAAAGCCGCGAAAGCATAAATCGCGAATTTAATGAACAGTTTTATTTGGTTAATAGTACGACGTCTTTCGTTTGCAAACTCCGGTACTTATTTAATGACATTGTTGTACGAAAAACATTGTTTGGCGACAAAATTTTCTGGTAGTTACTCTTAATTACTATAATATCATTCTCCGCTGCTTTTGCTTGGGAGCTGCTATTATTTTCGTGCACGGTTTGTTGAACACCTTAAATGGGCACATTATTTCACCATCTAATTTTCATTTGTGCGAAATTTCATTTGGTTGGTTGTGATATGGTGTGCGTGTTCCCTTTCTCACCACATATTAGTCGTTTTGGAGTGCTCAGTGCTCGTTGCGAGCAAAATGACACGGTTTACTTACTAATGAATGCTTGTGTCGCGAATGGAAAACTTGAACATTTCCTTTAATTAGAATCCAATTTTCACGTTGGTGCTTGTTTTGTTTAATTAGTTGCTTTGATAACGTAGAGGGAATTAATTTCTTTTGAAACAAATATGTTTTTGTGTTTCTATATATTTTGTTATACCTATATCTAAATAAATATTAATTTAATGTGTTTCTTATAAAAACTGTGATTCGGTTTTTAAAGAGAGAATAGTAGGTAAGTCAGTTCAAAATTCGAAATTCATTTATACAAATTAGACTTTAAATATGTAGTGGTTTTTGAATGTCAGGAATATAATACCTGTTAATGACAAAAATCATTCGCTTACCCTTGGAGGAGTGAGGAGCTTAGGCATATTATATAAGTTTTGTGCTAAGTACTAAAAATTAATTGCATCCATAAAGTCAAAAGCTCATAATATGCGCATCACATTGCAAATTACCGCCTATAGACCGCACACCTTTACATCTGACATTATAAATCTATATTTAGACGTCCAACGGAAGACATTTAATTTAATATAACAGATGTTCTCATCTCGAGTGGACACGCTTCGCAGGGAATCCTTTGAGTTTGTCACGGGCTGGCTCAAAAGAACCATCAACAAAGGATTGTTATTCCAAGTGTGTTCAAAGTTGTATAAACAAGTTTGACAATTGAGCGTAGAGCTTCGACAAAACTGCTTTGAAATGTTATCATTGAAAAAATAAGGTTTCAAAATAGTGGATGACAATGAAAGTCTTTTTGACGAAGAGATAATTCTCAAGAATTTTGCTGTATACATAGAATTAATTCATTAAAATATATAAGGATTCCGGGAGCCGCAAACACAAGATTTTCCAATTTGTATACTTGTCGTTGTATGTATTTGTTGTTGATTACGAATCAAACAATCTACAGCCATACTGCCAAACGTTTCAAAAATAGTTCTACTATACTGAAACCAATACCTATATTTTAATGGTTCTTTTATGGCTCACAAAACGAAAAAAAGAACTCCAGCATTTATTTCCCAGTCCAGTAGCAAGTCGAATAAAATCCTCTCAAAATATGCGTTCTTTCTGGTTACACGTTCAGTACCTCGATGTTTGTTTCGTTTTGCGTTCAGAAAACAAATGGTTGAGGTGGATAATTGAAATCCGAACTAGGGCAGGCTTCCCGCTTGCCGTCCGTAGTGAATACCGATGGAGTCCTCTTTAAAACTATTTTCTCTCTCCACATACCCCCTTTTGCCAGTGACCGGCAAGCCTGTGGTACTGAGTCCAACTATGTAGAAGTCCCATGACCCACTTGCGGAGTAAACGGGGCGAAATTATTAAAGGAATTTTAATAAAAACACGACGCGTTGTTTACGACTACGTATGGTATGTTTAGGTTACAATGGCTTCGTGAGTCGATTATGGAAATTGTCGAGGGTAGTGTGACGTCATGGGGACGAAAAATTCGCTTTTGTTTTGTTTAGGAGTCCTTCCGTATGGTAAAGTTTTAAACAAAATTTATCGCTATTCTACATAGGTTTATAGGCAGCCTGTGTTCCATGGTTATAAGGAAAAAGATTCCTTTGTAAACAAATGCGTGGGTAACAGAAACAGAATTAATAGCAGCTTGTCATACTGAGTAGTAAAAGTGAACAAATGTATTAATTCACTTAAAATTTGTTTTATCATTACGTGCCGGAGTAACCTACAACAATAAGCATCCACAGTTTATCCCATAAACTCAGATATACCTTACACCTCCATATTACATCACAATTGTACTAACGTAATCCGAAATTAGAACACGTGAAATACAAAGAAGCCATATAAGACACAAATACACTGTCTATAATTCACTTCTCATGTACCTACACGTCTTCAAAAGTCAATAACTCACATTGATGTCAAAACGTCGGTATTACGTCATACACTCGAGTTTATTACGAAAAGAGCCATTGTGAGTGACAATTTAATGAAGTGTTGGCCCATTGTGTAATTAAAATCGACGTCATTAAACCTTAACTTACAACAGTTATACCTAATGAATAGATGTGTGATAAATCAGATAGGGATTTCGTAAGCGAAAATGAAGATATTGAAGTGCTCAAATTGAGTTCAAGTCGTGGTAACAAGTAGCGTAACACTTTGTGTCAGGAGTACGTAATTGTTATTGACATCTACGTGGAATGTAGCGGGGTAAGAGTTATGTAATATTCAGTAGACATATTGCTTACCAAAGACAGTAAATTTGTATCATGTAGAGGTAGTATGATTTTCTCCTTAGTGAGACTGCTTTATTTGTAGCAAAATATAATGAGATTTATTGTAAGAAAAAAAAAAAACAATAGCAGTCTGGAGTTAGAAATGGTGCTCGATAGATGGTAACAAACTCGCTACCTATTACTACACCAGGATAATAACAGACATGAAAGGAAATCAATATACGTAGGTGGATTGTATAAATTGACAAATACAATAGGGTATTCATAACATCTATAGTTTCCGAGAATGAGATGATTTGAATCCACAACACACGTAATCCGTAAACAAATATTTGTAGCTACAGAGAACTAGTACGATAACATACAAATAAATTTTAATCAATTTGACAACCCTGTCTAAAGACACGAATAATCGTCGATAAACAAGGATGTCTAGTCAAATTCAATTCTGAATGCATTATTGAAACTGAAATTCATGTTTTGATTACCGGGTATCTCAAACGTGAAATTAATGCTGCAAACACAGAAGCTCTTTGTTGATATGGCAATTACAAACAGATAGGCGTAACAGCGTTTAGTCAGATTGCTCGTTCTGAAATTCCCATTATCTCAGTGTAATCAATCAGGTTCAACAAGAATATTCAATGCCATTGTGATGTAATCGTTGAATTACATTCGTCCTTCAGCGTCTTTGCCACAATTATTTGATTAATTAGAGATATTAATCAATCTGTAGTTTAAGTGTTTAGGGAGATGCTCAGATATTTGTGGTAGTGCTTTGCGGGATCTTATTGTTTGTCTTTGTGATAGTTAAGTTCTTGTAATAGTAGTTATGAGTAAGTAGCGCTAGTTTTGCGAACTACAATATTTTGAGGTTCTCTTTTCTTTCTCTTATTATTTTACATTCAACTTCATCTACATCTGTTCACCCTGTATACTTATTTCTTCGTTCGACTGTACTTATTGTATATGACTTTGTGACTTTCAATTGAGATTTAGATATTTCCTACTGCTCAGCCGCGTCCAAATCCAGACAAGTAGTTTTGGTTCTGAAAGAACAATCATCTATTTTCGTAAGGATGGTGTCATTGCGGTTTATGCGATCATTACGGTTTTTTGGCTAATTATTTACTGGCTATAACATAGTCTAATTTCCGGTACCAGCTAATTACGGACTGTGTCTATAACTTTTTGTGTAGTTTAAGGTTTAGTTGTGGATCTTCTGGTCTCAGAACGTTAAGGAGATAATAGGAGACATTTAGAGCGGACTTCTACTCGAAAATACGTTATTTAGACAAATTATTACATATCTGCATACATTACTACCATAACTATAATTTTCTTTTACTATTCTATTCTATTTTCAACATCTACATTTATTTTCACCGCAGCCTCCGTAATCTCGCGCGTAGATATTATATAATTGAAGGAGGCACGTAATTCGCATATAATCAAACACCCATAAAGGTAATTATTTCGACATAAACGCGATGATATCATAGAGACATCGTTAGTGGTTACAATGTACGTTTAAATGCGGATTAAGTTCGTCTTGATTGATTATAGCGTAATGCGAAATTGTATCTTAAGTTAATATAACTTTAAAGGTCAGGATGTTTTGCGGATTGATTACAAATAATGTGCTCATTAAGTACATTGTTTATAGCACCTTAAATATATGAGCAATAAAATGTGATGTCAAGCTAGTTGATGGTTTATGGGACTGAATGATGTTAAATCGATTGATGTTGCGATGCGTAGGAAGGTACAATTTAATAGGCATCATGTATCGGGCTTAGTCTAACTAACTACATAAACTTCACATTTTGTAATAAGTAAGCACACCTATATGATTATACAAATATAATTGTTAGAATATCTACCTTATGATAAACGTGAAATTGCATTTATAAATATAATATAATTCTTATCGTAGCTATGGATTTCGCGGATTATAAAAAAAAAGTTTAATGATGCCCAATATTAGGTTGTACAACTACTTTAAATAATCAATATTGAAAAGAGAGACAGTGTAATCACGATAAAAAAAAAAACATTAAAATTGTTTTACATTGTAAAATTACTCCATTGGAGTCATCATATCTCATAATAGAAACAAAGAATGGTGTTAAGTAACATGACGAAAATGCTTTAAAAAACTGTTGATAGCCATCATGTATTCAAGAAACGTATTTAAGGAATGTCAATCAAAACGACCCTATTGTTAAAGACAAAGAGGATAATAAAACTAAGAATAAGACAAAAGTAAACATTTTGCGTTATATTTATGGCACAAAAAATATAACAAAAGGTACAGATGTACTTAGGAGAATTTATGTCATGGCCCTAAGACTGTTTTATTACGACTACCGTATTTATGTCAATAGGGAGTCAACAATGAGTCATAACCTTCCATGTGTTTTATGGGCATTTGGAAACTTTTTTCCTTTATGTGTTTTGAGAATGGTGCTACTAGTATTATGGAAGACAATGGAAATAGATATCCATTCTGTTGATTTTTTGTACTGGCTCATTTTGAGTTTGACGATGTAATCAATAACCCAATAAAAAAAGTGAAGCCCAGAAAAAATCTGGGCCAAATGTTAAACCTTTGTAATATACAAATTGTATTAAAATTTAAAGTAAAAATACTACTGCTACTTAGAATAATCGAAGACTACATTAGGTATAATACTGCAATAAAAGTAGAATAGAGATTCAATATGAAATCAAATTCTCATTATGAAAATTTTAAATGTTTTTAAAAAGTAGATAGGTGTATTAATTGTATTCTGACATTGATAAATCGCCTTTTTAGACTTGTAATCCTAAGCACAGCTTCCTATAGATAGGTTCTGAGTTTGATTACTTGATGAAGCCAATTGGAGCCAGAGATTTTGAATTACGCCCAGTGAATAACTTTAACATTGGATATTAATTAACTAAACACATAACTGCATCATTGAGCATTGTCTGCATCATTACGACGCAACAAAGAAGCCGAAATAGTAAAAGAATATAACAAAACTAAAATTAATTGAATTGAGCAATCATTCGCTTAAAGGGGTCGAGAAATATACAATACATTAATAACAAAGTTACCGTGGGTGTGATACTCTAATTGATGAAATAAGTGAAGGAGTGGGTGTTAATAGCAATTATCACCATATGACAAATGTCACATAAAATGGTTCAGCTTTCAACGGCTCTCCCACAGTAATTCTTATTATGATGTCTGCAATGTGTTTGGAAGTGTAAATAGGACACGAGGATACTCAGATCTCGGCCTTACTTTGAAGAAGAGAATCCAAGTCATTACCGAAGCGTAAAATGTAACCAATGAATTTGTTTGAAAAAATACAAATCCACAAATATTTGCTGATATGAGAACTGATTGGGTAAAAAAGTCTCAAGTAACAACATATTAGCGCAATTTTATTCACCCGTAAGTCATATGGATTTCTATGTATTATTTTAATAATTATGTATCATTTCTTTTTCGGAATTAAAATAAAATTCATTACGTGGGTTCTAATTAAAAATGGAAGTAACACATGAGATTTAGTAACGTAACTTAGTAATTGTTTGTTTGAATATTTTCCACGTTTGAATCATGATTAGAAATTTGGAAAGAGCGTGTTGTACCTATCTGGTATAATATATAGGTAGTAGTTTATTTTATATAAAAGCAAATTGTCACTCACTCAGTTGCTCACTGACTAAACACGAAGGTAAGATATTATAAGTAAGATATTTCAGTTGCGTTTTTTTAGTATGTAAAAATGCGTTATACAATCATTTTCAAAAACTCAGCTCATGGGGTCAAAGTTCGTATGAAAATAAAAATACGCGATCAGAGTTGCAGAAACAGGTAGTAGTTATAAACGAATTCGATATCAATATAGCATTAATTGCGCACATATTGTGACGAATCAAACCAACTGTGAACAAAAATCCTGATTCAATTACAGCAGACACCTGTCGAAGCTGCATTACGTATGTTATCAGTAGTTAAGTGGCATTTCCTTACTGAATCAGAATCTTAAATCAACTGGATTCCCTTTTAATAAATGTTATAAGCGTGGGAATTGGATCATAGTGCAGTTCATACGAGTAAGGTGTTTGTCATCTATGCTCTGTTTAATTAGTTTCTGTTGACTAAATGAATCGCTTCGTGAGATAATTTTGGATGGAACGCTTTATCAATGAATCATCGTTGTAAAACTTTTTATGTGCTCTTTGTTGTTCGGCTCAGAATTTACTTGCCCTATTTCTCTTCGTATGAATCAGAATCATAACCATAATCATTTATTTGTGGATTATATGTTAGTAAACAGGTCTTACGGCTATTTTGTGATAATTAGATTTTGTCCGGAAGAATGCATGGTTATAAGTATCAACCATCTTATAGCATACAACTATATCATCATCTTTATCAATCAGTCCATACCCGTCCACTGCTGGATATAGCCCTCTCCCAGTAAGCGCCACTGAGCCGGGTCTTCGAGCTATATATGTATATGTATATATATATATTACTTATTATAATTTTTTTGAATATTTTAACACATATTGTCTTACAGTTTTGAATTTTATCTACTATATTGATTTATCTTTAAGGTTGCTTATTTACCGCAGCTGATTCAAGAGAACAGTTAGAAACAAAATCTAGTCGGGTTAGGAGGTTTGTGAAATGGAAAGTGAATATTCCTAACTGAACTTTAGATTGTTTCCGCTTTTACTCTTCATAGCGATAGTTTTGACTTTATAACTCTAATAAATAATAAATAAAATGCTTTTATTTTCAGACAGAAAGTCCATTTGGTTAGTACAACACACAACTTAGAAACTAGTGTTAGTACTTACATCTAAATCTAATACTAGGCCATAGTTTAAGTACTCATTAATAACTTTTATCATTGTAAAATCATATCTAATTGTCTGTATAATGTATTCTAAACTTGTGTATCGGCGAGCACAGTGAAGCAAACACCAAGAGGTTTCGGTTTATTTTATCGACATTCTTTATTATTCAAAGTAAAGGTCTTCTTAGTAGTTATTTAACAAAACCTACATTGTTCTCTCATATTGATTCTCCCAGTTATTGTATATACATAAAAATATTGTAAGATAATTATTTAAAAAGAGCATCTGTGGGGCTTCTTGTGGTTGCTTCTCAATGGGATAAATTATTGGAACCGTGCAACTAGTGTCCTATCAATGTTGCAAAAGTGCTTGAGATACGCTCATTTGAAATAAAAACCATTTTCATCATCATCAGCAGCTAGAAGACATCCACTGCTGAACGAAGGCCTCCCCCTTAGACCACCACATCGAACGACATTCCGCCACTTGTATCCATCGGTTGCCCGCGACTTTCACAATGTCGTAGGTCCACCTAGTAGGAGGCCTTCCAACGCTGCGTCTTCCGGTTCGAAAAAAAATATCAAATTTATTCAATTCTAATTAGTGACACCTTATTTTGTTATATGAATTTAATTTAAATTTGATGGAATATTACTACAATAATATTTCCAATCACGAATATTAGTTATATGAAAAATGGTATTGTAATAGAATCATGTCTGTATTGACATTAATGTCTCGTATATTGTTTTAATTTAGCGTAAGCGAAATTCTAAGTCTATGGTTTTAATCGAATTTATGTTCTTCAATTTTTTTTTCAATCTCATGTTTTATTACTTGTGGAGCCTCTTTCCTGCATCCCAATGTATGTAATGTAGTATCATAGATACGATATTGCTATAGTGAAGTGTGAATTTTAGTATAAAACTTTATTAGTTCATCGACTCTTAAAAATATTTCCTATTGACCTGGACTATATCATATTGCACTTTAATTGGCACTATGTTTGGCAATTGGCACTATGTTATGTTGTGCAAATGCGAATATTGATTGAACTAAAATATATTGTAATCGAGTTGACATTTAAACTATTTGCGAAAGTAGCCCATCATGATGTTTATATTTAGCAGCAGTCGGTGACTAGTGAACTGAAATTCACACGTTTCACAGTTTGCCTAAATTCAACTGTACCAATGAAATAACAAAAGAGTTTTATTGGTTTCTCAAATTAACTCTCATGTAACAGGGGCGAGCCTATTACCAGTCGCAATTTTAAGCTCTGTGCTGCTATTGAGAATTTTAGAATATCTTATAAACGCTTTCCGAACCTGGGAATGGAACCCAGGTCTGCATACTCAGCAGATACGCATGCGCAAGACCAATGATTCACCTAATGGTTAGACACGTATCTTGTAACTTTATTCAATATAATTACTTACATATTCAAGAGGCTTGTCCATTTAAATAAATAAAGTACATAGTATAATTTGTCATGCTAATCAAAGAACCAATTAGTCATACAATGTATCACCATCACAATCTTCTCAGTCAATAAAAGTTAATGGAAGTAAATGGGCTAATATAACAGATGACTTGCTAGCGCCAGTAGGTACTTGAGGCGTTGCATATTTAAATGAGCCTTGACCCACTGGCCTTAAACGTCTTGGATATCAAACGGAAATTACCAGGAGAACTGAAATTGACGATAGTATGTGAATTGGTAGAGGCGAGTAAGAAGAAAATTATTGTCAGGTTAATTTGGATGCGGATGTCGGCTAAGCCAAAGAGGGTTTGTTTGTTTTCTGTGCTATAAACTCTTTAACACGTTGTGATGTGTGTTCTCTTGAATCTATTGTTTTAATTTTTTATGATGTCCTGGATAACAAAGGGAGGTTGCCTTATTCCTGTCAACTATTACCGGATGAACTAGTGAAATATTTCAAGAAAGATAGATCGCGGACCAAGATTACTTAAAAGATTTTAGAACTGACTGTACATAATACTCGTTTGTGAACTTTTAAGTTTGAGTTTTGCTATAATTGTAAGCGGTTAGTGATTTCTGAGTACGGTTACACTTTAAGTTTTCATTTGGTTTTTATACAGATAACAAGTCATCTACCATACTATTCAAGCCGCATCACCCAGTGTTGAGTAATTAATTCGCCCCTCGAAAATGTAAAGAAATTTCAAATCAAAGTATCAGCAATACGAAGGAAGTCATCTGCTATTTTCATTCATCTACATTTCAACAAGAAAACTTATTAAAAATCTGAAAAAATCGTGTTTAGAAAACAAAAAAGTAAAATTAATCGGATTATGCCCAACTTCCCTTTGAGGTTATGCAAGAAAGATTCTGAATTTAAAATTCTGTGGGAGAGTCCCTACGATTATGATATAGCTGAGATGGCCTGCGTATTCTGGTCACGTTTGCCAAGCTTTTTCAGATTTGGCTGCAGGTAGCTGTCCCGTGCCTTTAAGTCTATTGTTTTTTTTTTTTAATAATTTTAAAAGATTTAAGGTAAATATTTTGCGTGCTTATTTCTAGTGTCTAGGAGTGTTTTTATTTAAAGATTGTGTAAGATAAGGCTAGGTGTAATGACTACTTTTTGAAAAATTGCACTAGTGTAGGGACGTATCGAGTTTTTAGCTACAGTTGCCTGACTTCTGTTGAAACCATTATGAAAACGACTGTCTTATTAGTCTAATGATCGCAAACGCGACTGCTGAGCGTGAGGTCCTGGGTTCGATTCCAAGGTCGGGCAGTTTTATTTTTCTGAATGGAATTCTCAGTAGCAGCACGGAGTTTTGGAGCTGTGCTCGGTAGATGGCAATAGGCTGTTATATGAGACACAAAAACGGCATCGGCAAATTGTGGGTGTACAATGGTACACCTCTGCCTAACACTGGGGAAAACTGGCGTGATGCTATGTTATGTATGTGATGTTATAAAAACGGCAAAAATGTCACCATTGATTACCTGTAATATTATTGTGTTTTATGTTCTTTCCAAGGTTCTCTGGGAGTTTATATAGACATGAATGGGTGTTACCTCCTATCACCTGGAGTAAGTTGGTGATTTTCACATGTGACTACGTACTGTACCCACCGGTGCATAGCAGATTTAATGTCACTAGATACTTTGTAAAGAAACTTTTTACTTTACAAACATGTTTTTTAAATTTATGTGGTTTCATGTATGAGGATTTGTACCTAGTACTATTGTTCATTTTTCTGTTTACCTCTTTAGTACCATAGGCATAATAGTTCTTTTTTAAAATGTATATAAGTTTTTAAATGAAGATATTAATAATGATGTAGAAATAAGTAAGTTTAAATATATGTTTTTATACTTACTATGCGTGGCTTTTTGTTTAATATTTATACTCGGAGTCACTTAGTTACAGCAATAAAAGTCGTCAAGTCTTCGTAATGTGTGCATATTGCATAACTTTTTAAGACTGATAAGCCTTTAGATAATTTTTATGAGTATTTTGGAGAGTTAGAGTTGGTGGTTGGTTGGTGTATTTTTGAAAAGAGGTTTCAAATAGAATCTTGTTTACTTTATAGTAATAATTAAGGAAACGCCTTATTTAAAAATATATTAAGAAATAATATCATTATTGTGGTAAACATATATGCATAATAGATAATGTAAGTAGGTTGAAACCTCTTTCACTGTGTGTTTATGTATTCAGGTAAAAGGGGAGGAAATAAAAAAAATATTTTATAGCAAAAATTATCACAATGGCTTTATTAAAATACATAAATAGTATACTCGTGACTTATATGGACATTTATTTACAATCTATATACAAATTCACATAATAATTTCTACAGCAGTCTTATAGAATGTATTTACACCAACATTATGAAACGCCCTTTGTAACGGCGAGAAATTACAAAAATAGATTAAAATCTTAATTATTTGGTAAAGCGCGCGTTGCGATTAATACAAATATTCACATGAAGCTTTGACTAAATGATACATGAGTTTTTAATGAGAAGCATAGACTAGACAAGGTAGGCCTGGCCTGATGACTGGGTATCGATTAGTGGCGGGGGCGGAGGCCAGTGTCTGAACTCTCGTCTTCTGTTCGGATTGTTTGCACCTAATTCTAACGATGAATAATCTGAGTCTATAGAAGAATATATATGATCTGAAGGCGGCCTACCGTCAGGCCCATATGACCCCGTCTGAACTTGCTGCGGACGATTTTCCACAAACTCCGGCGTTGTACTCACACCGTCCGCCGACCCTCTCATTTTCTCCGTGAAGGAAAACGACCTCATCGTCCCATTTTGCATACCGCTCCTCATAGTATAAGAATTGATATTGTTTCTGTAAGTAGACGATTTAGATTTATATTTCTGATCCGGCATCGCATAACGCAACTTTTCCCAGAATTTGTTTTGACCCCATCTCACCCTTGAACTCGTTTTCAAATATGGTCTTAAATCGGGATCGCATTCGGCTTCGGGCAATATCGAGCTTTCTTCTATTATTATTAAAGTATAAATTCGTGGTTTTAAGATTTCGTACAATGCTTGGCGAAATTCGAAACGCGACCATTCCGTTTCTATGAAGTTCCTTGTGAGGACGATTATTATGCGTTTGGATGCTTCCGCAGCCTCAGGAAGTGGTAACGTACATTGCATGTAAGCCACATTATGCTGAGGTATATCTCTATAGTGTAAACAAAGGTGATACGAAGGGCTTCCATTTTCCAATTCAGCCCCCAACGTTTGAATAACAAAATCATCATCCTTTGGGCTGTAGCAAACATAAGCATCGTATAATTTATCAGTGTCATCGTACGCTCCGGTGAATGGGAACAATCTTATACCGCAGCTTGTATAAAGCCATATGCGAATCGTGTCTCTGAATAAGAAAATCACAAGGATGACTAGCATAATCAACATGAATCCGGAGAGCGTAGTCACCATCATAGGCATGTAATTTGAGACCAACATGTTATCTATAACAGAATCTCCGGCGTAATAGTCGCTACATATTGTGCCATTCAAATTGAGTTCCTTCTTATGAGTAGATTTTGGGTCAGTATTCCAACACCATACATCTGTTATATCAACAATTTTAGCGACATTATCTGATATGTACGATGTGAACTTTTGTAAATATCTACATTTACATGACCACATGTTGTTGCCTAATGTGAGCGCGTTCAAGTTTCTGTTAATATATAAACTCCAGACGTTAAAATCTACTAATCTGTTGCCATCTATTCTTAATATTTTCAATGAATTTAAAGTTAGAAATGTTGAGTTTGCTATGTGGCTGATAAAATTGTCTTGTAAGTAGAGCTCGTTAAGCTGCGTCAGATGTTCGAACTCGTAGCCGTTTAAATGCTTTAGTTTATTGTTACCAAGATGCAGCGTAATGAGGGAAGATAAACCAGCGAACGTTCTATTCTGAATGTTCTCAACTTCGCTCGAATTAACATATAGAGATCTCATATTTTTGCGACCGATGAATGCATAATTTTGTAGTTCTTTAAAATCGTTGCCGTCTAAATATACCTCTGTTGCATCCATTGGTATTTTCTCTGGTATTTCAATTGCTCGTTGACTAGAACAATCGACCACATTTTTATTCCAAGTCGGATCGTGATAACAGGAACAATTATTCGGGCACGTCATTTGGCAATCACATGCTACGTAATCACAGCAGCGGCAAAGAGTGAAACAATGAGTCTCGTAAGTACACAAGAAATCAGTAGACTTCAAGTTGCTTAATGGTACGTGTGTTACGCCTCTAGTGTGTGTCATTTTGCACAATACGTTCTCAAGATCCATTATTCTAGGGTGCTGTCTCATTGCAGTCATATTGTTTATCAAAGGCAGCCATTCCATGGAGCAATCGCAGTTAAACGGATTTCCTCCGATGTAGAACTCAGGCAACGACTTGTTTAAGGGGACCGGGGACAACCGGAGGCTGTTGATTTCTAAATGAGATATCTCATTTGCGTAAATATCAACTCGGGTGAGATTACGTTTCTCTATAAACGTGTTCACTTGAATACTGTTTATGTGGTTATTGTTTATGAACAGTAACTCCACGCTGTTCGGAATTGCCAAAGGCGATATTTCCGAGATACGGTTATGGCTCACGTCTAATGTTTTTATGTGAATTTCGTCTTGGAGTTTATAATAATTTCCTAAATGTTCAATAAAGTTTCCGTGCACGTCGAGCCATTTCAGATTAAGCGGTATAAAAGCGTAATCGAACCAAACTAAATGATTCTCCGATAGATTAAGCCAAAGTAAACTCAGTAAGGTTGAAAAAACGCCATTGATATCTGATATGAAATTTCCGTCTAATCTGATTGCCTCTAACTGTTTGTTATTAACAAAAGTGCCTCTTTCTACGGCTTGGACTTTGTTTTTGGCTAAATTGAGAACCTGTAAGCTTGGCAAATCAGAAAACATACCGACTGTAAGGTTTCCGATTTGATTGTCGATTAATCTTAAACCGGTTAATTGATCTAAGTTTTTGAAGGAGCCGTTCTTGATGTCCAAAATTTGATTTTCGCCAAGATCTAAAGTTTTTAATAGAGATAACTCCCAAATGGCAGACGGTACGTCCGTCAACTGGTTGGAACTTAAATCTAATTCTTTCAAGTCCGAACAATTCTTAAAAGCCTTCAGATCTATGTTAATTAATAAGTTATTGTTCAAATTTAATTTGCTAAGTACAAACAATCCGTTGAATAGGAACTCTTCTATCGTATGTAAGCGATTCTCAGCTAAATTTAATGTGTGCAAATTATACAATGGCAAGAAAGTATTTTCTTCAATGTAACCTATAGAATTATTTCTTAGATCTAGTATCTGCAGAAAGAATAAATCCTTAAATGTCTTGCCGTCTATCCTCGTCAACGCGTTATTAGATAAATTCAGAATGACTAAGCGTATAAGGCCTATAAATGTTCCACCGTCTATGTGAGCGCTGGAGAGCTGATTATTCGATAAATCTAATACAAGCAACTGTTCTAATCGGTGGAACACGCCTCTAGCTAGTTCAAATAACAAGTTATTATTCAAATATACCTCTCGCAACTCCTTCGTGCTCGCGAACGTACCCTCTGGTATAAACTGAAGGTTATTATAGGAAATATTTAATATTCTGAGCGAAATAAGCCCATTAAACGTTTCACCTGAAATATCTGTGATATTATTGTGTTGGAGTCTTAACTCTTGAAGCCGTTTTAATCCTGTAATTTCCGATTCCTCGGAGAGAGTCTTCAGTTCATTGTGGCTTAAGTCTAGGCTGCGCAGGCCGGAACCACAGCTTTTCCCAAAGCCGAGTCGATCGACACTTTTGATCCTATTATGAGTAATATTTAGCACTTGTAAATTGTCCAACGGGCAGAAGACATCCTGTGGTATCGCCTTCAAATTATTTTCACCCAGATCGAGTGTTTGCAATTCTCGCAAACCGTTGAAAGTTCCGAGTGAGAGTTCCAAGTTCTTATTCGGGCTCCAATCGTAGTTTTTAGATCGAACCGACAACTTTTTCAGTTCGCGTAAGCCTTCGAACGCATTGCCCGGTATTCTCAGAAGTTTGCAATTCTGTAGTGTTAGTTCAGCAAGAGTTGAAAATCTCTGGAAATAGTTCGCTTCCAGATAACTTTCGAATAGAAGTAGCTGGTTGCATTCAATGGAGAGTCGTTTCGTGTTCTCGGAAAGTGCAGATGTTAAACTGGATCCATCGGCGTCTAACGTTCGCACCCGGCAGAGCGTACCCTCATCACCTTTGGACAGGCGACTGCAGTCATCCACACCTCTTGGAGCATAAGCCGCATTAACACCCAAAGTCACTAACAAAATAGTCAGCAATTGAAACATTTTCTAAACACATTTGTCTATACCGATTTTATAAATATGGTAACTGGAAACGTTCACTGAGTTTGAGTCAATATTGTATTATAGAGACATTATTAATGTGTCACTTCACAGGTTAATGTTTACGTCGCGGCGCACGTACGTTCGTTGTCGGAGGCAACGCGGACGCGTGCCGTCCTCATCGTGGTTCATGAGCGACTGACGAAGCGATACGTTCGTCAGTTCGGTGAGAGTGGTGGCGTTCATAGCCGCCCCTCAGTGAATTCCCCCCGCACTCTCGCCACCCCCACATAGTTACACGTTCCCTCGCATGGCGCCACTTGCGCGCCCGACAGCTCTCGCACAATTATGTAATGTTTTCTTAATCGAGCCACCGCATCGGGTTAAAAAAAGGAAACCTGCGCAATGTCTGAGATATTATGGTAATAGTTTGTACGGTGGTGTTTTTATGAATTACCGATGAGTTATTGGACTCTTTATGAATGATATTTTCTATTGAGTTAGTTCTAATGTGTAAATGTTTCATTATTATTTTTCGTTATGTTGATGCATTTATTTCTTTTGATGTAATTTACTTTAATTTAGAAATTAAATGGTAGTTGTAAAATTTTAAATTAAACGTCAACAGTTGTCAAACTTTCTGAATAAAGACGAGCAAAAACATCAAAGTGACAATCGGATACAAAGTGCAGGTTACCGCGGGCACCCTTAATTCTTTTCACTGTCACTTATTGAATTCCCAGCTCACATACTTTGGTGAGGATACCCAATAAAGCTTGTTTGGCGTCGCGTGCCCCTACACATATTTTTGTCTAAAGAAACGTACAGAATTTTCAAATAGTGAAGGGCGACCGTTTTCGGGCTACAAATTCCGGTGTCTCGTACGGGCTGGAAGAGGTGCGAAGTTGGTGGGAGTTGATAATTTGATTTCCTTGTTCGACACGTAAAGTCGTTTACGGGTCTAACTGGAAGTTAGTTACGTACAGAATACGGCTCGAGTTTACAGGAAGGCACCGGGAATAAAGATACCGGAGTTGTTTGTTCTCGATATATTAGCTTTGATACTATTATGAAGTTCCAAGCTTCTCTACGTGAAAATGCTAAATCTTGGGGTAGTTTGATCGGTAAAGTTATACAAATAAAAGTTTGTAATACTATTAGAGAAGAAACATAGTACAACACTGAAAGTATTTTAAAGAACATGAATTCTAGATGCATCAAAGAAAAAACTAAGAGTTTCTTTATCTAGGTCGCGGTCGACACGACAGCCGCGAACAAAAACTCCCTGATGTTAAGAGGAAAGTTTTCGAGCTTAAGTGATAAAACACGTTGAGGACATCCTAAAAACACTCCGAGCGCTATGATATCCTTATTATTAATGTCTAGTGCCAGCGTATCCTGTATCAAAAGTTCTCCCTGTCGAGAGTTCTTAGCGCTAGCTTGATAAATGACTTCGCCCACTTTTGTGAAAGTTGTTCGTGTATTTTTTTTTTCTCTATATCTGGAGGCAGTGTCACAGGCTGGTATAGAACGTGCCATGACTGCCGATGACGTTTCACTAACACGACCCGCGTATTATCTCGTCCTATTATTTGGATCGGTGTCGTTTTTAAAACTTTTCTTTTGTTTTGTTTCTTGCGAAATATTTTGAGTTCTTACTGAAGATTTGTTTTGATGTTCTCGCGATTCGGATTGTTGTTCTTACTACTTTCGGCTCAAGTTCTTTTGTATTTTCCTTTTTTTATCCTTTTAAAGGCTGTTTTGTTAGCTTTATTCTCTCTACATGCTTTATTAGATGTTGAACTGTAATAACACCAGGTACTCACTTAATGCGATCAGTTAAATTAAGCTAAACAACTTTACTGCGCTATCACCATTTCAAAACTCACAATAGCAAAATAATCGTTTAGGATTTTATCCGTACCATTAAGAATAACGACTTCTCCTTGCATAATTCAGAGGCAAGAAAGCGTAATTAAAATGCATATTATTCGAGGCTGAACGCCAAGCGTTCTATTGTTATCTGCGATCGAGTTGCGAAAATATGTTCGGAAATCTTGTTATTGGTTGGCGTTATCAACGCGGATGTTGTGTTATCGGCATTTCTTAAGCGTACGGTGTTATGTCTAGGAATAAGACGAAGAAAGGGTTTAAATGTATTTAATACGCATTATTTAATTAAAGGCCTTGTTCTTCCGTTTAACTATGCTTGATCTTAAACTTCACGTTTAAAAGCATTTGCTTTATTTACAGTATAAGATTTGTTTGTTATTGAATCAGAAGATATTTTTTTCCAGTTAGTTTTCCTACACAAAAATTAATAGTAATATGATTAGAATTGTATATTTACATATTTTTAGTTGAGATCTAAGATCAATCACACCGCAATGGCATTACAAGTATTTCTTAATAAGAAAAATATTACGGAGACATCTATAATGCTCTACTTAAACCGATATTACTATTAAACTTACATAATAATCTGGAACACGTTGTTTACAAAGTCTCGTGTACCTATCTAAGTAGAGATCGACTACGCAGCACCTGAGTCGCCGCCGATTAAAATCCGTTTGAAATATATCGACAACATAATGTTCTCTATTGAGATATGTCGAAATATGTATGGCAATATGGAAATGTTAATAACTATGGAAATTCCCATTTTGGGTATCAAAGAAAAATGTCACATGCGTCAAGAGATTATAGTCTCGTGTAATATTCGAAACATACATAATATTATGCCTATAATCTAACAAGTTAATTAAGATGAGAGTTAGTGCCACTGAACTATTTGGTCTCTCTAGACTGGTACAAAATGTGGTATATCATAGTACAGTTATCTCCTACAGATTAAATACCTATACAGATGGCAGTTTATTAATCATATTTCGTCTCTGCGACCCTTCATGTATTTTAAATGAGCTTAGTGTCTAGCGTCAGGTTTGTTTCGATTTGCAAGAATAACAAAATGTATGTAATTTTTTTTTTTGGTGATAATCCTATTTTTGTAAATATTTATTGTATAAAATTATTGTATTTACCGAACTGAAGATGTGAGCCAGTTATTTATGTGTATATTTTATCCTTTATTCAGACGTACATGTTATATTCATCCATGTTAACTACATTTTATACGAATCAAATTGATTTCGTTTTTCTTCTGTGTAGTTCCGCCCAAACAGGGTCAATACCCGAGAAGAGCTGCCTAGAGCAATCTAACTTGTACCAAACACGATCCGAAGTTAAATAGTATTGTAGACTTGTGTATGGTGTTGCGTGTCCGTATCTATGCAGAGATCTGCTCTAATCGCCACCTGAGGCCTATTGCCGATACAATCCCATTCGGTGCCGCGACAACGGCCGATAGCGTGTTCTATTCAAATCGGCTAACCGGCTCTCTACGTGGTACAGTCGGTTTATTGAAGTAATGTTTTGGTAGCTATTTGATGCAAAGGGATAATACGAGCAAAGAGATGAGAAATAGCTTCGTTCTAATAGGTTATTCAAATTATTTGAAAAGAGATCTTATTAGGAAATAATCTTGTAAGATGTTTTGTTTTTATTACCTCCTTATTTGATCAAAGCTATATTTTAGAAGTTGTAGATATAAGAATACCTTTCCCTGTACATCGGAGTGCTTAGGTTTTTTTTTGCATATTTTTATGACTAAAGATTATATTTCTTTCAAGAATTTTAGGTGAAGTAGTCGTTAAGGAAAGAGGTCTTTATAAATTAATTTTTCAGGAACCTTTCAAAATCTCTCCGTTTCTCTATATTTTTTTTTTATGTGGATTTATTCCGCAATCTGAATTTATCTTTCTGCTACTTATTTTAGATTCTCTCATTTCAAGTCATACCCCAGTGTTTTGTTTATTTATTTATTGTAATGCGGACACGGTTGGCTAAGCCATTAGCTTTCTGTGCTACGTGTCGCGGGTTCGATCCCCGCACGGAACAAATATTTGTATGATCTACAGATATTTGTTTCGGGTCTGGTTGTGTGTGCATGTGACATGTATGTTTGTAAACTGTACCAACGATACAGGAGAAATCCTAGTGTGGGGCAAAGCTTAAAAAAAAAATTGTGCTACAAGCTCTATCCAGGGTTGCTTAATACGTGCATTTATTAGTTTATACGTCACAAAATACTTAAACATGGACTGGTACGTAGTATATCATTCGGGTTGTTAGTAGTACTAGAGTTTATATTTTAATACCTCGTCGTTTGCAACAAAACCTCCTGAAAAGTATTTATAAAATCAAAGAGGTCATGGGAAAAAAAAATACGGATCAAGATAACTGTAAAACCTTCTCCCAAAAAAGCACCCGATATTACGGATATGAGTGTCGCGGGTTGCCACACGAAATAGATATTTATATGACCTATCTACAGCTTCAGAGTTGTTTTCGATCTGGATATGCGCGTGTGACATGTATGTCTGTAAATTGTACGATACAAGAGCAATCTAAAGTATTAATAGTATGGCATCGTTATGATTAAACATAAACATATTTTAATCTGATATTACCTTATATATATATATATATATATGTATATATATTTAAACTATAGATGGTAATCGCAGTCTCTGTTTTAATAACGGAAAAAATGTATTTTCATTATAGACCCTGATTTCCTCAAGGCAATACTGCCTCATTGGCCTAGTGGTCGCAAGCGCGATTGCTGAGCGTGAGGTACTGGGTTCGATTCCTGGGTCGGGAAAAGTGTTATTGGGTTTATCTATATGGAGATTCTCAGTAGCAGCACGGAGTTTAGAACTATGTCCGGTAGCTGTCAATAGCGTCACCCCTTATTGCATGGGACTCAATATCATCGGTGAAATGTGGGTGTACAAATAGTACACCTCTGGTTGGCTATTCGGGGAATACAGGTGTGATGATATGTTATATATTATGTTGCTCAAGGCAACACAAAAACATATGATATCTACTATCAAGTTCGACACTAAAACAGACAAAGCAGTGAAATTTAGCCCCGAATCTATTCAAATGGAGATGGTTGAGATAACGATAATCGTTCCATTGTTAATAGGTTTCAGACTAGATGTAGATACTGTGGGTTTTGTGCGAGCTAGATAATATTTTTTGTGGTAGTAACAATGTTTATAAGGCCTGGATAACCTAACAATACCTATAGAATAGATGCTCTAAAATTAAACCAAAAAGTATTTATGAGATTTTGTTACTGTATTGGCCTCGTAACTGTTTATAGTTTTTTCTAAGACTTATAACAACAACAGTCTAAGTAATATTTATAACTATAGTAAGTGTAATGCATTTTCAGTTCAAAAACATCTCTCCTAATAGGTATTCTTTTGAATATTTAGAGAGTTTGTTTTCACCAGCCAGTGCCTACACTATCTTCAGATGTCAATACGATTTCATTAAAATATTCCTTTATTTGTAAGTATGATGTTGTATGTGAGCCATAAAGAGCTAGAGGGGTTGTTGATGGCGACTGTGACGATGATTATGTCAAGAGAATGGGTAGTAGCCTCCACCCTTGCGTTAATTAGAAATGCGACTTCTAATCTAATTACCGAACGACGTGATTATGGCAATACTCGAAACATGTATTGTAGCGCTTTAAGGTTTTATTTGTATTAAGTTATTTACAAGTAAGTTTCTATAATTTATTCACATCTTTTAAAACACATTTTGAACTATTTGATAATCATATTGTCAGAAATACAGTCATATCGTAATATCTTTCTGAATTTAGTATATGAATATCCACTCCTTCCCTATCGGTTGTCAGTTCTTCGAACGATGTGGCCTGCCCATTGGCAATTTAGTTGGCAAATCCTGAGAGCTATGTCGGTGACCTTAGTTCTTTGGCGAATATCCTCGTTCCGGATTTTATCGTGCAAAGAGACTCCAAGCATAGCTCTCTCCATTGCCCGCTGTGTTACTCTGCCTCTCTAAGAGGTACAGTGACGTTACAACTCTATCAGATAATATGAGTATCAAGATACTTTTTATAAATAAATGTTTTAGGCACTAGTGTGGTCTTGGCGTTTGGTTTCATACTAATATTATTCAATAATCGATAGAGAGTATAGGACTTGTAAACTCATAATAAATCTACAGATAAAAATTCGAGATAGCATCGACAACAAATAGTAACGCATTGTTTAAACCAAGCTCCGAACAGCCTTACATGAGGAAATTAAAGGCGCTAGTGCATTGTAATTGAGTTCTCGCGAAGGATATTAGTAGAAGATTGCTCGTCAACCGGAGTTCTCGCTTCAATCACTTCGAATAGTTCCAATAGTTCCAATCCGGGGCGTTGATTAAACAGAATCGGTTCAGTGGGACAGCAGCGTGGCGTGTGCCAATCGATACCTACGTACCTGCTGATTTGTTCCCATAAGGTTGGCAGTTGCAATATGAACCAAATAGCTTTCTCATTAAGTCATCGGTATTTAAAGATTGAGTGTACAACTATGTATTTTTGATAATTTGTTGTTAAATTTGTTAAAAACGAACGGGCTCTTATATTTATGTCTACTTTGAATCTCTTGCGGGTTAATAATATAGATAGATCGATAAGTGGCTGTTCTTGCAATCACCGGTGTACATTCAAATCTTCGATTTTACTGGGGAGCCTGATGTCGCAATCTTTTGGTTCCTTAGCCAGATTTCAGGGGCTAGTCTTCCGTAGCAACACCATGAACTAAGTACTTTCTGCAACAAACCATTCCAAAACAATCGACGACTACTCTAGAGACCTACTTTTATCGTCGCCCACAACCAATTCTGAGTACTTAAAGATAGAAAAAAGATATAATATTTAATATATGGAATAATAATCTTGCCATCGTCTACAGCAAAAATAATATTAACAACAAACAAATATGTCATTAATACTTCATTTAAACTCCAAAGTACTACAAACAGGTGCGGTGCGACATTAAATATTTACACTGTGGTTATTAACCGATTCAAGATGAAGCATCATTAAAACTTTTCAGGTAAGTTAACGGCATCACATTTGATACCGAGTTTATTTACTTAGGAACATATTTCCTCATTAACATCATTTATATGGGGCTAAAATGTTGCATGCGAATCGTTTATATTTATAATAACATCAGCTAGTGGAAGTCCACCACTGAACATTTTAAACTACATTACACGATTGTAGGGAAAGATTGTCTTAGACTTAGTACTTAGTACTTAGTAGTACTTAGTTTATAACATGTGTTGTCCCTTGTGTCAATAAATATCGAGTTTATATTATTTGTCTATAATATTACCATACCTTGGTAAATGGATTTGTGATTATTATTATCATTAAAAAAGAGCATCGTGCTTCTGTTTACCTCTCAACATAGTCCTTTAATAGACGTTTAAAACATCTATGAACCTCAATTCCATTTTTTCCCGCAAAGGACTCGGTAATCTCTATGGTTTGCGAATCAGAATACGCTAAATTTTCACCTTTCCAATGAAGAGACTCAATTAAAGATAAAGGGTCATCATCAGCCAGAAGACGTCCACTCCTGAACGAAGGCCTCCCTCAATAGGGGGTTTGCCATAATCCCCACGCTTGGCAGGCGGCTTGGGGATCGCAGTTGTTCACCGATTAGTGAGAGGACGCTGCTGCCCGTCCTCCGGTGTCTGGCCGCAGTTTTAAGACGTACCCGGGTCATAGACGTACCCGGGTCATCCAGCCAGATAAAGGGTAGTACTACATTATATGATAAAGGTATTATTCATCTCGTTATTTTAGCAGTTTTTCAGGCAAGCACTTTTTTTCTAGAACTATTATAAATTGACCCGGGTATGTCTTAAAACTGCGGCCAGACACCGGAGGACGGGCAGCAGCGTCCTCTCACTAATCGGTGAGCCACTGCAATCCCCAAGCCGCCAGCCAAGCGTGGGGATTATGGCAAACCCCCTCTTGAGGGAGGCCTTCGTTCAGCAGTGGACGTCTTCTGGCTGATGATGATGATTATAAATTTGAATGGGAAACCTAGGCCATAATTCAACACGTTATTTTTTGCTAGGGAATACCTAATAGTTTTACCTATTCATACTGAATCAAAAGAAACCCTTTGAAATTGAAATTTGACTTTCGATAAACAATTTTCCCCGAAATGTTTTAGCCTTAGGACTTTCTTGGTGAAAATGGGCTTAATAGTTTGATTTTGACAACAATATTAAACTTTGGCTTCCAGTCTGAATATCAGATGACAGCGCTATTATCTTTCAAAAATAAATAAAACAAATTCAAATTAATAAGGATCCTCTATTTTAACTTAAATTAATTCTTTGAAGGACAATTAGGTACGCAGAAACAAATATTTAATTCTATTTAAGGTAAATGGTTGAAAATTCAATAATCTAGCGAAGAAAGGGCCTATCAAAGACTTGGGGCATATTTGGAGCCACCAAAGTGCCCAAGCCAACGTTTAAGTTCTTTTTCAGTGTCTGTATACGTTATTTGAGATACATAAAATTCAGTCAGATTAGAAAATAAGTCCGTGTGAACACGTCAAGTTTTTTAAAGAACTGATAATGATTCTTTACGTATTATTTTTTTAAATAAATTCTATTATTCAACTACATATAAGAAAAATCTGATAGCCATAGCTCACAATAAACAGTCCATCCCTTTCCCGCTTATATATTTTTCCATTTAGAAGATATATGATAGCATGTGTAATATCAAGAGCTACGGTCACATTTTTCTTACGTAATACGAGGTCTAATTTGTCTATCACGGCATGAGCAATTCTTATGTGAATATTTAAATACCGAAAATTATAATTTCTATCAAGTTGAATCAGTGTCATTCTAGCGGCCCGAACACTTGATTCAAGTTCGTCATAAGCAAACGCTGTAACTGATAGATATTATTTGCTCGCAATTTTCTCCGATACCCCCAATGTTTGAGTTGTCACCGCCGTAGCGTAGTGTTTGTACTTAATTATGGTAATGGACTGCAACGTAAACAGGTCTAGGAACGGTCTACGAGCCCCGGTATTTGAGTTTCGGCGTTTTTCGAATGCAGTATTTTAGTGTTGAGAATAGAATCTGACTGTTGAATGTCTATTAATTGGTGTATGCGTAGATTTATTTAATAGGCTAGATGACAGCATCAAAAATAAATTAAGAAATCTTGTTTAGTAAATAGTTTTCATTCTAAAAACTCAGTAAAACTTAATCTCTTGCGTATCTTTGGCGTTTTCAATTTTTAATTTATCAAGATGACACAATAAGTATGTAGATGGCAATGCAAAACTATGACGTCACGCTTTTGTATTCCAAACATTTTTAGAACTTAATGTCGTTTTTGACATTTCAAAAAAAGTAACTCAAATGACTAGTAGTCATTTCCCGTATTGCTGGTGTATAATGTGATTTTAAATACTCCAAGATGACACTTTTTTTATTGTATCAAGTTATTATTATGATAATTACTTAACCCATCTGCCAAATCATTTTCCAAAAATGTCGTTATACAACAGATTACTTCTAACCTCCTCGTCGGCGAATACAAGCGATATCCTATGTCATTTACTTACTATTTTATTGCTTATTTACTATAGATATGTACATACGTACACGAACTTCGAAATTAACCATTCTAAGTATCTATGTACGTATCAATAATATTACAATTTTATGTTAATACCCAAACGGAACAAAACTAATATTACGGAACATTACAGTACTATCAATTCCCATAACAATGGTACCGTCCATTCTAAGCCCTTAATTAACAACTTAGTCCACAACCGTTTTATAGAAGGATCAAAAACTCCAATTGTCCGAAGAACTGTATACCCAGATAATAGGCAATCGTGTGTAGATTATACCAGTAATTCACAAAATGGTCGTTGTGCCAGCGATATCAGGAATTAGGGGTAACTTGTAAATTCGTAGGTATATGGAGGGATAATCCCAATTTCGGGGATTTAAGGTATTTGTCGGACGCTAACAGACCTAGTTAGCGAACCCAAATGAGTTTGGTATTATGTGCCTGTTATACCTTCCGTCTAGATATGGTTTAGTTAGGGCCTAGCGATGTGTTTGAGGAATTCTAGTGATAGGAGTCTGCGCTTTCTAAAACTTATAAGCTGGCTACACTGTTCATTGGATTTAATGGTTTTTGTGTAGACTCAAAGCGGGATATCTAATACGTGGTCTTATTTAATTTTTACCCTGCACGGTGTGTGGTACGTTCAAGATTTTATTGTCTTCTTTTCACACTAAAAGTGTTTTATTTTAGATTTACATTATAAAAAACTGGTTTAATAAATATAGATTTTAACATACATACACACACAACACAGCATCACTCCTGTATTTCCCGAAGGGATAGGCAGAGGTGTATTATTGTACACCCACATGTCGCCAATGCTGTTATTAAGTGTTATTAAGTAGGGGGCGAGCCTATTCCCATCTGCCGGGCACAGTTCCAGACTCCGTGCTGCTTCTGAGAATTTCTATACAGAAAAACCGAATAACACTTTGCCAGACCCGGGATTCAAATCCAGGACCCCACGTTCAGCAGTCGATTTTAACAAATCTTTTAAATATTATATAATAATTTCCTATTAAATTCACTTTATTAATAACTAGCTTCTGCCCACGTCTTCGCCCGCGTGGTTTTCGAACCCGTACATTTTTCCGGGATAAAATGTAGCATATGTTCTATTCCAGACTATAATCTATATCTGTGCCAAATTTCATCCAGATCCGTTCAGCCGTTCTGGCATGATTGAGTAACAAATATCCATCCGTCCATCCATCCTCACAAACTTTCACATTTATAATATTAAGATAGGAAGTAGGGTAGACTTGCAAGACATTAAAATACATAGGTATATAAGTATGTACAATCTGTTTCTAATTCATGTTGCTTATCATTAGAGGATGTACCTAATTATACTGCGCGGTAATGTATGGAAATCTAAAGTTAATTTGGATGTTATGATGAATTGATTTCCCAGTAATAATGTTCTATTTACACCCCGAGTTTGTTTTCAGAAGGTAGGTAATCTAGTTTGGTTTACTGATATTCCGAATGCAGAATCACCATTCTGAAGATGAAGTGCTGGCCATAAAAGATTTGATTGATGGAAACTACAATCAGCAAACGTAGCGTTGGATGTCCTTTAACCAGCCGCCAAACTGAAGAAGGGAGTACCAGCAGAATAGAAGTAAATCGACTGTGAACTGGCAACATGTCCTATCTCGATTTTATGAGGATTTTCGATCTAATCGATCTAAGCGATCTATCGACCGCGTTGTATACACATCGCGGTCGATAGTTTGTTCTTAATCCGGTAATGTTATCAAAAATGAGATAGTACCAGTTGCCACTTCACAGTCAAAATGCCAAGGACCAGAACCTGTGGTGAAATTTATTGTAAGCGTCCATAGGTTACGGTAACCGCTTACCATCAAGCGGGCCGTACACTTGCTTGCGATTTACAAAAATTTCGAAGGTAAATATTCATTAGTGGACCACGATACACTGTATTCATTAATTTATAGAAAAGAAAACAAGGTGAGATCGTTGACGACACGGTTAGCACAGTGGCTACGAGATTAGCTTTCTGCGCTACGTGTCGCGGGTTCGATCCCCGCACAGAACAAATATTTGTATGATCTACAGATAGTTGTTTCGGGTCTGGCTGTGTGTGCATGTGACATGTGTTTGTAAACTGTACCCACGATACAGGAGAAATCCTAGTGTGGAGCAACGTATTTTAAAAAGAAAGAAAAATAGATGATTCTGAAATGAAGGTAAGTAAGGTTATGTTTCAACTGAACCAAAAGGTATTAGAGTTCACCGCAAACGATGTAAGCGTAATGTTTATATTAATTAAGCTCATTCATATTCACTACTTATAAACGTGCTTAATTATTGAACCCTGGATTAATGTGTGTCGAGTTATTAATTTAGAATTAATATTAATCAACTTAAAGGTCTCATTAATTTTCATAAAGTGTTCATTTACTGCAGTATAATTAAACATTTATTTCTATAATGATGCCGATAAAATATAGCGTAGAAAGTACTCATGTAATTCTTTGTAAATAGTAAATATTATACAGATAAACCAATATTTAGCTTATCATTGTGATATGGGATGGGCAAAAGTTTGCTGTATAATTGATTGCTAGATCTTCCTACAATTTATATTCATGCAATACAGTTCGTTTATTTGCAAGGAGATATCGTACACAAAGGTAGGCACTCGGTACAACATTGTAGTTTTACAAAGTCTGTCATCTAAATATCTTGTCTTTTATTAAGCATGTGAAAGTATGTTAGTTTTTTTTCGAAATAAATATTGATATTGATGAATTTAAATCAATACAAACAAATCATACAACTATGAACTCAAATATTACATCAACATAACAATGCATCTTATCATAATTATAATGTACGATGGTTGCAAATTCATAACTAGGTACCTATATGTGACCAATTTTATCTTATCAAAAAAGTTGCTTTACATTTACGTAATATCCTACACGAAAATATAGTGTCGGATATATAAATCATATCAGAATTAAACACAGAACACACACAAAACGGTACAAAATGCAAACGTTCGTTCTTTCATATCGGCGGGACCGAACAACGCTTTGATTTATATATTAACGCTTTATAAACGCTATTGCGCTCCAGCAGTTTTGCACCATACATATCCACTATTCATATGCTTACACATACGTAATAGAAAAACTTTAGAGACTTTTTGAAACGAAGAGAAAAGAAAATTTTAATATTTTTTTCCATTTTGCTTGCTCTATTGCTTTTTGTTCTGCTCTTAAGGGTGCGCTTGAGACTATAAATATAGTTATAATTTCAACCAAGATCTCTTGGATGAAAACTGCAGACTTTTAAATCACACGTTATTCGCTGCCAAACACTATATAATTAGAAGCTTTATAAAATGCAGCTAGGAGCTTAGTTTACTGCAATAGAAAACACCCCTCAGGGTCGAAGTGTAAATACGTAACGATAACTGTTCATGACTAAATTGTTGTAGCTTGATGTAATTCTTCTTGGCCTGACATAGCTAACATAAACTATATGCAAAATTAAGCTACATTAAAGACAGGGAAAACAGTGTCGTGTCGATTACCTGGAAAAAAAGAAGAAGTCTCTTTGCATTTTCTTATTCTTTTTGCCAGAGCAGTGACGTTACGTGGTGACCGGCTGCCTGTGACGATGAAATATTGATCGAAAACTAAACAAATCTACACGAACAGCCTCTAACTACGCCGTAACTTTTTATTTCACCTGCCTCCCAGCTTTTTTAATGGTAAAAATGCAATGACACCGAAAAAAGGTAGTCAATTTTGAATTTCGTATTTCGAGTACGAAAAAAATCAAACAATCGTTCTCTGATAAAAAATACCAGTGTAACGAAATGTCATTCGATTTTATACATTTTGCCTCCCCGAAGCTTTTTGTGGGTACCACCAAACTTGGACGAATGAAGTATAAGGACCTACACTGTAAAAAATGACAAAAAAAATGCATTCGCAGTGTTCCGATTCGTTTACAAACAAATATTCGTGAAAACATCCACCACCCAAAAACCTGCATCGATATAGAACCGTGTCATAATATATCTCAGTTACCGTGGCTCTTGGTAAAGTGTGAAATATACTGTTGTTCAATATTTATAGGATTTTTATTTGTGTTATTTATTCACAAGGCACGTTTGTCGTTGAGACAAAAGGCTTCTCTGCCTCCGTATCTTATTTTTCGTTAGTATCTGCATTCGTTTTGGTCGTCTTAGGGCATATAAATAATGCATTATCACGCGTTGGGTCTCGCCATGGGACCGGTCAGTGGGAATAAAATTATTTGTTGTGGCTTAGCACTTATAAAACAAAACAATTCATTGTCGCACGTTGTATAAAATTATTTTATTGCGCTTTGAAAAATAAAACTTTAAATTCTTACGGCAAGAATCTTGGGTAATCTCTTCCGCAAAAAGTACACCTTAAGCAACGTGAACTTTGGTAGATATTCTGCGAAGAAGAATTAGGTCAGAACACTGCTTATCGGGTACCTACATAGCAACTTAATACGTTTTTATATTCAACAAAAACTAGAACAATCGACCCGTTAAAATCTTCTACAACCGATGTTCACAGTTATCTACAATTTATCTCTAATATATATAATCTAATATATATCTACTACTTAACATCGGCATGTCCCGAAGTTTCTTATAGGTATTGAAAGATCATGGAGAACGTTTTTATAACCGTACTTGCCAGCAGATTTAATAATTTAACTTACTTAAAATAACTTTGCTTCTAGGATAAGTATTGCACAAACAGGCCCAAAATAAAAATTAAAAGGTGTTACAAATATTTGTTTCATACAGGAATCGAATCTGTGACACGTAGCGCGGAAAACAAACCGCTTAGCTGATGGGCCAACCGTACCTTCAAAAATATCTTACAACGTTCGGAGTATTTTTGTCATTGTACGCTACTGATAGATGTCGCAGTCCTCCTTATCACGAAGTCACTTTACTTTCTACCTTTGGCGGCGTTAGTCGGGAACCGCAAAGCTATACAGGGCACAGCATATTGTAAAAACATTGCTTCTATTCAGGATCGTCTAATGGCGTCGCTTTGTGAAGTTCTCGTCGTTAGCTCGTTATTGATTGTTATTTTTGTCAACTATATAGGCAATGGCCTCTTTGTGTGCTCTTGAACTGTTTAAAAATGTTGCAAAATGTATCGTGAATTTTTTGACGAGACAGTGGTATTTATTTTGAAAAAGGAACCATGCGTTGTTTTTTTATTTGTTGCCCACCGATCGTTTTCAAATCGATAAATGTTATTCAGCTATTTAAAAAAATCCATACATTCCTAATAGTTCTGTGATAGAGCAAGTGGTTTTTTTCCCACATGTAATTTAATACCTTTACTAGAAAAAGTTCCATGTATTTCAATTTAGTTGTCAGTAGAGCTACGTGTAAAATAATTTATTGTTTTGTATTTAAATCATTTCACAGAACATTAAACATTTATCAGTACCAAATAGTTTTATGTTTTGATTTTTATTTTATTGACGTTTAAAATCTAGCATGAACCTTGAATAAAAAGGAATTTTATTAAAACGTATCATTGTTTCAGGAAACATTTTAATTTAGGGACCTATTAAGACTAAGCAAAACAGCCTTCAGACTATACAGAAACTTTAGGTAAACAAACTGAAATACTTACAAGAAGCAGCCAGTATTTACAAAATAAGCCAATACCGGGTGTCTTGTTTTAATTAGAATGCAAATTTAATAGCCTAGAGGAATTTACATGTCAATGGTTGCCTAAATAACGTAATCTAGAGTACAAAGGATTCGACTGGCGTGGTACAGGCAGCTTACTGGCTTCGGCATATTGATCTACAGGTTTATGAGTCTCCTGGCGCTTATGAATACCAATAAGTATTACGAGTGTTGCCAACCTTGAATAAATTTAGCCAAGTTTCTTCAGCTACCGCCATCGACGCTTGCTAATAAGTTGATTGATTGCGTGTCTCTGAATACGATGCACAGAAACGATTTAATTTTTATGGTTATATTTTATGAGGTAAATAAAATTGGTTGCCTTTATACGTAATTCAGGCTTGAATTGAATTTTAATGTTTCGCGTGATCGTTTGCATAGGCAGAAATTATAAATATTTATAGAATTATTATTGTGTTGGTATTTATGTGTTTACACGTCCTATGAATTGACTAGTATCTATTAATATGTGACATAGGAAACACATTTTATGATCATATTTCCCTGTACTTGCTAATGAACGATCAGTGAGGTAATCCTTGTCCATGTGAATTTAAAACGTATACGTAAAATATCCGTACGATTCGTTGTCTCATACAGTAAAATACAATTCCGCCAGATATTGCATGAAATTTATTAAAGTCGCATGCGGCAAAATTGCTAATGAAGCGAAAATATGGGGTTTGTTCACTAAGTATAGCGAACTTAACTAGGAAAAGGCTAGAATTAAGATAAAGAAAATGCAAGCTATATATGTATATCTAAGGCGTCCGTGACAAAATACCGTTCTCACTGTAAATATTTTGTCGGGACACGATTCTTGAAAACTACCCGCATAGAACAATTACCAGAACATAATTTACAAAGCATAAAATAATGGCAGTCGGTATTTAAAGTGTGGACTGTTTTGCAGCTTTTGATACAATCACTAGTTTATGTTTCCTTATAAGTAAAACTTTTCTTTTAAATTACCATCGCTTTACATCTGTATTTCAGAAATCCGAAAAATGCTACAATTCCTATAATAGACGATACGAAACTGTGCCTTGGTTTAAAAATAAACGATTTGGGTGTAACTGTTGGTCCAAGATCAACTTTTGTGCGCCAGAAATAGGCAAGGCCGATGTCATTCGAACGTCAAACATGACGCATGTCCACGTAAATAAGGTAAGCTAACACGTAAAGACCCATAAAGGTTAACTACATTAAAAGCACTTCAAGTTATTACCTCAACAAATAGTGGAGCAAAACTTTATACTATACATTAAAATTAAAACAATGCGACACTCCTTAATCAAAGAGTTTATGAGAAGCTATATAAATAAAGACATGCGAACGCCATTAGTGTTATTACATTTTTATAGCGGCTTATAGCAGGTGTATCAAATGCAGGGATAACAGTGGCGACGGAAAATCTCATTAGGGTTACGGCGCAAGTTAAGAGAGAAGATAAACTTGATTACTGCTCAAGCCCCGCATCGACTCGTAGCATTAAATATCTATATGTAACTGGATATTACGATTTTGATAGTGTAGCTTGTAGCGATCGGTCCTGCGCTCGCATGGCACGGTTCGTGAACTATCGCAGCACACGTCCATTGATGACAGGACGCGCGTAGGCGCACGACTACAGGCGTAGCCATAGGTGCGTACGCTTTACGTCATCATCGTGTGTGTAAGCACGATATTTCAACTACATAATTTTTGAGACAGTCGTAATCACTGAAATAAAATGTGAAATATATAATTTTTGTATACCTACATATATATTTTACAGATATCTTGACGCTTGATCTGTTTTAGTATTACACATTCACTCACTGTGTCAAATGATTCGGCCTCAAAGTGTCAAGACTCATCAAACATTGTTTCATACATTATTGCTTAGAGTTTCTACCTTACACCATCAGATAAGCTCATGGCGTCGGCGAGTGTCAGGAATTAGTTTTGTGAGTGATACTTGATTATATGGGAGGAAATGATTCAGTGAAAATTAAGCACAATTAGGATTCGTTGTAGCAGACATCAGCAAACTTGTGTCGGATAAAATTATATAGCCCGATATCTTGATAACTTTTTCATCACTAAATGAGGAGGATTTTAATTATGTTTACTGTGTAATTTTGTTACATCTTCAGTTTTTCTTGTTAAGATAATTGTGGCAAATCGAATACTATTTCGTAAATGATGATACACTTTGTTTTTGGTACACAATAGATAATTAATGTTTTTCACTTTTGTTACACTAATAATAACATATCTGAAAGGTAGGCAGTAGGAATCACCTATATTTATTATTTATTTATTTATTTCGGTATCTATGTATCATGTTCCTTCAATGAAGCAATTCCAAATTCTATTAATAATATTTACAGCCATATTAAAACAAGATTACATGTTTACATTATAATTATTTACTGATATTTAGATGCGTAATTAGAATCCATTGAGGTACTACAATAAAAACAGAGAATTGCACGGTTGGTTGTGCAGCGTAGATAAAAAAAGATATATTTATTTATTTATTTTACTTTAAAGACGATGTAATTAAAGTAAAATAAAAATATAATAATTTCCACATATTCCGTAGGTTTTAATTATCTCTAAAGATTGTATATATATCTTTTAGTTTCCAATATTATTATATCTTTAGCTAAGACACACTTTTGGTGATCAATTAAGTGCAATTTTTGACTATTTTGATGCCACGGTTGGCGCAGTGGTTGAGCGATCGACTGCTGCGCTACACGTCGCGGGTTCGAGTCCCGCACGGAACATTAATATTTTTATGATCTACAGATAGTCTGGGTATTTGTGCATGTCAATATTCGTGTTTGTAAACGCACCCACGATATAGGAATGATTCCTAGCATGGGGCAACGTTTTTGTTTTTTTAATAAAAAAGGTTTACGAGGAATTTGTAAAAACAAATACATTTATAAATAAGTTATCTGTATAACAATAGATATTATGAAATTTAAAGGCAATGAGTGATTTAATTTTTCATTGAGAGGTTGGAAGTTTTATCAAAAATATAATATGACTATAATTTGCTTGGTAATTTAATTTAAATCGAGCCAAATTAATAACGACCCAAAATAAATAAACAAAAACAGGTCACCGTAAAAAATCTACTGTTTCATACTTTTTGACCCCGTTAGTACGAAAATTATACTTTTCTATGGAACATCTGTACTTAAAATGGGCAGTAATGCTTCTGGTATTAAAAATGTTGGGCTAGGAGTTGCATCCAAGAATTGCGCTATCAGTAGCATCCATAAGTTTACGTGAGGACATGCCCGGCACGATATAAGTTCATTTTCGTTTGCGGGCCCTCATCGTATCCTCTGGTCGAATTCGCCTATAACACACCCCAAAAAAATGTAGTAACTAAGTAATATTCACTGTATAATTCAATTATCATGTACTATGTCAACAATGTCCAGTCTAATCCATCAGACACAGAGGGGGAGCACTTTGCTTTATGTGTACTTGTATAGCTTATGATGTGTTTTGGACTCAACATGAGACTTAAATGAGATAATGGACTAAAGAAATGAGATTTTAGTCGAGAAAGCACTTTTATACCTTTAAATAATTTATACACATTTATCTATACTGCAAGACTAGATAGGCCTGCTGTTCTCGGTAAGATAATGCTAGATAAGGTATGTAAAGATTGTGCATATTTTTCATAATTCTTGACAAAATTCATTTTGGTTTCCAGAGAACTGCTGCCGTTTGATAATTTATATAGAAAATAAAGTTTATTTGTAATATTGTATTAAAACCGAGAGAAAAATTATTGACACCATGATCTTCATTGCTTCTCTGCACAAATTTTCACTATACAAAAAACCTATTCAAACTCCTTATTTCCTGAATCGAGTATTACTCTAGCGGCTTTCTCAGCTCGACAACGTCCGTACACCGATTCGATTAAAGACAACGATCGCGTTTCCTATTAGGTTCTGTTGCAACGGCTCGTGACGTCACGCGCTTCCCTCTGCGCTACCAAGCTTTTTTGCAATATTCTTTCTAGACTACTCGACTGCTATTCCCGTAATTGGAGTACTGAATATTGTTCCGGTGAAGTTTTATGAGTTTGAAGAGTGGAATTGCCTACTCACTTTTGGGTATTGAATGCACTTTTTGGGGTTCGTTACAGTTATATGTACAGGATTTCGTTGATAAGATTTTCGGGAAATATGCCAGCCATAAAGCCCCGAGATCGTATTATTTACGCCATTATTGTTGAATCCATAGTGTAGAAAGTAGTAGACGCAGAAGTGCCTAGTTCGTCTATGGAATTTTCCAAATAAATATAAGGATAATTGGCTAGTAAGGTGGTCATCTCATTAATAATTTTACGGCATGACGGCAATCGCAGTTGCTGAACTGTCAGGATTGTAATCGGCAATTTATTAAATACACGAAGTAACAATATCTCATGGCGGTATAGCCAGCTGAATAACCTCCATTTGTTATGGTACTAAGTACCTCAAGTTAACGTGTTATATTTTTATGTTTAACGGAATCTAAACAGTTAAATTTTGGCCAATCCCATAGCGAGTCAGTTGCAACACGCTACAATGAATCTTGGATGTTTTAACACTTTTATTTAAAGCTGTGTTTATATTAATAAACACAGCATTGCAAAAACCGATACAAAAAAAATTACAGTTTCATAAAAAAACACCTTATTAAGTTCCGAAAACAATCGGCAAATATCCGAGTAAACCACGCACACAGACATAAAAGAGGAGAAAATTTAAAAAAACATATCTACGGAACCGCGGGCGCACCACGGATAAGCCTGGGTAAAAAGAGATCTCATATTATACGTCCCCATATCGTGTTATTACAACTGCTGAGTACTCATCGTGGTGCTAGTGAAAGAGAACACTGTATGTGGCTTTTTAATGTTATATTGTAAAAAATAGAAGAATTCTTAGCAAAAAAAATATCTTTGTTCATTTTAAGCGTAATGAATTGAAACGAGGTTTTATTTTATATAGGTACTGAGATATTAAATAATTCTGGTTATTTGATATAGGTACATGTCCAATGTTATAGGGTTTTAAAAAAAACATATTACACAAAAATAAATCTTAATTTTCAACAATTAAAATTTTCTTTGCAAGCATAACTTAAAACAATATTGAAGATGTACAACATTGCTGATGGAGTGTGTCCGGAATATAAATGAATACGACTCATTGCTGAACGAACTGAAAATAAATAGGCTCGATATAGGTCTGATTCAAAGCATTTTAGCAAAACCAAAGTCGGAGGCGGCTCAAAAATTTTGACGTTTAGTAACAGTTGTTCAGTAGTCTTTAGTAGCTCTAATTAAGCCTTTTGTTTATTAATCTGAAGTTATAGTAATAAGGTACGATGGGGTTGACATGTCCGTGTCGGATAAAAACTAAATAAAGATAATAAAAAAAAAACATTTAGGCAAAATAAAATCTCTTCCGACTATGCTCGTAATATCGACCAATCAAAAAGATTTTTTTTTTTTTAGACCCGGGTACGTCTTAAAACTGCGGCCAGACATCGGAGGACGGGCAGCAGCGTCCTCTCACTAATCGGTGAGCTACTGCGATCTCCAAGCCGCCTGCCAAGCGTGGGGATTATGGCACCCCCCCCCCCCCCCCCATTGGGGGAGGCCTTCGTTCAGCAGTGGACGTCTTCTGGCTGATGATGAAAAAGATTTTTACGACTTGGTCAGTCAGTTTTCATAAACTTATTATTTTTATGAACAAAGTTGTTATTTCAATAAAGTTTTTACTTTTGATCGTTGAACACGTCGACTTTTGTCCATCATTATTTTTTCCATTCCCATTAAAATTCGCGTCGTTAAAATTTTATCAAATTAACACCATTAAAAAGTTTTCGCTTTGCAAGACAGTAACTGTCGAACGAAAAAAGTTCGTCTTCAATTATGTGATAAAATCAAAATGGTATCAAGTCTTTAATTTTAAAATACTACGCCTCATTGGTCTAGTGGTCGTAAGCCTGACTGCTAAGCGTGAGGTCCTGGGTTCGATTCTCGGGTTATGCAAAGTGTTATTAGGTTATTCTATATAGAAATTCTCAGTAGCAGCACGAAGTTTGGAACTGTGCCCTGTTGATGGCAATAGGCTCGCCCCCTATTATATGAGACTTAATAACAGCATCGGCGAAATGTGGGTGCACGATGGTACACCTCTGCCTAACCCTTCGGCAATACAGGCGTGATGCTATGTTATGTTATGTTATATGTAGATTTTAAATGTATACTTTGGCCTTTCTACCGGAAATAAATTTTAGTTCCTTTTACATTTCATTGTAATTGCAAAGCTGAGGTAACTATAGAAAAACCTCACAAAAAAGTAAGTAGGTATAGCAAATGTTTTTTGTTATCGAGTCTGTATATTATGCTCTTGATGTATATATATATTACAGAAACAATCACTCATAACATGATGTTATAAGTCGATAGATACATCGTCTCTTCCATATCAGTTCGAGTGTACCTGACACAGAAATCTTTGACGAAAATGCTGAGAGCTCTCTTATTGTCGTCATGTATGACTACCTCTTTATATATAAATAGTACAAGCAAAGCCTTTTCGTCTTACTTCAAAGGGAAACTGAATACTTAAACTTCAATAATCTCATAGAATAGTCTTACTCATACGAAAATCACAAAAATATTTTATTATAAAATATAAATATAAAAGCTTTTTACCGTTATGCGTATTTCAATTTTCATTATTTACCGTCTTCATATCTTTGACTTGTTTCATTCAATATTAAAAAGAGAAATAGTGGCACGACTAAGTCGATATGTTTATAAATGTGACATAGACCTTTATCACTCATTTCTAAAATATTTTTTGTACACTTCAGCATAGTTTAAGTCTAAGAACGGTTACTAGTAGTTGTATTAACTAGTAATTGGTTAAACAGAATTTTCAAAAAAATTATATTGCTTGAAGATAAGGTCAGGTCCTTAAATAAAACATTCGGGTAAATCCTTTAAAAATAATGTAACTAGGCTAAATAATTATCAATGAATAAATTCAAAAGTCGGCATTAGATATCAATTAAAAGTGTCAATTAAATTAAACGTCATATACCGCGTTCTTACTGAAAGCAACCACCGAGACGCGAGGCTTACCTCGCGCCAACGCGAAGGTTTATCCAAGACAGTAATGAATATTAATTCAGAACTACCAACCTAACAGTGTGTGTCATTGAATTATCTATTGGAATCCTGAGGATCTACTATTGAAAAAGCTTTTGATAGTTTTGAATCACCATGCTTATTTCTATTAAAATTTGCTTTTGTATCACCTGTCATTGGTGTTCAGATTTAATCTCATTCCCGTCTATTTTTTTTCTGAGCTGAAATGAAATTACTGGGAGTTTAATATACATCATACTCATAAACATTATTAACTTATACCTCATTATCTGAAATGACAAATAATGGCAAATCGTAAATTTAGACACGATTTCCCACAAAAATAGGCAGTGACTGTGCAAAGCGGTAGTTATAATTCATATAGTGTGTATCCAGAACAGCCATTATCTAGTCATAAATTAACAGCTGCTTAAATTTCTAAGAACAATGAAATGAATGAGTATACTCCTCGGATCTTTCAATTCTAGGTACATTTATAAACACGGATCAGTTTGAATGCTTCTATGAGTACTTATGAGAAACTGTAGTTGGTAAACTTGTCGTCTGTGATGAATTCCGTCGATACAATGTGCACAAGACTAGCTGTATTCATTTTGGTAGAGATATTGTTTGTATGAAAGGATTTCTGATGATATATGGTACGTAGTTTGTTTTAAGCTTGTCTTTTGTATCTGTGTACTTATTCCAAAAAGAGTCATAAAAATCTGAAAAAATAAATTGTAAAGAGGTGTGGTGGCGAATTAAAAAATAATAGTGTAGATCTATACTTTTCCATCCACAATTTAGTAACGCAAGTAATGATACATATAGCTATAAAAAACATTTGATGTACGTATTAATTAGATAAGTACAAACAGACCTACATTTGGTACATACCTACACAATATACATTTATGAAGAAAATGTTATAAGGGCAACCGAAATTTTTTATTATTCAATAAGTTTCACATAACATACTCGCATATTAACTTTTTCACATAATTTATTACACAGATTATTAAAATAATTACGAATATCATTAGGTATGTTTTGTATAAAATTATGGCTACGGGCCCTTTAATTTAAAGTCAGTATATTTGAGGCTTATCTCACAGTATTTACGAAAAAGTTTTACTACTTCTACTTCCGTTATACATGTCACCAATATATCACGAATTTTGTTTGACATTATTTTATCTACAATGGATTTGAAATTTTAATAAGCTGAAATTGATCTGGATTATTTTACTCTTATTAATTATACCCAAAAACACATCTACATAACTAACTACCTATCAAATAATCTAGGTACTCCAAACCATTCTCACATCATTGTCCTCTGACGAGTTAGCGACAACGCCGTCGATTTGTCTGAACCCGGCTCCCTAGGGGTGCAGCGTAATGAATATTAACATCCAAACGTAGCTACCAGCAGCTTGCGTACCACTGAATGCTGTTTCGCTCTATTTGAAGTTATGTCTATTGATACCTCGACAACTGATAAAGGTCCCTACGTTAGTCGCTTTGTCTTCTATAGGTTTCCAATTGGGCAACCAGTCGAGCAATTAGTTGAATCCTGAGAACAGTCGAAGGCACAAATCTTGCGCTTTATCAAGTCTGTCAAAGAGATTTCATTGAAAAGAGTTTTGATAAATGTGGAAAGGTGGTCTTGTGATGGTTGGAGCACTACGTCGTTTTTAAAATACAAGTTAATTTTTGGAATCTGAAAGTGCTATACATATATGTATGTATTACGAAGAAGCTTTGCCCAAATTATACTTATTTTAATATTTTTTCAGGTACACAAGAAGAAATCAATCTATGAAATTACCGTAAACTAGAATGAAAACGAATTAAAAGTACCTACTTATTAAAAATAAACTAATTCGGAAAAACAATTTTCTCAAACCACATTTTTGAAACTCACGTTAAAAACGTAACACGATTAACGAGTGACGCTCTTGTGTTTGCATCGCTTGCAGCTGCCGTCGCATTAAAAGAAAATTAACGGAATTTGATGCACGGATTATGCAAATCGAAGCATATCCGCCGACGTTCTTTGTTATCACGTACACAAAATGAGTTTTGATGGTAATGCTGTAGACAATTTGTATTTCTTGCGCTAGTTTTATCTGTTTGTTAATTAATTTTAGAGCGAGTTTTAGGTTCTGTAAAACTTTATTTTTATTGTGAGCGTTAATATCCTAGAAATTGGTGAGGGTTAAATAGTTATCGATGAAACTGACTGTCTCAATTGCTTTTGAAATACTGTTTCGTCTTTGGTAAGAAGAGATTGCAGTGACCAAACTAACCTCAGATGATAGATTACGAACGTCAGTGTTGTATTGAAGGCCGCTCTAGCTTCGAATTTGGCTAAATGTAGTTGAATAGTGATCTGATTTGCTACTGTATTTTGTAAACATTTGAATAACAAACAGAAGGCAACTATATTGATGGTTCTTATATCATAAATAAAAACAAATTTACGAAAAAGCTTCCCTGAAAAACCAATTCAGTCCCCTCAAAATTACAATATCGTAAAACAATGATTGAAAATCTCGATATCAGTCTTATATTTCCATTAACGTTGGGGGAGTGAGTAGTCATGCAATTGTTATCAAGCCAGGTATCTATAGCTTGATTTGATAATAATAACTTGCAGACGGAAAATGTGGAAATCAGGGGGCGAGCCCGACTGGGGCGTGAAAATGTTTATACACTTTCATAATTTTGAGGGGATGATATCGGATACAGTACAAAGAGGGGTCGAAAAAGGAAAGGGCTTTCAACAAAATACTTAATACGGAAAATACGAGGTAGGAACCTGGTTATTTCTAGCCGATGTTATTATGTTGGCATTGATGCTACCCCAGGATTTGTTTGGAGTATTACATTACCATATTTGGGAGTTCTTCGTTCTCTTGATGTTTTTTTTTTGTTCGGTTACTGGGAGCTTCTATTGTTCAGTGTATAGAAATATTAAATAAATATAACATCTGGTATATTATGTATTTTTGTTATCTGGTATAGGGTTCGCGATAAAAACATAACATTTCAGGTTTAATTACGTATTTCATTTGGTACCCATGAATTTGATCGACCAGTAATAATTTGAATGAAGTTAGTTCAATGTCCTTTGAATTAGGTATGTAATTTGGGATTCATTGGTATTTATGATTCGTTTGATAAATATGTTTAGTCGTGCATGATTAAATTTCATTCGCAGAAATTGTGTAACCTTTTGTATACTCTTAAGGCCTATTAGATCATCGTTGACAACAGTTGATATTTCAAAATCAAAAGCTAAGAAACAATGTTTTGCACGGTTCATTGCATAATTTCCAATATCCCTTGATATCGTTATCTCTTTACATCTAAAATACCGGCTATGTTAATATAAACAAAGCCTTATCTCCAATGATTACCGATTCTTTTTTTAATTAAAAGGCCGTTCAACGAAATTGGATCGGCTCTCTTTGTTCTAAGGCTTTAAGGGTATTTATTCTTGTATTTTTTGCACAAATTATTCAAGCTTATTGAACATTGGACGTCAGAGAGGGCGATCTATCACAGGGATAGAAGGAATACGAAACCTTGTAAAGAAAACTCGACCCGAATAAGTGGGTCACAAATCCTTTAGAAGTTGGACCTTTAAAAATTGGTTTTATTCGTTCGTATGTTTTTGGATTACGTAAGGTTGATATAACTTATGAGGTAGAAGAACGAAATATTGAAGAGATACGTGAGTTACAAATGGACGTAGAAAGTGAAACCGTAAAAAATGTTTTGGAGACAACAGACATTTTTGTTCTGAATATATTTAATGTAAACTTTAAAATAAATTGAAATGCTGTAAGAATTAGGATTGCAGTCAGTTCTGAATAACATGTCCTTAAGGTGTATACTTACATTAAAAATTCCTAGCGTTCCACCATGATGGATCAGAATAGCAAAAAGTACATGTAATGTCAGTTTTTATGGAGATACATTGCATATTTTAATCTGACTGAGCTGCTGCAAAGAAAATGTGTTCATATTTCCGTGTTTTAATTAAAAATGTTACAAAGCCGCCTAACATCTAGTGTTACGAGAACGACTGTGGTAGTTTAAAATTATTTCGCTGGGCCAGCGAAAATTATTAGAAAAGAAAGCTATTCCTTTATGTACTGTAAACAACGACTGCTTTGTTGGTCTAGTGGTCGCAAATGTGACTGCTGAGCGTCAGATCTTGGGTTCGATTTTAGGGTACGGAAAGGTGTTATTTCGGCATGTAAATTCTCAGTAGTACGGAATCTGGTACTGTGCCTGGTAGATGAAACTGTTACGTAAGCCTCAATAACGCCATCTGCGCAATGTGGGTGTTCAGTAACAGGTACACCTCTGCCTAACTCTTTGAGAAGTACAGATGTGAGGATGTTATGTAATATATAATAATGTCCTCCTGACCGAATTTCGGTCACGGCGGCCAATCTCACCGGAGATTAGCCAACTACTCAGGAGATATTATAGAGCTCAAGTGTGTGCGCAAACACAAGCGCTCTCTCTATTCCTTCACTCTTATAGTCCGATGGGACGGCAATCCGACACGACGGGAGAGAGATAAGGTGCAGGACCAACGGCTTTACGTGCTTTCTGAGGCACGGTAATATATAAAGTATAGTATATTGTATAAAGAAGGAAAAATATATATCTTATTGAACATCATCATCTTTTAAACTACCAGTAGCATAAAAGACAGACAGTTTGCAAACTTGCAATGGTAAACTTTAGATAAGCGTTTTCAAAAGCACATAAAACCATCTAAATATAATGTGTATTACTGATCAACCAATACCGATATGAAGTAGCAAACGGTAAATCGGTATTATAAAAAAAAAAAGGTGTTAGTTCTTTACAAAAATATCTAACTAAAGCAAGTAAAAACCAACCAAGTAAAGAAGAACTAAGTCTTTAATCGGATCTAGAACAGCTTACCAAAATCACCACTAAATTTCAGTCTACCCAAACCCATACAAAATCCCAACGTCCATGCAAGTCTTTGAGACTAAGAATCAATCTCCATTACGTCGTAGTGGCGTCATTCTGGAAAGCAATCCGCGGACATAGGAGATTACCTTATACGGTATAGTGGTTACATATCGGGGATCCGCAGGCTTCCACCGACCCTCATTCCCTTTGGATATCCTGGGAACTTTTATTGCTGCTGTAAAACATGAATGAAACGATCGGCCAAGTAAAGATTTCGTAACAGGTAAATGTTTTCGCAACATTACGTGTATAGATGTAGTGTGACGCTTTAATTTATTTAAGTAATTTCTAACTTGGACATATGAAACTTATTGTAAGGTATACCGGTTATTGTTTATTATTAAGCAATTTCTTATACATATTACTCAAGCTGGATTAGATTTAGATTTAAAACGCAAAATAAAATATTTTGTTTAAGTATTACGTGATATTTCCGTATTAATATTTTCAATTCTTTGTATTGCAGCAGGTTTCCTTGGAAATGAGTATCTTTCATGGTAACAGAAAGATGGGCACTAAAATGAAAACAGCATTCTAATATTCTTTGAATCAATAAAAGTAGTTTTAATTTTTTATAAATAATGGTCCAAAATGGTCTTGAACTGAAAATAAAGAGAAATAATTTATTTATTCTGTTTATTTCCTTTAGAAAGTCTTCCATATAGGTTCGGTAGCACAGTATTATTTGAAGGCACGTGTCTGCTTATTGTTAACCAACCCACTCAGCCTTTCGCAGAACTTTTCCATTATTTTTTATTATTATGTATTGAGAAATACAAATATATTCAACATTGTAATTTTTACAGTCCTAAAAACCGATATTATCGATTTGACTATGGGATTCTTTGAGTCTTTATATTGATAGGTAATGTATTAATATTAGGGCTTCGCAAAGTACAGCAAGTAAGTATGGTAAGTATAATATACCAAATAAATAACATTTATTAAGGCATTTTAATACTTTACTTTTCTTTTCAATTTAATTTTATATTCTACTCTAATTTTCGCCAGCAAACTGTCCAGTATTGATGGTAATTTTTTTAACGTTTGACAGTCATAATTATTATCCCTGTTTAAAATAATTATGATTTCTGATAATACTTCTCTGAAAGCAAAATTCTTATCATCATCAATGCTATACCTGACTTCTTTGATACTGTTGTCCGGAATGTACTAGTAGTCGTATCTTTACATTCAATACATCCGTATCCTATCTAGCTTAAGGTCAAAGGCGAATGGCGTCCGGGCTGGGTCGCCGAACATCTAATAAGGGAATTGCTGGAAACAATTTTTCCAATCTCTTTGTGCGGGCAGCGGAGGCTCGGCGATAAATTTTATGACAAATTGAAACCCTTCGACTGTGTCAGATTACGACTTTGGTTAAGTCATAAGCTTTAAGAGGCAGGATCGATTTCAAATTTACTGCTAATTATATTTTGTAATATTAAAAAGTTCACTTACTTTACCAAGCTGTATAATATTAAACTAAATATCTACATTAAAGATTTTAAATATCGGAGAAGTTAAGATGATTGCAATGAAATACGAAAATAATCAAGTCGGATAGAGGAAGATGCTTAATAATATTAGAAGTACGCTGAAAACAACTTTACTAAAATCAGAACTTTTAATACTGAAATCGATGGCTGTGTCTGATATGATAAGACAATACTATTTCGCGTTATTTCCATCGCTTGTCCCTTGGACTAAACTTACATTGGCACCCGTGCGTATTTCTAAAACGTGTTTTTCATCCGTTAAACGAAAATAATATATTTTATTTATTCGTTGCTTGAACGATTCCATTTGAAAGGTTTTCTTTCACTGTCCGTCGATAATATTTCATATATAAGAGGGGTTGAAACCGTTGGAATAACCTAACAACATATATAAATGTTGAAATTTAACTATGTAGATAAGCATTGAAGCACGAAAATATTGAAGCACAATATTATTCAATTTTTAGGCTTAATAATCCTTGAATCTAAAGTTAAAGTCTTGTCTCAATGAATTCGTTTGTTTACTATAAATTCTGTATAAATAGTCCGATCTTTAAATACTCTAGGTCTTAAAGCATCTCGAGCATTTCAGCAACTGAAATGTTTCTGACGATTCCAAAATTTTCTGTGAATCCACGAAAGATTAAGGTAATTGAAAACGAGAATAGTGAAGGCATTAAATTAAAGGAATTTTGATTCGGCGTCTAGAGACGCAGCCTTAATGCCAGTCTTAGTATGTCTTTAATTAACTTTATGAAGGTTAAGACGTTCTGTTTTGAGTGACAAATTGAATTGTTAGTCACATATTTCATTTATTTAGCAAAATCAGTTTCTAGTTTACTGAATCGTGTCTTAAGGCGCCGAATATAATATGTAAACCATTACCTAAATTAAATAAAAGATATCTACTGTTGTGTTTTACTTTCGAACAAACAAAACAAAAACGTGGCTAAAGAAGTTTAGACCTGTTAAATTAGTTGTCACGTAGAACTTCAGCAAAATAGCACATGATTTTTAAGGTTTCGCCTTCGCTACGTGTATTTTTTTCTGCTATATTTTGACTGTCATATACTTAGAGTTAGTACACATCACCAGTTAGTTAGGCGTCTTAAAATTGAATTAAGTTGGTGCCTTGTAAAATCGTGCGTGTTTCGTCTGAATTTTGTTTCAAGTTCAACAATTTTCAAATATTCCCATATGGGAGTCTGTTAAGTGAGTATGATTATTTAGCACTGTAGATATATAAATTGGTTGTGTAATACTTGGGCTTACTTAAGTAAATGTATCAAGATGTTTGAAAACTTGAGTGCTACTTTACTCTGTTACGAAATGAATTAAGCTTTACACAATACATATTTTATTTAAAATGCTGATGCAAATTAAAAAGAGCTATTAAATTAATATTATTCATAAAATATCATACTTTTTGCTTGCTTTTTCGTTCAATCACATTATAAGTATTTTATCCTTAATTTTATGAACTGTATACTTAAAACTATTTTATTCTCATTGATCTAGTGGTCTCAAGCATGACTGCTGAGCGTGAATTCCTAAGTTCGATTCCCGGGTCTGACAAAGCGACTAATAACAGCATCGGCAAAATGTGTGTGGAGAATAGTATGATAGTATGTTACGTTATGTGAATTTTATAATCCTTTTATTAGAATCTAACATGGTATGGTAATTTGGGCTTGTAAAATTGGTGTACGTACGTACAAAAAATAAATAAAGATTTCGTGATCTGTAAAGAGGATAATATTTATGTCACGAGGTACCAAGACCCCAGAAATAAGCAGATAACGCCATTATCTAAAAATAAACTTATTGAAAGTAATTAAGTTCCCGACTTGTGACGGTAACGGACTCCAATTACATTTAACTTTGTTAGCTGATAAAAAATCTCGTAATTTTATCCCGTGGATAAAAATATAGCTTCACGAATAATGTTGAATTTTAATAGAAATATAATACATTTTTATTAAATTAAAAAAGAAAATATTATTTTGGTAATTTAAAAACAAAAACACGAAACTCCATTAGTAGACACCGAAGCGTCAAGGAAAAATATAAAAATACAATTAGCATAAATGAAATACATTAGAGTGGGGCCCACTGGGAATCGGAAAATAAGAGAGATTTCAATTTCGTAACATGGGACTGCACCAAATACTCTAATAGGGTGCAATTTATAAAACGAACACGGTTATTGTCAAAGTATACGAGATGAAAGAAGTTGGAATTTTCTTCCAACTGATGTTAAAATTACGAAAGAGTTTGTTATGATTAATTTATTTTGCATAGAGATAATAACGTTGAAATCAAGAGTTGAGCTATAAAAGGTCTAAATAAATAATAACTAGTGCTTGCAAGCGCGGCTACTGAACATGTGGTCCTAGTTTTAATTCACGAGTCCGGAAAACTGTACTTCAGATTTTCTGATAGATTAATACTCAGCAATAGCCCGGCGTTACGAATTGTTTCTGATAGATGGCAATAGACTTAATATCGGTGAATTGTGGATGTTACAAACGTGCACCTCTGCCATACCCTTCGTGGAAAACAGGCGTGATGGTATGTGTTTATGTTTCTAAAATGTAATTGTTTACTGAACTGATATAATATAACCTACATTTCTATGTAATATTCGAACGAAAAGCATATATCAAAAGAACATTCTGCCACACCATTTTCGTGAACCAACGCCTTCTGAACAAACACGCTACTGTAAACAGAAACCGACACTTATACATGTTTACGCATGCCATAAGAATATGATGCGAGAAAAAGCTTGCTGCACTCAAGATACAGTTTTCTTTGCGCCTCCATCTCGGACGCTCTTAATGCAAATTTTATTTATTCATGTAAATTAATATATATTCTCTGGGACACCCAGTGAGCCGAGAAATTGAGTACGTGCAAAAATAATGCCGGCTAGCACCCTCTCGGCTTATGCAAACGCCGTCGCGTCGATGGTTACCAATTAGATTGTGTTGTGTTGCGGTGTGTTTGTTTGTAGTGCATCAAGTGACACGGTGGGACACTATCGCTTTAGTGAATTGAGGTGCTCGAATATTTCTAATAATTTCTATTGCGTCCATATATTTGAGGTATTAGTTAGAAACAAAAAATTACAGTAATAATTTGGAAAATTTACTTATCAAACGATTTACTTATCAAACGGTTGAATTTAATTCAAGAACCCTGCAGGTGTAACATTGGTAGATTTGGATGCATACAAAGTTCATTCAGAATTCTTATGCAATTTTTGTACTGGATTCACTAATATGATACATTGTTAACAATATACATCAATATAACACAAAAAGTCACAATGAACGCCTCAGTATAACTATACCACTCAGTATAACCACAAGTTAAACATGGAACTATCATATTCTGTGTCGAACAAAACTGTGAAAATAACACAGAGATATGATAAACTCATAGCTGGATGACTTGAGAAGTTTTTCCACGGACCATTTACCGTAAAAAGGAATATGAAAAGGGTTGGGAATTAATTGTGATGTCACTTTTCAAACGCCTCGGTAAGCATCTTGGGAGCTTTGCGAATTTGGGATACGTCTCTTTCTAGTTACATTATTGTTAGAACTTTTTTGTTAGTGTGTAAAGGTAAGTTGTTTTTGGGTACAGATGTAGGTACAAAAGCACATTAGTTTTCATTTTTCTCAGGGCTTCGAAAGACCTTCGGTGTACGTGACATTTTGGGCAGTTTAACAGAAACTTAAGTTGAGAATATTTGCTGAAAGACGTAATAAGGTCAGTTCATTTCTCGGTTATTTTTGTCATTTTATATCTATTACAGATAAAATCTCATTTTGTGGTTTGCTCACAAAATGTACTTGGTGGAACTGGATCTGTACTGAGTTATGTTTTGGCAAGTTTATCGGCCAAAATTGCGAACTAAACCAGCAGGAGACGACACGATTGACGCAGTGGCTAAGCGATTAGCTTTCTGCGCTACGTGTCGGGGGTTCGATCCCCGCACGGAACAAATATTTGTATGATCTACAGATAGTTGTTTCGGGTCTGGTTGTTTGTGCATGTGACATGTATGTTTGTAAACTGTACCCACGATACAGGAGAAATCCTAGTGTGGGGCAATGTATTTAAAAAAAAAAAAAAAAAAAAAAAAAAGGTGACCGACAAACTAGTCACCAAAGATTCCGAAGATTTAGTATATTCAGATGTTGGTAAAGTGGACCGTTGTTCTGCATCTAGATATTAATATTAAGAGTGCAAGAAACTTTTTTGGACAAACATTTTATATTTTTCTCTGCCTCTATCTAATTGGTCTAGTGGTCGGGTTTGAATGCGCCCGGTAGATGCCAATTAGCTTACCCCTTATTACATGGGATTCAAGAGCAAAGGCGAAATGTGGGCGTATAAATTTACACCTTTGCCTAACCCTGCAAAAAAGGTAGGCGTGATGCCATGTAACGGTTTTTTTTATAACTAGAACTGTAATCCTGAAGTAAACTGTAGTGTAGTAAACTGGAGTACCTAGTAGTTTTAAAAACCCATTTACGAGTATTCCCTACTACTCAATATCCCAGTCATTTCCCATATCGATTTCATAGCAATATTTTGACAAATCTAATTTGCTTCCTCTGTCGAACATCAACCTCCCTAATCAACCCCAAACCGCGGATCAACTGCATTAGGGTACAAATACTGCAGACAGCCTAATAGCCCTCCAACACCTAGCCGATAATTTGATACACGCTATGACATCATAACACCAAACAAAAGTGAACCTTAACCCCTTTCAATAAGGACGCAGGTAAAGCAAATAAATAAGAGCAGACGAAATGGGGGGTACTAATGGAAGTGTGAAATACGATAGCATTGAGCGAATACATTATTCAAATTTAGTAACAAGGTTTTTTATTATGTTTTTCATTTTTGGTAATGTAGTAAAATGTTGAGCGCTTGCGTCCGTTTTCGTGACGTAAGTGAAAGTGGGATGTTGGAGCGTAAATTTGTAGCAGAATGCTGTTTTCTGCGACATGTATGCTTTAAAATAAACATAAGGAAAGGGAAAATCTGATCAGTAGTTCTGTCAACACAAAAAAGAATAATAATAATACTCCAGCCCATTACTGTTCAATATCTCATGCATAAACACCCAAACCTGGAACAACTATCTGTAGGTTCATACGAATATTTTTTTCCGTGCGCAGCCTGCGACACGTGGGGCAACAGCAGACCACTCAAGTACTGCGCCAACCGTTCCGTCTAAATAAGACGAACCCCAATATTAGACAAGAAAACCTAATATAAGACAAGAGGGCAGCAAACTACTCTGCCTTACATAATAAAAAATCTAGCTGGATTTTGCTTGAAGCCATCGGAAATAAGACATATAACAAACAAGGTTCTCAACTGTAAGCTTCAACGCTAGACGCGTGAGAAAATCCTAACACACTGTACGTAATATGTAACATGTTACAAATCAATTCCGTGTAACATCCTATGTTTCTACCACTGCATGTTACTTCCGTCATCCAATTTTTTCTCACGTCAAGAATGTGTTTGTTTCGGCCAAACAAAAGTATCTGCTATCCTATTGTTTGATAACAAACAGAGTTCCCGCGGATCTTCTTTGTAAATACTTTCACGTTATCTTCGCAATTCCTTTGTAATTGTAATAGTTCTAGTTCTAGATTAATATTTCTGAGAATTTATCGATTGGTTTCTTCTTTTTAGGCATGTTAATGGAATGATTCCTGGAATAATTCATTTGGGATAGATATTTTCCATATTTACGCGGTGAGAAAGAAAAATTATTGTTATATATTCTTACGCTCTCTTTTCTTGTGGAAATTGGAGGAAAAATAAAGACTAATAAATATAAGCATTCGCAGTGTTATCAGTCCTACGTATAGGTAGCGCTAGATTGAAAGGTTTCGAAATTAAAATTGTGATTACATTGTGGTTACTACTACGTTTACGTCAGTGGCTTATCCTCTGGAGTACCTAGTAGTTGTACATAGTAATCAAATTCCCGGAATTAATGTTTGTTCGTAAAACACAATCAAGTTGAAATATTTATCTTTAATCCCTGACACCACACAGGAATACTGAAGGGTTAAATACCCACAAACATACCAAGGAAATAGTCACTGCTTAGTTTAGTAACACAAATAACTACATTTGCTATTTGGTCGCCATATTTATTCCATTTTCTAGCGTATCCCCGGAGGAATTATCTCATTAATGGGAACAACACGTGTGTGCATTGCCTAACGTGTGGGTAAATTGGAGAATCTATTGTCATTGGAAATTAAACCTTAATACATTGTGATAGGGATTATGAATTTCAATTTTCAAGAGTTTGGAGATGATTACTATGTTGGTTGTGGTGAACTAATAACTTAATACATACGGTCACGCTATGTAGCAAACATGTAGTTTAGAAAGTTTTAGTACCTACCTAGCTAATTTGACAACTAGAATCTGGTACCTTATAGTACACATACTTCATGGGGTTCCAGATTAGGATCCTTGAAAAAACTTGATTTGAAAATTTTGGAATACTCCTCAATTTGTATATAAGCCGCATAAATTCATTCCTGTTACCCTGATAATAATCCATGAAGATTTCTTCTAACTCATCATCAGTTTGATAAATAAGTTATACTGTAAACTTTTCTAGGTCTAAAACAAATGAATTTAGAACATGAGATCTACACCATGTATAAACGTATGAACAACTTTAGTCTTTACAAAAACGTATTCTCTAAATTGTTCTTCGTTCAAAATAACCCTGTGTTTTGTATTACAATTTAGTTTGTCATACACGAACTTATTCCCCCCAGTAAACATGCATTGGTAAGTGTTAATGGTCTGTCATTATAAGTGTTTATTCTGTCGAATGTGGATATTGCTGTTTTGTTTTGACGGGGTTCTATCGGTTGATAGTTCATTTTTTTATATAAAATCGTTGTTGAATTTTACAGCATTATGTGGTTTAACCGACGACACGGTTGGCGCAGTGGCTAAGCGATTAGCTTTCTGCGCTACGTGTCGCGGGTTCGATCCCCGCACGGAACAAATATTTGTATGATCTACAGATAGTTGTTTCGGGTCTGGTTGTTTGTGCATGTGCAAGTATGTTTGTAAACTGTACCCACGATACAGGAGAAATCCTAGTGAGGGGCAATGTGTAAAAAAAAACAAAAAAAAAACTTTTCTGTTAAGTACAGATAATTAGTCAATGGAACGTAAACCAGTTTTATGCATAGTTTTACATTTACCATCGTGAACTTTACATGCAAATTATACAAATATAATAATATATTTCACTATATATACATTGGTATCTAGGATGCTTAGCTTCTTACAACTGCATTAGGAGATAAAAGCATTATATTCATTATCATTATCGAATTCTGAAGATGATCATTTTTCAACGATTTAAATTTGAATACATCATGCGAAAATTCGATGATACTAAATCTCAATGATTGATTACAAAGATAAAGTATGTATGAATTGGAGTGTGAAACTGAAAACTCAAAGATAAGTATTATACAATTCAGAATATTATAATTTAGAACCCGGTCTCAAATATTTGAGATGACTATCAAAAAATTAAAACGATCTCGTGATCTCTCCCAACGAAACCTACCCGCAAATTGTATGCAAAATATGTTCTGCAAACAAAAAAACATTCAATATTATCACGCAACAAAATCGTATGGAAACAATAGTAAATTTCGCAATAGTTTCTTACAGGTAACATCGTGCAATATCAATGCGGTGCACGCTACGAATCCGATTAGATCCTTCGATAAACAAACATTTTGCACTAAGTTTCACACGGCACGATCCACTGTGTGTTTAGTTCATTGTTTTCCATGCTAACTTCCACCCTTTTGTAATGCTTTGTTGCATAATTCAAGGGTCTTTTATTGGTGCTACCTGTTTCGTAATATGTGGTAATAGTGAAATTGGTTGTGATGTGTATCTGTTTCGTATAAGTATCATTTTGTTCCGTGTAATGTGATTTTTTGTGGCACGCGCTTTTTATGTGTAACCTATTACTCGTGTGGTGTAACAACTCGAGAACACGTACAATGAGGAGATTGCGTAACATGCAATAGTAGGGACACATTTACAGTATGTAGCTAAATGGCATGGAAGCCTATTAAAATTGACGTAACAACCCGTTAAGAACATTATTTTTTTACAAAGTAACTTGGGTTAAAAACAACCAAATATCTTGACTGTTCAGTCAACTATTTGCTTGGATTATATAAAACTACGGGGCATCATAATAAATTGTGATAGACGCACAAACAAAGACAATATACAAAAAAGAATATAAACTCATTGAAGTTTTGGTAAAAATAAAAATAAACCGACATATTCTGCTATCACAATTAAAACATAATATTGTGACGAATAAAAATGTTTATGTTTCAAACACCTAATTTATCAAGACGGTAAGCGTCCATAAACCCGATTTAAACTCGCAAACTCATTTCAGCATTTTCGCGCCACTGAGCACTAATCTGCAAAAGGAGCCATTTTCTTGCTCGTGACAGTAACATCAAAAATAATGTCAATAACAGTTACGTACTTCGTTCCCATTCGCTCTCCCTTTCTACTCATCACAATAAACGCGACATTAGGGCTCGAATTAAGTGCCATTAGTTCGCGTTTCTGTTCTGTTAAAAATTTCACTTCACTTGGTTACGAAATCACGTAAAGTATACCAACGTTATTTATTGCATCGTTTGTCGTTTCACATTCAACCTCCATAAATTTGAAGTTTCGTTTTATTTTTTTTCTCGTCTAATTTGTTTCCTTTTGCATAATGTTTTGTGCTAGCTGGGCTAAGTCTTGGGCATATGAAATGAAGGACGAAGTAATGTTTTTAAAGTGGAAAAAAATCTTATGCATTTTCGAAGACTATTTTGTATTTGTTAATGTTACTTTTTTTTCCCTTAAACGTATGGGATAATTATTCCAATTATTTTAAGAAGGATTACTTCTGACCCAACTATTGCTGACTGGCTAATCAATTTGTTAAAACTTGAGAGGTGCCTATATGGCAGAAGAAGAACTCGAATAATCTTGAGGCTGACTCACACTACTTTGTTATCGGTATCGCTAAAACTTGGTTTTATCAAAAATAAATACATATAGTACCTACATTATTTTATAGGATTATACAGGATAATAAAAATTTAACCTTAAACCAATTACCATAACATATTGTAGATAGTAGTAAGTATACAAAACCTATTCTAGTGACTCATTATATATTATATATATATATATATACAAAGAGTATAATTCCAACTCATAATTTAATTACTTTGAAGACGAGGCGCGTTTCGTTTTCTTCTGTTGCAACATTCGACCATAGTCCGACGATATATTTACGACTGTTGTAATGGATGATTTCGCTCGTTAATACGAACGTGATTCTCTTAAATCGCACTAATTGTATGAAATAAATCATTGGAGAAGGTTCTTTTTTATCGTTGAATGTATTTATTGTGACACGTTTTGAAACGCTTGATTTGTGAGGACGTTGACAGTTAGATGTAGGACTGGGATTTGGTTTAGGATCATTAAGGTGGATGTTGGATGGGTTTACTTTAGAAAAACTGACCGTGTGGACTGGCTATGAATAGAATATTCTCTCACTTAGGTGAGGAAAAGATCCACGAATTTTTTTCAATTATCTATAATCTATTTCAATCTACCTGATAGGGTGAGAAGGCGTCGTGGCAGACCACGAAGGAGACGGTGAAACGAGCTTGACAAATTAAATAAAGAATGGTCCATACTGGTTCTAGACCGAAATGTCTGGAAATCATGAGAGGAGGCCTTTGCCCAGCTGTGGGATGATGGAGGCTAACAGTAACAGTAAAACTATAATTCATATAACACCAGGCAAATACGGCCCTTAAGCTAATACTGGTTCTGTAAGTTAGAATAGTTAGACACTATAAACTTCCGTGTACTTATGCTTTTGACGTTATGATTTCAGAGAGTTGTTTAGTTATTTTTATACCTATTACCCTATTATTTTCAATTGCTGTACTACTGTTTCTATGGCCATTATTATGTGGACTTCCTTTACAATGGGTTGCAGCATTGTAATATGTATTGTTTTACAATGAGTTTGTTTCAATGTTGTATTAAATGTCACTATGTACATTTTCAAATGGAATAAAGCTTTCATGGCATGATTAATAAAAATGTTCTCGACTACGTAGAAAAATCAGGTTGGTAATATATTAATTAAACTGTTCATTTTTCGAATTATACTAAAACTACTGTTCATAAATGTAACAGAATATGTTCGGAATCCGTAGTTCCAATATACACATTATTAATGTTATGCCTGCATGGTTTCACATATTGGATTTTCATTGAAAATTTTGTTGTAACATGTTTCAATTATTCATAAAAAAATCATACCCTTGTTGCCGTGATGAAATATCAATTCCGAAAGTAATATGAATTATCAAATTAATTGTTATTCATACTAAGGTAATCAGATTGTTATCTTGATAAAATCTTCGTTAATGCCTATTACTACCGGTTACTTTACTCATAAAGTTACGCCTACCAATTTTCTGCCTTCTCTTCTTTGTGGCTCAAATGTTTATTAAGACATAAACTTTAACAATTCGAGAATTATTCAAACCTAAAGTGGTTCCGGCAATTATCCCAAAAATCCCTCATACTTTTATGTCATTGAAATTGATTTTGAAATCTAAATTCCCAAATACGTTATTCCAATCTCCTAAGACATAAAAATGAAATCGTAACTTAAAATAAAACACAACAGAAATTCACTTTGTCGGTCATTTCCGAGTCATTAGAGCGGTGCGTAAGAATTGGCTTCTTAAAGTCCCGCTTGATAAAGCACGCCACATGGGACGTTTTACGACGAGGCTGTAAAAGTATATGTCGTCTTAAATGAGACATAAACACGGGGACGTGTAAACGAATGTCGCACATTTATTTTATTAGCGTCATTAATTCCTACGCTTTCGTCGCGTCCGAACTGTCGGACGCAACATTGATACTGCGCGGCTCTCGTTTTGATTGTGACCAAGTGTTAGAGTAACAACGAAAAGGTTTTTGTATTTGAAGGAGATTCATCATCATCTTTATCATTAACCTTGCTTTCATCTTGTTTTCCTTCCATTCATCATAATCACATGACGTCATCTCAAAATTAAATTTCTTCTGTGTCATCATCGTCATGTTTCCCACAATTCATATATATTAAATTTATGTAATTTCTTTTACAATTCATTCAGCAACTGAAATTATTAGGTATAGTTAAAAAGTGACTTTACTGGCTCTAGACCGAAATGTCTGGAAATTACGGGGGAGGTCTTTGTCCAGCCGTGGGATGATGCAGACTAACAGTAACAATAACAGTAAGTAAAAAAAAATTATCATCATCTCATACAACAAAAATGCATATTACTCTTAACGTCGTCACGTTTTTGTATACTTATGTTAGTACGGTTACAGTCATGAACTTTTCATGTGTCACTTACCTACCTACAGTAGAGTATACCGTATTAAAATAAAGTACCAACCAACATACACAACGCTCGTAAAAAGCTAATAATGTTCAACAAAACTCATACAAAGGTGAATAACTTAGGCTATACCTAACAGACCCCGTCCTTGTTTCAATCCAACCTTTAGCCCCTTAGCTATTTATGTAGCTGTTTCTTTTAGTGTAGACTAAACTTGGCAGTTTTCAAGTGTCCTTTAAGACGGCAAGTAGCGAAATCCGCAAAATCGCGTTACAGCTGCGTCCGTATTCTGATACTTCGATTTATATGTTTTCACCTACCGATATGGTCATTCGTAGGCAGTAGTAGTTACTAGGTACTTACTGCTACCCGGGTAATAAAGGGACATCTAACAATACGTGCGAATGCGCGTATAGGTACTTTGTATGGAGAAGTAAACGCATATTGACACCTCAAGTCTATATTGTGCACTAACAACTTCGGATTCTTGTTTACACCAACCACTTAAACCCTGTCGCGCTGGTTCAGCCATTTACAACTTGGTATATGACGCCAAAAATTTCTGTTTTGTTTGCGGAACTGGGAAGTATTATACAATTCACATAATAATTTGAACCATTAGTGCTATATATATTTTTAAAAAATATCACAAGAATATTCAAGTGACAATTATAAAGACGCAAACATGACATGCCAAAGCAACACTAAACTATAAGTAGATATGAATTCAATCGATTTTACATAGTTTATTTTCATTCTAGTGGTCTCAAGTGCGGCTGCTGATCGTAAGGCCCAGGGTTTGATCAAGTGCTATTCGGATTTTCTGTCAAAAAACTCAACCTGTAATTTCGAATTGTGGCCGGTAGATGGCAATAGGCTCGCCCCAATCTCGCCCCGGACTCAATAATGACATCGACGAAATGTAGGTGTAGCTCTGCCTAATCTTTGAGAAATACAGGCGTGATTCTGTGTTTATATCGTCATTACCGGGAGAGTTACAGAAAAATACGATATCGGAACGTTATCGAAACTGCATTCCAAAATACAGCCACTGGATCACTTATCTGCTGTGAGTGAAGATCGAAACTACGAGAACAAACGCTGATAATGCATCCAACTCGTGAGTGCACGCTTTTACAAAGCTTTTTATGTGCTTTGAACTAAGTTCTGATTTTGTTTATAGAAATTTTAGTATCCAATCGAGTTATTGTTGGAGTGTATTAGTAATTCCATTTGACAAAGTATCGCTTTTTGTTGAGAATAACAATAAGATTAGAGAGTTTTGGAAGGAGTAGAAACTGATTACTGAATAGAAACTGTATTTGAATTCACTGAACTGATAATAAAAGGACATTGCACTCGGATTTATTTTAGAGTACATTCGATTTTTCAGCTCCAATATATGAAACGATGACCGATGGCCGATGGCCGCAGTTTTAAGACGTACCCGGGGTACGTCTTAAAACTGCGGCCAGACACCGGAGGACGGGCAGCAGCGTCCTCTCACTAATCGGTGAGCCACTGCGATCCCCAAGCCGCCTGCCAAGCGTGGGGATTATGGCAAACCCCCCCTTGGGGGCCTTCGTTCAGCAGTGGACGTCTTCTGGCTGATGATGATGATGATGATGATATGAAACGATATATGTACATATATATTATAATATGGCGTAGGGGGGGGGGGGGGGGGGAGGGGGTCAATATATTTAGTTTCGTTTGCTTAGTTTTTATACTTATTCATTTTTAATATATCAAAATGAAAATATGTAAATAGTATACTATTTTCTACCTAACATGGCATCACGAGTATATTCCCGGAAGAGTTCAGAGATGTCTGTGATGTCCGCGCTCCTGTAGAATTCCCACGTTGCTACTGAGAATTGTCTAACAGAATAATTTAATAAACCGCCGAACCTAGGATTTTACGATCAGCAGGGACGCTTGCGACCACTATATTGTAATCATATGGTATCGTTCGCGCAGTGGTTGAGTGATAAACTGCTACACTACGTGTCACGGATTCGATTCATGCATGGAATAAACATTTGAACGACCTAAAGATGGTTGTTCTGGCTATTTGTGCGTGCGAATATTCGTGTTTGGAAACGTTGTGTGAATTTTTGAAATATAAAATAATACATAAAAGCCCTATACATCGCTATGTTCCAAAACGAAAAAGCAATTTTGAAAACAAATAATGCCAGCTTTTTAGAAGCCCACACAATTTCAACTAGCTCCATAAAATAATATGCGCGATAAATATCTCCACACGGAAGCTATCTCATATAATTTTCTTGATAATTATCTGCACTGACATAATCTCATAGAAAGATTTATATTAACAGGTGAAATATCTAACGAGTTACGCGTGCAGAGTTGCTTTTTTCCTACACATAGCGTGTTTATTTCGACGGTCGTGAGTTCCGCCGATGTGATGGGCTTAACATACAAAATATTTACTTCTGTATAACATCGATACGTGCCCTAACGGTGTTTAAAGCATTCATAATTTTTTATGTGCAATAAAGTTAAATTTTATATTCAGTGATTGAAAGTTGATATTATTTTAGTGATGGATTTTTTCGGCGTTCTCATAAAAAATGTCAATTTAATTAACGCAAAAGTGCCAGTATCGCCGTGTCAATAAATTTTGGAATGAAACTTTAATCTTTATTCATTGGAGCCTACATAGTTACATCGGTTTAATAAAAAAAAATGTTTATACATATAGAGTATCTCATAGTACCTACTTACGATATCTAGAATCTTCAACGAGAGTGAAAGAGTGTGGAGATGTGTTTTCCACAAAAGTCAAGATCGCTCAAAAACTTACAAATACAGCGAAGTTTCTTTGAATACTAGAATCGAAATGACATTTCCAGAAAAATCTGGAGTCACCAACTTGACTTACGAAATCAGCAAGTGGAAGTAGTAATAGTCTGGTCATATCTCATCTGATCGGCAATGGGTTTGACGAGTCCTTGAATGGAGAACGTGGATCCACCAGGAACCACAGCCTAATTACGTAAAAAAGCGACAGCAACGCGACAGCCACGCGACAGCAATCTCACTGTCAGCCAATACATTATATGTCGCAAAAATGACGTTTGACAGAAGTTATCGCGCGATCTACGCCTGTCGGTACATCGGTAATTAGACTGCCGGTGTTATTATGTAACTTGGAAAAGGCGCAAGAGTGAACTGCGACAACACCGTCATTTATAACTTGGTTCTATAAATTTATTTATTTATGAAAACCAACAATTACAAAAAATTAAAAAGATAGATATAGTAATCAATTTTACTATAGGCTTTCACGACAAGCGGTTGAAATTATAACAGACTTACGCAATATTCATAAAACAGTTACCTACGTAAACTACGAATGACTACAAAAAAGGTACGAAAAAAATGTAATTACATAATATAATTACTTAGTCGGAAAATATGCGGTATGTTTCTTGCCGTGCTACTTTTAGTAACAAATCGGTCACATGAGATTTTTTTGCATATTTTGTTAAAACAATTGACTGCTGGCACAGCATAGGCATTTTTCCTGTAATTTGGAGAGAGATGGGTGGACTTAATTTAATTTTTCATACATACAGCCCCAGCACGCATTATGTGCTGACAAAGATGTATCCAATAAATCACCTCACTATGCACCACTTTATTCCCTTCAACGATAATCCAAAAACGGCTCATACAACCTTTGCGAAAATAAAAAGTCACCGTTACTTTTATACAACCTAGAGTAATAACGTCGAAAATGTGGCACACGATATATCAGTAGCGCACCCTACTATATTAACCCGTATACCGCTTGCATCGGCTAAGCCTGGCTTATTTTTCAACGTCATTAGTCCCGTCAGAATGTGAAAGGATAACGCATTATTTGCCGTAACGTGATAATATGCGCTACGACTTATGATGGAAAACCGCCGTCTCGTTCAGAGGGTTAATTCTAAAAGGAAAACTCAGCTATGTTATGTTGAAGTTTTCTATTCATCATGGTGATGATAAGTGTAAAAAAATGAGGATGTGAATATATGAGCCTTTACAATGCAGAAAGGAAGGGAAAAATGTATACGTATTATTGCGAAATTTGTTTCTCCGGAAATGAACCTTTATGTGCAATTGCAAGGTACGCAACTTTTTTTGATAAGCTATTACAGTAATTACTACTATGCAAAACACAATAGTCAAAATCCATCTAATAATGGCAAAGTCAACGTAGTTGAGCGATCGACTGCTGCGCTGCGTGTCGTGGGTTCGATTCCCTCACAGAAAACATATATGTATAATCTACAGCTATCTGTTATTAGTTATTACGAGTCTGGGCGTTTATCCATATGAAAATGTTTATTTGTAAACGCATCTACGATACAGGAATTATTCCTAGTGTAATCACAGATTTTAATTTTGTTCGTTTTGAATCAAAACACAACTTAGAATATGCACCTAACTTATTGGCCGCAAAACTCGAAATACTTAATCAAAGGGCGAGTTGGCATCGCGTGTTTGATCCACAATAACACTAAGTAACGTAGATATACCATTCATAAAACACCACGATTTCTGTGCAGGCGCAATAATGTCGTTTGATCATGCGAGTGCAGTTATTCGTAACGAGGTGACAAAATTTATAGGATTGAGTTGAACGAACTGGAATATATTTTTTCAGATGGCGTGGATCAAAAATTTTACGGCGAATGCACGTTGTTAGGGTTGTTATCACGCGATTTTTGTCAGTGATACGTTTTTATTTTTGATTGAATGCACGTAAAACTATATTGCTTTTCAGTATTTTTCCACGATACACGATTTTTTTCAAAGTAGTTATTTGTAAAGTAAATTGTTACAGCTTATGCCAGTATAGGCGTAGATTCAGTTATCTGTGACATAAGTTAGATCTTCGGTTCCAGTAAGTGACAACATTGAATAAGAAAATATTTTGTTGGCAAGATGTCAATATAATGTAGGTGAGCTCGAAATAAGAACTGCGGCTCATACGTGCCGAATGTGATACAATCTGGCTGCATTATCTTTTAGGATATTTCCAACGAGATATATGAAAATACGTGTCTTTATTTCCCGTCAATATATCGTAAACAACGTCAGGTGGCTCGAAGAAACAGATCCGAAACAAAACGAAATAGTTGTAAGATATAATTAAAGCACTTACCAAAGTTAGTAACAGGTTCGGTTTAGGTAGATAGAATCACAAGTCTAGTCGAGATTTAGATGCACTGAAACTCACACAAATTGTCAAGTAACGTATTAAAGTCTTTATTCCTACTAATGCGTGACGAATATCACCACTAACACTGCGAGTTATACGCAAACGACAGCGAAACAATTACGTAAATCAAAATAAGAATGCAATAAACGCGCGCGCAATTGCAAAATTACCACATGATATAATGAATCCGCGTTGAGACCGATACCGAACATCAGCCAATACGTCCTTCTAATCGCGAACTGACACAACCTGTGTTTCACAGCCCAGCCATACAAAATATCAAAAACAATGCGGGTAGATTGAAATAATGTATACCCACCCTACCCACATTATACGAGTTTCGTCTCGCTTATTTGCCTAGTGGTACTTCTTACACATTACAAAGATGGTGGTGTTATTTTTATCCGATTAAAGTATGAGATTCATCATGAGAATTAATTAGTTTCTGTATCTATATCGAACAACCTTTGACAATGAGAGTCAATGTACTGTTCCCCAAAATAACAATTACTAATTGTTCACAACTTTAGTCGTTCTAGACACCACAAATCACCCGAGATTCGCAAACAGATAAACAAAAATTGGTAAACAACCAAAAATACAGTCGGCAACAAAATGCAAAACAGCGCTAATTAAAGCTATTTAAAGGCCCAGTAAAAAGCTAAAATATATCATCTGTAAACGCCGCATTTACCAGTTAAGTCCTGTTTACGTTTCCCTTTGACCGGGCTCTGTCGTTATTCTTCTTCAAGCTAATCTGGATTACAAAAAACATGTCTTGACGCTTATAAAACTTTACAGACGGGCGTTTCGGACGCTTTGTATTGGAGATATAATGTTGGTATCTTGGCGTTAATGTGTGTTTTTTTATGTTTATCGTCTTGGATTAAAGATTTATTGAGGATCATAGTATTATGAAGCTGTTATTTGAAGTTAAAAAGAAAATATAGTAAAACTAGCCTCATTGGTCTATGTAGTGGTTGCAAGTCGGTTGATGGTCCTGGTTCGATTCTCAGTAGCATGGAATTTGGAATAAAATAAAAATATTGATTGCTTGTGATTTTTGGTCCACAAAATGGCTATTTTTTAAAGTATCACGAGTCTGTGTAACCATACTACTACTTGAAGTGAGGTCACCACTTTGAAAGATAAACGTTATGCCAGTGCAGATTCACGATGTTTTTCTTCACTGTTAGCAGTGGCGATGAATAGAATACCTATCAATCGGTCTAAATATAATTGATGTATAATAGACGAATAAAAATCGAGACTTGAAATGTTCAATAAAATAATACCTACTCTAGTTTTTCTTAAACAGAGTTGCAACCAACAATAGTGAGAGAAAACGATAAAATTAAGTTATTAGCTGTACCGAAGTATAGCAATGATCATTTAAAAAAAATACAATCAAGCTTACGTTAATTGCTGAGTAGGCACTATATCCTATTGTCATGAACGCTTGAGCGCTATTTTCTCACGTACCGAAGTAAATACATATCAGATCTGCTGCCATTCTCAGGATATTACGTACAGTTGTAAGTTATTATTATGGTTTATGAATCTTTTATGATTTGAAACTGATGGCGAATCATAGCTTGCAATTAAAATAATTGGGGACACTTAAGATCAAATTAACACGATTCCGATTCTGTGAAATAGCTATCGCATCGTTTATGGTATAAATATCGCGATGATTGGTTTCATGTTTTTTCGTTTAAAGGAAAACTATCACGAGTGAGTTTTCGCATCATAATTATTTTATACACTTGAAAGCTTTTGCCTATAAAGAAATCACTGATATTTCCGCCTTGTAAGTGCTCATTTGATTACAAATATGTTGATAGAGCGACTATTGACCTGGTGAAGGTCGCGGGAGCCCGTTGAATACGGGCAGCACAGGACCGGTCGATGTGGCGATGCTTGAGGAGGCCTATATCCAACAGTGGATGTCTTTCAGCTGACATGATGATGTTGGTAGTATAATTATTATTATAAGCAGATGAAGGGACTCTTTAGATTCGAGTCTGTTCATAGAATAGTTTTGGTGCATGAATGTCACTATACCTAAGATGGTACGTCCGCTGCATACTATGCATTCAACTTCGTCGTATACCTTTTCATACGCAAGCCATTGTGAAAAAAGTAGAAAATAATCATTTTAACGAATTAAAAAGTCGAGCAACTATGTATTTGAAAAAGGAAAAAGAAAAAAATGTCATAAGTATAAAACCGCCCGTGTATAAAACAGTACATTTTCTAGCAACAGAATTCCATGCTACACTCGCTTGTATTTCTTCACATTTTAGGTCACAGCCGTACCGAATGTGCTGAAGAAAATGTGAGTAAATAAATAACTGCGTTAAATACATTCATTAACATGCGAAGCTCGTTAAAAATACTCTAGGAGGGTATAAAAAATAAAAATATGATTACAGTGTAACACGACTGTGTACGGAATTCCTAAGCATTTAAATCGTTTCTTTCTATTTTAACTTCTCAATGGTTTTTCTTGGTGAAATCAACATGACATTTCAATATTTGCTAGAAACGCGGTTGCAAAATGTGTTTTTTTAAAGTCGTCATGTTTCAAAATGAATAAATTATTGATTTCTATATTATGTGTATTATTTAAAATAAAAATATACTCTACATACATATATTTGCAAATTTTATTGATTCAGAATCAGTAACATTTGTAAATAAATGTATGAACATAGATTAATAAAAAATTGCCACTGATAGGACAATCCTTGTAGCTACTTCTGGGCTGGAACTATTCAGATTTTTTTATGACTACACTCGCTAAGAACTGACCTGACTGAAATTTGGGTTAGGGAAAATAATAGTTAGTTAAACGTTACATCGGTTAGTTACTTTACGGACCCGGGTACGTCTTAAAACTGTGGCCAGACACCGGAGGACGGGCAGCAGCGTCCTCTCACTAATCGGTGAGCCACTGTGATCCCCAAGCCGCCTGCCAAACGTGGGGATTATGGCAAACCCCCCCTTGAGGGAGGCCTTCGTTCAGCAGTGGACGTCTTCTGGCTGATTGATGATGATGATGATGATGAAACGTTACATCAGGTAAATATGTGGAATTTGATTTATCGCGGTCGAATTTTTCTATATACTTAAGTAATCGCTTCGCATACGTTAATGCATCAATTATAATTAATCGTATATATATCGTTCTTAAAAACCTGTTTTCACCCGTAAATTGACGCAAATAAGACACAATAGAAAATCGATTGTGTCTCCTTGCCACGGGCCGCGTGTGTCTTTATTAATTAAAGATTACATAAGTTTACACATGACGGTAATAAACATCAGCCCTTAAAATCTCAATGCTAAACATAGGCCTCTTGTCAGACCGCTACAACGAACGCTTATGAGACAATATTACCATAATCACACAGATTAGCAAACGGCAGTGGACGAGCGCTGATTAACACGCCAAAGTTAAGAAAAGGCAACAGAAACGCTATAATTAAGTGCTAGAAGGAAACAACCTAACTAAGACTTGAATATTTTTCTATATACTATAAAAAAAAAATGCCTACATAAAATAATTACAAAATTTGCATCATATTTGCAACGCACTCTTCAAATACAATAATTTTCAAACCTCATCATACTTCTGAAACACCCCAGTAGATACTGCCTCTTTGATACAGTGGATGCAAGCAAAGCTCCTGACTATGAAGGCCTGTATTCGATCCTCAGGTCGGGAAAACTACTGGGCTTTTTTTCAGATAATTCTCAGTGGCAGTATGGAATATGGAATTGAGCTCGGTAGATGGTATATAAGTACACCTCTGCCTAACCTCTTAAAGAAATCAGTGTAACGATGCATACATAAAATAATTACAAAATTTGCATCATATTAGCAATGCATTTTCCCCTTCTGACTTCATAATACTAAAGCTCTGTGTAAATTTGTTTTCTCTAAAAGGTTAATATTATAAATGAAGTAAAAATTCATAGTCGTTTATAATACAAGAGATAGGTATGATATAAACGAATTATCGTTATTCCGAAGAGGGCGATGGAAAGAAGGCTCTATAATGGTATTGCAGGGGTGCGTCAAGTGACTGTCTCGATGCCATCCATTATAACTGAGTCCTTATTCTGAAAAAGACTCCGTACATAAGTATCTTAAGGTGTAGATAAAAAAATTGTGATGATTGAACTAGTTCTTTGTGATCAAATATAACCTTCTTTATGGAAATCATTTCTAGGGATTTTTAGCGTGATTGATTCGTAAAAATATTAATTTCTATGTAGCTACCGTTACTTTAACAGATTTGTTGAAAAAAAAATTGTTTTTTTTTTTTTTGGAGAATTTATGTCTTTGAAGATAAGGTTATATAATAAAAGAACACAAGAAAACCCCATTTAAAATTGTTACCTAAAAAGTAGCAGTGAAATTTAAAAAAATATTTCACCAACTGGTTATATTAAGCCCCGCAAGAAATAAATTAAAAATAAAATAAAGCGGTCTTGAAAGCTTGAAGCGGCTGCAAATAAACTGAAATTTACAAAAAGCTTTGTAGCCTGTATTTACTAAAACATTACCTTAACCAAAATCGTAAACACAGAATAAGGCCACTGAAGACGTTGCGTACACATTGCCCAGAGCTGCATTCATTAACTAATGTATAGACTTTCAAAATATTTGCACATAAATTTTGCTTAAGGGAAGGGAAAATTTGGGTGGAGAATGTCGAGAGCATAACGAATGGATGTTTTGTGTTTTTAAAATATCTTTTTCTTTAGTTTTGGCTTAATGTTTCGTTGTAATTAAAAGGATTAATTTTATGAGGATGCTGTAATTTTTATGAACAGCTTTTAGTTGACATTAAGTCTTAAATGTAGGAAAATATGCTCAGGTGCAAAGCAAAGCCGAATGCAGTCGTTGCAGTTAGGGTGAATATATGCGAAGTCGAACATATTCCAACAACGATAACATCTGGATGACTTCTTAGTTGTACTCGTATGCAAAAGATTGCTACATTTTTCTGTAAACGATAAAAAAGTCAGCTTTAATTTCTCTGTATCATACATTCGACTTCTTCAAGCTAATGTACCATCACCATCCAATGTACCATCTAACTAATAAACGCTGTATAAAATTATGTCTGTATGTAATGTAAATAATAATAATAAAATCTTCATTATGCGAACATAGGTTATTTATATGATGTTGGGATTAATACTAGTTAATGTTCTTTATATTCTACTTCGTAAGCATGCAAAGTATAGATGAAGGGATAATTTTACTTGACAGATCATGTCTGAGAACTTACCTACTTAGGTAACTGCATCATTGGTCTAGGGTCCTGGGTTCAATTCCCGGGTCGGGCAAAGTGTTATTTGGTTTTTCTGTATAGAAATTCTCGGTAGCAGCACAGAGTTTGGAACCGTGCCTGCTTGATGGCAATAGGCTCGTCCCCTATTATATGAGACCTATTAACAGCATCGGCGAAATATGGGTTCACAATAGTGCCTTTGTGGATACAAGCATGATGCTATGTTATGTTATAATAAAATTATTCTATAAATAAAACTAACATTTCTTGCCTTAATATAAGCTTGATAGAACGTTTATTACACGACTGCCCAAAAAAAGGAGTGTAATTTAATTTTGATTTAAGCTACGTTTATTTTTAAGGGGAATGCAGTGGTGTCGTTGTGTATACATTATTTTACTTTTATGCGTTTTAGTGCAAGATAGATGAAAGCCTGTAGCGTGACTTAAATTAGGACGAAGCTTTAAAATAAAAATCTTAGTCATAAATTAGTACTAGCTGCTAATTTCAAACATGATTATATAATTAAAGCTAAGAACTAATTTGATAAAGCACTTTGCTTTTTTATGTTAATAAAGCATACTATTATGTAATTAATTTTGTCAATATTGTTGGACGACACGGTTGGTACAGTGGCTAAGTGATTAGCTGTCTGCGCTAGGTGTCGCGGGTTGAATTCCCGCACGGGACAAATATTTGTATGATCTACAGATAGTTGTTTCGGGTCTGATTATGTGTGCATGTGGCATGTATATTTGTAAACTTTACATATGAGACAGGAGATACCCAGTTTAAAAAAAAAAAACTAGTATTTATGGTACGTACGTATTTGAGATACGCAAAGTTTTAGTAAGTATTTTAATGCTCTAAAGAGCAATTTTTTTTGCTGTTCATGTCCGCTGTTAATTAATATAGTGTTATCCCATAGTTATTAAAAATAGTTTCATAAATACTCTAATTAAGTAAACCACAGAATGATAGAAAGATAGATAGTAGTGCAAACAACAATTTTAGTCATTAGTAGAGTTGCTGTTTACACACTTCACTAAAAACTGAAGACATGCAAATGAGACTTATTGGCTATGACTATGTAAGAGTTAAATAAACAGGTATATTATTATTTTTCACAAAACTGCAGATTCATGAACAAAACTAGACTGATATCCTACTGAGGATGGATGGATGGATATTTGTTACTCAATCACGTCAGAACGGCTGAACGGATCCGCATGAAATTTGGCATAGAGATAGATTATAATCTGGAATAGCACATAGGTTACTTTTTATACCACAAAAATGTACGGGTTCGTAAACCACGCGGACGATGCCGCGGGAGGAATTTAGTACTTAAATAAATCTCCAGGTTTTACAACAATCCTTTTCACTAACTTATCACACATTCAAGTATAAATTTTATCATAATGTTTTAATTCCTCATGAATTGAGTTAAATGGGTCCGTCAGCGGCACAAAGACAAGCTTTAACCGCGGTTTTAACTCAGATAAAGTCATTTGGAGTGCACATTTTAAAACTACATTAATAACCTGCTAGAAGGAGACGGGAAACAATCTCGAACTCAAAAGTTTAAACGTGGAATATTTTACGACTAGATGTGTTCTTTAATTAATTCATTAAGACACACGAGGCGCCCGGTATCGAGTACCAATAGATTTTCTATTGTGTCTCATTTGCATCTCTGTCAACCATTCCTATTTTAAATACGACTGAATTATTTATATTTAGAATTTAGAACGTTTTTATTAGCTATTTTTATTGCTCTGAAAATAAATATCGATCCGATAAGCATCCTTCTTGAAAACAGTATGCCAGGCATGGCACAATCAGGGCATTATCTGGATGACTAGTTGCCTTACAATCTATGCTTATTACGTCTGTTTTTTTTTTCTAATCCTTCACCAATGCTAAGTACTATACGTAATTTTTGATATTTGAAGAAGAAAGTAGGGGTAAAGTTGTATCATCATCATCATCATCAGCCAGAAGACGTCCACTGCTGAACGAAGGCTTCCCCCAAGGGGGGGGTGCTATAATCCCCACGCTTGGCAGGCGGCTTGGGGATCGCAGTGACTCACCGAATAATGAGAGGACACTGCTGCCCGTCCTTCGGTCTCTGGCCGCAGTTTTAGGACGTACCCGGGTTGTATCAAGATGTCAAAACTCCACTGACAACAGCTCCACCGACAAGAGCTGAGCTCTTAAGAAGAAGAAGCAGAAATGCTGTGACAACGCAGATCCAATATCAATCTGGGTGTCGAGACAACACAGTGCGATAACCTCTGTCGTGTCAAGCTAATTTTCTTACTTGGCTGACATTTAAATACCTACCTTCCAAAAAGGTTTATGTAGTACTTGGGAGCATTAACCATTTCTAGGGGAATATAGCGGTGTTCGCAAGGAACTGCGCCGAGACAGTGCAAGTCTAATATCTCAGGGCGTCGAGACAGCGCGGTGCAATCACGCCGCGGCCCTGACGTGTCAGGCCGAGTTGCTTTGTTGCTTGACATTTTCTTGTTAACAGCACTTCGCCTACTGTGCCTTCCAGTTATACTTTACAACTATTTTTGCCATTTAGGTTTCATAATTAGTTTTATTTTTGGCTTCTGTACCTGGTATAAAATTATAATGTCAAAGTATTTTTTTAATTTCATCTGGGCCTTTGCAAGCACTTTTAAAATGTTCCTAGTATTATTTTTCATACAGTTTAGTTTCAAAACAAAGATTTTTGTTAAAACCACGGCTTGTTATTCAAAGGTCTAACTTCCTCATTATTCATCATAAAACGTCCGTCGGCACATTTAATAACGTGTTGTGATATGTAAGACGGCATTTCCCGTGTCAGCCTCGTCAATTAAAGTGACGTTAAAACGCGTACAATAACGACACATCACAACAAAATCCTTCGTTACTTACTGAAATACGAGCTTTATAAAGAATATACTTAATTATTGAATATATCAGACTCTTTTGTCGATATTTTGTGTCGAAAATATTATGAAAACTGTCAAGGTATTGAAAGCTTACTCGTGTATTAAATATCTAAGAATTTTCAGTAAGATTAATGATATCTTTAGGTATATTATGCCAGACATGCGGTAAATAGGCATCTGTCACGTGTTACTCTTGTTTTCTGTCTGATTAATATCGCCGTACTGAATAAATCCCGAATACGCTCTAACAAACACGTTGGAAATCCAGCTCAGCGAAATATTCTAATAGAGAAACATTTCAATTCACCATAAAAAGCTTTATCTTTTCTCACTCGAATAACCCGTAAATGCGGATGCGGTCGCTTCTACCCGCCGCACACCGCTTGAATGAATGCCGGTGGCAGGGCAGTCAGGGCGGTGGCATTGTCCGTCACTCCGCGCGAATACGAACGGCGCGGTCTCGGACGTCGTCTGAGGCGCCGCACCGACGTCCACAGACGTTATTTAGGGCTTCATTGTGCCATTGGCCATTCAGACCGACAGTCGCGATTTGACTGTTGATAAGCGAGGATTGTTTCGACTGATGGACTGACACATTATCTCTTTAAAAAGCTTATTCAAATAACGAACGAAAAAAAATCAATTTACGATCCGTTTAAGCGTTTACGAGACATCGTTTAGCCGTCCTCATCGAATATATTTAGTGTCAAATTAAGCAGCGAAATACATCATCACTAGTGGATTGATTTTACAGGCCCATTCATCAATCTTTTCGACTTATTGATTGATGATTGTACGTCCCACTGACGTTAAAGTAATTAAAAAAACTACACACGGCGTATCTTCGCATGTAGGTCCGTAATTTTTTGATGACTGTCTAAAAAGACCCGTAGCTACTCGTAAGGGTTAAGTTTGGTGAATATCTAATGTTAAGGTTTTCAGAAAGTGGGAGCTCACCTAAGACTGGTGATGCTTACTCGTTGGAGTCAAATTATTTTATTATCAAGTGTACAATCGCATTACTTACACGTTGTCGATGTTATTTTGCGATGACAGGCTATTTATTTTGATAGGAATGCACAATGTGAATTTGGTTAAGGTCGTGTGATTTAAAGGGGATCATTATTAATGATGTGTTATGACACATCCTGTATAGAAATCAATAACGTTTTTGTTGTAGTATTACGAATCATTACGCCATCACAATATTGCACGGCATTAAGATAATATTGGTATTAAGAAATAGGGCACACCTTGTTTTAACTGCTACCGGGTACTAGTAATTGTAACTGGTCAAACCTAGGTGTAGCCGCAAGCAACTTCTGAACGTAACATAGAATATCGATATGAGAGACGGCGTTATATCACTATAAATTGTAAAACTAAATTCTTGATAGAATGTTTTTTAGCTGAATGTTAGTAAATTACCTAGGGTATTTTCTATAGTCTTGCTGCTAAAAATCGTTTATGAGATTGATGATTTTTTGCACTACCTTCTCTGCAAATGGATTGGTTTTCTTCTTATTTTGTTGAATTAGCACTAACGAGCTATCATATGGCAATCGCTCATGCCTTAGTAGAAAATCAACAATAGTAGTATCAAGGCTGACTGTCTAGGGTACACCAGACGGTCTCGAACTTCGTTACTCGTGGAGGTATGGATGGATTAGTGATTGCATCAAACAAGCAGAAACTGCTTGCCCTGTGACTTCTTCTTCACAAAAGTGCTTTGTGGAGAAGAAGATGTATTATTTATTTACCACATTAAACTGTATAATTAACAATTTTATTACAATTGAACGAATGAGTCCGTTTAGATTGGATATATCGTTTTCAAAATTATTAAAATTACTTTTCAATCTGATTAAATCGACGAAGAAATTAGACATGCCAGCGTGATTCTCCAAAGTTTGCGATAAAATAAAAAACTTTTGGAGTAGTCGTTTCAATTTACGTTTTTTGATGAAAAAAAAAAAAAGTATCGTCGATGATTTACTAGAATTTGTGAACTTTTCAGACGTGATTAATTTACTTTAAAAGTGTTTTAATGGACAAGTGACAGTCGATGTTAAATTAAATGACAGGTGTAAATTGTTTCGAAATTATCAAGATAATTATGACTGTATATGACGGCTGAAGCACACTTTATAGATAATTTATTATCATTTATCAAAGGACCTAATTTTTCTTTTACTACTAACACCTATTTTAACTGCCTCATTTTGCTGGTGGTTGAAAGCGCTTCTGAACGTGAGGTCCAGGGTTGGATTCCCGGATTCCAAATTGATATTGAGTTTATCTACGTGGAAATTCTCAGTAGCAGAACGGAGTTTGAAACTGTGCCCAGTATATGGTAATAGGCTCGCCCCCTATTACATGGGACTTAATAACGGCATCGGCGAAATGTGGGTGTACATAGGATAGGTACCTCTGCCTAACCCGTCGTGGAATACAAGCGTGATACTATGTTACAGTATTTTATGTCACCTATTTTAACTTTAACTAAAACCCGTACAATTAATTTAATTTTGTTTTTGGACTTCAAACTCCAAAATTTAAATAGCGAAAACAGCTCGACCAGAAATAGAAAAACTGCTAATAATCATACTTACCCTTTGATCTGTTTTTAACACTACCAAGAGAACAAAAGAGGCTCTACTCTTCATTGGAAACCATACAGTGAGCTGAACAAGAAAAACCTTGAACGAAGTTGCGTTACCTGAAGGACATTCATCAATATTCCGAATTTTAGGCTCAGTGATATACCTATAAAAAAGTATGTATAAGGTTGCCTCAATATCTACAATACAAAATCTATTCACTATCACAATCTGTAATCTACTCTAACATACAAGCTTCTATTATCCTAATACGTGGGCCCTATTTATTACGTAACGAAACGGCTTACTCCTTATAAAAGGTTGTTTTGATAACAAGCAGTAGAACTATAGACTCGTATTCGACTGCTCGGTTTAGTGTGGAGACGAAGCGAGCGAATCAGATTTATTATTTCTTATACCTACATTTTCCCACTGGAATATACTTTTAATTTCTTTGTTGTAGCCAGTGGGTGTTCAATGGCTTATTTTATTTTGCGCATGTTTCCATGCTGATATTAAATGATAAAAACTTACAAACTGATAAAAGAATAGCGATTACAAAAGGTTGAATTACTTTAACGTCTCGTCCATTTTGCCTTTACTACAACCATACCAGTTGCTAAGTATCACACACAATACAAGTCAAATAATATGATAATAATGTAAGACAATAGTATGCTGAAGTCGATGTGGCGATGCTTGGTGGAGGTCTATGTCCAGCAATGGACGTGATGAATGCGAATGACGATGATGATGCTAATTTCATTATGGCGTAAATAATTAAAATAAAAAAATCCCATTGCTGTCTTATTGCTAGGCACAGGCGTCTTAACAGAATAAGAAGGGTTGCGTACTAGTCTAACACGCTGGCCTGATGCAGGTTGGCGGCCTAATGGAGCCCTCAAACAGGTGTATAGGTATTTATATGATGTGTTCTTTCACCTTTAACCCTGACTATCAAATTCTGACTGGCTGGATTTGTGATTCGAGCCTGCATGGAAGGCAAGCGTTCAACAGCTAAGCTATCGCTTATATTTTTTTTAATAATATCATAAAACTGCAATCAAATGAATCATAATATCCAGTCGCTCTAAACAACCAATTCACTTACACTCGTCATGCGAAAATCGCTTGTTGTAAACCCCAACACAACACCGGTCAACCGCCCCGGCCGTGTTCAATTAAACCAGTGGCGAGATAGCCACCGTCACGTAGCGAAGTACCGACGATTGTATCTTGTCACATCTGTACTGTATGACCTCCAACAGTTTTAATTAGTGCACATTTCCGTCCCCTCATGTACTTGCCATTTGGTGATCTGTTAAGGTAATGAATTAATGATGGCGAATCCAGTTCGTGTCTTGAAGAGTGTAGTGATCGATTTTTAAATGCCGGCTTTGTCAATGCCGAAATCTAGAAAAGAGCGGGTTTAAGACTAGGAATTAATATGCTATAATGTCACATTCAGATCTCTTGATACGAGTGGTGCTGATTAAAAAAAATCTAAAAAAAATATCTCAATTTCTTCGGATTATTAATAGACTGATGCCATTTTGTGTCGCGGGTTCGATCCCCGCACGGAACAAATATTTGTATGATCTACAGATAATTGTTTCGGGTCTGGGCGTTTGTGTATGTGAATATATGTGTTTGTAAACGCACCCACGATACAGGAATTATTCCTAGTGTGGGGCAAAGTTTAAAAAAAAAAAAAATTTGCCTCTCCTAAACCTACATTGAATATGTGGACAAGTGAATCGTTCCCTATGTCGTCAAAACTTGGGTCAGCAGTATTATGCACCGTAGATGAGGTTGTAAAAGCACGATTTTCGTCCTTACACCTGACATAATATGTTATAGCAAGAACATGATTGTATTATGACAGCACGACAAGTTTTTTTTATAGCAAGTGTGTAGCCTTATTTAGAGTTTCCGTTCATTGATGTACGGCTAGTTTTTACAATAGGTTGTGTGCTCGTGATGAATGAATTATATAACTGTTTTATTAGGATTTACTTTGTTTATTTTGTAACTAATTATAGTGTAAAAGGTGTAAAAATTACAAAGGTGTAATAATTAATTTATTTAACGACGTAATAAATATGAAACAAGAGTAAGTATAAAATAAAAAAATATTATCCGTAAAACTAGGACTCTCGTTCGGGTTAAATCAAATGTCATTTCTTTTATTTTGTTCTGGTTTCTTAATATTGTTTTATTATTTGCATGCGCTAGTACCGAGCATGAAATCTTGAGTTCAGTTCCTATGTCGAGCAAAGTAATGTTGGGTTTTTATGAAAGTCTGAGTAGCAGCCAGGATTTTGGATATGTGGCCGGATTCAATAACGTTATCTGCAAAATATATTTTAATATCTCTTTCTCTAAACCTTCGGAAAAAATAAGCAGGTCCAGTTCAGATATCCCAAACGATACAGACAATATGAGGATAGTTCTTAAAATCGACATAAAATTGTATTTAAGAGACGATCAATTGCGTTACTATTGCTGAATTTTCTCAATAAAATTAAGTGTAATTCTAAAATTGCTTTTCTAAAATAGAAGAGGGAACCCATTATTATCGAATCCAATAGATTGCTTATTAACTCGAACAATGTTGATTGGTCTATTATTGGCTAGTTTGCAAGCAAATTGCGTATTTAATTTTATATTAGGTAACGTCTTGATTTGAAAAGCCGGTTATTATACAACTGAATCGTATGGAACTTTAGGAATTGCGATGTATGATGGTTGAGAAATTCGTATAGTAATAAAACAATAAAAAAATACTAATATAATTATGGCCGTTTGTATCATTCGTAAAATTATGATTGGGAACCTTATAGATAATAAAAAAAAGAACCACAAACAAAATGTATACAACGGATGCGCGTAGATCCAATTGATTTTGTATTATGTCTACTTTGCGCCACTTATCAGGTTGACTGGCACTAGACTATTTCAATAAAATACAGCTATTTAAGCATGTTTCTATTCAATTATAGAAAAACAGATTTTATATTACCTATACACTTTTATAGGCTCTTTAACCTTCAGTCTGCAACTAGATTTTATAGTAGGTACTTGCCAGTGGTTTTGTCTGGACGTTTTACAATTTCAGTTTTTATACTTTTTACTACTCGTATTTTCATTTGCTATAAAGCACTTTTCATTTTGTTTATACCCTTGGGCAAAGTATAGAGAGCGATGTACTTACGAACTTTACTAAATAATACTTAGTACTTTAACATACGTAGAACCATCTGTATGTACCTACTTAGTACCTTTTAGTCGGGGGTTCTGTAGTATGTTCAAAATGTTTTTTGTCTGGTGTCACCTTGATAGTTCTTAGCTATGGGACCCCGATAGATTGCGCTGTTGTCAAGATCCAGACCAAACAAAACACAATTAGACGAAGTTGTAAACAACAGCTAGTATATAAAATTAAAGCCTAACGAATCTTTTGTTCCGATAGATTTTATTGCCAAGATCATTTTTAGATTAGGCTATCTCACAAAAGTACATAAGAGAAACTGATACGGGGAAACTAAATAAAACATACGTATGTGCCGTTAAAAGCATCATAAAATTCAAGCGCGCTTTTGTAAGCGGCCCACGTTACACAATATCTTGGAGACGACGCTTTTTATAGTTCATTGTGCGGTTATGGCGAATATACTTACAGAGAGGTATTTGCCTGCCTAGTGTAGAAGTCCTGGTCTAGTAGTTGCAGAACGGCTGCTATGCGTCAACCCTTGGGTTTGATCCTTGTGACGAGCCAAAAGTTATTGAGTTTTTCTGTTATAAACTTGTAGCAACTACTACTCGCAACATGGCAAAAAGTAAAGCGCCATCTATCGGAGTGAAGCTACAACAACAAACCCTGAATCGCACTATGAGAGTTTACAACGATTCTAACACATATACGAAAGTCCGACATCAAACGTGGGGCTTCGGCCCGCCAGAGTAGCCACCTTACCTGGTCGGAGGATCCTCCCTTATCATTGGAGGAACACCATACCTCATTCCTGCATAAACTTCTCAACAGCAGCCCAGAGTTTGGAACTGAGTCTGGTAGGTGGTACTCCTATGTCAAGTCAAAGCATTAGCGAAATTTGTAGGTTCCTATGTACATTAGGTACCTATTTAACCTATAATTTATGTAAAAGGATTTCTGGATCGATTGTTTTCTTCTATGCAAAACCGTCAGAATCTTAGCCCAGCATTTAACTTCTGCATGAATCTACCTCTAAGATAGGACAGTCTGCACAACTTTCAAGAAATAAATATAATTGTTTTGTTATCAAGCTCAAACTATTCAGAATTAAAAATCTATAATCCACAATAATACATTAACGTTATTTCAATTTCTTCATACCGAGATTTTTTTTTACCTGAAAACTTACTTACTTACATAGTTCAATATTCTTATATAAATATGCATGTGCTTGTGTCATATTAGACGCATAACACGTAGGAGGGTGGCACATGGGTGAATTATGGGACGGGGCAGTAACCCCTTGCAACTTATGGGAAAACTTTCATGAAACATGTGACAGCTGCATCTATATCTACGTTCATACGTATTAAGACTTGACTACATTATTTCACGTAAAAAAATATGAAAAGTGCATAACACAATGAATAAATCAATAGAACGTAAAGGTGCATTTTATAGATATGAATGAAACGAGTGACGAAATCTAAGATCGTCAGGCGCACCCTGAATAGTCAGTCTCAATAGCACTATTGCCAACTGACTAACGTTTATACTATAGCAGTGATGGTATTGAGACTGAAGTTGCGGTTGCAAAAACTGAAGTTTCCTCACTCGTGCAAGCTTTTTTCGTGTATTCTAACTCTTCCCAAAATTAAGTAGTAAATATAGCGGTTGATTATGAGGTTCCTAGGTTGTAAAGAAGACGCCTTATACGAGCTTTCTGACAAGTGGATCGAGCGCAAATGTTACGATACATACTGCAAACCCTTACAGCATATTTGCTCATGTCTGTTACAATAAACTATGGACTGAAGTCTGAAAATAAACTTATTTTATTATTATTTATTATTTCATAATATGCATACTAATTAGCACAAATTTGTCGGTTTTCTATAGTTGTGAGATATTCATCGAAAGTAGTCAGTCATCCCTTCTCGTATCTTACAAAAAAAATGACCTCTATTCATGACTTGCTTTTTTTCGTAGGTTACAATTTAATTTGATTTAGGTACACAGAGGCCACAACAATGGCAGCGGATAGGGAATGAGAATGGCGGTTGCCCCGGCAACAAGAGTTGAGCTCTTAAATTAAAGGGAGGAATTAAAACACCAATCTGAATAAATTGAATTTAAATTGGTATTTTATTTATAAAAAGCTAGACTAAATGTTGAGGTCTATGACACTAAATCTGTTTTGAAACTTAAAGTACGAAACAAAATCCGCTTACAATCATTAAATTCAAAACAGTCCCATTATGCAGTCACGAACATCCTAAAACAAACGGAGTCGTTAAACCAAAGTAGAGCATTTTACAGGCCATATCAATTCCCAGTATACTTCCAGACAACATCCATCATCCCAACGTAAACTATGACGTCAGAATTACAAATTCAAATATTATTTCAAGCGAAAACTTTTACAAATCCACTTTGCATGAAAGCGTTCTTTATCACACGCCACGCCACCCTAAGGGTGGAACACCCTTAGTTTTCAATATAAACATAGATGTACTTGTGGGCGTCCTATTATTTACCGCGGTTAAGCACTGAAATTGCTCTTCGTTGTATTTTCTTAACGTGTAAAATTATAAGATAATGCAGAGTGTGGTGAGAATTTTCACTAAGAACACATTTCTAGATATTTATTTAGGTTAACTGCACGACAACATCATTCGAAAACTTGAACTCCCTAAAATATACGCTCTAATAATACGAGTAACTTGCAGTATATCTGATAATTCTCAATAAAGTATGGTAGTCTGCGGCTAGACATTAGCCTCTTCAAACTTTCACGCCTTTCTATCTACCCCACCAGACATCTCCAAGAGTATCGATTCTTTACCACAAAAAGAAAAATACACCTATACAGTGTGTTCACTTACACAAATGACACTATTATAATCTACACTGCATCACACTTTATTTTTTCAGAATACTCTATCCTATTGTTGGCACAGACCTTCCCTAGTGTGTGTGTTTCTGTAAGACCAAACTCCAAAAGGTTTTCTGAACAATACAATCTTTTTACTTGAGTTGTCACTAAACTTATGCGCTACATAAAGTAAAATACTGCGGCTACACACGACACTGTTCAGAAATGCATGCAATGACTAAGAAAAACTTGTTTTGAAGAACTTAAAAAGGTTATGGGTATGGCTATTGATTTTAATGTTTTCTAGTACTTTTAGGTGGGGTTAAAAAATCGTGCAGGTATAAAATGTTATGTTGTTTGTTTTTAGTATTGTATTGTATCGTTTTATTGCTTATACTAACAATCGTCATTTTATGAGCAAATTTTAGTTTTACGTAGCCAAAATTTAAAATCAATAAAGTTTTTTACTTTATTTTATCAATATTAAAATGTCTGTTGAACAATATTATATTTAGTCGACTTTATTTGGAATAAAAGAAAATACTTATTTATTTTCAGCCGTCGACTATGTTTGGAATACATGAATACAATATTTGTACTCGTTTGAAATGCAATCGACCGGACAGATTTCAATAAAAATTTCTTTGATGCATCTTCTTTTAAGGGATTTAAAAGTCAAGCTGTGACGATTCTTAATATGAAAATATTTTCTTTAAATGAATATCATTTTGAAATCGATTCATTTTAAAAATACAAAATTCTATCACAGAGTACAAAATAATTTATTAAAAAAAATCTATACCTATCTGTTGGTACGGCAGCGTGAAAAATTCATCATAAAACTTAATTTCCCGAAGGATTATGCTAAGGTGTAGGTAATGCTATCGATCAACATTTCTCCAATGACTGTATATCCGATGTAATTTAGGACTGCTACTGAAACAGTTTCATATTATTAAACCAAATACTTAACCTTAGATTTGAACCCAACACCTCACGCATAGAAGCCAAGCTAGCAATGACTAGACTAAATGAGGCAGGAAACTCAAGATTGTATAACCTTCTTCAAAAATATCGAAACTCCAAGACTTTAAAGAAAATACGAACATAATTACTTTCACGATCTACCAAAACATGAGAGGCCAACACTACCCAATCTCAGGCCTGACGAAGCCACGAGCAAAAGCTAGCGAATAAATAAAGAGGTTTGCACACAGAACCTTTGACTGGAGTTCCCTTTACCGCGGCGAATGTTACAGTCTTCCTTTTGGAGTCCAATGGCTTCGGGAGTTGATTGTTCGTATTTTGTACCGTTTTATTTAAACTTAAAAGAAACTGTTTTGTATTTTTCAAGCTGATGCAAATAGTTAACGATGTAAATAAGTCTGTAGTTATCAAGTATGTTATGATAAAGATATCTATTGTTTTGTCTGGTGTGATGGCTGTAATGAAAATATTATATTTAAATATGTTATAATTATTTTAACATACTGATCCTTATCGACGATATTAAAGACCAGGTAATTGGAGAAAAAAAGACTTACTCAATGAACATTAAGAAAAATGAATATACGGATACTTTACATTATAGTGATAATATAATTGTTGTTTTAATGTTCATCTAATAAGTCTTTTAAGTGGTAATTTTCTATAAATTCCTACATTATGACTATCATGTAAAGTATTAGTAAAGAACGATTCAACAATCACTGCAATCTTCAAATTACGAAACCCCACATATTGACCTAAGATAAAATCTCCACAAAATCGCGAAAAAAACTATAAACAAAATAAATAGGTGGACACGTGAGAACCAATTGAAAGTTCGAGGTGCAAACCGAGGAGGCGTCGGGTGTCAACTTTAATTGGTGCTGTATTTCAAGCCAAGCAACAGTTCGTGCCAGTGCATCCCGAGTTAGGCGCGGCCGAGTTACAGCGAGAGCACTTTTGCGATTAGAAAAGTCAAATAATAAGAAAAAAATGTACAATATCTGAAAAACCGTGGTAATCCAATGTGTATATATACAGTCTTTATTAGTAGGACAAAGAAATTGTCTTGAGTGAACGTGAGCACCTCAAATTGGCATATCATATCAAACAATAGCGGACCAAAATTTTGAAATTATGGATATATGGGATAATTAAGGCATACTTATTTAAAGAAAACTTCGAAGTCCTTAGAGATAAGTAAATGAAGATTTTCAGGAGTGAGAATTCTTCTTCTTTTTCTTTCTTTTAAAAAAACGTTGCCCCACACTAGGTTTTCTCCTGTGTCGTGGGTACAGTTTACAAACATACATGCCACATACACACACAACCAGACCCGAAACAACTATCTGTAGATCATACAAATATTTGTTCCGTGCGGGGATCGAACCCGCGACACATAGCGCAGAAAGCTAATCGCTTAACCACTGCGCCAACCGTGTCGTCTTCTCGAGAATGATTTCATCTACAAATTTGCTATATTTTGAAGAATTAGATGTAGATTTGGCCCAGAGAAAGCGAACCTGACACAAATAAAGCATACATTAATACAAAGAAAAAATCTTGTTGAATGTGATTATAATTCATTAATAATAGATTACGATTTAAATCACGGCAATGGTAATAGACCTATAAATTATATTAGTATATCACTTGTAGGTCTATCACCACCATATTATAGAACCAGTTTATAGCATAAAACTAAGCGTTACCTTCACAGCACCTCTTGCACTGGGACCACACCTTATGAATTTTTAACGTGCGATATCGAGGGTTCTATTGTACGTTTTTTGAGTTTCACTTGAAAGTGCGTCTAATTGGATGGCCGGGAGCTGAAGAGGAAGGATTTCCATTTTTCTTTTACTTCCTTTTTTTATCAAAACAATGCTTCAAAATATCGAGGAGAGCATGAAACTTTATTGTGCATTTTTACTGAAGCTATTATTTTAGATTGGTTTGATATACCTTTTTATTAGTGATGGTAATTATAATTCAGACCATTACTAATAGAATGCTGGGCATGGATCTCTTACCAGAATGAGAAGGGTTAGAGCCTTAGTCCACTACGCTAGTATTTTGTGGACTGGCGGACTACACATACCATCGATAACTATAAGGTGGGTAGTAATCCTGATCCACACATGAGTAGAAAAAGTTAGGGATGTGGGCCAGGTTTCAACTTAGATCCTTATGCATGGTTAGTTAAACTGCTTAACTATCACTTTGTATTAAACAAAGGTAGGTTAGTAGGTATGGTAGGTAGGTAGGTATGACCCGGGTATGTCTTAAAACTGCGGCCAGACACCGGAGGACGGGCTCACTAATCGGTGAGCCACTGCGATCCTCAAGCCGCCTGCCAAGCGTGGGGATTATGGCAAACCCCCCCTTGGAGGAGGCCTTCGTTCAGCAGTGGACGTTTTCTGGCTGATGATGATGATGATGATGATATAGTAGGTATGGGAGTAGAACTATGTCTAGTACTCGAAGCTGAGTTGATTAATTGAAGGACTATTTTGATACTTAGACGTGTCAAACAATTACAAGCACGTCACGTCAAACAGAAGATAAAGATATACCTACATATTATTATGTCTTAAAGAAAAAAGATGTGGTTTAATTAAATAAACTCTTCCAATATATTTCTGTTGTAATAAAAACTGCCTCAGTGTAGTCTAGACTTCAGATGTAACATCAAAGTAACGATAACCGATGAAGGTTAAGTTCTATACAAAAAATTCTCGGTAAAAAAATAAGGCAGTGTTCATTGTTCAAAGAACGAGTGCTCACTATAAAAATGTTCGCACTTTATTACATAAAAAGCATCAAAAGTTTGATTAAACTGGCAGGTCAGTGAGTGTCGTAATGCTCCCTTAATTTTCGTTCGAAACGCGTCCAAAAAATCGTGGATCCGATAACTCTCTGTTCGCGAGCTTATTTTATATTAGCTTAAGGATATTCGACTTTTCTGTCAAGAAAATACCAAATAAAAATCTACTCTACCGGTAATATCAAAGAGTTTAAAATCGCTTGTGCAATATAAAAGGATAAAATACAAAGAGAGATCAGTAAGCATGTTTGCAGGCTTAAGCTTTAGCTGTGAAAAAGGTTACCGAGCCCACGATGGTGGGAATATTGATTCGTCTTATCAATATTGGCATAATGTTGCGTGTACAATGTTTACCGTGGAAAATTTAAAGGTCTTGAACTGAAGCCAGTGTCAGATGGTTAATATGACATTGTGTGTCATACAAAGTGTGGTCTCAAATTTACTGGTAAATATTATTTTGATAGATTGGATAGATGTTTTCGATAATAAAGCCGTGAAGGTTGAATGGGGTAAAAAGAAAGAGAATTCATGTTATATGAAAATTTTATTTGTCTGACGCACGGACATTGAGGCCAATAGTTCATGTGATGATAACTCCTGGTAACACGATAAAAGAAAGAGAAAATTATAGAATGTAGTCGCTCTGTTATTTACGGTAGAGTTACGAATAACAATCCGTATGCCCAGTTAGAAATAACAATGATTGACCAACGTTTATATTGTAGTAATGAACAGTGCCTAACGTGTATTTCATTTATTGTCGTACCGAGGGCGACTTCGTGTCTCGTCGTCTCCGTGTATAGAAAAGTCCATCTTTAGAGTTGGACATTTATACGAATGTTCGTACTTGTATAAGTACGATGGTGATAATAAGAACCGTCCTATTGGGCATCATCTTTTTTAAACGTATTCAAAACTAGCTTCCGCCTGCAGCTTCGCGCGTTGTTTACGAAACAGTTCATTTTTTGCGCAAAATTCTAATTATTTTTCTAAATTAAAGTAGCCTAAGTTACTCCTTATAGCATTAGCTATCTGCCAGTGAAAGTCCCGTGAAAATCGGTCCAGTCGTTTAGGGTTAAATTACTGCAATTTTCGTTGGGTTCTCTAATTTTTGAAAATGAAATACAGCCTATGTTACTTGCTGATAATATAGCTTTCTATAGGTGAAAGAAATTTTAAAATCGGTTTAGTTGTTTTTGAGTTTATCCATTACAAACAAACATACAAAAAAAATAATCTTTTTTCTTAATAATATTAGTTTAGATAAAAGACTCGCTAACAAAGCTAGTATTATATTTGTATTTTCTTCAGGTTACTCAGTAGCCTATTTAGGAGTACAGCGCTTCACCCGCTTACTGGATTTTGTTTTACTCTTATGTGCTAATTGTATTCACTCTATGTATAATCTGGTCCTTGTAAACAATAAATAAATTATTATTATTATTATTATTATTCTCTATTCTACAATTTTCCCGGTTTATTTCCCGGGTATGTTTTGCTTAACGAGTTGGTCGTGTTCTCATTAGCAAGTGCACTGCCGGTCCCTCCAGCCATGATATTGCGTGTTTGTGGTTACTTCCGGAAATTATTGACATTTAACGGGTCGGTACACCGCCAAATGCACAAACGGAAACTTGGTCGGATACATGCCACCTGGGGACTAACTCGCCTAACTAGAGATGTGTCAGTGTGTGCGTGTAAGAGCAAGCTACGGACGTGTTTTCCACTTTTTAAATATATCTATCTGGATTTTTTCTAATACGAGTTCCGCCCCTGGTTTCAATAACTGTTTACTGTTTAAAGTTTCAATAACTATCCCTTTTAAATATTTTTGTCTGAGTGGAAAGTCAAAATTAAGAACTTAAGATTGTTAGGAACCTGTGTTCAGAAGTACATTAATTTCTCTGGTTTCAGAAGAATATGTCTGAAAAATCTTGTACGATGACCGGTCAAAATAATGTATATCATTGTTCTAATCAGCAAATAGGTTGGTGGTCATAGTGGGCTACGACCACCGATCTATTTGCTGATTATTACATTCGCTCAGGAGGATGCTGACGTCCTAATATCCGGAATATTCAAAATTCATTCGATTTTAAGAATATACTATTACAATAAATGGATACTTGATATCTACTAAAATAAACTTATTATTATTATTATATTACTTATACCCACGTCACGGAATTTTCAACAAAATGATTCGAAAAATTCAAATATATATTTTTAAACAAAAGAAAATTGACTGCTTGACGTCGACTTGTACCACATACGGTTACTTTATAGGAATTCGAGAAATCTTTTGTGATGAATAAACAAGCTGATAGTCTTATCTCTTAGTATCATTTCACTAGACCCACAGCGGATGTTATATCCAATTTTTACAAGTGTACATTTAAATAGTAAGCAGTCCGAATGCATGTTTATTTCACTAAAACCATAAACAAAAATACCCCTATCCCCATAAATTCAATTTAAAATCTAAAGATGCATAAAAGCGCTAACGGTGCGCTGTAAGGTGTTACCAAATAAGGCGCAAAGTATACGGTGGAGTCGTAAATACTACGTTTGGCAGACATTAGTGGGGAAGCGTGAGACTGACGTTAGCGAAGCGAAGCAAGCGCCGATTTTTATTGCAACATTTTGTTGTATAACGTATTGGATGGCGATAAATGGTTAGAGTAGACCAGTGTTTTCGAATGAGAGAGTTTTAAGTTATACAGTGTTTGGGAACAAGACTTATACGCAGATTACTGCACAATTTAGTGACCGTTGATTACGAGAAATCGTGACCGTTAAACAAAAAAAAAACGTTAGGGAATTTCTCAACGTTTTTTTTTATTAATGTAATCATAATTGACTTCAGTGGATAAATTAATTGTCTAGATGTATCTTATCTGATCTATTCTTCATTCATCTATTATTCATCGAAATTCAATAAGAATATTAAAAAAAAAAAACATCAACATTTAAATGCCTTACTAACAATATATTTCTAACTGAAAAAGTCCCAACAAGCCACGGCTGATTTAACCGACTCCTGCCAATAAATCGAAGAGTGGATGTAAAATAGCCAACGTGTCGAGATACGGCCAACTCGTGCGCAGAATTCACGTGTTAAAAACAATGTGAATTCTTTCGATTATTATGAATAAGTTAATCTGTACTGCACGCTTCGCCGAAGGGTTGATTCGGAAAGTTGAAAAGTTACGAGTAGTCATGCGCAGTTTGCTCGCCAAATTTATTGTACACCGTCTTTATGTTAACAGTGAAGTGATTTTGTGGTTTATGATCCGCTTCGAACGTTTTGGTTAGTTCCTGGAGTTATTTTAAAGTTATATAGAATACTAGCTTTTGTCCGCGACTTCGTACGCGTGGAATTAAGAATCTTATATTTTCCTGCGATAAAATGGAGCCTATATTTTAAGTTAGACCTCTAGCAATGCATCGGTGAAAACTGCATTTAATTCCATGCAGTAGTTTTTGCGTGACGCGTGTACAAACATACAGACAGAGTGACAGACAAAAATTCAAAAAACTATTGTTTTGTCTTCTATTGCTCTAATAAAGACACTAGTTTTTCTTCAAAATCTATGATGTACAGACTACGGCCTATTATAATTTTATTATATATATGAATAGACTAAAACTATGTTTTAAATGTTTTTTACCTTCATTGCAAGGCAACAATACTATCGAATTATAACGGATACTGATAGCGTTGTTATTCCATCGCTCAAAAACTCAATCTTTTCAGGAGATCCTTTGCGATACATACATAACGTTACGCCTGTATTTTTGGGACGTTTAGGCAGAGGTGTATTATTAGTATAGTAGATTCACATTTCTCCGAAATTTTTATTAAGTCCCATTTAACGCGGGACGAGACCGTTGCCTTTTACCGGAATTTACATACCAATTAATATTATGCCTAATCTGAAGACTAAACCAAAAACCATACGGATAATAATCGAACTAAATCGACCATTAGACCAATAAGGTGATTTATGTAAAATATCGTCGTTGCGCGTTCAAAAGTCGCTATGTGTTATTTTGTTATTTTCAATTTTTATGGATTATTAATCGTTATTTCATTACGCAGATACTGTAAAAACAGCTATGTTATAAATGCAATATTTAACGAGTTATGGAATGTAGCTATCTCTGCGTATTTTACGAGAAAATCAGTTTGATGAGTCTCCTGTAAAGTATGTAAAAACAGATAGCGATTATGGAAAGCGCAGCGACGATATGATTTCTAATATAAATTTAAATACTATTAATATTATTCATTTTTAATAAATTTAAGAGGGGCTCGTAGCTACATAGCTACCGCGCAGATCAATCGATCTGCGAGGGTAAACAGCGCTTGACGCGGTCAGTCCTTGGATGGGTGACCATTTTTCACATATTGAGATCCCCCTCCATGCCTCGGAAAGTACGTTAAGCAGTTGGTCCTGGGTGTCATACGAAGACCTATAACAGTCGTTACGGGTGTCAGTAGCCCAAAAACTCTAACAACCAGTCTAGCCTTAGAGTATCAGTGTCTCCCAGTAATTGGGTGGAGGAGGTCAAAAGGCAGTTGCTCCGTGTAAAATACTGATATTCAGCCGCAACCGGTTAGGTTGGAAGCCGACCCCAATGTAGTTGAGAAAACGCCAGGCAGATGATATTAATATTATTCATTAAGAAAAAACTTATTCGTGATAATATCTCTCACCACTTTCCATCTCATATTGACAATTCAATTTGTCATAGCTGCACGTTTTTACCACCTCCATTATATAACGCCCAATCTCATTCTTATGTAATGCCAACAAAAAATTATATGAATCATTGATAATAATCAGTTAGGCATCGACACCACACAATGGTAGGATGGAATGGAATTTTAAATCAAAAATTTAAGTCTCCATTACGTAGTCAGATGGTACGACGAACGTATTACTGATAGCCATAATTGAAGCCTTCAAAAGATATCGATTACTTGAAAATTATTTGATAAAAATACAGTAATTTATCGATTACATGACCGAGTAATCACAGGTGTTGCTCGCTCGCAACTTTCCTTAGATATAATTAGATTTTTCAAACGAGTTTCGACGACATAAAAGTGAATAAGTAGTAGTCATTATAGACATTTGCTAACCAAGTAACCAGTCAGTAAGTTACTTTGTTAATTTAATCGATTTTATACTCGACTACGTATCGATAATAATGTAAATTATGTACGAATATGTGTGTATATACGTGTCTGGTTATCCGGATTTTTTTATCTCTTTGTTTGACTGTAGGTACATGTTCGATATTTTGCACCACCGAGACTAAGTGATGTTTAATGCTACGAGAGGCGCAAATAAAAAAAAAAGATTAAAACAGAAGATTCTCCATTAAACGATGGTGAACCGTTTGGTGAAAGATAACAAAGGAAAACAGTTTGTTAGTGTTTCACGTGATTAACATACCAGACATGTTCCCGTAAACGCGAGATTTTCTAGAATTACATATTAAGTGGCAGTGGAAATTTACTTGGGATCCATGCAATGTCTACCGAATACAGAATTATACCTATTTTAAATTGCCTTTCATATTAAATTACTAATTTCAATCTAAGGGCTTTCGTAAAACTGCGACTTGCCTTTAACACTGTCACTGAGAGTTGTAGTAAATATATACGTAGGTACAGTTTATATATATAACTCTAGTTATATAATTTAGAGATGATATTAGTAAAAGTTTTACTTACTGTAACAAAGAAGTACTTACTCGAATTCAGTAACAAACATTACATCTCTATGTACTTGGTACACAATTTTGTTACAATTACCGAATCATAATAGTGTTGTTATTTCGACAGCTGTTCTATTGTTTCTGTTTCGATTTCGTAACATTTTATATCTTTGATGTAAGTTAAGATTACAAGTTGTCGCTTATTATCTTTGCGGTTACAAACTATATCGTCAAGGACTGTAAGATGCTTATTAAGTTTCTGGGTCAATGGGAAAACGATAATGATAGCAGTTTAGATATTTTAATGTAGGTTTTTAGCCGCATGTGTCGTGTTTTTGCTTTCTGTTACATGTTTGTTAAGTGTACGAAAATTGGTCGTTGAACTCCACTTGTTCCACGATACTATATCAAAAATATTTTCGATTATACGAGACATTTTCAAGAGTATTTCACACCTTGTTACATACAGTTCAGGGCATTTTTCACTTCTTCTTTCCAGTCGGTACGAGCTATCATAGGGGATTCGTTCGTTTCGTAGTGGAAATATTAGCCAGTCAGCAGTGTTGGTATCGAGGCTGACTGCCCAGGATAATTTAGAGGATCTCACGTTTACACACTCTTTCAGTTAGGAAAAAACACACATTTTCTGCGGGAACATATTTTAAACTAGCTTCCGCTCGCGGCTTCGCCCGCCTGCTTTACGAACCCGTACATTTTTCCGGGATAAAAAATAGCCTATGTGCTATTCCAGTCTATAATCTCTCTCTGTTCCAAATTTCATACAGATCCGTTCAGCCGGTCTGGCGTGAAAGAGTAACAAAGATCCATCCATCCAACCATCCATCCTTACAATCTTTCGCATTTATAATATACTAGCTTCCGCCCGCGGCTTCGCCCGCCTGGTTTACGAACCCGTATATTTTCCGGGATAAAAAGATACTATAGTCTATCTTTGTGCCAAATTTCATCCAGATCCGTTCAGCCGTTCTGGCGTGAAAGAGTAACAAAGATACATCCATCCATCCATCCATCCATCCTCACAAACTTTCGCATTTATAATATTAGTAGGATATTAAGAGAGGAAGTAGGATTATTAGGAATTAGTATTACGATTAGGATATTAGGATTAGGATTAGGATATTAGGATATTAGGATTATGATTAGGATATGATATTAGGATTAGGATAAACTAGCAACACCCTGTTGACACAAAAACGACTGGGGATTGGAATATATATTCAATTGTACCAAAATTCAACTGTTAAGAGAACTCGACGTAACTCCAGGCACTCTCAATTACATACAATTCAATCGAAACCACCTGTAGTAGGTACTTAAAGATCACACATATGAGATCTTTAAGTAGGTACTACAGATGACTTCGCTGATAATAACAGGTTGACAGCTCATAGCCGAAGACCATAACCTATTAAAGCCTCGCTGTTGACTGTAACGCATAACAAAGTGCAGCTGCCATGGCATGTGTTCTCTTCAAGGTTAGTACCAAAAATAAGTCAAGTATGTGAAGTTATTCATTGTTATTTAAAGTAGAGAGAGTAGAGCCTTTTCTCCTTTTAAAGGGTGTACTAAGAGATTAGTAACAAGTTAAGCGCAACTATTGATCAAATAAGCAATTTGTATATTATGTTAATGTTATGTATTGTACTTTAGATTATGTAAAATCGTGTGTAAATATGTGTACATATTGTATGTAAAAAGTAACACGTCTTATGGCTGATGATGATGATGATATAGAAGTATAGGACTGTGCTGCAACTTCTCAGTGGCAGCACGAAGTCTGGAATTGTGTCCGGTAGATGGCAATAGGCTCGCTCCTATTACATGGGACTCAATAACAGCGTCGGCGAAATGTGGGTGTACACTAGTACACCTCTGCCTAACCATTCAGGGAATACAGGCGTGATGCTATGTTATGTTATGTTATGTTATAGAAGTATATTCAGCCAGAAAAGTTATTTGAATAATTCATACTTACGAAACTTCGCAATTAAAGGTGGCTATTCAGTGTCTGAGTAATGAATACATTTAACCTCATTGTATTGGATATTCTTTTACCAAAACCGACTCATGTAAGACCCAAACATTTAATATTTCAACTTATAATGGAGGTTCGTTAAAGAAGGGCCGAAAACAATTACCAGAACTAATTAGCCAACGAAATATTAAAATTTGAACCAGTTACAAAGTGACAAACAAATAGACTTTATTTTTTGGAGAGCACGACACCAAATGGAAGTTACATCGACGAGTTTTTAATATCGTCAGGTGTTTCCGGTCATTTGCGCGTAAATGACATGCGTGTGTTGCTTTAATATTGAGTCTTGAATACGAGTGGATGTCTTAATTATTTGTTGTGAGAGTTGAAATATGTGTCAAAAGGAAGATATTATTATGGAAACCGGATCTTTTTCACCTTAGCATTGCATTTTTTTACTTACTGCATTGTATATACATTACGCTGTCATTTTAATAATCGAAGGCGACAAAACTTGAACTATAGGTGAAAACACCACTTTATGGCAGTGTAGCCTGGAGCATCGTCAAGGGGAGAAGTGGAAGCGACTCTGTCTCCCTCTCTCTCTATCTGGCCTCCTTTTTTAGCTTTCCTAGATTACTAAGCTCCTATCTCCCTGCAATATCTATACTGTGTCAAGCTACGTCCATGGTTGACTGTTGATTTAACAATAGCAATTACGTCGGGTGCAGTCGGCCTCAGGCTCCCGACGATTCTTTAACATGACAGATGCCAGAGAGATTAATTACGTCCATTTATCAAATGGGGAAGTATCCGTGAATTAGTCTTGTAAGGTAATTTTGTGTCTCCTATGTGTTGTCTGTGTGGCATATCGGCTTGTGCAATGTTTTGAAGGATCTTTTGAAAGAGTAATATTTTCAAGTGTGTTCAAAGTGGAATTTAAAAAAAATAACTTTTTTTACTTTGTCACAGATAATATAATACTATAGGTACTAGTAACTTTGTAAAGATCTTTTATACATAACTTCATACTTTAGCGCTGATACTGCGGTGTCACAAAATATTTATGTAAATATCTTAATTATATTTTTGTTGTTTATTTTTTATAAACCCTTTTTTGTCAGTATTGAGTGAACTACTAAAAATAGAATATTTGAGAAATATTTTCTTTTTCAATTATTATCTACCTGGTTATTTATCTATACAAATGACATTGTTTAAAATAAAATAATAAGAAAGTATATAAATTAAATAAACTCAATTTTATCAATAAACACTTACCCTGATTCCAATCAACATTTTATATTCGATTTAGTTCTAAAATCAAATAAACTTGTTACATGCAATAAAAAATCTAACAAACATTTGGAAAGCCTAAACAAATATAAACTTAATCTAATCACGCATATAAAAGTACACACACACACATCGACATCATTTAAAATGAGAATATTGTACTTTACTCTGTGTGCTAAAAATACAATTTTCGATTTAAATAAAGAATGAAACAATACATCACTAGAGTCGCTATAACCGCAGCAATATTTTAAAATATTATAACAATTTACTGCGGATATGAAAAATTCTTCGAATGGGTGTGGAATATAAATTTTCCTGTGACCCATAACTGGGGGGTGTGTTCACTCATAATTCCTTTTTCATTGAGACAAATATTCATATAAACGTGATATTAGAAGTGCGTGCATGCTTCGCATGTGAGTCGCACTGAGTTAGTGATAATATTGAATTAAATTATGGAGATTTTTCGTGAGATGAATGTCTTTATTTATTCCAATTTACTTCTATGAATATGAAGTAGATTTGGGCGCGCAATAATAATGAACTGTTTTATATTTCGTCTGCCAATCGGAAAAATCTCGTTTGTTTGTATGAAAACGATAGTTGGGTTTAGTCTTGCGCGCAATTAAGCCTTTTTCGATCGTCTAACGTGGGTCAAAGTTCAAGTGCATATTTCAGAAGTTCAGCATAATTATAAAATAATCAGATTCTATGTATCCTATAAGTTTTTTTTATTCATAGCTTCACTATAATTGTCCTATAATGATTGGTAAAAACTTCATAACATTTCTTTTTGATTTGTACATACCTGTGTTGCTTTTTACAATTATGCATGTACCTAAATGTGTAACAAAAGGGACGGTACTCCATACACAGATAGCATAAAACCATTATATAACTAATTGTTCAAGCGTACAAAATTGAATGTTTAATAAAAGGGATGGAAACGATACTTTAATGCTATGTTCATTTCGCGTTACTCGATTCACGAGAACGACTCGACGCCTCTCATGAAAACGTGACGTGTATGAATTAAGGAGCTGCCGTGAATAAAAGTACATAGACATAGAAGTTTCAGAAGTGTCATAATGAAATAACTTCTTGAAACATTCTTAACATATTTTTATTCTTTCCTATAATGGCAGTACCTACTCATGTGTGACTCTTCAAAGTAAAGTTTAGATGTTCTTTTTTCAATTCACTGTGATATATAGATTTTTCAAAAAAGTGGAGACTTGATCCGCCAATATATTTTTTCCTCGTCAACGGTCTATGATATTTGAGACGAGTCAGCTAGGTTAATATTGTCAAGGGCTGCTCTGTTAATGCTGGGATTATCTATAATGATGAGAACGTGGCCACAACTATGAGTAGGTAATCTTTAACCTTGACGATATAGAATGTCCTGATCATAAAAACTTTGTACACCTGGATATCCACATGACACTTCCAGATCACATAGCTTCAAAACATACGCCCCGTATATTGCGGGGAGGTGTATCCTCATTTTGGAGTCATTACACGAAATAGTATCACCGTATAAGGTCCCAAGGGGGGAGGGGTGACTTTGTGGCTTCTGTTTGTTTATACACTCCCATATATATTTTGGTTAATTAAGTTTTTGTGTGGTCGCGGATTAGTGGCTGGGGGAGTGAAATTGGCAAGACTAACCGTGATGTAGTGTGGTGGAATGTGGTGACGTAATTTTTTGGTGGAAAATGAGCTTTTTGCTAACTAATATAAATATGTAAAAGGGTGTAAAATAGAGACGTCTGATGTTTGCGTCAGCTGAAAATTTTGCGAAAGAACCGTCAATTTTATTCACGGTTCTTTTGCAAAATTTGTAAAAATAAAACTGAATTTATTTCACATTTCTTTTAATGATCCCTACAATGTAGTCAGTGGACTAAACTAAAGGCAAACGCTTAGGATTTACCTAGGAAAAGAGAAAAGATATTTTTAAAAGTTTAAGTGCCCCAAAACAACATAATTATTATTTAAGATTCAGTTGTATTTAAAAAGCCTCCTTTGTGCGTTAAAAAACACAACACTTAAGAACAAAACAAGAACTCTTATCCCAGTCAAATGTATTACGGTCTAATCACGATGCTACGTTCCTACCGTATGTGCGTAAATACGTAAATAAGCAAAAATTTTCTATTTACTTGCCGTACTACGCAATTACCGAGTTTCCCGTAAGAGATTGAACATCAAAGAGTCCTTAATTAAGCCTTAGAAGGCCCATAAATAGCGCCCAAAGTAACACTGAAATATTTACTTAGTCCTGTTAACGTTTTAATTGACTCTAACGAAATTTCTTATGGCCGCTTTGAACTCAAAATTTTGGCGATAAGCGTTCCCCCAAACTGAAGATCGGTAAATAAAGATTATTAATTAGTTATAGCTAATTACATGATCCGAGTAATTAATTTGCGCTTGACGAATTATTGTTTACAAATTTCGTGTTATTTGTTATTGGGTAATTGGTATGGGAGGAATTTCTACAATTAGGTTATTTGGTATATAATAAAACAGAAATTGAAATATTAAATAATGCCTAGTTACTATAAAAACCATGCGAATATACTGTTTGAGATTTTAGCATCTATGATCTTTGGAGCTGCTGTTACCAAGGTAGGTACCTGTTATGTTTTTTGGGGCGTTTATCGATTTAATAATAAATATCTTTGGCATCGTTTATGTTCTTTTTTAAACAATTTCGTATAATATCGTAACACGTAATAATATGTTTATTTGAAGTTTGGCACAATTTATTCTTTAAGTTTAATTTATTGTAAGATCTTCAGATGTTAGTTTATTACTTTGAAAAATCGCCTATATTTTATTTTTTGTATTTCAGTGAGACAATTATTTTTATTAACTTCTGAAGCATTGTTTCTAAGAAACAATATTAAAAAAAATACTAAGAACGCTTCCTCAACATTACTTCTCTCATGAAGTTAAAGATACAACCAGGAATAGAATGGCATTTAACTTTTTGTCCACAGTTCCATGAAGACAACTACATTATTAATGAGAGCCTACCTTTATCACAATCGAATTTACTGTTTTTTTTTAACTGTCTACGTTTCATTATTGGCCGTTGACCTGTTTAGTAACACGATTTAAATTAGATAGTATATTGCTATTCGTTGTTAAAAAACGCCAACATATTCCATACAAAGGATACTCAATTACGTAATATGTTTTAAATAGCCATTTGGAATTAATTTTGAAAATTTTTTTTTTCGACGTTCAATTACAAGATCGAAGTGATTGATGTATAGTATTAAATACAGAGACATTGTGTTAATGATTTAAAAAAAAAACATGCATTCTTCTTTATTTAAAATAGTATTTTTCAATATAATCTAGAAATCTTCGTAATTACACAGGGGCTCCCATGGGTACCGCATAGATCAGTTAATCTGGGAAGTTAAGGGGTGCTTCCTGCAGCCTAATTACCGATGTAGCGACAGGCGTAAATCGCGCGATAACTTCTGTCAAACGTCATTTTGTGACGTATAATGTATTGGCTGACAGTGAGATTGCTGTCGCGTGGCTGTCGCGTTGCTGTCGCGTTGCTGTCGCTTTTTTACGTAATTAGGCTGCTGAAGTCAGTCCTTGTATGGCAGACCGATCTTCACAAATCGTGACCCGTCGCAAAGCACTTTAAACAGTCGGTAAAAAACGGACGTAAAAGAGCGACAGCAACGCGATAGCCACGCGACAGCAATCTCACTGTCAGCCAATACATTATATGTCACAAAAATGACGTTTGACAGAAGTTATCGCGCGATCTACGCCTGTCGCTACATCGGTAATTAGACTGCCGGTTGTCAACCAGTGGCATGCGGTTCATAAAGACAAAAAGACACTGCCTACCCTACATAACTCAGATAAATATTTATTATAACATATTTGAGGTGGCAAATCACATACATCATTATTTAATCGACAAGACGACGAACCAACACCAACATACAGAAGGTATTTTTAAGTAAGTAATTTTTTTTTAATTTTCTGCCTACCCTGTCTAAATACTCTGTGCACGCCGCTGTTGTCAACAGTATGGCAGCGGCTGTAGTAGTCGCACTGTGTAAAACACTCATTCAGCTGCATCTGGTTCGACTAGGAATCTAGGAATTTTCAAGTCACATCATTTTCATAGTCGGCCAAAATCCACATAGTCGTTTAACACCAGGTGAAGGAAAAATGTGAATTCAAGGATATCGAACTGGGAACTCTCAGAAGGATGGTAATAAATCATAGCTCTCAGTATTATATTTTATGAATAAATAATTATTCAGATGGTGGTTACGGTATTCACAGATTTCATCACAAGAATTTGCGAAATCTAAGCTCCGTTAGACTTGTCTGATAAAGCCTTTGTTGTCTAGGTCCACATTCAAAAGATGCCTTCAAGTAAATTATTGAACCGCAAATGTCTCCGAATGTCGATATCAGTTTTATTTGATCAAATACTAAAAAAACACCGCGGATATGACTGAATTCGAATATTGAAGTCCCTCAAAGTCATCCATTTAAGCGAGACTCTTTCAGCTAACTTGTCACTTTTATAACTAGAAGATATGGCATATACGAATCTGTCTGTATCTAACTGCCCGAGGCATTCGGAATTTTATTAAAACTTCTCCCCCTTGAGATAACTTCTGTTTGATAGAAGCCAGAAGGGGGGAGTTTGGGGACAAGTCCCCACCCCCTCGGCCCGACAATTAATGCCACCATTTACGAAATTTTATTTCATTTGCGAATGCGAACTCCCGTTATTTGATTATTAATAAAATGAGTTTTATTTTGTTGCCCATTTGCATAATTGTTTCATTTTCGCTTTTCGTCCGCAGTATTCGATAAAGTCCAAGCGCCAAAATCTTTTAAAAAGAAATTAAAGTCGAGTTTGCTGAGGGCTCCGAGATTTTTAGTGTTTTCTGCCCGAAATTTAATTTCTTGACACGGGACGGAATTCTTTCGGTGCTCATTTTGGAAAATTAGGCTCTCCTAATCTTTTTATCTAAAGGTCGTGGCCCAAGTAGAGGTAATTAAATCCCTAATTGTATATCTCATAATGTAGAAAAGGTCAAGCCATAAAAGGAGCAAAAACCTACTAGATGAAACAATATTCAGAAAAACACATTGCCAGTAATCAGTCCAACATCACAAAAGCTTACATAAATATTTTCGAAAACACAATTTCGTAAATGAAAGGACTTTATGTGACACAGTAATAAAGAAATGTCTGCACAAGATAAAACTTTACTCAATTTAACATGACATTACTTCTTATATCAACTTCTAGTGATAGGAGAACAATTTCATTTAATATTAGAAAATTAAGACATTTGTTTTGACCTACTTACTAAAGGCAACAATACAAGAGCTAGATAGTAGATCTAAAACGACTAAACTATAAATTATAATATTACTAGCTTTCGCTCGCGGCTTCGCTCGCGGCTTCGTTCGCATGGTTTACCAACCCGTACATTTTCCGGGATAAAAAGTAGCCTATGAACTATTCCAGACTATAATCTATCTTTGTGCCAAATTTCATCCAGGTCCGTTCAGCCGTTCTGGCGTGAAAGAGTAACAAAGATCCATCCATCCATTCATCCTCACAAACTTTCACGTTTATAATATTATAGTAGGAAGTTGGATATTGCAGTGTAAAATATAAATAAAGCAAGCTACAATCAGGTTATGCCTATATTCTCCAGTGTTAGGCGTACTTATTGTACAACCAAATTTCGCCGATGCCTTTAACTGAGTCCAATTTAATAGGGGCCGAGCCTATTGCTATTTACTAGACACAATTCTCACTACGATCCGCAATCGAAAAAAACAAGAATGGTAAAAATTCGTAGGCAAAAAAGGAAAAATTGGTTCGTAAATACTTTCATACAAAACATCAATACGAGTACCTATGTGGAGTGGCTGTGATATGGGATTGTTTTTACTCAGGACGTAATATCTAACGAAACTGGTACCCCATCGTAGCTTATCATATTTATACTGTAGTAGCAAAATTCATTTTAAATGTATATCAAACAATGTTGTTTCGATAACTTTGCTCAATAAGTATTGGAATGCTGCGCCATAATTTTAATGGAACAAATGCAGCAGACATTGGAATGTGCCGCGAAAGTTTCATATTACACAAGGTAATTTTGGTTATAATCGAGTGTGCGCTCCATTTAAAATTACCTATGGATGCATAATGTATCTATTTTATAAGAATATTAGCGATATCTTAAGCGTACAGTTTATTTCATCACGCCTGATGTACTATTGTACATACATACATCCACATTTCACCTATGTCATTATCGAGTCTCATGCAATAGGGGACGAGCCTATTGCCATCTACCGAGCACAGTTCTAGACTCCATGCTGCTACGGAGAATTTCCGCACACAAAAACCAATAACACTGCCCGACCCGAGAATCGACCGAACCGACCCGAAACCCGGGCCTCACGCCCTAGGTACGATTCCCGCCTTTAAAAGTCTCTGTAAAAGCGCGGCTAATGGAAAATAATAACTCAATAGATAAAGTCAGTTTCCGAAAGCTATATGAAAGTTTTATTTGTTTCATAAATGCTAATAAATTAAATCTATTTCAATGGCAATTTACAGGACGCATTTCAATGCTTTCCTAAACATAAATATCTGTACCAATAACAAAATAAACCAAACTACAATAGAAAGCATGTACAAAACACTAAATGTAACACATATTTTACCAAAAACAAGGGCCTAACTGATAATAACTCAGTTTAGACCGGTTTTATAACAGCTGCTTTAGCTAAGAATTAGAAGGGGACAGGACATTTTGCAACTGCTCCACCTGAGACGATGGTGAATTATGCAGGTATAGGCATAACACAGTTGAAACAGAAGATCTGTTGTGAAGTACTGATTTTCAGCTAGAAATTATTGAAGTGGTTTGAGGAAATGTTAGAAACCAAAAATAGAGTCAGATAAGACAATAATAAGACAAAAACAGGGAAATTACTAACTGTTCTGAATAAAGTGACGTGGAACGTGGCGCAAAACTCCTTACACTGCATCTACCTACTAAGTAAAGGACCCAAAAAGAATAACTTTAAGTCCGTCGCCATGCTTAAATTTACCCTGCAAAGCAAGTTCAAAATATGCTCGTATTCTCCTTTGCAACGTGCTTACGTTTCAAGTGCTCGTGACTATCGTCAATGATCAATACGTTGCGGAGTTTAAAGCGAAGTATGGGGGAACGAGGTATGGTGTTCCTCCATTGAAAAGGGAGGATCCTCCGACGATGCAAGGTGGTTAGCCTGGCGAACCGAAGCCCAACGATTGATGTCGGACATTCATATATGTGTTAGAATCGCTGTAAACTTTCATAGTGCGATTCAGGGTTTGTTGTTGTAGTTTCACTCCGATAGATGGCGCTTTACTTTTTGCCATGTTGCGAGTAGTAGTCGCTACAGGAGTATTCTGGTAATATACATCACAAGGTCTGATATCGATAATTTTTCTTGTATGCTCTGAAGCTTGTGTGAAGTGGAACTTCTGCATCTCCTTATTTCGGCTATAACCTGAGACGTCTTAGTGCACGGTGCAAAATGTTATGCAAAACTTGTGATCATAATTTTGGAGCGTTGCTGAAGTTGTCGTGTAAATAGAGTATTATTATATGTACGTAAAGTATTTTTTAAGTATAACCTTATTTTATGATAACGCCACCTCTCTATTAATGATATTTAAAGCGTAGTAGTAGTAAATAATTTGATACCTGTTCTGTGACCAATAATAGGTACCTTCCCATTTTCAGTGGATTTAGACTAACATGTGGGTGACTGACTTTTTTAAAGATATTTTTCGGGATCCGTACCTGTGACTCATAGACAATAAAGCTAATCACTCAGCCACCACGCCAATCAAGTCGTCGACTCGATCAAATGAAGATTGCAGTATGTTTAAGAATCTTTTCACGACATCTATTACAAGTACTTTAATTACCTCTATTGTACCGTGCCCTTAAAATCCTCTAATGAACCGTCTGTACCAACCAAAACCAGTTCACTAAATATCGATTTTTATAAGCTTATACATCATGTTGTGACAATCAATTACTCACCGAAGCAACGTTACCAACTACATTAGTATCAATCAACGTCGCATTAATTAGATCAGATACACCCACTATACCGATATTGTTGTGTAGATATATATGAGACAGATTTACTTAATGTACGGTTAAGGTTCTATTCGGTTGGAGCAACATCAACCCATCTCTCGGTTTGATGTCGGTTGATTTTGGAATAAATAGAAAGCCCCGTGTTAGATTTTGATACGGTGTCAGTTATGCGCAGTTCCTTTAGAAAGAATTCTGAAGGTGACTATCCCAAAGCTGTCGTAGGAACCGATGAAGGAATAATTATTAGGCTCTTGTATGATACTGATCAATCCCTTCGCAAAAATTATTTTTGGAAAACGTTTTAGTTCAAAGTTGATTTAAAAAACAAGTGGACTTATCAGTGATTTGAAGAGAAATGACTGAATGACTGACCTTGAGAGAGATTAGACGGATCATTTTCATAGGCTTTGATAATACACCAATAATGTTCAACATTCTCATCTACCTAAATAAGTTTTCAGGTAAATAATACAAGGTAGGTTAAATAAAACGACACATTAGTACAAAACAAGTGAATTATAAGGATAAATAAGTAATCTAGGTATTCGGGCACATTAGTGAAATTAACTACTCTCTTGTGGGATTTGGAATATTTAAAATTAAATACCCTAAGTAATAATTGAGAGCATTATTTTGTTCTAGGCAGGTGGACCGAAAGAGTGTGTAAGCTTGTAAAGATAGTGAAGTTTTATTTCATAAATCGATTTTTTTAAGAAGATATCAAAATCTATTTTCTCAATAATACCTTGGGCAATGAGCCCAAAATAGGGGCACATTAAAAAAAGTCTGATGCTTTTCTACCCAACCCGCAAATGACCACAAGAATAAATGAGGCTAAAAAAATACGCAATCAACGTTCATAAAATACATTTGCAACTGCATTGTTCTCTTCATCTCAATGCATTATATGAGACTTCTTAATTACGGAGCTCGGTGAGTAATCAATCGGGTCCGTAAAGCCCCCTTAATATTTCGCTGAACGACCAAAAATAACAAACAACAATGTGAAATTCAATAACAGGTCCTTTCAACCGTGTCTTGTATGTGCTTTATACGAAAGAAATTGTGGATATGCCTTTAACATAAAGTGGAATGTTCTGGAAATAGTTTTAAATATATATTTCTTATTTTAAGTTCAAAATATATCCGTTTATACATTAGAGTATATGCATCTTTTGAATGTAGTCCCGTCTATGAATATGGTTCTATAATGGCAGCTATCACGACTGGGTTAAGCAAACAATTATTACTTTAACATATAGTAAGAATTTTAAACACGTTCTACATTTCTAGTATATGTGTCGCAGGGATATTGTCAAATCCGTGATATTATAATTTCCCTAGTGAAATTGTAAAAAAAAAAATACAAATAACCTAACCTAATCTACGGTTTATTATAATTTCACTAGGGAAATTATAATATCACGGATCTGACAATATTACAGCGACATATATATATATTCAAATGCTTAATGTTAAATGGAAGAAGTTAAAACTACACGTGTGTGAATTATAATGTCAATTATAAACGTTTGATCTGAAAAACCAAATTTTGTTTCGTAAAACCACTATCTTTGGTTTCCACAATTTGTCACTCTTCTACTTCTCTTTTCTCTTTCTATTGTAGGAACAGACATAAACTTCACACGAACTAACACCCAGACCTAAAACCCACTATCTACATATATAATATTTGTTCCCAAGTTTTGTCCAAAAAATATTCACATTTTGGCCAATCACTCAAACCCCTCAGTTTCTCCCAAAGGTCCGCAATTTTTATGACTCCTGGAACAATGGCACTGTTTTGAAGAATTAACCCGTGGATTAATTAACATATCCACAGACCGTATCTAATTACCGGCCCTTTTTAATTAAAACTTTAAACCTCTACGCTTTATTAGCTTTCCGGCCAGTGAAGGGTTGCGATGCCTGTTTTAGACCTCGCTTTAAGCTAGAATTGGCTTTGGCTTGTTTGAAATGCAGGCTGAAATATTTATGGATTTTTGGTCTGTGTTGTTTTGGCTTTTATTTTTTCCTTCTTTTTTATCAGAGTACTTTTCTGAACCTAGCCTTTCCATACTACGTAAAAATCCAGGAAATCCTTCAGAGTGTTGAGAGTGAAGAGTGTTACTCTAATTCACTGAATTAATTAGGTGATTCAAAACATATAAACAATTATTATAGGATCAACTAATTACTTAACTCAGTGTGAAGACGTATTGACCTGTATTAAAAATATAAGCTTATATGCAGAAACAAGATTGCTTCTTTATTAAAATTTGTATACTACATACATATATTTATATATGTACTTTACGATTAAGTACTAACTGCAAATTAAAGAAGCAACCAATTGCACAATAAAAACAAAGCTCTATCCTAAGGCAGATAGAGAAAAAAATACTTTATAATTGTCCCCAGTAAAATTTAACAATTTACAAACTAAACAAAGTAACAACAAGCCTGTCAATCCTACGGCCATATTAACCGACTTTCCTAACCAGTCTATAACTACCGTGACAGGGAAACAGCTGATTTATATCGCTTTCTCGTCGAATGGCTAAACAAATGAAGCGTTTAGTGAGTCGGTTTCTACTCATAATAACATATCAGTCACTACACATTCACCATAGAATATTAGCTGCAAGAAGAAAATAGCTGTAATCACGTTGTGTGTGTTTTCTCTTACATTACAGACACGGTTATTCAGAATGCAGTTAAAATAACGTGATATGACTTGACACATGTGTGCCGAGATTTTAACAAAGAATGTAGAATTATATACTGCGAAATCAGGTTAGGAGATAAGTCCTTAGATGGAAACTATGAACTGGTCAACGTAGGGTTAGGTTCTGCCCGGTTAGGTTAACGACCACTGGAAGAGGCAAATGTAGGCTGGATGTGGAAGGCTGTAAACCGGATATTGTAGCGTTACTTAGAATAGGTATATTTAGCGAGAACTCAGGTATACCGAAACTATTGATTAATTGGATAACACTACATGTGATTCTACGAATCCTCTATCAATTTTATAATCAACAAAAAAGAGAGGTATTATGGAGCTTTTTCAGTGTGTGTTTTCGTGGCAAACTTAAATACAAGAAAACTTTGACGCTAATTGCAACGTTCCTAATTTCCAAAGGGAATTGCAAGCAAGATACTCTGTGTAACTCGTGCATACAAAACATCATGCTTGCAATTCCTTTTGCAAAATTCTTAATAAATACACAAGAAGTACATCTGTCTCGCGCAATTCCAGCGTTATACTCAAAGCCCCTAGTTATTCAGATCTCTCCTATACTTAGATAGATAGTTAGACGGATAGCAAGCCTGGCGATTACGTCAATTACCTCCCGTTGTGATAATAACATCAATGAGAGCGGCCTTTTGCCCAGCAGTGGGTCAATAACAGGTTTCAGCACCTCTGTTGTAGATGCGAGGCTTGCGAATTAGTCTGTAGTTTTAAGGTCTTGTTTATTTTAGAATTTGTAAATTGTATGTCTGTTTTTGCATACCTATTAAATTACATGAACGATACGAAATAGCTTTTTCAATACTTATTGGTTTAACTACTAAGCTTTGTTTGCCTTCTAACTACTGTTTTATGTTCTTCTTCTCTCTTTTATTAATATTTACTACGCTATAATGAACTGCACTTTCGCCATTTTGACAAAAGTCACTGTGATTCTTGCTTTAAAATATATTCATAGAATTATGTTTCTGGACATCTTAAGTTTTGACGGAGATACCTATTACTCATAACTAAACCAAATTATGTGTCACTTTGATAAAATGACAGAAAACAAGTTGATTGCGCAGTTAAACAGGATTTGTGTGACATACTTGACTGCGGACAGAAAGACCAAAAATGACTTCAAAACTATTCCAGCGAATTTTAAATTAGTCATTCAAATTTTTTTTATTAATAACCGCAGAGTTTAATGTCTTACTTGATACATATTACTCATTAATGTAAGTCAACCTTATTTAATTAGTCACAAAATTTATAGCCAACCTTTCTACGAAGAAACCAGTCTATGTAGGCGTGAAGGCGTGATATATGACGTCATGTGATATTTCTCCAATGGCGTACCTTCTAATTATAATATTAACAAGTTATGTCTATATAATTAACATAAAGTTCCCAATCATGTATAAATTATAAGTTTTTATTTTTAAACTTCTGTATGGATTTTGGTGTATTATTTATATTATTGATCTCCAGTTAGACATAAGCTCTATCTTGTTTAGATATCATTAAACGTATTTTTTATTAGTATCTATTACAAATATCATATAGGTATATAAATATATATAGACCTTTCAGAATTATAGATGACTTCCAAAATTCAGAAACTTATAGCTTAAAGCAAAATTTTGTAATAAAAACGTTCGCCAACTCCTAAAATCGTACTAGTATCAATAGCATTGCTAAAAAATACACCAATTGACGCGCTTATTCGAATTGAATAAAACTATATTAACACCATCGAAAAAAATAAGTTCCTTAAGACATTAAAGACAAACAACTACGCAATGTAGAAGACATTAGGTAGCAGATAGAAAGATACTGTGGTATCCGATATCAGATGTTAAGCGTGGTGGGACAGGCTAGCAGCATTCCACCTTGCCGGCTTAATGATGATGATTTGTATAGAGCTGATAAATTAGTTTGTTATAGTCAGTTTTGTATTTTATGAACTTTGACATTGCTTTGTTGTTGTTGTTGTTACTTATAATTAAAAATCTTACTTATAATTAAAATAAAGAAAACTAAATCTTAATTTATATGGTACCTATACCTATATATTTTCTGCCTTAAAACTTTTCATTAAATAAAAATTAAAATAAATCTTATTAACGATGAAATGAAACGTTTTGGGTGCTTTCTGTAAATATTTTCTTAGCCGGCAATAAAACAGGAGAAAATTTAAAAATCATAAATAGTTTTGTTTTTTTTCCAATTTCTGCCCCTGTCGGTATCATCGGCTCTATACATATCAAGAGATATCTCTAAAGTACTACATTATATTATACATACATAGAATTGGAGCGCCAAAGCAGTTTGCTGGCTATTAAATGCAACGCGATTCAATACCACAGTCGTGTTACCAGTAACGAAGTATGTGAGAAGTCCAAAATAGTACCTATTACGGTACCAGGTTCATTTGATCTTATACTGTCTTATATTAAAAATGTTGGATGTTCGAGCAACAATTAAATCACATTTTAAACATAAAACATTTCGAACGATCTTTTTCTTAACTATAATCTATTTTTTTTTCATTGTTGGTCTATCTTTACTAATAAATTTATAATATACTATCACATAAGATTTTAAAAACCTACAAGAATTCGAAATTCATGCCATCTCAGGCACAATTAGTATTCAATTTAACTTGTAGCACTAAACTAAGATATTTTGCGGTTAGATTAACCGCAAAATTTAGTCATCATAATAGATCTTATAAATTTCAGAATATCAAAGATTAAGAAGATTTTCGATGTTCTTTAAATATGTAATTACTGTACGGGTACCTACATAATATCTAAGCTTAATTGGTATATAATTATCTCATTGGTCGCAAGTGTGGCTGCTGATCCTCAGGTCAAGCATAATGATAATGTCCTCCTGACCGATTTCGGTCACGGCGGCCAATCTCACCAGAGATTAGCCAACTACGCAGCAGATATTACAGAGCACAAGTGTGTGCGCAAACAGGTGCCCTCTCTATTGCTTCACTCTCATAGTCCGATGGGATGGCAATCCGACACGACCGGAGAGCGATCAGGTGCAGGACCAACGGCTTTACGGGCTTTCCGAGGCACGGTGTGTATTCACAAAGACCCAGACCCGAAACAACTATCTGTAGATCATAGAAATATTTGTTCCGTGCGGGAATCGAACCTACGACACGTAGCTCAGCAGTCGATCTCTCAACCACTGCGCCAACCGTGCCGTCGAGCAAGCAACTGGGTCAAGCATATTAGGGTGTTCTGTTAGAAAACTCTGCCTAGGAAATTGCAATAGTCTAATTACAACATTTTTACAATAGTTGCAGCTCTTTCTAACCCTCCGCGGGTTTCGTAGGTGTGATGCTATGTATGTAAATATGAAAGTTCCAGACACTTTCTTGTCTACTCAAAACCGTAGTCATGTTACCAGTAACGAAGTTGAGTCTGACGGTAATGAAGCGAAGTTGTCTAGCTGATAACATAATAAGACATGTGCATTCGCGGATAATTCATTCAGAAAGGGAATATAATACGTGCATAAGTTTAACAACGCTCAGTAGTAGGTACTGCATAAGTAGGTACAGGCTATATACAATCTAGTTCCTATCGTACGGCGGAAATCATCAATATAAATTGTCAATATAGAGACAGAGATGTACCCTCAAATTTTGCCAATGCAGTTAAGTATTGAGTCTAATGTCATCTACCGCCGTTCCAGACTCCGCGCTGCTATTGAGAATTTCCATACCAAAAAACCCAATAAAACTTTTCCCGAGTCGAGGAATCGAACCCAGTACCTCATTTTAGAAGTCGCAATTGCAACAAATAGACCATCGAGGTAATAGGATACATAATTATGACGATAACAGATATTATGTTTTATGAACAAATAAATTGTTCTACGCTACTATCACCCACATGTTCACCATTAATATTTGTTTACTGCCGTCAAATCACCTGCTTGATTTCTACATCTAATGATACCTGTAAAACAGTTTCAGTTCATTAAACTACAAGCACCCACTTCACCTTTTATTACTCAATAATCTACGTAACACCGACTGGCAATATCTGATGCTAATCGTCAGTAAAACAAAACGGAAAATATTATTATTCCTTTAGCATTCATTGTCTATTGTATTTTAGTGCTGGAAGGCGCAATGAATTCTAATATATTATGGTATTGCAACTAACGGCGCCTTGTAGTAACTAAGAGTCAGCACAGACAACAGAAGCAAGCTCAACTTAGACCAAAAATCTAGGAGGATAGTCGACACGTGCCCAAATGGTCCCATCTAACCTTCATTAGATGTTGTGAGATGAGGTCATCACACTAATGCAACTCTTAAGCATTCTTATAATCACATAGGAATGAACTGCATGACCATCTCTAATGTGCTCGTGTCCACACGACAGGAGAAGAAGGAGGGGAATCATCATTAAGGAGCATCACGCTTGTATACCACGAAGTATTTCGCAGAAGTGTACTACTGTACACCCACATCTCATCGATGCTGTTATTTAGTCCTATTTAATTCGGGACGAGCCTATTGACGTCTGCGGGATACAGTTCCAGAGTCCGTACTACTACTGAGAATTTCCATATAGATAAACCCAATGACCCTTTGCCCGACCCGGGAATCGAACTCAGGACCCCACGCTTAGCATTCACGCTTGCGATCACTAGATAAATGAGGCAAATTTGATTTTTTTTCTTCTGTACTTTTCTATATTTCGTCGGTTTCACATTAAAATTAGGACGGCATGATTGGCGCAGTGGCTAAATTGTCGCGTGTTAGAATCCCGCACAGAACAAATATTTGTTTGGCCTACATATAAGTTTTCCGGCTTCTGTTTGTGTGAATATTGGTAATTGCAAATGCACCCACGATACAGGAATAATTCCTAGTATAATGTTAAATCCCATCCCATATTCCCAAGTAAAACCACGGTCCAACTCTAGCGCTATATAAATGCAAATACAATTTGGCACGCCGCTAGTAAACCGATAAATTTCTATTCAATTAACTTGTACAAAGTGGCATTATATTATAAGTAGATTTGATTTCACTAGCGTAGGCCTTTATAGCTGCTATATTTATTAGAACATTAACCGTATATAAATTCTAAAAGACTGTTATTGCGTACGCTGGAACTGCGTTACGGTAAAACCGGGTCATATTTCACGATTGCTCCACAAATTAGGTGAAAATTGTGATTTTTGGTGTTCTTGACGTGAATAAACTCATAAAATACATAGTTTGGTGATACAATGTCACAAGTACAATGAATTAGACAAAGCCATACCTTCGTTCAGCAGTGGACGTCTTCTGGCTTATGATGATGATGATGATACCTTAAGTTGTATATCATCATCATCAGCCAGGAGACGTCCACTGCTGAACGAAGGCCTCCCTCTTAGACCACCGCATCGTATAAAAATAATAATTATTATAAAACTGTCTCATTGGTTTAGTGCTTCGATCTCAGTTCAAGCATTTGCAAGTAAATATGGAAATATGCAAACAATTTTAGAGCTCCAATCGACAATGTCAATGATAATGGATCAAATTTCTGTAATAAACGTAGTGTTTCACATCTAGAGATGTGTAAATTTGTTTTCTTTTTTATCCAATATTAGGTATGCATTCTAGGTTCATTCATGTAATATAATACTGATTTCATTAATTATCGTCCTAACAACAAAACATCGAGATACGTTTTCTGATCTAATTATCCTTCCTTACAGATGTGCGACATCTTAAATTAAGAGATTTGGTTCAAATTGGACCATCCAAATTGGGTGGTCTGATTTAGATGATCTGCCTAAACTAGCCTGCCGGCAAGAACGTTGATCGCATGACCCATAAAAATTAAACAGATTATACATTCACCATGTCTCCGTTTATACCATGTGACGGATCCTGCAATTGTCTGGCGCAACCTGGGCAGTCCACATCCACCAGCATATTACAAATGTGGCAATTACAGCTGCCTTGAACTCTTGTTACTCGTATTTTACTATGTTTTTAACTCAAGGGTCCTATAGGGATGTTAAGTTCAAAACATAGTAAAGAGAAGAGTAAGTAAGTAAAACATCTATTTTTTTTTTAAATAAAATGTTTTTAGGCCTCCTTTTAAATTTAAATTTGAGTTTTATTACGTGAAATTACGATTTACTTTTCTTTGGCTCAGTAGACTAGTCAACTCAATTGTCAGTTTGACTTACTAGATATTTTTTGAAAATGTTTTTCTTCTGCTATCGATTCAGTAGTCAATTATACAAACTGTAATCAGGTTTTGCACTTATTAAATTACACGTTGCATATTAAATCTACACATAATAATCTGTCGTTGATTTAACTTCCAGACAAGAAAGCAAACTAACACAAATCCCTTAACACCAAACATAAAAAGCTCAAACAAGATATCACGAAGATTACACCATGTTTACACAGTGTTTAGTAGTCACTTGCACTTCTGTACACAGAGAGGTGTCAATATTATACTTGTGTTCGATCTGTGGACGGTAATCGTGTAAATATTACGTGTTATCTTTGGTAATAGCTTTTTCTTTCCGTGACGAAATCTGGAAGTTGTTCTCTGGAATGTTGTTTATTTGGATATGGCATAGATACTGATAGATACGATTTGTCGTTTTTGTTTTATGAATAGCATTTTCAAGGTACTTCTGTTCGCTGACTTATTACAAAATTAAATCTCAACTGAGTCTTGTTTCGATTTTGTACTATTATGTTCTGATAGATATGGTACTGAGTGGACTTGATGCTATGAGACATTATTTGCCTGTCGATATTTGGCTAAAAGAAAAATTATGTTGTTTAGATTAAATAGATTAATTGTTCAAATAGATGTAAAATGATTTACCTATATAAAAATATTGTTTGATATTAGTCTCTAAAGAGACCCAAAGAAAAAGAAAATTGGCTCGAACTGTTACTTCAAGTTAAAGGATAAATTTAAAACATCTCAGAATAAAGCATTGTAAGACGAAATATGACGTTATTACATTATGAAAACAGTTTAATACTTGGAAATAACTTTAGCATACACTTAAAAGTATTTTAAGAGCCAAACTATAGTGCTTTGTGTTTAAGTTGAGAGGAACTTGCTTTATTAAGTTAGTCTTGAATACTTGGACTCAAAGCAGACATTCACGATATGAAACAGTAGTGCTTTACTCGGCAATATTACATAAAATGATTGGAACGAAGCTGAAAATTTACAATTTGATGTTGAATCCTTTGTCAATGGTGAAAATTCTTCAAATATAGCAAGGAATATTTTTTTTCACGTCGGTAATTAATATGAAAAGAATGTTAATAAAAAGGCAAAATCCACTCAGACTGATAAAGAAATTTAAGAAACTATAAGGATTACAAACTTGAAATTTGGCAGATAGGTTGCTTATAAAGTGTTGGCGTTCACTGAGTAATTATTAAAACCAAGTTTAGGGGGATTATCGGGGGTTTTATAAAAGATACAGTCGCAGATCTAGTATTTAATTAAGAACAAAAATGACGCATTTTCTCGGGAACTCTAAAGTATGTGTAACTTGAAACTCATTGGAGCTTATTAATAAAACCTTTATACAAAACAGAAACGTGTCAACAAGAAATACGACAACATCATACATCATACGTTGTTGTTATTATCGGTTTCATGTAATTGTTACTACACTTGGCCCTTGGATTTTACCATATAATTGACACAAATCATATACCTCTACGAAAGCGTGTACAAATATGACAGTACACTAGCCCCAGCAATACTATACCATAAAATTAAAATTCCGAATAAAATTGAACAAAACGAAATTGTATATCATTATAAGTTCCCATCTTATATTTACTTGTACCAAGTATAAGAGACCGCGAGTGACACAGTCGAATCGTTGCGTAAACTGGAGCTTTGCCTTAGGCGGCATTCATTAGTCGACCAATTACGTTCTTCAAAATGTCGGATGATTACAGAGAGTCTCCGCCGGAGGCTGGACGTTCAACAGATGCCGTTCGCTCTTTGTTTCAACGGTCCTCTCTTGAAACTGAAATTTTGACAGGCTTTTGAAATACGAGCTTGAAACGGGGACACTGGGGACAGATGGCGTTCCGCTAAATAGAACCTTACCAATTTTGGGTTCTTAAGACATAAATTGTAGGTGTTTTGTCCGTAATGCAGGGGAAACCTTTTCCTTTGACCCGTTGATTAGTTTTGAGAAACCATTTTAAGTCTCTCATAATACTATATTTACTTATTGCCTAACGTCATTCATATAATTACGGTTTATTCCCTCTTACTTTTAGTGAAAGAGTAACTCAATGTGTCGTAACTGAATGCTGCATTTATAACAATTATTACATCCATAACTTTAAGTCATCACAATTTTGTTCCAACAAAATTACAATTATGCAACACAAAACGTACCTTTCAAACACATTTCAACACAAGAACACATCAGATGTAATTAAAACACCATCCAATTAATAATGGCAGACATTATGCTGACAGAACGACAAAAGCAAATTAAGAAGCCCGAGTATTTACTAACATCATTGACCCAAAAAAAATTCTATCGAAAGGTTGCTCAAACAATTAATAAGAAATGATAATTAATTTTATAGATCCAAATCGGACATGCCTTTGTCAGTAGCATCGTAATCTTTTATTTGATGCCTTTGAAAGGTCCGCAATTATTAGAAGAAACGTCGTAAGCACAAAGGAACCGATAATTTTGTCATCATCAAGTTGCAATAAATGGGTGGAACTAAATTATGCGTAATACCTCTAATAAACGGTAACCTATTACGTAAGGAAAGTAAAAGTTTTATGCGCCATTGTGCACGTACAATAAAATTTAGTGTTATGAACTACTAAGCCATTAAATATTTATATATTATTACGTATACATAGTAACCAAAATGCCAGTTAAACGTGAAAACCTAGCTAAGAGATACACATGTAAAGTCAAAATGATTTTGTTTTGTGATGGAGTTTGGAACTGTGCCCGGTAGATGGCAATAGGCTCGCTGGATGTTACATGGGACTCAATAACGACATCGGCGAAATGTGGGTGTACAATGGTATACCCCTGTTTAACCCTTCGGGGACAGCAGTCGTGATGCTGTGTAATTTTATGTTATTTGAAAATTAAAATCTAACAATCATCTCTTTAAATGTAAGGGCGAAAAAGAAATTAAATTTATCATTTGGTACTAATAAATATTTTCATAACATTCGATTGTTCAATGCCGATGGATATAATGAAAACAAAAACAAGTAGGTTAATCAAACTCTGCTCTTCAGTGAATAAATTGAGATATTATATTAATATTTTCCTTCAAGAGTTTAAGCAACAAACAAGAACTCCAATCAAAATTGAATTAATTAAAATACATAAAGGTATTTTCTATTGAAATCACAAACATAAACAAAGATAATACTCAATTCAACTGTAGTTAAACTGTGAACAAACGCGACCACACTGATCCTAGATTATTTTAGCGAAATCATGAGCTTATACATAATCCAACATTGCTTCAAACTGTAATTCCAAAGAGCTAGCAAGTTGAAAATCTAAAACATCTTTGGATTCTAGAAAGTGCAATTTCCTTAGATGTCTAATAGGATATTTGATCCTTGGACTGAAACATGAAGCCGTGGGTGTTCCTATGTTCTATATTTATGGTGCTATTTATGACGTCACTGGAAGACTTTAACTACAATCTACGGCTATTGTACCGTTCCATATAAAGGTATATTTAATTTAATATGATTGTATAGAGTAAATGGGTTTGCTTTCCATTATTTTGTTTAAACTAGAAAATCAGAAGACGGGCTCTGTGAAATGCAAACATTAGACTATTTCATCTTAACTAGAAATTGAAATCTATTAAAAGGAGCAGTTTATTCAAATTATAAATATACTTTTGCCATTTATTGAGGATGAAAATTGTTTGAGTAGCATTATTGCTTCCAACAGCTGCGTTAAATGTATGACTTTATGAATCCCTAGAACGCCTGATTCCTTATAGGAAATATTAATATACAATTTTATGGTTAGGTCTAATTAAACCAAACCCATTATTTTATGCAATAGTAGATCATTAAACATAGCGATGCAGTTGTTAATTATATAAACTTTGACAGCACGGTTGGCGCGATAGATATCCGATTAGCTATCTGAGCTTGGTGTCGCACGTTCAATTTATGATGTAATTATTTTCTGAAACTCATCGCTGACTGTAAATATTTCCACATAGAACAGTGTACTAAATTTTATTAGATTAGTATGATTATTATCCCTTCTTGTCGTTTTCACTAACATTATGTATCCATAAAAAATACTATTTAATTCAAAATCAGGTAAGGTTCGTGTAATTCCTCGACAACAAACTTTTTCAAATCACTTAATATTTAGGAGCCATCGTATATGACCACCACTTCATCAACATACTTTCCAAAACCATAATTTCCGTTATTATAAACCGTAGCTTCCACATTAATCGTTAAACTTAAATTAATCATCATGAAAGTTTAAAGTATCTTCACACTAAACGGTTTCACTTTTGTCATTCAAGTGAAGTGAATCAGTATTAAATGAGTCATACAACTTAAAATTTGCAATAAAATTCATAAAAATGTCCCATTGAGTATAATTTTCCCACAATTTTGTTAAACCTCACAATTTGAGACACTGAAGGTGGTCACATGGATATTTTTGGTCGTTATTACATGCCGCAACGTTACAAAGCTTAAGACATTTTGTGAGGACATAAAGGCACTACCAAATGGTTGTGGACGGCTTTTAAGTTTGGTCTAAGCTATGACTTACGGGCGTTAATATTGTCTTTGAAAGTGAATATATACAATATGAATATTTGATAAAGGTAAGGAATGTTTATTACATTATTCTAATATGTTGATTAAACTTGAATCTATACTAACAAAATATTCGTAGTCATTTTTTTAAATTATTTTAATCGATGTAATACATTACTAAAATATTATATTCTGAGTTAGTTTACCTACAATGTACTTGCACTTAATATTAAATGTATTTCGTTATCTTTTTAGATTGGATTTCTTGTTATCTTTAATAAATAAATAAATATCAAAGGCGGTAACGTCATGGCTACCTCGTTTCGCGTGTTGCCCGCTAGCCTCTCGTCCCTTACTTCTTGATAGTACAAGTGGCAATAAAGAGGTGGACAGCCTGCAGCTATTGTTAATCTCGGCCACGGAACAGGTTCGAAGAGAGAAGTATAAAGACTGTAGATAAGAACGCCATGTGAATGTTTTTTGATTGCAGCCATTAACTTTGTTTATGTGGTCTGGCTTTAAAACTTTTGTCTTAACGTGACGTTTCATTTTATTGTTGACATTGCAGTATTTTTGTTTGGTAACGCCTTGAGAATTATTTTCAAAATAGCTTGGTTTTCTTCCATCAAGTTTAACTTTCTTTATGTTATAAACATGCCCAAATATATGGAAAACATTTTTATTCTTCAACTTCTTTAACACACAATGTGTTCAACTTCTGTGTATCTTTTGTCTTCTGAAAAGCCTTAAATTCAACGTGAATAAGGGAAATGCGATGAACAATGACAAAGTAAGAGGACTAAACCCACAAATAGTTTCATTTAATGTACACTTATTAAAGTCCAAGATAGTGTCCTTCTTAGCTACGAATGTTAACAAAACGTCGGCAAAGTACAAACCAGACTTATTTGCTTACAATTCATAACTCAGACTGCCTGACAAATTCATATAACCTCGTTTAAACTTAAAGCAAGCCCAACTTGGCTTAAGCAATCAATGAAAAGTTCCACGTAATGGGCATCCAAGTTATGAACGATTTGCATAACATTTGCTTTTATTAGTTTTCTTAGTTCTTGTTTTGATTTAGTTTGTATTAATTCAATTATTATTTAAGGGGATAATACTGATACTGTAACTGCACTGTAATTAATAACTGGCAATTGTATTATCTTTTTTTTTATTGCCTTTACATTTTAAAATACTGCAAATAAGGTCATGTGACCAGTTTTTTATAGTAAGTCATTTCAGATTCACCTATTTTAAACTTATATAGCCCGATACGATGGTTATAATAAGTACATGAGTATCGAATAAATTAATATTTTATTGCTTTACATTTATACACTTACGATCAACGAATCCAAAATTCTCATGGCTTATTTATTTTAAAGCCGACTGTGTGCAATGAATAAATTATCAATCGTTCTTAATCCTGCATCTAAAAAATATTAAAGCCGTTTAAGCATGTTACTACAATAGACAAATCTAGTTGACATGGTTACCTTCGGAGCAACATTTCAAAACGTTCAACTATTTATGCAAATATGTGATAGTGTAACAAAATGTCAACCGTAACGTAACATCTACTTGCAACGCATTATACGAATGTATTACATGTCGCAATACTGCTCCAATAAAAAATATATGTCTCAAAGCCAATCACGATTTGCGCAACGCAAAGGATCAGATATAAAATTTCGATCACAGTAGATAAACTGAGCTAATTATTGAGAGAATTCTTGCTCTGATTGACAAGAATATCAATTATCGTTAGTTTGTTAATATAGAGCGCCTTATCGATGTACGACAAAAGTTATGAAACGTTACCAAGCTTACTTAATCTATCAGTGTAACTAAAAATGATATGATTCAGAGAGGTAATATCAGAACGGAGGTAGTTATTAATGAAGTAGACACATACTTCCCAAATATTTGAGTGTTAGTAAAAGTAGAATTGAATAGGTTTGTTAGTAAAAGTAATATTTATAGAAAGCAAAATTTTTGAAAGATACTTTAACTTTAACCTGAAAATTCACTTTAATTTCGGAAAGACTATAAAAATATCGGAAATTTAAAGAAAGTGTCATTAAAATCTTAAAAAGAATGCATATACATTTTTATTTCTATTAAATAAAATCTAAAAATGGCTTCTTACAGTGAAATCCTAAAAGCTTTGATCCACTAGTTACGCAAAGCCATCTTCAATGAATAAATAATTTCAGAGGGAAAGTAACATAATTTAACGCAAGTCAAAATTCGCAATAACAAAAGGGCAACATTTATAGTATAACTTGTTGCTTCCTTTCATATTACGTTTAATGTTTTGCGTTGCCGGAGGTCTTCTAATCAGCTTCCGAATCTTTAAGGAGTTAGATTGAGTTACAAGTTTGTCGAAGAATCGTCCGCTTTGGATTTGAGCAGAGTATCGGGGTCTGTTTGTTTTCGTGTTAAAAGGAACATTTTGAAGTTTTCGGAAGTGTTTGCAACGTTTGAAATGTAAAGATAAGGTAATTGTATATCATTTCTGTCGCTTTTCATTAGAGTCTGAACACAGGAGTATACTAAAGAATATTTAGCGATAGATAAATAAATATTTAATTGTTTGTTTAAAAAAAAAAATATATATATATTTATGTGAAATAAAGTTTTACCATTATTTTCTTTAAAGTAGGTCGTATACAATTACTACTTCTGATATTTTACTATGGTTGCTGTTAAATTAAGCTTTCAATTGTTTATAGGAAGAGGCTTACGACTGAATATTAACTTAACAGCTATTATGTAAATACTTTATCTGTAATCATTATGTTTAAAGAGTTAATATTGAAACAAAAAGGCTAATTTACTACACACAATGGAATCCCGCTACCACGTTGGAATGCATGTGAAGTATTACGGAATATTCTCCACACTTTCATAACATGGTTATTTTCACGCACTATTGTAACGGCACGCCTTGCACACGATATTGCTCTTTCATTAATTATAACTTTTAATTAATCACATCAAGTAATACCTCAGTTGGGACTGGCCGGTAATAAATGAGCTTTTTATTTGATCATTGCTTCATTTAATAACGCGTATTTATTTATTACGTTTCTTTTGACGAATAATAATTGAATAATCTCATTTGCGAGTTTAATGTGATCGACGTTTATAAAATTATGCTTGTTTGTTTATTTGGTAATTTTTTAATGATACACGTTCTGGTAAATGGCTTTAAATTGTATCTCTATTTGTGACTATGAGTACGCTGAACAATAAATTAACGTAAAGTAAATGCGTTCAGTTTTTGAAATGACTAATTATCATCTTATTACGTACAATGTATGTATATATGTATGTAGTTGTAGTTCTGTAGGTACCGCATTTTGTACACGGTGTTTTAACTTTTACTCTTATTTATTCATTATTCGATTTATTTGTTGTTATGTCTTTACATAACGTGTTTTTATCTTCTTTCTTTATGTATGCATCATCATCATCATTAGCCAGAAGACGTCCACTGCTGAACGAAGGCCTCCCTCAAGGGTTTGCCATAAACCCTACGCTTGGCAGGCGGATTGGGGATCGCAGTGGCTCACCGATTAGTGAGAGGACGTTGCTGCCCGTCCTCCGGTGTCTGGCCGCAGTTTTAAGACGTACCCGGGTCATATGTATATCGTTATGTATACAATGACTGGTTTATTTTAGTGAAGCTGAAAGGATTCTATAATTTTGAAAAATGAACGGTCTCCCATAGAAACCTACCAGAGAAAAGAAGATAATATTTTTTTCATATTCATCTACAACTTACGCGATAAAGTGAAAACATAGAACCGAGAATATAGCACATACAATATTTTCTACTATATGTATGTACGTTTGGTTGGATATAGATATATATAGAAATTAAGAGCACACAGGTCCCTCCCACTATCTTCAGTTATATCTGCTAAGTATGTCCTTTGTTTGACAGTCGTGTTGTCCTGCAATTTATGGATTAGTCCCTTTGTTAGCTGTCTGTAATGTATTGACGTCCGATTGAAGATAAACCGTGGCTGTAATGGATGGTCATCTTGTATATGTACTGTCAATAACAATTAATACTATAGTACCAAGGTATTTGTTGTTTACCACCATTATTTAAATGATAAAACGTTTTTTACCTAAAATCGTTAAGTTTTGTATACTGTCTTCTCAAAATTAAGTTTATTAAAGTAACGGAATTATTAATGCATGAAGCTTTCGTTAACTTACTTTGAAACAAAAAATTACCTGAAGTTTTAAATGTATACCTATGGTATTTTGTACAATTTAGTCATTTGCATAAGTAATGTTTTAGTTATAAGAAAAAAATATTATTCTATTTCGTGAACAAATAGAGCTTTAATAAATATTAAATGGATTGGACATAGATTTATATAGATCCATTAAATGAATTTGGATCATCAAATGTCTTATTTAAATCACCACTGTTTCCTCGTAAACTAATTTAAACTAAATCAACAATTCTTTCACACTCAATCAAATAAAGAACATCCACAACAAAAATCAATTTCCGTCCAATTTTCTGAATCAAAATTATGCGCTTCACCGTTAGCGTGTGACCATTACAAGAATGCTCATAGCATACACCGGGCGTCCCACACAGCCGGGATTTACAAAGCATCTGATATTTTCAAAACTAAAATGTCTTCCGCTTGCGAGCCCTCGATTTATAGCATTGTTGTCCACGACTCGAATAAGAGCTTGTACGACAGTTATCGCGAAGCAATGCCTCGAACTGTGCTTAGCATTGTTAGCTTAACCTACTCAGATTTATGTGGTGTAGGCTTTAAATACTTGTATTACAATTTACAATACAGAAATGGTTTTGAATAGATTGGATTTAGGATTATTATATTGAAAGGGTTTGGGACTGGATTTTACTTACAAGTTACAGTGAAAGATGTTCGAAGCCGGTGTAGATATTTATAGTTGTAGATGACAATTGCTTTTGTTATATTGTAATGATGACTGGAGAAATATAGTTTTAAGGGCTTTCTATGTTCTGTGTTGTAGGGCTAGGAAAATATCCGTCAACTAATAGAAATTTAGGTTGTTTTTAATCTGACACACTAATACTAGTCACTGACTCACTGTCGGTCCGATCAAAAGTGCGATGAATGTGATTAAAACGGTTTCAACACATCAAAAACAAAATATGAATCACTTATATCCTTCATAACTAGACCGTCAACTTTTTGCCTTAGGCGACCTCGAGCTTGATGTTATGAGCATTCTCAGAAATATTATACCCAGAGTAACCACAGATCGCTCTGACTAATATTCAGATGTGTAACTAAGATATAACTCGGAAATACCTCGTAGTAGCAATAGAAACACTTATATTAATTACCCATAATGTAAGCAAATTACATCCGTTTGTTACTTAGAGTAAATAGTATACAGGATAATAAGCGAGGAATTATGTCCGTGATCGAACAATTTGAGACTTCCATAGCTCAAAAATGTATACTAGCACCTTATTTATTGCAATATGGATTTAATAACATAACATAGTTAATTAAACTGTATGCAACTTGTTATAAAAAAAGGCCTACCGGAATGGGTTACTGTGTTACACGAAGTGGTCGTGGAAGCAACCTCTAGCTTGTTATTAAATATTTGAGCATAATTAATAAAATTTGATGTTTGTGTGTGACTATAGAATATTATCTATTCTAAACGAACAAATCTAAACGGAAAACGAACGATGACTTTTGTATGTAGAATATCTGCTGCAAACTGTTTGTTTAATTGATGTTTTATAATTTTGGATTTATGATAATTTAAACGTTTTAAGATATATTATAGATATTTGAATTAGTAATCTAAAAGAATTCCATTACCCATCCATACTTTTAAAATCCGAGAATCCCATCACAACACACAACCAACAACTATTTTGATGTTTAATTGTTTTCATTTTCTTTTCACACAGTTGGTGGGCAAAGTAAAGATCCCAAATTATACAGTGCGTCTCCCAAATATATAATTATTTCATCAGCTTACGACTCGAGGACGGTCAGTTAGACTATTATGTCAGTCCGTTTCATTTTTAAGGTCGCCATTCGATTGCAACTGTGAAATGTAATTACAATATCTGTGACAGGTTTGCTTCGCCTAGAGGTGAAATTTAATAGTGTATGATTAAAATTCAAATTTAAGATATGCTGTCACTTTTATGTGACAAATTGCTCTGGAATTTTATACTCGGAACAAGTTATAGAGTCAGTGTAACTCGACATAAACTCGGTGCTAAAGTGTCTGTTCTATGTAATTGTTTTGATGTCAGATGCTGGTATTTTTATAAGGAATCTGACGGGTATAGTAGTGCTCGTAAACTGTGCAATATTGTCTTTTACTGGAATTTTCTCGTTCTGGGTTGCAGGTGATAAAATGTTAAAGAATATAGCTATGTTTGGTTCTCGGTTAAATATAAACAGTTTTATGGCGTCGCGTGATTGACAAAAGAAATGTCTTAAGGATTAATATCAGATGGCCACCAAAAATCGAAGATTAACTTATAACATATTTTGGTCAAAGCGAATTTTTTTGGAAAAAGGCTAGTATAATGAAAAAAGCCGTTTGTAATTTTATAGACCAGGCCCAAAAAGCATATAACACCTCACAAAATATGATCGAAATTCACAACAATATAGCTTCCAAGGAAATAATTTTCTGAGAAGGCAAGAATCTTATTTTCATTGCTCGCATAAATGTTTAAAACACGCGACGTATCTACTGCTTATCTTTCCTCGAAAGTTGTTATAGTTAATGAAGAAAAACAAGTTACTAGACCACTTGTACGAGCTTTATGCCGTTACCTGACGACTAGCACACAGTATATAGCCACCATTCCTGTGTTTGTTAGAAGTTTAGTTGTTCAGTACAAGATCAACACAATATCATTATCAAGCTTGATTATTATGAATATCGTAAATTTAATCCAAATCTTACTTAGCTTCTAAGAGAATAATGTTCAAAATTGAACTGTCTAGTAGTTTTTACCAGTGTAGATGTCTATGACAGCAATATTTCTGATAAATTACTTGTTTCTCCTTAAACAAAAAGAAAGACCCCTAAACATTCAATTAGCCTGACAACAGAAGCTAATGCTAATCCAAAGAAACTTAATTGGACCCAAACTTACATAACAACAATGGAATCCGTTGTGCAATGCAATCTTGATAACGGCAAACAAATAGACCGAATGAGATACGACAAAAGCCGAACCGAAGATTTTATCAGACACCCTCAAGTAGCCAACCAGTAATTAGGAACAAAATTCAACAACTTTATCTTGACGATCGAATGCAAACCTTGGATATTATAGGCTCATTAAAACTATATCGTACTATTAGAAAGCAAGGTCGTTGTTGTTTTGGTCGTGCGGGTTTGACATTTGTTATGGCACAGATCTTGTTAAGGCAATGTTTGGTTGAACCTTTAGTGGATATTGCTTTAGATTTCATAAGTTTTTAGTAAAAAAACAAAACCGACTAACTTAACTTCGACTCAAAATATACATAAAACAAAGCACATTTTTTAAGCTGATTTATAGAGAACCTGCAAATAGCTCTTAGTTTAGTGGTGACCTATTCTGATCCCATCGTATAGTTCTCGAGAAATTACAATTTAAGTTGAAACGCAATTTACACAAACAGCGCTAAATATCGTTCCAGTCTCCTATAATGTCATAGGATTTATCTTTGATCACGATCCCATAGACTCGATATCCATCCAATGATGTAACTTATAAAAACTACTACAAAACTTAGCTCCTAAGATTAAATACTCCTCTCATGAAACTCCTCACAGTTTTTAAGTAAGTACAACGCCAAGCAATCTTAGTAACATCCTTGGTGAACTGGTGGATTGCAGCAAGACAAATGCGGGACACGGGCTTGTACCGGTAACCGCCCCAGTTCTCAGGCTTTGTCGCCGAGCCCCTTTGTGACTTGACTCTATCTGGATCATGGAGCTACCGCCACTTATGCGTAAGTTTACTCATGATGCAGTATTGTTAGGAACATGTTTTGTTGCGGATGTGTCTACCGTGAATATTAGTTTCTAAATGTTTGGAATATGTTTTCGTCTAGATGTTCAAAATAGTACCTACCCTTTTCAAAGTTTCAAATTACTACCTACCTAATGTACAACAATAAAATGATTGTTGAGATAGCATATCGAATAAATCTATAAATTTGGACCTAAATACTTATATGCCGTATTTATTTATCCTTATTTGCATCAGTTACTTAAGTTACAACTCACAAAATCTAAATGCTCTTGCTAAAACATTAACAATAGGTACTTTCTCACAGTACCCTTCTCAATCTAGTTCTAATAATAACTCAAATGTGTCTCAACAGCATTCGCAACTGCAACTGCGTATTTCAAAACGTCATATAAACAATGACGCTAATTGAGTTCGTCTAAAACGTATCAATAAACTGGTTCAGTGTAGGCAGCGCTGGATTGTTTTAGGTAATGAATAATTAACCTGATATTTCATAATGGCCTGGCTTCCATAAATAGACCGGTTGCATAAACATGAAACAAGGAATTAATGTTCGATATAATGATGAATGAACTATGTGACATATTATTTTATATAAAGCTGAAAGGCCAATTGATGCGAAAGCTGTTGCGTTACTTTGAAAATATATAATGTATTTATATAACTGCCTCTTTGGTCTAGTGGTCGCAGGCGAGACTGCCGAGCGTGAGGTCCTGGGTTCGATTCCCGGGTCGGGCAAAGTGTTATTGGATCTTTCTGTATGGAAATTCCCATTAGCAGTACGGAGTCTGGAGCTGTGCCCGGTAGATAGCAATAGGCTCACCCCCTATTACATGGGAGTCAATAACAGCATCGGCGAAATGTGGGTGTACAATAGTACACCTCTGCCTACCGCTTCGGGGAATACAGGCGTGATACTATGTATGATGTTTTAATTGAATAGTTAACCAAATTTTATTCGTTTTAGAGAACCAATTTTACTGTACGAAAGAATTAGAAAAGAAATTACAAAATCAAAAAGTATCATAAAATCCGGTGTGGATTACACCTATGTTTTAATTAGGTTTAAATACTCCCGATAGCGTCCCTCGGCAAGAACGTCTAATTTTTTAAATAAGTAGAAGTCCAATCTAATCAAATTCTATAATCTATTTAGAAGGGATCAACATTAAGTATTTTTGCTCCAAATTTACGTAAATATACTGTCTATGCAAAGATTAAGAAGAAGTTATTTATATTTCATGTGAAATAAATAAATACTCATCTTTACTATCATGAGATTTGAGCTTCTTTTAGAATTTTATAGCTTTGAAAAGGTCACGATTAACTTTCATTATTACAGGAAAGTAACAAAGAAAATGATTAATCAAATATAGTTGCAACTTTGAACAGTCTACAGTGCTCTTCATTAGACCGGGGGTATACTGGCAGTAGAAAAAAGAATACTTGGTATCATGAAGCAACATCTAGGAGCAGCAATGCCGTCAGCAGCCAACATCGATAGCAGCTGAAGGATTGATTGATAGTGACACCGAGTATCATTCACCATGACACAAAAATAATTTGAATACAATACACAACCGCTGTAGGTGACAATATTAATCGCGATGCATGTGTCAATTCCGATCGCTCAGTTTTGCTACAGAATTTAAAATAAAAGGCATTATATAAAGTAAAAGCAAAATGTGGGTAAATAATCTATCGTTCTTGAATATTATTATATTCGTTCACCACTTAGCCAGGTACACCGCACTCGAGGCGTTAAATTTATAAAATCTTTAACGGCAATATTGGAATTCGCGGTTCGATTTATGCGAAGCTTGCATGACGGGAATCGTAATGAAGTGAGCGCGTTAAAATGCACATTTTTCAATAATTCCATTATGAGGGCGCGAAGTGGTCGGAAATCATTGATTTATTGATACCAAACACCTTTGGAATATTATTTTCTTGGTTGGTGCTCTTTGTAGCGGAGACGTTAATTTGTTACGTTGTCAAAATAATGCGTGTTGCAAGATTGGAAGATATTAAATTAAATAAATGGTTGTCGAACAAAAGGCTGCAGCGTCCGAATTTTTTTATTGATAGCTTATCGTAGTAGTTTATTTAATTGCTGTGTATATTTTTGGTGATCTAGTAAAACCCAAAGCTACTACTAAGTATCGTGATGTCTACGAGCTACCTACTACAATTTCAAAATATTACAGGTGCATTATTCACAACAAAAATGGCATCTTAAAATCTAATCTAACACCGTAAACAATAGAGTAGTTATTATAATTATACATTTTTGCATAGCAATTTCAACAAATACATTTCACATTTCACACACAACTAGAAATTAGTTGCATTGAAACAATAAAAACTGTTGAAACAATATCACAGACTGACAAAGACATTACTTCACAACATTAAACGCGGTCTCACAACGAAACGAGAATAAGTCAAAAACTTGCATGTTTTAAATTAATGCACCTAGATTACACACGCCAGTTCACAAATGTGTGGCAACGCTGCAATCTAGTGCAATTAAAACTTTACTGAAGTTTCTATACGAGTGCACCTTTCGCCCAAAATTTGCCAAGTTGGCCGAGTTTGACCAAGTTTGTTTGGCGTTTATCACAATGGAGCGTGGAAGTTCACCGCCCGGGGACGTCGTCGGAACGGCTCAATATTGTTTGGAACTTCAAGAAATATTGTGTCATACGTATTACGTACGACAATGTTCTAATATATGGTCCGTTGGAGAGAAATTAAAAAATATATACAATGAACCGAAGATACCTCTTTTTAGTATTTTATCTTAAAAAAACATTTTTCAGAAGCAAACATTCAATACTTTTCTAAAAGTTATTGATGTAGTTCCAAAACAATATATATAGATTGGTTTGAATGTATCTCAACTTAAAACTTCTTCATATAATATATAACCAAAGGTATCTTCTGTTAGATAACATTTAAAATTTAGGTACTGTCTCCAAAGAACAATAAATAATAATCGAATGTACACTGAACAAACTATTCTCGTTAACTAAATTACTTAACCAATTAATAAGGACTCCAACTCCCAAAGTCCTTTAGTGTTAAAGTACGGAGTTAATAATGCACTTATAATAAACTACTTAGATGTACTCTCCATTTGGCAAACTTCTTCAGGGCTCTTGAGAGACCTAAAGAGTGCTTCAATATTGCTTTTAAAGTTTATAAAATATTATCTTCATATATTGTCTACACTTGCGCCGCATGCGTCCTTACTTTGGGAATTTATATCAGCTGGCGTATCCTGAATTATAAGAACAAGTATCTATTATTACATGTCGTAAATATTCATGGCATGCTTGCATGCATATTCCTGATGTTGCATTAAGTCTGGAGATGAAATAAAAGTTGAAAAGTCACTACATGTCTTTATGTGCAAGAGAAACTTATGATTTGTGGCCGCTGTTTGCCACATTTAAATTTTTTTAATATAGGTATGAGTATACTGGTTCTTGTGTGCACATGGAACAATGAAAGTTTCAGTGTATTTGAGGTATAGCCCATTTTAATAAGTCTCAAAGTTAACCTACTTAAGTTTATTCAATTACTATTGATATTAAATGAAAAATCGATAATAACGAAAGGCGTGTGTTATTATTGAAATACAATACAAACAGTCACCTTCAAGTATGTCTACATTCACGCCTTTAAGTAATACACGAACCGATACATACAATCCAAGGCGAAACCCCTGCAGCTAAGCAAACTAGCCGACCAAACTTCCACCAAACTCGTAATCTTAGTTCGCAACTAGTTTGACATCCAATCAAATATATTGTAGTCTTAAGCAATACGATTGTCATTGATAATGATTAACCTTTGATCAAAATCTATAGGTTTGAAGCAATTCCTTGAAAACGTTAAGATGTTCTGATAAAGTCGTCGAACAACACAAAGCGTGAATATCTTATGTCTATTGAATTTTGTACTGTCGTAACTGTGAGGTAAGTAAAATGGTATAAGTCAGATAGGAAAAAAATATTGTCGCAACAAAATATTATATTAGAGATACTTAAATACAAATTATGCATGCAGGATCTTATTTTATAAGTTTTTGTGCGTGGTTTTTTGGAATGATTTTTTCTAGTGGTCAGAGGAGATCCGAGCAGTTCTTTATGGAAATTAGGCGTTAGCACTAAAAAAGTGTATTTTAAATATACATACATACATACCTATATACTGTACATTAATACGTACCTACTTATTATACAAAATACCAACATAATTTATATATTTTTTTACGACAAAACTAAATAATTGCACTCTACAGTATAATTTTTACCTCTTACTTTAGTAGGAAGAATACCTTAATTTAATACGGCATAAGAAAATCATACCCCAACACCAGCATTACCTGCTTGCTAGCTAAATAATTATTTTACTAAAAGTATGGGTTGTACCACTGCGTTGGTCAGCGGAACTCCGTCAACCCTACGAATTTGTTCACAAATGCCAGAGGTGTCAAACCAGGCGTGACAAATAAAATGGCGACCGCGCGATTGTACGGTCACCTCTCACTTTGGAATATTAGGAGCGGCGCTCAACTATACATATACTTAGCTAGATGATAGTGTATAGTTCACAATTAATATGATCAGAAAGATAATGTCATGATAATTTGTTCATATTTCTACATCAATGTAAATAAAGGCAGTGTTTATTTTCATTAGTCTATTAGTTTATTAGTTCATTAGTCTAGTGGTCGCAAGTGCGACTGCTGAGCGAGAAGTCCTGGGTTCGATTCCCGGGTCGGGCAAAATGTTATTGGGTTTTTCTGTACGGAAATTCTCAGTAGCAGCACGGAGTCTGAAACTGTGCCCGGTAGATGGCAATAGGCTCGCTGCGTATTACATGGGACTCAATAACGGCATTGGCGAAATATGGGTGTACAATAATACACCTCTACCTAACCCTTCGGGGAATACAGGCGTGACCCTATGTTATGTAAAATAAACATGCCATAGGTACCACGTAATGGAAAAGCAAACAAAATATTTTACTTTTCATTTCCAGATTTCACTTTGCTTAAAATAACTGTTTAAACTGTTTAAAGTAACTATAGTCACTGACCTATTTTCGCAGTGGATGTTAACGTGAAAATAAGTAGTTTAAAATAATTACAAACATCCAATAAAGTGATTATGATAATTATAGTTAATGTTAAAAAAAGTTAAAAAAGCAATTTACGGTTTAATGCAAAGAACCTCCAATAGAGCACACTGCTCACTGTCCGTTCTTCCTTATTCACACAGACAGGTAGTTTAGATAATAATATTGTGTAATTCAAAACTTTTCATAATAAATTGATCTGTTTTACTGTTAAGGTTCGACTTAATTCGTTGCAAAACTAAACGTGATTGCTTTTTGTAATATCGAGATAATTTGTCTCTAGTTTGACAGTGTTAATCTGTGTTCTGATGGTGTCTTGATTAAATTGAACACCAAATAAGTACTTGTATGTTAAATAGTAAATGAATAAGTTTATAAGTAATATGCGTTTATTTAGTAAGAATAAGCAATATGTTTTTTTATACTAAGGTTCCCTGGTTAACCCTCCCTGGTTTTAGCCATTTCAATTGATTAATTCAAGATTTCTTTAGTACCGCTAACATTTAACTAAATACTATAAAAAAGAATGAATTTTTTCTAAACGGTCGACACTGGCTCTCGGCGGAAATGTCTGGAAATCATGTGGGGAGAGCTTTGTCCAGCAGTGGGATGATGCAGGCTAACAGTAACAATAATTTTGAATTTTTTTTTTATCTTAACCTTAGTTATTAATATAACCAAGAACGGTGGTACCTAATGAAATGTAAAGAATGACCCGTAATACAATTTATGTGAAATAACATGGCGTTGAAACTGTTTTTATATAATTGCCAAAATATGCGGAAAAACGACGTAAAAATACGGTACTTTGTCACTGCTCTTCAAACATTTTATATATAGAGCGTGTGTTATAAAAGATAAAATCACTCGCTATTTTACAACTAAAAAAGAAGTGATTTGTTTTTTAAACACGAACTCCCTTTAATTTCGTCCGAACTATATGTGCGCCGTAACTTGTTCCATTTAGTTTCAAAATTTATTCACCAATTACACTGCGAAACACAACAACACAATAAAAGAGTTTACGACAAAGTTACCGAATTGAAAACAGAATTCAATTCAGTCATGTCTAAATTTTACAGTGAGGTACATTTTATTTCCAGGTGTATAAGTGTTCAAACAGTTTAATATAGGTGTGATTTACGAATCATACGAGGGCGCAGGTGTGAAGGATCCGTCCATTCAGTGGGTGCCGACAATTTGGCCAGTCACCACATTCGGCGGGCATAATTCACAAAATGCATTTACGGCTCGACTCGACCGCGATCCTGACTGAAGTGCTACTATTTAAATGTAATGTATGGATTTTTGGAGCATATTTTGTGTAAAATTTAAGTCAAACTCAAATATTTATATTTCAAGTAGGCCTTTACAGGCTCTAACGTTGTGTTTCTAGGTGCACGGTTCCAAAGTGGGGGGTAGGTTCTATAAAGAATAGACCGGCAAGAAACTCCATGGATTCTCTTTTAAAATAATTGTTTTATACTGGGTACAATCTTTTACGGTAAAGACTATGCGAGTACAATGCATTATAAAATTGGTATAGTTAGTTAAAATACACGCATTTGATCTTGATTAATTGCGGAAGAATTTTTAAGATAAATATGATAATTATGAATTGCATATAAGAAAGGCTCTAACTATAGGAACCTATAACTTTCTTCTTAATATTTTTTCTCATAAAATATTTATTAATGATACGTCTTTTATCACGACTTCACAACACTATAGGATTAATTCTACTGCGCATTTTTATATAAACGAATGCTTGGTCGTTATTTTGCACACTACCTAGAAATTCTATAGATTAACTAGTTGATTTAATATAAGAACCGAAATTAATTTTCGCATTTTAATGGATTCAGACATTATTAGATTCAGAAGAACAATTTCTTCAAATCCGAATTTCATTTTTATTTTCGATACGACTTAGTGTCGAGAACCATCCGAGTACTGCTAGTACCACAGTTGGGCAAAATTTATCGGAAAAGATTTGTGGGCGACGCCGATGCTGCAATTTGACTATCGGAAAATATATTTTATGACGTCCACGGCAGTTTGTTGGGCTTAATGGTGGTTTGTGAAGGTTTTTTTTTTAGAGTTCGGACGCGTTGACTGCCTGATACCGATTTGTTTGGTCCATGGAGATATTTTTGTATATTTTCTGTTTTGGTTATGGGTCCAATAAAGTTTGGGGAGCTTTGACTACTTAATAACCAGTTTGTAATATTAATGCCGAGTAATTCGTTATGTAGTGGAGATCTTAGCTATGTTTTATAATCGTTTAATATAATACCATTTAGTTTTAAGTTCAATGACATACTTTATAGTTTATGAAGTCTATATATACGAGACATTTTTAATGATACTCTAAAATTCTAGTAAAATCTAAAATATTAAAATGATCTTTCATTTACAGAATTCGTGAACATATTTGGAATATTTTTCATTTTCTAAAAACAAAAGCCAAAAAGACACTGTCTGATAGAACCTCGTTAATCACCAAAAACTAATATTCTATTCCTTCACTCAAGTAATTGCCATATCATTTTCGACTGTATATCAAAGAGTTAAAGTTGTTACTGAAGTTGCAATGGAGCATTTGTTAGTGTTTACTGCAGGCAGATGCTGTGTACAACCTGTTAATTACGAACAACTTTTGAAATAGGTACTAGTATTGCAATAATTGCTCAACAGGGCGCGCGACAGAAGCCAGTAAAAAGTGATACAAAAAAAAATGTTGCCCGTCTCAATATAGAACTTGTTGATTGCATGGGCAAATAAGTTAAGATGCGACAAGTCTTTGTTTTACATTGTTGCGGTAAAGATGTGACAAATATTGTACAAACAGCATAGTAGGTTAAGTTAAAGGGATCAGAAGATTCGTGCTTTGTAATGGAGCCAATGAACTAATTATTATTAAACATCAAAATCACCATTTTTTTCGTAGTTGTCGCTAAAAGCGAATAAGATCATTTCTAAAGGAAGATAAGTAGCATTCTACTATAGAGGAAAAACAATAAAATTCAACCAAAACTGTCAAGCAATATTCCCTAACCCTGTTGCTGTCAACAGCGAAGCCGATACAGAACACTTAAAGTTGAATAGCTAATGTAATAAATATATCTCATAAGCGCTTAGGAAACAGCGGAAAATTTTATTGGATATTATCGGTTTCACTTATATCCTACAGGCCTTAATTATATCGAACTATTCACAGATAGAAATATAGATACAGGTAATTTACTTGATTCAATACAATCGAGTCTCGTACTGTCTACTCTTTGACACAATACATTGAACACAGCAAGCCTCATCGTCCGTCAGCTGCCATCAAGGACGGTAAATATATCGAAACAATGTAGCTGCCTACAATTATGTGACCGCAGCAAAATTACCTGGACACTTGACTTACGAGAAAAAAGAGAAAATTTAAGTCCCTTTAAAAGTCGTCGAGAGGTCTAATCTAACTGGTTGTATTTTTAGCAATTATTATTACAGTGCCATATAAACAACTGGGCCGTGACGTCATCTTGCTAAATTACGTATGATTATGACCGTCAATAAAAAGACGTCCACGCCCAAAGTTTTAGTGACATTATAAATTAGAGCTTTTAACAGACAACTGAAATCTTTTATTTTTATTTATCATTTATTTTTCTTTATCAATTTTAAGATCCATAGGTAATCAAGAACTTATTTCATATCAAAATTTGTACACTTTAATTACTGCCATGCATTTAAAGTGGTCGGTAAATGAAAGGTTTCTATGAGAAAATTCCATGAACTTCCAAAAAAAGGTATCATTCGAGTTGTCGTTATGTTAAATATGGGTGTAGGTACAGTAGTACCATTTTGCCTAATCCTTTGGGAAATACAGGCGTTACGCTAACAAAACCAAAGATATATTTATCAACCTAGGCGCCTAGGCGCTAGGCGTAGGCGCTTTCAAAATATCGTGATTCTAGTTGCTCAATTCCAAATGTGGGTAAGTTCTATTTTTTGGAATGTTAATTTAGCATTTATTTCTGTGACAAACTGTACTTACGAAAAGACGATTACCTTGATACAACAATGTACAAACAACGCCAGGAATGTCGGCTATTAATACATTTAGCAGGTTCAGTAAAGCGCATGCTTTAAATCTAATGAAACAACCTACGCAATAATATGTAGTTGGACTACAGATGCAATTGTAGAAAAATCTGCCCCCACAACCACCTGCTCTTGATTAAAATGGTCAAACGACATTACCACGTCACCTATTAAAATAGTAACTTTGAAGGGTTTTTTTATTAGGTGATCCTACTAGTCATTTTAACGGACGTCTAGGGAATTTTATATGGGACGATACGGCAACAGGTACAAGTGTGAATTTTCTTCGACATCGATCACAGTAATCGTTTAACCAAAAGTGTATGATAAAAACATGCGTGCGCATTAATCGATCTTCCATCCAAAACATGCGCATACCGTTTACATACTTTTTTGAAACTTCGAGATTTGAGTATATTTCTAGATATTAGTACTACCAAGTGTTATATATTTGTGTCGCAATACAAATAGCTCCTCTTATGTTCCTATAATGCGCGAATGAACTGCGCGGAAAAAGGTCAAATTTTGACTAGATGATTTTATAAACAAATTAAGTTAAAGGACTTAAAAAAAGAAAGATTCAAAGAAACAGAAAATCCATCTCTAGAAAACTGACTATCCAGTGAAGAGATTAGGGCAATATTCCTTTGTCTCATAGTAGTGAATTTGACATCATGACGTATCAAGCTAATTTAAATGTCAGTCAAAAGGATTTTATCAAATAAAACTTTTTCAACCTTTCTAGAATTGCAAACATAATATTCTCTCGAAGGGTCCGAATTTTAAACAGTATTTTGCTTATAACATCATTTCACAGTGCAATCGTTATGAGTTCTTCTGTTTTTTCTACTACATGCGAGTATCTGATAACCTGGCTCTTGCCAATGTCTAATTTATTTACTTTGATCTTGGCATGTTGAATGAAATGAAGTGATTTATTTTTTTATTACTTTCACAAGTGATTTTATATATGATAGATGGTCCTGCTGTTGCTTGCTCTTCTGTCACATGTTATTTGGAGTAGGTAATGCGACTTCTTCTTTTATTAAGCTCTAACAAATTTCATATCAAAATTATTATTTTCTACTCTGTAATGTTAAAAATATCGTGTCCACCTCGTAAACCTCCCGTCACCAGTAAAAGACACTTACTCCCGTCAGTGTCACATAATTGTTGATGGCGTGGTTATCGTATACCCGTTCAACTAGTTATCACAGGAGCCAGGTGTCGCGTTAAAAATAGATCATAAATATAGGAGCATAATTGCTATTTTAAAAGCGCGCTTTAATTTCCTTTGGAGCAAATTAATCTGCAACCTGCCATGTGTCATTACGGAGTTATTTTATGTGCCTTTACCTTATGCATCTTTAATGTCAAGATTGAAAATATAGGTGATGTGCTATAATTGCCAATTTCAACGGAATTGCTGCCACGGTGAAAGTAAAAAATTTTAAATTGGTGTAGATCCCGCCGAAGATAAGGCCACCTTCTCTATTCTTGTGGGTTTTTTAAAGAACAAAGAAATTATGTCAAGAGCTTTGGCAGGAGCAGTAATCTATGTGCTGATAACATATAGTAATCGTTAACCCTTTGTTCATTTTTTTACTGTAATATTAAAGGTTTTACTATAACTAGATGGACATCAAGTTCAGCAGTAGCCGTTATATAGACCAATTTGTTTAGTAACAAGGTATGGAAATAACAATAATTTAAGCTAAATTAGCAAAGTTTTAATTAACAAACCCTAAAATAAGTGCCTCAATATGATACATCATTATTAGGAGTTCTCGCTGCAAGTTAAACATATTTTATTCAATGGCATAACAGCGACATTTCCGTAGTGCTTGTGCCACAATCCGATATTTAGGTTACAACCAAACCGAGTCTATTGTGCAAAGTGAAACGTTGCCGCTTAATGTGTGGGGCAAAGGATAGACTGCCACAGAAGCTCCTTAATATATTTGTCTGGCTTGTTACTTTGTTTGGAGACTTTGCAATTGCTGTTTTTATGCCTGCTGCAATTTTTCCGTATTTCTAAATAAATTACTGTGTTGTTCTTTTGTTTTACTGGTAAGCTTTGGACTGACTTTTTTCAGTTGGCAAATTCTAGATAGGACCCAGTATCAACTTAGTTCATATTTTAAATATGCGGTAGGTCAGCGATATTTACGACAAATTAACTAATTTTATTTCTCCATAACAAAAAATGCTTCATATTATTAGTGAGAATATAAATATTAGGTAATTATTCATCTACTTGACACATCCTTACGATAATTTTTTATCGTATATATTACTGTGAATTTCGGTATAAGTGACATAATATTTTGTTATTTTTGTTATATTTATTTTGTTATGCAATAATCTCATCGTCTATCTATATATCTATATAAACTAGCTACTTTTCACGCACAAATCTCTTCATCTCATCCCTCACGCCTCATCTCAGCTATGTTTTATTCAGACGCGCGACTCGTTAGCGTGGCGCATTGTGGTCGCTAAACAAACCGACCACGGTCCCTCAATGCATGCTTGATTTTTCAACAATAATGTAATTCCACCATCGCGGCTCTCGTTCTAAGAGTGACGTTGCCAAGTTTTGATGAGTTGACAGCTCGGTGAACATCCATTATAATATCATGACTTTCTCCTGAGGGAGTATGCAGAAACTTCCGAACGCCACGTGCTATCTTGTTCTAACTTAAAGACTGTATACGTGTCTGCCTTCCATATCCATGTCTATTTTCATACATGGGTATCTGTTTTCGTATAGGTACTTCATGAACCAGTTATATTTCGGATATTGACACTATCACCATGCATGCAATATGGGTTACAGTACATATAAGCGCTCAAGAGAGTTCTGTCGCCTTCACTGTTCATGCCTTGATCACATCTTATGACGCCCCACTATCTCCAAGCCGTACTGTCTGTATTCTCTTTTTAAAATCTAATGCAAAATTATTAGGAAACAAAACGGGAATGACGTCAATAAAGCTAGACAAAAATAAACACGTCACACTCGTCCACCACTCAAAGTAAGAAAATTGCAGTTTGATCGATCGTTATCTTCTATTTTGTCATTGCATGTCATATAAAATACAAGCCCTACGACCCTTAGTAACACACAAAATCGCGACCACGTTAAAAACTTTCTCAGAACACGCAATTAACTTGTCATTAACAAAATCACCACATTTGCCCTCTATATAATCATGTGTTTACTGTCATCAGACCTATATATATAAACACCTGTGATAATCAAGTTTAAAATAACACGTTCCCCTTCGTACGTCGTTTCTATTTTGATATGTAATTGCTTTTCACCCCACAAATCATTCGCACGCAGTTATTTTTTCCAATGCCTAATTTGCTCAACCCTTTTACTGCTACAGAAACGGAAGTTTTAATTGCATAGTTTTGTATTTATGCACAAATTCGTAGCACTGATATGACAAGTACAGTTGGAAAGAAAATGTTTAGCGTTTCTTTGTTTATGTATGAAATTGTTATTATCATAGAAAGAACAAACAAAAGAGGCTTTATAACATTTTCTAAATTTGAAAAGAGGGGCCAGGAAAACGAATTAAAAAAAAATTATGATACATCATACAATTTCACAAAAAAGAATACTTGAAATCAACAAATGAAATAAAGTAACCTATTGGAATATTTATCATATCGCAGATAAACTCGTTACACTTCCTAGATAATATCAAGCCGTTCTAGACACAATTTATCGCTAATTAAATGTCCATATTTTATCTATTCTATCTACATCTTACTTAAGATATCAGATAGACTTCAATGATAATCCTGAGACAGTCTCCGGATGTGAAAACAAGTTTTAAAATGTTTCTTCAATAAATCGTAAGAAAATCTCGCACTGAACTATTAAATATTTATTAAGCGATAATAATGAAGGTACAAAAGCAATTTCATCAAACAAAATTACCGGACATTCTCTGGTTATTATTTCATGTGTTCAACACTGCTGGGTTAAGGACCTGAAAGTTAATGATACAAACCCTACCATTAAATGTGTCACAATGCCTAAAATGTATTGAACTCATAAATCTTCTCTATTTCAAGGGTTTTTTTTTTTGTTTAAACATTGTAAAATACTTTTTGTTTGTGTTTTTCCTTTATAAAACTTTACAAAGCGCCCCAATTATATCAGTAATTAAAACAGCTCAATATTAGAATATGTTTTTTACGTACACAAAGGGAACATCACGACAAATCTACCAACAGTCAAACAGGTATGATGACTTCTATGTATCCTTGAATATAGAGAAAACTGCCACAAATGGCTATAATCAAAAGATAACTGACAATCACAAATCAATATATTCGCCTACAAAAAAAAACTAAAACATTGTTTGCACCGTCTGTACTTGCCCACAGTTGGGTGATTCAAGAAAATGTCCGGCTAATTACAGTCTAGCTACCATTATAGAGGTAATTTGCTTATTCCTGTTTTGATGGCAATTCGACATCTGTGCAATAACTGCTATTACAGAACCTCGAACATATAACGTTGCGTTGACCAAGTAATTGTTATGAAATCTGGAAACTTACCGGACAAAGTCTCGTTAAATATGGACCTCGATGATTGCTGCGGTGAATTCAAGCAGGTGGTGTATTTATGCTTACGACATCTGCTCGTAGTCACGTTTCCTGTTGAAGATAAATAACATTGATTCGATTTTTCAACAGAAAATGTTGAATATAACTCCGGGCTGCGTGTTCGGAAATATACCCGGTAGATGGCATTACGCTCTTCACCTATCACATACGACTGAATAACCGTAACTAACACTTCTGCAACCCTTATTTATTACCCTTCTTGCTCTTATTTCCAAGAGACAGTATGGGGATTCACGTGATAACCCGTACCGAGACGACGAAAGAAGAATCGTCTTGAAACAAAAGATGATTCTGCTTTATAGCGCCTCATTGGTCTAGTGGTCGTAAATACAACAGCTGAGCGTGAGGTTCTGGGTTCGATTTCCGGATCGAGAAAAGTGTTATTGCGTTTTCATGCATAGAAACTCTCAGTAGTAGCATGGAGTCTAGAAATGTGCCTGATAGATGGCAGTAGGCTCGCAGCCTATTACAAGGTACTCAATAACGGCATTGGTCTAATTTGGGTGTAGAATAGTATACCTCTGTCCAACCCATCAGGGAATATAGACGTGATGCTATGTTATGTTGTCTTTGTAGCGCTTATTTTCTAACTCTTATTTTTAAGCTCGTCCCTCTGATAACAACATTTTAAACTATTCAGTACTTCAGCCTATACTAATACAAAATCGTAATTTCGAAAGCTTACTAGTACTGCGTAATCATTTCGCATAAATAATTCAACTCAATTTGATTTCAATCTAGTCACAATACTCAATTAAAATCCATTATGAATCAGCTCAAATATTGAATATTTTACTTCTATTAATGTCCAATAACAATGAAAATGCCAATCGGTTACATTATGGGTCTATTTGATTTCATATTGCAATACCGACAGACATCGAAACTCATTGTAATTATATCTCTATAGTAATATTACATCGGCCTTGTCATAGTACAAACGGTAGCCCGAATACAATAAGCTAATCATACGCTTGCTAGAAATTCTTGTAAATAGTATGAGACACACTGATGTCACGATCGGGAAGCAATTAAATTAACAACAGGGCATTTTAAGGTGATTATAGGTTACAATTAACATACACAAGGTACAGGTACAAGGCACATTTGTTCGGTGTAATCTATGTCACATAAAAAAACCAAAGATAATATACCTACAATAATTATATATTTTATACCTTTTCGGGAAAAGTAAATAATTACATATATCTTTCAGTATACCTCTACCTTACGTTGCGGAGACAAAACTAATAATAAATAAAGTGGGTGTATTCTTAATTTTCTTCTCATAAATGGCTTGATCAATTTTGATGATTTTCTTTTTGTACTTTTGGTGTCACCTGGATAGTTATTAGCTATAGGGTTCAACACTGGTAGGTGGCGCTGTTTTCGAAGTTGTGGGCAACAGCTAGTATAATATACATATATATATATATATATATATATGTATATATAAAAAACGATAAAACATTTGGCTGACCATCTGTTAAGCCCATATAGCACGTTATAGCGATAGAAAGATAGATGAATGGACCATCTATTCACGTACATCGTACGGCATTTCAATATTATCGCGAACCTTGTCAGGTGAACAAAGGCTCGAAAGCTTAGAAATGAAGTGGTGTCGTTAGTTGGAAAAGCTTATGTGTTCCATTCACCCTTATTAGCTGGCAATAAGGACCATTTTCGTGTGTATTCAGTCAAAGAACGGATAATTATGTCAAGGATGCGTAACGGTCAGTCCATTTGACAACCGTCCAACCTTGGACTTCAGCTGCTAACAAATCTTTACGTTCTATTTGATAAGAATGATTTTAATTAAAGTTATTCGATACCCACTCATCGTTACAATACACAATAAAACGGCAATTAATGTTATAGAAAACAAAATAATTTTTTACTGTGACAATTTTTACTACAGTACTTACTTCTTCATACTTTACACATCCTTTACACATCCTATAAGATAAAACCCACTAACTGCCTCATTGGTAACAAATGTGGGTGCTGAGCGTAAAATCCTATGTTCTATCCCCAATCGGGCAAAATGGTAGGTACCCAACAAAAAAAAAAATTCGTCACCAGTCATACCCAACAGATGGCGATAGGCTGGCTTTCTATTACATAGATGCTATTTGCTATTGCTATGATTAGATGAATCCATGTTTTGCTAATTACGTGACCAATGTTAAACAACGCGGGCGAAGCCGCGAGTGGAAGCTAGTTTGATATATAATACATAAAGAATTTTGTTCTCCTTGTGGGATTTCCTCGTCATAACATTATTTCCAGAGATCTTCAAACTTACTAAAATACCGTCTTTTGTTCAGTAATAAACACCTACGGTCAGATTTCAACGTGCATTTCTCCCAAAACACACAGAGGTTAATGCGTCAAATATTCTACGACTCAATAAAACTGGATTTTATAGCCACGTCATATTAAAGGGCGTTTCATTAATTTTTAATTAGAACATTCGACTTTATACTTTTTAATTAAGCATTGTGGTGCTGTTAAGTTTTATTGCCTACTAACTACGCTCTCCAACGAAATTATGTTCAACGTGTTGAATAAATAATATTGCGCGTAGGGGTTACCCTTTAAAACTCTATTTTTATGTTGTTTATTCAATTTACAGTGGCCAATTTAGAAGTTTTTGGTAACCCTAAATATTTTAAAGAGCTTGTAAAATGTTAGTGGTGTATTAAAATTTTTTGTTGTGTAAATTGAATAATCTAATGAAAAGGTTCTGATTGGTTCTTTGGTATTTTTATTATTTTCTTTAATGTTAGCAGTTTTATGTTCGGTTTTACGAATGAAAACCTTCATAAGAGATGAATTTATATCTGTTAAGGTAAAAAATTAAGAAACAGTTTATGACGTCTTTGACTGAGGGAAATGTGACACCAGAGCCAATGTGATGTTAAAATGTTGACCCTATTCTATATAAGTTTCTTATTTTATTTTCATGCTTGCCACAGGTTTATGACTTTTTTTGAGATTAATTTATAAAACGTAGCCGAACACTGAACAAGCCATCAAAGATAAAAAGCGTTAGGGTACTCATGCCATAATTGTTTCACAAAACAAACACCGGATCCCACCAATTCCACCTACTAATCCCACCAAAACCCCTCTTATTCCCACTTAAATAAAGTTGTTAAAAACCCCTCAACACGTCCACGCAATGAATAAATTTGGTACAACGCCTGCAATAAATACGAAACATTAATAAACATGATGCGCGATATTTTACGCTGGAAGATTAAACTGATACCGTGTATGAGGCCTTTGGGAGGCGTTTAACTGACTTAGTTGGGACAAAGATAGTGGAAGGAATAGTATTGCAGATAGTTCACTCTATAGATATTCACGAATCAGACAGAATGAAGAAATCGATACAAAGAACTTAATTTTAGCGAATTGCCTCCAAGTAACCTCGGATTTATAAGATTTTAAAAAAATGTGAGAATATAATTTATCATTAATGTTTTTAGTGTATTTAGGGAAACCCCATAGAAAAAATATAACATTCGTTTTATGACTATCACCAATAACCTCGGTACCAATCAAATTTTACGAAAATACCTAATACATATTAATCAAATTAAAACGCTTTCCGTCGATGTTTCATTATAAATCGATTAATTTAATACTTTAGAAAATTTAGACAAGCAACAGTTTAACAGTCCAAAAAGGCCTCACACTTGAACACTAAATTTCTACAACGAAAAATTAAACCAAAGAAATGAGCCGTCTAGATTTTAATCTTTGACACATCATTGCAATATCCTGTTGTAAAGTGTGGAAAGGATATAAAAGTGTCTTAAAAAAAGTAGTGAATTTTCTGTAACGAGGACAATATGTTACGTACTGTTAGCGACTGGTAAATTATGCAGCCCCTACTGGGTCGTTCGAAAAACTTTAGTTTTGTTATGAAAATTTATGTAAGAAGGCATGCAGATTAGGTGCAGAATGTTTTGTATAATTTTATCCTCTTTTTATGGCGTTGAATAATATAGCTCAAGGCATTTATTTAGATTTGCATAGCTACATAATGTAAGGATATAAAAGTATTTCATTTTTTAGATTTTTTAAGTTTTCTACTTGTGACCATAACCAATTTTTAAGTATCGTGAAATGACGGTTTAGGAGATTTTTTCTATTGAGTGAATGGTTTAACTTATCATTTTTAGCAAGCAATTAAAGTGGCTACATAAGCCACTTAAATTGCTTTGATAGATAGCGATAATTATATGAGTTCCTGTTTATGTACTTTTGTTGGTGAACGTACCTACTTGATGTTGATGCGAGCTATAATAATATATTAAAACAAAAGAGTTAGTACATTAAAAGGGTATAACGAAACGTTCTTATAAGAAAATAATGTTCCTATAAAATAAACTTTAACGTTATTTCACCATTCGACCAAATGAAGCTCGTACCATTATCCACGTTGCCCTTCCACGGACATACTTTTAATGCGGAACAGAATTTCCAACGTGTTTGTTTCATACATGGCATTTTGTTGTTGTAGGACCGCCACCACCAAAACTTGGTAGACCTTCCTCGTCCCCCTCGAAAATATAAAATGTAGGAGCGAAGTGGTACTTCAACAAGCGAGAGGGTTCTAGGAAAATTGGATGCTTTATACGTGAGAGCATGCTTCATTTGTTCCTTGCTTGAGGCACCAGCACCCGTACCATTGTTTATGAGAACGGCCAATTATGTCTTTACAACACACTTTCTTCATACTTTACGGTATTTTTAGTCTGTACCATGCAAGTTATTACTAGTACTCATTAAAAGTTGGTCCTATTGTTGTTAATAGTCTTTTGTTTTTCTTTATGACGTAGCTTGCCGAGACTTGCAGATAAAGTTGTAAGGAGTATGGAAACAGAGCTCTTACAGACGTATACATTTCAAAGTAGAGCTAAGAACTAAAACAATGTGTGATATGATTGTAAACATACTTGCCTATATCTTGAAATTTAAAGTTAGTGTGTTGATAGTTCAAGATAAATTAGATTACTAACTTCATTTGTTCTTCTCGATTCTCAATTGTTAATTTTGTCTTCTTCTACTTAGTGAATTTTGCTGATGGCATTATTGAACCTCATATAAAAGGGAGTGAGACAATTGCCACCTATCAGGCATAATACCAAAGTATATGGTTAAACTCATTTTTACAGTCATAATACGCTATTTTTTTAAAGTGATCGCAAGCGCACCTGCTTTGCGTGATATCCTGGGTTTCCGGATAAGGTAAAGTGATTCGCTTCAAAAATAAAAACAATAGCACTTCGAGATTTTAAATGTTTTTCATTTACATTTTGCGTATTACTATTTATTGCATACACAGTACTTACTAGCTTCAAGGAGTGACCGGTGAAGAAGGACCTTCACAGGGTATTATTACTACTAAATGTAATGTCACATAAAATCTCATAACTCAGCTGCACCTGTCGTTTACCGATCGCCAATGAAAATATATTTCATGGAAGTAACGATGACGTTGAGCTTATTCTGATGATGTCTGTGTTCAGATTATGAGACTTACGATTATGATATTGATACGAGTTTTTTTTAAACACTATCATTTATTCACGTATCAAACGTACATTGACAAACATAATTTTATGAAGGTTCGAGTTTCTAAATGCACTTACTGTACATGAATAACTGCACAAACACTCAGACCTACAACAACTATCTGTATGCAATAAAAATATTTGTTCCGTGCGGGAATACAACCTACGACACGTTTTTCAGCAATCAATCGCTCAACCACTGCGGCAACCGTGTCGTCTATGCCTTCAATTTACAGTCGGTTACAATTCGATAGTTGTTTTTGTTCTTAGCATGTAGATTTTTCTATATAATATGCCATTCTCTTTCATCTAGTCTCATAGGATTTCGTAAGGTGACTTAGAGATTATGTCTAGAGATTTTTTGCTGAGTACAGCAACTATCAGTACAGCTTTTCATTTGTTATAGTTAGGTATCGTATTTTCTAGGCGACCCGATATAACAGTGGACATAGAACTGATATTATTTTGTTTCCCGTAATCATATCATTACATGGCAAAGGCTTAACTCCGCTTAAGTGCTCTCAATTTAAAAATTTCTAAATGTGTAATTACTTTTCAAGTATGGGCTCGAAATAATTCACAATCGTTAAAGTATTTTACTTTAAAAGTAGGGTAGATGAAAAATGCAATATTAAGATTTTTGTAACAGACATTGATATACCATGAGTCGAAATACAAACAAATTTTTAATACACTATATCTCATGAACAGTTTGTACACCCAACTGAAATTATTAAATATCATTTACGCGGAGTATCTGGGTCGGTACAACCGTGCACAGAGCCGCGAGGGCAAAAGTGATTTTTCTAAATGCGTGCTCGGTTGTACCTTGCGGGGACAATTTACGCGGGCCGGCCGCGGCCGTCCAATGTGATTGTTAACTATGGTACAAAGATTACAAGTTATCTCCGATGAACTCGATACTGATGAATATCGGGTTGGAGTCTGTCTCAGTATTTTATGACTTATTATTACGTAACTCGTTTACACTTACGAGAAATTATCGTCCGTAATAAATAACAGTTGATTTCCATCCAATCAAAAGCTATCCGAAACGAATTCCGTTCTTAAAAAAGTCAAATAGACGGTAAAAAACGGTAATGGATATGATTGCTGCTATTTTGTTTTTATTTTAAGTTGTTGAGATAGCACAAAAGATCGTTCACCCTTCCTTGTCGGCTAAACCTTAAGAATATTATTATGACTTAATCAAGTAATCCACAAACATAGCCATAAATTTTATAATTGGCAACACAAAAAGTATGCTCGCCGACAAGAATAATAAAATTAACAAAATAAATCTTTATATTCGATTTTTGAAAAACAGTAAACGCTTTCGTTGTTCGATTTTTTGAGTTCCGGCTGCAATGCGGTGGTACGTAACCAAATACGCGTCAATAAGCGAACAAATGTGACAAAAACACCATGAAATCACTAATCCGACCTAATTTTGAACGCTATACGTCATATGAATAACGACTACAGAGCGTTAACTTGGAATCTTAATACGAATCCTTCAAAGCTCCTGCTTAAGCATTTAATTCTGAAGACCGTCGCCTCTTTTCTCAATATTTAATTAAAATAATAAAATTGATCTAGCTGTTATTAGTTATTTATTAAGATTGAAATGTTATCTAATAATTTATTACTTACGTATTTATTATGTATGCAGTATATTCGAAAGCTTATAAAGTAATGTAATATTAACTCTTCAATTTAACTGCGCAGTTACAATGTGGGAACAGCTAAAGTAACCGTTAAAAAAAAAAACAAGACTAAATTATTATTTTGTATTTAAAGTTTTGCTGCAATCGCCACTAAAGAGCAACTATGAAGGATATCGTAAATTACTTCACGTCATGTGAACGCAACGCTGACAAATGACATGTGTTTGGTCCCAATGTTTTATTTTTAGGACGTCCCACACAGGGCCGTTATCAAACCGTAGTGGGGCTCCAACAAACGGACTTCGCGTTCAAGGGGCCTTACCGACGAATTTCTGATGCCGAATAAAGAACTACCTTTACTTTTTATTTATTTCGGTTTAAAACTTTTGCGCTCGACTGTCTGCAAATAAGTATGAGATCACTACTTTTCTGTATTAATTTGGATATTTTTGTAATACGATTTTCATGGATGACATGAAAAAGTCCAGAAGAAGAACAATACAAAATATATATAGCATCACGTTTACATTCTCCGAAAGGTTAGACAGAGGTGTACTGATGTCCATTCATATATCGCCGATGCCTTTATGAAGTCTCATGGTATTAGAAGAAAGCTATTGTCGTCCACAAGGGATAATCTGAAAAAAAATCTGAATAAGGATTCGCCCAATCAAACTACAAGACCAAGGAAGCAGACACAAAAAAAAAACATAGCGTCCACCCATAATTTACACATAAGTATTAGTTTGACATATGCTAACAAGAAGAAATACCTGACTTTAAGCTCGTATACATGCCATAATTTAAGAAAGATGAGATTTGTATTGTATTGTAATTTGATTGATTCATATGACTTTAGTAATACACCTATTTACTTTCCAAAGGCTTCGGGGGCTTATTATTTTTCTGCGCCCTAGTTCCGCGGCTGCTGTTATTAAGCCCCTATTAAATATATCTACGTATATTTGTGAAGTAATGTGAGATATTCCTACAGTGTATTAATAACATGAAAATAATGGGTCAGAATTTAAACGTAATTCAAATATAATTCACCTACCATTATTTACTTCAAACGTATGTTAAGCGTATAATAATCGTAATGGCTCTAATAAAGACATAATTTTTGTAACTTAATTTTTTTTGTGAGTTCACTAATGAATGACCATCAATCTGAGATCTCTCGTACAGATAAAATGTTAAATGAACGTTTGTAAATTGAGTGTCTAGATATAATGGATAAAGTGTAGCGTATGTTTAGTAGCTTGAGGCTATATCCCATGATTTTGGAACATCAGGAAACGAAGATTATTTCATGTAACTTCAATATTTATGTGTTTAGGTACGGAACCTACTACTTATTTATATACATTTAATAAGCATATTCATATAGTTTAGCTTCCAGTACCTTAATATTGTGAAGAAACCTTCACACCTGGGAGTATTTCAAAGATTTCCCAATGGTGTATGCATTCTGCCAACCCACACCAAAACCTGAGCGATGAAGTAAGGGCTGAATCATTTTCATTCTAAGAAGAAGATCATGCTCAGAAGTGGAACAATAATGAACTGAATTAAAATAATATTTATCATCGAATTTGTTGTTCAATTGAGATTACTAGATATATAGATACATGGTTTGATTTTTGTGCATCTTTTATGGAATCAATTGGAATATTATAGAAATATCAAAGAACTACGATACGATAATATTTGTAGAGTAATGCTCTAGGCTGGTGGTATTAATCTTAAAAATAGCTATGATATAGATAAAGCTGGCAAACTAGTAGACTAGTAAACTTGCTCGCCTTTATTAGGACCCACTCTACCAATATAAACACACCTTCAATGTAAACGAACTTCAGTATATTTAACGGTCTTGATATTTCTGCTTTGACACGTTAATGCTATAATGATTTAATAATGAAATACTAACGAATTATATGTTGAGTTCGCGAAAGCACTAACAATATTAACGTCAATTGGCGATACTTTAAAACGACACCTTTACTCACCTAAACGAGTCGCACATTTGCAATTTAAATTGACACCATCAATAAATTTACAGATGAATAACTTAAATATCAACTGAAATTCAAACTTATATGACTTGATATAAGACTCATGTTGCAGTTTCTGCGGTGCACGATGATTTGCAAAGTATTCCCCACAAAATTATTTAAGAGCCGATTACCATAACTGAAATACAAAAGCTATAATATGTAACTAATTTTAATAATGATTATGTTTTATGAATATATTCTCATTTTAAGCGATGCTTCTTTAATCGTTTTATAACAACGTCTTTAAAGCATACATCGTAATGCTCTGCATGTACCCATGGGCAAGACACGACAATAATAAATAATGCTTTAAAACCTGTCCACCCACCTTAAGTCTATGGAAATAAGGTTGAAATTTAAATAATAAATTTCAGTATCCAGAAAGTAAAGTATGGTTAATATTGTTAATATTTTTACAAAATGGCGTTCCCGATTACACGGAATTACAGAAGCTTTAGTCTACTTTTATATGCACAGTAGCAAGCCCTTAAGTTTTTAGAGTTCCGCATTCGGCGATTAAGGAAATGCATTTAAAACAAGGTCTAATATGGTTTAAGAGTACGTTCAAACATGTTTTTTTTTTTTATTCCAATTACCTACTTATATTATTCTGTATAAATCAGACTAGATTCCATAGCCAAGTGCAAATGACTTAAAGAAACTTCGGAATTACCATAAACAGTTATTTGAATACATAAGTTGGAACTGCTACTTAAGTGGGTTCCCTACACAGTACACAAAACTTACTTATAAATCGTAAAATTACAAAAATGTTAGTACGGAATAATATTCTTCTACCGCCTTGTCTGGATGTATGTTCAGAAGATAGTGTGTGGAATTTATTATGTATAGATATTAAGCCTTTATAACTGTAATACTAGTAAGAACTTACGGCACGGTTGGCGCAGTGGTTGAGAGATCGACTGGTGCGCTACGTGTAGCGGATTCGATTCCCGCACGGAACAAATATTTGTATGATCTACAGATAGTTGTTTCGGGTCTGGGTCTTTGTGTATGTGAATACACACCGTGCCTCGGAAATCACGTAAAGCCGTTGGTCCTGCACCTGATCTCTCTCCGGTCGTGTGGGATTGCCGTCCAATCGGACTATGAGGGTGAAGGAATAGAGAGAGCACCTGTGTTTGCGCGCACACTTGTGCACTATAATATCTCCTGCGTAGTTGGCTAATCTCCGGTGAGATTGGCCGCCGTGACCGAAATTCGGTCAGGAGGATATTATTATTATATATTATTACTAGTAAGAACATCGAATTAAAACTTCCAATTACCAATTGCTGGGCAATTTTAATTAGTTACAGATCTTTATTATACATATATATCACACAAAGATTCCATCCAATATAATATGTTTTAAAACTTACAGAACCCAAATTATATCAACATCATATAGGAATATTTGTTTGTATAAATGTTTGTTACCCCTGTACGTTTCTTTAAAAGCTTTCAATTATGAATTTGACGACGTTTGCCAGAAACTCTTCTCTAGGCCTGGGTAATATCGTCTTTACGCTGTATTGAATCGTATCTATATATCGGTTTAGAATATCAGATATCGAATCTATATATTTCAATATGTATATATTGATCGGAATCTATGGTACTCGGAAACTAAAGTAGTACCACATGTTACTGGCGTATCGGGGTATTGGTTGAATCTATGATATTCTGGAACGTGGTGCAGCGGTTCGGTCGAATCTATGTATTCAGAGTATCATAGATATTTTACGTTATTATTATTTTGTGGTTCTGTGCAGTGCCACTCGAGCGATATTGTAATACATAGTTTGTACGCCGTCCGATATATAGATATTGGATATTGTGCCAATATATAGATATTGTATCTATATACGATTTGTATCGCCCACTCCTACTCTTCTCCTCTTAAAGTTAAAGCAGGTAAATTAATATCATTTTCAGCTGTTTTGCAATATATAATAATAATACTTAAAGCTGTCGTAATATGTGGATATACATAGATTTTTATTTCATTTTTACCGGATTCAGTCACGTATGAAATGTGCATTATTATCCGACATTATATTTTCAAAATACGAGGTGAATAAATTATAGGTATTTAATTTACATATAGTATTATAAAGTATATTTTTTTTTTCTAGTTTATAATAGGTGAAAAAGCATCATGGTCTTTGCTAATTTTTGAAAATTCATATATATACCAGAGAAGTATTGAAATAATAGAATCCATAGTACCTAGTAATGATAGGTATATACAAATCTAGCCCGATTATAATGAAATTTTGCCTATTATCAACACCGTTCTTTCTAATATCTAATAAAAAAGTGACAATCGTAAAATTTGAATAAAGTTCAAAATTCTTGTTAGCTACGATCCCATGATTCCCTTTCCCCCTTTTATGAAGACATACTCGGTCTACAAGGAAATTCTAAAAGCAGTTATGACGTCACAAATAAGTAATATTAATACGCCTAATTTATTAAACCTTTTGCTTCAGACAAGCTTTTGCATATATTTTAATAATATGATTCATATTTATTCGAGTTATCATGATTACTCAGTCCACTTAATTACAAAATCGTAAACTTTTTATTTTGTTATAATGTAGACATTACGAAAATCAAATACTTCCTAATATTTGTTTAGATTGAGCGTGTCCAATCGTAAAACTGTAGGTAAATAAGTACCTACCGATATTTAAACGTTTATTGAACCTTCACGTAATTTAAATTCGTGGCACAATCCAAATGACTTGCGGCACGTGTATTTAGAATCATTTTACATAACAGCATCACGTCTGTATTCCCCGAAGGGTTAGGCAGAGGTGTACTATTGTACACCCACATTTCGCCGATGCTGTTGTTAAGTCCCATGTAATAGGGGGCGAGCCTATTGCCATCTATCAGGCACAGTTCCAGACTTCGTGCTGCGACTGAGAATTTAAACCCAATAACACTTTTCCCGACCCGGGAATGGTACCCAGGACCTCACGCGAGTTGCAGTCGTGCTTGCGACCACTAGAACAACGTGCAGTTCTCTGTATCATTTTCTGATCATACCTATGTACAAATATTGATGTTTTAAGTACCAAGTCTTGTTCGTTGTTAGCCGATAGCCGCATAACATTTAACCACGCACTGGATGAACTGTCCAATATTCTAAATGCTGTGATATCGGTATCAGTTCAATCATCGTCATTTTCCTAAAATGTTTAATTTCTAGTGAACCAATCAGCTCCTGAGCCGAGTAACCTTACAGTTGCCGCTATGATATGGTGTCACAATTCACATTTCTTTGGGATTTCTGACCTAAAAGTGAGTACGGTGCTATACTCTTGCATCTCGTTTTAAACACGGTTACTGCTCCACCATCGGCTTGAACATTGTCTAACTGACCATACAGTGTAACGGACGCAAACCAACTATGACCCTCTTACTTCGCTTCACGCCGACATAAAAGCAAGGTCACACTGGGTCTCTATGACTGATGTTGACGCGAGTCGCCTTTGACTCCGAGTCGCTCAAACGTCGATCTAGCTCGAGGCACGCTCGTATCTATAGTGCGGAAGATAAAAGGTTCGATTTTATAACATAAACACTGCTTTAACCCATTAGCTAATGAGTGGACACCTATGGACGAAAACAATACTTATGTTATCTGTTAATAATGCGAATCACATATCTATCAATAACACAATATACAACAGTAGGTATTAAACACGGCGTAGTAAATGGCACGTGTTTCATCGATGTTTTTAACAAATATATATTATGTACCAATTATAAAAAAAAGACCCAAAAAATTTCGCTCAAATAAAATCCCTATATCCAACAAAAACCTTCGTCATTCCATCACCCAAGAGAGAGCGAAAAACGTCGCATATCACCAGCCTGTGGCGAAAAAATAAAATATGAACAGATAAAGGCAGGACTATAAATCGTGCACGCATCACATCGGTCGACGCGCCGCTGGCCATAATGATTCATTAAGTGCCTCCCTGGGATTACCTTTTTGTAATTGAGCGATGATGCGAGAGCCGTATCACTGCTTCTCTTTTACTCGAGGCTCGAGTTTTAATCAGAAAGCTAGTGGTAAAGCGTTTTGTGGTTCTTTTTCTGTGAGACCCAGTGTTGTATACTATGTGTATACAACACTGGGTCTCACAGAAAAAGCTTCTACTCTCACAGAGAAAGCGTTATAACTATTGAATGTTGTACTTTTTCATTTAAAGAATTCTGTGTCAGGCTCGTAGTGGTCATAATATCAGCCAGGTTATTTCTTTGAAACTGTGAGCGTATCATGTGCCTTCGATGAAATAATAATTAATAGTATTATTATAGCGGTGCAAAACAAATCCATGTCTTTGCAACATAACAGTTAAAACAGAAAATAAAATAATACGTATCAGTTTTGTCGGTTATTTCCTCAATGTAAAGGAGCATCGTAGTAACCTTTTAATTAAAATTCGTCCTACCAACTAAATATATAAATAAAATAGGAATTTAAAAAAAAATGAAAGTCGCGTCAGTCGATTACTTATAACGTAATCTTTAAAAGTATTAAACGTCCATCTTACCGTACATTGACCATGACTGACCATGACTCCAAACTATACGGATGTAAGCAAAACGTTGGGTAACATCGCACTGTATTGACGGCACATGTCCAAATTTTTTGTTAGCTATTTAGTTAATCAATTGAATCAAATCTATGGTCAATTAGTGATATATTTCTGACATGATGTAGTCACAGAGTAATATGTTTCTTATATTATTTTAAACAGATTCATAAGTAACCGAATTTTGTAAATGATAGCTCGTTTATTTACCAAAAAGTTTTTAGCATTAACCCTTAATCGATGTTTAAAACGTGGCTTTAATTAACTAAATAAAACTGGAAGTATAATCATTCTAGTAACTTATAATGCAGCACATACCTACGTTTAATTTTACAGAAAGTTCAATTAACGTCACAATGGCAATTTAGCACTAAATGTTAATACTTCATCAGAGTTTGAAATTCAGAGTATATTTTATATTGGAAGACATTATAATAACACGCCATAAACCAACTAACAAAAACTTAATAGGTACAACTATAGTAAACTATTAATCAAATTCTCATTTTCCAACCAAGATACATCATTTATGTCTGCAAAATTACCCCAACTTGTACCAACACTGGTATATCAAATTTACAACTTAGAAAGTGGAAATTCCAACTACGAGTATATTGGCAAGTTATCTCAACAATAACTTGAAAGTTTTGACACTCTGCTCTGAATGAGCTATTAGGCTAGAGCTCCTCATATAGAGATGCGATTATGAATTTTCTATGCATGGAAACTTTTAATACTGTAATTCTATAAATCGTAATTATAGCTTTGAGATACAATGTGAGCGTGGCTTAACTGACCAAGAGATGTGGGTGGCTACAGAGATTTCCTTGTTCCTTGAAATATAATAAAGGTCTTTTAATAAATAGCCTAAAGCATTTATAAATAATATTCTTTCCCTGAGTAAGCAGAACTTGTTATTTTTCGCCCTCTTCATGCTCCCACTCATTTTTTTGGAACATGGCTCACTTACTTTTTTAATATACATTATAACCTATTTTTATGTAAGTACATATTCTATGTAAGAGCATACAGAAATAGCTCCGCCGAAACGACTGAAGAAGATGAAGAACAATCAGATTTCGTGCTGGAACGACTCTAATAAAAAATAAGCTTTGTTCAAGATTAGATTGCATTTCGTACTTTACAATACAAAACATTGACACTAATTGTAAATCTGCGTAGGATTTGAAATATTTTAATTCTATTTATTACATCATAAGTTCGCAAGAACATTGTAATAATTGGAAGACAAGAAGAATGGCATTACACTGGGGGGCAATTCTCGCGCGATTAGAGATCATATCGAGATCGAGATTTACACGCCTATCTATCCTTTTCACACTGTCGTTATATCACATCTGAGGTAGGTATCTTTATCTTAAATGCAACAATGGATGGACGCATTCGAGATTTTCTACAGAGGAAGAGACTTATGTCGATTAGATTTCTAATAGAGATTTATGTAGATGTGCGCGAAAATCGCCCCCCTTATATGGAGGCACTTATCTCTACTTCTTACTTAACTCAGCCTTCAAACAAACTTCGTCTAAAGACATACAAAGAGATGTCTGTTCTTTATCTCAAATTTTATTATACCTACCTACGTGTCGTAATAATAATGTTGTTTAACACAATCCGAGTACGAAACAAATCCATTAAGTTTACCACGGCAACGTATTTATATTGAAATATCAAATACATTTAATATGAACACCGTAATGCTTTTTATTTGATAATGCGTTCATATCAGGATCAAAAGATGTTATGAAAATCTTCAATGTACAGGCTGTTGTTAAACATACGTACAAAAAATAGCTGTTTAATATCGTATGTGTTGTCTGTTTTATGTTTTAATGATTTTATGTATCTACTTACTGATGCCTGACGCGTCTGTAGGCAGCTCCTTTGTTTAGTAAATTAATTTCGCGTCGGTTTATTTTCAATTGATGAATGCAAAAACTGCAAACTGAGAGGCTCATAGCTACAATACTTAATGGGCAGATGTGTCGTTATACGAGGTTAAGCAGCACTTTCCGCGGTCAGTACTTGGATGGGCGACCGTTCTTCACACACTAAGACCCTTCCGTGTCTTGGATAGCAGGTTAAGTGTTGCTCCCGGGTGTCATACGAATCCCTATAACATTCGTTACGAGTGTCTGACAACTGGTCTAAACTTAGACCAACAGTGTCTCTCAATAAAAGGGTGGTAGAGGTCGGATGGAAGTAGCTCTGGGTAGATTGGAAACCGACCCCAACGTAGTTGACAAAATTCTAGGAAGATAATGATTAATGTAAAACCTAAAAACAAATTCTTTAAAAAAGTTCGGTTTAGTAGATGCCTATATGCAGCAGTGCTATGATTTTATCACCATAGTAGAGATTTTTGTCTATGTTTCACGTAGAATACATAACCCAAAAACAATATGTTGTTTGAGATAATATGTGTCTTCAGAACGATGCAAATTGCACTAAAATAAAACTCAGGTTTTACAAGATCCTCCGCGAATATCAATGACACTCTTAAATTATTTTTTATCAACTCTCAAACAATATTTAACAAATGGAGGACATAAAGTTTCAAATTAAAACACTGGTCCTGTTGTCTCAAGTACCATGATGGCAATAAAAAGCCAATCAACTCCCACGACATTGCGATTATATTGTCGGCCGACGCGCAAACCTCAGAAAATAATACAAAAAAGTGACTTCATTAACCGCAAAAAGGACAAAAAAGACAAAAAATTAAATGCGCCTTAAGCAAAGAATCAATTCCTTTTTCATTTGCGTTGCGTAAACTGTTATTATGATATTAAATATATCAACATTTAATGAGCTTTTATAAAACCTACGCGGATAAACATTCTTGAATATTAATCATAAAATAAAATTAAACAGAGGAAATAATTACGATGAAATGCAGTGCCTAAGGAGCATAAACGCAGCCGTTAAAATCGCATTTGAAAGTCTGTTGCTTAGCTTATTGAGATGTTTTGACAACGCACAGAGGAAGACTGGAAAGGATAATCGTATATTCACTCATTGTTTTCAAAAAAATGTTTTGTTTTAAATAAACTTTACCCCACACTAGGAACAATTGTTTAATTTATCGTGGGTGCGTTTACAAAACACAAATATTCACATAGACAAACACACAGACCCAGAACAAATACCTATCTGTAGATCATACAAATATATATTTGTTTAATATTGTCCAACTAATTTATTATATGTTTATAGATAAAGTATATTCGTTTGGTAAATAGGTAGGCACTTGTTTTTAAGATGTACAATTAAATTTAAAGGATATATATACATAACTAGCTTCCGCTCATGGCTTCGCCCGCGTGGTTTAAGAACCCGTACATTTTACCGGGATAAAAAGTAGCCTATTCCAGACTATAATCTATCTCTGTGCCAAATTTCATCCAGATCCGTTCAGTAATTTTTGCGTGAAAGAGTAACAAAGATCCATCCATCCATCCATCCTCACAAACTTTCACATTTATAATATTAGTAGGATAGTAGGACTAGCATTACATATTTTAAAAAAATATGTAGTTTATTACAGGATTATTTAAATATCAGAAGGCTTTCAATTCTGAAGCTTTAAATCTGTGTAATTTCTTTTTTCTTTTTTTATGTTCGACTTTTTTTTTTCACAATAAATATACTTATTACACTTCATATCATTTATACTATTTGTTCTTCTGATTCACATAAATAATCTTGAATAAAAACTTATGGGTTGGCGGCGTGCCGCTTAAGAATTTGTCACGCGGCTACACGCTGCGTTACGGTCGTCATGTGTGTAAACTCTTTTATATTAATGTTAAGTAGCTATCTTATTTATTCATATTTGATTCATACTTTCTACAACGTTTAATGTTGTCGAGTACCTACCTTTCAAATTCATTTTTAGTTTTTCATCCTGCCGACTTAAAAATATTGAAGCACTGAATCTTTCGTTGTCTGTTGCTAAACATTTATTCATTTGAAGACTACAATTCTTTAGTTAGAACAAGTGTGAGTTTAAGCCGATTGGTTAACTAATGGTTAAGTTGGTGCGAGAAAAGGAATTTCAAACATTTAATTCACAATATGACTTATTACTTTTTACATATTATAAGTTTTATAAAACTCATAAATGCCTTCATATCGTAAATGCTAAGTACGTACAAAACAGCGAATCGGTCGGATTTACAAGCATCTAAACGTGTAACATCGAATAATCAGGATTTTATGAGCGGTTAAATTTAATCACCTATTCATAATAGGACACTCCAAACCCAAACCTCTCTTTGATTTTATCGATATCAATATTAAAATAAAATGCATCGTAAAATTTTATTATCCGACCAATATCAATAGCAACAAAGAAATACATTTTTTTTTTTACTTAAACGTGTTTAGTATACATTTTGTGAGGATTAGCTGATTGGCCGAACAACGATGGTCAAGCCACCGTCAGTTGCATACTATCAGTAACAAAATTAAATTTAACATCAATAAAAAAAAGAACAAATATTAAAACTCTTTTCCTCTAGCAATAAGATTCAAAATAAATAGAGAGATCATTTCTACAGCAGCACAATAAAGTATGCCGACAAGTATTATAAAATTATACGACCCCGGTGTTTGAAAACATACGTCCGAATCGTAATAATATCTTTGTATGGACGTCCTGTTGCGGGCTTACCCGTATAATTTTAACGGCCTTATTAGCGTTAGCTTTCAAAACACGTAAACAGGAGTTAAATGGTTTATGGCTCACGTAAAATGTTTTTGCAATAACACCTCCGGTTGTGCCAATGTTTTTATAGGAGATGACAGATTGATCGTTCAGATGTGTTTTCTTTAAAGTAAACTTACATTATCTTGATACGTTTTTGAATGTTAAATGATTAGATATCTGAAGTTGATTGTTTAGAGAACTCTAAATAGAGAACTCCCATCTATTTCTAAGGAAAGGAAACAAAGAAATGAATATACATATTACCAATCATATGATAATGCTAATTTAGAATTATTAATAAATTTTGGAACTTTTATATAACTTTGCCTCATACTATGATTTACCTTTTATCGTAGGTACAGTTTATACGAATGCATGTAATAAAATATACGCAACAATTTGTAGCTCATACAAATATTCGTTCCGTGCGGTGATCGAACCCGCGACGTGTAGTGCAAAAGATATACCTATTATATCGAAATAAAAGCTTTTGCCCTCCACCTTATTTTAACCATATAAGTATTGAATTTCCAAAAAAATAGTTTTTAATATGCAATCGTATTAAAAACGATTTTTCGGAAATTCCCCGGATTGTCTCGTAGGAAAGGCGTTGTATTTAAAACCAAATATTTTTATATAATAATAACTTTGTAAAAGATTACGAATTTCTAGACAGAAAGAGACTTTAAAAGAGTATCCATGGAGTTTCTTGCAGGTTCTTCTCTATAGCACTAACTTTTTGGAACCATGCAACTAGATTCCTTATCCGTTGCATAAGTGCCTGTATTAGGTTTATTTGAAATAAAAACAATTCTATCTATCATACTCATTGGTATGTAATTTTCTAATGTAACGAATACGGATAAAAAAAATTAACCTTACGAACACAGAATAAGCCTATACGCATACAGCAAAAATATAATTAGTAGTTATAATTAAATATTTATTCATTCATCAAAGTTTATCTATCGTGACAATACTTAATTAATTGATAATTGCATTCAAGGATTACTTTGTGTGATCCACTCATTTCCGTACTGTCCTGATTACAACCAAAATTAATTCTACCGCGATCTGGGAATTAAATAAAATACAGTATTACTGCTACTTTTTGTCTGATCAAAATTCACAAACATGGATAGTCCTGTGTACCGAAATATTTATGGAAAATTTTCGAAGCAGGTTCAACAGCACATTAGATTAAAAAAATGTAATGTCAAACCAAACAAAGTATCGTTACAATGATTATATAATTCATAGCATTTGCAGTAGTAGTATAGTAGATAGAACATTTAAAATAGAGCGAGATATGTTGTTTTATGAAAGTCCAAGTTATAATTATATTCGGTAGACAACCACCGTATTACAGAAACTATACTCGTTTTGTTTAGGTATTTAACTAAAGGTAAACAATCTTGATGTGTCTTTTTAATGTTTTTTGTTTAAAAAACCAAATTTAAAAATAAAACGCGACTAAAAACCAATGTAAAACAACAATAACGATTACCAAATCAATTGAACTACTAGTTTAAGCAGTAGTTTATTTGTTTAATATGTGTTTGTGTAAAATGTCACATCAAAATATAGTGTAATGTCACATCGAGTATAGGTAGCCTGGATTACCAATACGGAAAAGTGAGTATTTTGTATTTGTCTTATTAAGGTTTGTGACTAAAGTGACAGTCCTCTATCCTCTTATGTCAAAAGTACAAGTTTATATTTACAGGTTAGAATTATTATGGGATTTTTAATCCTAGAATGATGGTTTATGGTTTAATAATAAGACCGTTACAGTATAATTATGCGGCTATGTACTATAAATCGTATAGTTAATTGCTTTTTTGACATTACCACTTCGACATCGTGTTAAATTGCATTTTTGATAACAAAAAAAACTCATCACATTGTAAACCCAATGAAAACTAAAAGATGGATATTGAAAAGAATTTGTCTATTTAATCCCCAACGTTTAATCCCTTTATTTCGCGGACAATTAAACCCAAGATTTATGGCAAATCGAAAAACGTCTCTGGAGGAGATCGCTGGCGATGGTAATATGCAGTAACTATTGATTTGCCATTATAGTTTTTTGTCTCTCTAAATATTCGAGGAGGGATAACAACCAAGCTTAATGTATTCGTGTAGGTATTTTATTTTTAAATGCATATAAATACATAAACATTTTAATCTTTTCAATTACTACTGTATCATAGATGTAATAGATGATATATTCCAATGGAATAATTATGAAGGATGATGTGTTTCACCTCGTTGATGTTAATAATATATTTACAATTTCTTATGGTTTAAAAATATGATACCATACAAATTCGGTATTTTTTTTACATGTTGATGTATGATAAATGGACCCGGGTACGTCCTAAAACGGCGGCCAGACACCGGAGGACGGGCAGCAGCGTCCTCTCACTAGTCGGTGAGCTACTGCGATCCCCAAGCCGCCTGCCAAGCGTGGGGATTATGGCAAACCCCCCTTGGCCTTCGTTCAGCAGTGGACGTCTTCTGGCTGATGATGATGATGTATGATAAATGAGTTTCGAAAATAATCTTCAAGATTAATGTTTCAACTAGTTTTTATTTTAAAGCAGTGCACAATAATTATATTTAATGTCTGCATAAGTTTCAAGTTAAAACAAATAAATTTAATTACGAATTACGTATATAACGTTTAATGGGAAGTGTAATTGTTATTGTTATGGTTTATTTGAAATTTTCATAATTTCATAACATATCATCGAATAATAGTCTTAAGAAGCATTTGAAGCTGCAACAGAAGGCTGCTTATGCCATTATAGCTATGAAAAACTAAATATCAAAATTACTTGTTCGCAGGATATAACGATAACTAAATATCATAAACTGCCAGCAACAAGTAGTTAACGATAATGACAAACTTTTTTCTATAATTCTGTAATAATTTTCAAAGTGAGACCCTCCATCCAGTTCATCTAAATTGTTTCTACTATCAGCTAGTCCTTGTTTAAATCATTCAACTCCGTCATCACTAACATCTTTTAACCGTATTTCCCTTCAACTTTCTCCTATTACTTCGTACAAAATAAAAACACTTCTATCGGCTCGGGACTGTTCCCAAGGGACGATCAAATGGATACTGACTCCGGTATTGTTAAAGCCCGTTTATACTGACTGACAGCATCAATTAGAACTTGACGTAGCGGTGTTGTGTTACAAAGAAACGATACATCCTAGAAGCTTACCAGTAATGGACCATCAATATTAAAAGGGATATTTTTAATAAAGTCGATGGAGGCAGAAATTAGTTAAGCACCTGTGTCGATGATCTGTGTCGTGCGGTGTCATGTTCGTCTGAAAGCTGACGGGTTACAAGAGATGGTTTAATGAAAGTCTTTTTAGATGATATGTGATACGAGAAAAGTTAATTGAAATTAAATTTTCACGTAAATTGCCACCGATTAAACGAAAAAATACGATGCTTTGCATGTTTTTCTGCAAATATTTTTAAATATTTTGAATTTCTATGTTTTACTAATACATTTTTGGCTATTAGTTTGTGTAAAGAATGACAAGGACCTCGGAAAAAGACAAATAGAAGAAGAAGAAAAAACCTCAAATAAAATGGGATAAAGACTGGAGAAATACGATGCATGATGCTTTTCTATCATCAGTTTAGCTCTTAATAACGTCACTCTTATGGGTATTCTTTGCTTATCTTGAGTATTACTACTCCTTATTTTACCATCATTCTGTATTATTAGATCGACCTATAAACAAACTTTATGACTTTAGTTACTCCAACCATCTGTTCTAACCAATGCAAATTTCAACTCAATTCATACATCAAAGTAATAAGCAGTGCAGACAATATCTTAATAGATGGATATACATCTTCCATAGCACAAGGCATAAACACGACTATTATGTGGTCTCACCAGTTCGACAAGCGAATAACGGATTGTTGGCAATAAAACACTGATTTAGTACTAACAGCTGATTTACTATAAACAAGTTATAAAGTTAGAATAGGGTCATCACGTTATTTATATGACAGTCTTGAATAAAATACTTTTTACGGCTCACTTGAGTGGCGTGAAAGAATCGTTGGCTAGGAATTTAAAATACAGTATCGAATGACGTAGGAAATAGTTTTCACATTGTTTTTTTTTTATGTATGAAACAACATGGAATATAGTCTGAAAATGAAGGAATGCAAGTATTCTAAGAGATATCAATAATAGACGAGCCGATGAAAAGATTGCACTCTTGCTCTAATGAAATAAATTCACGGCTGTAAAAATAACACTGAATGATAAACAAATATTTCAATTTCAAAACAATCAGCTTGCCGAAATTTTTTCATCATGCAACCATAATTTCTAATTAAGTGAGGCATTCACGAAACAAAAGCCACGCGTTCAGCCTCGAAATAAATCAAGAATCGTGTGTCGCGTGCTTTGTGTCGTCACGCAATGGAAGTAAAAAATATACTTATTCCTTACGATGGAATTCTTGTAAAATATGTGGGTACTTTACAGTTGCAGAGGTGAGCGGGAAACCGCGGGCCGTCCAAACATTGCACGCTAAATTTGTTTGGTGCAGACGAGCGTTTTATGTATCTCATTGCATATTTTGCTATCGTACTGTTCTTTAAGTACTTTATAGAAAGCTAGGGTTTACAAGATATGCGATTAATCTGAACTAGTTTAGTTCAGGCTTGGCATACGGAAAGTACGATTAATATAATATAATATGCAACCCAAACCTATCGTCGACACGTGTTTTGCCCCTCCACAATCCATACTTAAAACTTAAACATTCTAATTGCATATGTATCGTGTATATAAAGGATTTCCAGCTGATTACTTAGATTGGAGTTTGGCATTAACAACGGACCTAAACTTGTTTACTTCTACGTAAACTTGAGAATAAGCAGAGATTTAATAAATAATCTTTATTTTTAACATCGCACACAAAAATGGAGACAAATCAAAAAGCGATATATTTCTCATAAGATCGATACAAGATGAAGTAATTTGATTGTGAACGAATATGAGCGCAGAACCATTGTCCGTAATTGAAAACAGTAGGTGGGATTCTAGACCTATGAAACTTGAAAAAGGGGTCATACAATCCAATGGTTATGTAATATAAAATGCAATAAAATAAGAATCACACTACATGAGGCGTTTTAACGGTCCATATTGCATTGTTTTAAATATCATATCGATTTTTGCACGAAAAATGAAGCTAAGAATTTGCAAGGTTTATTTTCTCTGTAACGTCCAGAAAACGGTAATTGCTGACTGCGGTTTTTCTTGTTCTATGTATTATAAATATTGTATTTGAAAAAATGTATGTTAATTATACGAAGTTATTATTTTAGGCTGGTTATCTAAATTATATTACTTTTCTGCTCTAACGTTTATAGAAAATATTATACATAAACATTAGCCTATTTAATTAGATGATCATGAACATTAGTTTTTATATGTTAATTAGTTTTAATAAAGATAAAAACCGTCTCTCGTCGTCGCACTCCTTCATAATTTGATTTTGCATAATTAACATTTACCTAACTCTTAAGTTTTCATATCATCCATAATCTATGGTATGGAATGTATTTCAGTCGTAACTCGTAACACAACTTGACCTAGCCTGATAAAATAAAATAAGCATTCTATTGTTTCAAACGCACGGTATTCTACAAGACTGCACTAAATATTTTTTATAGCGTCAAAATAAAATTAACTGTCGCATTTATTACCATATGGTAGTCAACTTTAATAGTTGCAAGGCAAAGTTTGTCAGTTGGTACCTGTTTAATACCTACGCGTTTGCGTAAAAAGGATCAATAACAGACACCTTCCGAAGCTGTAATCTTAAGATAATAATTTTATTGTTTGTTTTTAAAATCGGACTACCTAACATTTTATAGATCTTTTGAATCCTAATTAGTAGCAAATTGCGAAAGTTGGATTTAACTATAGCGAAAAGTAACAAAATACTAACAGTACCTTTATTGGTACAACTAGACTACATTATTGCCCTCTCTATTTTGGATTCAAAACTACGCTCTTAATAATGATATCTGTAGTGTAATTTATTTGATACTTTAAGTTATGAAACGTATTGATCTCATTTTCCCACTTAAACTGTGTAAGTAAATATGGACCAACTTGCCTTATTTGACAAAGGTATATTGGTTTCAAACGTCCTATAATGCAACAAATAATGACAGGTTACTGCTATATCACCCACGCGAATACGATTACCGTGTGGTAAGTATTATTTAGTGACTCCCATTTCACAAGACTATGAAACTCACATGATTTACGCGGGAAGAAAAGCACACAGTGTAATTTAATCGTCACTGTGATTATGCAATTAATTTGGAATAATGTGAATAAAACATAGGTTACATTCAGTTGAGTTATTTGAAGCAGCAGGCAACTATAGCTAAGAAGGAACCCATGTGAAGGAGTGCTTAGCGTTTACGTTGGGTTCTTCAACTGTCACGTTTTGAACGCTCGTCTACCCTTCCCATGACCGCAAGTGGGCCAAACTCTAGAACAGATTAAAACTTGTGATGAATCGCTATTTTCGTTTCCCCGCACTCAAACTTCTGGATACGAGGAATTTACTTTATGTGTGAAAATGTAAATACGTTGAGAACTTCGACGCTTGCCAAGGAAATCGCGTTCGTCGAGTGTTGACAGAGACTTGTCGGCTTTTCGTACTGGATTATTTGAAGGATTTACTTAATGCTATGTGTTTGCTTGTGCAAAGGATTAACGCTGTTTATGTTAGTGATTACTACACGCAGCAATCCATCGATGTTTTTGCAGCCTAATGGGAGTTTAGTTCGTTGGTAGCCTTTGGGATGATTAATGAACTCTGTTTGACGGCCAAATTGAATGTATAAATGTCAGGTCGCTTGTTAAAGGTCAGAGTTTGTAATCAAAGGGATCATTGATACTTTAATGAAGTTGATGACCGAAAGGAAGTTTACAAAAAGTTTTGTTTCATTACTACGCAAGTAATGTCGACCGTCGGAGTTAATGGTAGGACGTATATTATTTTGCATAACTGTATCAATTCTGAATGTAATCTTTATCAATAAATAAAGTACGCGGTACGCGGTGATATGATTTTTACTATAGACTGTACAACATTTTGACGGTCGAAATACAACATGACACTAGCGAATACCCGTCAAAGAGCCTTAAACTATTTATTATTATAAGTAATCGATCGTTCCTTACAATCGTTACAAAACATTCTAGCTCTAACTTTGTAAGGCAATCCAACCAATAAAACTCAACTCATTTATCTACTCGCATACAATCCCAGCCTATTATGCCTCGTTACAACTCATCCGTTAATACTCAAATTGACAGAAATATACGGCGAACTATTTTGCTTACAATACTACATTCTTACCGGGGGCGTACTGGCGGACATTAAAATAGTACAAAGGCACAATAACATGTAATTGCAAATGATGCAGTGTCTCATATAGGTACAGCATGTTCGTTGCACTACCATTTATGTCGACCCACGCTCGAGCGATCCTCGGTAAGAACAGACGCGCATTAGACGTTATACGCCTCTGTTCTTTTAAAGCCATTATTTGGTAAAGGTAATAATAGGTCATTGAAAAAAATATCTGGATGGTGTCGCTACTTAAGGTTAAGTATTTAAATGGTTTTCCTATTTCTACATAAGTATTTAAATGGGTGTCGACTTATGTTCTAGATCTAGACTAATGAAATAGTTACTACGTGTTTAATAATAAAGCCAAAAGAACTTACTAGTGGGTAGTCACTTTTTCACATTTTATCTGTAAGCTGCTGATTTTTGCTTTTGAGGATCTGAAAAAGAGCAACATTATCATAAAATAAAATAAATAAATTCAGCCCATTACGGTCCCACTGCTGGGAAAGGGTCTCTTCTCAGAACGAAAAGGGTTAGGCCTTGGTCCACCACGCTGGCTCGATGCGGGTTGGCGGACTACACACACCGTCAAGAACTTTATGGAGCCCTCTCAGGTGTGCAGGTTTCCTCACGATGTTTTCCTTCACCGTAAACACAAGTGATAATCAAATTCTGATCCGCACATGATTCCGAAAAGTCAGAGGTGCGGGCCGGGTTCGAACTCAGACCCTCCTGCATGGAAAGTAAGCGTTTAACCGCTAGACTATCACTGCTGTCAACATTATCATAAACATCAAAAAAAGGGTTGCACTTCTTAACGACAAAAAAGTCGCAATATTAAGTCTACAGTGTTCGGCCCATCTAACCCACGTTCGTGTATTACCGTAATCTCAATTCATATTTTCGTTTGTTTATAGCTTTCGAGGCGAGCATTTATCGAGTTACCATTTTATATTGTGTGTTATGCGCTACATTTTTTCAATATCTTTATTTTACTGTTCAGCTTAAGTTTTTTATTGTTCGACCGAAATGTTTGTTTGTTCTGATAAGGAGCGTGGTTTATGGGTGTTTTTCGGTACAAGGAGCTGAAGTACAACAAACAAATATTTGTATGACTTGCAGTGGTGTTTGTACATGTGAATATTTTTATTTGTAAACGGACCCACGGCTTATTATTAGTGGGAAAATGATTATTAAGATAAAAAAAAGTTTGAATATACTTAAAATATCATGTGAATAAAATTTTCTGAAAAGCTTTTAGTTACAGATTAAATTTTGAAAGTTATAAACACTAACAGGCTTTTGTTCGAAAATTAAAATCTTTGATATTGAGCTTACATTCATACACTTTTAAATATTGACCATTAGACGCAAGATTATGACAGGTATTTTAAATTAATGTCTTAATATTATTAAAACGCACACTTTCGGTTAACGACTGACTTTATTGACATTAGAAAAGGTACAAACAAATATAATTGATGGTGTTGCTGGTATACATTTTGTTACTAAAATATAACAAATATTGAGACCACGTACCAATTTTTTTACTAAAATTACGTAGATAATAGGGAATTAATAATATTTAAACATAATAATTGTCAAAGACATCCAAATAAAGCATAATCTCGAAAAAACGTTTTTAAAGAATGCGAACACATAAAATTTTATTTTTATCGTCAAGTCGAAACGGCGAAAGAAAACATTGCTTGTGTGAAATCGTGAAAACCCACACATTAATAACTTTAGTATATTTACGTCAGCTACTATTTCCTATTGTATTACCTTGTCAAAACTTGATATTTTATACTCTTTGTATTTTTCACGTTACCGTAAAAAACACCTTAAGTAACCGGAAACGAATTTTAAGTGTCTATTATTACGTTTTTATGTCGTTAATATACATTATGCTGAAAAGCAATAAAGATAAAGACTTAATGAGACTTTACACAGTTTGATAAAGATTTTTATTACTGTTTTATATAAAAAGATAAATCTGTATTATACTAATCAGCCGTTAATAGGAGCGTAAAATATAAACTAGGCATTTAATTTTTATTCCATAAAGAATATTGATAAAGCCGTGAGAGGTTTTTAATAAAATGTTCAATTAAAAAACTATTAATAAAGATTCTATATATTTTTATCCTTTATTTAATACAGTTGGTGTTCTTATAAAGATAAAAGAAGAATAAATTTCCTTTTTTACAGAAGCACGGTAAGGTGATAGCAAGGCTTACACTATTAGGAATTTTGTGATCAAAGCCAAGGAATTTTGTGATTAAATGTACACAGATTTTGATCACAATGGAACCTGCATCGCTTCTGAAAACATCCAATTGTGCAATGTGCTTGGCTCCAAAAATAGATTGTTCAACACTTTAATGCACCTATTAACTCTAAAATGTATGTTCAGCATTGTACATGGCTATATGTAAGCCCAAAACAATCGAACAGATAGCTCAGTTTAGAAGAAAATTGACCCCAATTACAATAAAACAAGACCTCCCAAGAACATGGACTTAACAACTACGAACAAAGGTCAAATAATACTCCAAGCCATGCATGGCTAACATTGTATTCATAGAATACCTGTCCTCCTCAATACTTCAGCCAGTACCAAATAAATAGTAGCGATTGTAATAACCGAAGGCTTTCCCATGGCCGCGCCAGTTAAGGCTTGCCCACACACATTGGGTTAAATACCTTATTTATAGCTCACTTGTGCTGAACTTTAATGGCCCGGGCTCGAAGAGAAAATGCGTAACTTAGAAATCGACGGAAATGTGAGAGTATGAGAAATATATAGAGCTTTTGTGGTAACAATGTTGGTTTTAGGAGCAATGTTTAGAGAAAATAAAATTATGTTAAATAAATAATATGAATGATAGGACAATCAATATTAATTTAACTGGGTTTGTACTGTATTCCTTAATAAATAAAAATGAAAGTTAGAAAAGAAAAGATAGCTTAATAAGAGCTACCACACGATACTTAGGTACGTCCAAAACACCTTATGTAATCATGTTACTAAACTTGTGGATTCGCTTATTTTTTCACCACGTAAAAAGCCCTTTTAAATGTTCAAGCCGATGTGATAGAAGAACAAGGTCAAAAAGAAAAGAAAACAAAGTTATTTAAATACTATTGTAGGCATATACAATGTAATAAGTAAAGCACAACTTTATACGTTAAGTTGACTACGTAGATACCGAAATGAAATGCTACCGAAATTTACATTAACAAGCAAACCATTTCCCAAAATTTATTGTGCATAATACGTATCAGTTTCTAATGGATTCCGACTTGGTCGTTTCTCTCAACGCGTAGCTATTTCTAAATAAGGTCGGTCCCGAACAATGTATCGGTGCAAGGTTCGATATTTTGTTTGCCCTGACCATTCGTGTAACGGAAACTGGCGCCATATTGCAATTCACGGAAGTTCTGTATGTCGTGTACAGTATAAATATTTTGGGTAACGGAAACTTTAAGATAAATATTTGGGGAATTAAAGAATTTCGTTGTTTATTGTGATTGGAGAAAATATCTGAACTGTTAATTAAAGATTATGTAACATATGATTCACCAATTTGGGTCTCTGACTGATTTATCATTTAATTTTGATGTTGACTGATATAGATTATTACAGGAGAATCCGTCATGTCACATTTGTGATACTTGTATCAGTTATATGGTTGAAAAGCCTGATAATTTCTAAGAAATCAATAAACGTTAAACACTTTCGAACCTATAGATTGTAACGATCCAAATATAAAATCTTTCAATGAGTCATAGAAGCTTTTATATTCAATATTTAACAAACACCATCATAGGCTTACTTCTTCCCACTCACCGAGGAACTCTACTCTTTTTGAGACACTTGCGTATGATAGTAACATTTTACGACTCCAAAACGAACTGTTACCTGCCGTTTAAAAGTAATAAAACTGCTTTTGAAGGCACTCACACTCTAAATATTGGGTGCGTGAAAATATGTTCTTTTAATAGCCAAAATTTCTCCCAGAATACCGGCCGCGGGCGTACGTACATCTAATCGGGTATTTGCCTTCAGATTTCCGTCCAAATTGCTTTATAAGAAGCGAGGCGTTTCATCTTTGTGTAATTTAGAAAAGAACACGGAACCCGTTTTTGACCTTCCAATGACAGTTAACACACTTTTCATTAGGTTAATATATGGTAGTTATATGTAATTAGTGTAAATTCATCGATTAACCTGACAGATCTTAATTTAGAACGGATGAAGTATTTTTCGTAACAATCAGAAGCTTTGATATTTTGCAAGCCATTATAATTGCAACAAGTAATTGCTCCGTCATAGACAATTAACAAATCATTTAGAACACAATATTTTAGCAAATTAATATAACATGACTTTAATCCATAGTCAAATATGAATTTGTTAAAATAAAGCTCAGAACACAAATATATTTTACTATTCTGCAACGAATCTATCAATAAGTAGTTATATCAACTAAAACCTCATTACTATGCGGTTGCAGTGAGATATTCAAATAAACAGACAAAAATTCCAGAGCTGTTGTATTACATTCCCTGATATGGAAATAGGACGACCAAAAATATTACAACTGAACATAGATACGTTTTATGACTGTAGATATACAAAGAACGATTTGAACAACGCAATAAAATCGACAGTCAACAAATTCTAGTTCTTGAAATAACAAGACAGCAATATAGCAAATAACTAAACTCGAAACTAATCAGACTAGGTTTTGTAAGTCATCCGACCGCAGACAGTAAACAATATAACGAAACAAAGGAATTCCTTAATCAAATCGACGTGAAAGATCAAAAACTACAGATAGAAGGAACGCAGAGCGTGTTCATGATACGAGTCTCGTACACCTTCTCATCGTGATGCGGCAATACCGATGCATTTAATTGTTGTGTGATAGCACACTAATGCACCTGTCAAGGAAACAAAGGCAACTATAGATAAGACCAAAATTGAAGCACGATCCGTTTTTGTTGGCGGTTGGACGTTTCAAATGTAAATGTTTATACTTTCTCGTTTGTAAGAGTTCGATTCACATCTCGGCTGATATGAGCCGTGCCAGTCATTTGTCATGCGCCCAACGAGCTATTCCAAACATTTTGTTTCAATACTTGTTATTATGCAATAGCTTTGATATTTAAATAGTAACAACACGTACATGAATTTTGTTTCAGTCCATAAAGACCTTTTACATACATTTGTTCATTGCCAAATATTTTGCGAATAAAATAACTAAAGCCAGTAAAATGATATCTTTATTACAATGCGTAGTCAAACATACTTTTATGTTACAAAAAGCTTCGTTTTTGTATATCGGTACCAAAATTGTTGTGTTTCATAGGACTACAAGAACTATGTTTTATGCTCCATGTAAAAATTGTAAAAGTATTACATTTAAAAAAAAATCAATGTTTAATTTCCTATCTTACAAGTTACAACATTATGCCACGCACAAACAATTTGTATCAGAAAACAGTAACGAAATATTAACAGCGCGTGCACATATAAAATATGCGTTCAATGCATATCAGATATTGCGGCGTATAATATTATTAATAGCACCAATGCAGATAGGGTTTACGCTTAACGATTGGAAGCCCTGTACGTTTTACCGGGAGCTCGTAACGAAGTGGGACTTGTTCCTTACAATGCTATCTACCAAGACTGAAAACCAGTTATGATCCATTATCAGATCCTATGCCCGGGGTGGCATTAAAATGTCGGCTCGGCCCTGCTTTGTTTATTAAATTATGTCCACCGTCGCTATAAATATCGCTTGAGACGCGTTCATTTAGTGAAATACCGATCCGACCAACGATACTGCATGAGTTATGTCGCGTCCTTAAGAATAACGCATTAAAGCCGCATAAACAAGGTTGAGTAAAGAAAAATGGATAGTTATCTATATCGCGGTGAAGGTTACGAGTGTAAAGTTTGTATTGTCACCATTTTGAAAAACACCAAAGCTATTAAAGTATATTCAGGGGTCAGACTAATGGTACCTACTATTTTAAAAGATCTATAGAAGTACGAAGATAAACGCAAAAAATGAGGACACCTTACGAATGTTTTTTGCTCAAATTAGAACGTTAAACTGTCGACCTCGACATTTCAAAAAAGATTAAGTACTAACAATATCCCAACGTTGCGATTCCCTTAGATTATGATCAGCGAGCATTAAAAGTAATTGAATCAAAAACAAACGAAAGTGGCGGTCGAAGAGAGAGAAATAAAGCCGGCAAAAAAGGGAAGAGTCGAGATGTAATGACGTAGATAACTTCAACCAATTACCGGGAACGCAGAAGTGCTGCATCTGCGGGATAAAAATGGACTCTCAGTTTGCAAATATGCAAGGATTATATAATTCCAAATACAGTGGGAAAGATTGAGCAGGAAAGTTTCTTAGATTTCGTCCTTGTTAGTTTAGAATAGAAAATAAAATTGAGCTTTACAGACAAATGAGGTACGGCGATGTTTTGTAAAAGTACGTTTTATTTTTTATTTCAGACGTGCAGTGGAGCTGTAACATTTCAAGAAACTTTATTTTTATTTTTGCATGAAAAAAGTATCATAAACTAAATAAATATTAAAAAAATGAGCAGGTCTGACTAAATATTTACAAATATAATATTAATTCAAACTAAACACATACTAAGTCGACCTTTAGTAACCAACGAGACGTGACCAACACCAGGTCCAGTGCGAAATGACAGAACTCGACGATTTTATCTTGCTAGAAGCCAAACCATTATTTCCACTACTTTATTTATTTATTTATTTATTATTGGTATACCAACAGCAATACATATATAAATTACAGTAGGAAACACAATACAAAAATGACATGTCTTATATGTATGCCCATAACAGGTACACACAGCATTCATATAATAGACGGCAAGTACAAAGTAATTGTCATGATTATGACGTAATGTATTATTTTATGTTAGGAATTGATAGGAAATGAATTAAGTAGTTATGAAAATGAACCAGGAAAATGAAAATAAGCAAAGCTTAACTGTAAAAAATATAAAATAAAATCTAATATACTTAAGCTAAAGTTATGCACCTTCGTTGTTTCCCCGAACCTCCGTGATTGACTTCCTAAATCCATTCAGCGAAACATTGTGTATGTCAGTGTCTGTAGCTTTACAGAGGCGATTGTACTCCCTGCTCATTCTAGGCAAGGGGGCATTAAGACCTATGTTAGTGTTGCGTCGTGGTATATGGAATACTCGGGTGTTGGGATATCGAGGAGGTTTAGAAGGGACTGAGTATAGAATACGCTCAACTAAGTCGTTACATTTAGTTAGACCATTCACAATCTTGTAAAGGAATATGAGGTCGCGCATGCGGCGACGCTCATACAATGTATTTATTCTAAAATAATGTAAGCGCTGCACATACGGAGAGCGATGGCATATATCTTGAGATATGAAAGCTAAATGTTTAGAAAAAGCTCTCTGTATAGTTTCCAATCTCTGGGAATGAACTGCATAGAATGGGTTCCAGGCCACACTGGAGTATTCCAGTCGACTACGCACTAAGGTGTTGAACAAGATAATTCTAGTCTTTGGATGTTGAAAGCCCCGAGTGTTCCGTTTTAGAAAACCTAGCATCTGCGCTGCCTTTTTAACTACATCGTTGATATGTGGCTTGAAACTGAGTACATCGTCAACTATCACACCAAGATCCCGTATTTCACTAACCTTTTTTAAAGCGGTGTTGCATATCGTATAATTAATTGGGATAGATACTTTTTTTTTGGAAAACCGTATATGGAAGCATTTACGCGTATTTAAGGTCATATTATTGGTAGTGCACCAGTTCTCAATATTTTGTAAGTCCCTCTGAACAAGCAATCTGTCGTCTGCTCCTGTGATCCTTCTATAAATTTTCAGATCATCAGCAAACAGTAAGCTTTGACAGTGTTTAATTTGACTTGTGATGTCATTTACAAATAACAAAAACAATACCGGGCCAAGGTGCGAGCCTTGTGGTACCCCAGAACGTGCCTGAAATTCAAGTGACACATAGCCATTTACAGCAACGAATTGAGAGCGTTTCATTAGATAGGATTCAAACCACCTCAAAAGCGATCCATGGACGCCACTAAGTTGAAGTTTAGCTACCATGAGTGAATGACATACCTTGTCGAATGCGCTGCTGAAATCAGTATAAATTGCGTCGACCTCGTGCCTGTCGTCCAATGCCTCAGATACATCAGATATATATCTAACTAGATTAGTCTCAGTAGACCGCCCAACTCGGAAACCGTGTTGGCTGTCTGATAGTTTAGTATCTAAATAGTTGGTGATAATTGGACAAACGAGGCATTCGAAGAGCTTTGAGAAACATGACAAGATGGAAATAGGTCTGTAATTTCTAATGTCGCTAAGGTCTCCTTTTTTGTGCACAGGTACAATACGGGCTTTTTTCCATTCATCTGGGAATACTCCCGACTCCAAGGACCGATTAAATAGAAGGGACAGTGGCTTCGCAAGAACTCTCCCACAAGCCTTTACAAAAACGGGAGGAATAGAATCGGGACCCGCGCCCTTTGTGGCATCTAATTTTTTTATTTTGGCGAGAACTTCCTTTACTGTAAACCGAATACAACTTAATATTTCAGACGATTCCGGGACAAGTGTTGTTGAACTACTATCTGAGTCGGTAAAAATTGATGAAAACTGTGAAGCGAATAGATTTGCAATATCAGTACCATTATTAGCCACTACATTGTCAATGTGCATTGTGGCTGGAACCGCAGACTTACTGTTACGCTTATTTTTAATGTACCGCCAAAATGCTCGTGGATGTTTCGTAATTTCATTTTCGATATGTTGTTTGTAATCGCTGTAGTTTTTATTAATCATTGCGTGACAGCGACTTCTAAGTACATCATAGCTTATCTTATCACGTGGATTGTTGTATTTATGAAACTTTGTACGATACTTCTCTTTCTCTGATAATTGTTTAACAAGCGCTTTTGAAAACCAGGAAGGGTATTTTGAATTTTTAAAACAATGTTTCGGTACGTGCCTGTTAATTATTTCTCTTAGCTTTGAATAAAATATAGAAACTAAATCATTAACACTATTAAAGAGTGAGAATTCTTTATGCCAGTCAATAGTTTGTAAATCTGATGTGATTTTTTCATAATCACATCGATAAAAATTTGGACGTTTATTATTTTTTGGACGTAAGCATTTTATATCTACTTGTGGAATTGAAATAAGAAGAGGTGGGTGTTTGGCATCTATTTTGGTGAGGACATCAGTGGTCGGGGTAACCACGAGATTGTGCATATTACTTAAAACTAAATCTAATGTTCTATCATTGACATTACAAACGCAATTAAACTGAAATAGACTATTAACAGCCAAAAAATCAACAAACATATCTCCTAAATTATTGTTATAGTTGTTAGGAATACAATGAGTATATCCATTTTGCGATAACCATTTGATAAAACTAAGATTAAAATCTCCGAGAATCAGAATATCTTGAATGTTGTTCATAACATTAGTGGCGTTATTTAGAAAGTTGGACAACATCTCCAGTTTTACAGGTGGAGGCAAATATGTAACACATATAGCTATGTTTTTTACAGCATTATTTAGACTTAACTTAACAGTCACCCAAAGATCTTCAGTATTACTTTCCCACCTGTAGACTCTAGCTGATGGAATATCCCGTGAAACAGCCAAAAGAACGCCTCCGCCATCTTTTTTGGTATTATCGCGACATATTCTATCGCGACGGTAGACAATGTACCTAGAATCAAATAACTCGCTGTTCGGGATATTCGAGTTCAGCCAGGTCTCAGTAAAAGCTAATATTTTAAAATCATTTAGTAAGATATTTTGGTACAGGTCATTTGTTTTTGTCCTTAACCCTCTAACATTTTGGTAATATATATCGAACATTGTAAGTACAAATAACACCAGAAACATTCATTAAATGGCCGGAAGATTAATATAGTTTATAACAAGCTATTCCTTATTTTTGAGCAGAGATAAGCTATCTATATTGCGAATAAGTATTGCGGAATGGGTCACATCCTTGCGAACAAACACACGTCCATTTCGTACCCATACGAACTTGTAGCCTAACTCCTTGGCCAGCATTCTTGTGGCGGCGTGCAGCTGCTTGTTTGATGGGCATAAGTGCTCCGAGACATACACCGGCGTGGGATCTCCACCAATTCCCAGATGTGTAGAATTAAGCTTGTCTTGGGGTTGTTTTTTGTTAAATTGAACTACTGCTGCCAGTAAGCTATCTCGAAGGCGGGGCGTTCGTAGTTTAACAACCATAGGGCGAGGTCTGTTGGAATCTGGATTTATTTTGGCGACTCGGGTAGCGTGGAGTATGTCGCTGTCTTGAATTTTCTCACCTACAGTTTTGGCCAGTTGAATTACTGTGGTAATAACATTTTCTGTTTTGTATTCTGGGATCCCGTTGATTTCGACGTTATTTTCACGAAGACTCTGCTCTACCTGTGATAGCCTAGTTCCGTGGACTATAGATGATGTTAAAAGACGATCGTTGTCTGCTTGCAATTTTTTTATTATAGCATCTTTTTCTTCTAATCTTGTTTTAAGTGTTTCAAATTGTTCGTTGTAGAAAGTCATTGAAGTTTTGAAGTCTGATATTTGTTCTGACATTTGCACTACTTCCACGGACTATCGCAACAATTACTCTAGTGCTTATACGATTTGATTTAAAGGCATTTAGTTCTGCAGTTAATGAAATAGCGTTTTGCTATTTTGCTTCTTTATCTTTTGAGATCATTTTCTTGTTAACAAATGTACGTCTGTTGTATAATTGCTGCGTAATCTTGCAGATAACATCTTGCCTGTCGGTTAGCTTGAAAATATTGAAGGACGGCATAAAAATCGCTCTGAAGAACGAACCATTACATAACATTTTTTTGCGTCATGGTAAAACAACGAAACTTATCTATTGATACAATTGGATCCTTGTTTATTCTACGACTAATAGAAGCAAGAATGATAACATCAAACGTATATAATTCACGCTTACATATATACTTGAACTATAGTTTTTATAATACTTATATTCAACCGCATCTAGTGCTAGAAGAAAAACATGAGGATTAATTTTTTGAACAGCTTTTTATTCCTCACTCTGGAATAGTTACTTACGCCAAATGTTTCTTTGAATGACTAAACATAAGAACTTCACGATCAAAAAGCATTTTTGAATGTCCTAGTTTCCAAACCGAAATTACCAAATCTAAGATCGATCAGTACGAAGTAGTCACGATTTCCCTCTCAGTCAGACATTCGCACGAACCAAAGTAGGATCCTTTATGATCTTGACATTTGTTACAAATTGTTTCAAAGCCCGTGATTGAATTTGAATGGCGTCCTTCGCAAGCCCCGATATCGTGTCATTAGGTAACTCTTTCTAGCCATCCGATTGATCTTGAACTTTGCATTGTTGGTAACGGTGAAATGGTAATTGTTACTCTGATGTGAACTTGCCTGTAAAAGTTGTGGTGATGGAAAGTAACATCGGTCGACTCTTTTTAGAAATTAAAATTTTCAACGAATGAATTAATTTAATTCTTTTAAAATTTTGTACTTAAATAAAAACATAAAAGGTTGACAATGTATCAATATAATTTTTCGCACAGCTATATCACTACCTATATAATTCGAAATAAAGCCTGCTTTTTTTTTTTTCAAGCTACAATTGAACCGCCGCTCCGAACAAAGAACAAACGTTTTTATTAACAAATAAGTGACAATAAAAACAAATGAAATGGTACCAGCAATTAATTGACACGCGTGTAGGCATACAATCGCATAATTAAGATCGGCGAGCGTGGGTGATGTGATTCACCATATATGCCGATGTCCCGAACATTGTGCACAAATCGATGGAATTAATTTTTAATTTCGCCACAGCGCAGAAAAGATGCCCACGTTTACACGTCTCAATGTACAGCATGACAGAACGTTCCATACAAATTGAGTGTCGAGAAATACTTGGTTTGGAAATTCTCTTCGTGTAGGTGGCTTGAATTATGAATGCAGATAACCGAGAGAGGGGTTGCATTAATTAAATAATTATGACATATTGTGCGACCGTTTCAATGGTAGGGCGCGACTGATAAGGAATTGGTATGAAAACACTCATTACTAATTCTGAACACCTGTTCAATGAGTTATGATTGGATATCTATAGAACTTTGAATCATTAAGTGTTCCATTGGTATTATGAAATCAAAGGGCCGAAGTTTGGGTTCTGTGACCCGTTACAAAATCGATAGCGTGAATCAGAAAAAATTTTTTGCCTGCGACTTCGTCCGCGTGGAATTTATAATATGATATTTTCCTGCGGTAAAATGGAGCCTATATTTTAAGTTAGACTTCTAGCTATACATAGGTGAAAACTGCATTCAATTCCATGCAGTAGTTTTTGCGTCATGCATGTAAAAATATACAAACAGACAAAAATTCTAAAAACTCTTGGCTTCAGTTCCTCTAATAAAGACCCCCCATATAAGTTTTTCTCTAATATCTATAATGTACAGACATCGGCCTGTTATAATTTTATTATATGTATAGATATTTTAGAGAAACACGTACTTAGAGCACTGGAGACCTATCACAATCTACTGACATTAAACAATATTAAAACCAATACAACCACTAAACTAGTAAGTTTGGGAGAATATGTAATTATATAATCAATTTTGATCTTTAGTGTCAAATGTAAAATTTTCAAATACAATTTGTTTATTTTGACGGCATGGGTGCCTTAAAATCATTGTTTTATTTTATTAATTAAGTTTTAATAAAATTGTACTTATTATGAAATATTTCTTTGCATACCAATTTCACTGTGGTAAATGTGCTGATCTGTAAAACTGCATAAAACCTGCATTCTGTACCACATATTTGTAAATAAAGATAATATTATTATTAGTGATGAGAATATTTCTACTGATTTTAAGGCTTCCTTGGCGAGTATAAAACAAATTATAACAACATTTAGTTTACCAGCAAAATTAGGCTTAATTTATTTTTCGCACCAAATTTAAAATGTCTAGCTTCGAAATAAATTATGTCCTATTTATTTAAATTAATGTAATTAAATGGATAATTTTCTAACTAAGTTAATGTGGTGTGTTTCTGAAGGTTATTGTAAATGTCAAATGTTCTTTTCTTATCTATACGATGGTAAAATTCACGGTAGCAAATTTAGAATTTTTTTTGTAAAGATTCGTTCACACCGAAGCCCACAAAAAGAAGGCCTTTCTTTATTTTAATAACTTTTAATCTTTATAACCATTAACAATATACATATTTGTCAAACAACAGTGTTCCATTTAAATTCATTAAACAGTACCGAAATATTGCGTAAGTACACATAAGAATATTTTTTAAAATGAAGAGAAAACAATTATTATTGACTAGTCTATACACATATGTAATAACATAGGTATGTGTTTATTTTAATGCTGATCAAAATAACTTATAAAACATAATTCATGAACTGGCAATAATACAAATCATCGAATAAACGAATGCAGTATCGTGTCATAATAACATTGGCTTATTAGTACCACCTGATCCACAAAAGAATTCCATGCAAAAACCGTTGGTTATAAAAATTTAAGGTTTCATTGTAAACAAAGTATTCAGTCTCGTATCCAACAGTTTCCTGCGAACTTCACCAGATCATGTCCATCTAAAGGAGTGACTTCTTATGTTCCATCCTATCTATCCTCCTATCGATCCTATTAGCTATTTGACTCCAACACACAAATTTATTTATCGTACGAAACATTCAAATCAATATGAATTGCTTCAATGTTCACGTATTTCGATCACATTCACTATTTTTTACATATTACAGTCTCAGGCGGTGCCCCAACATCCTCATTTACATTTTAATTGTTCGCCAGTCGTAGAATCAATTTGACGTTCCCAACCGTTACATTATGGCGTTTGTTCAAAGAAATTCTATAATGTCTTTATTATTGAACTGGATTCTACTAATGCCTTATCTCACGCTGTAATAAATTGAGATTTAGTTTTTATTAATAGCTTACTTTATGTACTTTATGTGTGCTTAAATTCTAATTTGGTTATGGTTGTGAGATAAGGAATTCAAATAAAATTTAATGTTTATTTTTCGTAATTCTTTTGACCTTTTCTAGAAATCTGAAAGAACTTGATTTGTGGCTTCTGTGTCATAGCCATTTACTTTCGTGTTGATTTTGGATTAAACGGTAAACCGACCATGGTTAATAAAAAACCGACTAATTTCAAGACTCAACTGAGAAATTCATGACAGGAATTTTAAAGGTATTGTAATTCATTTTAAAACTTATTAAATTTCAATCCTTCATAAAAATACCAGTCACAACATTTACCTACACGACTAATTAAATAAATAATAAAAAGGTGATAACCCAGCAGACCACAATCATCAAAACAAAATAAAATATAAACAGAAAGTTTAAAAGCCTCATTATAATGTAGCACGCGTTGATTACGTCGCCGCTGTTGACTGATCACTTCCTTGGACGAACTTTACAAACATATATTTACACCCCTACCATTCTAACTTGACTCTTGGTTCCTAAACTTAAAGACTATTTTAGAGTTATGTGCAGGCAATTAAAACTAAAAGTGTTGGGTGCAACACGAATCGCTAACGCTGTACAATGTGACGTAGTGTGAGTTCGCGGTAAGACTTTGCATGAACGCAGATTTGTGTTAAGAAAATGGAGCAATAGTGAAGGAAAAGTGTTGTGAAATTAATTAAAGTTTTAATTATATATTTTATACAGCATTACGTACGTTGTAAACCCACATTTTGCTGATATCGTTACTGGGTTCCACCTAATAATGGACGAGCTTATTGTCAAGCACTGGGAACAAATAAAATCTAATAACACTTTTCGCGATCCGGGAATCGAACCCAGGCACGCTCAGTAATCTCGCTTGCGACCACTAGACTAATACAGCACTTCATAAATAGTTAAATTATTAAAATACAATAAAACTGAGGGACTGTACAGAAGACCTAACGCTGCACGTAAGTACATCCAATGAATAATTTCATTAATTTAATCACAATAATCGACAAATAGAAAACTCATCATAATATTTAAGTCAATTATTCCGAATCATAAAACACAATGATAATTGAAAAGCCAATAAAGTTGACAATTTCGGGTCATTTATTATTAGCACAGGGAAAACTGTGGAGTAGCTCGACATATATTAATTGCGCCACGCGGTCGCGGTCGCAATTGTGGTGATATGAATTTTTTGGGAAAGTAATTTATGCGTGACAGTAAATTTTGCTTGTTTATTTCTAATTTGGCAAATTATTTTTGGTACTATTTATCATGGTCGACCTATTTAGTGGGAAAAGTAGAAATCTCTTGTAGTAATCTCATTTTGGCAGGTTTAAAACTATAAAGTTAGTGAGATAAGTAAAAATCTATGAGAATCTTTTTGATTCTTCTTTGATTCCAGGTCAAGTGAAAGTGAAAGAATACTGAATACTGTCTTCAATACTATCGCTCCAGCACTTGTATAAATCTTGTGTTTCTCAAACAAATTAATGTTATATTCTTATGAGAAATAAATATCTTAAACCAGAAAGCAGAATCAGCTTGAAAGCGGAGCTTGGCAACAAGCTGGGACAACCCCAAGTAGGAGAAAAATGTTTATTTATCTCAAATCATTAAGGAAGCTTTTCATGAGAAACACTGGAATTATAACCTACCTCATTTTATAGTAATGTACAAAATTGTACAATACCTTTTCATTTACTCGAAATAGCTTTCATTCTTTATTTTTACCGTGCCAATTAATAGGTATCCTAATAATCTCTTCCAAAAGTTTCTTAAAATTCCAGAATATGCGAGTTATCCGCTCATCAGATTAATTGAAACTACTTTAAGCTGAGGTTCACAAAAGCCTCTTAGTCCATTATATAGTTTTATGGAAAGCTTTTATTTAAAATTCAATTAGGCAGTAGTTAGTACGTGACTGATTTTTAAAGTAAAATCTGTTTAATACTATAATGGCTAGTTAGTCATTCAGAATGTGAGTATTGGCGCGTGGCGTTATAAAAAATGGCTGTAATTCTTGGTAGTTAGCTTCTTTGTGAACATAAATTTTCTTTAATGTTCTTTAGAAGAAAAAGAAGAAGAATGTTTTGTTATACGGTGTGTTTATTTAAGTGAAAGACTAAATTAATTACACAACGCAGACTCTATGGTGAAGAACTGGGCAATGAAGCGCTACCTGTGTAGGCTTATTATGAGGAACAGTGGAATTAAGTATTCAAAGATAGTAGGTGCAGAAGTTCACTAAAATGATGCCAAATGTTGAAGCTAAAATAATTAAATGGAATCCAGAAAATATCATAATGCGTTTGAAATTGCTCAATTTCCCCTGTTACAGTTTACAAACATATATGTCACATGTACACACAACTAGACCCGAAACAACTATCTGTAGATCATATAAATGTTTGTTCCATACGGGGATCGAACTCACGACACTTAGTGCAGGAAGCTAATCGCTTAGCCACTGCACCAGCCGCGTCGTCGGTCTCTGAGTTAGTCGATGCTTATTCTTGCGTAAAGCTTTTGAATAAATATTTTACACGAATAAATACCTGTATAAAACCTCATTACGGACTCATAAATCACATCAACTTAAAAAAAGCCTCACCAAAAAATCGTTTCGAAACCTAAATGATTTACAGCGCACAGATAGTACCTATATACCGCCTTTGCCGATAGCATATCGGTCTAAAAAGACAAAAACATATCCCTTTGTTCTTTGTCGCCCTACTCATATGCAAATGCGGTCTGTCCCAGACTGATTTAGGGCTTGCATTACTGATTCACGAAAACGTTGAAAAGTGCATACTTTTTGGTTTGAAACTGTACTAAATGATTTATACTGAGGTGATAGTTGGACGGCTTTTGTTAATGGTCCTTGTAAAGTGATATAAGGCGATGGGAAATGTCGCTGCATAACTGATGTAAAATAATCTCGGATTTGCGATTCATATAGATCTATAGGTATTCATATAGATTCATATAGGTCTATACCTCACCCTTTTTTTCTCACCAATACGTTTCCCATGCGTAATGATCATGATAGTTTATTGAAGGAATCAGTAAGAGGCTCACTTTCAGTCATGAAAGAAGGCTGATGTTTTGGCAAAAAAGAAACTCCTTTATCTTACAGAATAATTACTAAGTTTATCAACTTGCGCGAAGCTTCCATTTCATCATAATGCTGAAATACTGTCACACTTTACAATTTACCAAAATATTCCTTTATTTTTAAAGCAACATCGTATATCACTCGGGACTCGCGATATTTAACACTTACAGCGACTTATGGCGTTTGATATCGTACGACTAATCGCTTGCCACTTTCTTTGGACACGACGTGACACGCTGATCATATTGTTCCTCTTTATCGACCTCACTCGGCTACACTCGGCAAGTTTCGTGTCGATTCGGGCACTGATTTACAGCTTGCCTTTTTTAGCTTCACATAATGACAAGACTTACACGATACTGTCAGTATTATGTAAAGTTACGATGCTGACTTTAGAAACAACAATGGAATGGGATGCCAATTTGTTGTATTGGAAAATTATTTCAAATTTTAGAACCAGCAAATCTCTAATCAGTATCTGCTTAATGTGCTTGCACGAATATTATGACTGGTTTGAATAGTAAACTGGACCTTATTACCTTATCATTTAAAAAAAAACACGCAAACCCGTTTATAAGTTTTTGTGGAAAGCATGTTACAATGTTCTTGTTGTTACTGGTTCCATCAATCTAAATAATTCTAGAGGAAAAATAAATGTCCCGAACAACCAAAAAATTGGTGAACCCGAAGGTATCTGTCCATCTATCTAGTTGAAGGCAACATAATTACATCATCGACCTATAAAGTTGGTAAGGACACTATGAAATATGATCTAAAGAGACTTTCTGCCAAGCTACACATTTTCGAAGCAAAACAAACGATTTTCAATACAGACATCATTAATTTTCTCCTAGTTCCAACATGCTAACATTAAATCTATGTGAAAGTCAATCAATAGTGTACTTTATGTGTTGGTAATAAGAGTTAGGTGATGTAATTGGGTCTGAACGCTATGTTGAACAAATGGTCCTGTTCTGTTCACTTTTCATGCGTTTATTACATCTTGGCACGGTATGAGAGCACTATTGATTCAGTTTTATCATGTTACTAAGTACGTAGAGGTGTGTGCATAAAGAAATAAAAAATAATGTTTTGAAATAAGGCTACTTTTAAACGGAAAATGTGCGTATGTCACGTTTCCATTGGTGGAATTTTTATATTCCCTTGGTATATTCTTCCAGGACTTGCCTCAAATCATAGCTGTAACCAAAGATTTTTTAATTAACTCTCATCAGGTCTTAAATTTTTGTAAATATAACTTGCTTAATAATAAATAAATCAATATTCCACTTTAGCTGCCTAGGCACTCACAATACAGTAAAAAGTTTATATTTTTAAATATCTAGATATTCTATATCTAAATATTAGCCTGTTCCATGATTTATCAAAAATTCATTGATGACTAGTTTTTTATTAATAAAACGCTTCATTGTTGCAACGTCTGATATACTCATTACTGAAAAAAAACAACATTTTGATTTACACGCCCTTTGCACATCTGAAGTCAAGCGAATAAAAACACCGTGATCCCTGCCCAATGGTACTTACAATTTGATTTATAGTCTTACGCCGCCACATACATACAGGTTTGAGCGATAAAAGATGAATCACACTGAGATTAATATTGTTTTCCCGAGTGCATTCTTATCTCGGAACATTATGCTGGCAAATGGTTGCAAGTTACTCAAGACAAATGTTCTGAGCTGTTGTTGAATTTTAAAATCATCCATTTCTATAGTAATACGTCATATGATTGCGGATTGGTGATAAATCAGGGTGCTTGCAGTATTTGTCTATGGTATCTGAAACTAGATTTAAGGCGTACTTATCTGTAAGTTTCCATATCACTGTGAATGTAACCTTTATTTTATCTAACGCATAAGAATGGATGACAATTTATAAATTTAGATTGATCAGACATGGATTAATTATTACCAAGCTTCAGGTTGGCTCTCGCGAAACATAGATCTCTATCATTAATGCAAACAACTTGGGAGAATATTGATGATCAGTTTTAGATGCAACGTGGTATAAAATTGTTGGTAAGTATGTACTGGTTGGATTACATACTTTCAGCTCGGGTGAAGAAGCGGCCACACACTGTCTATTTAACCCACAAATGCACTCGCTTAATTTAGTAATTTATACCTAAGTAGGTAAAATTCCTCTCATTGTTAATAAGTGTAGTAAGCATTTATTTCTTCACCACTATTTCTGGCACCAAATGCAGATTTCATAAGGTTTACTTATTTTGCGCAGTCGTTGTGTCAATTGTCGACGCCAGCACGCATTTATTAGCATAAGGCCGCCGCAAGTTCACCGAGACTGACAGTAATAACAAATTAGGGTAACTGCTCCAAACGTTGTCCTAACCGCTATTGTACTCTTGTTCCCCCAGCAGCTAATTATGTTTTTGTTTGCTATTTTGTGGCCGAATGCCGCTTTAATATTGAGATTCTTGGAATTTGGTTCGTGTTTTAACGGTAAAATGTTACGTAATTTAGGTTTTTATCTCGATTAGTCCAAGACTTGGATATAATGAATCGGGTATGTTTGTAATACTAATAACAGTTAGCACATAATAGGTCCAAAATATAATAGCACAGCCTCGTAACCTACTTGATATTATTGAAAATGGAAATCTAAATACATACATACATACATAAAGTCACGCCTTTTTCCCATGGGGGTAGGCAGAAACTACAGAACGCCACGTGCTATGATCCTTACATAACCCTTTTGCTTCATCTACATTCAAATGAAATCTAAATATGTCATAGTTAATGTAATGTGTTGGTATTTATAGCGTTATGGTTAATAATAAAGAAAATTTCAATTATAAATAATAACATCTGATTAAAGAATATCGTTATAATTTCCATTGAAAAGCACGAAACTTTGAATTAGATAAATAATCAAGGCATAAGGGAGGCGAGATCAAGCTCTCAATATTGGCAATCTGTACTAAACCGCTCTTGTCATGTCGCCCATATGCCAGAGCGTTAACAATGGAATTAGTCGTCATTCAAAGTACCGAGTCAAATTCACAACATATCTGGATAACGTGTAGCAAGTGCACTCGTCTGGCAGGGGTGACACTTTGAGCCCTTCCGATACTGACATTATGTGACAACACAGAGCTAGGGGTGTTCGCTTACACAATGGCCGATCATTGGTGCCTTCACCCTATTCATGTTCGCATACACTTTTAGTAGAGCTTTGAATATAAATTTATGTCGTGATTTTACGAACATGTGGTAAGTAATTTTTGGTATACTATCTATTTTATTTAAATAAAAATTGTGGCGGTAATAAAATACGTTACTTGCATAAAATAATATTTCTGCGTTTGACTGAAGAAAAAGTAAAATCCAAATGCTTGATTCCTTTATTTCGTTTCAGAATTGGAGGAAGAAAATAAATTCACCCACAAGGCGCGGCTTGAAATATTCAATGAAGAGATTTTATGAAGAAAAAAAAATCTCATTTGCATCTCAAAAGCGATGCGAGTTAATGGGACCATTTCAAATGCGCGCCGCGTCATTCCCTATATACATCCTTATTCGTCTCAACCCTTACACGACGTAAACTTAGGACAGCGGCACACGAGGCCTAATTGGCGATAATTTATGGATGTATCGATTATATTGGCTGTACTCGTATATAATTGGGTCAAGCGTTATCGATCTGTGATTCTCGGAAACTGGTGTTTGACGTGATGTTGACAATGAAATCAATATGGGTAATTAGATTCAGAATATCCGAGGGCCAAGATTGTTTGGTGTTTGAATAATATCTGATTCCAAAATGATACCTGTGAATATATTAAGAATCGATCCGAATCTCCATCTCTTTAATCCTCTTTCAACCAGAGACGAAAAAATACTGCTTATTGCACAGTGCGAATCCGATTTTGTTAAGTCTTGCAGAGATGTTGGATGAGTTCGACAGCAGTTCCTCGTAACGGCGCCCAACATGTTATTATAGGGAAAGGAGCTATTGGTCAAGGGATTGCTAATGGACGATATTAACGTGAGATGGATTTAGGAATACGTTTCAAGGAAGAATATTCTTGATTATGTGATACTGTGAATAACAACGATCCATTTATCAAGCGTAGAGATTACGGCATTGTAACAGTTCCTTTTAGCGGTTCCTTCTAAAGTCCGCTTTCAATTAATGATTTTGAATTTTGACGAAAAAGCTTTTAAAGTTTATACAAAGTGGTTATGACAATACGACCATAAATAATACTACGTAATCTATTCTACAACCATAAAGATACTTGTGTCTTATATGAAAGATATAACCGAAGAGGTTGTCATTAAAATATTACCGAACGCTGTCGTAGGGAAACGTGTGCCCACAAACAACGAAACCTTTCATAAGCGTCGTGCGACCAAACACATGTCGAAGGAAATTAGCGACAGTCTATAACAAACTCACAAAATTGAGCAAATTAAGAGACATCTAACAGCCCTTTACATTATTGATGTCTTTTTAATTACCTACACCCAATTAAACAATTATATTTGATGACTGAATTGGTTTGAAAATAACCCATAGTACCTGTTTTAATTGAATTGAACTTCAGCTTAATTTTTTATTGAGAGTTGTTGTTTCGAATCAAAATCTTTATTAACCCTGCCTTTTTAAAATTGTAGTTAAGGTCAGCTTTCTATATAACCAGACTAAATACTGGCCGTGACTTAATTTTTAGGAATTACCGATGCCCTAGGTTAAGTATTTTTATCTTAACTGTTTTTCAGATTTTCTGTAACTTCATAGGTATTCGTATGACTACCAGAGCGTATTCTCCGAGGCACGGAATGGTCTCCAATGGTCATCCATACAAAGACTAACTGCGGCAAGCTCAGCTCAGTTATGCAGATTAATCGCAGAAAAAATAAAAGAAAAAAAAAATTGCTACAAGCCCCCAAATTATACCCAAAAGAAAATAACCGGCAAAACAAGCTATGTCAAACTTTTAAGAAGTAATGTTAAAATCTTGTAATGTTTATGTTGGTGACGAAAACAGGATCCCGTCCCTTATCTTACTAGAAATCATTTTCTAAGATGCAGACGGCCTTATTCCAGTAATTCAGGTTATAAAGGCAAACTTGATACACCTGAATCATTTCTACTACTCATAAAAAGTTATATGTAATAGAATCTCCCATTAAAGTGTACAGCTTAATAGAAGGCTCTACTTTGTTACGAAAATCCTATAATTATGCAATTACAACTTCTAGTCCTTATGTTCAACCTCATAGGTAATTACAACTACATCAAAGAATATAAAATGCAAGCTTATAAAGGCAAAAGCAATTCACATAAAAGAAAATTCAGTTAAAGCGTTCGAAATCACCGATGCATGTTAAGGAGCTGACTATTCAAGTAATATGCTTAAGCGTAAAACTTTACGAATTAATATGGGTCTCCTCAAAAACACGGTTGAATTATGCATGTGCAAAGTTTCGCCGAATGAATAAAGTAACCGTAAAACTACTCTGTAATTACGTAACATCGTCTGCCGATAGCATCGGAGGCTATATCGATACGGAATCGATACATCGACCGTGCGATCGAGATCCGATTCGAACGAGCGCGACCAATTTTATTCACGAAACATTTAGCTTTAGATAAAATCTCACGGCGCGCTCCATAATGGCCTTAGTTGATTTTAAAACAATAAAATGCAAAGCCTTTCGAATGAGTGCGATTGTTAGTGTGAATCAGATAAGTTGAATAGATATTGAATGTTATGGGATATTGTTTGGAAACATGGTTTATATTTAAATTATACACTAGGTGTCTCGTAACGAGTGTAGACTGCTCCGATTTCAAATTTATTTCTCGATAAATATCGTACCCTCGGTTCAAACTTAAAGGTACCGTTGCGTTCAAATTATTCAAACTATGTAACGAACGATTAACCACTGACATAATTCTCTGCAATCAGTAAAAAATTCGCGGAACTTCGAGATATATCTACGTGAGTTAACAATCTTAATCGGCCCGTCAAAAATCTGAGGAGAGTTCCAATTATTAAAAAATCGCTGTCGATAAAATCGAGTTAATGAAGAACGGTACTCGATATCTCGATCGACGGTGCGCACTAACTCTGAAATTGATTTCATTCCATCGACGCGAGTCGATCGTAACCGCTGATATGATTTGCGGAAGTACGATTTTCAAATGTATATCCTTTGAACGTTTCATAATGCACTCATATTATATTGGATGTCTTCATTTTTACCATAACTGGTTCATTTACATTAATCCATTGAACTAATATTATAAGTAAACATTCTATCAGATCGCTACCGACTTTGGTCCTCTTTCGAACACCGGGATATTGTGACCACAATGTTGCAGCTTTTCCGTTGGAAATGTTATGTTATGAAGACAGTGTCGCTGCCCCGTTGGAAATTTTCAATAGCAGTTCTGATTTAAGCTGCCAAGTATACTGACCTGAAGATATGTTCTTTTTCTGTCACACAAATGTAATTTTCAATACCTATACGGGGTGGTGATGACATAACGGTAATAAATTAAAATACGATCGCTACTAGACAATCAAAATACTTTAAAATTGTTAAAGAGGACTGTGAAGATAATTAATGGAATCAGGAGGTAGATCGATCGAGGATCGACGAGTCAACATCTCCTGAGGATGCTCCGTGGAGGGGCGAAACACGTGTCGAGGATCGGTTTGGTTGCATGTTACCTTATTTCTATCACACCTTCTGCATGTGCATATATTTACGGGCGGGAGGGCGGTGCTGTGCATGCACCCAAACTTGCAGTAGTTTAGCGGAATTAAAACTAAATATTCTAGTTGTATATCTTAGGATTGTGAAGATCAAAATTCAAAAATGTAAATTACAATAATCGATATTATACCAGGTACTTCTAAGTAGGCAACTGATTATTTCTGAGCTGTATATTTTATTTGGTTGATTTTATGCGTACATACATAATTCTAAATTGTTATTCGCCTAGCTAAATGACCTCATGAACTTGCTAAGAGAAATCGCACAAATTGTTAAATTAAAAAATAACACCTATAACTAACTACTAACGCGTTACCCAGATTATGGTTTCAATTACCGTTGTTATGTAGTCACCACTTTTTACTCCACAATTTCAAAAATTTACCCAGTTCATAATATTTTTGTTAAAGAATTTTCCCTGAGAAAATCCACACGATATTAATTGCATCTGATAAAACAGAAATACGGTAACACAAATGCATAGGTCAACTCCGAAAGGCAGGTAACTAATTTAATGCATTTTTACAACCCCGTCAGAACTTCTGCAGGTAAATAATTTACAGGAATTCAGACATTACTGAAACTGGTTCAGATATTATCTGGGTTGATTTCTCAGTGCTGGCTGTATGTTGAATATTTACACGATCTTGTGGAAGATACGTCATGACGTATCTTTTTTATATTTTTCAAGTCTTAAAGGTCTTGGACGAATGTTTAAAATATTCTTTTAGGGATTCGTTGAAATATTTACAGTATCACGGCGTTTTTAGTATACTTACCTATTCCATATTTTAGTCTACTTACTTCACAAGAGTGTTTTTTTGGCTTAGCTCTTTCTTTATTATTCTGCTTTTACATATACGTATGATTCTACGATACATTGGTAAACAATGGAAATTTCCATTACATCAGCGAGCTTCACTTAAAATCTTTAGGTTTGTATCAAATTTAAGGCCGAATTCGAGTCTTATCTGTTATGTAATTCATATAATATTGGGATTTTTTTTATAGTTAATCACCTATTTAGGTAACGAAAACAATAATACGCTTCACATTTTCGTCGTAAAACTAAACTTTCAAATCCTTCTTAGATACTTATATATATCTTATTTCTTATTTCACATTTTCGTTCTTTACCTACTGTTCCTCCATTTCATAGACTTACGAGTACAATACAATAATAAATGTATAGTATTGATTTTCCAATCACACATTCAATTTGATCGCGTCCCTCGACAGTTGGTATGTCAATAATAATTCAAAGTAACAGTATACTGTTGAATAAAATGATTAACCTCCACTCGGGAGTCGGTTGACCGGTATATACAGGATGCTTGTAATATCACGCCATAGATACATTTGTCAAATTTGTAAAAGAACATATAAGTAATAATCTTTGAAAATGTAATTAGGATATTTTTGTTGCGTGTTATGGTGGGGTCATTTTTGGCACGAATGTCATTATAATGATTAATAGGGTTTACACGCACGTTCTTAGACACACAATCTCATACGTAGTTATTATAAGGCAAATTTCTTTTAATATTTTTTCAAATATATTTTATTTTCATATATTTAAAATGCACAGAAATGATAATTCGTTTGTAGATAAGATATTTCTCAATCAATTGAACTGAATATCGAAATTAATTAAACATCATTCGTTTATGACATTTAATTTACTTTGGCAACAAATCGTAATAACGAAACTTTTTTGATTTGGTTTTTTGATTGGACGTGGGTGTATGTATGTAAAACTACAACAATTAATTAACAAGGTTAAGATCGGTCAATATTAATAATAATTTCATTGATTGGTCAATATTAATTAACGAAAATAATAAACCAGTATTGTATAATATAATAATATTATAAATGCGAAAGTTTGTGAGGAAGGATGAATGGATAGATGGATGAATCTTTGTTACTCTTTCACGCCAAAACGGCTGAACGGATCTGGATGAAATATTTCCCAGAAATTGCGTTTTTATTTTATTATAAAACATAAATCCACCTTTATTTTTGTTTTGTATCTTAATGAATCGCTGACATTTTTACAATCGCTAATTGAGCAACCTTTCCTCGACATTTGATTTGAATACAAAATATCAAGAAACAATGAAACACCCTGTATTGTTCAATGTAAATGTCAACATTGAACTTGAATGTGTTGCGAACATTTTGGAAATATGACATAAATTATATCAACCCTTATTGGATGAACGGAATGGAATAAATACCATATGTATGCCAGCTCAAGTTACGTTGCTTGCCTCGTACTAATTCCCTGAGTTTGATGGTCTAAACTACAAGCTAGAGCAACTTAGTTTTGAGTTTGAAATAATATAAGAAATAACTATGGAGTTTACATAAGCTAAAAATAATTAATTTACAGTGTGTTCTATTATAGTAAACACACTAATTAAATTGTCTTTCGGCTTTAATACATTTTCTTTAAAAATATTGTCTATCCATGCGTGTTATTTTCGCTATAGCTATAGCCGATTTGCGTTTATATAAGTTATATATAACTTAAAGTTGTTATTTACCCAAAAAAAATCTTTATTTCCAAAATCGCTTTGTTTTACAACTTATTCCCTCGCGTTAACTGTCAGCTATTGCCTGTCGCCCCACCGATTGTCATAGCTCAAATCACTATGACATCTCATTGTGGCAGTAATTACGGCGTATTGTACATTTATGTTCGCATATTGTTCATTTGGCGTGATCTTCTCGTGTATTGTTCGAACACTTGTTTGTCACTTGTTTTTTTATATTATTGGGCTTTGTTTCGGGTTTCTTTTTTCTATTCAGTAGAATTATTACCGGCAGTAGACACCACCTGTTCACGGAACTGTCTACTGAGGGCCTGTATAACCGCTTCCTGATAAAATGTCCGATAGTAATCAGACAAACATAATATCCATTGAAAAATTATGGGCAATCATCAAGTTTATAAACAAGTGGTGAATCAGACGCTCGGTATTGTTCAATTGATCTAAGCGTAATTTCATTTATCCGAATTTTACCTAGAATTAAAAATATTTGGAGTTCGTTACTTTTTAATCGTTTTCCCAGAGCTCCGAACCCTTAAAGCTTGAAATCATTAATTGCACAAAAATAAAATAAGTTTTTTTTTTTTCAAGTTAGTGAAACTTTTTGAGGAACCATCGTAGTTAAAAATTCAGTCCACATCGGTTGAGGAACGAATCGTTAGAAATTGATCCCGAACACGCAGCCAGCTTTAATCAAATCTCTTTAGAACCTGCTTTGAAGTACTAGAACGTTAGCAAAAACATGCATCGGAACATTTATAAATGGTTCGAGAACAAACAAAACGGGTAACAAAGTATTAGTTACCAGTTTTTTTTATATACTAACCAATTGTATACTATATCAAATAGCCGTTGAAAATCTACTACGGGAATGAAGGCTATTTTTTATGTAGGCTCAATCAAGATCGTTGCGGTCAATTATATGGATTTTTAGTAAGCAAATGCTTCAAAGCCGGTTCTCAATCAGAAATAGTGAATTGAATGTTGATAACATTGTAATTGTTTTATTGATGGATAATTATGAGTAACGAACATTCGTAATAATGTTATACGGTGTTTAGAGAAATGAATGTAGAAGGAACGATGAAAACGTATATAAACTACATATCAACTGACCGAAATTTAAATAAAATTTTGGTCGTTGGCCTGTCTCTAGTGTAGTGATTGAAAGCGCGACGTGTCTTGGATTCGATCTGCAGCCTAATTACGTAAAAAACTTGGCAGATGCTTGGTAGATGGCATAAAGCTCTCCCCTACATGGAACTTATAAGTGACATCGGCAAAATATGAATATATAATAGTATACCTTAGCCTAAGCCTTCGGAGAACACACGTGTGATGTTAAGTTAAATAAGATAATAGAAAAGTTTTCTGAAGTTGAATGATCTATAAATAGTCTTGTATTGGAACCGTAACGGGAGAATAACGGGTCGCCCAACACTTTGGGGTTAGCCGTACAACCTCTATATAATAACAAATTGATATCGGCATGATATTGATAAACATAACACCAACAAACAGCCTACGGGAAAAGCCATATGGGCCAGTACCCGAAAACTAGAGGCAATATTGCCTTTGTGATTTTAGGGAGACATAATAAACAAACTGAACAGTTTTCTGGCAACATTGTTTTATTTATGTTATGCACAATCCTCATTTGTTTTGCAAATTAATACCCAAACGCACTTACAGTTTGTTAAATGGCTGCGAGCGAGTGGGCCAGCTGACGTTTCTCACAAAAGGATTTATGCATAACGATGTAGTTTCCCTCTGTCTATGTTAAATTTTGTTTAATACCGAATTACTGTTTCAATTTTGATTTATTAATGTGATTTTTACAAATATTCGATATTTAGAATATTGTTCAAGCATTAAGACACAAATACTATATACTTACATAGATAGATGGATACTTAAACTTTGTCTAATTTAATGAACTTGAGCTGGTAGGCTTTTAAGTGTTGAACTGAAAAGAAAAACTAAATTAAAATTCATGTTATACGTATACGTAGTACGTATAAATATTTTAGTAATTATATTGAAGTAGCCATAGTTAAAATCAGTATCAAAACCCACATTACGTAATCCTATAGGTTTACCAAATACGCTGCGTTCAGCCGCACTTGATACATCGACAGTTCTGTCGGTTCAGTTGACAAATGTGTGCTGATTAATATAATTGTGTCGCGATTCACGCGTTCGTTTGTCTCTGTCAATACTTTACGATGCTGCTTTAGTTAACTTGATTTATGTGAGTAATTAGGGCAGTAAGTTTGAAGAGGGCATTGATTTTATTAGATTACTTTCTTTTGTTTTTATATAGAACATTTTCCCACATTTGGGATTCTCCTATTAAAGTTTGGAGCCTTTTCAGGTACCCTCAAAACTAAAATCTAGGTGCGCGAGCCCAAAAGTTGTTCATGTGCAGATAATACCAGCAAGAATCTCCATGGATACTCATTTTCAAAATATGTACTTAGTTGACAAATATATATCTCACATATATTCATGCGCCCAAACCCAGTACAACAATCTGTAGGCCATACATAATTATAATCTTAGCGTATCTTAGACAAGTTAAAGCAATTTCTCAAAAATTACTGGTGGTCCAATACACGCAAGTAACATTTAAAGGGGACACAAAAATGAATCATAAAAAGTAATATTATGCATTGCTATGAACAAATTTAATTAACATGAAGATCTCATGAATACCGGCAGTTAAAATTGTAATGAACTTCATGTAAAACTTGATGTTTGGCATATAAATGTAGACATTAATTTTATTGGTTATTACGTTTATTTTTCAATGTATCGCAATCGGGGCAATGACAATCACATATCCAATAATCAAATTGATTGAATTAAATTTGGCGTAGGTGGTTGAATGGATATGTCGATTCAGAAATAAGTTTAATGTGTTCAGAGCATGATCTGACATCGATGAGTTCTGGCGCCGACAATTTTGGGTTAAATCATTAAAATATCCGAGATTAATAATAATGTTGTCATCAATTTGTGTTTCATTAAAGTGAATGTTTATCGGACGCTACCTCGCTTTTCATGCAAGTGGGTACTTATTTCAAACCCAGCATATAGATTTATCGAATTCAATTAAGAAAAAAATGGTAAAAACCCTGTACAGCTGAGAGGGTACCCAGATCATGATATCTTGATGGATCCTATCCCAACGCCTAAACCCGCCTCATTCTGAGAAGAGATCGATGCTCAGCGGCTGTGGAACATTAATGAATTTATTTGTAATATTAGAATAGATTTATCACAAGTAGATTTATACTTCTAATATGTAACGCTACAATACATGGTCCTGTATATGACTGAAGTTAATAAATAAAATCTTCGACTATTTGTTTATTAGCAGTTCATCTCCCTAACTATCTTTTAGCTGTAGTCGAAAGTTTAAGCCTTCTTTGAAGCAGTGAGCCAGAAAAGTACCAAAAGAAACTTCCAAAGGCGATTTACAAATATACAAATACTATTTTTATAAATGTTCAGATAGCAACGGATACAACCGTCCCTCATCATTTAATCCTAACCTTATTTTAATCCACCCATCCACGTTTAAAGACCCACAAATAAAAAGTAACAAATATCCCAAAAATATATTTTCATTCACTTTCACTAAGGATCGTATCCACCCGAAGGCTTATCCCAATAAGCCTCTTTACATATCCTCGCCCACATATACGTAACCAAATAAAGTAATATCAAAGAAAAGTTGCCGCTTTGAACAGGAACCTGCCCGTTTCCATCATGATTCACGTGATACATAATTTTATTACATTTCTTCGTAAGTGTACCGACCCGATGTTTATTGGCCTGGATATTAATTTCTAAAGTATTACTTGACATATTTTTTGGGCTTGAAAGAACTCTTTTGTTATAAAAAAGTATCATGGTAGACTAGATGGAACATAGAGCACCCACTGTTGTGCGCAACGTGAGGCTATTCTTTGCGTATCTAAAAACGTCGCAAGGAAACTTCGAATCCAGGAATTTCGTGAAATCCCTAGAAAAACCACAAAATCACGGAAGATGCCACGTATATCTGGTAAAAATCTATCTGGTCCGGTTGATCAAGGGTAAACACTCTCTTCAAGTGGCATCAACTATTCCCGCATACCTGTAAATCTTTTGTTTCTTACTGATGTCGTTACTGGCTATGTACACCATATCAACACTCCTTTAAGTTTGGACAATTATTATTTGTGGTCACTACTGCGACTTGTATCGTTATTCTTTTATATCCTTTCACAATTTCACCATTAAAAATATATGTCTATTTCATAAAGAAAGAAAAGATTTTAATTCCTGTTTTATTTATTTTTTCAGAAAAGCAATGCTTATTCTTTGACCAAAGAATAGGCCAGCCCTCTGGTCACGTGTACTGTCGACCAAGCGTTTAGCAAGGTCTCTAAAAAAGAGACGTGCATTCGGACCCCATGACCCGAGCGTTTCGACGCCAAAAGGCTCAAATAAATAATTTCCTATGAGGTTATTATATTTGCGCCGTTTGAGTGTCTCTGCTGCTGCAGCGGCAGCGCCTGCGCAGCCAGCCGAGTCAGGAAGATGGGAAGGAGCAAGGGTGTCAACACAGGTTGCATCCCAAACCAGAGGCCTTCCCAGCTTCCATGGCAATAACGACATACCGTCTGGTCTCTTGCCATCGTCACGGGCCAGGCCATTGGGTTCTAAAACAGCTTGCACGCCGGCGGTGACAAGGGCGCGACGGATTATGTCGTTAATATCGGCATGCCGTGCAATGCGACCTGCACTTCTACAACAAGACAGGCCATGGTGCCCGAGGCAGTCGACAGCTTCACCACAGTGACATCGATGTGGAGCACCACAGGGAGCACCCAAGCGAAGGCAGGTAGCGAGCCGAAAGGTAGTGTCGTCCAACATAGTGCCTACGTTGGACGACGGAAGTGCCTGTAGCCAAAGACCCGATTCCCATTCCCCCACAGCTAGGAGACGAGCACGCTCAGCAGTATTGGTGGACGTATTAAGTAATTTATACCGTACCAAGCTGGAAAGCGGCTCATCCCACTGTCTCTGGGACGATGGGTTGACGGGCAAATTTGAATTCGGGCAGGCCATTTTCCAGGCGTTCACAGCGTCAGACAAACACGGTACCTCAAAATCAACCAGTATGGATGCTAAAATTTTCCTGGTTAATTTCTCAGTGCTGTGGACTGAAGACAGAAACGCTGGTAAACTTACACTAGAAATTTTGCGGATGCCGAGGCCGCCCAGACGAATGGGCAATGTTGCTTGCAGCCAAGCTCGGTCGTCCAGAGCCACATTTAAAATGGAAGTTAAACACTTCCGTATAATTTCGTCAGCTTTCTCTAAAAGTTGTGGATGCTTCCAAATATGGGAACAACGGAGGTTATACATAAATTTTGGGCCAAAACAACAATACCTAATTATGGTAAACGCCGAATGTAGGTTAATTTTAGAGAGTCTTTCCGATATATCAGTAAAATTTTGAATTTTATCGTCTATAAATGCTGGAAAAGATTCTTCTAGAATTGGGGACCCTAGGAGATGCAAGGATTTTTTTTCTGTGACTTTTATATGCGGGGCTATTGTGTAAAATTTTGATAGGGTCGAATGTTTGTCCGTGCTGTCAGATATATAGATTTCGCATTTAGAGCTGTTTAGGTCCAGGCCGAGTGAGTTAAATTTTTGCTTCAAGAAAAGTAAGTCATCAAGGACGGTGTTTGTGTCACCTCCTAAGGTTCCGTCATCCAAATACCAAACATTAAATTTAGAATTTAGCTGTCGGATGATGGGATGAATCGCCAAACTGAAAATGACTGGCCCGAGTGGGTCACCTTGTTGACAACCTACTGCGGATTCCAGAAGATTTTCCTTGTATAGTAATTTTGAAGGGTGCCTGTAGCACTGCCAAAGAAAACTGTAAATTTCGGGCATTTCTTTTTTGACTTCTGTCAGCAAGATGTCCCGATTAACCGAATTGAAGGCATTCTTAATGTCAACCTTAAGAATGACCTCACCTTCACCGCTATTTAAATAAGTTGACAGGGCATGTACGGCAGCCTCACAGCCTCCTTTGGAACCAAATCCTAATTGCTGAGGCTGGAATTTGCTGCACAATGTTTCGCTGTACACTTTGCAGCAAATTTTGGCTGCCATACGCCGGTAGGTACACCCTACGGCAATCGGACGAATGCCGCCATCCTTTTTACGCAGGGCACATAAATTTGCCCCGTATAAAACATCGATGACGGCGTCGTTCACATTGCCGGAGAGCATTAAATTGGTTAGAGCCGTAAGCTCCTTCAGAAGAGTCTCACCAGCTACCCCGGCACTTGAGCTCGTCAGGTCTTTAAGATGCTGCGGCGTCAAACCGTCGAGGCCACCAGCTGAGCCACTCCGGAAGGAGTCCACGGCTGCGACCAAGTGGCGGGCTGTAATTGTTAGAGTATCTGAATTAGGGCTAGGGAGTTCAGGGAAGGAGAGGTCATTCGCTGGTGCCGGATGCTTACTCTGCAGAGCTGCGAGTGTGTCTGGAGAGTAAGGTGCGACCACATCACTGCTAAATAGTATCCTGGACGCTCCCCTAATATCACCTTCGCTTACCTTTGATTCTACAAGATGATATAAGCTTTGGTGGGCAAGATAATTGCGAGTAGGAATTTTGAGATCAAAATTTTGAGTCGAAAGGTTACAGTTATCTTTAATTTGGGCTGTTAATGTCTTTTTGGTTGCCAAATTCTTTTGTACATGTAAAATCCGATAAGGGAAGGTGAGTAAATGTTCCCAGGCAGCCGGAGAGTTCTCTTGGACAACAAGATGGACACACCGTGCTAAACTTTGAGCAACAGATGGTCTCGCGCCGCGGGGAACTCTCTTTAAGATAGGAGTCGAATTTTTCAATTTTGATAATGTTTGCCATAACGGTTGTGAATTTGGATTACAAGGGATTGTTGGAGTCTGCTGGGTGGGTGTATTGTTGGGGTTGAAAGGCACATTTTGGATTTTATGTACTCTGCCTAGATGTACCTTCAAACCCCGCGTACCTTTGAAAAAGCGTGTCTGGGAGCACTGGGGACATCTCACTAGGGTGTCCAGTGATGTGGCAGGTTGACTAGACCTATCGGCGTCGCTACAGCTATCATTTCTTATCATTAATGTATTTTTAAATACTTACAAACTAAATAAAAACCACTATAACAATTTAAAAAACACAACACAAAAACATGACACAAAATGTCTTTTCTGTGACGGTTCTTTGGCGCAGTCGCGCCGGGCCCCGCGGCCGCTGCGTTCTGCGCACAGCAGAACACCTTTGCGCCGTTGCTGTGTCGTTTAAGGGGTGGACAGGGGAGATATCTGGTCGTCCAGTTCTGTCCAGTTAAACTGTCTGTTGCTAAGTATAGGTTGCTATCTTGCCAGGGAAAAGATGACACTTGGAATTTAATATAATATGGTTTATAAAAAAGGTTTTGTGAAAGGTCGGACGTCTTTGGACTTATATTTATTATTTTCTTTGTATTTTAAATTCGTTGACGTTGTTAATAAGGTATGTTTTCAAAATATTCAATAAAATATCGAATTAAACTGACATGTGGCCATCTTAAACATAATAAACCTTTTTTACCATTCGACAGCGATGTGGAGGAGTACTATGACGCCCAAGTTTTCGTCTAGGATAGGTTTTTTTTTTTTCATATTTGTTTATTTATTTTTTTGATACATTAGTATAAGTAGTTAGTTTTAAAAATAGTTTAGTTATTTTTTTTACATATTTGAAGTTGACAAGAATAATAAACCTAATTAAATGTCAATGTATTTTTTCAGAAATTTACTTCCCAAGTAATTTTATGAATAAAAACAATTTTTCACACTTTTTTGCTCTGTTGTTCAACAATTTTATTTTATTTATTCAGGCAATAATCATCAATGACATACAGCCAAAATTTTGAACGTTTTGTAAATTGCTGTTTTTGCAATCGATTTGCAGAGATAATGCAAATTATTATGTTTATGTAAATATTCGTTTATATTAAAATAGTATTATTTATATGACTGTTGATTATTTTATGTTACGTTTTCAACTACACTTTGTATGTATGTATCATTGTTAACAAAAGGAATAGTTTGCGGTACTGCAATATCCTTATCACAAAAACTTTTTGGATGTCAGGAAATTGATTCTGTTTGCTGACATTTTCCTTCAAACCCTCTGCTTTGGGTCGGCTGATCGCTTCAAAAGAGTTTCTATTATCACTTTCCCTTTTCATGTACTTTGCCATGTCTTATCGTCTATTATGGGGGGTAGAAAAGCTTGGTTGGTGTTTGCACACTCTTATGCTGATAGGAGTCGCTGATATGTATTGCAAGCATGTAAGACATTTCATATATAAAATAGGGGCAGGAAAGGGTATAGTAAAGGTATCTTTGAGGAAAAAATATTCAAGAGGTCGTCAAATATTTTGCAGTATTTTTGTTTTACTTTAGAAATATATCTTAATATAAATTACTTTTCAGATAAGCATGATAAATCTAGTTGCTAAAATATAATGATTTCAGGATTGAAATATTTCTTTTTAACTTAAATTTGTGTCGTCCGGTTGAAAAACGATGTCTATATTAAGAACAAAAAAATCTGTTCATTGTGACACAGTACATTTTGACACTGAATTGATTGGAAACAGAAATTGAATTTGCTTATCCAAGCAAAGAACACGTGTATATTCTCCAAAATTAATCAACATACACATCACATAATTAATCGTTCCCAATTCAAATAAGCAATCAATATTCGAAATTCATGCACCATTCAAGTACACTAAACTTGAATACTGGGGAGCTAGGTCATTAATCTCACAAGCACTGATGTGCTAATCTATGATAGGTAATTGACTAATGGGTTTGCGCTAACACGGCGGTGCCTATACACCACCCCGGTTTATGTTATCTAACTAAACGGCGATTTTGGATGTGAATATGTAGTAATTTATATTGGGGAGTTATAATACTGTTATGTTTTTCAATTGTTTCAGTGAATACCAAAGCATCACTTTGACTTTTATGTATGGTTTAATTAAATATAGGTTTATCATCATTCAAAGTTGCGTTACTAAAACTAATCTTAATGGCTGCAAAATTACACGAGATTGCTAAGAACAATTTTGTAGTAATTAAAATCAATTATAATACTTATGCAATAGTGCATTTAATTATTTATGATTCCTAATAGCAAGGGTGGCTTTTCAGTCTTGATGCCCCGTTGCATACTATTGTGTACAGTGCCCCTAACCAACAAGACTGTGAAAATCATCCGATTTAATGCAACCATAGCTCAACACTAGAAAAGGATAAAATTTTATCCATTATTGATTTTTGCGAGTAACCAACCAGTAGACCTACTGACCAAACTCTATCTTACCAATCTTTACATCCAATTCCTTTGAAAGCTTCACCAATATCATAACCAATACCTGCATATAGATTATTGTATTTGCTAGATATGTCCAATACAGATGGCCGGCAAACTTTCCACGCTCCAGTAAATAGGTCATCTACTTCATCTTGATGGTCACCGGTCGACTGGTCAAACGGAGCACCAAGTCAAGATACGGTTCATGTTGTCAATATTGTACATATGCTACGTAGTTACCTATGTACCATTTTCGTATTGCATATGCTACTTGCAATGAAGTTTATGGAAAACACAGGCAATTAAAAAATTGCAATTTGGAAGACGACTATTTTTATAACAAATAGACATCAGGCCGTTTCTAGTTGAGCCTGAAAGTCAAAGTCAAGTCAGTGTCAAATGTTTTTATTTCAACTGGGCCTTTACGGGCGCTTTTAAAACGTTATGATTCTAGTTGCGCAGTTCGAAAAGTGGGTTGGTCCTATGGAGAAGAGACCGGCAAGAAACTACATGGATACTCTTTTCAAAAAACTGTTTTACAATGTTCTTCAATACACAAATTATACAATATAAAAAACTAAACAGAAAAGAAAATCTAAAATACAGACAAAAACAATAAAAGTGAAATCACGATAACCAAGTCGTAGAGTTTAGACACGATATGGCAGTTACCAGGGAAGCCACATGTGTAGAAGAAAATTAACGCCACACGTCTTTATCGTCAACATAGTCTATAATCTTAAAGTACGCTGTTTTTATAAGTACTGACTTAACTGAACTCCGGAGTGTACAGTGTTAGCGCATAAGTTTGATTCCCAAGGTCTAGCAATGTTTTTCTCTTTTCTGGTAAGGGATTCTCTGAGCAGGCTGAGGTTTGGAATGTGTTCATAAACGTCCCTTCGGCAAGCTTACCACTTCTAGGAAAAAAGAATAAGGTAATGAAGAAATGAGAAAATTAAAACCAGTTCTGTGAAAAGGAGGCAACAACAGAAAGCTGTTTCAAGTACTGCACACTAATGGAATAATTATTAAATAATCGTGAATTTAATCGTGAAAAATGGAAACTACATAGCATTCAATAATTGCCCAAAAGTAGAGCAACGACAAACGATTTCAACAACAGTGGACCAATAGATCAAAGTAGGCCACCCATTTTCATCCTTTCCAATTATCAATAACACTCCTATTCGCAATCGAACACGCCCCTTACCAATAAATAACGCATAATTATGTCAAACATCTCTACAGCTACACGCGGTTGATTTCCCACGACGGAGTCCCACTGTTGTAGTCTACAATGAAATATGCATGCGTGACATATACGCCGTGAAATAGCGTTAGACCGTGCTGCGCGGATTCGGCCCCTCGCTGTTTTGAAGTGGGCGCGTGTCCGTTTTGACAAGCGTTACGGGAAAACTGAGAAGAGTATTGTGTTTTATAGTGTCACGCTTAATAAGTAAGAAGAAGTACCAGCGAGGTTGGTTTGAAGTGGCGCAAGAAAGAGATGAATGGAAAAACTCGGAGGAGGCCATTGGCATGCTTTGAGACAGTTTGGGCTAACTAAACGTAAAAAAAAACTATGTTCTTCAAAAAAAAGTTATTGAATGCTCTTATAAGTAACCCTTGGACTACTTTAAGTTAGGCTAAGCTATATTTTAATTCAAATAAAGTATCTTCCGGGTATTATATTAAGTAGTAAATAATAAATTTAAAAAAGTCTTTTCAAAATAACCAGCTTCCACTAAGTACTTACCTACTTTATACTCAGTTCAAACACTAAAATTTATACCAGACAAGGAGGATTTTAGGGTCAAGTTTTTAAGTGCTTATTTATGTAGTACAGTCAGTATCAAAAAGATGTACAAACATAGCGAAGTTCAAAAGCGAGTTTTAGTGGAAAAGTGATTGAAATCTTGACCAAACATCCATAGTATCTGCAGATACATAAAAAACATGTGGTCATTTAAATTTTCTGATTTTAATCAATACCTTTCCAAGAATAACCGTTCGAATTTCGCTACATGTATACATCTTTTTGCTGCTGATTATACCTTATTGGATTTGTATACACTCATAATAGTAAAGTTCTATGTAGAAGTAGAAGTTATTTGTAAAAATATTGACAAAATAAAGAATATAAAAATTACAGGTACGTATCATAAGCTTTTTTACCATTGTCATTTTAAAGAAATAGTTTCACATTTTACACCTACCCACACTTTATCGTTGGAACCATAACAATAAGTATTTCCTACAGCTATTAAGCCTAAACATTTATTTAAGTAGTTACCTACTTTGAATTGAAATAAATCCTCTCTTAAACTTAATCCAGATTTTACAGTCCCAAAGGTACTTTTGAAGTAAATAAAATTGGATTCGTAAGATTCATTGATTTGTCATTAGCCGTCAGTCATTGGAATTGCGCATTCAGCTTTACATTGTCGATAAAGTTCTGATATAATTTTTTGATATCGCCAGAGGGGAGGCTTTGACACCGCTGAGGCGTTTTCGATAAAGTCGTATCAAAAATCCAATATCGGCTTCATAAGTCGAGTCTAGAAAATTCTTTCTAGAGATCATTTCGATTGAAAATGCTCTTATGCTAATACTGATTCAATGTACTCTGGAAGCAAGATAAGGAATTACGTAATCCAGATTATTGAAACTGTAATATCCTTTCTCGCTTCTGTCTATATTTATTCTAGTAAAACTGTCACAATGTTTAGGTACCTCGATAAAGTACAAAATTTATTGGCAGAACGGGGAAAAGTACGTACAGATAATTTGATAAGTAATAGAATTCCATTTGTTCTCGTTTGTGTATTTCGATTTACTGAAATGGCTTTTCTTTTTGGATATTCTCTTGCTTTTAAAGCTCTGGATATTCAACAGCATCCGTAATTTCTATAATAATCATAATTTAGAAGACAGTAATTTTTTTAAATAATCCATTTAGAATAATATGTTATATTTCTACTGATGACATAGGTCAACCTATAAAAAGGATAGTATCGTTCAAATTCTTAGAACAGAAATGAACTTATATTTTTGCATATTTTATATTTATCCTGTCAAGCGACGCAAAGTAGTCATAATAGAAAATCTGATTGCGGCATAGATTTTTAGCGTAAGCGAAATTCTAAGTCTATGGATTGCGGACCCCATGACGATGACCATTAGCAACTAAATGAAAAGTATAAGGTGTTTGAATATTATGTCAAGAATTTTAGACGTTTTTGCGTTTGGACCTCAACCAATAATATAATATTGACGAAAAGTATGCAATTTCAAAACTTTTGCTGAAATACGACTCATAAAATTTCTGCACGTTCTTAACCCAAACCGCTTTGATCTTAGTGCGGGTGGGTAAAATAAATTATGTAGCGAGTAAGTAAGCGGTGCTGCATATCTCTAGTGCTATAAACAAAACAAACTAGCGGAGGTGCGGTAATGAAATGCAAATATGCTTGCATACGCTACGGAAACACTTCTCGTGCCTAGTGTAAATAACAGGTGACTTCTTGATAAACTTAGGTTAGACGAGGAAGGAATTTGTGGTGATGAAATTCGGAATTGGAGCAACTGGTATGTATTTTGCGGAAATAATATGTTACTGAAGCAGTATTTGGTCAACTAGCAAACACCTGTCGGAACATTGGGTTGTGTATGTGAGTAGGATCCTCAAGTAAATTTCAATATAATTTGGTTTCAGTATGAAAATATTCTTCATTATAGACAGCATCGGAACTAATCAAAAAATATAGTAATAGGCTCGAAGTATGCCACTTTATAAACTCCTCATTGAATGATTTGGTTTTCTAACTACCCTTTGAAAGACACTATGCACATCAGTACCAATCAATGAGGATGCTTATTTTCAGCAATGATGACAACAAGCAGATGATTAAGAAGCTCGTTAGTCAAGACAATCTTGACCTCTCATTTGTGAGCTCTCTAACTACCCTTAAGACCTATAAAATGTTATGGTAACTAGTATAATAGAACTACCAACTACAATAGGCGTTTCGTGGGTGGAATATGATGCTACAAAGGCCACTTAACAATACAAGTAGGAGGTAATTGGCTGAATCGCAGCACTGGACACAAAGACTTGATGAAATAATCATAGATTTATACCTTGTTCTACATAAAGTGCTTGTTGTGTATTCAGGAATCGTAATTCTTTTTCATTTAGTACTATCATTAATTTAATTGTATTAGGTTGAATACGAAGTTATATATTTTTGAAGGAAATACGTTATGTTTTTCAGTTTACTCCCACTTGGCATATTTGCTTTTTAAAATCAATTTGCATTAAAATGCAACCTACATTGTACTCTACTATCATATATGTAGTACAAAAGTTTGACAGCCGCCAGGCTCCGATCGACCAAGTATACTATTTCGGGCGGGTTGAAGTATCCTCTCTTTATAATGGGGAATAACAATACCCCATTTCACTATAGCAAGCATATTTCATCTTATAATAATATAATCAGTCTCACTCTGAGACAGGCTTCGGCTTAAAGCTTGATAAATCTCCTGCTGAGTTCTCCTGATTAACATTCTGATGATAACGCAGTACTCTATTTTATTTACCTAAAAAGTTGTTAGAATCTATAAAATATAATTAAAGGTTTCAGGTTATGTCGTTATTGTAATGTAAATTTTAATTACTAAAGAGAAAAACCGCACTACAGTTACCCGCCTAGCAAACTAGCATATCCAGTATTTGTGTGGTCTCTTTCCTAGCTGGATTATTCAAGTCGAAGACAGATACTTTTCTGTTTGCATAAATTACCTTTCATTATGTAAGAAATGTTTTATGTTACAGGATGTCGTGATGAAGGCATACTCTTTAAACTCGTCGGGTTATTTTTTACAATGGGACTTCTAATGTTTTAGTGTGTACAAATGCTTGGTTAGCTTTAACATCGTTTTTCAGTTGGTTTGAATACTCACTTATTATTTACCACATGCCAGGTACGAGCATCTTAACCGTAGAACTGTACCAATGTGCTACTGTTGAAATTGTTTGTTTTGCAATTAGGATTTTTCAGTCACATTCATGGGCCTTTTTTTTACTAGAATATAGCGCAGACATTTTCTATGACTGCCTGTGAGAAGAAACGCTAAAACAACCTCGAGGGTCAAGGTCTATATTAAAGCCAGGAACATACATATAATAATTGTATATTCAATTAAATAAAGGTACCTAACTGTACAAAATGGAGAAACGAACATAACACATTAAGATTGGTATACTTCTTACAATTAATTCAGTATATTTTATTTGTACCATACAATACCGTAAGTAAAGGAGTGCGAGCTTATAAACACGGTTGTTCCCTGATTGTAATTTAATACTCCTTAAGAGAATCTCAGCCAAACACTCGGTGTAAGTAAATGTACCTGGCTAATGTATCACAGATGTGAGATTGTTAACTTTACTAAGAAACCCTCCGGTTTCCTTCAAGCTCGTTATTTCGAACTCTCGGGAACCACGAGAGCATTTTAACGTCAAAGAAACGGCGCCCGCGCAGTCGGCTGGCCACTTTACGCGGGCATTTGTTTTTACTGCGTTGTTCCGCCGGTACATTTTTGTTCTGCACGTCAATATTTTTTACTTAATAGCCCTTGCTTGAAATGTACTTTAATTGTTACGGTAAGAAAATATTGTTGGCTGCAACAGCTTAGCTTTTAAAACGGACGCAATCTTTTGTATAAAAGAATAGTTATTTTTGTACTCTCACAGTACTTTTTTCATAATAATTCAATTTTTCAGTTTCTTCACCAGCGAACCTCAAAGACGAGAGCGCTGATGTTCCTGAATAATACAGTAACGCAATTTTAACGCAACTTAGAACAGGAACTAATATTTCTAATCCTATGCCGTTTTTGCCGATGCTATCACCCATGTCTCTACAGGTTACATTGTATTCAAGAAGGCTGTCTGCGTCACACCGATATGTTAGATAGTAAGATATTTTGACGTGTGAAGGTTAAAAAAATAGACACGAGTAGGTTAGATGTTCTCCGATAGAATCAACGGGTTAATTAGTGAAATGTAGGTAAATAAAAAACGAATAGTAAAGACGTAAGGAGTCGTACGCAAAAAGGTTGAGAATTAAAAAGATACGATGTTGAGTGAGATAATTTGAGTAATGTTGAAATATGTATTTGAGTACTGTTTTAGTTATTATTATCGACAGTATCATTACTTGGTAGATTATTTTCGTATGTTGAACCGTTGTTTTTGTCTAGACTTTTATCGATAGTCAAGGCCAGAAACGGTTGGGACACTGTCACTTAAAACTAGATAAATAACACAGCAATGGAATATGAACGTTGACATAAGTAAAACACAAACGAATAATTTCAAAGCGAGTAAACTCAAGATATTAGCGCTCATATTTACACCTATATCATTAACCCCACAACGCGAGGCTGTTGCTTTAAATTCATAAATTACAAGCACACACCCCAAGTATGTTCTCATAAACATCAGGAGACCTGCGCAATATTAATTTGCAACTTGTTGATGATCAGACGGAGCTCCGTTTATCGTCCGTCGCGGCGCCCCCGCACATTAATCACGTGACCTCACCTCTGCTGCGTGCAAAGACCAGTTGAAGATAGATATGACATGTCTTACATTAGGTAATTATAAGACGATATAGGTAGAAATCTTGAATGTGTTTTTTTTTTACACTAATAGGAAAAGCTTCAGCCACCTGATGTATTGTGAGATAAAATCATACTTTCTCAACTCCTAAGCGTAATGTTGTAATGCCCAACTTGGGAATTATATTGGGTTGTTGAGCGCCAACTATCCGGAATGAAAAACGGTTTGACAGGACCATTATTTAGTGTGCTATAAATTGCTGCGAATTGTTAAATATAATTCGTCGTATTAAAAATAGTTCATCTGCCAAGAGTGGTTTATCTACCAATATTATAACATGTCAGTGGGAGACTCATGATTAACAATGGATATTTTCTGTCTAAAATGATGATGGTAACAAAAGGTGTTCATAAGTGTCATATCTTAGCTTAGCTTAACTTAGCAAGATTTTTTTCTAATATTGGAATAAAGTCAGAAATCACAGAAAAACACTTTCAATATCAGTCATCATCATCAATCAGTCTTACATTTTATCCCCTACAATTTTACACTTCCTATCTCATCCAGCTTGATCTTTGCTTAAAACGAAATCGCACCACCCTAAGGTAAGACGCGACAGCTTATTAGGGGAGCCTAGAACTTTAGGGTCGACTTCACCGCGTATGGGGAGACAAGGGAATATGTTTGTACGTCCAGCCCCTGTACCACATTATCCTACTCGACACTACCTGGCAATAATTTAACACCTATCCTCGTCCTTTCTTTAATGTTAGAAAAGGACAAAATTTGTCTCGGATTACAGGCGTATGTTTACTGTTTCAAAGGGGGATCACAGCCAGAGGCTCATGGGAAATATAAGTTGGTTCCATAAGCAAGGGCGAATTGTCAATCAGTACTAAAATTCGAAAGGGCTGCAGTATCGGCGGTTTTCAATTTGTTTAATGTCTATATGTTACCTGGGGCGCAGTAAGCCGGATACAGTTTAAAGCTTTGCAATCACATGATTAGAATATATTGCATATGAAGGTGTATTTAAAATTTGCTGAAACGGGGATAAGGGATTTTGAATTCTATTTCAAATTAATTGCGTTCCATTTAGAAAGAGTAGTGCATTTGGGGTCTGTGTTTCGGAAACTGTATTTAATACTTACCACAGAATTGCGGAAATCTAGACGACTATTTAACTGCGCTTCATTTGTAACCCAGTATTTTGTAAGAATTTACACCTATTCTTTACCCGTACTAAGAGCTACTCTACAATGATTGATGTTAGTACAAATCTTAACGTAACATATTAGATCTACATGTATTCTCCCAAGACGATACGCTGCAGGGTTCGGCAGACACGCACCATTAGATCCGTAGCGAGACGTATTAATACCGGATCATTATTATTAATATATCAGCGATGAGAGATAATTTTGCCACAGTCGAGGCGAGGTTAATAAATCTACTGTGTTCCGCAATGCTGGCTTGCAATATGTCTTGATATCTGACTAAATTGTTTCTTGTTCGTTCTGCGCTCCTGATACCTTGTGTTTCGATAGAGGTTTTATGGAGATAAGCACAGATAATGTTTATCCATATCAGACATGCTAAAATATCTCTGCAGTCTATGATGACCTTTGACTTATGAATTTAATGTTGCTTATCGTGCCATTGGAACGAAGAAGAAGTGTGGTTTATTTAAAAATGATAGGCTCATGCTGTTATAATAAAATGCTACCGTTGAAATAATACAGACATAAAATGTTAATATAAAAATAATGTCCGGTCATCGTCTGATAAAACTTTTAAAATATTATTTAACTACATAACCGAATTATTCTTTAGTAACACCAACAACCAGCAAACGATTTATAAGCCAAATCAAAAATGCAAATATGTTTAAATTCGCGTTCTAAATTAGCATCTAAACCAACTTCGCTCGAACTAAATCGCCTAAGTGTCCAATTATGAATAATTAAATAAGTCATTAGAGGGTTGTTTCTTTATATTGCGTAACTCGTTTATGGAAAAAACTGTATGAATGGCTTGTTAGCGTTTTCCAGTTGGTCTCAAGAGTGCGGGCGTGAGGCTAAATCGTTAAGGCTATGTGCGCGTGAGATGAGACACGCGGTAGCGGAAGCGGCTGCCGGCCGACTAGCTGTTAAAAGCGTTTTGATGATTATGCATCTGCCAATGTTTATGTCAGGGATAAGTAGACTAGGCTTCCGAAATTGCGCATTCCCGTGATTGTGTACACGACATTAATATTGAAAATAATCAGAGCTACAAAAAAATAGTTTTGTTGAAAAAAATAATTCTAAATTGTGCTCGATAAAAAAGCATAAAGAATTGAATTAGAACATTAACCATTTTAACAGCGGTCACATTAAAAACACCACTTTAACAATATATCAAGCAATATAACATAAAGAACCAGACCTATAATATTTCTATGATTCCACCCTAAAAGGTCATAATTTTCGATCGTTGAGTCAAAGGGGAGCTTGTAGGGCGTGACTTGCAATTGGTGGCATGCAATAAGACATATTTTTCGTAATGCCAAATAGGTGTGGGGGCAGTAACGACGTGCCAATTCAACCGTTTGTACCTTTTTGTTATGTTAGTTAAGCGTTTTGTTTGTGCTTTCGGTATAAATGGGTTATATTGTGTAGGTAGCTGCTTTAGGAATTTCAATAATTTCATTAGAATTTTTAGGGGAGAAATCCCTGAAGAGACGATATGGGTAAGTTCAGTCCCCTAACTAATCTTGTGGAGTAACAAAGAGTAAAAATAATTATCATAACTATAAATGTTCTGCCTAATATACGTAGGATTTTTGAAGATATGAACGGTAGTGAGACAAAATTTACACTATGACCAAATTTGGACAACAAATTTTAGAGCATCATGGAGGCTTAAGAGGGCATAATCGCTAAGAAAACCTTTATTTACACTTTTACTCGTCGATTACGTAAACACGCGAGAAAAAACTTCGTTCTATTAAAACATACTATAAGCTCTCTTTATACGGATTTTGACAGTGGCCAACAGTACTTAAACTACAGTCAGATTTAAAAATCAACCAATAAATGGTTCGTTGGTTGGTTTTCACAAAACAAAATATCCTTGGTCCACACTCCTGAAAATTAGAACAGGCAGCAGTTTCAGCCTGTACCCCTGGTATGAAACGGCTAGTTAAGACCGTTTGTGGCAATTCACCCGTCTGAACAACCCAAACAAATCGTGATTATTCCTACATACCTCATGTCTCATGAAAGAAAACATTAAATCTTAACCTTAGACAAGTATTTTACAACTTAACTCCTTAAATAAAATCTAGTACTTATTCAAAACATTTTAATACTTACAGTAATTTGAATTTTCAAGCTTATTTCCCAGACATTTTTGCGAGAGTCAACTGTTTATACAGAGTTAAGTGAAGTTCACGTATTCGTTAAATTCGAGATTTAATCCTCGAAGCTGAAAGGGCTTTTGATAAAGTCAATTAAGCGTCAAATTGCTCGAGCGCAGCGTTCCCCCTTTTTTAGGAGAGTCGTATGTCCAAACTCTAATACCCAGAAGGTTGAAATGCACGTCATATTTTGTAGTAGTTATGGCGATTTAACATTCACATATGGATATCATATAATAATAACAAGGGCATAGGCAAGAGCGCTTCTGCCACCAATTCGTGTATTAAAATTTTCGGTCTCTGGATTGTTCATTAAAACGGTTTCTGACTAATAATGTTCAATGTATGATAGTGTGAATTAAGCCTAATTTTTATCTAAATAGAAAGAAGTATTTGTGTTAATACATTTTTATATAATTGACCCTTTCTGAGTTACATCGTTAATATACTTCATTAATTTAAAGCGTAAAAATTTAAATATGGTAAACTATCACATATTTTTTGATGTTTATTATAAATTTTGTATAAACAAGCAACCATGACGTTCGTAGTATTAATCCCAGTCGTTTGTTTATAATGAACTTGACTGATTGAATGTTATGGTTGTCATAACGACACCAGTTTAAAATGAACTTCCATACATTAAAAATATTGTTTGGAATATTCGATGTTATTGAGTTAGTGGGTGCCTTTGTAAATTGGTTACAATTCTGTGTTGATTATTTATTAAAGTTGGGCCGATTTGTATGGTTAGGGTAACGGGACATTTCACAACTGCTCATAACTGTTAGTTCTCTTAAAAATTAGCCTTGCGTTTAGTTACGCAGTTATTTAAAAGCAGTCTATATGAGAAATTTTCATATCAAATATTAACAAGCCACCTGAGTTCAGGGATGACTGCTCAGTGTGCACTGAATGTTCTTAAGTATTTTGGCATAAGAAGGCTCCTTTCATGCAATCAGGCCATCTTGAATTAATGCAAAACTTCGTTAACATTATTTTGGTCAGTTGTGTCTCAATCCTGCAGGTGGTAAAAGCACTTTAACCAGCTGCAGGGTTCATTAATATCAATGCTTCTTCATACAATGTACTCCAATGCATGAGTATTAATTAATCCATCAATAATTAATTATCACGTAAACCTTCATTGGGACCAGGAACACCCCTATACATTGCTACTTACAACCGTAAAGGGTGCTGTCCATGCTGTTATGAATTAGTTTGAAACAAAATCCTATACGATGTTATGCAACAGAATAATTTAAAGTCGAGATTAAATAAACCACAATGATGAAGTGTCACTAAAATATTATATATACTACTACAGTTTACATATTTTAAGAGAAGAGTCATATTATTGTAGATCCAACACATTTAGTAGTGTTAATAATGTCTTAAAATACACCATCATATTTTGTAAAAACCTGAAACATTAGCAATAAAATATAAAAAAATATATTAAAAAATTTGATAGATATTTTGTTTGTAAGTATAAAATCTCTATGTCACTAATTTACTAAAACCGGTTATCATGTACCAGGCATACATAAATTGGGCAGCTGGTGTAAATGCAAGTAAAACAAACGGACCCCGCAGGTGTCGCTGACGTAATGTCAAATCGGTCACACTCGGCGTCGACGTTGAGTGAATCGACTACTTTATTAGAGTTCCTTATTGCTTATGAATATATTGATTTATGTTTGGTCATATGGTGGCAATTTTTCTCAATTATATATCATAGTTTTCCAGGACAGTAAAGATTTTCATAGGTAATAAGTTTCTCTCTTTTAAACCTTAAATATGGTGAAGTCTTATTGTCACTTAAATATAATTATTTTAATTGCTTGTATTTATATTCTATTCATTATCGTGTTATTAATTTACTTAGTAGTTTTTTTTTTTTGCAATTAGACAACATTTTATTTGGTTAGATTTTTTAGACACCGAGCACGAGGCAATCCTAAAATACGACGTACCTACCTAAGTAGCAAGCGCCATAATATATTATATCATGAACGGGTAGGTTTTCACAAAAAAAAAAAACTAGAACTGATTGGGACGAAGCCAAATAAAATTCGAAAACTAACAATTTCTGAAGCCAAACTGAAGAATAACATATCTTTAAAAAAATGTTGTATGTATGTTACTAAAAATACATATTTATTGAAATAATACCCCCATATACTGAACCCTAGCCACTAGTCCTACACCACACTGTATACTACATCATCTTTTACACGCGCCGCCACCTGCCGGGCGCCCATTAAGACCGGAACCGAATCCACGACTATCACTTCAAATAAATATAATTTTATTTTGATTGCTCTTTCTAATGTCCGCTATACGCTTGTAAAGTTTGTTGAGACAACATGTTATGTGAGGATTTTATACCGGTGTTTTTGTTGGATGTTGTTGTAAGCTTTCTTTGAAGGATGTTTGGATAAAGTTAACAAATCAGTAGATAGCTAAACTTCGGGATTTTATCTGGTGAAACCTATTCGCAAGTAACTTCTGAAATTTTTCTTACTTACTAACGTTTTTCTCTCTTTGCTCAGGAGTCTGTTTTTATTTTCAACTTTTTCGAGTTCTTCTGTTTTTAGATCTGTATCTGAGCGGGAACAAACAGTCAGATGCGAAGCGACTATGTAATGATTAATGTAGCCATAGTAATACAGTGTGTAACGCGGTTGCAATAATGTATAAATAATAACAGGTTCCAGACCCGTTATCTTCGAGCAAAATTCAAAACACATGTCCGGTTCCACAGTAGATCGGCCCGCTGTTGGTGATACCATCCTTTTCCGGTCAAATTAAATGAACACTAAGGTATAATGAGTTTAACGATTTTTTTTTTAGTATTTGTCATAAAGTAATTAAACTCGAAATGACAAGGACGGTTGGTAAAGCCTGATAAATGCCTTATTTATTGGGATCTACGAGCAGGCTTTCTAAGTGAGGATTCTTTAGAATAGTCGGCCTAAATATATAGCTAGGAAAAGTAGTAATTAAAATTTAAATTACCACATTATTTTTAATTATTTCTTTTAACATTCACTTTTGAATAGCGCTAAGTGTCGTACATCTTTTTATTTACCGTTCATCCAGAGTATCTCAGGCAATGAACCCTGTAGCAACGCAATGAGCAAATTACATATTGTGATAATTTACCGACAAAAAATGGCTTTATTTTAAACCCAAATACATTAATCAGTGTTACCATTTACGCATATTTAAGTTACTACCATCTCACTTTACCATCATATTATTATCTACCGCGATGAAACACGACTCTACTTCGTTATTACTTGAAGTAATTTTCTTAATTAATTTAATTTTGTCTCTCTCGCTTGTTTCGTGAGCTGATACACTATCTGAATTTGGGTGTCATATAACATAATTGGGGACGGATTATGAGATTGAAGGCTTGATTTCATTACATGTCATGTAAAATACATTTTAAAGATTATGGAGAAAGTATTTTTGATTGCACTGTTCGTTTGTTTGTTGGTAAAGAAATTTTGAAATACGATCTCAAAACATCTAAAATTTTGTATCTTTTAAATTTTAATACGTTTTACAAAAAATATTATGCGTCTTAGCTATATTAATTTTGACAGTGATTATATTTCATAAACTGTTCTTTTTCAAATATGTCATTTTGATTATACTTTTTTTCATGGCTGGATAAACTGTATAGTCAAAAGAACAACTTAATAAGATTTCTTGTATTCGCTAAACTTATTACGGGAATAATAAAATTAATCCCATATTAATAACGTGCAACTACACTTCGCAAATTTGTAACCGCATAAAATTATGACAGATGTAACACCTAACCCTGGAATAATGACGGGAAATTTTATCCGCGCAAAGCGATTTACGCGGTCTTTTACACCTAGACGCGGCGTACCAGTAATTACGCCAGGCTGTAGTTCTTTCACCGCGGCGTTATCTTGACAATTTATCTCGTATATCTTCGGTAGTACTGTTTGTATGCTAATGGTTGTAGTACAGTCGAGTTCGCCTTTTTTTACAAGTAGGTAATTAAGGGAATAACAGGATAAATAATACATTGACAGCTAGGTATTATATATGTTTATATGAGATTTTTATAATTGCAAATGTATTTTTGTCATGAGAACAGAGTTTGTATGTTCAACAAGTAGAATGTTTTTATTCATTTCAAGTAAACCTTTTATAATTTTGTTTGTCAAATAAGTACATATATACGTTTTTATATGTATTTATGTATACATAAAAATGACATCTACTAATTTGAAAGCAGCTCAAATATAAATCTCTTATTACCTTTTGTATGTAAATGTAATCGGTAGTCTATTGTATTTTTCTAAACTAACCTTTATGTGATAGCTTGTACACGGTGAACGCTTTCTAAACGGACCTATTATGATTGCGGACATAAATGGACAATATAATGAGACATTATGGCATTAAGTAGAAATATCACGCTCATATTTAAATCCTTTCTCCTTTGTAAATTGGGCTTATTCATAACAACACAAATCACTGTCTAATGTATGTTACTTATATTATTTATGTTTACGAAATTATTTATAGATTTAACGATGATAGTTATTACTAGATGCACATTAACCGAGTGATACTGACATTTATTAAGTACCATAAAAAAAAATTGTATTGTTTTTTACGAACACTCTTAATGTATAAATACTACTTCCCAACTGGTTTAAATAATCCCTGTGTCCCTTTTCCTCTCTTACGGAAGGACAACGAGTGCAGCATAACGCATAACGTCACGCTCATTTCAAAACTTGATAATAAAGAGGTCTCATCTAATATTACGTCATCTTATTAACTAGAAATTGATACGCAGCATAGTCAAATTATGTGACATCGTAACCTAACACAATAACTTTCACCTCTATAGCAAATATCAGATGTCCGTCAAATAACGAGCCAAAATCCACTCACGACACACTCTCACCAGCGCCATTATCTTATTTCGTGAGATTACTACCACACCGCGGTCTATAATTTGACAAATAGAGAATGAGATGCATTAGTGCGCATTTCCTACGTAATGGGGTACTATGGACCCTTGGTGTATAATTTAGCGGTACGGTCGCGAAGATGGGTTGGTCGCGCGGCCCGCGGAACGATAATAATATTTGATAAAAAGTTCTTGCTCTTTATTTAACTTCTATATTTGTATAGTCATTTAATTTGGTATGTGTTGTAGTTTCTCTTATTAAATAATATCTGAAGTTTTGATTCAGTTGGGTTTCATTCATGGTTTATTTACCTACTGCAACTGCACTTCATAGTTTGCCCATGTTTTTTGGTATCCATATAGGTTAATAAACAGCTGAAACAAACTCGGTATACATGGACAAAATGACTGAAAATGTTGTTTGATTCAATTTGATTATGAAGATAACAAGGACACATAGATGTACAATGTTGTCACACTAGTCAAATTATATTCATTAAGTTAAAATTAAAGAGAATTCATAGTACAAATAATCGCAAGGGACACTAATAAGCAATGATATAAAAACTAAAAATGCAAATTCAATTATGTTGATGCAATTGATATGTAACCGCAACCCACGATACAGGAATTATTCCTAGTGTGGAGCAACGTCGTTTTTAAAAAACAAAACATACTTTTTACCCATAACTAGAAATCTCGTTTTCTTTAAAATTTACCTTTCGTGATAGTTTAATTTTTTTTACAAGCAGACATTTACTGGCCCCGCATCGAATCAATACTAAAACGAAATGTGGCGCATAGTAATTATGACTGCTCGTATTTTGGTCCGACTTTTTGAGTCTAAATGTGCATCTTGGTATTTTATATCCATGCTGCTAAGCTACAAAGTTACGCTCCCAAACAAAATGATCAACGATAGTTTCCTTAGAGTTTCTACATTTATTCACTCCTCATAATGTATAACAACTATCGTAAACGCTTCGTCCCATAATAAAACGCAATTTGTGAGCCGAGATTTTGAACTTAAAACTAGAAGATCAGTTTATACGTCGTAACGTAACCATCAATAAGTATTTTATAGCTAACTTTCATGTGACTTTATCTGTTTTCGTATTAGATATTATGGATTATTGTAAAACTATATAACATCCTTGCTATAAAATTGTAATGATTGATTGTAAAGAATTAATAGCCTTATCCGATATTGTTAGGGATATTTCTCTGTGTTGTATTTTATGAAGCTAGTAAAAGATGTTAACAAACTATAAATTGGAAGAAAACAGGCGAAGTTATAGTTGCGCGAACACTTAGTACAATGTATCCATTATTAATAAATACAGTCATAAAATCACTATAAAATTTAACCATGTTGTCTTCAGCTAATATTATATTATTACACAGAAAATATTATCCTTTATTACGTTGCTTATATTTTGAGTTGATAAAAACATTCGTTTCTACTTAATAAATGACAATTTAATAATACATATCCATAGATAACCGTCCATTTATTTGCTTACAAAAGAAAAGCAACCCAATTCTGATACCATTTAGGGTCAAGTTCACCTCTTTGATATTATATCCAGAGGGTGTAATATTATATCACAAAGCAACAGCTATATCCGAAAATAACTCTAACAATATTCAATGAACAAACGAGGTTTCATCGCTTTTTGTAAACTTTTGTTGCTATTTGAAGGCAACTAAAATGGTATTATCCTATGTTATTTTTATTTGTTTGGGGTATTAAATATTTTGTTTCTATAGCCACGAATGTTTTAAGACTGTTTTTTTTTTTAATTTTCTAACCTTTTGTTGCGTCATTTTATCATCATCATCGTACCTATACATTAGCAGGTACTATACAGACTACCTTGATCCTGCAATTTCTTGTACCAAACAACAAACTTTGTAAGACAAAGCACTCAACATACTTCTTGTGTATTAAAACTGCTATTAAGTATCGGAAGAAAAGTTATTACAATGTTGTTTTTAATATACATATTTGTCACAATAAATTGGTTGATCATTAAAAAAAATAACAAAGAAAACAGTTGGGTACTTACAATACAAATTCAATCGATGATCAAGAAATAAAAGTATAAAATGTCAGGTGGGTATAATAGTACCCCTGAGGCTCGCAACTGTTACTACTTATTCAGAACTACAATTCTTAACCTCAAGGCTTTATTATGAATACAGCTTCAATGCACTCCATCACCTGGTGCAGCCAACGCTTGAAGCATTTCTTAAAGTGCGAGGAAAGAGCATGTTATAAGGTACAGAGTAATTTGTTAATAATGGCACACCCATTGGAACAACTCCTTTTTGATGACACAATTATACAATTTTGCCCTTTTACGAACAAGATATCTGCCGTCATCAACTGCCAAAACTGATGTCAATTTCGGAAACTATCGAACATTATGATAATAAGGTTTCTCATCAAACCCAAATTTCGAATTCCGAACATAATAATATCCGAGGCTGATTCTGCGATCGCGATGTGATACTGTTAAAGGATTATCTTGAGTGACGGGCCCTGTAACACCCAATTAAATGGGCCATAAGTTGGACGCGCATGGACACATGAATCATGCCTTATCGCGTGTTCTTTCGCCGTATGTGACGTATGAGTGCTGTGTATACGTATTTTATTATAAATAGTAATTACCAGGTTTTTTGTACGTATTTGTAACTGCAGATCTATAAATAACTAAATATATAAAAAATAGAATATAATATTTCCAAAGCATGTGAATCTGCAATTTAGTCGTTAGTGAACTTTGAATTTGACCCGGGTACGTCTTAATTGACCCGGGTACGTCTTAAAACTGCGGCCAGACACCGGAGGACGGGCAGCAGCGTCCTCTCACTAATCGGTGAGCCACTGCGATCCCCCCAAGCCGCCTGCCAAGCGTGGGGATTATGGCAAACCCCCCCTTGGGGGAGGCCTTCGTTCAGTAGTGGACGTCTTTTGGCTGATGATGATGATGATGAACTTTGAATTAGAATAATGTGTGTTCTTTTTTTTATTATTAAATACTTCAATTTCGACGATTTTTTGTTAAGGATACGGGAGTGTAAAGAATACGAGTATCAATGTCATAAACTGATTTTGAACGATATTAGGTTCGGTGCTAAAGCCCGATTTAAAATTAGCATCATCGTCTTTATCTTAGTTAAAAATGAGGGCATCGCTCGTTGAATCATTTACTTTGTTAACAAATTAAAATTTTCATCAACAGAAATCCTTTCTATCTTTTCAAAATACCTATGGAGCATTGGAAAAATGAATGCTAGAAAGTTGAAGTCTGAAAAAACTTAAATTATGCTAACATAGTATTTACATTGGACCTTGGAGAATACACTTATTTATGTTTAACATTGTTTTTGTTGTGCACCTTTGTAATTTGGAACTCTTAAAATCAATCTCGGCCTCATTAGTCTAATGGTCGCAAAGAAGACTGCTGAGCATTAGGTCCTGTGTTTGCTTCCCGAGTCGGGCAGTATTATTAGGTTTTCCTGTATAGAAATTTCAATGCCTACAAATCTCATTTATCTGTAGTAGCTATTAAAGTCTCTTATTGTCCACCAATTATATCAGGGAAAAGAAAATGTTTTTAAAAACAGGTCCATCATAGAAATTGGTTGTATTAAATCGTTGTATTAAAAAATTAACGATTTTTATAGTATAATTTGCGTAATAAAGTTAAAACAATATTCTATTCTTTAACTATCATATTATAATGTATGTATATATATCCGGGAGTCGAAAGCTTTTTCTAAAATAAATACCATCTATAACATTATTGAGTTTAAATTGAGAAAATGCACATGATGATACACTTTAGTCCCAAGAATATTGAGTGTCTATGGCAGAAATATGGCAAAATCCTTTGTACTCTACACAAAGTAGCTGCTATAAATTCGAACGCTAACAATTCACTCTAATTTCTATTAAAATAATATATATTAAACTGCACAATACCAATAATTTTGGCTCTGAAGATCGCTATCGCATACCAATTCCACAAACACTATTTACCTGTCGCCATATCTCAATATAATTTTCCAATAACATTTTCAAAGGTAAGGTGGAGGAATAGATACCTACACATATTGTCACGAGAATGCATAGTTATCTCCGTTTATATATATGATATATCTACACGACGAATGTGGGTTCTACGCTTATTGGTAGTACGTTTATATGGCACGAAACGCGTGAAATTGACTACTGAGAATTGGATTTGCTAGCTAGATTTGGAGAATGGAATAGTATTTAGGTTAATGAAGGACGCCAAAGAATTTATTAAATTTTGGAAGGTGAACATGACTATGTGAAAGAAGACATACTGAAAAAAGTTAAAGAAAGTGAAAGAAAACTAGTAACAGACATTGTAAAGAAAAATTGCTATTGTATAATTCCAATTAACGAAGTAGGAGTTCAAGTGTCAAAACAGTAAAACCTGCCTGCTAAATACGAGTACGACACTAACTTTAAATTGAAATTGAGTTATTGTAATTGTCGAGCGGACTGATTTATAAAGCATACTGCGCATAGATAAAAAAAAATGTTGAGAGTTCAACAACGTACAATACGTTGCTGAACTGTCAAAATTTTATCGATTTTGATTACGATCAATCGATATTACCATCGAAAAATATTCACATTACTCTGTATTCCGTATTTGCTTGCCTCTTCTAGTACATCTGCATTCTTCGATTATTGCATGCATACAGTAATGATGATTCACACCTATCGGCCTACTTTACGTTTATATCTGCAGTCAAATGTGAGCGGATAATGCCATTCTCAACATTAATGTTATTAAGGTTTTTAAATTAGATTTTCAATTCAATTAGCGGTCACAGTTGGCCCAGTGGTTAAGTGACTGACTGCTGCGCTATGAATTGTAGATTCGATTCCCGCGCGAAACAAATATTCGTATGATCTACAAATAGTTATTCCGGTATGCGCATTTTAATATCATATGTGTAAATGCATCCACGGTACAGGAATAGTTTAGGGCATCTTTTATTTTTTACATACAAACATACATAAAGTTACGCCTTTTTCCGATGGGTGTAGGCAGAAACTACGGAACGCCTCGTGCTACTATCCTTTTTTCTATAAAATGTTGATATTTTTTATAAAAGTACTTTAAATAAAAATTAAGTATCTGTGGTCACTTTTCAAGTAGGTAGGTACTACTTATCATAGAAAATGCCAAAATAATTAGCTAAAGTTCAAGGTTTCTAATATCAAACAATAAGGTTTCTCTCTTTTAGTGGTACAAGAAGAATTGCATGTTTTTGTAGAATTTTTTACCCTTATTTTTACCGCGCAATATATATTAAAATCTACTATAGATTTTTTTGTTAGTACTTTTCGCGAACAAGACGTTAATTTGTCGCATTTTTTTGTTCTGTTCTAATATCATTGCTTTTGTACACATAAACACATCATTTTAAATGAAAATTAGTATGTAAAAACTGCACTGTTTTCTTTTATTGGTGACCTACTTTAGAACGTTTGTCTGATACATTAATGTGTATGCTCTTTTTTCCAAACGAAGGTGTTTATTTGAAAAAAATATATAAGTATTGAAGTGTTATTGTTGTTGTAAAAGATTTTAACTCTGGTATTGGCTTGTGTGGAAATAAAGATGAAGAGTATCATTGGTTAAAGTGAAAGACATTTCATTTTAATTGGCGAAACAAACTAAACCACACTTCGGCAAGCATAACCTTCATAATATTAATTTGTTTATACTGCTTATTATATTTTTTGTTGCTTATCCAATTAATTAAGTGGATGGCTGTCCATACGAATTTTGTATCAAACGGAAAGCAAATTAAGCACATTTTTGACAGTCCACCAAACGTGACAAGGTTTTATCGGTTCATCTGCGGTTTTTAGTCTGTGTGAAACGTTTTTGAAATAGCACTATTCACGGATTAAAGAAAATTGGATTGTCCAAATTTAACGTCGCCCTTTATGGGTGTAGCGGCGAAGTCTTTAAAATTTTATTAGGATAAAAATCTGAAATTAATTGCAGGTTTGCTTACTTTTAGGTGTCTGAACTATAACAGAACAATACCCTTAAATTCTTTTTCATAGTAATTGGATTTTGGGACCCGGATGTTATTAAAGGGTTTGAATGAATTCTTGAATATTGTATTTTTCTTTCTTCGTAATATTTATATTGCGGAACCCAGTTTACTTAAATTTAAAAAGGGAAAGAATAACTAGAATGATGATTATTCATTTATTTGTACTTAATGGCAACTTTATATATTTAATACAATATTTTACCAATCCACTACGCAACAATCTAAGAAATAAATGGGATGTCAAAATTATTTTAATTTTATACAGGTTTCGTTGCGGTCGCCGATTCAGAAATGTCATCAGCCATATTAGGCCAGCTGTCAACTCGATTGGAATTTTTTTACTGGTGGCCAATTCTAACCACAAATCTGATACTCAAGTGTCACTGGAGGAACAGTGTAACGCCTTTCGTAACGAGAATTTGTAACTTGATATTTTGTAATAAGATATGGATATTTTATAGAATTTAGACTACTAGAAAAAAAAATGTATTCTCAATAATTAGTGGGACACCAATATCATTTTGATGTATTTGCGTTACCTACTAAATAGTTCTAGTCATTTTATAACTCTCCACTTACATACTAATATAATTACGTGGACATGACTCCTCATTACATTGGTTTTTCGAAGGTGTTTTTATTTATTTTTTCTCCTTCACAAATAAAAACTCTGATCCATATTCCATGCCAGATACAAAAGTTACAAAAATTTTATTTCTGGGACAGACCAAAAATAAGGCAAGGTTAAGTTATGATTTGTTTTGGACATTGCAATCTGTGGAGTTTTGTGAGAAATGAAAGTCGATTCAAAGCAAGATTATTTCCTTATTATATAATACTAGCTTCCGCCCGCGGCTTCGCCCGCGTGTGTGTAGCCTATGTGCTATTCCAAACTATAATCTATATTTGTGCTAAATTTCATCCAGATCCGTTCAGCTGTTCTGGCGTGAAAAAGTAACAAAGTTCAAATCCTCAAAAAAATTTAAAATATTAGTAGGAAGTAGGACAGCATACCTACCAGTACTAGAATTTCTAACAACAACATGTCTTGATACAAAATTTAGTATACGAGTATGTACCTATTCAAAATAAGCTGGTACCGTGTCGGTACGAACAAAATCGAAGTAATTCGTTTCGTAGGTAGATAATTCCCGTTAGATCTCTCTTTGACTTAATCGGATTACTAAGCAGAGTTGACGGGAATCAATTCATTTGTATATAGTTGCGCAAGACATCAGTTTGTGTGACGTGGACATCATACGAGCGTGGATTTATAGTTGAATAACATTTATAAGCCGCTTTTCATACGGTCTCGTTATTTGTAACGCTTAGAACGAATTTGTACTAGAATGATTTTATTTGGCGGCAGCTTTGTTGGAGATTTCAGATAAATATCAGTAGGTTAGATGCTTAAATTATGATATCTAAATGTATGTGAGTGGTAATAATAATACCAATTGATGAGTCTAGCTCAGGAATAAACTACGCGAACTGAAATTATCGCAGTCAGTTTAAATAATATATTTAGAATAATAATTTCTGTAAATAGTTTTGTTAGGCCAAGAATAAGGCCTTTAGTGTCGTGAGTGTCGGTATCATCCATCTTCTCGGTATTGTAATGGTTCATATGAATGAAGATAGGATGAGTTAGCAAATAAAAGTTTGAGTTAAGCATATTTCAGCACAGAATAGTCATAGGAAGACAGCAGAAAGTAGTTATGCAAGACCTGACTACAATCGATACAAGCACAGTACAATAGGAACCAAAAGTTTTATAATAATGGTAATGGAATTAAGTAAATGTCCTCACTGTTAGTAAAAAAATATCAAATTCAAGTGTTTGTTTGTCTTTATATTAAGCAAAAGTATGTCCACATTTCGATCGGCAATTCTTATTTTTAACAGAATTCTCCCATAGTACATCTGGTTTGAGTTCTGATACCACAAAAGGGAGGTTAACAAGAGAATAAAGAGGTTAACGAACTAACCTCTTTATTCTAAACCAAGAAATTGAATGATGATGTTGATATACTTCCAATGAGTAGACCTATACCTGCTTAGCAAAAATACATAGTCTCAAGAAAATTAATTCAATAAATTAAAGCTAACGATACGGCTTTACAAAACTTCCGTGACATCTAAAGCAATAAACAGATGTAAAAGTAAATTGTATTGTCTAAAAGTACTCCTACTAATTTTCTGGTAAGAAATTGCCCACTAAATAACTCTAGTCAGTTCTCTTGAAAATTTATAGACCATTTCTTTGGCTGTGCAATTAAGAAGGAGATGGATTGAATAAATAAAATGTAGGTTAGTCGAATCTCGGAGGAAAAAAAAATCTTAAAATAGGATTCGGGCCAATCGTACTTTAAAATTTTTAAAGGCCGATAGGTATATATATATTCCCTTCTTTTTATGAATTCAAGAATTTTAAGACCAATTGTCGACTGCATGACTTAATATTTACAGTTTTATACTACCTAGAATTCAAATTTCAACTAGTTACTAGTCTCAATTAAGCCTTTACCAAGTCTATCATCGTAATTTTCATAGACCATCATCAGAAACCTCCATGTTGTCAATGAATCCATCATGAGCTCATTTCTAGTCCATCATCGGTAACACAACTAGTTTCTAACGATAAACTTCCATCTTGGTTCCGCAAACATCAAATTTTATTTGTGATTGAAATTGATGAATCTTAGAGAAGAATGAATTTATGTTCACATACAAGTACAAAATATCGTTCCTTTTCACTTGACAGCCCTAAAAATCCCGTTCCATCTACATTACCACATATGACGCAACATTCATTACATTACGTAAAACTAAAAAGAGTGGTTGACGTGCAGTATAATTGATACTAATCATCGTCCCGGTGTATTCCAACGCGTCCGTTAATTTACCTAACGCCCCACGAAAGGCACCAAAACCACTATAAAATTGAATACGTACAACTGCTACCCATTTGGGGCAACGGACTTAGTAAAGGTGGGTTTTCACTATACGAACAGACGACGGGACATCTCAGCCTTTTTCTATGTGGAGTACATCTTCATTCACGGCCGTGCACAGCAGTGGGAAAGTAATGGGCGCACTATTTATTTATTATTAAATGGTAAGTATTACATATAGTATACAGTGTTAATATTACAAGCAGTACAGTCACCAACCCTGAAAAGTGAGGTGGGAATTGTTAATATTTCTTGAAACTTCCCCTATTGAAAACATTTTCTTAACCAACTTAACTTTAACCAATCATTTAATTTGACATTGCTTTTTTTTCCAATTACCTAGAACGATCAGTATTCTGACGATGTAGACATATCTCACTCTCTCCACATTCGGTTAGTGAAACCATAGTTATTTTAAACACAAACGGGCCACCCGAATCACACGGCTGTCTACTCCTATTAACTGTACTAATACATTTATCTGTCGACCGAACACTTGACAAGATTTCACAGTCTACTGAACAACTTTTAATCAAAGTGGTAACCCTAAAACATTGTAGAAATAATTATAATTTGAAATTATGGAATACTAATTTGTGGGAAAGGAAGGAGTACCGAACATCCTTATGTTGTACTTTTATTAAATTTTATTTTTGGTTATACTTTTGCCTTTTACGTTCTAATAAACTGAATATGTCAATGGTCTCGTGGTCGCAAGCGTAGGTATTGAGCGTGACCTCCTAGATTGGATCCTAAATGCGACAGTGTTTTTGCGTAATTCTTAGTCGGTAATTTAAAATTGAGCTTGATAGGAGCAATAGGCTCATTCCCTATTATATGGGGCATACCTAATAACGGCATCGGTGAAATTTTGGGTGTTAAAATTACAGATTGCTTAATCATTCGGGGTTACACAGGATGCTATGTTATGTAAAAGCGATGTGTTTCAGGACAGTACGGTGTTCAGATTACTATTAGGCTCGAATGGTGACTTTTGTCCAGCATAGTGATTTCGAACCATTCCCGTTGTCCAGCAAACATACATATGTATGCGTAGCTATTGTCCGACTAGACAAGAATTCCTGCATCGTCGTCGTTTAAGTTAACAGAAAAGATTCCGCATGCATAAACACACAGCTGTAACTATTTATCTTTAGGTCATAGAGATTACAAGATTTCTGTGTGAGAATTAACCTCACGGGTGCGACTTATGCTTGTGGAAATACATTAGTATCCTATTTATTTATTTTTTCTTCACAGCCCCGCTTCACTTTATGTATAGACTGTTCTGTATCGTATTCGTTTTGTTAAACGTTATTTGGGGCTAAGTTAGGTCTGCCCATTATTGCCGATAGTACAAGGAAAACGACCTTAAGTTAACAAATATGTTTAGTAGCACTTAAAGTTTTACCTACCTCATAAAGTTTTTCAACCATAAAACCAATTGTGTATAAAAGAGAAGTAAGATGATACATGAAATTTTCTTGTCGATAAAAGGACCTACAATTTGTTAAAGGCCCATAACGGCGTAATGCGGAGTACGCACTTGCCCGGAAAGCTATTGTCTGCCCACCCCTTAGAATAAAGCTGCGGACACACGGCTTTATTGTTTGGATGACATAATTTATATATCTGCTTGTTGGGGATCCTGAGTTTATTGTTTTGAGTGAAAATAATTTAATAATAACTTAGTTCTGTTTGGTGTTTAGTATCAAGATGTTTGTATCAATTTATGTTTAGATTTATCTTTTTTTTCAAAGGACACTAGAATAAACTTCAACTCTACTGGATGGATTACTAAAATCCACTTATGATGATACATGAGATCATCTCACACACCCTGGGCAATAAGCCTCCAAACTACCATTGCTTGCTTGCCAATTTATTAATTACGGTATGAGCGATTCCAATGTGATAGCATTTACCTACACAACAGAAAAAAAAAACTTTTTTTATTCTATAAATTTGACATACAAACCGAGACCTAAGTTTATTGAATTATGAATTCTACAATATACCTAACCATTGTTCCATCTGCATTACGCATAACAATTAATAATTCTCCCCCTCGTCCGCTACGTCAATATATCCCTTATACTACTAAGAAATGCCTGGACTATCCCTTAATTACTAACCCCGGTGATATATTCAGGTTAAGGACTCGTGATAGCTAAATTAAAGACTCAGAAACGACGGCTTAATTGCACGGCGACGTGACTGAAGACCTTAACTGCGGATCTTGTTATACATAAAAAGATTCTAATTCTGTATAGCAAATTGGTAATTAGAAATAAGTTGGATGGTTTAAGGGAGGTAGAAAGTTTATGGTAAGGTAGTTTGAATTACAATATCGAATTTAGGTTCTAACTTTGATCATTGTATTTTGTTTTTAAGCGTTTTAGGAACTTCAGGAGTTTTAAGACGATTACACATAAGCTTGTTGTTAATACGTACTTACGTACTTTGACACAGATGCATACTTTTTAAGGCAACACTTTCACACTTATACACAGTGTTGGGGTTTCAAGCAAAGTGTGACATTATGGGCATTAGTGTAGCTCTAACATTGAGCCCCATACTCCTTCAAACAGGCTCTTAATTAGATATAGTAGGTACATACCAGTTTTCATCTATAAATTACAACACAGATATTCTCAGTATAAATTTGATTACAAAATTAATGTTAGAAATTTTCTGAATCAGGTTTAAAATTGATCAGTTTCTTGACTGTTTGTCTTTGAGTTCCCTTCACATTAAACCAGACTGTAAACAAAAACTATCCGTACACATTAACCCAGTAACGATGATTCAATTTAATTCAAATCGAATTTAATTAAGGTGCCGTCTCGTTTGCACGACAAACATTCGAATCCAGTCGTAAGCACCGCAAATCCGGCGTTCACGATTCGTTTTATCGTCTCGGACGCATCGGTGCACTCATTCAGTCAGTGTTTAATGTTCAACCGGTAATACTACACCGGTACACTGCTAATACGGCTGCAAGATTGTATGTTAAGGTCTTGTTTCAATGGAGCGACTGATGTTAGTCTGGAAATTTTATAAACAAAATTAGTAGATTAGTAGTATTCTTCCATCCCCATTCCCATGGAATTACTCTACACAAAATATCAAATACTAAAAGTCACTGCTGCACAAGCGGTTAATAAATGATATAGCATAATATACCGGTGGCTGACTCTCCAATTATATAGTCGTTCTTGATTGCGTCGGTTGTTAACCCTTCGTTATTTAGTGGCAAAGTATACCGCGTGAAGGCTACATTTGGAATAGAATCTGGTGAGTACTCTTCATAACCCTAGCCTATGACTTCTTAAATGAAGTCTTGCACATAGCCAAATCAGCTATAGCAGAGACATAATGGAGCTTGATCGGTCCAAATGCGCATTAATAACAAAAAAGTGTTACCGGTGAAGGCATGTTACAAATCCGGGTGTAGATAAGACTAAATATACTTTTCAAGTATATTACAGTGGATTGATGATGTCCTCCTGACCGAATTTCGGTCACGTCGGCCAATCTCACCGGAGATTAGTCAACTACGCAGGAGATATTATAGTGCACAAATGTGTGCGCAAACACAGGTGCACTCTCTATTCCTTCACTCTCATATTCCGATGGGACGACAATCCGACACGACCGGAGAGAGATCAAGGGCAGTACCAACGGCTTTAACGTGCTTTACTTGGATTGATGATAATCATAAGACATAAATAAAATTGTAAAATAAAATGTCGCCACATCGGAACGTAACACAACTGCACACGTATGAGAGTACACTCTAAATCGCTGATAGAAAGATTCGTGACTGTAGAATCACAAACGGTAGCCGAAGTCGGAAATCAAATCCAATTTACTTCATTTGCTCGCCAGTAAAGTTCACATCTAACTCTTGAATTGAAAGGATTACGTTGTGAAATGAAGTTCCCAGTCGGACTGGACACGATCCAATGATAGATTTGTACACGTTTGCCGGTTTAACGTTTGATTTACTAGTAATCTTGATGCGGAGCTAATGCAGAATCGAGTGATTTAACCTCTTTGTGGGATGTTGATTAAATTATTTCAATAGCTGGATTCGGAGGAATATTAATTTTACCACAATATTATAAATACAGCAATTGTAAATGGTTTTCATTAAAAAAATATTAAACGAAACATTAAAATAAGAATAAAACTCGACGCGTGCCAATCAAATGTATTTTTTGCAAAACCCGTTAGCTTAACGAACATATCAATTTAGGAATTCGACATAACTGAGAATTTTACTGCACAAATGATCAGTGATTGAATAATTAAAACGTTAATCATTAAAAATGTTCCGAAAAGACACAGACACACCGCAAATTAATTTCATATCAATACAAAAATGATTGAATCCAAAATTGATACAATAAACAATAAAAAGCGAAATTGCAATTTTATATTAATTAATCTGGCGAAAAATTTTACATCACCACAATTCATTGACTTATTAAAAGCGACCGAATGCAAATCGTATTCACATTTTGGACGTGAAATATTTAGCTTCCATTAAATTTTAGATACGGTAGGCTACATAGAAATATTTTGATAATTGCTACAAAAAAGATCGGAAACATTAAAAACGGTTTCAAATGTGTTACGGTAAAACCACTAAATTTACTGCTCGCGATTTTCTGTGACGAGAGAATAATATTGATCTCTTTATTCTTGTATGGATAAAAAACAAAAACGCAAGAAAATTTCAAGGAGAAAAAGGAAATATTGCTAAAACCAACTCTTTTCCCAGCTCTGAGCATCGTACAAATTCCGCATCAGCAAAGGAGGAAGCTTAGTGAGCCAGATGAAAAGTAAACACAAGTTTGATTTACATAGATTGAAACAGTAGTCTTGTTGAATAGAAAAGTTTTATTGGAATTGAAAGCATCATGCCACTTATCGTTCCCACAGGAAGACGAGTTTTCTTTCGAAATATATTGAATCTCGGATCTTGGAGTACTTTACCCGATTGAGTTCAAAAAGAATGGTACCGTTTGTACTCTTTGTTAAACTGACATTCTCTATCATAGGCTTTTGTTATTCGAAAATTAATTTCCGTGGCTGAGCTATAGAAAGAAAACAGTAAAACTGTGGAATGTCACATTCCACTGTTTCACATTCCGAATGTGTATGTAAAATAATCTTAACAGATTTTGGAGTTAAAATCAGAATTATCAGTGTAGTTATTGTAAAATATTTTTTTGTCTGATGGACTTTTCCCGATTTTTGCTATTAATGGTGGTTATCTGGTGGTTTTGTATCGATTTTATAAATAAGTCTAAGAATAATATTGTATAAATTGCGTACTTCATAGAACCTGCAATCGTTTTAACAAAATAATAACCATTTCTTTCTTTCATATTTACTTAAGTTTCACACTACTTAAAAACAATTTCATTAAAAACACTCCATAATACTGGCAGCGGAGAAATAAAATAATATTTCGTTTATTAAAAAGTTTTCATGCTACCCGGCAAGTCTATCCTAGTCTCAAGTGGGGCATAATCTCGATGGCTGGTCTAACTTTTTTTATTTTCCCTAGCAACTTATTTAAAAATAAAAGCATTTTGAGTTTGGAACTGAGATATTCTTTACGGAGTGGAGTTATTCTTGCAAATGTATTTGGCCGTTAGTTTATATCTCGTTAACGATTGTACCCGATTTTTGAATATTTTATTCATCAGAGAAGTGATAAGTGTTCCTAATAACAATTACTTTGCATTTTTACAAAATCGACTTGGAAACTCTTGGTAAAACTCACAAGGAAATTCGCTGTACCTGGTATAAATCAAAGGCGCACCATTTTCAATTTATCCTGTAACAAATTAAAGTAGGTGTTAATTATAGGCCGCTCATTCTATTTTATTTATTCATCTTTGTTTTTGCTAACGTATTGAAAGTAACAATAAACTCTGTTGACAGGTTACTGTAGCAATCCATGAAAAGTGTTATTTTCAGCTTTGGACGGGATGATGGCTCCACAACAAATAAACACAACGAACGCGATAATACTGTGTAAAATAAAAGAAGCAGTGATGAAACATAAACCAAATAACCATATTTTTGCAATTTATAGAGCAGTATTCTTAAATTAAAAAGCCTAAATTTGTAGAAATTGTTTCGGGTTAATTCAATAATAACATATAGACGAGATATTTCTCACTCTTGAATGTAAAACAGTGTTCACTGACCTAAAAACGTATAAATATTCATTCAAAGCTTATTTGGGAATTAAAAAATAAATGCGACGTATACTGTGTATATCTTTGGACTATATAACATAAGATCACGTCTGTATAAGGTTAGGCAGAAGTCCCATCTCCCATGCAATAGGGGGTGAGCCTATTGCTATCTACAGGCTCAGTTCCAGACTCCGTGCTGCTACTGAAAATTTCCATACAGAAAAACCCAATAACACTGCCCAAACCGGGAATCGAACCCAGCATCTCACGCGCAGCAGTCGTGCTTACGACCACTAAACCAATGAGGAAGTTTTCTTTGCACTAGATTATCTTAAAACCTAATCCCGATTTAAATTTCCACCCGGTTTATGTGAAGCTCGCAGACCAAAAAAAGTAACTCCTCGTTTTCGATTCGAAGAAATTGTTAATTAGAGATATAGTTTAAGTTCATACAGAATTGTTAGAACATGCTAAATAATTGTTTCCTTTAATTAATATAATGCTCAGCAATTAATGTTAATAAATGTCGCAAATCACATACTTTAAGTCCAATGCGAAAAAAAGCAACATTTTTGTGTCGACTTGTTAGAAAAACAAATAACACGTAATTATGTGAATGTACCGTGGTCAGATCTACGGTTCGTTGAGCACGGACGGTTTCTAATGAAGTTATAATGCCACCTGTAATATGTTTGCTAAATATGTTTGTGGAAAATTGCTTTGCGGCTTTCTCTAATTTACTACTGTCTACTGTAAGTAGTTGCTGTTTGACAATTGGTTGGAATTGGGACAGATGTTACGGGTAAAAGTAGAATAAATATAATAATGAGTCAGTTTTGGTGTTTAGACAGATATTTTGTAGTTAAAATGTGTGAACTTACATGTCTGTCTATTGTTTTACCTACTTATGAACTAAACTTAGGTATAAAATTGGTCTTAAGCACAAACAGATGTACCTGATAATAATTAATATTAGTGTCCTAGTTTAGTTAGAAAAAATTGCATCACTAACGGCTTACCTTTTCAGTAACCTTTTTAATCATAAACGATGATCAAACATTATTAAAATAGCTGATAAATCTATTGCCATATTGGCACACATCGTTGGTATAAAAATAACGAGGACAACAAAAAAAACGAGGTTTGGTATGGTTTAGCAGTATGATCAGTTCTAAACAAATAAACGATTAAGTAACTGCTACCTAAGCAACAATTTCAACCTATTCAAGTAGAACATTCATACACGACACAGATGATTTCAATAAAACTAAATTATTGTAAACATAAGGACAAATTGTGAGCACCATATCACGAGTTCAAAGTAACTCATCAAATGTATTATTAAATAAGCCGACGTATTCATTTTTAAATTTGTTGACGCTCCAGTCACGTTTCAAGGATTTCGGGAACTGCTTTAAAAACGCTATTAGGTTGATCGTTAAACTTTGAATGAGTGACATCTTTAACAAAACCAATTTACATTTACTATCCAGAACCAACCATCTGAAAATTATCAGTCTTAATTAAATGACTTAAGGGTGCTTTTCTAATACAGAAAACATTTTTAGTGGCAAAATGTACGCTTGCATTTGTAAGTTGTCGACTACGCTGTCACAGTGTACTTTTTGGGTCATCACTCGTATTTGATGCGTTTTAAGAAACGTGAAGGATTAAATTTAGTTTTAATAGGAATTCAGATGCTTTTGAAGGCGCATCTACAAAGTTCAGAAATGGTTAAGCCCGATTTATAAGACTTTTATAGTCAAGATGGGATGACACTTAATTAATTGTTTCACAGTAAAACGTTTCATGTTTATTTGTGAGCCTTAACTTTAAATACCATTGTTATATTATTTGTGTTATTGCCTTTAATATTAATTAAACATTTTAAAGACAAAATCCATGGTGTAGATTTTCATAGCAGTCAATAACGCTCATTTAGGCGTCGTTTTTAATTCTGTGGTGTTAATGAACATTAAAATTCCACACTCGAAATTAATACAAATAAAATTTTATTTGATCCTCTAAATCGGCATGTCAAAACAAAATTACAACTAAATTAAGTCACTGATTTTGTTTACTTTTTTCATTTGTGAAGGGTTTTATCTACTTTGTTTCCCAACCGTTTATTTATTGATATAGCGTGTAAGAGATTAAGCTATAAAGCCGGTATCGTATGCTGGCGCGAAGCTGAGCGCTGCGGGAAGCGAACGAACAGGCATAACACATTTTACAACTATTAGAGAAGGCATGTGGGTTTATTGCCGCGGTACAAACGCGCACGCCACGATACCAATAAGCAAGAATTTGAATTGTAATGTTTGTTTAGAACTCGATTCTTGAACAATAGTAGCCGAATAAAACTGTCTTTGATAGACACTTCATTTAAATCATTGTCGCAGTAAAAATGGAATTCGTTGAAGTAAAAATGTAACTGATACACAAAGATTTAAAAAAATACTATCACATTAAGAAGTTTTTTAACTCATGAGATTCAATTCTGATTTGATAAAATTAAAGAAGAACTTTATTAATTTCTAATGTTAAGATTAATATAAAATCTTACACTTATTCTTTTGAAATTGATTCGTGTAGCTAAAAATATAACATCATAGTCGACAATATTATTCAAATCCCAAAGAAAGATTACATAAATTCAAAATATTATTTTTGTGAGCACAATAGTGTGATACAGAATCTTATAAAAGCACTCAACATAAGCTAGGATTCACGAATCATAATTTCAAATAATACTTGTAAGATTTTCAACAGCACTGAATCTCACTTTGTACCTATTATAATAAAACCTAACTCGGTATCTTAAGTCGTACTTTAGGGATTAGTTGGGTATAAGCAGTAAAGTTATACGACATGACTATCCACTACACATACTTACGTAAACGCGAGGCAACGAGCTAAGTTAACGACTTTATCTTTTCGAATAATGCCTACTTAAGCACACATTTGAAGTCGCTGCATATTTAACGATATTGAATTTATGACGCTAAGGAATCGGGCGTCTAAAAATTATAAAGATTCCACAATTTATTGCCTTCCAGCAACTGGCTGAGAAGTAATCCGCTTAGCGTCGAACAACTTATTAAGTGTGGGACTAAATACTGATATATTTTTCTCGTTTGCTTCATTTATACTGACGGCTTCGGTAAGGACATGTGTGTTTGTGTCAATATGAAATGTATTCTTGGCAAGCTTAACTCGTAAAAACGTGAAGGTCTCTGTGAACTTCTTACCAATGATGGTTTTTTGAAACGATAACTTGCATTTAAAAGAAGAATAAAAAATCTTTAAATCTTCATTAATGGCAAAGATCACGATGGATTTGTTCCTGAATTTGCGAAAAACAAATAACAGATTTTGTGAAGAACCTAAATTCAAGAGAGTTAAACTAAATAATTACAGTTATATACCTTAGATGTTGGAGCTTATCAGGCTATTCTAGTGAATCCTAGAACATAAATATTTCTACGGTTAAAACAATAGTTTTACGGTTTTAAAAGAATCAAATGCCTACTACATACATAATTAACTTGCAATCTTTAATAGAAGTCAACCATCAAAGACAACTCTACTTACGTTTTATTTAAATACAAGCAATGTTACTCTCTGTGATCTATTTCAAATATGTAATTTAAAACAAGGCTTTAAATGATTCTAACTGGAATAGCTTAAAGTTCTTCAATAAGTCTTAAGTGCCACTCAGCATTAACACTATTGCTCTAAAGATATAAAACGAGATTCTAGAAGGCTGCATTTACTTTTATTACTTTGCATTGAACTTTTTATTTTGATGATAAACTTAATTCATCGCTCTTTTATGCTTTCGAATAATTACTTGATTGGGAAAGATTTTATTGTTCTTTGCCGAGAGCTTTATGTCTTAATCACACTTATTCAAATAAGAATCCATAACAATGACTGAAGACGAAGATGATCTCAACGAAATTCAAACGATAAAGCACCAGATTAACATCAACGCTAAAGTCCAGTTTATCTTAAGACAAAATGACAAATTATAAATATAATTTAGGAAGTAACCTTTAAATATCTTCCCGAAAAATCTGACTCCTCATCGTTAGGAGATTAATATCTCCGATGATCGTATAAACAAATGATACAAACCACTGGTCAATGACCCGAGCTGTCAGATAGCCGTACTTGTACTATCTAAAGTCCAACAATAGGAATCTATCCGTTGAATAATAACTCATTGTCTTACTTTTTGTTAAACTAATCACTTTATTGTTCTACTCTTATAATCAATTATTCGATTAAGTTTCATATAAATGACGCCATCAGTCCTATCATATATCCGACGTAATTCATTAGCTTCATATGCTAGGAGTATGTAAATTTATAATCATATCATCGGCTCCGCTTTGTTTTTTAGAAATTATTTTGTAGTGCTGTAACTGACTTTGTTCGTCATTAATAATGTGATTATGTTATTGGCATTTTAGACTTTGGAATTCGTCTGATCATCAAAACTTGTCCGATCCAATAAATGCTAAAAACCTAACGGTTTATGTTCAATCGTTGAGTGATCGATTGCTTCGTCTGATTCTTTTAATTGACTCGACTGTGCCTGATGTTTGTGGCCATGTTTTAGGGAACCGTCAAACCCAATTTTGAGTTTGGACTACCCACGTTGTTAATGCGTTTACAATCTTTACGCTCATTAACCGCCAATCCTGAGACGATTAAGTCGTAACATGTTATATAAAACTTAGTTGTGTGCACCAATTAAAATTTATTTTCTATAAAGACTCTCACGCCTCGCGTACAGATATGCATCTTTACGATAAGAAGAGAAATGTGTGCGTGTTTCATAATTGCTTTTAATACTATTTGGGATGGTACGAAAGATCTCAAAGCTGATAATGCCCGTTGCATAAATTTCCCTATTATGTATTTTGTTGAAGTTCGAGAATGATTGATGACGGCTAAATCTCTTTTATAAACATAATAAATATAGCTTAAATTTTAATAACCGATATTTTAAATTCGACATGACGTGGGCGTTTTCTGGTATAAATAGAAATACTTTGTAATCTACAAAATGTTGATATAAGGTCCCGTAGTCCAGTGGGCAATTTTCCTGTCCTCCAGTTGCTCGATGCGACGTTTTATACAAATTTATTTTTGCTCTTTTACTTATTTAAGTAGCACTTCCGATTACTCCTAGAGACTAAGGTATAAGGTTGAAATTTATTTTGGTGAATTTCGACGGTGACATAGCTAAATTGGTAAGGGTGCAAGGTTAAAAAAAGTGTCAAATTGATCTGGCAGTACGGTCACGTTCGTTCCACCGCGCAGGGATCGGAAGTCTATTCCGTGTAACTAAACCAATCAGGCGTCCATTGTCTCAGATAATACCATGTATCGGCTTGCCTACATGCTTGTTACGTCGTGTTCGTATTATCAATTCGTTTTGCTTGTAATGTGAAGGTCTTTAAAAAACGTTTAATTTCGTATACTGAAAGAAAGTTTGTGTTCATAAAGATTTTTTATTTCTGGCAGGTATTATATCTACGGAATTATCTACTATAGGTATGTAAACAGTTTTTCTTTTATTTTGTCAATATTGATTGCGCTGTTATTGCTTAGTCAAAAAAAAATCAGAGAATTCTGTGTATGCAGTTATCTATTTTAGGATCAGTTGCAATAGTTTTGTCTGTTGTTCTGAATCTAGTTCTAGGCAATAAACTAGCTCCATTAACCGGCGCCATCCAGTGTTGTCGTTATAAGTTCTGTACACTCATAAAATATTTGTTGACGTTCAGTTGTGAATGGCCAATTACTGTGGGTGTAACCAAAGACTACAATAGTATACTGGAAATAGACTGGCAACTCGAGTGTTATCAATGCTTAAAGGAGTGGCGCTCTCTGGCCGCCAGATAGGGTAAACTTCTCCATGACATATAGCTATACGTAGGTATACAGCTACCTATCTATAGAATGCTACATTTACGTAGCTATAGCTATACGACTATAGAATACTATATTTACGTAGGAATTGCTATCTTTATATGATGTATGATTATGTCATTTTATTGTTCTTGTGGCGCTAAAGCAAGAAAATTTGTTACACATCTTATTAATAATGTAAATTAATGCATCTCAAAGTATAATTATTTATGTAACTTAAGAATGTTTGTACAGATAAAATAACACATCACTATTAATAAGAAACAGTAAATAATGTAACAAATTCTTTGTTTTAACTAGAGGAAAATTCAGGACATACTAAATAAAAATACACTCAACGTGGATGTACATGCGAAACAATTAAGGCAAAACTTATTAACAAAACAAAACCGACACGAGTAGTAAACACTCGCGCGCAGCCATTTGCAATTAAGTGATTTAGTGTTGCTATTACGAAATTAGAACCTTATCAAACTTTGAAAAGGCATCGGAATTAATCAACGAATTCTTTATTTTTAAGCAACTGAGCATATTTATAAGCTATAATAAATAAATCCTTTTAATTTCTGATGTAGCTATATTAGAATCAATAATTTAAAAAAATATTGCTATAATTTCTTTTAGCGTAAATTTCCAGCATAGAAATAATATATTTTAGTATTGCAACACTTAAAATTTTCTCGATTTTTTTTAGTGTATCTGACGGCTAGATGGCGCTATTTTGATTTAAAAAGGGGTTTGTTCTAAGTTGCCATAGCATGGGTGTAACTACAAAATTTGTTGGGTGTAATGTGTCAACATCTTTATTAATATCTACAATCGTCTAGTTAATTTCCATAGAAGTGTCAAAATGACAGAGTAACACGTAGTATATCATGTGATTTAAGAAATACTTAAAACTTATAGAATGTTTTAAAATTAAGGTCTCATCGTCTTTTCAATCCGCGGTTTAGTGCCTATCATTGAATTTCATACCGAACTATGCACCACGTTCACATTTATGATAAACTCAAATCAATACTTAAAACTTATAGAATGTTTTAAAATTAAGGTCTCATCGTCTTTTCAATCCGCGGTTTAGTGCCTATCATTTAGTTTTATACCGAACTATGCACCACCTTCACATTTATGATAAGCTCAAATCATACAAGGGATCTCTATCGAATGCCAATAAACAGTAATTCTGAGCATGAGTTTTTAGACACTTAATATGAATCTATTCTCAGCTACAATAAAATCTACTAATACTTCCCAATTTGTAATGATCACAAAATAAACGTATTCATTAAATAATCCAACTTTATTCATATTGATTTCAGGATCGCTGTATTAGATACTATTAAACTTCCCAAATAATATCACATGATACAAAGTTATTGTTACCATAGGCATTGCGTTCATGGAACTTTTGGTACGCAACCCCTTCTATTGTTTCCCAAAGGATTACCCTTTTCCGACCTCCATCATTCTTAACGCTAATAACATTTTGAGGTCAAATGCAATATATTTAACTTAGACTTCATTATGAATATCTTCATTTGTTTTGGTTTTTGGGTCGGTATATAAAGTACTTTTAATTATAGGAGCTTAAAATTACATGACTTTGTAAATTAGATTTTGGTTGAAAGAGTAAAATGGTAACACTTATGTAACAAAGCTGACATTAGATCTGTACCTAAGTTTTAATTTTAAAAACTATACGCTTTGTAACTAATTACTGATAATTGTAATTATAATAATAAAAAAAGATACAATTTTGTAGTAAACGATTGTCAAGATACGAAAGAAGATTTTTATATTATATTAGCAACCCACGCCAGCTTCACACGGGTGCAATTTACAATTTCAAAATTTCTGATTTTCCAAAAAAAATCTTTCATATAAACTTTGTCCTGACAATTATAAAAACAACAAAAAAAAAGAATTAACCAAATAGGTGCAGCCGTTCTGAAGTTATGCGCTTAGCAACACATTTGGCGATTCATTTTTATTTATATAGATAAGATTAGAGAAGGCAAAAATATAATCCAAAGAGGTACGCGAAGTAGTTCTGATAATAATACACCCACAGATCGTCGCTAAGTAATTAAGTTCTGTTCCGTCCAGCCTATCAACTATGTTGGCTCTATGATGCCAAGATAGATCTGCGGAATAAAAAATAGTCATACCCGCTGATAATATTAAATTATATCTGAAGGTTTGGCTGATATCTAATGAAAAGCGGCTTCAGCAATAAAAAATAATATAACCTAAATTGATTTTTGAGTTCATACATGTGTGTAGCGCATATTGTGTATCATCGTTTCGTTTGATTTGAATTAGAACAATAAAAAAATAAATAAGTAGCGTCCATATTTCTGATAACCCTTTTGTCCGGTTTTAGTTACAACACTAAACAAATGAAAATCGAACTATCTTTAAACGAATTTTCTAGCTTACACGTGTTACTCGTATTAAAAGTACAAAATCGTTTAACAGTCAATTTCAACTGATGCATAAGTCAATCATATAATGTTCACATAATTGATGGTTTCGAATTTAATTTCATTTGCTTAACGGTCTCATTTGTCTAGTGGGCGCAAGCGTGACTTCTGAGCGTGAGGTTCTGGCTTCAATTCTTGGGTTGGGTAAAGTATTATTGAGTTTTTCTGTATAGTAATCCTTAATAGCAGCACGGAGTTTGGAACTGTGCCCTTTTGATGGCATTAGGCTCGCCCCCTATTACATGGGACTTAATAACAGCATCGGTGAAATGTGGGTGCATAATAGTACACCTCTGTCTATCCTTTCGGGGATAAAGGCGTGATGCTATGTTATTTTATGTCGAAAAAATCAATAACGTGTTAAACAAATATTTATAATTTTGTAAAATTGAAAGTAATAAAATTATTTTGGCAACAATACTGTAAATTGTATAATGAACTATCTTATTCATAAGCATGACTACACCATAAGTAAAAAATTGTATTTTGAATTAATTGAATTGAAAACCAAATTTATTTCTTGCCATATTCAAGAAGAAAGATAATGTCACCTAATTGATTATCATCTTATTTCTGTCATCCATTATATTTTATAGCATGACAGCTTTCACAGTCCATTTATCTGTTCAACAATCTTATAGTACTGAAACTATCAACTTTATCCGAGTAGAGATCGTAAACAAATCGATAAATTAAACCCACACAATACAAGTACAACAATCGATACCGACTTTAACGTAATTTTATGTTACGGTTCGCAAATAATAACTAACAATTTGAAGATATATCAACGTTTAACGACTGTCGCGAAATATAGTGAAGAAAATAACGTTTCGAAGGGGGCTTAGATACTGTGTCGTATTGTATATCGAGCTGTTTGGTCTCGGTGTACAAATTTTAACTGAATCTGCATAGTTGGCCTGAAGCACCCTGTATGTTTATTTTCTAAAGCACAAAATCTAGAGTGTTATTTAAGTACTTGTAGCTATTATTAGGAGATTGGTAAGGGAATATTCAACAAGACTAGTAGTCTGATAGCAGTCTCTTTTTGTATTGAGTTATTTAAGGATATTAAATTCCTTGTTGTTTTAAAGTTGAATTAGGTATCTTGTACTAAAGCGTAATTGAAGATTATTAGCTTTTCTTTGTATTATAAATAATATAAAATCTACCTTTTATCACATCACCATAAATTATTTATAATATTAAGAACAAAACATTACTTTTATATGTAAAAATATAGCCATCCTCTGCTAACGGATATTTTTCGAATCACGACAAAAATAGACTGTAAAAGTTAAAAATAATGCGATAATTTGTGGATGGAGCGCCGCGCGCCGGAGCAGCGCAGCAGCGGCGAAAATATCAATAAACATTAAACAACTACCGACAAATAGTGCGATTTTCCTTGCAAAGTTTACCTAAGTGCCGGGTTGAACCTGGTTCGACGCAAACGCTGAAGGGTTATTTAGAACTCACGATCTTTCACACCCTGATGCCAAATCTGACCCTTTTTTTATTCCGTGTAGGTTTACGTTACATCTACCTAGACCAATCTTAGCTACGATGCAGATGACGATTGAACACTTGGGCCTAAACGATCCACAGACTTCTCTTCTCCCTAAAGTAGTCTATTTGACGACTAGGGACTGCACTACAACTGCAGTTAAAACGCAATAGGGTAACTCCAGTATGATGCAAGTGCAATCACAATTTCAGCGATCACAAACATTTGTGACGTTATCACATCGCACAGTGCTTCTTATTCCGATAATGAGAACATTTTCGAGCCCTTCACATTTCAAAACTATTTTTATCGTATCTATAAATATTCTTTCTGTATCGCCAACAGTAAGTGTCAAATAAGATGTAGCCCATCGTCACCTATTTGTCGATTCGTCTAGCGAAGTGTGAAGTGTTGTGACACCTATATATTGCCCCATCTGCTCTTACACACCGTTATTTGTACGTTATAAATGAGATGAATTTGTAGGAATTTTATTAGTATTATATACGTAATGGTTATGTGGACTTGATTAGTTGTTTTGGGAGCTGTCTAATTGCTTAATGTTTTTATTTTGGAGTTGGGATTCCTTGAGATGGATTTAGAAATGATTTTATTAGAACATATAAATAAGATAATATTTTTACAAGCTAACATATCTTCACCTATTAGGAGCTAAAATAAAATTGTAAGAAAAGGCCTAGAATAGACTGGTCGGGACAAAAACCTTTATAGCCTAATCATCTCGAACAAGTCTCTTAAAGCTGCCTGTGATATTATAACAGTTTTGCTCCAGCCTTTCTTATTTCCAATGCCAACAACAAAGCCTAACACTCAAACCTCGCAAACATCTCAGTCTTGAAGTGTAAAAGTCCTTTGAGCACTCGCATTCAGTGTGGCTACATAATATCGGCTAATATCGAGTAGCGGGCCGCACGGCGCCTCCCGTCTAAATTTGTACCATTCCGAAATACGCTTATACCGACACATTATCCCGTTTTATGACCTATAAAAGTCAGGCGAAACGTACTACATTTGTGGCGCAGCCCTTATTTTCAGAACCTAATATACCGTTTTCTTTATTGGCCCCCTGTCCTTATATTTTATAGCGCGCATGCATAGATTTTTTTGGCGATTTGTGTATTTTACCGTCGAGCAATAAAAGTGATGTTTGTATGAGTTTTATTATGGACGCGTGACGATTTTTCTAATACGGAACTTTTGTTATAATTCATAAAAGATTTAGTGTCGCTAAAATGTTATAGAAAGCGGCGGCTAAGCTTTTATGTATCGCAATTTATAGACTATAAAATATCCTTAATCATGCGATCGAGGATGTTTGCGAACGTTTCCATATGACAGTTAAGCAAATTATAGCATAAAATATGGTACAACCGAAATAAAACTTTAGTTAACAAGTACCTGTTTAACAAACTGGAATTTTGTCTTTACCCTAGGATGCTATTAATGTACTAAATCAACATTAATATCGGCTACAATTTTGAAATCCTATTAATTTTAAGAATTGACTTTATCTAACCTTTATTTAAGCCAGATATCAGACGTCAAAATAACCTCCAAAACATAATGAAATACTAGTCTATAAAGTTAACTAATAACAAAGTGTTGGACTTGTAACTAGAGTCTTCATAACTCATCTCTGTGACCAAATTAAATAACACAGGTATTTCTGAGACGACCGGATTTCAGTGTAATATAAAACAGAATTATTCACCTGTAATAAATCACACCGGGTAAGTAAGAGCGCCATCTGTTTGCGTTTCTGCACACTTTGTAATTTAATTATCAGTTTTTGCGATGAATTCTCGTTAACCAAAAATCCTGTTACATAGAACTGAGTTAGCTAACATTTTTTTAGGTAGTCGTTTAGTTTTTATATAAGTCAAATTTGAAAATGAATGACTATTTGTGTATGTGACAGAGAAACGTACATATTTGGTTGTAGATAAACAAATGATTCATCGAGGCTCAATATTTCAAATGTGATGTTTCTGAAGACTGGTCAAGTCATATCTCAGGTCAACTTATAAATTTGGTTGTTGAAAAGATTTTTCATCAATTTGAGCCACTAAAAGATTTTAAATATTCAAAATCTTGACCAAAGGCAGCGTTAAAGACCAGTGGCTGGATTAACGAATTTTGCACTCAGTTTTATACGTCATTAGTATTCGTTCTCTCCACTTTTAGATGACTAAGTCATCAAACTACTTACTCTGAAAATATCTGTAAGTCCGCGAACAATAGATTTTCTATTGTACCAACGTCACGTAAATGATTAAAGTGTTGGGAAGTTACCGCAGCAAAATATGATCCTAAAATCTCCAAATCACATTTCTATCAACGAAAATTCCGCCCGATAACTCAAATGCCTCGCATTTCCTTATTTATCATAATTCACAAATGAAGCGTTCACAAAAAATCAGCGCCACGTCAATCTTTAACCCTTCAATGGTCAGGCATCGTGGGAATGCAAAAAGCCTTATCCTAAAGTTCTCGAACCCACGCGTTCCATTCACGAATTTCCTGCACGCAATGAAACCGCAAAAGCGCACTACCTGCTACCAGTTACCACATGTGTATGAATTGTTCTTTGTCACATTCTTGTGATGGCACATAGTAGAACTTGAGGGTTATCCAAACAACAGTGTCATGTTTCATAATATTATAGAATTTTGCGAGATCGCAAGATGTTTATTTAGAAATACAGACTCAGGCAATTGTTATTTCAGGACATAAATGAGTGACTCCCACATTGTTCTAGTGGTTAAAAGTGCGGCTGCAAAGCGGGAGGTTCTGAGTTCGATCCCCAGACACTTAATAACAGCATCGGCGAAATATGGGTGTACAATAATACAACTCTACCTAACCCTTCGGGAAATACTGGCGTGATACTATATTATAAAGCACACATACCCAAACATTACGCAATTTCAGTTTGGAAGGCAGATGACGCAGTGTATGTTGTACAAAATACACTATACACAATCTTAAAGCTAGTTACATTGATAACCTATAATGTAATAGTGATTCACTTGGCTAAGTCCATATATTGTAAGTGTAGGTTACCTAAAAGTAAATACCATTTCAAGGTAAAATAATAATATACTATATAGATACTAATAGTAATATAATAAAAATAGAATTGCTCTCTAGATTTTCAAAAAGCTTTATATTAAAAATAGATACAACCGAGGTTTTATTTACGAAAATAATTGAAAAGATACTTCCAAAAAAATCTTATTGTGGATTTGGAAAGAAATATTTTCCATTTCGGGCAAGCTTGTTACGGGATTACTTTGTGAATACTTTATAAAGTTGGATATTACCTTATTCGGGCTATTCTGGACTAATTAATCTTGGTTAAGTTTATTGTAGTACATATTGTTTCATTAGAAAATTGAAGCTGCTATATATTTACTTCTTGAGGGGTTCGTAGATATGTAGCTACCGCACAGATCAGTGGATCTCTGCTGAAGTTAGTTCTTCGATGGGTGACCGTTTCTCACACATCGAGACCCGTCCGTACCTCAAATAGCACGTAAAGCAGTTGAGTTAGGGGTCATACGAATACCTAAGACAGTGTTACGGGTGTATTAGTACAGTATCAGTGTCTCCCAGTAATTGGATGGCGGAGGTTTTATTCAGTCACAACCGGATAGCCTGGAATCCGACTCTTATGTAGTAGGGAAAAGGCTTAGCTGAAGCTAATTTGAGGTGACTTTACTTTTGATTAACAACGCTGAATATTTAGTACTTACTATAGCAAAATTTAATCAACAGAATCTTTAAACTACGGCATGGGCAATTCAAATGTAATAGCTCGCGTCCACTCGAAATATGAAGAAGAAGATAAACGGAAGCAAATAGGTAATATAATTACTTTTTTAGAAAAATATTAATGTAAATATGTAATCAACGAAAACTTTACTCACAGTTCAATCACACATCACTGTTACTAATAAAATATGTCCACACATCTTTTGTATACAAAATAATCATATGAAAAATATTTGTGAACTTCAATTATACAAAAATATACCTTCTTTCTGTTGTTACTTATTGTAACCTTTCTCGGAACCCCTCACCCACTACAGCCGTTATTAAGAAAGATGCGCAACTTCCCCGTGGATAAGAAAATTAAAATTGTAACTCTTCGCAGGCTGTTGTCATTTTTAATCTAGCTTTGTTATTGAAAATTGCTAATAAGTGCGGCATCGTGGATTCCATTTCTTTTGGAGAAATAAGTAAGGGGATTTATTCTTGAGTTTGGAATTTAAAAAACTTAGCATTACATGAATTAGAAAGAAAGTGATGTTTGAGTCAAATGAATAACACATAGGTGAAGTTAATTATAGGTTAAGTTTATCTTTTTTGTTTTTTATCAATTGTCTACCCCAATATGGCCTTCGTCTAGTACAGTAAGTTAACCTTTACAAAATTTGTACACTTGCCACAAACGTTTTTTAGGCTGATTGCACCTACACATTTTGTGTTGGCCCTGATCCCAATAAATTCTTGGTCCTTTTTCCGCATTATAATAAGAAAATAACAAAGTACACCAAAAACGTACAATATTCCATTTAGAGATTGTTGTTTTCCCATATAAATGCAAAACACTTTTTCATTAACACGTAGAGCTAAAACCTCCCCTAAACGAATTAGGAAAAGCTACCCCCGAGGGACTCATGATATTAACGGCACAGATTTACCATCTTACAATAAAATATTACTTATTTTTTAATGCTTAGTACAAATATTTTTGGGAAAACCGTTGAAGTTTTTGCAGAAGATAATTATGAAAATTTTAGTTGCTTAACTGTCTATCCAATCGTAATAGTTGATCAGGAAGAAATTAATAAGAAAGTACCGAATTAGGAAACCAAGGAAACTACAGAAGAAAATGAGAGTTCATTTTATTGTTTTTTTTTTTTTTTTGTACCTAATAATCTTTAACCAAGTGACTAAATATAGAGATTAGTAATATTTTCATCCACAATCACAAGTCGATAAAAATTACCAAACCAATAAACGAAAGATTTTCTTTTGTGGGATTTTTATTTTAGGGTTTTCCGAAGAAACCCATAATCCCATCCTAGCTAGAAAAGATAAAAGGTGATTTAATAGTGATCATTATCATAATGATCATTTTGCACTTATGATAGATACTGACTCTTATCATTTAGCCACTCTCAATAATACTTCGGTAACATTTATGTGTTCCACCAAAACAGATTCCTTTGAAATTCAATTTGACAGTGACACCATTAAAGTTTCAACCGCATCAACCCGAGGCAACAATTACTTGCGCAACACTTGTCAGTAGCAGGAGCAACGCGATTCCTCCAAGTAATTATGAAACGAATTGAAAGGAGTTGATTGTTCACAAATTGGATTTATTGATAAATTCTCTCTTAATCAGGTTAAACTTTTCTCTGTAGCTCATTAGTAAATAATAATAAAATTATCATTCTATTGGAGGGGCTGGTCAGTTTAGCTCTAGTATACGGTACAACATACGAAGTTCCTGGAGTTATTTTTACGTCCCAAGTTCGGATTCCATCTTAGATAAGTCACGCTGATTGACTGTCAAATATAGAAGAAAGGTATGACGGCACGGTTGACGCAGTTCGATTCCTGGACAAATTTATCAAACACCTTTATCTGTTATAACGTAAACGTGTAAAATTATTCACCTCCATCCATAGAAAAATAGTCATTTAAACATTTCATCACATAATAAAAACTAATTTAATCATAAAACTGTAAAAGGCTCTTCTATTTATGAAACACTAACAGTGCCATTAATATAATTAAAATTTTAAATCTGGAAGCCTGAGTAGAATTCGTTGTAGTTAATTTGCGGAGGGAGAAAGAAAAATCGGGCGGTGGCTTCAACAAGGTTTAATTTGTTCCCATTAATAATGATGATGAGGACATATTGCCCTCTGAGGCCAGTAATTTGGTTTCCTGTGTTGATAATAAAGGACGAATATTACTACGCAGACTTGAAAGATTGAAGTATAATAATTAAAATAAACTATAGATACGAAAAGTTAGAAATAAAATCTATGTTTGGTCTTAAAAACATATTATGTAAAAAGCAAAACTTCCCGCAAACATTCAATTAGTAAGCGCTGTGACCCGAAAAAATAACGTATAAATACAAAAGTTACCTAATTACTTATTCAGCGACTGAATAATAGAACTGAGCCTTATCTATGGACGCAATAATAAACTTTAAGCACACCACGGTGCTCCATTCCTCTGGAAATTGATAGACGTAGAGTTATCATTTGACAGTGTGCGTGCGCTATTATTTTGTCACGCAATACTTTGGCTGCCGTGCCCAGGTCGGCAAAGAATATAGAAATTGTAGAACGTATACACTGGTAATCAGTCCGATAATGAAGAGAATTGTACCTATAATTCTGATTTATTTTTTTCTTTGCTCCAAGTCTAGATAAAATCTTACCATCAAAGTTTGTCCCTACTTCACAGATTGCTATTATAAATATATCCTTTACAATATCTTCGCTTTAAAGTGGAGAATTAAAAGCTGATACATCACTCATAATAGTATAAAACGAATTTCTTTTTTTACTCACGTCTAAATAATTTAATATTTCAAATTCTTCATGAAATCTTAGAAAATCGTAGTGAACTGTAGTATTGAACGTTCCGAAGTCTATAAAGGAAATTATACCTATGTTTAGTACAGTAGTAGTGTTTGCAAGATCGATGATCATTTTAAATTCATGACCGTTTCAAGGTTTGCTGTGTTTATGTGTGTTGTCTTGATAAATACACATTCGATTTAATAGGCATTATTATCTAAAACAAATTATAATTACAATAAGGTTTAATTTAGATGTGTACGTACTTATTATCAACATTTATCAAAACTATCAGTCAATATAGTTTACAGTTGTTACTCTATTATTAAGACTGGTATTATTTCGACACCCGATTATCATTGTGTCGTTAATTACTAGCTTTGGAATTTGACCTTTTTTGAGTTACGTCCTTTGTCTATTACAAGAGGGTACAGGGCAGATAGAAGAAAATTCCACTTCTTAATCATCTCATCATTGCATTGTATCTCGATAGAACCCAGTAGAGAGAAAAACATCCACTAAAAAAAAATATTACTACATCATTTCCATATAAGTCACGTCAAAGATGCTATGTTACCACTATCTGAAATTTCAAGCACCAGCTTCGAACAACTCGTGTGTTTATATTCACGTAGACACACAAGTACATGCAGGTACATTACTTATTCTATCGCATAACTTAGTTGGTCCCTTAGAGGCCAGACTTTATCTTCTTCTTGATGCATTATTACTTACTTGCCAAGTACCCTGACTTGTATTGTATACACAGCAGTTATTGTATAAGATGTAGTATGTATAATTAAATTTCTCATCTTAAATTTATGGGTTAAGTAGGCCACCGTTTTATATATTTCATGTTTATGTTAATCCTACTAATATCCTATCCTATCCTACTAATACCCTACTGATATTATAAATGTGAATGTTTGTGAGGATGGATGGATGGATATTGGTTACTCAATCACGCTAAAACGGCTGAACGGATCTGGATGAAATTTGGCACAAAGATAGATTATAGTTTGGAATAGCACATGCGAAAGTAAGTTTGTTTGTTTGTTTGTTACCTTTTCACGCCTAAACCAATGAACCGATCATCGTGAAATTTTGCATATACATTGTCAGGGGTACAGAAAAGGACATACGGTACCTTTCATCCCAGAAAAAAAGTATTGTTCCCGAGGGAAAGAACAATAACTTTCTCTAAAGCTGCTAGATGGCGCTACGTGTGACCCAAAAAAATGCACGTGTTCGTAATCAATGCGGGAGAAGCGGCGGGCGGAAGCTAGTTTATGTTATTTTTAAAACTGATGTAGGTATAAAAAATTACGAATGAGAATTTCAAGAGCATAATACATATTGCGTCAGTTCTCAAAAATTTTATCATGAAAAGAAACAGTACCGCGTAATATAATGGGACCTCTTGTACTTTATCTCGTCTACTTTAAAATCTACTCTATGACATAAAACCGTAGCATTTTACGCCCTATTCGTCAACATGTCGTATGTAATAAAACTCGTTGTGGCCGTCAACGGGGCAAGGACCCTACTTTTATATGCTTTTTTTTTACTCACACCCCTTTTTAGTATAAAAAGCTTAAAAGATGTTATCGTATTCCAGTTAGAGAGGTATTCCATTTTCAAAACTGGTATTTATGACCTTCTTATCATGTGCGCATCCATTTTTTAATCTTTGAGTACAATCGACTAATGTGCGTGATGATATTTCAAAAGACTGTCTGTTTTGGTAATAAAATCCGTATTTTGCCTCCTGAGTTTATAATCGTTGCCCCGACCATGACTTTGAAAACAAAGAAATGGCGACGTCATATTTTTTACGTGTCCTCGACCTTTTCTTTTACGTTAAGTAAATATTATTTATGTCACTCAAGATTATAATGTAATGGACCTGAAAGTTTTAATCCGATTGCCCTATCGATTTTTATACGGTAAAATATGAGCTCTAAGCCTAAGCATAAACAACTACATGTATTACACTAGTGAAGCCAAGATCGAAATAATAGGTTGGTATGTATATAAACATACTGTGACAAATAAACTATTTTTCTCCCTTGTCTGCAAAATCGAAGAACTTTATTTCAACTAGTCTTTTGCAGGCACTTTTAAAACGACGATCGACTAGACGTACAGTTAGCATCAAAAACATGTATACACGTAGCGAAATTCAAAACCGAGATTAGATGAAATAGTGATTGAAATCTTGACCAATTTCATACATACGTAATATCGGTGGATACATAGATATATGGTCATTTAAATTTTATGAATTTAATCAATAACTTTTCAAAAATAAGCGTTTGAATTTCGCGACGTGTATTCATCTTTTTGATGCTGACTGTACAGTTCCAGTTGTAGGTATTATAAAGAAGAAGCCGGCAAGAGAAACGAATGAAACGGTATTATGTATTATAATTAAATATTACATAGCAGCAGTTAGGCAGAGGTGTAGATACTAACGACACAAACATTTCGACTATGCCGTTACTAAGTCCCATGAAATACGCTAGAGTCTATATCTACCGTACAAAACGCCTAACTCCCAGCGCTGGACGGACTTCAATATTGAATACTTTTCCCAACTTAGGAATTTAACCTGGGTCCTAAGTCCAGCCTCATGCTCAGCAGCTGCCCCAACCACTAGATTAATGAGAGTTTCTTGCCAATCTCAACTTTTAAAAAGTGCTTGAAAAGGCCTATCTGCATTAAAAAAGCTTTGACATTGACTTTGAGAACGACCATAATAATTTAAAAAAAAATTGAGTCATTCGATTTCCTTACATTATTTATTTATTAAACTGGCTTTAATCTTGTTTCTATGACAGCTCAATTACTGACTACGAGCGGCCTTCACTTCACGACCCAGTTTAAAGTGTCACCTTTGCCTTAGCCAACATGGCTGCCTAGTACCTAAGTATTCATAATATAGCACGACTATATACCCGAAGGGTTATGCACACCCACATTTCGCCGAGGCCGCAATTTACCGGTCATGGTTCTAGACTTCGTGCTGCTTCTGAGATTTTTCATACAGAAGAACCCAGGACCTTACACTTAGCAGTCACGCATGCGACGACTAGACCAATTCAGTCTAGGTCTCGTAGTATGTATTGATAGTCGTATATATTCTAATAAGACCAACACTGGTGTAACGGAGTCATATTAATTTTCGAACATTCGTTTGAGAAGTTGTAAAACAAAACACAGTGATTTAAAGCCATGGATACTGTATACAATATGCATTCTGCAGCTTGCTGTAAAGTATGCTACGTTTTAGTTTTGGTACACAACGGTTTCAGCAATGTTAACGCACTTCATCCCAACATGACGTCATCCTCTCATCAAGGAACTTTATCTAAATAACGATACTCAACCTTAACATATTATAAATGACGTCATTATTTGAGACAAAACAAAGCAAATGCCAATAACAGTAAAGTGGGTGCCGCCAATTACTATATTTTACGTAATTAAGAATTCAAACTGTCACCACGGCCGGTCACGCTAGATGGCGTGCTCATAAGTCACCAATTAGGTCGGGTTTCTTATAAAAATACTGGAGGTAGGTGTTCCGTGTGATCGTAAATATATTCTGATTCAAAATGCCATAAGTATCAGATTCCATTATGACAATTTTCTTATTTGTCAGGTCATTCTACTCTACGAAACGTCATAAACAATAAGGATATCTTTTTCTGGAAAAAACCTCAACCTCAACTACATTTGAAACCCGAGACAAGTTTTGAGTTGACTACGATTATTAGAATAGTTTTGATGATGACGAAACAAATAAAAATTGAATTTATTTAGACAGAATTTATGAAGTCAGATAATAATTGTGAGCCTATTTCGATGAAGATACTTAAAGATTATAATATGGATTTTATTTTATTTTCGTAAAATAATAACAGCGTATGCAATTGACTGTGATACAAAAACAACGCACAAGCATTGCGTGTACATGATTATATATCATTCAATAGATATGCTGCTAAAATACCATATTTATTTAGCCAAATATTTCGCACAACAGCACTATTCGAATAACCATTTCACACATTGCGTGTCACCCAAAAGTATCCTAATAAGTTGGCTCCTTGTACATTTGTAATGATATACCAATGTGTATGTAAAACAGTCGCAGGATACACAAATATCTAAACAATAAACGTTAGGCGACAGAGTGGCCGTATTATTTTTTCACCCACGCACTCGTTCAGAAATTTCGAGCCGTTTCCTTTTAACGCATTCTAAAAAGACCTCTATGGCGCAAATAAAAACACGAGTAACCCTTTAGAACGCTCCCGTTGTTTCTATTATCACTGCTTGCTTTTTCGAGGGGCTCGAACTTTTTTCTTGTTGGGAAAAAATAAGCAAGCTCCGGATATGGAGGCCCGTTTCCCATCTGTTTTATTAAAACTGCGATATTGATCTCAATTGCCGTTTCGACGGTGGATGTTGGATCTGAGGCGTTTTAATTGAATGATTCGATTCGAATCAATGCAACTGTGATTGTTGAATGTTTGACTTTGTTCAATTTATTGTTGTTATAAGTTATATGTTCACGCCTACCGTGCTGCTATGATGATTGGGTTCTCTTATCAGAACATCGTTTTTTGATCTGCATGTATATTTTATCTTATTGGAATCGCTTTTTAAGCGGTGTTCTTGAAACTGCCAGTGTGTTATAATTCGCATTTTTATTTGCATTGTTTTTGTGGTTTGCTAATATTTTAATAAGTGATGGGAGGTTATGCAGATTAGCTAAAAACAGACGAAACGAGTTTACATACAAAACAATAATCAAGATCATGCAAGATTTCCTAGCATTGGCTTCTATTAGGTAATGTGATGAGTAGTTTGGAGATTATTTATGACCGAGATTTGTATTAACAACGGTTTAGAATTCGAAAAGTGTTATATACATATTAAAATAACATTCATAGCTTAAAAATATTTACATTTTAAGGCATTCTCCTTTATTTGGGAGCAGTTAATATGTTGTGTGACAGTAAAAAGAAACCGATAGGAATGTCAGAGGGCTTTTAGCTTTGATTGTCAGTCATAAAAATTGGGCGGCAAACAAAAAACGTGGAGACGTGGTTCATTGTCCTGACTCAAGCCAAGTAAAAAGTTAAAATATTAATAAGTTCCAATGCGACTTTTCAGTCTTAACATTTACTTCAATCGAGAAAAACACAAAAGGCTCCCCAAGTTTTTTCACTAGCAAAAAATATCGCGCAAGCATGTGTTTAATAAACAAAAAGGTACAGACAAAAATGAGGCTTATTTACAACGAATTCAATCAATTACGCCGCCCATGGTTGGTCGCTACCGAAATATATGGGTACTTGACGATCTGCGATGAGTTCGGACACAGCAAAAAATTTTGCCGTCGTTGTCGTCCGGTAAAAACTTCGACAGACCCAATGGCCGTCCGTAGCAAAAACCGTAGATGCCCAGCGCCGAGAATCTGGTGTAAAAAATTGGAACCTTTAATTGGATACGGTATTCCGCAACCTTACCAATTACCGGTAATTTTATACTATTGGAATTTAGTTGGGAGAGTAAATAGACGTTTCGAATTGTCTACCAATTACTATAGTGAGTAGGTTGTTTCTTGGTAAAGTAAAATAAAAAGAAAAGGTACCTCTTCTGGGTTATAATACACGCATGTATGTTTTAGTTTAAAAGCAGAATTCAAATATAACTCTATAAAAATTCAATATGGTACAGGAGCTCAACACCCAGAAATTACTGTATTTTAATGCTCATACATGCATGTTCATTTGTCCATGAAGCCATTTCCACACAAAAGAATAAATAAAAACATGAAATACAACCACATTGTGCCCTTCCTTAGCAACTGACAGAATTGTAATCGAAAGAAATTGAGGAAAAAGCAGCATTAAATCGCTTTTTCGTACATCATGAACATCCCTAATGAAATCGTGTAGCTATACCAAATAAGCGGCGATCGCATCAAAAAGCGCTTACAGGGCAGACGTTTTTTACCTCTAATTGTAAGTTATTCGACTCAAGGGAGTCTGTCTAATAGCTACTATTTACTTTGTAGAATAACATTACGTTTGTCTGTCGTACGTCGTAAGTAGTTAGACGGAACATTTTAATTAGGTTTAGAATAAACGTCTGAAGGAAAGGAATATTGCAGTTTTCAAGTAAAGAAAAGTGTACCGAGTAAAGAATGAAAATGTGAATATCATAGAGAGAGAGACTACACAATTATGCAATGAAAACCAATGGAAATATACAAAATGCATTGCAGGTACCTATAATTAAACTCAGTAGCGTTACTATTCTGAACTGGTACAATACTGTTCTCCCAAGTTTATTTAAAAAATAAACCACATCTTTACAAACACTAATGCAAAGTGAAAGACAATTTCACACCAGTCTACTCCACTGTTCCAAAAATGCTTGCACTAGAACTGCACCGCAACCGAATCGTCACGTAAACGACACCTGACCACAAACAAAACTGCTCTGACTCCAGCTAACTGGAGCACGTTTGTTTTTGCATAAGTGCACCGCGAAAATAGGGTACGTCTTTGTCCAGACCCCGGTAACTGGGTCGACGACAAAACGAAGCTTGCGGTTATTAGGCCGAACAAAGACAGCTTGTTAAGGAATTGCACTATGACACAATACGTTCTTTCCGCTATCAAAGCCATGTCAACTCTGCAAAAGTTTGGAAACGAGCCATGCACACTTTGGTCATATCCTTAATGATGTTACGCACACAATGGACTATATCCCATCCGCTATATAAGACATAAGCTTCACAGATTTTATCAATGTGTGAGTGCGGATAATCTTAAAGACTAAGTGATAAATGTGTGTGTGAATCTTCGTCAATGACCAGTGCCAAGTGAACCATATCTACGCATCTTTACTCAAAGACACCGGATATTTTGAGTCTCCCGTTATCTGTTTTTGAAGGTTCACGCTTGACTGGCCCTTTGGCGATGGTAAAACTTTTTGTTTGACTCGCTATTTTTCTTAGTCCCGTGACGGAAATCTAAACAAAGAGACGGGAAATAAAAGAAAGCCAAATTGAATGTTGGGCCTGTTACAAAACTTGGGTAATTTTCGACGTTTTATTCGTTAACTATGTATTGTTTAACACTCTTAGGAGTTTAATATTGGGCATATTGGAGGGTTAAACACAGCTAAAGACGTTTAGATTGTTCCCCTATTTAAGTTCTGTCTTAAATTAACCGTGATTATACTTTAACGTCTCAATACGTTGAAGCGTTTCTATAAGTAGTTATGTATTGACCCGAGCTAAAAATAAAAGATGCACAACACTGACTTCCTTTGTCTGGGATTCATTGAACCAAACATAATATTTACAAAAGCAGGGGCCAATTTCAGGAAATAGTGGTGAATTGAAAATATACGATACCAATGGACCGCCAAAGATTAAGAAATAAAAATTGGGTAGACTATCACTTACAGAATTAATTTTAGTTTTATTTTTTATTATATAAATACATTGCACTAAGATTTCTCCTATATCGTGGGTACAGTTTACAAAGATACATGTCACATGCACACCAAGCACCACAATCTAATCCAAAACGACTATCTGTAGATCATACAAAATAAACAAATATTAATTGTTTTGTGTGGGGATCGAACCCGCGACACGTAGCGCAGAAAGCTAATTGTTTAGCCAATGCGCCAACCGTGTCGTCAAATAAAACAAGAATAAATTTACCATTCAAATTAAATCAAAAACAAAATTAATTTGTTGTTAATATTTATAATATAATTAAATAAACTTTAACAATATTGCTGTTATTTTGAAATAAAAATAAAATGTTGAAATGTATCCAATTCCAGACTCGCAGTGCTAAAATTCCTAACCAACTCATATAATTATGCAAAACGTAATACCTATAGGTAAATGTCACACATTGCCACAATAGGCACAATTCGTGTACTATCAAAGTTCATTCGAACCTTTATCCTTTCTAACCTACTCTTTGGCGCACGCAAGGTCGAACGACGCGTGCGCCCAATCGACCATTCCCGCCAATGATGCTGCAGCCATTGATATTGCGCGTTACGCCAGACGATTTACCACTACGGGCTATTTGCCTCCACCGGGATCTGATGTATGTGCGGGTTCCTACTGACTTTTGTTTTAGCTTTAGCACAATGTTGAGTGTGCTCCGTCGATATGAGTTTCATGGTAGGATTGCCAAGAGATGTATGGGCGATAGAAATAACTATTGTTTTCACTCAGTTGGATGGGGTGGAGTTCGGATTAATGTGGCGGGGTGATATACATACGTGAGTTTTGTTTTCGGTTCTTTTTGGTCAAATTAATTTGAGGATAAATTAATATGATAAAAAACAATACGACGAACGATAGATTTTTGACATAAATTTAATAGGTAGATACGACATGGTCAAAAAATTGTTAGAGGACCAATTTTTTTTTTTTAGTTTATTATTTCTCACTGTTATTTACGGCCATAGTTCACATCCGTGTAATATATTAGAATTTAATTCTGAAATCCGGTATTCCTTATTCAAGCGTCTGTTACAAAGTAAAAAACATAAATAAGAGCCGTCATAGTATACAAAAAATGATTCAAGTTTACGTACCATGACGATCATAACCACTTAATAAAGAGGTGGCAAGCTGTTAAACACCAAAATTTATTGCTTAAAATGGCACACTTTATTGTTAAGCATATTTGTATTGTTTGAGAAGCAGTAGGGGGCGAGAGATACGATAACTTGAAAATTAATATTCTGTCAGCGAATGCGATTTTCGGCTCTTGTATTTTATGATATCGATTCGATTTGATCGAAACACTCGACGGATGATTTGGAGTGTACAGCAAACAATTTATCTGCAAGTTTCTGTTTTGACGCTTGTTTGTTTTGGAGTCGAGATATCGCCTCGGATTGTTCGGCGGATAAAACTTTTTCACGTTCAATATATTTTTTTGTTTACTCAAACTTTGTATGAAGTTACTTGTGATAGAGTAAATATTAAATTGATTTTATTTGTCCTCTGGAATCGATATAGAAGATATTTTTACTTTGGATCTGTAATCGTTCAAATAAATGTTATCCATGTATTCTACGCTTAGAATTACATTGAGAATTGATGATTATACTAGATATATGAGTATCTTTTTTTTTGTGTTATATCATTCATAGAAAACCCTTTCGGAATATTTTTATCTTCTGTCCTAACTCATTTAAAAAATGGCTATGGAAAGAGAGCTCCATAGCCATTCACCTGGAAAATAATATGTTTACTATGAAATGTTGCACATCTTTTCTTCAGATCTTCATTACAACCAAATCAATTTAATTTATTATTTCATATGTCAACTTACTATGAAAAGTTTCAGACACGTGCTTGATCGATATCTACACTGTGCCGTCAACAAGGTCAATATCTCTATAATTACTTTAGTAAACATACGTACAAGTATTACAGTTTAATTTTGAACTTCATTATTTACTGTTCTTTCAACTTATTATCCTTTTGGTAACTAACGATGTAGATCGTTATTGAGATGTGGCTTTTGATCAAGTCACAACTGACTTTTACTAAAAATATGTCCTTTCGCCATAGATAAATTTAAATTTTTGTTTGATCAACGGCATATTTGACTAGATGCCCCTTTCTTTGCACTTTTTGGATGTTTATAAACAGAATTCAAATTTCAGAATTTATCAACATGGTTATACGTAAATTAAACTTATTAGGAACATTGAAACACCGTTTTTATCTGTCACTGGGTAAGTAGAGCAGTAAGTGGTAAAACCGCGAATTATGACGATGCCGTTGCTTACCACAAAAAGCAGTAATGTGGGTTTAGTGAGATGTAGCCGCGGTGGGAAGATAAAAGCTTGAATAATCATCACCAACTTGATGGAAAACTTAAAGTTATAACGAAATTCCATAACCCTTTTGTCTTTTTAGGGTTTCATAGATAAAGCTTCTTAGTTCAAAGGTACCGTCTTTTTGTTACTATGACAATCAGTCTTTTGCACTTTACTGATAAATATGGGTTACTGATGGCGTGCGATTGAAAAGGCCGATGTCCAGCAGTTAACTATTATAGGCTGATTATAGTGATGATGATACGCCTACGCCTATGTATTGATTCTACTTCACCACTTAAAATAGGCTTGTCATGAAGAATAAGAATATTCTTGTGGAAGTAATATTTAATGTTTTGTAGGATGTGACGAAACTCTGGCTTACAATTTGCGATCATTTGCATGCAAAACATCCGGTGCATTATATTATTTTGTCTCCAAACAACATTGTTTGGAAGCAATATAATATTTTATGTTACAGGAAACGTTTATAGCAAACTGGTTTGATGGTGATTCATTTTCTAACATTGAATAAGTTTAGTGTTCATTTAAGATTATGATCTTGATATATTTGTCATACATGCTAATTAAAAAGCAGTTATCATCACCGGTTTAATTACGTTTGACTAATTTCCTGGGTTGTATATTTTAACATCACACAAAATTTATATTTGTAAAAATATATAAATAAAATAAATATAGGTATGTGTAAAAACTTATAGGTAATTATGGTGATTTACAATGTATAATCAGTAGGTACTCTTAGTAATTACCGATAGGTAACCAAACTCCGTAAATAGACCCAAACAACAAGCGTAGAATTGAAATAATAATCTATTTCATGATGCTAATCATTAACAGAAATCATATCCATTTCTGTTCCCTATATTAACTCTATTCCGTTTCTAACCTTATGAAGAACCATTAAATCAAGAGATAAATCTTCGCGATTAAGCATCCCTTCTTCTTCATTCAAAACATTACCTCCATTTAAATGTCCCATCTTATCTCCTAACTATCCCACAACACTCACCCTTAAATTAATATTCATATCATGAAGATTCGGGCCCTCATAAACCTGGTTTTAAGCATTAATAAAACAAACAATAATACGAGATGAACTGATAAATTCTAAAACGTTAATATTATACAATTTTGTTTCTTTTTTATTATGAATTCGCGGTACAAGATTAAAATTCATTTTGGGACTGTCTGTTGAGCTGCGACCTCGAAAATAAATGTACCAAGATAAGAGATAAGGCAAAAAGTTTTAACACTAGCTTTCTCAGTAGTGTGAATAAGATAAAAACAGGCGTGAGAAAAGTGCGGTTTTTAAGAAAACAAACGTAATCCAGTATCGGTATGCAGTTGCTAATTAATTCTGATCGAATCAGTATACTTAATTCCCCAATTTTAATACTCATTCGGAGCTGTTAAGTATGCATTTTACAGTCACATTATAACGGAGTATTTAGTGCATCGGTATAATTTTTATGTATTGCAACATGAAACGAAATAATATTTTTGTCCTGTTTGTTATCTATTCTTAGAAATTATACAAGATTTTAGAATTAAATCAAATTAATGACATGTAACTGACTGTATATGCTTAAACATTTTTTTTATTGTTTGCTTACCTGTTGACTATGAGGATGAATTGTTGATTATGGCATTATTATCGATGAAAGTCTAAGAGCATCTATGAGTGACGTCATATACATCTGGCGTACTCTGAGCAATAAGCCTCGATATCACCATTGATGACTGACTAATTATTCCAATACGGCATGAATATTTCCCATATTATAGCTTATGCTGATTCCACAAAAAATATAGTATACGAATACTAATTGTATAGTATACGAATTATGAAGGTAACTCAAGCGCAAATTCAACGTACAAATTCAGTACATATTTTATATATATTGTTATAAATTAAAATGGATTTTCACGTCCCTTCTTGGGCATTAACTATGAATTATTAAGCTTCAACGAGGCATTATTTTTACATGCATATTCAAGAGTATAATTTGTTCAATTACTGAATAATAATATGCACATCGCAATGAGATTGTATGTTTGAGATTATAACAGGATTAGTAAAAATACCAATATAAATGAGATTAAAGAAAAAAAAACAACTTTTAAAATAGAGATATTTATTTTTTGCATTGTTTCGTATGGATTTGTGAAATCCTTTTAATAAATTCCTTAAAAAAAAGTATTTTCATTAAAAATAATTTAATTTCGATGACTCTTGTGATAATGACTGCCTCATCGGTCTAGTCGTTGCAAGTGCGACTGCTGAGCGTGAGGTCCTGGGTTCGATTTCCAGGCCGGGCAAAGTGTTTTTTGGGTTTTTCTGTATGGAAGTTCTCAGTAGCAGTATGGAGTCTGGAACTGAGTCTGGTTGATAGCAATAGGCTCACCCTCTATTACAAGGAACTCAATAAGAGCATCGGCAAAATGTGGGTAATCACCTCTGCCTAACCCTTCGGGGAATATAGGCGTGATGCTATGTTATGTTATGTTTTTAAAGTTGTAAATAATATAAATAAATTACTTGCAAAAAACATCTAAGAATTCATAACATTAGGCTTATAGACGTCATTCGAATTCAAAGAGACTTAACATCTTCCATCCTGCACAATCTTACTCATTTTATATTTACTCTAGAAATTCAGTGGCAAGCAGCCTAGCACACTCGCAGCCACATATCCGCAAGCAAAAGCGGCAAAAAGAATCAAAGCTATAAAATATACATTACAAATTCCGTATTGAAATACATACAGTAAGCTTACCACGGAGGAAGTAGGCGTCTTGCCCTCTCCGATCGCCAGGCTGATAGCACGAGGGTAATAATTAAAGGCTCTGACACAGCAATAAAACAGCGAGACCCACTTTTGTTAGGTTTCTTCGATTTCCTAAACGGGAACCTTGGACTTGTTTGGAAATTGAATGTTAGATGAACTATTGATTTGTTAGAGAAGTTTTATTGGTATTTTGTTTCTGTTGTTGGTAGTAAAATTATATGTATTCAGAGTAACAGCTCATTAGAGCAACTGCAATTTAATACTTTAGACCATTAGTTCCCAAAGTGGTCCAGGTGGACCCCCAGGGGTCCTAGGGAGACTCGACGGGGGTCTACGTTGGCGTGACAAAAAAATGGGGGTTTACAATTCAATTTACAATATGGTAGAAACGTAGATGCAGGGGGTCCACCGGAACCAGCTAAATTTTGAAAGTGGTCTATGAGAAAAAAAGTCTGGGAACCTCTGCTTTAGACTAACATTTATCCAATAACAGGTCTCATTACCCGCCTATCCTTTCCCAACTACGTTGAGATCAGCTTCCAGTTTAATCAGTTCAAGCTGAATACCAGTATTTTACACAGAGCGACTGCCACTCCTGACTGATATTCTAAGGTTAAACGCAATCAGGCTTTTTTGGGATGCTGACAGCCATAACGATTATCATGGGTATTCACATGACACCTCAACCAGCTGCTTAATGTGCTTTCCGAAGCACGGAGGCGTTTCGATGTGTGAAAGACGGTTACCGATCCAAGCACTGACCATAGCAAGCGCTGATTAACCTAGCATCTCAAGTGTTCTGCGCGGTAAAAGTCTATCTATGAAAAAAATACAAATAAGTAAGAAATGAATAACGGTTTACAATAATAGCAACACTGTGTGTACTGGGTGTACTCCTTATACACCGATGAAGGACTATTTATGTTTTATTGTAACTTTATGTGCATATCCTTTGTTGGAGATAAACTAATACTTCAGAAATAATTCAAGACTAAGTGCCTATTTTACCGGTTGCACACTTGGTTCACTTTAAATATTTTGACTTAAAAACGACAGACTTTATTTGCTTATATTTTAGGCAACAATATTGCTCGCTCGCCACAAGAACATGTCTTAGCATTATATCCTATCATGATTTTCAACAATCCTTCTTTCATATTATTACATAACACACACACACACACACAAACATACACGAAATAATATTACTGACTCTCTTATCTGAACTAGTTTCCTCGATGGTCCTAAGGTGTCTTGGGCTTTCGATGTACAGCACATTCAACTCTAATATTTTACCTCGTTCGTATATTGCAATATACATACAGCCGAAACAGTATTTCAGTGTGATATGCGACAGGGTAGATGTGTCTGGGCTAAGAACTGTATCGGCTGATTTTCATAACGCATCAGTTAGGTAAACCAACAGTAGAACTCTTTTCATAAATTTACTTTTACACATTCTATGAAATGTTTGACTGAATTTTTATTTTGTGCTTTAAATCCATCATATCTTGAATTTTTAAAATTAAACTGTTATAAAAACTGCCTGACTGTTTCGTTTATTTAGATTTTCACTGAAATATTTACTTGGGACAATAACACTATATAATAATTTTAATTAAATATGTATAAAGGCGCCCATATATTCACCATTATCAGTAGCAACCAAAAGCTCGTGAAAGTTATTACATAGACCTTTTGCTATCATGATGGTGGGAGGTTAATATTCTATTGTTTCCTCCATATATGGGTACGTGTAAATCATTCCAGCAATTTTTAGATCCCAATCTATGTAATATACTCATCGATTCAAATAACGGGTATATCTTCGTGTTCACATTCACTGTTCTCTACAGCATTTGTAGAACCATCTATACCAGATTCCAAATACATATTTTTCTTTTTTTCACTTTTAAAAGTTTATTTTGCTATTGTATTATTATTAACATTTTACTAACTACTTATGCTAATGTATCAATTAAAGTTATTTTTAAAAGTAGATATTCCTACTACTACTATACATTTTATTACAGTAATACTAATACATTAAAAATAAGATAAGAAAAGTGATCATGTACAGTCGGTTAATTTGAAGACAAAATTGAGAGCTAAAGATTTTTTTTCTGTTCATGTTGATCACTCCCGAATAACATGATCAGGTAAAAATGACATGGTAGCTTGGACAGCGACCGTAACAACTATCGCCAGCCACCATAACTGCTGAGTCCACAAACGTACCCAAAAATAGAAATAATATGACATTATCGAAAAAGCAGTGATAGCCTAAGGGTTGAACGCTTGCCTTTCATCCAGGAGGGTTTGAGTTCAAACCCGGCCCGCACCTCTGAGACATTGGGATCATGTCCTGATCAGATTTTTATTATCATTTGCGTTTACGATAAAGGAAAACATCGTGAGGAACCTGCACACCTAACAGACTCCATAAAGTTCTTGATGGTGTGTGTAGTCCGCCAACCCGCACCAGGCCATCGTGGTAATCTAAGGCTTTATCCTTCTCATTCTGAGAAGAGACCCTTGCCTAGCAGTGGGAGAGTAATCAATTGAATTAATTAATTTATTTTATTTATTATGAGACATCGAAAGTTTTGCATCGTTATAATTATATTTTATTGAAAGCAGAATCTTTCCTTACGATTTCCAAATAGGTACAGTACCTAATTTCATGTAACTTTTCCACTCACATAATTCTACATAGAATATTTTGACAACACCACTTTATTTATTACTTTTACCTTGAACCGGCGTTCTATTGCATATTCACGGCATTTTTATCACACCTAAGCTCTACCTAATTAAACTGTCCTACAAAAAACTGTTTTATAAAACCTAAATCTTTTTTAGCGTCCAATCTGGACTTCACACGTGTTTTAACTTTTTTATCACATACAACCTCGCTACAAGATTTATACGCTTCTTTATAAATTACGGAATCTTGGTTTCGAATCGTGTTATATCTAAACAAAAGGATCTCGGCACGTCCCTTTGAAAATACAGAAGGTATTCGACTCGTTTTATTAACGTGGCGAGATCTAATTTGTTATTAAATGAGGCATTATGCCCGTATTTGTAGACAGAGGGTGGGTTTCGGAATCCAATGAATTTTAACTTCTGTCATTGGGAACATTTAAATATTTAAAAGGGGGTTGTAATGCTTCCGTCGCTGTATAATACGGTATTTTATGTGCTGGACGAATTTTTGAGGTAACGTTTTTTTATGTAGCTGTTACTCTAATACCGTTAAGTAAAAAATGGAACAGGATATCGAACAAAAAATTCAGTGACTACAAAGGTTGTCATTGACAGAACAGTTGTTTTAAAGAAATTCAATTGATTATACATACGAGTTCCTAATATGTATGGGTATAGGGGAGCTGAGTTCGATACACGATACGATTTCGAACAAATACATAATTATAAGACTGCAATCGATGCTCTCTGATCCAAACGAAGGATAATTTCTTGTCAAGTATATACACAGCACCTACTAGGTTATAAGTTAACGACCACATCATTTACGGTATATCGAAAGAATTTTTACAGACGCTATAGAATGTTTTCACAGCTGACAGCACAGAATCAAATCCTTTCACAGCTTATCATGAATTCTAACTTACGGATAATTGTGACCATCCAGATTATTGGCCCTAATACGTGTGAATAATCTCTAGTATAATGCAATGAATATGAGAACAATAGTTATTATATTTTAAGGTTCAATTTCGAACAGCAAGCATCATTATAAACAGCGGAGAAAATCCCACCGCTATAGGTCGGACTCCGTCAAACACCCCTGGAGGTCTTCCTACTACGTAACGTGTAGGTATCAATAAAAGTTCCTTTAGATAAACCTTCAAACGGCAAAGTACCGTTCAATAAATACAGAATCATTTATCTGGATAATCATCCTCCGCATGAAAGTGTACAGTATCAATATTATGCCCACAAAAACTTTACATTCTATTCAATTGTAACCAATAACGTGCAGATGTTTAAGTAGGCAGAATAGTAAATGATGAAAGTTTAACAAAATAATTGATTGTTCTTTTCATAAATACTAATGACGTTTGTATGATAAAATTAAGCAATAAAAATCAACCCATTAATGTCCCACTGCTAGGCAAGGGTCTCTTCTCAGAATGATAAGGGTTAGGTCTTAGTCCGGATAAAATTAAGTACACAAATAATATGATTCAGACAGGTAGCGTGCATGATTATACGACATCTAATCAAAAGTTAACTTTCGCCTAACTATTGAAAACTGTAGATAGAAACCATAATTATACTTTTACTACCGATTCGTTTCTAAAAAATAGATGTGTAGGTAAGTACTTAAAATACAGATATTCATCTGTTTATACTTTAAGACGACCAGGATGATGAAAAGCAATATGTACGATAACAATGATAGCCTATTTCAGTATCTCGTTGGACTAACTTCTCCTGATTACTCTTAATAACTACTAATTGATGCCTGTAGGCATTAAAGTCGTTCTCTTATTATCTATAGCTGTTTATTCTGAAGCCGCTGCGCTAGAGTCGCCACACAAACGTTATCGCGACCGCATCGTAGGGAGATTAAGGCTGTGGTGGGAGGCGAATGCAGCGTCATGCCCCTGTATGTTTGGTGTAAGTTATAAGATTGTTAAATATATATTGCTTGACTGTCACATTGAGGTAAGGTAAGCATTTAAATTGAATAACGGACGAAGCGTACCATTTTTGGCACAAAAAGATCAACTAAAACTCAAAGAACAAATTGTTCAATACGGTTTTTGTAGAGAAATTACGAAGTGACTTTTTACATAAGTAAACACGAATATTAAATCTGGTTAAATGGTTTCCAAAAATTAAAAATAAGCCGTCTAGAGGAGGCTATATCATCGTAGTTTTATTATATTTTTGAAAACAGAACATGAGTTGTTTAAGTATCATATGGAGTAAGTTACGCCACTCGCTTTTTACTTGGACAAAATTTGTAAGATGCTCTAAGCCTCAGGGAATGGACAAAATAAAAATGAACAGTCTCCTTGTTGGCTTATCGGAATAGATTACTTTTTCGAAATGTCCTCTAGGGGAGTAGGTTCGACCACGAGGGATATTTTTTGTAAATCGTTAAACTTCGAGACAGATTTGTCAAGACTTTTTCTTGGTTTCAGCAACATTTCTAGGGGGAATTCTTAAGTCAATGAAAGGTTCGTTCAAGAATTTAACGTGACGATTTCCTCGTGTATTTTCCCTTTATTTTTTCTTTATTCGAGCACGTCCGAGGTTGCGTGTGGGCGAGTTAAAACATAATAACTACCATTTTACAAATACTTGGGCCTCGTTGCCTACCGCATACAGTGAGACGTACATTTTGAAGTGCCAGCTTAAAAATTCTGAGATTATTTTTAATTCCAATCGTGTTTCGGCCATTGTTTTCTTTGTGACATATTTACTTTGGGTGTTCACAGTACAGCTTATTTACGTTGTCGCGTATTGTTTAAAGACTTTCTACATTGTTGCGTCGACAATTATTAAACAGTTCACATTACTGCGGTACTTAGACCTAAAAATACACATGCGTAATAAATTTTAGCTTGAGATATTTTGCGCACTTTTTTTTTGCAAATCACTTCAACAAAAAACAAATTAATAGCATTAACAGCCTCCTTTTCACCTGGAGTTCTCATATTAAAAAACTAATGATCTTTATTTGTATCACATATCAAGCAAAAACATTACAATAGGCGCATCCTTAATTGTATAGCGAAAAGTTTTTGTCAAACCGCATGTTGATAGAAATATGATAGCTTCATTTGTTCTCCTTCATAATGTTTTATCTCATTATAATTCGCTACGGGACGCCAACTTGGGTTTGTCTATTATACCTAACAATAGTCCCACTAAATTGTTTTAATAGAGCCACAGAAACTGAGAGTCATTATGTATTGTTGTGAGGAAACCTATCATCCCTATATTCATAACACCTGGTTTTATTAAGATAGTTATCATGAGTGTTATAATTACTATCGTATGTGGAGTGAAAGAGAGAGTTTAATGGTACAATAATTAATAAAATAATTTTAAGGCTTCAAACCTAGCCATATCACCGATGTGTGGGCTGACTAAAACTGTCGAAAATCTAAGATTGTTGCCTCAGTAGTCAATGGTGGTGTCCATTTACCTTACAATATCTACAGGTCTATTTATTTCATATAGAAAATTTCTATAACAAATTCGATGCCTAAATGTTTATTTACCCATAAAATAGGTTAAAGATTATTGGGTACTTTTGTTAATTTTGATTGCTTACTTACTGTAGAAATAGTTCAAATACGACTTTTAGACTGACTTACTTCAAAAAACAAAAGAATACTAACATTAGGTAAGCCGCGGTACCTAAATCTCGGTCTGTTCTTAATCACGTCGCAGTTTTTGTGTCTGTTTCATTATTTGCTGTTAATTTCTTTTGCAGAAAATTTCGTGGCCCCGATTCGAGTTGTTGACACACTTATTTCGAGTCCACAATGAGTAAGAGTAAGTATTAGCGCGTTATTTTATTTCTGGGAAAGAATAAAATGTCGTCATGATTACGTATTAAAGAGCTTATCATTACCAGGCATAATACTTGTACTAAGTTATTGATATTAGGACCATCAATATATTGTCCAAACACTAAATTTTGTCATATTTCGGAATACAATCCGGTAATTTAGGATCGAAACACAAACAAAGACTGAACAAACTATCCAGGAACCTATGGGACAGAAGATATAAGGCGCTTAAAGAAATAGCAAATTTTAAACTTAGACCAGATAAACTAAACACCTAGTTTTGATGCTTATATCTTCATCATATCTTATTATGGCCAGAAAGTGAAAATATTGGATGATTCAAGTAAACGTCAAAAAAGATCGAAATTCATAAAACTTATCAACCAAATTAACTTAGCACTACCTACTGCCGATCTACATAGTTTTATTTAAAACAGAACCACTTCAGACCTCGACTTTTCATATCCAATCAATCCCAGTTACCCCCTTCAGAACGTTGATATTCTACTCTTTCTGAAATTCAAGGGTCCGGAAATCCTTCCCTACTTTAAAATTGAAAACGGAAATATCAAGACACAAACTCAAAATCAAATAACCTTAAATCAACAAACCTATTTGAATACCTGATGCCGTCACAGAGTTGAACATCGAAATCACTTAGCGGAGTAACCAAGCGGTTTCATTTGTGATTTAAATGATGTTTGTGGAGGTGCACCGCACTGCGTCATGGCCCAGATGTATGGCTAGCCTTGTTTATAAACATGAAGAGTGAATAGTAACGGTGTCTTTAGATTATTCTATGATAGGAGAGTAAGTGTGATCAATAGATTGTGTTAAAGAACATATGGTAGACGGAATCGGTGAGGCAACAGTTCCCTCTAAATAATTAAACACGAAAGTTGGCAATTAAAAGTTTTGGAAGTTTTGATGTCGGTTTTTTTAACTTATATTCCACTAACATCGATGAAAATAATTTGCATTAGCTTCTTTCATAGGTATCATACCCTTTGTGGCATAATTTACTTCAATATACTTTTTGTCTCTAACCTCAAAACATCTATCTATTGTCAAGTAATTTCTAACTACCTCACACCCAAAATGAGCTTCAGTCCAAAATAAACCAAACACAACTTCCAATAGTTTAACCTACACAAACACACCAATAGCATGTAGCAACAGTATAACAAGCTTCTAAGGACGTACAAAGACTTAGTATAGCTTACTTGTTCCCTTTACGAGAAGCCAGTGGACGGCGAAATTACCCCAAGACAAGTAGGTAAGCCGCTTTCTTTGATAGATACGTCTGACTTGGGAAATATTACAGTGAAACTGACAGTGTCAAGTTTAAAATACTACGTTGAAGATAATACTACGTCTGGTGTTGCGAAATTATTGGTAGTAGATACAACAAAGTTAGTGAAAGTTGGAACGATTAGAGCAAATATGGGGTGAATGTTAGGTTGGTGTTGGCTGACGGCTATATTTGGAGGTTTTGTAGTTCTGAGAACTGGGATAGGTTTCTATAACGTATCTAAATATACTTAGACTAATATCATAACAAGCATGAGCCTGTTCTCAGAATGAGAAGGGTTAGGACTTAGTCCACCAAACTAGCTTGGTTTGGATTGGCGGACTACATACACTATCAAGAATCTACGAACCAAGTTTCCTTACGATATTTGGCCTTACCGCTAACGCAAATCACACATGAATTCGAAAAGCCATAAGCGGGGGCTGGGTTTGAACTCAAACCCCCTTGGAAGCTAACCATTTACTTAACTGCTAGGCTTTACGTCATTGCTTTAATATTTAGACTAAATTCTAGAAGGAGCTTTACCTTTTTGCAAGCTTCAAAATATTTGAATATAGAAATTTACCAGTTCGACCGTAAAGTGACAAAAAGAGAGACCCACAATTTAATCTCACTTACAGGAAGGATTAGAGTGGGGTATAGATCGGGTAACATTTAACAGAGTAAGTGTTGATAAAATATAATGTTATTATATATCAAATGTGTCAATATGTGGAATTTTAGCAAACATTTTTTTATCTACTCAAACATGAACATTATCAAAGACGTGTAAATACATATGACACAATATCTCTGAGCATCTATCGGGAACACATTGTCATTTTGTATTCAAAAACTACTTCTTACACACTGTGCTTCACAACTGCAGGTGAGTTCGCCCACGTCACATTTTCCGGTTACAACGAAGAGCAGTATTCAAATGGAGGAATCATATTATGCCGGCAAAAGATCTCAGACATCTGCGCTGACATGACAACTGACAACCGTAAATATACCGTATGACAAAACAAAGGCGGTCGTCCGATGAGTGAAAACCACAACCGTCACGTTACTTAGAAAATAGGTGGAAGCCTTTTAGATCTTACTCCTGCTACTTTTTTAACCAATAAAATTATAGAGAAAATGGAACTGGTCATCCTGTCATTATAATCAATAATACAACTGTCACCATTAGAAAGAAGCGCGTCCATCTTTAACCAGAAACCACACGGCGAAAATAGAAATGTGCGTATGAGCTGTCTGAGGTGATCCATTTACTAACTACTCCCTGGGTTACACCGTACCTGTTTACGGCTTCCCCGCTGATCTTACAACTTCATCTTGCCGTTTGCCCATCGCATATTTATTTATTACTACAGAACTGGAATTTATGTAAGCATAAAATTATGGCAAGAAAAGTAATAAAGTATTCGGAAAATAAATAGGTACGTCAAAATCGTTCATGTCAATAATGTTTACCTATATATTATGGAAAAATACAAATAAAAAATACGACAGTTTACAGGAAATACTAAACTTGGTTCATATATTACATTTTCTTTAATATGTTCTCGTTTGATAATTGCCTTTTATTCTGAGAGCGTATTATTGAAATGATTATTACTAGAAATTTTTATTAATTATACTTGTAAAAAGACAGAAAAAATAATGTTTTTAAAATACATTATAATCTTATTCTTTGTTTGTTTATAATAGCTATGTATGTAACGTAAAACATAAATTACCTACTTCACATTGCATCGATTCCTCCATCTTACCCAGTCCCTATACAGCAGAGAATCCAAATCGCTTCAATTCTTAATAAGGCAGAAACTATTAGTTTAAATTAAACAGCCAAGGAAATTACAATTAAAGTATTTGCACCGTAACTTCTAAAGGATTAGCTAATTAAATCGATGGTGCTCAGAGGCTAACAGTAATAACGCCTACGCAAATTAGAAGGGGATAAAAGCCAGCCAAATTGGAATAGGAACATAGAACACGGCAATTGCGAGAACGACACGGTTGGATTATTGGAGGAATTTTATTAGAACTCTGATAGTGTTTGGGCAAGCTTATTGTATTGACTAATATTATTTTGATTGCAAAAACTGAGAGACAACTGCTAATTAATCTAGTAATCGATAAATACAGCTGCTGAGCCTGAGGCCCTGGATTCGATCATCGGATCGGGCAGTGTGTTATTGAGTTTTTCTGACAGAAAATTCTCAGCATCCCGAAGTTTGGAATTGTGTCTAGTAGATGGCTATCGGACACAATTCTTAATAGGCTCGCCTTCTATTACGTTTAAGGCATCGGTGAAATTTGAGAATGCAAATAGTTCACCTCTACGTTAAGTAGAGGTGAACTATTTGCATTCTCAAATTTCCTTCGGGGTATATAGGCATGATCTCAAATATAGTTCAAGATTTTGAAACATGCTGAGTAATTCCTTTCTTAGAATAAGAAGGGTTAAGAGTTTAGTCCACCACGCTGGCCCATTGTCAGTTCGACTACGCACAACATCGTGAAAACTCTCTCAAATATGCAGGTTTTACCACGAGATTCTCCTTCACCGTTAACAAGTCATTATCAAATTCTGGATCCGTACTTCGAAGTATGCCTACTATAATGTCCTCCTGACCGAAATTCGATCACGGCGGCCAATCTCACCGGAGATTAGCCAACTACGCAGAAGATATTATAGAGCACAAGTGTGTACGCAAACACAGGTGCTCTCTCAATTCCTTCACTCTCATAGTCCGATTGGACGGTAAACTGACACGACCGGAGAGAGATCAGGGGCAGGACCATCAGACTTTACGTGCTTTCCGAGGCACGGTGTGTATTCACATACACAAATACTCAGACCCGAAACCACTATCTGTAGATCATACGAATATTTGTTCCGTGCGGAAATCGAACCCGCGTCACGTAGCGTAGCAGTCGATCTCTCAACCACTGCGCCAACCGTGCCGCCGCTATGTATGCCTACTACAAATATACCAACAGTCCTCCAGGTTTCAAAACCACTATATTTGAGTGCTATTACAATTCATTTGCCGTGGGCTACTGTTACTTATAATTTAAGAACTCGTGCAAACGATTATCTAAGTTGATTAGTTGTTTATGAAATTGTTATAAATATAAATTAATTTTCTTTGAGATCGCGATGTTTGTATTATCTATGTTGTAGGATTTTAAAATAGTAACATTAAATTCGATGGAGCATGAATCCTATGTCACCTATCCTCAATATCAAATGTCTAATATTTATCATCTTCTTTTATAACAAAAGAATCTTAAGTTTCATTAATTTCAACAGATATTTGATTTTTTTCTGTTCCCAAAGACTCATTTTTCAACTCCAAAGATTTATTTGATCACAAATAACTTAATTCTATTGTAAATTTATCACTGTAACTTTTTGTAAGTTTTAACATGCATAATATATACATAATATCTGATTTACGCAATACATGAGTAATCTAATCAAAATCTCCATTAGTTAACTTGTAAGCTTGTCATTATAGCCGCTTGAAAATAATCGTGTATGTTATATAAAAAGTGCCAAAACGTATGTAATCGTATAATTTGTCAATATCGTACAAATAAATAGTATTTCATGTTCACACAAAAGCTATAATAATATGCATATTGATGTAACGGTACATAGTCTTGTAAGCATTAATTTACGTCTCAATATACGTTTATTTATGTTAAGATTAATTACGAAAAGATCAAATAGAAGGTCGTTTTCAAATAGTATCTATGCGAGTATAAATTTTAGATAGGAATATTTACGAACTGGCATGTCAACGCCTTCGTTGTGAACCTACTAATTAAAGTGTGCTCAATTATTAATTATGGCCACGATTCGTTCTGTTAATAGCAGTTGAATATCCAATGTCTTTCCATACACGTAATAAAATTCACAAAGTATATATTTACTTTTTTAATTATAAGCCATAAATTTACCGTCTGTATGTTTAATGTTTATTTTTCACGTAGAATTGTTAGGCACCAAAATTATTGTATTCATTAGTGCCTACAGGTCATCGGTTTTAGCTTCAATGCCTGTTAAATGTCGATGACCTGGTATAACATGGTTAAAGGTGTGTCTATTTCATACTGAAACTTTACTAAATATCTTGCCTCGTGCATTTGGGCTAATGTTGGTTAATTTCTTAATCCATTGAAGGATTATTTAGTCCTTTGATAAGCTTTTAGTGCACAGATGCAGCAATGTAATTACATTGTTGTTTATTCTCCACTTAGCCAATTATAGTCTACTTCACAGCACTGTTCAACAAAACGCCATTTGATAACCATCTTATAAGCCCATCTCATTTATCACCAAAACAAATCATACTCATACTACAAAATGTGAATATATGTGAATGTCATCAAAACTCTAGCCATTAAATCATTCATCTCCCCTCAGTAATTAACACCAAGTGCCTTATCACAAATAGTTGCTTCTTACTTCTGAATAGATGCCGTAAGTGACGTTCTTTATCCAGTTGACAACTACAAATCTTGGAGGACCCTCCCATCATGTCTGCCATGTGTCGAACACTCGCGTTACGCAGTCACACATACAATTATTTGTTTTGTTATAGTTATAATGGGTTAAAGCAGGAGCTGATAGCGATTTGATTTTTACATCTATATTAAAATGTTTGGTAAATGCTTTTCAACTGCCTATAATTACATTACTTGTTACTGTCAAAAAAGTCCATATAATATTTAATGGTCTCTATATTCTTTTCGTCTGTCAAGGTAATGGAGTCTAAAAAGCATTTTTTCCCGGTAGTTACCGAATAATAATCTCGCAGCCAGTTATCAACTAAAAGATCTTGAGGTACACAATTGCTAAAAAAAAGATATTTTTGTGTCTCAAGAATATTTGGGTTAACAAGAGTTAATATTAGTGCAACTCACACTAGACACCTCACCAGCCAGGTTTTTCAAAATAAATCACCACCATATGCCATATCATATATTTTACATCTTAAAATACTACGATATTGTCAACATCTAACAGTATCGCCATCGTCTCTATCTTATGCCGTAATCTATGTGATGTTGTCCACCTATAAATAGGTCCAATCGATGAGACAATACTATCCAATTCTCTAACAACAATAGCTTTGTGTAGGTATAGAGGCAAAGGTCTAGACATCTTGTTTGTTGGCATACTGTCTCAAGATCACTTGATGATAACTTAATAGAAATGTTTCTGAGAAATAAATTGTAAGCGTATTTAGTATTTTTATGTGTAGTTTCTTGAAGAAGATTATGAGGGGTATTTTTAAGAAACTCTAAAGGGTTCCTCTATTTTCGTCAAGAGACTAAAGGAGTGTTTTCGTCCACAACGACTTGTAAAGAATTTTTAGCAAGGTTTTTTTTTTCTGGTTCCTCTTTGTCTAGTACACTAGATTATTTTAGCCAGTAATATCTGCATAATTAGTACTTTAACGAGGGTTTCCTATCAAAACTATGCTGATTATTCGTTTCTTCCCTTCAAACCAAATAAAAGTTAAGCTGACACATTTTTTATTCTGCAACTAAAGAATTAAATTCGAACAAATTTCTAAAGCAGCTTAAACAAGATAAATGTTTTAAGTCAGAAACAATAGCGTCTTCAACCTTTGGCTTTCTCTTTTGTTAAACTTCAAAGATAATTATAATTTTAAACAATTTCCTAAAAAAATAGGAATAAAAAGTAAAAAATAAAAAATACCTCATGAATTTTCATTTGAGTTGTACTAAAATAGGGTTGTCAAACCCCCGTCATGTCAGAACAGTCGAGTCTAAGTTTTTCTAACTTGTCACCCTTCGTATGTCGCTTTGATCTTTTAATGCTTATTCCATATTTCACATGGGAATGTTATGAATAATAAATGTGAAGACAAACTTTAATTACGTATAACTTGTGTTAGTGGCTGTATCTATGTCTGATGAAATAAACTATTTTTATTAAGATTAATCTTAATAAAAATCGTGGTATCTTAAGAAAATGATCCCCTTTTATTTAATTTGTTACTGAAACGCTTATGCCAAAAACATAATTGTGAAATACAGAAAGTGTATAACACTATAAAAATGTTTATTTATGTATAGGTATTACATATGTATTTAAATTTATATTTGATTTATAAAGTTTCTAGGCGTCCTATTTCACAAGACAACCTTATTCTTAAATATCTTGTCATTCAAATGGTAGCTATTATTTCACTGAACGTTTCAGTTCAACTAGTGACATTATACTCAAAGATTAATCTCTGAATAATTGATTTGAATTGCACAGGGAGACTTTGAATTACGACTTTCAATGAACAGGACTGACAAGACAAGTTTAGTGACTAGCAAGTAGTGATTAAGTTCAATTAAACACAGAAGTGAAAGTTCTTTTAAACTTATAATTGGGAAAAAGTTCAGGTGAGATGGTATTAAGTGACTTTAGAATTATCTTAATATTGAGACTAAAGTACGGGACAAAAAATACTAATAATAATTTAAAGATAAAATTAAAAAATAAACAGCAACAATTTAGTTGATACAATACTGCGACCATCAAATAATCCTTGTATGAATTACAGAAAACAGGATGGTATATAAAAAACCACATGTTAAGCATCTTGGAACTGAAATGTATTGTCATGATTTTCTAAAAAATACGATAATGTATGAGGAACGGATGATAAAATATTTTATAGGTGACAACATTCAGAGAGATCATCAAATGGAACAGACCTCCCAGGTAGTTTAATGCTCAAGAGGACATAAAGGAGAAGTGTCTTGAGCTAGGCAACCTAAAAAATATAGCATGTCCGGACTCGTTAAATGTTAACGATAAAAATAAAACTAAAATGATTATAGGTATGAAGTTCTACTCCTGGTACTAAAATCTCTTGGTTTATAATAGGAATGCGTATAGCAAACTTGGATAGTACCACCTAGAGGCAAAAATATATATATTACCTATATATATATATATATATATAATATATATTTTTTAAAGAGAGTGTCATGACCAGCTTTAGATGATGTGATAGATTGAGTCGATAGTTGAATAATTTTGAAGGTATGAGTTGAACACTTTAAACCCATGAAAGTTGTGTTCGCTAAATACTGAAATTTAAAACACTTTAGAAACATTATCCTGGACAAATCCTTTTATAAGCAGAAGTTAAGATTACGCACTAATAAGTTTCCAGTATAAACAAAAAATCAAAATGTAACAGAAAAAACATCTCGCCTACTGTTTAAATGTTTGATGGTAACAAATGACAAGGACGTAAAGACGAAGAGCATACTTACTCATGCGATTTGGAAATTTATTGTACACCCAGCAATGGACTCGTAAAAGCTGACGACGACAATAATCTTGAAATGACTACGCTTCTTGAAGTAAGCGAATGTGAATACTGATAAACGAGAATGTCAACATGAGCCAGTGAAAATAATAAGTGGTGTAGATATGTAATATTCTACTGAACATAATTATGTTAGGGCTATTTGAGAAAAACGATATTTTTAATTCATTATATTGAATTAACTAAACCGTTTGGAATGATAATCAAAATCTTAATGTAGCGTTCTTCACAAATTTGCAACTAAATAGTAAGTTTTACGTTCATTGCAATACTGTAGTTCTCGGACCTAAATCTTTCAAAGTCACCCTAAGTACGGGTAAATTTCACGACTTCAACAAAGTTTTGAGTACACTGAATAAATTTCTGGTGACTCGAGTCAAACTGTCAAACTGGCTAAGAAATAAATCATGTATTCGCATTTGCAATGATCTGGTCAACGGTTTGTTTGATCGCATGATAAATTGATTGATTCGGTGATCAAAGCATTTGAAGTAATATGTAAATATTAACTTTTCCATATAATTTACCATTCAAATGTCCATTGCTGAAATTTATATGAGAGTGTATGATTATGTGGGGAAATATTATAAATTTTTTGCAATAAATATAATAATCACGTGAAAGAGCCTTGATTCTGTTTTCTTTGTGGAATGTAATATTTACTTAAAACTGCTCACTTACTCAATATTGTATATATAAATACACGAGAAAAAAAATATTATACTTATATTATAAATGTGTATAGAGTGAAAAATATTATACGTATATTAGACAGTGTCTACTAACTGACCTGCCAAATAAATATATTTGCCAAGATTTTTTGCATCCCACTTTTCAGAGGTCTAATTAAGAGTATCGTTATAATTATCGGTTAATTATTGTCAATCTATAAACAATATCAAAAAAATAAACGTGAAGACCTAGTTCTATAACTTGTGTCCATAACACGTAAAAAAGTTAGGTAAAAACGTTAACGCATTTTGTATGAAAACTTTTAGCTAAAGTGTAGTCTTCATGAATTCAATATCGATTCTAATTTTCATATTATTCAGGACTTCACGTTAAGGCGTGACGGATTAAAAATAATTATATAATATTGATTTCTAAATTATATAAATATTTTTCATTCTGTAAAGTTAGTCATCATTCATGAATTGTTAAAGTGTGTTAACACGGCATCTTCCAACGCCCATAACTCATACATTTATCACGCAATACAATTCGCATTACATTATACCATTGTTTATCTTCACTGTCCATAAAATGATATCAAAAAGCATGATGCACACACAAAAGGCGGGACTGTGTTCTGTACTGATTGATTCAGGTGCACTTACACAAGTATGTGGGAGGAATAATTTGTTACTTGTGTGCTCCTGGGACATGGGACAGCGATAGGTTTAGTGTGGATGTTCCTTAAGTATGAGGAGGCGAATTTAATGTATATAAGATGTACTGAACTGTTAAAGGTTAAATTTAAAATTTGACCGTCATAATAATTGTGAAAACTAACTTGGAGATAGCAGATAGCTTTCAAATTACGCTTTTTTTGTTATTTATTATCTCCTTCAGTGTATTGGACATTCGATCCGCGCGTGGTGAATTTCGTCCCAGTTCACTACCTGTAGAAGACGCTATAGGGACATATATGACATTCCCAACAAGTCGGTTACACAAACCAATAGATTTTTTCTTACTTCTATACCTACAAGAAATTGTTACTACTGCTGCATTCTGAAAAAATACAATCAAAACTGACCACTCCATGCAAGCACCGCCACTCTCAACTAGCCTATCAAGATTATCAGGCATACAACACACAACTCCGATTCAGTATTATGCCATGTCATCTCTTGAGCCTCACAGAGCAAGACAGGTTTACATTATTCAAAATGCATTCGTTTCTATTCCCACATACACTTTTGAAAACCCCAAATTTGAAGACCCTAGCTCTTCAAGATATTGGTGTAAGGATGAAAATTGCTTGCGTTTCTGTTGTTATGGCAGTAGATTAAAATATTATCATGACCAACGTTGGTAACAAAGCTAAGCTATGTAGAAACACAAAGCATTAGCAAGACAGTAACGCAACACTTATGGTAATATCCATCACATTTTTACTGCATTGAGTTGTATGAGTTGTGTTTATTGGGACAGGAATATCAGTAAGAGGTAGTATAATTCTAAGTTGGTTATTTTATGTCTCAGTATGTTCATTGATATCAACGGCGTTTGATGAACCCCGTTAAAACTGTGCAAACTCTTAGTTTTCAAGTACGTTGCTAGGTCTATCTAGAATTAATATCTGTGGAAAAAAATTGTGGACGTAAGCTATCGATACTTAATTTTTATTTTCAAAAGATAAAGAAGGTTCGAATATCAATTTATTCCAAAGGAATCCGCTAAACCAATACGACAAATAAGAGGACCTAATCAAAATTCATTAATTCCTTCGATATATACATTTGTAATTATGTAATCGACTCCGACGGCATCGTTTAAAACACTTAATTAACCACTTTATATAAAATCGGTATCGAAATTAATGAAACACTTAAATGCTTCGGATAAAATTCTTACACACAGACATAAAGTAGATAAGCAGAGCTTAAAGAGAACATTTAGCTTCCAGTTTAAATGTTCAATAGCCAGATTACTAAGGAACAAAATCCTGACCAGTTTCTAATAATATCTATCTATGGCTTAAAAGCTTTAGATTTAATTATCCGATTGGTTTTGGACGGTGTTCTTAACTTCGTTTCCATACTACGTTGATTGCGCGTAATTACAGACTAATAAATTAAAGGACCCGGTAATAGCGTACAGCTAGAGCTGTGTTGTCAATCAGTGCATTTGAATAGTTTATTTGGTTGGTACTATAGGGGCCAGATATAAAACTGCTGTTAAAATATTAAACACTGTATTGAATGCAACGAGCTCCCAAATACAATTCTTATTATTATAATTCAACGTCCATCACTCAATTATCAAATTCTTCAATTCTTATACTTATTCTTTTTATCGGTCACCAGTATTAAAAAAGATTGTATCCTATCATATAAAACCTCTACAGTACCTACTGAAAAAGTGAAAACTGTGAATAAGGTAGGACAATCATTCTTTATAACTTTTAATGTACATTATATTATTAGTATCTACAATAATATTATTATATTTAGAAAAAAAATATAATGGCGTCTTGTTAGACCTTTTAGGACTGTTTGTATTGGATTTTAATTTACTTCATTTTCGTTTACAAAAATATAAAGATTGAATTATGTTTAGGAAGATTTTTTCTAGTCAGACTTTTTTTACCTAACAGCCAAAACGGAATTAGAACCAGCAGTGCATAAAGGTCTATCGTTGTTCAATGGGAATGCATCCAATAGTCCAATATTGGCATTGGTTTAATCTAGGCAAACTGCACATCCCAGCAAAGTACTAAAGTTCAAATTAAACTACCTATAAAGAAACTGGATTAGTACTTAGTCGGATTCAATTTACTTACAGTACCCGCTTATTAGTAGTCGCCTATTGGAAAAGCGGTTAAGTGTTCTCCGATAATTATGTCTAGGGTAACTTCATGTGCTTACTAAGAGTACACAGTGCATAAAAATCTAGTCATATCTAGGGGTTATGATCACATTGGTTTGTACATAGACTGGCTAATAGTCTCGGAAATAATTCCTTTGAAATGGTTTCTGATATATTTCAGTATGAATTTTCACTTATTAATTTTAAAGTGGTCATCGGTTCATTTCTGGATATGAAGACAATCAATATCAAGAGTAAATTACTGGACCAAGTATTATTTTTTAAATATACTTGGTCCGGTTATCAGTCGCAAACCTATCAAATATACCTATTTGATAAGTTTGCGTTTGACCTCTTGTTAAGCGATATAGCGGTTGAAAATGAATGTATTCACTCAAGATTTGAAGACTCGCCGATTGTTAACCATGTTATATATAATTCCCTGACGAAGTAATTACAATTACTAGCTTCAATAAGCATACGTAATACATAATAGGAATAGTAGTATATCTAGATTTTTATTTAAAAATACGGAATAAATTGAAATGTCCTCTTAAATTAGATATACATAATAGTCGATTTTGAATAATGTAATGTTACCTAAATTACGATAAAATGATTATTTAATCAATTTATTGGCCATTATAACCTTATCTTAATAGACGTACGCTATAACATTAAAACCATCTATAAAGCAGCTCTATAAATTCTTTGCCAAAAAAAATCTAAACGCGTGTAAGCAAAACCTTTTGTCGGTTATAGTAAACCGCAGAATACGGTAAACAAAAGCTATCGCACCTTTAAAAAATATTAAATTCATATTGGAAACACGAGATACGATAAACCGATGACAGTGCCGCCACCGCAGAATACTAATCGACAGATTTGCGAGCGACCACAAGCTAACACAGTAGACAGATCGCACGCACACGAGGTTCTGTAGAACAAACGTGTCATAAAGTTGTGATGCCCTGGTACTTTGAACTACAAATTTATTGTAATACCTACTTTTAGCGGAATAATAATGTATTTTAGATACTTAATGTTTTCTTATTTTAGAGCTTATCTGACCGCAAGGTAACACACTAGATCACACGCTTACGAACAACATAACGTTATGTAATCCTGGTAGTTGTAATTCAGAATACCAAAATAAAATGCCAATTGGGTCAAATCGCCAATGTTCGTAATTAAGCTAATGTCATCTGATGTGCCATTACACCTGGTGCCTTTTGAGAATTAAATTAATCTGAACGATAGACAGTGGTATTAATAAACTGTGGGTTTTGATATGCGACTAATTATTTTGCTACGTAATTCAAAGCTTGTAATTAAAATAAACTATTCAGCCACATATTTCGTCTTTCCAAAATCGCTTATAAAATATTTTATTTCCATCCCCACGTCCCTACGATAGCGTATATAAACAGGTGACACTTGATACTCTTCACGTAGTCCACTAACTCACAAATATAACCTGTATATTTCGTAAAAAAGAACTTGGAGTTCATTCTCATTCGGCTTCAGGTCACGTAGTCCATGTTACAATTGTCGGCGTTTCATCTCGATCTCGAGTTTCATGAGTTTGCTGTATCCTGCTCCTTACAAATCTTTCTTACTTTCCACAGCTATGGAGTTTGTCGACACTTCGTATTTGACAGAATTTGTGACTTAAACTGTAGTAAGAGGTACCTAAATCAATGTGATCAAATTTAAGTGATGGGTAATGCTTAATAATGCGTAATAAGTAGGTATTATAGATCAATCTTTCTTGTAATCATGGTAAAGGGAAAAGAAAATCTCGAACAAAAACGCAAACGTAAAATATTTTACGGTATGCATAAATATAGAACATATTATATGACGCTCAAAAAATATTTAATTAGTTTAGTGTTTTCTTGATTGTACTTACATAGTTCTAAGTATCATCCCCGTAAGGTCCATTAATACCGTTTGAACTAGCTAGGATCAAGTTTAAAAAAATACATTAGTTGGTCCTTTGCCCATAAGGTGCTAACCTAAATCTAAGTGCTAATCTATTGAAGCATAGGAACAAAATATGTGAAACTAAATACACAATTGCTATTCGATGGCCTATACTCCACTCCAATACATTTAGTTGCATCAAAATGTCAAATCAAAACTTCTCTCCTTTGTCTGAATCTAAATATCTCCCCAATTTCCTACCTCCTGTGGATATCCTTGTCCAAAGGCGTCAAGTTTATCTCTCCATCTTCGTCTCGGTCTGCCGCTAAGCTAATGTTTGATGGTAGTGGCATTAGACGAATCCCGCATAGCTTTTAGACTACAACGAGCACCCGCACCACGAGACATGATTACGTTTGTGTGTCTGTGAATGTCAATGGAACATTTCAAATAAGCTTGGCGACAAGCAAATGTTGAGACTGGTTCGAAATACTTATAAGGTCCGTCATCACCAAAAACGTCCTTTGTATAGTTAATTCAAACGTTTTTCAGAAGAAAATCTGTCAAAAGTCAAATTGATAAGGGTTGCTTTTTGTCATTAATGTTTGAAAATCAATACTCTTCAGCTTTAGGAACATATTTTTTGAATGAGAGCCTAAAAGAATTTGTTGAAGGAACCCTAAAGTAAAACCCTAAACCCATCAAAATTCCTTTATAGCCATAAACAAACCGCAAAAAATCACACGACCGTTCGGCTTTCACTAAAATATTGTAACAAAGACTTTTCAATTCGGACGAATATTTTTTCGCGAGCAAAAAGCGTAGTGCGCACACCATCCGACATTTTAGTTCTTTTTGCGGTTAAATGAAAGTTTTTATTTCTGTTTCCTTTTGCTGTGACGTTTCGTTATGGAATTATTGTAAAGTAGTAGAAATATGATTAAAATGCTGACTGGTTTTCATTAAATTGTGACTTGGTTTTAATTTTTATAAGAAAAATACTCGAGCTTGACATTTTTACAAAATTGAAATGTTTGCAATGACCTCGGGACCAAGTCTTTGCAAATATTAGTAGAAAATACAAAGTAAGGTATGCAAAACGCACAAGAATTAAGTAATAAAAAAATCTGTGAGCTTATTGCCAGCTTATACTTAGATGACCTTCAAGATTATAAAAGAAATTTATACTGCACCACACTGGACCAGTCTTGTATGCACAGAAACTACGTAGATATAAAATAATACACTATTGACCTAAAAAGATGCATATTCCGTATGCATTACAAAGGAAATCGATATACAATATTTTACAATTGAAGTTTTACGTAAACCGTAATTTATATTACCAATATTCTATAAAATCGTAACAAAATTTCAAAACATCAAGACAAACATTTCTCTTATACAAAAATTAAAATCTTTGAATCCACAATCCGACCCATTACACATAATACGGGTGCCGATCAGATAAGTGTATTACAATGGACCCACGACATAAAGACATCATATCATTCTACGACAATAAATTCCAAAAAGGGCGGTTTATGGTACAAAAGATTGAGGTTTTGGGACAAAATTATAGTTTTTTCAAGTGAATTTCAAGTCCCACATCCCCTGTATACAATGCATGAGAACAAGGGAGTGATCAAAACACATAAAGTTTCGAGTTACATAATTTATGGGTAGTTTTTACTTGTGCAATGCGGAGGTACTGTGACTTGAGATGTTGACGTACTTTGGGACAATTTTATCGTCATTTGACAATAATACGTTTCTGTAACACAGGAAATCTTGACAACTTAAATACGGTAAAAAAAAATCGGAAACCAAGTTTTTAATGCGTTACTTGAAAATTATTATTCTAAATTCATTTTATTGAACTGTTCTAAAATAAAAAATATATAATTACAAAGTCAGTATAAGTTTAAACAATTATATAATACTTATAGAAGCCAAATTAATGTAGGACCCATATTTGTTTATCGAGTTAAATGAAAATATGCTTCAATAAATCGTATATTTGATTGTGACCATTTCACTCGAAACTTCATAATATAGCAATCAGTACGCATTATTTTTTCAACGATCACAAGCGCCTGGTCATAGATTTTGATGACAACCCAAAAAAAGCAATTCCCTGCCACAGATACAGTCGTAGACACTAAAATATTGTGACGGCATCCCGCTGTGATGTATTTGCCAAAATGTGGGTGCCTTATCAAGACGTGGCATCGCATCTACGACCTCTGCAGATGTTATTGTTGGCTCTTTATAATGCACATTGCAGTCTCCTTCATTCAGTATTACACTATTTTCTAAAATACCAACAATGTCTAGTAGTTCATCATTTTTATTGTAGGGGCTTTGCCATTATTCTTCTTTTGTATTTGTGCTATTAAATTTTTATTTCGTGAATTCAATTGTCTGTTCAAAATTTTGTTTTACGACAATACGTTGCAATGTTTCAATGGTGAATCAATTTATCAATTTTAATGTTTTCAAGCTATGTACCTATTAAACGGTATTTTTTTAAACCTTTCTATAATATGTAAATCGTCAAAAACATGGAGCCAGAATAAAAATAACATGATAGTACTAGTAGTAATGCAACTAGTAAATGAATAAGAAAAATTGTTTTTCATTTAAGCAAAGGCCATTTTACCTGAACTTATCACATAATCATATCAATTGCATGCGCTTCATAATTTAAAGGCACAAATATCAAATAAGATTAAAAAGCGTTGATTCAGCGAACGAACGTGTAAGAATTTCTGCCTAGAGCCTCCGTGGTGTCGAGATAAAAAACATTATTTATGACCGTTGTCCCCCTGCACGCGATCTAGACAAATTAAACGAGTAACTTGATCAGACGACACGTCAGGAATAAGTTTTGGTGGAGCACATGCATTATGTTCGAAGAAGTGAATTAATATTGTGATATCGCCCGTGATGCAACACGATACGACCAAGATAAAAAGCCTTAAATTAATTAAAACTCAAATCCGCCTTCAATCAGTTGTAACTAAATATACCTCAACACTTCCATTGCGTAACCGAATAAAACTACCTAAACATCAAATTTTGATTGACTTGTTAATAATTTAATGTTTTCGCTAACAATCTATCAGACATCAATTTCAATACAAATTAACAGAAAAATCACTTTATACCCAAAAAACCGGTTGTAAATGTGTTTACTTAATTTGTATTTTTTAACTCTAGCCAATTAGGATCGTAATTAATCGTCTATAGCTCCACCACGATTCATTTGGTTGGTTACTATTTTAGGCTCGTAGCCGAAGCGTCACTCAAAGTGGCCACAATCGCTCTCGAGACCCCACTTACATCACTCGAGCGTCAAGCAAAAACTGAATACACGGCCCGAGCATACTTCAGTGACGAGAAAAAAACACCAGGTGCCTACCGAAAGCGCTCATTGTTCCAGTGAACGTGAAAGATTAATAAATCTTTAGAGAGTTGAGTATCTGCGGCCGATCTCGCGGGATGCGAGCTTTGGGGCCAGGACGCGTTATTGCAAGCCTATTCAGATGCCACAGTTGAGGCCAAACAGCCCCTTTGTCATGACAAAGGTGTCGCGCAAAGAAAAAGGGTCCCTATCGACGATCTGCCTTATCAGATCCAGTTCCCTTCCGAGAGGTCTCAATAGGATAGTCTGAGTTTTGAATGCGGCGGATCTAATTCCCCCGGTCACAATAACGTACACGAATTCCAATTTAGTTGGACACAGAATGCAAGAGGAATAAAAAGAGTTCTAAGGATGTTATCAAACATCGGTTTGATAGGGCCTCGTATTGTGTTGAAATAGCGTTTCGTGATACTCCGTTGTTATTTTTAATGTGGGTGCCATTAGCGTTATTTTTGTGGCTTCATAATAAAATTATATAGAATTTCGTATTGCTAGATTTATATACAGCGATCTCATTTTTGTTGGGTTTGTACCCAGACTATGTCAATTTAATTTCTGACTTATTTTTGTAGCCTTGCGTGTTTATTATGCATGACAGAGATATATTTATAACCAATTATATTGGCAACGAAAAATTCAAGATCAATTACATTATCTTCAACAAAATACAAGGTCACAAAATATTTTGTTAATCAAAAAATGCTGTCATTCACAGCCTGAGAGTCTGAGAGGAAAAAGCATTGACATAGAACTGACTTCTGCCTCATTACAAGTAATTTCCCATTAATCATCCACGCATTTAAAATCGGTGGATTAGCCGAAAATGAACTGACGGCCGATATGATTGATGCTTGTCCTCCAACCCCACATACACTTATTAAGCCGATGCGCTCTTTGGCCTTCTAAAAATCGACAGTAAACACAATAGCAACAATTGGTCCGATCAAACGGAATATTAAGTTCGCTTGTCATTTTAACTATCATCTCTAACATCGTCACAAAGTACCACACTTTCTATATCCAATTTTCAACTCTACTCCGTTACGATTAAGTATGATTTTTCTTCAGCATTACCGCTATCTAGGAAGCGCAGCTAAGAAAAGAGGTTATTGTCAGTCTCGTTTTATGGGTTATGATTTATGACCAATGACTCCCAACGGGTTTTAGTCTCGTGATAATCTTATTCAAACGCGCCTCTTGTGAGGTTCACAATGCTACCTAAATTAGCTATAGCCATATCATAAGCTATTTTGATGTTTATAAGAGGTGCGTTCGATTTACTGAACCGTGTGTGGTATGCATACACAAACAAGGTATGTTCGATCATTTCATTTATACTGGTTAAACTTTTTTGAATCACGACGTTCGTTTCCACACAATAAACAATGACATCGACTCGCGCTTCGTATGGATTAATGATTATTTAATGAAGTATACTTTGAGTAAATTAGAATACGCTGTATGTCGAGATAAAAATCAGATTCTTTGTTAAAAACCGGCTGAACTTTTGTTTTGATTGGATTTGCTTATCATAACATGTATTCTCTGTATTCCTCAAAGGATTAAGTCGAGATGTATTGTTGTACCACATTTCACTGATGCTGTCATTAAGTCCGCCTAATAGTGGACGAGCCTATGGCCTATCTAGTGGGCACAATTCCTAATTCCGGGCTTCTACTGAGAATTTAAGGACATTCCAATAATGTTTTACTACAATCTTGTACTACAAGCTCAGTAGCCGCACATGCAAGCACTAGACCAATGAAGGAATTAATATTATTTTCTGAGTTTACTTAGAATATTTGTTACGCGTTCAGTACCTAAGTTCCAGTCTTGCTCGAAGTTCTGCTATAATATTATAACAACAATACCAACACATGATAAACATTTATTAGAAAAGATCCAAGACAACGATTCATTACATCGTAACGTTACCGATAGAGACGGCTATAGTATTTAGCCACGTGCTAATGTTGCAGTTGCAAAAAATGCAGTAGACAAGTAATGACGGATTGCCAGATTACTGCCGACGGGTATCATCAATCTCTTTCCCCCAGTTGACTCTTATAACTTATATGGGGAGGCCTTCAGTGGTATGCTTGATATTTTAACATTAATCTTCGAATCAGAAGAGTGTGTAAAGACTACTCCAAGATTATTAAAGGAAAAGGTTTATTTGATTGTCAGGATTATAAACAAGAATGGCTTAACTTAACTGATATTATAACATGCAATAATAATGATTATAACAGTTTTTAAATTAACGATACACAATTAACACGAATATAATCATATATCAATGCAGAACTTTGCAGGATTTTTTTTTAATTTAATTATTTATTCATGACGAGTAAGCACTTGACCTGACCTTAAATTATTCACAAATTAATCTATTCAAAAGACCGCAAGCTATTTAAATATGATTTAATGGTAAAGAGATCCCTAAAGCATAAATAGAAATCCTTATAATACGCCTGAGAACAGTCCAACGTACAACAATCCTTTTTTTACCCGCAACACAACCAATCCGTCATAAGACGCCTGTCCCCTAAGGTTATAAAAATAATAAAAGTATAAAGTTCCCCATTATTCAACCCTTCCCATTGTAAAGGTAAGTACAGATTAGTTTCTAGGGAAGGGATACAATCTAAACGATGTGCCTCTGCGTTGGACCATTCTTCATACGAAGATTTTTATTGATAAGAATATTGGAGTCATCTATAAATGTAGCTTACCTGTTCATAAGCTGCATGCAATGGGAAGATGGGTAGACGGGTAGCCGGTATGATCGTCGAAGCGGTTTAAACAGCTGTCCCCTGCAATTTACGCATATTATGAAGATCAAAGATACAAAATAATTGGATCATTTTAAGTTTGAACACCTACATTATAAGGTAAACTTAAACGAGGAAATTGTCTTTACTATATAACTATTTATTATGTTTGCTATTTAGTTGGCTTTCACTAACATTTTGAGTACATTCTCATGATTATTTTTATCATAATTTATGTCACCTGTCTTATCAGCCATTTGCCTTCCAGCAACTTGTTGACCATTTTTCAGGATTCGTTTGGTTCACTACATGCTTAGGATCAGGGGTTCCATTTTTGAAATGTTGGCTTTGCAACAGCAACAGCCTCAAATATGAAACTAAAACGAGACAATTATTATCAGTGCCTCTTAGTTTACAATGGAATAATATTATCATGAAACAAAGCGCAGAGCTTTAGTGGCTACTACTAAACAAAAAAAAAACAAACTAATACTTATATACGTCGTAACAATAAAAATACAAAAGACAAATTTATAAAATTAGCCATTAAAGAGGACAAGACATTCAACTCAATAAAAACCACACCTATATATGAATCAGAATTACAAAATCCACTAATAATATAAACAAAAAAAACACTATAAAATCCTTGCTGCATTTTAATTACCTCTATCAACGGATGTCTTAAAAAACCGTAAAGTTTTATGCTTTACTTTTTGTTTACATAGAGCGATATGGTTAATTAGGTGGACGATTAAAACCGAGTCAAAACATTGTCCCCTTTGGATCCAACAGCGCGGATCCAGATTAGCGTGAAAAAAAAGTGCTATACATCCGCCTTAATTAAATTTTTAGTTTATTGAGGATTTCATTTATAAACGTCGTCGAATATTTAAAAGAGGAACGAAGACATTTATAACGATACTATAATGGAAACGGCAATATTTGCATGCCTAATTAATGCATAGTACTTAATTTATTATGTATCTGTAGGCGAATATGATTAAATTCATTTCCCAAACATGTAAGCCTAACTTATCAAAATCATTTTCAATTCTTTAGTGGCTACACCGTGTACTGCCTCATTGTTCTAGTCATCGCAAGTAAGACTGCTAAGTGTGATGTTCTGGGTTTGATTTCCGAGTCGGACACCATTATCCACCATTATATTAGGGTCAGAGTCTGGAACTGCTCTCGATGGATGGCAATAGACTCGCCCCCTATGAAATCCAATTCAATAACGACATCGGCGTGTATGGCTGTACAATAATACGCCTTTGCTTAACCCTTCAGGGGATACAGGCGTGATGAATTTTACACCAGTAATTTTAATTCTTGGTTTAATTATAAGATACCTTAGACGTAAGAATCACAAAATTGTGAGATTCAACGAATTGTAAACATCTGATAGGGAGCTCCATTACAATAACATATAATTTCTTAAATAATAGCCGTTTAATAATCCAATTAAATGTATTAGACATTACAGTAACGATACTGAATAAAAATAATAGTCCTTCTTTTGTTTGAATAAAAGATTTCAAACGAATTGCTACTAGTAAATTGAGACATTACTTCAAAATCTGAACATACATACATATATCTTAATACATGTAGATATATAATTCTTCCGTACGTGTGCTTGTCACCTAACTCCTCCTAAATGGCTTGACCGATTTGGATGAAATTTTGTGTGTATATTTCAATAGGTTCCTGGATGGTTTAAAAACACAACTGGACCCGGTAGGTGGCACTGCGATCGAGTTCTAAAACAGGTTCGAGCAGGACAGCGTCTGTCCGGTCCGGTAGTCTACTATAAATAACTTTATTACATAATTATCTTCAATTCTTAGTAACAGCAAGGTACTTTGAATTGGTACCCAGTTGGTGGCAATAGGCTCGCGCCCTATTACATGGAACCCAATAACAGATTACGTAACGTACAATAATACTCTGCCTAATCCTTCGGGGAATGCAGGCGTGATGCTACGGTAACTTCAATTTGTCGTGGTCAATATTCGCTTATATCGCGCAAAGAGCTAAAAGAAAATTATGTATATTGTTCAGTATGTATAAAAATCCATAATTTATACCCATTTTTTAAGATTACTTGTAATGTAAAGTACCTACATATATGTTATTTACCTCAATATGACAAACAGTTGTCAACGGCGTGGAGATATTATTGTTATTAGCAACTTGTAGTACTTGTACCACATATCCATTATTTTTAGTGACTACTTGTGCCAAATCTAGGCGATAACCTACATTTACTTTAAGTTCAAATTTTTCTTCCGCGTTTATTTTTTTCAATTCTTTTAAAGTGTCTTACATAATTTTACCATTAACAACTAAGTCAACATTTGAAACCACATCCACATTTACAGTTGCAATAACAAGAATAGTAACAACTTGAGTTCTGCGCTCGCTTAGTGTTCCCGGAATTAATTTAGAAATTGTTCTCAGCAAAATTTAATTTAGCTTACTTCAAACGCAGGCAGCAGTGTTCCAAAACACATCCGGTCTTGCGAGCAAACTACCAAAAATAAATTAATTTGAATGGGTTGCTCTAAAATACTCCAAATTAGTAGTTTCGTCCACCCGAAGGCCAAATCAAATATAGATGCTCATAACGTTGTGTTCCAAATGAATTTCTATGTTTCCGGTCAAAAAGTTTGGTAGGTACTACCGTGATTGAGATATAAAATTCAAATATTATAGGGTGAATTTGTTAATTATGTACTGTTCAACCAGTAATTTGTATTTTGGTAAACGTGGAATTGCTGTAATACCATTTGTTGGTCTCGTTGTTATGGGAATAATGATCAAACAACATGTAATTAAAAACGGGAGTTTCATTTTAGCTTGTGTCAATGGCATCAATAACAAATGTGAAAAATCTGTTACAGACCTTCTACATAGAATAATATATAATAAATATCTACAACAAAAAATGGAAGCTGTTCGTACTGTTGAGGTGAATTCTTTTATCAAAAGATCGTTTCAGATATTGCCCTATCTTCTAGCAAAATCGCATAATCTTGAAACAGAATTCAATATAAGTCTAAACTTTACGGGCCGGGTGGCGCAGTGATTAAGCGATTGGTTTTTGGGCTAACAAACAAATGTGACTAATATACGACCTAGGAGAAATCCTAATATAGAACAATGTTGAAAAAACTTTTCCTTCTCTGAAGATTCGAATAGTCCGAGGGAACAACCAACAGATTCCATCTAATTATAAAATAGTCTAATAAAATTACTGATAACGAGGAAATACTCATTTGTTATTTAAAATTTGGTATAAAACAAAGTTTCTGCAAACACAACACACATAGCATACATACACATAGTAAATATGACCGATAATCCAATCTTTCTATCTCTGAAGGACTTACAATATAAAGATGTGACGCATCAGATACGCTGTCAACATGTCCATGGGATTTACAAGCCGTTAATATAACAGCCGGAACGTTGAATACCATGCATTCATCACTATGACTGACACTCGATTAAGTGTCTACTTATGCCGAAGAAATAACCGTAAGAGTATTTTACTATCCCATAGATGTATGAAAGTAGAAAGATGTTATCTTCTTCGTTGTTCTAGTAGTCGCAAATCGACTGCTGTTTGTGTATCGATGGAAGGTGCTACTGAATTGAGTCCGCTATAAATATGTAGTTAAAATAATATACTGAAAGTTAAGTTTACGTTCACATAACACGGCAGTTGACTGAGAGCCTGTTCCGTCCGGAGATTTAGGCGAGGTGTACATCAGCGAATCGTGAGTACACTGTCCGATACGGAATGAATCTATTAATATCTATTCGGTACAATTTGGAACTGTGGGCTGTTACAGAGAATTAAAAATAGTTCAGGATAGGTTAATTCCCTCCGATTAATAATTCGTAAATTATAAAAAAAAAACCGTAATATGATAAAATCTGTGCAAATGTCACTACTTGCGATACTTGCTTGTCATAAGACGGAATGTCCTATATCCGGCGACCACACAAGAACAACCTAACGATCGTGCCTGTACTTAAGATTAATTAAGATTTTGAAACCCGACACAGCAGAGCTTCACAAGTTTTAATACCATCTGGCGTACTGATCTTTACGCATCGAAATCGGAGCGTGGAAATATAAGAAAGTATATCTTTGAGAATTTACGCAGAGCTAATTAGGAATGAATGTCATATGGAATTAAATATTTGCTCACGTTAGTATCCAAAAATAAAACTAAAGCTTTTTACACTATGTTACTTTATTGTTGTATCCATTGTTAGTGGATATGTCATGTTCTCTCGATTATTGGATAAATTTTAATATAATAGCAACACGGTTGTCATGTTTCCATGTCAATAGTGCCAAAACAATTGTCATTTGATTTTGACAGCAAATTCTTTAAATTATCGGGGGTAGATTGTATCGCGTAAACATTTAGTTGTCACTTCTCAAAATTTGCGGGTATAAAATTAGGTACTTACAATTATAATATTCCTTGATAGCGGTTTTGTTTTTCTTGGATAACAATTGGTGGGCTTCTCTGGTCATTGTTAAACACTTTTAAGTTACGTATTACGCATGTCTTGACTTGTTATTCACTTATTCACAAAAATAATGCAGACCGTGATGTTACACATTTTACACAGTACCGGAGTTACCAGCCTGTTACGAATTTTGTATGCCAAATGCATTTTTTTTTCTTTTATTACCCCAGCCTCAATCAGTGCCAACATCAATTCACTGCTGAACAGCAACTTGGTTATTCTTTTTCTATCGTATCGGCATAAGCTAAGATGGGAATCGTTCATGCCGTATTGAAAAGGTTAGTTAGTCAGCAATGGCAGTATCGAGGCTGACTGCCAAGGTGCGCGTAATGTTAGATGGGTGATCGATGCAAATAAATATTGTGTGATATTGCAGAATAGCCATACTATTGCAATTCTATTTATTTTTTAAGCCACGGCTAAAGATAGGATATGGAAACTGTATGGTTAATTGCAATCATGTATCTACTTTATTATGACGCCAATGTTCAATTTTAGCTCCGCATTTTATAGTAAAGGAAAATATAAAAAAATGAGCGTCAATATACGAGACAATTGCATCCAATACCTCACCTAAAAGTAAACATTTTAACGCGTAATACAACAGCGCAAATGAAAACAGCCCGACCAGTTTGTCGAAGCAAATTGAGCGCGTAGGAGCGGACGCGATGTGTACCGAACTTGAGTTGAGCATAACTCCACTTATCTGAAGCTACCGGTTCTTCTTAGTTATTATAGTCGGCTACGTAAAGATATGAGACCGTGTTTTTTTCTATTTCTTTTTTAATGATGTCTGCGTTGTTTTGATGTTATTTTTTGTTTGTTACCAATTACGAAAAAAGTTTACAAGATTTTAGAGTACCACGGTGTCTCTATAAATATGTTATGATTGTATTTATTCATTGTTTTTTTTGTACCCTACAAAATTGATATATTTTAGACTAATTTTTTTTTTTTTATATATTTGTGATGTTATAAAAAAAAAAACATAATTACATTTTCAAATGTTTTTTTAATAAAATAATTGTCATTGTTGTAGGTAATCGTAGCGCATAAAAAACATATAATATCATACATATGTTTCCCATTTATAGCTACTGAATAAAGTTATCTGAGATCATTGACAATAACCAGCTGTTGGGATTGGTGAACGCGTAATGAGGTCGAGTATCAAGCAATTATATCTGCTCATAATTCGACATTTCACAACCTTTTTCTTCGAATACCATTTTAATACTTTCAAAATTAACAAAATTGAATTTGTCGTCGCAGTTAAAAAATAACGAACGTGCTATACGTGAGTATTTAATGTTTCTCCACACACCTTATTTGTACAGTATTTCCAATTAATTTTTGCTTCCAATTAGAGAAACGCGAATAACGGAGACTTTCTTTTCAACATTTTTGTACGATCTATAACTTGTGTAGATGACTGTACTGCGTTAACAACATTTCATCTCGAGTTTCTAGTATGGGCCAAGAGATGGTCATAGAGATATTGACTTTTTATTTATTGACATTTTCTAATGTACCATCGCAGTCATTCATCATGCCGGCTTCGATACCACCGCTTCTGATAACACACCTCATTGTTTGCTGTACGCATAATGGATTATTGATAAAACACGTGGGTGTCCCTAATCTCAAGTCCGAGGGAAATCTCCTCAGACGTCGATTCAACCAAAATATATTAAGGTAATGCTTTCCGTAATGAATGATCGTGGTCAGATATTAAGTGGACACGATTTATCGCCGTTCCGTCTTAATGTAGAAATTTCGATAGCGTGTCTGCTCAGTTAAATGTTGTAACAGTAATCTAACGCATACAAACGTGTATGAACACATTAGTCACTGTAATGATAAAGTTTTCTACGAGATTAGCCACTGATGTTTAAGGCCGATCTGTAATTTCGTTTTTAGTGAAGAATTATAAAGTTCAAAGTTTGTAATTTGTCTATTAAAATGTTTGATTATCGTATGGTTTTGAAATGCGTGTGATATAAAGAATGAATAATCGCACATAATGATTTTATGTTTTTTCAACACAAACGCTATTTTGTATTGGGTTATGGTATTAGTCATACGTGTATTGCTAATGCTTTTAGAGAAAACACGTCATATTAAAACCTTAAAAAAATAAATTAATCAATAATATAACTAGAAAAGTCCTTGACAAGGAAGCCTGGAAGGATTAGCCAGAGGTGTACTATTGTACACCCACATTTCCCCGGTGCTGTTATTTAGTCTTACATAATAGAGGGTGAGCCTATTGCTACCCAAAGAGCACAGTTCCACACTCCGTGCTTCTACTGAGAATTTCCATACAGAAAACCCCAATAACACTTTGTCCGACCCGGGACCGCACGCTTAGCCTTCGCGCTTACTACCACAAGATCAATGAGGCCGCAAAGTAAAAGGCTCAATATAGTGAAAACAATATTATATTCTGGCATGGCCGACTTAGTCCAGACTCAACCAGTCTTTCATTAGGAGTGAGATCGCGTGCCGATTACTGTTGTAACAGACAACCACAGTGTTTCCCCAACATTTTGAATAAAACATAGTAGGTATCTTTTGAATCATCATAATAGTATTGACATTACATAATCGATCTATAAATGTCTAGATGTAACTGTATGCCTTGCTTTACTCAACTTATAAGATGAGTCTGTAGGCAACATATTCTTCTTTCGTACGTTTTATAAGAAATATATCTTAAACGAGTTTCAAGAAGGACCTATGCTGTCCCTCATCTATATGTATGGAAAAACGACGTGACTTGAAGAACTTTAAACGATAAAATGGAAAGATATACTAAAGGAAATAGACTCAGTATAAATAAAATTACAAATGGCAAAGTTTCAAGTCTATGTGGGTACAGTTGATATTTTCTACACATAATGGGTTATGTAAATATGTAGTATACCTTAAACACACTTATATGTTCTTGGAAAGTCATTGTGAAAAAAGATTGAATGCGGAATTGGTTTATATGGGATAAGTAGGAAAAGCAACATGAAACCTAATCCATGGTTACAACGTTATGCTCATAGGAAATAATATGTACACAGTTGCTTTTGCCAACACAAATTAAGACCCCAAAAGTTATTCGATTTCGAATTTGAATAAATCGAAGAATGTTTTCTTTCTCTAACATAAAACAAGCAACCAAAAAGCTTTTGTCGTTGCCTCAAATAATTGAAAAACAATAACCAACCGAATTAAATAATAAAGGTTTGTTAACAACGCAGCAGAAACGAAAATTCAACGAACGGATTGCTATGATGAAAATTAAATATAAAGTCAAAAACCAATCAGAGTCGATTAAACAAAAATGTTCAGTAACACAAACGGAACTGAACGGGAGCCAATATTGCGGACTTGTATCTGGGGGTAAAGTTTTAAGTGAAGTCAGTTGAACTCGTCGCGGATTTCCCTGGAGCAATTATAGAAACAATAAACCTAAAATTGGTGCAGCGTCCTGAAACAGGCCGCGGTCACCGATCCCGACTTTCCACCAATTACGCAACTTCCCTACAACGACCCACTTTGCAGAATGGAAATTCATTAAGAGCCATTCAAGTTATCACAATGTGACTATTAGAGCTCTATTCAATTTTTAATTAATCACTAGGAGTGCGACGGTGAAGGAAGTACTGACCGCGACGCTGGAAAATAAAAAACGACCGTTCGAGAGCAACTATGTTCAATAGTGGTTTCCCCGAACGAACTCTTTGATGTTTCCCTTTTATTGCTTGAATTGCGGAGTATTTATGTCTCATTTTATAGGAATTTATGTGCGAGCCGCGACGTAGCAAAGCTTGTTACGTAAATAAAGGAGCCGAATGTCAAAGCGGCTGTTAGAAATAATAAACGCGTGACCAAACGCTTTGCATATAATGAAAGGAAGAAGCCAGAATCGAATATTAAATCATAATATTTTGAATATGTCTGACTGAGCAAATACTGATACGATGTATTATTTATGGCCTTTATGGTAGACAACTGACAACATCAGAATAAAATCAAGCCATAATCAACTCCTAACGTGTTCTCTACGTTATATATGACCTAACTTACGTGCTTGCAGACTAATGAGTTTAGATATGGCTAATACGGAAAGAGAGCACTTTAGCTTCATCTGGCAGTTAGGAAATGTAGGTAAGGATTAATATTATTTACTCCATGATCCTACAAGTAATATGAAAAGAGGTTACAGAATCCAGTTTCATAAAACCATAAAAAAAGGTTCATGTCCAAATTACGGTAACACAGAACAGTATCAAAATACCAGAAACCAGTAGAGCTAAAAGACAAACGCGGAATGAAGTTTTCAATTTCATTGTACGAGGTAACAATTTCAATCTAAAATTGGTAGCTCCAGATGTTCATGAGCGAATAACTTACACCGACTAAAATGAACCCTAAATCTTCGCCGGTTGGATGGTCCCGCGCCAAGAATTGAATTTGCCTCGCATTCTCACACATGTATTAAGATGCCTATGGTGTGTTTTAAATTTAAAGTCTTGGTTGGAACTGACTTTAAGTTTATAGCTCTTAGTTGAATTAAATTAAGTAATGAGTAGTTGGGCTTGTAATTATTTTCTTAGTGACTATGCAAGTTAATTTAACTGTTTATCAAATTGTATGTATATATTTGCAGGATATAATGTATTCTAGATAATTCATAGGCTACGAGAAAAAAGTCTTCACGAGGGACGAAATCTCAGACCACGCGGTTAGCCTCGATAGCACCAGTACCTACTGACCACTCACTATGCCATGAACAATTCACATGTAATAGCTTGCCGACTTGATAGAAGAAAGCTTAAAATGTCAGTAGATTTTCAGTAACATTTTAAATTAAAAGTAATCTACCAACGCTCCAGCAATCCGCGAGTGAGAACCACAAAAATTTGTAAATAACGCAAATTATGTTTTCTCTTCAAAAATTTACAACTAGGTACTACGAAACATTTGAACTCGCAACACTGCCTCTCATATAGAACGTCGACTATCTCGCTTGAATTAAGTACTCTTGCCTATTCACTAGAGTGGATGTTAATTAAGCCTCTGAAAGCATTAGTAAAAAGCTCCGAGTCTTTTGAATGAGCTTCGTTGCAGTATGAAGTTGAGCCGTGTGTTTAAAATTGATGAAGCACGTTTATCATTGAAACTCTAGTCTTGCTTAAAGCTTGTGTTAAAATTAAGTACGGTTTCGTTGTGATTCTGTCATACGGAATTTATTATTATGTCACTTTGTTTTATTAGAATTTTAAACGAAAATTATTTTTGAATGTGGAAGATCTAGTTTCTTTTGTTATTTTTTTAGTAATACAATAGTAATAAGTGTATTATGTTGTTCAAGCAATATAGTGTCGTACGTCTTCTTACTTCTAGTGGAAGTCTCGGCTCGTTGCCAACTCTGTTTTCCGCCTAAGTTTGGTTCACTGCAGTAGGTACTTAATAAGATTTTTAATAAATGACATTGTTTTTGATCAATATAAATTATTACATCTAAGATCAAACCCTCAAGATCCTGTAATAATTAAGTTTCAATGTTTTCACAAAATCAAATTGGATGAAATGAATTTTCCAAATCGGAAAGATCATCTGAAAGTTTCATATTAAGATAAATGAACGATACTTATTTAACTTTCAAATTTCGAACTAAAAGGAAAGTTCGAACCAATCGCAAGTTCAATTATGATCCTAAAATAACGTTTCATTTCGGCTACAGATAAATTGGTTTCACTTGTCTCTAACGTAACTCGTTCATTAGCGTTTAAATAAATTCATTAATAAGCCTCGGTAGAGACAGCTAGTCAACGCACAGATCTATAAATCAAATAGTGAGGGAGTGTCAGAGACAAAAGGACGACAGCGCGACGCTATGGCGAGACATACAGACGGTTATTTCGACGAACTAGATAAACAAGATAATCTAATTAATGAACAGAAATGTTTTCTTTGGTTCGTTAAAAATAAGTTTACAAACAAATAAACAAATATTCCATGTCTCACTGATGCACTTAAAATTTCTGCTTTATTATCTTTCTTACATTGACTTGTACATAATTAAACTAAAGCAGAAAATTTATGAAATAGATATCCTAACCGTACATTTTCTAGCTAGTCAGTCAATCTGACATACCATACCATATTATAGGCTCGTCGGATTGGCAACGTAGCTAAGATGTAGTTGGTAGTTTAATTCCTTATCGAAGCAAGGGAAGTAAGTAATTATGGTTTTTATATAGCTACGCGATGAACTGGCATCATATGCCAAACTCGTTCTAAATGACGGGCCTGACGCAAAGTTCTGACTATGTATAAGAAGTGAATTAAGTATATCTGCCTCATTAGTCTATTGATTGTAAGTGCCTGCTGAACGTAAGGTTTTAGGTTCGATTCTCACGTCTGACAATGTTTTATTGCGTTCTTTACAGTAGCAGCTCAGAGTTTGGAATTGTGGCCAATAGCACCCGAACCCATCAGTGAAATTTGTTTATATGGGTGGTGTGTAAAAGCTACTGTCAAAAGCAGGCGTGATGATATGCCATATCGTCGCTTGCATGACTAACAGTCCTATCTACATATTGTCAATTAATCAGGCAAAAGCATTTTGCGGTTACGACATATCTAACTAAGATAAGTAGAGTATTTATTGTTCTTTAATTTTACGCTATAGCTACTTATTTATTTTTGTTAAAAATGTAGTTGTCCTAACTCAAATCAGCTGAAAAATGAGATATGAGTCTTAGTCATGCGAGCGACGATATATGTTATGAATTAATCTATTCATTCCCTATTGTAAGAAATGATTACTGTCAAGCTACTCATCATGAGGCTCTTCAATGCCTAGTTTTGCATTTTCTGCATTCAGTTCTCCTTTGCTGCTTTTTTCAGATCTTACAATTTCATTATTATGTATAAGAAATTAATACAGCCGTCATATCACAAATTAGTCGTCTAACCATTCTATCAGTATAACTCACACTACTCCATTTCCAAACGCGGTTCCCACAAAGATCTTTCTACACATTCGATGTGGCACGCACATTAATCTAGGTAACGGACTTATAACAACGCGAAGCAACGCCCTCATGTAGTATGTCTATTGTTGCATCTTATACATAATGTGCTTGACAACTTTATAACTCACGGCGATCGGTTATTTATGCGTTAAGAACGGATGGTGACGTAATCGATTTTTTTGGGTTGGAGTTAATTGATGGCCGGAATGACGTAGGTAGTTTAATACTGTGTATCTCCATGTAAAAACAAAATTGTAGAATATCATTTTGTTTATATACCATTGCTATATTTATGCTTTCATGCAGTATTTTCAGCAGCTGTTGGGGATGCAGGTACGCGTGAAGTGGTGAGTTACAACAATATACAATTCCAATTTTAATTTAATGGCTCCATCTTACAATTAGTCCATCATATAATTTCCCGGTGACATTGAAACTCAAGTTGACAGCCAGACCAGTGTTGCTATGCAAAAACGGTAGTAATATTTATTTTTAAGGTAGATATCATCGCGAGGCACGTCGTCTACAGTAAGCTTAGTTTGACTACTATGCTAGAACTATCATGTCATCATCTGAGGTCTATGGGCCATTAATCATTTAGTTCGGACTATGAGTGTATACTATGCTTCCGCTTATTCCCCTGGATAGCCTCAAGGAAGAATGGAATGGTGTCAGTCGTTGGTAACAATGACGCTAAGCATTAGACCTGCATCATAGCGTAGACGTGCCTTTCATGCACATTAAAAGTTATATTTTAAACTGAAATTGAATTCCATTAACTTAAAGTACAATAATAAAACGCGTTTTTATATTTTAAACGTTTCATTTTTAATAATTACTCAACAATATTAATGGACCTTTCATACATTTTGAGGTTGGCGTAATTTAACAGTTTTAATACTTTTATTCATAACTGTTTCGCGTGCAAGACTAATCGGTTTACAGAAAAATGTATAACAAAAAAAAACATTGACAACGCCATGCATGATATTTCTTTATTTGATAATCTCAAAGAATACTTTTTAAGTACCCACCGGCTTCGAATATTCTCGCAAGAAAAAAGTCATATCATCTCTCGACGTTTCAAACTTCCTTTGACATCACATTAAATGTACACACACATACACAAAAGCGAAGAAAATCACCTTTAACCCTAAACTGATTCCGTAGCAAAGGTCGTTAAGGAAGGCAATGTAGCGAGGCGCCTTCCGACCGATTTATCTGTGTTAGCGTTACAGCCGCGCCATCTATCGCACGTTAAAAATGACAGCTTCATGTTTTTTTTTTTTCCACGACACATTGAATATCACGCTCGTTTACATATTTTTCAATTTAACTTGATCCAAACACTGTGTTGCTTATAAATAAAGCTTTGCGGTGATTTGTGGACGGTATGACTGTGGGCTTAGTTGTGAAATTAAAATTCATAGTAAAGCGAGGTACAGTAGCAATCTGTGAGGCTAAACTTAGTTTTAAGTGGGATCGATTCTAGTAAGTCTTCTTCGGCCGGAAAGTTGAATAAAACTTGTAGATATTTGTTTATCGTTGCCAGGCGTTATTTTTGTTTGTAAAAAACGAATTCTAATCACATCTTAAACTGCAATCAGGATTGTATAAAAACTCACTAAGCACGGAACTAATCTACAATTCGATAAACCCAGACCAGATTACCAAATGACATAAATAAAAACAAACTTAAAGTCATTGCTAACACAGAAAGTTTTTGTCTCCTTTGAATAGAAATTATCGCCGTCAACAAACCGAAAGCAATAACAGAGCTCACAGCACCATATCTAACTCAATCTCGTCACGATCCTAACAAGGAAACCCTTAGAGTTCCTACAAAAGTACAAAACACTTTTATATCGAATGACTTGACGTTTCACAATGATACTAGTTATGATATCTTTATGTAACTATTTTCACCTGACGATAATCTGGCCCAACAGAGTCAATACTATAGCCATTTGTTGGCAGAACGTGATGTAGAAAGTGAGTTTATAGATTGAAAATCTATCTTTATGTGGATCTTTAAGTTCGACGTTCACAAAGAAAGCAATTTTAAACGAAACTTGATAAATGAAACCGAAAGTCAATGAAGCAGCAATTGGCGAACGCTTAAGGTGAGGTTACACTGGCTACGATAAATTGCTGAAGGAAGCGGAACAGACTTCTACAATTAAATTAATTATACTTTTATTTTAGAAAGAAGACATTTAACAGTAGGTATTTACTACTACTCATGTTAATTACTGGGAAGATTACAGAGAACGGTGTAATTTAATTGACATTGAACCTTTGAAAGCTGACCACATTCCACAGTAATTTTAATATTTTATGGCTTTTAAAATGTAGTTTACATGAGTAATTATTATAATATGGGTAATTAATAAGATTTTATAAAATCTTACTTCACGATTAACCAAAACTTAAACGCCATCAAAGCCACGTAAAATATAGAGTAATTCCAATAAAAGCCAACAGCATATTGCTCTATAATACTTTACGGTGTTCCGGCAATGAACTCCAAGCTCAAAACCACAATTGGTTTACTCCGTTTAAAATCATAATAGACACTGATCACGTTTTAACGTATAGTGAAAGTTAATATGTTTCTATCCTTTATTATATCTAAAGAATTCCTTTTATCATGTCAGCATAAAAACACTGGAATTTCACAATTTAGAACATTTTGTTTACAAGATTTTTATGAATTCCGTAGTGAATAGAACTCTTTCTTTTCAATATTCGGCGGAAATAACGCTGTAATCTGTGTCAACTAGATTTTTGAAGCGTTACTGATTTTATATTATGTATATTTTTTGCCGCGCCTTTTATAATAGGTATTGTTTTCGGTTCTGACGCTAAAAATAACTAAAAAAAATGTTGTGTACAGTCAGCATCAAAAAGATTTATACACGTAGCAAAATTCAAAAGCGAGTTTTAGACGAAATACTGATTGAAATCATGAGCAATTTCATATATAGTATATGCGGATATATAAAAATACATGGCCATTTATTTTTTTTCATTTTAACCAATACCTTTCCAAGATAAGCGTTTGTATTTCGCTACGTGTATACATCTTTTTGACGCTGACTGTACGGCTCACTAAACTTATAAAATACGTTATACTTTACTTTTTTGCTCTACTTGTTACGGATTGTCCTTTTTATCTTACATTTATTTAAGATTTGTTTTACTTTCCTTTTAAAGACCCCAACGCAAACTCAGTTTTAGATCTTCAAATCATAAATTCACCATCAAACTTGAACAAGAATTGGAGATAACAGGACAGTTTCACCTTACACAAGTTTATCATCATACATTTTGTATTTTTTATTACTTACACGATTTATGTAGACGGCGTTCGCAAAGACCGTATTGGTGGCAGCCAGAGGTCTTCTTGCGCCTCTATGATTTATAATGTGAACTCAAAAGAGGTTCCGCCATTCCGTTTAATATCTTTGATTTACGATAGAAACTACGCGCATAAGTGCCAGTTCCCTCGATGATATGTGGCGCGCCTGTTACGATTCACTCCTTTTTTTGTTTCGAGAATAATGACATAGTATAGTCGTTTTAATAACCGGCCTCGGAGTTTCAACGGCCAGTGCCCAAGGCGCGAATTTTACAACGATTTATTTTAGAATGCATTTTTATTTAGCGACGTGTTCGAAAACACTAATGTTGCTGGCTGTAAAAAAGCAGCAATTACACGTTAACTTTAATTGTCGGATGTTTTAAATTAGCAAAATATTTTCGGTCCGCTGATTTTTACTTGATTTTTCTTTGATACAGTTGAAGGTTGTAGTTTTAAATGCTAATATCCTGAGAAAAATGTTACCAGGAAATTCTATGACTACGAATCAAAACACAGGTGTTCTTTCTAGTTTACATGATACATGGACACTGTCGTGACTTGCAGACGTGGACTTGTGTTTCAAGGGGATAACACAATAACTCATCTCTCTACAAGACCGTCCGTAGAAAGTCACCAAGTTATTTCAAAGACAAATAGTTTTGATGTCACGACGAGAGGGAACCATCGATTGAAGAGCTTGCCATGTGCGCGCATGTTTGTAATCTCCTCCAAAGACAAACATAAGAAAAACATGGTTATTATTCTACACTGCACGTCTAGGGGTCCTTAAATTACTTTTTACGGCAATTTGAACCCTATTTCTATACGGAAAGAAGTAACTACCCATAACATTTTTGAAAATAACTTTGTCGTGGTTTCTTCGCTAAAGGGCCCTCTAAGTACATGACGGGTAAAATTTAAAACGCTACGTTGTGTTTTTCCTAAGTTATCGTGCAAACAGTAAATAAGGAACAAAATCGCTCGTAGAAATGAATTATGAATTTAATTTAAGCACTTAAATCGGGAACCTACGTTGAGAAATCTGCGCAGTATTTACATAAGGGGCAAAAAATCATTTCATAGACGACTGCAAGAAACTATCAATCGAGGCTCGACAAAGGGCAATTTGTAACGGGTTGAATAAGTTGTTTACACAAGTACTATGTGCAAAAATCTTCCGCAAGAATGAATAGGTCCAAAAATAAAAAGTAAAGCACACAAAAACTAGTGTTTATTCAGACGTGGCGGGGTGCACCTAAAAATACAAGGTTTGTGAGAATCACAAACTGAAACCACCAGTATGGATTTTCAATGAGCGTTAATACAAAGTAACAGAGTTTAAATTCAGGTTGAATTTTACATAAACAAAAAGCAAGATTGTAGAAAGAGACACGTAATCCTTTTTGTCATTTCGTGATGTCTGTCAAAGTTGCCAATTGTTTACGGCTCTTTTCGGAATAAAGACACCGTAAATGACAATCTTTTGTACTTCCTTTTGTTAGAGATAAACATCATAAATTTTTCGACTGTCATACTTTTGTTCGGTCTAATGCCACACAAATAGAATCAGCTATTGTGTTAAGACAATATAGATGATTATAATGAGAAAATATTTTGCACGGATATATTAAATACACGTGAAAATACAAGAATAATTATGCTCATTTATACAAATCTTACAATAACTTATACTTTTCAAATATTTATTATATATTTAGCTTATTAATAGCCAATTACCAGAATTGTTTGTTTTCGTCTATGGATATTTTTACATTGCCTAGAAAAGGGTGTGCCTCAAGGTTGTATTCACGGACCAATGAAAAAAGCTATTCATAAAACAGTACAGTAATTATGATAAATGCATGTTCTTAACAACAACCGTTTAAATCATAGTATCAAAACTTTTTTATACAAAAAAATACAGTGTATAATATTAGCTCTTCATATGCGCACATAAGTTATGACACTTAATTACGGGAAATGAATTACTATTGCACTTATAGGTGATGAATAGGCGATCAATCAGATAATTACGTTGGAATTTTAGAATTTTTTACTCAATCTACCAATGAATTGATCAGATCTTGGTGAAGTGACCGAAAAAAGTCTAAGAATATGAAAACTAAGTTGTAGTATTAAAAAAGTTTGGCCGTAAATAGAAGTAAAGTCTAATACAATTCTCATCTTTACTGTAGAAATAGAATAAGTTATAAAAGTACTTTAAACTAAATCAAACCTTGTTTCCATTAAATTTTTATAACAATATTAAAACTTAGCTAACTGCACTTATACATTTTACTTCTAATGTTGAAAAACATCAAGATTTCAAAACCAAATCAATATATATCTTGTTATCAAACGACCAGAGGGGAACACAATGGAACTAAATAAATCATACAGTGGGCAAGGGGATCATTTGAAGTTTCCCCACCCACAAACTTTTTGGGAAACGAATAGCAAACAATCAAAGGGCAAGTAAACCTTTTTACTCGCACATTTCGTTTTATACGCTTTTAGGGCCAATATAAAAAGTGGAACATGGACCATGTAATCAATAAAACCTTTGGGACATTTCGGGTAGAAATGAGGAAAATGTATTGCGGTCTACTAAGGTAACTTTGTTATTAATAGGTACACCTGAATTTGTTTTATTTACTGATAGTGAAAGTTGAATTGATCTTATTGATGTAGGTACCTATGTATCGCTTTTATACTGGTACCACTTGTAGCTTTTACGACAGTTTATTTATTCTTCACCAATATAATTGGTCTTTGTTTTTTGCCAATTACGAATCGTGAACTCGTAAGAGTGCAAGCAGTTCAGTGATTCAGTTAACGGCATTCTGTCTTCATCAAGATTTTGGGGCGTCCGGGTTTATGCAGTTAAGTGGCTCATTTGTTTACGCCTATAAACAAATGACCAACTTTCGTTTATCATTGTCCAAAATATATTTGAAAATGCTATTTAGCAATATTGATGAGCCTTAAGTCATATTACTTATTAAAAACCGGGGAGAGACCACTTAATGGGGTTTCGACAAACGAAAGAAAAAAAAAACTCAAAGAATTTTCAATTTAGTCAGGTATTGTACCTTTTAAAATGTATCAATGACCAAACTGCTTCTCAGTGTGGATAGCATAAATAAGGTCTAAGAGAAAAAAATGTACACATTTACATTCACCGTCTCTCTTCGATTCCAGCCTGGGGCACTCTAGACGGTAGGAATGAGTAATGACCGTAATCCGCTTGTGGTAAGCTTTAAGCGAAGGGTTAAGGCTCCTGCAAGCTATAACTTTTATATTTATTACGGCTAACTCGCGTCGACCCAGCAAATCCGCCGACTGGACGGAAAATAAAAGTCCGGTGATCCAAGGTAGAAATCTTGTTATGCGGTTTACGAAGGATTTTTGGGACACGTTGTGGACTAGAAGCTTTAATTAAATTACTAACCTTAATACAAGCTCGAAGCCCGGATAGTCCATGCAGAGCTGATAGCAAAAAAAAAGTTGCCTCTATTTTAGGAGCCTTTGGGGTCGTAAGTTGTAGCTTGAATATAAGCTTTGGAGGTAGGCTACGCTCGTTTAAAAACCATACAGCGACAGAAATACCATAGCATAAGATAGAGCTGATAAATGTTGTATACTTTAGCTGTCCAAAAGGTATGCTAAAGTTTATTGGCATTATAGAAAAATCACTTTCAATGATCAACCCGTAAAACCTCAAAACCATTTTGATAACGTATGAAGATATTTTTTTTTTTTCTAATAATAATAAAATGTAATAGCCTAATAAATGTTTCGCGGTTGAAATGATTTTATTGCCACCAATATTATATTATTTCATGCGGTGTACTAAAAATTGCTCGTGTTTCGCTAATATCTATAGTACTGAAATGAAAGTACATAAACAAAGAATCCATTTACGATAAAAAAAAAGTTTTTTAATAAAGTTAAATACATAATCACAATATCATAGAAAATATAAAATCATCTTAAGTCGATCACTGTGATCTGTATAACATCATCAGTGAGATTAGTGTGTATGACGGAACGGTTGGCGCAGTGGCCAAGTGATTGGCTTTCTACGCTACCTGTCGTGGGTTCGATTCCCGTACGGAACAAATATTTGTATGATCTTGTAACGTTGCGTTCCGTCTATGGTCAATCTACCAAGTGATCATAGACGAAATAGTAAGTTTTGTACATCACTCAAAAGTTCACATCCCTAGTTTGACGTTTGGACTCCGCCTTTTTCTCCTGACCGCTGCTACCGAGTGACGGCTGCTCCGTAATTAATTCTGTTTAGAGGAAATATACCCCGATCTTGGGTGAGTTCTGCATTTAATTGTTAAACTAAGTGTGTGCTGTGTGCTGGATAACTGATTTAGTCGAAATACGCCGTGATTGTGAGATTATGTATAGTTGACCTCGACCGACCACGCGGTCTTAGGTTATTCCACGCACAAGGGCTACTTCATGTGCTCTCAATAAGCTTTAAACCTAATGTACTATGTGCCTTCAGCTATTTACTGCCCTCCGGCAATATCATTGTGATGTGATTGCGATCTGCACTCAGCTAGATTTAGGCTTAGCACCATAACCGCATCTGTCATTGTGCTACACTATAATTGCACCCTCTCTGCCTTGTAAACCGCTGCGATGTGTGAGCTTTCCTTTTCCCTGCCTCTGCACCGCTCGGGGTCTACTAGGGGAGCTTCCACATCGCATGCGGGCTGCATGATCTGCACCGCTAACCTGCGCACCCTTCTGCACGCTTCCAGGGTTCAAGTCAGCGCCTTCAGTCTACGGTTCAAGTCAGCGCCTTCAGTCTACGGTTCAAGTCAGCGCTTTCAGTCTACGGTTCAAGTCAGCGCCTTCAGTCTACGGTTCAAGTCAGCGCCTTCAGTCTACGGTTCAAGTCAGCGCTTTCAGTCTACGGTTCAAGTGAACGCTTGCAGTCTACGGTTCAAGTGAACGTTTCAGTCTACGGTTCTAACTACGGTTCCAGTCCACGCTACTAACATACGGTTCCCGTCTACGCTTCTAATCTGCGCTGCCAATCTACGGGTCCAAGCCACGCCTTCCTACTGCGCTTCCAACCTACGGCTACGGTATCGGAACTACGGCTGGTTGATACCCAAGCGGACCCTGTAGTGGCTGCCAGCTACCGGCAGCCAGGGAAGAGTAGCGGAGCGTCGCCCTACCTGGTGGACCCTAAGGGACGGTACCTCTCTACCCTATTACTTCTACCCTGGAGCGAAAACCCAATACTAGTGCCTACGCCAACCCACGACCTAGCCGGAAGTTCTAAATAAACTCTTCTATAAACTACCTGTGCTTAATTTACTACCACTACTAGCCTACCTCTCCCGCTAACGGTCCGCACACCTACCTGTGCGGCCCTAACCGTTACAATCTACAGATTTTTTTTTTCGGTATTGTTGTGGGTGTATTTCCCCAAGATACAGGAGAAATGCTAGTGTGAGGCAACGTTTATTTAAAAAATAAAAGGAAAATGTCTGTAATTTCTAGAGAATAAAATCATTATTCACCAACGTAACAAAGATAGTTCAATGTAAGGAGTTCAAAACTATACAAAATTAGGATTCCTAGTTAGAAAACCACGCGGGCAAAACTTTGCTTATAAATTATTATACGCACTTACCCATATCCGTTGCTAAGAAACTACACGCTATAGTTCCAAATACAATACAAACAAGTATATACATATATGTATGTATATAAACTGTGTTGTTTCATATTACTTTGTTTTGTGGAGACTAGTTTAGCTGTTGGTATAACGATTTCAACTTATTTCAGACTGGCCCTCTGGGAGTTTGTATCTGTAGGTAGATGTTTTCTCTGTTCTGTATGACAACTTATAACATAGTTAATCCCAATACTAAAGGTTGTTTTACGTGAAATCTTATTATACAGACTAAATATATATATAAAAAAAAACCTTTCTTAAAATCTTTGCCCCTCACTAGGAAAAATTAGTGTATCGTGAGTGCGTTTACAAACACACATATTCACATACACAAAGACCCAGATCAAAACAATTATCTGTAAATCATACAAATATTTGTTCCGTACGGCACGACACGCAGCGCAGCAGTCGGATCTCTCAGATACTGTGCCAACCGTGCCGTCAACAATGATAACATTTATTCAGTAACACTTTCAATGGCGGATTATGTTAGTAAAGTTAAAATAAAAAATATACAAATCAATCTGCAATATTTTATTTAACTCAAAATGTTTAACCACCGTCATTTGGACATTTACATACACAAAAGAACCAAAAACCCGAGCTATTCCCCTCCCGCCTAATCCGTGAACGAAACGAGTTAATTCCAAATCAGAGTTTCGTCGTACGCATATTTAAAAACCTTCTAAGATAAACAAGAATATAAATCAAGGTGACAAGTAAAACAAGTCCGCCAAAGAAACACTCACATTCTTGGTAACCAAACTCTTGGAGCACATACCAACAATTTGTTTGAAAGCGCAGTGATTAATAAGGCTTATTCCGATAGAGTTAATTTTACTTCAGCCGTTGACTATAAATAAGTGAGTGCAACTAACATTTGTCAGTTTGAAAGATTGCTATCTGATTCAGTAGTAGAACAGTTAGTTAGCTGTAGCAGATTGTAAAACTTCGCTTTCAAGACTTTTTACTACAATCTTCCAAACTATCTTTAAAGCTTTGAACATTTCAAACTGAAACATGAGTTATTCGTCGAAATTACTCACGGTTACGTGAGATATGTTGAAGGAATTCCAGTTGTATTAAATACAAGACTTTCTATAAGAGATGGAATGGGAATTTCATGATGAAGTATAGAATAGTGTTTATGAATTTTATGGACTTCTCCGTAGCATTTAAATACGAGCTAGTGATTTTTAATTAATTCTAATACACTGCAATCTACATAATTTTTTTTTAAAGACATTGCTCCACTCTTCTAATAATTCAGGTATCGTGGATGTGTTTATAAACAAATATTAACATGCACAAACATCCAGACCCGGAACAACTATCTGTAGATTATATAAATATTTGTTCCGTATGGGAGCAACAGTCGATGGCTTCAGTACCGCGCCAACCGTGCAGTTGATATAATTAGGTAGTTTACTCTTCGACATCTTACGCTCCATTTATAGATGATTCTTTTTGGTCTAAGTAACTGCTAGTGTGTCTAAAATCACTTCTTACATCCCATATCGATTGTGTATACGCAGTTCTGGTTTGACTTTAGTAGTCCTTGAACGGTCCAATCCGAAAATAGTTCGACATCACAATAATAGATTTCCACATAAAACCATTACCCACTTACAAATTCATACTCAATCAAATATATAAAACTTGAAAACAAAAACGCTGACCATTAGAATAAAGAAACGTTAATAATGAAACGCTTTTTATTGCGTTCTATTATAGCTTCATGGCTCGCGCCAGGTATATCGATTAACTGAAATATTTACAAGTTGTTTTGGTGAACGTTGTAGGTGGCAGGTTATTAGGCAAACGCCTTTCATTTTACTGTTTTGTTCTTAGTTTCTATTATTTAGCTCGTGAACAATTTATGTTCTCATAGAATTTGTTAGTACTAACATGTCGCATACTTTGCAAATTTTACATTATTTCCATAAGTCGTAATTTCTTTCATTTAGTGGTGGTCCACAAGAACGTTGGTTCATGAATATAGCGTTATGTTTAGAGCTTTATGAGAAATGGAATGTTTGAATGTCTATTAAGCTTCCATAGCGATAATGAGCTGTAAATCTTAATTATCGAAAGCTTAAATAATAACATTAACGCAGAGAACCGAATGTTCAAATTTTACTATCAAAGCGCTGTCAAAGCAAGCTTGATAGTAGTTCTTATCTAATTTATGGAGAAATTACCAAAACAATGCATGGAAGATTTAGTCTTAGCTGATAAGACGGAACTCAGATTAGATCTTGTGTAAATTTAAACAATGCGGATACGACGAATTGAAACTCGTCCTAAATCATGGCCCCCGATGACATCAATAAATTCCCATTCTAATTATTTTAGAACGATATACTGACAAATAAAATAACAGCGCTCCGAGCGCTCGGGAATTGGGCCGTTTCAACTTTATTAAACCCAAAATTAGTTTATCACAGACACCGACCAAATTTACGATATATATATATAGTGAAATTAATTTTAACAAGTTATTATAAAGCAATAATTTCAAAGCTGAGTTAAGTATAATAGCATTGTTACCCGAAAACGTAAGGAAGAAATTAAATTTTCTATTATGTTTTTAATGAAAAAAAAAAATACTGAAGACGAAAAAGTTGAAGCAGAATTTATCCGCGAGCGTTACGACTCAAAACGTTTAATCTGTACACCATTGTAACCGCGAGAGGAGACCGGCGAAATTAATTACCGTTTGCTTATTTTTTAATTAAAATTAGATTTTATGAAACGACCGCCTACGTAATCCGTAATATTTCATGAAAGATGGAAATTCTAGTGGCGCCATATTGTGAGAGAGGGCATCCATTTCGGCGATATTTTGCATCTTCTAGTAGATATATTTCACGGATAATTTGACCCACTTTCTTGGATTACTCGTTCCTACTTAATTTCATTGTGTTCAACCTTAATTTCATTTCAAATAAATTCGAATTCATTGTTTGTGGAATTGTTAATAAATAACCTTTATCCAATTTCACTTCATAGACCTTCATCTCCAAAAGGTTCTTATTTAAATCGAACCTAATCAAAACGAATATCTCAATCGAATGAATCGAGTTTTTTTGTTTGGGTAATTTGTAAACATTGGACTGATCTTTGAGGCCGTCGGAGTTCAAATTCAAAACACGCCAACACATAGGGAACCCAATCACTTAGTAGGTCATATCGGTTCTCTCGTAGCGACTAAATTAACATATTTTCCTTTATCGACGAATATGGAGGTCCGACCCGCGCTTATCAAGGATGTTTTAACCGAAAATATACAACAAGGGTGAGTATCTCTCCACGGCTCGTTTCGTACAAATGCGTCTACGCCCACGAGAGAAAAGATTACGGCATGTTTGAGAATAAATCTTACGAGACAGTTACGTACATTTTGTGGCTAGCTACAAATAAATGTCGTTGTCGGCGCTCCCCCAGTCTGGTTTTGGCCAACCACACCCCGAAGAACCGTGGCTTCTTATACACAACCAGTTATAAAATCCTTGATTCCAACTCGGTCATAAAATGCATTGTGATAACTTCGAACGTAAATTCAAATAATATTACATTAAGATCGTGCTTTCATAATGACTCTCATAACACTAAAATTGTTTGAATTTCAAACACAATTTCTACAATTCCAGTGTAACTAGCATTTTATCGCCCGACCAGTCTACGACCTTTTCACGGCTTTTTGATTTATGTGTCTGTCGTTCGATGAAGATTACTTATCTTTACACACGAATAAAGCTTATTTATCAAGGATATGGACGTCTAACGAAAACAAATCAATCTTTTATTACCATGACTGATGTTTATGTGATTAATAATTATTATTATTGCAGGAAACAGTTTTCCTTTATTTCCGTTCTATTTACGTACGTACACGACCATTGTGCTGGTGACAAATCGTATATTTTAATTCAGTTTGTATATGATATGACTACTAAGACGAATGTAAAAAACATTGCTAGTAGCGTAGAATGAATAGCAAATAAAATAAAAACCTTTGATATCAACCAGCACAAAAAATATAAAAGTATATCACAGAAGCCAATGTAAATAAATCTTATACCAAACAAACCGTATCAAAGTACCCGAGGGAACACTTGGGTATAAAATATGTCACCACAATCGAAATTATTACATGGCCATCCTTCACCCGCAGACTTCGGAACGAAATTATCATTGAATAGTTACTATAACATTAATTTGGTTGTGGCCAATGCAATTACAGTTCCGTTTTACACACCCCAAAATCTCGTTGGCGATGATTGCATCAATTGTCTGGTATGCGGGTGGCGACGGCTTGTTGATCTCGATATAAATTGTGATAAAATTATGAAAATGTCATTTTTATAAGGGTGATGTGATAATTCTCACACCATCTGTTGTTACGATCTAAATTGTTTTTCTATAGTTACAATTGGCAATATATAACTACGAAATAAATATATTATGTATTCATAACATAAAGTAAGGTAATTATCACAATCTATGTTTTGGATAGATATGTGGAATAGTAGTCCTCTTTCATTTAAAGAACTAAGAATATGACAAAAAAATGGGCAGTGATCATCTATCTGTTCACCAATAATAATATACTAAGCCAGTTGATTGGAAGCAAAACCCGGTATGAGCAATCTGTATATCATTAATTATCTAAGCTGATTCATGGTATAACTGTGTCTGGTATTTCTTCGCTTTGGAAAGGTCTAGTTTAGTAAGGACATTCAGATTATAAAGTAGATTCAGAGATATAAAGTATAGAAGCACGAAATAAAAATTAAATCAAATTTTATCACATATATAGCAATACTTAGTGTAGCAACAACGACAAAATTATCTAAGTAGTAAAAGCATAAATGACATGCAAAAGGAAATCCTACTAACGTTAGCGGAAATCCTAAAGCAATATTTTAGAGAACAAAAGACCTTATTAGTATTCACCTATAAGGAGTTCCTGATAAGCGGATATTTGTTTACAAACGGTACATGACACAGCAGCATGCTATCCTTACATAAAATTGACAATATGGGACCCAAATTTTGTGTATATCAAGTAATATTCATATTAATAATGTGAAGGTTTCGTGACGAAACGTACCTTCGTATTAAGGGTACGGTGAATTAAATTATTCCATTTATTTGTGACCTTGATATCCTTCCATTTTCAATATTATATTCACGTAAGGTCAAAGTTAAATTATGATTCTTGATTAATTTATTAATCTCTGAATAAATTAAGTACTTAAAAATGTGTGACGTTTATGATTAACTGGTATAGAGGGTTTTTAATCTATATAACACAGCATTTATTTCGGTTATTATTTGGAGGATAATATGCCAAGTAGTTTTATGACATGACACAATATTACAATCATTTAAGTCTATGTTAACAATTATTCGAACGTAATATTCAAAAATTTTGGGATTTGCTTTCTACTGCAGACTACTAGACATTCTTTAAAATTTACATGATTAAACTTATTCGTATGACTTAGGCGACACAAAAAAGTAATTGGAAAATAATTGAAATATTTCCGTGTCCTAATGGATTAATGTTAAAATGTCTCATCGGCTTATCAAATGATGGGGGTCGTATTCTCGAAATGAAATGTCCCTTTCTTAATGTACGTTTTTAGGATGGCGCTGTTCTTTTCTCTCTCGTAAAAATTGATGTGTTAGAAAAAGATGGAAAATAATTTGAAGAAAAACATAATGCAGGGTTGGACGCGGCAGGATTCGTGTCAACTCACAGGTAGATCAATAAAATGGCTATTTCATTAACTTTATGTCTGACAGCACTTATAAAGACATTAAATACCCCGGGTTGGGAGAGTCCATTTAGTCTCCTACATTTCTCGATCCATTTTTTCTTGATCTTCCATTTTGTTTTCGTTATCTTTTACACATCTAACATCAGAAACCATGTAGCAACTTCTACTAAATTACTTCTGATCACATCGAAATCCTCCCGGAATTCTACAATATAACGAAATATATAGATATCATTACATATAACCAAGACTACTAATAATGCTTTCAATAGCAGGAAAGGAGAAAAGTAATGACATAACTAATGGTTACACTTAATGATCATCGAGACTCAACATCGTGTACGCAATTCAAAACGTTATCAGAGACTTACTGAGTCTAGATTAGATACAAAGAGAATGTAGTACTTCGAATACATTCTCTAATGAGACGCTACTACGATATAAAGCTCCGTTAAGTAATGGTACTGAGTCGCGGTACAATAAATATGATCAAACAAAACGTGCAATAGAGGAAGCAGTACGTTGCATAGATAAACGGGTTGGCGCGCACTCATAAACATAGGAAGCCAGCAGTCGGTCTTGAAGTACGAAATTGACTCGAGTGTTCGCGTGTTCGAACCACGTTACCTTAGTAATTGGCATGCTGCTGTAACGCTCGGCTGTCACTACAGAGGCCATGGCCTGGGGACGGTGGCAGCGCGGCACTGAGAGGGCCGTTTTCATTGTCACATTAGATCGGACTGAAGTTCACTTGATACGAACGTTTGAGTTATGGCTAATATTATGAAATTCACTATAGTTTCATTATCCACCCTATGTAACAAGCCTACCTTTATTATTTCAGCTATATATTCAGCTTATGCATTGATAAAATTATAATAATTAATCAAAGGTTCGAAGAAAATGCTATTGATGAATTCGGACACCTATAACTGAACGGAACAATTCTACAAAGACTTTTAAAATATTGTAATTAATTAGTTACGGATAACGAAAAACAAAATAGCACAATGTAACACCAACAATTTTGCCCCGGCCTATCGAAGCCAACATCAAAATCCGTCGATCCGCTTCCAACACGACATTGGCCTCGCTGATTTTGAAGCTCTAAGCTGAGCCTTGAACCGATGTCTTTGTTTTCAGACAATAAACCCGCTTTGTTGCTGAAGAGGAATCTTCTGACGAAGTCAAGAGTCGATGCCGACATTTTCTGGAATGATGAATGGTTCAGACATTGAGTGTACTCGTGTGTTATAAGTCTTTTGTTTTTGAGTGTTTAAGTTTATAAAGAAGGTCAGGGGTTGTCAATGTCAGAATAATTTCTGATTCGTTGCTCGAGTTACGTTGCTTATTGGTGTGTTTAGTTGAAAGTATCACTAAATAATATTATTGAAGTAAGTATTTATCAATTTGTAGAAGATTTCATTTGTTGGCTCTTTATTGCTACAATACTCGTTGACCTTTGTTACTCATTTAATTATTTTATTTTTTGGGACGTGAACGTCTCAAACGTCGTACAAGGTCTAACAAAGTAATACATAGAAATATCGACCACATTCAGTTATTTAGTGTTTTTTTATTTTTTTATTAGTAAACTGATATAAGCTGTATCAATATCATAACACAATAAGTATCAAATTCCATTCTAGATTAATTATATGCAATTTATTATTGATGTACCTATCGTTTGTCTTAATTTTGAATGTCACGAGACGTATCAAAATTCAATACATCTTGTTTTTGGCGATGAAACGTGAAACCGGAAAATTATGATATTCTTTGTATGTATGCTAAAATAACGCAGACATTAAAATAATCTGATTACATCGCTTCTGAGAAAACGACAGAGAATATTAATTATATTTCATGTTATGGCCTAATATAAATTCATTTTGGGTGACTTAGGAATAGACGCAGAACAAAATAATTATATATATATATATATAGCAAAGGTTATACTTATATGGCTAATTATAGATATCATTACGTCATGTCTCATGAAAAACATGATTTTATATACCTACTATATATTTTATACTTTTTTGTCTCTGTAAAGAAAATATTTCAACCTTTGTCATATACACTTACAACTAGATTTAGGGATCGTCAATAGAAATGAACTAAATAGGTACATGTATGTATGTATTTTAAAAATCCATCATTTGTTCTTTAGGAAACATCCTATATTCTTTGGTTGATTGCACGCTTTATAATTTTATTTTATAAAGAACATTGCCCCACACCAGAATTTCTTCTGTATCATGGGTACTGTTACAAACATACATATCACATGCACACCCAACTAGACCCGAAACAACTATCTGTCGATCATACAAATATTAGTCCCATCCGACAATCAAACCTGTGACACGAAGCGCAGAAATCGAATCGCGCAATTACGCCAACCTCATCGTCTTTATAATTTATCTGAAATAAAAATTAAAATAAATTCAATAAATGCCATTGAACTACAATACTGAAAACCCTCTCTAATACTCACCTTGCAAGTACTAGAGGTCAATTTTCATAAATAATTATCTAGTAATGCACTTGAATAAATACCACCTTGCTTTAAAACTATTTCTTTTACTCAACTTATTATTGTTTTCTTTCGTATCAAGATCTTGAACTCCATCGTACTAGATTTTCAAACCAGATAAGTTTTAGTGCTTCTACATAAAAAGCTCGTGGTCTTGATCTGATACGGTCAAACAAAAGCCGAAAGTGGTTGAAAGTACCCTAAAGTACGTAATAAGATCTCATTAGTCGTTGATACTGATTTATTGCTTACAAAGTAAGTAGGACTTTAAATAAAGTACTACACTTATAACCACGTAAAAAGCAAATTAGAATTGACTCATTATAAATAGAGAACAAAACAAAAAGCCTTGTAAAGAAAAGTTGCTCATCTGTTGGTTTTTAAGTCTTAAGATTTTAGCTAAGAATAAATCTCCTAAACTCATCACGAGGGTGTCAAAAGAACTGTTTAGATATTTTAATTGAAATGTGCACCTACCTGACTAGACTCTTAATCTGCCTAGCCAACTACATTGGGGTCGGCTTCCAATCGAACCGGTTGTGGCTAAATATCAGTATTTTACACGGAGTGACTGCCTTTTGACCTCCACCACCCAATTAATGGGAGACACTGATACTCTAAGCTCGATACCCACCTGACTACGCTAATATGAGATTAAAAATTTAAAATAACTTTCTTTGCAAATTGCATAAGTCTAAAAGTCGGTCACTGTTGTAAAAATAATCTTTAAACTGCCGAATAAGTAAAGTAAATGAACTAAAACCTAAAATGGACAGAAAAATAAATATAATGAAGAAGTCAACTTTCGTGTCTTTTTAAACGCAAATGCAATGGCTACAGTTATATAAAAGTTTCCAGCTAATTACGATACCGAATATCATCTAAACCAACTAAAAATCGTATTCAACCTAATTATTCACTCGCTGTGTTGCCACAACAAAATGATTTACCAAAAAAAGTACAAAAACAAATTTATGTCTCTTCGGGGACGGTCGGGCGGTGTCCATTACACGATATCCTTCTTGATTTATTAACGTGGATATCTCGACGCGAATACGTATATAATGTTGTGAGGTCCAGTAATGAAATGCGGGAGACACTGTTTTAAAAGATGGTCATATAAGACTTTATGATCGAGACAAAGGAATGTAAGTAATTAGTTGTTTTATTATCGCCACCATATTGGTGCATGTTTTGATGAACATTCGATTTAGTGTTGGATTTAAGTGTTCTTTTGTTTTAATGACAACTCTCATAATACCTGAAAGATAGCACAGTCTTTACCTTTTCAAATTTTATTTTGATTAGGTTTTATCCCCTTTGCGGTAAAGAGGACTTAAAAGGTAAAAAGCCTTTAATATTTCAACAAAATGATTCTAAAGTCATTATCCAACGGAGATGAAAGGGTAAATCAGCCACATGTGTTACCAACGAAAGCTTAATTCGTATAGTTTACTTGGCACTCAATTCCTAAATAATAACACACCTTGTTCGTGATATTGTGAGGTTGGGTCTAATATGCCATATGTTTAACGCCTCTGTGTCACCTACTAATTCGACTTTGATAAATAGGTCGCGACATTATAGGCCACCTAATACCCGAAAATCCGAACTATAGATTTAAAACTCACTTCCAAATCGATTCATATCAAAAGGATTTTCTACAGAGGCCCTAGTGTAAGTTTCTTTCGACAAACTTCGACGAGTTCGTCAAAAGAAACATACACTAGGGCCTCAGAAGTATTTTTATTTTAACTACAGCATTATTTGAACGTGTTGTGTTTTAATGAAATCTCATCGTAAGCTTGTATAATTCTACTGCCAAACATTGTCTTCCATAATGCATAAACGCAATAAGGCACAGTAACATTATCTGAAGCTTAATCCTATTCAGTCAAACTTAATATTTTCAGATCAAGATTCATTTTTTTGTGTTGATTCTATATACATAGGTGAGTTTTGGATGAGTATCTCGTGAGTTATGTTACTCGAAACACGAACACACAGTAGAGGAATTCTTATAATGTGGTTATTCACGCCTGTAGCATATGCTTAATGTTAGAGTTTCAATTGATTGACACCACGTCTGGTTTCTGAGTCTTAAGTACCGACATATGTTTGTTTATTGCTCTATGAGTAATACATTAAGGCTAATAAAATTTCATAAGCACTTCCACAGATGAGTAAAGCAGTGTATTGTATTCTGTATGGGTGGATTTGTTGCGAAATTTATTTGGTAAATGAGTTAAAGTTAAATTAAATTCCTAATTAGTTTTAGATACACAGATTCTTATTAGTTTCTATGGGTCTATTGAACCGCAAATAATATATTTTCCATCTTCTTAAGTATCTTCCCACTCAGTAAATTCGGTTTATTTTACGGCTAGCTATCTTGGCAGGCTTCCTTAAGAGAAATTGTACCTCTATAGCAATTTTTTCCTTCGGAATATGATAATATTTTTGTTAAATCGTATTTTATTGACTCACGTTAATCCTAATTTACAGTTTTTTTTTTTTTTTTATATTTTTTTTTTTACGTCCCGACCTTCAATAAACATAGAAGGACAAGAGCGTGTTTTAGCAAAATTTTGACTGCCTTACACCTTAGGCTGGTTTATTGCCAGTTGCTGGTCAGAACTCCAATGCCGAGACTATGACTAAGAATTTCCGGCAGTACTGGCACGAAAAACTACCAGAGTCCACCTCATCGACATAAAAGGCTTACGAGAAATTACTGTGAAAAAAATGTCTTAACACTTGTAAGGTTCCAATAAAGCTACCAGTCTTGAGTTTCATTGTAATGAATTCTCGATACTCGGTGTAGCTACTGTGTACCGATAGTTCACACTCAATTCAACAGGTGGCGACAGTGGCTATATACGGCAGTTCTTAGGATTAGCGGGTGGGTTTCCTATCGATGGTTTTTCTTTGGTGTTTGAATCAATGAAGTGTCTATGTACTTAACATTATACCATAACGGATCTCACGTCACCTTTTAAGTGGTCTATGGGAACTTTCATGTTCAATAGCGGGCTTTTAGTATTTTCATCAAGCACACAATTTGCTAGACATAGGCCTCCCCCAAATTGACTGAGGTATAAGACGTACTTTTATTTTATACCAAAAACAAAAATAAAAGAAGGGTTGGGCAGAGATGTAGATGTACTATTGTACACCCACATTTCGCCGATGCTGTTATTGAGTCCCATGTAATAGGGGGCGAGCCTATTGCCATCTACCGGGCACAGTTCCAGACTCCGTGCTGCTACTGATAATTTCGATACAGAAAAACCCAATAACACTTTGCCCGACCCGGGAATTCAACCCAGGACGCTCAGAAGACGTGCTTGTGACCATTAGACCAATGAGGCAGTCAACACCAAACAACTAATTTTATATTTTTAAGAATTGCCATAATATTAAATTTTAAATATTCAAACAGAATACACTATAAAATAACAGTATTGTTTCCACAAACATTTGTAACCAACAAATAAATCAAATAATTTTCCGTTTATTTTAGATATTTCTCTGAACAGTGTGCGATCTAACAATGTGAAAAGTACCAACTGAACTCACGATCAATATCAGAAACGCATCAACACGCATCAGAAACGTTAAACAAAATCACTCATTCACACTAATCTAATCACACAGTTGGCTTCCGTGGTACATTCCCACACTGTATAACATTAGGCAAAACTCGAATACAATAGGTACAAGTCCATACAACACTGTGGGTGGTCGAACGTTGCACCTCACACAGAGATCCACTCATCATAATCATAACTAACCTCTTTATCCCGTATGTAATGGCAATGAACACAGTGCTAATTTTACTTCATAACACACCGTTGTTCCACTTATCTTTAAAGAAGTCTACTAAAATAAACCCATCCTTGTTACCTATAAAAATAACGATGCAGATATCATTCCTTTAACGTCGCACTTTGTTCCATATGATACCTAATTTTGATGCGGAACCCGGGATCCGGTATGGTCTAGTGGCTAGGATACCTGGCTCTCACCCAGGAGGCTCGGGTTCGATTCCCGGTACCGGAAGACTCTTTTTACATTTTATAATGCTATTTTTTACTTTTAATACTTTATTTTGATTGTTGGATACGATAAAAGTTCGCATTTTACACGCTTGAAGGGAGATTATTAACTAGGCGTCATACTATCGGTATCGCTCATCTTTCTAAGCGGTAAGCAAGAAAAATAGGAATAAGAAACAACCACAGATTATGCAGATAAAAAGTGAGAATTTGAAAAGGTTTTTGCCATAACTTTCTTGGGAAATATTTCTCTTTGTTTAAGGCTATTGTTGTAAGCGTTGCGTATACATTGGTACGGAACAGATTAAAATGTATGGACTTTCTTTATCCGATCTCCCATCTAATCTGGGGCTTAACGAGACGTGCTAAAATATTATCGTTGCAGGAAGTATTAGGCCTGCCTTTACCCTTTGTCCAGACGCTCATTAACACGTTCCACATAGTCCATAGACAACACTTGAGAGCCGCTTAGTTTTTATCTTCCATTTTGGCGCCACATTCACTCTGTTTTATAAAATATTCTTAAAACGGCTGCCATAAATTTTGTTAGACACCTGAATGCATTATACGAACGCATCCTATTTCCTGTTAATGTTCGAATTCGAATTTCAGATCGTGTTGAATTCTGCGCATGACTAAAACTATTGTTTCAAATGTATTTTTTTTTTCTAGTCTTTCTTGGAACAGTAATACCAAAAGGCGATAAATTTGCATGAGAAATTTATTGGTTCCCGATTAGTGCCGGAATTTTTCGCTCCTATGTCAGAATATAATTTAAATCTGTCCTTATACTACATGGAGACATAATTTAGTAGGGATTCTAAGAATGTCCGTTCATTCGGATGATTTAGAGATATTAAAAATTCTAATACCGACACAGTAGAGTCCCAAATCCTTGATTAGTCATTAATAGGTTTTCGATTGTTAATCTTTATCCGTTTAAAATATGTTTCCAAACGTTTATTATTGTTGTTATTTATTACTTTGGTTCCTCGAACTTATCTGAATGTTCCATCATGTTATTATTCATCATTAGATTCATTTGTTTTATTAATACTTACTTTTTACGTTGAGTCATTTGAGTTATGTCGTTATGCGTTATTTTAATGACGATGCTACTACTGTTCGAAAATTAATGTACTATGTCTTTGGTACTTTTAAGATACGTTAAAATAAAATTTACTTCTATAGGTTGGGAAGTAAAGAAAAATATGTCGAAAGAGTGAGTAGTTTGTCAAAATATATTATAAGAAAATATTTAAAGGTGGAACTAACTTTTGTTTTGCCAATCTTTGCCAATTATTTATGAACGGTTTATTTATTTAGCCATATAAAACTATTTTATATAAATCAGATCCAATCTTGTCAACATCTGTTAGCTTTTCTTAGAAGCTTTTAAAAGTCTCTCTCATATTCTTTAAATCTCTTATCCCATGTTTATGTTATTTAAAAATTCCACAAAGCAAAACTATTATTCAACAAATATTGAGCGTACAAACCAGATTGCGTTCGCTAGTGTCAGTATGTAAATCTTTATCATTTACTGCACGCATTTCCTCTCCCAGACCTGTTTCATTATAACCGAGATCTTTCGCCGCATCTGATGTTTACATTATGGCTTAACATCATACCGGTTGGATTGATCTACCTATTTCTGCTCACATACCAATCAAAATTATCAAGTCATCTACATTTTCGTAATGCTTACTAAATATGTACGTAATAGGAGTGACGTGATATACCATTAGTGAGCATTATGCAGATTTGTTTAAGTGTTCCCTGTATTTATATATCTTGCAGAGGATACCAAACTGGTTCATTATTTGTATACTTTATTAAGAACAATAAAAAATATTATTTTCAGGCCTGTCCCACTGCTGGGCTCGAAATATTGGCAGAGTACAAACATTATCGAGAACTTTATGAGGTCCTTTCAGGTTGCAGGTTTCTTCCCAGTGTTTTCCTTCACCGTTAACATCGCTATAGGATATACTATAAGGTTTCTATACAGTTTTTACGCACGTTTCTATGTTAACGATGATTCATTATGTAGCCTAGCGTGAACAAGCATTATCGGTGTCTTTTGTGTTTAGTAAAATATCTTCACGTTTCTAAATCTTTCTGTCCAACTATTTAACTAATGTGCGAGGAAAATCACGGTTCAATGTCTTGTCGTGCGCGCCACGCGATCTATTCATCACTCCAATACTTATTTTTTGGAAACAACAAAAGCAGTGACGCTAAACACTTCCATTATTACGTCCTAAATAGACAAAGCAACTTTGTTCGAGACAAAAGGAACAAATAAAAGGTTGTCGCCATTAATTTATACACTTCTGACATTTGTAACGGTGCATCTTTTGTCATGTATTGTAACAACTTAACCCCGTGGAGGCGAAAAATTAGCGCTCTGCGTGTGTGCAGTCGGTAAATATTAAACAGAATTGTACAAAAGATTGCCCTTTTTCATTTACGCGTTTCGCTTTCGGTATAATTATACTTTTTTTTTTCGAATCGAATTCGAATTAGTGACGGTGCAATGTCACCTGAGCCGAAAGACGGGACCTCACATCGAACAAAGACGCGTATTTTGGTCGCTCAAACGACCATTCACTACTTACAATAAAATATTGTGCGTTCTCTTCGGACCCCACGGGAATATGTGAGACCCACCGATGTTACTTTTTATGTTCATACCTCACATTATAATTGTGAGATACGATGTTTTTGTAATTATTTACGACCTTAATATTTCGAGGACATAATAGATGGCGGCGTAACGTTCATAAACTATTCCTATGCAAGCCTTCATAAAAAATTGAACAGACTCATACATGAAGGCACTATTTTTGAATATCTTTCAAAATATATTCTAGAAATAAAATGTTCTAATTTTTAAGAAATTTCTCTCTAACGGTATATATCTTGAAGACTTAACAAGTTCCAGCAGTTTATGAGGTGCTAGGCACTGTTCCACACGACCTCCGGCTTCGCGCTCGTAACCATCCACCGTCGACCTGAATGAGCTCTGCGCACGAACGTCGCAAACTAAATCTTTTATACTCACAATTCACTTGCCAAATCCGAATAATAAAAGAAGAAACCATTGAAAAATATTGGATCATGTTCACCGCTAGCACATAAAGTAAGCCGAGAATAATCTCAAGCGCCCCCGCGTAATGGATCCTACAGTTTACGACGTGCTAAACTCTCCCCGGTATGGATGAAGTAATGTTCATAACACTGAACTGTGTCAAGAATGAGTTTCCGAGTTCTTGACACGTTGGCGCTCTCACCCCGGATTTAGCTACATAAAGCTCTCAAATTTTGTCACTACAGTAGTACAACAAAGTTGTTTGATCTCATGTAAATTCGATTTTGTTCGCAAATCGACTTCTGATTTAATGTATATTTAATTTAAATTCACCCCTTCTGGACATAAAAGCAAAAGGAAAAACCATTGCCATTCGTTGTTGGTTGATTTTTACATCCCGCTGGGTGTCGTTGTCGAGAGGCGTCGTCTGTACAAGACACACACAGCGCTTGGTACAAAGCGAAGGAAACGCTTAACGCACACATTCTGAAGATCAAAGAACGCGCAATCTGTGTGAAAAAAATAACGTTTTGGTCCCAAAAGGGCGGACCCGTTTACGCGACCCAATTCACGCGAGCGGTTCGGACGACGAAGAAATTGAATTGAAACCAGCCCGAACAACAAATTCAAACGCGTATCGAATTGTTTTACGTTTGACGAATTCGCATTTGGAAAATTTTAAATTCGTTACAATAGGCTATAATGATGCAGACCCGTTTCTTTGTCCGTATCAGAATGTTGTAGGGCACAAAGAATCCGCGGTATGGTCTTTAACGGCAGAGTTTTACTGTTTAAATATGTGTTCGATATCGATCGTGTGGCGATATCTCGAATAAAGTGGACCGCGTTTTTTGGAAGTTTGTGATGCCAAATTCCCTCCACGCTGTCGCCAGTAACGATGTTCACATTCCGAAATTAATTCAACAGCATTCGTATAAGAGAATTGTTTGAATTGCATTATTAAACTTCGCTGTGTCCTTAGTATAGTGTAACTTGTGTGTTGTTGTTACGAAGATTTACCTTCACTTTTCTCAGAACATTAATCATATCATAAAGAGAAAATTGCCTTCCGAGATCGTCGTACATTTTCTTACGATGTTATCAAGCTCCTTGCAGCTTCCATTTGTTAGTGTCTTGTTTAGAAGATCACATCTGTTAAACTTTATTAGCTTACCTTTTGACAAAGGCAAAAGTTGATGGAGGCGCGTATCAAATCGCGCGATTCAACGCGCTCCTTAGCACAGCTGGTTTGGGCGAAACGAATTTATACTATTTATTGTTTGAATCTTTCTTATGCGTTATTCATAAAAATCTATAGTCATTTTGCCACGGTACCCGCTGGCGGACTGCTTTACGGAAAGTGTGTCACCTTGCCTAGAATTAGTTACGCGTTCCCGACAGATGCATGGTTTTCGATCTTGATTTGAAATTGTTGGTCTGTCGACTTCCCGTGATTGATCCGTCCCCGATATATTACTTGAAGCTAACTGTAGCCTCTAGCTATTACTAATTAGTTCTACATGCATTATTTTATTACTATTCCAATCTATCATACATTTTTATACGAATACATTGAACTTTACGTTTCTATTGTTCTCACATAAGTACTATGTTTCTTTCCAAATTTTATGTAAATAAAGCCCAAACGTACAATAATTAACTTATCTCAAGGGAGTCACGTGCAAGCTGAAAACAAAGGAATATTGTTGCCACTTTAAACAACTTGTACATGACATAGAACTCGAAACTTTATAAATGAAGCAATATCTTGCTACATACGCCTGCATTAGCATCGAGTGAAAGCTGTGTAGGTACGTGGAAACGATCTGCCAAGTTCTCATCGGCTACCTTATTACGTCGCGTCGGCTGCCGCTGCGCCCGTTACATCGACCGCGCACATCCCAGACCGAAGTTTTTTGCCGCACGGTAGCTGCACCGATTTGATTGCTCCACTTTTTTCTCTCCTTTTCAAATAAACCGAAGTAATTGTTTGTTTTAAGTCCCGTAGATTGCGTCCGCTGTACGGATTTGTTACAGACATTTTCGGTGTTAGAAAATAGAGACTTCAAAACGGTTGAGCGAATCCAATGTTTCGACGTAATCTTCTCTGTTTGGTTTACAGCATTTTCTTGTTTTCTATGTAATCCTGTTTTTACAAGAGCTGTGTTTTGATTTCAAATGTGAAATTAATTCTAAATTACAAAGCGACGTCTGCTTTTTACTCCAGAGCAGGTAACAGGAAACGGGTTGTCTGACGTTAATCCCACAGGAGGCGCGTGTGTGCGTGTTATGTTGTGTAATCAGAGCTTTGAATGCGTGCGTGTAGTGTGGACGTCGCCTGGTTTTTATGCAGTTCAGAATCGAATGCCGCGGGGCTATCAAGTATCGTTCGACTAATCACATTATCGCCCATCTCACTTCAACTAGTTGCAAAGCTCGAGAGGGAAGATCTGCAATCTCTGAGTTGCCGTCGTATACGATATCACGATATGTAAACCCCGCAGTAGGTTGTTTAGACCGCACTCGTTCATCAGATCGCTGTAATGTTCAGAATGAATCTTTATGATTTAGATCCCTGGAGGCGCGCAACTAGGAGTTTCTCAGGCTACTGGCAACTGGTTTGTTTCCGACATTGCTAAATAAGGCATTCATATTTGCACCTCATATTTTGCAGCGGACGAGTTATGAGTGGACTTTATAGGATACATTTTGATTTAGATTGTGTAAACCTGTACGTATCTGTAAGAAACGATCGTAGAACATGAAATTTAATGTCAAGTTGAGAAAAACGATTGATGTGATTTCTACCTTTTACGTGTTTTCCGACTTTACTATCAATTTAAGGCATCAAATAATTGTAACGGTTTCGAATCTCGTCAGTCATAAACATTTACTTTTTATTTAGAATGGCAATTTTGACAAATCTCACCAAGTTTATAAAAATTTGTCCCGTCCATTTAGCAAACAATATGAGTATTTAGTAATCCTCAAAAAGCGCAGGTGATTAAAAGTGGATTGGTAAGCTTTATATCACTTTTCACATCAATGACGTGGTTAATCCTGTGTGAAGGCGGGTCGCCCTGACTGAAGGCTGTCAGGGGAAGACTATGGGAAGACCAGGGGAGTGTAATCCCTGTTCCTCTCTTACTGTCCTCCCGCGTTATCAGTGACGATGTTTACTTCGTTTGAGTTTGAGTTTATCTGATTCAGAAACCTATCTGATGGATTAAGTACGAAAACAAGTTTTTACTGCCTACTCCGCGACTACTAAGCGTGAAGTCCTGTGTTTTCTGTATGAAATTTCTCAGTAGCAGCACGGAGTCAGGAACTGTACCCGGTAGATGGCAATAGGCTCACCCCCTATTGTATGGGATTCAATAACGGCATTGGCGAAATGTTGGCGTACTTATAGTATACCTCTGCTTGACCCTTCAAGGTATACAGGCGTAAAGCTGGTCAGAACTTATTCCATAAACAGCACATTTTCTTGTCTAGTCTATAATTGCCAAGTAAAAACTGTTCCCGAAAATTAGATTAACCAAACTTAATCATTGTTATAAAAAGCAATAGACTTAAATTCGGACCCTAAAGTTTGTTTGCTCTATAATTAAAATAATGGCCCTAATTTCGACCACTTCCAATAAGTCCTCCTTTTACCTGCGTTGACGGATTGGCTAATGGTCGTTTGATTCCAAAAACCGAGGCTTTTTTTTACAGCGCATTCACTTCGTTATCCCAGCTTTGTTTTCTTAACGATTAAGAACAGTTTAGTGTTTGTCTGAGAAACATGTAGATAAGGGTTGTTATGACATGACAAATTAATTTGGTTGTTTTTTTTTGCTGTCCTTTTCCCCATGTGCTCGGATTTGTGTGACAGTGTGACAAAAAATACATGTTGACCTAACGGTTTTATTAAAATGCTCGTGTTTCCCCACGGTTTAGGGTTCCAACACGTGACTAGCAAATCCCGGGATATCGATGGTAAATTCGATTCCATAATAATATTGATAGAATTTGTGTGAAGTGTGTTATTCATTTAAGTTTTAAGAACCAAGTGTTGTAGCGCATATTGGGAGATACCTAAGTATGATCAAAAGTAAACTTAGCTAAGTATTATTAGGTATAATTTTTGTTTAAAAATACTGTATAATAAATTTTAGAAGAATAGATTTTCAGACAGTATTCATACGAAAGCTTTTGTGTTAGAGGTCTTCACAAATAGCACAGATAATATCTCTTGTGCCTACTCATTTCGCTCAATTAACTTTTACAGCTTGCGTGAAATGACAAGCAGGTGTAGCCTATACAAGATCAGCTAGGACAAACACTCCAATAATATTAGTTCACGAATATGTGTCAATCTACAAGAGCATTTTAATGTTTGTCTGCAAATTATGTTAATATGGCTGAGAACCAACTAGAGTAGAAACTGTATTGTTATGCTTATGTTCTACAGATTTCAATTCAAATGTTTATAATATTATGTGCTACGATAAAAGTAGGGCAGGATTAAGTATTGAATTATTGTTATAATAAATTATTTTAATGTCAATGCTCAGGGGTTTTAAGTATGCTAACTGGTTATGGTTGTAACAAAGGTAGGATTAGTCTGACAAAACAGTTTATTATTTCATACAATTTATTCATCGTTAGAGGACGATGTTATTTTACAAAATGTTTATTGTGGTTCAGTTAGGTTAAAAATAATTATGCCAAAGTAATCTGTAACGCAAATTTTACTATAAAAATAAGTATATTTAATTATTTATTTTATGTTTTTCAGAACAAGAAATTATTCAAACGTCTATTATTATTTATTCATTCATCATTTCTTTCTATGAATATAGAGATTAACTGCACATGTTATCATTTAGAGATAAAAATAAACCGAAACATAATTAACAAACTATCATTAGGTAACCATCAATACCTTTACTTTATTTCAGTAGCTTCATAATATAATCCAGTACCTAATCCACCAAACCACAAAAAGGTCCCGATATTAATCCGTCGAACGCCGAACAAATTCCTAACATGTCCTCCCAAAAACTTATGGTAACGACATAATGGTATAATGACAGCGAAGAAACGAATAAAACGCGTCTCTATCCCAAATAGTCCTGGATTAATGTCGATTTAATTAAACCTGTATAATGTTGAACCCAGAACAATGTTTCTTTTTTTTATCTGGAGGCGGCAACGGCATGTGACCTCTTTCGGTCAGTGCACAGTTCGAAATTGAGTTTTTAAAATTTGTTAGTGTGCCGGATATTTGAATTTTATGTGGAAAAAAAATCTAGAATTATCAGCAAATGAAAACCGAAAGATATAAATTATTATTTTGAATAAAGCACCTGTTTCCCTACTTCCTTGCAAAAAAAATCAAGTGTTTAGTATGTTAATGGATTGTTTAACTTTGAAACTATTTTGATCGTAAAAGAACGTGATATAAATTGATTTTTAATAGTTATAATCAGTAACTAACCCGCGAAATTAAGACAAGGATATTATAACGCCAACAATTAAAATGCTTCGTGACAGTCATAAACACCGCAAACATTTCAAACCAGCCAAAATAAACAACACCAAATAATCCAAACTGACGCATCCACCGCTCAAACATCCTCAACAATCGAAGGTTGCGTGGGCAACCCCAAAGAAAGGTCCGTATTGTAGGCGGTCCGGCTATATCAAATTACAACCTGTGCTGTTTTGTGCCGACAAAGGCACCAACCGTCCCTAGCCCACCTTTTGAAGCCAGCAATTTGAGTGATGCAAGTTCGATAGTTTTAATTTGGAAATGCGTGACTCCGTGCCTGTATTTAAGTTTATTGCTTTGTTGGACATTGATTGTTTGGAGATTGTAGGCTTTTGCTTCCTACGGATTGTAAGTGATTGTTGCAGTAGGTGTTCTTAACCACCTACAGAAACATGGTCTTGAGCTGGGATTAGCAATGTTTTTTTGAATAGGATAGTGATGATAGTAAGTATTTTACTTTCATCTCTCCTCCTCTGATATCGACATTTCGGTTCAAATCACATTTCCAAAATGCAATATTTTAATCGCACTTTCGTCATCGTTTTATTTCTTGGTTCTAGTCTTTCTCTTTCTTTATTCTATTTTTACCGATACTTCAATTTCCAATCTTCATAAAAAAAAATGTTTGCTTTACTCAAAAATCCGGCAACACAGATATATTCGCAAAACCAAACCTCTTTCTATAAAAAGAAAGGAACAAGGAAGATGGGACTCCGGCAAAAATAAGCTAATTTACTTTTAATAGCTGGTACCCGCTCGTAAAACACTGCTAACACATATTATTATAGTTCATTTCCTCTCCAGAAATCTTTTTAACCTAATTAGTTTCGGCAAATATTTTTTGCTTCAAGCGGTCCAACCTTAATAGGAATAATTTCACGAAGACCTCACAAAATTTAATATAAACAACTCAAAAACTATTAATAAACACACAAAAAACGTTCACACCCAATTTAGACTGTTATTAGAGTATAAAGAATCTCTAAATTCCTTATTAAAACAGAAAACTACAACAAAAAGTTCTTCATCCCTGTGATATCCAGCCACACGTGTTTCACTTGACAAAACTTAAAACATCTCTTTTGACTTCATAATAAAGTTCAAAATTCTATGCAAATAAGTATCTCACCAGAAAATAATTCTTAGCACTGTATTTTGTTGACCTACGTTTCATCTCTTTCCTGTGAAGAGTTAATTTTAGGTCCCTACCACACCGCAACGAGATTACAAAGCGATCAATTTGTTTTACGCAATCCATACGAAATCGGTGACATGGAAATAACGGCAGTTCATAGCGATTAACATTGCCGTGAAACAACCTAATTACTTACAATTAAATGTTCGGGCAGAATGTTCGAATGTTTTAGTAATCAGTATTACGAAAGACGTGACAATCGTAAATACGAACGTTAATAAAATCAATTACGGTTAACTTTATGATACTGTTATTGTGAAATAATATCAGTAGCTGCTATAAAAAGAACCATTTAATTTAGAAGACCTGTACATTATTAACATGAATAAACATTATTCTTGCCTAGGTATTTTAAAATGTGATAATAAGCGTATGGAGATAATAATAAACGCGTTTATTCCAAGTAAAATATTAACAAAGGTGAGATAATAAAATGCATTAATGAGGCTTTCAGTTTTTATTACATAATACACGTTCTTAATTAAACAAACACGGTCAACTCATAAAATTAACACCATTATAATATAATTTTGACGGGGCTCATCTGTCTAGAAATTATTCTATTTTTGTAGATACCAAATTTCCCCTAGGGAAGAGTTGTGGTTTCGTGTCGCCGTGCACTGCATAGCGAGGATAACGGGGGACCTTTTCAGTATGCCACGGGACATACCGTTTATTGGGAGAGTACCAGTGGGTTTCGACGTTTTCGCTTTAGCGAGGCATCAGAAGCTGAAGTCGAGCACCGTGGTAAGATTAGCCGGTAAAAGCTTCTACAAGTGGCAAATCTTGAGACCATCTGGCACCCTAGGTAGTCAGCCTTGATACCACCAGATCCTGACTGGCAATTTTTTCCACTACGGTGATTTTAAAAACTATGAGCGATTCCCATGTATTCGTAGAAAAACGCTCGATAGGAGAAGACGCCTCCTACCCCTAGGCAAAAAAGCAATTCATGACAATTCTCACAACGTCTAACAATAAAATAAAGAAGCAAAAATTGCAGACATACACAAAGTGGCTTATGTAAGGTTGCAAATACCGAAACAATTTGTGTAAGTATATCCAAACCAAAGTGCAATATTTACTAAAGCTCATAATAGAGCTTAGCTTACGCTTACTAGTACAGCACATCATTATCACATAGATTTTACAGTTGTGTGCCGATCAAACATTCCGGAACAATAGTGATAATGCACAAAACATACACTATGCGTTTCTGATGATACACACGCCATATGAATGCACCACGATGAGCGCATTGAATCGTTCTAACAGACACAACCTACTTAGTATTAGCTTGATGTTCCTATTGATTATTGAGTACTTTCTACCGATCTTTATTACGAATCTATTGGGCTTTAAAACTTTATCGATCGTGATCGGAGTTTCAGATTTGGAGGTATACAGACGGCACTGTTTGATCGTCTTTAATGTTTATTAGCTCAGTCTACTTAAATTTCTTTGAGATGATTGTGGATATCATATCGTATAAGAATTGCATAGATTCAACGGCCGTGTCCGCTAGACAACCAAACAATCTACCAATTCTTTTTCACACCTCTTAGACCACTCTAAGGCCCAAGTTCACTGTCAACATAACCAATGCTTAAGCCAAATTTAGCTGGGCAACAAAACTTTTGTGTTAAACATCTGTTATATTGTCGGTGAACTCAGTCCTAAGGTCTGTATAGCAGAACGACGAATTCGTGATGATCTCTAATTGTACAGCATTTGAGTGTACGTGTATGAAATGACAGACTCAAATCTGCACACAAGTACTACAGCACTTAGCAGAGTGAGGTGATGACCAAAGTTGCTTCAAACAATACTTTGCATAATTTCCGCACCTAATATGCTAGTAATTGAATTAGGTCTAGAACATACTGTATATATATGTGAATAGGTTTTTGCCTGACATAAGTGGGTAACACGCGAGCCACAAGTTGATAATAACTTGCATAATGGAACGCTCACACCTGCGCCTTGCACGCGAGTTTGGGAGCAAACATAACTGTATAAAACAGGGTATTATGTACAGGTTTATATCGTGTCGAGCCCTTCATCATAATAATGTCTTAATATGACGAGACGAAATATTTTGGACCAATTTTGAACTAATTACTGAGAAAATTTTGTATCAAACATATCGAATCAGTGTCTTCTCTAGAAGTTGAATACATTTTTTGTGTCTCAAAGCCCTGGGGGAGCAATACAGATTCAAGGGCCGTAAAAGTTCATATGAACAGAATGATTTATCTTTCTGTCTGTCTATCTGTTACATTAATTGGAATTTAACTTTGCAACGGACATAATATAACAGTTATTATTTCCATATCTAACACCAACAATCTAAGGATCTGTTAAACCAGACGCTTCGAACTAAAATAAATATTAACACAAACACCGTGACATGGACATGTTTTTATTAGACCAATTCCATTCACCTCTGTTGAACATCACAAAAGGAAGTTTACCCAAAGCGTTCTAATTTTTTTTGTACAAAACAACATCAAGTTTCATTATGTTTTATCTGACAGCCCACATGATACGGTATTAATTAAACACCGCTCGGACTCATGAATTATCATGAGGTTAATAGTCACCAATGAGCTTGGAGTAATTATGTAGATGAAGCTCTTGCGTACGCGCAGTGGTGGGGGGATGTGCGCGGCCGACCTGCGCGGTTACTCGTCAAAGATTAATAATAACACGTCCACAGAAACGAAAGTCTACAGTGTAATAGCAATAACCCATGGTTTTTAGTTATTAATTCATGCTGACTATTTAAATGTATATTTCTGTGAAAGCTTCATCATCTTTCTCGTCACCTCTGAAACGAGGCACTAAACCCGGCATTTGTAAGAACTATTAAGTTGTAAGCTTTCGCATCAGTCAGTCGTTACTTTTTTAAAGTATGCAAAAAATTGGATTTATTTCTCTCATTTAATACCTATAAAAAATAAATACGATTATGTAGATACAGCCGCTTTAGAATCATCGCATATATCATCAAAATAATAGATAAGTATGGCATTGTATATTTGGCATCTCCAAAACACTTTTACAATCTCTACATTCTATATCAAGCAAGCCATTATCTTACTTTCCATATCCATAATCTTTGACGCCCGCGCAGGAGGGCGGGCCCAACTCGACGCTACGCGCGCATCGCTCGCGTGCCGCCGCGCGCGCCACCCAAGCGCGGCTACCGGCCGTAATCTCTCAGATACCCCACTGATGAGTGACGTCATCTCAATGTTAAGGCATTATTTGATTTTAGATAGTCAAATATCAATAAGATATTGAGAATAATCAGTTTAGAGCGAAAGGTAAACAATACTACGTGTGTAATGTTTTCATTATACTGAGTAATGTTCAGTCAATCATCTCACACACATACATTCAGACACCCTCTCACTCACACATCCCCACACACTCTCTTACACTCTCACTCACATTGTAATTCGCATACAGGCACACATATCATAATTACTACCCGTTTTTTTTTTTTCTGTGAACTTATTATACGATATTAAGAAATTAGGCATCTCAGTATGAAAGAACATTATTTATAGTTTCATATCTGCCTATTATTGGGCCTAACTCTGACAGCTCTTATTGAATCATTTAATCTCTATTAATATGAGATCTACTGGCTACTAGGTACCGGAAGCTAAACAAAAGTGGAAAATATTAAAGATTTTTCATCATGGATAATGTTTAGTTAGTGAAGCAGGCATTAACACATTCTAGCTACTAACATAATATTGCATGAGGAACTTAGAACGATAATTTCCAACTTTAATAAAATAAGAAACGAGGTATTGCATATTATAGTTTAAAGAAGTTTGTATATTGTTTGAAACTATGAAAAAAGGAACTTCAAATAGAAGTACTAGTCACGATAGTTTTGCAACCGTCACTTATTTTATTATTTAACCGAATAATTGTAAAAACTCGTTGTCATGAATCGTTTCGTTTTTTTAATATCGCGCCACAATCTACAATTCACGCATATTAAACAGCCTTTTTTGTTTCTTTACATAACTGTTCTGTGCGTAATTTCACAAAAATATGCAAAAATTTAGATATTGTTTCGAGCCTTTTTATCATTGTTCGCTGAAAACGATTGCGTTTATGGCAAAAAATATGTCAACCTACCTTGAAAAATGTGAAGGGGGGTAATTGCTGCAGCATATTATATAGTCGTAAACTTAAGCAGTACATAAGGAACCGTCCAACTAGAGTAATAATATTACCGTTTCAAAAGTTCTTGAGATAGATTTCTTTGTTCTATCAATTCTATTCTATTCTTTTAGTATCCTTAGTCTTCTAACTCATAAAATGTATCTATTATGCAAAAAACACATTAAGACGCCATTTAAAAAAATTAGTGTTTCTATAAAACTAATTGCTCTACAATTCACGCATACAACCTATTTTATAGAAGGTATTAATACCAACAAGTTTATTGTACAGGATCAGATAACAAAGGAACCCTTCCGAACGTACGGGACCACCAAGAACTGACGCAGGTGCCCGATGAAGGCATTACACTGAATCGCCCATTATGATTAAACGGAATTGGCCATAGTCTATGTTTGCAATCTACTGGAGTAGTTGGCTTAGGGCTGTTACATCAGGTAAGGTCGGAATCCGGGAGGATAATGTCTTCGATTTTCCGATTGTCGGGCTTATGTCTGGGTTCGTTTGATCAAGACACAATACCAACTCGAAACCTACTGTAATCAGACTTTACCGGTTTTTGGGTCTCAATGTAATCTACACATAAATAGGAAAAGCAAAGCTAAATATTTATCAAACAAAAAATTTTGGTAATATTTTGCAATTTGCAAGCATTTTCCATGCCCACAATTTTACGGTAGTCTGCAGTGACAACCCTATACGAGCCCCCAGGGTTATTGATTAGTAGTTACTGTACTTAAATGATCACTTTACTGAGATAAAGTCCAAGTTATAATTATAATGTAAACGTGCTTTGAAGTCTAAGCGATAAGAATTGTAGGAGGTGGCTGGATTAGATCGGCTCTAACTTAATTGAAGCCTAGGCACGGTGATAGTCGAAGGTCTTTACTTGATAACGGGAGCCTAACATACGTTTTTATATGCGTCTTTTCTATCTAGAATTAGATACGACAAGCCTTTGAAAAATATAAATATTTTTAGCCAGTTTTAATATTATTTCCATTCTTCCTAGTCACACTTCAGATACTTAAATGAGGTTTCAATTCAAAGGATTTTGTGTAAAAAAATTTAACACTGATTATTTTGCAGACAAGTTTTTCATCAGAATACTCAGCAGACGCACGATTCAAAACAAATAGCATATTTGAGGATAAAATATATTTATTTTATAATAAAAGCCATGAGTCAAGAAAACGATTGTATGTTAAATTTCAGGTACTCGTAGTAGCAACATGTTTTACCATTAGTGGTGTACAAGAGTTTGAATTGACGCGTAAATCGCAAGATAACACAAAAAGTAGAATTTTAGTATATTTAATTATTTCGAGAATATTCTATATAATACTCTACCTTTCAGTGTAGTTTCATAAAGATACAAAATATATCCATATATCCTATAACTCGTTATTGAATACGTGTGAGGTCGTATTGACAATGTAAGCGATTAAATGGAAATAGTAAGACGACACCAGAGTATCGTTGCCAAATGTGATGGCATGCGATTGTATCACAACTTAGCGGTAAAAATTCCAAATGTATTTGTTTTTATTACTACTTTGCTTGACCACCCACATAGACCATAAATAGATATTTCTCCATTCTTGTCTAGACAAATAGGAGTTCATTTAATTAGGTCAATAAAAATGGTATGGTTAAGAGTCATACTGTTGGTCTGTCGTATTATTTTTAGTTAGTTTATGAGTAATTCCATAAACATATTACCGTACACATCTACGGCTGGACATAGGCTTTTTCATAGAACACGTACACTAACTAAGTCGTAGGTAGACTAAAAGTGGTTCACTAAGGTACAAACTACAAATAAAATAGTACATTACGGTTGTACTAATTACTACGTTTGGCAAAGAGTTTTTATTGTTGTTTTTATTAGAACAAAGAATGCTTCTGCAGCTAACCGTCAGTATACGAAATCGATTTAAATTTGACATTTCAACAAGGAAGATTGCGCATAATGCTTCAAAAATTATTCCACTCGACACTTGAAGCAATGCAATGCGCATGTGCATAGACTCTAAACTAAACTAAACATGTACAATCTTTGAATCGCATATACATCTGCCATCAACTAGCTTTTAGTAGTATCCGGAATTACCGTATTCGGATTTCTCTGGACAGGTACCTACCTTCGTGTTACAAGAAATCCACTTTTGCGTCAAGAAGAAAATAGCTAAACAATTTATATACACATAAAGTAGGTACATAAAATAAACGATTTATACTAAGCGGTTTGTACTAGAATTCATTAAAGTTGCACCTTAATGGGACAGTAATTTAATTAACCCACACTTTAATCGGTTTAAATAGTGGTACGTAAAATGAAATAGGGCTACCAATTAGATAAAACAAAAATATGCACGTCAAAAAATGACTTGAAAAATGATAATATAACTTCCCAGTACCTATTTTTTCATTTTATAGTTTCAAGGAAGACGATTTAAAAAAAAAAATCGTCTTCGGACACACGACAGTCGCAGGCAATGGCTAGTACCATAATAGAGACGTATCTAAACCAAGTCTTAACCCATTAAATTCCATGTCTAGTGAGGTGATATAGTCGTACATGCAACCCGACAATAACGAAGACAATAGACATTCGATTACGTACAATAAAATAAATTGCTATTGGATACAGCGTTCACCGGACCAATATGCCGGTTACAACTAAATTGGTTTGTAAAGCAGCCATTTCATTTTCGCGTTGTATCCGCTGTTTGTTCTAGTTATGAAGGCAACTGCTTTGTTATTGGTGTTATTTTGTTTTGAATGTAAGTTTGAGGTACAGGTTAAAGAATAAGATTTTTAGTTGGCTTCACCTTTCTAGTAAGTAGTAAGGTTCTCCCACACATATTTCTTTAACAAAATCGATTTGTCTGCTATTATTATCTACATAAATTACGTAAAAAAATGGTTTGGTGATCTTGACAGTTGCAGAGTGTTTAGTTAGCACAGTACAGTGGTTCGTGTCATCCAACCTCCGTAGTGCTATTACAAATCCAAGAAATGGCAATAAGCTGGCGAAATGGGGCGATACTATGATTGACCTATGAAGAATGGCTCGTTTATAGGTATGAGGCAATTCAATCAATTTTAAAATATTTCACCTTTTTTAACCAAACCTCACCACTGTTGGTGAATTCCGCAACCATAAAACATAACGTTTCCCATATAAACGGGATCCAGGCGGATACGATACCCGTTACTCGGAATGGACTCGTATGTAAAGCGTTTGCGCAAATTGCATAGGTCCACAACTCGACTTCATAACGGCTTGTGTCTACAATGAGCGCGACAATCCGGAAGACTCGATTTGTGTAGATTGTTATACGGTGCACCGAGTATTACTATTGTAACTATACTAGTTACGCACGCAGCTCCAACCGGTGCCTTGATTACGTAAAAAGTTTTACAGTGACACTGCATCCCTTTCCCGCATACTATATTTTTTCATATTTTTCTTGTTCTTTTTGATATTTATCATCGTCTCTACGTAAACGTCTACTGGTGAACTATGAAGCTACAATTAATCGTCTTCTTCTGTCGTGACGACATCAATCCTCAAAAGCTCATGCCGTGGTATTGTTTTTTTTTTTTAATTTGATCGGCGGCAAACGACCATACGGATCGCTTGATGGTAAGCGATGACCGTCGCCCATGGACACCCGCAACACCGCAGGAGTCACAAGTGCGTTGCCGGCCTTTTAAAAAGCAGTACGCTCTTTTCTTGAAGGTTTGAAGGTCGTGTGGGTCCGGAAATACCGCAGGCGATAGTTCATTCCACAGTTTTGTTGTGCGAGGCAGAAAGTTTTTAGTATAAAGATTAGCCAGTCAGATTCATAATAAACGTACCAGCTGAATAAAGATACTGTCATATATAAGAATATTGCCTTTAGCACCACACTTGGACGTTCTGATATGTTAACTGCTATCATCAGATTTGCTTGGAGATCACACACTGTTCAAGTTATTTGTTGGCTGGCCCTTAAATTAATTTTACTTCTTGAGATAGGTTGTGGTAAGTGAAATATATTTGACTCTGACACCAAGTAGCTATCATCAACATTAAAAATCCCGTGGTAATAAAAATTTCATTTCATTTGGCAACACCTGACCTGATGGTAATTGACGATGATGCTGAGGATTGATCATCATCATCATCATCATCATCAGCCAGAAGATGTCCACTGCTGAACGAAGGCCTCCCTCAAGGGGGGGTTTGCCATAATCCCCACTGACTGGCTTGGGGATCGCAGTGGCTCACCGATAAGTGAGAGGACGCTGCTGCCCGTCCTCCAGGCATCCGGAGGATTGATCACGTTACTTTATTACCAGTGACGAACAAACACAAATCCAAACTGCATGATATAGCTTAGTCCTTATAAACTTATAAGTGATACTCCACCCGGTATACCGTTTGCAGTTATTTATTAGTGTGCGTGCAAACTCTAATTTATATGGTGGGTGTCGAAGTGATTTGTAAGTGGGCTTTGTTATAGACGATGCCATAGTTGCATTAGGCTAGCTATAGATATCGTCTGCACACGTACTTGTTTCACATACTAATGTATTGTCATATTGAACAGTTGTATATTGTCCGTGAACATTTTAGAGGGTTTTAGATCTCGTAATAAACAGTTATAGACTGACGAATAATTTAGTATATATGATAAAAATATACAAAACTGGCGGACCTGACAGACATTTTCCTGCCCGGAACTGTCCTAAAAGCAGCGCCACCGCACACCACAGCAACATCGCAAGTTCGATTGCCGCACGGAACAAATATTATTTGTATGATCTACAGATAGTAGTTTCGGGTCTGGCTGTGTGTGCATATGACATGTATATTTTTAAAACTGTAAAATCTTATTTTGAAAATATAAATTCCTCTCAGATCCGAAAATATTGTACTATCTGTAGACCATACAAATACTATTTGTTCCGTTTTTACAATTTTTAATTTATTTTACATATCAACAGTCTAAAAACAATTAGACAATTTCATTAATAAACGAACGTTTTAGATTGTATTCTACTAAATACAAATCTAGAAACAAGAAAAAATAGTCCCAAATTGCAATTATCGTTGTTCGAAGACACATGTAAAATTACTTTTTAAACAAACTGTACCTATCTACTGTTATAGGTATCTATAGGACAACCAAGACAAATTACTAACAATCTCTTCAATTTTATTCCTTTTCACAAATCTCTAACAGGGAAAAAATTACACCTTTTATTTCGAGCAAAATAATGGTGTTCCTATTCAATCAGAAAAATGTTTAGCACGACATTCAACCTTCCATACAAAGGTAAGTAGCATTTAGTAGACGTTAAACGAAGTTCTTTCCGTTTATGTAAATTCAATACGCACTTACTGGTTTTTTACTTGTTTATAGATCTTTTATCTTGGAGTGGAATCTAGGCAGGATTGTATGTGGTAGACTGTTTTAAGACCTTGAATAAGATGTTTCGTTTAAACGAGTACTTACACCTTCGGTGAGCTTCGGCCATGATGCTATTTAATTGCATGTTTTATGGGATTGTTAGTTGAGACCTTTCAACAGATGCATTTGTTACAGAACGTTTGTTAGGTGTTTATGTATATTTAAATCAAGGCAAGACAATACAACGTGTTTTAACGTATATCAAGAAAAACGCAATACTTAATTTTCTATATTTATTTCGGTACGTACAATAAAAGTACTTGTAAGGAGATCTCAATGTAGGTCAAAGAACCATTGGCTGTTGTTAAAGCCGACACGAATTTCATTATTTTAACCACCGAGGATGTCAAAGAAGAGCGAAACGTAACTTATTATTGTTTAATTACTTAATTACTTTAGTTTAATTAATTGTTTTTTATAAATTAAAACATGCAAATTTTATTCATATTTGTAACGAATTATCAAAGGATTTTTTAGGTTTGTAAACAAAAAAATACTTCTCAATGCATCTACTTATGTCACCGACTGTACAACTCTAGACACACTGTAGACACACAACAAGAAAGCTTCTTATAGCCGATTCAATTTACTCTCCAGTCTATTCCGAAAAGACATTCCCGTCGCCATAAACCAACTGCGATTCGTAAGCAATCGTGTTACAGATGCAAGTCGGGGTAAAACGACTGCTTGGCTGTAAACCAAAGCCATTACATATCCACGACACTTTGACACAGGATCTCAAACGGTTGTGGTGGCTGATGGTTATAAAACATTCCGGTGTTACTTCTTTATTTCTTAGGTTAATAGTTTTGTTAGTGTCCTATTACGATTTTATGGGGTTTGCGAAGGTGAAATGTGATGTTTTTCTATTTTTAGATTGGTTACAGAATTGAAATAGTGTTTCGCTGAAAGCTCTCTTTGGAATTATATTTTAAGTAACGGTCTAAGGCTTTCAGACTGTCCATCATGCTGGTCTGTTGTAAGTTGGCGGTCTGCATACACCATCAAGAACATTTTAATGTCCAATGTTCTCGGTAACAGTTCTCATCCACTTAAAAATTCGAGAAGTCCGAGTTGGATTCGAACTCAGACTCCTGTATGGAAAGCTAGCGTGCAAACGCTAAACTATCACTACTCATTAACTTAAAATAACTTTACACCGCATCGCTAAAAGGTCGTGGGGAAATATTGCCGTGGCTGAATAAGAATGTCTCTAAAACAACGCATAATTGGCGTTGTAGTATAACAGATTAATCGTCCCACTAATCTTAACAATCATTTTCCCAATAAGAATAAGCTACACTTCAATTATCGAATATCGAAACCACAGCTAACAAAACATGACGTAATTAACACGATAGATATTCATATATATTAGCAATCCGTAATACATGAAAGCCTATAAGCCATATCAGAGATAATCTGAGATAATATTGATCAAACATAGAACCGCTTGATAGAAAAGCACAGAAGGCCTACTCTCATAAGAATTGGAAGCACAATAGTAGTATTAAACACTGCGCACACCTAATCATACAAAATCGAATGGCGACCACAAATCAGAGATTACGCAGTAACAGCCATCTGGTTAGTACGCATCTTTACCAATAAGAAACGCCGAATGCTGTCGATACGTAAAATTTACACTCAACAAAGCAGAACAAAGACATTGCTAAATAAACAGATTACGCGGCGAAGATCGTCAGGTGTTGCTGAGTGCAAACATGTACTTGACGCTGTTGCTCCTTACAATGTGGAAATCTATGAACGAAGTAGAACTTCTGTAGATATTCAATTATATGGTGTAGTATCAGATCAAAATTATGTATTTAGGTATAGAATACGTAATGATTCCGCTGTGTATTTATGGTATATTAAACGCCAATATTGGTCATGAGTGTGGTACGGTAATACACTTATTAAGACACTAGAGGCGCCCGCCAGCGAGAATCAAAAGATTTTCTTTTGTGTCTACTTGGAGTCTATAGACGGGATACGGGAGGATGTTACCATTAGATATTATGTTCTTAGTTGCGTTCACAACGTGGGAAAAGTACTAGATATAAATAGTGATTTTTTTTAGTAACTTTGGTTATCATTGTACAGTGTACACGCATTGTGAGGAGGTTCCTTTCTCTGAGGAACTTCCTTAGCCACCAAGCTTGATGGCAAAAAGAGGGGCGACTGCTTAATATTTTTCACTGATTACTTTGAGACCCATTGAGGGTCTCCTTTTCTCATTTATCCCGAATCGTTGTGATCTGTCTGGTCTACCTTACAATGTGCGTATGAGTATACCAACCTATCGTTTTCCGGGAACCACACGGTTGTATAGCTTGCTATTTACATTTTATACTTCGATGCATTAAGCAGCAAAATTCCTTGAAACAAGACTTAGTAAACTATTGATTAACAGGTATATATATTAGCTATGTATAGTACAAGCGGTGTTATTTACTTACAGCACGTGAGCGGTATTCCGGCCGTGGACAATGGTCCTTTCAGCGATGAACAGAAGCCGACAACGGTATTGTGGACCGGGAGCGTGGATAGAATATTTTGTTTTGAATGTACAAATATTATGTAAATTACGAGAAAATGTATGAGGCTGGCTTTTTTATTAGATGGTTGAATCTGTGAAGGTACACCAAGTTCAGACCTACTCAAATAAGGCAGCGATGCTAGCTCACTTGACAAGAAGGTTGGTGATACAAGACCAGTCGTCACGAAAGAATGGCAAGGGCTGGCAAATCAAAAGTCTGCTGGTCATCAAACCTCACTTGCTTAGTGAGAGAGTTAGAAGTGGGATTTGGGATCGTTCTCCACAAACGTACATCTCATGAGAAGGATATAAAGTTACGCTTACGTTGTCTACATACGATATAATAGTCACAACTATTAATTAGTATTAACATCTGACATTCATATACCAAAGGTTCTCGCAACAACATTTACTACACACACAGATATAATTGGTTACAGGTTTACAGCACCAAACTCCCAACTCCCGTACCACTACCGTCATAAGCGTCATGTTTGTTCGTAATTAACGACGCATGTTCTTATAAGAACATTGTTTTAATGTTCCACCCTCGGACGGGCTCGATAAATAATCACCACTTGTGTGGCAACGAGATCTGTGACGTCACACAAGTAATACGAGGAGCTACGAGAAATGGACAATGCAGATATTGTTCTGATGCAGATAAGCTATTGTAATATTGGTGCTGACGCACAGTTGGTGTTTGGGTTGTAGAGTAAAATTGTATCAGATTATTGGAATATATGTCAGGTGTTGATAGCGTAACATGCTCCAGACATTTTCAGATGACTATTATTTTTTATGAAAGATTATTTATTTTATGAAAGCCTACATCTTGTGATGTGCATGTGTGGGTGCGTCATATGACCCGGGTACATCTTAAAACTGCGGCCAGACAGCGGAGGACGGGCAGCAGCGTCCTCTCATTAATCGGTAAGCCACTGCGATCCCCAAGCCGCCTGCCAAACGTGGGGATTATGGCACCCCCCCCCTTGAGGGAGGCCTTCGTTCAGCAGTGAATGTCTTCTGGCTGATGATGATTATGTGTGGGTGCAATATGCGGGTTAGCGTTAACTATTTTCTAAGGATCACCTAACGTGTTACGAAACTTTTTGCAGCCTTAGTTCATATCGATTGATGACTGATAATTTTTGATGGCAACACTTAAGTTTAACAGGTAACACTGGTAATTGAAGCTTGAAAACAACCGAAGCTCACAGTTATAATTTTCAAAACCAAGATAGCAAAATTCTAAATCGATATATAGTAGAATAATTTGTTCGCAACATGGAATTTCCCTTCTCAATAATTCCTAACATTATAAAACCGTAAGTAGGTACAGACCTTGAGTATAATGAACCAGTATAAGAACGGGAACGTCTAGCGTGTAGTGTGGCAGAACACGGTAATTCCTTGTCATTATAGTATTATTTATAACCGGAGCAACTCAGCCCGACTCAGGCGCAGTAGAAAGGCGAAGCATGCGCTAGAGTGCATAGATTAGCGATGCAGATGCGCGATAGCTCTGAATTATGTTCATTAACATTTTACCTGGTTACGACACTATAAAATATTCTGAATTAAGTTGTAAAGAATATGTTCTGTTCAGATATTATCTGCTAAATGGAACATAAATAGCCTGCTATATTTTTAACTTATACAGACTGTTCTTTTTCTGTGATAACTACCACTTAGATACTCTACTGCATAAATAATTTTATAATACCTAGATACAAAGTTTTCAAATAACTTTATTATTATAATACACTGAAAGACACAGCTGTCCCGTAATTTAATTATCTAGTTCTTTTGCAGTTTTTATCATCAAATTTCTCTCGGCTTTAAAACTTTAATAAAGTAAAATTAAAAATTACGAGTTTGTCCTATCAAAGCAATTCGAACAACTATTATAATAATATTATAACTTTTAGTAATTCGTTAACAAATTCATTTTAATATAAACAGGGTTTTGTTTGCAATTTCGTTTGCATAGAGAACATAATGAATACCTCCATAGAAAGTACAGCTGTGTATTTTATAATAATTCAGGATTTATTTTCAGTGTTCCATGTAAGGATTTTATTAAATTTAATTCAGCATCTGAACTTTATAAAAAAAGGATTGCTTCCATGATAGTTAAGTAAATTAGTCTAGTAGTCGCAAGGTTGAGGTCATGGTTTCGATCCACGGGATCAGTAAAGCTTTATTGAGTTTTTCTGCATAGAAATTCTCAATAGCAGCAAGAAGGTTGGAACTGTACCCTGATAGATGACAAGCCCTTCCCTTATTACTTGCGACTTGATAACAGCATTGGCGAGTGGATGCACAATAGAACAACTCTGCCTAACCCTTCGGAGTGTACATTTTTTATGTTATGTAGCAGTATTCATTTCTACATTCGTTAAATTTACTTGATCTATGGCCGTGTCCGTAACGCCGGCGGCGAGTGAACCTGTTCCCCAGTGAGAGCAGTCATACGTCATTGGACAGCCTCAAAAATTATTCCTGCATTATATAATAAATCATAGTAAACCGGTAATTAAGTCAGTAATAACCAGAACCTCCAAATAAAAAGAGTTCTATAATTTTTTCACATTAAATAACCATTTCGGCGGTACCGCTCGGCCTAAACGATCATCGATAAAGTTTTTTGTAGTTCGTTTCCTGTACGCACATTATAAATGAATGAGAATTAAATCTTATAACAATGTTGAACGACTTTTGATCGAAATTGTACAAACTCTAATGGGTCTAGTTAATTATTCATATTCCAGCTTGTTTGTAACATCTGTTTATCTAGTTCTAGCTTTTGCTTGCGAGTTCGTCCGCATTACCTGCAATGTATAATTTATAGCCTATAGCACTAAGGAATAATATAGCTTTCTACCAATGAAAACCTTTTTTAGAATCGGATCTTCAGTTCTGGAAATTGTCCCCTACATATAAACTTACAAACGAATTTTACCTCTTTATAATATTAGTATAGATGGATATTTTCTAAGGTGGAATTTTTTTGTGTTAGAAAAGTATTAACCTAAATATTTATCTAAAAAGTGTATCTAATGGAAATTGACACTGTAAAGAGTCTAGAAAATATAAATAATATAATGTTAATTAACACAACCAAAACACATCATTTTACCAAACCACTTACGCCTCACATCACTCGCTAAGACCAACAAATCATCCAGACTCATTCGCTCAAGAGCCGCCAAAGATCAGTCAAGCCAGCAAAAACTGAGAGATCCCTCAATAAATCATAAAGCTAATCGGCTGCAATACAGAAGCCTTTCTAGCGGCTTAATCCCAACGCCCACATCACATCATGGTAACTTATTACACGCCTTTAGAACCCCGCGTCGTTTCAATGGTAATTTGCCTTAATAACTTTAAAAACTCATTAGGTATGTTTTAAGAATCCGTTGCATGATTACTTGGTAATTTTCACACCGACATCGACATATGGAAAGGCGATGGACGCTGCACAAGCAAAGATGCGTAGGTCAAAATTGGTTGGACAGTCGGGATTTAAATTTTTCAGTGTTGTGGAATTTAAAGATACTAGATATTATTGAAACTAGAAATATTAACATAAGAACTGTAAAATGACTTAAAGGTAGTAGATAAGAGAAAGCGATATATTGACAGATATTTATAAATGTACTTTTTAGACTTAAATTCCTATACTTACATACCATTATTTTATTTTAAATACTTGAGACACTGTGTCTTAAGTATTTTAAATGACGTTGAAGTCACATACCAACAAATGAATCTCAATTTAACTCACACAACGAAATCCGCTTAAAGTTCAAAATGTAAATGACAGTTCTAAACACACCGACTTCACTAATGAATTCTTTACTCACGAATCACGATCAAGTTGGTTTACTGCTCTTTGCATACATAATGTCAAAGTTGAATAGAGTCATTCCCATTGAACACGCTTTATCTGTGTTACGGTTATTATAGAAAGTGTGACATAAAATTTTATTAGAGCTCGTGTATCAAGTGATAACAAATTTCAAACTATTACGCAACTAGTAATAGGTTTTCGACATTTTCATTTGATAAAACCGCTTGGATGTAAATTATGGGTGTGGTTTATTGAAAGTATTGTAAATTGAATCTAACTATTTGGAGAAGTTATTGGTCCTAACTTTCCAATAAAGTAAACACTTCCTAGTGAAATATGACTGTCACTTTACTTTTCACTTTAACTACATACATAGTTTTAAAATTATTACAATATCAAAGATAATGTTTATTTGCCGTATTTGTCTTGTCCATAAGCAGGCAGTCTTACTTAAGTACCCTGGGAGCTCGAAAAAAGTAATTTCAATTCTATTACTATTTTACATCCTGATGATAAAAAGACCAAATAAGAAGCAAATAAATCACAATGAATGAAAACTTACAGCAATAAAAGCACAAACTTAAACAGAGCACCGATTTACTCCAATCCGATACATTTACACTGTGAAGAAAAAATAATCGTAAAACGTAAAAAGCGGAATGGGACCTTTCGAAGTAGGCAAGTTTCAAGGCTGCTGGTAAAGGCTCCTGAATAAATTAGTTTTTGGAACGGCCAGAGCCAATAAAAGTTTTAAACAAAAGAATCATAAAACGAACAGCCAAACTTCGGTAGCAAGCAACAGGAGTACTGGAATGATTTACGATGAAAGTGGGACACAATTGGCTCAAACTTTTCAAATAAACTAGCAATGAATAGACATAAACATGTGTTCGTTGGCAAAGCTTTCCCTCCGTGTTTAATGAGGGATGTAATACAAATTGACGACACGGTTGGCGCAGTGGTTAAGCGATTAGCTTTCTGCGCTACGTGTCGCGGGTTCGATCCCCGCACGGAACAAATATTTGTATGATCTACAGATAGTTGTTTCGGGTCTGGTTGTTTGTGCATGTGACATGTATGTTTGTAAACTGTACCCACGATACAGGAGAAATCCTAGTGTGGGGCAATGTTTTTTAAAAAAGAAAAAGAAAGAAGAAATGTGACAAGACGAGGAAAATATCGCCTTGGTTTTATATCTTGGTGCTACTTAGGATGAACAAAATATACTATGTATATTCCAAATACAATAATTTTATTGGATACTCTGTAGAAGAGAAATGTACTCAAGTTCAAATATTATGAGATTTTCATTGCTCTTCAGTTTGTCCTTTCCCTTCTGTTTGGATTCAGGATCTCGAAAATGTCCAAACTTCACGAATTTGGAAGTGAGAACCAACGCTTTACTCAGTCATAAAGTTTAATAGAGGTAACATCTATTTCGCGTCGTGTTTATAGTTTTCTATTAATAGCATCGGCTGATCCCACTGTCTCTACAACGTCGTTGTTTGCATAATAAACAGTTGACAGCTGATAAATTTAATTTTCTGTCTTCAAACTCACATACTAAACGCGCGGCGCCAATATCTTTACTATCATTCTGTCCACACATCACACCTCCCCCACTTGTACTTCAATTTTTTGCTCTAGCAACCCTAGTAAACAATGGGCGAATTAAATTTTATTTGATGTCTACCGACAGCTACCGAATAGTTCGGATGGGGTCGAGATCGGTTCGTATCTGTTTGGCATAAACAGGACGTCACGAATAGTCACGATTTACGCTACTGTACAATATAAGTTGCTTTGATAGTGGCTATAAAAGCAGCGGCATCGGCAGGGGCGGCGGCGGTGTAAGCCAAGAGAGAATAGAAGAGACTGTAGCAACCTTGGGTGTAAGTTCTCTTTTCAAGTGACGTAATTGCTCTTTTTTTTTGTTTAACGGTTGTCATTGTTTACTCAGTCTATTCAATGACTAATACGGCGTCATATTTTATCATGAGATTCTGAAATAGGACCATAGTGGCTACGACTTATCTGTAGAATACTGATATTTATCCGCATCAGCCTAGGCAATAAGCAGATCACAGCATATTAAACTGGTCCCTCAATAACTGCTGCAAACTCTTTGGACATTGAAACACCTAGGTTTTTTTCCTGGAAATCGATTTTCTTGATTATTTGTTTATTATTACTTACGCAGCGTATACATTTACAAAAAATCATACCAATATAAATATGCTTTGTACTACACTAAATTGATTTCGTCATAATATTATTACTAGCTATTCCAACCGCTGTTTTAAAAGCCTCTGTCGGCCTGAAGCATGAACATCGGTTCTGGTCTGGTGGTTCCGCATGTGTAATGCCGACAGTGGTAAAAAAACCGATTTAACAATCCCTTATAGCTTTTTTGTCGCATAATCTGTGGCGCTATCTTTTGAGTCTGGAAATTAAATACTGCACGGTACTACGTTTTACAACTTTTCGATGAAGAAAGATATAGTGACGCAAAAAGTTACGAGACATTGTTATTTTAATTGCAACTGATTCAAATTCAGAACATGTGACCATGCAACTATTCTTTGATTTGATAGACACACGAATAGGAAGGAATATAAAAAAGGAAATTTATATGCAACACTGACACCAGTCCTGTCTTAGTCATACTAGAATAACGGTACAGAATAAAAAAAATAAATGATAAAGAATTATGCATTTTTGTGGAGCCCGCTCAACTTCAAAATTAAGTTCGTGTTTACAATATTATAATAAGACCTTTGTCAGCATCAAAACAAAAGCGTAACGACGGGCATCCCAAAATATCGTAAAGCTTTTGTCGCTCAGCTCCTCATTATAAAACAGAAGCTGAAATTACCATTGTTCCGCTGTCAAAACTCGCTGAATGGGAAAAAATGTTATATGTAACAATGTCGCAATAAACTTAGAAACACATTTTACAACATCCCAAATATTTCTACGCCGGTAGCTCTACGACTTTTGTCTTTAGATACGACGGGGCAGCGTTTATGGCCCATTTCGCCTTATTCTTTCACGGCGCGAGCTATTTTATTTTTTTGTCGTATCTCTTAAATAAGACATAATGTTCTTAGAAACGGGACATTAGAATGGACCCGGGCGAGGCTTTCTCTTTTTGTGAGGGACACGTACGGACGATTTTATGGTCAATTGTTTTACTTAGACGTCGACGTGGCAAAAAGACTGGTTGCTGTGATGTTAAAGTTGATTTAGACTCATGTGCCGCGTGTGTCGAACGTATTGGAAATGAAACGTGTTTCACGCTCCGATGAATCTTTTGTATCGATAATGTGACGAGAGGTAATCACTTTATTCGATGCTATAAAAGGTGTATTAAAATCACGCTTCGAATTGTCTCGTTTTATTGTTTTGTTTTTTTCAACGAAGTGTGCCATGTGTTATGAAATATTGTGATGGTTAGTTGAATGCATTGTTGTTGTTAAAATAAATAATCGGTATATCTTGATTTAAAATATTGATTGTTTTCGTTACGGTCGACAGACATTGTGAAACTAATTGATTTTCCATAACTTTATTTCCTAGTAGTTAATGCCCAATCTTCTGAGAAATCCGATTCTTACAGTTGATTCTATGTTATAACAATGCAGATGGACGTCCCTGCCTGATCAGCTCATTATTAGTGGGCATGAACAAACATCGCGTCGCCTGTCGTAAGTACCGGACAAAGGTTGCCTAAAAAGAGAATATAAATATATATTTGCATATTCCAGCAGTGGCAAGATACTAGCTGAATAGACGGGCATTTTTTTTTTAACTAATTTTTACCGCAACCGCCGTAGGTCGGTATTATTTGAATTGGGCCACCAGATAATTGTCCACCAAAGAATTTATCATTACAAAGATACTCAGGCGATCATAAAATGAAAGTGATACTTACCAAGCTTGTCGTAAATTTAATTATTTGCGTATTACCGATAAATTAAACAGTACGCAATTAGTTTTACGAATTAAGGTGAAACAACCAGTTTATGAAACAAGGTGCAACAAAAACACAAATTTAATTATTAAAACGGTAAGCTTCCATGACGACATTAGAAATAGAACACGCAAATTTGGTTGATAAACGTTCTAGCAGTATTTAGACTAAATACATATCTTAATATAATAACACGGAATATAAAAACATGATTCGTATAACGAATCTCGATTCTTGATCTTACTTTGTCAAAATGATATTAATTTATTATTCAGGGAGGTAAAAACTAATGAGATACGAATAGATATATTAAACGTAGATTTCACAAAAAAGACTTCAATATATTAACAATAAACTGCAGGCACTGTTTTGCTTCAGAGATTCCTAACTCTACAAACAATATAAGCCTGATGCCATGTAGTGTTTTCAATATTTTGACATGTTTAGCAATAGCCGAGTATTAGCTGTCTGACTCCCACTGAATCCGCCGTTACTGACAAAATTATAGCAAAGTTATGTTCCTACCCAATATTTAAATGAATGCGTGACATCAGCTTAGTCACAGAGTCGACAAAAAATCTAAAAATTATGGAAAGTCCAGTAATGAGCACCATTTTATTGAACAGAGAGAAAGTAACGACATCATTTGAATGGTCCTACTGGAGCGTAACCGATTTGCCAAACGTTTATAACGTATGGTTTTGAATTTCAAAAACCACAGAGTGAAAGTTTCGTGTATCTAGATCAAAATTGTTGTGAATGGGATTTTTACGACAGGTGCGAATGATGTGTGAATGGTAGCAATTGAATGAATAGCGTTGAGAAGTTTGATGTGAATGTGAGTGATGATTGGAATAATTCGCACGCGTGGCGTCATTTGTGTTTTTACTATACTTAAGTAACAAGATTCAGAAAAACTTAAACAGCTTCATTAATATGAGGAATCCTTCTTTACGTAAATGTAAGTGTTGTGATTAATGATGTGGTAGTAAAACTTAAAACTAGGCAATGACTGAAACTTTAGTTCTTCATATGAATGAATTCTTCAAGCAACGTAGAAAATCTTTTGTATACGAGTCCCAGGATCCGTATATAGCTAAATTGATTTTTGCGCGTATGATTCTGAATGTAATAAAGTCATTGACTTATTTAAATGTTATGATAATATAATTGCACACAATCGTTTGTTTGTGTGTACCTATGTGCTTTGAATCACTTATATCGTAATACCTACCTAATGGATATCAGTACCTAAAGTAAAGGCCATAAAAAATAGGAAATCGTGCAATTTTACAAGGTACCAAATATCCCGATCCGATCTTTTACACTCAGAAATTGTCTAAAAGCAAAACGAAGCCAACCATCAAATGGTTAAATAAAATCGTAATTTATATTGGTCACACTTGTTTATGCGTAAATAATAGAAAAGTATTTTCAAATGGAGAACGTCTATAAACAGGTTTTAACGACAGAGGAAATGATCTCAACTTTACTCATAAAAGACGCAGTAAGTGTCAGGTAAAAGCAGAGTTGACAAAAATTCTGCACTGGAGTGATGAATTTACTTTATGTTAAAGCTTAGGAGAAATACTATAATACTTCCACTTTAACAGCCTAGTAAAATGGATCATAATGACCAAGTTGAGAATAAAGAAAAATATCTGGAAATTGTCTTATACTTCTACAGTTTCCTACACGTCCTGGATAAATTTCAGAATAACACCATCAGTTTTAAAATAACATCCTGTATTCTCAACAGAGGTATACAAAGGTGTACTCTGTAAATGATGGGGGGTAGACCTACTGTAAATTAACGAGAACAATTCCCAACCCAAGGCTGCTCTGAAGCTCCTTCCCGAAGAACCTGACCAGATTTCAGCAACCACCCATAGAGTCTAACCCAGTTGATTAGGTTTGGGAGCCGTTCTTGCAACCATTATTAATTCATCTGGTTACGTCATATAGGGACCTTCAAAATAATAGATTTTCTATTGTTTATACTATAGGCAGCTTGACGAGTTACGCTATTAATGGTTTAATAAGGGTGATAATAATGTAATACTCGAAAGTATTTGTTGAAGGGATCATTCTTTAATTTGGATTAAGTATGACACTCATAAATGCCCCTTTTTGTTCCTATTGAGATAGTTATCAGCTGAAGCAAAGTACTACGTATTTGCAATAGAAAAAGCTGATAAAAACATACAATCCCCGTTCGCCCACCACTAAACTTTATTACTATCCATTGGTCAAACATTAGTGTTGTTAATTTATAGCAAATAGCAAACAGTTGGAATTGCTATGTCATCGCGAAAATTAATGACTCGTTGAATCAACCTGCATTCGGCTAAAATAGCTTTTGTACTAACAGTTTAAAGACAGCTTGTTTGCGAACTTAATGACTTTTATGTCAGTTTCAAAAGCATTGATTCTGAAACAAAGAAATTAGTACAAGTAAACATGAAAAGATAAACACACTGGGTTTAATGACACTTTACAACGATCACCAGACATTATCAATAGCCTTTATAAATACACTCACTCAGCGACTAATCAGGGAACTATATCTAAAGCTTATAAGGTTGAAATTAGACAAGAAGGTTGTAGGCATTTACGAGAAATTATTCTTTCAAGTATTTGCAAGCGAGAGACCCAAATTAGGCGCAGTGGTTCAGGGATCGACTGCTGCGCTACATGTCGCGGTTTCGATTCCCGCACGGAACGAATTTTTATATGATCTACAACTATTTGTTCGGAGTCCGGGTATTTATGTATGTGAATACATACAAATTTGTGTTTGTAAACGCACCCACGATACAGGAATTATACTTAGTGCGGAGCACTGCTTCAATGAAAAAAATTAAGTAAGTTCACACGGCAAAAATTACCAGAATCTGTAAAACCGACACAAAGAGGGAACATAAATACCGACCTTCTAATTCACAAGAAATATGTATCGGAATGCAACCGATTCATAAATTACCACGAAATAAAACAAATAATTAGTGAAACTTGTATTATTTTGATGTCATCAATTTTAATCGAGGCGCTACTTTTACATTTGTAAAGGAATTCTATATTATTATAAAGGAATAAAGTGCCTCTGTAGCGTACTTGACGATTTTGCATAGCAATCAACTTTAAAAAAATATTTAAAGCTATTATTCTTGTAAATTGTTATATCGAAGTTACGAAAGGTCATATTTTGATTTATACGGTTTTGTTCAATGTCGAATGACAGATATATCAAACTAATATTTTGTTGGTACCGTTAATATCTAAAAAAATGAAAGAAAATTTACTTTCTTTCTTCCGTTCATCTCGAAATATTTTCAACATACACTGTAATATTAAACTGGCTGAATAATAAACCATTCGAATGTTTTGTATAACTCAAAAAAGGCACAACACTATCCGAGTACATAACTTTTAATTATTTATAAATCGAGTTTGATTGTAACACGTTCGGTTTTCAAAAATATTACTGTTATTTACACAAAACACTAATTTGAGTCTTAATGTTACAAACATAAGGTTGAAATTGGATCGTAATTTTTATAATACTTTAGTAGTCATGTGTCCAGTTGAATATAAACAATATCTACGTAGCTGCCAGCAGTCGTTATTTTATAACACTGCCAATTGCAAAGTATCTTTAAACACGAGAGGAGATAAAATATTATTTATACATTATTTTTTATTGTTACTACTGATAGAGACCTTAGATCACGTCGGAATCGTTACATATTTCATTTAAAGAGCGATATTTGATAGGTGCAGTCTCTTTTTGTTGAATAAAGAATGCCAAGCTTCATATTCTTTTATAAATGTTATATGATTAGTTGTTAACATTGAGTCTATGTTTATACCTTTCTGTTTAAACTGAGAAAATTCTACGTTTTTTACAGCCAGAATTTGAATCTCTATTTAAAAATGGAACGGATTTTGTTAACGAATTAGTTTAAAAAAATCATTCATTAAAGCTGGAATATTTGGGAACACATAACATATAACTATGGATATTATTCTTAAGTCTAATTTAATTGGATTAAACGATATCAGCTTAGTATAATATAAAAAACAACATAGTTTTTATCTAGTTCCATCTAGCTAGGTTTTAATTGCAAAAAGTGTAGTTGAGAGGTCGTAATTGAATCGCGGTGTCGAGCTCAGTTTCAGTTTGAAATCTAATTTAAATCTTCTATCAGCATTTTGACATTAAATTAGCTTGAAAAAATGCTATTAGGAATAAAATGTGGCAGTTGTTGAAGGATCTCTCTCTCTAATATACAGAATTATATAAGTTAATATAATAAGTTTTACCTATAGAATAAGTTAACTAGTATTAAAATTGTCCATATTTATAGAAAATGTCCAAAAATTTGGCATGCACATATGCACAAACACCCTGACACAAGCTGAACAGGATTAAAATTTTCCAATGATAACCATGTTTTTAATTCTTATAATACATTAGTATTATAAGAATACAGCCCAGACTTATAAAATATATACCCAAAAATATAGCCCAGATATTATAAAAACCCAGCCCAAGACTGTACAATACCATTAATGTTCTCAAAATGAGAAGGGATAGGCCTTAATCCATAAAATTAAATTTTTCATTTTCCGTAACACACTTCGAGGACTCACGGGTGACTCATTTTGAATGGTTTACCCAATCGCTACCGTTCCAAAAAAAAATTAAACTTATTCTTCCACGAGTCCATAAAACACCGGTGATTTAAAACGCAATACTCACCAGGAACTAGCCATCAAACCACTAAAAACAATTGAAGCGTGGCTATAACACTCTCATTCTTAGTCAAATCAGATACACTATGAGCTAATATGGTATTAAACATTCAAGCCCAGGAGTTTGTGTTAAGCCGCCTGACAAAGGTGACTGTGGTCACGATCCTCAACGGATGTGGCGTCCGGTGCCACGGGCTTATAGAAAAAATAATACTTATAGCTGATGGATGATTTTGTAAAGAAACTTTAAGGATACGAGTGTTAAAAGTGATTTATGTGCAGAGAGAAGGCTTAATCAGTTGAGGTCATTGGGAGCCGTTCATTATCGTTTTCATAAGTTAGTAATACCTAATGCATTTTAGAGTAGATAATTTCTCTTCAAAAATGTAGAAAATTGTAACAAAATTATATTGTACAGACATAATTATAATATCCAACCCTTTATCTGATCTTTTCGCTACCTTTTCCAAAACGGTAGGTACTGAGTAGGTCTAATCAAAAAGTTTTTTTCTCAAACGTTAATTATGTATATGAAGCTTATAACGAAAATAACTCACTAGTTATTTAGACCAAAGGCTTACTCACCTACGAGCTGAAAGCTATAATCTAGACACTAATCTACTAAGTGATGACAAAACTAAATTTGTAACAAAATCAGCGATTATAAATATTTTTGAAATAATTATGCATGATCTTAAAAATAGATTACGTCATACTCCAGAAAATATTAAATTATTAATTACTCAGATGCCATAAGCGCAATATGAAAGCTGCCTTAAATCAAAATCACAGCACCTAAATAACAATTCAAATTTACAAGAAAATCTCCAGAACGAACTCAAGCATTCAAGCGTTAATTAGACCAATTTGTTAATCCAAACATTCTTCTCTTATTAAGTATATCAGCTCAATGAGAAATAATTGGCATAATCAACAGCGTCGACTTGGCGACTGTCGCTAGTCGCCTTAACGTGTGTGTCTGGTTCAATTTGGTTTTGAGCCTTGACTTGTGAATGAAATTCTAGAGGGTTAGCTATATTAATAACAACATTTATTTTTTTAATATTAACGCTAGGATTTTTCTTCTATCATGGTTACATTTCACCCAAAACTGGAAGAACTATCTGTAGGCCAAATAATATTTGTTCCGTGCGGGATTCAACACGTGATATGGAGAGCACAGAGTCAGTAGCCTAGCCTCTGCTCCAATGACACCATCACCTATAGATACCTACAGATTGTATGTACATACACATACAATCTATATCACCAATTTCATCAAAAGCTTTACAAATCCACAACAAACATAAAATTAAACATAATTCAATACATGCCACCATCATCATCATCATCATCTGGTTTCCCTAATTTTTGTAGCCATTAGCACAGTGTACACAAAAGGATTCTTGGGTACGAGACAATTATTCATTCGTAATGGATACGATTCTTGTGCCGCGTTATACTAGGTGATAGGAGGTTTACTGGCTGTACGCCAGACTGAATTACGGATTATAGTGGATAATGTACTTATTTATAGCTTGAAACTTTACTATGCTAACGGGAGAACATAATTAACTTAATTTAAATGGCATTAGCGTGACTCATAATCATTATGAGCATTAAAGTACACATATACATATAAGAAGTTTTTTTTTAAGTATTGTATATTTTAAGATTCGATTCTAACTACATGTTTAGGTAAGTCATGTTAAATCGCCATAGACGTATCTTTTATGACCAATATAGGTACATACACAGGGAAATTTAAGTGTAAAATCTACATCGTATTGTATCATGAGTTTATTTCGTAAGTACGTAAAATTCTTGTAGGTGAAAAACTTAACGTAGATATCTATTTATATTCTAATCATGAAATTTTAAAATTGTAAGACATAGTTAAAATATTATACAACCTGTTCAACCTACATGAATCAGCTGATACTTACTCTGTTTTCCTTAAATTCCCAGAACCGAAAAAAAACACGAATCTTGTACGTTCCGCCGGTTGATATAGGAAGCTTACTGGCCACACGCCAAAGTGAATTTCCGATTATGGTAAATAATGTACCACAGACAATAAAATACGTCACTTTACTACTCTTTGTTCATATGTTATTTTGGTATGTTGTGTGCCAAGATTGTGTTCGGAGCCATTTGATTCAATTTTGATAGCTTTCTGTTAGTTCGAGTTTGTATGAAAATTGATTTGGGTCTGCAATTGTTGATTTGTCGTTGAGTTGGTTCAAAACATCAGTTATCATTATCTGCGGTTTGTTAATATTTGACAGTTACTATTCAAAATGAGTATGGGTTGACAGTTGTTGGTCAATGGTATTCGTACATACATATTTAGACAGACTCAAGAAAGTATCGTTTTTGTTTATTTTATTTGTGATTTTCTTGTACAGAGCAACGGTGACCTAACCGTGACATTAATTCCACTCATTAAACTCTCAAAGGTATAAAATCGGTTGAATTACTTTTATTCTAGATTTGTCTTTCTCAACTCAGTCACAAAGTCCAAATTAGTTTTGGACGTTAACTCGTTTAAACTTTTATTATTGACCAAAAGAAAATCAAGAATATTAAAGTATTAATTCTATCAAACCTTTTTTTCATTTAGAACTGAAAGAAAATAAGGTATGAGCCACAGTCGAAATAAGTTTTAAGTTATAGACGCCAAATAAGTGTTATGGGTTTGTTAATAACACTGAATAGAGCAAAAATAAAATGAATTGTGATTTTAATCCTAGAACAAAATATAATTTAAAAAGTACTATCTTCTGAAAACATATTGGACATAACCTAATCTATTCAGATATTATGAGTGTGTGTGTGTATATGTATGTCTTGTATAGTCCCTTTCTTGTAAATTGATGTCAGCTACCACAAAATTTCTTCATTTGAATATCTGAGAAAAACATGAGTCTCCACTCAAATCCATTTATATTATACATTTTGTATCACAAAACTCATTCATAATATAAATTGAGTTGAAATGGGGCATTATGTATTTTCTCTCACACGTTTTAACTCAAAGTTTGGTGAAGGGTCACGTCAATTCGTAATATGCTAGATATTGTAAAATAAGCGCTTTAAAATGAAGCTATTACATATTTAATAGAATTTATAATGAATTGGTTTGATTTAAAAATAAGTTTAACTTTGTATGGATGGTGTTAAGAGGCTGTGCATTTTAAACCTAAACTGAATATTAAAAATACCATTATAATTATCTTATTAAAAATACACGGGGTAGATAATATACATACTATAGAAATGTATGAGATAATCATATGCCTACCCCATGATCCAACAGTACCTACACGAATCTTGGCAGCTGTTTCAATATATTCTGTAAGTTGAAAAATGAATGTATGTGTATTTTATGATCTGCTACCATAATTATGCGCAAGTAAAAGTAATAGAGAGAAAAGCTAAGGCCTCAATTACATGAAACCGCGCGACCGAACGGCCCGGCCGCTCTTACCGTCACACGTCTGTCACATTACACGAGAATATGCGATGACGACGCGCTTCATGTAATTCGACTGTATATCCGAGCGGTGTGGTTGCACGGGTGTATCTAAAAAGAACCTTACTATATGCTTGTAGATTAACCGTGAGTTGGCCAGTCTGTCACCAGCTTTATAATAATTCATTAACTTCCCCCAAATATTTGTATACCATAAAATTAAATGGCAAACAGTTTGCATTAATCTGTGTAACAAAACATTGTAAAACCACATTACTTCCACAAATAAACTATCCCTACGAATAGATAATTATAAAGTTTTAACCTAGCATGATTAGGTTATATTAATTAGTACACCGATTCGTACTAATGATAATTTAACACTATGAAAAAACTGTGCACAAACCTATAATTAAATGTGTAAGTATTTAAACCCAAATCGTTGTTGAAGTTCTAACAACACGTATTTCAAAAATAGCAACTTTTCAGGAGAATGTAAGAACTGCATAATTTTACATAGACACCAATAGAATACTATTTTACATTAGGTAATTTAATTTTACGAGTTTCTATTGGATTTTGCTTGTTTCTGATTAGCTGAAACAACCCGTCTTCCGATTCTTTAGCAAATGGCATCAAAATGTCAAAACCACCAGAAAATGACTTACGTAGAATGCTAGAATTTCAACGATGAAATGTTTATGTGTAAAAAATTATAAGAAAGTTTTATTAAACCTTTCCATGGCATATATCTATGTAGTTAGATAAGGCAAGGTTAAGCCTTAATAAGTTCTGTCTACGGCTTTTTAATTCTAAAATTATATTGTTATGTGTATGTAGTAGTATGACTTTAAGTAAAGTTGAGATTATTATTGTATTATGTAGACTTCACTAAAATAGTCAAAAACATATACTCGCGAAAATTACATTAAGTGAGCTATTGTATATACTTAAAGCCAACTCTAAAGTTCATATAAATATCACAGCAGAGAAAGAGTACTAAAATCAATAAAAATTATTGAATATTCAATAAATATTTCTTGTAATCTACGATTCATAGCAAAAAAGTATTTTATGTATGACTGTGTATGTGTAATACTACGAAGTGCAATCAGCTGATGGGTATTGAACAGGAAATACTCCATGAATTTTACATTTTATAGTTATTTAAATGAATTTATTGATATTGTCCCACTGTCTGTGGTTATATAAACGTGTTTTATGACTCCACTCATCGGATTTTCATAAATATGTAAATTCTGTTTACATTTGCAGTATCATGATTGAAATATGTTTGAGCTTTTTGTTAAATTAAAATTATTGTGAGTCCATTTATTTGTTAACTCGTTTAATCAACTTCTGATATGATTGTGTACTGTGAAATTCTTTGTTAAAATGCAATGTTTGAGGTATGGACTATAATTATAAGTAGTGTAAATATTTAAGGTATGTATGTATACTTTCATCAAGTTAATAACTCCTTTATTAATATTTCAGTGTTGTTTGACTTAAATCAAATTAATCATTGCTTTATTAATATTTCTGAAAGTTATTGTGTACCTGTGGGTATGCATCAGCAAAGGATATGAAATAAAATATAAAATTATAAATCTTCATCATTTTAATTTTATTTGTATAAATAACCATATTACTGATAATAATATAGAATGATCACTTGTTTTCGCTATTTACAATCATATACTACAGCAGTCTTTAAAATTTTAATATCTATACACATGATAACGAACAGGCAATAATAGTTCACTTACATACATTTGGTATAGCACTTACAATCTAATAATTACAATATTTACAGCGCGCTACTAAAATCTACATATTTACAATTCTGACTGGAAGGTGGGCTAGTTGCCCGTCTAGACTAGGTAGGCTTGCACGGCGTTGCCCGTGTCGACAAGAGGCGGCGGCGGGGGCCACTGGCGCATGTCCCGCCGCCTGCCCGGGGCCATGCCGTGCTCAAGCGAAGAGTAATCAGAGTCTATTGATGAGTAAATGTGATCTGAGATCGGCCTCCCATCTGGCCCATATGCGACCGCCTGAGTCTGCCTTACAGCTGACGGCGACTGCCGCACTTCACTACTATACTCCGGCGGGGCACTAGCACCTTGACCTCCTGCCAACACAGGCGATCTCTCAGGAAAAGGCAAGGTACGGTTCCCACCATTAGGCACCGACGAATCTAACGTATAAGTATTCAAACTCTTTCTATAACTGTGACTCCGCGCCTTGTGATTCGGCTGCGATTCCGGCATCATGTACCTGAGGCGCTTCCAAAACCTTTTCTCGCCCCATCTCAACCGCGACCCTGTTTTTAGGTAGGGACGCAAATCGGGGTCGCACATCGCATCCGCCACAACTGAGTATTCTTCTATTAGTACTAGTTTATAAATACACCCCTTCAGCGCATCGTGCAACCCTTGTCGGAATTCGTATCGAGACCATTCCGTTTGCATGAAATTTCTCGTTAGTACGATGATTATTCGTTTCGATGCTTCCGCGGTCTCGACGGCAGGCGGCGCGCATTGCATGTACTGAGCGCCGTGGTGTGGAATGTCTCTATAATGAAGACAGAGTCGGTATGACGGATTCCCGTTTTCTAGCTCGTTTGCTAACGATTGCACGACCGATTCTTCATCTTTCGGACTATAGCAAACGTAAGCGTCGTACAATTTTTGGCTCTCTTCAAATGCGCCCGAGAACGAGAACACTCGTATGCCACAGTTTGTGTACAGCCACACTCTGAGTGAATCTCTAAAAAGAAATAGTACGACGAGGGCCAATAAAATTAACATAAAGCCGGTGAGCGTCGAGACCATCATGGGAACATAGTTGGACACAAGCATGTTTCCGATGACTGAATTATCAGCATAATAATCGCTGCAGGCTGTACCGTTTAAATTGAGCTCTTTTTTCTGTGGCGGCTTCGCGTCGCCGTTCCAACACCATACGTCAGTTATGTCGATGATTTTTTGCGCATTCTCGGCCAAATATGAGGTTAGCTCTTGTAAGTAGCGACATTTGCAAGACCACAAGTTGTTGCCGAGTGACAAGGCTTTTAAATTGGGATTGCTATTAAAGCTCCATACGCCAAAATCGACGAGTCTGTTGCCATCAAGGCGTAAAACTTCTAGGGATTTCAAAGAAAGGAATGATATGTTAGCGATATGACTGATCAGATTATTTTGTAAAAATAACTCCTTCAAACTTGTTAGTTGAAGAAATTCATATCCTTTCAGTTCCTTGAGTTTATTGTTGCCCAAATGAAGTATTTGGAGAGCGTTCAAGCCGGCAAATGTTCTGTTTTGTATGTTGTCGACATTGCTGTTGTTAACGTAAAGAGATCTCATTTTCTGTCTCCCAATAAAAGCGTGATCCTGTAGTTCTTTAATATTATTGCCATCTAAAAATACCTCGGTTGCGTCCATAGGTATCTTGTGTGGTATTTCCATCGATGATTGTCCGGAACAGTCCACGACGTTCGTATTCCACAATGGGTCGTGGTAACAGGTACAGTTTTGAGGGCATGTCATTTCACAGTCACACGCATCGTAGTCGCAGCAATGACAGATTGCAAAACAATGAGTCTCATACTTACAAAGAAAGTCTGTTGTCTTTAAGTTAGTTAAGGGCACATGAATTCCACTTCGAGTGTTCGTCATTTTACACAAAACATTTTCTAAGTCCATCACACGCGGGTATTGTCTCATAGCGGTCATATTGTTTATGATCGGTAACCACTCCATAGTACAGTCACATTGAAACGGGTTGCCACCGATATAAAACTCAGGTAAACTTTTATTTCCCGGCACTGTAGCTAGACGCAAACTATTTAATTCTAAATGTACAAGTTCATTTGCATACATGTCCACACGCGTCAAATTCTTTTTATCGAAAAACGTATTCACATGAATATTGTTCAAAAAGTTATTATTTATAAACAACAGTTCTACACTATTAGGGATCGCCATTGGCGATATTTCAGCTATACGATTATGGCTAACGTCCAATGTCTTTATACGGATTTCATCTTGCAACTTGTAGTAGTTACCCAAGTGTTCAATGAAATTGCCGTGAATGTCTAACCACTTTAAATTACTGGGCACAAACGCGTAATCGAACCACACTAGATGATTTTCCGATAAGTTGAGCCACAAAAGGCTCGCGAGCGTTGAGAAGACACCGTTGATGTCAGACAGGAAATTCCCGTCGAGTCGGATGGCCTCCAGTTGCATATTTCTGCTAAAAGTCCCTCTCTCGATCGACTGGATCTTGTTCTTAGCAATGTTAAGTACTTGTAAGCTCGATAAGTCCCAGAACATTCCGACGGAAAGATTCCCAATTTGATTGTCAATCAGTCTCAGTCCCGTTAATTGGTTTAGGTTTTTGAAGGAACCATTTTTGAAGTCGGATATTTGATTCTCTCCGAGGTCGAGTGTTTTGAGGAAAGAGAGTTCCCATAGTGCTTCGGGAACCTCTAAAATTTGATTGGAGCTCAAATCCAACTCCTTAAGGTCTGAACAATTTTTAAATGCTTTTCGGTCTATATTTACAAGCAAATTGTTGTTGAGCGTTAACTTGCTCAAAACAAATAAGCCGTTGAATAAATTCTCATCTATTGTATGAATTCGATTCTCTGCTAGATTAAGCGTATGTAGATTATACAGCGGCAAGAATGCATTATCTTCGATGTAGCCAATTGAGTTGTTCTTGAGATTCAATATTTGCAAGAAGAATAAGTCTTTGAATGTTTTTCCATCAATTCTGGTTAGGGCATTATTAGATAAATTCAAAACTATCAAGCGTATTAATCCCAAAAATGTACCATCGTCAATGTGGCTACTTGTAAGTTGATTGCTTGATAGATCTAAAACAATCAGTTGTTCCAAGCGATGAAATATTCCTCGAGCTAATTCAAAAAGAGTATTATCATTCAGATATATTTCTCTTAATTCTCTAGCATTAGCAAAAAGGCCTTCAGGCAGTGTATGTAGATGGTTATGTGATATGTTTAGAACTCTCATTGATACGAGTCCATTAAAAGCTTCACTTGATATGTCAGAGATATTGTTGTGTTGGAGATATAAATGTTGCAAACTCCTCAATTTCAGTAATTCCGAATCCTCTGGCAGCGATTTGATTTCGTTATAGCTTAAATCTAAGCCGTGTAAGTTTGATCCACAGCCTTGTCCAAATCCAAGTTGTCCTACTGTTCTTATTCTGTTGTGCGTCAAATTCAATGTGCTCAAATTTTCCAAGGAGCAGAACACGCCGGAAGGAACAAATTTTATGTTATTCTGAGCGAGATCCAACGACTGCAGTTCCGACAATCCATTGAAAGCGTTGAGAGATAACTCTAAATTCTTAGAAGGACTCCACTCAAAATTCTTTGAGCGTATCTTTAATTTCTTCAATTTTTTCAGTTCATGAAAAGTGTTGTCTGGAACTTGTAGTAGTTTACAGTTGCTTATTGACAAGTCGGTAACAGCCGAAACTGGGCTAAAGTAGTGAGCTCTCAGAGAGCTCTCGAAGAGTAGTAAATGGTTGCACTCGATAGCCAGGCGGCTGGTGTCCGAATTCACTGAGATGATACTGCTGCCGTCACCATCAAGAGTACGTATCCTGCAGAGCACGCCGCTGTCCGACCCTCGGTCCGAGACTCGAACGCATTTGTCCGAGCCATAGGGCAGGACCGTCGATCCGACGTGCACCAACGCACAGAGTACTGCCGTAATAGCGTACATTATCACAGATTTTTCATTTCACCACAAAACGTCTCATAAACACACCCCGTGGGTCGATATCACCATTTCCGAAACAAAGTACGTGGTACACTTAGGCGCTGAAGAAAAACTTCCTAGCATTTCACTGCACTGTAGTCCGTATAGTACGTGGCGTTAGAAGTCCTTAATTATTGAAGTTGATTGTATTTTTCACTCATGAATATTTGTTTATCGTTTGATATCAGTTTGTGTATTAAATATTTATTGCGTGAAGTGTAAACCGGCGCGAGGTGTAGCACGACCTTCCCGCGGCGCGGTTGCGTTGCGACTGTCAAGCGGAGAGCTTGACTCGTGGAAGTAGCAGTGGGGCGCGCAACTTAGAGCGCCCCGTCCCCCGCATCCCGCATAAGCTCTTCGCTTGTTTTGTGAGAGCACATAGCGCCATCTAGTAGTGAGTAGCGGACGCAAAAATGAAGCACTATTATCATTTACACGAACTGTATAGCTTATTATTATTGAGTATTTAACTTATGATTAACAAAGATGTATTATAGATAAAATAACTACAAATAAGTAGGAAACATATTTTTTGACCACTTATGCGAAAGCAATCCATTACTTTTATGAAAGAGCATCTATGTAGGTATAAGAATATTACCTTATATTATTAACGATAACGATAACGACAATTTATGTATACCTGTATTAATAGTTGTGCTTGATAGCATGCTAAGGTCGTTTTCATAATTAAGTAACTAAGTTTTTTACAAAAAGTTGACTCGCTACTGATCGAATTTAATCCATATCATTATTTAATCAGTACTGATGAACCTAGCTTGGAGTAAAAGAGGTTTTTTAATAGAAAAACTTTTTAACGTTTTCATATAAGTATTATTTTACATATATCAACAATTTTGTATTTTTAGGTACATAGAGAATAAATTATTTCCAATTTACTACTACTCAACTACTTACAGACATTTATTAGCCTAAGTAAAATGTAACTTGTAAAAATTCATTTGAATAACATACATAACATCACGCCTGTATTCCCCGAAGGATTAGGCAGAGGTGTACTATTGTACACCCACATTTCGCCGATGCTGTTATTGAGTCCCATGTAATAGGGGGCGAGCCTATTGCCATCTTCCGGGCACAGTTCCAGACTCCGTGCTGCTACTGAGAATTACAATACGAAAAAACCCAATAACAATTTGCCCGACCCTGGAATGGAACCCAGGACCTCACGCTCAGCAGTCGCGCTTACGACCACTAGACCAATGAAGCATTAATTTAAACGAGAGTTATATATTCACAAGTATTTAATATTTTAAAAGTAAATTAAAACACGGTAACACGGAGCCTTCTGCTTACCTATCACTTAGTAAGAGTCAGCTGATAAAAAAGGTCGCCATGTCTGAACAATACAAACATCTCTATTGTTGTTGGAAGACTACCTGGAAACATGGAACTCAGATAACTACAGTATTTAAGCTTTAAACTTGCATAATTATTTTGTACAATTATACAATATTTAAGCCCTGTTTCGGTTAACCCATACATATATCTCTATACTGCCTCATTGGTCTAGTCGTTCCAAGCGCGACTGCTGAGGCTGAGCATGAGGTCTTGGGTTCGATTCCCGGGTCGGGAAGTTTTATCGTGTTTTTCTGTATGGAAATTTTCAGTAGCAGCACGAAGCCTGGAACTGTGCCTGGTGGATGGCAATAGGTTTGCCACCTATTATATGGGACTCAATAACGGCATCGGCAAAATGTGGGTGTACAATAGTACACCTCTGCCTTATCATTCAGAGAATACAGGCGTGATCCTATGTTATGTTATATGTCTATACTGCTCAGTTGAGGTAGCCTTGAACTTTTTCCATTGGTGTACAATAAAGAATACTCTATCTATCTATCTAATTGAACAAAACGGATTTCTGAGACATATACATTTTAATTATGTACGCAAAGCCACTCTTATTGATTAATTCATTTTTATTCCGATTGCCTTGATCGCGTTGCAGAGTTTATTTCCATAACTTCCCTATCTGCCGCTAGATGGCGCTGCTCGCCACAAAGATAAGTAGCGCTAACGATAAATCAGCAAAACACCCAATCTACGTACATTTAATAGACTTTAGAATTTCCCAACACAAATTCATTGGCGTAAATCACGTCTGCGAGCTCATAAAAGCCATTATGGAGGCACTTTCGAATTTTTACCGACACTCATAACGAAATTTGAAAATTCACGAATGTTTTATTTTGTCCTAATGTTTTTATCGCAGTTTGTGGCGATGTCTGCCGGAATGCGGAGGGAGAAAAATGGAAAAGTCTTGTTGAATGCGAGAGTACATGTTAGGTACTCTGGTAAATAATTTTCGTAAAGCTTTTTATAGGTTTTTGACGGCTAATGTTGTAAAATTTTATTTGAGTTTGTTTTAAAATGGTGCTTAACGTTTCAATATAACTAAAAAGGGTACACATACTCGTACATTTCGCCAATGCCGTTATTGAGTCCTATTTAACAGGGGGTGAGCCAATTGCCATCTACCGGCCACAATTCCAGACGCCGTGCTGCTACTGAGAATTTCCATACAGAAAAATCCAATAACAATATTCCCGACCAGGGAATCGAACCAAGGATCTCAAGCTAACCAATGAGGCAGTCAAGTTAAAGTATCCATCTAATCTAAACCGCTTAATTTCAGTCAGCTTATCTTACAAGTCTTTTGGTAAAAATGATCAAAAGATACGTACATATGGGCACCGTTGTATTCCCCGATTTGTGGGCATTGGCGACATGGTTGGCGCAGTGGTTGAACGATCGACTCCTGCGCTAAGTGTCGCAGATCCCGCACCGTACAAATATTTTTATTACCTACAGATAGTTATTCCGGGTCTGGATATTTGTACATGTAAATATTTGTGTTTGTAAACGCACCTACGATACATGAATTATTACTAAAGTGGGGCAAGATTATATAAAAAAAAGAAGTATAATTATTGCACTAATCTATTCACTCGCATTTCACTGGTGACAGCTACAACTATAAATTATAATTTCTTCAATGGTGTTCTAACGTGCCCATTCTGTGCTCGGAGTTTTAGAACTAAAGTAGAATATCAATGCTATTCAGATGAAAACAAATGAGAGAGCTTAGAACGTCTCTACTATCAAACACCGCGAAAACTGTAGGTGTAGCCCAAATCGGCTAGAAACCATCATCATTAAGGCTCATAATAATTAGGGGTGAAAAAGTCTAAGCGATTAACTAGAGAAAATTTACTTTCCGAAAAATCGAATAACGCTTTTTCTAACCTAGGATTCAATGGGTTACGTTAACCGGTATAGCATAATTAATACTTCAAACAATGATAAACAAGCATTTAGACACCATTGAGAGCCACTGTGTGCACAATACGACCACGGCACACAATTGGATGGAAATGACGCGAGATATGTACAGGGGTGAATTAAACGTACAGAGTATAAACCAGTTATTATGTATTCATCTACTACATAAAATAAAACAAAAAAATAACCCAGCATGTCTTAATGCTTCTTAATAACTATTTAAAGCAAAACAAATCCATAAAATTAATCCCCATTCCTTAATGTGTCATACTGTGACGTCATAATGGCGTCCATTATCAAAAATGGGACGTTATATGACCACAGCCACGTGGGCGGTCTGTACCACAAAGCGACCACGAACGAATTCCTACTCAAATACTTTGAAAATTTAACTGTGTTTTAAATTATATGTGGTTTACTGTGTACTGTTTGGCTTTTGTTTCTTGGTTAAAGTAAAAAGTTAAATGCGAAAAGTTAAAAGTTATATTAATTCTGGTGGCCCGTTAGCGGTTTGTGTTCATATTATTTAGACTATGCTTTTCTAGCGTTGGACAAAGCCCAAAATCTGTCTTGGTCTATATTATGGTCATACGTCTATGCTATGCGTGGATAATAAAAAAACTGTTTTATGTCGTAATTAATTTAACGATAACATATAGATGACAATTAACTACTCACTTAGCATAATTTCATCGCTCCAAGTGACGAAAATTTAAAATAACTTTCCTTTCAAACCTAACAAAACACCACAACATAAAATTACCCTACAAATTAATTCAATTCCCACCTAATACTAAACTCTATACGATAATGTACATACATTAACAAAACCGTGACGTCACATCTGTGACCACATAATGCGGGTCTTCTCGTCTCATACGACCACAAGTGAATTGCTAGTGAAGCTCATTTGAACGTTTTGCTACCGCGATGGCGAATGTTAGATGCAGTTATTCTAATTGATACAATTATTACTTTCTGCCTCAATAATGCAAATAGCAGAGATTAGGAGCTTGTGTAACATGTGGTGCTGAAGAATAATGGAAGGAATACTTGGACAGATAGAAAAACGAATGAGAGTGGATTAGCGTTCTGAGTTTGTGAACACACTCACAAATTCAGAACTAGTGTGGACATTTTATGAAGAATCTTCTGCTATCTCCAAAAGACAAAGATATCTTATTTTAGTTGTACACTAAATGACGCAATTTTCGTACTAAGAAATATTGTTCCATATGGGTTTCTCACAGAACTTACAAAATTTCTTAAACTTATCATTTTATAACAATTCTTCCTAAACCACTATCAAGCACACGAATTACTTTTGTTTTTTTAACACCCCATTGTTATTAATATTCACATTTTAATATTTTATCACTATCACTCCCACTGATAATGGTTCATTTCAACCCTTCATTAATGACATCCGGTGTTACACCACTCAGGTAGGAGGCTTATCGAACCCTGCGTTAGCACTTCTTCGAACACTCTATTGTTTTGACAATATTTTGAGAAAATATTTACGATTTTGAGGTGAGTCATCCCCTGGGAACATTGTAATCCTTTATTCTTTATCTCTTTTATGAGCATTACGTAGTGTGAAGCTAAAGGATTTGTGAACATCAAATGCAATAGTGCTAATACGTTTCTTAAAACTTTCGTTATCTATGAATTTTAGTTCTTGTAACTTAGTTCCGGATAAAGTTAAACTTGTAAATACTTGAATGATTTCATGTGATTCTCTATTTTCTCTGGAATACTAGAGTAAAAGGTAGACTAGTAAATAGTAGAATTTAATACGTGTGTAATCTAAAAAAAAAATTACGCAAAGGATATACATAATAGGATATATATATTGGACGACACGGTTGGCGCAGTGGCTAAGCCATTAGCTTTCAGCGCTATGTGTCGCGGGTTCGATCCCCGCACGGAACAAATATTTGTATGATCTACAGATAGTTGTTTCGGGTCTGGTTGTGTGTGCATGTGACATGTATGTTTGTAAACTGTACCCACGACACAGGAGAAATCCTAGTGTGGGGCAACGTTTAAAAAAAAAAAAAAAAAAAAAAAAAAAATTAATAACATTATAAGTAGTAAAATTTAGAACTTAATAAATACCAGATTTTCCAAGCCAAGATGACTTAAAAAATGTGAACTAGAACTTAATATAATTACTCAAATAAGTATTTCAGTCACGCTATTATATGTTCAAATAAACATCTTAGCTTTTTTCCGCCCTAATCTTAAAAAACCGAAAACACATACAAAGATATATACGCCTGTTCTATTCTTAGCCACGTAAGTATAGCTTTTCCTTATACTACACACTGCCAACCTATCCCCAAGAATCGCGTCTCCATCCGTATAACATTCCAAGTCTATTGTACCGCTCTTCGGTACTTGGGACACGCTGTAATGTGTTGACATCATTATACGACCGCAATAAGAGCCACAATGCAGATAAGATCCGTGTTCGAATACATTCGGAGGGTTAAGTGAGGGTGGGCTCGGAGCACCTTCGTTTGTTAGTTTCGGACTACATGTGTTTGGATTCAAAATTTATGTTTAGTGGAAGGAAAGATCAGAAAATTAAAGGAAAGAGACGGAAGGGAATCTTTGAATCTAATTTTGTGAGTGTGAGTTATGATTTTTTAACGAAAGGTGTTACTATTTCTCAATTGATAATTCTGATGGCACCTATTCATTTTTATGTATGGAAGTCTTCACAAAATGACATGCGATTAACATTTATCGTATATACGCTACATGGCGTTAAAATACAATTTTAAACCTGGATTCACCTTTACCCTTTAATACAACTATTTTGGTTGAGATTCAACCAGATGTAAAACTAAAATATATTCTAAACACTCACCACTATTCCCATCTTTTCATACTACATAAGTGCGTCGCATCAGTCTCCCTCATGTTTCCGGTAAACACCCCTCGATACGATTCAGTCTCCACAATGTAGGCTAACTTACTAAGTTGCTCAAGAAATTTATAGACCCTCAGCTACAGGAATTATACCAACATTTCGTATTAACGACTTTACTGAGTGCCGGATAAAATGTAATTTTATGTTCCTCTAGCGTTATGGTTGTTGACTGTGTTGGATAGATAGATTTGAGTGGATTGTGTGTCGTGTTCTCGGGAGATAAGAAAGTTTCATGTCTGCAATATTACCAAGGCTCTCAGATATTCAGATAAACTTTGTCAACATGGCTTTATTGTTAAAACTTGTTAACTATAGGCTATTTTTACAAGGCCCATATAAAGAAATGGATGATCCACTTTTCCCAAAAATCAATCTTATCCCAGGCTCAGATCAAGGTGGGATGAATAAGGAATGTTAAAGTAATTCGATGAGTGGTGTCGGATGCCAGCGTCACTGGTGCAAGAAACTACATATGTCTATAGTCACCAACCCGGTTTCCAAACACATAATATATTTAAGAAATAAGTGGACGATCATAAGTATACAGGATCGATAGTTGTTCGCAAATATTATTGTTTCCTTCAACTTCATACAAACTCTAAAACTTTCAACATTATTAAAACCGTGTTCTATACATAACCTTCGCCTTTTTCTCTGTCTATAGTTAAACAATGGTCACAACGTAAGAGTATGAATACAAGCTATAGAATTTAATGTTGTTTTGTTATTGTTATCGTTAAAAGGTTTTATAGTTATCAATGAAGTTCGTCGTCGTCCTTATGCAAACAGCCGTCAGTGCGTTACATGCAAACTTAGCACAAGTTTTAGCATATATTTTTAATTACATAAAATATTTTATAATTGTGTGTGGATTTTTTACTGTATTTTACTCAGCCTCATGTCGCGCCTCGTAACTGTTCTCACATAGAATGATGTTGTGACTTGTACTGGCAGTTCATACTTCCAAGGGTGCCCTGTATACTTTGTCTCCTTTATACTCAAAGGTCCAAAAAGTCACACACGTTTCTCCAATACTTCAGACAACATGCATAAGCGCAAACCATTCACCCTTACCAAGAAATATCGCTATACGCTATCCTAAAAGTAACGTTTGATGTTCACTCGTGTGTATAAGAAAATACAATTTAAATGCACGAAGAAGGAAGTTTTATAAAGTAATGTTTGTAATGAAGACGTTAAGTGTCCTAAGAAAATATTTCCTGTTAGTATAAATTTCGCCAAAGCAAATGATCCTGGAGCAAAAGGAAGTGAATTCCATTAAAATATTCATTGCTGATCCGTCGATCCAATTGTATAAACAAACAATCTTGCTCACCGAACAAAATGTAGGTTAGATTGTTTTTAGCGAAAGAGGTGTTTAGAGAAGAAGGAAGCCTTTGTTACCAGCACCTGCAAAAATCAACAGTGATGTTGCTTTTGTCTTTATTAATGTTAATATCAAAACTAAATCATCTACTGCAGGCAAAGCAACCTGGAAGGGTTAAAGTCAGGTTTATTGACTATGTTTAAAATGCCTCAAATAGATTTTAGCATGTTTAAGAGTGTAGCGATATCATCATCACCATCATCATCATCAGCTAGAAGACGTCCACTGCTGAACGTAGGCCTCCCCCAAAGGGAGGGGGGGGGTTGCCATAATCCCCACGCTTGGCAGGCTGCTTGGGGATCGCAGTGGCTCACCGATTAGTGAGAGGACGCTGCTGCCCGTCCGTCCTCCGATGTCTTGCCGCAGTTTTAAGACGGACCCGGGTCACCCCGTGTCACTTTAATTTCTTAGTAACTCACAAACTTAACTAAACTGTTATCATGACTTACCATAACCTACAGAGGCTTCGTAGCCACGTAATTCCAACACTTTTTATTCGGTTCTAAAAAATGGAAACAAAAATTCCATTACACGAAAAACACTGCTCGTGTGGCTGTCTGTAAACTCCAATTCTATGTATTAACCGACTGATGGTTCCGACATGGCGGGCATTTGATTTATATAGATTTTATACTATTTGTCCACGAGCTTTTTTTTTCTAATACCTTTGTAATATTCATGTGTTTCTGTCAAAGCTTTGTTATACCTGTTACGTGGAAAAATTGAAATAACATTTTCAACTGATACGCATTGCAGTCGTACGAAGGTACATAATAACATAAACTGTATAACTATGTTTTTGTAAAATAAACTAAATAATAATAACCAAAGCTAATAACAATGAATCAGACCATTTATAACCTTTAAGAACAAAATAACTATTTAGTGGATTACTTGATTATTCTTTAACTAAAAAACTCTTAAGTCATTAGAGACCCATAAAACCCATTTTCTTTTGTTTATTTGCTTTCTTACCTCTATATTCGCTGAAGAGTTAGACAGAGGTGTGCTGTTATACATCCACATTTAGCCGATGCAGTTATTAAGTAAGTAACAGGGGGCGAGATTATTGCCATCTACAGGGCACTATTCCAAACTTCAGGCTGCCACTGAGAACGTTCTAACAGGAAGGCACAATAACACTGCCTTATACGGAAATCCAACTCTCTCTGTCAGTAGTCGCGCTTACATCCACTAGACCCTCAAGGCGGTCACATGAAGCTTCTACAAAGAAGTCATCCTATATACAGCAATCTAATATTACGATGTTAAATCTTCAGTTCCATACACAGACTTTTTGTACTTTAGAATTCATGAAAAACATTACGTACACTGCAATAGAGCAAAAAGAGATAATATTTCAGACAACACGGTAGCTGGCTTTTATATAAAATTAATCAGGTTCCAAGGTCAGGCTCTTCACCGTATTATTAGTATGAATAGCTTCCTTGATTATTTACGATCTATTAATACACCCTGTATTTATCTAGGGATGAAAGCCAAGAACTTTGGTCCATCCACTTTTCTTCTCGTTTTTCGGATTACCTCTCTGTCGCATTTAATGAGACTGGGACCTTATTCGAATATTTCTTCTGTCTAATTTAGGCCTAATTGTGTGGAAAGATTTAGGTTACCTTTACCTCCAAGCTGTTGGCCGGTTGAAGATAAATCGTTAAGTAAAGAAATTTATATTAAGGATTCGTTTTTACTTTTACTCTTAACGAACAAGTGGTGGCAAACAATATAATTTTGTGTACTCTTATTAGCGAATTGATTATATGTGTATTAAATAATCTAATCTTGTGTATTTCCTCTCACTAATCGGTGAGCCACTGCGATCCCCAAGCCGCTTGCCAAGCATAGGGATTATGGCAAACCTTTGGAGGAGGCCTTCGTCCAGCAGTGGACATCTTCTGGCTGATGATGATTATGAAATAATCTAGGCAAATGTCTGTGGCTGGTTTGATGTCTACGCGCAACAAAGTTACTTTTACCGTAACTACTAACAATATTTTTCATCTTTATCCTTCCTAAAATGACGGTAGCAGATAGGTATCCCATTTTATACTGTTATTCTAAATGTTTTGTTTATTTTTACGCATTTGTTTTGCTCCTATTGTAATCAAATTAGACCAACAGCATGTTTATTTAAATTAAAACTAAATGACGTCCCCTTCGAAAAACATTAATTAATCATGATTAATAGCTTACACTTTAACACTAGCCCTAAAGAATAACAATTAAGCTACCAAAGTCGGGCACAATCGCGTTCTTACTTTTTCTACTAAGGGCGAAACATGTAGAGGAAAACAAAGAAACTCGATTTAGAACCCTTCAGGGGTCGTGGGGAGCGTATTAAATTTGCATTAGACGAAATTGAAATACGCCCTCCGATGACTCGTTACGAGGGAAGACTAATAATGTCGTCAATTCACATCGGGAAGATCTTCAAAGTCACGCCGTGACTATTTGATTAATTGAATCATTTTTTGCGTTTTCCCCTTATAAGGGGTATGGTGGGGAAAATTGTCAATATGCTGCGTTGTACCCTGAAGTATCCATTGTATTGAACAGGTCATTAAGCCGTCATCTAACGGGTGGCTTCCGATGATAAGGGTATCTTATTAATTCCAAGAGTACTCTCATTTTTAGACATAACTTCTTGAAATATGATCTAAAAAATCTAAATCTAAAAAGTTTCAAGTTGGACTCGTAGATGCGTTATCACGTACTAGCTCTTGAATTTGCAATAAATTGGTACGCAAACATCTAAATTTTCAAAGATTTATAAATTTTAGTAAATAAAAATGTTAATATATATTTTTTTAAATTAATAATAAAAATAAAAGTGATATGGGTTGACTCTCGTACCTACAAAATATTTGAAATAGGTGTTCCCTGCTAGGTGTTTGTGCATGTGAATATATGAAAATTCTACGTGATGAAATAGCATCTTGATACCTGATAATTATTGTAACCTAGTTTAATTGCCTTTGAACATCGTTCATATACTTTATTTGGATCCAAATATACACCTAGCATTTACATAAATTGTTAAGTCACATAACTGAATGTTAGTCATAAGCTATGATATAGAGATCATAGTCATGTCTCGTCGTCAGCTTTATTCCCTATCGCGCACCCATCGCATTCGACCTCCATGCGCCCGTGTTGACATTTAGAACTAATTGAATGTTTGTGACTAACTGTAATATGTACTGTTCATATTTTTCTGACGTATTTTAGGTCGTGTGGTGCAATTAGACTTTCGCGATTAAGTGTCAATTAGCAGAGGTTGTATGAGTGTATTTTTTACAAAGTTGAATGTCCTTTAAAGATAAGCCACAGTTGAATCGTTTCGTTCGTGAATTAAAAAACCCGCATTAGTTAGAAATTTAAAAATGTTTTGAAACAAATAGTTTTTTGATCTGTTGTGTTGTTGTGTATTTGCCGTTTTTTATACCGTTCAGTGCATCCGTGGAAAACGCTTTTTTGGTGGAGCAATAACGTGACTAGGTAATCTTAAGCCACAATGAAACTGAAGATAAAATAAAATGAAAAACAGAATGTTCTAATTGCTTCTACTGCAACAATTTAAGCTACATCAATACATATAATAAAATTATAACAGGCCGATGTCTGTACATTATAGATATTGGAGAAAAACTAATTTGGGGGGTCATTATTACAGCGACAGAAGCCAAAACAACAGTTTTTAGAATTTTTGTCTGTCTGTCTGTCTGTATGTTTGAACACGCATCACGCAAAAACTACTGCATGGAATTGAATGCAGTTTTCACCGATGTATTGCTAGAAATCTAACTTAAAATATAGGCTGCATTTTACCACAGGAATATGAAATTCTAAATTCCACGCGTACGGAATCGCGGGCGAAAGCTAGTAAATAAATATAAATAAAGTCATTGGTACTTGTTTCATACAAATTCTAACGGAATCCAGTGGAATCCAAGATATGGGTTATTTTATTTGTAGCCTACTATTACCTACATTGCATAACTTCGAGTCCAACATGTTCCTGCTTATCAGCCGTTACGTACAGTCACGGACATCGACATCACGTTTGCAGCACGTGCTGTAATCACGTCCGTCGCGTCACGTAACGTGTAGCCGGCCTAATTTGTTGATCGTAGGTTGAGCTCGAATGTACCAAAAAGGTTGTAAACAAAAAGTTTTTATGTGTACTGCGTTGATTATAGTGTTCTTTCAGATTTTTGTTTGCGTGGATACTGCAATATGTAAGTGTACTGATGGTAAGTGAATATTGTATTAAGAGTATCGTTTAGCTGCCGGTTTCTGACAAAATTGTCTTGAAATACGTGCAAAATAGGTATTTGGGCGTTAACGTTTCTTACATCTAAATCTTAACGAATTAATTTGATTTTGTTCTATTAGATCTATTAGATTATAAACTAGGTCAGAAAGTCGCTTTTTTTCTTCAAATTTTGATTAATTTAATAATTATCACGAGTTAAAAATAAGGAAAATTTTAAGTAAAAAAAAAAACTAATTTTGAGAATTAATTATTTCTCAATCTATTAACAACATTAAAAAACGAAACGTGACGACCTAATTTTTATTGTGTTTAGTGGGGTAAAAATGTTAACACATTTGTTTGAAAACTTTTAGCTAATGTTAGCTTTAATCTTAAGCTAGTCTTAAGCAACGTATAGCCTTGCTAAATACGAAGGGATCTTTAATAATATTCCATATTCATGTATTCATCACATTCTTGAGTAGGCTTAGACTAATTCTTAGTTCAAATGGAGGAGCAAATCTTGTGGCGTAACTTGGAATGGGCCTAAAGCGTCACCGTAAACTGAACAGAATTTAATAACTCATGATTAAAATATGCCTAGTGCCTGTTACATAACAGACAAATTCAATGAAATGATGATGCATGGCCACGTAAAGAATAAAAATATAATTAAAATTAAATCACGAAGAAGATTTATTGTAAAAAGATTTGCAGCACCTATAAAAAAACCGCTGCGCACGCAACGATTGCACCAGGCGAATGGAATTTGTTAATTGTGTGTTATGGTCCTATTTTTTTTAATAAAATTGGATGAATACTAACTGAATATATCTTATATATCCCTAAATATCCTTGCTCACTGCCTCATTGGTCTAATGAGCACCAGCGCGACTGCTGAATATGAGGTTCTGGGTTGAATTCCCGGGGCCGGCAAAGTGTTATTGGCTTTTTCTGTATAGAAATTCTCAGTAGCAGCACAGAGTTTGAAACTGTGCCCGGTTGGTGGCAATAGGCCCGCCCCAATGAGACTGAGTAACATGCGCGAAATTTGGATGCACAATAGTACACATCTGCCTTCGGGGATGCATGCGTGATGCTATGTTATGACTGGTTATATCCCTACTCCATACTACGACTCAAGTCCGGTCCATTTATCATGTATCCGAGATTATGATGTATCAAATTACCTATTCAAAATACCAAAATCAAATAATTTAATCAACACGACCACTTTCAGTACTAAACATACTAAGCGAAACATTCATCTTAACCGTCCACTAAAACCGTTGTAAGCAAAATAAATCGCCCTCAGTGTTGATGTCACACTAATGAACATTTATATTTTTATACGCACCAAAAAAGCTGCGTTGAAAGACGGACCCGAGTGACAAGCAACGCTGTAGGTAAGGTGAAGGGCGTCGCTTAATGACATTCTCAGCATAATTCCGTGAAGATAGGGTTGTCAGACGTCTATATTTGGCCGGACATAACATTTGGCTAGTTTGCTGATATGTTTGTCGCGTGTCTGGCTAAAAATAGACACGTATGGTGTTGGGATTTGGTTGGAAATTCTACTGCATATAATAAATATTGTCTTATTTTTTTTTGTTTAGAGGAGGCTTGATGGATATTGATGAAAAATTTTACACGGGACAACTGCATTCTTCAGCTTCGAAAACTGATAAAAAACCCATACTGTAGTGAGACTACTTCTAAATATTATGCCGAAATAGAAAGCCTGAAAGCTGATTGGTATATACCTACTTGCATAGATGGCAATACTATAGACCGTAGTCAATCATAACCTACTAACTTTTACCCGCGACTTCGTCTGTATTGTGTATTTATTATTTGATTATTATTTAGCAGCAATCGTAAAAATAAGCCTATGTCTTTCCCTAGGAGTCAGGGTAGCTTTTTATAGAATTTCATATCAATCGGTTCAGTGGTATAGTCGTGATGAGGTAACAAACAAACAGACAAAGTTCCTTTCGCATTTATATCTTACTAATATTATAAATGCGAAAGTTTGTGAGGATGGATGGATGGATGGATGGATCTTTGTTACTCTTTCACGTCAGAATGGCTGAACGGATCTGGATATATATATATATACTAGCTTCCGCTCGCGGCTTTGCCCGCGTGGTTTACGAACTCGTGCATTTTTCCGGGATAAAACGTAGCCGATGTGCTATTCCAGACTATAATCTATCTCTGTTCCAAATTTCATCCAGATCCGTTCAGCCGTTCTGGCGTGAAAGAGTAACATCCATCCAGCCATCCTCACAAACTTTCACATTTATAATATTAGTAGGATAGGATAGGATAGGATAGGATAATACCACATCCAAACACGGGTTTTTTGTATTACATGTTATACAATTAGCTAGTACATAACAGCTTTGTTCAGTTGTGCTCCAGTTATGATCAATATTTTCTAAAACCTGGCAACCCTATATAGATGAGTCTAAACTGCGGTAGTAGGTACTGAGTTTCCTGTTGTATGATTAATGTATCCGTCCTTTCGACACTATAGAAAATACGTATCAATTTGTGTATTAAGTGCCATTGGATGTTGTAAAATGGCGATTAGTTACAGTTTTCTAAAATTATAATATAACGCTTTACATGTTTTTTCGTTCCGAATAAGGTTTGTGGCTATTTTGAGTTAACGCCAAAGAAAATAATATATCTAATCAATTAATTATAGAATTAAATAAAAAAAGTTTGGCCATTATGTATTTTTCCTTATTCGTTGGTCTGTAGTCTGGTCTTTCTGTAGAGTAAAAACTTTGTTATAGAAATTAAGTTGGTAGAATTAACAAAACAAAAGAAAACATTGCCCGATCACGGGGCTTGATACGCGAAAACAAAGGTAACTTGTATTATACGATCAACTCCAACTAATCTCAAAAATAAAATGAATTAATGATTACTTCGTCGTTCGGCGAAATCGTACCTAGAACGGAGCGTTTTGCCCATTACGCAAACACAGGCCATAGTCCGGCAACACAGGTTTTTTCTCATAAATGCTGCATACCTATATACCTATAAATATAGGCTCGTATAAACAAATGGTATTTCTTACTTGTTCTGTGCTGAACTATGTTCAACTCATCATCATCAGCCAGAAGACGTCCACTGCTGAACGAAGGCCTCCCCCAAAGGGGGGGTTTGCCATAATCCCCACGCTTGGCAGGCGGCTTGGGGATCGCAGTGGCTCACCGATTAGTGAGAGGACGCTGCTGCCCGTCCTTCGGTGTCTGGCCGCAGTTTAAAGACGTACCCGGGTCGACTATGTTCAACTATCTTCCTTTATTCCAATTTGGAATAGAATAAAACATGGCGTCAAACAAAACACTGTGTTTACATTTTTATCTGTATCAGTAAGTATACTATTGGTATCCATTTTAAACGCCTATGTTACGGCTATTCTATTTGTTCAACCATTTTTTGTTGAACGAACGAACAACTATATTTTATATTTCCGTTTAATTCGTTACGCACGAAAACATGAGAATACACTTTAGTACACTTAGTGAATCATATTTTCTGTACGTGAAGAATTTAAATGCAATAATATTGTATTCACATCATGAATTTGGAAATGAGCAAACGAAATTATTGTGCATCTAGTCTAAAAAAACTACAAGGTATGGAAATCTTTCACTATCTGGAGCATTTACATCGACTTCTTGAAAACAGTTCCTATTAGAAATAGCCCATACTTTCATGAGAATCAAACAGTGTCATTTTTACATACCATTACGCCTGTATTCCCCGATAGACAAAGATGTAGTTTCCACCTACATTTTGGCGATCACGTTATTGAGGCCCATGTAATCGGCGGCCCTTATTGCCATCTACTGGGCACAATTCCCAACTCTGTACTGCTACTGGTAATTTATAAATAGAAAATCCTAATAATACTTTGCCCCGCACGGGAATCCAATTTAGGGCCAGCTTGGTGGGCTTGCGAGCACTAGATCAATGAAAAGGACAGCGAAATGTTTGTCTGAGATTAAATAAATAAATTAATCTATTTCAAGCAGTAGGCTACTATGGTAAATTGATTTAATAAAAAAAAATGTTAGTAATTAATGGAAAAAGCGTATTACAGTTACTCCAGACATCCATAGGTAATTTGTTTACTATGTGAACCTACAAGATATTTTACGATTGATTTGAAACCACCCAATTAGGAAGAATCCAGATGGAATGTTATAATTATGAACACTTTTAAAGGACTCTTCCGCTGATAGTTTGTTTACAACCATATAACTTTATTAGCTTTTAAAGTTAGTCGTAATTACAGTTAAGAGGGTTTATACACTGTGTTTCATGGTTGCTTTTGAACTAATAGAATATTATTAAGTCTTTATTTTGTATGAACCTATCGCAGGCACACTTGAAACGTTAAACGTTATAGGAGTTATAACTCCTATTGCAGTTGAAGTTCTAGGTTCAACCAATTAGCCGTGTAAAGTGTATAGTTCCTGTATCATGGGTGCTTTTACAAACACATATTTTATTATACACAAAGACTCAGACACGAAACAAATATCTGTAAATCATACAAATATTTAATCCGTGCGAGGATTGAACCCGCGACACATAACTCCGAAAGCTAATCGATTAGCCACTGCGCCAACTGTACCGTCAGTCATGTCTTAAATTAGAAAAAATCCAGCCATAAGAAAAGATGCTCCTTACATTACAATTTTCTCCATCTTTCGTTCTTAAATAACCACGGGTGTATAACTATACGAATCACATCCAAAATTTACTTAGGCATTATAAGAACTGATTACCATGCCATTTGACAGAAAAATCGCTTCTTGGAACACTAACGGCCCGTTCACGACCTTGCCGCTGTGAGCGGCAGCTAAGCGCGGGGCGGCGAGCGGTAAGATCAAAAGTATAAAAATGTTTGAAGCACGCCACGAGACGCCGCTCATAGCGAAAACGCGCGCGGTTTTATCCGAGCGAATCGCTACAGCGGCGCGCGGTGCGGGGAGCGGCAGGAACAAATGTACAAGTGAATGAGTGCGACGCCACGAAAGAGAGCGGCGTGGACAGCGGTATAGGAGTGACGCACTCGGCGGCGTAGCTGAAAACAAAAAATATTAGACGATTTTGTGGCGGTAATGGATACCGAGGCATTTATCAACGAAATTTTAAATCGACCGCCTATATGGATGTCAATACATCCCCAACATAAATATAAAAAGGTTGTGGGAAGAAATTAAACAATGTTTTCCGGAATATGATGGTAAGTTTAATTTAAATTGATAACACAAAAACATAGTACCTAAACAGAGAAGGAATAATTTTGATAACGACATGATTTTGAGCACGTTTTGACTACCTAAATACGTCCACCGCGGCCACTGCAACTAACCGCTACTGAGGGTACGTGGCGTGCAAAACGCACCGCTTACCGACGCCGCCCCGCTTGCCGCGCCGCTTGCCGCTAAGACCGAAGTCGTGACCAGGCCAGGCAAGAAAGTGAGTGTTACCATTCTTATACTAAAAAATATAAAGGCGAAACTTTATACAGTGAACTTTCCCTATTTATAGGATTTACTGTTATTGCTTTTATAGTATTTCCATGTGTATGTTTTGAAAAGAAACTAAAAGTAAATTATTAGAAACCCTACATAACGCGGTGATAGACGTAGAGTGGGTATACAGGGTGATTTTTTCAAGTAGTTGTGGATGGCCGAATCCGAAACTATAAGGAATAGCGAAAAATACTCAAAGATTCTGGGTCTGATTTTGATGAAAACTAAATATGTCGCTTCGCAGTCGCTTCGAATGACTTGGTCGGTAAGATTGCATGACACAATATGTATGTAGCACACTATAATTTGATAAACATTCCACAAAATAAGATAACTCTCTATCTTTCAATTTATGATGACTATACTAAACCTATGTTCAATGGGAAACAGCCTTATGTGCAAAACATGCGTACCTACCCTCATCACCTATCAAAATAAAATTAATAGTGTTCCAATTATGGATGAATTTGCACTAGTTCCTGTGGGAAATTTAAAAATCGAACACCAGTTGTTTTCTTTTCCACGCAGGGGTAAAAAGTTGATAGGGTGAAATCGGTATACCACAAGTAACGTCTCGACACGTTTGGCAAAGTGGCTAAGCGATTAACATTCTACGCTACGTGGCGCGGGTTCGATCCCGTACGGAACAATCATTTGTATGATCTACAGATAGTTGCTTCTGATCTGGTTGTGTGTGCATGTGACATGTTTTTATGTTTGTAAACTGTACCTACGATAAAGAAGAAATCCTAATGTTTATTGTTTTTTTTTTTTCAGGCTAACTGCCCTAGGTGCACTAGACGAACTTAATGTTCTTCACTCGTAGAGGCTCTTTACTTGCACCCGACTACTCATAACATAGGAAATTATGGTATAACGGTTTACCAAAAGTAAAGGAACATCAGTTTGCTTTATCTTGACGTCATAAGGCGTTAATACAGCTAGGTTGCCTTTCCCTATAAAAATTATAGCATTGGTTCACAACACAGGATGTGTTGTGAAGCAATGCTATAATTTTTATTGACATATTTTTTTGACATTATAGTTACCGTTATAATATAGGCCTTACACAGGTAACGGGAAACTAAACCGAATCCTCATCAACACCAGTTTCTGTCGTAGCAATGTCATTTTGTATGATGACAAATATACCAAATTTTCAGTTGGTCTAACCCAGTCAAGTAAAAGTGCAAACTAAAAATTATTTGTAGTTATCGAATGTATGGTTTTTTTATAAATTCAATAATGAACACGCTCCTCAAGAATGATGTAACAGTACAGTTGCATCATCAATAATAAAACATCATAAACTTGGTAACCCGTTTAGAAAGCGTTTTGTAAACAAACTGTGTTGCATGTCATGCTTTTATTATAACAGTTAAATAACGAAATAAAAACTATAATAGCAGTATCTGTTCTTCACTGGATAACGTTATATAGATATATATAGCTAATAAAAATAATTCAGGCGTTGATTTTGTAAACATTTGAATGACAATACCATGTCAAAAATATTTTGCGGGTGCAAATTCGGCCAACATCACGAGTAAGTGATGAACAGTACCGCTATCATGAGTTTGCTTATTATTTACTTTCAAAGTAAAGTAAATTTTCATGAAAGCGATTTTAGTTCTTAACTTGGTTACATTAGGGATTACAGTCACTAACATGACATCTCTATAAAATAGTAAATAGTAAAGATTTGATTTACCATTTACTATTTTATACAGTTTAACTATACAGCAATTTAGAAATTCAACTGATTATCACTTTTGATGTTGAATGTACAAATAGACGGACAAACTTCCCTTAATAAATGAATTGTCATGAAAAATACATTATATTATCTTTGATTCGCGGATTAGTATTGATGATGATAATTTCACGTCGCGTCGCCGTCGTTAGTATTGTTAAAAACCTCTTAGTATACATATCAGGCGTATTTAGGCCACCCTAGGTTACCTACACGTACCTATCATCTATCAAATCTGAATAAAAAAATAGAACAGTCACTTAATGTACCGACCCAGATCGCAGACACTAAAAAAATAAAACCTAAAATATCTAGAACGTTCAACGAAAAAATAAAAGAACGTAGAATTCAATGTAGAAGAATTTTATAGCAACCGCAGAGACATTCTGTTCTAGGTGAAAGAAAACTAAAATTTACAACTATGAGAGTCGATAAAGTCGATTGTATGATTCCCCCGAGTGGCTCCGAGCTCGATTCGTACGCCACTTACTGAAATGAATGTTGCATTGAGCCAACAGCTGGAATTAGAATGAATCGATGGCTTCCACAGTCTTTTGTGTCGTTGAAAACTCATTTAATTTTAGTACGTTCGTATTTCAAAATGAAACGTTAGATATCGTAATGTCATTACGATCATATCATAAAGCGCGTATGAAATTCCTTTTTTGAAACAATTATTTTAGATAGCTTTCATCTTTTGTGATGTTACTGGTTGAAAAGAGCTTGTTTTATACAGACAAAGCCTTGTTCCTTGAATAATTAAAGTTTAATTCTTAGCTGGTCTTAAAAGCTTTGAAGTAATATTCATATTTGTAATCGCACTCTTCTGTAAAGGATAGGCAATAAGAAGCATAGGTGAAGACTAATCTTCTTCTTTGATTCAATCAAATATCTCATTTCATTCAGATTGACAGTTCCATCACGTGAGAAATCTTAACTATAAAATGGAATAATTGTGCAAATTAAGAAGTTTTTATTCTAATTTGAAATATTTATCTACTATAAAAATAAACCCTATCCCGTTGACTTTAGTTCCTATTGACGTTTAACACTGGCATTTAAATAATATTGACATAACATTAATAGTTTTTTTGTCTGTATTATTTATATTTGTCCTTTCTGTTTTATTATAACATGACCACGTTAACTGTAGTGGATAATATAGTTACGACATTTATTCCACTATTAAATTAGTAGGTATGTAAGAGGTTTAGCTCTATTTTTTACACCGTAGTTCTTCCAGTTTATATGTCGCTGATCGTACGACAAACGCTGTCAAAACAAACGATAATAATACTACTAACTAAGATAACACTCTCATTTAAACAATAGGAGACTCAGTCCTGAGCCGCGGCTATAGATGGTCCAATTTGCCTCCCCGTAATCGAGCGTTGAATGGACTATGCTCCATGAAATTAGATCATCGCACCGCTTTATTTAAAACGTTATGTTCTTGTATTACCTACCTGTGTGTCGTGTGGAAATATACGTAAAGAAAATTGACTCTAAGTAACATCTTTATATTCAAGATATTTTGGGAATGTTGGGTGAATCCAATTTCAGTATATTTGTTTCAAATCTTTCATTCAGTATGTGTTTTAATTAGAAATAAGAATAGCATGAGTTATGTGGGTAGCTATTGTCGCTTGACCTTCGTTACCGTAAAAGCCAAATTTTTTATTAAAACTCCTGACGTAATTAATAATTTCACCCAGGGGAAGAGAGGAGGTAGCAAATTTTATTCCGAATACTAAAGGGATAAGTCTAATGTGATGTTATTTTAATAACACCAAATTCAAAAATTTCATATCATTTATTCGGTGTAAAAAAGTGAAAGCTTTTTATTTAACCTTCGGGAATTAACCCTTAACTTTTTATGCACGCTCTGATAATGGCTCAGCAAAAATAATCATACTTTTTGACATGGTAATTTATGCCAAACGCAAATATCGACAATGGCGCACTAATAACAGGATTGAATATTTTGAATTGTAAAACTTACAAAGCCCAATTGGACGAGAACATGTTCCAATAATTCTATAAAAAAGTAAAAAGATTACCTTTTAATAAAACTTTTCTTTCTTTTTACGACTGAACGTCCTTCAGACATATTGTACGAAGGGCACACTGGTCAGGTCATATAAAAATTTAAATCAAGAAGGTAAACTATATTATGGCTCCAACTCGATATTTTATTCGGCACTCATTGCTATTCAGAATTAATAAGGTATTGTTTCATCAATAATTCAGATTCCTAAACCTTAATTAAGACAGACTGCGTGAATAGCCCTTTATTTGTATCTGACTGAAGAATTATTTTGAACACGATGTTTCGTACTAAGCTCAATTAAAATTCGAATCCTCATTAAATATCAAAAGGTTTTTATTGAGGAACTTTAATTCAATGTCAATTTGAAAGTTGCCAATTCAAATAAATATAATATATTATGTAAGTAACTTGTAAAGCAAAATGCGTTCTGTTTCACACTATGCTTCATTAATTCTATTAAAGCCAGTATAACACAATGACTGAATATTTGTACTGATGACTGGATATCAAATTAATATAGGGGTAGCGTATATAATATTATTGATTGAATACTTTCCCACCAAAATTCACCACGAAATGTATGTGAACAAAAACTATTTTATTAAATTCCGTGACCCCACATAAATAAGGCGAGGCAATCACGTTTCGCATCGCAACAAGAGCAAAACAACTGGCCCAATTAAAATTGACACAGACAGCTCCCAGAAGGTGTCGCCGTTCGCATCACTCGCACGCGATCTCAGCAACGACGCCTGCTAATCGATACCATTAATTTTATTCTGTCGGATGTTGTTTGCTCAGAAAATATTCACCAGTATTTTAATGAACTGAAATCGCTGAGAAAATCCTCCACGAAACAGGAGTCAGATCAAAACACAGCTCACTCCTGCCACTACTGTCTGCTCCGCAGTTTACTAAACATATAATTTGAATTTACTATTTACATCCCTAATTAAAGACTCCCATTTTTAGAAAATGTTTTCGAAACAAATTGGCCGAGTAATAGCGTTTAAAATGTAAATTCTAAAAGGGGTAGATAAGTTTTGTGTGGGGTGCGTAATTAAAAGAGACGCGTCGTGCGACAGTCGTGAGGTGCATGGTGTCTTATCGGTTGGGTTTTAATTTGAGGCTGGCATGAGACACGCGAGCCGATCACGCGACAGAACGCATCGACCGAGCAGAACACTACGCGCGCTTTTTAAATTATTCTTTTATATCACTATCGAAGGCTTCGACAGCCAGGTTTGTGCGAGGCGCATCGATTTAAAAATAATTATTCCAAATATTCGATCGCACAATGCTGGCCGTTGACACTTTAGTTAAAAAAAGCATGTAACGACTGAGTAAGCATAGTTTATCAATCAAGCTAAAGAACACACAGGGGAACCCTTTTGTTGTTTTTTTAAAGTCGGGACAAAGCAAACTTAGGAAATGAGATTTCACGTAACAGTTTTTTGGAACAAAGTGCTGGTTGCGTGTCGGATTGTAAATAATTAGCTCATTCAGCCGCACCTATTGGGACGCCACTATTGTTTGTTCAGACGCAAGAAATTTGGTAAAAAAACACGTCTTCCTTTTTAAAGATGTGCGACAGTTGTTGAATAAAAAGCTTAATTATTCGTGATTTTCGAATTTTAATAAATCTGATAGTGAAAACACAAACACACAAACTTTTGTCACCACTCGCAAACTAATTTGCAATTTCTGCGTGTTGTTTTTGTATTATTTTATTGCTGTCTTTAGTTGAGAAGATATGAAGAGTAAAATGTATTTACTATTATCAGCAATTAATATAAGATGTCTCTCCATCTATTTGAAAAACCAGCCTACTCATAAAGTCAAGCGTACTATCACAAACTATAATTGCATCATACTTTCCATGGGTGAAACTTTAACTAAACATTTCAACATTCATATACGACCACTATTCCAGGAAATTCACGGTAACTACGCTAAACTAATAAGAAACCATTAGTTGACTTCAAACTTAATCTCAATTCAGTGTTATTGCCAAGAATTTAGTAGAACTTATAGGTTGGGGACTTGAATGTTACTAATTCCATCATTAATTGAAATTCGTGGGAAGGATGATAGGTGAGGCAAGTTTAGCAATATTTTGATCCCCCTATTTGTCAGAACATTGATTTACAATCATTTTACGTTAATACAAATGTATTGGTTCAGAAACTTAGAATTCCTTCTAAGATAACCTTCTGTAGAGTTCATAATAAAAAGTTAGTAGTTGACGGCACGGTTGGCGCAGTGGTTGAGAGATCGATTGCTGAGCTACGTGCCGCGGGTTCGATTCCCGCACGGAACAAATATTTGTGTGATCTACAGATAGTTGTCTCGGGTCTGGTTCTTTGTGTATGTGAACACACCGTGCCTCGGAAAGCACGTAAAGCTGTTGGTCCTGCGCCTGATCTCTCTCCGGTCGTGTCGGATTGCCGTCCCATTGGACTATGAGAGTGAAGGAATAGAGAGAGCACCTGTGTTTGCGCACACACTTGTGCTCTATAATATCTCCTGCGTAGTTGGCTAATCTCCGATGAGATTGGCCGCCGTGACCGAAACCGGGCAGGAGGACATTATTATTATTAATGAAAAGTAAAAAAATTGTTAATTTATGACAGAAGCCTTTGCATAAAAGATATCGAATAAAGTAACAATTGCATTTCAATAGTCAGAATTTAATTTAAATGGCAAAGAAAGTTGTCAGATATAGAAGCAAAACAGAAAAACAAAATGTAGGAAGCTTATTTGATGCAAGTTGTAGGAGTCGGCTGGGAAGAAATGAATTGTTTAATAACGCTCGTAGACTGAGCCAGTCACCCCTCTCTATTTCTTTTTTATCCTTTCGTATTTTTGGCTTATTGCCTCAGTCCTTTGTTTTACTGATACTGCCTATATTACCGAGGGCATGGTCACTTCAACTGAGATACACCCAGTTCCTAATTTTAAGTACGCAACTTCTTTGTGCTCATTGTGTCTTAGACTTTCTTTTGTAATACGTTAAAAGCGCTAGTAGGTTAACTCCACTTCACTGTAGTCTGAAGTTACTGTTGTAAATGTTAATTATTCCTATGAGCTCGATATGATTTCTTCGTTAAGGTCTTAACACCCGAAATTCCAAAACAAATTACAATCACCAAAAAATTCAATTAAATCACCCTCCATCACAATATCAGATTGTTACCAACAGGAGCATATTTGTCACGACCTATTGTTTATTAATATACAGTCACGAACGTCTAGGGGCGTTGTTATTAGTTTACAAGTGTATCAGACGCCCCCTTTGTTTATTATTGACTCAGTACTCGCGGGAGCACAATATTACTTCCCAACTCTTTCGGAAGTTTGCCCTTATTATTGACATCTGCTACCTACAGGAAATGTAGCAGCGTTTCATAAACTTCATCGCGTATTAATTCGCTTTGTCATTTATACTGTTCATCGATTGCTGAGAATTTAATTTCATGTTTGTTTAGGATAGTGTTTATTTGATCAGTATTCGTTTCGATGGGAGTCAGATTGTTTGCAAAGGATTTTGTAGCTTCGATAGTGCTGGAATAAAGTTTATTTTTGATATTCAATTCGTAAACTTGCTTATGTAGCCCATAAATGCCGTTCACGCGATAAATCGAATGTTCGTATTGAAAAAAACGTTAAAAATTCTAAAATGAAAAAATATTTGCAGTGTATATTACGCCCGTGGCATGCTACAAATTTAGTTATAAATATATAAGCTCATTCAATTTAGTGCCACACAAAATATAATATGGAACATAACTTGTCTGTTCAATGGCACTAATAAGAGTGATAGCTTAACGCCGACTAATCATGATGAAAAAATATAATCTGATTTGTAACCAAGTAAACGAAAACCAGACTACATTAGCAGATCTTTTGGATCATTGTACGTAGGAAATATAGTCACTACCTCTTATTTTGTGAGGTAATGAGAAAATCCACAGCTTTTGATAAAATACGAGCAATATCCGATTATAACATCAACAAACTTAACGAGACTTAAACACAACATAAAATATATAAACAGCACAAAACAAGAGTAACAAACACACCTTTATGACCTGTTGAGATCATAACAGTAATTCACATTACCGTGATATATGTCACTTTGCCACCGTCCAACGTCGCAGCTCATTATGACCGCTCGGTAAGGGCTGAGTCACAAACTTTGCAAAGTGTTCACAACTTTATTGAAATAGCAGAATTTATATTTCAATTCGATTTGATCAGAAAGTCCCAAATTCAACAAAGATAAAAAAACATTTTTGGTAACTTTGCATTTGTTAGCAACGTAGGTACATGTGGACATGATCAGTCGCTAAGGAATATAGAAATATTCAATCAAAAGAACATAATCATGATAATCAAATACCACGACCATGTTATTTTAAAAAATAACGTTGTAGGAATTAGCATAAAGCCTACAAGATTTCGGAAAGTGAAGTCTGGATTTTCGCAAGCGATAGACGAAAAGCCAATTAAAGCAATCTGTTTTCAGACGTTGCTCTAAAATAAACACGTACAAACGGTAGGTCGTGTGGCAAAGTCCTTATAGCGGCCGTCTACTAATCTCGACCATATTGGCTTGTTAGCACCACGCATCCGATCGCTGACTTTATTGGTGTTTATGGAAACCTTTCCTAAGGGATAAACACAATAGTTTACGATGGTACAGCGATTTTTCGCAGTGTGCCGAAATAGTACCTACATAATTTGTAGTTGTTTGTTTTTGTTGCTAAAGCTAATTATTAGCAAATTTTTCTATAAAATCTGCACATTCTTCTTCTTTCTTCAGTAAAGTTCTTAAATTTTTGACTTTATTATAAGTTTAGCTTCAATATCTGTACATTTTCTCTTCCCATGTTACCCACTTATAGACACGGTTCTCATCTAATATGTTGTGGTCTAACTGTTGTCAGGATCCCAAAAACATTATTGTAATATATTAATATATTTTTCTGGTCTGATATTATTGATTTAATCATTGATATCTCACTATTTACAGTCATCAGAGCCAGAAAGCTAAATGGTATAGTACCAATATGCTACAAAATAACATTACGACAGAGGCAAATATAAATGCAATATTTATGCTAAAATTGTTGCACTAAACTTTTAAACGAGTCAGAGGTTACCCAAGCATCATAAAATTACCTCAAAACTAATATAAGCCCTCAGTAAATTCGTGAAAATGGTTATTGGGAATTCTGAGTCCATAAATTGGTCCCTTTAAATTACGGTTTAGTTAAAATTACAATGCACATCACTTATGCTATGACGATAAAGAAGAATAAAAGAAAAATATGCTCCGAAATTTTAAAGCTCAGAGTTTATTGCTTAAAAAGGTATAAAGTTAAAAAAAATGTTTTCATGGTCTAAGCTGTTATTAATTACATACGAACGTTCTGGTATCTTTACTCAAATGTATATTCTACAATTGCTAGAAAGTAGAAACGCCGACATAAACTGTCGAGTAGTCACGTGATCGTAAATATTTGTATATATAGGTATATATAACTACCGACCCGCCCCGGCTTTGCACGGGTAGCATATACGCCTTTATATTTTTTCTGTCGTAGTGTCGTATCAGCCTATTAGGTCGAGCATTTACTCGGCGCACGCCAATATAGCTCACAGCCAGCATGATTTTTTTCGACATCTTCAACTATCATCATACCCAAACAAAACCTTCCTCATGAATCACTCGGTCTATTGGTGAAAACCATAATTGCTAAAATCCGTTCAGCAGTTTTTGAGTTTATAGCGAACAGACAGACACGGCACTTTGTTTTATAATATGTAGTGATATTTGATTGTAAATTTAAATTTGTCCAACTATTGTAAGCAATCAAATAAAAAAAAAAAACAAATCCAGTGTCATTCACCAGGGTTTTAACTGGTCATCTATCTTCCTTTCTTTGTTTTTCTTTTTACTTCTCTGTTCTAAACAGCTGTAGTTGTTCTGCACATTTATCTATCGTATTTCCTCTCAACCGAAACAGTTCTTCGACTCCAAAAATTATCTTACTAGGGGTAGATAAATACAGTAAGTACCTACCTCAATCAAACCGCCCTAAACTTTTATCAAAGCAATACCTCCCATGTCTTTATCTATCTATAAAACGCACCCTCCGGAACCAAACCCAGTTCAGCACTATTAACACAACATCATAAAACTAAATTTACATTAACCTATCTTGGACCCCCGACCGAAACCCTTAAAATATAATTAAATCCTTTTTACGGTTGTAATAAAATCTTATGGGGAACTAACCACCATTTCCGTTATCATGTGTCGCAGGTTGGTTCATAATTAATTAAGGGATTTAGTACAGGTGTAATCTGTGTAAGCAGATGTGGGACCCACACCTTAGGGCTATGTCTACATATAAAATCTTTGAAAACGGTGAGGGTGTTCGTTGAAGATATTTTGGATGGCATAATTTGCACGCGCTTATTGAAGATACTATAAATTGTAGTCGTGTCTGAAAAATACTCAAAGTAACGATAGCTTTACTTAGGTATAGAAGACGAGGAATAGAGCATTTAGAAAATCAAATACGGCCATAAAGCGTACAGTCAGAAAAGAGATAAGTAAAATAAGAATTCGTTTCAAATATAAAAATCTCCTAGTAGTCCAAAATGCAAGCTTGAATAGGTAACCCGTAACCCTTAACCAAATCCTCTGCCATATAGGACTTCACGGGGCTAAACGAAAATCTCTTTAATATTAAATAATAATTCGTCCCTAATCCGAGAAAAAGGTGCAAACAAATCCGAATAATTTACAATGTAGCTTAACCCTTTTTAAATTGACCGTTTTAAACACCTTCTGTTTTTAGCACGGTTTGATATTAAAATACGAATACGTCGCTTGCAAGCGACCTTTTGACCGGTTATTCATGAAGCTCTAGATTTAAGATCCCCAATTAATATTGAATATAAAAATACTATCTATACTATATTGCAATATATATCAGATTATAAGTCCTAAAATACCGTAAGTGGGATAAAACTGCACCAATACCAAAATCCATTCACAAAACTTATACAAGAATTTAGTTGGAAAACGTAATAAAAAAAAAACTATGCCAGATCATAATCTAATCAAACCCTGTCTTGATTGATACTCCCGTGTCCTCTTGTTGCTTTTTTTAGTCCTCAAGACCACCAGAGTTCTTCTGTAAAGAAAAAAGCGTGAAAAGGGGTACAAGGTTGATTCCATCCGGCGATGCAGGTGTAAGTAACAGCCACCACCAGGTGTCTCAAAAAATATCAAAAAAACTTTTGAAATAAGAGATTGTTTTATTTTGACATTGGAAAGTCAAATCAGTATATTATCTTCACGCCCTTTGAAGCCACAACCGACAAACGGGTGGTTATTTGGATTCAAATTTTATTTGAATTAAGATAGGAGAAATACTAGTGCAGGGCTTTTTAAAGGAAAAAGCTAGTTCCTAGCAAATGGGAGTGATCTACGCTTGCAATTATATCGTGTTTAGTTCAAAGACCAAGTGAGTCCATTGCCTCCCAACACTAGCAAACTTAATAAAGTTCTACTATTACCAAATTACCCGGAAGGTTGAACAACTTCCTATAATTATCCAACTACAAATTCAACATAGGAACATGTGGAGACTAAACCAAAATTTGATCCTACTTTATAATTATTGTATGTAACATTGCCCTTTACATAATACCGCCTAACCCGTGTTAAACGTGCAACTTTAATTAAACAGTTAATTCGTGTTGTTAATGCCTGAACATGACCCGTAGCTGTTGATATAAAAAGTCAGGATACACATACATATGTAGTTGGCCACAACATGTATTAAGGTGAGGTTTGGAGCTCTAAAGTAAGAAATTCCATCCTTTGTTTAAGCATCATATCAGTAATATGGTATTTTTGTAGATATTTTAATTTACGCTTAGAACGTGCGTTCACAGAAGTCAAAACTGTTGCTAATCAGACTAGTCTTATTGCATCTAGTCTGAAAAATCTATCTTCGTCGTTTTTATTTTTTATAAGCACAATATTATTACACTGGCGGCGCTTTCGCCAGCTTTCTTCAGAGCATACAGCGCAAGGCACGCTATACGAGGTCTTCTATCGTAATGCTGCAAACAGAACTTTATTGCTTTCTTGTACCGGTAGTCTGGCAAACTACAGTCTAGATTCAGTCAGCTTATTTCAACGGTTGATCTGCAAAATAATTAAGAAATGATCTTAATTATTTTGCAGATCAACCGTTGAAATAAGCCTGTGAACGAAACAGAAGTATAACTTCCATTTGTGCGCGTATTTTCTCGCAAGCTTAATACAGCTTAATATCTTCTATCTATTTATATCAAAGCCCGTCGTACGTCGTTAGGCTCATATCACGCTCCAATGCTTGGTTTTGTTACCCTTATGCCACCAATATGTGTTGACAAGTGTCCGTAAAACACCCAGGGGTAAGCCGAGGCGGTAATAAGACGGGCAATGTTCTTGTTACAGCTACAAAAATGAGGGTTTTGAACAGCTGTTTTCAGTAATGAACAAAAATGTTTAGAAAAATAGGTACACGTAAAGTAAAAACAACTTTTTGCACCGTAAATAATTATTTTAAGTACTTTAAACAAAGGAGGCGGTAATCAATTCAACTGTGTTTTTTATATATTTATAAGACCATTTATGCCATATGCCAGGCTGTAATGGGACAGGGTGACTTAGGGGAGGCCTTTGCCCTTTGAGAGGAGTGGGGCATATTTAGTTTTTTTTTTTAAATAATTTGTAAGTTGAATTAGCTCTCATCTTAAGTTGATATTGAGTTGGCGAACATGGAATTCCCCATGACTTGATACTCACGGATGCACCATGATCATCCATCCGTCAATCAATCTAATGAAGTAAGCGAACATAAAGCTAACAGGTAGGTATCGAGATACCCATACCATTTCATAATAAAATATTCGTTGTATGGACACATTTGAATATACATACAAGCGACCCATATTTGTAATTACTGTACTCCACTTGAATGAGAAGTGGCCTAATGACACTGCCTGTAAGCCTTTTCTACTAATCACAGAGCGCAATAAAATGCATGTCTTTGCCCTAGTTTCATTTGAAATGGAAATTGTATGCCTGTAATCTCACCCATCATTTAGTTCTATATCCACGTAGGTACTTAAGAATATTAGTAATTACAAAATGTACGTAGCCCATTATAAAAAAATAAGATATGGATAAAAATCTAGGTGTCACATAGGTAACTCTCATAAATAGCCCTAGTAATTTGTCGTCTAAAGTAAATTTTAAGGGCGATTTTTTATTGGTATTTAAGGGGAAAGTCTATTGCCCTCCATTTTTTGTCGCAAAACTGTGCACGTGCCGTGAATCTAATCCAAAACCTCACGCTCAGCATCCGGATTTGTAACTACTAGACCAAAGAGGAACCTAATAACAAAACTGGGAGTATACACATCTGCCTAACGCTTCGAGAAATACAGGCATCCAGCTATGTTAGCGACTCCGACTTTGGCAGTCCATTGCTACAAATAAGCTTTTCTCAAAGGTATATAAAAACCTAGCGCCAGTATTCCCCACACTGACCGATCCAGTTCCAGACCGCATAGCCAGTTCCTCTCGCTCCGTTGACGCTGATGAGGCGTCCACGGATCGTTCAGCTTAATTGGGGTACCTATAATTTACACCAGCAAGATCAAGGTCAGTGGAGGCCTTAACATTTAGGTAACATGTTAGGTTCTAACCACAATCCTGAATAGCTAACTTAGTTTTATAACATCACGGCTGTATTCCCCGCCTTCTGACAAACATGTTGTTCCGTATTCTCTCACGAAAAACAAATTGTATTTTTTTTTTACTTCAACCGGCGAGCGTCCACCTAAAGGTGTACAGTACCTCTATCATGAGTTTTCTAACTATTTACTATCATAGTAAAGTAAATTTTGTAACGCTTGCATAAAAATTTACATTTATTATGAAAGTAAATAGTGAAAAACTCATAATAGAGGTACAGTTGTAGTAAAGCTGCTAGTAGCTGGTGGACAGATATAGTCTGCCTCAATGATAATACTAAAGTCGTACGTCGTACCTTTGGTAGTCATCTCTTGTACGAACTTCACCTATTGGCTCGCGCAGCGCGAATTTGATAGAAGCTCAGTAAACATGACAGAAGAAGAAATTCGTCAGTGATGATACAAAAAGCAGCTAGTTTCTTCCAATACAATAACACAAAAATGTGTCCCCAACGCTTATAGGTAAGCAATAGAACAATTAGTCAGTCATGAATAACGTAATCAAAACTATGGTCTTTGCCTGCAGCGAAATTAGCCAATTCTTAATTGCTGCAGAACTTTCCTTGTAAATGTGTTGAATTAAAACGTTTCCGATGCAAAAACTAATTGATGTAGAAAGGCTCATCGTTGCTAGAAAAGCAATTGCTTACGGCGCGCTCTGTAATAGCTGGTAACCGCACCACGTTGTGAACCCGTTCTTTGACACTTGAAGTGTTCGCGAAATTCACCTGACTCTAGGGGTTCGAGGATCTAATATCGATAAAATTTAATGTTACTGCACTTTAATCATCACTTTATTCTGAAGACATTAAACATTCACTGTTAGACACCTCACCACTATACATGGACGCGTCGTAATCACTTGTATTACGTGAATAAGGAGAAGTACCGATATCATAAAAAAAATATTAGCTAAATGATTTGTAAAGCTATAATACATTTTCTATCAGCGCAACGCGAAGTTGGCAGGATTTCGCACGTCATGCGTAGGCGTTACGATGCTTCGAAGACCCACCTGTTACTTGGACCTAAACATATATCAAATTAAATTATGAAATGAATACTTAAGATTGTGGCTGCATCAGAAAATAAGATACTTAGGCACACTTACATTACTATGATTTTTTATAGTGTAAGCGATTAAATCTCCACTGTGTATTGAAGGGTGCGTATATATACATATTTCCATATTGGCAATATTCCCATATTGTCAAAATGGCGATCTTTGGTAATAATTTACCAGTATGATATTATTAGACTACAGACGATCTTACTAGCCGTAATGTATAACACCCATAGGTGGATAGGAAATAGTCTATTGGTATGCCGAAAAAGGAAATACATAAATAAACAACAAATACACATTATGTCCTCATAACCAATTGACGAGGTTCCGGCTTCCCGGAGCCACGGTTGTCAAACGTCTGAAGGTCTTTCTTGAGTCTCAGTCACACAAAGCGAGTTTGTTCACAACGAGCTACTCGTGGCTAATGAATTTAAAGTAAGTAGCACAGCAAGTATTCGCTCGGGTTTAATTATGTTTGTGTCAATTTATTGCACAGAGTAAGTTATTCATGGAAATACAAGAATGCCTGTATCTTAGCTAAATACCACGGTATATCATCAAAGAATAAAATACAAATAAAGATCAGCAACATCATGCAACCGATCCCATCCCTACGCAACCAGATTGACGCGTTGTTTGAACCGTTGCCAGCCAAGACGTAATTACTTCGCGAGCAGTTTGTCAGCCAATTAAACACCTTTGCTTTATTAAGAAGCCGCACGGAGTGCTCCGGTAAATAGCAAATCAAAGCTTCCATGCAATTCTGAATACTTAAAAGGATGTGCCACGCGACGATGTCTGCGGTTTTTCTACCTTAATTTAGTATTTAAAGGCAATCTTGAAATAGATGTTGCAAGAACTGTAGCTTTATTCTTTGTTTGAATGGTTTATTTTATGTAGAAGTTGCGAATGGTGGGCAAGGACTCTTGTGATTTCTAAGGTAGACTATAGGGCAAAACAATGTGGACACTTTTCGAAAACATTGATTATAGTGAATAATACAAAACGAATTCTACGATTGTTTTTTGCACAATTATAAGCCTATAACTTACTGAGGCTGAAAACAAAGAACTGAGCGTAGTAAGTGAAGGACCGGGTATTTCTTTTTTCCAGTACCCATTATGAGAGTATATTATTTAATTTATCCACTTTTCTTCTTGTTCTATCGTTTGGGCACGAGCTATCCCATGGAAATCACTATTTTGCTTTTTTTTCTTTAAATCGTTGCCCCATACTAGGTATAATTCCTGTATCGTGGGTGCATTTACAAACACATATATTCACACCACAAAGGCCCAGACCCAAAACAACAATCTGTCGATCATAAAAATATTTCTTTGAACCCACGACACGTAGCGCAGCAGTTAATCTCTCATCCACTGCGCCAACCGTGTCGTATATTATTGGTGTTAACAATCTATTATACGAGTATACTAGTTAGCACATCGCAAACTGCTCTTTTTCTATGTCTTCCGTGTTGTCCTCCAAAGGTTGTCTGGAAAACATAGCTTTCAGCAATAAGATCGCCCATTGTACATTCATTTTATAATAATGTTTTGAATATTTCTGGTGTACAGTAAAGTATATTGAATTATATTTCATATTCCACGTTAAGTATACATCTGGCATGGTTCCGTCTCATCATCACAAAGCAGTAAAACTATCTGCCGCAATAATCCAACCTGAAAAATTTTGGGCCAAATAAAATCTGGGAATAACTTCGAAAACAATGTATCGTTATATTCTGTGATGAATAAATTTAATTTTTAACGCAAAAAAAACGTCTTTAAATCCTAAACTCCTACAAAATTACATACTTCAACCGTTTTTAAAACTCCAAAACATTTTAACGCAGTAAATCAAATCATAAACGAGAAAGAACATAAAATCATGCCTGGATCATCGTAAATACTCCTTTGTTTATGCTGACCGCAATAAAAATAATACTATTCTTAGTACTGAGGCTAATGAGAGTAAACGGCTAAAGCTATATCTCACATGAGTTTATTCTGGCTTTAATAGTGATACAAAGTATAACAAAGGTCATAAAGAAGGTTGTAAAGACCATCCCACACTGATTTTTTTCGTCATTCATAGATATGAAGACATTGGGTATCCTATTCAGAGTGGTTGAAATAAAGGAGTGTAGAAATGAAAAGGATTATTGTTTTAGTTTTATCTTAATCTAACGATATGAGTCTCGGTGTGGGATGACGGAGAACAAAGAATCTGTAGAGACTTTTTTCAGATTACTAGTAAACAAGGAGGCGGTAATAATGAAAGGAGGTAATAATTTTAGCGACATTTTTATTGGTAGGTATAATTCTTAATGCTTCATATTCTTCATTGGCTAAGTTTTTTAATTAATTACGTAACAAAAAAAGGTTTTTCATGAATGCCTATCGGAGTCTTATTGGATAATTTTAATAATCTTTCTCGTGCAACTTTTTGAAACCTATTTTAGGTGTAGATTTGTACTAATTTAAACTGCTGGTAACATTACTAGTTGAGCCTCGAATTCGCCAACTTCAAAAATCTTAGTATTTTAGATCATTTTGGATACATAACGTAGATAAATAAATACTATTTACTAAATTTCATAGCAATCTATTCAACAATAACGGTATTGTTAATTGACAGACGTCAAAACATACGCTTTTCAAATATCAAGATGAAAAATCAAATCACATCGATTTTATCGTTCCGGCAGCCTAATTACGTAATTAGCGACATTAACGCGACAGACACGCGACAGCAGCCTCACTGTTGACCTATACATAATTATTTGATACAAAAATTACGTTTGACAGTAGCTATCGCGAGATATACGCATGTCGCAAACTGATTGCTACATCGGTAATTAAGCTGCGGAACGCATACTGTACCAACTCAAAAACAAAAACACCAGCATATAATTAAATAATGCTGCATCCCTCTCAATTCATCTCTGTATCCATAGCCGTAGTAAGACAGCGACATTTCGTGGTCTCAGTCATTAATTATACGAAGCTCTTTGTCCCTCAGGCACTCAGTCCATTGTGACAATATTCGGGTCGCGCCTTTCAAACTCGCTCACAATGAACTCTACATAGACGGATCACTGCTGCGATGGGAAAGCTTGCAGGTAACACTTAATAAGATTACATTAATTTTATTCGTGGTACATTTTTTACAAAAACAATTGTATTGTCTTTGGAGGGTGGAATTCCAAGTTAGAAGTCAGTATGGTGTGGTAATATATTAGTAACTGCTTAATTAGTTTTTTTTTTTTGTAACAGAAGATTTCGTCGTATATCTTTATTATACTGTTGGTGAATTTGGACCTTAGCATATTTTAGTTTAACCGCCTTTACACTTCAAAGACATTAAAACAAAATATTCCTAGAAAAAAAATGGTATCGGTCCGTACAAGATACCAAAAATCAATAATAATGAGATTCCCCCAATCTCCCGTGGACATCCACTTAGATCTGATTAAGTGGAAACCAATCAAAACTTCTGCAATAACTGAAGAAATCTCGAGTTATATGACTTTCATATAGCTATGAAGTTTGTTGCAATAATATATAAAATATGGTCATTGGACTTTGATATACCTATACTATTCGATAGATACAGGACAAGATGATAATAATAATAGATTAATAATTTTCACAAGTATTAAAAATATACATAGGTCCGATGACTGGAATATTGCCGTTTGTTGCCCTTCTCTAAGTGTGCTAAAGTAAATGCACGAATATCAGACTGGAACCGAATACTATTTCAACTGCAATTTTTTCAGATTTATAATTAATTTTGTATGTATGCAAAGTTTAGGTCACAATGTATTAAGTTCAAGGCTAATATTTGAAAAAATGGAATCTTAAAACTAAGAATATTTTCTATTACGAAAATCCACCTAAAATTTGAGTAATCTATTTAATAAAAACCCCTTCATCACTTAAAAACTAAACAACCTAAATAACCCTTATAATTTCCATTCCCTATCGCCCAATCCAACTGGAAACGCAACGCAATCATTCAATTATCAATTATATTGATTTCAATAAATTAAACCAAACAGTCGATAGTCCTGTGCTACGTAAACTAATCAACTCGGACGTGTCATTGGACATCACTAGCGCAGTGTTTGTTTTCATTATGACGCTTTATTTATCGATAGATTACTATGTTTGAAGTTGGAATGAATAACTATTTTCAATTTTTATAGTGTTCATTAACTTTTATGACGCTTTCAATAATTTTTATATACTATCATGGCCTTTAGCCTACCGGTTGAACGCTTGCCTTCCATGCAGAAGGGTCCGAGTTCAAACTCGGCCCGCACCTCTGACTTTTCGGAATCATGTGTGGATCAGAATTTGATTATCTCTTGCGTTTACGGTGAAGGAAAACATCGTGAGGAAACCTGCACACCTGAGAGGCTCCATAAAGTTCTTAAAGGTGTGTGTAGTCCGCCAACCCACACCGGGCCAGCGTGGTGGACTAAGGCCTTACCCTTCTCATTCTGAGAAGAAACCCTTGCCCAGCAGTGGAACAGTAATGGGTTGAATTATTTTTACTGTCATGGATTGTGTAGTCAACAAGGTGCTTTATAGGGTCGATTTCTCACCGTTTTCTTTTTTGAATTTAATTTCTTTTTTCTTCTTCTTCTTATTTAAGAGCCTGACTCTTGTCGGTATAGCTGATAAAGTTCTTTCCACTTTTCTCTCTCCAGTGCGGTCTCCTTTACCTCTTTATACGACATGATGGCAAGCTTTTCCTTTATTTGGCTCATGTAACTTATCCTTGGTCTTCCTCTCCCTCTCGTTCCTTCTATCTTTCCTTCAATTATTTTTTTAATGAAACTGTCATGTTGAACTTTTAAAAAGTAAAGAAAATATTTGTTTCCAGACTATACTTATATGAATGGCTGAATATTAATGACTGGGAAACAAATTCATTTACTATGTTATAAAACATTAGTAAGAATTTAATGATCTTTTGAGGATTTTTTTTTTGCAGTTAATTGCGATTTTTATGAAAATCATTCCTTGCATACAAAACTTAAACGTACGTTTCTATGCAAAATTACTATCATAAGCGAGCATTATTAGCAATTGACCATTATTATGTATGACCTCCCCTACCGCTTGTATTTCTATTTCAAACAGGAATAATAAGGGGTTTGGGGCGGGTCAGTATGTCTCTTCTTAGACTGGTCACGTTGATACTCCAAGCACGTATGACAATTAATTCGAGTTGCGACTGGCCGGTTCATTAGAGAGTACAATTGCTGTGTGCCATTCAGTAAGTTAATTAATTGTCTGTATAGATATATCACCTATACAGTCATAATATTTAGGATCAATATACTGTATTGGTACCTTCATTGATTGTCTGACATGATATCATTGCGATGCCGCCCGTGCAATTTATACCTACTATCTATATATATGTAGGTACTTATATAAGCCAGCTTTATTTGCTTGTGGATAGCATATTCTGGTACGATATCAACTTATACGATAATCTGGGAATAATTCAAAAAGCAATTTTATATGCTGTAGCTAACACATGTGCCTATAAGGTGCGGACACCTATTGAAATTAATCGATAGTTGCAGTAAATTTATAGAGGTTCTGTCAAGGAGAAAACTTTCCTATGTGTGAGTGTGCGAGGTTCCTTATTTTACAAGTAACATATACACGCGCCCTGAACCAAAAAACTATCGGTAAGTCGTACAAATATTTTTTCGACAAACCCGCGGCCCTTAGCGCAGAAAGCAAAACGCGAAACGTCAGTTTATGTCAGTAGGCGTCTTACTTTTTTGGTGCAAACACATATAATATAGGTATGTATATCGTATATAATGATCATATCTTAATCCGAGAACTACAATAATCACTCTATCTGTATCACGACGTGGATCAATAAGTAAAGACTATTCATAGAATGGATTGCTCCATATAGGGAACTAATAATTATGCTTATTTTACTATAGTTTTTATTAGTAGCTAAAGGTACTCGGAACCATGTTAGTAAACACAATAATTACATCAACTGCGGTCAGTACTGCTTTAAAATCTGGGTCAAATTGAACCTTAAACAAACGTCATAAAACATAATTTTTTTATTCGAGACTCATTAAATTATTCGTTTTACGCATGGCTTAGTTATAAACAAATACGTTTATGAACGCTTCCGTTTCAATTTTAACTCCAATTGTGGTTCAAACTAATAATTTAGGTTTATTGTTCGTACTGTAAATAGGAATATTACTGTTTTATGTGCAGGAATTCATATAATAATTTCGTTTTCACTATGGTCATAACGTGAAGTTTTATTATGAGTTTTTATTGTTTTCAGCGTAGCATGTGTAGTGGTGCCTCGTGGAGCGAACAGGTTTTATATTTAAGTGATAATCACGAGACTATGGGTTCGTTAATAAAGATTTAATACTAAGCTTCGGTGATCTTTACTCGACTCATTTCAAACAAATGCGCAATGTAAACGCTGCTTATGTTAAAATCAAAACTATAATAAAGATAATAAAATAATACCAGGATTCGGAGAAGAAAGTGACTGCCTCATTGGTATACTGGTTGCAAGCGCGACTGCTGAGCGTGGGGTCCTGGATTCGATTCCCGGGTCAGGCAAACTGTTATTAGGTTTTTCTGTATAGAAATCTCAGTAACAGGAACTGTGTGGAGTAATATGGTATAATAAATAATTAGCTCGTCCCCTATTACATGGGACTCAATAACGGCAACGGCGAATTGTGGGGGCACATAGTACACCTCTGTCTAACCCTTCGCGGAATACAGGCATGATGATACTAGAGATACCACCAACGTTTTTAAATTGAAATATATTATACTAGTAACGTTTTGACAAAGAGAACAAAACAAAGCCATGACGTTTCTGATGTGACATAGCCAGTGGCCAGTATCATGGGCGTGTAGCGACTACTACTTCGCAACATGGCAAAAAGTACCGACCGATAAGCTCATAGACTTAGAATTTCGCTTACAGTAATAAGCTGTAATTATTGTAAACACATTATTCGGTATTATGTCGATTTAATTACGCAAACACCACATTTTTACCAGTTGTAAACCAAAGTAAACACATAAAAGCTGATAATTACTATAATTCTGAACACTATGATGAAGTTGTAACCAAACAATTATTATTAATTTAAGAATTGCAGTGATAAGTCTAAATATAATAGCACTATTCATGCAAGACTTGTACAAGCAATAATTTCATAAACAAAGACTTATTTATAAGCATCGCTAATATTAAGCGAATGTGATCAAGTTTCGCAACTAAACCTCGCAATATTGCCACTTCAGTTTCACCACATCAACCCGGTTTAATTGATTTATACACGCTCCTAATAAACGCAACCATCAACCCGTTAAGTCCGCTCAAAGATCGGCCAGCGACCTGAAACATATCCATCATTATTAAGGTTATTTATCCGTAGTAGATGTTTTTACTAGCATTATAAGTGAAAAGCTCAGTTTCCATATTAAAAAATGTTTCGGCATTAAAAATTTCAGCGCTACAATGCAGTAACACCTGTACATAATTCGTAAGGTCATATTAAACAATTACTACTCACTGAACTGTTAATTATATTTTGTTTTCCCCGACATTGGACATCACACGATGATAGATATTTGACCACAATTTAGTAGTCCAACACATATCGTAGCTCGCATGACTGACTCGTGTCTCTTTTCTCTTCTCTCTTCTCTGAATTCGTGACTCTTTACATTTGTCATTTAGTAATATATTTTTTGAGTTAATATGAGATACGTTGACTCTCAAAATCGTTATATTTTAAGATCCAAATAACATAAAGAATCGACGGTTAGTGACAAATGTAAAGAGTCAAACCAGCTAAAAAATGAGATAGGACTGTTAGTCATGCAAGCGACGATATCTGGAATCAATAATAAATTGCCATCCATGATAATACATATTAAAATAAACAAGTACCATCAAATCACAGATAATCCCCAATCCCAAGGTATCCGACAGCCCAAAATCGAGCAACCGATTGAGCAAAGAACAAACAAAGCTCACAATACCAGCAGAACAATTCGTGCGAAATTGTTTTCGGCAGATTAAAGGACGTCCCATAATGCCAACGACAATGGGCCCCGGGCAGGACTGTTTATATAAATACTCTGTCAACCACACGGTACCCACAATAACAGTTCACCGTCTCCTTTTAACCAAAATTGTATTTTCAGATACAATAACGGCCTAAACAACGCGTAAAAGGAAGATGTCATGTCTAAACGAATCATTCATTATTTACTCTAGTAATATTCTTTGTGAATGATGTCACTAGTATAAATGTTGAGAATATCATAATTTATCAATTCATTTTTACAAGGAACCTTGGTTAAATAAATCATTGTATTGTTCAAATATGCTAACCGTAAGCATTTGTATCTCTTTACTGAACTTGACAATGTAGATTAAAAAACGAGTCATAATTATGTCATGCGAGATAGATAGCCGCGAGTAGATTGGCTTCTCTTTCGCACATGGCTGTCAAAAAATGCTTCTTTCCAAAGTCACGAAATAAATAACAAATATTTAAAATGGATCAGTACGCTAACTTAGGGGTACACAGATGATTTTATAAACGTTTGTTTATCGGTGAACTTAGGCTTAATTGACGCAGAAATTTGACAATATTGTGCGCGACTAGAGCTTGCTAGGCTTGCGATTCCAATTGTATCTCTCGAGTTTGAACATTAGATGCAATGATTTAAGTACTCTCGTCTTCGCCATAAACAATTATCTTTCATTGTATCCAAAACATTTAGAGATAATCAAGGTTCGTAGTGGGACTACACAAAGAACTATTATTTAATCTCTGGAACTGGTATGTAATGACATCGTGACACAGCCCTAAGGAATTTTATAACGCTCACTAGATTTTGGGTCATTATCGTGGTTTTGATCAGTGATGCGTCAAAGGGCAGCCACACACGATGCTTGCGTCCTTGTAAGCAATTAATCTGGGCATCTATGTTGCTGTAATGTTATTGTGTTTATGCATCGCTCTGAGAATAAACGGTTGTGACGAACCCTGAGGTGATATTATGTGAGAATTTCGTATCATGGTGCTCAAATTTGATTGTAGATATTTATATTATAAGAATATTTTGGAATAAAAAGACCCTAAGATCGGTAAAAGCATAGACTTAGAATTTCGCTTATGGGTAAAAGCATATGAGTTCAATAGATACATTTTTTTTTTTGAAAGCCTAAATCCTAGTTGCCTTATATTTCAGTACATTAGTAGCTCTGGCGTGTGAGACAAATTATTTCAGTCAAATTTCGTTACTTACTTAACTCCTTGTTCCTACAACATTACAAAAATCTAAATAAGCATTATAAATATTTACGAGTAACTAATTGAAAGATTTATGGCCAAATTTTTGTCCTTAGGGCAGGCAAAGTTACGGATTTTTACGTCTCAATTTATGCGAAGCAGAATTCTCACTACATCGGATAAGCAATAAAATTCTAACAATGTCTCCCAAGTAGCCATTACATATAAATTGCCTAACCTTAACCTAGAATAAAAATAAACTTATTTAATATCCTTTGCATTCTTCCACTGTCCATCACTTGTTATCTTATTACTTATTGCGTATTATCTACCAGTTACAAAATTGTGTGTATCTGTTACCATATAGTACAAGTGTACAGTCTGCCAAAAAAGTTGACAACTATTGAGGGCTCTTAAATTTTCTTATTCCTTTTGATTAGGTACATCATTAAAAGATTAAATCAAAAAACGATTACCGAACAGAATAATAATACCAGCTATTTCTAAGCTGACAGGTATGTTACTCTTTTGACAGTTGCAGATGAAGAAGAATTTTATTTCATTTAAAATTATTTTCTACTTTTGGTAGACAGACTGTACTTAACCTCAGATGACACAGCGCCGATAAGATCACCACAAATGTAGCAGACAATTGAGGACAGCCGCCCGAGCCTGCAAAAATAATAACCAGTCAAAACACGTGTCCCCGACAAACACCAAAGAGATCGCTGATAACTTGATAACTTACTCAAAAAAACATTTTTCTACCTCAAATGTGTTTATCGGCTTGCGATCTGGAATCTGTAAGGCACACATTGTAAGTCCTTGCGGCTCTTATCGTCCGGATTAATCGTAGTATGAAAAGCTTTGGGTCCCGACCGCCAACGGCCCTTGAAGACCAACAGATGTTTGCGTAATGAATTTTACTTTTAGTTGAAGAAGATTTCGTTGACAAATTTTTACAAATCGGTTTGGCTACCTGCGTGAATAGTGGTTTTAAGGCATGTCTAGGGGTAGACTTTTTAAATACAATAGATTTACACAAGGGAAAGATAAACATACAATTTAGTCTGATTATTTCTCCTGCAAGAATGTTCCTTTATTTGAGTCATGTTTTTATATACCTATATCAATCATTATATTTTTTGTCCAATAATTTCATTACTGGTGCCTGGCTTTACATACAAGGAAGGTTGATTTGTATGACACAAATCAAAGAATTCCGATTGCTGTAATTACTGATTCCACTGTTTTCTTGTACCTTTAATATAGCTACACCGTGTCACGTCACCCGCCTCTATTACTCCACAAAGATCGAAGACATGAATAAATAACGTTAAATCACGCTTCGTGACAAAAGGCCCAATCAAAAACAACCTTTTCCAATACCAACCAAACTCTTTTTTCATCGTATTCCATATCAGCACGATAGCTTTTGTCTCTGCTTCTAGTATTTTGATAAAACTGAATTGAAATTCGAACATCCACACAATGTCGTGTAAAGTGGGCGTGTTTTATTTATAGTCTGTTGTGATCATTGCACAATTGATCGAAAAAAATGTTTTTGTGGAACCCCTGACGTGGAAATAATGGGCGTTTATTGTAGGGTTATTTTTTGCAGCGTTTCGCGAAGCGGTGGTCGATATATAATCAGTTGTATGTTATGCTCGGTTTAAACTAAGCGGGTACTGGTTTGCAAGTTTTGTCAAACGATTTTGTAGTCTCTTTCAAAAAGTATCATCCTAAAATTGGGGTAAGCTATGTGTGTTTTTAAGAGTTTTAATGGCTAGCTAGCCTTCTACATCGTCGTTGAGCCTAGGAAACATGTCAATCCGTGTTTGGGTGGGTTTTTGCCCACCTTCGTATCATCTCGACGTCCAGATCCCGGCGTTGTAAAAATACTATCGGTGTATAGCTGGCTTCCTTGTAACTGCAAGTAGAGCTAATGGAATATAAGAGCCTAACATGGCGAAAGTATGTTTATCCAATAAGATAACGTATTAACAGGTATACCGTCTATATCAATAACTGGTATTAGCCTCAAAAATCTATAAAACCTCATTACCTCAAGAACATAATAATCCGCTATACAATTATATGCCTCACGTTTCAGACTGTCTCATTATCAACTAACCAAAGACTTTCTAAGAAAATTGTCGCCGATCAGTCCTACTCTCTATGACAATATCGATACGTACCTTCAATAATCGCCTCGTCCGGGTTCTATGGTATTAATAGAGTGGGCCCTTGCATCGATAATAATGGCTATTTGCCGTGCTATTGTCGCGGCGGTTTGTGAATGGAAGGCGGAGGTAGGCACGTCATTATTCTGTCAGCCGAATGTGCTGGGGTTGATAGTGACTGACGTGGACTCTGTATCGATATTTTATCGATGATTGCTGAATAATGAAAATGTTTATAGTGTCGAGGCGCCAATCATTTTATATTGATTGTTCTTACTGAAAATAAGAAAGTAACAAAGCATAGGTGAGTCATAATAGATCTTCCATCTATCAGAAAAGATCAAGACAATTGAAGACAATAAGCAGCTGATAAACCTTTAGGTACTTTTACTCTTCAGTCGAATAATGGTAACTAGGTTGGTACTAGATTAATTTTACTCATACCATTGAAAAGTTTAAGCTTAATATTATTAATGTCTGAGCCTGTATCTACTATAGCACATAATAAATCAAAGGAAATGCATTTCTGGAATATTTATCGATATACCCAACCTCATCACTAAAGCGCAACATTATAGTTCCCACATTTTTTGCGCAAGCCCACAAGGATTACCAAACAATGTGCGTAGACGCAGGCCACACATCATATAGCAACGAGCAAACTTTTTGCAGTCACATTTAATGGGATTCCATGGTTTATTGTACAATTCTTAAAGAAATATTGTTGTAAATTTAATTTCATACACCAGGTGAAAATTATATAAAAATAGATTTGAAGGGATTTGGTTGTTGTTTGCTCGATTAGATATGATTGGCAAAGTCACTTGGCCGTCACTAGGTACGTTATAAAAATACAAAAAGGTACCACGTCTCAAAGTGTACCTTTTAAAATTATTTTGCAGAGAAATATTAGGATTCAGGTAAATGGGACTTATTAATAGCTAGGGTCTACTGATTTTTCTGTTTCTATACTAAACGATAAAGACAGATTTAATTATAGTCTGTCTTTTTCTAACAAAAAACATGAGAGAAGGATGAAACATTTTGACCTACCACATACATAAATCCTCTTGATCTTTATCAACGTGAATTTAATTGCTATCGTCTATTTTTCTATAAATTATTTATTAATCGCACTGTTATTTTCTGCTTACTCCCGAGGACAAAAGGTGTCATTTTATGTATGTATGTAAATGTACTCCGTACTTTTTCAAACATTTAAAAAATTGTTATTTGTAATAGAACCGTGGCACTCTGCATCCAATTCTATTTAAAATTCTACTTTCTTATAACCAAAATACCTTAAATATGTCGGCACTATGTATATCACGTATCAAGAGCATACATACAAAATATTTACAGGTGATAGCGAATATTACATAATTTTTATTCTATAGAGATTAGATTGAATCATATTATATATATTGCATAGATATTCACCTAAAAACAAACTGCCCATAAATGACTAAAACTGAACAAGGACTTCTTAGGTACAGCTAACATGAATAGCAGTGTAATAATATTGCTACCACGCTTTGCAAACGACTGGACACGGTATAACAATATCTTCCCTTATAAACTACCTAATACATTGCTAAATCAACATGGCATTCATAGGTAACTCACACATATTGATTTTTTAAAATTCTATTCACATGTCGTGAACAAACTTCCTTATATATCATAACGAGCGCAGTGCTGTACTCTGCACCAAATCTTATTGATTCCCAAGGTAGTTTCACTTCGGCAACAATTTGCCACATTGTAGGCTTTCGCGCTAAACGCTTCTACGCTGTGAACAGAGATGGCGCTGTTTAGCAATTTTGTTTTGGCGAGGACAGTAATACCTATTTATTTATAAATGATAATTATATGTTATTGTATTTTACAGAAGTAGTGAGTGTAATTTTGAAAGTTTGAAAAATAAAATCTATTATATTAATGTACGTACATTGTTACTCTCAAAATATAAAATTGCAGTAGAACTTAATTTTTAAGCATTCCTGGCATCATCATCATTAGCCAAACAATATTATACTAAGTATAAATTATTACAAAAAATGAACTTGTCTTGTGATAGAGTAATGGTGGTAAGTAAAAAGAACCACCTGTGATATTAAACAGAAATTTCTGCCACAGTATAAAGCAGTTAGTAAGAAAATAAGTAGATACGATAATATAAATTGTTTTCGACTTTTAAATGCCATACGAAACAATATTAAACCGTTCGTAGAAGATAATCATAAAGCTCACAGCGCAAATGGAGCGCATTAACGTGGTAATAAAGAAAACGATGGAGTAGGATGAGATGAGACTATGTTTATTTTATTATAAAATATAGACTTGCAGAAAAAAGAAGCTACGATGGACAGGATGCAGAAAGTAGATCTACATTAATTTACATATTTTTATTATAAATCTTTGCCCCACACTAGGAATAATTCCTATATCGTGTGTGCGTTTACAAACTCGAAACAAGTATCTGTAGATCATAAAAATAATATTGGTTCCGTGCGAGAATCGAACCCGCGACATGTAGCGCAGCAGTCGATCGCTCAACCATTGCGCCAATCATGTCGTCAAAATCGTAAGTTAGGAATGTTCCAAATCTCAGAAATATTAAGACAACAGTTAGAGCTTGGCATTTTGTACAATGTCGCGTAGTGAATATATTTAGATGTAAGTATGTGTAAAAACTGAACCCAGATTAAAGAAGAAATCATATCAACTGAATTGTTTAAAAGAAACAATCACATGACGACAACATAGTTTCTTTTGAACGCAGGCACAAAATTAAAAAAATAGTCGCCTCCATTCCAGCCTCTGTTCTAAGGCATCTTTGCAGCCAACTTACCGCGAATTCCTGCAGCGTAAAAGCGGGATTATTTGACGCCTCGTTGGCTACGATGGCTAAGCAATCCAGCCAGATTATGACTTGGTATACGATGGTTATGTTAGAATATTTCCTTTAAGCGAACGTTACATTTTCACGTTAGTTGAACAGCTAACGATTATCACGTCTCGCGTCCGTTTTTAATACAATGTTGCTACTATGTAAGGAGAATGAAGATTTATTTGAAAATATTGAACGTAAACGGTGATTTTTAGAACATGAATTTGGAGTGCCAGAATATTTTTGAGCAAAGTAACCAAAAAGTGGCAGAACATAATAAACATAAGCATATGCCTTGGTTTCTTTTTTTAACTTTGCCCCACTTTAGGACTTCCGGTATCGTGGGTGCGTTTACAAACACATATATTCACATACAAAAAAACCCAGACCCGTAACAACTTGACGGCACGCTTGGCACAGTGGCTAAGTGATTTGCTTTCTGCACTAAGTGTCGGGGGTTCGATTCCCGCTCGGAACAAATATTTGTATGATCTACAGGTAGTTGTTTTGGGTCTGGTTGTGTGTGCATGTGACATGTATGTTTGTAAAATATGTACCCACGACACAGGAGGAATCAAAGTGTGGGGAAACGTTTTAAAAAAAATCTATCACAGATCATACAAATGAATCCCGTGCGGGAATCGAACCCGCGACAGGTAGCGCAGTAGTCAGTCTCTCAACAACTGCGCCAACCGTGCCGTCAAGGTCATCGTAAGCATATGTTGAACGAACGAAAAGATAGAAAGACTAAAAAAACTGTAAATAACACAATGAAAAGATGCCTACAACAGTATTAGATATACACACATATTATATCAGACAAACATCTTACATACAATTTACCCAAATACCTTTCAGCATAAATTCTAATGAAATCTTTAATCACAGAGACGAACGCGTGAACGTCAAGAGTTAATGTCTCAGCTTAATTTAATTAAAACATTCACATAAAGAGGAAAGTTCGCGTAAAAAGATACCGCTGTTAAAATGTGTTTCAACAGATCCTTAAATCTGATAAAACTCAGCCTCGATCCATTTCAGAACTTTGCTTTTATCTGGCCACAGAGCAGAGTCCGGAACGCCCAAAATTTGTATATGGTTAGCGTCGAAGGGAAACTTCTCTAAATTCTGTTTTATATTCAATCTTTCAAGGCAGTGTTTACCGTTGATAAGATCCCTTCTTCTGAACAGTTTTAATCTAATGTAATTAGGTTTGTTTAGACTTGAAATTGAGTTTTTGGGAACTATCTTATCTGGACATTAGGAATACGTTTTGCTGCTGATTATTTCAATATTGTAAATATTTTTCATTACTTACAATACTTAATCATTTATACAGCTATCATCTGTTTCCCTAAGTATAAATATAGACAAAGCCCCTCAAAATCGTTCATTGTAGTTATATAACAGGAGTATTTATGTTCTTTTATTCATTCTGTCTTGGTGTTTCCTTGAATGACGAAAGCTTCTTCTCAGGTAAGAACTAGTTTAATTCCTTGTAGATACTAACTCGGAAGAAATAACTTCCATTGATTGAATTATTTATTTATAGATTGGAAAACCAACAGCTGTACAAGGTGAACAGATAAGCAGCATAGGTAACATTAAGCCAATTACAGGTTTTCATGGATAACGGTAGAAAGAAAAATACAGAGAAATTAACTATCACTAACATGCACAAAATTTAGTGCTAGAATTGACAGAAATTTATTATACAATATATTAATGAAAAAATTCAAGGTTCAATTTATTGCGTGCCGTAACGCTTCTTGTAGTAAATGGGTCAAATGAAAACTCTTTACATAATTCACCTCTACCTAATTTTCTAATGCAGTTCATACTATAGTAAACGAGTGGTCGAACAAATTTTGTTAATGCTATAGAAGTAAAGATTTAAAGAGGGCTAGAAATATATAGGTATGCGTGCCCATTACCAAAGATGAAGCGAGCTATATGACGTTCTTTTTTTATCCCTGTTTGGGGGTAAATAAATATACCATATTGCCACTAGGGATTTTTTGGGCAATTATTTCTCGCAGGTTACTTAGGGACCTCTATCTACATAACCAGATAACGGCGAGACTAGAAGGGCTAGCAGCCGGCGTACTTAGGTAACTGTGGGACTCGGATCTCGGCTTACGGCCTAGTTAAAAGGAGAACAATAAAAGAATTTTTGGATCTGGTTACAATTATTTTGACATGTTTAAGACTACTGGTTCAGCGGCGGCTAGTTTGAGCAAAGGCCAAGGACGCCAAGGGTAGTTGTAACGGGCCTAGCCGGCGAGGATGGTATCTATGTACTGTTGGTAGACAATCAGACAGCACTGCCACTATTCGCAGTAGCCGATGCCTTAAACTTATTCAAAGTACCTTTGGTTCTGACTACATGTATGTTGTTATCTAAGCTCGTTTGATTGGCGTCGTAGCTATTTAAACAAGAATATTGACGTTTTGCAAGGAAGTAAAAAAATTAAACTTGAATTAATATCACACCATGATAAATGAGTTTCATTAAAAACTTTTTATCATGCATAAAAAGATGTTTTAATAAAAGTTACTCGTTATATTTCATGGTCAGACAAAGTTAATAAAAAAAGCTGTTGAAAAAGTTATCGATTATGATCATGAATTAGGCTCCGTTGAATTTTGTTACTACGTCTTTATCATGTTATATATATATATTAATCAAACTTACTATAGTCCTTTTGCTAGGCGCTGGAGAAGAGTTTATACCTACTCGTCATTTTGGATATTTTGAAGCTCACCCAGATGTGCAGATTTCCTCAAGATGCTTTTCATCTCGGTTAATGCAACTGATAATCAAATTAAAATCAACATATATTCAAAAAGACGGATTGGGGTCACATTTAATCCCTCCCCAATGGAAGGCAAGCGTTCAACCGCTAGGCTATCAGTGCAAGTTCTTAGTCAATAAGCCTCAGAAAAAAAATATGAAAAAACACATACTATAGACTTATACAGGGTGGATTTACCATTTTCTTAATGACTAGATTTTTTGCATAATGCAGTTCAATATATTTCCATAAATTAAGGATCGTGTCCTAAGAACGTTTCTCTCTCCTGCTCTGTAGCGGCAACGATTAAGGTATCTGGCCTTGCTGTCGTGTCTCAAAAATCTAACCTGTATATGCGTAAGGACCTAGCCATCGATGTGTTGCCGAGATGGTCTCCAAAGTTTAAGGCGACCCCTCATATGACTTAGGCTCTCACAAAGTTCTCATGGCATAGGAGCAGTGGTTTATATAGCGTGTTTAGTTCTCAAAAAATACATTGCTATAATAAATAAATAAATTCAACCCATTACTGTCCCACTGCTGGGCAAGGGTCTCTTCTCAGAACGAGAAGGGTTAGGCCTGGATAGTCCACCACGCTGGCCCGGTGCGGGTTGGCGGACTACAAACACTGTCAAGAACTTTATGGAGCCCTCTCAGGTGTGCAGGTTTCCTCACGATGTTTTCCTTCACCATAAACGCAAGTGATAATCAAATTCTGATCCGCACATGATTCCGAAAAGTCATAGGTGCGGGCCGGGTTCGAACTCAGACCCTCCTGCATGGAAGGCAAGCGTTCAACCGCTAGGCTATCACTGCTAACATTGCTATGATTATTAAAAAGTATTTTTTATCATCAATAAATGATCTGTTTTGTAACGATCCGCTGCCAATGTTCTTATGGCCGTATCCTTACTTTTTAAAATCAATGCATACTGATGATGTAATCTTTTCAAGCAAACATTTTGCCTTATCATCCTAGCAGTTATCACTATGTGTAGCTTAAACATGAGCAGGAAATATGTTTAGGTATTGTAAAGCAGCAAAGTTTTTTTTTCGTGTTTTTTTAAGAGTTATTTAATGAATGATGATTGAAATCAAAATCATTTTACAACGATTATATAAAATATTCTAGGTACATAGGTGCAGCCATACCCTAAGTGTGATGAAAATAATATAGCATAAGTTATCAGTACGCTTATATTCCTCGAAAGGATCCGCAAAGGTGTACTTTTACACCCACATTTCGTAGAACCTGCATGATCTTGCGTGCTGCAAAGTATAATTGGGTTTGCTGTATGTAACACGCCAAATATGTAACTGGGAGCGACTCTATTACCAACTATCGGGCACATTTCCAAACTCCGAGCTAGTACTGAGAATCTCCATACATCAAACCCAATTATACTTTGCAGCACGTAAGATCATGCAGGATCTTAGGATGTAAAGTCGCACATACGTTCACTAAACCTATGGACAAATTGGATATGTAGAAGTTGGGTGCGTTTACAAACACAAATATTCCCATGCACATGATACAACCTCGGCTGTCTGTGTAAGTCATACACATATGTGTTTTGTCAGAGAATCGAACCTGCAAAACTTAATGCGCTAGTCTATCACTTAACCACTGCACCAACCATACTGCTGCCCATGTTGTCTTAACTTAACCAGTTACACTCGGGATTTGTAGTTAGCTTACATCAAAAAATCTTTATAAAAACAAGATCTTGAAAGATATTTTAGCAATTAACTAACCGTTTTTAGTCCTATACTTATAAACACGGAAGTAGTTTTTGCAAAAACTTAATTAATTAATTTAATTTGAAACACGCTCTTGGTAAAGGCAATTTTTGAAAATCATGTAGGTGCTTACGTACCTTTGGTCTCATGCAAAGAGAGTCTCGATAAGTGACAAAATCTGATGAACTCATAGTTCTTTATGACGTTAAAATAATATGGAACCTTAGGATGAGCATATAGCACATTCTCCACCAATTTCTAGTTTTAAAGCTGAGATGAAGCGGCATAAATTCCCAACCAATTTTTACTGCCGGCATCATATTTGGGAAATCCAAATCTTTATCATATTTTGGCCTTACATCCGGCTTAATTGAGAGATCATCAGAATACTGGCAACAGGCAATCATTACGGGAAATTTATTATTTATTTCCAAACATTACATATTAACGGTACCCGGCCAAATAATGATTACTTATATTTTTTTTTTATATTCCTATATTTTTATAACCGACTAAGCAAAAATGGGATGAAAAAGTTTAGAACTGTTAAATCTTCCCGTTTACACATTTTTACACGTACTTAACATTATTTTTTCATTAAATTTAACAAGGCAAAAGCTGCTACCCAGACTGCTACTACTACTTACAACAGTTTTTTTGTATGTCTCAAGTGAGATTACTTTATGAAGATAAATTTGACCTTAGTGATTGAACTAGGATGTTTTATCAAAGCCATTTTTTTGCAGTACAACTAAATATCTGAAATGAATCAGTCTTCGTCAGCATGGATTGGACTATAAATATGCCTCAAGTTAGTTAGATCTAACATTATCTACTCAAACGTGATAACATACGTACAATATGTTCTCAACACCATTATTCATTTTTGCAACATTTTGCTTCACCAGTGTTTTGTGTGAGTAATTTTTGTGTTTTGTTTTAAATGATCTCGTTAAATCATTTTAAATTAATTATTTTATTTAGTGGTGTATTAAAGGGTGGATTATTTATCCATCTTATGTAGAAAAAATCAACATTAAGATCATGTTTTTATGTCATATTAGGATTAATTATGATTGCACAGAAAGCTAGATATAATATAATAATATAAACACTCTCTGTGTTTTAAGCAACTGAGGAATCTCTAGTTAATAGGCAGTAGCAGCATCTACAACAATTGAGGCATCAACGTCAAAAACCTTTCACAGTCCATTGCTTGAATAAGTACTCTTCCCGAAATTCGTGGCTCCTACATCGCTGAGCCAGCGGGTTGGTAATCGTTATTCCAACTCTTACACTGGAGATGCCTGTCTAGGGAAGGTTATCAAAGTCAATGTCAACGTTTTATATTTCAAGTAGGCCTTTTCAGGAACTTTTAAAAAGTCGAGACTCTAGGCGCACGATTCCAAAGGCGGTAGGTCCTATGGAGAAGAGACCGGCAGGAAAATCCATGGATACTCTTTCCAAAAACAAAAAGTTAATTTACAATTAAAATCTTAAATTAACATGCATTATATAAGAAAAATACAAACTTAATAGAACGCTACTTACGTAATGAGGCAATACAATATGAGTTAAACAAATGTTTCGAATATAAAATAAAAACGGCATAAACAGATCGAAGCGGATAAAACAGAGAAAAAAATACAAAAGAGAATACAAAATATTGAAGTATCAAGAATCGATTACACAGGCTATCATAGTAATAGTATAGTGACAATACAGATTACATATAGCGCATTAGAGGTGCGCTAAAAGTAATAAATTGGATAACGTGGTAAAATGATTATGGTATTAATGTATTGCAAAATAGCATACAATAAATTTTATTTAAAAAAAAAAACTTCTGCGGGAAATGTGTCAACTTTCAAAAAGCTATCAACAATAATAACTAACCGACCAATTTATTTCTAATTACAGGTGAAAAAAAACCATGTGACTTGGCTGACGAAAAATGCCTCACAGAAAGTGCGAATAAGAGTTTCGAACAATTCATTGATGGCATTGCAGGCACGGCGTCTTCGGATCCTCTATATGAGGACGTGATCACAGTCGACATACCCAAATTATACGTAAAATATACTGAAGGTAAACTCACTGGAATGAAGAACTGTCACGTGGAACTCGTGAGGCAAGTTTTCTTACATAAAATACGATCAGATCTTTCTATATATTTGAAGAAATTTGGCCACGATTGGAAAGTACATTGCCGATATTCGTAATCGATTACATTTGATTCATTTCTAAACGATAAAATTAAGATTGCTGGTGTAACTTTGAATCGTGGTAATACTTCGATGCAGGCTTACAGTAAGAGTAATACTTTGTGTACAACTTATGCAATGGTTAAAAACATTTTGAAAAATCATTACTCGATAGTTCTATCGAAAACGATAGGTAGAATTTCTTAATATGGTACTACTCTACCTACTACACTTTTGCCGTCTACGAATTTAATTTACGGACAAGTGTGAGAATTAACACTGCCTTTTATTGGAACTAACCCAGTTTACAAAGTTGTTAGCATTACATAAAATATACTTGTTGAATTCCAGAATTTCTCCAACGGATCTGAAATACAATTATAACATTGGATGCCCACATGTGATTTTTGACGCTAAGTATGAACTGAAGACTGAACTTGGGCCTGAACCTGTTGAAGGAAAGGGAACCAGCCATATCGATCATTGTGAGTACCGTAAAGCTATATAAACATGACGGCACGGTTGGCGCAGCATTACCGCACGGAATAAATATTTGTATAATCTACAGATAGTTGTTTCGGGTCTGGGAATTTGTATATGTGAATATTTGTGGCTGTAAAAAGTATAAATTATTTTTTTAATATTAACTTTTTTTCGTTACGTTACGTATATTATTTTGAAATTGAAAACCTTAATTTATTTTCTTCGATTATTAATATCATACACCCTTAAAAATAACGTTAAAAAAATTGGGACCAACCAACATCGGGAGCAGGGTTCAAGCTATGGCGGTTAGGGCTCTAGAGAGAGGCAACTCTCCACAATGATGCGAGCTTATTATAATCATTATTATAAAAAAAGTAGTAATGGGTACCTATTATTAAAAGTTGTAATCCAGCCTTTTTAGGCTTATCGATGGGTATACAGTTTTACCTACTCAGTAGTTTTACCAAATTTTTGTGATATGTAGTTTCACCATACAAAAATATTTAAATTTTTTTCAGATGACTATCACTTCCTCTTGAGCGGAGAGGGCGAAAAAATTGTTGGTGCTGATGGAAAAGAGCACATCCAATTGAAAAACCACGTATTGAACATAGAAGCTAAGGGAAAAGTACAGTATGACTACAAAGATCTTTTCGACGGCGACGAGGAGAAAAGTGAGAATACTGCGTTTTTTTATATTTACATTGTTAATCGTTTGTTGAATTATAGTGTTTCAATAATACGCATCCGTTAAATTAATATATCATAACATCACACCTGTATTTCTTGAAAGGCTAGGAAGAGGTGTACTATAGTGCGCCCACATTTTGCCGATCCCGTTATTTAGTCCCATGTAATAGGGGCAAGCCTATTGTCATCTACCGGGAACAGTTCTCTGAAACTGTGTAAATTATCAGTAGCAGCACAGAGTTTGCTCCTAGTGCTGCTACTGAGAATTTTAATACAGAAAACTCTAATAATACTTTGCCTAACCTAGGAATCGAACCCAGAACCGCACGCTTAGCAGTGTCGCGCTTACGACCACTAGACCAATGAGCCAGTCAGAAAATGTGAACTTTTCTAAAATTCACCTATTTAATTTTGTTAAGGAGTTTTGATTCTGATTTTGGGGCACTTCGAAAACTTGATGCCCTTATACTCTACATTGATATTTCTTATACGAAACTTATTTTATATTAACTGAATATGTTTGTATTTTCAGCCAAGAAATTAATCCAATGGGCAAATGAAAATTGGGTGGAGGTGGACAAATTTATTCGTCAACCCGTGATGGGCGCTTTCATGAAGAAATACGTTGAAAACGTAAACGCTTACCTGAAAAAAGTGTCCATTGAAGAATTGTTTCACAGTGAATAAGCGGCATTAATATCCTATGGATAATACAGATGAATCTTCTATGAATAAATGCAATATACTTTCATGCAATACATAGACTTTGTTTTAATTATACGGTAATCCCATCAAATATAAAATGTGTTTAAATTGTACTCAAGTACATATTTTATGGATAAAGAGATTAATAAACATTATTTATATTGCCCGGATGATATGACGTCATCGAACTGGGTTTAATATTATGTGTATTTTTTATAATTATATATACTTTTTTTTATTATTCTTAGGGCTTACTTCTTAGGACTGACTTACTCTATCTAGTCATTTTTTATCAATAGTTAGTTTCGTTTCGTTATATGATTTTTTGGGCATTATTCGTTCAACTTATTCATGAGAATAGGTAGTATCATTTTGCCTCTTGAAATTCAGCATTATTAATAATGTACTAATCCTTGTTTCTATGATGTGACGTAGGTATGTACCTACGATTTGAGTTCTACCTACTTGGTCCATATTACTATAAGAACACAAGATTAGTTCTCTGTGATTGTATATTATTGAAGCTACATGACTATGAATCTGTAGATGCTATTCCTTCAATAGCTTTGGGCCAATCGTGAATACAGTCATATGTTTTGGTTAGCCCTAAATAGTTTTTTTTTTTTTTAGATTATTCCGTCCTTATCCGAATTTAAAATAAAATAAGTTTGGACTTTATATATACGTAATTGGAATGCGGGGCATACAAACAGCAGGAAGAATTAAGATGAAAAATTTATAAATTTTATCTCTTACATTTCGTTTATGCACAAGTAACGAAAATTTGGGCACTGGTTAAAAAAAACCCGCATGAACGTCTGACAACATTCAAGTTGATGCGTGTGAACATTTCCGTCCAATTCGAATCATTTTTATCCGTCCATTTAATCCGTTTTTTTTTTAAATTACCTGATTTACGTCTTTGTAATGTGAAATTGACGTAATATAAACGTTTTAATCTTAACAAAGCGCTATTTATATGAAAATATCCAAATGTAACATAACATTTCAATCTGTTTATTAGTTTGATCGTATTTGTGACAGTTATTTTTTTTAATATTGTAAATGGATATCTAAGGAGTAAGGAAATTAACAAAATCCATATTGCTGAAACTTAAAACTCATTGAAGGCACTTCGTTATCGGCAAAATAATGAAGGATCAAAAGTAGGTATAATAACATGGGACGTTATACAATTCTGTTATACTCTGCTATGCATAGGTGCTATGGTAACGCAGTAAAAATATTAATATTCAGTGATTTATACACTACTAGGATGCAGTTTATGTAGGGATTGCAGATTTTAGCTTTGTTAATAATAATATATTTATCCATCAAACTTTAATCCATCCAATAAGGATCAATAATAAAGTCCAATTGTGATATAATCATATCACAATAACATTCCTGGAGTTTCCACTAACAACCGCGTTTTAAATCTTTTTCGTTAATCGCCTTTCATCCATCCTCTCTACATGACCAAACCAACGAAGCATACTTTTCTCATAAAGATAAAATAAGCTGTTAGTGATATCTAAACTTCCGAACTTTATTTTAATTTTTAATTTTAAAATACGTCTAGCATTAAGATTCATCTACTGTAATTTAAGTATTCATATACAGTTTTTTATATAACAAAGATTTGAAATACATATGGCTTAAGGTCATTGCTCCTGTTATTGTTATACATATATTAACTAAGAACATTCGTCTATTCCAGTAGATGAAGAACAGTGCTAACAATATGTTCTCTCTGAAAATATTCACATTAGCTTTATTTTGTATACAAGATACATTATGTAAGTTATATTTATATATTATCACTGTTGTACTTGAACATTTATTTGCTGTAACAGGTTCTTCGTATAATCTTGGACACAGTTGGACACCGTGCAAACCGTCACCAGAAAATCAATAGATTTCCTATTGTGTCTACTTTGCTCTATTAGAAGTATTGAAAACACTATTAATATCACATTGTAAAAATCGTGATAGATTTAATAGAAAATAACATACGAATGGTACTCAGCGGCGTGCACAGAGTTTTTAGACAGGGTAGGCAGAAAATGTTAAAAGCTTATTTACCAATAATACTTACACCATGTTGGTATTGGTTCATCGTCTTGTCGATTAAATAATAATGTATGTGATTTGCCACCTCAAACATCTTATAATAAGTATTTATCTGAGTTATGTAGGGTAGGCAGTGTCTTTTTGTCTTTATGCACCGCACGCCACTGATGGTACTATCCTAACATTCCTAACCTTAGAAAACTCCCCAAGCATTTCCCTTATTGGGTACGTCTCAGGAAACTCACGGTGCCGAGAAGCACGTCAGAACTGACTTCGCAGACGCCTCCTTTCTGCAATAGCCTTTCGTATATACGGTACCTATTATTATAAGATCAGTTTTATTAACAGGATCTTTTCCCACTTTCAGGTCTACAGAAAGTATACTGTGAAGCCGATGATGATGATTGTGTATCAGATTCAGCGAATGAAAGGGTGTTTCCGATGCTACTGGCTGGAATACCCGGCGTAGAAGCGTCGGAGCCACTACACTTGAGCAAACTGGAAGTGAACCTGCCAGATTTGAAGTACACACTATTTAATGCAACTATGACTGGTGTAAAAGACTGTGTAATACATGCAAGGTAAAACTATTCTTATATTTTATATAAAATTCCAGAAACATAGCATCACGCCTGTATTCCCCGAAGGGTTAGACAGAGGTGTACTATTGTGCACCCATATTTCGCCGGGGCCGTTATTGAGGCCTCTATAATGTCCCCTACATTATAGAGGCCTCAATAACGGCCCCGGCGGTAAAAAAAAAAAAAAACAAAATCACAGAAACAATTTAAAAGCGGTTTAATTTTAACAATAACACAATTATTAATTCGTTTGATGATTGATGGAACTATTTAAGGTGTCTATTATTTTCTTGTCTATCATTTATAAAGCTACTCTAAGGTTATTGGGACACAAAAAATAATGCTAACCCGACACGTAAAGGAAATTTACAGTTTTGTCAATTCAATAACAAAGTTCTATAGCTGCCATTCCATCATTCATCATCATCCATTCAATCATGGCCATAATCGTTTTTCAACCAATTTCAAAACAGGAAAGCATTGTCATATCATTGTAGTTTTTTTATGAAACCTAACATTTCAGGAAAAACGCAGCAAACACACTCTTCGACTACGAACCTTGTTGTCCTAGATTGACAATAGAATCAGAATATGAAGCTGATGGTAAAATAGACGCAGTCTCCGTTAAAGGAAAAGGGACATTAAAAATAACTTACGGTGAGTAGTACCGAGATATGAAAGGAATGGATTGATAACGTGAACCCGTTAACCTGAAAGAGTGAATATAATAGGCATCTTCTGGGTGTGCTCTTTCCACCGCAGAGCTCGTACATCGCTTCCCATGTCGTGATCCAGGCCAAGAGTGGACCCGTTCACAAAAAAGCCGTCTTTCTTTCTTGTGTAACAAGTAAACGGGACTTAACTTAACGCTATCACCATTTCTTCTTTTATGTATGGATGGCAGGCTTCCTACAGGTTGTGGTTTCAATTCCCCCACGGAAGAAGTGGCTTACGGACAGGTCTCCTGGTTTGGATGTATGTGTTTGTAATATTTGTGTCTTTAAACGCACCCACGATATAGCTTAAATATAAATGAGGGGCAAGGTTTTTAAAGAAACAAGAAGTCCATTAGTGATTTAAGAGACGCATGAGCAGTCATCCTGGACTCGGTCCAGCATTTTTTATCAAACAAATCTACCATTGTACTACTATACATGAGCTTTGCGCACCCAACTTTCTATTAGAAATACTATAATATTTTTTATTTTTACAGAAAACTATAACATAAAAATTATTGGCAAACAAGTGAAAGTAAAGAAAGGGGACTGTAAACAATATATAAATATACTAAATTATATCATAGATTTAGACCTTAAAGGAAAATCAGCGTTCGAATACAAAAACTTGACCATCGGTCAAAAAGGAAGATGTCGATGTAAGACCATAATATTATTTTATATCACTGAGAATGAAACCCTAAAGTGAAATTTAAGATGAGCAATAGATTTCTACGCTACGGGTCGCGGGTTCGATTCCTGCACGGTACAAATATTTATATGACCTACCTACAGATAGTTTTTCTGGATCTGGGTGTATATATTTGTACACTTTACCCACGTTAAAGGAGCAATCCTAGCCTGTGTTTAAAAACAAATTGTATTCAAGGTGTCAAACTATGCTAGACTAAATTATTTCTTTGTATGTTACTAATACTCAATGAAATCTGAATGATTTACACGAAACTTACGAGTAATAAGACGTGTTCCTTACGTGGAAAGTTGAATACAACTATCCCTTAAAGAGCATGATGAATGCCGCCGTTAAGTCATCTCGGTGGCGAAGACTGTCACATGGGTACCGCTGTAATAGCCACCGCGTCACGTCAAGGGTGTTCAGTCTAAAGAACTACTAGGATCCATGACTCACCACGAACATGACATAGAGGCAATGCTTCTGAAAAGCCGCCCTCATCACATATTAAAGGGATTCTTGCGTAAACCAGGTTCAGCTTATTTAACTCGTACTAATTATTTCTTCTTTTGTCATTTACATAAAGGTACTGCTGCTTTGAAGAGAAGATATTCCGACAAATTCGAGGAAATCACAAGAACACCAGTCATGGAAGCTTTTGTGAAGAAATTAATGAAAAACGTCAGGGATCTACATGCTGCAGTACCCGTTGAGGAAATGTATTATAAATACCTTTGAAAAAAAATGTATTTGATTTAAGTTTTGAAACTAACGAAATACAATAAAAAAAGAAAACTACTTTGTTTTTTTTTACTTCAATTTTTTTTGGGGTTGATGATATTGATCGTTAGTAAGTTAAGGTTAAGGTTAGTAGTAAATCCTAATCCTAATCCTAACTTAATATTATAAATGCGAAAGTAAGTTTGTTTATTTGTTTGTTACCTTTTCACGCCTAAACCACTGAACCGGCCATCATGAAATTTTGCATATACGTTGTCAGGAATACAGAAAAGGACATAGGGTACCTTTCATCCAGAAAAAATACTGTTCCCGAGGGAAAGAACAATAACTTTCGACAGACACAATTGCTTTAGGACGCTAGATGGCACTACATGTGACCCGAAAAAATGCACGGTTTCGTAATCAATACGGGCGAATCCGTGGGCGGAAACTAGTTAAATATATTTGAAGTCTTTTGGTGCCTAAAGATTTACATTTTGATAATTCATGATACATACCTAGATTAGGATAGTTCCTTTAGCACTTTACTGAGACCGATTAACTCCGAATTTAGCTAAACCGATTTAGTGCAATGTTCACCGACACTGTAACAGATATTTAAAATGAAATCGGGCGATTACCTATACAAAAATCGCTGTCAAATGGCTGATTTCTACCTTAACCGTCGGTGAATTTGGGCCTTAAAGGCTATACAATACTTGCAAACTGATAGACTATTTGGACATCAAAAGGAATCAAATATTATGTATTATATTATCTTGTCAAATAAATATATAATTTAAATTAATAATGTAATTTACCATTACGAAATATTGCCTTTAGAGACAGAATTCTGTAAACGTTTCCGGACGTTTGTATTAATATGAATTTACATTATAATAGTATAATTTATATGGGTATTGTTATTTAACATGAATTTCCCAGTATTCATAATTATGAATGAAGATGGTATCTTAGCTGAGAAAAATAAATATAATACTGACACATATATTTGTTTGTTCTACTTAAAGGAATAAAAATGTATGAATAAAAATTATTTAATAAACTCAGCCCTGTCAGAGGCCTAAACGTTGCAACGGGACCTACCCATGCTCGTATCGACCATTCTTCGTGTTTCATGTGTAGTATTTTTATTTGTAGCATTCTCCGTGGTTCGTCTTTATACATGTATATATATTATATTATCTATATAGTTATGTAAGGATCGTAACACATAGCATTCTGTAGTTTCTGCCTACCCCTATGGGAAAAAGGCGTGATTTCTACATATTTAAATGGAAGCGATGGTTTCATGAAATAAGAATAAAAGCTACTAATAAGATCAATAACAAAAGTACCTTGTTTAAAAAAATCTGAACCTAGGACGGTTCCAAATCGCAGTTTTTTTTAAACAAGGTACTTTTATATGCGTAGCAATAAATTGAAATACAATACAAAATTCTTTGTATTTTCAAACAGATAGCCAAAAAATATTTAACTACTTATTACAAATTACCTTGTAAGAATCAATAAGGAAAAGGAAAAGTTCCTTCTTCGGGATTTTTTATTTCAACGCACGTCATTCTGTTCAATGAACGAGGATCCTGTCATATCTCTATATTTAAAATATCATGAGCTCATCTTCATGTGTCAAATTTATGACATCCGAGGATATTTGTTTAATCGCCCAAAATTTTGGTGGTAACTCTAACTTTACCGTGCGAAATAAACAGTCACATATTAGCATAAAAATTATTATCTCTACCTACTACATTGTTAATATGCGTCCATTTGCAACGATTGTAGATTAAACATGACGCAAGATATAAAATATATTTTAAAAAAATCGAAGGAACCGAAACATCTAGATAAGAGATGTAATAATTTTGGTATAAAGATTAAATCCAGCAAAATAAACTCATTTGTAAATTGAAGTTCTTATAACGATGTTGTCAATACAATTAGTTGTCTTTATTATATTTTGTTCTAAGAATGTCTTTGGTAAGTCTGTTTTTTTATTTTTTTGTGCTGTTCTCGTTATTTGCTTTGATGATCTTGCCTATTAAATTATTAATATTAATACTACCTTTTAAATTCACGCTAATGTCGTAAGACCTTTCGGCAGTGAAGTCAATATAATTAGTAAACTCCAGTTTATGTAACGGAGATTTTTCTTTGGGAACACCCATTATACTAGAGTTTCTTAAAACAGAACTTTATATTTTGTACTTAAGAAATCTGTGAAGACGTCTGATAGAGATGAATGGAAGAAGACACGTTACGCCAACCTCGAGTAAAATGGAATAAAGGCAGGAGAATGACGTGTGACTTATATTTAAAGTACTTTTAACTAAATAAATCTGGAAAAAATATGTTTAAATCGCAAACGTTCACAAAGATTCGAAAAGTATTGTTTTTATTAAAACTTGTTTATTTAATTTTTAGCTAACAAGGTGTTATGTGACCCCATGGATAACACATGTTTGACGAAGGCAATAAGAGACCATGTTTACCAGAGGTTTATAGTGGGATTACCCGGGGTAGCATCCTCAGACCCATTGCACTTAGACGAAATCGTTGCTGATCTGCCTCATTTAAAATATACTTTGAAGAACGGTACTCTACTTGGTATGAAAGACTGCGACTTTCTCAAATTAAAGTAAGTAATACTATGGTAAATGTCGGCGTTTCGTAGTCTAAGTAACGTCTTGAAAAGAAACGCCACAAAAACCTCAGGGTCTATAAGATGGTTTTATGGAAGTCTATTCACTAAAGACTGTCTTACGGGTGTTTCATATGATGCTCAATTATAAATATACAAAATATCCTTTTACTTTTAGGCTTGATCATGATGTCGGTTCTGTTAAATATGAGCTACTATGTCCCCATTTGGTCATACAATCAGAATATGAAGTAAAAGGTGAAATAGATGCACTGGCGCTAGAAGGAAAGGGCAACTGTAATATTACTTACGGTATGTATTGTATATATCCGAATTTCTTAATTTGTTTCAATCTTACTGCATGTTTCTATTACTAAATCAGTGAACAAGCATATACTATTTACATCATCAATATAATATTTCTAGATAACTTGTTTTTTTTTTTAATTTATCCAATATATGGTAGTTGTTAGAATTATTAACAGATACTGTCTATTTTGCTGTAGGTACAGTTTTTTTTTTTTTTTTTGTAATTATTAGTCATAGTTGAACTAGGTAAATAATCCTAACCATCATATTTTAGATTTGAACATTGTAATTAATTATTATTCTTAATCTACAGATAACTACTATATAATTATCTCTGGTAAATATGAAAGGGTGACGGGAGAAGACGGCAAACAACATTTTCGTATAACTGAATTTAGTCTCGAAGTAGATCTTCAGGCAGGAACATCACACGAATACCAAAATCTTGTAACCAATGACAAAGATAAAGGTAATTTTATCACTGTTTTTCACTATCACGGTTTGGACCTACACTTGTTATTTACAGGCTATCTTCCGTAATTTATTGATTTTTTAGTAAACCCATAGAAATGTACATACTTACTAACTTTTTCTTTATAGCAAAACAACAATAATTATAAAAGATATATTTTTTTCAGCGGATGAGCTTTCAAATAAATTAGAAGAATTAACTCGAGACATTGTGATGAAAAATTTTTTGGAGACATACGTACACAACCTTCAAGATTTCCAAGGAGCAGTACCACTTGAAGAGCTGCATTTTATATACGTTTGAAGAGGATTCAAAATTATCTCATATAAATATTTGTTGTTTTAACTTAGTTAACTGTTTCCTTTACTTATTATTCATTAAATGGAATAACTGAAGAAATAAAACAATTTACTTTTTTATTTATTATACGCTTTATTGTACACCCCATAATATAGTCACTCCTATTTAGAACTGACTTATATAGTAATTTTACTGCTTTTATTTTTCCTTACACTGACACTCCCATTTAACCAAGGAAATCTTTATTAAGTCAAGAATACCCTTACCTTGTAAAAAAACTACAAAATATTTGTACATTTTGAAAATAAATATATGACCACGAAAAAGAATTGAATCTTAAAGTTCTGATTTAGTACACCAACCGCTCTAGCCTCTAAGCTACCGTGATCTCTGTTCGCCATCAAACATAGTTTTTTTTATATTTTTTCAAAATTTACAAATTATATAATTTAAAACTGTGTGGAACCTGTACGCACACGCACATACTGACGACACTTAGCGAATTATAGCTTTATGCCTCAGACCTCTCTAGCCTATGGTCTACCTACTGACAGAGATAGTACCACCTAGAGTCCGACGCGATGTAGCCCGTTCTACAAAAAAATATAAGGAGGAGTGCTGGCTATCGACAACCCTTTTACGGACACTAAGCACCTTGATCTCGTCTAAAAGCGGTATAAGCTTCCTACGCACCATAGAAGTTATCAACGGCAACCCGACTGTTAGATGCAAACCGTGGTTAGAGAAGAATCCCCACCTCCTAACTTTGTCATTCCCTAGAAATAACTCTCGCTAAGACATTACTACCTTGGCCAGGTTGGTCGCAGCAGGCTGAAAATAAGCAAACAACCTTGTTCCCGAATACCTGTATGAGGGACTCCATCGCAGTCAGAGTTGAGCACATACTTTTCTAAAACAATATAGAAACCATTGACACGATAGAAGTAAAAGCAAACAAAGTAAATTAATTGAAATTATTTTGTAACACTTCTTAGGATAAAATTATAAAAAATCGAAAATAACTATTGTAAGATTGCTTGACACAACTGACACAGTGGCAAAGCTGGTTATCTGCGCTATGTGTAGCGAGTTTAGTTCCTATAAGAAACCAATATTTGTATTCCCTACAGAGAGTCATAAAATTGTTTCTGGGTGTCCCTGCGTATGAGATTTATGCTTGTAAATACAGGACAAATCGTAGTATTTATTAACCGACTTCAAAAAAGGAAGAGGAGGTTCTCAGTTCGATTGTATGTTTTTTGTATGTTTGTTACGCGATCATTTCGTCAATTACGGACCATTTTAAAAAATATTTTTGTTTGACGAGTATGCTCCCAAATTGGTCCCGTTGTCACCAAATCAGGATCTGATGATAGGATCCTAGGGAAATCGAGGGATACCCTCAAATATTGTAGGACCAATAGCGCGTTTGAGCTTTTCTTTCTTAATAAGTCAGGTGTTCGCGTCTGAAAATCATCATTTCATGATGCTGAGCTGATGATGGACGCCATAGTACTCCTGAACGGTAAAGAGTTAGGGAATTAAATTTCCGAGATTGGGATCACTCGATATATTTTGATGATTCCCGTATATAACATTTGATATAGAGGGTCTGATGATGGAGCCAGGAGATAGATAATGGAACTCGTCAGTAGCTACTAGTAAACCCCTCAAGTTTGGGCTCATTTTAAACCGCTAAATGGCGAGACTATCACTGTATTAGTTACGTCGTCTTTATCTTTCCATTTCTCGTAATGCCTTTTCATCATGTGGTCGGCTAAGTAATTTATTTGGTTCTAAATCACAAAGTGCAATACCGTCTAAGGTTTTCACTCAACTTGGGGCAACATACATTTGAACTTTGTAAAGTTTTTTCAAAAGAAGCGTCCTTACTAGGTCTATCCATCACTCAAAATTGTAAAATGATTAATTTTTTTAGCAAAAAATAAATACTGACTTCAAAAAACTCAAAAAAACACTAACTAAAAAGCAAAAACTAAATGTATTATTATACAATAAAAAAACATGCAATGATAAACCGACACGATTGACGAAGTGCATTTGTCGTATCCGACACATAATTCAACTCGCGCTCAACAATTTTTACATGAACTCGTTGTTTCAATGTTGCTATTATACCAGCAAGGTAACTTTTATGTTTTACTCGGCACCGACTTCAATATTCTTCAACAACTATATTGTATAAAAAGCCTTTCCTTTTTTTTATAGTTAGTGTTGTTTTATGAAGTCGGTTATTATTTTTGTCTTAGTTTACGGTTTGTCAATGTTTTTTTAATTAAAGAATACAATTTTTAAGTTTATACTTTTTTTCATTGTAATTCTAGTCACTTTATCGCTAGAAAAATCATTTTTCATTGTACAAATTATGAAACAAAATTAATGGTATATTTTTAGTTTTTATTATTATACATTATATCCTTTTATCATCTCATTACATCAAAAACTATTTTAGCTAAACTGTAAGGTATTTAAATCACCTCTTTGTCTTTATGTCTAAAGCAAAACAATATAAAATGTGAACCGAGATAATAGATACCATTTACTTATAAGTATTAAAGCCAAAATGTTCTCAGCTCGTTTATTTTTTACATTGTTCTGTTTAAAATACGCAACATGTAAGTACCCAGTATGTTTATATTATTTTATTATTTACGAGATAACTAATTTAACATGTAGTCCTGTCAAAAAATTCCATCTCTCCAGAATTCGGCGATTCATTAAAAAAAAATAGAATCACAGCGGCTTTCTTCAATGATAACGCAGAGCTACAAGCTATTGCAAACACAGATTACCCCGATACCGTTTCTGAGTCCCACGTAATAGGGACAAATGTTGCAACGAAGTTGGTGTTTAATATTCTGAAATCTTACAGCCCCACAATTGTTTTAGGTTTACAGCGAAAATTGTGCCTCAATGACGAAGAATGCATAATAAATGCAGTAATCGAGCGGGTATACCCAAGATTTGTGGCGGGAATGCCTGGTGTGGAAACGTCAGATCCACTGCGACTTGACGCTGTTATTGCTGATATGCCCACAATAAGATTCGCGCTATTCAATGCCACAATGACAGGCTTGAAGGACTGTGAGTTCGTGCAACTGGAGTAAGTAATCAAAAAACCATTATATTTAATTATTCATTTAATTTTGTTGTGTTTTAGCTGATAGTCCTATAAGCTTCATACTGTTACACCGAACGCAGGTTGAAAACATTTTTGTTTTAACAGGTTTTCATATTAACATTTTTGAGATATTTTAATTATTAGATACTTAAATCGTGTAGGAACATAAACGAGATGAAAACAAAACAATACCTTATATATTAATTTTTTGTCAATTATCAAGTTCAGACTCGTTCCGGACCGAAAAATATAATAAATACAAAGGTTCCGGACTGAAAAATAAAATAAATACAAAGATTACATAAATACAAAAAGATGAAGATTGGTAATAAAAATAACTTCTAATTTTCCATAATACCTTCATAACTTCTTCAGCGTGTTTACTGAAACATACTGTTTTAAGTACAATTCTCTAGTAGACTGCTACTTCTTCGGAGTTTTACTATCAGCTTATGAAAATTAGTAAAGTAGGTATAGTAAATTAATAAAGTAGGAATATCAACGAACCACAGCACTACGTTGATATTCCATGACATTTTTTTTACTGTACTACACATACTAAACATACTAAATCAAACTAACTTTCGGTAGAAAGAAACTGATTAAAACCATTCAATTTAAATTATTATGATTTTTTATATATCTGCAGAAATTATGTGTACATTTTAAAGCTTCAAATCTCTTATTTAATCATAATTTCGTTTTTAAATTTCGTTACGTGTATACATCTTTTTGAGGCTACCTGTAAGTGTAAATCCATAATTCCTAACTACTGTTGCTGCTGAAATTCTATCAGAAAAATATAAATTTATGCTTTGTGTATAGTTAAATATAATTATCTATATTTTAGCAATAAACGACAGGGCGTTTATACGCTGTTTGACTACGCGATATTCTGTACCGCACTCACTGTGCGGGGCGAATATACACTGGATGGAATTATAGACTCAGTACCAGTTGAGGGCAAAGGAACGTGTAAAATAATTTACGGTGAGCTTTCTTTGATATATTAACTACTTATTATATACTTTTTAATACCAGTATAGTATACTATATATAGTATAGTAATAGACACTGACGCTTGACTGCCTCATTGGTCTAGTGGTTGTAAGCGCGAATGCTGAGCGTGAGGTCCTGGGTTCGATTCCCGGGTCGGGCAAAGTGTTATTGGGTTTTTCTGTATGAAAATTCTAAGTAGCAGCACGGTAGTCTGGAACTGTGCCCGGTAGATGGCAATAGGCTCGCTCCCTATTACATGGGACTCAATAACAGCATCGGCGAAATGTGGATGTACAATAGTACACCTCTGTCTAACCCTTCGGGGAATACAGACGTGATGCTATGTATGAATTCGTGATTCATCATGCCTAGCCTTCTCACAACTAAATCGGGATCGACTTCCAATCGAACTGGTTGCAGCTGAATATTAGTATTTTACTCGGAGCGACTGCCATCTAACCACCGCCGCCTAATAACTGGGAGACAATGATTCTATAAGGCTAGATGGGTTGTCAGAATTTTTGGACTGCCATGATTTTTTTTTGACCTGATTTTTTTTTTTTTTTTTATGATTTGTCTCTCGCAGTTAGCTCAGGGAGCTTTTACTGCTTAACCGGGCAAATGGCGAGACCAGAAGGGCCTCCAGCCGACGCCGACGCCTGAACGACTGTCACCTATTATATTCGTATCACACTCGGGAGCCGCACCAAGCGCCCCTTTTATCCTCGCAGATCCACTGTACTGTACGGTAGCTATTTAGATACTAGCTGAAATAAAATATATATATATATATAAATAGGCAAATAAAAATTAGTGCGTCCCTTTTTCTTTTATATATTTTTTTCGAACACGGAATACCATTTCAGATTTTTGTTCTACAAGCAGGCGTAATATAAACTAATCTCGATTTTTTTCACTCAAATAAATTGTAAATGAAATTATATTTTTTAAATATGTATCTATATAGGCATGGTACGCCGGACATAGGTATCGTTAAGAAGTATCTATCCACAAACAAACCAAACGACACGGTTGGCGCAGTGGTTAAGCGATTAGCTTTCTGCGCTATGTGTCGCGGGTTCGATCCCCGCACGGAACAAATATTTGTATGATCTACAGATAGTTGTTTCGGGTCTGGTTGTGTGTGTATGTGACATGTATGTTTGTAAACTGTACCCACGATACTGGAGAAATCCTAGTGTGGGGCAACGTTATTAAAAAGAAAAAAAATAAAACAAATAAACATATGATTTACAGAAGTCATCTTTAAGAATAAGATTAAAGAGATAATCTTTTAACACATAAAGAAAACATTCTCACGTATTCTTTATAACGTGTCATGATTATAAGAAGGTACATAATTAACAATTATGCACGTTCTCATCAACTTGTGCGTCATCGCTATAAAGTACAGAAATAATTTCCCAAGATAAAAATAAGGCTTTGCTATGGTTAGCACAAATAGATATGCAGATACGGGGGTGTGATTTCTTTTTAAACTTTGTTTCCACTCTCGGAATAATTCCTGTATCATGGGTGCGTTTACAAACATATATATTCACATACATAACACCCAGACCCGAAACAATTATCTGTAGATCAGTCATCAAATCATTTTTGGTCCGTGCGGGGATCGAACCCGCGACACTTAGCGCAGAAAGCTAATCGCTTAGCCACTGCGCCAACTGTGTCGTCGGTCGCTTTACGACTCAATAGGTAAAATTTTTACTTTTATGGGAAGAATTTGTGCAAACATCTTGGCTTGTACCTCCAAGCCGTCTATGAAACAGCGTCCTATACTCGTACTAGTTACAATTGCGTGCAATATGTGAGGGCTCAGTGCGGATTGGTTCTCAGAGGATAGTGAAGTAGAGTGTAAACATTTACTTAAATCATGATTTTTTTTTAAACAAAAATTCATCGCATAGCGTCACACTTGATAAGTCAGAGGTGTACTATTGTACACCACCCAGATTTCGCCGATGCCGTTATTGAGTCCCACTTTTACCCCACCCTGGAATCGAACCCAGGACCTCACACTCAGCAGACGCACTTGCGACCACTATTGGTCTCTAGTGGAAACGGAAACGACGATGAAATTAAAGTATTGTAAATTCTAATAATAAGTTACAAACAAATCTTATATTTCACAGAGGGCTACCACATATCAATCAGCGGTAAACACGAGGAAGTAAAGGATGACAAGGGAAAACTGCACGTCAACATAATAGATTATACAGTAACCTCATCACTGCAAGGAAGAGTTAAAGATCCTGAGTATAAGAACTTAGCCTTCGACAACCATGACTCGTGTAATTATATTTTTTTACCACCTATAAATAGACATTACCCTATACACATACATGGCAATACCAAACAAATATAGGCCTACACAAATTTTCGCTTCAATGAATGCTAAGCAAGGAAAGCCTCCATGGGTAATGAAACAAGACACACCCTTGGCAGTCAACCTCGATGCTTCCACTGCTAACTGGCTAAGCTTTATACTACAGCATGAGCTATTCCCATGTGCTTATGCCAACACAACCGAAGAAGAAAAATAAACATATGCCTTATATTCCTCTTTGCCCAAATTACACTAAAAGCCATTTACCGATTTACCACGTTACTGCGGTTGGATGTCATTAGTAGTTATAACTACATAATTTAGAGTCACACATTATAATCCTAGGTTTTACCAATTCAGACTGCCAGCTTTTCACTACCCAAACGGATTCAGAGACCATATATTATTATTTAATGAAAAACAAAATCGTATCATTAATGCTACATAAAGTTTAAAAACACGACATCTATTATATTTATTTGGAACTAACAAGAGCACAGTAGTTGCAAAATAAATGAGTTCCAGTAACAATATGAATATGTATGTGGAGAGAACTTGTTTATAAACGTTTACTAATCTAGACTATCTGCGCTTCTAAGATAATGTGATTTGACTCCCACGATCGGAAAAAAGGAAAAAGGATTTGGCGCCTACAGCATTGGGGGTTAATTAACAACAATTTGGATACAGTGGATGAAGAAAATTAAAATATCCTTCAGGGTTCACAAGCTCCAATTATTTTAACGTGTTGAATATTTGTTTGCAGGTGACAATCGTGTAAAAGTTTTGGAAGAAATGACTCGAGACGTTGTGATGGATGTGTTCATGAACAAATACATTCAAAATCTGAAGCGGTTCCATCAACAAGTTCCAATTGAAGATTTACACTTTAAATATGTGCGTTGAGTTATTTTCAGTCAACTTCATTAAAAAATAAATTGGTAGATATGAATAGTTTATAAATATAAATCTCCGTATCGTAACGACATAAGGAATCATTCTGTAAAAATAAAGGCAAAGGAATTAAAATCATAATTAAAATATATAATTTTTAGTGACAGTCCTTTATATTATTTTAGTATATTCGTCCTTATGAGTCATCATCATCATCATCAGCCAGAAGACGTCCACTGCTGAACGAAGGCCTCCCCCTTAGACCACCACATCAAACGACATTCCGCCACTTGCATACATCGGTTACCCGCGACTTTCAGAATGTCGTCATTCCACCTAGTAGGAGACCTTTCTACGGTGCATCGTCCGGTTCGTGGTCGCCACTTGAGAACCTTTCTTCCCCATCGGTTGTCCGTTCTTCGAGCGATGTGGGCTGCCAATTGCCACTTCAGCTTGCGAATCCAGAGAGCTATGTCGGTGACCTTGGTTCTTTGGCGAACATCCTCGTTCCGGATTTTATCGCGCAAAAAGAGTCCGAGCACAGCTCTCTCCTTTGCCCGCTGTGACTCTGAGCCTCTCTAAGAGGCCAACGGTCAACGGTCACATCTTAGTGCCATATGTCATCACTGGCAACACACACTGGTTGAAGACCTTAGTCTTCAGGCACTGCCTTATGAGTCATCGGCCATTAAATAAAAAGCATGGGTATAAGGCAATTAAAACATTTCAAAAAAGTACTTACTTATCTATTTTATTATGATATAAAAAGTGATGCGATGGTATAATTGATAAGGTCACATTGTTAGAAGATTCATATTTAAAGACGAAAGAGAGCAGAAATTTTTAGATACCTACAATGGTAATTTATGTCACGCGGTCGTTTGACTATTGACATTGTTATTTCTTGACGCATTGTTTACGAGTAAAAGCGATACACAGAGACGATGATAAGACGCGATCAAGGCGCAGATAAAGTACACGTCACACCTTACTGCCCCTGTAAAGGTACAGGACGCTTGACGTCACAAAAAGTAAATTTGCACATTTGAGACTGAATTATTATAAAAGTAGAAAAACTATTATTCAATTTCCATATTTTTTATTTCAGTTATAGTTCATACAATTTATGGGTTACAACTTAACATTAAGCGGTTGTTGTTATTACTATTGTTCGCCTTAGAGAGTTACTTTCACGCACATTCCTTTCTAAATTATGCTTTTGGTCATCATCTCAAGTTTTTAACTTAAGGACTCAGTTTCTTATGTGTTTATTTAAATTCGTGTGGAAAATATGTTTTGCATAGTTAATTGGAAACATACATATTAATAACATGAACCGTTAGAACATCTTTTGGATATTATTTAACATTTGTTTTTTTCTTAAACTCGTTTATTGTATGTATTAATAGGGTACCAAATTAAGTATAAATAACGACTTTTACTATCAGCGAAAGTTAATTTGGTTTTGAGGAAGTGAGAAGAGAGTTGTGATTGACATGTTTTTAAGAATTTTATTATTATTTTGTGTTACAATCGGAGTACAGACAATTTCAAGTGAGTATTTCTATTTTGTTACTATTTGGGGTCTAACCTTTAATTTTTTAGCACTGAGCGTTTTTTTACAATTAAGAGAACCGACACTAAAACACCTCTTACGATGTTAGTCAGTAAATATACCAAGAATTTCATACGTAGTAACGACTGTCATATTTTTTCGTCGTAAACATCGATATTTTTCAGTATTATCATTACTGCCGCTGATATGTCGGTGTTCATCGCTTAATAGAAAATTTCACATTTTGATTGGATTGTATCGTGGGTTATCATCATAGGTCAAATCAAGGCTTTTAATAATTTCATTGAACCAATTGATTGTTCTTGATATTCTAGAATCTAGATTTTTATTTTATATCCATAAAACTTTACAGTTACGTTTATGTGCTTTAGATTTCATCAATAATTAAAATGACATGTGATTATATCAGCCTATACTTGAGGTCTAAATATTTTCATAATATTTTAGCTCCCGGCATAACGCAGTGCAAGAAAAATGAATCCGCTTGTCACACAAAAAACGCAATCACTCTTTACAAGATGAGTGTAAAAGGTGATCCTGCAATAGGCATAGAATCGTTGGACCCAATGTATCACAAAATAATAGAAGGAAACCTGGCTATCATAAAATATAAGTTACACAATAGTACTGTCAAAGGATTAAGTAACTGCGATGTAGTAAATTCAAAGTAAGTATCAATAATTTTTTTAACAAAAAATAAAAACCTACTTCGAGATACTCAGAAACAAAACTAACTAAAAAGCAAAAAATAAATGTTTTATTATACAATATAGTAGTTGAAGAATATTGAAATCGGTGCCAAGTAAAACATAAATATAATATACCTTGCTGCTATCATAGTGACATTTAAACAACGAGTTCACGTAAAAATTGTCAAGCCCGAGGCGAATTGTGCGTCGGACAGCGAAATTTTAAGTCTTTGGTTGGACACGACAAATGCACTTCGCCAATCGTGTCGGTTTATCATATTTTTTTTTTTTTTTTTTTTTTGTTTAATTTTGTTTTTGTGTATTTTGTAGTCGGTTTTAATTTTTTGTTAAAAAATTTAATTATTTTACAATTTTGAGTGATGGTTAGACCTAATCAGGACGCTTCTCTTGAAAAACTTTACAAAGGTCAAATGTGTGTTGCCCCAAGTCGAGTAAAAACCTTAGACGGTATTGCACAAACAAAATATAATCTAAAAATTGTAAATCACAATGATTTACAAGTTTTAGATAATTTTTTGTTTTTTCAAAAGCCGCTCGACCGATTTCGATAAAATTTAAATGGGAAGTATATAACAGTTTTTTTTAATCTTAAAAAAAATCATTGATTTCAAATATCTGTAAAAAAATTTACTCATGACACAAATACCTTAATCATGTTTCATTAGATTGTTTACTTAATAAAATAAAATAAAAAATAAATTATTTATCTTTCAAACTGGCCATTATTTGCAACTAACTGCAAAATTCTTGTCATCAAAAATCATTAGTTTGCTAAAAAAAATAGTCACACTTCGCCAAAGACAAGTTCGGTTCAAATGGTTCTAAATAGTCCATACTAGCTCCGCTTTACGGCTTTGTATCGACCTTCCAAACACCCTGGGCCAATAGGCACAATCATGGACCCTGTAGGACACAGCAAAAAGTACTTAAAATAAATCTATAGGTAAGAATAATATCCATCCATTTTGTCGTTTTATTATGTATGGTATGGTAAATTAAGAAAATATATTTTTTGAATACCTATTATCTAAAAGTATATTCGTAAATCATACTGTTACTGTATATAAATAAATAAATTCATTTTGATGACTTCAATAGATAACATTATCATTTTTAGGAACACGGTGTACGCTTCTATAACAAGCTACCGGAAACTGTAACCGTTCTTACCGGTAAGAAGTTTAAAATCCACGTTAAATCTATTCTCACAAAGATAGCATACTATAGGATCAAAAACTATGTTGACGATAGAGACGTGTGGTGGTAAATATCTTCTGCACATGTGGCTTCCCTGGTTATCCATTGTATCTACTAGTTCTATTTTACATTAGATTCGCTTCTCATGTCTGGACATTCTTGATGTTTCAATATTTTGTATTTTTTTTTTTCTGTATTATCCGCTTGATCTGTTTATGCCGTTTTTATTTTATATTCGAAACACTTGTTTAACTCATGTTGTATTGCCTCATTATGTAAGTAGCGTTCTATTATTATTTAAGATTTTAATTGTTAACTAACTTTTAGTTTTTGAAAAGAGTATCCATGGAATTTCTTGCCTTTGAAACCGTGCGCCTAAAGTCTCGAGTTTTTTAAAGTGCCTGAAAAGGCCTACTTGAAATAAAAAACATTGACTTTGACTTTGAACACTAGTGGATAATTTTATAACAAGGGGATGTCCCTTGTTGCATTGCATTCTTAATTACCAAAGTAAGGAAAATATTCTTGGAATATGAATTCTAATATGAAGGCTGAATGATAAAGGAACAAAGAGATGAATTAGACACTGCATCTGTAGACTCCCAAACAGATTTTACTAAAAAAATAAAGGAATATAATTTACAAATGTAACTTTAAATAAAACAATTGCATCTAATAACTATATAATGTAGTTCATTGGTTCCGTGTTAATAAACTTCTCCTTCATGAGAAAAAAAAAACAAATGTCTAAAATTTTCATCGCCCAATGTCCGACAAGTACCAATCAATGTTAAATTGAATGGAGTGGAGTTGGATATTGTGGATTCGACTATTTTTGTAGGCATCAATATAGATTCCAAACTGCGCTGGGGACCGCAAATTACCAAATTATCGGGTAGGATTAGTGATGCCGCGTTTACTGTCAAAAAAATGTTGCACTTAACTGATGTGGATACAGCCAGAATAGTTTATTTCAGTTATTTTCATAGCGTTATGACTTATGGCATTCTCCTCTGGGGAAACTCTGCAGACATCAATACTATATTCGTCTTGCAGAAAAAGGCTGTGTCCAGAGGTGTCCCTCAGACACAGATTTAAGGAAATTAATATACTAGCTGTAGCGTCACAATATACGTATATTTGAAAATGTAATATATTTTTATAAAAATATTTCGAACTTTATCAAACTGTCTGATACTCATTCTTTCAACACTAGGAATAAACACAACCTTGCGGCACATGCTACGCGCCTCCATAGGGTAAGCAACTCGTTCATGGGACAATGTATACGTTTTTACAATAAACTTCCCAATGATATACGTAATTACAATTTTGAACAGTGTATATAACACTAAAGTAGTTCAGAATTGTAATTAAATCTAAATATATAAAAGGATACTATAAAATTTCGGACTATTAAGTTGACAAAAACGCTTGGGATTGAGCCGCTCTATAGCCTTTTTTTCTTTTTATATACAATTTTGCCATTAATTATTATATTATTTACTTCATTATTTTTATATTGTAATGTCGTTCAAATTTAAATGATTTCTTATGATATATATAACCGCTATACATTGTAAATGTGAGTGAGATCTAGGCTGAACGCTCTTAATTTCATTAATTCTCACGATAACTGATCAATGCTTGCCAGGTCTTGACAGGTCAGCTCAAATAGTTACGGCACTTTCTTCAAAAGGCTATTTCAACCTATATTTGTCTCGCATAAATCCTTACATCATTACAGTCTGTCTGAACTTTAAAACCTTGATCCCTGAGTTTATTTAGGCGTTTCTTCGGCGACGTGTAAAAGTGATTGAAAAATCCTCATTGCAAAATAAATAATTTCATTTCATTTCAATAAACTAAAAGCCGGGAATAAAGATATTTTCGATAAGCTAATAGGCAGGTTTCAAAGAGTTAAAATAAAACTACAAGACAACATAATACTTAAAATTACGTCTTCAGCCTTTTTCCCTCGTGAGAGAGAAGCTTGGTGAACATTCTGAAATATGCATCGATTCTCAAATTAATTCTACTATATTGCAATATTAATTATACCAGTTAGAGAAATAAAAAGAAAAAGTAATAAATATGTGTAAAACTAATATAAATGTACAAACTTTCTCATTTCAGGGTTAACTTGGGAAAGTCAACATTAAGTTTCAGTTTAGTATGTCCTTATTTTGAAATGTTTGGACTCTACGAGGTTTCTGGAATACTATTAGTACTTCCCATTGAAGGGAGTGGAGACTACAGGATTGAATGCAGTAAGTTTTCTCTTATTAATGATCATAATAAAGCACCGTGTTAAATAATTATAATCCTTTGTAACCAGACATTTTGAGTGAAGCTAAGCAAGTAATGCGCCATAATATTCTAGACCTCGGAGTAGAACTCCCGAATGCCAATTCTGCATAGTTGTTGAGAAAAATAACTTGAAAGTTTTTCAACTTTAGATTTTGAGAAAGTCCAAAACTTTTTTTTTTTTTTTCGAAAAGTAAAATAATTTCTGTAAATATCAAAGCATCATGTTATAAAATCTGTAAAACAGTATTTATTATGCATTACCGCATTGCCGAAATACGGAGCTAACACGAGTAAATGCAACATTTCATTACACTGTTTAACGCCGCAAAGAATGGTCATTTTTATTATTTAAATTCTTTCAATATTACTAAGAAATTGACTGACTTTTTTTTTCCATCATTTAGACGAGAGAACCTTGGCAAAATTATATAATTTATGAAAATTTTAACGTTTAAAAGGTTTACAGGTTAACTGGTAAATTATCCAAACCCCAAGTACTTTCATGAGAGTCATGTACGAATGTGTCCAACGTCAATAAATTATCATAAACTCAAAACATTGAATTTTCAAAACCTTATTTCTGGGCTTTCTCGACTAAAATCTTCATACAAAGTTGTTCAAAAAGTAATGCTGAATAGATTTGAATTTTTTTTTACTTTTACACGCTACACATTTATCTCAACAAAAATCATGTATCTGCCATCGTTATTTCAAAGTTTCAAATTCGGCGAATAAAATAATTTTCAGTAATTATTTCGACAGAGGTCTTCAGATTCTTATGTATCGGCAGAATGTGCTTATTCGCCTTTAAGCATCCTAAAGACTATTATGGTTTTCTTTACATAGTAATTGCAAAACGTTTCTATAAAATTTTAGAGGACTACCACATTCACGTTGACTCCGATATAAAGATCAGTCAAGGAAATGACGGGAAAAAATATATGTCTTTCAAGAATTTCAAATTTAATGCTGACTTGAGAGGCGGGATGTCTATTGACCTCAAAAACTTGTTTAACGGACAACAAAATAAATTGGGTAAGCATATTTGAATTTTTGCATATTGTGTTTAATACGCTAAAACTCAAATTGTTGTTGAGAGTGCTACAAACTTAACTGGTTGTATGCGTGTTAAAATAGCTTTAAGTAAGTAATGAGTAAAAAAGAAAAAATTATGAAGATTAAAAGAAAAGATTGGCTATATTTCATCTAATCTTATGCCTTCGTCCCTAAATTGATACTTCCCCAGAGCACAATTTGAACGGAGAGTACAACAATGTCTCATACTAATAGTGATTGTTCATAGACTGACAGGCACTTTGTTGTTCCTCAAAACCAATAAACTCTTCAATCGCCTTAGTATTATCGTCCCACACTTTTTATGAAAAGAATTCTATAGATTCTTTCATTTATTTCTTCTCTCCATACAAAAATCCCATCTGATATATGCGCCCAATTGTCTATTATTTGGTGATTAGCAGGGCATTTTGCTCTCCCTTACTTAATTGCCTCTCACCTTACAACCTAAGCCTCAAGATTATTCGGGTCAACTGTTTTCGGTTCTGGGTCAAGGCGAACATCCAGTGGCTTACCTAATAATATACTATGGTTAGGTTAGTGGCAATATATTAGATTAGTGTAATATACTGGGACGCAGTGCGAAACCTTTCTTTGACTTTTGTTAGGAGGGATTTTTATTGGACTTGTACAGTCTCAAAAAAATATGTGTACACTAAATGAAATTCAAACGCTAGTTCTAGGAAAGGTAGTAATTGTAATTATGAAAGTTAAATGAAAATTATCAAACATGATTTCTTAAAAAAAAATCATTTGAATTTCACTGTGTATCTTTATTATATCTTTTTGAAACTATCTGCAAGTAACAAAGTTTTTAGTAACAAAGTGATCAAAATAGAGTTAACATAAATAACTTAACAAATAATATCTTTAACATTTAAGGTCAAAATAGAGTTAACATAAATAACAAATAATATCTTTAACATTTAAGGTTCAATTGATGAGAAATTTGTGTGTAGATTAGAAAAGCTGGCTTACTAAGGCCTATAAATTCACATTTCCCATGTTAACGTCGCTCGGTCAAGCAATTTTTAGCGCAATAATTCAAAATCTCTCCCACTTTACCTCTACTTCTTCAATTTTCTTACTTTTGCCATAAATCTAACGCACAGACTCACTGTCTCAGCATACATAAATAATTCTTTTGCTTAATGGACCCTAAGAATGTTTATGACTGAACTTTTCCTGCCTTCCGTATCCGAACATAAGTACAGAAATCGTTGTTATTGTACTCTAGGTACTTGAAACTAAAATCTTCATTATTCTATCATCAACACTTTGTAAATATGCGCTATGGGTCAATTCCCACAAGGGACTATATTAGTCCCTTTTCATGTCATTCATGACTTACTTGACAGTTGTTCCGAGTATGTGTGCTTGTGAGATTTGTGCCTGTAAATGCACTTACTTTTTATAAGACAAATCCTAGAAACAGCCAATGTTTAATATATATATATATATATATATATATATATATATATTATATTAGATTTACTACCTATATATATATAGGTAGTAAATCTAACAAAGCATGACTATGGTATCTAAAAAATGTATGTCATGGGTAATATTTTTTGTAACAACGTATTCCTTTCCATTTACAGCGGAAACCGTGCTTCGATTTGCGAACGAATACTGGAAGCCTGTATCTAGGGAGCTTCAAGGACCTGTGTTTAGTGCTAACCTTAGGAAACTAATCAGGAATTTCAACAAGTATTTGAAGTACATACCACTTGATTCGTTAGTTGTACAGTAACTTTAGTTTTGTAATAATTTATTAAAGGTTTTATTTATTTAAAAGGAAACCGATATTTTTATTGTTACCTTGTACGTACAAAACTACAGTATTACCTTCCTTCCCTGATTTTTACATGAGGAAAAGCTTACAAGCGGTAGCCCTACTGAGGCATGAAATTTCGTCTGTGCGTGGGTAAGTATATTTTTATATATTGACGTTCACAATTGCGATTCATATTTAAAAAAAAAAACAAGTTCCACTCTCGCACCATTTCGTTTCAATAAATAAATAAAAATACCGTAAAACGTGGTGAATAGGAGGAATATAAGAAAATAGGAGGAAATGCAGGAGTGAATAGAAACAAAACTTTGAAATCATTTCAACCTTTGAATAACTCAGTTTGATTCCAACAAGCACTTAGATTAATGTACCTACTATAATTAACTACAAATAATAAAGTCCTTATAGATCAAAATCTGTGTTCATTCAACGTTGAAATTCTTTCAAAGTTTTGTTTCTATTCACCCCTGCATCCATATTCACCCCGTTTTAGGGTAATCTTTATTTTTCGTAAAATATGATGGAATTACAGATCATCGTATTTTATAATTTTTTTCACATATTTCGCCTACTTAATTCGGCATGCAAAATGCAGCATGTAAATAGGAGTAGACATAGGTAAGTCTTGTCAATCTTAAAATTTAATTTTTGTAATAATTAAGGTAATACCTGTAAATTAATAAATATGAAGCCAATGCTATGAAATTATTAAATAAAATAAAATTGAACTTATGATATATGAACTTAAAACATAACTAAATAATATTAATATCCAATCAAGGTTTGATGTATGAGATTTATAAACCGTACCCACGGAAAAAAATACTAGCATTTAAAAAGATCATAGGCTCCCTGCATATGATAGTGAGCAATCACTTCGGTAAAGGGTCGAAAACATTTGACATCGTATTTTACTATCCTACTTCCTACTAGTATTAGAAATGTGAATGAGGATCTGGATGAAATTTGGCACAGAGATAGATTATAATCTGGAATAGCACATAGCATAGCACTTTTTATCCCGGAAAAATGTACGGGTTCATAAACCACGCGGGCGAAGCCGCGAGCGGAACCTAGTATTATAAATGTGAAAGTTTGTGAGGATGGATGGATATTAGTTACTCAATCACACCAGAACAGCTGAACGGATCTGGATGAAATTTGGCACAATTGGAATGGAATTTGGCGCGGGCGAAGCCGTAGCCTATGTTCTATTCCAGACTATAATCTATCTTTGTGCCAAATTTCATCCAGATCCGTTCATCCGTTCTGGCGTGAAAGAGTAACAAAGATCCATCCATCCATCCTCATAAACATTTCACATTTATAATATTAGTAGGAAGTAGGATAGGATAAGTAAACAAATCGCAAATGCATTTGCAATGTGTTTACTGGTTTGTATGACCCAAGGCTGTGACACACAGGTGGAAAAGACATAAAATGTGACATTATTAAGATTATGGGTATCATAAAAGCTGTTATTATCTTGTCTAACCACTTAAAGAAACTCGTAATCTTACTGATGAAATAATGACACCTTTTAAATATAACACTAAGACGTAACAAATAATATAATGACGTGGTTTTATTTTATTTTTCCTCGCAATTAAGATATGACTACCTGATTGGTCTAGTGGCTACTGAACATAAGATCCTGGGATTTTCTCTTTTTTTAGTAAATTTCTAGTATCAGCCTGGACTTTGTAATATAACCCTTTACATGCGACTTAAAAACAGGAATGGAGCAATTTGGGTGTATGTACAATTCCCTCTGTTTAACCCGTAAGTGAATACAGACTTCATCAACTTTTGTCGTCTCGGCATAAGCTACAACATTAAAAACGCTCATGCCGTAGTGGAAAGAATAGCCAGTTAGTAATAGTCGTATCGAGGCTGACTGCCCATGTTGCGCCAGGCAACACAGGCATGAAGCTGTGAACTATTATTAATGATGAATTAAAAACGTATAAACAAAACGTATAAAAAAGTATAAATTTGATAAAAGCCGAAATAGATATTGAAAAAAAAATTGAAGCTTCCAGGGATGATTGTACTCATGATTATTAATATAATTATTATTAATCTATTACGATAAGTCGGCTATCAATACATTTGAAAGCTACGCGAACAAAGTCAGGGTACAGGGATTTCAAATGCAAATCTTGGGCACAGATAGTTTTACATAAATCTCGATCTTATAAACGCCTGATGTTATTTAATTGACATGCAGATTCGCAATCTTAGAATTATAAAAAATAGTAGGTACTACTCACTTGGAACCTGTTTATTTAAAGTTATTACTTGATCACCTTTTTAAAAGAATCATGTAAAGTGACAGAATCTTCTATTGGAATCGTCTTATTACACAGATTAGAAAAACAATTATCACTCGCGAGTATTTCTATGTCAAGCACCTATAGACTAATATAAAATGTCTGGTCAATGAAGTTGGACTTTGTAAGAGTAGATAATTTTAAAAAAATCACTTTTTTTGAAAATGCCTAATGTCGTTTTTCTGCCATAGCTTTACATCTTTCTATTAGGCCTTCTTTCATAATGCAACTCTTTAAATATTTATGTAAAACATATTTTTTAATATAGCAGTCTTGTTCTAGTTAGACGACTACAGTAACATGATAACATTAGCTGTCAAAACATTTTTGTTCCCTATCTAATGTTTTTGTCCTTTTCAGTTTCGGTCGCGTGGTCCTCTAATTCAAACTCTTGTTTTAATTTTGCTGAGCTCTTTCCACCATCCTTTTCATGTCTAGTCAGTCTATCATCCTGGACTCTATTTTTGCCGTAGATATCTTCAATCCTCAATTTTCTGCATTCATGCACTTGGCTATATGTTCAGGGGTTTTAAATACCATTAAAATATTTAATATTTGCTATCTATTAGCATGTAACATAAGGTTGGTTAAACTAACGAATAATTAAGTTATAAAGAAATAGAAAAAAATATGTTTTAAGACCCGCAGAATATCAATTCTAATAAATGATATATTATTTTTAGAGGGACTGTACCTGCGTAAATAATAAACACACACATAGCAGAACTTAATGCAACTGGTACCTATCGTTTGAAGCAATAGTTGGTTGATTATTATATGAGATGACATTCAAATTGTGACACAATTAAGAGTTTTTATTGTAATTATTATAAATACAACTACAACTAATTATTATATTTGCCACGTTCAAATGTTTCCATTTGCTTTCTGTACTTAAAGCTAGGATTTATAGATAACGTCGTATACCAGTATGGTCAATATTTGCTCTTTAGCCCACGCGTGGGAATAACGGCTCCACATGGGCTTCCTCGTATACTGTTAAGATACTTTTGGAGATACTCAGAATATAAATAACTACCACACTGTACCCATACACAGATTGGGATTCTGAAAATATATTCGTATTCTAATCCTTTTTTTCAATGCTGTTAATATTGATGAGGCTTGTCTTACTCAGCTCTGAAAACTTTTCATGAATTTCTTTATTAATGCTAGTATTGAACCCGAGATATGGGGATTTCATTACAATAGATCCTATAAGCGTCTACCACACAAAGCCAAAACATAACTATGAATAGATAAAATAAAGAATATAATTAATGTATTATGTAATCATGAAAGTTTGAATGCACTGAATTGCGTCAAACATCACACTAAACTAATATTGTTCAGTTAGGTTTTTTATACCACTTGGGTAGCAAACAAGTATACGGCCCGCCTGATGATAAGCGGTTACCGTAACCTATAGCATTACTCGCTCCGACCCTGTAAAAGTCTTTTCATTCCCTATTTATTGTAAGAGATATCGGTAAAGTTTATAAGATTCCTCCGGACCAGCAGTGGTATTTTGTCCCCTATCAGTTTAATTTCAACCTTCACTTTCAACGCTTCAACTTTCCACCCGGTATACAATTCCATCAAATGAAGTACCTACCTAGTATCAATCTATGCATCGATCATTATTATTTCTGTGCAAAAGTTTAAATAGGTACATATTAACATCACACCCTTTTTCTATGGGAGTACGCAAATTTACAGAACGCCACGTGCTATGCTCCTTACATGCCATAGACATTTACATTTGCTTCATCTACATTCATATAACGTTCCATACATCCACTCCAGTTACGAGAACTACGCACCTAACCTTTTTGAAGGACATCGCCAATGCCCAACAAAAGTTTAAGTTTACGTCGATCAATATTTTTTATTTTTGTTTATTATATACCTGTTTTAGCGATCGTCTCGAGATAATCATAATACATGAATTCGTAAGACAAAGGGGCAGTAAATATGATGCGATAACAACCCAATCAAAATAAAAATAAAAAATATAATGAAAACAAATAATTATTCTAAGCAATTTACTTTAAGGTTCACTTAAAAGTTTTTTGTTTATGTTAATCCAAGAATATAATTCAGTCTGAGGAAGTATATTTTTTATTTGCGTCATCTTGCTACATACATATAAACAGGCACTGATCTGTAGACCATGCATTCGGTCTCGAGTAACACATGTCTACGGAGATAAAATCCGTACTAGCCATGTTTTCTCTTGTATTGCTTTTGTTTTGTGCCGTTGTTAATGTACTATCAAGCCCAGGTGAGTGAAGAATTTCAGTATTATTATAAATTAGAGGAATTATGAAATAAATGTACTAGATTAGTAATATCATCATCATGTACAAACAACAGTACGATTGTATAGTATTAGTCGAGTTAATGAGGGAATAAAATATTTTTAACTTCTTAATCCTCAGACACAGTTCCATATTTTGGTCATTTCTTTTTCAATTTGTGGCATTAAAATTTGCTTAACCTTGCCCTGTATAGTGTAATTTGTTTAGTTATCGAATATATTACGTTCGCGTACAAAACTAATAATATTATCAAAATGGAAACTGTTCAGAATACTCAGAGATTAAGAATTTAAGAAGTTGTAACGACTTTTCAGCTTCGTTGACTTGACTATAACTTTTCAATTATCAATTTTTGTTTCTAATTTAGTACCTATAACCCAAACAAAAAAATCTTAGACGTGTAAAAAATATTACACATTATTCTTGTCTTTATTTATTTGAAAAATATTAAAAGCTTTACTTATCTTTTAATTAATTTTCTTTTCAGCTTTAAATTTGTACCAGTGCAGCTCTGGTGATGACGCATGCGTCACAAATGCGGTTAAGGCGGCATATCCATTGGTGTTAGCTGCGAACTCGGACGTTGGTACTGAAGACTTAGACCCTATGTTCCAAACAGTAATTGAAGGAAACCTATCAATATTGAAATTTAAACTCTTCAATACAACTATTACAGGATTTAAATCATGTGCAGTCGAAAATGCAAAGTTTGTATTTTTATATTATCATATTTTTATACTAATATTTGAAACATTATCAGTCAAATATGATTTATTATCTTTACGTCTGATATAGACTTTGAATAGTAAAATCTCGATTAGCGATTAATAATTGGTTCTAAGTTATATGTGAAACATTATAAATTTTAATGCGTTAACATATTTTTTTCTGAATTATATATTTGACATTTTATTCTATTTCAAAATTTCAGATACAGTGAAGAACAACAAACTCTGCAAGTTGATCTGCTGTGTCCCGCTTTTACTTTAAAAGGATTGTATGACATTAACGGCCGGCTGATCGTACTGCCCGTCGAAGGAAATGGAGACTATGAACTAAATACCGGTTTGTTGATTCTATTTATCATAATTCTAGTAAAATAAAAATATTATTAGTAGGACACATTAAACATTAAGAGTTAATTGATCCCAAAAATGTACGCAATGATAGCCAACCGGATTTTTATTTCATATTTCTTTTTTAGATATAAAACTGTTTTGATCATTTGTGCTTTTCCATTTTTGCGAACTTCAGATAATCTGAAATGTATTAATAAATTATTGAACTCTTGAACTTAAAGTCTGCCTTATTAGTCTAGTGGTCACAAGCGCGACTTCTCAGCGTGAGGTGCTGGGTTCGATTCCCGGGTCCGGCAAAGTGTTTTTTGGGTTTTTCTGTATGGAAGTAATCAACGATATGTATTTATCATCATCATCATCATCAGCCAGAAAACGTCCACTGCTAAACGAAAGCCTGCCCCAGGCCAGTAGCCGTAATCCACACGGCGGCTTGGGGATCGCTTACCGATTAGTGAGAGGACGCTGCTGCCCGTCCTCCGGTGTCTGGCCGCAGTTTTAAGACGTACCCGGGTCTATGTGTTGTACGATATGTGTTACATTCCATCAATCAACACTTAATATTGTTAATATTTTGTATCCATTACTTTAGAAACCAATTTTCGATTTTCAGAAAAATACCGTCTTTTAGTTAAAATGGAATTAAAAACAGTTACCGGTAAAGATGGAAAATCTTATATAAATGTCAAGAACTTCAAAGTTGAGCCAGAAGCGTTAGAACCAGTTATATATGATTTCAGGAACTTGTTCAATGGACAAAAAGACTTAGGTAATGTATTTATATGTATATGTACTAGTAAAATATTCGCTTTAATACTTAAATGGCTGTATGAAAAAAAATCTTATGCGTCATTTCGATAACAAATCGCTGACATTAATGAGATAATATGCATATTAATAATTGGTGTGACGGACGGACTTTTTACGTACAAAACCGGTGGCATCGTTTTTTAAACCAATACCTTTGGCCTATATGTTATAAATTGATCTATATGTAATTCTCTTAACTGCCTGTGACTACTGTTATAGATAATTATTTTAGTTGAATTAGCATGACGCCTAATACCGATACTTCAAAATGTTCTTCGAGGCTGAAAAATGTCTTGATTATTGAAGATAATAAATTCGTACTTAAAGAGCAACAGAGCTCAAAATAATATGATTCATGCTTCATGCATCGTGTATTCAAAGTATTACTATTTTATTAAAAAAATGTATCATTTACAGCTGAAACCGTCATTAAGTTCGCCAATGAAAACTGGAAAGAAGTTGCTGATATGGTTCAAGAACCGGTGTTCGTAGCAAATCTCAAGAAAATAATTAAGAATGCCAACAAGTACCTGAAGACTATACCAATCGATGAATATATTAAACAGTAAAAAAAGGAATGGTGAATAAAAAAGTTACCAAAGGATGCGTTATTGTTTATGATGATTTACGATTGTTATAATAAGTGATGAATTAAAGTTATGCATTATAATATATATACAGGTCTCCTTTGCCTTTTTCTTCTATCGTGTCAAGTGAATTGCGTTTGGTGTAGCCACTTTAAGGTTAAGAAGACAACAAGTTGGATCCTTTACCTAAAAATCTTGATACATGTGGGTATTGTTCTCATGTTGAAATATTTGGTTTCGAGAATAAGGTCTCAATTGTATTATTATTATTATTATTAAAAGCCTATGCTGCCCCGCTCCTGGGCAAAGGCCTCCCTCCCTTTTCTCCATTTCTCGCGATCTCGCGCTATATCTGGCCAGTTTTCTAGAACGGCATCTAGTTCGTCCCGCCATCTCCTGCGTGGTCTGCCGCGACCCCTTCTTGCTGTCTCAGGGCACCAGTTTTGTGCATTACGGGCCCACAGGTCGAACTGCATTTGGCAGACATGTTCCACCCAGTCCCATTTAAGCTGGGAAGCTTTTCCAGCCACGTCAGCTGTTTAAGTTCTGGAGCGCAGTGTGAACGACTTGGGACTGCGGGTTTACAACAGTGCAATTCTTCTTCTTTAAACGAAAAATAGGCTGCTAGCATTATCACGCTGTATTTAGCATAGCTTTTTCATAATTCCGTCCCATTTGCGTAAGGGACCTACTCAAGGAGCTGTTTAATATCTATCATTATGTCAATATTTGTTCTTCTGTACTGCATTAATTAAGGTAGTCTTTATGAGACCGACTTTACCAACGTTTTTTTTTTATTATTACTTAGATATGTAAACTTTTACGTCTTATTTTAATGACATTATGTAAACTAGATCGTTTGGTTGGCAAACGAAGAAACTTGAATCAAATTGATTATGCAGGAATAGTTGCAAAATGTCAAAGATTATTTGTACGAGTATTATAGAGAACTCAAGGCAAATGAATAGATTTTAATTACCTCGATTGAATTTAAAAGCTAGTATAAACACATTTATGCCGAAAATATAATTAATTCGTATTTAATTAAATAGATAGATTTTTGAAGAACAACTATGATCAATTTTTATTTTACGATTCAATGTTGCCTACTTTGTCAAAGGTCTTAAAATCATTTGATTAGTGTTTTTTTTTTTTCCAGAATTACCTTCAGTGCTAATAAAGCTGATTAGTTTTTGATTAAAGCAATGAATATTCATTTAAGAGTACCATCAGAATTAAGGAAGTGGTTCTTTTTTTTTTGTTATTATTTTGATACATATAAATAGACCCCAATCGCAAGATACTGCATTTCGTCTCGTGTTGCATATGTCTTCGGAGGTAAACTCCGTGCTAGCTATGTTTTGTTTGCTATTACTATTCTTATGTGCCATTGTTAATGTGCTATCAAGCCCAGGTGAGTGAGATATTTCAGTATTCTATTAATTAGGCTACTTGGAATATTTTTTTACGTTACACAAATCTAATTTTTCACTTATTTTATTCCACTTTTTTGCTTCCTATTTTGTTAGCGTCAAAAAAAACTATCAAACATTTCTGATTTTAATTTATTATTTAAATTTTTCTTTTAGCTTTAAGTTTGTACCAATGCCAATCTGGTGATGACGCATGTGTCACAAATGCGGTTAAGGCGGCTTATCCACTTGTGCTAGAAGCGAATCCAGATATTGGCGCTGAAGACTTGGATCCTATGTTCCAACCAGTAATTGAAGGAAACCTATCAATCTTAAAGTTTAATCTCTACAATGCAACTATTACAGGTTTTAAATCATGTGCAGTTCAAAATGCAAAGTGAGTTTTTTTTTTTTTTTTCAATTCCCACATATGTTTTTTCCGGGTACATGAATGTAGGTACATGTATGTGAGATTTATACTTTCAAACTGTACTCATGATACAGGAGAAATACTAGTGTAGTAAAATAAAAACAACGTTTAATTAAATATAAATTATATTATACAGGGTGTTTGGTGGATCGGTCAATTGCTATCTCTTCAGGCCCAATAATTCATTCCTTCTCACACCGGGTTTATTACCACAACTTTTTATTTTGAAAAATTCAAGAATTCGGCATTAAAGCTTAAAATTTATAAAATAGCCAAGCCAAGCAAAGATGCATAATAAATGTTTATTATGCGTCTTTTGTTTATTTATATCTTTGCCGTTCCCCGCTAGCAGGCTTTGACCTCAGATTTATTACATTTATTCATATTTCTAACATCAAAGTCACAAAGATCCGTGACGAGAACTTGTATCATTATTTACAAACAGGCTGTTCAGAGTCTACAATATTTGATTTTCTGCTTCAAAATTTCAGATACAGTGAGGAACAACAATCTCTGCAAGTTGATTTGCTATGCCCTGCTTTTCTCATTAAAGGGGTGTATGACGTTAAGGGCCGGCTGATCGTACTGCCCGTCGAAGGAAATGGAGACTTCAGTCTGAGTACCAGTACGTTGATATTTTTTAACAAATAGTAGTTAGAAGAAAATCTAACCTAAAAAAATCTAAGAAAATCTATTTGACTGCCTCAGTGGTATAATGATCGCATGACTGCCGATCGTGAAACCCTGGGTTTGATTGGGATTATTGGGATTTTCTGCATGGAAATATACTCAGTATGTGGCAATAGACATTAGGCGATATGAGTGCACAACAGTATACCTCTACCTAACCCTTCGGGGTATACAAGCGTGATACTATGTTATGTTTAGAATACATTAATGTAACGTAGCATCACGTATTTCCTGAAAGGTCAGACAAAGATGTAAGTACCATTAAACACCCAATTTTCACCGATGGACCGGTTTATGTCACAAGTAATACGAGCAAGTCTACTGCGAATTACTGGGAACAATTCCTAACTCCGTGCCGCTACTGAGTAATTAAAAAAAAAAGTATGAAAAAGTTAATGATATTTGTATGTAAGTACTTACATATTTAATTCTGTTGGAAGTTTCAACGCTGTCATTTTTACCGACTTCAAAAAAAGGACGAGGTTCTCAATTCGACTGTGGGTATATGTATATGTTTTTATTGTATATATATTCGGGCATAACTTCTTTGTTTATGTACCGATTGTAATGATTATTTTTGTTCTTTTTCAGAAAAATATCGTTTACTAGTTGACATGGAACTGAAAACTGTCACTGGTAAAGATGGGAAATCGTACAAAAACGTGAAAAATTTCAAAGTTGAGCCAGAATTGCTTGAACCAATTAAATTCGATTTCAAAAATTTGTTCAATGGTCAAAAAGATTTAGGTAAACATCTTTCTTTACATTACATAAGCTAAATTCGTACAGCTTTTTATCTTGACATGACTTCCACTAACATGTACAGTTAAACAAAGATATTATGTATTCTGAGTCACTAGATGAAGATGAAAATTTCTCCGAAGATTATATATCTATAGTCCATTTATATTGAAATAACTTAATATTAAATTGAAGACACGTATGAACTATGTAAAAATCAAGTGTCAGGGTCACAATCGCAATCGTGTTTCTCGCATTTCTCGTTCGGCAAAATCAAAATTCAGACGTCGACTACGACGGTTGTCTTTGTTCACGTGTGTTTTATTTTATACGAGTGAATAATTTTAATTAAAGTTATCTATACTTACATATAATAAAATTATAGCAGGACGATATATGTACACTATTGATATTGGAGAAAAACTAATATGGAGGGTCTTTATTAGAGCAACAGAAGCCAAAACAACAGTTTTTAGATTTTTTTTCCGTCTGTCTGTCAGTATGTTTGTACACGCATCACGCCAAAATTACTACATGGAATTTAACGCAGTTTTCACCGATGTATTGCTATAGGTCTAACTTAAAATACAGGCTTCATTTTACCCCAGGAAAATATGAGACTCTTAATTCCACTCGTACGAAGTCGCGGGCAAAAGCTAGTAATTATTTAAATAATTTTAATTGCACCAATTTTTAAATAATTTTGATACCTACTGCAGTTTAGGCGTAATTATAACTTTTACCAAACAACTAAAAGTTTAAAAACGTAACAAGTCACGATAAGAAATTCAATTTCCTCGTTTCAAAAGTTTGATGAAGGAGGTGACGCACAAAATCTTAGTGTAGCGCCGTACGATCCAAAGAAAATTTCTTTAGACAGCTTCATCTATATCTGTATCTAATCTAAATCTATATAACCTAGTGTAAACATATACCTGCCTTATTACTTTGTTCATCTGTAGGTACATAGCACCCAAAATAACAGTTTCAACAGAAAATACTTTCGAAACTTTGCTGTTTTGTAATCTACTAAATCGTTTTTTTTTTTTTTTCACCTCTAAGTCTACCAACATGTGTATACTTGTTTGTGTTGCCCTCCTCATCATAAGCGGTTACCTTAACGTTTGGAAGCTTGTAATACCAGGCGCACCACTCCCTCTTTGCTGGCGCTGTAAACGTTTGATTTCTTTGTTTAAAGAACCCCATATATTTATTTATGTATTTATAACTTTCAGCTGACACCGTGATTAAGTTCGCCAATGAAAACTGGAAAGAAGTGGCTAAGGAAGTACAAGACCCGGTAAATGTAAAAAACGTCAAGAAGATAGTTAAGAATGCCAACAAATACCTGAATACCATTCCAATCGATGAATATATTAAACAATAAATTCATAAAATAATGATATTGTTAAATTACTATGAAGTGAAGAATATATAAAAATTACCAAAGTACGCGTCATTGTGTTACATTTGATTAATGATGATGGAATAAATTATGTATATTAAATAAATATATTCCAAAACAAGTGTCGTTTACGTAAAATCCTTGTTGTACTTAATTTATTAAGGTAATTCAAATATGCAATTATAATTATTTAAAAAAAATTGAACCTTGCAATAATTACTTTGAAGCTATTCACAACATCACTGATTGTGATTTCGATTTTTAAATGTATTTGGCTAACAGCAATCACGTTTTAATTTATTGCCGTTATGTTGTCACCACTCTGTAACAATAAATCAATTTGTTTTCGAAATTCATAATATGTTTAAATTATTTTTCTTAGAAAAAATTAAATATTTATAAGTCTAATATGGCAACTCTATATTAGCCTCTCAGCCTATCAATGGGCTCAATAACGGCATCGGTGAAATGTTGGTGAACACTAGTAGATACGCTTCTGCCTAACCCTTCAAGGAATATAAGCGTGATGTTCTGTTTTATTACAATTTACAATAATTTGTTTACATAGAACTTCGGAACTGTATTTAGATTTATTTGATTCTAATTAAGTTTGTTGTACATAAGGAAGAAATAATGAAACCCAGTATTTGTTCTTGATTTAATACAAAACAAGTATATAAGAAAACTTGTTTTGCACATCTAATATTATTGATATCGAATGTATTAGTTGGAATAGCGATGAATAAATAACAGGTCTTAATAAAACAATTATAGTGACTGATTGAAATGATAGCTCTGCGCTCTATCCTTTTTCTTTTCCAAACAAATGATAAAGACGGAGCTAGACTTACACCTAAAATAAATCCTTGCATCGTCTATTCCAGGATGATCTTGACTTTTATCAGTGAAGTCATACAAGTTTTACTCGTACGGTAGGTGGCTTCGTATTAAAAAAAAACTCTGAACTTTCACTAACTTTTGGTTTTAAGATTAGTTTTGATTCAACTGCGGAAGTTATCTTATTCACCTTGGCCGTTTTCCTTCTTTTCATAACGTCATTAGCTAGATTTTATTTTGCAAAAAAGTAGCCTTTTGAATTGGTATTATTACAAGTTTATTTTAAAAACCGTTGCCCCATACTGTGATTCAGTGCGAGAAATGAACCGGCGACACGAAGCGCGGATCCACAATCGCTTAGCCACAGCGCCAACTGTGCCTTCAATTCCATCCGTCATAAGCATCAAGTGAAGGAAAAAGTTAACATCGTTTCGTACTACATAGGGCTGTCTGGTAATTTATCTGAATTTTCTGTCACCCTTCAGCATGTAAGGATTTTCGCCTGCATAAAACATTCCAAAATACGATTGCATAAGCCCGCCCCCCACAGACCGCTAGGCCCCCGTCGTTACCTTTGATACCCAAATTAGAGGTTCAATAACTGTGCTAACAGTTCTCATCAAGATGTTGCCGTCGTAAGAGACTGATTGCTTTTATACTTTTATAGGGTATACAAAAACATATGAATTGATTTACAAATTACTATGGAATAATCCTTTAATAGGTATAATTCAAAATTCTGTTGTTTCCTATACTTCATTCTTAAAAGCTTGTCCGGCAAACGTTGATAGCCTTGACGAGACACATCGAGTGACCGGAAATATTTTATTTACTTAGGTACAACGCATTTTAATATGCTGAATAAATAGTTCACAGTAAGCAACTTAACGTTGCGTAACATTTATGTTACACCAAAACAACCATACAGCGCCACCCGCAGTGCAGAACTGCTAGTCTGCTTTTTAAGACTTTTATTTGTAAGAATACTAAATCTGAGCATGAAAATATAAGACAACATCGGATTTATTCAGATTCCAATCAGTGTGCCTTGTCTTAGTTCTTGCCTGACGTTTATGTAAACGTGCGTTTAGATTGTTTAAACGTTTAATCAGATCAGCCTTTCACAGTACACCAGACTAGGCTACCCTAGTTTCGGTAGAATGTCTATGTGAGTACACATTTACCAAAATCCGGCTCCAAAAGATTTATTAACTATTGGGTGAAACATTTAGCACTCTAAAACGCCATGCCAACTGATGAAGAGATGATACTACAAAGTCTTTAAGCAATAGATGCAACAAAACCATGAAACTATATACATATAGTATGCCTTTTTTATTTTTTCCAGGATGTACATAATAAAATGAACATTCAGATCGAGTCCGTGGGATATACAAGGAAAGTATGACATGCAAGAACGACTCCTAAGTATTCCAGTTGAAGGCAGTAGAAAACTTCATATTAACTTCCGTAAATACCTACCTGCTTTTTATATTTATTAATTGGAGCTATTTTGCATGAGATTCTGGGTATTTTAGCCCCTTAAACATGAAATTAATTAAGAGAACAACCAGAGGAATATATACTCAAATAAATAGTATCCTAGATACCTATTTACCTCGCGACATTTTTTAGGTTTAAATCATCTTTGATAACTATAGTTACCAACTCATAAAGGCCACCAGTCTTTAAAGCATACGGACGCTTGGTGGAATGCAAATCCGGACCGTTACAGATCTAGCCTTAAGACCAATTAAAGCTCAATGACCGGAGAAAAACAAACGAAAGCAACGCGATCGTACCAAACATACCCGCCCATTCATCCATAATAGCCATCGTTGAACATACTTTCTTCGACCTGCCAATGTATGCCAATTTAAACACCGGGTAAATAAGAAAGAAAGAAAAATTATGTAATATTAATATAATGCAACAAGAAAACCACTAGAAAATAATGAAAAAATTGCTATGTGTGCACACGCCATAACATAAATTCAATGCCAACAGTGTCATACATAATTCTCGCTCATCATAACAGATGGCACTCTTAGACTCGTACTTATGTTCAGTGCAACAATATTTTTTCGATTGAAGATACTCAAATGTCAGTGACCGAACGCATCGAAGGCATTTTTTACATTTGTGATTGAACAAAAATAATAATGTTAGCATTATTTATAATTACGTACATAGCACCACGCCATGTAATCTCCGGAAGGTCAGGCAGAAGTGTAGGTACCTAATATTGTACGCTAACATTTTGTAAATGACGTTACGTAGTCCCGTGTAATAGGGGGCTATCTTATTGCTATTTACACAATTCCAACTCCGTGCTGCTACTGAGAACGTCCAGACTGAAAAACCCAATTATATGAAATGAAATTATTTATTTTGCAATTATGATACTTTTACGATGAGTATCCCTAAAAAGAAACGCCGAAACAAACTCAGGGTTCAAGGTCTATTATAAAGTCAAACAGATATAGTAAGGACTTATGTGAAACAAATATAGGGTGGAATGGCCTTTTGAAGAAAATGCCATAGCTATTTAAGCTGACCTGTCGCAACAGAGGGCAAGCATGGATCAGTCATCGTGAGAATTAATGAAATTAAAAGCGTTCAGCCTAGATCTCATTCACATTTATAATGTAAAGCGATTATATGTAAAAGATCATTTAAATTTAAACGACATTACAATATCAAAATAATGAAGTTAAAAATATAGTAATTAATGGCAAAATTTTATATAAAAAGAAGGAAAGGCTAAAGAGCGGCTTAATCCCAAGCGTTTAGTCATCTAAATAGTCCAACATTTTATAGTATCCTTTCTTACAAAGTTTAGATTTAATTATAATTTCGAACCCGGAGCGACTACCATGTGACCTCCGCTAAACCTCCACTAAACCTGGAGACACTGATAAAATTAAACTGGTTGTCAGACTTTTGGGCTGCTTTTTTACTTACCTATGACATCCGTATCCGTACGTATGACATCCGGGACCAACTGCTTAACGTGCTTTCTGAAGCAGGAAGGGATCTCGATGTGTGAAAAACGGTCACTCATTCAACGACTGACCTCAGCAAGCGCCGCTTAACCTCGCAGATCCACTGATTTGCGTGATAGCTATATAACTACAAGCCCGTCATCTGCACATCGCTATCTCTACCAATATTATTTACTAGCGATCCACTCGTTCCATTTCGCACGCGTAGCACTAATTATACATATATAGCCAGATGATTTGTAGGAAACATAATACAAAATTGCCAAAAAAAGCCAACAATTTTTTTTTATTGATCCGTTCGCTACCATACTTTTCAAAATCACCCGCTGAACTAATCTGAAGATTACCTAAAAATTTCATTAAAATCGCTCCAGCCGTTTTGGAGTCCATCGGTACATACATACATTTATTTATATAAATATATATGTGTGTGTGTACATATATAGATTTAGATAGATTAATAATTTTCATCAAGTAAATTGCGAATTGGATTAGCCTATCTAATAGCTTTACATTATGAGATATTACATACGGTTACATAAATTATTATTATTACAAATAATTACATAATTTATAAAATAATTATTTTATAATACTAAATTGATATTAGATAGATAGATTGGTAATCTATTTATACATAGATACAATACGATGCATACAGTAAAATAAGGAAATTTAAATAAAAATTATATCTAATCTTAGTTTTTATCAATAAATAATACTCCTCAACACGCCTCAATTATAATAATGGTACCTTAGTGATATAATATTTGAAAAAAAGTTAAGTACAGTCAACCTCAATAATATAATAAGACTAAGCGAAATTAAACGCTTCTTCTAGAAAAAGTAGTGATTGAAATCATAAAATTTAAAGGATCATTTATTTTTTATAAATATCCGCAGATATTATGTGTAAAATTTATTCTTCTAAAATCCACGTATCAATTACAGTACAGTAAAACTAAATAAATATTCACCTTGGTCTAATATTCGTTTTTATATTTCTCAATGACACTTGTGGTCGTTGTCTCTAGTCAATGGTTTGACCCTTCGTGTATTCTAAACATTTAAATAAATGCAGAAGGGCAATTCTCCTGCACTTCGACATTTAATAAGAGACATTATTTTCCTGTTATTGGGTATGTCTGCATGGAAATCCACCAGCATGGTGTCTAGAACTGTGCCCGGTAGATAGCAATACTGGGTGTATTGCTATTACATGAGATTCGATCACAGCACCGGTGAAATGTGTGTGTACAATAATAGTACACCTCTACCTAACCCCTTGGGGAATACAGGGGTCTTGTTTTTATGTTATTTTCCTCCTAATAATAATATCTATTGACATTGCATTCTCTCAATTCACACTTTCAAGCTTAAGACAAATCTAATGACACTTAATTTTAAAAAAGCTATCCACTAATTTTTATTGTAAAATGTTTTAAGAATCCATTGATACGCAAAACGGATAACCCTGGCATTTTTGTGCGACAATTAGGTAAAAATCTATCATTCAAAAAACGTAATAATTTCATAATCACACATATTACAGATGTGATTCGAATATGTGCCTTCGTGCGTATGGAATAAGTTTCAAAATAAATTAAAATAAATTCTAATAGAAGGTACTCCTAGCTAATCTTTTTGATCGAAATACAAAATAGCGAAATAAATACAAATTTTAATTAATGTTCGACGAAATATATAAGTTTTTGGAGTATTACTGTGCTCAGTTGTAGTTGAATTTCGGTTGTTTTCCATACATTATCACCAAGGAAAATGATTGCAAAAATATTAGTAGTTGCAATTGGAATATCTGTGGTGAATTTAATAAACGCCTCATCGGGTGAGTCTAGTGTTTCAATATGTCACTAAACCAAATTGAGTGATTCTTTAGAAATTAGATAACTGAGAAACCGTAAAACCGTAAATTATCCATAGCATTACATTCAATAAACTCCTCACAGCCGTCCTCTCTCTATAACTTATCTGAAAAAATCTGCTCTTAAATGGTACTTACGGTCTGCGCTGAGGAGATCACGGACCTTTCAAACGTCATAAAAATATCTTGTACATTCAGTCCTATTGGAATTGCAAGGACTGGATGAAGAGTAGGAGAAGCGAATGAAGATTCGTGGGCAGCGATAATCGCGCCCATCATTTCTTCTGATCGTAACAATAATCAGGTAAAACGACGACGATGATTAATATCAAGGGGTCAAGAGCAAGTTACCAATAAACTAATCATCATCAAGTCAAATGTGGAATCAGGCTGTCTGTAAACTTAGATCTTTCATTCCAAATCTGAAGTTCTTATAAAATATAAACATTACTGTACCACTCATGCGCACGGGCCTGTGGTCATATAAGAATGTTTAAGTAATAAATATGTTCTTTGGGATACTTTACAGTGTCGTTTATCACTCTTTGCAAGTCTAATGATGCAGAATGCGCAAAAGCAAACACTGTACACGCAATACCGTTATTCGCGGCTGGACTTCCCGAATACGGAGTAGAGACGATGGACCCCATATTCTTTCACACTGTCGACTCCAGTTCACCAAATTTGAAGTTTATTCTGAATGACGTCACCATAACTGGGCTGAAAGGATGTAAAGCTAATAAAGTGCAGTAAGTTATGTTTATTACTCCTTGTACGCTATAATAATGAGAAAAAATATATTTGGTTTAATAAGCGCTGTATATTGCTGTTAAAACTCACAGAAGAATACTGTGAACTCCTTGGTCACCATTCATAGTGACCAGTAAAGGTGTTCACTAATTTTTGCTAGGAGACACATTGTAAAACGTCATGATCATCACAGCCTATTAACGTTGCAACTGTTGTAAATCACTCCTCTAAGAAATTAACAGGGCAATTAGCCCGCGTGGTGGGTTCAGGCTCTTTAATAGATTGTTTCAACAAATATTAGTATAATTTTTACCCTGGCTTTAAACCCTAGATTAAACTAGGGCTCTTAAGCTGGGAAGAAGTACTTAGTATTTATATAAGAGGGACGCAAAAATGTATATGTTTCTTATTTGTCCACGGAATCCTTTAAAAATCGAAATAAATTTTAGCTGACGGCTCGATTGGCACAGTGGTGGATCGATCTCTCTGTGACGGATTCAATTCCCACATGGAACAAATATGACCTACAGATATTCCATATTTGGATGTTGGTGCATGTAAATTTTTTTTAATTTTTTTTTATTGATCAAATAAATAGTTTTACATGGGTAATATACATATATATCACAAAAACCATCGCGGGTTTAACAGTGATATATCAGACACGACATCTCGGTACATAATAATAATACACATACACAGTAGTACAGATCACATACACGCTAGGAAATATTTTTTTAACACAATTTTACAATTTTTTGCATTAATGGCATTGCAGATTTCAAAAGGTAAGTCATTCAGTATATATGGCAGCATGCATTCCCATGTCCGTGCTCCATAAAAATTATTATATTGTGGTGTCTTATATGTGGTGTCTTATATTTATGTTTGTACGAGTAAACGCACCTACGATGCAGGAATGATACCTAGTGTGGGGCAAACGTTTAAAAAAACAGTAAAATCAAAAGACGAAACCGTTTTGTTTTGTTTTTAGATTTTCTTTGTATAAAATACTAAATTAGGTAGTAGTCCGCTATTTAAATATTCAGCTACATCAATGCAGAATATATTACAGGCTTTTTCGATGTAACTATACTCGCATCTATGCATCTATTTATTTTTTATTTTATTTTTTTGGTGACTGTTATTTCGAAAATGCCTGGTTTGCAAACCTAGCCAATACATATATGTGAAAATATTATACATCACACGATCACTTATCCTTTACATACCACCTTCAGTTTCGGACTGTTCCTATATTCATGAAAATGTTGATGCACAGCTTGTGACGCTGTTTCAATCATCTGTAACAGACGTTCAGACGTACAGAGTTCCTTTCATGCCACGTAAAATGCGTTAATGCCATCGGGCTTTGCTTTCTTGGTAATATAAAATATGTCAGTATGGGCTTACAGTCCAAAACAGATTTTAAAAATGTTGAGTTGCTGTGAATATTATGACTCATTGGTGGCTTAACTGCGCAATTGTAAAGATATGTAGCAAACTTACTTAGCGCGGCTGTATAGAAAATGTGTAGGCGTTAACGTCACTATGAAATATTAATTTTAACAATGTTAAACATTACAGGCGTAACTTAGAAAAGTCAAACATCTTTCTACAACTTGAATGTGCTTTAACCCTCGATGGTCAATACGAGTTGGCTGGAGAGGTTATTCTTCTGAATATTTCTGGAAAAGGAAAGATTCACGCTCTCCTCAGTAAGTAAAGCAAATACATATAACGGGAGGGCAATGCTCATACAATTATAGATGATATAGAAATCAAGCCAAAAATCGTTCCTAATTGTTTGAAATGCAGTACTTAATTGTACGCGGTCGGAATATTAGTGGTTATCCATAGAAAGAGACTCTAAAATAAACTTATGTTGAAACCTGGGAATTGCCCCCCATTCATATCCACTTCAAATAAACATATACCTAATTTGAAATCGATCTTTTTTCTATAGGGAAGTTGATACTAAACCTAGTATTGGATATAGAGGAAAAAGAAGGAAAGGACGGTGAGAAATACTTCCATATCAAGAAATTTAACCACACTTATGAACTAAAAGATAAATCCGACGTTATCTTTGAAGGCTTGCTTGAGAATAACGCTGTATTGCGTAAGTATTACTCTTGAAATAAGAAAACAATATTTGTAAAGGTCTTCTATTATGCTATATCTTCTTCTATTTGTTCGTCTTTTGTTATGCTCTAAAATCTGTCTTATAACTGCTTCGTTGGTCTAATGGTCGCAAGGGCGACTGAATGTTCAATTCTCGGGTCAGGCAAAGCGTTATCAGGGATTTCTGTTAGAAAATTCTCAGTAGCTGCTTAAAGTTTAAAATCTTTAACATGTAACTTATTTACGGCATCAGCAAAATGTGGATGTGCAATATTATACCTCTGCCTAACCCTTTGGGGAATACAGGCGTGATGATATGTTGATGAAAATCAGTCTTGGCGACATGTAAGCAAAATTTTTTTTAACATTATACGTTAACTGTTAACTATTACATTAGGCATTTGACACGATCTTCAGTTATGGACAGTGTGATTTTGCTGAAAGGGAAAAATCTGCCTGTTTTCGCACTCAGAGAGAATAACATTTACGTATTTTACGTTTCAGAAAAGGCAGCTGAAGAACTAATTAAGAGCAATGGTAACGATATAGTGAAAGAGATTGGAGGCGCAATGTTCCTAACTTGTATTACCAAAGTAGTAGAGAACCTCAACCATTTCTTCGAAAAAGTACCAATCAAAGAACTATCCATAGATTAAAAGTGTGCAATACAATGTTTTCTGTTTGGTTTCTTAACCGTTTGTGGTTTAATTGTTTATGGATAATTGTCTCAAATAAAGAATTATTATTATATTATTATTATTAATTGTGTTCCTATTATAGACTGTATCCCATAAAATATCAACAAATCAAATGTTTTAACATTATATATATATATTGGGTTTTTCTATATGAAAATTCTCAGTAGCAGCACGGAGTCTGGAGCTGTGCCCCGTAGATAGCAAAAGGCTCGCTCCCTATTATAGGGGGACTCAATAACGGCATGGGCGAAATATAGGTGTACAATAAATAGTACACCTCTGCTTAACTTCCTGGGAATACAGGCGTGATGTTATGTTATTTCTCTAATAAGTGTATCTACTTCGAGTTGCATTTTTTTACTGCAAGAATCTATTGACATGTTTGTGCAATTGAAAATCATAAATAAATCGTTTCCAAAAATATCTGTAACACCCCATGCACAAAGGGCATTTGACTTTCATATAATAATATGTCCAATGTTCACTAAGAGTATTTACAAGAAATGTTTAAGATAGCAACGGAATTTTATCTATACAAAAAGTTCCTTTTATGCGGTTCTGACACTGGTCCGCGCCACGCGACGATGTGCGGGATGACGGAGCCACGCGCGCACCTGCGGAGATGCAGATCTGCGGTATGGTCCGCGTCCCCGCGCGGAACGGCCGGCGGCCCCGTGCCAAATATTCACTTTACAGTCGATCGCCGCGCCGCCATGGTATATAAATATATGTATATAGAAAAGAAAAATCCGCGCGGTACTGCGGAGTTGTGTGCCATATCCTGCATTTCACCACGCTCCTCCGCGCGGGGGCACATGATAGTCACGCGCGCCGCACTCCTGCGCAACCGCGCGTACAAACACAGATATTTTGGTTCAAAGTTAAAAAACGCGGTCCCGCGCAACGTCACGTGGCACGGTGCAGTGTGAGAACCGCCTTATACGGTTGACTTTGCCTTAGAGGTCTGTAAACTTGGACCTAAGGCATTATATGGCTACCGTCCACCTTAAAGCGACACTGGCGTTTGAAAATTCAACAGCACATCTACAAAATCTAATCGCCCGACCTGGAAATCGAACCCAGGACCTGACGCGTTTGCAACCACTAGAATTAGATCAATGATGCGTTCTTATAATAAATATCGATATCTAACATTTTTATATTACTGTTAACTGATAAAAATGGAAGTTACTTGTTACATTTCAGCATGAAATAAAACTTTATTTACACTAAAAAGAAAACCATACAAAGGAAAAACAAGCTAATAAAGTACCTTATTTTTTCACATTATGGTAATATTATAAAAACGTGTCTCAGGTTGTCAGAAATCCACATTTTTGACAAAATAGGTAACGTCCTTTAAACCGAAAAAAACTGACAACTTATCTGAACCTTGATTTAACCACATTTATTATACCTTTTTTGAAGTCGAGGCTTCTTAGTAATTCTTATTTGTGACAGTCCTTCTGAGAAGGCCTTCATGTACTGAACACACAACAGAAGCTCAAATGTTCAATGTGCTGATCAGAATCTGATAATCACTTGCGTTTACGGTGAAGGAAAACATCGTGAGGAAACCTGCAAACATAAGAGTAGACAAAGTTCCTGATGGTGTGTGTATGGATCTGCCAACCCGCACCTAGCCAGCGTGGTGGACTAAGGCCTAAGCCTTCTCATTCTGAGAAGAGACCCTTTCCCAGCAGTGGGACAGTAATGAGTTGAATTTATTACATAGAACTCACGATTACGATTACCGAGGTACGAGAGAATACCTCAGTCAACCTTACTTAAAAAGCTAAGATAGCTAAAATGTTAAGATAGATTCAGGATTACATTAACTAGTTGTCTCCTACGGTTGTTTACGGGTGTTATATACGGGGAGTAATGTACGATCCGGGAATAAAGCTGCTGTTAAAATATTAAATTCTGTATTGATCGCATCGAGCTCCCAAATACAATTAATTCAAATATAAGGCCCATCATTTTATTGTGTCACACATTGACGTCTTTTTCAAATATTTGTTCTTTAATTGCTCACCAGCACCCATACCAAAGATTGTATCCTTTTATATAAAACCTCTACAGTACCTACGATAGTCGTTACGGGTATCAGTAATCCATTAAAGTTTGACAACCAGTCTAACGTTAGAGTATCAGTGCCTCCCAGTAATTTGGTGGTGAAGGTCAGATGGTAAAATACTTAATATTCAGCCGCAACCGGTTAGACTGGAAGCCGACCCCAATGTAGTTAGGAATAGGCTGCATAGATGATGATTTACAAAAAGTGGCCTAAATAAGTAGATGTAGGAAGGTGCTAACAGTCGAAAGCTGTTCCATGGACTTTTTATTTTTTACAGGCATATTTACAGTGCCCCATTTTTACCGTTGTGCTTAGCTATACATATAAATAGGTATAGTAAAAGCATATCATAAGTCAACAAATAATTAAATTTCAACCGAGAAACTTTACTAATATCATGAATTTGCAGGGCATATAAATACAAACTGCTTCTAGTGCGACTGCTGAGCGTGAGGTTCTGTGTTCGATTCCCGGGTCGGGCAAAGTGTTATTGGGTTTTTGTGTATGAAAATTCTCAGTAGCAGCACGGAGTCGGGAACTGTGCTCGGTGGCAGTGACAAATGGCAATACGCTCGCCCCCTATTACATGGCACTCAATAACAGCATCGGCGATATGTGAGTGTACAATACAGGGAATACAGAAGTGATGCTATGTGTGTATAAATATAAATAATTTCAAAAAACTACTTAAATTATTGTACAAAAAAATACAATTTTATACTTTGTTTCAAAATTGACTACCGTTAATGCAATAAAAATTTTGTAGGTGTTGATGTTTCTTACTGAATGCCGTGAACTTATTAGCATCAATGTGATAAATGTTTTGAACATTACCTGATTGTTCAGTGTTTGGGGTTATTCAACCTTCTTTTTTTCTGACATCGCATCGGAAGTTAGTCATCGGGGTAGATGCAAATACATGCCATGCAAACCCATGCTTGCCCATTTTGGTCCTTTCATACGAAAACGGAATAATTGTTATTTAATGTTTTATTGTTACAATGCAGGTGCTTCTTTCAATTTCTACCTATCATCTTTTATACACTCGTAGCATAGCACCATAGCATCATACCTATGTTTCCCGAAGATTTAGGCAAAACATTGATGCCAAAGACCCGATCCGCGAATCGAACCAAGGACATCGGGCGCAGCTGTCGCGCTTTCGAGAGTATTGGACCAACGAAGCAACCACACACACACAGTTCTACACCTAAACACAAACTTACACTTAAAAAAATCCACTTCTATTTCTTCAAATAGCTTGAAACTTTCGGACTACTCTATAAGCTTAAGCTCATCTTGATTGACCATAAACACTCTAAGCTGAAGGAAAAAAATTATTTATCTTTATATTTCCTTGCAGAAATGCAAAAATATTGCAAACCCAAGAAAGAAATATTAAATTAAATAGAGTATATCTTTACACAAATGTATAACTTGAGCTTTTAGAACGAACTCACGAGTCTCAATTAAGTCGTTTTTTTTGTCTAACAGTGATTACCGCCTTGTTAATCAAGATACATTTTTATCCTAGCACTCAATTTTTTTGCTTGGAAATGAATCTCTAGGTTTTTGACATCAAACACTCACATTTATATACTAATTAAGGTAACTACGTATAATGCCTTGACGTTGTCTATCTGTATAAAAAATGCACTGGTTTGTCGAAGTATTTCATCGATACATCTATACATATAAATAAAATTGGAGTGTCTGTTTGTAATATTGAAATAACCGTTTTTTACTACATGCATATGAATATATATACGGTACATACACCAAAATAACATTTTTTACAATTTTTGTCTGTCTGTCTGTTTGTTTGTATAGGCTAATCTCTGAAATGGCTGGACCGATTTTGACGGGACTTTTATTGGCAGGTAGCTCATATAATAAGGAGTAAATTAGGCAACTATTATTTTTAAAAAATCTTTTATTTTAGAAAAAAATAGGGTTAAGTGCATTTGGTCTCACTAAAAAATACATTGTTAAGTTCCGACATCCACGCGAACGAAGTCGCGGGCACAGCTAGTTTTAAAATGTAATCGTAAATTCTATCTTCAAACAATATTTATTTTTATAGTTCGAATTTCCGGCAGGTACAACTAAATTCGTTCCTAATTATACTTTTATAAATTATAAAAAAAAAATATCTGGTTGATATTCTAATTTACCTTAAAATAATTATATATATAATATGACTAAAGTAGGACCAACATGAGTTTTATATTATTTTTTACTTACTAAAAATTATAAATTAAGGAAATCATATAATTATAAATATATTGATGAAAAAAGAAAAAAAAACAATAAATTAACGATAAACTTTTTCAATTTCAATTTTTATTGCAATCATAATGTATTAGAATATGTTGGTAGGCTTAACTTAAGGTATCAATTATGGACATCAATCAGTATAACTGAAAAAACTGCGTAAAAAAAAAATGGCAAACAGACAACTCTATATTCACATGAAAGGTCTACGGAATGAATATGAACACTATTTTATTCTGCCTAGGTATAAAAACTAGGCGTAATGTCAACGTACTTTAGAATTTATTATAATCAATTTATTTTAAAGGCTTAAAAAGTGACTCCGTAATGAAAGAAACTAGTTTGTCTACATCGCTTACGTATATATAGATATATTTTATTATCCTATATATGTATGAGGATCTCGGGTGGTATTTATAATACCGCAGAATATCTCGCAACCAAACAGTTGTGTCCAAGTGAACAAATATTATTTTTTTGAAAATGTTTTCACGATTTTCATTTTTAGTGCTTGCATTTAGTATAGTTTATTCAACAAATGCTGCGTATGGTACGTTATTTTTATTTAAAAATAGAAAAAATAAATTGTTTTAAAAATCACTTATTTACGGTTTATTTGTGCATGAAAATAATTAAAAAGCTACGGAAAACATTCATGGATTAGATTTTTTTAAAATCTTAAATTACCTTATTACTAATTCAAGATAAAATAATTAAACAGCGATTTATTCACTTTTAAACCCAGTAATTTAAATATAAGTAAAAGAAGACTTATATAAAATCTGAATCTGATTTTATATAAACTGGAAAAATATTTTCATATTTTTGTTTTGTTATAATTTGTTATGTCTTTAAAAAAATATATGTATATGCAGATCATTTTTTTAATGCTGATATTTCCATACACCAAAACTTCAAAGAAATATATTTTCAGCACCTTTCATTAAAAAATGCAAGTGGGACGACTCAAAATGCATTAAGGAGAGTACACAGCTCGTCATCCCGTTGTTCGCCAATGGGATCCCCGATCTTGGAGTAGAGAAACTGGACCCGTTTTACATGAAGTCCTTGGATGCCAGCTCTCCTGGACTTAAACTCCTACTTTGGGACATCACTGGAACAGGACTTAAGGATTGTATCGCTAAAAAAGTACAGTAAGTGAAAATTATATTATTGATAAAGATCTAATTTGTTTACTTCCAAAGGTTTGGCAATTTTTGGCGAATTTCGACAAAAACACTCGGAATTAAACAAAAAGACCTGATTTTTGAGTTTTACACGATTTTTACGGGTTATAAGAATGCAGTTAAATGCTGCTACATTTATCAACCTGGTTATCCTTTAAGGTCAACCATTTTGTAGGAAGACAACTTAATCATATAGAAACTGACTTTTCACATAATATTTAAATTGATATATAAAGTACTTCTGTAATTTCATTACTCATATTCATAAGACGCTGTATCACAGAATAAAGAGAATAATATTATCCGTTCTGTTAAACAAATTAATGTAATACCAGCACATGGTAACAAGCCACAATAAGTTCTTTCTAATGACAACAACAGCCGTCGTATACAAACCCCAACTGAAAGTGGAAGTCAAGAACTGCCTAAAAGTGTTAAAGACAGGTGCACTCATCCACCAGCTAAAATACTCTTTTGCGACTAGACCGGACTTCTTTTGTTTTCAGACGTGACGCTAGCCAGTCAAAACTCACTGTTAAACTCCAGTGCACCGTTGACTTCGTCGGCAAATACGAGATGAATGGTCGTCTGCTCATCCTGCCCATTGAAGGAAAGGGAGACGCTCACGTTATCCTGAGTAAGTAAAGTTTTAGCTACTTCTGTCCTAAGAAAATGCAGTGTCCACGTTGTACAAAGTCAGCTGCGAAGTACATTCACCCCGCTTGAGAAAAAAAAATATACTTGCACATAATAAAATTTAAAATAGACAATAAATTAACATATGACCCTAGTTAGCACATAATTTTAAAATGACGTTAATAGCCGTTTTATGACTGATGAATACAATAATTGTCAAATATTTTAGGAAGTTAATCTTAATTCAATGCGCACGTCACGAAATAAAGGCTGAGGCGGAATCTATAGAAATTATATATTTATTAAATACATCAAAAGTGAAACATTTTAGGACAAGAAAAATTATCAAATAAAATAAATAAAAATAAATAAAAAATAAAAAAGCAAGAGTACAAAAGTAAAATACCTATAGTCCTAGAAGGGAAAATTTTATTCTTAACCTGTCAACGTACAATGTTTATAAAAGTCGAGAACACATCCTTAGTATTATTAGACCGGTTAAAGCTTATTATGGTAATTGAAAACCTATTATCTTCATAATAATCATAATAATAGATGATATGAGAACATTGTACAACATTACCAGCCATCATCATACATAATAATAATATATTAAAGACTATCGCATTATACTATTCTACTTCCGCGCAAACAATCCTACTATTATTAATTAACCTTAGAACAATCTAGACTCTATTCACCAACCGCATTAGACCACAAACATTCCAAATCAGTTAAAATCATTATTCAAAATTGGAATTTAAAAAGTCTTTGTGTATACGGCACTAGAAACAAAAACAAGTCTTGATATTTTGAAGGCCATACGAATAAACACAATTAACAAAACATATTAAAATTAGATTCTTCTACAATTTTAAGAATAAATTAATAGCCAATGATCATTTTAAAATGTCCAGTTTTCTTTTACGTAAGGAACCTCAACTAGTAGTCTGAGTATTTTTTCCATCACAATCAAATATTTGATATGCTTTGGTAAATATTCACAAATGTGACGGCTAAATATTCATAAGTTGATTGCCATTTAAAAAATAATGTTCATAACACATCGTACATATAATTTGGTTGGTGCGTACATTTCTATCATTGGCATCGACGGCTCTTTTATGATCTGTTATTTTCTTAATTTTTCAGTATTAATTCTAAAGCTAACCACAGTAAAAAATATTGAAAGCCGTGTGTTTTAGCACGTTATGTATAAATTCTAATCTATTGTTTCAGGAAAAATTATAATACAAGCTGAAGTTGATATTGGTGACAATGTAGGCAAGGACGGCGAAAAGCACTGGACTATCAAGAGCTGGAAACATACTTATGATGTAAAGGATAAATCTGAAATTCAATTGGAAAACCTTTTCAATGGAAACGAAGTTCTTGGTAAGTCATACTTTATCTTTTTACCTTAGATTTATCAGACTTATTAGCTATAATTATTATTATAATTATTATTTCCTTTATTTATTTAATTACATATTTTATTTTTTAAATTTATAAATATAATTAATAATAAAATAAAAATACATTTATAAATATATAAAAAAAATAGGGACCAACCGGTATCGGGAACAGGGTTCAAGCTACCGGTGGTTAGGGCTCCAGAGACAGAAACCTCCTCACAATACGTGCCGTATCAAGGAGTACCGCTAGTAATTATTATTATTATTAGTTATAATGTCCCGCATGTAACCACAGCGCAGTACTTGTAGTTATCTTCCGGGATGAGACTATTTAGATTGCCGTTCGACTCCCTAAGAAGCAAGTAATCAAAAAACAATTTGCATAAATACACAGATTGACGCGCATAAAATCCTTGATTTATTTCCTGAATCGCCAAAAATATATAGAGTAAATAATAATTTTAAATCATGGCCAAAGACAATTAGTATCACTATATTCAAACCTATCATAAATTTTAGGTCATACAAATCACAGTAGAAAATGCCGTGTGGTTATTTTTTTATTTGTTTTTATAGCAATAGATCACCCTCCACCCATAGATGTCGTAACAAAACTAACAGCAACGACATCCTTTTGTATGCTTAATAACAAGAAAATACAATCATCTGCCGATGGTAACAATATCATCTGGCACTCCTTGGAACGTCCATGAACTGTCGATTATTTACCAAACAATAATGACAACTAAACTTGTTTCTTCAGGTCGTGCTGCCCGTGAGTTGATTGCATCAAGCAGTAACGAGATCGTCAAAGAAGTTGGACCTCCAATTGTTAAAGCCATCGTAGGCAAGATCGTAGACACCATCGAAAACTTCTTCGAACACGTCCCTTCCAGCGAATTGTCTGATTAATGTTCCTAACTAGAATACTTAAGATAAAAATATTTCGAAAATTTGTTCGTTGAATGAACGCTAACTTATTGTAGCTGTGTCTAAATCGGTTAACTTTTAAAAAGATAAGATAAATAATATATTGTAATTTGTAGTTGTATCGGCAAGATAATTGGAACTGAATAATTATCACAATAAACGGCTACGATTTTCAAATTAAATGTTTTTTTATTATTCGTTATCACTGAAGTAATTCAAGGAAAGAGCCTCCATAAGTGAGGAGTCATAAGATTGTCCGGCGCAGTCTAGACAGTCAGCTTCGATGCTCGCCATTACTGACTATGGCATGGCATAATCATTCGACTATGGCATTTGCGATTCCCATGTTAAAGCTTGTGCCGACACGATAGAAGAAGACTGAAGTGATTAAATACTTTTCACAACAAATCCCGTACTTACCTATGTATATTATGTGATTGCAATATACAAAAGGATATTGTTGACAGTTCACAAAATATAATGGAACTCATCCATTCTCATAGCAACACATTACTAGATATAGAATCGCCATAATTTAATTAAATGACTAAGAATCACATAGAATAAAAAACACCATTAGTCTTTTGGAGATGTTTGACCCTGTTTCTTCATCTTAGCATTTAACATGAGAATTTTTTAAACTATTATGTGGCGCATGTCAGACTATGCTTGTTAGACTTATACCCCGAACAGAACTGCTACGTTTTAACTCGGGATTTGACATTCAGGCTAGCACTGTGTGATTTTAAACGAAATTTCCGTTTGTCATTTTCTTTTTACATCGTGTGATGACTTAAAAATGTCAACGGCATATCTATAGTATGATAAACTGTAGAAATGATTAACCAAGTACTAGCAAAACTGTATTTTGCTCCAAAATATTCCAAAACGGATAAAACACAACTCATTTTAACAGCTCCAAATAAATAGTGTTATCTCGTCATCAAGCTGTCATCAACACTAAACACTGCGTTGGTAACATAATAAACCATAAAAGCACAATTATTTTGGATCTTCACACGCAGCCAAGGAATATAAAAACGTCAACAAAGCAGTGAATGTAAGGCACACATGGTGGCAATGAATGTCATTGGTTTATTTACAGACAAAGGGAATGCCGCCGTTAAATCTGTTTCTGTACAAAACGATAAGAAGATATAAAACTTTGACGTCAACCTGGTCAGTAAATGCCGTTTTAATATTGGATTCGCAAACATTACATGATTTTTTTTTTGTTTTCGGAGATGGGTAAGTATTACTTCTGTTTCCATTCATCCAAACGTCTGAGTTTTCCTTCACTTTAATTGTTATAATTAAATTTAGCAAATAAAACGACTTCAAAAAATTAATAACCAACCCTAACTAAAAGCTTGAACGTTGAAGAATATTGAAGTCGGTGCTAAGTAAAAAGCGATAAACCAACGCAATTGGTGAAGTGCATTTGTCGTGTAGTCAAAAAGCGCTGTATCAATTTCGATAAAATTTATATGGGACCACCTCTAAAGTATGATCTTCTTTTTTTTAAACTTTGCCCCCACTAGGATTTCTCCTGTGTCGTGGGTACAGTTTTGATCTGGCGGGAACTTTAAAAAAGAGCGCTTCAGAAAAATTTTCAAATTCCTTTTTTATTAAATATTTCCTAATTTTTTGCTTAAAAGTTAATTAAAATAACAGTACTAGGTGTGCAAACCTGTAAAAATGGTAGGAAACGAGGGGGGCGGGGATAACCCGCCCACCTCACATAAACGTCCTCGGCCTGAGGCCGGAGGCGGAGGGACAGACATAAACATGGATGGCGGCGGCGGTGAGCTTGACTATTCTCCATATATTAAACCAGACTATAAGAGACTTTACCCAGAAAATGCCACATATCTAGATTTTAAAGTGTTTATTGAAGCTACCAACAACAAGGATAGAATAGGCAATAAGAGCCCTATCTATCTCAATCATATATTTTCCAGTGAAATAAAAGGGGTGACGGCTATACAACGAATAAACGCAAATAAAATAGCAGTAATATTTAAACAGTATAATACGGCCAATAACTTCATTAACAACACCACTTTTCTCAACAAACATGGCTTGAAAGCCTTTATTCCGGCTGCGCAAATAGAAAAAACAGGTATAATTAGATTTGTACCAGCAAATATTTCCAATAAAGAATTATACACCAAACTTACATCAATATATGAAATTATAGCTATAAGAAGATTCACAAAAAAGGTTGGGCAAGAGCGAGTAGGACTACAAACAGTAAGCATTACTTTTCTATCGAATGTACTTCCAGACAATGTACAATATGATTTGTTTTCATACCGTGTTTTTGATTATATACCCCCATTACAGCAATGTTTCCGTTGTTTTAAATTCAACCACTCTGCTAGGATATGCAATGGCAAACAAAGATGTTCCATTTGTGGAGGTGAGCATTTATATAAAGAATGTGATAGACCAACAGAGATCTGCTGTTGTAATTGCAGCGGGCCTCATCTTGCAATTTCTAGATTATGTCCAATTAAGTTAAATAAAATTTTAGAAAAGAAAAATAAGATTACTTATGCAAGTGCTACATTGACGAAACAACACATGAGTGATAATATTGAATTCCCACCTCTGCCACCTCCAAAAATTAAACCAATTGACACTGTTAATAAATCTGTAAATAAGCCTGTATATACATCTGTAAATAAGTCTGTATCTGTAAATAATCCTGTACATAGTGTAAATAAATCTAAAGATGTCCCTCCTAAGGTAGACATCAAAGCCCAAATAGTTGCCAACAACGATGTACTTATGGCCCTGGTACAGACGTTGGTGGAACTGGGTAATAAGGGAGATAATACGCCTACCACCGTAAATAGTATTAAAGAAACACTACTTAAAAATCTCAAGTAATGGATCCAAGTCACACACTGTCTAAGCTACGTATTGCTCAGTATAACATTCAAAGTGCTAATAGTAAAAAACCCTTATTGATTCAGTTCTTACAAAAACAAAATGTTGACATTTGCTTACTTAACGAAACATGGTTTAAAGACAATAGTTTTAGAATACCCGGATATAACATTTATAATAAAAATTCCAATAACACTCATAATGGTGTAGCAATACTGATTAAACCATATTTAAAGTACAAAGTTTTTAACACTAGATTTTATGAAGACATTCAAACTGTTGCTCTGTCCTTAACTACTGTGCATGATAGCTTGACTATTCTTTGTGTATACTGTCCTCCTTCTAGTGGGCATATACGGATTAATAGACTACGTAATATAATTAATGATCTTCCAAAGCCTATATTTGTCAGTGGTGACTTTAATGCGCACCACATTGCATTTGGTTGTCTGTCCACTAAGAGCAGAGGTCAGGATTTATTTAATATCATTGATGACTTGGATTTATGTATTTTAAATGATGGTAGTTTTACAACTGTTAACAACCCGAGGCGAAATCCGTCTGCAATTGATGTTAGCTTTATTAGTGCTAACCTCGCATCAATATGCGAGTGGTCTGTACATGATGATTCCATGGGCAGCTACCACTACCCAACAATAACAGAGATTACACTACATATAGATAAATATCATATTAATCCCCCTGTTGATAGGTATGTATATAAAAAAGCAAATTGGACGGAGTATAAAACTATTTCCAAAACAATATTTAATGATTTAGTCCTAAAATTGTATGATCCTATTTCAACCTATAATGATTTTTGTTCTCGGTTAGATAATTTAAAAGATATGACAATTCCTAAACTCACTAAACCAAATAATTTTAGAAGCAGACCTCCAGCTCCTTGGTGGAATGACATTTGTGAAAAAAGTGTAACTGCCTCTTACAATGCATTGAAATTTTATAGAAGTGAACCCACTATGGAGAACTATCTAGATTACAAAAGAAAAGATGCATTAAAAAAAAGGACTATATCAGAACAAAAAAGAATAGGTTGGGATAGCTTATGTAACACTTTCAATAGAACTACTCCTATAAGTAAGATTTGGAATCTTCTAAAAATGTTCAAAGGTATAAGAGCTGGCAATAAATCATATAAAGATGAGTTTATTTCTCCATTTCTAGATAAATTATCCGACAATTGCAATTTAAAAGATGCTGATAGTTTAGGCAATATTTTCGAACTAAATAATGATAATCTAAATTCCAAATTTTTGCTAGATGCTTTTACATGGTCTGAATTTAAAATGAGTTTGTTATCTCGGAAAGACACTACACCTGGTTTAGATGATTTCCCCTACTGTATTATTAAAAATTTAGATGAGTCTGCACAAAAAATGTTTCTAAATATTCTTAATTTACTTTGGCATTGTAAATGTATTCCACAATCATGGAAAACACAATGTGTGATTCCGATACTCAAACCAGATAAACCTTCGGAGCTTGCCAGCTCTTATAGACCAATATCACTGTCTTCATGTCTTGGTAAAATATTTGAAAACATGATTAAGAATCGTTTGGATTGGTATATGGAATCTAACGGCATCATTCCACATGTTCAATATGGATTTCGTCGAGGGCGAAGTTGTGCAGACAGCTTCACTTCCTTAATTTTAGACCTGAAACATGCAAAGGATAAAAAATTACACACTGTTTGTGTATTTCTAGATGTTCAAGGTGCATTCGACAGTCTAGATCCAGCTATACTTGTACAAGTTATGTCTAGGTTAGGCGTACCTGGTCAGCTATGTAAATGGATATATAACTTTTTGAATAATAGAACACTCTATGTAAAACATAATAATACATTGTATGGTCCAAAAGGTGCATCTAAGGGTACAATGCAGGGTGCTACACTATCTCCTTTGCTATATAATATATACACAAGTGAAATCTGTAAATTTGTAAACAGTAATGTAGATATTTTGCAGTTTGCTGATGATATTGTTTTTTACAGTAGTAATTATAATGTAGAAATTGCAATTGACAATATTAACAGAGCCTTGTCCCAACTATTTCACTATTATAATGATGAGCTACATTTAAAAATTAACCCCTCCAAAAGCAGTGTTATGATATTTGGCAATGAGAACACAAATTCAAAAGTTATTTATAATGGAGAATTTATAAATCCAGTAAATTCAAAGAAATTTTTAGGCATAGTAATAGATAGGAATTTAACTTTTAAGGAACATATTAAATATATATCAAAGAATGCTCTTAAAGGTTTAAATATAATTAAATGTCTTGCAGGTGTCTCATGGGGAGCAGACCCGAAAATATTGTCAATTTTGTATAAAAGTATAGTTAGAAGTCATTTTGATTATAGTTCACTAGTGTATATAAATAGTACTCATATAAATAAACTAGATCTATTGCAGAACAGGGCTTTGAGAACAATTTCTGGTGCAATGTGCTCTACTCCCATAAGGGCCATGGAAGTGGAGACTAAAATTATGCCCTTAATTTTGAGACGTATCCTACTTGCAGAGAGATTCTGTCTTAAATTAATTGCTGCAAATAACAGAAAAATAATAAACAAAATTGTACCTTCTGTAAGTAGAACTCCTGGGCCTCTAACAACAGGAGAAGATCTCTTGAATGGCAAATCTCCAACATTGTCCAAAATATTGCTGGAAACAGAAAATAGTTTTACTGGTATTAGAAAACAGTGCCCATGGCCATGTTACTCTTTCTCTTATCAGTGTATTTCACATCCCATCAAAGAATTGCAAAATCCCGTTAATAATAATTTAGATATGTTGCAATTTTTGGCAGAAAATAAGAATTATTATGTTATTTACACTGATGGCAGTAGGGGGAGTAATTATGTGCGTGCTGCTATATATGATCCACATGCTAAACTCTCTCAAAGCTTTGTTCTGCACAATACATGTACTATATTCACTGCAGAGGCATATGCAGTTTATCAGGCTTTAATACATATTCGCCAAAATAACAATTGTAAATACTTTTTGATTGTCTCTGATTCACTGAGTTTGATAAAAGCCTTATCTAACCTTACAGTTTCGTTTAAGTCAAATTATATTCTGTATTTTATCAAAGAAATAATTCATCAATATTATCTTAAGCACATCAAAATTGCCTTCCTGTGGGTACCTTCTCACCGAGGTATCTCTGGCAATGAGATAGTTGATAAAACTGCTTATGAAGGTTATAATGCTGTTGATGTTAGAAACGCAATGGAAATTCCTATGACTGATTTCCTGCAATGTATTAATGAAAATATATATAAGTTATGGATAGAAATGTGGAAGAAAGACCAAGACATCAAAGGAAAGTGGTATGGAAGTATTCAAGAAAGATTACCTGTTAGACCCTGGTACAATAAATTGAAAGAAGCCAGCCGAGAATTTATCACTACGATAAATAGATTACGCTTTGGCCATAATACTGCACCGTCACACCTTTTTAGACTTGGCATTAATATAAACAATACATGCCCACATTGTGAATCCCAAGAAGGAACCATGGAGCATCTTATTTTTGACTGTCAAAACTTCTTGCTTGACAGATTAGTGTTGGCTAGTGAACTTAGTGATGTAAACTTTAAGTGCGATTCTTCATCCCGCCCGCCGCCACTTGAATTGTTATTAAAAAACAAAAACACTTACAAACCGATATATAAATATATTAAAAACACTATTCAAACAATATAAAAGTGAAGTGATAAGTACATAGTGCAGTGTTTCATAAAATAAAATAAGACTTGACTTAAAGGTCTTAGTTACCAGGTCATAAAATTTCAAAAAAAAAAAAAAAAAATGGGTACAGTTTACAAACATATATACATGTCACATACACACACAACCAGACCCGAAACAACTATCTGTAGATCATACAAATATTTGTTCCGTGCGGGCAGAAAGCTAATCGCTTAACCAGTGCGCCAACCGTGTTGCCAATCTACCAAACAAAATAGGAATCATCAAAATCAATTCATAATTGGTGGATATTATTTTTATTATTATCTATTCCTATTTTTATATTTACTGCAGTATCACCTTATTGGACGCACATAGCTGAAAAATTGTTATGATTAAAGTCACGCCTAACTTTCCTTCTTTATTTAGATGTAGGTAATTCTATTAAATCGAAAATAATCCACTCGACTGTTAAGTTTATTATTCATAAATTCAAGTAGGAACACAAAACAATTCAACTCATAGCATACCCGAAGCAAGATTCTTGTTAGACTAATGAACAATTAGCTCTAATAACATGTTTATAATGGATTATTAATGGTAGTTCTAGTATTTAATTTATACATTTATTTGCCGAAGCATGATTTATGATAGCAAAGATACCTGAACAACATTGATTTTACCCAGAATTACCAAGTTAATATTTCTTTATTCATTGAAAAGCAATTACATACGGGTAATGTTTACGAGAAATATGTAATTATATACTTGGCACGTCACGAAACGTAAGAATCAGTAAGAATACAACAATTTACAATTAATGAAACTGGACTGGTTAAACCAAAGGCCAGTAGCCAATCTTTTGTTTATTTTTTCACGTAATGTTGGTGGAAGAGTACCAGTTATACTTAATTATATTTTATATAGGTACTGCGGGACTATTTTTTTCTTGATAATGTCGTTCGGAAGAATAAAAAGTAATAATATAATAACATAACATAGCATCACGCTTTTATCCCCAAAGGGTAAGGCAGAGGTGTACTATTGTACAACCACATTTCGCCGATGCTGTTATACCTTAGTCCCACGTAATAGGGGGCGACCCTATTGCCATCCACCGGGCACAATTCCAGATTCCGTGCTACTACTGAGAATTTCTATACAGTAAAACTCAATAACGCTTTGCCCGACCTGGGAATCGGATCTGAAAAGTCACGCGCAGCAGTCGCGCAACCTTTAGACCCATAATGCGAAAAAATATATTAGTTTTAAAATTAGAAAAAATATATATTCAAATTTCGATCACGCTTCCAACTTGTAACAAAAAGTTAGTATACATAGTTACATAGAAAGCATCAGCCGTAAATCTTCCAAACATTTATCTTTCCTCGTTGCGAGATTTAACTAAGGGAAAAGGTACAAGTTATGAGGGTCAACTAAGGGAAATTCTTTGGTGTTCGCAAAAGATTTGTGTTCGGTCTCTGAGACCCTATAAGATGCTGCTTATTCAGTGAACGGATGCTTTCAAAGCGTTCCATATTAAAATTAAACATGAGAAATGTATATAAAACTATTTTTAACCGACTTTCCGGAAGCTGATTTTTCTTCCATAATGTCCTTCTGACCGATTTTCGGTCACGGCGACCAATCTCACCGGAGATTAGCCAACGACGCAGGAGATATTATAGAGCACAAGTGTGTACGCAAATACAGGTGCTCTTTCTGTTCCTTCACTCTCATAGTCCGATGGGACGGCAATCCAACACGACCGGAGAGAGATCAGGCGCAGGACCAACAGCTTTACGTGCTTTCCGAGGCAGCCTACATACCTAATAGACAAAGTAAGGTTCGTACAACAAAGAAATACAATTCCATAAAATAACAAGCGGTCATGTTGATGTCGATGTAACATGTAGATATTATTTTGATAAACAGATGATTAACTTCAGATATTAATACGTTACAGGCCGTAATAGACGTTGATGACTCAGCAAACTTCTTCGTAATGACGCGTTCTCGTTGTGCGTAAGAATTTAGCCGTTGATTGATCTTCAGATAGATAGAACAGCTGTTTATTTATTGAATCAAAAAACAACTGCAATGCGCCCCTGCTTAAATATTACATAGTATATATCTACATACACACACATATTTCGCCAACGCAGCTATTGAGTTCCATGTAACAGGGGGCGAGTCTATTGCCATCTACCGGCCACAGATCCAGACTCCTGAACTGAGAAATTTCCATACAGAAAAACCCAATAACACTGCCCGTCTCGGGAATCGTACCCAGGATGTCACGCTAAGCAGTGGCGCTTGTGACCACTAGACCAATGAGACAGTGCTACAAAGCTGCTGACGGAAATAGAGAGAATAATACATTTTCCTTATTATAAACCTGTTTATGCAAAACTAGCGCTTCTAGTTACAAAGTAGGAACCAATATGCGTTAACGCATCATCATGAACAGTCCGTTCAAATGCTTTTTTGTCTTGAAGGAGTAATGCCTGAATATTGCTCGGATTGGTGATAATTTTGCCCGTCTTTTGGACACCTACTGATAGAGAGAGTGGCTACTATTTACATAGAATCACACAGCGCGCGGCGTTATCAGACCAACTCATATTAACCAAAAATAAACCAGTAAATTTTGGTTGTCGAGATTGACAGCCTCATGAACTTAAAAAAGCTATTTTGAAAATTATTTCACTATTATTTTATTTCGGATTTCAATTAAGGTAGAACAGGGTGTTTAAGCTTGTATGGAAAATCTGGAATCCACACAGACGACTTCATAGGCAAAAGATAGTATTGTACTTATAAATTTTATAGGTAGATAGGTATATACATTTTATGTTCACCACTAGTTGTTTTGAACTAGTTCTAATTTCGATGATAATGAAACACATAGTAGCAAAATAATAATCAAATTATTGCCGACGACTACCACAAACAGGTACATACAGGTTATACTAGTCCCAGAAATAGAACAAGATCAAGTAATTTGATGTTATAAAATCGTTATATTTTTCATCTGCTTCAAATGGCATCTTTAAAACATAATGATTTACGTATTACACATCTCATCTCATCTCATATCACATCTTTATTTTACAATACAAATAATCTTTATGACGGTAAGCACGGTAATTGGAGAAAGAGAGGTCTTCAGAAACCATTTAGTCACTGACGTGTAAAGATCTATTGTAACAACTTGAAAACATCTATTGGGGCGGCACGGTTGGCGCAATGGTTGAGAGATCGATTGCTGCGCTACGTGTCACGGGTTCGATTGCCGCACGGATCAAATATATGTATGATTTACAGATAGTTGTTTCGGATCTGGGTCCTTGTGTCTGTAAATATATGTGTTTGTAAACGCAACCACGATACAGGAATGATTCATAGTGGGGAGTAAGGTTTAAAAAAAACAAAAGAAAAACAATATTATTTTTTAAACTTTTTTTTCTAGTAACTATTATTTTGTGGTGTATAATAATCAGTATTGCATGTAAAAATGAACACTTAATATTTATCTACTCAAAATTTTTTACTGCTTTAAAATATTGCAGTCTACATTTTTTTTATAAATTAGTTAAGTATTTAACATAATTAGAATATTAAATAAATTATTCTCTCAGTAACAAAATGTCGGCAAACAAAATATAAACAAAACTTATGAATGAATTGGATGCAGAAATGTGATCTCGAATTCCAGCTTTAGGTATAAACAACAGAATACGTCATTCAAGAAATATACTCGGAATTATTATTAATAAAATGTACGTACCTACGTAACTACCTACTTGCGTTTTAATTTTTGCAACGCACAAACCTTGAACGTGAAATCCGTATTGTTATTGGATCCACATACAAGGTGTAAAAATATAGAATTATTATATATATATATATATAGCGTACGGGCTACCAACGTGATAAAGTGTAGCCTATTGGGTGGGCCCCAACGTAAGAGTTCGGGCCCATGTGAGTAAAGTATTCACGAAGTCACTCATCAAAGGAGCGGTGCCCCTGTGCTGCGTTACGATTTAAAAACTACCACATCGAAATACAATAAGAAGTTTTATCAATTTTAATTAATATAAAACCTTTTGCAAAACGATAACGACCTGTACACAAATGCGATTGTAGAATTACGTCAAGCCAAAAATGTAGCGTACGTACTCGTATTCACGATACTTACAAGTTAACTTAATTGCTCGCACACGTTGTTTTCATGCATTTTTGACTTAACTGCAATTGGGATTAAGGAAACTTCGCAATTTGGGTATGAGCATTCTTTTTTACAACAGAACAAAATTTTCTGCATTTCGTCCCATGGACGTATGGACCACCCTCGTATGGACTATAATTTCGTAAATCACAATTATTTGATTTATAATATTCTTCTGTTCAATTGATATTTAAAAACAAAAACCTGTCTTATTTTCATAGTTGAAATATTGTTTCAACAGAGTTTTAATCAGCTACAACTATTTATAAACACAAGTGGTTCAATAATTACGGAAGAGCGCTCATTCTTAAATACAGATATTTCTTCATCTAGTTTAGACACAGATGACTTGTCTTAAAATAATAATATAAGTGTTCATATGAATTTGTTTCTTACCCATTAAAAGTATCTAACTGTTTGCTCCAATAAAAAATATTATTATCATTAAATCAATTAATCTGAAAAACCTACCTAGGTAAGTCAAAATGTTCGGAGCACATTTTAATTGATCGCTAAAATGCTCTTGTTTGCCCAAATTATAATAGCATGTGAGTATTTACTTAGAATATATAAATAGAATGCTCTACCTTAAAGCATAAAAAAGCTAAAATTTTCCTTCGCCGGCGTCGTTATAAACCGGTAATTTTAATGACCACTTAAATATATAAACAGTTCTTAAAAACTAGTAGCTTGTTCCAACATGTTAAAGAAGGTAACGAACTTCGGATTTATCATAAGGAGGACCCTTTGAGCTATCAACACGTCACAATCACTAAGATAACCTTTTAGCCATAAATCTTAAGAAAGCTAAAACCGAGATTATTAATTATTTATGAGTATTATCAATACTTCCTGAATTTAGGTACCAGGTGTTTACTATATTCCTCTTTCCTATAAATCTTCAATATTTATTATTATTGATGAGATATTACAAGATGAATATTCATTCTGTTTTGTGCGGTTTCGTTTCCAGAAATCAAGTTTATTCATGAGTCGCAGAATCATAATTACATTAGAACATCAAACGATAAACCATTAGACAGGCAAAATTAATTTGATTTCGATAACAATCCAGGTATGCCAATGTTCCTCAATCTAGAATTTTCATTTATTTAAAGACCGGTTATGGACCGACTGTCGGTGGGATGCAGATTTCATTAATTATTCAGTAATTAATAAATATGAGCTGAATACTTAAAATTTAAAGCAATGGAAATAGTATATAAGACTTAATAACTGCATCGACAAATCACCTCTACCTAATACCTCGTAGAATACAAGCGTGATGCTATGTTATAGGTATGTTTAATTATATATAAAGAGCTGAGAAATAATAGCAAAAAAAGTCTCTGAGAACAACACGACACACTAATAAAATAGAAACCCCATAATTTTACGGGTGCATATTTTGCAACAAAAAACTAGTCCCAAAACTCTCACATACATTATCATAATGTAACTTGACCCCTCAAATGAGGAAGAAACCGAATTAACCGGGGCGTTACTAACTACCAATCAATAACAAACTGATTTATTCCCTTGGGGTGTTGATATCAATGAAAAAATCTCTACTACATTTAGGGCTCGGTCCTTTTGCAAGCGAGTGACGCAACGTTTACGCATGTTACATCCGAATGCGTGCGCAACATCTGATACGAAAGAATAGAAAGATAAAGGCATTCCAATGATATAATTAACGAAGGAGTTAGAAATGTTAATGATGACAGTTGACCTCATAATTATTGAGGAACAAGAAGAAAAATGTCAAAATTCTAAGGCCTATCCGCATACGTCATTAACAACGCTTGCCGATGTTCCGCATCACCTAGAGCTTTAGCATGCGTGTGCCTGTGTCATTAAACGTATATATGCCAATCAGTTCAAGAATGACAATGTTAGACAAAATTATATTAGATGGGTTTCTTCAACGCTATCCGAAAATAACTATCATGATTTTTGTCAGTAACAAGTGCTGATTGGATAATGATTATAAAACGTTTTAATCACAAACACTCACATATGCGGAACTGATAGGCAGGTTTCGTCACTGAGGCGTTCATTATGCAAATATGGTTACGAATTTGAGTATCAATTAAATTAAAAGTCGATTCACACACGACGACCAGTTCCTTACTAAAAGATGGGAACTTGGAAGAAGCATGTACGAATAGAAGGCTAACATGGTCAGTGGATTGGTGGAACATAGTGGACCCTTATTATACTGAAAGCTAGAGATTTATTTCCGATTAATACCCAAAACTAAGGCCTGTGTAGCACTCAGGGCGTTTCGCTTAACAACGCTCAACGCTCGCCATTTCGTCATAAAGTATTTCATCGGAACTGAAAACGCAATAGGTAATCTCAATGTGCTGTTTATTTTTGAAACAAAGCTTCGTAAAATGTCAATGTCGATTGAATATAGGCACTAATAGTGGTCTGGTTTATAAAGATTTTAAAAAGAATTTGTAATGAACAGGAAAATTATAATTCTTAATAAAGTCAACCAAATTGTAGGTATAGTTATTAAAACTTAATTTGTTTCACTTGGTAAGCACGTCCCGAATGAATACATGCGAATCTTCCAACCAAAAGTATTTGATGGTTAGATTCAGCGTTTCATCTATTGTATTCGTGCAACAAACGCAACTATTATGCTTCTGTGGTTTCCCGCTACCATACCTACCGCGCCCTAACGAAGTATCGTGTAAACAGCCACCATTTTACCACTATCGCGAAGGGGCGGATGACACGTGCCGAAACCATTCGCGTGACGTATCGAGATGAGCTCTTGTAAAACGACTAACGAATGAGTTGAGGTTTTGTTCGGTTGCAAGGGGAAATGGCTTTACGAGCTACTGGTATCAGTTTGGATCTTGAAGGGAAGAAAAATGTCCCTAAATGTCGATACTACAAATTGGGTAATAGGTATTTTGTTATAAATTTTGAAGATAATTGATTCTTCTTCTTTTTCTATGGTGTCAAACTATATATTGTTATTGTTTTAGAAAAGTGTGTGGCCACCTGAATTGCGTTATTTGGCCGCAATAAGGTCGTCCTTCATGCAGCTGTTAGAACACAAGGGCCATTTGCTTATATTCAGCCTGCGGTGGCTATCCTAAGCGCGGAAACGGTTTAGCGACTTCCACACAGGCTAAGATAGATCGTGTCTCGGCGAAAGCTGTTCCTGTGGACTGACAAAGTTAGGTGACAAACAGGCCTTCGTTGATAACTTCTGTGTTTGCACACCACATAAGGAACCTTTACCCTTGAGGAGGAAGATTCGCCTTACACTTTATCTTGAAGCCTTAGAATTATAAACTTCCTTATTGACTATGTAACTACCTACCTACTCGTATAGGTATATCTACCAACTACTTATGAGGTATCATTATCTGTCGTCGATGAAATGTATTAACTTAAGGACAATGATGATCGATGAAAACTCATACATGAAAAAGAAGGGAACTTATGCCCACGCATCAGAAAGTGGAACTTAAATGGCCCTTTTTTACGCGTCAAAAGTAGATTAGATACCTTAGATAATCTATTGCATAAAACGACTGTCATGAATTAATAATAATTGTAATATAAATCTAAGATTATTAATTTAATGGCATCTTCATTATGACAACCTAGTACCGCCATCTGGTATCCACAAAAATAGTAACAGATTCTCGCAAACATAGATAGAGGTCGCTACAACTTTTTACTTAAAAAAACTAGTTTAAGGTTCCCCGAACTTCATTCCATGATTAGAATATTCGAAATTCGAATCAACTTTTTTCTGACTAAAGCGGCTACTCAACACCCATGTATGACTCAACACATTTTTTGCTCCCTTTAATGTAATTTAGAGGGTTCGAATGTTCGGTAAGTACCTAATCCGATGATAGATAAAGCTAATTGAGTCTAAGTGACAAGGAAAAATACAAGGAGGATTTCACCCGGCTCGTTGAGTCAAGTGCGAAACGATTGGCATTGAAATGGTAACGATTTTTATTGTTCTTTATTCTATTATCGAGATGTTCTCGTTGGAGAAAAGAGAGGATAAAATCTTCATCTAAATGCAGCACAAGTGTAGGTACTTACAAATGTATTTACATTACTTTATTTTATTATTATATGGCAACTTTCAGAGGTTTGTTTATGTCTACTCCGAGAAGCGTAACTCAACTAGGCTAATTTGGCGTTGTCATTCCAAAATTCAGAATTATTTATTACTAGCTTCCGCCAGCGGCTTCGACCGCGTGTTTTACGAACCCGCTCATTTTCCCGGATAAAAGCCTATGTGTTATTCCAGACTATAATCTATCTCTGTGCCAAATTTCATCCAGATCCGTTCAGCCGTTCTGGCGTGAAAGAGTAACAAAGATCCATCCATCCATCCATCCTCACAAACTTTCACATTTATAATATTATTAAGTAGGAAGTAGGATAGGATTCGAGATTTGAAATACAAATGTATAAATAGAACCGCCATGTTTCATTCGGACCTTTTACAAAACAACAAATACAACCTTTTTTTCCACCAGTTTTTAAATCCCGTGTACAAACGAATAATTACAGGGTTAATTCCGCTTCCGTTTTGCATACGCGTGTCTTTAATTAACATTATTTAAACTTTAATTTGTTCCTAATTAAATATTTCTTTTCACAATGAACAATATTTGAAGTAAACACGAACACATTCAAAAACCGAGTTATGTTTACTTTGAAAACATACGTTATTGGATAGGTTGTAAGGTAAAAAATTGTGCAAATTAGCGGTATTATAATGTTGTCGCTTAGTGATTAGTGGTTGTCACACTGCACAGTTGACATGCATTGAGTGGGGCTTTGCAAACAGCGATTAATACTAATTTTGCATTACACTAATTATAGGTAACATAAACAAAACGTAGGTATGATTTATACTATGGTAGTTCCACATCAATAAGACTAATTACAGCGAAGAAAAATATATCTTAGAATCTTTAGTTATAGCCAAGAAATGTACTAAAAAGGATCAGATATTTCGTGTCTTTCGCTTTTGTACTCACGACCAATATTTTAGAAGATTAGTTGCGAACTCTTCGTTATCTTAATATTGCTTTGTTCGCCAACTTCCAGGCTCCACATTGAAATGAACACTGTGATTAAACTTTTAGTATGAAATATTGTAAGAAATAATTTTCAAGTCAGACCCTACAAGATTCATGGAATACGTCCATTAGAATAACAGACGGTCGACGGTGATCACTCTCCGCAAACTATATTTTGTGCTAATTAAATAAATTTTACTTAGTATCCGATACTATTTTGTATTGCCTCTTTGGTCTAGTGGCCTCAAGTGCAACTACTGAGCGTTAGATCCTGGGTTCGATTCCTGGTCAGGTTAAATGTTATTCGGTTTTTCTGTATAAAATTCTTGGTAGCAGCTCGAAGTTAGAAACTGTGCCCGGTCGATGATAATAGGCTCGCCTCCTATTACATTTGACTTAATAACAGCATCGGTGAAATGTCGGTGCACAATAGTAAACCTCTGCCTGCACTTCGGGGATACAGGCGTGATGCTATGTTATATTGTGAAAGTGCGTACTCAACTATGTTCAGTAGCACTAGTGTAAGTTTCTTTTGACAAATTCGATTTACTACATCGAACGCGTTCGGCGCTCCGATTAGTGGAGAGCACGAAACGGACCAATCGGAGCTCCGAACGTGTTCTATGTAGTAAATTGAATTTTGTCAAAAGAAACTTACACTAGGGGTACAGGTAATCAATTAGTGCACATACCACGTGTTTCCAATTAATTTTCATGGTATTTTTCTGAATATTTTAGGTACCTATATTATTCTATTATGATGTTTACAAATAAAAATCGAAATCACAACACATTAAGGAAAATTTAACACGTAATTTGTCGGCATCGTGAGCGCAGTGGGTACACGGTATAATTTTTATATTTTTTATACTATTCCCGCACGAAAAATATACTTGTATTTGTATAGCCTGCCGAATAATTGTTTCGAGTCTCGATGTATGTATGTATGTGCAAATATACGTAATAATATTATATGTAAGTATCTAAGTAAAAATATTATTATGTCTGCGTTATATACGAGTATATATATGCTTTTAATAACAGTAGCTTTTATAACAACATAAAACCGCATTAAACATCTCGCTTGGTGCACAGATAATAGGAAATACTTGACTCAAATAGAGTTCATAAGTCATTGTAATCTATGGAATTGACATTGATTGAAAACAGTTTTTAAAGACGCGTTCACACTAACACTCCACAATTAGGACAAAAAATTACATCTTCGTTTGTTGTGTTTATTTCTGCTTAGTGCATTTTTATTGTTTTTTTATGTGTATAATAGTAGTTTAGGAACTACTCGCATCTAAAATCTTCTTATAAGCGTCAGATATCAGTAATAGCTCTTAAGCGTGGTACCTACTCAAACCTAAATAAACAAATAATATTATCATTATCATTAACGAGTGCACACAGTTAAATTCCATATTTAAAATTTCATAATTTATTTGTCGGATTCACGCAAACGTTAACCCTTCATATGCTATACCATTTTGACATGCGTGCATGATAACATAGTGCCAATATTGGATCAAACATTTATTCCACAAAATCTGATAAGGATATGTTTTAGTAATTCTCCAATGTTGGCTCCAACGTGTGACGTCAACATCGCTGGCTCGTTTACTCGTAGAGTCATGGGGCCAACCGTCCCCTCTCAATAATTCATTGCCACCGCAAATCACGATAAGTAAACAGTGACAGGTCGCGTGCTGTTAGCAGCGATGAGTAATACTGTGAACAATTCGTATTTCTAATGTACAATTGTACATATTAGGTAAATGAAAATCGTTCCACCAATGAAAATATTGTATTTAGCGAAATTACTCAAATGTTTAACCATTTAAAACCCTGAAAACAAAAATATGAATATGTTGTTGATTTACATATAAAAACAAAACTATCGCCAAATAAATATTTTTATCATCTTAGAACAAAAGACTATTTAAAAATCATTCACTGTTAATGACGGATATTTGCTTTAAATTTTTAATAAAATACCTATTCATATAATTTTGCTAAACCTAATAGCGTAAAATTATTATTGTGATTCAGCATAACTCATTTAATTGACAAAATGTGCTTGAACACTAGGTGAACATATTTTTCAAAAATGAGCACGAAATAATCTTAGAAGCAATATTATTTTACTCTCTTTTCTTTAAAAACCTTAATAATTTTAAATCATTATTTATATCTCCACTTCTCCAATATAAACACATCCTTAGCTATTGAACTTGACCCTTAGCCACCAACTGGCCTCCGTTCACCACGACTTCCATACATCACCGAAACGTATCGATGATCTCGGGTCACTGACCGCGTAGGCTTTCACCCAACTGATTGGTATGCATTGTTTATATTAGCGTTGTTATACACCCGTTTATTTGTGAATAGATTGTTATGTAAATATGATGATATTATGTTATTAGGAATTGATTGGTAACAAATTGGTGTGAGTTCAAGCTTGATCAAGAATTGACATCTGCAGTATTTTTAGGGTTCACTATTTTTGTCCGAGGCTTTCCAGCTGACCGTTATGCTCTTTTATGATTAGTTAATATTTTGTAGTGTGCGTGTGCACTCTTAGGTTATTATTGTGTATCGACAGAACTAAAACACTAGCGAAAGGTTGCACACTTGTACTGTAAGCAATTAGGAAGAAGAGTTGGACGCGTCTTCGTGGATGGCATTATCTGTACTTAATTTCCATTATTAGAAAAATAAAAAATAAAACGATTTAGTATTTGTTTACTTACTGCATATAGATCAAAACTTAGACACTGATTGTGTAAGTACGATTCGACTGAGTTGAAAAGGTTAGATCCGACAGAACTTTTTTGCACTGATTCTCAAAGCGGTTTTTTTGCCAACTGTTCTGTGTAGTATCTACGAATACCAGTAACAAGCTGGCAGCGCTGGCACGCCACGAGCCTTCGATAGCACTCCAGAATAGCATTTACTTAAGTGTCTTAGAAAATTTATTATCATGTATTGAGTACTATAAGTTTATGCTTTTGCTGTTCCGTCAATCTTCAGTTCAGTGCCAGATATTTGCAAAAGCATACCAGCTTCCTCAGTCTTTTTTTACTGTCATCTATGAATAAATGGAGCTCCGAGACTCTGAGGCATTATGCGCGATAATTTATAACTCATGATATGGCATATCATCACGCCTGTAGGATACAAGCGAAGGGTTAGGCAGAGGTGTACCATTGCGCACCCACATTTTGGCGATGCTGCTATTAAGTCCCATGTAATAAGGGCGAGCCCATTGCCATCAACCGGGCACAGTTTAAACTTCGTACTGAGAATTTCTATACCTACAAAAAAATCCAATAAACCTTTGCCTGACCGTGAAATCGAAACCAGGACTTACGACCATTAGACCAATGAAGTAATAATTCCTCATTCGTTTAGAATGAGAGCGATAATATATTCAATATTTTTTTTTTAGTTCGACTATATATATAAACAAAAATCAATTGCTAAAAATGTATGTAATCGCATAACTTCAGAACGGCTGCACCTATTTGGCTAATTCTTTTTTGTTGTGTTTCTAATTGTCAGGACAAGGTTTGTATGAAAGAATTTTTCTTTATATACAATTTTTGCCATTAATTATTATATTATTTACTTCATTATTTTGTTTTTTTTTTTTTTTTATGTGATAGGCGGCAAGCGAGCAGACGGATCGCCTGATGGTAAGCGATGATATTGATGATATTTTAATGTCGTTTAAATTGAAATTATTTCTTATATATAACCGCTATACATTGTAAATGTGAGTGAGATCTAGGCTGAACGCTCTTAATTTCATTAATTCTCACGATAACTGATGCATGCTTGCAGGTTAGCTCAAATAGTTATGGCACTTTCTTCAAAAGGCTATTCCACCCTATATTTGTCTCACATAAACCTTTACATCATTACAATCTGTCTGGACTTTAAAATAGACTTTGACCCTGAGTTTGTTTCGGCGTTTCTTCTCAGGGATAGTCATAGGAAATCTAGATTAAAAAAGACGTGTAAAAGTGATTGAAAAATCCTAATTGCAAAATAAATAATTTCATTTCATAATTTCATTTCATTTCATTTACTTTCATTTCTTCCTTCTCTTCCTTTATTTCTGGAAAATCTACCGGAAAAGTCAGAAAATTGGATGGTTTTGATGTATGTAAATCTCTAGTTTTTTTTTTGTAGTTCGTTATTATCATTTTGTTCATGAGTAAATTGCACCCGTGCGAAGCTGGGCCGAATAGCTAGTTTATAATAAAAAGGGGGAGACCTATTGGCATTTCAGATACTGTTATTCCATAAAAACTATCATCACGATCCTCATTTCGCGGCCTGAGATAAGACAAACGTAGGTATTTAATTGACTGTCAGTCATAGATAGTGGTTGTCGAAATTCTTTATCACAGTGAACGTATCCAGGTTACGGTAGTTCAAGATATTCATCACTTAAAAGTGCGCAGGTCATTAAAAAGTATTATAACAGGTAAGAAACATTCGTGAAGATTCTCTTGTTGTACTGGCACGCAGTTGCCATGTAATCCAGACGAAATAGTTTAATAAGTGATTTTTATAACATAACACAGAATCATGCCTCTATTACGAAGTGTTAGGCAGAAGCGTACATATTATTGTTCACCCACATTTCGCCGATGCCATTATTGAGTCTCATGTAATAAAAGGCGAGCCTATTACCATCTACCGAGCACAGTTCCAGAATCGTTGCTGCTACTGAGTATTTTCATACAGACAAACTTAATATCACTTTGCCCAGCTCGGTAATCGAAACCAGGACCTCACGCTCAGCAATCTCGCTTACGACCTAGACCTATGAGGCATTAAGTGACTTTTATTTGGTCTGTATGCACATAAGGAAGTTTTAAAATTAATGTAATGTAGGTTGTGTCTTTGAGGCAACGGTGACATTAAAAAAAAAAAACACTTTCTACAGTCATCCCATCTTTCGACACTGTCGTTATTGTAATGTACTCGTATATACCAGGAATAAAACTGCTATTAAAATCTTAAACTCTGTAGTGATCGCAACGAACTCCCAAATACAAGTAATTCAAAAAACAAGGTCCATCATTGAATTGTGTCACACATTGCTGTCTTTTCAAATATTTGTTCTTTTACTGCTCACCAGCATCCATACCAAAGACCTTCATATAAAACCTCTACAGTAGCATCTGATACTAAAGTCTCTATTTTTTTTTTAAACTTTGCCCCACTCTAGTATTACTCCTGTATTGTGGGTACAGTTTACAAACATACATGTCACATGCACACACAATCAGACCCGAAACAACTATCTGTAGATCATACAAAAATTTGTTCCGTGTGGGGATCGAACCCGCGACACTTAGCGCAGAAAGCTAATCGCGTAGCCACTGCGCCAACCGTGTCGTCATACTTACGTCATACACAAATAACCTACTTAAAAGCACACATCGAACACCCATTAAGCTAAGCTATCTCGCTCCATCCCCGGAAGGACACATCGTTATATTACGTACGCACCTAAAAGATATAGAAATTAGAAAGATACAAAAGGCGTCTGAATATGACCAAAATTAACATAGGTAAGGTTGTTATTGTCTATGTAAGCCTGAAAGTACACTGGCTGTTACAGGTGTGGCTATATGTGAGTAAATTCCTTTGGAATGCTACAGCTAACATTGTGTTTATTGACGAAAACAGATGCCTTCAAGCAGCTGCATTTCAAAGACCTTGATTAAAAACCCGGCTGAAGCCACGCTTACAACGCTACCTGTGACCGTATATTCCGGGGAAAATTCGACTCGCCAGTCACATCCGTGTATCCGCTAGGAAATAAGCCATGGGGCACCGGCGACCGACACGTTGAAGAAGACATCATCATCATTGACGAGAGACTATTTTAAATAACATGGGCTGTGAAGCTCTAATAACGTCATTAGTGAGATAATTAATGGAATCAGGCGTTACTTTGCGGAAATCCATGATATATAAGATATACAACTAGAATATTTAGTTTTAATTCCGCTAAACTACTGCAAGTTTGGGTGCATGCACAGGACCGCCCTCCCGCCCGCAAATATATGTACATGCAGGAGGTGTGATAGAAATAATGTAACATGCAACCAAACCGATCCTCGACACGTGTTTCGCCCCTCCACGGAGCATCCTCAGGAGATGTTGACTCGTCGACCGCTTGGACGCGAATGAGCGGCTGGGTAGTGTGCGCCCCCTTATATAGCACAACGACTTGGTGTTTGTATTGAACTACCTACAAAAATTCGTAATAGTGGAGATGGTATTAGATTAGTTTGGTCATTCAACAGTGTAAACCTGTCGTTATTATGTTTTAAAATTTCTAATTGTTCCAACACACACAACCGGAAACCTTTATTACAAACATGCAAAATATTATACCCATTATTGTCGCTCAAGGAATGGCCGGTGTCAATTATATCGTGTATCGAATTTTTGCAGGTAGTTCAATACAAACACCAAGTCGTAGTGCTATATAAGGGGGCGCACACTACCCAGCCGCTCATTCGCGTCCAAGCGGTCGACGAGTCAACATCTCCTGAGGATGCTCCGTGGAGGGGCGAAACACGTGTCGAGGATCGGTTTGGTTGCATGTTACATTATTTCTATCACACCTCCTGCATGTACATATATTTGCGGGCGGGAGGGCGGTCCTGTGCATGCACCCAAACTTGCAGTAGTTTAGCGGAATTAAAACTAAATATTCTAGTTGTATATCTTATATGTCATTAGTGAGATATAACTATGATACTACGTCTCATACCTCGTCTTTCAAAGCACGAGCTGTAGCGAACTCAAGCGATTCGCAATTCAAATTTTTACACAGTTGAAATTGCAAACCTATAGGCGTTTTTATAAATGTAGTCGCTACCTTTCTAGCTTCATTGGCATGTAGTTTATGCGCAAATAATCAAAGATATTGCACATCTCTCTTGATTCTTCGCTCTGTGTTACGCACATTGATCGCCTTTGCCGTGAATAATGTGTTTTGACAGCAGTCATTACCGACTAACCTGCTAGCATCATTAGCTTTTATGTATATCATATCTTGCGAAATTACGATCAGAAAATGCGTATCTATTGATTTTCAAGGCGTTGGTGTATTGAGAATTTTATGATAGGTCCCGAAAAGGAATGTGGACTTTACTTAAGTACTCCCGATGATTAAATAAGTATTGGACCTGATAATTATACAAAGTGAACAGAGTAAAAACTTCAAAAAATGTTAGTTCGTGAGATGAATATCATTAGACAGTACAGTTTTTACAAAGAGTCGACAGTAACAACAAAATCGACAGATTCTTTCTGCGGTTTGAAGAAAATTGTAACTACTGGAGAAATGTTCTTTATCAAACACAATTTCTTTAAGACTAGCCATAATCTATACAAAACCCAGCGTACTCAAACCACAACAACAGATATGTATAGTATTCCAACATCTATTTTACTCGGAGACGACAATCTAATTTAAATAGTATATCTAGCGTTAAATCCTCGCTTTACAGACCCATCGCCAGAACAATAGCGGCTTACATGCAAACTAATCTACCATTTATTGTTTTAGATCGACAATGTCTGATCCTTCTATCTATTCGATAGCTCGAATTGCTCTATAGCGATTTAATTGGCGCATTTCCCATACAATCGTACTGTTAGGCCGAGATACAAATCAAATAGCGGTATAGAAATCAACATTAATTGTTCAACATGATTGTACTGCTCAATGAGTTTGTTTAAACGTAAAATATGTACACGTTATACTGGTCTTTAATGCTATTGATTTAAGGGTAACTATAGTGTGTTATGATTCGTGTTTATTATAGTCGGGTTGTGCGTAGTACGTGCCTCATCAACGCCGTTAATTCTTCACTAACCGAACTAAATAAAAATTGGTCAAGCGCGTGTTCATATAACCAATGAAAAGTATTGTTCAGAAATTCTTTAAAATGTATTTATATATATAATATTATTAGGTCATACAATTTTATATTATATCACAACAAAGTTCTTTTTATTCTTATTTTTTTTTCTTATTTCATTTTTTTCTTCTCTGTTAACATTAATCTTCTTATTACGAAGGTATAGCAACATTTTCCTAAACTAGCATTCAGTTCTATCAGTTCTGGCCAAAGCTACCTGTTTACTGATCCCATCTCAACGTGATTAACAATCCATCTGCCAAGGAGGTGATTAACGCATAATCCCTAGAAGATTGGTCTTAATCAGCAGTACCTAGGTATATGAGACAGCGTCGTTATCAACAGAGGAATGGCTGTAATAAACAATGTGTTTTTTTTTTATTACATACGTTGTAATTATTATATTGTATATTATTTTAAGAAAACTGTATCTATTGTTTTTAATGTTCCTGTTAATTTTTATCATCGAACAAAAAACTTTAAAAATTATAATGCTAAAATAAGTTGAAAATAATTCCCAACAGATTTTCGTTTTAAACAATTGACCAATAGTGACGTGCGCGCGCATTTGTGAGATCTAAATTTAAATCTTATTAAATCTAGATCTTCTATCTAAAATGCGCGCACACTATTATTATACATTTTGAGAATTGGAAAACTCCGTCTGGCAGCCAAATTACCGATATAGCAATCAGTTTACGACATGCGCAGATCGCGCGATAGCTACTGACAAACAATTTTTGTGTCACATATTGACCAAAAACAGTGAGACTGCTGTCGCGTTGCTATTGTTTTTTTACGTAATTAGGCTGCCGATCGAACTGCCTCATTGGCCTAATGGTCGCAAGCGTGACTGCTGAGCGAGAGCCCTAGGTTCGATTCCCAAGTCGAGCAAAGTTATTGGGTTTTTCTGTTTGGAAATTCTCAGTAACAGCACGGAGTCTGGGACTGTACCTGTGAAAACTCGCACTTGTGGTACCTACAGGTAAAGCTTTTCAAATCTCGTTCCTCACTACCGATCTCTAAAGAATCGAAACAAACGGACGACGAACGTACAAATGCGGCATGGAGAGTTACAAGCAAATCGATTAAATGCCTGTTAGTTTACTGATTCATCACCGTCATCGAATCGCAGTTTTTTGCTCAAATATTTATACTAGTAGCATAAATTGATTTGATTAGCTACTAAAAATTTTGCTTGCTTTTTGTAATGTAAACACATTGCTAATATTGGCAGTGATTTAATTATTACTACAAAAAAAAATTGCTTTTCTTTATACCTTATGACACGACGGCATTTGTGGCTAAAAATGTTTTTAGCCACAAATGCTGTCGTGTATAATGATCAGCTAATAATCTGATCATAATAATGATATGTGGCACCTCAGCTGATCTTACAAGATAATTCCCTATCCCCAACACTTCAGATCGCAATCTTACTCATCTTGTAATACGGGAAGCGATGCATCATTCACGGCCACAGCAAACGTGCCGCTCTAAAACAAGACAGCGATATTCATATCGCCCACAAACTAAACAACAAATGAAGGGCCATTACAAACGTGTTCGTGCAACATGCAATCAGTTACAGCAGCATAAGTGATTGCCGCAAACTTGCAAACTGCTGTGCTTTGTGCTACGCCAACACACGTTACGTAACGACTCATTAGTTTTCTATTTGCTTTAAATATACGGGCTGGAGTTCGTGTATTGAAATATGAGTACATGTTTTCAGTAAACGGAATGTTGAAAACAGTTTTCTAGTTTTCTTAATTTTTTTGTTTGTATTTGTATGGATATTTGAATTTAAAATGTTCTAAGTGCATAACTGTAGAACCACCGAAATAAATCGTAAGAAATTCCATACGCAGGCAAAGGTTAACAACAGGTCTTATGTAGCGACATCTTTTGCATTAAGCAAGAAATGAGGGTGCACGCAAGAGCAAAATAATAACTAAGAATGATATTTCTGCCAACCTAAAATAAAAGAAAACTGAACAAGGTTACACGAATTACTACTTAAAAGCATTTTAGAAGATATTTTCGCCGTTCCGAATACAACTTACAAAAAATAAAGTAATTGAGTATAATGCATGACTATTCAAAATATTTATTTGCATTATCAATAAGAAAATAAAAACATGGAATGGAAACGTGAGTTTTCAACGTAACATACAATATGGAATATTTTAAGCGATCTATACTATCTTTTCAGCCAATAAAGGTACGAAGTACGTGACGTAGTAAAAGTCATCGTAAAATATTCATTGTGGTCATACCTATTCAGTCATTACGATAGCTATATGAAGAATATTCTCGTCGATTATTAAATTTTCTCCATTTTTAGGGGCGGCTGCCTCGGTATTATAAAAACGGAAGTAACGTTATGAGGCTATACTAAATTTTAGTGAATAGCCCAGAAACAATTTCGTTTCGTCGATGTTTTTAGTCATGAATAAATTTCTAAATTGCTATGATGTCGTAAATAGTGCTTTTCAAAGTAGGTATGCTGTTGGTTTACTTTGCCTACATAATCAGATCTCATTTTCAGGCCAAATAATTGCGTACTTGATATAGATCTTGATATTTTAAGTTCTTGTCCTAAATTTTAACATCACATTCCGTTTTCAACCAATATCTAAAAGACTTAAGGAAGTTTTTAGTATATATAATAGGTATACTATTTTGCTATCGGGCCAGTAATGTTCTGATTGGTATCAGATCATTCTCCATATTCTATACAATATTGATTCATTCATATTGAACTGTATTGTGACATTCACATAGGCTTCCACTATAGACTTCAAGCAGTACCGGGGAGCGTCCATTCAACAGCTCTCCGCGACCTTAACGGGTCGGATGTCCATCGTACACAAAAGCATTCACATCGCAATAGGTAGTCGCCATCTATGCATTGATTTTCATCGTTTGACCCAGTTTTTGCCATTGCTTTTTGATTAGAATCACTCCATACAATATTGCATCGATACTCTTCTACCGTGAAATCGCAATGGATGAAATTGCAGTCCGAAACGAAAATGTATGCGGAGTAGCTATTATTAACGTTGAAAGGATTAATATTTGTTGGTAGTCCGAAATGTTATGTTTATACAAGCTGTGAGAGCGCTTTTGCGATGAGGTAAAACAATTCATGCTCCAGAATTTTCATTTTTTTGTACTTATTACTCCAAAATTCTCAACTTTATTTATCAGGGTACTTTGTAACTACATTTATAGTATCATCTCAATTCTGTGGAAAATAAAACATATCAATTTATTTTTTAATTCTTTTAATTAGTTAGGCTACATTAGTGATTAGATTAGAGCTAACATGAATTGATCCAAAATCCTATTCTTATCTTTTCTCTTTCTGTAAAACCAGCAACAACTCAGACAGCAAAACAAAGACCGACTAAGCGCAATCCGCTACTAAATACGAAACCCACAATTATAAATTGTGATTCTCGCTCGGAACTTATTACACATGACTAATGTCCTTTCGCGTCGACCGTCCTTTACTCCACATTTATTTATTTTGCCGATACATCACACGCGGTGGAAACGCATTAAAATTCTTGTATGGCACAATAATTCATAAAGTGTTCTCCGAAAGGTATATACGGCTTCGGGAGTCTTGGCACGGTATTGACTAATAAATTGAATTAATTACTTGAGCTTGTGGTTTTATTTGGCAAAGGATAATTTCGGTGGGATTTGCTGCTGGTGTCTCGTGAATTGCTTTTGTGGGTGTTTGGAACAGGTGTGACTAAAATTATGATGTGTTTGGAGTATCAGGAATTATTGAAGCAAGTAACAGTTCTATGTTAGTTATAATAACGTATGGAAATGCTTCATCAAAGTCAGTTGAAGTCTTGAAATAAACCAATTGAACCCGATAACATTTAAATTTTATAGTGAATCATAAACTATTCTAATTTTTTGTCTTATCTCAACTTCAAGCAAATTACTTGTATTGATATTAGGGAATGCACGAAGCCGGCAAGCTAGCGAATCATTACCATCCCTCACACAGAATTAACCCCTGGAATAAACCCCGCGGAACCCCACTCGAAACGTCATGCCATGATACTCGGTTATAAATGACACGGGAAGATAAGACCGGTGGCTTTGAGGCGTACCGCAGGAGCCAATAATAGGTCCACCTTAATAATGGTGGATACTTAGCGGTCGATATTAAGAAAGGTCTATAATACAGGTAAGTAGATATATGTTTAAGATATATATTTTAAATTGATACATAATATTTTTACCGAAATAGATCGAGCCTATCGCAATCAATCGGGCACAATTTCAAACTCCGGACTGCTATTGTGAATTTCAGAAAATCTCTATAAAACCTTGCCTGACACCAGAACATCGAGAACGATGTTGCAGTTCATTTTGCAATAATTTTTTTATATGTGAGATTATAAATGTTCATATTTTGTAATATAAATTCAGTAGGCTAGCTATCTTTCTAAATAAACATTTTGATGCCACAGATACAGCTAGCTTGCAATAAAGAAACTTATTTTACGCACAAAAACTAGTTGAAATATGAATCATACAAATTTCGGAGATATTTATAATAAAATTCATGCGTACATTCCAAAGGAATTTATTATTTCAGTAAAAACTAAAAATACTTTCAACCGGGAAAAAGATTCCGCAGTCTTAAACCACTGCAATCTTAAACCAGTGTTTATCTGTACTCAGGGCTTTAACCAGCATTAACTCGGCAAACATAGCTTAAGGCTCACTGTAGAAGATTAAAATATTAGACATGTCAGTATAACTGGATAACGATTCGGAAATAAAAGATATAGGTATTGAGGACATTAGGGCAATATTGGATCGAATGATTTTAGCTGGGTTGGATGTTCTTTAAAAGGTGAGGTGCGCAATACTAGAAAATGGCGAGCATTTAAAAAATTATCTGCTCATATAAATGTACATATTTGAAGCAAAAGGGGTATATGAAAAGGAGCGCTGCAAGTGGCCTTCATTAGATTCTGCTTACATTTCAAACTTACTTTCAAATAACAATGCGCTTTGGAATATATTTACCAGTGTATATTTCAAATTCCACATCAACACAAAATTTGATCTGTAAACATCACCACTAGCGATACGACCACAAAATGAGCCATTGGACGCGTTTAAAATGGTGTCACGGCCGCAATCCGCTTTGCGTGCATCGTCCGAAGAATTTCAGAATTAACTGGATGTATCAGGACCGGATTGTGTTGACAATGCCTGGCTATGGCACCTCAAGCTGTGGAACACATGACGTACGATTTTTGTTGATCAAAACGTGCAATGGTAGAAGGACACTAATGCATCTTTTGTTTGCACATATTTTTATAAATCTTTCAACAATCTACAACTCAATCTCAACATTCAACTTTCTACAATCTTTCAAAAATTGATCAACAGGTGATCAATGGTCAATCTTATGCAGCTAGATAATAAGCTTATTCACTAATTATGATACGAACGAGAAATTTCTCGCTATAAAATACTAATATTCATATGCACTGAATTAGACTACGAGCCAACCCCTACATGATGACATAGTTGGAAAAAGGCTAGGCAAATGTTAAGTAAGCTCTTAGCTTGCAGATAATATAGCTTGAAAACAGTTCCAAATATAGCCACTTGATTTCGTAGCTGACTAGAATTTCAAGAAAAGTTTCAACTCTTGCGAAATGCTCACAGATAGTGTAATAGCCTCTCGACTGAACGACCTGAATGACTTTTTAATGCTCAAAATATTTAGCTTTTATATAGGTAGAGAAAATAAAAACAATATATATCTAACAAACAATTGGACATAATGTTTGACATTAATTTTACGAATTTCAAAAGTTATAAGTGGATGCTTATATCCACAATTGTCAGTTGAAACGCTAAACGTCGACAGTTCCGGGAATCGAACCCAGGACACATAGCGCAGCAATCGATCTCTCAACCACTGTGCCAACTGAGCCGTAAAATATTATATATCTATCAGTATTGATACGCTAAGGATTACAAAAGGACATAATATAATTTGTAACCTAACAATGATTTAATCTTTTCAACCTCAAACCCATGCACCGTGTTTATTCAATGGTTGTAGAAGAGCGGAACATCTTTTTCTTAAAAAGGAGGCACCTTCAGAAAAATAATCTTGATTAAGCAATCGATCGTCATTTTTTTATGGAATGATGCATATACTTAGAATTTCGCTTTACACTCTATTTGAGATTTTTAATATTCTGAGCTACCTATACTTACTGCTATTGAAATGGACTCACTATACCACGGGTAGTCAACCACTATATTAACACGGTGAAATATGAGAGTATATTTCTTTACCAGTTATATTTCTTTACCAAGGCCCATATTTCGTCGTCCACTACTTTAATTCAACGAGAGGACAAACGCCATATTTTCTTGGAAGTTTAATTCCGGTCCGCGTCCCGCTCACCTGACTGCCGTAATATTGAGAAAGTAAATCATCTCGGCCTCCTGACCTTTGTGGAAAAAATGCTTAAACTGCTCCTGAACGCTGCAATACCTGTGCTTGCTGTTTTATAAGGTGCGAAATAGGTCAGTTTGGATTCTTATGAAGGATTTCGCAGTATTTCATTGAATAAAAAATATTTATCACCTTGGTTGGGATTATTGAAAGTATATTTGATATTATCGACGCTATTACTAAGTCATTATATTATAGTATGATTTCTGTACAGGTAGGTGTGTCGTTGCTATCTCACCTTCAGAAACGTCTTACATGAGTACTCTTAAAAACGGAGGAGTTGTCAGTTCCTGGATAGTACACTTTACCTGCAGCAAATACTTGTTGGTTATTCTGAGCGTAACATTAAAATGTTATAGATATAAAATATTTTGAGCTCTCTCATCGGTCTGGTTGCAAGCGCAACTCTGGATCCGCGATGAGTTCCTGGATTTTTGGGTCTGGCAGTGTTATTAGGTTTTCTTGTACATAAATTCTCACTATAGCAATTAGCAGCACGAAGTTTGGAATTGCGTGTAGTGGATACAAATAGGCTCGGCCACTATTAGTGTACATGCGACTAACAAAAAGGTTTTAAATCAATATCAGTACCTAGCACGTTATAGAGTATTAATACGTATCACAGGCACAATCCCCTAATAACTCAATCCACAATAAACAATGTAAACATAAACTTTCCGGCGTCAAATACATTGCCTAAGTACAACTTAAAAATGTTAACGAAAAAAATGGGGCAACGGAAAAAGCGAAACAATTCCGGTTTATAGCTTCCGCCCCTCGCATTATGAAAATGAAGTTTTTATATTTAAAAGAGTTCCAACACCGGATTCTTTGGATTTTGCTCCAAATTAACAGCAGCCTGCGCTTGTGATATCATTTTTTAAAAGGGACTATCAGCTCGACTATACATTCTTCAGAGCTCTTCACACAGTAATCCTATTTTACGTAAGTATAAGTTTTCTTTTTCTGTCAGTATAAAATATCCCTAGGATTTTTCATATGCATAGTCTATAACCCACAATAATGATTTTTTGGTCACACAAATATTTGTTTCGTACGGGGCGTCAGCACGATATGGACACATTTGGAAAATACTGATCATCTTTGGCACAGAACAGAACGGTCTGGAAATCAAGGGGGGAGGCCTTTGCCCAGCAGTGGGATGTGACAGGCTATCAGTAACAGTTACGGGGCGTCAAACCAGCGACTCGTAACGTAGGAACCCACTACGCTAACCGCTCCCTCAGTTATTTTTGTGTTGCAGAGATGTTCATGGATTGTCCACATCAACATCTCATGGACTCTCAATATCACTTCATAATTTGTGATTTTCTTAATATAATCATACATCCTCTATTTACGATACCACACAACTGAATTTTCCCTTGTTCTTTCCTGGAAATCCATCAAGTCACCAGCTCTTCACCTCGTCAATGTTCACTTATCAGGGGCATCCTAGTGCTCATAACAAACAAACGATCGTCTTTAGGCGAATATTAAGGATCGAACAGCGAGGGGATAAAAGACATCATCTGTTTTGTTCCAAAGGAGAAATTCTAAGTCTATCCCTCTAATCAAGTTAGAAATAGATTTGTGCCTATTTTGATAGCAGTCTATCAAAAACATAGGAAACGAACACTCACGTGTGGACTGGCTGTACTCTTTCCATAGAAATACACGCCACATTATTTCACTGTAACAACAAGAATACCAACCTCAATTTTCAAGCGTTCAACAATCATAATTCCACAAATCCCACTGGCAATTATATCCGCCGTGTGTGCGGATGTAAAAACATTCCGCAATCAAAAAACTCTCATTACTGCAATACGAAAACGCGAACTATCACTAAAATGTTGCTCATAAAAATAACGTTTTCACATAGAATATACACACTAGAAACGGCAAACCGCTGAACTGCAGAATCTGTGTTGGAAAATGTGACTCTTCTAGTGGACAAAATTGAGTCAGTCAGTCAATCATAGTCTGCTGTCTTGTCACTTCTTAATTACACCATAATTTTAGGTTTAGGATTTGTAGTATAGTATAGTGTTTATTACTCGTGGATCCACAATCCATTATTTAACATTTTTCTCTGATAATAGTCAACCAATAAGGTGGTCGATGATGTAGGTACAGTCAGCGACATAAGTTTCAGAATTTTACGTAATTTTGAATCTGATTTATCCATGAAAATATATTATATACTGTTCTTAACTCACCACTATAGTAGTCGATAACGGTATGCTATTTTATAATAATTAATTACAAAAAGAAACGAAATCTGCAAGTTTTCACTCATAAAAAGACATTTTAAACTTTTTTTAATGGTTAGCTACTTTTGTCGCTGACTGTACAACAATTCAGTTGAAAAGCATAGCCAGACCCAACACATGGCTGAATAAGAAATACACGATTCTCGTGCCAGTATGAAACACGAGGAGAAATGCCATCGTACATAACAAAATAATTTTCACATGAAAATACAGAACAGTTTACTTAAACGATGTTAGCGAGTCGAAATAACTCTCCCACACGCTGACGCCTAGGAATTCTCTAATTGCAAGGAGACAAACCGAGCCACGAGTAATTGCTGTCGAGGCTCACGCGATGCAGCGTCAAGTGACATCGTGCATTTACCGGGACCTAGGAAATTACTTCAGGGTAACTCTTTAGTACGTGAGTTACGAACTAAGTAATTGCAATATTTTGTAGTAACAGGTGTTTTAATTTAACGGTGTTTTTTCAATTTATCTTAGAAAGCATCCACTGCAGAACAAAGGCTTTCTCACCATTACATCAATTGCAGTATGTTGCAATTAACTCAAAAGAGGATGCGGTAGCTCAACCCGATTGACAGGTGCATGTTTTGACACCCACTACAAACTAAAAACTTTATTTTTATTTAAATCAAGCCACGTTCATATCAAATGAGAGGCCCGGGCCCTGGCTAGGAAAGCCAATCCTGGGACCATTTCAACTCGTGATGTATAACAATACTACTATAAGCTGCCGAAACGCTCAGCTCTCAAAGCACAATGTTAAATCCAGTTGTATAGTCCACCTTCTCTTGGCCGTCTATAAGTAGGAATGGCGATAAACTGAATTGACTGGAGTAAAAACTCAGGCAGTCATTCGGGTGGGCCCAGCGGACAGGGAATATCCCTAAAATGAGAAGGATCCCCGGCATGATCACGTAAGAAAAATCTGACGGTCACAACGCCCAATAAATAGTACATTACTTTTTCGCTGATATATGTTTAATAAGAGGATACGTAATAACATGTTCAATAGCAATAGAAAGTGACAGATTTTTCTTACGTAATCAGGGGCCAGTCCTTCAGAGGCTAACGAGTATCAGTACACACATAGATTTAGAGAATAGGTTATCTTAAATAGAAACCGTCACCAAGCAGGTACCTACGAAAAGAAAGTCACCAAAATAAACCTATCAGTGGCCACACTCTTCTCACTGATGTTTGTTATCAAAGGTGCTAATTAGACTTATCTTAAGTTTTTATATTGTGGAAAAAATCAACTTACTTTAGAAATTGATTCGCAAGCGTTATTGAATCAATGTACTGTTTACCAAAGTACATTAGCTTTATAATATTTATGTTTCTTTTATACTGTATTGTTTATATTACCTATTATAATATACAGTTTCTTTTTATTGTTGTAGTCAAATCCCCGTTAACCACACACAGTAGGTATATCATCACGCAATGTCTCTAACAGACAGAGCAATAAATATTTTGCTGTCACGAAGTCTGGGAAACCTCCCGTTACGCTGGTATTTCATAAATCTTAATTTTCATTTGTGCTTTGGAAACAGTTTCTAAGGGTCTATAGAAAATATTATAATATTAAATGAAGAATATTTTTAAAATTGCCTAAGTTGTTTATTGTTTGCAAGCGCTTCTCAGGTTGGCAAAAGGTATGTTATTGTTATTTTCTGTTATAAAATTCACAGTAAAACATATTAGTAAAGTAACAGTAAAATCTGTTAAACAGAAAATGAATTCAATAAGAATACACCTAATATTTAATTACCAACTAAAATGTTATCTCTTTCAGAGGAGAAACTTGCATATAAATTACATCATTGACGTTATAATATCGTTGAATTATATTAAGAAATTAAAAGCAAAACGAACTATCCAGGTACGTTTGTTAATGAGCTAAAATCTACAGAATAATTGTTTATATAACATTGAATATTTTTAATATTAATACCATCATAAACTTCACCTATAAACGTTTCAGAATTGTAATAAAAAGAGGTATTTAATAACTTATCAGTGACGAACTTATCTTTCGTTACCTCTTTAGGAGTATCCTATTTTATAGTGCTTTAATGTCCACTATAAATTAAATGTTGATTAACACAAAAATGTTATGCGTAATCAAATTAGATGGTTAATCATAAAAACTAAAGAATTCATTATTATTAATATCTTACGGAAAAAGTTAACACCAACTACGAAATTTATTTCTTCTACATTCTGAAAATATTTTAGAATTATGGAACTTTAGTTAGTATAAGGCAGTTTCAAGGGCACCAACAAATGAAACACAAGCCAATATCCAAGTGATAGTCAGGGGAAGAGAGTCAATAAGCATACCGTCGCTCGACGGACAGATGACGATCGTCAAGATAGCGCTAAGCAGTAGACGAGGTTAGCCCAAGACCCGGAAAGGATAGCACGATAAAAAAGCCCTTTGCTCAGCAAGGTTGAGATAGATATATAGGGATAGTATCGTAAATTATCTTAGAACAAAAAAGCTAAACTATATAAAAGCTATAATTTAAAATATGATTAACCTTGGAAAAGTATACTCCGGTTGTACTGATGGTAAAAACTTCGGATAATTTGTAGCCACACGTCTTAAGTACTTATTGTTAGTTAAAGATTTACAATGTTTATATTCGAGCAAAAACTTTTTATCGGATTCCTCATTCGATACCCGCTTCATTAAAACAGAATCTGAAAGTGTATAGTCGATTCTAGTTTTATTACTTCAATAACTCTTCACCTTTATAAATCGAGAAGACATGGCCATTACCCAGCAGCCACTTTTATGGTATAATCAATACAGTAACAATGTTGGTCATATTTATAATGGCATAAAGGTGCAACGTTTAACAGCTTGTTAACTCAAATTGCTGAAATCATGTTGTGTGCTGTTAGTAATTAAACTATGGATACAAAGTAACGAAGATTAAGCTTCATCAGTTTTGAACTAAACCTACATTGTTTTACAGTACTTTACACACTGGCCAGCCGAGAGGGTCGAGCAATCCAGCGTCAACTTTTAATCACAACGCGTGAGATTGATTGCCGTAGTAAGACTGCAAATTGCGGTATCTACGGTTAATATAAGGTAAGTGCAGAAGAAGCGTTTGACGCGTTTAACTAAATCACAAAATCGCGTGAAATTAAATCGTAAATACCTTATGCATAAAGTAGGCGTAGGATGTAGCCAAAAGCATATGATTTTTTCATCGTCCTATACGAGGTTACTTAACAAGGGCGAACATATAAAGGTCCAAAAACTCTAGTCTGTGGCACTAAAAGCGATATAGAACTACACAGTGTAGCAGAGAGCTTAAGATTAGCACAAAGTGTGGATAGTAAAAACAAGTCCTGAAATAAAGCCATGTAAATTAAAAAGTTATTTAACTGAGATGATGAAACAGTCTAAATGAGGGTTACATCAGGTTATTCACCTGAGGAATTACATTATAAAATGTTAACTTTGAAAATTACGCCTTAAGTTATCGTATTATATTCATTACCAACAGTCGAAAGTATACTTAAATTTACATGCCTCAATGGGCTAGAGGTGTCCTTTCCTTAATCTATCGGAACTGAGCGCTATGTCCTCTTTCCATTAATTTGTCTCCCACGTTATATCAGACTTTCTTCACAATACACGTCATATTTCACACAACCATTCATTCATCAATCCATTTTTTTGGATCTACCTCTTTTTTTAACCCCATGTTTTTCGTCTCTCGTCATGACGTGTCCATACCAAAACATACATTTACGAATAGATAAGTACATTTTGCCATTTAATCAAACTGCAACTTTGAACAATTACTTTAGATAAAAACCTGAACACTAAAACTAAAATGTAGAAGTCAATGTCCACGTTCCACCAAGTTCTGCAGCTACACCTAAAGTTTTAGCGTCGCTTAAAGTAACACTTACACCGAGGTCCTTAATAATTAATTAGTGGCTCCATTAGCATGAAGTGAGATAATCTTTATGGTTTCTCAGAAGGATAGCGCCATCTTAAATCACGGCTGATGTTATCACCTCTACGGTTTGAACCTTAATGTCGTCTTTTAGTCAAAATATCACGTATCTCGGATAAGTATGATATACGGTGAAGTTTATGTGAATTTTAAATTTGGGAGATAGGGTAGAGGGTAGGTGTTTTTAGTAGAGCAACTTTTTGTGAAAATGAAATAAAATGTATGATAATAGAGTGTGATACTAAGATTATGTCTGGAATAAGCTAAAAATAACAAATATTTGATATTACCCGGTGATAAGTTATAATGGATTAATTTTTCGTAAAGCAAATGCGATATCGGAGATAGACAGAGGTGTAGCTACCTTGGTTGATGATGAAGTAAAATTTTGCTGATTGACTGTACACACCATGAATTTATCTATCGATAAGAAAAATATTCAAAGAAACTAGAAAGTACATCCATAAAAACTTACTACACCTGCGAAATTCTCGATATGCCAGCGCCAACAATAATAAAAAACTAAAGAAAAACAAACCCACACTTTCCGACAAAATCGCAGCTTATTTTTATCAGTGACGATCTAAGAAGCGGACACAAAAGAAAGGCCAACATTAGCCTCCAATTAACACCAGGGACGAAAGCCGCACGTTATCTTTTGAAAAAGATAAGATTTTGTTTTGTTACGCTCTACCGTGCGATAAGTAGTTGAACAGTCGCAGTCGCAGCGTTTTTTCGCCTCGCTGAGACGCAGGTGCCAAGTGTTCGGTGGTGCAGGGACACAGAATAAGTATATTGGCTACGTAGAATGCAGTTATTTCAAATGAGCTTGTTGCCTTGTTATGCAAATGAGTATTAATCACGATAACATCTAATGTGGCTGGCTTAGTAAATTGATGATCCATTTATTACCTGTAGTTGATTCTTGCACCTTGTTTACAATATAAAAAGCAAGTTTAAATCTGAGATCAGTAATCTTTTTGATACCGATGCACTTTTACTTTTTACTTTCAATAACCAAGAGGTACAAGAAACAACAGTTACCAAATTAACTCTGTGCATTCTTCACGATTTAGGCAAAAATCACAAAGACTCAACCAAACCATCCATAATCTTTGTTCACCCGCAGCTTGTTCAATCATACCACGGATTCGACCAGTATCAATATCGGTGTCATGCTAAACACCTGCCACTCGGATTTGCAGCGTTTTATCTTCATTATTGTTTTTTGTCGCACGTCCACTGCCGTCCACCTTGCTCCCTTTTGGTGTGGCAATAATAAATCAATATGTGTTCTGGTTACGCCTCATTAGATTCGGGAATGGCTTTGTTTGGAAAGGTTTATGGGTTTCAGAAAGAAATAATGTTGAAATATGTTCGTTTCTGTATACTTATCATAATATGTATATGCTTTTTATCTTTTTTACATTATAATGCGTTTTAATAATAATGTTAACCTATTCAATGATTAAATTAAAAAAAAAATATATGAAGCCTATCATTATAGGCTGGCTAAACAATAAAAAGCAAAACAAGCTTATAGTAACTAAGTTCAATTTCAAAAATCTTATATCATTTGATTACAATCTCAGAAAGACAGTGTTAAATTATATGACAGCGTAAATACGACACTTATAATAGTCAAAAGCATTTAATGTTCTAAGAAAAATTATAAATCCCATTAAAATTCATCCCCTAACACATATTTTGACATTAAAAAACTATAGTAAAATTCATAGAATGGATCAAAAATACCGCATACCATTCAAATAATTAAAATTCACTTAATAAACGTTAGCATAGTCATAAAACTTAATATATAAAGCTATAAACACATCAATTATTTTGATTTAATACCTCTCATATTACATAAACATCACGTTTGTGTAAATCACAATACATCAAAGAATGCATTTTACGTCTGCCATCATTTTTTAACACTTCAAAAGACCAAAAATAAAAGAACCGTCCCTTTAACTCAGGGACCTTTCGTTTCTGATAAAAAAGAAGAGGATTTGCGAGTAATGAAAGCTCTCACTGACTGGTTTCTGAAGTCTGGGAATTCAATATCAAGATTCTAAGCAGGTGTGTTTTAAGACAAGGCGCCTTTATAAGTGTGACACATGACTCGTAAGAATGGCGAACATTTATAAGACAATTCAAAATTTAAAGTCGGTTTTAAACAACAATTACTAGAATAATAATATAAATAATCTTATAAATGTATGCAAGAATGTATATAAACAATCTAGTGAAAATTGGAACCACCAATACAGCTTTCAATAGGTATATGCAAGGGAAAATGGCCGACCATGTCTGTAGAGAGACGGTTAACCGCTAAAGAAGACAAGTCCTTAAACAGAGAACGTGAATCAGCAAACCATGGGTCGTTTATCAGTCAATTGAACAAACAACCTGAAGAAGACACTTGGGATAGACTGGATGCAACTGGCACTAATAATTTTGTTTGTATACCTGCATATGAAATCCATACAGAAATCTAACCCATAAAGTCGAACCTAAAAATTCACAAATCATTCAACTGTCGTCAGCTATGAAATCCGCGCAATCAAAACTGTGCTAGGCAAACATTTGATCTGTATATCACATTGGCAAGCGGCACGCTGCAAGAAAAAACGTCCGGTCGCTATGAACGGCGCGCCGCGTCTCCCGATGTCGTCTGCCTCCCTTTGGCGGCACTTTTTCCATCCGTGACTGTTTTAGTAATCGGATAGCGATCTGTTTGACTCACCGATCAAGCCTATGATCAGGTAGCGATGAAGTAATAAAATATGAATAAAATAAAAAACAGGAGGCTCCGTAATGAAATTTCATTTCATAATCCGGTCTCTTCTGCTTTATTGCATGTTTAAGTTTACGTTGGATGCGTATTAAGTGACGAGGATTTTATGACTTGCTCCCACATATTAACCGGACAGGTAGGGTTATGAACAAACCGCAAGCAAGCATTATTTCTTTATCTGAAATCAATTTCGGTTAGTTTTTGTTGAGGTTTAAGTTACACTTATTAAGTACGTGTGGTAGACAGCATTCTTTGGAGAGAGAATTAATTCATTGGTAGCATTACGGACTGCCTCATTGGTCCAGTGATTACTGACCGTGAGTTCGGACTCAATTCCAGGGGCGGGAACTGTGTTATTGGGTTTCTCTGTATGAAAATCCACAGTAGCAGCATGAAGTTTGGAAGTATCACAGGTTGATGTCAATAGGCTCACCCTTTATAACATGGTACTCAATAACGAGATCAGTGAAATGTAGGGTCACTAGTACAACTTTAGGAAATATATTATTATTTGTCCTCGTGTTGTTATTTTGGATCTAATTTATATAAATATTCATATTATAATTTAATTCTGTTAAATCTGAATACCATTATAATTTCTGAGATGATAAATCTGAAAAGATAACCTTAGTTTAATTTAAACAGACTATACAAATAAACTCTAATACTTGTCTGAAGAAAGCACTTCATTTTTCTTGACTATATTTATCTTGATTTTTCTTCCAACACAATTAAACTTTTATGCGGCACTTGTGTCGAGTTATACTCAAGCTATTTACGACACTACTAGCGCCATCTGTTGAGGAGTAGAGTGGAACTAATTATGATAAACGCCGTGGATATGGCAGAATCCTTTTAATTCATTATAACTTGAAACGCAACTACACTTGTTTTATTTTATTTTAAGCAGAGTTTTTATTTGAAGTATATAATAATTTACAAAGATATTTTTTTAGTTTTAAAAAAACTGTAATATAATTACATTATCTTTAATAGTTTTAATATGTACTATGTTTTGATAAGAGAATCTCAAAAAAAGAACAAAATGTACATGGATTTTCATATTCAATTCATATTATTTATTTGCTTTCTACAATATAGGTAAATTAGAAGTTATACGATAGGCTTAGAGCTGGGGACAATCATGAACTGGGCATAGCAAAAAGTACTTAAATTAAATCAACGTTTCCTACTAATTTATTATGAGGCATAAATCTATTATCACATTCTTAGAAATTCCAATATTCCTGAAACACACAGACTTAAGAAATTTATTCATAATACAAACATTGAACTTTTGAATTTCCACAACGTTTTCATTACGTGACACAGAGATTTCCATCTCATTACAAAGTAAACATGACCCTTTGTTAACGAAGCCATTCGAATTATAAATATAAAGTTAAACAGCCTCATTATCCATGCTAAGCTGAGCCAAGTGACAACACTTCATTGTAAAGAATAAAGATCAAACGCTGTGAAGAAAACCTCAGTGTTTTCAAATTATATACAAGAGAGCACTGTGTTCATGTGTGCATATTTTTATAAGATTTCTTTATAATATCTATTGGCAATTCAGAGTTGTGTAGGATTAATGGAACGCTGGTCTTATAGCATATAGAAATTACTCTCTGTTCCGATTTCTAAAACTAGTGATAGCCTTAATTAGATAGGCGAAAATCTTAACAAGAAATAAATTATTGGTATTTTCAACAATTAAATGTTTATTTATCTAATTAGTTAAGTTGTCGTTAGCGTAACTGTTGAACGTTCGAACTGTTATAGGTTCGATCCCTAGGTCGGACAAAATGTCATTGGTTTTCCTGTTTGAAAAATCTTGGTAGCAGTTCCGAGTTTGGAATTATGCCCGATAGATGGCAATAGGCCCGCCTCCTATTAGATACATGGAACTTAAATACGGCATCGGCGAAATGTTGGTGTTCACCTCTGCGTAACTGTCCGGGGAGTCCAAGGGTAATGCTATTTTGTGTTATTATTTTATTGCTATTAAATCAAAACTTTATTAATAAAACAAGGGGGCTATTATTCAAACTCCTAATGCAAACATTTTGAATGAAAGGTTCAAAAACAATCCCAATTTTCGCAATAACTAAGACAATGCTCCCAATTATTGGGAAAAAAAAATAATGACATTTACCCAAAAAAGATGAAAATACCACTGTTTGTTTATGCTAACAAGAACGAATTTCAAAGCTTTAACAAATTGTCTCCAAACCGTATTTAGCGCTCATCAATATTCCTAGATTATATTTTAAAATAATCTTCAAACAGAAATCCCAGTCGCTTTTCAACACGTTTTTACCAGTGAAAATAAAAGGAAAGTTTGTATAAACAAGATAAAGGAAGGCGAGGCAAAGAAAGTTGGATATTAACAGGTTTTCAATCAATGTGAAAACGGCTGACACACTGGAGCGGAGTGAAGGGAAATATTTTATTGTGAACAGAGTAGATGGATTGGGAAAAGATTCTAACGCTTTCCTCCTTTATAAAATAGACCTTAGGGAGTTTGGGGCTGCGAAGAATTTTGATCAAGGAATAAAAATGGATAGTAAAAAACTGATCTTACAAAAGATAAAAATACAAACTGCCTCATTGGTCTAATGGTCGCAAGCGCGACTGGTGAGCGTGAGGTCCTAAATTCAATTCCCGGGTCAGGCAAAGTGTCATTGGGTTTTTCTGTATGGACATTCTCAGTAGCAGCACTTTACCCGACCGACTTGTTCAGCAGTTGGTTCATAATAGTCAGTGTTTACCTCTAAAAGACTAAGAGACTACTATCTCTAAGAGACCTACTATTTTTCTTACAATGCCATGTCCTGATTTCTTCGAACATTATGCCCGCTACCCGAGCAGCCAATAATCCAGGCGACCCGCTCAAATTCGATGTCCCATCAGCCTCCACCGATGTTTACATTGTATCCACCAAATTACTTATTCAAATCTCGATCATTGCCTATTTCATACAATCTTTTTAAAGAATTACTTGTTTGGTTTTGTTATTAAATATTTTGTGTACTGTGTGGTAATCTGTTTCGGGTAGAGCGATTTTATTTGAGACAATTTCTTTTTTTTTTCGTAAGGAATCGGTTTTAATCTTTGCAGTCCTTTGTCCTATTGTTGGTCCTTTATTCAATACGATTTATGCACGTTATTGTGCATTTACTAGGTATATCATACTTATTGAATTTTGGCTCATAATAATGGTCTAATGATCAAAAAATACATATATAATATTTAATAGTGAGTGAGTGAATAACTCGTTATAAATTCTATGTCGCTCTAATTTCGTTCAGAAATTCTTCCTTAAGACGAGTAATTATTTAATGTTACAGTTTTTAAACTTTAATAGAAACTCAACATATTAATACTTCATACATAATTTGAAATAATGATTTATTTTCTGTAAATAATTCCGTATAGAAAGCTTTCACAATTCTTTTTTAGATCTAGAGGGCGCCGGCGTTTTCTACTGACTGCCTCTGAGAATAAACGCCGAAACAAACTCAAAGGTTTCTTTTTTTAAGTCCAGATATCCAGGTATTTTAGATTATGTGAGAACATAGGGGTCAACATAGGGGTCTGGAATAGCCTTTTGATTATGTCCATTACTGTATTTAAAAAAACAATGTGATGATAAAATATATCTTAAAGAGCAGCCCAGAAACCAATTACATTACACAAACATGTACCTATAATGGCGATGGAAAAATATTCTACACTTTAACCAAGTTTTTCCTTATATAATATAATATTCTTGTTTATATAATATAATAATATAAAACAAGAAATAACAAAGAAACGAAAGGGAAGTTTCGTTCAGAAATACAATAATAAAGTTTTTCGTATGCGCACCGCGTATTGCACACAAATTTAATTGACCATTATAGCTTATTTAAATGCAAAGCCCGGAGAAGAGGGTAATTAAGCCAAAGAAAGTGCACTAAAATATACTAATTAGCTCTACTTTGTTATTTTACTTGGATTCTGCAAGAGTATTTTTATAATTGATTATGAAGGCTACTTTAAAAGAAATGTTAACCCCATTTGGAAACAGAGTAGTCAAACATTTTTAAGTTAAATTAAATGGAGGCATGTTTATATTATGCATAGCAATGACTAAATAATTCCTTTTTGCTTTTCCTGTATGAATGAATGGGTGGATTTTTCCTTTAACATATAAACAGTTTACAGACATATATCTCATAGACATATATGTTCACCTATACCCAGAACAACTATTAATGTAAGCCATACAAATTATTGTTCCGTACGGATTAAACCAATCGCTTAGCCAACAAGCCAATATTTTCCTCAATGCAGGTCGTTTAAAGTGTCTATAGTCCACCAGTGGCAATGTTAATACCTAGTTTGCAGTTTGACTATAAAGCATTGGTATTAAAGAACTTTAATTTACTAAGTAATGTAATTTACTAAGTTTGCGCTACGTGTTGCGGGTTCGATCCCCGCACGGAACAAATATTTGTATGACCTACAGATAGTTTTTTCGGGTCTGGTTGTGTGTGCATGTGACATGTATGTTTGTAAACTGTACCCACGATACAGGAGAAACCCTAGTGTGGGGCAACGTTTTTTAAAAAAAAAAAAGAAAAAAAAAAAAAAAAAAAGTATTTTTAAGTTAAAAACTACGTAAACTTTAAAGATATTCATTCATTCAATTATTGTTTATTTTTAAAAGATTTCTCATATAAATTGTATACTTATTTATTTGTTTTACTTTAATTACAACGGCCTGAGACCAATTACAATAATTAAAGCTACATAATAGAAAAATAACAGAACATCAACAACAAAAAGAAAACATTCATAAGTCCCTCTGACAATATTTATTTTACCTACAACAGTAAGATAGGTACTTAGCTAATAATAACAACATAAGTACTGTAATGTCATTTGCCATTTTCCATTAAATAAAAAATGAATCAATTATATTATTAAGTATCTGGAATTAAGTGTAACTATACCTATTACCTACAGATTATAAATTACTTATCACCTTTAAGAACCTACCTACAAAGAATGGGTTTTCCCTTGCATTTTTATGTGGTGCAAAGTACAAGGAAAATGGCACAAATGCCTTTTTATAATACAATCCAGAAACCGTGGTATATCATTATCAGAGCTTTAGTCCACCACGTATTAAAAGCCTACATGGTTTCAAGTGATTCCTCTTCGATTCTCCAGCAAGTAAAACTTAGCATTACATCGTTTTTAACTCAGCAGCTTATTGCCATCCGGGCGCAATTGCTGACCGATCTACAACTGAAAAGGCCCTCACAGAAAAGAAGCTAAGACCTTTAAGCGCTTACTACCACTAAACGGCAGTCAAAATGTTATCGGAATTTCTGTTATTGACTCACATGTAATAGGGGGCGAGCTTATTGCCATCTACCAAGCACAGGTCCAGACTCCGTGCTGCTACTAAAAATTTTCATGAAGATAACCCAATAACACTTTACCCGACCCTCGAATCGAACCCAGGACCTCATACTCAGCAGTTACACTTGCGACCACTATCTATGATTATCCGGGAATTTCGACCTCTATAACTTGACACCTAATATTGAACGTACAGTTTGCCCGAGCGCCACACCTCCTCATAACCCTTAGTGTCCATCGACAAAATATGCATGTAGTACTTACAAGTACCTACATAAATAACTCATTAGGAAAAGTGAGCCAATTTCAGTCAACGAGGAAATTGTAATGCCCTGTAGACTTAATATGTGACACCTGACAGTTAGTGTTCCTGACATTACATGAACATACTGAAACTAAAAATGCACGCCCCTCCAATATTTTTACCCCGCTAGATGCAAAATAGTGTAAGACACAATACACGCAACTTCGTCAATATCACCGGAGCATCGATTGTAGCGCAAATATTTCTTTTCACACATTTCAATAATCACGTTTAGTGGAGGAGCGTGCATTTTAAGACTGAAAGGTCTCTAGCTGTAAGGAAAGCCTTTGACCTCGTAGAGTAAGTTTTCTGTATCTCTGGAGACCGGAGGGATCATATTCATTTTAACTTCTTCTTTAATTAAAAAACTCAGGTCTTGTCGGTGGAGCAATCGCTACTGTTCTCTATCTTCTGCTTTCTTTTTTACCTCATGATACGATTTTACCCCTTCTCCTTTACTAGTTGCAAAGCCTCATCTATTCTTTTCATTTTAACTACTACATAAAATACAAATTCACATTCTTGTACATCGAAACATGAGATCGATTATTGTAGTCCTGGTCCTGGTCCTTTGTCCCTATTTTCCTGTTGGAACGGAGACTTTCTTTCTCAATCGACTTCCCCTATCAGTCAGTCTATTTCTAGCCTCTGCCAAGTTACGCCAGAACACTCGGTCTTCTGCCTGCCAGATTCAGTCTACCGGCCTAGCTACTATTTTCAGGTCGTCAGTACATCGTTATGTTTGCTGACATTTCAAGGGTTATATCTGCTTCAGTTATATCAGTCCACATTTGTACATCGGCGTTTTACAACCCAAGGAGACTATGTTGTATGCATATTATGGCAATTGGTGAAGAAACCATGAAAACTGAACATACAAATATATATCCATTGAAATATAATATTTCGTAGCCTTCACATTTACAACTGATATTTGATAACGCATCTTCCTACCCTGCCAGGGACATTCCATTATATCTTTGTAATAAAACCTAAGAATATAAAAAATATATAGTATTAGGCCGACCATACACCTTCAGTTGAGTCTTAAGCCTGTTTGTAATTCACCGACAATTAATCCATATTTTGGCTTTTTTTCTAGGTTTTGTGAGTGATATTTGTGTATATAACGGTCATTACGGCATAACACAATTAATTCCGTTTGAATCGTAGGCTTTGTAAGTATCGGATTAATCATAAAATCTTTAGCTACAATTACGAATCGTTCATATGTGAACGATATTTCTAACTATTGCAATTTTAATTTGAATTATCAGATTTAGCCAGCGATGCCGCAATATATCGAGTAATAAATCGAAAGGTGTATGGCATGCTTAAAGACAAGTTGCATTTTATGAACCAGATATGCAAGAATCATTTATGTTTTATTTTCAAGATGGCCGCTGGCGATAAGTCTGCGTGATAGAACGCTTTCCTGCTAGCGACACAGTACACATTAATTAACACGGAATATTTATAGGCATCTACAGGATGCCCAGAATTATATGAAAGGTTTCATGGAAGGCAATCGCTTCCGTTTACTATATTGAAATTAATTCTCATTGGTTAAGTGTGACTGCTATTTGAGGACATTTCAACAAATAATATTATATTAGTTCAAATATTGAACCTCTCGAGCTAGAAGCGAGCAAGGCCTAATAACGGCGCAGTAAACAGCAAAATTCAGGCTTTGTGTATTTGATCATTACATGATTTATACATAGAAAACAACACTCGTATACATGGGACTTTTTCTAAGATCAAATTTAAATACTGTATAAAATAAAATCAGTAAAATAAAACGTGACGACACTGTTGGCACAATGGTTGAAAAATCGACTGCCACGCTACGTGTCGAGTTCTCACACGAAACAAATATTTGCAAGGCCTATAGATGGCTGTTAGGGTCTGGGTCTTTATTCAAGTGAGTATTTGGGTTTATAAACGCACCCATGATACAAAAATGATTCCTAAGGTATAGCAATATTAAAAACAATTACTTACCTGATAAATGTATTGAATACAATTCAAAATAACTAGACAGCTAAAAATTTCTACAATTTTGAAGGACACGTCTGCTCAAAAATACTGTGCTTATTTCTATATTTCTGTCTCATTCAGTTTTATTTCGGTGACTCACAACATTAGACTGATTAAAGCATTATGTACGAGTTTTATTGCGTTTAAATATGGTTACTATGAAACACACGATCCTATTATTTGGGTATACTTTACATACGTATACCCAGATCTTGAAAAATTATCTATAGTTTCTGTAGATTATATATGTGCCCAGGAAGCGACCGCTTAACTATTGCGTCAAGCGTACGATCATGTTTCTTTAATACCTACTTTTGTCAAACAAACTACATAGGTATTTGATATTGTTGAGATTTTTCTACTGTAAGCGAATCACAGAAAACTGTGTTGAATTTTGACATTTCGTTTGACAAAGATCTTTGAAAGTTCACAGTGTTTCGGACTAGGTTGAGCCCTTCACAGATACCTATACGTATTAACGTGAGTCATACGTATATCATAGCATCACGCCTGTATTCCTCGAAGTAGTTAGGCAGAGGTGTATTATCGTAACCTACATTTTGCCTACGCCGCTATTAAGACCCATATATTAGGGAGCGAGCCTGCTCTACCCAGGAATCGAACCCAGGACTTCACGGTTAGTAGTAGCGCTTGCGACCACTACACCAGTGAGGTTTTCAAAGTCAGTTTAGTATGTAAATAAATAGTTTCTCTCCACACTTGAGCGCCTGCCCCAGGCTCCCTAATACCGCTTGTGTAGAGTCAAGGCTAAAATATAATATTAACTTGTTCAACAGACTACTAATTGAAGACTAGCGTACCTATATTAAAATATTTTGTATGCACATAAATTAAATTGTGTATTTTCAAAAAATAATCTTGTGTGGTTCGTTTGAATACAAGCTACCTAATATAGGTAATATAATCCTATCCTACTAATTTTATAAATGTTAAAGTTTGTGAGGATGGATGGATGGATGGATATTTATTACTCAATCACGCCAGAACGGATGAAATTTGGCACAGAGGTGGATAGTCTGAAATAGCATATAGGCTACTTTTTATCCCGGAAAAATGTACGGGTTCGTAAACCACGCGAGCGAAGCCGCGGACGGAAGCCAGTATACTATAAATACCTATACCTACTACAATGTACATATATCACCTATATTATATATTGTGGATATAATGCGTGTCGATGATATCTGAACAAAAGCATTCCCTAAGATCAACACAGAGTATTTAAGTTGCAAGTTACAGACCAACTTACATACTGAATACTTACCTACTAAAGAAAAACACATACGTTTTAGAATACTATTTTACTGCAATTAAAAATTAATAACTACAAAATTTAGGTTGGGTCTTACGAGATATAGAAAAATCACGAGGATATAAATATATATATACCTAGGAATGACCTTCTGAATAGTGCATACATACCATAGCATTTGATTTTAACGTCCACTTATTATTCACTATATATCTTTACTTTATACGCTTGACATGCAACTGGAAGTCTCTATGTCGAAACCCGCGAGATTGTATAATATGCTACAGTCATAAATTATGAAAAAAGTCATATCAATCAAACAGCAAACTCTGTCTTATAATGGTAGAAGAAATCAATATGTTTTAATAAAACAACTTGGCAATAAAATATCTAGTTCTACCTAAATTAGGTATTTTTCTAAGAACTCAATTATTTTGTTATAAATTTACTTTAACCTCATAAAATAACAATGTCAAATTATATTATTTTCATAAAAACCAAATATAAATGATAACTTATATTTCTTCTATATAGCCCGTTATAACTTTTTATATTGCTACTTTCAATTCATTAATTTACATTAGACTACCTACGTAAAACGATTTAAAAAAACTAACGAAAATATGTATATAGAGTAGTGGCGATACCTCCACAGACAAGAGCTAAACTCTTAAATCAAAGAAAAAGAAGACCTATTTATACGAATACGCGAAGGGCAAAGGTATACTCAGGGATTCAAGACAGCACCAATTCAAGATGTCATGCCTATCACAATCGTTATTTTAAATGTTCAGAGAGTTCGTGACCGTTAAGGGTAATTCCTACTGAAAGAGCAGCAGCGGCGCGCAGCGGCCGTAAGAGCAAGTGACTGAACGCAGCGCTGCAAGGGGCAGTGCGGCGCTAGAAGGCTCGTGCAGCTCTGCTCTTCAAATAACTATGAACTTTTTAATCACGTAGATAATATTCAAAATGATTTGCCTCAAAAAGCCGCTGTCGGCCGCTGCTCACTCAATGTGAATTGACCCTAAATTAAAAAAGAAATACAAATAAATTAGATATGGAATCATATAAAAAATGTTTCATAGAAGCAAAGTATTGTCATTCTACTCCTCGAGTTGGTTTATAGTGACAATAAATTACTATTTCTTTTACATAATAAATACACATATTATATAGGTGATATGTTATTAATTAGGAGTGTTATTAACAATTTTATGCACACTCATAATTTATTTTTTTATTATTATATGTTATGCATGCAAGTCACAGGTGCATCATTTGTCATAATTTTGTTGAGAATATGCATAAAAATAATTATGCAATTATAGAGTAATAAACTAAATTACTTGCTGACGATCAATGTAATCACTTTAAAGACTTTTGGATGGCACGGTTGGCGCAGTGGTTGAGCGAACAACTGCTGCGTGTTGCGGGATCAATTGCCGTACGGAAAAAATATTTTGTATGACCTAGTTGTCGGGTCTAGGTATTTATGCATATGAATATTTGTAAATCAGATTTGTAATTCCTAGGGTAGGGCAATGATTTAAAATTTGTCACCGGTAGATGAAAATAAGGTCTCCTCTATTACATGGTACTCAATACTTCTACTGGCGAAATGTGGGCGTACATCCGCCTATTTTTTTGGGAAATACTGGTTATGCTATGACAATGGCCCCAACATAGGTGAGAAAAGACTAGACCGATAAATACAGATATCCCGTAATCTACAATATATTCTTTTATAAAATTCCGTTTGTTGCACAAGCTTTCCTCATCGAGTTACAAATTTAAAAGCTTTTTAAAATAAAAATTGAATTCGTGCCATCCATCCTCAACACGTAAATATTTAGTGTGAATAATTGGAACAAACTGAATGGAAACCCGTTGTTTATTTGCGAGATATTCAGTTTCTATATGGTTATCTACAACTCTGAACTATAAAATATTTTATCTACAAATTCTCTACATTTGAAAGTGTCATTGATTTATTTAGTGAGCTTATGAGCCTTGCTTCAGAAAAGAAAAGTGTTTACGCTCAAATGGCCTTATTGTGTTTCCCAGTCTATAGCTGTGATCCTAAAAACGCCACATTAAGCAATTCTTATACAAATCTCGTCTCCTCATAAACATTTTGATGACTTTGAACCTAACGCAAACTATAGAGTCGTAAATGTTAGGCCATTTGGTTTTTTAATGTGAATCTTTACGTTTTTTTCTTTATTACAAATTTAAGCTTTTTTGGACACTCAGTACTTTTAGAATTGGGCCTTGCATGGATATAACTTTGTCCCATATTACACAGGCCTAAGGTAAGGTAGTAAGGTAAATTTCTAACAAAATACCGCTATCGAGCACTTATACAGAACAGTCAGAATGCTATAAAAATAATTCTCATCTGACGTATTCATACATCCAGCCAATATTTTTTCCTAATCAAAACAGTGAATCATTTTTGAGCTCATCGATTTCCGCGGAACCATAATATGTAGTAGATAAAATATGATCGTTATAAATCTGATTCATGTATGAATAAAGCTTTCACTAGGAACCTTGAGCTATGAATAATAATCGAATAGTGTATAGTCATTCATTTGGTGTTTCGTAGTATTAGGGATTGACACAGATAGATCGTCGGAGCATGTAGGCATAAGACCTCAATATTTTATAGCCTAGAAAAGTACCTACTTACGTACCAAGAGAACTTTTGGAAGAACTAATGGATGCCACTAATAGCGTAGTCCTTGTAGCTAACTTCTGAGCTAAGGCTATTTAGCTATCGACTACCTAAGAAGAAGTAGAAGAATTTTTTTGGGTATCTATAACTTAAGATTATCCTCGGTACTCCCGTTCACACAGTGGTAGTGTATTACAAGGGACAAGGACCTGATATTTTCGAATCCGCCGCTAGTCGATGTGATGTTCATTCACATTCTGTCGCATCCGATTTTACAGGAGAGGTTGCAGTTTTTGCGAACGAGCTGTCAATGAAAACCTTACCAGGATGGCACAAAAGCGCATATATAGTAGACAGCTGGTATTGATGCCTATATACCATAACATAGCATCACGCCTTAATCCCCAAAGGGTTAGGCAAATATTGGCATATAGCAAATATAGGTTTATTATTGACACCCACATTTCACAATTAGGGAGCGAGTCTATTGCCATAATCCGGGCACAGTTTCATCTATAGAGTATTTGCATACAGAAAAACCCAATAACACTTTGTCCGACCCGGGAAGCGAATTCAACTCAGCAGCAGCAGTCATTGGAATATGGAAGATTTAATTACTTTTATTACCTCCTCCGATATTCACAATGAAATACTCACTTGTAATTTCATTTGGCTTGATTCATTTTTCGTTTTGTCCTTTCCTACTTATTGATATTTTATTTAATATTATAAATGTGAAAGTTTGTGAGGATGGATGGATGGATGGATGGATCTTTGTTACTCTTTCACACCAGAACGGCTGAACGGATCTGGGTGAAATTTGGCACAGAGATAGATTATAGTCTGGAATAGCACATAGGTTTTTTATCCCGGGAAAATGTATGGGTTCGTAAACCACGCGACGAAGCCGCGGGCGTAAGCTAGACAATCATAAATATGCCTCTTGCGTCGGCAAAAAGAATCACAGAGACGAAGAAATCTTAAATAAACTAGCATAGGTAATATATGAACCACAATCCACACCTACATGAATATAATTATATAAACAAGAAATAGATTATCTCATAGTAACTGAAGCTTAAGCTCAATCTAAATGTTAATAGTTCATGTTAGGTAATATTAGTCCATTATTAATGCGACTGTAATGAATAGTAATCGCCTGGCGTTAGTACGCTTGCCTTCTTTGCGTCTATACAATTCGCCGTTTCATTGTTCTGTGAGGGGTGCCAGAAAAGAGTGATGAGCCTCCACGAGTGACGAACCTTGAGGTTGTCTGGAGCACCCTGGGCAGTCAGGCAGTTTCTTTCTTTTTTAAAGAACGTTGCCCCACACTAGGAATTATTCCTGTATCATGGGTGTGTTCACAAACACATATATTCACATACACAAAGACCCAAACCCGAAACAACTAACTGCTGATTGGCGAATCTCTTCACTACGGCATGAGTGACTCCCATGTGGTAGCTTGTGCCGACACGATAGAAGAAAAAGTCGTTTTATCCTCCGGTGTTATACCTTTTAGCCATCCATCTGTTAATTCATTTTCGTAGTAATTAGGTAATAGTAGAATGCAGACCGAGTTTGATGCTTATCAAACTTCACCCACGGAAATGGAAACGGAGTGGCCAATATTTCACTGAGGAACATGACGAATAGACTATCAACTCTTCAGATATCATAACGTAACATAGCATCGCGCATGTATTTTCCTAAAGGGTTAGGCAGAGATGTACTGTTGTACGCCCACATTTCGCCGATGCCGTTATTGAGTCCCATGTAATAGGAAGCGACCCTATTGCCATCAGGCATGCACAGTTCCGGATCTGTATTGCAACTGAAAATTTCTATACAGGTTTCCATACCCAATAACACTATGCCCGACCCGGGAATTGAACACAAGAGTTCATGCTCAGTAGTCGCACTAGCAGTCTCTAGTCTTTTTAGATATAAAAACTAAATCGTATGTTGTGACTGTAGAACAATTGCAGTGTATAATACCACCCGTCGATTCTCCACTAAACTCCCCCATGAATAACTCTTTCAATTCCAAATTAGACTTCTCGTTTCACAGCTCATAATTTTATGAGACCCCGACTGAGCTCGCTGAGCGTTGACGGGCATACCACAGAGGGTCAACAAAAGAGCTTGACACCGATTTATGATTGAAACCATTGAAACGCTTAAAACCCTTATGCCGTTTTACAAATACATAAATATTTTTATCATAGTCCCGGATTCAACCCAGTCCGAGCCAGAGTTATTTGGTTTTTTTGTTAGAAAATTCTCAACCCGGTGTTTGGCACCGTCCCCCTTATTATATGGGACTACTATTAAGCGCATGGGAGATAATCTGTATCTACTTAATCCTTAGGAAACTAAAAAGATGCTATATTATGTCATGTTTCTACTTTTTGCCTTTATTATTATTATTAGCCTTTTGAATCCCACCGTAAGGCAAACACCTCCCTTCCCTCCTTCCACTTTTTCCAGTCTATTGCAATTTGGAGAACAATCCTTCAGTTATAACGACCTATGACGAATAAAAGAGCTTATTTCGTCTTATATATCAATAAACCCTCATTTGTTCCACTCAGAAATTGCCATTGTTAATAATGAAGAACGAAAACTGAACCTAAAAACCAGCCTTTTTTCTTTACACAAAAAATCTATTTACTTTTGAATTAAATATCAAACCCCGTCTTTCTAAGAAAGGCTTAGCCAACAAAAAGTACAAAAAGTATATCGTAAGTAAATGCTGTAAGGTTTTAAAGTTTTTATAGGACTTAGCAAGATGTTTTAGGACTCATAATTCAAAGGTGACTGAAGAACAAAAAGGTCGAATTCTTAAGTATCTTGTTATAAAAATATTATGAGACTAGTTTTAGACACAGCTGCTACTTTTTTTTAAGATTATCTATCTCAAAAAAAAATAAGGTCAATAGTCTCCAGAGTTGAAATAATAACAAAACAATATCGCAGTTCCATTTTTAAATTTCTGTTTTCTACAATAGTACCTACCATAATTCAAAATTATGATAAAAGTTTTTTTTTTTTTTAATGATTCCAAGAGTCCAGCAACATAAAAAGCTACTAAAACCTTGTTACTTTAAATTAATTTTAAAAACACAAATGTACATACTACTTCGCACATAATTGTGTTGACCACTGATATAGATCAAGTCAAACCGGTTATTTTATTAAATAAAACCGGAACATTAAACATAGCATACACACACGGGTAACTTGAACAAAAAATACCGGATCCTTTTAATTAATTAAATACTGAAGGCATATATAATTGACACGAACAATCATATTCTAGGTATGCAAATATAGACAGACCGCCGCTCTACGACAGCTATGAAGGCAGCGTGCTTGGAACAAAAAGAGACTAAACTGGCTATGAGAACTTGTCTCACATTGTGTCCAATGTGATAGAAAAATTTCTTAATACTAGTCTAACTAGTGGCAGTAATGACTCTAGTGAGCACACGCATAAATCCAACTCATTACTATACCACTGTTGGGCAAATCTCTCTTCTCATAATAAGAAGGATTAGTTAGGCCTTACTCCACCATGATGGCCTAGTGTGGGTTGATGGACTACACACAACATCAAAGACACCATCAGGCTCAAATGTACAAATCTCCTAACAATATTTTTTGAGACTATACATAACGCAAATTTTCACAAACATAGAGTAAAAACCTAAACACGAAAAGAAACGACATATAATAAAAATATTTCAACAGATCCTACTGAACAACAGCTCACAGAACACGTATAGAGGAATCCGGATGATAAAAACAAACAGCAAAGACCAATCAATTTAAATGGATAAAGAAACGATACGATTGCAGGTAAAAGGATATAAAACAGTATAAACAAACACGTTGCTACGAGTATAACAAATGAATGCGTACACAAGCATACGGTTTACGAGCATATAAATTCAAATGACTTTAATTATTATGAGCCAACAAAAGATTGAATTAGTTCAAGGCGATTTGCATAATACCCGAAACCCGTACGAATTATGATCCAATTTCCTTAATGCAGTTAATACAATTACATTTGCGATGTTGCTTTTAAAGAAAATTCTAATTAGCTTAATAAATATTATTTTATTAATTTTATTGTGATACGTATTTTCTTAACTATTCCGAAAAAGGGAATGTTCAGGTTTATTATAAGCAGCGCCTCCGTTATTGGTGTTAAGTTGTAATAGTTTTTTTTTCAAGCAATAGGTACTTATAATATTAGTCATAATTAGTAGGTATATCTGTTAACTTCTGCATCTGCGTCAGCAACATGGAACTCTTGGAACTCTCTTCATAGACCTCCATATAATTATCCAAATGGCTCTTGGCGTTTGGCCGGGAAAATAACAGGACCGTGCAGATAGTTTCTCTCCATGAAACTGTTAAAATAATTGGCTTCAGTGCTTTCATACTAATAAAAATATATTTCTGCCATAAAGATAAAGTCATTATGGACACTCAAACAGTATCTGTTCTACATATGTTATCAGCGTTTATTTCGGTTCTCAACAGTCGTAAAAGTATATTTTATGACTCAGATATATTATTCATACAGCTGATATTAGATTATAATTTATTGTGGTAACTTAAATTAATATCATACAAGTTAAATACTAAATTGATTTAATTTAACCCTATTTGGATGCCTATAGATATACCGTAAATATGTAATTTAATTTCAAAAATATATTGCCCGCGACTTCGTTCACCTATAGAAGAAGATAGAGGGGTAGATACATATCGAAAATAATATGCTTGTCCATAGCCCAGCTCCTATAAGCAATAGCATAATGATAAATATTCAACATTAAACCAAGATTTCTAAATAGCACTTCAGTAAAAGTCTTATCAAAATCGATTCATTATAAATGTTCAGACGGACAGACAACTTTTGAGATGGACACTCTTAATTTTTTATTGATGTAATCATCAATAAAAAATTAAGAGTGTGTACTGTAAGTGTAAGTGTGTACTGAAATGTAAATATTCAACCCGTTTACAACCAATATGCCTTTCATGAAAACTAATCTTGATTAAACTAAAACCAATTCAGATAACAAGAAAAGGGATGTCCTCCAAAACCCTGGGACACGTATTAAATAAAGACATTCAAACCCTTACATTGAATAAATAATCAAATTCTCATCTACGTCAAAATCCCCGCAAAACAAAACTCTGTATTAAGTATTCAGTGAACGTTCTTAAATCCATTATTTTGTGACAAGCACAGCTGATCCGATACCAATAGTACTGCACAAATTAGATTTGTATTCCGTTGGTGTAATCAAGGCAGACACTTGCTTGCACATCTGCGTCCTACAGGACCATGAAAACATGCATGAAGATTTAAATTTCAACCCTATGTGTACGTAATAGGACCTAAAACGATTAAGTTAAGAATTTTCACATTGGCGTTAAAAGGATTACGACTGCGACTGCGTGAAGATGCTCGATAATGTACAAAGAGTATATACACGAGAATTCTGACAGATGCGAAGTTCTATGGATATTCAAATAACGATGCCTCACTTTTAAGTGAAACCCGTTTTAGTGGAAATACAATAATAATTGAATATAATAATTAGTAATTCAAATTGAGTTTACTTATCGAAAGATTAAATTGAGAACATTTATTTGCGCGATACAGAATACTATAAACATAAAATGTAGAAGATTCTATTTACTGCTATTGATGGCGACACATCAGCGTAAACAAAGTATTTACCATAAGCAGTTGTAACGACCAGATTCTGTTTTCACTAAACATTTGCCTACAACATTATCTACATTAATACTTACTTGTGCTATCTGTGATGATAATGCTGTATACATTATCATCACAGATAGCACAAGCACGTAGGCAAAATAAACAACATGCGTTATCCCTTCTACATGTCTACATAATCTTTGCCAACACATTAGAAACCAAGTCCGCACTAATCCCCTTCATTGGTTTAAATGTAAGTATTAAATGCCCTTATAAAGGGGTGAGTATCCCAACCTTTTGAAGGGTACGTGACAAATGACTGTGTGGAATTTTGTGACACTTTAATATAACAATTGTGAGTAATTGAAGCTTCGTTCCCTGAGGCCCCCGAGTAACTTCAGAAGATAAAACTATGTATTATTTACATTAACTTAGGAACAATATATAAAGTGTTGAATATGTATTGTTTTATTTTCTTGCCCACGCCAACTAGCTGAGTTAAAAAATGGTTTTAATAATAATACAGTCTCAAATACCTAAGTATCTTAAGGTGAAAAGGGCAGTTAGATGGTTTTTTTGTTTTTATCCCTTAAAACATCGCTTAAACAAAAATCGTCCGTATCTACAGAAATAGTATACCTATTCAATTCAATCCTTTATTTGCATAATATGGGTTTCACATAAGATGTTACATAATATATTAGGTTAACCACATTCAGCCTTTGAGCGTCGAAAAATTATTCATAAAATAGGTACTTATACATTAATATACAATAAATGCAAAATAAATTACAATAAATAAATGCAATGTACAATAAATGCAAAATAAATTACAAAAATATTTATAAAAAAAGAAATAAAAAATAAACCTACTGTTTAACTTATTTTTATATGCAAATATATCACATCAGGCTACGTGCGTCATACACGTTTCTATTAATACAATAAAAACATTTATATTTAGAATAAAAGAATAAATCAAAGAAACCAATTAAGCAAAGATCAACGCGGAAAAAAATAATGAATTCTTTCGAAGTTTTAAATAATTTTACTTAACATACATACATATGCATGTTTTATTTTTATTTAGATTTAACTTCTTTGACTCAACTGACTTTTAGAGTTGTGCAAAGTTATACCTATATCTGTGAGGTTGACACGATTTGTATTTTGTTTGATAACACGAAAATTATACAAATTAACATAACATCACACCTGTATTCCTCGAAGGGTTAGACAGCGGTGTAGGTACTATAGTACACCCAATTTTACCGAAGCCATAATTAATTCCCACGTAACAGGAGGCAACTAAATAACACTTTGCCCGAAACCGTATTAAACCTGGGAGCTCAAACTCAACAATCACGCTTTTGACCAATGAGGCAGTTTACTTAATAAATATATTTGTTATTTATGTTCAATTTATAATAACCCGGATCACTGGATCATGTGATTGGATCGGCGTTAAGTAAGCGTGAAAAACAATGATATTTCAATCCGCTACTATTTGTACCTACTGGTACGTTTTCGTGGACAGTCGCAATACATTGTACCTATATGTGAAAGCAGTACCTACTACACTCGATTTGGCAGACAGTTTAGGTACTTTTATAGGTAAGGACTGCGATGGGGATGATTTTAAAATGAAACTACAAATTATGATAATTATACTCTCTGTATTGTGCGCACGAGCAAACTCAATCAAATTCTCAATAATAATTAAATCTGATAGTTCATTACTGAATCACACATTGAAATACTTTCAGGTCTTAGTTCTTAAACCACCTACTAGTCTTCGTACCAAAGGCAATAACCTCTTACATGAAACCTCTACAGTACCTAACCTACCATCTACAATTGGCTAAGAAACGATTTTCCAAAATTCAAGCTATAAAGAAGTGAAACTTCGAAACTCGTTACATAAAAAATATTTTTATGCGGACTTAAGTTGCGGGTATCCCTAGTGTTATATTATAATATGTAGGCTTGACACCATTTAATAACATCCAAACACTATCGATGTTGAAACTGACTGAAAGAAAGACAAAATGTGTCAGCGCATGCACACAAATTAAATGATCAGCTAAATTGTCATTTCCTCAGTGGTCAACAAACAAAGACTTATCGTAAGAGTCATGCGCCTAAGGAAATGGATCGTTTAACCATTTGTAGTGATAAATTACTGTCTAGTTTATCGTTGTAGATTAGCACTATAATATTACCATGAAAAGGCCAATTCATCATACATTCTACTTTTCTGTATCGTAAATCTCAGATACAAACACATACAAAAGTCCAAAGCCACATTTAAAGATCCAAATCGCTACACTCGCTCTCAAATTTCGCCTCATTAAGATAACGAAAATTAGTATTGAATGTAGCAAGGTTCTTAATAATATAAGTCAAATATCTTTGCTCCACAAATAACCACATAAAAATGAATAGTCCATTCCACAACACCAATCAAACTTTCAAACCATCATACCGCGACACTATAATCAAAACTCAACACAACAATTAAGTTTTTTAGAACGCCAAGATCTTTACCAGATACATTATCAGGCCCGTTCATCTTGAACAAATAAAACAAGGGAGCTTAAACGCTTCTACTTCCAACAAGATATTTTATAGTACCCTCCTTTGATCAGAAAACCTTTTTGCTGACCGCAATAAATGCCTGGCTAAAGAGATAAAAGTTAGATTCCTTTGTGGTAAAACTCGGTCAAGTGACTTCAAATGTAATGAAAATCTTTAGGTGAGCTAGGGAAATTTATTTCTTCCAATAGTGTTGGTGTTTATCCTTCAGTTCTTTGTAGTTCATGAACTGTGATTTGATTGTTTCAACGTAAATCTTTCTGTTTGCGGTACAAACGTTGTGGTGGTTATAAAAAATATCGATGGAATTTACAGTAACTATAATTTTACTTTAATAGTAATATTTGACTGCCTCATTGATGAACTGCCTAGTCTGCTTCTAGGTTCAATTCCAGAGTCAAGCGAAATTGTTATTGGGTTTTTCTGAAAAGAAATTCTTAGTAGCAGCACGCAGTTCGTAACTATCCCTGGTAACATGGCAATAGGCTCGCCCCTATTACATTAGACCTAATAACAGCATCGGCGAAATGTAAGTACACAATAGTAAATCTCTGCGTACCCGTTCGAGGATACAGGCATGATACACATAACATATTATGATTATGTTAGAAATTGAATAAAGAGATAGTTAAAGATATAGATATAACTAGATAATACTAAATCTTAGTATTATCAGGTCATTATGAATGCATTGGAGTAAACAACAGATTACCCATTGTCTACTTTGCATCATTTCACAGGTTAAAATATTTATCTATTTCTGATGACCCTGTTTACCTGACTCTTTGTTTCACCTATGATGTATGGAGGCTTTTGTATATAATATATATGAAGACTTCCAGACTAATATGATGATATACCTGGATATACCAGATGATATACCTGTACTGCCGCAGGGCAGAAGTGTTGCGTATTCCAGAAATTCGACTTATAAGAAGACCAATCCAATATGTTTTAAAACTTTTCTTGAATATTCGTTGAAACATGGTAATAGTGCCAAAGGGGACAACAACACATCTCATCAGCGTACTCATTTCAAATTACACTAGATAGCACCATTTGTTTTGGCATGAATAGTCCTACATATAATACTATTATGTCTTTTAACACCGACCTTATTACACATTGCCATAACCGTCTGCGTATGCATTTAATGTTTGGACCGACTAAAGCTCTGTCCCATAAGAGGAAAGAACGTGCCAATACATAAATTAATAAGTATTAAAATGAAACGGGTCATTCCGCTCTGCAAGCGTCGAGCTTGCATTCTGTTATGCGTTATGCAGTTCCTAATATTTTAATGTTACACATGAATATTATGATAAAACTATTAAAATACCGCTTTTAGATATACTATTGTTAAGTCTGTGTGTAAAGAGTTCATCAGTTTCTTCTCTTTTTCTGATTACATAAATAGTTACTATAGGACGTGTTACAAATTTACTAAGTAAGAACTTTGGTCAGTAATATTTTTATTTTTCCTTTGCTTTATTGATACTTAATTTTAAGTTTGCTTAACAATAGAAAATGTATTTTTGAAACTTTCGGATTCGATAAAAACGACGACCTCTCTGACACATATACTTCTACTAACGATGAGTAAAGTATATGTTTAAACTAGCCATGATATTACTTAATCCACTCAATAATTGCACTCAAATGATCAACAAATTAGCCAATTAGCCACAAACCCAATTCATATTACAACATCCAAACCAAATAACATCTCACAATGTAACCAAGTCGATTGTAGAAGCTGGAATGTGCTATACAGAATCCTCATACAAATTGGTTTTCGGCGATACGTATTCCAATAGCACTTCGGTCATGCATTATAAGCAGTGGGTGACCTATACTGCGTATGGGAACTGGGCCGACGAATTGATCTGATGGTCAAAGGGTTCGCATTGTATATTTCTACGGTCTGTGAATAGATATGGGTTTTGAAATTCGTGCTATGTAGCGCTGTGTGTGAGTGGATATGAATTCGTAGGCTTCGGTTGTTTAGAAATGGTGTGCCCCATTTTCTTTCTCGTTTATATACATAGAATTCATTGAATAAAGAATATTGAGCGGATGATTACTGGATACATGTTAATGCTAATTAAATTAACATTGTTGCGCGAAAGCTGAGCGTGAGGTCCTGGATTTGATTCTCGGATGGGGCAAAGTGGGTTTTTCTGTGTGAAAATTCTCAGTAGCAGCACGGAGTCTAGAACTGTGCCCGGTAGATAGCAAAAGGCTCGCCCCCTATTACATGTGTCTCGAAAACGGCATCGGCGAAATTTGGATGTACAATAATACACCTCTGTCTAACCCTTTGGGGAATACAGGCGTGATGCCTTGTTATGTTATGTTATAAGCACATGCTTTTGAAACATGAACAGTTCAGTTGACAGTCGTTACGCGGGGATTCAGAAACTAGCTGAATCAAAAAAATACACATATAAACACAAAGTACCTACACAATAAAAATACTGATAAAAAAGAAGAAAAATGCCTACAAAACAACAAAAAAAAATAACAACAAGGAGTTCAGATCACTGCACATATCCAATACACGGGAATATTGATCGAGAGCTCGCTGAGCCTTCGATGAATGAAATGGATGTGTGAACGCTAGACAGTGTATAAATCTTAGAAGAAAAGTAAAATATCTAAAGATTTTCTTTTGAATTCCAAATAGAGATGCGTTAAGTGATAGACCATGGTTCACTACAACTGATCAACGGATCAGGGTTACATTACAACTAAATGCTCACACGATATGAGCATTTGATCAGATAAAAGCATTCTAGCTCATTTTCGCTAAAATGATTGACGAAATGTTCATATGCACCTGTTTTTTTTTCGTAATTCAGTTCCACAAAATTTAAGGACATTCTGTGTCTTATTACGAGAATCATGGTCTCTGACAGCTTTTAGTCCCTATCTCACCTGATAAAGAGTGAAGTTGTAATTTACGATGAAGAACATTTAACTACGAGATACTTAATCACAAAAACACAGACTCAATAATTGCCTCTCCCTAGCAGTGCCTACAATAAATTTGAATCTTTAACGCTACGCGCGTTGTGGTAAAGAAACATAAGATGCTTACTTAAAAACTAATTCAACCAACCCAAACCTCAGCTCAAAACAAAACACGACACATCATAACACAAAGGCTTTTGGACCACAAACAACATGGCAACCAAAATCATGTGGTCACTACAAAGTGGCAAGATCCTGTGGTACCACGCGAAATATTAGACCGAACTGACCAAACGTTGCGGTCCGAGGATTAAGGAAACGAGGTCAAAGCGGAACGTTCGAAACTTTGCCACGGATTTTTAGGGGGCGTAATTTTGTGGGATAGAATTTGTGGAAAGTGGAATGTAAAATAATAATTATATATGTCTTTTTTTTTCTAGAAAAATCGAGCGATAAAACATAGTTAAAGGAATGGACAGCACATGGCAATATTCCTCTATGGTTGGCATGTTACAGGTACATCTTCGCTAATTCGGTACCTATAATTTAAAACCCATAGTTAGGAAAGGGACTTTGAGCTGATATCAGAATACGACGAAAAAAGTCCAGCATAGTCTTGAATCCCGTGTCATACCTTGCCAACGGTCTAAACTCATGGCCATAATATGTGAAGAAGACAGCTTCAGCACTAAGTAGGTACTTTCCATACTCTGTTGACCTATGAGTGTTGATAACAACTCCTATGAAACCATAATATATTTCATTAAATAGCACAGAACACTGCAGGTATGATTTTTTCCGTCGACCATTATTTAATAAAGATTGTAAACTCTTGTGATTTCTGATCTACACAGCTCTAAAAGAACATAATTTATTCATCGAAGAAACAAAACTGGCTCTAAAGATAATAAGATTAAAAACCTTTAGTACAAATAATACTTATAAACATCGGAGTTTTTTTCCCATTGTTTTTATAAGAAGAATTTGACTGGCCTGGGTGTATTCCAATTATCCAATTTAACCTGTTATTTACTACTCAAATGATAATTGTAGAAAATGGCAGACAGCTGCAGCGATTGTAGATTACGCTGGAGTTATATCAGTCACGCTGTAGTTATAATTGCAATTCATTATAGATAGTAACTTGGATATGCCTGGCCGCTATTTAGCTTTATGGGGGAAGAAATGGATTCCAGTATTTTATTATGAGAAAAAAAATCATAGTATTATTGTTTATTATTTATCTGTCATTTTTGGCCCAAAACATAACAATTGGGAAATCAAGGGGGAAGTCTTTGCTCAGCAGTGGGATGTGACGGGGTACCAGTAACAATAACAGTACTTTTTTCATCAAAATATCACTGACAGAAAGAGACAGAGACAATGGTCAAGAACTTCAAAATTTTCACAAATTGTTACAATTTTTTTTTGTAGAAAATCACAGTTACATTAACTTGAAAATCATGCAGTATTAATTCTCGAGAACTACACCCTATAAATTTTGCAAATCATTTAGATATCACCCTGTACTATAAATCAGAACTGTATCGATAGCGACCATGCTTTAGTTAATATTTGATCAGACCATGAACGTTTTGAGAGTACAGCTATAATGGAACTAGTGTAAATCGAGCCTTATTAACTTTTCAATTCCAATTACCTTCGGCAATATTTCCATTTGGTATGAATTGTTAATTTCGTTTCAATATCATAAAAGAAATGACACGGATTGATTGTGATATTCGGTTTAGAAATATGATCATTTCTATTTTCGATGTCGTTCTAGGTAGGTATTTTTTTTTTTCTTTCAATTTTTTTCTGATGTCGATATTTCTTCAATATAAGTACTGATAAATATCTGAACGTACCTACATCAGTCGTTTTTTTATTCTTATTAAGTTACATATATCCTAATTGGTCTAGTGTTTGCAAGCACGTCTTCTGAGTGTGTGAGGTCCTGTGTTCGATTCCCGTGTCGCGTAATTTAAAACGGTTTTCGATTAAAAAAAAAAACGAATTAGCAGCTCGGAGTTTGTGAATTAATCGCAACATGCTCGTCCCCTATTAGGGGGGACTCAATAACGGGCAACTAAATATACTACACCTGATGCAGTGTTATGTAACATCATTTTTCTTCATTTACCATATACCGTAAAAACGTTATCACTGTATTACAGTATTCTTTACGAAACGTAACCTATTCAACAACCTACAAGCGAGAAATAATAAAAATGTCTCAAATACTCATCGATCACAAAACACTCACCATACTATCTTGAACAGCGATACTCAACACTTTATACCGAGAAAGATGTTGTTTTCCACTATAGAATATACTATAAACATAGAGGAAAGCTCAGCACTGCGACGTTGCGATAAAACGCTTAGTCGGGTGCCACGTCTGAAACGTCTGAGCGAAGTTCGGGCTTGCGGTGGATCGCTCAGCAAGTCAGCTTATATCTGACGGAAGATAAGAAGTAGAATGTCGCGTCTAATATTATGTTAGTACATGAACTATTACAGAGATGGAATGACTACTCCAGAGTGGAATTTAAGGAGTTGAAAAATATGAACAGCAAACAAGCGCTAATATATTATTAAAGCCTAAGTACTGGATATAGAAAAAATAAAAGATTTGTATCCAAGAAATAGTAAACGCAGTAAGTGGAACCAAATAATAAGATGGGAGGATGAACTAAATCAAACAGTGGGCCCTAACTGGAGGAGAGTGACTCGTAACAGAACTCAATGGAAACAGCTAGAGCCTTTGCCAAAAGGCACACTGAATTGAGGGATATACTGTAACAACACCCACAAAATAATTCGAAATATAAGGCATTATTATTACTAGATCCGTGGGTGTTCCATAGCCACCTATAACCGGCAAATAATAGTTTCTATAGTGTGACAGTAAAACGTATAAATAAATAGCGATTCCAACCAACAATTTGCCAGAAAAATTTCGCAGAGGCCAAATTACCTGTATCTAAATTAAAGGCTAGTCTTTATTAAAGACCTTTGTTTAAGAGTGAATGAATAGATTAAAAGGAATTCTTGTAGATCTAAAGGGTGGCTATTATAACTCATAGTCTTTCGTTAGCGAGTAACAACATCAAAAAAGACTGAAGACTGAAATTCTAGTTGTCATAAGCTATTGTTTTTTCTTTGGTTGACATTTTTACTTTCGATACTTTGTACCGCACATTGAACGTGAACACTGCCAGTTACACACAAATAAAACAAAAAAGCTAAAACTGTCCAAGTACGTACTTCAACCCAAGATTTCAATCTAGATAAATCGCAATAGTTCACAATTTACGGCAAGCACCAAGACTTTGCAACAGCCTTGTTGCCTCGTTACCAGAAGCGAATAAAGTTTTCTTTGACGCATTTGCATTGGCGGTACATCTAGGTGTAGAGTAGTCAGATCTTATAAGATTTTATATTGGCGGTGAATTTCTTGCAGCTGCGGTGAATTGCAGTGAATAGTACAAATAATATCTAAGATACAAATCAATAGGGAATATTTGAAATGGAAATGCTGAAAATAACATGGAATTGAGTACACAATTTTGTATATTATTAACATAGCGGCGCCGTAGACCACGTAAAAGATGGCAGGATGAACTGGACACATTTGGAAGGGACTGGTCATCTTTGGCATCGAACAGATCGCCTTGGAGATCAAGGGGGGAGGCATTTTCCTAGCAGGGGGGTGTGATAGGCAAACAGTAAACAATATTAACATAACAGAATCGTACTTGTTTTCTAACCCGCTGAGGACATAGATTCATTGCCTTTTACTGGTCATAAATCTAAGCTCTGAACTGCAACAATTAGACCAATGAGGCGACCTTACACTGAGGAGAAATATTCTGTAGGTATAGATGAAATCATAATTACCGCGCTTACACAGTTGCCTAATTTATCAACTCATTACGCATTTCGAATCTTCTGGTGTGTGCAGGCGGACTGTGATCGCTTATCATCAAGCTTTGTATGTTCATTTCATAAAGACATTAAACCGATTATACTTTACACCGCACACACGATAAAGTGCGTGTCATGTCAATTCATGAACTAGAGTCCATAATTGTGAATATCGGCAGTACCCATATGCTATGGCGCAATTTCATACAGTTTAAAATAAAGAATAAACCGCTCTCACACATAGCAACAACCTTTAATTTTATTCCAACTCAAGATCAGTTAAAGCGGCGATATATCAGCCTACGGTTGCGAAGCTCCGTTGATTACACGATGCGAGTCCGATATGGATCTTGCTACTGACGCCCCGCCCGACGTCAATCTGAATCACGAAAGAAGAAATGTCAGAAAACCAACTCGTAACAAGACGCGATTCTGAAGGCACAAGCCTGTAGTCGCGATGCTTGTCAAGCCTATTGGTGACCGAAGAACCAGTCCACTGACTTGAGGTGTCAGCTGACAAATATAAAGAAGTCCAGAGGGTATGATGAACATAATTGTTCACTTCTAACTTGTGTCTAAGCAGCATGATGCAACGCTTGTAGGTCAGACTGTCATTTGTCGAAGTCATTAAATTATACTGTACCAACTATTTTTCGTTGCAGAATGTATTGCTCCAGCTTTATCGTTTCCTTTGATGTGTGTGTCACTATGAGATTACTTACATTAAACCTTCTGTATACATTCATATTGTGACCAAAGTGTTGCAATGTAATGAAGTTATTTCCTCGTGTTTTGCGTAGGTGTCCAGTGATTGTTTGGTTTGATTTGTAACATAACTGAAAGTGATGATTGGTATCGAAGCGTTAACATGTTATTTTGGTTGCAAAAAGACTTGGCATAAGAAGAGATTCAAAGAAATTGGGAAATTCAATTTACTTATATCATAAGTAATTATAATATTTCTTACTATATTATTGTAATCAATACACATTAAGATCCAAGTTGGTAAAAATTAAATTATATTCAGTTTAAAAAAAAATAACAAAACTACTACTTACTACTTCAATGACGGGCGAATCTGTTTTTTGAAATTTGAATTTCAAAAACACTTTTAAAAAACTAAAGTAAAGTAGGTACCTTTTCAAAAGTGGATTGGAAAATGCAATATAGTAAGCTCATGTTGGAGTTCCGCAAATTAATTTCTACCTCAATAGGGTAAATTCTAGGAGAAGCCAAATAAGCGATTCATTTTGCCAAAATTCCGTGTATCCTTACCAACTCATATACGGTTTTGTATTATGTAGAAATTCTACCACAGCTAACAGTTCAACATTCGAACTAGATTGCCTCTCAAAAGTTTTGTAAGCTTGTTGTATACTCGTAGAATTATTAAATTCATTTTCATATACTGATATACCTTTTCATGGTCTAAGGGGGAGGCCTTCGATCAGCAGTGGACGTCTTCTGGCTGATGAAGATGATGATGATGATATACCATTTACGCCGTGGTTAGTGCAGTGGTTAAGCGATTGAGTTTCTACATTACGGGTCGCAAATTTAATTCTCGCATGACATATTTACTGGTTTGGGGTTTGTGTATATGAGGTTCGCGTGGTAAACGACACCCACAGCACAACAAATCACAGTCAAGAGTATCGTTTCTTTTTTTTTTCCTTTACTTTATATTTCTGAGCAAAGTTCTTCCACGTATCTTTCATCATCATTCGTTGTATTGTTTAGGTACTCCATGAACTTATAAAGGCATCTAAATTACATAGTAACACAGGATTTTCTATGTCTTGCCTGTTTTCGAAGGAGTCTAATAGGTCCAAGTAAATGTAACCATAATCTAAATAAAAAAACAATAGAAACTGGAATTATTTCTAGGACCCTTAGCCATTAATCTGTTACACGTGCAATTACGAATATAATTAATCCAAAAGTATGTTAACATTAATCCGCTTTAAAATTACCTCGTCTTCCATTCCGTCTAATTAAGCATTGCGAACGGGAAATATAAATACGCTTTTTATATCGTTCTACTAAAATTACGTTGTTCTAGAACAATTTTCGCTAAAGCAATTACGTTCGCAATTAAAAGCGAGGGTATCCGGGGAATGTCGGCTGGTAGGAATTTGTCAGCAAGCGGCTATTGTGAACCGACCCTAACTGACCTTACCTTAAGTTTCAATTAATGGAACAATTTCATTTGTAGGTTCACACGAGTGACCGCGGTAGTTGTTGATGGTGAAGTTTATTTCGAAAGTCACATACCTGATCGGTTAATGGAAGACATCATTCCGACTGCTATATTAAGAAGTTATTTTCAAATAAACTATAACAGGCTAAATGGCCACTAACTTTATAGAGCGCTTACTGTGTAACTGTGTAACGTCTTAGTGAGTTTTTGGTAATATCAAAAACGAAAAATCTGACTTCAGAAATTCTTTCTCAATATATACCCTAAATCAACCCTAAAGTGTGGGTTTATTGAAGACTGTATGGGCAAAGTTGCGAGTATCATCATCATCAGCCAGAAAACGTCCACTGCTGAACGAAGGCCTCCCCCAAGGTTTACCATAATCCCCACGCTTGGCAGGCGGCTTGGGGATCGCAGTGGCTCACCGATTAGTGAGAGGACGCTGCTGCCCGTCCTCCGGTGTCTGGCCGCAGTTTTAAGACGTACCCGGGTCCGTAGTCGCGAGTATAAGCTATATGAAATATACTGTTTCTGCTGTTTCTTATTTACCGTGAAAATAAATCTATTTATTTTGCACCATTTACCCAAACTTGTTACAAACTTCATAATAGACATTCATGTTTTATGGCGTAAGAAACTTCCGACACTAAAACGTGAAGTTATCCACTTGTTTTGCTAAGAAATTTGGTTGTCTGAAGTCAACCCCTACTACACGATCGTTATCATTTAACGAGTCTTTAGAGAGTTTCCATTCGAATATATTGTGACGCGTTGATAAAATATTACTGTAAATTCTGAGTCCTCGTCTCCCCGAAAGGAGCAATCAAAGATCAAATGGGCACTTTTCAATAGGTAAGCATAGATGTATAAGTCTTACTGGGGAGTAGATCTATCTTTTACCTGTAACAATTCCTCAGGTTAAGTTAAAGAATATTGTCAACCCAACCCGTATATCAAACCTAAAACTTCATGAACAGCAAGTCGCTTTTAGTACTATAAAATGAAAAAGGCAGTCAAGCTTCGAACATTGATGGATATCTGAGTCGATAAAAGTAATGAATAGAACTTAAAATATCTTTGTTTTACACTTTCTCAATAAATCTCTGCTTTTCAATAGCATCAATAAAATACCGAAAAGCTTTTCCACTATCTTAATTAAAGCTCCTAAGATTTTATAAAAAAGGGCTCCTTTTTAAACAAATTTGATCAGTTATATTAAAAGCTTTTTTTATTGTATATACCGGTTTATTTTTAAATATTAATTATCTACTCTTTTAGTTCATTCATTCTATGGCTCTTATTCCATTTTATTTGGGGTCAGCGCAATATATTTTCTTCTTCCATTCCTCTGTATCGGACGTCTTCTTAGAGTTCACTTTCTTATCAGCGATGTCAAATTTCACACAAGCCATCCATCGTTTTTAAGTCGGCCTCTTCCCTTATATCCATCACCATCCACATCACATTCATACTACTTTTTTAGTAGTTCTGACAAAAGATTTACAAAAAGGTACTTCATGAACTACAATGCAGTTATTAAGACAACAAGAGCAAATTCATAATTTAAGACAATGTGAACCATATTCGAAACTGTTTAATTCACTTGCGAGTTTCGAACTCCTAGTAAAAGTCGACCGCGCCTACAAGCAAGTCACACAATTACACTTGCATCGCCAGAATGCGCAACTATCAAAGACGCTTCCCGCTCGTGAGAAAATAACTCGGCTGTACTAACATCAACGCGGCTTCAAGCGGGCACATCACAAAAGAGCCGTTCCTCGCCACTCGACGAATGCACTACATTTATTTATAAGAAAAACTTGCAAGGTTTTACTTCGCTTAAGAAATGGGTAATTCTACGTTTTCAGCTCAACTCTGATTTGCTGGGATAAGTGTTTTATCTTTGTGTCTGACGTCAGACGTAATTTCGTTTCCAGTCGAGTCGTTTTACTGCCCGTTCCTCTTTTCTTACAAAACTGGGTAGACAGTTTTTATATCTTTCAGTCTCCGAGAAATAAAAGAAAAATAGAACTGTGAGACGTTTCGTAATCATTTTCGACTAAACAACACCAATCAACAGCCTACAACCCTACATTGTTCAAAGCAATTTGAAAGTGCCATAAGACATTCATTAAGAATATTGACGCGAATGGTGACACCTACGCGCCGCCTACGGTCTCATCAAACGGCTTCATAAACTTTGTTTAGTTGTAAGAATCGAGTAGTAAGCCTCCATCTTAAATATTAATTAGTTAGTAACAAACGGGATCGAAACTCGCTGATTCAGACAAGTGTACAATTAAACTGAACAGGTGGTGATTAACTAAAAGTTTCTAGCTGTGGGTGACTTCTGGAAGTGGCAAGGAGCAGGGAACAAATGGAGTGATCTTATACGGGCGAATAGCTGTCGACGTCTCACAAACACCGCATACTATCGTTGTGAAAACTCGTAAACTGTCACAGCTAAATGTCAGAACTTTCCTTTCTAAGAATAAAATATCCTGGGCCTACTATATAACTACTTTACAATGGTGTTGGTACAATTGCTATAATTGCAACGATTGATTGATGTACGCAGTATATTGTTATAAAGACAGAGGAGGACGCTTCCTACTCATACTTTTAATTCTTATTCGCTTTTCTGACAACCCCGAGTAGAGAGAAAATAGTCTTGGTTTGTTGAAAAGCCCGCTACAACGCGTAACTACCCCAGAATTCGTGCGGTGACATAACGTTGCTTTGAAGCTGCGCCGCGCCGTGTTAGATCCAATCGAGAAATATTTATATTATCAATCCATTTACTACCTACTTCATGACGGACTGCATGTAATTAAATGAAGACCCAACTTCAACGAAGTCGGATACTACGACATGAATATTCTATTGCCGAGTGTGACTGTAACTTTGTGCTGGTATCAGAGTGTAGGTATTCATGGGGATGTGTTGCAAGCTATCATCATTCATATTTTAACTAGTTGGTAGTTAGGAAGTGCCGGGACCCTCATGTCTAGAACTTTGCGTGCAACAAGATGTTAAATTGTATGTTCGGATGTTGACTTAGAGGACCAATACAAGTTAGTTGTTGATTGAAAGCCACTTGTACTTACTTTGGTCTGTGCAAAGTATGAAACTAAGTTTAGTACATAGCAATTAGATTAAAACGAGGTGCACCTTTCTCAATTAACATTTTCTCTTCCGCAAATTCACTATATGGGTATTGAAAATGCGTATTGCTTATAGGTAGGTACATAACCATAGTTATCAAAATAATAAGTCAAAAGAGGTGCGTGAAAAATCAGCTGTTCAGTACATTTAAATCGATTATTGAATTATTTGTATGGAACAGCTGTGATTTTCTTTTCGCAATTTTAGAATTGTTTTTATATTTACTAAGAGTTGGTCATATTGATGATTACAATAAGGAATAATATAATAAGGAATACCCCTTGAAGGATAAAAAAGTAGTACCTTATATTTATCCATACTAATATTATAAAGAGGTAAAATTTGTTTGTTTGTATGTAGGGGGTAATCTCCGGAACTAATGATCCGAATTTGAAAATTCTTTCACCGATAGATAGCTATATTATCCTCAAGTGCTATAAGTTATAAATTATATATGTAGACCACGCGGACGAATTCGCAGGCTGAAGTTAGTATAATATATAATTATATATATATAGATACTTTATATTTCTGTCGCCAAGCGAATTTACTCTGTAATAGATTTCTATCGGAATGAACACAGCAAACTATTGTCGAGTACCTCTTCTCTACAATGTAATTAAAGATAAAACCCTTACAAATGCGAGGGGTGTTATTACTGGTCGAGGCACGTACGATACGATGACATACGACTTAATTGTGACACGGGCACGAGGAACGATTTGCGATTCTTTTATACTAAATTTTCTTCTTTTGTCGTGTTGGTATAAGCTATTATCTTGTTTGGTTGTACAGCAATCAAATTGATTGTTCTTTGGATGGCTTATAATAATCTACTTAACATAACATGGCCTCATAACTGTAATCTCTGAAGAGTTATGTAAAAGTGTACTTTGCTACACACAATTTTCGCAGATGCCGTTATAAAGTCTCATATTAAAGAGTGTATTACTATCTACCGATCAGAGTCCAAAGGCTGCTACTGAGAATTTCTATATATAAAACAAACTAACACTTTGACCGACCGGCAGCCTAATTACGTAAAAAAGCGATAGCAACGCGACAGCCACGCGACAGCAATCTCACTGTCAGCCAACACATTATATGACACAAAAATGACGTTTGACAGAAGATATCGCGCGATCTACGCCTATCGCAAACTGATTGTTATATCCGGGTATCGAACCCGGAATTGAAGAAAAATACTGTCCGACTTAAACAAATTTATCTCCACGTAATGATTACATGGATTTAGAACTGAAATAGCTGTAAATGTTAAGGTTGTACCAAATCTCTAATTTGTATTCATTGTTGTTTTAACTTTAGTGGAACAATAACAAAACAAAGACGCTGGGTGAAAGGAACACAAAACTACATGTGTTTAGAGTGACTGAAGAAGTTTGTGTAGACATTAAACAAGAAGGAAATGGTCCGTACATAACATAGAGAATGAGATTACGATTAATGCTTCTTCGAATAACTTGTTCTAAGAGGCACTAATATCTGCTAGTTTTTCAACATGAGAAAAATATTTTCTTAATTTCCGTTCTTGTTTTAAATTTTTCGAAGATTATTGTGTCCATTTATATATTTATGAACGAATAACACTACCTTAAAATTAAAAATAGAACCCAGAGAAATAATAAAAACTATCCGAAAATTGTCTTTTTAATTTGATGATCTCGCCTCGAAAGCAAAGCATATAATTTCGGGACACCTTTTATATACTTGAAGTATTTAAGTATCTTATTCAAAACACAATTTAACGACAGTTTCCAAGCTAAGTGCCCACTTGCGGAATACTCAGATATTTACCAGACTATATAAAAAGTGTGGAAGTAAGTGGGTATGGTTATAGTTGACAAAAGATCTCTTTGATAGCGCCCCTTCTGGATCTCCCCAAGTTAAACATTAGTGAAAACTTTCCGAATAATTATAATGCGTTGCAGAGGGATCGACGTGAGAAGTGTACTCCAGAATAATGACGAACGGGAGGACGTTGATGTTGAAATATTATAAGATTATTTACTGGATGTGAAAATGTATTGTGACTTTATACGAAATTAAAAAATAATGATATAATATACGATTTAACGCACTGTTGTTGCCTTTTCGTACAACTGTCTCGCACGAGTCGTCTGTGTTTTGAGATCTAAGAAAGAGGTGTAACTACACCCAAATTTCGCCGATGCCGTTAATGAATCCTATTGCCATTTACCGGGCACAGTTCTAGACTCCGTGCTGCTAATGAGAATTCCATAGAGAAAATCTCAATTCATTTTGCCCAACCCAGGACCTCACGCTCCGCAATCGCGCTTACGACCACTAGACTAATGAAGCAGTCAGTTTATAAGACATTCCTAAATATTCGCAAAATAAAAAACGAAAAACAAAAAATCTATTTAACAAAAATCCACCATCTTCCCAATTTTGGTGACAGCCGTTCAATTCTCCCTCCCAACCAAACTAAAACTTGCTAACACCAAAAAAAGGCGTCAACATCGTTCGTCAGCCACACTAATCTGTGTTTATCGCGTCTATCTAATGCAGGGCGGAACACGTCCAGCATATAGATTTTATTCAACGTTCGTGACCGGAATCCGGTGCGGGCTCAGTGCTGGCTTGGAGGGAAGCGTGAAGAAGACACATTGTATTTAGCTACCCTCGCGATGTGAATGAATCGATGCAGTGGAATATTTTTTTATAGTATCTATATGAATTTAACGTGTAGAGATGGGAAATAAATGTGTAGTATTTACATTTCTTAATAATATTTTCCTTTAAGTATGCAAAAATAATTATCACTTATTTCTGGTTCTATCTCAAGTTAGTAAAATAGCATCACGCCTTTATTTCCTGAAGGGTTAGACAGAGGTATGCTATTGTACACCCACATTTCGCCGAAGGCATTCAGTCGAAGGAGATTGGCCAATTGCCACTTGCTAGACAAAGTTCTAAACTCTGTTACAGAAAAACCCAATAAAACTAAATCAAACCCCGAACCTCACGCTCAGCAGTCGCTCTTTAACCCCCTCCAATGAAACAGTCAAGACTAAAGTTAATGACAAGAAAACAGTTGTTCTGCTAGTTTTCTATAAAAATGTAGTACGTCCCAAATGTATTAATAATTATAAATACATTCGGGACGGCATAGAGGACGTTCTGCCCAATCTGCATGAGACTTGCCAATCAAATGATCATTATATTGACTAGAAATGCATTGAAATATATCGATGTCAAAGAGCTTATCTACTTACTCAACCGTAAAATGAATACGGATCGTTAATCCAACATGAAAAACCAATGTTCCATGTTCGTAATAAATATACGAACATAGACTATCTGAAAGACACATCATCTCTACTAGGAGACGTAGATACGCGAAGTTTAAACCGAGTCTTTTTGAGACAGCTGACACCCGTAACGACTGTCATGGGTACTCGTATTACCACCGGGATCAACTGCTTAATATGCTGTTTAGGACATGGTCGGTTTCGGTGTATGAAAAGTGGTCATCCATCCCAAGACTGACAGCAGTAGGTAAGCGTTGCTTAAACTCGCTTATTGACTGTTCTGCGCAGTAGCTATGTTACCACCAGCTATTAAAGAATTAAATAGAAATACATATATTTAAAACTAAATTAAAACATATGTTAATTGATAATGTATTTTATAATATGCAGCAGTTTTTTGGTAAAACATAATGTGAGTAAAGTAGTTATTTTACAATTATTTCTTTCTGTATTATTGCATATCTAACATGGGTAGACTGTTAAGCCTAAAACACGTTTGACGACACGGTTGACGCAGTGGTTAAGCGATTAGCTTTCTGCGCTATGTGTCGCGGGTTCGATCCCCGCACGGAACAAATATTTGTATGATCTACAGATAGTTGTTTCGGGTCTGGTTGTGTGTGTATGTGACATGTATGTTTGTAAACTGTACCCACGACACAGGAGAAATCCTAGTGCGGGGCAATGTTTAAAAAAAAAAAGCCATGCTTTTCAAAATAAGAACTTTATATACAGTGAAGTAATAAATATATTTTTATCTTTTATCTTTACGTAGCTGCGAGCTCCATTACAACGTCAAATGTTGACGGGCACGAATATTTATGAAAATGCATATATAACCGCTATTTAACATTTCATGATCCATTTCAAAGGTTGTTGTAAGTGCAATGTTGGTGGCTGAAAGCGGTAGTCGATATCAACCAACATCGTTTACAAGTTCAACCGCAACCACAACGCAACGGTGTTGCTCACCTAAAGTCTGCTTTTGTTTTACAACTGCAACCACAAATTATTGTGTTAAACTCATCGCTACAAGCAGCAAGCAAGCAGCTCAAGTGGAAATATCACTACAATTATCCGATCAAATTTTTGTGTCTTCTTCATCAATTTTTTTTCTATTTCAAGAGTAGTCTGAAAACAGCCTTAGTCTGTACAACGAGTGCATCCCCACATAAGACCATAACACTAAAGATAAGACACGTACCTTTTACGTTCCTTTTATACAAAGATAACGGCATTACGTACCTTTTATACAAAAATAACGGCTTTTCAAAAGAGTTCAATGATTATTACCGTTGATGGTGTAGTTAAAATTCTACTGGCAGTCAAATGTCGCATTTTAAGATAGAGGGGACGTAATTAAGATGGTAAAACATTTTATAACCCTAATAATAGTTAAGAGTTTTAGCATAAATTCTTATCATTGTAATCTAGTTAGATATAATGGCTTAAGTGCTGATCGATGGTTATTTAAGTCTTAATCACTGTTAATGGTAATTAAAACGGTAAATTAATCTGGTTTCAGTGTGATTTGAGAATTATTTTGTGTAATTAAACTGACTTATTGGTCTAGAGGTCGTAGGCGAGGCTGCTGAGCGTGAAGAGCTGGGTTTGATCACCGGCAGCCTAATTACGTAAAAAAGCGACAGCAACGCGACAGCCACGCGACAGCAATCTCACTGTCAGCCAATACATTATATGACAGAAAAATGACGTTTGACAGAAGCTATAGCGAGATCTACGCCTGTCGCAACATCGGTAATTAGGCTGCGGGTCGGCCAAAATGTTATTGGGGTTTTTTGTTAGAAAATTCTCAGAAGCAGCCCTAAGTTTGGAATTGTTCCCGCTAGATGGCAATAAGCTTGCCCTCCCACTACATAGGACTTAACGGCAGCATCGGCGATATGTAAGGGATCAATAGTAAACTTCGACCTAACCCCTTGGGGTATAGGTAGGGTTCCCAACTTTTTGTACGAGAAATAAAGTTTATTAAGGTCGGAGGACTAAAATGAACAGTATTTTAGAAAAGTCAACAATATTTTATTTGTTTGACGTTTTAAAAACATATTTTTTGGAGCTTCTTGCACAATTTAACAATTTATTATCATTTTTTTAAGTATCAACTTAAATTAATATTAAAATAAATGAGGCTCCGAATACCAGCGGTCATAAAAACAGTATTTTGAATACTTTTTTTTATAGGAAAGTAAAAAGTATTGACGAGCAAAAAAAGTATAATACTGTTTTTGACAGTATGGTTGGGAATCCTAGGTATAGGTAAAGACGTGATGCTATATTATGTTATGATGGGGTTAAACAAAAATGCGTTTGGCTTTAGTCACAAATCTTTAAAAACAAGAAGAACAATTTTTCTTTTCATTTAATTCATGTTTAAAATCACATAACACTAGTTTACAAAAGATAGACAGACGTCGCGTGTTGCTAAAATATGCACTCTAAGTTATTTTTAGAACTCGATTCTCTTCGTCTTGTCTAAAATACAAATGTAAATAATGCAATGACGTCAAGATCTTTTTAAGTTGAAGTCACATTGTTCTTTGTAAAGCAAGCTTCTTAACTCATGCGCATAATTATAATAATATATCAAATGCAGCATAGATCAAAATAATATGAAGACTGGCTACTAACTGCTACTTAGGTTTTGAGGGCCTTTTTCATCGACAAAATAATCGATCGTTCACTGGTTTTGTTGTCACTTGCTGTTAATTTATCAGTCGTCCTGTAATTGGCATAGTCACCACTTTGGGCAAATTTATTGGTGATCAGAACCAGACTAGTCCCGCAGCTGTCTGTCACCAGGTACCAACAGTCAAGTCACACCAAGAGACATTGCAATCGGCGTCCACACGGCTTTCTGCGCTACATGTCACAGCTTCGATCCCTGCACATAACAAATATTTGCAGATAGTTGTTTTGGCTCTGTACCCACGATACAGGAAAAACCTTATGGGGCGAAGTTTTTTTAAGATAAAAAATAATCTGCCTCACTAGAGAATAGAAACGCCGTAATTGACATAAGCTGTAGAATAGTCACATGAGTCGTTAATATCAATCACATTATATTTTACTGAGGTTTCTATCCTCTATAAATGATATAAAAAAGCCCATATAAAATCCATCCATATAAAATCTTGTGAAGCTGCAAGTTAGGTCGTCAGATTATGTGTCGTGTACATTTTGTTTGTTTGTTTGTTTTTTAACGTTGCTCCATACTAGATATAATTCCTGTATCCTGGGTGCGTTTACAAACACAAATACTCACATGGACTATTCAATATACGATATGAAATATTCATAATAATATAACTTGGTTAACCAAATACGATCAGAAATACTTTAATACGCTCTCTCAGATATTAAAATGCTCCTAAAAAGTCAACAACCGTGTTTCCCAAAACCACACACTGTATAGAAGCATCTTTTCTTGACGGCACGGTTGGCGCAGTGGTTGAGAGATCGACTGCTGCGCTACGTGTCGCGGGTTCGATTCCCGCACGGAACAAATATTTGTATGATCTACAAATAGTTGTTTCGGGTCTGGATCTTCATGTATGTAAATACACACCGTGCCTCGGAAAGCACGTAAAGCCGTTGGTCCTGCACCTGATCTCTCTCCGGTCGTGTCGGATTGCCGTCCCATCGGACTATGAGAGTGAAGGAACAGAGAGAGCACCTGTGTTTGCGCATACACTTGTGCTCTATAATATCTCCTGCGTAGTTGGCTAATCTCCGGTGAGATTGGCCGCCGTGACCGAAATCGATCAGGAGGACATTATTATTTATTTTTTATTATTAGAAGCATCTTTTCTTCTTTCATGAAAGGAGATGCTGAGTAATGTTTACTGAAAAAAAAACTGGCAAAACACTTACTTAGATTTAGAAGGAACCCAACAAACGCAATAGGTATAGCAAAAACTTGTGAACTTTGAATGAGGTGAAACATCTTCAAAGGTTCACGATATTCTATAAAAAAATTGTTTGGTTGAATTGTTTATTTATGGAATAACAAAACAAAAATATTGTGACTGTAAAAATCTGCAACTGTTGCAGCTCAAGATTTAATTAAATTCGTAACTTTCCTGTGACAAGCATACCATAAGAGTATTATTTATATATAACACGTGCATTCAAGTTTTTTTTGTCTTCATGTCTTCTTTCTAATGGCCAATTCTTTATAAGAGATTTGCATGAAAAATAACTATCGAAAATCTTAACATTACAATCTTGTTGATGAGTTAGATCACTACCTACACTCTTACTTTCTTCTTCTTCAGTCCAGTCGGTACGAGTTATCACATGAAAATCGAGATAAAATAACCAGTCAGCAATGTATCAAGGTTACAATGCAATCAATCAAAGTTTTGCAGACGTTTTTTGTGAGACGTATCTCATGTTTCGTCACTAGTGGCCACACTTTAAATTTCCAACCTTTTCACTTTTTTTACTTTAAAATCTTTAAACCCACAAACTTTTATTTATATAATATAGGCTAAACTTTTCACCATTACGTCTGCGCCTCCGTAATCTATGTCACTCAGGTAAGTGGAGCGTCTCAGGCCGTGCGATTACCGTGCGGCGCACGTGGCGTGTCCTGTCCATTTGCATGCTAATGCCGCAGACCGCCGGAACAGCCCGTCCTGCCGCCGCATTGTATTGTAAACACTGTGTGATTCACGCCACACCGAACAACGAGATTTGATGTGATTAGAATTGTTTAGTACGGCCCTTATTGCAACACTTTCGCTTTTTTATAGGTGTGATAAAATGGAAAGTGTTAGCGGTTAGTATGGTTGGTAATGAGCTTAATGTATTCGATGCACGTACGCTTATTCCAATTAAGCGATCCATTACAACCACATTTCCCATTTACATGTTTTCGAATCTTCAATCCAAATTAATGGAACAAACGTTCAATACCACGAAATGAAAATATGTACAAAAATATTTTTATGTAATCTCTACTATAAATATTTAAGATCTGGCGTTCCGACAGTGTTTGAAGGATATGGGACATACAAAAACTTCTAGGTCAAAATAATATAAGATATTTTTTTTGGAATCATTAAGCTAGTCTGAATAAATACTTAAAAACTGGTTGAAATAAAATAATGTGTCTCATAGTGTGAACTATAAGACAAGTTATTTTAATCCTATTTCAACTAGCTTTATATAATAGCAGCAAAGATAATTTATTTATTTCAAGTATTTATTTTTTAATTCCTCATGAGGATCCCGTCTCCACATCTTAAGTTTCCTTTTACACTGTAAGACAGCACGACCATAAACCAACATGTACCCAAGATACAAGTTTAAATACTTAGTTGATCTAAGTTCAAAGATGCACAGTCGATCGCGACAGAAACTTGGATGGTCCCCAGTGCTTTGAGGGATCCGTTGAATTTTGTATGAAATAGCTGATGCGACCGAGCCAGCGGCGGATAGATGATATTTTCTTCCTAAGATCTCAGTAGCGTATAAAATATGTAGGATGCATTTTCACTTCTCGATTTTATGTTCGAAGTAAATGTCAATTTTTAGTGTCGTAGATACGGTAAAACTGATTAGATCCGTGATAATATTTGAGAAACGAATGGTGGTAGAATTTTTAGAGTAGTTTTGAGGAGTTCAGCATTGCGGAAGAACATAGCTACATAGCTACTGCGCAAATCGGTCGATCTGCGAGGTTAAGCGGCGCTAGCCGCGGTCAGTTCTTGGATGGATGACCAGACCAGAGACCCCTTCGTGCCTCGGAAAGCGCGTCGACTATGGGCCGCGCGGTCCATATTACGTCCATTCATAAATAACTCTTATTGTCTGACGCTTAAGATTCACAGGATCTGTCGCCGACCTTGACCTTGCAGAGCAAAAAAGTTAAACAGTTGGTCCTGGGTGTCATACGAAGTCTTATGACAGCCGTTACTGATGTCAGAAGGCGAAAATGTCTGACAACTCGCCTAACCTTAGAATATCAGTTTGTCCCAGTAATTGGATGGCGGAGGTCGGTTGGAAATCGCTCCGTGTAAAACACTGATATTCAGCCGCAATCGGTTAGATTGGGAGCCAAACCCCAATGAAGTTGGGAAAAGGCTAGGCATATGAATCAGAATACTCAACGTTAGCTACACCCGAATCAATATAAATATTTGTATGTAATGTACATATTATAAATCACTAGTTGAAGTTTCTATCTAGTCTGTTGGACGATTCTCGTCCGATTTGAGTTTCATGTCATTAATTTGTTTTTTTAAACTAGAATTTCTCTTGTGTTATATCGGTACAGTTTTACAAACATATGTACATGGCACATACTCACAAACCCAGACCCGGAACAACCATCTATAGATCATACAAATATTTGTTCCGTGCGGGAATTGAATCCCAGACATAGCAGAATAGCACAGAAAGCTATTGGCTTTGCCAGCAATAGAGAACCGGATTAATTTTTCCCGTTTGTACCTATATGCTATTTGTATAATCAACGATCATAAAATCATTATTTGTATTACCTTGCATATTATTCAATTTTCCATACAATAATTGCACAAATAATCTGAATACACAATTTCCAAAATTGAAAATGCAAATTCGGAAATTAATACCAAACAATCAGAAATATATTTATTTGTCCTGATTCATTCAACCGTACTGGTTACAGCTGTCATATAAATAGATACTGCCCGTGTATTTAACTTCTCTGGAATATTTAATTTAATGTTAATTAATTGAATGAAGCATTGGTGACCACTAATCGTAGTAACAACAAACTAGTCGTAGGTCGTAGCTTTAAATCAAAGTGCTTCAATGTGCCATATTTATTAATGACTACCTTCCACTCGCGGCTTCGCTCGCGTGGTTTATGAACCCGTAATTTTATTGGGATAAAAAGTAGCCTATGTGCTATTCCAGACTATAATCTATCCCTGTGCCAAATTTCATCCAGATCCGTTCAGCTGTTCTCGCGTGAAAGAGTAACAAAGATACATCCATCCATTTGTGTAAGTATATTGATCGATCAAAGTAAGTCATTTAATAAATTGATGGTGATAATCACGCGCATCCTGGAAGATTAGTTGGCCATAAAACAATATCGCATCAATTTAGTTATTAACTCTGATAATTTCCATTCGCTTTAAGATATCTATCATCTATCTTAATCACATAACCTTATTTAATCGACATGCAATATTGTTGTTAATAGATCTTCTAGTTGTTACACCTAACTATAGTGACACGTTTCTTATAATGAAACCCTAAAAGGACCTTATTACTCACTAACTGGAGTCATAATATCATCAACGTGTATACGGACCTTATAAGAGATGTATTATTACAGAGAATCAGGTGACCGAATATTAAAAAAAAAAATCGTGACTCTGTATACTTATCTCTTTGTACCACTGAACTCCTTTAAGCTCACATAGATGACGTCACAAATTACACACTAATCCATGGGAGCCGGCAATGTCTTCTTCGAGACGTAGCTTAAGCCTCCCCAGAGACCGCCACGACCCGCAACCAACTTTATGTAGACCGCTATACAACGATCCTTTGGGTAATCTCCTCACTTGACCAGGGTATTACTTGCTTGTGCCCATTGGTTACGTAAAATAGCATCACGCCTGTATTCCCCGTAGTATTAGGCAGAGGCACAATTTCGCCGATGGGCATTTTTTTTTATTATAAGAGTTGTCTCTCGCAGTTAGCTCAGGGAGCTTTTACTGCTTAACCGGGCAAATGGCGAGACCAGAAGGGCCTCCAGCCGAGCAAATTAAATAATACTAAGCAACACTGCTAAGGGTGTCCCATAGTGGGACTCGAACCTCGGCTTAGGGCGTTGCTGGGGGGCATACAAGAGAGGACTTGCTGGATTTGATTGTGATTATTTAGGGACATTTGATTTATTACTACTGGCTCAGCGCGGGCTGGCTCGAGCAAGGGTCGGGGTGGAGAATGAACGGGTCTTCGCGACGGGCCTCGCCGGCGAGGACGGTACGACGGTCGGTTGTGTGTAGTGTTGGTAGTTTTCCTAGCCAATCGGAACGCCTCCTGATGGAGGGTGATATCGTCGTCTGGGTACGTGAGAGGCCGATTGGCATGCGATTATTGATGCCATTATTGAGTCCCATGTAATGGGGGCAAACCTATTGCCATCTGCCGGGCATAGTTCCGGACTCCGTGCTGTTACTGAGAATTTTCATACAGAAACGACCCAATATCACTGACCGACCCGGGAATCGAACCTAGGAGGCTCGATAGTCGCACTTGCGGCCACTAGACCAATTAGTCAGTCAAAAAAAAACTAGAACATTTATTCGATATCCCATGTGAAACAGTGTCACACAAGTAACGAAGCTAAATGGCATAGCGAATAAAGGCCTCGTTATGAAAAGAAACATTATACACAATGTAAAAAGCTTTAGCAATGATTAAGTCTCGGGCGTGCAGTACATACTCCAAACTGACGTAATACGTCCTACCCCAATTTTAGTCTAACGAGCAACAGAACTGAGTCATACCGATCGTTCGGACGCAAACTGCGCCAGCCGTAAATGTTCAAAATACGACGTACCGGCCTATTGCGGTGGCATGTAGGCGACTGACGACCGTAACGGCCGAAATCGACATGTATGCAAGAGGGTTTATGCGTGGCCAGCCGATACATTCCAGGTTTTGGCTGCAAATGACTTGCTGGGAATGATTTCTGGCTTAATGATTAGAAATCTGTGTTAGTAGACGTTTTAATTAGCTTAGTTGAGTCTCATAAAACCCTCTAAAATCTAAGAAAAATTATGCTTTTACAAAAAATAAAAATATATTTGAATATAAAAACTTTTAACCATCTTCTTCTACTACAAACTTTTAAATAAAAAAATAACTATCCAATAACCTTAGTTGAAGATTTTTAGCGTGAAACTTCAAAACATAAAACGCAGAGAAATGGGCAAACCATTAAGTTAACCTGACATTATGTATTAAGCCCTAAGTTCATACTTAAAATTCTAACCGATTTTCAGATTTTCAGCCGTTTCGACACAACCTTTTTGTACAAACGACTACCACAGGCCAAACAAAAGAAAAAAAGTTTTAAAAAAGGAGCTAAATAAAAATCGTACGTGGTTAACGACCGTGGTAAATTGAGAACAGACTTAAGTTAGTGAAGTAATTAATTGTAAAGATAAAGTAAATAACAGGTGCAATCTAGTCCGAGCCATGGCACCAGGCCAAACTGCAGGCTCTAGGCTCTACAGCGAACTAACAAATAGAATTCTACAAGTTTTAACGAACGTTACAAACATACCAGAGAGAATTAGACAAATTAGGAGTACGGCGTTTCCTTCATATGTACTCGTACTTACAAATCTTAATAGTACTTATTCTTTTTTATAGTTGGAACAGTTTACGAACATAATCCTTACATGCACAAACATAAACCAGACACAACATCTGTAGGTCATATCAATTTTGTTCCGTGAGGGAACTGAACCTGCAAACCGTAGTACAGAAAGCCACTGCGCAAACCAACCGTCATCCAGACAGCAGACTACCTTCAAGTTATTGTTACTAGGCGATGCGGTTGTCTGTATGATTATTATCGAACTGTAGTTAATTTAGAGGACCACTGTTGGGCAAAGACCTCCGTATAACATCTGTCAAAACTATTGGGAATGGATGTTTTTTTTTTCTGATAATACTCCAGCTTGACATTCAGATACAAATATCAGCGTACCATGAATATTATTCACCAAACCTTCTATATATATACCTACCATTTACATAACATTTATTTATAATTTTAAGGAAGATATCTAACTAAAAACAAAAACTATTACTATTACTTGATACGAAGTAAATTAAGACTTTATTATCTACATAATTAATTACATAATGACATTGTTTGAAGGTGAATACGGCTAATAAATCTTTATTCGTATTATTTTTATAGAACAAGTTTTTGTATGCTTTTATCTACAGGTTATTGACACAGGACAATTTATCATATCATTACAATCAAGCTTGTTAAAAGTCTGTTTGTTCTAAGTAAATAACTAGGTAAGGTTTTTATGACATTCTAACAAGATTCAGACAAAAAAGGCACTTCTAATAAAATCTTAAGCTCAGTCTTTATTTATTTAATCATATACTACTAGCTTCCGCTCGCGGCTTCGCCCGCGTGGTTTACGAACTCGTACATTTTTCCGAGATAAAAAGTAGCCTAAGTGCTATTCCAGACTATAATCTATCTTTGTGCCAAATTTCATCCAGATCCGTTCAGCCGTTCTGGCATGATTGAGTAACAAACATCTATCCTTCCATCCATCCCCACAAACTTTTATATTTATAATATTAGTAGGATAGTAGGATAGGATTAGTATTAGCTGGATATATATTAGCTGTCCCCGCAACTCATCCCTATTTCACCCCCTATAAAGTCGAATTTCAAAGATCCTTTCTTAGCGGTTCACACTACACTACACACCTTCCAAGTTTCAAAGTTTTTAAGCTTTATAGTTACTGAGATTTCGTGGTAACACAGTGAGTAGGAGAATGAGTGAGTATTTCGCTTTTACTCCAAGCAGAGTTTGACTACTGCGAGACGATTAGACGAATATACTAAGTATAAGTGCATGAAAATTTTGCTCTCATATGACTGTAATATCCTATTTTTCCTCAGAAATTACGTGGACACTCATGAGAAAAATTGAATTCACAAAAAAATAAAAGTTGAGATACTTCTCCTTTTTGAAGTCGGTTAAAACTGATATTCATCTATGAGCCTTAGGTTAAAAAAAAACCTAAAACAATAAAAAAGTAAATAAAAGAGTAATAATGCAAGGTTAGAAGCTCGTAGAATAAAAAATAGACAACTAGGACGTCCAAATGACCTCAAATGCAGTATAAATTGGGCTGCTTTTTAAAAGGAGCATCAGTGTTATCTACGACATTCAATAGAAACTGCAAGTATCAATTATCGTATGATATAATTTTTAATCTATATATAAAAATGTTCAAGACAAAGTGTATGTTCTTGTGTTTCTGCTTCGTGGTGATAGGTTGTGAAGCTACGAATAACTTAGGTAAGGATACTAATGTTCGTTTTGTGTATTATTTTAATAGTTACTTACTACTTTAAATGGTATTTTTCTCGTCGTTGCCAACATTTGTTAGAAAACTTTCTGAAATAACACATAACAATTATAATAAGTGGTTTTTGGTCTGGCAGTATGCAATGTAATGTTATATGTTGTATGTGAAAAAAAAACGTAGATATTCCTGCCTCATTCGTTTCGTGGTCGCAAGCGCGACAATTAAGAGTGAGGTCCTGGGGTCGATTCCCGGCTCGGACAAAGTGTTATTGGGTTTTCCTGTGTGCAAATTCATCCTTTTAGGTTCATTGAATTCCTTTGATTAGTGTAAAGCTAACCCATCCTTTGTTTTCAGTGCCTTTCATTGACAAATGCGAATGGAATGACAAACACTGCTTGCTTGAATCAACCAAGAAAGCCCTACCATATGTTGGAGCCGGCCTGCCAGAACTTGGATTAGCACCTCTGGACCCCTTGAAGATTGACCAAGCAGAGTATCATGAGGGCGACTTGAATATCATCTTTAAGGACATGACAGTGACTGGTGCCTCACGGTGCAACGTGTTACATGTGGAGTAAGTATGATCATCTTCAGTGGCGTGCGGTTCATAAAGACAAAAAGACACTGCCTACCCTACATAACTCAGATAAATATTTGAGGTGGAAAATCTCATAGATCATTAATTAATCGACAAGACGACGAACCAATACCAACATGCAGTAGGTATTTTTGGTAGGTAAGCTTTTAAAATTTTCTGCCTACCCTGTCTAAAAACTCTGTGCACGCCGCTGACCATCATCTGTGTAGACTTTTCCAAATACTTTGAGATCTCCTCCCAGTCTAACCAAATACAGTTGAATATCAGTATTTTACTCGGAGTAACAGATTTTTTGGACTACTAACACACGTGACGACTGCCGATATTCGTATGACACCCGAAATTTACTGCTTAACGTGCTTTCCAAGGCACGATGGGGTCTTGATGCGAGAAAAGCGTTGCTTAATTTCGTTGATCAACTGATCTGCGCAGTAGCTATGAAGCCAGAAGTATTAAAAGTAATTATGATATAACATTTAATCTATGGGTCGACTGAAAAACCCTTCATCAGTAACGAAACCATTCTACGGTCAACGACATATTTAGATTAACATTTCGTAATTTTGAAATGAAATCAAAGAAGATAATTATTATTATTGTTCTTAGCTAACCATAACACTAGTTGATTAAATAATGCTATTCAAACAAATAAGATAATAAATTCCAAGTTTAGGTGCTTGTTTAGTTACTTTTGTTGCTAGCTGTACCTGCCGCGCAACCCGAGCACTAGGTCCATTGCATTCATTCAGTCATTCAGTTTGTTTACAAATCATCACAGTTTTTAGTTCGTTCAGTTTTTAGTGAATCTATAGTTTTTTTCCTTAGAGCACACCAATGCCCTCTGTTAATATCATCCCGTCCGTCATATAGTCCATCCGCAGTCAAATTCTTGCCCACAACTATCAGAAGAACTTAATTAAATTCAATAGATGGTTAAATTTATGGGTTTTATTTTGCCGGAGATTTCATTTTTGTAACACATATATTTTTTTACTTATCTCGTTGAAATTTTCTTCTTTAATTGTAAAGTATGATTGATTTACATTCTTACTTGCAACTTTAAAAACGAAATAAACAAAAACTGTGGATCTATATTAATATATTTTACGTTTATAGTTTTCTACGGTTTTTCTTTCACGGTCATATGCAGTTTTACATTGCGACATGGATGGCAAAACTGATTGCATTGCAATAAAAAAAATCTTTTAATTTCTAAGATGAATATAATTATAATGTCCTGAAGTCGGTAAAGCATCTGTTATCGCGGCTGTGGTTGTTGATTTGGTTGATGATATACACGGTGACATGAAGCCCATTTTCTCTTACTCTAATATATAAAAAAAAAAACTATCTAGTAGTACCTGCCTACTAACGCACTTCTCCGTTTACAGGCGCAACCTGGAAGAGTCAACTTTAGAGATAAAGGCCGATTGCCCCATTCACGTCCAAGGCACCTATTCCGCTAGAGGCAAGCTGTTGACTGCACCCTTGGAAGGAGATGGGCCTTTTGTAGTGAAGACTGGTAAGTTTGCCTTTTTCAAAAACGCTTGAGCATTAAATAAGTCAACGTTCATGTTAACAAAATTTGGTTCAAAGTTACTGATTCTGTTGTTCTGTTCTGGTTGTTGTTGTTGTGTGCTGTTGTTCTGTTGATGTTGTGTGCTGCTGTGTTGTTCTGTTGTTTACAAACTAAACTACATATTTTATCAACGTTGTCTCTCACTGTTTCTTACAAATATATTTGAAAAGGTTGGTCAAATTAGTCCTCTTGCATGCTATCAGGGTGAATTTAGTCGCCATAGGTACGGTTCAGTTGCCAATAAATGACAAAAGCATAGACTTATTTGACAGTTATAAATATTTTCTGTCCTCTTTCAACTATGAGCTGCCTCATTTGTCTTGTGTTCGCAAGACCGGCTACTGAGCAACTGAGCTGAGGTCCTAAGTCCGATTTCAAGGTCGGGCGAGGTATTATTGAGTTTAGAATTGTCCCCGTTAGATGCCTATAGGCTCCTCTCTTATCCCCATAAGTCCTATAGATAATCCCATATATAATAATGAACGTGCATAGTACAACACTGTTTAACCCTCCAAGAAGTACCTGTATTCCCCAAAGGGTGATGCTATACTATGTGGTTAAAGAGATATAATCTGTTTTTTTTTTATGCAATACGCAATGGGTTCGTTGTCTGTCTGACAGTCTACAGTAATTTTAATTTTGATATTCCAGATAAAATCCACATTCATGTAAAAGTACATCTAACGACAGTTGATGGTAAAGACGGACAAAAGCACTGGAAGCTTGACAAACCTGAGCATACTTACGAACCCATAGAGAAGGTCACCATAGAATTCACAAATCTGTTCAACGGAGACCCGGAAAAGGGTAAGATTTTTATTTTTCAACAACTTTATCTATATTTCAGTAAAGACACAAAAAGTTGGAATAAAGATCGCAGGCGCAGCTGCTGAGCGTGATCCTGGATTCGATTCCCAGGTCGAGAAAATTTTGCTGGAGATTGGAATTAAGATTGAATCAGTTTGCCTCAATTCCATGTGTTTTAAAACCGATATCGGTTAAATGTGGATCCACAACGTGTTCCTACACTTCTGCCTGAACCTTGAGAAAGGCGTGATGCTGATGATAATAATATGATTTTAGCTGAGTTTGCTGAAGCTATCCAGAAGATCTTACATCAGAGCTGGAAGGAACTGGTCAAGGTAATCGGCAAACCCATTGTGTCAGGAATCATAACCAAAATTGTCGACTCCATCCAGATATTGGCTCTCAAAATACCCATCAGTGATTTGGAAAAAACGGCATAATGACATTCATCTTTAACCTTGTTTTGTATTGAATCAGTAGTTCATCGTGAGATATCATTGTATATATTTTTAGAAAAAGCTGTTTTATTAAACTATTGTATGAGCAAAATATTTGAATAAAGATTATATTTTATACTTCTAATTTCTCTTTTTAGAACTCCTACACTCAGTGAACATTGGTTTTACTTTTCCTACTGTCCTGTCCTACTTGCAGTAGGACAATACAGGATACATTATAATAATAATAATAATAACGATACCATCAGTGGCGTGCGGTTCATAAAGACAAAAAGACACTGCCTACCCTACATAACACAGATAAATATTTACTATAAGATATTTGAGGTGGCAAATCACATACGTCACTACTTAATCGACAAGACGACGAACCAATATCAACATGCAATAGGTATTTTTGGTAAGTAAGCTTTTAAAATGTTCTGCCTACCCCATCTAAAAACTCTGTGCACGCCACTGGATACCATACATTAAAAAGAAAATTAAATCGTTGAAAATTTCCGTGAACATAAAAACAACAAAGTGGTCTAGCTTGTCACAATTTTTCCTTGATTTCATTAGTTACATCACGGGAACAAATTAGTCCCTATATAAGCACTCAAATATTTCACTCCGTGACCAATATTCAGAATAAACAAAAACAATTCTTAAAAAAAAACATAATTACTTAACATTAAAAACAACACTGCGTGTAAATTAATTGCGTATTTTATGAATAATAAAACGGACAATTATACAACCAGGGTATTAATTAAACAATTCTATAAGTAGCCGGTTGTAAAATATAATATTTATTTGTACGGTGAACACGGTAGGTGGTAGACTCGCCATCAATTGCATCATTAATATTTTTTATCGTTTTATATTAACGATAATTTAATTGAGCCGTTCATGTTTGTATAGGTAATTAAAAGGTGCAGTAGACATGCGCCCGAGCTGTAAAACTACGGTTTATAAACAGTAAATACATTAAACGGATAGGTGTTGTTTGATTAGGTACCTTTTCAGTTATTTCTATAGACATTTTTTATTAAACAATAATCATCAATCGCCTAATCTTATGAACAGTTTCTTAAAGTAGAGTTTCATCTTAATTGACTTTTAGTATTATTATTTATTTTTCATAAAAGCATTAAACTCTGATGAATCAAACATTTACTTGCTAAAATGTGCCTTATTTGTGTATATTTATAATAAATGGAATATCGACACAATTTTTTGTCCTAATGGTGTCCATCAGTCAGCATTATATCATTAGTCTGGATATTTCTTTTTCTTTAATTCGTTTATTCTTAATTTGATTGCTGTTTTATGGTCTTGAAAATTTTATGACATAGATGAACTAATTAGGCAACAGGGATGGCTACAATTTTAAAAATATTATTTATTAAGTAATATTAAAAGCCTTTGCTGTCCTACCTCTGAGCAAAGGCATATTTCCCTAGTCCCTTTTCTTCTTCAAAATTATATTTGTTAAATTTATAGATTAATAAGAAACGAAAAACAATAAAAGGTACAAAAAATGGAAATCGATTTTTTTCTCAAAACTCTACAAGAGCTATAACTATTTTAAACGAATTATTTAAATTTAGAACCCATTTAGCATCTCATATGCACTCAGTGACAAGAACCAGCGTTAATCACTCAAATCAGAATCCTCACGACGAACTAAATTCAAATCTCATCGGTTCTCAGTCAATATTCAGGGATGTCAGCTGAGTGCTCTAATTAGAGCGCTGCCAGTGAAGGGTGACGCGTCTACCGGACAAATGACGCTTCGAATAATGGAGTAGATGTATAGTGGACGTACAGTTCTTGAATATTAAGTGACAACCCTGCGCAGTTTTGAGGAAGCAATTTGTTATTCAGGGGTTGGGTTTGTTTGGTTATATTTGTTTAAAGTGAAGTTAAGTTAAAGCTAAGCTAAGTTATATTCATGTACGGTAAGGTACGGTGTAAGCAGAGATAGCAACTAAATCAAATATCGTCATACACATGTTACTTACACACATCGGGCAAGCGAGTTGGTGACAGGTTGAGCCAGCCTTCTTGCCCGCCTATGCCTAAAGTGACGTCATTATGACAACAAGATTGCTCGTGACTGTACCTAAGGAATGTTTTTAATGCGTGGAATATCATCTACAGAGATTAGGTTTTAAGTAAACCTTCTGTTCGTATGTGTGTATATGTAAGCCGTCGGATATTCTTCATTATATTTTAGAAGTTAACTGAGGGAATAAACTCGTAAACTGACAGATATAAACTAACAACATTTTTGAGTTGTTCAACGTGGCCGACCGCGGAATATTAACTTTTATTATGGAATCCGTCTCGTAAAATATTTTATTTTCAATTTTCTATAAACAATATCGCGCCTGTTTGTTCGTTTTGATAGGTTTATAGGTCTGTATCAATCTTTGTGTAACTATTTTGTGTTTTATAATAAACATTATTTTTAAAGAAAACTAGAATAAAATCATTTTGCTGTCGCTGAGTAACCGCTGCAAGTGTTTTTGAATCCCTTTAGCGCGTTGTTGGCGAACAGGCCGATCATTTTATGTAGTTTAAACACTTGTAAGATTTCCAAGTAACACAAAGCTACCGGTTTATTTACTTAAAGTCCAAATATAATAAGTCAGTGTAGCAAATCCGGTGGTCTGTGAGAATTTAATCCTTCTACATGGATATTTATCGATATATATATTTATTTTCATGGATAAATAACGCAGTCTTAACTAACGTCGAACCCCAATAACCTATCTATCATGATTTTCCTTACTAGGGAATTTGATGTATGAAGCGTATGTCAAATTTCCATCTCTGTTAGGGAAAACCACTGATAATAGGTTATTGGGATCCGCCGTAAATCACTGAGCAATCCTATAGAGAAATTGCCTTAATTACTACCAGTTGACAGAGTTAAGATATCTTACCCTAACATCGAGAACTTTTTCAAATCTACCTATTGAGTTCTACCAAGTTCAGTCGTAAAGCTTCAACTGTGAATTCACAGATGCGACGAATACAGCTTAAGTGAAAAGTTTGATGTTAGACTCGTATCAAGTTACTTGTAAAATAAAATGTCCGACTACGATTTTTTTTTTTCTCGGAGTATGCTGCAAATGAAGTGATAATGTGAGGTTAAATAACGCGATTTACGCATATCTACACACACGTCTTTGTCGTCGTGACAGAACCCAATGCACCGACACCATTTTTAGTAAGTACCAACTGAGGTTTTTTTTTTTAGCCTCATTTGTATTTCTCCTGTGTACTTTCTTCTTTCTCGTGGGTACAGTTTACAAACATACGTGTCACATACACACGCAACCAGACCCGAAACAACTATCTGTAGATCATACAAATATTTGTTCCGTGCAGGAATCAAACCCGCAACACTCAGTGCAGAAAACTAATCACTTAGCCACTGCACCAACCGTGTCGTCAAGGTTAAAATCACCAATCATCATTTCATAGTCGCAAATTGAAAATATACCGTATAGCTCACACCAATGACGTTTGTTCCTCCGAGTACACCTATCAACAATAAGTTTAATGGTGGGGCGTAATAAGTGTATTAGCACTTCACATACTTTCTGCTCCGTGTCTTTTCCTTACTCCACTGTACTGCAGTTTGCACTGACAAACTTAACTTGTGTTTTATGTTAAGTCTTTTGTTACGAAGATTTATTGGTCTCTTTGAAGTTACGGACAGTGATCTTGGACAAGTATTATCTCCTCTCTGTGATAGCGGTTTTAAATTCCGGTCGTAGTTTAAGTTTTTAATATTTTTTTAGAGATCTCCTGTTTTTCAATTTGACCTGTTTGTATTGTAGTTGCTATTAGAAAATCGACAATCTAGAGAAGAGCAAAGCAATACAATTATTGAAAAAAAAATGTGAATATTTTTCACAAAATAAAGTTGCCAATTTCATTTAATAATATATTATGAAATATATTGAATATTTCATACACACATCAAATGTTGAAACAACTGCGGCAGACGTAATGAAGCCTCAGCTTCACAGGTGGCTTTCATGAAATTCAGTTATATGTAAATTACCTTCGCTCTCATTTTCCATTTAATTTATGAAAAGCATTATTTTCAGCTACGGTTACACTATATGAGTTTATTAAACCATATATTAAAATATTTCAATACATTCTAATTTAGATGTAATAGAAATTATCGATGGATGGTGGTGCACGAAAATCGTTTTGGCGAAATGATTATTTAGTAAAATCAGTGAGATTTGTTTCGGGAGAAATGATGAGAAGGGCAATTCAAAGTTATTTCACTAGGTCTTTTCAAGAGGTCAGAAAGGCATTCTGGCGCGTGTTATTTTTTAAACTTTGCCCTCAGCTATTAATTAATAATTATTCATGTGTCTTCACATGCTAAATGTCTAGGCCATACAAATATTTATTATGTGCGGGAATCGAACCGTCGATACGAAGCGCAGAAGTCGATCCCTTTAACACTCTGCGAACCGTGCCGTCAATTCAATTCAACCTGTAAAAATTAGATATGAGGGATTATTTTTTCACAACTGTGTACATACAATACATCATTCTAACGCCAGTGAGTTAAAGTTTATTACCCTTTTTAAAGGCAAACTGGGGTAAATGGACAACTGAAATCCTATAAAGATGATGTAGGTACGTGCAATCTTTCACTATTTGTGTACGATTGACATACAAAATAAACTTTACACGGCAGTCTTCTGGGTGTACGGAGATGTGACTGATTATGTATGATATAGATATTGATTGTATATTGATATGATTGACGACTTTATTCTATACAGCACCTACTATACCACTTTCAGTGCTTTTTAATCTAACCTTTTTAATACATATTGCGTGTTTACTGTATTTTCTAATTAGAATTTCAATATTAAAGTTACAATCATATATTTCTACCTGTTCCCGCGATTCTGTCCCTGTTCAAAGATTATTCATACAAACGCCCATTTCGCCCCTTAGGGGTTGAATTCTGGAAATTCTTTTCTTAGGGGATGCATCTCTCACTCTTTAAGGAACATAACTCCCAAATTGTAAGGCTTTATAGTGTTTGAGATTTCGACAGTAAGTGGTATATCACTTTTATTAATATAGATTTCTGGAACTTAGCATTGACAACCGTCCTTACAAAACTTAAGGCAAAAATTTAAGGCACTATTATGTGAAAGTACCAACTGGGTAGTGACCACTGTCCATATGAAAATACTATTTTCCCATAACACCGATTTGTCCGTACACAATAGCTTGTAAATTGTCCTGCATCGCTTGCATATAACCCTCCATCAGACATAATGTTTGACAATTACAGGCATTTATGATGCATAAGAACCAATTAGCTGCCGTACACAATTTATAATGACCCTTCAATTAATTATCAATTATCGTAGTGAACTGAGCCTGTAATTATCTATAATATAAAGTTCTATTACTTTGCTATCTATTATGTTATTCCCCGTATATATTTATTATGAATAATATGTATTATATATGATGTTGATATGATTGGCTACCTCATTGGGCCAATGGTGGCAAGAGTGGGTGTTGAGCGTGCGGTCCTGGATACGATTTTCGGGTCGAGCAAAGTGTTATTGGCTTTTTCTGTTAGAATTATTCCCAATAGCAGCACGGAGTCAGGAACTGTGCCTGGTTGATGGCAATAGGGTCGCCCTTTTACATACGTTTCGTATACCCTTCAAGAAAAACAGGCGTAATGTAACGTTGTATTACATATGTAGGCATGTATATATTTTTTTAATGGGTTTGTAAGATCTTTATTTTTCCTTTCATAATTAATGTGGTGTTTATTTTAGTAGAGCTGCGTCACCGTCTAGCTTGGTAACAGAAGTTATTGGCAAACGAAGATCAAAGACACGGTTGGCGCAGTGGCTAAGCGATTAGCTTCTGCGCTACATGTCGCGGGTTCGATCCCCGCACGGAACAAATATTCGTATGATCTACAAATAATTTTTTCGGGTCTGGTTGTGTGTGCATGTTACATGCATGTTTGTAAATTGTACCCACGATACAGGAAAAATCCTAGTGTGGGGCAACGATTATTTAAAAAAAAGCAAACAAGGAGTGATTCAAAAACAATTAAATACTTTTCTCAAAATTACAGTTAATAATTATAATTCGTCACAATAAATCCACTTCACACGCAATAGAACTTTTAAAAAAAAGAATATAAATAAACAAACACAAACCAATCAACTATGTAAGTAAATAGATTTCAAACGAGACCCAATAAATTAAAATTAATAAATCTAATTTATTTTAGGCAACCAAATAATAAATGAGTCTGGCTAAACGAAACAAAAGGCGATTGTGAACAAAGTTTGTATTATATATCTTCAAAGTTTTTATATCGTACTGTATATTTTTATTTGGTTTCGAAACTATAAATCAGGTCCAAAAACTTTTTAACTTATTTTGCTAAATTTTACTGGTTTGGGAATAAAATAAAACTAAGCCTTATGGACCATATTTTAATATAAAACTAGCTTTTGCCCGCGACTTCGTAGGCGTGGAATTTAGTATCTGATATTTTCTTGCGGTAAAATGGAGCCTATATTTTAAGTTAGACCTCTAGCAACACATCGGTGAAAACTGCATTCAATTCCATGCGGTAGTTTTTGCGTGATGCGTGTACAAACAAACAAACAGACAAAAATTCTAAAAACTGTTGTTCTGGCTTCTGCTGCTCTAATAAAGACCCCCATATTAGTATTTCTCCAATATCTGTAATGTATAGACATCGGCCTGTTACAATTTTATTATATGTATAGATGACTAGGACAACATAAAGATGGAAAGATAAAAAATATATAAAAAATAATGGATTTAAAAAAGCATTTACTCGTAGGACGTCAATCTACTTTAAGTCTTTTTAAATATTGTATTGTACACAAAACTTTTTAAATTAAGCAAATCTTTTTTATGTTTTTATTTTACTTTTATAAATACAATAGCGAATGGTGAAAAAGGTATCTTTACAAAATGTCCAAGCCCGGCCAAGTCAAGACGGCACTCTTGAGTAATGAAGTAATTGTACTTTAATACTGCACAAATCTTCATTTTGAAGGAGAAAATACAGAAAATGTAACTTGTACGTTGATTTTATATTAGATTTTCTTTTTGTAACATCATGATCAATCTTTCCTGAAGAAATAGTTTGTTAAATCTTAATATAACCAGCGGTTTTTTATGTGTATGATATATATAGAAAACTGCTGTCTCAACTAAATTACATAATGACTTAACTGGAACCAAATTTAGGGTAGTCGACGATCTATTGTACAAAGTTTTATAAGATCTTTATGAATTACTAGCTTCCGCTCGCGGCTTCGCCCGCGTGGCTTACGAACCCGTACATTTTCCCGGAATAAAAAGTAGCCTATGTGCTATTCCAGACTATAATCTATCTTTGTGCCAAATTTCATCCAGATCCGTTCAGCCGTTCTGGCGTGAAAGAGTAACAAAGATCCATCCATCCATCCTAACTAACTTTCACATTTATAATATTATATAGTAGGAAGTAGGATTTGAACACATATACTTTTGTAACTGATTAATTATTATTGTTGATGCGTATTGTATCAAATGGTTCATTTATAATTTCATCACTTCATTTAATTATATTTCCAACTGTACATTATTATTCGTAGCACGTTAAGTCTTCGGCCCCGGTTGTTATAACAGGAACCGACAGCTTAACAGAATGAAACACTCCAATACTGCGATTTCCGAAGCACGGAAAGCTAAAGATGACGAACAACTTACTGAGGTAAGAATCGGTTATACATCCAAATTTTAACCGTACATGCAGCTTAACTTTTCCATCTTCATCAATCGCTACCACACACAAGTTGACATGTAAGAGCTAAGACTCAGTAAACTCAGTTTAAGCTATAACTTCCAAGCGAGCCGAGAGCTCTCATCAATGTGTTACTGAAGCGTTGGCAGCTTAGTAATTAAACCGGACGATATGGACAGACTTGGTCCCGGATGTAAGATACAAGGGTACTAGGAAATTAGCGAAGCATTTGTACAAACAAGATTGCTGGGTTGGTGGTTGGCTTTGAGAAGTAAGGAGTGGACTACACTTGTATTTATACATAGGTATACCTATATACCTATATTTTAATGATAAAGTGCCCACGATTCCGTCTGCACAAAAGATTTTTCATTAAAACTTTGAACCCCATTTCACCCCCTTAAAGGGTTTAGTTTTGGAAAATTCTTTGTTAGAAAATGTCTACATCCTACAAGGAACCTATCATTATTATTATTAACTATTAAAAGCCTATGCTGTCCGACTCCTGAGCAAAGGCCTGTCTCCCTTTTCTCCATTTCTCGCGATCCTGTGCTGTATCTGGCCAGTTTTCTAGAAAGGCATCCAGTTCGTCCCGCCATCTCCTACGTGGTCTGAATACAAGGCACCTACCAGCCAAAAAAGTTTGGAGGCTTTGTGATTCATGATTTTTATTCAGTGAGTGAGAGGTATTTCGCGTTTATCTATAAATGTATTGTATTTAGGGTGAATTATATAGCGTATCTTAGCAATTAAATGTATACTAAATTTTATAAATATTATCGGTAAATCAAAATGTGATGAAACCCTATTCAATAAAATGCTTCAAAATATACTAGTGCTTTTGTGGACCACTTTTGTCTTTCGTTATCATAAATGGAGAATTAGACTAGTTTAATTATAGCTGTGAATGAATTGCTAGTAGTGTTTTGTGAAATGCTTTGTGTTATCGTGCTTGTTATATTTTCAGATTAGTCAAAATGGATACTATAACGTAAGTTAGACTTACATATTAGTAAGTTGGTAGTGTAGTTTCAAATGTTTGTTTCGTTAGTACGGATAAAACTAGCTATATAACTAACTTCAGCGTTCTAAAAGCTGAAATGTCTCGTTTCATATAACATTACCTAAAGGAACTAAGTAGCAAATATGTATTATTATAACAACGTCCGCGCGTTTTCAGTATAAGTTTACTGAAATGCGCGCGCACATTATTATCATCTATTTTTGAGTTGTCTGTAACTCCATTGACGACGCGGTTGGCGCAGTGGCTAAGTGTTTAGCTTTCTGCGTTAAGTGTCGCGGGTTCGATTCCCGCACGGAAAAAATATTTTTATGATCTACAGATAGTTGTTTTGGGTCTGGGTGTGTGTGCATGTGACATGTGTTTGTAAACTATACCCACGACACAGGAGAAATCCTAGTGTGGGCTAAGTACTATAAAAAAAACTACAGTCGAGTAAATCTTGCATTTGATAAGGGCACCAAATGCAACTGTTATAAATAACATAGCATCATGCCTGTATGCCACAAAGGGTTAGGCAGAGATGTACTATAATATTGTACATACACCCACATTTCACCGATGCCATTATTGAGTCCCATGTAAAAGGAAGCGTGCCTATTGCTATCTACCGAGCACAGTTCCAGACTCCGTGCTACAATATCAAAACCCCATAACACTTCGTCTGACCTGAGAATCGAACCCAGGACCTCACACTCACCATTCGCATTTCCAACTACTGCACCAATGAGACTGTTATATGTACTAATAATAATAAATCGGAAACATAATTTCCAAATGCATCCACGCATTGCCTGAAGCGACAGGTTACGAGGGGGAACTAATACATTGGCATATCAGTCCCCTCCAGACATAATATACCATACATATGGTAAGAGCAGTCAAAAGAAAAAAAAGTACATTTTCTTAGCTCTGTTTGTTTTTTTACACATGAGTGATGCGGGACGGAAGACAGTTACGATATTGGCCGTGTTCTATTGTTCATGTTTACATATTCCTTACGTCTTCTTAACTATGTACTAAATACCTGTGACTGATAAATGGAGTTGCGATTTCAAATGTATTTTGATGAGCTCGCTTGGCGCAGTAGCTAGGCAATTTTCTTTTAAACTTTGTCCCACTCTATCCTTTTTCGTGGGTACAATTTATAAACATGAATATCACATGCACATACAACCAGACCCGAAACAACTATCATACAAATATTTGTTCCGTGCGGGGCTCGAACCCGCAACACGTAGCGCAGAAAGCTAATCGCTTAACCACTGCGCCAACCGTGTCGTCAATTTGGCTTTCTGTATTGCGTTTCGCGGTTTCCATTCCCACGCGGGTCAAATATTTGGCTATACAAATATTTGTTCCGAGTCTGTATGTATGCGAGATTTATGCTTTTAGTATTTAGTTATGTTTGTGTGTAGGTACAGTACCCACGATACAGGTTGCTAACTGTTTTTTTTATTTTTTTTAAACGTTGCCCCACACTAGAAATAATTTCTGTATCGTGGGTGCGTTTACAAACACATATATTCACATACACAAACACCCAGACCCGAAACAATTATCTGTAGATCATACAAATATTTGTTCCGTGCGGGGATCGAACCCGCGACACTTAGCGCAGAAAGCTAGTCGCTTAGCCACTACGCCACCCGTGTCGTCGAAATTTGAAACCTCACATCCAATTTCTAAAGAACTGTGTGTGTATAAGCAACAGTACTTAAGTATGGTATTTGTATCATGGGTATCGTGAAATGCGCCTAAGCGATTACCCATGTCAGGAAGATTGACACACGCCTCCTTCAATATTCTGACAAGTCAGAGGTCTTTGTGAAAAAGTGGCAGTTTACAAACTGAAAAATGCCCCCGAAAAACTAGACAAAAGTGAAACCGTATACTCTATAATAATAATTTATGCTATTTCCGTAACTTACATATAGAAATAAAAAGGGAATTTTAAATATTGATGCACATGAGCAGGATTTATCCCATATCTAATTGACATATACCCAAATATAACAATAGGTTTGAACAGCATTCGCACAGATTCAAACTGACCGTATACCCTAAATAGCCGTCCAAATATATCTTGCAACAAGCGCATCCACCACATAGTACATTAGCGTTTGGAGCCCATAAATATTCATGCTCTGAACTCAACAGACTGGCGCAAGTGGAAATTGAAGGCATTCCAAGCTGCCCGCTCGATATATCGCACAGACGAATCCTATCGACCATCGGTTTGTGACACCTGAACTGGGTAAGTATTAGAACGCTTTACAAGACATAGTATGTAATGTGCAACACAATTAATCCAATAATTCGTAAGGAAATGTATGCAGTGCCTGGTCGCAGGTACTTACTTGAGGCCCTGTCTTTTCATTAAATAAAAAACAAGATTGAACCCCACATTATACTTTTCCACGTATGCATTGAGACACATGCGTATAAATAAAAAACTTTAATAATCATGATAACATTATTTAACAATTCGTCATACCGTGTACATCTCGATTAAACTCCAAATCTCTAATTAAATTAAAAACAAAATATCGGATCCCTAATAAGAAAACCCATTACTCTAACAACCAAAATATCCGTACTTTTTATCAGGGCATAAATGTTAACAAAATATTTGGGCAGCTTTGATACCGTGGCGTGCCATCCAGTATTAATCTCTTCAAGATAAGGAGCATTTCTGTCTCGGCAAGAAACGGTAACGTTCTCCACGAAGGGAGGAAAAAGTGAAGTATCGATAGCGAAGACATGATTCGACACGCGATTCGAGGGCCCTCGTCTCCAAATGGTTCGGGAAACGACTTGAAACAGATTTTTATGTCCCTTTGTGTTTTATGTTTAATATCATAGCTCTGGGGGTTACAAAATATACCGGCTTTAAGGTTCAGTTGATTTCTTTTGTGAAATTAATTTCAGATATCTGGAAAAAATCTTTCAGTCTGTATATTGTTTGTGGAAGAGACAGCAGTCGTCAAAGAACAGAAGACCAATTAAAATAATTGATAAGTACGTATATTATGGATTACGAAACTACTTATTTCTTTCTTATATGCTTGTAAAGGCCCATTTGAAATAAAAATCTTTGAGCTTGACTTAATGAGTTTACAAGACTAATCAATATCGAATAAAATTAGTATGAAACCGAATGCAACGCTTCTATCGACCTTAACTAAACAACATTTTATTATATTATACAATAGTCGCTAGCAAGTACAGACTTGTAAACTGATAATTAATAGAGGTACTTACTAATATTTTTTTCTTTAGGTATAAGGCGAAACTTGGCATGTATCCGTAAAGCCCTAATAGCCAAGGAAAGATAGAGGATATACGAATCTTTCTGAATGAGTTTTTACGTCAAATCCATTAATAGACATTAGATCCATTAGTGGCACTTGTTAACATGACATGCCACTAAAATACGTCCTATTTTTTGCGTGTTAGCGGAGTTTTTTTTTTTGTGAATAGAAATACACAGTAATATCATTAGATGTAGGTACTATCCTTGTTAAAAGACCTAATAATATCAACAAAAACTATTTAACTATCAAAAATATCCAAAATTCAAGATCAAGATGAGTCTTGATATAAAGCCTACTGTGTAAACCAAAATGTAATAAATCCGAACCATATCATTGTCTCTCCACATTTGGTATTTATGAAACCGAGTTCAATAATCCTAGAGTGATCTTGTCCTACGTAAGCGAAAAATGCGGCTATTGCGACGCGAAGCGATAAAATCAGTAAACTGTTTCCGTAAATAATGCAGTGTGATTTCCAAAAAAGCCAATCCGATTGTCATGCCATTTGACCTTTAGTTGTATTGCAAGGCCTTTAGTTTTTTTTTGTGGTCTGGAAGTAATTGGAGAAAAAATGTGCCTATGAATGGAGTTACCTTAATTTGTATGCGTTTTATTTGTAATAAATTATTCCTTTTAATTGTACTTTAGTTTATATAAAGCAAAACTTTGATGTCCAGCATTGTCTACAATCCTCTGAGAGTATATAAAGACTACTTAATTTACCATGACGTCATATTGCGTCGCTTCGCCTTTATCGCCCACATAGGACAAAAGCTGTCTCGAGCTGTGAGCGACACAGCCGCGGGCGTCGTCAAGGGTGCTTTGGGGGAAGAAAACCCCGCTTTATAAATTGCCCCGCTATCTAAATCTGAGAGATAAGTGCCTCTGAACTTTCCAATTTCGCTACACATCAATAACAGTGACAACGTCGGGCCGGGATAACAAATCAAAAATCCAACTCTTATGGGGAGCGTGACGAATGGTATACGTGACAGATACAACGATATTTGTGCTCCTACAGTAAATGGAATCGAACGTTTATGTATATGATGTGAGAATGTCGTATTCTGTTTATTTATACGGCAGTCGGAAGTATGGAAAGGTCATACGTTATTTTGTTGGAACTGAAATTCACATCGTGTAAATATGAAACTAGAAGACTGGTAGGTTTGGGTGAATTATTGATTATTATTTACACTGTAGTTATGATCTAAAGATCAACTCTACTTGTAGATGGTTTGGTATAAAGGGTTTTCAAAAAGGGAATGAAAAGATTTTTACATTGTCGGTAACGTGCGAGTGATGCCCTTGGTATTGCAAGCGTCCATAAGTAACCGCTTAACATCAGGTCGGCCGTTTACTCCTTTGACAAAAAAAGGTTACCAGAAATACAGTATTTTTACAGTCTTCTTTTCAACACGGCACGTTTCTGCACGCGCAGTGGTTAGCCACTTTAACTTGTTTTCACGATTGGCTTTCTGCGCTAGGTGTCGCTGGTTCGATTCCGCACCGAACAAATATATGTATGATCTACAGATAGTTGTTTCGGATCTAGTTATGTATGCATGTGACATGTACCCACGATACAGGAGAAATTCAAGTCTGGGGTAACGTTTAAAAAAAACATCTCTTAATTATTCCGGTATCTCTGTAAGCCATACATATGTATATTAGCCACTGTGCCAGCTATGCCTCTATATCATAAGTGCAATACTGAAGATTAATATACTTTGTATGAAACTGGCCTGTAGACCAAAAGATTTCAACATCATCTTACAGAAAACAAAATCAACAATATTCTCAATCACCAAAACATCGATGATTATAAACTGTAGACTATTGATACGTTAAACTTAACTACAGTTTAGCTAGCAGACTATCGGACTAACGACCTGTCACTGGTTAAGCGAGGGAGGGAGGCGATAACATAATGGCGTTTACACGCGGCAGACTGACAGCTTATCACAAGTATTCTAATATCGGCTTTGTTATATTGTGATGAGACGCGCTAAAGCTAACTACAGTTTGACTGGTTGAAACGAACTGTCACCTGTTAAATGAAGGGTCCTGGTTATTACAAGCGATTACTGACAGATTCCTCCTGGCTCATTGGTCTAATAATCGAGAACGTAGCTTTTAAGTAGGTGAGGTCTTGGGTTCATACAACTTATATAAGACAGAATATAACCTGAATTACAATGCATTACGCCTGTATCCCCCGAAGAGTTAGACAGAGGTGTACTGTCGTACACCTACATTTCACCAATGCCGTTATAGTCTCATGTAACAGGCTGCGAGGCTTTAGCCATTTATCGGGCACCATTAAAAACTCTAAAATACTACCTACTATGAATTTTCACATAAAGAAACCCAATAAAACATTTCCTGACCCGGGAATCGAACCCAGGACCTCATACTCAGCAGCTGCGCTTGCGACTACTAAACCAATGACCCAGTAACACAGCTTATATTGCACATTTACTCTCCACATTAATCATTACACATGAATATTAAGCCTAATCTGTAGTTCATTATTCATAGCATTGAACAACATTGTAAACAAACCAATATTATGGTGCTTTCCCGATGTTTAATACTATTTTGATCAAACATAGTCCTGGTAACTCTGTAATATTTTGTACTGATAAATTAATCATGTTTGATTCTAAACTAAAAACCTCCTGTAATCGAATTCACCTTTTTATGACGTAGCCCCGCACTAGTAATATAATATTCCTGTATCGTGGATGCATTTACAAACGCAAATATTCACATGCACAAACATCTAGACCCGGAACAACTATCTGCAGGACATACAAATATTTGTTTCGTGCGAGAATCGAGAACCCGGACACGTAACGCAGCAGTGGATCGCTCAACCACTCCGCCGACCTTGTCATTCGTATAGTATATACATAGAATAAAAATTAAGTTTCTTGGAGATACTTATGACATTTTATGCAATTTATACGAGCAAGACATTAAACAAACAATAATAACGCGAATGCTGTTCGCGCGTCAGTTCCCTCGGAGCAATGGAAGCGTAATGAAATTAATTTAACGCAGTATCTGATCCGTTAATAGCAGGTGTCAACTGTCCAAATGACGAGGGTACACACTTCCCCGCACATAGGTATTTTAATCCTCTGCGGGAGTGGCAATTAAAAAGGGCAATTAACAATTTATGTGTAGTGAAATTTTATCATTATCGCCAGAAGCATGACTCATAGTACTTATTTTACAAACTGCAGGCTGCCTCATTGGTCTTTTAGGCCGCAAACGCTGCTGCTGAGATGATGTTCTACGTTCGATTCCTAGGTCGGACAAAATGTTATAGGGTTTTTCTTTTAGAAATTCTTAATGACCTAAAGTTAGAAACAGACTCCTGTAGATGGTAAACGGCTCGCGCCCAATCATATGAGACTTTATAACGCCATGGAAAGTACACATCTGCAGTACCCCGGAGAATTCAGGCGTGACGCTATGTTATGTGGAACTTGTTTTTACGAGGTAAGTGCAACAATAACTGTACTCATACCCTAAATGATAATCATTATGTATGAAGAATGTATTAGCTCGGCACTATTTTTGTTTCATCTTACAAATCGACTTGTTTTGAAAATATAAAACTGAAAATAGAAACGGACTAAACGTATCAAATCACGAATCGAGACTAAAGTACACAAAGTAAAATATTCTCCTATTCATAAGTTTCTGAAATAAAAATGAAATCGAATACTTATCTACTCATTTTGATCCAGAATTCTGAATAGGTACACAATTCTACATACGTTTGTATATAAATTCAATTTTCACAAAGTACTACTTGCAAACAGACGCTATCCCTACACATAAATCCTAATAATCACCTTGACAACATATTTATTAAACACTAATGAAGTTTCTGTACAATAGATTTATGAATAAACCTACAGAGATACCTCACGGAAGCCCAACCGAACAAAACTAAACAAATTCACCATAAATAACTTGATGGTAGATAATAACGAAACCATTAGTTGTAAGGGCGCGTTTACATTGGTAGAGTAAACACCTATCATCTACAAACCTAAGGAAGCAAAGAACAGTTTTTTTCGAATGTTTGCTAAGAAATAGGTCCTAGAGATGACATATTGACAAGAAAACTTCACAATAATGCTAGATTTGTTTTCGTTCGTTCTTGCTCGACGTTTTAACGTTCGAACATCGACAATTTCCTCACTGTACGCTTTTATTACGTAAGAAAATCTGACAGCCACAGGGACAAACAAACAGTGCATTCCTTTCTCGCTTATATGTCTTTTCATAAGAGAATACGGAATAGCATGAGTTTGCATGCATTTGTTTGCGACACGAACTGTCTCATTTTTCTTACGTAATATGGGGAGGCCCTGGTTGGTAAGTTATAGCGCGCCAGAACTAGCTTAATTTAATCGCTCTAAGCTAGTAGCAGAGATTGTAATTATTACGGTCATGTTAGAAATTACAGACTTAAGTAGCTTGGCTAAAAATTACCCTGGCTACCAATCTTCTATCTCCAAAAGACTAGCCACTGTTCCAACGTAAACGCGCCTTTAATCGTAAGTGATGCGATGTAAATGCTGTGGCTACTTCGAGCATCGCATTCAAGCCGGGCAATGTCGCATTCAGGCTAGGCAATGAGGCGCGACGTATTATATTAATAACATCCTTAAATGCATCGTTGCTTGCAATAGTATTTGTGAGAATCGCCGGCTATTTATGTCTTAATGGACAATATATTTTATTGATTAATCTTTGGGAAAGGCAATAAACACTCATTATGTGGGAGCGAAGAGATAAACAGCAACGTTCTTGATATTCTGCTATAATTATTGTAATGAATTTAGCAAGTATTGATATAATACTTAAGAACGCATTAACACATACGATGAGAATTCTTAAGTTGTAAATTATGAATATAAGAATTCAACCGTCACAATAAGACGATTCAATATATGTAAGAAAGATTAGATATATAAGAGATAGCGAGTCGAGATCGCGATAGCTCTGAGGCTAGTAACACAGGCTGATATACGGAATCAGATAGTCGCAGGGTCGATTCCTGTTTGCACTCGAAATGTCCATTCCTCAGTTTATAATAAACTTTAATCAGATACACTAATAATTGAGATAAACTTTAATCAGGGCCCATTTTTGTCGATGGTGTGTAGTCCAGCAACTCAGGCCGGGTCAGCGTAGTAAACTAAAGCTTTAAACCCTTTTAGTGCCAAGTACAGGCCCCTGCCCAGCTTTGCGCCAGTAATAAGCGACATTATATGACAGTTACAAGAGTACGATAGCCAGGTTCACTAACCTGATCTTCATCAGTGTATCGTATAATGTCAACTTCTTCTTTTGTATTATCTCTCGCTTTTCATAGTTGAATTCGCGTTACGAGTATGTACGCGTGTACCGTTACTAAGGGAAAGGGTTATGTTTGGACCAACAGATGGGCAAGGGACCTGTATATGTGGTATTATATAAAGGGTGATTCTTATCAATTTGTAGCACGCGATGTCTTTTTGAATACGAGCCTGCCTGATTATTTAACATCAATTGTAACGCTGCCATTTAAAACGTACATGTCATATGAATTTTAAGTCATTATTGCCTCATTGGTCTCGTGGTCGCAAGCGTAACTGCTGAGCGGTGAGGTCCTAGGTTCGGTTCCCGGGTCGGGCAAAGTGTTATTGGGTTTTTCTATATGGAAATGGTTAGTATCAGCACGGAGTCTGGAACTTTGCCCTATATGTGGCAATAGGCTCGCCCCCTATTACATGGGAATCCATAAATGTATCTGCGAAACGTGGGTGTACAGTAATACACCTGTGCCTAACCCTTTGGGGAATACAGGCGTTATGCTTTGTTATGGTCATGTTATGACTTTACCATGTACGAAATTTGAAACCAATACCGTGAACACATCGCAATATCCCGCTATCAAATCCACACACAACTTTAAACCCGTCAGCGTCGTCGCTTACCCATCCGAAACTAACAGAAAAAGTGTCCCCTCACTAAATTCAATATTCAAAATATTTGACAATCGTCACCCGACCGCAAAGCTGCTGCATTACTCTCGTTACGTCGCTTGAACACAACGCTCCAGCAGTCACGGTCAACGTTCAGCGCACGTGATAGGTAAATGCACCAATCAATGCGTTACTAGCACTTTGTTATACAATCAATGGCCTGCACGCGTTCTTTTGTTTTTCAAGGCTAATGTCAATAATCTTTTTTTGTAATTTCTAGAGAGCTGTATGCACTTGTTCATATAATTTTTACTTGTTTATACAAATTATAACATAACAAAACGCTAGTATTCCTCCAAAAGTTAGTAAGAGGTTTGACGTACACCCACATTTCGCCGATGCTGTTATTGACTCCCATCTAATAAGGGATGAGCTTATTGCCATCTACTGGCAAACTCCAGGCTGCCCTTAATATTTTTCTAACATAATAAGTATTTTCCGACCCGAAAACCAAACCCCGGAGTTTTACGGTCATCAGCCGCGCTTGGAACCTGACTGTCCACTTATTCATTATTTATTTACTCAGAATAAAGTACAAGAAAAGTATTTCTTCACAAACTAAGATAATAAATGCGACAACAGGAAATCTACGAAGCGGAAGATCAACAGCCGTATCCAATATCTATGTTAAAAAAACACACGCCGTTTGTAAAACCATAAAAATACGTGTATAATTTAAATTTCCCCTACATCCCAGGCAAAATAGGCGAAACTTTCTACACGCAAAGTCACAGCAAAAAGACCATAATATACAAACTGTAATATTTTTTACCGTAACACATTACGGAGCTGCGGTTAAACACATATTCCTTTTTGCCAAAAACAACCACAAAACTGTGCAACGCAATCTTCTTTGCGTCAAAGTACTACGTATGTCAGTTGCAGGATTTGAATAACGGATGCTTTAAGCCTAGAAATATGTACATCTGAGAAGGATCCATAATTTTCTCCATGATGTGTGTAGTCTGCCAACCCGCACGAGGCCAGCGAGGTGGACCAAGGCTTAACCCCTAAATATGAGAAGAGACCCTTGCCCAATAGTGGGACAGTAATATATAGTATTAAAGTATTATATATTTATTCATAAATATATCCCCAACTTCCAATAGTCACACACACAGCTTATTCCTTGAATTCTGTTAACTTCAAAAAAATATACGCACCAGTATCAGGTAAACCAGTAAAGCATTAATAATAATCTACAAATATATCACTATGAAGCTCCAGGTACTTTGAACTGGTTTCAATAGCCAAGATTTTATTATTAAGTACATATATAATTTATTCTTCATTTCTAAAAGTTTTCACCTAAGGAAGGACGTGATCGGGCACATAAAATCAAGATATATATGTTCCTTAAAACAAAATACTTCTCACACGCTCACTGTCTAATTATATCACAAATCTCAGAAACTAAAAAGCCTACAAACTTTGAATTCGCAGTTAGATTCCAGGACGTTGGCAATCGCTAAGAAAGGATTTTCTAAACTTCAACCCTAAATTGGTAAAACTATTTCAAAACTTGTACAAAAAATGTTACTACACGGAAACAGTTAGTTCTTTATAAAATAAATCGTAAAAAAATTGTTTGTCTGTTTTGCGCCGTTAGAGAATTGTTTGCTGTTGGATGCCCCGGAAAACGTACGTGAGTTAATGATACTCAGAAGAAACATTCACCATTTTAAGTAAGAATATATTTTTCTACTAGGTTTGCACTTTTGAACTTTGGGTTTTTCAAAGAAAAAACCCAAAGCTATATTGTCACTTACGCACCTGCCGAGCATTACCTTTTTAGAAGACCCCTTTGTTCAGCAATGGAATGCAATAAGTCTGTTACATATATAACACATCCAACTAAGCCAAGTTCGATCCTTTTATGATGAAAAATGTTACCCGTAATTGGCCTGTCAAAACAAACAAGCGAAAAAGAAATCTTACACTGGTTCGTCCCAATCAATTCTTAACACGCCGCGCCATTGCAAATAGAAACCACTAAAACATAATTATAATTTAAAAACACAAACGATTCGATTCAAAGGTCCGAAACAATCGAGAATCGAGTCGGGAGAGCACTATCAAATGAACAGTTTTATTTTATTTTCGCTGCTCTCATTTACAAACAATGAGATCCCGACGGCAAAGATCTCATCAGCGATTATCTCTCGTCGTGTGGCAGACCTTTTATTATTTTTTTCTATCAAGAACAAGGATGGTTGTCGGTTGGCAAAACAAAGTGGGCGTAATGATTGAATTGACGCATTAAAGTCGACTCGCACGTCATTGGAAAACGAGTGCTAACGAATGTAAACGTAACACAGCTCCCGACTTCGAAAATAACTGACGTCAATCAAATTCTAAAATTAAAATTCTTAGAACAGTGCGAAACTTTTGCTTTTCATTCCATGTAAATATCGTGCTTTCTTTCTTATTACCTTCTGCTTTCATACCGGATCTTTTTGTTCGGCAATGTGTGAACGAACCTTAACTCCGTTGAGTGAAATCGCTTTCGATGGAAGATAACAGAAGGCACTGGGTAAAACAAAGGCTAATTTGACGAAAGTGATATCAATCGGAAACGAGATCTTCTTCACTGCCGAGTTCCGTGTACATGCCTTTAGAAATTAATGAAAGAATAAATGAAATGAGTGAAAGAAGTCACGTAAAAATATAACCAAACTTCCACTGCAGAAAGCATACTACGTAGATTTATAAGTTGCCTTTACGCAGTTGCCTTTACAAGTCGACTGTTTGATCATTTTGTTCAGGCCGCATAGTATCTGATCGTGTGAAAATCTAAACCTTCCCCCTCCCCTACATGATTTGGCCCCAAGATCAATAATAGCGTCGTCCGGAGCGTGTAACAGGCAGGGAAACTGACGCAATTGTTTTTATATACCACACCCATTTTTTCAGGCCAAACTGACGCAGTCGCAGACGCAGATCAGATTTTCAACTTAGCAACACGATTGGCTAAGCACTTGTATATAATTGGCTTTATACGCTACGTTTGTCGCATTCGATTCTCGCCCGAATCGAAAATGACCATCAGACAGTCGCTTCGCATCTGGATATGTTTGTGATATGTATGTCTGTAAATACTATCCACTACACAAACTCTACGCGAGCTTATTTCCTAGATACACACAAGAGGAAAAATCTTTGTGTAGGAGCACAAAGATTTTTCCTCTTTAATACTTTTTGTCAACCAATTCAATCAACTTAAAAAATGCTGTGTTCTTCACTAAGTACTGCCTATTACTTAGACGTAGAGTTACTCTACTGTTTACATAATATTATAGTTATCTGCTTTCTTCATTTCCCATAACTGCTCAAGCCAAGATTTTGTTTCCTTTTGGCTCGGCTGTGCGCCAGAAACGCTTACCATTTCTCGCCTAATATAATATGAGAGTATTGTAGCCAATACCGTTTTTACTGCTAAAAACTCAGAGAAAATGAGCATATGTTTAACAATAAAAATAATAATATTTCAAATAGTCAAAAGTTTTATTTGCATCCAAAATTTATGTCGGTTTTCTAAGACACACCTAATCCACCCAAAACTACCTAAAGAGATGCGGAGTTCTTAAAACCATATCTATACATATAAATAAAATTGGAGTGTCTGTTTGTAATATTGAAATAACCGTTTTTTACTACATGCATATGAATATATATACGGTACATACATCAAAATAACATTTTTTACAATTTTTGTCTGTCTGTCTGTCTGTCTGTTTGTATAGGCTAATCTCTGAAATGGCTGGACCGATTTTGACGGGACTTTTATTGGCAGGTAGCTGATGTAATAAGGAGTAACTTAGGCTACTTTTATTTTAGAAAAATTCTTTTATTTTAGAAAAAAAATAGGGTTAAGTGCATTTGGTCTCACTAAAAAATACATTGTTAATTCCCGACATCCACGCGAACGACGTCGCGGGCACAGCTAGTATTAATATATAATCTATACATATAAATAAAATTGGAGTGTCTGTTTGTAATATTGAAATAACCGTTTTTTACTACATGCATATGAATATATATACGGTACATACACCAAAATAACATTTTTTACAATTTTTGTCTGTCTGTCCGTCTGTCTGTCTGTCTGTTTGTATAGGCTAATCTCTGAAATGGCTGGACCGATTTTGACGGGACTTTTATTGGCAGGTAGCTGATGTAATAAGGAGTAACTTAGGCTACTTTTATTTTAGAAAAATTCTTTTATTTTAGAAAAAAATTTACCACCATTACCATTGACCAAATTAATTTACCATTGACCAAATTCAAAAGTTATTTGCATTTGGTCTCACTAAAAAATACATTGTTAAGTTCCGACATCCACGCGAACGAAGTCGCGGGCACAGCTAGTATAATATATAGTAGCCCAATACATAAAATATAGAACTGTCAAATTAGTATATACCCATGTCATTAACGGAAAAACGGACGTGCCCTGTGGCAATGGAGATTAAATTAACAAGCAATTGAATTTATTTGACACGACTAAATATCTTTCATCCTTTTTTCATGTTTTTGTTAGAAAGAAACATAATGATACTAAATGAATAGCAATGATTGTGTTACTTTGTTTTTAAGCAACAGAATCGGCGCCAGTGTCACATTATGAATAAAATAATTATAATGTATATGTATATAATTATAGGTAGTATGCTCATTAAAACACTCAAAATCGAAGTAATACTCACGTCATTTTAATTTTCTCTGAAAAAACGTCTCTATCTACTTTAGTAATACAGTTTAAGCCGCTAATAATGTCATCTTAATTTAAGTCCATCATTTACATAACAACGCCTCACAAACTTCCATCGCTAATTAATTCCGTACAACTTTTTGCTCCTCACAATAGCAAAGCGGTCCATATCTCGATGCCGCAGAACATTGTACGACTCGCTCTCGTAAGCCGCATTCATCACAACATAACATACGGAGGGGATCTGCGGCCACTAGCTAATAAGTTCCTTAATTAATTGTTATTACTTTGCTATTTATAGCGGTTCCTATTGGATTACAGCTAAGGGCCTTGTTCTCAATCAATAATTCAGATGTTCGTGAAAAAGTTAATGTTAAACGGTATGTCTTTTCGTTTATCTTATACTCGGTTTGTTTAGGTACTTAAATAAAGGTAATCAATCTTGATGTGACTTTTTACACAAACACATATTAAACAAATAAACAACTGCTTAAACTAGTGGTTCAGTTGATTTGGTAATCGTTATTGTTGTTTTACATTGATTTTTAGTCGCGTTTTATTTTTAAACAAAAAATATTAAAAAGACACATCAAGATTGTTTACCTTTAGTTAACTACCTAAACAAATCGAGTATAGTTAGACAACAATATTTAATTTGACTCGTAACTGTCGGAGATTTTGGACCTTAAGGACCAGATGTTTTTCTGTCCTTTTCTATTTGGTGCTTGGAGTCGCTGCTAACATTTGTTTGGGAATCTAATTCATTTCGATAACAGACTACGGATTGACAAAATACGGTCCGAGCCTAAATCATTATAGACTGCTATAGCTCATCTTTCCATTTAACACAAGTAACCAATCCTCAATATATTATTAAACTGCGTTGTATGTAGAGAATCCTGATTGTGTTTATTTAACGGAGTAATCAAAACGACCACAGTAAACCTTTGCCGACTAAACAGAGCGTCAGCTAGTCAGTCAGAATTCTTAATGGCCCTCCAGAATTTCCCAAGACATTATGGCTGTGTAACACTAGCAAAGGAACCTTATACAAATTCCATGGATCCAATAAATAAACTGGAGAGACTGGTATTTATGCTACAGCTAGATTATCAAAACAGTGTTTTTTTGATAACTCTAAAGAAACTCGGCAATGCAAATAACAGACAACAATCGATCACGTCTTTCACGATTTTGTAATAGCTGTAGATAGTTATATAGCTGGAAGATCATATTGTTTGGTCACTTTACTTAACCTTGTGAGTAAGAAATATCAAGTAACTACCTAGTTTTCAATAAACGCGACACTAAAATAAAATAATGATGAAAATCAAAGGAAGAATTCCCGACAATGAAGTCACATTACAATAACATTACTAGCCACAAAGCTATGCTGTTTAGACCCAGGATAGATATTGGTTAGCATATTTTTTATAACACCGCAAGTTTTATTAAATTAGTTCTACTTTAATAATTTCACTGCTACATTTAACATGACAGTAGTTCCTAAAATTGCAGATTTATTCCTAGAATTGTAGCCGCACTGTTCTAAATTCCTTTTAACTATGTAGATACACCATTTGATTAGGAAATAGGATCCTTTATCCCACGCATAAGTTCCAAAGTATTACGTAATGCAATGGACCTATTGAGAGGACAATGTTTGTGGTATAAGTTTCTTACTTTGTATGCCTTGGATGAAAAAATTGACCAGGGCATTATAAGGATGTGCAAATGCATTCAGCTTATTAGCCTATCGCAAGCTATAGAAGTTATCTCAAATCAATTGAATCATTTTGATAGGCATGTTTTTATCATATCAGCTCCTTAGAGTTGTAAAATTTTACTCAAAATTAAACATTAAAATCTTCTTCTGCTGTGTCAGCACGAACTATCGCAGGGGAATGTCTTAGCCGTAGTGGAAGATAAGCCAATTATCGATGGTGGTAGTGAGGCTGATTTATTTGGGTGCTTCAGACAATCTCACTCATCGAGGTCTTGCACCCAAAATTTTAAATGAGATCTAACCATAATAATATACTCAAAATGTAACTGATCCACATAAATTGAATTCTATAATAGTTCTTAAGTTGTAACAAATCGCCCATTGTGGAACATCAGACAAGCCATTTCCTCCACTCTTTAATAATAATAAAAGCATCCATTGAACAAATCGCGTTATTTTCCACTTTATGAAAGTTCCGAATGTGAATAATGAAATTCACTTCATGCGAATGCTTCAAATGAGTTACTTGTTTTCAGGTCTAGTTTAACCAGGTTTAACCTAAATGCAGGTGATTATCACTCAATTCCCGATGTTTTTAAATTTCAAAAGCAAGAGTAACTTATTACCCGGATGAAGTTGCCAGTTATAGCGATTAAAACAAGCTCGTAAAATATAAGAAAAGAGCCTCTACGAGTGACAAAACCTCAGATCATTTGGCTCACCCTGGGCAATCAGCCATTGCTAACTGGCTAAACTTTCCTCTACGATATAAGCGTTCCACACAAGATAGCTCGTGCTCACACGAAACAGAAGATTAATAAATGACTGACAAAAGGCTTTGATTTTTTAACTTTTTTTCTGTTTTAACGTAGATAAAATGTTGATAAAAAAACTGACAATCGGTGACCCATCAATTGGCGTCAATAAAATATTAGTAAAAACTGTAACACACACATCCTACAAAAAATTGGACAAATCATCGGAAAATTTATAATCTACATATATAATGGGCTCAGTTGGTTATTACCTAATTACAATATTGTCACTTCGAGTAATGTGGATCATTCGTATGAAATAACGCTTTCGACTAACACTATTGTTTCTGCGCTTACGCAAATCTATTAAGACGGCTAAGATTAGATATGCCTGGAACACGGACTGAATAACAAGCAGATGTTTTATTCGCGTATGTTTACAATCGTGTGTGTATCATAAAGACGGTACATAAAAACTTTATATAGATAAAATATTTACTTGAAATACGAATGCAATTTATACTTTGACAAACGTATGTAAAACCAATCCTCATGGATTACAGATTGTTAATCTCGGACATTACACAAATAAATAAACGGATACAGTTTATAGTGTTTAGTGTGTCATGTCATATGTTTTTTTTTAACGTTTTCACACCCCACCATACCCGAAACAACTACCTGTAGATCATACAAATATTTGTTCCGTGCGGGAATTGGATCCGCGACACGTTACGCAGAAAGCTAATCGCTTAGCCACTACGCCAATCGTGCCGATAAAAATTATTATTACCGGTATTGTTAACCGAGTTATTTCATTAAACGTATTTTTATTTTATTGCCTGTATTCCCCGAAAGGTTAGGCTGAGGAACACTTCTCTACACCCGTATTTCCCCGATACATTTATGAAGTCCCATGTAAAGAGGGCAAGCCTATTTTCATCTACCGAATACAATTCCAGATTCCGGACTACTAGGGAGAATTTTCTAACGCATTAACATGTTGCCCGACTCGGGAACCGAACTCACCCTCAAGCACAGACACCTACGTACCCAAACATTGCAAAAAAACATACTTATGCAAAAAAACTTTCAAATGTGTCTATAAAATTCACAGACTCCACAAAAGTAAGACATTTTATGCCACAGAGCTTTTTTGTATGTAAACTGTACAAAAACTTGCATGAGACATCGTTAAACGAAATGTATTTATCGTATAAAGGATTCGACTGTTGAGCGTAAAATCCTGTCCTTGGTTCGGTTCCCTGGTCGGGCAAAGTGTTATTGGGGTTTTATGTATGGATATTCTCAGGAGCAGCACGGAGTCTGGAACTGTGCCCGGTTAATAGCTATAGGCTCGCCCCCTATTACATAGGATTCAATAACAGGATCGGCGTAACGTGGGTATAGATAGTACGCCTCTGCCCAACCCTTCGGGGAATACGGGCTATGCTATTTATAAGGGATATACAAGCGAATATTTCACGTACATTCAATTACAACTACCGCTAGAGGCTAGAGCCCAATATAATAAAATGTGTTCATATTAATTAATTATATTAGTTCGTGGATTTCATGAACCGTAACTTACACGAAACATAATGAGTACTAACGAAATATAGCATTAATAAGGTTAACACGACGGAACAAACATTTCCTACCATTTCTGTAACAAGTAAACAATACCTACAAGTAAACTATTATTTTAAGTTGATTAACAATATGCTACTACAATGTTTCTTCATAATTTTGGGGTTTTGTAACATAACATAACGTAGCACCCGAAGGGTTCGGCAGAGGCTTACTATTGTACACCCACATTTCGCCGATGAGTCCCATGTAATAGGGGGTGAGCCTATTGCCATCTACAGTTGCAGACTCCGTGCTGCTACTGAGTATATACACAAGTACCCAATAACACTTTGCCTGACCCAGATATGTAACCCAGGACCTCACACTCAGCAGTTACGCTTGCCTACACAAGTCCAATGAGGCAAAAGGGTTTTGTAATTATCATCATATATGCTACAAAATAAGGCCCTCCTAAAAGCGCAATAAAACTATTATGCAGTAGCGATTCGTAATGTTTATCTATGTCTTTGTTCGGGTCAACAAGGCGGCTGATAAAAAAATGTTGCTTTATTTGCATCTCTTTCTTTCTCGACTCAACATGAGATATCATATGGGAATCGCTCATGCCATAGTGGAAATATTAGCCAATCAGCAATGATGGTAACGAGACTGACTACCCAGGCATGAATCTAATGGGCATGGCCTTGCCAACCCTCATGTTTGGCCAATTACAAAACCCACCGTAACCGGTGTACTATTCTTCAGCAATACAGCTGTTGTAAAAATTTTGTTATATCCATGAAATTTTAATGAAACTCTATACTGAAAAGTCCTTCTTGGAACTCGAAAATGAAAGTACAACATGACAATAATAATATCCTATCCTACTAATATTATAAATGTGAAAGTTTGTAAGGATGGATGGATGGATGGATATTTATTACTCAATCACGCCAGAACGGCTGAACGGATCTGGATGAAATTTGGCACAGAGATAGATCATAGTCCAGAATAGCACATGGGCTTACTTTTTATCCCGGAAAACTGTACGGGTTCGTAAACCACGCGGGCGAAGCCGCGGGCGGAAGCTATTACACCATACATCCACATTTAACTGAATAAAATAGAACCTAGAAACTTCCATACTGGCGGGATAAAGAGGTCACGCTAATATAGGTAACTTTACCGTATAGCACCTTCGTTCTATGAAAATGTTGACATTTATTTATAGCCTTAAGATGACTGACACGTGTTAGGTGTTTGACTGAACTTGCTTCCGAAAAAGGTTTTAATTATGCGAGTAGATGAAACAGAGAGATCTCTAGTACTGAGCTTACGAAGAAAATGCTCGGCTCAATAGAGAAGCTGCCACGTTGGTCATGCGGTCGTAAATGTGATGCTGAACGAGGGATTCTGGATCCTATCCTCAGGTAGGGTAAATTGTTATTGGATTGTTCTATACATATAGACATTTTGAGCAGCAATCCGGAGTTTGGAGTTGTGCCCTGTAAATGACAATAGGCTCATCTCCTATTACATGGGACTAAATAAAGGTATTGGCGAAATGTAGATCTCTGCCTAACCCTTTAAATATAGGCGTGCCGCTATGAGTTTGGTTCAGAGTTTAATATGAATCTCGTTGCGTTATTTTTTTAAGCGTTGCCCTTTATTATTCTTTATCTCGTATCGTGCAAACTATTTCCAAAAATACATCTCACATGCACACACAAATCGACCAGAAACAACTATCTGTACACCATACAAATATTTGTTCGTTCGAATTGAACCCGCAACACGTTGCACAGAAACCTAATTACCAAGCCACTGCACCAACCGTCTTTATTTATATAGTGGCATATTCCATATTAATATCCAAAGTATCCATAAACTAAAACGGAACACAGCCATATCATATCTAAACTATACACAGAATTGTGTATTGTCCCAGTTCATGTTACCAAACACACATTAGTCCAATTTAGAGTACAGGCAAACGGAAACTATCAATCACCCGTGACACTCGCAATATAGACGTGTTACAATACGGATTTGAAGATTTATGTGCGTACACTTATGTTACGTGTTGTTAATGAAAATGCCTTTCCGTTTTCCTTGAGGAATGTGTGTTGTATGCTGTATGTTAAGTGAAAGATGATTTTAGCGGATTTATGGTATCTTCAATGTTATACCTGCCTCTTTGGTCTAGTAATCGCAAGCGTGGTTATTGTATTTGTCTATTAGATAATTCATGATAGCAACTCGTAGTTTGGATCCGTCCGCGATAAATGATAATAAACTCGCTCCCTATTACATGAGACTTAATAACGGCATTGTAGAAATGTGGAGGTATATAATATAAGAGTAGTAAAAAAATAAATAAAAGTAATAAAAGAATAGTAGTAGATCTCTGCACAACCCTTAGGAAAATAGCTACACGTGTGTACATATATAATGCTGTTGTTATGACGAAGTGCTATGTCAGACGCACCCAAGAAAGTTAACACCGTTAGGTACAGACCTTCCCACCTGACTAATCCATCCACCTTTGATTGTTATGTGACAGTAGGTACATAAGAGATTACACGAATGAACAAGAAAAAATAACCACAGCCACGCATTCAACTAAAAACTGTGTCTAAGTACCAAGCTACTAGAATTTATTAACATTCAAATAACTCATATGAACTATTTTAGTTTAATCTAATTTCCGCTAGGGGCGCTGCTAATTAATCTATAAAAACAAAGCGTCTTCAAAAACTATCAAACTCGGACTAGAATTACTGGAGACGTATAAACGGGGCTTTAGGTAGATAATCTTGAAAGATATAAATTCCACCAACACCTACAGATAAGCACATAAAGTGAATACGAACATTAATTCTGTATCAAGAGAAATTTCAGTTGAATGTTTTGAATACAAACGGAACGGGTGTAAACTAACGTCACCATAGACAAACGGCCTATTTCCTTTCACGCCATTTGTCTAAGGACAACTCCACACGAACGATTTTCTACGTCACTGCGTTATGTCGTGGCGCTGACGTAACTGAAATAGAATTGTTCTTATAACGATTTTCGTCGATTGGATAAGACATGTTTTCTCGGTTATTGGGTAGCAATTGAGACAGTATTGAGTTCTGGGATATATAAAAAGTTAAGAATGAATAGAACGGTGTTAGAATTGAATGAATTTCAATATACAGAGAGCGACATAATCAGTGTTAACAGCCAATGACGATATTTTTTTTATTCCTAGTTTATCTTGAAAAATGATTGGCCACTTGATACGACACGATCACTTCTTCAAGACAATTTAAGAAGGAAAAATTGAAGGAAAGAGAGGAAGAGGAAGACCTAGAACAGGCTTTGCACAACAAGTAAAGGAGAAAGTAGAGGTAGAATCGTATCAAGAGGTCAAAACGAAAGCAGAAAACAGAGAGCTGGTGATTGGTCCACCAACAAGAGCTAAACTCTTAAATTAAAGAAGAATAAAAAGGTAGTTAGCCTATAAATAAAATCACGGCATCGCCTATTTAATATATCGTTCAAAAAAGATCTTGTGGACAAGTCCAAAAATTTGATAAGCATATTTATCAATCATATTGGTATCGCCTGGAACCACAAATAAATACCTGACCTGTATATAAGATATATAAATCCTAAAACTCGATATGTAGCTGTTATCGAAAGTGGGGTTTTTTCGATCCTAACGAATATTACGATTGTAGTTAGTTTCGATTTGATCCATCGCTCGATCTGGCGCTAGTGTCGTATTCAAGAGTACGGATTGGCATTCATTCGAATTAAACTCGATTGATTCAGAACTCGAAATTGTCGGAAGTAAGCCTCCTTTTAAATCAGTCATACCATATATATACATATAGTCAAGATGTTATGAGAGAATTTCTACACTTTCTCTAAATATAGGTAGGTAGGTATATCGAAATAACATGTTGTTCAGTACATATTATTTCGATGGCTGCCTGTCACTACATTTCACAAAACTTTGAATATTGAACTGACCTGACATTAACGCCAACATTACACATTCTCGTACTGACCTCGTTCAATGATAGCTACTAAAAGCTTTTGCAAAGCTATTGAAGTTAATTAAATCGAATGTTTTTATTCATTTACACTTTTATATTTATGTGTTGGTGGTATTATAACTATTTACAATGCCTAGAGTCATTCATCAAAATTTTACCAGTGATAACAATGATATCAATAGAATATTATATGAATTGCCATACAATTCTGATGAAACAGCTATACATTAGTAGGATTTCTAACGTTCATTTCAATAGAATTTAACGACAATGTAAAATATTGTGAATATTTCAGAAACATCTTTTATTTTCATTAAGTATCAATGATAAATTTGATAACGTTATATTTTACAGCGATTAATCATAGTCATATAAATCGGAAAAACGTCACATAACATTGTTTACATTGTTGTTAAGTTCCATAAAAATTACTTTACCACTAGTGCCATTCGATACTTCAACCCACAACAATGTTCTACAAGTACCTACTTTAGTTATGCCAGACCACCTCATAAGAAAAAGTCGAAGCAAAAGCAAAAAGTAAGCAAATATACCTTACCCCTAAGGACGCCCGCACAGATACTACATTGGCGCGAAAACAAAACAAAATGGAGCGAAGCAGATATTTATCAGTAAACAAAGCAAAGACATGCGTGCATTAATTCCTGTAATTTATAATCAAGTTCGTACAACCCGTATTGGATATACAGGCTGGATTTAAGATTCCAAATTCAAAGTACGTGAGAAAAATGTTAATGAAATGGAATGTTTGTGGAATACTCCGCGTTTCTTGGTAAAAGTTCGCAAGTAGAATGGTGAACATTGTTTGAGGAATTCTGAAAAAGTTAGGGCTAGAATTAAATTATATAGCTTTGAATGCTAAATCTCTCTAACTATGAATCATTCAAGCCTTTAGAATTTTTCTGTATCGGTTCCTATTATATACCTAAATCTTTAAAAAAATGGCACAAACACTAACTGATAGCTTTTAAAGATATACGTTTCTCATCATTCTTTAAATAAATATTTACTCGAATAACTTTTGTGCGACAGGTTACACAAACAATACAAACATACTACTAATATTATCCACCCTGTATATAGAATGGGAACGCTTATGTTCGCCCGCTCACATATATCAATACCACCTACGCATTACACAAACGTTACGAAGTGCACCTTTTGTTTGTCCTGTTACCGTGCGATGGTCAGTAAAATAACATGTTACTGTGGCACAGGTGTTGGCTTACCGTTTACGAGACATATGGCAGAAGGTCACTCGTAAGCCGTAAAGTGATTAATGTATGGGTGAAATGAACGACGATATGAAAGATTTAGTAGTAGGTACGTTCATGGCTACTATACCTACGTTATGCCGAAAAATTTTAAGAAGGCAATTTCATCTGCTGTTATAGCTATGCTGTGAAAGATGTGAAATCTTTCACAGCGTAGCTATAACATATATTGGTTGAAGCTACGAAATGTGTCTGTTGCCACAAGTAAAAACACAATTCTTAGTTTTAAAACCAGTAACGGTCAGTAAGATATAAGAAGAGTCCACATATTTTCTGAATCATCATAAAATACTTGAATGGTATCATAAAACTTTTACTGATAAGGGAATGTGTTTTGGGTGTAGTAAGTGACGACTGTGGGTTAGTTTCAGATGGACAAGAAATTATAGGAGCCACTTGAACTTATAGTCATAAATTCTATATAATTGGCTATCTTCTTCTGTCGAGTCGGCACGAGACGGCACTAACACATAGAAATCGCTCATACCGTGGAAAAATGATGATATCGATGCTTACTCCCCAGAGTGTGCCAGATGAATTTAAATTTCGTTACTTGAGGAGTCTCTATCCTTGTACCCCACAGATAGACATTGTCCATTGTGTTACTGAGCACACCGACCAGGAGTGCAATTCTCGCCCAATTAGAAATAATTTTGAAATAGAGATATCGAAAAACATGGTGAAAATTCCTCGGCTACCTGTTTCCAAATTTTCTAAATATCACATTACTGATTTATTATACTAAATGGTCAAAATAGAACTAGTAATCGAACGTAGTCAAGGTTTGCATTTTTTCTGTAAAGAGTACGACTTTTTTTTAAGAGATACTTAAAAAAATGTCTTAAATGCAAGCGCGCGAATCGGTCTTTTAGTAAAGATAGTTGTTTACTAAAAGGCCGATTCAACGGAGGCAACGGGTAAAGAAATCATGTAAATTTTTTTCTTCTAAAAATCAAGGTAAAAACCGCTTTACTTACATATTGCACAACAGATACACATTATCCAGATAATTCAGTAACATAATAACATTATTTTTGTAACATTTTACAGGCAATCCTATGAAAATACGAGTGGCAATAACACGTGAAAGAATATTAAGATACATATCAAAATAACAGCGAGCAGGACAAAACTCAATTGGGGCGCAAAGTTATCAAATCATGTTTGTTTGCTGAATCCGCGATCATAAAAATTATATCACCCTACTTTATTACAATGTTTTTATTATAACAACAAACAATGTCAGGACAAGCCTATGCCCATATAGCACTCCTTAAAAAGTAGGTAGGTAATTGCGAGTTTACTTCGCCCTCAAGGCTAGTTACTCTCAAAACAAAATTATAAGAAAAAAACGTGCGCGCGCAATACAGTGAACTTCTATCGAAAACGTGGGCACGCTTTTTCCATACACTTTCACTATTTGCATTACTTAACGACGATTGAGATCCCGGGAAATTCGCTGTTTAAGTCCCAGTACATTTAGATTTTACACACTGATTATTGAGCTATTTCATAATCAGTGTAAAAGAAAACAAAAACGCATCCTACAAAAAGTCAAGAGAGTAATCGGTTGACCAAATGGACCTACAAAAAGTATGGCGTTTGTTATTTACCTTAATACATAGTTTAATTTCTTTTAAGTACTGTCGCGTGAGAATAGTTAATCAGATCATAAGACGCCGTCCGAGGAACTTTGTAAGTGAAATTACAAAGATGCTGTAAGTGAAACGTCTAGTGAGCGGACGTATAAATTCTCTATTCGAAAGAAACAATCGACCGAGTTTTATGGCGGCAAGTCCTTTGTACTTCTTTGATCATTTCAGTTCAAAGTTTGAAATGGTGCAGGTGTCACTGCAAAGTTGGAGCGGCACTAAACTTTATGTTTCGAGCCAATTTCGTTATAAATAGAGTTGGAGCAATTGAATTATTTAGTAGCCTGCTTATATAATAATCGATAGAAAATTAAAATGTACGTTTGTTATTGTTAACAGGCTCGTCCAGCTTAATTAATGATATGGAAAACTAAAAATGTTTTAATATTGCGACATTAGACTAAAATCTTGTCTGTACACCGAAATCCTTTCGAAATAGGAATAGACTCATAAAACTATTCAAGCATATATCCTCAGTGTCTGGATTTCTGAATAAATGGCAGTCGATATACTTATTCGCAGTCGGAAAAATGTTTCCACGATAATATAGGAAAATAGTAAAAAAACCAAACGGAAGCAATTCATAAGTCCGCCGAACGGATTTGTCCCAGTTGCAAAGCATCCGGTTCTTAGTATACAGGGATGTCCGAGAAACAAAAATATGAATCCTAAAGTCCGGAGCCAAATGTTGTAAAAAGGTATCATTAAAGTAACTTTAGAAACTTTCCTTTGCATCGTGGATCGTAATTTTTCGCTGCAGTGATACGTAAGGAAGTAGGACATTGTAACTTTTACTGATTTTAGTTAAGATAACATTTCTCTTGTATTATACCAATTATTTTTATGGAGCTAATGAATTTTAACTTTTATTTATATCCTGAATATAATATAACGCAGCGGTTTTTCGACCTGAAGGTCTCGATACCGATAAAAATATCAATGGATAAAAATATATGGTTAGTAAGTCGGAGAAATTGTGATATATTGTAAAAAAAAAACGTACTCAGAATAACAAAAAACATTTTCTCCAAAACATCCATCATCAAAAAGCACCAAATCCCTTCCAAAATCATGGCATATGTCAGTAAAATAACCAATATTTTAGCGTACTCCCCGTACATGTTTACCCTTGTTTTATAATCGTCATTATTTCAGGTGACATCATCCTGTGACGGTTACGTTTTGACATTTTAATGTGCCATTTTGAGTCGTACCAGTTTAATGCCAAAGCTTTTGTTGCCAGAGTGCCACTGTGCGATTTATGTTGCCAGAGACATAATTTACTGGCTATTTTCCGCGTCTACCTGAAATATGCTTGGTAAGATACAAAGTTGATGTATTGGTCGTTATTAGTTCAGAAATCGATTTCTAATAAGAAAGCGTTACTTTTCCTACTGTTTTATTTTACTTGTTTTCCTTAGCCTCGTTATTACCTATTAAAGAGATATTTATAAACTGTTTTTCAGAAAAAAGATTGTCTGTCAAAAGTCGATTTAGCAAGAGTTTTTTTGAAGTGAGCGTTTGAAAATCTTCTTAAGCACCCTTAGCGCTAGAAACGTGTCAGTGAATTATTTTCACAATCAGCAGATTGCACTTTTCGTGTTATATTCATCACGGATTTACTTGTGAAAACCACATAATTAGTCGAATTAAATATTTGACATTTACTCCTTACCGTATTATGATACTGAACTACAAGACCACTTTAGAAAAAAACTATCAGAAATCTCTGTTTGTCCTACATACTTTAAGAGCCAGCTAAACCGCAATCTTCCTCGCAAAGTGTGCGGTATTGCAATAGGTGTATAATTAGAACGGGGATCGAACATGTAATGAGCGGAGCGGACGTTAATTGCAGCTACGATTTAAATATACCCGCGTAAGTGCATCGACCGCATTCGAGATGGAGTTCACACGTTCAATAGTAGCGGTTGTGTTTTGTTTGGGACAATAGAGTTAGGCCCGTATTTTAAACTAGTTAAACCCGGCCAAGCATCGCTCAGTCTGATTATTTGGGAAGAAAAATATTATTGATTATTAGGGAAGTAAATAAAAGTATAATGTGATACATATACTTAGTAATTTGTCAGACCAAATTGTTTATATTTAAACTTCTTGAAACGCTTAGAATTTTAGAACTTTGGAATAAAATGTATATAAAAACTCTCTTATATAGAAATCCAACGTTGTTTAAAAATTGCAAGTTAATTCATCGATTGCTTTTCGAGTTTTGCGGACACAAACATACGGAAGCTGATTTTTTTATATAAACATTTTCTTCTTAGAACCTTTATCACATGAGTAGCTGTATATGTACACATATATCTGTCAACTTAATTTAATATACAGTATGGCTTATTAAATGTTACATAATCTCGTGTACCGAATAAAATGGAAATAAAATAAAAATACTTCTTAATCACAAATATATATATATATATGAAAAGAGATTAAGATTCCCCAAGTGCAGAAAAGTGTGTAGGTACATAGGTATGCACGAAATTATTTTAAGTAGCACTTAGTATTTATAAATGGAACAAATCTTTTTCTTTTTAGTAACTTCACAAAAATTGCGTCAGCCGCTATAAAGAATTTTACTTTAAAGTACAATCACCGTCAAACTTGCCATTGCCAATATCACAAGTGTACGTATAAAAATAAATCAAATAGCAATTTATTTCGGCCGCGCTATCGTTAGCTCGCTCCTGTTGACCTAGAACGCTATGAAATATGAACATCGTTCATATCCCAACGAATCCACGGAAAGAACCAACGGCCCACGGTTCCGCTAAAAAGCCACAAGCTTCGGTAGTAATTGGAAATGGTATTTATAGACTCGCTATTATTAGATTTCTATGTATAATAAATAGCAGGTTATTCGGCTTTTACGAAAAGTAAATTTTTAGATCACAATACTTTATGACACCTTTTTTTGATAGCCTTTGAGATACATATTAACATTGGCTACCTGTGACGACTGTGTTATTGACGTCACTAGAAGATTTAATTATACAAGGTGGCAACGATTCAATGGAACAGGAAATAAATTAGTGTTGTATATTCCATGAAGCTTTCAAGGTATAAACCCTGACAATAAACAGTGAAATTAAAACTCACAAGATTATCGACATATTTCAATTTTTCTAGGTAAAATTAGCCAAGTATGAAACGGTCCAAACCTTGTTAACATTCACAATCATATAAATTAACGTTAGGACACATTTAACAAAGTAAAATTAGAACAGAACAGTTAATTTATTAAACCGGTTTGCTACATTAACTTGTACTGAAATAATAAAAGGAATTATAACACGAACATTTCGCGTGGCAAGACACGATTAATTATGAGATAAAACATAACAATAATAAAATTATCGATTTAAAAATCGATACGTTTGCCGACAGCAAAGTTTAAGAAAGCACTGAATTTAAATGAGGCAATATCCAAAAGGCAATATAATTAATGAGAGTAAACAAAAAACTGAACTATGCCAGTCGACGGCTGCTTAATGAGACAGTTTAAACAATTACTGCAGCCACGAAGGATCGACAATGAACCATTGTTTTTCATACGCCACCTTCCCCCAGGACACAATTAACGGTGATTATAGTAATTATGGAAGTATTTTTTTTACTCTGGCGTGATAGGATCGCCCATGTTGGACCACACGCACAAATATTTGATGAAACATGTCGCCAGCGTTTAATTATTTCGCACTATGATGGTGGGTGGCACAATTACGTGAAACACTTAAATGTTCTGTGTTAACATCTTGGTAGGTGGTACGGAGATCGCGATGCAAGTCTGTTTTATACGACAGTCATAAAATATTTCGGTCCAATTAACTTTTGAATAACAATAAACTGCCTCATTGTTCCAGTGGTAACAATCGCGGCTGCTGAGCTTGAGGATCTGGATTTAATCCTGAGTAATGCTAATAAAATGGAAATTGTTATGCTCAGTAACAGCCGGAGTTTATAAATGTGCCCAGTAGATGGCAATAGACTCGCCACTGATTACTCAATAAATGCATCGGCATAATGTGCACATAAAACACTACCAGTAGGTATCCCTGTTGGTGTAGGTTAGGCCCCCTACCTAACCCTTCATGGAATACAGGCGTGATAGTATATTATGTGACATTTGTGTTAACTCAGATACCTACAAAACCGAACAGAAATAGTTTTAAAGAAATATCTTCAACTATCCGTAATTAAGTAATTACGTTATTAGAGTATTAAACTGTATACGAATTACGATACGGTCCATTAACTTGAGACGGTCTAATGGATTGACAAGTGGTTACGCGACACACGCGATTCAAATATAGGCGATACAGACAAAACACTATCGAACACTTGAGTAATTTGAATAACTCTTACGTTTAAAACTTCAATGATAATGACAAAAGATAAACGGCGCTTACGACCTTCGACGCCCTAACCTTCATTGTAGCCTTTTGTGAACCCCAGACGGGTGCCACGGACTATAAAGTATAAGAGCCCTTACATATTACGATGTGTATCGGCGAATATCATACGCGTTGTAGCGTATACATGCGATATGACAATATCGATAAAATCTGAACGCATGTTCCCCACGAAAACAAGGGCACAGCAACAGTGGTGTCTCCTCGACCGTTTTGTTTGGAGTTTGTAATAAAATATTTTATGTGAAAGCTCAATAAATACAGCTTGTATTTTATTGCTGTTTAAGGGTAGACTCGGCATTTCATTACTGAGCGTCTAACACTCATATTACATGCCCTGGTAAATATATACAGGGTGACTTATAATCAGTACTGAAGCTTCTTTGTTCTACGTCTTCAGATAGATTTAAATTACATTTTACGCAAAGTGTCTGCTTCGGATGGCGTTGTTGCCGCTCTAACATAGCTCATATTTAAAACCTTCCTTTGTTTAATTGCAATGTCAGTTACAGGAGTAACTTTAAAAGCGTGATATAACTTAAATATAATTATGTTTGTAATTAAAACTGAACTTAAAACTGAACATAAACCGATTACGAAATAATCTGGTAACGAGCAACTAAAACCACCTGTATATTTATTATTTGATACGCGCGTTATAATTTTATGGCATTGCGCATGAGGAATTGATCTCAAACACGCAAGTGGAGTAAAAGTTATCCTTAGAAAACTTAACATGCACTAAATAAATACAAATTACAAGTCGACTTATCAAAACAACTATCTTTTGAATGACGATTTTCCGATTACGAAGGTGCATAAATATTACATTTGTTTTGCATACAAGGGGTTCGGAACATGTATTGGGTCTGAAGCTTCGCATTTCCGTACAAATATTGTGAATCAATACTGCGAGTTGTGCCACAGCGCAGTAAAATCTTCATTTGTTTTGTATCGTTCACCCAGTATGTTCATTTTAATGAAGGGTTTTAATTAGCATGTGGCAAGTTAAATGTGTTAAAGAGCTTGGAACGTACAGGCATTAATAGCTTTATGCATTGAAGCCATTCAGTTCTATTGATTTACGAGCCGGCTTTGAGTGGGCGGTGATATGTGCCCTCTCAGCCATTTTCCTCTTAAGCGAGGCATGTTAGCTCTAATTTATTAAGTACCCAGCTACCCAGAGGCCTAATGCGTATAATACGGGTAAAGTAAATTACTATAAATCCATTGGCATTTACTCCTACGATTAGTTAGGCTAGCACGGAAAGAAACAAGGAACTGAAGATTCTATCTTCAGTTCCTTGTGTGCCTGAATAAGTTCATTGTTTTCTTTCATTTAAAATTTTTAGTCTATTTATTGTGTATAGTATAATAAGTATTTACAGCCTATTAATATAATAAATAATCTCAAAAAAATATTTAATATAAAATCCAAACATTATACATAGGTACATTTTACACATAGTAAGTTTTTTTCTTTTACATCCAATGCAATAGAAATTAAACCTAATTTAGTGCAGATGCGTGACATTTTTGCATACAAGCAATATTTCTTGTAGTACAGTACTCATATTTTACTGACACCCATCAACTCGTTCGCGCACCTTCACGATTGAATGTACTGATGAATAAATATAATTGAACGTTTCAACGTGTAGATAGGTATTATACAGTATACAGTATATTAGTATTTGCATGACTAAGTTCGTAATTATACGGTATATACAGGAATACAGAACACTTATCATAATTTGAAATACCTGTGGAATGATGGATATGTAAACATGGCGGAAACAGCGAAATACTGCATAACAAGCAAATCATAATTAGACAGAGAGATATTACTATCTATAGTGAAATTGTAAACTTTAGATATTTTTTTTACAGACTGGCGCAGGAGCTCTATAGCTGGCATTTCCAAAGAAAGACCTATGTCCAACACTGGATGAAGTCGGGCTGTGGATGATGATGATGAATTGAAAGCACGGTCTCCCGGCTCTTAGCTGCACAAGAAGTTGATGTACCAGAATAAAACCTGCAATACGAAGCGCAGAAAACTAAGCGCTTAACCACTGTGATAAAACTGCCATGTCGTACAAATTTGTCCGGTATTTTGATAGTTTAACTGTAAAGACAGACAGAGAAATTTATGCCGCCATATATGTAGGGGCAGCAATACGTGCTCCGCGTCATAAATAATATTGTAACTGCAAGCCAATACGGCTATTAGTCGCTAGCGAGCATGCTACGTGTAAGATCCTAAGTTTGATCCCCGAGAATAGCAGTTTTACTGTTTGAGCAAAGTTTAGAATTGTGTCATTGTCTTGTGAATAGACCTTTGTCCCAGCAGTGGGAGAGCAACGGTTGAATAAAACAAAAATAATAGAAAACACGGAATAGAGTCGCAATTTTTTTTTTTTTCTATGTAAAGTTCTCTTTGGTGAGTGTAGTCCTCCAACGCGCACTTGGTCAGCGTGGTGGACTAAGGCCCTTCTCCTTTGAAAACAGGCCCTTGCTCAACAGTGGGATAGTAATGGGCTGACATTATTATTATTATTATCGACGACACAGTTGGCGCAGTGGTTAAGCAATTAGCTTTCAGCGCTACGTGTCGCGGGTTCGATCCCGGCACGGAACAAATATTTGTATGATCTACAGATAGTTGTTGCGGGTCTGGTTGTGTGTGCATGTGACATGTATGTTTGTAAACTGTAACCACGATACAGTAGAAATCCTAGTGTGGGGTAAAGTTTTTTAAATAAAACAAAAAATATATATATAATACTGTACTACTATAATATAGTACATTGTAAATTAATTCACCAACTATCATCATAACAACAGATCCTATTCAAACAAGAGAATAATATCAACAATGACTCTTTTACCAACTTTTCAGTGTGCCCTAACTCTTGTAACACTCCGCCTTTTATTCTTCATTCACCTTTCTAGGTCGCCTCGCTTTCGACCTCAGATATTATGAAATATTTTATCAAGAGAACTATTTAAGTCGTTTAGAAACAAAAACATTTTAAAAATATTCGGCGTGGCAGGAGGCTAAAGAATTTATGAGGTACCTTATATTTCAGTGCAGCTTTTTAAACGTCAACTGATGTTACGTAATAATAGCATTAGATATACGGGGTGATGTTTTTAACAAAGGATGGTTTTTCCTATGTACTTTTTAAGTTACTTAGTTTAGGTTCATTATTATGTGTTTAAAATCCAACATCAAATAGGGTGTTGTTTATGGTCCATGAATACCCTCAGCCACCGCTAATTCATCTGAAATGACTTAAAATCAAGATTTTTCGAAATTCCCACTTGAACCGCTATTATCGCGGGTAGCATCGTGTAGCGTTCTCTAGTATGATATATTTGGAATGATAAACGATTTTTTATGCTTCAATATACTATCAAAAATGTCATTTGTGTCATTTGAAACTATAATGTTTTTACAAAAACAAAGTCTTTTTAACAAAAAATCTTTTCACGTGGTTCAAAACACGAGCGCAACTAGTATAATACAATACAAAAGTATCTTGTCTTATCATTTACTCAGCTCTCAAAACAAAAAATACGCATGCGTACATCTATCTGCCTTTTTTAATGCTTATCACTAGACATAAAAGATTTTAGATTGAACAATTTATTTCAATTCTAGCCTTCGAAGAATACAAAGACTTAATACGCCAAAAATATTTTTTGTTCGTCATTGCGTTCGCGTGGTTTTTGATTTAGTATTACGTCTTCTATAGATAAAGAACATGATATACATAATTATATAAGAAACTTTTTATGTGAATAACAATAAACTTATGATTTAAGAGTTTTATAACTTTTGAGCACTGTTATTACGTTAAAACTTTTTATAATGTATAACTTTTAAGTACCCATTTCATATTTTTAGATTTTTCATGATATTATAATTTATTAAATTACTAGCAACAATTTACTAATAAAGAAAATAAGAAATTAGTGTTACAAAAAATATTAAGTATGGAGATTTTCATACAAAAATACCATCCAAATTTCCGGTGGATTTTCCAAAAAAAACAATTCAATTCAATTCTTTATTTGCGTTCCATATGTTATACAGTTGGCATCTTATAAAGTTAAAACAATATATTCGAAACAATATGGACCCGGAAGGGCACAGCATAAAGAGGATGGAGAGGTTTGCAGTACATAATATTATCTTATTACCTAGTATAGTACTAAAATCTATGCTTATCACTAAAACATAAGTGTAATAACATATTATATTCTTCTCTTGTTGTGTGTGTGCGTGTGCGTGTGCGTGTGCGTGTGTGTGTGTGTTTGTATTGGTATTTATTGGTATGGGGTTTTAGGAGTATGTGCATTATTTTTTATTTCTTGTATTATTACGAAAAAAAATTAAAAAAATCAGCCAAATTGGTCGAGCCGTTCTCAAGTGACGATCTTTCATACATGCGGCAATTGATTTTTATTTATATAGTAGATGATTGATTCTGTAAATGTCTTCATCATTTCCGTTGCAAAATGGAATAAAACCTAGTGTAGCCGTCTAGAGATTTATTTGATATTACATCAAATAAAATTACGTATCCAAGAGAGTTCATCAAGTGACTGGCCTTATTAAAAAAAAAAAAAAAATATTTTAAAAAACGAACACCCTTTTCAAGTTCAGTTCACGTCTAGAGATATTACTTTACACAAGCGAAATTCTAAGTCTATGCTTTACACACAATATTTTTTTCTTATCCTGAACTGAATTTATTATATATTCTGCTCCAAAAGGCAAAACCAGGATAGGAATAATATGCTGATGTTCGTTTAATTAAAACGGCAATGTTCTTTAACATTCCAAACATGTTCTAACCCAAAGCTTTGTTCTAGCTAGTCGTTTGGTCTGTCTGAATCCACCTTACCATATTCAATAGGAACCTAACTACTACAACTTGAAACTCCTAAATGTTTTAACAGTTTTTTTAATGTTTATACAAAGTACGGAATCTGTTACAAGAGAAATAATATTTTTATGTTTTGGATACCCTGAAATGGTGGAAAGAAATCATCTGTTCTCTACAAATAATTTAATATTACTCGACATAAATGTACTAAACAACTGATTTTATTTTCGCGATTTCAGGGTTGGCCCCTATTAAAATTTGTCCATATTGATGAGTGTACTCATCATTCATAACCCCTTGACAGACTAAAGTTTAGCTAAAAGTTGTCATACAAAATGCGTTAACGTTTTTACCTCACTAAACATGAGCTGATTTTGCTGATTTTTTTTATATGTTACAGACACTACTTGTGTCTGTAACATATAAAAAACGAACGAACTAAGTCGTCACGTTTTTGTTTTTTTGATAATGTTTATATATTGAGCAGTAAGTAACCCTCAAAAATCTTCCTTATACTTATCTCGAGAAAATTATAAAATTAATCAAAATTTTGAAAAAATCAAATCTTTTCGACCATTTTTATAATCTGACAAAACGATAGAAACCAAAATCAAATAAATTCGTTAAAATTTAAATGTAAGAAACGTTGTGTAACAATTTTGTCAGAAGCCGGCAGCTAAACGATACTCTTAAGGGAAGATAGGACCTCTTATTTTAAGTCTGGGATTCCATTACTCAACGCTGATATTACCTGAATGCTGCACGCAACAACATACTGAACAGTCAATAACTGACATTGACACATTTATAACAATATGGCAGTACGAGTATATCTGAAGGATGTTTTAATACCGGACGCAATCAAGGCTGGGGACATAAAACCTTTGTTTCACAACCATTATGGCAGCGCAGTAACACCATTGCAGGGTTTACACTTCTGTTCAGTTTATGGAATATGCAAGGACGTTTATTGGGCTACTAACACACAGCATTAAATTGTAGGTCGTAGAATTTTTGTGGTGTATGTGTGACTGCCCGTGCTGAGCCTTTTCATTTTCATTCCTGCTTCTTCAACTTTTTGCTATGACTGCTCCAGGTCGTCATGTTACCGCATAGGACTTGGCGGGCAAGTCGCGAACGAATCTGGATATTGCCCGCCTGTCTTTTAATTTTCGTAGTACCAAATTAGACGTATCTTTACTTCAAATGCTCGAAATGCCATTGTGGTTGGATGCAGTCGATATTTTAGAGAATTTATTCTATTGAGAAAAACACTAGGTATCTCTAATAGAGAATCTATTTTGAAGAGCGCGAAAATTGTCCTCCTGGACGCTTTTGGTCGGTCGACCTTGTCGGCGATTTCCTCCACGAGGCGAGTGAGTCTAACTTAAAATAAACCAGAGAAAAAAATACAAAAATCATTTGACCTAAAATATGAACATCAAAAGATACTAGAACCAGTAATAAAAGAAAAAGATTTCAGAAGAGACATGTAGTTACATAATTAGTTAATTCTTGTTCTACCTAGATAACGTTAGGATACGACGCTTCATGCAAGGCTGAGCAATATTGGTACTATAGGGACCAGGAATAAAACTGCTGTTAGAATATTCAACCCTGTATTAAATGCTACGAGCTCCGAAATACAATTCTTATTATTTTTTAGTCAACGTCCATCACTCAATTATAAATATTGACGTTCCTTCAAATACCTATTCTTTTTCATCGGTCACCAGTCTTTATTTCAAAGACTGTATCCTAATATATAAAACCTCTACAGTACCTACTTCGTTACGAAGTGGGAGCTGAATAAAAAAATCAAGCTCAGTGTTATTATTCATTGTAAAATGATGCCCTGAAAAACAGATTTGAATAAACCTACTCGTACATTTAATTCCTATTCCGTTAACATTTATTGCATGTGTTATTAATATATTTTCGTAATAAACTAGTTTTATTTAGCCACTAATTTAAGTAATAAGGACTTTCCTATTAATACTACTGTGACTAGCAGTAGGTACATAAAAAAGTTTTTAAATAACATTTTTTTTTTTATTATTATTATTGTGAAAAAAATTATTAAATATACAACTTTTGTTGGACTTTTCGTTTCGAACTTTCGTTGTGTCATTTGTTAATGCGAGCAAATTATCGAGAATTAAAAAAAAAAAGACTGACATTGGTCGTAGTACGTCGTAGTACGTGGTACGTGAGGTCCTGTGTTCGATTCAAAGATGCAAAGTCTGGTTTGGTTTCTCTACATATATGGAAATTCTCAGTAGCAGGACGGAGTCTGGAACTGCACCTGGTATAGGACTCAACAACGGTAACAGCAAAATGTTGGCGTACAACAGAACACCTCTGCCTAACCCTTTGGAAAATAAAGGCGTGATGCTATGAAGATAAATAAAGTACTCATAGTCAAGCAAGATTCATTAACAAGTTCAAACATCGTATCGTTATAGTTAGTCAATTAATTACTACGTAACATCCGTTTCCGACGAAATTACGAATCGCTTCAAGTCTGTTGTAGTCTTGATTGAAGGCTCATTATATATGAGTCGTCTAGTTTCAAATCCCGCTAAAACGCTTGATTATATTATATTATATTGGTCTAGTGGTTGCAAGCGCGACTACTAAGCGTGAGGTCCTGGGTTCGATTCCCGGGTCGGGCAAAGTGTTATTGGGTTTTTCTGTATGGAAATTCTCAGTAGCAGCCCGTGCTCACGCCTGTATTCCCCGAAGGGTTAGGCAGAGGTGGTCTATTGTATACCCACATTTCGCCGATTCCATTTACCGGACACAGTTCCATGCTCCGCGTTGCTAATGAGAATTTCCATTTAGATAAACCCAGTAACACTTTTCCCGACCTGGGAATCGAACCTAGGACCTCACGCTAAGCAGTCGCGCTTGCGACCGCTAGACCAATGAGGCATTCAAAAGACAAAAAAACATCCAGTTATGAAAACCCTATAACAAGGGTGGCCAACTTGATAAGACTCAAGATCTACTGTTTACTGACTAAAACTCCGTGCGATCTACCAATTCCATAATCAGTAATATATATTCACATCACATATTAAAATTATACAATGTATAATTAAAATTGTATATTTAATTCCGAGTTAAAAGAGGTAACCATGGAGTTTCTTGCCCGTTCTTCTTCTCCATTGGAAATAAACACTTTGGAAAGTGGCAACTAGAGCCTGACTATTCATAAGTTCCTGTAAATAGTTTACATGAATAAATATATAGGTATTTGAAATTGAATTTGAATATATTTTTCTTGGCCTTGCCACGAACGACTGGACTTATAGCCGCGATCGACCGGTCGACCACCCCCAAAAACCCAGACCCAAAACAACTATCTGTAGATCATAAAAATATTTGTTCCGTGCGGGAATCGAACCCGCGACATGTAGCGCAGAAGGCGATCCATTAACCACTGCGCCAACCGTACCGTCAAAAATATAAGTTTAGTAGAATAAAGGGGTCATTTTAGTTGTAATATAAAGTGCAAATATTATATAACTAACCTCTTACATCACCCACTTAAACACTAGTAAAACTTATCAGTCCACCTGCCTACCCTTCGTGTTTTTAACAGTAATTATTGATGAAGAAAAGCTTACGGCACGGCGTAAAGGCATCCACTTTTCTACTCCTCTTCTAAAATGCATAAGGATTGAGCGATATTACCGATCGATTTCTCCTTTAATAAATTATCTGACTGTCAGACAATCCGTTAAACATCGACGTAAAACAATATTAAGTTTCGACAAACTTCAATAAAGTGTGCGTCATAAGTTTGTCATTTGTTTTACTATATAACATCGGGACAAAATACACTTCTTTACCTTTACATATAAAAGTAAAAAGTGTTCTAGTACTTAAATGTATTCGTATTTCTTTCGAAAAGCAAACGTTTTCGCCTAACAGTAATGTACACCTACATAAATTTTGTTATATCTGTTTTTGTCTGTACATACATTATGCAGTGCCTTCGTACTTTTTTCTCGCGAAGTAAAAAATTTAAACAAAGAAAAAACTGAAATGAAGCGAGGTTTGAAACAAAATAGGATTTGCGCAAACGTTTCATTACGTCTGCAGTCTGTAAGATGTAGCGTGGCCAAGTTATTTATTCTGTGTGAAATTTCGGCCGGTCGGTAGGTTAATTTCTATGCAAATGCCCTCAAATGGGGTTTGTTACAGCCACGGGACGGCACGGGCGCCCAGTGCCCGGCTCTGTACGGATTTGGACTTTAGATTATGCAGCATCTGGCCCACGACCCATGTCGATACATGCTCCATACATATCCGGCTCATGTAAGAGGTTAATTAATGTCTCGTATAGAAATATAGGTTACTACGGCTTAACATTAACGTGTGTTATTAGGCGGTAGATGTTTAATAATGATTTATAATTACAGCGAGCCATCAGTCACGCGTTATCTTGCTTAACGCTTGTTCACTCGGTGTATGTAATTACATTTTCCGAAATTAATGTTCGGTGAAATGACGCGAATTGAACCGAACTAAACCAAATTTATTCATATACAAATTAAGCGAGCTTTAGCTTGAACAATTTTGTTTACCTACAGTTATAACGATTTTGTTTGCGCGTATACGTGCGGCTACGTGCGTAGCAGTACCTTGCAAACCTAAGTTACTCGATCTTCCTAGCTACACATAATGATAAGGGGAAACAAGTGTTCAGCTTGATACAGCACAGCATTAATTTATTTTTAGTTTATTTTAGTGTTCCCACTACCATTCGTATCTTAGCCCATATCCAATCTTGTCTAGATGACAATTAGCTTATTAAAGGCCACGTCGTAAAAATAGAAAGTTGCTCATAATTTTCCAACATTGCCGTCAAAAGTTCCTGTTATGTTATGATAAGCGTTCATACTAATTTTCTAGAACTCAACACTGCACAAACTTGGTTTAAGCTAACGTTGCACGTACGTAGTTGTGAATAAATTATGTTGCTCACGGCACACTCTCTCTCTATTGTAACGTACAGCTTAACTCTAAAAACATGTAGTTGCACTACATATAATATAGGTATGTACTGGAATTCTAGGTGTTGTCTATGAAATGCAGATAATAGAGTAGGTCATGGATTTAGATATTCAGGCCACATATTCCAGTATTTGAGTATAAAATTCTCTTTTTTCTTCTACTTCTACATGTCTTGAGCAAATGAAATCCATGTCATGTATGATAAATATTTTTAATATTACAATGTAACTTAAGGTTTTTGCGAAATAGACTTTAGTTTGGTCTGTACAATCAATATCTTATATCTCTAAGAATCTTCAAGGCGAACGTGAATAGGCACTATTTGAACTTCAGGTTCATCAGGTGAGGCCAAACGTACCTACCCAAATTATATTTACGAAAAAAAGAAAGATTTTATTCATACAAGTCGAACGTACTTTAGAAATAACAAACGTCACAATTTACGTCTATAGAAAATCTAGGTACTGCGATGATTCACCTTATTTTCTCTCTTGTTTCGATTGCCAGTCCTACAACAAAGTACAACATCTCATTACTATCTCATCAATAGCAATCGTATCTTCATTACTTACATCGGCATCTAGTCGATTCTAAATCAATATAAGGCTCGCTACACACCAACCGACATCAGCGCAACATTACGCCTGGGAGCGTTCATCAATTCTCTTTATGGGCACTTTCTTTCGCCATTGTCCCTATCAGCGGGTGTTGGGTGTCACGTTAAATTTTACGACGCAGACTCATTTGTGCTCTACTGTCAGTCATTTTCGGCTGTTCAATAATCGACCTCGTTTCATCTTCGCTTCATTTTCTCGAAACATTGAACGAGTCTCGGCACATTTGTGTAAGATATTGCGATGTTTTACATGGTTGAAACATAAAGTTATGACGGAGATGTGTAAAGGGTTTTATGCACAGAAAATTACGTAACGTTAAAAAAATGTTAATGTTATGGTTATGACAGGTAATCCAACTTTCTAAGAATATAATTATTTTGTATAATCGACGTAAATGATCAACCACAAGTTAATTAGAATCAAAACTTGATGTACAAACGACAATTCTTAACAACTGCACGAAATCAACTTTCAAGTTTCACCATTTCGCAAATCATTAGTAAAACATCTCATTAAAATAATCTCATCGGTCACGTACCTACATTTCCTACGTTTTATGTATTATCTGTGTTATTAAAAGTGGTATTCCTCAACCGTTTTTATCTGTAATCTTGAACACAACCGCAATCAGACAAAAGTAGGTCGGGCCGCGGGAAGGATTAGGTAAAATTTAAGTACCGGAATGATTTAAGGGCTGAGGCGCCACACGGCACAGCTAGGGCTGGCCAGTGGCCCTATGTTAAATAATTAACTTGCTAAGTACAGAAAACCCGATCGTAAAAGCAGGTGACTCCTTGGGAATGGTGCCGTCTTGTTTGCGACCTTAGCCTTTCAAGTCAATGACATCATTATGATAATTTTCAAGAAATACAAGTAATGGGGTATTAATGATTCACCATTTTATAGAGTAACAGGTTGACTCAACTTGGGGCGGATATTATAATCGTACAAGATTGGAAACTTGGCTCATCTTAGGTAAGTACGCGGGCCGCGCGGGCGGTCTTTTTTAAACCAAACTTTCAGATCTGGATATGTTCTAATCATTCATTATGCACTAAGTAGATACCTATATGTGTGTTTATTTATTATGTCTAATTCAGAATGTGTTACTATTTTTCCTTTTTTAAAACATTGCCCCACATTAGGAATAATTCCTGTACCGTGGGTGCGTTTCCAAACACATATATTCACATACACAAACACCCAGACCCGAAACAACTATCTGTAGATCATACAAATATTTGTTCCGTGTGGGAATCGAACCCGCGACACGTAGCACAGCAGTCAATTTCTCAACCAATGCGCCAACCGTGTCGTCGAAGTTTATTTTGAGTAGTTTTTTTTTTCTCTCTATAACGTTAAACTGTCAACCCTAAACAGCCTACAAAGTTTTATCTGACCGTGGCACAACGAGCGCTAAGTATAATCCTAATTAATTAGCAGACAGAATGCGGCTCAGATATTACACGAACATACACTGGGACACACGTATCCTTACCATAAACAAGGAACATAAGCTCCAAATGTTTGCTGTGGCTGCATAAATTATTTTTGACCAAAAATATTTTTTGTTTAATCCTTTTTACAGATTGTGACATATTTTTTACAGGTTTCTAGGTTTAGACACTGCTAAAGTTAAATATCACACAGCGCAAACTTAACCATAAGATGTGACGCTTATAAATACTGATAGAATTATCAGTTGCTCGAAAAAGAATCGCTTTACGTCGCTCGGAGCGGAGCTATACAAAATACGGGAAAAATGGACACGAATAACTTTCTAATGATGAAAAGTGACCTTTAAGTAATAAAACCACCATAAAATAAGTAAGTAACTTTGTCGGCCTATCTGTATTGCAGGTCTTTTTAGGTTCAAATGATCACCTGATTGTACTAACTCGTTGTATGCTAGTAGAAAGATAACGCGAGACCCAAAGAAGTTTTATTGTACATTGTGTACATTTAACAAATAGGCAAAATGTACAAGGAAGAGGTATTAATGATGTATTGATGATACCTTAAGTGAGTCATTGATATTTCTAGGCTTATAAAGATGATGATGGAGCCAATGAACTATCGGAATAGGTGCTTATGTATGTGCAATTGTAAATGTGATATTATGTAACATATTGTAACTGTAAATAATCTTCACGTAATATTATAAATGTGTTAGTAAGTTTGTTTGTTAACTTTTCACGCCTAAACCACTGAACCGATCGTCATGAAAATTTGCATGTACATTGTCAGGGGTACAGAAAATTACATACCTTTCATCCAGAAAAAAGTAATGTTCACGAGGGAAAGAACAATAACTTTCGACAGTCAAAATTGCTTTAAGACGCTAGATGGTGCTACATGTGACCCGAAAAAATGCACGGGTTCGTAATTAATGAGGGCGAAGCCGCAGGCGGAAGCTAGTAAAAGTATAATTAATCAATCTTTACATGCCACCGAATTAAAACTGATTTTGACGCGGCTCATTCGCGTAGCCAGAATCGAATATTCCGTAGGTGCCATTTGCCTCTCAGCTATTCTTAAATAGCACGTGTTCATTTTCAACTCCATTGCGTTTCTCTATACATAGAATAAGCGTCATATTATAGTATAACTTCCGATAGCTTGTTATATTAAGCGCGTTACTCAATCCGCGTCATCAAGCTGAGAGTCCAGTAGCTTAACACACAAACATTCAATTGGAGGGCATTAATGGGCATGTTCTACGAATGCGAAATAGACCACCACCCTGGATAATTTCATTGAATTCTACAAAATATGTACACAGAGTGGTAATGACATAATATAAATTAAAATACGATCGCCACGAGTCAATCCAAATACATCAAAATTCAAAAATCGGAAATTTAAGCCTCAATGTTGTATTACTTCTAAGTAGCTGATTAACCGCATATTTTATATCGTTTTACATATTTTACGCATGTAGGCAAATTTTAATTGTTTCGGTATGTCTAACCTAGACTCTAGATGAATGACCTAGTGAACTTGTCTAGAGAACTAGTACAAATTGATAAAGAAAATAATAAAAAATATGTTGTGTATTCCCTTAAAAATAAATTAAAAGTTAGTATAAACTTTAAAGCATGGATAAAAGGTATAGTAATGTTCAGGATATTAATTTATGACATGTGATCTGATCATGATTTATTTTTAGTACGCTCACGCCAAATACGCTGTTTCATTAAAGGTCGCTCCAGCTTCCCACCCTGTATACATTGAAAGATACTTTAAAACTACAACGTCGAATAAACTCATTAACGTTTTAGAAAGTACACATTCATATTCCGAGAAGTGTCCAAAACTTATACGGGAAACTAAAACTGTGTTATCGAATTTTCCTTGCTCAACTAACTTATGAACTAACATTAGTATTCTAAACGTTCTATTCGAAGTAAGTTTATCTTGGTAACCTTTCTCATATATACGCTCAGAAGTTTAGTAGGTAAGGAAGCCGGTAGTCAGTTACTAGAATAGCTGGTTTTCAAATATAGCAATACATCTCAGATACTCAATATGTAAGTACAATATTATAAATTTCTAGTATTAAACAAAATACTATCCTTTGTGTTACAGTTCAGTTAGGAATAATAAAACTTATTCCATTCATTTAATATGCGTTTTACTGTACCCTTATTAAATCATGTTAACGCATACAAATTCAAAACTTATTTTAACATGACAAATTTTGTTTTACGTAACTGTCAGCATAATATGAGCACTATCTTTGAATAGTTTTGGTGACCCGAAAATAATGATAAATTAATAATATAATAATAATAAATTCAACCCATTACTGTCCCACTGCTGGCCAAGGGTCTCTTCTCATAATGAGAAGGGTTAGGCCTTAGTCCACTACACTGGCTTGGTGCGGGTTGGCGGACTACATACACCATCGAGAACTTTATGGAGCCCTCTCAGCTATCCTCACGATGTTTTCCTTCACCGGTAATAAAATACTAAAAATTACTCGAATAAATTATTTAGTATTTTAAGATTGAGATACTATATTTACAAGATATAATAATTAATTTAAATGAATTACATAATTTTTCCATTAAATAAACAAAAACTCTTCCTCTCCTACTTTTGCTGTGCCCGACAGGGACCACAATTTGATCTCACACTTTCAAGCCTACCACATAAGTACTACATTGTAGAATGCAAATTAAGTTTTGAGTATACTAAGTACCTGAGATCTCTCCCTCTATCTGAACACCTTAGCAGTTCCAGTCTATATTGTACTAGGTAGGATATAATTTGCTGCGTTACAAGCTAAAGAACGATCCATATTATTAAGTTCAACAAAGTTGCAAAAGCGAACTGACTATAGTTACTTGTTACTTCTGAATGTTCAAATCTCAACTAACCGAAGGCTTATTCATACGGTTACACAATACCTAATGTAACATTAAGACCCAATTCAAATAATGACAACCTTCATTTGACAATACATTTGTATTGCAGCAATACAATAGAACCAATCTAAATTATTGTATTCAAGGTATGATATTATTATAATATGAAGGTTTTTAATATTATTTACGTGTCTATTCTTATACTGTGGTTGGGGCTCGTAGCTACAAAACTACGAGAATGACTGATCTGCGCGAGATTAGCAATTCTGCGAGGTTGTGCAGCGTATGCTACGGTCAGTCCTTAGATTGGTGACCGTTCATCACACATCGAGGCCCTTCCGTACCTACATATTACGTTTAGCAGATAGTTCCAATTGTCATATAAATACCTATGACAGTCGTTGCGGGTGACAGCAGCCCAAAAAGTCTGACAACCGTATCTGTGTCTCCCAGTAATTGGGTAGCGGAGGTCAGATATTTAGCCGCATTTGAACATTAGACTGGGAGCCGACCCCGACGTAGTTGGGAAAGGCGGGCAGATAATATTATTATACTGCAGTTCCAAATAAGAAAGAAATTAATAGATCGCAGAACATATGACATGAGACTTACACCTTTTTAGTTTCTACGATCTTCACTAAAAATCCAGTAATTATTTGCATCATTTAAATAGTTTTACTTTGTATGGATTTTTAGCTATGGTCGTTCCGCAAGTAGACACGGTGCTTGATTAAGAACACCATCATACCACCATCACGGTGACTTTAAACAAGCAACCAGAATAAATAAAGTGAATGGTCGCATATCCCGTAAACCACCAAACACCTATAAAGTAAATAAAACTATTTACGTAATCCAATATTTATTTTCTGACAAGATGACTATATAATACTTCATTTGCATATATTCACCATCAAGCTCCATCCATTGATTAACAAAATGTGTGAGGCGTAGGCGTCAATACCAATAATGTGCATATTTAACGACGCTTATAATTAAGCCATTTCTAAAAGTAAGAAAAATGTTTTCAAAATTCTTGAGTTTGTATAATACTGTGTATAAATAATCGAGGTCTCGCTCTAATAGTCGTATACATTTTAATGTATTCTTGACTTAATCATAACAGTTCTTTATGCCTCGTTTACATTAGTCTAGCGGAGTGCAAGTATATATCTTTTTTTCCAGGACTAACATATCGACTATCTTCTAAAATTGCTATTTCTTAATCCAGTTACTTATTTTTTAATCCTATTGCCCTGAGCAGCTGAAATATAAACCAGCAAGTATCGTAACGGTACTGATTACCCAGGGTTCTGAGGTACTTAAGTGACGACAGCCAGTAAGGCCCTATATATGCACCCCAAGTCAACACTTAGATCCGTATTACAGCAGGTACCACGCGCAGTGTTGATATCTACGTGAGCAACATGTGACGTAGTTATATGAAAAAAAAAAACAGACTCAAATGTGTGCTCAAGTCTCCAAGTACCAGAGCACAGATTTGAGTACAAAACCAAATTGAAGCGATGATTATTACAGCTTGAATTTCATTTGAACGTTAGTCACTTAAGTAAGTTAGATCTTTACTTACTCAAAAGTGAGTTATGTTTACTTACACACTGGAAATTCTCCTCTGTCGTGGGTACATTTTTCAAACATACATGTCACATGCACACACAACGAGACCCGAAATAACTAACTGTAGATCATACAAATATTTGTACCGTGTGGAAATCGAACCTGCGACACTTAGCATAAAAAGCTAATCACTTAGCCAATGCGCCAACCGTGCCGTCGAAGACTTGACGTCGTTAGACTGCACACGTGTAAACGAGGCCTTAGAGTAAATTGACCGTGAAAGTCTCGCGCTTACTCAACCCATAGTCCACGATACTACGCGATTTATGCTTTTGCTTTATTAGTTTGGGAGATATTAAAACATGGTTTCCAGTCTACAGATGTTAATATTTTTATGTGGGGATTTTGCTCCAGTTTTTGTATATCGTACGGCACAATTCTGCGAGGTCAATAAACTTTACAGATTGAGATTTTACCAGAATAAAGCGTTTTATAGTACCTATACGGAAGACTGATTAAACGTGCAAATGAGAGTCTTATTCTGTCATAAAGAGTACCAGTCAGCAAAGTTCGTAATGGGATTGTTTTCCGGAGGCAGATTTACTCGACGTATAGTTACGCGGGGACTCTCGACGTGCATAAACAAATGAGAAAAGAAAGACTGTAAATGAATTAACAGAAACATTGCATTACGTAATACCCCATCCGATTCAGAAAGTGACTAAGCGTAATTGAACACCTAAATAAAGAACGCACACCCATTTCTTTTTCCAATGCGCACCCTGGGATACATTCCAGTAAAACGTTTTTGTCGAGTTTCCAGATGCATGATACGGCTTTCTCCCAATACGCTGGCAACACAATATCAAAGATACCTTTCCGGGGTCGTCGAACTTTGTTCCACCCACGCACATTAAGCCGCACCAGGCCGCACTGTGTCAACATGCACTGCAGTTTGCCTTTCTCCGTCTAAAAATCCTAAACCATGACTCATTTTATAGATCCACTTAATGCAGTGACTCATTACCTTAATAATGATAGCGATACAACCCACAAACAAAATAACAACCTGACCCATTTTGAACTTTATGGCTTTAGCAATAAAGATTATGTTAACAGCATAGATTAATAGGAAATAGTCCTCTGGGGATGCATGTTCTTTACTGGGACGACACGCGATCAACGGCGCCAGTCCCTGTTTTTACCTAATGATAATCAAATGAATTTTGCCGCTACAATTCGTTTGCTGTCCTCGTCTTTTGTAGTTGTGTAGACAGAACACTATACCTCTATAGTGTTCGTGTTTACATTTTGGCGAGTCCCTTGTTTTATTGATTCCCATGTAAACGCCTGAGGAACATTGGGCTGATATAAGACTGACGTAAATGGCAGACTGTGTACACACACGTTTTGTGTACCGAGCTGTTTCTAAAAGCGTAACTTTGTTGCTGCACACTGGTCCGAAAATACGGGGCAGATTTTCATCAGTTACGAGCGTTTTCTTAATTAAAACTCAGGTGCGGTCGCAAATATTAGGCTTGCGGTCTAGAAAAACTCTATACACGAACTTTCTGTTTAATTAAAGTAGAAAACATAATTTGTTGCACATGAAGTACATAAAATGCTAGTGTGCATGAATTGTTATTATTTTTGTAATTGTAATTACATGCAATGGGTTTTGCTCGTGAATACAGTAATTGCTTTATTCAGCTTCACTATAAAACTCGAAAAAACATAAGCAGTAACCATAACAACAATTACTTCTCACAATCCGTAAACAAAAATCTTTTTGTAATAATGCATTTTTTATTTAATTTAGTAAAAAATCAATCATCTTAACATTTATTGCTTGTAAATAATATACAGCAATAAAAGATGATTATGATGACAGAACAGATATCTGTTCTGTGATTATGATTAACAAATAAAAAATGCATTACAAAAAGTTTTTCGTAAAAACCAGTTAAATAATAATCCATAGAATTTTGAAAGTCAAGACCAGAATCCATACCAATAAAATCAAAATCAAAATGTGATCTGATCAGTAGACTGAAAACCTATTAAAAGAAACTAAAAGAAATAGAGAATTTTAGTAAAAAAAAATGAATACTACGTATGCTTAAAGAAATTTATAGTAATAAATAAAAACCTCATACAACATAAAGATAGCATCACGCCTGTATTCCCCGAAAGATTAGGCAGAGTTGTACCTACTACTATTGTACACCCACAATTTGCCGATGAATACATTGATTTTTTCCGATTGATTGAATCCCATGTAACAGGAGGCAAGCCTGTTACCATCTACCGGGCACAGTAACCTTATACAAATATCCAAAACAACTTACTGGATCATAACAATGTATTTTTAGCCGACCCGACTCCCCAATATCAACACTTTGGATATTGGTGTCTCCTTGTCGGCCGCACTCGACTCAAGTATTCTTTGCAACAGAGACTTACCACCAGAGTTTACTAACCACGAGAACACTTATTTCTTTTACCGTACTTGAAGACTTATTGTTATTAGTCACAAGTTATTAGTATTTTTGTGATAAATCAGGGTTTATACAATATATACTTATTTCGGCCGAAGTCTTTCTTTTCTTCTTAAAAAAGCATTGTCTAGCACTAGGCTTTCTCCGATATAGTGGACACAGTTTTCAAACATACATGTCACATGCACACACCCAGACCCGGAACAACTGTCTATACAATCAAGCCCACAACATATAGGGCAGAAATCCAAATATTCTGCCATTGCACGAATCACACCAACCCATAACACCAATTAGATCAATTTTAACATAAATAAGAAAGCTCTATTTTAGAGAGTCAAAGTATAGTCGAAGCGCTGTAGGCACATAATGCAGCTCTAAAGCTGAGTAGGTATTATAATCATTATTCTTTATTCTGTTTGTTTTCCTTCTTTTTTCTTTGTTCTGTTTTATATATTATTATTGTGTGCCTTTAGTTTGGGTCAAATAAACGTATTTTCTTTCTTTCTTTCTAATACGCTATACAAACAACATAACACATAGCATCACGCCTATATTCCCCGAAGGGTTAGGCAGAGGTGTACTGTTGTACACACAAATTTCGCCGATGTAATAGGGAGCGAGCCTATTGCCATCTACCGGGCAAAGCTCCAGAATCCGTGCTGCTACTGACAATTGACTGCCTCATTTGTCTAGCGGTCGTAAACGCGACTGCCGAGCGTAAGGTTCGATTAGTGTTATTGGGTTTTTTGTAGATATGGAAATTCTGTAGCAACACAGAGTCTGAAACTGTGCCCCGTAAATGGCAATAGGCTCGCCTCCTATTACGTGGGAATTTGGGTGTACAATAGTATACTCCCTAACCCTTCGTGGAATAAGGCATGATGTTTTGCTATGTAATGTTCTTCAGTGCATCAAATAAATAAATTCAGTAATAAAACGTCTACATCAATGCAACTGAACGGCGCACATGGCATAGCTTAAGCTTACAGCTGGCAGCCGAAGCTCTTTATTTATATGCACTTACCAGTTTCTGCGATTTAACGACCTGTATCAGATAAAGTATAAATAAGTAAGACATAAATCAGAAAACTCAATTTAAATATCGACACTGTTCTATTGGATTTAACCGTCCTTTTACTTTAACATTGTTAACTATTACTGGATGGTATCCAAATTGTTTGTATTGGTTAGTTTTTAACTTATCATAGCAGTGCAGTGCAGAGCAGCGATAGCCTAGCGGTTGAACGCTTGCCTTCCATTCAGGAAGGTCTGAGTTCAAACCCGGCCCGCACCTCTGACTTTTCGGAATCATGTGCGGATCAGAATTTGATTATACCTTGCGTTTACGGTGAAGGGAAACATCGTGAGGAAACCTGCACACCTGAGAGGGCTCCATAAAGTTCTTGACGGTGTGTGTAGTCCACCCACCAGCACAGTGCCAGCGTGGTGGACTAACGCCTAACCCTTCTCATTTTGAGAAGAGATCCTTGCCCAGCAGTGGGACACTAACGGGTTGAATTTATTTTATTTTATTATTTATCATAACATAGCATCACGCCTGTATTTCGCATGGTTAGGCAGAAGTGTACTACAGTATTGAGAATTTTCTTACAGAAACGAAAACCAAATAACACTCTGCCCGATCAGAGAATTGAACCCAGAAAATCACGCTCAGCAGTAGCCCTTGCGTTCACTAAAACAGTCATTATTTTAACCATATTATTTCATACGTTCATGCTTCTTCTATTTTTAGATCGCTTTTTGTCTAAAAGGCCAATCTCACAGTCTTATGGCTACATCTATTTCGAGTTAAAAAAGGTAATACTATAGAGGCCACACATTTTTTAAGAGCCTAACACACTTACCCATTGTCATTGCACACGTGCTCATTGGCTGCTTGGCAAAACGTAGTGCCACGCCATAGAAAAGAGGCAATAATAAATGCACATGTTATTCTAGCGGTATATTACAAGTTCGTTCCCGTCTATAGATGCCATTTATGTATTCATGTATATTACATAAAGGCATTGGTGAAACGTAGTCCTTTAGACTTCATCATGAATATTATATATGAATATAAAAGACGGTAGCAAAACGACAAAGCTTTGACTAATGATCTAGAGAGTGGGTCGAATGCTACCCAGTTGTATCATTGCATCCAACCTTTAGAAACCCGTTCTAACTCCATCATTACCATCTTAGCCTTTTCCCGAGTACATTGGAGTCGGCTCCCAGTCTAACCGATTGCCACTGAACATCAGTATTTAACTCGGAGCGACTGCCATCTGACCTCCACCACCCAACTACCGTGAGACACTGATAGACTGATTGTCAGACTTTTTGGGCTGCTGACACCCATAAACAACTTTCATTGGTATTTGTATGACACCCGGAACCAACTGCTGAACGTGCTTTCCGAGGCAGAGTGGAGTCAATGTGTAAAAAACGGTCACCTATTCAAGGACCTACCGCATACGCTGCTTAACCTCGCAGATTGACTAGTCCGTACGGTAGCTATGTAGCTACGTAAGTCTCTGAGAACAGAGTTGGTCGGGCTTTCCATTCTCAAATTAGAAAATTTAGAGAATGAAAAGCCCGACTAACTATAAATTATAAAATCATACCAGTTACTAAACTGTCAATAAAGACACCCACTGTATTTACGACTGGAGCCGTGGGTGGTTGGTTTATATACAACACGGTTCAGCTGACAGAGTTATTAATGCCTCCACATGTGTATGATCCCAAAGCTAAGACAAAGTTTCATTGAACACCCATTTATTCAAAGTGACATTGAACACATAGGTATCTGTGCCAAACATGATTTCAATTAGTGTCTAGCTTTTATTAACCAAAGTTACTATGCTTATCTCTTTAAAAACAAAAAGCTAATTAATGAAACAAAAGGCTTTATATCTTTCATCAAACTTTTAACGACACTTTTCATAATAAGGGTCCATTTATTCAATTTTATCACTGTCATCAAAATGTTTACTGTTATCGTAACAAACGAACTATCATAATTCAATTATATCCACGCCATTAGCACAGATAATAAACAACATTTCGTGACCGTTCGTCTGGCTTAGAGCCAAAATACTATCGCCTAAACATGGCATAAAAAAATTGCATTTATTTACGAAGTTATTTGGTTATTGCAGTTCGAACTTCCGTGCCAATCGGCCGTTGAAACCGAAATGCGCTACAAATTCAGACAACAGTTGCAATCTGCCACAATTGCTTAATACAGGATGGATTTGAACTTTGAACCCAAGCAAGCTGGAAAGTTTAGTCTACCTGATTCGAAATCTAAAACAATTTAAAGGAATATGTTAACCCAGAGTCTTTAGTTTTGCCATTCTTGTATTTTTTAAGTAAGTATCTCGATTATATATTTTGCTACCAAGACCTAAGTATAATTTTCGTCGGCGTTTCACTTACCTGTAATTACAAGAGGGCGAACCGCGAATTTCTTAAAACTATTCTACATAATTCACTAGATAGCTAAATATAATAGTTGAGGTGTTCTGAACTCATTATAATACACTAGATACTTATTTTTAGATTATCGAAACGTACCATAACACGCCTGTTTTCCCCAAAAGGTTAGACAGAGGTATACCTACTATTGGTCACACATTTCACCGATGCCGTAATTAAGTTCCCATGTAATACGGGGTGAGCCTATTGCTATCTACCGGGCACATTTCTAGACTCCGTGCTGCTACCGAGAATTTCCATACAGAAAAACCCAATAACAGTTTGCCCCACTACTAAACCAATCCAAAATGGATAATTACCTACGTCAATAAGTTCTTAAATTTTTTCTTTCAATAACACCCTGTATTACTCACGAAACCTTACGATACGTATACACTATTTATGTATGGAAAAAAGGCTATAAACACTAGCGTTACTCTCCTGGCCCGAAGGTATAGGCGCAGCGGGGACATCACGAGCCTGTGATTTGAGCGGCGAAAAGACATTTATTTTCACAAGCCATTTACTAAAGGGCCTGAGAGTGACCTACCTTAGACCGGTAACTACACATGCTTGGTACTTAGAACTTTGTTAGGATTGACGACGTCGATTTGTGTTACCCTGTGGTGACTTTGTGATTAAGGTTTAGTTTACCATTTAAAGTTATTTTTTCTGAAGGATCCTTAATTAGCCTAACATATAATCACGCCAGAAGGGTGAGGCCGTGGTAGGATTGTTACATATCGCTAATACCGTTATCAAGATTTTATATAGGGGGCGACCATATTGCCATTTACCAGGCACAATTCTAAACTTCGAGCTACTTCTAAGAATATTTTAACAGAAAAACCGAATAACCTATGTAACAATGAGCGTGACAACAATTAAAGGTCCTGGGTCGATTTTCGACAGAGGGACCTGGGGATCAAACCCAGGACCTCACGCTCAGTAGCACAGCTAGCGAACACAAGACCAATAAGGGAGTACTGCAATCAGTTTTCTATAAAGAAAAAATCTGGTATAAACTCAATCAGGGTTTACATAATAGAAATAAAAACATTCATCTTAACCCTTTTAGGGGAAACCTTATTACAATTACACAGTGGCCTAAAATATCTGTGATTCAATGACACGCATTTGTCCTTTGTCTTGTGTGTTACTTCGATGTGATCAAGTGTAAATGACAATCACTTCACAATTCCGTACATTCAAGATGTTAAATGGCTACAATTTCTTAAAGACCTACGCACACATTAAATAGCACGTGTACACTCGACAACAATCGTTATTGACCTTATTAACGAGGTAGGTGGCGCCGAACAAACCGCAAGAGTCGTGCGGCGTCGCATTACAAAAAAGAAGACAACCACAGTCCTTTAATTAGCGGATGACGTTCTGTACTAAAAAACGCAAAACACGTATAAATGGATGTGTTTAAACAACAGAAGAATTAAATATAATTATGTTTTATTGATCTGCACACCAAGAAAGTATAAACCTGAAGTAACCAAGAATACATAAAAAAATCTGTTATAAATAAGTAAAGATTTGTCTAAATATAAAAGAAAACCTACAGTGGAAGCATTAACACTTATAACGCCAATATGATTCAGAGCTAAGAATAGTCTTATGATGGTTATCGTCGAAGAATAAGGTACCTTTAAAGAAATCTATCTTGCAATTCCAAGTGCCATATAAACACATATAATAGGAAAAGCAATTTCGTTCTACCTGGTATCTATAAGCTTATTTTCTACACTAAAGGAAATAAAAGAACAACCGCGGATGAGTCTAATACTACGTATGGTTATAATGCTATCTGTACATCCAACACGTATCCCAGCGCATGCAGCTAAAACGAAACAAGAATACCGTTTGAAGCTCATATTACTGCTCACCCAATAAAGAAAAAGAGCGTGACGTATACAAACGGTATACGAGACCGCAGTACGAGCAAACAATTTGTCAATGAGACGCAGTGGGAGTATAAACACAAGTTTGTCTCAGTCGCACAAATTAACGTCTTGACTGTACTTCGACGCAAACTAATGGTATTTTTAATAATAGATAGTCTTAAGAAACGAGGCCAAACATATCGACACGGACAAACGCTTTCAACACAAATATTTGTTCCGCAGACCTTTGCAAGTAAACCAGCCATAAAGATTGGTTGACTTTGCGAACCGTGGCTTGCTCTGCGGAATTTACAGCTGGTGCACGCTAGAAAAGAACGAGTATTTTCCAATGTTTTTCTAAAAGAAGTAAACTAATACTAATGAGGAATTTTTTATTTTTACCTAAGAAGTTAATGAAAAGTCACAAAAGCTGTTTCTGCCTCAACCATCGTTTTCGCCGCATTGACGTGAAACTAATAGCCGAAACAAAACAAAATCAACCATCCGAAGAACAAAACCACAGAACGAAGGTTTGAAAACAAGTACCATAAATCAAATTCGCATTAAAATAATACACAGTGTTACCAGTAGGAAAACGTAGGACGCCTCAAGCAAGTGAGCCCAACCCACACATACAAAGTAACAAATTAACGCCTTTATCTGTGGTGTTCCTTTTTATCCCCATTCATCCACTTACACGCGTGTCTCGGGTTTTAAGTGAATGTTAATGTTCTTCATCATAACGCTAATTTACTCTGTCACTGTTCATTGTAGCTTTTCTTGATATACGCTCTTGGTTTACTTTCGTTTTCTTTCTGAGTTCCGAAACATCGTATATATCATTTTTGTTTATGCGTTTAAAATGTGGGCGTTGTTCTGTTGTATCTTGCTTTTTTGTATTAGCCTTGGGCTGTTTTCTCGTTGAAAGTGTTTTCATTTCTGAACGTAACCAAAATTTGGATTTAACACAACATTTTCAGTGTCTCGTTGAGTCGTTTTCTACGTAAGACGGATAATATTTAAACCTTATACAATACAGAAGCAGTTGATTAAAAGTGTGTTCATAAGTGTTCTAAACCCTGGTTGTAGATTAATTAGTACTAGCATAGATAATGATTAATGTTACTGTGACAATGCAAATTTTCGTAAGACGCTTTTTAGACATAGTTACAAACGCATAACTACAACTTTATTGCTTAGCAGTTTCGAAAAGTTATCATATGTTTGACAGAATGTAAAGGTGTATTCTTGGAATTTTTTGATTTTCCTAAAAGTTGCTACAGTAATTTGTTAGATTGGTTGTCAGACAATTTTTTATCGTTATACGCATAGACTTAGAATTTCGGTTATACGTAAGTATTCGTATGACAACCGAAACTTTTCGAGTCACAGAGAGGTCTCAGTGTGTGAAGACCGGTATCTTATCCAAGGTCTCAAAAACCTCAAGATTGTCTGATCTGTACGGTAGCTATCCGCCTGTGAGCCCCTCTATAACTCCAAGTTAAGTATGATCAACCATTTATCTAGTAACAAACATTAACAACTATACGACCAACTCCACCAAACCTCTTAATTTCTTAACTCGATATTATCATCTCGGCCACAAGCCGCAAGTAACTCGAGTACATAATAAATGAAATGAGGGTAACCTTCGCGCCTCGAGTGGGTTGACCTATCGGACTTATTAAAGGGACGTCCCTTCCTGCGATACCATCTTATCTCATCATCTCAGGATTATTGCAACCCTAGTCCCTGCCCTTTCTGATTAAGGACACAGCCGCCGTAATTTCTATCTTATTCCACTTATTTTTAAGGGCGTCATAAAGAGTTTTGTGTTAAATTAAAATGTAATTAGGTTGGGTGTCATTAAATTAACATCTTTGTTGTATGTTCAGAATATACGGGCGAGAATAAAGGATTTTTTAAAGCCTTGAATTAAGGACGAATGCTGGTGTCCCGAATAGTGTGACATTATAGCCTTTACCCAACTTGGTTAGGGTCGGCTTTGTGTGTAACTTAACTATTTTATGTGCAAAAACGATTTCGCTCTGATGATAAGAATCTGCAACACTAAGTGATACTAATTATTTCTGAAGGAATTTCAATTCGGGTTTCTTGATTCGATGATCAAATCTGGCATAAATTAAAGTAACCAATGCACTGACATTTTCAGAAGCAAAGAGAAAAATAGATCGATATGAAAAACGGTTTAGCAGTAGCCCAGCAGTTCAACGCTTTCCTTTCTTTGCCTGAGTTCAGTCCTCTACACCTCTGACCATTATTTATACTCTCATATGCGAATCAGAATTTGATCACCAACGTTAACCATCGTCATGAAGAACAGAACACTGTTGCTGAAAATTAAGACACCACGCCAACGTGGTGGAATAACACCTCAACTCTTTTTGTCCAAAGAAGAACCCCGTGCCCAATAATTACAATGCTGACTTATTATCCTACTATCCTACTAATATTGAAAATGTGATATCCTATAAATGTGAAAGTTTGTAAGGATGGATGGATGGATGGATGGATCTTTATTACTCTTTCCCGGAAGAACGGCTGAACGGATCTGGATGATATTTAGTACAGAGATAGATTATAGCCTGAAATAGCACATAGGCTACTTTTTATCCCGGAAAAATATACGAGTTCGTAAACCACGCGAGCGAAGCCGCGAGCGGAAGCTAGTATTATCATATTAAGCATCAAAACATCGTTAATTAAAATAATTAGTGACCCAAAGAAAGTCCTGGAATAAATGGCCCAACGAACAACAGATGCGAATAATTGCGATAAGTGATAGAAAATTACGAAGGAAGTACTTTCTAGTAGAAGACAATTTGTGCTAAAGTATTTTTAACGAACGAAGTTTGTCATTAAAATTCGGTTAGCTTACCTATTACTTTGCCGCGCGGCAGTTGAAAATGTAATAACGTATCATTATTTGGCTGTTATTTTTTGTTGTCTTAATATTTTTTCCATATAAAAATCAGGAAAGTAGCCTAGTCGATTTTTATTAGTATTCGGAGAACTTAGAAAAGCTCCCAATTGTTTAAATTTTAAATCGCATCGACTACAGTCTCGCCTGCCTGCTACAAAATGAGCGCGTTTCAATTAACACCAGAAATAAACTAAATGATGACTTCATAATCCTCTGATTGACCCGTTTGATTACAGCCACTGTCTATATAAAAGGTGCCGTGTAAGGGTTATTAAAGGTCAAAAGAGATCACAAAACACGAGTGGTAATTAAGCCTGCCAAGTTATCCGAATAAAAAGTCGAAAGCGTTTCACAAAATATTCGCAAATTCGAGGATCAAAATCGCTATCGCTACGTTCCGCTTGGATGATCGGTATAATTAACCGAAATTGTTAATTGCGACATTATTGATTTGGACATAGATTTACTTCAAATAAAACCTTTTTGTTTACACGTTGGCGAGAGTCGAGACTGTCTGCTCAAATTACTCCTTTAATAAAACCTTTTCTTAGGGTAATCTGGAATTTGCTAGAAATATAAAATAAAACCTCAAAAATGTATAAAATTTAAATGATATTCTTGTGATTGCAAATAAACTGTGTGAAATATTAGATGTAGAAGAAATAGAGTGATTAAATAATTACCCTATGTCCATTAAAACACTTGATTGGATACACGATCCGAAATTCCAATTAGAACAAAAAACTGTTCATATTAGTTGCACAGGTTATAAATCTGATCTTTATTACCACACAGATATGCGATGTTCCCCGCTCACGTACGTCAGTATCGATTCCCCGAAGGCTGTTGTCGTGTATGAGACGATGACTCGCGACTTTTTAGCCACAACACTATTGTGATGCAATCCAACAGCACCAACCATCGACCTCCGGCGAGTAATTTGATCTAACATGAGATAACTAATTGGTAACGGCGATGCATAATGGAATAGGACAAAAAAATGGTAAACACGACTCTCTTATAGACGCTTTATGTCACACCGTCATGAGGGATTAGAATTTTTATTACACATTTCTCACATGTGAAACGAGATTTCTCTCTGGAACCAATGATTCATTCGAGCGAATAACTTTAACACTCCGTGGTATTGAGTAATATAATTTACTGTCGAAGTCTTGACATTCAATTTTCTGACTGATAAATTCACAAAGCTATCGACTGAATGCATGTTTCGATAAGTTGAAAACGAATGCCAACCATTACTTTAAGCCGTTGTGTGCAATAAAGAAGTCTCCACAATGGGATCTTAAATCTTGTGCGGGGTCAGACGGGCAACGCTCCCATAGATTCCGCTTAGTCAGTCGGTCTAATTACACGTTGCTGAGATCGTACACAGATTATATCAGAGCCAGCTTTACCATTTGTCAAAACACCGTTTCACGCGCACAATGCTTAAATAGTAACAGTTATTTTGCATAATGTTTACAAAAGATCGCTTAGATGACTCGTTGATTCCCGATACTGTATAATCACTGTTGGATAACTAGATAACTGCTGACAGCAGTAGATAAAATATGGATAAAGATTACAGCAATCATAGGCGTTTTGCGCATCGTTATTTATGAATTATAACGGTACCCACAAAATAATACGACGCTTATAGCGCACAGACTGACATTGGAAATTTCTCTTACGCGTAGATTACATAAAACGACGACGTAAAGCAAAAACCTGCCTTTGATTATGGCCTAGAGTGGGAAGAAACAGCCGCATATAACGAGACTAACCTATACTCGATACACTAACGATGACACACGTATAAGAAAGTAGTCGTATTATCCAAGCAAATTACACTACAGAGCCGTTTGCGGTCTATTGCACCGATTAATTCATAGTTCTTAGAAAACTAGCGTACTGGTATAAGAGCTTCCGACGCAGTTGAAATAAGTGTTTTGTTATCCGTAAAAGTCGCGTGCGGCAACAGATCGATACCATTCCTATCACGTCTAGGTAAGCGGTCGATGGAAACAAACAACTCGATCTATTATCCAATTGAATTGCGCCCACGCTGAATAATAAATCCGAATTTGTCTCGTCTAATTGGTGTGCTCTTGGAGGCCGGCTGAAGGACCAGAGTGCGGGCTGCAGGCAAATTGCACTACTCTCACAGAACGATGGCCCTCGACTCTACTAGGAGCTCGCTCCGCGCCAAATTGGCTGGGACCTTTATTATTAAATTGAAGAACATAATGCCTTGTCTAGGTGCTCTTTAAACTATGTTTTACTAGGCGAGCATCGCCGAGGAAGTTGTATTTTTTCATTTAACCGGCACATATACTTGCGCTGACTCGTGCAGAGACTTAAAGGGCGGACTGGTCTCATTTCGGATACAATGGTGCTCAGTAATATGATTCACGTTTTGCTACAAGCGTCCGTTTACTATTTCCAAATCATTGCCTAAAACTCTGTTTTTATTGCTAGATTTTTCACGTTGTTTTTCTAAACCACGGTTTGATTTCGTGTTGTATATTGGACAGGTTAAAAAAGCTTTACATCCACGACACAGTAGGTATTCATCACTGTGAATTCGGCAGCGCTTTTTACTTTTTTCACGAATGGACGGTTTGTTTGTATTTACGTCAACCAAATACGTAGCAAACATTCGCACTGAAATATTTTATCGACGATGAGTTCGAGAAGATAAATGTATATTATGTAGCACGTTTCAGTTATAAAGTCAGTGGTGAGATTCGTTATACGTTGTACGAATTTCAATTTATTGAATACTAGCGACCGCCCCGGCATCGCACGGGTGCAATTTACTAATGAATAAAATTGAGAATTGAGATTTTCATACAAAAATACCATCAAAATTTCCCACATTTCAGGTGGATTTTCCTGGAAATTACGAACACAACAAAAACAAAAACAACCAAATCGGTGAACCCGTTTCTCAAGTGATGCTCCGTCATATGTACATGTCGCAATAGATTATTTATTTATAGAAGATTAACTGAATAAGCGAAAAATATGCCAACCGAAAGTCTAACAATTCAAAAGACGGAACCTATGCAATCTAATACTTCGTAAAGGCTTTGTACAAACAAACTGTTTATAGAAATATTTTCTAATCTATCAATTTCCTGCTTACCTTACCAAGTCTCTTCTCAGTCAATATCCGTATAGTAAGTAGTACCTACGTAGCCTTCAGTCCATTTATTGAAATATTTCCCAAGATTCAATAAACATGACATGTTTGTTTGATATAACATCCTTTGAGAACGTATATTAAAAGAAGTACATATTATTATTATTCAATGTTGACGAAAATGTAAGATATACAATGGGAAATGTCTCTTTGTTCAGATAATGTTCGTTGTTCCTTGAAAAATCATATTTATTTGCACATGGCAATAGAGTTTATTTGGCAACGGGGAAGTTACAAGTATGTCCCAAAATATTAACATTTAAACGCGTAGCCTTGATTTACCAACTAAAGAGGTATCCTTTGTATATTAGTAGCAGCAATCAGGGTGCGAGAAAAGTGGCTCTGTCACCAACCCAGTCTCCCCCAACAAGGTAACTATACAATTTAAAAATATATGTATGATCCACAGATAGTTGTTTTGGATCTGGTTGTGTTTGTTTTTTTGACATGTAACTGTACCCGCAACACATGAGAAATCATAGTGTCTATGTATTTTTTTTTTTAAATAAAAATAAAATATTTTAAGTAAACCTTTAGGCCTTCCATCTGTTAGACAAACGAGACCAATAGTAAAAATATCGGACCATCAGCAGAAATCTCAGTAAACCTACACGAAACCGTACTTATTTCGCTAACATCAATATTTCCAGATACTTTTACTTCAAGCCTAGAATATTACAAATGCCAATGTAACATAAATCCTATAAAAATGAAACACAGTCATCTGGCGTGCGGGCGGTATGAAGGGTCCTCATAAATTACGGTTATGCCACACCTGGCTGAAGAAAAACGTTCGTATTGAAGGAATATTACCCTTTTATCTGTTTACATACGACTAAGGAGTTTCAGAGCAAACAACGTAAATGATTGCCGTTCGAAACTCGCCTTTGTTTTTACAAGGAACTAAATTGTTAAGGCTGAGGTTAGATTATCGCCATTTTGTGAGTTGTGAGTCGCATTTTTGCGTAACATAATTAAGTTTCATACCTACAATATTTTGGACTTATTTACGTCATCGTGTATATAGGTATGTATTGAACCCTACGCGTGTATATATGTATTGAATGCAACGTAAATAACGCGACACAAAAAACGCCACTCACTAAATTGCGCTTGTCTGGAGGACCTTTGTATCTCTCATTTCTTCAAATGTCAGCAGCGCGAAACTAAAAGCGACATTAAATTAAACGTAACACAAACCAGTCTGGGAAAATAACGTCGCTAGAGTAAATGTTGTGTTGTGGCCTGAAATTAAACCAATCCAATTATTAGCTACCTTTTTTAAATCTCTTAATCTATAATTGCTGTTATTTAACTGTAAGGAAAGAAATCTATAGTTACTATGAAATATTTTAAAGAAAGCGATCTGAGCAACGAAATAAATTTTAGAATTCTTTTTTTTTTTTTCTTCTCTATCGTGGGTACAGTTTACGAACATACGTCACATGCACATACAACCAGACCAAAAACAACTATCAGTAGATCATACAAATATTTGTTCTGTACGCGGGTCGAACCCGTAACACGTAGCGCAGAAGGCTAATAGCTTAGCCACTGCGCCAACCGTGAAGTCAAATTGTATGTCTATCTCTTTGTTTGTTAGCGCATCATGTAAAAACAGATGTACGAATTTAGATGGGACTTGATTTAGTAGTAAATATTATATAAGATAACCCAATTATGCTTACGCTAGCTTAAGCTCTCAATAGTATGCAGTCCTACACAAAGCAAAGTTCATATTTAAATGGTTGGTTACTAACCGAACTTCACACGAGTGATGCTGCGGTCTAAAGCAATACATAACTCGACAGCTCTGTGGCTAGAAGACAAACCCTCATTTATGGCCATCATTAAGCAACCCATTCCCCACAGCTGGCTCTTTGACACTGGGAGATGAACCCACGCTGTTGTTATTTCAAGGTCAGTGATAAGTTATGTAAAGTACTCAACTAGCTTTGTCCCCCGACTTACATCTAAGTGAAAGGAGTAATATATTATCGATGTAACTACTTTATCAGTATAATTTTTTAATACGTATTGGCGCCATTAATTTAGATTTTATTCGACGTCTCGTTGATTACTACAAACTGTTTGAGTACAATTTAGTGTTTTGTTCAAAATGAGCTGTTTCTTTTAGTTTGCCGTATGCCATTACTTCCCAGTTCCAACATTAGGATTTATACTACGTTTTAAAAATTAAAAAATACGGTCAAGCGTACACTCAAAGAAAACACCAGGCACAAACTATTATAGGTTGAATCTTAAGTATTTGAATCCAATACTACATTGATTTTATCAATGGCGGAATCCAACAAAACTTGCTAATTTGTTCTTATTAAATTCATATACACGAAAGCTATGTAAGACTCAAGAACCAGAGCATCACGCCGGTTGCCATGGGTTTTTTTTTTTGCCCACACTTTCATTAATCCTGTATCCTGGGTACAGTTTACAAACATACATGTCACATGCACACACACATATACTGTACAATATTTGTTCCGCGCGAGAACAGAACCGGCGACTCATAGCGCAGAAAATTAATCGCTTAGCCACTGCGCCAATCCTGCCATCAAGATAGATAGTTCCATTAGAAGTACACTTACTGTATTGTACATCCCAAGTTTCCCGATTGAGTTATAAAATCCCATGGAATAAGGAGCGAGAGAGAGAAGTAGGTTTAGATAATATTCCCGTAAAACCCTATTCCCACTCAATCCACCAACCGAGATTGCTAAAGTTTAAACTATTCCCGTGGCAGTATATTACGGCAAATATGACCGCAGCGCTAGTTGGTCCCGTGACATCACATGTTCCCGGAATATGCCACGTCACTCATTGACGATTCACGGTTATGAAACCACATCACGGGAGCGAGTAGTTGTGTTACACTACGAGTTTGCGAATTGCTGAGAACTTATGTTGTCCTGGTACCTACCTTTTGAAATTGTATGACTGCAAAGCATGAGATCCTGGGTTCGATTCCCGGGTCGGGCTAAGTATTATTGTGGTTTTCTGTATGAAAATTCTCAGTAGCAGCACGGAGTCTGGAACTGTGCCCGGTAGATGTCACAATAGGCTCGCCACCTATATTACATGAGACTAAATAACGGTATCAGCGAAATGTGGATGTACAATAATAGTAGGTACACCTCTGTCTAAGCCTTCGGAGAATACAGGCGTGATGCTATATGATATGAAATTGTAAGAAATTATTTGTGAGATGCTCCCCTATGTATGAAGATACTACAATCCCATTTCTTATTATTACCAAAGTAATATTATATCAAATACGTTTACATTTAGATAAAGAAATGTATAGAAATAAACAACGTCTTTGTTCCAGGAATTTTATTAACCTTTAAGATGAGCTAAACAACTGTACTTAAAGTAATAGTTCAAAATATATTCGTGCTTTGATGGGTCACTACATACATACATATAATAAATAGTGTTTAGTTACTAGCTAGCTATTCATCATCGTCATCATCCTATTACTTCTAGGTACTAAATTACTTGGAATCGGTAGCTAAATATCGTTAGTGAAATAATTCTAAATCTCGTTCTAGAACGCATCTTGCAAAAAATCCATCTTTTACAAAAGCAAAATGAGTTAACAATAAATAATATCTTAGATCATCCTACAAAATTAAAAAAGATGAAAAATCTTTTAACAACACGGAATGAGTGCACCGAATCATTATATTATACAATTTTCTAAACGTGATGTCTTATATAGTAAGTACACTGTTGTACATCATAAACTTTTATTTTTAATTAAGAAACAAATTATATAGCATCTACAAGACAGTCAGTTTGTGGCGGACAATTTTGTTCTCAGTGCCATTTCACTGTGAAGAATGCCGGGCGTATGTCAGGAAGCTTCGAAACAATTGTGTGCCAGAATTGTTTCAGACCGAATGCGCACGACATCCTGGGAGGCCTTACAAATTCCTTCATTTTTCGAATGCCATGTCATGCATTTTATACTTCTTGAGGTATTCCGATTTATACTGGATACGGACATGTGAACTTCATGTTTCGTAAATTAAACGAGAAAAGAATTTACAAAAAAATCATGGAGAATTTAAGGACTACTAAGTGCCAAGAAAAGCTGAAAAGAACATGTTAAAATATTAATAGGAATACAAAGATTAAGTAAGAAGCGTAATTTTACTTCTCATCCCTAAGCATGGAAGGGAGACGCTCCCTCATACCAGTATTCAAGTGAAGAGTGCCACCTTTTATACAACCATTAATAACGCTCTACATTTGTGTCAAAACCAGGGAATCAGAAGCGTCTAGCAACAGTTATCAATAACATTAACATAAATAATTAACAATGTATTCCGTCTGCCGCAGACGTGGGTGGAGCAGGAAGCAACGCCCAGTGCAGGGCCCCACACAAGTACAAGTAGCTAGTACTACAGAATAAGAGGTACAGAAAATCCAGTCACAGTTACTGTAAAGCGTTTTTAACTGTCATTTTGTCGCTACTGTCCGCATTAAGTCAGCAGAGATAGCATGAAACTTAACAGTTTCTTGAAATTAATACATGTTTTGGATATTCGGGAGTTAGAGATTCATCGCTAGCCAAATGATTACGAGAATAAGCAACATGTAGCACACAAATCTGAATTAACTGGTAATTTATACGTTGAGATGAACGACTCAAATATTTTTTCGAAGAACCGGCAGTTGGAGGTTATGAATTGTTTCTGACTCATGAATTAGTCCACTCTAGTGTTGCACACAAACTGAGTTGCGGAAGGCAGATGACACTTGGCAGTCACTCGTGTACATAATATAATGATATTCACTCATATAGTAATTTGTATCAGAAGCCGTATACGTGGCATTAATTTGTTTTAGGTATGTGTATGTTTTGTATAATTTAGTCTTCTTGTCTGTGGCTTGAATAAAAAATAAATTAAACAAATTAATAAATAACATTTTGCATATACAAAAAGCTAAATCAAACAATTTATTAAATAACATTTTGCATATACAAAAAGCTACTAAAAGAAATATGACATTATTACTGTGAATTTATAATGGTCAATAAATAATCTGAATAAAAACATAATAATAAATTCAGCCCGTTACTGTACGACTGCTTAGCAAAGGCCTCTTCTCAGAATTAGAAAGGTAAGGCTTTACTCCACCACGTGGTCTGGTGCGAGTTGACGGACTACACACACTATCAATAACTTTGTAGACCACTCTCAGACGAGGTTTCCCCATGATGATTTTCCTTTACCGTTAATTAATTCTGATCTGCACATAATTCCGAAAAGTCCCGGTAAGAACCCGGTATGAACTTTAAGCAAGAGTTCAACTGCTAGGCTATCACAACTTAATATCAATAATCTATGACCTTATTTCCATTTAAAAAAATCGTGTGAAATCATTCTCTAGTTCTCGCATTTCGTACAAAATGAAACTCCTGTACTTTTCTACTTTACTCTACTACTAATGTACCAGTTCAGTTGCAACTAACTTGTTAGCATTACGTATGATAAATACGCTTCTATTTCTGTTAGCGGTAAACGGTTGTATGGACGTATGGTCACGAAACGGCGACACCTACAGGAAGACGTGTTGGTTTTGGAAATTGCACTCTAAGTAGCATTTAGAAACCGCCTACGTATGCTCTACTGATCATTTTCAGTGCGATAACTCTTACTTGTTTATTCATGTCATGTTTTTCTAAGTTTTGCTGTGTGGTCTCGGCCAATAAGGCCTAGGAGCATTTAATAATTTCGAATAACATCACTTCGAAGTAGCCATCCAAGCTTTTCATTAAACTTTTTGACGCACGGTTGGCGGAGTAGTTGAGCGAACGACTGCTGGACCACGAGTCGCGGGTTCAAGTCCCGTACGTATTACATATTAGTTGTTCCGGGTTTGGGTGTCATTGTGTTATATTTGTGTTTGTAAACACCCCCACGATACACGAATAATTTCTAGTTGAGGACTCTTCAGTGTTATGACATCCTTGTAAACACTGAAGAATAATTAAATATTCAGTATATTTTAATTATTCTCCCGAGTGTCTGTTAAAGCAAAAGAGTATATAGGTACCTAAAATATTCCACAGTAACTATCCATGTAAGTGCTGTAAAGGTTTCGAGATAACATCGTCAGTCAAAGATTAACTTCAAATTATCTTATATCTGATCGATTAAACGTCTAATAAGGACATCTCATTAATTTCATCATCATCATTTTACGGCAACTTCACTTAAACGATTACATAACTGAATCTTCCGGCTGAGTTATCATGATCAAACCTACCTATAAGTACCTACCTATGTAACTAATAGCTAAGTACGTATATTCCTTCATTTAATCCATGCAACATTGATACAGTGTTTACGGCATCATAATCTTAATCGATTATCTGCTAGGCCTCGGGCGTTATTGTTCTCGATACAGGAGTACTAAGATTACAACGATTCTCGATTGTTATGTTGCTATACATAATTGTTGGGATCGGACATTGCTATCGGTTCGAACATGAACGCTTAGATATAGGGTGTTTGTGAAAATTAACAACTTTAGTCGTAATAATTATTTATTATTAATGGTTGGAAGTGTTATAGAATAGAATAAAACGTTTATTTGCATGAAATGTTGTATTTTGAATGTTATTAACACCTGTAGTGTTAATAAAATTCTAAATACAACATTTCGCCAAGTTGGTGTGCAAAATTTAAAGTAAGGTAAGGTAAACTTTTTTACACAATTGACAATATTTTAAATATATAATTATGATTTTAACACATTACTATAATTAATCAGGCGTTACTTTTAGTATGATATACAATTAGAATATTTAGTTTAAATTCCGCCAAACTAGTTCAGGCTTGGGTGCATGCAGCAAAGCCCTTCCGCCCGCAAATATATGCACGTGCAGAAGGTGCGATAGATATGGACGCGAAATCGCGTTCAAGCGGTCGACGAGTCAACATCTCTTGAGGATACCCCATGGAGAAGCGAAACACGTGTCGAAGATCGGTTTAGGTTGCATGTCAAATTACTAAGTAAATCCTATTTAATTAAATTTATTTCTTGTAGTTAACTCGCTAAGAAGAGGAAGTTGCAGAATTATAACAATTTATTCCGTAGATAAAACAATATGAGATCTCATCTATTATTTATTTTAATAGAGGGAGGCAAACCGGCTCGAAGATCATCTAATGGTAAGCCACCATAAGCCACCGTAAACTGAAATGATTTTGAATGCGTTGCTTGCTAACCTGCTTTTTTTGTATTTTTTTTTCTCTTTGCATATTCAAATGAATCGCAATGTCTTAAATGGAGGATTGTACCGGCTAAACTCACCACGATGCCCCACTTCTGCATCTGATTATGGGCCTCAAGGAATTGTTAGAAGATCACACGGAAACCCACCACGATGCCAGGCCCAAGACAAAAACACGTCCCGGGATGCGTTGACGATCTTCAGCTTAACCGTGGGACTAAAGACCCTGTGTTCGAAGATGCTTTAAATTCTTTGAGTGTTATACTGAAAACAACAAACAAAAATAATATCAAGAAACATAACAAGGTGTTACTAACTGCTACGGTAATAAAACTTTAAGCGCGCAGTGACTGTTTGCCCTACTTAGGACTCAGTCGATATTATGCAGGTGCTTTGACCTATAGAGTGGTCATGGTCATTTATACAACCACTTGTGTTATAGGTTTTAGGAGGGCTGTTGGTGCATATTTTATTCGACAATTATCATAAATCAAATAAAGAACATGAAATATAATAGTGAAATAAGAGTCACTCATTGACAAATCACAATATCTCAGGAGCTATAGAGTCTATAAACTGAGATTTAGCATGCAGTTTTTTATATAGGGTGTAGGCATTTACTAAGAAAGGATTTTAACTAATTCAACCCCTAAGGGTGTGAAATAAGGGTTTTCACGGACTAAGTCGGGAATAGCAATGGATATTATAAAACGGATATTATAAATTATTTTATTTTGAAGACAAAATAAGTGTTTTGAAATTTGATGGGTACTTCTTGAGTTAGGGTTTTGAAGATCGCGACCAACCGAAACGAAAGCCTATGAAAGGAACTCTGGTCTAATCTTTAAATTTCAAAAGGACAAATCATAAACATAACATAACATAGCATCACGCCTGTATCCCCCGAAGGGTTAGGCAAAGGTGTACCTACTATTGCGCACCCACATTTCGCCGATGCTGTTATTAAGTCCCATATAGAGGCGACCCAATTGCCATCAACCGGGCACAGTTCCAAACTCGTTGCTGCTACTGAGAATATCTATACAGAAAAACCCAATAACACTTTGCCCGAGGAACTGAACCCAGCACCTTACGTTCAGCAGTCGCGCTGGCGACCACTACACCAATGACCAGGAAAACAGGAAGGCCAGAAATTATGACTAAAGAGTCCGGAGACCTAGTTGCCCACCAATAAACGGATACCTATAAATTTTACGAGATCAGATAAGATTATAAATCTTATCTGATCTCGTAAAATTTATAGGTCAACAAACTAACTTAACCATAGGTCTACTGTCCTGCCAATAGATAAAGCAACTAATGACAAGATTTATCTTGTGTTTAACATATTTTGTATACAATGCTCCATAAATTTACTGCACATAACACCTAATAAACAACACAGACAGCCTATTCATGACCTAATACCTACCCAATCTCATACCGTGTGTACACAATTCGCCTACTAAATATCTACTAAATATACATCCACCGAATTCATATCACATTGAACGTCGATTACGACCGAAGTACTGGTACAATCGTCGGCAGCGATCGTTGGCACGCTGGTGGCCTAACAAAAACTCTTCGCGCGAATAATCATTCACTACGGTAACAGCACGTGCCAAAACACTTTACAACGGGACTGTACTAGCCGATTAACGATTGATAAGCTTTAGCACTTTCGGAATAAAGTTTAATTTTGAATGATGTTTGTTTTACCGACTGTGAAACTACCGATAGTTGAACTATGTATGTAGTATTTACGCTTTATACGTAGCTATATGATTTTTATTTTATTGGATAACTGGCACTTTGTTTATTTTAGCTGTTAACTATAATTGCGTGTGGAAACTAGGATTGCCTATGAAAAATAAATGTTAGGTACACATATTTTTAATTAAAAATGTTACATTTCGACGAGAAGTTATTACATCATCAAACAAACCAGTGGCACAGAACAGACAGAAGCGGACTCCCATTCATGTAATGACAACAATGAAAAACGACTCTTGTTAGTTTGTTCGTTGTATGTTTCATAATAATATCTAGATTTTACTGCGACAGCGCCTTCAAATACAAACATAAGTGTCTAAGATCATAGCAACGCATGTTATTTGAATAACTGAGTTAACATAAAATCTATGATACATTCAAAGTAGGGAGACAAACGCTTAACAAACGCATTTATAAAAAGAAAATAAAGTAGGTCAAATAAATACAATATGGTACTATACTTATTGCAACAGAACACCTAGCAATTTGTTTTGCGTAATCAATTTAATACTATACCAAGACAATCACGCATTTGTGAATTAATTGTATCTACTTATATCTGAGAACTAGCTTTGCCCGCAACTTCATTCGTGCATTTGTGAATTAATTGTATCTACTTATATCTGAGAACTAGCTTTGCCCGCAACTTCATTCGTGGATTCTAGAAATATCCCTTTTGCGATTCCCTGAAGCACTCCTTATTTATTTTTTTATGGCATAGGCGGCAAACGAACAGACGGATCGCCTGATGGTAAGCGATTAACGTCGCCCATGGACACCCGCAACACCGGAGGAGTTACAAGTGCGTTGCCGGCCTTTTAAAAAGGAGTACGCTCTTTTCTTGAAGGTTTGAAGGTCGTATTGGTCCGGAAATACCGCAGGTGACAGTAAATTCCAGTTTTGTTGATTGATGTACACAAAATGTACCATGTGTAGTAACAATAGCGAACATTATATTACGTTTTATTAACACGACAGTGTTCCCTTACCGCAGCAGACATTTAAATGGATAACTTATTCAACAATATACCCTGTGTTAACACTGTTTGTGTCGTACTACTGTTGCGGGTATTAACACCTGCGAAATTAATGCAATGTTATTCCAAACAGTTTTGCTACCCCTGCAATAAACTTAAGCACTAACAACGAGTGGGGAAACTGCATAACATCCAGCTCAACCATTACAAACAGCAAATTCTCTAATGGATCTCATGGTAAATAATAAACACAAGAAAAATTGCGATGATAAATTTATAGCTTTACAAGCACTAATATTGTAGAACGATCAATTATTACTTGTATCAAGATGCGCAAATAACAATCCTTAGGGTGGACAACACTTTCCGATGCATCTATACGTAGAAGGAGACAAAATTCTTGAATCGTGCAATATCGTATTCCAGGTGACATTCTCAGAAATATGCAGAAACAATGTCGCTAGAGGTATTCCGCGCACCGAATTACAAAAGAAAAGATTGCGCACCGCTGTTAATACAGCGACTGTCTTATGCATGCTATGGCAACTTAGAACAAATCCCTTTTTAAATCAAAATAGCTCCATCTAGCCGTCAGATACACTTAAAAAAATCGAGAAAATGTTAAGTGTTGCAATACTTAAATATATTATTTCTATGCTGGAAATTTACGCTAAAAGAAATTATAGCAATATTTTTTTAAATTATTGATTCTAATATAGCTACATCAGAAATTAAAAGAATTTATTTATTATAGCTTATGAATATGCTCAGTTGCTTAAAAATAAAGAATTCGTTGAATAATTCCGATGCATTTTCAAAGTTTGATAAGGTTCTAATTTCGTAATAGCAACACTAAATCACTTAATTGCAAATGGCTGCGCGCGAGTGTTTTCTACTCGTGTCGGTTTTGTTTTGCTATTATGTTTTGCCTTAATTGTTTTGCATGTACATCCACGTTGAGTGTATTATTTATTTAGGATGTCCTGAATTTTCCTCTAGTTAAAACAAAGAATTTGTTACATTATTTACTGTTTCTTATTAATAGTGATGTGTTATTTTATCTACACAAACATTCTTAAGTTACATAAATAATTATACTTTGAGATGCATTCATTTACATTATTAATAAGATGTGTAACAAATTTTCTTGCTTTAGCGCCACAAGAACAATAAAATGATATAATCATACATCATATAAAGATAGCAATTCCTACGTAAATATAGTATTCTATAGTCGTATAGCTATAGCTACGTAAATGTAGCATTCTATAGATAGCTGTATACCTACGTATAGCTATATGTCATGGAGAAGTTTACCCTATCTGGCGGCCAGAGAGCGCCACTCCTTTAAGCATTGATAATACTCGAGTTGCCAGTCTATTTCCAGTATACTATTGTAGTCTTTGGTCTTATGTAAATGTGCTGAATGCTAACCATATGTAATTTCTGAGAATGGCCGGCTATAGTTTTGTATTCGTTGAGGATAAAGTGGAAGACGGATTGTTGGCTCGTGTCAAATACGTGTCTCTACTGTATTGAAAACAATAGCCAAATATGTTATTAACTGAAATACTTAGGTATTTAAATGGATACTCTTGTCAAATTTTAATATGGGTGTTAAGAATTGAACATTGTTCGATGGATGTGACAACAATTTTAAATAACATTGTGAATCATTATTTTTGGCAGACATTACTTGGACATCTCTTTTATTAAATGCAGAAATAGCGATGAATAAGCAACGTTAAACACCAGTATTATCCCGAGCACGAACATTTCAATACGTTAACACGCTAAACTGTATTGAAATCTCCGTAACTGCTCTGCTGCACCCTGCCCCTGATCGGTCTAATGTAATAACCACCCAGCTCAAACTAATGATTTATGTCCGAACTATCGTAAGGTCCACCTCACTCACTATGTAGAATGAAGGCATCAGAGTTTGCAAGAGTGCTAGGCTGTGCTTGCATATAAAGATCCATGAGACTTTGTTATACATATTTACAAGAAATATTTTTGGTGGTACCCAACTTAAACAAGTACGGGGTGTATTGCCGGTGGCAAAGTCATTGATTCATTCAACAAAGCTAGTTCTGGAGTGCAACAAGAAGAACGGTCATCGAACTGCTACGCCTGCTATGAGAAAATTATGCCTTCATCTTGGGAGATGTGTAGCACAACATGCAGACGCCTCACAGTACGGAAACATTGGTTTTAACATCCTAAATGGTCTACGAGCTGCTACGGGTGGTAAGAAACAGTTCGACAGTAGGGAGAGCGTTTTAAGCAGTGGTCTGAAGCAGAGAACATTCTGCGCCTTAACCAGGTGTAATAACTATCGTCAGATCAGCCTGAAAATGTTTATTACCGTCTTAATTGGCCACATAAATTAACGGTCGTGATCCCATATTACTGTAATCATCCATGGAGTTTCTAGGTCTTTCCGGTCCTTGTTCCGTACCTCCAGACCTCTTTAAAGAATCAAGGACTTTGATTCTTAGCGTTTTGAAAGTGCCTGTTTGACATTGACTTTGACAGCATATTTAGCAAACAGATTGCTGATCAAAACGCAGGTGAGGTGATGAAATATAAAGTAAGCACCCGCCGTAACTAAAGCAGAAAAAAATCTCACGTAGCGGTATTAAAATTTGGTCGTTATTCTAAAGGATTACGATGTTTTGAATCAACAATTACCAGTAAAGCAAAACTAATGTAAATACGAACCGCAGTAAGCCTAGCTATTCAATTTCATTATGTTTCATTAAGTTTGTTTTGCCCAGCGATTCTATGATAATGAACAACAACAAGTAATCGTGAACTAAGCCGTTGTATCGCCGTTCTGTATTATTATTTCTGTTAAGTTATCTGCCCACTACACTGTACCATAATCCACACTATCTATTTTAATTTATAAATATCTGTTTATTCGTATTTTATTCGCTGCCATACATTTCAACTGATTGTGAAAAAACTTTATCAACTTATTGCTTTCACTTGCGCGAAGATTATAAGCATAGTACAATTAACTTACAGTAGGTGGCGCGCATGTCATACCGGCAAATGTATTTGAAAGAGCATTTCTGCAATCCCACAATTGTTTATTCTGCGGCAGTAATGCGCCGGGTACCAGCTATAAATATAAATACTAAAGTATGTTTGTCTGCTTGTTATCTCATCACGACTAAACAACTGAATCGAGATCGTTATGAAATGTTACAAAGAGGTAGCCTGGATCCTGGAGAAGGACAGGCTTATTTTTACCATGAAACAATGCACTTATTAGATAGAAAAAACAAAATACACGCAGAAAGAAGTCGCGGGCAACAACTAGTAAGATATAAAAGCTATCGACTCATTCAAAAATAGAATCCATACAACACCGTTCAGTCACTTACCAACGGTCCAACGGGCCATGGCATGATTAGACGAACACGTCGAAATGACAAGAACATTAATGCGGTAAGTCTTATGGACAGGTGTAGTTGCCAGAAACCTTAATAGATAATTATCTCACAAAGCCTATCATTGCATAGGTTATGTATGCTCAGTTAATATCATTCTGTCGTAATTTGAGGTGCAGGCTCAATTAAAGGTAATACGAGATATAGTTACTGGTTCTTTGATGTCTAGGTTAATATATACGCTAGTAATCGAATAAATAGATTATAGAAGCATCACATTAACATAACTTGATTCGAAATATATTCTCGTTACGAGAATAGGTACATATATTTTCATCTTGCCAGTATTAATCGAGGAAAAGGTATTTAGATAATTATATTATACTAGCGGACCCAACAGACATTGTCCCGCAGCGCCACTTACCGGGTCCAATTCAAAATCTAAATCATCCAGGAACCCACTCAAACACACACAAAAAATTTCATCAAAGTCGGTCCAGCCGTTTAGGAGGATTTCAGTGACATACACACGTGCAGAAGAATTATATTTATAAAAATATAAATAATTCATCAAGGCTGAATGAGAAAATACCATCTATGCAATAATAAACTTTATTATTGAATTAACACGATATCAAATGATTTGGATATTATTCTGGCCCAGTATACTTACCTCTTGTTTTGACTGTGTAGTTGGACACCAAAACGCTTTTATAACGCTATAAATTCCAATGTACTATAAGACTAGCTTACCTACTACCTTTTACCAGACTTCCTAATTAAAAAGATGTATAAAGAATCATAATTCACTATGATGAATGAGATCCCGAGAGTAGAGTGAAGTGAAAGAGTGTCCATCATGGCCCACTTTGTACAGGGGTCGAGCAACAATGTGTGTGCAGCCGTGTGTACCAGGAGGAATCGTGCAAACCAAAAGAAATGAGCGATGGCATTTCAGACCTCTTTTGTTCTATGTTCACTCGCTGTAAACGAGATTCTTGACTTATGATATTTACCATAGGATATTTAGCCGCATTTTGGTAACCATTGGAAACCAAGATATTTGGGAAAAGTTTGTTGTAAACAAAATCTAGAGATGGCTCTTCTTCTTCTTTAATTTAAGAGCTCAGCTGTTGTCAGTGAAGTAATCGCCGCTGTTCTCTATCCTCTGCCTTCGTTTTGACCTGTTTTGCTAAATTGCTCAGAAAAACATAAAATAGGGTCGCAATATGTATAGTTTATTTGGAAAAATGCCTGTAAAGCTTTATTTTACATCTTGAGCGTAAAATTAAAATATTTTTTCTTACCGACTACGTTCACGTATCATAAAAATATTATTCATCTGTGGCTCCATACCTTCTTTCATCCCCTTTAGTGATCGTAAAATAAAAACACACCCCACTGCTTTATTACGCAATACATATGGCTAATAAAAACATACATAGCTAGTTGTTTTCGTAGATATTTATCTTATTTTCCCTTGTTCTTACCACTGTGAACATAAAGTTTCTTTTCCACTGATGCGTTCAACAGTGACGAACACCCGTGGCGCCATCGCTTCAACTAGTTAAGTTAACACAATAAAACGTAACTCTAAATTAGCTCCTCGTTTTACAAGCAATAAATTTAATAGACCCCTGCGAGGGGTAAGTCACGCTTAAAATTTTAACTCCGCGACAATTCGTTTATAGACTTGCGAAGTTGACATCGGATTGAAGTTACAACATGTTACGTTTTGTAATCGACTTCGACTATACAACTTATGTACCTATGCTTAAGAAAGAAGAAGTAACACGAGTATTCCCTGTATTCTTTATATATTTAATGTTTGTATATTATGTAGAATTCCAAATTTGAATACGTATAGAAAACTCCACTGATTTGTTATTTGAAAGTGAAAACATGTTAATAGAATTTAACCATGACAAAGCATCTCGCCATGGGTTGCCTTCGATCTTTGTTAGCTTTTTACGTTTTTATTCCATCAAAATGGAAATGGATTGAATTCTGCTTGTTGTTGATGCGCTTTAGTTGGTGATTGCGTTAATAAATGTTAGGTGGCATATTTCACACCTGTGCATGTGACGTCAGCACACGCACCGCTCATTATCGATGCTGGGCGCGTACCCTTCGTCTGTCACCCAGACATCTAACGGATTGAAAGCTATACTAGATTATGTGCATACGATCACAGTTTATTATGTCATTCGGCTGGACATATTGTGCAGTTAAAAGACCTCCAACAACGATGAAAAGAGTATGTAGGTACCTACACTTTTTAAACGCTCAAAGAGATTTATTTACTTTTGCAGGCTAAACTGAAAATTCAGTCATCGCTAGGGATACAAAACTCGGTGATTTTATCATCACATTATTATAAGCACTTGACACTAACACACAAATTAATCCACAGTTTCTGCAAGGCTAAGCAAATATCTGATTACATTGATTCATCACGCGATTTTAGCGACAATTGACTTATTCTTAAGTCAATCGTCGCCATGCTTTTCTGCCATCCTCAAAACAAGACAAAATATTTCACATTCAAAATATTATTTACTGATATAATTTTTTTCTTGCTCTCATAGGGGTAAGTTAAAAATCATGTGGAATAATCAACTTTACTGCATATATTGGTTTAGGCATATTCCCTGAGGGCTAAGGGATAAACGTCACAGGGGGCCACTTGGCTGTGAGTGGCTCAATTTGTATTGATGAATCAAGATTAAAGTGTAGACTTCCCTTCGCTGTAAACAGAACTGTGTCAACATGAGGATGTCATAATCGTTGACTGGCGATTTTTAGCATGGCTACCCCCAATCGCCAATAAGTAAAACTTATAACTCAACATTTAATATCAAAATGGATAAACTCGACCTTGCTTGAAAAAGGTTTTTTAAAATATAATAATACAGTGTCATGCCCTATATTCCCTGAAGAGTTGGGCAGTGATTTACCATTGTACACCCAGTTTTTTTTTACGTGATAGGCGGCAAACGAGCAGACGTATCGCCTGATGGTAACCACATTTGGCGGTATTAATTTCCGTGTAATAAGAACCGAGGCTGTTCATCTACCTAACATACTTAATTCTAAACTCCTAGATGCTTGTGAGAATATTTCTAGCAGAAAATACCAATAACACTTTGCTCGACCCGGGAATCGGATCCAAAACCTCAAGTTCTGGATCTGCGCTTGCGACCACTAGATTAATGAATCAATCTGCGACCACTAGACCGATGAGGCACTCAAGCTTTTTTTTGAACATCTATGCCAAGCTTCTTCAAGCTCTATTGGATAGTAAACAAGAATTTTTGTAGCGTAACTAATCAAATCTTTTAGCCATAGTTCTAAGTCAAAATATTTTCTCTCACCATTGGATCGTAAATTGATTGATTTTGTATTCTATCACAAATGCGACAATATTTACGCAGTACTTATATGGATTACTAGCCGATCGTCGATGAGCATCGTAATTACATTTAATTCTCAGAACGTTATGCCCGAGGTTATAAAAACTAGTAGGTAATGGCTTTTCTATTGGTAGGGAGTAATAGAATACATCAATAAGGAAGAATAATTTCAAAGAAAGCTTTACATTTGTTACGTGTTATGTATGTAATTATATATCAAAGCTCCCGTCCGGATCAGTTTTCTACTATGCCGTTATGGGAAAAATATCTACCAAATCTATACATATCTATATAAAAATCTAGTAGTCTCGCAAAAACTCGACCGATTTGTTTTTTTTTTTGTTTTTCCCAAAAAATCAAAATTGGTAATTTTGTATGGGAATTACCACTTCGGATTACTTCGTTCGTTGATGAAGAGTTACAAACAAATCAATTTTAGGTTCAAAGTTCACCGAGTCAACTGGTCAATCGATTCAATCGATAGTCAAACAAAAAGTGATCTGTGAAGAACGACGCATTGAGGTTGTTATCGATTAAATGATAGTTAAGTTTTGTTATACGCAACAAAAAAATTAATCCTCTGACAATTTCAAAATCTAAATTTAAAAATCTAGTATTAGTACGTACTGAAAATCAAATAATTCCATTTTTTTTATTACTTTCACAATTACCGTATTGTTGACCTCATTTTTTTACGTATTTATTTTAATATACGGATCGGCTTTTCAATTCACCTTAAATGTTACTTAGCAATTGGTATTGTGACCTCAATGTTTAAAAAATGTATAAGTTACAATAAAGTACGCCTACAATCGACTCTATTAAATGGCAATTTGGTCTTCGAATAACCCTACAGCAACCGAAGTAAACAAAATCACAGCAATCAGAAGGATTATTAGCTATTATTGCGGCCACAGATTATAACAATAATTGCTAGCGAATAAGAAAAAATATGTGACATGACGGTTAAAACTTATTTGACAATCATCGCGGTCACAGATTAAATAATGCGCGGAATGAAATTTAAAAATAGAACTTTAAATATTTGAAATCCAAATAATTTCGATACTCAGTTTAAAAACTAAATAGTGTTCTACAATTACCTTTACATTTCAAATAACTGAACGTAATGAGAAAGAGGTTAATTAAACAAAACCTATGAAATTTATAACATAAATAAATTTATAGGTAATTAGCTATTGCACACGACTACCTCTGCGTGTATTTTGTATTTATTATCTAATTAGAATTTTGCTGCAATTATAAAAATAAGCCTATATCCTTCTGGACCCAGGACCAAGGTGGTGGTTTAGTCTTGATAACAACAAATAGACAGGCAAAGTTATATACTTCTTTTGGCGCGCTTGATGAGAGTGAATTCTTACGATGCGCGCGCACACCGACAGGTAAAAGCGACACCAGAAGTTGGCTGGTAAATGTCTCTTAAATTTTCTTGGGAATTGATAGCTATATTCAAGGTAGTTATTGAAATATTTGTGCATCTGTAACACGTGTTTCATATCAGTGGAAATAAAAAAAAATAAGAAGTATAACTTCTTACGTGCGTATATAATATAATAATATAATAAACTTTATTTATTCAAGTAACAAAACTCATTTATGTGTTAGTAATATACATTCTTACCCTATGTTAGTAATTAACCTATTGTATAATATTATCTCCACACAACCATATAACTATAGATACGTGAGTCAGCGCTGCGCAACCCCATGCGAGACTTTACAGCACCGACTCAAGTAAGAACAGTCTAGTCTGTCCGAGATCACGGTCAGCATGCTGTTGGAGCTAGCCCTCACTCTACGCACTAAGGAGGCACAACGTTTACGCATTGTAGTGAAAAAACAATCCACATTCGCCTCCGCAAACATTCCAGAGGCGCTACAAAAGCGAGGTAGCCCCAACAGCACTCTGAACGCGTTGTTGAATTGGACACGGAGGGAGCTGTACGTCTTTTGAGTATATCTAGCCCACAGGCTGCACGTATAAAAAGATGTGCAATAAGCTTTGAAAAGAGTGATTTTTACAGCTCTTGAGCATTGTGCAAACCTGCGAGCCAGCATGTTCGCTCTCACCGACAACGCCCTCCGCTCCCTTTCCACATCTTCATCGTCCCTGAGCTTAGGGGTCAGGATGTGCCCTAAATATCTAAAACGAAATACCCTTTTCAATGGGTGCCCATTGAGTAGAAGAAGTGGTATCGAATTCTGGCACTTTCCCCCAGCCTCAAAAACCATGATTTCGCTCTTTTTTACATTATAAATCAAACCATGATTCTGAGCATAATTTTCACAAATGCCTATAAGTTTTCGTAGGCCGCAAGGCGACGCACTCAGCAGCGCCATGTCATCCGCATAACTGATATTGTTAAAACATACTCCATCAATATGACAACCAACTCTGACGCTGCTGAGTTTGTCGATTAGGTCATTAACGTAAAGGTTGAAAAGTGTAGGTGATGTTAAACCACCTTGTCTAACCCCACATTCCAACCCAAACGCATCCGACTGCACGCCTGCCCATCGCACGCTGTTGACCTGGCCACCGTACCAATATTTCAGGATATTGATAGCTACCTTTGGTACCTGAGACTTTTCCAACTTTTGCCATAAAATATCGTAGGAAACCAGGTCAAAGGCTTTCGACAGATCAAGAAAACAACAATACACAGAAGTTTTCCGCTTTGTGTAGTAATTGATAGCATGCTTCATAGATAGTATCGCACTATCCGTCGACAATCCAGGACGGAAACCAAACTGATTATCATGTAGCTGTATGTATTTATTTAGCTGCTTGTTGAGCATGCCATCCAATACCTTGGAGATGACGGTTGCTAACGATATTGGCCTATAGTTTGTCCTATCGGAGAGATCTCCAGTTTTATTTTTAACCACCGGCACTACCAAAGTATGCAACATATCTGTAGGTATATAACTATGAGATATACAGAAAGAATATAACATGGCCAAGACCCTAGGTAAGTGAGGACCCCCATACCGAAGATGCTCAATACTGAGGCCGTCGTGACCCGGAGATTTACCCCTCGTCATAGAATTTATCATGTGGGCAATTTCCTTGGACTTGAATTTTATCTCAGGTTCCACACCGACCTCAATATCAGGCCTCACCACGGATGGCCCCAACGGCGACTTGACATAAAAATAATCCTTGAAAAGGTTAGCAATCTCCTTTGGTTCCGCAACACCACCAACGCTCACAGGCAGCCCTGGCTTGCAATTCAGTTTATTAGTGTTTTTCCAAAATGAACGAAAATCATTCCTAGTGTGATGCGACGCAAGAATGTCCATTTTGATTTGGGTCTCATGATCTTGACACCATTTTAGACGAGACTTGAATATTTTTCTAGACTCACACATTTCCGCATAATAAAGACCAGAAGTGGGTTTCCCGCACCAAATCCATAACAAAAATTTTTGCCTGGCCTGCCTGTGAGCCTCGGCGACGTGCTTGTTCCACCCTACAATAACTTTTTTTCTGCCTCGTTTATTACTTCCCCGACCTACACTGGCGGCCTCAGTCAAAGCTTGTACAATGTTGTTATAAAGTTTATCTATAACAGGTCTATGAGATAATTTGTTACACATTTTATCACTACAGCTAATAAATTCGTTAGGAAAATCCACAAGTCTTAACCTTTTGTTACATTCATTTCGGTAATTTTCAATTTCTAGTGGACATCTTTCGCCCCATAGAGCCATATTTTGGTAAATATTTACAGCATATGTCTTTGATGAGATAATATTTAAATTACAACTAATGACAAGCGGATAATGGTCTGACCACAGTACATCATACAAAACATAGACCTTTTTTACTGTATGTATAGAAGCTTGAGTTACAATACAATGGTCGAGCCATCGCTTAGAACCGTGTGACTCACTCAAAAATGTATAAGTCCGAAGCCAATCCTAAAATATTAGTGTCAACACACGACCATTTTTGATCCGTACAAAAGTCTGACAGTTCACGTACACACACACATTTTTTATAACAGTATAGATACGGTCTTGTACTTAATAGGAACTTAAAACCAGGACAGAAATACAAAATTATATGTGTTCTGTGTGATTATTTATGAAAAGACTCTAATCTATGACAGAGCCAAAATAAGGCATCCTAATAAAATACCTTGACATTATTTCACAATGTTTTAGTAAAAAACTTGACAATGAGTCGCAGGTTCGGCCATAATGGTGATGTAATTTAGGCAAACGGCCCCAACATCCGGCCTGTTAATTCAATATAACTACATGTAAATAAAAAAGTATTTATCCTAAATGCACTATAATGGATAGTCAGCGTACCATGAATAGAATTCTAATGTGTTTGGAAAACGTGGACGATGGAGGATGTTCATGAGAAAATTCTGTGGAAATTAGGTAGACTTAAGTTCTGCGTTTAGGGGACAATGAACTTAACAATGACTTATCGTAAGCGTCATAAGAAATTACTTAATTACGTAGTTCCTAAGTATGTTGAGGAAAAACTCTATATCATAAAATTTAAATACCTTTGACTCACTGAATAATCGTATCATATTATTAAATACAAGTTTGTAATAAAAGTGAAATAGCACGGATTAAACATAAATCTCAGAAATACTACTATAACAGATATAGAAATATAGATAGACATAGATATAGATATAGAAATATAACTATAAAGCTAGTTTGCAACTTAAAATTTGGCAGGTTGATTCCTTATTGGCAGGAGGCATCCGGTAAGTACGAATTTTCTTATAAATTCAATCCCTAAGGGGGAGAAACGGGGATTCAAAGTTAGTATTAAAAATCTTATTACGCCGTCGAAGTCGCAGGTACAGCTATTAAATGATATGGTTTGTTAAATTAATGATCGGTTTGTTAAGTTGTCGAATTTAACTGAATGAATGTGAAATTAGAAAAAAAAAGATGTCAATTTCTGAAAAGTCGTCGGACTGATGAAATATATTAGGAATAGTTATTTAACGTTCAATATCTTCAGGTATAAATAATAATAAACCTATCAATCGACCATACCCAACTGTGTTAAGGTCGTTAATTGTGGTAGACCAGATATACGTAGCTCAGATAGCACAGAAGTACGCCAAAGCATTCATGCAAGAAGTGAAAATACACCATAATTGAAACAGCTGGTCGGTGTGCAAAGAATGCGGTTCTTGACAATAAGAAAACAATTTAAGTTAAAAAAGGTATAAACAAATAGTATTATACATATATGTAGCTGTGAAGTAAAAAGTTGTAAGGCAGTTAAGCTTTCACATTTCTGTGACCTTTGACCCGGCTGTAACCTGCAGCTATGATGTGAAATTCCGTTAATAATGTCACCATTTCGATTCCGTTATTCAAAACAAGCCTTTGTTCCTTGTCAAGGGATAAATAGAGGTGTACCTACTGTTAGTTGATCCCACCGATGACTATTGCCATACATCAGGAACCACGCCAAAACTCGGAATGCTTCTGAAAAATGTCTAAAAAAAAACTAAAATATTTGGGTGACCTAAAATCCGTCCCCGTATAGCCGCGCATTCACTTAACCATTTGCAAAAACATTAACGGAAATTTCAATTTATACCACATAGTGTGCTGCCTTAAACGAATCAAGTTTTGGACACTAACGACCTAGCCTAACAGGTCAATCAGGTCAGGTCCAATTACTTACCGTTACTCTAGGCTATACATTTATTCTTTTACAGCTACTGTCATTAATTGAGGTCTTGAAACGTCAGCGAGACTATCAATACCTACATGGTCAGCTTAATAATTATTCTCATACTTACATTTTTGGTTTTCAGACGTATCTTGAAAGATGCGAGCCTCAAGACCTCAGACTAATGATGATGACTCATAATGAAATATATCACTTGACAAAAAACAAGAACAATCATAATTTATCCTCGAGCATTTGGTCTTGTAAACTTAATTTGAACTTACTCTATCAGTGATACTTCCAACTAGAGTCGGATTAATGTCAATTACGATTTTCTATAAAAGTTTTGTAGTACACACGGTCTATCGTCTTGTCTGTTGAGAACGTAAAATCTGCTCCAGTAGTGATCTCAATGTATAAAAATAAACTAAAGGATGTTTCGATATTAGGCATAGTCCGCTAAGAAACTCCTTTCAGTATAAATTACGATGATAGCTACTACAGAAAAATTAAAGAAAACTTTGCTAAAGTTGAGATTAGTATTATATGTTTATGTACTAGGAATCATATAGTTAATATCACATTGTTCATGTAAACAAAAATAGACCTGGTTTTATGATGCCTTAGTAGCGTTCAACCTTAGCGGCAAAGCAGTATCTTGACTACATATGAATCTAAACGAGTCATAAAAGTGACTTTATTTCCCATCCTACTAGTATCTCCAGGTTTTAAGCACAAAACCAATTTTTATCAAGGATTTTGGCCTAATGAAGAGCTTTCAAATATTCCATAGGCACCAAGTTTCAAAGATTTGCTAAAATATATGTTACCTATATAAAGTTTTATTTATGAAAACTTGATTTTTAACAGTCTGTCATATTATGTTAAAATATCCAACAAGTCGTAAAATGTAAACATCGTCATAGTTCATATGTTAATTAATTTCAACATTCCGTTTTATTTGGTGCCTGTACATTTGTCCAAACATGTTCCCGGGTATCTATATAAAAGGCACATTAACCTATTTTGGCGCGATGAAGGTAGGTAATATCAACAGACATATACAAAATTATCAGTGATCTAAATAGTGAGTCACGCACGTGTCAAATAATATTAGACTCTACGAAATTATTTACTTTGTCTTGTTAGAATTATATTGACATATTTATGAGGCACAAATTAGGCTATACCCAATGAACAAGGTCTACAAGAACAGCGCTTTGGTCGCATTTAATACCAATCTAAAGAGTGAAACTCTATGTACAGTCCAACAAGCTTTTAAGTACCTGTGTTTTAATTTAAAAGTTAGCATTTTGGTCAAAATAAACACCATTACACACCCACAGAAAAACATACTACTTACTGGATTTTTTTCTAATTCCATAGACCAATATTGACAAATACAATTTGTCTATCAAAGCCCAACCTAAGCCTTACCTAATTCACAAAAAGCAACGTAAACAAACGCTTTTAGTACAATACTCCCCAACCTTCAGTAAAAACAATAGGTCACCAAACAAGGCATCGCGGTCCGGTAACGGCAGTGAGTAATCAAGTTCTGACTATTTTTGGACCGAAATTCGTAAACTTGTTCAAAGAAAGCCTTCGGCCATTCACACACGACACTATTTAAAAGCAACGTAATTACTTTGTAACAGAAATCACTATCAAAACAAAACACTATCTCAATAATGAATTGATATTTAGTTCCGCCATGCGGGACTCAAAAAATCAATTCTGATCGTAACTCAAAAGAAACTGAACTATCTGCGTGACTGAAAGTTTAGACAGCGCAACTCTTTCAAACCAAAATTGAAGCAAATACTTAATTACTTTTAGTAATTCCGAGTGAGTGATTGGTTTGCAGAAGAATTGTTTGAGAATGGACTTATTTTTATGCGTTACCTTAATCCGTAGTCCGTACACATTCGCCCACGTGAATTAGCACCCACCTACGAAGAGATTATACTTGGCCCAGTCTTGTATATACACAATCAAAACACTTAAATCTTAAATTTTGTGAAGCTAAATCTGCCTACGCACAGATAGTGTAATCTTATTGATATGGAGAGGCTGGGAATTTATTTTAATGCTAATTTCTAAATGACAGAAGGGTCTGGGTTATCTCTTCGAAGAGGGTCGATAGGAATAAATTACAGTTATGGTGCTCGTAGGCGCAGAGCTACAAACTCATCTCTTTCTTGCTAGAGCCTAACTGTATATAGTAACTAGTTCGAACATCTGGGAAGAACCACGCTCTTGGGGTGCAAGAAAAGAGTCTCCACGAGTGACAAATGTTGAGATCGTCTAGCACACCCTAGACAATCAAGGCTCGATACTATCAATGCTGACTGGCTAATCTTTCCACTACTGCATGAGTGATTCCCATATGGTAGCTTGTCCCAACACGACAGAAGTAGAACCACATCCTCACAGGATAACGAGCAACAGTGTGCTAAAATTGTATATATGAGTTTCGCGGATTGAGTTATTATTACTGGATGTTTATCTTGACTACAAGAAAGTACCTAAAAATATATTTTATAATTAGCTATCATCACTTCTAATGAGACATCCTCACTTAACATCACACGCTTACTACAACTATAGGCCTACCTGCAACAGCCGGTCCCAACTATTTTTAAACTCTACCGACTCGACTTCAAGCCCTAGTTCTGAAGATAGAAACCAAGTACAAACTTTTTAAATCGTTACAAATTGCCTATTCTTAGAAGTAACTTCTTTCCCCACCCTAGAACTCTCCCCTTCCACCTTGAGTCTAGCAATAAATACTAGTTACACAGAATCCTCCCGTAAAGCACACTGGGCCACAAACATTCTACTTTACAGTTGACATACTTTAGAAAGCACAAAAACACTTTGGCCTCATATTCTTGTCATTAAGTGAACGCCCTTCCTGATTAACGTTAATTAATGATTTAAAAACTCATTTCCACACCCGCGGGTACATCCTTAACGACTGTGGAACAAACGCTGCGTGCTTTCAACTGCCAAATAGATACAAGAAACATATTTGAAAATTTGGTAGCCTATAAAACAAGTGTGAAGTCTATTAGCTGCGGTACTGACAAGTTTTATTGTCTCATTGTGCCCGCCGAAGTGAGCTAAATTCAATCATGTAACCTGCGTCATCATACAATTTCGTACTCAGCTCACGACTCCGTATAAAATTGTTATGTAACTGTATATCGTATAACAACAAACGCTACGAACCGTTGGCGACTGCAAAAAATATAAAATCGATATAGTTTTTGTTGTCGCTGTCTCACCGAGATGTGCTGTTATTTATTGGCCACCAGATTACGCACATTACATAACGCGGTTTTCCCGTTCAACATATTTCCAAAGTTTATTTATTGACTCGCCTTTTTTTGGGTAATATATTGTCCTTGTTTTTGTTGATAACTATATTTTTGTAAGATAAACACTATCAGAACAATAACAGTATCAATCTGGATGAAAAAATTTATAAGACAAGTTTTCATATTGAGATAAATTGTCCTGCACGTCACCTACAAATTTCTTTTGTTAATTTTATGACAAGCGCAAAACGACAAGCTTCTTAAACACAATGGCGTTCAGGTTATTTTAAAGAATACAGTGATAATAGCCAGCTATAATAATAGTTTTAAAAGTCATCATTGCTTTATACTGAAAAAGTCGTGATTACGAAAATCTGCTTTCCTTTCAACTGTGTCATTTCGTATTTAATCGGTACAGTGTTCGTTTATTTATCCCCGTTCGCCACGCATACGGCACACAGAAAATTGAGAAAAACTTTTAATGGAAATGAGCATTTCAAAGCGAATGCAAGCAAGTGAGTGGAGCTTATTATATAGCTGCCCCATTGAAGGCATAGGTAAATGTCGGCCATGTTTGCCTGTCATTTTTATTCTGTTTACATGGACCAGCTGCTCCATTTCAGGCCCGGCTCGTAAAAACTGAATTGGAAACAGAATAAATCATGTACTTTTAATGTCAGTAGGTACTTGAACATTTTTTACAATTTTTATAAACATTAAGAAAGTGGAGGAGTTCATTAAAACTAATCAATTTCGTTTATAAACTTCTTTAATTACAATCTATACAAACATCAGCCAATTGAATTATTATACAACTACACAATAATTTACAGTCTTTCCGATTAATACTTAAACATGTTTTCATTTAGAAAAGTAATAAATACGAAGAAGCAAACCTTTTCAAATGCGAAAATTTGGTATCGTTATTGTACAAAAGTTACACATTTATGCTATTAAAGATACTCGTAGATTATAAAGTTCTATAAATATTTACAACTTCGGACGATTTTCGTCTTTAACAAAACAATATCTTTAGCGTTCGCCTAAGGCTAAGACTAAGACTTACAATCAATTGTTTAAGAGATCGTTTGGGTTAATGTTTAATGAGGTCTTTCATACCAGGTACGTTTGAACAGTATGCTGAAATACCACGGACTGCGGTTGATTGTGTCGACCTTGGAAGTCATTGGAGGAGTAATCCGAATCAATCGTGGAGTAGATGTGTTCGGACAACGGGCGATCGCAAGGCGAACGCTCCGCTGAGTTGGCAGACTTACCGCACAGTGTCTGGCAGGTACTGTTCAACACAGACGCGTCCATAGTATACGTATTAGAATTTCTTCCATAATTAAGTCTTTTTAATTTCTGTCCGTGTCGCTTAGATGACGGCATGGCATAACGTAACCTCTCCCAAAAACGTTTCTCTTTCCACGTTAACTCCAAACCCGTTTTGAAATATGACTTGAACTCCGGATCTCGTGGGATGAGCCCTACGCTCACTATTATTAATTTATGTGGATTCTTTTGAAGAGCTTTCTGTAAGGCTTGTCGGAACTCTATCTGTGACCACTCAGTTAAGATAAAGTTCTTTGTTAAAACTACTATGATACGCCTCGACGCCTCGGTGGCCTCGACCACCAAGTCGGGGAACTGAGCGTACGTGGCTTCGAACTGCGGAACGTCTCGGTAATGTAGGCAGACATGGTATGATGGATAACCGGTCTCTAATTCAAGAGCGAGCGATTCTATGACAAACTCCTCGTCCTTAGGGCTATAACAAATATATGCGTCGTAAAGCTTATCAGCATCCTTAAAAGCGCCCGTTAAAGGGGAGAGCTTAATTCCGCAATTCGAATACAACCACATTCTACAAGCGTATCTAAATGTGAATACTAAAGCTAATATTAATAAAATAAGCATGAACCCAGTCAAAGCCGAGGCCAATAACGGCAAGTTGTGGGAGACGAAGAACGCGCTTATCATCGAAGTATCGCCTATTTCGCTGCAAACTGTCACATTTAAATTCAATGGCTTCTTTGCTGGGTTCGTGTTCGCATTCACACACCACAGGTTGGGAATGTCGATAATTTTCTCAACATTCTGCGAAACATAAGTCAAAAAACCTTGCAAATATTTACAGTCGCAGGACCAGTTGTTACTGCCAATGTATAACGTTTGTAACTTTTTGTTATTGTCTAAATGCCACAAACCGTAATTCACGAGTCTGTTTCCATCCAGGCGTAAAACTTCTAGAGCTCCCAAAAGAGAAAAAGTTTCATTTGAAATGTACTCAATTAAATTACTTTGAAGATACAGTTCTTTTAAGTTGCTTAGCTTTGAAAACTCGAGACCCCGTAATTGTTTCAGTTTGTTGTTGTCTAAGTGTAGTATTCTCAGATCTCGTAGTTGACTGAATGTATTATTATGTATAGTTATAATATTGCTTGAATTTAAATAAACAACAACAGCTTTACGCATTGAATCGAAAACAGATTCGTTAAGTTCACTATAAACATTCCCATCTAAATATATATGAGTTGCATCTACAGGAAAATTGTGAGGTATTGATTTCAATTGTTTAACAGAACAATCAACAACGCTAGTACTTTTCGCTGAATCGTGAAAACATGAACAATTAATTGGGCACAATGTTTTGCAGTTACAGTTATTGAAATCGCAACAATGACAGCCATCAGGGCAGTAACTATCGTATTTACACAAAAAGTCTTTAATATGAAGAGAACTGACCGGGAGATATTTCACGCCACGTACGTAAGATTCCTTACAAATTACATTCTCCAAGTCCATCACGCGCGGGTATTCTCGAGATGTAATGGAATTGATGAGTAAAAGCCATTTCATTGTGCAATCGCAACGAAAGGGATTACCGCTAATGTAAAACTCGGGCAACACTCGTTCATCTGCCACTCTAGAAACGCGCAAACTATTTATGTCCAAACTTTCAATCTCATTGGCATACATATCAACACGAGTTAAATTTCTCTTCTCAAGGAATGTATCTGTCTCTATAGTTGTAATAAAATTATTGTTTATAAACAAAAGCTCTACACTATTTGGAATGGACATCGGGGACAGAGTCACTAATCGGTTATGACTGGCATCTAATGTTTTGACGTGTAGCTCATTTTGGATTTTGTAGTAATTACCAAGAATTTCTACAAAATTAGCGTGGATGTCCAACCATTTCAAGCTACCCGGAATAAAAGCGTAATCAAACCAGACTAAATGGTTCTCAGATAAATTAAGCCATAACAGTTTAGTCAATGCCACAAACACTCCGTTAATGTCAGAAATGAAGTTGCCGTCCAATCGCACGGCTTCCAATTGGGTGTTCTTTTGAAAGGTTTCGGTCTCGATAGACTGTATTTTATTTTTCGCCAAATTGAGTACTTGCAGGCTCGGCAAGCCCCAGAACATGCCCGCCGTAAGGTTTCCAATTTGATTGTCGATTAAACGTAGCCCGGTCAGTTGCGATAGGTTTTGGAACGAGGTATTTGTTATCTCTGTCAATAAATTTTCACCTAAATCAAGCGATTTCAGAAACGGTAATTGCAAAATTGCGTCCGGAACTTTCGCAATCTTATTAGAACTTAGATCTAATTCTTTCAAATCTGAACAATTTCCAAAAGCATTTTCACTTATATAAGATAACATGTTATTATTTAAATTTAATTTATTCAATATAAACAATCCATTAAATATATGATCTTCAATAGCTTGTAACTTATTCTGACCTATGTTCAATGTGTGTAGATTAAAAAGCGGTGAAAACGCGTTATCCTCTATGAACCCTATAGAGTTATTGTACACATTTAAAATTTGTAAAAAGAACAAGTCTTTGAACATGATGCGTGTGATCCGTGCGACTGCGTTGTGGGACAGGTCGAGCACGATTAATCTTATTAGACCACCAAACGTTTCATCTTCTATGTGGTCGCTTCTCAATTTATTCGCCGAAAGATCTAAAACGAGCAATTGTTCCAACCGATTAAATATTCTCTTAGGCAAACTTTCCAGTTCATTATTTTGTATATAAATTTCTCGAATCTCTCTAGTATTATGAAATAATCCTTCTGGTAAATAACTAATAGCGTTATCCGAAAGGTTCACAACTTTTAACGATAGTAAGTCACTAAAAACTTCGCCTGGCAACTCATTTATTTTATTATTTTGAAGGAATAACTGTGTCAGCCGGCGCAAATGTAAAATTTCGGAGTCGGCTGGCAAAGACATGATGTCGTTATGACTTAAATCTATAGTTTGCAATGTAGACCCGCATTTATGACCGAAACCCAGTTCATCGACGAACTTGATTTTGTTGTGCGTTAAATTAAGAGAAATTATATTCTCCAGCGCGCAAAACAGGTCTGATGGTATCTTTCTTATGTTGTTGTGCGCTAAGTCTAACGTATGCAGCTCCCTCAGTCCATTGAAAGCTCCCAGAGACAGTTCCAATTCTTTATTGTTGTTCCACTCATTGTTCATAGAGCGAATCTTCAAAGTCTTCAGCCCTCGTAAGCCCTCGAAAACATTGCCAGGAAGTCGCAGTAATTTGCAGTTATCTATGGTTATCTCTGCCAAACCTTGCATTCTTCCGAAGTGGTGGTCTCGCAGGGAACTCTCGAGCAGCAGCGGGCTGCACCGGATCGCGAGCCGCTCCGCGCCATCCGAGTGCATCGAACCGGCGACATCCCTGTCCGACGACAGTGTCCGAACGTTGCACTCCACCAAACCATTCTCACCGGACACACGGAAACAAACATCTGCATCGTCAGGCGCTTCCGTAAGCGCCGCGCCCATCACTAAACAAAAGAATATCGCGTTAATTATCATTTTAAACGGCACTGTGTCCATATCATTTTCGTCACTTGTCAGAATAGAGTTTTAATGAATGAAAGTTGAGTTCGTAAGTCGCGCACGATCATGTTCAGCTGTTGTCTACGCGTGTACTACACGGAAACGATTCGATAACGACGATTATGAGTGGTGTAGTAAATAGAGCAGTGTGCGTGCGACGCAGCATGGCAACACAGCAACGCAAGCACGCGATCCCCCCGCGGTGGCGAGGCCGCGACTGCCGCGTACAATGAAATGCCATGAATGCGCGGCGGCTTGCTTGGAGGGAACGGACCGCACCAGCATTTCTATTGCCGCATAATAAGTAACCCTCGTAGTTTTGACTTTTGTACGAAACGGAAACCGTTACGTGACTTTGTTTTCCATTAATTTGATTCCGGGATTATCTTTAAAGTAATAAATAAAATTATATATAATGAATAAAATTTTAAGTGAAAAACAACTTGCTCTCCTTCAAGAGCTTAAAATTTTATTTAATTATTATTAGAGATTTTTTGACAGATATTAACGCTATTTTGTTTATGTTTATTTTAAATCGATGCAAATCTGGGATCTATTTTAATAATACAGTTTGTATACAAAACTTCGTTCTTGATCTATGTGTAAGGATTCTTTAAGTTTACGAACGATTTATCATTGTATTTATCCAGCTCGCGGTTCAATGTGTATCAAAATTAATTGATTTTTAAAAATCTCCTTTCACACGGTGGTTATAATAAGGGAGGAAATAGGGTTATAATTATTTAGTTTTGAAAGTTTTGGTACTCACCTATATATTTTTTAAAGCTGAGAGGATTGCAGCGTCATACAACAAACCTACTTCGATCACCTCGTTCACTCGTCAATTATTTGTTATTGTCTGATGCAATGATGTTTCCAGTCTGATATTATTATGTTAACGCAGGCTCATACACCATACTCTAATTCAAAGGCGGCAATAGCTTAACGGGTAAGACATCTCAAATCGAGTTTCATACATTCCGAATCCTACTGTTTACGGTACTGCAATTCATCAGTAGGTATTTGATGTTGAAGAGCTTTTAAAATCCTCGTCGTACTTACAGCAGCAACATGAATTGATCTTTGGTTTGTGTCTATCAAAACATCCCGTGTACAGGTAGTCGCTTACGGGACATTGTCATTCGCTACAAATGTAACACAATGTGTGTGCGAGAGCAGCTGGTGTTCCGGTTTTTTTTTTATAAAAACTTGACAAAGGTCACGCACTAAATGGAAAAAGTTTAATTAAACATTGCTCGTTCACATAACGGCCTAGTTTACAATATTTAATCAAATTGCTTCATTGCTCAAGTGGTTGCAAAATGCAGAGGCAATTGCATTGCATTCATAGCTGAGTCAGTGACTTTTCCCGGGTTTAACATTTACTTTATAGTTCTCTGTTATATAATAATTTAACGTAAATCTTTAGCTATACGACTACCGCGCAAATCTCTGAGGTTAAGCGGCGCTTTTCGCGGTCAGTGCTTGGATGGGTAACCTTTTTTGACAACCCTTTACATAGCATCACTATTAACCTCCCCGAAGGTTTAGGCAGAGATGTACTTTGTACACCCACATTTCGCCGATGCCGTTATTGTGTAATAATCGGCGAACCTATTGCCATCTACCGGTAACAGTTCCAGAGTCCGTGCTGCTACTGAAAATTTCCATACAGAAAAACCCAATAACACTTTGCCCGACCCGGGAATCGAACCCAGGACCTCACGCTCAGCAGTCGCGTTTGCAACCATTAAACCAATGAGGCAGTCATTCAGTCATACAACCCTTTCTGCCACGAAATAAACTTTATGTGAATCCCGGTACTCATATGAATAAGATAATCGTCAATTCTAGTAACACTGGTATTTAGCGACATCTGGTTAGTATTGCAGCCGTAGGTAAACATTTCATGAAGCCAAGAAACAGTCGCTTTTGTAACAACCATTTTGAGGAACAGGTTTTCGCTCAGCTGTTAAAGACACTTAGATCAAGATATGGATAGAGTATAGTTTGTCATGGGCAAACCGGGTGCAAAAAAGAGGGGAGTAACTGGGCCCCCTCAACCTTATAGGTACGTACCAAAATTTTAAATATCGGAAGGCAGTCATAATACGAAACTGTTATAAATCGTGGGGCAGAAGTGTCTAAAGCGATCTAGCGGAACTTTGCCGCGACCCACGAAATATGTAGACTTTCCTCAGGACCTCCTGCTATCAATTAGTTGCTCATAACTACTTTTCTTTTAGTTGTTTTGGCTTCCGGCTGTCTTTTTAATTATTATTAATATATTTGACTCTACCACAGAAATAGGAACGATTTAGTTGTTTTTCCTTCCAATATATTTGGATTCTACACAAAATGCTGAATTATAATACCTAGTTTGTGTTGTTTTTTTCTTCATATAAATACGACGCACGTATTCACGCTTCATCGTTCATGCACTACATCACTACACATGTAATTACGTTAGAAAACATAATAAAAGTAGATACCAAAAAAATATTTAATGTCTTATAAATTCAGCAGGGTTTTAACTACTATGGATTTCAAAAGACGAGGAATGAGGATTTCGTTCGACGCGGTTGAGGCAATAGTTGAGCGAACGACTGCTGCGCTACCTGCCGCGGGTTTGATTCTCACACGAAACAAATTTTTGGATGATCTACTGATTGATAGTGGTTCCGGGTCTGGGTGCTTATGCCTGTAAAACTTGGTTTTTGAAAAAGCACCCACGATACAGGAAAGATTCCTAGTGTGGGGTCAAGTTTGATTTAAAAAAGAGTAAAAGTTATTAGGCAATTGTTTCTTAATTCTGCACCTTACTGAATATTATTAGTAATTTATTTTACAAGTCCGTAATAGTTTTAGTCACATTTTGTTTTCTTGCAAGTGTGCTCGGATAATCTTATTTTCAATACTATCATTTATCAATTTTATAAATATCATTATTTAACTACTCAGAACTTAATTTTGTATTATTGAAATTAGATTAGTTTGAATCGGTCATCAAGAAGAAATAAAAATGTTTAAAATACGTGTGGCTCCTGTCGTGTCATGCAGCCATTACACGAGATGTGTCAGTCTGGTCATGTATCAAAACCACAATCGTTTGAATTACGAATACCTACACTTTACAGCTGTGCGGCCGTACACAGCCCATACGTAGTCAGCCGCCTGCCGCTGGTCTCTAAATGGTTGTCTACTGCAATTACGACCAGACGACACGTGCGGATCCATGATACCTCCAGTCGTCTGCCGCATGTTTTGGTTCACCCATAGTGTATTTAATTTCGCATTCTTTTTCCTAGATCCTAAGCGAAGAAAATATTTAAAGTCTGACGAGGCCTGCCTCATTGGTCTAGCGGTTGCAACCACGACCGCAGAGCGTGAGGTCCTGAGTTCAATTCCTGGATTTTTCTTTTCAATATTCTCAGTAGCAGCAAGGAGTCTGGAACTATGTACTACAACAGGCTATGGCAATAGACTTTACTGGTACCAGGTTACAAATACATAAGATTAAACTAACGACCTTATTGTACGGTTGCGGGGAGACGACTGCTGCGCCGCGCCAACACGATCGTGCGCCTGAGTACACAAAACTAATGCGTCAGCAATGTCCCTATAGACTCAATAAGTGCACTAGCGAAATGTGGATGTACAATAAAACAACTATATATAACCCTTCGAGGAATAAAGGCGTAATACTACTTATGTTCTGACGAGGACTTTACTTCTGTGCTCATCTCTCATAGATAGGCTGTAAACTGCAGACCCGTGCAAAAATTTAGTCACGCCTGTATGCCAGTGTCTGTTGTGCTCTAGACTAAGAGATAAGTAAACCTACACACAGCTTATGAATTCACTGATGAAGGTATTGTGTAAAAGCGAGCCTGATCAAATTAAACAAGCACTGTTTCTTTTCTAGGCTGCATAAGCTATAATTTTTTTAAGGTATTAGTACCTACTTAGTTTATTAAAAGCATGTGTAGCATTAACATTTTCTTGTACAATATTTATATTATAGCCCACTACATCAGACGCTGAGGCCGAACGAGTGGCAGACCTAGAGGCTGTTCTGTCACCAGAAATAGTGCCTCGACGTCACCAGTTCCGGATACAGTAGCGGTGCTCTAAAGAGCACTGTCATCTAGGGTCGTGCCTGGCTGCGTGGCCTCAATGTCGCAATAATAATGTTGATGGCAAAAATTCAATTTTGATTTGCAAAAGTATTTTATTTACCTACCCATAGACCTAGAATTTCGCTTACCTACCACCTTCGACGCAACCCAGTGGTAGAGGATCCTGTCTCTCAATATAGGTCAATTGTCACAAACGATTTAAAAAAGTAGTATACATTATTTGTCTATGGTCATAATAAAATAAAATATAACATGAAAAAAAGAACCACAATAAGACGCGAACAAAAAAGGTCTAGGGTATTGTTTGAGTTACTAAACGTTTTCAAGTTATGATTAGACATGTCTTCTTCTTCAGTCTTCTACTTCAGACCCTGATTAATTGAAGGCGTGATCTCACAAGTTGTAGCCAATAGGACGAGTAGGTAGCGGCACTTACGATAGGTGATATCTAATCCTGATGAATATTTAGCATAGAAAAAGCAATGGGTCCCGCTACCATGACGGTCAGTGCACGTATACTATGACCCTCAATATACAACGTTATAATATACATCGGTCTTGGCTTATTTTTACAAAAGTGAAATACAAGTGTGTACTCAGGCACTCGGTAGAGATTTTGGCAACACCTGTGTTGAACGCACACGCTCATTAGGTATTTTTGACACATATGTTTTGTAGACACGAAAGCATTGTCTCGTGCATAAAGAGTTTACCTGGCAGCACACGGGGAAAAATAGAAGCAGTAAATGTGTTAAACCAGCTAGATTGGTAATATTTTATTATATTATCAACAAATATATTTTATTTTTAAATAACTATTAAACACTTCAGTAAATGTCACAAGCCCTTAAACATGAGGACGGATCCGTCTTGACATAAAGCAATAAGTATTAACAATAGATTTAGAATGTAAAAGATGAACAATGATAGCTTGTAGGAGAAGCGTAAGCGAAATTCTAAGTCTATGAGAGATACCGAAAAATAATATGCATATGTGTTAGTGACTGATATGTCAGATGAAAATGATTTTTCTATTTGCATTGCCAATATAGTATATTAACGATAGATTAAACCTTGCCCTAATTAATAGAGCTATATACGCTACTAATTAAATCCTCTTATTATAAATTAATAAACACATTAAATCATTTTATTTGTGAAAATACAATGGGTATTACAAAATATAATAATAATTTTAAGATGATGTTGTATGCAGCATACAGATAAGTATGGTAAAAAGATTTAACCTTGTGCTATCTTCTAGTCAGTTTTGTGCACTGATAATGATAATGTATGATATTACCATTAGTTCCCTTAGGCCTGATTATTTAATAATCAGATAATTTGTTGTGTATGTGACATGTATGTTTGTAAACTGTACCCACGATACAGGATAAATCCTAGTGGGGCAAAAAAATGTATCGACTTTTTATCGATATTCATGAAGTCATTTCTACATTCAACCCTAGCGTAAATTATACATTTTAATATTTACACTAAATATTATTTATTTCATTTTTATCTAAAAAATATTATCACGTATCGAAAGAAAATCTAATATACTATGGTAAAATTTGTTTTCTCGGCGAATTAATACCAGTACATACACAAAATATGGTTTCAAAACGTACGATGAACAAATCACATTTACCTGTGAAACGTGTAATTATTTGGATAGGTAAACATCCTTCAAAAAAAAGTTGTATCAATATAAATATAAAATATACTGACATTGACATCTGTCTCTTTCTTTCTCGGGTAGTGTTCATATAAAAGTGATATCTCTTTTCCACGCTTAGTTGGTCTTTTAGCGTAAGCGGAATTCTAAGTCTATGGTATTAACTCATAAACAAGTAACTTATTTTGTTAATAGCAGGTATTGTGAGATAAATAAAACCACAATAATATTTTTCTTTTTATTCTATCGTAGTCTAGACTTAATTAACTATTTACAACGAAACGGCAGACAATGACAAAACAATTGGATAAGTCACATTTATAGCCATAACATCTTACACTAATGCCAGTATGCTCAATATCATAGTCAAAATTTATTGTGAGAAAACATTATAGCCTGTTATATAGCGAATAACTACATGACCAATAAATAAATAAATAGCTATTACGATATACTGAGTTAATACGATCTTCACTATAATGTTCTCCCTTAACTTTTAAGTAGTACAATTTTGAAGGCTAAAACACCTTAAGTAGAATCAGAAACTACCTCATAATATTGGAATAATTATGACATCAAAACTTGAATATATGTAATAAAAAAAACAATCATTCAACACAAAATACATTTTAAAAAAGTCATGACATACTAATTTCATAGTCACAATACCAAAAATATTTTCATTTTTCCAAAATAACGAAAAAAAAAATATTTTAAAATAAAATGGAACTAAAGTATGTGCTTTCACTGCAAATATGTGTCTAAAGCATTATCGCTGGGTAAATGTTATCTAAAACTATGTTCTTCAAGCATAGCCATTTTATTATAGTATGTTGGTATCACAAATGATTACTTAGAAATTAAACGAGTCTCTTAACGCTACAAACGAGTCGCCAACAGCTGGCAGCGACAATAACTATAATTGAACTAATTTATTAACTGTCTGCACTGTTAGTGTTCCGGAAATTCAGTCTTACGTAGGCTCCGGTCTCAGTACAAACTGTTATATTTTGTTTTTATAACTGAGACGTAATATTCCATTCTTCACAGAAGTTTAAATAACATTTTATTCATAACTTTGGCAAATGCAATAATACAAACAATAATTGTTTTGGTCTCGTCTAAAACGATTGTGTTACGCAACCTTCCATATCTAGTTTAATAAGACAGTACATGGTTATAATGTCTATTTATTGATATGAATCGATTGAAGTTTTAAGAACTTTAATACTAATGCATCGTGAACTTCATCTATTTCGGAAAATGGTCATGTTGGCAAAAATGTTACGGTATTACTGTTTATCTAGAAATAGTCTGGAATCGACATAACCAAATACTACCTAGAATGTTTATCGCATGGATCGTGAATAACACTTGAACCATATGGAAAATATTTCTGCAAAACAACTTGACTGTCAACCATATATCAATTATTGCGGTTAAATGTAACAGCTATCAAAGGCCACGTTTATAGCTACTTGTATACATAATATTATTGCTTCAAAAATATAGACAATCTATTACTCTTATACAGTTCAGCGAGAACTTAATCCGCATTCGTTTTGTAAGATTAAAGCTAGGAATCTTTTAGCGTAATACTACAGAATATAAGGAAGATATCAAGATACATGAAAAATTGCGAGCATACATTTCTTGTTCTAATTACCGAGAGCCATATAGTTTACTTATCGTAAGTTAAAATTGTCAGATCATAGTCAACACTACTGGTATATCGATCGCCTTAGGTAATCGTCGTATCAAATCCATAATGGACGCTTTGGATACCGACTTAGTTTACAACCAACCAAATTATATTACATACAGAATTTGATCAGTCACCTAGAACGACGAATGATAGATCAATGTCTATAAAGTACGATTACATTAGAGTACGTTTTCATTGATCACATTGATCGACACCGGCTGACAAACGGAACTAAACAGAGCTTCCAGCTCGTACAATTAATATCACACGCAGTCCGCACTCTGCTTTATCATCACACACTCAAGACGATAACATGACACATCAACTTTCACTTACTGGTTCACTGTCACTTAGCACCAACGGCGTTTCTTATTAGCTGTCAACTCATTGTTTTCGCCGGTGTGTAACCGCATCTATTTGTCAACTGCCTGTATGTGGTCCGGGCGGTCACCTCGCGCGTACCTCTGCCACATCTTATTGTATAACATTTCTAAGCCGGTGGCGTACGCTTTGCAGTCGAAGAGCGGACTATCTGTGCGGGCCGTCCACACCTTGGCGCGGATACCTTTTAAACTGTAAAGAAAGAAGAAATTACATTATAAGACGATTATTGTTAGATAAGTTCCTGAGTTTTTCGTCCCCAGCTGAAGATTATCCAATTTCAATATGGTGAAGGATGGGCAGCAGCTAAACCCTGTCGGAGGGTTTGTCTTGTAGCCACACAATAATAATTCCCGACACACGGTAATGGCTGCTTTTTAATAATTTGTTGCAGTTGATAGTGTTTTTATAATCTCATTTGCAAATATAAATATACTTACTATTCCCTATCGGTTCCTAATCTTACAGCTATGTCTTGGTATTCTTGTCTCGTTCTTGCGATCAATTCGGGGCAGCCGAGCGTATTCAATTGAGATGCTGCCACTCTGTAACAATAACGAAATAATGTCAAACAAAGCGTTTGCGTTTTATATTTATTTCAGCCAAGACAAGCCGACGATGAAACACCTACGAAAGCTCATAGCAGTCACCAACCAACTTGGTCAACGTGATGCATATTAGACAATATCTCCTTAGAATCGCTTACCAGTACAGTTATAGGCTTGTCTTTGTTGATGACTTTATTAACATAATTGAATAATATTTTGGTGTACCTTGACGCCAGCGTCTCCCCGGGCAGCGTGACGACAGGCGTGCCAGTCCATAGGATGTCCATGCTGGTGGTGTGTCCGTTACACAGTGGCGTGTCCAGACACACGTCCGCAAGCTGTCCGCGCCGCACATGCTCTTCCTTGGCGGCCACATTCGAGAAGATGATGCGACCGGGTGGAAGACCTGGGAACGATTTATTTACATAAATTATTTAGTCTATAGTCGCAGTTTTCTTCCGATTACTTTTATTACTGGCTTAATTACTGGGAAAGTCTAATGTTCTGCTGATCTTGTTGTCTAGGTTTTTGTATTTAACGGTTAACAAATTATAGGTACTGAAAATATTGTCTTCTGTATTGCTTTTAAAGTCTTTACTAAATTTGTACATAATTATCCTGGGCAAAAATATATTCCAGATAATCACATGTTGACTTCTTACCTAGTTGTTGAGCTGTAGACTGCAAATTAGGTTCTCCAACAGCTGGGAACCTCAACAGCCACAACACACTATTCGGCACATGCTTCAATATGTACACCCACATGTGCAATGTCAGTGGGTCAATTTTATACAACTGGTTGAAGTTACAGTATACTACAGCGTCGTCAGGAAGGCCGTATTGTTGTCGTGTTGTAATGACTATAGATTGAGGCACTTCCTCGCCGGTGGCTGCTTTGTTGTTTGTTTGAGTGGTGGCGAGTCCGTTCTGAAGGATTACTCCGTTTACTGATGTCTGTAAACAAACAATACATCAGCATACCATAATAGTGTTATAACTTTGATTGATTGAATATGTTGTTTTTACCTGTACTTGTCCAGAAGCAATCATGGTCTCAATGGGCGTAGTAGTAGGCAATTCTGCGACCTTCAAGGAAATTTCCAGGGGTCTCGCGGCTCTTACAATTTCTTTAATCTCTTTAATGTCTGTGTTCTCAACTAGGGGTGACAGATCCGTAGCATTAATAACTGCCACGTTGTCGGCCAAGTTCCCCAAGTTGTTATGCGATTTCACTTTGTCACTAAGAATCAGTCGCTCCTGCAAATGCGGGAACATTTGCTTGTGATCGCCAACGAAGTATGTATGCGGCATGTAAGCCAATTTCTCGCTGTACTGGCTCGCGAGTTCCACAGGCGACGTAACTGCATCTGTGACTAAATAATCCATATAGCTGGCCCCGCTGGTACCCGGATATCCGAGCCACATAACTTGCACGGGGGCCGGCCGCAACGCGAATATCTCGTTCCTAGCCCCTTTAGTATAACCGTTCATATTGACGAGAATGTGAATGCCGTCGCCGTAGATTTTATCTGCAGCCTTGCCGTTACATTGCATCTGAGATAAGTCAATAAAGTGTTCCGCCTCTCGGGCGATCTTAGATCGGAATGTTGTGCCGTCATCTGGACTGAGAGCGTAGCAAAAGATTTCTACCTTTGCGCGATCATGCAGTCCTGGTACCGATTGCATCAAATGAGATGTCGGGTGGTTACCAAAGTCGCTGCTCACGTAACCGATACGGAGACGTCCTTGCAAGTCTCGCGGAAATTTAAATGCAGGTTTGTGTAGGACTTGAACTTTTTCGAGACACAAGTTGGCGTGTCGCGCGGCGATCGCTTTTCTATAGTCATGTGTAAGTGGATACAACATAGAATGGTGAGGATGGACTGATGGAAGTCTATTCTTCTCGAGTTGCTCGGCCACAATACTCACTAGCTTCTTCATGCGCGCCTCGTAGTCAGTCCAATCGCATACGATTTGCAAGCAATGTGCCAAATTGCAATACGCATCAGGGAAGTCTGGTTTCAATTTCAACGCCGTTCTATATGACTGAATGGCTTCGGGAATGTTTCCAGAATCTTTGTGGATGCTAGCAAGATTGCTGTGTGCATCAGCAAATGCAGGATTAATCTGTATAGCTCTAGTATAGCACTGCAGCGCACCGGCCACATCCTGCATCTCTTTGAGCGTGTTACCCATGTTACTGTACGCATCAGCGAAAGTTGGTTGAATTCGTATCGCCTCTTTGTAATGCATGAGGGCCTCAGTTAGCTTGCCCTGTTGTTGAAGTACAGACGCCAAATTGCTGTGAGCGGCGGCAAATTCAGGGAACACTTCCAAAGCTTTCAAGTACAAACGAGTTGCCTCCTCAATGTATCCCTGTTCACGTTTGATGTTCGCCAAATTGTTGAGGGAGTCGGCGTGCGATGGACAGAGTCGTAAAGCTGTGTTGTAACATTCTTCGGCGTCGGCCACTTGTCCTTTCTCTTTTAAAGCATTCGCTAAATTACAGTATGCGTCAGGGAAGTTTGGTTGCAATTCAATGGCTCGCCTATAAGTGTCAATTGCCAAATCGATCAATCCTTGTTCATAGTAAACACACGCCAAATTGCCGTGGACTACAGCGTTATTTGGCGACAAGTTCAAAGCGCGAAGATACGCAGCCACAGCCCTATAGAACATGGAAAATTATTGTTTATTACGCACAGTCGCTTATGATTGCGAATTTATGATGGAATTCATTTTAAAACATAAATATGCAAATGAAAAATTACTTATACCATTCATGTTATTTGCATATTTATATATAAAAAAAAAACTATTTATATGGTTCTAGGTGTTTAGTAAAGACTTCGTCACATTAACTAGTTATTTCACTCACCTGTCAAAAATTCTTGCTTCCTTGAGAACATTTCCCAAATTAATATAGGCGTCCAAGAAATTCGGATCTAGTGCAACGGCCTTTTCAAAGTGATGAATGGCTAGCCAGATTTCACTCTGTGCGTTAAACACGCATCCCAAGTTACTCCATGCCACTGCAAAGTCTGGCCTGGTTTCTATTGCCTTCAAGTAACAAGCCTACACACACGGAAAAAACACATATTAACAACTGTACGAAGACTATGTTTTAATATAATGATGTTCTGAAATGTATGTTACGCCAATGTCAGTAATTACACCTTAGCTTCGAGTGATGCTGGGTGATCGATGTATCCCAAAAGCTACGATCACCGAACGTCAATCGCTTACAAAATAATCATTACGCAAACAGCACCCTAGAAACGACACTACGCCGACTGCCACACACATCAGTAGGAAATGCAAACGAAAAACCAGTGCAAACAAAGTGCAACAGCACCCATACGACTTGTATAAATATATATAATATAATAAACAATCGTCTTGAAACAACAGAACCAACCACAAGTGAAACGCTTCCACTTCCTATCCGATGAGAGAAGATGGTCACGACAATGGATAAGTCAAAGAGCACGAGTTGTATCCGATTCCTGTCCTTACATTAGTTCTTGCAAACCTTTTCCACTTTACCTGCAGCAGGCATGGTGTCGTCGCGGCGGGATAGCGAGTGTCGTACGAACCATAACCCAGCTAGATACAGCAGCGGTCACACCTACACTTGCCTTACCAGACAATACCTTGTGAAAATATAATAGAAAATTAGTTGATTTTGAGTCAATTTGTTTCACCCGATCGTCTTCTTAAACAAATTAAATTGCAAATCAAATATTTATGATTCGAGAGGATCATTGTCCAGCTCACGCTGTCATCGAGCAGAGTATTGCGACAGGCTTGATGTGGATGACCAAATCATATAATACAAATAAACTCACTACGTCATACCACTAAATAAAATAAACACTACAGTCTCCTCTGATCCTCCATTGTAATAAGAACTCACTACAAGCGCAAGGATTATAAAGTTAACTAGGTTTTGAAGGAAACAGGATTGAATGTTGTCACATGTGTTTAGTATTACGACGTCAATTAGTTTACTCTCCTTAACTGTACAATACTCCACGCAACATTGTTAAGAACAAGAAGCGACACGAATGTTAGCACAATATATGTATAATACAATAATAATAAAAAAAACGATCCCTTGGACAAAATAATGTTGTGTAGAGAATTGAATATTTGAACGCTTAAAGGCTTGTCACAAAATATTGAGCTCCTGTCGTTTCCCCAAATCTCTGGCATATTTTATAGAAATGTGTACTTTATTGTGTACATTATTTGGATTCATTCATATACGACCCATGTGTACAGAAAGCTTCAATAAAAATCGTATAAAATAATACGCTACGCAATTATGTCCTTGTACTCGTTCAATGTCAACCATTGATATAAACAACGGCTCAAACTTTATCAAACGTAATTTTATTATCAGATAACGATACACATAAGATATTTAATATTTTGTGACTGTACATATTGTAATGTGCAACAGGATTGGAAACGAAACTTTGAGTGGCCAAACAAAGTATTCGTATTCCCATTCTGTTCTCACAGACAAGATAATGGTTTCAACAAACTGGATTATTCCAGCACAGCTTAGTTTTAAACAAAATTAACAAAAGAACAAACATTGAAACCATTATGAGAATAGCTGACGCAAGTTGCAAATTATTCTGATGTTTATACGCAAGAGCAGTTTACGCTGACAGAGCAGAGAGTACGCTAATTTATAATAGTACAAAGGAAACTTTCAGAGAATCCTGTTAACTTCGGAGCAAACCAGAAAGTAGAGGCGGATATTATATTTACCTTTGCCTCGTCCAGGCGTCCGAGAGCTTTGAGCAAATTGCCCAAGTCGCTCCTGACGCAGTATAGGTCCTGTGAAAATAATACACATTTTAAATTCAGATTTATTTTGCACGTTCCATCAATTATGATACCAAATCGTCTTCTGCTGAAAATAGGATTCCTAAAACACTTGTTGTTTATGACGTCAGCACGTCGCAGTCACCGCCATTATTGTTATTTTCACATGAGCAGATTAATGTTGATTTCTGCTGCCCATCCTTTTGAAATAGTCAATTAATCTTTGACTACACCCACAGAAAGAGACACATTCTTTCCTGGTAATATACTTATACCAATATTTTAAATAAAATACTATTTTCTTTCGAATCATCCAGCAAGCTTGCCGACAACATCGACACATGGCCGACTACACATTGTTATTATACTCCAATTAACTGATAATTGCTCACTCAATCTGACCACTAAGTGTTTCTACAGAGTCCTGTCTATACAGAGTATGTCTTATAAATGTATTTCATTCGGATATTTGCAGTAAAAATACGTAAGCGCACGGATAAAGGCTTTTCCTCGTGAAGTCGTCATCGAAACGAGACACAATTAGCATAAACGCAAAGTCCGACAGACTCGTCAAACACTCGAGATATGCTTTTTTTAAATCCAAATATAATTTCACCTGAAAATGGCGCTGGAACCGTGTCATGCCATACCATGTTAAGTGTTTGATTTCCTACTATAAAGAAATATGAGTTATTATAACAACGGCAATCTGATACACGGATTATTTCAAGCGTAAGGTCATTATGTATTATTTATTACTACGTTTGTTCAATAGGTTTGATTAATCGTACACAATTTCTAACAAGGAAAACAAGGCACTAATATTGAATTAATAATAAATCTTAAAATAATGTCGATTTCCAAGTAGCTATAATTTCAGTGGGCATAAAGCATAAGTTAAATAAAAGACTTTTTAATTCTGGAATCGTCGTTTAATCCCCTTCGTAATAAATTTGATTTACGCCAACCTCAAACACCGTTCGCCGACGCTTTAGCTATCTAATACAATTACATTGCACCGGGCAAACTAGAACATCTTGAAACAAGAGTTCTCTGTGCGGGCTTTAATCACGAAGAACATTTGAATTTAAAGGGAGCATATAAAAATAATGAGTTCCTAATATTTGAAGTCATCTTGCAAGAGTATAATAAAGCGAATACGTACTAACTGCAATCCACACGACATATCGTAAGAAAAACATCATGGAATATTACAGCGCCATATACCTACCTACATCATACGACATAAACGTAACAATAGGTAATTGCTGGGAACAAGGATATTAGTCTAACAATATGATAATTCACATCGAAGGCCATAAAAGTTTTATCTCTATGTTTAGGCAGACAAACAAAATTTATTTTAAGCTATAAAACCTGAAATGTGTTGTGTGATCACTGTTTTATGAAAGCCAGATTTTAATGATTGATACGTTCATTGTTTACAAACTCGTTATATCCTTCATAACACCTCGATAGCAAGAAAATAGGTTGGGTTATGATTTTACACCGTAACATAAATGCATAAGGTTTGCATTTCAATGGCAATAAAAAAGTGGAAAAATTGTAAGCAAGTAACTTTTTCTAATGTTTTTAGTAATAACCTTTTGATTAGAAATAGGTACCCGAAGTAGTCTTTTAAACACTGTAAAGGGAAATTTCAAAGAGTTCTACTGAAACTGTGAAACAAAATGTCCTATGTATTTAAGATTATAACTTATTCCATTCATCATTGATTTTATTGATTCTCAACATCAGTTCTAATTCACAACGAAACTTTAAATTATTTTAACGTCGTACACAATGAATAATCATAGTTTTTACGACTGAAACACTTGATGTACATATTTAAATGTTTGTATTGTCAAGTTATTTTCCTTTACTGCTTCATACTTATATAAATCAATTGGCGTTGTATTTGTGGACTTTATTAAATATAAAAATCCGTGAAAATGGAGCGTCCGCAGTTGATTAATGCAAGTACTCCCAGATGAGACTTGCTTAAATTAAAGTGTCCTCAGTCGGTTGCGACTGCGCGTGATAACATATGACTCATGGAAAGAAATACATAAGTACAACAGTAATGCGATTGTAACCACGAATAAAGTATGTCACGACATAGTCAACATACAATCAATTGCTTTTATCACGATTAAAAAGCTTTTATATTAAAAGTATATATATATATATCGTGCATGCCTTTAACTATTTATGAACTATGAATAAGCAAACGTAAATTAATTGATTTACTTGAATAGTTTTCCTAGTGTGACTTTGATAATTATTGTGATTAACTGCTCATTAATATTAATATGACAAGAATACTTAGCAAATCTTTCCGGCTAACCTCCAATAGATATAAATAGCTGCAAAAAAACTGCTTCGCAACTCATTAATGTTGTGTATATATATCGTGACAATGCAAGATTTGATATCGTTTATCCGTAATACTTTGTAGGCGTAATATTTGAGTCTTTAATTTTTTACGAAGATCTTTAGCGATGCGGTAGCCGATGCGTGATAGCATACGTAATTCAAACTTTTTGTCCTTGCTGTTCGCCGCTCGTTTTTTTCATAACCAAAAGCGCCGATGCTTTGGGCTCTTCTGAGTTTCTCGTGAACTAATGCATCCAGTCAGACCTAATTTTACTTAAAAGGAGCTAAAATATATATAAAATAACATCAGCAATCACTATAACAGCAGACTTCGGTTTAGCGTACTGAGACAGATACAGGTCTGAATCTAGTTTAACGCGATTGTAGACAAGAAGTTCAGATGCGAGTTTCAATTTCTACATCAGTACAGATAGAAGGTTGCATCGCGTTTGTATTGATGCCCGAAGTATACATGTGCAAAGGTAAAGGTCAACTCTATCGCGAACACTTTCCCACCGCATTGCGGCATTATCACTGCGAAAAGTCATGCTATTTCAAATTACAATTTGTATCGAGGCTATTATTATTATAAACCCGTGTTGTACCACTGCATAGCAATGACCTTCCTAGGCTCTTTATCTAAACTTGGCGAGGACCAAACCTTATGAAAGGAGTCCAGCTCATCGAGGGTCTTATGTCCACGTTATTCTGAGTAAAGGAGCCGGATAGCAGCGTCATCATTGCCGTAGGTCTCTGCGGTTATCAACCCGTTAGCTAGTGACTCCAGCCATTACCTTCCTATTTGGCTTACGTCCATTAGCGAACTGTGATTGACGAAGTTTTAGCACCGCATAATGTAATAGAGTGTTTTATATAAAGATTGCGTCATACTCGTATCATAAGAAGTTATGTTATATTAGTTTGGCTGTTTTTTGTGTACCGAACATTTTATTATCTCAATTTTTTTTATAAGGCATATATAACTTATGTATGGTCAGATGATGATTCAGCGTCAAAACTTTTTTATCGATCCTTTTTTAGTATAGGCGTAAGGTACTTCAGTCGTATAACATTAAATAACTAGTTATGATAATGGTTCAAGTGAAATGTTTAATGTTCCCGGATGAATTGATTAAACTATCTTTTTCTGGAGTTCGAGGTTTCATCTGTTTGCCAACATTAATTACAGTTGGCTCGGCTGTTAAGCAGTCAAAACGTAAAGAGCTAGACGGACCAACTATACTTTATACCTATTGTTTTTCAAGTAATTATCATCTACATTTCATACAACGCCAATAATAAACTCAATACGTGAATAAAGCTCCGCTTACTGAGACCGTAATGGGACCAAATAAAATGTAAGGTGAGCCCGGAGGCAACCCCGCGACACCCAAGAAGAGCCTAAATGCCTATCAAGAGCCAAGTCTTATTTACTTTTCTGATCTTAATACTATACAGTGATAAGTCATAACAACGACTGTCTTTCGTATGACAGATTTTATTTTCTAAAATTTCTATATTACTGTATTAGCATTAAGCATCTGGAAAAACCAGTCCATTTGCTTTTTAGTTTGAGAAATTCCTTAATCAAAAGGGAGATTTTTATCTTTTGATCAAGTTTTATACAAAACAAAATTCGTACTTACAGGATTATACTGTAGCGCAGTGACGTAAGCTTGGACCGCCTGCTCCATGTCTCCGGCGGCCACCAGCGCAGCTGCCAAATTGATGTAGCCATCGATGAAGTCCGGCTTTAGTCTGACAGCGTGCCTGTAGTTCTCCAGCGCCTCTTGCAGCTGACCGCGCTCTTTGTACACGTTGCCCAAATTGCTATTGGAAAGAATTAAAATAAATTCCTTGCTATTAAAGAAAGAATAAAAACAGAATTTCTGGAAATTATATGAACCAACACTGCATCAATAGTATAGATAGTGTGTGACTCACAGATACGGGCATAATTATGTAAACAAGCAACTCGCAAAAATGCGCGATTTGTGTTTAACCTGCACGGAGTCTACGCGTGGCTTATGCATTTGGCTCACATTCGTAGATGTGTACCTACATAAATTTTTATTGTGCACTAGCATTTGCCCGTGACTTCGTACGCGTGGAATTAAGAATCTCATATTTTCCTGCGGTAAAATGCAGCCTATATTTTAAGTTAGACCTCTTAACAATACATCGATGAAAACTGCATTCAATTCCATGCAGTAGTTTTACAATAAACAGACAGACAGACAAAAATTCTGAAAATTGTTGTTTTGGCTTCTGTTGCTCTATTAAATACCCCCCATATTAGTTTTTCTCCAATATCTATAATGACCAGACACTGGCCTGTTATAATTTTATTATATATACAGATAGACAGATAGATATAGATAGGCTAAAACCTCTCCCTAACGCCTACGACAAATCGCATCGGCGAACTTTGGGTCATTACACCTCTATTTAACCGTGGATGCACATTTTATACAAGCAACCCCTTCCTGCCAACGGTCGCGGATCACAGGCGTGACGGTTAAGTTCTACTAATATGAATAGTCAGGTGTCGTTCTCTACTTAAAGAGAATCTTCTGCGGCGTACGTGCGTATCTATGTAACGAGCTTTCGGTAAGGCAGCGTGCTCGCTAAGCGTGTGCAGGTCGCGTGACCGAGAAATGCTAGAACGGAACACTTAACACGCACGTGCAAGTGCGCCGGTCCAGGCGAATCGAACACCTGGCTAAGCCAGTGTGATAAGTACCTAACGAAAGCCCTCTTTATTTCACAACGATCGGTGTTGATTGCACACATATTACACAATACCAGTACATAATACGAGACAGTGGTATCAATATCTATTTTTGTAGTCAAAAGCCTATCGTCAAATTCTTCTGACTACTACAGTAGCAGTTAATGTTTAATTGGGATCTGAAATAGGACATCAAATTGTACACATGGTGTAATTGAAGCGATTAACTGGTTCGTTTAATGCAGACCAAGCGTTTGAATTAAGATCAATACTATGCGTTCCAAATACGAAGACAACTGTCAGGACGCCATTTTGCTTCTCGCATTCAGTACCGTACATAGAAATTACGTACGTAATGCATACAAAATGACGTCTTGGCAGTTATCTACTTTTTTGGAACACATATAATCAACACAAAATACTCGAGTACATTATGGACATTTTAAAACGTAACACGACAATAACAACTTTATAAAATATTTATAACTACATCCATCATAACATTCATAACTGTACTGATATTATCATTTATCATTGATAACAACTACGGACATCATAAATATTAGCGTAACGTGTGACTAATATAGATTATGTGACCTTTCCGAAATGAATTATGGTAATTTGTGTGTTCAAGATAACATTACAAAGCTGCAAAGGATTTTACTAGTGTAGTTTCATGCGGGATTAAAATATCGTTATAGTAGTGAAAGGTTTAATTAAATTATGCTAAAACTACACGACTGATTTCCATCGGACTTTTAAAACATGTTTCAGTTCAGATTAAAGTCTATGAAACTTTTCTTAATGAAAAATAATCACGTAATGAAATAATTAAGTGAGTTATGGAATATGGAAAAAAATAACCATATTTCAAGTGCATTTTATAAAAAAAAGCATAATCTTAATATATAGATTGCTTATAAATGAGGTCAATGCACTTCGAAAAATTCAAAACGGCCTAATTTTAATGAGCTGTGAGTGCCAAAATGTTGTCAGTGACACATCAAATTATTTTAGTGTGTACATCTTGTCACAGATATAGCCCATACTTAGCCTTAGAGAACCGAAATAAATAACCAATACCACTAAACAATTTAAAGGCATATAGAAGCATTTCTTGGTCTGTGGTAATACCACTTAATGTTTATCAATTCTTAGTACATCATGATCGTATTGGTGGTCAACTATGTACTGATATAGCTTTTTCAATACAGGAGGATTGCACCGCCTACATGATTATCAGATAACATGATAATAATAGAGAAGCTATAGTCCAGCAGTGGAAGAATATGAGCTGATAGTCCACTTAAGAAAAGGTACATTACCCTTAAGGATAATGTATCTTTAAGTGAAAGAGAAATCTTGGCACTTCTCATATGAAACTTTTACATGATCTAAAGCCTACTAATCCTACTAATATTATAAACATGAAAGTTTGTGATGATGGATGGATGAATGGATGGATGATCGTTACTCTTTCACGCAAAAACTACTGAACGGATCTGGATGAAATTTGGCACACAGATAGATTATAGTCTGGAACAGCACACAGGGTACTTTTTATTCCAGGAAAATGTACGAGTTCGTAAACCACGCGGGCAAAAGCCGCGGGCGGAAGCTAGTAAAGCATAAAATAACATTGTTTACATTCTAGTTGTGTCAATGTAGGAGCTAGCCAAGGCCTGGAATTTGAGCTATTTCTTTTGTGTAGTATAAGATAATAGCATTGTTGTACAAAGCTTGAGTTGCCAGTTCTTATAAACATATAACATTCAACCAAGGTGACATGAAATAACACTAATATGGCAAAACATCCTTACTTAAATGTCCCCCAAAGGAGCAACTTATGATTCTTCAGACAAAGATTTCATAAGAATATATTGTCAATGATGTCAATTTATGGAAGTTATTCATAATCCTATTCAATGGTATGAAAGAGAAGAATTGTGATAAAAGAAAGTATAAAATTATACAACACATGATTTTAAATTGGTACTATAAGTAATCATTCAACTGTGGTTTCAGGGCTTTAAGGATATGAGGCTTCTTTTATAGTTAGAGAGTTGTGGTCTGAGCTAAGTCTATTTTGAAGATATTAAAAACCAAAGGTTCAGTGTAAATAATAGTAAACAGTAACAGAAATTGAGCAAAATTATTTCTCAGAAAAGACCTCATTCATCATCATTCATTTATTGGAGTAGATTTTTTTTTATGTATTTGTATTTACCTGTAAGCTTCAGCCAACAGTGGATTTTGCTTGATCGCCAAAGTGGAGAAGTGAGCAGATTTGTCCAACCTCCGGCATTGAAAGTGTATGGAAGAAAGGAGGAGAAGTACACCAGTGTTAGTGCCATCTTGTCTCCACAGCTGCATGCAGTGTAACTCGGCACTCTCATAATCACCAGCTTGGTACTCTCGATGGGCAAGCTCCAGTAATCCTAATAACAAATCAAAGTAACAGAATATTATCATCAAATTATTGTAAATGAAACACAAGTTGGTGTCTTTATAATGTGTCATTATTATATTTATATCCATGACCAAAAAGTTTAGCACCACGATTATGATAATGAACTCCACATAATAGGTCTTAGCTTATATTTCTAAAGCTATGTTTCAAACAATTACAAAATGTTAGTAAAATGCATAATTGTTGTGTACCAAACAAAGAAATGATGTTATGATTACACAAAAACAATGAGCTAACATTTTTATATACTAAAGTGCTTCATAGCACTGCCTATATACTACAGCAGAATAAAAAAAAAGCAGGACAGCTGCATAACCTAACAATAAAAATTGAGACAAATCCCAGTTGAACAAAAACACGTACAACAATGATACAGCCACATAGGTGTTACAACTTAGCTTATGCAAAATAGATGCCCATCTCAATGAATAAAATACTAACACAAAGCTTCTTGAAGCCCTTTGATAGTTCTTAGGAAAATTCCCAAATTCACGGAAAGTTCCAGTTTGACCCCTGTTATTCAGATTCATAAAAAAGCACACGTAATACGTACCGACTGTGGAAATCTGTTGTATATCGGACATTTTCAATATCACCGCATTTGCTGGAACTCCAACCCCAACAATTTGCTGGGACTGTGGTTGCGTCGTGACAGATTGTGGCACGGCGACGTTCGCTTGTGATTGCATTTTTGTTATCATCGTTCAAATCAAATACAAACCCTCGTACAACACACAAAAACAGAAATCTGTATCAAAATATAGAATTGTCTTTATTTTATATTTGCCATGAGGAATTAAGAATAAACCACTGCAACACCACTCACAAACTCACAGTCCGCAATCCGCACACACGACGCGACGGATAACGGAAACAACTCAATTTTTTTAACAATGTATCCAAACTCTTTTAATGGATCTTACATTGACTGTAATTGTTGATAAGCCACTGTAGTCTTTATGACAAGATGGCAATGTGTATAATTGCTTGATTAATTTTGACGGATGTACACAAGGACGCTTTTTATATTATTCATCTGTTGTATTATGTTAACTCTTATTTTGTATTTAATTATATTGAAATAGCACTTAGAGTGGATAAGTGATATTTTACATATATTTTAATACAACATAAAATAAATTCATTACAGTATGACGTTATTAGTAGTTTCATTAAAGCATGCACAAACCACGTTTCCGGTGACGGCACTTTCGCGGAAAATTCAAATGATAGGAATTTCTTATTAAAATTGTTTTTTAAATCGACTTTCCTTGCTCCTATTGAATTTTGTATAAGCAAGTATTGTATAGGTAAACGACACAATAGACATCGTATTATAATGGTAAAACACTGACATCATTAACCACTTAGATTACGCTGTGGAACGCAATAAATATTGAGTAAATGCTGTGTGTTGCCAGTTTTTCTCATTCTTATTGTACAGCACTGACCTGTATCTTTTTGTTATACAAGTCAGTGTGGTATAGAGTTCTAAGTTTAAAACAGACGAGCAAATCTCATTCACACAGACGCCGATAGTCATCGGTACCTGATGTCAGTGACAGTATCGTCGTGAGGTTTCATTGAAAAACGGCTTGTGAACATTTCATCTGCCTAGCCTTTTCCCAACTAGATTGGGTTCGGCTTCCAATCTAACTGGTTGCGGCTGACTATCAGTATTTCACACGGTGCGACTGCCATCTGAACATCGCCACCCAATTACTGGGAGATAATTCCACTCTGGTCCTGGGGGGTCACCAAACACCTCCATGTTCCCTTGATAAAATCCTAAACAAGGCTTTAAAATATGCTTAGTACCTATCTAAGAAGGGGTTTCGATTTGGGAGGTTTTATTTTCCTCATCCATATCCATATCCTATGTATGTTTATTTAAATAAACATAAACACTTATACATACAAAATTACATCAACTTCATAAACTACCTTAAATTTCTTAGCCTCATTCAGCTTTGCCGCCCCGGGTCTCTGACGGGTTTAGTCCGCCACTGGCTGTTCACAGACTAGATTTTTTTATTTAACCCTAGAATACTAACGTTAGTCGTATCGACTAACACCGCGCGGATTTCTTGCTGTCCTTTCCTAATAGATGCGCTGATCGTGTTGATTTTTCGTGTCAACTCAGTCGCCGGTAGGACGCCCGCAGGAACGACTGCGCCAAGCCGGTAAGTGCCGCCATATTTGAAATGCAACGTGCTTGGTAGTCCGATCGACTAATGATTAGTATTTACGTAACTTTTTGATTGGCGTAATGTATGTGACAGTACCTATCGTGATTTTTTGTTTATCTTTTATTTTTAGCTTCAAAATGACTTCTTCTCGACGCTCTAATAAAAGAGAAATACCCAATGAATTGGCAAACTCGAGAACTAGACCAATGGCACATCGATATTTTGTTATGATGGTGCTCTGACATTGCTATTATACAAGCCCAAACCTGCCAAGGTGATGTACTTGCTATTATCCTGTTCTGAAGAAGGAACTGTGAACCAAGATACAAAGAAGCCACACATGGATGAATTTTATAACCAGACGAAAGGTGGGGATGATACATTTGACCAAATGTGTTCCAATATGTCCTGTAGTCGGAAAACTAATAGGTGGCCTATGTGCTTATTTTATGGAATGTTGAACATCGTTTTTATAAACGGTCACGTCATATATTGTGAAAACACACTCAATTCTAGAGAAAAGCCAATAAACAGGAAAAAAATCATGAAAGATTTACATATGAAACTTGTGAACCCTAACATAGAGAAACGTCTGTCAATTTCCACATTGCATAAGACACTCAGAACTAATATTGAAGACTTGGTATCTGAAAGTTCAGGAGAAAGTAATATCAACCCATCGTTGAATATGATGATAATATAGAATATTTTAGTTTTTGGCACAGTTAACACATAGTTCTACTTTGTGTTCTCTGCATATATTTTTCAGGCACTTAGAACACTTAGCCTTTGTCATGTGGACAGTAGGTGCATTTTTTCCTTTTTTTTGGTCCTGAACCAAAAAAAAGGAAAAAATGCACCTACTGTCCTTATAAAAAACATCACATGACAAAGGCTAAGTGTTCTAAGTGCCTGAAAAATATATGCAGAGAACACAAAGTAGAACTATGTGTTAACTGTGCCAAAAACTAAAATATTCTATATTATCTACATGTCTTGATATTGTTTTATTAGATTTAAGAAAAAATAAGGAAGATTTTTTTATAATTGTTGTTATTTTAGGGAATATTAATGAAACTGTTGATTATGATCTCCAAAAATGTATGTGATAAGGTTCTTACTATTTTTTTAATAAATAATAATTCAAGACTCTTGTTTTTTATTTATTAATATAGTAGTAATACTGTTTAAATAAAAATAGTCTATTCAGCAAATATACCGAAGAAGAAAATAGTTTTATAGGAATTTGAAGCAGTGATAGTCGAAATGACTAATGATTAGTATTTGCGTTTGTAAAATATGATTAGTATTCTAGGGTTAAAAAAAAACTTTTCCCCACGCTATGATATCCACCTGTATCGTAGATGCGTTTACAAGCGCATATATTCACATACACAAAGACCCAGACCAAAAACGACTAAATATCTGTAATATTTGTTCCGTGTGGGAATCGAACCCGAAATCGAACATGTAGCGCAGCAGCCAATCTCTCAATCACTGCGCCAACCGTGCCATCAAAATTCGATTTATGTATCAACTACCCCAAATTCCGCATAACACTCTTTTATATAGTGAGGAAAATAAGGTGTTTATTGATCATTTACAATCAGTTAGTAGTAGCAGATTACTGGTCGAAGGTAGTTGTGACTTCGAATCTATATAACAAGTACCCACTCAAAGTTCGAATCGAAGCGGGAATAGTACCACATCACAGACAACAATACAACCATGCGGTACATTGCCATGCAACGTAGTACAATACGACTCAGTCACTTCTCGCAGAATCCTCTCAGAGAGAAAAACCCGAATCCCCGAAGTAGTGAATTTATAAATCTGATAATCTCATATGTCTCAACTGACGCCTTCTGGGAGACTCGATTGACTATCGCTCGAAATAGTATAACTATTAAAATTAAACAAAAGTTATAAGAATAATAATTGATTGCCTTTTATTGTATTGGACGCGTAACATTTCATAAAAGCGAAAAAATACTATAAAAATACAGATCATTGTAAAAATAACAATACTTAAAATTACTTATTCTAAATACGAGAGCAAATATGCTACTTCGGTGAGATCTTGAGGCACAGATTCGTGATAACACAAATATAGTTCCCTTGGTTCTGGTTCGCTGAAGACACGACTGTAACAAAATATTTTTTATCAATAAGTAAACAACCTCATAGTATATTAATTAGGGAAGCCTAACTGAGAATTGCAGCTGTAAAGCAGCCCCTTTTTGATTCGTAAATTATACGTTCCAATTTAGGAGGGCGCATTACAGCCCGAGGTCAACTATTTGACAAACTCGATTTAATGCATTGAACGCGTTCAGTGCTCCGATTGGTCTATTTCGTGCTGTCCACCAATAGGAGCGCCGAACACGTTCGATGCGTTAAATCGAGTTTGTCAAAAGAAACTTACACTAGGGCCACTGAATCAGCTGAATCCTTGCCTGAACGCGGATTTTACGTTAACTTTGTCAAAACAAAACAATAAATAAATAAATTCAACTCATTACTGTCCCACTGCTGGGCAAGGGTCTCTTCTCAGAATGAGAAGGGTTAGGCCTTAGTCCACCACGCTAGTCTGGTGCAGGTTGGCGGACTATACACACCATCGAGAACTTTTCATGAAGCCCTCTCAGATGTGCAGGTTTCCTCGGGACGTTTTCCTTTACCGTAAACGCAACTGATAATCAAATACTGATCTGCTGATGATTCGGAAATCTCAGAGGTGCGGGCCGGCATGAAAGGCAATCGTTCAACCGCTAGGCTATCACAATATATAAAGCAGAATGGCAGTCAATAAATCTAATTTATTTTATAAGCCTCTATTTAGCAGCGTTCACATTGGTTATTTACTCTCGTATACCTACATACATTTTAGAGTTAAGGCTATAATTACCCAACAACCCAAAACATGTAGGGTTCAGTATTCTTCTTACTGACACCGCATTGACTCAGAATATCAAGCGGAGCCTGAAATAACATTCCATGCTCCTTGACGGCCACTAGAATTTTGTTCAAAGGATTCGATGGCGCGTGATTCTTCTTGAATCTGTAAATAAATATATTGATCCAAGTTATTAAGAGATACGAAAGTATTATATCAGTTCCAAATAGGTTTGTGTACAATATGATATTTCGGACTGACGATTGAGAAATGTGTGTGCCAACTCGCGTGTAGTCGATATTATAATATTGTCTAATGAATGTTGAGAATGTCGTAGCTAGAGAGTTTGTTGCGCCATTTCTTCTCCAAATAGTAACTTATGTGAGATGGCAGCAGATTTTAACAGAAGTGAAACAAAATTCAAGATTATGAAAGGGATTTATACAGAGAATGTAAGTGGAAAAGCCATGAGGAGACACCCTAGAAGGACTTATTAAGAAAAGGGTATGCAAGGATCGTACCACGTGGCGACCCGTAGTTTCTGCATATACTCCCGGGACGAAGACGTGACGTTAAGTATGGATTTCCCCTCTGCCTATATCAGGGTTCTTAATTAAGGAACGCTATATGCTTGCACTCTAACCGTTAATAAATTCATGAACACAGTAAATAACAAATCGATTTCACCTTATACTATGCTGCAACAGCTCATGTATTCGCTTGCACGCCGATCTGAATGTTTTTACGATGTAAGAGTAGAGTACATTGTTGGCTTGCATTTCAATATTCTTCACCGGCGCAATCAGTATGCCTTTTTCAGATTCAAGCTGCACAAAATGGAATAAAACGTTTTCTTCTCCAGCTGTGATTCTGAAAGTTACAAAGAAGAAATAAAGGCTAGGTCACACAAGGTGAGTTCTTTCACCCCATCTAATAGCGAAGAATGCATCTGAATAGGTTATCTCCTTTAATTGCAGCGAGTAGGTACTTTGTACTCACACCTAGGAAGTTTTCCCGCAAGAGCTATCGAACTTACCTTTTTGTTGTTACGTGATTGATTTCATTCAATAAAGATTTTCTGATATCAGACATATCAATACTTCCACTTGCTCTGCTCCCATCCTGTAACCAACAAGTAAGGGCATTACAAAAATAATTGCACACACACATATAATTAACCAGTTAAATATATATGGCAGGGTAGCCCATGACTGTGTAATGAAATATCTAAATGCAACTCAATTTTAAGTTGTATGTTTTTACGGTCAATATGGTAGCGACAGATACTCTTTTAAGGTCTTAAAATTGAATTATATTCAGTATACAGCGGTTAGTGTCCCTTACCAGTCTGTCCCAATCGGAGTCGGATCCCGAAGAGTCCTTACGATTCCTTTGTTCTCTATCCGCTCTTCTGCCTTGTACACGCTCTTCGCCTACTTCACTGTACAAACAATTTGGTTTTAAGATGGTGGAATTTTCAGTTCAGATGATGCGAGTATAAACTGTGTTGCGGGTGTCCATGGGCGACGTTAATCGCTTACCATCAGGCGATACGTCTGATCGCTTGCCGCCTATCGCATAAAAAAAAAAAAAAAAAAAAAAAAACAAATTACATGAGTGTAGCTAGGCACAAGTATAGGGCCGGAAGTAATCTAGTGTTGTCCAGAAAATTAATTTGATGACACAACAACGGTCATACGAAGTAACTCCTTAGCTGAAAAGGGAACCCCTGATGAATGTTTCATAGGTAATTTGGTTCGAGATATACGAATATCGAGTTTTTGTTTTGTTTGTGCGTATTAGACGTTCATTTCATACGTATAACACTCAAAACAAATATTTCATATTTAAAGAGAGACTCCTACAAAGGATAATATTGTAGTTAATGGTAATGTTTCCTTGTTCTTTTTTTTGTGTACAAAGTTTCTAAATCGTTTTAAAGTGCTTCAAAAAGGTAAGTCTCGTATCAGTACCATTTGACCCTAAAACAAATTGCTAGCTAGGCCCAGGATTAAAAATTACCTATTACTCTTCAAGCTATTAGAATCTTCCGAGTAACTGACATCCAAACTCGAATGTCTGTATTTCTGCACAGTATTATAAGACTGTGTGTACAAACTGTGATGACTGCCATAGTTAGTGAGTGAGTTCATTGAATTCATGTCACTAGTACTGGATCCTACGTTGATCTGTTCCGAAGAGTTATGGCGTCGTTTGTCCGTTTGTAACTTTGTGAGTTTAAGTGTCGATGTTCGGAGAGTCGAGTCTGATTTTAATGCTGGAAAAGTGAAAAAATATTGTGTTAAAATGGGTTTAATGTCATCACCAGCCTATTAAATATCCACAGATGGGACTTAGGTCTCGTTAGGTTTGAGAGCGGCCTAAGAGCGGAACTAGGCCATAATTCACCACGTAGGCGCAGTATGGATATCAATCTTTGTGTGTAGCTATTACGTGATGGACGTCTTTTAATTTTTGAGTCTAGGAAATGTTAGTTTTCTCACGATGTTTTGCTTAATCTTTAGTGCTGAGGAATAAATGTATGCATGCACATATTTTCAACTTTTAAAACATCTACTGCTTTACAAGGGCTTCTAATCAGACCGCCTTCATGGATGATCGTGGGGTACTTCCATTATCACCACGCCAAACATAGCAGTATGTTGTTATCATGCCATGCATTATCTATAACTCTAGATCTTTTCTCTTATACGGAGGTTATATTCCTGAAGGGGTAATAAAATGCCATAACGTCGCTAGGAATTTAGGAACCGTGGGCTTGCTAAATAAATTACCTATATATTATTTGTATGTAAATTGACACTCACAACTAATATCCCTGATTTTTCTCCCATACTTCGTGAGATATTCGGGTGAGGTCTCGACTTGCGGCTGTGTGTTGGAACAGAACCAGGACGCCAGATATTTGTCCAGTCCAACATCGTATAGTAGTTCTAAGCAACTTTCACATTCTTCTACGTAGAATGGCGACGGAGGTGTCACTCCTACAGCCTGGAAATTGAATTACATCAAACAAATATAATTTAAATCGTCATATCTTTTATGCGGTTTCAACGCTATGCAAAAATGATTTTTCAACCTATATTTAGGTAAATCTTTACTACCTACATTTCATGATCGAATAGATTGATTTGTGTGTGCGTAATACCAGTAACCAAATCTTTTTTTTTTGATAATTTTTTTTTAAATGTAAGTTAATCTCAAAATTCTTACATCTTCTGTGCAGCCACCAGCTTCCATCAGAGTTGACAGTATAAAGTGACCCTTACCGACGGTAAGAAGAAACCAACGGCCATCTGAAATTCTACAAAATATTAATTATGAATACTTGCATTTCACGATGACGCGTGGTACTTGGTGGTGACTTCTATGACAATTACATAAGGTTCAAATTGTAATTAATCAGTGTGACTATGACTATTTTAAGAGAAAAAAGGTAAATGGACGCTAATAATTTAAACAACAGACCTCTTTTTTCAAATAAATGAGAATATTTACCTGTACTCATTACCATCATTTTTATTTTGTTTCCTATGTTCATTTATAAACACTTCTCTCCACATAACAAGTTTCTCCATTTCTTTTTCTGCACTTAATTTTAGGACACCATTTAAACGCAAATAAGCATTTATTTCTTTCAAATCTTCATCTTGTAGATGTGAACTTAATAAATGTCCAGAGTAATATAAACAGGAACCAATCACTGTGTATAGTCTTTGAAAGTTTTCGACGTCATCTGTCTGAAAATTATATTTAGAATTTAAAGCAAATGTGGACAGTATATAATAAAGGGCTCAGGTAAGAAAGACGATCGTCCATGACTCCTGTCCTTAGTAAAGTGATGAAGAGCAGTGTATAATAAAATTGATGAGGGCGTCGATAATCACCATATGTAATAATAATCTCTCTCTCTCTCGGCCATGATTTATTGGAGGAGGTGACAAGAAAAATTTTGGTAGAAAGAATAATATTTACCCATTCCCGATAATCGGCCGCTTCCAACTCTGTTACAGCGTCATCAACTTGCACCTTTACTTCCAAAGGCAATGTAACTGTGTGAGCTGCCAACATGTCTTCAAAATACAAACCAACATTCCTTATTCCATCCTCTTTCATTCCCTTATTATTTATTATCAAAGTAACAAAAATACGGGCAAATAGACTATCTAATTTATCAACATTATTAGGCTTAGTAAAGCAAGATTTTAGAGAACCATACAAGAATTCTAACAATCTAACAATATCAGCTACAACCTTTTTAGCTGCAAACAAATCTACTTCTTTATTAGGAAATGCTATTAACAGCAGATCATTAAAGTGAGATGTGTAAGTCACATTAATAAAAGTATTATTATGTAGCACAGTTGAATTAGTTGGTTCACTTGTCCCTAAAGACTTTGGTGCTAAATGATTTAAGGTAACATAAGCTCCTCTAGTGTTATATAAAAAGTTTTGATTGAATGGTCTCGGATAGCAATAGAGAACACCTTTGTCGTCATTACTGTTATATTCAATGTCATTACAACATATGTATAACACAGAACATAAGGACTCCTTCAATAATTGTGTCAAAGAATTTTCTGGAGAATTTTTTGACTTCAGTAACCTTTCCAAGTCCACATTATACCCTTCAGTTGGCACTTGGAATGTTAGTTTTGAACTGTTATGATCTTCTATAACTCTCTGCAGAATATTGTTTATGTTATAACAATTGGTATCAATGCCATTTATTTTTGATAAATAATATCCTTTTTTAATTTTTGGAGTGTATATCGGTCTAGCTTCTGTTAGAAAGTCAGCAACTACTAAAGTCTTGCCATCAGCATGTGTCTCTAAACTTAAACCAAAAAGTTTTTCTATTTGGCAATTCTTTTCACTGCTGAATATCATGTTTCTGCTGACCTGGAATGATAATTTAAAATCATTCTAGCTTCTGTACAATATTTGCAGTGTATTCAGTGGTCTCACACATTGGACACAAATAATAAGGCACATTGTCAATCTTGATTCGCGCGACCACGAAAAGATGATCGATAAAAACACCCAAAATTATAAACAACCTTATGTGATAAATTTTAGGAACCAAGTGGTTTTTCTGATTTGTTCACCAACTCCTGCATACTTCAATTGTTTCAAAAGTGAATGTATGTTAGTGGGCCATACCTGATCAATCAAATCATTCTAATATTCTAAACATAAGCTTCCTGTTACACCACCTTCTCATCAACAGATGGCTATTAAAACTTTAAATAGGGTAGATTGGCTCCTAACACCTTCTTTAGTTTGGTGAATCCATCCCCATCATTTTCACAATCAAGTTTGTCCAAGCAATACACCATTGTAAGCCATTAAGCAACATGTACTAAATACGACAGAAAATCTATTGTTTACTGGTGCTGGAAACTTTGCTAATTAATTAATTAAAGAGGCCTATACTCAGCAGTGAACAATAATAGGTTGTTGAAGTACCTGAATAATAATGAGCTTCTCATCCATAGATTTTCTATTAACATTTGATGCTAATAATCCATCAGTTTCTTTTTTTAAGCTACTCTCTGTATTTTTTGCCTTATGTGCTTTTAATACTTTAAATATTCTGCCTGAAATAAATATGATTATTAATTTACTTTCATTTCTTTGTACCACAAGTTTTGGTTTAACTTGGTCCACATGTATATAAAACCAATTTAAATAACTAAATTTAAACAAGAGTAATTTCAATGATATATTTAATTATAAATTATTTAATTATATATATTTGCTTTTATATCTAGTATTTTGTATACCTTTAGTGGATCGTCTAGTTGAACATCTTTTGAAGTTATTTCTGAGTTTGAATGTTTCACAACTTTCCAATAAAGGTGCTTTAGTGTTTTCTGTAATCTCATTACTTGTTTTGCTTTTTATGTACACCAGTTCTCCATCTTCACCAACATCAGAATCCCAATCTGGCACGGAACTTAAAAAAAATACATACGTAAGATCGCTATGGATATATGCACAACGATATATGTGCTCTTATAAAAATATTTAATTTAAAATATAGGTAGGTCCAACTCAGTGTTAAAAATACAATCATGAAGCATGCTCGAAATTTAGATTATATTACAATAAATCAGTTTTTAATCAATTACATTTGATTTGATAAATACATTTGAAAACTTTTATCAATATTAGTTTGTTTGATATTTTGTAAAATAAATTTTACCTTTCTGAATCTGAATACTTCGAGTTATCTGAAGAGTTTGACCAATCATTATCAGAGTCACAAGGACTATCGTAACTAATTTTACTCTTATAATTATTCATATTTATTTTTAAAATAAACTACAACTACTTTAGCTTCGCCCCGTTGCTTCGCTAAATCGCTACTTGTGTTTTTGATTGTCAAATGTCAAATTATTTGTTTACTGTCAGTTTGACATTATTATCGTACGTCGCGTCTAGCTAGGATAAGGAAAGATTATTCGTTTCATTGATAAGAATATTAATAAAAAAAAAAAAAATTATTAGAAACATGAGACTGTACGTTCTTATTTTTACTGGTACGTGGAATTGTTAAGACACCACCGCTCGTTAACCATTTAGTGCGATCAGCAACTAAGTGTAGTATATTTAAATTAAAGCTGTCAAAATTTAATATTGCTGTATCTAACTTTTAAAACGAGCAGTCCATTTCAATAAAAATGGCACCAAAATTCAAAAATGGCAAAACATAACATTTTAATGTTTTTGTATTCGTAAACAGTCTTGTACATGTATATAATAATATTTTTTACTATTGTATAAAAACTCATATTGATGTTGCGATTAAGTGTATTTTTACACTAGTTTGTAACTTTACCTAATGGATGACTGTTACGATGAAAAATATGGGTTGGTCGATTCTGCTAGCTACGTTATATGTGGGAATGGTGTAGCAGAGCAAAATAAAGGTAATGGAACAGCGGATCCGTTCAGCAGTCATCCATTGGGGAAAAAGATCCAAAAGAAGAAAGTAGAAGCGATGTGCGTTCACGTATCTCGCCAGATGTCTGCGCAAAAGAAAACTGCGACTCAAAAGACTCAAGCCACGGATTCTATGAATATAACACTTATTAAAAGCTCTCCTGAACCATATTGTCAAGTTAGATTGGTAAGTCAATAAAATACCGTCGACTCGACTTGATAAATTGGGTGTTCGTGACCAGTATCAACGCACATTGCGTCACCGGGCAAGCAAGGTGTACGCAACGCAATATAAGACGGATACTGTTGGCGTCCAAAAGTTACCACGGCTGGATGCTGAAAAAAATAAAAATCTGTGTTTGTTCTTAGCTCCTTGTTAGCCGAGTAGGTCGTGTAAAATACAATGAAGCTAAAAAAAGATTTAGTCTAAAATCTATAATTACAGTTTATGATTACAGGAATCAATAGTCAAATTAAAACACAGCACACGGAAGCTGTTATGTCTACTAGAAGATATCGAGTCGAAAACATATTCAAAAGATATTCCAACTTCGGATATATCCAAGACCATCAAAACCATAGAAATATCACAGGGCGTATGATATAATTTTTATTTATTTTTGCTTTTTTATTCATTTGATCTACTGAAATTGGTAAGAGCAATTCATATAAATTAAGATAGGTAACTGATAACCAAAGCCTGTGAATTGAGGGATTCCTTCATTTTTCAGATACCTTCAGCAACTGAATTCATAGCTGCACCTGCACTGAAAAAATTGGAAACTCAAACCAAAACATTAAATGCAATTTACATAGAGGTACTCGGTCTATAATTTTTCCCCACTCCCAAAGAACACAATACTGAATATTACATGCTAATCAACTTTTTAGGATGAAGATGACGACTGTTCAATATTTAAGAGGCTAACACGAAAGTGTAATTGTTTAAACCAAATGGAATATAACGACTTCGTAATACATTTCAACGAAGACACTAAATACTTCACAAGCACCACAGGAGAAATTATAAAAAATATGCGCATACTAAAGAAGTTTTTGTACATGGGCGGCAGATATACGAAAAATGCACTGGTATTTTTGAATGAGGTACGTATTCATTAAGTATTCATCACATTTTCATTAAAGAATATTATTAATAAGTGTTACACAGTATATCGTGAAGTATAGTGAAGATTTTTACGTGACGATTTGTACCTTGACGTGGCGGAACCCTTCTACACATATTCACAAATTCGATGAAAAATCTCATAATTATTGTTCAAAACGTTCTCGTTCGACCGTAGCTCCCGCTATGAGAACGGAAAAATGTTCTCCTGCCCTAATCTCATCTCTTACGTGCAGGTGTCCCACAAGGCACTGTAATGTCGCCTATACTATATCCTTGATCTGATTCATAGCAAGAACAAAAAACTGTACTCGTAGACATATGTGCCATTCAATAAATGAGATTTTCATCCACAATAAAGATATTCTCGAACCAACCGACGCGAAATCGGTCTGCTGCTCAAAGAGAATATAATAGGTACCTACTAAACTGTAACTATACGCGAGTTGCCAGGGCCGTTCAGACACTCCTTTACATAACATCACGGAAGGGATTATCTAAACCATTTATATAATTTTTGTTTCTGTTATTGTTACAAACAAAGCATTTGAAGTACACTAAACTACTGAAAGTAAGTAGGTACTTACTTACTTTCAAATACTAACACCGCTTATCTTCCACAGGGTTTTGCAGATTCACCATATACAGAGAAGGTAGAAATAACACAAGGTTGTTCGCATTCCGACATGTGCAATGTTTTCGAAGACCACTCTATAGTGATCATGTGTGTGTCTTGGCCGTGCAAGTTTGAAAACTCTGGTGATAATGTAACTCAGGTACATTACTAAATCCATGTTCAAATAGATTGATTGGTTTCGCTTCAATGCATGGGATATGTATACTTACCTAATTTAAAAGCATTGCTGTTACCTAAACTTGTTTAATTGTTTGTTACTAGTTCTTTTACTGCCTTTTCCCGTCCGCGTTCCTGCCTTCACCTAGTATAGTATCATATAGTAGGTAGGGAAGGGTAATTACGACTGTACCCACCAAATATGGATTCTATTAAATTTAAAATATTTCAAAAATTTCAGAATTTGGCGGCAGCCTTTTTATACAAACTGGCCCAGTTGGAAGAGGGGCGACGATACATGAAATTCACATCAAAAATAACAAATGACATAAAAAAGGTTTTAAGAAAAAAAGGTTCAAAATTAGATATGGATACTAAAGAATCTTTAAACGCTGCTTTAAATCTGTTGCAACCACCAATGAAAGAACGTGTTAATGTGACATCATCATACTACTGCAAGCCAATTGACGAAGGTAAACTACAGAAGTTTTCTACCAAGATCAGCAGTGTCCAAAGTAGACATCAGCCTGAAAATCTGTGTCACATTCAGGAGATCATTGGTTATAATATTAAAAAAAACCTTGATGATGCTACAAAGAGAACAAAGATTATTCCTAGCTATGCCAATTAACATATTGGATATTTGGAAATATGGATAGAAATAGGTAAAATACTGAAAATCTTTATTGATTCAGGGTGTAGAATTTCTACTATGAGTTTGCTATTTTCAGACTACGAAAATGAATCTATAAAGGCTTTAACCCATTATAGAAAGTATATGACATTAGATGAAGTTTTTATGCATTTAGACTTACTACAAAAAACAAGTAATGAAGACAAAGGCAAAACAGATTTAACATCATTCTTGCCTGCTTTGTTACTTTTGTTTAAACAAATGCTCAAGGAGTATGACAACAGTGAAATGAATATAATAGTCACAAACATTCTAAACAATATTGTGTCTAAGAATATGTTAAAACAGAAAGAAGCTGACTTGCCCAAAACAATGAGAATTGCAGACACAGCTACAGAGGTATGATCAATAAAATTAATCATATTTATTTATATTTGAACTGTAATAAAGTTGATCAAAATTTCTTAGCCTGTTAAAATGAAAAATGAAGTAATACAAATGCCACCAGCACATAAAAAGAAAAACTTGAAGAAAGTAAACAATAAATCAAAAAGTTGTTTGGGTTCAACACCTAACAAATTCCGACAAGCTTCAAGACGCAAAGGTAAAAAATAATTTTACCATAAATGCTGATGATATAGGATATATATATAAATGAATTAATTGAAATTGCCTTTACTCTAGTTTCAGAATGGGAAACCCCTCTTATACTAAATAAATCAAAGAAGTTCACAAAAGGTTAGTTAAATATCTTATTTGTCCTTTTATATTATTAATTCATTAATCTGCAGCCCTTGACCAGTGATCAACAAATATTCGATTTTTTATTGTTTACTTTGAATCACTTGATGGATTAACAATGTAAAAATTTTTGCAGAAACAAGTAATGTCATAGTGGTACCAATTGAAAAATAAAGGCAATGTCTTGGTATAAAAACTATAATATCAGTAACAATATAAGAACATCACAACAACCCACACATAAATCTACAATAACAAAGTATACTGAGATTAATAAAATGGTGTATAAATTTATACTGAATTTTATGTAACAATACATTTTACATAATTATTATTGTTTTATTTTATTATAATAAGCCTCCCTATAAACACTCAAACAATGAACAATATATCTAAACCATTGAAAATGCATTAGGAATGATTATATTAGTAAAAAAGCATTTCTGGCAATGTGCTTTATAATAAACTTTAACAAAAGTAGGAATATTTTTATAATACTCCTTTAAATGAGATCTAAAGTGAATATAATTTATTAAACTTGTCACCACTAAATCTATAAGTGAAACAAAACTCTCACCGATCATGACTGTACAATTAATCAAATTGCCTATCATCAAATTGATTATAATTGTTTCTTGATCTGTCATAATATCCTATTGTTCTTTTATTTGAAGGAACAGGAACAGTTTGCTTGAACATCATTGCCAACAAAATATAAAATCCTCCAACAATTTTACTAAAGAAGTCCAACAGCCCAAGGAACATTGGTGTGGAATTCTTTACTAAAACTGATATTTCCCTTATCAGTGCTAATATAAAGTTGCCGAGAAAATTTACGAAAGAAGTACTACCAGTGAAGATTGCAATAATAAAGGCAAATAAAAATGTAATAAATTCTTTTACATTGCTTATGGATAAAACACTTTTTAGAGTCTCTACAATATCAGTATAAGTCTCATTGAGAGATGCAACACTATTTTCAATTTTCTTGTCAGTGGTTTCAGTAATTTTACCTTTCTTTACAGACCCGGTTAAGATCGGCTCCACTTCTAAAAAAGCATCTGAAATATGTCTCAAACATTTCAATGTCACCATAACTTCTTCATCTCTGAACTTCAGACTCTTGATTTGAAACCAAAACGGGCCAAAAGGCTGGTTGTCTATCTCTGTCCACAAACAAACACCGGGCGTATTGAATCCCAACAAGTCTGTATCTGTGATGCCTATCCAATGTGTACTAGGGCAAACAGCAAGCAATTTATGCTGTGCTTCTAACAAATCTCTTTTCAATTCCACCTCTGCTGCACTAATTAAAACAACATCACGGTATCCGATGCATTTGTTCGCAAGTCTTCTTTCTATATATCGACCCAAAAAAATTCGTGACTTCAACTTTTCTTTGATATAATTTTTTATTTTTGTTGGTTCAACATCTTCCTGGCTGTCGTATTGAGATGATGACGCTACTGATGAATTAAATGATGAACTTACTCGCACAACACTCATTTTGTATAAAAAAATAAATTAATACGTAAAATAGAAAATTATAAACAAAGGCTTCTCCACCCTCGAGTCCCATTTGCGTTGGTCGGACTTTGACATCTAGTTACGTTCCTAGTTAGAAAATATAGTTTTTCGGAAACTCAGATTGGAAAACAGTTTTTGTTCCTTTTTATCACGCGTAAACTAAGACAAAAGTAATTCTCTATCTTAGCGCGTAAATGCGTAAAGGAAAATAGGAACGCTCAGATAAACGCTCAGATAAAGAAAAAAATCCTATTTTCCTTTATCTGAGCGTAAACGTTTCAAACCTGCCGTCTCTCTCTACTAAATGATAAATTATATAACCGAGCATTTCTAGTATTTGGAACGAGTTTAGACAGACATTCTTCGTTCGGAAACAATGACTATATAGTAAAAGCTCTTTATTCACGGTTCCCTTATTCACGTTTTCACTATTCGCGGTTTAAAAAATTGTGACCAAGTTCCTGTATTCGCTAGTAAAAATTTCTTTATTCGCGGATCCAGTCGGACACCAAATCTCTTTAATATAGGTAATATTAAAGAAATTTGGTGTCCTTTATTAACGTCTGACTGTAGGTAATGATGAAGAGTCCGTGACTATTCAAACTTTAATAGCAAACATTGCTCAATTTGCCAATGAAATAGGACGAGAATAGGAGGGCTTTGAGCAAATAGAATCATATGACATTCATGAGTTCCTTAATCGCAAGACGAAGATTTAGCTGAAACCGACTTGTAGGATATGTTAAATCCGCTTTCCATTAAAGAAGAGGTTTCAACGAGCACTGAGTAGGAGACCTTTAACTTGAAAAACCTGAGTGAAGATTTACCGATCACGAATGAGCTTTGTGACTTCTTCATGTAAATTGATACAGAATGGAAAAGAGTCTTATTTTTAAAAGGTAAATTGTTAATGCCACTGCTGAATATCAATCTGAAATGAGAGACCTTTTAAAAGCGGCAACGCAAGAAAAACATATTAAGTTCTTTAAGCCCTTGCCTAAGCCTGACAATAATAATAAATAGATATTATATATATAAAAATTCTCATAAAATTGATTTTATTTGATTTCGTTATTTTGGAACCTTGGAACGTATCTCTTATAATCCCATACAAATTACCATTCTATTTTCACGGTTTCTATATTCGCGGCATATTTACGGAACGTATTCCCCGCGAATAAAGAGCTTTTACTGTACTATAATTTTATTGTGGTTTTGTATAACATAACGTAAAACAAATCTTCCATCTACTTTTAATAAAAAAAAAACAGCCCTTAGCTATCCTCAAGCGAGCGTCAGCATAATGCTTTCGATATTACAGTTCTTGGTTACTTCTTGCTGTAATTCCGAGATCAATAAACCTTTATTTTATTATTTTCACCACAAAATAAGGGTTCTTATAATAATATTTTACTTTCTATTTTCAGTCCATCAATAGGTGTCCGGACTTTTCCATATTTATATTGTCTACATTCTACTTATATTTTGATTTAATAAATAAAATAGCCCAGCGGTTGAACGCTTCCTTTCACACAGGAGGGTCTAAGTTCAAACCCGGCCCGCACCTCGTGACTTTCCGGAATCATGTGCAAATCAGAATTTGATTATCACTTGCGTTTACGGTGAACGAAAACATCGTGAAGAAACCTGAACACCTGAACGCTCTATAAATTTATCGGTGGTGTGTGTGGTCCTCCAACACGTACCAGGAAAGCGTGGTGAACTAAGGTCTAACCCTTCTCATTCTGAGAAGAGACCCTTGCCCAGCAGTGAGACGGTAAAGGGTTGAATTTATTTTAAATAAAACAAAAAAGTATTTTATAAAATTTGTACAATTTAATTCAATTGATACTGACAATAATAAATTGAAAAGAAGACGTGTTGACCTTTTGTTAGGTAATAAAATATGTTCTGAGTATTTACAAAACGTCTCCTACCTATAGTATTCAGACAATCTATAAAATGTTTATTCGAAACTTCATTAGTCAAAACGATGCTCCGAAAACATTGAAATAAATTTTAAAATTTCTTCTTTAGAAGGCAATTAAGTCTTATAATTTCAAAATGCAATAAGCTTTGCCGAATAATTTTAATTTGTCGACCTTATTCAAAACATATCTAAAATAAAAAATAAGTCTGTTCTAAGTCTTGAGTAATATTTTTTTAAATAGATATTGGATATTTAGCTACATTAAGAAAATATGTGTGTAACATATATATTTCCTATACATCTATAAATTTCCAGGATAATTGGAATCGTAAAAATTGGACAATAAACACGCTTCAGTACACAACACATCATAACTATTCATGAACAATGAAAAATAACGTAATAACAACTTATAAGCATACTAGCATCATGTAAGCACAATCAATCAATATTATTTAGCGAAATGTAATAATAATAACCTTACTCTATAAAATTAAAACAACAACTAGGTGGTTTTATATATTTGTATAAGCAAAATATCTTATATATCTACTGTAGAATGCGTCATAGGACACAATATCTAATTTTTTTCCAAATAATGTATAGTTTTAAATTATACCTGCCGTATTATCAAATACAAATTCAGCCCTTTAAAATGGACACGTAGAGAAGGAAAAATATTTTATAATATACTAAGATATTCGTCGTTTTAAAACTAAGCTTTTGCCTGATAATGGCGAAAGTCAATCAATCAATCAAGTCATTAAATGTATTACTCAATATTTGCTGCTGACTGCGACCAAACAGTACATGTAATAAAATAAAATAATTTTGCATAATGACTACATGTAAGCTACCTAAGTAATATATTTTAATTGTAACAAACTTTATAAGATAAAAATAATGTACTTATACTCTTACCAAAAAACTTAACTCAAATCGCAGTTTTCACAACAATTGTATTAAAAATTGTAAGCATTTAAGTTTATATGACAAAGATCAATTATCTACATTATATAAGAATAAGTTGACGAGATGACAATATATTGACTAATTTAATAAGACGGAGTAAAACCTGCAATATATACGTCAAAGTGCTAAACACCTTCCTCTTACAATAACGTAAACACAATGCGGTTTACGAGTGCTTAGCTCGATAGAAATCACAATTTCTCTAACTAGCAATAAGTACTAAAAGTGTACTCTTCAGTTTACTCCTAAGAAATATATAATACCACAGTAAATCTTTTTCTGCATTTTTACACATTCACAACCACATTTGTAAAATCCGAAATAACTTTACTTCGTTGTGAACATAAGATTGCAGAATATTACGCGCTGAAATATAAAATATAAACAAATTATCTCAACATTTAACATAAGATATCATAAGGATCGTACAGTCATTTAGAGTCGCAGCACCCTGTGCAATTTTAGGCCATAATAACATTTCTAAAACAATACAAAATCAACGTTGCATTTTCACCTAATGGCACCTAAGAAAATGTCATACCAAACTATTCTAGACACAATAGTGTTATACATGTAATTACATTTGACACAGCCCAGAGAAGGACTTTAAAACAATAAACTTAACTATTATATATATCGAACATTCGAGTCGCAACATTCGCGCTTGCACAACAAAACTAAAAAGTCCACATATGCACCGATTTAGTTCACGTTCAGTACGTAACGACAATATACAATCGTCAAACCGCATTACTGCGTCAAATCCTTGAGACAGGAATTGTGAGAGAAGGCGTTAACCGCCAGCAAAGCTATAATTTCTTGTTTTCACGTCAGGAAAACCTTAAGTATGGTACTTATTTCACGATGAGAAAACCGTGAACGCTCGCTAGAAACTTGTCGAAATTATCTTGGAAGCGAAGTTTGTGTGGCCTCATGCCGTCGAACAAGACTCCATTTGTGAGTACTCCGAAGGCTTCCTCCAGTCGGGGTACGTTGGCTGGATCGTTGACGGCGAAAGCTTCGATAAGCTGCCTCGCTAGACCCTCAAGCAAAGCTGGTTTCACACAAGTGAGGGAGTAAATGGCCGCTCCGGCAGCTGGGATTGAATCCGGTGGTATTTCCATCTTGATAATGAGCATCAGTAGTAATTCAGCAAGAGTCAACAAAGACATAGCGTAGGGATTGTCATCGCCTAGCGTTCGCACTTTGTTGGACAGTCCAACTATAGTGTCGCAACATAGAGTGGACACATCACAAGATACAGCAGTGAGGCCCACGCGTAACGCTGTCACTACCATGTTGAAATCATCCATGGGCAGGTTGGTAAGCTGCAAGTAACAAATAATTGTAGTAAGTACATTAGTCTTAGAGGAAAGTTCAACATGCATTGTACCCTAATAAAAATGAATGAACTCGTATGCGTTGGACTCTACCACTGTATGGTTTATGAATCTTTGAACGACAGATGGCGACGGACAGTCTTTTTAAATAAGCGTTGCCTCACTTTATTTTAGATTTTTTGGTTTTGTACGGTTCACATACATAAAACTGACAGGTAGAACACTCTAGACCAGTTTCCGTCCAATATCAGTTTCAATCCAGTGTAGAATGAGATGTGCCAATGGAGCTAACAAACTTTTTTTTAGGATTATGTCGTGAAGTCTGTTGCGGATTGCGGTAGGCGGCGGCACTGACCTGGTCGGCGTTGTCCAGGTCGCGCAGCATGCGGTAGGCGTGCTGCGCCAGCGTGGGCAGCGCCAGCAGCGGCGGCGTGATGAGCGGCAGCAGCAGGCGCAGGCCGCGCGCGCACGTGTCGCCCACGCCGCGCTCTGCGCCCGACCGCGCGATGCTGCATATCACGTCCATGAGCGCGCAGATGTCCTGAGGATAGAGGGTTATATACAGTGGTGTTCATGTAATTAAAAACGACTATTTAAAAACAAGCTTTTTTGTATCTCTCTCGGTATCGCAAAACTGAATAATGTCCTCCTGACCGATTTCGGTCACGGCGGCCAATCTCACCGGAGATTAGCCAACTACGCAGGAGATATAGAAGCACAAGTGTGTGCGCAAAGACAGGTGCTCTCTCCATTCCTTCACTCTCATAGTCCGATGGGACGGCAATCCGACACGACCGGAGAGAGATCAGGCGCAGGACCAACGGCTTTACGTGCTTTCCGAGGCACGGTAAAATACGCAAAACTGAACCACACTATCGTTGCATACAGTTATAACATGATTAATCCAATAATATATAGATAAACTTTTTACATTAAACCTTAACAAATTATTGCAAACTTACTGGCTGGCCCCAAAATTAAGAACGCTGGATATTTTATTTTTTTATTCAAATTTAAACAGAGACTCTGTAACTAGGTCACTATTCGCGTAATTTTGCCGCCATTTAGTGCTGTAAAAGTCAAAAAGTTGATTGTTTCATATAAAAACAATGGGGAAAAATAAAAGTTGTGATGAATCTACAAAAGGGAAGTGATCGCGATAAGAATTGGTCATATAAAAAGATAGCCGATCTTCTGCAGTGCTCAAAAACGATGATATTCCACGCTGTGAAGCGTTTTAATACGTATCAAACAACTTCAAATTTTCCGCGTGTACCTAAACAGAGAATGTCATCTCGGCGAGACGATCGAAATATCGTGCGTTTGGCAAAACAATACCCTTTTAAGGGGTCTAACGAGTTGAGAAAAGAATATTTTGGTGAAAACAACTCTTCAGCGATCTCAGTGCGCACTATGCGATGGCGTTTAGTAGAAGCGAAGTTGAACGGAAGGATAGCAAGAAAGGTACCCATGTTGAAACGGTGTCATAGGCAAGCCCGGCTTGCATTTGCTAATTACTTTTAAGAAGGAACATAAAAGTACACTTGTTTTTTTTTTTAATGTCTGGTACTACAAATCCATAATATGAACACCACTGTATATGCATCACATGAAGTATCATAATTTTTTAAATTATTTTTTCCGAGAATAGGCATCTCAATTTGCTGCCATAAAATAATAAGAAGAGGTTTGGTCTTTAAATCGTCACTATAATAGTTTCCTGCTAAACTATCTTCGTAAAAAATTGATGATAGAATAATTGTAACAAAACAAAAATACCGAATGTTACCGTTTTCAAATGTTGTAATCTTACCTCATAAACTTCTTCTTCAGCATCTTGTGGAATACTCGAGATCTTTCCCGAATTCCATCGCATGTAGACTTCAAACGTTGTGTTACATATTTCTAGAAATCTGTAAATATCAAATTATGATATACTCATCGAAAATAATCGCTAGGTCAGTCGTTTGAACATATTGCATAACATTAGTAAATTATATTTATGTTCACGCTTAGTTATGGACACTGTCTCAGTCTCTGAGTGCAATAAAAAAGTACAATATTTAAACTTACTTGTTCACATTCTGCGGCTGTACAGAATGAAGCATCCTCTTAGCACTTTTAGCGAGTAAATTCAGTGCTGGCAACACTACTCCAGGATAATTGTGATATCTAAATATGATCCCTGGTATCTTATCTAAGGCACCAATTAGCATCATGAATTGTTCATCCATTGTTCCAACCTGTGGAATAAGAAATGCTTAATTCTCTTGTATAGTATTCCAGAATGTATGGTGTGGTGTGTGGCATATAATAGGCAATTTCTACTCCATCTGAGGCTTTCATAATATGCGACAAAGTGATTATTGCAAAAAAAATCACCTGCAGTAGCGTTTTCTTGTAGAGCGAAGAACAACACGTATGTAGTGTAGCTCTCCGCTTTCACTCATGTTCAGGAAGGATATAAATGTTCATGTTCAGGATATGGGACTCCAAAAACTAACTAACTTTAACTGTTCGTGCCCTGGATACTGAATGCTAGGCGTAACGTGTTTCGACAACCGTCGCAAACATTATGTAAAGGCTAAAACTCTTGATAATTTATGTGTTACCTCAAGCACGCCCTCAGTGACGCCAATGAAGCAGTCCAGTGTATCAGCGAGCATGTTGCGTACTGGCTCTGTGTCGGCCTCCATGTTTATTAAGTTCATTAACTTCTCCTGTAACGATACCGTGCTTGAAAGCAAACGGTTTCGGACGTCGCCTATAAAATTTAAATGTGTTTTGAATTCGATTTTATTTATTTCAGTTTACTTTAAAAATGCTTATGTTTATGCAGATGACAATAATTACTTTTACGTGAAAAATGCGTCAAAATCAGTTCGAAAAAAGTGAACTTTGCAATTTTTACATTATACGAGGGAACTATTTTTAATTATATTGGTGTGAAAACAATTAATTGTCTTACAGGACTTCATAACATATTTTGAGACGCTGAGATCTGACGTAATTTAAGTTCTAAGTCCAACAAATAAGGTTAGTTTTAACATGATGTATCATTCTACCATATAACATACCTTCGGCATATGTAGCGGCTATAGCGAAAGCTCTGTGTAATTCCTTCCTGAGATCTCCCGGTAGATTGCAACCAGCCGCTTCCCATTGTAGAAGGGCCAGAAACTCTTCACAACTCGCCAAAGGATTTTGCCTATAGAACAAGTCAAAAAAAATTCACAGTCACCTAAAAGTATCTTTATATTTTTCTGGCTATCTTCGTCGTTTGGGGGACTAAAAGATAATTTGCTGAGTTGCCTTATAACATCGCTCGGGTCATATGATAATCGGAGTTCTGGTTTTTAATTAATTGTGTTAAGGTACAGTAAGCGACGAAAGTAGCTGATCATTGTAAAAGTTTAAAAAGATTTTTATGAATAAATACTTTCAAATTACATTATTTTCTGTAATTAATTAACATAGAATAGGGTAACTCTATCGACTAGTGAGATGGTTAATTAAGTTCTTTGTTAAATCAATTTCAAAATTACGAATAGTTCATCAACTTATGTCGCTGACTGTATGTCATTTCAAAGGTTTTCAACAACTGTATAAACTAGATATATTGACTGCGGGAATCTTGTGAAAAAGAGCTGTTCAAAATGAACGAGATATTTAAAAAAGAATAGCTATCCTTCGAAGACGTTATCAAGGGTATATTTCGATCCATACTTGTGCTGTGAATGCGCCAGTGTAGTGAGCAGATGCGTGGCATGCGAGGCGGCAGCAGGCTGCGCGGCTTGGTGACGTAAGCAGGCGGCCGCCCGCCCCGCCAGCCGCGACACCACCCACGACACGCCACGCGAACCGCGACCGAACGCACACGCTAGGATCGGCGACATCTGTGCAAATATACATAGACTTAACAAGTGTATATACGAAAGTAGTTAATACCAACTAAAGCTACAATAATAATATTTTAATTATCATGTAGTAGTATTATATTATGTAGTATTATCAAGTATAAAGTTAGGTATATTTAGGTCAGCATTGACCCATAAATTGGGTTTTTAAACATGTAAACAATGTTAAGGCTAAACTTTTAGAAATACTACAAAGGAAACTTGGAAATTTACCGACTCGAGCAAGATTTGAATACGATGGTCTCGGGTGTACAATGCTCCTGCTCGAGTAAATCCCTACAAGTTTAGTTAGTAACACTAAGTAAATAAAATAGAATATCTATTGTTCATGTCGTCGGTGCGGTCGTCGGTGTCCGACTGCTGATTTATGAATTAAGGCTGGGCCCACATTCTCTCATCGCCGAATTCGCTATGAAAATGCTGGTCCAACTCGAAACGCATAATTTTAAGTAAACATTAAGTCTCATGGCTTCTCGTTTATTTAACGAATTGTTAGATCGTCTTTAAGTTATTGCCCTATATTCGAGTCTGATTCAATAACGAAATACTTAGCTAGCATGCTGCACACATCCGAATCACCTACCGGATCGGCCGTCCGGCTCGGATGCAAGCAATGAACTGAATAAAAAAGGCTAAAGAAAATTATCGGCTGTGTGTGAAGTGTTCGAATACCGGATCAGACATTCAGGGAAAGGTATATAATACTAATATCGTACTTAGCAAAGTATGCTGAAACGAAAAAAAAATAATAATAATATTCTAATAACTATATTACTTTTAATCTCACTATGTCTCTTTCTAACATAAAAACATGAAAAAGTATGAATAATAATAGTTCTTCACTTCCACTTTCTTGGAATCAACGTAAAAACCGCCTTCGCTGCAGGTTGCGTCTATTTTTCCATATTGAATGACAAATGCATAACTAATTTTACATTACTAAATATTTGCCCTTTTTTAATGACGTTTGTAAATGTACAATGCGATGCTAAACAGAATTATGGCTTGCTATAGAACCGGTTTGCTACTTCGCAACACATCTCGAGTCCTTCATATGAGGCTATGGATTGTAAGCACAAACAATAGATAACGAGAACAACGCAACACTATTGTTATATTTCGTTTGATATACCCTTCCATATGTATAGTATATACATACTTCAGTACATAAATTAAAGTATTTACGCGAAAATAAGGGTGGTTACATTTTTGAACTTATCACGTATAGTTATTACGAAGGTTATATGTAATTTTGTTCCTAATTATACTTAGTTTCGATATTTTGGGTAGTAATAGTAGAGCCTCCATGAGTAACGACAGCTAGATGACCGTCCGACACACTCTAAGCAGTCAGCCCCGACACCTTACTGAAGGTGACCGACCGGGACGACGTGTGCCCGCTTTCGTGGCAAAGGAGCTGCATCGGCTGCCCCCCGTCACATTCGATCACGTTGATGTCACCTGGCTGCCGAAGGATATTATATCCCTGATAACAAGCTTGGCCGAAGTGCAGTCTAAGTTGGAGGTGTCGGATGACACCATAAGTGAACTATGTGCTGAATGGTTTTGTTACGCATCGCTGTTTCGGTAAGTAGGTCACCTGACACCTCTAAGGTGAAAACGCGACACACGATGATTCCATGAGCAGTTTTGATTCGGCGAAATTAGATGCGTTACCGGCTTTCAATATAGCAAGCGATGCAATGCAACGCCCCACCGAATGTGCCTCGACTCCGGTAGAGGATATGACACGCGTAAATACATCGACCCCTAAACGTGCTTACGCTGCCATTGCTGCCATCAACAAACCTGCTTGCTGCAATGCAAGTTAAGCAGCAAAAAGGGGGAGCAGGACCACCGTGAATTCATTCACCAGGATCTGCCACCGCAGGGTCTAGAGAAAGGCCAGTGTGACAGGGAGGGTTTTATCAAGGTAGAGAAGAGAAAGCCCACTTGTCGGAACCAGTGCGGTACCGCACCGACCGGACCAAACCACTTACTACGTCCTGTTATGCCAGCGACACTGCTGCATTACTCTACAAAGGCCGAGGAAATTGTAGAATACATCCGCATCAAAGCCGATTTCACCTTGAGGGTCGAGCGGTTGGAGTCTCATCGCAATGAGAATTTTAATTCCTTTGTGGTGAGAGTGCCAACCGAACATCCGTCGATATTCATGAAGGAAGATTTTTGCCCGAAAGGTGTCAAGTTACGGCGATTCCGAGGCCGGCTACTGGACACCGCGCAACAAACGACACTTATGTATAGTATTTTTATGTTAGTCATAAGTTTTATAATGTATTGTTCTATTGTATTTGTTTGGGCCTTGATGCCTGAATTAAATAATATGAATAAATAAAAAAAACCTGGTGTCTAGATAAACATTTAATCACGGCATGAGCTATGATTGTGTACACCTGTATTCCCCGAAGTTTTTAGCAATACCATTTTACCACCATTTTAGCAAAACCCAATAACACTTTGCCCGATCCGGGAATCGAAACCAGGACCCCACGATCAGCAGTCGCCCTTGCGACCACTGGGCCAAATGAGCCAGTCATATTATTTTTTAAAGTTAAGTAATTACATTTAACATACCTCAGAGTATACAGATGGTTGAGGCATCAGGTACGAGTTGGCCCATATCTTGAGTAGCCAAGAGATTGTGGCAGAGAGTTCAGGACTAAACACACTACCGAGACCGGCATCTAACGCCGCACATTCCCATGCATTTATGCGTAGGATTTCACCTACCAACCTGATGACAAAAAAGTTAATTACCTAACTTATTGAAATTGTAGGATACATTTTTAGTTTATGTGTTAACTAAAATATAACAAGATTTCCATTATGTTGACGACGAAACCATATTCCCTTGACAAAAGTTATACCATTATCAGGATATGCCCTGTTGACACATTATAAAATCCGTCACTTCAAAGTTATAGCTGAATCTCTACATAATACAAAGAACATAGAGAAAGAGCGAAAAACATGAAAGAATACATTATTTTGTACTTTTTCATCTGTGATCCGACCTTAGTACCTTCATACATATTTCATTATTTATTCACGACATAATCACATACATTTTATCTTGTGTATTGTGTCATAACAAAGAGGTATTGTCCTTACATTGTTACGTCAATATTTTACATGTGAATAGAAAGATTGTTGCAACAATTGACTTACAACACACCACAAAAGACAGGAAATTATATGATGCATACAGTTCTTATCAAATTTAGATTGACGTAAAAACAATGTCATATGTTAAACTGCTGGTATTAAGTAGTCTCACCGGTTTCAAGGATCTACGTCCTCTTCGAAACAATAGTTATACGACTGCCATAAAATAAAATAAGGGATGTAAAGGAAGAAAGGCAGGAATAAGAAAGGATATTATGAAATCAATCAAATTTGTTTTTAGGGCTAGAATTCAAGGACCACAATTATTTGTTTATCGCTTGAGTTAACGGTGAAAACATCGTGAAGAAATCTGCACACCTGAAAGGGCTAGTCCGCCAACTCGCACCAGGACAGTGTAGTAGACATTAGGATAACCCTTTTCATTCTGAAAAAAACGTTGCAAATAGAATAAAGGAACCTTACTTGAGAACAGGATCGACGTTGTCAGTATTAGTGCTCTCGCCGACTAGGTATCTGAGAGAGGCGTCGATGTTGGCGTTCTCCATGAGACTGAAGTGAATGATCTCTGAAGGAATCATTACTGTCTCGCCTTCCGTACAGTCCACGGCTAGGAAGTGACCTGAACACAAACAAACGAATCTAAAATATGTTAAACAATGGACGTAATTGAAGGGGGGGGGGGCTTGGTAGCTGCTCCCCAGGACCTTAAATATGCCCAATGCTCATGAGTCTCTGTAATATCGAACCGAAAGCAATATGTTATTTAAAGGCGAACAATTTTGCTCATAACAGTCCCAAGACAGCTTAATCAAACGTATATCTTACCAGTGATCATTAGTATCCAGTGCAGGTCTTCAAACAGGCTGACGAGCTGCCCTCCACCACTCACTGGCAGTTTCCCCATGTGCATCAACTGAAGTTGGCTCTCAAGTCTGTACAAACATACAATACAATATACTTTGTAGGAATACTATAAAACTTAAAAATTGCTTGTTTCTGGCAGTACTAGTATCCACGTCATCTGGCTAATGGATGGCATGATTCACCAAAGGTCGTTGGTTCAAGTCCTCGTTAATTCATTTTCAGTTAAAAGGCTTGATATGGCCACACATGTTTATAAAAACTGATATTATAAAAAAAATACATGTTAGTAACTCTTTTTCTACAAATTAGGTCCAACATACTTGTAACTTTTTAAAGTCATAAAGGACATTAACCCCAATGTTGATGTAGTCTGATGGCTTGTTATTAATATTTATAAAAAAAAATATGCGTTGACTTGAGAACCTCCTCTTTTATTTTATCGGTTAAAAATCCATCCATTAACACATGTTTAGATGTAAAAACTGTAACCCCTTTTTTGTCCAGTGCAGATTAATTTGGTGTTAGCAAGTAGGTATATATTTTATGCGCATAATCCGCCTACTATACATTAAAAAAATAGTAAACAAAGTTTGTATTTACTCTAAAGTCTAAACGCCGAATCTATTTGCTAAATCATTGGCTAAAATTTTAAACTGTTTAAATGTTACATCAGAGCGTCGCATCGTTAACATCAGGTGAGATCACTAACGGATTTGCGTTTAGCTCCAGGTGTGGTCAGTGAAGACTTTATCGTAAAGGCGAGAAGAGGATCGTTGTCGTTGTCGGGCGCCGCGTGTTTTCCTATGGATTATTAAGGCATTCTACTTACACCTTTGAAACAGGTCATGTCCGATGTGACGTGGAGTAGTGAAAGCAAGCCTACCCGGAATTAAAATACTTACCGTTTACTCCTATCTTGAAGTAACGTAAACAGCACATGGCAGCAGTGAGCGGGTGCTTTCCGCGCGATCGCACCAATTGTTAGCAGGACATTGCTATGCAGCTTACGTTCATCCTCTTCTAGTTCATCCTTGATATCCTCTTCGGAGTTATCTGTACCCCTATTTTAAAAGAGAAATAGACCAATATTTTAGAAATAATTTGAGGTCTGATTGTTACGATTAGATCGAGAGATCTACTATTTGGATTCTCTATTTGAAAAACAATGATTTTAATTAGATATTTTTTTTTTTATTTTTTATTTTTTTTTTAAAACATTGCCCCACACTAGGATTTCTCCTGTGTCGTGGGTGCAGTTTACAAACATACATGTCACATGCACACACAACCAGACCCGAAACAACTATCTGTAGATCATACAAATATTTGTTCCGTGCGGGAATCGAACCCGCGACACCGAGCGCAGCAGTCGATCTCTCAGCACACTGCGCCAACCGTGCCGTCTATATGATTTTTAAGTATTTTTATACCTGGTAAAAAATATTGTTATCTTAAAATGCGCATATGTCTGGAATGAGAAAATGCAACGTGAATGTAAAGATTCCCTGTAGCCTGATTCACGAGAAGCAACAAATTAGTTTCACCGATTTTGGACTCTTTACCGAACGTTTACGATGCCGTGGGCGTACCAAGAGATCCTGCAAGGGCCACCGCATGTTCAATGGCGTTCAATGGCCCAGACTGAACCTTACATAATCTTAAGCAAGATGGTATGTAATTAGTCATATTTGCTATGTACCTCGTTCCATCCGGGGGCGCCAATCTGCACTGTAGGTACGTGTTAAATATTTCTATACAAGGATTCATCAGCGTTTCGTTGGAATACCCTTCGATTTCATGAACCAAAGAACTCCAACTATGAAGAAATTTGTTCAGTGATTCTCGCCACACTGTGTCATCATTTACCTGTATACAAAAAAGTTGTAGAAGTTATGAACACAATAAAATGCGTCAAGACTGTCGCGAGTCACTTCAAAATAAGTATTAATAAAAAACATGTAACACTTACTCCTTCTTCGACAACTGATCCTCTTATACAATGACACGTGAGCGTAGTCAGATTCTGCAGAAATGCCGGTGGCGTCGCAGCTATCATTCCCGGTGAGAAGAACTGAATCAGTCTACGGTACATATCCGAGATTCCAAGCATCTCCCTCTCCACTGGCTGTATGTACGCCATCATATTCAAGAAACTATTCACGTAATTCTCCAAATACTGCTGCTTGAGATTACTTGCAGAGACAACTACGCCACTTAGACTGGCAAGTTGGACCAAACAAGTGAGAGATGGACTAGCTAACTCAGGATTGGACCTAACATACATGTGTATCTCGAAGAACAATGACAAAAGTTCCGGTTGCATTATCGTGTCCCGCCAACTCAAGCTTAAACGCAATGCTGGGGCGGAGTCACTCTCGTAAATAGCTTCGAAAGCACCAATCAGCCTCTTAGACAATAATGGAGACACATGGCTCCAACATAATACTGTCTCCACTATAGTTAACAATTGCTTTGTCAGTAAAGCTTGTTCTCCTTCTGGACGATGACCTGAACGAACTATCTGTTCCAAAACACCTACAGTAAACCTAAATATTCTCTTCAAATCTAATGCTTCGAAAGATTTCTTTAGTCGAAAGTGGACTTCCCATATCAAGCCAACATCAGCAGATTTCACTGTTATCGCAAATTCTTGCATAATAGCCAATATAAGTGAACATGCTAACTTTTGTTGACTTATTGGTGAGCTAAGGATTATCTTTTCTAATTCGCCGATTAAATTTTTTCTTTCTCTTCCACCATCATCAATGCTGCCCCTCTTGATAATTATAGCAATGGTCTGAAAAATAATTATGTGGATATACATCTTAAATTTTTGTCAAATCAGTATCTGTTGGTGTAACTTATGGTCCAGGTCTGCATAAAATGACATATGCGACACAACATGATGTAATACATTTGACAGTCAATAAGCACAAAAGGCATAAAAACTTAAATTCTCAGGTTATCTGCGGGTTGACTGGTGTAACGCTGGTGGTAGGTAATAAATATCCATTCTGGCAAGAGTCATCATTGCCAGAATGGTAATTCATTACCACTGGTGTTATGCGGTAAACCTGCTGATCACAGTCTGTGACAAAGTAAGTTACCTACCAGGAGCTGTTACTCAATATTCAATATCATAACATTGCAGTGCATTTTCACATCTGGACCTCAATGAAGACAGAGTAATAAATGTCAATCAATCAATTATACATTAAGTCTAGATTTGTAACTATATTAATCCAAAATTATTACCTGTAACAGCTTCTCTCTCAAAAATGGTGGAGCTTCCTTCCTCAATAAATAATTAAGTAAGTATTCTCTAAGTGAGGAAATATCATTTTCTGACAATAAGCTCCATTCCCTAATGAGGGCAGCTTTCAACAAACCAGCTGCTTCAAAGAGCACATAGTCCGAGGAAGATTTTTCTAAAATTTCTCTACACAACTGGTATGGGTTTTTTGTGCTCCGAAATTCTAAGAATACACTCTCAGCTTGGTGACGTTGCTCTGATGACACCATATTTGGTGGTGCCTATGAAGTCATGAATAAAGAAACAATAAGTACATTTAATTCACAGTAAGTTAAAAATTATGTGGTTTAAAAAACAGTCAGTTGAAATGCACAATTAGACCCTTGTTGCTTCATTACTAGTTATGACACATTATGGTATAGTAGTGGCAATCAACATTCATTCAACAACATTGTTAATTTTCAGTGTCCAATCATGATCATCAAGTTGTCCAATACATTATGAAATAATATGCTATTGTTATTTTTATGTAAAAGTTGGTAGTCATGCCATTAATTTAGTCTGGATACAAATAAAACAGTTGACAGATATTTGTTGACTTCGTAAAATCCTGACTTAATTATGTTTTATTTATTTTTATTTAATAAAGAGTAATATTTTCTCACCATCAGCATCTGAGCAGCCGCCTCTAACGTTTGTATGGCTGAATTATCCATTGTAACACTTTATTATATGGACCAAATAATGAGTAAAGTTGAATGAGAGACAGTACATAAACCACGTATGAATCGTGAAAGTATGTAAATTAGTTGAAAAGTCACATAATTATTGAGAAAAACAGTCAAAATGTTACGATTTTTTTCGTAAATTTTACATGTCAATTTTCAACCATTACAATGACAACCACAGATAATGCACGACAGCACGATTGACGATATCAACATCCTGAACAAAGAAGGTAAATTGCCAGCATTTACAAACTTACTGCCTTGTAATAAAGTGTATATTCGTTTTGACTGATTTTCAAAGCTTTCAACTATGACACTTGGAAAATAAAACAATATTGCTATATTAAATTATATTTTTGGGTTGCAATACTATAATTTTAAATAGGTTCAGCTGGAAATTCTGGAATTAAACGAAACCTATGTCAGACGTATCATGAATCAGCAATGGTGGCAATATTTACTACAGATATTAGATAGATATAAATATTTATCTTGAAACCTTGACTGCTCTTGACACGTAGACGATACGTAGACTGAACATGAGTATTTGGTTTGCGAATGGCTATGTAGTACTTATGTTGTAACGTCCTGATGATCACAGTAAGAACGTAGCCAAGATGAGCAGGAGCAAAGGGTGTTTGCCCCCCTACCCTTCAAGCAAAAGATTCTTGTTAATGTTTACCTACTGAAGTTACTCTCCTTTGCTATAAATATTTTGGCTACGCCCATTAATAGTAGATACTATAACAGATGATGCTGCACTTCTTATCTTCTGAGAACCTTTTATTAATCTTATGACATGCATGGGAAAAGAAGTGAGCCTTTAGGGAAGGCCAAAAACTAATTGAAATTGAGAGATTCATACTCTGAAACTTGAATTGATATTAAGCATGTGTCTGTTTAGAGACAGGTTCTGAAAGCCAACGTCGACGTTAAATTATAAGTAACAGGACTGATATGATGTGGAATTGAGAACACCAGGATTTGAAGGTCGAATAAATAACACGTGCTTGAAACACACTGGCTTGCTTTATTATGTTATTATAAATGACCGTAATTCAACTTGACCTTCAGCACGACTAGTACAGCTCATAAATAAATAACTGTTATTATTTTAATTTATGCACATAATTATAACTAATAACAAAAACTTGATTTTCTACATTAACAAGCGCACATTAATTAGATACACTACTAGCGCAATTTAATTATTCAGGTAATTTTCCTTCGATCCTTTGTAATCTCTTGTCCAGTAAAGGCTTGTCTAACTTATGCATGCACAAAAACTGACCATTGAGAAATAGGACTGGTATATCATGTCTGTACAACCTTAACCACCTCACATTATCTTTTTCAGTAATATCTACTTTTTGAATCACTATCCTACTTTTATAGGGCTCTAATTCTTCCATAACTATGTCACATAGACCACATGGATCTTTGGTGTAGAAAGTCAAAACTGGTGGTCCGTTTGTAGTGTGGGCTCTGAAATAGTAAACCATAGGAGTAATTGTAAAACAATTCATTAATAAAAATTATTTATTGATTTATTCAATCATTTTTACCATAGAATACAACCATTAACTTTTCCATATTGTAGTTTATTTACAGGAGATAATTACTTTTATGGATATAAAATTATATATTTTCACAACAGTGTAATAAAATCTTTTAACTTTTATAAGGTAGCAAACACACAAATCATTCATTAACAGCAAATAATTCCTAAAAGGCACATATAATGAAACAAAGTCATCAGAATTTGTTGACACTTACAATTTTTCAATCATGATAGATGAGGCACCACCCCCACCATTACAGATTGCAGCAACACCCTTCTCTCCTTTCTTTAGGGCATGGCACAAGTGTACTACAAGTCTTGCACCAGACATGCCAATTGGATGACCAAGACTGACAGCTCCTCCATGAATATTGATCTTAGCTGGGTCGATTTCTAGCAACTTCAGGTTAGCAACAGCAACAACACTGAAGGCTTCATTAATCTCCCACATAGCTACATCATCTTTCTTCACACCAGTCTTTTGTAGAAGCTTAGGAATAGCAACTGCTGGTGCAATAGGGAAGTCAATTGGGTCACACTCACCATCAGCATACCCAACAACACGAGCAATGGGTTTAACATTCAATCTTTGGGCAGCTTCTGCAGTCATCAAGATCATAGCTGCAGCACCATCATTCAATGTTGAAGCATTACCAGCAGTTACTGTGCCATTCTCTTTTTGGAATACAGTGGACAATTTATTGAACTTTTCGAAGTTGACCTTTTTGTATTCTTCATCTTCTGAGAACATAACAGGTGGTGCACCTCTCTTCTGAGGGACTGCAACTGGCACAAGTTCATCAGCAAAAGCTTTAGCTGCATATGATGCTGCACTTCTCTTGTAACTAGAAATGGCATATTCATCCTGCTGTTGCCTGGAGATGTCCAACTTCTTTGCTGTGTTCTCAGCACAGTTGCCCATGTGGAATTTGTTATAAACATCAGTAAGGCCATCAAACACAATCCCATCGGTGAGCTGCATACCACCATATGGTGTCTCACCTCTTTTCAAATAATAAGGCACATTTGACATAGATTCCATTCCTCCAGCTAATATAATATCTTGAGTACCAGTTTGTAGGCCCTGTGTAGCCAATATTACAGATTTCATGCCTGATGAGCAGACTTTGTTAACTGTTGTGCAAATTGTGCTTTTAGGTAGACCGGCAAATATAACAGCTTGCCTGGCTGGAGCCTGGCCCATACCGGCTGAGCAGACATTTCCCATGTATACCTAGAATTAAAAAATATGTTAGCAAAAAGTTGCAAATAAAATGCAGCCCACACTCTTTCATCACTTAGTTAAGTAGTTGGGCAAAATTAGCACCAATTGAAACAATTAAAACTGAATTTGGTCATTTTTCAAATTGTAATTATTAACTTTTTCAGCTATACCTTTTTTAATCGGACTCTTCACTCTAATGAGCAGTGATGTAAAATATATTTATTAAAAGAATAGTACAAATACCAATTTTGAATCATTTTAAACTTTACATCCAGTACATTATTGGTAATATGAATACATTATACAATTTAGAAAAAAAGGCCTATTATAATTTGAGTAAGTGATTAAGAGTACTTTTTGTTATCATTCATTAATTTGATAATCAGTAATCTTTAATCTCATCAAGAATATGACAAATGACTACAAACCTAACATAATCCAAATAAAGTTCTGTTCAAATGAACATTCCAAACATTTAACTGTTCATGGTAACTGTAAATCGATGGTAAACTAAAGAGAAAGTAGGTAAAATCAATTAACCTCTTTAATCTCCTCCTTAGGAATGCCGGCTCGTTCCACTGCTGCTTTGACGGCGACTGCACCAAGTTCTGACGCAGACAGGCTCGCCAGGCTTCCTCTGAAGGAGCCTATTGGAGTCCTCACGGCTGACGCTATAACCACTTCGTTGAGGGAAACTTTAGAAGAATACGCTGCCATTGCTTTAAAAAGCTGTTAAAAACAAACAGAAACCCAAATTATAAAACAGTCAAATTTTTTTTTTTAATATTTATTATTTTACTCGCAACAAAAATGGAATTTTTTAAATAATCGTATTCACGGAGCGCAGGTAGCGAGTAGGAAGACAAGCCATCTACGACTGACGAAAAGTAAACTTAGCATGCAGGAAGACGAACCTTATTTGATGGGCGCATTTTGATGGTAATTATTCTACTTCCTTTTAGAAATAACATGATTTATTCTTTTGAAAACTACTGTAACTATTCAACGAGAAAAGCCACCGATGAACTGGATTGAAAAAGAATGATAATACTTATCGCTCGCAATTTATAAAAAAACATTTACATAAACTTATCTATACAGATACCCCACGCCGACTTCAATTTTAATTTGAACGCTAATTCTTCAAGAAATAAGGTTGATAATGGTAATAAAACCGTTGTTATTATTTTGCGAAAAAGAAACTTTGACCCGTAGATTGTTCATTTCATACATTCGATACGTAACAACATCTCTGAAATAATTATGTCATAGAAGAAGTGAAAAATTATTACTATGAATGGCTAAACATTACAGTATGTCAAAAAATAAATGAAAAAGTCATGGGACAACCTACGTACATTATTACAAAAAATATACGGAATACTCTTAAAATTATTGGTGTTTGTTTTCTTTTTTTTATACTCTAAAACGAACATGCGCGCGCAACGAAGTGGGGAGAACTTGACAGATTATACACCAATCACAGAATTCTATCAGAAACCCAGCCATTTCTTGATTGGCGATTGGTCTATTTTATGTCAAAAATTACAATTTACCAGGGAATATTAATAGAGTGATACTATTTTACTATAAGTTCTAAACTAATATGACTAAAATCTATGCGTACAGTTCTAATGCAAAGTTGATCGACTATATGAATCGATGACGCTCATGCAGATTATTTCGCTATTAGTGTTTGTACATACAGAACTAGTCTGTATGTACAAACACTAATAGCCAAAAACATCGCTTACTCGTACGCCATCACTATCGTTTGACTCTCATTTCAAATACGTACTGTATTCGAAATGAGAGTCAAAATTGTCAAAACCCTTTATTGGTATAACTACTATTGCCCGTTCCATAGACGACGACATCCCCCCCGACTCGGACAGTACTGTTTAGTATACCTTTATAGAACTACTATAAAATAAACTGACAACAAGGATACTTAAGAGCGAGTGTCTACAATAATATGATGCTTTTTTCTCATTATCGTCTCGACTAACCTGTTGCTCTTTGCTCTCATTTCTGCGGTCTATCTAGCATTTGAAGCAATGTATAATATTTGATGATACTGGTTACATACAAATCGATATTCAGATGTTTTAAAATAATATGTCACATGTTATTTTAAAACAATTGAATATCGATTTCAAAACATGTAATCGATTCGTATCTTAGAATCGACTTAATGATAATCTAAACTAACAGTTGTTTATTTACGCCTCTACTCTAATGCGTACCTGCTGGTACTTAGAGATGTGTAGGTCCGAGGATATTTCGGAGTCGGGTCCGGATGTACATCCAGCTCTAAAGATCTACATCCAGGTCCCGTGTCCGTCGGACCCATATCGGTCCGGCAGCCCAACCAAACCATGTCCAGCGGATGGCGGTGTGCGAGAATGGAATGCGAACGTCTTGATACCGATAGTTTGGGTTCCTTATTTATTTATGTACACACCAGAAAAACACGATGATGTAAATGTAAAAATGAAACATGAGCACAAAGGAACTATTTACCTATTTCTTAAGAAATTTAATTCCTTAATCAGTGTTTTTGATTATTTTTTCATTTTGATTAATTAATTATAATAATATAGGAAAATATAATAAAATGGCTCCTAGTTATTATTTACGATTAATATTTATTAAAATTAATATGGCACGAAATCAGTCTTAATTTATAAGTAGGTACTTACTAAGTACGTACAATTATAGTTATAACGGACCGTTATCATAAATAATATTACGCTTTGAGCGAGCTGCGCGCCACAGTTCAAAACGTCCAATCAGCTCGCGTTCCGTTCCCCCGTACGTCTCACTCCAACCCGCCATCCCCGGTCCGCTATTCTCGATTCAGTTCCGTTGTTACCGCTCCGGTCTGTATCTGTACCACAGATAATGTAATTCTACTAAACCACTGTCAACTGTGACTACACTGGTACTGGCGGATGGGTGTCTCGAATTCGGTTGGATGTACATCCATCTTTAAAACGAGCGATGCGGGTCCGGGATTCGTATCCATCCGGACCTACACATCTCTAGCTGGTACAAGCTGCCTCGAATAAACTCGCATCGCATGATTCTCATTTATCATTTTAACATCACATAAATATATTTAATCATTATTATTATATAATTAGTGGCATCTTTAACTCGAGTTAGTGAAACAAATGAGTGTAATCAGATAATAATGTTTTCGTAGACAGCTGACAAGTGGGCTGAAGTGTCTATATAAAAGTCAGGAAATCAGGTTAGTGTTTTATATTTAGTTACTTGATTTTAATTTGTATCCGATTATTAATCTCTGCTAAATTCGTAAATACTAATAACAAAACAGTTTTGGATATGACTGCTTTGTGTATTATTCAACTATTTTAGATTGTCTAACTTGGCAGCCTTGCTACCTTGGTTAGCCTACAGTTTAGAATTTCTCAATAACCTGTGTCTACATCATTTTTACGAACTGTAGTTCGGTTAGATAATTATTTATACTGGTTGTTATTGGATTAACCATGTACTGCAAACTGCTTTTTAATTAAACATGACTATAAAAGTTCAGTTAGAATAAAAATAACTAAATGGCAATTAGGCTTACTTTTATTTGTTATGCAATTAATGAAGAAATGTGTTTGAATAGCATGTGCATAGTTCTACAATATTAAGTGTAACTCGGCATGTCTATGTCTTTCCAAAACCTTAGAAAACACTCAATTAAAAAGAATAACACCTGTTCTCAAGGTTTGTTTTGTTTTTTTTAATAGAATATTCACTGGTCCATACAAATGACTATACTTAATCGACATTGAAATTTTGGAATCATCTGCTTTAACCTTTCATATAACATACAAGTAGACAATAGAAAACCTACTGTTTCTGACTGTAGATTCATGAATTTTCAATTAGTTATCCAACACAGTTGAGAAAGCTCCAAACAATAGTTTCTGTTGGTGTGTGTGTAGTCTGCTAACCTGCACTTGGTCAGCTCAGTGAACTGAGCCCTAAACCCTTCTCATTCTGAGAAGGGGTCTGAGTCCAACAGTATGGTTAAATGGGCTTATTGTTAATTATTTACATTAATTGAAACTGCCAATATTTACATGGCGGCTGCTCTTTGATATATTATAAATTGTGTAATAAGTTTCAAGTCTGTTTCATTCATATAATATGCAATTCTCTGTGATAACAGACATCTGTTTTCGTTTTGCAAGAGATTTTTTCAGAAGAGATTACACATCTTCATTGTACTTTGAAAAATATTATCAATAGCCTAACTGTAGAGCTCAATTGTTTCATATGGTCCAAGGTAACAATCAATGATGTTATGCATAGTAAATATGACTTCTGCTTAAGACAAGACAAGAAACCATGAATATGTCTGTCACAAACTCACTATGGAGATGAACAAATGTACTTTGGTACTTTATTGCTCTTTAACCTCTTGACTCCCAAGCTAAATTTAGACAGTTTCTAATATTTGCCCAGTGTGCTCCCATCAGTACATAATACAACATAGGCTTAAATTTTTTTTAAAAGAAAAAAGAAGAATTAGAATTAAGATTAACTCCAATTGGTTGCACTCAATCAAAAGCAAAAAAATGGTGTGGATCTAACGACCTATCAGGTAACAACAGAAAAAACTAGTGTTCTTATGTGAGGACACTGGGTATTTACACTTGGGTTTTAATCACTTTTAATTAAGTATGTTCTTGACTGAGAACAACAGGACTCAGGAGGTTAATGTAGGGTGTTTATTATGTATCACTGGTAACAAGTGACTTAGGTACTCGAAGAACTATGGTCATACCTTTAGCATAGTCAATTACAAAAATGCATGATCATTGCACAAAGTTACAAGTCTTTTTGTGAAAAGTTAATCTACTTATTTTGCTGACTGTACATTTATTACATACCTACAGTAATAAAAAAGTATATTTATACATATATTTCTTTAAGATGTATAAATAATAATAACTTGTGCATATAGGCATAGTTTATTAACTTAAAGTTATATATTTCAACAGTATGAATGATATTTTATCAATCAAACAATCAGTATAAGACAACAATCAAAACACCCAATTCCTAACACCCAATGCTTGTTATCTAAACTTGTATTTATTTTGGAAATTTAATCTTTAATACAATGACCATTCACTATACTGAAGTATGTATGACATCATGAATTGAATAAGTGGTGCATGTATGAGATCAGATATTGTCTATCCTTATCTGTTATACCGTTGTGAAACCATCTGTTACTTTATTATAGGTATGATAAATTTTATCATTGTGAAAGAACTGCAGTTGACATAGCATAAGATTTTATACCTTTATCTTGGTAATTCAGATAAGTGATTGTTTAGATTGCTATACAACTGTACTGTTATTTAGTTTATTGCAATATTTATTTATATGTCATATAAGTATTTAAGTGATTATCATTTGTAAAAGGTCATTAGTTACTGATTGCTTTATAAACATTGAATGGCAAATGACAAGTGATTAAAGTGCTATATAATTATTCATTCTGTTGTTTTCAATGAGCAGCTGTTAAGTTAAGGTATTGGTTAAAGTGTGATTGTGTTATTTATTCATTAGTCTTTTATGTTTCTACGTAAGTAATTTTATATTTTACCTTGGAAACAATCTTGCAAAATCGGAGGGAAATAAGAATCTTATTTTATATGAATTATTCTAATCTTTAAAGGACCAAAAGACTTCTCTATACTGCCATACCTACTGATTGATCTGATTATTGCGTTTTTTTATATTTTGTAATTATAATTAATTGAATAGACTAGAGAAAATTAATTAATTTGGATTCATTTATTTGCTATCTTATTGAACTGAAAATGTGGCAGAAAATTACTATTGACCAACTAAATTAAAATTAGAATTGGAACTAAAAATGTTATTATTCTTCAAAAATCATCTTTAACAAACTCTTATCATTTAAATAAGCCTATGTGATTCATACCTGTGTACTGTGTTGTAACCCGTTGTCTGACAATCTTGGCATTAGTGTGTTAACATTAAGCCACATTTGACGCACTGTTACATACAATAATTAAGCTTATTAGCAAGTTAATTCATATGTAAATACAAACAACATTCTGCATTAACCAGCTAACCATGTACAAGCTGTGGAAAATCATCACTACAAAATGTGCCTTTTTATGTTAATTTAATTTTTTTTTGAAGTTTAGAACCTGATAATTAGTAATGTCCTTGTTGCAGGGTCAAGCAAGCGCGCAGGCTATGACTTAGGCCATGCAATAAAAATGGAAGTGGTTAATATAGGCGAAGGTCGGTACGAACATAGCGAAAATGTACCGGGAAGCAGTGCCGAAAGTGACGCCTCCAGCAGCGTGTTCGAGAGCAACGACAGCGACCTATACAGCGAAGACTTGGACAAAACATCAGACGATGGTGACTTGAAAGAGGATCTGCAAAAGACAATACCTGAATGCTACAAATCAGACTCAAACTTTTCATCACATACAACTAGCATCACAAACGATGAGGAGTTTCAAGCGACGGCGCTTTGCCAGTTTATGGATATATTGAATGATTTAGACGAAGTTTTAGATAAATCTTTACTTGCATGTCTTGACGATGGCACGAAAAGTTTCGACAGCGACGAAGAGGATCTCATTTGTAAGATTAAGGAATGCATTGGCGAAGCTCATGAAGAAGACCGTTCGGAAGCGCAAAGTTCTTTCGATGACAATACTCAAGTCGTCATATGTTCCAATGCACATACGTCAGCACCGCCTATGGAAGAAATCGACATCACACGTAGTATATCTGAAAGGTCAAATCTCACGAGTCTTGGCCGTTCAAAAAGTTTTTCAGAACTCACTGACAATGATCGACAAACTTTGGTTTCATCATTAGAGAGAGCAAGCACGACACACGACAATTTGCGAAACTCTATGAGGAGATTGGACCCTATTGTTCTGCCGGCGATAACCGCAGAGTCGTCTTGCGAGCCTCTAACGTTGCCAGTGATACTATTTCTGGAGCATAATATTAACATGCGACCAACTAGCGCGCCAATACAGTTGCAATTGACGGCAGCGAATCTCAGTAGTGATGGTGCTTCTGGACCTCTTATTGTGGGGCGTCGTGCTTTACTGATGAACCGCACACTTTCACTACCGTCTCCTGGGGAAAGTGACGTCACTACGGGGGAGTGGACTGGACGAAATACAGCCAGGAGTACCGCAAGGAGCACTAGTGCGTCCAGTTCGTCCTCCGAATCCTTAAACATTGCACCCATTACTCAAAATGCTACAAGTGCCACTGAAGAGAGGTAATTAAAGTATTCAAATGTTGTTGCTATGCTTTGCATCCACAGTTAACTCATCCATTGAGCAACCTTCGCGATTTCGTTAATAGGTATATTACTCATTTCATTCTTAAAAATGAGGCCATAGGATGTGATTTAATGGTTCACGAATTTATTACAATAATTTTCTTTTAATATTAATAGAATCAGATAAGTCATAGTGTTATGAATGTTTGCAGAAACGAAGAGACTGAAGAACCTCCTTTTGGAGTGTGGCCACACCGTATGAGTGCCATGCTGGCGTGCCTCAGTTGTACCGTGGGAATATTTAATATATCTAGGTTTGCCATATTCAGTGTACATTTTGGAGGTAATGAATGGGGCTTTTACGTAATTAATTGGATTTACCTAATTTCCTACTATCTTTACAATGGATCTTTTTTATTGTTGCAGCAAGCTTCATAATACAGTTTTTTATACTGTCGTTTTTAATTGGAATACCGCTATTTACTTTATATTTGTGTTTGGGCCAAGTGTTGGAGTCTGGCCCGGTGGACATGTGGCGTATATCGCCGATATTCCAAGGCGTCGGCGTATCGCTGCTCATCACACAAGCGGTCATCGGCATGTACAGTATAATAGGCCTGTCTTGGATATTTGTTTACTTTAGGGACTCATTTATAACGTCCAACGACAAATACAAATGGGCACTACCACATGAATTCAATTTTGAAGGTGAGTCAGCATAACGGCACACTATTACATAATTAAATAGTTCATTGTTTGAGCAATGTCATCAAAATTCGGTGATATCAATCATCAAATGAAGCAGGAAGCGTGATTGAAGGCCGTCAATTTAGACAATTACTTTTTCCGTTGGTGGAACAAAGAAATAGGGTCATATTGAGAAAGTTTTTTTTTATTGCAGATGCTGTAGCAAAGAACGGTACTTATAAAATACAGGATACACTGCCGCAGTATTTTCACGGCGAAGTTTTACAAAGGAATTTGGGGTCCAATAGTTCATATTTCGGCACAATAAAGTTTCAAATAGCCTTTAATTTAGCTGTAGTGTGGATGATAGTGTTTGTCGCGCTAAGCAAAGGATTGAGGTCTTACGGAAAGGTAATAAACATTAGAGCTAGTCATTCAAATGTGAATGTGATTTCCCACGAAATGGTAACATTATGATTGTAATTGCAGGCCGTATACATGCTGATATTTATGCCGATCTGTGGTACGCTGATATTATGTACCAAATTACTGACCTTAATACCGTACGACACTGTCATCAATATATTCTCCGAGACTGAATGGAGCGAATTCTTTATTAATAGTAATGTACGTATATTTCATCAATATTCTATTAAATTAAAGTATCTGCGTCTTTAATGTACTTCCTTTGGATTATTACAAGTCTAATTGCGCTAACAAAGAATGGTTGTACAATAATTAACAGTATTTATAGCTAAATTCTATTGCTATTGTTCATGACGGCTAGTCCAAAGATTGCGTTAGCCTTGACTTGGTACTTGACTATTTCGATATATTATTATAATTTCATCTAATATTTTTCTTTCAGAGTTGGGCAGCAGCAGCTCAAGAGACTTTTCTCACTTGGGGCCTACTTGGGGCTTGTATAATGCAACTGACGTCACACAAGAACGCGAAAAGCAAGACTAACGTAATGCTTCAGAAGGAGAGTGCGTGTATAGTAGCATTTACGTTTGCCGTGTTGCTACTGGGATCGTTTTTGGCCAACACTTGCGTGCAAATATTGAAGAATTATGGCTACGCTTATATACCGGGGAGTTTCGGTGAGTGTTCCGTGTTTGCACCACTTTTTATGTCTACTAAGGTAATTGTGTCGGTTATTAGAACATTTTTTCATACATTCGGTATGGTAGGAGGGTATGATGAAATATGGGCGGAGCAAATGTGTCTTAAAATTGTTATTTAAGGCTCATAAGAAGATTAATTACACCAACAAATCCACCACGCTCTGTATGAAGTTGGAGGCCGTACCATCTCTATAAGTAAACACTAGGATTACATGACTATGAATTTAGATATAAAATAGAAAGATTGTAGTAAAGTTTGAGTGTGGATTTTAGTTTATAAGATTTATGTGTTTAAATTTAATTTGAGTCTTACACCAATCGTGAAATATTTGTATGTTGTGTGCAATAGTAATTTCACACTTGATCCGCTTTGCTGCTTCTGTCATATTAATAAAAAAGAATGGAAAGTTCTTTTCGTTTTTTTAAGATATTTTAAACTGTGCATTAACGATTACGATGAATAAATAATATAGCAATTTATTACATTCCAGAAACGGTAAAATCCACACAGTTCTTATGGCCTTTATCGGAGCCAATGCCGGGCAACGTGGTATCTACCCCTGTCCGATACATGGGCCACTACGGCAGTTTAGTAGGAATCACTGTATGGAAGACTGGCAACACTGCGCGCACGCTTAGTGGTTGGCAACCTCTGCAACTGGCAACACAGGTCGTGCCGGCTACTCTCGCTGTATTGCCTGCTAATTTGGTAAGTTTAATAAAAAGTTCTTGATAATGTTTATTCTACTGTTTGTTGAACGCGCAAATTAACAAACGTGTTTAATTTTTTTTATTATATTTTCAAAAGAGATTATATTTCTCTCTGTGTCCATCACCTAAAAAAATAAGTCTATTGTCATGATACTTTCAACTTTAAGTTCAAAATGGTGGGTTCTAAAGGCCTTAAAACACAATTATATAAAACCCAATATAAATGTGTATTACAATGCCTTTTTATGAGATTTCAATAGCAATATCGTGTTATACGCAATACTTGAAACATGTAAGTAATCACTGTTTCTCAATGAAAAAAATTACCTAACTTTTTCATAAGTTCATATTGATGCTTCTAACTTGCGTGCGTAAACATTATCTAATTTAACAGTCCAATTATTCGTTTCCTTGTAAACTTTCATAATAGTTTGCACATTGTATATGTCATATCTTTTATTACCAGGCCTTTGACCTTGATTTTTCGTAGTAATGTAAGAATTCGTTTTATGAGTGTGTACGAAACAAGCGCCATTGTTGGTTGAAGTAGCCTTATTTTGACATTATCCCATGTCTAATTACAACTAATTAAAGCACTTGGACATTGTATAATGTTTGATAAGTAATTTTTACATACGTAACGTCACGTCACGGGATAGGCAGAAACTACAGAAAGCCACGTGCTACCATGGACATCGTGCATGGACACCGATTGTTGTTATAAGTTATTTTTACTAATGAAAATTTGCTTTAATTACTTTTTGTGATAGTAAATAATACAATAAAATGACATTTTCGACCAGGGCAATGTTTAGTTAAGAAAATTAATTTATCTTCTTTGTGACAAATGAATTTTAAAATATTGAAAATTTCGTCTTCTTTTGTCTATACTAAAAACTTAAAGTTTTTTGATTTCCACTAATCCGAATAAAGAACGTCGATCGCAGAGACCGAAGGCTCGAAACTCGAATATTCCTACGACTCGACACAGAAGAGTAAGATTCCTCTAACCTATACCAGTCTAATCGTGCCATTTTGTTTTCAGCTATCTCCGGCATGGGCGGTGATATTCTTCTTCATCCTGATAATGTTTGGCATCGCGCAACAGCTGGCGATCTGGCACTGCGTCATCACTGGCATCATGGCTATTAACGCCGAAGCCCTCAAAGTTTGGGAAACTACTATCACTTTCTTGAGCTGCGTTTTTGGACTGGCTATGGGATTGTTACTTAGTACTGATGTGAGTACAATAATTAAGTATTTTATAACAGCAACATGTCTTCCCCGAAGGGTTAGGCAGTGGTGTAACCATGTTGTATACCCACATTTCGCTAACATCGTCTCGAGGAGTCACGGGATTGAAATTATTGTCATGTGCCAGGCTCAACTCAAAATTCCAGGCTATTACTGAGAATGACATAACAAAAATTCTAATCACACGTTGTCCGATCCGGGAACCAAATCCGCAAACTCACGCTTGGCAGCCGCACTATCGGCCACTGGTTCATACGGCAGTCAAAATTCCAACAATAACATTATTAATTACAAAATAGTTGTAAACCTGTTTATCCCAGGATGTTTTCAAGAGCTTGTCTAAAGTAGCACTGTTTCGGTAATAATTAATTAAATCTTACTGCTTACTGTAGGAATAGCAAAACGACTTTAAATACATAACAATCGTTCTACAAATATATACGCTATTTGCTTTGGAATCGCAAAACTAATTGATTATTTACGCACATTTTAATGCATTCTTTGTTTTATTTCTTTAACGCTTAGTTATATACTGCATTATCACCTTGATTCCATGGTTAAACATGTTTTTGTTGATTACTACGCTAGTAAAATTTTGAATACTTTTCTATTATTATTGTTATTAGTTTTTAGTATTATCGAGTTTGGTTATACTTAGTTTTTTGGTTCTTATAACACATGCCATTATGAACTGCCAATGCCATTTGAAATACCTTCAGACAAACCATTTAGCATAAACAAGATATTAGGAGTAAATCTATAGGCGACGCAGTCAAACATTTAATGGCAATTAATATAATATTATTTTCTTATAAAGTTTTTATATACATTCCCCTTTAATAATAAACGCGGTATAAAGTTGTATACTTAAATAAAATCATTAGTTAGTCAAAAAATTTCAAGGTTTTACGAGAGGACAACGATGATAAACATTGCCCCCCCCCCACACTAACAATAATTCCTGTATCGTGGGTTCATTTACAAATTTTAATACAAATATTCACATGAACAAACACTCATAACCTGAAAAACTATCTGTAGATCAAACAAATATTTGTTTCGTATGGGAATCGGAACCGCGACACGTAGCGCAGGAGTTGATCGCTCAACCACTGCACCACCCGTGTCGTAAGAATGTAACCGGCTTTTTCAGTATACAAATTATGTTACCGTTAAAATTTCACCCGCAGGCTGGTATACGTATAGTCCACTTCATAGACTATGTATGGGTGGGTTCGTGGTGGCAGTGCGTGATACAAGTTTCTCTGGCGTGCGGTGTGTTTGTGGTGCGTGGTCGTCCATACTCGCCCGACGTCGTGGTCGCCGCGCTGTACTCGTCACGGACCAGGCTGTCGGCTACGCTGGCCGCTCTGCTCAGCTTCACCTGGACGGTGGTGCTGCCCGTGTTGTTGTGTGTAAGTATCTTGCCTGTTTTCTTGTAAAAATCTGCTTTCATCTGCTTAGGTAGTGTAGCTCATCGCTGCAAGAAAAATATGGTAAAGCCCCGTAGTTTTAAACGCGGGTGAGAAGTTTGCTAACCTTGAAGACTTTCGGAGGAATAACGCAGATTGCCTTCATTTGAGATGGAGTTGGCAAGATATGTATACATATGGCATAGATATCTGTCAGTCTTCAGAATCTCGGCGCTCTGATGTATTGTTTCACGAATGGTGTTTTAGTTTCAATTACTTGGAGGCTGGTATAAAATTTGCAGTGGCCATATAAGAAGGATGCAAGAACATATTAGGTAATATTTTCAACACAAAAAATTGTTTCAGGCAATATGCGTGATGGATTTCCGAGTGGGACAGCAGAAACAGATGTACAGTTGGAGAAAACCAGTTGGGTAAGAATTAAGCATTTTCTAAAAATCGCATCTCCACTGATTTTATATACTTAATTTAATATTAAATTATAATTACAAGTGGTAGCCACGTACGTCAGGGCGCTAAAACTTAAAAAAACTTCATCATATGTAACCAAATTGGCACCATAATTTGAGTTTGATGTCAACTCACACCATTTCATTATATCGATGCAAATTGACGATCCACAAAAAGATTTAGTATTTTTTTTTTTTATCTTATATCCATCCCTATATTTTGTCGCTTCCAGTTACTGGCCGGTATGGTGTCGGCAAGTGGCAGTGGTGCTGCAACAAGGAGCGTTACTCTTAGTGCCTATCGCGGCTTTCATACAGACGTGGCGATACATGAATAAGGGACCACCCGATATTTTAGATGTAAGTCTTGAACATTATATTCTTTCCAACAACAGTACAGTAGCATATAAGCTTTTCTATCAGATTGTTACGTCCCTGAAAGAAGCTCGCATTGGATTATTTTAACAATATTTTGACGACAAAATTATAAAGATTACCTAAACTACATTTATTTGGATGAGAAAGTAAAGAAAGAAAGTTAAAGATTTATATTTATCCTCTATTCATTATTTTTATAAGTCATTACGCGTTCATGGATTTGCTGATATTTTGTACTAGCTGTTGCCCACGGTTTCACCCACATCCTAGGGGAACTACTTCATTTATTCGAATAAATAGTATCCTATGTGTTAGTCCAGGACATGGTCTGTCTGTGTGCCAAGTTTCATCCAAATCCGTTCAGTAGTTTTTGCGAGAAAAACTAACAAATATCCATTCATCCTCACAACATTTCGTATTTATAATATTAGTAAGATAAGATATGCAATTCCAATTTTAATTTAATGGCTCCATCGTAACATAACGAAATTTATTAATTTGTAGAAGTATCATTGCTTAAGACGTCACATCTTTCCTTTTTCATGCGTTTTGTCGCGTTAAAGTTTATGGTGTGACGTATTTAATGTAACTATTTTGTGTGAGGTCTTCATGTTAATGTTTGCTCAATTTATATCAATGTTGTGTTAGTACAATAGAGGATATTAAGCACACACAAAGACGCGTAAAAGACTCATTTATATTAGTTATAATATGAAAAAACCCAGTGAGCATACGACTCTCATATAACACCGTATAATTAGATAGGATATGAAGCCACTTAGCATGCCGTATGTAAACTGAGTTATCGGTTATGTCATAAACCACTATAGTGTATAGGCTGGATATCGAATTCTGTTATATAATGTTACGTTTTGTTAATGCTACAAGGATTATGGGACGAACGATTGTATTGAGGAACTGGTAAGATAATATTTTTGTTGTGTCATTGAATATAGTGAGGTAATTAACGTGACGTAATCAATTTTCAATGTTTTTGGTAGTGTGTGCTGTCCTCCAATCGGCACTAGGCCGCGGCTTAAAATCTTTTTATGCTGAGGAGAGGCCCGTGCCCCGCAGTGATGGGCTGAAATGTTTTGTTTTTTATATTTCTCATTGACTCATAATAATTTGGTAGCAGATAACAGAAATGTCATTTGATTACATCATTTGATAATGTTATCACAGTAACTCGATAAAATTACTCTTTGGGACTGTCGCGCGGAACCGTAATGTTATTTTTAATCAAAGTTATTACAGTTTACAATCTTCTTTAATAAAATTACATTAATATAATAAACTTGGTCAGAGTACCTACCTTCCTATTTTCATTATTGGCGAGAACGATTACTTTTTTTAGGAAATAGCTCTTTACAAATAATTTGTTGTTAAATCCTGTAAAACGTATTTTGATTATAGTGATTAATTATTTATGAGTGCTACTTAAACCTCGGCTGTTTAAATCTTATCTTATGACCACGTAAAATATCGATTGCTGAAGATAGGCCACCTTATGAATCTTTACAATGCTGGGTCGATTACCCTAATGACAACACTTGTGCTGAATATTGGCCCGTTTACATTAGGTTGGTCGCAGAATGCGCTGGCAATAAAATGAGTCGGTTTGTAACAGAATATGGCAAACCTATTAACAGTCTATGACTGAATATGACCGACCAAAGAACAATCTACACTAGTTGGTGACCGCCAACAGACTGCTGTTGAATATGTCTTAACCGAATAATGTAAATAAGTCAATATATGTATGTTATACCTTATACCCACGGTAAGAAAGGAGGCAGCCTGTTTGCTTGTCTATTCTGCAGTCTACAATATCCTATTGAATTAGAGGGAATATAACAACTGCGGTCATCAAAAAGGTGATAGTGTTATCAAATCAAACTACGTAGTTTTATCGTGTTACATTTATATAGTTTAGTTTCACGTGAATAATAAAATATTACGAAATACGAACTGTCACAAGGTCACGAAAGAATATTAATTGGATTTATTCACAGTACCGCATTATAGATAACGTTAAGTATTCGATGTTGCTGTAGTATTTTAATCGGCGATTGTCTTCTATAGTTACAATGGCGAGTTTAAGTGTTAAATAATATTTCTTATTCGGTGTGATTTTTGGGTTGATATGTGTAAATAAATAGCCTGTATTTAATGTTAGTAAAAAAGGCATTTCTTTATTTAAAGAAATAGTGAACGTTACATAATTTGTTGAAACCAAAGTTCAGTCCACGGAAAAATATTAGTTGTTGCAAATTATGAGCGCGCTCCGTATGATTTTAGTGGCCAACGGTTCTAAATCTTTCATGACTGTGCTCTTTACCGCTTTATTTAAATAGGCCATCGGCAGTGTATTTCTTCTAATTTAAGAGCCCTGCTCTCATCGCTGTAGCTGATAGATCTTCATTTTTCCCTCTCTAGCAGTGTTTATAAAGGGCTGATATGGCGATGCCTTCTTAAATAATTTTCTTATTATTCATTTGTATAATTACAGCGCATCCAAAACCTGTATCGTCCACACATGGGGGCCGCGAGTGAAGCGGGCGGGCGCGCGCCCCCCGCGGCCACTCCCCCCGCGCCCCCCGACCCGCCCCCCAAGTACACGCCGCCCCCCTCCTACTCCACCGCCACCGGCGCGCGCCTGCTCAACACCTTGCGGCGGAGCTTCAGGACGCTTAGGAGGTATGTACCCGCTGACACCATCACCCTGCTACTCCACCGCCACCGGCGCGCGCCTGCTCAACACCTTGCGGCGGAGCTTCAGGACGCTTAGGAGGTATGTACCCGCTGACACCATCACCCTGCTACTCCACCGCCACCGGCGCGCGCCTGCTCAACACCTTGCGGCGGAGCTTCAGGACGCTTAGGAGGTATGTACCCGCTGACACCATCACCCTGCTACTCCACCGCCACCGGCGCGCGCCTGCTCAACACCTTGCGGCGGAGCTTCAGGACGCTTAGGAGGTATGTACCCGCTGACACCATCACCCTGCTACTCCACCGCCACCGGCGCGCGCCTGCTCAACACCTTGCGGCGGAGCTTCAGGACGCTTAGGAGGTATGTACCCGCTGACACCATCACCCTGCTACTCCACCGCCACCGGCGCGCGCCTGCTCAACACCTTGCGGCGGAGCTTCAGGACGCTTAGGAGGTATGTACCCGCTGACACCATCACCCTGCTACTCCACCGCCACCGGCGCGCGCCTGCTCAACACCTTGCGGCGGAGCTTCAGGACGCTTAGGAGGTATGTACCCGCTGACACCATCACCCTGCTACTCCACCGCCACCGGCGCGCGCCTGCTCAACACCTTGCGGCGGAGCTTCAGGACGCTTAGGAGGTATGTACCCGCTGACACCATCACCCTGCTACTCCACCGCCACCGGCGCGCGCCTGCTCAACACCTTGCGGCGGAGCTTCAGGACGCTTAGGAGGTATGTACCCGCTGACACCATCACCCTGCTACTCCACCGCCACCGGCGCGCGCCTGCTCAACACCTTGCGGCGGAGCTTCAGGACGCTTAGGAGGTATGTACCCGCTGACACCATCACCCTGCTACTCCACCGCCACCGGCGCGCGCCTGCTCAACACCTTGCGGCGGAGCTTCAGGACGCTTAGGAGGTATGTACCCGCTGACACCATCACCCTGCTACTCCACCGCCACCGGCGCGCGCCTGCTCAACACCTTGCGGCGGAGCTTCAGGACGCTTAGGAGGTATGTACCCGCTGACACCATCACCCTGCTACTCCACCGCCACCGGCGCGCGCCTGCTCAACACCTTGCGGCGGAGCTTCAGGACGCTTAGGAGGTATGTACCCGCTGACACCATCACCCTGCTACTCCACCGCCACCGGCGCGCGCCTGCTCAACACCTTGCGGCGGAGCTTCAGGACGCTTAGGAGGTATGTACCCGCTGACACCATCACCCTGCTACTCCACCGCCACCGGCGCGCGCCTGCTCAACACCTTGCGGCGGAGCTTCAGGACGCTTAGGAGGTATGTACCCGCTGACACCATCACCCTGCTACTCCACCGCCACCGGCGCGCGCCTGCTCAACACCTTGCGGCGGAGCTTCAGGACGCTTAGGAGGTATGTACCCGCTGACACCATCACCCTGCTACTCCACCGCCACCGGCGCGCGCCTGCTCAACACCTTGCGGCGGAGCTTCAGGACGCTTAGGAGGTATGTACCCGCTGACACCATCACCCTGCTACTCCACCGCCACCGGCGCGCGCCTGCTCAACACCTTGCGGCGGAGCTTCAGGACGCTTAGGAGGTATGTACCCGCTGACACCATCACCCTGCTACTCCACCGCCACCGGCGCGCGCCTGCTCAACACCTTGCGGCGGAGCTTCAGGACGCTTAGGAGGTATGTACCCGCTGACACCATCACCCTGCTACTCCACCGCCACCGGCGCGCGTCTGCTCAACACCTTGCGGCGGAGCTTCAGGACGCTTAGGAGGTATGTACCCGCTGACACCATCACCCTCCTACTCCTAAGATATTAATATTTCTAGATTATAATGGTTAACTTAACTTAACTCACATAGGTATTCGTATAACAGCCGAAAACTTCTGCATAAAATTCATGATTCAACCATTGACTATACAATCTTATAATTTATACTCATATAAATTTTCACCGTGGTTAATTGACTACAAGATGCTTTTAAATATTAATAATGAAATAACGTTTCATTACAGAATCACAACATCGCGCCCCGAGCAATCACCAGCCGAAGATACAGCGCAGCTGCCAATAACACTCAGCGAAACTGTTGAACGTGACGCCCTCGTATCCCTCGAGTCACAGCCACCGGATTACAGCGGTGTGTTCACCGCACCCACTATCACCATCACAGACGAAACAGATTCCAGGATCACACGCCCTAGATCATCCACTTCCAGGAATTCTTTATCCCTAACGCGAGACTATCTCCGACGATCGTTCGTTCGGAAAAGCGATTCAGCGAAGAGCATTCGATCCAGTTTACGGAGGAGTTTCAAATATGGCGGTGCCTTAACGAGTAGCCACGAACAGTTAGTTCGCGGTGCCGAGCCTATATCCAGTACTGTCGCCATGTCGGACGTGAGGACGCATGCGCACGACTCACACAGCCGCGCCTCTGTCATATGATTTTTCATAACCCGCCTTAGAGGCATCACGAATTTTTGTATTGTTCGCCTAACCCCGTTACAATGTATTTTTAAGCGAGTGTAATGTATTATGGAAGAATGAAAATGTGTTTAACAATAGTAGTACTTATATGGACGTAATAACGTTTACATTCCCGAGTAACATATGTGTAATTGACCCGTTTAAATAGTTGTTTTTTTAAATATATCGCCTCGACTATACGTCGTCATTTGTTATTAATTCATGTTTAGATATAGATTGGTAATATAATTGTTAGTACTTAATGAAAGCTAACATAATAAGTAGTCATAATGAAGAGGAATCTCAGTTACTCCACTATTTTTTTAAAATATTGTTAATCCTTTATTTTGTGTAAGCACAATAAATGAGCCATTTAGCTAGATGTATAAGGATTAGTATAGGAGTCCCTACATCGTATACTTAAAATGATAATAACCTCAGAGCTTAGAAAAGAATGTGTTGAACATTTCGAAAATGTGAAAATGAATGGTAGCAGTTATTTTTTCAAGAGAAATGTGAATTAATCGGACTAGAAATGTGTTCTCGTTAAATTATTATGAACGTGTTTTTCTAAATTATGAGAATGAGATGTTGGTAATGAATGAATTTCGCGTGTTATATTCGTTGAGTGTGATAACTTGTAAAGAGCGATGCCTCTCGCCTATTGATAATATTAGATGTCTGAAAACCCCATTTTACTATAGAATAGAATATCTATTTTAAAATACGATACATAATTAACAATATAGGTTGCAAGTTTTTATATTAAATTTTATTGAGGTAGAAAACGTTACGTAAAAATTAAGAAATTGTACTAAATATATTATGATGTCGATGGTAATAAGTATTCACAGAAGTCACTTAGAATATCGATTCATAAATATAAAAATCGATATTAAGCGAAGATATCGGTACAAACCAATCGAGTCAAAGCAATATAATAAATCATTGAATGGTGTTGAATGCGTCAAGTACAATGAATTTAGTTCAGTAAGCCAATCGGTTGTTCGATTAGTTATAGGAGATATACGGCTGCTTGTTTAGTTCCTTTCCTGCATTTATCTAAACCGGCTACTTACTATTAAAAGTTATTTTCAGTCTTTCTGATGTTTAGCGACAGTTGTTGACATTTTTCACCACATACTGAAAAACTATCTTGATTTGCCTATCCACAACTTAGATGCGTGAATATTTCTGATTGACAAGTCTCTCTTTGTATATTTGGACCACATATTGGTGTCATTTTTGCTTTATCTAAGTCGGTGTAGCTGATCCAGCTCTCATCATTTTCCTTTTCTAGTGCAGTCTTTCACCTGATTTTTATCTTTTTGCTATTTCTCAGTAAGTGGTGAAACAGGCACATAATAAATTATTATTTCCCGACGTTTAAATGTAAGTGATAAATCGTGAATTAATCCGTAAACATAGTGCAGTAAGATTTATATTTCTATCTAAAATAAAAACACGAATGATTTTCAAGCCTACTTTTATGTCACACACTGGTCAACTTTTATTCAAGTCGAGATTTGAAATTTGATCTCAATGAGTTGTGAACTGACGCTATGTAATCAGTATTAATTTGGTTGTACTTGCAATACGTAGTGCGTAGCTGGCTCAGTGCGTTTTTGTGTTCTTCAAAATTTATTTTTAGTTCTAGTCACCCATGCTTCCACCTTTGTAACTTAGTGAACATTTTGGTAAAACATCACAATTTACTAAATTATATTTATTATTTTAGCATGTTTTTATTGCACTTCTATTATAATTTTACATTTTATTACAGATAATTTTGCGCATTCTTTTACATTCCACATTGTTGCAATGTTTATAAATTAGATAATAAAAACATTTTTACACTACCATGAACAAATGTTTTAATTTGTTTATAACCTGTTCTATGATCACGTTCCACGAAATTTAGCTATCCTGGGTAACGAGTGTACATCGCGTTTGGCTAAAACTATCTAGATCAGAATATATAAATGTATATCTAAGAATCCGTAAATAGTCGTAATAATGTAATAACAGAATTCTGTATGGGCGGTGCCTTATTATAAAAGAAAAATAATCATGGTTTCTTTACTAGGGTCCACTATTCTCAAATTAGTTAACATTTAATAGTAAAAATATCTATTTCGTTAAATATTATGCCAATAGGGCAGTCCTGTAATGGTACATAATATATATAAACATGATGATAATATGCCTCATATGCGTTCGTGCCTAGATTTTCAAGCCTACGACTTTATAGCATTAGGCCATATTAAAACGTTAAATTTGATTTTTTCGTGAGCTAGCAAATCACAGATTATTTTCACGCGCGTATATGAAAAATAAAAACAATATTTGGGAATGTAAATCTTTATTTTCTTAATGTAAAAATTACACATATTAAAAACATCTTAACACATACTTAAAGTCTTACAAACAGTACAGTTCATTAAACAATGTTTAGTAGGTATAGTCCTTAAAACAAGGAAGCCGAGGTAATGAAATGGTAAACAAAAGTATAGCCTAAGGAAATTAAAATAGAAGAGAAAAGATTAGACAATTAATGGAGTGATAGCGATAATTGTTAATTTAAAGATTGCGAAGACCTCATTTTACGACCTCAACTTCTCTTGATTTGTCAAAAACCAAAATCGAGTAATAAAGTACGATTTCCAATACCACAAGCAATCAAGTGTTATTCGTTAAAACATATTGAGAATAAGTTCATTATAAAAATGCTATTCAATATTTTCAATTAATAAGCATGCAATGCAATGTAATGCAAGTGTAAGTCAAAAATCACAAGGATATGAAAAATTTTATATAAAAGAGAAAAAACTGTCAACATAATATCCTACTAGTGCAACAATAAATAATTGTTGCAATTAAACTAATTGTAAGATCACAATGTCAGTCAATTTATTAAAATATTTTGTAACTCATCATTTGAGTTACCTAATCAAAGAGTTTAGATTTAATAATGATTTAGCCGCTTTCGAGTCAGTGGGCTCTTTCTTTTTCGATGGGTCTAACATGAAGCATTTCCACAGCCTGAAAAAAAATACATTTGAATACATTAGTACATCTTTCTTCAAAGTACTATTGACAAGGGGGTTTTAATAGGCCTATTCAGATAAATCACATGATACATAAAACTAAATGGCCATTTAATACTGTCGAACATAAATACGATTCGTGTTAAGGTTCATATCAGCAATCATATGTAAGTGTTACAATGGAGATTTGTGGGTGAGTTGCTTCCTCTGACCATTTAAGCCCCCCAGGCCGGTGCTGAGTTTGACTGGGGAATATTTTGAGATACCTCGAATCGTATTTTTTTTTATATAAACATTTCAATTGTATAACAATGCTGGAGCATGAAAAGTACCTCAGAGTCTCGTCAGCGCCCGCAGATAGCACGGTGGTGCCATCGGGAGAGAGCGCGAGGTGCAACACGCGCGCCATGTGTCCGTTGAGCTCAGCCACGCGCGTCATCACTGGGTACTTCCAGATCACTAGCTGGTTATTAGCATAACCGTGGCCAGAGATCAACTCCTTGTAGTGAGTACTCCAAGCGATTGAGCACACCTGAAGTAATGGGACAAAAATCTATCTATGGCGAATACTGTTTTGATAGACATCTTTATTTCAATTGTTATGGAAATAACGGGTACTTTACCCGATGTTCTTATATGATAATTTTGCGCTTTCAAGTTGAGGAAGAACAAACACCGTAAACAGTTCCCTTTTTTTTTGTCTAAATTCTTAATTAAACTTGTTAAATTAGTTTTTTTGCTGTTAATACCGTTATCGAGTATGTATTACCGGACTACTGGGAACATATTGAGAATTTTCTTAAAACGTAAATTAAAAAATATATTGATATAAAATTTTAAACATTGTAAACTATTTCCTATTAAAATTACTATGCAATAATCTTACCTGTGACTTAGTATCAACGGTATTGAGGTTAGATCCGGTCTTGATGTTCCAAATGCGGATAGTTCTGTCGGCTGTACCGCCTCCGCTCGCCAGGATGCCGGCGCTCCATGGACACCACGCCAGACCTTTTACTGCTGCCAAATGCTGGCTGGAAGTGGGTCGCAAGTTAATAAATAAAAGTTGCTATGTTACAATCGCTAGAGAATTAAGCAGTGATTGTTTATTATTTTCTCGGTCAGAATAACATAATTAAATGAACTGAAGTTAAGTCTGTCCTGAAGACCTATACCGGTAGATAAGTGAACGCCTTACTTGAATGAATACAGGTACTGTGTTTGGGAGTAATGCTGTCCTTGCGTGATCGGCCAGATGTTCAGTAAATTGTCGTTGCCGCCCGATGCAAGACATTTACCGTCTGGCGACCATTTTAGTCCGCAAATCTGTAATAATATAACCGGTGTTTCACTTCTTCTATTAGATATTATTATGTGGTCTTTGTTGGGAAATGGTAACTAAAAAAGTGTATGACTTGTATTCAAATACTTTAGGTTTTTGCGCTACGTGTTGTAGGCTTGATTCTTGCATGTAACAAATATTTGTATAGCCTTCAAATATTTGTTCTGGGTTTTGGTGTAGGTGCATTTATACATATTTTATTTTATTAATCAAGAAAACTTACAGCTAGAACGAAGTTAGACAAAAAGTAGTATATGTGTAAACTGTACCCACGGTACAGAAGAAATCTTTGAGTGGGGGCAGGGGAGAATGATAATGTTTCTGATATTCATTTTCATTTAAATACCTCGGATATAAATTGTACCTACCTCCTGTGTATGCGCATGTATGGTAGCCACGGCATGGTCTCTCTGCCGCACATCATGGTGCACAATGTTGCCGTCGCGAGCGCCGCTGCTCACTATGTACATGTTCCACGCTAGCGATCCCACGCGGCCGGTGTGACCGTCCATCACCTGCGCAATGTATACTTATTAGTACTATAATACATTAGCGAAGCAACAATAGCGCAAAGGTGTTTAGTGACCAAAGGCTAAATTATATAGTGTACTATATGTATTTATTTGTTTTTCGGAAAGATTATTAAAGAATTAGAAGATCCATTTTTTATGTACATTATATTAGGTGTGTCTATCTTTGTAGAGTTTGAAAATATAACATAGACTATTCGCTTTTTGCATTAGCGTTTGTGCGAATGACAAAGAACGCGAAATTGATCGTGTTGTACTTACCCTGAGCCTCTTAATTTTCTCGCAGTCCCATAGCTCCACAGTAGCCGCGGAAGTGCCCACGGCGAGGTGCGAGCCTCCGCCTTGAACCCATTGCACGGAACACACGGTTTCGGAACCTTCGAGAGTCAGCAGTTGCTCTATCTGGCCGGTACCCGCGTTCCAAAGGTAGACAGAGCTGCCTAGTGCTACGGCTAGGATGTTTGAGGCACTCCAGTCCACTAGATTGAGGTCTGTGTGAATATAATAAGGTCTATGTTATTAAAAAGTGGAAAAAGTTTCTTGAGGTAACGTTCTGAGTAGCCTGCCTTAGGATATCAATAGAATATTGAAGACAATATTAAAGTTAGGACATCCATGCGTGTGAGCAACGCAAAAGAACACCCCAATTTATTAATCGATACACAAGTTGGGTGGCGCCGCATATATTTTATGCTTTCCTGTAGCGCACCGCACTTTTATGTGTTCCCAACTTCTCAATCTAAGGAATTTTGAACAAGTCATAAGATCCATTGAACACAAAAGAGGGACATTATTGTGGCCTATTACATATTATAAGTGAATTTAAAGTCAAACTCAAATATTTTTATTTCGAGTAGGCCTTTACAGGCTCTTTCAAAACATTGTGCTTCTAGGTGCATGGTTCCAAAGTGTTGGTAGGGCCTATGGAGAAAAGACGGGCAAGAAACTCCATGGATACTCTATAAATTAATAGTTTTATACTGGGTTATACTATCTTTAACGGTAAAGACTATGCAAGTACAATGCAAGCCAATGTGCGCAAAACTACACAAGAACAGTATTACTATAATAATTCGTATAGCTAGGCTCAACCAAAATAGTTGGAAACCCAATTCAGCACTCAAGGCCACCCTCATTAGGAGAATATACTGGCCCAAGTGAGTGCAACAACCCGCACTGTCTGATAAGTTACTGTAAAGTTACTGGATTGGATAGAAAGATAAGCATATAGTGTTTACTAATACAGTATGTACACTTACAGTAATCATCCAAGATATCAGGTGCATCAAGTATTCTGTCAGGAGCTTGTGGGATATATCTAGTAGTATTCTTTACTGATGATGGAACCTTAGCCTGGAATTTAATTATTCAATTAGTAGCACAAAAGGGTAGATGCTAATATACCAATAAGAAAACACTGCATTGTGTTAAGCAAAATATTTGTAAAAGTAAATATTAGATACTTAATCATGAGTTTAAATAATCAAGAATGTATGAATGATATTTGATTATGTATAGAAAATACTTGTATTACATTTATACCATAGTGTAGCACCATGTGGACTATGGTGATTAAAAGGGGTACAATTATTTCTTTTTGGTTTAAGGTGTAATAACATGTTTCTGCCTCATATATGTGATTATACCCTAAAGGCACTCTTAAATACTCACAAAATAATGAAAATATGATATTTATTACAGTAAGTTGTAATGGAATGTAAGAATTTTTTAGGGCCAATACACCAAATAACTGTGAATACTCTTTATAAAGAAAATCATGCAAAATGTCATAATCCATATCAAACTTTCTTTTTAAAGAAACTGAGAGTAATATTTTGACTAAGGCACTATATTTAGGTAAAGTAACAGGCTGAATTATATTTTTTTTTATAAAAAGGTATGATGTACTTTAAAAAGAGACAAGAAGTTAACAACCATTTTAAAGTTTTGTTAGTATCCAGCATAATGTAAGTTAAAAGCAAGCGGATATACCTGTGAATACACAACTCTAAGTCTGTTCTGGTAGCCCTCAGGAGCAGCCGGTGCCTTACAGGTGTACTGCAGTAGTCGTCCAGGTTCCGTATCTGTTAGAGCTCGTCCAATTGCCTCCCCTGCTGCTGTTTGTGCTACTATTTCTTCATTCTTGTCTTCTTCACGGCTCAGCTAGTATTTATTAAATTTAGACATTAAGGTATTGAAAGAATATTAAGGGAGGTTTCAGAAAAAAAATGCTTTTTCTTAGCTATCTGTTGCTAAGATCTTGTTTATGTAAATAGGTACTGGTAAGTAGGCTTTTTCGTGCAGTAGAAATAACAACAATACATAGAATATTGTTCCCCAAATTTATTTAATTTATATCTATAGTCTTACTAGTACCGCCTATTTAGATCAATCAAATATTAAATAAATCAAGTAGGCCTAAAGACATGTGTAGTTTGTACTATACCTAATAATTTAAAAATTTAAGAAACTTCTGTCATGTACTACTTACCATATAATGGCACAAGTCATAGTTAGAATTACTTCTTGATGGGATGAATCTGTCAGCTTTGTTGGGAGTTTTTGAGGCTTTGTTAGGAGTCGGCGTAGTTGAGCGACCTGCAAGGTATAGACAGATAACTTTTCCTTCAAGACTTATGGTTTCCTTACGAAGTTAGCAAAATGAGTAACAGTTATAAAGCAGAGAGAGACTATCTTATGGCAGGCATCTTGTAAAAGTTGTTTAAATAGCTACTAATTGTTGACTATTACTTTTATTACGCAAAACAAGCGCCTCGAAGGCCGACTGTCTTCAACAAACACATACTTTATTTTTACAGGAAATCTGTAATCTATTGATATTCTTTCAACAACTTTACCTGGAGACTTATTCTTAGATGGCGTCTTCTTTCCCTTTTTGTTGTCATTGCGCGTCGGTGTCTTGTTACTCGATAGCACACTGTTGTTGCAACTCTGGTTCGCAGAAATTGACAACTTTTGCAGCGACTGGTTGCAAGAACTCAAATTCACATTCGAATGATTCTTGAACGAAGTACTTAGCGGGTTAATGTTTTCGCTGTTAGACTTCTTCGCCCAACGTTGAAGAGGACCTCGAGTTATCGGCCCTTCCATTGTAGGCAAACTATTGATCTCATTCAAATAGTTGAACTGGGCCATACTTCCACTAAAACACCGAGTACACTAACAATCCTTTAAAATCAGATACTGTCAATAAAAACAGAAGCTTCCACATTCATAAATGCACGAGAAACATTCAATAAAATTAAATTCGTTTATTCTTCAAAAGAATAAAATCAAAATTCATTGACAGTCCATTCCAAAAGTACGTTAGATTTGATTTGAAAAGTTTGAATGGAAGTTTGAAAAATAATGTTGCCAACTTTGTTAAATTACCACAGTACACAGTAACGATAACGACAGAAAATGATGCCTTCATAAAATAATACAAACTGAAGATTTCACTTCTATCTCATTAGCTATTTTTATTTTTTTGCTTCAATTCAAATATTGCGGGGCGGACCATTTTAAAAACTGAAGATTCCTCCTATTTTTACGGAACAAAACCAAAATTAATCCATTAATATTGGTTTAAATACATAAATAAATCCCTAAAATTAAAGAATTAGTTAACTTAATAACATAAATATGTCAAATTTAAATTATTACAATTGTAATATTCTGTTATTCCACAAATAATACCAATTGATTTTTTTTTATTTAGTTATATAATTTTTAATATTATAAATTATTATATTGTTAATAATAAAACTTCTAAAAATAATAATAATTTAAATAATATAATTTTTTTTTTCTTGAAATTTATAAGTAATTTATTTTCAATTTTTGATCCTTCTACTAATTTATTTAATATTCCTTTTAATCGATTAAGAACAATTTTAGGAATTATATTTATTCTTTATTCATTTTGATTAATTCCTAATCGACATTTTTTTTTGAAATTTTATTTTTATAAAACTTCATAATGAATTTAAAACATTATTTAAAAATAATTATTTTCAAGGATCTCATTTTATTTTTATTTCTATATTTATTTTATTTAATATTTTTTAAGGGTTATTTCCATATATTTTTACTAGAACATGTCATTTAACATTATCTTTATCTATTTCATTACCTTCATGATTTATAATTTATGGATGAATTAATAATTCTCAACATATATTTATTCATTATTTTGTACCCATTTCAAATTCCCACAAGTGTCCACTTCTAATTGTTATCACTGTGCACTGTGTTGCAAAAAATATTTTAATTTTCGTACAGATCAAAGAAAAATCATTGAATTTCGGAAAACAGTAGGAACTTTTTTCGTTCCAAGTGCCACCGACTCGTCCTGCGAGTTCACGTTAATTTTATTTCTGTGCTGGCGATTCGCGTCGCGAGTTCAGTGTGTTCACATCATATTAAGTCTACACTGTAATTTTGAACAGAATATACGGAAGCGTTTTGGAAATATTACCGAAACACACTAAACTCGCAGGGCGAGTCGGTGGCACTAAAATGTGTTAAAAAGTTGCCAAACCTAAAGCTTTGTCCTAGCTATATAACGTGTAAATGTTGCCCAAGAAATGTTCAAAAGATTAGCGCTAATGGCCTGTTTTTAATTACGCGTAGGAGTTATATTCCGGAATATGAATGGGTTGCATAATATTCATGAAATAATACCTCAGTCCCAACTCCGTGTGATTTCTGGTTGAGAATAAGCCACCTCAATGTATGACTTCTAGGTAACGTGACCATACTTCCCGCTTTCATACTGTCTGTTCCGCTGTCTCCAGTGAGAGCAACAACGTCCCGCTTTCGCAAACAGACCAAACGATAAATTAGTTTAAGTAACTACTTACCTACCTGTCGTAATGTGCTACCTTTAAGTTATAGGTAGCACATTACATACGACACAAGAGGCGCTTGGCAAAGAGAAACAATATATTTTCTATTGTCTTCCATCACTTGACCAGGCTAAGGATTGGAAGGAATTATGTCAGGACATGTCATGAGGGCTGAGGACAGCCAGCAACATTTTCATAACAACATACTGCGCTCATCAATCTGCTGAGCAAGTGAATACTCCACGACTGTTTATTTTCTTTAGTTAATTGTAGAAAAAATACGTCAGTTTTTTGATTAACGAAGGTGTTGTCGCCTTTTAATCTTGGATGTTATAAAAGGCGACTCTATGAGGGTCCTATGCATGGCAATGAGAAAATAAAACACTATATTTTTGTTCATATATTTATTAAAAATAAAATAACGTATTATCAAAAAATATATTCGTTTAATTTCGATGTAACCCAAAGAATATTGAGACGGCAGAAAAAATCAGAAAAAATATTTTCTGATTGTATTATAATTTTATATCAATTATGCTGAGTTTAATATAATTATAGTCATTAAAATTAACATACTATATGTAAATTATAAATTGAGCATTATGTATTAAGGTTCCATAGTCAAACGACGAATCTAATCTAAAGTCGGCGGCATGTGGAAACCAGCTGACGCAAGGACCAAAAAATAGGAAATATCTGAAATGGACTTTGCAAAGCTAGCATAGGAAATGGTCTATTGGCACCATGCTATACCACCATAGCAACCGCCACTAAGCTAATCTGCATATACTGCAAATTTCCGAAGAAGTGGTATTCGAATAAATTTTAAGATTCCTCTATAGATTAAAGTAGGTTTTGGATACTAGATGATTCTTGGACGCAGGGCGTTTGATAATAATTAAAATCATTTAAAATATACACTACTATCACTAACAAATGCTGTGTTGTTATGTCACGTAATAATGGTAGTTCGACAATACATTGTTTTTTACGTATAAGCGTGACATATTCAACGTTTATTAGTAAGGGAATAATTAATTAAAGGTACGTATATATTTGTGACTACGGAACTCAACTACACGCGTGCCCGGACACGCAATTCGCCGTTATTTTTAATTAACATTCACTATACAGTGGTATAAAATTTAAATTATAGCGAATAAATCTATAAAAATAAAAATTCAAATCTAATTTCGAATCCAACCATTGCCGAAAGATTAGTCTTATTTGATATATTCTTTCCTGTACAAAGAATATTAAAATGTATAAAATCCGACAACTCTAAATTGCATTTTCAATAAAATTATTTACATATAAATCGTTGTTCATGTTTGTTCTATTTCTCACTCGTGTGTCATCTACTTCGCTAAACGAGGTGAGCACCGAAAAAATTCACCGTCTAAACTAAAGTTTAGCACGTGTAAGCACCACAAAGTAAAAGTTATTTACACTTCACCCGGCTGCTTGGATTACGTATTTACTTTGTTCTCAAACTTAGAGCATTTAGAAGGAGACAGCATGATGTATTCCTATTTACTAAAAATATTAAGATCGTACTTGTGCGTGATTAACTCATTTCTTTTTTTGGCTCTTTAGGCGCTGGTTCTGTCGTTTCCAATCTATATGCTTAAAGTTTTTAGCATAAAAAAATACTCCCCGTATTCATTAATAAACGTGAGAGTTTATAACTAATACACTATCTTACTTTATTGAAATTCTAACGTTTTTACATTTCATAAATAAGGGGATTAATTTTTTTGAAGTTTAATATAAAACAAAAAGTTAATTATTACGAATTTAGAGCTGTCGGTAAATATAAACTAGCATTAACTATGTCTTATTATTAAGCACCATTACATTATTTTAGTTCATAATTAAAAATTATACCTATGTTTAACAGGGAGATCTACCATAGACTTAAATAAAAATATATATTTAAGAATTGGTCTACACAATGAGAAACAATTAATTTTGAAAGATATCTGAATATTATTATATCAATTTTCTATTTGATTATTGGATGGAGGGAATGTTGGGCATTCCTGTCTACCCTATATAATGTACTCTTTTGTATGTTCGTAAATAAAATAAATCGTTTGAAAGTAAGTCTAGCTTCAAACATCTATTTTCTGATTAAATTAATTAATATATAGTCGAAAAATGGCACATAATTCATACGTAAACTATGATACTCAATTTTTCGTATTTAAGAGATATACCGATTATTTCACATGAGTAATCAGACGATAAAAGTCCATAACGTATTCTGAAAACTTGAAAATCTTCATTGGAAGAGAATGTTTTATAAATCGTGCTGCTAACATAACTCATTAATTTTGGTAAATATTGGATTACTTTCAAAACGCATGAGTTCTTAGAAACGAAAGATATCATGTGTTCATAGCATTTTTTATAACAACGAATTACATGAAACAGCAGAATAGTCGGTCCAACTAATCAGTACATCTCTTATAAACATATTTAATATTACTGCAAATATTTTAAGAAAACCATTGGGTAAAACGTTCATATACCCTTAATATTCGTAAAAAATAAAATAATTGATTATAATAATTATCTATGGAACAAAAACATTAAAAATGTTGCATTATTTTGATCTAGGACACCCAAATCCAGTATTTATTTAATTGACTCTACTTACTCGAAAGGGTATAAAAGTAAATTTCCACTAATAGGGTACCCAAATCAAATAAAGCAAACCAGAACTGGTGGGATTGACATTACAATAATCTCATACTTAAATGTACTAAAGTCACAGTTTGTTCATGATTAATATAACAATGTTACGTGAAACAATATCCATTTGAACCTACATATAACACTGTTAGAAAATGCTCTAGACTAGTACAGGGAAACGGAAATCTCAAATAATATTCTAGTTTATGTACTTGTCATTTACGCTTCTGAGACTTCAGTTGGATTAATTAATTGATTATGAGTATCATTCGTTGTTTACAACATCCTATATACTAAGTTTAGTATTCAAATGCATTTTTTAGGAATTGCCACTTGGCAATCGATTGAACAAATAGGATGTAAAAACCTAACTGCGCTAAATTTACGCGGGAAAATCAGCACCTTATATTATGGAGGTGCAAGCGAATGGAGTTCTAATGCGTATATTTCTATTAGTAATAAAGTCATCGTACTTCAATGCGCGGGTCGATGGCCGTGGCATACGTTTACACATTATCACTTCATTTACTTTCTACTCCATGTTCCATAGTACAGTAAATAGTTCAAAACAACCGAGCATCTTAAAGAAAATATAACTAAGTAAAGTTTACACTATTTAAAATAAATGCATTCAAGGCAGTGTATTAGTCCTTAAGTATTTCATTGAGCCAGTCGTAAAAATAGTTGTCTTTAAAAATTGATATGCAATAGTGTTAATTACGTTTTTACCGCCAAGACCGATAAGATAGTTTTTTTATCTATATAATTTTTATGCACTTGACAAACTGTGATGATGATAGAGAAAATATATACTAATAGTACGACTACTGAGCGTGAGGTCCTGGGTTCAATTCCCGGGTCGGACAAAGTGCTATTGGGTTTTTCTGTATCGAAGTTCTCAGTAGTAGCACGTAGTCTGGAACTATGCCCGGTAGATGGCAATAGGCTCGCCCCCTATTACATGGGACTCAATAACAGCATCGGCGAAATGTGGGTATACAATAGAACACCTCCGCCTAACCATACGGGGAATACAGGCGTGATGCTATGTTATGTTATACTAATAAAGTATATATTGTCTCTATTATCTGTTTGTATAATTTTGGGTGTATAATTTTCTAAATAATCTCAAATTGCAGCAGTGACAGCGTAGCGGTTGAACGCTTATCTTTCACGCAGAGGGGTTTCTGTCTTTTCGAATTCATGTCTAGATCACAGTTTGATTATCACATACGTTAACGATGAAGGAAAACACCGTGAGAAAACGTGCATACCTGGGAGGACTCCATTTTGTTCTAAATGGTGTGTGTAGTCTGCCAACTTGCATCAGGCCAGTATGGCAGAGAGCTATGGCCAGCCGTGGGGCTAGATTATTAAATATATACTTCGAATTGATTTTTGATAGTATTCTAAAGCGTGGCGGTAAAAGGGTTTATGTATAGATATTGCTTCACGTAACATACAAAATGGCAGTAGCGCTATGCTATGTGTTGGACCGCATTACGTTCATGATGTGAATATGGCCAGGGTTGTCGACTGTGACGAAACAAGAGAACTTATCGTCATGACTCAGCCTCTTCGCATTCATGCCTGAGAGCTTGATGCAGGCTAGTATTTCTTTCCGCTTTGATCCTTGTTTGCAACTGAAAATATAAATAATATTATAAAGAAAATGAGAAGGGCATAATACTGTTTCAGACTTGATTTTCATAATTTGGATGGCAAAACGCACGCTAAGGTTACTGAAATTAATAATGTGTTTTCTTTTTATACAAAGTTAGTTGGAAGTGACTTGACTGCCTCATTGGTCCAGTGGTCGTAAGCGCGACTGCTGAGCGTGAGGTCCTGGGTTCGATTCCCGGGTCGGGCAAAGTGTTATTGGGTTTTTCTGTATTGAAATTCTCAGTAGCAGCACGGAGTCTGGATCCGTGCCCGGAAGATGGCAATAGGCTCGCCCCCTATTACATGGGACTCAATAACAGCATCGGCGAAATGTGGGTGTACAATAGTATACCTCTGCCTAACCCTTCGGGGAATATAGGCGTGATGTTATGTATATGTTATTAGTTGGAAGTTATAAAAAATGATGTACTCACGATTTCTTTTTCCAGATAGCTTTCCAACATTGCTGCGGCAGATTGTAGCCGTCGCCGAAAAAGAAGTTACAACTAGGCGATGTACTAGAATTTGAATTATTCGCATTTGGAGTGTCACACCTATTCTCTAAAGGACTACCGATTGGCGTAATCGCATTGTAGGTTCTGAAAAATAATATGAATATTTTTAAATTCATTTATCATTACGGAAATAAAACAAGGCTATCGAGAATAAAAAATAAAAATAATAATTTCAGAGTTAGAACGAACCTCTTTCCGATTTTAAATTTCTGTGCCTTCATGAGGTGCGTGATATTCCACCAAACGATCTCCGTTGCCATGGTAACCAGGACTAGCGGCGGTGTGTCATTGTCTACGTCATCATCAGATGATGTCGGAAGGTGGTACGGTGAGTGGACCATGTGTGGTGATGGGGGCTGCATTGAGTTGCGGTTTGAGCGTTCGGGAACTGGGGAGAATGAACACCAATGGACTTTTGTCTTGTGGTGCTTTAGGAGACTTAGTTGGCGTCTTCCTCGAACGTTCCATACCTGTGAACAATCGAGCAATATTGTTAATTAAAGACCGAGCTCTTAGTTAGGACGATATATATATATATATATATATATATATATATATATATATATATATACATATATATACATATATAATGCCACGCAATTATCCCATGGGGAAGCCAGAGACTATGTAACGGAACGCGACGTGCTGCGATCCTTACATAATCTCAAAGTCAAATATTTTTATTTCGAGTAGGCCTTTACAGGCTCTGTCAAAACGTTGTGATTCTAGGTGCACGGTTCCAAAGTGGGGATAGGTCTTATGGAGAACAGGCCGGCAAGAAACTCCATGGGTAGTCTTTTAAAATAATAGTTTTAAACTGGTTACAATCTTTAACGGTAAAGACTATGCGAGTACAATGCAAGCCAATGTGCGCAAAACGACACACAAAGAACAGTATTAATATAATAGAATAATAATTGGTGTAGCTAGGCTCAGCCACAATAGTTGGAGACCCAGCGATCCAGTACTCAACGCCACTCTCATTAGGAGGATATGCTGGCCCAAGTGAGTGCAACAATCCACACTGTCCGACAAATAAAGTAGTAATCAATTTTCTTCATTTACATTCATGCATCGTTTCATACATAGACGCCGATATAAGTCATGAATTAAGTCTAGTCTTTTTCTATGTTTATTACTAATCCAAGTAGTGTAAGGTGATCCAAAAGAATGGCGTGGAACAAGTTAAAATAAACCTTAACTCTAAGCGACTTAAGTAAAATTTGAAGCTGAAACGGCAAGTTTTTTCTTCATTCAAGTATTATTTACAATGCACCTATAATGGAATTAAAGAGTGAAAAAACTTTAACAGTAAATTATTTCTCAACGTACCACAACATTTCCGGAGTCGAGTCCCAATGCGAGAACATTCCCGTCCGCAGTGAGGTCACACGACACGATAACGTTGTTCAGTCTGTACTCCTGAATAGTTTGCAGCTCAACTTCTTCACTCACTTTTAGCTCGAATGTCTGAAAAATATGATACTAAAAACACGCGATAAAGCCAGATGAAATTGTCAAACAGCTAACGAATTGGATAAAGCCAACCAATTGTTTCGCCGTACGCTTCGTGGAAAGGGGTTCGTGAAATTCGTTAAGATCTGTGATCAATCGAAACATTATATTTCTGTCGGTCAAACTGCTTTCAGTCGGATTTAATTGTTATCAATAAAGAATTTAATTAATCATGAACCAATTAGTAGGTTTCGATTTTAGATTGGTTGTTATCGATTGACGCTGACTGAAATATTGTCCACTCGGGTGGGTTTAAAAAGATCTTAATAAAAATAATATGGTAAAAATTCTCACTTGTATACTGTTTAGATACATAGATATGCTTTATTGCGCCCCACAAAATTATTCACAAACAGATATAAAAATTACAATTATCATACACAACGGGCGGCCTTATCGGACTCAGCGATCTCTTCGCGGCACCACTTTTTGTCTGAGATAAAATAAAATATTCGTACCTGGAAAGCGTTATTCTTCCGTTCACAAATAACGAGGATATTGCTTTGTAGAGACGCAGAAGTGATGCAAACATCGGCTTGGCGTCCGTTCAGTATTGTCTGCAGCTTCAACCATCTGTCCCACAGCTTGATAGTAGCGTTGGACTCCACCGTGATGATGCCCAAGTCTTGCACCCAGAAACAGTCCACTAAACCGCTGCCTTTACAAAGACTTTTGTGTTCTCCATTCGGAAAAGTGCGGTCTCTTGAAGTGATGCTCGTTTCGCTGCTTGAACTAGATAATCTTTCTGTGTGACCGTTCTTTTTCTTAACACCTAAAAAGGACGAAATTGATTGGAATTCAAATATGAACAACTGGTATTGGTAATATTTAATAAAAATGGTGATTGAAAGCACTGGCGATTAAGAAACAATAGAGCTGAACATTGGTGAGATTGGCGTTGGAAAATGAAAACACAAAAAAAATCCAGCACTGCTGAAACTGTTGATTGCCATTCAGAAAAAGACAGCGATTATAACTGATATAGATAGTGCCATCCACGAAGACGCGCTCCACTATTTTTGGTCGAGGCTTTCCAACTGACCGTAATGCTCTTTGGTGGTCAGTTCATATTTTGTAGTGTGCGTGTGCACTCATAGGTAAATAGTGTGTATCGACAGAAATAAAAGACTAGCAGAAGATTGCACACTTGTACTGTAAACAATTAGGAAGAACAGTGGGGCGCGTCTTCGTGGATGGCACTATTTGTAACGCTAGTGACTAAATCATTTTGTTATTTATTCTAATGAAGCACTTAATCTATTCTTATTATACCAAAATCATAATCAGTAACTTCACAGTATATAAAACTTAATAAAAAAATTAATATCTAACACTGGTGATTCACAAAATCGGTTTGTCAACCAAAATCTGCCAGGAACATCGTCATCATTATCACGAAACATTCCTCAGGGTGAGTTCATCGTCATATTCTCTCAAAAAGAGTTAATTCCCACGTGCTTCCACACACACCCATCAATAATGGAAAATTAATAATCGAATTGTATTATCAATAAATAACCAAATTCGAAAGTAACAGCTACTGATGAATATTTCATTTATGAATAATTCCATCTTTAGGAGTTAAAATTTATGCTAATCCTGGTCGTTTAAATCAAACTAATTTCTTTTATTAAACGGTCAGGATTTTTTATGGTCAATGTTCTGAAATTTGTGGAGCTAATCATAGTTTTATAACTATTGTGATTGAAAGAATCAATCAATCAACGTACATCAATGAGCTTTGGCTTTCAAGAACTTACAATGGTAAGTGACAACACTGGTAACTGATAAATTCCATTATATTCACATTATTATAATTATGAGACCAGTATGTAAAGAGTAACAGAATCGAATACACTTGAATGAGTACAGTACGTACACAGGTTTTATGTTAATATTAATTGGAGACTGACAGCACAGGTGATTCAAAACACAGATGAAATGATTTATTTTTTAATGACGTTTACTGGCGGCATGAAATGCCGAATCCGAACGAGAATTAAAGCCGTTTTAATTCAAAATAATATGTGTACTGTCTGGAATGGCTCAATTCGTCACATGTAAATGCTTCCAACATTCATTGCAAACAATATTCGTTTGAAAGATTTTGGGAAGGTGGAATATACGTTCAAAGTACGTTATCGTACGCGGACAACTTCAATCGACCATCAGGGTGGAAATGAAGTAGATAAATGATAAGTTACACCAGCCAACATTGAACACCGTCTCATGCTTGCCAGCTAAAACCAACCTGAGTTAAACCGGCTATAGACAATGTAGGCCAGGGAAATTATCTTCAATACCGCATTTCCGACAAGTCTACTCCCAATTGACGTGCCGAAATTACTCAGGAACATTATCGTCTTGAAAACGATATATCCAATCCCGGCGCCATAATTAAACCGGTACATCGTCTTCTTCTTAATCAAATGTCCAGTCCCGCGGCGGAAATCTGCCAGGAACATCGTCATCATTACGAAATATGCCTCAGGGTGACTCCATCGTAATTGAAAATGACATAGAAAAAAAGTCAATTCTCGCGTCTTTCCACACCTCCCTGACGCATCAATCAACGTGCATTGATGGACTTCGGCTGATCATCGGATACTTGTCGATAAAATGATCATCGACGATAGATGAACTATCGATAGTTGACTGACCATTAATCAGTATCAATTTATACATCATATTTAGTCTCTTTTAAAATGTATACAGACGTATTGTTAGTCATCATTGTGTATGACTTTATTCCTTTTACATTATATAGAATGAAACTTTCGCCTGGCGAAAGTATATGATCGATAAAAATCGAATAATCAGGATGATCGATTTGTTGTAGTAGGATCTATCGATCGACGGCGGCTGGTTTATGTGGTAACCCTTCTCATTCTGAGAAGAAGCCTGTATCCATCAGTGGGACAGTAATGGGGTGAAATATTATTTTTTATTATGTACACAGAACGTGCGTTTAATTCTGTCAAGCCTTTCAAGTAAGCTAAGTATGCTTGTGGTGCGAGTAGGCCCACGTCAATAGTTGAACGTTTTAACTCTTAGGCTCTTGCCGCTTCTCGCCAAAATGGAAAATTTCAATTTCATTTTTACCTTTCTTGAAGCCAATAATTAGTACAGGACGAAAACGTGGTCCGAATCAAAACATCAACAACATGCCAGTGAACGGAGGTCAAACAGATTTTTGTAAAACTTAGATACCTATTTGCTCATTTTATATTTATAACGACAAAACATAGCACTACGCCTGTATTCTCCGAAGGGTTAGGCAGTGGTGTCGGTACTATTGTACACCCGCATTTCACCGATGCCGTTATTGAGCCTCATGTAATTCGAGCCTATTGCCATCTACCGGGCACAGTTCCAGACTTCATGCTGCTACTGAGAATTTCCATACAGAAAAACCAAATAAGACTGCCCGATCCGGGAATCAAACCCAGGACCTCACGCTTAGCAGTCGCTTTCCGACCACTAGACCAATGGGGCATTTATAATGTTATAAGGATATAGGGTACCTTTTTCATAGAAAATCAAAAACATTTCACGCTGGCATATGATATTTACAGTTATACAGCTAATATACTAATATAAAAAAAGTTCCAAGAGCCAGAACTCACCTTGAATATCGTTCAGTATTTCTTGCGAGCCAAGATTGTTATTTCCCCTCTGCATCATCTCTGGTTTCCAATCCCCGCCTGACGAAAGTCTGTACGCCATCAAACACGTGTTCTTACCGGCGACGATCAGTAGGTTAGGGTTAACAAAGTTTAAGTATTGCACTGGGCTGTACACATCCATAATTGCGACTATTTCTTTTGTACGGAGAGTGTACTTCTTAACGGCGCCAGATTTCAGCCCGTAGATAATGTACTGGTTGCACGGCGCAATTTTTACTCTGGTAATATATTCGTCGGAGTTTTCAATAATTTCTGTAAGAACTTTTCTTCCGCGCATTACCTGAAATGATGGATATAGAAGCTGATAAGACAAATTTATCACAAGATAAATATATCTTGAAAGACGACATAACGAACGATCTCAACTCCAAATAATTATAACATTTTTACAACAGTTAAATAAACAGTTTTGTGTACTTAGGCTCAATTTCACTGACAATAAAACAGACGGTTAAGGCACAAATCAGCCGTTTGACATATGACTATGGGTAGACTACCTTTTTCATTTTAAATATCGATATTCTCGGTGAACATGGCCTTTAGTCTGACAATACCAATGAATGATGAATAGATCTTTATATATTTGATACTCAATGAAGAAGCTTAACAGTGTGGCCAAAGTATATTGAAAGTTACCTGAATATTGTTCTTATCATCGACCACAGCCAACAGAGGTTGTAGAACTCCATCATTACTACTGCAAATTCCTTTCAAATTCAACGGCTTCAGTGAATTCCTATCCAAGCTCATAGAATTCTTTAGAAGCTTTTTGGTCACCACCTCCTTATGGTGGGAAAATGATTGGTGACGTCTGGGCGTGCTGCCAGCACTTTCTGTCCCACTGTTGGGCGTGGACGAATTTGGAGTCTGCGGCGATACTGGGTGGAGGAAACTCACGTCGAATTTAGTTGTGAGACGTACTCTCCTAAAATTAATTTCATTGTTAGGTAATTGATGTCATTTTAAATATAAGAAGATTGGGATATTGAGGGGCATATAGCTACTGCGCAGGTCAGTTGATCTGTGAGCTTAAGCAGCGCTTTCTGCGGTCAGGCCTTCGATTGTTGACCGCTTTTCACACATCGATACCCTGCCGTGCCTCGAAAACCACGTTAAGTATTTGGTCTCGAGTGTTATACGGCTATCTATGACAGTTATTAGCGGTTCCAGTAGCCCAAAAAAGTCTAAAAACTAGTCTTAACTTAGAGTATCAGTTTCTCCCAGTAATTCAATGGCGATCTGTTAGACTGGGAGCTGATTCTAACGTAGTTGGGAAAAAGCTAGGCTCTGATAATTCGGATAATGAGAATCGTAGAGAAAAAAAAATTGAATCTATTAAAATTTTGGCGTTGCACTGGTGATTTTTTTTGTAACTTGTGTCATCATATGATAATAGTGCAACACTCGTATGAAGTACGTGATTTTATTACGTATGTAGATATAATCATATGACTATTGTGCACAATTCGGTGACGTCATTCATTGAGTATCTTGTGCCTAATATATCGGACATGTAAATTATAAAACACAGAATGTATTACTCACCCATTCCTTTGCGCCATTTGTGAGATGTAGGAAGCGTCCAGGTACCACACTTTGGCAGAATCTTCGATACTACCGGTGCCTGTTAGGAGCACGTCCGACCCAGGTTCGAATTCATCCCACATTAACATCTCGCTAACAGCCATTGCAACTACATTACTAAAATTAAACATTAAAAAATTAAAGCGAGTCCACATCCATTCTAAATGCTCTAAGCAAATTAGGCTATTTATTTCAAAACTGTGTAGTACAGTCAGTTACAAAAATAAAATTTTCATAGTCATCTACAATCTATCAAGTTCATAGTCATCTGCAATCCATCAGGTTCGTAGTCATCTACAATATATCAGGTTCATAGCCATCTACAATATATCAGGTTCATAGTCATCTACAATCTATCAGGTTCATAGTCATCTACAATTTATCAGGTTCATAGTCATCTACAATTTATCAGGTTCATAGTCATCTACAATCTATCAGGTTCATAGTCATCTACAATTTATCAGCTTCATAGTCATCTACAATATATCAGGTTCATAGTCATGTACAATCTATCAGGTTGCATGAAGCAATTTGGATCTACTCTTCAACAACGAGGGTCAGATTTGGAGCAAGAGGAAGAGATTCTGCATCACTTATAAAAATAAACACGCTTCTTCAAAGTAACTTACCCCCTACGGTTTTCAAGATCAAAACATCTGGTGTAAGTTTTCAAATCAATGCAAACCACTCTACTGTCATCTGTTGACACAAACAACAGCGTACCAGTCTTGTTGACGGCGATAGACAAGAAAGACATGTTCTCCTTAATATCGTCGCTTGCAATCACCCGTCTACATCTGCAGGTGTTTGATTTGATAGAAATCGTGTTAATTTTGATTTCATGCTCCATAATTTCGTTGGCTTTAAGAGTTATGATTTTGTTGCTGCCTGAAAATTAAGATAGTGAATCATATGTTTGGAGGATCTTTTCAGGTGTAATGATTTAATAGCTACTGTGGAGGGACCAAAAAACATAACGTAGCATATAATCACGCCTGTATTCCCTGAAGGGTTAGGCAGACGTGTTATTGAGCCCCATGTAAAAGAGCACGAGCCTATTGTCATCTATCGGGTACAGTTCCAAACTCCGTGCTTCTACTGAGTTTTCATAAAGAAAATACCCAATAACACTTTGCTCGAGCCGGCAATCGAAACCAGGAGCTCATTCTCAGCCGTCAGCATTATGCAAAGGACTTTAGTAGCTTCAAACTGGTTTGTACACTTTCTTGACAGACTGTGACTTCTGACTTCATACAAATAGTAATTTTTAATATAATTAGTAATTACAATAAGATTATTGGGGCGATTAGGTTTAAAATTAAAAACAATCTAAAAGAATAACTTACAAGGAACTGTAACCATATCTAAAACTATATCAGTCTCTTCAAAGGTAATAACCCTTTCCTTAGTCTTCAAATTAATAACTTCTACACATTTCGCGTTACCATCTGTAGCCACGAACACATATTTGTCGTGATTACAAGGCACACAGCACAAAATCTCGCGATCCCTGTCAAAATCTTGAATAGTTTTGACAATTGTATTCTTTTTGTTACGTAAAGGGCTGTAAAATACAATCTTCTTGTTGGTGTGCATGATGAGGTAGTCTTCGTTGGTGGACCACCTGCAGTTCAAGTACGACCCTAAGATTGTTTCTGGGTCTGCGTAGCTGTTGTTATATAGCTCTTCTGGTTCTGTAGACGAAAAAAATACAGCATGATTCTCGGATGATAAAAGATTACATAAATAATTACATTATCTCGTTTGGTAAACGTTTGGGAAAGTGACAGAATCACGTAAGAGGATCTTTTAAAATAATATAAAGGTAGGAAAGAGAGTTAAGTATCTTCAAAAAGGTTATTTTAGTTTTGCTTTGCGCTTTTTTTTTGCGAGTCCACAGTAATCTCAAAATGACAAAATCAAATTTTGAAATTCATTCACCGTATTACAGCTCCCCATTTTAACATAATTTTCATTTTGATTCTAAAATCACCCATAAACGACGAAACAGTTTATTTAAATTTACGTGGAAATAGCCAGGACTCACGCGTAGTAAGTAGCCGACAAAACTGGCACTAAACAAATGTAATCTTATATACGAATAGAAAATTACAAACCTTCTTCAATAATTTCATCAGCGTCATCGTATTCCACGTCATCCACATACCACAGCTTGATGACGCCATCATAGGCTAGCGCGGCGACGATCGGCGGGTTCTTAGTACATGCAACGCCGATCCATTTGATAGGAGACCCAGTACTACGGAGCTCCTTCCTCAGTTTGTTTGTAGGGATGTGGAAGAACTGGGAAGTATAGATTATTGTTATGAGTCTAAAGTTGGTAATATTTTTTTTTTGCCAAAGCTAACATTTAATTTTGCTTTTTGTTTTATATCTGATTATTGTTTTCGTTTTTGAAAATCCCTGCCCCTCTACACAATTTGCAATCTACAATATCTAGAATGTAGAAACGCCAGTAACATGTATGGAATTGACATTTAAAAATCAATCAAAACGTATTTACGAATATTAGTTGCTCAAGTCAATATAGTGCGTTTTGTTGGCGTTTCTCTCTAGCGATTATGGATTGTAGTCTTTTCCACAAGTAATCTGATAATTGTTCATGTTTTTTTAGGGAGAAAATTATAGATTCTATCTTATAGGATTTTGAGGTGGGAACGTATGGGGGGCAAGTATAGTAGCCTAAGATTCACTGCCAAAGCTTGCCTTCTCATTTTTCTTTAGTCCCGGTCTAGTATGGTATTGGTTCAATGCTTTATGTCGGATGTCAGGTCATCTCGCCACCAACTTCAGGGCCTAAATATGGTCTTTAAAATTAATACATAAACTCACAATGTAATGTTTAAATTGTTCATGATGTTTCATACGTCTTTACCTAATTACTATTGAGTTGCTAACAGTAAACAATATGTAATACTGGATCTTGTTTTTCTGTTTTCCCCATTTTTTTTTTATTGTAACCGATTTTATTTCAATGTATCGTCCGCATGGTCATATTTAGTGCTTAGTTTTAAGTTCACCGTGTTTTCTCATAATAAGTGAATTGTATTCTTTTTTGAGAAACCAAGTCTTAAACCAAAAATAATTTGAGCATGTATAATTTTATTTTTCAAGGATATTAATTATTTATTAGTATATTAAGTTATGGATAGGGAGTGTAATTATCTCGTCAAGTCAAGAATGCAAACATTAGTATTGTTGTCGTTTACAGATATTCTTTTCTTAATTATTCTTCTGTACACTACCCAAAGACATCGGCACTTTAAAATATAATTAAATACATACCTTAATGATACCGTTGTTAGTTCCAACGAGTACATAATCTCCGAGGAAACATACTGCCGAGATCTTTTCCTTCACATCGATGGTAGAGTGTTTGATTTCGTCAACATTTTGCTCATGTCTGTCATACAAAAAAATCAAGTATTAATATGCTTAATTTATTAAATAAAACAAGAAGAATAATGTCATACATTTTTTGTGACAAAGGTGTCTATACGAATTTTCGTGCGCACGCATTTCTGTGTACTCCTATCGTAAACGCGCGCATATTAATTTCATACATTTTAGGCTTACGTTAACTATGGTCGCTATATCACTTCCGCACAGATTGGACGATCTGCGATGTTAAGCAGCGCCTGACACGGTTAGTCCTTGGATGGGTGACAATTTTTCACACATCGAGACACCCCTCCGTGCCCCGGAAAACGCGTTAAGCAGTTGGTATGGGATGTTATACGAAGACCTAAGAGTCGTTACGGGTGTCAGTAGCCCAAAAACTTTGACAACCAGTCTAACAATAGAATATCAGTGTCTCCCAGTTATTGGGAAAGGAAAGAGCCTCCACGAATGACGATACCTGAGATCGTCGGGCGTACCCTGGACAGTCAGTCTCGATTGCTAATTTGGCTAATCTTTTCACTACAGCATGAGCGATTCCAATGGGATAACTCGTGTCGACACGACAGAAGTCATTGGGTGGTGGAGGTGGTGACGTCAATAAGAAGAAGTTATTGGCGTGTAGAATACTGATATTCAGCCACAACCGGTTAGATTGGAAGCCGACTCTATGTATTTGGGAAAAGGATAAGCAGATGGTGATGATGTTAACAACTAGATCGCGGAAAACTTGTACCAGACCTCCTATTGACTTTCACAACTTTAATTTGTTCGTAGTATGTATTTCAAAAAGATGAAAATAAACAACATTCAAGTTATATAAGTTCTATAGTGAGAACACAGACCCTGTGTCGCTGATTAAGGTTACAATAGTTTATCAGTGGCACCTACACTAGATTACTCTGTATTGTGGGTGCAGGTGTGATAACTTTAGGATTTTACATCACACTATATATTAAAAAAAAAATATTACCTACAAAAAATATTCACTTCAGCGAGAAACGTCTTTTGTTTATATCTCTTTTTGACGGCACGGTTGGCGCAGTGGTTAAGAGATCGACTGCTGGTTTACGTGTCGCGGGTTCGATTCCCGCACGGAACAAATATTTGTATGATCTACAGATAGTTGTTTCGGGTCTGGGTCTTTGTGTATGTGAATAAACACCGTGCTTCGGAAAGCACGTAAAGCCGTTGGTCCTGCGCCTGATCTCTCTCCGGTCGTGTCGGATTGCCATCCCATCGGACTGTGAGAGTGAAGGAATAGAGAGTGCACCTGTGTTTGCGCGCACACTTGTGCACTATAATATCTCCTGCGTAGTTGGCTAATCTCCGGTGAGATTGGCCGCCGTGACCGAAATTCGGTCAGGAGGACATTATATCTCTTTTTATGTGGTTCTTTTACGTTACGTTTGTTACGCCATATTAATATTATAGACCTATTTACCGACAAGAATTATATTCACAAATAAATAGATAGCATTTATGTCGATTGTAGACCGTCTGTTGCGTGACATAAAATGTCGGGGTTTGTTATAACTATTAGATTGATATCAATCGACCATAGTTTTTTAATTTATTTGAAGTACTTCGCCCAGACAATTGTTGTTAGTACTGTATGTATACACACATTTCGACAATATAGTTTAGTTCAGTGTAAAAAGGCGCGAGCCATCTGTAAACTCTTAGTTGTTACTGAGTATTTCCTAACAGAATCACCAAATAAAACTTTGCCGGGGAATAGAAGAGAACTCACAGTGACGGCCAATGAAGCAGTTCATTTATTATATTGCGTTTTAATCATCGTACAATTTGCTCGTATAAGTTAGCATAACAAATCAACAAGATTTTCTCAGATGAGTTATTTAGAATGTTTCACAATAAGTTACATTTGACATGCGCAATAACATAATAATATCAGTGTAGGCAGAGCATTAAATGATTAAGCTGGTGTGTCACGGGTCTGACGAATTTGTACTCAACACGATTGTTTTATACGATGTTTACCACAGTGCGCTTACGCCATAATTAAGGCGTGCGTATAAATATTTAGACGTAGAAAGACGGGGGAGCAGGAATCTAATATGCCAAGAGGCCCAGGAGACTACTTTATACGTCACTTGTGGTGAATATAACGGACTTTTGTGGATATAGGAGTATATACAGTGGCATGAGTCAATGGATGCGTAAAGGCTTTATGTTCGAATAAACGGGAACAGTTTACCTGACCAGGCCAAATCGTAATAATTTTATATATTACATCAAGTTACATTTTTTTCAGAAATTATACCGAACAGAATAAGGAAAAAAAAAATACGAAACAAAAATACTCACAGGAACTCAAAATACAGCTCATTCTTATTGCAACCCTCCAGAGCGAGTTGCGATGCTTTTGTGTAGAGGATGCCTTTAGATTCGTTTTGTAGGATGCTTTGAATGATATCAGTGAATGGGTAGTGGAATAGGTCGGTTCCATGGGTGCTTAGGTAGGCTTTGATTTTACAGATTAGTTCTCTGTCTAGCTCCTAAGAAAGTAAAGCATGATTAGCAAAAACATAGTTTTAAATACAATGTGCAATGTTAAAATCATTTTTGGTTTCGTGGATAAGGAAATTAATTACGGAATCGACCTTATAAAAACGTGTGAGGTTAGAAATTATATAGTATGTCGAAAACTATGTTCTGAAGTTGCAAAAAATAACACTTACGTCCACAACGATATCATTCTCATACTTTTGAAGATCCAACATCACATCGGCTGGTCCCGTCAATCTAACTTTGTTGCCCAAAAACTTTAAATTCAAGAACAATTTGTTGAACAAAGTCCATTTATCATTATAATCGTCCGTGTTCTTGATATGGTAGCCGATGTTAAACGCGATGTAACCATCATCGATAATTTCTACTGGCGGGGTGTTATTATCGTTATAACCGTAACTGTTGAGGAAATCAGCATGTAATTTCTTGCAATCGTCCTCCCCTGTGCTTTGCAAGTAATTCATTATCAGATCATGTATTTCGTACATGTAGTTTCTTTGTTCACGATCGTAGGACTCGATGATTAGGGATTTACTGCGCAGTTCTTTCATTATGGCCTCCACTTGCGTAGGTTCTCTGTTCCACAGTTTACTAAGGACTTTGGCGGTAACTTTGACGTTGTATGGTAAGATTTTTAGCTTCTTGAACAATGGCAACACTGTCTCGTTTAGAGAGTTAATACATACTTCGATTGTTTTCATCGGATTATAGGTTTGGTTTCTTTGTATACTGAAAAAAATAAATACTAAGGGATAATACATGCAATGGGCTTGGTTCTTCTGCCCCTACTTGGGCCAATTTGCTTCCCCTCCTTCCATCCTAAGCCAAAAACTGGGTACACACATGGACATAATTGATGTTACAGTAAAACAAAATACGTGATATTGTCCAACCAAGAAATAAAGTGTAGATAAAAGCATATAATAAATGGAAGACTTACAACAACAGAAAGTGTTCTTTTTTCTCCAACTTTTTGACATAGTAACTCCAGTATTTGGGGTCGTTAATCAACCGCTCTCTGTTTTCCGCTAACTGAGCTCCGATCAAGCCGATATCGAACGGGCTCCCTTTACATATTTCGTGCAGTTTATTTGCCTGCCACGGTAACTTCGACACTGGGACGTCGAGAGATGAAGCAAAGATTTGCAATGATTCCTTCTCTTCTAGACTGTTCTCTATCTGTAAATTACAACTGTTGTAAAAAAAAATATTTGCGCTTTTGTTGTATGTAGAAAACTGAAAACAATGAACTGGGACGGGTTCTTTTCTACAATATCGTACAGAAAGCTAATAAAGATTTATCAAAACATAAAAAGAATACCTCCAAATTACTTCACATATTTGCTAATAATAAAGCTGTACCTTAGCTCTATAATAATAAACGAAAAAAAACCAATATTTTTACTGCATTTATACACAGTATATGAAAATTAAATATCGCTTCATGTTTATCTACTTTTATTGCTGTCTGTACATCAGTAAAATGTCACTGTAACGTCTAAAATAAGATTGCGATTGAAAGATATTTAAAAAATATTTACATTGATGATCTGTGGGTGATAATTTGCAACCACATCAGTGTCCCTTGTCGTTACCAAAATTTTGCAACCAATATCGAAAGCTTCTAAACATCTCTTGTCGTTCACGTCGTCCAACACGAGAAGGGATTCCTTCAGCGATTGTTGGGAGAACTGGTCCTTGAGTTTGTCTCTGAGATCGTCCATGGTCCACTCATAGTTTGAAGAAGAGATACTATCGCCGTTTGAACCAATACTTGACATAGAAATCGACGAGTTCATGTACGAATTTTGTGTGTATATTGACGACGCTTTTCTTAACAATCTGTGGAGAAAAAGTGTAGTTTTAGGTAATGAAGTCAGATTAAGGTTTCTAAATCAGAAGCAGCGGTATTACCTACATACCGAGGCTCGACAACAACCGAAATGCCGTAATCACTGATAATGAGTGCTTACGCTTTCAGTCTGCTTGTCAGACGTGATAACTACGCTCCCTTTTCCTTTTCAGAAATACTATTTAATGTCTATCAGTGGACTGCTAAAGAATGAATTAGACATCCATAGCGTACTTTGAAAACGCACTTTTATCGGTTATCGGATACAGGAAGTAACCAGTGGCTAGTGTAATTTTAGATTTAACGTTTATTGGTATTTAATAATTGATTAATTAGAGTCATATGGCAGTCTCGCTTGCGATATAGGAAGCTAATAATTAACTAGAGCAAATTCTACAAAAAATAAATAGGCATAAATACTCACTTGCTTTGTTGAAAAATGATGTTGTCGTCAGTCTTGCAGTTGCCAAAGTTGAGCCAGAACACGACGCCGTTAAAGTTATTAGTGACCAAGTCAGGGTTGTCTCGTAAGGCACTGAGAACGACACAAGTCTTTCCTGACCCCAACATGCCATGCAGCGCTAGGATTTTGTGCCGCGGCAGCTGCTTCAGTTTATCCACTACATTTTGTTCCTGAAGCCAATAAGAAAATATTAAAAATAGAAGGAAACTGCCTCATTGTTTGGTGGCAAGCGCGACTGTTTAGTGTGAGGTCATGGATTCAGTCTCCGGACCGTGCAAAATGTTATTGGGTTTTTCTGTTAGAATTTTCTCAGTAGCCGTTGGGAATTTGGAATTCTGCCAGTTTGATGGATTGCCATCAAACTGGCAGGGTTCGGCCCTTACATGACTTAATAAGGGCATCGGAGAAATTTGGGTGTACAAACCGCTAAAACATCAAGAAATACAGGCATGATGCTATGTTATGTGTTAAAAATGGAAGATTACGGAGCTTTATTTTTGAATCGCTCTTAAAGAGTCGTCAAGTGACTTTTTCATTAGCACGCAATGCAAGTGATTGTTCATAGGGAATCCCAAGACCTTTCTCGAAAATGCTCAATTGGTGGGGAAAAACGTACCTAATCGATCGAGGTGAAGTAATTATAAAATAATGCAAAAGAGCACACCAGATATGTTCTGAATACTATCACTTTTTAGGGCCCATTACAATATTTCGGTCCGCTACCCTTACGAAAAATAAACTGGCATAATTTCTGCTACCACAATAAAACTTAAAAAAATAGATCGAACAAAATTCGTTGTCCTTCACTTTAATCAATGACATTGATTGAATCGTCAGTAGACAAACACATGACGCATGAACTTAACATATACGAGATCGAAATGCCAGTTCTTACATTAGATTACGTATTCTAATTGAATATCAATGAAGATAACACTATCCTTTGCAACGTTTATCACGACCATTTGTAGTTAGTTTTAAATCGGAATCAGTCACTAACTTTTTTTAAAATCTCTTTCTCCACACTAGGATTTTTCCTGTATCAGGTTTAGTTTACAGACATACCTCACATGCACAAAACACCCAAACCTGAAACAACTATCTATAGATCGTAAACATATTTGATCTGTATCGATATCGAACACACAACTCGTCTGTGTGTGCATGTGACATGTATGTTTGTAAATAGTACCCACGATACAAACGAAATGCTAATGTCCCAACAGTTAAAGAACTTACCACTTTTGCTCGTCTCACGTGGTGGTCCGGTAACCTCGGCACGTCGCCCTTGCTAAGGCTGTCCTCAAAGCTATCATTAGGCATTGGGTTATTATTTTTTTCGATGACAAGTTTCTCCCAAAGCCACTTGTAGTCCTTTAAAAGGCTGTCTACAAACGCTTCGTAAGATGCGTCGCTGCCAGTACGAATTAACGTTTTTAGCAAGAATTTCGTTTTCTCGGCCCGGGTTGTCTGTAAAAAGATTATTCGTCATGGATGATTTGGCGCTGCCAATTAGTACTTATACTTATAAATACTGTACCTAACGGTGTTCTGGTGTAAAGTGATACTATAAGGGATAATCAGTTTGGAGTTAGGAACTTAGGAGATTAATAATGAAATAAATATTGAAGTTCATATGCTACAAGCTAATCATATTTAAACAACATTATGTATACTAATACTGTATTGCTAGTAAATATTGTTTTACTTGCATGACACAACTCTGAAATAAAAGCTTCGATGCAACTGTCAGTGCAGAACACTAAATAGAAAGAGATAGCTGTACCAATTTATACTTACAATTTGGAAGATGTGATCAAAATCTTCTGCGGAAATGACATGCTTTTGAAACAGCTCATCGTAGATGTAATCAACGTCTAGATCTTTGATGATGTCTTGCTGATGCCGCTCCAGGAGCAGCCTCTTGTTGTTGTCCATTTTCCCGCTTTACTATTCATCTGGGGAAACGGTAATAATTTAATATATAAGTACGGGTAATTAGGTTATGGCGTAATTTGGGAGATGCCTATGTCCACCGACAAACTGTGATACGCTGAGTTGTTTCTTTTTTATAAGACTCACACTCTTATTCATGTACCATGGGTACGTTTAGAAACACAAATCTTCACATGCACAAACACTGGAATAATTACTGTATGTAGGCCATACAAATATATTTTGTTGCAAGCGGGATATAACCCGCGACACATCGCAGCAACCAATCGCTAAATCACTACACCAACCATGCCGTCATATTGATTTATGATTGATTCGACTTAATATATGGTCGTACGCACTCTCAAAAACAAGTAAAATTCGATCCTGTAAATCCACTCGCGGTTTCCTTGATAACGAAACAAAACGACAAATAAAAACACTTTAAATAAGTAAAACAGTGCATATGTTATCCACAACTATTAAGACAAGTGGACACACATAAATTAGGTTTCACACTGAGTATGACCAATATTTATATAACAAACGACCTTGTGTATGGAAGCCACCTACATAACGAGGTGGGTAAACAAGTAATCACATATTTTAAAATTCGAGAACTTGAAGTCATTGACCGTACTATGATTGTGCTATTGTCAAGGCCGAACGCGAACTGAACTGCGAACTCACAAAAATCTTATTTATATAGAGGGAAGTACGATAAAATGCAGACCTCTATCTGGGGTCATATAAGTGCACTAGCCTAGGGCATTGCACTGCCTTTAAATGATTCGCAAAATATTGTGATGATTCCGATAACCTTTTGAATGATTTTATTTTATCTGTATGTTCGTTACAAAATAAAGTTTATAATAATATGCACATAATTGCAATAATTATTCCTGATAAGGATAACTTTTTGACGTGCTATTACAAATATAATGTACACGTCAAGCGACGCTAAAAGGACATGATAGATGTCATTGATATAATTTAAAAAAAACTAGCACATTACATAGTTCATCTTAAAGCATTGGGGCAAAGAAAAAGTGGGGCCCCGAAAAAAATCTAAGACGAAGGCCCCGGGGATTCAGCCCCTGTTGTCTTCCCGTAAATCCGGCCCTGCCGTTTCGTATTTTCCTGTTGAAAACGGAATTGAATGATTTGTGATTTTTTTATCTATGAATGCACGTATAAACGATTTATTCAATTTAATAATAAATGCACATTATGTTATGTTTTCAATACTTTGATGCATAGGTAATATGATACTTAATACCGTACATCCTTCTAACGAATGAGAAAGTTATTTTGTAACAAGACACTGAATTAAATCGTTTGGTAAATGATGATTCATGTTATAACGTGCCACGATCAGATTTGAGTGAACATTTCCATACATCCTTGCGGGCTCTAGCCGATGTAAATATCTTAAGAATGTATCGCAGGACTAGGGGAAAAACTAGACACGGATCCCACCTTTACCCGTTAAAGAAGGATCCAAAAAATCATAAACGAAGAAATACTCTACCGTGTTTGCAAGTTCTTGGTACCAATACAGTCTAATCTAAAAGGATGGCCAAGATAGAGGTAGAAGTTGTATTAAAAGAATACATTCATAGGTCAGACTCTTCAGACAGTATGCGTATAAGAACATTGTCGCTTGGTAAATTTTTCCTTTCCACCACCGATATTATTTCAAAATCAAATTCTGCAGCGAGCCGCGCAAAAGAATCATAGATTGCCAAAACGAGTTATTTTTATTATCTAAGGTATTGGTAAACAACATGTTAGTCATGAGAGCAGGCTAACGGGACTGCTGTACTTTGATGAGCAGCTTTTAATCACGCTATATTGACCATCGTAAACTCTTTTTTCCGCAAGTTTAGGATAGCTTGGTTCTGGATTCCGGTAAAGAATCGGCGAACACTCTCAACTTCTCGGATGTGTGGTAGGATTATCTGCGGAGGTGGGATGCAGCATTTTCATTTACAGCGTTTATCGAACTGTTTGTGCTCTTTACTATTATTTATTTGGATGCCAATGTTCACTGGAGACTATTACGATCTGATAAGAACAAGATAAAGTTTACAAATAAATTATAAACTTAATAAAATTATATGTATACCTACTCATTAATATTCCACTGCACGAAATGACCTTCCGAAACAACATCAAAAGCAAGCATTTGACAGGCGAATTGCTATTTTAATTAATTAATGTTTTTGATGATAAACAAACAAGAGACGAGACAAAAAGAACAGGTTGATTGGTGACCAGAAATGTAGAGTAGACTGTAGTCGCAGGAAAGCCATCTCATCGTTATAACGCAAATACATGTTTCGAAAATAAAGTGACGTAATTACTTAGTAATGATAAGACTCAACCATTCTGATATTGCGGTTTAATTCAACATTTTCCTGAATAATTAAAACTATATAGAGGTATTATATATTATATTGATAGCAAAATACTATTACGTGTGCGGTAATATATTTGGAAAGTTGTAAACTCATCTTTAAATATTTGGAAGTGTAAAGTTAGTAAGAACATTATTTTGTTTAGCTCGTCAATATATCTATTGTTGATATAATTGGAGTGACGAATTATGAGATCATCTGGTGCACCCTGGGCAGTCAACCTCTATTCCACGATTGCTGACTGACTAATCATTCCACTAGGCATATCCAACTACCATGCGATAGCTCAAGCCAACACGACAAAAGAAGAAAGAAAGAAGGTTATTAAATAATGATGTACCTATTTTATTTTTAATATTCGTCTCATAATCTAAAACAGCGGCTAGTTTATCGAATCTAACATGCGTTGGTGTCAGCGCGTGTGGCGTTCTAAGTTCCATTATCAGTACCTACTCGGTAGTCACGTGATTCGTCTTCCCAGAATATGATCCTTATTAGCGACACTATAGGATGGTGTAATTATTATTACACGTGGTGTAATAACACGGCGTATGATTTTTTTTCCCAAATCAACGTTTTCGATTCCTGGCTAGGGTTATTGTTTTTTCAAAAATCCAATGATGCAGTTTTAGTTTTCATCAATCAGGCTCGAGACTCCTTTGATTATTTTTAGCTGTTCCTTAATAGTTTCGGATTTGGCCATCCATGCCCATTCGAAAAATTCACCCTGTATATACCTAAATTCATCTTATTATGCTTTTATGTTGGTCTTCCGTCACAGACAGTGTTTTTGATGTTATCAGAATTATGAAATCCGGCTAGCATAACTAGTATGAGACTTAAGCAAACAATTCCAATGCGCTACAGTATGAGGAACATTAAAGTTGCAAAACAATTTATTTTTATTTATTGTAGCAAGCTATCTGTCATGGATGGTCAAGGAGAGTGACAATTAGTGTCAAAGCGCCACAAATAACCACATTTGGCGTAATTGTTAGAACTAATATGCCATACTTCTATGCCAAGGTCACCTTATCTTGTACTAGTCATCGTCAAATTAGTGTCATTCGAACGGAAATTGGTTAAGTAGGCTGATAACAAACACTTAGGATATCTCTTTGTGCAAGATCAGGGATTGAGTGCAAACGTATGTACTGATACAAAACAGATAAATACTTAACTTCGAATTTTTGTTTAATAATGGCAAAAAATATAATTTGTTTATTTTAATTAGTTGTTTAGTAGTGATTATTGAAGAGCCTGGCTCCAATTAATATCGAGTTTCTTTCTAAATATGTATTCTTTTTAACATATTGATTTTAGAAACTCGGGTGTTGATTAACTTTTTTGCTGACCTTATTTAGTAACTGATTTTATACCTACCGCTACTTTATTTATGGAATGTTATCAATGGGTGAAAAAATAAAATATAAGTAGGTAATTAAATTCGTATTTGTCCTTATAAAATATTGGGCAATACATGGACACATAATAAAACATTACATAGATATCACAGCTGATATAATCCACGTAAAAGCTTGATTGTTTTTTTTTTTCTTAAATTGATCAATTAAAATAAAAGTCCAATCGAAACATGTGTACTGCTTATGTGGAATAATCGTGATTTTTCACAAAAAATCGTCCCTTTGTACTCTAGTTAACATACGCAATTCGCTAACGTTCGAGGTTCGATTAATCAGACCGGTCGCTTAGTTCCTGACTCATCAAGTCATTCGACGTATTCAAAAACTTAGCTGTTATAACCAACGATTATACCTATTTAACTTATTATGTCGCGACACGCCACAACAAGTAACAGAGATAAACTTCATGGATAAAAGTTTGTTATAATTTAATAGTAACATTGCTAAGTATTTGAAAACAATGATTATTATTTAATGGTTAGTTGTTATTGTGAAGAAGTGACTTTACAAGAGGCCATAAATCGAGAATACTCAAGCCTTTTATAAAGTTACACCTCACAAAATTAAATATATATTGTTGGTATAAGTACTCAGATATATTATAAAAACATACCAGGAATAATATAGCAATAGAACTAATTGTAGTCCCATGGGTTCAGGGCTTCAGGGATACTATTCAACTTATTTGGATATTCACACAAGACTGAGTTGAGTAATCACAAGTCTGATAGAATATATAGAACCAAAACAGAGAAATTGTTGCGAAACTTTGATATTACAGAAACAGATTGCGAATATTTGTGATGCAATACCTATAGTTCTTGAAGACTGGCTTTCAATCCTTGTAAATTAATTTTGTATGGGATTTGTAGCCTTGTTAATACGAGTGGATATTATGCAAGCCAGGTAGGACTCACCGAGACTGACAAGAAAAAGGAAAACCAACTTCAGAACTTTTCCTATACTTAAACAAAAAGTTTAGTAGTTTTAAGTTACAAAATATGCTTAAATATTTACAATATCTAATCTGCTATATTAGATACTAGCTTCCACTCGCGGCTTCGCCCGCGTGGTTTACGAACCCGTACATTTTCCCGGGATAAAACGTACCCTATGTGCTATTCCAGACTATAATCTATCTCTGTGCCAAATTTCATCCAGATCCGTTCAGCCGTTCTGGCGTGAAAGAGTAACAAAGATCCATCCATCCATCCATCCTCACAAACTTTCACATTTATAATATTAGTAGGATTGTAAATATTTTAAATTTAAGTTTTTGAAGTTGCTGCCAGCTGAGTCAAGAAAAACCAAGAAATAACCTTAATGGATACCTATTTACTAAACTTATTTACATATATGATAGAGATTATATGACTCCAAAGGTAACAAAAAGGGACGAAAGGGGACAGTAGTTTAAAAAGAATAGAGAAGGAAATGCAATAAATATTACAAAGGAGCATGAGCAGCGGGCTTATAGACTTTTTCAAAAGTAAGCACATACAAATTTTTCCCAGTTTAATGACAGCCCAGAAAGTAATGCTCAATGGCTTGTATGTAAATATAATTTCATCTCGGAGACAAGCTATGATACCAATTTGTTGTTAAACAATTTCTTTTCATATCCTTTTCCTTTACTGCAAAGGATTGAGGATTGAACTTACTGATTACATCATCATTACCCGAGACTTTTTATAAACATACCTATTATTGTTAGAATCAAGATCATTATCATTGTGTATGATAAAGATAAATAATATACTGGTACTTTTAAGGAACATAATGAACTACCTCAATGGTTTACTGGCAGTAAGTGTGTCGAGCATGAAGTTTGGTCTTCAGCTCAGTGAAAGCGTTATTGGATTCCCAGTAGCAGCCTAGAGTTTGATATAGTATCTGGTATATGGCAATAGGCTCACTCTCTATTACATTAGACTCAATAATGGCATCCTAGAAATGTGACTGAACAATAGTATAACTGCCTAATCTGTTGGAGAATACAGAGATCATGATATGTAATGGTCTGATATGTGTGAGCATGATTATATCAAATATAACAATGGAAGGAGTCACACAGTTAAGATGAACTCTAGATAATAGAGGGTATAAATTATACTTTAAAGAGAGCCATTTATATAATTGGTTTAAAACATGCTGTTCAAGCAGGTGTGTCCATAAAAATACTAAGTCTGTAACATCCTAACTGTGTGTCCAAAACAATAAAATCAATTTTAAATAGTTCAGGGCTCCTAGGGGTCAGTGAGTGATGTGTTAAAGTAATTGCATTTACCTATTAGAGCCAAACTAACTTAAACTACCTATTTATATATGGATTAAACTTTCTCCATATACATTAATGGTATTTAGCAATATAGTATAACCCTGGCAACCCTGGCATATTTTTTTAATGTGAGCAGGAAGACACATTAAAGAATAGAAAGACCAATCAAAATGTTCATGGCTGACTCCAATAACATTAATTTTTCTAGGACCTGTTGGTCAATACCTGCCTACCTCCAATTCATTTACAATTTGTGTTTTCAATTTCTTTTTTCATTTTATTTTTGTTAACTGTAGCATATTTATCAATAATAACAAGTGGATAATAGTGTTGGTGGTACAATAAGTAAACTTAAGTAATTACTAAGCTGTTTAATGCTAATAACAAACATTGTACTGCTGTTTTTTTATCCCTAATAAATAATAAAGAATTGTAATTGTTTCTTATAATTATTCCTATCACTCTATTCATTGGTCTAGTTTGTGTTATTTGAAACAAATCAGTAAATATTGAAGTTTAGTACTAATATTTTGTAATGCAACACAGAACTACACAAACTTCTGTGGTCAATCAACTGTGGTTCCTAGCTAAATGTTTGATGATGCAACTGATCATGTTATATGATAGGGAAGAATTATTCAAACACAAATATTTGTTAAAAAACCATCATACATATTCACAGATTAAACTTTTAAATCAAGATGTGCGATTATGACGTTTATTGTCTCTGGATAAGCTTGATGTTTCGATAAACTATGTGCTTTACTGTGATGTTTTTATTATACAGCTTTAGTTTCATTTTATTGAATTATAACATTTGTTGCAAACTAAAGCAGAGTGAAAAAATCACAAGTTGTTCAGATATTAATTCTTATCACACTTAAAATTAAACTAAGAGAAAATAGCGTTGTAAAAAATGGGATAAAACATTAGCTTATACATATATTATTAAATAGACAAAAAATTTACCGTTCAAAAAGTTTAAACAAAAGTTGATACTTACTCCTTCAATTGCAAACATGTATCCATATTCCAATGCAGGTTCAATTTCTCAAAATATCACAACACTGCCAAGAACTTGTTGACCACTATGTTCAAAACAACAAAGCAAACAAAGTGAATGCAACTGCAATGCATTGGGCTCACGATGTAAATGTCTTCTGTCAAAATGTTTATGTTACATGTTATTTTTAACAATCAATTACATATTTGTAGCATTATAACAAGTATTTTTATTTGGTTATTCGTTAGTTAAACAGAGAAAGCCATGCTCACGATACTGATATGTACAGTTAGGGGTTGTCAGTATTGTCATTTAAATGTCAAATGCATTTATCCTCTCTAGAGTTGCCAGCACACTAAATTAATACAAGTTTTTACTACTTTGAGCTTCGAAGCTCGACATGTTGGCGCCATATATTTAAATATAAAAACGTTAAAGGGTATGCAGAACTAAATAAACAAAGTTGATTATTCATATATGTATGTTGTATTTTTATAAAGACACTTTTACTTTCAGCTGCTTTTTGATGTCGTTTGTATGTAATTTTGGAAGTTGTGATGGATAACCTTTGGCAGTGCTTTGTTACTAAATTATTACTCCAAATGTGTAATCAATCTATAATTATGAATATGTGCAAGATTTTATTGAAGGGCCTGCTCGTTTGTATAAGACGGCTTTCGCAAAATGAAGGAGCGTATCATAAGTTTTATTAATTTTAATTTAGTTCCTTATTTCACCACCCGTCCAAATAAAGATACTGGGCGCACTGTATGTTTCTTGGAACCTTTATGGGGAACGAGGTATGGTGTTCCTCCAATAAAAAGGGAGGATCCTCCGACCAGACAAGGCTAGACAAGGTGATTAGCCTGGCGGGCTGAAGCCCAACGGTTGATGTTGTAAACTTTCATAGTGCGATTCAGGGTTTGTTGTTGTAGCTTCACTCCGATAGATGGCGCTTTTAATTTTTACCTTGTTGCGAGTAGTAGTCGCTCTCGCTACACCTTGAACGAAGCATTTATAGGCTTTACTTATTTTTTTTTCTTTCGATGCGTTAAATCGAGATTTAATAAAATTAACTTATATTTAATTTAATATAATTAACGAATAACGTACTTATTACAAATAGGGAAATTTAATTGAGATTGTTAACATAACATATCGCTGGGTAAAAGGCGATCTAAGTAATTCCATTAATTTAAATGTTAATCAAGACTCTTTTTTAATTCTAGCCTATTCTGACGCCCAAGAAACAGGCGTGGGAGTTACTACTGATTATGGTACTGATCTTTTCGCTATACAGACCTAATGTTAGGTACTAGAAACCACTTGTTCACAACGGATCTATCTTGATTCCTGATGATATATCATACTTTTAACAGTTTTCATTCTTATTCTTAATAGAAAACAATATTGGGGCTGTATCATAACCTTTTTGGCAATTGGTAATCTTTCAAGGGTTAGTCATCTTTATCTTGTAGATATCTATTATTTTTATGAAAAATGCAGAAGAATGTATTTGTGCCTTAAAAGCCACAGAGAAATATGATAAATTACCTAAATAGTTACTTCTACGTATTTATTCTGTTCGATTTTTAATATTAGTGCTTTTTCAATTGTTGTCCATTACAAGGTGCATTTTCTCGCTTGTCATTTCTTATTCATAAAATCTCGGTTACTACTGGTTCGTGTAAGGCTTGAGTTTTTGGGTGGGCCAAATAATTATCCAACAGAAAACCACGATGATGACTTGTAGCGACACATACGTTGAAGGCATCCGCTATGTTGTGTCATTATAATCATCATAATTACAAACTCGTAAAAGTTATCTTCTGAATAAGGTACTTTATGGGCGTTCTCATCTTTGTTGTTTTACCATAGTAGTATCAACTTATGTACCTATAAGCATTAAGCCCCAGTAGTCCCAATAGGCGTAAAATTACGCCTACTGGAACTTCTCTCACCGCTATTAATGATCATCATCATGGAAAGAACTCGTGAACTTTAATTAAAAAATCACATCTCGTAAAGTCGAATAATGAAATCGCTAGGTATTTCATTTATTTTTTGCAATACCTATTCTAATTTACATTTCACCAATTGACACACGAAATAAACAAAACATTAAAATACCGCACTTAAAAAAATTACGAAATGTTGAAATGCAGACGTTCAATATAGCCCTACTAAAAATACAGCCCTCAATATTACATTACCGTATATGATACAAATATTTCTACCCACCACGTGTATTCAGGTAGAGCAGATGCATACAGATTACGACAAAAGCTTTCCGCAATATCTGTAAACAAACCATTCTTTTGAGGTCGGATCAAGGCCGCTATGAATGGCGTTGTGGCGGGCCTAACTTTAATAAGATTTATTGTAACCGATCTTGTTTTGACAATCACAATGGTGTGATTCTTGGCGGTAAACGGACATCTTTGTGTGGTCTCGACGTTTATTGTAAACCCTTAAGCAAAGTCAAAATTTCTGCAGCACCTGGTTCATAAAAAGAAAAATAGAAATTAAGTAACGATTTCATGTTTCCTTAGCATGCTTCTACATGCAAAGCGAAACAAAGTCTTGAATACGTATAAATAAGTTAAGAGTAAAAAATAAAATTTAGAGTGTAGTTGAACTGCAATATAAATACCATATTAAAATTATTAATTTATACAAACTTATAGGTACCTAGTTGAATGTATTGTTTTTATATTAAAAAACAGAATAGTTGCCCTTCTAATAATTAGGTAAACAAATGTTTCAAATAATGTATTCTAGGTACATTCGTATGGAATTTCAATTGGCACATATAAATTTAGCGTACCTATTGTTGTTATTGCACCGTAAATAATGGCGGCCGCGACCACCATAATCTTTATCTAAGGAGCTTCATTTTGAACGGCTTTAAAACTGATGGGTTGCTATAACAACTCACAAATGCTCCATAGCGACGATAGCAGTGAAACCCTTCTGAGTTATGGTAATGCGTCCACAGATACCTTGGAGTCGCCAGCCCCACCGGACTTGAGTCCAAACGTAGAAACACTTTAATCTTAACGACATATAAACATAAAGATGTCCACTTTCACGTCACTAAAAGGCGATTGTTGTTAAATTTAATGGCACATAAAATAAAATAGTCTGACTCACGATAATTGTTATTATTGTAATTATTGACGAATAAAATAAAGTATTTGGTGCTAGGTCTCATTAGTGTTAACATTGATTAACGATGGTTAATTTTAAAATTAACTTAACTTGTTGCCTCCCAACCATATAAAAAATCTGCTGTTTATGGCTAAAAAATGTTTCACATCACGGGCATATGCTTTTTAGGTTTCAGGATTTTGTTTAGTCAAAATATCATGAAATCTAGAAAGCATGTGCCCAGACAGCAAGAGAAACAAGAAGTCATTTCAGGTCAAAGTGTAACAGAGGCTCTTGTCAATTCTATTATTAATTAAATAGCATAAGCTATCAATAGGGGGGAGCCTGTTGCCATCTACCGGACATAGATCCAAACTCCATGATGCTAGAAATAATTTTTATACAGAAAACCACTAACAACACTTCGTTGGACCTGGTATTCAAACTCACGACCTCAAGCGCAACGAGCACCTGCGATTACTACACCAACGCGGAAATCTAAACCATCATTCTCTATGAATGTCATGTCTTTGTTGTCCCGCACTAACCTTGACAATCACAGCACAAATAAATTAACTAGATGTTATATGTTAATGAGCCAATTAACGTTAATTTCAAGAATGGGAAGTAATTACAGGAATCATCTAATTATGTTTGAATTTATCGTTGACAGTATAATTTCCGCTATTCATCGTTTTGGTGGAGGCAGGTCATTAAACCTGGTGAAAAATCTTAAGTGGAAGTGATTAGAGATTCCTCCCGTACTTACCTACTATGAATTATCTATCCTGCATAAAATTACTTCAGATGATTACTTACTTGCGATCTAATTGGTTTTACATATTAGTTTTCAATTACCAATTCAGCCGTTTTCGTCTAAAACAGTTGCCTTTAATTTTCATTAGGTCATCTTCATATCTACTGCTAAATAGACCTCCTCACCTTATGATAGGTGATTTTCTTTACGATTTGCTAAAAAGCTCAACGATGGATTGATGATTTTAGTAGAGTTTAATATGCATTTTACACATAGGCCCAATTTTTCAATGCCCGAACAAAAGTTATCTAGCTGTTAATTTGAAATTAGAACAGATTTTTAAGGATTTATCAGAGAAATCATTTATCTGAGGTTAATCCAGTTATTAAAAAATCAGTAGTTAAGTAAATTTAGGCAACTATATTTATTAAGGTATCGTATTTGAAATTCTGGATGGACAGTATCACATACATATAATATATTGAAGACTCTGCCGGGTGCTATTGAACTTCTTACCAAAGGGATTACCATTAGGTAAGTACCAACATGCTTTTCCGACATCTAAAAGAAATCACATTAAACTAATGGACATAAAAATAGTCGATTTCGGAGCAAATGTAACTACTCTATCGAACTTTGGTGCTCGTGAAAGCTTACACCGAAATTCTATTTCGAACAATCTCTGTAACCTCTTTTGAAATGAGAAACAGAAAATACAAAATAGTAAATATATGCTCAATATAAACATTATAATAGGTAGACTTCTTAATTTAATATTTCTTCCAGACATCCCCTATTACCTACTTTGGATGGGGACATTGTGTTATCTACGTATAAAACATTACCTATCGTTCAAATTATAGTAATAACTGTATAATTTTAAACTGCATTGTATATTAATATTTACTTGCTAATTGGTGTTTTCTATATTTTGCAAAGTGCAAAAATATGTTAATTACTTTATTGTTTACTAAATCATTATATTACAATTAGGCTAGAAGCAAAACTAACAGCAGCTATGCATGAGTCAGACTGCGATTCAACAATGGTAAACATAACGTAACATGTTTAGGAATCCGACATTAGCCTTATAAGGAGAGTCGTACAAAGGTAAGACCTATAAATTGGCTTCATAAATATCGCTAATGTACAGGCATGTCGGTGTGACAACAATGGTAACGCTGAGGTAAACATCACAGTTCAATAGTCCGCGCACGTCCGTGATTGGTCATTTCAGTATATCTCTGTAAGACGCAAAGCGAATCTCGAATGAATTACAAGAATTGTTTACAACGATACACGCCGATTTGGTCAAGATTTTCAATAAAAAATTAAAAGAATTAAGGATGCGCCTAACGTTATTTAAATAGCAAATTTACGTATCAGCTCTTTCGCAGCCAGTTAAAAATGCGCAAGCGTGTAGCAGACAGGCTTGAGTGTGTTTTATGTCTTACTAGCTTCCGACCACGGCTTCGCTCGTGTGGATTACGAATCCGTGCATTTTCCCAGGATAAAAAGCCTATGTGCTATTCCAGACTATAATCTATCTTTGTGCCAAATTTCATCGAGATCCGTTCAGCCGTTACTAGCGTGAAAGAGTAACAAAGATCCATCCATCCAACGATCCATCTATCCACCCATCCTCGCAAACTTTCGCATTTATAATATTAGTAGGAAGTAGGATTGTAAGAAGTTCCCACTTGTATCTTAGAATTTGTCATGCCTATTTCTGTAATTTTACCGCTAACAAACAATGATCTAGTAAATAATTTCGTGAGTAAGCACATACTAAAATGTAGAATACGTTTGTGAGTGTCCCAAACGTTATTTATGACATAACGTGGTTTAATTTAATTACCGTAATTTATCATTACGTATTGATGTCATTGTACACCCGCCATTAACTGGGCTTAAACGATTTAATTTTCGACTTTCCCTCAAAACATTGATGGCACCTAATCACGGCCCACGGACAAGATAATCCTAAAATTTATTGGCCATAACAACAGACTGTCGTCAATCGAATTGATATTGTGGTCATACAGATTTATAAACAGTTTGGTGCTAATGAAATTTCATTGAATTGCTATAAATTAGAGGCGACAATGTTCGAGGCTGGGGTGACCACAATGATGGCTATTTACAATGCGCCGTATTTGGGTTAAATAGTTGGCCACAAAAGTAGACCACCCTAATGTTTGGGTGCGTCGTGGCTTACAATAGCTTTGGGAGCAAGATGTTTGGACTGCTACAAGAAATGAACGACGTAATTTATTGGTGCAGTTAGCTTTGAGTAAGTAGATTCTGTTAAGGTCATGTTTATAAAATAAAATTTGAGCAAAGTAAGTAACTAGCTGTTATGTATTAATGTCTGTAACGCAAAAGTTCACATTACCCTCATAATATTGTGGCTTCAACCCAGTTAGTAAATTTATTGAATTTTAGTTTGAATTCCATACAACGATATAGAGGAATGAATGTTCAAATAGCTGGCATCTAGCTGTTATAATTAAAGAAATATTTTGGTATAATATCGCGGTTATTCTCACGAGCTTCCATTTGGTCCATGACGTGTCTAAAATTCTTGTGGACAAAGGGCCGAAGGCCAGTAGGGTTGCCAGGAGCGTAGGTAGCTTCGGCCGCTCGGCCTTCCGTCAATATCGTGGACAGCGGGACACCATTGTCACTGGGTCCATTGTACCGGCTGACGCTGCGAAGCACAGACCAAAAATCATTAATTTTGTATCACAAAGCAAGAACCCACAAATCGAAGGCCTGAAAAAAATTAGGGCCCATTCAGGAGCGGTCACTGACACACGATGGGATGCTCACTCGCCACTCGCGTAGCTCCGTGGATATTTCGATTTGAGTTTTAATTATACTATTTTATATGATGATGCGGCCGACAAAGAGTTTGATGACCACTCCTCATCATTCTGATATTGAAACTTATGTCTGCACTATGGATAATGATTATGTTTTCCTTCTTTCATAACTCGGAATCTTAAGCTGTATGACGTAATTTTATACTATATTGTTATTACACTTCAAAATAAGAAGTCCTTGTTCTCATATTATATTTACAGCGACGCGTCGAGTTACTTGTAAAACTAATAAAATACATAACACGTCTTTTGTTAGTCTTGAATGTGACGCATGCGCTACTAAACTCTAGTTTAAATTGTAAGTGGATCCGTGTGGTTGCATAATATATAAATCATGGGGTTTTTGTGATTAATGTCATCGTTAAACATAAAGATTCATATTTAGTGCAGCCGAGCTTGTACTAAAAGGTTCCGTGACAAACGTAACCGGATTAACCAGAACTATAAAATACGTTAAAAAATAAAACATTTCAGCTTACTGTTTACAGATCGCGTCTATAATTATTTATTAAAATCCCCACATAAATTTAATTTCACGTGACTGTAAAGAACCTTTAGAGTTCCGTATCGAAAAAATACCAAGGATCAAACTGATGGTTCCTGGTTTAATGTTTCATTAATACTGAAATGTAAAGAAAATTATTACAAGAGAGCGGCTCTTGTAATAATTTTCTTTCGACTGTTCATAGCTAGCCGGCTGATAAATGTCACTTCATAGAAGACTTTTCTAATAATGGTTTAAAAATTCTCCAGGCTCTACAGAACCCACTCAAGTAAACTTGCCCGTATGTGCTTTGTGTACTATCACCAAAATATTTAAACAAACCATTCAACTATCAATAACGTATGGCGTAACAAATACGATTAAAACCGCTATAGAGTCCCAACACAGATGTTCTAGAGGGGAATTAAAAAGCAAACCAAAAAAAAAAAACGCATTGTGACGACGAATTTCGCTTTATCCCGTAAACCGGAATCCGCGACCCTCCCTACAAAATCATGCTAATCATAATGGCATTACATTCATTCGTCGGATTTTGTGAAGTATCCTGAGATAGGTCTGAATTGACATCTTTTTTTCTCCTCCTTGTACTTTTCTCATTATAAAACGTTAATATAAGCGGCGGCGACGATTGTGGACGCTAATCAGAAATGCGATTTGCTAATTGTGTGAATGACGTTAAATGGAGCCTCTTTTTTAAGTCCATATTGGAAATTAATGAATTCACGGTTCAGGCACGATAATCGTTAAAAGATTTCGACTATTGATCATAAATGCGAAATAAGCATCCTCTAATTTTATTAGGACAAAAGCTATCGATTATGGAAATTTCTAACATGTTATCGAATCATTTATCACAAATTTTCTGAATTTGAAAGGAATATGATTTAGTAAAAATATCGCACATTTGGCCACCATCCCCGAATAAAATAACAATAAGACCTTAATGCCGACTTTACAAACCATTAGCACAACTGATACAAAATATTTTGACATTTACTACCACCAAATATGTATGGGTCTTTGGGGATTGCGGCCATTAGATCCCTGGAAACACACCAACAAAGTGAATGGCAGACAGCTAGGAAGATCGATTCGATTTATGCGTTTTTTGCCAAATTTCACAATAGACCCTATTTATTGACAGATAATAGAATCCAGAAACCATAGGGAACAGTTGGCGGGAATCGATTCAACATGTAATGTGGTTAGTTATGGTCATCAAAATCACATGTTGATTTTATTCGCCGTCATTAGGTTAATGTGGTCTTATAGCCAAACGAATAATTAATGACAGAGTGCATCAAACACCTGTTTTAAAAGACACACTTCTGTGCACAGCTTTTGTAATACGCATTTTTCAAAGCCCACTTACGAAATACTTGTCACCGTTATTTTAATATTTATGGTCTTGGAAGAGAGTTATTATAAACATTTTTTTTGAATATCAAGGTCTATTGAATAATGATATAAATTTATCATCGGACACGTTCTGTGGTGTTCTTTCATTATGGATATGACCTATGACAAGCGACGACGGAATCAGTTTTATTTTCTTGTCTTTCATCCGAACAGAGTCAAAGAGTACCTAAGTCAGGATGCGTGTGTAATAAAAAGTAGATTTAACATTTTCAGCGGTTTGTCTAAATCCCGACCAGGTTATAAAGAACGGTGACACTGGAAGAAATTGTGTATGAGTCGTCTGTTTAGTAAGAAGCTCGAGGGCCAGGGAAGGTCAATTTGTATTGGTGGCTGCATAAGAATCGGCTGACGAGCTGGAAGAGCTGTTGTGATTTACAACTTCCTGAGCGAGCGGGCGGGACGTTAGCATGAGCATTGCACTTGATGGGTCGCAGACACTTTCTGCATACGATAATACATTTATTACATATTTTTATCCATCCTCCATTAAGTAGTTACCTTTCAAAAAGATAAAGATCGATGATTGCTATCGATAATGATCATATTTTTATAAAACATGTTAGTGACATGCGCTGGATACATATTTATAAATTATTGACTTAACAACTTAATTTGTTTAACATTCCTACACTTCCACATCTATTATAAAATTGGAGCAAAAAGCTGCAATACCTCCTCGGTAAGAAGTTACGATATAAAGTTTAGATAAACGTAAGTTCATGTTACTGAGCTTTTCAATTTAGATACAGAAAAACTTTTGTAGAAAAATTAATTATGGTTGCTCGTCCTACTTTACTTTATGCGTGATCTGAAATCTACATAGAGGATATTAGAGCGAGGTATGGAATTTAATACAATTTTTTTGTTAATGATTTTATGCTTTAAAAATGCTGTCATAAGTATCAAATTCATATTTATTATATAAAACAGAAATCATTTAAATGAAATATAAATAGTGTATTTGACCTTTTTGAGGAGTCTTATATCAAGTAAAGGACTTCAAAAGTCTGAGTCGAGCAATAACGTGAAGCGAGTCTGATAAATAAAATCTGATATCGTTCATGTCAAATCCACGTTATGCCATCGCCACACGTCAGTCGTTCCGAAGTGCACTCGTTTAGATCAGTTAACTTTGCGGTACAATTTTTGTGTTTCGCCGTCGAGTATGCCAATAAAGCCCTTTTCATGTCCCCGACGCCTTTTGTTTGTTCAACTGAATTGCGTGTTCGCCTTTACATTTGATTCTGTGATAAAATACCAAGGAAACCGAAGTATTGAACATTGCCGAACAGTAGTACAGGTATTTTTAAACCGAATGTTATTTTTATGTGGTATTCGTTAATTAAAGTTCAGTTAGAATGGCCGTTAAATGTTTCAAATAACTATTGTGACACAAATGCGGACGTTAAGAACGTGACTCTACCATAAATTTAAAAATACAGGGTGCAATTTTAAATAGTTATTTTTTTGTCCTTTTAATGTATTGTAACAAAAGTGGAATGGTAGTATCCATTAGCATTGATAATATTACTAAACCAACTGTACTGAATGGACTGATAGAGCTGTGGAATCACTAATTACCTACTTCACACTTAATCCTTTCGAACCCGATTATCAGCCGTTTAAAAGTTTTCAAAGAGGTTTTATAAAATGCGTTCTTTGCGTGGGACTCTTTACTGATGATGTCATCGTGAGTAAGTTGACAAGTGAGCTAGATAAGACGGGTTATCGCGAATGCGTCATATCCCAGGTAGGTCCCAAGTAGTAGTACAAAAGCGAATTGTCAGAAATGATTCCGTAATGGTATGCAGTGCAATAGCATTATCAGTGCAATCATGTGTAAACACGCGCAGGTCTCAGTCCGGTCGGTGTGATAAGAGGTGATAATTATCATAGGTATAGATATTATCTTAGGTTTAGATATTTATGTAGGATTAGGTGATTTTTTGTATTCTTTTGTCTTTCAATGATCATTAGGCACAAAAAATATGAATAGTATAATAAAATATTTTATAATAATCAGTATACTATGTAGAGATTTAAAGAATAAAAAATCTATACTTTAGGTGTCCCAATATACTGTTATAATATAAACTTATATTATTTATATAAGTTCGCACGCTTTTCAGTCGGAACTCTATTGTAAATTTTATGATTAGACAAAACAAACAAAGTAAGCACCGCCATGTTTATAAAAGCTCGCAAAGCGCGCTTCTGTTCATGCCAATCTTGCGGCGAGCAACTTGTTGCCGTTGTGAACTTTTTAACAGAAAGAGACAAATATATCGGTCGCCTCTGTCAGGGGAGGAGCAACCGTGCGCGGGGAGCGTGCCGCCACCGGCCGGTCGGTCAACTTGCCTCGCGCTTGCATTCAGTCGCTTCTCACGAGTCTTCGAGAGAGGCGCTTGCTGCACCTCAGCTCGCGATCTCGTGCCGTTATGTGTCGCACTTCGAAACAAGTTTGACGGGAAATTTGTGAAGTTTTCCGAGCGCGTCCGGACTAACGTAGCGATGTGCGCGATAATATCGAGTCAAACGGTGACAATTTAAATAAAGTGACAGTTTAAAGTGAGTTATTCGAGATGTTATCGATGGGATTATTGGCTGTGTGGTATGCCGCATGGAGTTGGATGTACTTGGGTGCCAGTGCTGCATCGCTGACGAGTCGCGTCGCGGAGGCGCCTCAGGAGTGCGAGTGGCAACGAGTGTCTGGAGATGCCAGTGAATCCACACGCGTTCAGCTGGCATGCTCGCTCCGGACGGCTGCCGGTGCCACAGACCTACTGGCTGGTCTTAGTTCGTCTCAAGCTCAGCGCATCACCGTACTAGACCTACATTGCACAGACGTTCTCTTCTTTGAGAGCTCTCTCGATATTGGAAGAAGAAAAGAAGAAGGAACACAGCTCCTGTCCCGGTTTCACAATCTTAGAGAACTGAGGATAGAGTCTTGTAAGATTCGATATGTTCCCTCTGCAGTGTTATCGCCGCTTAGTGGATTGCGGAGCTTGACTATTCGAACCCACAACACGGATTGGTCAGCTATGTCCATGGAATTTCACAGGGATACATTTCGAGGTCTCACGGATCTACGAACCTTGGATTTGGGTGATAACAATATTTGGAATCTGCCCCCTGAGATATTTTGTCTTCTGTACAATTTAAAGGAGTTGAATATAACACAAAACCGATTACAAGATATATCAAATCTAGGATTCTCCGACTGGGGTAATGGTCCAACTGCACCCGGTAAATCCTGTAACACAGTGTTAGAAACATTAGATATGTCCTACAATGAAATAAGAGCTCTACCTGATAACGGATTGTCAAGTTTACGCGCACTTCAGAAGTTATTCTTGCAAAACAATAGAATAAATGCTGTAGCGGATCGAGCCTTCGTAGGCCTGAGTGATTTGCAAATTCTTAATCTGTCTACTAATGCTCTGACGGCCTTGCCGCCTGAAATGTTCCAGTCTTCGAGAGATATCAAACAAATATATTTGAACAACAACTCGCTCAGCGTTCTCGCTCCTGGACTATTGGAAGGATTGGATCAATTGCAAATATTGGATTTATCGGTGAATGAATTGACTAGCGAGTGGGTCAATAGAGACACATTTTCAGGTCTAGTTCGTTTAATAGTTCTGAATTTGTCATACAATAGAATCACAAAAATAGATGCATTGTTGTTTCAAGATCTAAATAACCTACAGTTTTTAAGTTTGGAGCACAACAACGTAGCACGCGTAGCGGATGGGGCATTTTCTAATTTGAAAAACCTTCACTCGCTCTCTCTGGCTCATAATAATATATTAGAAGTAGATAGCGGACATTTTTCTAATCTTTATGTATTGAATCAGTTATTCCTCGATGGCAATAGAATAACAAAAGTCGATTTACGTTCTTTCGAGAATATAACGAAACTCCATGACTTGGGTCTAAGCGGCAATCAATTATCAGAGGTACCGGAGGCTATAAAAACGCTAAGATTTTTGACATCCTTGGACTTAGGCATGAATAGAATAACAAAAGTCTCAACTTCGCAATTCGAAGGATTGGATGACTTATACGGCTTACGACTTGTGGGAAATAAAATAGAAAAAATATCAAAGGATACGTTTGCTGCCTTACCCTCGCTACAAATATTAAACTTAGCTTCAAACAACATAGATCAAATAGACGATGGAGCTTTTGGTTCAAACCAACAGTTAAAAGCAATTGGACTGGACGGCAACAAACTGGTGGACTTGAAGGGCATATTTACTAACACCCAACCGTTGGTTTGGTTAAATGTGTCTAACAACGAGTTACTTTGGTTTGATTACAGTCATATTCCTACTAATCTTGAATGGCTGGATATGCATGAGAACAAAATAGAGAAGCTTGAAGACACATACGGACTTAAAGAATCGTGTTCAGTGAAAATGCTCGATGTGAGCTATAATAAACTAAGAAGCATTGATGAGTTCTCTTTTCCTAGTAGTATAGAGACGGTTGTCATTAATAATAACAACATTGACAAAATAAGCCCAGGAACATTTTTACAAAAATACAATCTGAATAAAGTAATGCTTTATGCAAACAAAATAAGAACATTGGAGCTCGGCGCCTTTGCGATATCAGCTGTTCCGGACGACAAAGATTTACCAGAGTTTTATATTAGCGAAAATCCATTTGTGTGTGACTGCACAATGGAATGGCTGCAGACAATTAACCAATTAAGTGACCTCAGGCAGCGCCCGAGAGTAATGGATTTAGAAAGTGTAAGGTGCTCTTTAACCCATTCACGAACCAGATCGGATATGCTCTTGCTTGAAGTAAAATCTTCTGAATTTCTGTGTGAGTACGAGTCACATTGTTTCGCGGTGTGCCATTGTTGTGACTTTGACGCCTGTGATTGTAAGATGACTTGTCCAGATAAATGCTCGTGTTATCATGATCAAACCTGGACCACCACTAACGTGGTCGATTGTTCGAGCGCTGGCTATGATCACGTGCCGGATAGAATACCGATGGACGCGACCGAAATATATTTAGATGGAAACGACTTGAAAGAGTTAGGAAATCACGTTTTCATCGGCAAAAAAAAGTTACAAGTCTTGTATCTCAATAACAGCAATATCAACACAATACAAAATAGAACATTTAACGGTATTGAGTCATTGAGGATTCTTCATTTGGAGAACAATAAATTAGAAGTATTGAGAAATACTCAATTCACAAGATTACCGAATATGAATGAGCTTTATCTCAGTGGTAACAAGATCAAGGTTATAGAAAATGATACGTTTAATTACCTACCTTCTCTAGAATTCTTGGACCTAGACAACAACGGTTACGTTGATTACATGCCATGGAGAGTTATTACAGACAACGATCCCCGCACTCGTGTCTCGGTTGATGGGAATAACTGGATTTGCGATTGTAAAGACGTAAACCAGCTGAATCAGTGGTTGATAAAAAAGTCAAAAGACACTGAGAGTATGATGTGCTACTTTGCTCATGGTCAAGCGATGAATAAAACCATAGCAACAGTAGCAAAGGAATGTAAAACAGAAACCACTACGGAGGAGACCGGCACCGAGACACTGAAACGATTATTCATCGAATCGAATGACGGTGTCGAAAATTATATTCCATATATCGCAGCGGTACTGATTATAGCAATTATTCTCTTACTAATGTGTGCTTTGCTCTTCATGTTCAGGGAAGATTTCAAATTATGGATGCATTCGAGATACGGTGTAAGAATATTCACTTCAACTCCGAAAGATATGAATGACAACAAAAACAAACGGTTCGACGCCTTTTTTGTGTACAATCCACGAGACGAAGACTTCGTGACTCGCGCGGTCAGCTCTGAACTAGAAAATATGGGACACACGTTATGTTTACAACATAGAGACTTGCCCTTGGTCGAAAGGCGGTCTGGTGACAGTTTAGTGAGTGCCTCCGAAAGTTCTAAAAGACTCGTTATAGTGCTATCGATAACCTTCTTGCAACAAGAATGGTACGCGGCAGAATCAAACGCGGCTATACAAAGTGCAATCAATTCAGTGAACGTTAGGCATAGACGTCAAAAGATAATATTCCTCGTGACGACGGATTTAAGTGCCATAAACATTGATCCGGACTTAAAAGTGTTACTTAAAACGTGTACAGTGATTGTGTGGGGGGAGAGGAACTGTTGGGAAAAACTAAATTTTCGGTTACCGGATGTGGACGTGACTCTACCAAATCGGACGCTTCATAATGCTAATAATATGAAAAGTGGTAATAGGGAGGCGTTTGGTCGGCATGGGAATTTGAGGTATACGGCGCCGCCGACATCTCATGATCCGTGGTATAAGTACGGGATGAATCCACCTGGTTTGATGATGTCGAGTCCGATGCATTCGACAAGCGCAAGCGCAGAGGTATCTGCGCGCAGTACGGAGGACGAGACATGTTCTGTAGCGAGTAGTGAAGGTCGTCCTGACGATCGGCTACCTCACCATCACAGTTACGTCTCCATAGACAATCACCAGTGTGAGGAACGGCCCCTCAGGCCCGCGCAGCAAATTCCCATGTCGAGCACAACGCATCCTAGAAAGACTTATTTTGTATAACCTAACACTCATTGTGATTTAATCCGTTATTTGTAAATATGATTGTAAAATAAATGTGTAATTAATTAACTGGCATAATTAAAGGACGCTATTGTGTTTCTAAGCTTATCTTTGTTGGTGCTGTAATATTTAATGAGAAATGTGTTACAGTAATTGGTCTTATATGCCAGAACTGAAAATTCTTTTTTTTATTGTACTGTAAGTACTATTGATGTCTGTAAAGATTCTGATCATATTTGTAGTATCTTTTGTACCTGTTTGAATAGCAGTCATTGTCCACTTCTCATATACGAGTACTCTTGTAGATAAATGAAGTTATGTAAACCCATACATTCCTTTTTGCATCATGCATAAGTCGTAATGTAAAGGAATAATACTGTATCTTGCATACACTGGTACTTTAAGGTTCCTGATTATTTTTTAAGACCTGACATGCCGAGTATTTGTGATAATGTTAGGTACTTATATTGAATTTATCATGTGAAGTGAGAACTGTGTGAAAATATGTATTGTAAATATTACCATGTAAGTAAAAAGGTATCGCAGAACTGAAATGTACCCTAGTCAATTGTAAATAGCTAAATGTAAGAAGTATACGTAAGTAAATAATTTTGTGATGTAATTTTTAGCTAGGATATGAAATTTTTTCGTATTTATTACGCTTCCAAACGCAGAGTATGAATAAAATAATATTTTTATCTACTATATTGTTTTTTAATGAAAATACATTATTACATGACCCACAACCACTTTCAACTCACACATGCACGAATCTACGCTAGGTACAATACTATCTCAAATTATAAGCCTTAATAACATTTCCATAAAGCTTAAATTCGTGTGCTCACTCTCGGACACGTAAAAATGGTAAAAGCTCAACCAAAGTACGAGCGCAAGCGCAACCATCTGTCAAAGATGTCAATGAATAGTACATATTTCAAGAGTCCATATAAATGCTTACTCCATAAGTTTAACGAAGACAGGTGTAGGCAGGCACTCTAAAAATCTATTGAACTGTTCTGTTCTTAGTTATAAACATTATCTAATAAATTCTCGATCTCATTTTTAAATATATTTCTCTTAGGCATTGCCCAAAAGTTAATAAGATGTATCAACTTAAATATACATATCTCGTAACAACTTATAAATGCATATCTAAAATCGGTACAGGTGATAGAATAGGGGCAAACGTCGGAACGTCAAATATGTTTTTCATTGACATAATCAATTTACCAAACGCTTTGTTCGCCCATCCAGAGTCAAATGTATAAATATTTATTTTATCTAAATTGATCGAGTCGGATAAGATCACGCCCGAGCCCGTACGATTTTAATTTAAAAAGTGACCGCGACAGTGCGCTCGCGCCGATGGCCCGCTGCGAAATTATAAATCATCTGCCGACCGAGCCAATGATGAATAAACAGCATTTTAATTGACTTTTGATTACGACGATGTCTCTTCATTGTTAAGTAGCGGTGTGAGCAAGTGGAGCAATCGATTATGCGCTAAGTGCCCCACATTAGGTATGTGTCAGGTTTCATTTGATACTTTTAATAGTGTTTCTAGATGCATTCACTGACTAAACAATGGTAGAGTTGAAGTTGTACGTTTGATTTTAGAATCTGATTAGATAGGTAATTTTATTTATAAATATATGTTTGTTTTATATTCAATAGATGCTGCGCGAGACCTTTGCTTGAATTTTGTAATTATGACACATAGGTAAACTTATCCAATTAGAGTTTTGTTTTATGACCTTCTCTAGAACTCAGGCTAGCTACTGGTAAAATTTAAGATAGCAAACAGACAGAGTTACTTTCGGATTTATAATAGTGTGGATTTTTAAAGGGATTGAGACTAGAAAGCTAGGAGCTTGTCTTTCTCCAATATGACTAATTTAATTTATTGACGAACTGGCAGTATTGGTGCTTTTTTATCACTATACGCACAATTTTATTATAACAGTAGTTTTTGATTTGACATTTATGCGATATCAAATTTATTTTACGAAGAATAAACGGCAAATATCTTAATCGAGTCGCACAGGTAATAGTATATGGGCAATATTCAAACATCGAATATCGTTAAGGATTTAAATGATCGTCATCAAGCGGTCCCATGTCTATAACATACAGGCCATCTATTAAAGCGCCAAGAGTACGACATCGACCACTCATCACCTTTTTTCCCGTGCAATACGATATCCAATCGTTTATTGTCCACGGACTATTCTAAACCTGTTCCAAATGGATCTTAGACATCTTAAACTTAGGTGGGAAATATCTAAACCCGAAGTGACAATTGATTATGTCCCTTGTAGAGACAAAAAGCGGAATTGTTCGATTAGTTATGTCGTCGGCGAGCGTAGGCCGACTGGAAACAATAGATTGGTTCTGGTTTATGATTCTATAAACGTTTATGTCCCTATAAACGACCTTTTAGCTTTTGGTGAAGTTGAGATTGTGATGTTATCGGTGTCCGGACTGGTTTATTACAAAAGTATTAATGGTATTTCTTATGAAAACGCTGCAATAAATATGGCTGACATTTTTAGATCTTTTGCAAGTCCAACTGCTAGTACTTATGTTTGAATCATCACTGATATCTGCAACAGTGTAGTGCAAACACGGATTGTTCCATTTCATTCGTTTTTTATTCACTTCATCTTATATTTATTTCTGGATTCTAGCATCTCAATTTCAATATACGTGGGTGGGTAAATGAAGTCTCTTATTAGCTACAACTTAAACGTATCGTATCCTCATTAAATGATACTTCCATAACCGTAAACGTGACCGCCCATAGCTATCCTAAATCGTAAATAACGCAGGCCCAACTAATGAAATGTTTAAAGAAATGTTCAAGCCCGTGAGATTCGCGTAGGACGTTCGGATGTCATAATAAAATATTACGTTTATAGCTTTATTTATAAAAACAAATAAATTTCATGACAGCTAAATTATAATTTCAAATGAAAATATTGATATCAAATATTTGTTGATGATCAATAATAGTCTTGTAATTATGGCTGAATTATAAACTAAAATCATTGAAACTGAATCGTAGGCTGTTGAATTAATTACTAACATAGTTATAAGTATGTTTGATTAATAAATTAACAATTTGTATCTAACAAGCCAGCTGGTAAATTAATAACAGTTTTCTAAAGATGATTAACAATAAGACTAGTTATCTATAGCATTGCCCAATGCTCAAGAGTCCGTGTTTGTAATAATTAGGGTTGCAGCTGCTTCCGTCGGTAGGAGGAGTCACAGGTTTTTTTAATAAATGTTTCGCTGTTATTGGTAGGACCGAAGGAAGGAATTACAAATTTAAATTCGCCAGGGAATAGTCCGTGACAGTGTTGAAAGCGGAGAATGTAACGCATATGTTGTTGTTCAAAATTAGCTTTTTGAAACAAATGAAAAACAGATTTTATATAAATTGTATATGATAAATATATAAATTGTATATGTGGTTAAAAAAAACATCGACATTGAATATAATGGTATTAATGATTATTTAAAAAAAAACAAGTATCTAATGTATATAAAAAATCAGTCAATTGAATCATTCACGACTTAACGATATACATAAAAAGCAATTTTAACGACACAGATAAAAAATTCCAGTTTAAATAGAAAGAATCAAACTATTGATCTCGCCTAAATTTCCTCATTAAGATTCGGCGTACCTACATATAACTTATTTAGTCGTTTCATTATAATTTGCAAACGATAAGGAATATAAGCAATAAAACTAACGTTAGCGATAATCGCTGATAGCGACACCAAAAAGCTTTGCCCCATAAAAATGTTATAAAACTTTAAATCTGTTAATGAAACTAACGCTTCATATAAATTTATTTATTTATGTAAAACACCGTAGCGTTACTTGGGTGGCTTGCAAGATTTTTGAGAGATAAAAATTTAATTTTAATTATTATCATTGATCGAGGGCGAGCGTGTAACCCCTAATTTCTATTTTTGATATACGTCTACGTTCTGTTTTGGAAACATCTGTGGCCATTACTCATATGAAGCTACGGTATTAAGTTGAAAGTTTTTAACTTCCTAGTAAGAGGAATGCGTGATTTCGTGGATAAGGGTAAGTAGTCCAGGACTAAGATTTGCGGATAATTCCCCGGACGTGCTATAGACGGATGCTTGGAGATAACTTGCATTTATCTAAGTAAACACAGACATAATAAATGCTTCTGCTTCGTACATGAGTCACTATGTTGCAAGAACATAATTATCTGCTACAAGTATCTATTTGCATAATCTTTGAAAATATTTTCGTTTTCTTTTAACGGATTTTATTATTCTTGCTTTTTTCGTTTATTCTTGTAGGTACTCATTCGTTACCTTTTCTTTTTTATATGTAATTGGTTCGTAACTTGTCAAAAGTAACAAGATAACAATTTCAGATTTTACTATTTTGATAAACAAAGGCATTATTTAATAAAAATATATATATATTTTGCTTAATATAGCAGTTCTATGTAAATTTAATGCTCAAAATAAACACGTTGACTTACTTAAAAGATTTACTATAAAAAAAATTAATAACACTTCGAATTAAAATAACACCATGCGGTTAGTAAAAATCTGGCATATGCAAATAGATAAGGGGGGTGCACTGCAAAAAATAATAAGTGGATGAAATTCAATACGCTGATTGAGAGACATAATGTCACACAATACCCGGTTACAATACGTAGTTCATTAGAATCGACCCCTAAGATATAAGTACAGGGTTGAGAGTGGCATGGAAATGATATTGTTTAGTAGTAACTTGTATCTACATAAGTAAATAATAAAGTTTAGTTGATTTCTTCATTCATAAGAAAATATCATATACATGATATGAAAGCCTACACTTGGATCTTTCATCCAAAACGAAAACAGCATATCGATAAAAAATGGGTTGAAAATCGTAACGTATCTGCTGTTACTCTCCTCTCCATTGCTTAAATAGTAGCAACTTTTAGTTGTTTAATTTTTTTTCTTAATATTTAGACCTTAATATGGCTTATAAATATAAAGTTTATTTTTTAAATCCATACTTCTATTTGTCCTTACTCCATAAGCATGACCGTTTCATTTGACTCCACATCTACCTCAGGATTCGTCTCAGCTAATTCACTAGATATTTTCCTTTTATCCTAGATCGCTATAAAAAAGGAGAAAACTACTCAGCTCCACAGAATGTGACATTCGTCCCCGAGCCCGTCTCCTCAGGTTCACATTCCCTTTGCGTTTTGCCGCCACAATGCCTGAGTTATACTTATTTTTTTATTTTCGTCACGGTGCTTGAATTACGTAATTAGCGGGAGCTTATTGGAACTTGGGGACGTCCTGTCGCTTCCAAATGTGATTAAGTACTGAGCCGAATAATTAACTAGGAAATGATGAGCCTGCAACTAATTAATCCAATTTAATTAACAAATGTTGTTTTTATTTGCAGGTCGTTATCAAAAAAGGATGACCATCACAAATGTCAGTGTAATTCCAGGCACTTGTTTGTTATTGTTAATAAAAAATTCAATTAGCGACAAGTGGTCACAAGTGCGACCTCTATCATTCATTTTATTGTATATCTGACTGTAGCACCCCAATACATATTCCATTGAAACGGACCCTTATAAATAAAAATGCACATTTGGTGTACGACTCGACACAAAAGATTAAAAAGCGGGATCGCATAAAAAACATCAGCGGTTATCTATTAGTATCTAGTTAGAGTTGCATGTACAGATGTTACTAAAATAATAATCCCTCGTCGTGGTGTTTCGACACGAAAGCGGGGAGATCGTGCGTCGAAAAAAATATTATCTTTACCTGAACGGTAAGTTGGAGTTAGTTAGCGATAGGTCCCGTTAAACAAATGTGTGCACACAAATAGACGAGGTGTTTTTTTAAGATTTGACAGGAATAAACTTCTTCCAGCATTCGTTTGAATAATTTAGCTTGTCTACTTTGTCTTGAGTTAAGGAAATGTCAAACATTGAGAAGCTATAAAAGATTAAAAGAAAGTGATTCTGGTAATAACATTAAAGAAAACTATAATTTCGCGTCTTAAGTTCTTAAAACATAAATTGCATAGATAGTTGCAGTTGTATAACATGGTTTAAAGTACATACTATGTAAGTATAAAATTCACAAAAACACAAACGCAGCAGCAGATGGTGTTTATATTCGAAACTCTATACTCCCCTACTAGTGCAGCGAGCATGAACATAATCACTACATATACAAGTAGTCATGTTTCAATGGAAGAAACTCAAAGATACACGTGGTTTGTTAACAAAACGAAAACAACCCAGACAGATCAGTCGGTGGCAACAAGTTCGAAATTATTTCCTGTTTCGAGACACACCCATCTGCTATTGCCAACAAATCGCTTAAGAAAATATCGCATTACAGTTTATACACCGAGCGCATTGAATGCGCGGATGTTGAAGCTTTGGGAGATTTTGGGCGTCTTTTTGTGATTTTTCGAGCGCATTACGAGATATTAAATGACTGCGGCTGAGGCCAATTAATGTGGATTTTACAATGCCTTACGTTGGGCGTGCAACCCAGTTCCGACCGGAAAGGTTCGATCGCGATTCGCGATACACAATCGAACGAAATACGATGCCGTGCGAGGTAGGAGCCACCTGTACCGAGCTGTCCTTAGTAGTTCGCAATGAAAGCGAAGTTGCACAGATTGCATTGGAAGTTATAATTTTACGTTTGACTAAACCTGTTATGTTGACCTTGTAGACACGCTATTTTGGGGAACGGACATCAAGTTCAAAACTCAGCGGGGTTGAATAATTTGTCGCGGTGTGTTTAGGACACAGTAGGAGGTATCTATCTAATTAGTGAAACAGGTTAAGATTTATAAAATACGAAGTCAGTTTGTGGCATTAATGATCTAGACAGTGTTTGCAGCCAGTACGTAGCTACGATGTGATAAATAGGTGAGACGTAAGTACCTAATTAATATTAATGTAATAACGATAGTTTACCTACATATGAATAGCGAACAACAAGACAAAGTCAGCTGAGATAAATAAAGGAGCGGCGACGGTGAAGGCGATGATAAATTCTGCGAGCGTTAAAATATACGATACCTAAGTATGATATCGTTGATAAAATTTACATGATTCGAAAAAAACATTTACGTAAATGTTTCGTTTAATCCTGGGATTCCAGTTCCAAAGTTCGTTGTAACCCATACTTAGAAATAGTGAAAACTAATATAAAGTATGTAACAACACCAAAGTTTCAAAAAGTTTCATGTCACACACACTAATACTATGGTAGCTACATCTTTACACTAACAGTAACCAATACACGCACAGCTCTGAACAATGTATGTTCCTATGTGCGTAACGCTACAGAAAACAGTCCGATAGTCCGTGCGAGTTTAAATGCGAACCTTTCAGTTTTCAGCTGACCATTTTGTGTGAGGAGGGATCGCGAGAGGGCGCTACGTCATCCGACATTGCCTGTATTGGCTTTTTAATTGATTGTCGCGAATACATAATATATGTGTTAAAAATATATATTTATTGTCAATTTTATAATTCCTTATTTACTAAAAAAAGGACATACAGACAGAATTTGAATAGAGATTTTGTTTACACAGAAGTTGAGAAATCTGGTATAAGAACTTTTCAGGCGTGTTTTTTCACGTGCACGCCATTAGAACTATTGAATGCTACTGATAACGCAGTTCTTTATTCTTGTAGATAACTTCTGGGCTGAGGATATTTAGATTGTAATTGACTCGCTAAGAAGAAAAATACCTGTGCTTGTGTTTGCTGAAGAACATACAGTTAGGTACATTCTTCTCAAGATACCAGGAGGACGATAGGATGGAGAAGAAAATAACTTATGTTACCGATTACTCTTAGCTTTATACGAATGTTAAAATTAACTAGAAAATGTAGTCGATTAAGGACCGGAGAAGGCAATTAGAAATTAATAATTCCAATTAAACTAGATACAAAATCACTTGTGCAGTAATCGTGGCAATACACCTCTTTACAGACAGTAATATATATGTGGGATGACATTTAATATCAAAGTGATAAATTTTAAATGTAGTCTGCGTACCGTGTGGTGCTTAGTGGGGGGCTAAGCGAATAATTGTGTGGTCGGCCTCCCCGCCTATATATTACTCTTTAATAGCTACCCTTAAAAGAACATCCTTTTTAATTGCCTAATCTAGTCCAGATGCTAGGAGGTCTATTCTATGATGTATTGTTTGTAATTTCCGTTTCTATCTGCAAATGTATCTGTTCAATTTATATAAGGAGGTTACAGTCTTATTAATGCTTGTTCTAAAATTTTATAAGCAGAAATTCAAGCTTGATGGCTGAACTTTGTGTTTTTAATACTTAACACTTTTGTTTATAGATCCGACGTTGTAAATTTATTCCGTTTGATAATTCAAATGGTTTTCAATTTTATGGTTGTTTCGGTATATTATCCAATAAAATAGTACGCAGCATATAATTAATAAAATTTAATCATAAAATAGAAAAAGATTATTACGAAGCTCGCATTAAGAAGTATTACTGAATAGACAGAAGGAATTATATGACTTGTAAAGGTGAAATTCATTAAAATTCACTCCGGGTGACTGAGACAAGTGGGCCCATACCAATAATAAACAGGATTTGGTTGTCAACTGACAGAATGATTATGCTTTTAGGAGTTTTTTGTTCCTTACCATCGGAATTAATACCTTTAATTTGTTCTACGCCAATAAATATTTGGATATGACATCGGTCGTAAACGTCGCCTTTACCGGCTAGGTGTTACGAATACATTCGCATTTTAATTTATAAGCGTAACCATAAATAATAAAGCCGACGAATTCGGAACTTTGTTTTAATTATATGGGTATAATTTACTCAAATAACAACATTAATCTTCGGCCGCGCCTGGGATTTGATAGTGGTCTGTTACGGTTAAAATTTTCTTTGGCAAAATTCACAAGTCTTGTAAAAAAATGTTCAACAGTCGGACTCAACCATCAGTCAATATCATGTTACATTAAAACGATTATAATATTTAGCGTCATAAATAAAGCGGGTCACCCACTAAGATCGTGATAAATAACATGTAAAACGTTTATGGGGATATAAAGAGTTGTATCGAGCAACCGTTTTGTACCAGGGCGCTGCGCAAGCGCATCGGCCAGATAACTCTGGCGCGAACGCGATAAAACGAAGCTTGTGACTTTCGCGCTGCGTTTTGATGGATCGAAACGGGCCGGGTGCGACCATACGTACTGGCTGGCTACTGCGAATGTAATAAAATAAAATAATTACCCATTTTAGTGAGGAAAATATGAGTTTTCTTTGTAATATAAAGACTTGACCATATATAGGTTTATATAGCTATTAAAACTTTATTCTCGGAAGTTACAACTTCTGTAAAAGTTGTAATAACATACCTGCCAATAGTGTTGAATACCTAGGTGTATTGTGTGAGATTTCATTTGAAACAGCGATTTCATCATTTGCAGTAGCAGTGGACTGGCATTGTCTTCGACGGACCGATGGCCGCTGGAGCAGACGAGTTCTTAAGTGGAGATCTACGACCTGAAGGTAGATAATTGGGTATTATGGAGAATTTTGGTGAGTGGGCTGCGATAGGCTGAGTTGTTCCATTGATTTGGTATGATATGACATATGTAAAGAATATAATAATTAATGGTGTCCAATTTACTTTCGTTTGGGATTTTTCATGGTAAGCTCTGGCAAGTTGTCTGAGCCGATTATGTCATTGATCGTTTATATATAATTTGTAGATCATAATTGATATTATTTAGTAATATAACATTCGTAAGAGAGAGGCCGCACGCGTCTGTTCCCGCGCTATCGAGCTCAAAGCGCCCGCCATGTTTGCATTTCGATCCGCAAGGAACCTGTGTTTAAGTTGACTCGGGAATTATATCGCAGCGATTAGTGTAATAACTGGTTGGCTCGCGAGGCTTTTTCTTGTATCAGCGCATGCGCTTTCACTTCAACATCCCTTCGCATTGCATCGGCGATTTCGATTGTTCGAATCGAGCGCATTGTTTTCCGCACCATAAAATTTACCCGTTTTATTTTATGATTGCCTTTATTCTGTCTTGTCGGCGCAATTAATTCCCTTTTTCTTTTATTCTTTGAACGCCCATGAATCCAAGCTTTAAACGTTATTAATTGAAAACGAAAACAATCACGCTGCGCTTTTAATTAGTTGCATTTCTCTTATTAATTCTCTGAAAGCCCATTTGTTCCCAATATCGATAGTTCCCATTCGATTTGAAAAACGAAATGAGCGATCCCAAATGACTGAAATGATAATGCATCGCAATATCATTAACTTGGAAGATTGCACGGTGGGTTATTTATGCACGGACACGAACTCTGCGGGCTGGCCAGTGTGCGCCCACCCTTACATAAATCGCTATGCTTGTAACGTGAACGAAATTTAGAGTCGGGAATTGATTGCCGGCTTCACAAACATGGCGTGTTCGTGGTCTGAAGCCGGCGCAGTAATGTAGTAGTGTGTCCTGTATTGTCTCGTAAGGGAATAAATATTGATTGTACCGCAAAGAGGCGCTTGTAATTGCGTGTGCGGCCGAACGGAGCTTTTATAAAACTCGTTGGAAACCGCACGGAATGTAAACCAGAATGCTCCAGGACATTAATGTGTATTTATTGAGAGCGTCGAGTAATGTTTTTATCGGTTGCGTTTAAAGGGCTGAACGTGGCGATTCGCCCGGATATGCGTTAGTATCGATGTCCTTTTGTTATTTAAACGATACAGATATCGTTATTTTGCTGCGACATTTATATTTTTGTCCGTCGTTATAATTCACCATAAATATTAAGAGATAACGATGCAGTAATAGATGTTGTAATAAAGTTGGAAAACGTTATCTTAATAAAATTGTAACGACTAATAATTTAACAAAGCAGGTTAGTTGTTTATTTTAAACGGATGTTAAGTTGGCACTTACTCTTTGTGGATTGATATGTGAGCAATTACGGCGCATAGCAGCTGTAGCCACAGTGTAGTACGGCGATTAGTGCCTCGGGGGTATTAAAAAGCAACGAGAGGTAGAGTGCCAGTGAATAAGTTGTTACACCGTCGTGAAATGTTTGTTATGAAGCGATTCAATGAGAAGAAATGCTATTTTTTTAACGCTGACATTGACTTTTAAATATATCTTTTCAGCTGTGTTAGTCATGAGAATGCGTTGATAAAAGATGTCTTTGTTTTTTCTTGCGTACAAGTGTAGGTGCGAGCGCGCATGAATGTGAGTGTGTGGTATTTTTGGATTCACGTATGCATGAATAACGGTGTGATGACATAATCAAGTAATTAGTTGCATATTTCTGTTGTTGTGGCCTTGTTGTGGTCATTAGCATTTTCGTATCTTCAGATTAGAATATTATCTATTTAAATGACTACACGAACGTTTTAATCTTGTTTTTTATCCAACAAATTCAGTCTAAAGGATATTTAGTAAAATAATCGTAAGGAGGGTAAACTTTTTTTTAATTTGCTGCACTTTTTTTCTGGGTACAGGACGACAATACAAGAAAAAAAAATAGGTACTGTGGCGACTAAGCTGTCAAACATAATACATTATCACCTATATCTCGCAATGGTTCCGGTTAAGAGTATGGCTGCTATAGTACCTCTTGTTTGTATGGAGGATGTCCTCTATTACAATATAACAGTATTAGTTCAAAGATTAGTATTCACTGTTATATATTAGAAATTTAACACCCTCTTTCTACTTATAATTGTACAAGGAAAGTAAAAAATATCTAACTTACAAACTATCTATTCTTTCGTTAGTCATTCACGTTGAACAAACAACTATAAATCGGAGACTAACCGCTGCTAACTGCCATCGATTGTTTCAATTTAATTCAATTAAATCAAGTGGCCACATCGGATGATTCCGCCTGTCTCGACTTGCCAGTATAGCCACTGTCGTAATATTTAAAGCTTTGAGTATGAATAAAACAGCGTTTCTACAGAAGTATGAAATATATAGACATGTGTGTATTCTGAAGTTTAATTTAGTGTTAAAAGCGTCACGTTTTATAGGTATTGGGATCATTTATGTAGTTCGAAAATTTCTGCTGTTTTACATAGGCCCAATTGTAAAAATCATCATACTGATTGCGTTCCTCGTATTTTTTCATGCATAGTATATATTTACATTCGAAGTACCTATATGGGCACCATAGAATTAAAATATGGTCGGCACAGCACTTGTCAGTTTTGTTTCACTTGGCAATTTGCATAACACACCAAAGTCTTATTAGCCTCTCATAGCTTGTCTAATCTATACTCTAAGGTAAAGGCTCGTTCACACAAGAAAATGTACTGTAATCGTCGTGGATTCGACATGCGATTTTTGTATAATCGCTGTCATGGAATTATGTCGGCGGTGATAGATATTTGGTAATTGATGACGCATTCAAGTTGATGTATAAACAGGTTTTGACGCAAGATTTGATGGTATTATGTCTGGCATTCCTGAGTCATCGTTACTTACCTACCCAAAATCTATAATCATAATAAGCAGATATTAATCTATCAAGTGACGAAACGCAGACATTTATATTATTCTGCCAGGAGGAGGTCCACGCCGTACGCACGGAGGTCCTGCGCTGCTTAATGAATTATTTAATATAAAACTACCTATAATTATTTGAAGGATCATCAAGGACATAAGCGTGTAAAAGCTAACTGTAGGTAATATCTGAATTAAAAACTGACAAATGGGATTTTCGTCAATAGCATTTTTTACTTAGATGAAAGAACTCCACATAAAGCAAAGGTAATAAACATCATATTCAGACGCAAAAATAAAGGAATCCAATATTGAACAATGATGTCAATATTTAAGAAAGATTGAACAATATTTAAGGAAGAGAACTACTGGCTTCTAATTGATCTGATTGACCCCATATAAATCCCGGGGACAAAATGGGCTAGCAAGGACAAGTCATCAATTTAATTAAGATTCATTTAAGACTGTACCCGTCAGTTCATTTGATATACGTTCTCAGTGGAGATATTTAAATTAATTTGTTTATAAATATTGTTTCGCCTCAAGCGTCATACAAAAACTTTGGTATTTCTCAATCATCAGCCGCTTAATGGCTATTAGCAAATGAATACTAAATATTTGTTAAGTCGACGCAAAAACTGGTGAGTTCTCTAATAGATCTAGGTATGTGGCCTTTACCAGTTATCTTTTGTTTTGAAATATATTTATTTATTTATTTCTACAATGGAATGCCTCGAATACATGTGATGTATGGTACCCGTAACACTGTTTTTAAAGGCCACGATATGAATGAAATAAACGGTATGTCAATAGTTTTTTGTTTCGTTCAGTTTTTTGATGACAACCAACAACTAGGAACATCGTGATGGGTACCATTCAGAAACTAGGGCTACATGGTTACCGTTTAGAAATATATGTTTCATAAAGTTGATAATTACGTCGACAGCTTGTATTTGACGCACACTATTGAGAGTAGAGTTTTATGTATTGCCGGACGGAAATTTTTAACGAAACCTTAAATCAGAGTCACCGTTAACTTTAAACGTGTACCTATTAATTTTGTTGTATTAATGTATTCCTAGGTAACCCGTAATATGCGTAAAGCGTAAGACAATTATGGAACACAAAAACGTGTAGATTTTACGAGGGATTTCTCCGCATTCTTACCAGCGCTGTTTGTTTATTTGATGTCCGCATTCCCATCAAGGATTCCTCGCATCGCAAATGAATCGAACCGAGTTACCATCAATAAAACGTTTGTATTGTAAGCAAAACGTTTTACAATGGTCATCAAGCTATTGTACAAGTATGTTAAAAGTAAGACAAATCGTTGTAAAGTACCCAGACAAGTTGTCGTAATGCTTGTGTAGGTAATTGCGCAGGAAGTGATTATTTTGCTATTTAAAGGTGTCTCAGAGAGCAGTTTTAAATCCATTACCCCGTAGATGTCACACGGCAATTTTCCAGTTGCTGCTCTTTCGAATTTGCCCACACGCAGTCGGGTTACGATCAAAATGAGCTAATAACTATCATCTAAAATAGTTGAGCAGGCGTCAGTGAAAATTATGATTAATATCTGTTTAGGTAACGGTGTATGGCGCGAGATGCCACAGTGATGGGAATCGTTGGGAGTTGGGCGTTTGGCTTGGAAACAAGCGTGCCCGAGAAACAATGTCAGATAGCGGAACGGGAGTTTTCTGAATAAAGATTTATTATCCTCCTCGTTGGTGGTTTAGTTGTTGTTAGTAAATGACGCGGTTTTCCTTGTGTGGAACTATTGTTGGCTATTCAAGACGCATGCTTAGCGTAACCGCTAACTTCGCAGCTCTACCTGTTTCACAAGCTCACTCATTGTCTGTGGCGTGCAGTAATTTCTATTGAATTCGAAATATTTAAAGGGCGTCACCTAGTTGATGGTCGAACGAGCGGTTGGTTAGCTGTTGATATCCGTAATAATACTTTCTATCATTCACACGTTCTCGCAATTTCTTTGTTCCGTGAAATTCTAGCTTTTTGTACAGCAATAAAACAGATTTGTAATGGGTTACCGGCGTTCATTGCTGATGGAGTCACGCTTTATCGCGTCTATGACTTGTCCATTTGAAGTTGTTTCTAACAGCTAAAGTCTTGGGCTTCCCTGTACGAATATTGTTTAATTATAGACTTATTTTTTCCTTTAAATGTAATCAATGGATGAATATGCTTCATTGATCGCAAATGCGGCTGCTGAGCGTGAGGTCCTCTATTCGATCCTCGGATAGTAGTAGTATTATTACTGCTACGAGTAGTATTATTGAGATTTTCGTAAATTCTTCATAGCAGCCCGGAGTTTGAAATAATGTCTAGTAGATGGCAATAGGCTTGTCCCTTAATAATAAGGGATTTAGTACCTACCTAACGACATCCGCGTAATATGGCCGACGACGGCTAAAAAGAGAAAGGAACAGCATGCATTAGGTGTACAAGGGCTGAGAAAGAAAGTAACAAGACATTACAGTGAGTAAAAACTATAAACACTGAAATGTGCTTAGAATATTTTGACAAGAAATAAAATAATACTACATATGAGATAAAATCGAGATAATTATGATCGATCCGAAATTCAAGATCTCAACGATTTATGCATATCTTAACAAGATTATCAACAAACCTCTTATCTTGTTTGTACAAGTAGAACAGAGACTCAGCTCATAAATCTCCAATATCTAGTTCCAGCGTTAGCTAGTGTTTACTGGATTTCCTACGTTATCTGTTTACACGTTTTGAAAGCATTGGGTCCGTTAATCAAGTGTTTAAAATACGAATGTTGTGTTCGATGTTGCCAGTCTTACAAGTTGGACACAACCTCGCTGGATCGCGGGAGGCGGCCTGCCGTTTTACTGACAGCCCCCTATTTAATAATAGTCCTCGCGTGGAAGATTATCTGTGGTCGCTAGTCGATGCGTCCGCCCAGAGCGCTAGCTAGCAGGCCTAGTAGCCCTGTCCGCCGTCATTATGCAATTGAAACTTAGTGAATTATTACGCACGATAATAATCTACATAAATAAATAAATGGAGCGGTCGGCTCTGCGGCGAGAGATTATGTTGTGCTCCTCTCTTAGGAAGTCTTCCGTTACTATGTGCTATGCTGTCTTGTTTAATTTCTACCAGGAACACTTTAGTTTCCAACAAAAGTATTGTTTTTGTAAAAGTTTACATAATAGCGTGATTACTTGGTTTTCATTGACGGACAATAAAAATTGTAATAAAGTTAGAAACACGGAAGATATCAAAAATCTCACTTGAGATTATGCATCAAAGCAATGCTGATTGTGCTCGAAATTCCCGGCCACTAGCAAAAAAGTATGGGATATGCTTCATTTTCGAAGAGCCTGATGGCCCGCAGAGTACTGGGATACGTTGAAAAAGAATTTCATTAGAGCTTCACTCCAACCTAGAGGTTAATAAAATGTTCATCCTAGAGAAAAATGAAAATGTTACGCTTAGGATTTTATGTGAAATCCTCGGAAGCCTAAAATAAATCTCATTTTTCTGATCGAACTACCGATTTCATTGCTTGTAGTCATAAAACTGGCCTTAGACTGTGCGTCGCGGAAGTTTCTTTACGTCGGGATATTTCTAAACAGTATTATTTCTTAGTATCAATTTATTTTTAAGGCTTTTTTATTGCGAGGCAAGTAGGTACATGAGCATCTGACTGCTTTAGTGATTAGTTTTGTAGAAATGCTATCGTTATTTCTCGCCAATGTCGATTACCTTATAAAATCTTTTTGGTTAAATTGATCCCAGTGGTTTAAATTGTAAGAGTATTATTCGTTTTAGTATTGTTACCAGTGCTTTTTATTTGGGGCAGACTTATGTCAAAGTCCATGGACTGCAGTAGACTTTTCAAAAAATAATATACTACACTTGAAACGCAATGCGTTGAACAAACGCATGAATTACTGAAAGTACGTAAATACTAAGGGTATGTTAATCGGTATGACGCGTTCTGATGACGGCACTTCTCCCAAAAAACTCTACGAAGGGAAATCCTAATGCAATGGCATACGTACTATGAATACGATATTAAGATGCGTTATCAGCGAATCTGATTAATGCATTGCATGTGCTCCCGGCGCGTGCGATCCTGTAAAGTGTGTTCACGATCACACGACTTGGGCCATACGGAGAGTCAAAGATCTTTAATTCTAATTCAGTATGTAGACGATAAATTTTATACGCGTATTGAATAGTTTTGTATCAATGCTTGCCTTCTATCTGATGAAGATCTAATACCTTCGTGTAAGAATAATGACTCATAAACCTATGATAGCAAAGCATTCAGTCCCAACTAAAATGAAATGTTCTTTCTACTGATAAATAAAGCTTGATCAATGAACAAGACGTGGGTATCAGAATAACAACGGCAGCGGCGCCGAATCGGCTGGCTCCTGACTCTCCTTGTTAGGCAAGATCCAATAAAGGACCTTACTAGGCTGCTGATAAAGATTATTTGGAAATTAACTTTCTTCGTATTAGACGAAGGTTGTCATTGGGATCTTAGTTTAAGCAGCAATACACTATAAATAAAATATTGCCCCGCTAAGCATGGTGATTGCAGCAATATTCTCTCGGTCTTCAAAAACTGATCTATTTATCAGTACCTACTTGTAACGGTTCATGAAATACCCATGTTCAACAGTAGATGTTTACGAGCTAAAATGCTGCAACTCTCGTGAGCTACTGCATATGCCCTTCATGTAAAACAGGTATCCATTTCAACAAACCATATCAACAACATACACTGTCAAACATCTTACCACCGATAGCTTATAAACCATATAATTTACTGCAAATAAACATCCCCATATCACGCGCAAGAGACAATAATTTCCGATATCAATTCCTAAAGGGTTTCCCGGGTTTCATCGTCGACCGATCAATTATTCCATATAGTTATGTCTCGAAAGGCAGTGGGAATTGTGGACCAGCACACCGAGGTTGCTCTAATTGAATTTATGCAGGATTGCGACCGCCCTACGACGAAATGGTTTATTGCTAATTGATCGAATATTGAAACTGGGATATGTTATGTGTTCCGTGATATTGTTGAATATGAAATATGCATGGTTATGTGCGCGAGTGTCTTTACAATGTTTTGATTTCCTGTCGATCTATCACGATTCACGACTCGGAGAATACAGAGTGGTTGTTTTAGATAAAGAAACTTGTTTATTGAGGATGTCGCAGAACAAAGTGGAGAGGATTAAGCCGGAAGGTGAATGCGAGCTAATATCCAGTTGTAAGTAATTAAGCATTTATCTTACCAGACAAGTGCTATGCTAAGAGGATGATTTTGTGCGCTAATTATGATACAATCATTTTTTTAACTTGATGCTTGATCCTTTTGGAACTTTCGAATAAAGTTTTTTTAGAAGGAATGAAGGCTAGAAGGGAGAAGGCTAAGCGTTAGTTCTGCATACTGGTCTGATGCGGATTAGCAGACTACAGACACCGGCGAAAACAGTTTCAAACTAGCAAACTAGCTCAAGCGTCATTAAACGAGTAGCGTGGATGCGTAGGAGTTGCTCATTATTTCAAAATGTTCCTGTAATAACATAACATGACGGTTCCTTTATCAGATACCATACTTACTCATCAGCTCTGGAAGTGATTACATTATCGGAACTGAAGTAGGTACTCTAATATCACGTTATCTGTTAGTATCATAATCTAGAAAGGTATTGACCATTTTGATCTAGATTGTTGTATTTTTTAAACAACATGATCAAAGGCATAGGTGGACCGCACGTAAATAATTCAAGGCGAGTGAACTTAGTGAAAGAAAGAAAGAAATAGAGTTTATTGGTCATCACAATAATCAAACAACACAAAAAATACAACGGACATTTTACAAAATGTTTTCTTTTGTTTTGCACTACATCAAAACATCGAGTAGACTTAAATATGATTTGAGATGTATTTGAACTGGATCAAGGTTAATTATACTGCGTTATAAATATAATATTTGTGCTGAGAATCGGCAACAAGCATCCCAGTAGTAAAATGTTTTAGATAACATAATAATGTTGTATGAAATTGTTTTATCATTTCAATCACATTGGTCACATTGGTCTTCATCCTAAGGATCTTATGCTGACGGTCTTTGGATGGCTAAATGCTAACGGACAAAATAGAATGGAAAGTGGAAAAAAAACGTCGATGCACTCTTACGATTCTACTGCGTTCGGATAGAAGACATCCCTAGTGTACGAACAAAACTTAATATGCAGTAAATTTTAAAAAGACGTCAATATGGCTCTTTGTCGTTTCATATTTAATTATAATCGCATCGATTTAATAGGAATGTATCGTTTTTAAAATTTTTAACGTATACCAATACAGTACTTGACTTAATACCTAAATTCCTTTCATTTCTTTTAGACATAAAACGTAGACATGATATAGTTTTAATATAACCTGATAAAATTGATATCGCAGGATATTATTACATTGTGAATACACGATGTGCATAAAAAATACATAAATGTCTATATTGTCGCAATAAACGTATAGATTATCTTTCATACCACGAACGGTGTGTAATTTTAATATTTGAGTAGCGACCGTACTATAATTACGGCAAAAACAAACAAAGCACGCTTCAAATTAATATCCAGGGTACAAAATTGAGTTGCGCTTGCGCACAATAAACAAAACAAAATCAGCATCAATACGATCAATGTTCAATGTGGTCGTGCGCGGGTTCTTATAAAAACTTAAAAGTTAATTACTAATCACTATAAAGCAAACATTCAATTTACAAGGCGGGTTAATTGCGTTGGCCCGTAAGATGCTTTGTAAAAAGTCAGCTAAAAACCGTATCTCAACTTATTTCTTAATTATAGACCAATTCGTGGCGGCGACGCAGGCTACGTGCCAGCAAAGACTTGACGGACAATAAACCTGCACAACTTACCTTTCACTCCTATCACAAAGCACTAAAGTTCTTTTTTCAATGAAGGTCCAACGTTTGTGTTTAACATTAGTAGTCTCGGCCAATGGTATCTCCAATAATTATACGGTTTGGATAAAGGTTATCAGCCTCTTAATGTCATGTATATGTTCTTTATCTGCCAAGATCTGTACTAATTTTACTATGATTTTGTTGAGTAGATAGGTTAACTTAAAACTAAAACAATGTATTTTAACTAAACAGTCTTCTTAGAGGTAAAATGTCAACTTGATAGCAGAGTTTGGAGTAGAAAAAAGAGGGTAACAGGAATAAATAGTTTAAAAGAAGGTGGATGTTATTCCACATTTTTAGATACACTTATTTTTTATTATTATAATTCACAAGTATAAGTAATTTATTCTTTATTATCAGGGAGAAGAAATAATAATATGAATATCATTCAAAAGCGGTCTCACGCTCCACACAAAAAGACAACAAACATTTCTACGAAGATGGCGTTCAAAGTTTGCCTGAGTCGCGTTAAGCTTACCTAGCTAAAGGTAAAGTCCTATTGTCGCGATAGCCTTGGGTTGGGCGACAAATGGAATGGCTGCTAGTCCTCAGACAGAATTAAGCCCAAGCGCTCTAATTTGAAAAAGCCAGACATATAAATTTTACTCTAATCCTACAATTGTGTGCGAGAGGAAATTGGACGCAATTTCGTACGCACTCGTTTGCCCTTTAGGTTGCAAATCGTCACTGTTTATTGCATAATGAGCCTAGGGTGACACGAAAAAGGCCATTCCGAATACATAAATGTTTAGCGCAGACATTAATAGCAACGGTAGCAATTTCCAACCTACATGTTTTTATTGAAACATCGCAATATGTTCGTTCCAAACATTATAATGATGAGCTCTTTGCAATTTGATACACTTTTACGTTCGCGGTTTAATTTTGACGGTGAACGAGTTTTGTTCGCTTTCGAATACATAAACAAAGTTGTTTAAATAATGATCATTAGCAACATGTGTTGATTGCAAGAACGAAAGTTTCCAATTTGATTTTTTTGTCAGACGTTCATTAAAATATCCACAATGAACTATTCTGCTGCCGTTCACAGACGAACAAACGTATAGGATGAAGCCGTACAAGCAGTCGTTTAGAAAATTGCCTTTATAACTAGCTCACTAAACTCTTATTAAGTTGAAGTTGTTTTAATTTTATACGAGAGGCATTGTGCCGTGGCGTGTTTATCCTGGATCTCTGAGGCCATTTGTCGCCGTGAAATCCGTCTGAGTGACAAACAATACGCGATGGGGGACATAATGTTGTGCCCCGGCTCTGCCTCGACACGGACTCTTGTGTTCTCGTCTGCCGAGTTGCCGACTGCTACGCATTGCTCCTGCGATCCGGTTAGCTGGTTAGCTCAGCCCTAAAAGGTCTCAGGCGAATATAATGGATTGTAATTGTGTTCTCATAAGCGGCGCACCATGTCGCTTGTTCGATTCCGCATGTGCCTACGATTGAGTCAGCGATACACGAGTAATGCTGTAATTGACGTTTACTATGTTCTTGCTCATTGTTGTTGGATGATATGTGTCAAGGCTTGGGCTTGGGAACGGAGGCGGTGATCTCAACAGTGTGCAACTGCACACAGATTAACTAGACAAAATAATGTAAGGAATTCTATAAAAGGCGATTGTAATATGTAATGCCTTATAATGAAATTATGTAAACTCTTCCTATTTTGTTAGCAGATTTTCAAAATATACTATAAAGAGAATATTAAAGTGCAATACCCTGTCATTGTATTGCGTGCATGCATTTTACGATCTTTGCTCTTCATGGACTGAAGAGCAAAGATCGCAAAATTATAGAGGTTACACGTTGCTTGTGGTCAATCCACTGTCTTCGAGCATCCTACCGGCCTGCTACCTTGGCACTCTGGGTACCGGTCTTTACTTTCTTTTCTACTTGCGATTTGACTCGTATGATGATTGACCTTGACCTTTTTTCTTTGCTCTAGAGGTTGTTTGCCTAAGCTTCGTATAACTAGGGTTCACATGCTGATGATCGAAAGAAGACGGGGTATTGATGGTAACTTGCCGGCTCAAACATTCCAGCTAGAGTTTGGAATAGTGCCCTAAGTTTATTTGTAACTTTTTGCTCATATCAAATTCAAGAGAATATGGAGAATACCTTGGAATTCGAATATCCGTTGGATCTCATCTATTTTTAACATCACCGGAATACAAGCTGCTCGAAAAAGCCCCTCAGAACCTGATACAGTTACATTTGGCTACGACATGCGAGCTGTTGCGTGTCTCGGATCGATTTACATTTTTTTTTGACAACTTCCAAACAAGCTACTGTCTCGTGAAGTTTTTTGTCGCTAACAAGGAGGCTCGTGATGAAATTCTTGACATTAGAAGCAATTTCGAGAATATGATAATTGTGGAAAATTGTCGGGTGTTCGGTTTCTTCCTGAGTCGCTTGTTATAAGTAAAGCACTTTGTGTCTGATATATTGTTGCTGTGTTATCTTGTGGTTCTAATATTTACATTTCTTATAATGTATTTTAGATGGTATACTGGGTCAATTAAAGGAGTCCACCAACAGAAATCTTTAGAAACTCTTTCGTGGACTTAGATTCTGGAACTGTAGAACATTGATGTACTGAGGAGTAAGATACCAATATTTAACGCCGTTTGTGCGTCTCTTTAACAGTTTTTATTATATGTGTATGGTTCGTATGGTTTCTTGGTTTAAAAGAAGTATTTATTTTGTACTTTTACACAATCAATACCTCTTTATTCCAATGTCACACACTAAAACCCGTTAGCGATAGGTATGTTAATAAGCAGTTATATTGTGTATAAGTTGTCTACAATACGGAACATGGTTCTTAGAATTTAAACATGGAGTGTATGGGAAAAAGGCGCTGCCTTTATTGTTAGTAGAACAGTAATACTATCTGTGTCACCTGGTATCGAAGTTCGTACGATAACCAAATAATGATATCCTAAACTAATTTTTAACCAGATTGTCCAAGTGACTAATGATTGCGAAATATTGGGTTCGATTCTTGGTTTTTCTATTATTACTACGAGAACGACTGGACCTGTCCCTGGCGCATTTTGGATAAGAAATAATACTCCTCTGCCTAACCTTATAGTGAATATTTTGAATTTTAGTGAAAAAATTAATTTTGGCAACTTACTTTGAATCATATTTTCTTTAATTTAAGCATGTTTCTTAACTTTTACGTATCTTTATAATTTTGAAGGCTGTACTGCATTTCATAGAGAAACTTACATAAAGCAGCTAATCTTCAGTGAAACGTAACTATGTCTGCCTGCTTATCAAGCGGATAAAAGTTTAAACTCACTATCGCTTTTTTGTTCTCAGAAAGCCGTTTACATGGCCAGAGTGCATTGGAGCGTTAATTGAATTAAATAGATATTATTGTGCACGCAAAGCAGAACGATTAGACCGAGTGATGGCACGCAGTGATTTGTCACAGCCGAGGATCGTGGGGTTCCGTGGCTTACGCACTACTTTGACCACGCTCGTACTTCCGCCGCCATTCACTAATCGATCGAGTATCGAATATCACCCACCATTCATCACGAAATCGATCGAAGAATCAAATGTTCAAGATATCGATTTCACGGACACGCTTCCCAAACGTTTGAAAGGTTATCACCGTTAAGATTACTTTTGTTTAGCGGATGTATGTTTTTTCGTAGCTCGATTATATTGGAATTTGGTCAGTACAAATATTTTTCGATTCGGTTATGTAATTGCTTACACTCGATGACTCAAGAACCCGGTTGGCAGCAACAATATTTTTATATTCACTTATTTATTTGTAGAAGAGAACTTGTTCCGTCTAAATGAATAAAATTGATTGCTTATACAAACTGTGCGCCCAAATACTCAGCCATCACAATAAATAAGGGCTTTTGAAGAAAAAAAAAGTATAGAACGTGGACTGTGGATGGACGGCGCGGCGGGTCGGGCGCGGGCAGGCCAGGCCGACCTTGGCGCGCTCTGTAAGACAAGTCGATTTTGTTATTTGTTTATACACAACACTACCTGTTCCCGACACCGCCGTACGCCGAGGTGTGTTCTGTGTATGCGCACGCACACACCGCCTCGCTAGCGCGCCGCCCGCGCTTCCCTCGCATCGATGTCGAATCGCTCAGGTATTTTACGGCGATTTCTGTAATGAACATCGATTTATTGTAGCCATGGTATGCCGCTCAAAAATTTACTTTATAGATAAAACATACGAGCGCGATTACAATCAATTTTATTGAAACGAGACACGCAGAGTATAAAAGGAGCGCATACTCTACTCCAATTAAAAATAAATCCGTAACAGAATTTATATTCCACATCGTTCAATTTAAAACAAATATTTATGGATCCTTAAACTGTAGAACGGCTCGAGCCACTGCGATATGTCGTCGAGATGTTGTGAAATGTCGTTGATGTAATGTTCATATGAGATATGAGCCATAAAGCGTCGTAATAGGAAAATGTAACTAGATCCGGCCGAGGCAGTTTGAAAGACGCGGAAGCCGCCTGCATCTAAACGCTATAAAAATATTTCACCGCGGGCATCAGCGCTACCTGATAGGGATACGCAGTCATTTGTAGTAGCCTCGTGATCCAGAGCGCTACTCGGGCCCGAGACTCGGCTCACTACACAATTTATGTGTAAACCACTGTCAGCATTATCTACTTAATGTGTTTTGAGACACGTCGCTTAGATACCAAACTTCCACGTCTAAAAGGACGCCGAGATTTTTTCGTTGATCCTTTTATTCGTAAGTCGATCGGGCCATATTCGGATAAAGCCTTCATATATCGATCGATGGGGACAAAAACAAACGGAGATGCTGTACAGAAATTTGGTGTGTGACGTGACAGTATAATTGACAAAAAAGTGCTCCGTAATAAATGGCATCCAGAGACGCCTGTCTTTTTTGTCTTCATAAATATTGCCCAATAGGAGTGCTTCGTGACCTCTGTTTAAAATCACTGTTGCGATTACGTCCAGTGATTTAGATGGCCATTACTGGGTCGCCTCCACAGATGGGTGGTTGAATTACAGTCTTCCCGTTTGCTTTGTTGGTTTTGTACCGACGTTAGCTCGCCAGTAATTATGAGATCATGTTTCATAGTTATCTATTGATTTAGAACTGTTCGAAGTCTCAATTATGAATCATCGATTATAGTTCAAATCGAGAGTTATGTGCGACGGTCCTCTATCATCATCTGTTTCCTTGGTCCCAAGAGTTTGTTAACCTCACATCAGTATGGTCGGAGCTATAAATTTGTGTTTTATTAATGTTTTGTGTGCTAACCTTTGCAATACGTTCGTGTTGTTCATTGATTGCTAAATGTTCTGTGTTTTATCAGAGCTATGCCATGTTTGTCGCGGGTCGTAGGTCATCTATAAAACTTAGCGCAATGTGGTAAATGAGGCCAGGCTTCTATTTACTTTAGTGCTACTTGGGGTGTTGATTAACTGCTTTGTTATAGTGACTATTAAACTTTTAGGTAACAATGACCGTAGACGTGTACTTAGATACTGTCGTACTTACACAGTTAATATACATACACTGATGTTTTAATGTTAAACGGAGTAATTTCATACTTTTCACCAAGCAGGGAAAATTTGGGCTAACAGTGATAGTTTTTCAAATTAGTTTTATACTTTGGTCAAATTTGGAATCACGACTAGGAGTCGGGACCTGAAAAATGGTATAAAAGATTTTTTCTTAGATAAAAATAACATGAAGACTGAAGAGATCTTTAACATGAGGCGGTCGCAATCTTTTTTACTGCATAAGTACAACAAAATTTGATGGATGTTTGCGTTTAAAATTCCAAAGAACCCTCAATATCCCTGAGGCTGAAATTCTTATTTCACAAACGGTGCAGAGTTGTACAAGTGCACTAGTACAAGTGTAGCGTTCGCGTGACCGGTCCGACACGATGCGCCTGCGCTATCATACACTCCGTAACGTTCTCACGACATATTTTGACATTTCACTGAACAAATATAGAAGCCATTTTTGACTGGAACGCCAAACATGTGAAGAATGCGAATATATCGCTCCTACACGTTACGTTACTCTGTTTTGACAATAGCCACGTATGTGAGTGGAGTTAAAAGGTCGCATGCTTATGGAGATTTTATAGAGATTGAGGTGAATATTTCGACTTCATATTACCCATTTGTTGATGGTCCAACATTGTTGCGGATCGATAACCATCATCAGTAAGTATATACGCAATACGAGACGGTCGTAAACCTGACCTGAGCGCGACCGCGTCCGATTGTAATATGGCTACTGGAGAACGCTTCGTCTATTTTCGAATCAGATTCCGGAGCAGTTAAAGCCTATATACCGAAAACTCAATCAGTGCCCATGAAATTTACAAGGCAGATAAAATTTAATTTAATGTTTTATCGATAGGTGTGCGGCCGCTGGCATGAGTATGTGTGTGTCTGTACACAGTAATTATGCGGCGGATCGGCGGCGCGGGCGCAGCGCTGGTGGTCCGGCCCCCCCGTCTCATGCCGCGCCGTGCTTTAGAAAAGCTCACTGCATCTGGGAACTCACGGCCGGACATTAAGTATAGTATAGTATTAGTATTGGCTTTCGACTCGGAAACTGTGAAGTATTGTTCATTGTTACACGCTGGACGTGTTTCAAGATTTAATGAAACTCACATGTGTACCTGATTCAATTTTTACTGCGCTCTTGTTGGATCAGGGAAAGTGTGAGAATCGCTCGAAGGATGTTTCCAGTGTGACTCGAGAGCGACGTCCACGGCCATGTCTGCGGCGCGCGATCGTCCCTTTGTCTACTTTTATTTGCCTGTCACTCAAAGCGCCTCACTCGGACGTGCTTTAAGCGCATGACAATGTACTTCATTGTCAGAGGCTTTAGCGACCTTTACAACAGTAAATTTCGTTGTCATGCATAAAACCATGTGTTTATATGGAACACTGTAAGAGAGGTTTATTATGTTTGAAATTGTTCGCTTCGGTGCGTGGAACAATTAACTCTTGACTACAATAGATACTACTATTGAATTATCGGACTTTACACAATTTAAGGCTCTTCCATATTTTATCCTGGTTTCTCCTGTATCGTGGGTACAGTTCACAAATACATGTCACGTGCATAAAAAACCAGACCCGAAACAACTATCTGTAGATCATACAAATTCTAATTGTTCCGTACTGGAATCGAATTCGCGAAACGCAGGGTCGAAAACGAATCGTTTAACCACTATGCTAACCGTGCCGTCAAATATTCGACAACGTGTCTTAAGTGCGTAATTCAAGAGGGTTGAAATTATAAGCTATTAATTTCCATAAATTGATTATTCGATATCGGTATAGTAATTGCTTTTGCAAAAGCCATAACAGTTTGTAAGGCTTCATAAAATATATTCAGTTCATCAAAAATAACCTTGATAATAAAACAGATGTTGTAAAAACCGAAGTGGTGTGTGATTATTGACTTTATGACGACTGACTTGATGGCAATTATCAAATAAATACTGGCAATCACTTGGCGATCCTTTTGGAAGAAATTAATTGCTATCGTGGTGCAATTTAATAACTACAAGTTTTTGGAGATAATACATACAATTTAGCAGTAATAAAAAGGCATACGCAAAACGTTTTTTCTTTAAATTGATTATATCTTTTTACGTAGGCACTACAATTAGTTAACCTGCATGTTTCGGTTTTTCCATTAGTCAGTTTTATTTACACTTCATTAAGCTTCTTGTCGGTTAGTAAATAGACACATTCACAATGTGAATTGTTTGGTTCTCTCTTTGGCTCCCGTATGGCTGTAACAACCCTTTAATCTCTTTAGGCCGTAAACACTTCATTGTTTATACCGACGGACCGTTAGAGTTGTTACACCCTTTGTCTTTAATTGGCGAAATCTCAATTTTTAGAAGGACCTTGCAAACAATTTATCTTTAGCAATAAATAAGCCCTTTACCGGACTAACGGTTTCTCGAGTCACAACAAATGTCGGGTTTGCAGATTTGAAAGTCCCTTTTTGTTTATTGTTTTATTTGCAACTCTTTTTGCGAACCCTTCAGTACCGTTGGATTTCTAGTTTTACGTTAACTGACCCTAATAAAAGTCGGCGCCTTTAAAACACGTAAAATTGCATTGTGCAAAGAAAGTAATAAAAATTGGAAATAGCTAAAAAGTAAATATTAGCAAATGGAATGCTTTAATGTTTGTGTGAATCACTGCTTTGTTTGCCCACAATGGTTTAGAAAGTACATTAGACCTACGAGATTACGGTAACGGTATTTTATGTTTCAAAGTTGCGACATTCGTGCAATTTGTCTGAATTGACACTTTAGATGTTGTCAAATATTGTCATCCTGTTTTATGGACAGGTCAAACAATCGACTAACTGTTTTAGAGTGTCAATAATGCAGCTAACAACTTTGTGTATTGTGCATATTACTGCTTCCTGTCCGGTATTTGTAGTAAAGCATTGATTATCTAGAATGAAACGAGATGAATCCATGGAAGCTTGTGTTTAAACCATCAACCAACAAAACCAAAATGTTTAAAAAATTCAATCTTATGAACAAGTCCTTAGAATCTTCAATCGCTTAATAACACCGAACCAGAATAACAATAACATTTAAATCTGAAAGATAATATAAGACGTAATATTCAACTTGCGGTTTCTCAACCGCAGGCTCCTATCGCTTGCGATCAGGTATGCGGCGTTTCAGATCCAGCTGATAAAGGGCGATGGAGTTCGACTGCAAAAGATTCATTGCGAATTGACAACGCATGGAGCAGAGGTGCTAAAAGTACGTAACTTACACTGGAGGAAACAAGCGCAGATGAAGATTAGATACGCAACGCTACAATTCTTGTTTAGAACAGGATCAAGTGATATGGTGAGTTCATTGTGATTTATGTGTGGTTAAACCAGTAAAATGTTAGGGGTTTGTAAATTTAAATAAAAAAAAATGTTCAAAAAGAGATAACGTATTTAGTGTTACCTCAGATAGACACCGCTAGTCTTTAGCAGGTTATAAAAGTATACGTAATAAAATTAACGTAGTAGCTTTAGCAAAACAGATTTGCAAAAGGAATTTATCCTATCTTATAAAACTTGTTATTTCAAAATACAACTATTCACGCTTTATAGAATACATTCTGACAATGCTGCGACTGGCTTTGAATTAGACTTAGTTTTGAGGTCACACAAGTCTCAACGACAAACGTGGATATTTTCCCGAGTGCGTGACTGTTTCCGAGAACACATATCTTACAGTTAGCCTTACTTGATCCTAGTTTTAAGTCCCTACGTTTTCAGCACGTAGTCAAACAGTGTGTTCGTAAGAAAATAAAAGAGAGCCTAAGTCGTATTATCGTAAATATGTTTTCCAAATATTACCGAGACGTTTACTTTTCGTGTTGACTTTCGACGCTTCATTAAGTTTATTCCAAACCTGTGTTTGTGTATGACGACGACAATGGTTCTGCATACATTGGATTCCGTATATCGGGATAAGGGGCTCAATATTTGCATTTAAAACAACTGCACAACGTCATAAAGCTTTTTTTACGTATTATGCAATGTATTTACATAGAATTTATTAATGTTATGTACAAATAATTTCTCACGTGAGTAATTTGCTCGCTTCGTATGCATTAGCATCTCAAGCTGTACGTTAAGTGTTCCAGGTCGTGGGGTGCAATTACGCAAACAATATAATAGCATTGTGTCAGCCCAGTACTGATGTCCATGCCGGCTTATTTACTGCCACACATCGCCACGAAGAAAAGAAATGTCAAGACATCCTCTTGTGTTGCGATTATCGTGTCTGATTCGCTTGGAGCTATGCTCCACGGACTAGGAGGCTCATACATAAGCCCATAAAATATGCTTCGCTACGGGGAGAAGACAGTAAACAGCCATTATGCTTCATGTATCTTTTGAAGAGCGGCTTAGGTAGCAGTTTCACCATAGTGGTAATGGTAAACGTAAACGTAAGTGAATATTTTGCGCACCATACTTCAACTAGCATGATTTAAGTGAACAAGTTTTGTGAGGCCAGAAACCGGATTGAATAAAAGGTTTTTCTGAATCTCACCACATTCGAAAATTATTCCCATTTTAGTATATTCAGTGAATGACGGTCGCTGTCTATTGTTTCTCGTAACGTTAGCAAGAAATGAATCATGTCATGAATGACATCCACAGAGATGAATGGCATCCAGTCTAGTCACACCAAATTTAGTTATTCTTAAGGCCTTCTCCCAAAACAGGTTTCGATTTTTATGAAACATTACCATTTTCAAGGAGGCCGACTGTGTAGTCTTGTCAAGTGCCTTTTTTTCTAAATTTTAGCGTATCACGAAGACAAATCTCACAGCGGAGCCTAGAGCCCGCTCACACCGGCTTCTTTATCCTTTCCACAAAGGACGTAATAACCATATCAAACAGCGTGTCCCTTTGCTGTGTTGCATACATATCGCCGGGTACGAGCTACGCGACGCCTTTATTCTGTATTAAAATAAAGAAATGCGTTTTGTTTCCGTTGGGGCGAGGCTTCCATACCTAATGCTTAACCGAACACGGACTCTGAATACCTGACGCGTTCTCAAATAGACACGACTGAGATTGGGTATGACTTCACCTTTATGTCTTCATAATTGGGACACCTCCGGCATTTGTTTGTTTGGCTTACCTTTTACTTGTTCTGTACTCGTTAAATTCTTTATCAGTATGATAATCTAGCGATAATTATAACAAAAACACATTTTCCATATTTTAGTCACATATCTGTATAATTCTTTATCATTTTGGTATCAGGTCGTAAAGCTAATGGGTTTCTATGGAAGGCTCATTATTTTTGTGTTGATAATATTTATATGTGACGTGGGGGCAGGTAAACGTCACAGAGCATGCTTCGTATCACTGTGCTTACCTACGTGAGGGGCATGAGAACCATACAGACCGACCCCGCACATAATTTTAGTGGTCTCGTCCTTTGTACCCGGTCGTCATTGTTATTAAAGTAATCACGGCCGCCCTCCATCATGCTCCAATCGAAACATTATGGGATATAAACAAAAGAAAGCAAGAGGAATTCAATGAAAAGCCATTATGTCGCCGCGGAGGGCACTCGACGAGCCTGTTGTCTCAATATTTTTCTTGGTGGATGGAGTTGACGCGTCATTCTCTCGCGTTCGTTCAAAAACGCCGCGTGGAATTTTGAAGGGCTCTCGATAATGGCCGATATTTACTGCCTTTAGATAATGTTATTTAAGCGACGGTCGATTGAATTATGGTAAATAAAACGTGAATAATTGTCACGTGTTATTCCATATGGACTCTTTGTGTAATGCTTCATTCATCGATGGGTTTTTGGTTTCGACATGAAAGATTAAGGTTAAGTGTTGGAATATGTTAACGAATGAAACAAACGTGAACAGTTCAATGATTAAATTATTATTCTGCCAAAAACCAAGAATATCTTTCTATATATGTATATTGTCTAGTAGTTTTTTTCCACGCCATCCAGTGAGATTATTGGAGGTTTTATTTAAAAAAAGCGTATATATAAGTGGCACCGGTTCGAGGATTTGGATTTGTGACACATTATTGAGATAGCCACGTGTGATCCGACGGACGGTTAATGCGTTTACAGTCGGCACTTTTGAGTTGCCGTTAGGAGTCTCTCTGACCATGTCAGATTAATCGTAGGTACCATCCTAGATTTGGTTGTGAAGAATATTGTTAAATATCGATACCATAGTCTATAGGAATGTGAGGTGCAACAAATAAGGCAGTATTGATTACCTTAACAAATAATTTTGAATGATTTGATGTTATGAATCATTTTGAAAGTGAATTCATAGAAGAAGCAATGCCAGAAGAATTGGCAACATCATTCATCGGACTTATTTACATAATATATGTATATGATGAAAATGATGTAAATGATACTTTTTATTGCGTATCATTTGTAAAGTAAGCAGACATTGTTGGAAAAGAATCATCGCTTATATATTTTAAACATTTTTAAGGTGCATGAAGGCAGCATTCATCCAGAATGAACTGATAATTTAAGTATACATATTATTTTTGTTTTGTAGCACTGGGTTTATATGAATAGAGCTTTCATAAAATTGTATACATTATTTTAGCTCCGAGAACTAAGGAGTTTTATCAAGACAGCTGTGTTTAAACTGGCTACTAATGTTAATTCCGTCATTTCGGAATCACCAAAAACCAACTCATAACTTAAATATTGTTTAATTAAATATAGCCAAACATCCTATCCTACTAGGCAAAGTTTTATAACAAAAAAAGAAATCAATTAAGTTTTATCAAAATATCTTAAATGGCAATAATACCTAATTTAGTGAGCCTGTTGATACTTATCTAGATTTTACGGCAGACTATTTTAAACATACAAAATTATTCTAAATTCCGTCTATAAAGAATAATAGCGCAATAAAATGTTAAGTATATTCACAGACGAAACTCGGATTTAAATGGAATGGTCATGTTTAGAAACTCATAAGAATATTGTGCCCGACAAAAATGCCAACCGTTCCTGCGCACAGAGAATGCTTTGAACCAACTATACTCGTAAATTGGGAACGTAGCAATTTCAGATTGTATCATTTGTAGGCAATTTAGGCTTTGAACGAATGTTTTATAGCTTTATGTGAAAAGAAACTAAATTAATTGCCTTAAGCGTTTCAAGAAAAAACGACGACGAACCATTAGATAACGACACAAATAGAGAATTCAACTACGAAATGTCATAGACATATGCAGATACATGTAAATTTATGTACACGTGTTTGATAAGTAATTTAACAGTAGCTAGAGAAACAGTCAATATTTAGATATCTCTCGAACTGTTCCACTGTTAATAGGTTACTGAGTCATCTGTCGTTGCGAAACCTCCCAAAGGATTTGCGAGTAACAAAGACACTAGTTTGTGAAAGATCTGCAAGTATTTATGTTATTGTTTACGAGTTTCGCGACAACCCTTTGTTTTGTGATGTTGATGTAGAACAATGAAGTTTTAACTGGTAAATGTTTATTGCTGCTGGATTGCGAATTGTCTCGAATGGGTTTGTCTCCATCGAAAAGTATTGTCGAGTAATAGAGTGGTCCCGTTAGTTTTATGTTACAGCATGATTTATGATCCAGTTACTGGGATGTGAATATTATGGGTTTTTTATTGGTGTCGTTTAACCTGTAAAGAAATAGGCAGTTGTGTTCGGATACCTATAAATGGAAGTGGTTTGCATATAAAAAGTAATCTATAATAATAAAATTTTCCGCTTTGTAATCTGATGATGTGTGAAAAATTTGCAAAATTATGTGCTACCCAAATAATAAATATTTTATTGTGTGCATTAAATTATGTTTATAATTTAGTATACTTCATTATAAATCTTAGTTTTGATAATTAAAACAAAGTATTCTAATTTATATCATTAACATGGATTAAAATCTGGGTATGTTTAGTAATAAAATAATTATTAATGGAGTGTCTTGAATTTTTAATTTGTATTTAAAGTAGTTATGTTAATGTATGAACGCGAGTTACCCGTGTATAATCATTTTTGGACTATTTAAGCCTATGTTCAACGATCACCTAACAGATGATTAGAATGAAAACTAACGTTTTTCACACAAAAGATCATTGTAAAACGCCTGATTTCTTCTTAAACGGCTGTTAGGTTGTCGGTGAACTTGTATTAGAATATTTAATTAACTTCCAAGAAGAGTATTATGATAGATAGAGATGAGAGTGACATAAGTAAAATATTAAATTATGTAGCCGTCAAATCATAACAGAAACATAATTTTAATACAGATTACAAATAAATTCTAGTAATACGAAATGGAAAATGATTTATAACAAAAGATTTTTTCATATCTAGCTTTGATTGTTTATCTGTCTGTACGTTAGTTGAATGCGATGTGAACATCTCGCGATATCGGCAGGATGGCTGTCTCACCGTATCTAACGCTTTAATCAAAACATGTCAAATAAATATTCCAACCGCTGTTACATTCTAGACAGACGGAGCTTCCAAATGTGGACTGAATATACCTAATATAATATTTTGGTATGTATAATAAATAAGGAAGCAAGTATTTTATAAAAATCAGGTGAAGAAAAATAAATGGGAGAGCAAAATCTCTTCGTTAAGAGTATTGGGGCAGGAATCAGCCTCCGAGACAAATCGCTAGAAAATAGAAACCAGAATAAAATGTATGGAATTGATGACATGAAATTTATTAATCACGTGACTTTTTAACAGCTTTTGTCAATTTAGTAAATTTTGCAACAACAATTTTGATACAACGGGTTATCGGGTAAACTTAAGTTTACCCGATAATTAAATTTACAACTTAAAATTTAAATTTTAAGTTGTAAATTTCGAGCAAAAAATTTTATAACACGATTAGCAAAGATTTGAGAATCAAAAGTACATACCTTGAAATGTAAAATAACAAATTCAAATATATCCTTAGTAAAATTGTTTTATTTAAAGAAAATTCTAGCCCCAAATATAGTTTAAGGTAAAATGGCAGGATCCATAGTGCCGACCTGTATCAGGAATCGCAGTTTTTGTAGAGCATAGCTACAATATGTAGCCCTGCTTATCCCTTTAAGGATCATAATCGTGATGTAGTTACTGACTTAGGAGCACAAAAATAACCTGTTTCTCCCGACGCTCCACAACTTGGGCGGTATGATAAGCGTCTGATATCGTCTACTCTATGGTTTTATTTTATTTCTAAATTAGCATGGGAACTAATTGGATTCTTAGTATCATGATCCCGTACTCTTATAACAAATTGTGGAAGAAGATTAGTAAGAATTTATAGAGCTTATTTTTAATTTTCAGGTGAATAACATTGAATCATATTTCAAAGCTCTTGGTTTTTCTATTTGTCACCGAAGCCTGTCTAATTTTGACACGAGCTTCCTAATCGACGGTTACAATGGCCAGTTGTGGAGGAACGTGGCCATCATCATCATCATACTTGACTAACGATGTTGGGATTGTGTACTGTTCATCTTCTTTTGATTTTATTACTCGGAATACCCTATTATTTGCTGGGAACCGGTCGGCCAAACACTAGTATCATAGATGATTTCATATTTAGGTATGTAATACATTTAGAATCTTGTATTCAGAAATTCGTGTGAATGTCCTTGGAAAACTTTCTGATTGCGTACGTGCTTCCTACTTCTACGAATTTCTCGCATAAAATCACTGTATGAACGGTAAATAATATCAGAGTATACGTGATTTACATATTCATATAACCAGGACCTAAGCGAAGTAAACTCTATTTTTGTTTATTGCGTACTTATAAACCCTAGCATTAGTAGGCAGATACACTCTCAGAAAATCCATTAGTGTACCCATCGCCGTACTGTAATCAAATAACCAGTTCTAGTCCAAAGGAATAAGTAATTCATAAAAACGTCCCCTGAGTTAGGTCTTATATCAATATAATTATATCTTCAGACTTCGCGTTATAGTTTATCTTGAAAGCTCTGGAGGCGATGTATCCATTTTCTTATAAAGTTCTTTACAATGTAACCGCAGAATCGCCTTAAGCTACTAAATGCTACTATAGACATAAAATATAATGCTTTTTGTGTCTTTACTCCGGGAGGTTTATCGCTTCCTAAATCAAACCTTAACATCGAAGCTATAAAGTTTGGAATGTATCGCAGTTGATCCATAATACTACGTACAATTTGTTAGGGCGAGTTTACACAGGACCCGAAGTGCAACGTCGAGACAAACATTAAGCTTTGTGCTGCTCATGGAAAGGGTAAATATTGACCCTTTACTTCGGAGAAAAATGCGTTTAGACAACAGGCGAGCCGCTGTGTACTGTTTTAGTTATTGGTATTAGGCTCGGGTACTGGAGAATGCCCACAGCTATTGTTGCCGCCTATTATATTCGTTGTTTAAATTTCGGTTTTGATAGATGCCGACACATGCGTTGGCGGTCGATACAAAACTGATTGAGCCTTAATTATCGGAGCAATAAAAGACTGTTCATGTTTGTTTTGAACGGTAGTCGCGAAGTTGCCTTTAATAGTTTTGGGTTAACCTCGAGAAGGGTGCATTATCATGGTCAGGTATTTCTTATCGTGGACGTAAAAGTTGTTTAGGTAGTGACTATGGTAACTTAACCGATGTAACTTAAATATCAGGTAAGGTCCACAAAGAATCTGATGTCGATGATCATGCTAGCTACAATATCTAAAGTAGCGTTTTAAAAACATTAGTATGAGGTAGTCTCATAATTTTTTATAAAAAAGTTTTATACCTGTATCCTCGATAAACGTATTTTTGCAAGATTCAAGAACCACTTGCAATTCAAAAGAAATATGACTGTGTTAAATAAAGCTACTACACGTCAAACAAGTTCCACTTAAAAATAGTTTTCGTGATCTTTATTCAGTTTCAACTTCTTTTTCTTTTATCATAGCTTCTATAAAAATGGTCTTCAGTTGACAGTTATCGAAGATTTCCTCATTGTCCCGCTAATCGCCATTTTCCCCCGTTACGCGGTTTACAACCACTGGCCGGACTATTATAATCGTGGTGAATGCGAAGTCCACTTCATTGTGTAGACAAAGGCAAAGAGTGGGTATCTTTGAGGGCTGGATCATTGTGTTCAGCCTTGGCGTATATATGCTAAATGGTCGGATTGTTTCCTTCAGTGTGGTTACCATCAGTTCGAAAGGTGTCGGATAGTTCTAAAATATAGATACGCTGAGTATTTCGAGCCTTACAAATTGTGTGTGCTTTCTTTTTCAAAGTAGACTACATTTATCCTCAATTACAAGATATAAATTGATTGAGTTTATGAACATAAACGTATTTGTGGAAATATATTATACTATAGGATTTTTCCTGTGTCCTGGGTACAGTTTACAAAAATACATGTCACATACACACACAACCAGACCCGAAACAACTATCTGTAGATCATACAAATATTTGGTCCGTGCGGGGATCGAACCCGCGACACATAGCGCAGAAAGCTAATCGCTTAACCACTGCGCCAACCGTGTCGTCATACATTAAACCTACACTACTGCAGTAGGCATATTACTAGTCCTTGATAACTGGACACTGATATAATACAGTAGCGTATAAAAATTCAGGAATATCCTGTCAAGGATGGAGTCGCTACAAACACAAGGAGTGCATCGGCTATATTGCCGTCATAAACTCGGTCACCTCAACAATATAAAGTGACAGTGTCCATTCACACGGGCATCCTAAAATATTTATCGTCTGCCAATGATTTAACATTAGGAAGTGATGTAAAGCATACATTGTGCTACCTACGTCATCGCAGTAAAATGTAATAATGGTACCAGAGTAGTATCGCACCTTAAATTCCGTGGAGTACAGAAGGAAGATAGGTTTGTTAACATGTGTGGGTGTAAAATGTAAATTACGTTCACAAAAAGTTTAGATTATGTTATGCATATGTATGTATAGGAGTTGGTTTGACCAGAAACACAATATCTAGAATCATTTTAGATGAGAACCATTTTGAAACGTATATTGTATTCAACTGTTTTTATCCTAAAACTATTTTATTCTATTTTTTCCCAGAGCATATTGAAGCATAGATTCTTAACTCAAGTGTTACATTATCATCCTGCCTATAATTAGGATTTCCGTTACACATGATGACTTAATTGCAAACAGTGTCAGTCTGGATGTCTGAGTTATTAATACACCAGTTTTTATCGTTGTTTCCGAGTACCATGAACAACGCAGAATTCTCTATCTCGGATCAGATTTCATCAGGTGTTAAAGAACCGCTTTAAATAGTAACACGTATTTTTCCAGCTCAATTTATGTCTTCCATTTGCATACATATATTAAAAAACAAGCATTCAAAATTAAATTTATACTGCGATTCTTACTGATATGAAAATGATAAGATCGTAAAATCTAAAAGTTATGCGTTGAGGCGTTATTAAAGGAAACACATAATTAAAAGTTCCAATGAAGTTGTAAATTTCACTGTAGATAAATTTTGTTTTGCGTAAATGTCAGACGAAGATCGACTTGTGTATCGGTTATTGTAACATTTTGTGTTATATGGCCACCTGTGACTATTAAAATGTTTGTTGCCATTTAAGGTTTTTATTTATTAGCAATTTGAAAAACTTTCTTTCCGTTAATGAGATTGTGATAGTTAAATTAATTGAATTGTCGAATTTTTTGTTTTTCAATACAGGCCTAAAATTTAATTTCTATATATTTAATTCATGCTGCTTAACATAAATTAAATATATAAAAATTAAATTTATGTTTATCAAACGTTTTTTAATACCTACACGAAATATAAAGATTAAGCCGCGATGACCGTTGAACTCTTTTCTTTGGCAGAGTAGTATCTTTGGTAACTCAAATAACGTTTACACTAAATGTACTAGTTTAAATAGTATTCACAGACTTTTACATGAGATAGCCTCCTAAAAGGGCAAACCATTCACCGCTAGTGTTCTAGTTGTAAAAAGAAACGGCGCGAGTAGTTCTCAGCAACACAGCTGTTTGACGTTCTCATAAGGAGACAAAAAATCAACAGTAGGTAATATAGTTACAATGACAATTTAATTGTTACATGCCAGCTAGAACCCAAGCATATGTTAATATATGGACTTTGATGTTGAGAAGAATAGAATAAAATTATTTTTATTTTAAATACACCTGTTACAAGTATTTTTAAAACGGAATTTAATAGAACTCTAGTTGCACGGCTTTAAAAAATTGGTCCTACGAAGAAGAATCGGCAAGAAACTCCATGAGGAAACGCCAAGGCAAGTGACATTGATGATATTGCTATTTCTTAACACAATGTACCTGCTAAACCTACTCATGGTATATCCCACATCATTCCCATCAACGTTAACCCAACCAGGTTGCTACCGGTATGTGTCGGAAAAGTCAACAAACTGAAGTCCCTTCGACTTCAGTTTGATGGGCAGCAGAATCTTTTGGTATTATGCAGTAGTGTGATAAGATCGTTCTAAGACTGGTTTTCTAAGATTTGCGCAAGTCCGTCTGACTTTTAGCTTCAAGACATTCAAAATATCCTGTATGCGTGATACGTATGTTTGGATGAAAGGATGAGCAGCAGCATCATTCACATAGGTGTCACTTTTATGTCACAGGGCTCTATAAAGATCTTCATGGCATATTCAGCTAAGTCGCAGGCCGCCGTGGTGGACTAAAGCCTAATCCGCATCGTAATGGGTCAGTAATGGGCAGAATTATTTTAATAGACCTCTTCGAGCTGATGTAAATAAAGGTGCTTCCTTAGTGTCCATATTTACAGGTTTATGAAGGTATGCTGAACACGTCTACTGTTTCAACCTTTCATCACTTTTATCACTTTATTGCTTTGGTAGTTTCGCAATAAACTTAGAGTTACACCTCCCACTTAAGATTCTCTCTTCAATATATGAAGACATAAAGCTCTATAGTAACTGCCTAACAGTATTGTACCATTATAGACGATTATTTTAACACGTTATGTTTTATTCGGTAATGAATTTAACAGGTATTAAGCTATTACCTTACCTTGTATGAGACAAGTTATGAGTGGTAGTAAGTGGTAGCCGATTTAGTTAACGACTGTCCACAATTTTTGTTTTAAAGGAAACTTTGTAGAAGCTTTGCAATTATATACTATGATAAGTTTAATGAAAATGACGGCCTATAAATGAATATAATGTCTTCCTATGTTTTAATGCATTACGGTTCATATGGATTTTTTTCATAATATGGTATTAAAAGTTAAGCATTTTAAAATAAATTTTTTATTCGTTTTGCAACAGTATAGTATGAGTAAGCACCTGAATGTTACACTATTTTTTATATAGGTAGGTAACTATATAAAAAATTGTCAAACGTTAAAATATCAATTTAAATTAAGATGAAAGTTTCTGCCGGTGAACAATAGAGACCTATTTTAAAGACAACATTAGACATTCGTTTAAAAACATTCTTATTTTAGTTTAGATACAAACAAACGATTCTGCGACGTTCGATTCGATCCGTCCAGCAATATGTTAGGGCCGGGGCTTACTTTGAAGATAAATTTACAAATGGTAGCGGCGCCGCGCGGTGACATCGCGCTTGCGCGGCGCAGCGGCGCAGACGCATTGTCGCAGCTGCGGATGGGTTGTTAGCGACTAAATATAATATGGATTATATCAAACAATTTCATAGAAATTTGGGTTACAGGTTGTTCAAAGTGATACTTCTCTTTGATAAAGCTAGTAGTGACTTCAAAAGGCAGGGTAAAGCTGTTGTAAAATATCATGCGTTGAAGTTGGGAAGTCCAAATATGAACCATTTAAAGTGGAAATTTATGGTCTACATCTAATCTATATGTTTAGGTACCATTGGCATCTCCAATACTCGCGAGTTGGTATCTACAGAAAAAAAAAATTGTAAGGCTAAGTATAAGGTATTTGTTTTACCTGCCCAATCTCCTCCACTTAAGTAGTTCTATGGACTCAAAATATATTCCACCCTGACCTATTTGTGACTTTACTTATTCAAATATGCACTATGCTTTCGTAAGTATATGAAAACCCATACCTGTCGACGCAGACGCAGTGCTGACTGGATTTTTAAATGAGCCGTCGAGTCTCACCCCCTTGTCAATTCGGGTTTCTGCCAATGCATTCGGTCGAACAAACAAATAATTCTAGAACACACAAGATTTTTTTTTTGGATTTTGAATTAGATAAAATATAATTAAAAGTACTGTATTTAAATGCTTGGTTATAGAGTTGTTATTATAACTTCTAAATAGAAACTTTAATGCTTGGTGTCATTCTGCTTGGAATAGATTATACCTATATTAAAGAATACATTTAAAACTTAAATAGACAACAAAAACGTAAAATATATATCTATTGTAAAGAAAAACGCATGAAAAGGAAACGATACTTTTATTTTTTATGTAGAAAAAATCCATTTCTATTTATGGCAATACTTCGTAGCTCGCTGGTCGGGTGTGTTACCTGTCGAGTCGTGTCTAAACCGATATTCGTTACGCGACTGACTCCCGTTTAGTGCTGACACATTGACTATTATTTCCATGAATAAAAAGTGACTTGACCGTTCCCGTTGACATTCGGGAGCTGGTATAATAAGTAGGAATTTACATTTCATCGGCTCATACGTCCCTCCGTTGTTTCTTGTGTTTTAAATTTTAAATGTACCCTTCGTTGAAGCGACGGATCCACTATATTATCTAGAAAATATTTTCATGTCGAAGTTTAATTTAAAAAGTTGACGGGTAAAAATAATGGTTACATAACCTTTAAAATTTTACATTATAACCCGTAAAGTGAGCGCGTTCTACGCTCATTAATTACATACTCATTTATGCATGTAGAGCTGAGCTTGAAGACCCACCCGCGCCATCGTCGCTGCTCTTTAATGAATTTTTAACAAAAACTTAATTAAAAATCGTATCTCGCGTGTTCGAAGGAAATGAACTCATTCTTTGGACTCGCTGACTGACGGGCGAACTGACGGGCCCGTCATTATGAAGAGCGTCCACTGTATCTTGACCCGTTGTGCCCCCTGTTGCATACATAAAATTGTGGCCCCCGGCGGAATCAGCGTGCAGTCAAAGGTCAACTTGCACTGGCGCAAGTTGTATGTTTTGGAAATTTTGTAGTTGACGAGGTATGCGGTAAATGTTATTACGCACTTAATTATTAATTATTGGTTCACGTAACGTTAACTTCGGTTGAACTATAATAAGTGTTAATATTAAGCAAATTTACGGTATAAATATTTGTATTTTTTTTAAATAGTCGCATTAAACTTTTATTCAGTTTTGAAATATATTCAAGAGACTGCTAGAGTCACAGAGCGAATAACCTATCACAATACATTGTAGAACAATGTGCATCTTCCAAAACCAACACGGCGAAGTAAATGGAAACTCATACCGAGCATACAGGTTTGATGGTAATTCAAATATTCTATTGTATTCGAATCATATCGCATACATCGGTAAGAAGGGCTTGTAAACATTTTTTCACGTTCTCTCTAGGTGTATTGAGGTGGCAAAAAGTGTAAAAAGCCTCGCATGTAGGTATGAAGACGCTGGCTTCAACAAAACCAACACGGGGCGGCCACAAATTGGCGGTTCAGCGAGACGGGCACGTCGTGACTGCGCCGCCGCCGCCGCGCCGCGGGCGCATCCACTTACCGTGGACAGAACATGAGCGGAGCGGCCAGCGGGGACCATCTGTGGAAGCGTAAGAAGTAAGAAGCGTATATACTCTATTTAAACGTGAATAAACTAATTTGAAAAAACACGGTTTAAAGTGACGGTTTTTAAAAAGAAGGCTGTTGGATGTGGAGCAGATGGACACCGCAATCTAGGAAATATAGCCAAAGTTTTTTGGTAAAATAATGGCGTAAACATTATTTATATGTGTTGCTGTTGAAAAAACCTGTTACTGTAATAGCATGACAGTGACTAAAATATGTCGTTGGAAATATTCTATTCAGAAGATTTTAATACCGGGGAATATGAATCACAAATAATGAAATCAAAGCCAACCACATAAAATATGCGTCGTTAGAAGTACGTCCTAATAATTCAAAAAGTGTAAAATTATTTATTACACGCACATAAATTGTGTTAATAGACAGCGCAATAAGGCCGCACCCTTAGGAGTCCAGTACGATTATTTGCTCAGTAATGGTAGAAATCCATTAAACAAGCTCCTTTTAGTGATTGAACAAGTACAAAGACTAGAATGCATTTTTGAATTGCATCCAGCCAATTTACAGGCACTAAATTGCATAGCATGGAAATGCGAATCCTTTTTTGGACCTTTTTCTCGTATTGCGAAATTAATTTGAGTGCTGAATTATATTTAATTCACTCAAGTTGATTATTGTGAGAATTTATATTGAGTTCTTTATTTTTTAATTGTTTTATTTTCGGTTTAGGTGAAACAGAAAAATCTAAATCCTGGCGGAATGCCCGCAGTACAGAATTAAGTAGTATTTTTAAAAAAGTAGTCACGGTACGAATGTTGTTAGTGTTATAGTACAATAAATATAATAAAAAAAAAGCACTCGAGGTAATTTATTTTATAAAATAATATTTTAATCACACTGCAATAATACAAATACAAAAAAAAAAACAGTCAAAATACACTTGTATTGTAAACTAAGCTGTTTTTTATATCAACCTAAGACAGCACCCGTCTACCGTACCATCCAAATGTTTAAGTTTTAATTTTATAACCAACCATTTTGATTTGAACCCCAAACTGTCTACCTTGAAAGGCATAGAGATGCTATAATGCGTTGTCATGTCAACCGTTTAACAACGAAACGTTTAATGTTTCTCATAAACTTACATCCTGCATTGTTATGACATAGTGACCATCACAGAAGATGGTAGTAATTTTTAAGTGTTGTTTTATAACCCACGGTTAAGTCATTTTGACCTCGCACTGTCTTGTATCATAGTAAAATTTACTGCCGATGAAAAATATTACGGGATCTTAGTAACAGATGCTTTATTTCGCAAGAAATGCCTCGATAATTTAGTGGGCTCTTACAAATATAAGGCGATAAAATACTCATTCCTACTCACGGGCCTCTGTCACGCTAGTAGTTAAACAATATTTATGAATACAGATGCATCTTTTATTGTCCAGGCTGCAGAAATAAGGAGGTTTAATAATGATGACTTGAGGTTTAAAGTAAACAGAGAGCTGCTTAAATTGTCGCTTATCGTAATTGTTTTTAATGACGCAGATGCTGAAGGGTTTGCTAACGTTACATTAGACTGCATTCAGTATGAAGTTAAGTTGAATGGCAGTATAGACTTTATCATGTTTGTGGGCGCGGTAGTATTTAATGCTGCTTTAAACTTTATTCAAAGTAATACTCTTTAAGTACATTGCGTTAAAGTCTAAGCTCGTGATGACATTCTGACGATTTTTATCGGAGGAAATATAGTTAGAAATTATGAAATTCCATATGACATTTAATTGAGTTAAGATGGTTTCAGTCTTTATCTGTGATGTTCTATTTCTACCAAAAATTGTTTGTGAGTTATTTTTTTTGAGATTCGTTATTGCTGTTGGTTTGTCACACGAACGGTGCGTTAATAAGTTAGTCGGTATATTTACTTTGGATATTTCAAATAGGTACTGTGAACATGACCCGGGTACGTCTTAAAACTGCGGCCAGACACCGGAGGACGGGCAGCAGCGTCCTTTCACTAATCGGTGAGCCACTGCGATCCCCAAGCCGCCTGCCAAGCGTGGGGATTATGGCAAACCCCCCCCTTGAGGGAGGCCTTCGTTCAGCAGTGGACGTCTTCTGGCTGATGATGACTGTGAACATGCGTGTTTTGTGTCGCTTGTTCGAAATATGCAGCTTTACACTTTAACAATATTACAATTAGTTCCACGACTTGTTCATATAAAATACCGTATGGAACGCGTATGTTCAAAAGTCATCAGAAAAGCCTGTACAAAAACTTCATGAAACTAGCAAAAAACGATCACATACATTGCGTAAACTGTTCCATTACAGTTTGATTACGAGCACGCAACGAGCAGTGTTTTGTTCAGCAAAAAAGCACAGTGTACGACCGTCACCGGACTTCATTTACATACAGCGACCATAAATTCTCGTTTGTAAGAACACACTGGCACTTTTATTGTGCAGTCTTCGTTGGCAGCAAAAAACTGACAGTTTTTTTAACGAGATAGACCACCGCTACATGGCGACCTTTGATCGCGTCTATACAAATATTAATTCTTCGCATGTTGAAGCAGTGAACTAATCGTTTTTTATTGGTCACGGCGCTTGTACGGTCGTGAGGTTTTTATGTGGGAGGTATTGATTCTATAGGCAATTTGACGAGTATGGATATGCATGAAACAAGTATTACTTGTGTATCTGATTTAATATCGTGCCCGCATGAAAAAGGACGTAAGTGCCTTAGTGTGGGATTTTGATTGGAATACCTGATTTGAATCGATGAATAAATAATATTGAATCACACACTAAAAGACTTAAAGTGTGAGATGAAATTGTGCGATAAGAATTCTTAATGCGATTTTAATGCAGTTATCACTTGTCACTGCGAACAAATTGTTTGCAGTCTTAAAAAAAGAGGATTGTAATATCAGAACACATGTCCTGATATCAGAATCGAATATAAACGTATGTTGTTTTAGAAATGCTGATAAGGAGCACTTTAGCGATCAAACCCTTTCCTTTTGTTTTTATTTCGGTGTCGTAAAGATATAAGTAACATGCGTAATGGAGCAAATATTGTTTCGTCGCGAATGAGTTTTGGGGTATTGTTTAAACATTTCGAGTATTTGTGTAAACAATATAACTGGTGTACGTTAGCATTTGCAAACTCGTAAACAACAAATGGGCAATGATCATCGGAAACAGTAAACATTGTTTAATTTTATAATATACAGACGCGCACACTGCGGGTCGAGGAATGGCCGTTTACACAATTCCAGTTTGCGAGAGCGCGCTCATATTTTACGTTTGATCATCAAAAGCGTTGTAAAATTGATTTATAACAACCTCAGAGTGATTGCAGCGTCAATATATGAACGGGAATGCTAAAATTGTATGAGATATTCAATGAACGTTCATTCATTTGTTAATTTTGTACACCACTGTAATATTTAGTGGCAGTAAATATTACGGCTATAAAACAGTCGAGAATGCTCTTAATATTTTAGCTCCCGTTATTTTAAACGTTGGATTTTTATGTGTTTTAACATAATATCGATTATGGCTATAGAAAGTTATGATATACATTTGTACAAAATTGTTTATAAACAAAAAATATTTATCAATCTTGTCTGAAATTAGAGAGTATATCTTTACAGCAAGGTTACAAATATTTTAAAACATTTGGAATACAAATTTGTCTGCGAACCTGTTTTCGGATTGTCTGTCTGGGTATACCCTATAATCATGTGATTTTTCGATGGGCATTCGAAAATAAATCAGTAATAAGTTTAGGAATACACCATCAATCAACATTTTTCGTTGTGGTTTCATCACGTAATGTATTCCCATTTAATTTTATTAAGGAATATTGTTATTCTGTAGTTATGCGGTTCGTATAATGGATTAAATCCATCTCTTCTGTTAAGACTACAGCAAATTATTCGTCAGTCAATGCGTCGGCGCGGCGCGCGGCGAAGATTTTAAGGGTCGTCCTGATCCTCAAAATCTTCAAAACAGTATAAATTTTAAACTGAGCGTTTAGGTCACTACCATTTCATGTGTCCAGTTTGTCCACTAAGTTTATAAGGAATGTTTTCTTCCAATAAACAAAGCTGAAAATCACGTTGTCGTTGTCTGCCACATCTGTTGTGTGATCACTTGTTCGGATCGCGAACAGTTTTATGTGGGTATAAATACTGGCCGATCTGTCCCCGTGGTCGCTCGCTTTGCGAAAGGTTGCCTTTATTATGTAACGTACGAATGATATGAATGCGATTATAGAAAAAAAATTACAATACCCACTGTGTTGTTTTAATTTTATTTTTTCTAAAATCTTATCGCTATATCATGAATACAGAGAAAGTGATGTTCTGTAAAAGCAATCCTTCTGTTTTAATTGTTCTATTTTACATTGTATACTCTTCCATCTAAATTATATGAAGATTCAGGTAAACCATAGACAATAAATAGTTGGCAACACAGAGTTTTCAAAACATAAATTCGAAAGACCAAAACGTCTTCATAAACAAATTACAGAACTTTTTTCAACTACCAGAAAGCAAGCGGGTCTTTACAAGGCATCGCTTTATAAAGTAAAGTCTGTTCACAAACTAAACGACAATATCGTCTGCGATCAAATAATACGACAAACTTCTTTGTTACGCCGCGCAGTTTGCGCTCACTCTAATTAAGTCTACGGACTGTAGCGAAAAGATTTTGTCTCGACGATTTCAGATTTAAGTGAAACTTGTAGCTTGTCTCCGGTCGCGTGTAGGTGTGTATTGTATTAAGATCCAAATGTCTAATATTTTAAGGAAAAAATTTATGCGTATGAAGCTTTGTTGGCTATTGGAAGAGAATTGCTGAATTTTGTAGTCGTTTCACAGGGATTGTATTCAACCTTTTGTATATATGTGTTCTGAGTACTTTTATTTGACTTTGATTGTATCTGGACTAGATTGTAAGTATATTTATGTATATACTAGTCATATAAGTAGGTTGTTAAAAGACCAGATTTAGAATTTATTGCCTAGTTTCGGTAAAACCTCGAGTTATATCCGAGAGACAGTCTACGGGGAAACGATGGATTTTTAAAACTAAGACAAAACTTAATACACACGGTCGAGCACAGAAAAGACTTAGGCTAATAAGCTAGGTAAAAGGCTCAAGTACCTACCGACTTTAATTTAAAAAAGATTTTAACGACATAATATTTTTTTTAAATTTTATTATCTATTTAAAATAGCATTATTTTACATGCAAACACTATAATGCTTAGGTAAGAATAATTATTACCTTCTTTCATAAATTAATTTAAAATATAACAGAAAGTTGATCTATTTTATGTTACCAAACATGCCATTGAACTAAGCAATGCCTACAACAACATTAAGCTTAACTAAATATTAATTAAATCTCACTAAATTACAGGTTCAAATTTACCCACATTTTAATGGTGTACAAAACCATACAAACAATACTTTAATACTAACTTGAATTATAATTTACAAAAATGTAACCGTAGGCGGGAAGTCAAATACAAAGCCGGTTGCCATAATAGGCAATAAAAAGAATCAACCTGCATTCGTGTTGCCAGCTAAAAGGCCGTTTACATAGACGATCATCATTCATATGATAATAGTGTATTCATGTAAATTGTTCTCATTAGCTATCTCGATTCTATTTGCGTTGTATACAGAAGCGCCGGCGAAATAATTAGTTGTATATGAACGCATCGTATATACAATTTGTTATTTGTTTATTTGAATATGTATATTTGTTTAAATGACTACAAACACATCACATCGTGCTACCAAAATAGCCGTTATGAATTTCGATTCACACATTACATTATATAGTGAATTCAAATGTGATTTAATCTTGTTGATTCAAAATATTAAAAAAAAATGCTCACTGTGAGAAAAATATTTCGTGTTTTATTTATTAAGAACGAGGAATAATTAAATACGTATTTTTAATAAGTTGAAAGTTGTATTTAAGTCAAATTTTTGACGAAAGTTAGAATAAGAGTAGAGTAATCAAAATGATTTAAATATATTTTTTCCTTAAATGTTAGGCATGTTCCCACGTAAAGTCATTCCGTTTATACAAATTCGGTTCCATTTAGTTTACGATCAGGATAAAGATTTGTTTTAAAAACCTTAAATAGGTTTTTAAGTATCTAAAGTCAATTAAAGGGAAAGTTTAGTAAAAAACAACTTTACCGTAAATTCAGTCTATCTTATCCAAAACAAGGGTTATAACGATGCACTTAACGTATGAACATGATTTTATGAATACCACTATAAAAGCACTAATGATATAATGGTGTTATTATACAAACAAGATATTTCAAGTTATAACGCCATGAATGGGAGGCCTCCTTACAAGACGAGCTTTAATTGGCGGCTTTAGTGATAAAAGCCGCTTGTATTGTTATATATTACGACCGACGCGGACGCTGGGGAAACTTGTGAAGTTCAAAAGCAAACAGAAAACCAAATTCGTTAAAGTTGAGTTGTTACTCATTAATATGAATCCCAATAAAATTATTCACTTATTCGAGAATAAATATTTGCGAGTCCGATAACGAAGTTTTTATCAGCACTGTTTAAAATAAAGGACATGAATTATAACTTCGTACCGGACATCATTATATTAATATTAATAACCGCATTAATAAAGGAAGATGGTCTTGTATCGGAATTCTTCGTATTAAGGCTGTAGCGTGCAATCACATCGAACGAAATTTGTTTGTGTTCGATTATCAAAATCTTTTTGTCTTGATGAAACACAGCCCTTGTGTCTGTTAAAATATAATTTTGAATAATGTAACGCTTGTCGTTAATACATCACTCTGTTGGACAATAACACGGGACTCGTACAATGCGAGCGAAATTACATGCGGCTCATATTGACCGGCGCAAATAAATATTTTGAACTGACATTTGGATAGGATTTTTTTTTGCCTTTTTGTAACTAAAGACAAAGGCAATATCCGCCCACGAAGCCGGACGAAGGGCACCGAAAATTATTATGGACCGTGTTCACTTTCCGAGGCATTCCACGACTAATGATTTCGAAAGATACCCTCCCCTTGAATGTAAAACGACCCCGCCCCACATATGAATTGAAACACTGGCTGGATATTTTTTATTTATATTTATTAATTGTTGTTTTTCGACGACTGCTGGCCGAACGGGGCAAAAACTCTTATTCTATTTTTGAAATCGTTTTATAGAATGGGAGTTTTAGATGAATTATGGCTTCGGGAACTTTGTGCCTCCCACGAAAATTCGATTATACGGACAAAGACAAGTTTTATCTTTGTAATATTTAAAATTAATTGTATAGGTAACTTAATTGCAATTTTATGAAGCAGAAGTCATATCACTTAATTTTTATGGGTTGGAAGAGCAGGTTCGTAGTATAAAGTGATATGTTAATAGAGGTATTTGAATTGTGTATCATTGGCATGTTTTGACATTTCAAAGTGGAGCTACATCTAAATCTTTGCTAAACTTGTCTCACACCCACACCGCGCATGAACGTATTATGGCAGGCAATGTCTGATGCTAAGTATAATTTATTGGTATAATATTTTAGTGTTAAAGTAACGAAGTAGTAGCAGGATTAGCATTAATATGAACTAATTAATATTAACATAAAAATAATTACCTACTTAAAATAGAATGATTATGATAATGATATGAAAAGAAAAAGATGTCATATATTTCGAAAAATATATCACATCCAAGTATTGCGCACTAATTAGGTATAAGTAGGTATTATTTACTTTTTTTCCACGAATAAAAATTCTGTCACACGATTTAAATTGTATCACACGCGTCCTACTACGTCATAAGATTATATTGCAGTTTTCTACCGTTTAAATATAGTATAAAGCTTGACATGAAAATTATTTTGTCCCTCTGTTAGAGTGACATAACTCGTCAAAGCATCTAGTTACGCTAATTTCAGACGTTAATGAGCGGATCCACATACATTAAAGTTCTTGGGCTTTTGAATAACTGCAACCGGGCTGTGAAGCGTGTAAGCACACAGTAACTGGTGGTTCGCCATTGACGAACTTTCACATTTTTTTAAAAACTATTTTAATTAATTATCAGTCAACTGTATTCTGGTGCAAACATGGGAGCTTATTAAATATTTATATTTCATTTTTCAGTTTACAGCGCAGTTTGAGCTAGTCAAAAATAGTTGTGATATGACCATTCCGGACCAGATTTTTATGATTCGATAATTCTACTCCACGGTCGTCGTCACAATAATGTGTTTAAAATTTTATATTGACGATACCTAAAAATAATAATTATTTTTGAATCAACACTATTATTTGATGAGAACCTAACGCAAAGAAAAAATGTTCAAAAATAATCGAGTGTTTAATAAAGTAATTTTGACATGTAAAGATAATTTGTAGATAAACACACTATAATAGCCGACACTATGGAGTTAGACTATAGTACCTGCCTATTAGTGTATGTTTTCATACAGTAATATTTATCACAGTAGCTAAAGTCGTGACTGTGTGTAATAGAGCAACTTCCGCTATGAAATCATTTGAGAATCGCATACGAGTGAATCACGTGATATTTATTATTTTATTATTATGTCACCTCTAGGTAATATGCGGGGTCGAATGAATAGGTGTTCTGATTGTAGGAAACGATAGCTTTCTCACGGGTTTGAGACGGGTCATTTGAAAGTTAATGATCTTATAATTGTTTATATGGCAAATGTAATTGATAATGAAGACAAGGAAAACGCTGAATGTAATTTGTATCTAGAAGATAAAGATGCGCCAATGCATTATTTTGAAGGTACATCAGAAATCTCATTAGTATATTAATCGTTTAAATGGAACATTTATAGGATGTAAATCTACAATAAAGTAGCAAGTATTTTTTCAAAGCGCTTTTTTGTTGGAACCGACATTGCTCTGTAAATGAAAACATCGATGTATTTGTGGTATTTATACACTATTCTGACATCCGCTGTCTTAAAAATAAAGGAAATCCTAATAGCTACTATTATATATTGCCGGGAAATCATCAATTTTGTTGTTCCTAACAAAAAATATTTCCATAAAACAGAATAATTATTATAACTATATTTTTCTGCTAACCCTGACTCATTCTATAATGTTTAATAAATGTTGAATATTAAAATAGGCAATTATGAGAGGTGACACGAGGTTTTGTAATAAACGGGACATTAGATGCATTAAAACTTTTGTTGGTTTCACAAATTTATGACTGCACAAGGTATATTTAATCTGAACTGGCAATAACACACATAATACACGATTCTAAAGAACACAAAATAGAGATGCAGAAGGCGCACTACAGGAAACAACGTTGGATACAGAGCTCAAACGTATCTACAAAACCGCCTCCGCAGATACACGTTTACCGCAACTACAATATTCTTACGAATCTTTATCCATGTTTATGCACGAGACCTCGTCGATTGGGATCCAGTCTGAATCAATTTAACGGGGAGCCACTCTGAACTGTCTTCCATCCAGAATTCCACAGATATCGGCCTTATTTGCTTATGTTTTACGGGCTTCAGCGTCAATTTTGCTTCAGGCATATTTTTTTTGGTTTTGTTTAAGACTGGATCTTCTGTACTTATCTCTTTCGGGTGATAGGGTGTGTGTCCATCAATTCGGTCAAAGGTCGTCCCGCATTTGATTTTGACATTACACAGTGAAACGAACGAAATTCACGCTTCGAACATGAAAGCTGATCGCGATGTTACCCAATCCCATCAAGTGACGACCTTTAGTGCTCTTACGTTGGAGAGCTTGGGAAAAAGGTGGTATTACAATATTTCGATGTTGTGTGTACTGGATGAATGTTCAGTACACACAATACGGACAAACTTGGAGATGGAGTTTTCTTTTAAAATGTTGTATTCAGAGAATTTTTGAATATAGAATTTTAATAGAAAAGATCTATTGCAAAAGAAACGTTTACAGAATAACTAACTGTTAAATATTTCTATAACTTTATAAATTTTTATAAAATATAAAAATGTATGTTTTTACTCCGAATTTAGACTATGATGAATTTTTACTTATTGGTGATCTCATGGAAACCGAATAATTAAAAACTATTTCGGTGGCATTATATCCAAGATACAAAGGTTAGTGAGAAAAATATTGTGTTGGTTAGATTTTGATTCTTTTGCGTGTTTTTATTGATTAGCTAAATATTGTGATCGGCCATAATTTTGTTCGTAAACTTATTTCTTTATTGATAACTTCATATGTAAATCGTTAGTTACTGTTAGCGTGTATGAACTTGCTACATAACAAACTAATTTATTCTTCATGTATTCAACGGTAGCCGTCGTCAAGAAGGGATGGTTTCGGTTGAACGTGCCATTGTTTTCATAATAATCAATCAATAATAGTGGCATTTTCCTCATATAATTGACATGGGTATCACAATATGTGATCTTTATAAATATTTCAAAGATTCCGATTATATTTTGAGTAGATTTTGCGAAGCGAATCGAGCTCTTAAAAAATCAAGTATAAATAAAATAAAAATCTACATATTAACCGACAGTCAGGAGGGGTTTCTTTATTCGGTAATATCTCCTTCTCCATACAGCGATATACCTATAAATATACCAGATTATAAGCTTAAACACGTGTGGTCTAACGGATATGACATACGAACATACAGATATGAGATAATTTAGAAGCATAAAACAAACGTAACGCATTCAATATTAAACAATAGTCCCAAATACGAATCGCGATGGCCCTAATTATTTTGATTGGAGCTCACACATTTGATATAATTAATCATAAAGTTTCGTCGGCACTGTCCAGTTTTATTAATCGCATGTAATTGCAATGGCCACACTGTAAATGTGTTAAAGTGATTAATGTACGCCGAATCAAATTTGATTATCTGAAAGTGCTTATGTGGTGCTGTTTCACGGAACACAATATATTGCAAAAACATTTGAGTGGTCAGCCAATCGTATATCGTTAATAATGTTGTTCTGTAGACAGAATTTATTAACTTTTGACCGTAACAACCATATCTTTAATTCTTTTGTTATCACAATGAGTAGCCTTTGGCTTAAGGCCTGCTCGAATTCCAGGGGTCACCAATCGTTGATTGCATTTCTGTATCCGTACTTATTACACCGAACGATTAAGTTCAGCAAAATAAATTGTTGTTACTGCTGTCTGCTGCTCGCTGTCTGGTGAAAATAAGTTCATGGTATGTTTCTTGGTAATAATACGGCTGTCTAAACGGTGTGGTCCCGTGTCGCCCTCAGATTATGAATTAATTGATTTGCAGTTATACTTGAAAATATTTCCAACAGAAAATTCAATTATACTTTTTGCGGCCTCAAGTTCCGGAACCGAGCCAACCAATAGACCAACGTGACAAATTTTGGTAATATTTGGAACAAAATCAGCATTGTCATCCGACGTGTCAAAATGTCAATATGTTTTTTATTAACACTGTTGTGTTTTCTTATTCATTGATTTTTTTTATTTGTTTTGGTGTTCTATTCTTTAAATAATAAATGCAATCATTATATATATTAGTATTATATAGACGTTGTTTCAGTTACAGTTATGCTATAGATTGTAAATTTATAGTTATACATATAAATTAAACACAAAGCAAATTAGTCACCAATTTATCATACCGCGCAAATTGCTGGAATCCATATTTCAAGCTACATATGTATGTTTGTAAATCTATTTATAGTTTGACCTTTACCCGAGTTTTTCCTTGTTTATTATGTTGTGCTATGTATTACGGAGCTCTACATTCGTAAAAGTTATACAGTTATTCGTAATTTCCTTTGCAGTTTCAGTTTCACTCTGAAGCTTATCGTTTTTTATTATTATCTTCTAAAGATAAGACCAACCAAAAGAGGATTTCTATTTGAGTAAAAGAATGTCAAAGCATCTAAATAAAATAATAAAATAAAATAATACAATGATCGCCATAGATTTATGACCGTTATAACATAGGTTCATTTTTTTTACTTTTAACCAAAATATGTTACGTAATAGTAAATTGATACAAAATAGAACTGGTATGAATGATAATAAGTTGAATTCAGATTGTATACATTTGAATATACTATAAAATAATATATGATCTTTATTTTATATAAATTTTTCGATATGATAGAACATTACCGTGTAGTATAAAAATGTATTTTATACATCTTTATGTTTTTGCGAAAAACGAGTTAAAAATCTCCAAGCACTAATTGAGCGTTTATCGGTTTTATGAGTGTGTTATCTTTATCTTGTATACGACACTTAATATCAGTTTCATATAAAACTTCAATTTTATAATATAATAACATAACATAGCATCATGCTTATACTCCCCGAAGGGTTAGGCAGAGGTGTATTATTGTAGACACACATTTCGCCGATGCCGTTATTGAGTCCCATGTAATAGGGGGCAAGCCTATCGCCATTTACCGGGTACAGTGCCAGACTCCGTGATGCTACTGAGAATTTGCATACAGATAGATAGAAGATAGATAGATAGAATTGTTTTTATTTCAAATAAACCTAATACAGGCACTTATGAAACGTTATAGGACTCTAGTTGCACGGTTCCAAAAAGTTGGTCCTATGGAGAAGAACCGGCAAGAAACTCCATGGATACTCTTTTAAAGTCTCTTTTAACAATCTTGCCATGAACATAATGTGGAAAAAGTATGGGAGAACAATGTAGGTTTCGTCAAATAAATACTAAATGCAACTTTAACATAAAGTCTGTTAATAAAAATAAAAGTAAAAAGAATACCCCTACACTGTGCTCACATTTACAATGGATAGCCATCAGTAACAAGCGTAAACCCAATAACAAAAACCCAATAACACTACCCAAAGGGTCGGTTCGGGTACCGATCCCAGGACCTCACGCTCAGAAGTCGCGCTTGCGACCACTAGACCTATGAAGCAGTCAAAAAAACTTCTATTTAATCGTCTATATTATATTTTTTGATTCCTGTGCTTTTGTTTCTTGGCTGCTTGGATTTGTAAAGAAGTCTTATGTTGACGATTGATGAACTTTAATCAGCGTGGATTCGTACAATTTCTCAATCCTTATAGTGTTGTATTATTTATAACCAAAGTTTTGTTTCCTTAAATTCTGTCGTGACCCTTAGCCATCTTAATACAAAATGCGCATGAGACATTAATGTAGAACATTACCTGCCTTTTGAAAGTTTTAGTATAAAATTATGTTGGCTGAAACAAATTCTATAACATTGGCGTTTGTGATTTCATTCCCTGAACTGAATAGATAAAACTAAACTTTAGTATAAGTTGGTAAGTAAGGTCGTTAATATTTTTTTATTATTTTTGTATTAGAGACAAAGCCCTTCATTTATATTTAAAAAATGTGCTAGTTTCTTGTAGATCCCGCGTCGGCATTGCTAGAACTCGAAAAGTAAGGTTAAATAATCTCGAGTGGTATGCACACACAACCGAACCTTAGTTAACATCCGGGAGAAACCAGAACGGACATTAAACTATTAATAGAAATCAAAGCAATACAAATATGACGAATCAGTGTTTTACCATCACCGCCAACGTAGCCTTATCTTTATAGTATAGAAGCTTCAAGGTCAACCAACTGCAAAAAACGTATTATTAACCATAAAAAATCATTAATCAAGATATCTGGCCAATGATAAATAGAAAAAACTCCCTGTATACAACCGTACCGCGAAAGCGATAGCCAATCAAAATAAAGTTATTATTCTCTTGATTAATTTAAATCTTGTTCTATAAACATTAATAAACATCTTATTTGGTGATTATGCGTGTAACGGCGTACGTTATAACCGGGCAGAGCTAGAAGTGACCGGTTGTCTCGCACATGTAATTTCGACGGAAATGTTGGAAAAAAAAGTTAATAATTATATAGGAGTGTAGGGAAATAATAACAGATCATTATTATCATTTACTGTAGGAGCGAGGCCGGTGTCCAACCGGGCCGACACTAATGAGCGCACTGTTTGGACATAGTGTGGACATGTTTCATGTGTTATAAGTGCTACTGTTATATCGTAACTGGAGAATATGTTATAGAATTTCTTGTAACATTTACAGACTGTGTGAAAGGTACCGCAGTAATAATATCGACAGCGGTTTTCACATACTTCTTATGTAAACTCCTTACAAATGCTACAAACAAGCAACGGAACTAATAGAATTCTGGTTTACAAAAAATGCCCCTATCTCTCAGTTCATTGCGTTCCACATGCAACGGGCCTAATGCCTCTAATTGTAGCAAATCCGATTCAAGTAGCTAACCGACGCAGAAACTCCTTTTCCGCCCGAAGGAATACCAAAAAACGGGCACATCCACAAAATTGTAAACGTATTTCTAACAACCCGACAAACAACTAATAACGAATAATTCACTCACCAAACACTACAGAAGACTACTAAACATTTTTTCTACTCATAGACAAAATAAAACAACATATGGATGTCGTCATATTTCTTGTGCCTTATTATAATCGGCGTCAGGTATACACATTGTCTATTGTTGCACGTTTTTTTTCGGAAATACAAACAGTTTTAAAATTCGATCGCTACCTGCACTCGAAGGCGGATTTTCGGAATTTAGTTTTTGGAAAAAATTTGATGCTCACCGCAAACATTGTTTTTGTAGTAGTTTGAATTTAAATTCGGTTGTAGCAGGGGTAGTCAACATATAATTTTGAAATCACGAGTAACAAACTAACTTGTCGATAATGTTAGTTGACCTTATCAAGAAGTTAGTTCTTATGATTTATGCCTCTTTCGGAAAAAAGATTATCCGTATAGTCACCTCTGGGCAATCAGTAGTGAAGGTTCATGTCACTTTCTTTACTAACCTGTTGAAACAGTTTATAGTTCCACGGACTAACATTATGAAGTAATTGACCAAAACCCAGTTTATAAACGAAGGCCTAAATAAATAAATAATAAGGTCAATAAAACCCCAATCTGTACTCTAATGACAGTGAACGATCTCTAAATTATTCATAGCTGCTTTTATTCGTAAATTGTTTTTAATTACAACAGGTTTTCTAATCGTTCCAATAAAAAATAGTTCGTGATCCCTGATCCCACGCCACAGGGTATTAGAAAACTAACAAAACTTAAATGTTGCAGATCTTCACCGTATGGCGCAACCACCAATAAAGGAATGTTTTTTATAATGAAGGTGTTACACTGCAGGTTTTAAAGAAAAAGATGCTGTGTAATCTTTTGGATAGCCCGCAATGTATTTCGTTTTTCTTTTTTATAGCGGATATAAATCTTACAAAGGGCGGGTGGTGATGCGACGTCATACTGCGGCGGCCGGCGGCACAAATTTATCTTTGTTTATGAGATTGTTAAAAATTAAGTCGATTTTTTGCATTGTTAACTTTTGCCGTAATCGACTGTAATTTATTTAACGACGCGACAATGATTTGGGCTCATAAGAGTCGTGTTTTGCAATTTTTATTCGACGATTCATTTTTTAAATGTCGAATTTACGCAAATTTTAAATGACATCGTCGTAAAGGTATACAGCCAGTAATTTAATTAGTTAGTGTTTACTGAACTACTGACATTGTAGCTGAAATGTGAAATTTGCGGAATAAACGTTGTTTACGTCGAGAGATATATGAAGACTGAAAATTAGCGTCCGCCTGACAGTGTAAGATGGTTTTTCACGTAATAATTGCAATGGTACAAGTTAATGGAATAATTATAATTATATGTGAGGCAAAGGGGCCGGCGCGGCGGCCACCCGCTGTCCGCGCCAACTTCGCCGATTGTTATACCCAAAAAAGCAATTAAAAAATGAACCAGTAAGAAATTACATTGGATTGTGAAAGAAATAACTTCTCTTTTTTTTAATTCCTCACTTTGGTAAGCCAACTTTTTTATGATCTACCTTTCTTATGATTTGTAAATGACAATCACACAAAATACTCAATTTAAATGTGGTGGGAAATTGAAATTGTATTCTGTGGATGCGATTCGTAACGCAAAAAATCTATTACGTGCTCTGCTATAAAATACGGGCGCGTTATTATCGTGATGTACTTTTGGTATGAAGATTAGATTAGGATAGTGTCGAAGGCGTTACGGCTTTTATATCAACTGTGAAGTTGGATTTTGAAAACAAGAATTGTAGGTTACCAGCTTGAAGAGTGGTCGCCTTCGGAGGGTGAAACTGGTGCTAAACAAGATGTTTAGATCAACACATTTGTTATTCACCGGACTAGACCGTTATGTCTTCTGTTATTAATGGCGTTGCAAGATGTTACTATTCGATCAAAATCAGTTGGACAAATATGGTATCTACCGTGCCTCGTGTATTCGGCCCCCCTGTCAAATCTACTCAAAATCTCGCAGACCTATCTGCAAAGATATGCGTTTGCAGTAGAAATTTAAAATCCTTCTCCACTCTTTAATAGTGAAAAGGGGTTAAAAAAATTGGATTTAGATATGCCAAGCCAAATTTAGAGATGTGAAAATATTTAAAATCTGTTTATTGGTTTTTACAACTAATTTCTACTAATATCTAATTGAGTGAAAACCAGATTTTAAGCTATCCAGGGCGCAGTGGAGGCAAAATGTTTAATCAAGTTGTAGTAAGAGCAAAACATAGCGCCACTTATGACGTTGGGCAACGGGACTCGGAGATATAGAGTGCTCTCACAACGATGACACTTCATTGAGTGTCTTTGCTCACTCTACAGACCTCAGACCTCTGTTTGGAGTTTTGACACTTTAGGAATAGAACGAGAATACATTTTGGATACCCTGCGAATACCAGCTTTCTCTGAACGATAACAGAGATAACAGAAGGTCGAGAAAATTAAGCAATCATAACAAGTCTCATAAGGAATTGGTTGTAGCCGAAGAAATAACAGCAAAAAAAAGAAGAGAAGATTAGTACTTTGCTACGTACCTACTGGATTTCATAATTTAGGAATAAAAAGTAAAAACGCTGGCATATACCTAAGTCGAAATAATTCCGAAAACCAAAATTAACGATCACTGTTGAAAACAGACATAAACATATACATCATAAGACAATTAGTTAATTACAAGCCTTAAAAAATAAATACAAGCAATTAGTAATCCTAATAGGTTACGATGAAAGTACCAATACCAGATATAATTGGCCGGGAATGGTTCTATGGGAAGTGTGGTTGGTATTGCGAGTGAAATTGAGCTGTCAGCCGTGTGTGTATTAACAAATGGGTCCCTATGAATATTAATAAAGCATGCTATACATTACGTTTGACTAGCTTACCGCCAGACGTCGCTCGCCCGTCTAACTTACCTGATGTATTAGTTCGATTAGATAACTCGCGTTATTCTCACTGCCTATTACTACTACGAAGATTTTTTGTAGAAATCGTCGAGATTAACATGTAGTTTGACGACATTTTTTTAATTATTTTAAAAGTTATGCTCTTGTGTTTTAGTGGAAAATATTTGAACTGTCAATAGCAGTTGTTTGTGTTCATAAATCTGTTTAATTCTTTGAATTCTTACATCGAGTAATTAACATTTTTCTTTGTAATAGTAGACATTTTTACTTTGTTATAGTATGTGGAACTTAATATTAATGACAATTTACGAACGAACATACAAGCAGTCTCGTTTCCAATGTAACGGTTTATTAAGAAAATGGAATCAATGCTTGCGTAGCTTCGGATGATTAATAGTTTGATTTATTTGATGGTTATTATCATAATAAAAACAAATAAACTAGATCATTTATCAGATATTGCACTTCAATAGCCTTTGAAATTCTATTTGTTAACTTCCGTTCTTTGCTTTTTTGGGTTTGCCTTATTTCCGTGAACATAATCGATTTGAGACTTTAGTTACGCGAAAGATTTTTTTTAAAGAAGAACACAGCAATTTTTTTTTCAAAAAAATCTTCTTTATCTCGGTCTCGATAAGCTATAGGTACATTCTCAACTTATGCAATATCGATTCTACTAGTCAAGCACGTGCCACGGATTTTATTAGCCTATTATGAATGTGGGTTTTAGTTAATGTTGGCCTAATCCCATTATTTGATAAAAATATTGAGCTGGACTTCAATAATGTATATATTATGAACATGAATTGTTTGATTTTGCGTAGGTATAGATTTCTTATTTTAATCATTGGAGTTCTTTCAACCTAGTGAAAATCGCCTGAAGTGAAACTGTGCTAACACGGGGTCGTTTAAGCCTTGTATAATATTTTGCAAAGCTGTTCGTTACATGGTATTGACGGGAATTAACCTCTAGCCTCCATTGTTTGCGGTGCTTTTGTACTTGACGATTTGTGATAAACAAAAAGTGTATTTTATTAAATTCTTGTATGCATACAAAAATTGGCATTGAAGTCGTGTGGCTGCGCTTATATTTCTGATTAAGATATTGGAGTAGAGACTACCTAAATCCTGGAACGGCAAAAACAGATGTAGGTGTTTTTTCTTGCCCAGCATTTTGTCGATATAGTTTAGGCCTTATGGTCGTAATGAATTACCACCTAAACTTGTGAACTAGCATTAATGAAAAAGAAACAAAATTGGGCCAAGAATAATATTATCATGAGTAAGTAGATTTATTTTCGAGAAAATCAATGAATGACCTTATTCTTGAGATATTTTTAGTTTTGTAACACGAATTTAAGGAAATCCAGACATACTATTCTTACGTTACATTTAGTAAAAGATTTTTCAGTTTTAGTAGGCATGGACCCTTAAAAAATCATAATCATGATAATAGCCTACAAATAAATAGTAGTATTAATTTGTTCAGATGAAAGATAAAATCCAAGAGGGTTCAATGCTGACATTGGAATCTCCGCTAATCAAATGAAGACGTGTCTTTATAAAATTGGCCACAGGAAAAAGGAAGCATTGAATTAGGGAGCAGACATGAAGGGGGAGACCTTTGGTAAAAGCCAACGGCAGAAATCATCCCTAGCAAAACATTACCTACAGACAATTACGTTGTAATTTTTACATCACATGCTCATTCCTATGAATTTGTCTTTGGTTTTCGGTGAGGGTTCATTTATGTCGTGAGCTCTATTTCTTTTGTGTACATATAAAAAACGTGGTGCTGGGGCAAAAATGACTGAACTTAGTTATGTATTACATATCATATTTAATTGCACAATCAGAACGCCTAAGGTTGTTGGGAGCATTTATCTGTTTGTTGCTACTGTTGATTCGCTATTTTTTTGGTACATATCTAGATCTCTAGATGGACTGTTATTAAAATTAAACGTCATGCTAACATCATTAAAAGGTACATTTATTTCGTTTTTGTTTGTAACCTGTAAAAAAACATCATTTTAAGTGGTAGTCTAATATTATTAAGATTATTAACATGTTATTTAAATGACGCAACCTCATTCAAAAAGATGTTGTAACAAAAAATATTTACAATCCTACTTAGATAGTGTATCCACTATAACGCAGTTAGTATTCTTCTCACGAGTGTAAGTAGATTTACATGTCCCCAGCACGTGAGCTTATTTTGAATTTTACTCAGATTGCTCTCAGGCCTGCTTGAGACAAACTTTTGGGAACGGGACGTGTTGGATGAAATAATGATTTATGCTCATAAAAAAGTTTTTAAGTTTTCCTAGAAAGATTGGTTTGCTCCCCCTCTGAGGTCCGCTTGCTTTAGGGAGGTAAAGCTTTAAAATATACTTTCATTACTAGTAATTTGAATATTAAAGCTTTTTTTTTTAAATGTTCTGTGGGGGACCAGAAAAAATATATATACAATATAGCAACACAAGTACAACACTACACGTACACACTAAAACAAATTCCAACATGGTTATCTGTCACTGAAACGATATTAATATTAATTAACAACAAAGCAATTAAAAAAAGAAACAAAAGTAATAGTATCAAAGTAAATAAATCAAATGTTTATTTTGATCACAGTACAAAATATACCACCTAGAATTTGAGTGAGACAAACGTTTGTTTGCTCAGTAAATATGTTGTACTGTGTAGTTATTCCCAACTAGGGCTAAGGGTAAACAGTAAAGGCTATCTTTATTCTATCTTTGAGTTGTGTGTCTTGTCTTTATATAGAGTCTGTAATACCGTATTTATTTTCCATATTACTGCACTAAAGTTCGCCATAAACCTTCTGGTCTATCGTCACGACATCGTGATGATTACGTCGTCAGGTACCTTCTTGTATTTTCATTTCGCTTTTGATGTTTCAGCTTTCTTCATCTTCTGTATATTGTGATTCTGCTATTTTCTAGATATATTTTTATACCTATTGTAGTACTATTGTGTGTAGATTTTCGCTTTGATCTTAATATCCGAGTTTTTTCCCACAGTATCTTTGGAGAAAGATAAGAGGCGTAGTGTTGGTACCGATTTTACGTTTTTCGGTCACTATTTATCATAAAATACTGATTGGGACGTATTATCAGTTTTATAGCATGAACTTCTACACAATATATTAAAGTGTTTGATGACCATTAAGCTTTTATCTGCCGCTGCAGATAAGTTCATGGCGTGTTTATGTCTCGGCAAGATCGATTGGAGGCCCTTTGCCGCAAGGCTGCTGATAAGATAAATATATTGATCGAATAATTATGTTCTTACTGAGGTATTGTAAATTTTATTTATTTTCGGGTAACAGGTTTCAGCAATAAACAAAGTTGTTATAGGTGTAAAATAAAGCGAAACAAATGAATAAAAACATGATGAAGATTATGACGAAAGAAAATTCATTTAGATTGTAAGCTCAGTATTATTATAATTTGCTACGCATTTATAAAATACATAATTATTTATAAAATACTAAACATTAGAACTGTTGGTTGCTTGAATGAAAATGACACTAGTTCGATACAATAGTCATATCATAAAGTTAAAACTAAAAACATAACTGTATCATTCAACATAGCATAATCATGCCTGTAATCCCTGAAGGGTTAGGCAGAGGTGAGCCTACTATTGTACACTCACATTTCGCCGATGTCATTATTGAGACCTATAGGTGAGGTAATAGGGGGCGAGCCCATTGCCATCTACCGGGCACAGTTCCAGACTTCGTGCTGCTACTGAGAATTGCCATATAGAAAATCCCAATAACACTTTGCCGTACCCGGGAATTGAACCCAGAACCTATCGCCCAGTAGGTGCGCTTCCGACCACTAGACCAACGAGGCATGTATTTGAATGTAACATTCAAACACCATTTTAATATATCCTTATGAGAAAAATGTTTTCAAAGGTGAGTAAAATACTTTATTCAATTGATATTACTCATAATATGAGACGAAATGTCGATATTATTGAAATCCACGATTCGCTTCCTACGCATATTGACTACTAGAGACTCGAGTTCCGAGTGAATCGGAAATATTTTACTTTTCTTATTTGCCAGTGAAAGTAGCGGAATGTTTCTCTCAATAACTATATGAGGTTCTATGGCATTTGCTTTACGAGAATCATGACCAACTGATGTTAAAATTAAATAGAAAGTATGCCTACCCACTACTGTTTGTAAATAATTGGTTTTCTTTAATAAGTCATTTAGTTAATGTTGTAATACTTTGTGTGTGAGAATAACTTTATTAATATTTGAGAGCCAAATTAAATCTGGCAATTGCTGTATCAAATAAATCTTTGTGTATATATGTATGTATATACATCGAAGACTTGAGATAGTGATGACTTCTGATACGTGTTCGTTACACCATTAAAACTTCTGCCTCTGTAGGCCGAGTTACAGTAAAAAATACCGTAAACAATCATTAATTAGGCCTTATTTGGCGTGTAGTGCAAACAAACTCTTTATCTCTTTGCGTAGGCAGAGGCTTTATTATATGGGTTAATAGGCTGATGATGAGCTAACTAGTTATCGTTACTTGTTTAAGCTTAACACCTTAGTTAATAGGTTTGTTTACTTGACCAAACAAATTCGAATGAATTATTGGATCATCTTGGTGTGCTGTTGTTAAAAAGTCAGGTTTTGTCAGTCGTGAAGGCTTTCTCCTTGCCCGCCAATTTTTCGATAATCATAATAATATTAGAAACATTCAATTTAAAAAAATCGTCTATATATATAGCGTAGCAGTATAGCGTTTTTGAGTCTCAGAGAGTCTCTATATATCGGACACAATTCGAAACTCCGGGCAGCTACTGATCATTTCCTAATAAAAAAATAAAAAAAATGGCCGACCCAGTAATTCAACTCAGGAGTTTACTTTCAGCAGTTGACGACCAGTAGACCAATGAAGCAATTTATCTTCTTGATGAGTCTTTGAGATTTTTTAACTATTCGTCAAATCTTCAAAAGGTACGAAAAATACCGATTCAAAGTTGGCGTGAAAGTAAAGTAAATAACTATAACAAGCATTCTCCTACTTTGGATCACACTTCAATAGTACATCATTAAACAGTTAAAGCATGAGTTATTCAATTTTAACAGCTGCATAGTTTACCATATGTGTTAACGCATTGTCGTTAACTATACAGACGGAGTCGGTTAAAAGGTCAACTCAATAAAAGGGTCCAACACTATCGCAAACATTTGACATTGAATCGATTGTGTCGATTTTGACAGTAAATCAATTTGGAATGCTTGAAACTACCACAGTGTAATCAACCGTACATTTTTTCTTGTCAATAGTTCTAACAACTTTATTCGAAAGAGATAAGACGTAGAATCGAATAGATCGATTTATAAAATTGATTTAGAGAACAGCAAAAACTCTTTGCCGCTCCGAATGTAACAAATATCGATCGTCCACTAGATAGCCGTAGCAGTTGTTGAATCGATATAGACATGGCGCTTTGATTACTCGATTCAATCGAACTCGTATAAGCACTTGGATCTCTGATGCCGCAAACCATGTTGTGGATTGTGGTAATGTCCGATACCTATCTTTGTCGGCTGGCCTGTCGAATCGGCGATCATTCGAGTTTAACACATTACGTAATCATGTTGGGCAATTGATATAACTTGTTGAGGTATGTACGATGGACGTACTACTTAGCGGCGTGCACAGAGTTTTGGGACAGGGTAGGCAGAAAATTTTAAAAGCTTACTTTCCAAAAATACCTTCTGCATGTTGGTATTGGTTCGTCGTCTTGTCGATTAAATAATGATGTATTTGATTTGCCACCTCAAATATCTTATAATAAATATTTATCTGAGTTATATAGGGTAGGCAGTGTCTTTTTGTCTTTATGAACCGCATGCCACTGCATATACTTATAAGTAGGTACCTACTATATACTGGTAATGGTCTCGTGCTCCCATGCGCGGCCGTGAATACCCTGGCCCTGGTCCCAGGCCCTGGGTTCGAATTCCAGGTCAATTAAGGCGCTGCCCAAACGTAGGACACCGTAAACCGAAGTTTTTTGTCGCACAATACGGCGTGATGGTACATATTACATGCCAGAAAAAAATAGAGTGTATTGTCAAGTGTTCAAAGGAAAGACTTATTAAAAAATATTTTATAAAAATAAAATAGTATCATAATAAAAAAATCGTAAAACAGAGCTCAAAAAATATTTTTCGTCGCATAATTCTCAAAATTTTGAGCGTAAGCTATCATATTTTATGTAATAATAATAAAGGGAATTCAATCAACTAAAGAAATACCTAAAAATTATGCCACTGAGCCGTGCATTTATTTTTTAATTTAATTAAAACTGCAATTTTACTTTTATTTTGGTGGTCGTTCGATTCAACTAACATCAAACGCATTGCTATTTTGAACCTTATTCGTTGCCGCGATGCGCTCCTTCTTCACCCCCCTCAATTACCTAAAATATGTCTTCATACAGCGCCTTAAGTGGTAATTGGGATTTTCATAAATTCCCAAAACCAGAACGGAGTTTGAAGTTTTGGCCGGTTGATGAAATAGGGTCATCCCCATGGGTCTTAATAACGGCATCGACAAATATGTGTGTATAATAGTAGTATACCTCCAAATCCTTCGGGGGATACAGGCGTATCTATATGTTACGTTATGTACAGAATGGTCTAGATTCAGGTCCATCTCTCCTTGTATATGTTAAATTCAATTTTTATTTATTTTATTCAAACGGCATATATCTCTACACATGCATCGCGTAATGGGGAGTTTATCTCAGTGTAATCAGTACGCAGGCCATTTAATAGGTCTTTAGCACAAAATAAGAATAGTACAAATGAAACCTGGGAGTTATATTATCGATACTTTTCGAACAACGTGTTTTAATATGAACCTAAGATTATTTCAATTAAATACCAAAGCTATTTTAAACTATTTAAGTTCTATATTTAAATGTCGCGCGCCAAAAGCTGGGTTATTTGCTGGTTTGTTTTGGCCGTAAGAACACATTTTCCTTTGAAAATGCCAAAGGGTTGTCTCGCAGCCTTCAACTTTATATACGAGCATCAACCACCGGCGATCACATTTCTCGCTAGAAGGAACTTTCTTGGAAGAAAGTGATGCATATTTTCCGCGATACTTTTCTATGACATATATATAAGGCGATAGGTAATAATTTCGTACGTAGATTCCTTTATCACTGAATATATGTAAAGGCACAAAGCAATATTTATACTATACGGGTTCGTTACACGAAAAAGCAATAACACACATAATATGATATCTTTTACCTATATCTTTAGCAAGACATAATGTCACATCAAATCATCATTCTTGTTAATATAAATACATTTCCGTCATCCATATATAGTGATGATACCAAATTTATTTCGTTGCGCAACCTCATCACGCCTTGTCCAAGTTGACCCACCTCTGAAAGACTTTAATAGACTGAACAATGTGCCCCGAATTGAACTTTACCAGCAATATATTTTATTCTGACTGTCCAAAAGTTACGATACAAAACATTCACTCAACGACTATTGATGCATTATTAAAGAAATTCAAACGTAGAACAGTACTAAAGATTCGATGGTCATGATAATATTTGAAGGTTTCGAAAAGGTGCGTATCTAAATCGAGAGCGGGTGTATATGGTTGATTGTTTGGACGTTTTGACAGCTGACCACGCTCGTTACCACTGTCGTCGTGAAAGGCATCAGTAATCTAAATGCAAGGCTAATTGAATACAAAAGAAGCGATAACTATGGAATGCACTTTATGGGGCCGCGTTGTGTAACAAAAATATAGGCTGAAGTTTGAGCAAGCACCAGTTTATCATCGGAGCTCTTATCATATTTGCGCCTTCCATTCTTTTGTTTAGAAAGGTTATCTTGACTGCCCACGCTTCACACCACACCTAAGTGAACGATACTGTGAAGTAAAAAATATTTTAATGTTCTGAACTTATGTTAAGACTTATATTATATGGAATAATGATAAAAAAGAAAAGAAAAATGTTATATTTTGATCAATAGGCGACAATTTTCCAGCTATACAAATAGACGTATTCTAAGAAGCTGTCGAAACTCTTTTGAGTAAACACATGTAAATGAATTACCGTCTTACAGATTTCAACATCTTGTTTCATAAATAAAGATCTCAAACTCAAAGCTAATTCACACAGCACTAGTGACAAAGCGAGCAATGGGATGCCTGAGGCTTGGTACAAGACTCCTGTCTCCTGCAGTTAATGACGTCATTAAATATGAACCGTGTACCCAGCCTTTTTGTAAAGGTCTGCACACTGCACACGTAAGCAGGTGCGGGACAGATCATATTCATCTGCTTCGCCCCTAGCTGCAAAATCGAACAAATGGGCCTTGATGGTATTCGTTTTCTTGATTTATTTCTTTAGAGGTAATAAAACAATGGGTCTGTATATTTGTGTCTATATTAAAAAATTATAAGTTAGTGTAATGTAAAAGAAAATGTTGCAATTTAAAGAGGTTTGATTACTGTATTGATTGGCCTATGAACTTTTTATTTAGTCTATCCTCAAAAAACATACTAAGCGGTTATTATATCAGTGGCTTATTGAAAAAATCAATGTATAGCTTATTTTCATCGTATTTAATTTGCAATTTCTATAACTTGCGTGAAATGAAACTAGCTCTATGGTTTATTATACTTTAGTTATCATTATTTAGAATCCAATCTTATTTGTTAGTTTCTGGGAAAGATATCTAATAACACGCCAAGTAATATGCGTTCTAAATGATTTCTTTACTTTCTTTAAAATTTAATTTGTCTAGTTTAGACCTAACAGTTTAGTAAGTTGTTTCTAAATTCTTCTGAATTGTAAAGGCACTTTCATGTTAGGTAAACAATTGTAAGGCCACCTGTCAGTTGGATGTGATAAGTTTGTTACAAAGAAGTCCATTCATACAGTCCATTTAGCGTACTTAGAGCTGACACTTGTTTTAAAATGCTGTCTTTTAGTTCGACATAATATTGAAGTGACACGAATACCCTGTGTCCTAAGTAGTAGAAGTCTTAGAACCAGCTTTCTCCCCACTAAGACCGTGTGTTGGTGATCAGTCAGAACAGAGAGTCTCGTGCGCAGATGATGTTGTCTAATTTACTTTTTCTGTTGGAGTCTGTTTCCATCATGTGTGAGAATTCTGCAGAACTTAATACCGTGATCGACGAACGATGAGTGAAAACAAAAGAAGAGTGAAAGTACCTTTATCAGTTGACACAGAACTTCTATTTGGGGAATACAGTCGTGACGGTTGCATGGGTAAACTTTATCTTCTGTCAAACCGTACGTTGTCGGAAACAAACACTTTACTATTCATGTGCGACCAATATGATAAGATATCCACTTTGTAATGTTACAATGATTCGTTTTCGGGTTCGGCGTACTGTGTGTCTTATCGCTTCCTCTTTGGAACACTCGCATATTGTGGGCAGATTAGTTAATGATTCATTAGATTTGTTACCTAAGTTCGGCTTCGGTATTCAGTTGATCGCTTAGCTTAAATCGAAGGATCTTTGGTCGGTATTGAGATAAGGGCCGGACTAACTTGGAAAATCGAGATGTGAACTTTTCCGTTATCGTATAAAAATTATGACTTGCTCGATTGCTGGTTCTCGTAATTTGAAAATCGGTTACAGGTACAAAATCTTTTAATCGTGAGAACTGTCTGCTGAACGCGTCACCTGGTTTGCGGCGTTACGTAGGCACACATAGAGCGTTTCACTGGATATCTCGTTGTTCCCCCGCAACCGTGAAAAAATCCCATACTTCCCGACCTTCTTGATCTTGGGACCATAATGAATATTTCCAAAACAAAAAACGTATGTGTATTTTACATACTTCATTTCGATACTTCTTCGAAATCTGCCTTGTCAGTAATAAAAATATAAGGCCAATTTGTGGTTAGTTCGAATTGAAATGAGTAAACGTTAAACCACGGGCCCTAAACAAATTGACCTTTGTATGTGATGTCAAACGTGTATGTAAAATAAAAGGGTACGTTAAGTCATCATGAGGTGGGGGTTATTCAAGTGTTCTCTCAGTAGGCATTACAAATTCGGATGATTGAACCCGACTGTCAATCATTCTTCACATCAATAGCGGCTAATGATTTTTATTAAATTGACGTATTTTTTTGTTGATCCAAACAAAAAATATAACAATAATTGATGACTTGATTTTTTTTGATGTTTATTAATTGATATCGGACATTTTTCAAGAGGCACGTCATCTGATATAATAAGTTATAAAGATTTTTAGATTAGATTGATTCGATATGTAGGTGTTGTTGCAAAAAGTGCATTTCGTATGTGAAATTATTTTTGGCTACTATATTTGTTTGTGCTTAATGTTTTAGGTATTGTATCAAAGAGAATAATTTGTTGTTTATTTCTCGTCTTTCACAGTTTGTTGATTAGAGTTCGTTTTCCGCTCAGACTCTTAGCGGCAATTTGGCAACTTGCTGTTTTTATACCGAGTTAGTACTGCTTGAATTTGAAACTTATGTTCTACAATATACGTGCATATTTCTGTCTATATTATACCCTTGAAACCCTTTGAGCACATGTGTTACCCTGTTTTTACCAATGTAGTTATAGTTAGTTACAATTGGAATTAAAGTTCGTTCCATGTACATACATATGTACGTATGCACGTAGGTCGGCAGATGTAAGCACAAAATAATATCGTTTTACATAACTATAAATTACATTTGCAGCGTATATTTATGCTCTTGTTGCTTACCTACTTATATTACCATCTTTTGTTTCTCCCGCAAATATACTTTATGATGTTGAGAATATCAAAACAATTGTTCGGAGAATTTCCATACAATTGGTTCAATAATGCAAGAGCTTCTCTTCTATTAACAAGTTCCGTAATATCGTTTATTATTTGTTGTGTCATGTTGCATAGTATTATGACCCTTGTATTTCTTTGTAACACAGACTAATCACTATAACAAGATGCCAATACATATGTACGTTATCTAATCTCGATTTTAATGATGTATACGTACATGGTCGTATGTCGTGGGAATCTTGGGCCAATTATTCAATTTTCGAGTTGTACGTTTGGTAGAATCTGTTGACGGGAAATGTGTAAAGGCTGGGTCATACGTTCTAACAAGATTTTAGAGAATCTTTGTACTTATAAAAGAGATATTGACGACAGATATTTCAATTCCCTTTACTCGTTCTTACAAGAACCTCTTCATGGGTTATTTTTTGGTGTTTACAAATGAAACAAACGACCTTTATTTCTCATAAATTTTCTAGGAAATAATTTGATACGCCAACAAAAAGCTAATTTATCTTTGAATTTCTTCAATTTATTAGCTTAGCTGGTCAGCACGAGTCTTTACGTTTCGACAGACATATTTGCTATCGTGGAGGCCAATTTTCGCATTGCGCCATCTATCATCGCTTGCGCGAGCGATCCAAACACAGCTTCAAGTGTTTCAGATAATGACGACGATCAAAACACTTGAGCGGATCGCGTCAGTGGGAATTATGATTAATATCTGGCTAGTTAACGGTGCTAGTGAGAGCCACGACTCGTAGCAGTTTAGGCCCGGAGCCACGGATGTCCGTAGCCTAGTGGGGCGGACGCATCATTTGTTTGCCCACAGACCGGTCCACGTCGCTACTGCTTCAAATTCATAATTTTTCAATGAGCCTTTTTTTCTACAGCCCGCTCCGTCTCGCTGACAACTGAGCTTATGGTTCTCAAGATAAGATCGCTTTGTGCGCCATTAGCCAAAGTGATTGACGTTGTTAGTTTGTTGTCAGTAATTTTGTTTGAAATTTAGAGCGGCGCGAGCCTTTTTTGTTCGTTGTGTGTAAAGAGAGTCGTGTTGACATGAGAAGCCATTGCGAGATGTCCGATAATGCGATTTCGAAATCGAAATAACACAAATTGAATTGTAATACAAGCTAATAACACAGTGGAGCACTAATGATAATGTAATAGGTTTGTGCCAATTGTAAGTTCTAGTGTGTTTACGTTTCATAACGTAAGCCACAAACAGAAGCTTCGGATATCTATACAATGTACTGATTAATGACGTGACCTTCACTGTTGGAGGTTGTGAAAAGAGTGATTAAGCTAAAGAGAATAGGTAATAGCAGTAACATACTCTTGCGCACCTATAACAACATAATTGCTATCATCGTATGGCAAAAATTGCGATGATTACCTAATTATAAGCGACATTTTCCGAGGAGACTAATTAGGAAGAAATGATGATAGTTTTCGCTGAATATTTTTCTAAGCTAAGCAAAGGTTCCTAACGGTACTCACTACTTAGCTTAGAGTCACTTGAGAAGTTTTATTTATAATATAAGTTTTATAATATAGCTCAACAAATCTCGATATGCTTTAAGTCCTCACCAGGACATTAACATTGATGACAGTCCTAAAACCAATCAAAAAGCTATTCAACCAAATCTGGCTTAACAGTAACTGGGTGATAAATAACAAAGCTGCCAGTGGAGCGTTTAACAATGAGTCAGAGTAATTATACGGACGACACTATTGCACAACGGTGAGTGGTCCGTATCTGTCGAATTGTGAAACAATAGAGGCTTTTACTAATTTTGCGTGAAACGATACGGACACGATACGATACGATGTCACAGTGGATTAATTTATATGAGATTGTACGCAGAGGAATTTAATTTTCAGTTCAAAGTGTACATCAAGATTATAAGCCTAAAACCAAACCTAAGACCAAAGTAGGCCTACCTACTTTGTTCTTAGGTACGTTATACATACCTACAGATATGTATTCGAGATCTTTATATGATTCAACCGGACTATTTAATGCTCCTATATATTTACGAAAGAACGACATGGGGAAGATACTTAGCAGACCGATAATATAGGGTTAAAAAAAAATATATATAAAAGAATGTGTCGTGCCATAATCGTATCGTACAGTGCAAAATAATAAAAGCGCTCAATAAGACACTGGTTGGGCGATATCGTGACCAGACGAAGTGGTACAAATTGTAGACGTCGCGTTTGACCATGTTATTGGGGTCGCGAATGATTTTAATATGCGAATGGTGCCGGGTTTTTCCATTGGAAGGTAATTAAAGCAGTAATCTGAGTGATCACCGTACCAGCCGCAATCATCGAAACGTGCATCATGCTAAATGGTTATTTGGTTGAGACGTGAACTAACCCTAATGATTAATTTTGTCTAGGTATAATTATGATGTAGGTATGTATATGGGATGAAAATTAAATTATTTAATGGACTGCAGAAAAAATTGTAGCGTTCAACTAGGCTTTGCACTATTTGGCATCGGTTTCGATAAAAAAATCTCTCACTTCTGATCCCTCGCGAGGGTGTCATGCTTATGAACAGTAGCAACAAGAAGGGCCTCTGATTTTCACATCGTACTAATCACTGAGACGTTTTCCTAGTACGATAAGTCGTAGTTCAAGGGAAGTCTATTATATATATACTAAAATTCACCCGTGTACGAGTAAATCGTATAAAATCTCTGAGAAAAACCACTCTTTTCAGTCCCCTGGACCAGTTCGGAATTGGAACAGCCCAAAAACAAAGTCATCGGGATTTTTTCCATAAAACTGTGTTGATTTTTGCACCCCCTGCCCCCCTCGGACCATACCGCAGTCAAAGTTTGTGCTAACTGCAGGCAAGTGATAACACGCCATCGCTAATCCGAGAGACGACCGCGCTTCCAAATCTATTTGATACAAGCATAAAGAATTACTGGAAGTGGCATGCCGGTATTAACAATAACTGAAAAGGTATTTCGAAAGCAGTTTCGTTTTACCGTTTTTATTTGGAAATATTAATATTAGTGAAATTCGGTTGGTGGTTTTTGGGATGATCTGTGGTTGTTATTTTAGTTTAATTTTAAATTAGATCCTGTAATTAAATATGTTTGTCGTATTGAAGGTAAAGTAGAGACGGATTTTTTTAACTACTGCACAAATTTCTGTTTTCTCTTCTTCTTATGAAACTATTATTCGTAATACTTCACAGAGACATTATTCGGCGGGGGGTCAGATACAGTTTTTTATTAACCTAATTTGAAGGCCCAGTTGGCGCAGTGGTTGAGAGATCGACTGTGCTGCGCTACGGCTTGCGGGTGCGATTCCCGCACGGCACAAATACTTGTATGATCTACAGATAGTTGTTTCGGGTTTAGGTGTAAGTCCGTGTAGATATTTGTGTTTGTAAACGCACCCACGATACAGGTATTATGCCTAGTGCGGGGCAAAGTTTTTAAAAAGGAGCAATTTTAGTTTTTTTTTTGGTGTCGCTGCGCCGCTCGTCGAGTTGCGGATTGCGTATGCTTCTAGATGGTGGGAACTACGAGTATCTACGACGCTACGCTATGGAGACTTGGTAACAGATGCAGGAGTAATAGTTTTTACTAATACCGATCGATATAATATATGGGAATCGGGCACAGATATACTATGCATATCAGAATACTAGGGTATCAAAACCAGTTTACCTACCTCCAGTTAACCACCCTTTATTCTCTATCCGTCGCAGTTAGATAAAAGAAGTACCTATGAATACCTACTTTTGTGAGTCACTTAGTACGCGTTCCTTTCGATGTCTAGACATGTAAATAAGATTTATGTGTCTGGGTTAGTTTTAAGTGCCTGTACCTATGCTCCCGAATTCTTTATTGTTGCTCCTACATCATTCCTATATTATACTGAATAGTAAATATGTCAAGATATCGTTTTGTATGAAGGAAGATATTGTGAGGAATACTACACACCTCAGAGGGCAATTAGATACAGTTCTCGATGGTTTGTGTTGTTCGCCAACCTGCTCAAACCCAGCGTCGGGTAAAAAGGCCTAACACATCACATAGAAAAAAAAAACGTAAGGAATTTTCTAAAATAAGAATATTCTCTAAGAATTGGCCCGAGGTGCAATACAGCAGGTCCGAGCAGCGAGAGGACTCTCGCTGTGCTCGCTTAGCTCAGCAGTGGGACACTAAAAGTAAGGAAAAAAAGAGGAATTATTTTGAAGTAGTATTTTGTAATTAGTTGAGTGACTCTTCCAGCAAATAATATAAAACAAGCTAATCCATGCAATCGTTCACATCGGGGGTTGCATAATCCTCGTCAATGCGTTTGTCATGATTCACGCACGACTTCGGGCTTTTACATCGTAATCGAGTTGATTTTGGTTTTGTTTTGTCTGCCCTCGTTGCCTCATCGGAGAATTCAGGTTGTAAAACAAATAAAATTTTCCGATTTGGCAGTTTTTGCGTAATTATCTAATGATTTAATCAGCGATACTGTCGATTGAAATTATGATCTTTAGCTTATCATTTCATTTTGTTTTTGTTAGTAAAAATACTTACTGTTGGCACTGTTATGTAATAAAAAAATCAATAGCAATAGATATAGTAGTATTGATAAGTCGTGAATCAAGTTTGTTAGATAGTATTCTTACTGGTTTAAACGAGGAACAGTGGATTTTTTAACGAAGTTATTTTCAATATTCCTCAAGATTGTAAAATTACAACAAGTTAATGCCATTTATCTATACTTCACAGTAATTATTTGTTGTAAAGTCATCATAATCGTATGTCGTCAAATTAACGGTGAGTGTGTGAACAAGACCTTATCTTTCATCGGATGTAATGTCAAATGTATTGCGAATGTATGTATTAGTTCCAGTGCCGAAAACCTGTTATGTTAGCACTTTAATGGTTGATGATTAATTATTATTTTTGTACATATTATGAACACGCTATCGGTGAAAAGTGATTGATCTTCGTAGGTTTAATTATTGTGGGACTCATTGAAAAATAACAGTACTTTTTTTTTCCACTCTCTCTATTAATATTCTCACTACCGGAGCTTCTGCGTTCAGCCAAGTTTTTTTCTTTTTTATTTCAACCAGCGTTTACAGGCTTTTATAAAACTTCGCGATTGTAATTGCAGGATTCCAAAATATACCCTATAGATATTCCTTTCCAAGAAAGGGATCCAGCCATATTCCTTGTATGTATTTCCCTTTGACTTGACTCTGCAGCTCTTAAATATTACATTTGTAATTAGTATGGTTTCAATGAACGCTAATGTTCTTTTCCATCTACTTAAGCTTTTACGCCATGCAGGGTAAGAAATTCGGGGACCACAGGGCATGAGCTCGTTTGGTTTTATTATAACCATATTGGAATTAAAATTGGCGGGCATTATGAAGTCAAAGCTCCTGTGGGAAAATTTGTTTCAAATATTCATACAAAAGTGAAACAGAGAAGCCAGTTTTCTGTGCCTGTCATCATGACACGGAAACAATTATAAAAACTCATGATTATAACTTCACGAAAGGCTATTTAATCTGGCTAGCTGATCAAACGTCTAGTTGGTTTACGAAAATTTTAAATATCGTTTAAATTAAAGGATCTTCTATAACAAAATAGATCGTTAATCCATCATTCTTTGTTGTATCTTTTTATTAGTTGATCTAACAAAAAATAATCCCAAAGTAAACTAGTTTCCTCATGCCGATAATTTGTGAAGCGCGCGACACCCATTTCGGGAAGTTGTTACTTTTTTCTATACTCGAGAAACAGTGCACCGTCGTTATGTTGTTTATTTTGTTCCTCATATTAGGGACCCTAATTTACCACATGGTGCTCTCGTTCAACATAAAAAATAATATCTACATGATTTGACGTAATTTGTGCCGTGTTATGACGAAAGGTTCGTGTGTTTAAGAGTAATTTCTCCTCGAGCCGTTATTAACCAGTAACCATCTTTTTTATTTTCGTCAGAAAAAAGTTAACGAGTATTAGACATGAAGCACGATGTTACATTTTTGTAGTTAATGAACTAAAAGGATAAAATACAGCTTCGAAAAAATGGGGAGTCTATTCGATGTTCATTATATTGAACATCGAGCAACTGTTATTTTTATGTTTGCTATTACAACATAGGAAAGTTTATTGAAATAAATATTATACTTACCATAAGCGACATAACATTTGATGTTCATACATTCATAGAAATACATTTCGAACGTATTGACGAGAATGCTTAGCTACGGCACCATCATTCGGTATTAACAACATTCAGAAATATAAAATTGTTAATCCGAATTAGGTTTCTAAAATATTTGCTTAAATTTTATTTATATTCAAACAAGAATATTCTTTATAGCTCGTATCTCAATGTATCGGAATGGTATTCGTTCTATCGGCATTAATAAACGATCGAACACTAATCGATTCAGAATAGGAATGGCTTCAAGATGTGAGATGTAATATTTGGACGGATGGATTAAGTGAATATAAATTTAAAAATTTATGTTGTTTCTTTTATAGTTGTGCTTAGCGAATGTTTTGAATATTGATTTGTATTACCAATTTTTCTTCATTAATGGCTACCGAGACGGTATGGAAGTTATGACTAGTATTTGGTAATAACTTATATCGTTTGGAATGTTTGGAGCGGTGCTATGTACGAATATAAACAGCCTATTTAAAATTTTCTATATTGATGGCATTCTGGGAAGCACGGTAGCTGAGTCTGCCTCATTATGAGGAATTAAGATGATAATTAGGCGGTAAGGAGAGAGCCCGGAATCCGTCGAGTCTATTTAATTTTTACTTTTTCTTATTTCATCGTATCTTGATTTTGTTTTAATTCGATATAAAGTTGTTTTTTGTTTTCTTTGGGAGCAAGTTTGTTCGACTAATTAAGTTTTTTAAAGTGAAATTGGGTAAAGCTGTTTATTGTCAGAATATGAACTCTAGGGCTCATTGCTTATATTACTAGCTTAACGAATCCTTTCTGCTAGAATACCCTTTTCCTTTGTTTTTCAAACAAACACCTGTAAAACATTAACTCCCAAAGACAAAGTAGCTAGAATTTCTACAGCAGAGTCGTAAATTTCAGGGTGTCATACATAAACACAGATGTTTACACGGCCCATTGTGGGGTCAAACTTTATTTATTTCTTTAAGTTTCAAGCTCTTGGTCTTGCTTAACTAACCTGGAACAATCAATAGATAATACAGAAGCTCAAGTGTAATACTCAATAACAAGCTTGCTTATACGAGTATATTGATGACACGTTAAGCGCAATGGCTGAGCGATTGAATTTCTGCGTTATTTTTTTATTTATACATTTATGCACAAAAATTGTATTCAAGGGTTTATTGCTTTAAGGTATATTTGCCACTTAACCTTTGGGTTAGACGAAGCGTTTCGCGGGTTCAATTATTTGTTTGGTATTCAGATAGTCTATCCTGGTCTAGAAGTGTGTGAATCAGATTGATAGGGTTTATTAAAAAAAGGCATTAAATAAAGAAAATATCGCAAATTCCACTATGCTAAGCAAGTCGGATGGTGATCACAGAAATAGATGTTATTATAACAGTGGCATCGCTATCCATGATTAGCTTTGTATTTAAGCTGACAAGTTGGATGTTTACCTCACCATCTTTCGGTCGTGAGTCTCGATTCGTATTACCGGCCTTGTGCGATCTTATCGCTAGTTAGGAGTTGGCCTTCTGTTCTATACGTGTCCATTACGTTTGTGTCCATTTAAGGACATTGTCACTTTTACAGTCACTTGCACATAAAGCCAATAACTTGTTGCTCTTAAAACATTTTCATAAAGCAACGTTAATGAAAGGTGACGTCGCAAGATTTAGGTAGTCAGAGAACAAGTAATTCAATAGGTGCCGCGGTCACATAAAGAGTTTGTAGACTGGTTGACGGACTCATTTCCTTCCGAACAGTGTTTATTATTATTAAAAAGTGAAATAAAGTAACAAAAACTTATGTCCTGCCTCGGCTTCAGCGGCAAAATTAAAATGTGATTTTAATGAAAGAACGTAAGAACGAGAGAATTATTCCTAGGGGAATATTCATTTCGATTTAAAACCAAAAATCTGGGCTCGCTTTACGGATGCATCAAAAAGCATGACAGCATGACCTATATATTAGTTTATTGAAGACAATAATTATGACTTGTTATTAGAACATTTTGAAAATTACATAGAAAAAAAAAAACAATAGGTCAAACAAAACAAACATGATTTTTAATCAACGCATCTCAAACAATATGTCTTTATGGTATTTATCTCAGCAACAATCTTTGATGGGCTGGTGGCGAACCACTTAATTAAGAACCTTCAGAAATAAATAAAGGTACTTTTTCTAAAATATTGTAATCTGGCATCTTACATAGACGACAACATTTGATAACGCAGATGCATCGAAGAACATGGTAAAATTGGGAGAACCGTTACTTTTGCCCTATGGGCAAAAAAAGGTCACACGCGTCTAGTGCTTACTGTGTTTTTGAACAGGAATATGGCACCACTTTCGTTCAGCAGCGCAACAGCGACTTTTCTTTATTGCGGATGTTTATGGCGGTGATGATCACTTACTTTTAAAATAAGTGATCGGTACAGTTGTTGCTTTCATTTATCCCAGTTTACCTGATAGTCCCTGTACTGCGCCGTAAAAGACAAGAAAGTTGTAAATTACATAACTGCGATCACCAATATTTTTGCCTAGGTTGCTGATTGATGTCAATGCTCCTATACTACCATTTTTTGTAGTGAACTAAGAGGAGGCTCATGTCCAAAGGTAGACGTTAAATGGCTGCTGATTTGATTACATTATGATTATTTCCCGAACTACTATACCCTCATCATCCCATCGAGTAGATGGCGAGGTTATTGCCGTTTACTGGGCACAATTTGAAATTCCAGACTGTTACAGAGAACTTCAGAATATCGTAATAACACTGGCTGATCTGGGAATTGAAGCCTCATGTTCAACAGCCGCTCTTGTGAGAACTAGTGTTGTAGTTATACACGTCTAGTTTAAATTTGGCACAATGTAACAACTGATGAAATCGTGTGATTAATCCAAAGAGACAAACGTGATATCCGCCTTATTCCATAAGCCACAAAAAAATAAAACTAAAATTAAATTAAATTATGTCATAACATAAGTAGAGGCGAGCGTTGCATTTCTTTGTTTATTGTTGAATAGTCATTATATGTAAATAGTGGAGTCGTGATGATGGGTAGGCTGATAGTGACGAGGCATGTTTCGCAACCACTCGGAATGATAATTGTTTGAGCTCGGCAACTCGGCAACACGGCACCCGTGGGTGCGCCCGCACCTGCCTATCTTTCTCGGTAGACGACCATAGAGATTCCCTTGGAAGATATAACTAGATTTAATATTTCATAAACGTGATTTTTTAAACGTGCTGTCATGAATTTTGAACTTTTATGGTATGTGACGCGCGGCAATGGAATTGGAGAAAGATATTTTTGTAGTGTGTAGTGCTTGTATAAAGGTACAATTAGCGACGAAAGTGCCTGATCATAATACAAAGTTTTATCACACTTTAAAAAAAGAAAACTGTAAGTTTAGTTACTATTTAATATTAATGAATCATTATAGAATACCGTAACTATCGACTAGTGTAATGATTAGTTATGGAAAATTATTATATATGAAAATAAAAAAAAGTTCATCCACTTACGTCGTTGACTGTACGCGTCGACAAATGTTCTTGGTGTCTCATAAATAAAAATTAATTTGGTTGGTTAGTAATTTGGTTCTGTTATTGCAAGTCTAAATTAATAAGTGTCTCATTATATCTGACTAACAGCATGCTAGATAATATTTTAATAGAATTTTATGAGAAAGGAGCTTTCGAAAATTAGGTTTTAGTCATAAATATACTAATACCGAATTCTAAGTCTATGACTAATACACTGAAAAAAGTCAACATTTTAGGCAGAATAATTGTGTTGTGTATATTTTTAGCGTGCGTTATCGTAAACGAGTACTTATTTATGTTGTTCTGGTATCCATTATGTGTTATATACTTGTATGTACTGAAATTCACGTATGACATTGTATTCTCATACCAATTAGCGTTGAGCAACACCTTTTTTTATTCAAAATGTTTCAGATTTTGTCCTAATATTGCAATACTTATATAATTACGATGTCCACAAGAATTGTCCGTGTGAATTATTTTCAAGCATAGAACATGCCATTTGCATTAATACTATACCGCATTTGTACTGAAATAACATTGAGTTAATGACACATTTGTTATGCAGTGCAGTTACACTTCACTCGCACTGATATCGCACGGCTTCTTCATCTTTTCTTTCTTTTTTAAAAAATGTTGCCCCACTCTATGATTTCTTTTGTATCGTGGGTACAGTTTACAAACATACATGTCACAGGCACTAACAACCAGACCCGAAACAACTATCTGTAGATCATACTAATATTTGTTCCGTGCGGGGATTGAACCCGCGACGCGTAGCGCAGAAAGCTAGTCGCTTAGTCACTGCGCCAACCGTGTCGCCAACTTAATTTGTTATTAATGGATAGTAAGTAGCAATAATTGTACTTAAGTCATAATTCTTTGATTAAATGATCACTCCAACATGAATCGATTTGATTGTGATTAGTCCAATGACGTCATATTTGGGTCAATAGGAACTCCTATATGATGTTGGGTATAAAAGGCATTGCATAGAATTAATTGTTGTTGCATGACTCACTAAGTGCATCAATCAAGTCAGTAAATGCACTTTGTATTTCTGTAGATTCTTGGCGCTGCTCATTATAATAAGAAGGTCAAACTCAGTATTTTGTGGAAAACTTACATCATCATCCTAGAGGCTCTCCTCAGGTTTTTATTTAGTAAAAGCTGCTATTTCCAAAGCTAAATATTAGTGTTTAGGTGAGTTAATTTACCCGGGTACGTCTTAAAACTGCGGCCAGACACCGGAGGACGGGCAGCAGCGTCCTCTCACTAATCGGTGAGCCACTGCGATCCTCAAGCCGCCTGCCAAGCGTGGGGATTATGGCAAACCCCCCTTGAGGGAGGCCTTCGTTCAGCAGTGGACGTCTTCTGGCTGATGATGATGATGAGTTAATTTAACCTATACGCTACATGTTTTAAAAATATATAAGAAAAAAAAGTCCTATCGTATAAAAATTTTGAAGTTCTTGGATCTATTCAGAGCTCAACAGACAAGGTAGGTAATATACCTCATTTAATAACAAAAATATTTGTAATACTTCCAAAAATTGGCAACAAAGTAAATAGCAGTTTAATTTAAAAGTTGGCGCTGTTGATAACGTATCAGGATTTGGCTGGCTTCCGGTGGCAGGTGCCTGTTTAGCTTTATTTGGCTCCTTGTCACTGGTAATTTGGCTGCTCGACTTGGAAAGGATAGTTAGCGATATAATGTTGGCAAGTCCTTTATGCAGTTTAATGGCTGACGACTGTGTGTTATCTTTGTTTTACTGTGCTCTATTTGTGCCGTAAAGTTCGCTGTATGCCTGGGGTTGTTAGTACTGGCTTTGACAAACCTCCTAAAAAAAGAGAAATAAATAGAAAATAGGGTTCCAGTCTATTTCTAGGGTTTTAGCTGCCTGCAACGAATGATTTTCTGATGACAGTCGTAGGCCGGACGGCACCGTCACCTGGACGGCAGTTTAGGTACGAATATCTCAATTTCTCAAATCCAAGATTACATAATCAGGAACCTAACTTGTTTAATTAAAAACTGCAGTTAACGAATTTTTAAAGAAGCTCATGATCTAGGTAACTATATGTATTAATCAATCGTTATAGGAATTCTTAATCACACCAATTACTTGTATAAGTATTTTTTTTTGAATCCCCATTCCTCAGATTTACAACGCAAGCGTAATGAATCCTGAAATAACCTTTCATTTTTGGACAACGTCCGTTTCGTTTAATAACCCTTTATTTTACACATTTAACTCATAACATGAAACCAAAAAGTGTTTAATTATAGCAATAATTATCTTGATATAAATAGCGATGTCATTATTCAGTTGTCACCCACTCGGTGACGTTGTCGGCCGATAATCTTGCTCTACATGTGCTAATTAAAGGACATTCTCTTACACAATGATCCCGGCCTGTCCGCCCAGTGAACATGAAGGGCACGCCATCGCCATGCGAAGTCTTTCTTCCAGTCAATGACTGACTACCAATACTACCACGTTGTAAAGTAAGCTTTTAAAGTCTTTTCAATGTGTATTTTCTTTTACCGCATTCTTGAACAGACGGTACTTCCAACTCCGAAACGATCCATTGCGGTTTGAGTATCAACTATCTGAATCCAATTCGAAATGCGCGGGAGATGGTATTTGCATTTATTGATAGGGACACATGTTGCGGTTGGGATCTGTTACTCAGGGGCGATTCAGTGATCGTCTCGTGATAATCGCGATCACGGGGCCCTGACATTTCTTTTATTTTATCTCAAACGGTCGCCGTAAGATAAAACGGCAATAAATAATCGGGGTAAGACATGGTGGCTACGTGTGCCCGGTTGCGCTTTTCATTTGTATTATGCGCGTAATTATGCCTTACACAACGTATGCTGATGCTGAGCCTTATTTATGGCTTCGAATAGTAAACTGGTAATCATTACGATAATGGATGTCCGATTGATAATAAGAACCTGTAAGGTTTACGTGATTATTGAATTTCTAGCACGTTTGGTAAATGTTAATTGCAGAAAGCCTTTTTTTATATATTTGACGGTACGGTTGGCGCAGTGGTTGAAAAATCGACTGCTGCGCTAAGTGTCACGGGTTCAATTCCCGCACGGAACAAATATTTGTGTGATCTATAGATAGTTGTTTCGGGTCTGGGTATTTGTGTGTGAATGTAAGTGTTTGTAAACGCACCCACGATACAGGAATTATTACTATTGTCGGGCAAAGTTTAAAAATAAAAAAGAAAATATGAATATCTTTAGTACATAGTAAGTACACTTTATGATGCATGAAGAATATTAGAAGAACAGAGACACGTGTGACACACTCTCTTATGTTCACAAAAGAACAAAGAATCTCGTTAATAAATAAAGTTATGCAGTTTGTGTTATCTTTCAATCTCAAGACGATAGATATAAATATTCTCTGTGTGCTCGCACAACATGTTTCGAGAAATCTTTTTGACGGAAAATATCGATAACACAATAAGTTTGTATACAAAACAAAATAGGACATTATGCGCGACGCATCTTCTCCGTCGCGTCTTATTCTTGTGAATCTTAAGCCGGGCCTCGAAATCTGTGGGAATCAATACCTCTTGACTTTTATGAGAATGCCTCACGTACTAAAATTCTTGTAACTTATTGAGAAATATACGTGTATTGTATATGAAACAGTCATGATATTATAGGCGTTATATTCTCTAACTTCTGTGTCGATCATCTCGATCATACTCGTGTTTATGTCATACTTGGCCAGCATATCACAAGCAGTGGCGTGCGGTTCATAAAGACAAAAAGACACTGCCTACCCTACATAACTCAGATAAATATTTATTATAAGATATTTGAGGTGGCAAATCACATACATCATTATTTAATCGACAAGACGACGAACCAATACCAACATGCAGTAGTTATTATTGGTAAGTAAGCTTGTAAAATTTTCTGCCTACCCTGTCTAAAAACTCTGTGCACGCCGCTGATCACAAGGAGGATCTAATAATCATATCTTTTTTATATGGTTTGACGAGTTTTCACTAAATTATCTAACTTTTATTTATTTAAGCTCACATTGTTCCCGATATCTATAATTATTATCATTACTTGATCGATGTGACTATATTACTTAATTTAACTCTAATTTTTAAGTGTTCTATTTTTCCTAACCTTTTCCCTACTACATTAGAGCTCCCAATCGAACGTTGCGGTTGCGGCTGAATATCAGTATTTTACCCGGAGTGACTGCCATCTGACTGCCAGCACCCAATTATAGGGATACACTGGTACTCGAAGCTATTTTAAGCTTACCTAAAAATACTTTTATAACGGAAGGCTTTGCGCGCCATTCACCGCTATACTAGCGGCCCCGGCCTAGTCCCAATCCCTATTCCCGTCACGTGTTTCCTACAGGATGTGTTACTGATAGGCGCGCGATACACGAATTGAACGAGTTTGAGCCTCCCGAGTCTAACATCTAACTGTATTTACGCCGCCAAATATGCATTATTTTATTTTTTATGTCCAATTGGTATGCGGACTATGCTCTAGCGTCATCTGTTACTCCCGAACTTTTAAATTGTGGGGGAGACAAAGTGGTTTCGGGAAGTTTTTCTGGGGACCTACTAAGGTTGTCGGGCATAAAGTATTGATATTGCATTTTGTGGACAACGTGCATATTAAGATGAAGTTTGGTTTTATATTCGGGGAATAGCTTTTGAAATAATAGGTTTTAAAGTAAATTTTGATATTAAAATGAATATATAATTTAGATTTATTCTAGAAAATAATGGTTCTATTTTATGTCTTTGGTACTTGAAACAATAATATAAGTTGAAACTGTTTGTTTTATAAAGAATTTTATCCAACATCGCTCGCACGATATGGATAAAGTTATTCACTTCGCATAAGTCAATCTTTTCTTTGCAACTGAGCATCGATATCAAGCTTTACTTTATTTTCATGTTTTAATGTAGTTTGTGGTTTTTCTGTTCTTTAAAACATGAGTTGAACTTACTACTGAGTTCTGTTGCTTAGAATTAATTGGAATAGTTTATGGACTGGATATCTAGGTGCTTACTAAAGATCTACGATAGTACTGGAAAATAGCGGAAAGCGATCCTAGTGAAAGCCGGAATTAATCGCGCTAGTTATACCTACATCACTCAAATAGCATTTCGATCAATAGGACATATATTTTTTGTTTACAAATCGTATGTCACATGATAATTGCGGTTACAATCGCTCCAATCCATATCTCAATCTAATTTTTTGTTGCCCAATAATAATCAACTTTAATTATTAACAGAACATTAATTGAACATTCATAATCGCCGTTACGCTACCGCAATATGCATAACGAATAGATTTACAGTCTACTGTCAATCAAAATGGCCGATTCGAAATTGTCGCTTATAATCTGGTCAGCCGTCGCCTAATCCATCGGCCCCTTTGACGTTCAATTACAATCTTCTTATTACTAGTCTAACAGATCGGATTATACTAAAAGGTTGTTATGTAGACACGGCCTAACGTGATTCGAGTGTCAAAGTTGGTTGAAGAAAGCTTAGGGATTTGTGTTCGAGAAATTATTTAATTGCGTTTGTTACTGGCATTTATGAAAATGTTGACAGTTTTGTCGCTGGTGTGTTCATGTTGTGAGATTTTAAATTGAATTTAGAACTGCCAATGAAAATGGGCAAGACAAATCTTACTTATTCCGTTACCTTATAATTAAGTCTATCAGTTAGTTTTAATCTGTAAGTATAAATGACATTGACGAGGCAAGTAATGCAAGATTTTTCCACAATCTGTTTAAAGGTTCAATTACTTACACAGAAATTCAAAAACACGAATTGATTAAAAAGTTTAGAAGACGACTCTTTAGTAGAGACTCTTAATAAAGGAACAAAACCTGACCCCTTTATTTACCACAATTTCTTTGTTCAAAATTTATTAGAAAGATCATTTCCTCGTATAATCTATTTTAAAGATGTTATATAAAATTTTGTTTGTCTTTAGCTGTAGGTATTAACCGTTTTACGCTTAACGAAATTGATTCTAAAAATATTAGGTTTAAGATTGAGGAATATTTAGTTTAGCGTCTATCCTATCAACTTTCATTACGTACACGCCTTTAAATTCATTGAACTATTTTATTTGCTTCGTGTTTAAGCGAAATAGACTCCGACTTGATGATGTTAAGTTTATAATAGTCTATGAAATAAACACAATAAATATTGCGGCAAGTATTTGAGTATTAATTCAAAATATGTGCGTCACAATGACGAAGGTCTCGTTAACCTTTTAGTTAAGCGGCTTTTGACGTCAAAATATTTTTAAATATACAGGGTGTTTATTCTATTGAGTGCAATGCATTGTTATTGCAAAGAGGCTTTGAGACTTCCATTGTTAAAGAATACATGACCAAAATGCTGCTATTATAAGCATATATATAAAATACGTTTTAACTCATGATTTCCGGAGATTAATAAAACTATATACCTACTGCTTTGTAGGTAGATACATGTAGCTATATTAATTACGAAGTTGGGAAGCCAAGGTTATCAGGATCACCCCTATCAGGATTACATTACAGATTATAAAATACCCAACACATATGCGCAGTACGTTATTGTGAATTATAACTTACGGATATCTACATGAAAATTGATATCAGAACTCTTTGTAGAAATCCAGCCTGTTTCTTCAGGTTATTCTTAATTCAAAATTGAATTGGAAACTTACCAGCCAGTTGAAGTAAAAATATCTAGTATAAAAATTGTGATATATCTATGAGAAAAATATACCCTGTATAAGTCCATCGCTCTATGGTGGCGGCCAGTAAGAATTTAAGATGGTATCTCAGTACCGGGAGCTTAGAAATTATGTGACTTATGGTGTAATAAATAAAATACACCGTTACTGTGACACCTACATACGACATCGGAACTATGTAATGATCACCATGAACTTTTATATGATCTTTTGTTAGTTAATGATGCTAAATTAGATTTGGCTGATGTGCCGTATAGATATGTTATTTGCAAGTGGGTTGGGAGGACATTGTTCTTTAACATAACAAATAGCCATTAGACGCCCCCAAGTAGATGTAACAACATCTTGAAGAAAAAATAAAACAGCTGGGGTAGACTGAATGCAGAAGACGAAAGAAAAGAAAAAATAACTAACTTGGTAAATGCCTGTCGTAGCTGTGGATGGCAATAGGCTGTGATTATTGTGTGATACATAAAAAAAATGTAAATCTAGGTAATAGGGCTCGTGTGAGTACCGTAGTCTTCTTTCGAGTCGGCATGAACAATATATAGGAATAGCTCATGTGAGTAGAGAGATTAGCCAGTAAGCAATTATGTTATTAAGACCGACTGTCCAGAATGCACCAGTCGATCTTAAGTTTTGTCATTCGTGAAGGTTCTTTTCGTGTATAGAGTACCTACCGTACTAATTGTCACTGATGAGCTTTATGCACAAAACGCTGATGATGCAGTTTTTCAGGCAGTTGATGCCTGTGCTGTATTATCTGAGACGCAAGGCTGTTGACATTATCAAGTAGACGGGCTATTCGTTTTCTTTGATAACCTAATTATGCTATCAGCAAGGTCAGTGAAATAATAAATAAAGATTGTATGGATCGGTAAATGTAAATGGGCAACTAGTTTGAGAAGTATCGTGAAATATGAAGGTAGAGGAAGCTGTAGAAGTTAGTAGGGATAAAGTTATACTATGTATCTCGTTCATATCTTCATTTACTACGAATTTTGAAACAACATTCCTGTACCTACTCTAGAATTGTTATCATACCAAATCTAATAACGCAGAGGAGGGAGAGTCCAAAAATGCCTCTTTATGTGAATTATAAATGAACCCCATAACTTAATTGGCAACTCATATTATGATTCCCGTAAGGTTCATTTTCTCTAATCATCTATTTACCAGTTGCTATGGAGATAAGTAGTCTTTTCGTGTATATGGAGATTCATGCTCGCTGTTTTTTTGTAACGTTGCCCCACACTAGGAATAATTCCTGTATTGTGGGTGCGTTTACAAACATATACAAACACCCAGACCCGAAAAAATTATCTGATCATACAAATATTTGTTCCGTGCGGGATCGAACCCACGACACGTAGCGCAGAAAGCTAATCGCTTAGCCACTGCGCCAACCGTGTCGTCGAATTATTGCTTTCATTGCTGGGATTCAGGCCTGTTTTTGTGTCATTACGTATTGATAATATTCTTATATTAGTTTATGTGTTAACATTATTTTTGACCATCTTTGGCCACATTTCTCACAATAAAATTGTTCCATTTTTATTTTATTGTGAGAGTCCACACAAGCCACCACCATCTTTCTTACTAGTAAATTATTATTGTGTTGTGTATTTACAGTTCCTACTAGGTATAGCTTGAAGTCACAACAGCAATAAAATATCGGGTTTAACTGTATCACAATAGTACGAACATGACAGGTTCTTAGTTGCCGCGTGGTCGCCGCCTACGAACTCAGATCGGTTTTCCAAAGCTATATTTATAACTTGAGGTTGTATGTACAAGTCCGGGGCTTATGTTTTAGCAATGAAATATATTCTAGCGTTATTAGAATCACAGAACTCAAGTGAGTAATCACGATAGGAGTATGTTATAGTAACTATACATTGGGCATCATTATAAAACTAGCGTCGTTTTATTATATTTGTTATATTTGTATCTTACCGATACGATGAAAAAAATGAAGTGCTAACTGAAAATCAATTTAAATAAGTTTTACAATAAGAAGACAAAATCGCATTTAAAAAAAAATTGACAACATCCGCATCTCTGTTGATATGATAATTTTGAACGAACCGTTTTAATTCAAAAAGCTTATAGGGACCAAAGATGATACTCGAAGAGTAAGCGTGAAACCGAGAAGACAGTCCCATAGTCCCGAACGTTTAAAGACGACAGATGAGATGTCAGCAGAAAATTGGATTTCGTAAAATAAATATGTCGCATTCACTTTGAATTAACTGCTGCTCGTCGAAAATGAATTCTACCTACTACTAAATAAGGAAGATATTCAATTGGTCGTATTGTCGATGGAGATTTGACGAAAAGTTAATTTTAAGTGCGACTTTTGTGCTCACAAAAGATTTTTGTCCACTATGGACGAGTAATGCATTTTTTTGCAAAAAGTTATTTATTCTCCTTTGAGGCGCGAGGATTAATTTTGCAACAGCTGAGACTGAGAAACATGTACCTTGTTACATATTTGAATGACACTTTCCAGTTTTTAATTTAAACTTGGCATCGCCAAATTGAGACGAAATCTCTTAAGCCTTTTGTTTCCCTTTGTTAAAACGGTAATCCTGTAAACCTGTGCCTTTGATGTGTCGTCGCCATTGTAGCAGTTTCGCCGTTAATTGTTCCTAATTCCACGTCTTTATCCACCTCATTCATCTCATTACTTTTAGTTAGTTTAGTTAATCTGTTTTGCTGGCTTTCAATTGATGGGCTGATATTGTAATCCTCTCAAGGTAATTTTCTTTCAAGGTCTCGTTTCTCGAGTTCGAAGTTCTTTCCTTCGAAGTTCGTCGATTTAAAATTACCTCCGTTGCCTATTTTGATATTCGGTCCCAGCGTCCGACTCAAATTACAGTGGCCGAAGCTAATTAAGTTTGTTTTACGACTATTAAGGTAATTAGGGAGAGGTAGGATGATACAATTATTTATGTATATAATTATGACGGGTCACGGCCCATATAGTTTTGAATGTTAAAGTGGCTTGTCACTGCGCACAGGGTATTTTACGAGGGTATAAAGTGTACGCTAATAAGCATCTCACATGACGTTGTAAGCCGCTCGAGGTGTGGTCCGAATTTCGCACAGCTTTGATGATGGCCCTTCGAAACGTTTTAGTGTCCCCAATCGGCTTTCGTAGTTATCCGCTAAGTGACCGAAAGAATGCACACAGAACTAATAAAACTGGATCTTACGAAACGCGAAGCTTTTAATACGGAAATAATGTCGCGCGCCCACGTCCACCGTCCTAAAATACGGATTCCCGACTTGTAAACTTGTGTAGCGAAACTTCTTAATATGAAAGCGATTAATACGCCTAATATTTTAGTTTTTGTCTATCATGATTTATAATTTCCTCGCTTTTATGTTGTTTGTGTGCAATATTTGGTATTTTGACTTTAATCCATTGATTTACCGCGTTCCCAATGGTTTGTTTACGTTGCAACTGCGGGCGCTATTTGAATAGATACTTTGTTTTCTTTTGCTGAACCGAATAAAAAGATAAATAATATATGAAAAGAGAATGTGTGGTTTGCGTGTTCTTGTAGCAATTAAAAACAAAAGTAAATCACCAGTATGGTCGATACCGTCCATACATCCTTAATCATTTCGAAATTCATTCGTTAACTTTGTGAAATTGTCTTTTTATAATGGTACTGATTTATTTGACAGGCAATACAAGTCGAAGAGCCAATAAATGTATCGAGTCAGTCCTGACCCTTGTTTTAAAAAGGTATACAGTCTATAAAATGAATATTAAAAGTATGTATAAGAATTGACAGTTGCACGAGAACTTAATATTCCACTAAGTTACATATTTTATATGGTTAAGTTTTTTTCTGCATACTGATATGGCAGTATTTTGTGTGTTAATATATTTTTGAGTGACATTATGGAGTTTATAGGGGAGAGGGCCCGTAAAAGTGAACTTATGAAAATATGCGCATTGCAGTTTAATTGCTGAAGATTTAATTTCTCAGCGGGACGTCTTTAAGGACGTTGCATATGATCAGGGATACGCTTATATTAGATTTTTTATGTGATTGAGCGTAACCATCGCCGACAAAGAGTTAAATGTTTTTGATTATTGAGTTTTAATTTCATGCTTCTCGTGTTAGCCTGTTGTTGCCTTAATTGACTACCTGGACCTTCGACGTGATTGAAATATTATAAATGATGACAAATTACATTTTTATATCATACGATTGCTTTTTTCGTTAATTATTACGTTATCGTAATATCATCATTATATGTGGTCAAATAAATATGTTTTTAAACATGTCCAAGAAGTGAATCTGTTATTCACTTCTTGGAATATTTATATAACAGAAAACTTATAAAACTTCATTAAGTAGATATTCCATAATATTTTTTTGTACGATGACGGTTATTTTTTCAACGAACGGTTTCGGTTGTGCAACAACACATTCTACTTCGGATCCACCTTTATGCAAGGATGTGGCTACACAATAAACATTCTATCACGTGACACAAACCGAAAATAGTTTCCCACAACATACACGGTGTCTTCACTCTTGGGCAATCTATGTTGTTAAGTTGTTTATGACGGACACAGAGTGGAGACACAGGACACGTCTGTGTCGCGGTCGGTTCCGTATCTCAACATAGACACGACACAGAGATAAAGAACCCATACTATACAGATACTTGACTTTTAACATGCGTTGTTTAGCGGTCAAACACATATGTGTGGTATCCAACTGGAAAGCAACGGAACTTTCGCTATTTCCATGAACCTCTCATGTCCACGTGACGTCCAATTCTAGAAGATTGACAATGTTTGACTTGGATCCGAGAACGGAATGCTCGAGCTGTGAACGCTCTGATTCGTCAAATCCTTCAGGCGTTCAACGGGCTCCCCAAAATAATAGTTTTTTAGAAATTAGGATGCAGCCATCGATACAAATGACCTATAAGCAAGGATCAGTGCGAACAAAACATTGCATGTGTGTGTGTGTGCCCGGGCCACGAATGTGGGGAGTCAAGTTTCCGTGTACTGTCTAATCTGTGGTATAGTCGTATGTGAAACGGTATCGGACAAAACAAATGCTGTGCCGTGGTCGCGCGTTTCCGTTTCCTTCCACTAACTCGCCGCAGAGTTCCGTCTATTGCATCGTGCGATGCATGCTGATGCGGTCTACCTTGTGTATCTTGATGTTAATGTATTATTAGCTTTATAGGCTGGATGGATTGCGGATCTCTGTGGATAATCTTTGTTTTATTTCTAGTTATATGTATATACATTCGTTTTGCACTACCGACTCAAGTTGGAGCTTTTGACTAGTTATGTTTGGACATGTCCATCGTCCAGTATTGTCAATTGAATTTCAATTTCATAAAGGACATTGGTGTGTTTATATTAGTTAGTATTTATAATATTTTGTATTAATTATATTTTATAAATGGGAATTACGATTATTACTCTAGCGGCACAAGAATAATCACAAGATCAAACTCTGATGAGAGTTTACTAAAGAAATAACGCATTCATAAGTTTTCAACCACTGAGGTAGGTATTTATTGCTTATAAGTACTTATAAACTCGTCGGAAGTCCAACAGGGTTCGTGCTTAATCAATTCTTACTTGAATCATCTACGTTACGTCATAATCTACGATCGAACGATCATTCTAATAAAATCGTGCATTTACTCGAATTAGAATCATCATAACATGCAATACAACATTCGCATAATAGGTGCTTTATTATCTATGATTATTCCGAATTTCAAAGTTCAAATGCTAACAGCTGATCGATTGAACGCGGTAACGAAAACGAAATCTATGGCCTGTCTATGGGTTACTTTCGCTGACCTTGAGAGGAGTTATTGTAAGAGGCTGTATGTCTAATTGTGTTGCGCAATTCTTGACTGCGAACAATCAAAACAGGGTTGCTTAATTTATTAGACGCGTAGGCGACCATCCATTAAGATGTTTCAATGTTGTGATTGTAACAGGTATTTATTTTTGAACCTACTTACTAGCTTACTTATATACATATAGTTAGTTTATAGGTAGTGGGAATACTAATTATTAAATACATAAAACGTGGAATACTAAATAAAAGTAGTGGCCAGCCAATTTTTATTGGAGCTTATCAGCAATAATCGTGTACAATTCCAATCTCGAATAAAGTTTATGTCGAGTTTTATGACTATAACAAAAGTCAACATAATTTTTAAGGCTCGACTTAAGAATTTAATTCAGGATGTTAAGACAGTGGCACTCAATGTCGATATCAAGCGTTTGCTAAAATGATTGTTCGATAAATATTAACCCATATATATCAATTGATAACTATATTAATATCGCATTTAGATTTTTTTTTACTTTTATAATTTTCCTTGCGGTGTTTACTGCAATAGGAAATCTTCATTTGCCGAAATTTACCCTACAAGTAAGATTGCTGAGCTATAAAAGGGAATGGTAAAATTAACACCTCTCGTAATAGATTTAAAACCTAATAGCAATTCCAATTCGATTTCTAAAATGACATTAAGTTTTATAGTTTGATCCGTTTTAATGACCATGAATAGACCGTATAATATATATCAACATAAACATTTTTTTTAGAGAGGAAATAGAAACATTATACCTTTCATAAATATAAGTTGAACCTATAACTAAGTAATGCTAAACACGAAGAAGTTTCATTGAAATCTTATTAAATATTGATTAAAAAAGTATTTCCTGAAGAAATATATTGTAATTACAGTCAATAAGAATGACCATACTTTGATCAAGGAATTTACTAAACAATTTAAAGTGGGTTTTCAACGGATGAGACAGCTCAGTGAATTATAGGAAAGTTTTTAAATATAATAATGACGGTATAATAAATTAATACAATGGCTCGGGGCCTATAAACCTTAGAGCAGTGGCTAACATAATACCAGAAACATCGTCGATATAAATAAAACATTTTATTTCGATACGAAGCTCGAAAGCTATTAAAGCGCACAATAATTACAGATATGTTTGCTAACTACTTTTAATTGTAGGTGGAATCGAGTCGTGATTTCATAATGAAGCAATCTATATAACTGATAGCAAATGTTGATTTGTAGAAAAAAGTTGCTAATGCCACACCCTATGGATATTTGTGGACCGTCTAGACCGGTGATTTGATTATAGTGATTGACGCTACATTTAAATATTTGCGGTTAAAGACGAGTTTTCTTAATTAATTTACCCGTCTTGCAGGACACGCGGCGTTTAGATAATTACATATGTTTAGTGGACTTTGTGAAGGTTTATAGGTACATACAGTGAAATTTAAAAAATATTTTAATACAAACTATCTATTGATTGATATCTAGAAAAAGAAAAAAACATCTGTATTATCAAGTGTTTGTAGATTCTTTGGTATCTAAAACAATTTCGTTATTTGACGCGACTTTCTGAGTCAAATTATGACATATCTTATTGTTCTAAATTAATTATCATACTAGCTTTTAAAGTATTTTTTCCTCGTATCGTAATAATTTCTAATAAAAATAAGCAGACTTGCTTAATTATACTCGCGTTGAAGATCAGACGCTCGCTATGCATTTAGTATTTTGGTTTTCATTGTAGGAATTTTATGCTTTATCAGTAGGTCAATATTTATAATGGGGGAACCTTGATAATCGTAGGTAAATACTTGTGAGATAATCAAGGTATCATTATTTCAATTGTTGTGTAATTCCCTTCAAGTGGAATGCAAAGATTTAAATCGTGAGCTATTATGATGCTTATATGGTTAAATTATACTAAATAGGTGATACAAAATAATGATGATATTTTCAGCACACGAAATAGCAGTGAAGAGTGAAGGTAATTTCGTAACCTCGTAGATAACTACTCTTAATACATACCTACGTAAGAACTTAACAGTTCTATGCTAATAAAGTGACAGTACTAGGTAGTAGGCAACAATATGGGTTGAATAAAAATATTACATGATTAAAAATAAAGTCAAAAGCGCCTGTATAGGTCCTGTTGATATAATATCTATTGACTTTGAATGATACAGCTTCAGTGAGAGAATTATTTATTTTTATTTTTTAAAAGTCTGCTTGCTTTCTAACAAACCTATTACCACTGTTGTTGAATTATACCAAAATAAACGGTAATTGAAATGTTTTCAAACTCCAAAGTGCATTTAAATTGAAACTACCTACAGAGGGGAGCTTTTTCTCCCCCTCTAAGTTAGATACATCACAAGCGACAGTCCACAGAATCGACATAATTAAGTGACTTCAAAGTAGTGCGAGTACGGCTGACTGAACTGTCCGGGACAATTTGGTCGACGAGATGGAAATACACCGGGGCAAAGGAATCGGCGAAAGAGTGTTAAATACTGCAACCGAGAACATACACGTACGTAATGTCATTTTATTTTGTCCCGGCAAATGACGAAGTCGTCCTTTTGAATGTCCCTTTTGGACGTGTGAATTTGAAACCACGTTTTTATTAGTTATGTTGAGATAGATCTAGGTAACAAGTCTGAAATGAAAATGTATATTTTTGGTATGAGGATAGCGACATACAAGTTCATAGTTCCATGGAACTTAATAATATCATCGGCGCAGTGTGGGTGTAAAATTAAATAGTACACCTCTGGCTAACCCTGCGAGGAATACAAGCATGATGCTATGTTATATTGCGCGTATTATCATTAACTAAACCTAACCTAAATGGCCGTCCGACAGTTGCCTGATTTTTTTTTATGGCAATGTAGTAGGGATGTTGTATTCGACCATAGTTACCGTCAAGACAGAATTATATGAAAACAACATGCGCGCGCATTTGAGCCAAATTCTATCAAAAACGTGCGCATACTATTTTCATACAATTTTGGCATAACGGTAACAACGGTTGAAGTCGAGGAATACTCGCACAGGAGGTAGGTACAGGCCTAAAGTGTCAATAGCTACGCACCCCACACAAGTGCATATAATATATGCTCACGCTGTCAAAGGGCTATTTGTCTCTTTCGGAATTGTAGCAACATTTCACGGCGATGTACTCACATTTTTTTTTTTTTTTCTATCTTGCCTCTGTTTTTCTATTTTCCTCACTTGATGTATGGGACGCATTTCCGCACTTTCGAATAACACTCGTGTATTCCCTTTTATGTGCGCACAGCTTTAAAAATGTATTCGCAGTTAGGGGTGGGCTTTGGCGATGCGAAGATGTGTAAAGGAATTATTCAAGAAGCCCTAGCATTTGGACCTCAGTAAGGGTGGACTCAGTAAGGCTTCGATTTTTTTCCGATACAAAAGAATTCATAAAATGGACCATTTTTCTGGCAAGCAGATCTAGGAGCTGCAAAACAAAAGATGTAACACACAGGAAAAAATCATGATTCAATCTCAATGGTGTTAATGTTTTTTGTATGTAAATCCAATGTTATTAAATTTAAAAACATGTTGTAATGGCCAGTAATAAGGATCGAACCCGTCCCGCACCTCTGACTTATCGAATGCATGTGGGGATCAGAATCCGATTATCAGTTGCGTTAACGGTGATGGAAAACATCATGAGGGAACTTGCACACCTAAGAGGGTTAGAAAATATTTTTTATGGTGTGTGTAGTCCACCAACCCGGACTAGCCAGCGTGGTGGACTAAGGCTCAAATGTTTCTTTTTATAACAAGAGGCCCATGCCCGCCAGTGATACAGTAATGGGCTGGAGTTTACATTCCTAAAAAAAAGTACAACTTGTTATTTTAAAATACATGTTAAAATAATAAGCTAGAATACGATGGCTTAATTCTTACATTAAACTAAAGTTGATACTTAAATTGCTTAATGTTCACAACCGGTCAATTAACGTGAGGTTAACACTACATGCGATAACTTGTACGTTCAAATCAAACACACAGCACGTCATATCAAGCGGACCTTATAAGAACTGTTATCAGTAAATAGAATCTTACACCGACCACACGCGGCGTTGTTTTTGCGCCAACAAATTCTAATCGCCCATAGTAATGACCTTAGTACAACGTTTACAAAACAAGTATTAAATTACCACTGTAATATATTACAATTACCGTTCGTGAAGCGTATTTCAATGGCCGCGATATCGATCGCTTAGCATTTCATCAGGGCGACAGAGGCGGATGCATTATCTAACCGAACTAGGAAGAGATTGCAATTGTTGATCTATCTTCACTAGTATGCCAATTAGCCAATTAGAGAGCGCATACAACGCCAGCCAGTTTAGATAAGCGAACGTTTTCGTGGTCCTCGGGACATTCCTTTTGTGCAGTTAAATCATTTATTCAAGAGACTAACTCCCTGCTAATGCGTTTTTATTAAGCGCAAAGGTCGAGGCAATTTGTTCGTGTAATGTTCGATACCGAGCTTAATTTTCGAATTAATATTCAGCTTATGAAAGTTTTCTTATTAGAATAACGTCAGGTGACAAAGTGTTACAAATAGTAACGTTTATTTAGTTGACCATTTAAGGAGACTTTATGTTTGACGGGATTTATGTTGACAGGAAAGAAATGTCGCTCGTCACGAAATTGAATAGATTACCGACATCATTCTATTAGAGTTGGAATAATCCAATGAGAATTAAAAAATAAATCATATACCAGTTAAAGGAGTCCTGAATGTTTCACAATACCTTAAAATAAAATTCAAATTAAAAAGTTCGTTTTGCCAGTAGAATACAGATGGCGGTACTGATAGTAATTTCAAGAATACTCTAAACTACATCGCTTTGAGTTTTCTATCAGGTATCAGTACAGTCGTTTGTACTGACATCAGAACACCTGAGTATGATGACATTTTATATTATTTCATATAAATTTAAATTCAAGTAGATTGAAGCATAGCCCGCTCTAACGAAAGAAAGTTTCATAGCTAGGGCTTAATTTGGCGAGTAATTAGATGTCATGATCGTGAGGAGAGGACGATGAACGTGTATTCGAGTCGACGATTCGTGAACGTACAATGTTATGTCGTAGTACAGATGAGAAAGAAAAGGTTAGTTCCGTGTTGGATTTAAAAAAACTGTCAAGGAATTGTCTTCATTGCTATTTATGCGATGGCTAGCAGTTGCCTGTGAACGGCCGAGTAGAGGATATTTAAGCTTGACTTGCGTTAGGTTATGTTTATGTATACGACTTAACGTGATTATAGTCCAGTTATGACAATGTCCATTTTTTTTAAAGAAAAATTGGACTTGGCCTGAGTGACCGGGCCTCGTAGTAGTGACGCTACTGATCGTCGGTTTAAACATTACATTTGGTCGGGCATGGTTAGATATTATTAGTATTGGATATACTATTGTCCTATTTGTGGACCATAAAATCCTGAATGGTCAAGCGCCCATTAAGTCAGGTTGACTTTAAAGAAGCTAAACTTACATTTTTGCTAAGGTGGTATAAAAGTTAACTACTTATCTACAAACTTAAAATGTCTAAACTTTAAATAATTTACTATTAATATATGAACTTTTGTCCATTTTTCTGTATGACCACAATAGGCCAACTATTTTCAATGATCCCTCATAAGCTGTTGAATGAGATGTCAGTTTAATTTGGGAGTGATTTGTTCGTTTGACAACTTTTTGGTGTCCATGGGATTAGTCACTCTTGGATTATGATTAGGAATAAGAATATTAAATTGATGTACTATCTAGCACATACATACATGTATGTATATATGATACATCATGCCTGTATTCCCCAAAGGGTTAGGCAGAGATGTACTATTGTAAACCCACATTTCGCCGATGTTTATTGAGTCCCTTGTAATAGGGGGCAAGCCTCTTGTCATCTACTGGGAAAAGTTCCATTAGAATTCCCATACAGAAAAACCCAATAACGCTTTGCCCGATCCGAGAATTGAACTCGCGACCTCACGCTTAGCTATCGCGCTTATGACGACTAGACCAAAGGTCACGTATTATCCATAGAAGATATTTGGATTTTTTAATCAATATTTCTTCTTAGAGCCTTACTTTTGTTGGTGTAGCTCATGAAGTTCTTTCCATTTTTCCCTCTCCAGTCTACTTTACCTCTTTATACGTCATGACGGCAACCTTTTCCTTTATTTGGCTCATGTAACTTGTCCTTGGTCTTTCCTTCAATTATGTTTTTAATGAAACTGTCATGTCGTGTAAGATGGTCTTCTGTCGTATAAGATCTTTCTCTTTCTGTTATCAATATTTGCTCACCTTGAAAAATTTACCAATTCCTGCGAGCATCGCGTGCCATAATCTAATAACGCCTAAAGTCAAATTTAATTTACTTGATCAACTTTTTGCACATAAAAATGCAATATTAGAATTTTTAAAACAACCACACAAGTTTAGTGAACTTAATTTTGTTCCGTGTAATAAAAAATGTTACGACACATTCTTCCGCTAGACAAAGTTATTATTATAAGTCATTATCATTATGTCTACGGTTACTCTTAATGACAAAAGCGTTTCCTGCTGACTTGTAAATAATATATCGGAAATTAGTTTTGTTAATAAATACATATACGTATTTTCCAGGCATAATGTAAACGACCTTTCTGCTTCATTTTGTTAGTATTGAAAATTGATGTTTGATTTGTTTTCCGGTGTTATTTTCCTTGCCTATATAATTAAATTGTTTCCTTAGTGTTGGCCGATGAATTTAAACATAGGTAGAGTTTATGAACTCTAAAATTTGTAGTTATAACTTCGAATCTCAATTAAGGGCCTGTGTAGACCACTTTTTTGAACTACTTTATAATGATGGCGTTCCTACACTGACGGATCTTTTATCATGGATGATAAAAGTCTATTTCAATATCTTTCTCATTGTGGTCACATACGCGACTACTAAGCGTGAGGTCCTGGGTTCGATTCCCGGGTCGGGAAAAGTGTTATTGGGTTGATTTGTATGGAAATCATCAACAGCAGCACGGTTTCTGGAATTAGATAGACGTTAGATGGCAATAGACTCGCCCCCTATTACATGGGAATCAATAACATGATTAGCGAAATGTGGCTATACAATAGTACACCAATGCTTAACCCTTTGGGGAAAACAGGCGTGATGCTATATCTTCCTCAGAGCCGCTTTCGACTACAGTGATTACTTAGGCTTCCAATTTAGCGGAATATACCCTATTTTGGCTGAGAAAGTCCATGCGCACTGAGGACACAATATAATATTGGCAATAGAAATATTTATTAACAAAAAAGTGACATTAATAAGAGCCTTACTAAAACAATATAACCCAGTGTTAGTTCTAACGCATTATTATTCTAATTTCGGTATAATAATTATGTAGAATAAAGCGCATCTTTATTCGACTCAGAATTAACTTTGATTTCAATTGCTTCCATTAACAGACGCGAAGTCGAATACGAATGCAATAGAAAAAGATCCTTTTTCGTTTCGTTTTACACAGCTTGGAATCTTAATAGTGGGGTATCATTGACAATAATTGTTACAATTTGCAAATAGGAGCTATACTTACATGTAATTGTTTACTTCAACTCACGACTTTTTGATCCAAGATCCAAACCACAGTATGTATCTTATATCATAATGTCGTGCAGTTTGTGGTTGACCCTTTGAACCACATTTGTGAACTTTATAGAAGACTAGCTCCCGCCGGCGGCTTCGCCGACGTGGTTTACTTACCCGTACATTTTTCCGGGATAATATGTGCCTATGTGCTATTCCAGGCTATAATATATCTCTGTGTCAAATTTCATCCAGATCTGTTCAGCCGTTCTGGCGTGACAACTCGACGACACGGTTGGCGTAGTGGCTAAGCGATTAGCTTTCTGCGCTACGTGTCGCAGGTTCGATCACCGCACGGAACAAATATTTGTATGATCTGCAGATAGTTGTTTCGGGTCTGGTTGTCTGTGTATGTTTGTAAACTGTTACCACGATACAGGAGAAATCCTAGTGTGGGGCTAAGTTAAAAAAAAAAACTAACAAACTTTCACATTTATAATATTAGTAGGATAGTGTTGAGTTAGCTCAGTTGGGAAGTAATGCACTGCATAGCAATAATAGGTGAAAGAAAGTAATGCAGTTTCAAAATAGTATATCGGTGTTTGTGCATATGTACTTTCGTGCAACGCCCTTTCCTCGGTACGGTTTTAATTTCGGAGTTGCAGATGAGATTTTTTTAACTGATCTCTGTGCTTTTGCTATAGAATGGTGGGACACAGGTGGGTTCGCCCGAATTCTGAACATGCACCGAACTATTTTGAACTAGTCAGCACCTATCTACTAGTTCAAAACAGTTCAGTACTTTTATAATTTGCGATTATTATGTGATACTGCACCGCTCATTTCTTTTTCAAGCGGCCGTCTTCTATCTTTTCTATCAACATTCTTCTTTCTTTCCCTAGCCACATAAAATCTTCGTATTAATTATAATACGTCGAATCACACCTGCTTTCCCTTTTCTCCTTTAGGTACAGGTATGTTATTGTACACCCAATAAGTCGCATGTAATATGCGCCTATTGCTGTCTACCGGGCACTATTCGAAACTCTCGAAACTGCTAATTTTCTAATAGAAAATTCCAAATAGACTTCACTGACCGTCCGTTTCGACTAGACCAATGAGGTAATCCAGTTATTAATAATAATATACCATTTTTCTATACGTGGAAACGGTGGTCGGTAATTATTTCCCGGATAATCAAGAACCTTTCGCCTTATCCATAACAATATGCGATATATTCGAACATTTTCCGGGAAAAATCTCGATTCAGTCATCTCCGTATTTACCAAACTACACAGCGTAGGGGTGTATCAAAGAGCCAAATCCCGTGTTAACGAAGGTCCGCTCTGTAATCCCGGCTCCGGGACATACGGACACAATTAACAGGCTACACCATTGTCTAACATGTATATTAGTAGTTACAGGATATTAGTGGAAGTATATACTGTGCGGGATTCGTTCCTAATGCAATACAAATAAGTATTAACGTAATTAAACAGTTGTGTCTGGCGCATAGAGTTGTGCTTTTTGTTGATATCAAAATGTAGGATTGTATATTTTGAAACAGTTTATATTTGTGTTTAGGTTCGTATAGCAACATTCTACTATTAAAATAAATATTTGTACGTATCGTATGGTAGAAAATACTGGTAGATACACTAAATTAACGGGTTTATGGAGGAACGATGTATGGTGTTCCAGACATGGCGAGCCTGGCTGGCCGAAACCGAAGGATGATGACAGAAATTCCTATATGTATTAAAATAGTTCTAAACTCTTATAGTGCGATTCAGGATTTTCTGTTGTCACTCCATTCCGATAGATGGCGCATTACTTTTTGCCATGTTGCGAGTAGTACTTAGTCGCTACAGGCTATTTATGTTCATAAGTTTTAACAAATAAAGATTATCTAATATTATTCTACAGTTATTTATTATATTAAGTACAGATAAATCTTAGTAGTTCATTCATAATTTATTGAACTAAACTCCAAAATGAGCATTACTTAAACCTTTACAAGACTGCCACCCTAATGGGCAGAAGCTGAATTTATTCAAGTAAACTTTATAATATTCCAGCTAGCTTAATGACATTCAATTGCATTCGTAAGTTTTACAAGCCAAGCTAAACGACATGCACTATGGCTGTGCATTGTTAATATAAATTATCGAATATGTCCACGGCATACGCTAACGTGTATAAAACTTCATTTGAATAACTCACTAGACGGCCATGTTGTTCTATTGAAAGTCGCGTGCCTTCATTATGGAAAGAGCAATTGGTTGTTTGCAATGCTGTTATGATTGTTAAGGCTTCCGCTCGGTTAATTAGAGAAGAGATAGCGTACCCAATATGTTTATTCGATGGGGAAATAATTATCTTAGTAATAAATTATCCCTTGTTCTTTCTTCAGTCAAGTCGGTCTACCTCAGAACATTGCTACATTATAAACCGCTAAGAAAATGCGCCATCAAACTTGGTGGTTCATAGTAACGATTTTGGGCTCATAATAAACAGTGCATAGTAAGGCAGTGATAGCCTAGCGGTTGAACGCTTGCCTTCCATGCAGAAGGGTCTGAGTTCAATCCCAGCCCGCACCTCTGAATTTTCGGAATCATGTGCGGATCAGAATTTGATTATCTCTTGCGTTTACGGTGAAGGAAAACATCGTGAGGAAACCTGCACACCTGCGAGGGCTTCATAAAGTTCTTAACGGTTACAATGCTACGTACATTTTAACGGAAAAAAGATTTACTTCAAATATTAACGTCGCTTAATATTTCTATTAACCTGTAAATACGCAAGGAAAGCATGTGATCTCCCTTTAACGATACAGCTACAATTATTGCAAGATGGTTGCATCTGAAATTTATAAAATAACCCTACAATCGAGCGGCAACCTTTGTAATTTTTTATCCCATTGTATAGCCCTGGTAATGCAGATAGGTAAATTGTATGACAAACATTTAATGAGGTGTTTCTTGCATATAAAGAGAGACAAGGATCGTTTATTCTTTATGTTTTCATATTGATACACCCAGTAATGGTTTGTTGGCGATTGTTTATAAATTATGTTGATGTGAATGGGTTATTTGTAGCTTTTAAACGCCAGTTGCGCGGTTCCCTTTAACGTTTAGTTACAATGCATCCGGTCTTTCACTTTGAATAGTAATGAGTACGTGATCAATGTTCACTAAATGCTTTTTTAGTGTTTTTCTTTTGTTTGGTGCATGTAGATAATGTGGCAAATTGTCCTTGGCAGTATGTTGTTTATTGTTATGCGGTGTGACGAAAGTATTCTGTGGTTTAGTTCCATTACAAAGTAAGGGTGTATCATTCATTGCGGTGAATGGAATGTGTTTCATGTCGAGATCTTCCAAGTAAAACATTTTACCCGCGAATCGTCTCTCGCATAAGTGGGATACTAGGTGTGAACTGCCAATTCATTCATTCGACATATAAAGCAGACAAGATTGGTATTCGCAAGCAACTCGGGTGACACTACGGAATCTAGTATCTAGACATAATATCTTTAGAAACCGCCATCGCCATTTATCTGCTTATTCAAAATATGTACGCAAGAAGAATTCCCATAGCATATCCTTATATTGTATCACAACCACTTAATGCTCGGGTCAGGCCTCCGTAGAACCGACTTAAGAATTTCAAATTAGCCACAGATTATTAAGTATAGATTGTTCCGTTTACCGTTATGAGACTCGAAATTCGAATGTGGATTTTCTTTAATAAATCATGTTCTGGTTCGCAGAAGAGATTACATTGTGTTTGCGTAGTCGCTTGGCAGCTTTTACAGCTCATTGTTGCTTGATCATTGCAATATTTCATAAAGCAGTCTGTAAAGGTACATGACCAACTTATCTGTTGGAGTTGCCGTGAATGAAAAAAAAAAAGAAACGTTCCTTTTGAATTTTCAAAATTTGAATCGAGAATAAAGTATTCGGTGAATGATGACTAACTTAAATTAATGTTTTGTGGTATTTTCGCGTTCAATGTTCTTTGTCTCGAAAATGACTTTGCGAATTTACTTAAATACAATTTAATTACCCGATTTTTTTACAGTATTTTTTTATCGAAATGTTTTTTGCATCTGCAGTCAACTATGATGCAAGTCCTAAGTTTTACTTTAATAGCAGAAAAATCGACATCGAATTTTCTGTAATGATAAAATTAAAGTAATCGTATTATTTTTATGGTGACAACTCATTGTATTCATAATTGTTACTAACTTACCCATGTCAGTGCACGTACCTTACTTGTTCAAAAGGAAACTCCGACATGTCAAAGGTCTCTTTGACAACGTTTGAAACATTGTCGAAGACGGGAACATCGACATGGTAAAATGAAATAATTAGATGTACAAAACACTAATTAGTATTAATGTATTCTGGACACGATGACAGCGACGCCCGCCGCTACAAGAGCTCTCTTTAAAAAATAAAAAGTCTAATCCAAAACATTCAACCATAACAGTGAGCCTACATACTTTGAATATAAATTAGCAACAACTAAAAACTACGGCATACTTCAGGCCTAAATAACGAATAAGATGATGGACAGCCGTGGCTAATGAGTAATTTATAGCCTTATTATCATTGTTTTCTATTACGGAACAATAAAACCCAATTTTGTCTCGGAAGATGAGTAATTGTTTGAATTAGTTACGATAGACTGTAGCGTGCCTCCGACTGTGTCATATAAAAATGAGGAATTCGGGGATAATGTCACATCATCTAGTTTTATTAACGAATATTTTAAACAGAAAATAGTGTTTAACAATGTAGGTATTTAATACACAAAAATTCCAAAGTTGAACAAAGTGCGAAACTTCTGTATGGCCAGTAATAATTAATTCAAAATAAAAGAAAAAGTATGAGTGTCCATAAATTAAACGAAGCGGAAAGGGTCCGACGCATATCGAGAGACCTTTTAAGAAACCTGTACACTCGAATTCCATTCCGAGGGCCATAGTTAAAATGCTCAAAGAATAGCTATTCATTAGCGGGTGCGAGAATGAGAATTCTTCAGGCACTCTGAATATTCCATTGGCCGAGAGGCTTGTATTGTCTTTTAGAAAAATGCCTGAGTCTCTGCCTGGGTGCTAAATTATGTCGATGCGATGTTGCCAACACCGCGCTTGACAAGCATTAGAGGTGCCGACGCGGGAGCGCAAACATCCTAGTTCATTATTTATACTCTATTGATTTTATTTGCTAGCAACACCAAACAATAGCCATAGTTTATTGCTATTCCATTAATTATGGTAATTTTACTAACACTACACATTCATGCAAACGCTTCCTTTATTATTCTGCGCGTATACTCAAAATATAATACCATTTATTCTAATTAAAACAATTTTAACTTAATTTCTGTTAACCGTGTCAACGCGACACCGCAAGGCTGAATTAAAACGACACGAGAACCATTAAGAGCGTGTAAAATTATTCAGCATCCTGTCGAAAGAGTCCCACAAAGTTTGCACTTTGCATATTTAAAGAAACACTCGCCTTATCTGGCTCATCGCCGATTCAGTTCACAGATATTCTCTGGAGAAAAACGGAGCGAACTAAAGGCCAAGATTCTTATGGCCCGGTGCTCGCATTAGGACAAAATTAAGTGCGGTTATGTGTTCAGCTGTCACATTAAAATACCATCGGCTACTTCACACCGCTTGTGAAAAAATAAAGCCGCGTAAGCTATTGGCAGTACAATTATTCGACGAATCCTTTACGTTTACTTTGTGTTCGAAATTATGGTCCCCTTGTTAATTTATTGACTATCGTGTTTAATAATGTGGTATAGTAACTTTTGTTCTTAATTCTTTGTTTTGCATATCATTATATTATACACCTATTTTATAGCCGATTGGCCGAAGCGGACAGTGTTTTTATGACGACCATATTTTAGCTTTTATTTAACAAGAATGAAATTAGTTTTTTTAACATGCTCCAGCCTGTGAACACCCTAAGCGTGTATTCAACCAAAACAATTGACTAACCCATTTTTGGCTCCGGTAGTGACTCAACCGTAGAAGAAGTCATTTCCGTGGCGAGTCGATTAGTCTCGAGCATTGAGATCAATTAAAATGTAGGAACGGTCCAGTGAAGGTGGTGGACGAGATGGAATCCCGCGGGAAGGTCGTGCGACACTGAGCCACAGTTTTTTTTCCGGACAAAAAATCTGGGAAGTGACGCGTAAGTTATATTCCAAAAAGAGGATCAAGTTTATTTTTTCTTTGAATAGTTGATTGATGATGGTAGCTGCGGTATAATAGAATAAGTTTATTCAAAATGCATTTGTATAATAATTTCATTAAACGAAAAATTTTTGAAGCTTCATTAATATAAGCAAGCATAATAATTATTATTAATTAAGAGAATTTTTACAAGAATTTGTGAGAACAAATTGGGAAAAGGACCTATGTCAATTACTTTGTACCAGGCACTTATATCCTTAACCTTCTAGACCAATAAATGCTTCGATTTTTTGTTATATTTATCCTACAAAAATGGGCTTAATGTCCTTACTAATGAAGCTATAGAAAACTTAATCTTAAGTGGTCATTACAAAATTTATCAAGCCCGATAAGCGAATTATAAAACCGTGTATTTAAAATAATGAACATGAGTGTACATATACAAGATAATTAAAGTCTAATTACCATACGAATGTACTGATAGCCTTATATCGTCTTATCTCTATGAAGTAGTCGAGTGGCTTATTCAAGAAACGATTACAAGCTACAGCTGACAGCCGATACGTTGGATAGCGAGTTTGCAAGAAGGCAGAATAGACTAGATCATCTCAGATACTTGCCAATAAAATTTAAAAGCTGATGATGATTTTCTCTTTAGAAATCATCAGATTTTAATCCTCATTTTAACTGATAAAGTAAAAGAACACGATATTCATGGATTAATTAATTAGCAAAACTGAGCTAGTAGGCCTAGAATTATCAGTATGGCAGCCGATAGAGTAGTAATAGCAGTTGAAGGATCGTTGTTCGATACCAGAAAACCTAAGTAAAGTGAGTAAAAAGGCTGTGCTCGCGGAAAATTTATTATAAAATAGGCCTATGATGGTGATGATAATGTATAGTTCATTACTTATTAACTTACGCAGCGTCTAAGTTACTAAGCTTTAAGATGAGTTACTCGACTGCACCGTCGTATTTTCTCCAAGGTTTATTTCTAATTTCATATAATGACATCTGAGCCGATTGCCACCACTTTGCTTATCATGTACTTGATGTTTAGATGTTTTATTTTATAATCATAATAACAATTATAGCCACGCACTAAATGTTTCTAAGATATTTGCTTAAATATTTTATGAAGCTTTAAAACGTTTGTAAAGACGGTAGACGCCATCATCGTAAACCTAACAATAAAGCAAATTAATTCTGTAATCAACAAAATCTATTTATTGCTTAATCATTCTGATATTATACCTTTAGTAAGAGTAATCATTAGTTTTCTATCATTCCGTTTTAATTTGAACACTTTAACAAGGTTCTCGTGCTTGATTTAGTCACGCAAATAAAATTTTGCACGGGCAATCCTAGTTTCGGTACCAATTAAGTGATTGCTAGATCAAACTACACAATCCTGTTACGGTCATTAACGTAACCCTAACTAAATTTAGCTTTGTTCCGCAATCAACAATGACGTTTTGTTTGTAGAAAATGAGGAAAATGGTAGCTAACAATTTGAAAATAATTTACGCATAAAAAGAAAATACGAATTATAAATACACTGGCTAATACACATTCCTCCAAAATTGTATTTCTTGAAATAAAACTTTTAACAGATTTTAAGTCTTAATCATCATCTATTGTATTACTGTAAATTGTTTTAAAATATTCCTCACCATCAGCAGGGGTTTATTTAGCAGGCTGTGTGCTTTTTCCAGCATTCCATGATATCAAACCATTGGAAACAACATTTGAAAAACAAGTTATAAATAAATCTTCTTCCGATGCATAGGCACTCAAGACGAAGTCACTTAATAAACATTGCAAGAGTTTGCAAGTCCCCGATGATCAAACAACTTGCGGACGTGTAAAACTACATGTTCAGTTCAATACAACGCGACAGCTCCCGTTCCGCTCGCGAATTAATTACACTACCGTTACTATAGAGTAAATAAAACTAGTTTGGTGCCCTACGGCGGATTATGATTTATGTGTCCACTGTAGAAGATTATGGGGAGTATGATCTAGAACTTAATTTAGTGTCAGCATCGTTATACCCGATTGGAAATGTTGTGAGAAGATCGAATGATTCCGCAGGAGATAATCGAGATTCAATCTATAAATACAGGCGCGTTATCATTCATTAGTAACAAGTATCTAATATTGTTTGTTTTTTTGACGTTATAGTTGTTGAGTGATGCATTAAAAACCTAATGTTAAAGATTTCACATTACTAGTATTCGTTCATATTTTATATCATACATACATATAATTCGTATGATTCAAAGTTTCAAAGCCATATCTACGTAAAAAAAAACATGTGTTATCTTATTTATCTAGTTGCTTTCATTTAACTCTAGTTGATAAATAATTTAATGTTAATAGATTGATCACGTTAATCAGATAGCTGGCCGTTAATAAAAACTAACAAAATAGAATACATATTCAATCTACACATTCATCAAATTGTTCCAGTACAGGTTCTCGATCTTGCAAATTGATTGCAATTAATTTTTCAATACTTTGCTTACGCTAATAGCTCGACAGGCTCATAGTAAACATGTTGGGAACTGGTATCATCTGCATAAAGACAGGTTTATAAAATGATATCTAGTAGCTCTATTATTTTTTGCTAATCCGGCGAATACATGACCATGTGGATTATTGCAAATAGCAATTATGTCAGGAGCTGACACTCTGTTTGTCTCGGCGAGAAACCAACTTGTCAGTACTTTCCATATTCTTTTAGAGTTATTTGTACATTTCAATGTAAAAACTACTTGGAATAGTTTTTTTCGATGTGCTTAATTGATTGTTTGCGTTCAAAATTCCTTCCCAGAATTCCTATCAGAAGCTATTCGTGGTATTGTTACTTGGAAATTAATGATTCGGTTTGTTGTTTTGTATTGCTATTCTACTGTCATGTTATCAAGCACGTACAGTTCTTTAATAGTATCTGAACGAACACTTTGTTTCTGCTCGGCATGATCGTCTATTTTTATTCGTAAGTTTTTTATTCAGCCGCGCTTTATTGATTTTTTGCTACCAGAATTCCTACACTTTAATATGCTTCATCCCATCTAACTCCTTATAAAGGTGCCGTCTATTGTCTTCTGTCACACTACATTGCGTCGTGTTCACATGTTTTGGTGAAAGAAATGCTTTGTCATCGTTCAATGTATAGTTTTATGATTGCGCTTTGCGTATCAAAAATATATTGTTAACTATAGCTTGTTGCTGTGAGACCCTGATCATTTTTATAATTTGAATCACCTATTTTGTGTTACCTACAGCCGTGCATTAAGAAAACTTCAATTTCATTTTGTGGTTTACCGTTAGCTAAATAGTAGTATCAATCATAATCTTCATTGGCGAGATTCGCTCGAGTATTTTAGATGATTGTTATTAGCAGGTTTGAGTTATGAACATCGATAGTGAGTTCGTTGAGTACCGCTTAATGGAATTTTAAGAGCCAATTTGATTAATTTCGAACGTGCAGAATTTGTGTTATGTCTGCGTTAATTGGGTGACTTTGTTTTCTTTAAACTTTCGCGTTCAAATTCCAGTCCAATTAATCACTTTAATTTTGTAATTAATTTTCACGCATGTTGTAGCGCAAAATTGACTGCAATTCGTTGTGGGAAAAAATCCTATATCTTTTTGATAGACCTCCTTGATAAATTTTCACCCATATGCAATACAAATTGCAAAATAATTTACAAGTTTGATAAATATGAATACAGGAATAGTATAAAACATTGAATACTGGTTGCAAGTGATTATATACGCCGTAAATAATAATGATATAAAGCGCAATAAATTGCCATTAATAAGGAAGCAATTTCTTTGCACTTCCATATGAAATATTGACGGAGGCGGGAGTAGCAATTTTTTTTTTAAAACCCCCCGCCTGCGCACATTGACTTTAAAAATCGACAAGATATTTGTCTTCTGAAGCTTTAATGTCCCTTTTCATACCGTTTACAATCAATTATGATCCATAAACTGTAAGTACGCAATCTTCTGCAAGTGTTTTTAGTGAATATAGCATAGATTTATATGCAAGCATATATTTCTGTTCACATAAATCAAAATTGGCTGATATTTGTTCTGTGACTGACGTTTTTGTTTTAGTGCTATTTTATTTGCTTCTGAATTCACTGTACTTAGGATTTTATGATGAAGGTTTGCTGATTGCGGATACACTAGCAACCCATACATAACTAACTATAAAATTATTACTTTACAATATTTAGGTATTCGTAAAAAGATACAAATCTATCAATAATTTTCTGTTGAATTTGTGCATGCATTGTTATATTTTATTGAAAAATTAGAATCGGCCTTTGAAATTTCAGGTACACTTTGATTTTACGAGTATGCTAGTCCTTGGTTGCAATATTTAATAGCCGGTAGTTACAACAGTTAGTACTCGTAGCTAAACGCCAAGATGACAGGACCATCAGACTCATACACTATTGATGTTTGATGTCAAGATCTTGTTTTATTTATAGTATCATGTACTACACAGTCCGTCTTTTATTCGTATCATGGCTTTTAGATCTTTGACATTTTATATTTTCTGAGTGATGTCTCATATTGATTCATACTTTTCTCATACTTTCAAATGACATTTCATAATGACATCAATATTCTTGTCTTATTTTTGTGATCTTATCGTGATTGCAGACGAAGTTTCAAACAACTCAAACATTCAAGGGGATACATCAGACATGGATACTTATTCATACGCCTTGTTGCTTGACTAATCACTCAATCGGCTCGGGTACACGATGCCACGGATCACGTAGGTACCTACAAAATTTGTCCAAGCCGTCAGTTCGTATTTATGTTTCTAAGTGATATAAAACGCAGCGACTATCGAATTAACTCGTCATCCCGTTGCGACGTTATCGTCGCACGACATCGGTAGCCGACAAGTCGGCTGATCTGTCGTATGTCGTGTGCGTTTTATTTTACGCAGAGTCTGACGTGCGCCGGCTGTCACCCGGCTGCCATTGCGTTAATTTAAAATGAATGTCATGTTATTGGGTAGTTCGCAGTAGTTGATTGAACCGATAGAACACGTCTAGAAATTCGGCGGTATCAAGTTGTGTTGTTCTAAGAACTTTATTATCAAAGTTTTTGTAGTCGTAAATCAATTAATTAATGTAGAGTGCTCATGTGATGTCGATAAAACATCTAAAACACCGACAATTTTGTCGGTTATCTTAAAGTCATAAAAGTACGACCTATGTAGATTAAACATGAATGTTGAAAGTACAACATAATAGTATATGTAGGTACTTCATTTATTTTAATATTTTTCCCTTATCTTTTTGACGAAATTGGCCCACGAAGGCACGAATATCTTCAAAATCATGAATTGAAGTATGGTTTTGGGTCATTTAAATTGACCGTGAAGGTTAATTATAAGATACTGCCGTGAATCAAATAAACACGTTGTTTGTTTCCATTCTTTCTATTATTACAATGCATGTAGTAAAAAAACAAAAAAAACCCTTACAATACTTAGGTATTGAAAACGAACAAGACATAATTTAAAAAATAAATTGCAATATTAGATTCTTTGCAATACATCCCCGACGGCAAAAGTATCGCGTTGGTTGTTTATAAAAGATATCACTTAATAACACGCTGCGATCGGCCTACCGACTGCGAATACTATTTTTATTAACGTGGGTGGCGCTGTATAAGTTTGTATTGAAATATTTGAGTAGCTCCAGGCTCTACGGCTATCTAATTAACAGTGACCGACACTATGAATGCCATTAAATTGTCAAACAGCAAATAAACTCAAGCTATATTGTAAATTGATCAGAAATATCTAGATGCACCATAGCCTAATGATGTTATCGTTACCTCTAATTTATATAACTCTAAATTAATATAAAGACACAATATACATTTCAATTTTAGAATCTTAATTAACTCTACTTTAAAGTAACAAAAAATTAATTAAGAATGCGCAATAATCTCCGTCCTGTCATTAGGCGGCTATAAAACATTGATTTAAAAATCTCAGCTTTTTTGTTTAATCTACAAAGAAATTTATATGTGTTTTACATTCAAAAATTGGGTAACAATTTCTATTTAGAGCTCACAATGTGACAGTATTTTAAACGATTTCTTTTGTGTGTCGATAAAAACGTCGGTTCAAGAATATGTAGATTGGCTGTAAAGTGTCAAATGGAGTATAACGCATGAGCGCAATGATAATCGCAACGATTGACTTGAAATCGATAGACATAAGTTGAGCTTTTATTATTCTATTGCTTTTGATCGAAGGATACGTTGTCCGTTGTGACCGTTTGGAGTACGATGCGTGTTCGTATTTTATGGGGGCATAAATATCAGTGGATGGCCGTCGAAATGGGCCGACGCCGGCGCAGGCCGCGGGCGAACAAACCGGTCGTAATTTTTATTCGCCGCTCAGTGAACAATTTCGGTAAATTTGTTTGCATGTACCGGGTTTTGTTTGAGCATTAGCAACAGTCGAGTTATGGATGCGATCTTAAATAACAATAATTGTGGACGTCCAAATGTATGAGCGCCATGCCCAAGTTTATGGACTTGTATTTTTTTAAATGATGCAATATTGTTTGGATTATAATATTTATTTCTTTCGGTTGGGACATAAATTTTGGCAAACTAACAAACCGAGCCTATAATTATTCTTTGGGCATAAAGACATCAACATATTTCTTAGTGACAGGTACTTATTTACCATTTTTTTATCATTTGTTTGTTTAATATGCATGGAAATTTTCTTTTCGATATCGATAAATTAGCTTGTCGATCTAACGGGAAAAGCTCACCTCGTTATTCTAAACAAGCACGGCTTTGTAACCAGTCAATGTTTTATATCTATATTCATAAAGTCATTGAAAAACTCCAGGAATTGTATATATAAAAAATAAATAATAGTAACACACATATTCGATACCTAGAAGAGAAATTAATGGTTATTAACAATTTCCGATACCTACGTGGTCTATCTCTTTTAATAAATCTGGAGTTTTCAATTTTCTCAGAAAAGTGACTCTACGACATCCGCAGAAAATTCGTATGCCTGTTTGGTGATTCCAACATAATAATACAGATACGGCAAAAGAGCGATGCTCTCAAAGTAATCCGATTCAGTCCAATCATTAGTCCCCAAAAGTATCGCTAAATGATTCTTCCATACCATTTAAAGGTCTCCTCTCACTTCCTGTATATCACTGCATCGATCCTTATGATACACGTAGGTAAATAAAATGATGCATTGTGCTTCCACTCCCACGCATCTTTACGACTAATATAATCAGATAGGGTTAAGAATTAGCTATCCATCATTGACGATAATGATATTTGACGGGCTCTTATGATTGTGCTCTTGATAAATTTATAAATACCACCCGTTTGATTGATACGATGCGATGCCAAATTTGTATGCGAAGTTGAGTAATCCCGGCTTTTTGTTGGTTGTGTGTGTGGTTGACAAATGTCAAGTATGTGGTTCTTATCTGCTGTATAAATTATTTACTTAACGACCTGCTTGTTGAGTTTATTTAATGGTACCTATATGCTTTGAACGTACATCATATTTTTGCTTCTGCTTTACCATGAAATTACGGAAGGAACGTTCAAGGCAAATTCCAAAAGTGATGTCCTTTCACGAAAAAAAACCTTAAAGAAGAACTCGCAGTGGTCTACATAACAATGTGTATCCTTATAGCTCAATTTGGACTGGGACTATCTAGATTGCCATCGACTCGCCAAGAAGAAGATGAAGTGTGCACACGTCTCGTGTACCTCCTAGAGATCGCTACGATACTTAATCAGCCCTATTTCACTGACAACTAATATATTTATGTAACCATCTCAACAAAACATGGAATACTTTACCTTTTTTACTTTAATAACTGCCATGAGTAACTTCATTATTTTTTTCATAATAATTAAGAGCTTAATAATCCATAAAATCTTACATCCAAGCTTAGATAAAGGACAAAAAATACACATTAATTATCACTATGGCAACAGGATGCCGAGATGAAGAAAAACCATGGGAAGTATAGCGATCGAAGCCAGTTAATATCGAAGACGTTGCAGCGGTGAAACCATTAAAAACTGCATTTCTACAGATTTTACATCGTTAAGTTGATTTTTATAGACACAATAAGTCAGTGGAGTAATCGATGTAGACAAATATGTTGATCAATCAGGATTTTTGTTGGAAGATAGAACTGAAGTTTGAAGATGCTGTTGGCGCAGTTTTTGAGTGATTGACTGCTATACTACGTGTTGTGAGTTCGATTTGCGCACGGAATAAGTATTTCTATGGCTTATAAATATTATTATAGTTGTTCTAGATTTGGGAGTTTGTGCATTTGTAGATTTGTGTTTGTGAATGCACCCACAATACTTGTATAATGTAATGCAAGTGTGGGACAACGTTTATAAAAACAAACAGAACGGTGGAAGAAATTGTGGCCAAATAAGAAGCCAGAGAAAAGACAAAATGCGTGACCATTAAGAAAAAGAATCCTTGACCTCATTTGAGTAAATAGAATTACTAAACTCAGGAATTTCATTATCATTATCAGCCATAAAATAAAATTATGTAATAAAATTATCTTATATAGGAATTAGAAGTCGATCCCTAGCTTACAATTTTATATTCACTATTATCGATGAAATAAAGTCTTCAATCATAGTGAGAACGTCAGACAGAGAGAAGGTAAACGTAGTTACACCTTTTACTCGCAAATTGCTACAAGTCTGTGAAACCAATACTACACTAATGAAGCGATGTGCGATTGTTTTGCGTAGATAAAACATAGTTCTTAGATGTTTAGCAAAACCGCACGCAAGCCTGTCTCCGATGAAACTTGCCTCACCGTGTTACTATGCGATAATGTCGGCCACAAGTCTATCACAACTACTCGTAGGTACTTCATATATCGTTAGTATATTATTACCCGCAGAGCAAGGCAATCGCGAACTGCGTTGTTAAAAAGAAATAACCATTACTTTGGATGGCTAATCTAAAACAATTAGGCGATGATATTTGGAGAGAGTAAATATTTTGATCGTAAAGCGTATTCGTGTACCTATTTATACTGGGTGTACGTATCTTGTATTAATACATTTGCAGAAGCTTGTTATTAAACGGTTAATTAAGTAGAGTTACAATCAGTAGTGAAGCCCTTATTTTGCATAAATATTCCGACCCGACTGTCGCGGGTGTCGCTAAACTTGAATAACTCATTCTTCAATCGTGTGCGCTTTCACATGGTAACAGCTAAGTACAAAACAAATCGTAGCAAGTTTTGTAACAACACTGATTGTCCAAAGTGCGTCGGAGTACCGTAGGATAGTAGGATAGGTATATAAGGTAACCAGATGTTAATGACGTTTTCTAAAGAACTGATGATGGATGGACTGTACAATATTATACAGATATCGCCAATCAGTAAGTGTCTCTTTCCGAGCAGAATGGGCTAGGAAAACCTTATCACGAATATGAAAATCAAAAACCAACTTGGAAAACTTTTCATGCTTTCGCAGATATCCATACAAATTTTCTATATATTGCCTCCAATTCAATTGTTATTGATAAATGAGTAATTCTTTTTTAGTATGTGTAATTTAATAAACGCGAAGTCTGAATATAGTTTGTTTATAATCGATTATTGAATCGACGTCAGTAATTTTTGATGCAGGTATAAAGTAGTAATAAAATAAAAGTTAAGAAATTGACGGTCGATTAAGTCGTAGAAAATCCCACCAAAACATTTTCATGTAAAATGTTGTCAAGACGAGACCATATGGCTTGCACTGTCAAAAAGTTATCAGATCTCATTTAGAGCCAAGCTTCTAACTCTACACGCCCTAACTCTACAAGCCCTAACTTCACAAACTCTACACCTTACCAAAATATGTGGCTTGGTCGTTTCGTTACTACAAGAACTATAGTATAACATAAAAGTAATGAACAGTGAATAAATTTTTCACCTTACGTCCATGTAACGGTACAGATTAAGTCTTATTTTAACACTATTTACTTATAAAGGAATAGCAACTTTAAAAGAAAGTTTTGGTTATTGTATTATTGGTTCATTTTGGTAGGCATATACTAATGGGAGAGTGTGAGGTTTTCAGTTAATCAAATTACCTACACGTTGTATACTCTACTGATGGTATTAATTCTGTGTATGGACCGTCTATTCACATCACATGACAATGCTCGCACGTGTACCGTACACTAATCATATGTTACGGAGTGTGTCGCGAGCGCAACTGATTGAGTTGAAACGAGGGTAGTCGTGATCTCGAATTTGTACGCCTTACTTGTCGAATTACTTGCACTAGAAAAATCTTTTTGAATATTAAACATCATAGGTTGTAGGACGTGTGGCGTAAAATATATGTTTGTGCGTTTCAGTATGATTATTTTTTTTACTTTCGCTTCTTGCGGATAATTCTCAGAAAAAACCGGATAAAGTTTCTGTAGATAGACGTACGTTGGTACCTCCGTGTCTTCATCACTAATATACATACATCAATAAACATACACAGTAAAATGTTTGTAAAAGCATTGGAAATATTTGGGATACATGACATCCCTTTAAGAGGAAGGCTTTTTTATGTTTTGTCTCTCGCAGTTAGCTAAGGGAGCTTTTACTGCTTAAACGGGCAAATGGCGAGTCCAGAAGGGCCTCTAGCCGAGTAAATTAAATAATACTAAGCAACACTGCTAACGGTGTCCCATAGTGGGACTCGAACCTTGGCTTGGAGCGTTGCTGGGGGGCAGACAAGAGAGGACTTGCTGGATCTGATTGTGTACGAGGAAGGCTTTAGTCAAATTAAGTACATTGTACAATAGCTCTGCTTAACCCTTCGTGGAATACAGGCATGGTGTTATGTGTACCGTATGTCCAATGAGTGTCGCGACTCGGTACTACATTGTGTTTACACCGGGGGATTCGTTCGTGATCTTAGATTTGGACGCCCTACTTCCTTCGCTGGAATGCAGTACCATCGACGTCATTGATGTAGGAAGATTTGGAGGCGGTTGTTTAATCTTTGTATCCAAGGAGTTTCTGGATGGAATGATAAATCAAACTAGCTCAACGATAAGTAAGTGTCATTTTAACGAATAAAAACAAATACGAAAATTATTTGACTAAAGTTAGTGGTTTAATATTAGAGTAGCTTTTGCCCGCAACTTCGTCTGCGTGTAATTTTTATAGGAAGTGTCCCTTTTTCGACTTGCTAGACAAAAATTGTGTTAGCTTGGCTAATATGCATGATATAAATATAATTTATAGCCTATAGCACTCAGGAATAATGTAGCTTTCTACTAGTGAAAAAATATTTTTAGAATTGGATCATTCGTTCCGGAGATTACCCCTGCATACAAACTTACAACAAATTGTACTTCTTTATAATATTAGTATAGATAAATGTACTTATATTAAAATAACAATTGTCGTCACCGCATTGGCCTAAGTGTATCAGTACGTCATTGGGCGTCGATACAGTTTTACTCTCTAGCTTATACAGTCGCAGTCAGCAGCAGTAGCGTAGTCTACAGGATGCCTTATCAAAAACCAACTTTATTGAAAACGACAAACTAAGAGTATAAGTCCAGTACACATCTGCCTAACCCCTGAGGCGATCACAAGCGGTTATAATTGAAACTGTTATTTTCATTTCTAAGATAGACTAGAATCTCCGCAGTTTCCCGTTATGGACCGTGATTAAGATTGTGCCTGATAAATGACGGTAGGCTGGCCCTATCACATGGGTCGGGAACTGTAGGTGTACGACAGAATATCTGTTAGGTTAAATAATGTATTGAGATTATCGTATCATTTAAAATGGAGACAGTACATTAGTTTCATAATAGCGAATGTGGTTGCCCATCGTGAGGTTCTGTGTTTGATTCTCTGTGACGATTTTTTCTGCATTAAGTAACTAAAATATTGTTTTTGCGTTCAAATTTTGTTACTCATAGAGCCTACTACTGCCGAAGCCTTATTACAATCATCGTGTTTTTGTGGATTTTTAGGTTAGGCCTAACGTTAGGCCTGTTATAACTAGGTACTTGACTACTAGACGCTGTGATTGTAGTTATAACAAATAATTTAAATTACATATTCGTTGATACATAAACGAACATTATTTGGAACAATAGAAATTACACTTGCGTGCCACAATTTCTAAATTCGTGTGCCTTACATCGAATCCAAATTAAATTTCTACAGTACATATTTCACAACACATTTGTCAAAAGCAACCAGCTTTTGTAATTACTCATCTTGTTCGGCAAATTGATATTACACACCGGTAATATTATTAGAAAGTGAACTTTTTATATTAACTGACCCACAACTTGATGGAAAACGTTCACATGCACGATACGAATCTATTATAAATATAATATGACAATAGTGTATTAACAATGAAGTAGATGAGACGGAGACCGATGAACGATAAAGATCGGTACGGTTCATTCATCATTCAGTGTTACTGAACGGTGGGAGTAAAAATATTAGTATGATAAACAAACTCCTTGATAGTATCGGTAATGTTTCAACTATTAATGCTTTGTGGCGTCTTGAGATAGTTTCAAGTAAAAAGTTCGATGTCTTTGCAAGTTGACTAGTACCTATTGAACATGGCTGGCTCTGGTTTACCTCTTAAAACTGTAATGTTCACAATTTCTCATGGAAAGCTTTGAGGAGCATGAGGCGTAGCAAAAGCTGCAGTTGAGTATTCACATGATTACTTATGTTTTCATTTTTCAGTCCAGAGCGACGATAGGCGCTTCCCATTTAGTTTACTAACATTTACTTCTGGTTACTCACCGTCAGAAGGCGTAAAGCCAGCCGCGTTGGAATTAAACGAGGTGTAGTCAGCTGTGCAAGGATCACTCACGATGCCGCTGTATCGAAAGATTCAGCAATAGTAACCTGAAACAATTTAATTTCGAGATATAATATATGCAGTAGCATCTTCGATGAAACGAAGTCGATGGTATCAAGATATCGAATTTTATTAATTTTTAACTTTCTGTTATTTTTTTCCACTACTTGTGTACATAATTAAATGTTTGACATGGTTTCTAAAGTAAAATTATATTATCTATGATTTATTACTTTACTTTAGTTCACTTTAGTACCAGTACCACATTTTACCAATATAATAAAGGATAATAATAGCAGTGGCGTGCGGTTCATAAAGACAAAAAGACACTGCCTACTCTACATAACTCAGATAAATATTTATTATAAGATATTTGAGGTGGCACATACATCATTATTTAATCGACAAGACGACGAACCAATACCAGCATACAGTAGGAATAACTGGTAAGTAAGCTTTTAAAATTTTCTACCTACTCTGTCTAAAAACTCTGCGCAAGCCGCTGAATAATAGGTATGTTTTGTTAACCACATATCAAATATTATTTTCTAGGTTCGTACCGAAGAAGGAGACGGGCGCCTTTTTCCCGTTCCTGAAAATAAAAGTACATACAGTAAGTAAATAAGTAAATACTACCTATTTCCACAAAAGTTATTCTTATTTATGTGTACGTCGCGTGCCTAGAACATAAATCAGTAAAGGTAAAAAAGTCTCCGCGTAAAATGTTACCAGGAGACCATAAATTAGAAGATACTGAGTGAATTAGTCTGTTTTGGTTTTAGACTTTTTTCTCTGTTTTTGTTTACCGAGACAGCTTTTTGGTTCCACTGTGATCAATTTTAAAGCAACGTTCTTGAAGCTTATGTTCTGCTATATGAACCAGACTATACAGTGATTATTTTAACCAATACATTTGGTGGATCCCCCGATCATTTTATTAGCTCGTTAGTCAATGGTCACTGAATTTGGCCTGATGTTTCAGAAGTTGGAAAGGTGTTGAGGTAAAAGTTCACACTTGCGAAGAATAAAACAGTGCTAAGCAAAGAAAATATATTTAATACGAAAAAAAATATACATACGAGCGACGTAAACTTGTCACAATAATTTAACGAAAAATCGTTAACCCTTCGCCCGTTTTCAAAGCACTAAACTTGTATAAAAAATGGACATCGAAACCTCCCATTGTGTAATTCTATCGCTGTCGAGATTATCGAAGCTTGCCCTTAAGCAAACTATTCATTAAGGCCAGGTTGATTGATGTGGCCGATTATAAAGTTAAGTGCGTTCCAGACGGACGCGCGGTTTCATTTCCACACCTTATTTGTCTGCATAAACGCGGCCAAGAATTAATTATATTTTTATGTAGTGTTTTAGAAGAGATTAAGTACTTATGATGTATAAATAAATCATAGAGTGTTTCATAGAGTTTTAATTTTCAGTTCGCTAATTGTATTGATTTCTTTTGTATTTTTAGAGTAAGGTAAAGGTAAGTACTAGGTTTTCAATCAATAAACTACTCCCATCTCTTTCAAATAATTTTCTTAATGATTAAAATACAGCGTATTTCATGCATAATGAAATGAAAAACATACAAATATCTTTCTTTTTACAATAAATTGATTTTGCATCTATGTATTGTTAGGTTATAATTTCCATAGCAACCATTGTAGACTCACCCATCCATTAGTAGCATCCGCAAATAAAGTTGGTTTCTTAAAAGAAACATTACGGTTAATTAGTAATCAAAACGATCCGTTCTTGGAATAGGAACAGGGAATTCGATTTACATTCCTTACATTACAAATGTAAAGTGATCGCAGTTTCCTCCGTTAGGGTGAAAGGCCTTAACAAATGGCGCGGCGGTACCAACACATGCACCCTTTGGTGTAGGGTTCATGAAATACTAATTAGTAACTATGAAGATATCAAACCAATAGAAGAACAAAACAGTCTTATGGACATTTTGATTTGTGCAGGTGAATCAGTCAGCTGCTTGTAAATTATGGTCCTATGATATTACCTTGAGAAGTCCCATTGAATTATGAGAAATAGAACTACGAATTTTATTTTTTATTATGGTTAATTCGTATGATTATCGGCCCACATGGGTCGTTAGGACCAGTTTTATTCACTGACGATATTATTGATCAATTTATGAAATATTATACAATGTACTATGTGATATAATACTTATGCTTATGGGTATATTAATGGTTAAATAAATATCCATGTAAGTACAAAATCCTATTCTGTGCAACGTAGTGTGCTAAAACTTGTTACCTGCGTCTACATATAATATTAGACTTAAGCTTAATTCATAAATGCATTGCATACCTTGCGTCTTTTGACGGGTTAATTTCTTGCTTCTGTCATTAAGTTTGTGACCCACCGGAAGAGTTAGATGGCTCGGCAGTCGGGGACCACACGCCAGTGTAAGCATGTACATTGTACAAACCCAAGAGCTGTTATAAAATTTTATTATATTCATTAATAGTGTAAACATACTTTTAATGCGTCCCTAAAGACCAATTAAGTCAGTTGACGACAGCAGTAAAGGTAAATCTGTGACCATTTTTACTTTCGCCGTAACGGAAACGATATTTTTACAAGGGCTCGTTATGATTCGTCATAAATATGATTTCGTAAATGAATGTCCATATCCATTGAAAGTCCATCAAGAACTTCCGACAGCCGAGTGGGGCAGACTGTGTCCCCTATATTTTAGTGTGGACATCCATTCATCTTTGATCGAAATTTACAGTTTTGAGTTGATTCGCGGGCGGCGTGGGAGCAGTGTCGCTATAAAGCATTCTTGTGGGTCCAGACTGTACCGCGAGCGAACATGATTGAATTTTATAGCGCGCTTAGCGCTTACTGGGCTATTTACTAATATTTTATAGGCAGGATCAAAACGGTAGCGATACTTTATGGTGTTTCTGAAGACGGTATAAGTTAGTATAGATGTTTATAGTATGTTTATCCTTAGATAGCGCCTTGTACTACTACGCTAGTGTAGTGGTAAATATACTCAGGGAAGTAATTATACGAAATTCAATGAAGAATGTCTAACAGTGCGACAATAAGAATGAGATCTGTTGTTCGATTCTTGAATTGGAAAAGTATTACGTAAGGAAATTCTCAGTAGTAGCCCGGAGTTTCCAATTGAGTCCGATAGATGACAACAGGTTCGCTATGGAAGTCAATACAGCTATCGATAAAATTTGGGTTTTCAATTATACACCTCTGCCTAACTTTTTGGGGATTAAAGGCATTATGCTACGTGTAATGTTTTTCAATAATACTGATGAGTAAGTAACGAGCAACTGCCTACTTGTCTTTTAATAAATGATAAACTGTAATTAAGAATGACAAAATTTGAATTACCTATGATATTTTTTCTTCACCTTGGAATCCGGATTCACCGTTGCTAGATGCACAAGATCGCGCATCGGATTTTACTATTGACACTTGTTCCAATAAAAGTGACCCTATAAACGCAGCCCTTGGGATGTAAACTACAGCTCCGTCCGTATGATGATACTCTAATATGCATAGAGTCCATTTTGTTTGTGGTTTACTCATTGATATAAAAACTCTAATGTACATTTAGCGACTCAATGACGTCCCAGGAAATTACGCGCACAAATCAGATTAGTACACCATTTTTTCAGTCTAGTTTTATGAAAATACCTTAAAAATCACGCGAGTAAAGGTAACAAAATTCGTTTTTGATATGTTAAAGTGTGTGTCTGTACTCTCAGCTTTAATTTAAATCCTAGTTAATGGTTTTAGATAAAACGATACAATATGAACCAGTAAGTTATTGAAAATTCTTTTGGCAAGTTTTTATCTCATGCATAGATAAAGTTCAGGTAAAATGACTACATGTTACGGTACTTTTAATCAAATGACGACAATTTTACTCCTCGTTAAATTCTGAGGAGTTGTCGGTGTCGTATTTCAATAAGTTTTTATATCAGTGAGTTTATACGAAAATTGCAGTAAATGGCTGTAACGGAGGCACCCACCGTCTATTGACAATTTGGGCGTACTAGGATTCGTTTTTACGTATCCATGAATAATATATCGCGTTTGGAGTACAGGGTAGGATTTATGAAGGGTGGCTAGGGATTTAATCTTGTTGAACGACCATAACAAGACGTATGGGCAAATTACTGAATCCGTTATGAGGTAACTCAACCGATTTAATGGCTACTTGAATTTTGGGAGAGAACCCTTTTAATATTTTAATTTAATAGATCAAGGCGGGATTAGATGTACGATTTATGCGTTTTGTGTTTTCATTTCTTGATTACATATTGCGTTGAATAAGGTGAAGGTGGGTAGTTAGGTTATTTATCTGGCTTAATCAAACAAATAACCTAACTTTAAGTGATATCAATGAAACGTCTAAATAATATTCTTAAAAGAAGAGAAGAAGTCTTTTCAGTAATAATAAAACTCTATAAAATTACTCTATAAAATTTTTGAACGTAAAGCGTTTACTTGCGATTCGACTAAGTCATGGTTTGTTGTTGGTAGTATATTAGAAGCCTATATATTTTCGTTCACATCGAATGTGCGAGTTTAGTGAGCATAGATTTTCACTCGTGCGAATTACGCAACGTACATTTTCGTACGCGCCAGTTCATGCGTTTTATGCTTCTCTCGCACAAACTCTATATATTAACGATTGAAAATTCACCGAAATACTGTTTAAGTACTTCAATTTTAAAATATAATTTGCCTACGAATGCTTCGTAAGAATTCGAAACACTTCAGTTAGTCGTATGTATAAACATATTTTGTAAAGAATTAGTATACTTTTTACACCTTTTAATATCATTTTACAGGAGTTTTATGGTAGAAGCACGTTTATTAAATCACAATATCATAAAACTTAAATATTTGAGTATATTAAAACATTTTTCAAACTCAATATTCGTTAAACCATATTCATGCTGTAAAATATTTTCGCACTTTGATATTCATCTCGCTAATATTACATAAGGCTTTAGACTCTTGACCGACACGTTTTAGGATTATTATAATTTTATTGCCAAAATGTACTAAAATATATCTTCTAAGACTTTTGTGCCATCCATATGTTATTTACGATTGAATTTATGACAATAATCTTAGAAAATTTGCTCCAGTGTTAGTAATTTTATGTTGAATGACAATCGCAGGATTTCTGTTTATAGGCATACTCAAAGGTGATTTTGGCATTGAGGGTATACTTCGCGCAAATGGTGGAATAAAATGGGCCATAAAGGGTTGACGTCATTATAATGTGTTCTGTGACGTACCTAACCAGTACGGGTGAGTGTGATTCTTGTTCGCATAAATGTGGTTGCAACTTTAAGAGGCTTATTTTATGTAGTTTTATGGATTGTAAAACCTACACTTACGTTTATTTCGACTGCTGTTGTGAGTTAAGTAGTAAGTACTAACTACTAGGTAGGCTTTGTAATATAATATTTTATCTTTACGTTTCCGAGAATTACAGAATTGTCTCTATGGACATTTCTGTTCAGGTATTATAGTACGTAAACGTTAAACTTTACAGGTTTTGGTTATTTGCAGATTGGATTCTAAAATCCTTCCTTATTGGGAAAAGCTTAGCTCAGCTATATTATTATAGACCACCCACTGTGAATGTAAAACGCAGAGGATCAAATATTGGGCCTTGGCTGAGGAGACTTATGTCGTTTGTAGCTGATACCTATAAACTTGTATACCAGGTCTGTTCATCTAGGCATGTTTTCTTAAATCTAACCAGCCGTCGAATCTCAATATCAGCTGCTAAGATTGGTTATTGCACTTTTGACGATAGTTAATTTGCTACTACTAACTTTTGAAGGAACTAACTTTTGCGAAGCATTTTGAACGAATTCGAATTGGAGCATAGCTCTGGTTTAGATCAGAAAACGGATGACGATAAATCCCGGCTACGTGTGCCAATGTAATAGAGTGTAAAGAAATAGGCTTTGCGAGTCATTAGAGAGCTACGTTCCTCCTCTACGGTGTTCCTTGAAGTTCTTCTTCTATCGTATCGGCTCAATTTATCATCACATGGGCATCGCTCATCCCGTAGTGGAAAGATTAACCAGCCATCATTGATGGTATCGAGGCTGACTGCCCATGGCACACCAGATGGTCCAAAAAGTTCCTCTCTCGTGGAGGCTCTTTCCTTGCACCCAACCGGATTGATGTAAATGAAGCTGTCACTTTATACGAATATATGTCGCTATATACGTCGGTAAAGATATTTCTTGCAGTATTATCGAGCACCCAAACGTTTAAAAGGCGGTGTAATACATTAGTCCGTAAATTTACCATTTTATAGTTAAACTAAAAAAAATATTCAAACATAACGAATAAAGTAAGCCAGCACGTCTATCAAGATTAACGTCATTCAAAGCAGATTTATATGGACACGCACAAAAACATATTTTTGTACCTGTCCAAGTATTAGTGAAACGTTTAGAAATGTGGCCGAGTGTGGTTTTGGATGTCATATGCTAAGTTGGTAAGCAGGTACGACGTTTTCGTTTAGTTTTAAGTACTTCTATTTCAGTGTCACAATTATTTCCAAGATTAACAATTAACTACTTATTATATACATAATTACATATGTCCTATCCTACTTCCCACTATCCTACTACCTAATATTATAAATGCGAAAGTTTGTGACGATGGATGGATGGATGAATGGAACTTTGTTACTCTTTCACGCCAGAACGGCTGAACGGATCTGGATGAAAATTGGCACAGAGATAGATTATAGTTTGGAATAGCACATAGGCTACTTTTTATCCCGGGAAAATGCACGGATTCGTAATCCACGCGGGCGAAACCGTGAACGGAAGCTAGTTACATACATACATAATTCCATATGTACATTATATTTACACACAGATTAGAAAAGTAAAAATTACAGTAGGTACCTCTATATGAATTGGTACACGGTTGTGGGTTCGATTTTCACGCGGAACAAATATTTATTTACAAATAGTTGCGGATGTGGGTGTGTGTGCAAAAGAGATTTATTTAGGTAGGTATTTTATTTAAACCCATCAGTGACGCATAATAAACACAATAGAAAATCTTATATGTTCGGTCACAGGACTCAGGCTGCAGATTCGTTAATAAAATTAAATTACCCAATGGCTGAACGAAGAACTCTATTGAAAATTTCAAAATGTTGAAATGGGACATAACTAACTCCATTTCTATATTAATTGCGCAAAAGTGAAGAAGTTTTTTTAAGACGAATATTTATTAAACAAGATACTTTATTTTTATGAAATAAGTATAGGATTTAGTATTCGTTAACTAAATCACAAAAACGTGAAATGAATTTGTATTTAAAAATTCTCAGTAGCAGTTCGAAGTATGGAATTGTGTCTGTTAGACGGCAATAGGCTCGTCTACTTGGGACTCAATAAGATCCACTTTTCGGCCAGCTTAACACGTTCAGCGCCACGTGTATAAGTCAATATACACCCTAGTGGAACGCTCACAGGCCGGTGTATATCTAGTTATACACCTCGAGTACTCAACTTCAGAGGCCAGTGTATTGGTGAATATACACCGCACGGAACATTTTCTTTGGCAATTTTGTAGGCCTGGCCCTGACAAATCGTTTGGTGTATCTGGGGTATAGAAATCTTGTATAGTTTAGGATTACAGATGTTTTTTGAATGAAAAAAATATATATGTATATTATATGATACATCAAAAAAAAAACCAGTTAGAAGCATAGGAAAAAAAAAGAAATCAAGTTCACATAGTATTTTAGGACCAGGAGAAGCCATTTATGCAAAAAAAAAAAAATAGTCATTTCCACAACATTTGCCTCAGAGGTGCCTTGGCGCTGAACGTGTTAAAAGGCGAAATGAGCCGATAGGCCGAAGGGTTAGGCCGAGGTGTACTGTTGTACTGGTGTACGACAGTACACCTCGGCCTAACCCTTCGAGGAATATAGGCGTTATGTTGTGTGCGTGTGCAAGAATAATAAATAAGAAGTACTACATTGCTAGTACATTTATAACATTATTAGCAAGTTATACTGTTTATTTGCATAGTGATTGAATGAAAAGAGAATTTACAGCCATTTTCCTGTCGCCAACAGGGAAACGAGCTAATTCTCAAATCAACTGAGGAAAACAAGTTGCGTTCTAACGGCTTTTTGCCATTACTGCAGCAGTGCCGTGAATGTTTTACAACGTTTAAATCAATATAACTTCACGTTTTACGATGTGTAAAGGATTTACTCGCAGTAAGTTGCAGAATGTAGTATTTATTATACATACTTTCAACGCCTAGTACCCGATACTTATTTGATAGATTAAACTCCTTAACAGTTTTATTGGTCTTGTGGTCCGAAGTTCTTGGTGAGCCCTTGTCTACTGAAGATTCTCAGTAATAGCCTGAAGTTTAGAATTGTGTTCGATAGATGGCAATGGGCTCTCTCCTATTACCTCCTCTCCTATTACTAATACATCATTATGGTAATGTTCTCACGGTGTTCTGGTAAGGCAGTCTTAATTTATTATCAATTTTTGTCAAAACCTATGTTTCCTTAGATACTTATTACATTATATTAGCTTTGTTGGAGGAGATAACAAGATTATATATTATTTTAAAAAATGTATTCATATGGAATTTTACTTTCGCAATTTCCTTATTTAATTGTTTATCCATGACCATTTTATTCCAGTGTAGCAAGTCTATACTCGGCATTAGGATAAAATTGTCTCCATTTACTTCACTGCAAAAACACCCGTCTAAGTCTTAATTCAAAAAACAACACCAAAACGTCCCAGGACTTTCCATCACGACTGTCCGTAATGAATTGCACACCTATTACCCGGGGATGGTAGTCGCTGTCTTTGTGGCGTGTACTAATAGGTCTAATTTGCTTTCTCCTCAAGTCATGACGGCAACCATGATCTAGCCTGGGCTCATGACACTCATGACATGGTGATCTTGTGTCGTGCGCAGCTTAATTAGCTCTGAAACCGAGCATCGTGACAATCGGGCTCACGTGTGCGAATTTGAATAATATAGAGTACGGCTTTCGCGGTCTACTTTGAATTGTTAGGTGGAAAACGCTAAGTGAGTGTGATTTAAATGTTTTTTGTTTTTAGGGAATGCAAGTGGCCAGTGACATTGTAGTTGTGTAGAATATTTTGACTCATAGAAACGAAACTGTATCGTTAATTTCAACGAATTTTAAAACGTTCTTCCTAACCTATAAGTTTGTTTTTAAACTTTATACGTAACGTACAATTTATTTCATAATAAGACCAAAAAAAAAAATATTGCGCTCGAAACGAGAAAATAAGAGTATTTCCAATTCAAAACTCACGTACGTTAACGATACGCGTACAATCCCAGACGTCAAAACGGATAAGGGGTAGTGTCAGGATGCCGCGTACCTAGAACAAACAGTATTAAAAAATATATTACTATCGAGTTAACTAATCTAACTTTAAAATTAGTTCTACACGGTAGCAGTGAGTTTGTGATAACCATCAAATATTAAATATTCAACATGTATAGTTATCGGTAACATCATGCCCCAACCGCTTCAAATAATCGGATAATCGGAAATAAAGCGATCAAAAATCCATTTTTCTCTAACTTTAATGCATCGCATGCGCCTTTATGACATATTAAGCAACTTTCATTAACCTGCCCATCATCGCTGTGGAATTTCAAAACTAAACACGTTTACACGATAGCATCACCCAACTATACCTGTGTAAATACCAATAAAAGAACATTATAATTACGATAAAATCTCTTAGCGTGAATGTTTGGGCTCTAATATCGGCGTAGTCTGTTAAACAATGTCCACCGACGCGCTGCCCACGCGCAAGTCACGCCCCTAAGAGATCTCACATTATTGTTTTTATACTACGTGTATCGACAATATCTCACCATCGATGTGTATTGAAGAATGCCCAAATTGATAGGCATCGGACACTGCTAGACGTTATATTAGGACGATACGTGATGGATTTTACATTGTATGCGCTTGCACCGTATTATTATGACCAATCGAAAAATAACATTGTTCAAAATAAACAGTGTAGTATCGAAAATAAAAAATGTGAATGAGGTCAAAGATCGTAAGTTACAATTTTTCCAATGGCAAAATGTTCGGTATATTTTCGTTTAGATTACCAAGTGAACGTTAAAGATTGGAATCTTATAGCATTTAATTTTTTTGTTCCGCGATTCGTGCTCATCGAATCGGAGAAAATGAATCACATAAGTCCACTGTTTCTTAAACTGTGATCGAATACGAACTAGTAAGAAATGTTAAAGGAGATTTACAAAAAACAGAATTAATATCGGGATCATTTCGTATTCGACTCGTGCGCAAAAAGGAGTTCCAATTATGCGTAAACGCAGCGTCCACTTAAGCCGAACATTCGCTTCGTTCTTTATAGAAATAAATTGACTGCAAAAATTGTTTACAGACGCAAAAAAATATATTTACAATGTAATGTGAAAAACTGTGGAAAGCGTATTGACGTTTTTACATGTTTGATATTTTTGAATTCTCGTCCCTAATGTCAAACAAAAGTTACTCCATATGTCATTGTGTCAAGCCGAGTCAATGCATAATGCATTGTTTCCATTACACTACGAATTTTAACATAAACTCGATGTTAAAGTTTCTTCCATGAATAAAATACAATTTTTTAGTTGTCAGGCGAGTCTGACTCGCATCTGAGGCATGCAGAAGTAGGACAGCATCAGGATGACGGTTGTTCCTTACGATACTTGACAATAACGTTCATTTTCATATATTTTGTTTATCGCGCGTTTTGATTAGCGGTGCGTAGTAAGCGAGAGTATTTTTTTTCTTTTGCTTTGTATAATAATTCAGTGAGCCTGCGTAGGGAATTTGGAAACCCCTCCGGAAAATAATTAAAGTAAGTATGCAAAGTCAAATATTTTATCAGCAGAAAATTCCATTTGTTTCAAATGTTTATCTTCATTCGAATTTGATTTCATTTTTCTTCGTTCATATTAGTGCATATATAAAGTAAATTTAAAAAGAAGGTTGATTTTGTTAGCGACATTCCACTGTCATTGGCAGCTAACTGTATTGAACATTCACTGCTCTGTTTACAAATACAAACCTGCTTCAAAGTACGCTTCTTATACAAATACACTGTGATTTGCTATTCCGTACCGTTGCTTGTTCGTGTCTAATATTTGTGTTTGTCGCCCAACACAAACTGAGCGTGCCTCGTGTCTTGTTCTCGACCATATCCGTACCATAAAGCGACTCATATTAACGTTAAAGACATAAACTTCATGACATAATGAGATATACTTAAACCACGCATTTTAATTCAAATTTTTCTGTGAGAGAGTTGGTGCAACACTTTGATTTGGAGCACGTATATCCAAAGCTTGTTTACTTGAGAAATAGAAAGGAAAATCGAGTTGGTAAGCAAGTTGAGACCACCAGCGCTGATCTAGACATGCAGCGACATCATAATTATAACGAACCGCTTTACTCTCAACGTAACCGGCCAGCTTCTCACCGTATAATAAATTGTGTTGTGTCGCTTGATTATACCCTGCTGACGTTTCAATTTGATAGTTTCCCATTGGTTCTTATCACTTTCTAGGATTATTGATCGATTTAGTGGGGCGTATCGTTGCAATCTCTGGGCGTCGTATAAATTACTGGCTAGCATCGGCCCGGTCGGCTGGTCCGCAACTATTGTCAAAGGAAGTGCATCGGTTATTGTTCCCGTCGCTTTGCGTTTTATCTGCGCCGCAAGATCGCGATCCGAACGCGCGGAGGACTGCAATTTATCTCGCCCTCTATTTGATCGTATTATTTTACTATTGGAAATTGTCTCGAGAAATTGACGCATCATTATCGGTTTTGAAAAATCGCATTTGCATCTTATGATTGATATGTATTTTGTTCGTAATTGATGCCATGATCTTCTTTGTTGCGCGTACGTAAATTAAGTGGTAAATTACAGTTCGCTGCTGGTCAACGAATTAATATGGTGATTCAATTATTTCATGCAACTTAATTCTTAAATTACCGATATCCTCATTTCGCTGCATGAACGTTTATTGAGATTCCAAGAAGATTAAGCGCATTATCTTAAGAGACGATCTTTGTTTAATGTCACTAATTATTTTTACTTGCTAGAGGAAGTAGGCATTCATTCTCATGACTCCGATTAAGTGCTTGATAAAATCAGAGCTTCGATATCTCATTCATAAATCCGTTGCAATCGATTGTATTCATGTCATACTGAGTGACGCTCGATCAGCATAATCGGTTTACAAGCTTCCTGTCCCAATTGTTATTGTAATATTCATTGTACTACCAGTTATTAATGTCCCATACGAGATGCGAACCGACACGGTTAATTTATTTATACGACTTAAACAAAATAATGAAGAATAGTGGTCTCGAGCCGACGATTCGGTGTTTAAGTTCAGGCATTAATTAAGGTTTCCATTAAGAGCCACGACTGTTAGTAAGATGCTTAGTTTGGCGGTTTGTATGTCTCAAGACTAATGAGTGAGCCGTCACGTAGGTCAAAACATGTGAATATACTCTGATGATGAAGTTAACAAATAACTTCAGAAATAACCTAGAGCATTAGGTAGGACGATCTCACTATGAGTAAAGTTTTACGGCAGTTTGCGCGTGGAAACTTTAGATATACGGATACTTATATAACCTACATAAAATATCTAGTTTTAGAAAATCTTATAGGTACGATTTCCGTTATTTGTTGTTATGTGTGAAAGATCATAATTGCATGTAAATATTACGATCATTTGCTCCTGAATATACAGCCCATCTAGTCATAATAAAATGCAGTCTTGAATGTTCCCTACAACAAGAAATCAAAAAGTGAATATTGAAAATACTATTATGTATATTGACTTTCACAAAAGCATCACAGCCATGTAAATATCTATTTGAATAATATATTTCCGCCTGGACCACACGTGATTTAAATAATTTGGCAATTTATCGATGCCAGATATGATTTGATGTTGACTTGCACCTACTTTAATGGTCACTGATAGCCATAATGTAACCAAACACGAGATTGTAGATATTAGTTTTTATTTGCGGTGGCGATGAAGAATTTTTATAATGATTAATGACGATCATTATAACTGTTGATTTCTTTTCATCAGAGCTATTTAGTTTTATAGCACCAGTATTAAGCCACGGTTAATTAAAAACTTTTTTCTTCATAAAACATTTTCCATACCGTGAGAGGGTTCTGGAATCTTCTAATGATCGTCTAGGGACACCGACAGTAACAACCCCCATTTCACTTATGATTTATAGCACTTTCCGATCACCTATAGGTTGTAAAACCGATTTATAATCTCAGTGATTTATTGACACAGTAAAACTTTTTACATCTTCAGAATATCTTGTTTGTGATCGTTTTATCGTCGGTCGTCGTGAAAATATTATCACAGATTTTCGAATTGTCGGTCGGCAAGTGGCTCGGAATAAACGGCGCGAGGCATGCGATACCCAATTGCAGATTCTGCAGATTGCTGTCATGGGGTCCCATTGAGAGCGCTGTTTAACCTGTGCAAGCTATTATTAACCGTTCATTGCTGGTGGATTTATACCATCGTCGGCGTCACGGACTGTTCCCGTACGCAATTATCCGACTCGCGATCTCCCCATTGTTGTCGAAATTTAAAACAAATTTCCTGTACAAGGGGGGTCGCGTTTTTCTGCCCTGCCAAATTGGATAAGCACTGTAATTACTCGTTTAAGTTCCGAACGCTCGTCGGTTTGTGGGTATTGAGGCTTGGTATGTATACTTTGAAAAGGTTTATGAGGCGGAACACATTCCTCGCCGTGGTGTAGGGAGTCTGAATCTGAATAATAACTACGCTTTAATTCAAGAATGGAGCACAATGAGTAAGGATGTCTTTGATAACTGAATCAGAATGACATTTATTTCCAAAAGGGTTTTTGCTAAAGTAGTCGGTGGTCTGATTTAAAGCGATAAGAGTACTGAAGAGGTGGAGTTATCGGGAAAATCGCTAAAGCAGAGCCAGCGTGTTCTGGCAAGTGCCATCATATGACCGATGCGATTGCTTTCACAGTGATTAATTGTTAGGGTATCTTTAGGACTTTAGTTATCTTAATCTGGGTTGTGGAAAGTTTCTGCAACAAAGTAGCTTATTGTTAGATACTAAAAATGAATAATAGATTATTAGTTCTTTTCAAATAATCATCTCATTTAAGATCGGGCAGGTTATATTCAAAGTAGGTGTTTACGTTGATATTCTTGAGAACCTCAGTAAATCAAAATTTCACGGTCTAACGTATAGTGTTGGTTATCGCTTAGGCACTTTTACAAGACCCTCCGTTTACATTTTGACAGATGAGATGTCAGCAGAAAATTGGATTTCACAAAATAAACATGTCTCACTTCTTTGGGTTGCAATTACATTGATATCGAAATTTAAACTCTATTACGTATTGATAAGGTTGATTTAAGAAAGGTGTTGAGAGACAAGTGAGTCCGTTGCAGGACTCTTGGACTGTGTTTCCTTTGTAAGTGTTCCGGTCAAAAGATTGGCTTCACAGCTAACAGCTGTTGGCCGAATAAGGCGAAGCATGTTATTTGCTTACGGCAGATTGACGTAACACATTCATATGCAAAGCGTTCCCAGATAACATCTTGATGGCGATTTGATGAGTTTATTAAATTGCAAAGAAATGAATTATAAACAGGGTCCGGAGATTGAAAACGAGATCCGTGCAATATTTATGCGTTGAATGCGAAACAGATACATACATATTTATAACATTAATTGGCTTGACCTATAGTTTTTAAATCGCTTCCTTAATGACAATAATTTTCATATTAAGAGTCTCTTAAAAAATCATATTATAAGAATGAAGATTCTTATGGAAAATGACATCATTGATTATAATTGTAACAGCAGTGACAATGTGACCATTTAAAGTAAAATATTGAAGTGAACGATTTCAGTTGTCGTTGTGCTCACTACTTCAAAGTAGATCAATAACTGAAGTAATACTGCCTACCCGTTTTATACAATCCTTTGTCATCTTTGACACTATCCACATCCTTTAGTACCTATTGTTTATTCATAGTTAACTTTGTTCTACAGAATGTTTGGTATATATAATATCTTTACCTCTATCAAAACCAAGCCTTCATATTTCACCTGTCCTCCGCGACATAGATTGCCAACGCGACGCTTGACGGGTTGGAAGTCAACCTTCACTCAACGATGACGTGAAATCGACGTCTGACTGGCCATGTCACTCGGACCTGATGTGCGCCCGACAATCAGACAATGCTCTTGTGACGTCATTGTACACGATATTTGTGCGGTTGATTGGAATGTAAAATATTGAAATGGCGTGTTCATTTGTTTTGAGAGATCGTCATGTTTTTTTTTTACTAGAAATGAAGAAAAATGACATCTGTGTACCTAATTACCTGCCCATTAATTGTAATTGGACGTATATTTAGAGTTGACTACAGCAATTGGCTTGAATTCCACCTAAACGTTGATTTTAAGTTAACAATTTCAGTGACTGAGTATATATTTAAGTGTTATATTGTATTTAAGTTGACATCGCTCGAAGTTTGCTCACCGCATATGGGAAAAGAAATTAAAAACAAATAAAATATAAATAAAATATTTTTATTATGTGAATTCGTATCAAAAATACTCTCATCACTAAGTAAAAGCTCTTTTACGAGTGTTACTTTTCAAAACAAATTATTAATTTAACAACGTATACGACCCTATGAGATTATAGTTTCATTTTATGTGTTGGTTGTTAACTTTCGTAACGTATCCAGTATCTTTTTACGGAGTTACGGATACTTTCCGAACAGTTTGGGATCGACCTCAACTTATTTTTGTCATAGTTACTAAGTCGTAAAACTAAAAATCGTACCCATCATTATCGGCTATAAACATCGATAAATAGTTGAAGTGTTATATCGTCCGTTCGTCTATTTAGTCGGGTATATCAAATGTCTATAAAATAAACGCAATAGGAATTTGGATTAGATATCTATGTATATAGAATGTGGTTTTATACTTTGGCTATAAAAACTGCAATTCGTTTATTCGCTCATTCTATTTTAAAGTTCAGTTTAATTGGTTCTACAAATATCGACTTGATGGCTGTAAATTATATTTTTACGATCAAAAAATAAATGAGCAATTTCTTAAAAAGTAGCGTACCCTCTAATTTGATGATACGTTTTTACGGCTATTTACCAATGACGTCACATATCCTGGTATACTAACGACTAATAGAGAGATGGTCGTCAGTATTTGTGTGGTGGTACTGCCACGCAATTTGTCTCGACTAACGCTATAAATTGATTGCGCGCGCAGCATGGCGTCTATCTGATCAACTTGGTATTAATAAATGATTTTGATAATATAAGCCTCACCTACATCGACGAGCGAGTGAAACATGATTATAATAATAGTATTGCATCGTAACGTATTGTGTAGTGGGTTACTTCTGTGCGACGGTGTGTAATATCCATTAAGAAAACTGCATGTTTTATTGTGTGTATCATTACGTATAACGATAGAGCAGTGGTAATAGTGGTGAAGTTGTGAAGAGTGGGATGTAAGGCTAGGTTTGCCATTCCCAAATTTTGAAAACCAGGATTTGAATGTGGACATATCAGCACATTTCAGATTAAAAACAGGACGCAGTATAAGAAAACAGTGTCAATGAAACTCAGTCAATAGCAATTAAAATGTTTTATGACATTATCTTCAATTAAATTATATAATAATAGAAATGAAATGAAGGATTAAATTGTAAAATAACGCCGATGATTAAACGTTAGGTTCGAGGCAGTAGTGGCGCGCGAATAATAAAACACAGGACCTTACGAGGACTAAAAAACCCAGGACGCTACTTAGTAACTATCCAGGACAATCCAGGACAACCCAGGACACTGCAAAAATCAGGACATGTCCTGTGAAAACAGCACGATTTGCAACCCTTGTGTGTGTTAACTTATTATTTCACATCTCAGAAATACCAATAGAAAGGATACCACGAGATTACTTGTCCATCCTAAGGTTGTCTGGTAGATATCGCCGACTGCGATAAGACCGCCATTTGTACATAGGTATCTTTTAATACATAAGTTGTATCCAATTTTTTATCGGTGTACAATAAGGAGAATTCTATTCTATTCAAGATTACGATTACTTTTTGGGCTCATATTGTCCTAACAAAAAAGCAACAAAAATAATTTCTTATTAGTTTTTAGTGTGGGCGCAGTAGTTGAAGGCTCGTGTCGCGGTTTCGATTATTGCATGGTACAAATATTTGTTTGGCGTACAGATACCTAGTTGTTGCCGATTTGGGTCTTTGTGTGTGTAATCACACCCACGATACAAAAAAATATTGCTAGGGAGGTGCAACACTTAAATAAAAATATTTGCATATAATCTTTTTCTAATAAGATATTTAAATTAATTAACAGAAAAAGATAAGACACTCTAAACTTTAACGTATTAAAGTAAATATAGCGGTATAATATTCCAAATTATCTTGTTGTACGTCCACTTTGTATCTACGAGTACCTCGTATGACCAATACAGACTTGATCTCCCAATTCCTCGATTACAATATTAGTTCTCACTGTTATAGGGCGCCATGCTGGCAATATCTCAAGGTCGTTAATTTTGGCAGACTATAGGCGAATCTATAGTCACTAGTGGACATTCCTCGGCTGAAATAGTACGTGGATAATTTATCACGAGAGAACGTGTTACTGTAACGTATGCACGAGTTACCACGAGTGATGCATAACTCTTCCTATTGGAACTATGGTCTGGAACTAATACTACTGTATAGCAAGGTTACATCCTCTCAATGTCTTGTTATTCTTCTTATTTAAGAGCCTTGCTCTTGTCGGTGTAGTTGATGAAGTTCTTTCCAGTGTTCTCTTTCCAGTCCAGTCTCCTTTATCTCTGTATACGACATGATGGCAACCTTTTCCTTTATTTGGCTCATGTAACTTATTCTTGTCTCGAGGAGCAATACACTTGATTAGTAACTTGACTTTTCGTGCAAAGAATTTTATTTTTGGTTATCTTTAAACATTTTAAGTTAATAGAAGCTGTACAATGTACATGGATCCCATATATGTTTGTGGCTTTTTAGTTCAGTGATAATTATGGAGGATTTTCATCTTGTCTAAACTTGTCAAGCTGGAAAGCTCTAAATCAATCAACTCAGCCTATTGCCCTCCACGACTGAACATAACTGGATGCCTCTCCCAGTTTTAGCCATAACACCCTGTTTTCTGCCTTCCACATCCAGTCTGGCCCATACAAACCACTCTGAAAGACCAGGTTTTGCAGTTACTAGTTAGTAAACTGACAAAAGTAGCTCTTATTTTTTATGTAAATGTATATAAAATGTGAAATAAGTTGCGGATAGACAATCAGCTAGTTTATAAGGAAGTGGCGCATAGCCCAAAAACATTTACGAAGACACAGCTTCTACTGAATCCCTTATATAGACTGAAAGGTATTAAGGAAATATTACCGCCATCACTGCTAGACCAACGTGTTGGTGATTGCAATATCTTACTTGCTAGAAATTAATGTGTTTTAATTTACTTTTATTACAAGGATCACATTCTTCAACATTCGATTGCCATCATATTGATTGTCAGTTCTTAAGGCCCCACGTTCGTTGGAAGAACATTAACATATTTAATTACAAATAAAATCATATGTAAACGGAAAGTTTTAATCAGTATGCCATAAGTACTATCCTAAATCGTTTGAAGGTTATAAATATTCATAGGATATCGATATTATTTAAAGTTTATTGGTAAAAGATCATACGATTGATTCTATATTTCTTGTAGGGGTAAGAGTATGTGCAGACTATCAAGATTGTAGTAAGGAAGGTAGGTATCGCCCTCGAGCTAGGTGGAGCGACGATATAAGCAAAGTACCTGGTGGCGGTTGGAAGAGGATAGCCGAGGATCGGGCTCAGTGGCGTCCATTGGGAGAGACTTGTGTCCAGCAGTGGACTAACACAGGCTGTTGATGATGATGATGATGCGACTGCCTCATTGGTGTAGTGGTTACAAGCGCTACTGACTTCTCTTCGCAGCACGGAGTTTGGAACTGAGCCCGGTAGGTGGCAATTGGCTCGCCACCTATTACATATGGGACTCAATAACGTCATCGGCGAAATGTGAGTTTACGATAGAACACCTGTGCCTAACCCTTAAAAACGAATTATCATACGGCTACGTAAAATCGTCTCAAGTATTCGGTATTTGGTAGAGAAGACGTATACCAGACGTCTATGAGACAGACATCTCTTTGAAAGGCTTTTCGGATCAAAGAGAGAATAATATGGAATATATCGATAAATCGTTCGGTACCGATTCGGGCCATTTCTGTAACGTTTGCGGCTCTATAGCAATAACGCATCGGATTTAACGATCGCAATTGTGCACGTGTGTTTTAAACGTTTCTATTTTTAACTTTCTACCGGAAAAAGTGGTCTCTCTAAATTCTGCACAGAATAACAGCCACCATTTTATTTGGGATTCCTACCTCGGTGTACGTTAGAAATACCGTAAGCTTACGAGATATTAATTTAACATGATTTTTGCTCAAACCTGTAATTTAGAACTGTATTGTAGTATTGGGTGTCAACTGAAAATCAGCACTGGGGCTTTCATTATCCAGCAAATGCCGAGTTGGTGACCTTTTCAGTACGGGGGTGCTGATAAGCAAAAAAAAAAAAATATTATTACGTATAAATATTTTTCTAATATATTCTTCCCTTAACTTGAGATTCAATGCAAGCTCAGAAGAATTAGCGGGTCCCCTCGAAATGTGGTGTGTAAACAAATCAGTTGAACATCAATCAATACATTGACACTAAAACCATTTTAATTTCGCATCTCCAACATTAACATTAATCGAATAACTCCATTGTCAATTAAACAACAATTAAACGATATTATCAGCCCCAAAACAAACTGCTTTTGGAAATTCCATTGTTTACCACACGCTAAAACGTAATTGCATTTCATTAAAATTCTTGTCACCCTTTCGTTGAGAGCCGTTCGATTCAATTAAACTTGGTTATGTTGGAGGACAGTGGAGCGGTTATTCGAGTACAAATAAAAGGGTATTGGTATAAAGGGTATGGGCCAATTGGTGTAGTCGGGTTTTATTCGTGTTTACGTCTATGATCTTATCTGGCGGGGTATACGGGCGCACCGCCCTTTTATTAAACTGCCACGTTAAACGGCTGACAGTGAAAACTGTCGACTTGTCTGTTGTTACATTATGGTGCGTGTATTTGGTTTTGGAGTGAGTTACTTTCTATTGCTATTCACCCTCACCGCTGCATGCAATATGGTTGAAATGTGGCTGGTATTGAATTTGTTCTTGCCTGTCGACTTTGTTTTGGATGAACTTAAACACATTCCGACATATGTTTACGCGTAGAATTTATAAAACTTATCATTTCCAAATTACAAAGATGTTACAATATTCACATATAGATCTAGTCATGCTTTTTTACAGTCAAGTTTATGCTTGACAGGTTAAAGAAAGTTGATAAGCGTTCAAACAAAACACTGTGATCTGTAAATTATTAACAGTATAGCTGTCAAATCGCCATATATGATTTTGTACAGGATAATAAATAGAATAAGTTAATATTTATGTATTTAAAATATTCAATGTACAAAGTTAACAATCATACCAACTACTTCTACTTAAGCGCAAAATAAAACAAAGACTCGTTGAAAATAATCCTTTACATTTGTCAACTTAACAGTTTTCTTTATTCCATTAGCACCAGAGGGCGTGTGGTGTGTGTTTAATGAAAACAGGACAAGAATCTGAATTTAATGTGTTTCTCGTGGTCGTCTCAATATCGTTACTCTATAAGTTTATTAAATTGCCCAGGGTGGGTGAAATTTCATAGCAACGATTTTTGGGACAAAATAATAGGGGACATTGGCCATAACGATACGGTTAAACGTGTCTATTCATGTTACAACCCTGTTTTACATTGAAATGCAATTATGGAATGATAAAGATGAACTTTGCATTAAAACTTGGTGTATCCTTTCATATATTATTGTGGCTTCGGGACGTGAGAAAGACGCTAAGTATCAGCTTATTTTCTTCTAAGATACTTAATTACTACAAACTTTATCCTAACAATAAATTGTTTGCTTTGTAGCAATATTTTCGTCATACTAGTTCGAGTAGACGTCAAAATGTGTTTTTGATGCGACTACAGCATCAATGAGGTGACTTCTTTTGTTTTCAATCTTTGTGGTTCTCATTAGTATGGTAAATTTTGCAACTAGATTTTTCGAAACAAAGCAGTTTAGGTACATTTGTATATACAGTTATGCACCCTTGCACCTAAAAATGGCCGAAAATAAAAATCCGCTATAAAATAATATGGAGACAGCAACCAGGCTGTAAAATGTCGAAAGAAACCCCTTTGTGGTTTAAGCCAATGTCCCCATGGTTCCGTACCGTAAAAGTTGATTAAACAAAAAAGATACCCCGGTTAAATTTTACTACTTGGACGGGACATCCTCAATAAAAACGTGTATCATGTTTCTAGAAAAAGTAAGTAGTAAATATTCAGTCGACTGAATTTAAAGATTTGCAGAGAAAAATAATGCCTTTTATGTTTTTTAGGAGATATACTGTTTGTTTTTGTTCAAAATTTGTAGTGGACGATTTTTCTGTATTTTAGTAAGGTTTGTTTATTGAATACCGACTCTATGTCTTAATTTTGAAATAGTACAGGGCATTTGGTAGTATATATTTCCAATGACACAGAGGATGGCCTCGTTTTTGGCTTAGACCACGTTCCAACAAAATGAGACGCTCAGAGAAAGACGATTTTATTTATCCAACGTATTGATTAAAAGTATCACAAACTTTAACCGATATTTAATAAAAAAACCAATGGGTAAACAGGTAGGAACATCGCAGTGTTTTCCAGTCGTGAGGTCAGCGACCTCCGAACCATAATGGCTGGTCACGTCACTCGGCCGTCTACCCGTCACTGCAAGAAGAGTTAATTTTCCCTTGCATTTAATAACTTATTAAAAAAGTCGGCGAATCAAGTTATCCGTGGGTTCCGTGTTTATCTTGGAACCAAGTTTGTTAATTGGTGGTTGCAGGCCACACAAGTCTAACAATCGAGTTGTATGTGTATTCGTTTTCCTAGTATTACATGACGAATTTAGAAAATTGATCTTTGAGATAATTTATTTAGTTTATTAGCTTAAATATTTGTAGACTGTCTTAAACATATGTTCATTATGTTCAAAATATAATTACAGTACTTTGAAGTATCTAACCGTAAAAATTGGCCACTATTCATGCCATTTACATTAGTATCTCAACTATCATTAATGATTAAAACTGATTAATTAAGATGAGCTGCAAATAAATGGATGGCATTACTATGTCTTGACCTAAAGCAGATTAACACTTTCATTTTCTGTCCCTACAGTACTGAACAATCAGTATGCTTTGCCACTTATGCTATTAAAATTAAAATATCACATTATGATTTTCTATAACAATACAAATCAAACTTAATGACTTAATCTAAAGAAATCATAAGAGAAATGTTTACATATTTCTTTTGAGGGACCCTAAATCCAAAACTCAAAGCTCATACGCATCACGTTGTTTATCTTTAATTAGTTAGAAATAGCTGATTCACGTCGCAGCGATAACGTCCACCCACGGTTTGTGAGCGTCTATCATAACATCGGTGACGGCTCCAATAAGTTCTAAGTGTTTTACAGAAATTTTGTGCAGCGGATTATGGGTTTGTTTAAGGACTATGGCTATTCAAGATAATTTGTACATAATTAATCAGTTTTTTATTTGCGTAAAACGGTGCAGACTGTAGGGTGTTCTTCAACCTCATTGGCAGATCTTTTTGACCATGGGTCCATATATTGCGATCAGGCATTATCCTATTTGGTCTTTGTAATAAGATTTTCTGCAATATTGTTTATCATTGTGCAAGGGGATAATGCAATTCCATGTCGCATATAACAATTTCAAAAACATTTTTAAGTGGTGCATTACTGTTATCGTGTTAAGATACCACATAAAACAAAGAGAGTAGGTAAGGTTCGAAATAAGACCAACAATACTGTATAATCACTGATACCTAAAAAAAGAAACTTGAATCGAGAAACCAGATGAACAAAATGAGTAGCTCGATCCGATTAAGTTTTAACATAAGTCAACCCACGGGAATAATATTATAAGCAACAAGTTTAGTGACGTCTCAAATGAACAGTAAGAAGTTTAACATTACGTTTGAGATGCGAGCGAATCACATTCATATGTAAATATGTGCAGGAGACTGTACACAAGGCGCTTACGATGACTGCATTGTTAGTACAGTATTCAAATAATGTTTTGAAATCACGAGTGCATATTGTCGGTGATTTTTGTTCAATGAAACTGGAAGTTTGTCGTTAGCGACTTGTTTTATGGGTCTATTTAATATTGAAGTGCATTTGACTGTTATAGGTGAATGTCACAATCCATTTCATTTAAGAAATTACTGTTGTAACTGAGACCTCCTACGTCTTTTAGCTGTGGGTGTCATCAAACAGTGTATAAAGTCAGTCAATACCAGTCCCCTTTCAAACACAATTTTGACCTCTCCCAGATCAAAAATAAGGCCGAACATCGTTACGTTAGGCAACCGAAAATCGGTTTTTTGGAGGGCAGTTAGGTTTTCTAGACCTTTATTTTCCAGACGTACAAATCGGTATCAAAGACAGTCTCTTGATTCAGAATGAATATACGCGATTGACTAGCAGCTGTATGCAAGATATGGAGTTATACTGATAGAAAAAAAAAATAATGCTTGCTTGCTTAAATAAAGTAAATTGCTTTGACAGTTTGTTATTAAAGAGATATAGCTAAACACGCTTTTAGTTAAGTACTCAAATACACTTAATAGAGAGCATGTCCTGGCAAAATATTTTTGAATAGTTTGATTACACACATGTATCGTAGGATTAAAATGTTTAAAATTATTAGTGGTGAAAACCGTACCAGCATCAGTTTTAAAGTCCTTTTTTGTAAAAGTACCAATTATAATGAATTGAAAAAGTTTTCAAAAGTAGTGCCATATGAAATTATGAAATAAGAACCCCAGCCGAAACAAAATGTTATATGAAATGGTGCACTTCAAAATGCACAACCCACAGGATTACTTTCATATAAATATTAAAACAGTCAATGCAGTACAAAGTAAACTCAGAAGGTCCAAAAAATCAATAACGCGAATGCTACCCGGTTTCAGAACAGGGTTGAATAACCTGCATGAATTTTTAAAGCAATTCGTGTAGTGCAAACTGCGTCGCTATGAAGATGAAGTCCGCTTCTTGGCTTGAGAATATTAAAATTCTTCGTAGACCCGTCCTAAGGCACAATGCACATTGTCAACGCATATAAACCTACACTGTTGCCTTTACTCCCCATTGTACTGCACCCCTTGCACTTTCTTTGCCGTTTTCACGGCGTATTCTACTATTTTATTATTCATAACAACTGCCTTATGCGCAACTCCTATAATGTTAATAATTGAAGACATCCGTGACGTTGAAATGTTGGAGCGACTTGGAACGAGTCGGTTGAAACTCCTTTATTTTTCAGTTCATGTTATGTCTGTTTACTCATATCGAAACAATGTATGAATGTGCCTTGTCGGGGTGTAAATGGGTAATGTCCGACTACATGATTCATTGTAACAGGCGTTGATTCACATTTTTACGAATACCTATGTTTAAAATACTGCAATAGGTTAAGTAGGTGTCGTCTGCAAATGGAATAAGCGATGGAGGTGTGTGATACCGCAGCACGTGGCGTTCTAAAGTTTTTGCCTACATTCATAGGAGAATGGCGTGAAATTATGTAAGCGTGCACGATATTGGATGAATCGAATCGAATCGAAATTGAAACTTTCGCTTTTGCAAGTACGAGTATTTTATCGTACCGAGTAATATTTTTACGGCACGACTAGAGCATTAAAATGTATAAGTTACGATTAAACTGTTATTTTAATTCAGTCGTGCGCGAAATGATTCGAGTAACTCTACGCCGAAGCTTTCGCGCCGCATATTATTGAAATAAAGAAAAACCCATTTCTTCGGTATGGGATAGCATTATGCGTTGATATGAGCGTATGTTTATTGCTTATTGTTCTCCCCCGGTATTATACTTAGCACCACATTAAACATTTTATTGAGTAATGTTCGCTCTGATAGAATTCAACACAAAGGTCAAGTGTATGTTAATATATTTTAAAGATACATCGTGGGCGGCACGATTTATTACACTTTGATACACATTAAACTATGCAAATATTTTTTAAGTCTACATAGGTCGAACGACGTTTATATTTCAGATATTCTGCAAGCAATTTCCGATAAAAATATAGGTGGGATCTGAACCGTTTAATGTTTCGTTTATCTTTTTCGGAATTAAAATTTACGAATGTATTTTTACGATTTTAGTATATAAATTTAAAACTTTCGGGACAACATACTAACAGATGTTAACACGAAATCGAATTACCATAGGATATTCTCCGTTAAAAGCCGTTCGGTATAACTCGCGAGCATTTTCTCAAAAGTGTGTTTCTCATATTGACACTACGTACTAGAGAATGGGCTACAAGTAAAGAGCTTCCACGAGTGACGAAACCTGAGATCTTCTGAGGGCTTCCAGCCCCGATACCAAAATTGATGACTGCTGAATACTTCTCATACGGCGTTAGCAATTCCCGTATATGTTTGTGTGACGAGAACCAAGACCCTAGAGAATAATTATTATGCCACCGAATATATTTTTGTTCATGCAATTTATTATCGCTATGAAAATAATATATTACTGTATTAAATCAGTTTTTTTTATTCGTAAATTATCACATCACTAATTATGTGTTACAAGACTAGAAATATTCATCCATTTATTATAATAAATTTGGCTCTAATATACATATATTTTTATATAAAATCTGGTTTGTTTGCAAAATAGAATTCAAGATTTTCTAGATATAAATTGTGATAATGAATTTGGAAAGATAACGATCTATTGATTTAGTTATATAAATTGGAAATTAATTCGAATTAAAATTCAATATTAGTATTTGTCAAAGGTTTTTAAATCAACAAGTTTAAAATTGATCGTCTTTTTTTTTTCTTTTAATTAAAAATGTTGTCGCGCCTCCATTACAGACATAAATCTCAAATGCACATTGCACGCACACCTGAACCCGGCACGAATATAATGATGTGGTCATACGATATTTTTTTTCTGACATAGAAACAACTTAGGTCTTCAATAAATAGGATCATATTATTTAAATCTATGTACAAGTAAATTGTTCAAAATATGACTTGGGCAGATCTTATCATAAAAATCAGATCTTAATAATAATTCCTTACGATGTATTTGTTACAATATGATTGGATTAGGAAATTAAGGGTGCAAGGAAGAGCCTTTATGAGTAACGATTTCTGAGATCGTCTGGTGCAGCCTGGGTAGTCAGACTCGCTATTGTATTAGCTATTCCATTGTGATAATTACGACAGAAGGAAATTAAGTATTATGAACAAACTTTTCATAAGGTTCCCAAAATGGGATCGGCTTTCGCATTAACAAAAGAACTGCACAATTAGAAAATCCTTATGTCAACAATATTGGGTAAACACTGGGCAGTCAGATCCGAAAAAAAATAATTTCAACATGACAACTTACTTGTGAAAGTTCACACTGCAGAATAGGTCTGAATATAAATTGAGTCATCAGAATTTTTAACGGTGTGACTTAATTCGACTACATAATGAATGAACAGCTGAGTGTGTGACAATTTAGGTACCCACATTAGATATCTTATCAAAAATCTTGTTAATTATCTGACCTATAGGTTTTCTCATCCAATTATTTAAATAAGCAAAGCTTCTAGTTTTACCTGAACCTATATATAATATATGGAAAGAAAACCATTTATTATAAAGCGCTAAGTGTAATCGCATTATTTATGGGCAATTCGAAAACCAAACGAAATCCAATCGAGACATTTTAAAGGTGAACGAATTAGCTTCTGTAAAAAGGGAGTCGTCATATTAGTTTTACTAAAAGCTATTCAAGTACGATGCGCGACAGGTCTGAGCATAATTTAAAATTAATATACATTCATTTACTGATTGGAATAGCAACTGGATAGCCAATGACGTTAGCTGTTACGTAATAAGCGACGAATTTCGCGTGACCGAAAATGGGGTAGAGCCATAACATTTTTCTTGGATAAGTGAATATAATAAAAGTTCAAAGTAAACAGGCGCAGTAGAGCGGCATATAAAATGCAAAGTAATGGAGCCGCGAAGTAGGGTATCGCTACTTAACAGGTCTAGAAGTTTTCCTTTATCCGTTACACTTTTATTCCATTTTCGCAGGGAAACCGCTGAAGTTTTTTCTGTTACGGAAAAAGTTAATGCTATTGTGCCGTATTCATAATTAGACCACACGCGATCGTGTAAGGAGCCAGAAGAATTTAAATTCCTGACGTTCGGGGAAAAAATTCATGCCATCCTTGTTGTTAATACTTTCTACGTTTCGTTTTAACAAAAAAATGTCTTTGAACTGTACGCTATGCGCTGGATTTTGTTCGTGGAAAAGTTTAGGTTTGTGTAGGGCACGCGAGACAAACTATAGCAATTTACGACGTGTTACATAAAACTCACGTTCCTAAATTCATCTACTTGGGTGGCCCAGTTTGATAACCATTAGCTTTTTGTTAGAGTTTAATGGTCGAACTTAAACGAGAGTAATAGGTGCGCTCTTTCTTTGTTTTAGCAGTTGTGGAACACGAGGCAAGCCACGCGGCAAAACGTGTTACAATTTAAGTGGTTTGATAACGGACTCTTTGGACGTTTCAACGTGAACAATGGTTAACTGCCTTTTGATAGTATTGTTGAGACAAGAAATGGTTTTTTTACACGATGTCTAACTTTTTTGTCGATTCGGAACTGTATTGTTGTCGTTGTAAGTGTTAATGTGTGCATTTAAGTTCAATCATTTTAAATTACGTTATTAGATATAAATGCTTAGAAATTTTATACCAATGTTGGGGCTAAGTGAAAACTATGAATGAGTTATTAAGGCGGAAAATAATATCGTTCCAACTGTAATAAAATAAAAATAGTGTAAATTGAGTATATACAAAAGATCTACAAAAGATACTTTCAGTTTAGTAAAACGAAACAGAAACTTCCTAAGTACGACACCCAAACCCCACACAATGTAAAACAATAGAATCAACTTTAAAACTCAAAATAACAGTGTCTGTGGAACAAGAATGCAGTGGAGTCGCGTTACATGTGTCCTGTCTAGAAGTGTCCCGAGTGTCTGCAATTCAACTCGTGTCTGTCTGGCAATGCATTCTTTGGTTTCAACATAGTTTCAACGACACATCGGTTTTAAAACGGCTCCCCGTGACAGATGCTGCAATACGTGACTCCGGTGTAAAACAACCGCATAGTAACGTAGTGGAATATAAAAATAGATCGAAGTGTTTTTGAGAAGTACGGTTTTTGTGGCCCGGAGTGCACTTACATTACCATATAGAGCTTTATTCGTTTACAGTGCGGTTGTACTGGTGTTTTATAAAGACCCCTTGTTCTTTGTATCCTTTGAATAGAATAAAATATTGCATAAACGGGACTTCTTAAGTCTCGGTCAGAACCGACTAAGATGACCCATATCATCGTAAGAAAGAAATAATTTTAGAACTTGATGGTACAAATAATTATCTATTAGAAGTAAACCAAAAGATTTGATAATTGTTCTTTATGATAAAGATTACTAGAAATCCCAGAAATGGCAAAAGCTTTTCCCATTCAGTTTTGTGAAAAATATACTAAAAATATTTAAGAGTGATTCCCTCTTATACTTTTTTTTGTTACTATCTGGTATTATTTATTCAACCATTCATTCGAGTTAAATTGCTAGAAATTTCATTACTTATAACTTTATTAAATTAAAACCTTTCTTTTCGTTTTTAATCAGAGTGCTCGTTTAAATTGAAAAGTTTTCTGGGTCAGAGATTAATCATATTAGAACTAGTTATAAGTGTTAAATTCAACCTAGTTTTAAGCTTTTGCAGACATTTCTACGCTATCTTTTTCTAGACTATTTTGACCTTTGAGTATTAGATAACTATGTAGATTCAATTTAATTATATCTAGCCCAAAAAAGTATAATTTGATTTTATTGTCAGGAAAATATTACATTTTAATTTACAGAAGAGCTGTTTGACTGCAGAATGTACATACTTATGACCGTACTAGAGAACGTACCTTTTTTTCTAACTCTTGTTTTTTTTTATTCTCTTAAATAGAAAGATGTAGTAAGGCGGCAAAAATATTAATTAGAAGAGTAAAAAGTGTCATCATCTGAATATCAGTATTTTACACGGAACGACTGTCTTCTGACCTCCGTCACCCAGTAACTGGGAGACACTGATACTCTAAGGTAAGACTGGTTGTCAGATTTTGGGCTACTGACACTCGTAACGACTGTCATAGGTCTTTGTATGACACCCGGGACCAACTGCTTAACGTGCTTTCCGAGGCACGGAGGGATATGTGAAAAATGGTCACCCGTCCAAGGACTGTCCGCGTCAAGTGCTGCTTAACCTCGCAGATCGACGGATCTGCGCAGTAACTATGTAGGTACGAGCTCCAAACAACAATACAAATGAAGTGTGTCTCGAACAAATTAGAATTATTATCTTTAACAATCACAGACGCTTTAGTGACTAAGCACGTCTTATCCTAATAGTAGGCGACGGTACCATAATCTTTATGACTTAAAACATTCCAGCTAAGTTTATAGCCTCGAATCCAACTTACCTACTACTATTTGTAAGTAGTTATATGTGAGCATAAAAATTAAGTTTCTTTTCAAATGCCGTGTTTAAAAGTTCACTGCCGTTTAATCCATTTTTTTTATTATTATTTTTTTACTTTGCAGACGCCAATTCAATACTTAATACTTTATTAATAAATGAATAAAAAACAACTGATATAAAGCCAGGGTTACATTTCTTGAGTGTTATCATGATTACGATCAAACTATACAAACACGATAATTCTCTTAACTTCACCCTTCAATAACAATTTCGGTAACAAAAATAAAAAACTTCGCTAAAAACAAAACAATGCAAAATTCAAGTTCCCGATGTTAACCGAAGCGCTCTCGTTAAATTTAAATTGTTCGCGAATAAAAACCGCAATAAAATAGTTCTATTTGACAGCGGTACACGCAACTTCACTTACCACGACTTACCTGCGCAGGAGTGGCGTGTCGGACCAACCGCGGTATTCGACGATCCAAATATGTAACCTCTAAGGTATTTATTGCCTTTTGTGATTAGTTTTAAAGAACATGTGAAGCTTGGAAGAATATAAATTCTGTTGACAAAATACATGATCATGATTAATTTATTATTCTCGGTAGTCGGCCAGATAAATTTATTAGCTATTCTTATTAGTTCTTCGCAGAAAATTAAGGAGAGCACGTCGATTTTCGAGGCCTAAAGCTATGCAAACATTGCGTCTATTATTATTTTACCAATTGAGGCAATGACAACATTTTGACGACACGCTTGGCGCAATGGTTGAGAGATCGACTACTGCGCTACGTGTCGCGGGTTCGATTCTCGCACGGAACAAATATTTGTATGATCTACAGATAGTTGTTTCGGGTTTCGGTCTTTGTGTACGTAAATATATGTGTTTGTAAATGCACCCACGATACAGGAATGAGAGCAGCCCGACGCATAATATATTCTTGTAAAGATCAGTATTTTAATCTAAAGCGGTGTTTAGCTTGTAGGTTGGCTTTCTCAGGAAATTATATGCATATAAAAATAGTTTACTTTAATCATAAACATACATATTAATTTCTTAAAGAAACTCAATCTTCTAAACCTGGGTACTGTTCTCTGTTCGACTGTAAAAAAATCTATATTGTCCCCTCTTGTACACATATCATTAGTTGTACACATTTGTCGACACATAGTAATGGGATCGCTCAGCAAATATACGGAAGTGCGTCCCCTAACCCAGTTTTTTCTTCGATACAGAAATAACTCTGTAAAAAGAGCAATCAATCACGTAAGAATATTTCACTGTCCCCGATTCATCGAACTCTGTATCAACCGATGCAACTTCCCGAATCCTTTAAGATTTAATGTTAGGATTTTGTTACACCGATGCGCGTACAAATTGATTATATTCTTGAGATATATTACGAACCCGTGCATTTCTTCGGGTCACACGTAGCACCATCTAGCGTCCTAAAGCAATTGTGACCGTCGAAAGTTATTGTTGTTTCACTCGGGAGCAGTATTTTTTCTGGATGAAATGTACCCTATGTCCTTTTATGTACCCCAGACAACGTATATGCAAAATTTCATGACGATCGGTTCAGTGGTTTAGGTGTGAAAAGGTAACAAACAAACAAACAAACTTACTTTCGCATTTATAATATAAGTTACGAAGTTAGGATTCTTTGTTGACAAAATGTACGTTGTCCTGTGTTTCTTGCTATTGTTCCCTTTTCAGTCTTAAAACGTATTGCTAAATGTTGACACGAAAAAGCCACCACTACTAAGTTATAAGTAATTCTTGGAACTGCAGCTTCTTCTTCGGCGTTGATAAGTTGCAAGTTTTCACGGTATATACTTTATTCAGTGCATTACAGCTCTGCGTGGCTTCAAGCAGCACCTTGATGTTGTTCCAAGTTACGAACCATTACCTCATAACTTGTTGATGCGGTTCGGAAGTTTGTGAACTTCATGAGAGAACTTGTTAGTTACTTGTAAAGTGCTGGCGAAAGAACAATTTATAGTAGAATCAAGGAGTTCAACATAGTATTTTTTGTACTATATTTTTTTTAAATCGCTTGCATTTGTTAACCTTACTATGCACCTATTTTTAAGTTATACTTCGGATGAGGCGTAAATTTTGCAGTAAACCGTCAATAATCGTCGTAATAATTTATATCCAAATTTTTTCACAACATTCTTAAGTTACGCTACAGTGTGAACGTCACTTCTACATATCCGGGCAATTCTAGCAAATCCGGATCCGAGGAGCATTTGGCAGAGTGCTGCGAGTTTGCGACGTAACGCGACTCCCCGCTGCCAAACGCCATTTTGTCCGTTTCGATACAACACTTTGCACTCCGTGATCCAACCGGCCGCTAGATTAACTGAAAGAATAAAACTCATTAGCTTTAGAGAGCAAAGTTTGGGTGTGAGGAGGATTTAAAGGGATGTGCTTAATCAGGCTTGAATTCATCGAAGGAGGGCCGGAACTGAATTAAAGGCAATTGCATGATCTCAGAAAGAATTCGGAATTAAATCAGGTGAAAATTGATTCACAAGAAATATCCTACTAATATTATATCCTATTAATATTATAAATGTGAAAGTTTGTGAGGATGGATGGATGGATGGATGGATCTTTGTTACTCTTTCACGCCAGAACGGCTGAACAGATCTGGATGAAATTGGCACAGAGATAGATTATAGTCTCGATTAGCACATAGGCTTTTTTGACTTTTTATCCCGGGAAAATGTACGGGTTCGTAAACCACGCGGGCGAAGCCGCGAGCGGAAGCTAGTTTAAAATAATTTTGTACTGAATCATTGGTGTAATAGTCACGTGCACCATTGCTGAGTATGAGGTTTTATAGATATAGATATAGATAGATATAACATACTAATTTATCTTTTATAAAGATGAAACAAGTAACTCAACGAATCACGTGCCGAGCTAGTTTTCTCGTACTACCCAAGATAAGAACGAACTATTTTACTTATGAAGGCGCATAGCTTTATAAAAAAAATACCCCCAATTATAAAAATGAAGCTCATTTAATGTATATAAATTAAAACTTGCTCAACATGTTGTTGAAAACTATTAAATTACTACATAAATAGACATCAATGTGCAAAACTGAATATGTGAATGTGAATTAGTATCGAACTAAATGTGTAAGCTGTGTGTGTACTGTAGTGAACGCTCTCGTTGTAAATAATTACCTATAGGAACATAATTGTTCTCATTACTTGCTATATAGGCGTCGAAACGCTCGGGTCATGGGGTCCGAATGCACGTCTTTTTTTTAGAGACCTTGCTAAACGCTTGGTCGACAGTACACGTGATCAGAGGGCTGGCCTATCCTTTGGTCAAAGAATAAGCATTGCCATTCAACGCGGTAATGCTGCCAGTCTTCTGGGCACGTTACCATTCGACAGCAATGTGGAGGAGTACAATGACGCCCAAGTATTCGTTTAGGATAGGGTTTTTTTCATATTTGTTTTTTTTTTGTGATACATTAGTATAAGTAGTTAGTTTTAAAAATAGTTTAGTTATTTTTTTTATTCTTATCATCATCAGCCAGAAGACGTCCACTGCTGAATGAAGGTTTTATTCTTATATTTAATACTATTTCATAATGCGATACCCGTAAATAAATGTCTATATAGGTATATTATAATACATCGGTATAAATCGTAGATATCGTGAAGATAAATATTATTGTTCCAACAATAAGATCACGTATTCATGTATAAATCATGTCAGCAGACGATTAAAAATATATCTATGCAAATCGTTAAGAACAAATCTATCTTAAGCTTTTAACGTATAAACGCAGAACATATAGCTGTCTTACCTTAAATACGATTAACGATTAAGCTTAAAAAAGATTAAGGCAAGATATTTGAAAATAATTAATAGCACATAAAATAATGTCTATGTTCGCTACCAACAGATATTTTCTATAACAAATCCAACTTAAGCGATCGAATTTGTGAGCTTCCAAATAAAGAATTTCGGCCATTTAACAAATCCCCACTTTATGTAGGTAACTTACATAAAGAAGACAAATACAACTAGGTATTTAGATCAAACGGAAAAGGATAGAAAGGAATCGTTTACAAATTGATATAAATTGTTCGATCTCGATCTATCTTCTTTAGGTCCATCGAGCGTACGTGGGTAATAGACGAATGACATCCATCTTTATCCGACACTGAATAAATATTTAAATGAGATGTGTTCCAAAAACATTTTTAGGATCTCTAAGTTACAAAAACACGACCGGTAGCAGACTATTAATTTGAATTTGGAAGTGTTTTAAAAATGAATGTTGGATCCATTTAAATCGGTTGCCATTGGAGCCCACATAATGTGACTAATGACTATTTTATCGCGTTAGGTGTTAATTAATATTTAAATGATATTATTTTTCATTTGGTTTAGGCTAGATTCGATCGATTTCGTTATTTATAACCCATAATGTTTTGAAATCTTATCTTTACTAGCAACCCCAGTAGTAAACATATAATAAAAGAACATGATTTATTTAATTGCAGAAGTCATAACACGGAATGTTCTGGTTTCGAATAAATAAATAAAACTATAATTACGTGTGGACACTTTGCAGTTACTAAGTTGTTAATATTTCGAGAACATTATTTGAAAAAGCTTAACAATGCTAATTTGATTTGGATTTCACTTAACATTTATTAAATTGAACAGAAATGGAAAATTATCGACAATCGTATTTATCATATTTCGCTTAAAATTAAATCCTTATGTTATTATGAATCATAAACATGAATGGATTTGGGTCAATCAGTCAGTTTATTCATCAGACGCGCAGCATCAATCAATAATGATGTACAAATATGCACATTGTAACCACGTCAACGGTTATTCAATAACTTTAGCAACAATAATATATTGACGGCACCAATGATTAAATGATGTCAGTCGCGATCCCAACAATTTTATCAAGATGAAACCGCCTGGGATTATGTATGTACCGTCTAGAATATTTTTTACAGCAAAAACATTGTTAGCTTATGTTGCGTTACTTATGCAACAGTCCGATGCTTCGTAGTGGAGAATTATGGTAAAGAACCTATTTACGAAAATACAGTATTTAATGTTAAAAAAATCAAAATCATTTATTTGCGTAAATAAGGTACAGAAGGTTCTTAAATATAAGTAAATTGATCTCTTATTTTGCCATTAATTTCGGCGTGCAAATTTTATATAATTATTTATTATCTAAAGAAAAATTGATTAATATGAATTGTGCATGCATTCAATAAATTAATGTATGTAAATTGTATTAAATTCATTCTAATTTGTTAACATTCATGACTTACAACTTATAATCTAGGAACTCAAGTAAACTATAAAAGCATTTATCAATTAACATTTTTGTTAGACTACTCTTGAATTTAAGAAATGGGAGTGTCGTTATGGAACATGGAATTTTATTATATAATTTTATACACATAATATAACTGTTGTTTGATGTGAGTATGAGATTTGTCTTGGGTTTATATAACTTGTTGGTATTATGAGATCGAGGGGTTAATTACATAATTAATACCAACATAGACTAAAGTTGATTTATTAGACTTTTTAAGTCACATTATCGTAATAACAGTAGCGGTTTGCCATCTATCCTACTACTTATTATGTTTAACTAGGCTCAGATCATTAAAATCGTAAATAGCCAGGCTCAATTTTTGATTCACAGAGAGCAAGAAAGATAATTCATGGTTGTTTATTTATTGTATATTCATTGATATTCTAAAGATACATTTAATACTTCACTAATCACTCTAGGTGATAGATGTCACATGTGATCGAGTTTACATTGAAATGTATACTTAATATGTTACAGCATTATCGATCCACGGCATCAATAAAATATTCGTCATAATTAATTTCACTTATAAACTTGATCGTAAATGATTTAAATTATTGCATTTTTATCTTGTTTAACTGGAACTGTCATTGGGTTTTAATTAGTTGGTCGGTTTTACGGCGAGTTTTACTGTAGCGTGTAATTATTTTTGTTATTTATTCACGTGCCTGCTTCATTTTCATGTAACTCCGTGTTATGGGGCTAATTGGTTGCGCAAGGTTGGTAGGGACAGTGCCCATATGGGTAGTTTTTTTATAGCAATTAAAAAATAACTGTCTCTTTGTCGGTTGACATTAGACCACTTTGTCTCTTCTTGTCATATGACTATTTATAATAATTAATATAATAATTTGTTGTTGTGTGTCAAAAGTCAGCACAAACGTTTGCATTAAACGGAATCAGATGAAATTGTCTACGATTCAAAGTTAAAAATATGATAATAATAATAACATAGAGGTTTCATTATTCAAGTGACCCCGGGAAAGTTAGAAAGAGAGGCATGCATTGCTTTTACATACTTTTGACGAATTAAAATGAAGTTGTTTTAGTATTTATTTTGTAACAGTTAAAGATAACACTGGCTGGATGCGAGCTCCATATAATATAACCTAAAACCTAAAAATAGTAATTTTACATAATTTGACACATTTAATTTAAAAGGCAATAAAGCTTATAACTACCAATTTAACGTCACTGGACCCTAATAACTTGTTCAAAGGAATCGAAAAACCTATACTTTCTCACAGTATTAAAACGTACGTACGGCTTAAAACTGTTTAAAATACATTTAAAGTTCAGCGTTAATCTTTTAAATATACATGTTGATTTAAACAACGTTATCAGAGTGTGTCTTACCTGTCATTCAAGTGTTGTAACAGCGCATAATTAAATATTTGTATTACTTTATTTAACACGAACAAAATTTACGGTTAAAGAGTACTTTAATACAAGATTATCTTCGTTTTGTCAGTGAATGAACTTAGTTTTGTGAGTCAATTTAAATGGTAAACTTTTTGTTTTATTTATGTTATATGATTTATTGTAGAAGATAAGTTGTAAATAATTCAGAAACAACTTGACCACCTTGCATACATACCGTAGAACCATAGATGACAGAAGGGGAAAGAGGATTTGCTACTATAGGCCGACCGTTTAACTCGCGTATCGCCTGCGCGGTAAGAAGGGAGCGGGGGCGGGTAACGCTACACACGGAGTCAATAATCCGAAGATTTATCTCGAGATAGACATTGTTGGTAAAGAATAAAATAATAAGTATCTTTTTTTTATTAAGCGTTACCCGCTCCCGCTCCCTTCTTACCGCGCAGGCGATACGCGAGTTAAACGGTCGGCCTATAGTAACGAAACGGCAACTTCTTTTGTAATATACAATTATTTTAGAATAAAAATTAAAAGAAAGAGTAGAAGGCGAACACCAAGATGAAGTTGAAGAAGTGAACAAGAAAATGGTAGTTAAGCTTAAAGATGATTTTCACAGCATACAAAATCGCGCCTTCAGTATAATAAAGCAATATTTATAAAGATTATAAATCCGAGCTATTCATATTCCTTCAAGTTATATTCAAGTTTTAACTTAAGTATTGTCACTATCTTTTAGAGGTTTTTGTCATAAAAAGAGTCACTCATAGTGTTATATCGGTCTATTTTCGGATTTTTTTCGGCCAAATAAAGTGTTATCGGATTTAAAAGTGGAGCGATATTAACATATTAGACCTACTTATGCTTATCTACCTCAGTATGTAAATCGATTTTTAATCCTGGTTCGGTCATATTAAATATTTTTTATACAGTCGTTATTCAGAATTTCAAAGCACCGCTTTATCGCGATTATAATATCGATGCTAAGGAATTTCCATCAACCGTTTATCGTACATTGTTCGGTCGCGGTCCGTACGGCAAATTGTTAAGTAAATAAGTAATTTAACAAATCAGATTTTAAGTGGCGAGTCGGCAGCGTGAAGTTTAATCTGTGGTCTGATCAAATTAACTTATGTTTGCTCCCTACGGTTTATTTGAGGTAATGAGGAGTAATAAGTAAGTAGGAACTGACCGTAGAGTTGGCAGATAAAATAAAGTTTTAGATAAGAAGAAATCTTGTATAATCTGCAATAGGGGATAGTCCCTTATTGTAGATTATAAAAGTGACTGTTGTTATTGGCAGTAACGATCAAATCAATCTACACTTTGATTCTCTAGAACTATAGTCCATCCTTATAAGTTAAAATCTATTTCTAATAGTTTTCGATACAAAATATCCTTATGTACTATAATAATATTGTCTTCTTAATTTTTACTTATTCTGGTATATGTGTGTTTCTTTAGTTATTTTAGTATCTAGTTGTTATACTATTATTTTATTATTTTGCATGTATGATCGACTGTGTTAGTGCAAAACAATAGTTACTAAAACTAAATAAATTAACATCGAACATTAATCCTCATTTAATTTGATTAGCATTTTTTTATGTTTAAGCTTCAAACGCTTCCATCCTGTTTCTATTTGAATATATTCTTATTAAATGGCCTGATTATATAAATTGATTGTTTAATTAATTTAAATTGGCATAATTTATTAGTGTAATATATTTTAATTCTTAATGCTACGAGGATATTATTAAGTTGCTCGTTATGAAATAACTAAGTAATATCTATGCGGGCTGATCAATAAAATTTTGCTCAATATCTTAGGTTACGCAGACCGAGCCCTGTTAAATGTCCGGTATTAGTAATTTAATTTATTTCATTCAAAATATCGCTAACTACCGTTGGCTAGATAAAGTGAATGATATCGCAGTCAATTGTATGGCTATTGGAGATTAGAGACCTGGAATAAGTTTATTTATTTCTGACAGTGACACTGACAGACATTTCATAATAAATTGTTCATCCTAGTAAAATTAAACTTTTCTTTTGGTACAAGTAGTGGCTTGATCTAAAATTCTAAAGCGACAAAATAAACAAGCACACATCCCGCTACCCATAAATCTTTGACAGCAAGTGTAATAACAACTCATCTTACACTTCAGTGCAAATTAATAATAAACACATTCACTAATAAAAAATTCACGCCTGTTTTCACCGAGCGCACCAAGTTTGCCACCTTACGCGTAAAACTTTACCTTCTATCTGTACCGACGTATGATTAAATTTTAAATTGCGCAGCCACACAGGTCGGTTTAAACCGCCTATCGCCTCGTCACGAGCTTCAGGCTTCAACCTGAATAATCTATTGGAATGCTTTAAAAATATTCCTGAATTTAGTGATGTGTTGTTCGAAAAATAAGTTTTGAAAAAATTAAACAAGTGTGCCTGGTTCATTCACTCTGTCATAAGACTTGTCATATCTGTAACAGTTGAATAAATTGTTTTTTTTTTTTGTATGACATACAAACAATAATTTACTCGACGATGGCTGAACGCGCTGTGTTCATCAATAAGGGCCTGGCGTACTTGCCTGTTTCCTGAATATGTTGATGTACTATCGGGTAGTTTCTCATTAATGAAGGATGTGTTTAGATCTAGCGTAATTATTTTTATAATGGCTTGCACATCATACAAATGTCAAACATCTAATAGTGTAGTAATAGATTTCAGTTATTTTCAGAAATCCACGATAGAAACTTGATTTACGGAGTTTTTTTCCGTGAACTGTAAAACCTCGAAAAATCCGTTAACGTCGACGCTTCGCATCACTATTTCAGATTCTAGTCTCGTATTGGAACCTGGAAAATGGTGAAAAGGTTAATTAAAATGTCTACTGTATGCCAATTTTTCATTCGCACATTTTGTTTTAATTACAATCCGGTATTGAATTAAGAACAGATTTTAAAAGTAGATTGAGAAGAATTATATTATTATTCTTGTTTTTTCTATCCTAAGCTTAAAATATGTAAACTGCTTATAAGTTTACATGTTTTAAGTTTAGCATATTTGGTTTAGTAGAATATACATAGATGTTATTGAGATGAATAGTTCTTCAATAAAATACTTTAGTGCTGGGATCATTATATTTATTCGAAGATTTCTCAAGAATAAGCTTAGATTAACTTTCATCCCTGATCACTATTTTGTAAACTTAAGCATTTGATAATTGTTAAATGCATTAGATTCTATGGAGACTATTTAAAAGAAAAATATGCCGCTTGATGTTTATAAAGACACCTATTGAGTATTGACATTAGTTTATTTTCTCCAATCAACACTATCGATTAACACGACGATAAACGTAAATCGATTAATTGGATAATTTATATCATACCTTACTCATAAGCTCTTTATACTGGAGCAATTATCGAATCCCAATAACAAATTGACAGCAATTAGAATCCAATTATTGTGGTTGCTATACGCAGTAATTATGCAAATGAGTTCTTTGATTGCACGCGAAACTAATTTCACACGTACATAGGTACTGTTAGGTACCATGTTGTGATAAATGTCACGATTAATTATCAAGACAATCCGATTAACTGATCGTTAAACAGAAACCGCCTGGGTAGGCGGTTTTAAGCAATTTCAATTAATATTGATTTCGGTTTTGGAAGCTGAACAACTGGTTTTTAAATTGTTTATAAATATTCATAGATAAAAGATAGTTTACTTTTACTTCAGTGCTAGTTAAATTATGTATTCAAATACGGACTTATACGCAAAGTTCTAAAGAAACTTATCAAAATGATAACAGGTAACAAGTTGCTCCATTAGGCATACACATCCAGTACTGAGAGGTGTACAGGATATCACGATGTTATGAAAATAGAACAAGTTAGAACATTATAAGGCTTTAAATTGAATAGGGTTACCCGATTGGTCTAGTGGTCAAGTGCTGTAGCTGAGCGTGAGAGCCTGGATTTGATTCCTGGGTTGCACTGTTATTAGGTATTTATGTTGGAAAAATCTTAGTTTCAGTCCGATGTTTGGAATTGAGTCTCCTAAATGATATAGGCTCGCTCCCTATTACATAGTACTTAATAACCGCCTCGGTACAACATGTCGAGCTTTAAATTCCTAAAAGCAGAGTAATAGAACGAAAGAGAGAGTAAGTTAAAAGAGTGAAACAAAAAAAAATGCGATATCAACGATCAACGATTATAAATAAAATTGCTACATATTTGTAATACTCAGTATATTAAGCGTAGGGGAGTAAGGCGCGCCACCCACGTGCGACAGTCGGCAGTCGACTGCGATTTGTCAGTTGTCGTCGTCGCAGGCACGCGTCTCTGACTAATTGGCGTTATAAATCGACACACGCGCCGTGTAATCAACGCTCCGATGCAAGTGTTGAATGGTCAGCGGTGCGACTTTATGACGCTGGTTATTGTTGATTTTGTGGCACTTGGCATGTCTGAGCTTTTTGTTTGCCTGTGAGGTAACGTCGAAAAATGTTTAGAAAGCTTTATAGGGGTAATATTCGGAGTTTTGTACAAGAATGAGGAAAGTGCCGAGGACATTAAAATCTTTAGGAAGTCGTTTGTATAGCGCAAGCGAAAAGAAAAAGAAAAAATAGTAGAACAGGAAATACATATATTATTATTAATATAAGCTCAAATGGTACCTCTGTAGGCCAAAAGCCTACTCTCTTTCCACTTTTCTCTATTTATAGCTGATATGGATCAGTTAATTATTGAAGGAGTCAAGTCAATCCTGCCATTTCCGTCTGGGTCGGCCACGATTACTTATATAATGTTTTATTTAATATATATTTATAAGTTATATAATAATTAGCTACTGAAATATAGAACACAATTCCAATTACCTCAAATATAATTAGAACACGACAAATAAGGTACTATTGTGGGGACTAGTTAATTAAGTACCAATGTAACAGGAATAGGTAGCAGCTCACACCTGCGTAATGTAACATCAACTGCGATCATCAATTCGACTGCCAAGCGTTGCAATTATGGCATTAACTCTATCGTTAGATGTGGCGATCAACGAGGGTGGTCGACTATTTGTACTAGATATTTACCGGCCATTGAAGATGATGCATCTGTCTAGCGTTTTTCAATTACAGTACAAACAATAGCTAGTATCACAAAGTCTGTTCATAATTTATTAGTATTAAAGACAGCGATGTTGTTTTAGATAACAGTACTGCCTAGCGCCTGTGGCCAAATAAGGTACTCATTTTACCTTGGTTGATTTTCACTGTTTCTGTGAAAATATAATGAGAACTTATTCAGTAAAACGTTTCATAACAGTGAAATGAAACAAAATATTCCTTTGATCTATATGTTTTGTTATAGGTACTTTTATTACACGCATGTTTTTCCCTAAGGGTTAGGCATACCTAGGTGTATACATTTCATCGATCCCGTTACTAAGCCCCCTAGCGGGCATAATTCCAAAGTCCAAGCTGTTATTGAGAATTTTCTACCAGAAAAACAATAGAATATTTGTATATTCGTAAGGTGCTTTAATTTCCTTCCCATAAAATTAAATTAGTCGCTACTTACCTATATCTTGGAACAAAATTCAATGGTATTGAAATATCAGGCTGGCGAAACATGAAGCGATCGCAAAAATGGAGGCCGCTTTAACTAATTGTGTCGCGTTAGTAACACTCGGTGTTAATGTTCAGGATACGAGTACAAATGAGTGCTGATTGCCAATGTTTTTACATCAAAGTTAATACTGTACAATATTAAGTAACTAATAATTGGGAGTTAAATTCAGATACGGGAATGACTGAGCAATTTGTGTATTTGGTTCTTGTCGTGTTGGAAGTTGTTAAGGCCGATAGGTATGGAAATGTATAGTTGAGATATGCAGTATAGAGGACTTTATCGAGGGCTAGTTGTAAGTCTTCTTGATGTGAGGAATTACTGAATGATGTTCTTCCAGCAAAGATAAACTGTTGTTAGAGAGAAATAATAAAACATTCACACCATGACGAAGATTATAAAGACGACAGGGGTAAATAATGAATTTCTACAAATAGTAGTAGATAACCACACGATCTTGTTTCGTCTTTTTTCAGTTACATGCTTACTTATAAAGCACCTTTATCACAGAGAGAATAATTTTAGTACCTAATGGACAAATATGGTCATAAAGCTGATTCTTAAAGCAAGACTAGTCATATCGATCAATTGAGTATAGTACCAATCGAACTGGTTTGATTCCGGATTTCAATAGTCTTGCATTGTCCAATACGAAACTGCAGATTGAAATCAATCCTTCAGGCAGCTATTGAATCTTACGCTGTATGGATATTCCTTTAGGTGAATCACAAAGGATTTCGCCAATAGCCATACAAGTCTGTATACTCATAAACGTCAGTCACAAACGGATTATTGCAAGCGTTCGGGCGGACGAACGCTGAGCGATGATCGGGCGGGACAAAGGCATGCGAAATTAGTATTTGTCGTTCATTAATAAACGTATATTGCAACATGCAATAAGCCTTTGAGACAAAGATTATAAATTAAAGCGTGAATATTTGGACAATATGCCTATTTTTAGAGGAGAATATAGATCAAACGAGGTACCTATTAAAAATATTTTTAATTGGTACTAAACGTTAAAAAAAAACTCGAACTATTTTTAGGATTTTTTTCCTGAATATACAGATTTAAGATTATTAATTTTTGTAACGATACTTGAGTTTAACTTACATTATTTTTGTTACACATGTTGCAGAAACAAACCTCTTCGTTTCAACATACATCGTGAGTCGATTATTAAGAGAATACATTTTCAATAACCATCATTATTTAATTATTTGCCGTCGCAATCTTTAATAAAAGAAACATATATTAATTACATAATCTTTGACGAAATTCTGACGTGCGTGAGTAATTTAATCAATTTGGTATTACCTTACGCCCGGCAGACTCGTCTCGAAAAGGGACCCCGGTAATGTTAGTAACAGTGCATGTACAGGTACTATGCACAATCTTTATTAGGTATTATTGGTAGCTTGTCTATGTATTTTTATATTCTCGTGAAAGGAACATAGTGCATGAATTTGGACTTGACAGACTTCTTTGCGTTCCCTTTTACATGTTGTATCTTTGATATTTCAGGTCTCCTACACGTTTTTTGATTGAGCATACTTATCTAATTATTGGTAGGTAGATAGATACTACAGGAAAATTTAAGGAGACCCGTTTATGTATGGAAGGTATTATTTTAGCTTTCTCGTTAAACTAAGTACCTACATATCTTATCGTATCTTGAGAATCTTTCCCTTTTAACCTTACTAAGCTTTCTTTATTGTATATTCAATGATGGATAAAATTAAATTATAAGTATCAAATTTTTCGAATTATTACAATATTTACATTTTAGTGATAATTCTTTTGACCAGGTTAAATATTATAAATAAATAAATTCAAAGATGAGTGATGAATGAGAAGGGTTAGGCCTTACTCCACCACGTTGGCCCGGTGAAGGTTGGCCGACTACACACACCATCAAGAACTTTATGGAGCCCTCGGAGGTGTGCAGGTTTCCTCACGAAATTGAACCAGATTGACTAGAATAGAATAGAATAGAATATCAGCTGAAAATTCAAAGATGATAATATAATATATCAAATTTAGAAATATTCATCATCATTGTGATTCCTAGCCTATCTCTGTTAATAATAAAAATTATACATTTATATATTTTTTATTATAAATTGTATGAAGATTGAACTTATGAAACCCATATTAGTAATAATAAAAACATTTCAAATAATCTTTTTCGTTAATTTAAGAGCCCGGCTTTTGTCAGTGGAGCGATCGCTACTGCTCTCTATCCTCTGTTTCGTTTTGAATTCTTGATACGACCCTACTCTACTTACTCCACATTAAATTTCAGATCATAAACAAAAGAAATTCAAATACATTTTAATGGAAATACAATGTACAGATCACGGGAATCCCGGAGCAGGTTCGTCTCCCCAGGGCTAAGGAATGTCCGTGCGAGTCTTGTAAATAAAGAAAGAACGAGGTAATGTAATAGGATGGTGGCTCAGTACACTTTGCCCGTGGCCCGTCCGTGCGTAACACGCCATCCACTTCTGTACCAACTGTTCTACTATCTCTCTTACACGCTCCTACTGGGAATAAGGGAGGTTTTCAGAATGTTAATTGTAGTATGGTTTTTGAATCGTGTCGATGTCGCTGGTTTTGGTTTAAGGTTTGAGCATTCGCACTGATTTACCCTCAAACATCATTATAAATAAAAAAAAGTTGTTGATTCTTCAGGGAACCAGGAGCTAGTCTTGAACTGTTATTGTTGATAAATAACAACAACAACAGATATTGCACTGCGACTATGATAGTTGCAGTGCAATATCTGTAATGCCATGATCCAAGGTTGATCTTCTTTTGTTTAAAATGGCTGTCGTATGAGGTTGTCTTATAAATTGTTATCCTAGTTGATCGACGAACTTGGTTACTCCTTTTTACTATAAGTATTTTGTAATGTTTTTATTCAGACAATATTTTTCATAAATATTTGATTATTAATTAAATTAGTTAATTATTTAATATCTAGTAGCTTAGAGCCATTGTAAACTAACTTACTTAATTTCTAATGAATTCTTAGTTTTAATATTTATCTTATATCAGGACACCTTCACCGGTGTGTGTGATGCCCTTAATAATTACATATTGATTTGTTTACTTACCTCGTAAATATGGAATACCTAATTACTTTTTTAATTTAATTTACTATCATATACTATTTACTATTTATCGAGAGTAATATCATAATGAAAAAGATTATTTAAGTATTGGTACTGATCATTTCTCTTCACTGTTTTTTTTTTTAATTCAATCTCCAAATCTTTGGCTTTCCTTGTATGCCTATAGAACAAGCCTTAGATTTATCATCATAAACAAGGCACAAATTTTAAGAAATTTAATAAAACTGCCCCATTGGTCCTGGGTTCGATTCCCAAGTCGGGCAAAGTGTTATTGAGATTTCAGAATGAAATTTTCAGTACCAGCCTGGCTCGCCCATATTACACGGGACTTAATAACGGCATCGGCGAAATGCGGGTGTTCAAAAAGTACACCTCTGCCTAACCCATCGGGGAATACAAACGTGACGCTGTGTTTTGTGATTTAATAGATTTTTTTAAAGATTTTCAGTAAATTATGTCTGAAGTCAAAAATAACAAGGGTTGTTTTGATACTAACGTTTGGAAACATTATTGAGTGTTCCTAAGTTGGTATAAGATATGCTAACCGTCCTGTTTTCCCAGGACATGTCCTGCTATTTGGAGTTTCCTAGTTTGTCCTGGATAGTTACTAAGTAGCGTCCTGGATTTTTTAGAGTCCTCGTAAGGTCCTGTGTTTTATTATTCGCGCGCCACTACTGTCTCGAACCTTAAATATATTCATCAGCGTTATTTCGTAATTTGACCCTTCATTTCATTTCTTATACTATAGAATTTAAGATTTTTTCATAAAACATTGTAATTGGTATTTATTCAGTTTCATTGACACTGTTTTCTTATATTTTTCTTATACTGCGGCCTGTTTTTAAACCGAAATGTCCTGGCATTTCTACTTTCAAATCCTGGTTTTCAAAATTTGGGAATGGCAATGCTATTATAAGAGGCGTGTTAAATCAAAATACTTGAAATCTCTATATTCATTACTTAAAGATAGATCCTTAAAGTACTTACTCAGTAATTTAAAACTGGATTAGTTTCAGAATAGCAGCTTATAACTTGCTAACCATATATTCTCTAGATTATTTCGTCGAGCAGAACATTCCGGCAATAACACTGGTTTCTAGAAAGGGTTTATGAAAGGTTTTTACATCGTGAAAAGTTGCATAAATTTGGAGACAAGCAAAGTGGGTTCGCGTGTTTGTAGAACGTGACTTCATTCCAACACTCGTATGTGAAAATAAAACCTTTAATGCGTATACAGTAATGTGTCACGTAGTTTTTGGTGCTTCTGTCCTAATTCACAACTTTAATCCAAAGTATGAAAATGAAATTGTCTAGGCTAGCGTTGTGTTGAACGTGTTTGGACTGTGAGTAATTCATGTCTTCCTGGTATTCTGATGCAATGAGGGGCTCGTATCTACGTAACTGCGAAGTTAAGCAGCGCTTGCTGCGGTCAGTACTTGGATGACTGACAACTTTACAAATCGAGACCCCTTCATGCTTCGAAAAGCTCGTTAATATGTTGATTCAGGGAGTCATAAAACACCTATGACAACACGGGTATCAGCAGAATGAAAAATCAAACAACCTACCGTGCATAATTTCACACTCCGAGCTACAATAAAACTTTGGTCGATCCAGGAATCGAATGCAGCACCTTACAGTGCGTTCACTAGATCAGTAGGCTGGCTATATTGCCATTTTGTTACTAAAATCCAACAAACCCTGAAACTTTAGACATTGTTTTACACAGCAACACTACCTTTATTTTTTACTAGCTTCCGCCCGCGGCTTCGCCCGCTTGCTTTACGAACCCGTACATTTTTCCGGGATAAAAAGTAGCTTATGTGCTTTTCCAGACTTTATCCCTGTGCCAAATTTCATCCAGATCCGTACAGCCGTTCTGGCGTGATTGAGTAACAAATATCCATCCATCCTCACAAACTTTCACATTTATAATATTATAGTTAGTAGGATTGGATTTTCTGAATTTCCAAAGTTTACTCAAAACAAAACCAAACGTTTCGATACCACTTCTGGTTACTACGCTATATACACACAAGAATGAGAACAGTCTCTACTTTGAACAAGTTGTTCATCATTCGTAGAATCGGCTTAAACACACCTTTAAGTTAAAAATCAACATTTAACTTCGATGCCTGCAAGGCTGCATATTGATTAGTCAATGGAAATAAAACTCTCTATTAAGTATACAAAAGGTTACACTTATATCCATTTTATACATAGGATAAACATGGCATAGATAAGTCGTATTTTTGAGATTTGTGCCGTTTATGTCATAAAGTTTGGTGTTCGTTTTCGTTTTATATCTTTGTTCGGGCATTTGAGAAGCGATAGAGAGGAATAATGGCACTTTCTTCGTTTATACAATGTTAAGCGTATAATTCATCGCTGTCTAATGCAAATTTTTGGGTGACAAATGTTGTATATTTTTATGTTCAGTTGTTGTGTGGTCAACTCTAAAAAGGCATTCCCATTTATTTATTTTTTATTTGAAGACTGTTAGTATGTTTCTAATATGTTAGATTTGGAAGATGTCATGTTTTTCTAGTACATATGTATATAAAACGTGGACAAATAATAATAATAATTATTATTATTTATTGAAGGCCTCCCTACCCTCTTTCCATTTCTCCCGGTTCATTGCGATTTGGGGCCAATAGGAGTCCAGTTCAACCCGCCAAATCAAAAACGTGGACAAATCTGGTAGATAAAAGTAAAAAATAAAAATTATATTCTTTAAATTTGTATAATTGTATTTTGTACTGTTCTGCATGAAGTTTACTTCGTAGTAGAAGAAAATTACAAAAATCTAAACAATAACTTTCATTTCACGAGAAACATAATATTACAGTGACTTATTATAATAATAAGTGGAGCTAAAATTCCTTATATATTAAATTAATACTAGTTATTATTATGACACCACTTACACTTAGTTATGGCCGCGAAAACACAACCCACACACACAAATAGTACACTAAATGTAATTATTTTTAAGTAAAAAATATATTTCATATTCAATTTTTTTATTGTTTATCAATTTGGTATTCAATTATGGTAGTATAAGTATTGTAGTTGGTATGTCATTATGTTAACTCAGTAATATTATAACAAATCTTTAATGGTACGTTATTACTTATTACGGATCATGTTGGTCATTCTAAAATGTTATTCAAAAATTGTGAAACAATTGACTGTGTAAAGTCCTGTCTAATCCTAACCGCATTTACATAAACGCTCATCGAATACAGGCAAAGCTTCTAAAAAAGCTGATAAATCCCTTCACACATGACTTTAACTAGTCAAAGTAGGAAATACCGGACTCACTAAAATGTAAATCCGTACGTTATCTAAGACAGGGGCCGCTCATCAAGGAAAATATTTACTAAACACAGAATCACGGGCAATGTGGAAGACATTCGTCGAGATAAAGACGATAACATCTAATTAACTAGTATTACATTATGCTTATTAAGGTGTTATTAAACTTTGAAAAAGGTGTCGGGACACTGTTTTGGTATCTCCCATCGGATCACTAAACAGTTCGGTATATTCGTAGCTATAAGCCAATTATTTTGAAAACTTGAATTAATAGATTAAGTTAATAGCGAGTGTCACACAGAAAGCTAAGCGAAGCGAGTAGAAAAGGAATCGTTCTCGCATTTTCGCTCCAACTCCCCCATTTCGCGATTGCGAGACTTGTCCGAAATTCTAACTACATTTTGAAATCGATATAAATAAAAATCAATTGCCATTACTTCAAAACGCCTGCACTTATTTGGCTGATTCTTTTTTTTTTTGTGTTTGTAATTGTCAGGACAATGAAAGTTTTTTTTTTGGAAAATCCGCCATAAATATTTGAAATACCCGTGCGAAGCTGGGGCGGGTCGCTACTCGCTAGTAACAAATGATATATGTTGTAGTAAAGACTGTTGCGGAATACTCACAGCTTGATTAACTAAACTCTGTACATAACTATTTTAAAAAGGAGTTGGTATTGTGCGAATTTATATACGAGTATATTAACGTCGAAACGCCAAGCGATAAATATAAAGATAATTTCGCATGACTTCCTCTATCACAATTATTATTTATCATGCTCCACAATGGTTTAAAATGTACTTTAAAATAATTATTATTCCCGAGCTTGCTTTATTACTTGTCTGTGATGAAAGCGCTTTGCTTTCTGTGTGACCCTTCCTCAAGTTGGAGTAAACTGTTTCGATTCTATCAATATTAGAACGATTGATGAACGTCGTCAAAAGATGATTGGTCAATCTTTTTTCACATTGAAGTGTTCTTCAAAGTGCTTTCACAGTGAATAAGAATTTCGATGGAGTAGTGGCTTGTAAATGTAAGACATATCAGCTCTTATAAATAATGTCTACAATCGAAAACTATGCCGTAATATGTATAAGTTAAAAATAACATGCATTATAACTTATAATATTTATAATTCATCATCATCATCAGCCAGAAGACGTCCACTGCTGAACGAAGGCCTCCCTCAAGGGGGGTTTGCCATAATCCCCACGCTTGGCAGGCGGCTTGGGGATCGCAGTGGCTCACCGATTAGTGAGAGGACGCTGCTGCCCGTCCTCCGGTGTCTGGCCGCAGTTTTAAGACGTACCCGGGTCAGGTCGGGTATTTATAATTACATGAGCCTAATTACCGATGTAGCGGCATAGATCGCGCGATAGCTTTAGTCAAACGTCATTTTTATGTCATATGATGTATTGGCTGACAGTAAGATTGCTGTCGCGTGGCTGTCGGGTTGCCGTTGCTTTTTTACGTAATAAGCTGCTAGTCCTAACATAACATAGACCTGTATTCCTCGAAGGGTTAGGCAAAGGCATACTATTATATATTCACATTTCGTGGGTACCGTTATTGAGTCTCATGTAATAGGGGGTGAGCCTATTGCCATGTACAAGGCACAGTTCCAGACTCCGTGCTGAGAATTTCCATACAGAAAAACCCAATAACACTTTACCCGATCCAGGAATCGAACCCAGCACCTCACGCTTAGAACTCGCGCTTGTGACTACTAGACCTATGAGGCAGTAAAATGACCTAGTCTTTGCTTAATATTCTGTTTCTTTTTTTTGTACTGGTCTTTTTAAGGGCATTTACCAGTATTTTGACCTTATTTCGAGGTAAATAATCAACTAAAAATTATAGAGCGGGGAATAAATAAATAAAACCACCAATGTATAGTCATCTCACCACCATCAGTTCACACTATCGTCGGCAACTGCAAACCATAGGCCTCCAAAAAGCTGTAGGTATGTACCAACCATGAGAACACTGCAATCATTGTGTGTTATGTTAATTATATTACCGACATTTTCTATTCGAATAAATTGGGTATTCGTACTACGATTTATCGCTGAACCAAAATACCTTTCATTATACCGATATTATCGGTACAATTACCTAAATCGAATGATAGTATCAGTTGTCAATTGGTTTAGAATCGCATATCGATGTTCGGTACAGTAATTGACTAATTTGATGGGAATACGGATTAATTTGGACGAAAATTAACCGGAATATATGATATGCAATCATAGGAAAATATATTTCTATCGCATGTTATTTGATTATAAATAAATTATATAATAATTTTATGAGATATCATTGTTTTGCAGTTATTACTCAACCTATTACAGCACATTGCTGGAGGGCTCTCCCAAAAAGAAATATTATTGTTTTGGTACCGCTAAATTAAAATCTCGTTCGTTATTATAGTGCTATAATATGGCAAGGTAGATAATTTTCTGAGTTTAGTAGTAGAGCTTTCTTCTTTAGTGTCTCTGTGTGCTTCTGAAGATGACGTGTGGGAAAGCTGGATATTGAACTTAGTTTTCTCAACATCACTTCATTCTTTGTATTTTTCTATAAAGTCACCATGCTTAAGGACCGTTAGATTCCACGTATTTCTGCTAACCATACAAAAGAGAGAACCTACATGAACATCATGTTACAAATAAATCATAACGTCATCGCGGAACAAACGAGTGGGGCTTTCAACGCAATTACCTGCAGTGACGGACTACACACAAACTGCAAGCAAAGAGCCCACTTTATAACGTGCCAACTGCGGTGTACTGGCAAATAGTTAAGTGTTAGTGTTATTATTGAGTTATTTGTTTTATTTTTATTACCCGTCCCAGAAAGCGGGTAGTGTTTTTGTTATATTTTGTTAGACTTTTACTTATTTGCAATACTAGCAATCCGCCCCGGCTGTGCACGGGTGCAATTTACTAACGAAGAAAATGAGAAGTGCGCTTAGCAAAAATATATTAAATAGTTATGTATATTATGTCACATGTGACGGCATAACTGTCAAACTGAACGTCACATTTTTATTGAGATTTTCCTACAAAAATACCATCCAAATTCTCAACATGACACTGACAGAATAGTCGACCTCGACACAATTGCCACAAGGGAAAAACCATCCAAATTTCCGACATTTCCAGTGGATTTTGTTTCAAACAAACCTTGTCCTGACAATTACGAATACAACAAAAAAGTCAGCGAAATCGGTCGAGTCGTTCTCAAGGGATGATTGTCTGTCTTACATACAGACGGCAATTGATTTTTATTTATATATATTTTATTATTTGCATTAAATACACACAACTATAGCAATGAAATTTCATAATTTATATTCGGCGCTATTTCCACACACGGTAGCTGTCAATAATTAAGGTAAAATTCAAAAAAATCCTAACGTCATTCTCTGACAACATCGCGAAACAAATAAAGTGCTTTCTAAAGACTACGCAAACTGCGAAGCAAGGACCCCACTTTGTACCTGGTACACTGCAAAGTACTGGCAAATAGCAAAGTGTTGGTTTTATTATAGAGTAGCTTGTTATTTTAATGTTTTATTTCGCTTTATTTACAAACATTTGCACTTACTAGCAAGATAACTTCGTTTATCTTTGTACGTTTTGCTCATTTGCTATTATGTGTCTCGGATGTAAAAATTGCACAATGCATTTTTAAATTGATATTAGAACAGAATTTTCTACAAACAGTTTTAAAAGAACCTCAACATAACTCAAGACTGAAATGAAAACTCAATTTTGACCCAAATATCAGAATTGTTATCCAGCTTAACACATGATTCAAATCACCCTCTCAATCATACTACTTTATGACGTCACTCAACTATTACGACTAACCTGAAATCGGAATCGACATTCAAAATATTAGCAGTCGCAGTCACGCGTTACACATTCCAATTCGATCCTACGATCGCCTGCAAGCCACGAATGACGGAATAACCATCCAGTAAAGGCGGTAAGCGGCAATTTGCAAACGTCTCGACTTGTGTGAGGGTGTAGCCATGTAATCATGTAGACACTGCCTAACATTAACATGAATGGGTTTTGGAAAACCGTCAGCTGGCAGTCTGTCAATTGTGAATAACTGATGTAGTTAGAGAAACTAGGAAAGGTTAGCACGTATTGATTGTGTAACTGTGTAAACGTGATTTCCTGGTTACAACGTAGATCTAATAATATGCAATATAAGGACTTGCAGTAGCAGCACCTCTGTGCTTAGTTCTGCTTACACTAATCCGTTATCTAATATTCTTTCACCACAGTTCATTGTAGCCACCGTCGGAATCTAAACTTTAGAGGATAACAGTTATGACTGGCAACATTAGCTTGTTAAAAAAGGGATGTCGAATTCTGTGAAACAGAAACAAACGTGTCAATAGGTTGCATATAATATATTTAATTACTTAAGGTTTTTTTTGACTTTGACTTTGACTGCCTCATTGGTCTAGTGGTTGCAAGCGCGACTGCTGAGCGTGAGGTCTTCGGTTCGATTCCCGGGTCGGGTGAAGTGTTATTGGGTTTATATTCTCAGTAGCAGAACGGATTCTGGAAATGTGCCCGGTAGGCTCGCCCCCTATTTCATGGGACTCAATAACATCATCGGCGAAATGTGGGTGTACAATTTAGTACACCTCTGCCTAACCCTTCGGGGAATACAGGCTTGATGCTATGTTATGTTATGTGTTGTGTTTTGAACTGATTCATTGTTCATTAAAAAAGCTTGCTACTGCACTATGTATAAATTCAATAAGTCAGTTGCGCAAGTTACAGCACAGCTGCAAAAATAATACTTTGTATAACTTCCGAACTTATCCGTTTTCATACAATCTTAATTAAATTCAAGCAAATTAGTTGGTACACAAACTCAGTTACAGAGATCACGGTGCAAATCCGAGCTCACGTACCGACGACTCTTTCAACAAAGCGAAACAATTCCCAGGAACAAACTAACGAAGCCAGTTAGCATAACAATATTCGTGTCTCGCTCGTATACACACGTATATACCGGATTGTTCTTAAATAACTACGTGGCTTTTATGTAAATAACCCCTTCCTGCCTCGGGGTGTGTGCTGATATTAAAAAGCTTTTGTTGAGTTCGCGACCGTCCGGCTATCTTGCCTCCCGACTGCCGACGTAACGGTTCTGTCAGCCTCTTGATGTTGATGCGCATTTTGTAACAGTTTTCGGTAAATAGAATCAAGAACCCATTTCCCAGAGTCTTATATTTAAATTACAATGCAACATCAACCTAAGCAATTTGTTTCGTAAGTGAAGCGTGTAAGAATGCCTGCAAATTTGCATTAGAATTTGTACTTTCAAAACTGAGATCTCAGAATCGTATAAAGATCTTTATAAAGACCGTAAAGAAAGAATAAAAACCTTTATATAAACCTTTCCTCTGCAGCTTATATTGTTCGCTAGCAACTCTATTACGTGCTAGAAAGAAATTTATTGCCAACACCATTAAAATCTTTGACACCGAGCTTCATAAAACTGAAACTTAATATCACCGTACAATATTAAAGGATATTGAGATATTAAACAAACAAAGCAAGAAAACAACATGCCGGGAGCTTAATTTACATTTTGTATATTTAGTAGACAGACTCCGTCATTTACTCAATGACTCGAGGAGACAATATTGACAAAAGACTTTTGCTCAGTAATGCAGAAAATATGCAAAACGAGATGCGGCGGACTACCAATTTCGTCCTTGTGTGGTCCGCTACTGGAACAAATATTTCCATATTGAATATGGGAAGAGGATGAAAATGAAAAATTCGTTAATGAGAAGGAAGCAATGATTTTAAACAAGACGTCTTACTTGCTGATTGTATTGTTATAGTACGGATGGATTTAACTTTAGCCATTAGCAGCGCTCTGTCGGTAGACGAAAGCAAACAATTTACAGGATTTGTTTGCCAACGCTAATTTTAAAATTAACATCGCGAAATACAACAAACGTGCTTCGCACTCGGACCACCATAGTCGAATCGCTTAACGCCGCTGCATGCGTACCGCGAAAACTATTCATTACATAACATGCCGTAAGTATACTTGCAAACGGATGTTCTGGAAATCCTATGTTTTTATGCAATATTCAATGCCGACCATAACTATGATTTATTTTACAGTTTATTGGTTGTCTGTGACTACTATTGTCTTTGATGATTTTAAAATGTTAAGGCTAAGTTGGTTGATAGATTAATTCTTACTGTGTATCACATAGTGAATTGCGTAAGCATCGTATCTTTCTACCTAAATTGCACAAATATCTGCGTCTATTATTTCCAGAACTGTACTAATTGAGTATTGGACCTTAATATCTCATACAAAAATAAAAAAATAAGTAAAATATATATTATAATCTCACTAAAAACCATTGGAATAAATAATTAATGTGTGGTGCATTTTAATCAAACCGTATTCATTCGTTCACATATGACTTGTCTTTTACTCTTGAATTCCAAAGTCTATTGTAAATAAGTGAATCTTATTCATAATACAAATCCGTAAACATAGTCTAGGAACATAGCCTTAACCATTGTTTGTTTATGCATTTACAGATGCCATACAAATAAAAGTATAGAATTTAATACACGCATAATAATACGCCTTTCTTTAATTTAGTTATCAACGTTTATTCACATAGAAATATTCTTGCAAACATTTCCCAAGCAGTTTTTGCTGCTTCGTTATTATCATCAAATATAATAACGTACTTTATTCTTCGTTTATTCAAGTTATTCTTGTTGATATCATCTCTGTCTAAGTTGGAATCTTAATGTTCAGCATATTTAACTTTAGAGTCACGTTCTTTAGACATTTCTGCGTCTATTTTAATTTAAGTATTATGAGTGAAATATTTTGACTTAGAAACGTTACTAAGATTTAAGATCTTTACGAAACAATTAATGGTGTGTTCTGTGTTTTGTTAATGTGTTTGGGCATTAGCTGAATGATGACTACTTTTAAGTGTTTAAATTATTAATGAAAAATTGTTTTTATAGATATTTATTTGCTTATGTAGACTACTATTTTCGTTAATATATATTATTTATTGGAAGGCAAGCTTTTTATAGAATATATGTATGTATGAACAAGATCATGCAGTAATGTAGGTAAGTCAAAATCAATAATAACAGTACTTAAATTACAGCCGGTACAAATTTCTCATACTATTTGATAGTATAATTACAGATTAATAATTCATCTTGCGTCGGCATCATTACACAAAGTTGTTTAATTTCAGGAAGTGTTTAATCCAATGTTAATACAGCTTCAAGTTTTAGACCAATTTCGTTCTGAGGTATATTTTTACAAACCTGATGCACGTTTACTTAAGTTTCTCAAAGATGATTACTTTAATGAAGGCAATCTTTTGATTTTGTGGACTGCTTTATTGCCACAGAATGTTACTTTGTAATGATTCGTGTTTAAGAGTTATGTATGGAAAGAATATGAAAGGAAAAAGTGTGTCACATTTATTAAGAGTTTACAAGACAACTCAAATCTAATCATAGGCAGCAGAATCACTACACCGATTGTACACCGAAGTAACTAAGGCATTTATTCAGGAGCGACATATATCCAACTGCGAATTAAGATAAGCAAAAAAAAGGTTCATATTACGGAATAACGCTTAGTGGTGATTTTTACTTGGACCGCGTTTATGTGACGTATTTATATGAAATGACAGACTCAATTCCATGTTCAAGTAGGGAGCGTAAAGCGTCGTTATGTAAATACAGACCTAAGAGAGACTCATTCTCAGAATTAAGTCTATCGGTTCATTATTAGTTTGAGTTACATGTATAACCCCAGTTAAAGTGAAATTAGATCTAAAAACATACCAATTATTACCTACTTGCTATTATAAAGAATAGTTTCCACAAAAAACAAATACTGTAATTTTGAATGTATTTGCATGAAAAGACTTTTTCTGGCTTAGTCTTTAATGTTGCCCATTTAATTTAAAGTTTGTAGACTATCGCTGATGTTACATATTATAAAGCCTTACATTACTTTTGATTTGTTTTTGAAATTTTGTTAAATGCATCAACTAACGGAAATTTGAAAATCTTTCTTTGTCGATTGGTATTCAAGTGCAGATTAAATAATTAATAAGTAAGAGTCAAAGTTGAAGTCACAGAGTCCTTAATACAACCTTATTTCATCTACGACGAAATATTGTGAGTATGTTCACGAACGCACACCACTCGATTACTGTCGGTGATCTAAGACATATGAGTAACGTCATATGTATCCTCCAAGGTATTCTCATTTCAGAATCGCTTCAAAAGATTATATTGTTGATGTTAACGCTCAATTTTCCGAGGCGTGCCGCTTAGCAGTTCACTGAAGTAATCCTCCATTACTGGACCCGTCACAGTACGCCGCCTCACTGTATACGGAAGCTCAATTTAATTACACTAGACCGTTATAACGATGCAGTGGTCAGACTCTCATCGTCTATATCGTATTAATCATTGACTCGGTTGATTTATGTGATAATTCTATGGGATACTATCTATCCTCAGTGTTATTAAGATGCTAGTTTTGCGACCGACTCAATATAATTCAGAAGTTTGTAAAGCTATTCGATAAAAGACATATTGCGTTAAAACTTCTGTGCTTTAAAATCTGTTTATTTATTATCTTGATGATTAGCTTGATGTGATTATTTAGATTTTACTGCTAATTTGATATCTTCTTGCATTGACTAGCCATGTTTAGCTGAATAAAATCGTTTTGTTATCATGATATCTACACTACTAAATTCCGCAATCGTGAATGTATTTATGATGAAATGAAATGAATTTCTTTTGAACTCGTGTGTTAATTTCGTATCATAAAAAATGAAATTTTAATTTAAGTAACGTGAGGCTTCCTCATGTGGAGTTTAGCGAAATACATAGAGTATAATTACTTATTAACTCCTGTCCAATTGCCTACTCTGTCTAGATCCCCTTAACGTACGTATTGACTCGCTTGTACAGCGTAATGAAAATTACCCGAATTATGCTTTAAAAAACTTTAAACGATAGCTAATTTTAGCAGCTACATAGGTATAAAGCCATTCTCAGTTTAGCATCGCCCAGACAGTGTATTAAATTTACTCCAAATACTTATCAGCATGCGTGTGCCGTACAATTTCCCATTTCCGCTGAGCTCCAGATCAATTAGCAATAAAGCATTTAGTGGCAATAGTGGGTTTTACTCGGATCCAATTAAAATTAACTGAACGTACCGGGGTTCTAAAGGGGATCGTTATTTACTGCGTACCAACGAAGAATTATCACCGCGACTCAAATGTGACAGTGACTCTTATTAACCCTCATTCTATTAAATGTTGAGACAAATAGTACTGGAGAACGATATATTGGGGCACTATCGATTTATTTGATAGATTTATGTTTACTTCGTGTGTTTTCGCGGACAAGATAGGGTTGCACTGTTTATAGTAGTCATTTGAAAATAGATTTCATCAAATAGATTAAAACCTATATTCACTTTAATTTTTGCTAGTCGATTTTGTATAATTAGGTAACTGATTTACACTAACGTATTTTTAGTTATGTTTCATATAGCAAGGTTTTGGTTTTCCATAGAGGCTGGCGCATATTTATTGAACCTAAATGATTTAAATCTTTGGATTATAGGACAACAACTGATTTTACAGCAGGGTTAAAACAGTTTATTACTCACACAAAGCCTTCAAATAATTAATATGCGCAGATTTTTTATTCCACTACTGTACGGCAATGAAATTAATGGCGATCTTAAATGAAAAATGCATACTGTTTTATTATGTTTTACAACAGCTTTATATTATTTAGAATTGTTGTTTTAGCTCCCGACACAGCCCTATACCGATAAAATAAAAATGGCTATGAACGTCAAATTAATATTATAATACCGAAGTAAACTAATGTTTGGATGTTTGTTTGTTTATGGTTTGATATTATTGGGCACATAATAATCACACGGGAAAAGCCGCGAGGCGGAACAAAATCTGTTAAAAGGGAAAAAACTGAGTCCTTATTTTGGAAATGAACTTAAATTTTCTTGTTTATATACGCTGTTTGAATAAATCGTCATCAATTCATATTATACGTATTCATATGACACCCGGAACTAACAGCTTAGCGTGCTTCCCAATACACAGAGAGGTCTGGATGTGTGAAGAATGGAAATTCATTTAAGTGCTATAGCAATTGGCGTAGGCTCGTAGATCGACTGATCTGAGCGGTAATTATGTCTCTAAGAGTCCTTCCTCCTTATCTACCCCTAGAGCATATACTGTAGGTATATTATGGCAAACAAATCCCCAAGTAAAAAGTAGTTCATGCTAAAATATTACGTGCCGTTGTAAATGAATTCCAATTTATATGGAAGTGCAATCGAAATTTTTAAAGTTGGCTATAACAATTTATTGTTAATTAAAATGTTTTAAAGTTTATTGTTTAAATAACGTTTTATGACGTGAAATTAAGCCTTATGTTAAATTTCTCTGGGATTTTTATACTCTTGAATGTCTTATAAGAATAATTATACACCGGATAAAACTGAGTCAAGAAGCTCTTCTTGTGACTGAGAGTCTTAAGATGAAAGCATTAGCTTTAAAACTACGGATATTTGAATTAAATCTTCAGTTGCAATTTTAAAGTGTTTAGAAAGACTTTCCACGAGTTACTTATAACTAAACTAGCATTGGTTACACAGGCATTATTGCGTCACAAAATCAATATAATTTGCAAATAATATATAGTAATTGTTTTCTTCGGTCACGTCTGTATGAACTATCAAAAATCGACCATGCCTTTGTGGAAAAATTAGCCAGTCGGCAATGGTGGGAATGGCTGATTGGCCAAGGTGTGCCAGACGATCTCAGGATTCGTCACTCGTTGAAGGTATTTCCTTGCACCTCAAGTAGTTAGTAGATGTGAAAAGCCAGAGGTGTGGGTGGGTTTTGAAGTCAGACCAAGACATGTAAGGAAGTGTTCAACCGCTAGGCTATCACTGCAACTATACTATACTGCAATTATGTTATAGTACAGTTATTACTAAATCTTAAGCCTACATACAATGTAGAACTAAATTACTCGATCAAGATGCACCAAATTATTAATATAAAATGAAAAAACGCAATCTTCATGAGTGAACACCTGTCTTCGTAATTATTTATGGAGATTATTATCGTGCGTAATAATTCACTAAGTTTCAATTGAGCGCTAAGCTGAGCAAAGCTATTATTGATGTTGATTTAATAACTACAATCAAATTCAAACCTTATGAGAAGTGTTTCAAAGTTCTTAATACCATTCAGTAACTCAATGATTCTAGAACCCAAGTAATTCAAATCTGTTAGTCATGATAAAGTTCATTATAGAAGTCTAAAGATCTAATAAGTTCGAGCGATCAAGATAAAATATTAAGATAAAATCGTAAACTCACTTTCGGAACTATTATTTATATTTGGTTCGCTAAACATCAAAGCTAAAATAATTAATTGACCAATAAGATTTTAATAGGTATTTGGGTATTAAAAATATCCACATCTATATCCATGTTACTAATTAAAAAGATTCAGCTAGACTTATTACGTATAGGACTTCGATTGAAACTATTTAAATAGCAACATTGCACAAGCGCAGCATGCCATGCACTACCTTTCCAATGTTGCGCTTGCGCTTCCACGGTTCGCCTTCCGCGTCCAGCAATTTAATTCGCCATGCAGTAATCACGAGTTTTCAAATAGACTAGCCATCCCTTATTTCCCTTGGGTGGCCTTAGTAGGGACTAGTTTTATCTGGGAGCTGTGTAGCAGAATCCACCATTGCTATTAGTATTTATAGGTTGTAGGTATACAATACGAATGGTATATTAGTGTGGATATCAGAATTCATACTACATGGTAGATGGATTTTGAGTTATGTGTGTGGCAATGACAGCATTTTACAATGGAGGTCTCTGCTGCAGTTGTGCAGTAAACAGTGAAGGGTATCAGTAGTATCACAAGTGATTGATCTTGTCGAGTAGCTTGAAACAATACTGCGAATGGTAGCTGGGCGTTGACATTGTTCATAGTATACTATAGTTTAGGTACATTAACTAGCCTAAGGGGTGGAGTACTCGGCGAACACTTGATTAAGTAACCACGATATTTTTTTTTCTATCGCTGCATATTTATGTCCTGGAATGAACTATATTTCATGTAACTTTGGTCAAATTGATCCCGTTTTTGCACGGAATTAAATAGAACTAAACAACGTGTCGTTTTTAGCAGGGATTGAACACTCAACACGATAGTATGCTCTTATTGTCGGTCAATCAAGTTGAGTTGATAGGATGATAGGAGAAATTGTTCAAAAGATATTCGAAAGTAGCCACAAATAAAGTAAACATAATTTGACATTATTTATTAGTATAAATTTATTTATAATAAAACTGTAAAATAAGTGTTTACGATCCAAGATAAAACCAAACCACTCAACAGATTACTAGCCCTGCATTTAAATTTCAATAAACGCGCCTGACAACTAAAAGCATAATGCCGCCTTACTAAATTAAACTCGTGTCTAGATTTACATTTTAATTAATACAAATAACTTCTCCACTCTTATAGACGGGTAAAAAATACCTTCTGGGCGTATAACTCGTTACAGATAATACTCGGCCTCCTTGGAGGGATCATTACTGTCTGTATGTTTGTTTTGCAAGCTCTCGGAAACTGACGATTAAGGGGAACGTAAGATAACAGATGTAAACGCTCAACTGAGACATGCAACCGTATTATACTTATTAGCAAAATGGCTCGATAAAGAATTAATGTAGGAAATATTGAACGATTAATGTGGAACGGTATTTTTTTAAACATTGGACGTTTAAATTATATGCTAAACTAACTAGCAGAAAGCGGAAAGTACCCCGTTGATATGTGGTATTCAAAGAAGAATTTAAACATGACGGATTGCCGCGTTTATTATAGCGTGTAAAACACAGCTGAACTGAAGCAGGTTGCATCTAACAGAATTAAAAAACGATTTTTATTTGTATCGAATTTTTACAAATGGAACTTATGTATAGTCAAGATCAGCGGCGTGCACAAAGTTTTCAGAGGCGTAGGCAGAAAATTTTTAAAGGTTTTCTTTCCAAACTTACCTACTGCATGTTGGTTTTGATTCTTCGTCTTGTCGATTAAATAATGATGTATATTATTTGCCACCTCAAACATATTATAATAAATACTTATCTGAGTCATGTAGGGTAGGCAGTGACTTTTTGTCTTTATGAACCGCACGCCACTGTTCAAGATGATAGGAAATTTCTTAATTCTTCGGTCTATCTATTGAACTAACTAGTCACAGTACCTATCCCAAATAAGATCAAGCAAAAAACATGCTTAAATTGGATTACGGAACAGATAATCGGATTTATAATAACAATTTAAGAATATTTATTATTACTGAAACTTTGTTTTATCAACTAAAAAAAAAGTGCATGTATAGCCAATAAATAGGGACAAGGCTGCCTAGAAGATACAGAGTGATGGAGACACCGCTTAACACTATTCATCATCAGCCAGAAGACGTCCACTGCTGAACGAAGTCCTTCCCCTTAGACCACCACATCGAATGACATTTCGCCACTTGCGTCCATCGGTTCTCCGCGACCTTAACAATGTCGTCGGTCCACCTTGTAGAGGCCTTCCTACGCTGCGTCTTACGGTTCGTGGTCGCCCCTCGAGAACCTCTCTTCCCCATCCGTTGCCAGTTCTTCGAGCGATGTGGGCTGCCGTTTGCCACTTCAGCTTGCAAATCATGAGAGCTATGTCAGTGACCGTGGTTCTTTGGCGAATATTGTATAATAATAGGTTTGTTTCACTATTGCATTGGGTTGTACCTGTAATAATAGTTGTAAGTGATGATTATATAAATAAATAAATAAATAAATCCTCGTTTGGGATTTTATCGCGAAAAGAGACTCCGAGCATAGCTCTCTCTATTGCCCGCTGTGTGACTCAGAGCCTCTATAAGAGGCCAACAGGCTTAACACTATTATATTGAATAAATAACGCAATGTCAACTGCAAATTCAAACGACATCAATTGTTTAAGAAAAATCCGACACACTAGAATAGCATAGATATAGAAATGTACATTCATAAAATATTTAGTAAAGAAAAAGGTCTTATTCTAAATAAATATACAATAAGACCAACAATAGCAATCAATAAGCAACACCAGTATAAATTAAAAATCTTTTGTATGAATCAAGTATGACTAGTGAATATTTCTCTTCAAATTCAATGTACAGTTATTTAATAAATCATTTTTGATAACTACATTCATACGATTGTGTTCACTTGTAGCATTTGTTGGTTTTCGAAATTTAATTGGTATTAAGTGTCAATGATCCCTTTCTATTAGCGCACATAGGTCGCTGCTTTAGGGCTGCCATGTACAAAGGGAAATAATGTCTTAAGTTTCATTGCTCGTTCTGACTCTCCAAAGAAGGTAAAAATTAAATTCCAACTATGAACAGATATCAAATCAATAAAAAAAAAAGAAAATCAAAATAAACACACACTCAATATTATGCCGATGTGTCCTTCGTGATGTAAATGTACTTTATACATATTTTGTATATTTGTGATTGAAGACTTATACAGATGAGTGTTGCATGGACCACCTTATCGATGACAAATCGAATGCAATACGTGGTCTCCATGTGGTCTTCATTCCAAAGAAGTAATTACATGACTTTCAATTCCAGAAACATTTAAGATAATAAAGCTGTTTGCACACGCAACCCTACTTGAAATCACTAACAAGAAACTTCAATTAAAGTTACAACAAATTCGTTAAGCAACCATTCATCAAACTTGATTGGCAGTCAGTTCATACGAGTCGTTGCTACTGGCGAAACTGCATTACCACTCAATTGCGGTAGATGCGTGTCTTTTTGTTAAGAAAATAATCAATGTACAAGGCGCTTCCGAACGTGTCATTGACTGAATGTGTTGTAATAGAGGTGATTGAGTGAGCTCGTGAACTTTGTGTACTTTCGTTTGTATTGTTGATGTGTGGCCAGTATAACGGAGATATCTTGATAATATATTGCTTGGAATTGAGATGTTTGCATCACTGTTCAATGCTCAATGTTTATTGCATTCCACAAAGTATACTTGGATAGTAGTTATAAAATTTAAAAGAAATGTGATCATTATAATTATGTAGATTTTATCATTATAGTTATGCAAAGTAATGGAGACGAAAGCTTTGAATTAGCGGCAAAACTGAGCACAGGAGTGGTCAAAATAATAGATTTGCAATGAAATGTAATATAAATCAGATCAGAAGAGAAGCTTAAAAATAATGATCGAAGACGGTAATACAATGAAGGCTGAGATTATGGCAACGATCTATGGTAGAGCTGCCAACGGGCATAAACCAGCAGTTAAAGTTACATTGTGAAGCTAGCTGGAAAAGTAAAGTCAGCACAGTGCTTAGAGAGTATAATAGTGACGTGGGCATGCGAGACGAATCAACGAACAACTTCTATTATCCATACATAAATTACAGAATATTGCTAAAAATCACTTAAGAACATTGTTTTCTGTAATAAAGCCTTCATCATCATCATCATCAGCCAGAAGACGTCCACTGCTGAACGATGGCCTCCCTCAAGGGGGGGTTTGCCATAATCCCCACGCTTGGCAGGCGGCTTGGGGATCGCAGTGGCTCACCGATTAGTGAGAGGACGCTGCTGCCCATCCTCCGGTGTCTGGACGCAGTTTTAAGACGTACCCGGGTCAAGCCTTCAAAGCTTGTTAAATAGAAGGAAATTATAGCAGGACGCTATAATTTCCTTCATAGATATAAATCAATGCATCGATACATAAATTGATACAAAATTGTGTTACAACATTGTCGCCATAATTTAGCCAATCTAATCATGTATCAGCGAATAATAATGTCCTTAAAAAATTGACTAGAACTATTATGCAGGACAATTAATAATCACATGAATCAATACAGTAGAATTTATGGGCGTTCTTGTTACCACAAGAAATCACTTTGTTATTATAGCCAGGGGCTCCATAAAATTCCTTCTTTGATGGCCGTTTATGGCTAGGAGGGAAGACAAACATTTCATATAAAAATTCTTTCCTTACATATTATTTTATATTCTCATTAACTATGCAAGATTTAGTTCGTATAAAATGTAGATTTTTGCAGTTTGAGAGTGGAAAGCAGTGTATTATATGGCAAGAAAATTGAAGGCGTGTTGCAAAATGGAATACCTAGTTTGTACGGAACTGAAGGGTAATGAATTTAAACAGTAAAATTTAATATCTTTTAACGTTGAGGAAGGCTTGAAAAGAATAAAAAAAAAAAACTCAAATTTCTATGCCAGTTAACTAGTTATCTTTGACCAATTTTGCGGATCTAAACTTAATACTGAGTATGAAAACGCATGGAACATTGTTCCTACTGACATGTGTATGTATAATTTTGTGTTGGCAGATGGCAGAAAAATAATATAAATAGTTACGGTTAAATCATATCGAGAATATGTAAATAGGAACATTTTCTACTCTACATTTCCAGTAGGATAAGATAAGATAATAGGTATTAGAATACTTTGCCTTTACACACAAAAAGGTCGTCCAACCCTCAATATTTGTCCATATTATTGTAATTTTTAGCGTTCAGTAGCGATATGAAGATTTGGCCCTCCCTGACCCGACCGTTGTTGTATAAATAGGCTTTTATCCTCTTTATATTGAACACTATCATAAAAGTGTCACAGGGCTGCCGCAAACGAGAATTTACTGCAGCAGAGTGCAAATGAACCGCCGATGAAATAAATCGACATCGGATCTGATAGTTGACAAGATAACGCTGATAATTCACGATCTCTACTTGTTTAATTTTCTTTTCATTGTGTTTCGACTGTCATAAATATTTGATACAAACGTATGTAAATTGTAGGTATGTTTTGCAATCGCGTATGGAGATTTTATAGCAAATATTTTTTGTTTTGAATTGGATCATGACTTGTATGCTTTGGTTCGTGCTGTGTGGTCTCTGTAACGAATAGTTGATATGCAGTACCGAGTGAGCAATTGGCATTCAACTGGTCTCCTATAGGTGAGTATGATGGGTATGTAGTGATATTGTTGAAAGTCATTCAGTGCTGAGTTAAGCGGTAAAGTCCATGATCTAAAATGGACAACGGCGTAGTCAGAGTAAAACATAGACTGGTACTTGTCTGTATTATAACTCTGTCCTGTATTAGGCAAACAAGGCGATCAGAGAACGGGACAGTGCTGTAAAAATTATCATGATAAACTGAACCCACGACCTGTAGCGTAGAAAGTCGATCGCTTAGCTGCTGCGCCAACTGTACCATCCGTCAACAAGATAACTAATGCTTCTTCTGTTGTTTACAGGCCAATTGTAATCTAATCTCATATGTAGGTATATAAATATTTCTCTTTTTCTTATAAAATAGAAACGATAGAAGATATTTAGTCACGTTAAATACATCCTCAGGTTTTTTTTTTTACGTTAATTCAGTCGCCTTTTGTAGGTATAAGTCGAGTCTATTGTTCCGTAAATGGCAAAGGTATATACCAATTTAACATTGCATTTTATATCCTTTTTCAAGGTGTCTGTTAGAAATAAATATTAAATATTGTGCTTTAAATTAGTTGAGTCCAGAAACCGGCCATTATTTGCCAAACAAAGGAACACCAGCGATTGGACCACACACGACAGCCATACATTGTTTCGCCCTTATTTAACTTTAGTATATAAACAGCTGTAATTTTAATAGCCATTTATGGTGTTATTGCTTACTGCCGTTCGACATGCGCTGCCTTAATTTAGTTTAAACCTACCCGATATATATTATATTTTCCGACAAGTATATACGCCATATACTTTACAGCAGGACTAAATTGCCAACTGTAACATTTTGTAATGTAGTTTTAAATTTTATTGTGTGAAATTAAATACTGTAAAAATTGTAAACCTTTTCTTAATATAGGTACATCGTAAATACGGAATGCGACGCTTAATGGTCTATTAGATGTAAATATAAAAGTCGAATAAAAATTGCTTTAAGTGTGGGAGGTGTTGGATCAGAGTGATAATGAAATTACCAACCAATGAACGGTTTTAGAACTTAGAATTAAAGGACTCTCAGACTCACGTAGCATCAGTTTCAGTTGGTTGCGAGGATGTCGAAGATCCGGTAAATTAAACAGGATTTAGAAGACATAATTTGTGAAACGCTTTTGTCAACCAATGGATAACGATAGCCCAATTTGAGAGAAAAATAACGTTGGAAGGAGTATTCAGTTCTCTTTTGTTATAATAGTATTCATTCCTAAACAAAACGTCAATGCCACTGGACGACTGCCGCCAGCGATGGGCGGCGCAGGCGCCATCGCCACTGCAAATTACTCTTGCCTTTGTTTATAATGATTATTTGGTAGTATGTATAAATTGACCTGTCATTGTGTGTGATTGCACACTGTGAATTTCGAGGACTACAAAGAGACGAACATGGAATCAGGATAAGCGAGGAATTATATTACCTATTATCGTCGAGTATCTACTAAATGTTAACCTACTTATAGTCGCTACTATATTGTCATGACGGAGAACAAGTACATTACGCATATTACCTCTAATTAGCAATCTCAGTATGCTCAGTACTGAACAGTTATTATTTTTTAAACTTATGTGCCATTTGTATATGATTCGGGTGTCTGTAATTATTGTAAGAATCCTTATAAATATATGACTAGTAAAGTACTTGTACACTATATGTGTGCTATAAATATTTATATACCGCTGATGATAGAAAAACTTCCGACTATGTACCAATACATGCATACATGGAAATGTATATTTTTTTTTACTATATAGCATTTCTATTATTATTTGAGAATCTGTAAAGAGCAGTTTTCGTGTGATAGTCGCGCTGTTCGCCAAATGTCTCAAGAATAGAACATTCCCTGAGTGTTGTAAGAACTTAGAAGATTCTCAGCAGTCTTTTTTATGCTCTATTAACAATTTACTATGAACATCGATCCGTGCTAACCTTCACAATAAATAAAATATTTATAAACATAAGGAAGTACCCGAAGTGCAAAATACTGTCATAATTTTAACCTACCTCACATAAAAACCTTTTTATTATTTTATACCATAGAGTACCGAAGAACACAAGCGTCTTGGGTCTAAGGCTCCGGGACTCGCATACCCTTGTTAATTTAATTTGAACATGCCATCTGTCGGTCGAGCGTCTGAAGGGCCTATCCAATTACAAGTGCCGTATGTAAAACGCCTTTGCATAACCCTTCGGATATGCACTTGGGTCTCAAAGGCCGAAGTTTAAAGATCGATGGAACTTGAATCTGATGAGCATTCTTCAGCTTCGAATAACTACGGATGTTTTGAGTCTGTTTTGATTCTGTAGTCTGTATATATTATATTTTTTGGAAGTATGTGTGAGTAAAGGTATACCTACCACGTGTTTGTGACTATAATTTCTATTCTTTAAGTGCGAAAATAAAAGTGATATAATATTATCTAATGGAAGAATTTGGCAGTTTAATAGTTTCAATTGCATTCTGAACACGGCCCAAAGATCAAATCATAGATATTCTGACAAATGTACGATATTTCCTTGTTTAGATTCAATCAGACTACTTATGGCATACAAGTAGTCTAACAATATATTGTTTTTACAACAAAAAATATATATCTTGGGTACATAATACTAGTAAAGGTTGATTCACAGCTATAAACATCAAATAAATGTCACCATACAGAATTTATATGGCAAAAAGTCAAAGTCCGCAAACGATAAGCCAATCAATAATTCCGAGTACCACCTAAGTAATTCCTAGACACCATTATTCTGTATTTAAACCCGCATATTCCAACAGGTAATTTCAGAGACCACCTTAAAACCAACATTGAAAAATCAATTTTTCTTTGTCGAGACATAGTAATTGCACCTCCATCGTCCTGACACAAATTGCGTTCAATTGCACCTGGCCGGTTGGACGCATCGCGAGCTATTTACATTGCGCACTAAAGAAATAAAAAGAGAAGAATAAAGTCGTCCGCTATCCTCCACATTGCGTTGAGTTATTTAAAAGCGCCTGAGAAATTAATCTGGGTTGAAGCTTACAGCTTATTTTATAGGTGATGTGGTTTATTTTGTTTTCATTGCAAAGTAAGCTGTACTTTACTTACAAAATGTATATTATAATAGTTGTATCTTAGATTGATGATAATGGCGATGCGATGATCTAAGGTGACTTCCACATTCGTCGAGGTTGTAAGTGCGATTGCTTACGCTTAAGGTTTTGGGTTCGATTATCAAGTTCGTCTGTATGGAAATGCTGAAAGTAGCTAGCTAAAAGCTTTTGGAAATGTGCTCGGTAGATAGCAACAGGGTCGCCCCGTGTTACATGGGACTCAATAACGGCATCGGCGAAGTGCGGGTGTACAAAAGATCTTTACGTAACTCTTCAGGAAATACAGGCGCAATCGTTATGTTATCTCCGCGGTTTTCTTAATGATCAGTAACACAGAGTAAAATGCGTTATTTCATCAACGGCAAGATTCTTGACCGAGTACAACGTGGAAACTTAAATTTGACATTGCTGTCGCAGTTCCATGGGAAAAGGTATTATCTACTGTTGCATATCTTACTTACTCATCTGTTTCAGTAACCTGAAGTGAATTTTGGCCTCTGAAACAAGACATCTACACTTCATAATATTTCTGTCACTTCTAATGAAATGTAAGAAGTAGACACTTCATCGAGAGATAAACACTTTTTTTTATTTATATCACAGAAAACTAGAGTAAAACGATCAATGAAACTCGGACAATATACTACATACTACACTCACTCTATGGGCTGTTGAAATAAATCATTTATTTCTCGCGGACATTTAAACAATTTTACACGTTCAAAGCCCCGTGAATATGTTTCAAATTATAATATTAATAAGTTTATGATATAAAACGAATCATTTCAACCATAAAAACTATTCACAAAATAATTCTAATAACATACGAAAATAAATAGAATATTTTTGATAGGAACTGTAAATATTTACATTGACATAAAAACTTGATTGTCATTTACATGTCGTGAGAAAGTAAATTTGTTTATCTCGTTACTAAAATATAATATAGTAAAATGTTATGTTATTATCAAACAGTTCTATTAATAAGACCCCGCTGTTGGGTGCTTTATGATAATATGCAGGTCATAATATTGTGAACGACACGTTTCGTATGTTTCAAAGCAATTAGCATACTCGCTAACATAAATTAACCTTTAAAAATATAAAAACATAGAATGTATACGATAATGAATAATGATTGCCCAAAGAAAATAAAATTATAGACGAAACTTATTATTGTTTATAAACACATATAAACAATATCTCAAAGTAGAATATCTAGCTGCAGTTTTGTGCGTGCGTTTATATGTATAAAAACAAAAGTCTCATACGTTCAAACATTCGGAAAACTTTAACTTTACAATTATGTGTTTGGTCAAGGATCGAACGAAACGTAACAAATGACGATCATTTGGCAAACCCTGTATTTGTAAGGATTTAGCCAATTTAGTTTATTAAGCAAAATTACATTTAGAGTTGAGAATAACTATATATATACTTTTGTTTTATAGCTTTCAAGTTAAAGATATTCAAAAGGAAATGCCCAAGATAAGGAAGATAACCATGCCTTACGACATACCATTAACAATTTTAAAGGCGTGATTTTAAAGATAAATACATAGATTGTCTGTCCCATAACGTTTAAAATACCATAAAAAAATTTAAGTGCCGTATCTTCAGGTGGTGTTAAAAATTTCGTAAACGCTTATTCTTGTGAATTTTTATTACCATTCTTATAAGTCGAAAAGTTACTTTAAGAATAAATAAGAACTTATGAAAAACGCTATTCTACTCTATGTAAAAGCAACTTGCAGACTAACATTAACAACAACGTGATAAAAAGTAAGTGGGAAACTTTAATTATTGCGCTGATTTAAGTAGAGTATGAAGTAAATGAAAGGAATAACGCAGTGTTAAATTATTTCAATAGCGACTTCTTATATGCTTGGTATCTGCGTGAGTGCCCCCTTATGTGCCGCGTCTTACAAATTGGTTTGTGAAAGGTTTTGACCATTGTGCAACTCCGGAGCGTACATACGTATACAAAGCTGAATTCCCTTACGAAGACTGTAACAACCTGTAAATATCTACTGCTGTGTCTTGGAAGACTTTCTCATTGACAACTTCTATTGTAGCAATCATTCAGAGGATATAACTATTGACATATTTGACACGGTTAGCACGGTAGCTAAGTGATTGACTTTCTGCGCTTCGTGTCCCGCGTTCGATTCTTGCACGGAACAAATATTTGTATGATTACAGATAATACCTATGTTTGTAACTTGTAGCCATGATATAGGAAAAATCATAGTCTGGTACAACGTAAAAAAAATATTAATCAACTTAGCAGGTGATCGTAGCTAGGACGGATGTCGATAACACCAGGTAATTGAAAACCATACGACAAAAAGGCGTATGTGTACTTAATAATTCAATTTAAACGCACTATAAAAAAAGAAAAGCTTGATAAATGAAATTATAGCACAAACATACTTCACCCCAACATTCTTGATACTGCGCAATTATCAGCGCAATTTTGTAGACGGCCTATTTGTTTTAATGCCAGCAAATAATTAGCTACTGTACTACAATTTTAACTTAATGCCTTATATCGGCAAAGTGGACTTAAATTGGTGCCCACTTAATTATTATCTCAATTTTGTGTTTTCAATAACCGTGAAGGACTATGAAAATATAATTATTTCATTTTACTAGCGAAATGACATTTTATAATCGGTAGCGTAATGGTAAGTAACGGCGAGACGGCTGGCCCTGAAGTAATGGCTCTTGATTATTAGTTTTACAAGCAATTTTAAAGGTTCCTCTGTCATTTAGTGTTTGGCTATTTTTATGTTATATTTTATTGGAAATTAAGATAATAAAAATACAGTATTGCGTCGTAATATATGAATTTAACAATTTAAAGTTTTAATTAACTCTAAAATATATAACATTTTAATAAGGATAGGAAAACATATTTTAATAAGATTCTATAGGTATACAGGTGTGACGTTTTATAGAAACATTTTATTAAAATATTTTTTGTTCACGGTTTTAGGATTTAAACTGGGGATTACTATCGGTATAAATTGGAATAATAATATATAATAAGCATTTGAAACAAAAATAACTGTGTATTTTAATATTAATTATATGAGAATTAGATTCGACGATTAGTGTGTTGTTATTAGGGTGCTGCAACTCAGTTCGCTTCGAAAGATTTTTTGACCAAAGTCGGGTTTTAAAGTTTCACAATTTCTCGTATAGTTTCTCGAACGGCTATAGAAATCTATTATATGGATGGAATACTTCTTTCACATGCGCAGCTCAGGGTGAAATTACCTGTAACACTTGATTATAAAGCTTGATCCGCCTCAAACATCTCCTCATTAACATTTACCCCTTAATCCATTACCCGGAGAATTGCTTCCATAATTTAAAGTCAAACTACAATGATTGCTCTCGGGTCACCAGCATCTAGTTTGATCTCGGCCATCATCGAGACCGCAAAACATTATCTTGTAACCGCAGCCTCTCCGACAGCTTGTTACCGACGACAATTTGCTGTGAACATTGTATTTTTTTTTTGTTTCTCGGTATGATACTTGTGTAGCTTAAGTCTAGTGAACTTGAAATGGATTTTCAATTACAAGTTTTATATGTCCCTGAATGAGAAATATAACAATAACTTCATCAATTGTTTCAAGACAAATTTTCAATACACGGTGTTTTCTTTTTGTTTATTAACTAATAAGTTTATTAAATCATAATTTCCATTATAAATGGTATCTATACACCAAACAGTTGATAGCAATAGGCTGAGAAATAGTATTCTTTAGTAGAATATTTGAGTCTGTGTTACCTATGATAATCACCCCATACACAAAGTAGATTCAGAAAAATTCTTAGGTTTAATTATTGATAAACAGCTAAATTGGAAATACCACATAAAGGAACTATGCAAAAGAGTAAGCAGCTCTGCATATGCTCTGTACAAAATAGCCCCGATAGTGAATTTCGATACTGTACTTACTACCTATCACGGTCTTGTAGCCTCAGTACTACGATATGGTATAATTATTTGGGGAAATTCGACGGACAATATTATGGTCTTCAAAGCTCAGAAACGTTGTTTGTATACGGGCTATGCTTGGCCTGCAGTCGACAGATAGTTGTAAGCTGTACTTTGTCAAGTATAACATTCTGACGCTTCCGTGTCTATACATTCTTGAAGTCGCATTGTTTGTTCATAAAAATCTACAACTATTTCAGCGCTTGGGTGATGTTGTTAAGCGAAATAGGCGTAATGATAATAAACTATGTCTTCATACTGCGAAAACAAGTCTGATGGGGAAAAGCTTGCTATGTATGGCACCAAAAATGTACAACAAAATTCCAGATAATTTAAAGACTTTCAATATAAACATGTTTAAAAATTAATTAAAAACCCTCTTGGTAAAAGAATGTTATTATGACAGAACAGATAATGTGGTTATTATAGTGTTAATGATTTTTTTAATGATAATAATTTTTAGATTTAGATTTTTTTATTTAATTTAATTTAGATTGTTTAATTTGTAATTTTATTTGTCTCTAAAATAATTATTAAATTTTTATTTATTGTCCAATTTTTTTTTTAACATTTTTTTATGGTCATTTTTTAATTTTTTATTTAGCTATTGACATTTTAATGTAAACTTGATTGTTCCTAATATAATTTTTTTTTTTTTTAACATTGAAAGTTGAACTGATACCCAATAATAATTCATACATCTATTAAAGGCAGGTTTTGGTGGAACGAATTTATAATGTGTGATCATGTAATACCCAAAATGATATGAATAAATGATTTGATTTGAACTGAATCCTATTTTATTTCTTCCAATCGAATCATACTTCTATCAAAATCGAATGCAGGTGACACAGACTCGCTACGAGTATATTTGCCTTATATAAATAAAATAAGAACAAAATAACAGCAAACAAATGTAATCAGTACAAACATATTCGTTGGATTCGTTCGGATGGTCGCGTATTCCCACTACGCTGTCAAGGCACTACACTCACGATATTCATAAGCAGAATCATCAAAGGATTCACGATGCGTCGTTTTCATAGATTTGTGAAAATAGGATAGGAAAGTTTCCAAGATAATAAATTCTATAAAGATTATATTTATATAGTTTGATTTTTATTATACTTATAAGTGGCACGGTGTTTCGGCTATTCTGCCATAATATTGGATCATTGTATATTTTATTTGTCAACGTTCACTGTTGGATAATTTAACAGCCCTTGTAACGAATAGTCCCACTAATTTATTATGTAAGAACAATCTAACAGACGCAAATAGTATTTAATACGGGGGTCGAGGGAAACATTTATAAAATATAAATATCTACTATTATCGGAGTGGAGACTAAGTTACGTCTTTTCTTTACCATAAAACGTAATCACACACCGTGTCATTCATAGCACTACGTAAATAACTTAAAATACTTTACCCAATCCCCTTTCACCTGTTCACACTCTAGAACTGTACCATCCACAATTATACAATCTAAGCAAGACGAACACCCGATGCGTTAGCTGGCTGTGAAATATTGCCAGTGGAATCGTCGCGACAGTCTGTCCGCTGCCTTATTTATAACGTGCGAACGTTCCGTTTGATAGAATGAATTAAAATAGCTGGCTACCTCGCACCAAGGATGTGTGACATATGGACATATCGAGTTGTCTGTCTGACGCAATTAATTTTTAAATATATGTATTTTGGGACACCGCTTTATAAAGCGCTCTATATTATATTCTTGTTAGCTTATTAATGGCCCACTCATGCAAAGGCGTTTTTCGTTAGAACGCCATTAGTGTAATGGTTAGAGACGTCACAATGTGGTTAATTATAAAAGAGGAATGGTTTTGGAGATCTAAAGGTAGAATTGAGATGTGAATGTAAGCTTTAGCAGTAAAATTTTAAGATAAATTATGGAAAATAAGCACTTTAATATTATGAAATTAAGATTATTTATTTTTGTTCTAGTCTACGAAAAGAAAGTGGCGCAGCTCAACATATGGCGCAAAGTGGAACAATCAGCTAAAGGGTAAGTATCTATTCTGCCAAAGGCTAGCATCAAATTGCAACCTGCAGTTGTTTATGTGCTATTGTGAATACAATATTCTCTCTCAATATATTCTAAAGCAATTCGTGCTAAATTATTCAATAGCAATTATTTAGTTTTAAAAACTACTTATATATCTATCTATATATGTATATAAAAATAAATGTGTGTATGTATGTATGTTCCCTGTGGACTCCAAAACGGCTGGAGCGTTTTAAATGAAAATTTTAAGTAATCTTCAGATTATCCCAGCGGGTGATCATGTGAAGTTTGGTACCGATCGGATCAACTTTTTTTTTGGTAATTTTTTGTCATAATTATGTTTCCTACAAATTATCTGGCTATACATTATTAGTGTTACCCGTGCAAAGCCGGGGCGGGTCTCTAGTATACTATAAAATAGATGGAAAATAGAAATAAAAAAATGTTAGCTGCCAATTCTGCAAGTGTGAAGTCGTCTAACAGCACCAAGTACTTACTTATATTGGGTATTTGCTAATACTAAATACATCTGTTAAATCCGGTGCCATTTATTCTAAGTAAGACCTTTGCTTTACGCTAACTAAGGGGTTAAATAATATATTAATAAGCATATAATAACACCTTCAGTCTTCAGTTAGCAATCAATGGTTTACAAAATTCAACTGGTCCTACCATTGCATTGCTCAATTTATAAGGTTATATTTCATGAACAAACTCATGACTCATTCACAAATAGGAATCATTCTATGGAAATATCAATATAACCCTCGAATATGAAATACCTGCTCATATATTAAACAATCGCGCTTCAAATAGAATTCTTGTCATTAAATATTACACATTCCAGAGCTCCTAGAATTAACTTAATTAATCAATGAATCGGGGAGGGAGCATTGTTCGACGTTTTTGTTCCTAGTCACAAAGGACCTTATACAATGCTACGTGTATTCCAACAAAGGTTGAACTTTCACCTTAAACTCATCACACTCCTTTTGTATGCACTTTCTTAAGAAAATATATAAGGTGTAGTAATAAAAAGTTTTCACATAACCCTCCCAAACAAATGAGTGAGAAAGTAAAAGATGTGTAAAAGTGAAAAGTACGGCGCCAAAGAACCTGCGACGGAGTAGGTACTACGTTTAAAAGTTTACAGTCGCCAAGGTAAAGTTTGTACTGAGAAAATTACAACAAAGTACAGTTTGTTATGAACATTTTCATATGTTTTTCTTTGAGTCTCATCTTGCCTAATCAACAGTCTCCATGTTTATTAAGTGAAACAGCTTTTAACAAAAGAAAATAAAACTGTTCTTGTAAAGTAAATGGTATGAAACAATCAAAGGGGAAAATAAGGTGTAATAATTCTGCAACTGTTAAATTAAATTTTGAAATAAACGACTATTCGTTTAGGTGTATCCCTGCTATTAATACTCATAAAGACAAAATTACCAAACATAACCGTTGACCCAACATGCAATTGGCCTGATATCTATATTTCCTGATCCCTGTTTACGGAACATCAAAAATGGAATGAATACGCTAATTCGACATCAAAGTACTACACTTATTATTTCCATTGCTTATTTACAGTAATCAAATTTTATTCCTCCTATACAAATACAGCAAGCGAACCGTAAAGGTGGCCGTTAACATTCTCGTTCACCCTTAGTTTAAATTTACATAACTCGCCTCGGACATTGAATATCGTTTTTACAGAAACATACAATTACGCAAATCATGTAATACTACAGCTGTCAGTTTTGAATGGGCTGAATTTATTAACAGTATGGGAAATCGCAGATAGTTTTATCACTTAGCAAGTTTTCGCGCTTGTTTCAATGGACTTACAGTATAACTTCCCACGTTTAGAAGTTGCATCTTATTCGTACAGTTTCGGCTGGTACAAAGTGTTCTTCTATCACATGTACATGGGAACTGCTCCAGCCGTGGTCTCTCGTCAGTTCGTCAGCAAAAGTAGTAACGGGCTTGAGTGCCTGGATTTCAATATCGTCAGTCGTAGAAACCCTTTGCATATTAAAACTTGATTGTACAAGTTTAACAATGAATATAAGTTGCACTATCAATCTTCGTTTGTAGAAAATAACACAGATAGCTGCCGAAATTTCACCATTGTGGATATTTTCGATGTAACTTTTAAAGGTAGTAATACTGTACCCGCGTACTGGAACAGTTTTAGTATCTATTAATGCTAATGTGTATGAATATCGTCAACAGTCACAAAAGATGCTAGTGTGTATTAATTTATAATTGTTCATATGTGGGTTAGGTAGATCATGGCCTACATACATTAAATCATGCATATCTCTTTGGTTAGTAAGGTTGCAATTAGCCTCAAAGTATTCCTGAAATTAACGCTAGCCGTAAATTATTGGTGGCTTTAAGTAACAGGTAGTGAAAGGTTTCGAGTTAATCGCCTTTTATAAGAAATGCAATAAGATGTGGCTGCATACTAGATATGTGTAGTGTAGTGTAAATCAATAATATTACAGGAATATAAATAATAATATTATTATAAAATACGAAGCACATTTCGAAGGTCAGTAGAAGGTAAGATATAGTCAAATTGAAGTAAAATATCAGTGTCATAAAAAAAACAAGCACTGTAGGTATATATAAATTAACGGTATAATTCATCATCATCATCATCAGCCAAAAGACGTCCACTGCTGAACAAAGGCCTCCCCCAAGGGAGGGTTTGCCATAATCCCACGCTTGGCAGGCGGCTTGGGGATCGCAGTGGCTCACCGATTAGTGAGAGGACGCTGCTGCCCGTCCTCCGGTATGGTCTGGCCGCAGTTTTAAGACGTACCAGGGTCTGCCGGTATAATTACTTATTGATATTTCCAAACTATTAGCCACAAAAAAAAAAATCAAAGCTAATTACCTACATATTATTTACCTCATTTTCTTACGATAAATCGTATACATGAAGTGAAACCCCAGCAAAATGGTCTGTCACAATTAATTACCTCATCCAACATGCATGACAATCTAATAGCGGTGATCTAGCAGCGACCCGCTTTCCGCTTTCTCTAGCACGAAGTCCTGACTGAGGCCAACGTGGAGCCACGAGAAAGACGACCATAGCCACAAGTAATTACAGAATCCTTGTACAGGGCAGCAAAGATGCTCTGGATTTCTTTGAATGATTATGTCCGTAATGTGAATATCGCGAAAAGAACGGAAGAATCGACGTAGCTGGTAGCAAGTTGGAGTGCAAGGAAAGAGGCTCTACGAGTGACGGAATATGAATCGTCTGGCGCACCCTGGGCATTTAGCCTCGTTACCATCATTTGTGATAGGCTAATCCTTTTACAATAACAAGAGCATAAACACTGGAATCTGATTCGATTAAAGAATTGACAAGCTGAAGCGGCAGTGGACCAGCCTTGTCAGTCAATGAACCGATGACCTTGAGTGGAGGCCACTTAACCGCCCTCCAAAACGACCGATCACCTGAACAATGTAGCTGGGGTGGACCATTTGTGGACTACAGAGACAGACGTTGCTTTCTTGGAACAAATGTCTCATAGACGAGCAGAATAGAGGACAGTGAAACTGTTTCAAGTGTTCGGTATTTGGTAGAAAATTATTTCTATTTCTATTTTTAAAATTTAGTTAGTTAAACTTAATATATTAATATTTTATGTTACAGTCTTAGAAAGTGAAGAAAGCGCCAATTTGTTCAAACCTATCTCAGGCACTTTTAAAAAGTTAATAGGACTCTATTTGCAGTAACTACAGTCTTCACTATGATAAACGCACTCTGTAACATAGGAATCTCTACTCAAACTCTACAACTTTTACCATTTCACATAAGCAATCCACAGGTTCACAATGAGTACGAGTCCAATCGCTCACTTCTTCGCCTCAATGCGAGGTCGTGAGTTGAACTTAATTGGACCCCGGCCGGGTGACACGGAAAGGAGATGCATCGCTCGGCTGTATGGAACGCATAAATTTTGACTTGAGAATTGGACCCTGAGGCATTTTGTCTTATAATTTTGCACCTGTATATCATCGCGAATGGTTTATTAAAATATAAATCATAAGTGTATATCTTTATTAAAACGGACAGGGCTCGGTAGTGATTAAACATGAGCTTGAAAAGAGTCGCTGAACAGCTAAGCTGTTCTTGGCAAGTCTCGAATTGTGCGTGGCACTGCGCTACATAGCCTTTCTCAGTCCATTCTTGAACTTAGATCCCTCGGAAAAGGGGTAAACGTTACACTCTGTGGGAAAGTGGTATCTATAGCCAGTCATTTGTTGCATGTCAAGAAAGTATCCTTGGACCAGCGTAAGTATAAGTATTCAATTTAGCAATCGAAATATCGTGGGATATCGGACTAGATATTTTATTATTATTTCTTTAGTTGGAAGTCTGAGCTTAGTAATCCGGTAGTAGAGCATTGCGTGCAGGTTATATGGCAGCATTGGTTTCGTTATAAGCATTTTAAATGTTAATTGAATATATTACGTGCGATACCTATTGCTACACTTATATTTTTAACGTTATAAAACATATTAGAAGCTTGAGTGTCATTACTGATTCCAAAAATTAAATACTTTGATCATTTCTATCTTCAGAATATAATTTTATTAAACGAACACGAGTAGTGAATAAAAAAAAATAACAAGCGAAGCGTTTACCCTTTCATAAAAAGTGCACAATAAGTCGAAAAAGTCACAATAGACGGATAGTGTCTAGTAAACGAGAAAGAACGTGAGCTGTTGACACATTTGAAGATAATGTGCGCATACCCCTCTGACAGGAGCTACGTTCAAGACATAAGAGCAAAGCGATCATAGCCAGATTCTTTGCTTAATACCTTAATAATTAATATTATTAAAAACTAGCGACCCATCCCGGTTTCGCACAAACATTCTTTCATACAAATCTATTCCTGATCCTGAGAATTAGAAAAAAAATTAAACACCCAAATCGGTAGAGCCGTTCTCAAGTGATGATCTTTCCTACATGCGGCAATTGATTTTTATTTATATAAATAATATGTATGTATTTTCAGATCAACGTGGAGAGCCAGAAAGTCCACAGGAAAATGGTAACGAGAACAATGACTTGAAAATATAAATGAAAAGAGACACCAAAATGTCAAAGTTTTATTCACAGGTCAGTCTGTGAAGAAATATTGGCACCATATTACTTTTTAAACAAGTCTTTTTTGTAAAACACAATTTGAATATCTATTTTGAGGATAATATTGCAGGTTTTATTCAAAGGGGCGGCTGTTTGCTTTTTAGGGAACTTCATGAATCACTATAGGTACAGGAAACTATTGGTCTATATCTGATACGATAATGATAAATACATTCCATATCCAAAATCGCCAACTCTCATAATCCAATACTTCTACACCGGACTCATGAATACGGAGCGCGCGGCGGCGCCGAGTAACGAGTGTGCATTTACATTTCATCTGCTACAAATGATTCGGTACATTGCACAGGTTGTATGAAGCCGCGGCCACAATACTTGACACTGTTACCACCTGTAAATATGGAACTGGACTACCAAATCTTTTGTGGAGACTTTAATTTACTGGACAGTTCTTTGATGTTATTGTTGGAAAAATGTTTTAGGTGTGTAATTTGATCGGTACCTGAGAAATATTGAGTACTGATTGAGGTGAATGGAAAAATGAATATGGACAGGAAGATTATAATGACATCCGAAAGACCTTATTTATGATTCGTAAGACTGCCAGTGTAGCATGTCAGCCTTAATTTTAGATCAGAAAATATGCCTTTCTTAAAATGGGAGAGGCATAATCCCCGCTGGGTGAGTGACATATTTTTGGGTTTGCCGTTTGAAAGCCTACGTTTTAGATGTATAGGTATGTGCCTCCGCAACTCAAACTTCGAGACAATCTGTGACTAATTTAAACAAATCATAAAAGTAATTTCACTTGACGTATTCTGTATAATCATTAATCATTGTCTACCAATATTGTCTGCCATGAGACATGAGTTTTGCGCCATACATATTACACCATTCAGCTACCCACTTATTTATTAGCCTTCAGGTATGACAGCTGTTTTCGCACTTAATGCAAACTGGGGCACAGCTAGATGGCGATATTGAGAAAGTGATCTGATAGGTGTTAGGTGCTGTTAGGTAACATTCGGAAATTGCTACTGTCTGACATCAACAGGTTTGTATGAGTTTGTAACGTGTCAAAATATTTTTAGATATATATATGATACTTGCTTTCGCCCGCGGCTCCACCCGCGTGGTTTACGAACCCGTTCATTTTTCTGGGATAAAAAGTAGCCTTTGTGCTATTCTAGACTATAATCTATCTCTGTGCCAAATTCCATCCAGATCCGTTCAACCGTTCTGGCGTGATTAAGTAAAAAATATCCATCCATCCATCCATCCATTCATCCATCCTCACAAACTTTTTGCCGATGCTTTTATTGAGTCCCATGTAATAGGGGATGAGCCTATTGCCACCTAGCGGGCACAGTTCCAGATTTCGTGCTGCCACTGAGAATTTCCATACAGAAAAACCCAATAACACTTTGCCCGACCCGTAAATCAAACCCAGGACCTCACGCTCAACAGTCCCGCTTGTAACCACTGGACCAATGAGGCAGTCTATCTTAAGATAAAATATTATAAATGGTATTGCATCATATTTAAAATGGTTATACATTTTTTTTGGATTTAGATCATACAACTCTATCACTCCAGATGTGCCATGTAAGATCACTCTTGGTTTCATTCATGATCAAACCTGGAACGTAAATCATCAGAAGAGGCTATAATAGTCCACCAGTGGATAATTGAACATACACCTAAAATTATGATGAATAGTCAGTTGTCACAATTTCTAAAAATAAAGTACAATTATTTAAATGACGACGTACATTATGTTTATTGTTTATTTATGAAATGTATGTAGCCGTTAAATATCACGTTTAACCTATTCAACGTTTATGTCAAAGGTTAAAACTACTACAACATTAAATATGTTAACAGTTTGCTTGTACAGGTAAATACGATATTGTAACAAAACAAAGGGTTTAAAACAATGCTGTACAATTATGGACCCGAGTGGGCTTGTTTTGGTTCATTAATATTTCATTCTATAATTAAAATGGAAAGGTAGACAAAGCAATTCACATACAAAATTGACATCTCTTCTGAAAAATACGTGTCTTAATTACAAAAAAAAGTTTCACCCATTTGCACGTAGCCTTACGTAGAACAATACAGTGACACACATGAACATACTGGCCGCGAATCTATCGGATAAAAAAAGAATAAAAAAGACAAAATGGGTACTGCATAAAGATATCCGTGTCGGTAACAAAGTGAGGGCGAGACTACTCTTAAATAAAATAAGGCAGTTATGTAAATGACTCGCTCGGTCCGTCCCGCGTCCCCTAGGTGCACTGGTTACAAAAAAGCTTTTGTTCCTGCATTAGAGTAAGGATATGGTGATGAAGATACGCGGAAATTTTATGTAAAGGATTTCCTTCATTTATATCTTAAAATACATTGCCATGTACTAGGATTTCTCCTGTATCTCGCAATATGTGTCAGACCTGGAACAACTATACTATACAGTATCCAAAAATATTTGTCCTGTTTGGGGGTCGAATTCGCGATATTCGTTCAACGTACTTACAAAGTTGTAACGCAGATTTATTCAGGTGTCATTAGTTTTACATAAATTCGCGTCTTCCATAGTCTGGTACAAAACGACAGTGTGGCTTTACAGAATCCGAAACGCACTACCCGCAAACATGAGATATTTAAATCTTATACCTAATTAACGGCTACTAAAAGACCGTCAAGAAACGTCAGGATGCATATTTCTTTAATACAGTAGATATCCATGAAGTCACGTCCATCAGAATCCGCTACCTAATATTAGTGTGGGGTAACACAATTCGTGGCGCATTGGTCGCAAACCTGATTACAATACACGCTCCCCACCCTGTGACAGTCTAATCACGGTCTGTCAAGGGACTTATTATTTTCCGCTTCCGCAGACGTCGTGGAAGCCGAGATTTCTATACTTAAATATTATAATTACCTGCTACAAATATATCTTCAAGAAACGTCACAACTAGTTTTTCCCCAAGAAATGTCAGTACCTATCCAAGAATTCGCGCTTTCTATGGTCCGCTTCCTAATATTTGTGTGGAGTTACACAATCCGAGGCGTGCTGCCCGTGAACTTGATTACAATACACGCTCCCCGCCCTGTGACAGTTTAATCACGGTCTGTCAAGGGACTTATTATTTTCCGCTTGCGCGGACGCCGTTGACGCTAAGACTTCTATATGTATATATTATAATGACTTGCTACGAATATATATTCAAGAAACGTTACAACGAGTATTTCCCCAAAAAACGTCAGTATCCGAGAATTCGCGCTTTTTGTGGTCCGCTACCTAATATTGGTGTGGAGTTAGACAATCCGAGGTGCACTGCCCGCGAACCTGATTACAATACACGCTCCCTGCCCTGTGACAGTTTAATCACGGTCTGTCAAGGGACTTATTACTTTCCGCCATACTTTCCGCGTCCATGGGCACGGTTTACCGGCCTTCCATATTTAAATGTTATAATTACTGGCTAGCGAATTGATATGATGGGACTGTTGTAGGGTACTTGTTGCTTGGGGAGCGTTTTTATTTGTGTCCTGATGTGTTGGGTAGGGTTTTGAAAACTTATAATTAGTTGTAACGTGAAGTGGGTATTGTAAATAATTATATTAAAATGAAGTTTCGTTACAGCTCATTGAATCGGTAGTCACATCGCACTGGTGTGAAAAAATTATGTGGTGTAGTGGATTTTTTTATTTATGCACTATAATTACGTAAAGTAGTCAAGTTTTATCTTGCGTTAATATTAATATTTTACACGTTCGTTAACTTTTCTCAAGTTGATATAAAAGTAAAAATGATAAAAACATTACGCATCAAAATACTCCTCCGCATCGCTGTCAATCGGCAGTGTGCCCAGAAGACTGGCAGCGTTGCCACGCTGTATGGCAACGCTGATTCTTTGGCCAAAAAATAGGCCAGCCCTCTCGTGGTCACGTGTAGAGTCGATTAATCGCTTTGCAATTTCTTTAAACAAAAGGCGAGCACTCGGACCCCACGGCCCAAGTGTTTCGACCTCAAACGGCTCGAAAATATAAGCACTTATCAGGTTATTATATTTTCGCCGCTTGAGGGTCTCTGCAGATGCAGCAGCAGCACTAGCACAGCTTGCCGAGCTGGGAAGATGAGATGGCGCAAGGGTGTCAACGCATGTTGCGTCCCACACCAGAGGCCTACCCAACTTCCATGGCGATAATTTCATACCGTCTGGTCTCTTCCCACCGTCACGTGTCAAACTATTTCGTCCTAAAATGGCTGGTATGTCGGCGGTAGCAAGAAACGACGCATAATGTCATTTATGTTTTCTAATTTGATTAATGTGTAAATATATTGTAAATATTGTGCGGATAATACATATACATATATAGTTGACATAATAAGTTCAAGTACTTACCTAACACAATCTCTCCAAGAAAATTACAGCAATTAGAGAATATTTAAATTTAAGGCAAAAGATGGGAACACTGAAGAAACAAAAGAAAAACCATTTCAGGATACAGAGGAGAAAACTAAGAAAAACAAAGAGAAACCCGGTAGGATCGCAGCAATCGAACAGAGAACACATTAATCCATTGCGGGGGTAATGCAATTACATTGAATAGTTAATTGCTAATGTTTATGCTGGTCTTAGTACCCTGATCGTAAACTACGCAAACGACTGCGTTTACTATTATACTCTTAGTGAAATTACTTTGGATCTTACTAATAGAGATGTTAGATTGGCTTGCAGTAAAAAAGTTGTTACAGCACGCTAAAGAAGTCATAGGTTTATTTTGGTAGTTTTGTTTTTTTTTAACAAACCTTTCCCCACCCTCCTAAGATATTCTTGTATCGTGGGTACACAACTATCTGTAGATCATACAAATATTGGTTCCGTACGGGAATCGAACCTACGACACCTAGTGTAGAAAGCTAATCACTTAGCCAGTGCGCCAACCATGTCGTGATGTGAGTTGGAATCAATGTTTTATGGTGTGGATAGAAGATGTGAACATGTTTATTTATCATTGGTCCGTTTAAAATTGACATGCGTAATAAGGAAAGCAATACCATATTGGCTGCATCTTGGAAAATGTGATATCCATAGGTATAATATTTTTCGTGTATATATCGATTGCTTCATCAACAAGAGCTGAGTTCTTAAATTAAAGAAAAGAAGAAGGTATGATGAATGGGTCACACTGCCTCTTGACCGAAAGGTGTGTCTTTCTTTACCCAGTAGTAGAATGATTCATAACATAACATAGCATGCAGGTATTCTACTTTACATCCACATTGCACCAATACCGTTATTGAGTTCCATGTTTTATGGGGAGGGCCTGTTGCTATCTACCGGGCATAGTTCCAGACTCCGTACTGCTACTGAATATTTCCTTGGAAAAAAAACCCAATAACGTTTTGTCCGAACCGGGAATTGAACCCCAGCACGCTCTGCAGTCGCTCTTGCGACCAATGAGGCACTCAATTAGGATTATTCAGGTTAATAATCACAGTAACTTAGAAAACATAACAGAAAGTCGTAAGATAATGTGACCAGAAAATACCGTTCGTCTTACAACGAAGAACAAGTCAATTAGAACATACTAAAACCTATCCAAAAATCTAATAGTGTCTTCACAAACTGCTAACGCTAGCAAGGCAATGTAATCGAATCCCAAATGAGTTCTAGAACCGCACATGTAATCAGATGCCAGTAACGAACTAATCCGAATCGATTTCTCACTTTATGTCTATGTCTATGGTACCTTAATACAGTGGCGGAATTAAAATAGTCTACATAAGGACTTAAAAAAAGTATAGTGAATGTTACTTGAAGTTCCGGTATAAAATGTAATGACTATATTATGAGCAAAAGAAAAAACTAAAAACAGTTTTCTCCTTCTATGAAGGCGGCTCGAGCTTATTACATGGGAATTGCTCATTTTTTAGTGGAAAGATTAGCCCGTCACCAATTGAAAGTTCGGAGATTTATATGATCTCAGGTTTCGTTATTCGTAGAGTTACTTTTCGTGCACCCTAGACAGTAATCAGTTATGTAACAAAAGGTACAATAATCATGAAATATGACAATTTAATTTTATTACTACCCATAAATTTTAATTCTGCACATTATTATACTACACTAGCTGGTACTCGGCGCGTTACTGCCGCAGAAGAAATAATTATGGACTTGCAGAAATGCTCCTTCCAATACATTTGCCGGTATGACACGCGCGCCACCTACTGTAAGTTAATTGTACTATGCCTATAACCCGCAAGTGTAAGCAATAAGTTGACTAAGTTTTATCAATAAGATGAACGGTACCTATAGCAGCGCTTAAAATATGAACAACGAAAAATTGGTTTAGAAGATATATGCGATTAGACATTACTAATATCGAGGTGCCCTCTAAATAGTCTTGCAACTGTATTAGCCATTATTTATTCCGCTACTGTACATATGGCTGTGCAGAACACAACAAGCTCATTTCACGGAGGTACGAGATAGAGAGCTAATCCTAGTTAATTAGACGGTATAGGTAGACATTGCTCGGACCTTGTTGGACATCCTGTGAGAGAATATTAGAGGAGGAACAACGGCGTTGGCTAACGGTAAATAGTTATTTGGCTGTGTTAGATATGTTCGAATTTCGGATTGTGTTTAATTTTCTGGTGTTGTTTTGATTACAAATGTGTAGCCAACCGATTATTGTGTTGATTATGATATTTTAGAATAACCCGAATTAGTTTGAACCTATTGGTAACAGAACAAAACAAATATTTGAATGGCGAACAAATGACTATCCTTATAGATCCTAGTTCGTAAGCACATTTGAGATTTATATCAAAACACGCCATATCGTAGGTATAGCTTTTGTTAGGTCTGACAAATTACGAAAGTCTTCCAAATATATTTATTATTCAACTATTTATTTCATGACACTTAAAATGAACCTCGTAAAATTAGAACATTACGAAAATCACGAGCTACAGCTTTGCGACTGTAATCTGGATTCCCCATGGCTTTGGGACTTTGTCCGGGGAGGCTGCCCTTATATCTGGACTGTATTACACGGGTTTTTGAAAATCCCAATTATTTTGACCTGTAATGCGATACTAGTGGGGAACTAATCGATTTAATTTAAGGTCGGTTGTAAATAAATGTGTCTACTTACTTATCTCTCAATCGAATTATAATTCCTACAGATATTCCTTCCTATGAGGTACTGATTCCCTCCATGACATTACATCGCACCCTCAGAATCAAAGTGACCTAAGTCAAAAATGTAATTTGTGGGAAATGAGCAAGAAAGTCTTCAAAAAAGTATACTTTTTAAGGTCAGTTTTGGTTGTTCAGGAATTTTGAGTTAGATCACTTTCATTCTAAGGGTTGCGATATGGTAAAGAAAAATATTCAAGAGGTTAATTTTTTATAAAAAATGAAATCCTGTTAACATACCGTTGCGTTTTCTCCTATCAAACAATAAATTATAACTTAATCTTAAAGTCAACACCAATATTATAAACTCATCACACATAAGTTACGAACAATATTTCTTACAGGAATAGTTTTTTTCCAAATTGACACAGACACCAGAATACACAACGACCATAATTAAGTAATCAAAGCACGTTGCACTAAATGAAATCGTCAACATAATGATATCATAACTTTTTACTTAGAGCATTGTCAATTAGCGAGACGGTAAAGCATTCTTGGGTCGTGTAGTCGCCGGTTCGATTCCCGACAAAACACTGTTGTCCGTAATGCGATTGAATTGATAAATATTAATGTCGCTGTGGCTGTTTCTTGTACGGATTTGTCGCATTTAATAAAAAGTCTTTGAATGTAATGGATGTTCTTCGTATTTTCATGTTTAGATGTAAGATGAAAATGAGGATTGAACATATTTTTTCATAGGGTGCTGAGCAATGTAACTTGTTTAGAATAACAATATTTATTATATAAGTCATATTTGTTTGAATCAGATTCAACCTATATGGCCCATATATTACTGGATATAGAATTTTATTTACAATAAATTGTGAAATAATAACCCATCAATTGCCAAAGATTTATTTGAAATTAATGCGATATTTTGAATGTAGGTTGGCAATAAATAACAATAAAAAAATAATAATAAAGAAATAAATTATTCAGACGCTGATAAAACAAAATTAATCGGAGTCCCTAAAAGGTCAGTTTTAAACGAGTATTAATTATAAAATTAATGTTATTCATTTGAGCATTAAAGGATATTGAATTTCTCGATATATTGTAATTAAGACGACAAACAGCTTATTAAAGCTTTTTTATCTAATTCATTAGTAAATAAACAATGAAAATGGTCATCACGTCGAAATCAAATTTATCAACGAGCTTTTTATGTTAATTCTAGAAATTATGAGAGAAGGCGCAAAAATTATGTTTAATACAAAGATATCAGTCAATTAATCTATAAACGATTGAAATGTCATGGTCACCATAAAAGAGGTTCAAAGATGTCAGATAGGGAATGGATGTTGTTTGTATAAGATGGAATGTCAGATTTAAAGGATGGTGTCAAAATGAGATGTAATCTAGACACAATAATAAGACTTTTTAATAAAAACATATCTATAGTTCTGTTTTATTTGATTTTTCGAGTACATAATAGTCTCGATGATTTGTCACCTATACCTACTTGAAATAAAGAAAGTGTCAAGATAAGCTGAAATGAAGGAATGTCTCTACTGATATTAGTGCCTTGTCTGATATTTTTGACTGCTATAGTAATTGGGGTTTATTGTAAATTCTATTAGGATAAGTAGGTAGACAAGATGCATAAGCTTGTGTGCACTTTAATCAAGGAACGAATATCTTTTGACGATTATACGGTACGAAAATTTTCTATTTGTAGTTCTTATAAATCCTTATTACAATTACTATCAAAATGGATCAATGTTGGCTTTAGAACTGGGATAGAAGCATCCTTAGTGTTACCGTTAACCCTTTCAAGAATATAAGCGTGAAGCTATGTTATGTTATGAATGAAACTTAGAACTGTTTTGCATCTTATTTAAATCGCAACTGGCAAGAGACTTATGCGCACGTCCCTCTAGCGACATCTTGTAGCAGGAAAGCATAACTGTGTTTGCTTGAGTTGCCAATAGATGGCAGTATGTACCTTTGTTATATTACTGTATTCTTTTTTACTTCCGATATAAAATAAATTAAAAATATGATTTATTCACGTATCGTGCATATTTTATTTGACAGTGTACCGGTTCGTTAATTTGAAATATCATTAAATTAATATACTAAACAGCGTAGGAATTTAAAAATATCTTCAAAATGTTAATAATATTTGGCAAAATAATATTAGCCAAATTTGTCAAACTGTAGAAATACGATTACCAAAATATAAGATAAAGCCGCATTGTTAGTTGGTACTCGGTGCTAACAAAATGAGACTATCTACGGTTACTAACATAAGTGTAAAGGGAGCCTTAACAATCTCATAAGTCTTAATTAGAGGGAACCGTTACATACATATTAAAGTACCTACGAGCACTATCGTCGTTAAGTATATAGGATAATCTGTAGTGGAAGTAATTAGTGTTTACAGCGACGCCGTTACGTTACGATTCATTTTGCGTAAGATTTATTTGTATTCTAAGATCTTCACTTTCGAATTTTTCAACAGGTTTCTAGAATCTTATATGTTAAATATATGTATGGTAGACCCTTATCGTGGTATGTACGTGATTTTTTTAACCCTTAAAATGTGTCATATTATTGATTTTTTAAGTGTTGGATAGAATATAAACTAGAATTATAAATATTAGATAAAGCTGTTCTGCTGTCTACACAACAATTAGAACGATGCTTTAACATACATACTACATAAAACCGTTCTAGAGTAATAAAATATACACTTTCCTATTCTTAGCCTGAGAGGAGCTACGTAGGATATTTTACTGATCGATATAGAGAAATAATTCAAAATATTATATCAAACTTACTTCACAGTTCCTCTATAAATTGTCAGTTACCAGCATAAATTGTGCAAACTTACATTAATCCTTGGGTTGCGAACTATGAATCATCATTTCAAGCGACCAAGAAAAGCCCCATCCAAAAACTATTTCGTAATAAGACATTCCCTGACCGCAAATTGCTAAGCCTAGTACACATAATAGGTAGTAAATCACCATTTACTGTCCTAGCTTACTTATCAAGTTGTTGCGTAGTTACCACGTCCCGTGGGTCTGTACTAGGGTTTAGTGTGTTCGGCGTATTTAGGTAGTAATAAACGTTAGGTTAACATAATTTACGTTTGATTTTACAGCCTTATGCTTACTCGTTAGTCGTTCATGATAGGAATTAGTACTTAAGAATCTGCCGAGATTGTTTTAATTTAATTTTCCTAGTATATTCTTGATCCTTAGGTAGTCCGACTGCTGAGCGTGAAGTCACGGGTTCGATTCCCCAGGTCGGGCAAATTGGGTTTTTCTGTATATGAATTCTCAGTAGCAGCAATAGGCTCGTCCCCTATTACATGAGACTTGATAACAGCAATGGTGGAATGTGGGTGCTCAATAGTAACCCTCTGCTTAACCGTTTTGGAATACAGGCGTGATGCTATGATTCTATGTTATATTGTTATGTCGTTTCTTTTTACCTGTTTTTTTTTATTTAATGTTTTATATCTCTCTCGTCTAGAAGGTACGTTATTTTGTATTTTTTTTAATATAACTCCTATATTTCTATCTGTATATATGGTGGAAAATCCGAAATTAAAGCAGTGAGGAAGACTTGTTTACAGTATTTCTTTATATAACGACTAAGGATCGACTCATAAAAATACAAATTTAAAAATGTTTAGTACTTAAACACCAACATAAAATTCAAACATTTGAATAATGTTCACCAAATGTTAAGACATGCTTACAGCACTACCAAGTAGTTCGAAGCTGATCATTTAAATTAACTAATCAGCTTTCATGTCATTAACATCACTCACTTGCCATAGTGGGACATTCTTAATTTAAAACACTAGACGTTTATGGCCCTAAAAAGAGGGACATTAAAATAACTGTCAAACAGTAGAAACTTTTAATATAATGAACTATTATAAATCGGGTAATTAACCATTTTAAAACCCTCAAACGTGGACTTATGTCTCGTTTCCTTGGCTTTTAAATAAGACGCTGGTGAAAGGAATTAAAAAGTGCCTAGAAAGCATTTTAAAAGTCACGATGGGTGTCGTTAGAATTAATTATCCTTAACTAAGCGAGCGTTCTCTACTGCATTAATTTGGTAAAGATAGTCTATCCTATAAGGATACAGAGAAAGAGGGTGCATTATTCATGATTCTCTTACCTAAGTATTAATAACAGCAGTACTCATTTATCAATACTTTAATAGAGTATCCAAGCCCTTTAGAGGCAAAATTTTTGTCTGATTCTAAAAGTTTAAAAGGTTACTGTGAAATTTACTCAAACATAGATAAACAGCCTTTGTCTGATCGTGGCGGGCTGCAACTGGGTTAGGTTAGGCTGCTTCGTAGACATAGCTTTCATTATGCTCACATCAAGATCTTTAAAATATACATTTTTAACCTGTTGTATAGTCTGCATTACTTCACCATCTTCTAAAATTGTAATCTTTAAATCTCAAAAGCTATCTACTAATAAGATATCAGGTATTTTTATTATCATAGTATCGATTTTTATAGCGCTGATGACATAACCTTCTCAAAATTGTGTGAAACTCATAAAATATCAAGCGCGGGCGGAACACGTAATAAGTCAGTTGATACCATCAGTAATAAAATTTGAGACGGTAAAATTGTATCAGTTCCTATCCGTTTTATTTGTTTCACTTGTGTAGATTGATGTGGGTATACTGACGCTTGTGAAGATCCTCCTCTCTGTTGAGACAACGAGGACTTGGATTGTGTAGGTACTTAATACTGTTTTTTCATAAGGATGAAATTTATATTCCAAAGCTGATGTTTCTAAATTTTGCATCATTATTACATTATTTGTATTAGCTACAGGATTATAAACATTAGTAATCTGCACACTCAAAATAATTGAATAAATGACATAAATCGCTGGGCACGAGCCTCAACTCAGAATGAGAATGGTTAATTCTTAGTCCACTACACTGGCCTCATGCTTGTTGGCTCTTGATACCATTGAGAACCTTCCGGAGCCCTGTCATGTATAAATAAAATCATAGTCTGATTCACAGACGAAATCGAAAAGTCGGAGGTGCCGGCCGGTTTCGAACGCAGGGCCTTCTGTCATGGAATGCAACCGTTCAATCGCTATTTAAAACTATTAAATGATTACTTATACGTTTAGGACCGCGTAGGGTATGCCTTTAGCTCCAACACATCGCCATAAAATATATTTTGTGTCTAAATATAAACGCTGTGTTGTTTACACTTTGCCACTCAAAAGTAACTTTATCTTCCGTAATAAAAGCATTACAAATCGTTAGGTAACCTTCCATGCTTATGGAGCGATGAAAATATTTTATATATTTATGGACCATAACAACATTATTGTTCTGTTGTAACTTGGTGAAAATACGTCGTGAATCATTTATATTGTTTGGTTTTGTAATAACTAGATATGGACACTGAAAGGTAACTCAAAATACTCGTAAATGTTTACAGTGTCACATTTTTATTGCCACAATATTATCGTCAATCCTGTGATCTCTAATCGGATGCACAGAGGTTTAACAAAATACTTTTGTATTTGTAGATGACACAATTACCTAGTATCACCCTTGGACTTTCAGTAATTAATTGACATGGAACTCAAAAAAAAATAGGTGAATAGTGTACAGAGCTGTGTTTTACAAAACGAGGAATTAAGTCGAAGTGTCATTATCACCAGTTTATCAGATATAATAGTGATAGCATGATAGCATTGTTTAGCTAAAACAAACTTTATTATCAATTTAATATTTCAAGATATTTTTACAGCATTTATTTTAATCACCAGACAATATTAATATTGTTTTAGTTAATACTGCTCCATATTACTCTTGACCTTTAATTAATTATTTACAGTCCTCGATATCAGAGTCTAATAGACTCATACAGGATCTTGAATTACGAGCTCCATGCAGACAAGATTACCTCGTTTCAATCTTGTAAATCCTAAAAGGTTCTACTATACAATTACTGGGATCGGATGTCCGTTAAATAACGTGAAGTTCTCATTGTTATGCTATGAGATCCTTGACTAAGAATAGATGACCGCATTTCTAGGTTAGACCGAAGCAAAACCTTAAGGATTACGTCATTAAGGTGTCGAGGACAACGATAAACATTTTTGCGATACAATAATTTCGTATTTGATTACTTCAAAGTTTCGGATGCATTAGGAGTCAAGGGTCACTGTACGTGAAAGTAGACTGGGTTTACTGATTTAACTACGTATATATTACCAATTTTAGACCTTAACTTTCATAAAAACTTACGTTCTATAAATGCTTCATAAAGATACGAGTCGTTGTCACTTTCATATGTATGAAAAGGGATGTCAATAGATTTTAAATCTATTTTGGTTATTAGGGTATAACCCGATTATGAACACGGGTGTAATATTTAAATAATACGTTCAAGGCATTTTATATTGAAGAACTCTGTTGAAAATAATTTTAACAATAGAACACTATGTGTCTGTAGATATGCACAAAACAGAACAACTGCGGCACGGCAGTTCTATATTTAAGCGCACAATTTCAGTAATTATCGGGAGACGACACAATTGGAACTGACAAATTAATAGAGAGGTTCGACATATCTCACCGCCAACTACTAATCGCCACTTCAACTGCGAAATGGTGTGAAAATTTGAACGTAGCTGAACGCTTCAAGGATTATTTGGGGTGATGTGGTCTATTTGAGTGTAATTACTGTATGGATGTTTGTTAGTTATATAAATAAAAATAGGCTTTCATGAATTTCATTAATACTTAGATAAGATTCTTTCTGGTTAGAAGAACAGTGGTGAATATAATATAGGCAGTTGCTTCTTTTTTGGCATAGGCGGTTTCGATAACTATCGTTGGTTCACAATCAGGGAAAAAATTGCAACATAGCAGACCGTGGAGAATTTTATATGCTTAATCTTATATACTTTAATTAATATAAGTTTTTTAGTTCCTTGTCGCGTATTTAGGATCATGTTCTATTTCAACTATCGGGATGCGAAGATCAAATTTGCTTAGCTAACTTTTGTACGTTGCCTTTTGCTTCATGGCCACTAATACCTTATAATCTGTGTTCAAGATATCGTGATGATTTCGAACCCTCAGTACAATTGCTGCCTGTATATGCACATTAACACTAATGATATTTCAGACTATTTTGTATGCAATTTTGAATTTTTCCTGCCATCACGATATCGCTGGCTATAAATCAAAGCGGGTTTGTATTCTGATTTGACTTAATGATTTTATTTTTATTTTATTGTAGTTGCAAGCCGGACCACCTAGCGTGTGGTGCTGTTGGTTCCTAGGTCATGTTATTGATGGTTTTTGTCAGAAACATCTCAGTTCCGGTATAATTTTAAGCGGGACTGCTGGCTGCAATAATGCCTGATAGTTAATACATAATATAAGATGTAATATTATTATAATAAATCATTAACAAATTAAGGATGGAGTTTCAGGTGTGACACACATAATTATATGCATATGGAGTCATAATTATATTACTTAAAGTAAAAATCGTAAGTATGAACAAAAAGACATAAGCTTATTTGTCCTAGCATACAACATCACTGGTTGTTCCATACAAAATCGGTAATAAAGCTTTATTGAGTTATTTACCGGTAATAAGATAATAGAGTAATCCTCATCGAATATTCCAAATAAGTGTCTGGGGACTAAAGATGGAGATTTACGTTCCTCCCCCTAACTTCGCACAGATTTTTGGCCAAATCTATTTTCAATTGATATTCGATTTGGTGTCATGATTGCGTTATGAAAGAGGGTGGTCAGCCGCCGTGTTCAATTTAATTCCTCTTTATTTTTATATAATAAGGGATTTGCTTGTACTATTGGGATTAAAGCTTTGAATAAATAGTTTTGTTCGCACTTAGATTCGGCTTAATATGACTGAGATATTTTTTCTTTACTTACGTTTGCTATTTGATATTAAATAGGTGCGCCGTAATTATTACCGTTTCATTTAGCACAATCAACTGAATCATTCTTCCTCGCAACAATTTTTTTTAAGACATCTCCTATTGCTGCCCTTATTTTGATACCATCCTACTCCTACCTCATGTGATGTGAATTTGTGGCAGTGATATTACTTTACGTTTTAAAACCATGACATTGTAACTCCAGGAAGTGATAATCAATTCATGGCTTGAGCGATCACCTTTTAAATTCGATTATTAATTTGTGCGTTTTAAGAGAATTAACTGTAGAAACGGGTTGTTGAGGTGCTTTACGGAAATACACTCATTCATTCACTATCTGTGCATAAGAATGATCCTTAATACTTAAATTAATTCTGAGCGTGGTACCGAATACGACCACCATAATTAAGTTTTAAAACCACTAGACGCATTACATTTTCTGTGGTAAGAAACGAATATTAAATCGTATCCTCCAGAATAAAAGCAATTTATAGTGCAACTTATACAGTTTTACAGTAATTCTTTTATATCGTTGCAGATGGACTTGCTATTGCAAGTTTTAAGTTGATATGATTATCAACTTGAATATGGTAATCATTGATATATCATTCAGGAGTCACGGACGCAACAATTTAAAGGGGGATCCAAGTAAGATTTGATCGTTCTAAAGAAAAACTCAAATTCATCCGTTCCTGTTCCTGTGCTGCCAGTACAGTACCATCACAAAAAAAGACTTTAATTTTTAGTTCAAATATACTTTAAAAAAAATTTACATGACCTGTTTACGTAAACATACACAGAAGGCTCCATTTAGTCGTTATTATCTACATTATCTCTCTAATATTATACCAAGTGGCTCCAAATCTTTCTTAATCCATGAATCAGACTTCCGATGTAACATCGTTTACCCCATAACAATGTAGAAGCTATAGTCGCTTATTGATACGGGTCATGTGGCGTCAAGTGCCAAGTTGGAATGTCTCCAAGTGGGCTCTCCATCGAATTTGGCAAGATTTCTGATAGTACCAGATGTCGCACACATACACCTGCAAAAGTTTCTAGCTGTTCCTAAAATGTTGGCTATGAAGGACATTTTATTTGTGTTCCCACTTTGATAGTTTGTTCTTCAATTAATTTCTGTCTTTTTTTTATTATAAAGTACAAATTTTGTATCATTGTTGCCCATTTTCCATGCCTTGAAGCGTAAATTCATACAGTATAGAGATGTGATTTTGCCGTAGTCTGTATCGACGCTTGTTTTAAGTAAAAGTAATAAAGTATTTGATTAAACATCGCTAAGTATTTTACGCAGCCAAATATCTTTTCTTAAGAACATAATAGTTATACATACATCATGCATCATTATTCTTATAACAGTTTCAAAAAAAAAATTCTTCTTTTATTTTTAACGAAAAAAAAAATCCCTTTAATATATGTTACTACATAAATATTTACTCCTTAAGTAAAGTTTGCCATCTCATGTCGTAAAGAACATTATATAATTTGCATAAGAAGTTTGAATGGGCAGGGCTGAAAGCCTCCAGTCGCGTCTGGCATGTGAATTGCTTTTTTATATGCGTTAATATTGACTCTCTTACTTACGGCTACCAGGCTTACATGAAGACCTTTGACGTTAGTGCTCCTATTCTTTATTAAGACTTTTGCGTTTCAAAGATTTATTCAAAAGGTTCTTCGATTAATATTATCATTTTAATTTCGTATTTATGTTTGAGCAAGTAAATGTTTTGAGTTCATTAAGAGACATTATTTTTGATTTTGGAATAAAATATTAAACATACTCGTACACACTTATTCCTGTTGTGTTAACATAAAGCTGAAAATTATAAAAGCTAGTTATTATGGGAAAATATTGTAACGGATTAATTGGTATTGGATTTTTTTTATAGACCTTTTAAGAAATGTTTGCTTATTTTTTTCTTAAGGAATAAATTTTGCTCAATCTATATTTTATGCACTTCAATAAGGCGATTTGTATTCTAGAAGCGTCGAACATTTCTCTAAATGTTAGTAATATTTATGATTATGGAGAAAACAGTAAAGTTTATCGCCATGAACGGACCGGAACCAAATAATCAAACGCCGAATAATATCAGGGCGATATTTTTCAAGTTTATGACGTCATTCGGTGGCGCCGCAACTGCAATTTAACGCGTCATTCAACTGGCGATTCATGATCACGATCAACAATGTTCGGCGATGTTCAATAGAGAATTGTCTTGGTGTTGTGTTCCGAACTAGGTTGCCTTATTTTTAAAGAAAATAGTAGGTAAAATGTTAGTCTATCTTATACTTCAATATAGTTATGCTGACGTTATACGTGTTTATGCTATGTTCCGCGTATTTTTTAGTAAAAGGGTGGAAGTTCGTATATGTTTATGTATTCGTAATGCCATTAAAATGAAATTAATCATCAAAATTTGCCTGTTTTCTAATTAGTTCTTCGTCAAAATGTAAAAAAATAGGCAAGAAAACAAAGTTTGTATTTAAAAGCAGAACAAAAAACATGACTTGCCTTAAAATTAATCCTGGGAAGCATATTTTTTTTAAACATACTTACCGATAGACCAGAAAATCAAGCTAAAATTAATTATTGAATGCAGACGAAATCCTGTTTATGATTCGAGATAAGAATTCAATTTATGCTTTTCGACCCTCTATTTCCGCTTCTGTTTTAAATCAAAAGCACCCCAAAAGAGTATTTGATTTCAAAGCGGATCACAATCAAGCTATCCCGCCCGCAGATATTATTGAAGGAAGTGATAAAAATCTATCAAAACAAATAAATTATTGCTGTTATGGGAACTGATCAAATAGTGATTTACGATGGAAGGGTTTTTGCAGCCGAAGTTGGGCTTATTTGTGTGGGAGATCTGAATGTTTGCTCATACATTTATAGCAGAGACTGGATGAAAAAGATATGATAAACAACATTGTGAATAAAATGGTGTATTTTTCATTGTTTTGATGATTTCATTCTGCTTCTTTACACCTTTTGATATCTGCCTTATTTGAAAACGAATTAATTTAATGAACCATGTCTATATTGTATGTTTTTAAAGATAGTAGACAACGCGTTAAAGTTTATCTTGAATTTTATTTACAATAGTAAAATCATCTCATCTAATACCTATCAAATATTCCTACTGAATTTAAATTGATCATCTGCATAACCTATTACAACGAATTTCACTTAAGTCCGTTTGATTGTAATACACACATTACACATACTGTATCACTGACCAGTAAATCACTCTATTCAACATACCCAGTTACCCAAACACTTACATTTCCTTCACAAATCCAAACGGCACTAACATAAATTAGAACAAAAACCTTTCCTCTAAGCGATCTGATATTGCCATTGTTTCGGCCGGGCTGCTTAGCATACGAGTTGTACTAAACAGTTCACGGGTATAAGAAGTATTGTACTACGTGTACACTGTACACCTTGCCTTACTCGACAATCTTGACAGACGAAGTAAGATAGTCCGCACACAACATATTTCACATCATATGATTTTAAATAAAAATCCAATAAATATAAACTTCAAAAGTTTTATCCCTTTATAATTTATGTCATTATGTTTTCTATTTAGAAGAGCATACAAATGTTTTGCGAACGTGAAATAGTTTGTTATACACCACTTTTCCTATTTGAATGTCTTGCGCTTAAGAGTTTTGAAGCAAATAATACCATGAAAATTCAGCACCTAGATCTTAAGAGTAGGTATTATACTGGAATACATATTGCAACTACGAATATACAGCAATATGGGGTGCTATTTCGTGCAAACATTCCGTGAATTGTGCAAGTTGGATTGGCCATACAAACTCCCACACGGGTCTTAACTGACAGTTACTTTCAAAACAATTACGCTTCCACTTCTTGAAATGTGATACACAGCTGCTGAGTTTGACGAATGTTTGTTGAACACAAATTGTTCATCAAAATGTTACGCTGGAAACAACTGAGAATCTGTCACTTGTGTGTCAGTACGATTTGTTACTGATTGGTCTCGTGGTCGCTCATAGCTCGGGCCGCTGCGATTTGTGAGGTTCTGGTTTTGATTGTCAGACTAAAGAAACTGTTATTGTGATTTTTCTTATTAAAAACTCAAAAGGCGACGTCTTTGGACAAATACAAACTTTAAATACGGTGCCAGAAGCACAAAAACAGGGATGAATTTATATAATATAAAATATTTCTATATCTTAGTAATTTAAGTAATCTCCTTTACCCTCTATTCATAGGATGGTCATCATTCACAAAATGCTCGCTGAATACTAAAACCTTGTGTCTCATATGCAGTGGAACACGTTCAGTCTATCAAGACAGACATCATCACGATTCAGTAATTTGCATATAATGACTACTTAAAAAGCAACTAACATGAATTGTATGGCTGTTAACTGAATGTGTATCGTGCAACTTGTCAACGTTCAATCTTTGATTACTTTATTGCCGGAGGATGTGGTGAGAATTATAAAGTTCATGAATTATTCGTAATCGGATTCCATGGTGTGTAGGTGGTCTTTTATACGAGAATAATAATTATAGTTATTTAAGGAGTTAGTGCTGCTTAGAGGGAATATAGATGAAAATTATGAAGCTGTTGATAACATCAACTTGCAGAATAGATAAAGACTTACTCAAGATAATACCGGTTTTCATGTTTTGTAGGGCTGTCTAGTTAGTTTGTCTTATTAATATTAATGTTTCTAAATTATTTATAATAGATCATTTTTATTGGTCTAAGGTGAAGTTTTAAGTTTGATCTCCGGATTGGGCAGTGTTATTAATTTATCTATTAAAAAATTCTCAGTAGCAACGGAATATTGCGTTTGGTTCGCCCCTATTACACAGGAAAGTTTTTAATTGGAATCAGGAATCTAATAAAATATTTTGCCTTCTGAACCGAACGAGTCCACTATTGTCCACTCATTTAAATAAAAAATCACACCAGTTTCACGCCACGTACTCGTTCCTACAAACATACCCTACATATTTGCAATTTGTTTAACAAAAAAGGCAGCGGCAACTTGTTAACATATGCATGTTGTTGATACCATAAGTACACAACTCATTTCCTTTCTCCGATCCGATCCGATGTAAAGCAAAATGTACGGCGCCGGTCTATTTCGGTGTTCTGCATTCTATACACGGTACTGAGAATTCGGAGTATTTTGTACCAATGCAGGTGCTATTGTAGTTTCGTTACATAGATTCCTTGAAGTTTTTCGTGAAATATGGAGTAATTTGTAAATGACTTACACTGCTTTTACTTTTGCATTTTCTTTTTAGGTCAATTTTTTTATTTAATTCTTTTGTTTACATAATTTTTTAGTTAACATTATCATTAATTTTATTTTGGAATAATTATCAAACAGTTCAGTAAACGTTGCAAATTGTAACTAAGTTTACAAAAGCCATTGCTTATCATATACTAACTCAACTTAATATTTATGTAACGGCAACTTTCAATTCAGTAGTAAATGTCGATAACTAAAAGCTATCAATTTCTAACAGCTCCTGCCAATCTGTAACACAAACATCGACCATCAACATTGTTTGAAATGAACCCCACTTGAAGCCAATCTAAAATGCCCTTTAAACTACAGCCAGGCCATTTTCCGCACAAACTTCACTCAATATAGGTTCACAATGTAATCCGTTGGCAGCGAGACCTTTTGATCCTGTCATAGGCTTCAAAGACACGAATGCACTGCATTGTAGAGGATTTCAACTGTTTAGTACAGTTGCGCTTGTAAGCCGGGATTAACCCGACGTGTCATGTAGCCACTAGACGCTGGTAACTAATTGGAGTGGTTCGACTAATGTACAAGTGCAATGTATTCATATGTCTACATAGATCTGTTGTCCGTCAAGGCTTTGTGTGGTTTTTATACCTTTGTTTCTGGGCTTTCATGGGACTTTTCGGAACTATTCCGCTGTCAGATCATCTACCTGTTCGCCAGTCTGTCAAGCATAAGTCGTTGGTTAACTGGAAAATAATTGACTTGTTTCAGACACGAAGCGAAATCTGAATTCCACTTTTGTCGAATTGAATTCGTATGTACATAATATAATATTTACGAAAATTATTTGTTAATAAATAACAATTAAAGTCTTTTTAAATTACCTGCTTCGGCATAGCTAGTATTTGATTGGTAGATATTTCCATTCGTTAAATATAGTTTATTATGATTCAGATTTAAAACCCAAATATTTTTATTTTTTATTTTTTTACAGCCGTTTTACGAATACATGCCAATTATATAAAACCACCAAAATATTCAATCTGCAGCAAATGTACAATTACACAATGTGCATACTAGTGAGAAAAATACTTACTGGACAAATACAATCGGAATTAAAATTTACTAAAAGAACTTTCCATCACTGCTTAAGAAATACAAAAAAAATCAAATTAAGAAGGCACAGAAGTAATTACGGTAAGAAAACCATTACATATGAAGGAGCACAATTATATATACAAGGAGAGTCAATCAATTGCTATATTTAAAAGCCGATTGAAGAAATATGTCTACGATAATTTCTTTTAAAACCGTTCGATCTCTGTTATAGGTTGAATCGTGTAATAGCTAAAACTAGTTATAATTAATAATTTTAAGTTTATTGTAAGTGAACTATGTTCTTTATAAGTAATAAAATAATCATTAAACTAAAATAAATGAACGTATCATAAAAGCCAAAACAAAAGAAAGACTTTTCTTCTTTCTTGAAAGCACAGCATTAAAAACCTACAACATCAAGAAATTCTATTTCTTCAACATCCATTTCTCCTTCCTGCAACCTTTTTCTTTCTTAAGTTTACTGCCAACACCAAAACAACGAAACCCACCCAATACATTACAGACCCACTCATTACAACACATTCACAGCCCACATATAAAAAAACTAAAAAAACTTCCAAACAAAATGTCGTCGGCTGCGTCACTCATTCGATAGCAGGCGTCGGTGAATGTCGCGTGTGCCGACGATTTACAGCAGCAATTAGTTATGTACCCGACGTACGACAAACGATGTAGGCTGACAAATGGTCGGCCAGGGTGCCTCTACCCGCAGACAATGGACGCACTCGATTCGGTCAATCATTCCGTGGTGAATAAAATTATGAGTCAAGCTAAAGACAGAGCTGTATAATGCTTTAGTAGCGTGTCTGGACAAAGTTCCTGTTAGGCTTTATTTAAGACCTTTTAGGCGCGCGTCAGACATTCATGCATGACGTAGATAGCAGGACAGGGCAGAAGTATCAATCGGAGCAATTTTGTTTTATAGGAGATTCATAAGTAATAAAATAATTGGCTCTGAAGCAGCTTATTTGATCATAATGTTTCATTGGTTTAGGGATCGAGAGTATGGCGACCTAACGTGAAGTCCTATGGTTGGATACACTGATCATCAGGAAGATAATGATATCGATTTTTTTGAGAAGATAATTATTTAGTGGTAGCCTAGAATTTGTAGTGTCAGTTTAGAATAGTAGCTTAGAATTTGTAATGTCTTCGTTAATAGTGCTTCTCTACCTAAACTTTCGGAGAATGATACACTATAGGTATTATGTTTCGTTAGTAGTTTAACTTTATTACCTATGTATGTAAAGTTAAGCTTTATCATCAATCATTAGATTTCAATCAAACTCAAGCGATTATATTAGATGAAATACAGAAAATCGTCGAGGTGTCATGCGCAATGACAAATGAGATCTATTAGACTAGTGATGAAATAGACACATTTAGCAAAATATATCGGCAGCGCGGCCGGCGCGAATGCCGAATGATATCAATCGTTCATTCTGATCATTTATTATTAACTGCTTTTGTCTGTGATTCCGTCTGGATTGATAAATTGTTCGGGTTTCTGAGAGATTATTGTATTTAGGAGATAGTAATTATGATATTTATTATACAATAAAAGTAATTTATTAATTTGCTACAGGGTATGGGGGAACGAGGTATGGTGTTCCTCCATTGGATAGGGAGGATCCTCCGACCAGGCAAGGTGGTTAGTTTGGCCGACCGAAGCCCGACAGTTGATGTCGGATATTCGTATATGTGTTAGAATCGTTGTAAACTCTCATAGTGCGATTCAGGGTTTGTCGTTGTAACTTCACTCCGATAGATGGCGCTTTACTTTTTGCCATGTTGCAAGTAGTAGTCGCTACAAGGGATTCAAGGTCTAGTTCATGTTTAGTTTCAGATTAGAACATCGTTATCCCACTTTCTTAATGGGGTAGAACACATCACGCCTGTATTCCCGAAGGAACATGCAGAGGTGTATACCCATATCTCTCTAGTGCTGGGGTGGGAACGAGCTTATTGCCAGGTACTGGAAAAGTTCCAAACTTTATGCTGCTACTCAGATTTTTTATACAAAAACACCTAATGACACTTAGGTTGATCCGGAAATTGAACCCAGGACCTCACGCTCACCAGTCGCGCTTGCGACCACTATACCAATAAAGCAGTTCCATACTTGGGTTATACTTAGATACAATATCACCCTTGTATTACTTAGGTAAAAAAGGACCCTTATTATATATATATATATATATACTACATATATACACCCATGTCCATCTATTGTAGAAGCCTTATTTACATCTAAACTCTTCATTAATCGTCAAAAGTCATTCAATGACGATTGTCTTGATAATATTTTTATTATCATATTTTTTTTTTTTTTCTCTATATGTTTTAATTTTAGTTATTTTATATAAAATTTTCTATTTTGTAACAATTAGTTATTATTTGTTTAAGATTTCTAATTATATTATTCATGTAATTTGTTTGTTAGACGCTAGCAACTTCAAATTGTAAATGTGCGAGTACAGTGTAGCCAGTAACTTTACATTTACTTGTCGGACAGTGTGGATTGTTGCACTCACTTGGGCCAGCATATCCTTCTGATGAAAGTGGCGTTGAGTACTGGATCGCTGGGTCTCCAACTATTGTGGCTGAGCCTAGCTACACCAATTATTCCGTTATATTAATACTGTTCTTCGTGTGTCGTTTTGCGCACATTGGCTTGCATTGTACTCGCATAGTCTTTACCGTTAAAGATTGTAACCAGTTTAAAACTATTATTTTAAAAGAGTATCCATGGAGTTTCTTGCCGGTCTCTTCTCCATAGGACCTACCCCCACTTTGGAACCGTGCACCTAGAATCACAACGTTTTGAAAGAGCCTGTAAAGGCCTACTCGAAATAAAAATATTTGACTTTGACTTTGATTACTAAGATAAAATTTAAACTTCATCATCGATCTACTTTATAAGTTAAAAAAAGAAATATGTGTAACCCACAAACGCATTATTAAGTTTATAAATATGAAAATTTTATATGCGTTACACTTCATCGCTCGAGTGTTGGCAATCAACGCCAATGGTCGTTCATATTGTAAACAATGGTTGTGCAAGCAATAAGAGCGCAATACTTCGCGAATAAAGAGAATTAATGTTTATATTAATATTCATTCAAACAGCTTGAGAATTTTAATTATTGGTTCATTTTAAGCTACCTGTTTTTAAAATCAATATTATAAAAATACAAGATTTAAGAAACGACCTAGATTTCCATTTAAGTACAGGTAAAAAGTGTCTCGTCAAGTTTTTGGTTAAAAATAATAAGTTTATCATAGGTATATGAACTGTTTAAATCAAGTACCTTCACTTAACGTGACGAAAACAAAAATCGAACGAAAAACAGATTTACGACGCCCATACTAACTGGAATCTCACCACATATCCACACTTAGAACGTGTCTACAACGTTTGACACATATTGTTTCGAAACAGCCGAAGAGGTGATAAATGAGAAGTATTCGCACTTGGTTGACATACTTCGGAGGTTCGGAGGCGTTTACTGTCACATACCCGCTGATCCGATAATGGATGACGCTCGAGATTTTTCCCGATGCTATTTTTGGAGTAACAAAAAGGCTAGACGAGTTTTGTATTGAGATTCATGGAATCCGTGATTGTATGTGGTCTTTTCAAATGAATCCACATTTTTATTATTTGTAATAACATCCTATAACATGATTTGTGTGACATATATTTATATAAACTGTAATTATATATATTTATTGGATGAGTGTGCATGATTGTGACATGTATGTTTGTAAATTATACCTACCTACGATATACCCAGGAAACATTTTAGAGTGGGGTAACGTTTCTTCGAAATAAGTTATTATATGATCACAGTTTTTATTACTCAGTTACAACTAAAACCTACTTAAATTGACAAATATATACGTAACTAAGCAATACCTATACATACTTCAAATTCAAATTCAAAGATTTATTGCATACTTAAATTCCTTTGTAAACTTTTCTACCTATCTTTCTAGTTTTTTCTTTTAGAAAACATTGCCCCACACTAGGATTTCTCCTGTATCGTGGGTACAGTTTACAAACATACATGTCACATGAACAAACAACCAGACCCGAAACAACTATCTGTAGATCATACAAATATTTTTTCCGTGCGGGTATCGAACCCGCTACACGTAGCGCAGAAAGCTAATCGCTTAGTCAGTGCGCCAACCGTGTCGTCAAAGTTTTAAAGTTGTTCGGATATTCCCGCATTTCCATATTCTAGAGTGCAATTTTGGACAAAGTTGTCCACTTAAATGCTCTTGAACCATCAATTAATTACAAAATGATTCTACTATCAATAGAATATTGAACAAAAATTAATGTAAACTTATTAACAAACACAAATGATACTATAATGATCTGAAACTTCATAATTTAATGATAATTATATGATTCTATGTACTGTCAATAACAATGTAATAACTGCTTTTCAATAGGATATTAAACACATTGTTATTTTGGAACATATCATAACAGAATCCAATTCAACGAAAATGTACCGCTGTTTTGCAATGAATTTTCAAATAAGCCTCGTTATTGGCGTTTGAACTGGAAAATTATAATTTTAACTAGCTATTCGGCTCATTCATTGTATGAACACTATGAACTATGGTAATGGAAACGTAGGGAATTAATGCATGATTATGTATGTACAGTCAGCCTAAAAAAGATGTTGACACCAAGTAGGTAATATAAACATGAATCTTGAAAAAGTATTGATTGAAATGTTACAATACGACCCATCACGTGTTTACAAAAGGGCCGCAATCATTAAAAAAAAAAAATGGCTACATATTTTTGAGATTGGCTGTACCTACTTAATAAACTCAAAAATTGCTCAAACTATGGTGGAAAGATTGGTCAGTCAGTCTGGTTCATGATGAGAATTAGTAATCAAGTACACTGTAGATGAGTCGACTGTACACTGTAGATCAGAGATCTGGTTGAACCCGGAAACAACTGGAGTCTTTATATGGTTTTAATGAGCATTTAAAGCGTTTTTAATGGAAGACTTGGGCATGTTAATCATTTTGCATATGCAGCCGCTGGCGGGCTGAGAGTCCATTATAATTATTACAGCTGTCCTGAATAATTCAGACCCTTTTGATTAATAATGTAAGCGCTGCAGTAATGTACCCAGAATGCTAAATGAACTGGTGAGATAGTTCAGAAAACTAGAAGATAACCGGTCGAGTTACCGCTTCGAAAACTTAGTCTTTGTTATGAACCAATAGCATTTGCAATAACTTCATGATCGACTATTCCAATGTCAGGGCTGTTATAATTGGAATTGTTTAATTCCAATTATAACAGCTCAAACTAAGCAGCAAACCCACCTTATTGTAAAGCCAGTTGCAGATTTGAAGCCCTAAAATAATATTCAAAGAAACACAGCTTTCTAGGGATTATTTCGTCAAGGCGTTTAGCAGACGGCGCCAAGCGTCACCAAGTGAAATATAGCTTAATTAGCGTTTACAAGGGACCTCATTCTGCATTCCCAAACACTCTTATTTTTGACAAAATAAGGTTGTTATTTGAATATCTCAGTTGTATAAATATTGTTCGTTTCGTGATATGCACGTGTTTAGAGCAAAGCGCAGTAAATCAAATGGACCATGGCGAATGAACGCGCAATCAACATTCTCTGATGTCTGACCCTTTCCTTGCTCATTTAGAAATGTTGTGTTCTATAAATCTTTAGCTTGTAAAGTTTATAGGTTCTTCTAGGTCGGAAACAAAATTACCTATCTCGTAAAATTAATGCGAATAAGAAAAAGAGAATACTAATACGAATACTAATAATACTAATATAGGACAGTTATTAGGAATAATTTCGTTTTATAATAAAGTAGGTACTTCTAATTATAGTACTAAAAGCGTTTATTGACATACACGATGTACTTAGCTTAACAATTCGATGTAAAGTTACTATGTTTTTTGGTGTTACATCTATTTAAGACAGTTAACGTAGGGAATATATTGTATCTAATTATGACCTAACTATAATTTAATTTTAAATAAAAGGGTAACGATAAATCTCGTGAGAACTCGCACACGTTCTCTTCGCGGGCGACCGTTAATTCAAAATTAAACCGCTTTGCTCCGACTAAAATTTTACTAGCAACGCCCTTTATTAAATGAAAGCGAAATTCCGCCCATCGCATCGACTCGTTCCGGTCCGTTGCGACGCATTTCGTATGCGCATTTAATGCAATCATCTAAGCTAGTGATCTGGAACCGTAAATATTTATGCGAACCCACTGGCTGGGCCGAAGCTGTCTAAATACTGGTCACCAATATTCTTGCGTTTAATTTTTGTTAGTAACAAAACTCTTTTTATAAATAGGTATAAAGGGATTTCGTTTGGTAATATTAGAAAAGTTGATAACGATACTGTCATAACACACTTCATAATCTGAGTTGATGTCTTGTATAATGAATTCGAGCCTATGTGAGGTGTATGACTACACGATTGGCGCAGTGGTTGAGCGATCGACTGCTGTGATACTTGTCGCGGGTTTGATTACCGCATGGAACAAATATTTGTATGATCTACAAAATATTTGTTTCACGTCCGGGTGTGTGTCCATGTAAATATTTGTGTTTGTAAACGCACCCACGAAACAGTAATTATTTCTAGTGTGGAGCAACGTTATTTAAAAAAGAAAAGAAAGAAAAAATAAATCTATAGAATTTTCAGCGATGGAAATGCTTTTTGTGTATGTCTTAGGAGGAAATTAAGTAGAATTGGTAACAGAAAATTTAATACTAAAACATACCTAGTTCACGAACTGTATGATCTAGTTTCACTAGAATTAAATTCACTTTTGGAATATCTCAACACAGAATTATAAACATTCATCAAGATTGTTTTATAGCTAATTAAGATTACAAATATAAAACGTACTATACTCTCTTAAAATATGGCCCATGCAATGTGCCATCCATTTGCCTTGGGGATCCAATATTTTCTTAGTAAATATTCTCAATTTCCTGAACTAAGTAATTCCTACGGTAATGAAGAGAGTGAGTTGAATAGAAACAATAATTGATATAGCCTTATTTTATGTGTGCTCGTTTTCAAAATGGTTGTATTAGGGAGAAAACACGCACTGCAGTGAAAACGTATAATCTTCTTTGCGAATTGGGCCTTTCATGTTATTATAAAGGAAGAAACAAAATAGCTGTATGTTCTTGTAATAAACAAGTAGGGATGATGTTATGAATATGAATTCTCATAACAATTTTGTTCTGAGTGGATTGAATCCTTTGAGAATGGATTGTTTCTTTATCCTGACATGTAAAGTAGTCGTAGAGATCTAAGCAATGCGCGTACGGGATATTATTTTCTTTGAAACTTTGTGTAAAAATCAGATTTAATATACTTTTTGGTAAATTGTGAAAAATAGAATTATCGTAGAAAAGCTTGTAAGTCGACTGGTGCAGGATGAGAATATGTCACAAAAATTGTATAAAAGATAAGTACTGAAAACATTGCTAGCAATAATTAATATACACGTTTAAATATTTTCTTTTCAAGCTAATCTTGTAACTAGACCCATTTAGTAAATCTTTTAAGTTTTGGTTAAAAACAAATAACAGTCATTTGTTTTGAAAGTTAAGATATTAATTTATCATCATCATAAAAAAGAACTTGAAAGTTATGTATTTTAAATTAGGATAAATCTTTCAAGACTCAAACAGATTTTACAAGACAAGTACACGACGTCAAGTCATATAAGTTAGAAACAAGTGAACTATAATGTTAAAGACTTGAAACAAAGTAAAGAACTCATGGAGGGCTTTAGGGGATGTTCCCAATGGAGACATGAACCTTACCATTGGTTCTAGTAATGAATTTCCTGAAATGCATATAAATTAAAAGTACCTACATGTTAATGACAATGGAAATAATAATGGAATGATAATAAATTTCTTCATAAAAATTACACGCGCTATTGCCGTGAAATCTACAATAATGTGGATACTATAGGATGAAGGTATTGAGAATATTTTATTAAAAGCTGTGTTTGCAATTATTTATAGCTCAATGAATTTTAATGTTTATGTACATTATTAAATTACTTCACTTTGTACCATGCACATTCAAGAGATAAGTTATCTTACAAAAAGTAGGTAACATAAGAAAACTCAAGACTGGTGTGAAGTATATCCAAAGCCAATACAAACAATATAACCATAAATCCGTTATACTGTAACCATTTCTCACAAAATTACGCAGTAACCAGCAACACACAGTAAAGGCTCTGAAAAGAGCAACTTAAGGTCTTTGACGACAAACTGCACTCGGGGCTACAATCGATAGACAATGGATTGTTTGGCTTTTGTTCGCAAATCGTAAAGCGCTCTAGACTATCTTAGAAGTTCTTTGAAAACGTTTCTTACACTGAAATGTATTGTGAAGTTTTGTTTTACGTCTTCATGACAGCGCTGACTTTGTAGTTCGTCGTTCAAGTAATTTTCTTTTTAGTTACGGTCCGGTTTGGTGGATGAATCTTATCGTTGTAAAAGATCTTTGTTTGCTCAAGCAAAATCCATTTTCTTCTCCAGCCTCTGAAGATAGATATGTAGATTATTTTATAAAACTTTTAGAATTCTAAGCGATATCAATATCTAAAATAAATTTGGCTGTGTTGCTTATTTGAAGATGTAACGTGATGCAATACTCGTGTATATTTTTCCAATGTCACCATGGCAAGTCGTATATTGTAATGATCACACAGATTCATTTTGGTGTTAAGTCCTCTAAATATTTACCTTACGTTGTTATTCACGACGCCTACAGAAAGAAAATTGCGTATTTTTTTTTAGAAACATCCTGGCTACCACCCTGTTTTCAATGCTTGTTAGAAATCTGGTGAGATAAAATAATTATATTTCCTACATTAGCCTTATATTAAGTAAACAATTAAAAAATTACACAGATCGATCCCATAACCGCTGCCTCACCCAAAATTCGAAATGCCAATAACAAGGCAGTGGAGTATAACACAAACAATCACGTCAATCTATCCCCTGCCAATGAGACATCTCTCAGGAGGAATAAAATAGCCTCATTTGCGACACCAATGCAATCCGTTTAATTCGTTACGCGGCAACCCCCCAACGATAAAGATCGAAGCGTTTGGGATTAAAAGAAAATTAAACGTTCAGGGAGTGATGTCAAACCCCATGATACGGTAACTTTTGCAAGTAAAAATATAGACTTAAAGAAGACTCTATTGTTATAGATTTAAGAGCTAAATTTTATGGAAGAAGGTGTAAGTATTAGTTGGTAAGATATCACCACAGACAGTGGAACTGATTCTAGCCCCTCAAGAATTTATTCCACGTTTGGGGTGTTCCTTTGGTAACGGCTGCTGATTGTGTGGGTTAATTAAACTGCATTATACTCGCTCTGTGCAATTTTGCAAGACCAGAACACTTATACAATCGGTCCTGCTAACGAATTTGAGTGCAGTTTCCTTTATATTTTCTTAATTGAGTCTGATTTAGGGATTTGCAATGTAAATTCTGTTTATACCGTATATTTTTATTTATTGTTATGGCGAATATAACGAGTTCAGTTCAGCTTGTTTCATTTTAAAGACCTTCATTTGTTTCATAATAATTGGGTGCACCTGCTCTACATGGACCGAGAACAACATCGGTAAATATTATTACTTGTAGGATTCCATTCTTCAATAATGAAAGTCGGAACCGATTCAAACAAGTAAGTTAATGATTTGATTTTGTGGACATGTAATTATGAAAATAAATATATGGGAGTTATTAAGGCAAGCAGACAAGGTTAGTAAGGCAAGACCTTGTGGGTAATTTCATAATTACGACACATGCAGACGGAACAATTAGTGAGGGCAAAATGATGGTATCTTAGTAGTAAGTACTTAGCTAGACACTCATTTTCCCTTTAGAGGATGAATTTTACAGCCAAGATTACATGAAATTGCTGGTTTACGTTCCGTTGAAACATAAAAATTACCTTACAATTTTAAAACTTTCTTCATAAAAAAAGCCTTAGAAAAGTAGTTTTAAAATTCAATATTCATGTAGGTAACGTTTAAATAATTTGAAAGTCAAATAAGACGGTGACGGCACGCGAGCACTTCACTATTATTGTACACAAACATATAGATTGCTCTACAAATATTTGAATGGAGCATAGTATGAAATAATCACGTATTTCTGTGTGCTGTGACGTAAGATATTATGTTTTATTTTTTGGGTCTAGGCTCATGATTTCTTTTCTATCGGAGTCAATATAAATTAGGGAGTTAGAATCGCTTGTATGTAAGAGCTAGTGCTTTTACGAGTTGACAGACAGTTACTACGGATAGGGCTGTATCACTATCAACTTTACAAAAAGCCTACAATATTCGTCATTCTAGAGAGCAAAAAACTGCACAGAGTAGAATAACCTAGATAACTGTATCAAAAATAAATTCTGAAATCTTGTTTGGTAAATAGTTTCCCCTGTAAAAACTCAATAAAACTTAATCTCTTACTTATCTTTGGCGATTTCAATTTTTAATTTATCAAAATCCCACTATACTTATGTCAACGGCAATGCAAAACTATGACGTTACGCTTTTGTATTCCAAACATTTTTAGAACAAAATGTCGTTTTTGACAATTCATAAAACGTAACTCATATGATTAGTAGTCATCTACCGTATTAGTTAGTATTCTTAAATACAATTAATCTGAGAGCTCATAATTATTTTATTATTTTTATTAAGCTACTCCAAAAGTTAAGAATTAATCTCTATGTCATATAACCAAATTGAGGCACCTAGGATATGTCGAGACTTCTGAAGGGCGTTTTTTACGCGATTGTATATGTTTCGTTACTGTAAATGCTCGATATGAACTAGTATATGAACGCAATTGAAATTTTATTGAATATTTCTGTAGCAGGAGAGACTATGCCTAAGATAGACTTCTTTAGAAGCGCAAGAGTTAGACTCTGAACAAATTGTTCCCAATTCTTTGTCTTACTTCAAAGATTCTAACCCAAAAAGGGCAAATAATCGCACTAGCAACATAATCGAGGCTTTACGTGTGATGTCAAGGAAATAGAACCTCTTTTTGTACGAAGATTTTCTTCAGAACTTTCAACATACATATACTCAGAATCACATGATTGACATTACCCTCTTCACCGCTTAGTACAAACTGCCGAACAAAAATTCTTATAAAGGCAGCATGAGTGTGCAACTATGTGATATTGATATAACCTTTGCTAAACTATGATTGATAGTGTGAAGCTGAATAGACCTTTATCGGGTATAGGTACAGGCTTATGACCGATTTGTTACGATATTAGAAAATTTATTGAAACGTCTTTAAGAGGTCTTTATTGTGGTCTAGTGGAACGTGTCTGATAGAGGGTCCAATGTGATTCAAGTATTTTCAATATTGTTGAGTAGGTTCACTTTCTCCATGAATCAACACATAATTATATTATATTACAATCACCTATGATAACATAAAGTGATGATTGTGGAATCTTAACACTGAGAAATGTTGATAACGATTGTATATTTTGTTAAAGTAGACTAACTGCCTCGATATTTAACAGGCACAAATAGAGCTTTAAAAAAATTAAGGAATAGTTATAATTTTTAGTCTTTAATTTGAATATGGAAAAAAGCAAAATCATAAATCCTCACCCATAATACGTCCTTTCCTTATTTAAATCGTTCTTTCCTTTATAACAAACACAAACACCGGAAAGTACGCTTACTCTCATTGCTTTAAATATTTGCACAAAAGGAAAACGTCCAAGTGACACAAGTGTCAATGAATCAGGAGTGGAGGCTGTCGAAGAAGCTGAGAAGGTTGACATAAGGTGTGATGATAGCTCATTAAGAACAACCCACGTTGGGCCAACACGCCCGCAAATATTTAATTTACGCTCGGGATATGAACGGAGTGAACACACGGTTCAGTGGTGACAGTTTGTGAAATGAGTGACATATTCATTATGCTTTAAGGTTTATGATCTCATTCATGTTTATTTTAGTCGTTTGTGATTCGAATTGAAAAGTCATTTTAATTAAGGTTAGCGAAGCATCTTCTCGATCAAGTCTTAATCTTCACTTTAATATGACTTACAAATAATCTAAATAACTCAACAAAAGATGTACTGAAGCTTTAAAAGGAACTGAAAGTAAAAAAAGTTCTGAATGTGTTTTCTATGAAATTAAAACTATTTCAAACGTTAAAATAACGGTACATGATGTATCTGGCCACATAAATGTACCGCGTTTATATTAAGCACCTACTGTTTAGCACAACGCCAACAAATTTGGACAATAAATTACCCAGAGGAACAATTAAGATAACCCATTTCATACAAAACTAGACCCCATGAATCACTTAAAATTCATAATGCACTACCGAATGTGGGCTGTTGTAATCTTGCGTTTATCTCACAGATTCTTAAACCTTGTTTGGTAAATATTTTCTTCGTACAGAAACGGTTGGATGATAAGCGTAATCTTAATGATGCAGTAATATGCCTAACAGACTTATGGTGGATTTTAATAATGTCTTTATCGGCAACAAAACACGTCTTTCTCTGGTTTGTAGGTTAGTTGCCGTTTTATTGTGGGAGATAATTTGTTTTATCGTCAGATCTTGGATAGTTGCGTATACTTTTACTGGTGTTTTGTTAAGTTTTAAGTATGTTTAAAGTAGGTACTTCGTATTCTTGGGGCTGTAGTTATTATCCTCATTGTTTACTTGGTTCTTTTGTTATTTTATATAGTATCATACATACATTTCTGTCTCTTATAATACAAGAACGTCTGTATAAGGATTTTATCTCTTGGTTCATGTATGTAATTATAATCAGCGTAGATCGTTAGGCATATAATGTTCTACTTGCTGTTTACAATTTATGTGACATATAAATTAATTGAATCATATAATATTGATGGTTAATTTTATAGATAAAGTATTTTTTTTTATTTCAACCCCAATTGAAATCAAGAGACTCGAAGTGCAAGTTCCTTTGTATTCAAAATTATATGATCCGAATATTGATACGATTGACACCACTATTACAAGATCGCCTTGATATCGCCATCGTAACTGTGAATTATTTATTATTTGTGATTAAGTTCCCACCTAAGCACTACAGACGATTTGAGAAGGCAGGTAATATTATGAAAATCAAATAGTTAAACTGGAGTGTAAATCCAAAAAAAAACTAAATATTAAGTGTGAATCAGTTTGGAATTTAAGTGTTTTCTTTTGCTGCTTGCCGACTCATCGAATGATGGTAAACCACTAAAAACGAGTCTATAGAGTGCAAAAACGTGGGTTTTTGTCGTTAAGATAATAAATACATCGGAGAACCAATAAACGAGCGATGATAGCAATAAACATTGTCACATTAACATGAACACAGGAGTTGTAAAATTTGATACTCTTGTCGCTACACTTCGAAACACCTCTTTTCACACTGACTCATACAATGCGGTTGCGATCGCAGGTCAAATATTTGATCTCGGTAAAGAATTGCTACAGTAATTCTTCGAAAGCTTATTAGAAACTTGATAATTTATGAGGGGCATTTTTTAAGGTTTGTCTCCGAAATCGTTACTGTGTCACTTTTGTAATATTTCGTGGGGATTTGAGTATTACAATAAATGATAGTCTTTGTTGAATTATAATATATGTCATATTAACCTCTTTATCATCAATGTTGTCACACTTAATATATCTAATTTAATGGAAAGTATTACTAACGATTACTTTAAGAAGTAACAGTAAACCGTTGCGCTGGCAATAGTTGCATAGCCAATTATAATTATTCAAGAAAAATTTGACAGTTTTGCTAGATGAATACCGATCTACGATTACATGAAAATATTGGTATCAATATATTTCTTATTATATATTATTATTATATACATATATCTTATAATTAAATAATTAGGAGGTTCTTTCTTTGCACCTCACAAGGATAGAGCCTCCACGAACCCTGAAGTCGTCTGGCGCACCCTGGCAGCTTTGAAACATTCTATGCCGATTGGCTAATATCTATACTATGGCATGAAAGACACGAGAAGAAGAATTATTTAAATGATATAAGAACTCAGACTCCTTTAATATAGACTGATCCATATCAGTTCTAGATAGAGAGAAGTGGAAAGGGAGTAGGGAGGCTTTGCCCTACAGAGGTACAATACTGGTTTAAAAAAAATAACTTATAGTAGTACTGAAAAAAAAAAATATTGGCAACTGTGGCTTTGCTAAGCTGATGAATAATAGCGATAATAAAAAAAGTTGATATACCATTTATTTCGATTATTCTCAGAACCGTAAAAACACAAACAGCACTACATTTATAACCTATAAAAATATATCTACTTACACACCGCGACCACAAAAATGTATCGCGGAATTAGTCACGCCTCTTAACTCGCTGTCAATAGGTCAGGACCAGTATTTGCTTACCTATTGTATCTGTCTAAATTTTTTACGGTATTAATTTTATATTACGTTGCTATGGTTTCTGCGAATATATTTTTTGTTTGAGTTTCTTTAAGATTTGTGTGGCTTTTAGTTGCGGTTGTGTTGTGACTTGTGAGTCGCACGCTCGTTTGATTAATCCGTGAAACCCTTGCTGTAGATTTTTTTTAAGTTTTTATTTACTTTTTGAATAAATACCGCACAACATTTCTTCTGTACGGTTTCAGTTGACAATCTTTAAAGGTGTCAGCATCCCAAAAAGTCTAAGTCTAAACTTTAAGCATTAGTGTCTCCGAGTACTTGGGTGGCGGAGGTCAGATGGCAGTCGCTTCGTGTAAAATACTGATATTCAGCCGCAACCGGTCAGACTGGAAGCCAACTCTATTGTGGTTGGCAAAAGGCTAGGTAGATGACTGATGGTTACAGCTTACAGATACTAATTACGTCTGAAGGTGTCAATCTTTACATTGGATGTAAGAAGGATGATTGCAACAGTTATCCTCTAAAGTTCTCGAGTGGCTATTTGAACATGACTCTGAAGACCAACCGATATGATGATTTACCTGCAGATGGTGATTTGACTGAGGAGACTGCCTGTACAATCAAGGGCCTTGGCCTTTTTGGCGTTGTTACTTGACACGATAAACAGCGAGTAGCAGTCAGAGTACTTATGGAAAAGGAAACTTGAGAAAAAAAAAAACAGTATAAAAATCTCAATATCGCTAAATAATTCTAAATTCCATAATCACGTAAGCAAAATCTATATTTTCCCCATTTTTAATGTAATAAAACATAAATATGTAAAAATGTATAAACTCATAGAACAACATACTATCGAGCTATTACCGACCAATTTCACATGACCAGCATGTTAAAACTGAATGTAATTACGGACCAATCAAATTCCATAACAAACCAGCTCTGATCGGCCGTCGTTATCCCTACACACGAATTATTTATTACTACCGTTTAATGGAAGAGACTAGGTGTGCCACGCCATTCTGTTTTCCGTTTTCGAACTTTCGTATTTTGGTTATTAGATCACTTAAATTTCAAAAATTAAAGTTTAGAATGTAATAGTATTGACAGTTATGGTATAGAATAGCAATTTTTTTAAATCTCATGTAATATAATTTTGTTTAAAAAGTAACGTTTTGATTCAAAGCTAAGAAAATATCAGAAAAGATAGGAAAGAGCTCTCTTCGAGAGATCCTCACGATTTTCTACAATGACGATATCACTAAACCGAATTGAAAACAAAAAATAAAAATATTTTTAGAAGTAAATATTTTTCCATCTTTTCTATGACTACACCTACATACCATCAATATCTACGAAACTAAAATTAACTCCTAGTTAACCAAGATCGACCACAAGCCAATTATGAGTCCTTTTAAGGTCCAACATAATATTGTTACACTTTATTACGTTAACGTGTATGATTTATTCATCTTTCAACGTGCCCAATAAATTCGAAAACTAAATGTTAACCACTGTGTTATTAACGTTTCAATGTGGATTTATTGTATTTGTTTGATAATAAATATGAGTTGTTAACATGAGTGCAGTCTATAGAAATAAAGAATACAAACTGAATATGGCTTACAGTCATTCATTTAGGACCTGCGCAGACCAGAGTCAAGACTGTAGTAACATTACCTTTTTGAGAAAGCTATGAAGGTGAACACACTTGGAACAATACATCTAATAGACTAAATTGTCTTCTGTCGAAGAGAATTGTCTCCAGTTTGTCGCATTTGGTAGCAAATATGTCAAATAAACGTCTTTTGGATCAACTGACTGTAAAGAGCGCGCGCTCAATTTATTTTAGCCATATTTGTGGCTCTAAATGTAAGTCGTTTCTAATAATTATTAATGTAATTATAAAAATCTAATAATGTCCTTTATTTGACCACTGTATATCGAGCGTGGGGGGAGGGGCTTTGGATGAAGTCTAATATTATTATACCTATGTTCTATCTATCCAAAATTGATCACTACTCAAGAACATAATTAGTCCAAAACAGTAGGTCAATAGGGATTCCTTATCTTTACGGCAAAATTGGGTGTTACAAACGATACTTAAATGTTAATGCTATATTAACCACATGCTCAGTATTATTTAAAAGGCAAGACCTCAGCATGGCGTGTCTCGTTTAAATGTTCTGAAGTCTACAGTAATAATTATACGGGCTAAAAATTTCGCCTGGGGTGCCCACCCGCCGCTCTACGTCAGTTTAGGTTCGGTGTAAACTTGTAATTTATTTGAGAATGCATTCATTATGAAGAGCTCAACGGCTCAACCTGTTTGTATTAGGCCTCTTTATTTTTAAAAGTCGTTTTGTATTATTTATGTTTATTATTTGAATATTAGTTTGTATATGTATATGTAATAAAACCTTGTTAAAAGTATAGGTAAATACTTAAGGTGTTTACATTAAGAAGATTTGTCCAAAAATAATACCTTTTGTTTTTGTGTGTTTAAAGTGTATATACGCTTAAAGAAACAAAAATGTATCGTATTTCAAATAAAATAAAGGAATAACGCCAAACTCGTAAACTTCATTTAAAAACCGAATAAAAAAAAAATGAAAATTCTGTTTTCTAAAATTCGAATACATGTCGCGCCATCTATGGAGTGAGTGTTGCATCACGTGCACGCACAACAACCTACACAGCATGAATGTATTGTAAACATAACGTTGCTCACGAATGCACCCATAAGCTACGAGTAGCTTTCTTATTGGAGTAAGTTTTTAAAGTTATGAAACTTTAAACGCTTACTCCAATAACGTGATTTAATTTTCGTTTGTTCCGGAATATTAGATGACAGACATGTTAGGAGTATTTTTAGCTATGCTTGATTAAAACAGTGTTCGAAATGTTGTTATTCGTCAACTTTTGTATTCCCATAAACTAAATTATAGTAATATAAGTTTATAATATTTGTGTAGGTATAACTCAGCTCGAGTTATGATTATAAAATCATTAAATATAACTCGAAGTAAGTCAATGGAGTAATAAATAAATAAAGACATTACTGATATCTCTCGTCCCAAGATTTGCTAAGCGTAAGTTAATTCGAGTACCAGTTCGGACATCGTACCACTAATTCCTCAAAAGTAAAACTATAGGTAAGAATATTTTCTAGTCCAAGGTTATGAATTTTAATAAAGACTCGCTTATTGGAATATAGCTAGGATCTAGTACACTGTTTCTAGTAAGAACAAGTACTAAGACGATTATCAAACAGTCATCATCGCAACTGTTAATGACGTAACCTTTTTCTGGTGACCGACTCGTGTTTGTTGCTTCTAGATTCCTCGTATCCTATTCACAACACAAATCCAGTCACTAACTACATGAACAGCAAATTAATATCAGCCGGGACGACGCAAGTACGTGAGGAGTGTACAAAGTTACTATTAAATTAACTTAAATAGCTCCGAAGTGACCCAAAGAATAATTTACAGGGGCTCCTTCCTAATGAAGAATAGTGCCCTCCCGACGACTATTTGTACTAAACTTGAACCATTAAGATATTATAACCTTGATAACAGACTGTTTATATGCCCCGAATGTTAAGGAGTTTGGAGTAAAAACAAAAAGGAGGTGATTAAGATGAGGAGTTACTGCTTTTGTTTTTTCGTCAGGAACTGTAATGGCTTTCTCTATAAAAAAGTTAATGTGAATGGAGAATATGCATCCTATTTTTTCTCGTGAGTGTCGTTAAAGGCAACTTTGGGATGAATGCTAGGTTGGCTTGTGGGTATTTAGTCCGCGCCATAACAAGTTCAAATGGCGAAAAAATCAGTGTATCAAAGATGATAACAGAAACTCTTCTATCGTGTCGGAATAAACTCGTAAATAGAAGAAAAAAAAAAACAGTCCTATTGTCCAAAATCTTTAAGGGACTGAAGTATTTTCAAAAATTAAAACTATTTTCAAAGTGAACAGTGAACTAGATACACAAAATAACTGTCATCAATAAAAAGAAAATAATAATACCTTATTTATTATTCAACCAGTTAAAATTATGAAGTGTCATCAGTTAACGAACAAAATAACTCATGAATGACGTATTGAAATCCGAATTAACAATAAATAACGATCAATTTCCCACCGCCATATTTCATTAGAACAAAGCGCTTCCAAGCTCGATTTAAATGTCGAAACAAACAATTATAAAGCGGTTATCATACAAACATCGTAAATTTTGCCTTTTATCTGTTTCAACTTTAAGTTACTCCGTCAAATAAATCAATTGAGTTATCTATGAACGATAGAAAATAATTAGAAGTTGCTTAATTATTCTGGTTTTTGTCGTGCGACCAATTGATATATAAACTTGAGATGCCCTTCTAACAATTCAAATACGTCCGAAAGAAGTGAGCGCACAAATGAAAATTGTGTGCCTGTGTTATTTAGTTTTATATGACTTGTCATCTATTATGCGGATATAGTCTCACTTCATGTGTTCTGATGGCGTTATATCATGATTAGTCAGTCAGTCAAGGCGCGCCAGACTTATCGTCGTACAAGGCATCGTCATTCGGGAAGTTTGTTTATCCCTCGACCTCTGGGGACTACTTTGCGTAGAACTGTGCATCTTGGGTTTTTATATCAGTGATTCCTACTTCTAAGATAAAGCACGTATCGAAATATTTAGATGTTTTATTATCCGGCAATTATGGACTAATTATTTAAATTACGTCTAACTGTGAAGATTATTGAATGGTTTATTGGAATAAGTTTTGAATAGCTTGATGACTTAATTAAGCGGTTTAAAGTTCTCAATATTATACTTGATTTATTACTCAGACTTGAGCAAGTAGAAGTTTAGGTAGGATTTTATTTTTCTGAGCATTTACTAAACCACTTGATATTATAAAATACTCAATAAATATTGCCTACATAATTCTTAATAACAAACTACAGAAACACACAATATTATTTCAATAAACTGAATATAAATATTTTATAGACTTGATAAAGGAATAAGAAAAGGAAAGGACTATAATATGTTTAGATACAAAGTTCACCGATGTGTCTAGACGGTGAAAAAGGCAATAAAATCTTAACACACCATTAGACGCAAATAGGATATAAAATGTATTGTTGAAGCAGTTTCACTTTTACCCAATCGTCTCTGATTCAAGTAAACAATTGGTATATATATATGTATGTAGTAGTTACACTGCTCTATTATTTCAGACAAACTCTCCTTGACCCTTTGAATCATAATAGGGAGGGATTAAAGACGGGTTACGGGCTTTAAATCCGGCAGCGGCCTGATTCAGAGACAGTATCGCTTTTGATGAAGCCATTGAGCTTTTTGACAAGCTTACATAATACCGAATTAATAGACATGCAAAGGAGAATACTCCATAATCCCTATAGACATTGCAATTAATCTTGCCATGCACCCATATAAATATACATATCCCTTCGTCGGATCTCAAGGTTTACAATTAAGGAAGTCCCGAAAAGGGTCCACGCGATCCCCATAGCATAGCGTTTCGGGACGACATGTAACAAGAAGCTTAGATTTCTAATTTACGCCATCCCGTTGAGTCCACTCGTCTCCCCAACGTCCACTTGTTCATTTTCAAATTGTTCAGAGTTTGATATCAAAGGAGAAAGTACTCCTGTAAAGTAGTCATCCGATATAGGATTTGGGTCTAATGCGCAAAATCTTTGATCGTTATCAAACACTTATGAAATTATAGGCTTCGCTCATATTAGTAGTTTATAATGCTATTCGCTTTAGATTCGTATATTACGTGTTGATACATTTGCTATAAGTACAAATTATTTGGATTAAAGTAAATTAAATAAAAAATTAACGTTCGGTATTCCAAAATGCAGCTGTTTCAGTTCATCTTCAGTTCAAAATAGCCTCTCTATAAGTCCAACATATACGATCGGGTTTTCCCTCAGGCCGCATCTGACTGGATAGCATCCGTCGGCTAGCGACTCAAACAAAGCAAAAGTGACACGGTCGTATCGTGTTTGCCGTATTCACGTACCCATTTAAATCAAACTGTACAGACTGGCCTGTTCAAATTAACCAATGCAACCGTAGCTATAGCTGCAGGAAGAACGTGACTTTTACCGACTCAAAATTCTTTAAAAAAAATGCGGAACATAATAATATCATGGATTAATATTCTCATGATCCCATTCTAATATACCCCGGTAAAATATCCTTAATACGTCACATATTACCGTCCTGTTCTGCCAATTAAACTCATATGTACTTTTAATTACAAAAGCAAATGTCTGGCAAATAGGTCGCCAGTTCAAACAGCCCTGCCATTAGCCCCCAATCACGAATAGGGTAATCGCGTTAATTAATGCCGTCCGTCATTTTGCTGCCACGTATTTTCCTGGAGGACCACACTGTTGTGTGTAGATTATTGGACAGTATTTGGTGCGTACCCTTTGTCCTTATCTGAAAATACGGTGACTTTGAGAGGGTTAAATAAATATATTTTTAAATGTGATCAAACTTCGAGCTGTCCCGTTTAAATCTTTTGACTGAGTATTATTAAGTAGTAAAATCAAAAAGTTACAATCCGTTGTTTAGAAACTTTCATTAGGACAAAATAAAATCGTGTGAGAAGTTTGTGAGAGTGTAGCCTGAATCCACTCAGATGACCTGAGGTGGCGCGTTTACTAAATTTATCCATTGTTAGAACAAAATCATTATGTTCTAATTCTACATAATTGTACTGTAATTGGAAGAATATTAGAAGCCTAAATAACTTACTACAAAAACAATATTTTACAATAAGTAAGCACTGTTACCGATAACACCTATAAGTCACTAAGAGAACTTTTTATGTGCATTTTATTGCCGATCAAAGGTCATTATAGTAGAAATTATTAGCAATATTATCAGCATTACACAATTAGTTAGCTGATTTAATGACATGCATCGTAAACTATATTGCATTTATAGAACAATAAACAATAATGACAGTAGATATAACAATAATGTAATTTAATATGCCTTTATATTAATCATAAAAATAATTGGGATTCCTCTTAAATATATCAACATCAAATTCTGTTTACAATGTTTATTGGTTCTGTATTAAATAATATCTAATATATGCCGTCACACTTCCTTGTTATGTATGATTTAGCTTTTATTTTTGCTCTATCTACACCTGTTAATCTAGCGGTTGAACGCATACTTTCCATGCAGGAGGATCCGAGTTCGAAAACGGCCCGCACCTCTGAACTTTTCGAACTAATTTATGGATCAGAATTTGACTGTAACGTGCGCGAAAAAAATCTTGAGGAAACTTATACAATTGATAGGATTCCATAAAGTTATTGATGGTGTATATATGTGTAGTCAGCCTACTAAAATTTTAATATTACTTTCGTTAACGACGAAGAAAAACATTGTGCAAAAATATTCACACAAAAAAGTTTTCAAAAAGTTCTCGATGGTGTCTGTGGTCCGCTAACCTAGCCAGCGTGGTGTTATAAGCTCTTACCTTCCTCATTCTGAGGAGAGGCCATTGTGCCTGTGCAGTGAGACAATTATGAGCTGGATTTCAAATAATTATATCTGTATTGCTTATATACGACTAAAAAAGGAATGTAGCTTCAATAACGACAGGATTCATGACCCGCTTCCTGCAGTTGTCTTTGAAAACTTTCTGGGCGACAACTGTAACAAGTTGATGCTGTTTGCTGGTTTATTTTAGTTCGAACTAATTTTTAAAACAATTGTTAATGCCACGAGTCATAGCTGTCAAGTATCTAAATATATCCAAACCGAATGTAAATTAATAATAAACAATTATTTATATAAGCATACAAGAAAGTAATATATCGCGTAATATATTTTAGCGACTTCATTGAAAAAAGAGCAGTTTACAAAACTTACACGTTATAGGCTAATAATATTTAAGTGGCATTGCTTTTCATTTGCACTTAGGTTCAACAGAGACTAAAAATTTCAAAACAGATTTATTTTTTATTTTCACAAAAAAAAGTAAACTTAGTCCTTTGAGATTTTTTTGTTTAGCGCAGCGTCAACCGAGCGCATTATTATAACAAACAAAAGAAACACCTATAATAATAACTCTTTACGACCGACCTCTCACGTTACAAATTCAATTTTGTTCTTTAGTTGCGACAAGCTCTCTCGAGCGTCGTATAAACTTTAACGCATACTTTTAAAATAACCGCCAACTTTCATGTTTGCATCAACTGTTAAAGGAAATTGAAACGATTTATTCAACCAAGGTTATTTCAAGAGAGGTATTTTTGAACATGAGGTACTTTGCTCGGGTTGTTGTGTTAGAATTTTTTATAGCCTTTAGCTAAGCGGTAATAGTGGAAATAAAATCTAAAGCCTGCTTCACACTTTGCAATTTAGCGCGAACGATATCGTAATATTGGATAGTCGAATTGAGCATAAGATAAAATCGGAGAAACAAAAGTTCATTGATTATAAAAACCAAAATATAGTTAGTGACGTGCCTATTACACGTACGGATTTTATGGTTTCCAAATGCGATGATATGGCGAACAATATGCGATTATAGTTCAGAAGATAATTATTGAGTATGCGTTAAAAAATTTCTTCAAACATTTACTATAAAATCGCCTGAATATATTTGCCATTTTTGTTCTGTGTAATATTTATATTTGAAAGCTATCAAGAAGTACGTTTTCTATAAAAATACTTATATACTAATAGTAGCGTATTTTTATAGAAGAATAGTCTTATGTTTCTCTCAAAAACTTAATGTTTGATTAATTCCGATAAACAGTTCAGAAATGAAACACTAAAAAGCACAGCAAAAGGTTTCCACAGACCATTATTTCCAACATATTCTTTGAACCTACAAACGAAGCCAATACGATCACATAAAGCATTTACAGATTAGGCGTGGAAATGGCAAATGAATCCCAGGACTTTGTTAGGCACATATCCTGTTCTCCGTCGCCGGATAACTTATCACGCTTTAAATAAATACAAACAAGACTAACGAAGTGCCGAAGTAAAGTTAAAAGCGTCTGGTAAGGAAGGAGTTAGTTCCCTACTACTGGTTTTGTATGACGTTGTTGTGTATGAAATTGTGAATCTATTTCCTGGTTTTAATTGCATTTTGTACCTGGGAATGAACTTGTGGATGTTTTGGACTGGAATAGTGAGTTTTAAATGTTGGTAGGGTATGTGTGAGGTTAGTCAGCTGCAGCAGGCTGTTGTATTAGCAGATGTAGAACAGATAGAGGTTGATGTTTTTGTGTGAAAAGACACTGCTAGAAAAACTACGAGAAAGAGTACCTAATAAAGAGAATGTATAGGACACGAATTGCATAGAAACGATGCCTAGGAAGACAATGGTTTATATGTTATAATCAATAAAAATTAATCCAACGGCTTTCACTTTCAATTTTATTAATTAAATAGAAACAGTGCAACTTTTGCAAAAGTCCTCTTTCATCCAAAACCACGAGGCAAAAGCATACCATTCATTAAAAATAGAATACGGTAAACGGAATTAGTATTTTTTTAAAGTTGCTCGTAGTAGGGGCATAGAATTTATTAATGTTAACGAACCTCTCGCCACTCCATTAAATCATATCTGACCGAGCGACTAAAAATGTTACTTCTGGCGACAAATAGCTATTTTTGGAGCCAGTTTCATTTTCTTGTAAGTTTGGCTTCGGATATAAAAAGGTGATTTTTTTTTTTTAAGTGTCACAGGAAATGATTATTTTGACGCTGCTTAATTGAATTGTGTGGCTACTGGCTGTTTTTGTTGTGATTCGAATTTGATTGAGAACTCAATTACTCTGTTGATATATGTACATATGTATAGAATTTTTAATTCGATGATAAAATCCTTGAAGTTGTTCAGCATGATTAAAGATTTATAATAATGTGATTGCTTAACAGAAATGTATAAAATTATTTACTATTATTGATTTATTCCTACAACGAATAATTTTAACGTTAGTTAACTTTCTGGTTCTAAATGAGGCTAAAATATCTCACAAAAGATAAGTCCTGTTGGAAAAATTTGAAATCACTGGTTATAATGTATAATCCATTTTATTGATATTGTAATATTCTAGCATCAAATCCATGCATTTCATACAATAAACCTATTAAACTTAATGAGCCCACAGCTAAATATAACTTAACATTTTTGTCATCCAACCGAATCGGCTCGCGTTTGAACAGTCAACCACCCACACCCATTAGCGTTAGTTGTCATGTATTAATGACGAACTCTGCCTTTCCAATGTTTACGGTGATTTAATTAAAATTTCTTGATAAAGAGACACATTTTGCTTTATGACGTCATCTTCATTTGAGGTGTTTATATTTTGGTCTTTCGGTACCTAGAAGTTGATACCTATCGACAAAATGATAGATGGTGGTGTGTGTTAGGTTATTGGTATTTTATTGATTCTAGTCTTCTGTAGTAGTCTTGTATCCTATTCAATTTTGCTGGTTGGTTCTCACATACATATAAAATCTTATCGCTATGTCGTGGGAAGTTAGGCCATAAAAATGTAATATTTGATTTCGATTTAATCAATTGGTGTAATTGTCTTGAAATGAAAATTATGTCACGCTTATAATCTCTTACAATTAAATAATGTCATTAAAATAGCCTTCAAAATTTTATATCAATGCAATAAAACCAGATGCGTAGGAGTTTGAAATGGTTTCACTAATAAAATGAAGCGCCGACGTCGTCGAGTTTTAGTATACATTTCAAGTAATAAAATCACAGTTACTTAATTTTCTCGATGAGATAGATTACTAATAAACAACCTTGTACATCTATTGACCTTTAGCCACAATAAACTATTTAATTTGTTTCTGAAGTAATCTCATTCAAGTAAACTCCTATGATTTTATAATTTGTAAATTTTCTTAATTTATAAACATGGGAGTAAAGTGCGATTAAGATCTTATGATAATTAAGATTGGAAATCCTAAACCAGTGCAAGAGATAATAACATTCGGTTAAATATTCAAACCCAGCCCGCACTTCTGACTATTCTAATTCATGTAGTCAGAATTTGATTATCTCATACGTTAATAATGAAAATGCTTAGTGGTGTACTAAGGCCTTACTTTAACCCTTCTCGTTCTGGGAAAAAGCCCGTACCAGGGCAATAGGACACATCTAGTCCAAATTGTTTATTATTTCAAATGTTATTGAGAAATCTTAAGGCAAGGCATAAGTAATATCTCACAGACTCATTTTGTATTGTATCTGTATAAGTATAAGTAGATAGAGTGCTTACTTTCCATATACTCGCCCAGGCTCATTGCTCATTGAAGTAATGTATGCCTAATTGAATATGGCTTGAATTTCATCTTTAACGAGAGTGACAGGACCAACAAGACTTGACTTCGCACGCTGATTGTGGTAAGGAATCTGGGGTCAAACTCATTTGACTTCTATCTGCTTTCTCTTTTACACCAATTTATTTCAAATATTTTTGTCGCATCTGGTCATTTGTTTCAATAGTTATGTGATTGTGGATGGTTATAGCTTACGTAAGCTCTCATATGCAAATTGTGTCTTAAATTACTCGATTTAGGAGTTGTAAATGTATGTAAGAAATTTTACCAGCCATTTAACTTTTTATCCAAATTATAGAAAATATGAAAAGATTAATTGAATAACAATTTACTTGATTCGACGAAAAGCAAGCGAACAATAAATATACGTGGTGAGAGTTCTAATTTTACTTAGAATAAACTTTATATGATTACAATATTTATACAACACCAATCTTGAAGCGAAACTTTATACAAATAATATCTATTAACTGACACAAGTATTTGTTTTTGTAAGTTGGTTGTGGAAATTTATGAGTTGGTATTTTTTACACAATCGTTATAATACATAACACATATGATCTTTGAAGTGTTATACCAGTTATACCAACATTTTCTATTGTTATAGCCTTGGCACCATAACGTTATAATTCAGTTTATTTGCCTTCATTGAAACGAAACGATCTTGTCTAAACATAAATACTTGGAAGATCTAATTCACTATTATTATACTCGTTAGCAACGATAGATGTCAAGATGTTGTGGAGTTTGATTTCAAAATCTTTTTTCGTGTGCACTAATGAAATATTTTGATTAGCCTTGACATACATGCATCTAATTTTATAACTAGTGCTACTATTGATCGGTATCTCACACGAAGTCTGATATCAAATAATTTGAACGCTTGAAACGTTAATATGGAAAGCAAAGATGTAGAATGACAACTGAATGAAAATTTCTTCATTATTTCCTTTTAAAGAGTCTATTATAATAATGTCAAATACAATACGATCGTAAGATCGCAATAATAATACGAAATTAGTGAATATGAAACAGATGAAATATCTACAGCATAAGGACCATATAAGTAGATAGGTAGTAATTATTTGAAAGATAAAGTTGAAAATTAAAGAACAATAGAAAAAAATGTACGTTGAGCTATAGTTCAATACATGGATGGTCGGTCGGTCAACTGAAAAACGAAATTCCATAAACACAAAAGATACAGGCACTTTAAATGACTGACACAAATATTAAACCAGACACTTATCGTGGATTGAAAGACGGAACTGATTTGACAGAAGTTCTGTAGGCAGCTATCGTAAGGAAAACGAATGTAAAGATAAGTATTTACGTCCATGCATATGAATGAACTGCAAGACAAACAGTTGTAACCGTTGCTTATCTACTCGTATAACTAGCAAAAGTTGATTCAGGAAAATAGATACAGGAGTTTTAGGTACTGTTTAAATGTATGTTGGAGCGTTTGGAACTTACTATATGTATATGTATATGTTTGTCTATAAATATGCTCAGGAAAAAAAGTTACACATAGGTACTTCAATAGATATTTAGTTGTATATGCTAGGCAATATATTTCAGAGTTCTTAAAAAAAATAAACTGCCTTCGTTTATTCGTCACTTAGTAATAGTGACATTAATTGTAGAGGTCGTTGGGAAAATCGATGTTTGACCTTTTATTCGTGAATAATTTATGATACTTAAATATTATTGTAGATGACGAAAGCAATAAGTAGTAATAGGAAGCAATTGGCTTTCATTTTGTGCAATTTATTGGAGTTGATTGAAGAAATGAGGACATCTATTTTATTATTATTGGTACTTATAAGTAGTACTCAGTAATATAATAATTTTGTTATTGCTCAGAACTTTTCTTCTGAGTTCTTCTTCTTCAAGTGCCTATAAGTTACTTGGGGTTGGCTTATAAAATCGGACTATCTTGTGTGAATCGACTGACGTGTTTAATTCTTGCAGTACAGGTTCAATGTTGTGTAACCAGAACTTATTCTTTCTTCTTCTTATGCGTCGTTTGATATCTACTTTGCATATCATTATAATAATTTTCAGTACAATCGAATTTCATGTTCATTGAAACGTTGATGGAGAACTATGTATGATTATTTTTAATGTTTATAGACATAAACAATTTGATTTCAATAAAACTGCACACATAAATTGATAATTAGTAAGAACTTCATCTACATTATCTGGCGTATTCATATCTAACGGAATGATGGCTGTAGATAGGCAATGTACATACAAGTCTGTCTACATTATCATAAAGTACACCTTAACTGATTCGTCATCTGCATAAAATTTCATGCGGCCATCGACCTTTACGTTCCGTGTCAAACAAGTACTCAATTTCGGAAACATTTTGCTTATCACAGCGATGGTAGATAAAACAAAGATGATATCTGCTTATTACCTAACATTTTACGGCTTAATTAATGTTTACTGTCGTATGTTTAAAAAGGCGGCGCTGTAGACAATCACAGATACAGTAAATGTGACGTAACGTCAAAGTAACCGGTATATCGTAAAGCTAATCATAAGAACTATAAATTTAATAGTCTCATTTATAAGTAATAAAACCAACTATAAAGTTTCAATGCGACGTCTCACGCACGGCTTTTGAATCAATGAGCTTTATCGGTAACAATTGAATTCATCGCTTAAATCGGAACCGTGTATAATCGGTCAGATTGGTGTTACAAAAGATTAAGCCGGGCTCATCCGTTTGAAATGTATGCATAGAAATGCATCGTAAATGGTTTCTTCGTCTTTACATTTTATTTGTTATTTTAATGGTCGTGTTTATATGGGAAAGATGTAAGAACAGAATATCCAAGCAACTCTTATTTTTGAACTCATTTGTTTAACTAGCTACGTCATTACAATTTTTTAACTTATTTATTGTTTAGTTACCTAGAATAAACAGAAAATCACGTTCACTTTTATTTGCCGCACAAAAAATATGATTAAACTTTTTGATTAAGAACTTCTCACGCGCTGCCGGCAAAATAATTAAAATAATGGTCTCATTAAAATTACGTATATATATTTTTCAAATATACGAGTACGTCAAAGGCGCGTGGCTGTCGACCGCAGCCCGCGACCTTCTCTCGTTTGGTGGTAACCGCAAAATTATGCGCTTGAGCGCCTTGTAATGAGACCTAGTGTGACAATGCAATGGGGAAAATAAACTTACCAGTTTTTTCCAGAGAATTGTTGAATTCGTGAAATCCCTTCATTTTTGTCCTGTAAAAAAGAGAAAGTTTTCATTCTTTTCATGTGCACATAATGACATTTAATATAGTTACATGCGTTGTATTCATTATAAGGTCGTTTAGCAAAAGATAGAATTATAATTGTTCTATTACAGAAAATGCAGCAATCAGCCGGAATAAAACGTCATCAAACAAAAATAAATCATGTAAATGGCAACTAATAGCTTCCAAACACAGGATTTAGGGCAGAATACCTATAGATATGTATATAAAAGATTATACGTGTCAAGTCTATCAACTGCTCTTAAAATAAACTTGTTATGAACTACTTACTTCATAAAAATTATACTTTTTATAGAGTTGCACATTATTCAAATACTTTAAACCGATATTCATAATTTCCACAAAAAGTATGGTTTCTCTACTGACTGGTCGCAGAGAAACTGTGTAGATCAAAAACATATACCGCAAATGAGTTTCGGAATCAACTCAGAAGGGTGAGGCTTTCTTTATACAGTGATTATTGCAAATTGCGACTAACGGATGCTTGCAGCCTTGTTTTTGCAAGTTTATCATTAAAATTGTGAATGTGGTCACTGAATCGCCGTGGAACGAAATTGTCCATCTTTTTTTAGAATACATATTTAGTAAAGTAAGAGTCAAAATAATATTTAAAAACCTAGTAAAGGCATTAAACTTACTTTTAATAAATATTGAAACTGGGAATAGATACAATCGTAATAGGTTCAACTTTTTTTAAACTTCATTGAAGTTTTTGTTTAATTTTTTTATGGGGATTACAAGATCTTGAAATCTTTTGTTTTGTCTTCAATCTTTTGTAAACAAATAGTTCAATTAATTTAAATAAGTATTAAAAAATAAGCCAGCTAAAAACTTAGAACTATATTATTGTTAAAGTTGAACATAAGTTGTTATGTGGGTAGTAAATCTCTCTAATTTATACAAAAAGCTATTAATATAGCATTATTGTTAAATTGGTCAAACATTTGCTTTATTAGGTGTTCTAATGAAAACCGAACAAAGCTCAAACTGTCACCCGATTCGAGTCACCGTCGAGTCATGTTAAATCTATCGAGTATGAAACACGATAGTTTACCTTCTCGGATGAACGACTTATGGGAGCCGACGGCGTAAACGGTAGCAGTAGGGATCGAGTGACCGAAGCGCCCCCCGTCGAGCACCCGATTTGTTTTCTCGATATTAAAATTACATTTTCCGAAATTTCGATGGTGTGAAATGTTTTTATGATACAAATATTTTCGATGTCAGCGGGGGACCTCTATTTTAGGTGTGACATGTGAGTGTGAGGATAGAGTTTCAAAGTTTCGTGTTAGTAAATTTTAATCAACCCTTAAATTTTCGACACTTCGCTTGCTCAATCAATTTCGTTTTCGTTCATAAATTTTGGTGCAAGTAAAATATGTATTACAGGAACTTGACTTAATGAACGACACATCAACATAATAATGACGATAGTTACCCACTTCACTGTATAAATTACCTCGGTTGACTTAGCGACCACACTATCTCCCACTTTTTATCTTCCGCCTACTAAGTAACCACCATACTAAAATCAACAAGAACTCGTCTAAAGCCGCATGTAAATCACTACCCTGCCGTTATGTTCGCAATCAAGAGTTTAAAATAGAGGCCCCAACCGCAGGCTCTATTTACCCCAGCTTCCTCCAGTTAATGACGTCATAAAAAATAAAACTCGTCGCTTAGATCCCCGTCAGCCAGAAAAACTGAAGCATTTTTCTCCTTGCGATGCAGTGACGCGGTAAATTACAATTGTCTGCTTATTTTAACAGAAAAAAGAAATATGATTGCTAGATCTTTCAAAACACGGAACTCGAGTGGAAATTCCTGAAATCTAAGCAATTTGTTTTGAGTGAGTATTAGCAAGTCTGCACAATTTTCCTTTAAGTTTAAATGATAGGTATACAAGACAGAATACCATGTTTGTGTTGTTCCTTTTTACCGTCAAATTAGTTGAGACTTTGGTTCTATGTGAAATTTGTAAATTTTCCGTTACATTACGTAGGTATAAGAATTAGGTAAATTTAACGTCTGTTGTCACTGAATTAATAAAAACACATATTATTAATAAATAAAGTCCCTGTGACGCAGATCAGAATAAAATGAATTCTTAATGGGATTTGAATACGATTGATGAGACAGACAATAGTTGAAATGACGAAAACTTCAATAAAAAGAACTCATTTTGTGTAATATTTGTGAATCATAAATATAAACCACAATAGCCTAACCCATTGGTGGTCTAAGATTTTCTCATCTCTATTTATATTAAATATTTTATCATCAACTAGAAAGTCAATTCAACAGATTCAAAAACTAATACCAAAATTCAGATGGGACAATGTAAAATAAAAGTATTTCATTCCTTAACTGAGGTAGACGGTTATCTTAATTTATGGCATATTGGGCGGAATAAGGGAAAACAGAAATCGGATTTCTAAGCTTTTTTCTAAAAATGATTTCAGTAATATATTGAATTAAAATAGGTATAATACCATTTTTATTGCTTTGCCAGAAACCAGTGAATTGAATTCTGATAAACCGATGTTGTCTAATATATTGACTAGTAAGAATATAATAAATGTTAAATATTAGATTGATACAACAATTAATGGCGTTCGGCTGTTCAATAACAATATTTATTTCAATTTGCTTGTTCTTGTTCAATTCTTCATAAATTAATATGCGGCTTCTTACATGCTCGTTGGAGATTTTATCATACGTTAAGTGTAATCGATTACATTTGAATCTTTGAAACGTTCAATGCAGTTAGAGGAGTGGTAGTAACGAGGAAAAAATTATGATTAACTGATATTTTATACGACTTCCCAGTTCCAATTAAAGTATCAATTTCAATAAACATCATAAGTCATAGATTCGTATTGGTGTTTCCTCAACGCAATAATATTTGTAATATCGATGATGGTTCATTTTCTGTTGTATTTTTTATGTAACATTTATATGGTTTCATAGAAACGTTGCCTTTCTGTAGGAACAATTTCTGTATTGTGGATGCGTTTATTTATTAACAAAAGTAATTAATATAGGCCTTGCAAATATTAATTTTGTGCGGAAATCAATCCTGCGATACGAAACGCAGCAGTCGATCGCTCAACCACGGCGCTAACTGTACCAACAGATTCTTTTATTATTTGTTTTTGAACAAACTGGTTTGTCACACTCTTTTTAAAATCAATCAATAGATATTCTTTTACATTATTGGCCTTAAAGTGGACACAAATGCTCAGAATTGAATCTCGGATAATATCATTTCCAATATAGTAAAAACGTAACGAATTGTACGTTGACGTCAAAATGACAACCGACAGCGTTCATTGTTCTGACATGTGACAAAGTTCACTTAATGGAAGTGATTTTTGGGGGCAAATGTATGAAAGGGGTCCTTGATATCTTCCGGATGTTGCATTTGTTGTAATTGTTGGTTGAGTGCATTTTGGTGCTTCTTATAGCGATTTGAGATACAAATATTTTGTATAGAAAGTAATATGGAGCTAGTTTCTTGGTTCTTATTTTCATCTGCTTTTTTGTTAGATGCTGAAGTTAATCATTGTATCTACTCTGTCGAGTAACACATAAGCATTGGCTATTCAAAAATAAGATACATCTTAAATAATAATAATAATAAATCGATCATATTATACGGTCATCAATTGTCAGCATTTATTTTTAATAAGACAACCACACGCAGCAATGCATTTTTCAAACTTCTCAGCCTAGGATTTGAACTTTTTGACTCTGGAACAAATACGTTCCCGCCAATATGCGTACATACACTCTCCCTCGCCTAGACAATTCGTTCCGGCTGAGCATGACGAAACAACGCCGTGCGCTGTCAAGTCCCAGCCACGCGTACTACAAACTCCACTACAAATTAGCAAAAAACACCAACTTATTATAACGCTAAATGTAAACAAAAAAGAACCTTATTACAAACATTTAAGAGTTAAGGTAAGTGTAGAGGAAAATTTGAATATTTTTGAGGATTTTTGTCATAAACGAGACTAACTAGAATGGATTTGGGCATGTGAACAACGATTTATTACGGAATAATGAATGGGTAATGTAAATAGGAGTGAGAATTTTCTTGACTTTAATATACGTAGTTCAGTTTAAAATAAATAAAACCAAGCGTATCGTTCACCATTCAATTAAACAATAGTTAAGCAATACATGTAATAAAGCACAGTTTTTTAAATAAAATAATTTTAAATGATTGACTGTTATTTCTTAGCGATGCGAAGCGATTAGATAGCATAAGACATACGATATTTTATTTTTGATAGTACCTTGTTGTTTTGTTGATTTTTAACAATAGATAATCCACTTATAATCTAAAATTAGAGCTGAGCAAAATCAAATAAGAACATTCTCTTCTCTTACCACTCAACCTCAAAACAAATATCACTAAGCATCCATATCATACCTTGATACATTACGTCATTACATTTATTTATGTGAAAGCAAATGACAATATCAAATTAAGTAATCCTCAAAGAGCGAGAGGGTCCAATTAAAGCATCGCCTTTTGATTTGGGTGCTTATTTATTTTTCGCAGCACGACCTCTGATGTCCGGAACAGGGGTTGGATCCAAAGAACGGGAGGCACCATCCGTGGAGCAATTCGATTAGGGTGCAACACTGGGGAGAAAGCTGACGGTGCAAGTAACCTAGAGCATGTTAAGTTTGCACAGACCAAACAAGAAAACCATCCTTATGCAGATACAATAAGGTTTGGTTATCATATTTGAGTGGTACGCTAAGTTTGTACTCGATATGTCATTTCATTTCATACACAACACTCACAAAATAGATCGGTGACGAAGCCCTCCACGTACCATTTCAGAAAAATGAAATTGCTATTAGGGCGACATTTCATCATATATTTTGCTGTGTTTGAAAGGGTCCTACTAAACAACAATGATGATAATGGAGTTGCTACAATCACAGTCAGTGCTAAAGAACGAAAAGAAAAATATGCTTGATACTAAGTTTGCCTTAGATTATTATGGCGTTGTTGAAATTGCTCCATGTAGTGATAGGCTGCAAGTGGGTCAGTCTATTCACCTACTTGTTCAACAGTAACCCACACCGAATCGCCTTTGTGACCTGTCATATCATATCAGGTCGTTTATTTCCACATCTAAACATGGGCATCCTAATAGATAGTGCTGATTATTACTATACGCTTGGCAAATGAGGAAATCGCGGAATGCATTATTATTGGCATTTGAACATACAACTGAACATTTGAACATCAATTGCAAAAAAATGCCCGACCCGTGAATCGAACCCTCACGGTACATAGAACTAGCGCCTGTGTCCACTTCGGCCATAAGAATAACGAGACAGTCTAGCTAATACATTATATGGAAGAACGGAAGCAAAAGGCGGCAATTTCTTTGAAATTCATGGTCCTACTAAAATAGCGGATGACGAACATCGTGAGAACTACTATTGTTCTAAAAACGGAACTGTGTTGCTTACACTAAAACCAAACGTTTTGATGGCACCAAATGAACTATAATGGGTACTCACATAGCCATTGTGTATAAGCCACAGAGGAGTTTCACTCTTACAAGTTTTGTTAATCCCTCAAGGTTAATATATCTTTTAAAATATTTTATTGATATCGACAGGAGTATTCATTATTTAATTATTCGTTTAGAAATGTTAAAGTACTTTCCAAGTAGCTCACGACTAAGATAGAGTATTAGGTTACAAATGGCGATCTAAGGTCGGTCTAGTATGAGGCAAATTTATGTAAACATAGGTAGATATACACTATATCCTTAAAACACTCATAATTACCAAATTAAAAGCAAGTAGTGGCGACCCTTAACATTCATAAAAGTGCCTAAAAAACCGAATCAAGAACAGAGATCAAGGATGATACTTGTACGAACAAATAACTTATAGTTAGTTTACTCATTACATACATAGACATTATCAGCAATATAAAAACATTAATACAATCCCGGACTCTGAACGAAACGTGTCGTATATGCAATCTAGTCTCATTCAACGTTACACAAAAGAAGCAACAAAGTAGTCTAATCGACTGCTGATGAATGCGATTCCTCGCGAAAAGAGGCTAATGGGGCCAATTTGCGGTTATAATGGCCAACCACGTGGGTGCAGTTGCTCTTGGTTTTGACAACTGGATCGTGAGATGGCGCTACTGATTGTCGTGTGTACGTCACGACACAATGTATGGAGTATACGTGAACAAGTGTGATACTTACAGCTTGGTGGGTACGTGATATTTACTTTAACTACTTTTAAATTGCTATATTCACTGGCTCTTTAAGTACCAATTTACTTCCGTTGGCATGATGAGAAGCCTATGGTAGGTCCCGTCAAAAGGGAGAAAATTCAATAGGATCAATACTCAAAGTGAGTTGCAATTAACATCAGAAGGATAATGATGTCAATTCTCTTTTACAGTAAGGCCTTACAATCTTGCCAGATTGAAAAGGTATAAATAAATATATGTCTCTAAAAATCCACGTTTACTTGTTTAGCATAGGTATCTGAAATATATTCTATTAACGCGATACATTGCGTTAGTTTTCAGTACATACTTCAACAATATCTAAAAGCGTTAAGTTCAGTTTATGCGAAGTATAATCACCAATGCTTGATCCACTATTCTATATGGTAATAATGTCGTGTACTTGAATGGCGTTCTATTTACTGGAAAAGTATATAAAAATCACCTTGATATAGAGTTCACATGAGATAACATATCTACCTCTATACAATTCAAAAATATCAATCTACTATTATTATTTGCATCAAAAGGTTCCATGAAAGCACACCCCGCAGTCACAAACAAGAGATTAAACATTTTATCAGTAAGTTCATCTCTTACTAAAAAATGATTTCGGTTGCCACGGATTGAATCGGAATTAAATGAACGGTGCCCCCAGGAATAAAGGAGGGTGCGGCAGAAAAATAAAGATGGGTGCCTCTTATCTAGATGGAGAAACGGAGAACTGTGGATTGTAATGAGGGAAGGGTGATGTGAAAAGGATACGGTACGGCAGCTCACTTCAAAATAATTGAAGTTAAATTTGTTCATTTAAATTAGGTATGGCTTAATGATACAGGAAAGGGGAATGTATAGACACAGTAACAGATTGAAATGATAAAATCTGTAGATATGAATGCGAATATAATGCTGGTTTGTATAACTGTTTTTATAATAATACAGTAGAGGGTATGTTTGATAGGGTTACTGCTACTGCCTCAACTAGTCATATTGTAATTCAAATTGCAAGTATTGTTTACACTTTTGCATTATTTGTTGACATAATACAAATATTTCTTTTGTAATGTTTACAGACTTACATCTCACCCACATCCAGATCCGGAACAAAAATCGGAAGGTCATACAAATAAATATTTGTGTCGTGCGTGAATCGAACCCGTGACTCGTAGCGCAGAAAGCCACTGTGCCGTCAAATTATAACATAGAATCCTTTTGTTGAGCACATATTACCAACAATTATTTCAAACAACATGATACAAATTCTAGTAATACTATTTTATTAGTTAAATACTAGATTATCAACATTTGCGTCAAATAAACCACGTAACAACATTTCAAAAATTGATTGATAATTTGACCGCAACTATTAAGCGAGATTAAATTAAAAGCTTGCAAACTATACGAGAATTGGTACAATTTGGCAATTTAGGTTTTCCATTTGAGGACAATTTAAAATGCCTGTTAACAGTATGCGTCGGGTGCAATTGGACAACCATAATTGTCCACAGAGCGTGTTAAACCGTACTTTGTCCATTACTGTGTTTCAATTGTATGGACACGTACGTCCCAAATTAATAGGGGTCTGGATTAGGGTTTAGAGATGGTTTAAGCACTTCACTAATCACCTCTTCAACGATGCGTGGTGAATTTCCCCAATTAATCCAAGCTTCATGTTTGAGATTTCATACACTTGATTAGAGGTTAATGATTAAACCCAAATCAGAATCAGGAACTTATTCATGTTGAGGATACATCATACAAAATGTATCCTTAACGACTCATATAATTAAAGCTAGCCTATTGTATTGTTATTAATATTGTATGTTAATCTACAGGGCGTTACACACATATTATACACGTATCTTTACAGCTCCATATTATACACGGTAGGTAATATTGATATTGTAGAAGGTAAGTACTATGAAATTATCCCTAATCTAATGGGTATGTGGGTCGCTTTCACTGTAGCGTGTATGATCGCTTCAAATAATAGACTGTTGTCTACAACAGTGCACGAATTAGGTTTCTAGCTTGTTTATGAGCATACGTTGGTCTATAGGGCACGGTACCTACGCACTAGGCTGTAGTAGCGTAGCTACATGGCGAGTTATTTTCACCGTAGTATTGCTTTAGTAGGCCGAAGTACACCGACTATGTAGATCAATACCAGTGGCGTGCACAGTTTTTAAACAGGGTAGGCAGAAAATTTTAGAGGCTTACTTACCGAAAATACCTACTGCATGTTGGTATAGGTTCGTCGTCTTGTCGATTAAGTAATGATGTATGTGATTTGCCACCTCAAATATCTTATAGTAAATATTTATCTGTGTTGTGTAGGTAGTGTCTTTTTGTCTTTATGAACCGCACGCCACTGATCAATACAATATATGGGTAAGCTGTTTCGGGATATCTTCGACAGCTATCCTAACCATTAGAAACATGAAGATCTATTCTTAGAATACGCAATAATATTTTAATTGAAAATAAAGAGACTTATTGAGACTAAAAATCAAATACTTATAATAACATAACCGTTTTTTCACGAAAATAGAACCTTGTGCTTCTATCGAATAAAAGCATTATGGACTCCATCAACGAGAGCATACCGCTACTAATCTATGAGAACATTATCTTACTCCGTTATAATACAAATAAATAGTGCAACGCTGATTGCGCACTGAAGTAATATTCCGAGCTACCTAAAATACACCGTCCCGAGTTGCCTTAAACACACTCTCAGAACTGACTCTCAAAGCTGTCAATGTCAAAAGCAATGAACGACTGAATAGATGGCTAATATTTCCTTGACGCTACAGGCCCACTTAGCCTACCAGGGGGTATGTATCTTTAAGTAAAATCATAAGTTACATAATTAACTGTGTATTTATGCTCTCATTCTTTCGCAACAGTCAAATTGTCAGCCCTCATATCGGTTTTCACAACACCCTGCCAACGTTTCATAAATCTCCCGCGGAGTTGTTATAAGTAAGGTTACTTTCAGACATTTCCGACATACACCCTGGGGTCGATGTAAACTGAACTAAGTATTACAAGTTTTACGAATTAAACTCAAACTTCGGAACACTTAGCAACATTATTCGCTGAAACAAAAACTTTCTCATTGTTTCTTTGATGACACCAAAGATTGTTGTAACCATTATCTATATTCCCACGAATGACAACTTAAGTGCACCCCGAACGTTATTATAGTAGAAAGTCTAACAAAGTCACGTCTGTCTTAGTTTGCATCTCATGCTTTCCCACTATCTGGCTTCGTACATCTGTCGCAAGTTACCTGATACGGGCTTGTGCAAAACAAGTCATTAGGTCACCAGAATGCACAACAATGGATTCGTCTCGCCACAATATCGGCAATCCACCGCAATCAATTGTTAGACTTCATATCATTGTGTACGATTTTTGCACACGTGTAGGTGTGACCCTCACAAAAACGACCCAAAAGAACATCACAATTGAATTGCGTCATACAATAACCATTCATGAAGCCAAACGTTTCAATATTCGCGTGAAATCGAAATTTTAGGTGAAAGTGTTTATTCCTTTATCTATTCAAACCAGACATACCTATTATGAACTACTTAAAACATTCTCATGTCAATCATTACCGTGGGAACTAGAAGTTAGTCTATTAGCAACTTAATTCAACTTCTCACATAAAACTAATTGGGTTAAAAGTAATGTCCTTGGTTAGGGTCCCACGCAATGTGCTGCGCAGGTGACAATGCTTGGATTTTTATTCATCGACCATATGATATGCAAAGGAGACTAAAACTCATTCACCTGTCACATAGTACTGATATTGGATACTGCTACAGATGTTAGTGAACAAGTATGCTTGAGCAGGTTGCTTTATTGGTAAGCTGTTGTTATTAAACAAACATTTAGGTCCCTATTACACAACGAAGGTCAGCAGTCACCTTCCAATTGTGATTTTTTTTTTGGAAAAATGGTGTTTTCGAATTTGCCAGTACGAATGTCGTAATAGCCATCATTTCTGCAATGTGGTAAAGTGAGTGAATGAGGGCTTCAAGCTCGCCATTGACAACGTAAACAAGCGTGGCTTACTAGGTTAAAACAATAAATTGAGACCATGGATACGACAAGAAGGAGAAGAAACAGTGATTTCTTCTTAAGCACAGAATGAGTCTGTCTCTATCTGTCTGGCTCAAGTATAAATTTCCGCTGTGCGGTGTTCTGTAATACGGTCTGTATTGGGGTGATAATGTAAGTGTAAGGTCTAAATAATCACGATTAGCAGGAGCCAGAACAACTACCAGCTTTGCTATAGGAACTAATCCCAGGGCAGGCAAGATTACGAGTAACATTCGGTTTTTTTGCTACAAATCTCGGGTAATAGGTACCTACCCGTTCTCTGCTAGTCCCTGTCTGTCGATGCCGACTAGTACTATCACCTATATCACGTTCTAATTAATACCGATAATCTGAAAGTAATAGGTACCTCCAAATATTTTCTGAGTTACGAATTTTAATTATGAGTTCTTGTTTCTGAAATCGGTAATCTTTATATAATTAGCATTAGCTTTACCCAAAAAATAAGTATTGGAGCATGGATGTGTGTATATATAGAGTTGGCGTTTTTTCACACTGCTTACGCTGCAATTACCTAGCCCCATACACAATGTGTTTACGTGAGCGTAAATTTCCCCTGAAAAGGTGCGTTAATTTGAACCCCTCTTTTAATTTATGCACAACGAAGATTTTTTAAATATGTTACAAACAAAATGACCCGAAGCGACAATCCCTTAATGGTTTTGCTCATACATAAATTTGTAGGCCGTGACCGAGCTAAAACAAACTGCGGCCCTGTAATAATTAATGATCATCCACATCTATTTTACGGTCGGTTAATAAAAAAATCGTTATTAACAAATAAGAAAAAAAAAAAAATGTTCGCCGTCTAACGCAGCTGCTCGATGTTATTTGTTCTTTTTGTTTATTAAAAAATGGATCAACTCATCAGTCATCTAGGTAAAAGTGTCTTACTTGAAATTTCGAAACAAAAACTAAAAAAATAATATAAAGTCAATATGAAAGCTATAAAAAGCAGCAGTTACAGATTAATCGGGCTTCATTCGAATTATTCAATTAAAATTCCTCTAATGCTTAGCAGAGAACACTTATTTCAAATTGTTTAACTGGAACCCTTTCTATAAAGTCATTGTAGGAGGCGTGACGGGCTCCAATGATTTAAACAAAGCTCTTAGTTGCGATGACATGGCATTCTTCGTGATAAATTTACTTCGGCGGCCTATTTACTTAGGCCAAACATTTGTTTTTGAAACATTGAATAGAAAAGATTTTTCTTATAAAAATAGAAATTATTTTTATATTCAATGTTTGAAATTTTGGCAGAGATCGTAGTATTTGATCATGAAATAAGAAACTTTGTTGGCGCAGGTATAGGACCTTTATGAAATTATAATATAGTTATACCAAACATGATTACGGTTGAACCACACGCACTGTTCAGTTATCGATTGTTACTGTTTTAAAACCATAACTGCTGTATTCTTTATGAGAAGCCTTTAGAAATTCAGAAATCTTTTAAAATACTACAGTAGATACCACACAAACCAAACACACTGAACCTTTACGTGCTCTGGATAAAATCACATCACAACTGTTGACCTTTTCATAAAGTCGTGTTAAATTGAATGATCGATGCGTACCTACGCAGTAAAGTCAGGACACCCTTTGAAATTTGATATAGGTAAACATAATAACGAAGTGGATAAGAGATTCTATATTGGAGCTAAGCTAACTTAGTTTAAGGTAGTGCAGGGTACTATAAATTATAAATTGCTAGCTGTTGCCTGCGACTTAATCGGCGTGTATTTTGCATTTATCACCGATATAGTGTTTTGCTGCAATAGTAAAAATACGCCTTCCTATTTTCTTCCCCAGGACTTAGGCTACCTCTTTGTAAAATTTCACAACGATCAGTTCAGTGGTTTAGTCGTGATGAGGTAACGAACAGACAAATAGAGTTACTTTCGCATTTATAAAAGTGTGGAATGTGGATGCAAGTACCCTAACTGATTTTGAATAATTGTATCGTTTTATAGGGTAAATACATAATTATATAATGTTTTCTTACATGAGTGTTGTTTAAGTTTAATTTGGGAATTTTTAACCGAGTTTAAAAAATTATCATCAACCAATAATTTAATGTTGTCAAAATTAAAGTTGAAAACAAAGCACTTACAAAACCCTCAAAAGATCAAAAGACTGTACAGGTTAAGTATCTACCTGTAGTCTGTACTTCTATTACTAACCGCGCAATTAAGATACTTACGAAAAGGATGCCCTCTTAAACTGCGCAGTCTTTTTAATTCAGCTGTTTGATCTCCTCTGTTACTGATATCAAAGCAAGCCCGAGGGCGATGTTAAGCTAATCTTGTAAAACCTGTGTATTTTTAAGATGCAATTTACAACCCCTGTTTTGGAGTCCTTTAAAATGTAAATTTTTAAGTATCCGCCCTTTATCTTTGTGCTTTTTATTTTTGCTTCCATAAGCTTCTTCGTTATTATTATTTAGATGTTGGGGATCTGCATATTTCATAGATACATTATGAGTCTCAGAGCCCTTATAATGATGTAAAGTGTTCTTTTGATTCCGTAAGTGCTGAATGTTCATCATTGAAAGAAGTTATCCCATTTTTTTCTGTGGTTATAGTGAGAGGTAAATTAATTAGGCCTCCACGAATGTCGATACCTGAAATCGTCTAGCGCATCCTGGGGAGCCAGCCTCGATATTACCATTACTGCAAAGCAGCTACCAGTTAACTTATAATAATCGACTGGAATGGTTCAAAGTCTAAGTCAAAAATCACAATCTCAACTGGGTCTCTGTAGGCAATTTTTAAAAGTTTTGTTATTTTGAAACTTTGTGGAGCACGGTTTAAAAAAGGAGATTGGTCCTATAGTAAAGGGATTTTTATAATACTATAACACTTCCTTAACACAGGCTTAATTTTAGCCTATCTAGGAGAACAGTACTTCACCCGTCTATGTTGTATAATTGAACCTAAAAATATATGAATGCAACATTTGTAAAATTTGCAATCTCATTATGAAATAATTTTTTTTTATTTTTTATTAAACTAAACTTCTTAAGCGTTGCAGAGAAAACTGGTCTTAGTTAACTCTATACTGATCGATGACATGCCCACAATAATAACAATGTAATCCTTTAAATTAGTTATAAATCTAATCTTTTAAAATAAAAATAACCGAATACGGTTATTTTTATTTCATTAAAAATCTATTCCACAGAAAAGTTACTACAAAATTTATGGCCACTTTTAAAAGTAAAGTTTCTCGAGGTTCGCTAATAAAATACTCGATTGACTTTTATAGGTCGTATTCGATTCAAGCAACTTACAGAATTAAAGGCTTACTTCTAATCCAAAATATTTAGTGGGCTCTCATGAGGTCAGTTAATTTTTATATATAATGCAACTTGTATGACCGACTATATATTTCACGAAGTCAAGTAATTACTCACGTTTATTGAGATAGAAAAATGAAAGTATGAAATGGCAATGAAATCAGAAAACGAAAAGATTATGAAGAAAAAGACAAAGCTACCGAGCCATATCCATATTGGTTTTAATAAAATGATACAATTGGCTCTAGTAGACGGCCAAAAGATCACCGATAAAACAATTAATCGTAATGAAAAGCTTTGGAATGTGAATGCGCACATGACTTAATTTTAAATTGGTAGCGGTCGCAGCCGAAGCCTCTAAAATAATTTTACCAGTCGCCTAAACACCCCAAGTGTGATATTGTTACATAAGCCGTACCATTTCCCTTACGTGTGCATGTCTCAGTGAATAAACGATTGGTTTAGAGAAAACTAGGCCCTGAATACTAATTCATACAATTTATACAATAGCTTGTCTGCGGGGCCCTAAACTTCCAAAAACTCTTGTTCCTAGAACGTTAGTTTTATTATTTATCTCTCAAACAAACCAAAGCAATATTATCCAAAATATAGTAATATTCCCCAAAATAACGAGATTTAGGGTGACCCATGATTATGTAATATAGTATTAATGGTTAAACAGAATAGATGGATCCCTCGAGGTGTCCCAGCACCTTTACTCCCTATAATATGTACGGGGGCGATTTTATTACTATCCTATCTTGAAGGATAGGCCCTTCCAGAGGTGTTGTGGGAAATTTATGAAAAGCCTTTTTGGGGGCCGATAATATGTCCCCTTGTAAATATTACATTTCCTTTCATGTGCTGGATAAAGGTAGCTTACAGCGATTTGTTTAGCACTTATCAGAACAATTTTTGGATTTTGAACGAAGCATTTGAAGCTAGAAGAGTACTTTAATGTTTTCAATATACTATGTAGACAGATCGATAGAAAGGTAATTGACATAAAAACTGGTTTAAAAAAAAACAGAATCAGTTCTTGATACTTTCCAATTGGTAAATACGGATGTTATAATGTACCCATTTTTTATATTCATAAAAATCTTGTACCTACACCAGAACACTACAGCAAACGTTATAAAACCTAACCAATATTTGATCCAATTCCAAAAGCTATCATAATAGAATCGTCTTGGGCCCGTGCCTAAGTACACACTGGTTTAAAGTGAAACATCTCGAAGTCGATCGTTTATTTGTAAGTCAAACTGCATAACGGTACTGGTACTTGGTAAGTGCTATAACCAACAACATCAATACACTCTTAGTGTGATGTGGGGAATGCCACCTAGTGTGTTGTGCCGAACTACGTATACATATGTGTAGGGATATAGTTAAACATTTGGTTATAGCGAGTGGTGAATATGTGTTCGTTTTCACGTAGGTTAGTATCCTGCTTGATAGATAGGAGTTTATTATATTAAAAACTGCTAGTTATTTTCCATAAAGCGAAAATTTAGAAACCTGTCTTTAAATTCTGTACGTTTCATTAGTGCCTTATTATATATCCGTCGTTATATATCTAACTTAGTTATTGTAGTATCAGTTAATCACACCTGCATTCGCTAAAGGGTTCAGCAGAGCTGTTGGTATTATTTAGTATACAATGTACTCTCACATTCCACTGAAAGCCCCATGTATTAAGGGTTGAACCTACTACCCTGCTAACGAGAATTCTCTAAACCCAATAAAAATTTACCAGACCCGGGGATCGCACGCAGGACATCACGCTCACCGCCTGTAACTATTAGACCAATGCGTCAGTTATTATTTATCCTTAGCAAGTATTTGAAATCCCATCGTATATTTTTCCAGAATCCACATAATTATTTCTATATCTGGAACCATTCTGAAGGATACGGAGATGTATAGCTTCTATCCATATTTTCTAAAATAAGCTCTTCGGCTTGTTTAGATACCCTTTCACCTTGCAATACAATACTAAGATCGTTAATAAAGTGATTTTTTTTTTGTTATCCGATTAAATTTTTGCGCATTTACGAGTATTCAATTATATTGCTAAAACAAAAACAGGACACGCTTCCCGTTTTCCTCAGCTTCTTTGTCTTTGTCATACCCCACATAACGTCAATTGTTTAATTTAAAATCGTATTGTTGTATTGTAATTGTGCTCCCCATTACCATAAGAATAGCCTTTGTGAATCGGGTAATTTATAAACATTACAAATTCAAACATGGTAGTGACCTGTGGATTATGTACATACCTACTTGCATTATATGAGCTCTTGGAAACTTGTTGAAATTATGTGTGAAGTCAGCCAATTTCTATGGTGATGTTGAAATAACAAGAAAACAGAATATTAGCTGGTTGTCGTGCAAGCTAATGGGTTTTTAAGATGGTGTGGTTATTGAGTTTTATGCTGTCTCTACGTTTTGTATGATCGTTTTTAAGATCTGATCTATAAATGACATGGCCTTTTCTTTAACCTTCTTTAATAGATTTGTTACTGTTTTAAAGTAAGTAGAATAAATAATTTAATTTAATACGGATTCAATTTCAGTTTTGTTAAATACATTTATTTCATACATGCAAGGGTTTAGTTCAGCTCCATAAAAAAAGACTTTATAAAATGTGGATTTAAAAAAGTCGCGGGTAAAGCTTCGTGTGGCCATAATATCCCTACTTTAATATCACAGTAATATTAATATTCAGAAGTGAATTTCGGAGGGGATTTGCTCCTTATGTAAATTCGAGCCTGTTCACGTGAAACGAAAAATGTAGCAAAGTTTGCACTTTCGCACCCACTTGTACCGATCCAACTGCATTTCAACTTATTAAAAGTAACTCCACTTTAGAAGTATACTTTAGGGTCTTATTTGCATAACCCTGTGAAATATTCCGTTTGAAAAGTTTTGAAGCTACAGTTACTTTCGTTCTTATAGGTACTTGTAGTTACTGACTCGTATGTAGACTTCGTTACTAACTGGTATATTTTTGAATTGGTCTTCGATTTCACAAAAGTGTGTTCTGATTTAGTTATATAATTAAAACGTGATGTTTCTGTTTGTGCAGATGTTGTCTTACAATTTGAATAATCTTAATCTTATAACTATTGAAATATTAATACAATCTGAAAGTGGTAAATAATATAAAGTCAATATTATATTATATAATTTACTGGTAGCTGCTGTTGGTTTCAAGTAATAAATAAATAATTATTAAAATATTATTAAATATTCAAATATATGTTAAATATTCAGATATATTGATGATAAAATACAGATTTAATTAAATATGTCTGGTTTTAATGTTACTTGCATCAATATTAATTGCACCTTTAATAACAAAAGCCTCTTTGTAATTCACAAAAGAAAAGCATGCAGCAATAAATGTAACCGTTACATTGAATGTGGTCCTTCAAATTATGCCAAACATCGATTAAACTGTCAAATAACTATCAAGTTCCTTATCATTACAACTTGTCAAACACCTCAGTTCTTATGATACGTAATACGAGACTAGCGATTAACTTTCGAGAACTAATAGCGATAGCAATTGCACACTCATGGACTGTATTCTTCAGGTACTAATAGGTGTAGGGTTACGAAGCGTGAGAGTTTGGTCGGACAGGTGACGGATTGTGTCTGTAATGTTTTTATAGGAAATATAAGAATAAGAGCGAATAATTGTATCTGCGTTATGTGTTATGTTCGTCGGGATAATATAAAATAGATTAAAAAAATAAAACCTACTTATAATATTTTCATAAAATCCAAAATTTTAAGTACTAGAAGTGTGTGAACTGTATCTCAGTATTTTTTTAGTTTAAACGAAAATATAAACTTTTGGGTTTAACTATTTTTTCTTTGATATAACAAGAATTTTAAATCTTTTTTCTAAGTCCCAAAATCAATAAAATGACTGGCGACCAACACCATTCTCATTTCTAATTCAGTTCACAGGTTCAGTACGAAAGTACGTGTGTCATTCAGTGCTAATATGACCCGCCGATATTATAGACTGTGAGCCGCCTGCAGGCGTTGTCTTCATACAAATGAACGTACATTCTTAAAACGAAGTGCAATTTGCAGTTGTGTCGTCATTCTGATGCAATAAATTGTGGGAATTTGACTAACGGTCCGACTATTTGTATATTCTTGGTCATCCTTAAAGATAGAACATTCACTGGATCTCAATTATTTAAAAACGGAATAGTTACAAACATTTTGTTTTTTCAATAATACGTATTTTGTTCAAATAGTTTTTTCAAGGTTTTCTTGTTGGTACCATAGACTTAGAATTTCGCTTACGCTAAATCTATGGTTGGTACAGTTTTGTTTATTGCATTTATTTTTGGATATTAAATAAAAATGCCAGTGTCAAATGCATGCATGCATTCAGGCACACTATAAAAGCAATTTCGTTCGTCAACAAAAAGAACAAGTTGCTCTATTACGACTTGTTACGGTCTATCCCCAGAGTATTAACTGAATAGCAATGACAGAAACTTTAAAGTCAATGTTTAGTTAGGTTTCAGCAATATGGGAGCCAATCTTATGTTTGTTTAAACCGTTCTACAAAGAATAAACGTGTTTAAAACTTTTCCTCCCACTTGACCGCTCAAAAAGGATTTTATGAAGAAAATTAAAAAACTTCGTTCAAACAAGGGCGCGGATAATGTCCAGCAGATTCGCTTTGAGCGCGTTTATTCTTTGATAAATGCATATTACTAAAACTTTGAACGACCAGCCATTCATTGCTGTAATAGTTTGAGCTTTTACAATAGTTCAGTGAACTTAGAAAGCAATGGATGGGATGTATGAAGTTTCCGACGTACTTGTGGACCGAGTTTGGGATACTTTTGATGCTATATTGCCCGCGTACGCTGCTGTGTTTACAGATAACATATAAAAAATGGTGTGTTGAACCATGATTGATAGTTTCTTTCAAAAAATATTGGGGTAGTAAACGGTTTTGTTCTGCGCTCAAAAATGGCTATGGATTTAATGTTTTAACCAAGTACAATTTATTCATTCAAAAATGGTATATATAATGGAATAATATCAAATGCTAAGTAAAACAACATCTATGTCATTTAAGTATTTTTTATGTTAGATTATAAGCTTTTTAAATCTTAATGCCAAACTGCTGGGCTGACTGCTGCGACTGGTGATAGAATTGTCTTTATTTTTATGTAACAACCTTATTGAATAATCTTACATGAAATAATCCTTATCGGGACCTATTCATAAAACTGAGGTGCTATAAATGCTTCATAAATTATAGCCGTCATTTTCACTTTCGTATAAATTAAATTTATTAAAAGAATTAACATTATAATATGAATCAAAAGATTATAAAAGATGATATTTTTTTTTACCACCATCACCGGTGTTTGTATAATATTTGACTTGTCTGAGTATTTTCATTTCAGTGCCAATATTAATTACTAGCCGATTCACAAGCGTGAGACCATGTAGGTACGCATTATATGTTAGTCATATTGAAACACCAGCCCTGTTAATTTGTATAATATTACGTGGGAAACGTACTCGTATGACTGTATCGCACTACTATGTTAGAAAACTATGACACACAGGTCAAATTAGAAGATCTACTTTGTTCTAACTATTAACAACTCCGATACGGTAGTTTTTCAGGTTTCACTTTACACAACTGTGTCGCAAAAGTTACTAAATAGAACTCCTACGCACGTTAAGAAAATGAATTCACAGAAAGATGTATAATATTTTCTGTATCAGTATCTACTACCTACAAGTAATGATTTCCCACAAATGGATCTATTAACATGTGAAGCAAAATTTTAGTGAATTTTTCGGAAATTTTAATATCAGCGCGGAGGTTATTCTGGACGGGTTCATCATCATCATCATCATCAGCCATAAGACGTCCGTGTGGACGGGATACAAAAGCCAAAATTTGGGTGCAACCAATACAACTATAGGCTTAGTTGTATTGGTTGCACCTTACTCTTTTATATTATTACGTTTCATCATTATATTAAGTGAATAGTTCTATCATAAAGAGCTTTTTTTACAATACTCACGAAAATAAAAAAGATGGTCTATTTTTAACCGCATCATGTTATCATTGAAATACATAACATTTGCAAATTCTACATACAAATTACATCCTTGAGACCGGCTGCTTCCTCATGCCTCCGGCCATTCCAGTTTGTTATTAGTTTCCTGAGCAAATAAATACTTAGTTACAGACAATCAGTAGTCTTGTAACTAACTTACTGTGAGACTAACTTCGAGAATGTTGACGGCATAATTAGACTATTTGATAGTTACTCTTGGTGCATATTGATCATTGTTCGCTGTTCAGTGGGTACGTTAAATACTCTACCGATAAAAACTTTGATCTATCGTTTATCTGAAAGAAAAACGAAGAATAATAATTAAGTACCTACATGTAGATACAAACACTATTACTTATTCCAAAATTAATTTAATTTTAAGTTAATTTTGGAAAATAACAGTGTGCTCAGAGACAGAGTGTCCCCATTGTCTAAGTGAAACCAAAACAAACTAAAAAGTCTACACGTCTAATAAAATTAGGTATAAGTGGGAAGATAATATTTTTAATAGAAATAAGCGATTTAGATGCGTTATCGAAACGGTTTGAGACTAAAATACATATTATAGTCACGCACCGTAATGTGAATAAAATTCGAATTAATGACGCGCTCACAACTAGAGAAAACATTTTATTTTGACATTACACCATAAACATAATAACAACACGATTGTTTCATGTCAACAAACTTATGAACGAACACTATTCAAAGAAATTTGAGCTTTGTGCCCAAGTGATAAAGATGGAGTCGAAGGTAATAATGAAATTATAAATTATGAAGCTAAGATCGTGGAAATAGCCGAATAAGCATAGAGGGAGCAATAATATGTCATTATATTATTAACTTATCTTCTCACCCTTGACAACAACAATGGCTGTTGAAATATTTTGATATCGTTATTTTGGATGCTATAGATTTTACTGCCTTTAGACATGCAAAGGTTTAATTCAATTCGTGAACAGGTGGGGTGCTGGGTCAAATGGCTCTAACAGGATTTACAGTTATTTCTTAGAAGCGTGAGATAGATTATCTTTTTAGATTGAAGTGACGTGACCAAGTACTTTTATATTACTCATTTTGCAAGTAGGTACTCGAAAGTTTGCAATGCTGATGCATCACTGATGTAAAGATACTATTGTGTCACGAGTTTCTTGTGCGATTCTCAATGTTTTTAGTAAGATGGAAAATATTTTTTTTTTACCTAATTAAGTAAATTAAAGTTTTGTATGCAACAGAACAAAAAAACGAAAAATCCTTCTATTTAGATTAACCATTGACAACAATCGTTGAGAGATATTTCAGCTTACTCAACCACAGCTTGTTATAAGAATATAAGAGTAAATTTTACTTTTTCAATTTAAAACGCTTCGCTCAGCTTTAATTGAAAGGTGCTGACAAGATACGTTGATAACCAAAAGCGTGCGTGTTTTTCTTGTAATACGGCCAATTTGAAAGACATGTAACCATATTCTTTTCTCAATCCTGCCTTTCGTCCCAAACAATATAAACTAAAAACAACGGATAAAATATAAGATAAGATAAAAGAGGTAGGTATGTATGTAATTAATAGCGAACGAGTACTTTTAGTTTTACATTTTACACGTATGGAAACTAACAATAAAGCAAAATTGTATGTACATTTACACAATATTCGTAAGCTTCATACGAACAAAATTCAACGTAGTGGAACTTTTCTATGCAGAAATTTAAAATGTCAAATAACGAGCGTCGAATGCGGAAAGTATAATAAACGCACTCCAGGCGAAGTGGGCAGTTATGAAAAATTTAATACACCCACTTTGAAGAGTTTCAAAGGACCTGGCCAAATAAACCTCTTAGTGAATAGTCGGAGATATGGCAAGATTTGCATAAGAAGGCCGGACGGCCGACTCTTGGGGCAGACGATCGTGTCTTGCATCTAAATAACGTCTTATATTTGCAAATATTGACTCTTGCCCGCACCCTTCCAAAGGGTTTCAATACTTATTATCTTAAGACAGTTTAGTGAGTGCCAAGTTGGTTAAAGCGGGTTGGAGAGGCTCTTTTTAGCAAACTTGGCGAAGATGTTTATAATACAAACAATGAAACCATAATTTTAGAAGAGGATGTAAATCATATCACAATATCGTTTAGTATTCAGTGGTATGTAGTTGGGGTAAAATTATTTCTTGTTTTTTGGGTTATGAGAATAGCTTTGGATAAATGAAAAATGTAGATTATGTCGGTCGTAAAATTTCCCAGTTCTCGTTTAGCAATTTGTATCCTTATGACTAAAGCCCAGGTAACTGATTCATCATTGGTATAAGCCTACTTGGTATTCAGGGCCTAAAAGCGATAAGGCAAATCATGGCTAATGATTCACCTACACTTTGTTCCTCGCGGTTCATTTGTTAGCCACTCCTCTTCAGCGAAAAGGGTTTGCTACATGACAGCGCGAGATTTTATCGACATACGATTATCATTTCGCGAAATATGCTGTTTTATGTCTCTCTCTGTTTAAGGAAACTGTGAAATATTTGCTTTGAAAGTACCGCTAAAATTTTTGCGACATTTTATAGCTTTTTTTTAATTATGGACTTTTTATATACATATTTCTATTTGAACATGAACATTTTGTATATAGTTGTTGTGTATCAATAGTGGGTATGAAAACAAATATAATATTCAGCGAACTATAAAAGAAATAAAGATTTATTCAGACCGAATAATGAATGGCTGGTATATTACATCTACGTCAGAACGATACCTGGTACAATTTCGATGCAAATAACGTCAGTAAACCAAAAATGTAGCATTTTCCGGTCCATTATATTCAGATATATAATGTTGTTAACGACACCACGATTGAAACGATGACTCAAGTTCGGAAAAGGAAAACAGGTGAATGAATAATGATAATATATTCTTAAAAACCACATAAACATCGTGCGTTTGCATGATATAACATTAAACGCGGATCGTGATCGACTCGCCCAACTTTCACCCATTCATTCATTACACCGCTGTGTCATTTATTATGACAATGCAGTGCAGTTTAAATTCATTTTAGAGCTATGCATTTCACACATATCATCACGTGGCAGTTATTGCACGAAATATTTCGAAAATTCTCTCGCGATATTTTGTTAAATAAAATCATAATTTTTGAAAATTGTGTGACTTCTTTAATAATAACGATGCGCTATAATTATTAATATCATGCCCATCATGTGAATACAGATTGGATATGTCCAAAATAATTGACAGTGATTAGACATCTAGAGCATGTTTTTACACGGAAACATCAAATCATGCTAATTAAAATTAACGTTAGGCGGAGCTAATAACAGCTTATTGTTGTCATTCATGCAACAATGACCACGATACACGTATAAGTGGACATGTTGAAAGGAGAAACCATAGATTTGTTGCGTTGATTGTTAAAAACAGAGGTAACATTGTGTAAGATACTTCGCCCGTCTGTAAAGTGGTCACAAATGTAGGCGTTGGCCAGTTTATTGCCGTGTATAGACATGTACTTTGGAGTGAATGATGACTGACACTCCCACTTGGTATAAAATATTTTGAAGCTGTTTGGTATCTTGTTTGAACGTCGAAAATTGTTTGGAACTATAGTCAGTGATTCACGGAATACTTTATTTTGTTGCTCAAAGGTACATTCGTTCATAGTACATACAAAAAAGTAGTGAAGTAATAAGGTATTTAAATCGTGATTTAAATTATCAGCAGACAAATAAAACAAAAGTTCTGAATGCTATTAAACTAAATGAAGTGATAAATACTGTCATAAAGGATGTAACTAGTATCGCTCACAGATAATGCTACAAACCCAAATCCGGTATAAAGCCACATGGAGACAAAAAACTAAAAGTGATGTCCGTTGTCGATTGACACGCGCCTCTGTGGCCGGGCGACCGCTTATACTCCCTGGTATTCCAGCCGTGGACATTTAAATTATAAGTTCTGTATATTCACATAACTTAGTATTTAAATTTTTGCGATACAGGAAATTATATTATAAAAAAGTATTCGTTAAAATAATAAGGTATTCGAAATATACTTAGTGGACGATACGATACAATTAATTAACTCACATTTACTGTTGATTAACGATCGACATCGTTGAATTCAAATAAGAGCAAGCCTCAACAGTGAACTCAAGGATAAGTTGGTAGTCACCTATAATTTCCTATATAGCTCTTGGTCTACAAAAACGCATATTTGTAACCATATTTTGCAGTAGAGCCGATGTACAGCGCCAACTTTTTGCCTATGGACAGGTTTTACGACTGCAGGACTATCTGTTATGGCAAGTTCAAGTCTATAATTTGCGCATTGCCATATGTTTCGTTCATAGCCTTTGCCTTATAAATAAATCTTGTTTTTATAAATTCGACATTTACAGTTGTTTTGTGGACATGAATTATTTTCTGTCATCATTAGTTGCTTCAATTTGATTTTTTTCCAGTGTTAGTTTCAAATTGTTTTGCTGATAAAAACCGACCAATCTCGTGACAAGAACATCGTCATTTCTGTGGACTAGCGGTTATCGTTCCCCGTCATTGGCTATCGAGTTTGCGGTCGCTGAGACCACCATGTTTGAAAAGCGGTTCAAAATTACTTCAACATCGATTTTTTGCATAATTTAACAAATATCTAAGTCTGTTAAGTTGTCTAGTCTATTAACTTACTGTAATTTAGTAAAATTATAGCTATCAAGTTTAGATTAGTGACCACTTAGATAAAGTATTTATTTTTAAGTTCGTGTACTCATGAATATGGAATTCGATTTCAATGTCTTCATAAATAGAGCATATTATTTTGTCCTCTGTATAGGTGTATTTCTTTATAATAGATCCGTGGTAGGTAACTCAGATATCAAAGGTAACAACTTCATAAATCTCTACTTAAAACTAATTATTGACTTTGTACATTAACACAATCTTATGCTCTTAATCATTCCACCATGAACGGTAATAATGAAACAACGACGTTCGCATTACATTTTGTTTGTTGAAATGATCTTTTAGTTCACACTCTACTTGGTCAAACATTTAGTGATAGCTTTATCTCTTTCTTTTCAAGTTTAAAAGACAAAGATAGTTTACGTCACAGGAACCCATGTAGCGTGATGATACATCAAACATTTCCAACGGAAGTTTGTTCACAAATCCCGTTCGACTGGTTCCTACTAATTAACATAAAAACAAAGCTAGAAACTCATTGAACGATTTCTCTCAAACATTCCTTGGTGTTCAACCACCCATCTATTCCATATCTGTCTCATCTAGCCCTAATCCTATAAATGACATCAGATAAGATAGAGAACATGTTGGGCCAGTGTATTTTATGTACTGAATTAAAAGCATGAATTAATGTATCTTGAGTTTCAATTTAGATATAAAATCGACGTCTCTGTTTCCTATTGATCCTATTAAATGAATGCAACAAGTATGGTCAGTTTAATTCAGAGATAAAATTTATACGCTTATAGATTTGTCATTGGATTCGCACTTTTAACGAAAGGATAACTTGGCAAGGACGAAATTTTTCTTAAACATTGTACTTAATTGAGTACATTTATACAATATCCTATAATACCAAAAAGATAAGGCAGCTATAGGACGGGATCCGCCAGATCCAAAACCTTTTATATTATAATATTGAGAGAATATTTTTCACCTGAATAATTGAAGTCCATTGTATATACATAATCCAATTAAGTATCCAATTCAATTAACGCATTCGATTGGTTATACAATTTGTTATAGCTAATTAATTCTTTTATTGTCTTTCAATATACCATTATCAATGTATGATCTTCCGGTCCGTTGGTGATAATTAAAATATCGTGGTCTTCTGATTTATCTTGTTTGTTATCATTATTGATACTACTAGCTTCCGCTCGCGGCTTCGCCCGCGTGGTTTACGAACCCGTATATTTTCCCGGGATAAAAAGTAGCCTATGTGCTATTCCAGACTATAATCTATCTCTGTGCTAAATTTCATCCAGATCCGTTCAGCCGTTCTGGCGTGAAAGAGTAACAAAGATCCATCCATCCATCCATCCATCCATCCTCACAAACTTTTGCATTTATAATATTAGTAGGATTAGTAGGATAGGATAGGAAGTAGGATAGGATAGGATAGGATGGAGGCAATAATAGTATCTTTTTAAATAATATTTATGATCTACTTCCGAGTTTAAGTTTACTATTAAGTCAATGTGACTTTACCTTTCAAAACTTAAGGTACTTGTTTATTACTTTAAGATAATTTGCATAAACTTGCTTAGGCACTTATTGTTTATACCACTACCCGGTTTGCATTATTTGTTTTTTATTAATATTTTATACAATAATTGATTTTCTAATTAAAACTGATAATATTCATTTTCATAAGTAAAGTACTCGTATCTATTTTCGGTCAATATTCGTTTGTTTAACGTCTAGCGATCCGCTTCGTCTATGAACAAAATCTCAACCTAACATTATCATACGCTATCGGAGTCATCTCGGGCGACAATATACGATCAGTGACATCGGACCAAATCTCCGTTAGAGATCACTTTGACTCGCACCGAATGATGGCATTAGATGATCTTATATTTATAGCCAAGGGACCAGGCAGGTCGTCTTTAAGGAATTCGTTCGTTAAAACTTGTACTTAGTAGGTTGAATGAAAGTTTGACTGAGATTTTGGGTTTTGATGATTGTATTTGGAAATGAAAACGATCTTGGGAATCTTCAGTTGTGGTAACAGTTTAAAATTAAGCTCGAAACAGTAGCTAGTTTCATTTTATAAATCTGTTTTTTAACTTAATCTATGTACTTATAAACCAAATGTTCTTGTTTTGAACAAATAGCTGGACACTATATCTAGAACTTCTTACATCTAGACATGAAGATAAAATTGCTACTTTTATGTTAATGTGGTTGCATGAACAAGAAACGCTGCACTAATATAGTCAAGAGCATTGATAGCGCCTGGCGGTTCAAGATCTTGTAAGATAACGAGAATAAGCATTGAGATATGCGTTAACTCTATCTAGAAAACCTTGGCACCACAGAGATAAAAACATTTAAATAATATTTACTTCAGAATTTTCTACCAACATAGACGCTTTTATATTTAAGTGTTATAGTAGCATAGTGTCATGTATATATTTCCCCGTAAAGGTTATATAGAGGCGTAATGTTGTAACATTTTACCGATTCCGTTGAAAACCACATGTCAATATTTTTGCCTGGAACTAGGAATCGAACTCATAACCTTACATTCAGCAGCCACACCTGCATCCACTGGATCAATAAGCTAGTCATAGGGCTAGCTTGATTGAATCATTGAAGGTTATATCGCAGTAAAGTAACTCATAGTTCTATATTCTCTGCATCCATTAAACAACCTCCATTCAGGAGCCCGATCGATGGTGAAACAAAAACTTGTATCTGCAATACTTCATAGATGAAAACGTTATAAATCACAGATGTGAACATGCTTACACGCCATTTATCAAACTTTATGTTTAATAGTCTCTTAATAATGTGTTACGTTGTTCGAAGAGCCCTATTTTTTACACAGAATCAGCGGCGTTAATTTTTTTAGGGGTTTTTTGACCAAATAGATCTACATGTATAACCTAACAGTAAAGACAAAACTTTTTATTATAATGACAGCAAATAATCATTAGACTAGTCTATATGATCTTACATTTAAGTTTACTAAACAAAAATCTTAATAGCTTATAAATAGAACAGTAATCTACACCGAAATATAGTTTTAAGATCCAATGAAATGTCAATATGAAGGTGTGAAAACAGAACGCTGTGTGAAAGGAAAAACAAGTCATCAATTATCTTCTCGAGGCTCTATAAATTGTGACTTCAGTTGTCTTCAACAGTACACTTGTATGACGTAATTGCGCCCAGATTATAGTATAACTATTGATACAATAAAGCGTCTTATAGGTAAAAATTAATATCACTTCTGCAATATTTACGCGATTCTTCTTTGTCGCTACCCTCGTCGCAACAGCTGGCGCCATCGGATCGGCAAATAAACTGTTTGCTCACAGATATTAAATTAGTTTTACGACAGCTTATTGTTGGAGTTTTTGTTAATTAATTGATATGTCATTCTGTTATTAACTTTGTCGCAAGTATGTGTTATAAATAACCTTATACTACTGCGCTCATAGAATTGGACAACAGTGAACTCACTGTTTGTGCAGTGTTTTGTTAGATATTTTGACTACAGAACACGAAACGGCATCGAACGGATTCTGGAACTGTGCCCGGTAGATGGCAATAAGCTCGCTACCTATTACATGGGACCTAATAACGGCACCGGCGAAATGTGGGTGTACAATAGTACACTTCTACTATGTTATGTTATGTTATTCGTCTCGTTCTGTTTTATATTTAACGGTAACTATATGTTTTCCGAAGTTCGGGCAGCATGTTACTCTGTTGCATAAACGTAAGTAATATAATTTCGGGGAGTTCTATGCAGGTTTCTGACGTCACAAATTAGGTGATCTGATCAATTCATAGAACAGAAGAGATAGCGATAATTTCCTATCAAACGATTAGTCCCACCTCTATTTCAAGTTCTCACCCAGTTTTCCCTGAAAATATTACACGTCAACAAACAGGGGTCAAACGCGTTCGTGAGTGAAACAGACGTCATTGTCTAAGTTGACGCGTTACTTAATGCGTTACTTAACCGCTCTATTTGCAAACCTTTTAGCGCCCTTCGACGTAAAGTTAGAGCAAACACATTCCGCCCTATGTTTTGTATAGAGTACGTATAATTCGCGAAATGGCATTGGTGCGCAGTTTCCGTGGGAGCCAAAAATGCCGTAGAAGTACAGAGTATAACTATTCTTAGGTCTGAAACTGGAAATAAATTGCGACAGGCTGGTGATGATATATTATAATATTCTAATACCTATTAGAAATACATTAAGTGTAATTATGGTCTCAAATAAGATTATTGTAAGTACGACGTATGAGTGCTTTTCTTATACGCATTTTTTTTCTTTTACAGGATAAGTTTACTACAATTTGTACTAAGACAGGAATTTTAAGATCTAGAAAATCCTTTGTAGGGCTTGATGATTTATTGATATATCAACTGTCTAGCCTTTTCCCAACTACATTGGGGTCGGCTTCCGATCTAACCGGTTGCGGCTGAATATCAGTATTTTACACGGAACGACTGCATTCAGATCTCTGCCACCCAGTAACAGAGACACTGATACTCTAAGGTTAGACTGGTTGTCAAACTTTTTGGTCTGCTGACACCCGTAACGACTCTCATAGGTCTTCGTATGACACCCGGGACCAACTGCTTAACGTGCTTTCCGAGGCACGGAGGGGTGACCATTTTTCATATACCGAGAGTATATGAAAAATGGTCATCCATCCAAGGACTGACCGCGTCAAGCGCTGCTTAACCGATCGCAGATCGACCGATCTACGTGGTAGCTATGTAGCTACGAGCCCCTCGATTTATTGATACACAGGATTAAAAAAACTTATGAGAGTGAAAAACAAGATGATAATACACTTTGCGATAATTTATTCCTTCATTTCCATAAGAACGCCAGGGGCCACTTAAAGCAGAGTGCGGTTCTCGATCCGACATCAGATCATTATTATGATCTATGTCAATACAATCACGCGGTTTTCAGCCAAATAACAGTTGGCACACTTTTCTAAAGCTATTAGTAAAAGCAAAAACTGATCAAAGCGTGCTTATATTAAAGTGTATTTGATCTCTATACTTACAAACTGTGCACACAAGATACCGTTCAATCTTCACAAGGCAGTAAACAATCCGACGTTTGGCATTTGGAATACGACGAGTTTTTATTTTCTCAGCGTGATAGGTCAAACACTGCTTACGATTGGAACAAACGTTTGAGCCAATGTCGGTTGTGATTCTATTGTAGTGGATGATTGTTACGGTTGGCACAAAGTTGATAAAGTTTCAAAATTGCACCGAGATCAAATATTAACATGAAAGTACTGATCTGTGACCCAGTAATCGTAGTTTGCAGGCTTTGAAAAAGATGGCATTAATAACATGAACAATGAATGTACCTGGTATTCTACTGTTAATGCTGTTTAAAAAGAGAATGTATCTCATATCATGCGAAAAAATTGTGAATAATACTCACAACATGCCATAACGTTCAACAAATCAAACTATTGTTGCTACTAGATTAAATAATAGACATCGTGAAAAGAAAGTTCATTGAATTTAACCCCTTTTGTTTGTAAAAAAACCTCGCTGCCTATATTTTTAAATTTATAATAATTGACAATAATAGATGTAAAAAGTGTGACGAATTGACTTGAGAGTTATTTATTAACTGTCGGTGGGCCCCTGGAAATGATGATGCGACTTATTGATAAAAAATATATTGTAAAAATGCATCGTAAACTACTATTATTGAAATAAAGTACCCACATGCTGTAAAATACAAGTATCTTCGATTAGATGAAATATTATGTAGATTTGTTTAGTAATTGAATTAAATGGGAAAGAGGTGTATCTGCTCTTTATTACAATTATTTTTATAGAATTTATATAGGTATGGGAACTTAACTACACATAGTAACCTTAACAACACACAGTAACTAGGTTAAGTGTCTAAGTTATAGGGATCGTTTCCAAATTGGAATTTATATTTCTAGATTTTGATCTCACTTAATTTTTTTTAAACTTTCTCCCACCCAATTTCTCCGGTATGGTATGATACAGTTTCCAGACATATATTTAACATTCAAATAGACCAAGCAGCGCCAGCAACAACTATTAGGTATATAATATAGCCTACTGTGCGCCCGTGACGTTAGAAAACCAATCTTGCTTCTGCGCCAATCGTGTCGTCATTCGTCTATTCAAAATGATTCTGTTAGCCCTTAAATCTGTCACTAGGTGAGAAGCGTACACTGTCAAGTTTTCGTGTCAAACCTTAATACAATTAAGTCTACGCGCTAATCCTATTCACATCACTAGCCTTCCAGCCATTAGCGACTAACCCTTTTTTCCGCTATCACATCATCTAATTAATTAATACCGGTTTTTGTCGTACAATCCGTAACAGTCGTAACTCTGTCATTCCTAGATTGGCGTCCGTCCGAAGTCGAACCGAACGTTCGCCCACACACGATAATTAAGCTCGAAGCAAGCTTAATGCAATCGTTCAGCCGATAAACAGCTGTTCACATTTGCATTTAAAACCGATATACTACTGCCGTTTACGTGTTAAGACGTACCTTGATTGACTTGACGTTCACTATTTTTATCCGTCGTTAAATAGTTGTTACTATAAATCTTACTGGTTTTATCGATGCTGGCTTGGTTATTCCATTTCTCAATTAATTCTCAACTTCATCTGTTGACTATTAAGCACGATTTAAAATGTGTATTATCACATTATGTTACATTGATTCTTAAACGAATATCGGATCATCTGAAAATAACTGGACTCACTGCTGTTGCTTGCATAATAAGAAAATTGAAAGAGAAATTGAAGTGATAAACTGGATGCGAAATGCATAAAACCGGGTGTGTTGGCTATACTTTGGAGTCTAACTAAGACTAAGATAGGATTATAAAACAATAGAATTTTTAGACAATACCTTTCAACACCGGAACGCCTCAATCCATATACATAGATACGAATGTTATGTCCCGTAATAAAATAAATAGTATTGTATAAGTAATGACTAATTTGAGACCCATTAGTCAGTAATGAGTCATTATGTATTCATAATTAGAATCATTCAATACATAATATTGAATACTTATTGTACATGACGTCGTATTAATTTACTACTTCCAATTGAGTATTATATAAACATTAACGGTAAAAGGAAGTACTTAATGGGTGAATATTTACAATAATGGGTAAATAAGTTCCTCTATATTTTATTTCACTCTATATCCTTATATAATTAGAGAGTTATGCATAGCTTTAGCTTCTGTCTCGCTCCTACTTCTTCTACGCTTACTTCTTACTTACTTTATTCGGGGCCTTAGGCATAGAAATACACATCAGGGCTTCTCTATGATACTTAAAGTAGCCTGTGAACCATTTTTGCCTGACTTTCTTTTGTGAAAATGTTTGGAGGGGTGAGTAGCATCAACAGTAGATTTTTTAAACTATTCTTTATTCATAAAATTATTTTTTATAAACAGCTCTCAAACACAAAAAAAAGCTAGTCGAAAGCGTTCAATCTATTTCAATTGCGTCTAAAAATCACACCATCATCCACACACGCCCGTATTCGGGTGCGATTTGTTCCGGAGCGTGGCAAATGCGCCGGCGCTCTGTCGTTGCGCAAGCGCAATGAATGACGCTGCCTCATTAGGCCGGAACAAACTTGCGACTGTTGTCTGTAAGTGTGAACTTTGGATATTTTTTTAGATCGAGAAGTGTGAATTTTATCATGGAGAACATCAACTTCCTCCGTGGACTATAACGTTAAACAGTAAATATTGCAAGCATCAACAAGCTTGAAAAAAAAACGCAGGACGGATAGAACAGTAGATTAAGAACTTAATGTAAAACTTAGCTTTATATCTTCTACAAGTAAATTCTGCAGTTCGCAAAGAGAATTGCATCATCTATCTCTATTACTGCATTTTGATCGGATAATAGATACAAAAGTGCTAATATTCAAAGTTTTCGTTGTCACACCATTCTTACTGCACTGACCCGATTTGGTATACTCAGATAATACGGCTCACAGCAACGGGAAGTGAGTGTGTCAGTATGAAATTTGTGAAAAAGCAACAATAGAGACTGTATTGTAGCTTTTGTTGGCATTTGGCGGTCTTGGGGCAGGAAGGAAGCGAATTTCGTGTAATAATGTGCGTCGATTTGTTTTACTCTAAAAGCGTGTATGAATTGCGAAATTAGGCATATTTTGAGTAAGAATGCTCTCAGGATTTGAAAGGGCTTTTATCGTAATTATTAACCCTTTTATTCTTGAGGACTTATGCAAAATGCTTGACAAATCTTACGTCTCGACATTATGCTTTAAGAAAATAAAGTGGAAACAGTAAAGTATGACTATTTAGGGTTAAATTTTAGATTTAGATTACATCAGAAGCAAAACTCAAGTAATGTTAGCTTTTAATTAATCATCATCTTGTAGTTGAAAAACAGCAATAAATTAATTTCTTATAATCCTTCAAATCATTTCAAATTTTGATTTAAATGACTGATAAAAGCACATTATGATACGACACGATGGTCAAATATATATGTATTTTTATGAAACATGTATCATGACGTGGTCGTTGTCTTCATTGCCAAATCTAAATCTAACTAGGAATCTATTTTTTTTTGTATAAGTCAGTCAGAGACGCCTCCTAATTGAATAGGACGGAACAGGAATCAAAGGGAATGATTGCGTTCCCCTAAATTTTCAAGGGGATGTGTAGCAGAGGGTAGGATGCGATGCGTGGACGAAATCTTTAGGGAGGTACGTCATGGAGCTAAGAAACGGAGTTTTTATCTTAATAACATAAACGTATTGAAAATAAATATTCCTGGACCTACTGAGTGGATATCGTTTTTCAACAAAAATGATCTGAAATGACATTTATGAACGACGTACAAAAAAATCGAAGCATTTCAAAACATTTATACTACAATAGCATTTGACCTTGCCAATGCTTATTTCTATCAATCAAAATGTAAACACTGTTACAACATAACCATATTCTGGAACGTTATCATATTCATTTATGGAAGTTTCTTCAAATTTTACAATAATTCGCACGAAGATTCGTTTTAGTTGAACTTTGCGTGAAATATTACAAGTCTATAAAACCACGAAACTAATAATTTTGATGTTGGCCAACTAAGATTCTTAAACTTTGAATACGAGTATGATAAACCAAAATTAACCCTGACTTTTCAAAACCATAGGAAATCTTGATGAAGAAGTATCTAGACTGTTGATTAGATTATCAAATAGTGCACAGCCTATTGCAGTTTATTGCTGGACATAGACTCTCCCAAGTAGGACCACAAAACCCGGTTTTATATTGTAATCATCGTTTTCAATTTAACAACTGCATTGTTTCGTAGCTCCACAAAAGTTTACAACCAAACATTGTGGGTGAGATTCCGTTGCAGTAATGTCATTGCTAAGATTGCGGGTAAAATTGCTTCATGTAATTTGTCGGCGGGGGCTCAGCAGATCCATCTTGTGATGTCAGGGTGCAAGGTGCAGGGGATCGTGCAGTCGTTAATAAGTTAGGTCCTAGAGATTTGAGGTAATTGGCTGGAAAGCCATTGGCATTTAGCGTCTAAAGGTATTTGGAGAAAGTTTCGTCTTTTGTTTTATCTCTGCACTTAGATGTAAGAATATCAACCGTGTTGTATTAACAGATATAATATATATATAGATCGTCATCACTGTAAACTCTATATGTGTACCTGATTGTTTAGCTTGAACACTCAAGCTATCTCGAAGTAAATGAGATAGATTTTATTGTCACGTACTACGAAGAGCTAGAGAAACTCAATCGTGATTCGACTTGTGAGACCTCACAAGGAGTAATAGAATTCCTTAAAAAGAGTTCTCAAATTCTCTACATGGGTATTAATCAAATCATTATCTCAAAGGTAGTCAAAAGTATATAAGAGTAGTTACATAATGCTTGTTCAAATTATGTCAACATATGCAGTAGATACAGTGTGCTTGTTTAATACTGTGATGAACCAATAAAGTGATACGCAAACAAACGTCTAAGATAAATTTAAGCATATCATTTCCGTTTGTCATCTAACAGATTTGAAAAGCTAACAGTTGACACAGTTTTCATTTCCTCGATTTCACATCAAACACATCAAAGATGGATAAAAATCTCACTTACTGTAAAAACATGGCTCGATTTTCTCGGCATACAAACAACATTTTGGATGTAGGTAACTTAGTATTTAAAATATTATGTGAATGTAATTTCAAGCAATTGAAAATAATATCTTAATTTACAACTATACAATACCTTTCTTTTGTATACCTATAGATAAACATATTCGATTAAAATCTTGAAAGAGGAGAGTGTACGAGTAGTTACATTTCATCTTTATCTCCACACATGTTAGTAGTAGAAGGGTTGCTATGAACAGAAATGGAAGCCACTTCAAAGCATGCCCGCCGACAAAGTAAACACTTATTTTATACATGGCCGTTTTTATGAGAACACAGCTTTGTGATCTCCGAAAGAGTTTATGAAACGATACCAATGTAAGAGAAATAATTGAATGCGGATGTATTTGAGCTAATATTTGATTTTAAAAGTGGCCTTCTTGAATTATGGCTTCCTAGTACCTCACGTTATTTGATTTCATTAAGTCATTCGTTTTTTGGTTCCTCATGTCATCGCTTTACAATTTAAAACGTCAAAATTAACAATCCATTTCTTAATCGAACATAATGTTCTAACCGTTAAGACATTTCATTAAAGATTTTCATTTTCGAAATGAAAATCTTTGTGATGATTATCTCGCAAAGGTGAATGTGATTTCCACTCATAAAATGAGTTTATGAAAGTAAAGTTCTATCAAATTGCCTCGTTGCTATTGAATGTGGTGTGAACAAATAACATAAAACTCAAACTTATTTAATAACGCATTATAATATAATAATATGGACTGTTAATACGTGGGAATAAAGTCTAATATAAAAAGGAACGTTAACCCAAATAAAGACTCTTAAAATCTTATTCCAATAACTTGCAATATTGAAGTCAGAATACAAAGCTATTATGTCACATATAAGATATTTAATAGACCAAAAGTGTCCATAAAATTGTGTATCGAATGCTGCGCTTGATTTTTTGCAGCAATCGACGTGCCCACGCGTGTATTAAACTCCCCTTAAATATTCTGATCCATTGTAAGGCCTCGCGTATGGACATTTCAACTTTTTACGGTGATGCCAAACAAAGCTTATTTTCGAGTGTTATAAGAAACGGACGGTTTATTTAACCATTGTTGGTGAACCATTTATCTCTTTAATTTATGGGGTAGCGTCGCGAATCGTGGACATATTTGTGTTGAGCAGTCAGCAGCTCACGCAGTTGCATTGTTATGCGTAGGTAGCTGTTAGGACTTGAAACCGGGAAGGTTTTAAGTTATTTTCTGTATGAAAATGTTGTATTAAAATGTATATAAAATATTTTTAGTCTGGTTACAAAGGCATCTGTTTTTGATTTATTCATTAAGCAGAAAATAATATTACGGTCTGGCTAGTTTTGATATTAGATTAATTAGGTCTCAAAGGTTAATTTCATATTCAAATATTCTTTTATATTTTTGTGAATGTTAATAGAAAATTAATTTATTTGCATAATTAATATTGGTTTAATAATATTTTAAATAACTAGTTGAAATACTTTATGTCGATTAAATAAACGAGATCAAGAGCCCATCCAGTAATAACAAAATAATCAGAATTTCTATGTGTATTTAATAACGTGAGCAAACTCTTCATACTTTATAAGTTCAAAATGAAAGATGAATGAAAAATGACCGTACCATAATGTTGCCACCAAAATTGTAACCCAAGTTGCAAATATCAAATTCTCAGAAACCACGCATTCTAGAGTTGTGTCCTTCTCAGCGGGGATCGGTCTATAGTATGGTACGACTACCGGCCTCCTGGATTCGTCACACAGCATAACGTAACCATTGTTTGAGCTTCGTTATGCACAAAGTAATTTTCTCTGGTTGAATTGTTGCACTTGTGGTGCATGGCAATAAAAACATTTATCAGGCTCATTCTGTAAGAGTAGGTGTTAACTTGTTGAACAAAGACCACCTCGACTGCTTGCCTCTGCTACTGTTTATTAACAATTAACCGGACGTGAGTCATTCGTGTGATACTCGAATTGTCTCGTTTCTATGTTCTTGGGAAACAGTTGTAGTGTTTACATGTATTGAGCAAACTCATACATTGCGCCTACGCTAACTTGATCACGTTATACGGTGCGTCTCTTTAAAATAACCCACCTTTCCTGAGAGAATTCTAAAAGGGAACTAAGTACAGACTTCTGTCATTAGGATAGACAGGCATCAACAAAGACATAAAGATATTAGTGGCATCACGCTAATATTCTCAGAAGAGTAGCATATTACACCGACATTTCGCCAATACCATTACTAAGTCTATGGAATAGGGAGCGAGCCTGTGGCCATCTATCGGGTACAATTCTAAAGTCCAAGGTGCTACTGAGAATTACAGAAAATTCCGATAACGCTTTGGAATTGAACTCTGGGTCTCATGCTCAGTTTCATCGTAACGTTCCACTTCTACCTATGTTCAGAAGAATACCTATATATAAATACGGGCTGATAGGAATAAATAATGATACATTCGTTTGTTCTAAAAATTTCTCATTTTTATGTTCCTGTGAGGTGCAGTAATAGTGTTTATTGAGCAAACTCATACGTTGCGCCTACGCAAACCTAATTGAAACATTACAAGTACACAAGCGTAAAGATTCCCATTTGCTTTGGTTTCTTTATCCTTCGCAGCTAAGTGTTATGGCATTCTATTTCGGAACGTTCTTGTGTTGGTCATCTTAGTATTAACCCACCTAATTTTAGAATCTTAATACCTTTCTGTCGCTTTTATGTTGCTCATGACGACCTGTACTGCAAAGCGGGGCATTTTACTTGGCTAAATATGATTTCTTAGCATTATGAGTAAATACATTGCATTGATAATGTTTTTATATTCGACTGCCTCTGGTCTAGTAGTCGCAAGCTCGACTGTTGAGCGTGAGGTCTTGGGTTCGATTCCCGGGTCGGGCAAGGAAATTACCAGTAGCAACACGGAGTCTGGAACCGTGCCCGGTAGATGGCAATAGGTTCGCCCCCATTACATGGGACTCAATAACAGCATCGGCGAAATTTGGGTGTATAATAGTACACCTCTGCCTAATCTTTCGGGGAATACAGGTGTGATGTTATATTTTTACAATTTTCTCTCTGTGATATAAAAATCTTTTTACTCTACAGTTTTGTCCCTGAGCCCTGCTCTTCAGTGAGAAACTCAATTCTAAATCCTCAGTGAAATCGATCATTTGAAAATACGTCATATGCATTTCGTTCTCATTCTCAAATTCACATTTGAGAATAATAACGAAACAAGAGTTTCAATCGCGCAGTTTATTGGAGAGAAAAAAATAAAATGACCAGAAATCCAATTTGCAGCATTGCCAATTTAAATATTTTTTTAAATGAGTTCCGAAGCGTCCGTATTTATTTTGCTTACTTTAATATTTCTCCTCACTAATTAAACTCTCATTTTTGGCATTTCACGAGATTTCGACATTTATTAATTGTGGTTTAACAAGTGCGGCGTACTTTGTTCGTCAGTCGTTACAGATAATTTCTGAACTTTCCGGCGTATTGACCATTCAGGGCATGTAAGTTAACGCATCGATATGCGAACACAGTTATTTTGGCGATATCGATGGATATCTCAGTAATTGGACCACTGGATTCATGTAGTGAAAATCGCATTGAACTTTAATTAGAAACTTATAAAATAAACTTTTATTTTTCTTATTTCGAGAGCGTGAGAATAAAAATAATGATTAAAATCTATCTAATTTAATGATGCAATAAATATTAAATTGCGAAATACTGAAGATGCTATAAATAAACGATTAACCGCGAAACTTCTTAAAAACCAATTCTTACATAAAACTAGAATCCACCAAAAGCGTCCATCATCACTTAACTCCGATTAATTTCTCAACTCCATTGCCATTTCAAATAAAGAAACTTTACGATCGAACGAGGTAATTCACCTACTTTCTTAGCTAGGCATAAAGGCGGGCCAATAAAAGTAAATGCACTAAACGTAACACAAATCTCTTAGCAATTACACCGGTCACGCCTGTATAACTTTTAATTAATCGCTGAATTACACACATATAAGTATTTTATGCTGCTATCGGAGTTGTTGTCGTTGGAGCTTGTCGCGTACTGGTTTACGACTGATTGTGTCCATTGTTGTTTGTTATACGATACGATATTGTTTGGATTTTGATTGTGTTAGTAATAAACGTTGTATTCCTTATGGTCTAATCTTTGAAGAGGATTCTCTGAACGAGGAAAATGTTCTTCGTGTAACTAATCATACGACAAATATACCTATAATCTATTCAATATATAAAAAGTGAAAGATACTCGCAAGTGAATAATCGTCGAATAATGATATAATTTTGAGGTGATTGCGAATTAACGAATTTTAATAAAAGGATCGAAGATTTGTGACCTCAGCCAATCTGAACTAGCCCCGCCCAGGGGATTAAAAAGTCTATCTATCCTCTCTAATGTGTAAACGGCGTTTATCTCATCACCGATATCAACTTTAATTTTTCAATAACATAACATCATGCCTGTATTCCCTGAAGGGTTAGGCAGAGGTGTACAGATGTGGCAAGCCATTGTCATCTACCGGCACAGTTCCAGACTTCTTCCTGCTACTGAGAATTTCAATACAAAAAATCCCAATAACACTTTTCCCGAGCGTTAAGTCGTGTTTTCGACCACTCGACCGATAACGCAGTCTATTTAGTCTCTGTCCTCTTTAATTTTTCATCATCCAGGTATTCATGTTTTCCTTAGGGTGTACAATGGAAATGCGTACCAATAATTTCTGGTGTACACTTGGTACGTGTCGATGATAGTTACTAGTAATGTCAATGACGGCTTCATTCTCCCGACACAACTCTTTATTTCCGCTCATTTAACACGAATTTTAATGCGTCCGTACGTCTAACCGGCCTGCGTTTACGCAACAGATGGGCGCATTCATATTCCAGTTTCCGATAGACAGTTTATGACTGAATTGTGATGTACAATGCAAGCATTCATGTCTATATCCTGCCACTCTATTGAGTAATTGCTTTTCTCGTATTCCATTGCTAGGTTTTGCTTGCTTGCGAGTCATGGATTTCAAAATAGTTCTGTGTCCATAGAGTTTTCGATTCATGCTATGCTATATTTCACTTAAATTTTTAAGGTAACATTTTCACGCCGCTGCAGCGCTGTAAATGCAAGTTTACTTCGGGTTCGTCACGTCAAAAAATCTATAAAAAAAGGTGTGCGCACGTTTTCGGAAGAGATTCACTCAAATGCGTGTGTACGTTGTTCTTACGTATTTTTGGTTTGACAGGGTTCGCAAGCGCGACTTCTAAGCGTGAGGTCCTGGGTTCGATTCCTGGATCGGACAACGTGTTATTGGACGAAAGTCACAATAGCAGTACGTAAACTGGAACTATGCCTGGTAGATGGCAATATGCTCGCCCCTTATTGCATGGCATTCCGAAACGGCATCAACGAAATGTGAGTGTACAAGTATACCTTTGCCTAAGTAACCCTTCGGGAAATACTGGCGTGATGTTAGTAAATACGTTTGAGGGCGAGAAGAACTGACAATCGGGCATTATAATGTTCTTAGATTCGAAGATCCTTCTTTTTTTATGGCATAGGCGGCAAACAAACAGACGGATCGCCTGATGGTAAGCGATTAACGTCGCCCATGGACACCCGCAACACCGGAGGAGTCACAAGTGCGTTGCTGGCTTTTTAAAAAGGAGTACGCTCTTTTCTTGAAGGTTTGAAGGTTTGTTTCTTATTATTATTGAGTATTTGAAACTAATACCTGTTGTTTCCAGCAGTAAAATCCACCCGGTCGTATTGGCCTATCTTTTATTACTCCTTTTTTAATAATAAATAAACCGAATCCATATTTACATATTCGTATAAAAATACTGTTACAATTTTTGGGAGAGTAAATCCATATTTTAAACTGTTATCAATTACATTGATTCGTTCGAGACTCCGATTACCCAGGAATGTCAATTAACAGTAATAACGGCAACAACATAGATGTATTGGTAGACTTTGAAAAGATCATCAGTACCGCTATCACGAGTTTTCTTACTATTTACTATCATAGTAAAGTAAATTTTCATGATAGCGATTTTAGTTCTTAACTTGGTTATATTAGGGATTAGAGTCGCTTATGTGACATCTAGTCATAGTAAAATTTTGATTTACTATTTACTATATTATAGAGATGTCATGTTAGCGACTCTAATCCCTAATGTAACTAAGTTAAGAACTGAAATCGCTTGCATGAAAATTTACATTTACTATGAAAGTAAATAGTAAAAAACTCATAATAGAGATACAGTTAAAGTTTATAACAAAATTATTATTTTGAAGAAGTTACTATTATTAGTTAATTAATGTAATTAATGGAATCAGGCGTTACTTTGCGGAAATCCATATTCTAGTTGTACATCTTGTTATAATTTTGTGCATGTTAGTGATCGTTAATTACTCTGTTTTTTTTTCTACCCCTATACCTGAAAACCTATAATTAGCTTAATGTTACCTACGCTGTTTATCTGTTCACCTTGTATAGCTATTGGTTTTCCAATCATAAATAAATAAATAAATATCACAAGAATATCTTGTAGTTGTATATCTTGTATATCACATGATATACAACTAGAATATTTAGTTTTAATTCCACCAAACTAGTTCAAAATTGGGTGCATACAGCACCACCGCTACTGCAAATATATGCAAATGCAGAAGGTGTGATGATTATAATGTAACATGCAACCCTAACCAATTCTCTATTAAACATTTTTGAAAATTTTTGGGTATTGATGAGAAAATCATCAAGCAAATCTACAACAGCGTTCTCCAGAGAGCAAATAAATAGTTCGATCATCAAAACGTCCACAGGGCATGGTAATCTTGGCAACATGTATGACTATACATTGTTACTATCATTAAGAAGGCCTAGTTGCGTGGTCTGCAATGATGCTTATGATTATTAAAATTCTGACACAAACTTTTCTTTGTTTCTTTACATGAAGTAGGTAGTTCCCGGAAGAAAATACATTGAATATTGGAGTTTAAAGGAAATGCATAGTTTAGTGCTCGTAAATCATAAGCTACGTGTATGAATCAGCATTAAAATCTGAGAATTTAGCTTTTTATAGCCGTATAATATTTGTAACCATGCCTAGTTAAAGTAGTTATTAATCAACAAGTTAAGTACATTGTTTTACTACGCTAACATAGCCATGGTTTCATTTAATCAGGAAATTGAAAAGTCGGAATGGTCAAGTGCGAATCGGAAACAATAGCCTAGTAGTAGTTGATCAAATCCTGACGCTTGGATGGCTGAAGAAAAAATACATATAAAAAATCAATCCTTTTTCTGGTAGTAAAATGTGATTAATTGGTGAAGGTATTGTCAAGGATGGTGGCAACCATTGTTATATAATGAAGAACATACAGACTTAAATCAACGGTAATTTAAATTATAATTTTAAAATCCATGTCAGACGATAACAAGAATATAAAGTTAAATTAAGACAATTCAAATTCAGTATTTTGTGCTGCAATGCAAATCTCAGTCGCTTGCTTGAAGCTTGTGAGCTGATCATTATAATATATAAATTATATTACATTTAACTTTTCCTAAAGCTGGTTAGTTATAAGGCTTCACTCGTAGAGACCATTCGTCTGCTTATTCCCTTAGCCTATATCAAACAGTAAGCTACACAGTCTTTTGTTTGACATTAGGCGTGTACCAAGTTTCAAAATGAAACTCGATACTTTGGCATTATACAAAATAACTCATAAGTCGTTGTCACCCTTTGGATAAACTGTATTATTATGTACACTCGCGTAGGTACGTCATAATATTGTGTGTTCAGTAAACTTATTCAATAATCTTTGGTACAAGTGTAAGTATAAGCATGCTGGGAGACTTCACCTTTAGAGAAATCATAAGTGTAAACTATTGGTTGTTTTAAAATTTACATATACATATATATATATATATATATACGTATATTCAATTGATTCTAATACATTTGATTGTATATTAAACTGAGAACTTCAATAAGAACACTTTCTTTATTAAATGCAACATTAAGATTATTACAACGTGTTTAAGTTAGAATCGAACATTACTACTACACTATACAGACAGATAATATATAGACACAAATGTTGAATAATTACACAAAATTCTTGCACACCGCAGTCTTTTTCTACTGATTAATTAAAACAAATCGCAATGTTAAACAACATAATTAAAAGCTACTAAGAAAAACATTTTGATTACGAGTCTTCCACTATTTTATTCCTGCACCAGGAAATATACGGTCAACAGAATAAATAAACCAGCCGTTTTACTTATTAGGTTCACACATTTTAGTTATGCGGACTCTGTGGCGTAAAGCTAGCGCCTTTCCGGCCGAGGCACCATTCAACCAGCAATTCATTTATTCCTAATGTAAATGTTATAGAAAATTTATGTAAATTCATATTATTACATTACGCCCGATAGCAATTTACCGACTGTATAAATATGAATGCTGCATACCGAGTAGATATTTACGCGTCTAATATGAAGTAAACTCTTTTGTTACACTGTCGAATTGTAGAAAGTCTTGTAATATATAAATGAGTTTTATCGAATGTCGTTTATCATAAGTAATTTGTTTCTTTTGTGATGTTTTATTGCAACCGGAGTTTATAAATTTGAGTCTGTAGTGGACTTTGTATGGGATGGAAGATATATTTACTGTTGCGTCGCTTATGATGCAAATATGCCTTCAATCGGATGCGGCAAACAGGTTAATACGGTGGCTGCTTACTAGTTACAGTGTAGCAACACTGTGTTTTGTGACTTGAGATTAAACTCGGAGTTAACCTTAGTTAGGATTTCTAGTAAAAATATTAGACACCGAAGGATGGAAGGTATCAGGTGGTTCGATCTAGGTTATGGTTTCGGAGACGAAACACTGATGTACAAGGTTGATTTGCTGTATGCCGTATTTCCTGTAACGCAAAGCAGACCATAACATTAGGTTATGGACGTTTACGTGATGATGACACAAAATATGTTCTTGGTAGAACTAGTACGTTTTCTAAAATCAGTGGTAAAGTATTTAAACATTGATTAGTGAAAACGTCCAAAGGTCGTTTGTGAGATATTGGTTATCTCTTAATTAAAAGGGCATTATTAGTATATCAAAGTAAATAGACTCGACTCTAAACAACAGATAATATTGACTAGACATCATAATGTCCTTTCGTATTTATTGATTAGATACAAGTGCAACACAATATTTGTTTTTAGATTATTCATTGTTGTTACAGAGAAATGTGAAACTCCAATATTATTGTAAATATGTAAATATGATACGCATATTATTATCATCATTATAATTTAGCTAGACGACGCTTACTACTGGACATAAGATACCGAAATAAATCGTTAGTTTTTCATCGAAAATAATTTTAAAGTAATTTTGGTCAACGGTTGTTGGTGTATAGATATGTGTTCTAAAAAATGTAATCGTTCCCGCACATTTTGACTACCAGCATCAAAAAACTTTATCCCATTAGGAAATGACACACTGAAAAACAATTGTAAGAAAATGAAGTACAAAGTGCGCACGCATTAGTTTCGTTGTTACAAAATCTGTTACACAATTCATTTATCAAGTTTGATCTACGCCAACGCTATTCGAGGCAACACCAACAAATTCTCGAAATAATATTTCATTCTTAACAAAATTCTCGGATCAGCTGACGCAAAAAAATACTTTAAGGAGCAATATCTGACATAATGTAGACAAATAGATTTGATGGATTATGTTTTGATAAAGGTCGCAAGTTCAACATCTTTCGGTTTTTATGAGCTTTGCTACTTTAGAACTAGTAAATAGGTAATAAGTTCTGCGAATGTTGTTTATGCTGTTTTATAACCTCTTAATGGATAGTGGTTTCAATTAACTCTCTGTTTATATTTTCTTTGACAATCCCTGGGGTTTCTAAGTCTAAGTGAAAATGAGCTTCATTGCTTATTTTTTCTATTCCCATAGGAGTGTCTGCGTCTATGTTTTGTTGGCAGCATTTACCCTTAGTTTGCTGTGATAACATACACAAAAACATGTCACAAGAGGCCTGTGCAGATCAAATGGCTCATGGGAGCTCACCTTTAAACCAAAAATGTATAACAAGCTTAGACGAATGCTTGTACAAGTTCCTTAAATCTAAATGAAAATTCAACACTATTATAGGTTCACACAAGCCGCAAACATTGAAACGAATTAAATCGCCACGTATGTCTCACAAAGCTTTGTCTTATAAAGGAGAATCGTTATATCGTCAATTGTTTTATATCAGTTCGCGGAATAATCGTGAGCAAGATAACAATGATCAAACAAACTTGATGTGGACTGCTGCTAAGAAATTATAATAAATTCCCTATCTTTTAATGTTTTGTTTCAATGTTTACATCACCACTGCTCAAACAATGAAAGAAAACATCGTGAGAAAGCTGAAGTGTTCCAGAAAATTAGAAAAATTTAATACAATGATCCGATAGTTATCACATGGTAGATTGTGGCCTACACAGTAGTGTACTTGCTACCTTATAGTACAAAAACAACTAATGTGATTAATATATTTTTTAAATTTGATATAATTTTTGGTGTGCACGTCTTAAAGGAGAGATTGTGTTTTCTAGTATCTCCCCCTAAAAAGACTTACAAAAGTCTAGACTGCGTCCGATCACTATATATCTTGTGTTTTATTACGAGAAGTTGTAAAAAGAAGAGGTGGAAAAGATGTGGCGATGAGATTTTGAAATTACATTTGTAAGTGGACTTCTGAAAATGTGAAATTGCTTTTAACTAATTGGATAATTCGTTTTTGAATTTTGAATTTTTTAATATATCGTTGTTTATTTTATTTACATACTAGCTTCCGCGCGCGGCTTCGCCCGCGTAGTTTACGAACCTGTACATTTTTCCGGGATAAAATTTTTATTCCAGACTATAATCTATCTCTGTACCAAATTTCATCCAGATCCGTTCAGCCGTTCTGGCGTGAAAGAGTAACAAAGATCCATCCATCCATCCATCCATCCTCACTTTCACATTTATAATATTAGTAGGAAGTAGGATTAGTAGGATTTGTTTTAAAAGCCTCCGATAGATTTCTCATTCCACCAGATTGGTCCTGCAATTTTCGTATCTACATCTTCATGAAGTATGAACCCATAATATAGAAATGGTGATGGGGCGTTTTTTGTTAGATAGGTACCTACTTGTAAACTTAGTAATACTTCAATATGTGAATAGTGTTAACAAACGTAAGAAAACGTTACATCGCGTATTTCTCACGGTTCTATAGTTACAAAGTAAGTTGTACGTTGTGCCAACGCTGTCGGTGTTTTTGAAGCCACGTGTTGCATACTCTTATTACCAAAACATTGTATGTAGACGAGTTAGTTGGAAACACAGTTGATATATGTAAATATTACTCAACCAAAAAACGACAACTAGTTATCTAAATATTGGAGAATATAAAATTATAAAACCAATTTAATTTTTGTAGGGATTGACCATTTTAATGCTTTACCTATACTATTTGTTTTGCTCAGACCGTGTTAAGTGAAAGTACATGATTATTACTACTATGTATTTGAAGGTTATGTACGCTACACTGAGGATTTCATAAAATCCCTATAACACATTGCCCGACCTGAGAATCGAAACCAGAACCCGCGCATGCGACCACTTGCCATTCGCTACTTCTATTTTGGCTCAACATGATAATTAGACGGTTCTTAGATGTAATGTGAATAACTTCGGCCAGATGTACCACTATTGCCAAAATGCGCCAGTAAATTTTGACCCATACCTCTCCAGGCACGTGGGCCTTTAAGGTTGAGTGCTATTCTTTTTTCTGTCGAATTGGCACGAGCGGTCACACAAGTATCTCTCACACCATAATGGAAAGTTTAGCCAGTCAGCAATGCTGATACCGAGGGTGTCTGACCAGGGTGAACCAGATCTCAGGTTTCGTCGCTCATTGAGGCTTTTTTTGCAGAAAAGCAACTATATCCATATGATATTTTTCTTTCATTTGCCCACAAGCGCGCTAATAAACAAACACGCCCTTTACAAATACTAATCTAATATAGAGCAAAATAAGATTAGGATCAAACAAATCAATTCTATTTGTTAAGTAAATGAACAGGCACCCGTATGACGTAGATAGGATCGTGTTAATAAAATTTCCCCCATAACTGACGCCATTGTCTCTCGGCAGATAAAGCAATTTATTTAATTAAAACACCCACAACCACAACTGTACCACTGCCATACATTGAGATTAACTACACCGTTATTAAGACTTTGAAGTTACGTATATGACAATTTTAAGGCATTATTTTCGTTAATTTAAAGAAAGAGAATCATTTATTTCCTCTTACAATTAAATTTTGTTTCCCGTCATCGAATGGGCGATTCAATCAGCCTTAGAGTCTAAATACCGCGTACACAATTACAGTTTAATCAGAACCATTCGAAAATGAAATTGCCGTTATAATAACATTCAAAAATTTCATTTAGACGTGAAGAATAAATAGGCTGTTTATTCGATTTCTGAAAGTATTCTATGGCAACAACTGCAGACCACAAAGATCCGATTTTAAACTATGTTTTAATTCAAAGTTGATTTTTCGAGTTGGAGAATATTTAGTTGAAAAAAAAAAAATTTAGTTGAAGATAGCACAACACATAGCGATATTTGAGTCGTAACTAAATTCTAATATTTCTGATATTCCAAATACAATTGCATGATAACGAGGTTCGCGTGAACACCATCGATTAATGTTTTTGATGTTCTCACAAAGCTCTAATAACTGTCTGTACTCACCCATCGATTGTATCGAGTAGATTCGATTTAAAAAACGATTTCTACCATTAATTCAGTGACCGAACCACCGCAGTCGATAATTATAGCCTTTGACTAGTTAAACAAACATAACACTAAACGAAATTTTAATAGACTGCTGTCAAGTTTTAAATATATATTAAATTATAGACTCCAGACTCGCCTACTAAGAATCAATTAATTCACAGATCTCATACACGAATACAAGGTTCCTTGAAATAATTCTTCATAGGTCCTAAGTTATGACTCAGTCAATCTTTTTGTTTAGAACATTTCGAAGAATAAATGCATACATTAGTGAAGCTACCAATTATCTGTCCGAATGTCTGTCAGTATATAATTTATGATGACCCAAAACAAAGAACAAAATTGAATAGGAATCAATGGATTCCAATATTAACTTATAAGAATTATGAATTTAATCAATAATAATACTCTTGTAGTTCAGTGTTTATTAATTTTTGGTAGTTCTGTGATAAAACTTTACGAATACTCATCTAATATAGAGCAAAATAATATTAGGATCAAACAAATCAATTGTATTTGTTAAGTAAATAAGCAGACACCCGTATGGCGTACGTAGAAATTCTGTATTAAATCAACCCTAATAAAGATATCTAATCTTCAAAACGAACGAAAATAAAATATAATTTAATTAACGCGTGATTAACCTACAGTTGCTAATGTAAATTAGTTAAACGCTTGTTTTGCAACCTTAATTAATAATAATAATTATTGAGAAACTATGAAAGTATGAATGTAGGCACTTGGCATAAACACTTGTTTTATTTTTTAAATTTCAGTAGCAGAGGTTAAAGTAATGTTATGCCGTCTAAAACCTGGGTCTGCGTAAACTAACTTACCAAAATTGTTTTCACGTTAATTGGAATTCGATTTGTCCAAATTCAGGGGGTGACTGTACTTTATTGGATTTCCTCTTCTCACCCTTTGCCATGTGAGGCTTGAAAAATCAATGGCTTTACCCTCTCATATTGTAGTTAGTCATCCGTGCGCATGATTCAAATTCAAGAATTCACTTTCGCATTGCTTCACGGAAGGATTTCAAGAAGCCTTTTAATGGAAAAGTTTGATGCTAGATTGGCAGTTTTGTGTATGTAAATTTTGTTAGATTTGTTTTTTTCTTATAGTTCTTTTGAAGTTTTTCACTACACGATACACGAGAAATCTTATTTGAAAAAATACAGATTACAAACATAGGCAGGTCATGTCACATGCACACACAACCAAACACGGAACAACTAACTGTCTTAAAAGTGCCTGCAAAGGCCTAGTGGAAATAAAAAGCTTTGCCTTGATAGATCATACAAATATTTGTTCCGTGCAGAAATCGAATCCGTGACACGAAGCGCAGAAAGCTATCGCTTAGCCACTGCGCCAACCGTGTCGTCAAATATCCCAACAAGAGCTTGCACTCATATCACCTTAGGCCGATTCCTAACACAAGCATATTTAGTTGCAGGAGACAACAGGAGTCTCTCCTTCCCATCGAAATTTGGGTCAGAGGATTGTGTTAGGGGCGATACGCTAAATCAATTAGATATAAAGATATGTTTGGTAAACAGAACATTTCTTTGATTAACGTCGTTTAAAAATCGCTAGCGTAACTACTGAGTGCGAGGTCCTGGGTTCGATCCCCAGGTCGGGTAAATGTTATTGGGTTTTTCTGTTAGGAAATTCTTAGTAGCAGCCCAGAGCCCAGAATTGCACCCGGTCGATCGTAATAAGTTTGTCCCATATTCCATGGTAATATTCTTGTACTTAATAACAGCATCGGTGAAATGTGGCTGTAAAATAGTACACTTCTGCCTTACTCTTCTGGGAATACTGGCGTGCTGCTATGTTATGTTATTATACGACTGATGACGGTGTTCTGATGCCAATTGAGGTTCATGCCGACAGAATATATTTTTTCTAAACAATACTTGGGATTATGAAAGCTACCCAGGGGATGTCTCATGTGGATCCCAATTTTAACATGATTGATCTATAGCGACGTGATTGAGTAACAAAAAGAAATAATATTTCATCGGACCACTCTAGGGACCTCTTGTCAGGGATATAAAAAGTAGCCTGCGTTGTTTTGTGATATGAAACTCCTTCACATAATCCATGGAAGTTTAGAAAAATATTAAAAATATATCGGACATCTATTTTTAGGCTGCTAATTTAATATCATTAATACAGTGATAGCTTAGTGGTTGAACGCTTGCCTCTCACGCAAGATAGTGTGAATTCAAATTCGGCCTGTACCTTTGACTTTTCGGAATCATGTACGGATCAGATTTTGATTATCACTTGCATTAACGGTGAAGGAAAACATCGGGAGGAAACCTACACACCTGAGGGGACTCCATAAGTTCTTGATGGTGTGTGTAGTCTAAAGTAAAAGTCTAAAGACTAAGGCCTAACCCTTCTCCTTCTGAGAAGAGGCCCTTGCCCAGTAGGGCATAATACTGCCCCATTACTGGGCAAGAATTTATTTATTTAATTTTATATTGTACTCATAAAGATTACTATACTGCCGTTTGTTTTCCCTAATACAGAAATGAATAAATCACGTTTTTGCCAAACGTTGGGTTAAAATAATGATTTGGTACCTACTATTAACTTATGCTCTTTTTATTTATTATGTAATAAGTCTGCTCTACCTTACATTCAATATATTTTTGATTCTTCAAAGCGTACATAATGAACTTTTTGACCTGCAAACTTAACAAAAAATATAATTTGATGTTTTAAATTTAAAACAAAAACCAATAAAGTTCGCAACAAAAAATCTCCGTTACTTTTTATGCAAACATACATGTTACCTATGTACCTACTTATTTTCAATCCATACAATCTTCACATCATTGCTTTAGTGCCTAATTATGGATGTAGGCTTGAATGATGCCTTATTTGTATGTTTATCGTTTCGAAGTGTACTATTATGAGTCATAACCATAAGTAGAATTGCGCAATCATCGTCTAAACGTTGTCCAAGCATGTAATTTTAGCGAATAAAAACAAACAACTTGTAAAGTTTAGAACTGACTAATTTAATGAACATAATGGTGAGGAGAAATCGATTCATATTGTTACATATACTTATGACAGGGCAACAAAAAAATCTAGAGCAATATCTGTACCTACAATATTTTTATCGTAGTCATCGGATTTTGTTTTCTTTTTTCTATTTTCCATGCTATTATAAGTTTCAAAAGTGCCCGAATTAATAGTCAAGTCAATTTTTTTTTTCTGTATTAGTATTTGCGTTAAAACAATAATTAATTTGTTATATAGTTAGGTAAGCAATAGTATTAGCTTAACCATTAACTTAAAATATCGATACAAAATAACCATCATTTAATACTATTTCATTACTACTAAGTACTCCAAACGCGTGTACATGCCTGTCAGTACATGTCCACACTGCATTCATTAACTAAGTGCTATTATCATAAATGCTATATTAATCGACAATTTTATAATCAAAATTATTGTTTCTCACAGCAATAAAAGCCGTTCAGTGTGCAGTCACCATTCCATGTGGCACTCCATTGAATTTAATTGCACCCATCTATATAATTGCTTCATTCGAAGTTAAACTTTCACATCGAAAGCCTGTCGATTCTAATGTGACCAATAAAGATTATGTGTACCTTCTAATTTCACTTAACAATTATTTAACAAGCTTCCAAACTTTAATGAGTTCATATTTTTTATATCTAATTCGGCAATTAAATAACAAGCCTTTTATTACCCTTTAAATACGGGTTTTCACTGATAAATGTATAACCGTTATTCGGACTCGTTTCTGTTGGTTCTTTAACAAAAACTTGGTGTAATTATGCCGTTTATTTTTATTGTACGTAATAATGTATTGTTTACAATGTTATTTTGATGATGGGATGTAGCTGTTGTTGGTTGTAAAACAACCCTTTGATCATTAAGCGAATGTTAATATTTATTTGTGTGTTTTTGTTGTTGGTTTGGGGATAATTTTGAGTGTTATCACTCGAGTGAACATTTGTCCGGTTTGTAATTATATTTACAGAAACTTAAGCAGGAAAGTTTTGTCTATTTATCTTATTTATTTTATTTTCACGATAATATAATGATGATAACATAAACATCACTCAATTCTCGTAACTAAACAAATGAATTGCTATGAGTGACTTTTATTATGATCATGGCGGTTATAAAGTTCTAATATTTTATAAAGCTAATGAAGTATTCCTATATAATAACTTCTTTCAGTTTCTCAGTAACGTTAGCACTAACAACACCTGCAGTTAGAAATTGGAGACATTAACATATATCCAGTTTCGTTCGCGTACACTTCATAGGAACTAGTGTAATAATAGTTCATCAAAGTGAATGTGAGGCTTGTATTTAGTAGTAGGTACTGAATGCAAAGCAAAGACTTTATGAATTGGTTACTTTGTTCATATTATTGTCAGATAAGATAAAATATACCGATATAGATATAGCATCACGCCTATATTTACCGAACGGTTAGGCAGAGATGTACTATGGTACACCTATATTTCGCGGATGTCTTAATTAAATCCCAGATAATAGGGCCGAGTCTATTGACATCTACCGACTCCGTGCTGGTACAGAAAATGTCCATACCGAAAAACCCAATAACACTGACCAATCCGGGAATCGAACCCAGGATGTCTCGCTCAGCAGTCGCGCTTGCGATCACTAGTCGAATGAGGCAGTCAGACCTATAGAGTCAGTCCTACCTATTAAGTTTAATAATACCTCAGTAATTAATAAATAAGTAGGTTTTTGTTTCCACGCTCAAATAAAAATAAAATATGGTTAACAGTTGCCATAAACTAATAAAAAGAAGTAAGTATCTACTTATCTTTAATACAACAAAGAGAGAGAGAGAGAAATAGAGGTTGTCTTTTAGACTCGGTGTTCCTATAATATTCCTGTCCGCTTTATGTCTGTACATTTTTTTTTAGAATGGTACCAATTTCTACTTGTGGAGTAGGTTTTATGAAAATAACATAGCGTATATCCATAGCACTTATAGAACACCGAATGAGTAATCTATTTACATAATATGAGGCCATGAGAGCCATAGTGGTCTAACTACATTTTTTACAATATTAAGTTCAAGATTTTTTACAGTTAATTCAATCAATTTCAACTGTAAGAAATGATAAACTCAATATTGTAAAAAATGTAGTAATGCTAAATGGCTCTCATGGCCATGATGTTTTGTTTTATGCAATATTTGAGTGGGAATCTAGCCAAGACAAGTAAATAGTAAAACACAATAATTTGTATTTATTTTCAATGGCTGATGCTCACGGATGTATTAGACATGAAGTACCGGAGAAATGTAATATTCTACACACAGTGTATACAAATCAAGCGTAATCTGTTACTCAACAAGAATCTTAAAATCTTCGATCATATCTAATCTGGGAATCTAAAGAAACACAAACAGTGTGCCAGTTGTTGTCCACCCGCGCAAATTGTTATTATGTAGCTTAGTGACGGGAACTGGTTATTTTGTGGATTTGAGATGACATACTGGCAATACAACGAACATAATAACGTTATATTTTGTTGTATTAGTATCATCAATATACACGAGACGGTAAATCCACTGCTAAATATTTTATTTCTATAATGACAGGTGAAACTGTTGCTCTACTAACCAGACTTGTTATCTGGTTTTTTAGTCAGATTGGTGTTTCAAATCTCTTAATATTACCTACTAAGGACACATAAAGATACCTACTGTTATTGACATAATCCTTTAGTCTATTTTGAGTTACGATCACAAAATCGATATCGACGGAGAGGTACTCGAATTCTGGCAACAGTCTCGAGAAGGGTGATTGTAAAAGCGGTTATTGTAAACCATAGCTGAAGTAAATCAGCAAAAGTATACTGGCCTCAAATGAGAGTATCTGCCTACATGTAAACCGAGAACGCCGTATCTAATTTCAAACAACTTCATCGATACAATTGTCACATCATCAATCCAATTCCATAAAAATGGTTTCTAAATAAAACCAGCATAAATTAGCAACGGTGTGTGGCTTCAACAAAGCAAACTAGTCTCATAAAACGAGCTTTCTAAATTTAAACAATAACCCAATTCCAGTGGTCTTGAGCCATAAATTAGAATGCACTCAAACAGAAACAGTCCATATGTCACTGTTAAAAGCCCTTTCAACTGTAAAATAAACAATATTTTGCTACCGTCTTTATAATTGAAGGTAAGTAACAGATGGGAACAATAGATTCTTAGGTTTTGTAACCCTATTATGTTTTCGTCGGAGAAAACAAATGGCGGAGTAAAAACATGAGTATAACAATGAGTTTCGGGAGCTGTTGTCCGGTTTCCGTAGAATAAAATAATAAGGGGCTACTGGTTCTGTATTGTCGTCTTTTGAGCCCCGTTGAGCTTTACTTCAAGTGATTGCCCACTGAGATGTAGATTCCGGGAATGTAATATTCGAATTCTGGTGTTGCTTTTGTTTCTTACTTTTGGTCTTCTATTTTGGTTCTTTGTAGAACCGTGAAAATTTTATAACAAAATAATGTTTGCTTCTCTAAATGTGAGTAAATTGCATAAAATTAGTACACTACTGGCGTTTCAAACAGAAGTGATTTAAGATGGAACACACATTGATAACTCAGAGATATCGATACTGAGATTGCCGGCGCCATTGACGACCGTAGTGTTTTATAAACATTTCATTGTCCCGGCTAATCTTCGGCTAGTTTACAGACAGATGGCTCTTAAAACAATCCCAGATCATAATCATCCATAATGATCTTACGTGTTACATAATTTGTTTTACGATTCCTTTGCAGCTGATAAGTTTTTTTTATTGAAATCACGACGGAATCCCTCTCAGTGAATCCTATAGTACCTAATTACAGACTCAATATATTTTTCTGAATTCGACAGCTAATCACAAATCTCCATTGTATTCGCACAAAGAAATAACAACAGAAAAACATCAGGTATATCGAGCGTCAATATGCAATTTATCTTTTGTGGGGACGAAACGCGACATAGTATCTATTACTGTCAAAGTAACAGAAATTGCATTCAAAACGCAATCGAATATTTTTGTAATACAATGCTCGTTGGACAAAAAATTCCGGACAATTGCCTTTGTAGTTATACTGATCGTTATCGGACTTTGAATGGCTTATCTGTGTCGCAGAGGAGCCGATCGCATACTAATCTGTGATTATACAACTACCTAATAAGTTTCCCCTCAATTACACAGTAGACTGTGAGTAAAATTGAATATTCAATACGGTATAAAGGAAGCCGCTTAGATTATTTCCATGTTATTGGATGGAATAAACGTTTTATTGATGAAGAGAGTGCGTAATATTGATTTATTTATAAATGCTAATTTCATTATGAAGACATAAAATATAACATAATTCACATGGATAAATTTTCAATAAATTCTTAATTTCACGGAGTTAATAAAAGTACAAATTAAATGAAAAAGTTGTAAAGACACAAAGCCAACGTTTCGAACTGTTGAGTAGTTGAGATAAGAGAACTAACTCAACCAAAGAACGTTAACCCCTTATTATAAATAATTGTGATGCTCTTCTCTCTTTATAAATGAGCAGAATTCAAAACATCACTTATAAATCACCAAGTTATATTACCACGGAAACCTTGGCATTGGACAAAGACACGTACAGTTCAATAACTGGTTAGATTTCAACATAGCAATAGTGTATAAGTAGTTACAGAATTAGTATTCATAGCAGCATTAGGACCATTAGAAGTCAATATAGCAATCTAACGCCGTTTGTCTTCATCGAAGCGTTTTCTCAACATGTAGTTAGAATCGGTTTTGCTAAAAAGGACAAGTTGTTAAACTTAATAGAAAAGGGAGGAGTAGGAATAATCTACGATGAAAGCGTAAAAAATATTTTTTTATTTATTAGTGTCATATAATTACGGGAACTAAACAAAGAAATTGAATTGAAAGCGAAATTTGGCAGATCTTTAGATAGCGCATGCTTGCACCGTCTAAAGATCTACCAAAAAAAAGGATCTCCGAAATTTTAAACTCTAAGGGACTAAAATGAAAAATCTTTCTAACCGGCTGGAGTTGTGGGATTAGCTCATTATAATAAGGCGAAAATTTTGGCGGTGCAACTCTAGATAAACAGAAGTGCCTTTTGTATAAACTTATACTTCTATCACTCTCGAATCACTACTTTCTTTCACACATCTACCCGGAAAGTAATTGTGTGACTTACACTACAAACACGAAGTTAAATCCATCAAGATCCTACCAAGTTCAAATTATAAATATTAAAATACCAAGTTCAAATTATAAATATTAAAAATGACTGAACTCATTTTTAATATTTATAATTTGAAATGGTATTTTGAAAATACTAGGGTAAAATTTATTATACTTTTTACTTACTACTTATTCTAATGTATTAATTAAACCTTATAAAAAACAAAAATGAAAGTCTATCCTTAACGAATACTTAGGCGTCAAAGTACTCCTCCACATCGCTGTCAATTGGTAGCGCTGCCAGAAGACTGGCAGCATTACCACGTTGAATGGCAATGCTTATTCTTTGACCAAAATATAAAATTAATTTAAAATATACATTCAAATAAACACTTTTACTATCAAAAATTTTTTTGTTAATCTGGAATGTATCCTAATGTCCCCGACATTGACAGATAGATCACAGATGGTTGCACAATAGTGTCATAATAATAAAGACGTGATCCTAAGAAAATATTCACAAAATTCCATAGTGAATTGATATTTTAATAATAACTTGATATTGTATAAGAAAGATGCCGAAAGTAACATATGTATTTTTGGGCTTAACTCAATCAATGAAAAATATGCTGGTACAGTCACCTTTACTAAGAATGATTTCTTGTAAAAGTGTGAAGATGAAAGCAGTGCTTATAGTTAAGCTATTGATTATTAAATTTAGTGGACATGAGAAAAGAATACGGTTAAATGGATAACGTAATTATTGTATTACGTTATCCATTTAACCGTACTTGTTTAATAACATTTGCATAATAATTTTATTAATAAATAAATAGATGTAAAATATACAAATATTTAAGGCGTGATGTCTGTATGTTATAGCTCATGGCTGTAGGTCAAACGTACACAATATAAATAATTAAACCAAAAGGCTAGCGCACTGTGAAATTGACAAGGCCACAGACATGCATCGTTTGCAAATCAATTTCAGAGTCCGACTATTGGAATAATTGTAAATGATACCATGTCCGCAAAACGTATTGAACTTGGAGGTGTGATCGATCGAGCGTGACCACATAAATCGCAGGAGACTATTAAAAACCTCTTGAGGCTGCAGAAAACATTGGCATTGAAATAAATTTAACATCAAAATGCATCTGTAAGAAATCAACGGCGCTTCCCATTCATTTTAACGGTAGGTGTGGCATCAACATGCATCGTGAAGAACGAACGATTTAAATGAAAATCGAATTGTTAAAATTTCTAACGGGCTCTTTGTTGCTTCGCGTGCAAGTTTCACGGTAGGTTACAAAATCTCGCTCGGAAATTCTGCAGCTGTCAACCAAATCTCGGACTGCGACAGCTAGCCTTTGTCCTCACATAGATATGACTTCATATAAATGTAGTTTATGTGAAATATACAAAAAAGAATGAACTTCTCAAGAGCTAAGTCTCACGGAAAAAAATATCCGTCTATTGTCAAACGTTCTACACAATAAACGTTGGTCGTATCGTTGGCGCATTAAAAAGTATTCATGCGGTATTTTAAAGGTCCACCCATGTATTGTGTCGAATCGCATGGATCTTGACACTTCTATATTTGTCATTTTTCTTGAATCGATTTTAAATTCACCGACTTTAGTTTCGGTCTTTCCTGTCTTTATATTTGTGCGTCTGCGTTGATATTGTGAAGCAACATAACTGGAAACAGGTTTAACCATTCGTCACAATTAAAGAAGCGTAAAAACAATTGCGAAAGTGGTAATGAACTACGGGTAATCATTTGAGTTCTTTCATGGTTGGAATTGAAGGCCATTCTTGTTATGGTTGATAGTGCCGGGAAAATAAAATCATGGTTTCCATCATGATCCGTAACGGACCGATGCATTGTCTTAATCAAACGGCAATGAGCATTGAGTACAATGACCCCACTTGCTAAATGATGGGGAACTGTCCTGCTGTGATGCTTATTGGTATGCATCGCGTGGAGAATTAACTTTGTATTGTATCTGGGAATCATTTGTTCGAGATTGATTTGGAAATTTTCCTAAGTTATTCTAGAGCATGCGAACTAGTTATTTTATTTTAGTACCGAGTACTGTTGGCGCTCTTTGATGTTTCAACAAATATGCAATATTATTATTGCTTTGATTTAGAAACTATATTAATAAATTTACCAGATACTGATTTGTTTATTTAAAACAGATTTACTTTGTCGATAATAACAGTAAATACACATTCTATACCATTTCTGTTTCCTTTAACTTTTATTATTTTTGTATCTAAACAATACTCAAACGAGGGATCTAAACATGGTTGCGTCTAAATTATTTTTAATCATTTCCTTAAAAAATATTGTACAAGAAAGGAATTCCTCGTAGAACGTTATAAATCTGTCATAGGCCTTGTTAGTTGTGTGCTTTGATTCTATAATGATCAAAGGCGTCTTGCTACTGAGGAATCTCTGTGTCAACTAATTGGATTACTTAGAGAAACTGAAGTAAGCTAAATATGGGTGTTCATCATTTTATTTAGAAATTCGCTGCTACCAAGTAATAAGAATAATAGCATCACGACTGTATTCCAGGCGGAGTTAGACAGGGACATACTGTAGTAGGTATATCCACAAACCGAGGACATTGTCATTTACTGGGCACAATTTTCAACTCCGGGTTGCTACTGAGAATTTCTATAGATACACGCAATAACATTATGCTCTATGCAGAAATCGTAGCCAGAAGTCCACGCTCAGTGGTAGCACCTGCTTCTACTACAACAACAACAAAGTTACCAATTATAATTTATCGATAGAATAGCAAAATCTACACTTCTACTCTACGTTTTTCAAAAGTAGTACCCTAGTATTTTGGTATTACCTTCATAATAACTTGGATAGGGGTGCCATAGCATAATGCACCGCAATATTCTACTAAATTATACTAGGAAAAAAGATTCTATATGTAGGTCCTCAATCATTATAAATATTATTCAAACATTCAATAACACTCTACCATTGCGTTTATTCATGTAATTGTAAGTATCTATGACGAAACAACGACTATCATTATACTCAACGCTTTAAACACAGAACATGGTACGTATACTCCTAAACAAACTGACTTGGGCAGGTTTAATCGCATCTAAACCATTAATTGAAGCCACATTTCGTATTCAACGCGGATATAAATACATTTCGCGCTTACTCGTGTAATATTCCTTTTAAAATGTCCCGTCACGTACCTACAAGTACATTCCTGACGCTTGCGTCGTGTGAAATTAATAAAGTGTGTGAAAAACATTTTTGGGCACGCCTGTACATGTGCGATGCTTACAGAGTGTTTGAGCCTATGAATTATGAAGTGTGTCAGCTAATTTCTTATGTATTGAGCATCATTGGACGAGTACTCTTTATTAGAACATGTATGCAATGTATACATCAAACTCTGTTTGATTGAGAGTTAGCAGGGCACATCGTGATTGGAATTCGATGTATTTATGTCACTTCGCTACAGCATAATGGATTTGATAGATATTTCATGATGGGCTTAGACGAAATTGAATTTAATATCGAGAACTGTCTAAAAAGTCGAACAAATTAACCGAACAGACGTACATCAGATTATCATCTGATGTTCTATGCGTATTTTCTTAATACACAATTACTAAAGTTAAGTAATTAGCTATGTCCTTTGATTGTTTCCTATGAAGGTTTTGGTAAATTAACTGTGTATTTTATAATCAATAATGTTTTAAATCAATTCTTTATATAAAAATTTGTTTCTTATTCAGGTTCGCCACTTATCGAAGAACTGAACCCAAAAGTTATAGAGCTAAATAATGACATAAAATAACTACATAAAGATCTGAAACATGGACACATTCACATATTATTCACAGGACAATCCCTCCATATAATTTGAAATATATCAAAAGACACCGCTAGTTATATGACATAGTTTTAAAGTAATAACCATTATAGTGTAGTGTGTGGGTCGCGATGTAGGTGGGTAAATCTTCACTTGTCCATCTGACTGCGTGCATCAGTTCACATGACTGGACAGCTAAGGGATCTCACACGGTGTAAAATATGTAGTTGCTCATTCAACTTACGATGAATGTTTAATTGTTTACTTTATTATTTCTTTCAGGGTGAAGAACGACGTGAAGAAGATCACGAATGGAATGATTGAAGATTAAGGTGGAAGGCCGAATGAGCTGGTAGTAGTTGGGAGAGGCTTTTGTTTAGCAGCGGACTGCGATGAACGTATTTCATTAACTGAGAGTAGACACAAGCGATATCATAAGTGAGTGCAGATTTCAAGCAGAATTCACAACATAACACACAGGTAAGAATACCCGACCTTCTTACAGTAAATTTAAAAAATAGTGTAATTTTATATAATCTGTCTATAAAGTAGATATTCATCAAATAAAACTCGAGAAATAAATTTTGATATACTACAGTTCTCAACCACGGTTAAAAATAATATTAAGTTATATAAACTAGCTGAATGTATATGTTGCAGGAAGGACTCAGGGGTGGCAGCTGTTACTTCTCGGTAGGCCAATGCATTGACCGTGCATTGTTCTCGCTCCATCTACCGCTTATCAACAATCCCTATGCCCTCACCCCGAAGTCAACACGCGATCCGCCAGCAGAAGCGACGGCGGGTCAATCCACTTTGTTTTTGCACCACCCATAAAAACAAATTACCTACGCTTCATTTATCGATCGGAATAACCGCGTGCGACTAAGCTAATAAAGGAAGCACGCAAACTACCTCAATAGATACTGTAAGAGTTTATAACCTCATTAAAGGATATTTATGAAGCGCGCTTTTCTTAAACGTTCATAATTTATAAAGAAAAAAATATTGTTCTTTGGCACCTGTGCAGACCATACTCAAGAATATTTTTAAACTTTAAGAAAGCAAGAAAGATACATAGGTACAACTATGCAAATATTCTAGACTATTTTGTGAGATACCTAGTTATGGGAAACTCTTTTAAGTAAAAAATATCTCATAGGGACTTGATTTTGAAAAACTGGTCGGAATAGGGACATTCCAGTCTAGATAGGATAGTGTTGAGCGCATGCTCTTAATGCCTATATTAACTCAGATTTTCTGAGAATCGATGGTGGCACAAATATTATAAAAAATTGCAGACTTGTTGAATCTATAAAATCACCGCAATTATTCCTGTTAGAATATTCTTCTCATATCTGACCATCCTAGCCTATACCAAAAGACAAGGATAATGAATTCGCTTTTACTAAGCCTCCACCGTCATTGGTACTGAAATTTGCTTTATGACTTTATTAGCAAGAAGATGCTATCGCCCATCTAAGGGCTACTACCGCTACGTTATAACTCCTTCAAAGTTGTTATGTAACATCACGAAGACACTGTTGTAGTGGCAGCACTGTGTGATGAATCCAAACGGTGCTATTGCAAAACTCGCAACTGTCACTCATATATAGGCAAGGGTTCTTATGTAATCCTCCCTTATACTGATCACGAAAGGCTGGGTAATGTTTATCTAAATCAACGGTGACTATCCTTGGAGTAAAGATTCGCACAGAAAAAATACTTCAATCAATGAGTTCTTCTAGGAAATGTGAACACATGCCTAACGGAACGCATCAAGTGGATTAAGAGGATATACTACATTGTTCTTAAAAATAACATTATAATGGACACGGAGAGGACAAACAAAAACAAAACTACTTTTGAACTACAGGAGTGATCTGGGGATTAAATAAAAACAAGGACTTACAGATGTCCATCTTCCCTCGTATATATTACGTATTTAAGAGGTGGGTGAGTTTGGTTTACTTTAGTAGCAGAAATTGTTCACTGTGGCATGTGTGATGATGATTATTTAAAAACGTGAAGAAGTACACTTCTTCACGTTTATTGAAGATAACTTGATGAGCAAGACCCAGGTCTTGTGTGAGCACAGGTATTAATTTTATCTTAAGTAGAAGTGTCTAGTGAATGTTTCAAAGTAACTGAAGTACTCTTATTACTTGTTTCACTGCAAATGAATTGCTCCGCTAATTTTCAGGTACTTTGACGTTAGTGTAGCCGAATAATTTAGTTTAACCAAACTTTAGGACACTTGAATAAATTATGCTGGTTTATATAGCCTGAGAGCTTTCTTGGCTACTATTAGTATACCACCATTAGAACCATACGTGTAGGTATACTGCTCACAGCTTACCCTCTAAGGAAACGGGCATAGTATTCACTGGTATTTATACGGTCTGATTCTTTCCTCCATGGTTTATGTTCATTGGAATATCCCAAGCATGCGTTGTTTCCTATACTTGGAACAACATGCTAATCCTATGAAATCCTTGTATCTATTTAATTTTAGCACGGTGTTCGGACAAAACAATGGGTCAGCGTAAAACCATTGAAAATTTTCCGATTCGCGAGATTTCAGTTGCGTATTAACATGTCGGGGGCCAACGCGGACACGGACATAGATGACCGCATTTAAATGTGCATACAAAATATCGATGCGGCACAATGCGAATACTGGCCTATAGCGACCAAATTAACTTTACCACTACCAACGATATGTGTCAATCCAAATTCAACCTTAGAGAAAAGCAGAAAGGCGTTCGTGAATTAATAATTAAGAATCGCGACGGCACAGCTATTTCGGTAAAAGTGTACAATGCTGGACAATAATACTGACGTGTACTTGAATGCAAAACAGTTTACATGTCATGCCACTTTAACATGGATACTTTATAGGAAGTGCCGCATGCAAATGTACTTATCCTGACTTATCTTTTGTTTACAAATCCTATAGCTGTCTGTTTAATTAGGCTGGGAAAGATAGGAGACTCGAAGAAATCTGCAGAATGTACCTAAATCAACTAAAGTAAATGTATTGCAAATAATGATTGGTGGTTCATCGTTTGTATGTTGCACCACTGATATGTACCTCGTAAATTGTAAAAACTTTTTGTTGTTAAAATCTACTTTATGGCTTGTGGCCATAATTGGATTTCTTTCTACTTCGATGGATCTCTTTCATGGTCTGTTACAATTTGTTGTACTCTTCAACTTTTAAACCACAGAGACTTCCTTTAAACTCCAATATTTAGCAAAACAGAGTATTTACAAAAGTCTTTGCTACAATAGTAATTTGTACAAACAAAATAATTAACCCTACAAAGGAGCCGATGTCTAAAGAAGATAGCGTCTTAATTTATGCATTATATCCTTAGTACAAACCGACTTCCATTAAAGTAGCTATTAGAGAAACAAACAAGGAACACCCTCACGATAAAATAATTATCGCTTTTATCCGGGCCGACCCGAAGTTAACCGAAGGCAAACAAAATATACTTACGAATTCTCTTCCGAAGAAACAGACCTTTGAAAAAAAAACTAATCTAAAATCGGTCTATAAAAATGACGTCAGCAAAATTGCCGCCAGCCAAAAACATTTTCAAGTTATTTACACAACAAAAGCGTGACGGACTTAAAACAAACTTTTGAACTTATGGCAATACCTTTGCCCTATATTGAGAAAGGAACGTTTTAAAAAATCGCCTCTTACACCTGTTATAGCACCTGCCTTACTGATCGACTATTAAAAAGAAAAAAAACGTATAAATTCGTATCGCATCTTTGCCAACAATAGAGTGTAGTTTTTTGGTATTATAAATATATGATATCTTGTCTGTAACTTTGAAGTTTGTAGGAATTCTTATATGTGTAAGATGAATTAATTTATTATTAGAAGCTAATATTAATAAATTAATTCACATATTTCGTTCTAGCTTTTTAAGTATTCTTTACAGAATTTTAAAGACGACATTAAAACTGAAATTATTCTTTGGTAATTTAAATTATAGAATTAATCGTTGATATTAAAATAGAGGCGAAACAACAGATGTTACTGTAAGATTTAGTGCGTCTTATTAAAAGTAAGTACTATTATTTTTATATTAACCATGTTATTGAAAATATTTCTTTGCAATTTTAAGCCGTTCTGCTATTTTAAAATACAATTTAATGAAAAGAATGTATACATACAAAAATCAATAAATGTATACATTTAAATTGTCGGATTTTCTTATTCTCATATCAGTTATAAAATAAACAAGGGATCATTATTTCTATAATAAGCAGTTGAGGGTTAATTAAGGCACATTCAGGCGGTTTCGGCCCCAAGGTATCATTTGCTATTGTGATGAGCTCATTGGCTCCTTCGGGGTTTGTATTGTTGTTCCGTTTTAATAGCAAAAATGATAAATGTGTCTATCGGGAAAAGGAGCCGATACTAAATATTTTATTGTGATACTTAAAAAAAGATTTTTCGGCTCCATAATGTTGAGGAGCAGTTGTGGGATAATATATAAATATTTGTTAATCAATGCAGGGAATTATAATCAAAACGTGATCTTGATACGCACATGTCATTTAGGATTTTATTTTTAAAAGGAATTATTTATTAAACAGAATAAGTTCGAGGATAAGTTGTAGTTAAGTTGTGGTTAAGTTACGGCTGCTTTATCGATAAAAATAATCAACGCACATAATTTGTAAACAACAACAGAAATCGTAAATTGTTGTCACAGTATACTTACCTCACAATTACTTCGTTCAAATTTTCTATGAGAACTAATGTTCTTATTCATTCTAAACCTTAATAATGATACCTTATAGATACCCTAAAAGGAAACGAGGATTTCATCCATACCTATTATTGGACCGTGCAATGTCGGAGACCAATAATTCTTAACCACAGAGATATTAATTAGACACCTACGTCAGGTACGAGTGTATACCGGCAAGGACTAGGGCCGCGTTGAACTAAAACAATACGGCAGAAACCCACTAATTAAACTGTAGAACAAAGAAACAAAACAGAGTCCTTCATAAAACCTTTTAGAACCCCCACGACGACGCGGTGTTTTAAGCCGATCCGAATAGGCAACATAAAAAACTTTACCCACGTAAGAATCATTCGGCGCGCGATCAACTATGGGCTGCTTAGAGTGATCTCACAAAAAGTGCAACCCTTTAATGGGAAGTCATGGTATAAACGTCTTAAACCCGACACACTTTCCATAAACTTAAGTAAGCTCTTACCGTGGATGATACGGCTACCTCGTTGTTTAATCCTCTTTTGTAGCACCGCAACACTCTTTTGTTATTCACCGAGCCGTTGTAATCCCCCTTCGGACTTTTATAAACAATTGCCGCAAAGAAAATTTGTTTGGATATAAGTTGCTGAAGACGTAATTTGCTTGTAACAAAAGAAAACGGCCACTGTTCGTGGTTTTAATCCCCTTTGAGCAGTATTTAACTCGATAAATGGAGGGTATTGTGTTTTTTTCTTTATCTTAAAATTAATCATGCTTTGCAATTTGTTGGCTTGATTGGACCTAAATATTTAAATAAGGACTTGCTATGTAACAAATAAACTTATTATTAATTAGAATTTATCTAATTATGTGTCCTTACTTTATTATAAAAGTAACTGGATTGTGTGAAAAAAATATTTCCATTTTGTTTTGAAGATTCTTATTTGTACAGGAAATAAAATTATCATTTAATATGTCATTCTCTTCCTGGCAAGGTGAACATGTACATCTTATTCATTTGGTAATTAGTTAAGCTCGGCACAATATCAAGGAAATGGAAGGGTTAGTAATCTCTAATCAGTTATGTCAATCTTAATGAAATATATTAAAATTCGTTATTGTTCAAGCAGAAACCTCCTCACATCTGACCTTATTTTAAAATTACACAATGCTCTGAATCCACATGTCCGTTTTTTGTGCCGTCAAGTGAGGTAACATTCAAAACGGCCGACATCGAAAGGGTTGGTTTTACTTTTTTAGACGCGAACCAAAACTATCGTTTCATCGCTTTTTACTATTCTTGTTTTGTTTACTTATCTATGACATCGAAGTGTTATTTACATAACTCGTTCTCATAGACGATTTTTTAGTAGATAAACACATCAGTTGGAAGTAATCTTTGATGTTAGAAAATGTACTGCGCTAGCAAGATATGATTTGAGACGAACAAAAGGTATTGTTCAATGTCTGTGTGTATTTTGAAATAATAGAAGTAATATAATTAAATGTAGGTGTCTCACAGCCTTCGGTTAGAGTGGATGTTCTTGTGTAATAAGAATAACTCATTTTATAATAATTAGTATTCATAATCTCTACAACCAATAATTCTCATACACAAGTTTCGTATTGTGCGAACCGCGTAGTCTTTAGAACACAACACCGTGCCATATCGCTTTACAGCCTTTTTTTCGTATCAAACAAAACGTTCGCGATCGTTGTCCGCTCGAATTATATACCAAAGAGCAATCGTTCATTCAAGAGTGTATTGAATAGTCGTTAAGAGAGCAATGGGCGTGGGCCACAATGCGGCCCGTCGCGATATTCACTGCTCATGTCGGGGACGCGGTCGACAATTTCAGATCACTCGCATACGAAAATGCATGTAATATAAATCTTTCCGGTGAAGCACGAACAAGTCGACCACACCCACTCGGCCCGCGGACTCAAATACGTATATTAAATTCCAGTGCTACGAAGTCTTTATTTAAAAATGGAACCAACAACTTTAGCTTGTATTCCGTTGTGCTTAAGCACACTTTACATCACGTTAACCCCCTTACATTTCGTCTGAATGGGTATTAATAATTTTAATGCAGGTTCTCGCATTATGCCTTTAAGCATTTTTTTCGCGACGTCCATCAATAATATTCGGACATCTGAATGTCTGTTTTAAAGACTATATTGAACAGTCTTTGAAATTATCTCGAATCGAATCTGCATTAAAGTGTTTTGCACATAAATTAGTCACGGTTTTTATTAATGGACCTTTTTGTTTATGGCTGTTAAAATGGGTAATGAGATAAAAGATTTCCTTACAAAACATTATAATTAAGAGGATTAGTGTCTTATGTAATGGTTTCGGTGTTTATTTTATTACTAATGAATATTTTGATTAAGAATTGCATTACATTATTGAACAGGTTTCTCTATCCTCTTCTACGATGTAGCGTTATGTTATACAGTTTAATTTATCGACCGGCCCGATAATGGCCAGTGTTAAATAATATTAAGTAATATTGTCATAATCACCACTCTCGACAATCAGATCGGTGATCGCAGGAATTGGTGTATTAAGCTCAAGGAGTACACAGCAGTAACCATGTTAAGATAGCAGCTCTTTCTTCTGTTCTGAACATAATGACTTCCTCGTCTTTCTGGAACCCGAGAGGAATAAGGGTAACTCACGCGATTCCGAGGTAAGTAAGTATTTATATAAAATCTTAATCCTTTATGCCTCATTCCCAACATTCAGTTAGTGCTATTTGTACCGTGGCCGTGGATTTAATTCCATGACATAAAACTTTGTATGATCTACTGATATAATTGTTCCGGATAATTCTGCATGCATATGAGAATGATGTCTGTGAACTGCACCCGTGGTTACGAGGAGTGTGAGGCATTTTTTTTTAAATAAAGATCCGCCGACTAATAAGAAATTCGGTAAAAAAATACCATACTCTACCAATTAATATAATTTATTATCAATACAAAATAAACAGGTGCATAATTATTATGCCTTCTGTTTATTGTTCCCATTCTAGTAGCAAGCTATCAGTTCCTTACATACATATCTCAATGTCTATATACACGGTGAGTCCGTACGTATAAAGTCCCGACACTGAATATTACAGAGTTAATATTGTTCAACCGAATGTATTATTAGATAATTTAATAACAGCAACAAAGGAAGCGAGCCGTCACTGTGATGCGTCGTATCAAATCGCGCTGACATTCAAGTTCATACGATATCGGTGCACCCGTGACCTTAGTACTACGAACACTCGAACGTTTCTCGCTTTTGATACACTTGACTATAGTGTCTACTTTGAAGTCATATACAGATGGAGAGGAATCAAATGTTACGTAATAACGGGATTATTAGGAAACAACTTTGAGTTTTTATAAATCAAGTGATGATGCTCTGACTCGTTATCGAATGACCATTGCAATGACCGAGGTTTTAGGCAAGGAATAGGTCACTCCTTCGCTTGTGGGTGTCGCAAAACCCTAAGGGGTAAGGTGATTAGCAGATTAAGGAACTGCAAAATTTATCCAATGCACTGGTAATTGGTAAACAGACTGCTATCGGTAATCAATTTGAGAATCATAATATAATCATAAGTATAACAAGTATTTATGTGATATCTAATGATCTATTATGGGGACCTAAATTTTAAGTATTGAAATGTATTAACAATATGTTTATCGATCTACGAGTCTTTAGAAATAAATTAACAGAACAAATAAAAACACCACCACCACAACTAAAAAGTTTAACAGGGATAAAGGGCTAGGTAAGACCATTCGGAATATTAATAATAAAAAAATGCGAATCTAAAAGGCGTAAAGCCTGAAAAAATCGTCAGTAAATTTGAGTTTATTTAATGTGTGTGAATGTATGTTCTCGATCGAGCAATAATAACAATAGTTACGAGCAAGTTAATGGATTGCACTAGAGCACAAAATTAAATACATAGAAACACGTCGCACCCCGCCTACTCTTACAAGCAAAATGAAGAATCTGACATTCAAAATTGATTCTCACTATACATTGCAATAACACAACAGTTAATAACCATCTATTTCAAACTTTAAAGAAGTGAGAAAAAGTATTTAGGTGTATTAATAAATTGTATTTTATTTTATCTCAAGGTCAAGGTGCAAACAACGGCAACTTAAATAAAAACTTACCAACTAACCTTTAGTAACCTTACGAATGCAAAACAGACGCATCATGAAGAGGATTCGGATTTTTATTAGTCTTAAGATATTTCTGACCTATTTTGATTAATGATTCGTAAACGCTTCAGGACGAAGCTTGGAATGAAATGATATAACTGCTTTTTTATTTTTACCCAGACCATTTCACTGTAGGAATACCAGTTCCTTCCTTCTCCCTGTCTGTAGTCTTCTCTTTGGACCTCATATACTAAGACAAAGTTACATAATAAGAAATCGAATGCCAGTTTGAACAATTAACTTTGCGTGATAAACGTATGACTAATTTGTATTTGTTTTCAAATTAATTGATTTAACATTTATATTGTTACTTCATTGCTATCTCTTCCTACTTTTAAATGCCATCCTACTAAGATTATAGTCACAATTTATTAATTCAATAGAAACATTGTAGCTATTTAGGTATTGGTACATTATTATGTACCAATAATTAGATAGGTACAATGTTTATATTGAAAAAGAAAATTGTTATGGTCCAAATAATGTCCGTAGTTTTAGAATAGGTGAGCAGTGTCGTTTTTTTAATAGCACTTTCAGTAAAAGTTGTAAATCTATTTCCAAAACCGACAAAAAGTTAGCTGTATGCTTAGATTTCAAATGTCGTGATTGTTTAAGAAAGAGGAATCTATCTCAATTTTTCACCTCTATTTTACTTTACAATCATTGGCGAGTATTAATACCTTGTCAAAATATAATATGATAATGTTAAATTGATAGAATAAAAAAACTAGAAAGGCTGTTTTTTTTTTTTGATAATATTAAAGCATTGTATCACACCTACAAAAGGACCTTGTTAGCACACCGAATTATTTACTTAGTACAAGATGTATGGACCGCGCTTCATTTCCCAGTTCTATAAACGGATCACGCATTGTACTCATTCCTTCTACGTCCATATGCATACCCTTCACTTGTATGTTCAGCTTCAAGTTTATTTTAGTCTGCTCTTTCATTACAATGACTTATAATATCATCATTCATAACTGCATCACGAAATTGGTAAAGCCACGCCGGACTAGTATCGAAGTGATTCTACGTTCTTGAGACTAAACGACATCGTGACGATGCTCTTACTCTATTTGTTGAAAGCGTCCTATAGTTTAGGTGCATTAGCTTGAAGTGGGCGCATACTGTTCTCACGAACGCCACTCGATTGTTCCACAACCTCTTAACTATCAGGCTATCGGGCCACGACCCTCGGTTATACAATAAAAACTGATGCTCTGGGGCTAAACATGGTGGTTCTTGACGTGTGTTTTGATTCAAGATGAGCAACATTAATCATAAAATCAGAAAAACTATAATTACGTTACGATGACTTCATAAAATCAAGTCCGTTTCAACTTAGTCGAGAACCTTTTTGAGTTTTGATGTTTGAATTTGATGAAAATTACAGTAATGGAGCATCTAAACGTTCCTAGAAAATGAAATTAAGCTCGATTAATGAACTTGTATAAATATTAACCATATCAAGACCCAGAAACACAGGCATCAAAAAAAAAAAACTGAAACGAGAACCATTTACCAGGTTTATAGAAGTGGGTACCAAGTCTACTATACAAGTTATTGTACCTATTTCTAGAAAACAAAGTCGATCATAAAACGTGTCAACTAAAAATCAATTACGACCACCTGTTCAACCTTAAGACAAGATTATTTATTAAATTAAAGGCAAGAAATACGTTGTAAAAACAGCAAACAATCAATATACACGATAAAAAGCGGCACCTACAGAACATGGGACTCTATTATGGAGATTGCAATGTGCGAGGCAAAGGCTACTATGATTGACAAGTGTAGTCCACCCACAGTGTTGGTGGCCGATGGAATGAAATGCGGTTTTTACCTTTTTTACTCTTTTTACTTTATTTTACCTTCACAACCCTTCATTTGGAGAAGATTAAAAACAGACTGATTGCTTTAGATTTTTTAGTTTTTGTGAAAAGTTTTAATTACGCGCAATTATTAAATGAAGTTTACGTTTTATAAAGAATTTGTCTTCTTTGAACGAGATTTACTTTGACCTTTATTTTAACTTTTCATTGCTTGTTTGTTACGATTTTCATATTTACTTTAAATCATATTTGATCTGCTACAAACTGTTAACCAGTTTTTTTGTAGTTAATGAATTTACAGTATATTTAAAACTATTAATTTATTTGTCTATCATTATGCGTTCAATGATAAAATTTTATTGAATTTGCGCGTAGCTCGAAGTCATAATAAAGTTGACCTTACTATTGTTTTCATAACGGGGTACCATAATTATAGTCATAATTCCCTCGTCATAGTTACGTCATAACACTTTCTGTGTTAGATCATTTTCACCCGATTAATGTTCCGTTATAGATATGACTTACAATATTCCTCGCGATCTAGTTTTGGTAAAAGTAATTTTAGATTCGCTCATCACATTTGCTATTTAATGTACAGTTTGTATCCTCCCATTCATAATTGAATTCTTTCTGAAAGGCAATGGTAATGTTGATTTTTGTTATATCATTAAATCAGGCAGGTGAGTTGGTACTTTATTATGAATTGTTGTTCTAATTAATTAATGAACTTTAATGTAGATTAAAATAAAGACGAAAGAAGACACAAACGTTCAAATGTCATTTGTTTAAAATATAATTGAGAAAATTATTTCGTGCATTATATAGTCAATCAATTAAATACGTTATTGAAATGAGACTACGGACTTTGAAACCAAACATGAAATTAAATAGATACCTATTGTCGTCAAAACTATACGATTCTTTAATAAAAAAAATATTCCCAAATATTGTCATCGTCAGTATCGTGTGTTACGTAATAGAAAGTAAGTAGATATAAGCAGAATGATTGTTTCGTTCCGTGACTAGTGAAATAAATTACACGTTGCGTTCCCAAAATTGGACACATGTGATTCTACAATACGACAGAAGTTACGTCACTTGACAGTTGTAACATCAATAGAATCATGTGAGAGACTCTTTATTATTGTCTGATTTGATATGGACATTTATAAACTGAACCGAAAACTTGTCATTTGCTGTTATAGACAGAGATCTTTCACTTTTTAATAAGCTTAGTATCAGATATTTCGTATTTTTCCATCTGCTTTTCTAAGATTACATTTATTTGTACTCAGTTTACTAATTTTCTATTATATACACGTTATTTTCATGTCTCATACAATTTATATAAATATGTTTCATTGTATTCAATAATCAGTGTTATGCTTTGCCTAAGTAATTTTGCTTGACTTTCAAGAAACTTAATAATTTTACAAAACGAAATTACAACAATGGCAATCATCTATAAAGAATGAAGACGTGTATAGAAGACAAATCGATGACGAAAATTTTCAATTATGTTCACTATTGCTATAGTCATAGGTGTTAAATTTCCCTGAGGGAAATTAAAGGCTGCAATTTATTTTTGCAGCTAGACTAAATTTTTATATGCACAGCCATCTGGCTTTAGAATGTTACCAATAATGTTGGTGCAACTATAAACAGTAAAAGAAATTGAAAATACAATGCACAGTGGTCCTTTGTACACTAAATATTTATTGGTCTAGACAAAACTTTAGCTTTGTTATAATAACATTTTGGTTTTTCATATTGTTTAAAGCACGATGTTTCAACATGGTTACAATGTTACGAAACTAGTTCGTTATTTTATGTAGATCGAATTTTAGCCGCCGGCTTTGGTTCAATGTTAACAGTAACTGATTAACTAGTAATTTTAAAATCGTTTTGATATAAGGTTTTGGTTTCGTTGCTAGAGACTTAACCAAGTAAATTATAAGGTTACAAATAGCGAATAGATTCCAAAAAAAGTTAGATAAGGATTTAAAAAATAAAAAAGTTAACCAGTGAAATCCTCTTCAAACAAAAAAAAGAACATATTTTTATTACTAATCCTTAATATAAATAGATGGCTGAAATATTACTGAGAAAACATAAATTAATAAATTATTTTGATTAAAATTTTTAAGAGGTATGATTTCTAAACCCAGCCCTTCATAAAGCCTCAGTTTATAATATATTCATAGTATAAATGTGTAAATGAATGTGTGAATGATCATCATGAATTATTGGAACCTAAACAAATACCTACTTCCTTGATAACTACAGTTTATTGGCAATAAAATACTATTTGAAGCATTATCAAAAATATTTAGGGCTTTCATCAAGAATTCAGCACAGTATAATGGTTTTTAGAACCATTTGACCGCAATGGTCAAGATGAATTGAAACTTTATTTGAAGAAATGGTTTAAATGTTTATCTTCACAAAAACATATTTTAAGAAAGATAGAGCTGGTATTATTACGCTGTCTGTGGGACCTACACCTTATAACGCACAACAAATATTACTTTAATGTTGATTTTATGACACGATACAATTTTAAATATATCAGCTCGTAACATTTGACGACCGTTTCCTGGAGCTTCGGTAATAAATCAATAAACTGGTTCACATAGTTATACATTCAGTTGTTTATAAACATTTACTAGCATTCACATATTAAATATTCAAGAGAATTATTTTACTAAATGTTACTAGGGGTAACAGAAAAAAGGGGTAAAGATTCACTGTTCCTGTGGTTGTAAACATGATTACCAGAGTATCTAGTTCGGTCGAATGAGTTTTTCTGTGATTATATTTTTTGTTTCCTTCGCGTTGTAATTCATCCCGATAGTTTGGAATATCCACTGTCACCCAGGACTCGGTGAACTAGCTAGCTATACTAATATGGAGATTATCTACGTAATAGTTACGTACATATGTTTTAGTAAAGCAGTGGGCAGCTAGATCCAACGCTTACGGCAATTATGGACTACTGTGGTAGACGTAGGCGATAGCAATTTTCTTCAATTAATTAATTTACTCCATAAATCGCGTGGGAGGATGACACATTACAAAATGAATAATTATTTTTTATTCCAAATATGCGTGGAAAATGTTGAACGACAGCTACAAGAAACACAACACCGTCGCCAACATTCACTGTTGATTAATGCAGTTAATAAACATATCATTAATAAAATTATAGTTTTATCAAGCGTTCTACCTATTCTTTGTCTGTGCAATACAAACATACAAATTGAAGAGACTGTTCGAAATTGAGAACTTTATTCCATATGCATCGTTTATTATTATATCGCTATTCGCGTTTATTATGATATAGTTATTTTACCTTTATCTTGGAGATGACACATGGGAATCGCGCATGCCGTAAAAATATTTGCAAGTTAGCAATGATGGTAGCGAGCGGACTAGCCAGGGTGCACTAGACAGTCTCACATATCGTCACCCGTGGAGGCTCCATCCTTGCACCCCAGTTTACATGATAATTAAATAGTTTGGGTACTTAAATATATTCATTTATTTTTAGATACGTACTACCGTTAATGTGGTATTATTTACCGCTAGATGTACATTTATTTTGAATAATGTTCAGTATTATGTTGCAAGAATAACTGTTTAATTAACACCAGGATTTAAATACTTGTTTGATCTCTAGTTTTTATAATGAAGTCATTTGACACCGAGCAAGCAATTATCAACTACTAATTACATATCTCATTCGTTTATCTAAGTTTATATTAGCTGTGTAGTCCGGTTGACCGCATTTTTATTTCATAACTGACGTCAGATAAAGTTCTTAGACGTTTATAATTCTGATACAGACTGTCCTTTATTACGGATAATATTGTGGAGCAATATGTGAATTCTAAATTCAAATTCATTGTGTAACACACGATAAGAAATAATACAGATTCAGAAAACCTTTACGTTTTAATTTTTTCTAGTAGTCGAGTAATAAATACCTAGAATGACATAAAATGAGGCTAGATAAAAATCTATTGAATAAAATATGAGATGACTAATTTTCACATCTACGATGTTTAATATCCTTAATATCCTATTAGTGTAAGTCTAGTTTATTGGACACAAACAAAGCTAAGTTATGATTACTAATCCACAAAGTTGCAAACATGTCTCAGGAACTTGTCTCTTCTAATCTGTTATTTATTTTGTTGATATAAGACGGTTATTTATATAATAATCTTAGGTTTTACTTAATAGCTATTACCTATACAAACCTGTCTGATAGTTTTGGTCTATGTCTTCTTGTATACTATTTTTCCCCTTCTCTTTCCCCTTCAGCATTACCTAAGAATTTCTAACTTAGATAACTTATAATATTTTACAGTTATGTCGAAAATACGTAAATATTTACCCTATTTGCCAATGTTGCGTAACATTTCATGTAGAAATAATTCCCTTATTAGCACAGCAATAATGTCATAATGGAGTCTGATAAAAACTAAAAGTCGCCGTTTATTGGGTGTCCGTTACCCGTTAGCCGACACGACTTGCATTTTAAACTGCCATAAAAGTAAAAGTTTATTATTTGAAGATGTGATAGTTAAGATAAAGTCGATGCGATACCAACCGATGGCACCTGCACTTATTTTACGAAAACTTCCCGAGATTAATATCAGCTCTATATTATGTATGGTAAGGTTGAATTTTCCTTGATGAGAAGTGTCAAAAGGAATATTTGATGTGGTAATCTGGTATGCTGAAGGTATACAGGGCTGCCTGCGTTACACAGTCTGTGATGTGACTATTAAATATCAATATTTTATAAGAAGGGGCGAGTTATTTTAGATACTTATCGCCAGTATTAACACCTTGTTTGTTTATAATGTTGAGGTATTTTTATTATTGATAAAAACTGATCTTTTGATGGTGCAGCATCTGCTCCGGATGCGATTGTGATGGAAGATTAATAGTGTTTTTTTTTTAATTATTGATGATTTCGATGGTTCAAATGATACCATAGTGTTAAGTTAATAAGAAACTTGATTTAACTTACGAATATATAAGAAGATTATTTAAAAGTAATCTGGAGCTTAAAGATTTAAACTAAAAACGTTAAAGATTCTTGAAGCTTTTTGTCTTAAACAAAGTCAAACGTAAATACTCACATCAAAAAGCAATCGTTAATGTAGTTACTAATAGCATTAAAAACACTATTTAATTCATTGTAGTTAATTGTACTGTATTATACCTTGATATTGGCTAAAAAAAGTCATAAAATCAACACGTTCACGTTCGTTTTCATGTTTGTTGTGTTTTGACAAAAATACAACAAACATGAAAAATCAATAAGGCTCTTTTAACACAAGAATCACCAAATACGGTCCTTCTTCTTGTCTACAAGCCAAACCCCAACTTCCCAATATAAAATCATACAATTTGAAATATAAACAGAACAGTATAGATCTAAATTGCTGTGCATTTATTCGTAACATCGATAAACATGATCGGGCAGCGATCAGATAGCTGCGCCCGCGTCGACCTCTATCCTAGGCGGAGGTCACACTAAGTCATGAAATAAGAATTAAGTGAATACTTTCCAAACAATACGTTAGCTTGAGAACTGTGTGTGAGATTTGTTTTATTGTGTCCCTAAGTATGTAATACACGAAAGAGGGTTGTTTATTTTTTTAAACCCTCAAGACATTTGAACTTCTATGAAGAGTCCAAGATTAGCAGTGGATGTTTATGAGCTGATGATGATAATTTTTAAAGGTTAGGTAATGATATCAATGATGATGACGTCATGTTAAAAGTATAACATAGAAATAAATAAATGGAATAAAAATTTACCTATGACGAAACATTTTTTTCTTCTATCTGTACTGTAAAACAGAATTATTTTGTTATGTTAGTAATTAAATAGGTACTGACATTCCATGTTATTTTATACCAAAATATTTTTTATGGTCTATGATTCAGAAGCAAAAACATCCAGTGTATTTTTATTTCTTAAACGTATCCATATTCCTACCTAATTACTGTCAACTTTTGACAAAGTAGCATACTGTGATAGAATTTTATAATAAAAACAAAACATCAACTTTTTATACATATCAACTATTCTCAAAAGCAGCGATGCACCTCTTCCAACTACGGTCATCTTCATTTGTCATATGGGAATTATTAAAAATAAAAATGGGACGCACCTCAAAAATCTTCACTACACATTGGAGCCAACTTTACGGCCAACATTAGTCCAACGCGATCGTTCGACGGATACTTGTAAGTTGCTCTCAAATATTGGTTGGACATAGAAGGATTTTAATAAAGTAAAAAATATCGAGCACCCGCCAGGAAGATGGCCGCATTATCCTTTTTCTGACACAAACGTTAGATCGGATCTCGTCCACCAAAGGCAGGTATCTTTAAAATGAAATATGCCGTAAAAATTGTAAAAGCGACCACTTTTTTTGATAGCCGTTTAACTAATAAAATATTTCTGTTATTAGGACAATTTATCGTGGGGTCTCCATTAAAAGGATATTTTATTGTGTAGGTTTTGTGCCGGTTAGTTAAGCCAATGTTATGTAATGAGTTATAAGGATGAAAATATTAAAATGAAATGGCCCGGTGGGCGTTTTTCATAGAATCATTATGAGTTATAAGTCTGAGGATTATGACTTAATTGAAATGAAATTCATCACTGTCGGAGATTGTGACGTTGTATTTATTATCTATTATTGAAGTAGTTTAACAACACTTACTTTACACTTATAGCATGCTTCACAACAAACTAAGTTGATAAAAGCGTTATATTTCTCGCTTATCTCGAATTAGCCAAAAATATTAAAAAATATTAAAAAAAGACATATGGAAATGTAATATTTTTTAGCATAATTATGTCTTATGTAATTTACAATGAAAACTTAAAACCAGCGGTAAACAGGATTTGGTTAAATATCTATAGATTTGTTCTAATATCGATACGTTTTCATAAATTCTACGTTATTAACCAGTATGTACAGCTAACCTGCACAAATGAATATAACAATCAGTACTAAACTCCAACCCACCCACTGGAAATAATTTGCATAATTTTGTACGTGCATTATTTGTAAAACACTCAAGCCGCGGAATGCATTCACACTCGCTCTTAAAATCGGCGATGGCTATAAAATGGTTCAGTTTCTTTTAGCACCTCACATTACAGTTTATTATTGAAAGGTAACAATGAACGTAGAATACCTGACGTCATTAGCGGGGCCTTTCAACTCGCCGCCTTTGCCTCAGTAATTGTTTGCGTTTGTTAGTACTGAAAAAGTTGGAAAGTGAATTTTTGTGCGTCGATTTTTGTTTTGTGATCGCAAATGTTTTGTTGGAGTTTATTTTTAAATACTAAATTTAAATTTGATTGAGTTTTTTAGATGAAATGATGATGATTATTATTATGGGCTAGACATACAAAAACTTATGACTTAATAACTAAACAAAGTTTCATAATTATTGCCGATATATGTATTTTATACGGCAAATTACTATCTGATGGCTCTTCACAAATTTATCAATGGACGGTGAGAATATATGCTTGAATCTGTTCAAGTTTCATTCTACATACTTAAGAATTTTAGGTAAGTGCTTGAAATAACTCTTCACAGGGATAAATCCTTGGCGATAAAACTATTTAGATCGTTATTACGTTATGTAATAGATCTGCAATCTAAACAATGTCCTTTAGGATTACTCGTTGCAACTATGCATGGGCATAAAGTTTTCTGGCACTTGTTCAGTCTCATTTCGTATAGAAATTGAATAGAAATGACTGGCCTACCTCTACTCAGATAAAAGTGTTTCTATTAATAACATGTCTTTGGTATTTGTAGTGTCATAATACAAAACACTCTCAGTAATCTCTTTCGATACACCAAGGCACAACTTTTATTTTCTTTGGCGGGAGGGCGCCCTACTCGCTCCCACTCCCATAAAAGTTCTCTGGATTTTTATTAGATGGCGCTCTTTAAAACATATTCTTGAGAACTAAGAAAAAATATTCGGATTGATTCAGCACTGGTTTATTCTATCTTTATTGAGAAATAACTCTACAAGCATGTCTCTTTGTAGTAGGTACCCATTATGAATACGGTAGTTAAGCTACTGCGAATACCTAATATTATTATTTGCATTATTATCTCTACTCAAATGTAAGAAGACAATTTTGAATGCACCTTTCAACTCATTTAACAGTTATATAAAATTATTCACGATCCTATAATCGTCTACATCAACAGTGCGCTCGATTATCGTCTTTATAGTTCTTGAAGTAATACCTAAAATAGAGAACCTGGGCCATTTGAGCAATAAAGCTGCAGTCTCGTTTCCTTATAAAGAAAACCGGCAAAAATGTCTGGACCAAATTTTCTAGAAGCAGTCTAGATAAGAGTTACGTGCACTCACCACCCGTTTGTTTTACGAGTAACTTTTTAATTTTTGAACGGGCACTTCAATTATCTTCGTAATTCATCTCCGTCAGTCTTCATAAACTTCGGTGGAGGAAACATTTTTTTGATACTTTTAGGAAAATTACATTTTCATTTAGCTTAGTTTGACCTTTGAACGGTAAACACATAAATCTTCATTTAAAAATGTTGAACTCAGAATCTTATCATTTTGAGAAACGATCCTGAGGTTTAATTTATTAAACTACTATTTTATGACCATAGTAGTTTCTTAGATGTTGCATTATGAAAAATATTAGCAATGCGTGATGCGTTAATAATATTCATTCTGTTTAAGCTTGGATTTGACCTCATGACCTCAAGAGTTCTAACCAGTTAGGCTTCCTTATTGTATGTGATTAGCCAACGTTTACAAGTAGGAAGACTTTCTATGTTTCAAAACTATCAAAAATAAGAAATACATATTATTTATGAATTATTGGAAGATGAATAATTAGAATACGTTTTTTATGAAATCAAGTAAGAATTTTGGAGGCCTTACGATGAATTTCGAATGTAACATAAAAAAAGTGACAGTTGAGAATAAAAATATTAATATGATCGATGCTTAAACAAACAAAATACCAAAACCATGCAGTCATTGTATATGTAAGAAAAGCCGAAGATAGAGTACCAACCGTTGTGGAACAATTCTGAGGGTAGGTGTGACTCAGCGAAATTATTGCCTTTTTAAAGTACCATTGATTCAAAGGAACTGCTAATGGCACCTTGTTTTGTTTGGAATGATGACTAAGTATGTATCGGTGCCTATATTGTTTTTTTTTTTTAACCGCAAAATTGATTTTGACGCGACGATATAAATCAATTTAAAAAGTTTTATAATTTGAAGCTTTTGAGTGCGAGTATAAAGACATGTTTTTTTTCTTGCATTGAATGATACTACGTGCAATGTATGAGGCAGTAGTGTGTCAATGTCTCCCCAACAACATAAACGAACGAGGTCAAACGCTATAGTAAAGTTTGAATGGCATTAGATTGTCAAGTCAATCCATGGTTAAGGACATTCTTGTACTACACATGGCAATGTCTGGCATTGGACCTGACTTACTTCTGTAGGTGTAAAGTAGGAAAAAATCTTTTACCAAACTGATATCATATCGGCTGGAATCCATAACGACATATTCACATTGTTATTGTCTATGCAAGAGAATATAGGTCAAATGTTAAATCGGGCAATGTAATTGTAATGACTATGACTTATATTTGCGGTTGGGTTATAACTCTGAATAGTTTGTTAATTGCAGATTTCCCGTCAATTACTATTTCATTGCCAAACAAAATTGTCGTGACTTAATGAAAATTTTCTTTGTTCCAAAAATTCAGTATATTCTATATTCTATTTTAGAAAATAAAATAGCCGTGTTCACTAATAAGAATGAGTGTTAAAGTCGTTTCGTCACTCGTCTCCTACATTCAATAGTCGATGAACTGTTACATAGCACGTGTTCACGTTCAAAGTGAATATAACTGTTGCTGGTACGTTCCTCTTAGGGCTTGCAACATCTGTCCTGATAAGATCGTTATCTTACTTCTAAGTGGGTTAAAGTGTGATCATATTTGACATCGTGTGTTTTGGAGGAAATAGGTAATTAATGTAATGTGGTTTATATGGTGCTGTAGACTGTAGAAAATTTTGTGTTGTTGACGAACTAAAATGCCTTTGTCGCTTATTATTATAATTATAATTATATATAGAATTTTTGAATTTAGAATATTTTTAGATCCCAGACGCGGATGTAGCTTGCAAGCATGTAATTTTTTAAATTAGTTAGCTCCATGTAACCTTATTTATGGCTACATAGACAACTCTGCAAACGAATCGAACGACGGCGATGCTCAAGTTTGGTTTAAAATTGGAACCATATGCCACAAATTGTCTAATATGTACTTAATAATTACGACCATAATTTTAAATGATTCTTCATCACCGCGAAAAATTAGTAAAAACAAAAGCTTTAAATACAAAGCATCTATTTGAAACACGTCCAACTAAAATGTCATAAGTGGAACTTGCTTTAACGTACCTATTCGTATATGCGCTATGAGCCGACACAATACGACCGATGTCAAACTTTGAACTCGTTAAAAATTTACGTTCATAGCTCTAGTTGGTTAGAACTCATCACTTTGCATGCCATTTGTACAGAATTTTATCGTACGTAATAACGTTGGTGTACTATTAAACAAAGTTTTTATATTCCCAAGGGCAATGGTACATCGCGAAATAACGAATGTTAACGTTTTGATGGATAATAAAAGTATATAAATATTGAAATCGTAAACACATATAGTAGTAACATATTCCAAATTATCGCAAAGTCCCATAAAACATATAAACTGTTTATTAGCATCGAATAATTCTACTCTATAAACATGGAATAGGAAATAAATAGAAGTGTTTGGAATCGAGCACTAAACCATACCAACGGTCTGCAGCGATACATAAATTGAAATAGACAGTAATCCATGTGGAATAACTGTGATATACGATGTTCCGGAAGATCATCCAGGCATCTGCCCTACTTTAACTAGGACATGATGTAATGGCATTATCGCGAAGTTTGAGACTAAGATCGTAGGATCGATTGCAAGGGAATTATTACGTAACTATGCACGAGAGAGCTCTCGGATGTAAGCAGCGTTCCTAGATGCATGGTTGAGATTGAATATTAAAGTGCTGTCATTGAATTTCAGAGCTCACATAACCGCGTATAATTTAGGTATGCTTTCTTATTTTGTAACTCTGTCTTATCAAAGCTTTTTCTGTCTCACAAGTTAACCAGGGTTTGTTCATCCTGTAGGAGGCGTTGTGTTGTCTGCTTATTTAGGTTTAAGACTACATAAAAATCAGTGGTAATAGTCTCGGATCAGCTAAATTAAGTTGTGTGAACTCTATGAACACGATGATCCATCTCTCTCTATTATTCTTGGTTAATTATCCGTAATTATTGTAGAATCATCTAGTAGTCAATTAAAATCGAGATGGAAACACTAATCATATTCAATTTCACTTTTTGGAGCATTACATTTATCACCAGTTTTACCCTCACCGTCTAAAAAATCTATCTCTCTAACACATCCTAGCATGGGAATTGATTACCCGAATTAACTTTGATCGGAAAGAATTTGTACAAAAACCGGATCGGAACTTATTTTTTAAGATTTGTTACTTTCATTCACAGAAGAGTCAGTCATGCTCACTATCCGGGGCATTGGGATAATGAAATCGTTCCATAGTTTTCCAATGCCCACATTTTTTTCTCCTGTCGTGACAGTATTTTCGATGTGATTTATCCGAGCTTAGATTCCCATAACCCGATTTATTTTCCTCTATTGACGCCTCTTATTGGCGTTGAAGATTCGGTGTAAATCTATACGGTCCTGTTTTTATGTTTAGATGTTAGAAGCTTTCTCTTTAGTTACTTATTTTAACCACGCCATTAAATAAGAAAATTGTTTGAAGGCACTTTATTTTTTGCTTGTACTACCTATAGGGTAGTTACTACCATCTTTTGTGGGGTAGTTTATGTTCTAATTGTTTAAGAGTTATACCATAAATAATATATAATACTAGGTATTATACTTATAGCATATTTCCTATTTTTAACAGTTATGATGCGAATAATGTCGTTCATCATTGCTTTCTTGGTTTTATTTATCAAGTACATTCACGTCATGATTTATCAGGCAGTGAATTTGTATGTAGTTAACTAGAATCATGAATGATCTCTTATCGTTTCTTAGCAGAACAACTTCAACAGTTTTAGAAATCAAAGAATGGTCTGTTTCTGCGCTCGTATCAATTACAGATACATCTTTGTACTTAAATATTGCTCATAAAAGACAGAAAAAAGAGTTAAGTATTGTAAAAATATGAGTCATCGTTATCAACAACGTGGTTTACTTGTTACTTATACAGTATGTTATTGTAAAACTTATCACGCATCACTTGGTTACAGTTTAATGTCTTTGACTTCCTAAAGTTATGCATTATTCCTGGTAAAACATCAAATTAATATAAAATAAAATACACTAAAGTTCTCATTATAAATGCAGAATGATTGTGCCAGACCAAAAGTTATGATCGAAGTTACGGAAGCTCTATATTTGGACGTTAAGCTCTTCTTTACATAAGAAGTTAGCCGGGTTGAACGTCAATCATATGACAAAATTTAATAGACAAACAAAGCTGCCCGACACTACCCCAATCATCGCTCCACAAACACATCGCCTTATTTGACTTACAATAATTTAGTTAGTTCAAAATCTGTTCGTGTTCCCATGCTCCCATTACCCATCCTAACAACGGAGCGATGCATCGGAATTGGCCAGAAAATCACGATAAGTATCTCTCGGTTGTCACGATCCAATTTCGACCGAAACGCTCCCGGTCGAGATTTGAGTGAGAAGACGTGACCCTTGTACCGAGTCGAAGCAACTTCAAGTGTGAAACGTCATGTCTAACCAGCGGGTGGCGTGAGTTGACCAGCCGAACCACAAATTTTGTTAATGTAAAGTACAAAACAGAAAAATCTTTACATCCCGCGTTCGGATATCAGACGTCGATCAATGTCACACTGAAAATACGAATCTATTTGATTTGATGTGACCCTGAGAACTGAGATTAGTCATTGCTTTTATTGTGAACGATGTGCTTTGAGTGGCTGTAAAAAATATTGGAAGTTTTTATATTAAAAGGACGGTCAAGTTGATGCAGGTGAAACGTGATGGATTTGATTGATCGACATGGAAAACAATTTGCCTAATTTTAAGCAAATTATAAATAATGACACACTGATAAACTTAGTCGACAGCCATTTCGAGGGAAGTTTATCTGTATCCAAATCTACAATTTATAACATAATCCGTTCTAAATTATTCGCTTCGAATTTAATATCTCTAAATCCAGTGCCACCAAATTAATATTAATAATTTACAATTCCAATTATGTTTAATACTGTACAAATCGAATTTCATCTCGATAAAGTAATAAGCCATTAAACAAGAAAGCCAATTCTAAAAGGACTTTGGTTTGATATCTGGTCAATTTCTTATCTAGTCTTGGGGCCGAATCGGGTATGATAGAGGGAGTCAATGGTGCGTTTAACCGTGAAATCCCGAGATAGGGCCGATATTCCCGGATATTGATAGCAGGTATCTTGGAACCAGAAATAGTTTTGGTAACGTATTGAAGACAATAATGGAATATGATTCTGCTACTGACATGTTCGTTTTGTTAGACATGAAAGAGCAAACAAATATAAATAAATATGCTGGGAATATAGCGATGTAATTGATAAGGGAAGTCTTCAGGAAGAAGTAGGTTTTGGAGATAGGAGCTTTAGGCAGAATCGTTTTATTTCATCTGTCATATTTCATTATTATGTAGTTATACCGGTGTAATGGCCAAGATACCAGTAAAATAGGTAGTTATTGAAGATAGAAAAAGCTTTATGCCAAATTATATTTATTTATTCTTGACAAAGTGTATGTAGGAAATCGCGATTTATTTGTCTTCGAAATCATATTTATTAATATCATGTTTTATAAACTAGATAACCAAAAATAGTACTTGAAAAGAAGGTGTGTTAGTTCGAGTAAAATTAAAATTAACCCATGTATTTCTTTTTTTTTTTTAAATTTCGCATGGGCTACGTTTAATGTCTTTGATATATTAAATTAATTAATTATTTATCATATTTCATTCTCATACGGTACGTGTGTTGTAAGTTTTTAATTCTGATCGCGTGGCATATACCATTTCGTTAATAAGATAGTAATGAAACATAATACTTACTTATAAAGTCAATTACAACACGTTTCAACGCTCCAGCCATTCTCAGTATCACTTTCACTCAATTTATCTCCCAGTGGTATTGCGGTGTATCATACACGAAGACGATTATCATTTAAATGTAAACATCAACCGCAAATCGATGTACGTTTACCGAATCGATTATTTATTTAGTAATTATAAAGCTTCTTGAGATTTCGTAATTAAAAGATGGAATATGGATACAATTTTTTTCTCGCTAAGATTTGGAAATACCAAGACTTCTAAAAATACGTGTTCTCATTTATCGTCACGATATAAACAGGGAGATTTCCTAAACTTTTACTCTACCATAAATTACTTTGTCGATAATTCGTATGTCATATTTCTGTATAGGCTTTATATTACCTTTCATATTATCTCATATCTATATCAGGATACCAGTGACTAGACATAGTAGTCAACATTGGCGATGTGTTCCTTGATTTTTGTTTTTAAAATAGTATAGTTACGTAACTGTTTAATTGGCCCATTATTGCTATCGCCCGTCTTTTATCATGTAAACAATAGTTTCAAGTGTTACTACTACGATGTATTGTTTGGTTACGCTTTATATCCAAATGTTAAACGAATATTGTTTGTAAATAAATACTCATTTACTATCCAATATTACATCAATCCCTAAAATCAAAATCAGTACTTATGGTACATATATTTTTATTTGCAAGTCATTAATTTCAGAAGTGTCTATTCAAGCTACACTCTATATTTAACTCGGCAAACAGTGTCAGTTGCAACAATGCGGTCACAGAATGCGTCTCATTAAGAAAAAATTAAACCAGCCGGGTAGCGGTCATTCAAAGTATGTCACACCATATGTCGGTATCCAACCTCACACTTTGGAAAACTATTAAAAAAAAAATCAATAAGTTCCTCGGACCGTGTCCAACAGAAGGTCACATAACTAGCGACGAATACAGAACGTATTGTAAATCTCTTTTATAGCTACCATACTATCCGTGACGGTTGAAATATGACTTGGGTGTGTTTTTCTACCTGAAAAGGGACCATCATTATGCCCCAAGATGATTGTCGGCAAGCCGAAATTATTTCTTATCTTTTTTTACTTAATATTTCGATTTGGAAACAACAAAGTTAACAGTTATGCCGCCATTTGGTTTTCAAAAGATTCTTAGTTTTTATTGTGGCGGTTAGACAAAAAGTCCTAGTTTCTTAAACAAACCACAAGAATGAATAATTGGGTACCTTTAAAATTAATGATTTAATGATAGAAAATTACTAAAGATAATGCTGTGAGTAAACTTTAGTAAATGTTAACTTCTAGTATGTAATAAGTATTATGTTGTATGTTTTGTTTTTTGTGTTTGGAGTGGAAATAAACGACCATATATATTTGATGATATTGTTTTAATTTAAAATTAATATTATGTAACAGTCGAGCATATTATAATTACATACATACAAATATTAAGTTACATACTTAGTGATAAAAATTTAGAATTCAAATACAAATTAATTAAAAAACAATTGAACGTTTCACTGATACCACTAAATATGTAACTGAGTATTTACAAAGTTCAACACTATGCAATAATTTTAACTAATGACTAGTAATACTATACAATATTTCATACAATGATTAGTAATGTCTATCTACAAAATATTTGGTAACAGTGAGATATACTATATCAAAATACTCATGCTAGTTTTCACTTCTGATACTGGCATTATTTTCTTTTATACATTATGTATCAGTCTTAATGGACAACAATTTATATAGCTTTATACAATGAAATACAATAAGGCTTCACTCTACTTAGATACGTTTAGAATACATTTTAACAGTACAGTCTTTTAAACATGACAATATCCGAACTATTGAGGAACGAAGTCATTTTGGCCAAATTATCTAACCCAACATTTTTTAACTATCACGTTTCATTAAGGCATGGCCAACTCAAAAAGCAGTCTAGCCTACACATGCGCTTGGAATGTGAAGTTCCATTACGAAGTATCTTTTACCGATAAGGGGAAGTTTAACAATCTTATCATCTGTGCGCGGCTGAATGAGTTTGTGGCAAGCAGTCGTGCACAGATGACCGAGGTTGTAAGTAACCTTGCTCGTCGAGCATTGATGGGGAGTGGTGTCCAGGATGTTTACGTAACGTATTAGGAGGCCTGGGCCTACCACCGTAAGGCTGCTCGTAATTTTGTGTATCAATAGATATGTAGCTATGATGTAAATTTTCCCCGTCTTGAATCTGACTCGTCAACGTTGTATTTGTCAGCATAGACGTGTCATCTTCGACTGTTATACCCACAGTTGCCGTAGTGGGTGTTTGTGGCGGTATTGCATCGTATTTATACCAATGTTCCGGCGCTGTAGGCGAGGCCGTATATCTAGAAGGATGCCGTCTACCATTTGGACACACGCCATGATTGTAATTCATTGTATCTTTGTTCCAATGTAAATTAGAAATGTCTGGCATTACAAACCTAATTTTTTCCCAAAACTTCTTCTCACCCCACAATAAAACATTGCAAGTTTTCAAATAGTTTTGGAAATCTAGATCCAAGTTTAAAGCGCTAACATCTGTTGTTAAAATGAAAACTACTCGATGTCGCCTTATTGAGGGGTGAATAGAAGTAATAACATGTTTCATAGCTGCCTTGAAAGTAGCTTTGGACCATTCGTTTTGTAAGAAATTAAAGGATACAAATACTAAAATTCTCTTTGATGATTCGGCAGCGTTTGTTATTTGCTCAGACATATAATTTTCAGGTGCATGTTGTAAATCTCTATAATGAAAGCACATCGTATAACCGGAGTGTTCCATTTCTGGAGCTACAACTTTAGACACAAAATCATCATCTAATAAACTATATACAGCGTATCCATCGTATAACCTATCTCTATCAAGTTCACTTTCTTGAATTGAAGCACTTTTGAATAATCTAACTCCATATTTAGAATGCGCCCATAATCTTACATTCTGCCTAAACGAGAACGCTAAGGCACCGAATAATAGAATAAGAATAACACTTATCAAAACTACAGCTAAAAGTGGCACAAAGTTCAGTTTAATAGGGCTCACTTCATCGTATTGATACGGTTGATTTTCAGTTGGAATTGTATTGTCCGTTACACTAGAATCACGACACTTATCAATCGCATCAAACACTGTAACATTCGATATGAGTCCGTTTTCACCAACACAAAACATCTCGATCGGGTCTTCATAGTACTTCTTGAACCAGTTCTGAAGAGACAGGATGTTATCACATGTACACGTGAACAAGTTCCCTTGAATGTTGACGTTTTCCAAATGTAAGACATGCGCCAACTTTTTGTCAAGGTCGAGGATCTTATTTCCTTGGAAGTGCGCAACTCTTAAAGATGACAGGTTCTCAAAAGTCTTGTTTGCGACACTTGTCAAGAGGTTATCATTTAAGTATAACTCCCTCAAGTGTTTTGTTTGCGAGAACTCTCCACCAGACAGTTCAGTCAGATGGTTGTTTTCAAGGTGAAGGATATTTAAAGAGTGTAAGCCGTTTAAGGTGTCATTGTCAATAGTTGCGATGTTACTGTTGTTCAGGTAGAGCTTATGTAACTTTTTCTTGCCAATGAATAAATGACTGTTCAAGGCACGGAAGTCGTTGCCGTCAAGGTAAAGTTCAGTTGCATCCATTGGTATTTTTTCAGGTATTTCAGTGTAACCCACGTTAGAACAATCGATGACATTAGAATTCCAGTTGCTATCGTGGAAGCAGGAACAGCCTTCGGGACATGTCATCTTACAATCGCAAGCCTCGAAATCGCAGCAGAAGCAGCTAGACGAGCAGTGAGTTTCATAAGAACAAAGGAACTGAGTTTCGGGAACATCCATGAGGTTAGCTTTCCCACCATACTTATTATTGACAACTTCACATGTTACTGTATCCAAATCCATGAATCTTGGGTATTGCCTCATATGGTTCCAAAGATTTATCTTTTGCAGCCAAATCATGTGACAGTTGCATACAAATGGATTATTTCCAATAAAGAATTTTGGCAGCATTCTGTGCTTTGGTATATGGGGTAGCGTAAATGCTGATAGTTCAACGGTTCTCAATTTATTGTCCGTCACGACAACCTTTTCTAAGTTTCTTTTTTGTAAAAACGTACCTGGGTGAATCGTGTGAATTTTGTTATGATTTAAGAAAAGGACTTCAATAGAATCAGGTATCGACCTTTCATCGACGTTGTCTAATGCATTGTAGCTTACGTCAAGCATTCGGATGTTTTGTTGTGCGTTTTGTTCGTTTTCTAGTTTCGTAATATTGTTGCTGTGAATATCCAACCATTCAAGGCTTTCTGGCATATAACTATAGTCAAAGTAAATAAGCTTATTTTCGGATATGTTTAGCCAGCCGAGGGTATTTAGTTTGTTAAAGACGCCTCGGATGTCGGTCAGTTTGTTCCCGTCTAAGCGGATAGCTTTTAATGTCGGATTAGATAAAAACGCATCTTGCTCAATATTTTCAATTTTGTTTGATGCCAAGTTTAGTACTTGCAAAGATGGCAGAGTACTAAATGTATCCTTCGGTACGCTTGTAATTTGATTGTCAACAAGTCGCAGCCCGTAGAGCTCTTCTAGTCCTTCAAAAGATGTATTTGCTACTTTTGATATGTTATTTTTCCCGATATCAAGTGATTTCAAAAATCTAAGCTTCCTAATTCCATCAGGAATTGTATTTAAGCTATTCCCATTAAGTCCTAAGTCTTGTAAGTAAGTAATGTTCTCAAAGCACCGCTCATGAATTGTTGATATTTGATTGTTGTCTAAATATAGCTGACTAAGAACAAACAAATTTGAAAAAATGTGTTCGTTTAATGTTTTTATCTTGTTATCTGATATCGACAGTTGATGCAAGTTCTTAAGCTCAGCAAAAGCTCCGTTGCTGATAGTTTCAATAGCGTTGTTGTCTAGATTCAAAACTTGTAAGTTGTTCAAGTCGTGGAAAGACTTAGGATCCAAACGTGCAAGCGAGTTGTAAGACAAATTCAATATAACTAGACGGATAAGTCCGGCAAAAGTATCTCTATTAACCCAATCATTTGTAAGTCGGTTTCTAGATAAATCCAATTTCTCGAGCTGATCAAGCCCTTCAAGTAATCCCGGAGCCAACACAGAAAGCGAATTATTCGCTAATGAGATTTCTTTGATAACTCGTGATGATTGAAATAGTTCAGGAGGGACAGCGACTAACTTATTTCCCGACAAGTTCAGAATTTTTAATGAATTCAGTCCAACGAAGGCTCTGTCGCCTATTTCATTAATTAAGTTGTTCTGAATATTCAACACTTCTAAAGATCTCAGGCTAGAAAGACCATTGTCGGGAAGTCGTAAAAGATTGTTGTGAGATAAATCAAGCATCTTCAGTCCAGTGTTACACGATTTACCTGGAGCAATGGGTCCCTTTCCCCAATCGGAAAAGCCAATTTCAGATATGTCTTGAATTCTATTATTCGTAAGATTCAATATTTCCAAACTGAAAAGCGGGCAAAATACTTCGGAAGGTAACATGTAAATATTGTTGTCTCCTAAATCCAACGTCCGAAGTTCCATTAGTCCTCGAAAACTTTCAGCGTGAAACTCCATAGTCATTGCAGGCCAATCCGTGTTGTAAGAACGTAGAGTTAAACTTGTTAAATCACGTAGCGGAGACAGGACAGTGGCAGGCACGTAACGTATCTTGCAGTACTCGACGCGCAAGTCCTCAAGTTTTCGTAGTTGGCCCAAAAAACTGCCGGTGTTCATGTGCAACGAACTTTCGAAGAACAACAGATCCGTACAAGTCAGTTTCAACTTGTTGATGTTGTACGCCTGCGCCGTGGTTATGTTTTTAAACAATAAGTCTACTGAGCCGATTGTTTTAATGTTACACGTGAGAAAGTTTGATTCACTCAACTTTGTGTCCGAATAGTCCCAATGACAGCCGGTGGGGGCGGGCGGCGCGGTACGTGCGCGCGCACCGGCCACGACAACCAAACACATCCAAACTTTTAACGAAACCATTCTGTAAAAGTTCTTGGTCATTTTGTCACTTTAAAATAGTTCATTTGTCACAGATATATCACTAAAGTACTCGTTGAAACTTTATATCACTATACAGTCAATGTTATGAAGTCTGTGTTGTTGTGTACACTTCGTTTTATAGCACATGTAAACAGTGAGTGCGAGATCGCGGTAAAACTTTTGACGCAGCCATGCTCCCCTGCGGTCGGGCGGTAACTGACCTACGAAGTTTGAACGAACGAAAGCCGCATGGGTATTGGGGGAGGGGGAAGGCGCGGGGCGTGGAGGGCCACAATGACGACGGGTGGGACCCGGCACTGCATCGGCTTACAACAGATGGCACGCGTGTTTTTTAAGTACTCAAAAATATTGGTTATGCAGCAGTCCTGCGTGATTCGTTGGATGCACCTCCTTAAGTTTCATCTCAAAGGAGGTCGTGGTGACATCTGAAACAGTAGCACAGTGACTTGACTTGAAAAAAGTTATCTTGAACTCTTAAAGTTACCCTTAACTTTGTTTATGGAGCAGAAGTTTTGTTAGGGTGCAGTAGATTAAGGTCAACAGTAGTTAAATAATAAATAATAGTACAGAGAACGCCATATTCTCATAATAAGGAAAATATTACATATTTATGTTGAAGACGTGCATGCACTTTTGATGAGATGGGCGGACATTTTTACGTCAATACAAAATAAATGATTGACAGTTTAAAATCGGAAGAGAATGCATACAAAAGATATTGTGGTGTTTCAATTTCCTTTTAGATTATTTAAGTGATTTAAGAACAGATGTTCTATAATAGAATTTAAGTACAATATAGCGATGACTTTTAAAATTATAGTTTCATATTCATATTAGTATTATTGTTATAGTTTAAATATAGATTACCATTGAGATAATTTAATGAAACGGAAGCCTCATAAAATACTTTATAAAATCAAATTAATATATTTTCATACTTAAATACTTTTCTTCAACGTCAAATAGCAACAGTATAACTTCTTTATTAAATTCACTTAGAAATAGTTCAAAAAAGTTTTTGCGCAATATTATTTTTTTATTCTTGGAGATTAATTTTTTATTCAAAAATAAAATGTTTGGAGTAAGTAAGTACTACTTTGTGCTAGTTAGGCACAAAAACACGTCCATTCAAGAGGGCATCGTGCGTCACCGCAATGTCTAATCGTGGGCCATCGAATGCCATAACACGTGCGTGTCGGATTGCGTCTACCGTGGGAGACGGTTTAAGACTTTTGAATATCTTTAATACCACTACAAATCACGTACCTCCTCATAACACAGAGTAAATTTAAGCCCTTATCTCAGTTAGCTTACTGGCACAATGGAAATTAAATAATTACTTTCAAAGTTAGTGTTTATATGGTAGTCATCTCTTTAATGTAGAGAATAGGATGAATTTGTTAGAGCAGTTAAGTTTTTATGAGTCACAGCCGCTTTGGAATTTTAGTATCCTTTCCGGACGTCAGTTACAACGTACAAGATGTACGATAGCACTGACTCTACAAAGTAAAAAAAAATATCTTATCAGCCATGTAATGTATTTACAATTGCTCATCCTTTATATCATAAATGTCTCAATAGATTCTGACTATTCCAATAGAGATGAATAAATAGGAGAGCAGAATATTGGGTGAAACTTTCCAAGAAATAGGTCTGTCGGGCCAAGGTCATATCAGGGCACGACTATTGATATTCCCTGTCAATATTGAGAGTAAATATCTCACGTGCCCATGTGACGGCTCAATATTTACAAGAGGACATCAAACACAATATTACCACTTATCTCGTAACAACTGACTCCGAAAACATCTTATATAGCGATATTCCCAAAGGAACGTTATATAACACAACGAGTGTGTTGACATTGCCCGATATCGATAGAAGTTCAACACGACTTTTATGTGAAAGAATGGCCTCGTTTATCTACTAATATTTATGAGTTTTTCTATCTATTACAGATTGCCTTTAAATAGATGCTTTAAAGCGTAAACCATGTGTGGGTTTCATTATAAATTGTCGTACAAATAGATGCTATCTTTTCGATTAATGAACTGAGAACAAATGGTACTAAAGAATTAAACGTAATGTGTTCTACAAAAAGCACGTGAGCATTATGCGACAAATCGATATTGCAGAGACAACGCCCTTGCTAATAGTTCTGTTATAATTTATCAGTCGATTGACGATCGGTCATTTGATTATGTAACTTGCCTGCAATAATAAAGATAGTACAATAGGTGACGGAAATGAGTCTATTACGATTACAGTTAATTATAGCTATATTGAATTTTGTTAGCCAGAATTAGTTGGAGGGAATTGTGAATTTGTTAAAAAAAGATAAATAAACTTTGTCCAACGGAAGCCTGTACAACTTAATCATTGAAAGAGCTCTGCGTGAAACACAGGGCAACAAAGAAGAAGCGGCAGCCAGAATTGAGGCTAACACTGACTTCTGCATACTATTTGAAACAATTACATAAACCGTGACCAGAACATTTTACATCCTATTCAGACTAGTATTCGTCTCCATTAAGCAGTGAACATTGAGAAAGGGACTGGTAAAAAACAAAAGAGATCCGTAGAGAGAAATTAACAATATGGCTAGTTTCTCGGATTCGAAGCAAAAAAGCCTTTGAAAGTTATGACCCGTAATAAAAGTAGTGCCAGGGTCTGTCTCGGTAGACAAAAGGATTCTACCGCAATTATGTTATTGCCTCTATAAATTCGTTGAGACAATAGTTTTAAACGTAAAGCGATGCTGGTTACTTTATGGTTGTCAACACCACAAATAAAACATCTTGGTCAGGGGTTGTAAATCTTAGAAAGGTATGTTTGGTCTTGTTTGCCACAAAATGTGTATCGCTATCACTTTACTATTGGACCCATAAATATTATTAGTTAAAATGAACACTAGAATAACAAATTTCTTCACTACAAACAATAATATCGTAATGTGGCTATAAATATTATAATAATTTTGCAGTATAGCACGAATTTTAGTGGCGGTGTTTTACAAATTGCCATATTAAATAGAATAATTAAAAATAAATCACTTGTACGATGCCGCTGTATCTAACAGTATCAGTTTTATATTTTACCTTTATCTCTGAAATTCATGTTCAACCTAACAACTTAAAGCTTGATTGTTATTTGTTAAGTGAGACATCACATCTGTTAGAGGTGAATTTTGAACGATAAAGGCATTTTAAGAGATAATCTCAACAAAATATTGCTTGCGTCTCGATAAAGGTAGCCTCAGCAAACAGGTACTCCCAAGGCACGTTTCGAGTCAAATAACCTGCAAGAAAGGGTCCGAAACAGAAAACGCTTTGTGCTAAAAACGTCTACCCCTTATCTTCCTTGGATGGGTCGCAACCATAGACGTAGGAAGATAAAGACCATCATCAACAATAAATAGAACTGGTAATAAATCGTAAATTCTGGTATGAGTAGCTATCAAAATGTAGACTCTAAAAAGATAAATTGACATTCATTATGTTCTTTAAAAAAATCATCAGCCACAATTTTCATATCTTTGATGTTTTTAATTATAATACAGAAATTTAATGAGGCATAAAAAATATCATCACCATAATAAGTTAGTATATTACCCGTTTTCTAATAATATTTTATGCATGGGAAATGTTGAGTTCCTTTGAAGCTTCTAGTAGTGTATAATTCTAAAATAGCAGAGATACATTTTTGAATATGCAATTTTGCGAATTGAATTGCAATTCTCATTCAGTATTCATTTTAGAAAAGTGAGTGTACAAAGTGCAGTCAAATCTCCATATTCGTGCCGTGTCTCTCGGCTTCATGTCTATCTGTGGAGACTGCTTCCACAGGCTTAGCACGAAGTCATCATTCATACGAGGAGATATCATCGTCGCTCGTCGTGGCCACGGCTTTGCTTGTTAACAATAAAAATGTTATCCGGCGCTTACACAAAATGTATCTCGGAAAAGGTTTAGTCTCGCTTTCGCTCATTTTAGTCTTTTTAGTTTCTCAACGATTATTTACATTTATGGGCTTCTCTTTCTTTGGCTTTGCGAGTTTTAATTTTAATTGAAAAAAATGTTAAGAGATTATCTCATTGTTTTCAAAGCCTTTGTTCTGGTCATCAAATTGAAAATAATTCAGGCTTTAAACTATTTCACTTTTGATAGCTCTTTCATAAATAACAATAGGTTTGTTGATATAGATAACAAATTATATCAAGTAGATTCTAAATAACAATTTATTATTAGATTTAAGGCGGTGTCACAAACAGAAGCGGTTAGATAGTGTGGAGGAAAATAGTGTTTTAATAGAGTATACAAATTACACCATGTCTCGAGTAAAGGCAGTGCCCTATTATAATATCATTCAAGGCTGAGTTAATTAATAACAATCCAATGGATCATAAAATTTCTTACAAGAATCCTAATAATCCACTTCTTCAAATAAGCTTCTATGAACAATTACATCGTGAGCTAATCGTCAGTTTAATAAACCTCAGCTAATTTATTGTTCAACTTATTTAAAACCGTAAGTCCTTCATAATCCCCTAATTAAATTACCTAATAGTCTTAAGGTTGAACAGTTACGGGTAATGCGATTAAGCAATCCAATATAGACGAAATGGCACCGAGCACAAATTGCCAATCAATAATGACCCTAAGGGCATGTAATTAACAGCTGCATTAGTAGGTTGCATTATGCATGACGTTGAATCTCTGGCAGACCCTGTTATCTGCGATCCGTATTTCGCTTACAAACATTTACATAATTACAAACGTTTAGCTAATTTTAATTGGACTATTGACGCTTCAAAGTCTTCAGGTGGTAAACTAAAGTAATTGGCAATTAAGTTACCTAGTGATATCTTTGATCCTGAATCACCAGGAGATTAGACATCTTTGTGAGAGTGCAGTGAACTCTAGACAGTCATTTACTTTTTATTCTTAATTAGCGAAGTTACAAGAATGTCATTAGTCAAATTTGAGTCCAATTCGCAATTCATATTGAAAGTACGAAAATATCAAAAAAATACTGAGAATAATTTTCATACAAATTATGATTCTGTTGGTTCTGTGATAGAACTTACTGAAATTTCTTAGAATTTATTGTTTAATCATTTATGCGTATCTTTTAAGTGAATTATGTTAGCTGTTTTACTAAGTATGATTTTACAATTTTATAGATTCCGCTTCAACCATTTTCAACTTAAATCTTTAATTGAGTCTCAATTGGCATAGTAAGTATATTTATGTCTAGTAATTTTTAACTAGCAAAATTAACGACGCACTGTTATTTATTTATATATTATTTTCAGCGGTATAAAAATGATATGCTCTAAGAACTTGTTTCTCACGTCCGAAATAAAAAGGATCTTATAAGAAACGTGGACAACACTTTTTGTCCATCACTTGAGCCTAGTCAATCTCACAGGATGCGTACAATTATTTTTATCTTATTAAAATCGTGTTTCAACTAACGTCAGCTTATTGTGGATACTTCATATTTTTGTTTCAAAGTTTTCTGAGCCTAAAACTCAGTAACTCAAGTAAAAAGAAATAACAAAGAGCCTATGTTTTAGTAAATAGTACCCGAAGGAGATCAACAAGGCTTCAAGTTTTGAAACTTTGAGTAAAAAAATATGATAACACAGAAGTCAGTCTAGTCCGTTAGTACCTATTACTTTTATGGTCCATAATTTTGTTGGTAGTCATTTATTTGTGAAAAAAAGTCTTGAGTGTTCAACGAAATAATTAAACTGTCAGAAGTAATGTGATTTAAAAGGCACGGTAAACGATTCGATGCGAAAGGTATCTAATTATTTGGACAATTTATGATGACAGACTAATTAATATACAGTATTCAAATATTTATTTTATTGCTCAGTTTAAATTAGTTAATCACCTTTGGCATCGGAATAATGGTTTATTACATGAAATTGGTTTCGGAAACGAGTAATTTTTAGAATTATTTCCAAAAAAAGGATCATGATCATTAGTCGCTTGGATGGTTTTTACCTTAAATTGGCATGGGGTGCTATTTGCTTATCTATGGAATAAATTGTTTGTACTAAATATGTTACACGGAAAAGGGAAAGAACCCTATGAAATTAGGAGAAAATTAATAAAGTTGGGGTTGATGATATTATTCGGCAGTATGCACCAATTTTGTTCTGATAGCATGACTGGTTCCTAGTTTATTGCGCAGCTTATAACTAAATTGAGTCATAGTGACTTGTATAGAAACATACAAGCCTAGAATATAACACGATATTTCAATAGAATGTCAGAACATTCTATTCAGCACTTTACTGTTTTAATCTTACTTTTATAACTGATAACTGCTTCTGATCATCTCGGCTCAACTACAATCAATACCGCCTCATTATAAACCTCAATTCCAGTTAGTGTATCACAGTCCATAGCTAGACGTGGGTCTAGCTGTAGATTGATAGGATTGAGTGAGACAGCCTTCGGCCCACGCCCAGGGCTTTCTTAGGTTTACAACTCCAAAATGTTAAGTCATCTATTGGAACAGACCTCAACATTACTTTATAATATTTCCTTATAAACCTTTATTTGCAATAAATATTATAATGACAGAAAATTTTTATATAATTACATATTCAAGATTTATTGAGGAACATCCTCTCAATTCCTACTGTCAAAAACTGTCTAAAGATAAAACAGTAATAATAATCGGACACGTCTCTTGTTAGACAAACATGAAGAGATCCCGTCTGATACCACCAAACAATGTGAGTGTGTGGGTGAACAAGCGGGGTGCTCTAAAAACTTATACGCGTTTTAATTCAACCACACAAAAGGATGTGACTAATGCAGTAACCCTTGAGTCCAGCAAGACAAATTGGTGGTCAGATGGGCCTTCAGAGATTTGTATTTAAAGCATCAAAATATTTACTTGTGACAAAAAGGCTAATATTAATCTCAATTAATTAAGGACTTCCAAAGTCACGAGAAGAGTAAAAATAGTTCTTTAACTTTTATCTGAATCCAGAATAATTTGAAAGGATATTTATATTAACTGAATTCTTTAAGAAGCCTCTAATACACTAAACAAAGGATTTGCAATTCTGTAACCCCTAATGCCATCCAATAAGGAAAGTTACCTGAGAAAAGCAACCAGACAAATTTTGTTAAGGAGGCATGTTGTATTGGGAAAGGATGATCTTATTACTCACTTTTACTTAGTGGGTCACAGTAATGATATTACTAAACTTGAACTAAGCCGTTCTCCTCTTACTTAGCTTAATGTTATAGTATCCGATACACCGAAAGAAACAAACGTGACCAAATAGACTATAATTACATTACCTGCGAAGATTTTCTTGTGCCGGAGGAAAGAAAGATATGTAAATAAAACAACAACCTTTTAGGTAGTAACTACATTTTAGCTATTACAGAATTCATTTCCACGACAACTTCTTAATAGCAGTTCTATATAAACCATACGTCTTTTTCAGTCATAAGCGTACACGTTTTAAAGGAACAAAAAACTTTATCAGTATAATTTCAATCGAAGAACAACGGCTAAAACAATTCGTCAAATGATGAAAAGGCGTTACCTAAATCATACTAACATGGTATTATGAAATGTTGACAAGGTAAGAATTAATCATAAACAAATCATTGGGTGCCAGCGGACGTTATGCTAATACGTAGAAGGCATACACAATTTTTTTATCCGGTAACTCATTTATTTATGTTTAGTCATCATCGTTTAATATTCAACATACTTTGAAGAGATATCGTCTACAATCAATCATGCTTATGTTAGTTCTATTTGGAATCTTGGTTCATTTTATGTTCTATTATCTTCGTTGTAAAGAACACATTTGTCAGTCAAGTTCAAGTTCGTAATAAGTAATAGTTTCGTCTTTTGAGCAGCGGTGGTAAAAAACAAAAGAGTGCTGAAAATTCATTCTTATTGTAACATATTAAAGTTACAAATAGCATGAGGATAACTGTTTCATGTAATTTAATAGATTAAGATTGCACTTAGAGTTACAGGAAAGGCACAACATATATTTTGGGAGATTTCATTCATTAACTTTATTGTAGCTATATTCAAATTATGTTTATAAGTACATTAGTTAAACAATATGATCAGTGAATAATCAATCAAAAATATTTGTGCATGTTAAATCTGAACACAATAGTTGTTTTAAAGAGCACTTGATTCGTAAATATTGACTTATTAATTATCTTCTAAAGTGTTAACAATATTTTAAGTTAGTTTGATAATTTAAGAAATCGACGATGAGAAATAAAATTATCAGTTTAACAAAAGTTCAAGTAACAATATTTATCTTAATACAAATTAGCTATAACTTCAATTAGTCATCGAATAGTGAGAAAAGTTCAACCAGCATTGGTAAATAATTATCGGCTTGCATAATATATGATTTGATTGAAACGTTATCTAAAGGTGTCATGGTGGTATAAATTACAGGTGAAATGAATTAAATTAACACTTTATTACAAGTAACAATGAAAGTGACAGGAGTCATGGAACAAGTTTGTATGATTATAAACATTCAAATATGTAGAAATAGAAAGTTCATCGTAAGCGATGGTTAAATTTCATTAGTATCTTAAAACTATGTCGTGCGTGACAATTTGATTGACTAAAGACACCTAATCGTCGATTAAGGTGTTAATGTTCTCTATGATTGGTGTGTTATGTAAGTTTTGAAGGTACATTTAGTCATCGATAGACATAAAGTAATGATACGTTACACATAGAACCTTTGTTAACAAATTGGAAAATGTCTGCAGTATCATTTGAAAAAAAAAATGTATTATGAGTGTAAACTAGCTGAAAAAATAAATATTAATGAACTCTGTATGCAATGCGAATTATTCGAAATCAAAAACAAAAATTAATTCCCCCACATTTTCATTGGCATTCAGTTTTGGCACATGCCCTTGTTCTGACGAATGGTCCTTGAACCAAAGTAATTGATGGATCCACCACAAACTAAAACGTAGGCATGAATAGATTAATGACCAACAGATAGCTAGGTTGAAACTCCAGATAATGTATCTGGTCACTGGGCCATTAATTCACTGTGGTTACTTAACTTGATCAATACCAATTTGTGTGTTTAGTTTACCAGTTTGTGTAAGCCCACGTTTAACTCAATAAAGTCTAAAATAATTAAGATCGTATGGACGGAGGTGGTCGTGTATTTTGTCGAGTGCGGTGTTCCTAATTTGGTGACGCTAATGATGTTAGTGGGGGTCTGCTTTTTGCTGGGAGTAAGAAATTTATACTTTGCTGTTATTCTTGTTATACATACCTATATATGGATTAAAAAAATGGCATAATGATGATTTTATTTATGTCTTACTTTTAAGAATTGGTAAAGTATTAATTTGATGTATTAAATACTTTTCTTTTCTCGCTAGTTTCCTGTTTTGGAAATGCCAGTTTAATTAATTTTAAAAACTATGGGTAGGTTTTTTTGCAGCTAGAATTTCTAGTTTTGTGTAAACAAATATAATATCAACGTAGGATGGGCCCTGAACTCGCACTCGGAAGACATCATTTCTTACTCTATATTGCGTTGTTGGCCCGATCCTTATATAATGTGTCTATGCATGTCAGCAAGAATACGGTAAAACAAATATAATACAGAGAATGCTCTGCCCGTAAAACTAGGCCAACAAAATAAAACAAAAATAACTGCATCTGTAAATTAATTGATAACCAACAATGTTTTCGAACATACTGGGTTTATTCATAACATAAAATCAGAGCCATATATACCGATAAACGAACTTTACAATAAAATATATATCCAATTACACAATAAACCGTTGTCGACATGTCCTGTAATGGCCCAGTATATACATGGTCGTGTTAAAGCAGATACGAGTATTTACGATCGGCCCGCCCGTCCCGATGCATATACGCAGATGCCACACATGCTCTGCCTTAATTCGAATAGATGATGAGTAGGGTTGGCTCTAAGGACTTTAAAAAACAAAATTTATAAATATGGTAACGTAAGATAAATATTGAAGTGTTTTTATTTATTATTTGAACTTAATAAGTTCATAATGAATATGTCTGTTATGCTCACATATATTTCGAAAAACGCGTGTAGGTACTTATTATTAGAAAATATTCTAAAAGTCACTGTTTGACTCTCTATCGCCATAGTCACTGAGTGAGATAAGTATTACCTTCTACATTTAAAGGCGCAACGACATTGACTCACTACTGTCAATTAATCGAATGATTTAATCGATACAAGTAGATAAGAAATAATTTCATTGACACAACCAATTATTGACATACATATTTGCTATGGTATGTAATTATCTTATTGGGTAATCAAAGAGTACGATTTTGAAACTCGTTTGATTTATGTAGTCGTTTTATTTTATCACTTAACAATTACTAACACAATAAATTCGTAATACAACGTATAAAACTCGTCAGAAAGTTTGCGTATGCAACAATTGTATAAGTATATTGCTTGGTAATAAGCCCTTTATTAAATACTTCAATTAATATTCTCAGAAGCCCAATTCCAGTTAGCATTTATCAATCATCATGTTGTTCAAGTATGTTGGTTGTAAACTATCTATTTTAACTGGAATTAATTCTGAAACTAGGTCACATACAAGTGTGGCAGCCCTACGCTTAAAATTCATATTAATACAGGCTAACAAGCACAGTGCGGCCCATTGGCGATATTGATATAAATTGATTACGAGTTGTCGCGACATTCATTAATATGGCCGACGCAAATACGAGTATCTTATCTAGTGCTTTCATTACTGATATCATTACTGACTGACGGTTTGTTAATCTTAAATAGTTCAATTGATTTATGATGCGAACACAACTGAGTTTTGTCTGGGAAAGGTCTACTGATTTATGTTGCGTATCTATTCCAATTTCCAATGTGAATTTATGGTATTTATGGATGTATGGATCTGTATCTGAGTGCATGCGAGCCCGGTTGGCCTATGTGCGGTATGACGTAAATATCTACATATATGAAAAATTATAAACTTTTTAAATTGCATCTCATCAATTCATCTCACTACTTAATCTGGTCCTGGGATCCGAAAATTACATTATAACATTGCTCGATAGATTTAGATTTTATTTTGATATTATATCGGGCATATAAAAATACCTTTGTCATAATATATCTTGGTTACAGGTGGTAATTAAGACAAATAAATTAGGAGTCACAAACTCTAACAAAAGTTATTTCTTAATAGATAACTATGACAAGGTCTGACTAAGAATGTATCTAAACATTTCTATTGTTTGAATCAAATGACCTAAATATCAATATAATTATTAAATCTCGGTGACTCTATCATAACAGATCAGTCCTTGCCGCTAGGTATCTTTGTAAACAATAAGAAAGTGAAACCGAACCGAACCACAATTACCGAATAGACAATTATTGACATTGAAAACAGTCAGCCGGCGCAAATTATTATTGATCAAACTCATGTTTTTCTTAATATGTCTGGCTTGGTCTATTAGAGCAACCCATCGGTATACTAGGGCAAGCAATTTGACAATCTACATATATACACTTAATGGCTATACATATTTATTATCTGTTATAGGACTTCAGTAATTTGTAGGCAATATGACCAATTGACCATGTCAATCGTATACGCAATACTATTGAAACCAACCAAACTGCAAATCACTTCACAATCGATTGTGTTCCGAACCCTTATTATATTTTTTGCATAAACACCACTCCAGACAAATAAGGCCTCCACGATTGACGATAGTAATTTTTTCGCTCATTCTGTGCGGTGTTACTTTCACAACGGCCGAGGTTAAGGTCAGACTTAGGGTCAGGTTAGCCTTTGGGATGCTCATCAATTCAATGTAAATAATCTCTGGGCATCCGCTGAGCACAATAAAACATGGCAACATGATAGATTGTTATATTTTCACAGCCATTTTCTATTGGCCAGAGTTTTATGAGGAGATTTTGTTGTTATCGATGTTTCGGGTGTTTGGATTTGATCTTTATTGAGTTCGAATATATTTTTGGATGTGGATTTTTGATACTTGGAATGTGTCTATGAGTAGTGTTCTCGAATTCTTGACTACAAGATAATATTTGATCATCAAGGATTGATGATGTGTACTTAGCTGTGATACCGTTATGAATCTACTTGCTAATAATTATGACAAACTAAATAGTTGTTTTCTCATCTTTTCAAATATATCAATGGAATATACGTACTTCATTATAAATGTAAAAAAAAGTCACATAGATTTCAAGATCAACAATTTATTTATCTAACCGTAAAATGATACGCAATTGACATACAGTAAACTCTCGAAATATTTTTCAAGTACCAACTCTTACACTCCATCCATACTCAAAGCATAATGAATCCGCCACACCTACATTTCTCTTCAACCTGTACATTACAGAGCCAATACAACTTTTTGTATGCATCTTAATATAAAAGCAACAAGTCTTGCATAAGGCCGTAATGAAAGTTAATTACTTACTCGAGCTGAGAATAGAGGACTGATAAATCAGTCGATGACCTCGATTTGTATCAATCAAACCGAAACGCTCAAACTCCAATTTGACTTGTGTCAAACGATGATTGGTTGCAACACTGCCTACGCCTAATTGGTAGAATGAGTTTTGCTCGCGTGCCAGTGCGGTTTACTTGAAACTATAAACTGACGGATGTGGTATTGACTGGAAGTGCGCGCCGTATCTTTCTGTTGGGTTATGATTTATTCTTGTATATTTATTTGTTTTTTTTTTTTTTATATTGAGAATATACAATATTTAAGATGATTGTCTACGCACTGGTGTGGAAATAACGGATGAGGAATGAAACTGTAGCTGAGGTTTTTTAATAAAACCTTTTCATACTAAATACAGTGACAATAATTTGATGATTTCTTATTGAGTGAGTTTAAAGTTTCAATTTATTACCGTAAAATAAGTAAGTAACCTACGTATGTAACTCAATTAATTTTCAAAGTAACAAAACTAGATCACTTATGTACATAGTTATATGATGCAGTTGGAAATAAATCGCCCAGTTTACGACGGCACATAATAAAGCATATCGAGTTTGTTCGACTAGTTTATTTATGTCATCGGCATCGGCTCGTCAATGGCTGTCGCAAAACTTCAGTGTTTCCGCGTAAACATCGTGTAAGGTCACTAGGTCGAGCGCTTTATTCCGTTCCTCTATATTCTCTCGATAAAACAAACTGAACGACAAGTCTCCGTCACTTTTTCCGTCTCTTTTTTTCAGTGTGCCGCCAAGATCTAGATGTTTAAAACGGTTTTATAAACTTGACTTGATCCGTTGTGAACGCAGTTCACCGGTGCATTGCAATTCGTAAAATAAATATTTCCATTTCACTGTTTCCTTGTAGACCAGAAATAACAAAAAGTTAGTTTTTGTGGAAGTGTTTGAATATTCTTCAGTGTAAGTTATAGATTGCCAAGAATGATGCCAAGAAATAGATTGCATTTAATAAACTGATTTGTTTGAACCTAACGTGGAATATATTTTTTTATTTAACTGAGCAAATCTTCACAAAAAAGTAACTGCCTAAAAAACACCATCAATCAACTACAAATTAAATATATTTGTAACCAAACACAAAACGTCATCCATACCCTTATTATAACTTCTTGATTTGTTGAATAGGCTATGTGATTGCAACCAACACTTTGGCCTTTGTTTCGAACGCACGTCGCGGGCCCATCTATCACTGCTCAGTGCCCGCGCCAATTTGTTAGTCCACGTCATTATGTACCCTATATGTGTACGAACATTACTTGCCAAGCGGAACATTTGCGATGCAACGGGTTTGCAAAGGGTTGGATTTTAAATGTAGCGGCTTTTTTGCCGTTTGTTTTTGGTAAAGTGATTAGGAAAAATATTGATAAAATTTGTTGTTATATCATCGTATTGAAAGTGAGTTCTGGGTACAAATATAGAAAAAACTAAAGAAAAACAAGAGACCAGACGGTATGTCGTTATTGCCATGGAAGCTGGGAAGGCCTCTGGTTTGGGATGCAACCTGTGTTACGGCGCAAATATAATAACCTCATAGGCAATTATTTATTTTAGCCTTTTGGCGTCGAAACGCTCGGGTCATGGGGTCCGAATGCACGTCTTTTTTTTAGAGACCTTACTAAACGCTTGGTCGACAGTACACGTGACCAGTGGGCTGGCCTATTCTTTGGTCAAATAATAAGCATTGCTATTCAACGTGGTAATGCTGGTATGGAGGAGTACTTTGACTAAGTACTCACTCACTAGGTTTTCATTTTTGTTTTTTAGAAGGTTTTAATTAATAAATTAGCATAAGCAGTTAGTATTAAGTTACATTATTTAGTTTCTTTTTAAATGTACCAGATAATTAAATAAATAAAGAAAAATACAATTTGCATAAATGCTCATTATGATTCAGGCTGAATAATTGAATGGACAATCTGTGGACTCGGTAAGCTAATGGATTCCATATAGTTTCAACTAATATTTACTCTATAATGTGTACTGATAATTATCATAAATTGTTTACATTGCCAGAATATCGAACACAGTTAAATTAGATATTACTTCAAACACTCAGTAAGTCAATAAATTACATAAAGAGGCGGCCATTTCTTTGGATATCAAAAGAGTATCTCCTCAACGCTTCCTGCCTCGAACCTATAACTCCTTTCTCTGCTACACAATTTTATTTCCATGAAAGCCATAATCATAAACTTTTTATTGCTATTCATCCGAAGCAAACACGATGCGGGAAGAAGTTGGTTCGTTATGTCTCGAGAGGTTACAAGAACGAGAGATCCGTGTCAGTTTTGATCGGCTGTTCAACAATGATTTATTGGTCCGAGATATAAATTGTAAGGTCATGTTCAACATTCGTCAAATGGACAGCTAGTAAAACTTGCTATTCGTCATCTACTCGATATAGCTATCGACAGGAACAAATTTTGTACGCGAGTCAATGTTTATTAAACTTTGTGAATGTGTATTGCTCAGGCTACCTAGTTTTTTCTACCTTTCACTACGTTTTCCACTTCCATAAAGTAGAAATAGATTCCAAATAGTTATGCAACGTTTATGATTATATTCTTATAAATGCTTATTATTTTGTTGAGTGTTAGAAAATAATAATGGCAGTGATAGCCTAGCGGTTGAACGCTCGCCTTCCATGCAGGAGGGTCTGAGTTCAAACCCGGCCCGCACCTCTGTCTTCGGAATCATGTGCGGATCAGAATTTGATTTTGTCTTGCGTTTACGGTGAAGGAAAACATCGTTAGGAAACCTGCAAACCTGAGAGGGCTCCATAAAGTTCTTAACGGTGTGTGTAGTCCGCCAACCCGCACCGGGCCAACGTGGTGGACTAAGGCCTAACTCTTCTCATTCTGAGAAGAGATCCTTGCCCAGCAGTGGGACAGTAATGGGTTGAATTATTATATATATGTGTTACAAAATATATCACACTATTGCGGTTCAATTCACAATTTTCCGATATTTCAGGTATTATTAGCGGTTATGGTAACCTGAACTTATGCATTATAACATTCTTAATTGCATAAATTATTATCATTATCATCCACTGCTCAAATCTTATCCATACCTGATTATGAGCCTTACTTTTGGCCATCTAAACTACATGAAATAAGTAGGTACTTAGATAAACGTACTTTTAACAACATGTTATTTTCAGTCTGTATAAATAAGAGCGGTTTCAATAGGAAGTATGTTAATGGAACTTCAATTGTGTACTTATCATCGTATGGGGCAACACAATGCCCCAGTAATGACCGGCGACTCTTCTATCTCACGTCTAGGAGCTCTACACTGACCTAGAAGTTTCAATAAAACTATGCTATTTGTTTTTCATGTCAATGTCTACTTAGTAACGACTTTGGATCTTTTATAGGGCGTCACGTTCCTAGAAATAGTAGGTAAATCGAACTGTAAGTTTTTTTTCTTTTGCAGTTGTAATGCGGATCGTTAAAGGGAGATTTGGATCTGGATTATGTATAATTTTGGAAATAAAGATCATTATTTAAACATTACTTATTACGAGTCTCTTCAGAACTCGAACCACGAAATAGTTGAAGGTGCCTATGCAGATGATGATCATGTGTTTCAGGCCTTAAACCATTTTACATCATTGATACACTACATATAACAATTCTGAAAAATCCAAAATATAACCAGAACAAATATATCGAGAGCTTTAACAGAAGTGCAGTGTGAATTGAAACTAATAGCGGATGAATAGTTACAGATTGCGAACCCATAACAGGCACCATAACTAACTTATTATGCATTGCAAGAAGGATGAGATCCCATATCATGTTCCACTAGTCAAATTATCATACTCAAATGTTACTTTAATGAGAACTGAACATTAAAAACGGAATGGGCTGGCAGTATGTACGGCATAGGTAATTTATTAAGAACTTTGTCGCTACCAACTTATAAAGCTGCTTCCTTTCGTGGGCGATCTAATTACCGACAAGCTCAGAACAATAATAACTAATCTGAATATTTATGAGCAACCATACGATGCATCTGTGAATTTGATATACTTATACAAGGATTGTTTATCTTGAACGAAAATTGACTGTGTGCAATGAATAATTTATTGTGAGCAACCGGCACTGACGTTCGCCATATTTTAATATAAATCCATCTACCATATTGTATGCAAAATGCCATTGAATGCAGTGCAAGGCAGGATCATTATTCCAATACATTGCCGTGATATTCATCACGAGGCCTGAGGTTGCAGCATTTTAAACAAATCATCTTTAAACGTGGATGCGGTTCTCATCCGATGTGAACGGACTTTTGCTACGGAATCGATTTTAATAATGTTGCTTACTTACCCGGTTTAATGCGTTTTTTGTCTCGATACTCGCATGTTTGTGGAACGAGGTATTTCTTGGAGTATTTATGGAAAGTAGGACATGTCGCAAATCGATCATTGCGATCAGTATGGGCACAAAAACGGAGATTTAGTATCATATGAGATCGTCGGGTAAATGTCAACTGGACACGAGATTGCATCTTGTATATCATATGTGTTTCAGATTATACGTACAATTATTCAGCTAAATACAGTTGTTATTTAAAGAAACTGATGATACTGATTTCCTTATTAGTCTAGTGGTAGCATGCGCGACTGTTAAGCGTAAGGTCCTAGCTTAGATTCCTAAGACGGGCAAATTGTTATTATGTTCTTCTGTATGGAAATTCCCAGTAGCAGCACGGGATCTGGGAATGTGCCCAATAGATGGCAATAGGGTCGCCCCCTACCTACTACATGGGACTCAATAACGACATCGGTGAAATGTAGATATACAGTACACTTCTGCCTAACCCTTCGGGGAATACAGGCGGGATGCTATGTTTAATGTTACCTATGATGGAAGAATCAAAAGCTAGCTAGCCCTAGTCATCAAATAAAATGATTTATTATGAAAATTGTTGTTTTAACAGGCGAGCGATTATAATAATAAAATGATTTTATAGAAACAACAGAGTTAACATTTCTCAGCTAATGCAGTTCACCAAAATATCATAAAACTAAATATAGTGATCTAAATAACTTTTGCTTCGCAAGCTTTCGACGCTTTTTTACTACACAATTTTGTAAAGATAGTTCCTTAATGATGATAGCATAGCCCATAGTTAAAAGAAGAAAAGCCATTGTAACTTCCATATATTAGGATTGTTTTTAGAGATTGAAGGCCGGAATTAGGTGTCGTTAGCGTAATGGTCGCCCTAGATAGAGCTATTACAATAAATTTCTTAATTGCCCACTGCGTTGTCAGATAGCAGAGATTCTTGGTCGGTGATGCAAAAGTGATCTCACTACTTTAATAAGAATGTCAACCGTGTCAAATGTTTGTTCGCTTGTGATAATGTTTTATTGACTGTTCACACGATGGGCCATGCTGGCCTTGCTTTTAAGTATATTGCTCCGATTGCGAGAGGTTCGTCAACGTCCTTAATGATGTGTTTTAGTAGGAAGAATATATTTCTTTCTTTCCCTTGAAGTTACATGGGGGTATTTTTTAATTGAGATATTAGAACTGTCCATGGTCAACTGTATGGTGGTCAACTGTTATCTAAATTGGTACCTACCTCATGTTTGTTGTATTAGGCATAAGTAATATTTTTTTCTGAAATCGATATAAACCTAACCTCATAAAAAAATGCTTTTCTTGTAAAAAGTCTTGAGACTACATTTAACTTTTATATCTCTTTGTATATTTTGGAAAAAGTTTTAGCTCGATGCTAAGGATAACAAAACAAAATAAAATAAATTTTGAACTCAGTTAAGTTCGTGCTTACACAAAAAATTTAGTTCAGTCAACAGAAATATTTCGGAAGAAAAAATCTTTTGCAAGGATTCATGCAAAAAAGAGACATGCGGGTGATTTATTTAAAAAACGAAAGACACTGATGGACGCAATTCAAAGAAAACTTCCCGAGCGCAGATGTTACTACAAGAAAGTATCAATCCAAAATCCTTAGGGGTTTCGTACGAGTTCATCAACGAAATACGAAATTTAAATCGCCGGAGTCTTCCTGAGTTACATAACAAAAGTAAAGCCTACGGCGCTGGGTGGGCAAACAACTGTGATGGAATAAAAAATCTATGTTTGTGTTGCAATCAATCAACAAAGCTCGCGCCCAGCTCCCAGTTTCCAAAGCTAACTTTTCGAAACGGGTCTGCTATTATTTAGTATTGATTTTCGACGTCTATTTTTATTGGTTTTCCAAACGTTCCAATGTTTATAGAGATTTGCGACGGCTGTAAGGCTATGATTTCGTTTGATTGGATTTTCATTCAAAATAAAATGTATTTTTTTCGACTGAACATACTGTTAGCGATAAAATGTAGCTTTTCCCGTATATGTAGATATAAAAAGTCCGAACGAATTTTTTATCTTGTATTTTTATTTCACTGCCCAACATCAACTCTGAACCAATCTAATACGTACATCAAGATAAAATTATATTTACTATATCTTTATAACGCTTCCGTACCAAAATATTCGATTTTATTACTACACTTTTATGTGTACTGCTCAGATATGTTTGTATCCGAGTATCGGTAGAAGCTTTAAGGACTGGTAGGATATCTAAGAATTCCCAGTGCAATGGTCCTATTGCAGAATGTATCGGAACTATTTCATTAATTTCACATTACATGCACACCAAAAACTCCAGTAGAGACTTACTGACCGATTTATAATATTATCCGTATCTTCATAAATAATATTTATATCAAGTTACGTTTTACCTTCATAAAGGAAAGAGCGCATTGAGACACTGAACTGAGTATGATATTCGTTTGTCATCGGACCAACTGCGCGAATCAATTGAGGGCTATTATAGCATCCAACCTGTCAGCCTCAATGAAGATCGTTAATGAATGATAAAGTGTTGGATGCACTGAATTAGTACACGTGCATTGACCAATTTAAAAGGAGCATTACGATCAATTTTTTGTTTCTATAAAAGGACGGTTTGTTATTATGTGTGTTTACTGGCTAAATTGTTGACACTAATGAAAGTAAAATCAATCTAATATTCCCTGAAACAGTTGGCAGAGGTATTTTTTTGTACACTCACACTCACGACTATTATCAGTGATGGTCTGAAGACGACTTATTCAGCTGAGAATAAAACCTGGGACATCACGCTCAGCAGCCGCGCTTGCAATAACTAGACCAACGAGACGAGTTTTCTGAAATGTTTAAGCGTGTAACAGAAATTAATCCCACGCACGCGCATAGTCAATATTCACAAACGAAAATCGTAATTAAATCTACATATAAGTTTATTATAAATCTGTCAACTCAAGAAGAATATTAAAGTGATTCAACGTTCAATAAAAGAAAACCTGATTACCGTTTACAAGTGGCGGTATACGATTTAATGTCACGGTGTATCATCAATACAAAATTGACATGAGCACAATTCGCATTCGAACAGGTTTTTTACTTGGCGCTTGTAAAAACGTGATTTATTAACTTGCTTGTTACTTCCACTTAATATGTTAGATTTGAATATGGACGAGCCACATAAATAAGAAGCATTTTTCGTTCACGGTCTTTTTTTTTCATTCAGGACTGTGAGCAACTTGGTAGTCGTATTCAACAAACGCATCTCGTACGCAGCGAAATAAAGTGCAGCAACGCGTTACGATTTTCTACTGCGCACACTATACTGCGCAGGTATTGGAGTTGATACTGTTGCTCCTTGCATTCTATCTCCTTGTCATTTACGGACAATGAGACGCACCTTTTGGGGATGGCGCCTAAATTCACGTTGATAACAAGATGGCAATAGGCTTGCCTATTATATGTGATTTAATAACGGCATCGGCGAATTGTCGGTGTACAACAGTACGATAATTATTTTATTAGAAAGAGACATGTGAGACCGTTAGTTTAGTTTGTAAACAATAGAATCAACATCATTGTCCACTATCTACGCACTGGCTTCAGTGCGACATCTCGCATACGATTGTTTACATAACAACCTCTGCTACGTCTTACGCTTATTGCACAGTTGCTGCAAGTGTGCCCAGATATAATAACTATAGCACATCTGGTCTGTCTCCAGCCTAAGATTACAGAACCACAAACGCCTAGGCGAACAATCAGAATATTATTTTACAGAATCATCCAGTAATACATAATAAACATTAATAAATTTTAACAATTCCAACCAACAAATTCTCATGTGATTAGGCATTTAAAGAATGGAAGCCTAATTAGGTACCTACCATTTTCCATAAGTGGATGTGATTATCTGACTCCTCAGTGTCAAAATAATCAGCAATACCAATTTGACATGAACATAATTCGCAATTGGGAGATTTTTTTACTTGACGCTTGTAAACAGCGTGATTTATTGACAATCTTATTACTACCACTTATGGCGGACTCACCGCTGCGAACGTTAACGAGCTGTTTTATGTGCTTTAATTTTTTTAAGATGCTTTAAAATGGATCTTTCTGATACGCTTATCTAATAGACGGGTTACAAAAAATATACATGGCTGGTGTTTTTTTGTATATCCGTTTCACACGTGTCTTTAAAGTGGCTGTCTGCATTTATGAAAGATAAAATTATATATTTTGAGATGTTCTCTACCTTTTGTCACTTTCACAATTATTGTTTAATAGTTAAAATCATTAATTTGAGTTGTGTGAGTGATACCATGATGTTGTAAAATTCCAGTAAAATTGTAGTCAAAGATTTTTACCCAATTTAACATTACTACTCATCCGCTACAACCGTATGTCACATTTACCTCTATAGACGTTCACACAATGGGGTCTTGTTTAAGAATTAACGTTGAAGGCGGCCAATCAGGCAGACGATCGGTTAACTGATCAAACATAACGAAAAGCCCACACTCAATCAAGACGAATCCAACGAGGTGTTAAGCTAACACTATCAATCATTTAAACGAATAGGGCCTTGCTTCGTTATCTAAAGTTGGATTGGAGCCAAAATTGTAATAAAGACGCTCTCGTTAAACATTTGATGGTTTGGTTGTAGAAATTAAAGAAAGTTATTATGACGCTGACAGGGATTTTGAATTAAGAGGTTTATTTTTTATTATAGTGACACACTTATGTGGATGTTGTGTTTATACTAGGAAGAGTGTAAGCGTACCGTTGTTATGTATTATGTTGTTAAATCTGTCGTTAAGGATTTCGTAAATTATTTTAGAGGTTATGAAAGTTTAGTGTTATGCTTCAAAAAATATTGAATATTAATATTTTGAAATGATATATTTAATGTTTGAAAAATACGACCACATAAATTACTTTTACACATTTACCTAGTAAAACAGTATTTGCTATCTCAACGGTTAGAAAGAATCAAATTCAGGAAATAAAACCGGATCTCTTTTAAACTCTTCTTTAAAAAAATGTTGTCCCACACTAGGAATAACAAAATTTTTGTATCGTTAAAAACAAAAACATACACATGTACAAACACCTAGAACCGCAGCCTAATTACGTAAAAAAGCGACAGCAACGCGACAGCCACGCGACAGCAATCTCACTGTCAGCCAACACATTATACGACACAAAAATTATGTTTGACAGGAGCTAACGCGCGATCTATGCCTGTCGCTACATCGGTAATTAGGCTGCCGAAACAACTGTCATACAAATATATCATACAAATATTACACATAACACATACCATAACACTGCATCAAACCTGTATTCCCCGAAGGGAGAGATGTACTATTGTATACTCACATTTCTCTGATGCGGTTACCGAATCCAATGTAATAGGGGTCGAGCCTATTGCCATCTACCGGGCACAGTTCCAGATTTCGTGCTGGTACTGTGATTTTCCATATAGAAAAACCTAATAACACTGCCTGAGATTCGGACCCAGGATCTCACGCCACGACCAATGAGGCAGTGTTCTTTATCTAACTAAGAATAGTTTCTTATACGGCGTAGTAGCTTTATTTATAATATTTAATGAAAAAGAAACAAGTTACATAATTAAGGAGTTTTAATAAACATAAGAAAAGCGGACGGTAGCGAAAAGTTCGTACATAAAATCCTTTGGTTAATGTTATCACACTTCCTTAGATGGGGAAAATGTGTTCCGATAATGCGTCTCGGAATTTTCTTGTATTTTTTTCCGTTTCGCGGAAAAATAAAACGACTGTGTATATATTTAGTTAAGTTGGTTTCCATGTAAGTATGTAATTTAGGTGTAACGGAAATATGTATTGGTTAAGAAATAAAACTGTGGGAGGGTCAGAGGTGTTGGCGATTTTTTATCAAAAACTTGCTACACATGATTAGGCCTACGCACACGTAGGTTGGGTTAAAGACTTTAGACCGTTAAAATACCCATGTGGGATCAAAAGAAACCATTCTATAAACGGTTAAGACTCTTATGTGTCTATGAATCCACTTCCTTATAAATATTCGCAAGTATATATTCAAATACATTAGAATTTTAAAAGTTGCTTCAGTGGTCCCTGTATCATTAGCTGGGCGTGAAGATTTCGGTTTGATTCCCGGCTTGGGCAAACTGTTAGTAGTAGTAGTAGTAGTAGTAGCAGAACGAAGAATGGAACTGCGCCAGTACAAATGACACTTCTGTTATATCCTTGGATGCAGGCATGGCGCTCTACTATGTATTTAAAATGTTGTGAAAATCACACGGATTAAACAAAATAGATACACTATAAAGTGAATGATACGAAATATACAAAACAAAAGAAATTCTTATACCTAGATGAAAGGGTTAATAAGTAAACTGATAGAATTCCTTTCCAAAATCAAAATAATCTCGTACTGTTGTGTATAAACCTTTAACTAACTCTACTATTTCTTCACATTCGTCACCCACGTTTAAATCCCCACACAGTACATCACTATAAGACAAAACGCAATTAATTATCATTAAAATAACCGAGTGGAGTGCACACGGAGTACGAAGCCCTGTCTAAACAATATGGCCGAGATTGCATCCATGATGACATCAGATTAAACATTGCCAGCGTTTTTCCACGTCTCATTAAGGATGAGTCGCGTTCGTTTTTTATATAAAACCGTACATAGAGTTCGGATTAATGTCTGGAGTATTTAAGGTTATATTTTTTGCTGTTGGAGGAATGAACTAGATGATCGAATGATTTAATGGAACAACTTCATTCTATAATCTATTAAGTATATGAAGTCATGTTGTATTCTAACGATTGAAATTCAAGATCATATATCATAACATAGAATCCTACTTGTATTCCTCGAAGGGTTAGGCAGAGGCGTATGTACATACACCCACATTTCGCCGATGCTGTTATTAAGTCAGGGCATAGCTCCAGACTCCGTGGTGCTACTGAGAATTTCTATACAGACCCAATGACACTTTGCCCGGTGCGGGAATCGAACCCAGGACCTCATACAGCAATCGCGCTTGCGATCACTACACCAATGAGGCAGTTAAAAATTAGCAGTTAGTAAATTTACGATCACGTTTTTCTTTAAACATTTCTAGCTAGAAAAGAGACTGCAGCATGCAATTTTTTATTATTTAAAGACACCCATGTCACTATTATCTCTAACATAAAAAGCATATCATCGATGTTATTCTCCTAATATAGCAGCATCATATAAACACATACCAACACCTCAATCTTACTCAACCCAAAAAAAATCGACGTCCTCGTGAAATACTGCGATTAAAGTTTGAAATACGTGTCTACGGATTTTTTCGTTCTGGACTGTCTGTCTGTGCTAATATTTGCGTCCGTGCATTATTGCTGAGCGAGCCAGCACAATGGGGTAGGAATTACCTCTGCAGGTTTACTCAGGACACTGCAGAGTCGGTCTTTGCTAAATGAGTAATTTGAATAAGTAAATGTATCTTTGCGTTTGAATTAATGATATTTGTTTGATTGGAGTATTTCGTATTATAGGGTTTTAGAGAAAGGTTATCTTTTTTAAAAACGTTTCCCCACACTACGAATAACTGCTGTCTCATAGGTGTGTTTACAAACAAATATATTCACATATACAAAGACCCAGACACGAAACAACTATCTCTAGATCATGCAAACATTTGTTGCGTGCGGAAATCCGCGACACGTAGCGTAGTAATCGATCTCTCAACCACTGCGCTAACCGTGCCATCGAATTGTAATAAATACATTTATCGTATTAAAAATATTTAGGTAAGAATTACCAGTGTACGTTTATTCAGGAAATAGGTGAGTTATTTGCTAAATTAGTAATTTGAATAAGTAAACTTTGCATTTGTTTGTTGTGATCACAAACCTATAAGAATCAAGAAAAAATATGCTTTACATTCGATTTTTCATTGATAATAAAATAAATAATTGAGAATAATGAGACAGGATATCTGCTGATTTGTAGCCTCTGTGTAGTAGAACTTATTATTTTATTTGATGAGATTCTTTCGTATTCCTGTGATTTGGTAATATGAACCGTGATTGTGATTTTTTTTAAAGTTGCTTCCAAATTATTTCCTTTAAGACAAAGTTTTAATCGTAAAACGAGGAAGGAGTTACTTCTGGTGGATTACGAGTTTAGTACCTACTTATATATTTACTTGAAAATATAACAATGAAGGAGTACGTAATGACGATAACGGGCTATAAGATACATCATAATCGACTACTGCCACAAAATTAGCTAATTACACATTCATTTCATTAAGTAGCTACGTTACTTTGTTATTATCATTTTTTAATTAAACGTTCAGGTACAGACATTAAGTTGGATGTGTAATTATACATGAAAGAATAGATGAGTCATGTCCTTACTTAAAGGACACAGGTCATTACATAAACCTGTAATTGGCTGGTTGTAACTTGTGCTAGATATTACCTCTCTTTTGTGCAACTATTGGTTTTCCTAACTATAAATAAATAAAAATACCTATACATCCTTTTCAGGCTAACTGTATCAATTTTTTATGTTTTAGATATTTTGTAATCACAATTTCACCGCAGATTAACAATGCTTGTTTTCAAAAATACACTTGTAATTGTGAGAAAACATATTCTAGGTACTTTTTAGGCTACATCGTCGCTTAGGTGATATGATGTTTAAACCGAATGTACCGAAATAATATATAGGTAACAAAATAAAGAAAAAAAAATTAACTTCGTCATTGTTCTCCTTTCTTTCTTTCTTTTCAAATACTTTGCCCCACACTAAGAATAATTCCTGTATCGTTGATGCGTTTGCAAACACATTTATTCACATGGCCAAATACCCAAACCCGGAATAACTATCTGCAGATCACACAAATATTTGTACCGTGCGAGGATCGAACCCGCGACACGTAGCGCAGCAGTCGTTCTCTCAACCACTGCGCCAATCGTGCCGCACCGTGCCGTACCGTGCCGTACCGTACCGTGCCGTACCGTGCCGTACAGTGCCGTACCGTGCCATAACGTGCCGTACCGTGCCATACCGTGCCATACCGTGCCGTACCGTGACGTACTGTGCCGTAGTACCGTGCCGTAGTACTGGTCGCAAACATGCAGAGCGTACGGTCCTATTTCATTAGGAGAGTATGGAATTGTGGCTGGTAGATGACAATAGGCTGGCTCCTGACATGGTACTTAATAACTGTATGCAAAACGTGGGTCTACAACTACACCTTTGCCTTTTACTTCGGGGAATTTAGTTGTAATGCTACGTGGAAAAAACAGTAATCTCAGCTCTGTAGATGTACGAGTATAAGCTAAGTCAACAGTCATCTCATAACCGGATAGCGGGACGCATGCATTCTTCATGAGTCTCTTCCAAGCCATCTCAGTTGACGACATAGCGACTATTTTGCATTCGCTGTGCCTTCCCTTCAGGTCTACGTGAATTTATGTGATATAGTGAGATATGACTCAGTCGAGCTTATCTAGCACTATTTTAGGGTTCCGTACTTCATAGTGAAAAAACGGATGCCTGAAACTCTTACTTTATTGTAAATTTCAAATGCCTTGGGTTTATTTGTTATATTTACAATATAATCCTCTCAGGGCGCGAGTTCTGCTCGAATATCCCATACCCGTATATTCAACATTGTTCACATTATATAGTTGCATGCAAAAGTTCTGCACCGTAAAAAGCTAGCTTTTTCAATTACAAAGTCATAAAAGCACCGTTAGCATATAAAATACGTACAAACTCTATTTTCCAATTCCGGAACACGGAATCTCAAATTTATTTCCCATTTAGTGCATATAGTTGGTTTTCATTACTCTGTTTACAGTACAATTAACTGTTACATGGACTGTACGAGCCTCACCCAGTTAGGGCATCGGTAACGACATCGTTACATCGATTTGAACATTTAGCATACTATGTTTTTCCAATTTTAATTGGCAGTGTTTAATGAGAACGCACTTCGTTAAAATCTCCCATTTAGTACGCATTAAATGGAAATAAAAACATAACCTTTTTGGTAATTGCTTTGCTGTACGCGTAATAGTCGTAATTGCCATCGGTGAAAAGTGTGCCAATGTCGTGCTGGGAGATCGACTGATTTTTATCTTGTTTTTATTGGGCTTGTCTAATGCTGTTCCTTTTAGTGTAGTTATTTGAGTTCAAACGCATTCTTTGGTGTATTCAAAGTTATTCCATTAAATATGTTTATTTATTTTATATTAACTAGATTTTTTAGAAAAATTATTTCATTAACTGCTAATTACTCTTCCTCTTGCTGCAGCGAAATGTCACCTAATACGCAGTTCGCACGTGTGTGCATAATAACGGCAGGAATGTAGGTCGAATGCTGATTGCAGACACTCGCCTCATATCGAATTCTCTTTTTTCCAACCAACGATCTCGGTTGCGCAAAAAATTTCATATCGCCACGCGCTTTGCAAGTAAAATCAGATAACTTTTGACACTTCAATTACGTAGTGATGGCCGCCTCTAATTTTTTCGTCGCGTAAAAAGCGGGAAACATGTCACGTCACGAGCATACAAGACGAAGTTTCCAGAACAAAATACAAGTTCCTTAAAGTTTAACGGGAAGAAGGTAATAAGAGGGAAATTAAAAAGTTTTCCGCTTTTAATATTAAATTAAGTGGAGATCTGTTATCGCAGGTGCACTATCGAGTGGACGGAGTTCGCTATCCGCACCCCGCGGCTGTTTCCTATTGTTTTATGTGTTTTAGTTTACGCTTGTTAGTTTCCCATTAAGTTTGAGCGCTCTAGGGCAGATCTTTTATTAATTCGTCAGTCTTGCCTGTCTAGAAGAGATGAAAATTTCCATTGCTTACATCTTCATAAAATTAAATCTCTTATAGAAATATTGCAAACGCATGTCTATTATTTTGAGAATAGTTCGAAGTCGGCGCGTTATGTCGGCGCGAAATCAGTTCAAAGCGAGCTATAAATTATCCCATTTGTATTCTCCTTTTAGTGTTGGGATAAAGAAGAAATCTCTTTAGCGCTTGCGAGACCACACTAAAGCAAACAGACAGATACAAATCTTCATTAACAGCTTGACAAAAAGTTGCCAGCTGCTGGCTAGTGTAAATTTAAAGAAACCTGGTTATATTCTGTTAGTGACACATTGAAAAAGAAAACCGATAGCGGAACAAATTTAGAAGATCAGGAAAGTATTGAAAATATTTGTTTAATCAAATGCATTGTTACTTTTGGAGTTTATAGTACGTAATCTAAAACGAAAATATTCCGAAATTAGTGAGTTGCACTCGAAGTCACCGTTCTATTTATATTAATCTAAATGTAAATACAGTGTGTTTACTTGATGTTCAAATATATGTACAAAGTGGCATCTTAATGGTGCGCATTAAGCTTCTCGCTGACAGCCAGAAGTGTCGGTATCGATACATAATCACTGTGTCATTTCACCTGGCGAGCGATGAACACCGACAAATGAAATTAAATTATGAAACGTATGTTCGTTATAAGACCAAAAAGTTAACTTTCTTTACTACAGTGTTGAAAATAACCATATAGTGTAAAATAAATCCCAAAAGACTGAATTCAGGTAAAAATAAAATTTCAGATTTATCGTTCGTTCAACGATTTAAAGTCCATTTTTGTGTAAATAAAATACTATTCGCTCCCCACTGGCTAAGTTTTTAATGAACTTTAATTTATGGAGCCTCGCACACTTTGTCGCGTTTACGGTCGTTTCGAGTGATTTCGGTAGTCAGGATGTGCGGCATCATGGCAGGAGCTTGTTCCATGTTTTGGTTTACATAATCCAGTCTATTAATTTTGACTTTATATCTTACGCCGACGCGTTGCGGTGATTTTTATTGACAAAAACTGTTTTTAGACCGAATAATGGCCGTGTTTAAAAACGTTATACAATAGACTTCATTTATTTACCATAAACATAAAAGCCATAATGTCGACATCAATCTTCTACCTAATTTAAAAATAAGTTTAAATGATAATAGCGCAATGACTGCAGCTATTTTTATTGCGATTGAAAAGCGGAGAGATTTGAAGTCAACATTTTTTCCTCAAACGTATTAGGGTAAACATAATGGTAAAGCATAAAACTTAAATTAGGTACTGTTAAATGAAAATATTTAAATTCGTATCTCGTGTCAGTTACATCAGTGTCTCAAAAATCAATCTGTCACTGCAAGTGAAAACGAAATTTACACTGAACGACTTACACGAAAGATACAATTATAAGTAAATAAAACAACATAATTCACGTCTCTCACTTAATCCGCTTAAGTGAAATATTATTATTAACTGGTAAGCTATTTATCACGTAATCTTGGATAGGTTGATTCATTAACGTGATTCATTCTGTAGCTCGTTGAATTTATAACTCGCGATGGATATTTGACAAAATGAACCATTAAATGTTACAAAATTATGTAAACAAGCTCGTACGTCAGTTGGTCCGAGGCAGTTGGTTCTTTGATTTTTCGTTTATTTTGCAAAGAATAACACAAACTAACGAGAACTGGTAAGCTTCGGCATGGCTTGAGCTCACATGAATCATGATTTTGTTGCGATAGTCAAAATATCTTCATAATTTAGTTCGACGAATACCATCTGGAATATTTGTGGCTCGTCATAACATACGTCTTTTGTTTCTCTTTACATTCTGTGATTGTGTCATTCTATGTGTACTGGATATTCAGGCTAGACTAATTTTGCACACAATCCTTCAAAGGTATTATAATAAATGACTAAAGTTAGGTTTTAAAAATATATTTTCACATAAAAATTCTAATTGTTAAACAAGTATGATATGTTTAGATTTTTATCTAAATATTTTTCTTTTCTTTTAACGAAATATGAATAATTACATATTGCCTTTTACCAGAATAAAACCAGTTCTGGAATATAGTTATGTTATTGCCTACTTTTACAAAAAAATTAAGACAAAAGTAGTTGGTTCTACACGCATTCCATGCTCATTACTAGGTTCAAGAAACAAGTTCATATCCACCATTATGGTAACGCTTCATAAAAAGCGTAATATTCAAGTTGTAAGCCAACAACACCATCCAAAGATTGTTTTATTCGTTGCGAACAACTATCTTATTTGGCTTGCTACAAGCCAGTTGTAATATTCATCATGCTGTTTGGCTCCGGTGACTTTAAACGGTGCATGTCCGTCTTTTTATTTTATTTTTTATTTATTCTTGCCTCGATTGTTGCCAGAGAGCAGTATTCATAAAACTATGGAAGCACTGTTCCTTGTTTTACACACTCTTTTATATTTCAACAGCCATTTCAGTTGAGATACAGGCGACATTTTATAGTGTAGCTACACTGTCTTTACTGTGCGATGTCCATCCCGCTGGAAAATGAAAATGACCTGGAATGATTTTAGAATACCGGGATCAAACAAGAAATAACAGTTTGTTGTGTTATCGTAGCAAATTAGATTAAAGGTACCTACCTAATACGTACGTACATTGTACTACGTTACATTATACATAATTAATTAACTGCGTAAGCTGTTATAGAAAGGCAACTGAAAGTATAAAATAAAACAATACTGATATTAATGTTAGATGAGTTGTATATTATAAGCGCATACATATAAAGAAACGAGGATATTCGACAAAGAACCAAGGTCACCGACATAGCTCTTAGGATTTGCAAGTTGTAGTGGCAATGAGCAGGACACATCGCTCGAAAAACGGACAACCGATGGGGAAGAAAGGTTCTCGATGTGCGACCACGAACCGGATGACGCAGCGTAGGAAGGCCTCGACGACATTGTGGAAGTCGCGGGCAACCGATGGATGCAAATGGCGATATGTCGTTCGATGTGGTGGTCTAAGGGAGAGGGCTTCGTTCAGCAGTGAACGTCTTTTGGCTGATGATAATGATACTTGCAGTCAACAATCAGGGTACTAATTTGAGTTTCTTTTTTATTTTATTTTTATAAACTTCACCCCACACTAGGATTTTTCCTGTATCGTGGGTACAGTTTACAAACATACATGTCATGTCATACAAATATTTGTTCCGTGCGGGGATCGAACCCGAGATACGTAGTGCAGAAAGCTAATTGCTTAGCCACTGCACCAACCGTGCCGTGATTGAACATGCATTAGAAAATAAAATTGATATTTGAGGGAAAATTTAAAGGACAATTTTTTGAGTATCATGGCCTAATTCACCTCCTTAATCTCACTACCACCTCCTCCAAAGTAAATATTTATGTTGGCACAGTAGCTAAGAATAAACGAATCAATATTATTACTTTAGTAGCAAAACTTTAAATACGGCTAAGAGAAGAAAACTTAAAGCTACTACATTTTCTTCCTTAAGAAAGCAATAACTTTGAAAGTTAACGATCAAGAGTCAACAGAACTTAAGACGATAGGAAATTAAAAAATCATATAATCAAGTAGCCAGTACATTGTGTGTGTACTCTACTTGAACCGTCTAATTGGAAAGCTCTGTCCACAGAGGCATATATGAGAGAATAATTAATTATGTTAACAAAATGTTCTATGTTGTTTCAGTATCTAATAATGAATTACGACGTAGACTACAATGTATGTTCTAAAAACATTTAAATAGTCTTGAATATAATTTTGAAACAAAATATACTATCGCTTACCTTTTAAAATCCAATATTAGAAAAATAAATATTATATAATTTATATTTTTATGACCCCTTCTCTTAATAGGCATTCTAGACTTAAAAGTCCATCACCATTAATTAGCATTCATTAAGACGTCTCCTTGTAATGAATCAGGTTCACAATAAGATATATGAGCACAACCATTTGGTTCTAGCTTTGATTCTAATATACAACTAGCCGATCGTAATAGCACTAAAACTTCCAGATTACTACAGTTACAACCAACACGTGCATGTTAATAGCATTCCGTACCGTCTGCAAGAGACTTGTTTACAACTGCAATAACGTATGCAATACTTTAGTACTGAACGCTGTAAAAAGAGCGTAAACTTGATGTTGCTACCAAATCAAGTATGCGAATTACTGTCTCAGGTTCAACGTAGTTTGGATGAATAAGTAGATGCAATTCGTGTTATAAATCTTTGCTGCTAGCACGAGTATCTGACTTAAAATTAGTTTGTTCCTTGGTTATACTATGCTGATTTTTTATTAGTCTTCTTTAAGAAGCATTTTTTTTAACTGTTTTCTGAATCTTTGCTTAAAGCTCTTGATAACTTTATAAAACGTGAAAGCTCTGCAAATGTTTACTCCTGTGGTCTGACCTCTGGATACGAAGCCAAGCAAACCTTTGAGTTACCCATTCATCTTTTCCTGTTATAACATTATTGCGATAATATTGTAGTGAGTATGAAAAATATCAAGCACAAGATAATAATATCAAAGCATTTCCTCGAACTCTAATGTTTTTAGATCAAAGCTTAATTAATCTAATTTCGGAAATTATGTAGCTGTAATAAGACATCTCCTTAAATAGATACGTACAAAACGAGCTAAGCTGTGATTAGATTTGCGTTTTATTACCGAATAAATTGTGCAAGCAAACTTGATTACCCTTGTAGGTCTTTGATGATTCATGCAGAGATGAGTGCATTCATTCTAAAACTACTTTGACTAGATTAAAATGGAAAAAATAAATATTGTAAAAATAGGTCACGGAACCGAAGCTGAATAAACAGAAGAACAATATTTAGTAAGCAATAATAGAACAGAAGTAATATCACTTACAGAAATTACGGTATAGTGAGATCACACCCATAGGAGTTATATTAGTACAACCTATTTCACAGCGGGCGTCGTAATTCCATCAAATATAACATTCAATATTATTGGTAGGAAATGTTAGTTCCATCATAATGCTAACGAAAATATCGATGCTGTTGATTGATAAGAAGTAAGTGAATTCGAAGGCAATGAAATTATTTATAGAATAGATGAAAGAGCACGAGAAAGGAAGCATAAACATGTTGATGATCTGTCAAAATAAGAATTCGAAGTTTTATACTAACAAAACAAAATATTTTTGTAAAAACATGAATACAGAAATGACGATGATGATGGAGACTTCAAAACATTTTAACAGCTTAAAATAATTTTTGTGATATTTAAAAATAACAATAATTTAATGACTTTAAAACCTGCATGTTTACATTTTTATGCTTTTGAATATTATTCTAATAAATTTTAAGTATTTTTCTTGTTATAGTTTCTTCCAAATGATTGCTTAAATTCACATTCTATATAAAATACAACATCATGAAAGCTTTATACGATGACTGAATCTAGGATTATCGTAATATATTCATTCAAAACACCTTCCATATTTGTTTTATCATTCATTAATCTGTCAATACTATCTTTCACTGTATTTTCACATAAGATTATAAAACCATGTGCTGTAAAACATAACATAGATAATCCTTCAATAAAAACGTCGAGAACCACCTCCTTATTACGAACTAAAAATATGGATTCTCAACCATGACGCACGACTTGATTTTATTTATATGCTAACACATTTATTTCTCTTTGTGTGAGAGATAGTTTACTTTGCTTTATGACCTGTAGTTTGTTGTAAGTGTTCTATCGCGATAAAATTTTTAATGGGGAATAGATTTCAAAAATATATTTTGCACCTTGAAGTACCAGCATGTAATTCTCGAAAGGCTTGGCAGCACTAACTACGTATATTTTATATTACATAATTATAATCATCATTTATTGCTTTACATTAGTTAGGTACGTTGCATAGTTAGCCGATGACGACATATTGGTAGACGACGTCATGACGGTATGGTCAAAAGCCAATTATCGGCCCCTATAAATTAGGTTTGTATTTGTTTTAATCTATCACCAAAAGGTTCCATTCTAATGAAAAAACCACGTCAAGCTTGGCATCTCAATTTCTGAGATTTAGGCCATTGCCTAAATCTCAGGTAAAGGTTCACATATTAAATTATACATAATATAAATATTCTATTTTATTTAAATACTTTTACTATAATTACACGTAGTAAGTCAAACATCTTCCGTGTCATAACTAGCCTCTTCCACAATCGATTTGTATGCAACAGTATGTAATTGGAAATAGTTTATATTGTTTCTCAGTCATATAAATATGTAATATCTAAAAAATATGAAAACTAACAAGTTCCCAGCATACAATCGTTTTTCATTACCTTCATCGCAATTCCAGCCCTAGCCTCATTACTTCTGCACTTAGTTCTAGTAATTATTACTTTTCCATTATTACAACCAGTAAACACGTGCGTAGACCACAAGCCGGTAACACTTGTTGCTGATGATGCCGACATGTTTATTACGCCATTGCGAGCTGAAAGCGACTCGTAAAACGTTCCCAAGGTTAAGTTTGATTGTTCCAACCGTACAGACTGCCTCTCTTCCAATTATTACAAAGACGAACCCATAGCTGCAGGAAAATCAACCTTATGTAAACTAGATTAAGTTGAGTTTCTGGTAGATGATGTGGTATCTAGCAAAACAATTCATGTTGCCCATTGTACATAAGATTGCAACGCTTACTCTAAATGCGGTTTTGAGGTTAAACTCCTATTTGCTTTTAACGTGATTTAAATAGGTCAAAGTACAAAAGGATTATAAGAATGGATGTATTATTTGATGTTAAGGCTTTTTTTTTGGAATATTACGTCAATAATAAATATTTAATATTTTCATTACATATTAATCATATATAAATCATATCAAATATTTCTGATAATGGTCACATTGTGAATGATCTATACTGAAGTAAATAATAATGATAATGACATCGACAAGATATTGTACACAAAATTGCTGTCTCGTAGTATACAATCTGTCAACGATTTTGTAACAATAGTGAACTGGATGACTCATAGTCTAGAATGGAATTGTCAAATGGAATGAGCCAACAACATTTACAACAGATATTATGCTGATAGTTAATCAAGACTAGAGTAACTTACATTCTAATTAGGAAACTACTATTGCAGGCTCTGTCTTAACTAAGTATATTATTATATATCTCCTAGTGTAGTGTAGTTTCATTTACATTACTGCACAAGTAGGTATATAATTATATTATCTGTACCTGTACATATTAAATATGCACTATTGTTACTTATGCACTTGGGAAGTGAGAAGTTACGATTTCCAGCAGCCTAATTACGTAAAAAAGCGATAGCAACGCGACAGCCTCGCAACAACAGTCTCACTGTCAGCCAACACATATATGACACAAAAATGACGTTTGACAGTAGCTATAGCGCGATCTACGCCTGTCGCAAACTGATTGCTACATCGGTAATTTGGGCTTTTTTAAAATACCTACTTATTTACCAAGCATTTTTCCATATTTAAGGTTGAATACAGATATACTTTTAACGATATACACTTCTTTTTTACATTCATTTGTATACATTATAAGAAAGCTTGAATCTTCAACTAACACGTGGATTACAAACGTTTAGTTAGCCACGCTCATAAACACCGCATAATTATAATGTTGTTCATTTTTCACATCAAGTGAACTATAAAGGATGTTACCAACAAATATCAATTTGTTAAATTAAAACTAAAAGTTACCAGATGTTGGCAAGGTTGACATCTGCGTTCTCCCGAATTTAATGATCCCCAAGGCGGCCACACTAAACAGCGAACATATTCTAAATTTAAAGAAGCAAATCGTTCAGTCGATACATTGAAACGGAAATAGAAGACACACGATCCCGCGGGAAGTCGAACAAAAAACGTAAAGGAGAAACACATGACCTCATTTGTCGCGAAGCGAGGGAATTATTTATTACTTTTGATACCTCTCGCGTCGGCTCCCCCTTTGTCTTTGTGAGAATCGTTGTGATTTTAATATCGCTACTGTTCTAAAGGAATTTGTAAATGTGATGCTCTGCTTAAAAATAAGAAAGGATTATGTGGACTTTTATAGCTTTGCTTTGATGTGAAAATTAATTTAGTACGCATGGAAATGATCCACGTTTATGAAGTAAGGATTTAAGGTTAAGGACGATGGAAAATGAAGACCGTTATAAATGTAGAGGCTGTACAAACATACAGTTATTTTCAAACAACGGAAAAGTATCTGGAATGCTTTTCAGTTACATCAGAAACTAATTTTGGAGATACGATTTCATGATCCATAATCAGATCTAATGATACAGTTCTTTCATCACTACTTATGATAAATAGACATGGAAAGAGAACAAATTACGTAATTTATTTATTGCCAGCCAGAAACCTGAGAAAAATAAGCAAGGTTAATAACAGTTTTAACACAAGGTATTGGTATGGTTGGATTAAAAATAACAATAGATTTAAATATTGTAATAGTGTATGCGATGCACATTACTTGTTTGTGAATAAACCCTATAGTGCACCATTATTTTAACTCGTAGAACATGACTGTGAGCTGTTATTATCACTTCAGATTAAAAATTTAATACTAGCATACCCTCTTGTATTATTCTTTATACGTGTTTATATTTAGCTTCTCAATATTTTATAGAAAAACTTGTTGTTATTATAATATGTTACATTCATGTCAAGGCAAAGACAACGTGTGACGCATTTTGTTATGATTTTGAAATTTAATCATTCCAATATATGTACTAATAACCATGCAGGCATCCACATGAAATTCATTGAAGTCAATCAATTTAAAACTCTAAAGCTACTACATTAAAGCTCATTGCACAATTTCCATAACTGCAGATAAAAATTGTTCATAAATGTGTGATGCGTCCGCCAGATGCGCCTGCGACGAAAGTGTCGACTAATGACTTCGCGGTGACGATGTAAACATTCGACGGGAGACACTGTCAAAATCATCACGACGGTTTAGAAAAAAACTGAAGGGAAATTTGTATGTTTCCCGTATAAGTTTACAGTCGTCTATGAATATAAATATAGAGGGTGATGGATTGCTTTTTATTTCAGCTTTTGGATAATCATAAGACAAGTGAAATATTATTATATCTTGTAATGATTATCATACTTACATCTGGATACTTGTTACATTGTTTTTTTTTAACCTATGGAATAAACCACTTATTTCTGTATTTTGTAGAGGTCAATCTGATATTTAAGATAGATAGATAGATTTAATTAATTTGCCCACTTTGAAACCTTTATTTAATGGATAGCCACGGTCTCAAAATTTATTATACCAAAACATATTTCTGGTTAAATGACATCGACCGTATGCCGAAACCGTGTTCCCTACGACTGACCTAATCTAGTCCAATCATGATTTATTATTCATAATAATAAATATTTATAAATCAGTAGCTCATGGCCTAGATTCTCAAATCATAAAGGTTACGTCCAGCACTAGCTCATTAAAATCACCATCAATCATTTCACAAAACGCTGAATCACAATCAATTGATATCGTAGAAATATTTTCTGATGTAGAAGCTCGAACGGTACAAACAAAAGGAAACGTGTAACCCAATACAACTCTGTTAAATGTTTACAAATGCTTTATGTTAGGCGAAATCAAACACGATTTGAGTGGCGTTCCACAAAAATACAAGCCAAGGGTAGCGAAATTCAGTGTAAACAATAGTACAAAGACGAGGTAAGATTATTGGAGAATTTGTTTTAAGCCACTTGAGGCACTTGTAAATATTTGGTAAGCTTTCGTACGCCTTACGTCTGCCATTTCACCTGCCTTCGTGACGTTAACGTTTAATGTTATTTGTTTTGCGATACAAAATTGAGCTCCAACAACATTATTTTGACGTCCTTTTTATAAATGATAAATTCTCTTATGTTTTCCTTTTTTATATCCTGCCCATTTGTTGTGCTTGTGTTTATTTTATATTAGGTCCGAAATCTTGGAATTGGTATCACCAATAACAAAATAAAACATCTTTGCTCTCAGGAAAATAATTGCGAATGGACAATTAGCGTATAATGGAGAACGTTGTGTATAATCGTTCATTTACTCGCTACCAGTACACTGCAATAATATGTTGAAAGCTTAAACATAATTTTGAGCAGAAATTCAGAGGAAACTGGATTAATTTCTGCTAATGGCCTGGAAGTGGTGACAGCGGTGGGTTGACATATTGTACAACTTTAATCATTTATTATTTATATGAAAATTAAACAGAATTTTAACGTAAATTTTTATCTACGTCATCGACATTTGAGATATGTACTGCAACTTGAAGACTTTTTACCAATCTAATAAAGACATCGTTTGGAAAAGAGAACGAAAGTCTTTTTGCTTTCGTTCCTGGCAATGTGTAAACAATCATTCGGAATTAAAATCGAATTAATTACTGACTGTATTATGATACACAAATCCGTTGTTCTTATACCAACACGTGTTATCAATCAGTGCAAAGCTCCAGCTCCTTATGAAAGCGAACAGACAGACAGTCGTAAAACTCGTGATGTGGACTGATTGAAAACACGTTCAGACGTTCAACCGTGCGTACGCGCGCTTGCTTTTAATTAGAGAAGATAGTGTATTGCCGGCAAAGGAAATAGTGGTGCATTGCCGTAACGAATAGGTAGAATTAAAATTTTTAGATTTTAAAATTATGGGCAATTTAGATGACTTAAAGATGTGTTGTGGAAGTATTAGTATTGGTACAAGATGTTAATGGTTATATTTTCTTCTGTATTTATAAATAAAAATACCACCGGTCGTTGCATACGTCCGAGTGGATTTTACTGGTTATTACACATTCAGAATCCGTCTATTTACTTCTGAGTATAACACAATATTTTTTTTTTTTAAACGTTGCCCCACACTCAGATTTTCTCCTGTATCGTGGGTACAGTTTACGAACATACATACATGTCACATGCACAGACAACCAGACCCGAAACAACTATCTGTAGATCATACAAATATTAAACATTCCAGCGCTAATCGCATTAATATGTTTTTTTTTATGTGATATCGATCCAAGATATTGCGCATTGTTACCATTCATAAGGCCAAATTACTCCGTAACCATGCAAGGTTTATTCACTTAACATACAACCCATAATATCTATAATCATTATGTCATAATGTTCACATTTGCGTAAATGAAATATTTAAAAAATACGAAAAAGGCAATGCCTTAAGGTGCAATTTCTTTAACAGTTGAGCTTTTAAATTCGCGTGCATAAATCCGTCAGCCGAAGTTAAAAGATGATTACAAAACAATTTCGAAATTTAAATTCGATTATTCATTTTTTCCTCGATACGGTTGATAAGTAGGGGGTTTCTCCACGCAACATATCAGGTACCGGAATTATAATGTCGGTAGTAAGTTATCTTTGGTCTGCTACGGTTGCCATATTATTAACGTCACAACATTGATATAACACGAGGCTCCTTTCCGCGGACAAGTCTTCCAAACCGCACGTAGCAATCATCATTACGAATCAATCGTCGAAAGGCAGATGTGTAACAGTTACACTTCATCAGTTGCCTGTATATTTTTATTTTCAAAATGTATTAAAGTAAACGAAAATGCCGCGCGAAATTAGAATTTTCAGTATGAGAATAAGGTTGAATTTGAAAGAGCAGAGAAACTAAATATCGGTTGGAATACGAAAAGGGTTGAGTTCGACTGGCTATCTCGACGTCATCCTGTGGATCCCTATATTTAGAATGTCACTTAATAGCGTACAATTTTGCAGGCAATACCGTCGATTGTGTAGGTGCATTCAGAGGAAAATGCTCGACGGAACGGAAAATTTGTCGCGGCCATTATTCGCACTAGCGCTTCGGACGATTAAATTCGGCTCACCCACAGTTTAGTACCGTGATGTACATGAAACTAGCTTCTATTGACACATTGGAGGCAGTTATCTCCACACAATTGCGTTCGCCACTTCCTTTGAATAGTTCTCGTGAGCATGAACCAAAATTATACCGTAAAATTATTTTTTGTGCACAAAACACAGCATGTCTAAACAAAAAAAAAATAAGAAAACTTTTTAATAATTCAAGCAATCCAAAAGTAGTCCAATAAACCGATTTTTCATTAGCGCTAACACTGTTTGAAAACATTAAGTCACGTTAAAGTAAATAAAATGATCTCTCGCTTCCAAAACAAGATTTCTGAATCTGAATTCGGTTGTCACTTACTGGATGTAACTTGATAGTTTAGCGCCGTCTTGCCACATTTTGGTAGTGTCTTCTTGGTTTCACGCAGCTGTCATTATGACAAAGTGCTTACAAAATGCTACATGCTTTTTCATTACCTTCCGATTTGAATGTTTGTTTTGAGTATTTATGAATTATTTTATGATCGTACTCTTTGCTGACGAATATTTTAATTTAGTGTATAAGGTTTTAAATGAAATCGAGTGTCTACAATTAATTTGATTTATGATCTTTTGAGTTTTCTATTTGATAACTTCTTAGAAAGTTAAGTTAATGTTAAACGTATTAAAATAAAGAAGAAAAACAAAATCCATAAAAATTATAAATATTTTATTCACAAATACCTATTCAGACATTAGTTTTTATACCAGAAGATAATGTAGATCAAACCCAAATAAATATGAATCATGATTCAAAATGTTGATGCTATCTTTAATATCCCTAACAAAATAACAAGGTCAGTAAAAGACTGTAGTAAATAAAGAGATTACGATAGGATGTTGGTCGGGGCCTACTTTCTCTCGTGTACCTTTTTTATCCTAACAGACAATAGCAGACTTAAGTTCGGCACCGTCTTCATTGCAGTAAGACTCCCGGTATTTATTCCCAAAACGACGTAAAGTAGATAAGCCCCTCCCGTATAGAAAAATTCCCTTTTAGATTTATCGGTAATCTCGTTTGTTGCCGCTTTTATTGTTTCTGTGAACAATAATGAATTAGACTTTGCTCACATTATTTGCTTAGGCCGGAGTCATTTTGTTTACTTTGGAACAACTGCATATCCCATCAGGGGAGAGTAGGGTTAGCTAAATCAATGCGGTGGGCGTTCTGCAAGGGGATTTCTAGATTTATCGTACTTTGTTTTGTATTGTACAGTCATTTTCATTTCGGTTCACACAGAAATCTATGAATTTCCTTTGTTCGATTCAGTGAAACGAAATTTCAACGACTGAATCTCGTTATGAAAGACTTTGATGTAATAAAAGGAAAGTTTTTGAAAGAGAAAAAGCAATGTTAACATTCCACACGATGTTCGCGGCCATTTGATCACTAACGAGACGATTCCCGGAAGCTATAATACTTTGTTACTTTTGTGAAATTAGGTTGTTATTTTTCACATAAATTGTTAGAACCATTTTAATTAGGATGTCGACTCTTCAACGGAATATGAAAGCATTATCTTTTCAGAATTGTATTTGTAAGTTAATTATTAATTGCGACTATTTTTCATATAAATTATAACAAAGATTTATCTTCTCCATTAAAATTAAAATTTTGTGGTTTTATAGTTCACGCGTATAAAGAAATCGTTATAAACCACACGAATGTTTTTTCTTATGACCGTTACAGATCCGTCAAACGCGTTACCGAAATAATTTTGTGCTAATTTAAAGAACCTTTGCATTTAAATATTTCCCACGAAATTACTTACGATTCAGAATCATCGTTTATTCTAAATATGCGCGGATTTCTGTGTCATTAGCTCGTTGATTCCACAAAATTCATCTGACGCCTCTAATGACTCGCATACATTTCGGAGGCGTGTTATGGAATGCAACGTTACGACATTCGGGGCCAAGCAAACCAAATTAAGCGGGCTCATTAGCCGAGTAGGTACTGGCATCTAGAACTAAATATATGAGTTAAATTCACGGAATCAGATAATACACCATATTTGGATATTAAAACTACTTAAATAACGACTTTAGTGGACTGTCTAGCGTGGGTGGCGGTTTGGAGTCTTTTATCGTGTCATTATAACTGTTTCTATAGTCGTTTTTATGAACTTGTCCTATTTTATTCATAATCTGTAGATAATTATTATTTCGATTCGTTATGAATATTAAAGTATGATTTTTTAAGTTTTAACAAGCACCTTTGGGCCTTAATACAATATAATTATCCCTATAATCGAAGAAAATCTTTCTTATTTTTTCACATGGTAGTAGACTGCATTATTTTTGTTTTATTTTGGACTTACAGCAGGGGTAAGAGAAACCTTGTACGCCATTTGAAGTCAAGCGTGAGAGGGGAGGCTTGTTTTATTGAGTAGATAGGGTTGACGTTGTTTAGTGATGCGACAGGTGTTGGAATAAGTCGTATTATTATATTCTGTCTCATTTTCGTGTTCTCTTTTTGATTATTTGTAGGTATCCTAGTGTATCATTGTTTATATTGAAGTTGGACATTATTTTCTAAATCATTATTGAGATCAACTTTTTTGAGATGATATAGAGTAACCTTAATTTTAAAACAGCTGACAAGTGTCACATATAATTCTAAAACCATATTAAATTCTTTAACCATCTAAAAACCACTTATTACAGATGTTTTGGTAAAGAAAATTCTATTTCCCGTAATAAAATCGTACTTTTCTAAATACCTTTGTAAAAATCGCTTCAGCGAATGACTTGTAGCCTAGTCGTGTTCAATAATGTTTTGATTGTCATAGACTATAAACTATAGTGTAACCCAATTAGCTTCAACTGTAGCATAAAATATAGACCAGCCTTAATTTAGCAGCGGGTACATTTAGGCATTGGAATTGGATGATGATGATTACGTTACATCAGTGTAGATAAATTAATATCATCCAATCATGCTCAGTATTACACAAAGCAATGTATTAAGTTTAACTGTCTATTTTAGAAGACTGAAAATTAGTACCGTAATTCTTTTCTTGAAGCTTCATTTGACATGTGTAAATGTTTGATAAAGTGAATTATTCTTAAATCGCTAGTAGATTGAGTGTGTAACAAGGTATAGTCTATCTTGAAATAAGGTACCTACTTTAATCAAAATCGAATCATAAATTCGGATATTGCACGTATAACACTCGATTACGTCATAGATGGCATTCTCTCCGTGTTATTGAATGGTATTCAGCAACAACTGGTTAGACCAGAAGACGATCTCGACCAAGTTGGGTAAAGCTAAACAGACGAAAATAAAAACATTAAAGATACATCATAAGCACCTCATAGCTTTTTACATAAATGTAATAATTACTGAGTTACACCACAAAGAGCACGCTTGTCCGATGAATTAATTCACTTAACTGTTCACCAGTTTGCGCGGTAAAGTTCCTATGCTTTGTGTACACTGCGAATTAATTTTAAGAAGATTGGTGTCCACTCGTGCGCATTAGGTGCAGTACAGTGAGCAGATAAACACTGAAGTCTTTGTTATGAATATAAAGGATTTAAAACGGCTCGGTAACTTCTGAATAAAAATTTGTGTTATGAAAGTTGCCTCTTTATGTCTTATTTTTGCAAGCGTGCGTGCCGGGCGTGAGGTATGATACCCTGGTTTAAAATTATTAATAGGCATTTTTTCTCCTGTTCAGATATTATCAGAAGCCATTTTAGGTTCACCTGTTGAAGGTTGTATACTTAATACTGGCCAAATTGCTGGCCAAATGTGGCAATAGTTTTAAATTTATATACCTACATATAAAGTTTAGTATTTTGAACAATTCTCAGCAGCCTATCTTCTCTGGTCTGTAAAACTGTTTGTCGAGACGTGTTTCTATTTACAAGTTTTGTCCAAGTGTTTGACTGAAATTCATTCAAAAACAATACACCAATGACTACATGAAAATACCCTTCTTACCCCGAAGAGTATAGTGATGTATAATGATGTCTGAATCCATCAAATTAAACAATATTTTTATTAACTAATTTGTATTGCAAACTCCGTCAAATAAAATTAAGCAATTTGATGAAAATATTATCGGTATTTGTGTATACGGTATTTTCACAGACAGGCAAGGTTAAATAACTAACACGTTTTATATTTGTTTTTATTTAGTGGAGTTTTTTCAAGTAGAAAAAAATTGATTTCAAAGACTTTTTTTAATATATTTTCCACAGTTAATTCAGTTTATTTTTTCAAGTATTATAACAACTCTAAACTTTTTGTAATTGTTGTATTTGAAGTACATTTTAATCTTTTGCATTATTATTCAAATGGAAATAAAAAAGCAATCAAAATGTGAGACACAAAACTCGATAAATTCTCAGTATACCGATATAAATTTTGACACTGTCGTTCTTTCCTCGCGTTTGTCTGTACTTTGTCATTGCGGTAATTAGGACATGGAAGTGTCTGCCCACTGTAATTTCACTTTGAGTCCGAACTTGTCATGTTCCATTTCGTGCCTCCAACCGCGTCTTTGCCAATTAAGTTGTGACGTCATGTCTTTCTGGACCCAACTTTTATTTTGAACAACATTTTTGACGCTGCTGTACCTACAGTTAAAGTTTACGGAATTAAATGAAAATTTTGTTTTATACATTAACTAACCTTATGTAACACAATAATAAAATTAGGTATATGGCTTGTCCCCATACTGATTTCTCTATAAAATGTAAAGATCACAACACAGTCTAGTTCTTTCGTCATTTTATTTTGACTTTAATTATGACGTCGATTATTATCAAAAAAGTATACATTAAAATAAAAGCTTACGAAATATCTACCAAAGCAATATTATCAGAGCAACAAGCCAAAGAAACATCCGTTGCTCTCACAATGGACATTATAGTTGTATCAAGAGGCGGTCCCAAAGCAAAGGGTTCGTGACGAAACAATAATTATATTTAATAATTACCTTATCAAAGACGATGTAATTTGTTTGGGCTGATTCAATATCGACATAATTTGGTTAGTCAGCTGTCTGATTGATCAAAGGGCAAGAAAATAATGGTCTCCACTGTTGTTCACGGTAATTAAGGAATTTTAATAAGTTTTGGGTTTTTGAGTTGCTCGGTTTTGTATTGAATGTCGATGGTTGAAACGAATGCAACTTTGAATTTTTTGTTTTCCTTTTTTATTAGTGTTCGTGCATGATTGTAGAGGTATATTTTCAATTTTAACTGCTGCAGATAATATGGCACTGAGTTTTTAATGATTTTATTATAATTTTGTTAAAAATGATGTGATTTTCGCGTGTCAACCTTATAATATAAGAACCTACATGATGGTAAAATAATAATAATAAATATAATATGTATTTTTATTTTATTATTAATTATATTTATAAATTTAAAAAATAAAATATGTAATAAAATAAATTAAGAAATATAATATAATAATGGTTAGCAGAGGTGTCCTAATGTATTAAGGTTTAGCCAGATTTACACGTAGCATAGAAAGCGAATCGCCTAGATACCGCGTCAATCTAGCCGCACTTTAAGAATATTAGCTACATATAAAAAATAAAAGGTATTCCATGTTATACAACTAATCGCATAAATTGATGAAAATTGTTGCACCAATTTCGATCTCATCCACTTATTTTTAATTTTTCAATAACCGTGTGTTTTTTATTTTACATATCGCATAACATTTAGACTTTTAAAAATCAAATATCCTTTTTTAGTAAAGCCTTAGGAACAATAGCCTTACTATCTTTAGTTTTGTCACAACCAAAAACTTGTGGCTTTAGGCACGCCTGTACAACTACTCTCTTGATAAAACTTGAATGATCACGAATATTAACATAACACCTCTATACAAAGTATATGATGCAACCCTACAATTTATAACGCACGACCATAAAAAATAAGGTTACTAGCTTGCGTAATGCACTCATGAAAAACTAAGAGCTTTTTCACATCAATAGCCTTTCAACAGCAAACTATCCATCATTAATCCATAAAGTTGTTTCATAGCGGTGATGTCACTGAAACACATAAATCTAAGTGCAAGTTGCAACGGACACGATAAAAGATCTGGGTCAGAATGACGTCACAGGTGTCTTAGATTAGGTACCTGTAATCATGATGACGTCAGTTATTTTTTCTTCTAATTAATATTCAGCCCCTTATTATCTGTTGGTAATAATGAGATTTCTATGATGTCTTACAGTGAGAAAGCCTTAGTCCACCTGGACTGGTGCAGGTTAGTGGACTACGCACACCATCAAGAACCGTACGGGTTTCTGAATTATAATTGAATTACTCGTATTTCTTCTACATCTTATTTTTATAGTGTGTCCGTGAGGCTTATTATTCAAAATATAGAAATACATACATACAGAAGTCGGAATAAAATAAACTAATCATACCAATGATGTATATCACAATGAATCTCATACTAAATCATTATACATGCGTCACTGGTTTAATAGTCACAATGCGCGTGAGGCTGGGTTCGATTCCTGGGCAAAGTTTTTTTGAATACAAATTCTCAGTAGCAGCATGGAGTTTAGAGCTGTGCCCCGTAGATGGCAATGGGTAACGGCATCGCGGCAGAATCGAATCCGCAGATTCGATTTCCAGACGGGATAAATATTTGTATGGACTACAGATCGTTGTTCAAGGTTTGCGTGTGAGTGTATGTGAGCTTTATGTTTGTGAACTGTAGACCCACGATACAGGAGAAATGGAGTGCCAAAGTTCTTTAAAGAAAAAAAATCGTACATAACCTATAACCGCGCAAAATTAATCTCTGATAATCTGATTAAATAAGCAAACCGTAGCAAAGTTGGGTATTATAATGTCTGAAGGATATAAATGTTAGCGCTTCAACTTCAGCAGCAATATAAAGTTAGCATTCATTGACAGAAAAAACGCATTCTCTATAACAACAGCTCGTTGAAACTTTAGTCAGTTGCCAGTTCGATTTGGGATTAAACTCTTCCTGGTTTTTCTAGAGAAAGACCGGCAAAAGCTATTTAACTTTGCAAGCAAATAATAGTTCGCTATCGCTCTCCAATTTGCATGCGAGAGCGTGAAACGCAATAGCAACTATGTTAGACATTTCGTTATACATACTTAATTGAGAAGTTTTACGGAGTCTGTTGAAATGAGTCGAAAGAACGTGGCAGTGGATTAGGATCCCAAAAATTGGGAGTCTCGCAAATCCCTAAAGGGTTGGAAAAGTTGTACTTTTGTTCGCGAACCCCTTGCTAATAACATTAATGAACAGTATTGGGTTTCAATGCGACATGGAGAAAGCTTAAGCCATTCGTTAGTCTCATTTCTAAATCCCGGAATAAACCTAAGCGTATTTTGAAAAGTAACTTTTTTAGCGACTGTTACGGGTTGCTATACCAGGTTTTACACGCTTTATAGCCGAACTTTAAATCATATACACATATGAGGCTTCAATTATTAAACTAATATTTTAATAATCTACGGATAGTTGTTTTGCAATTAGGTGTGTGTATGTGACAAAGAAAAAACATTCAAGTTTTAAAGAAAGTACAACGAAAAATAGTGATTGGTCTATTTGTTATCCATACAAAAAACAAGATGAGGGAAAAGAACAATACACGTAATAAATAATTCATTATGGTCTCATTTATACTAAATTGACATTAGCCAATTGCAGATCTTTAGAATAAATCAGCAGTTAAACAGACAGTAAATCTCTAACGGCCAATCTATTTGATACATAGTATAATTAAAAAGATAATGCAGCACATTTATCTTCTAGACTAGTTCTAATAAAGTAGTTTACTAACTACCATAAGTTATTTCTGTCGTTAATGGATAAAAATATACAAATAACATTTATAGTAAAAGTTTTACAAACCTCGCTAAACATATGTTACACCATGATGTTACATTCCTAAGTTTAATAAATAGAAAAATATGATTTAAAAAATATGAAATCTAAAAACATGAATTTATGGAGAAATTACAAGTATGTTCTATTATTTTATTTCTCATGTGAGTAGTTTATATATGAGAATTAATGCATACTATAAGAAATTATACTATAATGGGTCATATTGTGCAAGAAGCCTCCACGAGTTATGAAAGATGAAACCTTCTGACGGGATTTGAGCATGAAAAGACGCCATGAGCAATTCCCATGAGATAGCTCGTGCCCCCTCAAAAAATAAGATCACGATAAAGTAAGGAAACTACATGCTATAGTGTTTAAAGCTATTTTCAGGTATGAAAGTAATAGCGGCAAAAAAAACTGTTTATTGTGGTATGGTATACGGAGGGAGGAGAATTATGATACAAGCAGGATTTAATATATGAATTGCGATGATAAAGAGAAGAGGCGAACCGATGGATAGTGTGAAATATGACGTCTGATAGAGATTAATGGAAGAAAAGGACATAGATATTGCATCAACTTCAAATAAAATGGTATAAAGCGAATGATGATTAAAATTTATTTTCCAGCACGTCCCTAGATTAACATAAAAAGAAAAAAACCCAGCTTCCTAAGATATAATTATAAAAGCATAAAAGAATGAATAAAATCTGCTAATTCCGAGCACTCCACTTAGTGAGCGAATGTTTTTGCTATTGAAAGTTCCTGTAGCGATTCACTAAGAGACGATGCTTTGAATACTAAATGACGAATGACCCGAATGCAAATTAAAAACCGCTACGATTTTACTCAGATTTGTTAGAGGGGTTGTTTTTTCTGGTGTGGTATGAAAATAGTTTTCTAAGCTAGGATGTAGAGTGTAATAATTGTTTTCAGAGCATTAGCACTCACTCACACATTCAAAAACATTGACGTACATATTTATTAAAATTACCATACAAAACTAATCATTGATGGAGGATAGAAGGTTTATACAATTGAGTGACCTATTGATAAAGAAAACTATAAATAAAATAGAAACAAAATCCAACATCAAACCAAAAGAAAATCGTCACAAACATACTCATTATATTTCAGCTAAAAAAAACTTTTCGGAAAAAAAGACACAACCATGATTGATTTAAAAACATCAAAGAACAAAACCACAAGTATGTACCCATAGTTTTACCTAAGCGTAAATGGTAATCGTGCGCTGGGTAAGTACTTCAGTGGACTCCATCGGACGCATCGTCCGCAGTCTTTTATTTAGCGCAAACGAGCCGTGTTACTTGCTTGCGTGATTGTAAACAGCTTTCAGTCGATTGGATACCTGAATTCAATTTGTAGGTACCGGTACGATGTGAATATGGAAAGTGAAGATAAAATTAGTTAAAGGAAAATTACCAGTGGAAATACCTAAGTAGACAATTTTATAGGCACAGAATATAAGTATTAATTTCAATGAAAATAAGCAGTTTCAACAATAACAATACAATATTAAAAGGTACTATGATAGAAACCGCAGCATATAGACATCGAAATCTTCAGATTATAATGTAAGTAAATAATGTACTTTCAGACAGTTAATAGTCAACATTTTCAATAGTAGGTAACCCATGCACCAATATTACAGAACCAACAAGCAATAAATTCACACCATTTCGATATTAAACCGGTGTCCACTCGAACAGAAAACAATCGAATAGAAAATCAAATAATTGATATAAACCATGCGCTCATATCATTAATCACGTTAGCAATCAATACGTCTATAAAGTATCATATTTTGACGTAAATAATTCGTATAAAGTGTAGCAAATATAATGTGTATTACTGGGCATTTATTATCATCATGACGTGGCGGGTTGGGCCTGGACAATATATCCCTTGGGGCGGTCAATGCCCAGGATTCTGTTTTCCTTCATTTCTCTGACAGCGCGAAAGGCGTCAAGGACCATTTGTTGCCAAATTTACGGCTCATGAAGCTTGAATGTGTGAAGGGTTTTGTGAATAAATCCATTCAAAATGTACCAGGGAATACGGTTGCAGTTTAAATAAATAGGTACCTACTGTGTATTACAAAACAAATTTATTCAAAGAAATTTCAGCATGCTCAAATTATTTGATCAGTTTATTACTCAATAAAAGTTGAAAAGGAAAATGTATTTACCACTTTTATTTGGTAATATATAGATTTTTAACTTAAATAAATTATTTTATAACCTACTAATTAATGCATTTACGCAAGACTTATTTAAAAACCGTAGATCTACTCGAAAAACATTTCAATGAGAGTATTTTCAAGAACTTGCGTCTATACTAGTAGCATTTGATTTATAGCAATAGATAAAAACATTTAAAGTTGTATGTATTGCAATCAGTTTATTGCTTAATTCCAATTAGACTCATACTTCTTAAATACTCCAGTTTATTATTACCATAGAATAATAATGTAAATCTTATACCAAAAGCATGTATATCACAGACCCCTTTTCATATTTAATTTATAAAATATAAAACTTCCATAAACTTGGCAATATAGAACTTTTTGCGGCACCCCTACCATTGTCCCAATGGCTGAACCAAAAATTTCACCGTCCATTTCATATCGGTATCAGCTAATCATCGACATTACACAGATGACTGATTAAGCAATTTCTCGCTCCACTAATCGCAAGCGCATATACGCATTTCATTACAATATATTACAGAACAATACTGTAATTTAGCACACTTCCTCCCGTATGGGACAGGTATTTATCGTGACTGTCAAGTGGCCGTATAAAAATTATCAATTGACTTTTCAATTTCTATTGCAGTATTTAATTGTTTGTCGCAATAATAAAACGAAAAATGCGTTTAAAAATTTATTTTGTCCAAAGAATCCTCAATTTTTAATCTTATATACAAAACAAATCATATTTCCTGGGTGCTAGGAAGACAATCCCACCTGAAAAGCTTTAAACATTGCTCATTAGAAAGTTCATATTTCCGTAAGTTAATTAATTATCTGGTTATAAATCATCATCAGCATTTTAGTACTTCACTTTTAGTTTAGAGTATTTTTATGAAAAAAGTAAATCGACGTCCATAACGAAATAATATCTTATGAAGTATAATCTTATGATAACAAAATATGTGTTGCTGATCACCAAAATAACGGGATTAACGCTTTTTTTGTATTCTAACTCTAATTGGGACAAAGTGGACACATTTGGAAAAGACTGGTCATTTTTGGCACAGAACAGAACGGCCAGGAAATCAAGGGGGAGGCCTTTGCCCAGCAGTGGGATGTGATAGGCTAACAGTAACAGTAACTCTAATTACAATAAATAGATAAATTTAGTTTCCACATTCTGCTCGAAATTATAACTCGTAGTAATGACGATAGAAAACCGATATTCGGGTTATAAAGATATCTGGAAACTCAATATTGTTGCCGGGACAGCCGCCTCGGGCAATGAAGAAAACTAAGCCGTGAATACGGAAAGAAAATTAATTAAAAAACTTAATTTCGCAATATTGGATTTTTAAGATTACCCACTTTGTTTCAAAAATATTCTCTCAGTGTACTTTATTAAAAATTGATAAGAGGAAATTAATAAGTACCTTCGTGTTTAAATCATGATCAAGGGAGGAATTTCCGATGTATAATTTAGCGCATTTTTTCATTTCTTTGTACATGCTTGATGAAATAAAAAGTAATTTAAAATAATAGGTATAATTTCTTTTATGTGATGTTGTAGATTTACGGAAATACAGTGTGTATGATGGGTCTAATTAAAACATATTTTTTATTACTAAAATCTTAACACAACTTCCATCTCGTCGATAATTAAGATTACGTTATTATTATTTGGGTGTTTTATAAACATCCTATCACCATTAACTGACTCTTGCACTGTTCAAAGCTAAACTCCAAACTATCTGGATACATTTTCCATTTTTCCCACATTACAAAAGATCCTTATTTAGCTTAAGTTAAGGAAGAATAGCCAAGTTCGCTCACGCAGCGCATTGTGATCAAAATAGGTGAAACGGGTAAACAGGAACAGTAGTGGTAGCAAAATAATTGTTGCAAGGACCGCGGAACTTAGACGTGGACCATACCATTAAACTTTCTGCACAGAAATGCTCTTTGTCGTTGGTTAATTTGCATGTGCATTGTCAAACCGTATCGGGAGTTCGAAACGAACCTGGCCACTGGCTAGCGAAACAAACTTTTGTCATCCCAGCATTTTGCATATTTCGATTTATATCGAAGAAACGAGTTTTCGGTTCACTCATTCCTGTTTGAAGTAATTTCAAATCGTTTTACCAAGTTTGAACCAGAGTTGGGCGTAATCAACTACTTTTGTAATCAGATTAATAATCTGATTAAAAGTAATCATGATTACATCAATCCTGATTACTTGTAATACTTGATTACATTAAATCAAGATTACATGTAATCGTTAATTCTGATTAAAAGTAATCCGTAATCGAAATTACATGATTACGTATGAATGAATTCTACATAATAAACTATTAAATTGAAGAATAATTAATCTTCAATATAATATTTTCAATTGTAACATCGCACCTAATACAAGTTTTATAAAAAGTTATAAAAGTAAACATGATTTTTCATCTGTGCCATAATAATAATTTTTAAAACAGAAGATTTTTGTGTGCTCGACGTACTGTATTCCAGACGCGCGGTAAGTGTGCGGGAGACGGGGTATACCCGACAAGTCAATCGCCGCGTACGCATGGTTACCCGCCACCGCACCCGCAGCGCGCCCCTCTCAGACCTATAATGTGATTTCTTTTCTGCGTGCCGTCGCCGCTTAACATAGTGTTAAATAATCCTTTGTGACCCGTCATTTTGAGTGAAGCTAAGCAAGTAATGCGTCATAATATTCTAGACACAGGCGTAGAACTCCTCAATGCCAATTCTGTATAGTTGTTGAGAAAAATAACTTGAAAGTTTGTCAACTTTAGATATTTAGAAAGTCCAAAACCATTTTTTTTTCTCGAAAAGTAAAATAATTTCTGAAATTTATTTTTATTTCTTTTCAAAAAAACATTGCCCCTCACTAGGATTTCTCCTGTATCGTGGGTACAGTTTACAAACATACATGTCACATGTTCCGTGCGGGGATCGAACCCGCGACACGTAGCGCAGAAAGCTAATCGCTTAGCCACTGCGTCAACCGGATCATCCACACCAAATTCAGTGGTCTTCTTCATCTTCATAAAAAGCAAAATTACCCGTGCGTGTTGCCTTTAACAAAATCACAGGCGTTTTTAAATTTTTAAACTTTAGAAACGATTATCTCAGATAATATAATTATAATATCTCAGTAATATAATTATTCCCAAAATTTCAATTCATGAGACTGATAAAAAATAAAGGTGACTTACATACAAAATGAATATCTTTTATTTTTCAATTATTTTATATCAATCTGTAATCAGTAATCATGATTACGATTACAAACTAATAATCATTAATCACCGAATATGATTACTTTTTTGATTAATTTCGTTAATCTGTAATCATGATTAAGGATTACACATTGTAATCGTAATCCTTAATCATTAATCTGATTACTTTTTGCCCATGTCTGGTTTGAACGAATGGAAATTATTTTGTTGTATGTTAACTCGGTGCGGAAATAGAAAATGGACGGTTTTTTAGACGTGTTTGATCAAACAAATAACCTTTAACAAAGTTGCTTGCTATAAAAGCTGTGCTACTACAGAGTTACTGTAACCTTGATATTTTAAAAGTTTGATGAAAATTCAAGCAACCACAGTTTTATACAGATAGTAAAATACCTCATTGACTCACAATTTTTTATTATTTTCATGAGTTTCTTGCCCGTACTTTTCCATTGAAGATCAACAATTTGGAACGGGGCAACTATAGTATGACTTGATTTGATTTGATTATAAAATTAATTCTTCAGAAATCAGTGGTCTATAAATGCCGCTTATAATACTATAATTTAATTTACATTACAAATGTCAAAATATCTACTAATTAGTCAACTCTTGGTATGATTCGCGTAAGAGTCATATACAGTAACCGTCTATTAGGCTGTAATTACAAAGATTCATAGATTAATGTAGCTTTTTAAACCCCCTTCAGAAGGGAAACTAATTTAGTTTTACTTTGTTAACAAAATAAGGGTTGTTTAAATCTTTTTCTAAAATCCTCTACAGTATTTTCATTACCCTCCATGGTGGTCCTTCGAGTAATAAACAAAGTTTGAAAATACGCGACGCTAAAATGAGTTGACACGTTTTGTACTAGGCTCTTGGAGGCATATTCTTCCACATTTTGCCATAAAACATTCACACTGCAGGAGGTAAAATTAAAAATTTTCCCAACAAAAGAGATGTTTTAGAAAATTCCAAGCAAGTAAAGTTGTCGATAATTGAAATAACAAACTACGGCCAGGCTGGCTCTGACAAGGATTGACGTTTAATTTTAGTGCGCATGAACTCTTGGTCTCAGACAATGGCAACTGTTTAAAGGTTATTTTTTAAACGGCAGCAAATATGAGGTAGTATTATTCTACTTCTTAGACATGATTGATAATTTAATTAATATTTAATCACGGGGTTTCTTCAATGACTCATTTTAATCTTAATAATTCTTCGACATCGTAGTAGTATTTCCTTTTGATACATAATAGGAATGTCAAAAAGTAAATATGTATTATTTTATAGTACTTTTCCATGTCTGAGAGTGGCTTATCAAACATGAGTTTATGAGCATATTTGATATTAAATTTTTTTTATGTTATCTGTAAAAGATTTATTTTTTAACTAGCTTTTGCCTGCGACTTCGTACGCGTTGAATTTAGAATCTGATATTTTCCTGCGATAAAATGGAGCCTATATTTTAAGTTAGACCTCTAGCAATACATCGGTGAAAACTGCATTCAATTCCATGCAGTAGTTTTTGCGTGATGTGTGTACAAACATACAGACAGACAAAAATTCTAAAATCTGGTATTTTGGCTTCTGTTGCTCTAATAAAGACTCCCATATTAGTTTTTCTCCAATATCTATAATGTACAGACATCGGCCTGTTATAATCTTATTCTATGTATTTTGCGCAGTGATCGAATACGCGACCCGTATCACAAAAACCAAAGAGCTTAGCCATTGTGCCAACAACGCTTTATATATATTTCAAATTCGATTAAACTTCATACAAATTCGAACCTTTTAACTAGAAAGGTTGTAAAATGTAATTAGATACAAATTCAAGCTTTCATGTGAATTAGCATTCAGTACCATTCATCCCCTTCATTCAAGTAGCTATGAAAAGCTTGAAGAGGCTTTGATTAGGACAACATTTTCTTCATCTTGAGTACTTTTAACTGTTTACATGTTAAATCCGGGGCTTCTATATCGAGTTTACTGATTCGTTTTTGAAACTGAAAGAAGTGCGCCGCGGTCCGTGCATTTTGCTTTAAAGAAAATGTTTGGGTATTAAAAAATACCCAAACATTTTCTTTAAAGCTTTGGTGTATAAATATTTGAGGATCTTCCCTATTGAGGTGACTAAGTAATTACATGTGATGGACATTGAAGTAAATATGGGTAAACCTGACCTTTTAAGGGATGTAGAGATGAAGCAGCCAATCGCAGTGCTCAAGTTTTGCGCACAATCTATCACCTAGGTTGGTTGTATTAAGGCTGACTGCCCAGTATGCGCCAAACGATCTCAAATTTCGCCAGACGTCGAGGCTCTTTCCCCGCACCCTAAGTCGAACACATCTAAGAATTTACACCACGGCCTCGAATAACTTCATGTGTTCGGATCCAGGCAAGCACAGTCCAATGAGTCCGCATTATCCATCTCCTGCGCTGCTTTAATAGTGCCAGAAATTGTGAGGGAACCTATCCTAGGAGTAGGATACAAAGACTTGTGTCATCCACTAATCCGCATTGGGCTCGAGTGGTGGAACTAGTCCCTTTCGCAGAGATCCTTGAGAGAGTACCTACCATTAAGAAGAACATTAATGGTGATGATAAGTCAAGGTCCCTAAACGAAGATATGGCTTGACATATCAAAAACTAAGATCTATACGTATAACTCGCTATTAATGGGCATAACACCGCCAATTTAAACAATACATTAGTAAATGTACAAATTGGCAGTGTAGTAAACGTAAATATTATTTGGTTGAATTGTATTGTAAAAATAATATTGATCGAGAAAATTCAAGTGATTCTTTGGTTCTTTGTTAATGGACCAAAAAAAAAAAACGAATATGGATTGTAACTTGATATCCAAAGAAATAAAAAACTAAAGACGCGATCCTCAAAACAGCATAGCAATTTTATAAGCAATAATAGAAAAAAGCAAATAGTAAAGTTCAATATCGAACCTTTTAATATTAAAACTTCAGAAAACAATTCGTATCAATAATGGAGCAATGCCGCGAGCGGAGCGTTCAAAATAAAGTATTTAGAGTAGAGCGTAGCACAGTTTATTACGAAATTTACCGTTACTCAAACTTTTTGAATCGATTATTAATTTTTTGTTCAACTAGTTCTAATATTTTGAAGCGGATAATTGGGAAATTGTTCAACAACTTCATTTAAGTTTGTTAAGATTGTTCGGGTTTTATGTAAGAATCACGTTTTTATTTACGTCAGATTATGAATCAACATTTTCGTTCGTCAATGTTTAATGCTGAACATGGTGTTGGAAGAAATCGCCAAAATCATTACTCTTGGTACGGGAATTGGTGATCACATGTATTATTTTAAGCAGAAAGGAGGAACCGGTTGGCGCAGTGGCTAAGTGATTAGCTTTCTGCGCTAAGTGTCGCGGGTTCGATTCCCGCACGGAACAAATATTTGTATGATCTACAGATAGTTGTTTCGGGTCTGGTGGTAATGTGAATTTTCGAACAGAAAATCCCAATGACACTTCGCTCGATCCGTGAATAGAACACAGGACATCACGCTCAGCCCCCGCACGAGGCAGCAGTAGCGGTCTATTGAAGAGTCCTACATTTTTAGCACCTCATCGAAGAATGGGTAATACGAATTTGTTTTTAAATTATTATTCTTGGCTTAGAATTTTAGTAAAATACACAAAAACATTTCATAAATATTTTCTATTTGGAAATTCTTATACAAAGAAAAGCAATGTAAAATGCACCAACCGCCTCGAAGCAACAAAAACACAACTCCGCTACAACAAAACTTGATCAAAACAATCTCGTCAATGGACGTAAAATATTCAGTTCCCATAACCCACCACAAAACATGGACATTTTATTGTGGCTAACACGACCCTTCTTCAATATAAGGGTATACCGTTAAATTTTATTTTATACCAGTTACTTTGTCCATTGAATACACCTCGTATTATGCTAATATTGTACCATCACAAAGGCGAGACTGCATTGTGGACTCGCCTACAAATTTGAATAAATATAAACAGTAAATGGGGTAAAATGCATTAACGTTGGCTTAAATTTTAAAAACGTCGCATGCAGTGTTATGTATGGTCTCTTAAGCGCATCTTGAGATATCATTAGGGCAGTCACAACGGGCTCCGCCGAGATTAAGACTTGTGCTTTCTCAGAGCCTCGACAATGCAAGCTCTCTCACTTTGGGTGTAGAGAAAATTAAAATGTAGCTTAAATTGTGTATCCAGACGTGGAATTGCCAACCACATTAACTTCAAATGTAGAATATGGTTACAGTGTATTTGTTTATGAACTATGACTTATATGATATGGATTTGAAGTCTTCTTTTTTTTCTATTAGTTAGTTGGCTATTGCGATTGATTAAACAATGAATTGTGGACAACACAACAGTTTTTATTGATTCCAGTAATCAGTGTTACTTTTTCTTAGAGAATAGTAATAATTGGAATATGTACATCTTTTCGTCTCTGCTGCGAATGAAATGCCGGAACCTTTGTTTCTAATATGTTTGTCCGAAGAATTAGGCGAGTACCATTGTATATCCACATTTTGCTGATCCTGTTATTGAATCCCATGTATTAATTGCCATCTCCCGGACACAGTTCCAAACTACGTGTCGTTATTGAACATTTCTGTACAGAAAAACCCAACATTATTTTTCCCGATCTGGGAATCAAACCTATGACCTGCTTCTGCATGACCTGCTTCAAACTTCACTGGCTCATTAATCTAGTGGTCACTAAGCCATAGAGGCACTCAACTTTGCAACAACTTTTTCTATTTTTCTCTACATGGAATCAGTCAAGACGTGTTAATAGCATGTGTACTAGTAGCTAAATTCTTAATTAACACTGGTTACTTAACCATTTAGGTTATTCACAAACGGAAATCTCAACTATACAAGACGCACAGACTCTTAGCACTAATCTCACTGAACGCCTCCACTGTTTATCTTGCCTAGAAATGTCTGGCTGCATCCAGGCATAATCCCATTGCATACAGTAGTACTGAACCATTAAAACGCATTAAAATGCATACAGCCGTATTTTAGCGTGGTGGGCGTTCAACGCGGTGAAGAATGACCAATTTGTTACTGCCATACGTTTGTTCGGACAGAGAATGATGAAGATTTTATTGTAGGAACATAATGCGAGCTCGTAGGTGTGTGGATTTCTGTAGCAATAAGTTGCGAGGCAACAAAAGGTGCCACAGGCGGCACCCACGCCCGCACTGATTGTCTAGTAGAGGGAGATAACTCAAGGAGCTGTGTGTGAATTAAGAATAAAAATGTACAGGAAATACAAGGTGACCGTATTTGGATGATATCTTGAACAATAATTTCTAATTAGTTTATATTTACAACAGATTTTGTTTTGTGAAATGTTTTAGAACAATTTTCATAACATTGTTGTATAGCTTTGTTAAAACAAAAATTTTGTAGTCTAAATATTATGTAAAACATGAATAAAAATACGATCGATACACAGATAGCAATAGTAACGATTATGTTTTATTTTTGTACAGTCGGCGGCATAACGAGATGAACTTGTTGTTATTTTAAAATTAATTTATCATAAATAATAATTATGGTTGTTAACAGTAGCTAACATCTACACTAGACGGTAACGTAATTATTTTCTATAAACAATTTTACATGATTTCATGAAAATTTCAGATAAACAACATGTCAAGTGAAAAATGTACAATTTGTACAAAATGTCAAGTACTTTTGTCCCTGACTATACCAAATCTCTTAAGAACTTACGTAAATATCGAATAATATAAATCCATATAATTAATGTTGAAGGAACTAAAGTCAAAGATTTAGTCCAATACGCTATTGCCAAAGAAAACATTACACAAGGCATACAAATAAAAATCAACACAAAACATAATATTCGCGCAACAAAATATTATTACTTGATACCGATCACTTAATCTCGACCGCGAGTGGGTAGTTTATACTCTTGATCCACTTTATACTTAAAAGGGATGAATATTATTACAATATCAAATGCGGGTAGACATGCAATCCACCGAGTTCAATCCCGCGAAGCTTAGCTGAATATCGAATTGCAAATGGCCGAGGAAAATGTAGCATTTAACGCTTCGCCAACTGCGAACGACTTCCATGATGGTGCGGGCTACATACGACGAATATGAGCTAAAATATTTTTTTTACTTAACTATTACAGCTGCTATGGGAATTGAATACATCTTACGGAATGCAATGTCAGTCATGACTCAAAAGCACACAAATTGTAAAAGTTTAGTGTCAGTTTTAAAACATGAAGGTAATCTTAGCGATTACAAGTAACTCTTTTCTTCTTGTATTATAGGTCCGAATGTATTATATTTAAATTTATTTGGATCGCTCTTATAAATATATGAAAAATTTATATCGTGTTACCAGAAAAATAATCACACACTTTACATATCAATTTTAGATTACATACATGATCTCGAACGAATCAAAAAAAAAATAGGAATACTTTCATTGTTTTTCTTTCAATATAATTTGTATGTGTAAATTTAGACATCGGTTCCGAATTATGAAAACTCCCAATGGACGATAAGTATCATTACGAATAAGTAGTATTTAGTTAAAATAACAACCAGTTCAATCTTACGATTTTGATGTTCCCCAATAATTGGATTGTGGACTGTGGATATCTGTATATCGTTCTCTTGAAATTATTTTCATTTAGCTGTATCGATTAAAACGAAATAACCTGAAATATTCTAGTATTAAATATATATTTTTATGATTAACTACAAATTCGTCGTTTATGAGCCGTACGTTACCAATACTTGCAATCAGGCGAACGCACGCGACAGTGTGCGGTTGCGACAGAGGGCAGCGCCGTTCTGGGGCGGTTTAGAATATCAACAATACTTAAGCGACCGTGCCGCCCTCCAGCGCCGAGCAATGCTCATACTGCATTTACCAGATGAGCTTTCGTAATAGGAGCTCTGAATGCAACAGCCTTCGTAGAAATGGAAACTCGATCAGCTCTCGAAGATGCAACGAGTATGTGTATCAACATGCTTGAGATTCCATCTACATGATAGGGGAAATGAACGCAACGCCTTTTAGAGAAATTAGATTTTTAATGCAAGTTGTTTGAAAGGAATTTATTTACGTTTATTGAAATTTACCTTCCTTTGACAATATTAAGCTACGTGAAAAGTTAAAGTCACAATATTTGAGTCAAATAATGTGTAACGTAACACAGAGGTAAAATCAACTGTTTTGAAAAACACAGACTTGAAACTAACTCCATATAAACAAACAGTCGAGAATTAGAAACTTGTTTGCGAATAGCTTGGTATATTCCATAGTTCAAAACAAAATGAAACTAAGAATGCAGTCTAGGTCCCATTCAAGTAATTGGTGGTCCACAACTCCAAGCATAACTGCTACCATAACCGTTCCGTTGAAATTTCCTCCGAGTTACGCATTAAAATAATATCCTACGTACTGGGTAAGGAAATTGGCCGCGAGATGGCGCTCGGAGTCGAAGTTGAAATAAAGCCGTTAAGACTTTAGACATTACACTTTTCTTTATCTTTGCGTTTACTCTCAGTCATTTACCGAGTTTAGTTGAGTGAAGACGTCTGTTAAGGGAGTTAGACAAAGTTCCGTGATTACCTTTCGTCGTTTCATATCGATTCGTTAATTTTAATTGGAGGATACGTAAAATGTTATGTCGTGTTGAAAACATAACTTTTTAAAGTACAGCAATAGTAGAATTTTCATTTTTTTTTATTTGTTATTTTCTTTTGTCATGAACTTTTTCAAATATTTCTAAACCTGGTAATGCACGGACACGTTTTTTACTTGTTAGTAGGTTATTGATTTGCAAACTGTAGAATCATTACAAGTTCATATTGAGTGATATATATATATGAGTATAATGATAAGGATGAGGATGATCATGAAGAACAATACCAAAAATTTAGATGCGTAGAAACCACGGAGGTCTAAGCATAACAGAGGCAATTTACCCTTTTATATAATGATTACATTGGTACAGATATTTTTATTAACATTAAGATGGTTTTCCATTTTAGAAAAACTACCGCATTCAAAATGTTCCCATATAATCTTCGCTAGAACCGCCTGAAGCATCTGTTTGGCCCTTCACTAATATGTTTATACTTTAAATTATGCTTTCGTGATTTTAGGGAGATACGAGAATGGGCACCCTGGGGGACCTTACGTAATCTTTGAACTGGCCACTTTGCGTTTAAAATCTTTGTTTAAGGGTCAAATTGCATTACAATGCCTCCAGCGATCTATATAGGGGATCTGAAGTGCCCATACACAAATTGAAGGTATGAAATGCAGGTACAAACTGAACTGAATATGAAACAGCTTGCTGAATTGTGTTGATTCGCGTGTTTGCTTTTTATATTTGGCTTTTTATACACTGAATAGGCTTGCATACAGAGTATGCTATTTTTTTTTTTCTCTTTATACATCTATATGAAATAGGAACGACAAGTAACTTCGAGAAGTGGTAATATAGGTACACATATGTGCACGTATTTAATGTGCAAAAAAAGGTTATTAATGGAACCTGCTCCCAAACATTGACGGGTTGATTTTTTAATATATAATCCCGTTACTGATTGGTTAAAGACGCCCTTTATAAATATTTTGTTATAACATTTAATCCTTCACGTCACAGAGATGATGGGGCGTATTCTGGAAGCCATATCGTTTTATGATCGTAATTTTTCCAATAACTAGTTCTGTAGATATATAAAAAGAAATGTTGTTTTAGGAAAATTAGAAGTAAATAAGGGTTATCAATAAACATAATCTGTGAATAATATTGACTGAAATTAATAATATTTATAATTCAATCATCAAAGTGACATTTTTTTATTTATAATTTATATTATATTTTTGACCTCTTAAGAATTTTATTTGACGAAAAATATACCTAGGATTATGCTGTCCGTCTACCACAATATAATTATCGCAGCACTGATAACAAAACTATGCACCATCGCATGAACTGAAAGGCCACTTAAGCTCCTAATTGGATAATTATCACCAAAAATGCACTCCCTTCTCTACAAATTTTTACGCAACCGGGGAATCGTTTGGGTCAAGAATACGTCCCTTTAAACCAAGCACGTGCATGTCACGTGACTCGCCGGATTAACCCGCAAGCGCTCCGGATAATTAACTGCACAAAATACTGGCAATCGCCCACGATCGATGGCGTGAATATACGGGAAAGAGGGATTGGGCCAAATTTGACAAAGGACAATTGTACATGAATCGTTTGTGTATTATTTTTGATAGTAGGTGGTCGTTTCATTATAGGTGATGTTTGCTTAGATGTCGGAACAATTGAGAATTGCAAAGCAGTCTCATATTGTCATCTTGCGATATCCCTATGCGATTTTTCATCTCTACTAGTTTTTATTTTATTTTTTTATATTCGCTACCCACTATGCGTCGATCCTGTATCGTGGGTGCGTTTATAAACACTAATATTCATGGACATACACCCAAATCTGAAATAACTATTTGTAGATCATACAAATATTTGGTCCGTGCGGGAATCGAACCCGCGACATGTAGTGCAGCAGTCGATCGCTTCACCACTGCGCCTGCTGCCTGCGTGTCGTCATTACTATTTAAACAGATATTCCTAACATCATATACCCCACGCTTCAACTCAAATAAAAAGTAAAATGTATAAATATCCTTACATACTCATACATCATTCACGTTCAAAACCTTCACTTAAAGATGTCAACAGGCTCAATGCAATCGTGTCGTGTTGCTAAGCCTACCAGTTTGTAACTTAAGAACGTTGTCAGCGTCAAGTGTAAGGGAAATCCCTTGATTGACGAAATTTTGGTCCCCCCTAACCTTTGGAGGGTTAAGAGATAGAGGTGTCCCGTTTCTGACGACTTTTCCTTTTAATGTACGTAAAGGTTTTGTCGTTAGAAAAGATTTCACGAAAATGTTGGTCTTGGTTTTTTTTTACATTTTTGTTTAAAAAAATATACCTGTACTCATGCTGGAGATTTCAAGTTTAATGTTAAATATATCAACAATTTCATTTAAATTCTCTGATTACAAATAAAAATAAATGTATTTCATAAATTGATTTCGTATTTTTGCATATACTAAAATTATTAAGGTTGGAATAAATTGTATTTTTTTTTATCCACAATGCTTACTAAATTATAGTGGTCTTTAATATAAATATTTTGTTTAGAATACTTACGAAAGTTCCCGATTCGAAGAGGTGAATTTCAAACAAAGGGTCCTCCCAAAACTATACAGAGAAAACATAATTAGGTCCGTACGTGGCACAAACAAAGGAAATGCGTGCAAATTGTATTTTTTTTATTCTTCTATGACAGCCGCAGCGGGCTATATAGTCGGCTGGGTTTAATCTACAATGTTTACGCGCCGTTTGAGTTCAACTACCGACACATGTCGAAATGGTGGTCCTTTTTCCTGTCTCGTTTATATTTCGATATTTCCAATTATTTTAGCCGTGTTTCCTACATACATAACGGAGTTAAATAAATTAATCATCTTGTTTTATTTGAGTAGGAAATGACTTAATTTGCTTGTGTGGTCTCTGCCTAAGAATACACCAACCCTCTTCTGAGGCAGTTATGGGTAAGATATTTCAAGTGAATCAAACACAATCATAGCTCATGAGAGAGGCATGTTTTACACTTAATTATAATAATAAATAGAAACTACTAGTGTCATGGATGAATACAAATGTCAACTGTTTTTAATATGGTTAAGATTTGACCAGTTTGAACTATACCTTTCGGGCTAGCGGTCAGCTTATTTTCTACAATAAATTCACGATTTCGTGTTCTTTATTTAAGTATAAAAATCTAACTAATGCTCGGTACCTATATGACTTTAGTGTGTGGAATAAAATTTACTACACAATAAACACAATTAAAAACTACGGTTTTTATAATAAATAAAACAATCGCAATAAATAAAAGATGTTCAAAATTAGCATTTTCCTTCAATACAGAAAATTACTCTCATTAAAGTCTATATGAAATGCATTGTTAAGTTCATAAGGGGAACATAAACAGTTAATGCCTGCATTTGTACCGCCATATTGGCTGTTTAGACGGCTGTTTACCTTTCTAAATGAGCGTCAAACGAGAACAAACTATTATTGGCGGCGTTAACGCAGCGGTGTATCGATTTATTGTGTTACGTAGGCGGAAAAAGCACGTTCTCTGTTACCGTGGGAAAAATGAAAATCTCTATAAAAACACTATAAAAAATATCTGCAGGTAAGTAAATCAAGGGTTAATGAAACTGACCTCTATTAAGTTTCATGGTCATTAAAGTTGGTATCTCTTTCTGGGAAGATCCCAACGAGATATCAATTAATCGTTCTTGTAATCTTATCCAGACTTAAGACTTTTATGTAATTTCAAAGATGGAAAAACATGATTAATTAAAATGATGAAATAAGTTAGTTTAGGAGGACACACACACGAGCGACTCGAAAATTGCCTTGATCCTTCATTTGACAATGTACATTTCAGGCACAAACGACTATTCAGCCGTGTAGTATTTGTATGCACAGTAACAAACCGCAGCGATTAAGAACCGTACGAAACCGCCCGTGTGTGCCTACCCTAAATGTAAATTGAGGTGCTGATTATTATTTTACTTCTACATTTTGGCAATCAAGTTTATAAATTTTTCCTTATGACTGATCAAATAAATTATTTATTAGGAAGCTCATAAGTGCATCATCTATGCTATGATATATTCAATTTTATCTTTTACATCACTAAACCAAAGCAACTAACAAATAAAAATTGAAACTACAAAATAGAATAGTAAATAGTAGATTTTAATTAAGATGACAGTGACGACATAAACGTCTGATTGCGGGCGAGCGTCGGGCGTTTTTAATAGCCATCATATCTTTGAACGGGGATCCTAGTGTGAGCATGTCCCGCTCTCATAAAAGTGTTATGAGTTCATTTCTAGGCGCCGTCCTGGTTCCCCTACATGGAGGCTGTAAAATTTTGACGTTGCACCACGGAAATTAACAAGCTATGTAATTGCAGTTGTATATATTACTATGTTGCGATTGTATCATAATCAAATTGGAATTGAATATTGTTATAGCCTTTCGTTGTTTTTGTTGTTGTTGGAGTTATTTTCGTATGTTGTATTATTAGATCTAAGGCTAATTCTAACGTCACGATTATGTCTGATAGAATTCTGTCTCCATTTATGAAGAGTATTTTTTGTATTAAGTTCTTGCCTGTACAAGTTTTTGATACATTTTATGTGTGTCTGTGTTTAATTTATAGATTATTAGTTTATACACAGCATAGCGTTTTCGTTGATATTAGGAATAGAGAAAAGTTTCCGAGAATTTTCCATTTAAGTATCGGTGATGAAGTCTATCTTAAAATTTTGTCAACAGCCATATTAACTCGAAACAAATCCTAAGGCGTCAAAACTTGAGCTATTGTAAATGTGTCGAGGGGAAGATAAATATATTATGAGTCCCTAAAAGCGTAAGAAATCCGTAGATTTGTAAAGTTTTCCCCCTTTATGACGGGTGAAGCGCCCTGCCAATGTTTTCTGCTTCAACGATATGAAAAACTTTATACTTCTTGCAGTTTTTCGAATCTCAACCTTAGTTTCTGATCGGTAAAGTTGAAATTAAATCCTTTTTTCGTAGTTAGAAAAATTCATTTGCGATGTTAGTCGACAGTCGTTTAACATATCTTAGTTTATGACTAAACCAAACGACTGACAAGAAAACTATTTATGGGGTTCTTAAATTTAAGACAGATTGCAACGTCTTTTATATCTTAATTTCATTTGGAAGTAAGAACTTTTGTTTATTACTGTACGGTGGAATATTTGAGGATATTATTATTGTCTTTGCATTCTTTGATAGTTTTTAGAATCAGGGGTAGGTAATAAAATGTGCTACCTTTTTATTTATCTCTCTTTTTTTATATATACAATTTTTGCCATTAATTATTATATTATTTACTTCACTATTTTGATATTGTAATGTAGTTTAAATTGAAATTATTTCTTATATATAACCGCAATACATTGTAAATGTGAGTGAGATCTAGGCTGAGCGCTCTTCATTTCATTAATTTTCACGATAACTGATGCATGCTTGCACTCTGTTGCGACAGGTTAGCTCAAATAGTTATGGCACTTTCTTCAAAAGGCTATTCCACCCTATATTTGTCTCACATAAAACCTTACATCATTACAATCTGTCTGGACTTTAAAATAGACTTTGACCCCTGAGTTTGTTTCGGCGTTTCTTCTCAGGGATAGTCATAGGAAATGCCGACGCCATCGTTAGTTTAAAAAAGACGTGTAAAAGTGATTGAAAAATCCTAATTGCAAAATAAATAATTTCATTTCATTTCATTTATGTATAATTTCAGTTGTCTTCTCCTGCACTGTATGGCTCGTAGCTAAAATGATCAACGGGCAAGGGATCTAAGCAACGAAAGACACTACTGCTATGAAAATACAATATCTTTTAGTTTGACTGCCTCAATGGTCTAGTGGTCGTAAGCGCGACTGCTGAGAGTGAGGTCCTGGGTTCGATTCCCGGGTCGGGCAAAGTATTATTGTTACTTATCGGGTTTTTCTGTATGGAAATCCTCAGTAGCAGCACGAAGTCTGGAACTGGGACTAGGTGATGGCATCAGCAAAATATGGGTGTACAATAGTACACCTCTGGCTAACCGTTCGGGGATACAGGCATTATGTTATGTTGTTATGTATGCCTTTTAGTTTCACCTCCGTGTTCCATTACTCACAGCCTTAATGACGAGAGTCTAGTATTTCCCAAATCTGGAGCTGTGGTGACATTGGGGATTCGAAATAATGGCATTTGAGTACTGTATATTTATTTCATTAATAATATTGGTAAGTCTATCAGCAGATTTTTCATAACACTTAAATAGGTCCCATATTATTTTATACTCTCTGTACTTAAGTATAAAAAATATGGGAATTGTTCTTTTACAAACGTGAAAATGCATACTGTTTTTAATATTACTATACAAGGCTTTACAAGGCAAGTACCAATACACGTTTGAAGTTCTCAATTCCGCAAAAAACATCAATTCAAACATGTTACCGTTGAATTTGTTGAACAAGTCCGGTCAAAAAGGCTGCAGGATCAAAGCCAACCTTAATATCCTGCCCGGAGCCGAGCTAAACGTAAATATTAGTGACGTCATGCCCCAATGGGGCTTGTACTGCGATTGGCCAAGTAGTAAATGTATTTACTTTTGTTTGAAAATACTTTTTGTTCCGAGATGAGAGAATTGAAGAAAAATAATGTTTAGGCCCTTTTTCATTTAAGTTTATAAATTAACAGAGGATAACGAGATACCGTCTGTTGATTTTTACTCATAGGAAAGAAAATGTGCTCATAGGTACACGAATTTTTACTTTCACAAATACGAGTCTTTCTCAAATATTTCTGTACTCTATTGAAGGAAGGACAAAAACTAAATGTAGGTTTCTGTAAAACAACACAAAACGTCAACTTATAAAACATTTGCATGAAGTAAATGTCGAAATTTAGTTTAAATACAAAATTTTATTAGATATCCTTAATCAATTATATGAGCAAACTCCATCAATCGGTGGTAAAATATGATACATTAAGTATATGAAAATATGGTACATTTCGCCGATGCCGTTATTGAGTCCCATGTAAGGAGCAGGAGAGCACATTACTATCTAACGGGCACAGTTTCAAACTCCATGCGGCTACTGAGTATATACAGTAAAACCTAATAGGACATTGCCCGAAAATCGAACCTAAGACCTTACGCTCAGCAGTCGCGCTTGCGACCTCTAGAATAATGAGGCAAGCTTATGATATAAAATAATGTTAAACTTACTATCATACATTTTTTTTAGAATATTTTTAGTTCTATTCTGAGACTTTACTGAATCTGGATAAGAGCACCTTTGACTTTATATGGAGGGGTAACACTAAACATCTGTACATTTATCTTTATCTGTAAATTGCGTAAGTGAAGTCCTAAGTCAGTTAAATTACATCACAATTTGATTTCATTAATTAATACAATGTGACAATACACAAAAAATTACGTGACTCGGAATAAAAATCAAAACTCCTTTCAAGTTTTTAATTGCGAAATTCAAAGTTACAAAAACTTTTTCATTAATTATATCGCTGGAAATAATAAAATACTTTTAGAAACTGGATCAATTAGTACGATTTTATTTACGAAACTTCAATTGGGTATTGCTATAAAAGTTGGGAGCGCCAGTTGTCGTCAACAATTTGTTTTAATGACCAGCGGCACCCCTAGTGTTGGCGCGGAAAAACTGTGACTGGCAACGTTTCTGAGACGGTAATTTTTCATGTCGTAACCGCGATAAGCGAGCGGTCAGGTGTTAGAATGATTTGTGACCGTCGGCGTTCGACCGCTGCCTTCCTGATGTTGACAAACACTGGCCGAATTAGTTCAGGAGCCGTGTCTTTATATTTTTCCTAGATAACGCCCTTATCTTCTTGATAATACTGTTTTTGTTTGTTTTACGCGGCTACTGGTATACGTGCCGTTGTGTACACATTTAATAAGCTGTTTAGCTAACTTTATGTAACTTTTAGTGTTGAAAATAAACATTTTACGTCTATACACTATTACCTATACCATGATATTGCTTTATAGCCTTTATATAAAAGTTTCAACGTTACAATCGCAATAAAAACCATTGTCGTACAAACTAACAAAACGAACTGTATTAGGAAATAAACAGCAAATAAAAGCGGTTCCTTGCTTGAACTCGAGTAGCACTTTTAATTGGGGGTGGAAATTGTGATTAATGCCATCAGATAAACAGAAAGTCGTGGCGGCGGCACGGAAGAGAAAAAGAACTGGTTTTCGGTCGAAACCCACACACATTAACCTAATTCGTTTTAATTGTGCGAGCTAATCGTTCGTAAGGATTTATAAGTATGTATTGCGAGTTGATGTGTATATTTGGAGGTTGATTTATGATTCGGCATTCGGCCTCGTGTCACGTTATGTAGGTAACTTAGTTAAAGGGTGTAGCATAATACGTGCGTCAACACCCGCCCGTAAAAGTCCACACAACGATATAATTAAGTCGAATTTATTTACAAGTGCGTAAATATTTTTTATGGCGTTTCGTCATGATAATTTTCACGCTCAACCCTTTTATATATTTTAAAGCCGTGTGTTATTTTTGATTTATAAAAATGAAATGGATTAATTAAAAAATAACACAGGTATTTCCTATTCCGTGCAATTAATACGGACGGTATCTGATAAATTAGTGTCCAATAGAATACAATTTTCTGATTACATATGTATTCATAGGATCTTATTTATCTATGAGGCATAACTATTTACGTCATAATAAGAAGAGAAGATGAGATAGAAAGGTATTGTTACTAGTCACCACGCTAAATAACCGAGGTTAACAAAACTACTTATTTTTTTCTTTTCAAGGGATTCCAAGGCATATACCTAACAATTTATGAAGTTAAAAGTATTTGAATTATTAACTCGGTCCTTTATTTTCCTCGATGCTAATGAGTTGAACAAAGTATTCGTGGCCGCAATGCAATAATATTTCTTTTAGCCGTTATTGGTGAAACATTAGAAATAAATAAGGCATTTCGCCAGAATACCGATAATACTTCAAATGACATTCCAACGTAACAAAGGTAGAAGTCACGAAACGTACATAAAGCGTGCCATTGACGGCGCGATTTAAATTATATGCGACTTTTTTTTAGAATATAATTTTTACATTTATTTTTCAATTGCCAAGATTATATAAGTATTCTGGATACGCGTTACACAGAATATTACGAACACGTAAGTACATATTACTTAAAAGCAAATAACGCAACGATTAAGACTATTGACTGCTTGTCGAGACCGAGAGTTTGATCCTAGCTATTGCATTATTGACATGCTTAGATGCTGTTGGCGGAAATAATAGTCATAAATCATACACATAACTAACTACTAATCATATGTATGACACATTACTATTAAATAATATTACTATTAAAAATCACCTGGTCAAAATTTCAGTCACAAAATCAGTCCTTGAACAGCGCTCCTTACCGTCCGCCATGTACACCGTCGTCGCCTAGGCTACACAAAAAGCAGTAGCGGGCGATATGCTAAGTGACCATACCTGATAACAGTCACGTGGGGTTTCAGTGTTTGCATGGCGATACGTTACGTAAAGGTGTATTGGATTCGGTATTAACATAAGACAAAATATTTAAGGTCTAACTATATCTGAAATAAGTATAAATAAAAAATACAAAGAGGAAGGAAGAAAAACGCTCTCCAAGTGACAATACTTTGCTATAGTACTAGGTACGGCCCACACAATCTGGGTAGGCAACCCTATTACGAACTGTGCTGGCTGTATAAATTCCAGGGTAACAGCTCATGGTTGATGCCAACAACATAGTAAACTTAGTTGGTGAAATATGAAGAACTGTGTTATCTAAGAAGATGAAAGATTCCATATTTTCGGTAAATAAGGAAATTCTATTCTATTCTAAAGAAAAATATATTTAAATTTTGTAAGATTTTCAAAAAATCCGATATTGTAGGCGTAGTGAAAAACTAAGAAATCACTAAATTGGGTAAATTTTGATGTGAATAGTAGAGAAATACCTAAAGAAAATGCTTTGTGGAACACTTTTAGACTTTGGTTACGTCACTACGTAAGTGGTATTATACCTAATGAGGCAAACATAATTATTGTAGTGAGTATGGCGCGTTACTATATACTTTGATTTAAGGAGTCAATAGGCTTCGTTAAAAAATGTGCGTTAAAATAATTAAATATCGAATTAATTTCCACTTCACAAAATAGGCGTAATTCGTAGCTCATAGTCACCACGGCATAAGGCTTTTAATCTTTTTGTTTTTGCTTGTTTTATAATCGGCCTGTAAACAATTATCACTTTGTTCTTTGCTTTAGACATTTCTCAATTTTCACAAAGGAGCTTTAATAAATGGACATTGAAACAATAAGTAAAACTAAATCAAGAATTTAATTTCGAAGAGAATACAAACAATTTAACGATTACAATTTATACGTAATTGCTAAACTTGAAGCTATTATATCGTAAGTATTTCTGCAAGAATAATTAAAACGCTAACTGAGGGTTAAATTTAGGTTTAGCTAAGAAATAAAATTAAATAAAGTTTAAGGTAGGTACTAAGTGAACTTAAATGCGTTGTCGTGCAATTCACGTAACTGAAAATACACGCATCTTTTGCCTTGGAAATTTAGACGATCCAAGTTTCATAATATTAATAGATATTTAGCTAATTCATCACATTGATATATACTTCAAAAATCCTGCGGAACCAAGTTACCGGGTAAAGACACAGAGGAGCAAAATCATTATGCAAGAATGAGACTATTATTTAAATATGATAATAAAATAGACGCAGACGCAGAGTGACGGTTGACGCAGTGGTTGAGTAATTGACTGTTTCGTTACGTGTTACTCGTTCGATTCTCACATGGATAAAATATTTGTATGTCCTACGGATAGTTGTGTCGGGTTTGGTAATTTGTGCGTGTGAATATTTGTGTTTATAAACACATCTACGAGAAAGGAATTACTCATAGAGTGGTAAAAATGATCAAGAACAACAAGGTAGAAGATAACCAATTCTTGAAACGAAATATACCTACTATTACCAAGAAAAAAGTATTTACAATAAAATACTTTTCTTCCCTTATTAGATCGAACCAAGTGGGGTTCTCTCGTATCGGAGGCCAAGACACATTTTGGGTCACTGCACCAACAGAGTAAGTACCTAAGTTATGAGGAAGAGTAGCGATATTTTTCCAGGCGTTAATAACAACATACTGCAATCATAATTTGCTAAGTTTGATGATAAATAATCAACGGCCACTCTTTGTTTTTCTTATCTTAGTAAGAATTTATTAGTAGATTGATGTTTACAAGTAAAGTTTTACGGGCAGTGCGTAAAAATTGGATAGATCGGGTAAATTTAATAAAAAAAAATATTTGGGTATTAGGGAATTTCATATAACTGTCTATTAAAAAAGGGTTATATCTTAATTTATTTCTGTTTTATGTACTGGAGGAATGAATTTACCTAACTCGTCGGCAACTTGACTAACCCTTAAAAGCTCACGTGAGAACTTAAGGATAAGGTAAAAGGTTTTTTTACTTACCATTACTTACTTTAACGATACAATACACTCAACAGTGTTATTAACATGAATTGTGCTTGTTTTACGTTCGTAAAAATAATCATAACTTTAATTTTTATGCAAGAATTACTTTATAATACTAGCTTTTGAAATAAAACCGTTTGATGTAAAACGCATTTGAAAGCTGGGTTGGTAAAAAAAAAACACATAAGGAATGTTAACCTATATTATTATTATATACCTGTTTTAATTACACGTTTTTTATTTAACAAATAACATAATATAACATAGCATCACGCCTGTATTCCCCGAAAAGTTAGGCAGAGGTGTACTATTGTACACCCACATTTCGCCGATGCTGTTATTGAGTCCCATGTAATAGGGGGCGAGCCTTTTGCCATCTACCGGGCACAGTTCCAGACTCCGTGCTGCTACTGAGAATTTACATACAGAAACCCCAATGACACTTTTTCCGACCCGGGAATCGAACCCAGGACATCACGCTTAGTAGTCGCGCTTACTACCACTAGACCAATAAGTCACTTACATGTGATACTCGATACACGTTTATCAAAAAAACGATTCTGTATCTCCTACGTTGTTTACAACTCTTATGTTTTTTCTCCAATTAATATTATTTTTCATTAAAAACAGTTTTTGGGCTTAAAAATTCGAAGGCATTTACTTTTAAAACACACTGTTAAAAATTCAATAGTTTTTATAAATAGCCATTTGGTTCTGACGTTTGAATTATAAAAATAATTAATTATGTTAATTAATTATTTTTTTGTAATTCAGTAAATTGCGATTCGTTGAGAATCACTTTAAGCTTTAGCACATTCTGTGGAATACTTATGATACCCGAATTTCTCGTAAAGTATGTTATGGTATCCCCATACCACCATACCCATCCCGGCTTTGCACGAGTAGCGAGAGCATAATACGCCTACATTTTTTTTTTCTAAAACGATAATCTCATGTAGTTTAATAAGGATATATAACTCTATTGCTTTACGCGGCGCACGCTAATAAAGCTCCCAGTCAGCATGATTTTATCTTCAACAATCATCGTCATATTTCAGCCAATTTACACAAAACCTTAATGAACACTAAAACCTAAAATGTAGTGATGACCTTTAAAGACCTTTAAATTATTCCTGAAAATCTTGAGAGCCGGTATTTACGCAGTTGTGGGACGATGCATGCTAACACTTAAATTATTACAATTAAAACGACAGCGACACTTAAAAATAAAGCATAACGAACAGCTCAAGGTGGGGGATTAAAATTATTCAAACAATTCATTAGCGCCAACCCCCGCGGTGTAATGAGAGCCTAATTTGAATATCTTCATTTTTTTCACCGAAGCTAAAATATTTTGACGTTAATCGTGACGTGCTACACGTTTGCACAAACGCGAACGAAATTAATTCTACATATTCGTTATTTTACGTCGCAGTGCATTCTAGTCATACAAGACACAGTATTTTTCGTTTAAATTAGAGTATGGGTAACTTCTATGATGGGTTTTCAGAATAATGAATAAGCGATACTTACAAATAAGTTCGTCAAACCTGATGATTTCACAATTTTGCAATAGTCCATAGGACCTCTTTTTAAACAGATCAATTATATTTTAACTGTGGGCTATGTAAAGCATTAAGTTTCTATTGTGCAATAAGCATTTTCTATTAGATGTTAAGCTTGGTATTATTATGGAAAAGAAAACACAGTTCCTGTGACTGTGACAGTAATCCAAATATGCAGTATGTAGATATAAAATTACCTATTAAATCCCACACTTTCATACGCAAATAAAATTCTGTAACTTGAGTTTAATGTAAGAATAAAGGCAGAAACCGTAGAAACCAGAAAAGGTAGAAAATCATATTTCGATTCCTGTGGTTTTAACTATGCGAGATCTATATATATGTAAAACTTTAGATACAAATGGAGCAACGGATTTTTGGGAAAAATTTCAGTAAAAACGAACGTATCGAACCTGCTGGTCCATCTTTTATAGTTTTATATGTGGCCCTGTCCGCGCTTCGATTGCTAGCGAGCAAAATGTTCCAAAAATTGCAGAAATATTTTCAGACAAAATAAAAGCTGGATTTTATTGTAGAAAAAAAAAAGACTGACTACCAGACTGGCGTTTAAAATATGAATTTGCAAATATCTTGCGACACCTTGAACAATAATTATATATAAGGCAAACGTAAATATTCTTCACTGGTTAATATTTGTTGTGATATATAGGGTGACTTTATTTTAAATTGCAGTTCTCTTATTTATTCCCATTCTTTAACAATTCGAACAAAAATATTTTCAAAAACCTTTTTTATTATAAAACTCCAAGCCTGTTTTTTCGAATCCTCTGTAGAAAAAGGCCGCTAGAGTCCACATCCACATCACGCCACAAAGGTACACGCAGACATTTGTCCAGTCCAATTCACTTAATGGACTTTCATTCGGCAACCGACCAGTCAGCGTAAAAAGCAAATTATATAGTTGTTTATCATTCCCCGTCCTACATAATTAAACATAACAGTTTCCTGCCAAAGTTGAGCGTAAAAGTGGAATATTTTATAATGAGCAGTCACTGGTTCAATTAAACCTGTAGGGAAAAGAATCCGTCAAAGAGATTTAATAATGCTTTTGTGTACGCTGCAAATAGGTACTGGTTACAATTTCGCAATTAACTCGAAGAGAAATGGGGAAGGATTAATATTGTCTTGATAAAAGATTTAATTCCGTTCTATTGTCGTGTAACCTTAAAAATTGTGTGATGTAGACATCTTAGGTGGCTATAGACATCCTTTATTGCAGTACTTTTAATTCAAACACTGGAACACTTTTGCAATAAAGGTTCGATAATATTCCATTTTAATATTCGTTTAGTTTTTGTTTTAGTTATTAACCAAATAAATAAACTGTAGATTTTGGACGTTTTTAGAACCTTTAAAAATGTGGCGTAATTGAATTACGTTTAATTTATATTGTTAACACCATTTGATAAATTTGTTGCTGAAAAATCATACAATGAAATTTCAACCAATCTGGAATAATGGGAAGCCGGACCACATATTATTTCGATTGAAGATATTACCTTACATAATAAAACCAGTAATAAAAATGTAACGTTAGTCCCCATTGTTTCAAGTGGCGCCTACGCACTTAATGTGAACCGATACTTCTGCTAGCGCCGTTAAATGAAAATGAGCGTGAAACTCAACAGATCTGATGTGCCCCCGTACGTTGGCAATTTTACGCGGTGGCTGTTCTGCGTATATTTACATTACGTTTAATTAAATGTCAGACATTTTTACGGGTTACGCAACAAAAAGTCCTTTTCTGCTCTGTTTTTACCTAATATTAGTTTGAGACCTAGTTAGTAGTTATTAGGATTTCTTTAATATTAGTAAAAGTAATCAATGATCTTGAGTAAGAGCCGTGAAAGAAGTAGCAAAAATTTAACTTGAAATCGGCACTAAGAAAAAAGCAACATGCATCTAGGTATTTTATGTACTACATCCGTGATATTTCTGTACAGACCACAAAACGTGGTCGCAATGTCCGTTTATATTGTGCGAGTGCGACCAACTTTATCATTATTTGCCGAAGGCACGAAAACTATAAACGGACAGATAAGTTTGCACTATGGAGGGATTGGTGTGAACGAATCAGTTTTATTTTAAAATTGGTTGGGTTATCATGGTTGGGATTGGGACACCTTAAATTAAATTAAAAACCAATGTAATTGGTAGAAATTATTGAGAAAATAATTGAAATGTTTGAGTGTTCGTATTCATATTGTTCCACAATTTAATTCTAATTTTGCATGGTTTGTGCTTTTCTGTTTCAAAATATCTGCAAGAGGTCATGCGTGAGGTCCTGGATTCGATTACCGTGTCAGGCAAAGTGATGTTGGGATTTTTAGTGATACAAATTCTCAATAGCAGACTAGAGTTGAGCATTGTCCCGGGAGACTTTAGTCCATGATTAGTTGGCAAATGTGATTGTACCTCTGCTTTACTAATCGTGGAATACAGGCGTGATGCTATGTTGACTACTTGCACATTTTAATTACCCGTACCAATAGATTCCATTTACAGATTTATCAGCCTCACAGAAAATATTAGAAAAACATAATTTCATACAAGTTCTTTCCTAAATCCTAGTTTCATGGCAGCAAACATTATACGGTTAAGCACCATAAGTAAAGTAAAACTGAGTTACGTGACGCGTTTTAGCGTTGTAGATATTTAAATGGGCAATAAACACTGATTTATACGAGTTTGTTTGGATTTCGGCCTTCAATTGCTAGCTGAACTATTTTAGCTTGTTATAATTTTTCTTCGTTTGTTATTGATGGTTTATATGCGTGAGAGAGTTTGGCAATGATAATGTATTTGGATTCGTTTTGGGTAAGTATTAGTAATTTTAATAAGTATTGATGTAAGATACTTAATAAAAGTATTTATTGGTCGTAGGTTCGTAAGATTTATTGAGGTTTTTTTGTTAAATAAAAACTTTTTATCTGGTTTAATTAATATTTTGTCTGTCTTATCTTTTTAGTGTTATAAAACGCAGGTGCTGAGCATAATAAGGTATAGGCTTTGATTCCTGGGTCAGTGAAAGATCTATTAAATTGTTGTTTAAAAAAATCATCAGCCTGGACTTCAGAATTATGACCGTTTAAGGCAATATGCTTTCGGCCCCTATTACATGAAACTTAACAACGGCATCGGCGAAATGAGTGTGTTTAACAGTACACTTCTACTTATTCCTTCAGGGAATGCAAGCGTGATGCTATGTGATAAGTGTAATTAATACTCTGTACATAAAAACTATTAGGTCGTGTTTGATCATGAATCAATATTCATCTACATAGTTTTTATAAAACCGTAAAAACGGAAAAAATATCCATAGGTATTTAAATTTTGTTGCAATAACATATTTTCATTCGAGAGTGACAGCATTCTTTAGTTGTGAAAACATTATTTCATCGTTTTTGCTCCATAGGTTATTGAATTCATATTCGTAGGTACTTAATATTGTTCCATACTTAATTTCAATCATCTCTGTGTGTATCTGTTTGATATTGCGTTAGTTATCAATTTCTTCATTAATTACATTATAATGCTAATTATTAATAATTATTTGCTTTAAAATTTATGATTCATTCAGCACATTTTATGTAGTCATACTACTACTTAAAAGAAACGATTTTCTTACAAAATAAATAGATTTGTGGTTAGTAAAAAAATTGTTTACTCACAGTTGGAAACATCATTTGTTGAAGATCTGTAACAAAAAGACAGATTATTTACAATTTATCAAAGTAATTAAAATTTCCAATAGATCTTTAAAACAACTGATACACGTTATTATTATTAATAAAACACAAAATCAAAAGAATATCGAGATACAATATTAAAACGAAACCAAAAATATTAATTGAACTCCACCCAATTAATATTTAAAACTCTGTATCAGCCCTATTTTTTACCTCGCAAAAAAAAAATAAACACAACAGTCCGTTCGTAGGTAAACTAGTTAGTTCTAAACAAACACATATCGCGTGTGGCTGCAGATAAGGGGTGTCATAAGAACTGTCGACGGCTCGCCTCCGCGTCGCCACCGCCCAGTCTGCCTCATTAGTTTATTGTTCATCCGACCATAAGGAATAAAAGTTTAAACGTGGACTTTAATTTTGTTGTGTATCTCGTAATTTTGTTAATCAATGTCAAATGTGGTTATATAAAATGTGCAATGACTGTATTTTGAAGAGACGTTGGGTTGTTAAAGAGCTTCGTCTTATTTGTCTAGAGACATAGCACATGTAGCTTTGAGTAGAGTAGAAGCACGTAAAGTAGTAGAAGCTTTAAACTTTTGATGTCTTAAAAGTTCGGACATTTCAACTACCTATGTTAAATCGTCATTTCGAAATATTATTTCGCCACAAAAAAAAAATTAACTCAGAGTGTAAGTTTCTTTCGACAAATTGGATTTAATACATCGAACGCATTCGGCGCTCCGATTGGTCTGTTTCGTGCTCTCCACCAATCGGAGCGCCGAACGCGTTCGATGTAATAAATCGAATTTGTCGAAAGAAACTTACACTAGGGCCTCTGTACACGAAACGAAACTTGTTGTTTGAGTGACAAGCATGGTTAAAAAATATATTTCTTTTATTTTAATTGCCACTATTTAGTAATCTGTATCGATATTCGAATCAACTATAACATGTACACACTACATTCGTAGTTATTGTTATAGAAGCACAAAGGTATGTTAATCCTTACAGGATTAGGCAGTTTCTAATTAACCAACACAACTACAAAGTTAAACAATAACAATAATTTTCTCTTAATTACTTACTCCAAACTGCATGCTTAAAAGCATTAAAGTAAACCCACATAACAGAGGTAATCACAGTATTTTATACGAAAGAAAAAAAAGCTGAAAAATACTACGTGTGAAATATTAATAAAAGTGTGATTTAATTACTCAAGATAATCGCCTTACTATTATCATCGCGTGGCGTATTAGTGTCGGAACGATTCGATAAAGTCTCAACTTTTATTACAACCAGTGGGGTTTACTTTTCATTTAATGGAGGCACTTAATCAAATATTCATTAGTTGATAAAACTGGTGCTTACCGTATTTACGTTGGGTTTGTTTGTAAGGTCACTTTTGTAGGTTTTGATAACAATATTTGTATTTCTTGCTCACCAGGTTACCAGGGCCCATTAAAAAAAGAACCTCCAACAGACTAACCTAAGTACATCCGACGCATCCTGGATATAGGCAGCTTATATGCATACCTACGAATAATATAAATAGAAGAAATATCTAATCAGAATATGAATACAAAAATCCTTGTTTCGATGGTCAAATAGCAAACAGCCTCGGTGAACATCTTGAGAAGCTTTCGTTTAAAAGCTGGATTAATGGTCTTGGTCGGATACAGAAAGTAATTATTGTTTTATTTACTCGGTGCGCATCGTGAGAAATGTATTTATCTTCTGTCAATCAAACGGAGCGATTTAGATATATTCTATAATTGTTAGATATTTATTTTAAATATAGGTACATTTTGGTAATAAACCTTTTTGCTCCTAGTTTTTTTGTTATGATCTTATTTGTTTAGAATACACCGTAAGCTCATTAGCACTTACACGATCAGTCTCCTCATTAATTTATATTTATGGTGAGTTTCAAGTTTTATGCAGAGAGTCTACGGCATGAGTTATGCATCCCTTAGGAAAACCAGGTTTGTTATGTCTGCAATAGAGCATACAACTACGGTAGGTACACAAATCATTGTATCCGTAGCAACAGCCATGGGAAGTGATGGAGCGCTCAATTTGGACGCGTTGTTACTTAAAATATTTTACATTAAAAATGGTCGGTTTCTTTATTAGAAATTGATTAAAAATTAACACGTTAAACTAATAAATAACAACTATATACTTAATTTATTTCGCTGCATCAATATCAAGAAAATTATTTCTACTGTGTTTGAAAATTAAAATTAACACAACCAAATTTCAAATGCGAAACTGAACAGACACTTATAAACCCTTTCTTTAATTAATATAAATCAACTCGAGGTTTTATTGAAAAGCCATTGAGCTTATTAATTACAAAACGATACCTGCGAATCGATTAAACGAAAATACTTGACTGCCAGAGTCAATTTAGTAACAAGAGTTCTTAAAACAGTTGAGAAATTGAGCAAACTTCATAAAGTCCATTGTCTTAAGTCAGTATGAATGATGGTAGCAAATATTGTTGTAATTAATAGATAGGCAATCAATCATTTTTGTTTACTGTGCGGTAGGACACGGAAAACTCTTGGCCAAAACTGTGGCATCGTGAGGTTTAAACAACATCAGTGGTTAGGTATTACGTACCTTCTTACCGAGATATTATGATAGTATACAAGTTTTTGAATAAAGAATAATTGAAACTGTGTTTTAATTGACTCTATAAATTATAGATATTTATTTAAATGATGCTCTAACTTGGAGTATCATGATGGGTCATCATTTTTCTTATATTTTTCTTAACGCTTATTTCTACTGTTTTGTTTTCTTGTGTTACTTAGTTAAAAATGTTGTGTTACCTGAGCAGATTATTTTCCTCAAGAAAAAACTAGGTATATGAAAATTTAGTTCTTTCAATACATTTTGATAGAAATCGTAGTGCATTTCATCTAAAATTTTCCTCCAGCAGCAATACCTCTGCAATACTTTGTCCGCAGAAAAAAACTGTAACAACATTTTAAGTGTCACCAAAATCGAAATGATCGATTTCCAACCGACCCAGTTCTGATACCAGCGAATGGAATGGAAAAATAACAGCAAACTAATTGGAACACTCCTGGTTAAACCCTTTTCATTCGGTTTTCAAGTTATCGGGGCTAATTTAAATGGTTTGCTCCGGCGGCGAATTCCAAAATTCATTTGGAGTTTTTTTATTGGAATAATTAACCTTCCACGTTTAGTGTTCTCAGGTATTTCGAGTGTTATTGTTTTTGGCTCGCTATTCTTAAATTACTCGTAAATTCCAAGCTTAGGACGTTATATTATAGTTTCCTCTTTTCTTTAAGTTTTGTCCTTTTTAGTTTTATATTCCTATACTAATGGCAAATAAAATCTGTAAAGAAGTTCTTAACTACTGAAATACAATAAAGTGGCTATGGTACAGTTAGTGACATAATTAGATGAAGATAATAAAAGCTATACTTTCCCTCAAAGTTCCCTTAAAGCTGTAAGAAAAATATTTAATCAAACCTAGAAATAACATAATTGAATTCCAAATGAAGATAAAGAAAAAATAAATCTACGATATAATAATAATGGCGTTATCAAAAAGTCGAGTTTGACTGAGATCGCGTGCAGGCCGCTCGCGAGCCCGAATTTATAAGATTTAGTCGGAAAATAAATTAGCTACGACGGAAAAGTTTTTGGTAAATAGGAGAAGGGAGGTGTGCTGATGTCAGAACATTTGTGGTCGATAGATATGTCAGAGAATACATTCATTTTGAAGATTATTAGCTTAAAGAATGAAAAATTACATTACTGTATGTTTTTTAAATTTTTGTGCGTAGTAAAGTTTGACGAAGGGATTATCAGAAAACGATTTTATAAATTATTATCAGCTTAAAATTGATTGAAATTCTGGAAAAGAAAAAACTAAAATGGTGGTTATTAATATATTCTTATTCATTTACGACATTACATGTAATTCTACCAAATCCAAATTTTCTCATTCCATGTTTCACGTCGGCCGTTGTCTCAGGGCTGGGTCAAGTTTGTTCATCTTAATCGCCGCCAGCGGCTCATTACAACCCGAACATTTCTTTTGCCATTATCTAATGAGTTGCCTTTTGAACTTATGCTATGTTTTCACTGCTCTTTTTTATCCTAAATATTCAAAGGCTTATTGTTCCTTTTTATATTAAAACTTCTTTTCTTGGTCAACAAACTTTATTTGATCGCCATCTCCTAGATAATTGTGTTTAGCGTTGAGGTTCTTTGTATTTTGTTGTTTTGTAAATAGATTTATTTATTTACTATTATTGTTATATTTGTAGGAGCACAAAACTAGAATAAAATAATAAAATTTACCTCAAATATAAGATTAAACATAACTAATGTTGTTGCCGACTGATTTATCACAAAGGGATTAAAAGAAATTACAAAAGTCATCTGACTTTAGCTCGTTATAAAGAAAAATAATCACAAATAGGCACCAATGAAGCCAACAGTTGTAACGAAAAATATAAATTATTTTACAAACTTAGTTCGTAATTAGTACACAACATTCAAAATTCACCAAACAAACCCCGTTCCTATAAGTGTTTGTAGAATATTCATTCTTAATCCTAGCTTCCATGTTCTCTCTTATCTTTTTGGCACCACCCCACTGATCTACTAGCGAAGTAATCTCGCCTATTTTAAATTGCATGCAGTTAGCTTCTCATTACTAGCTGAATATTTGCATAAGAGTGAGAGACAACAAAGTACTGCACTGTTTTAATGTAAATAATGAGAATGAAAATGTATATTAGGTGAACATATTGCGTCGTTGCATTGCTCTGGCTACGAAGAAGCTACTGAGTTTCCTATCGCAGGTGTTGCCAAGAACACGGCTTCTTAACAGGAAAATGTACGTTATCATGTGACAGGTTCTGTTCTTGTTTAAGAAAAATGCCAGGTAAGAGTTATCGAAGTTAAATTCATTAAACTGCAAACGGGCTCCGATAGTCGCTGATTTTCTATTTATCTACTCTGCGAGAGCATATATTTGCTTAAATATTAGAACTTTTGGTAGAACAACATATTTGGTGTATTTTGACAGAATATATAAAAGACAATTATTTACTTTGATAAATGAACTTGACGCGAAGGTACTATAAGAAGAACTTAGCTATATAAATATATTATACTATCGATAGGCCTACTTATAATACATTGGGTTTTTTATTTATTACATTTTTCATCGCCATAGTTTTATCGATGGACGATCTATAGTCACGCGATACCACTTCTAGAGTTGTGTCAAGGTTTGCGACACTTGACTATGGCACAAAATTGCTACTATATTTTCCAGTGAATTTTGATTTTATTTTAGAATTTTTTAACTGTTTTAATAGTTTAGAAATTGCTCATAATTAAACTTTTTAAATGGTAATAATAAAAATAGTTGGTAAATTAAAGAATATCTATACAGTTGACTGGTTATGTAAAATATAAACAAATCCATTTATCATTCCCAGTTTGGAGTGCATATGATACGATAGATTATCCACATACATATTTTTTACTATTAAAGATAATCATACGTTTCTATGGATAATCTATAGACTATGCTTATAGGAAGTGATATAATTTCATATAATTGGTCCCCTCTGTTTACCAATTAGGGCCAAATTAATCAATTCATTATTCAAAAACAAACCCTTTCTTGGGTAAACAAAAAACCGTCAATGTTTACTCGCGTAGGTAAATGTACCAAAATTCTGACTATAGGTGATTGTAGAGGGTCATTCAAATTTAAATTTTCGCTCTCGTACAAATCCCCTGGGCGAGGGTGTCTACACTGCGTAGGGGAGTGTGCTAATAAAGTAAATTAAAGATTAATAATACATTGTCTTAATACAGGTTTTTAGGTATATATGTATGCAAATATTGTTAAACCCTCACGAAAGCCGATATGTAAGAATTTGATTGAATAATTAATGAATTTGTTAATATCATTGTGACATCACAGTGAGTACCAAGTGATAATGTTACCATACCTCAAAAAAGGATTTCATAGTAGGACTATTTAAACTGGCGCACAATTTAACAATAAGACTGAAGAATGCTAATTCAAAAAAGAAAGAACGCGTAGTAACCTAATTATATATTTGTGATTATACCTTATAAAAATAGGTAATATTTCAATTATTAGTTTAATGTTTTACAATAAAGCTGTTCTTTGGTTACCTTAATCCGTCTTTTAGGATCTCTTGATGTACAACCTAATTGTTCTCAGCTCTTAATAAAAAGAACCGTTTTATCTGCGCCTATTTTAAGCATAACAACACTCTTAAACTAAATTTAATGTTCGCCTTTCATGAAATAATAAACCGCGTACAGTTCCCGGGGGAAATTAATGTTTTCATCAAACACCGCTGAGTTTAAATATAAACCCCTCTTTTTTAATTTTACTTAAAACACACAAATATATCCGCTCTCATACCGGTAACAAGATTTTATCAACATTTAATTACTACACGCGTCGGGGCTTTGATGAATGAAGAACAGAGTGAAGTTCGCACATTAAACACCTCGCTAGATAAGGGTCAAAAGGAAGTCTAACCGACTAAAATTCTCCATCTTTTTTAAACCTGACTTTTTTTGCTGGTGACTAAAATATTAATAGCACTGCTGCACCTGAAAATGTTCTTTGTAGTTTAGAAAATAAAGTTCAAATTCCATTAGAACTAAACTTAAAGGATGAATAAATATTATTGTCGACCGCTAGGTTGACACGCCTGGCCACCAGCAGACATTGCACCTGTAGAATGTGCCTATCGCGGCGAAAGATTCAAAAGCCGCGTCAGCCGTCCGACACTTTTTGGGGAAACCGAAAAAAAATCCGACGTTATTTTAATTGACGTCGGGCCGTTTAAAAAACAAACATTGAGTGAATTATTCGAAGGCTGCTACTGGAATGAGAAGTATTCGGACCGCGCCCTCTGTAATGGTATGCAAATAATTCAATGTGACAGTTTGGAAACCTATTGTGGTTTTTATTATTCTTATTCTATGGTCGGGGTATAATTTACCACATTTTATCTTTCTTAAGTGTTTAGAGATCATATCATTTCAAAACTGTAGCACATCATTATTTTATTGTTTCTTATAGAAACACCTGAAAATAGACTTCTGATTTTTAGAGTCTGTCAAGAAACGAATTGGCAGTTACTGAAGCTCTATTCGTATATAAACAGTAGTTTCTTACCTATAGATTTTATAATATTTATGATTCGTGATCAATAATGTTGTCGGCGTCGATGACCAAAAGCAATTTGAGAGTTAAAAGATATGAAAAAAAAAAAAAATAGGTATTCCATAAAGTGACCAGACGCATAATAACAAAAACACTGTCGTGTTTTTTTTTTCAGATTAGCATAGGAGATCAGTTGTTCAATCAAATGCTTTATCAATAAACCTATTTTGACGTATTGCTTCTATAAAATAAATAACTCATCTCCGACCATCGATAAAATATTTTTTATTATTCCCATAATATTCCGAACCATCTTATACAATTCGATTTTATTGGGCAGAATTAATAACCTGAAATATTACATATTAGTTTACTATTGCCGTAGAAGTTAATGCAACAAATAAAAGGGAATTGTCGTTTTTATTATTATAAGGATATATTGTTAAGTATACCATACGGCCGAGTGAGTATAATCTCGTACGAGTATTAAGAAAGTTATACGAATCTTAAGGGTAAGGGAGGAACTAAGTTTTGCACTGATATTGCGTCCACAAAAACTTTTGGCTATGATCACTTTTCTGTTTAGATATTAGCGATTATTGATCAAACAATGTTTACATAGATGTTGGTTAGCAGATTTTAAATTAAATAGTTTCGGTACATATGATAAATGTATGAAATATAAAATCTCTAAAGACATGATTTTAACATAATGTTACAGGATAAAGTTTGATACCATACAAGTGTGTTTAATGTTTGTAAATTTGAATCTGAATTCCTTGAGACGTTCTTCGAGAAGTGCAATTCAGGAACATATATCCAAGCTATTTAGTAGGTTTTTTTTTTTTAATATAGTTTCTGTAAATACAGGAACAGCCAAGTCGTTCTAAAAATCTGATCGTGTAAGCCCAAGTATAAGTCTAATGCACAATAATATAGCTAAACTTACAACGCCGTTCCACGCACTGCGCCCGTTTTGTCTGTAGCAACTGAACCAGAAACTCCAAGGGAAAACTTTTAATAGTTTTTCTTTATTCAATCAACATATTTTCGCTCTTGGACACTTCTCTCGTTTGCCAACAATTTGTTTCGGGGACTTTTTTCTTCGCTAGACTTTCACTAACTCACGGCGCTCCTGACAAATTTGATCTCGAGGGTGCTTTAAAAAGTTTTTGCCTTCGCCCTGATCTGGTCTAGACAGAATGTTTTACTACTGACCCTTCGATAGTTTTAGTTAATTAACACCTAAAACATACTTTTAATTTTTTTTGTTGCTAAATTAGTCTCGGATTGACGTAAAAAAATTGGATCCATTTCAATTTAGTTTCTAACCTTTTCTTTATTCATAACAGGTTGTCAATAAATCAAAATCAAGAAAATGGGTCATATTTATAAAATACTAGCTGTGCCCGCGGCTTCGTTCGCGTGGATATCGGAACTTAACAATGTATTTTTTAGTGAGACCAAATGTACTTAACCCAATGTTTTTCTAAAATAAAAGATTTTTTCTAAAATAAAAGTAGCCTAAGTTACTCCTTATTACATCAGATACCTGCCAATAAGTCCCGTCAAAATCGGTCCAGCCATTTCAGAGATTAGCCTATACAAACAGACAAACAGACAGACAAAAATTGTAAAAAAAAATATTTTGGTGTATGTACCGTATATATGCATGTAGTAAAAAACGGTTATTTCAATATTACAAACAGACACTCCAATTTTATTTATATGTATAGATTAATGGCGAAGCTAAATATCATGCAAGCGGAACAGTTACGGTAATTTTCAACACTAATTTAAAGCTCCGGTGGCTTTCGTCACATCGTTGTGGGATCAATTGGTGTGATGGTGTTAATACATTTTATGGACAAAATATTTGGACACGAACACGAAATATGATATGTATTTTCACATGAATATGATTTCAATGCTGATAATATAAATTACACTGATCATCAGCTCTACCCTAAGCCCGTGTCGATTCTGCAAAATATGAAGACAAATTACCTGGTGAAATAGTGCAATTGGAATTGAAAGAAGTAAAAATCAGCGTTGGATCGGCACTGCGGCCCGTGACTGAAATACCAAATGAGTAATTTTGAGATTCCCCGAATGCCCGTGCAGCAAGAGAGCAAATGTCAGCTCCTAATAGCATTGCGAACATGATACGAACGCCGAAGTGCAATCGTAGTTGTTGGTTTGTTGCAAAAAGTCCGCTAATGCTTGTTAGGATTTATTTTTCAATCTTGAACTTGATCAGGCTGAGTTCGCTGATGCCGAAGTAGTGTGAAGAATTTAGACGAAGGAAAATAAAACGACAGTAGTATTTTTTTTTCGTCAGATATATTGGAGCACTAACCAAGAATACCACAAATTTTAATTATTGTGTAACTGTGTGTTTAAGAAACCATTAGTAGAATAATATGTAATAGGTAATATATATGTGTGTAATAGTTTTCTTTTCGTTCACATATCTATTCATTAAACATAAAAACATATTTCCGTCATAATGTTCTGTAATGAACTTTTTCACAACTGAGACGAAAATTAATGAAATTCCTACATAAGCCACTATTAGTTTGCTGTCAAACGTAAGAAATTCGGAGCACACAAAATTAATATTCTAATATGATAGATGCACTCCGACCATCTGTTTAGCAACGCTAAGCAAATAGCGGAACAGATTGTCACGAAATAACAAATTTTACTAGAAAAAATGTTAGTTTGTAGGAAAATGATTTATAATGTTATTTCGGATATGTTGGAATGTTTGTTTAGAGTCGAGGTAGTAACCGTGTCGGGTTTCGCTACTGACTGTTTGATTTCTAAATACATTAGCAATCTCGTTTCTGCATCGCTTGGCTCACCTTTCTTGGTTTAGTTGATGTACTTTTTATATTTTCGGTAGTAGTGAGTATCATCAAATCGAAAAATCAAATAATATTGGCACTCATTTCCTGCGTAGCTTCTCAGCTTAGCGGCCCGCACGCTGACAGTAAGACAGCGATATGTCTGCTGAACGTGTGATAAATACACTACGTCACCACGCAGGTCTGTATGCAATACCCGCATCATGCAGTCATTAGAAATATATTTTTGTTCTACTAGCCCAACTTTTTAAATTGAACAAATAAACATGTAGGTACAGGACTATATAAAAACGAACAAAGCCAACTTTTTACTGTTAACAATATTATTGACATCCACAGTCGTAACTGTAGCGAAATACGAGGGGGAAATGGAGCATATAGTAGGTAGGTATAATGTATAGCAAATTTAAAATGAATATTATTTACTTTCAATTTTAACCCTTTTCCTTCTTTCACGTCATCAACTAGTTTTCATTGTGTTAATATTATAAGAGGCATACCTTATCAAACTAAAAATATAAAAAGTATAGTTTCTTTAATTTTCCGCAATCCGAATGAAATCATCCTAAACCATGCATATCATAGCTTATAGTTTTCAGAAGGCTATAATTATTATAGTACCTTAACACTACCCGTACGAAAAAGCGGCGAGTTGCCTAAAATTAAATAACATAACATAGCATCACGCCTGTATTCCCCGAAGAGTTACGAAGAGTTATACACCCGCATTTCACTGATGCTGTTATTGAGTCCCATGTAATAGGGGGCAAGCCTATTGCCATATACCGGGCACAGTTCCAGATTTCGTGTTGCTACTGAGAATTTCCATACAGAAAAATCCCTTAACTACTCTAAAATTCCACTACCCGCCCTTGGTATACAACCAAGGACCCCACGCTCAGCAATCGGACAGTAGACCAATGAGGCACTAAGTTCAATCAAAATTCAAATTAAATACTAGAACAATATTGTGTTGTGACACTAAGGAATTAACTTTGCTATCTCCCCTTAAAACTCTATCTGTATTATAATACAGGATACGATGTATATCTGTCTACTATAGTCCTCGCACGTGGCCTCCGATGTCACACGACAAGTCGCCGGATTTGTTGAACAAGTATCAGATTACTTTCAGCCACTGTATGCACTGCATCAACTCTGATTAAACTTGTTCCAATTCAAACCGTTTGCTGTTTAAAGAATAAACTAATGGACTCTGACAGTTTGTTTCGTTTTATTTAAATCTCCACGTAATTGGAAGTTTACGTAAATAAATTGAAATGTTATTTGGCTTTGTAATACAGAAAGTTTTAATAAAGAAAATTTTGAGCGTATTTTTTTGTCCATTAAATTTCCGTTTGTCCGTTTATTTCTGATTTAAAAAAATCATGGCTGTAGAGAAGTAGATCATTTAATAATAATATTTTTTTTTAACTAATTCGCGATTAATTTCTTTGTTGTTAACGAATTTGTATGTAACTTTCGAAGGCATAATCAAACTATTGCAAAGCAAACTCCTCAAATTATATTACTGCCGCAATTTAATAGTTATAATATTATAATTCGATATATTGTCAACGTATCATCTTTTAATAGACAAATGAACGATGACAGTTGTTATAGACATAGACAGTTTTCGTATAACAGTAGCGAAGCAAGATAAACGGCGAAACAAAGACATTTTTATTTCCCTAACATTCCTATCTGTTTACATTAATTTCCATATGAATTGTCAGTATTGAAGAAATTCGACGAGGAATTCACGCAATACAATAAAAAATAACGAAATATAAAATCATTGTTAATATATAAAATACTTTTTTATGATAATTATACAATTTTTATGCTTTATAGTATTTCATGGTATGCCATATAGCTACCGAATGATCAGAATGACATTAAAAAGTCGTAAAACTAAATAACTTTTGAGATATTTCACATTCAATTTATATTAAGAGGCTATAGGACCTGTATGGAGGTTGTTGAATCGAAGTTTAGCTAGACCGGTTTCTTTATTGTTGGCATTTTTAGGAACCAACATAGTTATAAAATCAAGAGTTTTCGTAATATTATACTTATGTGTGTTTCATGTTAGTAACATAACATAACATAGCATCACGCCTGTATTCCCAGAAGGGTTAGGCATAGGTGTACTAATTGTACACCCGCATTTCGTCGATGCCGTTATCGAGTCCCATGTAATATGTGAACTTATTGCCATCTACCGGGCACAGCTCCAGACTCCGTGCTGCTACTGAAAGTTTCCATCTAGAAAAGCCCAATAACAATGCCCAACCCGGGAATCGAACCCAGGACCTCCGAGGACCTCAGACCAACGAGGCAGTCTAGTTTCATGTTAGTATATTTCATTATTTTTTGGCATAAATAAAAAGTTTACATCCTTTACCGTTAAACTAGTAAAGAATGAGATCTATTAAATGAATCTCTTCTATAGACAAGTTTATGAAATAATTTTGTACCCAACAAGCGCACCTACAAAATTACCTTCGCAAGGTCGCTACTGAGCATGTATTGGTACAAAATCCACATTCAAAAAGCATCCAAACTTTCTAGACTAACATATTAACACTGGTTTAAAATTAAGGCTTAATAAAATTGTGTGTACCTAGAATATTTGGGATTTAGTTCAAAACGACATAGTTTTAAAGTTTGAAAACTCTATGAATGTCGATGTTATAATTTCATCACTGCGTGGTTACCGACATCAGTTGGGGCTTTGAAGGCTTTGCTGAAAATTCTGAATTTTAAAGGTAAAAATGAAAAGCCTCTCTATTCGGTCCAAATTGTGTACGAGACTAAGCTAACCGTAAACTTTTGGCGTTTTAACGAGTAGCGTATGGTAGCTTGAATTGATATAAAGCTGTGCGTCGGTAAATTTGTTGCTTATGGAATACTGCAGCCCATTACTGTCCCACTACTGGGCAAGGGCCTCTTCTCAGATTGAGAAGGGTAAGGCCTTAGTCCACCACGCTGGCCTGGTGCGGGTTACGAACTACACACACCATCAAGAACTTTATGGAGCCCTCTCAGGTGTGCAGGTTTTTTCATGATGTTATCCTTCACCGTTAACGCAAATGATAATCAAATTCTGATCCGCACATGATTCCGAAAAGTCAGAGGTGCGGGCTGGGTTTGAAATCGGACCCTCTTGCATGGAAGGCAAGCGTTCAACCACTAAGCTATCACTGCTTTCTGAATGTATACTTATGGAATACGCAGCTGAAATAGAATTAGAATAGGTACGAAGACAAAACAGAAAAGGAAGATGGTTCGTTTTGTTGGTAAAGCAACTTATGTATTACCGGTATTACTAATAACCAATCGTCAAAGTGTTGTAATGATTATAACGATTCTTCATGTTCATAAATAGGTATAAGGGTGAGGTTGTCGTGTTTATATTTTGTTTTATAGTCTAGACTTTGTACTAAATTTTCTACAGATGACGTTGAGGGAACAATGTATTCATAAGTACGAAATGAAAAAAATAAATAAAAAGACTAAAAGAGTAACCGTGCTGTTTCTTGAGCGTTCTTCTCCATAGGAAAACAACACTCTGGAACGTGGCAAACTAAAGTCTGACGTTTATAGAAAATTATAGTAGGTCGGTACTTTTAATTATTTAAGTAAATAGTAAATATATATAGTTTTCAATTTTATCTAGATTTTATTTATCATCTAAACTAAAAAAACACAAAATATTAACGCATAATAGTGATGTTTACTCATTGATGTTATCGCTTGGAAGATACAACTTAAACACCTACGCCTAGAACTTCAGTATTTGCATAATCATTAAGTATCGAGCGTATCGATCTGTGACTAAACTCTTCAATTCCAAACACTCTTGTTACTACTAAGATAAAGTTGAAGTTTGTAAATCAACAAATCGCGGCAATATTTCGCATTAGTTCGAAGGCATGCGACCGTTTCAGTAAATTGCCTCTCTATATGCAGAAAACGGGCAAGCCGATTTTCATTAAGCGCTTAGAGTCAGTTGGCTGACAAAGGCCAAGTGGTCGCACCGATATTGTTAGTTTAGTTTTCCACAAATAATCCAACATTTTTTATTAGTGTTTATATTAAATAAATAAAAAAACTTGGAATTGAATGATATAAGAAAAATATCTTCAATGTTTCTGTGTCATAATGCTGGGGCTATCGCCTCGAGGCCGAGGATTTGATTCCATTTTTTTTTTCCTTATATACTTTAGATGGAGCATATAGAGCATGCTAGGACTAGGCCGACACGAATCGTACCTAACTACTAGGTACTAAAAGTTTTTCTGGTAAAAACTCATTTCACACGCTCACATTAGGACAAAGTTACGTCACTCATTTAAAACGGACAGTACCTAGCTACCAAATCTCCGGACGGGTTGTATAATTTTAGGTGTAATTAAGACAACGCTTAGGCGGCCGGTCCCTACTTGACCTGCGATTAAACTGGTAAACTCCGTTTAAACAAATTATCCATGCAAAACTCTCGTTAAGCCAAGTGTTGTGAAGTGTACGTTAACTGGCATACAACTGAGCAATTCCTAGACATGCATATTAATATCTCTATAAAATTATCTAAGCAGTTCAGAACATTGGTTTTATTAGTTTTCTCGTTATTTTGATGAGTGTTTCTGTTTAGTTGTCTGTGCAATTGCATTTGAACGGTATTCAGTTGATACTATGTAGTTGAACAAGAGTTAAATGCCTAAACAACAAGTGTCTTATACGTTCTACGCAAAAACCCAATATAATAATAATAGTTCAGATATATTTTTACAAAAATTATTTGAACTAGTTGGATCATCTGTTACGTAATACTTATTAATCTATATTATTTTACTTGTAATCACATACCGGGGATAAATAAGAACTGCCTAAATATGTAACAATTTTACTTAATATTTAACAAGCCCTCCCTTAATGTAGTTTAATACTAAAAACCTTCAAGAATATTCAGAAATTTGGCAAAATACATATTAATCTGAACATATTGGTTTCATTATCGGTTTATATACATTGTTGGTCTCAGTACCTACTTAGTTAATACGTGCGGTTTTAGTAGCGTACCAGCCCACATGTTAAATTTATTAATAATACATCCCTATTGTCATTTGGGACGCATGCTGTTGCCGTTTAAAAAATAGCCCACTCAAAGGGTTCGGTAAACCCCATAAAATCATAACACGAACTGGTTTCATTACGTGAGCATGAATAACCATTGAGTGCTATGTCACACCTTTCGATACTAATTTCACTGTTAACACAATACGGGACCCTAAATCATGAATGAACATGAGTCCAGTATTAGCTGCATAAGCGTAAGGGGTGACACAAAAATGATATTTAAAAAAAAACACAGTATTGGGTTCGTGAATGTAGAATTAAATCTAAGCACGGTTGAATTTATAGGCAAATAATTGTAGACACGCGAGCGTATTTTTTCAAATAAAAGTAAATTATTGAAATATAGAAGGGAAATTATGCAAATGATGACGTATTCAAGGGTGACTGTATAGGGAAATATTATGACCATTTTATGCAACATTCATCTTCCCTGACGAGAACCTTTCTGTTGCTTTAGATACCTACAACCAAAATGTTTACAGCGTTTTTGTTTTTATCGCTTTAATCAAATATTTGTATCCTACTATTAATAATATTGTATCGTTTTCGTATTCTTCAATTATATTGCAATAACAGTTTCCTCGATTCACGAGGCTACAACAATTTTATTGGTGGATAAATATCAGGCCATACATCCCAATAAACGACGAAATACGTTTGAAATAAAATTTCAAGTCGTAAAGTTTATATTTATTTCGGAGAGTGCATGTTCACATGAATACTGAACGTGAACAAGCTTATTAATTAAAATTTAAATAACAGTTGCCTGGTTTTCTCATAAAACGTATTTCAGACTAATAATTTGGCAGATGTCCTCAAACGCACTCGACCGTATGTCAAATGATGTGCATCGCAAAAAACATTAGGGTCTGAGAGACCACCGTACAAGACTAAGCCAGTAGGATCCCCTAATAATCCCTGACATTGTATATTGTGATCGTTGGATTTGTGTGCCATATATCACTAATACCGAACATGTGGCGATGAGACGGATGTGTCACGAACCAGATACGAGTATCTCCATGCTTGGATTTTTAGTATTAATTGGTTTGATTTAAGTATGTTTCTTGTCTGATCGTATGGAAATTACTTATTATTATTTTTATAAGAGATTACAGACTCGTTGGTTTACAGAGGTTTTATAGTAAATATACCAGCGCCCGCGAAAAGCTTATAAGTTTTGTGATTAAAATTATATCCAACGCCGTCTTTTCAAAATTTCTTTCTAAATATTTGTTACGCTGTTAGATCGTAAGAAACACAAGGACTAAGACATACACTGAGTTTCGCATTAATTCGCATATTAGTAGGGATTATTGTTCAGATGATGAGGGAAAGCCAAATATTAACGTTACTCTGCCTAAGGTTATATTTACGCATCTCTTAGAGCTTTTAATAACAATTCCCAAGTTGATATCAGAGTAAACACTGCTGCCTTCTGTAAACAATAACATTGTAACGTAGAGCCGTGTGAATTTTGCTATACCTAGACACACATTTCCAGTCAGAACGAGCTATTATAAAATAAAGTCTTAGAAAACAAATAATAATAAATTTCGCAATTTTATTTTAAACAGTTTAATATTTAAATCTTTATATGTCTGAGGTATTTTATTGTAAACTAGCTGTGCCCGCGACTTCGTTCGCGTGGATGTCGGAACTTAACAATGTATTTTTTAGTGAGACCAAATGCACTTAACCTTATTTTTTTCTAAAATAAAATAATTTTTCTAAAATAAAAGTAGCCTAAGTTACTCTTTATTACATCAGCTACCTGCCAATAAAAGTCCCGTCAAAATCGGTCCAGCCATTTCAGAGATTAGCCTATACAAACAGACAGACAGACAGACAAAAATTGTAAAAAATGTTATTTTGGTATATGTACCGTATATATATTCATATGCATGTAGTAAAACACGGTTATTTCAATATTACAAACAGACACTCCAATTTTATTTATATGTATAGAAGATGTATAGATAACAGGTGCCATACAGAAAATACTTTTCCTCATAAAAGTAGTTTCCGCTATGTGAAAAAAATATATTTATTATTGAACCAAACCAGAGAAACAGTTTTATTATTCTTAAAAATACTTTATCAAATAAAAACGTGTTTAAATTTTGTTTGTATATTTTGATCTACTCATTCATAGTTTTTGGCTATAAGTCCGACACGTTGGCCTAGTGCGGGCTGGCTAATACTACTTACTTACACTATAATTATTTATGTTTTACATATTTTAAAAAGTTTTTAATAACAAGAATTTACTCTTTTATCTTTGGTCATATTCCTATTATCACGATACGTTCGTGATAATAGGAATATAATCTGTCATTTCAAAATGACATTTGTCCAAATTTTGATTTGTGCTTACATAATAAAATTGATAAATTTAATTACTTGTTGTGTGATGGTTCATCCTACTAAAGAATATTTCCTTTATTTTGCCTATGGCAGTAATTTGTTAAAAAAAAGAATTCGTATTAATAACCCATCCGCAGAATTTATAGGAATCGGACTTCTTGATGTAAGGAGTGAATTGTTTAACCTTATAACTTTATAAAATATTAATTAAACAATTCAGATAAGCTGGGAAAGATACAAAAGACGGAAAACTGGGCGTAGTTTTGTAGCCTGGGAGAGGCTTATAAATCGATGATGATCATACTGTCGTAAAAGTCTTCAAACAATTCAGCATCACTTTATAAAGATTCACATAATTTAACCTCCTGGGGCCTGGCGTCATATCCATACTACATAGAACGGAAAAAAATATATCACCACCATCTTTTAAGATTTGTTGTACTTTTTAATTTAATTCTATAGATAAGGTATCTACCCGCCGTTTTAGGCTGTGGTTGGCTGACGAAATGACGAATATTACTTTAGTTTCTTGGTTAGAGTGAACAATGGCGTCTCGGCCAGAAGCACATGGTAAGGATTTTTGTATTTCCTCGTAAAATATTGACAATTTCGTTAACGCTTTTATGTTTTTCTTTTTGGTTTTAGTGCTTTTACATTGAAATATATCCAAAAGTGTTGACTTTTGCTAGAATATTATGAAATAAGTGGTTAAATCTGAATGTCATACAGGTATTACACAAGGTCCCAATGACTAGCGTAAATCAAAGGAGCCTAACGTAATACCTGTTGATATTTGATGTTTTTCATAATAAAGCTGAATATCCTCATAGTATTTGATTATATCTCATGGTGTTTTTATTCGTACTAGAAAATGGACGGTTTGTTTCATATCAGACATATTGGATTTAGCGGTTTGTAATGCTTAGTTTCAATTCAAAGATCACCAGAAATAATGTCGATATACCCTCAGCCAACCGCAGAAAACAGAATTCCTCAGCTGAGAGTCTTTAGATTTACATTTGACGAATCGATAGTCACAAAGAATTCTCTACCGTCAGATTCTGAATCTTGCAGAGACTTTGAAGATCTCACTGAAGTAGCTCAATAAGAAGACTAATATAAAGCCCGTGCCTGTTGAAAGTTTCCGCCACCACAAGGCCGAGCGTTTGGTCTCCTACTGCACAATGACTACAACAGCATATTGCATCAAATGCAATATTTACTTGTACAGCACCAGGAAACAAACAATCAAAACATTAAGTTACTTTGTGCTTTTTTTTTGTAAAATGGCTGTCCCATAAAATTTGTAACGTTCCTTTATTATTTTTAGTGTAAAAAAGATGCTAGTAATGTGAGTAAGATAAACTAGTTTGCTGACTGTAAAATAACTTATATTATATATCCATATATGACACACACAACAGTCTGTATAGGGAACCCATGTCGTATATATATGACATTGAGAAAATCTACATTTTCCGAACTAGATTTTTTTAAATATTTTTTTCGGTTATCTGGCCACGTAATTAGTAGATAGGGATAGTTTTCATTGTAATTCCTTATGATAAATGGTCCTGGGCCCCAGGAGGTTAAACACGCCTATGGTCTCCGAAAGGTTAGGAAGAGGCGAACTTGTACAAAATTACGCCGATGCCGTGACTAAGTCCGATGGAATAGAGCTTATTGCTATCCACAGTTACAATTTACAGGCTACTACCGAAAGTTTTGAAAAATCACTTTGCCCCATCGGTAAACGAACCCAAGTCCTCATATTCGGTAGTTGCATATGCGATAACCAGACCAATGAGGCAGTTAAAGATTCACTTAGGATATAAACTCTAATCTGACTTATGTGAATTAATGTTTACATTTTTATTTGCTCTATTCACTATCTGACTCAGCCGTGGGTCTGCTGTAATGAATAAGAGATCATACAGTTTAATATAAAAGCACACTTGGATTTTCCTTTCCAGAATTACCAGCTAGACTTCGTAAAGTATTTTGAGAACTGGGGAGGTTCAGTGGCTACTATAGTCCCAAAGTATAATGGAAATGTATGGGGAGCTGTTTGGAGACTGAATACTGATGATCGTGTTAAGCTAGACAGGTAAGATAAAATGTATGATTAGCCATTTTAGATATAACATGGATAAATATGTGTTAATGAATGATTTGATATGATTTTATGAACTGAAAATTTAACGAGCAATGAGACTTAAAACGATTGAATCTTTGCCTACTTTGTTATTTTCAAAAAATAGCGTTCATTTGTCGTGTCTTGGTTTATTTAAATAGACATGGTTACTTGATGCTGTTTTTCTTTCAGACAAGAAGGAGTGGAGATTAAAGAGTACTTCCCAAAGATTGTACCAATTACAATTTCCGGTGGAAACAAAGCTACGTGTCGGACATATCAACACCATTTTACTCCTGCACTTCGCAAATCTGATGAAGAACTTCCTAGGGAAAGAAGACCATCAATTACATACAAAGAATGTATCGTTAAAGGAGCTATTGAATGTCACTTACCAGAAGAATACATTGAAATGTTGAAAAAAGTACCCAACAATGGACAGTCCGCGAGTGCTGAGATAAGGAAAAAATTAGATTTTTGATATGGATAGAATTTCTTGTAAGTTTCTGAATAACAGCATCGCTTTATAAAAAGAATATTCATTCGCAGTGTTAATGTTGAAACTGTTTTGGATGTATGTGAACAGGATTATTTATAAATGTTTTCTTTTGTGTTAAGTACTTTTAAAACAGTTTGTAAGTGTTTTTAATACATACATGTTAAAGTATTCATACTTCTACAGTATTTTTCTTTGGTTTATTATGAAAATAACGTTGTGTCGAATTTAGTGTTACTAATCTACTTTGGAACTTAGCGCAAACCCCAGAACGGTTCGTTGAGTGTTTACTTTGTTTCCACGTCGAAATTGAATTAAAACTTTTCGAAACTCTGCAAACGGCCGAACACTCGCCGCTGCATCTATCCCCGTATCGTGTGCAATTACTAAAAAAAGTACCAAATTACTTTCACAGAGTTGTTTGCAGAAACCCTTTGGTTTAAAAAATTTATGCACCCTCGCGAAACAGCATCTATAATAAGTGTAGGTTACATGCCCCATTTGAAAGCTTCCTGTTGATTTTGAACATAAAAGATATAATCTACCACACTGGTGTAAAATAACCGTATTTTTTCCTTTGTGTTATGATTCTGTTCACCCTTGTGCAACGGCGGGTGCGCATTTCGATATTGTTCTCCCTGGCTAAGTTTATTGTGTGGCTTTACAAATCACAAGAGTGGCTCTTAGGTAATGTTGAAATATTTTCATAGCGGTATGTTTTATTAATACGCAACTGAGGGCCAGCATTCAGGTAAGATACAATATTTTAATTATGAACCTATGCTACAGTTTCTAAAAAATACTGAATTACTGATTTATATTTTAAAACATTGTAGGTAGGTATGTATTAAAAATACTTCATTCTTAATATGTTTGAGTAAGCATCCAAGATATTATGGTCAATTAAATTTCAAAAACCATAAATCTCAACGCCCGTATATAAAATAAACATTGAACTGTACTAGTAACTACATAATATCGAGATCTTCATGATATTCTCCTAGCACTATCTAAATGCATTTGGGGCACTATTGCTTAGCATGCGCGTAACACGTGCACAACAGCACGTTATCCGATTATTACGTGTGAAACACTCACGCGGAATTATGGGCGTCTCAAAACCGCTTCGGAATGCTCATAGTCTCAGTCTATCGACACATGCGCGTGTTCGAGTATTGGGGAATAGAAGTTCTGGAAAATATATTGTATTACGATTGATGCTCTTCCTATCTTAGACAAGAGGTCGAGTTGTGGTAGAGGAAATATGTTATATTAGTGACGGATTCGACGTTCTTCTTGTGCATCAGTTTCCAGTTTTAGGTCGTGCAGTTCTGCCTAAGCTTCAAAAGTCATAAAAAAGATGACAACAAGAGCTTATTTGTTTACAGGTTTATCCTACCGTATCTTTATATTATGTCACCCCTTCACGACTAAGATACCCAGGAGAATTAGATAGGTTATTTTTTGCTAGGGGCACAGAGACCAAATTGATGCATTTAAAATGCTTTTTTTGCGATATTCGGGGAGTTACCGTGCGGTCTTGGGAAGAAATAAACAATTTCTTTGCTTTCTTGTAGGGGTTTTAAAAAGTAAAGGGATGTTATGGAGAAAGGCTAAAATGGACTGCGTTTTTTTTTGATTACTGGAATATCTACAACTATTGGTTTTAAGTTTTGTATAAAATTTAATTTATATTTAACTCTACCACATTGGTTTAATGGTCGCAAGAGCCACTGCTGAACCTTATGTTCAGCAGTGGCTCTTGCGACCATTAAACCCAACCCAAGACCTTATGTCTTGGGTTCGATTCCCGGGTCGAGCAAAGTATTATTGGGTTTTTCGATATGGTAAGTTGTATTACGCTCGCCCTCTATTACATGGGTCTCAATAATGGCACGGGCGAAATGTGCGTGTACAATAAGTAACCAAAAGCACCTCTGCCGAACCCTTCGCGGAATATAGGCGTGATGCTATGTTATGTTTTTAAAAGGTGTTTGTCCATATATTTATGTAATTATGTGCTTTTACTGTTACTGTCGAGACGAGACACACTAGAAAATCTATTGTGTTTCGTTGCCTGGCACCGCGTGTGTCTTTATGAATTAGAAAAATAAGACTATTGATTATATTGTTAAAAATATTTTGTTACGAAGCGTAAAAAAACGCCTTGAAATAACATAACGTATGTGTTTTATGTTTTCATAAAAAAATAGATATTATATCAGACGCCTCTTCCATAGTAGGTATTCAGTTCTGAAACGGAACGAAGTGTGGTTTAAGTAATTAGTAATAATGTTCAGAAGATCGTAGTACTGAGACACTCCTTGTTCCGTGCCTCAATTACTTTACTCAGTATAATATAGCATAGGCAGAGATGTACTATTGTGTAACCACATTTCTCCGATGACTATATGAAGTCTCATGTAACGGGGTGAAACTATTGGCATCTACCACAATTCTTAACTCCGGGCTGCTACTGAAAATTTTCTCACTTTGCCCGAAAAACGAAACCGAACTGAAAAATCAAGCAAAGTGAGGCGGTACTTGCTAAGCGTTAGGCTCTCCTAACACTTAGCAGGTACGATTGCGACCATTAAACAAATGAGATAGAGTTAAATATAATTCGTTTTGGTATATAAGGTTTTTTCAATCATCGATCACCTTTCACGCTAAGGATGGGTCTTATTCGCTACAATTAACTAAAAAATATAATTTTTAATATTTTCTCTTATTCAAATAAAACAAACCATTAACGTGTACTAAAACAGAATACCATCGTAATCTACAACGCAATTTTCATGTTACTCCAGGCACAATTTTGTTTGTGAATTTTTCAGGAAACACATTAAATCCACTTGAAATATATTTTTTCATCAAGTGGCACCTGTTTTTGTTATCTTCCACACAGTCAAGTAATTCGCCGAAACGGAACAGAGCATAAGTAATTATGTTATAATAACGTTCCAGGATACCGCTTGCTTTGTTTTCAGCATTGCTGCGTACCGAGACGAACAAGCGAAGTACAACGCTGCTTACTATATTGTACACTGGCTATATCAATCGTGTGGTTATTGAAATAAGGTAGTGATTACGAAAATAGTATTGTTTGGTGGTAAGGCAGTAGCTAAGCGATTGGTTTTCTGTGTTGAGGGTCAAACGAATCAATTTTTTAGCTTACACAATTGGGTCTGGATGTATATATTTGCATGTGAAACGTGTTACTTGTAACTGTACTCACAATATAGGAGATCCTAGAGTGGGATAACGTTTTATTTTTTTGACAAGAATATTAAATACTGCAATCATCAATTGTAGATTAGCGTAAGTAATAGACATTATTATGAAAGCTGGATAATAACAATAACAACCCATTTTAGGTTATATTGTATTATTCATAGGCGTATGAGTGCCGAAGAACAACTTTTCCTTGTGCTCTTCAGCTAATATACATAAGCTTGTTCGATGTGAACACATCCTTCCATTAATTGTTTCGTTGTAAGTATTATTTTCGCATATCGCGTTTATTATTCTTTTTTCAAAGCTAATTGCAGCTAACGGTAGCAGATATGCGCTATTGTTGTCTATTTCATTTTCCCCTGGGCCTCTTCCACACAAGTGATGCTCCAAAACAGAACAGTGTGCAGCGGTGTAAGTAATTATTACACAATAACGTTCCGGGATTGCTGGGCCCGCTTCCTGTTCTGCGCTGCAACGGGAACATTTGTGAGAACATGTGCTCTGACTAGATTTGGTGTAGTACTTACTTATGCTTTGATATTGACATTTAGTAACTCGATAAAGCACAATTATTTTCCACATATCAGTAAAGTACTTAATTTACTGATATATCATCATCTATCATTAGATAAATAGCTATCCGGTTGATATTCAGAACAGCCCATATTATCTATGATGTCTTCTCATTGGATACAAATATACCATTCCAAGAACTTAACAGGATGAAACTTCCAGACGAACAGACTTACGGAAGTAACACTTGAAAAGTGCAGATTTTGTCACTAGCCAAATCTGTGACTATAGTCATAAATCTTGGTTGCAACTATGTAAGTGCAACATAGCTTAGAGGACCCTTGAGATTTTTTTCGGCAACATCTGGACTGCACACTTTAGCCCTTGGCCCACGTGCTCAAATTAGCATACAAAAAACGTAGAGGGTTGCTCTGTATAGACCCGTACGTGTGTGAATTGTGTGTGAGAATTACATTAACTAATTTGGATCTCAAATACCCGCGTAATAAATACATACATAGTACAATAAGTAGGACCAAGTGTGCTTTAAGTTGTGGACTGTGGATACATTTTAGAAAATGTAGTGCTCGGAAGCAATGCACAACAAGCGTAGCTTACCTTAAACTCAACAGGTACTCAACATTAATAATGTTGTTTCACGACAAATAAACCTGAAACCACTGCAGTTACCAAAATAACCAAATCTCCTACACAACTTCCTAAGTGTTAATCACTACTCTCTATTCCGGACTCGCTTTAAAATGTATTCGACAAAACAAGATTTCTCGGTACAATGGGCATAACGAAATTATGCAACGGAACAAAGCATAGGGGCCTGTTACTGTAACCCTTATTACAAAGTTACATAGCCGTGCAACCTACAATGTTGTTCTGTCCAACTAACAGCAACTTGTCTATTATTTCGCCTCAAGCACGTTCAAGTACATTATGTAGTGATGTGGCTATTTATTTTGTTATGAAGGGAAGTCTGAAGTTTGAGTTCTTGTTTTGGGAAATGACCTAAGTATAGATTTTGTTTGAATACTAAGTGTGAAGGGGTGGAAGTGAATTTGATTTGAATATGAAATTAAATTAATGTTATTTTGATAACCATTGCTTAGAAACCAAAGCTACTGCATACTTACATGGTATCGTATACGATGTAAGTATGCACTAGCTATATGTTTGCTCGCTTTCTAAAAGATCGTTGAAATTATACTGTACTCCGTTATGACTTTAAATTCACAACGAAATAGGCACTTTAAAGACTTACAAGAAATCATCAAATCCTTAAAATCCTTGAAGAGTAGTAAATGATTTCATATACCTATCGGAAAATGTAAGAATTAACTATTAATCGTTCCTACTTCGTCTTCGTAGACGTTTATTCCGATATATTTATCATAGATGGTAAATGCCCAGTGTGGTCTTTAAAACGGAATCCAATGAAATCAGTGAAAATCGTTTTAATTATACGTATCTTTACCTACCGTTGTCCGTACATATAAAATATTGTCGTGCAAAGAGCCTCCTCGAGTAATGATAATTATCTTAATACGTACCTAAGTAAGTACCCTTTAATAATATTAGCCCCGTTAATTTTTTTGCGGACTGGCTAATCTACACACCATAGTAAGAGTAGAACTTATGTCATACACGACAAAAATATGTATATTTTATCTACCTAAAGTCTTATGTAAAGTATTTAGTGATTTTAAAATAATCAAAAAAATAAATAATTGTAAACAAACTCAAATCAAAAGAATCTATTGTAATTCCTCTCACTGACGTATGTAGTCATAGTATATATTTACTTACCTACAGAAGTCGTCCTCTGAATAATACAATCGCGACATTGAATAAAGGATCACGTACGACGAGCGAATCCATTGTTATTTTCAAAAGAATTATGTCAAAGCGAGTCGTCGCTCCGGGGCTAATAATATTGAACTATCAAAGAACGAAATTCCCTAACACTGTTTCACCTTCCGTATTACCCGAATTTGTAACAACTGGGCCTTTATTCGTGTCTTCACCGATTTAAGCGCATACCACACGTTAATATAGGCCCGGGGCACATCGCGTAAGTACCCGTGTATCTGCAAATAATGTTGAAGTAGGTATTCCATTATATTGGATCCTCGCCTTAGGCGGGGGAGCGTCCGGTTCTAATAAACAAGACAATATTCCAGCTATGCGATATAGACGGATGCCCGTGTTTATTCAGTCGGCCTCTGAGAGTTGTATCTATTATTATTTGTTCTTAAGTGTTAGCGGAGCGGGGTTCTTGTTGTCTTAGATACTCTTTATCAATAATTCCATTGTTGTGGTAGGGCCACCAATAATATTTTTGGATGGATCAATGTACTCCTTTGAACTGTATCGCTTTAACTATGTTTATATTAAAATGATTAGTACAAAAGTCTTCGTGTCTTGCTTCCAGTATTTTATTTTAAAAATAAAATGCACATTAAATTCAACTTTTATTAGCTGCCGTACTAGTGGGAATTAAAAGAAAACAGTGTGCTAGCTGTTTATTTTTCTGCGCAAATAATGTTTGACAGAAGCGGGTTAGTGTGTTTACCACAAACTACTCTCTTCTATGTGGTAACTAGTTCTGAGAAGCCTTTGTTTGCCTTTCTAGTGGAGCTTTCACGCTCATCTGAAAGGAGCATGAAAATGGATGCATCTAATACGCCTTCCCCGAAATGTTTGTCAGAGGTGTACCTACATTTCATCAATGTCGTTATAGTATAGGTGGGAACTGTGGTGGTAGTGACTTTTACTCTGCAGGAGCACAGTGCTAAGCCACGGGTTAATTTGACGCGAATTTCCTTAAACAATCTAACTGCGTGACATACTTAATTATAATTGTAACGAACCTTACGCTTGGCAACCGCGACGATAGGCGTGAGTAAAAATAGAATTTACCAGTAACCTTTTATCCTACCGACAAAAACCATTTTAAACAACATGCCAACAAACATTTCTGCAGTCAATGAAGTCGATAACAAATGCATGGCGACTTATGAACAGTCAAGACAGTATCTGTTTGAATTACTGGGCTGGAAAAAAGCAAGGAATTTGTAAAACTATCTTGACTATAGGTGAGTAGCTCTTTCGCTACAAATTTATACATTTCCATCAATATTCATCAATGCCACACAATAAAAGAAAATACGGCAGCAGCTCACGTCCACATATCCAATAATAACGATATTCATACAGTAAGTACATCCCTACATAAGTTATAAAAGTATGATATCAAAGGATTTCGAGTTCTTTATGTGACGGTATATTGTGAATCGCTATTTCTTTTGTGTTACACGAATTTCGCAAATTCATAAATATTCCTATATACAATCGTCAAACTCGTAATTTGAGGAAATATATTTGGGAAGCTGAAACTTCGTCTTTTGTGAAAGTTTAAACAATAAAGTTAAGGAATTTAATAAATAATGTTATATTGGTTTTAAAATTTTCGGAATTATGTGGAAAATACGAAATATCAAACGTTTACGAAAATTAACCTTTTCCTGCACTTTTTTAAAGCTGTAAGTAACAGCTATGATTACACAAATCTATAAGTCGAAGAGCATATCAGACCACAAAAGTTCAGGAATTAATAACGCCACAAAGATAAAAAGACATAAAACAAGAAAATGATAATGGTATACTGAGGTCTTAAACAAGAATCTCCGATTTAATTAAACGCACACAAAAGCCTACTCTTTACATAAAGAACAATCTAGTAAAATACAAAAACACAATTGTAATTAAAGTTGCAGTTCTATAACATGTTAATCGTAATTATAAATGTTTGTTCACGCCAAAACAAAACAAGAGTAAGAGAGTTAAAATAAAGATATTTGCTGCGGGCTTATCCCGCACAGTCTGTTTAGAGAGATGACAGGCTCATAAGCTTTAGCGGTAATTGAAAAAAATATAAAATATAAATCGTAGAAATCGTAAAATATAAAGTATAATATATAACGGTGGATAAGGTTTTTAATTAATTTCATTTAAATCATATTTACTTTAATAAGTTACAATTTATTATGAGTCATTTAATTTGCAAATGGGAAAATAGGCGTAAAAGGCAGAAGCCTCATAAAGAATAGCAGAGCGTATACATACAGAAAATATGTGCAATTCTGTCGGTTAAGTTTCCTTGGCTCTTCGCTCTGCTTACTCGCTACGCTCCGGTGTACAGGTGTACAGGCAGCCTGTCATTATAGCTAGCCACCCAGATTAGAAATGCTAAAAAATATGAACGTAATGACAAAACTACTTAACAATAAAAAGTGGTACAACACATAAAAATACTTTGATCTAAAGTTACAATTAGACCATTTTTTTAATGTTTTGTATATGCATTTCATGATAAGAATGAATAGCAATCTTGCAATCCACATACATTCTGGATATTTTTACAGCAGCTTTTCTATTTCCAAAAATATAAACCTAATAGTTGATTACGACTAATATAAACAAAGCCTTATTTAACGAATTCCATTCCACCATGAAAGCTTTCGTAATGATTACTTCAATTATATTTTTATTACTTCAACCATAACGGAACTGATCCATTTGTTCATTCTTAATTGATAGTAACGACAGGTAATAATCAAATGCTGTAAAATAAATGTTGATTAATTTTTTATTAGATTTTCTGTGTGGTACCAGTTCCGTTTGAAGCCGCAATGCCGTTTTATTATATTATGGGCCAAAATTGTGCATAGTTCAATGCTACCACAGAGTAATAAATAAATAATTTATCGCATTAGCATTTAATACATGTAAGTTCTAAATGTTGTCACTATGGACAGTTAATGCGCTGTGTAAATGACATTTTTTATTTTAACTTCGACCAATGTATGGTTTAGGTTCTTCCTCGTTTCTTTTTAGGATTTTATTTTTTCTTTAAATAAACATTGCCCCACTCTAGGATTTCTCCTGTATCGTGGGTACAGTTTACAAACATACATGTCACATGCACAAACAACCAGACCCGAAACAACTATCTGTAGATCATACAAATATTTGTTCCGTGCGGGGATCGAACCCGCGACACGTAGCGCAGAAAGCTAATCGCTTAGCCACTGCGCCAATCGTGTCGTCCTAGGTATTACCTATTTTACCTATCTTCACATATCTTTATTTCCAAGTCGCTTCTCCTCCGCATAACAAACACTTCAACAATAAAATTATGGTTTCTCGTAAAAAATTAAAGCACCTGCAATATTTTCACCAAATTCTACCCTATGGATAACTGTATCTATTTTTGCATGAATCTCCGCGAACACTCCTTCTCTCATATCGTATTCATTAGATTTCATTTGTCAGCGCCCGTTTCTTTGATGAATTATTCAGCGCACACGCAATTTGTTTACACTAGTCATATCCGAACTATTTCTGTTGAAGTTGGACGTGGATAGATACGCGTGATTACTCTTCTGTTCATTTATCTTGCGTTTGCGATGAAGCGTACTTTGTCCGGTTTTATATGCGTTTGTTTTGTTTTATGTTTGTTTGTTTTATTGGATCTTACGATGAATATATTGTATTATCTGTCTGAATCATTTTTGGTGGTTTGACTAATTAATTTTATAGGAAGACCTATCTCCTTTTTACTTAGCCAAGGGACACCTATTATTTCATTTGCATCATCGTCTACTATATCCACAATAGACTTAAAAATAGAACAACACAATTCAAAGCAAGGAAAATCCTTCAAGAATCAAATTCGCTTTTTCATTTCTTTCTCATATTTCATCAGAATATAACAACCTTGTAGGCCAAAGGCACCCTTTGTCAGAACAAACAGGGTTATCCTACGGGTTTTGCGTTGAAACTTTTCAATAATCATTGAGGGAATCCTCCCGTGAACCTATTCACCTTTTGTTTTCGATCTAAAATAGCATTGGAAATCCTTTCCTAGAAACTTTGTTTGTAGAACGAAAAATAATTAAATTGTTGGAGTGAATTACGAAACGAAAACTATTTAATAGTCGATATTATAAGTACTGTTAATTTTTTTTTATACCCTGACAGAAACACCTATATATAATATGACAACAACAAAGCATCACACCTGTATTCTCCGAAGGGTTAAGTCGAGATTATTGTACCTACACTCAATTTCGCTGATGTCGATATTGAGTTAACCGCCTATTGCCTCTACCTTGGATAATTTCAAACTCAGACATGCTACTGAAATTTTACATAGCTACAGAAAAGACCATTAACACTATGCACAACTCAGGAATTGGACCCAGAACCTAACGCTCAGCAGTCGCGCTTGCCACTACTGTTTTCTGTTTCTGTTCTGTTTAAAAAAACGTTGCCCCACCCTAGGATTTATCCTGTGTCGTGGGTACAGTTTACAAACATACATGTCACATGCACACACACTACTAGACCAATGAAATAGTTAAGTATAGATGAAACAATATAAAGATATAAATGAAAAATAAAAATAAAAAACATGTGAGGTCTGAGTGACTAAAAAAAATCTCTCACTGTAAGAAAATGTCTTTGGAATATAATAACGTATCTAATGGCTCTAGGCTTCGGTTAACCTTAAAAACGTGCCAACAGATTCCCAGCATTAGGTTTTTACATACCTATAGGTCGTATATTTGCCGTAAAATAACCATAAAACATATATGTCTAAATACATTACGCTAAGAGAGGTTAAACATACGTGTTTTATGTCGTATCTAAGCATATCTTTTAGTACTTTAAGGAAAAAGGTAAACAAAAAAAAAACATGTTTACCTGTTTCGGTTATAATATAAGTATTTGTTGTTGTTAAAGTTTCTGTGTAGATACCTACCATGTAGGTAGATATATTTTCTTTCATATCATGCTTATTTGTAGACAAAAGGGTAGTTTTATTCATCCTCAGTTCGCCAGTGATTGCAGATATTAGGATTCCATTGTAAAAGGACGAACCTAGTGCCGTTTTGTGGCACAATATTTTGAACACCGAACTGGTAAAATGAAAAAAAAAAAAACTAGGTACAATTAGGTAGTAGTTGCAATTTCTGGACTAATCACGAGGCTAGTCCAGACCAATGTAGACAGACATATTAACCCGTCAAGTGATGGAAATGAGACACAATTGCATATATATTGTCTCGTTGGCAGACGTCGCGTGTGTATTAACAAATGAAGAGAATTTAAGTGCTAGAAAAATTGGTTAAAATATTCATGCTACCTATTAGGTAGGTATATATATTATACATCCACAGTGGTTAGTGTTTGGGTGTCGAGCGCTAATAACGTAAAACATATGTTTAAACACTACTTAGTCATAATGAACAGACACAGTTTCACGTAACAAATTAATTTCTGAACTCTGGAATAGAATAATTGTCACTTATATTTACAGAGTGAGATCTAGTTATCATTAAACAATATGTACGGAGAGCTTTCATTATAAATCAACCCTTAAACGTTTATTGCCGAACATGGGCCCCTTCATTAAACTCTATAATAACTGGCACTTACGGAATCTTCAAACAATATAAAATCTATTGGAACTGCTTCAAATATCTATTACGCTTCAAAAAGTCTAAATCACCCGTTAATATCCCAAGTCAAGCCTGTATTCAAAACTAGTCTCGGCAAAATATTCTCATATTTAACCAAAACCCGTATGTATTCCCCAAAAGAAGTACTACACAAGCCGATGAATATGAAAACGCAAATTGAACTCAATAACATATCAAAGGACTCGTCAGGCCCGGTACCACGAAAGCCGCTCTTTTCGGCCTCTCCGCTTTATCCCGGGCTTTAGGACTGACGAAATATTTTCGGGACTTTGGAGGCTTTCATTCATTTTAGTCTTATTTTAAACATGCGGAATTTTGGTAACGTCCCAAAACTTTGAGCATTCCCTAGAAAATGTAACTTGTTTTGTACCAATCTTTACTGTGAGAAGATTTTACATAAAAAATACAAGAATATTCAAACTGTTTTATAAACTTGGCAAAACTGTAGGCAACAATTATTGTGATTGATATATTGTAACAAAAGCAAAAGCGGCTGTACTTAATTGTTATACCGCCTACTTCAGAAGTAACTTAAAAACAAGGCGATTGCAACAAAATAATTCCGTAGGCGTCGACAGTTAATTTTATTATGAGCTTACAATAATTAAGTTTCGACCCGTTCCGGTATTTAAACCGGTCAATTATATAAATTCGAATTTCGGATGTCATAAAACTGAGCGGGGTAATAATGAACAGGCGGCGCGTGCAGTAAACTATGTCGCAGTTAATATCGAGTACGGGACTTATTGGACATTTAGCTATTTGACCGTCCGCCGTCCACTGCTACTAAATAAAGTGCGGCACACACAGACTCATCGCTCAGTGTAAATTTAATTTATTACCACACTTGCTCTCATAAGATGACACGTTACGATAAACAAGTTCAAACACGATGTAACAAATTATTTCTGAATTTAAAATTATTTTATGTGATCATCAATCTTTCTTAATAAAACATTACTAGCTCATACAGTATTTTGGTATAAACCTAACAGTCATCGTAAATTCAATTTAATTTCTAATAACACTTTAAATTACAACCAGATTCAATTCGAAACGGAGTTATTATCAAAATCTTTTATGGAAATGTCTCTGTGCCTAATGTGTCTTCATAAAATGTGAGAGTAACCTATGATAGTGTTAATATCCCGGGAAGCAAGACTTATTGGTCGTTTGCCGTTACCAGAAAATAAATGGCATAGCCGCCTAGCGCAGTGCCACCAACGTACTTGATCAGTAGTTACGCTACACACACTGTATATTAAGATGAATTATGCTTTTAATAATTGTTTTGACTGTCTGCTGTGGTGTAATTGTAAATTATATGAGTCTTAGAGAATTTAACGCATTTGATCTATTGTTAAGATATGCATTGTACGCCTATGTTAACGTTCTTATATTGTAGTTGTATGCAAAATTTAATTTAAATAACTTAATTTCAGACAACAAGATCTACGCTTTGTAATCCAAAAATGGTGTAGTTGCCAAAATTGTTCTCGCGCTGGCGTAGCTGTGGAAATCGGCATCTTTTTCCAAGCCCAAGGATTTTTTGTTCACGCTGTATTCGGATGCATGCAGATTACTCTAAAGTTTTTTTTATGGAATAAACATATGTTTTTTAAACCGACATAGCCTAAAAATTGCTTAAAACTAAATCGTGTAACAAAAACTTACCTAATTAGTTAAAAAATCGGGATTCACAATGTTATGTTAAAAACTCAAACTTATCCGACTGACCGGCCGACTCGAACCGTCTCTATAATATTGAATAAGTTTTAATTAAAAAGCCGTCGTCTCGCCGAAGTTTGGACGCAATTAGCGGGATTGGCCCGCGAATCCCGTGAATCCCAGTGACCATGGCCAGTGTCCTTTAAGCGCTGACTAAAAGCACATCGTACCTAATGAGTTTCAGCTATGTATGTACATCAATGCTTATATACGGTACGTTAACATTCGGCAACTAGAAATAATTGTCTGTAAATAAAACAAACAAATATAAACCACTTTCCTCTCTGAGCATAATAAAATTAATAATTACAAATTAAAAAGTAAGAGTGAATATTTAAATAATCTCTATTTAAGGATTTTCAAAAATAATAGTGGAGCAACTTCGTTTCAAAAAGAAATGAGACAATAATTTACTTTTAGAACGAGGTCTTTTATAAAATAGAAAAATGCACTTGAATTAGAATATATTTCAAATTAAAGCAAATATTTGCTTAATTTCAATTTTGATAATCGTATTATTGCTACGTGTTGTAAAAGCACAAGAATTGAATTTAAAAGAGTTTTAATTGAATGTGCTATTTTATTAAACTAATGAGATTATAACAAAGAGGTTTATTATTTTATACAGAATTTATTCATGAAAGGGTTTGACACAGACGTTTGAAATTATTAATTCAGGCAACAACACAAGCACAAGAGTTGAATAACAGAGTTGGTCAAGGCATAATAAGCATCTAAACTTAGGAACGATGGCAGTTTCATTAATTGGTCGCTGCTTGCGCTGAACAATGGTTCAATCGGGCCTCGATCCAACAATAAGCAGTGTGCGAATTCTGACCGATTTCCCAACTACGTCGCTACATCGAATATGTTTGCCAGCGGGTTTAAATTTACCTAATTATCAGCATGTTCTGTTATGAATATCGTGTAAATATTTAACAAAATTATTACACCAAGGAGTTCAGCTAACACGGTACGAGGCTTGTTAATATTAATTAATTAACCTCATATGAAGCTAGAACATAACACGAGGCGTTAACTCTAGTTATTCAGTTTGTACTAACAGCTCTACCTGCGGCGGTTCTACAAGTTTTATTGTTATAACATGACCACCTTTGGCCATAGCGTTATGTTAAAGAGACCATTATATTTTATAATGAACTTGTTTCTTGTTCGCTCTTGTAGTATTCGCTTGAATTTTCAGTTTATAACAATGTAACAGTATTTATATTTCACGTGTCTGTAGCGTTCATAATAATTTGATACGACGTGCTCCTATTTTGTACCTATACCAAATATTTTACACATTCGTTAGAAGTGAAATTTCCTTATTATGTTTTGCAGCATCACTATTAACCATTTTGTCTTCTAACGTATCGACGTAAGCTACACAGCCATAGGTCATTACGTTGTAAAAAGATTAGCTAGTCAGCGGATTGGCAACGGAACTGACTGCCCGCGGTGCACCAGAGGATTTATATATCACTAGCTTCCGCTCGCGGCTTCGCCCGGGTGGTTTACGAACCCGTACATTTTCCTGGGATAAAATGTAACCTGTGTGCTATTCTAGACTATAATCTATCTCTGTGCCAAATTTCATCCAGATCCGTTCAGCCGTTCTGTCGTGAAAAAGTAACAAAGATCCATCCATCCTCACAAAATTTCACATTTATAATATTAGTAGGATAGGAAGTAGGATAGGATTAGTAGGATTACACGGGGCTCTTATAACGCACCTAAATAAACCACAATAAACAAAATACACCACATACACACAGTTAAGTCCTTCCAAAACCAAGATTCGATGTAGAGCGCTTAACTGGATTTCATAACACCTAATGTATATCTCAGTCATACCACAAATTCCTCAGTCGGTATTTCAGACGTACCGGCATTAGAACCAGGCATCTATTATTTGGTCCTCATTGCGAATAAGAGCTAATTACTCGCCTTCAAGCTGCCTGAATGCTGACATTCTTCAGCGGTTGTCGAGAAACACTGATGTACGAAAAGTTTTGCTTTGAATTTTATGGTGAGCAGAGTGGAATATTTTTTAATTTAATTTTGGTCTAATCCATGGTGTGGTTGCAATTTCCGGGTCGGGAAATGTTATTGGGTATTTCTGTTTGGAAATTCTCAGTAGCGGACCGGAGTTTGGAATTGTGGCCGCTAAAGAGCTTCCTACTACATATATGAGACTCAAAAAGACATATGAATATCGAAATGTGGGAACACAACAGTCACCTCTGCTTATCCCCGTGAATATAGGCGTAATGTTATGCCGTGTAAAATAGAATAAAAGTAGACAAATTATGAGTAGAATAATCTAGATACCTGAAACCTAGCTGTAGCTTCAAATTATAGTATATAGATTAACTTTTTTATAAACTTTTATTCACACAATGACTTCTCCTGTATCGTAGGTAGTGTTTAGAAACATACATGTTACATGCACACACAACTAGATCAGAAACATCCATCTGTAAATCATATAAATATTTGTTCCGCGCGGAAATCGAAGCCGCGAGGCCTAGCGCAGATAACTAATCATTTAGCCAATGCGCCAACCGTGCCGTCTACCTTCTCAGACGAAAACAGCTATTTGAACATATAATTCAAATACAGCCTATAAAAATGTAATTGAAGACACAAATAGATGAATTACATATGCTAACAACTCTAAAAATCACTTCGAAATTACTCTTTGTCTCGATGAAATTCCCAAAGAATTTTACGCATCCTTTATACGGTATCAGAAAGATCTACAACATTAACTAGCTGTAGTTTTATAGTTCTAGTTTAAATAATCATAGCGTTTAAGGTTGTACTAAAATCATTGGTATGTGAAGATGTGGTTTCAAGTAGTGTTTATGGGTAACTGGCCGCCAGTCACCCATGACCGTTAGAACAAAAAATGTTGTGTTCTTTGTTTAAAATATCGTAGCCAGTCATTACAAGGTGCTAGTATGCTAGTTAAGTCATTATTTTGAGCAATTTTTTTGGTAAGGTCCGATGCTTTGAGGTTCTATGCGTGATCAGTATTCGCTTCATGAGTGGTTATTTTAAATGCCAACAAGTGTTCTCATAGAAATACTTATTACACGTGCACAAAACATTTCCGTTTCGCTTAAAATTATTTATTTAGAAATTATGTTGTTTAAAGTTCCCATGGCATACGTGAGTTTGCCATCGTCTTAAAACGTTTACATTTATGTAGGTGTCGCTAGATCTTGTTAAATTTATTGATATTTACATTCATTGTTCGCTAGCTTTGCAAACGAAAATGTGCAAGTCAATAAAATAAATTATAATCCAATTATAAAAACTGTATATTGCTTTTAAATTTTTTGTAATATCGTAAATTTAATATCGTAAGTAAATATAATCACTAGTAACTAGTCAAGACCAACGAAAACAATACAATTTTTTTTTCTGGTTAAGGTTGCATCTATTTTTTTGACACTGTTTATATACAGTCTGTGATATTCTTTTGGAATTTCGAAACATTTATCACCTTCCGAAATTTTCTCACATCCATGTCGTACTCCTTGCGGTCTACTCCCGGCTCTAAAGCGAGGTGCTGCGTATCCCCAACTAACATAAAACCTTCACAGACGAGATCTGACGGTGTGGAAAACCTTAAACCCCTGAGGTATGTTGATGAAGATGTTCCCGTCCAATTAAGCTCGTTTAGGTAGGGCTCGTAATGAATGTTAATTATGAAATTCATAGTCCCAATTTGAGTCCACGACTGGATTTTAATTTGCATACTCAATATTTTTTTAATTTAGCTTGATCTTGTTTAACTAAAGAAAGATCTTTTCTGTACGCTTTTTGAAGCTTAATACAATAATCTATACATATAAATAAAATTGGAATGTCTGTTTGTAATATTGAAATAACCGTTTTTTACTACATGCATATGAATATATATACGGTATATACACCAAAATAACATTTTTTACAATTTTTGTCTGTCTGTCTGTCTGTCTGTTTGTATAGGCTAATCTCTGAAATGGCTGGACCGATTTTGACGGGACTTTTATTGGCAGGTAGCTGATGTAATAAGGAGTAACTTAGGCTACTTTTATTTTAGAAAAATTCTTTTATTTTATAAATAAATAGGGTTAAGTGCATTTGGTCTCACTAAAAAATACATTGTTAAGTTCCGACATCCACGCGAACGAAGTCGCGGGCACAGCTAGTAAAACAATAAAAGACAAGTTGTTTTTATTTATGAAAATACATATACGATAATGAGTTATAACTGATTGAATAACTGTGAAAATATAACGCCCTTGTCCCTCGAGGGGTAACACAGATATGAATAGAGTGTCAGTTATTAAGGTAATTGCTGGGCACTTGAGAACACGAAGCATTTTTGCATAATTACTTACAACTAACTGCCTCATTGGTATAGTGGTGGCAAGCGCGATTGCTGAGCGCGAACTTCTGGGTTCGATTGCCGGCAAACAGTCGGGAAAAGTGTTATTAGGTTTTTCCGTATAGAAAGTCTCAGTAGCAGCCCGGAGTTTGGAATTGTGCCCGGTAGATGGCAATAAGCTCGCCCCTATTACATGGGATTCAATAACGGCATCGGCGAAATCTGGGTATACAATAGTCCATGTACACCTCTGCCTAGCCCTTAGAGGAATTAATCTAACCTAACCTAACTCAAAATATAAATTTATTGGTGTTTGAATTCTCAAATATGAAATGAAATGAAATTATTGATTTTGCAATTAGGATTTTTCAACCACTTTCGACGTCTTTTTTTAAACTAGATGGCGTCGGTATTCGCGTATATCCAATTAATCTTGGCCTGAATAATAATCATATCATGTTAACACAGTATGCAAATTCTCTGCTACTATATAAAAGTTGAAGAAACGAATTGAACTAGTTAAAGTGCCAAAAATATAAGACTTCGAAAGATTAATTTTACGTTTATTTTTTTCAGTTCAACCCATTTACGACATCATTAAATGCGTTCTGAATATTTCAAATTTTATTAGTACAGACAAAGATGCTTATAGACTGTTTCTATAAAACGATACACATATTTCACACATTACATCAGGTGCTATCAATTTTCGGTAGCCTCAAAAAAATGTTTAGGGTTCCATCATAATAACCTATGCATAGAGTAAAAAGAAATGAAGTTTGAAGCAACCGACTGTTAGTTTTATAATAATAATATAAATTAAACCTGTTCCATAAACAGATCAAGAAAGATCCTCAGCTCCAGACAAGCCTTGTAAAGTTTAATAAGAGTACATGTTAAATATTTTAGCGAGTGTAGCGCCGCAAAACCGACTGGATTCCGTTGGGGTAGTGGGATTGAGCAATTTGCAGAAACGGCTAATTTCACATGTACATCACGACCACTGGGTTATTTGGCTAAGTGTCTTAGCCATTAATCTTATAGTTGTTACGGTGTATTGTTTCACTGAAACTGCTGAACTAGTGGCACGGTGCAATATTAGCAACATATTTGAACGTATTAAAGCTACAACGTATTTAATGATTATTGGTTGTTTTTGGATTTGCAAAATAAATTAGTTATTTCAGTCTAATGGGATACGTTTCACTTTATTATTATACCCTAGGTCTCGTGTATCATAATGCTTTCCAATAAATTATTTTAGTTATTATTTTAGTGTCAATCATTATAAACATCATTTTTTGCTTAAGTTCATTAATTAGTTTATTTATTTCTAAGTCTGATAGTTTTCGTATTGGTTTTAAATTTTCCTTATACTTCAAACATTTTATCTCAAAACTGCTTTTAATCTGTTAGTATTTTGACTAAAATTGAATACTGTTCATAAATTTTCTAAAGCTCGTCTTTGTATTCTTACAGTCCAAGGCCAAACTTTTGTCATAATTTTATTATAGTTATTGTAATATTCGCGACTGTTAACCTTGAAAATATTTTCTGGAACAGTTGTTTGACTACGCCTTTAGTAAGTATAAGCGAAATTAAAGTGCGTATTACACATATTACACAAATCAGTACATAGTCCCTGAATCATTTCGGAGCAATAAACGGTTGCATTAAACGTAGCAGTCACTAGCGAAGCCAAGTAATTTTGATTGTCATGGTTTACAAAGGTGTGCCACGTTCGTAGTGCATTTGATTTCTCATACACAACCTCTCATGCAGTCTAAATCTATATAGAAACATATAGGTATGTAAGGTCTAAGATCATCATCATTAGTTACAATATATTGTGTATATACTGTGAGATGTTTAGACGATGCTTCGTCTATAACAAGCGTATCATTTGACAAAGCGGCACATATAGGTACAATTATTTTTTAAATAATAGGAAAGAGTATACACCTGATCTGGTAGATGACTACTAGTCATTTGAGTTACTTTTTATGAACTGTTAAAAACGACATTTTGTTCTAAAAATGTTTGGAATAGCAAGGCGTGACGTCATAGTTTTTCATTGCCATTGACATACTTAAAGTGTTGAAAACTTTAATTGAAAACACCAAAGATAAGCAAGAGATTAAGTTTTACTGAGTGTTTAGAAGGAAAACTATTTACCAAACAAGATTTCAGAATTTATTTTTGATGCAGTCATCTAGCATAATTTAGGTTCATCAAAAGAATTTATAAGATCATTATACAATGGTTACTAAATATTTTTATATCTGCCTAAGTATCTGAATCTTTATATTGTGTCACAATGATGTTCAAAATATAATCAATTAATATTACGGAGCAAACTGCTATAGCTTATTTCAGATGCATGAGCCTTAATCCTGACACGTCTTCGTGCAATTAATTTAGTTTTCATGGTGATGAGCTCATCGCGCCTTTCGCCATCGTATTAACGCTACCCCGTGGAGGGAACGTGCACGTAATCCCTAGTTATTGCTATGTCACATCACTTAAAGAATTTTCCTTACAGCAAAAACTTAAGTTTCGTTCTTTTATTTTCATTTATAAAATACTTTTAGGATCCGTTTTATGATTTCGTAACAAGTCAGTTCCAATGAAATGTTGAATTTAGTTTTTCGTCTGTAAAATAATAAAATGAAGATGTTAAAATTTTCTTTTTGTTCCGTAGCGACTGTTTTGATAACTAAAGTTATCACAATAAGATATTAAAAATAAAACAAGTATTAGCATGAAAACATAAATACAATATACGTTAGGTACCTATGTTAACATAATTACTTACATCTTTACCACAAACATCGGTATTGTTGTCTTTATAATTAATATTATGTATGTAATCTGTAAGAAGGGCAAGTAACTAAATAAATATTATTGTCTTTATTAAATTAGTGAAATGAATAAATTGTTATTATATTACAGAAATACTACAAATTTCACAACGCTAATATTAAAAATTATCATAATACTAAGATTAAAATAAGATCCCCAATAACAATTATTTACAATAACAAGAAAATTAATGAAGTTTACTATGAACATGAGATTGCAACTAGCAAAGCCGCTAATAAAGTGCACGCTCTTGATGAGGTTATCAAAATTGCATTACACAGCACCCAAAACACCGTGTGACGGTATTCGCGAAGCCGCGAACGTTCGCGAGTAGGCTATCAACTGGGACCGAGGAATATTTAGAGGAGCTATGAATATTGACAATGTTACCTACAAGGTGAAAGAAGAATACATGAAGAAATGAGAGTTGTTTTTCTGTAAAGGTTACAGAAAGTAGAATAACATTTTCTTTAAAAAATAGGTTTTGTGACAATGACTGCGGATAGGTAATTAACAAATTAATTTCGTTTATAAAAGTAAGTAAAATTAACAAATGGAAATCTTGTAAAATAAAAAAAGCACTTGTGTAGGTTTTATATTGTTTTAAATTAAGCTAAAACTAAATTATTATCCAATATTGGGAAAACTTTCACAATGTTGCTGTTTGCTATATCGTTTTAAGTTTCTACTTCTAACTTTAAAATCGGACGGAGTTTCTCATTAACGCTTTTTCATGCTGCATTCAGACTTACTTTGTTTTTCTCGATGAAGTTCCCTAATCGATTTCTATCGTGATTGCACGTTCCATTTTTGTATTGATTTCCATTTCATTAACATTCTAAGAGCATTATATTCAACAGGCAACTGTGTCTAGACGCTATTTTGCCGCATCCATTCTCTTGGTGTATCTACGCAGCGTTATAATGAAACGCCTGTAAGGAAGGTGTCTTATGAATACTGACTACCCACCCCAGACTACGACTTAACTTGTCAGCGGTGTAACAAATGGAGTGAGCCGTGCGATCATCTCGCCTCAATGTTTAATTATGGCAGTCGTTAATTTGGTGATAATTTGAAAAATATGTGTCTAGACGTGTTAACGATTTCTTTCATAGCTAATGTTCAAGTGCGGTTGGAAATTTTCTATCTTTACACTTTTTTGCTAATGAGAAAATATGTTTCATCTATTTTACTTTTCTATTTCTATTTTTATGAAATCATTAATGTTTATTCTACGAAAAGTGTGAGTTACAGACATGACTGTTCAGTTCAAAATATTGTCCTTATCAACGACACCAGCCACTATACTCCTACCTAGTAGTTTATACCTTAATACAAAAGTATTATGTACTAAATAAGCGTTTTATATGATAGTATAGATATTATTCATTGCTTCTTCGTAATGTAGTATTTAAATTATTCAAAAATCCAGAGTTAATTTTAAAGAGCTCAATCCTCATTCATTCGACTATCTTTCATCGCCACTATTTGCTATCAAATAGTTCTTAATGATGATTGCACTCCCTATGCAAACAAATAAAGCTCACACCAAACCTATATCCTCTTACTGCTTACGTCACATATTGTGAAATGTGATGTCATGATCGTTTGATGACGTCTTAGACGCAACCATAAGGAATTCTCATCTAAATTAATGATAGAAATACCTCCCTGGTGGATTAACGTGTAAGGTTACACGTTTTCAGATATGAGATCATGGGGTATATTAGAATACGCTGTGTAATGTCGATTTAAAGCAGGCGCTAATCGTAGACAATCTACTTAGAGTATTTGCGAGACAACACGATACGGTTGCGATTTTTTTAGAGAAGATGGTCTTCATAGTTTCCAGATAGGTGATAGTCATCTTGAAGAAAGGGTTTTTGTTCTCGTGGGTGTTTTTAAAAATGGTAAAGGCGATTATTTTTTGGATTGTAATAAGGCAGCGATAGGTTCCATGTGCTGATAACAACTTAATGGCATCACCAATCCGTTGAGCAATCGTGGTAGTAATACAATATTACATCAAGAGAATACATTAAAGTGAACTATGAAAAAGCATGTACATAATAAGCATGTATGTAGGACGGGCGTTTACGCATACAACGAATATAACTATCGCTCCAGTTAAATAAATAGGTAATAGAATGCATTTTTCGAATTGTTTTTCCTTTATTTAGTTACTAATTACAATTGCAGTTCAAAAAATCTTTCCAAATCGAAACCTACTTTGCCTTCTTATGCCAGTTCCATCTCTATTTCCCAATATTCCGTTAACTTTAAACATTTGCAAATTACCAATTACGTGTAATTCGACTATTTCGCACACTCCATTCATTAGAGGGCTATCTCCGAACCTCTCGGGGTGAACAACCCTCACATGTTTAATTTATAGTTGTAGATGCAAATTTTCATTGAGCACCCCAATTTCATCCCCTATTATTTTAGTGTTGGCCGTTACGGTTCGTGTATCAGAATCATTATGTTCATCTTTTGTGAATAAGATATTGTTTGATCCTTTATGACGTAACAGATTCCACGGTTAAAGTAACAAAGCGTTGCGGCGTATTTCTTCGGATTTGGCGTACATTGTTATTTTTAAAGAGTAAAAATAGTTTTTGTGTAATGTTTTATGAGTTTGTTTATTTATTTAGTTAAGGTTCTCGTTACTTGTGATCATATTAATTATTATTTGCAGACCTAATAAAGAAAATATGCACGCTTTTTATCAAACTATAATTTTGGTAGTGTATTGCGATTGACCGTATAAAATAATGTATAATTATCAATGAATCATACATTAAATACGATACCTCGTCTCGGAATACATATGCTCATATTACGAGAATCGCAATAAAATTTAGTGTGACACATTTTCAACACATTGTCGTGTAAATTCGATGAATTTGAATCCAGTTGGCAATTAATCCCCAATTATACCACAGTGCGCCGTTTAATTAAACGATGGAATGATTTTGGCTCGACTTTAATTTTGTTTTGTGCGTATTCTATTGTCATGTTTTCGACAAAGATTTACATTGATAGCAACCAGGTTGTAAATTACGCGCAATTAACTCAATATAGCGACACCTCGTTGGAGTAAGCTCGAATTATGAAAGGAGGTTTCTGATATCGAACATATTGTGGAAGCTACTGATGCTATCGACATTCAGATTGATAATATTATTTCACTAGATGGAATCCAAAATAATAAAAATACAACAAAACTAAGATAACATGTGGTTCAAACACTATAAGAAAGGATAACTTCCAAATTTAAAAAAGAAAAATAAGAGAAATCATCTAACAAAACCACTCTAAACTCAGCGGTGCAGATAAAAAATCAGGCAGCAGTTTTAATTTTCAATAGCCCGGAGGCGCCGCAAACACGGCAGCCGTCGTGATACAATGTTTTATAACTTTGGTACTTCGCACTAGGGCTTAAGGCAGGAGCAAAGGCGAACAATGGTACTTTTTCTGTTTTATGTTTTGCTTTTCGTAAAGACTTTGTCTTAGGATAATTATGAGCTTTTGCTGATGATGAGGAGGCCAATGCATAATAAAAAGTCAGCAATTTAGTTAAAAAAAAATCAATTTTTTTTTACTAATCTAGTACCTATTATAAATTAAACTATTAAAAATACTTATACAGAAACTCAATTTTTTTTTTAACATTGAATTTTTTTTCTCGGTAATGAATTATTTGTCTAATTTCGCATTAGAATCCGTATAAAAAAAATGAAAAATATATCCAGCAAAGTAAAACAGCGCAAATATTATATCCAGTTTCATAAACACTAGTTAAATAAACCGAAGATTTATATATATATTACATATACTTGCTCGCTATCGCTATAACTTTTAGCTAGTACCAAAACCATGCGAATCAAAACTCAACGTTACAATATTACGCGATCCAAAACTGACTTTATTTCAACCTTTTTTAAGCTTTCTTCCTTTATGTACTTAGCTACCCAACACCTGTTTGCTTCGGGGCATTGCCCTTTTATATTTTATTAGGTAATATAGCGGTAAATGGAGGTTTATGTGGGAATCAAAGCGTTCGCTTCAGTTGTTTCAGGGTTCCGTAATCCCAAATTACTTAGATAATAAAAAATACTTAGAAATTTATTTGTAATCTGTTTGTCAATTTAATCTTGTTTCTTTAGTTCGGTTAGCGGATTTTGTGTTTTTATTACTTGGCTATTATATAGTTTAATCAATATTATTAAGAATTAGTTCTAGTTCCACTTGGTATATTATAGCAAATAGGAAGTTTATACCTACTTATTTCAGAAATGTATTTTTAAGATCGCACGCACTCATCACAATCTCAGGCGCACTTTCATACAGAACCTTACGTGCCCTATATACATAATAATTGTTACCAAAAGCGTAAACGCGAATAATTTTTTGCTGCCCGTTTATTGTGTTACATTTTTTACTTTATTTTGAAAGCCCTTCAATTTTACCCTTTATATTGTGATTAACCTAAACCAACAAAACTGTACGTTGCAATATTTTTATTTCTTTTTGCGTGTTCTTTATTTTATTGTGTAAACAATAAAAAGGTTAAAAAAGCGAATACAATAAGATTTACGATATATTTTTTATTGTTTCTATTACTTACATACATTATTTAAGCACTTAGAGTAAGTTTAACCTTTATAAACGACAAAAATATCGTGTACCTACTTACTACTTACTAAGCACTTTTATAACATAATGGGTCTACAAATATTTTATTTCTTTCGCTTTTGTATTTTTTCTCGTTACTGAAAAACCAGTCAGCGTTTTACAGTAAGTACTACAGCATTACCTATTAAAGCAATTTTAACATTTTTTCGGCCAAAACAAAAGAAAATAATTTTCACGTCACGTCGGAAGAGCACGTGTCTTCCATTTCTAATTTATGATTTATAAAGCATTAACCTAAAAGCTTCGTGGAAGTCGGTTCAAGAGTTACAAAATTGTACGCTTGGGATTCAAAGGGAATTGTGTGAATCCCTCTATTCCGTGGATGCGTTTTTTAGAGCGTGTGTAAATAAAAAAGAATTTATTATTTAATTTTCAGGATTTATTCGCCGGAATTTCGGGCCTCTTTTAGTGGCGATATGGGAATCCAGAAAAAATGTGTTGTATATTTTCGGTCACTTTTTGCAGAATTACATTTAGTGCTGAAATATATTATATTATTGTTCGTCACATTGATTATAATGAACAAATAAGCTTTCCGCCTTAATTTACATGTAAGGAAAACGTTTAGACGTAGATTTTAATTAGTTTTAACGAGTGTTGACCAATACATTTGTAAAGAAACCGAAAATAAAAGAAACCGAATTTTGCTCGGTAGAAGAGTATTTTATCTACAAAAAGGACGGGTACGTAAACTATGGATTAAGAGATGATCCAGAAACTTAATGACGTAGATGAGTTAATCGAAGCTTTCGTTTAAAATAAATCAGTCAAATCCACAATAAAAAATCCTCACATGTTATAGTTAGGTCCAATTTTTCAAAGCACGAATAAACGTTATCAAGCTGTTTATTTTGAAATCAGAACAGTTTTGGAATGGACTTATCAGAGGAATAACTTATCTCAGGTTTGAAAAATTTGTCCTTAATAATATAATGACTTCGGCTGGCAGGCAGAAGGCAGTTTAAAAACTTACCTCCATTATTTCCCCTTCGATACTCATTTCACAATATCTACTCGTGAATAATAGAGAAGAGAAATTAAAGTTTACCTACTGCCGTCTGCGAGCCGACGACTTCCATGTAAATCGTTTATCATTAAAATTAATTTGACTCCATGTTCGCTAAACGCTCTTTATTCATTTCCTTCTCTTAATTAAGCAATCTGTTTACAATGAAGCAATTAATTGGTATTTCCATTGTTTGAATTTTCTCGAGTGTTTTAACCCGTCCACTGGAATTGGCGTTTGAAATTGAAACTGTTAATTTGGCGAAATTATTATTATATTTTTTGTTATTGTTTATTACTTTGGGTAAAGTTCTCTTTTTTAGATTCAGATAAAATTTGGCTAAGGCGGACATCACACTAGAATGCACACTGGAGCGTGATGCTGGGGTTCGGTTTTAGCGTTGCTTGTAAGTACCAAAACTTCTATGGAAACACGCATTATGTAGGTAATACACTGACAACGTGTCCCCGTACGGAGAACGCGTTCAAGATCCTCGAAAGCAGATCGGAGTAGGATGAGTTCCAATGTTAAATCCGCCTAAATTCTGATTTAACTATAGCAGCTGTCAAAGTATAGACGTCATCTCAAATTTTATATGAGATAACTTTAGTATACCAAAATAGTAACTCAAAAGCTGATAAAAGATCGATCTCTTAATTTAGAGAGTTTTGCTATTACGAGTGTTAAGGTTTATTTATTTATAATAATATAGATAGTATACATATCAATAAATAGCTTCTTAACGTACATTAATAACAACACACAGTTTCCTAAATAGTGTAGAGCGGTCACCCAGCTTTGCTTAAAGAAGTAGGTCATAAGCCGATGACATAGCGCGCAATTTACAAGGACAGGACGAAACGTTGACGTGACGCGTAGTACGACGAATGTAGGTTAGTATGAAATCTCATAAAAGGAACATGCAATGCAATGGATCAACGTCAGCGGCAAGTCCGTTGCCATTGTCCTCATCTCGTCCTCTCTGTGAATGCCTCTAAAGCCGGAAAAGCATTTGACGAAGAAAAATATTGTGATGCAGCCACTCTGTTCGTAGTAACACTGCAATAACAGGTAAATAAAATATTAGGTAATACCAAATATGAATATGGTATACATTCCATTAATAGTCTACTAATAATTGTAAAATACAGGTACGTCATTTGTTTGAGAACACTGTTCAGGACATATTATTTCGATGGAGAACACCATCTATCTATTTCTACTGTATTCGAAAAAGGTGTATCAATGTCACCGTGTAGCCTATACATCCCTATTAACCTCTTTTGTTTGAAACACACGCCGAAAATAAGGTTGAAATAAAATTGTTTATTCAACGCTTTACCTGCCCGGCCAATTTTTCCACAGAATGACTGCGGTTGCATGTTACTTGGCCATTTATAAAAAGGTGGGTGAGAGCCCTTAATAGACCGACGACAGCTAAATGTCACCGAGCGTTTATTTGCTTACATTTGCCGCACTATTTTCACGTAATTTTAGTATTGAGAGGAGGCTATATCTTTTGTTATTGACTATACCTGGCATTGGCCTTTTATAGGGTGTTTGTAATTGAATAGCTGAACTGAAGGCCTAGTTTGTGGACTTCTAAACGAAATTTTCATGTGTTAGTACTACTGAACCATTTCTTTTTTATTTCGATGACAATAGTTATCATAACGCTCAAGTTAAATCTTATTTTGATTATTAAAATTAACCAAATGGAGTTTGTAAATCGACTAGAGATTCTTTAATTTAACAAAATACTAGAAAAAAACATTTGTTCATATTTTTACAAAATAAAATTTAAGTATCTAAAGTTTTTTTTTTTAATTATATAAAAGACGACCCACACTTAAAATAAGTAAGTAATATAAATAAGTAAGTAAGCCACGGTTTCGCGTGCCAATGTTTAATCCAGTGCGTTTGTGTGTCATATAAACCATACCTACCGGCGGTCCGTTGCCAATTAACGTGATCTACGACCACCGCGCTCATATTAAGTATTTATAAATTACCTTCAGTTTAATAAAATGCCCCAAAGTGTTATTATTAATGAAGTGAAAATGTACGCCGCTTAATCATTCACGCTGTAATCGTTTGTTTTTCTTTTTAACTACTTTATTTTGTCGGTAAATAAGTTTATGGGTTTATGCTAATATGAAAGGGAAAGTGGTGGTTATTTCGATATTTAACAACTTTATTAAATTCAGGGTAGTTATGGGTCCCTGACGTGATGTATGAAATACAGGAGTTTGTCCATCATGCGCATGCCAGAGACGGATTTCGGTAGGTATATCTATAGCTACTTGTTTCCGGAGCAAGGCCTTGTGAAAACCCTAGGTATTACTTGGAAGTCGTGAAAGTTGGTAAATGAGAGACAATGAACTGACTAAAAGACAGAGCAAAGCAGAGGGTATCGGGCAGGAAGGTGAACTGACAAAATTTGGAATTTAGTTAGAAAAAAAAAAAAAAAAGAAAGCACATTTGGCTGCAGGCTTCTTGCATTGATCCCAATGGATACTTGCAGGACGTATGCCCTTTGTGTGTGTGACCTTTGACTAGTATATATTATCGAAGTGATAGGCACAGGTACATACCGCGTAGGTAATTTTATTATTTCAAATTGAATTCAATATTTGAATTTCGAATTTCTCCTCTTCCATTTTTTGTTGCCATGAAACCTAAGAGAAACATTTATTTAGTAGATACAGACCTCCTTTATTACTTTAATTTCAATATTATTTTGTTTATAAACTCTTTTCTCATTGAAAGCTCTTTATAAAACAATTTCAAGAACAGTAGAAGTTGAGCTGATGAAATTTTGAAGGCCTTTACCACATTCCATAACTAGGTTATAAAAACGACCTTTTTACAGAAAAAGCGTTAATTAAGTAGGCATATTATAAACTCGGATACTGTTATGTTTTTAATTAAATTCTCCGTTAAAAATAATATTCCCTTTGTTTTTGTATTTATAACGAAGTTTGTTATATTTATTTTGATACTCCGGAATAATTATGATAAAACAAAAGTTTTTTTGTTGAAATGAATATATTTCGTAGTAAAATTGCTGTAAGTTTGTATTTTTATTATTGGTCCTATTTTGATGTGGAAAAAGTTGCGGGTACATCTATTATGTCAAATCAGTAAGTTTGCTCAATAAGTATTCCCACTGTCTACATAAAACTTGGTCAGCTATTATTATTATATTATTATGTGTGCAAACTAGTGATATTCAGCTATACTTGTGCTAGACATGCTGATCACTGTATTATTTTCTTAAAAGTAAATTCGATATTCTTTCTTTCTTTCTTTCTTTAAAAAACATTGCCCCACACTAGGATTTCTCCTGTATCGTGGGTACAGTTTACAAACATACATGTCACATACACACACAACCAGACCCGAAACAACTATCTGTAGATCATACAAATATTTCCTTCGTGCGGGAATCGAACCCGCGACACGTAGCGCAGCGGTCGATCGCTCAACCACTGCGCCAATCGTGCCGACACTAACGTCTTAAAACTAAATAAACACATTTTGTAACTACTTCTCATGGAGTTTCATTTAAATTATTCTATTACTCGATAAATTAAATTTTAATGATTTAATTTCACTTAAACTTAAGTTACTGTATCAAAGGTTAAGTCAAAACTTAACAGTAAAGTGTCGTGATTTATAGCAAGGAGCCACTTCCTGTCTCTTTTTATATTTTGATAAACATCAAATGCGTCAGTAGAACCGTCCGGGTTTTTAAATGCTGACGGTATCACAGTAAGTGGACTAAGTTACAAGAAGAAGAAGAAGAAAGAAGAAAAATTAGAAAACAGTAGATTAGTATTTTAAAAGTATCTTACAATAGACTGAAGCAACTTTAATTCACAAAGTTCAATTACATGAAATTAAATGTAAAAACTAATGAAGTTTGTGATTATGCATACATTAGAATATTAAAAGTTGGTAGGCAAGTATAGAACTTAAAAAATAAAAATAAAAATGAAATGTTAGCCGAATTTGCTAATACACTAAAAGGTAACTTCAGGTAATGAATCGCAAGTCTTCTGTGTTTTGACATCCAACATGCGAACGCAAAATCAGTTTGTCAACCGTAATGATTATGGTTATATTCCCTTAAGACACTTATTGTAGCAGAATAAAACCCATGTACAACATTATATTTTGGTTTGGGTTACTAAGAATTAATTTTGTAACTATTATCATTTAGTAAGTACCTACATATTTCATTCAGTATTTTCATTTCATTGAGTAAGTAATTAGGTACTCGTAATATTTGAAGGCTAAAAAGAAATTCTTTCAAAATCGCTACCGCTTATCAAATAAAATCTGAACCACGTTAGCAGTCCCATCATTAAGTTGAAGGAAAGAATGTCAATCAGTTTTATTAGCGGATAAATAAAAACAGTAGCAACACGTCACAGCGGGTCGCACCACGTTCAACTATAAATTTTAACTCTAGTTAATCTTCAAACCCAACGCTCTTTTAATTTACAACTTTCATGGCTCGCTCTGTGGTTTTATTGAAGTATTTTTGGACTAATTAAAATTTTCAACCCGTTTTTTTTTTTCAAGTTCGAACTTATTATGAGATTCTGACGGACGTTATTAATTAAGTTAACTATTCGATCAATGTTAAAAGCTCTGTGTGAAGTTGAACATATTTTAGATAAATTACGCTTGGTTCTGATCTTCGTGAATAGTTCTTTATATACTAAGAGGGATGGTTTGAGATCTTATATAATAATAATTTTACGGAAGAACCGTTTACATGTTTACATTTTAGTTCATAAGAATAATTACTAACTAAATCTTTATGGTATACAAAAAGATCGTTATGAATATAAAAGAAGTGTTTTATGCGTTACAGTAAAAGTAGAATAAGGCTTTTTTTATTTGACACATTTTGGCTAACAATTATCTGCCTTCTCTTTGGATGAAATTTAACTGACGCAGTGAAATTAGTAAAATTATGTATATATTGACATGGTTTATATTTTCTTTTTTAAGAATCTACTCTTAATCAATATCGGGTACTTAGAGTCAAATTATATTTTCGTAAATAGTCACCACAAATACCGTGCAATAGGTCACGTATGGTAATCGTAAATTACTTCTTAAATCGTATCTTTTACCGACAAGCGGTTCACGTCGGTTAAATCAAGATTAAGTGCGAGCATACGGGTTGTACCTTAAAATGTGTCAACTATAAATCAAAGATTAAATAAGAAATTCGCCCCATCTAATTCTGGGCGACTTCAAAGTGAGATTTAAAAGTGGTGAGGGCTAAAGGGTTAGCTCGTAAATGTTAGCGGTATTCAAACAACCATTAAACGGTAAATCACGGCGTAAAGAGTTGTGTTTTTCATTGAAACTACCCTAATGGGAATTGTACTGGGGCAAGGAATAAAAATTGTTAAAATATATTGTGTTGAATCAGGTGAAATAAATATTGCACGTTAAAATATACCGTATTTTATTTCAACGCGAGGTCCCCAGTTGAAAATAGGCCATACAATCTCTTCCTGTGGGCATTACGAACCGATAACACATATCTATGTGTATCAAAGAAATCAGGTATTTATTGTACGTAATCGTACATACAACCAACACCTGATTTCTTTGAAGAATAAATCGGAGAAAATAATATTTTTTGATCCGTCACGGTATATCAGATATAAATCAGACAAAGACTCAGAGTCTATATAGACTAGATAAAGATCAGAAGATAAAAACAACAATCTTTCGTCTTGATAAATAAAACGACATTAACTATAATAGACTAAACAACGACATATCTCTGATAAAAGGACACTGACCGCGTGAACGGACAACTGAAAAGAAAATGAACAGTAAAGCAGATACTTCGTATATCAAAGGTTAATAAATCAGGCGTATTTAAATAAGCGATGTACTCAATCAAAGCGCAGTTGATGCAGGAAATGTTTTCCTGTCACAACCACACCACTCAGGAAATTAACGCTTGCATATTAAATCAAAGTTCGCACGATTTGCATCGCTATGTCTCATTAATCAAACCAGCAGCATCTAATAGAAAACAAACATCTTCATACATATCATGATTTGTATTCCACAGGTGGATAGTAATATTTTACAGAGGATGAATCATTAAGAGCCAAGTCGTATCTGCCAGCAACGACTGACTTAAAAGTTTCTTTATCAAATATAAACTTTGTAGGCGTTAAACTCGGCCGAGATAGTGGTATTCATGAAACAAACTCTGTAGATGGAACAGTTTTCTTACTTCCATAGTCAAAGCTTTTTGTTTTTGTAAAGTCTGCAGCATTTTTTATTGATGAATATGTAATTTGCTATAAAAACTTACTTGTCATTTTATATGGCCGTAAGTGGTTAACTTAGTTAGTTTTCGAAAGTTATACACAAGAGTATAGCAACAACCACATGGGAATATTAAAAAAGCTATAACAAAGTTATATTATACGATGCAGTTTTAACTTCGCATAAAATTCATTCGTTTGACCAAGAATCCAGTCAATTTTGCACACAAAAAATAATATGAAAGAAAATTATTCGCTTTTTAATATCACAAGACAAAGAAAACATAAAGGTATAAGTTTAACGATGCATAAAAATCGATTCCATAAATAATACAGTCGTTTGTTAAACTCAACATTGACCGGTATCTTGTAATGGATCACTTAATTTCGATTAACTCGACGGACCCGATATGAGAACAATACAACTCCGGATATTACTCGTTTTCGCTTTTTGATCGTTTTTCACATTATTTTCGATACAGCCCCGGCAGTGGCGATCTTAAACAAATAGTTACGCGACCAACGTATAATGAACTCTTAAATTCTACAGGTGAACCCTTCCATGTTCGCAAAATTTGAATAGAGGAAGAGGAGGGGCGGGTTAATACAAAATGGTGTTGGTATGTTTGATGTAGAATGCCCCTTCGGCCTTACAGCGATGAAGCGTATCGTTCAAGCTTGTGCCCATTATTTTAATGGCCAATCAATATATTCCCTATAGTTACACAACATATTTCACGTCGGTTATACAGAGGATATACTAATTAAGTTTGTTTGAATATTTGCTTTGTAAATTGTTTGAGTTCAGCCGTTATTAAGACGTTGTTTGTAGTATCCTAATTTTCTCGTGCGGTTATAGGCTAACAAGCCCCATTAGAAATATCTGATCAGGAATTTCATATAAATATGGACGCGTTATCTAGGTTAAGACAATTAAATGGCTGAAGTAATTTAAAAAAAAAACGTTATTTAGTACATACCTCTTTGAACATCCATTTTTGTTTCTTAATCGTATCATCTACATAATAATTATGGCAATGCAACGTATTGACGTCTTTACTCTATTATAGTAATGTGATTCATTTGTTATTATGCCTGTAAATATTATCATTAAAGTCATTGCATTCAATTCACGTTGAATAAAATGAATTAAAAAGATGAAGCACTTTTAGACCACCCTTAATTGTTATTTTTAATATCAAAGAACAGTTTTCTAATCACACAAATGGACTTTCTCGCTTCGTGGTGTATAATAATATTATTTTATCCCCCTGTAGATGTGACACTCCTACCAACTAGCCAAACTTTTTGAAGGCACGCTTTATTTACATTTCTATTGAATATCTCTTTCTCAGTATTTTGAGGTGCAAAATACTTATTTTCAACAGCTACTATTTATATTTCTATTCTTTCCATCGATAGAAAGATAATACAAACATTTGGGATTCAAGACAGTTATGCAAATGGCATTTTGTTTTTCTGAATCTAATTGAGTAAAAAATTGTTAATTTAGGCGCCCGGAGATTGTAAACAATATATCAATTATCTTTTGAGTTTTCTTTACGTCACTACTATTAAACTGAGTTTACGATTGGATGTCATTTGAAAGACAAACTCAGGCTTACTAAAGGCTGCTGTGGTAATTATAGTATTCTTTTAAAACACAAATACTTGGCTAACTAAGCACCAGCGGTTTGATCTCGTGTCTTTATTGTCTCTAACCTGGTCATATTGTTTTACCTATACCCAACCGCTTTACTCATCCATCACCTCAAACATTTAACCGTTTATTTTGGTCTTGTTCCGATCTTTAAGCTAAAGCATCCAAACTCTTCCTCATTCATCTTGAGAAAACATCTTATCATAAGCTTTAAAGATCTCCGATTAGAAACAGAAATTGCATTTTGATAAATATCGTACTACAAAATCCCCACAGTCAAATACACAATCAAAAAACCTCTATTCAATTCATGAATTAATATCACACCCGATTAATTTATATTCCTTTATCACGACTCATTATGCCAAAGACAATTAAATCCAACATTGAGAATTAATACCATACAATTTAAAGATGCTATCGCACATCCCTGACCGCGTGCATGCATCGCGTTATGCTTCACTGAAAACACCAGCATTCTTAATTTTAAGACACTATTCATCTCACACAAATTTCTACTTTATAATTCGAGGATTAAAGTGTAATTTTATTTGAATGCTGCCCTCGCACTGAGGTACCAATGTCCAGCGTATGAGAGAAAAAAGTAAGATTCCACCATGTCTGACCATTTCCGACGGCTATTATTCTGTCTCCCTCTATATCCGTTTCCGGATGTCGCGAAAACAAAATACTGCTGCAGACAAAACTGAGTATAGGTACGTTGCGCAATTCAGGCTTGCCTAATGTTTTTTTTTTGGCAATGAATTGACCCTTTGCTGTGTTATTAAAAGGATGAAGTGGAGAGTACTCTTATTCTATTAGTGATGAAATGGATGAAACGATTGATTGTCGATGAATGGATTTTAGTGCAATTTAATAAAAAGTAATTCGATACCATAATAATATGCGGATAATTATGCCAAGCATGCTTATTTAATATTATGTAAACTGTAAGTAGGGCAATACTTGGACGAGTTGTTTATTTTGAAATTATCCCATTTAAATAATTTTATACCATTTTCAGTATATCAATATGGTTTCCCATTGGGAACGTTATTGACCTCTTGGTACGCCTTGGCATATTATTGTTTTGGTCGTAATGTAGTGTGACTCTAAGTACTAAAATATACTAGTCCCTTGTCTAATAATAAAATAACAATTTCATCGCCTACATTCCCAATAGTAATACAATACTTCATTTGACTTTTATCACCACCATGCTATAAAATAGCCTCATATATAATCCTATCTGACAAAGACATCTCTGTATTGTTTGTGTCTTTTTAGCCCACATCCTTAAAGCGCTTTCTATCAACAAAAAGTTTTCCTAAAAGACTAAACCAACTTCGCTCAACGCATACGTCAATGTATTTTAAATGTACGAAATTTTACGTTTTTCCCGCAAACTGAACGGATCGGACTAACAAACAAATGTTGACTGTAAGTGAAAAGTTTGGTTGTTTGTGCTTTTAACCGTTCTCTAGAGTGTAAAAAACAACCTATATTGACGTACGAAATAATAATTTAATTTCGTTTACATATGAAACGGCGAAGTTTGAGTAACTTCGTGCTAGTTGGGTTCATAAATCAATTACTTACTTTTGATATTCATTTGCTTTTTAATAGATTATATTATGATAAACAATTATATATAAACATTTTTGTTATAAAGTTCAATTATAGCTGGTTTTGGGACACTCATTTTTTACTCTTCATAAATGTCATATTTCCTCAATAGAAAACGTCGTAACTCCACAAACATTTTCCTAATAAATAATTAACGGCCTTCACAAGCCCAACAAATAAGATGTCACGTTGTTTACAGCTCATCGTTACCAGGTCAACGGAGCTTATAGATGAAGAAATAGAAACTAGGGAGCAACAAAACTCTTTAATTGCCACATAAAACAGTCTTCACCCTTTTAATCATATCAAAAGAGCAATCTTCCGGCCGGATGGACGGTGAACGACAATTCAAAAGCTTGTATTTTTATACCACCTTATTGTTTCAATTATAAGGGTGTGATTCGCTTGTCATGCCAATCTGTTATCGGGGAGTAATTTCGTAACTTCCACGAATAACGATGATCTATCATATTACAAATTCGTTTTTGATTTGTGAAAATCTAATTTCGTGGTTCCGTCTTTCATGTTTGTGTTACTTGTTCTTTAATCTTCCGTAAGGCTTGGATTACCTGCTTCTTTAATTAAAATAGAAGCTTTTCATTTGTTTCGATTAATGTCACATTGTTTGATACCGTATCTGGTAACGGGATTTTGTATGAACAGCTTTGACATTTTATCTGCTGGGTTAATGGATATAAACTTTTATATGTAAGAATCGTGGAACTTATGGAAGCTGATTTGAAATAAAAAGGAAAACTTTTACAAATTATTTATATTGACGCTACACCATAGCAAGACATTCATCAATTTGACGAACATCTTTCAACCGAACAGATATGATTGATTTCTGTCAAGAGGCCTGCGCTTACCACGTGTTCTACATGAATATTGTTAAGACACTTATGTGTTGCTAAATAGTTTATTCTGCAAGTAGGACTTTTCAATCATTTTTACAGTTTTTTTTTTGCTATAACTTCCTCCGTTTATAAACGCCGGAATAAACTCAGATTGCCTCTGAGTTTGTGGTCTGGTCTTGATTTTAAAGTGCAGATAAATATTCGTAAAGCAGAAATGAGTGACTACAAGCTGATGATAAAGACTATGATAACAAAAAAGATGATGACACACAGCCTGAAGCTATATTTATTAAACGGTAATATAATTAAACGGCAAGTTTTAGCATATAACGTAATGAGTATGAAAAGTAAAATATTACACTCGACACTTAATATAAAACCGGTATCCAATTTAATTACACCTCCGTCGTATAATCCTCGAGTAGCTTCAATAAATATAGGCTTCATATTAATTAGGCATTCGATTACTGCCATTAATCGACCAGTATGTAATACCTATCATAAACTCCTAATAACTTAGTGTAACCTCTGCTCCTATTATTTCCTTCTCTCTCGTTACTTACAAATAGAAATGAGACAACATAATGACTGTAAGCATATCCAATGGAAATTCATAGGCAACAGCATAATACCGTTGTTATTGCACCATAAACTTTACTTACCATTTTATCATGCCGGCTTCCCTACAATGTACGAGACATTCATATATTAATAAATATTAATATGAAGGCATTAATTTTATGAGGCCTAAGAGGTGGAAACAAACAGGAGCCAAGTGAATATTTATGGCCTTGCATGTTTCCGATGTAAAATGTACTGGATTAAGTACGCCTTTGTACTTTACCTGGCTTGAAGAATTCTGTTGTCCGTTAATGGTTTGATTTACGTGTAGAGGATGTGACTAAGGTTTAATCTAAGTGCGTATTGTAAAGGTGAGTTCAACTTTCTTATGAGTACTTGTATTTGAGTAGAAGCTGATTTTGTTGTAAGGACTTTTTGACGTATATTTCTATGATTTTCTTGATATTCTTTTTGTAAATGTTATTTCGTTAGGTAGGCATTGCCACAATTCTTCTACAAGCTATCACTCGTAATAACACAGAGAGATTTTTTTTTTTGTTAATTCTCATAATTAGAAGTTTGTCTTGAAACATGCTCTGTGATGACAAAGAACAATGTTTTAAAAGAGAATTGCAAAACGAGTGCTGCTCATATACCGTAAAGACAAATTCATGATTCTGTTTTACTTTACTTTACTGTAGTAAAAAAACAAGCTTGAGAGATATGCTTTGCTAGTACTAAGAAATATAAATCTTATGTTCCAATAATATTCTGTTCTTATTCTTCAAAGAAATTAGAATAAAATAACTAAGACGATGCAAAATACTTGCATGGATCACGAAGAAATCGACATTTAAATAATTTAAGCAAAACAACATTTCAAAGTCATTTTTATGAAGGAATAACATGAAAAAATAATTTTTAATATACCTATCAATAAAAGGGGACGAGGCTAAAGTTCCGTTGAACTCCAAGAAAAAGAATAACGATGATATCCATAACTCAGAGGCTATAGGAGTAAAGAAAGTAAACTAAACAAAAATAAAAGGCACTGTTTGTGAATCGACTTCCAAGTTTATTTTCAAAGGGCCATAATCATCGGGAGGCGAACTTTATTACATTTTACGAGGATACTTAGATGTGAAATGTAAACATTGGCACGGGGGGAACATGCAAAGTGTAAACAAATTAACGAACGAGATACCTCCTTGTATTTCATATAAATTGATGCGTAAACTTCCTTTTGATTTCTTGTTTTTGCGATGTTGATTATTCGACGTTATTAATTGAGTAAACAGTCTGTTTTTAGGACAAAATACACCTTGGTTTCTTTGTTGTTTTACTGATTTTATTTTATGAAATAACGATGCCTTGTGATCTTTTAAAAATCAAGGTTGAAATTTTAAGGGCTGCTTATATTTTACCTTCTGTTTATATAATTTTTTTTCTAAACTATCTCCTAGAGCTTTCTTCATATTTACCAACACAATAAGCCGTATAAATCTAAAAAAAAAACATACAAAGAAAAAAAACATCCGTTCTCTTGTCTTACCATCCTCGGTAATAAAGTCATCTGCACATTATGAGCAAAAAATATTAAAGCAGAACATTTAACATCTCCGTCCATGTGTCGAGTAATAATAATAATAATAAAATAATAAAATTTATTTAAAAAACTTTTACAAAAGGAGTACAACTAGTCACAATGGTATTAATAGGAAAACCCTTAATAGTTAAATTAGTAGCTAAATAAAACTAGTTTATTACTAAAATATATTAATAAAAAAAAAAGTGCAATAAATGTTAACGGTGGATAGGAATTAAATGTAGCGCTGCCTGATCTAGGTTTATTCAAACCTGTGTTTCAGGGCATCACTTTACGATGTTTTATACAATGAGAGAAAATATTTATGTTAAAACTAATATAAACATATTTTTCCGACGACTAAGCATTTAGATAGAAAAATTAAAAACGAAACTATACAAGTATACAAAATAAATACTTACGTTGTAACATGATCATTTCAGAATTTCTAGCATTTTTTCTGTGTCTGTGTAATTTAATTTCACTAAAAAATCTGTTAAGATTAGTCTACAATTTTTATAATTAACACTATATATTTTTAGTAATGTATTTAGTTTGTTATACAAAAAAGGCCCCAAAAACATATAAAATCTATTAGCAAAAGCATGTCTAGTTTGAGGCTTTATGCAAACCAGATCTTTTCTTCTCTTGCCTGAAGGCACTGGGTCAAAAGAAAGTTCAGTGTGCTGGAGTAGTACGATGTTCAAGATAAATAATTGACGTACTGTTAGGACCTCGCATGCTATGTAAAGCTGGTGTGTGGGAAATCTAAAAGGGCGATAAGTAGCTACCTTTAGGATTGCTCTTTGAGCACGTTCTAGAGGTAGTAAAATTGACTTTGCAGCACCACCCCAAGAAGTTATGCAATACGCTAGAATGGATTGGCACAAAGCCAAATAAATCTGTTTAATTAATTTGTAGTTAGCTATGTTACGTAAATTCTTAAAAATATATATCAATTTTCGCACTCTAGTGCATAGTGAATCGATATGTTTACGAAAATTTAGATTTGTGTCAATCGTGACACCCAGATATTTCATATGGTCGGCTTTAATTAAAGTAGGACAAGTACATGCAGTGTCAGCATAAGTGCTACAATCATGTGCGCGTATGTTTAGGTTAGTAAGCGGTATGTTAGTGTTACTCATTGTGAATAAAATATATTTTGTTTTATCTACATTTAATGTTAGAAGACTTTTATTAAGCCATTTAGACACAATATTAAAACCTTTCTGAGCGTGTTCATAGACCTCAACTCTTGTAATAGCGCGGAGGCGTCAAAAGATATGCAGATGTATCTTGTAATTATACTTTTTTTACATCCACGGCGAAATGGTACAAAGCGCTGACGTTTTTATGCAAAAATATGGAGATGGAGTCATTAGCAATTTTTATTTTAATGAAAAGATGTCGTTCGAGTTCAAAATGTTCAAATGGACGGCCCTTGCTTCTGGCGTTGCGTTTGGTCAGCGATTTTTTATCGCGCAACCCTAACAAAAATGCAAGGTCTTTTTCATTTGATTTATTTTTATGCAGTTTGTTCGGCAGTCGTTAAAATTAACTAGGAGACTAAAAAGGTGTTGTTAATAATTGCAAATTGCTTTTATGTATAAAAATTGTGGATATAAAATTGGATTTTGGTAACGTATTGCAGTGCGACTTTGCTTGCACAGTAAGCGAGGGTCGCGGTATTTAAGTAGTTTTATTTTTGTCTAAATTACATATATTGAAGACGACTATCACTATAATATAAGCTCTCTTGACTTCGATGGTCAAGCCATGTTAGAACGTAAAGAATAAGAAGTATTTGGTAGATCAGGCAAAGTTTTTCGCAGGTAGGTGTAAAAATAAACATTACTTTCATTTTAGATGACTGCATATCTTTTGACTACCTAAAGTAAGTAATATATAGGCTAGGCAGTGTTGTATTACAACGAGGCCATTTTTAAGACCCATATTATACAACTGGATATAATTCCAAACTCAGCGCTGCTACCAAAAAAGAATAATTTTCGAACAGAAAAACCCAATAACACTTGGCCTGACCCAAGGATCTGACCCAGCACCTCAGGCTCAGAGCTGCCGCGCTAGCATCCAGACGTACGAGGCAGTTAATAATTATCTGTTCTTAACATAACAGTAAATATTTTTACCCACGTCATTTTACTCACGAATGTGCCAGTGCCACTACTGTTTTTATTCCTGTCACTTAGTGGTTGTATTTTTGGTGGCACAATGTTATTCTAGCATCCCGACGGATGCGTCCTCTTAATTTCCAGTAAATCGTGGAGCTCTTTAGATGGCCTGCATCTGAATAAACATTCGTAGAGGCGTGATTAAGGGTAGATGTGAAGCGGCGACATGTTAGATTAAATTTGTAATGGGTTGTGATAGTGTTAAGTGCGACTAAAAGTCGTTACAAATGGGTTTGGTTGGTGTGGCATTGTGATTTAGTTTACAGGCTTACAATCCTATTCTTTATCGTCTTTAAACGACGTTTATTTACTTCTACGTGCTTATTTGACTTTACATGTGTATTAAACAACTTAGCCTTAATAATTTTGATTTGCATTTTCATTGAAATATGTTTATATTTAGCAGCCCTTTAAAAAAATCTCTCAACAAAATAACCCTATTTTTCTTCTAATTTTATTCCATATTTTTAGCACTACTGGCTCCGTAATTTATCTATTTTTTTTTTTACAGAACATTGGACTGTCGCGCGTATGTGAGCAGCCTGTCGGCAGCTAGTGATAATCTCATCGATATATCAAGAGCATTGAGCCGTCCGAGTCGAGTACCATCAACTTTACACGGGAAGTTAATAATAAATTAATACTCAAATATTTTTGTATTTAATTAATATTCATGATTACAGAAAAAGCGGTTTACAAATGCAAATATTCTCATGAATAAACACCCAGACTCGAAACAACTATCTGTAGGTCATACAAATATGTTCCGTGAGGGAATTGAACCCGTGACACATCGCGCAGCAGTGATCGCTCGACCATTGCACCAACCGTGCTGTCTAACTTTCTCTGCTGCTAATATGATACACCAATCACCTACCTGTTGACAAACGTGGTGATGATAGTTCTTTTTATTTCACTCAAGTTCACTGTAACAATCTATGAGAAGACCAGCATTGCAGTAGTTTACAAACCAATAATTATGAGCTCATCCAGGTACTTAATAGTGTCAACACTATTATCAGTCTTACGGATATATAATGAGGCCATACATTTAAAAAGCAATGTCCTAATCTCATCCAGCGAGACTAACTTATGACTAAGCTAGAATTTCGTCACTCAAAAATTTGTCCAGGGTTGTCATAACTTGGTAAATAAGGTTTCTAATAACTTTTCTTAACCTTAGCTAAAGTAGTGAGCCTTTTCGGGGCATGACTAATGTTAAAGTTTTCATTGGGAGTAAACAAAGTATAAAAATTAGTTTTACTCTTTTTTCTGAGCATAAAAATCTCTCTAGATCTTTTTCTCTCGACCTCTCACCTACTGTCTCTTTCCAGTCCATAGAAAATAGACGTTACAATATGTGTTCAAAAACTCCACTTTCTGTTTAATAAGCTTTCCCATTGCTCACTAAAAAGTAACACTTCATTCTCTGCAAGCTACTACACGCATATGAATCACTGTTGTGATTTATGCCCCGTTATTTTTAATTATGACAGCAGTACATGCATTGTGTGATAAAACCGGGCTTTGTTTCTTGGTAGTATAAGCAGTACTGATTGTTAAAGTATTTTTAAACGTGCTTAATAATATTGGCATAAACATTTCGCAGCGGTAAATGAATACATGCGTCAAAATTATAAATATCAACCAGATAATCGAACATAAATGTATTGATTCTTGAAATTTATTTCTTTACAAAAGGACACTATAACATAATATTTGTTATAACCCTCAATATTTAGGCTTTAAATAAGGTTGAAAGTACAAAAAAAGCAGCTTACACGATGTTTCTGTTTTTTTTTTCGTCTGTATTAAGTTTAATGAGCGTAAACCTGCGGATGAAAACAATACTATTAAATGTTAACATTTCATCCCTTGATAGGGTTATAGAGGTATAAAGTGTGTATTAAGAGAACATGACTTTTTCATAAAGCATTAATAATTATATAATATCTCCTACAGTATCTTGTCTCATAATGCATCGAGTTTTCACCCCTTTTTACACAACACCGAAGGCCTTCTAGCCTCCTGCTGATTTCAGCTTGATTTCTTTTTTATTATTTACTTGACAACCCTATTTACTTAGACGAAAAGCGTCAATTTTCGGCCAAACACGGCATTTTAGTGGCACTTTACTTAATAACTGATTTCATTAAACGCCTCGTAAGACTGACTCAAGCACTGTAGTGCATATCGATAACGAAAGCTCATTTTCGAAATGGTATTATTAAGGTATGGGTTATAGTGTGGCGATTGCTAATAATCGCTAGCGATTTCGTAGTTCCTTCACAAAAGTTTTAGTGGTAGTTACAGTAAAATATTTAAAATGTACCTATTTCCTATCCATTTAATTTGCATGTTACATTAGTCATAATTTAAAATAAATTAGATACCTATAGAAAACTCTAAATAAAAATACTGAAGCAATAATGTAAGAAAATATGGAGCGCTCACACTTTATTATCTTTTTAACAAGCTATATAATATTTTCTTTATAATCTGAAAATAGTACATTTATGTCGTTGAGATACTTACAAATTGATCTGTATCACGACAAAATTAACCGCTTCTAAAAATTCAAAAATACGCTACCGCTCTCAACATAGCTGCTTGCTTACAAACAAGCATCGCTCGTGAGTAACGTATCCTCTGTCCTGTATGAGACACGTATAAACACCTCACGCTGGGTCTGTGACAGCATGCACCCTGCATCACAGCTGATGACTCAGGGTGACAAGGATTATCAAAGATGTTGTAGTTCTTTAGAAATTCTATTAATATTGTTACTACTGTTGACTATGAGTATCTTGATGAAGATAATATAATATAAAATTACGCCTGTATTCCCCAAGGGTTACTAAAAAACTACTAACGAAAGGTTACTAAATTTGGATGTACAATCCAAATTTCGTCAATGCCATTATTAAACCCCATGCGATAGAAGACGAGTCTATCGCCATATATACGGCACAGTTCCAAACTCCGGGCAGTCGGCAGTACTACTGGAAAATTCAGATAATCCCAATAATACCTACTTTGCTTGGCCAGAGAATTGATCCCAAGTCATATTCAGCAGTCGCGCACGCGTGAAATGCATTCTTATTATTTTAAGTCCGTAATCCGTATTCTATAGAAACTTCTACCACTTAAAGCCACATATGAATCGTAAGAATGAATGAATGTTTTCTTTACGGGATGTATCTATCAAAAGTTACTCATGAGTCATGTTCAATTGACGTAGTGCTTTTTATACGTCTCAAACAAAATATAAGTACCTTTTCAGTTGTACGAAATAAACAGCTTTCATACATACATTCTGTGTAGCGTTACGCTTTGCTCGGGCTATTTCAAAGGCCAGCAAAATTCATGTCAAAATGTTTGAAAAGTGTACCCAAAAGCATCAAAACCCTGCAGGAACTTTTATGCGAAATTTAATGTTGCATATTTAAAAGCTGGCTCTGTTAGTGCAGGAGTCTGCATACTTGCTTGTTGTTCAAATTATTTTTTTAAGTTCGCTGATTGTCATAGCATAAACAGATTTTTTTGCTTTAGTTTTAGGTACTTGTTATTTATATCTGAGCATTTTTCGATCTTTTTTATCTGTTTTGCAGCAGTGTCTATTCTTCAGTGTTAACATATATCAAGAGAAACACCAAACCATAGTTTATTAAAAATTATATCTAAACAGCTTTACAAATAGGTATTTATTAACAGGTGATCATTTGATTGCACATCATAATCAGTATCGTAAAATCCCAAAAACATTAATGTACATTGGAAATAGCTGCAATGAGTTAATTGTTTCGAAAATAGTACAATAACATACAAATAAGGAAGGACTTTAATTCCTTATACAACTTTAAATTAGAACGATATCAGCTCTTGGTCTACCTATGCGATAATAAAAACCCATATCAGACTGACATGCAAACATTTTTCGTACTACACCGCCGTACCTACACACCCGTATCGAAAACCATTCCACCGTTGTAATTCGTATACAAACATGAAAATAATGAAGTCCCTCACTAAATGTATTAACGTGTAAAACAATGTTATTTCTGCTATAAAATACGTCGAGTTATGAACCTATAGGTAATGTTCTGAATTTTGAAATCGTGTTTCCTTTGGTGATAGTAGAAATTGTCATTAAAGATATTTCATAGCTTTTCTTAATGCATATGTGATAATTCTTAAGTATGCCTACAGCAATCTTGAAATATAATCGACACGAACGGAGCTTGGACTGGCGACCTCTAGCGTTCCATGCCAATGTTTTGCTTGGTCTTGTTTAGTATTGCTACTATATTGTAAGTTGGAAAAAGACTGGGCGGTTGCTAATGATAATTAACTTTGTAAGTATGTCACTGTCTTGACTATGAAGCCAATCGCGAGTTTAAATATCTTCGAGATATGTATTACTTTTGGCAAAAAACACCGTCTAATATATTTTGGTCCCAATGCTACTTTGATCAGCGTGTTTTATTCTTTGTACATTCTTCTCATATACTTCAACTATATATTTATTGCGTGTGTGTTGCGTTTTATTTTTTCATTTCTTGGAATAAAACCTGAATAAATATTTAACGAAGCCAAAGCAGCACTTTTGTTAAAATCACTTCTTTACCCACTCCACTTGAAATCATTTCTATTAAACCTATTATGATTCGGTAGCTACCATTGTTTGTATAAAACAAGACATTTCATACATTACCCAAGGTTCCCAGCAATATCTAGTTAAAGATGACAATCAAAACATCCATATCATCGAAGCTAAAATCACAAAGAAAGCATCTAACGAAAGTGTCCCTTACACAAACGTTAATGGAATGGAATGAAGAACAATAAGAAATCTGATATAAGACTGTACGAATGTTATTTCAATAGGAACGTGGTTCAGGAGTATTTGCTTTCCCTTACGTGTGAATTTTCCGATATTATACACTCTGTGTAAGTCCCCACTGTTCCGTCCAAAGAGTTTAGGCGAAAAAATACACTGACGGAATATTGCAGGAAATTGAAACCTGAATAAATATTAAAAGAAGAGCTATTCGTACTCTGACTTTTTATTTGATGAGTCACTAAGGGCGGATTTCTCATTTCAAAATTATGAAGTTGACTTACAAATAGTTGTTCCAAAAAGCTTGATACATAATTAATATTGCTAACTTTAAGAAAGATTATTTCAGTATAGAGAATACTTTATTTTGGTTAAGTAAAAACGATTTTTTTCATGTTATTCTTCTTTCGTGTCTGCCGTCTTTCACACAAGAATTGATAGCGCTGAGGTACCCGAACCTTAGAACGGATCTGTGCACCGCAGTATCGCTACTGAGCCTCAATTAGACGTTCAATTAGCATCAATAATCTATAATCCGTCTGGACTTTAAAATGACCTTGACCCCTGAGTTTGTGTTTCTTCTCAAGAATAGTCATGTCAGTCAGGAAATGCCGACGCCATCTAGTTTGAAAAAGACGTGTAAAAGTGATTGAAAAATCCTAATTGCAAAATAAATAGTTTCATTTCATTTCAATAACCGTTAGTGACAGCACCTAATATCATTGTACACGATATTGCTATTTTTGCCAAAACTATTATAATTTTAGACATTTTGCAAATAATATCACAACTTGCAAATACGAGGACTTTGTGTCAACTATAAATGGCAAAAGGTTACGGCAAAATAATATTTAATTATACAAGTGCTCAGAAACTTTTTACTTTGTGACTTAAAACTTTTATGGTTTTACTTTTCATAAATATAAATATTAATTAGGAATGTTGAATCAATAACTTTAATTATATTATTATAGTATAAGGTATAATTTGCTCGATTTTGATTGGTTGCATGTCAAATTAATGTTCTCATTAGTCACATATCGATTGGTATAAGCGTTTCATCACCGTAATTACGCGATCATAAAGGAGCGAATATATGTAAAGGTGTAGCCTAAGAGTAAGCGATCAGCGGAGTAATCGCTTCGGGAAAGTAATCGCTTTAAAATTTACTCTACATACTTTTTATTCTGGCTGTGGAAAAGAGGTTTCTAATAGACTGCAGTAATCAGCGCCACAGCCGTATAACTGAAAGGAAATAAATAAGTAATGTGTGAATAAAATTAAAATAGGCACCTAAATATTTAATTGAATTTTATTTAATTGAATTTTAAATTTCTATTAATTACTGGTATGTAACACGTATTGAAAACAAAACGATAAAATTAAGTAATTTTGCTATTCAAAATTGATGAATATTACGGAAATATAAATAGTTCATCAATGTTTCATTCACCAATTACCCGCCATTGTAACTCATGAAATGAAACCTGAGTTAACCCAACTTATTACAAGTAGAAACTGAATCCACACAACTGAGCTGAGTAAAGGAAAATAAATTAGAAGTGCTTTCTTGTCAAGTAGTTATAATATAAAGCCAAGTGATGTTTGTAAAATAAAATAATAGATCCGCTAGACGCTTACACCGTAACCCAACCTCACATAGGGCTGTCAAAGGGCCAGATTTAGCTAACCCAACTCGTGTAATTGCCGTCAATTTTTTTTTAATACCGGTGGCGACATGATGCACGCGGCAAGACGTGAATAGACATGTTGTAAACGTTAACTTGTAGGCACTTGTTCGCTGACAACTTTTACTGCAAACGACTTTCTGTCTGTTGTTGATTTGTTAATTTAGCGCGAACTAGGCGTTATGTGATAGACGCATGTTTATGATATTATGAATTAATCCAAAATAAGATATTTTACGTAATGTAAAAGAAATGAAGGAAGTCCAAAATACGTTAGAGTAAAACATAGATTATAGTATAAAGCCTGTATCGCCCGAAGGGTTAGGCAATAGTGTATACCCATATTTAGTTGATGCCGTTATTAAGTCCCATGAAATAGGAGGCCTAAAGTAAAACGGTCGACAAAAATCGTCTCGTCCATGTAAATGACGTAAAGATGATTGACAAATGATTTTTTTTTGTGATAGCAATTTTTCATACAGTTTGATAGACAGCTTTTTTTGTGATAGCAATTTTTCATACAGTTTGATAGACAGCTTTTTTTGTGATAGCAATTTTTCATACAGTTTGATAGACAACTGATGCTCCAAAAACGGCAATCAGCAAATTCGGGCAATTTTGAACAGACAAGGTAGTGTGGAAATTATTTTACCTTTCTAAATAAATATACATTCAAGATTGATATCTTTGTACCAATAATTCTCAATTTCACAGCAATCTAGCTGCTTCACTAAAACTCACAAAAATATCATTTTGGTTAGAAGAGATTAAAACATAAAATTCCGCCTATTTGTAAAATTATCACAATTTTAATCACTTCCAGAAGGCCTTGCACGAATGTTTTGACGTCTGATATCGTAGCCGTATCGTTGACGTACGTGAATTTTGAGTTGGATATATTCGTACGGGACGAATTTTTTTTTTTTTTATTGGAGACTTTTCATATCTAATTATGAACAAATCGTGTTTCACGCATAAAATTAAAGTAAAATATTCGTGCTAGTGATGCTTAGCTACCTACTTATTGGATTTGATTGTTTTTTTTTAAGCTCTCAGTACGTTTATTTTATTTAATAATATACTGTCATCGCCACCGCCCAATACTTTATGAGAACTTGGTACTCAAGCTCTCATAAATTATTATTAAAACAAAACTCCTTAGCATAAAAATTCATTTTCCGCAAACAAACACGCAAAACAACACAATTTTGTGCTCAATTAATAAATTAATATGATATTAACATTGTAATACGCAAAATAAACCATTTGTACGTTATATCCAGCCTAACGGGATTCAAAACACAAAGGGATTTAGATAACCCCTCAGTTATTATGGGTTAATATTACTTGTAACAGTAACACGGCTATGTAATACCTAACGATTCATCCCTCATAAATTTTAATTAAACATTTGATACTCTACGGCCTCTGTGGCATAATCTACTTTAAAATTAATAATGTTCATATTTATTTAAAGCATTGTTGTTGATACATCGATGATTATAGATTATATTAAGGTACGGTTCATTTTGATTTGTGTAAGATGAATTCGTTTTTGGTTTAAAACAAAGTTATCAAGCAAATAAATTATAAACTTAACATAACATAGCATCACGATTGTGTTCCGCGAAGGGTTAGGCAGTAGTATTGTAAACCCAAATTTCGCCGATGCTGTTGTAATAGGGGGCGAGCCTAACGGGCACAGTTCCAAACTCCGTGCTGCTACTGAGAATTGCACAAACAGAAAAACCCAATAACACTTAGCCCGATTCGGGAATCGAACCCAGGATGCCAGTCATTTAAATAAAACCTAAACAAATTTAATAAGTAATAATAATAATTAAATTGGGCACGGATACTGAATGAATATACTGTACAATAGCCACCTTTCCATGATTATTCATAATTTTTTCATACCAACATGAGATAAGTATGTTACTACATAAATTTTATATATACCTAGATATAATTATATCCTTTAAACGTAGTTAACAATTTGATTAGTTAACCATGTTACCTTACGAATAGGCAACCATCGATTAGCCAATTAGATAGAAGATTTACGAGTCGCCTGGAAACCTGTTTATCTTACAATAGTATTTTTTTGAATAATATTTATAGCTCTAGATTAATACGTTAGCTGCGGTTATCCCCGAAGCTAACAAGGGTATTATGGGTCATTTTGTCCAAACTTCAAAAGGCCACCTACGGATATAATGAATCAAATTGACGGCCACCCGGACTTTGAAAATAGTTCACATAGAAACGGATGATACTTTTTTAATCCTTCGTAAATATAGTTATTTAATGCCTACAGCTTATCGATTTACAAACTTCTTACTTTATTTGATTAAGTCACGCTCGCGGTACGTTATAAAAATGAAAATAAAAAATGAAAAAACGTGATCGCCGTATAAAATTCCTCGTGATTAAATTGTGAGGTTTTATGCCTTTCATTTCACTTTCGGGGCAAGATAAAAACCGTAAACGATAATCACTAAACGCGATAAAGCTCACGAATCGAAAACTAGAAAATGATTCGATGTAGGCATATTGTTTGTAAATACGGTCATTGTCAGTTCTGATTAAATACGCTGCCGAATAATAGCTCGTCGACCTTCACCCAGTAAAGTGTACGTAACAAATAATAATACCGGTTACTATTGAAACCCTTGAAATAATAACATAATTTCCTTTGCAAAACATGATCTGATTTAGCCCTTGTAACATAACACGTGCCTTGATCATATTGCTACCAATGCAACCAAATTTATTACGATAAACTTCAAAGAATATTGCATCGGAATTTTTCACTTTATGTCTTACGCAATAAATGCGCAAATACATGAACACGAGTAGTCAAGTACGGTCTTTTGAAGTAGTTTGCTATATCGTCGTGACGTAAGCAGGTAATATTGGCTCGCAAGCATGGAAGTTTTGATGTGGCGTATTAGCTTGCAAATATAGAACCCATACAAAACACTTATTGATCGAATGTTAGTCGGTGCAAGTTGCAAACTGAAATTTATGAGCTAGCAGTAAGTAAGAGCTCTTCGGATCGGTTACTTTGCTTCAGTTCACTCGGCTTTGTTTATTGCTACCCTCAGATACCGTCTTGCGCTTATGAATATTGATAACGGAGTTGCTTACAGTTCAAACTTTTAGAAAGAGCGATATTAATATTGGATAGCTGGACGCTTTATTCGCTTCCTTTTTGCTATGCCTGCCGCCGCCGCCGCCGGCGTTAGTTTCAATTCTAAGAAATATTGGTCGGAGAATAATTTAGTTTGTACATTTGTGAATTATTAAAAACGGCAAAGTAATTAGTGGAAGTAAAAAAGGACTGAATAAGACAATGGACTGCTTTATTTATTCATTGTTTCCCTTTTTACTTAATGGTACTGAAAACATTTTTCTATGTATATAGATACTTTACCCTGCAGTACTTTACAGGGGAGATAATAATATAACAGTTGTGTATAAGTGGTAACTGTTTGATAAATAATCTACTAAAACCTATTATCCCTTTCTATCTACCATCGACTACTTAATTATATTTTATTCAACATGCACTTACTACCCCCCTGTCTACTTTGCTTGCAACTCATGAATCTGGGTGGCGGTTTACTAAAAGAACAATATTTTTTAGCTCTTTGCTTAATAACCAAAGAAATACAGTTTGAATAGGTTGATATTAAAATTACAGAACGAAAACATTTGTAATAGCCATGAGATAAACAGGAAAAATTGTAGTTGTATGTTTGGCGTGACTATCGGGTAAACTAACAAAAATTGGTGTAAAAAAAAGGTTGACACATATTTTTCTTTTATTTGGGAAATTATACCTAGCATTAATATCAACTAACACCTCAGAAAAGTTAACATTGCCAAGCATTCGCAGTTCATCTTGAAACTGAACACGGCAGACTCTAAGAGCAAACTATGGTAACTCAACAAGAATAGACTCGAGATATTTGAGTTGTTCAAAATGTTATCTAAATAGATATTGGATTAATCCTATCTATTGATCGCGCTACTAATATATTCTGATTCAAGTACCCTTGTTAAGTTAGTTGATACCAACCCTTGCCGTACGTTGCTATTTCATTTGATCTTGTTGGTTTCATCAAATATTTAGGTCGGTAAACTTGAGTGAAACATAGAGATGCGCCGAGGAAGTTCAGTGCTGCATCGACTTTTAAACGCTTCGCTTCTCAGCGCTTCGATCCGGGTAGTGCAAACAAAAATGTTTAATCAGTTTTAAGAAATTCGTTCAGTCTAGAACACTATTTGTTGAGGTCTCGTAGGAAGTTAAAGGAGTCTTTGACACGATGCAATGTTTACTAGTTTTATTCTTGTTGTAACTTTTTTTATCATATATATGTACCTTACTAATAAATACTGTATCAGGTTATATTTATTACTATAATTAACGGCAATTTACACTTAATAATTTTGATGTATTAGCTTGATATAATTTTATTTCACGTTCTTAGTAGAGGGGTTATAAAGGAAGCTACGCATAACAATCAGTCTTAGCTACGCATAACAATCAGTCTTGACTATTCTCTATGGTCGCGGCAATTTCTTATGAAAATAATATATAAAAATAAATCACTACTGAGTTACATAATTTAATTATTAGGTAAAAATGTAATATTCATAGATATTCATATAAACTTGCGTTTTACATTACGGCATTATTTTTTTATTGTGCTTAATGTGGCTAGAGCAAACAAAAAAATCTTCAACTTAACTTTATTACGGAATAAAAGTATGATGATAGTATAAATCAAATTAACATACGAGTATTTTCTGTGCCTCTATTTATAACCCAACGTTAAACGCATGCAATGATACACATTCAGCAATCATACTTAACTTATTTATCCACTCCATTCATTTATTTAACACTTAAGTTTGCGTGCAAACAAAAATCTTAACCTGTAAACGCGGGAGCGCTCAAATTATTTAAGCCATCTGTATACCAGCAGGTTGCTGGGATCTTTATTAACCCAATTGCTACATTTGCATTTGCATAAGGCTATCCATGTGAGGCCCAATTATGAACTCATCGGCCCAAATTACGTTTTAAAACAAATAGAGGGTTGAATAGCTCTACATAATGGTGGGTTCATTATCAAATGTTATTCTGTTCATAAAAATAACACTCATGCTTCGTTTAGTGGAAGCAAATCATGGATAATGGGAGAGAATAACGTTTACTTTAGCTATATCACAATTTCGTAGAAATTCTCTAGATTGTTTTTTCTAATAGATTGTTATTTCTTTTTTAATTTTACTGCCAAGATAATAATTATTTTTGTGATCATTAAAATAAAATAACACGTGAGAAAATTTAAAGCTTAATGTGAATTCTGAAAATAAACAATAAAATACCGTTCCAGAGAAACAAGTTCAAAATGCTCTCATTTATACTTAAAAGCATAAATGCAACTATTATTACAGTCATAGAATCCTAAGTAAAATCAGTTTTATTATACGAAAACTATAAACAAACGGTCACGAGACATAACTTCAGTGAATTCTCACTATTTGGGCACGACTAATGCTTTTAAAAGTTAATAAAAGGTGCAGCAGTGCTATTCAGTTGCCTCATTAAAAATATCACACGGGGAATAAAAATAAGGCTGGTGAGTATAAATAACCACGACCTCCATATAAATCTTGGTTTACAGTTCGCAGGGTTGTCGAAACATTGCCGTTTTTATTTGGCAATGGTTGGCAACGTGTAAGGCAATCTAAAAAAGTCGACTCTAAACATTGCCCATATTTTTGTGCGCTACTGTGTAAAGGAAATATATGTACTAAAGTTAAATATTTTTTAATCCAAGTTTTTTTTTATTATATTTACCTAATTAGGCACTTCAATAAATTCCTACCATCTGTGCTTAGTCTTGAAACTATTAAGGTAAAATCTCATCATGATATTTATTTTAAAATTAATATCAGATGTGCTAGAAATTACATATAAATTATTAATATCAACTAAAATTCTTAATCTACTACATTCGCACATGTCTGAGGTTAACCCAAAAACGCTGGTTCGTCAACCCTCGCCGACATAGCTTGGCTACCCGCAATGAATACTCGAGTTTTCTGCCTCAACTGTGGGGTGGAAATGTACGGCAATATGGGAATAAAATCCTGGATTTAATCTTCGCACAAGTCGCCGTTTAATCTTGCAGTAGATATGGCAAGGCTTAATAATAAATGTATACGCGATCACGTTAAATTGCATTGTGGGAGTGTTGTACCCTTAGCTGGCATTAGAGGGTTATAGTAAAACTTTTTGTTCATTATGAATAGAGACGAGTATTTGTTAGATGTTATTTTACAGAGTCAATTATGTTGAGCAAATACATCAAATTATGTTTGATAAGGATGATTAATAACATTATTAATTCAAAGTGCCTTCGTTACGATTAACAAGGATGGATGACGGTTCATGAACTGAATGTCTATAATTTATGTGAGACGGTCGGTTATCTTAACCCGCTATTCATCCTCATGTTAGTGAGAACAACTGTTAAGCTTTGAAAAATAAAAGATAATAAATAAAGTTTAAGAAACAAAATTTTAGATCTCAGAAGATGTGGCAGATATCTCAAAATTGACTAAGACAAAAATAAAATGTTTGCTGGATGTACATATCCGCAAATCATTGTGTTAGAATAAGAGAGGATTTTTTTACTTGCTCAGTCATTGGTGACCGTTTACGTACTGATGATTAAATAGAATACAAATATTTATTCGCCAGAAGGATACGTGTACCTACCTATTACAAATGAGGTGTTAAAGTATATGATGACTATGTATGTACATAATTGATTAATTTATTCAGAGACTTTCGTAACATTTAGAGCTCTGCCCCAAATACTAAAATTTTAATTCAAGTGTCTTCATATTTCTGTTTTGAAGAGCTTTTTTAAATGGTTTAATTAGTGCGTACCTACTATTGGCGGCACGGTTGGCGCAGTGGTTGAGAGGGTGACTGCTGAGCAACGTGTCGCGGGTTCGATTCCCGCACGCAACAAATATTTGTACGATCTACAGATATTTGTTTCGGGTCTGGGTGTTTGTGTATGTGAATACACACCGTGCCTCGGAAAGCACGTAAAGCCGTTAGTCCTGCGCCTGATCTCTCTCCGGTCGTGTCGGATTGCCGTCCCATCGGACTATGAGAGTGAAGGAACAGAGAGAGCACCTGTGTTTGCGCACACATTTGTGCTCTATAATATCTCCTGCGTAGTTGGCTAATCTCCGGTGAAATTGGCCGCCGTGACCGAAATCGGTCAGGAGGACATCATGATTATTACCTACTATTTTTAATTGTCACATGTCACTAATGGCACGATATGTGGAAACTAATTGTGACTGTATCCATCTGTCTGTACCCATATTTTATGCAAGATAAAGAATTTTGAATTTTGATATTTAAGAGAAAATAAATTAACCAAACTTTTTGCGACAAGACATTGAATAGAAAAATCAAAAAAGAAGTCATCCTTACATGTAATGCGAACATAAAAATATAAACACAGTAGAAATAGTGGATTTCTAAGGAAAAAAATATCCGATTACAATTCGTACAAAAATAATGAACCGTATTCATTTATTTAGGTGCGTTTGTAAGGGCGAGCTAGTTTGTTAAGGCAGCTAAAGCCTCATTATTTAGACAAGTTAATAAGAATTCCTAAGTCGCATTTACGTCAAGACAAGACGTAAGCAACTCCGTTAGACATTAAGCTAAGAAAAAAGAGGATTAAATGAAATAAATCCGGAACGAATGCAAGATTTAGAGAATTATTTGATTTCGTGATTCAATATAACCTATCCAATATAAGGCTAAGTGTTATAGATTTTATTTCGAATAAAGATTAATTCAACGCCTGTTAAAAAACTTTTTTTATAAGAGCAAAGTAAGATTAAGCTAAATTAAAACGTTCATAGCTCTCGGTTCAGAAACACAAAAATAGTCAACTAAATATTGAAAAAAATATTATTAAATACCAACATAATACAAGTGGTGTAAAATTATAATTTGATAAATACATTAAGAAATTGGTCGACTTATCTTCCTATCAAAACGTATTATCGATCCTCCTCAACAAATCCTCATTTAAATAATAGGTACCTTCTATAAAACCATACATCAACAATCAAATTGCATCAAACCGAACAACAAAATCAAACAAATCATCGAAGCTATTAATAATATGAAACACAAACGAAGATTTGTCAAATAAAATCATCATACCATTCTACGCCTACGTCATCGGCAGACAATGCTCAATTACGTCTGCCACCTACTGCTTCAGGATTGGCTGCGTGTTCAGTGAAATGAGAAACTTTAATAAATGTTGGCTTATTCATCATGAGCTGACAACTCGCTGCTTGTTCGTTTTATGAATTTACGAGGTAACGTTTAAGTTGATCGTGTTGAATAATATGAATGTTGAAATCATTTTGTACCGTGAAATATTTTTTCTTAAGTTCGTGTAGTGCTCGGCAACTTTTTCTGTATCGTGGCTACAGTTTGCAAACTTTTACATGACATGGTCCTACCGAAACCTGTAATCCATACACATTTTTGCTTCATGCAGGAATTGAACACGTGACAGGAAAGACAGAAAGCCAATTGCTTAGCCACTGCGCCGAGTGCGTCGTCGTGCGATTGTCGTCTTATATCACTTCTGGGACTAAATATGTTTTCCTAAATAGTATACGTGCAACTGTATTATAATTACGAAGTATACTAACACTGCAAGTAAAGTCCTCTAAAACCAATAAATCGACACTCGATATCGTGATTTGTAAAGAATTAACTTCAAAATGTCAACATTTATCTCGAACGTGAGATAAGTTAAAATTAAATCGTGCGCGCTTCACCATTTTAAAAACTCGTTGCAGTAAAAAATAACACAGAAATTAAGGATCATATTACTAAAATCCATTAGAGTAACTAATAAAAATAGATGCTCACATGTAGGGACGGCTCTAAAATCAGTCATTCGAAATAAAAAGGTGATAAAAGGAACTTTACTGATCGTCCTGATAAAATTGGTAAATCAAATGGTTAGTTCTGTCTGAGTTATTAGAGAAGGAATAAAGGAAGGTGGTCCATTTAAAAAAGGTAATGCGAATTGATTACTGTACAGTATCGATAAAAAATAAAATATATTTATAGCCGACTTTGACCGCCTAATTGGTCTAGTGGTCGCAAACGCGACTGCTGAGCGTGAGGTCCTAGGTACGATTCCCAGGATGGGCAAAGTGTTATTGAGTTTTTCTGTATGGAAATTCTTAGTAGCAGCACGGAGTATGGATCTGTGTAGCGGCATTATTCAACTCAGGAAATCAGATAGACGATGATGAAAGAACTCTTTGGGCGGTAGTTTACATATCGACAAATCCAAACTAAATAAATGCGAAAGTAATTTGTCAGTCTATTTGTTATGTAGTATATTGTAATGAAATGTTACAACCAGGTAGCCTGGGGCTTTGAGAAGGACATAGGATATTATTTTATTAAAAAAAAAAAAACTTTTATTAGATATTAAATCCAAAATCACACGCCGACTAACTCACGAGTAACAGCCAGTTTCACATAGTTGAACATTCTTTAATACTTAATTTCTTACTAAAATTTGTTCTTATTTAAATGTGGAGGCACATGTAAAAAATTGAGATAACAATACATAAATAAGTGAAAATGGTAAACAACTTGAAATTAAACGATTTCACAAATGCTACAAGAATGTGGTCGAAAATGACTTGATGCCATATACGGAACACAACAGTCCGTACTTAGCGCGTGGATCTGAATCTTCATCGTAAGTTTTATTCTGTTGAACTTCCAAAAATATCGAGTTACTTTATAAGGAGAAAACTAAATAGGAGATCTTCTAATATTGTGTACCTAAGCTAAAATATTTTTTTAGCACTTACAAATCTCTTTCATGTTTTCAGACTGCTTCGTTTTTCGTTGTTCCAGGACAAAATTGTTATTTTGTTGTTGTTAATCAGTTCTCAGTGGCCATCTGAAGTCTAAAATTATGACCAGTAAGTGGTTACTTATAACGCAAAAGAGCTTATTATAGCTATATACGATATACGAGCTTAGATGTCGTATTATTGTGTTTGCCTTTCATGTACATAAATGGCACAAGAAGATAAATAGACCCCTAAATTTAACGATTACATCTGAGAACTTTAAAAAAAAAGTAAATTTCGAAACTACTTTGTCAAAAAGTAACAATATTTATATTATATGTTCGCCATAGTATTATCCATCTATATATATCCAACATTACAGAATACGGCCACCAATCCACGGAATAAGAGACGATATCTTAAGAATCAACACGGGCCGCCCACAAGAGACATAATGTCCCGAACAAGATTCGAACCAATACAGCAATGATGGCGCATTAAATTAGCCATGTTGACTTTTATAGTCGGACATTTGTGACGGTGACAGTGAGTGGTGCCAACACGCGGACACGTCTGCTTTCAAAAGATGTGATTACACCAACAATGGTACTGTTAACAATCGTGTACTTAAAGTGATAAGTGGGAGAATTAGGAGGTCAAAGTATTGTCTCGTTTTTTGCGTTGAGATTCGATCGTGCTCTTAAGTAGGTAGTATCAGAAGGTAATTATGTATGTGCCTTAATTCATTGTAACAAGTTGATGACCAGTCTTAGTATGTCGAGATGAAGTGATTATGTACACCTCGCGAATGAACTCGTGCACTTGTATTATTATACAAGCTATCGCGCCGGCTTCGCCCGCGTGGTTTACGAACCCGTACATTTTCCCGGGATAAAAAGTCTATGTGCTATTCCAGACTATAATCTGTCTGTGCCAAATTTCATCCAGATCCGTTCAGCCGTTCGGTCGTGATTGAGCAACAAATATCTATCCTCACAAACTTTCACATTTATAATATTAGTAGGATTAATAGGATTTTGCCCTTGTATTCAAGTAGTTTCCAATCGTACATTTTACGGTACTATATGGCACAAGCAAATGTAAATACGACAAGGGCAAGGTTCTGCATTGTCACCCACTTATTTCATATTTATTGAAGTATAAGATAATTTATAAAATGTAACAGCAGATAGGTACACATAATGAAAAATATATTAAGATAAATGACAGAAAATACCAACTCAAAAATATTTATCCACTGTTCCAAAAACAGGTCATTTGTTATTCTTTTTGAAGTTGATTGCCCTAAGTAATAAGGACAAATAACGGAAAATAACGATGTCGACCTTATTAAGATGCTCGAGGAAACACATCCATGCGTTATGTTTATATTGCCAGAAAGAGTAACATTCGATACATCATTTCATAATGAAATTACTGAAGTATTCATGAAATATTATGCCTGAGTAGAACAGTTTTAAGCTAACTTATTTAGTAATTAACAGGTATAATTATTCCAATTTTAGACTGCGACTAAGCGTTTCCGCGACGAAAAAACCTACAGTTTGTCTTAATTGGAAATTGAACCCAAGATCTCATGATTTAGCAGCTGCAGTTTCGACCACTGGCCCAATGAGTCACCACTAGTTTTAAGGTTCTGACACATCATTTTACTATTACAATAAATAAAATCCTATCTATTTGTGTTGTTTAAACCACGAATTCAGACCACCCCAGGGTATCGTGGGAGTTACACAAGTGACTTGAGGATCTTATAAAAATACTTAACACCTCCTGAGGAGGTACGATGGCTGAGTGATGATGACACCTGAGTGACTACAAATTTAATCAACTAAACGATTATATGATTGTCTTAATCGCTGAAAATGTTAAAACAATATTTATGAAACGTTTATTCAACTGTATTCATCTGCGTATCAGCCCGCAGAGTTGCAAGTTTGGAAAACGCCACAATCGCATCAGACGCTGTTATTGCATCCACAAGATCCACAGAGGCTAATTATTTTCCAGTATTCTTACGGGTAAACAGGGTATCAATGAGGATTCGATAATTATATTGACCTATAATATGGTACTTATAATATACTATTAGCAGGTGAGCAAAGAGGGATGACGGAAGGTGGACCAAAGCACTATCCGTGTGGTGGCCAAGGGAATACAGAAGAATGTTATGCAGACTCCCAGCGATGGTCAGATGAAATCGTGAAGATCACAGAGCGACAGTGGATGGGATTAGCTCAGGACCTACCAAAGTGACTTAAAAAAGAGGAAGCCAGCAGTAGGTGGACATAGGCTGAATTGAGAGATAATTATTATGGCTGACAACTTGACATAACACTCGAATCAACACCATTTAATTACACAATTAAATTATTATTATGAGCATTACATTTAATAGGACTACTGCAACACTTAATCCCTTGACGTTAGAGGCAAGTCACGCTATATAAATAGCCACAACAATTTTATAGGAAATTGTGCCAGTAATGTCAATTTATTTTGAGGAACGAGCTATTTAGTTTAAAAAAAAAATGTGTTACAACAATTTGAAGTCAACTGATATCAGATAACTGCTAATTAGTTTAAAAAAAATTGTACTGCAATAATTTGAAGTCAACAGATACCTGATACTCAGATACCTGCTAATATAAGAACAAGTAGTTTATTATCTACATCATCAGCGTGAATATCAATTATATTCAGAGTATAGGGACATAAAAGCTAGTTAATTTTACATAGCTTAAAGTCGGCAACGCAATTCGTAATCACCGTCATAGTTCATTTATATTACAACGATACATTAAAATTGTGTCCATTTTAGCACGAAAATGTGTGGAAATAAACAATAAATGTATTTGCTTCCAACAGGGATTCATTATATTAAGATGCTTTTCATTACAAGATGAGTTGAAATTCTACGAAAGATATATTAAAGATATTCGGGATCTGGTGCCCCAGTTTTGTCTATTTTTATAATAAAATGTTTAGTCAAGTATAAGTTGATCATGTCCAATGGCGTTGGTGATCGCATCTTCACCCGCAAGCTCGTGTGCCTTATTTTACCATAAAAAAGTTAAGTTATGTTTAAGTTTATTATAGCTTAAAGATACTTGCTGACTACATTTATTTTTGATGTAATGACAGCCCAAATTATATTAATATTAATGGAACTTTTCCCTCTCCATAATAAGGCAATTAATATGCTCATGCGCATACAAACAAGATGGCGGTCGGTGGGTGTGGTGACTGAAGTCGCGCGCGCTCATTGGCGCTAGTTATCATTTAATTATGATTCGAATGAAGATGGCACGATAAAACGGTCGCTACTGTATTCCGGTCAGTGATTCGTCTTGTTAATGTCGTTTGATGATGTTTTTCAACGAATAACATTAATGTAGATAAGCATGGGGATGGTGAGTATTATTTTTATTAATTGTAGCAATGATAACCAAACTCTTCTTCTTTACTGTAATAAAATTCTTAAGTTTTTCCATGTCTGTGTAAAAATCAGTCAGTTGGTTTGAAAAATGTTTCGGTGTAGAGTTATTTATGGGTTAAGCTCTAGTAACAAAAATGTACCATCATCCTATCCCTCATAGAATTTTAATAACTTTTTTTAGGGCACAGTTAGTATCAAATAAATTGTTGTTTTAATGTTTCAATTTAAATCTCTTCATAGTATATTTTTTGCCTTTATTATAACTTATCAGAATGGTATCACTCATAGTATTTTAATAACCTTTTTAGGGCACAGTTAGTACCAAATTTAATTATTGCAATTTCAGTCTCTATCGTAGTTTGCTTTTATTACAATCCAGTCGATTCAATTGGATAGACGTCTTGGCTAGAACTAAGTTTGTATTTACTTAATGTAGGAACACATTTCTATGATGAATTGTACCTAATTTAATTACAGCAATAAACTTTAGCAACCTGAAAATATTCTACAAGAAACAATATCTAACATTAAAATCCTGTAATAAGAGTCCTTAAAAATTTGCTTTAGATCTCAAAAGCCTGAATATAGTAGTAGTTTCGTCGTCAGAGACAGCCAACACCGTTTAAAATATTCATTAGAAAACTATAAATAAAATAGACCATAATGAAACATGAAAGACCTAAATGAAAAGGTCATTTACCTTTAGCTCTTGTAAAATGTTTACCTTCGTGCACACGTCAACGTTTCTAACAGGCCCGAAGTTTTCCTTGCTTTGCTAGTTTTCCTGTATTATTTTAACGAATGGAGTACTTAGATATTTTTAATTGCTACATATTTATGTTCTACTAAAATAGTTTGTAGTTGGTTACGCTAAAGGTTTTAAAGATCAGGCGGCAGTTGAAAGGAAATTGAGAAACCTTTTAGAATGTTTAATGAAGTACTCTTTGGGCGCTCTCAAGATGGTCAAGAAAGAGATCTAGTACCTTCAAGTAACACACAAAATTCAAGATAAAAAATACAGCTATTTTTCAGCTTACGTGTAACAATAATTATAATATGTAAATAACAAAACTATGCTACAATTGTTTCTTTAGATGGCTGTATTATTCAAATTCACTACAGTTTGAATCAATATGCTTTTCTCAAATTAGAACACAATACTCTTTCCTCTGCCTTCCGCATTCAGTCTGCCCCACCTGCCTTTTCGCAGTTTATCGGTCTACTTGGCTGAGAGGCATTTCAGAAAAAGAGGTATGCTCTCTATTTTGGACGACTTTTTCTTCGGCGCAACCTGACCACATTCTCGTATAAGACCTTCCATGCGTTCCCATGACGTGTCCAGTTTTGCAAGATCGGTTTTTACGGGTCTTGAAAGACTGAATCATTTATGTACAATTGTACATATAGCCTGCCTGCTTTTTACGGTACAAAATTCTGTCGGTACAGATCAGGATTCTTGAAAGATCCTGCAAAAAATAGAACCGGCCATGTAGCCAGTAGCCATACTGTGTTTTATCCAACCAAAAAGGTAATTCAAGGAGTGTCTTGAGCAAGAGATATCGAAAGGCTCAAGCAAATGGTAAGTCATCCTAACACATAATATACGTGTTTTAAATGTTAAAGTAATGGGAGGCCACACATAACAGTGATCCATTTTAATTGTAATTAACGTTCCTATGAAATTTAATAATTACACAAATAATAAAAACATAATGAAACAGTAATTTTCCGACAACAGTTATGACTTAATGTCCTCTAATCGACAACAAAATTAATACCGTGTCGTGTTGTTGGAAAACGATCTCCCCAGTTAACTTATAAAAAATGTATAGGAAACTTGGAATACAGCAACACAAAAAAGTTTGTTCACGGAAAAATGCGCGCGGTTCGTTGAATATGGTTTACAGTAATGGTTTCCGAAGTATGTGCATGCAACTCTCTAACTAGATTCGCGTCATTTTGTGCCATGTACTTAGAATTCTATAATTATCATAACAGGTAGATATTAAAAAAAAAATGATTTATTTTATTAATATTCGTTGTGTGGATTCACCATAATATTACGAGGCATGTTAACGTAATCTATTATAATTTCCAGAAAAACCCGGAAGATAAATTCATTACCTACAATTACGTTTTTTTTCTACAAACAAAAGGTCTCGAAAACTCCCGCGACGTCTTAAAACAAACACTGACTCAAATAAAACGCACAAAAAATCACCACCATGAACTTTGTCAAGGTCAAAACATTTTAATCAAAAAATTGCTTCAGTTTTTTTTTCAACTCACCAAGTTGTTTCCTTCTTTTCACTTACGGAAACTTGAACCCAATTATGTGTCTTGTTAAGGTCAAAATAGCGTGTATGAATAATGGCTTAAGAAGGGCAGATGATAGGCTTGTTACCGCTTTCCAAAAACAAGGCCTGAGCCCCTTCGGGCGGAATTGATAATTTACTCGTTCGAAGGGCTATCATTAAGGTCGTTGGGTATAGAATGATTACTGGTTACATACATACGTTTACGGAGCCCAGACGGCGGCCTGAGAAGAACAAACAATGTTCCGGATCGTTAGCAACAAAATTATAACGAGGGGTTATTATGACGTAACAACGAATTCCAAATTTAAGTCCGATGATCTTTTGCAGGTGGGGTCTTGCTTTCCGGGAAAATAAAAAATGTTTAGGTAGAGTGACACAATAATTATCATTTCGTGTTCTTTGTAAAAAAAATATACATTGCTGATTTAGTAGGAAGTGGAAGTTAACTCCAAAGCTTTGGGTCAGGAAGGATCATCAATTTTATGGGTCGCTATTTTAGTGCTATTTAATGTTATTAGGGTTTATAATAAATAAACCCAATTTCATTACTACCTATCGAATAAAATATAGTACTAGACTGATACTTGAGTGCTTAATTTTCCATTTTTTCGCATTTTGTTTTCATTTCCACTTCCATAGTTTGAGAAGAGAATTGCAAGCCTGTCCTTTCGGTAGGGGTCAAGCTCGTTCCACTATCTTCAATCCAAAGTCAGCAAGACCCATTGTATTTTTATTTTATTTTACTGTTAGACATCTGATATCCTACGAATCTCACTTAACTATAAAAAAAAAATTACAACAGATTCACATATTGCATACTTCGCACAAAACACATCGTTTCTATATTGCTAACGTGAATAGCCGTACTTTTGCTGCGTTAACAAGTATAATAACAGTAATTTAAAATTTAACCACAGTTCTATTCGTAGAACCGTTCTACCTTGTTTCCTTTGGTAAACGTGGTTAAGGCTTTTTTTGCTGCACAAAATGCGCCTGAATGTGGTACCTACGGTTTTGGCCGATCTGATGACCGGCCATTGTTCGCGTTTTCGCAAAATTTTTGATGATTTTTATTTTATGGTGGATGCTTCTTGGTTATCTTTATCTCAACAATATAACCTTTATGTAAAATAATAATATAGTGAAATTTGTGTGAAACTTTTCAAAAGTTGTTAAATCTTATGTAGACTGTGGAGTGGTTTTAATGTTCATAAAACCTGATAATTATTTCGCAAATCGTTTAGAAACTTCGAGAACTTGTGATAATTTGATATAATATAATGAATATAGCATATTTTAATAAAACATAATTTTAAGAGGAAATATACTATTCTACGGCTATATATAGGTATATATATAACTTAACACAAAAAATATTTCCTAAATGAACACTTAGCCTCAAAACATGTAGACAGTCCCAGGGAAACTAAACCAAAACGGTAGCACCGATACTAAACAGAATCGAATTGAATGAACTCACTTCCTTTCACAACATTCGACCAAAGCGATTCGCATCACGTATTATATTTCAAAATCGCAACAATAACATTTCTTTCGAACATTTCGATTGTTATCACAGAACTATCTTTTATATCGTCTAATCGTCATCCGTCATTTTGTGGTTGTATCGTTTTTTCTTCCGGTACCTAATTTCATACAAAAACTTCTGTCACTCTTATCATGTTGTATTAAAGTTGATTTTTCTGTACTTCTGTGTACAACAAATTCGATTCATATTTCGTTTGCAATGTATGACACAATTGTTGCAACCGCCGGTTTCCTGTAAAGCGATACCCAGTTCGACCCTGTGGGTGGTTCCAAATGTATCGAGTTGCTTAGAGGGTTGTCACTTTGTAGTGGTTAAAGCTTGTTCAGCAGTATTGGGTGCGGCTTTTAGATGGGACAATTCAAATAACATTCCAAATTCTAATATAAATATTAACTAGTTAGGTATAGAGCTAAGTTTTTTTTAGGTTGAATCTATTGCTGATTTGATGCAATAGATTTAATATGAATTAGGTTCTTAATTTAGACAAACTTTGCATTCTCGAACATTTTGTAACTATAGTTCAAGCTGCCTTAACTATTCGTACATTTTTTATAAAATAAAATCTAGATAAAATAAGAAATCCGGTGTAATGACAGAGCTTTAGCATTGAAATTTTTCGACGTGACACTCCCATGGTCTGCGGGTGACGGGGGACGAAAGACTGCGAGGATGGTAAGAAGCCTATAGCTAAAATAAACCAATCACCATTCTTAAAAAATAACCACAGTAGATCGCACCAATGTTCGTCGAATCCCTAACCGGTATCAGTAGTTTCATGAGTACAGAGGTATACTGACACAAAGGACTAGCGCAATATTATATTATTTTGTATTATACCAATTGTCAATCGCAACAACTTGGCCTGTTAGTGTCGCGTACTTGCATTGTGCGATTTCTGGACCGAACATAGTAACTGCAACTGTCTATTTCAACTCTACGCAATTCTGCCACGATTATTTGAACTCTAATACTCTCTGATAAAGTTGTTATAAGTTTCCAGAAAAGTAAACGGTAATTTTGTTGAAAAGTTTGTTGGCGAACTAAAGCCAGCGGTCGGAAGTGGTCATTAAATTATGTATTTGGTGTATTGCAGCTGTTTGTAAGTTTGCCGTTTTTTACTCACAAATATTGAAGGTGAAGAATAATTTATTACTTACAAGACACGTTAATAATGTAGTGGATACAATACGTGACACGCATGCGCTCTTTGATTTCTAACAAAACGTCGGATCTAATATTTACGCGATTTTTCTACACTATATTTTTTTTTGTTATAGTAATACCAAAAGAGTCTTTGCTATGCTCGAACATTCAACTCTTAATCACCAACGCACGGACCAGCCGTTTCACATGAAATTCTATCCAATCTTAAGCTATAAGTAAAGTGACTATTAAGTAAGAAACTAAAGTAGGTATTCATAGCGACTTTATACTTACCTAACAATATGACTGACTGATATAGTTATCACGTACCACGTAATAATGTCCTTAATATATTATTCACTTGAATAGTTCAAGTACCTTTTGTAACTACATATTTTATTACGGTAATTGAAGCAATATAAAATATAAAATACAGTGCAAGTATTATAAAAGCTTGTAATAGTAGGCTGTAGTGGAACTGTGATGTAGTTAGTTGCACCTGTCTGAATATATTTATTACTGAGCATCGATTTACGTCAGTAGGTAGGTAGGTACTCGGAGTACTCCAAAAACCCAGCGCGACAAAGGGACCTAGAATTATACCTTGCGGGAGCCTCAAGCTCAACCCAATTTTAGAAGAATATTGATAACACTAAAATTGGTGATGGAAGTTTTTGTTGATGCTCTGTTGTTCAAGACAAAGACTAAACTCTTTTGTTTGCATCTTATAAGTGAACTGATCATAGGATTTAGTTAAAGGCAAGTAACAATGTCTGCTTAGTTCTTAATAATGTCAAACAATGGTCATCACACGAATCCTGTTAGAGATCTTTAAATTTTAGGTTAAAAATGCACGGCCCACCACAAAAAACGATTTTTTAAATGTGTCGAAACAAATATCAACGCATCTCATTTTCGTGTCTAGCGGGTGAATAAAGAACCAATGATATTGACGAGACTCACTAAAGAAATTGGATGGGCTTGAATTTGTAGACTGAAAGATCTCTACCAAGTGTATATTCACAATAGTTTTATCACCTTTTATATAATTAAACAGTCTCTAAAAGTGACCGTTGTACAAAATGTTGGCGGAAAAGATAGAGTATAGCACCAGGCTCCAAAAAGGCCAAGAAAGTGATGTCATAGGTATGATACACAATTTATTCTTCAAGCCCGATACGTTTATGCAAGCCAACAAAGAGCATCGTTAAGAAGCTTTCGTGTCATTTTTATTGAATTCGGTAATCATTGTGTGTAATCGGTGACACATCAGATTTGTTTATTAATATGGAGCTGTTAGTACCACGATTACTATGAAATTATTGCGTTTCCTTAGATAAATATTTTATCTCTTTTGATAAAAAATAATTTTCTTTATAAATCTATTGTGCTGTATTTTTTGCTAGGTACCCTAAATCTAGCTATGTGTAGCTTGTTAATTTTGTAATTTATTATGTTAATCAACACCGATAGTTTTTTTACACACAGAACATGGGCACAGATATTTTAAATTCCATAAATAATATAACTTTATAACTATAGTATATACTTTCAGATAAACTTTGAGTCTACAATATACCTACTTATAATACCTCAGCTATATATATTAATATTCTATGTTTTATATCACACTTAAATGATACCTGTCACACTCAAACTTTAACTCTCTATACAGACCCAAATCCAGTAAGCCGCATTGTAAAACACAATGGTTCAGTAACAATATTTTGAAAGCTCACAGAAAACTGCGTCCAACACAATGTATGTAGGTACATACACGACACAATGATGCATTCATAGTGACACGAGACATGAGCGACGCTTTCTTGTGAACTATGGAAACGGAAGTTGACATTATGATGTGCCAACATCTCGTCAACGGGAAGCTTTGTGTACGAAGACTTCCTTGTAAACGATTAGATAAAAAATGTAGAGGTTTCGCTGGCGGCTATGCTTGTGGCATTTCCGATGCATTAATAGTAAATTGTATAGACACTATACATGATGCGTCGAAATTTATAGTATCTACGCAGACGCACTATACAGGTACTTATTTATCAGCTGTTAGGCAAAATGGCGATCAAGCGGTTGAAATTGAAGTTACAATTATTCTGGTATTTATTTCTATATGTTTTTTAAACACGACACTGGCAAAATAGCTGTAATCGGCTCAGTTGCAATAAAAAAAAAAAGAATTACACTAATATTATTATCGATCTAGTAGGAACTTTCTGATGTAATACTTATTCGTTAATTATTTATTACTCAAACGCTTTTAAAGCTGTATGCATGCTTCAAACATGACAATGCCACAACGATCTGATGTCCCTCTGTATTTTACAAACAAAAGTGAACGTTCCAATTTTCCATCGCTTTTGACAAAACCCCTAAAAAAGTAACAACAATATTAGCGATCAATCTGAAATTCAACTAACCGTCCATATTCTGTCAAACTGACGTGAACCGACGCTCCCAATTTGACGCACCTATCGCCTGTACAATCTAACCTTTTACAACTAAAATACTTAACATGCAAAACTAAGTCTTAATCCGTTACAATAAGATTTGTTTAAGATGAAGTTGTAAGTTTGTAGTTTGTGAAACATACGGGCGTTCATTCACGAGATTCGCCCAGAGATTGTGGTCCATCCATCAAGCCGAATGTCAAAACTAATACGGAACGCGGTCCCGTGAGAGACTGCGATTCGTAATTATGTGTTTCAATGCATCGAACGTCATCCGATTAAAATTGGCATCCTATAGGGGAGGTGGATGGACGAGATGCGTTTGAATTACTTTGTTGTCCTATCATGATTTCGTCCTAATGGCCGAAGAAATTAAATTTGATAACATCTGATTGACATAGTGATTGAAGGGTTCAGGGGTGAAATGCCCGCACATTTTCGTACATACGAGGAATGCAATAGGAAGTAGATTATGGTGGCATGACTAGACATTATGTTCCTCAAAATCTTGAAGCGATAGATGCTGAAATAAAAAAAAAATATTTAATGAATAAAAAATATATTGATACTTTAATCTTATGTACTAATCCACGTCTCTCACCCTCAACAATTTCAGAATAATAGACTTAGAATAGTACATGGAAGTTTTGAAATTGAAACACAACACACACAACATCAAAAATATAATACCACAGAAAAAATAGCTTCACCGATTGGCTAATCTTTACACTAGTCATGAGCGATTTCTTACGCCGCCGAAGTGGTGGCTTGTGCCGACACGACGCAAGAAGAACAATTCATAAACTCATAACAAAACTTTGAGTAACAGGTTTCGCTTTTGACACGATACGCTTAAAAACTTTAAACGCTTTTTTTTTAAACTTTAAAAAAATTTTACGCTTTAAAGAAAAAAGAAGGGCAGTGTAACTAAAAATTTCAACAATCGTAACTTTCATACAAATTTCACAACTAATATCACCGAATTTGTTCGTACATAGACTTGTTAACTTTTCTAACATGCGTCCGGTGTCACAGAAAACTGTTATTTTCCACTATAAAGTATGCCATAGTCATATGCGTTTCACAAATTTTAGTACATTTAGCAGAAGAGTGAGAAACCTTTTAATTTTTAACTTGAAACTTTGTTCAACAATAAAGTAAATTGACAAGTTATAATTAATTATAAATGAGTTAAATTGAATACATATTTAATTTTATAGCCTCAATTCACTCGCCGTCGAGTTTCTAGAAGCCAATTTTTGGTTCTACTGCATCGAATTCCCATTTTTTTTTAAATTTAGTACTTTGTACCTACTACTAATTTTGTCGAGTAAAATACGGCTGACACATCTCTGGCATTACTTCTGCAGTTCGCAATGTCACGTGCCGTGGTAACCAAAACAACCTATTAAAAGCTACCCGTAAAATAATATGGAACGAGACAATAGCTTCATCAACGCACAGACAGACAATAATGTTTATGATTAACTTATGCAAATATTGATCCGTGATTAACTCCATGTTGACATAAATTGGCCGGTTAATGCCGTACCTCGGTTATTATAGAGTCAAAACATGGCTGTGTGTAGTCTGTTTCACAGCTTTGTGATAATAGTCTTTCATCAAATTATGATACATAGATGAAACAAAGAACAAAATAGAATGACTAGTATTATACAGCAATTTTTTAATGTTATGATCAACTATTCAAAAGCGAAGCCCAATTATGTTACGCATATTACGTTTATATTAGACTGCGTCATTGGGCCAGTGGTCGTAAGCGCTCGTAGATCGCGCGATAGCTACAGTCAAACGTCAGTTTTGTATCACATATGTATAGGCCAACAGTGACGCTGCAATCCTGTGGCTGTCGCTATTTTAACGTAATTAGGTATATAGGCTGCCGGTTGGCATAGACAGCACCTAAAGTTATCTCCATTATGAAATTTGCTGAGTTGTTTCATTAATGCATAAGCAATTCTCAAATTCTCACACTAAATGGCTAAATTGACGGATGACAGAATAGGTAGTCAGAATGAAATACAGTTTAGAAATTCTAATTACCGTCAGTGATCTTGTTGTTCACAAACCGATTTAGTTCATTACGCGGTTCAATAATTACGAATCACAAAACAATGTCTATTTTAGTTGGAACATTGAACTGTTCACGTTATTGTTTCTGTAATCGATACTACCTATATATAATTGATTTTGTCTTGAATAATGATTAAAAACTTATTTATTTACAGACAACTCAAGATTGAACACGTTTTTTAAGTAACAAGTGGCTTCGCACGATTGCAATTTACTAATGAAGAAAAGTGCGCTTAGCAAAAAATAAAATATGAGTTTTATTCAGACTTTCATACAAAAATATCATCCACAATTCAGACTTTCGCAGTGAATCTTCCAAAAAATTTCTTTCTAAAAAACTTTACTCTGACAGTAAATTACGAACACTACAATAAAAACATCAATCAAATCGGTAGAGCCGTTCTCGAGTGATGATCTTTCATACATGCGGCAATTCATTTTTATTTATATAGATTATTACTGGTTCTTCACCATGGGATCTAATTTATTCCTACTGAAAATAAGCTACTAGAATCTTATTAGGTAACGTTTCATAAGTGCGTGTAATAGGTTTATTGGGATTAGATTAACAAATTTTTGCCAGGTTTAAGAGTACCAAATACGATCTGATGAACACCTTCAGGCGTCGTCTGAGCGTAGTAAATTATTAACTATGTATGATTAGCAGGAGAAATCTGGGAGCAAGGAAAGATATTGAAACATAAAAAATCCATGCAACCGTTTTATGCACGATATCATGTATGTAAATACTTGACGCCTTTCACAAATCACTGCACTATCTCCAACCATTTATTGCATATAAAATGTATGTTGCCCGACATTGGGATCGTTCGCACGACCGTTATATTAATAAAGTGACTAAGACCGTATGCTCATCATGGTTGAGACTCACTAGTTAGATAATTCTTATAAATCCAAGTCTGTGTAGTATATGACATTTAGATAGGTACCTTGTCTTTGAGATTCCGGACACTTAAGAGTATCCCTTAGATGTAGGATAATTTAGTCTACTCTTCACCCTAATTTGCCCACCTTCATTCCTTTCTTAGAGCTGTACTCCATCAAGCATTATTCAGTTGTTGGACTACGGTCTGTGCTCTTCGTTATCTTAACATAATAAACTATAATAATATATTTGTTTCAAAATAAAGTACCATCACAGCCAGTGGTGTGATTAGCTGGCGCCATCTCTTACCTCAGCCACAAGTTACCGACGCAATGTAGACACATCAATTTGCTAGGGCTCACCACAGACTTTAAGTTACAACTGCAACTTCACTTGTTTTATGTTAAACACTTTAAAGTCGTCTAAAACTACTGAAGAGTTTTACAGTCAGCTCAGTACTTTGAGAAACAAGAATAGTTCCATAGAATAAAAAACATCTTATAAGATTAAAACAGTACTGTTTAAAGCTGTGACAAGCTTAAGCTTTCTTATAAGCTTCATAAAACTGATTTATGAGAGTACTGTTTGAAATATTTCTTTTAGGACTCAAGTATGACATATTATAAATTAGTTCGAATAAACATTATTTATATATCTCACTACAATCCATGCTAATTTGGACACTGAAGTTAGCCGGTCCATTTGTATATTAGGTATAGTCACCATGCATAGAAAATGCATCGAAATTATCTTCAAGAGAAATAAAGCCTCGAACGCATAAAAATAAGATACTATGGAATCCTTCTCGAGCCACTGACTCCCCTAGAAGTAGACACAAGATTGTTTCTGTGACAATAAACTTGATCATTTTATGAACCAACGTAAACCTAACTTGAAACAGTCAGGCAACTTGAGAATTCGTTTTTGAGCAATAAACGAAGCAATCAAGGTTTAAAAACGAAATCCAATAGTATTTAAACACGAAAGTGCTTAATTGGTAACATTGTTTATTTTATACCTACAAATAATAATTACTTTAAAAGTCTAATTAAAATTGGTACACAGAAAGACATTCTCTGATTACTTCAATATAAATTAAGTTTTGTTAAAGATATAATTTCAAATATTTATTAATTTAAATCCAAGGTATGAAAATCACTTCAAAATTTAAATTATTACTAATTCAAACTCAAAGAGAATGCGAAATCCACTAATTGGACATTACTTCCAATAACCTATCAAATTAATTAAAATCAAAGGAAAATAAAAATAAGTACCTGCCTACTTAAACACATCAAATAAAATAATTATAAGCTCCGTCGAAATAACGAAATGATTTAATTAAAATGGAAATAATTAACTTTGCAAAACGATCTAAAGGCATTTAATATTTAAATTATTAAAGCTGCAAGTCAATGATGAAAAATATATTGTATGAGAGTGCGGATTGCGCGGACTTATCGATATTATCTTTATTGACAAAACAATCAGCCAATTAGAGTATCCACACGACGCATTGTCGGCGCTTGCGCGACAAAACATACTCGTATAATACTCTGGGCTCGTAATTAGCTTTATATATTACTAACTTTAATAGACGACCTATTGTAAGATGATAATATAAACAAAACATGTTTACGACAGCGATTTTCCAATTTGTTTTGAGAATCGTAATGATAGTAAAATAAACATTTGTATGGAGTTAAGTAAAGTATGAGACATGATAAACTGTGTTCGTAAATAAATCTGTCAATATTGTTTACAACTTAATTTTATTTTCTTACTGATAGCACATAATCAGGTCGTAAATATTGGTTTAAATGCTACATTTACTCTTTGATTTAAAACCTGGTCAAATCTCTGATCTTTGAAAATCACATATTTTTAGCGGTTTTTGATAGATTGGTTAAAACCATCAATTTTACAAATAATCATTATCAGTTGAAATAACATTTGATGACTATTTAAATTCCTTGAGATTGTTTTTCATACAATGCATCTATTTATTGTTCTACAGTAATCAGAATATTATTTGGCTCGCGTTCAATGCCAAAAAATTATTCCATTAATGGCTGCCTATTCACGCAGTGAAATTTTACAAAGCGGTGTAGTGGTGATAAGGGTGAGTTCAGAGTGCACTCCCTCAACGTACAGCAAAAAGTAATGTTTAAAGAAACTTTAATCTTGAACATATAGAGTTCACTTATTTTCAGAGACTAAAATATTTAAGTAGGTAATTAACTTAGGGAGCTTGTGACGAATCACGAACTAGAATGTTATCAACATTATATAATAAACTACTTGACGACACGATTGACGCAGTGGGTAAGCGATTAGCTTTCTGCGCTACGTGTCGCGGGTTCGATCCCCGCACGGAACAAATATTTGTATGATCTACAGATAGTTGTTTCGGGTCTGGTTGTTTGTGCATGTGACATGTATGTTTGTAAACTGTACCCACGATACAGGAGAAATCCAAGTGTGGAGCAAGGTTTTTAAAAAAAAAAAAAAAAAAAAAAAAAAAAAAAAATATATATATATATATGTCGGTAGTGTATGATAGTAATCATTGCGGGCCGAATTTTCAAACTTTGTTTCAAACGTTGTCAAAATAAAGTTCACATTATAAAAAAAACAAGTCATGTCTGTAGTTGTGTCTACTTTATTCTGAACCCAGTTAATTTACTCAAAGTAAACCATTAGGATGAAAAAAGTTTATTCCATAAGCCTTCAGCTATTCATAGCGAATTTATTATAGATATCTACTGTGACTTATTAACCCTGGGTTACCTATAATTCGTTATTGTAGAAGTGACCAGTAATTATGCTATGCAGCAGCAATAGCAACGACTATATTACCATAAATTGTAATTCATAATATTTGACTATTATTAGATGTTATATAAGTATATGTATATGACTGAAAGCCGACTTTAATTTTGATAGAAATAGGGTGTATAAGGCCAAAATTTATGTTCATTTGACCCATTTCAAAGTTCATATGGGTTTCCATATGAACTTGGAAATGGGTCAAATGAACTTTTATCTACTTCTAAATCAGTAGTCGTTCTTCTCGCGTGTCTTCGCACCCCGTGATTGGTAGCGGAACTGACTGTCCCGAGTGCACCGGACATGGGTAGGTAAATATTGCTCATGGAGGCTCTTGTAATGAACCCCAGACGTTAAGGGTAGTAGTCCTTATCTAGTTGAAATAAGTGCTTATTTTATTTCACATCGCACAGAACCAATTTTATTCACAGTCTACCTATTCGACTATATAAATATCATTGAAAAAGGACAGAAAATGGACAAAAACGTTGATATTAGGCAAGAAAACTAACTTAACAAGACTTCTTTTTCTTTTTCCTAACAAAAATAAAAAACAATTTATTTTTGTAAGGAAGAGGCAATTGATACACTATTGATTATCTACATTCTTATAGATTTCTTTTTCACAAATTACATGATCGCTAATGAATGGTTGCATAATTGTTTATATTATCTTTAAATAAACTATCTCTGACGCAACTAACTAAAAATATGCGCGAACAGATTTTCTTCAGGAACTATAAAAATTTTAGAAAAGATAATTATTGAAATCTTCTAGAAGCATTTTTTTAAATAACGTTACTCCCCTCTTTGAATAATTCCTGTATCGTGGAAATCGACACTAGAAGTGTCGATTCCTTCTACGATCTTTGAATAATGAAAGAAGTCCAATTTCAAAAGACTCCAAATGCGATATTTTTCAATCCAGACTATAAGAGCTTCACTATCACACTATTCATTATGTGTATTATAAGTCTTTGAAATCGCTAAATCTAAATTTCGACGAAACTGTTATTACGAGTAATTGTACGTATATAATAGTACATTTCGGCCTAACCATTTGGGATATACATACGTTGTAGTATGATATGCTATGTACTTGTCTTGATTTTTATAATGATCCTGTTAACTTCTGAAACTAAGCTAAAAATGATAACGATAAGGAGTGATAGCGTAACTGGTAGGTTTTGGGCTCATCAAATTCTGTTGACTTGCAAATATATTATTTTTATTTACGTATTAGTAATTACACATTACTTTTCATAATTTCAGATATACCTTATGAACTAACTATAGTTTATAAGGCAACTTTTTATAGACTAAAAATAAAACGTACAACATAATCACGACTTAGAATTGCCTAAGAATAAGTACGTTTATCGCAAAATTATATTTAATCGCTACTTAAACGTTTTAACGAACCTTTAAAAGAAAACTAATATTGTATTTCAAATGTACGTTTTCGTGTCACAAAATATTTTTGAAATACAAATTCAAATTATTTATTTCGAAATTAGAACCTTAAAAAGAATGTAGTTATGAAATTACTTTTAATTAAATTGTATTCAAGGACCCTCTGTAAAATGAAAAGCAGAATAAGTATCAAAACGTCAGTATAATTTATTACGTTTTCAAGATATCTTTGTACATTTTTATACAAAACAATAATTTTCATTATGACTAATAATTACAATCCAAAAATTACATTTATTTTCAAGTTTATAATTATTAAATCTAATATCACGATTTAGCTTAATTATTTTAAAATAGGTACTCAAGCGATACATCTAAGTATAGCCAATAAAACGATAACATTGCAAACATATTATATCGTTATATACATTTTCATTATAATAATTATGAGTAAGCACATTAATGAGTGTAACATACATATATTCGTACATTCAAGGGATATTAAAAATATATTTAAATAAATAGGTATTAAAGTATTTTACGAAAACATAACGAAATTACGATGAATATTAAATTTTGACTGAAGAAATACATATTAACAATAAAAATGAACGTGAATACACATCACACAAATTAATTATATTACTTTTGCGGATACATAATTTGTTATTGAATTTTAAGGATAGATGACAATAAAATTAATCTTAATAAAACCTATACACATTAATATAAATTGTGAGTATGGGAATTTCTTTAAACATCTTAAGCTATTTGGTGTTGCGTTACAGTGACTGTTCTGTGAATACTTTTCACAGTTTCAATAAACTATGTTAATACAATTAATAATAATTTTAATATTTGAAAAATGTTACCACAATCAGACTCAACATTTTCACACGAACTTTGTACAAATATTGTTTCATTAAAATACTCGTATTCTTGTAAATCGTCTCAACTCCCGTAATGCTTATATTACGTATGTGAAAATTGACAAAATGTACGACAATTAGTAACAATCTATTTACAGTACTGAAATAAATTACGAAATGTGAATGAATATATTTTAAGTGCAAGTTTTAGTGCAAAGAAATTGAAATTAAAACTTAATGTAATTGAAATACCAAATACCGACAATTACGTTCAAACAAAGTACGTGCGCCCCTTATTAGAGGCACTCCCGGTTATGGAGCGTGGAACAGTCGGCGAAATATCATCTACCCTAGAATATACGTGACCACTGCTAGGGGACAGCCTCAGGTCATAATTAAACCGAGGACAAGTCCTGTTGTCGATCGACATGTAGCTATTGTTCGAATTGTTCCCTTCCCCGTACGTGTTGTTGTCCGACGACGGAGAACTTTCATTCTGAGACGATTCTCCATCGTTCCTCTTACAATACTGTAACGAATTTGTGAAATTTTGCTTTGAGCAACTATCGTTTGAGACCGGCATTGTCGTGTATCTCAACGTCGGAGTCTGACGTAACGACTTCTTGAATACGCTCTTCTCGGAACCTTTTACAGTGATAATAGTGTCGGTTGAATTGAGTAAACCGACGAATCTGTCCCAGAAGCGTGGGTCGTTCCAAGATATATTCTTGAATTTATCTAACACAAAACACAGTTCGTCGCTTATTTGATTATTCTCTACAACTTTGATAAATATTACTTTGTTCAAATCACTACGATTCAGAGATTTTAGATAGCTAAAAAATATGTTTTTAAAATGAATGTCACAGAGATCATTGCAAATAAAATGCGTTGTTAGAACAATGATGAGACGTTTAGATAGTTTTGATGATTTTGAAAAACTATCTAAAGTAAGAATGTTTAGCGAACCTTCGTTGACTGCAAACTTTTTGGATGTCATTTTCCTGAACTCAATCTCGGACATTATATTATGATATACGAAATTTGTATCTTTGGTATTGCATATCACGTAGTAGTCGTACATGTGATTTGGATTACCTTCCAAAACATGATCGACGTTTGGACAGGACTGTTCTTTGAACAAAGGTACACCATATTTTGTGTAAAACCAGTCACTAATCTCATATCTAAATGCATAAAATATAGCACCTATCAGACAGATCACCACAAGAATAATAATTACTCCACAAATAACAGCGAAGTAATTATCGGGAAGAAATATTGACTTGGACACAATTTCATCTCTTGATACAGTTGGGTCACCTATTGATCCCATATACTCTTTACAATGGCTCAATACCGAGGCAATAGTTATTTTAGTTGGTTTTCCTTCAGTATCGGTACACAACATTTTCTCCGGGTCCCCCGGATCCCTCCTAAGCCACGAATCTAATTCAGCTATACTCTTACAGTCACAAGAATATTGGTTGCCCTCAATAGATACATGAGCCAAACTTTTGGAAGACGAAGCTAGTAATTTCCAAGGAAAGAAGTTCACGAGTTTGTTGTCATCAATTCTTAGAACTGAGAGTGATTTCAAGGAGGAAAATGTGTTATTTGCAACGTGCACAATTGCGTTATGGTCTAAATATAATTCATTCAAATTGTTTAGATGTAAGAATTCATCCCCTTTCAACTCAACCAGTTTATTATTTTCCAAATGCAAAACTCGGAGCGAATCAACACCTTTGAAAGTTTGATTATTCACTTCTTTCAACTTTGTGTTATTCAAGTATAAAACTTGGAGTTTCTTTTTGCCTATAAACACGTGATTTCCCAGATGGCTGATGTGATTTCCATCTAAATATATTTCGGTAGCGTCCATTGGAATTCGTTCGGGTACTTCTGTGTAGCCCGCGTAGGAACAATCTACAACGTTCGCATTCCAAGTAATGTCGTGATAACATCTACAGTTATTTGGGCAGATCATTTCACAGTCACATGCTACAAAGTCACAACAATGACAAAGAGCGAAACAATGGCTCTCGTATGGACAGAGAAAGTCGGAAGGTGACATGTCTATAATCATCTTTTTTTCTTTGGCGCGCGAATGAACCAGCGTACAAAAGGCTTTATCTAGATCTAACACGCGCGGGTATTGTCGACTGTGACTCAAATAATTAATGCGCTGAATCCATTCCATTGAACAGTCACAAACAAATGGGTTTCCGCTTATAAAGAACTCTGGTAAGTCACTATCGTCGTCTATTTGATCTAACCTAAACGCGTTCATGTCAAGTTGTACCAGTTTGTTATTATTTAATGCCACAGTTGATAGCCTTTGTAGTTTAGAGAATGAACCGACTTGAATGTTTTGAATGTTGTTGTCGTTTAAATAAAGTTTTTCAACAGATTTTGGTATAGAAGTCACAGTTATTTGACTTATATTGTTGAAACTTAAATCTAACAATTTTATATTTACATTAGAATACATATCGTCATTGACAAAGTTTTCTATAATATTCTTATGAAGGTCTAACCATTCTAAGCTACTAGGAAAGCTTCTAAAGTCGAAAAATGTTATTTTGTTTGCTGACATATTGAGCCAAACCAAACTATTTAAGGTGTTGAATATTCCATCAAATTTCAAAATTTCGTTACCATCCATTCTTAGCAATTTTAATTTCACATTTTTTCGGAAACAACCTGGTGTTACATGTTTTATTTTATTGGAAGCTAAATTAAGTACCTGAAGCTCGGGTAGATGTTCAAAAGTATCTTCATTCAAATATGTAACTTTGTTATCCACTAGACGTAAACCGAAAAGTTCGGTAAGACCCCTAAAATTTTCTTTATTCAAATGAGTTATATTGTTGTTTCCGATATCCAATGACTTGAGAGATCGAAGTTTGCGTATGGAGGTTGGAATCACTGACAAAAAGTTGTCGCTTAAACCTAAATCCTCGATAGCCGTCATGTTATCGAAAGCATTCTCTTCGATATGCTTAATTTTGTTATTATCTATGAATAAATCGTGCAAGACATGTAAATCTGTGAACAAATGTGTATGAATATGTACAAGTCTATTGTTTGAAAGTGTGAGGGAGTGCAAGTTTCGTAGTTCTCCAAATGCATGTTCGTCTATAGAAGTAATTTCATTATGCTCTAAATTTAGTTTTTGTAAACTATACAAATCTTGGAACATATGACGGTCTATCCTATTTAATCTATTATATGACAGATTAAGTATTACCATCCGCAGTAACCCTATAAATGTGCCCTTATTTATCCACTGACTAGTTAGTTCATTATGAGACAAATCTAATATCTGTAATTGGTCTAACCCTTCAAATAGCCCTGGCTGTAAAGTATTTATAGTGTTGTTACTAAAATTTATTTCTTTCAAGGACTTTGAGTCGGAAAAAAGTTCGGGAGGAACAGTGTTCAAAAAGTTACTCGATAAGTTTAAAACCTGCAGACTGAGCAATCCTTCAAAGGCACCATCTTCTAGGGTAGATATTGCATTATTTTGTAGCAATAATTTCGACAACGAACGTAACTTTGATAAACTATTGTCGGTTAAAACGATTAAGTCATTATACGACATATCTAGAACCTCTATGACTAAATTGCAACTTCTTACGCTTAAGTTTTGTTCTCTCAAAGAATCGGAGAAACCAATAGTCTTTATGTTTTGCAAGTGATTATTAGTCAGATTCAAAGTTTTCAAACTGTACAACGGGCAGAAAGTTTCCGTCTTAGTGCTCCAGATATTGTTATCACTTAGGTTGAGTTCGATTAACTCGTTCAAACCGGCGAACGCTTTTTCGTGTAACTCCATTGTCATCGCTGACCACTCGCTGTTGTGAGTCGTCACGTGCAGACGTTTCAGGTCTTTGAAATTTTCAAAAGCACGTGCCGGTATCTGGCGTATCTTGCATTTGTCAATAACCAGGTCTCGGAGTTTTGATAGACTTTTTCCCGTTGACTTTTCAGCCTGAGCAGTCAACGTGCTTTCAAAAAACAAAATCTCACTGCACTGTACGTGTAACGATATCACGTCGTCGAAATGCGTCCTACTGATATTTTGTAACAGGTGTTCCAAACTGCTTATGGTTCGGATCTTGCAGAAAAGTACCGCGTTCTCCGACGTTTCCGCTTCGAGGCTGCGGTACGCGCACTCGTGCGGCATTTCGGCCGCGGAGTTCCTCTCGATGGCATGACAGTAGAACAACACGTACACTATGATTCGATTAAAAGTTCGGTGCTCGAGTCTTTTCGCGACAGTTTGTTTTATTAGCATTTTACGGTCATATGCGAGCAGCGGTGAGGCATTGAGGTCGGCAGTGCCATTTATGAGGGAGCGAATTGGTCGATCGCGTCATAAATATTCACGCGTTGGAAGCAACATCGCGACTCGCGTGGCATGACAGTGTTTAGCGCGGTAGCGACAGGCGTGTGGCGCGAACGGCGGCTGCCCACCGACTGAGCGGCGCTACGTGACTCCGCCCCATAGCGTCGTACGCCCCGCACTGCCGCGCCGCCCCGGCGTCTAAAGAAACTTCATCTCATATTATCAAGGGTGCATAAACCGTTGAATTATTCCCGTGCGGGTGTATCGAGCATTAATTATAAACAAACTGAGATCTAGTTTCGTACAGCTTGTTGTTGTGCTACGACTTTTTCTTTCAGCACTGGGGATTCTAGTTTGATTCTAATGGGACGCTACTGTATTCATTTTTAACTTATCAACAATAGCTTAAGTTGCTATAACAGTAACTAAAGTGCTAAATACAAGAAGTTCCAAGATTCAATGTATCTCATGAGAGTATTCCGTATGAAAACACCTTGCAAGATAAACGGTAGCACTCTAAAAACTTTTGTTCATTGAATACAAAGTTGGTTTTTTCAAACAATACTCTTTAAAAAAAGGGGCTAATACCGTTATATTACGAACACCTGTTGTGTCTTGAACAAGTACGGTAAACTTTTTACTCAGGCCCGTTCTCGTGAAAATGGGATAAAAGACTTGCAAAATAGTTTTCTGGGACACCACATGGTTCTGAAGTTAACGTGTTCTCTTATATTATGGTCGACGAAAACCTCTTAAACTGGCAACAACTTTTTTTGAGAATTTTTCACTGTTACCGAGTTTTAGGTAAAATGTAGCACATAAGTATTTACATATTGTATTTTCACACGCATATGCTTTTTCGTTTATGCGACAAACTTTGGTCTAAATGAGGTCGGGAAAAGTGAATCTTAACCTTTATGTCACCAAAACCAGACAAACTATGGAACAATTATTTAGAATATTCGTGTCCTTCAATATAATGGTAGAAAACATTTAAGTAGTACTTAAGTATTCCTAGTCTTCTGCAGGTTTTTATTATATTTGTGTCCACGATTAAACGATATTCCTGCTTTACGTGACAAATATAATCTTAATTTTAATTACCACCCTTTCTTAATAGATAGGAAGCCACAACGCTTCTTTCTGAAAACTTCTACTTGTACTCCATAATATGTCCAGACACGTCAAGTTTAATTCAGTAAATCTCTTTTCAAATGCTGATGGTTCGATCACTGGTTTTTCTATTAAAAAATTCTCAGTGGCAACTAGCAGTTAGCCATTTTATTGATAGTGTCTTAAGAACAGACCTCAACAGTACTAAAAATTGCTGATTGGCTAATATTTCGATCACGTTCGTGGAATATTTTTTATACATTTGAAAGTCTTGACTTTGACCACTATGTCACCTCATCATAAGCGATGATGCAGTCAACGGTAATGCACGCTTGATTAGAAGTAATCTAGTCACTATAAAATTTGAAACTTCTAAATATATCATGAGAAATTGTATATTACAGCAACTTGACTAACTCGAACAAAATTTAACCTCATGACGATCTCACGTCATTCCATCAGTCTGTTGCACCCATAGTTTATATCGCCATGACAGGTGTCGCCACCAGCAACCCTTCTCATGGCATTAAACTCAGAATTAATTATAACGAGCGTGTGGGATTTCTCACAATGTTTCTTTCAGTCTTTGAAGTCGGTGATAAGTTTAAATTATAAATAAATTATGTATGTGCGTTTGAAACACATGTGTGGTGGGGTTAGTGTAACGAGTATACTGGTTGATACCTACTTCGTACGTAAACGTTATAGAAGAAAATTTACTGAATTATGCTTAATGAGGCTATTTAAGAGCTATGAATTACGTAATATATAACATAGCATCACGTTGTGTTCCCCGAAGGGTTAGGTAGAGGTATACTATTGTACAGTCAGCATCAAAAAGATGTATACACGTAGCGAAATTCAAAAGCGAGTTTTAGAGGAAATAGGGATTGAAATCTTGACCAGCTTCATATATACATAGTATCTGCTGATACATAAAAATACATGGTCATTAATGATTAATAAATTTTATGATATTAACCAATAGCTTACCATGAATAAGCGTTTGAATTACGCTACGTGTATACATCTTTTGGATGCTGACTGTACACCCACATTTTGCCGATGCCGCTATTGAGTTCCATGTAATAGGGGCGAGGCTATTGCCATCTACCGGGCACAGTTCCAGACTCCGTGTTACTATTGAGAATTCCATGCAAAAAAACCCAATAACACTGGGAATCGAACCCAGGACCTCACGCTCAGTAGACGCGCTTGTGACCACTAGACTATACATTAATTAAAAAGTATATTATATTGTTCTGTAGGAATATTATAATTATGTCGTCAGAGCCTGTCTGTAAATAACTACTATTGGTCTACCTAGATCCTTACTAATTTTAATACTTGAGCTGGGAAATCAGCATTGAATATTTATCTGCGTCTTATGGTGTTTTACAGCTTGCAGATGCTTAGTGTTTATATTGTAATAACTCCTGATATAAATCTGAAAGTGGCGCAATAAATTTTTAGCAAGTTACATTTAAAATCAAGAGGCCTACCTTTGAAAAATAAAATGAATTAAAAATCTTTGATGATTACAAGACACCAAAGATCAAATAATACCGCTTATAATACACATGGAATTAAGCGTAGGCGAACAATACATATCAGCCAATAACAGTTTTATATATTAATTCACATTCATAAATAACTAGCTTCAATATAAAATCCCACATTGTTTCCTAATCTAGATCTACTAAAGAGCTATAAAATATCATCGTCTGGTCAAACACTCGCATAATAACATCCTTATAATAACAGTGTACACCTTAACTATGTAAGCACAGAATAAAAAATATGGCTAACAATATTATAGAGATCCAAACCGGATACTCAACATTATAATTTTCCGTAACTACCATCAGTTAACCCATAAATAATTCAATACTTTAAAAAAGTCTATAAGTGCGAGTTTGATTTTTATGTTGAAGGTTCTGCAGGCGTTGGACTATTTTTTTCGAATTTTCTTTCTTACATGAATGTTAAAAAAAAACATTCATTACGGTTTTTGACTTAGGTACTTTAATATGAGTGAAGGTGCTGAGAAAATATCATATGAATTTTATTATATTAACTTGTGATAAATTTGTTACACCATAAGCGTCAGAATTTGTGTTTGCTCGTGTTGTCATTACAGCCATTTTCGCACAAAGTTCATAAAAAAAAGACTTCTAGACAGGTCTTAACCCTCATAGATGCGTGAAGGCGTCATTCATTGGAGTCGCTCAATACGTTCAGATAACAGTAAAGATTAGGCTTGTATAGTTATTAATACAATCTTTATTATCATCATAAATTTATAGGTACCTATCTACTGTCTTAGGACCCAGCCAACGACGCACCTAAGTCCTCAATGTATGAGTTAGTCCCCATCGTGAATTGATAAGCATTAGCAAAGTTCTCATGGGAGAGGTGGTCTGTGCAGCGTTACAGCTTGTTTAGTTCTCATAAAATATAAGTTTTGTGTGATTTAAAAACTACGATTAAAATACTTCTTATAACTTGGTAGTTATAAGAAGTATTTTTAAATATTAGTATTCACTGTGCAACGATGGATGCAATTTTTGTATGCTCGTTTTCTTACTTTTAAGACGATGAATATCGTATGAATGTTTCAATGAATGTTTCAATTTGCAAAATTAATGTTCCTCTTTTCCAAATAAAAATGCGGTTAAATTCTGAATACATTTTGTTACTGAAATCTCTACCTTATATCATTCACAAACAAATCTGACCAACAGACAAAAGTCATAAGCAATCGAAATCTATTCATACGCCGAACCCTAAAAAGCGCCCACGATGTAATTCAAAGCTAACACAGGTAATTATGAAGTTCGGAGTTGAAGTGCATAACTAGAGTGAACCAGGAACGCTTAGCCGCATGGGAAGAGTTCATGTAATAATTGGCCAGTGCGTAATTGAGCTATGTGGGGCCTGAATGCACAAACAAGTATAAGGCAATTTGTAGTTCGTGATACCAGTGAATGGACCACCCACTGGATATATTAAGGAGACTGTAGATGGAAGGGGTTTTGAATGAGGCTTTTTGATGTAATTTTTATTATAGTTTGGTATGATTGAAGTGGTTTCCAATGGATTTGAAAGTTATTTTTTCATTTTTACTATATGGTTTGAGGCAAAATGAGCTTGTCATTATTTTTAAACTGTAATATTTATAATCTGTATCATGTGTGTGTTAGGGCCAACAAATTTTTGCGTACGATTTACTCTATCTGTAGATAAGTGTACACTATCTTCTTAGCGAGAATCTATAATAGTTAGAGAATATATAGGATTTTACGTAAGCTAGCTAATAGTCATGATTCGTAAATTTCCATCCATTTCGCTAGCATTTCTATTTTAGATTTAACAATGTCTAGAAGGGTTCGAGTTCTTAAAACAATAATGAACAACGTACCTATACCAATTTCAGCGAAAACTGATACGTGACAAACAAAACTTAGAACGATCCTACTTAAAATACTTGGCTACATTCCAATACAACAAAAACTAGATAGATACACTACAGCTTTTATTTAAAAGAAACTCCATGTTTAGTCTCAAGTGTCTTCACCTTTACTATCTCCTAGCATTCAAATGGTTTTCCGTAGACCACAAAATTACCATTTTATGTCTCCTACAAGTTTTTCTATGTTCAGTCGATGTAGAATAGCTTCAAACCTACACGTTTGTGAATAAACGTTATTTGTGATTCAAAATTGCTGTATATTGAACGTATTTATGATTATTTATAGCTCTTTATGGTGTTGAGAATTAGTAAGAAATGTCATATGATTTCTAGTCATAGTAGAATAAATCATGTAGGTTTTATACGTATTTTCCACGTCTTTTGCTTCTAAACTGAGACAGCGATATTGGCGCGGATATGTTGTTAACTAATTGAACAATTTTAGTTCACTTATTATATCTTTTTTACAAAAACCATGATAAGAGATAGGTGATATTTAGTCATGTCAAATTGGTCGACTTGCTTGTTATCAACGCGACTATTTTGCCGTAAATGTTAAAGAATTGACTATTTTGAGAGGTATTTTCTATCCTTTTTCCTTTATGTTAAAAACAAAAAATAGTTGTATGCGATGTTCAATGATTCCCCACTCGTTTCAATAACTAAAGACAAGTTTCAAGATATTTGTTGACTTATTTATCCTTAACATACCTATAATATCCTTGTATCGTAACACAATGCTAATACTTAATGTTAGTTTTCATTTACTCTTATTATTGTGCTGATAAAACCTCTCTCGCACTATCATCAATCTATATTTCAGTTTCACATTATCCATTACCTAAAAGATAACAAGATAGAACGGTTCTTTGCTCTTAATGCTTTGTTTAGAAAATCTTTGATTTATTTTCCCATGAGTTGGTTTTAAGATAATTATATTCACCGCTAGATGGCCGTGAAGAGCAGTTATCGAGTGCGCTCGTCCCGCCCCTAACAATAATTACCTTGTTAGCGGTATAGTTACGTTATATATCGATAAAATGTACCCTGACTTTGTTATAATTTTAAAAACTATAAAAATAAAATATGTAAATAGAGATGAAATTCTTTTAAGCGAATAATTTTATTTCTTTTAGCAATATTTTAAGAACCTATGTTAAGTAAATTTCAACGATTTTACAAATAATTACCTATGTAACATAAGTAAGTACTTATAAGTAAAAAATAATTGCGAATTCAAAATATGCTACTGCATATTAAGTCAATCTCTTACAAATAAGATTTTATTTTTAATATGATTATGTACAGACATCTTCAAAAAGATCTATACACGAAGCCAAATACTTACAAACTATTTTTCTTGTAAAAGTATTGGTTCAAATTTTAAAATTTGAATCATGATTGATTATTATCCATGTACTCTTATGAATCTGCAGATGCTATTTGTAAAATTTCGACCAATTTGATTTTAATAACTGTTCCTCCTAAAACTCGCTTGTTAATAAAATTTCGCTAAGTATATTCAGTGTTAATTATTTTATTTATTTCCCACGCATAATAGGTATAAGTAGCGGAATGTCGTTCGATGTGGTGGGCTAAGGGGGAGGCCTTCGTTCAGCAGTGGACGTCTTCTGGCTGATGATGATGGTGAATAGTTAGCACAATACGGTAGATGCCTACTAGTCATTTGAGTTACTTATTATGAACTGTCAAAAACTAAATTTTTGACCGACTTCAAAAAATGAGGAGGTTCTCAATTCGCCTGTACGTTTTTTTTTGTATGTTTGTTACGCGATCATTCCGTCAATTATGGACCGATTTTAAAATTTATTTTTTCGTTTGAAAGAGTATGCTCCCTAGTTGGTCCCATTGTCATCAAGTCAGGATCTGATGATGGGATCCGAGGGAGCATATATCCGAGGGAGTTAGGGAAATCGAGGGATACCCTCAAATATTGTAGGACGAATAGCGAGTTTGAGATTTTTTTCTTAATAATTCAGATGTCGGCGTCTGAAAATCATCATTTCATGATGCTGAGCTGATGATGGATGTCATAGTACTCCTCAACTGTAAGGATGATGTAGCCAGGAGATAGATAGTGGAACCCGTAAGTAGCTACCAGTAAACCCCTCGAGTTTGGGCTCATTTTAAACCACTAAAAGGCAAGACTGTCACTGTATTAGTTATAACTTATGATTATGTACGTTATATTTAGTGTTAAATCTTAAAAGATAAAATATACTGAAATCGAAGTAGGTACCTAAAAGCGTGTCAATTTATTTTTATCGATATCACATTCACACAACACTATACTTGAATGCGACCTAAACGGTATGCATATTAAATTTGATTCGCGTGCTCAAACAATATACCTATTTACTTTTTGTTCAGTGCGCGAAGTGGAGCGGTCTATCGCTAGGTTTTTTTTTAATTAACTATTACCAGAAATCTATTGATTACGTTACTATACCCTGCCAAAAGACCATAACAAAGACACTCAAAAAATTTCACTGTTATATTAGGTACAATAAGGCAACATTTATTTTAAATCAAAGTCAAAGATTATTTTAAGTATTTTTCAATAGGCTATTTTAAAACTTGATAATAGTTGCATGATTCCAAAAACGGCTTGCATTTACCGAAAAGAGACAAGTAGAAAAAAAATGTAAATTTAAACGGTGCAAAACCGCATTAAAAATTTGTACGATATCGATAATGTGGCGATAGTTACGATTACTATATCGCACATACAGTATATTATATATCAAAACTATAGGTAGTGGTGGGACCAGTGATGCATTGCTCTACTTAATTAGACAGAAGTACATGTGGCCTGTATTCACGAACCTTGATATAGGCAAAGTTAATAAATGACCACACTATGTCCTGGTATAGGGAGGTTTCAGTGATATACAGCATTGCACAGTCGTCAAAGTGTCGCGTGGCCCAAAACTCAAATTTGTAAAGGTGCCTGTTTTTATTTAAAATATTTGTCGACACTGGAAGATAAACGAATTGCCTGCGTCAACGTTGCAAACTTTTATGCTAAGCTTCATTACACTACATAGGACTTCTTAAACAATATGAATTTTTAAATACAACATCTAACTTTTTCAACTTCGGACATAGATACGCGAGTTCTTTTATCTTAAAAGCTTGGACGAAGAATTTCGCCTGAAAAAATAATTTATCTTCGAGTTTTTTTTGCGTTAAAAGTAATTTCGTAAAGAATTTTTAGTGACTGTTTTCGTGTAACTCGATGGAATTTGATAAGTTTTTGACCTTCATACGAAATACGAATGACTCACACAAAGAAAAATATTTTAAATAATAATTAGAAATGTACAACCGCAATGTCCTATTTAAACAAGGATGAGGAAAATGTTCAAAAAACTACCTAGGGAAGTACTCCAGAATGTTATTTCACCTGCAACTCAGATCTTGGTTTCAATTCAGCGAACTTCACAGAGAAAGTTTCCGATCGCTAACTTGTGAATTCTATTTAACACCGCCATAAAAGAAGCCGTGAGGGGCCAAAACAAAAATATTTTTAAAATAGAAACTTTCCCCTCCATTTCATCTGTGTTTACACAGATCTCGTCTAAATGAAAAATTGAATCGTACGTCTGAAATGACAACGTAACGCGTGTGAATCATCTGGATGTTGACAACTTTAAAACTACCATCAGTCGAATTAGACACCTATTTAAACTATCGTACATAAGGTAGATAATCGATTGGCAAGTATTTTAGGCGATACAGATGTAATCTGGTTTTCAGTAAAATAAACACTGTGTAAATTAGTGTTGGGAGCATTCAGTACAATTAACATATAGAAGAGATGTGTAGGAAGCGACATGTCATTAGTCATTTTCAAACGATAATCTTCGAATAACAACCGTTTGTCATACGGTCTTGTGATTCTATTGTATGTTGGTTTTGTCAGGTCTAGGAACTCGAACAGTGTAAAACAAATGTATGTTTTGTGGGGTGTGAGACGCAAAGCATTATTATAAGTTCCACAGAAAGTCATCTTCATCTTTCCGTCCCTCTGGCCCACTATTATATTCCAGTGACTCTGATGTTACAGGATTGAGATTAATGAATCTCCAAAAGGATTCAAATATGATGATCTGAACTGAATATAGAACACAAATAAAATCTATTTTTCATTAGCCTAGAACAATAAGCCAGTCTGCTACCTCTGACAGTAAAAAAAATATGTAGGTATATAAAAGACTTTTATAAGTAATAAATGACGTTTGCACACAGTAACAGTCACAGTCCAAACATGTACCTACCGATAAAGTCAGATTACCATGATCCCAGGCTTATCGCAAATGTATCGACTATTGGGAACACGTGAATTTTAATACAACAAATTGAACGCATTGTGCTTAATACCCGTATACAAGTACGTAAAAATTACCTTTGTCAATGGTATCGGTGTTCTGTTTACCGATGCAAATAAATATTATTATCTGCCTAGCCTTTTCCCAACTATATTGGGGTCGGCGCTAAATACGCCTGAATATCTGGATTTTACAGGGAGCGATTGAAATCTGACTACCACTCAAGTACTGAGAGACATTGATAAGGTTAGACTGGTTGTCAGACTTTTTGTGTGTAGTTTGCTTTATAAGAGTACTAGCGACCCGCCCCGGCTTCGCACGGGTAGCAGAGCCTACCTAACAGCCTACGCAACCTAACCCTTCGGGGAATACAGGCGTGATGCTATGTTATGTTATGTTATGTAATTAGTTGAAACTTCTTTCTTCATTTTGTTCTTATCATAAATTCGTAACATTTCTTCAATTTAAAAAAATATATTTCTTGTTTCTAAATTCTTGGCATTTTTGTTACAAATAATGTATTAATATTTAATGTGGATAAGCAAACATTAGCTTCTCGGAATACTTAATTTAATTTAAGTAATATAAGAACCCACTTAAAGCATATATAAGTTCATTCCGTTTGTTTATTATTACACGTGCGTCTATAAAGACATAAACGCCAGAACGATGTATTAAAATACTGAATTAATTAGACATACCACGAAACAATATGATCATCCGATATATTCTTTATCAGTCCGTTTAATTTTAAACTTTATAGTCTCATATAAAAGCAGTACATTCAAATCTGAAGTGTAATAAAAACTTTTTTCTAAAGCAGTAAACACAATCAGATTCCATATTATTACGTGGAGATATAAAACTCTTATAAAACATTGTCCGATGTCATTCACCCCTTCACCAGGCGCCTTGTCTATAATTTGGGTATAATGTCGACAAAAAGTGGATTCCAAACGGTGTGTGTACGGAATATTTTACTGAGAATCGATTCGCGGATTTTATTGCGAGCAAGCAATACTAGTAGTTATCATGATATAACAATAATAGAAAAAGGTGGAAGTTGTTCGGCAAATAAAACATAAATCACACAGACTAAAAAATATTCTGTGGTTTTGCTATGGCCAGCCATGGACCAAGAATCAAGGATATTATATGCTATGTGCATTACCTTCACTTATAAGAAACGTAATGTTTAACAGTGAAATGCGGTAGCCTGGGGAGAAATCGATAGACCACAAATAATTACAGAAAAACGCAGATAACGCAAGTTATTCGTCATTGCGTGGCGTAGTACTAAACCTATGCCATTTGTCGGAATAACAACTCTATACGCATATCATCTTCATTAAAACAAATTTCTCATCATTATAAAGACTGCTTCATTGGTCTAGTGGTTAAAAAGGGCGACTGCTTAACATAGGACCTTATGTTTAGCAGTCGCCATTCGATTACCAGGTGAGACAGTGTTATTTTGTTTTTTTTTCTGTATGGAGATTCTCAGTAGCATTCCGGAGTTCCCAAAACTTTGGGCTGTAAGCCTATTATAATGGGCCGAGACGAATATATGTGTACAACATTACACCTCAGCATGACCCTTCCAGTGCTATCTTATTATGAGTTATCTTTTCATCTGATTATGAGTTTGTTTCGGCGTTCCTTCTCAGCGATAGTCATAAGAAATGCCTACGCCTACGCCTGCCTAATCTAGTTTAAAAAAGACGTGTAAAAGTGATTGAAAAATCCTAATTGCAAAATAAATAGTTTCATTTCATTTCATATATTTCTATTCTTCGATAAATCAGCTGCATTCATTCTCATCTATGCTGTCAGTTTCGTTTAAATTCCAGTTGGAATATCTGTTCAAAGGCGCTCTATTATCTAATCTACCTTCAGTACTATTGTAGAGCTAGCCTATAGGTATACCAACACAACAGAATGAAATCGTTACCGACGCCGGAGTCTTAAATTAACGACATTAAAACAAGCTTCTCTCATTCAAGATAAGACCTTTGTAAGGGGGGAATAAATTGGATGGAATTGTGCAAAAGTGAGCAATTTAGTCGCGGAAAAGTTAAGACACAGCACAGTGAAGATGAAAGACATGAACGGTAAATAGTTGTAAGTGCATAGTATAGTGAAATTGGAAATAAGTTGAAGTTTAACAGGTGTGTATTTATACATATTATGAAATTATAAGTACTAAAGCACTTTTTTAATCCTCGCCCTACACTTATATTCACAAACATACATTGCGACCAGTATCCAGACCAGAAACAATTATGTTACCTTTGTCATATAAATATTTCTTGTTGTACTAATTGTCTAAATTCAATACGGAGTTTTAGTTGCTGGCTTATTTAATATTTTGCTATCTTCGTCGAAATCTTAGTTACTAAATTTCCTTATGTTTTCATTGAGTTTAAAAAAATATTGAGATAATTTGCAAAATTACCTACATAAAATCATAAATATGTATATCATATATAAATTGTCAAAATGAATGAATGTCAACCGAAAAATTCTTAATTTCCGATACTGCATGACCCCATCCACATTGTTGGTGTATGATATTCTTAAGGTCCTCCTACAAAATTACCTCCTAACTCGAGTCACGTTTTGGCTATTAGTCCAGGGTACTTATACTAAAGTTTCATCGCGAAACGATCAATGAACCATTTCACCGTTCCATTTGGAAAATATTTTATGGGGGTTCAGACAAGCGAACCGTATCTGGTCCAGGTGGTCAGACAGATGTCGAGTGTAGACCCAATCACAGTGACCAGTGAAACGTGGAAGATAAAACCTCCAAAGGTCAATGACTTCAGTCAAGATTGCGGATGTTGTTTGAGTTCCAAAGTATGTGTATTATTGGCGGTTAACGATAGACGCGATATTGATGGTTCCGATATTGTTAGTGATGTTTTGGTTGGGTTTGTTTCTTCCGCTAATTTGGTAACTGCGGATCATAAATTAGAATATCCTCTTCACGTCAAAATCTAATTTAAAGTTAAACTCATCTTGTAACGAATTTTACTTTCATTCCTAATCATAAAGCTTTTACCTTTATAATAACGTAATCTCACATTTTATAAACTACGTCGACGATCTTTATTTTAAATTATCTGAGCTACTTTGGAACACTGTTCAAGGCCCGTGCGAGACGCCTTACAAACACTAATTTATTCATTCATCTGATTTGAACTTGTGAAACTTTGTTCGCTATATTCAAAACAAGCTTTATGATGCAAATCAAACGTTTCCCAAATATGGCATGAACTCTTAACTAGTGAGCGGTTAAACAGTTAACATCGTCATCCCTTCAAAGGTCCCTCTATCTGTGTAAAGTTGCAAATCTCTCGCTAATAAAGCGTATTCACCCCAATTAGAGCTTGCTACACACATCTACATAGGCTACAGGGACTGAAACTTTAAGTAACATGTTCATTGAACTCTGAGTTAAGAGACGTGTATAGACATATCTCGTGAAAAGCTCAATGTAAATGCAACATGTTGGTGAAGCCAGTTCGAATTATCGGGCTTCGTATTTCGTAGGACTCGACGTTTTCTGCTAACGACTAAGTTCCGTATCTGAGGGCCGTGGGCGGTTCGCGATATCGAGCTTCTGTTACTTATTGTAAAGGAAAGTATTGTTTTAGCAATTGCATGAAGCTTTGTGCTTTACGATTAATCATTTTACGACCTTATCATCTTAATGTACCTACTCGCAAAAATGGATATGTAGCTATGTTTCACGCAACCTGATTGTTCCTTACTAATATAAATCGTGAAGTTAAATATTCCTTTTTTTATTGTAGATAATTTAACAATGTTAATAATCCACTTTCTATACCTATTTCTATCGCTATACGGAATAAAGCCGCTTAATTTATCGTGTTAAAGTTACAACAAATATTAACAAAAATACCGTATAACGAAGTTTTTAAGTAGTTTTTAATTCTCTTGAACAAAATATTCATACATCTGTGTAGTTAAATATATATTTATTTGCCTGATGCCCAAGCCGAACTCAAACCTTCCTGCATAAAAGGCAAGGGCTAATGTTAGTTTTTTAATTCAAACAGTACCGCTATTACGAGTTTTCTTACTATTTACTATCAAAGTAAAGTAAATTTTTGTGATAGCGATTTTAGTTCTTAACTTGGTTACATTAGGGATTAGAGTTGCTTATGTGACATCTAATCATAGTAAAGATATGATTTACTATTTACTATTTTATAGAGATGTCATGTTAGCGACTCTAATCCCTAATGTAACCACGTTAAGAACTAAAATCGCTATCACGAAAATTTACTTTACTTTGATAGTAAATAGTAAGAAAACTCATAATAGCGGTACAGGTATGATAATCAAATCACATAGGAGGTGAGTTGCCTTCGATCGCTACCATAAAACAAGTTATTCACACTAAACAAGCTTGGGCTAACATTCTATCTTTGCCTTTTTTTGAATTTAATTTCCAAGGCTATAACTGTATTGGCCATAATACGCTTTTTGATTATTTAACTCTCTAGTTACTATTATGTACTGAAAACCAAGTTAAATTAAAGATAAGTGGTGTAACATCCTCAAGGTTTTAGTTGACAATGGAAAAATGGCCACAAGGGGTGGTAAAATAAAAAACTTTAGCTAATGATTGGTTTGAAGAATGTTAATACCTAATGCAGAATGATGATGATAAAGCAATTATTGTCAATTGTTGTTGTATTTTTTTTTTTTTTTTGTCAAACTTCATTTTAATTTCATTTGTCACTTAATAAATCGTACGCCACTTATGAGATGCCAAGACTCAAAGACGAGTAGACGTATTCCTACCATTTCTCATAGGTAGGTACTATAGGGTCCGGGAATAAAAAAGCTGTTAAAATATTAAACTCTATATTAAACGCAACGAGCTCCCAAATATAATTCTTATTATTTTTAATTCAACGTCCTTCACTCAATTATCAAACATTGACGTTCCTTCAAATACTTATTCTTTTTCATCTGTCACCAGTCTTTATATTAAAGACTGTATCGTATTATATAAAATCTCTACAATACTTTGTTGGAGTTGTTGTTGTGATATTTTTGTCCCTTGACTATAAGTAATTGTAAATACCAAAGTAATACTTAATTGTATAGTTATTCAATTTGATTTGAAAAGTCATTGGAACATTTAGGTTTATTTACACTATATACAAACTTGTATATTAATAACTAGCTGTGCCCGCGACTTCGTTCGCGTGGATGTCGGAACTTAACAATGTATTTTAAGAGCGAAACGCCATTTCAAAAAAAAAATTATAAAAGTTACGTGAAGTTAAGAAGATCAAATGCATTTAACCCTATTTTTTACTAAAATAAAAGAATTTTTCTAAAATAAAAGTAGCCTATGTTACTCCTTATTATATCAGCTACCTGCCAATAAAAGTCCCGTCAAAATCGGTCCAGCTATTTCAGAGATTAGCCTATACAAACAGACAGACAGACAGACAAAAATTGTAAAAAATGTTATTTTGGTGTATGTACCGTATATATATATTCATATGCATGTAGTAAAAAACGGTTATTTCAATATTACTAACAGACACTCCAATTTTATTTATATGTATAGATGTATAGATTATTCAATATATTTTATAGGTAATTAATTTTTGATAGCACGATCAGTGCAGTGGCTAAGCAGTTAGTTTTTTAATCTGCTTTATGATCTATAGATAGTTATTCTTAAGAAAAACAAAAAAGTCATAAACCGTCACTGACTATGCGCGGTAATGCAATTTGCAATGAAAGGCCCAACAGAAAAATAAGGGTGACAACCGCTTGAGGCGAATAGGGTTCCATTTTACGCACCACTTCCGAATAGATAAGTTTTTGTGGTATGCACATTAATAAAAGGAGCAATCTCCCTTTTAATTTTTGCTCTAAGCATTAATGCGCTTCGATTGGTACATTTAGATTATTGGTTTGTGTTTTTGTCATACTGTCAGTACCAGGAGTTCTGTTTGTTTATGTAGATTTATGCAAGTCGAGCTTATCGCACGGTCCGTTTGCTCAGTTTCCACACGGTCCATATCTTCGCGTAGTCGATAACGCTCGATTTTGATGTGAATATGTTACTGCATTGAGTTCTGTTGGAATAAGTTGACTGTTTAGGATGATGGAGTATTTAAATCTACAAGTGGCTGAACTCTTGTCTGTCTTTGATTTATAAAAATGTTCATGTTCATATCTATTTCACGACTACGTAAAACATGTTACTGAAATACAATAAAAACAACGTTATTGAATATTGTATGAACCACATCGCATTGCACCACGTCTGTATTCCCCGAAGGGTTAGAAAAAGGAGTACTATTGGACACAAACATTTCACGGCGGGGGCAATAGGGGGCGAGCCTATTGCCGTCTTCCGGGCACAATTCCAGAAGACTAACTACTACTAAGAACTTCCATACACAGAAACTTCATAACACTGCCCAATCCGGGAATCGAACCCAGGACCTCACGCTCAGCAGTCGTACTTGCGACCATCAGACTAATGAGGCAGTCTATAAATTCACCAATAAAATAGTTAGTCCTATATTAGACATAATTTTTAAGTCCATTAAAAAACCAAGCAGTTTATAATCAAAAACACATGAGTATTAAACTAAAACAACTAGAACCTCTTCTCACAATACAGCACACTCATATTAATAACGGAACTAGAAAAAAACAGTCCTAAACAATGATCATAAAAACTCATTATCAATGCAAAAATCGTTGAAACAAAGGGCGGGTTTACAATTAAAGTGTATCCCGTGGGATATCACTCTTTGGAACTACTTTGTTAATTTATCTAAACCAATTACGCAAGTGCGCCGCAACACCACCGGGATAGCAATTCTATTATTTTACGTTTAACTCGTACAGGCGTAAAAACAATTGACAATTTAATAAAGCAGAAGGTGCTTTACAATTGTATGGATTTCTTATGTTGATGGCTGTTTAAATTTTAGTGACTGGTGCAGCGTCTGCCCATCTAAGCTTAGAAGATACAGCTATTGATTAATTTTGAGCTCAAAATGTGGAGTGAGATTTGTGTTTTATAATGTTGATCTATCGCATAGATAAGCCTTGGCCTTTGGCTTTACTTATCTATGTATTGTTAGACCATCTAAGTGTTAGCAGTAGGATTATATACTGTCCTTGGCTTTAATAGTCTGCTGCATGTTTTGATCGAGCTTTACTCACCCACACCCCATATCATGTCCCATGTCCAAACCTTTTCTTTTTTTAGATAGATTGAACCAATCATTAGTCAATGTTGATGAAGACTATGCAGACCAAGTTTAACCAAGCCCGTATCTTCTAAAGCACCTGAAGAGTCTAAACTTAAAGGCCTATCGAGGGCCCTACGAAAGCACCTGTCTGTCAAAATTCCATATAAGCTATCGAAGTCTTATAACTATGTTATATCATTATTCAGTTCGATAGCTCTACATCTACATATCCGCTCACATATCCACACAATAGCTATCTACGTTAACATATCATGACAAAACTAATTTGCGAGTTCCGCGCCTGAGCACTGAAATGCTACTGAGAGCCGAATCGGTACGTCGTCGTCGCGTCGCTAGGGAATTTTCTAATTACGTTTTCAAAGACACCTCGTTTGTTGAACATGTGACATTCGGAGTGAAAAAGGTCACGTATAGAAAATTGGAAATCCGACTGGGACGGGATGTGGACGTTACGGCGCCAAAATTTTGCCTCCAGACTCTCCTATTAAAGAATCTCATTTGTTTGATTGTAGAGAATGGCTCTTAGTTTTTCTTTTTGAAGAATCGGTTAAAGGTTTTTTGGAGAGAATTTTAATATTAAATGCGGTATAATAATTTCTATCGTTCTTTTTGAACAATAATTGAGCTAGAACGTTAAATAAAAAATCACATCTATGAGTAAATTTGTCCATCCCTTGTTGTAGGTACATCAAACCACTATCGACTTCTGTGCTGGTAATTTGCAAGCTCGGTCTCATAAAATTCTCTCACCGAAAATACCAAAAAACAAATATATGTCGAAAAACAAAACAAATATTACTTGACGCGTTCTACCCAGCAATATTTCTCTTGTTTTTCCTTACTTCCATCAATGTTGTCTGAATTTGGTTTTAGGAGGCTCCAAAAAAAAGTCTTGCATGACATTGCCTATCACAAACTTGAATGAATAAAGAATGCATTTATTAATTGAAAGGAGTTCTTCACAGTGTGCTCTGGCAACCGATACTTAACTAATTAAGAAGAAAAATAATATTAAGACGATTATTAAAATACTTCCATTCGTATTGAACACCTACGGTGAAGTAATTTAATTAAAATTTTCTAACAAACTTTGTCACACAGAATTTTCTCTTTGCCCCCAATTTGGGACACCATCTGCGCATCCCTATCGCAAAATAATTAGTCTAAAGTAAATTATGCACCCTTTAAACTGCATCAAATTTAGGCAAATAGAGTCAGTTTAAAATATATATTAGAGGGCCACATGGCATGTGTTTTAAAATACATTTTCTTATGAGTTGCATCACACTTAAATAAAATTAGGGAGGGGAAAATATGATATTGTGCAGAACTCCTACTGGCAATGGTTTTTATTACGTGTGTTCAAAGCAATTTTGATCATCCTTTGAATGAAATATTATTATGTTGGTTATCAGGTTCGTCGCAGTTTGTTGTTTTATTAGATATTGGGTATTTCACTTGGCTCAATATTTTAAGCGAAACTTCTTATTTTGATCAAAATAGTCGTTACTCTTAGTGTGTTCGTGTGACATCTAAGGTTGTAAATTGTACCCACGATGCAGGAGAAATCGTAGAATGACGCAAAACTTTTTGATTGGGCATGCAAACACAATATGAAGGGAGCTAATTACTTGCACAAACACGTATTTGTTAAGTTTCCTAAAATGAATATCATATATTCATAAGAACAGCCATGGTCGACCAGAAAAAAAAATTGCCATATATTGGTCCCTTTCAAACATAATGGTCCAAAATTGCGTCACTTTTCTTTACAGAACGCCAGCAAAACACTCAGAATGGCGCGTGTCGGTACAATTGACCGAATGCACACAATTATTCGTACGGCGGAAACTGCGGGGCCGTGGGTGCGAAAAAAAAAGAAATATTTATTCACAGAGTGCAATCATGGCGAATAAAACGATTAAACTACGTTCGTGAAATAACTTCTATTGCGCCCAATAGACGCTACTGGCGTAGTTCGATAATATATGATGTATTTGAAAATATATTTTTAGCAAGTACAATAAGAAATAGCTTATTTGTTTTTATATAATTAAATAAGTATCCAGGGCAGATAGAGTAGTAATGTATAAACTAAAAAAAAAACTATTTTTCTACCCAGTACAAATAATTTGATTGGAGTATATTTTTAAATACTTTATACATGTTTCAATAAATAAAATACATAATAGGTACCGCAACAGATACAATTCTTTTTTTATATATGATAAAGAAATAATAATGCCAAGCATGCCTATGGCCTAAGGGTAGCCTAAGAATATTTAAATCCTAAAATCGTCAACAGTGAAGGTAAAAACAGATGAAGAAGTCACAAATGAAGAATAGCATAAAATGTAGTAGGTAGGTACAATAATCTGTATCAAAACTTCTTTGTTCTAGAAAAAAGTAAAATCTCAGGGCACACACTTGAACAACGACGAAATAGTCAATTGAGTTTAGTTGTTTAATGTACCAGTGATACCCAAAATTTTATTCGTTCAATTATTTAAAGCGACAAACTTATATTTAAAGCAATACTTTCACTTCCAACTTGAAAAGAAAACATAAATGTATGCTTTACCAGTTTTGCCCCAATTTTGATTTGGTTCGCATATTCAATTATGGAATACATAATGAGTGGACCCACAACTCATTGGAAAATTCTAACGCAGAGTGTAATGAAATAATTTCACACATCAATAAAAACCTTTTACTTGGAAAACACACACACTGTTTAGTTTGATTAGGATAATAGTTTGAGCCAATATTTTACTTTGGGTAATGGAGTTGAAGCTAGAGATTAAAATTACTATAAAACAAAAGAGATTTGAAAAGTTATAATATAAAATTTGGTGGCTATTGATAACAATAACGGAAGAGTTAAAGAATGAAACTGACTTAAGGAAGACTCGGTTCCGAAGGAATCTCTTTATAGTATTCTCGTTATTTCAGATAGAGCTCGTATGGGGTATAAATTCCATCTGAGCAATTACTTTCCTTTTAGGCAAATTAACAAGCTGAATGTTACCATAGAAATTCAATCCGACCAAATCTGTATGTAAATGTATTGTAATTGTGGGGCCAATATTCGAATTACAATTTCTATGTTGATTAACCGTGTAACATTGGAATTTATGTTCGCTCCTCCAACGCCTGTTTCTCTAGTATAATTTTGTTTATACGTTTTATACAGCAAACGGTTGGGTTTTGTGATGTTGTTATGTAGAAAACACACCACGTGTGTTTTTAATAAATATGCGCTTTAAAAATGTGGGAACAGCGAAACAGTAGGTAATTTGGAAGGATAACATTTTTTTATCAAGTAAAATGTACCCATAACACTTTATTAGGGATGGTAGAATAACATTTGTGTAAATTCTGCTGTAGGTACACAACCTACAGCAGTTTTGACGACTTAAATTTTCTAATAAATTCGTGGCACAATAAGTAAATCAACTGGCCCCAAAATAATGCAAAAATTGCCTAATTAATATCGAATAATTATTATTTTTAGCATTCACTTCTAAGAAATATTATTAAAGATCCATCGATCCTATCAAAGCATGTCAAGGAAATCAAAACTATTATTTTGGTTTTAAGAACGGCGCATCATGTGACTTCTAGATGATATTAGTTTTCCAAATTCATAACATCAGATATGGATTCATCCAGGTTACAATAATATGTTATCTGGGACACCTACATTAATTCTCGTGCATAATCTAGACTTTTTTATCTGAAGTAATATCGGAAAGGTCTTCACAAAATCCCTAATTACACATATCGATAGCTTATCAGAATGCTACCGTCATTATGTTTTACGGCTGGTTTTATTCTGATATGGTAAGGTTATAAGCCTTTTTGTCTGACGTCCTAATTAAGGTTCATCGTGATCAGGGAATATGCTTGATCTTAATGCTCATTTTGTATGGCAAACTTTTTCTTTGTAGGAGAGTTATCTGCGGTTTTGTACTGTGTTATCAGTTTTGAATGCATCAAATGCGTGTACATTTTTATAGTTATTTGAAATCTTTGTTAAAACTAAGAAACTAGCTGGGCAAGTGCTACGTTGTATTACATGTTTCAGTTATGAATTAGAATGACTACAGAATGTTTAAATAATCGCTATTATTTAAACATTTTATGTACGTACCTTCGCATAGGTACGATCTACTTATTATACATACGATTTTTATATCACATTATTTTGGTCCTTTACCAAAAAGGTTTAAATCCTATAATCGCTGCCCAGTCGAAATTGGTCTGCTGTCACACTTAAAATAAATTACTGTACCCGCGCAATTTCACACCCCTTGCCCTCCCACTAATTGAACCAAAATACACTTAAATTTTCTTTGTGTCTAGTGTAATTTTAGCTCAGTAGGGTCACACAAACCACCCCATGGCAATTTAACGGGTTGAACATTCTCTTCCTGGCGTCAATTTGGAGTTTCTTAAGTAAAATGAACTGAATATTTGACGTAAACTTGTGTACATTAATTAACATTTTAGTATAATCGCTTTTCTTCGTGTACGTAAACATTGAGTTATTTTGTTATTTTGAATGAAATGATTTAGTTTTGGTGGCAAAATGCAGAAATTAGTAATGATTAGAGTTTTGTCTATTGTTTTTATGGTACGGTTGGCGATGTTACAGTGTCTTAGCGATTAGGTTGCAATTGTGGGTTCGCGATCTTAATTAACACCTATTTGTATGACCTATGAATAGTTTTTTTCGGATCATGCTGTATGTACTTGTGACATTTGTATCTGTACCCACGATACAATAGAAAATCCTAATGTGAGGCAATTTTTATATATATTATATAAAAGTAATAACTTAATAGATCATACAGTTCGTTTGAGTAATCTCAGGTAATTGAAATAATAAAAATCAACGATCAATACAGCCTAAATATCCAATTTCCCAAGCAAGAGGTTCTGTGTGTCATCAATCCGCTAGCACAACGATTTTAATAAGGAACTTTCACGCAGCGTCTGCGCTTACATATAGTAAAAGCGTTAAGTATGCATGTTTATCTACTCAAAGAATATTCATGGACTACGCAGGTTACTGATGTTAATTTTGTAAAAACTTTCATAACATCTAAAAAAGTGCTGTAAAGAAGTTGTCCGCACACACACATCTCAGCACACACACATCTCAAGCACAACGAGCAAAGAATATGGCGAATTTAAAAATAAAATGTATTTACACGCTGTGTATTTACAGCCTAAATACCTAATTTATAACGCAAACAAATGAAACACTGCGAGTTCCCACTAATTCTGTTGACAGTACACTAATCATCACATCAAAACGTGATGACGAATGGAACACGGGACATGAATAACTGAATCGCGGTAAAACTCGAGCTCGCATATAAGCGTAGACGTTACTGTATAAATATAAAACGTGGTCAATGTTAGGTACTACTAGTAAATCAAGAAAAATAAGTGGGCTTTATTACGTTACATTATATATTATTACGTTATACATAAATATAAATAACCTCAAACCTGAAATGGAGGAGTGTTTTTAATTTGCCAGCATTTAACGTGTCTTTACGGTTCAATCGGTTCAATCGGTCAAATAAATCTAAGGTTTTGTGTTTTTACCAGCAACATTTCATGGATGCTAAATGATATTTATATTTATGATGACAGAAAAATCTTATAGTTTTGTAAATTTCCCGTAGTTAAAGGTTTTACAGTAACACACCACACACCGCATGCGTTGTGAGGACCCAACGACCCGGTTGCATAAATTCGTATCGTGACAATTATACGGGACATTATCTCCGCTTCCATTGTGTCTCCTGGATTTTTATGCGGCTTTATTCGTGTAGATTTTTTTAGTTCGTCCCATTTGCTTTATTTTTTGCGACACTAAGTTAGATTGGTAACTTTATAGACGTCGCTAAAAATGTATGAAGTCATAACACTACAATTAACTGTAATCCTCAATAACATAGGCAGACATTTCGGCGATGACGGTATTAAGTCCGACGTAATTGGGGGCGTGCCTATAACCATTCACAGAATGGACACATGAACATAAATTCAATTAATAGCAATTTCCTGACAGACTATTACACTTTGCCTACCTGGCCAGGTTATCGAACCTAAGATAACGGAAACTGTTCTAGGAACTGTGACGAATTTTAAAATATTATCACATTTTCTATAACAATTTCTGTACATATGATTATGAACACAATAAAGCTTTGTGTTTGAATTTACTTAAAGAACTAATAATCGAAACTGCAATTAGTGAATCTTTTCCTTAGCATGATGACTAGTTTAAGTACTACGCTTACGAAGAGAAAAGAATATTTGGAGTACCGTTGTACCGTATAATAAATGTATTCATTCAATTCCAAAAAGATTTTAAAAGCGTTATGCTAATATTAAAAGCTCTTCTTGAAAAAAAACCTACAATACGGCATGCAGCTGTTCCATAGACCAGTGCAACATCGCATTTAGACATAACATAGAACGAAATCATAAAATTGTGGTCTGCTCCCGTATCTACATTTATATGTAAGGTCTGGTCTGGTCTGGCACATATACCCAGTACTGCCATATGACGCACTCGTGTAATGGTCTGTACAGCGTAGTTGTATGTAAACATTGCTTCTTTATGTATTTAATTTGAACACCAATGGACGCACGCATAATGGCGGCAGCATGTCGCCGCGGTTTGGCGAATGGACGTGTTTGGATATAGAACGATATTAAACTGGATGTACTAACGGTTTCATATGTGTCGTATCGTACGTTACGGCTGGTAAAAAGTGATAACAAAGTGTTTCAACTTGTTTCATTTTCGATGTCCACATAGATGCCTAGTACCATTTGTTTGTAACAAAATTTTAGTACAAGGGGACTTTGGACCAGTATAGAATATATTGTTATACCAGGAATTCTATCTTGTATAGGTAAAGCAACCTGTCGCGACATAACATCTCACCTATATTCCCCGAAAGGGTTAAGCAAAGATGTAATATTGTACACCTATTTTCGACGACGCCGTTATTAAACCCCATGTAATACAGTGCCCTGTAAGCCTATTGTAGTCTACCGTGCAGAACATCAAACTTCGGTCTGCTACTGAGAATTTTCTAACAAAAAAAATGTAGCGACTAGTACTCGCAACATAGCAAAAAGTAAAGCGCCATCTATCGAAGTGAAGCTACAACAACAACCGTGAATCGCACTATGAAAGTTTACAACGATTCTAACACATACACGAATGTCCAACATCTATCGTTGGGCTTCGGCTCGCCAGGCTAACCACCTTGCCTGGTCGGAGGATCCTCCCTTTTCAATGGAGGGACGTCATATCTCGTTCCTCCACAGACACCTAATAACACTTTGTCCGATCTGATGGTCTTACCAACAACCTCACGCTCAACAGCCAAGTTTGCGGCCATTAGACCCATGAGACTGTCAATATCTGCCTAAGTATATTTATTATTTGGTTAAAACAGTTTTAGGTTTAAAGAATCATTTCTTTATTGTTAATAAAAACGTAACATGTCACTTGCTTGAGAACAATACTAATCTTATTTAGGTTATAAAAAAAATGATTTAAAAAAATAACCTAACTAAACTACCTATCTGAGGTAAAAATAGTTAGGTTTAATTTAATTAGGCTGGACCACTACCTAGAACGCAATCCATTATTTATGACCTTTCTGATGGAACAAAGATTCTCTGTCAAAGAGGGTCAGTCCCTGTGCAAATTTATGAAAGTGTCTGAATTTTTGGTTTTAGGATTTGCCAGTTCACTCACAATGGCTTCGCTGACTGAGCAGTGGTATCAAAATAATGCACACGTAAGTCATGAATCCAACTCATGTCCAGGATCTAATGAGAAATAGAAAGAAGGCATAAAAATTGTAAGAAAATTCTACATCTTAATACTTTTAATGGTAACCTCTTCTAGATATCTTAGTTTCCAAATGCTCCGTGTTGTTAGCACATAGTTACGTTCTATAGAGGTAATGCATATAGGAGAGCCAACGTGCTATATGGCTATGAACCGGACAATATTTTATTAAGAATTCATATGAATACAGTGAGAATTTTAATGGGTTCCGTATGATAATGAAAGTCATTAGTCCTTAACATACCATGTGCTGGCAAAAATTAAACAAAACACTTAGCCAATATAAAATGTTCACTAAGCCAAGGCAATTTTGCAGGACACATACGGCACTATCATAACCGCAGCACATTTCTTCGAGAAAAATGTTGTAACATTCGGTTATTTTAGATTTTTTCTGCCTAATATTTTTTTTACCCTCTTACTTAGCTGTTAACTATAAAAACTACAAAAAACTGTCGATAGTTTTATTTTTATTAAGGTGCTGCTGAGCGTGAGGTCTTGGCTTCGATTCCCTGGTCGGGCAAAGTCTTATTGGGTTTTTTCTTAATGGAAATTCTCAGTAGCAGCATGGAGTCTGGAACTGTGCCCAGTAGATGGCAATAGACTCATCCCTTATTACATGAGACTCGGTAATAAATATGATTATTCTAAAGTTTCTCGTAGTATTATTAGATAAAATAATAATTCTCTTATTAGACAAATAATTATACCCGACTGTACCAAGAATCATAAAAAAGTCACAACCGATACGCAAACCATTTTAACCCGCAAACAGCAACAATGAAATTAATTAAAAATCTGACGAGGTTCGATACAAATTAAAAGGTCTTTTGGATGCACTTTTCACTGCTTTTCCGGCGGGCAAACAAACATTTTGATTAACAACTTGCGTCGAATCAATCAAATTAATTGGTCGGCAGCGCTGCGGCAATTGCCTTTTTCATAATAACTACAATGAAAAATATGATAGTAAAAATATCTTCAACGACACCTGTTGCCAATAAAATGAGAGCAATAATTTACTGCAAAATATATGTAGTTTTCTTACTAAAGCTTTCCAGTTTTTTGCGTAGCATAAACATCTTGATAACTATACAAATTATCAGGTTTGATTTTTAAACATATAACCTAACATACTTTAAAAATAAAATAGAAATAAAAACAGTTTCAAAAATATCAGCTCGTTCCCTAAAAGTGTGCCAAAAAGCTTGATAGGAGCGCATTAAGTAAAACTATGCAAAATAGGGCACTTAAGTGTTGAATTGGGTCGACTGGTTGGCTTAAGCATTGGGTAGCTTATGCGATGCCGCATTCTTAAATCTAGAACATTATTGTTATCTGCTATTCTTGGCACTGTTCTTTCCCTTCCAGAAAGAAAGTTCTACTTAAATATATAAATACACGAGAAACTTGAACAAATTGCATCATTATTACATCATCATACGATTTCTCTTATTTAAAATAATAATTTGACTTAAGTGACGTCACGGTAAGGCGTCCGACTGGCGATGTAGAGCGAGAGTGAGCTAAGAACCCACTCGCGCACTATGGACACTCGTTCTAGTCCTGTTGCATAAGGATATGAACTTAAGCGTAGGGGCAACCACATTATAAGTAGCACTTCGAATAAAAAAATCTACTAATAAAGTATTAAACTAAGTGAAACAATTCGCAGTCGGAACTGCGAGCAAAGCGCCAGATACGATCCCCGTAAATGTTCAGTTCCATATTTATTTCACCAACTCCGCAATCGTATTCGTCTAAAATTCAGCGTAACGCCTTCATATATATCTTAATAACGTCGTCTATTTCAATAAAACCTAGTCCAATTCACGTCGAAACAACTAAATGACGCAAACAAACGTAACCATTCCACGTATCGTCATAAAGGCTATTTTTATTGCTTACAGTTAACATAAAGTTTATCCAGCTTCATCCCCTAACGTCTCTAAATGCAATCCAAACGCAGTGGAACCAGGAATTATACCAGCATTTACTTTCAACGATGCACTCAAGATATTTTCAAGTGTGGCGAAGTGAGGGTTAAATGTAGAGTTATTTTTATTTCAATATTATTACAGTTTGATATAAAAATCTCGAATTCTGTACCAGGTACAACCGTTTTATCAGTTTTAAAGACTGTTCGATATGCATTAGATTTTTTATGATATCGAGCTTTTAAAAATACAATTTATGCTTTATTTTAATGAGGAACGCGGAATTAAAAAATAAACATTTCCAGAATATGGTTATTCCCTCAAAGTAAGTGTATTCAAATTAAAAAGTATATTATATTAGCGCTTTAAATTCCTCTAGACTGGGAATAAAACGGCCGAAATGACGTAACTTAAAATTATTTTCTTCAAATGCGTACTTTATATGCCGCGCCCGTAGCTTTGACCTACTCGTTACACTTATTTCGATATTGGACCCCACTAATTTTGTTTACTTATTCATTAAAATGGAGAGCGATGGCGGAGTCGAGCGAAATGCTTTCTCTATTAGATTTTTATGGAAAACTGAATACGTGAAAGTGGATTTTTAAAGAGGAAAGCTTTTTCTTTAACCGCTTTGATGAAGTTATATCGATAAATTTGGTCTAACCATTATGGCAAGGAGGAGTTACAAGTTCTGAAAGTTTATGTTGTTTAGTATAGAAGACTGTAACTTACTGTAAAAGAAAACAGAAAAAGTCAAGGAGCAGATAGGGAGGAAATTGTAGAATTTGATATCACGTGTCTTGTTGGTTTCAAAACATTACAGTTTTTATAAGAACCTAGTATGAAATACAGCAACACCGTCTTTATTTTACACACACGTGGTTATATGACAGTATAATCAGAACAAATAGATAGAACGCAATACACAAAATGCTTTCAAAACAGAATCGGAAATTCAAAACAAAATGAAGGTGACAATAATAATGGATACAATTTGGAAGCAACCAAATAAGAGTGGACTGAAATCTAGACATGTGTCGAGCATCACAGCAGAATGTAAAACAGAAAGATGAAGAATATTGCTCGTGAACACGGCATACGATATCCACAGATATTACTGCAGATTTACGAAGAAAATGCAACGGTCTGGGAACCGCTTGACGGACTGCCGATTCGCATCTTGAATTATTCATTCGTACCCCAAAAGTTTACCAAGGCGGCCGCATCGAACATTGCTTTGTTTTATAGTTTATGAAATTTTGCTTCCTCTTTACACGGCTTGTGGTTTGTATTGCGTAGTTTGTGGAAAATTTTGTTTTATTGGTTTGTATATTTTATTAATTATATTTGAATTTGAAATAAAAATTCATATTAAAATGATTTCACAGCGTCTTCTGCTAATGAGAGAATGTCTGGTTTTTCTTCATCCTATCATATTTCCACTCATTAGGAAAGTTCAAGGAATTCACTTCGTCTATATTATACTGAGCTCTTTCTTCTCTCTTCTCGTTTTAAGTTAGTTTCAATCAATTGATTTCTCATGACATAGCTTAACTTTTAATAATTAAAGGTTGTCATTCGGTTTAAATAACTATTATAAAATGAAAAATTTAAAGAAATGCATTTCCATCACTAAATTCAATATCAAAGAATCTTGCAACACCTGCAAATAATAAAACTCTATTACTGACGCTGGTAATACATTGTGCTATTTCAGTCTAATTCACTAATAGACTTCAATGAGCGTCGCAATAAGTCAGTGTAACAATAAGTCAGGCCGTTCGGCCACGTGCCTCTCAGCAACATCCGTTACCCATACTCCGACGCACAAATCGGTTCGTTTGCGAAGACAAATGGCTGCCGTCTGCTTGCTAACATACACGGATTGCATTTTCAAAAATTACTCGAAAAAGAGTTGGGAATCCAATATCGGGTGCAGGCGCAAGCATGAATGCCGACGTATTTTTTACACACCACCAAAATCACAATTTGGAACTCTAAGATGTTTGTGACAGAGTTTATTTTGTGTTGCACTACTAAATCCAGTCGGCATATGAAAAGTGATGCTCTGATATTGATATTCCGTTTAGCATTGTCGTCGCGCTTCAACCGTGTCACCCTCTGTTACCACATTCGGCTTTTTGTTTAGCAACAACAGAATTTATTACTATTATGCCACGATTTTGGTATGTCATGCCCATTGTTCGATTAGCGATCGGCACCCATCGCGTCTCGAAAGTATTCGCCCTATGGTATTTAGCACCGACGGTGGCATCGCAAGGCGCTTCGTTAGCGTTTTGTTTAGAATCCAAATTACGGCATTAAGTAGTAATTAAGATAAATTAGTATCGATAAGAGTTTGAGACGACGACGTGCCAACATTGTCACTATGTCAAAATGTTTGACTGAGACAAGAAATTCGGAACGTTGTCGTACGTATATTAATCCTTATTTATAATGAACTTTGTTTTACCAACACTTTAAATAGTTTGTGTTTAACTCTGGACTGTAGCTCTCTAAATGGCAGTTGTAATAAAAAAAAAAACATATTTCATGTTATCATATTTATATAAAGGCAGTTATTTATTTTAAAAAATCGACTTTTCCAAACCTATTACGTTACAGTAAACAATCTTAATAAAGAAAAAAAATACGAAACTGAAATTAATCCCAAACTAAAGGTCTGACATACGAAGTTGATAGTCTTCCGTGGGGGAAAGGAATTTAAATTGAACTTCGTACAGTCATCTCAATAAGCGGCTTGGCTCTCAACACAGCTCGTAAATTCGACGCCAATTGTTTGTTTTTACGCACAGTGTTGCGAAGTTCAAAAAATGAAGTGAGAATGTCGAAAATGTTTGGATGAGGTTCTTATATTCACTCGGGAAGTATTCAAACCAAGTTTCACTCATTGATGATTAAATTAAGACGGAAAAGCTGGAACGTGAACAATTTTAAGAACCTGATAGCTACCAGTAAAACATTTATAATTTTCGCTTACGACACAGTTTTAGCTGGCACGGGACTAAATTAACTTAATTAGGTACTCATTCTAAGTTCTAATTTTAAGTAATTATAATTTCTTATAAAAGACCTTCCAATTTCTTTTAGACAACTTTAAAGTTCTAATTAGTGACTTATTAATAACAATATGACCTTCACAAAAACTATATTTTTGTACGTGGGCAACAATGAAAAATATTAAATGTAAAACTAATAGAATCTATAGGGAGATATCCGTCTCGTTTATTTTGTATCTTCGTACATCCATACAGGTCTGCGGATATAGTTCGTAAATCTTAACTTTTGTCGGCTATATCCGAGTATAAAATTGTTTAGTGTTGGAGCACGCTACATCAATCAGTAGGTATCGCCAATACATCGGTAGGTGTGGTATTGTTGCAAAGCGGTAGTGATTTGCAAAACACATCTCTCTGATTTATACGTCTGGGTGTTTAACTTGTTCAACTAAATCTTTTGAGAAGATTCCTACAGTTCTTTTACGAATGAGTGGCTTTTTTCATTTTGTGAAAGACGATTTTTTTTCTTTTTGGAGTATAAACGTTGGATGCAGTTCGTTGATGAACGTTTCTGTTTTCAATTACAGTGGGAACTTTACGATGGAAGAATTTGTGGAAAAATAATTATGGTGCATTGTTTGAATCAAGACAAATAGTGGGATATAGAGCATCAATTCAAAAAAGCTGTTCAATGCTTAGTTATGGCAACGAACATTTAAGTTACCTACGAACATACAGCGCGAAGGTTAGTAGAATAACTTTATTTCATTTTTACAAAAGTATCTATATGAATTACAAATGATTATTACTTTAACAATATTAAACTTCCATGTAAATCTTTATTCTATAATCAATAAATATGATGTAAATGTTAAAACGGCGATTGATTTACATACCACATATATTTTACATTTAATTTATCTATCCAAGCAGTGGATAAACATGCGGGCTTTTATTGACAGCTAATATCTGTTTAAACAACTATTGGATCGTTTAATTCCATTGTAAATCATTGTTAACAGTCTGTTTGGTTTTCTCTGATATTTATTATGCGTACAAATCATGGTATACTGGAATTTCTTTGGGTGATTCAAGAATCAAGATTTAGTATTTATGACTTTATAGTAGGCGATTTAAAGTTGATAATAATATTGCTTTAATATTTAATTTAAATATTGTCGTTTAAGTACAACTTAGTCTTGTTGTTGCCACGTCTGCTGCCAAGTATGAGCAGATTTATATACATAAAGAATAGAGTAAAATTAACTTTTAAAAACCCTATCACGATGAGATTTTTGTTTGATTAATATGCTGTGGCATATAAAATGCAGATAATGCTTGATGTTATGTTGTAGAATTTTAGACACCGTCCTTGCTATTGCCTTCTTTAAGTAATAATCCTTTAGCTATAGTTTTCTTTGAGTTGTTGTGGTAAAGAGACCTGCGACAAAATAAGAGCTTGAATAGAAGCATACCCAAGTAAGGTTTATATCTAAACCTTATTTATTTCCTTTATCCACGTCTACGACGTCCACGTCACGTCAACAACATCGGATCGTAATCGTCACTTCTAAACCCAGCCTGTTTGAGAACTATAGTTTGGCAACACGCCAAGTATCGGTGTCGGATGCACTTATTTCACACTTACGTATACATATAAGATCTGTAAATATACTACTATGTAAGATATGTCTCCTATCGTTATTATACAAAGCAACATCTTCTGTATGTATGCTTGTTAATTTACTTAAGTTCTTCTTAACGAATTTGAAAGGGACCTAGATCTTAAGGAAAGTTTTCTTGTATCAAATTTCCTAGAATTTTGTCGCCGCGAGCATAATTTAAAGTTAAATATTATACCAAGTTTAATTTACTTCAGTTCTTAGTCAGAAACGATGTAGGCATCTAAGTGTGCATGTTACATGTAATTATAGTTGGAAATTGTGTTCATATGTATGGCTTACGCTTTGGTCTCTAATTAGGGCAAAGGCAAACTAGGAACGGCTTCCGTAAATTACTGAAGCATACCTCGGAGCCACGGATTTCTAGTACTTACATAATATTTAACTTATAGCTATGCTTATCGTTCCTTATTTAGCTCTTGTACCAAAAGTGAAACATGTGACCGTCGTGTTTACGTCGAAGTCCTTTGAGCAACATGGAAACTGAGTTTCTTTGAAAAATCTATGGCACTCTACTATTGACTATAGCTATTGGACATAAGACTTAAGAGAGGCCTCTCTTAAGTTGCGCTGTTGCAACACATACATACGGTAGGTTTTAATAAGTTTTCAGTTGAAATCATGATTGCAGTTATAAAATATATAGGAATTGGGGTCAAACTGTCTGCTTTGAATTTAAATAACCATGTATTCATATTTATCCGCAGATACTATTTAGTATCAAAAGCACTTCTGTGTTGTTAAGTATATTGATCTTCTTGAAGCTAACTACTGCTGAAGTACTAGATACACAGGCCTTGTGTGGCAGTAAAAGCAACATTAAAAGTAAAGGGCTTTAATTTTGAACATAGGCTGATCCTTGGCCTCTGCCCGCACCCTCGTGTCACAAAACCCGATCCCAAACGGATCCGTCACGCTCGACTCACAATGAAATCTGTTGTTTCATATTCATGTTAAGGATGGGTCAGTGTCGATGAATTTGATATCGAGCTTTGAAAAGTGCAACAATATTTTACATAGGTATTAGAGTAAATAGTTATGAACAGCTTCTTAATCGACTGCTGCAATTCACGGTCATCACATAACATTGATAATTAATTGCCGTTATTGTTGAAAAAAGGCATCATCACCTGCACGCATTGCAACATGCCCCAGGCCGACAACTCTTTGGTGACAAACAAAGAACGATTGGTGACAAACAGGCAACCTAGTCCAGCAGAGGATTAGGAGGATAGACAGTAGCTTCTCGATAATGAAGAATATTACGATGAATCGTCGAGACAAGGTGTTATTTGTTGTTGCATTTATTTCTTGGCTATGCTATGCTAAGCTAAAAAAACAATCGACAACAACTCAAATTACATACATCACTAAAAGTATCGACGATCCTTTGTCACCAAACGGTTGGTTTAATTTGATTAGTGTCGCCTTGGCCAATGGCGAGCGACTCCGGGTCACTGGTCAAGTTTAGAATTTTTAATTTACGACTTTTAAAACTTGTACGGTTTAAAATTAAATTATGGTGCTCTTTTTAAACCATTGTTATATTGTTAAATTTGTATTGAGCGGTACGTTAGCTCATAGTATTCATATTGTTAACTGGTGAAAAGCAGCCGAACAACTGTCTAATATCCTAATGTGAAAGTAAGAAATAATGGTATTTTATTTGAAACAATTATAATAATAATAATTAAATATGCAATCATAAGCAAAGTTGGAGTTTTTATTTTAATTGGGCCTTTGCAGGCACTGAAACTTTTTGTAATTGGCAGTAGGTACCTAAGCTTTTTTGTTAAAACTTAGTTCGATTTAAAAGAGCGTATAATATAAGACAACTGCTCCAAGGACACGAGTTTATTTTTTAGGTTAGGAACCTCACGTCATACTCATAAATAAACATCTATCTTACTTTTACGGAAGACCATCTTCCTCCAAACATTGACAAAGACGCAAAAACTGGACAAAACATTGCAATATTTCAGAGGGCATAAGCCACAAAATATATGATATGGTATCGATGTATTTATGGCGTCTGTCAGCCAGGTAATGGCCTGAAACACCACAGAGAGTTACTTACTACAATAAGTTCGGGAACAACAAATAAAAGTAATACAATTGAGGGACCGACCCTCACTTGAAGGAAACTCGTGCATGAGTAAAAGATGTGGAGTATGAAAGAAATGAGTGTCGTCAATAAGCATGTTAATAAATTAGATTGTTTATTTGGTGTACTTATGCTATGTTTTTACCCCTCAAGAGAAGAAGTATGAGTGCAGATTGTTGATATTTCGTACTTATCCCAATGTTCTAATAGACTTTACATACTCTCGGAAGACGCTACCTTTAATTATTAATTAATTTTCATAAATTATGTTTTGAAGAGAAACAGGATGAACAATTTTTTAGGAAAATTAAATTTGTGAGGAACTAAAACTTGATACCTATCATACTACTTATGCATTTTAGTAGTTTGCGGTCTTCTAATCCGTACTTCTTTATTAATTACAGTTAGTATCAAATGCATCCACCACAGCGAACCGATTCAAATCGAATAGAATGTTTTGAATCGGAAAAATCGCTTATCATTACAAAACTTCAAAATTTCAGTCATAAATAAAGACCGACCACACATTTTGTAAAATTATCTACACACATTCGTATTCTAAACGCAATCTATAAGTTCTTCATTACTTATCTTCAAACGCATCGATACGCAACATTTATTACGCTACCAATTGCAAATATATTATTGCGGTCTCGAAATTCAACAACATTCCTTAAGACAAGGATTTAAAGACTAACATTGCGAAAAGATTGGTATTATTAGATGCAAATATAAGTTTGTTTGCGAATGTCTAGAGCCGTTCTATCACGTCAAAACAAGGAGCAGGGGAACAATGTATTGCAGTTGGCAATCTTAGTGCCCTTTCCACAATATCTTTAGTGTGACGCCCCTCAATATGAATAATGTGTCATACGATCGCGCCCTTTTATCTGCACTGAGGGAAACACACTGAGATTGTGTAGAAATATCATTGGGGTGGAAAATTCTATGTTTTGTAATATTTATGTGATAGCAAAGATTTTTCTTTATACTATAATTTGAATTTTGATTGCGTAGCGTTACGGCGGCGCGGCGTTACGGCGTTGCGGCGTAGCCTTTGTACTATGTTGAATTCAGCGTGTACTTTAAACAAATTACAGCTTAATAACAGTTTTTTCAAGAAACAACTGTCATATAACGTCCGCAACCTAATTACTAGGAGACACCGTGTACCGGACATTGAAGTTATTCATAATGACCAAAACAAATTCTAACGTTAGCAAAGCTAAATATTTTATATGAAAGGAGATGGTATAGGAGGACGGGTGATGACGTGTAAAATAACCTCCGTATATAAAAAAGAAACAAAACAAACACATAAACAAAAGTAACACAAAATAATAGATAACAGTCCAAGATTCGGCGATCAAACACCGATCTCTTCCTTTAATAACTGTTATTTTTAGCTCCCTCATAAAATACTCCCGTCATCGTCATAAAGGGGACAATCAACTAATGGTAAAGTTAAATAATGGTCATAACTCGGCCAGCGTTAATTACGATACGCAATTCTACGAACAGAATATATAAAAGGAATTTCATTCATAAACATTCCGCAAATAAATGTAAATTGCATCAACTGTTCATCAAAACGCATCGAGTAAAAATAATTCATATATCAAAAATAGCAACTTTTCAGGAGAGTGAAAATACTGCGTAATTTTACATAGACATTTCATTTTACTAGTTTCTATTGTACGATGCTTGTTTCTGATTGGCTGAAACAACGCATCTTCCGATTCTCTAGCAAATGCCATTAAACAGTCAAAACCGCCAAAAAATTACTTACGTGGTATTAGAACTTCAACGACAAACACGTCAAAATAAAGAGACAGTTTTAGTACTTTTTGACGTTACCATAAACGGCCACCTTTCACCCCTTCCTATTGTTTTAGCTAGCATAAATCACCCCTTCCCGAAACGTGATTTTATGGCAATATTCCCTCACAGGCAATTATTCTACCGCTCTTTGGAATGATCAGAAAATAATTATTTCATAATCTATACGTATTGATGATGAATGAATATGAATGGTAACATAAAGTAAACCTATCCATGACAACGGGTTAAAGTTACATCGATTTAAAAAAAAAAACAATGCTAAATGCTTTTTCTTTCAAAGGATTTTCAAAGAACATTAAGTGTGTTAGGATTACCATTTAGATATATAATGTTCAATAAATTTTCATCGGACTACTATAAGTACCAATTTATGTTATCGTTTTACGATAAGCACAAAGTGCTACTGTAATATACTAGCTACCCTAGTGAACCAAAAAATGGTTATACTAGTCTAAAATTCAAAAAATGTCCTTTACACGTCGTCTTTGCGTCTTTAAATATAATATTTTAATTACAAATCATATTTTGGGAAAACTACAATTTTTTTTTAACCCTCTGTTACCAAATTATTATTGAAAATTAAATTGATGTGTTCTTGAGACATTTTCGGCTTATTATAACCTCATACCAGATATATGTTTACTTATCTCAAATTTGCAAGAAGTAAGTTACTCACCTCTTAAAACAAAATTATAGAGATACCAAATATTGTAAATAATACAATAAAATGTTACGGGAAACGAAAATAAGCGTAACGCGTATTATGACGTATTTAAATGAGCATTCTCCCTACGGCATAAAAAAATGTGAGTACAAATACTTGTATTATTTTTGTGGGGGTGATTCTTAGGGGCAGGAAAAAGCCAATGTTTTGGCTTGATACGCCTCCGTAAAAAATGCATGGGTGCCGTGCAATATTTTAATATTAACCGTGTTATGGGGTGCAGGGTGCATTCTCGGTTTCGCTAAAGAATGTAAGGATTAGTAGAGGTATGGTGGTAGATAATAAATTGAGGAAATTATAGACTGATGTATTTAAGAATAATAAAAATAGATTCGTGTGTTTCGTTTACGTTTTATTGTTTTAGGTCTTCTTTTTCTTCTGGAAATCGTTCATCATGGTATACAGTGTGAAAACCCAGGGTGCGAACTCAGGTTTCGTCACTCGTGGAAGCTCTTTCCGTGTCTGGTACAAAGGGTTGTTCTAGAAACAATTTTTTGTTTTTACGACCCTTTTGCGTTTCGTACTTCAATCAAAGGTCGTGAAACTTTAAAGTTCATAGGTAACTTGATACAAATTAGACAGTAGAGATAGGTATTATGTGTATTACACTTGAGATACACGTAATATAAAATACCTATTCATATCCAGACAAGTTTGCATAGTAAATACGTTCATTTAGTCTCAAACAGAACACTTATTCAGATTAGCCTAAGAAGAATCCATACTATTGCCATCTATTCACCCATATTTACGTCATAAAAAACGTCCATGCACTGACTGCACACTGTGAGGGCAACATCGGTTTGCACTCCCTGATATTAGACTAATATTCAGCTTACCCTCCGCTTTATTAAAAAACCAAGGGCCATTTGTACGTATTTATAGTTCCCAAACATAATGGCCCCTGTCAACGGTAGTACCTCCCTAAAGATTAATTTAGTTAAAACATTTTGCCTATCAATACTTCTTTTGAGGTCTGGGGTCCAGCCCTAAGCTACTTTGAAAAATTCCGACACTCATCTTCTTTTATTAGGTGCAGTAACCAAAAAGGAATGTTTGAAAATTGAAACGAGGTGTAGATATTGCCATTTTAAAATGAAAATGTTGTATGAAAAGGGGCACGTGTTTTTAAAACTTGGGGTAAGTAAATTATACTGAGAGCTTTCTTATTAATCTTTTTTATTTTTTTAGTCTTTCTGTGTACTAAACGGTGTAGTAAATGAATAAAAAACCTACGTCATAAAAAAATCTTAAACGTTAGTCACAGTTCCTGCTATAGCGCCTGAGGGCAAGTTAATAGCAGAAAAAAGCGCATCTAAAAAGAATACAGTAACATTTATCGCACGTGCGATGATATTTTTCTACAAACATCCGTCATGGCCACACTGTAACTTCGCCCTAGGATGCAATAACAGATAAAACATAGAAAAACAACGGACCAAAACATAAAATGTCTCTCATGTTTATTGCAATTCCAGTTTGTGGTACGAAGATATTGCTATCTGATGTCTATAAATAATAGATAGTTAAAGCATTTACGTTGTTTGTTTAAATATGATGTTTATTGCACATGCATTTTTAAAAACGAGACAGATTTCATATATTATATTATGCTAAATGAATATTGTTAGTAAATTGGTTTTGTTTTGTTTTCCTAAAAGGTTAACCCGTGTTTTGTCTTGTGTTGTTAACATAGGCAGGGAAGAGTTTTTGTTCCAAGTAGACAAATGTGTTACTTCTTATTACGGCGTAATTATAAAAAGGAATGAATTTGAAACACATACATATGACAGGACTTGGAAAGTCGTGATATTAAATATTCAAAGGTATTTAGAACTTAGAATTTTGTTTAATAATTATTTATAAAATAATATTATAATACCTATATATACATAATCCTTTTTTTTTTATAAAAACGTGGCCCCACACTAGGCACACTATAATTCCTGTATCGTAGGTGCGTTTACAAACACAAACATATATTCACATACATTTGTGTATGTGCATATATGTATATATATACGTCTTTGGACCTAGACCCGAAACAACAAACGAAACAAAATCTATCATCAATAGAGCTCTTAAGAAACTTTTGATTAGAATCAATAAGTTAATTTCATTTTTTGTTTTATTACATTTTATTGGTAGGTAGCTAGCTGTTATTTATTAAAAGATCTGTATCAATTCTTTTGTGTAATATAGGATCAAAGGTATTTTAAATGTGTTTAAAACAAAAGAACCCTACACCACAGTCACCGAGTATGTAAATAAAACGCCTATTGCAGATGGTACTTTACTTTAAATACAGATTAGGGCCCTAAAAATAAATAATTTCATCTCTTTTGAGATATTTTATTAAAATAAAGGTGAGAGAAATCTTCAAAAGATGAAGGTGGGAACCAATGAAACGGCACTTAGCGACTCGAGTTTAGCAGTTGACAAATTGGCCAATTTTTTTACACCCTCTCACGATAAAGGCGTTTCATAACAGTCTGACGCTACGGTGAGAGCTTATTACGGGGCGTCCGACTCTTATTGACTTTAATTTTCTTCTCTGTTGACGTTTCCAATGATATATATCTTCAACGGAATGGTGAAAATGGCCCTTCGCTTTTTCAAATAACAAGCGTAGCCCCATCAATCGTTACTGTCATTCATTTACGCGGTCCGTTCTCGTGAAATATTAGAGTTATCTATCGAGAGGAATCACTGTAAAAACTACTTCGCCCTTCCGAAAATAATATTTCACTTTGATTGTTTTCCTATTGTAAATAAGGGAGTGAGATGTTTTTATTTGATGGCACGTGATTAGCCGCAGGCTTTGTCGGAAATTTATTTTTCGGTTTTCTTTTATTATGACGTTTTAATTCAACTGATTTGTAGAATGTTTATATTTGACGCCCGCGTCATAATTTGTTAGTGTAGTTTTTTTTGGGTAAGAATTAATAGTATGGCGTAGTGGCCATTTTGCAAATATTGTTTATTGCATGAAAAGTAAATGTTCAATATTGTACCAAAGGGATTTAATATTTGAACGTAGAGCGTGACTATTCTACAGAAGCAGTATATTATATATAAATCATAAGCTAACATTAATACAAATAAAAAAGATTCTGGAGAAATCCTCGTTACATTTCGAAAATTAAGCAACGAATGTTAAAATTCGCTGAAGTAGATTATAATCTAACCTATAATTGTATTTATTAATCATAACAATTGAACGTTGTTTGCATAAATCTTGTTCTATAACATGTATTGACTTTTATAAGAGTTTAACAGAGTAAACCGTTTTGATAATATAAAATATATCTCTCTCATCGATCCCTTTCATTTACATCCGTTATAGGTACCTACTACTGTTAAATCCAGCCAAATTATTAATATTATAAATATTTGAATTCAAATACAAGAGAAAATAACCACACTTTAACTTTACAATTAGAACAAGCTCACCTACAAACAAATTACAATAGGGTTGACACAAGCATGCTGGGCCCAAAGATATTACCCTCACATTCTGGCTGGATGCTAACATAAGTGGTATTGATGTAGGCTATATATCGGCTTTTACCCTTTAACTAATGTAATAAGATTACAAAGGGCTGTAGACGGTACGCCAGACAAAGCAGGAATGGACTCAGGTAAGGCTGGGCCTTCAATTCGAGTTAGGTTAGTAACATAACATAGCATTACGCCTGTCGTCCACAAAGGGTTAGGCAGAGGTGTATTATTTTACACCCACATTTCGCCGATGCAATTATTGAGCCTCATGTAATGCAAGCCTATTGCCATCTACCGGGTACAGTTCCAGACTTCGTGTTGTTATTGATAATTTCAATACAGAAAGACCTAAATTGGTTGGTAAAGCGATAAACAAATTTAATGATTAACTTGATATTAATAATTATTAGCTGTATCCCGAGCTCTCGGCTCAATCATGAACATTTGAAAGCCCCATAAACGTTTCGTCTCACAACTGAATCTACGATAAAATATTTTTTTTGGTATCACAAACCGCTGCGGAACGCCTGAGAATCATCGATGCTCTGAACGATCCAAGATTTGAAATTATTTAATCACTAGCTTCCGCCCGCGGCTTCGTCCGCATCGATTACGAACTCGTGGATTTTTTCGGGTCACACGTAGCGCCATCTAGCGCCCTAAAGCAATTGTAACCGTCAAAGTTATTGTTCTTTCCCTCGGGTACAATACTTTTTTTGGATGCAAGGTACCCATGTCCTTTTCTATACTGCTGACAACGTGTATGCAAAATTTCATGATGATCGGTTCAGTGGTTTAGGCGTGAAAAGGGAACAAACAAACAAACAAACTTACTTTCACGTTTATAATATTAGATTAGATAGGAAGTTAGGATTATACAAATTGTATTCGTATCGTATCTACGTAACCAGTATCAGGCCAGTTCTGCAAATTGGTAGCAAATCCAGAGAAAGCAATTACCTCAGGTAGATTTCGATTGTAAATGCTGTCTAAATTGAAGACACGGGTCAGGGTTTCGATTCCCGCATGAAACAAAATATTTTCATAGCCTACGGATAAAGTTCCGGGACTGAGTGTTTTTGCATGTGAATATTTTTGTTTCTAAATATACCCACGTTACAAAAATTATTCCTAGTCTTTACCAGGGTACTTATTTATTAATATAAAATTCAAAATACGGCCCTGGATCCCCGTAACGAATCACCACTGACGTTTTGGCGAAGCGTTAACTGGCGACCCCCAAAGGGGTAGGGGCGTTATATTATAGCTATTACGGACAATCGTTTAGTCGTCTGCAAACAAAATATCTTCACGGTAAAAGTCGATCCGTCACGGAAGTATGGGATGAATGAAGTTTGTTTTGTATAAGCTCGTGAGCTTTGTTACAGACTGGATTTGATAATCTGTTATATTTCGTACAAATAAGATTTAGTAAAAATATAAAATTATATTTTAAGATCTACATAGTTATGAATTTACTTACATACTTTCATAATTATGATACCTACCTACACCGGAATAACGTTAGCTCATCATTTATCCCAGCCACCCAATCATCCCGAATATAGTGTGAAACCAAAGAAACGAATAAGCGACGAAGCGAAAAGAAACGTTGTTTTCACAAATGTTATATTACACCTGATCGTGATTTAAATCATCATTAGTTCCCGAAAAAATCGAAGAGAAGAACTGTAAAGTACGCCATCTTTAATATCTCTGAACTACGAAAACTTTCATACAAATTCAAAATATTTGAAATAGCGACATCTATTGTAAATTAGATGAAACTTTTTCATCTCAGACGAGAATGCTGTGTTGTATTACGTGCATACTGTGATAGATGGCAGTATTTTATATTTGTTCAGTATTATTGTTAGATGGTGCTGTTTTATTATTTTTAAAGAAAAACAGTGGACGAGTCGTTTGGCGCATTGGCTAAGAGAGCTTTCTGCGCTTCGTGTCGAGGATTTGATTCCCGGACGGAACAATACAAGATGATAGTTGTTTCGGATTTGGGTGTCTGTGTGTGCATGTAACACGTATGTTTTTAAACTTTACACACGATACAGAAGAAATCTTAGTATGAGGCAATGCTTAAATAAAATAATGTTAGAATGTCGGGGTTCTGTGAGAAGATGATGTGATAGGTTTACTTGTCAATGGTTATTTAGTTTTAATGGCTAATCGCTGTACTAAATAAATAAATAATAATATATAATATTAAAAAAGTAATACAAACAAATAATTTCAATTTATAGTACGTTCTATTTGCTATATTATAAGATCCGATTTAAGCCCAAATTGAAATTAAGAGTTTCATAAAAGTATTGAAAAGCAACTTGAATAGCGAGACATCTATGTCAATCGTATGCGATTGTTTCATGCACAACTGCTGTGGCAGTAAATTTTGTTAGTCCTTATTCCAATAGATGGCAGTATCCGTAACTGGACTTCTATTTAATTGTGCGTATGTCTCACAGATGGCACTTTATCACCATTTCATAAATAATTGTTGGGTTTAGACCCTTTTTCAAATGTTCAAAAACAAGCTCCGGACTATTTACAGGTTAATTAATTTTATTCAGAGAATTAGGGAAAGGAGCGTCTGTTGGAAGAACATTCAAATGGCACCGAGAAATCATGTGTTGGATTGTAAATCTGTGTTAGATATCACACGTTAATCTATTATTTAAAATTACGTAGGTGTGCGTTACCATTTATCCTTGTAAAACCTAAGGAACATAAGCAGAAATTAATTCAGAAAATAGACGCTACCTACATCAATATTTCTTTTCTCATAAATGCGATAGTTACATAAGTACCTAGCTACATATAAAGTTATCTGAGTACATACCTGCCTACATATATTTCTTAAAAGTTACCCAAATACCTACCTTCATAATTATATTTCTCAAAAATAATACTTCTTTTTTATTTTTCTGTAGGTGCTATAAGGATGCACATAATATTTGTTTTTGAAGGGAAAAAGTCTCCGCTGCTCTGCACAAAAGGCTATAGGTAAATAGATACGAGTAGGTACTAATTTTAACTTAAAGAATAGTAGCTGCTTGCAGAGAGGATCTAATAAAAGAAACAGTAAACAGGTACAGCAGTTCAAAGAAACTTCGTTCATAAACGAAAAAGCTTTAATAAAAAAAACTTTCCCAGAACTTATACAACAAGAACTAAAACTTTTTCTGGAGCCAACTCGCCGTGTCTTTCATAGTGTCCTTGTTTGTCAACTATCCACTGAAGAGCTAATTGCACATCCGGGCCCTATTTAATTAACGGCAATGTAAACAACATTAGAGCTGCCCACAAAGGGTCCGAAACTTTGAACCTCATTGGAACGTGACGGAACCCGGACATACTTTTGATTAATTAATAGTTTACTACCCTCATAAGGATTAGTCCAAGACGGTTACCCCTTGAGGTTTTTAGACGAGAATTGTTAATGCGACGGCTATTACTTAGATAATAGTTGAGGTCGTTTTGTTTTATGGTTATGAAATAAGTTATTATTATATTACTGTTCTGGAAACTGTCTACTGAAGGACGGATGGCCCATGGAGTAGAGGAGTCCAAGAGTGAGACTGAACTAATGGTTTACCGACGACCGCTGAAGCAGACTGGAGGCGTTATATGGGAGTAACTGTTTGATTCAAGACGCGATTTACTTACAGCTCAACGAAGGTCGGGCAATTGAGAGGTCATAAGTTCGAACTTATCCATTGAACTGTTTCTGTGGACCAACTTTTGGCACGAACCAAAACACAAGCCAATATAGGCCTTGTTAAAACTAATCAATGCCCTCTGATTCCAGAATTTCTTCCATTTATTTTCTGAAATGCGAGTACATGTTAAGTAAGGGTAGAGTAGAGTTGCATCAAGAGGCCAAAACGAAGGCAGAGGATAGCAAGCAGTGGTGATTGCTCACCGACAAGAGCTGAGATTTTAAAGAAGAAGAAGAGTAAATATGTACCTATACATATTATTTTATCTGTACCACGAACTGGTAAGTATTTTTAATTACTTTTAACGAAAACGAAAATTACCCGTACCTACCTATATAAGTAGGTATACCTAGGTGTTCAAGTAAATACTAAATGCCAACTTCCTGCTCAAATCCATGCTAAGAACTTAAGTACATTAAGTTTGTACATAATATTCCGTGGACTTTTACATAATTAATACTGAGCTCCGTTTACACTAGTTTGCTATGTAAATATGGCAGAATTAAACCTGCTTGCTTACATTGTTACTTTGAACATTTTCGCTTCCAAGTAGAGCCAAAGAGAAATAGAATTCCACACTATACATATAGGTACTAGTTAAATAGCAACACAGGTACGATTTTCAGCTCTTTTAAGTTTAATACTGCCTCATTGGTCTAATGGCTGCTGACCGTGAGGTCCTAGGTTCGATCCCCGGGTCAGGCAAAGTGTTATTGAGTTTTTCTGTATGGAAATTTTCAGTAGCAGCACGAAGTCTGGAACTGTGCCCGTTATATGGCAATAGGCTCACCCTATTACATGAGACAATAACGGCATGGGTGAAATGTGGGTGTACAATATTATTATTGTACACATTGGCAGAGGTTTATACCTCTGCCTAACCATTCGGGCAATACAGGTGTGATGCTATGTTATGTTAATTTTAAGATATTGATAACAAAGATGGGACGCAAACACGCGCTGCGGGAGATGGCAGTAGATCAGAGGTTAGAGTAGCTGGTGTGAGGTGTATCGGATGTTCAAATCCTTTTCGCGGTAGAATCTTTCTTTCAACAAAAATAAAGTTAAGTTACTTAGCATAGACCTGATAACGATATTAAAAAATTTTTGTATAGTATTTTACTCTTCTGTATAATTAAAATTATTTCTCAATGCATTTGATAGATTTTTTGTGTACAGCTTCAGAATGTGATACGAAAGGTATAAATACTACCGAGCGATAAAAGAACAAGTATTTTAAAAGATGTCAATGTGTGACATGATTCAGTGATGGATCTTGATTAGTTAAGGATTGTATTTGAGATTTTGGTTCGGCTCTCTCGTTGCGAACAATATACAGATTATTATTACAATTGAAGTTTAAACCAAGATGCCTATAGTACCTCCGTCGCTACCCTGTATTCTCTCCTTGCACATCATAAACATCACTTCCATCCAAATATACACGCAGCAAAGTCTCACTAAAACCCTACTTATAATTTAAAGTGATAGTTACCATGAAAACTCGAAACAGTTCAAATGAGGGCCAGCATGAAATTATACCAAGTGATAAGGTGCTGAATAATTTTTATGAGTACATTTGCCGTAACAATAATAACAGCTCGCAACTAATTAAAACCGGGACACGGACTTGTTGGGGCTTCCTTACCTTGATAAAGGGGCGTGCGCAAAAACGGAGGGACGTGCGAGAAAATATTTTTTTTTTCTAAAAGTCATAAGAACACCTATTAATAAATAAGTGTAGCTCTAGTCTTGTCCGTATAAAAATATATAAATAAACATATTAATCGTACGTAACACTATTGTTGGTATATTTTTAGTAGGTAAGTACTCAGAATGTTTTTCAACTTACCAGTTCGCAGTGCTTTGTCTGCACACAGCCATCTGAAACAAGTAAATAAAGATTTTTATCAAAACAGTAAGTAAAAGTAACACTCACTGATAAAGTACGGAAAACAATAACAAAAATGTTTTTTTTTTTTATTTATATAAAAGAAGCTCTAACAGAACCTGTGCTAATTCTATGTTTATATACCTAACTACTCTAGCCACGTCACAAGCCTCTTAGACTTGAGGTGTTATAAGAAAAGAAAAAAAAAACATTTTTATAACTTCTTTTGCTGACGGTACTAAAAGACGACTTCTAATTAGCAAGTTGAGAGCTAAATATTACATTTATGATATGCAAATTTCGCTAAGCCAACTAACGCCGGTGTAGTAATCTGAACTGTATGCTAATAAACTTAAGGCCTTATTTCTTTTGTATAGTCCTAAGACGGTAAGTTTTCTTCTTTATAAGGAGACGGACTCATTTGTATTATCACGTTTATTTTATTAGGTGTATTTTAGTATGGCTCTTTTTAAGGGAATATTAAAGTAGGTGTGTAGGCGATACCTAACTGTGTATTATGTAATGTGCCTCAAATTATTTTATGAGTTTTTCACTATGTTACCTACATACTACTACATGTTACCACAGTAGGTAGGTCTTAAATCAAATGATCCTGAAAAATCATTATCATAACTAGGATACAAAAATCAAAATTAATAAGTAGTGCCTTTTGAACGAAATATAATATTAACCACTTCCTATGTGTTTTAACTGGGGTACAAGAAATGGCCCAACACACTCACTAGCAATATTTAAATATTATAAGAATGTTATTACAATACTTAAATCTAGGCAGAAACATAGCTACGTGCGAGGTAGCACACATCATTTCACGAAAAGTATAAAATAAAATAGCCTCCACTGTCCTAAAGATATCATATACCCAACAGACGGGCGAACCTGCACTCACACTTACATGTGCAAACGTTTTACATACAATCTCACAATAGCAAATTCATACAGACAAGTGTGATAGATCCCTAACATTATCAACATAGGTCATAAGTACTGTCACAAAGAACAACCAATACAGCGTTTAGGACCGAAATTTTCTTTTTTATCATATAAAATAACAATTGTTTCCAAACATCTTTGATTGCCTTCTCTCCATGCGTGTAACAAAAACAAAGGAGATCATAAAACAGAATATATCAACCGTAAACTTTGCTTGTTCCCTTATCAAAGATTGAGGCGCCGTTAGTGTAGCAAGAAAATAAAGCTGCGTGCTCAACTGCTCTCTAGACGACGGATGGGCTGTTGCTCGATTCATTGATAATACAACTGGAATCCCCAAATAGTCAAAGTACATCTTTATGACGTTCATCATCTGCCTAGCCTTTTCCCAACTACATTGGGGCCGGCTTCCAATCTAACCGTTTGTGATTAAATATCTACCATCTTACCTCAGCTACCCAATTACCTACGATGTACTGATACTTTAAGATTAGACTCATTGTAAGACTTTTTGGACTGCTGATATCCGTAACGACTGTATAGGTTATAGTATGATACCCGGGACCAACTGTTTAACGTGCTTTCTGAGGCACGGAGGGGTCTCGTGTATGAAAAAATGGACACTCGCATAACTAACTGCTGTAACTATGTACTGGTATATATGTATATTAAAAGTAATACAGTCTCTTCAGTCTATGGTCCACATAAAAGAAACAGTGACAATTACTATCAATAATGTATGTATATTACGTAAGGTAAGTGATCATCAGTCTACTAAATTGTGTAACACACAGAAAACAAAGTTAGGAATACTGTTCTTATTAAATTTCGCCAGTAAAATAATAGAGGAATAATTTTAAAATTTCGCCAGTAAAATAATAGAGGAATAATTTTAAATTTAGCCTTTGTGCCTTTATCATTATCCAAATACCACGCAATTATTTTATGTTACGACTCCTATCTCAGAGTCACTTAATCGAAATAAGCTATCAAAAATACATGTCATGAAAAATCAGCCCTATGCATTTCACTGCATATTTAATGCAATAACTTTAAAGTTGCCTGTCTTGGGAGATGTTTGTCTGTTTCCCTAATATCACTCAACGTAGAGAGAGACAGCTGTTTTTTTAAACAATAATAGAAAGACGTTGCAGGCTGTAGGCAAACTGTTGCTGTTCAAATATTTATCATCCCGTGATTACACAGCTTTAGTACCTATTCGAAGGAAGTAAGCGTGTATCGTTTTGTTCATATGATTTGTTACGATAATTGATGTGGTCTTGTGACCTCGTCATGGATTTTCCTTATTTTCAAGGCTCTCTATGAACGAATTTTCGATATAAAAATGAATATTTGGTGATAAATAATAAGTAACATTTCGTTTTGATCGGGATGAAAAATGTTTTGATAATAATAATGTCCTCCTGACCGATTTCGGTCACGGTGACCAATCTCACCGGAGATTAGCCAACTACGCAGGAGATATTATAGAGCACAAGTGTGTGCGCAAACACAAGTGCTCTCTCTATTCCTTCACTCTCATAGTCCGATGGGACGGCAATCCGACACGACCGGAGAGAGATCAGGCGCAGGACCAATGGCTTTACGTGCTTTCCGAGGCACGGTGTGTATTCACATACACGAAGACCCAAACCCGAAACAAATATCTGTAGATCATACAAATATTTGTTCCGTGCGGGAATCGAACCCGCGACACGTAGCTCAGCAGTCGATCTCTCAACCACTGCGCCAACCGTGTCGTGTTGAATGACTGTTTTGATATTATTGTGCTAGTCATACATTTTTAACATAGCATTACGCCTGTACTTCCCGAAGGGTAAGGCAGATGTGTATACTATTATGTAACTACATCTACATTTCATCTACCAGGTACAGAGTCAGAGTCTGTGCTACTACTGAGAATTTCCATACAGAAAAACCAGCTCAGCAGTCGCGCTTGCGATTGCATTACATCAATGAGGAAGTCATTGTTAATTGCGTTAAATGATAACTCGGGTGCAAAGACAGAGCTCTCAAGAGCGACAAAACATGAGGTCGTCGGGCAGGCTCTGGGCTGTCAGTCTTCCCTCCATTGGTCATTGGGTCATACTTTTTTTTCATCTTTTTTTTAACCTTTGCCCCACACTAGGATTTCTCCTGTATCGTGGGTACAGTTTACAAACATACATGTCACGTGCACATACAACCAGACCCGAAACAACTATCTGTAGATCATACAAATATTTGTTTCGTGCGGGGATCGAACCCGCGACACGTAGCGCAGAAAGCTAATCGCTTAGCCACTGCGCCAACCGTGTCGACTTTCTACTATGATATAAGTGTTTTATGTGAAGTGCTCAGTAATCATCATCACTGTTCAGCCTGTAAACATCGATACTAAATGGGCCTGCTAATAAATCACTACAATAAAACTTTGATCGACGTATGCGCACATGAGGATGCTATTCCCATCTATTTTTCATTCTCACCTTTTATGACATCCATGGAAAATCAAAAAGTATCTTATTCTTAGCCAGAAACTATACAATACAATAATTTAATTCATTATGAACAATTTGTGATGCACTTCGCCTATCTACTCATCATGGATGCTTTACCATGTCTATTAGTACAGGATATCCTAATTTGAAACTACAAGTACATCGTAAATGCCAATGATGTCATAAGCTGCACTTTTAGGGCGCAATATCTGTATATCTGGACGCGACATCCGGTTGTAATTGTCGTAATTTGGAGGTATTAAACCCCTCGCATACGATTCAAACACACATCTGTACTGTGTGTGTTGTCATAGCTTTTTTTTTTTAAAGAAGTTTTTAAATTTTTATTGTGTTAGGGTAGACATGTCGGATACGTTTCTTGCAAGCCCTAGGCTGGTTGTAATTATCAAAATTTCATGTTTAGGACTCTCCGTTCCAATCTGTATGAGACTGGCGGGAATCCCGTCAGGGATAGAAGTGAAGATTATACCGTGGATGATGATGAGTCCACATAGCAATAGTCGTAGGATTATTATACCACAACCAAAATAAAGATTAAAAGGGGTCGCGATGTGCAGAAAGGGCATAGTCACATCAAACAAATTATGGAATTTCTTGCCAGTTTTCTGCGCACGCTACCAGTTGGCAGCGATGTGGAGGAGTACTTTGACGCCTAAATATGCGTTAGATTTACATTTTTGCTTTTTTTATAAGGTTTATTTTAATACTTTAGCATTAAGTAAAAGGTATATACATATATTAGGTATTATGCATTTTTATTTAGTCTTTAAATATACTTAATAAAATATATAGTATTAAAATTAGATATAATAAATTATTATTATGTAATATTAACTCGTAGCCAGTCTAACTGGTCTTAGGAGTTTCTTGCCGTTCTCTTCTCCATAGGACCTACTCTACTTTGGTACCGTGCACCTAGAGTTTCGACTTTTTAAAAGTTCCTGATAAGGCCTATATGAAATAAAAAACTTTGACTTTGAAAACTTGACTGTTGAAATATGGATCAAATCTATCTGATAAGCGTAGCCATCAGCCCATGCACCCCCTCTAGATACAAAGAGCACTTAACTAAACGATCACACAGGAAAAGAGCAAAGATGATTCATGATAAGTATTACTCACTCCACGTATCCCTAGAATCAATTCAGTGGTCCATTCGATCTGGTTATTATTTTGATGAGGCCCATAAAAGGACATTTTGTCCAATTAGTGTTTAGTCCCGCATAATGGTCCTGATTAAGATTGTGGTGTGATTCACGGACCACTCAGATGTTGTGTGATGTAAAGTGTATAGACGTTGATAAGTGATAGCGGGAGCGATTTTTAATTTCGCATGACTGTCATCTGTTTTAATATTTGTAAAGTCGCGTTTTCACAACCCAGCCGAGCGAATATTTTGATTCGAGAAAATGTTTGACTCTTCTGCCGATAGTAGTTCAAAACAAAAAACATCGGGTACTACATTCAAAAAACGAACGCTAATTCTAAATAAAAGATCGTACTCGATCAGAACTATTCAGTATTCATATTTGACATAATAATATAGCATCACGCCTGTATTCGCCGAAGGTTTTAGGAAGGAAAGTACTATTGTGCAACGAATAGAAAAACACAATTTAAAACTCTGGATTGCTATTAAAATATTTTTTCCCTAACCCCAGGAATTGATTTCAGCACCCCATGAGGTGTTTGCGCTATTCATATCTGTAAGTAATAATACCTATAAGTATTTTTGTTCATAATAATTGTTCAAAAGCTCTCACGCATACTTCAATACAAATATTCTTTTGAATCTGATACTTTTTATGCGGTCCCATTACTTCAACACAAAATCCACAATCAAAATTCTTATCAAAGAATTTTAACAATACTTCCGTTTGCTACTTTATATCGCCGCACGGGCATTCGTCAGCAGTTCACCTGAAAACACGCAACCGTTCACACATTACCATTAATTATTTTTGAAATCCTCATTAAAATATTTCGTCTATTACGTGGAATTCCTCGGACGTTTCCTTTTTTACGGTGCCTGACCTTTGTGGTGTAAAAAAAGATTCTGGATCATATGACACTGTTATTTCCAACCCTTCGTTAAACAATTCTACCTTTTATTTAGCAGGAAATAAGGTAACATTTCGTTTGTGATATTTTGCTTGGAAGGTGTATAATGAATGGAGTGACATTTCAAGATCTCCGGTGTCAATAACGCGACTTTTTGCTACAAAAAACTGTTTTACTAAGAAGCTTTTATCAAGATCAAAGAGGGAGCATTCAAACAATTAAACTTATCATCGGGGGCGATTCATTAATAATGTTTGTTGGGCAAAAAATAAATGTTTTGTTTACATTTATTAGGGAAGTGGCGAGGTCTCATCCATCAAGTAGAGGAAGACGAATTGGTATGAGTGGAGCTACACAACGACACTGTATTAGCTTGATGCTCATTTATTTTAATAGACTCGTATCATTCTACTAAACCTATTTGGTTATTAAAAGAAATGTAAATATTAAGCTAACTGGGTCATTGGTCGTGTGTTTGCCCGGGCCAAACAAAATTATATTTTCCAGCTCAGAGCTTAGAATAGTGTCCGGCAATATGGCAATAGGTTCACCCCCTATTGCATGGGACTTAATATAGGCATCGGCGAAATGTGCTCAATAGTTTATGCCGTTGCCTAACCTTTCGGGGTATATATTATATAGTATAGAGTGTGGGTATTTATATTAGAAGAATCACAATTATTTTAAATTATTAATGGGATTTCGTTTATATCTCTTAACACTTATAAGTTATTTTAGTATAGTATTTTAATATTCGTGAACCTATCAGCTAAAGCACCTTTTATTTAAAAAAAGAAACGGTGGAACTTTTAAAAAGCTGACTTACTGCTGAAAGTACCATATAGATACATTTTGCTCTAATTAGACCAGAGATCTGGAGAGATGTCTGCTCTAATTAGGGCAAAAATGAAAAATGAATACTCTGAGTTTCAAAATACAAAAATGATGGAATTTGAATACATATTACATGAACAAACCGCGGGTATTTCCGATGATATTTTACCACAAGAACACCCCCGTATCGGAAAATAAGAGTCACATTACTGGCCCGCTGCAACGATACATTATTAGAGGAACATATGCCCCTTAACGACTTCTAAAAAATGACACTTTTTTGTAGCTGTCCCGTGACAAAAAGTGCCAAATTAACTTTTTAAAGGAAACGATCTGTTTTTGAGAACGCCACGTGTGACATCGCTGAGATGGCGACGCATTCTATTTCTGAGGTGACGCCACATGTTACTGTTGATACTTTGTCGTCAAATAATCCCTCATCATTGGGGATATCTATTTTTACCACTACCCCGATTGATGACGCCAACTTTGAGAGCTTAACTTGACTTTAATACGCCCGTGATATATTGAGCCTCGTAACAGAGCTGACACATTGAAACGAATTCCCTTTATGAATTATTCCTTCTACCCGTTACAGACTTTATGAAACGTCTTTCATATTTCAACTTACAAACTTTATTGTTGCAGGCGTATCACAAAGGGAACGGTCGAATTTGAAAATAGAACGCTTCAATCTGTATTTCATTTTACAAACAAATATTTTCAATAGATAATATAGTAAAAGACAAAACAGTTTTTATTTTGTTTTCTTTCACAAAAAAAGCCCTAGAGGAATATATGCGAAAATATTAGGGAATAGAGATGGAAAAACTCACGAGTGTACAGACAGATAAAGGGAAAAAAGGAATGTTCTTAACTGGTTCCGACATTATATTCGCATTTGTGAAGATCAAAGAGCATGTTGTGACACACGGGCAGGAAAAAACTTCGGTCGACGGTGGTGAGGTGAACAACGCTGGAGGGCCCTCAAGTAACACCATTCTTGAGGGAGCTAGGCTTTGAAACAAAATGCGTTTGCATACATTAAACTGTAAGAATGTTGGAGATAGGGAGGGTAATACCGACGGGTCCCTAGGGGAGTGTGTTTCGGCGATTACGCGGACGGAATTTCTCAACAGTAAGTTGCCTTCTTGGCGAGATAGTTTGCACGTAACACTAGCCTCTTTGAGTATTTTCACAGTCAAAGCCGCTCTCCAGAATACTTCTGTGTTTCAAAGTATTTGAAAGGCAAATTAGGAACATATCTTGAGTGAGTTCCTTGAGAGCCTCGAGCTCTGCTACACTTGGGATGTCGTAAATATTTGAACATAATGAATTTAAGGCGAGACTTGGTTTGGAAACACATTTTAGGTTTAAGATAAAATTCTCCTGAAATGTGCTAAGAATTTTTCGCATCGCACGAGCAAAGAGAAATTATAATTTAACTTTTCAAATTTATGTTGTGAGAGGAAACTTAACATTCAGATAGTGTTGTTCTGTTTCAAAATAAATCTGTAACTTGTGTATTTTGAAATTATATCTGCACTGATATGAACTTTTATCAAAAGATAGTGAATAAATTAACTGCAACATGGCAAACATAATCAAGTATTTACCAACAAATTCAAAGCAACAATGAAACAAGTGCAAATAAAATTAACGATACAAAGGTATTAACCCCTACAAACAGGCGGTATGTTAGTAGCCGAGTTTGCAATCTCTGGGTAAACATAAGGCCTCTAGGGATCCCTCGACTGTAGATGATGCACGCGCAAGCCGCCTTGAGACACGATACAGAAACTTTGACGTGACGTGTGAGTCATTACGAGATTATGTTTTGCGAAAGTTTTTGATGATAGCTGAGTTTCTCATCTTCAGTTCTGGACCAATTTATATAAATATTGTATAGATAGAGGGGAACTCGTATTTGTAAATTAATTTAACTGCGTTTGTGGTCTAGTAGTTACAACCGCTAGCTTGAGAGGGCTCATTTGTGGGTTGGTCAAAGTGTTACAGGGCATTTTTTAGAAATTTCCAGTAGTAGTCTGGAGGAATTGTGTCCAGTCGGCTCACCCCTATTTTGTGACATTTGACTCAATAATGAAATGTGTCTAATTTTAACATTGTAAAATAATAAAAAAATGTGCCTGTGTCTACTGTAACATTCGTTACCTACTATTTTCATTATTTATATTTATTATTATTAGCTGAAAAAATAATACAATGTTATATTCGTTTTACTTAGAAAAACACCACCATGAAGTTAAATAGAACATGCGTAAATAAATAATTCATTCTCCCGTAGATCAAGAAAGAAAGTTTATGTAGCGTTTTTATAAGCGCAAAAGTTACTTATTAACTTATCCTTACTGGCAGTGGTAATAAATTATTACGCGTGTACGATTCTGCGTTTCATGTCTTCAAGGTAGTTATTACTAGGGGTGCGTTTATGTCACATAGTCGCAAGTCTGTGTCGGCCGAACGCAATAACCACTGGAAGTCGCAACGGTGATAAACTTAGTCGAGTCTGTGCGCTGTCATGGGACAAAGGATTTCTACTGGCCAACGAGGAACTAGTCTAGGGTTGCTAGTACGCGGGTTATACAAAGTTTATGTTTTCGATGAATTTTTAAATTTATTTGTGAAGATTTTAGCGTTTTACTATCAAAAATATTTTAAATTAAAAAATAATCACACTTAATTATCGAATAAATAAATTCGTTTCTGTTCGCACTTTTGTATCATAACAGACGTGGAAAGGGATAATGTAATCCATCCGAATACAACCCTGCTGGCTGATAATACAAACAAGTCTACAAATTTAAAGCACACTGAATAACAAAGTTGGTAGTTTTCCCACATAAAAGTTACTCACCCACTCAAAGTTTTATAACGTTCGTCACGCGAGCGGGCGACTTAAAAACTTTTAGCAAGTTGACAGCCCTGCCTGAACCAATTTAATGCTGTAAATCCACAGGGCACACTTACCTCCCTTGAAACTCATGCGATATTGCGTTTTTTCTAAACCGCAGTGAAGGGGGCGTAAGTATGTGGGGCTATCGCTTTATGTCGTCACGAAAATGTTTTACGTGTAAAAATGTTAAGGAAAATAAAAATGTGTGTCGGAAAAACAGGTTGACTTTTTTGTTGTGTTTTTAGCGAAGCGCACGAGTTGGTGGAATTCGTGTTTTAGGTGTTTATTTTATATAATTATAACGAACTATTTTTGAACTTTGTCTAAAACGTCTGTCTCCATAACGATTCAATAATTAATTCTTGATATTCTATCCTTACTATTACAAATTCGAAAGTAATTATGTCCGTCTGTTTGTTACTTCATCACGACCAAACCACTGAACCGATCGTATTAAAATTTTATAGAGAGGTACCCAAGGGCGCATCCGGGGGGGGGGGGGGGTCATTGGGGTCATGACCTTCCTGGGCTGGTTCTAGGTCGACCTCTGATAATTTTTCTAATCGCATTGATCGTACAGTATTTCTTATTGTAATCAAATAGGAGCCTGTCCCGACTAGGCTTCAAACATGTGACCCCCCCCCCCCCCCGATTTGAAAGCTGGATCCGCCCTTGGAGGTACCTTTGGACTTAGGGATATAAACTTTTTTTTATCATTGTTGCAAAACACTTATGAAATAATATATATAAAATTACACGCAAACGAAGTCGCGGACAAATGCTGGTACTAAATAAATGAAATTTCACTACTAACTGAACTAACTAATTAACTTCTATGATAGTCTCTTGGTAGTTTATAAATATTACGTCTCGTTTGTGCAAACATTAAGATATGACGCATCATAATTGATTCTTTTGTTTTTCTAAGGAATAGTATCTTTCTCCTCTAGATGTCTCATTGTACTTTAGTATAATTAATTAACCCACAGTTCACTAAGCAAACAAATTTAATTAGTCATGAATTGTTTCTAACCAAATACATTAGCCAATAAATAAATAAATTGCTTAACAGAAAATACAATAAAAATCTTTATTAATAAATAGCGCGCATGCCTTCACCCAAGAATTATGGGGTCCCGTAAGTTTTGGAAAATATTGAATCGTTCTCGTGGGATTCCTTCCATTTTTCTCTTAAAACCATAACAAATTCCCAGATTACTTACATTCAGGCTAGTCCCCTTACTATCTCTCTTTTTCTCTATTTATTGCTCTCCACCCTAAGCTAAGTTATCGAAAATATAATCCCTCTTACGCACGGAAACTTCCACAGCTGATTACTACTTGGCCCTGATAACACTCTGCTGTAGTATTGTGGATACACCAACAGGCATATTATTTAAAAAAAATACATGAAGCAGCTAGTGTCTTGGCTAGATTATTTAAAGCCCTTTAAGTTTGTTGGGCAGTGTAACAAATACCTAAGCTAACTAATTTTGAAAACGGTAACGAAATAATCGATATACTCTTTCCCGTATCAATTAATATTTGACGACTTGAAAAAATCTCAGTTTTATATTTATGTAGAAACTTTCAAACGCCAATGTAAATATATTCATGACGGGACGCGACCATCAAGGAGTGTTTAGTACCTAATTTACAAAAGCACTGTAAGTAAAAAGCCTTAAGCAGATCACGTTTTATCGCGGAACTTTTACACCCGTTAAAGCCAAATGTTCACCATAAAACAATCGTTATACTTTCATTAGTGGATTGCCCATCCACGTTATTATATACGCCGGCGAATAATCTGGGGTTATTCTCAAAGTTCCGACTTGCGGCTAGAAGAATAAAATCCTACTGTAATCCCCACGAGATTAATATTATTTTATCGCTGACAATAAATAAGGAGTGAATTCAATAGCCGAGCACCAAACGGAATTATAAGTTTTTTGACGCACTAGTAGAAAACTTTCACTGGATTCAATCTGTTCGGATTTGTTTGGAACGTTTTATATTCAGCGGAACAGGTATTGGGTATAAAGTAAGTTTATAGTCGTATTTCTATTGAAGAACTAGATAGATTGTTCGACAGTTCTCTTAGATTCTTTGAGATGTATGAGCAGTATTATTCGAGTCGAGTGATGATATATCTTTTATTATTTTCCTTGGAGTTTATGCGATATATTCGAATTTGGATTTCGTATTATAATTGAATAATCATATACTTGTTTTATTATGATTGGTATAAGAACGATATTATTTTCAATCGCCCAGCATTTGAGTCATGCAGATGCCGTATTATAGGAATCCTAAAACCATAAAAAAATTAAAAGTATTTTTTACTACAATTTGACATACATTCATCTCAATTACCCATCACTCTTCGAATCCAATCTTAGATCTGATTTTATCGTTATTAATGTATTTTTTCAATCGAAAAGATTTTGTCTGACATTTTACGATCGCTTATTGGAAACGATTGTAGTATCTGGAATACTTTCTGTAATGTACTCGAGTGAAGTTATTAATAATAGCATTGTGTTTGTAAATCGGTTTACTGAATAGACTTGGTAGCAATAAATAAAATTAAACAGAATATTACTCAGTAAGGGGTTTTTGAAATGACAGAACAGTCGATATAGAGATTTATTGAGCTGTTTGTTCATGCATTTAAACTACATGAATATTGAATAATGTTGTAAAACAAATGGTGAGGAAATATTGACAATAACTGGAAGTATGAAGAGATTTATTTTATTGTTCTACGATCTGTGCGGTTTGGTATGTTCAAATTTGAGTACCAACTCGATATAAAAATTTATATTCAGCGATTTTAAATTTTAGGATGTCAATTCGTAAAGAACCAGTGGATTTTTTTTTTCTATTAATTCGACCAGTTTTCTTCTTCATCTTTCATCTTTCCTCGTAGGCAACTTAGGGTTACTATGTGTAAGTTATTTTGAGCACTGAGTGTGACTCGCGTTTCTTCTTTCAGACAGTTCTGAGATGATCTCAAGTTACTAACCAAATCAGTAAAAAGCCAATAAGGAAATTTAGTCATCTAGTTTAAGAATGTTACACGCAAGAGTTCTGAAAAACCTATTTTTATAGAATAATTTCATTTAATTATCGGCCTGGTCACTTCTCCACGATTTCCCGTTCTAGTAGCTAGTTAGCAAAGCCCATGTTAGACCACTGAGACACTTATCCACGATACCTCCAGAGAAGTATAAAAAGAGACAGTTTGCTAACAAGTCCTCCAAGTCCCGTAATAGAAAATAATGCTTCTTAAAATGGGCTATATCCTTAACGATACTGTTACCGCCAACCTCTTGAATAATAATGTTCCGCCTATTTTAAACAAGTCCGGAAAATCAAATAATTTGTCCTCGAAATTATGTGGCAGCATTCGCAACTGCCCTTATTATAAAAAATTGGCAATTTTCATGTATGTCTTATTTTATGTAGTCACAAGATTGAGTTATAAATCAGAAGCTTTTTCATTTATATGTATTGTCTAAGCGGAAAATGACGTCATTACTTTTTAAATTGGGATAGGCATTTTTATAAAGTGTTAACCGTCTTCCTGATTCACATTTTTGATTATTACGGATGAATGCATTTAATTTCTTGGTCAATTTGAGATAGACAAGTCAGATAGCACAAAAATAAATAAAATAGCATTGCGCCTGATTTCCTTAAAAGTTTAGGCACGTATGATGTACTATGGTCCACCCATATTTTGCCAATGGTTTCATTAAGTTTTATGTTATACAGGCAAGCCCATTGCCACCTACTGGGCACAAATTACTGGACACACGAAATACTTTACTTCTACCGATATTTTTTTAGCAGAAATCCCAATAATACTTTGCCCAACCCGGAGATCGACACCAGAATTTCAAGCTCAGCAGCCGCGCTTGCGAATAACACACTACTATAACTATTCTCCTATATATAAAGATTCGAAAATCTATAGGAAAAGCGCACTTGTCGCGCCTGCAATGTCCCCTTGTTGTCCAAATAACGTACGTAATATTATGTATCCGCATTTTTAACTGCAATAAATTACTCCGCGAATCTGATTCAGGCTGTTTTATTACTGTTTTAATCCCAGATTTATACAGTAAATAAAATAACAAAGAAAACATTGCCATTTAAATAATATAGGCTTTAATAATATCTACTGGTATGTACAGGCAAACAAAGAGAGTGAAAAAGAAGAAATAAACAGGGTCACTAGGAAGTTTAAGATTTCTTTAAAATTATGGAGTTTCATGCCCGTTCTTCTCCATAGGAAAACTTTGGAATGTTACTACTAGAGTCTAACTATTCATAAGTGTCTTTTACTAGTCTATATGAATAAATATTTTATTAATTATTTATTTACGGGTGTTATATATTATTCTTAGATCCTAGAGCAGTCCATCCTTACTTTGATACTGCGTTCGAACATTCTAATCGAATTTTTTCGAACAGTATCGTTAGTTGGTACCTTTTATGACGTAGGTATCCACTAAGATGGGATTTTATATTTTATTCCACCCCCAAATGGGTAAAATAGGGGATGAAAGTTTGTATGAAAATCTGTCTTTTTTTTTACTTCAGTCTGTTTAGATAAATATTTCAATTAAAAACAAATAAATACGTGTTTGCGAAAATTCTACCCCTGAGGGGTATAATAAGGGCTGGAAGTTTGTGTGTAAAAGTAATAATTTGTACTGTGTTAAACATAAATGTATAAAATATGACTTTCACGCGGAAAAAGCCGCGGGCAGCAGCAACTATATGAATCCTATATGAATTGCTGTGTGGAATTTTTACGCTAACGGGATATCAGTTCTTACACCGTATTATTGAAATCGTTACCTACCTCCACTAAAATATATGTAGTTAATTAAGCCTTCCGATAATATATTAGACAGCTGTATTCTCCGAGAGCCATATCAATAACGTTTCAAGATCTTCCCCTAAACAGATGAAACTTTCCTTAATGCCTCAATCCTTGTTTTAATTTTTAAGATTACTTTAACACTAAGCGTGCCATCCTTATTTGTCACAGATACACGTGGTACGCATAAACCTTTGGTTCGTTCACCCTTCGTGCTCCATATAAATATGAAATGCACCCTCACTAAGACAAATTATTTCATTTCCCCGTCCGAAGGGACGTCCCTACGTGACTGCAGGCTTCCATCAAATGTATGAGATGTGCGCCGATTTAATGTAACGATGGTAATATGGTGGTTGTTTAGAGTAGTATAATGCTTTTTAGCGCTAGTGTTGTTTAATCGTTTGGATCTAACGTTTTCAACATCTGTGCGTATTCAGTTGGTGATTCTAGAATTATTTTCTATGTCAATAGTTCTGTGACATTATTTCCTGGACTTTAGTTGCGAGAAGATACTGCTTCTTCGATTCTCTATATTGCCATCAAGTACTTTTAAAAATATGTTCATATATAACGCCATGTTTTTTTTTTTCATGGAGTTAGCCAAACTCTGGAACGCTATGTACATCTTTACAGGGTAAATAAGAATGTTTTGCTTCATCAATACTCATACATCGTTTGATACATGCACGCCGGTCGTGAGTACTGCGCTCCTGACCATTTTCAAAAGTATCGTAAATATAATCATACAACATCACACACATTTCTCTGAAGTCTTAATTATACCCACACTAATTTACAGTACATATAATCTACATAAACAAAACTCATCAGCAAAATTTTCCTTTTCATACGAATAGTTTTCGAAATATTGTTTTGTAACATTCACTAACTACAAACAGACCGACGTAGTCACGTAATATCTAACCCCTAACGTCCAAATATATGAAATTTCGGTCCGTCAGTCAATCAGAAGGGACTTTTCACCAGGGAATTTGTGTACCAATAAGGGTCTTCGTGGAAAATAATAAAGTTAAAAGAAAATGTCTAACCAACCCTTATTTGCATAGAACCCTGAAATGTGAACATAAATAACAAGGTTTATCGGCACAAATGTATTTTAATATGAGTAAAAATATTATTTTAGGGTTTGTTTGGGAGAATATTAAAGTTAACGCATATTTTAATGAAAAATTAATGACAAGAACAGAGAGCACAGGTACAAAAAATAATATGACCTTATGAGGGAATAATGTTCACAGCTACAACCATTTAATATGTTATTCCTGCTAAATTAATTCAAGCTGTCAGTTCTTAGAACAAAATTTGGTCCAACGCCTCTACCGTTTGTTTGAGGCCTAAGAAGGCTTATATCTGTTAATTAATTCTTACCATAATACACATAACAAGGAGTACTAAATTTACATTACTTCCAGCTGTCTAATAAGCTGAGCGTCTAAGTGAAATTGTTTTCTCTCCCGCCGTACACACTTTGTCACCGTCAACGTGAAAACGTCCAGGGAAATTGGCCCCCGGTTCGAGCGAGCACAACCATAATTAGGACTGGCTAATGTCCCGGAAAAACAATTTCATAAAACATCTCATTTCTTGCCGAGCTACCGGGCCCGCATAAAAAGAAATAAGACACTAAATAAACTTCTACTTACACGCTCGGCTACACCTTTATTCGGAGGCATGATGAAATATGTACGTCTGTACCGTTGTCAAAGCTCGACGGGCTGAATTCCGGTTTGCGTGAAAGAACAATTTGCCTAAGCTTGGACTCGAATTAAAATTGCTTTGGGGCGACAACACGCAATATTGCAATTCGAAATCCTACCGCAAATTTATATGGAATCAACTTGCGCCATATTACAAAGGATTAAAGGTTATAATTAATTGAGTTTAACGTTGAAACTTCACATATTTGGCGCGGCATAATACGATTTGTGGCAAATCAGTTGTCGCTGCATTGTTGGAAAATTTTCATGGAACGATGGATTTGTTCGGACAAATATGCATAGCTGACGTTTTGTCATTCATTTTATTTGACTTTGTTCTACGTACGGCGAGTTTTACACTATTTTTTGTTGAAGCCAGTAGCACGTTCCATGAAAAAACACGTTCGAAGTTTTTCCAACGTTTTGTTTACTAATAGGTAGATCTACATTCAATACACCTCAGTTACGCAACACCATAGAAAATAATAGTGTATTTTCATAACCACAATACAAATAACTGTAACCGCATTGAAGCATAGCAGCGACGCAAATCAAATAGCATAATTTTTTTGCCCAACTCTAAAAGCTGATGAACATAAGCTAGCAAACTTATTGAATATCCGACTTCACCGAAAAACCATACAAAAATATCCGAAACTCCAATTGAAATAGTATAATTTTTTTGCCCAACTCTAAAAGCTGATGTGAACACAAGTTAGCAAACTTACTGAATATCCGACTTCACCGAAAAACAATACAAAAATATCCGAAACTCCAATTGAAATAGGGTTGACCCTGTTTAGTTTTTGCTGAACACAAAAAGTCCTCGCATTACCCGTTGCTGCTGTACTCGGCCCAAGTTGGGAAGTTTCGATATCCCTTTTTATCCGTGAAGCTTGCTATCGACCTAGTTGGACCTAGTTAGACCAGCTGTCAAACTCGCTTATCTTTGCCATCTTGTTTGCGTAAAACGTTTTTAGAGGGCTTGAGGTAAATTGGAAATATTTGTAAATCTGGGTTAGGCACGCGTTCCTATCGAATTAAGTCCGATTTATTCGATAAAAGTATCTGTCGTACCTTTTTATTCTGTTAGAATTTTTTGCATGCCGTAGCCAGACTCCGTGCTGCTACTGAGAATTTCCGTACAGAAAAACACAATTACATCGGCGAAATGTGGATGTACCTACAATAGTACACTTCTGTCTAACCCTTTCGGGAATACAGGGGTGATGCTATGCTATGCTTTAATAAAACATAAGAATATAATTTATATGATAATACGATAGACGGTTCATCATCTTGCATGCTTTCAAAAACAATATTTGTTAAGCATGATGATTATAATTATATTACCTACCTTACAACCAAACATTGACAGCGTTCCTTAAACGCGCCATACTCAACGTCAGATGTTTATGTACTTTTATGTTATCATGATTGATTCTGCTCACGCTGAAGGGGGAAAAGGGCATACACATACGTACACAAAATAAATTAACTCAACCATAATTGCACCGAACACATCCATTACTAATTCCTGATAGCGCTCACGCACAATTATCTTCGGGAACTTATTAAGATAAGCTGGACACGGATATCGGCCGTTTTTCCTACAGCTCCAAATGGATAAATTACTCTCGTTATCGATACGAGTGATGGACAGCCCTAGATTATGATTAATCCTGTTAACGAAATTAGACGGTTGTAATGAATTGTTTTTTAGTCACGTGGTTTTTGAAGTGTGATCTTGTTTTGATTACGTGAAGGGTGATACTCCTTCGGAGAGTGAGATTTTAGGAAATTTCGTCAATTTAAACTAATACGCATAGGGTCTGTGCAGAATAAAATGGAGGCAGAGACTGATGTCTTATAGCCCATCCCAGTTTATGAGCAGTTAATTTTTGCAAACTGGCTTCAGATGACATGCACAACTTTCATTTCCCCATAGACCATTATGACGAAAAGCCCCGAGGGAATAGACCCATAATCACGCAGATCGGCGTTTGCGCTATGATGTTATGAGTACCTAAGGGAATGCTGACCATCTTCTGAAGTTACCCTTTCCGAATATTTTGACATACCAAAGGAGATTTACGAAAATGTTAACTCACATTGTTGACTATTCTCCCTTAGCTTCTTCGGAAAGTTTTGACAATAATGAATTAGCAACTGCCGTCTGACCTCCACAGTCCAATTACTGGGATAAATATCAATACCCTAAGGTGAGACCGGTTATAAGAGTTTTTGGGCTACTGACTGCCTGCCAAAAGTATTCAGCAGCCAAAACGGGTATTCCGTATAACGTGTTCTCCGAGGCGCGGAGGGGTTACGATGTGTTAAAGAATGTTCTCCCATCAAAGAACTGATCGCGACAAATGCAGATACTAAAATTCACTTCTCTTTAAAATTACCAGATGCTCTTATTTAATCGAAATTCCTTACAGCAAAACTCTATACATATAAATTTAGTGCCTACAATTAAAATCTAACCCTACGAACTCGCGTGACTAACATTGAAATATGCAACTGTCGTGTGTGCAGTGAATGTGATGGCAGTCTAAATTGTTGCGACCATTTAGTTCTGCTCGGTGCCCTTTGGTTATGTGCGTTAACTGTGGCTGTAGTCATCGTACGAATTGTAGTACTATTATTCGAGTTTCGAATCCATCAAATATTTGCAGCCCGGTCTATCAACAAGGATTTTGGAAATGTTTGAATTTAGTTTTGTATGTCGCTTCGAAGGGATAATTGGTGTAATTAATTAGCAGGGTTATTAATAGGTAAATGAGCTATTTATGTGCGTACAATTTTGGTAATTATTATGAAAGTCATAAAGTAAAGTGATCATTATTAAATGAAATTTATACAACCAAAATTAGAATCATTTTATAGGCATGTTTATTCTTAAGTACTTGAATTGTATTTATTATTTACTGAGAACCTAAAGTTAAAATTCAATTATTTCAACAATACTTTCTTCATATTGCAGATATCATTAGAATTAATATTAGTAAGAAGAGTAGATGACGGAAAACGTAAATGTCTCCTAATATCGATACTAACGACATCCAAATTGCTAGACTTTATATTGCTCTTTAGTAAAAATATATAGTATTTTAGTAAGGAGTAAACCAAAACATTACATACTGGCAAAACCGGTCCTCTATTGTGAACAACACAAAGTTCCCTGCTTTACAGAAATAAATTACGCAAACAATTAAATATCGGCAATAATGCGAACGTGGGGTGCGACAATTTGTCTGGACCGGCTCGCTGGGGTAGAGCTCTTATACAGTGTGTTGCAGAATAAATATATTTTCGTGACTATTTAATGAGCAGACCATGAGGCTATAATCCGAGCGTGGGTACTTTGCTCCAATTTAAATCAGAATTCACAAGAAAAATAATCAAAACTACAGTGAAACACACCGTATGTAAACGACTGTAAGCGAATTTAGCTACTTTGTTTTTATAAACATATTTTTGCAAGATATAGACATACATATATACCTATATAGGTGCCATCTGTTTAGTTTTCATTGTCTATTAAATTATCCAGTTATAATAAACCTAAAATACATTTATTTTTCTCAGAGACGAAACTTAGTTGATGACAATCAAAATAATTTAATTTTGTATTCAGTTTTCCGAGTCTTTGAAAACTCATATATTTGTCTTCATGTAACTTCTGATAAAAAGCAATAATATACCTAATATAATTTTTCTTCATCATCAGAATATAACAACATCCTGTATATCCTTCGATGTAACACATGCATTGCGTAGTTAATGTAATTATGAGCCCGTAACATAAACGGGCCCGACTTGTTGCGATTAGAGATTGTCTCCAGCCAGGGGTATACAACATTTGGTTTTGAGTCATTCTTTGTGTACTCATTTTCGAGTGTAGATAAATATCATCATCACAAGTTGAAAATGCTGATGAATATTATATTGTGAATGTATTTTAAAATAAATACTAGAAGATTGTTTTCAAAATATATCCAGTAGCATGACGCTTTTATGAAGAAATTTCAATCTTGTCGTAAAACTCGTAAATCTAGCATTATCTAAAATTCTCGTTCATTTATTTATACTTGTACCAAATGTTTGCTAGCAATGCAAGCAAATTGGAGGCAAATGCCTGTATTCATTCGAAAAGTTAATGAAACTTGCCCCAAGTCAATGATTCGCTCCCCACTCTATGACGTACACGAATTGTTTACGTTTTGTGTTTTGTGCTTATATATCTGAGGCTTACAATGCTTAACTTAAAGTTGTAGTTTCATTAACGAAACAATAAGGCGAATTTCTCAATATTTCTCATGAATTGACCAAAGAATAATCGAAGAAAAATATACTTACTTGGAATAATGTTTAAATGATATCATTTAGAAAAATATAGACAATGAAATACCTAATATGCGTACTTAACAAACATAATATAACTTCAAATTTAAAAATGAACAATTTTAAGGCAGTTATCTTCAACCGATTGAGATGAAATTTTGCATACACGTTTAGTTTGGATGACGATGCATGGTTAGCTAAGTGACATCATTCTAAATCCAATATGGCGGACAGGCCAAGATGGCGGACTAGTTATTTTTTGTGCACTCCTCGTTACAAATGAAAAGGTTTGCTGAGAAGAATACGAAAATAAAATGACTTTACTCTAAATCCAATATGGCGGACCGCCCAAGATGGCGGACTAGTTATTTTTAAGCAATGCCATTAAAAATTAATAGAAATAAGAAACCATTTTTATAAACAATATATTACATTACACAATTTCATCATCATCATCAGCCAGAAGACGTCCACTGCTGAACGAAGGCAAGCCCTCCCTCAAGGGGGGGTTTGCCATAATCCACACGCTTGGCAGGCGGCTTGGGGATCGCAGTGGCTCACCGATTAGTGAGAGGACGCTGCTGCCCGTCCTCCGGTGTCTGGCCGCAGTTTTAAGACGTACCCGGGTAACACAATTTATCCTACTAATATTATAAAGGTGAAAGTTTGTGAGGATACATGGATGGATGGATGGATCTTTGTTACTCTTTCACGCAAAAACTACTGAAAGGATCTGGATGAAATTTGGCACAGAGATAGATTATAGTCTGGAATAGCACATAGGCTACTTTTTATCCCGGGAAAATTTACGGGTTCGTAAACCACGCGGGCGAAGCCGCGCGCGGAAGCTAGTATTATATAAAAGCTTGTCGCGAAATTTACACTGAGATCTAAACTGCAGAAACATTATTTTCATCTGAATTACGTATTTAATTTATAACAGAACTGAATTATTTCATATTTTCATATCTTTTTCAAACTCGGGAGTAGTTTTGAGCTTCAGGTAGTTAATAGATTTGGACTAATAGCTATCTGTGCTCATCTATTCTATTTTACTATTCTTTCTAGTTCTCTGCCACAGGCGAACATTTGACACGTGGTTTTTTCATTACTATCGAAAAGGCACTTTTAAAACTACCAAGTTTTGGCAGTCTGTTTGAGCTTCAAACTAAAAATATTCCTACTATGAAACGGCAAACACAAGTTTCATACAGAAAGGGAAACAACACAAACACACCGAAAGAATGCTTAATGAAAGTGCTTTTCATTCTATCTGAAAACACTTTTAACGTCCAACTAACGCAATAAAAGCAAGGGAGCACGGCAGTGCCACGTGCATGCTCGAGGCAGTACGACACTGAGTTAATGCAGTCTGCTTGCGAATAATCAATTCAATTAAATTTCAAATGTTAGTAATGGTTGTGACATTTCCTGGGGCGGGAGTGTTGGTGGCAGATTTAAAAATTAAGGGTTCGGGGCGAGTAAAATTGTTTAATGGATGAAGTTAATAAAAAATGATGTATTTACTTCTTCACCTTGATCAGATCGCCAGATTCTGTATCCTGCTCTTGAAGGAGCTGTTGATTGTCCGCTGACTGTACTGTTAGATGGAAGAAAACCGTAATCGAGTGTAACGGCTTAGCATTAGTTAACGGTCACCGTGACGTGTCTGGTATAGAGAGGATAGAATAGAGAGGTCTCTATTCTTATTCTAATAAAGTATTTAGAAGAAAAATAAGATCGTTTCAGTCTAAGAGTACCTAATAACAATCTAAGAACTATGAACGAAACGGAATCGTAAAATTTTTGTTGACGTACCTAAAATGTTAACCTATACCCACAAACTGACTTATAATAATATATGTAACTAACAATTGCTACGCTAAGTATTGAAGGTAACATTCCCGATAGAAAAAAATAATTGAAATAGCCTACAGATAGTCGTTCCGGGGTGCATAAAAGTGCACCCTGGAAGCAGCTAGGTAACGCAGCGTCTAGGCTGACTAATCTCTTCAACACAATGGATGAACGACAACACATACCTCTTCAGACCTATTCGACCAAATTACAAAACAAGGTTTATCTTTAGATTAGACCTTTGAGCCGGTTTTTGTATTATGAACCTTACTGTGATCGAAAAACAGATTTTAATACAAAACTTACAACTTAGTCCTGTAATAAGTTGACGGTTAAATTAAGAACTGTATTTCGACAATACAAAAACCGTCTCGAATGTTTAAAATTGGTCTAAAGATAAACAGTATTTTTTTATAAATTTATGTTTAACCATCGAAACGTATATATATCGAAAAATAGAAAAAGGAGTTTTTCGGGGTCTAGGTGTTTGTCAAAGTGAATACCTATTTGTGTTTGTAAACTCAACTATGACACAGGATTCATTAATGTTAATTTGATTTGTTATTCCCAAAGTTCTTAAAAATCTTTCCTTAACCAACATCTACGAAGAACACGTCATTTTTAGACTTAAAAAGTAACATGTTAGCAATGTTTCTATATAATTTGTTACCCACAAATTCTGAAGTAATAGCCCCCAGTAACTGGATCTTAGTATCACATTCGTATACTATGGTCGCAGTTAGCACAGCCTCCTTTATTAATTGGTCTATTGCTGTAAGTAATTGCCCACTGTAGACTAACTGGGACCATTACTGTGTACTGGTAGATGCACCAAACTGCAGGCATAACTTTATTAATTGCTAAGTTACGAAATCTACATAGTTAATAGTTGGGGAATAATGTGTTTCGATAATTGTTCGTGTTGTTGTAGGACCCTTGAAGGGTTATTGGTATAGCTATAAGAAATGTATTAATGTAAAATCTGGCAATAATTAACCACGTTTTTAAGAAAGAAAAAAAATATCAGAAAAAAATTGTCAAGAAAACTGCCTCATTATTAAGTGGTCGCATGCTGGGCTGCTAAGCGTGAGGTTTTGGGTTTGATTGCTAAACTAGGGAAACTAATACGTAGTTTATATTATGAAGTATGAAATGTACGGAGAGCATCAGCGATGCGTGGTCAAATAAATCAACGAATAAAATTGTCATCCATTTCTTAAAGTACTTATATTATTAATAATAGCTTAAAATTATCCAAGCAATAAATATCTAGCTCATAATACATGAGGATTGTAAAGCTATTCGCTGTATAACTTATTTATTTTCTGTAGTATGAATGAATTGTTTCGGCATAAAATATAAAATCATTTGAGTATTCTATTAACTGGCCAAAGTATGTAACGTAAACCTAAACAATACTATAAGTGCGCAATCCAAAGTGCCATGATCAAGATGGTAGTAAGACAGACACTAAGAAAGCAATGTGCGCGCATCCTTAATAAAAAGTCTTATATGAATAAGATCTTATAGACTAAATTTGTCTTACGTCTATAAGAATCTGACTTAAACGTGCGGTATTTGGTTGGGAAGACAACACAGGGTATTTTTGCATGTCAGGCTGACTAGCGACAAACTTGACTGTGGTGTGCGCACGCCTAATTTTCTTCTTCTTGGACGGTAGGTTCTTTAGAGAGTGTAGGTATTCACAAAGATAGGATTTTCCACAACTTAGCTTCTAAGAAGGTGAAATAGGGGTTCAAGATTGGTACGAACAACCTTTCTACACGAACGGAGTCGCGAGTACAAGTAGCTCTGTTGTCATAGCCTTCCTTATTCACTCAAATTGCCTAATATTAGACTAATACGTGGTCTAATATGGTTCATTACATAAATATAGCTTGCTAGACATAACGGGAGGTCGCCAAAATGAGATGCGTAGTCCCCCGGCCGGCGACTGTCACATTCGTAAGAGAGATGTGAATTTTATGCAATCCTGATCTTAGATAAGGCAGAGAGGAGGGTGCTGAGGCCTAGATAGTCGCTTTATTTTAATACGAACCGACAACAAATAACGAATAAATATTCTTTTTTTTATTGTTGAGTTGTGACGCGAACAGTTTGATTTAGGGTGAAGTGAAACCCCTCTGCGCGACGAATTGTGGTCGAGATTATTCGGAATAGTACAGGGATTTATATTACAGTTGCTGTCAGAAATTCGAGTGGTATCAAGTTTCATCAATATTTTGAGAGGATTGACCCGTTAGGATTGGGTTCTTATAGATTTGGCAAATTGTCTGATAGCACATTGAAGTCCGAAACGATTTTACAAGCTTGATTGAAAGGGTAAGTATAGATAGCCTCTGTTAGGATCCAATTTAGTTTCACACACTCAGATTTCAATTCTCAAATTTTGTGAGAGATTTGGATGTTATGGTAGAGATTAACCTCCTTTGCGAGTTCACGAACTTAGTTCGAAGGAATATTATTTCTATTTGATTTGATAGGACTTATACCACCAGTTATCATGAAACAAGGTATGTTTTTGATCTACTATATTACTATATTGATCTATACTTTTACGTGACAGTTCTCGAAAAAGTTGACTCAGAGGTTTCAGAATCAGCTATTTTAATTAATTTTTCCGATATTTATGTAGCGATATGCAGATGACTGTTTCGTTTAATTTTAGAACTTGTGCGAAGTAAACAAAATGTATGAAAATCCAGAAAATGGTTTCTATTATATTAGATGACCAAAGTAAACTACGTTTTCCCTGAGGGGGAAAGTTCCGGCCACTACTCTAACGTACTTTCGTACACGTGTTTCATGGATTCAAAGTTTTAAGGCCACCCTAATGCTATAAAAACAATCATTCCTTTTTTGAAATAAGAAACAGACGCGTTGCACTAGGGATACTGAAAGTTCACTTTTTATAGGGGGACCAGAAATTATGGTCGGGTGATATATGGAGACACTTCTCCCGGAATTTAAACGTCCCGTTTTCGTAACGGTTACTTACAGCGGCTAGGTAGGGCGCGAGTGTGACCCTTAATAAATTCAGAATAATAGAGTACGCTGGAAAAATTGTTTCTTCCCACATTTTATGATTGTGGTCATAATTTCTTTTGTGCAATTTCAATTTTGCGAAGCTCTCTTTAAGAGAAATTTATAAGCTAGTTACGGACATGATTGTAATACAAATACTTGGAATTTGTAGCTAGAAATTTAAGTACATAATTAAATCAATTCAACATTTCAACATTTTTCAGTAAAAGTTCGAAATTTGGAATTGTGCTGGTGGATGACAATAGGCTCGCCCCCTATTACATGAGGTTTAATAACGACATCGGTGAATAAATCGGTGGTAAACAATTCTACACTTACACTTCTAAAGCCCTTCTAACAATATAAGTTGCTATGTTCTGGTCTCAAAAATTATTAATATTCCAATCAATTTTATAACTTATCACTTGCCTTCCAAGACAACAATGGCGTAGTTTATCTCGATCAACCAGTTGGCTATCTTTCTTCCTGGTAGCAGATGCTGGTGATAAAGATTGCACGACTGATTCTGTACTCGGCGTGACCCTAACCGTATTAGAAGTCTCGGTAAGTGGAACATGAGAGCCGTTTAATTTATCAACTTGTTCACTGAGGCCAACTTTATTTTTAGTTTCTTTTTTGTTCTAATGGGTATTTAAGTCTCGTACTTTGTTCTACTGTTCAAGAATTATGTTTTAGCACAATAGGTATAATAGAATTTGAATTTTGATCACAGTGTCTACTGTAGGTAAGTGCATTTAGTTGTTTTAATAAAAATGGCATATTATGTTATAAGTTAGTTCCCAATTTTAGTCGCCAAAATGCCTCCCACTCATCAAACATATAAAAAATAATCTACCCAAATCAAGTTCACAATATCTGACTACTCATGTTTACGTGTAATAAAAATTCATACTGGCTTTTTTTATATCTAATACCTAACTGTCTGTATTTCAGACTTTCCTACAGAATAAATGTTACACATGCTTTATTAACTTAATTTTCTAACGAATTTCATCCAAAATTCAACATTCATTCTTGACGAACATCTGTAACGAGTTAGCCCTAGGGTATAGCCAAAAAGTCAGACTCACTCCGCAATCGAATTATTTTTTATTTCGATCAATAAATGGCATTGGATTCGTTCTGCCTGCGCCACGCGTTGCCTGCGGCGATACTCCGAAACTCCTTTAATGCACAACTCCCGTCTGTCCATTTGTCGAACGTCCCAACTAATAGAGAAATTCCATTTAAAAACTTACGTTTTATGGCCCGAGGGAGTGAGTTTATTGTACATTTTTAATGTATCCAATGCAGTTTAGTGAGAATTTTGATTGTTGGTAGTGGACTCAAACTGCTTGACGAAGTGTAATTTTTATTTACTTTATAAGTATCACAGAAATATTGCTGCACCAATCTATTTGCGTGAACCACGTCCAGTGTTGGGCATGTCTACAACGTACTTATGAGGTACATCTTTCATAATTCGCTTTTAATTAAACAAGAATTTTACTATTTCACTTTTCCCCAAAGTAATTTTTTGTACAGTAATAGACTGCTAATATAAAGAAATAATTAATAATTTTATAAAAATACCGTTTCTATACCATCTTATTAGAAAGTAGCTTCATTATCTTTTTGACTAATTATGAAAAGTGCGCCGAAAGTTCTAATTGAATTCAGAACGTTACGGTTTTCTCAGTAATATATTTTTTTTTTTTCAGCAAACTTCGTGACCTTCCAACGATCTCTAATATCTATGCTAATAATATAAACTAATTAGAAATCCTCCACTGTCCCGTTTTTAGGATGCTGGAATGAAATATGTTTTTTTTTTCAGGAATTCTTTAAGGTAATCTTTGAAACATCTTGACTTTAAAAAGCGAACAAAGTTTTATGGTATGGTAACGATTAAAAAAATAAATTTTATGTAAAATTTCTTTTTTTAATCGTTATTAACCTCATATTGCAATCAATCTCCTTGGATTTTACTTTTTTTAAATAATCACTACACATCCTCTTTCCATTTTTAAAATCCTTAACATTTTATTTTCCCTTCCCCACTCTTTCTTATTACCCGTCGTATGCTTAAGAAATTGTCACATCACCATCCTGCCTGTCACCCTTGCCATCCCTAACGACATTTAACTCTACAGTCATGTCTTCAAAGTGTATGTAAATTGGTAAATGTAATAAATTGCATATATTTATCTGGTAATGGGACTTTAACGTAGGGGTGGGGCAGTGATGGAGCGATTGGACGGATTTGAACTCCTTAGTTCGTGTTGCTTTTAGGGATGCTAATTTTGGCAACGAGAAATTTAGGTAAACATGTGAGGTTGAATTGAATAGCGACTTTTTTATACCTGGATCATGGCAGAGGTGTAAATAGGTAAAACTTTATACTTTAGTTGTGAAAAAGGGATTATATTACGCATGTACCTTTTTTTTTCTTTTTACAGGCGCTATTTGTCGCTATTTTGAAACGGCATTCAAAATGTCTCCAGTTACTTGTTGTATTTTATTTTTGTTATATAAAATTGTATATTAATTCTCTCACGATCGGGAGACACCAAAATTGACAATTTCTTCCATGAAGAGTAACGTAAATAACAAAAAGATTCAAGCCAACCAACCATGCATAAGAAGTCATATCCATATATTTTTATAGGGTGCTTATCCCAACGCAATCATTTCTGTAACGGTCACTTCACGAATATGAGGTTGAACGTAAAATGAATAATTACATGAATGCACTACCAACCTTTTATCTCGGTGACCACGCAATGGTTAATTCACACTGTCATAACACTGATACCATACCTCATTTCAGCATCGAGCTGTTCAACAAAGAAATAATCAAAACATTCATGAAGTGCCCTGGGATATTATAGGAAATTAAGCCGGGTTGCGACATGCGGGCACTCTCAAACCTATCTGCAATCCTTATCAAACATTCAGTAGGGGTAGGTACGTATTGACAGATCTTATTACATATTAAACTTTGCTGATGGCAATAGTATAAAGATTTCAGTGGCTAAACTATGTTATTGAATATATTTCTTTATTGTTATAGATTTCTCCGTAAGATATTATGGACTAATGATATAGGTAAAGGTAATAAAACACCCGTATTAAAGGTAAAGTTAAAGGATTTGATTACGTATCGTCGATCCTTTACTGTTAATGAAAAGCTGTCACTTTCACTGTGTTATTCTTCCCATAGTAGAATGCCAAGCAAAATCTTACTATGTTTCTTGTGCGTATGTTATAAAATAAATGGTATAAAATTAAATACTACCTAAACAAAAGATTTCTCGGTCTTTCAATTATTACATTTGTATGTTAGAAACTAAAAAAGTCTATTCGCTGACCAAAAACATTGTAAAAGTGACATGCTAATTTATCTCATAGCAATAGCCAAAAAACTGCATTCAAACACGTAATAACTGAGCTGACCAGTACACAATAACAACGTTATCTCGAGTCATACATTTTGCACCATCAACTATTATTGCTACCCAAATGGGACTCAGTCTGCTTAAAGGGGGAATAAACTGGAGATAGTAATTAAAGCAAAATAATTATGCTATGGTTATATACAGAAATTAATGGGGTTTGTCAAAGGGCTAATGATTCGTGGAATGGCTGTCAAAGGCAGTTATGTGGTGCTGGAATTATTGGCGTGGATAAGATGATAGGTATATAAAGCGCATGCGTTTGGCGTATGACTAGATAATATACACCAAAACATATGCAAGTTTATATAGTAAGTATAGGGGTGGAACAAACTTTTGATGTTTTCTAAGACTGAATTGTTTACGTTAATGTTTAACAAAGTTTTCGTTCACGCTTTAAGAATTTTTAACCACTTTCAAACAATAAAACAATGAGACTAAATTTAGTTATTAAGACGCAGTATTGGGGCGAAAATGTTAAGTACTTATTTTATGCATTAAGTTAATTGGAAGGTGGTTTTTGATTTCTGATTTTAATAATCAGTAAGTAAGCCAGCAGTCCATTTTTATAGATATATAAAATTCCTTTTTGACGACAATTTCAAGACAAGAAAACTAAAGCACTAACAATACTATATGACTTTGTAAAACTAAAACTTCCCACCTTTTACCCGTTCAAGAATAAAAACTAAACAGGGGAGTTTAAATCGAACAATACCTGTCTCCCTATATAAGGTGCGTGCCGTACGAAATACACCTAATATGTCAAATGAAACAAGATTTTTTCTCCCCCAGGCACCAATTTAGCTCGCGACACGTCAATAATATAAAGGGGCCCCGATCTTTGTTTTCCCTATTGAGTCTGTTCGATCGAATATCGTTGAGAGTTCATATATTTTTTTAAATTTATTATTATAAAACTTTTTGATTGGATTCAAGTGCATATGGCGGCACATGATTGGAAGTGACGGGGCGAAAGTTGCTATTTCTGTTTCATTAGTGACACAACAAGAATGAGAAGTTGATATCTATATTCTTATACGAGGAAGGGATGTTTTTACGTGTTGAAAACCTGGTTGGTGAAACGAAGCGGATGTTGAACACTTACTACTCGTACCAGCTACACTCACCACGGTGATTTACTGCACCTCATAGAGGGCCTTAGAAACTATAAGGAGACCATGCTGTAGCCCACCACTGTCCCACTCCTAATTAAGCCACGTCCCGGAGCACCTTTCTCCCAGTTCATTACCGACTATGCCTGTATGTCATCATCTTGACTTAATTCTTGGACAGCACCAAGTTAACTTTCGTCTCAGTTAAGTTATCTCATTTTAAGTAAATTCTTAGGTTAAGGTTGTAGACTTATCAGAGTTCAAACATTCAAAGTGCAGACTGATTTATACACAAGTTAGTAACACGATCAATAATTGGTAGGTACTCCTTGGAGATTTTTATGTAATTTTTGTATCATAAATAAGGTAACACGGCTAAATTTATGGCTTTATATAACGTAACAGTATAACCGTCGCAAAGAAATAAAATAAACGAATTGTGAATTATTAAACCTTTTTGGAACCTACAGCAAAAATCACTTGAAGTTTCTCAGCTGTGAAAAAGTTGCTTGATTACATTTAAACCTCAAAAGGGTTGACCTCCAATATTTCATTTAAGACTCTACTTTATTTTTAAGTTCAACACTAAAAGAAAAAATATTCTTTGGAGAAATATCTGAATGATTGCAAAAATAAGCCTCTTTAACATTTTTGCATAATACAGAGGTAATGAAGTTCAATATATATTCCATGTTATAGTCAAAATTCCAATTATAGTGCATTAAACCAAAATAGAAATATTATTATATTTACTTTTTTAAATAAATCCCCTTCTCATCCTAAGAAGAGGCTATTGCCCCGCAGTGGGACGATGATGGGCTGAATCTATTTATTTATGATTGATAACGATTTTTAATTACAAGTCACACTCCAATTATTAGCTTAGGTAAGAACCAATCACATTGAGCAAAAATTATACACATTGTCATAATGAAAATGCTTTTATAAATATCATGATTAGTAATTTACATGAATAACAAAAATTAAGGGAGCTGACAGACTAACGACAAAATAACCGCCTTTATAAAGCCATCAGTCGCAATAAAGGAAACGTTATACACGGAAGCAGGCACGGCACGCTCCTATTCATAGTATGGACAGTAATAATAATGATCAGCCTTCCTGTCGCCGCTCCGGCTACCACCATCGGAAACGTTTCACCATTGATTTTTCCGCAAATAATACAGTCTCCAAATGTCTCTTTGGTCTTCATTGTTTCCAATGTCACCCCAGTTCCCCTTCGAACCAACGTCGCATGGTTTTGAGTGCATTAGATTCGCTCAAACACATTCGGCACCGTCGGTTTCCTGGACGTTGGGCGACACGTGACTCCAAATATAAAAGACTTCACGCCTGATCAACTCAACGATATAGATGTGAATGGAATTGCCCTTATTGTGTAATATTAGAAGGGTGATTTGGAGCATCGAATATGGGGCAGATAATCTGGTTTCCATATTAAAAACAGACTCGTATTTTGCCACAATTTTACCAAACAGTTGGATACAAGTGTCGATAATGATTTATTGACATTTACATATTTTATAGGCGACTGACTAGTCGTAATCAACTCTGACGTTTCATGCAAATCTGTTTCGGTCCTTTTTATCTGGAGCTCTTTCATTGTCGTAATGTGATTAGGAGAGTCCCCAATCGGGTACCCTCTTTCTGGAGGGCGCTAAATAAGATGCGACGTTTTCCGCCTCGGGCACCTTTGATAGTACTTTTTAAAGCTGTGTCACGAATTCCGAACCTCTCTTTTATTGGTCGCCATTATGATAATTACATTAAGGGCCGTCCGTTGCCGATACTTCGTCTTTCGAATTTGTTCTGTTGTTACGGTAAGGCGTTTGCCTCTTGAATATTGAGCAGCTCATTTGCGAAAATCGCACCTATTCTCTACGTGACACTTTTATTCCACAAAGTCCTTCGGCATTAAGTTTCTTAGGCTGGAATCAAATTATCCGAAATTAAAAATTTATTCACGCAGTTGACTGACACTCATTTAGTGAAAGTTAAAACGTAGTCAGCTCGATAAATCTTCAACATACAAATATTTAAATTGTCTGTTTTAATCTCACTTATCTTTAAAATAGTTTTCGCAGACTTCAAATACGTTCACAGTAGGTACTTAAAAAAAGCTTGTTAATGTTTCGTTTTGAGTCAAGACTGTTGACTTATTAAAGATATTAATAGTTTTAAAGTTTGTTTTCAGCTACTTTTTTTTTACATATGAAACATACCGCATATAAACATACGAATTTAATGTAAAATTAAGAGATTTTCAAAAGCTTAACTTTTTTTATTTCTTTCAAGTTAAATACGGGGCGTATAGAAAAAGGCCGGTGGCATGCAGCCAACAATTTTTTTTTGGTTATTTTACTTTTATTTTTATTTTACACAAAATACAAAAATAATTTTGAAAGTTTTACAACGGAAATATTTTGAACAGTAATTATTCGTTTGTTTTCCGAAATCCTGCTTTTGGTGATCACTCGATTGTCAATGTGCTGCCAAATATTAAAGCTGAAAACATTCTTGAAATGTCTACACAGTTTTGATTGAATCGTAACAACAATCAAAAACAAAAGTTGTTTCAATTAAATTCCATTTGTTTATTCGCACGGATGAAACTTTTTTCGATTGTTAAAATGAAACGTATTTATTTATTTTAAAAACTCCGTCGCCTGTGAATGTTTTCGCTTCAAATTGTTCTAGCGCTACAATTTTAAAATTCCTTTCACCTAATACAATTACACGAATGCTAGTAGTGAATGCCAAGAAAATAAATATTTAATTAATTTTTGTCATTAGATATTATTTAAAACTGACACTCATTTAGAGTCCCGGGCACGTCTTAAAACTGCGGCCAGACACCGGAGGACCGACAGCAGCGTCCTCTCACTAATCGGTGAGCCACTGTGATCCCCAAGCCGCCTGCCAAGCGTGGGGATTATGGCAAACCCCCCCTTGAGGGAGGCCTTCGTTCAGCAGAGGACGTCTTCTGGCTGATGATGATTATTAAAAAAAAAATATTCAAGCTTTTGCATATTCAAACAAATATTTTATAACACAACAAAGAAACTACTTAAAACTTAAGGACTATAACTGCTTAGTGAAAAACATATTTACCAGCGAGTGATGATGATGATAAAAATATTTCAAATTAATCATACTGCAGTACGTATAACAGAAAAAAACATCACTGATGAAAAAAAATAGGCCGTTGGACCCAAGATCGTGACGAAAGGCATTAAGCGTGTCTTTAAGAAATTTGCATTTGAAATAAAGGCGTCTCCACCCAAATCACATTACCACAAATTTGAGGCTAAAATGTCTCGTCATTTTGGTGAAGTTTCGACCACGCCCGCAGAATAAAGTGGTAACTTATACCTATCAGTCGTATAGTTTTGCAAAATCATTGTGATATGTATGGCAAGAATGCCGCCTCACGAATATATTATTGTGGGATTGGGTTCGGTAAAAAAAATATGTTACTTTAATGTATTAAACAGCAATTGTTTACTGACACTGCATTAGGTGATTGCACTGTTTTTATATAAAACTTTATTTTCTACAAGTAACTGGGAATATACAAGTTACTTGCAATAATTATCCTACTAATCCTACTATATTGTATTTATTATTTATTTTATTATATTATATATTATATAATTTTATAAATGTGAAAGTGTGAGGATGGATAGATGGATGGATGGATGGATGTTTGTTACTCTTTCACGCAAAAACTACTGAAAAGGATCTGGATGAAATTTGGCACAGAGATAGATAAGTCTGGAATAAGCACATAGGCTATTTTTTATCCCGGAAAAATGTACAGGTTCGTTAACCACGCTGGCGTTGCCGCGGGCGGAAGCTAGTATTATAAATTTGAAAGTTTGTAAGGATGGATGGATGGATCTTTGTTACTCTTTCACGTCAAAACGACTGAACGGATCTGGATGAAATTTGGCACAGAGATAGATTATAGTCTGGAATAAGCACATAGGCTACTTTTTATCCCGGGAAAATGTACGGGTTCGTAAACCACGCGGGCGAAGCCGCGGGCGTAAGCTAGTTATATCTAATAGATTAGGTATTCTAATTGTAACAAAAAGTGATAAAATCTATTCAAGTTTAATTTTGGGAGGTTCTGCATTAGGGTGTCCCATAAATTTCAAGTGCGATTTTTTTTTACGCATACCTTATAAAAACTTTCGTAATAACCCAATATAGTCTAAAAACAAAAGATTAGCCCATTTTATGAACGATAACCCGTGCCGACTTGCGATTAAAACTCGCCCATACAAATTGCGTGGGTACTGCACTGCGATCTGTAACTACGTGTTTTATTTGTCATTTCATACGTGATTTTTTAGAATATTAGTACGCTGTTATTTCTTGCATAAAGATGTCAGTTGAATTACGGAGTGATAAACAAAGTATTTTTCTTACCGGACTTCCAAAACCATTTAATAAATGGTGTAAAATTACCATCTAATCGACAAGTTCTCGCTGTCTTGTTTGACAATATTCGCGAAGTCAAACGACTTTTAGTGAAAGTGCTAATCTTGTGATTAGGAAGTGCATTATATTTTGGAAAAACATAAGAATTCCTACAAAAACCACGTTTGGAGAGAGCTGCAAAAAATTGTAAAAGAACTCAGAAAATAATTGTGAAAGACACCTTGATAACTTATTTGATATTGCACATGCTGATGCCTTTGAAAGAATGAAAATAGAGGAAAACAAAGTATTTTTGAAGAATCAGAGAGAGCCAGGTCGACCGGGATGCTTTCCCTATGTACACAAAAAAGTGGCGGACAAAGACAAAAGAGCTAGACTAAGACGATTAGAGGAAAAGGAAAGAAAACTAAGACAAAAAGAGTTACTGGCTCTTGCATAGACTTATACTACACATAACTTGGAATATCCACATGATTCAGACGAAGTCAGCTTGCCAGCGGAAAGAATCTGATAACACCTAAACTCGTCGTAGCTTTAGATCGATGCCAGCTAAGCATATGAGACTCCGTTTACATTCTTCATGCGCTCGTAGAAGCGCTTGGTCTGAACATCGATTACATCTCCATTAACAAATCCTCGATTCAGCAAATTCGCCAATTCGCCAATTCACTAAAACCATCTCAACTACCCTCTATAACTGGAATGTTAATGACAAGGTACAAATAATGTGTTGCGCTTGTGCTCTTTTGGAGCAGACTTTAGAAAGAGAATTGTTACTTTTTCTTGTCGTCATCATGTTTATGAGTTGGTTCATAAAACTGTAACAAGATAAAGTAAATTACTAGCACTCCAGATATTCCGATCTTTAAAAAGTTCAGATACAATTGGAAAAACATTGATTCAAATAACATTGAAAAATGCCTTGATTTCGTAAAATACCATGTTGCTGAGACAAACATTACATCTTTGTTAATGTTTTTTATAGCACAACTGAACAAATCTTTAATAAGAGACGATTATCACGAATCGGTCGAACTATGCGTAGTGTTTTTGAGGGGGAAATTCAGATAGAAAAGAAGAAAAATAAAAATCTCGACTGAAGATCGACGACATTTTTCTTCAGGAATATGTGCCTTGGGAAGATAATGCTGCTTTTCTGGAAACTAAAAGAAGAATAACTCGTTTGAAGATTTTAAATGACACTGCTGAAAGAAGTGTCAAATTAATGCAAGATTTTACGGACTTATCACGGCTAAAGAAGAGCAAAAATAATTCCTGTTGCGTTGTATCCAGGAACATAGAAATTTTTATCCAGACTGTAAAAAACTTACCCTAAAGAGAAATTACCCTGGCTGATTGTTGTTATTTTATGTGTTTAAATAAAGATAAATATTTCTCTAATTTAATTTTGTCTTTTATTTACTTTATTTATTGCATTTTTATTAATTTTATAGGAGAACCAAATATTAACATTAAACATGAGATTTGATAAACTTTGTGGCTCTGTCGGCACGGGTTGCAATCATGCTAGAATGATAAAATTTCATATTTGAGTATGGTTTTGCATTTATAAAAGATATAGAGGGTATGCATTTCAAAATTCGAAAAAAAAAATTTTCTTGTCATATTTGGGACACCCTATTCTGCATGCTTAAGGGATATGCCTTAGTCTAAATGTCTTGATAATGTAGGTATATTTGGGATGATAACTAGAAAATAAAATATGAAAATGTCTACGATGATGTAGCAATTAAAATGCAAAGTCACCTTTGAGGAATCGAAGTATATCAGAGATTAGAAAAGTAGGTTCAATGTTATACGCAAGTCACGACTCCTTGTTAAGACAATTAATGGATTACTCTAGATTATAATGTATTGATTTAGAATTATTTGTATAGTAATCGTATGAGCACCTGCTGAACATGGTGGTCCTGGGTTCGATTTCCAGGTCGGGCAGTGTTATAAGGTTTTTCTTAAAGCAAGTTCTTAATAGCAGGATACCCCAGTTCCGTTTTGTTCCTGGTGGCAATATAACATCCCATCTATTCATGGGATTTTATCGCGGCATCGGCGAAATTTGGCTGTAGAGTCCTCTGCCTTACCCATCGAGTTATAAAGGAATGCTATAAAGAATGCTATATTTCACTTCCATTAATCAATATTACTCTAGCTGGATCAGTTTCAGTGATAAAGCTTGCATTTAATGACATTATGTATAAATTTATTATTCATGACACACATGATATTCATAAACAAAATACTGTCTCATTGGTCTAGTGGTCGTAAGCGCGGCTGCTGAGCGTGAGGTACTGGGTTCGATTCCCGGGTCAGGTAAAGTGTTATAGCGTTTTTCTGTATGGAAATTCTCAGTAGCAGCAAGGAGTATGGAACTGTGCCTGGTAGATGGCAATAGGTTCGCCTCCTATTACATGGGACTCAATAACAGAAACGATTAAATGTGGGTGTACAATAGTACACATCTGTCTAACCCTTCGGGGAATACAGGCGTGATGCTATGTTATAAATATGTACTCTTAGTATAATTAAAATAAGTCAACTCATTACTGTCTTACTGCTGGGCAAAGGCATCTTCGTAATTTGCGTTTTATGTTTAATCCAGGGTTTTAGACACAAAACTAAATAATATTCGGGCATACAAAATAACATTTTTACGGTTTCAACATCTACTACTATAAATTACAATTTCAATTTTGATAATAGATTTATAGGTATTCAAAGCGAACGTTTTTTTTTTTGCATACCTAAACCTTTTTGACGATGAGAAATAATTATCTGAAAACGTTTTTTGGCATAAAATACATTTATTCCATCAATCATAGTACCTATTGAATATAAAAACACAAGCTTTAAGCATTTTAGTTGCTACGCCATCAAATATTGACAGAATGAAATTAATAACCGTCTGGTATTTTTAAAGTAATTACCTCAACGTTTTTATAGATCAGATTACAGTAAGTCTTTTACACTAATTATAATTATCTACCCACATAAAACCTCACAACATAATCCTGAGTGACATTGATTCAGAATTAATAAACAAAGCAATATTTTGTAAGCGTTCTTTTTATCTGTCACTCACTGTGAATATTATTTTCATACATTTTAGATGCACAATATTTTATACGCAATAAATATGTTTAAAAATATTTAGTGTAAAGTAAATAAAAGTAATAAGCCTATTGGTTATACGTTTGGCTCAAATGCAGAAGTAAGGTCAATTTTAACGACTTTTTATACTATTGTGCGGCTCAGAATATGATTATCACTTGTGGTAACTTTATAGGAAAACGTGCGAAGACCTACTTAAGAGGTCTTCAGAAAGTTGTCAATACGATACAAATTAACAAAAAATTACATGTTACAACCTCACACTTCACCTACCCATGTTTACAAACATCCATAGCACCCGCTAGTTTTATTTGTAACAAACTTTAAATCACTGTTTGTTGATAATGTACAAGCACGAACGGTTTTGTAACAGACAAAAACTTAGGGCCGAACTCCATCCCCTTTAAAACGCTATTTTCTTTTTATATCAAATGAACCGTGAAACTGCGGGCGAGGATGCTACGAGTCGAGTTAGCGAGCCGATCCCAGCCTAAACTTCAATAAAAAAATGTTTACTAAAATCTATATACGGGACCCGTATTATTTTTGAAGGGATCGGAGATCTTAAGTGCTCAAAAATTATACGAGACATTTTTGGTATAGTATCATAGACAAATCGATGGATTCCTATTCTGTTGTCAGTCGCCGATTTATTTGCCCTGCAGATGTTCCTTTTACAGGAGAAGCCTAGCAATATATGTAGTATTCGATGTAAACAATGTACAATCAAGAATTGATTGTTAACCGTGAGATATTCGTAATTCTGGAATAAATTTATCTATACATTTATATTATTTACCTAACAAGAAATTTAAAAATCCTAGGGAAATGATGATACTATAGGAGGAGGACATTATAACTACTTGTCTGCGGGCCTAGGAGGCCCATCCTCCTGACCGACTTTCGGTCACGGCGGCCATTTCACCGGAGATTAGCCAAATATGCAGGAGATATTATAGAGCTCAAGTGTGTGCGCAAACACAGATGCTCTCTATATTCCTTTACTCTCATATTCCGATGGGACCGGAGAGAGATCAGGTGCAGGACCAACAGCTGTACGTGCTTTAATGGTATGCCATTTAAAAACATCTTGAAGTCGCAACGACGAGTTATGGATCTTTTGCGACCTCTCTTTTATTGATATTGAGGAACCCTAAAAATCAAAGGATGTGTTCGTAAAAAGAGAGAAAACGAATTATGATCCGATTTTCTAAAAGAATATTTTTATAAGCTTATTGTGTTAAAAGCTCGAAACAGAAATCACTTTTTGTGTTCCTCTTTGAGATAAAATGCTTTTACCTTTAAAATTACTTACCTAAGATACTTTTCATGTAAATTATAATGTAATTATATTTTCTTTGTTAGTTCTACTCTACAGACACCTTTGACAGGTGTATTATATAACAAACGATATTTTTTTCAAATAAAAGAAGGCAAATTCGACGTAAAAAAGGCATCAATAATCTAACTTAAAAAAAAAAAAATTTGATAATATCACACAAACCACTAACTACTGAACCAATTTCAATGGGATTATACTATTGATTCAATATTGTTAGCAATGATAGCCAAGTGGTTGAAAATTTGCCTTTCATGCAGGAGTTCGAAAATAGTCTGTATCCCTCACTCTCTAATTTATCTTACTTTGATTATCACTTGCATTAACGCCCAGTGAAGGAGAACAATGTTAAGCAGAGGTGTACTATTGAGCACACTCATTTCGCCGATGCTGTTATTTAGTCCCATGTAATAGGGGGCTAACCTATTGCCATCAACCAGGCACAGTTCCAAACTTCGTGCTGCTACTGCGAATTTCTATACAGAAACACCCAATAACATTTTGCCCGATCCGGGAATTGAACGTAGGACCTTAAGTTCAGCAGTCGCGCTTGCGACCACTAGACTAATGATGTAGTTTTGTCTCATAATATTCAATCTGATAATCGTACCGGGCTGAAAATCGTATCCGTTGGCTATGGACTGTTTTTTTGTTTTTTAACTAAAACAAATCTCGTATTTAATTCGGCAAACTTTGCTCAAAATTCAACAGTATTTTGCTAACGGAAACTAATTTCATTAAAGCTTAAAATCGACATTTCGTCTAATAAATTTTATTATTTGGAAACTTTTACGACTACATTTTATTAGAAGCCACTGAGGTCAAATAGGAATACGAAGACAGATTCGTCAAACCACTTCACATCGTTTCAAGAAATTGCTCTTTCTAGATGCAAATATGAATTATCAGTCGACAGTCAACTTAGTTCAAGCCACAGATGTATTAATTTCTAGATAAAACTGTATATTTTTGAACCGCAGTCACATTAGGTTTAAATAGAGTTAGCATGCTGCAATTTATGAGAGAATTAATGTAATGTACAAGTATTAGATGCAGCGGGCGATTAACTTCATGCAGTCGTGTGTTAGCAACATAACTGGCTCAATATTTCCATTATTTATCAAAAATCTTACAGAACTGGACAATTGTATAGTCAAAATTTGAGGGAGGCAGCGGTGGCTGCATGAACAAAAGACTGAACTGATTGATAAATAATAATAACTGATAAAATCACTGTACCTACTGGACATGGCCAGTGCTCGGAGTATTTGTGTAATATTAGCGGCTGCTAGGATGATTGCTCATATCTATCAGTAAAAAAGTCAAAAGTCAACTAGGCCTTATCAGGTACTTTTAAAAAGTCGAGACTCTAGGCGCTATTTTCTATCGATATTCTAATAAAACTCGAACGATATCTATCACTAATTCTGAACACCCAAAAACCAGTGAACAGTACCTCTATCACGAGTTTTCTTACTATTTACTATCGTAGTAAAGTAAATTTTCATGATAGCGATTTTAGTTCTTAACTTGGTTTCATTAGGGATTAGAGCCGCTTATGTGACATATGTGTCATAGTAAAGTTTTGATTTACTATTTACTATTTTATAGAGATGTCATGTTAGCGACTCTAATCCCTAATGTAACCAAGTTAAGAACTAAAATCACTTGCATGAAAATTTACATTTACTATGAGAGTAAATAGTAAAAAACTCATAATAGAGGTACAGATTTGCATGGAACTTTTACTGAATTTAACTTAGAAGTCTAGGTCTAATAAAAAAAAAATATCATCACGCTATAACTCATAGGCATTTAATAAATTTTACGACCTTTCTAAATCTTCGCGTATGAACTCGCAAGCAGACCTAATTTAAAATATTATATCACTCATTTAATTTCAATTCATCTTATAAGCAGCGTATTTTATGAATTAGAGCTAAATAAAATACGGAATGAGGGAAAAGTTTTCCATTCGCCATCGGATTAATGCTTCGGATGCATTGAAAACATCTCGGAAAATTCATTCGCGCAGAAACTCACCTGTGCCTCGGAATTAAGGTGAAAAGCCTTTGTCTAGCCTTCTATTTAAAAATGTATGAGAAAATATTTTAAAAATATAATTCGAGAAAGCTGTTAGCAAACGAAGTTGAATTTATTTCCAAGTTTTAACTACACAAATAAGTTCTTAATAACTAAAGCAATGCCATTTTCTCAGTCCGGGTAAACCAACAAAAATTGTCGTACAAAAGAAACGAAGTCCAATTTAAGAGGAGACGGGAACTTATTATTCCTTATTCCATCCTATTTTTCTCAACAAGAGAAACTAATCTAAAGAAAATTTTCGAGTCCCTGTGAAGAAAATAAGCTTATAAGGAAGTGCAGTTTGCTTGCACGAATACCGCCTAGGAATGCCGGCTGGCAACAAACTTTAAATTAAAGTTTTTCAAGGAAATAAGAATTTTCACATTTCCATTCGGCCCGCAGGGTGTTAATAATTAAGTTTCAGATGCATAAAGTTTCATGTTTACTGTACGCCTTAAAACCACACGGGGAACAATATACTGCGCCGAGATTGAAGAGTGGCCTGTTCTGTGAATTGAAAAATAAAATACTCTTTCAAACGCGTTACCGAAATTTCACAATAAAATAAAATTGGCTGTTGAAACGACAATGCTTTTAACCCAATACAATTTATTCAGAAACTATATTTATATAAAAAAAGGCTTTAGTTTAAAAAGAATATCCTCAAAAGTTTTACTTATAACCCTTAAAAAACTAAACGAAAGCTAATTACTTAAACATCCAACTTAAACACACAGCTTTAATAACTCAGCAGTTTGCTTAATCAATTTAAGTTGAACACACGAAACGAAGGGTTTTCATTATACAACTTACCTCAGGGATCTTTAAGTTTATCTCAGTTAATTTTCATTTCGCCGACTCATGTGTTCTCATACAAAGTTTTCTGTCTAATGAACTGCAGGTAACATAATATACAAACTTTTATACTTTCTGCCAATATTCTTTGATACTGTAGACTTAGTACAGAGTTGTGCTATGAAATCGTTTGTTATCATAAATTGTGGGGTATAAATTCACTATTTTGTAGATATTTACGTACCTAAGTATATTTCGTTTAGAAATTAAATGTTGAAACATGTTTTTATGAAAATCAATGGTTGCCTAACTTAGTGGAAAAAAAAAACACATTAAATACCGAAACAATAAATTCTCTATAAGCGCATTACTTTTATCACTGCCACACATTGTATGACATCCATTGTTATGAATAGTGGTGCTCATTACTACACTAATATTTAGTATTAAATGGAATACATAAATAATGAAAGTGATTTTGACGAATTTTTTGAATAAAATATGTCTACTGTCTGCTACTGCGTATATATTTGGAATTTATTTAGAAATTGGAATTCGCAATAACCTCTTCACTTGAAAACTAACTAATACAGCAAATGCACAAATCGCATAGCTCTTCATGCACCGTTGGCTAACATCGGACGGGTAATGCATCTCCCCTATCGCGATATCGGTACATTTAATATCATACATTAACTTTAATGGATTGGCCATTTTGTTATTACCTCCGCTTTTTTCTTTATCTATTCAGTGGTGTTTTGGATTATTGGACTTTGAGGTTTTCTGAGTCTCGAATTTTGAATGAGACTTAGTACATTCGCTGCTCTATTCCATAGAAGCAGTAACTGTTGATCGTAGTTCTGTGCTCTTTTCATTCCAATGAAATAAATAAAACGTACGAGGTCTAACGTATTTTGCTTTATGTGAATGTATAGCAGTGGAGTTTCGGTTTCCCTTACCTATTTTCTTTGGCCCATGGTAAGAAATGACAATAATGTATAGCAAACATTTTGAGAGGCCATTAGTTGTGTCATTATGCATATAATATGCTGGCGAAGATTCTATTATATATGTACAGGTAGATTAAAGAAGCGCTATTCTCAATATTTTTTAAAAGTTACGCAAAGTTCATTGACTTTTGGCATTTTTGTGAAGCTTTTCGCCAAAGACTTACAATTAAAAGTGAAATGAACTTGGGAGTAATGAAAGAAATAGCATAAAATAAATATACAAGATATTTACATCAAAAGTACCGAGCCAACGTACGACAAAAAGAAAATTCTTCTTATTGTATATTCTTTCATGAATTTAGATTTAGATTTAGACATAATTATGTCGTGTTTTAATGAATGCATTTGATAATTTACATGACAACATATAGAAAACGTTGTTGCAATATCCAATTCTATACCGTGGAATCTTTGCTTTTGAGGATTCAATTTGATAACTAAATATTTTGATACAAAACATCATAGCGCAGTTAGTTCAATGCTATTGTTTCATAAAAAAATGCTACCAATGTTAGTATTGCGAATTTTAGAACTATTAATTTTTCTCTGACAAGATTGATGGATGGAAAATATTTCTGTTATCCATTTTATCCATCAACTGTTTTCCTTTGGGTCTATAGTAGGTGTACCAATACAATTCGGCTTTACTATTACCGTAAAATAGCGCATTGCAAATTTATTGTTTATTCAAAGAGGTTATACCTAGTGTTATTGCCTCGTGGGAAATTATTCTCTGCGATATAAAAGCATACTTAATAGTTTTAGTTTTATTGACGAGTATTCTCCAAGCGTTCGCGAAATATTGATGAAGATTTGAATTTGAATGTGGAGATGTACTGTTGTAATGTGTTCTTATTAACCGAAATTTTCCCAGAGGAATGAAAATTCATCGATCAACTTCAGAGAATCAACTAGGTCTGTGTTATATGCAATTTCGTGCTACTATGTTGTTCAGGGAATACATCATAGCTACAACATACAAGTTTATAAGCGATGTGGATCAGTGCATGGGTGAATGCTGCAGTTGGGTATTGAGCTGATATATCTCTTATAGGTGACATCGATAGCAAAACTGGGAATATATACATTGACATCAGTCCCCACTACGTTTGGGTAAGTTTACAGTCTTACCAAACGCAAATCAAATTCCATGAATGTTTCACACAGAGTGAGTACCTTATTCTGATCTCCGTATCCTAATTCCTGAAAGATACCAATATATGTGGTAAGACTAATTTATCTGCTTGGCTGCTGACTGCCCTTATCATAACTCATAGGAATAATACTAATACTAAAAATTTCCAGGGAATCGAACCCATGACCTCACGCTCAGCAGTCGCGTTTGCGACTACTAGACCAATAAGGCAGTTTGTTTGAAAAACAGTCACCCATAATAAGATAAATATATAATATTTTAATATTTCCCCATGCGTTTCTATATTAAAATGTTTTCAAATAATCTCTTAAACAACATATCGTAACGAAACATGAAATTAACTTTAAATCGATTACATATAAAAGCTCCTATTTCACTCGTTTCATCAACAAGATTTTTTTCATCATCAATAACGATTCGACGCTATGTAATCACTACCAGATTCCCAAAAGCGTTCGTACGATTTTATTCATTGCAATACTGCGGTGCCTTTTTATCACATCGTTCTCATATTGGAGCACGTTTTAACACTAAATTCTTACCGTGGGCCATTTAGCGGACTCCCGTCGTAGTAGGCGGCTCGCTACGTTTTACGACCCAAGCTTGCATTATTGAAGCGCCCCTGTACATTGAAGTGAAGAATCTTAATACATATACGAAATTATTTATAGAATCCACTTTTCAGACAGTGTGAGTGCAGTTCTATTTACTAGCTGCAACTTTAAAGTGTTCAGGTTTCCTTGAATTTTGGAGGTTATGTAGGTATTTAAATATCACGGAATGTTATAAAAGCAACATAATTATAGTGCTGACTCAATTGTACTGATTGCCTTGGTTTAATTGTGAAATGTAATGTACTAAGCCTGTTGGAATTCTTTCGTTACGTGACTAAACACATACGTTTACATTAAAATTTCCATGGAACCATTAATTTACTATTTTTTGTTCAATTTATTTTTCGTGGCACACGCAATCTCGCGGCTTAGCATGTCAATAATGACATTATTTTAACATTATTATATTGCTGTTCTCACGTTAGCAACAAAATATTATTGCGCAGTAACTTTGAAATCTGATAATTGTATTAACTTCATTACTGGTGCCTACGTTTCTTTGGACACGAACACAGAAATCCTTTCATTTACGGAAATTGATAAGCGGCCGAGTTTGGAAGTTATACAAAGGCGCGGTAGGAAAAAGTCAGGTGGCCTCGCAATTTTCCCCTAACTGTATTTACCTGAGTAATAACTTTGAACGAAGTTTTTAGGCCCGGGAGAGGCCGTGGCGAAACTTCGCGAGGACTATTCGGCAAAAATGAAACTAAATCATATTAATGTTGCCGACGAGTTGTTCGTGGTTGTGTTTTTTTTAATTTGAATATTGGATCTGTGCCCCGCGCTCGGCACTTTGAGTAGATTAAAATTTTATGCTAGATGCAACTGTATTTCAAATATTTGCGCGAATGTAGTTCTCAAGCAACAGTTTGTATGAATAATGGTAATTATCATTTATGAAAATGGTAATTTTATAGAGCCATTTTACGGGTGGATATAATCGTGTTTTTTCGTGTTAAGGTATTACCTGTTATATAGTAAACTTTTTAAAGATATTTAAAATGCGAATGGAATTTGCAGAACACTTTGGTTCTCACAAAAAGCGGACAGTCTGTAATGAAAATCGACGTGTACACAGATTACAGTTCCGATCACCGGACGTTTAGGTTGTAGTATAAGTTAAAAGACGGAGGCGATTTATTGTTGTTTATTAGTTGAGGGGTATGATTTAAATCGTTGTATGATCTTAGATGGCTATGGACTGATTATGACTGATTTCTTATAAAATAGATAATTTAATTTCGTACGTGATTTAACCAATCTTCTTTTTATCCCGGTAAATGTACGGGTTCGTAAACCACGCGGGCGAAGCCGCGCGCGGAAGCTAGTATTATAAATGTGAAAGTTTGTGAGGATGGATGGATGGATCTTTGTTACTCTTTCACGCAAAAAATACTGAAAGGATCTGGATGAAATTTGGCACAGAGATAGATTATAGTCCGGGATAGCACATAGGCTACTTTTTATTCTGGAAAAATGTACGGATTTCGTGTAACCACGCGGGCGAAGCCGCGGGCGGAAGCTAGTATTATAAATGTGAAAGTTTGTGACGATGGATGGATAGATATTTGTTACTCAATCACGCCAAAACGGCTGAACGGATCTAGGTGAAATGTGGCACAGAGATAGATTATAGTCTGGAATAGCACATAGGCTACTTTTTATCCCGGAAAAATGTACGGGTTCGTATACCACGCGGGCGAAACCGCGGGCGGAAGGTAGTAATTCATTAATTTAGAGTCGTCCAAAAAGGAACCTTGGCTGGCACCAACCGTTATGGGAACAATCATTTTGTTCAAATCGCCTACTCCAATAACTTACATCTCCTACGGTGTACCGGACAGTTGGACACGTATAATAGGAAGTTATTTCTTGCACAACCGACTGACTCACTCCATTTCTGCATCAGACACTATAATGAGATAAGAAACATGGACATTTGGGTCAGTGTGTTTTTTGCAATACGTGGAAATAGATTCAGAAATTCCGTATTAGATTTCCGATGTTTTTCATAAATTTTCCCGTAGATACGCGTTTTAAATAGATGTAGGTATTAGTTATTATTATTATATAATATAACATAGCATCACGCCTGTATTCCCCACCCACATTTCGCCGATCCCGTTATTGAGTCCCATGTAATAGGGGACGAGCCTTTTATCATCTACTGGGCACAGTTCCAGTCTACGTGCTGTTACTGAAAATTTCCATATAGAAAAACCCAATAACACATTTCCCGGCCCGGGAATCGAATCCAAGCCCTCACGCTCAGCAGTCGGGCTTGCGACCACCAGCCCAATGTCTTACTATTATTATTATTCTAAATATCAAATACTGTAATTATGTAAGAAAAAAATCGTTTCGTGTTTTGTTTTACCACGTTCCAACTAAAACTGAAAAATAAGTAATTTACAAAACCAAGTAGGTAAGTACCTATCACTAGTTTTTTTTTACATTCCATGTTTAAACAGAGTTCACGAAAAGTCTTATAAGACTGCAATCAGGCGGAGCGCGAACAATTTATTTCCCTGGAGTGTCAGTACATATGTGCTGACTCCGAATCCAGACACGCCCTATTTGTTCGGCTGATGAGCCCCTGGACTAATCCATGAGGTAGCCGAGTAAACACAATGCAGGCTGTGTTCCTAGTGACTTTTAGTGAAACTAGTTTAGTAATACAAGCGTTTTTGCTTCCGTAAAACGGAATTGCGTATTAGATATTTTCAAAAATTCATTTTTTTTTATCTTTTATCATTAACATCCAATTTCTAAGAAAAATACAATTTTCCACTAGCATAAGTTAACTTGATATTTTAACTCTTTTAAAAATAATTATCTCTACGCCAAACAGCCTCTACTTCAAAACAAAATGTTAAAGATTTTTTCGGCCATTAATCAATCTCTTTTTAAAATAACTTCATGACAATAAATATAAAACCTGACCTATTTAGATTTAATACAAATCCAGTTCAACGGCAGCAGCTTTGGAGTACGTGATGCTGCAGACAAGCAGCAGGAGTGTGCCTGAGTTAGTTCAGTTTAGAGAGCACGTCGGAAACGTATTCCTTGGGCTAACGACTCCCGGAGTGACCACGCGGGAGGCCTAATGAGAGCTGGCAGGATGTCGTGAAAATCCACATTGGAGACAACAAATTACGATTAAGTATGACCGAGATTTAGGAAAATAGAACATTTTGGATTATATTACAAAGGTTGTTAACCCCCGCCTAGTGAGGTTAAACAGACAAAATAGAAACTACTGAGTTACGCCTGTTTAAATGAATGCAATTGCCAGTATTTAAAAATATATATAAAAGGGCCAGATGCTGTCAGTACCTACATATCTATAGATATAATAAAATTGTAACAGCCCGATGTCTGTTCATTATAGATTTTCATTAGAGAAAAACTAATATAGAGGGTCTTTAGGATAATAATAATAATATAGGGGGTAACAACAGAAGCCAAAACAACCGTTTTTAGAATTTTTGTCTGCCTGTCTGTGTGTTTATACACGCATCACGCAAAAACTACTGCATGGAATTGAATGCAGTTTTTAGCGATGTATTTCTAGAGGTCTAACTTAAAATATAGGCTCCATTGTACCTCAGGAAAATATCAGATTGTAAATTCCACGCGTAAGAAGTCGCGGGCAAAAACTAGCTATCAAATAAATATAAATAATTATAGAGTGACTATAAATGTAAATATATTATCGATCTGCTGATGCATTGATTTAATACACTCTAGAGTAGAAATCGCTATGTATCTTGTGTACATAGTTTATTTTTTTAATTATTTAGCATTGAATCACATCTAGATAATATTCTCTCGTAAACAAAACCTCAGTAAAAATATATCACCCTGATACGCATCTGGCGACTAAATAACGTTCTAGTGCTCTGTTTTCGTTTGTTTTCCTTCATTGGTCAAGAAAACTTCAACACACCTTATCTGAATCACTTTGGACATCCTCCAACTACGTATTTAATTCTTTTTATTTCTGACCGTTCATTTCACTAAATTTTCTTGGTCTACATTTGACCCGATTTCGAGTTTCCGCTCTGAATTTTTATGGTCGTTGCTTCTCAAGACGAGGTTATTTTCCAGAACAATGCAAGTGCATCTCTTTGCTCCCCTCCGAGGGTACGCTTTTAAAATAAACAAGAAAAGAACCGCTCCAATTATTACAACTGTTTCTAAAGAGAGTGCATTTTGTATTAGCATTTAATAATGTCTTACTGTGTTTGTCATTGTTATTTGCGTTTCTTGAGCTACGTTATGTACAATTTAGTTTCTTGACTTCTTGTTTAATCACTGGAAGTTCGCATTTCCGAAACTTGTGTTTCTTAGCTGTTTTCGACTTAAGAGATAAGTAAGTTTAAGCCAATATTTATTGTAGTTTCTGTGACTCTTTTCTGTCTAGCTGTCGCAGAGTTTAAAAGGTCTCGGAGTATGAAGTTTTTTTCAAACTGAGTATGTAAGTCCAACAAACTAATTTAACCAATATTTCGTTACGGATAGTGATTTTGGATATAATTTGCTCATATAATCATGGCTGGTAGCTTTTTGAAACCAGTCCTTGGATGATTGATTGTTTTTCACACATCGAGCTTCATAAAGCACGTTAAGCTGTTGGTCCAGGGTATCATAGAAATCGAGAGTCGTTACGGGTGCCAGCAGCGTAAATTCTGACAACCAGTCTCAACTTAGGATATCAGTGTCTTCCAGTAATTGGGTGGCGTATGTCAGATGGCAGTCGCTTCGTGTAAAATACAGATATTCAGTCGCAATCTCTTAGACTGGAAGCCTATCTCAATGTAGTTGAAACAAGGCTACGCAGATGCCGTGTAATATATGTATAAACTACTGATTATGAGAAATCTATCATTATTTCTCTCGTAAACCTTACCTATATATATCTGGTGAACCTGTATACCTAATTCTTTGTTCGACTTAGTTGCGAAACTGCCAAGCAACAAAATTAACTAGAATCTTAATATTAAAAACAAGTTTATACAACAATCTGCCCGGAGCATAAAACTTTATTAAGCCTGTTGTAGATTAAAAACGCTGTTATTACCATCTCAACTTTCAATATCGAGAAAGCGAATATCGGAAACAATTGACTGCGAGCCAATCTCAAAAAGGGACCGAATTAAATTTATTATTCTAGTATCCAAGGAAGAACGTCTGTACCTGCTCTTCTTAAAGTTGCAGCAAGACACTTTAATTTCCCTTGGGAAGTTGGAGAGTGGAGCTCATAATTCATGCCGAGTTAACATTTTGTCAGTTCGCATTTGTTGCTCAACACGAACACATGCCTCGCCTTTGAACTTTAATTTCGTCTTTAGAACGTTTTCTTGTTGGCCTAATTAAGTGCTGTCAACTTACAAAGAGGGTTTGAATTTTGATTAAGTTGAAACATTTTTGGGTTATTCTAGAGGTCTACCCAAAGGTAGGTAGGTATAAGTTTCAAAGACTCTTGAGACATCAAACATTTATTTTTCTTATATTTTCGTACACACTGCTTTTGCCAGCAGCGTTCAAGATTAAAGTGTTTACTACCTACTATTTTTGTTTCAGAATTAAACTAAGTTAATATATCAGCATTATCATAGAGATTTAAAATAAAATGCTTTGTAGTGATGGCAAAAAGTAGTCAAAATTGTTCAAAATTTTCCATAACGTGTAATAGTTTCTTTCTCTAAAGTCCTTTAAAGAATATCGGAGAAGAATTCGTACAAAGATGTAAGATCCCCTGTGATCCTGATAATTTCAAGAGTGACGTCAACGGCATCGAAGAATCATTTTATTAGGTATACTAATATCATCATAGCCCATGCAGTAGAAGTACCTACATTGTCATACCAGCTTGTACAAGTACCGCTGCTTATCACGGACATTCTAACAGGCCATTATACAAAAAGTGACTGCTAGACTGTTTGAATGACTGATACTTGAAATATTCAGAACTTCAATCAGTGAAAGTATACACACAGGAACTCCCAACACCAAAAGCTGAGAGTAAATTGCATTTTCAATTCCACTTTAAACGATAAAATCTTGTTTTACGTACAAATTACCAGTGCATTACACTATCCACGTACATACATTGTTGGCTTATAACATCACCAACATTTGTACAGCACGACAATTGCACTTTCAAATATTTACTCAGGTTAATTAGTGTACTCAGACACTGCGGTACAAATGGCATACTATTTGTACTCTACCCCTAAAGTTTAATGAATCAATGATTTGGTTTGACCCTCCTGTATGTTGGTTTGTTATTTATTGATGTTGCTAATCAGACAAATGGCTAATCCATTACGTATACAGTCCACTAAAACCACCCAATGATGTGATGAGAACGGGAATAGATCGTAAATGGATGCGTCGGTGACGCGGGTAGGTCGCAAAATATAATGAAACAACTTTGCGATATTAACGTAGAAGTTCAAAGTTTAGTAATTGAAAATTTACCTTCGTGGCGTCATTAGCTGCTTATCTGAAACAAAAGAAAATGTATAATGTACTTTATGTCGACGAATGACACATTTCATGAGTAGCTATCTAGTATAAAATCGAACAAGATTATTGTGAAGCTTCGTTATACGTTTCAAACAAGCGTATCTACAAGATAATTTGAAAAAAGAAAAAACTTGACGATTGATCTAGTTTTAGTAAAGTAAAGAGATTGCCTCGCCTGAATCATGGGATTGCTTTAAAAAATAAATTACTGAAATACAAAAAACACACCTATATTTTTATTTTGTATTTTTTATAGCTGATAAGTTAATGAGATATCGTATAATAATATGTATAGAGAGATCGATTTCATATAAACATTGTAACCCTTTTATATTGAACCAATTTATTTAGATTCGGAATTCCGACGAAACACGATCTCAATATAGGGTTCTGCTTAATTTTCGCGTTTGTGAAATCCATACCTCCTACAGTTTGGTACTGCTACATCATTATTTATGAAAATAACATTATAATAGGTATGAGCCCACATCCGACTTTGGCGTAAAATGATAAAAATACCAAGATATGCAATATTTTTATTTATTTACTTTCAGGTTTGGTTTATAGTGAAAATCAATTGATGTAATGTTTTCGTCCATATTCAAGAACGCATGGACGGGGTGTGCATCTTCATACAACATCCACTGCAACATCTGATTAAAGAAAATCTTGAAAACCTCCTCAGAAGATGTTATAAATACAAAAGTAACTCTGTCTATTTGTTATCTCAACACGACTAAACCACTGAACCGATCGGAATGAGATTTTACAATACAATGTGGTGGTCTGGGACCTGGATAACATAAGCTTATTAGCATTTCACTATTGCAGCAAAATACTTATTCGATAATAAAAACAAAATATATTATTATACAGACGAAGTCGCGGGCAAAATCTTGTACATAATAATCATCACTATTATCTATACAATTTATGACAAACTAAGTAATATCATTTATATTTCATGAGAACAGCCTAATTGAGTTGAACAACCTCATCGGTCAGGCAATGTGTTATTACGATTTTCTGAAATTCTCAGTAGTGATCCGAGTTTAGAGTCGTTGCCAGTAGATGGCGATGGGCCTTAACTTACATTTCATGGGACTCAATAAAGGCATCGGTTGAATGTGGGTGTACAAGTCACCTCTGCCTAAGCCTTCAGAGAATAAAGGCGTAATGGTCATTGCTATTTATTGAGAAATATGAACCCATTTTTCTTATATTGATGGAGTCTTCGGCTGGAATGATTTAAGGTCGGAATCTATGCAGATCAAGCATCAGGACTTTATATTCTAAAAATGCCGCTTACAAAAGTAATACGCGATACACGCTCCCAAAATGTATCATTTATTTGTGCTCCAAACCAAAGCATGGACTGGAACAAACTGGGGGACTCAATTAGTAAGGATGAACCTAGAGAGTGAAGGGCGATTGTTTGCCTATAGGCTAGCCACTTATCTCTATTATATGTATAATCACGAGCTATACACATCACACAATTCATTTGCGTACTCGCACGAAGATTTTTTTAATGTGAAAATCTGGCGCTAGCTTTGAGAAAGAAGATAATCGTTTTACGGTAAGACTTTGTGTAGTAAAAACTTATTATTTATTTGAGTACAGATTTGGGTACATCTAAATTTTATTTATCTCAGGATAAGGGTTCCCCTTTTGTTAGCCCGTGAGTATTGTTACAGGCGACAGAACGTAGCGTCATCCTGTGAGCTCCTAATAACATACTGAGATTAAACCTTAGCTGAGCTTTTGACTGGTTATAACAATAAAATAATAAGTCACGGTTATAAAGGGTTTATGTTCACCATTGACTAGGCAGAGGGACTCGTAGCTACATAGCTACCACAAAGTTTAGTTGATTCACGAGGCTAAGCAGCGCTTGGTGCAATGCATACACTGACCGTTCTTCACACATCGACACCCCTCTGCATCTCGGAAAGCTCCCTAAGCTATTGGTCCCAAGTGTCATGTGAATACCTGTGAAAGTTTTACTGCAGTGTTCCAAACGTATTTGAAAAGAGTATCAGGATTTTCCAGTATTTGGGTGGTGGAGGACTGATGACAGTCGCTTCGTGTGAGATATCGATATATCACGTTAGTCTAAGAGCTGATCCTAACAAAGCTGAGTTAAAGCTAAGTAAGACAATAATGTTTACGGATTAACTTATATATTTTGTTATAGTGAAACAACGATTTGAAAACGACCATGTAAATCAAATGCTCTTTCCTCAACTTTCAACCAGAATTAGGTGGACCAAAGAAGATGTAATTCAATTGGCCAGGCAGGTGAAGGAAAATGTTAATAGTATTTTTATAAGTAAAAAATACTGATAAAAGATTCAGTAGAAAAAAAAACTTGGTTGACATTTTTGACTAGGCATAAAACAAAAGTTTTTATGACAAACATACAAGTTTTGGTTGGTTTATGTTCTTGCCAACGATAATAAATTATGTTACTTAGCCTATAAACACGAAAAGTCTATCGCTATTTAAAGAGTGTATTTCTTTCAAATCTGTTGGTCTGTTTATTTCTGCTGATTCTATATGGTTCGTGTAACTGAGAAGCACCGTGATCTTTTTTCAGTAGTTCGTTATTTTTTATTTCTAGGCAAAATGCGAAGGCGTCGGAGACTTGTATTATAAATTATTTTAAGATTCATAAGAGTTTCGTTCAGGAATGTTAAAAATAGTATTTATTAGCTGCCTGATCAATCTAGTGCTCTCAAGAGTGACTGGTGTACGTGAGGTCGTTATTTCGAAAACCGCGTCGGGAAAAGTGTTATTGGTAGGTAGGTAGGTCTAAGTAACAGTCTGGAGTTTGAATTGTGCCCAGAAGATGGCAATAGGCTCACCCTCTATTACATGCTCGTATACGGCATCGGCGAAATGTGAGTGTACAATTCAGAACACCTTTGCCTAACCTTTCGGTGAATACAAGCGTGATGCTATGTTTTGTTATGTATTTATTTGGGGTCCAGGTAAACTCAGTGTCGATTGTTGACTGGCCAATCTTTTCACTACGATATGAGCAATATCCTTGTGACAGTGGATACACAATAGTAGTATTAGGTTGTCCCAAGCAAACTCATCCATTTTTGACATGTCGTAACTTGTAATTTTTTGCGGGAACGAATTAGTGATTAGTACGGTTATAATCATTAGAGTGTACGCTATATTTATGTAGTGCGTAGTTAATAATTACTTATAATGTCTTTAAGAGAGAGTATAATTAATTCAATTACTGACTATGAGCAACGTGTTTTATTAAAGTTTGCCTGTTTGTGGGACTGGAGCGTGAGCATTACTCACACTAATGTCGTGAGAGCAATCGGCAAGAGAGCCTAAGCACAAAGCACTATGAAGGAATTGATGAGTAAGATAAAGAATGGACAAACTGACGTCGGTGAACATCGGGATGGTGAGCACACAACCTTGGCTGTAAAGGACGACAGAATAATCAGAATCGAAAATGCCTTCGATGAGACAAGACACTGGAGTCTGAGAACTCTTGCCAATAGGTTAGATATTCCTAAGTCGACTGTTCAGAGGATTTTTAAACAGGATTTGAAGATGAAGAAGCTTTTTGCGAAGTGGGTGCCTCATGAATTGTCAGAAGCTCAGGTGGAGCATAGGATACTGGTGTGTCAGGCGAATTTGGAGCAGTACAAGAAAGACAAATCCCTACTTTCCAGGACCCTAGCTGTTGACGAAACTTGGGTTGCTCTTTATATGGAACCAGACCGTAACCAGAATCGTGCTTACCTAGCAGCAGGTGAGCCTTTGCCGTCCACTAGTCGCCAAACCGTGCACGGCAACAAGAGAATGCTGATAATGGTTATGGATTGGGTCAGCATAGCTTTTTGGGAGCTAATGCCAGAGAATCAAACCATTGATTCGAACTGTTATAAACAGTTTCTGGAGAGACATATTCCATCGTGGCTTGGAGAGAAAAACTTTATTAAACCAGTCGTGTTACAAGATAATGCAAAACCTCACAAAGCTCAGCTGGTCACAAAATTTTTAAAGAGTCATGACATCCGAACCTGGTATCAACCACCATATTCACCTGATCTCATGCCGCTGGACTTCAATTGTTTCAGCCAGTTGAAACGGAAGCTAAGAGGAACACACCACAATAATTGGGAAGATTTCCAAAAAGCCCTGAAGTTGACTGTGAACGAAATGATTGAATCAGGTTATGTAACTGGTGTTCAACAAATGCCTAAAAGATGGAACAGTGTGATAAATTCTGAGGGTGCTTACTTTTAACTGACATATAATTGTTTATATTATCTGCAATAAATATTAATATATGACTAAAAAAAAATTGGATGTGTTTGCTTGGGACAACCTAATAGTATGCAAACCATTCAAATAATATTACACTTTGGTTAAGCATAATCAAACACGAACTCATGTATTTGTCCCATTCAAATAAACCTTCAGTCATCATCCAATAATAAAAGTATCAATTAAAATCAGTTTGGCCTCCCCTGCCTATCCAACCGTCAAAAGCGTAGACAAAGGGTGAAATTGCCGATGGTACTAATTAATAAATCAAGACTTGTCTGGCCCAACAGGGTTGAATCAGCCGAAATTGATGTTTGAGTTTCGGCCTGTGAAACTCATTATCCGTAATTATTGGACTGATGTAGTGTTTGGTGAACTTACTGTAATACCTTTTTAATTGTTATCAATTAATTATTACGTTGTTAATTAAATTTACGTAAGTGTCATGATAAAATGAGTGTTGGTTGGGCTGCTTTAAAATAATAATTTGACTTAATGGTTGCTACTTTATTAGGATTGTTTTTAAGCGATAAAATATATTGTGTCATTACTTTGTACAACTATATCCATTCTTTTATATTAGACACAGAACAGTTTCATAATATTGAAAGAAATTGGGGAGAATAGTTAAAGATACAATCGTTGGTATGGATGCTGGTGAACAACAAAAGAACAAATATTTGAAAAAAGAAGTCAATGTGTGTTACAGTGAAAAGATGGGACTTACGATTTAATTGAATTGTATTTCGGAACTCGTAGCATGCATTACAGTATTTAAATATTCTAACAGCAGTTTGATTCCGGACCCCTACAGTACCTAACCACATGCAAAACGTGGACCATTAAGGTGAACGTGCACTTAAACGCGCCGACCAACGCGATGTTAAGGGATATCATGTTATCTGCCCGTACCGAACGAATCAACTGCGCCGAAAAAAGTCGATCATACAAAAATATAATGCAGATGACGTCAGATGCACAGCTCAGCGCCGCCCGCTGCGTATGTACTGACTCTGATGACGTCATCGGAATTCGTTACCTTTTGAATTTATCCGGAGATCCAGCGCGTTTGGCGCAGGCAAATGCACGTTAACCTGTATAGGCGAATACAAGGTGGCGACGAGGATACGACATTAAATTATATATTCTACGTATAAAGCGTCACATTCGTTTAAATGAAAGGACATCTAAGTAGAAACCTTTGATTTTTTTATCTGTTCTACACGTGTAAATAAATATCCTTTTGGTTAGAACAGGTCAGAGACTGAATAAACTTAGCCTGAGATCGGGATGTGTATATCTCTATAATATAATGTACGTATTTTCACAAAATATTGAGAAAATTTAATGCTCCTATTAATATAAAAGCAACAGAGGCCTGGTGTTCATTTTTTTTCTGTGAACATTACCGGTTGGATGGCATCAATCAAATTACCGCCTAGAAAGCGACCAAAATCGATATAAAGGCCGAAGGCCGAAGTCATTTACTGTATTCTAAGATCTACAGGAAAAGGTTCTCTTGTGCAGTTCCTTACAGTCGAGCTCCAGGAAAACTGGTACATTAAATTCATGATAAAAATATGCGAAAGAAAGAAAACACTTTAGAGTTTATAAAAAAAAATCTAATTTCAAAAATATTGGTTAACAAAAAGTTTCAATTAAACAAGTGAGAAATACGTCACTAAAATACAATATTTGCAACTTCTACTATTTAATTGACATCATACTTATTCAAACTTGCCACCCATCTACTCAGAAATTAAATTATTATTTTCGCCAACAATAATATTATACTTTACATAACTTTCACAATAAAAATATTAAAAGATGAAGAGGTTTCGAATAAGATACATGGGCCTATATAATATAATAAGACCATAGCAACAAAATGAGTTTCGGCTAACGTTTAAACTTAGCCGAAACTACCGAAACCGATATGGTGGTACTCTATTAACATCACCCAGGATCTGTCCAGGAGGTCCTTTCAAATATCAATTATGTCGCCGCCGGCAGTCGTCTCAGACAATGGTGATTAATTAATTAGGGGCTCACTGCAATTACGTCTTCTACTGGCCTTTATGTTGTCGTTTACGGGAAATGTTCTAGTTTTAAGGGTTAGTTGATTCGCTTAATTTTGGTATACAAAGTGTATAATTGAATCAAAATCAGCTTGAATGAAATTGTTGTTTGATTTTGATTTTAAAAGATGTATGAGAGATTTTTTGTGTATATTTTTTTGCCAAGTTTTACATATAAGAAACTTTGCAGTTTTTTGCGAGAATAAATGAGCGCATGATAATATTTTATCATGTGAGTTGTCAATATTATGATGACAATGTGATGACCGACAGATGGCTTCTAAAAATAATTTACCTTCTCATAAAATTCCCATAACTGCAAATATTATCGTATTACAAAACAAAAGACTCCAATTTCAACACGTCACGATTTTAACAATGGAATGATTTCCCCTAATCGTTGATAAGCTCAATGTGACATTGCAATTGTACCCAAAACCCTGTCGTTGTATACCCGTACTTCACATTAGCACTGTGCAAGACACCGTGAGTGCGTATGACAGGATAATAGCTCACACCCTCACTGAACCGAAATTGGTAATATCAGTGTGTATTTTAGTGAAACGAAAGTTTTGGAAAAACAAAATCCTATTGTTTTGTTCGGCGCGGGTTTAAACCATGTCTGGTTTGGGTTATTGTCGTTTTGTTACCAAATGATTGATGACACATTTGTGTAGGATAAATCATTATGAAAACTTGTATAGGTAAATATTCTAAAATAAAAATATTATTTAACGTAATTCTAGTTTCTCTTCATACATACTGCAACTGAATTATATGAAAAAGACATGAAAACGATTTTTTTGTTTGTATATATGTATAATTATGCCATAATAAAGACCGGCACAGACAAGATATAGTTAAATGTAAAAATAAATGACAATGTGTCTTTGTATCTAAATGTCACGGTCATTTACCGGCCGCTGTAAAAGTTATCCAACTCACTCTGAATCCGCACAAAGAAAACAGAACGTTTAAATTAATCAAAAAAAGAAACTGAAGATTTTTATCTTGAAGTCGTTTTAATAAAATACTCTACTACCGTTTTCTTCTAAGAAATATTCCGATAAGTTTCGATAAAGGCTACGAAGGCGCGGGTTCTGATTTCCTTTCATTTCCTTTTAGGAAACTTAAATAGAACTGAGACTTCCTTGACGACGGGGCACCGAATCAATTATTTGTGTTACGGAACTTTCCTTCGATTTGCTCAGTATAACAGTGTTGCGTAGTTTTTGTTATTTCTCATAATACTTTTGCTTAGATAAATGTTTACCTATTAGAGCCTTGGTTTTGTAGCTGAATACTTTGATACGAGACAAATTATTATATAGGTGAGGGATATTTGGAAGATTGGTTTAAATAACATTTTTGTTTTTAGTCATCCTCGTTAGTCGCATGCGTGACTGCCGCGCGTGAGATCTTAGGTTTGATTCCCAATTCAGGCAAAGTGTTGTTAAGTTTTTTTTTGTTAAGAAGTTTTCAGTAGCAACTTCGAGTTTGGGTTAGCACCCTGTACATGGCAATAGACTTACATCCTCCAGCATAGTATGATGGGACCTAATAATGTCTCCGGAGAAATGTGTTTGTACAACATTACACCTTTGCCTACCCCTTCGACGAGTATGAGCGCATATGGAATTTAGTTTATCCATAACTATTTGTATTCAATGTGACAATTGTGAATAAAATAAGCTTATTTTATCTCTGTAATACCGTTATCAGTGCAGTTTAAATAAAATTTGCAAACAGTTGACTGTTTGAGGATCGTGCCTACGGCTGAGCGCGTGCGATTCAAACCCCGCCGAGGCTTATTGCAAATCTTAAAAAACATAAATGATGATACGCAGTAAAATTCATTATTGTACCAACAAACGTTCAAAAATTTATTCATTCGGAATCTATGGTTTTATTTCGAGTATATTTATAAAATTAGTTAAACATATAACGTATCTAATTTATCGCATAAATTCTGATCAAATATCAGACAATAAGTTTGCAAGCAAATTGTTTGCGCGGGTAAATTAGACAAACATATTTAATCCACTTTCAACTGATAGCTTATGAAATGTTGTATCATACGTACGTATATCTCCGAATATAAATTAACAATAAACTGACTTTCTAAGTATGAAAAGAATAGCCTAAATATTAGCCTATGACTTGCTTAACATACGAAGATGTCTGACAAAACTAATTTTTTTTTTCTTGTTTTTTTTTCTTTTCTTTTAAAATAAAAGCCCCACACTAGGATTTCTCCTGTGTTGTGGGTACAGTTTACAAACATACATGTCACATGCACACACAACCAGACCCGAAACAACTATCTGTAGATCATACAAATATTTGTTCCGTGCGGGGATCGAACCCGCGACACACAGCGCAGAAAGCTAATGGCTTAGCCACTGCGCCAACCGTGTCGTCGGCCAATTACCAATACAGTCTCTTTAAAAAATGTAAAAGAAAAAACTCAACATAACTAGAAGTGAATTAAAAAGGAGAATGACGTCAAAAGGGGGTGAGCGGAGTTTGCAAGTGGCTCGTCAGCAAATTATAGACTAAGTTGAGCGCGGCCGTGGAGACACAACTTCTGAGCGTAAAGCCAAACTTTCGGTGATACAAACTTATGATTTTCATTAAATTCAGCCTTGGTACCTAGTATTAATCTAGAGTACGCAGCGTAGTTCGTAGGTGGAATTTATATTAGTCTTAGATGACATTTGATTTTATATCGAATCTTTGACTGCATCATTGGTCGCTTGAGGTACTGGGTTTGATTACCGGATCAGGCAAATTGTTGGATTGTTATTAGACTTTTTGCAGGTAAGTTCTCAGTAGCAGCTAGTGCCGGTGCCCGAAGATGCCAATAAGCTAGCCCTGTACTGCATGGGAATCGATAGCGGTATCAATGAAATATAGGTGTACAATTGTATACCTCTGCTTAGCCCTTCGGCATATCGGCAATACAAGCGTGATGTGATGTGTAGTCCATGTTTGAAAATGTTTGACACAAATAAGCCACCGTTTCCGAATCTTGCTTAAATAGGCATTTTTATTCAATCGTTTAACATATGTATGCTTCGTACTGAATGCAATGTGTATTTCATTAATGTCGCCTACATTCAACACAATCTGAGAATTAATTAATTCGTGTTCCACATTAAAATGTTTGAAAACATACACAATGTTTTATAAACACCTAACCGTCGCGTCGGTTTGCAACTCGAACACCCATTTCGAGAGTGCTCGCAACTTGTTCATGTACGAACACATACGCGCCTAACTAACTGAATAAAGTAACGTCGCACGAAACTCCAAGATACAAACTTTCGACTTGCAAGATTTGCGAAAACGCTCGCGGCTTTCCTTGTTAGGACTGAAGCATATGATGCGGTTCATCCCTACAATATTTAGTAGAACTAATAGCCACATACATCGCGTCATAATATTGTTAATTACATATTAATTCAGACTCAAATTAAAGTATAGTGCTAGGAAAAATAAAGTCCTGTTTGTTTGGGAGATAGAGCGCAGGCATTAAAGATAGTTATAGATTATTTATCTTTTAACAGAATACCTACTTAGTAGACTGACCAACATTCCTGGAATTACCATGTAGTTTATGGTAGTACAAAATTGTATGAGTTGCAGCAATTTGTATTGATTTTAATGGAAACCTCTGATATACATATACACATACATACATTACATATTTGAAATCTGTGATGAATTATAATTCATATTCCATAGTAAGCTTATTTTAAAACTTTGAATATCAAACCATTTTGAAACGAGGCAAAATATTATTATCCATTAAGTAGCTCAATAATAATTTGCTATAGATTTTCTCTTCAACGCTGTTATTATTACAGTATGAAGTTCGGAATAATAAAGTCTTAAAACTTGGTTTGAAGTACCAAATACCCTTTTAAACAGAAATACGGTATTGGCTAACTTTATTTTAGTGACTTAATTAAATTGGAATAGAAAATAATTATTTTGTTGAATTTAATAAAACTTCCATGTCTGTACGAGTCCTTAAGGTGCGACACCTACGAGCGATACGAAAGTGGATTTAGAAGCACGTCGCTTCGTTTTAACTTGTTATGTATGTGTTTAGAAATAAAGTAGATACAACTTTCTAAGAGCCTGTTTAAGGGTTAAACCGTTTAAATATGATAATATTTCTTGAGAAAGAAAATGATTTAAATTACAGCAATTAATCTGAGAAAGTTTTAGTCTGTTGACATACAGTTATTTTCAAAATCTACAATTAATCTTATAGTGCAAGTGAGTACCAATAAAATAGATTATTGGTGTCTCTTAAATCCACGTCCTACTCACCTAGTTAGTACCTCATTAATTTAATTAACTACATCAAAATGACTTGTGTGTGTGTCAATTATTTTTTAATTAATTTGCCATTTTATGCGCCTTGCCACAAGCGCCAGAGAAATAATGATCACCAGCTTTCATTATAATTTATCACAAGTGCTCTCATATTGGAATCCTTCCAACACATAGGCCAAACTGTGACACAGATTTCAAACAATATCCGTATTTTCAACTGTAGAATCCTAATTTCTAATACAATTTATTAGAAAGCTGCCAGTATCAATGGAATTGCAAATAAGTATAATAAAATACTCGTTTTAATGCAATATCGGACATGATTATGGATATTCGATGCTACAATTGGGTTCAGAGTCCGGGAGTTATGTGTGGCACAGTTGGCGCTTGGCACACAAAACATTAGCTCTTCATCTAAAAAAGAATAACTGTCGAGAATATTGCGGAAGTCATTCCGAACAACGTAAATACGTTTGTTTGTTTTATTTGAGCGATATTGCTGTTTGTGACAGGAATCGTAATGTGATTTCAGATTGGCATAGTGATTTTGTAGTGCTTCTCCTACTCTTTGACAAGGGTAGTTGCAAATCTGTTAATATCTGGAAATTACATCTAAAAATTGGAGTTTATGACAATATTTTTTTTAACCATTATATATTTTTTTTTTTGTTTTTTATGCGATAGGCGGCAAGCGAGCAGACGGATCGCCTGATGATAAGCGATTAACGTCGCCCATGGACACCCGCAACACCGGAGGAGTCACAAGTGCGTTGCCAGCCTTTTAAAAAGGAGTACGCTCTTTTCTTGAAGGTTTGAAGGTCGTATCGGTCCGGAAATACTGCAGGCGACAGTTCATTCCACAGTTTTGTTGTGCGAGGCAGAAAGTTTCGCGAGAAACGCACAGTTGTGGACTGCCAACCATCTAAATGATGGTGATGGAACTGCTGTCGCGTAGAACGATGGCGGAAAGAGGCGGCAGGGATCAGTCCGAACAATTCCTCGGAGCACTCCCCATAATTTTCAGGAATAAGTTTTCGTATCTAAGAAGAAAGATATGAAAGGTGTTATTGAATGTTCCCGATACTTCAAAAATGTAGTATCGTCAATTTACACGAGACAGGGAATTCGAAACCAAAAAAAAAACGGTCGTAAACGAGGCCACTCTGTTCACTAACAAACTTCATTATGGCGCGATTAAAAGAGATAAATTATTGAATTTAGCCTCCGTTAGGAGTAACCCTACTCATAAAGGTCCTAGTATACGTATGCGGAACAAGGGACAAATTTATGTAGCACCGACACAAAAACCAACCGTCCAATGCTAGAGATACTTGTGGCCCAGAGAGTTTGACATCGGAGCGAATAAGGTTTATTTATTAGGAAAGTTTCTAACAGGCAACAGTAAATCAACAACATGTCCAGAAAAGGACAACTAATATGATCGTGGAACTGTGAATGGGGATATCTGTGACATGGGAATGATAATATTTGTTCGCAATTTTGTTTGACATTAATATGATAAAAAGTTAGATGGATTATGCTTTGAATAATCACTGGAGTGTGAAAGGACCGCGAAGTTTGTATAGGATACTATTATATGAATATTAATGAATTATCTGTCAAATTTTGGTCCTGTTACCAATTAAGAAAGTTTTGGGCAAGCGGGAGTTAACTGCAAAATGAAAGAGATGCAAAAGGATACCTCGTGTATAATGGGTCGACATCTAATCCTCTTTAATATAAATGAAAATTTCATGAAGAATCCTATCACTCTATAAATACTCATATTTATAGTTTTACAAAGTTGGGGTCAGAAAAAAATCTTTAAAATTGATCTTACGATTAATCGCTTAGTGTTAAGGGTTTCTTGGCGATAACAGACCTTAGGTTCATTGACAAAATAAAAATAAAATAAGATATTATTAGCCGTTCAACATGTAGGTAAGGTACATTTTATTACTAAACGGCCGTTTCCATTTCAAACCTTTCACCGATAATTATTCGGTGATTACTCCAGTGTTCTAATCTGAGCCTGAAAAGTCTTCAAATTTATTCGATATCTTATATTAATACAGAAATGTCTTATTGTCCTAGTCATCGCCAGCGCGGCTACAGGTCCTGAGTTTTATCCCCGGGTCAAGCAATGTGTTAGTGGGTTTTTCTGTTGGAAAACTCTTAGAAGCAGCTAGTAATTTAGATTATAATAAATTGTCGAAATGTAGTCGTGATATAGTAGGTACACTTCTGCCTAATATACATGAATAAACAGGCATCACTGAGACTTCAGACAGTGCTTCCTCTCTCCTACATTGCTGTGCCCGACGGGGTCCACAATTACCGAATTATTTGTAATATTGTCCACCTAGATTACATTGTGGAACACAATAAATATAGAGTATTGAGTATTAATTTAAACATAAACAATCCACTCTAATGGCAAATCGTATCATAACCAATGCACACTACCGATATTTTAGCCATAATATTTAAACCCAGTTCCATTAGTATGCAGACTCATGCTGCACTTACTCGTTCGTGTTCATATCGCCTAGAACTCTGTTTACCTTCCACGATGAAAGCGTAGTCGATACATCCTACCACATATGATGCCTTAGTACATAAAAATTGCTTGAATAGATTTTCTATTACTTTTTCTGACATAATCGAACCGTAATGTTTAAGATACAACCTACGTTCCTCATCTTGCATTGTAATAGTATCTTAACATTGTATAATATATTAAGCCCAATGGTTCTTTTATTGCAGGGGAAAGCACACATTAACTACTTAATAGTTATTTAATGTGACAAAAGTTACAGTCGTATGCACCTTACCGCTTTAAGCAAGCACTGCGCGCAGCTGGAATCTTAGAAGTTAATATTCAATATCGATCAAAGATTCAAGTGATGGGCAATTTAATAAAATTTACAACGTTTTTGACGACACAAAACAATGACGTCTGCTTTAAAATATTGGTAATATACGACTTTATACGATTTTTATGTGTGCATAACAAATATCAATTGAAAAGCCATAAAAGACAGTGATTGACGCGTTTGTACGAGTGTAATACATACTTTTTTATGTTTACGCGTGTAATTCGCGTTAATTAAAAATTTTATGAGCCGATGCATCAATTTTCGTTTCGAATAGAAATTAATTTTGGTTATTAAGATTTTATCGGTATTTATAAATTATGTGAAAATTTTAATACCAACGTAAAATAATTAAATAAGTTAAACGTCTGTAATAAGGTAGTTTAATCGTTTATCTACGATGATGAACCAGGTCTGGCCCTGAACTGTCTTTAACAGAAATTGTGATTTAGTAGTTGTTTTTTTGTGTTTTGTGACGGTTAATATAAGTTTACAGTTAGTGAAACTAGGTTTTTATGTATATTTTTTTATTTCTAGTCACAAAAGTGTGTAACTTAAGCTTTATAACAAGTTTGTCAAACCGTTTGATAATGTTAAACAGTTCGTGTTAATTGGAAAATTGACACAATATAAAAAAACCAAATATTAAAAAACATGAATTACTTTAAATTCTTAATTTGAACAGAGACATTATATCGTTGAAATATGAATCCTATTCATTTCCATATATATGTACCATACAGAAAGGCTAATTCCGAAATATTTTAATTAATTAATTTCAGAAATGGTAGCACTTAAAAAACAAATTCTTCGAAACAAAATACAAGTACATTTCTGATACAAGATTAATCTAATAAAATACTAATTAGACTCTCAAAAAACAATAGTTCTAACGTTGTCCAAGGTTTGTTGCACTTGCTCCAGTCTCCTTCAATTACATTTAACTAGAAACAACCATTTGTATCAATTACGACCCGAGTTTAATTTGGGTAAATACCAATTTTATGGGCATTGAAGATTATTGTGGCTAGAGTACACGATACGGCAAAGGGTCCTAAAGGGTTTTTGAAATTTAATAGCCCGACTTTAAATTAACGCTACGATATTATGAACGACTGTTTGATGAGAATTTATTGATTTCATTTTACAACTTCGTTTTGGTGTTTCTACTTTTTATTTTTTATTGTTGTTCCTTTTAGTATCACTATTATTACGACTACGATGTATTTACAAAATTATCTACATGAGGTCACGAGTATCATATACTTTGACATCGAAACTCACAATAACGCCGACGAAAAAATTATAATAAATCGATGTGACTAAGCATTATCTAATGTCCCATCGAGAGACAGAATAAATTGCCTTTTAAAATCGAGTCCACCCTATAATATTAACAATGACATCGAATGTATATCAGTAGAGTTTCGCCCACCTCGTCGATATAAGTACACAAAGGCATGGAATGCATCAGTACATTAGCATATCGATGTATAAGCATCGATGCTGTCGCGATGAACCATCGATGAGTGCGTTTGATACCGATCACTGAGAAAAAGGTCGCCCGACCCTCAATAGAAGGACTCAAAAGATTTACGTTTAAAACTCTCTTCCCCATTCGATTTTAGACCTTTCTATAAAAAGAATAACACTCATTCTTCAATAAATAGACGGTAAAAATAAATTGGCAGTCGTATCTTATTCCTTTCAAATCACTGGTGACTCATTTCGTCCGTACTAGCTTTTTATGCAGGCACTCGAATTGAATCTTTGAAAAAAGTCGTTATTTCAATTCGATTTAAATACTGTAAACGGTATTGTACGAGATCGAATTGAGAATTGTGTTCTCAAGATTCGAGGATCAACAAACGTACTCTGGGTGACCGGAAATTGGATGACGACATTTTTTCTAATTTTCCATTCCATTTTTACCATGTTGTAAATTAATGAATTATACTTATAAATAATTCTATAATTGATCCTAAAGCTTGTCCAGCGATTCTAGAATATCTGGTTAGATTGTCAAGGGGATATTCTAGAATCTATTTACTTACCTACAGACTTACCTAAGCTCCCTTAATCACAGTAATGGATTACATTACTGAGGTTGGCTAATCCTGAGGTTTGGCTGCAATTCAGTCAACAGCTTTCGTAAATGGATAGAGGATTGAGTGAGATCTATAATATCAAGTAACTAAAATATTCCGTTATGAGATTACTGTATAAATATTAATAAAACAAAATAAGGAGGAAGGAACCCTCGAAAGTGCTTTATTTTATGCTAATGAAATACAAATTAAATATGTTACGACATTTAAACTGATTCTCAATTTCCAACTGGAAACAAATAGATTTTTGCATACAAACCCTTCCACATCATTGACGGACGTACTAGAAAGCGGAACAAAAGAATTATGGACACGTGGGCCTAAACCCACACTTGAAAGACGCCCACGCTCTAGAACATGTCAAAATTTTGTTTAACAAGCGAGGTGGACTTGGAAAACAAATGACTGTTACTGTATCTATTGCTGTTTGGTTATAATACTCATAAATTATTCGTCTTTGTTGATGTATTTTTATCTGCTGAGATGTTACTCGATTTTTAACCTTAATTCAAGTCCGTTGATAGTAATTTAGTGGCAAAGTTATCTTTGTTTTATATGTCGCATAGGCCGATGAAACAGTTGCAGGTAATGAGACGAGATCCAAGCAGAATCGATCATCGCATGCTCACGCTTATTAGAATTCCTTCTGCGTCTTATACGATGGAAATTAGTGTAGGTGAGGAATATTGCTTTTATTGGAGACAGTTTCTTATTATTTGTCTTGGCGGCTGAAGGCTATAAAATGTTATCTTAGTTCTACACAAATTTATAAACCGAAATATTATAAAAACAACCAAACACAGGTCCTAAAATATTTTTATCTGCTTTTCGTCTTCTATCTTTCCTTGGTATCTATTTTTAGTGTTACGCAATTATTTGAAAAAACCTATCGCAATTTCATATAATTCTCTAATAATCATTAAAGAAAAAATCTCCAGACATTACTAGTCTAATCTTATTCTTATAATGAGACACGACTCTACGACAAGGTAGTACGTTACTTTATCAGCTGTGTCTATGACATTCAAGTTTAAGTGTGATTCAATCACTTACAATGGACAGGCAACACTTACTTGTAATACCGGAGGCAGTGACACTGTATAATGTTAATAAGTTTATGGTAATCGAATTTAAATGTTAATGGGTATATTTGTTTAGTGATTTTTTATGTACATATTGTTTATTTAATTTTTTACCTGTGTATGTATATACGTTGTTTAATACAATTTTCAAATAATTTCATTTTTTAATATTTGGTTATTGTAGTACTCTACAGACTACTCACTCTTAAGATGTATGTAGTGCTTTTAATCAAGTTAGCTTCGTGTGCAGGTAGTAGGTACACCTGAATTAATATATATTTACTTTGATTACTGGGGGTTAATATAGACGATTTTATAAGCTCAGTATTACGATTTTCTTCTCATACTTCTTCAAAGTATCACTTACGAGGTATAGTTAAAAGTGTACTAGAAGGCTTTATACATAAAATATATAACATAAAATGTCTAGAATTACATAGAACGCTTACTTTCTCCTAATTTTCTCCAAGCAGTTGCGTAATAAAACTTTACATTCGCTTACATTTTAGGACTCTCCGTTTATACAGTCTTCAAAGTTCAAAAGCTCAAAGAGAAAATGCCAAAGCACTTAGTATTCAGAACAACATCACCTAGAATTCAGGGAATAGACTAACAACAGTAGCTAATGTCTGCCAATAATCGTTATCCTCTAGATAAGTGCCGTAACTGAGTGCCTCGCCAATTGCCTTAAGATACATACTAGCTAATTGCTCTGTATCTGTATCTTTGTAGAGGGTGTTTCATTTAAGGTGGAGGTGGCAGTACCGAGTGAGAATGGGTTTATGCGGTAATGAAGGAAGTTAATAATGTTAACGTATGGTATATTTTTCAATTTTATTATTTTATTTAGATTATCGATCTTCAGTTCAGTTCAGTGACAGCTTCAATATACTGCGGGAACCACAGGCACTTTTCATGATTTATGCTTTTGCATATTACTTGTTAATGTCTAGCAACGATGCTTATCATTGCATTATTGGTTTAGTGGTCGCAAACGCGACTGGTGAGCACGAGGTCCTGAGTTCACTTCCTATTAAAACGCACCGAATAAATGACAACAGTAAACTTCCGTTTAACATATTATGATATTTGTCATGTTGTTTCCGCCAAAGAATATGTAGCGTATGAATAATTTATAATATTATACTCCCGTAAATAGTGACAAATTACTACAAAAACTGCCTTGAAAATAATTTTTTATTTAGATATAACTATTTATAGGACACCGGTTATATATTTATTTATTCACTAATTAAAAAATAAACTATCGGAGGAAGTAATGTTGACATAGCTACATTCTTCATCCACGACACAAAAATATAAATATGTCTTAAAAGGAAAACATATTTTATTGTTAACGTGTATTACACAATTCGTCTTTTGATTTATTTCCATGTTGTAGTAATTGCCCACTTCTTTCCTACAATCAAAAGAAACCTTGTATTAATTCTTTATAAATTATAAATCAAAGGCGCAAAGGAAACATCTGTTCTATTTCATATAAACAGTTGTACAATAAGACAAAATATATGGGCAAACTTGTCTCACACAATTTTCAAATAAAAACTTTTTATGCTTCCTTTGAAAAAAATGGAACGCATCAAATTAATTCAAATTAGTTTCTATCGTGCTTCGCATCGCATAATATCGTTACGCTTTTGAATAATTTATGTGAACGTATAATAAATAAAAGGTGTGTCCATTTGGACTCCACCTGTATGCCACAATAGTAAACGCCCATTAAAAGGACAACGGATTGTTCACACAGAATTTACCGGGTTAATGTATGTAGGAATGTTCAAAAGTCGCTCATTCATGTCGAAGTTCACATAAAAGAGTTTAACTATACATACAGTGATACATCGCTGCAAGCGCTGGTTTAACAAAAAACAAATAAATTAAGTACGTTGTTTTGGAAAAGGACCGAACGAATGTTTTACTATACCTACTTGAGTACGTATTATTATATACATCAATAGCAATTTCTCATTGTTATCCTACTTTGATAATACTATTTCAATAAAATTCATTCATTTACATCAAATGAATAACAAAATTTAAATCCAATTACTCTGAAAATTTTATCATTGCAATATTAGCTGTAGAATATTTTGGACATATTTCAGTCTACTCTTCAAAGACATATTTAAATGAAAGGCATCTTCTGTAAATAACAGTTTGATAGCACTTAAATAGAAATAATTTAAAAGGCCATAAATAAATTTTCATACCTGACAGATAAGCTGTAATAGATGCTATTAATAACTATTATGTACGGTAATCTTATTGCCATCCACTAAACACTATACCGGTACTGAGAATTTCGCGACAGAAATCCTAATAATACTTGCAAATCGAACCCAGGACCACATGATCAGCAGAAGCACTAGAGACCAAAGTATCAAAACGTAAAATGAAATATTTTATCTGCATATAATATAAGTAATAAAATTATTCAAACAAATACACAAGCTTACGCATTTTATCTTCAATTTTAAAACGAATCAAATTAGTCACACTACATCTGCGTACAGTTATTGAAAGTTTATTACTGTAAAATATTATTAAACGTTGCGTCACGTGTCGTAACAGCAATTAAAAATTGTCATCACTATCACCCAATATATAAATGTTACATTCGCTTGTGTAATCTGACGTTTAAATCGAAAATAATTTATTTTTATATCGCGAGGTTCCGTGCAAAGAACAGATCATCTGACTCTTTTCTGTGGGCTTGTACGGCAGAGATGTCCTTTTTCTTAATGGGCCTCTCGTTTTCTTACGGAGTATTTTCTGCTTAACCAGAAAAACGAATTGAGGCCTAAAAGGGTCTTCAATTGAGTAATGCAAACTATATGCTAAGCAATAGCAGCTAAATGCGCTCCGTAAAGCTTTGGCTAAGAGCGTAATATCTAGGCAGCTGTTAGCACGCCGGTTTTCAGCATCTTCCGAGTATCCCTTTGTAAATGGTGATCGATGAGCAAGTTGTCCGTTGACGTCATAAGCGCCCTAACACCTCTCCTAACCTAGAACGCTAGCTTGAATCCTAAAGTTTGGCTACAGCTAGACAAGTGAAGATCTATTTTTCAAAGGTATCAAAATATCCCAGGCATTATATATAATGTACCGAATCCTAGACTTTAGTACAAGCTATTCTCAACCCTGCCTTTTTTATATAAACCAGAAAGAAAAGTTATCTATTCAATACTGTCTACGACAAAATATAATGACATTAATTAAAATAATATAGGTACCTAAACAATAACAGTGCAAAACTGTTATAACATGGCTTAATTACTAAACTCAGTAATGAAGAATATCAACTATAACAAGAATAATTATATAAGATAGTAGTCAGAATTTAGAGTAATAATTTTCTAGGCAATTTCGTCTAGTTTGTGCCTACAGCGCTACTTCAATAATTTAGTTATAGCCCAAAAGATGGTGTAGAATTCTAGAGCGATTTTCATACATCACATATTCAACAATTTGTGTTATTCACATTAGGTTAATTTTTAATTTAGATTATTTGAAGGGTAAAATGTAAGGGCTAGATCGTTACAAACTAATTATAATATCTTACTCGTTAAGTTTGCTAATGCGAATGTTATGTTAACGTAGGTACATAATAAATAAATTTATTTCAACCGCGTAATAGGTTTTTGGAAATCTGTATGGATTTTTGCTGAATTGGACGACTCTTTCACCGAACTGTGTCTATAAACGGCACACAGTTCATATTTCAGTCACCGAAATGGTTTAGCAAAGATGGTACTGACTAAAACTTACTATTTCATATTTAATTTACAATTATGTACCTATGTAAATGATATTCGCGCACGCGCTATTTTATCCGATTTTTAGGGCTAGACCATTCTATTTTCTACTTCATTGAGTGAACCCCAAATTTCAGTACTTATAATACTCAAATATACGACGATCCAGACCCGTATATGTCGCGAGCGTATAAGATAAATGATTCGCGGAATGCCTAGGCAAGCTCAAAAACACTAGCCTAAATGTACGCGTGTCGCAAAAAAGACTAGAGAGGATAAATTTATCCTCAACGTTTCATGTACTTTTGTGAATGTTGCTTGTGAAGGATAGTTTTCATTAGGTATAGGATTTACAAACAAACTGTTGGAGCTTTTTTTATTTTAGAACATGTAAAAACGTATACCTACCTACTGTATTCATTTGTCAACGCTGTTAAAAGAATTTTGGGATTAATTGTGTCCTGGTTTATCGTTGTAAGGAAAATACGGCTTACGATAAGCTGTGAAGACGTGTTTGCGAAGGTATATTAATAAATTAATCTTGTAATCGGATTTTTACAGTAGAATCGGTGAGAATAAATCATTGAACAGAAAAAAAAATGATATCGTGAATGTATCCAAACATTAAACTCATATTTAATTTATAATAAAATTGTAACTTTACATAGCGTCACACCTGTATTCCCCGAAGGAGAGACAGAGGTGCACTATTGTACACTCACATTTCGCCTATGCCGTTATTGAGTCCTATGTAATAAGGGACGAGCATTTGTCATCTACTGGACACAGTTCCAGACTCCGTACTGCTAGTGAGAATTTCCAATTAAAAAACCCAATAACACAGGAATCGAAACTTCGCGCTCCGCAGTCGCGCTTGTCACCACTAGACCAATGAGACAGTCGGACAGTACCTAATGGGCTAAAGCATTGCCTTTTTTAGAATGTAAGCTGTAAGTATACTATGTTTAAAGTAAAATATTTTATAATACATTTTGACAGTTTTTGTTTCCACTCTGTATATTATTGGTATATTAACGAAAGCTTGATTGTTATTTTATTGTAATACGACACTTTTGATACAATTAAGCCTTATTTCAATACATAACACATATAAGGTTTCGTAAAACGATCATCTGGCACATTGATACCGCGTTTCAAATGACATCGAATGACACCTTTCTTGATTTTTAGGTGAAATGATATCAATTACGTCGGAAGTAGAGTTAAGTGATGCGGAAACTGTCTTTTGGCGAGTGAACGAAATCCATTAAGGTGTAAAGTGACTTGGTTTGACGTGATGACAGCTATATCCCAGTGACGCTTTTTTGTGTTAAAAAAACAGTTGGTTTAAGAAACGTTTCATAGGTATCAGGTTTTTACTCTAGGTAAGTGTCTACATTTAATTTAATACATATTTAGAGCTTTTTCTTCTGTGGGAAAAGTTCATGTCTTAATGCAATTAGCCAATTTGCAATTGTGAATGACAGATTGACTACCGCGGCTGGATCAGAACATATCAGATCTCGTTTTACACTTGTGGAAGATCTCTACTGCTACACAAACAGAATATTGCTTACCTTCCGTTTACAAAGGAGTTTAGAAAATAATTGAAATTGCACCGAGGGAAAGCACATACGATCCTGCTGTGTTGAACCAATCATCACCATCAACTTGAACGGTGCACCCAACTTACGACGCCCCAATGAACGGTGAGAGATTCATATAGCAGTTCTATAGTTTTTTAATAAAATAAGAATTTTGGCCATACCTCAAAATGTATTTAGGTGCCGATTTCCGAAACTATCAGCAACGTTCATGGAAAAGCTTCTTTGTATCTAAATCTGATCCCAGTACGGCAAGTAAACTTCCATAAAATTGCCTTGGACTGTCATAAATTGATATTATTTAAACTAGTCCTGTTTGGATCAACGAAAAAAATTCAACGTCAATTTATTGCAGATCTTCATGTCACCACCCATCCAATAAAAACACTAAACGCAGGGTGTTACTGACAAACAAAATGTATATGACTTAATAAGTTAATAACTATTTAGCGATATACCTGTCATTCCTTTATCAGCATTAAATGTATATTTGTATGCAATTTCATTAAGAGGGTGAATATATTAATTCATAATAGCGTAATTGACGTGATAAAGTAGGACATTTTATGATACCGGGAGTGTTTGCTTTCGAGGGCTTATCTTTTACGAGGATTGCCTAATATCGTTTACAAAATGTGCTATTTTGTTAATTCGGTTGTAACATGTTTCATAATTAGCGCCGTAATGTATGATAGACGGGCCCGTTAGCACCAACGCAGCAGGGTATGTTTTAGAGACCATTTTGTTAATATAAATGTATGAGATGACGTTTATAAATATGCATTTAGATATGTTTTGTGTTATTCAGATATATTATTATGTTTTATGGTAACTTAATTATCTGGGGTTAATTATAAAATGTGTGGATAATTATTATATTACTAGCTGTGCCCGCGACTACGTTCGCGTGGATGTCGGAACTTAACAATGTATTTCTTAGTGCGAAACGCCATTAAAAAAAAAATTATAAAAGTTACGTGAAGTTAAGAAGACCAAATGCACGTAACCCTATTTTTTTCTAAAATAAAAGAATTTTTCTAAAATAAAAGTAGCCTAAGTTACTCCTTATTCCATCAGCTACCTGCCAATGACAGTCCCTTCAAAATCGATCCAGCCATTTCAGAGATTAGCCTATACAAACAGACGGACAGACAGACAGACAAAAATTGTAAAAAATGTTATTTTGGTGTATGTACCGTATATATATTCATATGCATGTAGTAAAAAACGGTTATTTCAATATTACAAACAGACACTCCAATTTTATTTATATGTATAGACTAGCTGTGCCCGCGACTTCGTTCGCGTGGATGTCGGAACTTAACAATGTATTTTTTTGTGAGACCAAATGCACTTAACCCTATTTTTTTCTAATATAAAAGAATTTTTCTAAAATAAAAGTAGCCTAAGTTACTCCTTATTACATCAGCTACCTGCCAATAAAAGTCCCGTCAAAATCGGTCCAGCCATTTCACAGATTAGCCTATACAAACAGACAGACAGAAAGACAGACAGACAGACAAAAATTGTAAAAAATGTTATTTTGGTGTATGTACCGTATATATATTCATATGCATGTAGTAAAAAACGGTCATTTCAATATTACAAACAGACACTCCAATTTTATTTATATGTATAGATGTAGGGACAGCTCCTGACTTTCCATTTGTACTTATAGCTATAAAAAAAGATTGCTATTCTGTTTGCCATTTAACCGGAAAAATATTTAACAAATGTAAAGATATAGGTAGGTTTAATATAACGAGCATACAAAATAATATATGTGGTACATCGTTTAAATTTTATACGCGTATTTTATAAACGTCATTAAAATTTACTGCAAGAAATATTAAAGAAAGTGATGGTTTATAACCACGCGTGCTTGTAAATTGTTATCATGCCTATAAATGCTATAAAGTGCTAGTTAGTTGCGGATGTCAGAAGCGATATTTGATTAGGTATGCTATTTAAATCACATAGATAATTGCAGCATATATGTGTATTTCGTGCTTGGCGGTGTGTCTGAGCATTAATTATTTTTGAATATACCTATGTTTACGGTTTCACAATTTCACTGTCATTGGGTAAAGAGGTTTCTAAAATAAAATTGTCGTTGCATTATTTTAAACAGTCATAACAAAGGCATTACCGACATACATATTTTATGTTAAAACCGTCGAATAGGTATTCAGTAAATATTAACAATTCTCGCGTCAAAGCACTATTCACGGCATTCCAGAATATTGATCTGAATTTTTTGTCTGTGTGGGCCTATCAACGGCATTTACATTCGACCCAAATAGTAAAAATACAATAAACAACATGGCGAACATACGTGTGTCTATAAATATGTATATTATTGAATCAGAACGACATAAATATGTTAATTCCACGCCGAAAAAAGCGGTAGCCAAAAAAATTCGACTTGTTAAATCATGCACTCGACCGACTTAATATAATAATAAACTTGGTTAAAGTATCAAACTTCAATGAAAAATTTAGAACCGGTCATAAAGTCGCAATTCCGAAGTTTTACCGCTTAGAAATTACGTTGGAAACTGCGAAAATGAAACGACGATTTTTTGTGCGATGAATTTCTGTTAGCGAAAAACAGAAGCTTACAACAGAGCATAAGTAATGAAAATTAAGTTAAGAAATTAACAAGCAATAAAATTCTTTAAATAAATAAATTGAATACTGAGAAACTTCAAAATTACCCTAACAAGTATTCCTTATGACAAAAAGCTTGTAGCTATTTAAGCTCTGTAAAATAAATATGTATAATAAACAAATATCTTGTTTACTTTAAACAAGATATTTGCAACAACATAACAATAGTACACGGTATGTCTATATATATATATATGTATATAGGATAGGTAAACATTAAAAAAAAAAATTCATCAATAAAGCCCATTAGATGCGGCTTAATATCTGTATCATACACGAAGATAATTTCATCACCTAAACGTACCCAATTACTGGTGGATATCTTAGCTGAGACATGAGACCAGACTTTGGCGAAAGTCTGAATTCTATCTTTCCTATAATAGCCCAAGGGTGTCCTTATAACAACCGAATACATGTGCCCTACATGACATTGCTTTCCACTACACTTAGGACCAAAATAAAGCACCTAAAAATAACTTCTTTCATTTAGTACCTACAACTACGAAACTCACAAGTTCACAACAAACTCGCATTCCAGCGATCATATCCACAGTTTTGCAGGCCGTTTGACACACAACTTCATCTCATCAGACGTTTATTTTTACGATGTTTGTTTTGAATTCTCTTGGTTTAGTTTCAGCGGTTTGATTAAAAGAAATATATATGGCTGTTGAGAAATGTGAAGGAAAAACAAGTATAATTTGGAGAAAAACAGAGAACAACTGTCAGTGTAAATTTCGGGGAAGTTGTTTGAAGATTTTATCGTTTGGTTAGAATACTGGTCTAATTATGCACGGTTGTTGGAGAAGATATAAACCATATAATGTTAAAATGTAGATACTATCAATTCCAAGAATGTTGAGCAATTTGGCTAGCTTTATAAAAGTTACTGGCTAAATAGGTACAACATTTAAACAGCGATTGAATATTATGTTCTTGTTATGATCATCTTTAATGATAATATATTTTTAATAACAGAGCGCAAATTTTTAACTGTTTTCTGTCGCCACAACAGTACCGCTATCACGAGTTTTCTTACTATTTACTATCATAGTAAAGTAAATTTTCATGATAGCGATTTTAGTTCTTAACTTGGATACATTAGGGATTAGAATCGCTTATGTGACATATGTGTCACAGTTAAGTTTTGATTTACAATTAACTATATTATAGAGATGTCACATTAGCGACTCTAATCCCTAATGTAACCAAGTTAAGAACTAAAATCGCTTGCATGAAAATTTACATTTACTATGAAAGTAAATAGTAAAAACTCATAATAGAGATACAGTTCGCGAAATATGTATTATTTATTTCTCTAATACAGCAAGTAATTCCAAAAAGATTTTATGTTATGTACTGCAAATTTTAATGCATTGGTCTGATCGCAGGCGCAAATGATGAGCGTGAGGGATCTCACACTTTAAAATCCAGAGTTGGTCAGTGTTATGGGATCCTTTGTTTGGAAATTCTAAGTAGCAGTCCAGAATTTGGAATTGCGCCTGCTAGATGGCAATAGGCCCTCCGATTAAATGGGACTTCATAACAGCATTGGTGAAATAGAACCACCACAATATTACGTCTGCTTAATTCTTCGGGGTATATAGAAGTCATGCTTTGTGTGTGTAATAATTTACATAAATGTAAATCAATAAATTGACTCTTCAAAAAACTTTCATAATTCAACCTTTCAAACAAACTCGAGTATCCGATATTCATTGAGTAACAAATGAATATCCGATAAATGGTAGATCATAAAAACCTATCACCTGTCTGGCCGATACAGTGCCGGCGCTTTATACGGCTCGTAATTAATAAAAAATAAAAACTGTCGAGCGATGGCCCTAAAACGCATTTAATTCTTGATAAGGGTAACAAATTGGATAAAGATAGCACGACCGTCGGAGACAGAGAGATCGTAAGTGCACTGCCGTGATAACTCATGTGTGATGTTGATGGATTTGTGTGGATTTTTCGATGAATAAAAATATATTTTGCAGTTTGCTGATGACAGGTTGGTGACGTATCGTGTTTTATGCACGACAAATTCGGTACGTTGCTTTGGCTTTTAGTATTACTCTAGCCATTTGTTATAACGTGGCACGTATGTAAATTAACATAAATAATAAAATAAAGTGAATTACTAGTATAAGTGGTATATTAAATCTAATGCAGGATTTTAAAAAAAAGATTGTTTCCGACAAGTATATAATTTGACCATACTTTTATTCAAACAGTACCCATTTAAGTTATAGTTTGGTTGTAACATCTGGCTGCCTGGTTGCTGCAACTTGCAACCTGGAAAAATGATCTTGTTTATTATAAATAGTTACTTTTTAGTTTCTTAACATCCACTTAATTGTCCCTACGCAACCTTTCCAGAAAAATAACCTCGAGCTTGCTTGTTAATAATGGGTAATACTCCTTTTTTATAAATATAATATAGACTGATGATGATTGATTTCATTCTTTAGTAACCTAATTAAATATTACCTACTATATCAATATTGTTAGAGCAACAACATTGACTTTATAATAATGCAGAAATAACCACAAAACGCTCATTAAAATAATCACCAATTCAAACTGATAAAATAATAATACATACATAATTGTGGTATTAAACCCACACGTTTAGTAATAAGCGTTGACCGCGTGCTAGAATGTTTTGAACTGGACAATGGGTTAATTTTAATCAAATTTATGTTATTAGTTGTGTTATAGGTAAGTGTTAAAATTATGGATGTACTTGAATAACTATATCTTTACATCTACTACTATAGTTTTAACATGAAATAGCATCACGCCTGTATTGCCCTAAAGGTTAGGTCGAGGTGTACTGTTGGACAATCTGCCGATGTGGTTATTACATCGTGTAATAAAGGGTGAGCCTATTGCCATCAACCGTGTGCCTGATACAATTCCACACCCTGGGCTGTTACTGAGAAACTTGAGCATATGACCGATGAAATAAAATCCACAATATTCTTTCGTTTGGCCTTCACAACCACTTCTCAACATTGTACCAGTGATGTTTGTAATCTTGAAATGTCAAAGGTATTTAATTTGAATATCATGTCTTATCTCATTCCCAAGCAATGAACTTATCGATGAAATATCTATCGATATGAAATGTAGCCTCTTTTATCCCGAAGAGATTGAAAATGAACGTACCTTCGGTTCTTAATTTTGTTTTTGTTTCTTTATATTATTAAACTGGGATTTCTGAAGATTTTTTACATCTAGTCGAAATTTAGGATTTTATTTGTTGTATGTATGAACCCTTGACATGCTAGATGCTGCTATACATCAGTTAAATAAGGAATTAAGGTCAGAAATTATGGAAATATAAAATGTGAAGACAGTGAAGGGGGATTGATGACAATTATATAATTGTACCAACTTTATGTGTATCTGATAATGATTTATTTCATCTAAAATAAAATGTTTATTTGATTAATGAATGAAATTTTCAGTTATGATGGTGAAATTATCACTAAGTGATAAACGTCCCTTAAATAAATAAAGAACGAAAAAAAAGTTAGTTCAATAATCATTTAAAAATACTGTTTACGTCAGAACCATTCAGCAAAAATTCTAAGAACTACTTTTATCCAAATGGATTCGTTCACATCGACCTTTTATTTTTTTATTTACCATCATGCGAAATTTATTATTACGAAGAAACATTTTGTTTCAGATAGTCATTTAATTTCTGCAGTCCAATTTCTAACAAATCAGAATTACAAGACAGATCTTTTTTTGCTTTCATTTGTTTCATAGATACACTCAATATATAAATGCCAGCCCTAACTTCTTCAGAGCAGACAACAATAATATATCTAAATCAAGGCATTAAGGCCCAATACACTGGGGCTATTACTCGCGCCGGTAATAGCTATTTGCCACTAATACTAATACGCCTTTGTGTAGGGCGGGTGTGTCGCGATGTTTATCTCTCTGGTCATTTCTTGCTAGATTCAATCTTTTCTTATTGGTAAGGTTACTTATTGTACAACACGTTTCGAAACTTAAATAAGGATGTTTTGAGAGTTCGGATTTTCTATAGAATCCATTGCCATAATTTGCCGCAAGCATTCCATTATACATATTATTCTTCCGTTATATTGATTTTGTGTAACTTACTGTCAATACGACGGATAAAAAGACCCTGGGTCACATTTTTGGCTTTACTTTATTTGAACAGAAAGCTACATTTTCGCAAAATTTATCAAAAACCTAAAATAAACTCTCACAAAGCAGAAGAAAGTCTTTATCAAAACTGATATGAGAGCTAACATACTTAAGTGCTGTCGTCGGTGATATTAATATCGTACACAGTAGAGATAACTTAGACGATAAGTGAACCTTAAGATTAGATCGAGGTATTAAGAAGAAGATTGCAATTTATTTTTAAGTCGGTAATACAGATGGTGAAAATTTATGAAGAAATCAGTCACTAATACGATCTACAAAGAAAAATGCAGACTGCCATCTGACCTTCACCATCACCAATCACTGGAAACCACCAATACTCTACAGTTAGACCAGTTGCCATCAAAAGCTTTGCAGCCCTCCCAAGTTAAAGAAATATAAACCGTTATACCACTTGTGACATAACATAGCATCACGCTTGTATTCCCGAAAGGTTAGGCAGAGGTGTACCATTATACTACACCCACACTCGCCGATTCCGTTATTGAGTCCCATGTATACGTAATAAGGGGCGAGCCTATTGCCATCAACCGGGCACAATTCCAAACTCCGTACTGCTACTGAGATTGGCATACAGAAAAACCCAATAACGCTTTTGTCTAACCCAGGAATAACATTCAGGACCTCACGGTCAGCAGTCGCGCTTACAATTACTAGACTAATGAAGCGGATTACTTGCAATGAGTTTTATTGGAAAAACATTTATATATTGAACCAAGTAAAAAATAAAACAGTTATTTTCTTTTATAATTTATTCGTAAGTCGCACTCATAATTGGGTAACGTATTTTATTAACAAAATAATAAATAGCCGTAATAAATACTGATAAATATATGCGTGGAGCGATACATTTATTTCCACTAAAATCTACTTGTTAACCATTTTTACGATAAAACATTACGGAAAACGTGTTCATACATAATAAAAATTTAATAAAAGCGAATATAAAGATGATGTACGCTAATAATATTCAAAACATTTCTTATTCAACGTGCATTTTGATAAGATAGATATTTTTATGCACAATAAACACGTTGTTCTGAATTCCGGTACATTTTATTGTCATATGTCACGACAAGAACCCGTAAAGCTCCGTTAGTATTATAAATTCTTGTGTATGTTAGTCAAAAATGATTTGCATATTATGGTAGTTGTCGCCTTAAACAGGAACCTCGCGTGTAAAACCACGATAACCGTGGCTTTATTAAAACGTTATTGATGGCACAGCTAAGTTGTGTATCTTTATCAAATTTACGTTGACTTTGGGGGAGTTGTTATTTTTATGACTTTCTGCTTTTTACACAACAATGGTTTCTGTAGCCATGAGTGTTTCATGTAAGTTAAGGTTTTATACGTAAATTCGCAGGATTCTTTTATTAGGTCGTGTTGATTTTTCTATGAAACTCCAACATGGACATTTATTATTTTGAACTTCTATGAACAATATAAAATGTATGATTACAATAAGCAACTCTAGAAAGGCGAAAATAGATAAATAAGAATCTACTGCAGGCATGAAAAATATTAAGAACAGCTTGAATTTAGCAGGGAATATAACATTAATTAAAAACACTTATCAGTTATAAAAGGTACTTTCATACAAATTATTTGTTTGTGCCTAATGGACGGGTTAAGAAGCCCGATGTCTGTCAAATTTCCTAGTTTCAAAATCCAAAGCCTTATTCTGAGGTATACGACTAGTCACCCCGTAGATTTCGCCCTGTATTGTAACGTTAACTTAACGTTTCTCACTGTTCTTTTAAACAACAATGTCAAAGTCAAAGTCAAAATCTTTATTTGAAACATAGGTAAGTAAGATGTTATAAAAATAAAAAAATATAGGAACCTCTATGTCTAGCCGATAGTGGCGTACAAATTTAAAATATCCTTAGTTTTCATGACATTAATTAGACATCACAGGCATATAATGTGTCTGTTTTAAATAGAATTAAATTTTAATCTAAATTAAATTACACATACAACTAAGATTATTGAGAAGAGATCATAACAATTATTGCACATAGTTATCCTTATCAGCTAGGTAATCATTTACAGAGTAATACGTCATTTGAAATAAATATTTTTGGAATGAGATTTTAAAATCGTTCAAATCACTTTTTTCTTTGATTTGTTTCGTAATCTTGCTATAAATTCTGGGTGCCATGCCTAGAAAACTTTTTGTATAAAGCGTTGTATTATCTTGAGTGGCACAAATCTCATTATTGCGTGCAATCGGGGGCGAGTTTGACTGTCGAACCTTGAACGGGGTAAATGGGTACACTGAGCCAAATAGAGGCAAGATTTGCGGGGCGAGCATTGTGTAAACCTGCTGATATCAGAAATTAATGGTTTTAAAACCGAACAAAATGTTATCTATAAATAATGTAGCTAAACATAACAAACATTTTAAAGTGTAAAAGGCCACAAATATAGGTTTCACATTTGAAGTAAAAAGGATCACTTTTAATGCTCATTTAATTTAATTCTAATACAGTTCTATTAAAAGTACTATTTCTTCTTTTTCTAAGGTACATTTTCCAATGTAATCTAGATGATCTCCTAAATAGAACAAATAAAGTTTGAAATACCAGTCTATGAGTAAAAATCAAAGTTGCTCCTAACCCCATCCAAGTATACTCAAAGTAAACTAAAATGAGAACTTGTGCTATTAAAGCAGAATCACACATTATAGCAACTCCAATTAAAGACAGAATATGACTAGCATTCCTATCGGATATTCTTCTTTTACCCCAAGACATAACTGAAATAACAATTCTCATAAACACTAATAAAATAATTGTCATAACATAGAATAAGGACAAAAAGTTAATATAGATCTTCAGGTCCATGTCAACTGTTAAAATATTTTGAACAATCCCATCACAAATTCCTTTAATGATAGCCACTGTCAAGTATGTGAAAGCAGTGGCTTTTCGTTTCTCGTACGTTATTACTCTTGTGTAAATAGAAACTAGTCTTAAGTAAGCAACGAGGGAAGAACAAAGTGACCAACATATTGTTGTCATGAACAGGTATCCGTTCAATGGGATCAATATTTCGCTGTAATCATAACTACTAGAATAATCGTAGTACGCTACAAGGGAACATATCGTCGCTGAACACATATGTAATGTTCCGTTCATAATTTGGTTTAAACTGATGAAATTTTGTAGTGACCGCCATTTTGGCAGAAGACACCATGTTGTCAACAAAGCTATAGTACACACTAAAGACAACCCAGCGCCTGTTACAAAAATTATGTCTTCGTAATACATAGTCACTTTTATCACAAACTTTCTAACTTTTACTCATATCAACACGTTTAACTTCAGTGTTCCCAATTGTATTACTAATATTATGTTAATTAGAACTTATCCTCCACAAAAACACAATTTTATGTTGTTTAGCAATTAATCTATTATTTTTATCGCCAATCGTACTTATTAACTAATGACCTTATTTAATTAGTTGTATGTTATATGTGACGAACATAATGAACACACAGTCCGCAAGGTTTACCAATTGAGTGTGTACTCTCATGAAGCTATTGTCCGACAATACTAGTAACAGAATGTCGACTTTCAATTGAATAATAAAGATATATGTATGTATACTACATATACTATAATCGCAGTAACGTCAGTCTTGCTCTTCTTAACATTATTCAAAAACTGCAGGACTTAGTTTCCTTTAAAGGGGACAGTTACCTACTAGTATATTATCCTATGGTGCAATTTTGGACCGGTGTTGATATTATGTGATATTATTACCAGAAATTCAGTTATGTTTACTTTTGTAGTCTTACTGCTTTCGAGTCTTTATCTGATTTAGATAGTTTAGTGTTGCAGTACCTATTAACACAACTCAACCATAATGTATTCTGACCAATGTAGTCTACCAATGCATTAATAACTTTTTATCCAGCCCCTACTATATATAAAAATATGTTAAGATTTTTCTAATCAATGTGGAAAAAGAATTGACTATCGCTTGCGTTTAAGGAAATCATTGTGAGGAAACTGCACACCAAGGGTTCCAAAATATTCTCATTAGTGTGATGGTGTGTGCGGTTTCCTAATCTAGAATAGGCTAGCGTGGTGGATTTTGGCCTAAATCTTTTTCATAGAGAGATGGAATAAATTAAAAAAAAAATTACTATATTATTGTTAATTGTTCCTTTTCCTATGCACACTTTATAGGAAATACAGTGTTATCTGTTCGTGTCTACTGTGTGTGGTGGTCTATCTTCACCAGTATACGGCTCTGGCTAATAAATTTCCCTCTACACATATTTATGTAAGGTAGGTATTTAATAAGCAACAACGTGATCTCTTGAAAGGTAAATGTATTCTATGAGATTTATTGGCTGGTTATCGGGCACCAAACCTCGAAGGTCCTGAGGTAAAAAGCTGTAAACCGCTTACTGGAAAACGAAAACGGACGACCTTTAATGTATTGGGTAGATAACTCAGTAGCTGTGTATGCAATATACCTAAGTTAACATAATATTAGACATCTTTCAACATATATTTAACACACACCTAATTGGACGACACGGTTGGCACAGTGGCTAAGCGATTAGTTTTCTGCGCTAGGTGTCGCGGGTTCGATCCCCGCACGTAACAAATCTTTGTATGATCTACAGATAGTTGTTTCGGGTCTGGTTGTCTGTGCATGTGTCATGTATCTTGGTAAACTGTACCCACGATACAGGAGAAATCAAAGCGAGGGGCAACGTTTTTTTTTTAAAAAAAAAAATCAGACTCAGATTTCAGAAAGGTCAAGCTTATCGGAATCAAATCAAAACATTCGAATAAGCCTTTACGGTTTCTTCTTTCTAGCAAAAAATTTGCTCTGCACATTGAATAAAAAGTGCAAGTAAATAAAAAATTAACTCTAAAGACATCCATATCATATACATATTCCTATAACTTTATATTCAACGTCAACGTGTAAGTTAATTTTAATTGCCAACCATATTTCAACTTCACCTCATATTTTTTACGAACACGCGAATTTTAATGCGTAAATGAAAGCTAGCGATGGAGTTGGCTTTCACAATTTGCGTTGGATCTCCCTCATTTAGGCGTGCCAGGCTCAATTTTAAAGCACCCCACATTTGCGTAATAATTCGAAAACCAAAAAATATTGCCGGCATTTTGCATGATACTGGCTGAATAACAATAAGCGAAACTGAAGCTTTTGGTAATAACTGGTGGTAATGTTTATTTTTTTAAGGGTGGGTAGCATTGGCGGAGTCGTCGTAATTGACGACATACTTGGATTTTCTTTTTCAAAGAACGCGATATTACTGTCATCCTTAGGGGTGTTTTATTTGAAGCCATATTTGGCAACTACCATACTGTGCTTAAAGTCATAGGGTTTTAGTGATTTTTTTACACTGGGATGACTCATAATACGTTGGGTGGTCCACGATAGCACAAAGTCGGGTCTAACCTGGTGCCTGATGCAGTTTTTGTATGATCTTCCGATTGGTGTTTTTGTTCTGGATTCGTATGAACGTGAAATGTATGTTTGTTAACTGTACCCACTAACCAGTTCTAAAAACGTTTTACACAATTGATAAACAGTAATACTTTTCGTCTCAAAAGCTTCTAAATTTATGGCAAACCTTTTCCTCTGGCATCACAGTCCGTTAAGGTTATGCAGTGGTTTAATGAGCATTACCTGTCCACAGCTTTGTGCGCTTGTTAATATGATTTTTGAGTAATTAGAACGTTTGCCCTCGTCTGATTTACGCGTTTACACCGCCCCCCTTTTAATTTGAAAGGGACACGCCGCCATTGCCGTCAGTACCCGAGTGCGTTTAATCTTTATAACCGTTTCGGCTTTCAGTCTGTTTGAAAATGTATGCGAATGAAATAATTAAGTTAGCGTTTACAATATTGCAGGGTTGTGTATGAAAATAAATAGGATTTCAGTTTAGATAAAAGCTTCTATTTATTGGTTTGCTTACTAGTAGTCGGTTAACAACATTGCTGTGTTGGTTTTCAGTTTGTAGTGACTTCCCCGTATTAGAAAACCGTATTTAAAAAAGTTCACGTAGGTAAGTACTTTTTTATCAATGTTTTTTTCAATAAATATACAACATATTCTTTGACCTCAGAACTGTTACAAGATTACATGTTTGTTCCAGAATCCAGTCATGACAGCACCAGATCTACCCATTTATAGAAATAAACGAATATATAATGATAAACAAATGACAGCGTTAAGTGTAAAACTTTAACTTAAATCGAAACAAATTTTGTTATAGATAAGCCCATATATTAAGTCATAATGCACACTTGTGTGGCTATATAAAATTATGCACAATTTCATTTGCAAGTCGCCACTTATGCTAAAACCTGCTCCTACACATTTCGATTGATTTGAAACAAAACCCACGCAAAGATAAAATCATAAATCAAACACAGACAATCACTAACGAACGTTGTTCAAACATTAAAATTGAGTTACGAATAAAAATACGTGAACAATAGCAGAGGCCTCTATCACACTTCAATTTGTCAAAATGTGTCAGAATAATACTGTTTGCGTTTCCTCGTTCCGTTGCGGGTAGTTCTCGTTCGGAATCCACACTCAGGCACGCTTTCGATGAATATTGTATTACGGATAGTGGGGATTCGGGTAAAAGTTTAAACTTTTATGGCCGGGAACATATTTCCGACCGCCTGATCCGATTATTTAGAGGTGCCTAATCTTTTAAACTTTAATCAAGGATTAGTTATAATGTCACACACTTTAAATCCGAATATTGAATTGGGTGTCAGAGCCGGATTCAAGGAACGGAGACAAAAAAGTGTGAAAAAACTATCACGAGTAAGGCTTATCTTCCGATTCAGTTATCCGATCAGATAAATCGAAAATATTTGACCGGCCTAAAGGGGAAGCTAGGAAAGAGTACCATCGCGCTTCCACAGGCTATCGCAAGCGACACGCAACGCATATTTGCTGAAAGTTTTTAGTTTTAACCGATGCCTGTTTTTGTCCTTTGTTCTACGTTTTCACGTGTTTATTCGTTCGAATAACGTGACGAGATAAATAACCTGGCTTGGTTAAAAAAATATCGCATATCTTTCGGTGCACGCATCCAATTTTGAAGCGACATTGTGTTAGTTATTGTTTTATCTATAAAAAAAATATCCGAGTTTTTGTAAAATCCATCGATATTATAATTTCAGTCTAGATTTTATATCCGCTTTTTTATCGATATTTAGTGGCAATAAAATAGGCCATTGAGTGTTTTTAAAGGAGTATTAATAGATCATAGAATCAAAGATTTTTTCCGTATCACAACGCTTGGAAAACATATAATCAAAAATACACGTTTTATCAAATGTATAATTTTTTTAAAGCATACATTTTTTTTACAAGCATTCATAGGAAAGATTTTAAGATAATCCCCAAAACGTTTTATTTTGTTTTGTACGCAAGTTTTATTTTTCACGCTTTCACGTTTTTATGTTATAAATTGCGCAGCTCTCTGCAATCTATGCGACGCTTCACTGAAACGGACGTCGCAATTAGTTCGCACAATATGTTAGTCGAATATCTGCATATTTATTGGAAACAGTTTGTATGAATCTTTATAACCATACATACAGGAATAAAAAAAAAAACACAGTAAACAATAATAGCAGGAAAACGAACGCGATATCAAATCAAAACACAAAACTGACAGATTTAAAATGCACCCTGGTTTTGCATTTCTCATTTAGCAATTTAAAACCAAAACAATTAAATACACTGAATGAGGGTTAGGTGCTATCTGGAGGGTTCTTTACTTGAAATGTGCAAAATGTTTTTTCTTCTCACTGCACATCTTAATATCATCCTTATGTCTTAAGCATTAAAGCTTAATATTCCATAGAAGGTTAATGACTGGAAAGAAGGTGTGATCAGTTTTCCACAGTCCCCATGAGTTATGATCTGACGAACTTCACAGCTAAAATCGCTTGCACTCTGATGCTCTTATACGAAAATAGGCCTTATGTAACCATAATAGCTGCAGATTTGCCAGGGTATTTTAGATTTTTGCATAACGTATTTAATGGTTATTTTCGCTTGCACATCGAAAGTGAAGCATGTTGATAATTTGGAGCTTAATGAAGCGAGTCTGCTGCGTCGTCTCCGGCGGAAGATGGTAGAAAAATGTTCGCAGTGAATGCAAATTTTCTCCATTATTGTTTGTCTATTGTCCTGTTTATGAAGCGAGAAAGTGAAAATTTGCGTCTGTGCTTTTGTAAATTTATTATTTTTAATGCAGTCTTTTTATAGTTATTAGGAGGAAAATAAGTTTGTTTTCGAGTGTTTATATTCTTGTGAGTGAAAATCAACATTATCGAAAACCGTAGGTATATTCCCAAAAACATCAAATGTATCCGGCTGTCGACCCAACCTAATACGAAGCCGTAAGCATTATTGACAAGCTACGATCATCCATCCATGTAATACCCAATACTTCCGCAAAATGAAGCCTCTATTACATTTATTTATCATCCAACAAAGTAATTTTGCCGAATCATGCCTTAAGTACTATACTGAATATCCCGTCGGTGGTTGAACTCGAATTTTTAATTGTAATGGAGATTAGCAGTTATCTGATTCGGCGTAGAGCGCGCATTAGTAATAACATATTTATTTTGTTCGTTTGACAGCTGTGGGTGGATTGATCAACGAGATAACTAAGAGTGCCGGGGCCTTTAATGCGAACTAGAATGCTTATAACAACTCACTGCAACTGGTCTTCAATTACTGCTGTCGTTTGTTTTTTGTATTAGGTGCTACCGAGGTGTTAGGAATAAACAAGTTTGGAGCACTCACTACTACTGGTACTGGTACCTGCTTTCGTTTTAAGAAGTTATTTAAGAAAAATTTAAAAAGTCTAGAAATAACGGTCACGATTGGCGCAGTGAATAAGCATTCGACTGCTGCTGTATTGTGGGTGCGTTCTGGGTGTTTATGTAGGTGAAGATTTTGTGGTTATAAACGCACACCAATTAAGGAGTAAATCCTAGTGTAGGCCAAAGTTTAGAAGAAAACAAAAATATATAATTATATTGTAGACAATGCTAAAAAAATACCTTAGTAGACATTGAATAAGTTGTATATAAAGGACAGCCTGGCACGAAAACGCGCAAAAACGTTTCTACAAACACATGAATGACGTTATCCACATACAGATATCTATCTTCAGATACCGGACCGCAAAACCAATTGTCATCGCAAGAAATCCATCGTTTACAAAGGACGCGTGCCGATAATTCAAGTCATTTGGCACACATTAGCACTTAGGGTCCCCTTGTAGAATCTATTCGACGTTAATACTTTTGACGGTCATTACAAAAACTGCATTTCATGTATTTAATAACGTCGTCAATGTGCACCCTACACAAGAAATCTATTAACGTCAACATGAACGTTTTAATAATCCATCAAGTAGGTATTCAACCCCTTGTAAATGAAAAACGTTTTTAGGCTACAGACGCGTTAACAGTGCAAATTTTTAAGCTTTACATTTTGTCAAAAATTTTATAGATTTTTTTTCTTTAATTTTATAAACCAGGGCGAAGTATAACTTTAGGGCGAAGTGGGGCCTTTTAAATAAGACTAAGGCAGGTATACACCGTACCCTTTTAGTTAATAGGAAAAGATTTTAGGGTGATTAGGAAATATGCAATACAATAATTCTGTTTATACAATGTTAATACGATTAGATTATTTTTTAAAGTGATTTAAAATAATCATCTTAAAGGTAACTTTGTAAACATCAACGTAAAGGTAACCATAAAAAGGGCACAATATATCATTATTTAAATAAAGATAAGCAATACTTTGCAACCATTTAGTATATTAATTCATCATTCATCAAAAGTCATTTGAATTTCAATTTGAATTAACTTTAATTTCACTCTTTCGTGTCTGAAACTTTAGTTATAAATATTATAAAATAGTGGAATGCTAATTCTGGTTCAATTATTTGATTGGTTCTTTTATTAACTGCGAATGAATGGTCTGTAAACATCTCGGAAGATTCCAGTACATTATTGGTGTGTGTTTTCCACTATAAATCCTACGTTAGCAGGCGTAGGTAGGTCAAAAATTAATTCTGAATAAAAGACGATTACGAAAATGCTACTTGGATGCCGATGATAAAGCATACAATTGTAACCCCAGTGAGTTGTGCAATGCAAAAGGAATTTTCTGTCTAGACACAGTCGCTTAATGGGTGCAAATCATTGCAAATTGCATTCCTGGAACAATGTTGGATGACGTTTTTAATAACGGTTGCACAGTTGTTTCGTCTTGGATTTATTATCCACTCTTTGTTGAATTTGCGGAACAATAAGAGTTGAGGATTTTCTTAAGTTTTTAAGACCAATCTCTGGTCAAAAGTTTTGTAAATAAACTTATGGATCCATGAAAGCATTTACAATGTTTCAGTTTGTTGCTTGAGATACTGAGCTAGAAGGCATGAGCAATGTGTTTGTGTATCTTAAACGTACACAAATCAAATATGAATAAAATTAAATGTAATATTTAATAAAAAATAAATTTAAATATCTTATGGCTTACAAGCCATAGGTAAGCCATAGTTATTGTTATCGTTTAGCTGTACTCAGTCCATAGAAGAAAAAAACAAATGTGATATAGTTGATAGTTGTACAGTAAAAAGTGGTTTCCAATAAGCGTTTGTCTTTATTTTTCTCCTTTAACGTATGCAAAACCATTTGTTAGTATTTCAGTCAGAACTAATAACATCCAAAACGTATTCGTCATCTTAAATTTTATGCGCCCGATGTTTTTTTTTGTCAAAACTGCCTATCCACCTCAAGCCTTCAATAATGCATTTTGAGATGTTAGATTTTTATGCTATGATAAAAAGTTCTTTGCGACCCGCCCAATCAATCGTAGCCTTTAATGGACTATATTTAGAGCTAATGGTATTACCAAAGAGTAGCTAATTGCAGACAGGCAAATATCATGTTTTATGAGAATTATAAAAAATACGAATATTGATATTGTTAAAAGTTTTATAAATTCCAGTACATTAAACCTGTCAATGAATTTTGTTGAACAAAAATTTTATTTAAATGATGATTATGCTTCTTTAATAAAACATGTTTCAGTAAGCGTTATAAAAAAAATGCGAGTACCTATTTGCTTCTGAACTTACTTACTCTGTTAGTAAGAAAATTAAATTTCAACTTGTTATTTTATACTCTTTGAAGCCTCTACCGAACTTATTAAGCATTGAGTATCTGATGGGCTTAAATTGAATTACCTTCAATTTTGATTGAAGGCTTGGTCACTGTATTGACACCCTGTAGCACAAATTAATTAAATTCAACTACATACCTATTTGAATGCTTATTTAGCTTTAAAATACGCAATGTATTAGGATTAGTTTCAGATGATACTGCAGTATCATTTTTGATATTTCTCTGTAATAGGTTTCTTCGTTTATTATAGGCATGTCTTCTAAATGTTTAGGCTTCAAAAATTATATTACATTAATTCAATTATTCATCGTCGTTAATGTATATTTAAAAATACAACGAGCATTCGCAATGAATTTATAATGATGATATAACTTAATGCGGCCACAAATCAATATTAATTTCTGTTGCAACACTGCATACAAAATAAACCGTAATTTGTATTCGGCAAATTCGTATTATCACTAACGTCTGAAGTTATTTTCAATTAAACGAATTGATGTTTATGTTGATTCATGATCGGAAAACAGTGGGGAGCCTTTTACTTCGCACTTGCGTACAAAACTTGAACGCTACCTCTAAAATTCTTTTAAAAAATAAGTGGCAATCAAATATAAAGGTTATTTTAATATGCAGTAAAATTTGAAATCAATTTCTTTTTGTGTCATAAAGAGGCGTTTTTGTGGGCTTTCTCGTGAATCATTGCACGGCGCGTTATTCCAATCCAGTGTATGATTTGTTGGTATGAAGTAAGTATGGTCTCAGCAAGAGATGTCGTAAATCAGTATACGTGACACCCTTATGATTCGTACAGCTGCACAATGCCGTCGAAAAATAAGATCCCAGTACGGCACAATGAAACGGGGTTTTTTAAATATTTATTACACTCTCGTAGCGCTGGGTGTTAAGTAAATTTTGGAGTGTTCGAATACGCCCAAGAAAATGGAATATTTACTTTAATATGACGACACGGTTGGCACAGTGGCTATGCGATTAGCTTTCTGCGCTACGTGTCCCGGGTTCGATCCCCGCACGATAAAAATATTCGTATACCTAATCTACAGATGGTTGTTTCGGGTCTGATTGTGTGTGCATGTGACATGTATGTTTGTAAACTGAAGGTACTCATAAAAAAAACAAATGAATGCTTTTTTTAAACATTGATCATAAAATCGGCTTTACCTAAATATTCTGCAATACGAGTATAAGGTGAATTTGCTCTGTTACTTGATTTCCTGAACTGAAATATTGTATTTTATGCAAATGTTATAGTAACAATATTATTGAACTTAAATACATATAATGAGATTTAATTAATATAAAAATAAAGCTATCGCATGAAATACTGACTTAAAGAGAGACGAAACCAAGTAAACAAGAGCACCTGTAGTAAATATATCTATTATATATATATGTACGTACATACATACATATATACCTTATACCTACGTACAGTTTCTGATTTTATGTAACCAATACCGTAACTTATAATATGAAGAAACCCCAAAGGGCATCAACTCGTCTTGTACATGTATGTAGATACCACAAAATTATCAAAACATGTTTACCCTGAAAATAGTCCCGATACCGCTGTTTATTTGTATGTATAATCTAGAAACTGTGTTTGTTATCCAATCAAGTTTGACTTAGTAATTATGGTAAAATCAAATTCGCATCAGTGAATCAAAATTCCAAGGTATGTATAAGTCAAAACTTTGTAAACTGTGTTTAACGCAAATGACGTTACGGGCAAAAACTAACAGTCTCCAAATAAAAAAATAAATATAGCCAACAGAACCTTTTAAGAGAAAAACACAACTCAACAAAGATACGTAACATCGCAAATATTTTCCATCCGTTAATTTGCCGGCAAACGATACATTGTGTGATGTACGACCTGTAACTGATCTGTGTAAGTAAATACGGTGAGGCTCAGTAATTTGTTTTAGCCCCGAAACCACTCCCTCGCATCAATCGAACAAAGACGTGCTGATTGAATAGTAATACAATCCCAGTGAAAGTGAGGCCAAATAGCTACTACTGCTGCCTATATTTTTATCGTTACCTTTCAATACATTTGGGAATGAGAGTTTGATTCTAGATGTTGCTAACTGGTGTTTATCGTTTTGGTTTGTATTAATGTTTTCGTCTTTGTTATCTCCGTTCTGATCTGCAAAAGATAGACAAAATAATATGATCTTCTTTATCTAGTTAAGAGGAAATTGAGATATAAGATTTACTATCACATAAGTCTCCCGAACCAAAATGTGCTCATAAACATCAATTTATACTACAGAACTAATTACTGAGAGTTCAAGTCACTACATTTCTAATTGCATTTCATAGATTACTAAATATTCTGAACTCTGTTAATTTCTGAGCGCTTCTATTGTCAATAGCTTCATTTAAACCTCGATCGTTCTATTTGTGTTCAAGGAATTCATCAAAGTAGTTGGTAATCCGTTAGTGGATGTTAAAGAGCTTGCAGCATTGTCCATTGTGTGTTCAGGATAGATTAAAGGGAGATCGTGACATTGCAGTATACATCTGTTAGCAAAGTGTACGGTGCAAGAATTGATAGATTGATTTGTTTCTAATCTATACGTCTGCGGGCGATTGGATGTTTTGTTAAATGTCCCTATATTACTTTATTTGACTTCAATTGGTTTGTTCGTATGCCTGTTTATTTTGGCTAACGGTTCAGTGAACGCGGAAAAATATATTCTATAGGAACTGCATTTTCGGCTTCCTTATGAATTTTTAATTTATTATATGAAGGGATTTTTATTGAAGCTCCGAGCATAACACTCAAGTTAGTCGTCCTTTTAAAATTTAACTCCACACCTAAAGTTGTTTCCTAACTTTAAAATAAACTGTGAAATTGATTTGTTTTTAAAAGAAGCTGGTTTTTCCTTGCCTCCTCCCCGAATGTTTCCCTTATTTTAAAGCCCTTATAGAGGTTCCCTAGAGACTATAAGCCCCAAGCACGTGCTTGTTGTCAGTTAATCCACTACCGTGAGTCAGTCAATCAAATCCCAGAAGACTTTTACACAGGAAAGTTACGTCAAGGAAAAATGTATTATTTTTACACAGAATTCTTCCTGAAGGATGCTCATTGAAATGTTATGATCTTTACAATATTTAATACCATTTATATGGCATCAATTGGTTACTGAATTTTCGGCGAGTACATAGTTATCTTCTTTTGATTCAAAAAGTATAAAGAAAATTTTAATTTTCTCCGTTTAAAATTAATTAACCCTCGTTGTTATTATTAAATCTGTTAGATTTTGAGCAAACAATGAATTTGTTTGTAAAAGGTCTTCAAATTTTAACCTTCGAACAATTTTAGTTTAGTTAGGTGATAGTTGGTATAATGGCGTTTCGGTATGTAAGAGGCAGCAATTTACTAAAAACAAATTCTCTGTCTCACATCTTGAGCGAATCGCTTAGCGAAAACATTAGCCTTGGCTCAAAAGGCTTTTGAACGTAAATTGTACGTGAAATTCGACAGCAACGATTTTGGGTCGCGAGAATCAGGGGTTGATATCGTGCTTAGAGTACTTGGATTAGTTCCCCGATAGTGAAATGTTATTTAGGCCGCTACTGTTTGCTAAATATATTCAGGCTTTTATTTTATGTGATCCATGTTATTTTACGAGGCTTTGTTTGGTTGAGCTTAAGTGTCGCATTTCTGAATGCTCTAACAAGGTTATGATCCTTTATAGTATTAGGATACAGTTTTGTTTGGATTTTCTGAGACCATTTAGGTCATACAGTGTAATGGGAAATTTATGATGTTGTGTTATGAGTCGGAAATTAGTAGAAGATATTTTTAGATACAAACATTCAGCCTAGCCAGACAACCACTTATTTGGATGGTTAGCATTTGTATCCCAATGCGGTCAGGCTAAGAATAGCTCACATAACCCTTCTTCTCAGAGTATACATGGAGTTTACTGCCTATCTCTTCTCCATATGACCAACCCACTTTGGAACCGTGCACCCAGATCATCATAATGTTTTAAAAGTGCCTGCAAAGGCCAATTTGAAATAAAAACTTTGACTTTGACTCTTCCGTGGGGTGTAGTGTAGAATAAAGTTACTGTAGTTACGGTAACGCGTCTGGTCTGGAAACTACCGAATCTCTGGTTGCCAATACAGGCTACTGTCAGGGGTGGTTATAAAAATACATTCTATGAATACCTTTTGCGGGATTTTAGATGTAGTGAATAGCCAAAGGCAAATAAACAACTTAACGTCATAATAGAGTTTAATTGAATAAAACCGGTGGCTCAAAGTCTCGTTTTTCTAATGTGGTACATGAAATCATGATGTTTACATATTGTTGAGAAGTAATCTTTACGTAAGCCGCAAAGGCTGTCAACCGAAATGGGAAGAAAATCCACTTATAAAGTACCTAAATCTATTTTTAAATCAGCCTGGGGCGTGGTTGTCGTTCCTTTAACAATCAAAATCACAATACAAAACTATTGGCGTATCAACCCGTCATTCATCTCGGTGGGCGTATCTCAGTGTTTACTTTGATCTTTGTACGTCTCGACGAAGCAAATACTTTTATCATTATTTACACAGTGTTCAGTTGCCGTCTACCGAATGCCCATTGTGTGTTTTTTTTTTTTTACTCGGTGGCTCTTAACAAATAAGAAAATATTCGTTATTGTCTTAAGAAGGTCTTTGAGTACGCGTAATGATGCGTGAGTCTTTTCTTCTCTCGAGAGCTATTTTTTTATAGTTCTATGACCCTTAATAGACAGTCTGAAAGGTCTGTCATATTTGCTGCCGTTGACCTGCCATTGGGGTCAAGAGTGAATAGCCATTGGATATAGGAAAATGTTTTCATCTTGATACCTACACATGTTGTGTTTTATTCACAGATGGAATCTTTTTCATCACAGCTGAAATGCTATCGAGAGGTATCTTGAAAATTCTGATCTTTTAAAATTTGACACAGAAAAGCAGTAAGAAAGTAGTCAGTAGTCAAATGTTGACATGTTCCGGTCGCAAGGTGACCCTATTAACACGAACGAACCTGAGATCGAACGCTAATCCTCAGAATTAGTCGGCGAAAGCACTCAAAAAATCGAAAACAGATTTGTGAAATAATTTTTATTCCTCGAAAATAAAACTCATAAATAGCGATACGAATAATACTTTACAAAAATTTTAATGATGCTTTCATTTAAACATTTTATTATAAAGATTTAATATGAATAAGATTTTGACTCGTCGTGCACGCGTCATTAGAAAATAATACCGGGACCATTAAGAATTTGTACAAAAAGCCACCCTCTGTATAAGAGAGAACAAATTGAGACAACTTTAGAATTCACACGGCGGAAGCGAATTTAATTTATCGACATCTCATTCAAAGACGTCTCAGTTGCGTCTAACAACAATTACAGCATTACAAACTACATCAACACTTACCAGAGACCTTAAAATTGAAGACACAGAGTTCAAATTGTCTTGCACCAACAATCGGATAAGTTTGCAAGGGCAGTGCCGAAGTGACAGAACTTAATAGGACTTTAACAAATAGCTAAACATTTTGTAATTCGGGGAACATCTTGAATGCTTAGTTTACTTAACAAAAGATGGGCAGTCTCCCGTTTTGTTCCTCGTCTCGTCCCGGTGACAACATCTGCCCTTTTTTTATGAGACAATACCTGGCGAACTTGAAATAGATATTTGTTCAACTAGCCAGAAAATCGGCAGTCATTGTTTTTTTATAGGTGGTAAATGATTTGTTTGGTCAATGGTATTTGGTATGGTTGCACATTGCACTTTTGATGTAATACTTTAACACTCTTAACTTTTGCGAAAAATATATGTTGATCTTATTATAAATATCTTCAACTTATGATTAATCGCATCAACTCATGTAGTGAGTTTTAGATCGATGAATAAATTACACAAATATTTAGCAACATAGTTTTTTTTTTATTGTATTATGACTTGTCCACCCATTTAAATTGTTATACGATGAACTCGGAAAAAGTTTGACACTCTGGCTAAAGAAGATAAAAAGACAATACAGTGCTCAAATCCTAAAAATATTGCCTCGTCAAACCTATTCACATGAACACAAAATCAGAACATCCCAGTCATAAACATACATAAAAAATATTTATAGCAACTAAAGGTTTTCACAGCACACATAAGCATTGTTTAAGCTTCTAATAACAACACACAGGGATCGTTTAAACAATAAATAAAGGGGGCGATGCAATATCTGTCTCGCGCGCACTGAGTGCAGGCCATTTGCATAGGGACTGAATGCGATGGAACGGCCTCCAGTGGAATTTAATAAAAATATCTTAGCGCATCGCTTAGTGTTTCTTTAATATACAGCCGGGAGTATTACTGAAAACATATTTTCACTACTTCTGTATGGAGATTGGGACTGTGCCCCTGATATAAATGGGCGATATGTTAGGTCGACTGTTTTAAAGTGTTTTAGTGCGGCGCGAAACGGTCGGTTACTGAATCGCCCTTTTGAGCTAGTTTCTGAGGTTTGGTCGCGTATATTTTTGGAAAAGGAAGCGTATTTCTATTAGCGTTTTAGTCACTGCGAGCTTAGTTTTATTGTGATTCAATACCATAGATGGTAGAGTTGGCGAAGCGGTCCAAAGATTGGCTATTGATGTTACGTCTCACGGGTTTGATTCAAGCACATTATGAATATTTTTTTGACCTAAAGATAGTTGTCTCGGGTCGGTCGGGATTTTTAGAGTCAGGATACACGTGATAACATAGTATATATCATATAGGAATCTGATTTAAAAAAGGAAAAGAGCAATAATCAAAATATAAGTAACACAAAATCACATAAATAGGAACACTGTCATGGATGGTAGGCTATTAAAATATTATTGACGATACAGATTGATTTACAAAACCTCTTTCAAAAAACTTCCTTAAAATTCATGAAAAATTCAATCAATCAAATCGAACAGTCGCAGTGGTCTAAAATAAAAAGTGAAAGATTCTGTATAAAAAACTCGTACAAACAAAACAAAATCTTGTTCTGTGCACACTTTATAACTTTATGAGCTACTTAATCTAATTCAAAAGACCCCCCTAATAAGATTTACACACCAATTTACCATCATTCTATTAACTGGACACTTGCTGACTGATGCGGCTAAATGAAACATATCTCTCAGAATTAGCATTCATAAGCCAACTCAGACGACATAAATAACATCTGATATTAGCTTTATTACGTGTGATGTTGGCGATTACTTGCTATGGTATTGTCATCTATGATAATGGCAACGCCCACTTGTACCCGAAGATTGTTTTAGATTACACAGTTAGAATTTACCACGATATAAATGCGGTTTTAGAATTTGACGCCTACTCGTTTTTTCTACGTTTAAGAATATTGTATGAATATATTATGTTAAATTCAAGTCATCTTATAGTATTCAAGTTTTATATTTTGTAAGCGATGAAATTTCGATGGCACTAATCTATAATATAGATTATTAAAACAAAGTGACATATTTGGCGGTTCATTTCATTCATCTATATAGATTCTATATAAATAAAAATGAATCGCCAAATGTGTTGCTAAGCGCATGACTTCCGAACGGCTGCACTTATTTGGCTAATTCTTTTTTTGTTGTGTTTGTAATTGTCAGGAAATTTTTTTTTGGAAAATCTACCTGAATCGTCGGAAATTTGAATGGTATTTTTGTATGACATTTTTTTATTTTGTTCATTAGTAAATTGCACCCGGGGCGGGTCGCTAGTGTGTAATACAAATAACACAGTCCTGAATAATTTTCCTTTACAATATTCATGTATAATCAGAAATAGTCAACACAATTTAATTTCACATTTTTGTAATATCAATTATAGTTATTTCAAACTTTTGAAATGAAACTGTCATGTCAAAATATTAGGGACAGTTAAAATTTGAATAGCTTTCATACAAAATAACAAGATGACAAGTAATGTTGTAGTAAGTAGTATACGTAGATACTATTGACCAACTTGAAACTCGACTATAAATTATTTTGAAAATGTACCCATTCTCTACCAAATTCTATTGAAATACCCGATAAGTCCTCAGACCTCTATCAGAACCACTCTGTATTCGAGAGCCGACTAGTTGTCTAGTTACTTTGAGAATATTGCTATATTCCGTACCCACAAATACGGGTCCCGGTACAGTAAATATCATCTCGATAGATGTGGGATATCTTTGACAACAAGAGAAACTTGGCAAAGGATAAGATGTGTAATATGGGTAAGGCTGCCTCTTTAAACGACTATCTAGTGGCGGATAGTTCATAATATTTTGTAACCATGATTTTTCTACGAGTGTATATATATTTTTTTTTATTGCCTGCCTCACTGGCCTTGCTCATTGGTTAACTGATCTAAGCTTGACTGCTGAGCGTGAGGTCCTAAGTTCGATTCGGTCAGTGTTATGTGATTTGTCTGTAGGTATGGAAATAGCCACATCGGCTATGTTATTTTCGTTTTACATACTATTTCTTAGTTGTTTACTTTCGTCAACACCGACACACTTGTCGTATTCATAAAAGCACGTGACGGCTATACAGGCAAAAAGTAGGTATGTGAATACAAGATTACATCTCTGCTTTATCATTTGTAACGCTGTGTTGTTTTTTGTATGTATACTAATCTTTTTAGTCTAACAAATGCTTTGAAACCGCATTAATAGGGGAGTAACGCCCGGTAGAAACTACGAGTACATCGTCGTATTATCTCATTTGTGTCCGATACTCCCAACTGCAGGACTGTCATAGCTTCTCACATATTATGTATGCCGCTTGTATATTCATGAACTGCGGTATCCTTGATTTCACCTCAGTGTCTCAACGTTTCAGAAGTCCTAAGTTATTATTATTAGTACCTACCATATATTTTATGCATAAAGAGCAGTTGATGATTAGTTGTCCCAGCACCATGTTTTTAACATGAATGTAATGTTACTTTACAATTTTTACCCTGGAATGGATCGCTTGCTAATGTTACCCATGTTGCCTAAAAAACCTTATGGAACTGATAATAATTTTCAAATGTCGTAAAAATCGACTTTAAGAATGGGTTTTGTATGCTTTGAAACATAAATTACTAATTGAACACTCTGTTTATCTTTATTGAAAAATGTTGCTAAATGTTAATATATAATATATTAATAATGCTTGCTTAAATCTTGTTTTGCCCGTAACGAGCGTTTGTGACAATAATAATCATGACATTATTGTCCCGAAAATACTAGAAAGTATTCACATATTCATTTAGGTATATAATTATCCAAACATGAGCACCGCTACGCGACAAGGTTTTATTACAGGCCATAAAAACAAAGACTTTAACTTTGCTAAAGTAAAGAAACTCTAGCGGAAAGTCCCTAAGTAACTATACTTTAAAGTTCTAAAGACGTTTCCACTTTTTACTTAAAAATCGATTGTCCCGGTTATCCGAGCTTATTCAGGCGAGAATCCGCTATAATAATATAACTTCGCTACTGAAGCCAGTTTCGCAGAAAATCGATAGGTTTCTATTAAAAACGTTTTCGTATGAGCTAAACCGTAGGAACGTCCGCTGTATGAAAAATGTGAAATCAAACTAAAATTGCTTGAAACGGTTGGAGCTTAGAGGTGATTCATTCGATTTTATGGCTATTTGAAGCTTTTTTATCGTAATTTTATATCGATTGTGATAAAATATTGTTATATTTTCTTACCCTTGAGTTGTTTTATGCAAGCTTTGTACAGCTATTTTCATTTTGCTTTAATTTTAAATCTTTTTGGGTTTAAATAACAGTTGACCGGTAATCTATAACTACTACTGGTCAGTGAAATTAGACCTAACATTTCGAACTTCCTTACAAATACGGATCCCGACTGTTTGATCGTTGGTGATAAAAATTAATGCCAAAAATAAAATAATTTGAAACGAATCTTAACGACTGAATCGCTGACTTGCAGACTACAAAAATTATGTCGTCTATGATCTACTTTATCGTTTCAATCAATCAGTATACCTTCAATTTTCCGCCCTCTTTTTATATTCGTAACTACTAAATCATCCTCATAATCTGTCTAGCCTTTCCCCAACTACATTGGGGTTGGTTTCCAGTCTTATCGGTTGCGGCTAAATATTATCAGTATTAATTGCAGTAGACACTGATACTCTAAAGATAGATTAGTTGACTATTTTTGGGTTGCTGACACCCGTAATGACTACCATAAATGTTCATATTATGACACCCGGCACTAACTACTTAACGTGCTTTCCGAAGTGTGAAAAATGGTCACCCATCCAAGGACTGGCCGCAGCAAGCGTTGCTTAACCTCGCAGATCAGCCGATCTGCGCTGTACCCATATATCTACAAGCTCCTCGTAACTACTAAAATGGTAAACCATAGCAGCAAAATTAGACCATCATAGCTTGGAAGGTAAGTGAGCACACCATTTTATCAGTTCCTCCATTCATGATACATATTCCCACTGAGTAGTTTCATGAGGTGCGAGTTCTGACTGATTTTCTTCAACATAACCAAGTTTTGGTAATAGGATATTATAACATACGGTCGGATGTTGCTACCCAACAACCTGATCCTTACAACTCCCACGGGAAAATAAGCCGTAACCGATTTATAGTACCTACATTTTGTATTGGGCAAAGAAAAATATTAAATAGTAGGAGAAAAAATACAGCAAATAAATAGTTTCAATATGCGAAGAGCAAAAAGCCAACGTCACACGGTATTCCCAGGCGGTCACCCATCCAAGTACTAACCGCGCCCGATGCTGCTTAACTTCGGTGATCGGACGAGAACCGGTGTATTCAACGTGGTATGGACGTTGGCGATGGTAGTGTTAAATTTATTCATTGTAATCTCGTTGTGTTAGCAAATGAACAAAAATAGTTTATCACATCAATACTTCCGTGTTCATATCGTAATAATATTATTTTTGTACCAAGAAGTTATTCAGTAACGACCGACGCTTACATAAAAATACGACAGAGAAGTAGGGATAAAATTAAAACACTTAATTTTAAAAAAATGATTATAACGATTAAATAAATAAAATTAATGGAAAAAAAAAACAAAATTTAATGAATAATCTTATTAATTTAGAGGACTACCTCGTCAGTCTAGTGCATCCATGCGCGGCTGCTGAGCGTGTTTTTGGGTTAAAACCCAGGTCGAGCAATTGGGGTTTTCTGGAAATTCCCGGCGGGTCGGAATTTGTAATAATTGTATATAGCAAAGCCGTCGCCCCGTATTTCACGAAACTTAATAATGATATCGAGTGAAACGGAGGTATACGGTCATACACTTCTCTTCTCTACCTTACTCTTTGGAGAATACAAGCGTAATGCTATGTTATAATAATAAATATAAAGCTTCGAGTTGATATATTAGGCTGGAATTTAAGTAAACACTCTTTTAAAACACTTGTAAAGAGAGAAGACAAAAAGTCCGCAATTATCGTGTACCTATACTTCCAACCTAGAATCTTTTTAGGTGAAATTATTTGCCGTAGAGAAAATACAATACTTAGCGACTACTTAAACTTACCGTGTTAAGAATACTAAGCTTTTTAAGTAAGCACACTTCAATCACTAATAATATTTATTTAGAAATCGCAACTATTCGTGACATACAGTCGTTAAGTTTAACAAATTCTATCTTACTCCTGAGAGATGATAATTTTACATTTAACTTATAAAACTGAATTTAACAAAATAATACATTTTAGGCCAAAGGCAAATTATCTATCGTCATCCTGCCTTTACAAAAAGAAACCGTCATACCAGGAATATTGGTAACCTTACCTAAATACGATACTTGTTAATACATACATATATTATGAGTCAATGTATCTGGCACTATTGCTGAAGAGGTGTCACAAATTCACGATCTATTTTTGGCAATGGCAGTATTTCCTTGAATCCATTGCCAAAAATAGATCGTGAATTTGTGACACCTCTTCAGCAATAGTGCACAGTAGACTTTATATACTTCGTTCATCAGCTAGTCTCCCGTCAAAGTAGGTCAATACAATATCGACTGCTTGAGTTTCTCCCAGGGGACTTTTTAAAGAGAACAGTGTACCTTCTAAGTTTAAAAAAAATTCTCGCTAAATTGTTAGACGGTTTTACAGCCAGTATGTCCCGAGTACTGCATAAATTACTGTAACCTACATAATTTTACGAAAACGCTTTTATGTTAAGCAAATGCGCTAACATCATTATGATAATTTTTGTTTAGTTTTAATATAATGATCTTGTAAGTGATCTTGTGTAAAGCATATAAGTTATTGGTGTTACCATACTTTCATATGTGTATTTCATCTTAGGAATTTAAAAATCTTCAATCAATTCTGCTGCTAGTGTTGTAAAACACAAACACAACTTAATCTAAATCAACTATTAATTGGAAAATGTGCCAATCGCCCATGATCTTCGTATTATCTTCTGTTACGCAAACTTTATTAACCTTCTCCGCCGTATTTACCAAATATACCTTCAGGTTCTAACTGTAACTTTGTTTACTCCGCAGGGGCTAATAACCTGAATGTTATGCATGCTTATATGATTCGTAAAACTTTATGACATTCTATGATGGTCTTAGTCTTAAACGATCTACAGGGCTTTTCAAAGCAGCAACATTTTAGCATCAAAAGAATAAAGACAAACTCTTTTCACCAACTTCATTTGCAACTGAACAGAATACATACTGAATAGTCACAAAACGATAAAAATCCTGCTCTATGACACAAATAACATACATGCTATTCGAAATTTCGAATGCGTTCGCTCACATGACATCAGCATAAAAGAGCTTTAAAACTGACTATTCTCACTTATTCTAAATGGAATTCTTCTTTGAATATTCTGTGACGAGTTTTCGTACATAATCATTTGAGTACACGTTTTCCTTCGTATTTGTATGACTTAAGTTCGGTCTTCATTATGGCTTAAATTAAGCTAACTTCACTTGATCTATCTTAAGCTATCTTAGAATCTAATGAAATTTGTAGCTCCGCCAAGCTTAACTAGAACAAAGCAGTTTGTTTATTAAAGTATTTCTATTCAGTACTAAAAAACCTAAGTTTTTTAGTACTGAATAGAAATACTATTTGCATTGATATACAAGAGGTAGATTCTAAAATGGAATAGAATTGTATTTTCTCACATAAGTGGCAATTATTCTAACAAATTTATTGTGAACCCAGTCCCTCTCAAAATTAGATCAAGTGACCTAATTGACTTACGAAAAGTCAATATTTTAATCAGATCCGTCGCAACCTGACCCGTGGATGTACATACATTTACGTACGTAAATTTTATTTTAACAGACAAATTGAACATGGAAGTAAATGGTAATGAAATTCGTGGCAACCGAAATTAGTTCCATTGCGAATAACCCATTGAAAGCGCGAAGGGAGACTCCGAAATATAATTTGCAATAAAGTCGGCACATGATTTCTCACCGAGTTCACCCTTGACTACTTTATTACTTTTCTCTGAAGCACAGTCCTTTATAACTTTAATATTTCATTCGTGGATGTACTTCGCTCCTTGTACAGTGCCGATTGTTGAATTTTTTCCGCCATTGTATTGTGCTTCAGGATGACCATACTAAAACGTGTAAACTTTTATCGCTCTTCCTTAACGCAAACGTTGTTGCAAAATGTTTTTCACCACACGTTATACCAAAAACGCAAATAAAAAGCAATATTTTACTATGAATTGGTATTTAATCAAAGTTCTATGCAATGAAGTCACGATACCGAAGGAAAGTCAACACGAAACTCTAATTTGTGTTCGGAACTCAGTTGAGTTTATTTTTTAGCGTCTGTAGTTGGATCGGAGCAAGCTTTTAAATTAACAAAGGCATTCTGTTCAACAGCAGTGCATTTAAAAGTTGCTAAGCGAACTACTGCGTTCGTATTTATTTCCATGCAATTTCCGCGATCTCAAGTTTCATTAGAAAAGCGAAAGTTTGATAGCGTTTCGAGCGCGTTGTGGCGCCGCAGCGATCAGCCCGCTTTACTTGAATAGGCATCCATTTTATTTATGCCTTTTTGTTGTAGAAAACTTACCCTTCATTCCAACATTCACCGAACTCAACTCGTGTATTATCCAATACACAAACTTTATTGTCGAAGAGCTTATTTTTGAAATCAGACGTAGTAGAAGGTGGTAGGGTTTATATTTCATTAAATTAAAATTGCTGGTGACACATTTTTTCCACAGTAATACTGCCTTTCCATACGTGGTTGACGTTTTGAAGGGAAGCCAGAATGCGCTTCTGTTTTGTTTATATAGTTTTATGTATGTTTGCTTCATTATTGCTTAAGTATTATGTTAACATACGGGTTGTTTATTAAATTCTTCTTTATATTTTATCTGCTGCTTTAACTTTATTATTGCTTTGAACTCCGTGTGGTCTTCTGACAAAAAGAAAAGTAACACATAGAGAAATATGTATAAAGGTGACTAAGGTGTTGCCAAGTGATCGATCGTCAACTTGCTATAAATGTTGAGATTGTAACTAAGCAATGTCTTCTCGATATAGGAAAATGTTTAATACTGGATCTTGCATTTACAAATATTAAGATAATATGGCTATCCTTTGCATGTTTTATTACAAATATACCAACAGCATTTCAAACAATTCAAAATCAGTTAATACTAAAAATGATGGACTGTTTATCCCATACCCTATATTTACATACATATCCCCTATATTTACATACATAGTAATTATAATTAAATATCGTGCTAGTATTTCAGCCTCGTGTAAATAGTATGGAATTTGGCAAAATATATCTTTCTCCCCATCATGCCTTGGGTCTCTAACTGGACCGGGAAAACTAGAAATTCTGATAACTAGTGTAACTAAACATCGGTTTCGCCAAAATTTGAAAGGTGTACACAGTATTCAGATTATTAATGACAGACAGATATTTAAAATCGAACAAGTAGATAACTACCTATTTATGGTCACTAGATATAGATGACATTTTCTAAAGAATTGGTGATGGTTTTTAAAGCGTATTCACTGAACGAGATAGATCAGCATCTTTATTTAATAACCCTGTATACAGATACGTATGTTTGACGGTGCCTTACATTTATTATCTTAGTTACAGGGAATGATCAACAAATATCAACCGCTGTTACAGAATTATTCTAATCTTCCAACTAGCAGGTCGATCATGTCTAACATCCAAAACATTACAATCACGAGACCAATCAGCACCCAGATCCTTAACCGGACGTGCTCACATAAATTACTTGCTTGTATGAGTACACCAACATCAACATACTATTACCTCTTCATACAAGTATACGCAAAATCACGACAAAGAACGTGTTACCCAGTCATGTAGCCCTCTATGACGAATCTATCTTAAAAACATTTGCAAACTAAATTGAACCTTATTGCTGAAAGATAAGGTGTTTGGCAGAGAAAATCCGTAATTCTCAGCGTCCCGCTGGGAACAATGTTGGCGGTTATCTCCACATCAGATTGAGATAGCACTGAGGTCAAGTTCGGCACGCGAGCAAATACGAGCGAGTTATGCTAGTTGACGAATATGGTATGAGAGTTACTATAGCAGTTTTGGGAGATGGAATTTGTGATGGGTGACTTAATTGAAGTGTGTTAGAACAAAAATATTTAAGTTCATGGCTATCTATTGTGTACCTAATGTTTAATAGAAAATTTTATGTCAAAATCTGTGTGATATTTATGGACAAACAGAGGATAAATAATGTTAATTTTAAAATGCTCCTAACAGCTCATATAAAAGAAATAGAATGATTGAATGATGTATCAATTTATTATTGATAAATGATAATATGGTAATTCTAATTATGCGAGTATATTATATAATCGTAAGAAAATCATATTGCGCAATACAAATTGAGAAATATGACCTTACGTGAATACACTGCAATACTCGTACTATCAAAAATAGGATTCATAAGAAAATAAATACAATTGGCTTCGTCTTACAGAGCTGAAGCATTCTTTTCGAAATATTAGACTTTTAACTGACATGAATACATAAGCAATTCTGCATCGCGTTCTGTGGTATCCTCGAAAATATTACAAGCACAATTTCGTTCCAATATTCCTCAAATGTCGTAAGAAATACGTTACCATTCCACGTACCGTAATAAAACCGCATCGGCTGCACTTTTCTTTCTATATCGCACCGTGGACAGCATAAGTCTTTTAGAATGTATGGATCATATTTTAGCCCTATCATTGGAATTTTACCTTTGAACAAGAATATTCCATCAAACTCCACGAAGATAAATTGAATTTTCTAAATTACTTTCTTTCAGAACTAACCTCATTATAGAAAGACGAATATGGATGAGTTTTAAGTTTTAATAAAATTTAATCCCTTCATTTAGATAATTAGACTTCGAACTGTTTTATGTATTATTTCAACTAATTTTAGACGAAGTATATTAATATCAATATCACTTCACTTAAAGCCATTTTTATTCGGGTATTATAAGGCAGATCAAACTTCTTGCCAGGTTCGATTATTCAAGAAGGTTCATTGAATAGAGTTGTATGTGAGATTGAACATAGGCAACCTACGGTAGAGGGTATAGAAAGACCCGGCCTTATTCAGTTAGACAGTACATGGTATTCGTGACTTACATTCTGTATAAAACAATTCTCGGACAAAGGTTCTGGTCAGATGCGAGCAACAAAGGAACAATGCGGTCGACGGGAGATGCCTTTGCTTCATTTCGATTGTGGACAGCCCATGTCCATGCGGGACCAAACGAGCATTGGTCTGCACTACAGTTTTATTTTTTATATATGGCGTTCGTCCAGACACCTAGAATATCCGTTTAACCGTGGAATCATTGCAGGTGCAATATGAATTGGATATGTTAATTAATTTTATTTATTTGACTGACACTGTATCAGCTCTGTTTTATCTTTTAAAATAAAGTATGATATGATAAAGTTATGAATACATTTTATTAATTGACTGAAACAAAAATTATTTTACGTTGATCTTCTTCAATAAACAAACGAACTTCGAAGCGTTTTACCTAACTTTTAAGAATGTGAGGAATATTATTTAATTACGCAACGTTTTATAGTACGACAAAATGCAACAATTTAACGTTTCATTTGAATCTATTACAATGAATGTTGTGGCACCCCGTGAGGTAACAAAACTGACGAATCTATTTCGCAAAAGATACAAAGACCTCGTCTTGTTCGCGGGCCACCCGCAAATAATGGGAGCTCGGTCGTAGAACCGTATTGTCTGACCGACGAGACGATGTTGACGATATGACATATTGACTTCTGAGGTCTTGATTTTGCGCAAACTCAATTCACAATTTCTCCTCAAAGCCAACCGGGTCATTCGTCGGTTACATTTTAGTGTCATGGATGTCACATGAATTTCGACCACAAAATTTATGTATTTTGACAGTTTTGTGATAACATAAAATAAAGTTAAATGGTTATTCTGGACAATAGAACTAACGTTTTTAGTGGCAGAAGATTTTATGAATGACTTTCAATAGTGGATATTTCTGTTGTTGGACGTTGGGACTGCAAGAGACATTAAAGCCGAAATTTAAAGATAATACGAGATATTTCGTGTAACAGTTTCACGTATTTTACATTTTATGTTCTGTTCAATAAAATATCCGCATTGCACCCAAAACTAAAAATCGCATTATTACCATGTTGACTCGTGAATTTACCGAGGCTATAAACGAGTGTTGGTGCATATGTGAAGATGAACGTATAAACAACGAGCGTTCAGGGCTTGGAATATCCATTACAATGCAAATTTGGCTCCGTCCTCACAATGAACGAGTTACCTGTCCACACCAACTTTTTGCCTAGTTCGAAGCCCAAAATTGGACTATGACCGAGTTTGGTTACACAGTCAACTGGCGTGTAGTATGTGCCCGCAAATTTTCAACGTGAACTATTTTCAGGATGTAACATCATGACAGTTTTATTAGGAATTAATGGATGTGGGTTTATTGTTAACGGCTTTAGAATCGATAGCGAAGTTGAATATGATGTTATAGTTTCCATTAATTTAATTTTCATTCATTTTTATGTGCACTTTAAATGTATAAAATTTTTCTTTTGCTGTACGGACTCATTTGATTAAACGATAAATAAAATTTACATCTGTGATTAAATGCATCATGAAATGTTCTGTATTGTTCTGAAAGAATTAAAAATACTTTGTTTTTACTTTGCAATTCAAATAATAACAACATAGTATCACGCCTGTAGTGACTGGCGAAATAGGTGAGGTTGAGGTGTATCCTTGTACGCCTTCAACAATAACAAAAGCATAAAATATATTTTTGTTAATTTTGCCGATTTATAACAGATGGCTGGAGTTCATAGTACAATCGAAATTAAAATAGCTGTTGATGATTTAAAATGATAATTTACATACTGAAATAAATGAAGCCACATTTTGACCCAAGCCTACTAATACTGCGTAGAACAATAGGATTAAATGAATTTGTACTACAAAATTGTTGCGAATTTATTACATACAGTGTTTAGTAATCGAATTACGTACAATAGTCTCTCACGAATTTCTCTTCTCAAATTAACCTGGCAGCACCAAATTCGTTTTGACTAATGGCGTTATTAGTCTCGGGGCGTGTGTTCACAACGCGTGCTGTATTACTCTACTGGCTACTAATATTTCTTCGAGGGTATTCGTCCTACTCGAATGCGTTTACAAACGAAATATATTCGACACTCATTTATACACCTTCAATGACTAAGATCTCTTTATACGTATTTCATCATCATCATCATCATCAGCCAGAAGACGTCCACTGCTGAACGAAGGCCTCCCTCAAGGGGGAGTTTGCCATAATCCCCACGCTTGGCAGGCGGCTTGGGGATCGCAGTGGCTCACCGATTAGTGAGAGGACGCTGCTGCCCGTCCTCCGGTGTCTGGCCGCAGTTTTAAGACGTACCCGGGTCGATATACGTATTTAGTGTTTTCTAAATCAGCAGTGTACGAGCATAGGTACTGCCATTTTATTGTTAGTTTGAAGTTAATCATTAATGACGATGGATACTTACTATTATCGCAAGAGAAGCTTGAATAATAAATAAGTCTTGTAATTTTTCCGAAAATACTAATAAATAAGAAAAAGCTAGTTATGTTACTCAAATGCAAACAAGCCTAAACATGAATCAGATACATTTGCAACATTAACCAAAAATCAATTTCCACACTGATTGATAAAAACGAGCGGACCAATTAAATAAATTATTAACACAATAAATTTGATGCGTCAGTTGCATTCAGTACATAAACGCGAGCGCTCCATCATGGGAAGCAAAATTTAATTGCATCGTTACGTCACCGACGTCCCATCAAACATTTATCAATATTGACTAAACTCTTAATATAGCCTAATGGACGATGTGTGGTCAGTGTTCAAACACAGGAACGCGTTTGCCGATGCTTTTAAAACAGAATAAAAAACTGTATGTCCTGATTAATCGATGGTTATAAAGCTACACGGGAAATATTTTTGTGCATCATTAGTTTGATGGTGTGCTCTATCCTCTGATGGCACGTGTTAATATTATGGATTACCTCTCTGTTAAGCTTTCCTGTTTCCATTTATCGTTTATTTGCCTTCTTTGTGAGTCTCACGGGATTTTAGTTGGAATCGCAACATATTTTTGTAAACAGATGGCAGATATGGCGTAAAAATTGAATATCATTCAGATGCATAAAAAAATAATACTGATAAGGCAACAGCATCAGAGTTTTTTTTTTTAAATTAGTTTTTATATTAATATTAATAATATTATGTTGTCTCTTTCCCTACTTGAGTGCCAGGCTCTTGTCGGTGTTAGAATCTCCATCTAATTCTATCCCGTGCATTTTCTTAATTTCCTAGAAAAACAAAATTGTAGTGCCAAAAAAAGAAAACAAAACAGAAATTAATAGTCATAACTAGTTACAATCACTGATAAGTTGATGAACTTATCGTGATTTTTAATTTGATTTATCAAAGAACATTACTAATATTCGTAACCAACCATTACACTAGTCGATAAAGCCACGCTATTCCATACCAAATAATTACAAAAAGAAATGAACATTGCAAGTTTTCTTTCATAAAAAGCTTTTGTGACTTTGTACAATGATCAGCTTCAACTTCTGTCGCTGACTGTTCCTATATTTTCAGTAGAAGCCTTTGTGATAATAACGAAACTGTCTTTAAAAATTGTAAGTTATTTTACCGCAGCAATTCATCGCAGAGCTCTCTTGCCGCTGGTGAATTTCCGTGGTCCCAGACCATTTGGAGGACAAACGTCTGCTGCTCCGCGGCCGAACTTGAATACAGGGAATCGTGTGACTGTCAACTTTTCAAATGTAAGTATTCGGTTAGAATCGTACACGTTTTTGTTACTTTCTTAATATAATTTGTGACCATCGTTTATGTAAATGATGAAGTCTCCAAAAAATGAAATATAAAAAATAGTGTGATTAGTGACGTGTGTAGCTATATTATACTTAACCTACTCATCATCACCAGTTTCAAGTTTTGCTCCTTTTTGTGTTACGTACTGTCTAATATGGCATAGTGTTGTGAAAGAACTTAAACATTGATTATGTTTACAGCTACCACCTACTACAACATTTCCGTTGCTCTGCGACAAGCTATCACAATGTGGTCAAGTTATTTCGGTACAGCTAACCACACCAGGATGCGCGGTAGCTACGTTTGCGCATCCGTCGCACGCAGAAAGATGTTTTCGTATCCTTTGTTAATTGTGGTTTAACTTTCTCGTGTCCTGGCAGTCGAACACTTTAAGGTTCGCAGTGTTGTGAAAGTGACATAAAATTATGTCAAGCGGCAAACCCACCTCTTCCTAAGATCCCAATTCCGTCAATATTTTTGTCATTTCAGTTTTGTTCCTATCCATGAGCATTTTCTTATTTCGTATGAATTGAATCGTTGCGTGCTAAGAACTTCACATACATACTCATACTGCGAGGGAGTTCATGCAATCTCATTTTAATTAAAATGCTTATGTCATTATCTGCTACATCTACATTTAAATATGTTCGTCGTCCATGGAAGAAATGAAACAATACTTTTGAAAGATGATAGCAACTGATGAAATAACATCGACATCATTAAATCCAATATCATTAAAAGTTTTATTGACTTTTAATGTGCTTTAAAAATCGGATAGAATATATATGTGTTTTATGATTTTATTATGTCCGTAATAATAATAGTTTCATGTTTTTATGCGTCATGAATTGTCGTTAATCATTTTAAATTATCCTAAGTGGTTGATATTTGTAAAATAAATAGTCGTTAAAAATTTCAATATGGAACGATATTCCCTTCAGTGGTATTTCAAGCCTTTTATTTCGTTCGTTTAAAAATACTGCAAAAAAGAAAATGTATTTGCTATATTTCGTCACGATGCCAGAAAAAGCCACGAAACGTCAAGAGACTAGTCAAAAATTTGAAAAATCATCTCAATGCTCAAAATACACACGTCAACACTCGAATAAGAAATATGAAGTCGTGACGTTAATTACACGTAGCGGTATGCGCGCGCAAGAAAAATGTTTGTTTATTTTAATGACTGTTAAATCAAAACTAATGTTTATCCTGTCTGTTTGATTGATTGTTTGTAACGTTTCGGACGAGCGACGCGAGCGCATAGGCCTTGGGCTAAAATGGTAGACAGTGCTCATGTGCAAGTACGTTTGTTTGGTTAGAAATGACGGGTAGTTTTGGATTATGTAACGAAATATTGTTGAAGATACTTAGATGATATCATAGGAATATTTTTGCCGACACTTTTTTTTTTAAACTTAGTTTATACCATTAAACAAGAAAATATTTATTCTATTGTCGTGGTCCTACGGCGTTTAGTATTATTGGTGTCAACATAAATAAGTAAGTAGATAGGTAAGTATAATAAATACATTATTATAATGGCAACATGCTGCCACTGCCTATGAATATATTTTCAGACTGAAATATTTTATATTTCATGCTTTTCAGTTTCCTCTTTTAAATTATCGAGTTTTAGTTAGTTTGTGTTTATAAATTTTAAATTTTAGTTAAAAATAAATACGTACGTTTTTTTATGTACCTACCTACCTAATTTCCTGCACATAATCATGAAACAACAGATACATATAGTAGGCAGTCAGATCCATAACTCTTCCTGTCTACCTTATTAGGGTAAAATACTAATAAATTATACGAATATTTATAAAAAAATAATTGCAAAAAGTCAACGTCACGGGGTGTTCCCAGGCGGTCACCCATCCAAGTACTGACCGCGCCCGATGTTGCTTAACTTCGGTGATCGGACGAGAACCGGTGTTTTCAACGTGGTATGGACGTTGACGACAGTTGTACTAAATAAGACAACCAATTTGTACAGATAGTGATGATTCAGTGAAGTCATATTATTTAAATGTAACAATTCGTCGCTGTTTGATACTAGGAGTCCACTACCACTCACGGTGACATAGCTGATTAACCATTTGAAAAGAGAACAGGAGCAACTCTAAATTTCGTAATCTAACTTTAAATAAAATAGAATTTCAATACGTTTGTTATGTCTTACACAGATAAGTATCCCCTATTTTAAAGTAAATCGTCTTATCGAGATAAAAGAAGCTGAATGCTTGAATTTATGTAATTAGAATTAAGTAGGAAGACGCTTGGGCGTAGATTAAGATATAAATTACAACATAAACTGATAAACTATCGACAATTTAAATAAAAATGTTCGTTAATAGATTTAAAATACGAAGCCCGGTTCGAAAAAAATCAAATTGATTTAACGAAAATACTATTTAAATTTCGTATCAATGTGTTGCGTTGTTCATTTACATATTCGTAATTTCTATGCAACTTTGTGAATAAACTAGTAATCTATGGGTGTAAAGTGTTTTTATCTATTAGCATTAGGATGTATATTAAAGGATGGATATTCCTTTACAGATCTAAATAGGCATAGACATAGTTTTAATTTTTTTTTACTGCTCATGTTTAATTGTTTAATATTTAATGGAGATATTTTCGATATTTAGTACCTTTAGAAGTAAAACGAAGTAGTAAATTTTGACTCAAGTTCTATATATCTTATCTTCTTCTTCTTCTTCTTCTTCTATCTTATGTTTATCTTGTCATAGTTTACATATATTCCGTTATAAACAGTTCGTGGAGCTTTATTTTGATATTCAATTTTCTGTATTGGACAACAGAACATCCACATAACTCTTACCTATCTTCTCCACACCATGGACTGCGTGGCCGCAGTGTTGATAAACCTTTATTTAATAAGGCGACTAAACGCATAACTTGAGCGAGATAGTGTCCCCGACACTTGTTTAAGTGTAAACTGCTGTTCTTTTCTGATAAAACGTCACATTTCGATAATTTAGCACGAGACGCGACAGAAAAACTGGTTTTGTGTCGACGTTACATAGATATTTACACAAATACACAAGCATAGCGTTACAGTTGTATAAAAAAGTTGGTTCGAAATTGAACCTTATATTCTAAAACACCAACAAAATTTGGTTGAGACTATTTTTTGGGATAGAAAAGTAGTGAATGGTTAACCGAGATTTAGTCTAGATAAATGATGCAACGCACTAATAACAAACAATAATCAAAAGGTCATGTAGCTTAACAACCTATTTATGCACTTCAAAAAATGTAAATCACAAATTACGATTATTTCGACAATACGATAACGTAACAACTCTATAACACTTCGGAATGAGTTTTTTAACACTTCATTTTAAAAAGAACTTTTGCGAAGCGGGCGCGGGGCGTCTCGTTTGACTTGACAGAATGATAGGTAATGGACAACTTTATTACAGTGTTAACAAGTTTGAAAAAATAAAATATCGGTTCTGCTATTCGGGATTAAAAATACAAATTGGTGTTGTCTCGAAGTTGGATGCTCGCCGCTGGCTAAAAGTCATCGGAGGTGTTAAACCAGCCTTCGATAATTAGGTAATAAATATTTATAAACGTAGTGTTGGCTCGTCACAACGCCCGCTGCACTTTTCTTCATTTTTTGCTCTTTGAACGTCAAAGGAGTTCGTATATCGAACAGCCGACGCGCGTGCTTTGCAAATGTTAGTTCTCCGGTTCTCAATTTTATGATCAACGTATCAACGTATAAGGTTTAATTTACCGTAACAAAAATAACAAGTAAAGTCGTTATGTGTTGTGGTAGAGAGGGTGTGAATAATAACTGGGATACTTATTCGCAACTGCAACAGTAAGGCTGTGCAGATGGGATTTCACAGTTAGCTAGTTAGGTAGGCTAGGCTTAAGGAATATTTTTATTTTTATGGCAGTAGCCAACTTAAATAAAGCAATAACCTGAGGGTGCTATCGTAACAAGAGTAAAGATTTAAATATTACAACCAAGATTATTGGCTATATTTCATATGCAGAATTGCGAGAAAATAGAGGAGAGGTTGTTGAGAAGTGTGAAATAAATTTACCGATGAGGCAGCAAAACATAAAAGTTATTTAAATTTACGTTTATGGATTTATTTATGCAATTTTTATATCCTACGTTACGTGTAATTGTCGATATACATCTATATTTTGAATACCGTCGGCGCGTATCACAGTCCTTTTTTATTTCAGTTTATTAGCTAAACGTAAATTTATGCAACATTTAAGAGCCATTTCCCCGGGTATCATAAATTGATTTTATACAATATAATAACTTCCCATCTCGATAATGAGTTGGTTTTTTTGCTAAGTATATTCTAGAGACTTATTGAGCTATAATTTTATTTTCTTAACATTCCACAAGCCACGTCACGATACATTATTGATCATTAAAATTAAACAATAAATGTCTTAATAAATTAGATGTACAAGTTAGTTTTAGGTCGCTACACTGATGAGAAGCATATTGAGATAGTAAAAGCATTTTATTACGGGAAACATTCCCAGTTTGATTGCGTGTTCTGTTGATTTTCAGATACTAGTGGTTTTCGGTAGGTACATGGAGACATTTGGCTGTGGCCGACTTTGTTTAGATTGGATAAATATAGGTGATATTTATTTTCTTTGAAAACACTAACGCCCCTGTAATGTTAATAGCGTTCTAAGAGAAAATAAACTGCCCGGAAAACTTCGCTGCGTTCACTTTATCAAATTATATTCATGACGTCTAAAAATAAAGATAAGAATAATAAAATACGCCTAATTGTTCCCTAAATTGCACCAGCAACAATAAATTCAAGTGAATTAGGCAAGTCAATTAACAAACAAAAGCAATTAATTAAGCAGATACATTGCAATGATGTCCATAATATAATCCCACACTGGGTCTCATGCTCAAACAAATTCAAATTTTAAAACATGTTCAACGACCAGAACCAACTCCGCCATTACCAGTAAGAGTTACACGATTCGAATTAAATTCCCATTCAAATTTGAACCTTACAAAGTAAAATTAGGATACTGGAAGCTAAATATACTTCTCTCATGCTATCGCAGCTACTTTCTGAGGCAGTCCTCTCCATAAAACCTTCCAATTATTTCCGCTCCCTAGTTATCGGGTCGCATCTTGCATCAATCCACTCGTATTACACAAAAATTTACGAGAATGAGACTTCTTCGGCCGTGATTAACAATAAATTTCCAGTTAACAGCCTGATGTCAGACGGCTGACTCTATCCATACTTTTATAAAGCGAGACACTTCCACAACAGCTGATTTATTGTATTTGTCTTTGTTTTGTGTTTGTCCTCTTATTGTTTTATTTGTTGCCCTTGTTTTTTTAAAGGACCCGTTTATTTTGAGACAATTTCTTTGTGATACCGCCATTGAAACTGCGGTTTTTTGGAGCATAATTATCGCTATCAGAGAAATCTGCTTAAGCGTTATAATTATATATTTTTTTATGTCGTTAAGTTTTATTACTAGGGAGAGTAAAGAGACGCATCTGCTTGATATAACTTGCTTTGTGCAAGCAATTTTTTATTGTATTTAAAATAAAATCTGATTGCGAATCTGGCTTTAATTTATCTTTTATGTTCAGGATAACTATAATATATTATAGAATTTAAATAAATGTAAATAATCCTGATAATCTAATAAAGTTTAATAATATATTTTCGAAGGTTAAGTTTTGATTTCAGCCAGTGGTAATATTAACTAACCAAATAACACAAAATCATTTTTATATAGGTAGGTAACAGATTTCATGAAATCTTCATTAAAACTCCCTTTTATTATGAAGTCCTTATTTTTTATGATTGTTTACAGAAAAAATCTGATCATTACGATCAGATAAAACAATGTTTACCAAGAAGTAACAACAGGCGTACCATAATAAAATCGGGCCAATATTCCTTAACAAGGCAACAAGGGAGCTAATTAAAATTTTAAACCCAATGACCGCTGTAAGATGCGGTAATAAAGTTGTCAAGGAGAGGGCAGTAAACCGACAGTGTGGACATCAGCCAACGGCCATTGTGTAAATCTGTGAGAGATCAGAATTATTATGTCTTAGAATTTAATCGGTAGTTGAGATTGCTTGAAACCTCAATTAAAATTTAAATAAATGTGATAAACAGGCTCACTTTGAAAACTTTTACCATGTACGATAAAGGAAAAATGTTAACTACCAGAGGCACGCGGATTTTGTTGAACCATGAGAAAAATAGACAATGTTGGTATTAAAGAGTTTTGATATTTTCTTCAGTAAAAGTGTAGGTATAGTACCTTATTTGAGTATGTAGTATGTACGCAGCTGGGGCCTAAATGTGCTATCACTAAAGTTGTTATAAAATCGGTGTTGCCCGCGAATTCGTCTGCGCGTATGTTGTATATATTACTGTTTAAATATAAATTTAGTGGTTTAGTCGTGATGAGGTATCAAACAAACAGACAGACGGCATAACATACTTTATAATATTATGGATTGTGTAAAATGATTATTTCACAGGAATTCGCGTGTTTATTTATCTCTTATATGTATTATCGTACATAGGAATGGCAGATGCCGTGGTGGACTAGCCAGTCAACGTTGCTTTCGAGGCTGACTGCCCAAGGTGCACCAGACAATCTCAGGCGTACCCTAAGTTTTAACTACGAATTAATAGGCAACAGCGTTAATCTTGATTATTTATAAACTGATCTAATTCCCGATTTCTAAGTAAGTACCGTATACAAAAAGTCGGCGAATACATTATCATGATTTAATTATTTGATATCTTCTTACATAAACAGCTCGCATTGTCTGGTCCAATCAAAAGGCTTCGAAGTCAATTTAAATCAGGAAACGGACCATTGTTCCAAGACTTAGATAACTAGATGTCCAAGTTCCTAGACATCAATATTAGACTGGAGTATATAAGAACATTTTGTACCCCTTAATTCTCCACTGTCAAAGTTACAGATGTTGAGATTAGTTTGGGAGTATTTCCATTCATCATAGTCTTGATCGTTTGGAGCATCTTTAATAAGAACAGTGCGGCTGCCTGAGAACTTGCGTAGCGCTATTTGCATTCGATTTTGTATCGGTGTATTACATCCTATACCTACTTAAGTAGGATTTGCTGTTTTGATTTAACATTAATTGCTAGCGCGAACCTTAGTAACTAAACTTGTGTTCATTTAGGTAGAAATGCAAGAATTATAGTAACATCCAAACATAGAAAATGCATTCCATTATGATAACATAGAATTCATTTTTCATTATCCATAACATATCACACAAATCAAAATAAAAAACATGGTATATAAATTTACACACAGCTACGCATAAAAAAAAAGAAATACATACAAAAGTCATTTATCAAAACAGAAATAAAATTACGTATTCTCAAAGTAGAGCATGGACGCCATAGAAGCATATTTTATAGTCATCAAACACATCCCATTTACTCGACAACATTAATCATGGACAACACGAACGTCTCTAATTAAACTATATGGAGGCAATTAAAATGTACTAGATGAAATTTTTCATACAAAACATTGTTTCCTGTGGCCAAGTGTGGTGCTAGTCGTGGTTCGGGTCGGCCCCTGCTGTTTCAATTAAATCACTGACAATACTTCGAATGCCTGACCAGTCGATACCAAAACATACCGCTTTTAGTCGTCATTGTAGTTGGATGCGGTCGTTTTGATAGTTTAGAATTTTTAGAATCTAGTTTCGGAGTAAGTTGTGTTAACAAGTTCAATATTTTGCTTCCTGCTACTCATAGATTTACGCGTCAGTATGGAATTGAAGAAAGCATAATCTGAAACATTTTTATTCATATTATTATCTTCGGTCGATGTAGTAGCAGAAGCTTTGGCTATAGTATTTCTTTACTTTCATGTTGTGATTGTCTAGGTAAGAAAAATATTTATTCATTAAGACAGACACGGCCCACGAAACTCAATAGATTTTCTATCTGTCTCTCATTTGTATCACTTGACGAGTTAAGAACAGAACAGGCAGCAACGTCTTTGTGACATAATACTAAAACCAGCGATCCATCTATTGGAAAAGGTTTAAGGAACAACATGATTTCCTTATAATTGAAAAATAAGGAATACCTAACCCTTACTTTTCTGTCAGGATCCGCCTAACAGCATGTAATGAAAAATGAAGTAATATTTAAGTAACATAATTTAGAATATCTAAATCATTTACTCCACAAATAATCTTGTTACGGACCTCACTATACGCATGTGCCGACAGAGCACTGATACCATCTAATCCAGATTTTCTCCACGATTTAATTGATTATTTCATAAAGATTAATATGACTCGTCATACTTGACGGCCCCTGGTATCGAACATAAAAATTGTACCAAACATTCGTCCATGAGTCACGATTAAGAGATCCATTTTAAGAAGACCTATTCCCATCAATTACTTCGAATATTTATCTTCGAAGTCCTAACCATTCAAAGGTCTCTCTGATTTGGCATTGTTAAGTGTTCTTGCTAATAATTTTCAAGTTCAAAGTCGATTCAATTGAGTTGAACCTTCAATTGAGCGGTCGTCTAAGTGTGATACGTATGATTGATATAGGAACACTTAATTGATTTATTCAATTGTTTCAACAGGTTTTGACAGTGACGTAATAGCTAATTTAAGAAAAAAATAAGTGGTGGTGCTGATGTTAGTATAAAAATATTCACCGAGTGACATAACCAGTACAAACCGTCTAAAGTAGGGCATTAGAATGAAACTTATAAATAGTATATAGTTTTAAAAATTTGTATTTATTATACAACGAATGAAAACGATTGAAGCCTAGAGTATTTTCAATAAAATGTATAACATATTAATAAAATATCGAAAACAATAGAAACGACGAACGCCACAGTATTTCACATAGGTACCTAACGTAATTCCAGTTAGTTTAAAACTAAAAGCGATACCAATTAAAGGCAATAAACTCCAACCCAATGTCTATCAAGCGTCCATTATCAAATACTTTCTCAAGGCAATTTTTATCAATTTCACCGGATGTTGGGTCTATAAATCTATTTAGGAGCAAATAACCATAGGTCCTGTGGAATCGTCGATTGTTCTAGATTAACGAACCATATCATTACGCGTAATGAATCGGACACTATGATCTTATCTGCCCATCAATGTCAGTCTAAAATCTATTTAAGAGGCAGTTAGTAAACAGTATGCATGTACTTAAGAGTTATTGTTATGAGCAAGGCTCTATATGCATCGTTATGAAATTAACTGTACTCGCCGGAGTACTTTGATGTTAGTGTTATTGTATGTAATGCGGAAGAAAATTGCGCTTATAATCATAAATCAAAATGTTAAATTACGCTTAAGTAAAATTATTACACTGAAAGTTATCGTTTTTATATGAGGCCAGACATATTTTCCACATACTAAGTACGGTGAAACTTAGTTAATGTTCTTGATATAAAATATGCGATAAGAATAAAATTTAAATCCAGCGGACCAACCATGCATAGCGATGGCCTGACATAAACATAGATCAATATATTCCGCTCACCCCTACTAAACCAAAATACTTTGATACATTAAAATCACCCACAAAATGACAAAAGCAGATGCACTTAGGGCAAATGAATCAAAATTCTTATTGATGCCACCGATGGTGTTGGGGATTCAATCTTTAAACTAGGAAGACGCCCCGACTTTAGGCAGCTGACGAATTTATGGTTGCTGTTTCATTCATTTTGTCGAGTAAATCATTTTAAAGTTTTTTTTGGTCCCTTTCGAGTTAACCCCGTTTACGACTAACCTTGTATACCAATGTGCTTATATATATGCGGTTATAATACAAATAAATAACATTTGATACTTATCAAAGACACCGCTTTGTATCTTTGATTAAGTATATGATGTTGTTTTCATACCCGAACCTTAGTAGTAAATATCTAAAGAAAACAAAGGCTTTTATTCGAATTATTTCAAAAGACAGGAGGTATTAGAGTATACAAAGATATTCCTCGGTTTTTTACATTCTACAATCAACGTCTCCCATAAATTATTCCAATTTCACGTAAATTCGTCTTCATATTAATCTTTACATCTTTACACACGGACATACGGATGCTTGTATTTATTGTATGTAGTAATAAATAGAAGGAGACCGACCCTCCTGGCTGCGTCACAATGTCCTTTCCCTTTATCTAGACATCTACAAGGCACAACACGACATTAAAGGACTACCGACAACACACGCGTGTAAAAACCTTATTGTGTCGTGGACCAATGCTCTTATTTCGATGAGTCAGTGGTTTAGAGATTTCTTTGATTTTTGTTCATTCAATTTATTTTTTTGTCGATGTTTAGTGCGTCATACAGTACGTTTTATCGGTCTTGATGTTTTATTTTTATCAAACTGATTGTTTTTACTTTTTTCATAAAACTCAGTCGGCAAAAATCTTTCGAATCTTAATAATTAGATAACTTATAGGTATGTAAATTATACCTATGGACATAATTATAAATTATCTAAATATTGTGTGAATTACCTGTCAAAATATAACAAGGTAAACGTTATAGACCTAAGCCAATTTAGAAAAGATTAAAAACTTTAAGCCTCAATTAAGTTCAACAGAACCGCTCGAAGAATGGATAAAAAATACGTGATTAACTAATGATTTATCGCTCTTAATAGGTATCAAACCCTTTTCAAACTAAAGACCGTGGTTATCAAAGGCGCTTGAACAAAGTTTTCGGCAACTTTAGTTAGTTCATTATTTATTAAAAGTACTCTAAAAAACTTAAAGCTCACCCTTGTTACTTAAGGCGATTTACGATCGAGAAGACTTTATAAAAACTTTAATGCACCTGTTCGGTCCATTTAGCAGAGGTGACCGCGTTTGAGTGCCGTGTAAAAAACGTATCCACACTATATAAAAGTTCAGAATTTTAGAGGTGCGTTTTTTTCTTTTTTGGTCGAATGCAATGTAGATCAGATAACGCGTTGATTTTTTTATCTACCGCTTAAACGGTCGCTTTCCACGTATCTAGGTTTTGGTTTTTCGGAGGCCTATATCCTACAGATATCGGTATGCTCATGAATATGCGAGCGGTCCTGGGCTGATAATAATATGCTTTTCTAAGGGCTCCTGGAATTGCATAAACGGAAAACATAGACGGTTTATTCTCGAACCATGTAAGTTTAACAAGGTTAGGTAGCTCAGCAGAATTAATAAAGATTAGAATACATAACTTTGAGTACCCCTTACGAGAGCCAGATGAGAAAAATGTGTTTAATACAGAAATTGTAAGCAAGAGGTTAAGAGCCTGCGGATAAGTTATGATATTTGCAACAAAATATTGGGTTTTTTGTTATTGGTGGTACAAACGATACCTAAAATCGATTCTAGTTGAGGTCTTCAGTGATAAAAGAGCTATTGCTGTCTACAGATGTCTACAGCAGTCTCCAGCTCGAACCTAAAAGGTGATCAAGCGATATGATTCAAGCGAAAAGCCTCTAGTATCCCTTCTACCGTGTAGTAGTGTAGTAGTTCTGTTCACAAATAAAAAAAAAAACATATCTCATTTTCCTCTCAACACTCCCACAAATATACTTGGGAATTCAAAAACTTTAGCTGATCACTGATTCGATGACAAACCAGACGGAGTTAGTGATGTGGGTCCTACCAAATTTATGTCAAGCGAGCCGAGATATTGATTACGCTTTGGAGATTTTTAGTCGTAAGTTATAAATTTAATTGATTTAATGGTCAAGATATATCAACACCAGGTTCATCTGCGGCAAATTAATGATGGCGTTTATGTTAATTTTCTTTCTGTTGCTCATTAAATATCTGATTTTGAAACCGCAGAGATTTTTTATTGCTTCTTCATCTTGATTTAAACAGTACCTGCGCCAAATTATTATTATTTACTTATTTTAATGCTGGTATTGATAACTGTTAGGTGTAGTACAACTATTAATTTAGTGTCAGATATAAAAAAAATACATGTGAATAAAAAGAAAATACAGTAGATCTGTCGATCGTGTCTTACCAAATTAAATGAGCTGGACCACCAAATTAATTACACACGTCTAACTTCCTCAGAAGAAAATAATTAACATTAAACGAGCAATAATTCTACCGCCACTCGGCCTTCCCTAATTTGACACTGGACATTATAACCTATAACTGAAACGACGGCGCCAAGACGATATCATATTATCTGGTAACAACAATCTCGAAAATATCGAATGACAAAGAATGGACTGTTTATTACGAAATAACGATCTATCGGCGGCTGTAGACGAAGGCACCCGAAAATAAAACGATGGTTAACCAAACGTATAAAATAACAGAGAAAAAAATTGAAGATTAGAATCGGAGTATTTATGTAAAGGAAACGATGAAGGCGCGCGTTTAGAGGTTAACGATTCCTATCAATTAAGGTTATGGGTCGAGTCAACGAGTCCTGGGTAGACCCCCGCTGCGCCAGGATTTCGCACCTGTCCTTTTCGGTTTGGTTTTTCATGTCAACGGCACCCAGAAGTGGTTACAGGTGCAAAAATTTTGTAGGGTGTTCGTCGAGTTTATTAAAATTGGATATTGATTTTAAGAAGTGAATTTTTTTTAATGATTGCATTTTTTTATTATTTGGAACATGTAATGGCCTTATATGCTAAAATCTCTATTTGTATTTAGCCTATGTATATAGATACCTATTCCATTGCATGTAATAGGTATTTTTTATAATTTCACATAAGTACTAGAATTCTACTGGTGTATTAAAATGCTAAATTGCATATCTATACCAAACGGTGTAGAAAATTTCAAAGCAAATGAATCGAATAATTTACTGTTTAATATTTTATTATTTCATATTTTATCCCCGATAGCCAAAAGTTATGGCTACACTAGTCTCTCAAGTTTTTGTTATTATATTAAAACAAGATCCTTATTTATGGATATGATAATTTTAATAGAAAGTGCCAGTGCCCTACTGCGCACGAGTGGAACAAATTGCTTGCGTGATAGGGAAGTTCTCAAAAACAATTCATTTCGTTAAATATTATTGGTAAAATATTCATTTTATATGGTTACGAAGGAATTTGATTTTTATGTTTACTTAGAAAATGTTGAAAAAACAAAAAGATGTGTTATATTGTATGAGACAATCGTTACATGGTTATGACTCTTTTTATATTTGGTTTTTGATAGTATTTAATTTTGACGCACAGCAGTCAGTGAATTGATTATAATAACTACTTGTTTATACTTCTTTGAAATACAATGAATAATAATTGAAAATTTACTTGACATTTAATTTTATACAATAATTACATTATATATAGGTACCTATGCATGTAATGTAATTATCGTTTATATGACTGGATGCCTTCCTTAAAGAGTGGTCTGATACAGAACGGGATCGTGAGAATGGAGGAAATGGAGGAAGGCCTTTGCCCAGGAGTACGACGAGTTTGGTAGTAATAAATATAAAATACCTATTCAGTTTTCAGTTATTCTCAGTAGCAGCACGGGGTCTGGGACTGTGCCCGGTAGATGGCAATAGGCTCGCCCACAGCATCGGCGAAATGTGGGTGCACAATAGTACACCTCTGTCTAACCTTTCGGGAAATACAGGCGTGATGCTATGTTATGTTTTTATAAGAGTGTCAAAAGTTATTACAAAATCATACCTTAAATAATTTCCGTTCTAATTTAAACTGAGAAATAAAGACAGCAATATTATAATTCCCTTGACAATACGATCGTAATATAAATTAACGAAGTATAAAATATGAATTAACGTTTTATTAATTAACTGCCTCCAACAATTGAAGATGACACTGAATACATAATAATTAAAATGTTATAGTAATGGAAACGCTTTGGAGTGTATTCGATTCCACCCGGTATCTTAATTTGAGTAAACACTCTAGTTAAATGAAGAGACACTAAATAAGTGGATCTTTGATGAGATAACAGTTTTCATTTGGCTCTGTATTTAATTGTGTTTGGTTACTGAAAATAGAATTGAGAGAAGAGAATTTCGCACAGCTATTGATTAATTTGTTTGTTTTGTATCTGAAATTATTAACTATTCTGTTCTTTAAAATAGAGAGAGCTATTCGATTTTGCATTACAGAATAGACCTCCGGAATTATTCCCGTAGGCGTCGTTAGATTTAGATCAGATGGCAAGACCATCTACACAACACAGAAAACAGCTAACTCTAAAATCTAGATACAGTGTAAGACAGTGTGCAGCTTACCTGCAATGCTTTGTTGAACTGCCTCCGTTTAAAACATTTTCGATGCAAAGGGCTTAAGGCCGTTCGCTGTGGAAATCTATGGGAAAGGTTCTCGCCAGTGCCTTGCCCTATAATGACGTGAAAAGACTGATATGACGATGACTTAATGGTGAGAAAAATTATAGTGATCTGATGCAATCTTGGTTTCAGTTTAGGCTCTATTAGAGTTATAATAACAGTGCGCTATTTGAAGTTACGATAATGTTTCGAGGTTTTAGCCTCGTTGTTTGATTCAAATAATTATAAACTAAACTAAAAGTTACTTCATTGGCACGATAAATTTCTATAAAATTTGAAACAACAAATAAATAGCTTTAAAATATAGCGGCTAAGCTTTCAATATTACCGATACTACTAGTCAGAGTTTATAGAACTGATGAAATTGAAAGTAGTAGGTATTTCAGCATTCAAACTTTACGAATCTATGTCAAATAAATTATGAACCAATCAAATAGTTTGTCGAATTTATATTAAAGGGAGAAAGGGTAAGGGAGTATTAGTAATCAAGAAATTAATTCAATGTGGTAAATATTTGAAACATTATTAATTAATTTTATAGGATATAAGGTCATCGCTCTCACCAGTAGATCCATTTATCACCTATTTAGTATGATATTTTTGGCTTATTGCTGACAACGAAAGTTTGTCACTTCGCGTCTCCCTCTCCACTTACATCACCCGTCTATCGAGCCTAAAATTAAAATTGTGTGATTGTGTACACACTTACATATGCACAGCGTCATAATCACTTGTGCCCAGCTCAAACTGGTGGCTGGGGAAATGGGACGCCAAGTGACAATTTATAGTTGTTGAATAATATCACGAAAATGCTGTCCACAAAATATTCTTGGAATCTATTTCTTTTAAATCCCTAAGCCAATGAGCAACATTAGGATATACATTAAATGTCAAAATATCAGTTAGCTGGAAACTTAAAATGAGAGTGAGTTGCTTACTTACTTACTTTGAACAGAAAAGAGTCTAGTAGCCTAACTAATATTGTACTAATACAGAGTCATTCCTTTCAAACAAACGATTTCACAGGAAAAGCCATTCAAAGGTAGTTCATAGCTTAACTAAGTTAACACCTTGTTAAGTATGTTCGTGCCATTACTAGGTTCAACAGGGTCGAACGAGTTTGAATCCAAGTGTGACCTAACAAGCCAGCGCCTTAACAAGGCAATCAAATCTCAGGTCTTGCAATCTGTGGCCGAACTAACCGCAGCTTAGCTGATCATCGAATAAATCGTTTGAACACGACTGACTTACAGCTCTATATTTTATACTTTTAAAGATCACAGACAATCCATTAGATTTTTTCATTTAGATTTCGTCAGCAAAACACGAGACGTAATCTTTCTATCTTTCTGTAAGAGTACAGCAGCTGCCGGCCAAAATCACACAGATTTCTAAAGAACGTATAAGTAAGTACCTAAGTAAAAAATTCTGTTATTTGGTCAAAATATCAGCATTTTGTTATTATTGTTGTTTTATTGTCATTTTAATTGACTGTATATCTACACTATAGCGTATTCTACAGTATTCTATTCTAGTGTTACTTTACATTTCAACTTTTAGACAAATTTTTAATTTTCAGTGCTTTCAGGCTGATGGTGACTTTATATATTTTATATAAGTATAATTTTTGACTTCATCTCTTTTTGACTCTGTAACTTTGCAAAATTAGTATAATAAATAAAAAAACAAAGACCACGATATCACCAAATTCATCAACAGCATATGTAGCTACTACAGGATCAAGTAAAGCCTATTGCACATTCTTAGGCTATTTTGTTGTGCAGGTAAACTTAACCTAGCCCGAATTAAAAATATACTAACTCGCAATTTACTTACTTTTAATATTTTCTTTTGTAGATTAAGCAAGAAAGTTTACAGTTTCAATTAAAACCGCTTTTTTGTTACCACGCTCCGGTTTTGAAAGTTTCCGTTGGTTACTTTGGAGTTCAAACTTCGTTATTTCTCCACTCATAGTTGCAATAAGCTTGACCGAACTTTTTAAGCTTTAATTAATTTTATAAGAGTTTATAATCTTGGTTTAATGACTAATTTAAAGTACTTACTTTGGCTTATTGAAATTGCATAAGTTTATAAGTACTGTCATCGAATATAACGGTATTTGGTTTTTTTACTCAACCTTGATATTGGCAGAACTATCGTCACGTTACGATGGAGCCATTAAATAATAATGGCACCTTGATGCGAGGTGACGGGGCGTAGTGACCCCGCGATGCAGAAGCGTTCCAGGGAGAAGTCATTGTTCCTCATCACCAGCTTGCTTTCATTGGCTGGCTGGAGGGAACACTTACGAGGAACAGGTCTTTCGGCTCTGGTTTGCCTCCATTGGCCGCCCAGAGTGGATTCGTTAGAGCAGAGCTCTATTCGTAGGGTGGGTGCTGCGCGAAACTGGCCAGTAAGTCAGTGATGCCAGACTCTCAGGGAGCAAGTGATCTGAGTTTAAAGTCCAGCGAAGCCTCTTCAACCTTCAGCCGCTCACGTTGCCCCCTTGTTGCGACCCGAAGGGGGTCAAGTTAGTGAGTTGGTTGGAGATTCATAGGTTTCCACAGTTTCAAAAGCTCAAGTAGTTTTCCTCCACATGTTTTGCAATAGTCCTACAAATCCAGGGATTGTCCTTGGGTGCATTTCTATAGTGCATACAGGGATAACCGCTGGCTATGTCACCATAATATTTCTTTAAAGCTGTCTTAACGTGCCATAATAGTAAATAATAAAATATATATATATTTTTTTTTCCTCCACGACTCCTGACCGTTCTTAATTCGATTTTCGGGTCGGATAAAGTGTTATTGGGTTTTTCTGTATAGAAATTCTTAATAATAGCACGGAGTTTTGAACTGTGACCGGTGAATGCCAATAGGCTCGTGCCTTATAACATGGGACTCAAATTAAGTCCCACAATGCCCTTATCGAGTCAGTAAATAACATCATCAGCAAAACGAATAAATACAGAAATGTAGTTACAAGAATTTATCATAAAAAAAGTTTTTCTTACTGAAAGTTGTGTATTCCTTGCTTAGACAATATTAGAAACAAATCCCACATGAAATAGTTGCCTACTTATTTTGATCAAGTTTTAAGGGTCGGTAGTAAATTATCATAATACAGTGTAAGATTTCGTTGAACATTTCAAATATTCACAGCCCCCAGACAACGGTTCCCTCTAAAGAATGTAAGATATTGGAAAACCCATAACGGGACCTTTAATAAAGGATAAGCTGAATAACTTTAGCGTTGTTCTCGATAAATTGTTAATATTTGTAACTTATGTAGAACCTAATATTGTAAATACAATAGAATAAACTTTTCATTAGGTATGCAAGATGTTTTTTGAAATAGCGGTTATTAAATAATTACTGTTTTTTTTAGAAAAAAAAAATCTCTATTATGTATCACAAACCATGAATCTCAGCGTATGATATAAAGATACCTTTTTCTAAATGAACATGATTCTAGTTAAGTTTATTCGTCAAATTTTTGAATCTATTCTGGATCTAATTCACATCTTAATAAAAACAGATATAATAAATAGTAAATTGAGCGTTCTTCTACGTACAGGTTTCAGTGAGATATCTTTTTTATTTTATAAAATTGGATAACTTTATAAAGCAGGCACTCTCATTATAGCATCGTAAGGTACTGGAGTAGTTCGTAGCGCTTGCTGCGATCAGTCCTTGGATGGGTAACCGTCTTCACACATCCAGACCCTCTGTGTAAGGCACGATAGGCAATTCGGTCCGGGTATCATACCTATGAAGGCCGTTACACGTGTCAGCAGCCTAAAAAGTCTGACAACCAGTCTAACCTTAGAGTAGCACTATTTCCCAGTAATTGGGTGACACAGGTCAGATGGCTTTCTCAAAGAAATTCAGTTCAGGTTACCCACATGTATTTTATACTGATATTCAGCCACAATCGGTTGGACTAGAAGCCGACCCTAATGTTGTTAGGAAAAAGCTAGGCAGATAATGAGCTTAGCAAAATATTGTTTATATAATGTTACGTATTCAAGTGCTATTGTTGGCACTGAAAACCTATAATGTGCCAGTTTTACCATATTAGCAAAGTTTATTTTTTGCTTTCCTATAATAATATAGTGACGGGTGTGGAAAGACCTCTTTTCTGCTCAGGTTCCAACTGTAATAATATACTTATATTTTTATATATTCATAGGTATATAAAATTCATGCTCGCACACTATAGAGCAAACGTTCTTCTGTCTGTACCTCTGACACATATTCTTCTAAAAGCATCGTATCTAGAAACTTCGCAATAAAAGGTAAACAGGAAAATAAGGGGAATATAAAATAATAACATTAGTTTTCATATAAATGGAAATATAACGTTGGGTAATAAGCACTTCAACTTCAGCTTCGCAATTGCTTTTTTTACAAATAGACGTTGTTCAGGGGATCGAGTTTATTTACGACATTATTCTTATAATGGCTGCGTAGTACGACCCCTGGGCCCAGTTTTAGCTGAAAACATTCGCATTGCAGCTATGGGACGCATTAAATTTTTAACTTTAGATGCGAAGATCTGTATTGTTGTACTTTTAACTTCTTTGTGTTCATTTATTCATTTTTATAATCAAAGTCGGAAATTGTGTTGTCCTATAATTATTCGTTCATTAAACTTGTTGGTTTTTATATAAGATAGAGCCCTTTCATACTTTGTGATAGAATTTGTAGACCCCATAATACTTAATTATTCATTTAGGAAATATTTTAAAACTAAGGATTGAGAATATTTTTAATCTAATGTTCGAATTAAAATTAATTACATTTTAAACGAACATAACCACCACCACGACACTAATATAGGTTTTATTAAGCTCTAACATACATAACTCTTCAGTAATTGATTGCCAGCTTTATGCTTGGAGTCAGATTAATAAATAATTACTACTTAAGTCTTGGACTTAATCTATTAATAGTCTCCTAATTTATCTTTATTTACTTTGAGTGATTCTAAGTATTTAATCATTTTAATAATAATTACTTAATTCGAGTTACATCAGGTAAATATCTAGTTCTAGTCAAAGAAACTTTATATTAACTTGATAAAACTTTTACGATTTTCCAATTGAGATATTCAAATGTACAGTTTTAAAGCTAATATAGTTTTAAAATACTGATGAAAATCCGACTACAAATGAAAATCTGCTGAGATTTTAAGATTAAGAGCTCAGCAGACTTTCATTTGATGGAAAAGGCATATTTTAATCAAACTACTGACATTGCAGGGTTTAGAACCTTGTTAATCTTACAAAATAGCGTAATAATCTCCTAATAATTGGTAGGTGTCTACAAGAACATACTATGACATTGTAATCAGTGATTCTGACTACCTCATATAAGTTTCGAGCTATTTTTCAATAACAAGTGATCTCCTAATAGGTAAAGAATTCGTCGTCTTTTGTTCCGTCTCAGTTTATATTTAATAATGTAGATCATTTAAAAGTGACACACACCGAGACACTAATACAATTTAGGGCAGTTGATGAAAAATAATCCTATATAGAGAAGGTTAGGTAGCAAGCTGTCCGTCACTGTGTGCCAGACACGGTTGGGCAGCTGCCCAAGATTCTCGCATGGCTCGTTCAGTCGGGCTCGAGCCGATCGCTAGCAAGTCGTTTACTGACAGACTGCGATTGTGATCGAACTCCAGTGGAATGGTGTGATCTATCGATCGGATTCTTCATGGAGATGCTTTCTATACAACATTACTAAGTTGTGCTATTTAACTACTGTAAAGCAACTTTCAGGACGTAATAATGTAGGTACTGAATGTTGCTTTACATAAATTGAAAATCTCTCATATTTATCATCAAATAATGATAAAAATATTTATTAGTAGTTTTTATATATTAAGTATTAGCTTGGTTATCCAGCAGCTAAAAAACAACAACAATTAATTCCATTCTCAACTGACTATGCAGAAGTATTTCAGCCCAATTAATTCATGCACAACATTTTCTGTCAAAAATAAATTAAACGAAATCGTAAAACACAAAACCGCATTCACCGAAAATAATTTCTGAATATAAATTTATACAGTGTGTCACCAAAACCGCAGTAGAACAACAGTTGCCCAGTGTGCCAAATCCGGAGCGTATCTGACAAAACCGTGTCCAAACGGCCAGTTGCATGGACGGCAAAATTAGTGCATAAATCCCAACTACGATTCTGCTGAGATTAGCGTTTGTGATTTTACTTCATGCAGTTTTTGTGAGGCGATTTATTATGTTCTGTAAGTAATTTTATTTGGAATGGTTAAGGCTGCAGATAACTTAATAGCCTTACCTATATAATTTTAATCATTTAGAATTAGTCATTAACTACCTCAAAGGTTAAATGACATGTGCAGCGACCTGGGCTGCTAATCAATTGGATCTATTTAGTGTCATGTTGATTGTTAATAAATATAATATAATGGTTATAGTTTTGCTTGAACTTCTAGTTATTCACTTTTTCTTTTATCTAAAGTTTATGTGATAAATCACTTTAGTCCGCCGAAACTTTCAGACTTATCTGTCCATTACTTGATTAAAGCTCAAACTCACAACCACATTACAATCCGCATAAAATAAAACTTGCAAAATCACACGAACGATCAAAATATTTCAACTTAATTTCGAACAAGCAGACAATTGGAACGAATGTGACTTTTATGAAAGCTATTTATTGCGGATAGCACAGATATTCCTGGTTGCCCGGACATGTCACGAAGTGGACAGGCTGCGCTGTCCACATTTCCACAGCCCCGAGGCGGGAAATAGTCGCGATTTTGTGTTTATTTTAGGTAACGCCTTTTGAATTATTCGGACCACTGGGTAGGCTTATACATAAATTTAAATGTGTTATTATTGGTCTATTAAAGTGTGGTTCACACAGTCTACTTTATAATATGTATGCATTATTTTTGTTTATTGATTGTCATTTTTTCCTTCATTGATTTGACTGTGTAGGTCATATTTTTGTGAAGGTAATTTTACAAAATTTCTGTAAATAAGTGTCACATCAGGAGAATTAGTAATTATATTTCTCATTTTGCCGATTTGATATAATTGTGGCTAATTCGCTTTATCCTATGTAGTATTACTTTATTGTAAATTAGTCACCCAATTCGTAATAAAATAACTTCGCTACTAAATAGTTCCTAGGTTTTTGGTCACAAGGTCTATAATATAATCATTTGTATAACTTTCTGGTACACAGAAGCCATTTTTAACCAAGTCGAAAGATACGGCATTTAGCTAATATGATATAATTTATGCCACTAAGATCATTCGCTTATCTACATGTTGTAAAACATCTCCAAGCTTAGGAGCTCAGCTAAACATTAAAACTGATAAACACCGGTTTCTTTATTTGCTTAATTAGTTAGAATTTTAAATCTTCACTATCTCACGAAAACAGAAGCTACTTCTAACGAAACGAGACGGCAAGCTTCTGCTGTAAACATATATATTTAAATTATTATACAGCTTTAATCTGTCGCTTATCTAAACGCAATAAAATAATTATCTGCAAGCTTGCAAACGCGCTAGACATTCTGGCAAACCCTGTTCGCTTCATTTGCTTAGGTATATCGCTTATCTAAGCGCTGTAAAATATAATAAGTATCCATCTGCAAGCTTGCAAGCTCCGCTAAACATTCAAACTGATACAGCGGCAGTTTACTGTCCAATATCCGGGAGAGTCGTAGTTTCCGGCCACCGAGCCGTCCCACCCATCTGTCGCATGTTGCACTCACCAATATTATAGATTTTATTATACAATAATATTACTTGGATGAATCTGCGTTATCGTTGCTGGATGAGTAAGTTACAATGGTATTTTAGTATAAGGTTAATACTGAATAGGCGTTTGGACTGTTTTTCGTAATGTATTATGTAGGATAGCTAATGTATTATGTAGAATAAGCCAACAGTTAAAGCTGGACTTTCTGATGCCTTCTAGCTTGCTTGAAAATGAAAATATATATTTAATTTATTTTGACGTACTTCCTTATGTGAATAATTAAAAAAAATACTAGCGAAATACACTCTTTCATAATTTTGTCGAAATTAAATAAACTCAATACTCCTTTCGGCGGTCGGGTAAATTTTTTTACATCATCCTACAAATTAATTAGTTTACACAAAGAAAAATTCGCCGCACCTTAATGCAAAGAAAAATAATCCCACAGAATAAATTTCAAATTTTCACGTTCAAAGAATTCACAGTCAATGGTTCACAGGGAACTGCGGTCAATTCTAAAGAATGTTGAATTTTGCTTTCAAACTCATAGAAAATGTTGCAACGGTTGGCGTACGGAAGTGGCGTCTTTGACCGGATATTGAAGGGTAAACTGTGATGCCGCGTTTTTAAAGAAAGGTTCCAGGTTCAGTCAAAGGAAGTCTGTTTCGATCATTAGTAAATTAAAATGTCGATTTTATAAACATAACATAGCATCACGTTTGTATATCCGAAGGGTTAGGCAGAGGTGTACTGTGCACTCACATTGAGCCGATGCCGTTATTAAGTCCCATGTAGTACGAGCCTATTGCCATCAACTGGGCATAGTACCAAAATCGGTGCTGCTACTGAAAATCTCTATGCAGAAAAACCCAATAACACTTTGGTGGACCCGGGAATCGAATGAGTTGATATTTTATTGAGACGGTTGAATGTAGTAGTCACCGTCAGATTTACACGTTTCACCAGTTCATAAAAAAGGACTTGAAGTTTAATTTGTACCGTTTACTATTTCACAGCAGTAATTCTCTGCACTTCGGAGAATGAATTCTCTTTTTGCCCCAGTAAACAAAGTATTCGTTTTTATATTTTTCTGAACGGAAAACACCGGTGCTGAAAATATGAAACAATTCATAACTGAAAAACCGAACGTTCCATTTTCATTTTAAACTTTTGAATCTTTCTCGTATACGGATTTAAAACATTAGTACTTGTCTCTAGTAATTTTTAACCCATTTTGCGCTTGGCTGTAGCGAAATATTATTTGAGCGTTATTCCAGTGACGTCACGTGCATCTGATTCGGGACGTCCCGCCCCGCTGCCCCTTGGGCCATTAATCATTGGGTCTGTCTACGTGTCGACCTGACTGGGCCGACTTTACACTTTGGTACTTACCTATTACTCACATTGTTTGAATACATGGATTGTTGCTGAATAATCAATAGGTGATTGCCCAATTCTAACACTATCGGAGATATATCAGTATACCTACAATATTATACCTCTACCTAACCTTTCAGTAATTACAGGCGTGATGCTATGTTATTAATACGTGGGGAACTTTGATATTCATCTTATCTGAGAATATCGCAGAATTACAGGAGTAAAATTGACCGGTACAGAATTGTTCCAGAGGACGAGATGGAGTCATGTTGGATTGGATAGCGAACTGTCACTCCTTATTAGTACGGTATTGCAGTAATTATGCCTGTCAGTCAAATGTAACGATGTTTTGCTCATCTGTTATGGACATTTTCATTAGTGTGACAATACATTATGTATAACCTAGACATAAATACATTAATTATCTAGCGTGCTCTCTACGTGCCTTTTCTCAGTATGAAAAGGGTTAGGCGTCCATCACGCCGGCCTGGTGCGTATTAGAGGACTACACATATCATCGTCATCGAGAACGTTAAGGAGTCCTCTCAGGTGTGCAGGTTTCGTCGCGATGTTTTCTTTCACCGTTAACGTAAGTGATAATAACATTTTGATCAGCTGAGTTTGAACTTAAACCCTCCTGCGTGAAATCCAACCTTCATTCAGTTTAGGTTCAGCAAATAGAAAGGATGAACTCTTCAAAAATAAATAAAAATACAACCCCATAACAATATCTATTTCATATTATATTTCAGAAAACGAAGTAAACGATTATCCTCAAAGTGGATAGCTTAAACTTTTTCAATCCCCGACACTTTTTTCTTAACCGTGTGTGCTTTTTTTCTTTTCACTGTTATGATATTTATAAGTCTGATGAATAACAACCACGCCCTATTTCGCCTCCCGACCACTTTTGTCCAATTATGATGTAAGGTAATACCAAACAGTAGTTGGATATCAGGTAGCATGCTAGTTTTAATGATTTTTGGCACGGGGCGTTTAAAGGGTCTTTTATTTTAGAATTGTAGGTTAATGCCGAGTAAGAATATCAGTCAGTCAGACACGTTTTTGTTGTGGTTTGCATGTCTGAAGATGTATTTAAATTATTATGATTAATGAATTATGCATTACTTTGTTAACGCTATGCGCCTGCGATAAGGTTATTATGAAGTTATCCTGATTTATGTATAAATAATTTTCTTTTATCCTCGTAAATCCTGTGTTTTTAAACAGGTGTAGTTCTAAAAACCTAATGTACTACAAAATCGAATGTATACTAAGAATAGTGCTTCAGACCGAGGAAAATTCCCGTTGCTGCGATTTTAGAGGTGAAACTTGGTTGTCCATATATTTTTTAGTATGATTAAAATACTTTACACTATATTAAGAAGAAAATACTCAAAAACACACGTTCCTAGTATTAGGCAGTAAGTAGTTAGTTAGTCTTACTATAACATTCCAATTTCAGGTCTGAACTGCTTCTATTAGTTTGTAGGTACTTTATGAAGTACGTTTGGACCTACGAGGTTATACTGTTATATAGGCTACGCCGCCGAAGCCTAGAAAGAGGTGGTTTGACGACCTAGACGCGTACCAGAGGGGCTGGTATGGACATTTGTTAATTAAGCAACAATGTTTGAGAATATTGAAAGTTTACAAATTAAGTACAATTTATTTGAAATTCATTGTATTAAATATCTTTATAATCCGTTATGAAAAGGAACTTCAGAGGAACTAAGGATTTCCGTATCAAAAGGATGTAAAATTAATTAATATCGCAACAAATATGGGAAATTCTAATTAAATTACTGAAGTTACTTTTATGTCAAATATGAATTAATTTTCAAATCATTATAAATTTGTTGAAGAGTCTCTTCTTGGTTTGGTTTGTTTCATGATTTTGACGGCTCTAATTAATTTTATAGATGCTATATGTATAGCAACCTATGCAATTAATACGTGTTATATCAATTGATAATATACGTAAAGTAATCAAAAAGTAATATTTATACATGTCTAGCTAATAATGTATAAAATATAAAAACCTATTTTACAAGTATAATTGTGTATGTGTAAAAGTATAAGTGTTATGAAATTAGAATGTTTAGTAATTTTACGTGATGCGACATACATACATATGTGGTGTTATATTCATTATAAGTAAGCATGTATAATAAACGAAATAACACAAATTAATATCTAGGTACCAAACGTGTCTAATGTGACATCACTGATAATTTCAATTCCTGAAACATCACCATGATTGAATGCGCACGCGATTTGATGCATACGACTCGTCAGTCAGATATGTGTAGCTCTCGCTCGTTCAAAAGTGTGTTTCAAACGTGACATTATAACGTGCCGTAGTGTCACATAAGCCCAGTCTGCTTGCGCCTTTAATCCTTTATCCAGCACGATTTTACTTTTGTTTGACAACGAAATGCAGTTTCAAATATCGTTCTTTTATTGCATGACGCGGCCGCTATCAGTCCATTAATCGACCAGTTTGTCCAAAGTCGGCTAATTGGGGATACGGTCCCCTACACTTTATCCTGCAAAACTGGGCCATGTTTTTCAACCGTAATGAACAATATTCTACCACTGGACATGAAGTCAATGTATCAATACGTTGTTACTACGAATTCTGTAGAAATCTTTTCAGGAATACAGGCGGGAAATGACTTTGGTAAAATTTGGGCCAGTTACCTCAACTAATGAGGCTGACGTCCACCATGACTCCCCTAAACAAGAATAAGAAAGACATGGAGCAGTACAAATACAATTACGAACATAACATTTATCCTTAGGTCTTTTTTTTAATGATACATAGAATGTTCGTAGTAAAGAGGAGTCAGAAATGTACAGACATATTTTTTTTTTTTACTTAACCTTTCAGATTTAAGCATACTATATAGTATTATAAGCATTGGATATTTATTGAATTAACAAAAATATAAAAAATAATATTATGCATAACGATATTATAACAGCTCTACTCAACCAATATCCCAACCGATGCAAAAGTTAACACAACAGGGCCGTGATAAACGATTGACTCAATGACTTGAAAAAGTAACGCCCCAAAACGAGGACCGTGGTCCGACTAACGACGTCCATTATTCGGCGATATCACGAGAACGGCTCGATCGGTGCTTTTCAGTTGCTGCGATTTGGCTCTCGCCTGAAGTGCCGCCCAAATGAGTCTAATTTGAACGAATTGGACGACTCGCGATCAACGCTTCTGTTGTGAATACGGAGGGTACGTGCTGAAAGTTTCTTATACCTTGGACTTGATTTTGTGAAGAAAATTTCGGAAAAAATATTCTTAACTTGGTGCCGGACAATTGGTTGTTGATCACTAGAAAAGTGTTGTAGTTTGACGGTAGTAAAAATAGCAAACATTTTAGGCACCATTTATGATGTTAACTTTTTATCATCTTCATTTTCTTTTTTCAGTCTGACCAATAACTGATTAATAGGAAATGGGAAAATCAAAAATACACAATATGTAATAATAAAATTTGTTTGTCAGTCTGGCTAAAAAAGGTGCCGAATGAAAGATGAAGATTGGGTCCCATGCGCCGCCATCAATCAACTTACTTTAAGTGACGGGAAAGCTCGTCTATATCAATTGTAACCTTTATCGCCGTATTTGTAAGGAAGTTGCCAAATAAATAAATCATATTGCTTTAGGTCATTCATCAAAACACTCGATTTATTTATAGACTCCACGCTTGCTTTTGTTATATTAATTGGTTTTCTGATCTCTTTTACTTAAAATAAGTTTGATGGATCGAGGTCTTACGGTTGTCCTGTTACATTTATAATCCTAACTCTCACAGGAGATTCGGCGAAGTTTTGTTTGTCACGATTAGTTTGGTGAGTAATAGCTTTGCATTTATCACTTTCGGGTTATTACACAGCAAGTATCTCTAAGGCTCAATTATTTAAAAAGATTAATAGAAGATGGTTCTTCATTTCAAATAAAATCTAAATCCTAATAAAACTCAATCCTAAATCAATCAATTCCTAAATCATCATTAATAATTAAGATAACAAAATATCTCCAACCATAATAGAATAAATTACATCAAAACATAACTCCGTCTTTCCAAACATTTTGTTCATCATCTAAGATAACGATTTTATAGAAGCGCGAAGCTTGTCGGGATCGATTTCCGAAACACAATTTCTCAGTGGCACAGAATGGAAGGAGCACAAACGACGAACCTCGTTAGTGCAAAGACGCCGCTCATTGGATTAATTAGTTCCCCGTTCGGAGGAACATACCGGCATACTTTCGTAGCCGGTATATTGCCACCAACTCCAAGAGAACCCTTATTGTTCGAGACGCCTCACATTTTCATGTATATTTTAACTTAGCCGCGTTGCAAAGTCTTCGCAAGTTGCCTGTTACCCCCTTAATCCTTTAACAATGTTAGGAGGAAAGTATTCAGCATGCTCTAAGGAGTTTCCACTTTGTTTAGTATGAATAGTTAATTAAGAATTAATTGAATTTTAAAGTAAATTATGTTATTGTTGTTAATTTTGTATAAGACTTGTTTGGGGGTTACGGAGAGAATTTCTAATTTTAACAAATGTTGGGCTCCTTTTGTGTTTAAAACTTTGTTTTGACAAGACATCTAACTGTCATTTTGGTTCATTTGATGGTACATTCGGAAACAAATGACTTCGACAAGCCACCAAAGCATAATACAAATAGAACGAGAAAAATACGACGAAGAAGTTAAGTCCTAGATTGAAATCAACCGCTTCTCGTCGTCACGAAGATGGGAAGGACGACAATAAATCCAATAATGTCAATTACCAAACGAATGAATGTACAATTATGATACATCACTAGGAGGATCTTTACCTTTACATAAAGAGACAGACGACACGATTGGCGTAGTGGTCAAGCGATTGGCTATGTGTGCTACGTGTTGCGGGTTCGAAGTCCGCACAGAAAAATATTTGTATGGCCTACATATAGTTGTTCTGGGTCTGGTTGTTTGTGCATGTAAATATTTTTTATGTCAACGCACCAACAATACAGAATATTATTCCTAGTGTGAGGAAACTTTTTTTTATATTATATTCACAAACACATATACATCGCGTAGAAACGCGGAGATCAAACCCGTAACCAGTAACGTAGAAAGAAAATTAAAATTATCCACAGCACCAGTCAAGGTACTTGAAGAAATTAGACGGCAATGATCAAAAAGCCGTAATCAGAGAAGGAAATATGATTCGCTCCACTTTTTACCCGACCACGTGTGGATTGTCACAGTGTGTGAAGAATTTCGCACGCCCTGTGACGTCGCCTTTGTCGGCCTATTTTGGATACAAAGAACAAGTGACACATTTGTGACAGAAGGTAGATTTTTTTTTTGAGGATTTTGCGGCACTTCAACATAATTATTAAGATTTTAGAAATAATTGTATAAAATACAGGAAATTATACGTCAAGGTGTGTTCATAAAGTAAGTACTATTTTAATATTATAGATACTATAAACATTTTAAGGAATTATAAACATTATTTCATATTCATTTACCATTGATGTTGTTCAGGACATATTATTTCGATGCCATTGATTGCCACCGAGATTAATATACAATATTAAACAAAAGAAGAACAACCAAAAATGTACAAATATTACCTACCATCATTTGCAATCTATTTTTTTCTTCAGTCAATTTTAAAAGCATTAAACAATATCCTTAGCCATAAATATGTCCCAATAGTCCTGAAATTCTGTCCTATTTATTTAATCTACGACATACGAAAGTAGCTGACACATGGACATCAGTCATTCTGCCGGTCCGTCGCGCGTGACCACAAAAACAGATGCCTAACTCGGTACTCATATAAAAACTGTAAAGGGCAACCGGGTCGTACCGATTGTTAGGAACAAAAGGTCCCGCAGTGACATAACAGGCCATAATTAATATTATTAGCTGTCAACGACAGATGATTCTTATTCTTATATTTCGTGGACACGTTCTTTTATTTGTTCATTTGAGCTAGCGTACTTTTGTTATAGTCTTTGAGTGTGTATAATCTGTGTATAAATCTAGACTTAGTATGTATCTTGTCAAATGACGCCTGTCATTTTCATAATGAAGAGCAAAGGAATTATTTTCTCTTTAGAACGTTTTAACCCGTCACGTGATGAAACGCAGATGTTTATATTTTCCTGGGCGCCGTCTGCTACCGATTAATATATAATTTTACGAATGTTAAATTAGAATATATGTATAAGGATTTTTAATTTCAATATAGTTTTACTTATTTTTTATGAATAGAATGAGTTCTATCAAATAAAATGCAAAGCATTTAAGGATTCTGAGGACACAACAGGTTAAAGCATACGGCAAATTATATTACTTAAAAAACACGACACAAAAGTCCATTTAATTCCGACATTAACTTTTTATCGTCCTTCGTGAAACAGAAACTTTAAAAACAATAGACAAATATCGGGCGACATAATGTGTTTTTAAAAGAATGTCACCATATGGCTGGCAGAGACAATAAAACGCGATAATATCAGTGACAGTTGGTTTCAAGATTACGGGGCTAATTATTGCTTCGAAAATATTTATTTAAATCTTTTGACAACACATTTTAATTCCTACGAGGGATTTTTAATAGTAGGATATATATATACGCGTAGGATAAGAGTGTTTTTATATATATTAAATCAGTTGTCCGTATATTAAGAAATCGACCTTTTTTCTTGCAACTTTTCTTTCCTTTCCAAATTATAATGAGTTTCTGGTTTGACGCGATTTTAAAGGATAAAACATCCAACGCCTTGGTCTTTCGTTACATCGCCCATGGGAACACATTAAGCTAGGCACCCTAACGCTCGATCTTTATGACCGAACGTATCTACATATACCTAGATAGATATATAGAATATTCTTTATTGTACACTAATAAATATTTGGATACAACTTATGTCTTTTTTTTTTTGTATTTTTTTTTGTTACAAACACAATATTCACATACACAAACATCCAGACCCGAAACAATTACCTGTAGATCATACAAATATTTGTTTCGTGCGGGGATCGAACTCGCGACACTTAGCGCAGAAAGCTAATAGCTTAGGTACACACTGCGCCAACCGTGTCGTCAAAAATATACATATCGACTGTGAACTGGCAACATGTCCTATCTCGATTTTATGAGGATTTTACTTGGTTATACCATTCTAAATTATTTCATACCCGGCAGCGCTGGAAAAAGCATATTTTATTTCAATAAAAATTAGAGGCCAAAATCATCAAGGTTCATCACCAAGGTCGAATACATTCAATTTGTACTAACTATCGACCGTGTTGTATGCACGACGCGGTAGATAGTTTCTTCTTAATCCTGTAATGTTGTCAAAAATGAGATAGTACTAGTTGCCAGTTCACAGTCGATATGTTAAGTATGTAAGAATGTCTCTAGTTTGGATCAATTTCTATGATCACAAATTACATTGTTATAATGTTGTCATATCTCATGTTCAACAGGCATCAAATAAACTGTGAACGACACAAATGATCTAAATCTATCAAAATCGAATTGAAAACTGGAAATCACCAGCGAAAACGTATAATTAATATGTTAGTCTATCACTGTAAGCAATAATTGTCTGCGGTTAGGAATATTAAAGTCATTGAACTATTATTCATCTTCCAGATTTTTTGGTCTTATGGTTTTCATATTATATGTATTTGTATAGGTCCAGGGGCTGGATTTCTGCGCTCGCAGCTTTGATTCCCGCATGGAACAAATTTTGTATGACATTAGTTTTATAATCGTTATCGTCTAGAATGTCATTGAGAGATTTATGTCTATAAATGCGCTCAAAACACAGGGAAAAATAATAATATATCATTATCTTCGGATGCTTAGACTATTTTGAGTTAGACATTTAGCGAAAAGAGTTAAAGTAAATGTTTTAAATGATAAAATCGAAAAATATATTTTTGAAGTGAAATCGAAAGAGTTAATGAAGAATATTGCCTCGGGCGGGTCAGTTCCTTACAATTTAAACGTAGTACTGTGATCCTGCTAATCGGAATATTATGTTTCAATTTCTTTACCCGCTAAGCGGAAACATCTTGGGACTTCGATCTAAAAATATAATGCTGCAAATTCTCAAGTAGGTGCATATTATTAAAGAAGTTAAAAGAACATATTGTGAATACGAATACTCATGCTAAGTCTTCATAATGTAATATTCATTTCGCGAATTCTATTTCCGCACTGATCAAATATGTATATGATCTACGGATAGTTGTTTCGGCAGCCCATGTGCTACTGAACTGCCCTGAGGTCGCCACATAAAGGGCCAAGTACTTCGGAAACCCAGGTACCCTCCGGGAAATAGCCAGCAACGTCAAGCGACTGCTGGCATTTCTCGAAGAACTGGGGTGGATCGAATAAACTGATATTATTCCCACCCCGACGCAAAAAATGCGCCTAAGCGTGTATTTGCGGAAAGCAGCCCGTTATACCTATACCTATACCTAGTTGTTTCGGATCAGCATGAGTATGCATTTGAAATGTATGTAAACTATACCCACGATACCAAGAAAATGAAAGTGTGGAGCAATGTAAAAAAAATAAAAAAAAATAGAGTAAGGATACCTATAGATCCAGGTTTGTAGATTACCAATCCATAGCGAAAGGGATTAATTGTAGGTTTTTCAAGATGCTGATGAATACCTCGTTAAAGATCTCAATATATTGTGGTGTGGTAGTGGTAGTAACTGTACGTCACACGAACCACTCAAATATCTGTAAAACATTGGGTCTGCCTAAACCATCAGCAATTTTGCTAGCTAATATAACAAAAGCAATATCAGACACATAAATTACACGTTATTAGATCTAAAACAAGATAAAGTATAAATTGACGTGTCCCTAGACATGCTTGCGAATAAGAACAAGGCATTTTCGGAGCCAGTACATTTTTCAAACAAAAATATTATTCTCTAACTAGAACCTAATAAAAATTCTAGCACAATTTGTTACAATAAACTAGACCTTAGATATAGGCCCACGAATTTCAGTAAGAATAATGTTTGGACTTGCTAGCTTCTTTTTGATATAGCTGCTTTTGTGCTTTGAATACGTGAAGGCTTTATTTATCAAGTTAATCTTGGCGCTTAGACCTAAAGCTTTCTCATTACAGTTGAACAAGAGAGCTTTCCTTAATAGACAATTTTGTGAGCTACATACGAATATTGGAGGCCCAATTTTCTCAGTACACAATAAATTATTGAGCAAACACGTTAAGTTTATGTTCCATAAACATAATTGTGCCTAAGTGAATAAGTAGGACGCATTATTATCTCAAGTATCGTCTTGTTATTTTAGAAGTAATATTAAGTATTCTAGAATATTTTCCACCAACTGGCGAAATAAACAAAATATAGGGAGCCATAAAGTTCATTGGACAGCCAAATCAGTAAAAACTATACGAATGAAAAAAAAAATACTACAAAATAACTTGAGGAATAAAGTCTAAGGACAAAAAAACATTAAAATATCGGTTGTGTTTATAGAATTTTGAACAACATCTGCCAAAATGTTCACTATCAGTACCACTAAACGGGAACACTGTAACTACTTGTACAACAAACACTCCGACTTCTAACGACAAGTCTTCACAAGATCCGTGTAAACAGCTCTAAGTGTTTTCCTATTTCTCTTTGACATTAGTCGACAATCCCGAAAGACGTTCCCTCATGCATACACTCTATGCTCAGAAGGAATGTTTAATTTATTTAGATAGTCTCCCGTTGCGCAAACCTGAAGGCACGAACCTAATTACGTCTGTAATAAATATTCACTAGCGATAAACTCTGTGAATAATTTACGATGGTGTAAACGTTTAATTTCACCACGGATTTGGATATTTGCGCGTGGGATGTTTTCCAATTGAACCGCGGTTGTAGATATTTGTGTAGCTAAGCTGTTTAGGAAAATATGATGTGGAGAGATAAACAGAAATGAGACATTTGATATCTAATCTGAAACTTTTTGATCACAATGATACTACCCTAACTCACTTTGAATATCGTTATAGAAGAGAAAGAGCGTAAGGTGCGAATAAAGTGTTATAGAAATGGATTCATCTAAAAGTTAACCAGAATTAAATTTAAACTTCAATGACATGCGTTAGCAACATCTTGCAAGTAGTAAGAAGTCTAGAGCTAAACGGGCACAAGCATCATCTTTTCACGATATAGGAATAAATTTAAACAAATTCGTAACGAAAGCAATTTCAAATTCTAAACTTGATCCAACTCCACCGCTTGATGCGTACAGAAGTTGTAGAAAACACGTTTCTGATATTAAATACAAGTTAAATAAGGACAGTTTGCGCAAGTATTGTTTGCTCACGTGGATCTCATTTGAGAAACAAGTATAATTCTAAAGAGTTTGAAGCAAATTCCTAAGGAAATTAATTTAATAAATTAGTTATGAAACAACAATACGAAGTTTCGCTTTTACAACTGATGCGAAAAGAATTTTGTTCGTTCATTAGGTACCATCGCTTTCGAGGAATTATTTTTAATATTAAAAATATGTTATAGGTGAACGTCAAACGCAGTTCTGCTTTGAAATTGTGCTAGATACAACAAACGTTAGAAGAAAATTCTCAGAAGAGTAAATCAACTTTAAAAGATGATCAAAGTTTTTGCTTATATTTAAAGACAACTAAAGATAAATATATTTTAAAGTGTTTTCACAGCCCAGAGCACAAAAATTTGCATTAAAAATTTATTATTTATCCAAAAGCAATTTTTTATTTTTTATTTCCGATTAGAATAGTGTGTCTCTACCTACATAAGTATACACACACATACATAGGTACGAAAACCAATTTTGGTAGAATTTCCATAAAAAGCTTGACCAAATCTCGCCCACCGTACTAAATAAATGATGCGTCCTACAAAAATAACAATGCATGGATTCTTATGGTAATGTTGGGACTAGTCACAGAATATTGCAGGGCCGAACCGTAATAGAGGTAAAAATAAAATTTACATTTGAAAACATCAAAACATTGAATCAAACCTAAGTCATCTTAATCTGCGTACTTAATCCTTTGGACATTTCGAATGCGTACGAGATTACTTAACTCTTGTCAAGCGATAACACGGCGGGACCACACATTTATCGTATTCACCTCTAATTAAATCCCTTTATAAAGGCAGGTCCGGTGGGGCATAAGTCAGGTATTGCGAGATAAAGATTAATGCGTTCTTGTCAAATAAATTTACGGTGTTGATAGCGATCCGGCTGCGTTGTCCATTTTGCATGTCGCACTGCTTATTTAGTTCAAACACGCGTATTCTGTATAAGTGAGTTATTGGTGATTATGTTGTTAATGACGTAAGTAATGACGTTGATAAGTAATAAAAATTGGATTTGATACACGTAATATGTAACATAATTATTTAGGGCTGAATGGAATGATTGATGTATGTGCAAGTAAGAAAAATAAAACATTAACATTGTAAACTGTTGAAGATATCTTGCTTTGATCGAGTTTGTCTTTGCTAATGAGCACAATCTCAACACGGGCTAATTCTGGAACACTGCAACAAACATCGAATGCTCGACAAAACAACCGTTTAAAAATCAAAATCGCCAAACTTGTCCGTGATTAGTCCCGGTATGTTTTGTCTCAGATCAAACAAGTTCAACCGAGTTATGCGCCTATACAAACATGCTACCTAATGTGTTTACCTCTAATTTCAAACAAAAGTTGTGCGAACGACCCGACGTCGTATGACACTTTGTCTTTTGGTGTAGTCGTTTTTACTGACGGATTTGGCCTGAACGTAGCCAAGGTTCTTCGGCACAAAAAATGGAGCGGAGCTTATTGGACCCTTGTACGGATTTTTCGCAGTTCATGCAAGCATGAAACAAGTGCTGACCGTACTTGGCTCACATTTTAGGGTATATTTATTGGCAGAATTGCTGTTTTTCCACCTGTTATTTGTACACCTTTTTTTGAAGGACTGCATAAAACACTAGGTTCAACAAAAACATTGCAAAGAACATCGCAGATCACATGATATAATTTAGGTAGGTACTTACCTACTTCATTATATAGGTGATATTAAAAAACTTATCTCTTGTTTTAACAAAGAAGGTCTAATTTGCATTGAAGTATGTAATGCCTAAAAAGAAAACAGTTATAGTGACAGCATTTTTTGCTGTTTATTTAAATAGTTTATGTCTAACTGTTATTGTTAATAATACATTTTCTTTCTTCTTCTCTATGATAGCTAATTGGACCAAAGGGACTTTGACTCATGATACAAATAGATGCTTCGTAAAAATATAAATAAGTATTAGAACTTTTTATTTTTACTAAGTGAAATACAATAAGACTTAAAGTTACTCAGATTATATTTGTATAAGTTTGTTAACTTTGAGTAACTACATTGAATTATAGAGTGGTTGTACCTTTAGACACTCGACTTCAACTATACTGATAAAGATACTTTGATAATTGATTTATGGTTAGGATTATAACTTTCACTAAGTTAGTCTTTTAAGGCAATATTCGTAGTCTACCAAGAGATTTGCCTTCGTAATGTTATTTTGTTGTTTGAATAATATTACTAATGTTCTGTTACTTTAGTTTAACATAAGTTTGTTTCTGTATTATCGAAACAAATATTGTTACTATCAAAAATATATTTATTTTGGCATATTTGAAAGATATCCCAAGCTTAAAATTTGGCTAGTAAGGGATCATAGTATATCAATTGCAAGAGGCTATCAAACTTGCTGCTTTCTAAGCATGGTAATGAACGGCAATATCATAGGCCTATTAAAATCTGTGGACTTTTGAGGAAAATACTTTTTATCATTTATACAACGGGCTCTTTATCATCTGTAAGTATATAAGTTACACTATACTACGATTTTACGTTACTTAATCAGACTACGTAAGGGTTACGGGACTTGCAAACAAAACATTTTCTACTGTGTCTACTTACTTTACGCTACTTGACGGGTTAAGCTTTGCATTACTCCGACACATAAGAACTACCCTTTCAAAAACTTTGCTTAAACAAACCCTGCGTTAACAGAAAGTTGTGGTCAGAAAAAAAGCACTAGAACATTTTAATGTTATTACTTGTGTATTTTTAGTGCGATTTTAAAGAGTTTGGGATCACGGCTCCCCGAGCTGTCTTAAGAGTAAAGTTTGATCAAGTGGGAAACGTTCAGAAAGTTTATACTTACTTTGCCGCAGGAAGTGAGATAAATATTCATGAGACTTAACTCGGGGAAAACTTATTTCCACGTCAGTGTCTGTCCGTCTGTACATTTGTAATGAAACGACTTATAACAGACTGTTATAATACTTTTAATTTGCTTCAACTCTTTAATATTCCGTTGCGGTGTGCGCCTACTTAATTTCGTTGCGTTTTAACTTTTATTATTCTTTATTAGTGTATGCTATGTTAATTGTATAGTGTGACTTTTAAACAGGAGTTGGCGTGATCATTAAAAATGTATTGTGGCGGAATTGGGTAGTTTTGGGTAATTGTATTTTTGGGCAAATGTTCCAGGTAAAGCTGGTATTATATTTTATTTAACCATTCATTTACCTTTGTATTTGAAGGTTCAAAGGAGATTATAGGATGATGATGATGATGATGATGATGATGATGATGAGTAATGACAGTATCAGAATTATGAACAAGAGGAACACCCTCAATAAAACATTGTTTTGTAGATGATCAAATACTTTAACAGACAGAAAGGGTAGAACGTTGATACTAATACTGGCACATTGCTATTAATATGAAAGTTTTTCTAAATATAGGTGACTGCTTCACTGGTCTAGTGGTTGTAGCGCGACTGCTGAGTGTCAGGTCCTGGGTTTGATTAATGTAATGTAATACCGGTTAGGGAAAGGTGTTTTTGGGGTATTCTGTATGGAAATTTTTAGTAGCAGGACCCTATCACATGGCTCAATAACGAAATCAAGAATTTGTGAGTGTACAATAGGACACCTCTACCTAACCCTTCGGGGAATACAGACGAAATTCTATGCAAATTAATATTTTTATAAGTAGTTAATACCAAACAAAAAGTCCCTTAAAAAAAACGAATCTTGGTACAATCGTGATTTACGTTGATCAGTTAAGTTAATAATGTTCACGTAGACATAAAAAAGATACTCTGAAAAAGGAAACTATAATACTTCACTCAGTATTCAGAGTCTAGTAATTAGCTACGGTTTTATATGAATTCTTGTTAAAAGTTATGAGAAACTAGGTATTTCATTTTATCTTAAAGAATATCGTGCTCTACTTTAGTTTAAATAAAAGAATTGAGATAGTCTTGTCTTGTGATTTTAAAATTGTCTCCTAAATGAAAATGAAATGGGGTTCGAAAAAGAGCATATCCGAGGGACGATTTCTAAATTTGTGCGCGTACTGGACATTCAGCTCCATTAAACGATCCTAGAGGACTGGCTCATCAACAGGGCTAGACTAATTCCCATATGAGAGCTCATATATGACGGAAGAAGAATAAAATTCGTAAACAACCGTAATCTAACTCAAATATTTTTGGAATAGAGCTTAATTATGTGTTTTCAACTTCACCAAAGAAGACCGTTCTTTTACATTGAATAATGAACTCTATCATAAGGACTCAAAGTCTATAAAAATAAATCAAGATTTACCGTAAGTATATCGTGCGTAGACCCTATGGCAACAAGACACATTTTGTTAGCCAAGAGGTATTTTACGTCGTTAGCGAGTTCACAGACAACCGCAAGCTTACGTGTGGAAAACTTCCAACTTCAAACAGTGATAAAACATACTTTGCGAGATATTTTCACAACTTTTTAATGTTGCAGGACCCTTAAGTGAAGCTAAGCCCCTTAATGGTAAGTGGGGGGCATGATCCTGATATGATGAAGACGTGAGGCGACTATTACCACTTTTTGTGGTTACTTTTGAAAAAATAACAGGCCACTTGGAATTTGATGCATGACTTGAATAAAATATAGTCAAAAGTTCTTCTGAAATAAAAAAATGTTTCAAGTGAAGCGAGTTCTAATCCGTGAAAAAATAAGGACAGTAATGTTCTCGTCGACAGGTGTCCACTCGGGGTATGCATTTTCATCCAATATTTAATAAGTTTCTACAAAAAACCTCAATTATTTTACTATTACTCACGTGATTTTTCCTGTTGACCTCAACAATAGTACAGATGGCGCATGCGCTCTTCATATCCATAATACTCTAATCCTGTAACAACAACGAGAAAGATATCACTAAATAAAATGTTTACGTCTGCGAATATTGTTTCATAATATTGGCACTTAGAAATTTGTTCAATTTTTATGATACGATCGACATAATCTTATAAAATCTTTGTGAAACATTTTAAAAAAGACCTGTTATACATTTGTACAAATAAAAAACTACACTCGAACGTAGGCATCAACGATGAAGAAAATATTACACTATGTTAAAAATATCAGCGTCATAATACGCTAGAAGCAGTATCTATATACAAATCAATGTATCAGATATCTGTACACAAATAACAATAAACCATCGCTCTTCAAACAAGGTATCAAAGGGCTGGTAAAATGCTACAATAAAAAAGAGACCCTATTTGCATGCACTAAGATCTACATATAATAGTGTGTAGTTTGATTTATAAAAGAGCAGATGAATTCATTTATCTGGTTGAAAACGTCGGCAACGCGAACAAAAATATAACAGAAAAATATAGGTATCATTTTTCAAAGTTCAAAGAGAGAAAATGTGAAGTAATTGCCTTTATGACTCCTTCAAGACGTCCTAGAGTGTCGTAATAAGCACTTCAAAAAGCTTTTTTTTTACATCCCTGTTCCTTTCGTTTCCTTGGCTTTTAGTTTTTCTAACGTAGATAACGTCCTTTTATATTCCATTACAGATCTGCTATTAAGTTAATGGGAATTTTATGATAATTGATATAGGGACCAAAATTGTACGAGAAAGAACGTCAAGACTAATCATCTTTAATATGAACACTAACATGTTGAACGGAGGTGAAGATTCAAAGTCGGATTGTATAAAATAAACATTGCAATACGTGAAAAATTAACTTATAGAATTTAAGGATTTGCATATATTGTCGTTTTTGATACACGATATCGTTTGGTTCCAAAATTAGAAGTAGGGTTAAAATTTGAGCATGAAGGAGGTATGTCTGCCTTATTGCTGACATTACAGTCCCTATCTTCGTTTATTATGTGCCTTTTTCGATATCCACGAGAAGAAAAGGGTGGCCTCATCTTTGCCGATCTTTGTCGCGGATATGAGGATGTGGAATTTAAACTTAAGCTGTTCACCAATGTACAACGTACATTTACTTTGAATCTATCAATAATCCTTCACTTCAACTTCTAGACATGCACTAAATTTTCATGAACCAATATTTAATTTCCTAAAAGCTAGGTATTCGAAATTCAACGTACCGACTACAAAAGCAATTAAAACAGTCATTATAACCATTCAGAAACGGTTTGTATTACATCCAGTATCATAATAAGGGTATCAAAAGCTTCTGTCAAAACGTTTTAACATATCCGCTACTCTGTGCCAAAAACAATTTTATTTTCACCTCGCTAGTGGCTCTCGTTGCAAGAAATACGTACTTTTCAAAGTCATCTGACATAAACTGGCTCTCTTAAACTAAACAGACACCAAGTTTCGGTGTTCGAGCGGGCGAAGCGAGAAACTTTAAGTTTTGTGGCCACGAGTGATGGTTTTTCGTCGATAAGGCTACTAAGCTACGACTTAAATATGATTTATTTCGTTATATTTAAGCAGAAGTTTGTAATCTGTGTTGGATTACTTGTTTTGAATTTGATATTTTATTATGCAAATGTGGGAAATTACAATATACAATATACATCCCATTCCAATGTTAAAAATTACAATATAGAGCTGCTTATAGTCGCCGAGTTTTGAAATACTTTAAGACAAGTGTGTCGAATCCAATGTAGGCGTACAAAATCACTATTTTAGAATACTAAATGATATAATTCACTATACAGCATGAAATCAGTTCAAAAGGTTAAAAAAAATACAGAATTCAATAAATATATATGTACGACAAGCCTTACAAAGTCATAATTTATTCACGTAAAACACTTCCATTTTGGTCCAACTTCAGCATTTACTTTAAACGCACTGAGCAAAAAGAAACATCGGACCAGAAAGTGGTTTTCGCTGTCATTACAGCTCATTTTCCTGAAAAGCTTTCATTGCTTGGATGTTAACTTCCCAACCTCTCAACTATCATTATCTTACACTCACCTGAAAATTTTCTTTAAACGTCCCGATTTTGGTTCGTTGAAGAAAGTTTTAGTACTCCCAGAGCCACCTGAGAGATAACCTTTAAAATCTTGTGATTCAGGATACCAAATTTCAAGGCTGCCTCATTGCTCCTAGTGGTCGTAAATGCGACTGTTGAACATGAGATCTTGGGCTCGATTCCCGGGTCGGGCAGTGTTATTGATTTTTACTATATGAAAATGCTCCGTAGGAGCACGGAGTTTGGAAATGTGCCAGATAGATGGCAATAGGCTCGCCCCCTATTACTTCAATAATGTAACCCAAGGTGTAAAAAAAATGACCAAAAAATTTCTTACATCGCGTGCGCTGCTAAAACTATTGATGATAGAACAAAATAATATACTACGACTTTGCAGAACACATCATTATCTACAAAAAGTGTCGGGACAGCATAGAAAGATATCACGAGTTCTAAAATGTAAGGTATTAGAAAAAAGTCGCGTGGTCGCCGCTCACTCCGCTCGGCTAACTATGCGATGTAGGCGTCACTGGGGTACGGGAGTCAATGTTATAGCACATAGGCTACTTTTTATCCCGGAAAAATGTACGGGTTCGTAAGCCACGCGGGCGAAGCCGCGGGCGGAAGCTAGTGTAAAATAAATTGTTCAACTTGAACACTAATTTTCTCTTCGTCTGTTTTTAATCAAGCTAAATCATCAACAATATGACAACAATTGCATACAACAAAAAAAAATGAAAAATGCCACGTCATATTTTATTAAATTCATTTAATAACAATGGAGTCCAAACAATCTGCCACTATTTTCATTAATAACAGGAATGTAGTGAACGAACGAGCGTGAATAAGAGCGTGGTTGAAACTTAACCACCATTATTCTGCGACTTTGGCACCAAACTCCATAACATGATTAAGGCTGCTGTTCATTGTGGGGTAAACTGTAGCGCATGAAGCGATTTCGTGGTTGTAGCATAAACTTTGATATGAACATACTTATCAATCCAGCTAAATACCTAAATAGTCTTCTTGTTTGTTAGTGTAGCTGAACTTTAGATGCTGATTTTGATGTCTAGGTTGCCCAACTATTATTGGATATAAACATAACATTATTATAATATAGAACCTGTCATACACCTAACATATCACGGCTGTATTCCCCGAAGGGTTAGGCAGAGGTGTACTATTTTTTACCCACATTTCGCCGATGCCGTTATTGAGTCCCATGTAATAGGAGGCAAGCCTATTGCCATCAACCGGGCACAGTTCCAGACTACGTGTTGCTACTGAGAATTTCTGTGGTAGGTAGGTATATACATGCATTCCATAGTTTACCAATGTAACATGACAGTATTTTTTTTAAATATAAATTTTGGCAATAGAGCTGATGACGACTTGGCAAAATAGTCGTCATCATCATCGTATAACTGTCTAATGTTAGAGCTTTTTGCCGTTCTCTGTGTTCTGGAATCTATCTACATCTAAGCGAAGACTTAAGAAAAGTTTCTTAAGTCTTCGCTTTTTCTTCAGTATTTAATTTGGTTATTAGAGGTTTTCTTAAACTTCGAATAACGATATAATAAAAACAGTTGAAGGCCTTTGCCCAACAATGGGACACTCAATGCTTAATCATTATTTTTAACCTGCAAAAGAAAATATAAACACTTTGTCTCGCTACCTCTTATCACTGAATTACAACTCTTAGCACATCGGTTGTAGGCTTTAGGGTGGTATTAAGGTCGGGCTAGCTTCCAACGTCTTGCATTGGGTAGTTCACGATGTACAACGTTTAATTTATACCCGCCCATATAAATATCTCCGGCCGTTATGATATGTGGCTCTAGACCGCACGCTGAATTGCACATTACAACACGCAGTCTATTAAAATAATTAATTTTGACCCAAATATTTGAAGCGGTTTGAATTATTAATATTGTTATACACATCCTTTATCAGGTTATGTTAGGTGTTTGTCACTTTGAATGTGTTCAGAGAATTTTCCTTTGATGGCTTGTGTCTCTTTTAGCGTGAAATGTTGTTTCCTCACGTTGATGAGTTTAATAATACATTTCAAGTTCCTTGTGTCCTTTTAATAAAAGCGCAGGTATGACTTCCTGGTAACTAAGAAGTGTTCAAGTAGAATGAAGCCGTCCAAGAGTAAATGAATAATAAGAAAGGCAGTATTTTCCTGTAAAAAGAAATTGTATGCGACAGTCAAAAGTTTTCTGTCGATTGCTTTTTATAGTTATTACCTATATATATAACTAGCTTCCGCGCCCTGCTTCGCCCGCGTGGTTTACGAACCCGTACATTTTCCCGGGATAAAAAGTAGCCTATGTGCTATTCCAGACTATAATCTATCTCTGTGCCAAGTTTCATCCAGATCCGTTCAGCCGTTTGGGCGTGAAAGAGTAACAAAGATCCATCCATCCATCCATCCATCCATCCATCCATCCTCAAACTTTCACATTTATAATATTAGTAGGATAGGAAGTAGGATGGTAGGATAGGATTTTAAGAGCATTATTTTTGTGATTGTTTTGAAACACTTTCTTTTTTGTACATATGAAATCATTCTTTTTATTTCCGACATTCTATATTCAAACAGCTATATCACAAACGCAAGCCAGATATTTACAAAGTGTTTCTGTATAGTGTTAACGGCTTTTGGCAAGCATTCGCCGTGAGTGGACCATGAAATCTAAACAATAAACAAACTGTTTCCTGCGGGATAATATACATGGGCTGCAGAACTGCAGAATATAAACGTTTTGAACACCCTAAAGGGAAGATTTGTGTGATGAAGAAGGATAATGATTATAATATTATAGTTAAGGGTTGACACGTTACAAACACAGTGTTACATGCTTTCCAAAATTACGTTAGTGTGTGAACTTGATTAGAATGTTTTTTTTTAGCTATAATTTTTTTTCTTGTGATTTTCTGTGTTATTTGAATAGTTTAGTACGTCTAATTATAAAGTTCGTACGTTTAATTAGTCAACGTGTGGGTTATCACGATAATATTATATTTGCATATCTGATGAAACGATGAAAAAGATAAATCACATACACATAATCATTTCTATTTTACTCCCAGTTATGCAAGGAAGTTTTATACAATATTATATAAATCTGATCACTTCTTTGAATAAATAAATTCTATACAAAAACGTAAATTCGATTCTAAAGGCAAATTTCAATAATGTTCTTTATTCTCAAATCAAAAATCAAAAAGCTATCGAAACCTCGAACTTTTCCAATAAAAAATAGTAATCATCTCCAAAACTTTTCAACAAGAATTACTTCTACGCTCCAAACGAAGCAAATGCTGCCGCCATTCCAACAAAGAGTAATATTCGAAACTCGAATCAAAAATCGAAACATTCATCAGAAACTGTGACCTTTTCCAATAAAAATATCCGGCACAAAACAATAGTGTTTCCCCCCGATCAAGTTTGATACTTGGAATTCACAGTAGCGACAGGTGTTTTTTACGACCACCCGGTGATTTAGCGCTTGAGGATTCGCCATTAATCCCGTTTGGATAGACACGAATAGAAACAATACAAACATTGCGTTAACAAAGTGTTGTTTTGAAATAACGAATGCTACTGTGATTTATAACTCTGTAACAGTTCCAATATTAAAATCGATGTTCATATTGAAGCAGAACTGACTTTATTGATATCACGACAATTAGAAATATTTGGAAATAATTTATTGTAAGTGCAACGTTACTGTTATTGTTAGCCTGTCACAACCCACCGCTGGGCAAAGGTAGGCCTTTGATTTCCAGACCGTTCTGTTCTGTGCCAAAGATGACCAGTCTTTTCCAAATGTGTCCAGTTCGTCCCACCATCTCTTTCGCGGTCTACACCGTCGCCGTTTTTTGTGTTAGGGCTCCATTGCGTGGTTATTTTGGCCCACAGCTCAGACGACATAGGGTAGACGTGGCCAGCCCAATCCCAGTGCAACGTGCAGTAATTAAATAATTAAGACCGCTAAAAACAAACTATTCAACTGTGAATCCTACTTCCTATCCTATTATAATCCTACTAATATTATAAATGCGAAAGTTTGTGAGGATGGATGGATGGATGGATCTTTGTTGCTCTTTCACGCCATAACGGCTGAACGGATCTGGATAAAATTTGGCACAGATATAGATTATAGTCTGGAATAGCACATAGGCTACTTTTATCCTGGAAAAATATACGGGTTCGTAAACCACACGGGCGAAGCCGCGAGCGGAAGCTAGTGTAATATAAAACAAATACGAAAGAAAGTGTTGGCTAATAACACAAAACCGAAAGTTTCACAAACGACGAAGAACTTGAATCCACGTGAAGATCCACAAATTGGGAGACATAAGCTTACAATCCGGAAGGCAATGACGTTCAAAGTTCTTTTAATGGGACTTTCCTTAAAACAAATTGGCTGTTAAAACAGAAATTCCCTCGAACAATCTTAAAACAAGATTTCCAGAAAAGTACACATGAGTTATTCACGCCTTGACATGTTTAAGTCACTTACGATGTATGAGTGACATTATGGAATCAGCACATCGAGGCAAACAAGACCGAAAGCACGTTCTGGTATAATTGAAATAAAAAAATAAAAATGTCGATGGTGACTTTAAATTCTGTTAGAATTTGTTCCCCATTTCCGAAAGCTGTGAGGAATGTCTTACTAAGATATTTGCTAAAAGCGTTTGTTAACACGATAGCGGCATGCTTCTGATAGCAACAAAAAGCTTTAGCAGCGTTCTAGTGGTTTTCAGAGATGTCTGGATATATTTTGTGGCAGTACATGCATCGCGAATACCCCTTCAGACGTGCAGGGATCTCTAACGAGACGGTAAAAGCATATTCTAAAACGACGACGAAATATAAGTGTCTAAGATGGGGAGAGTGGGGGGGCGTTACATATTTTTCATAAAGATGATATAGTTCACGTGGAAGAAGTATACATATTTCCTACATTATTTATTTCTATGAGCCCTACAACTGTACATTTATAGATTTTTCTAGGTGAAACAGGTTATTCCAAAGTTAAAGATTAAAACACCTCAGACTAAAGAGTCTTTTCCGTACCTAAATATAATTTTCAATAACTAAGTTCAAACATCTAAAATAAGTTATTAGAAGAATTCTTTGTTAAGAAAAATTTTATCAGTACAAAGTTATTATCAAAGGAAAAGGTACTAGGAAAGATGAGATACGGTTCGAGGAAAAAAGCTGCCATTTAAGCCGCGGAACCCTAGAAGCTCGCAGACATCCAGCCCGTCGTTAGCCTGACATTTCCTGCAAAAAACCTTCGGCAACAAATAAGGAGAATTTTAATAAAAGCCGCCGATGCGAATCGAAACAGTCACACTTCGGATTTCATTGCTGTAGCGACAAAACGAACATCAGAACATTGTGTTAAGTCGCGCTATGTAACTCGTGAGCGATGTCTTTTGTTTTTATAGGCTAAAAGCGTTTGTAGATTCTATTTTTGTTTAGCTTTATACCAAAATGCATGCAAATGGGACGGCAAACTGTTGTGTATACGGTTTTAAACCTAAAGTATTTACGTTCGTAGTTTCTAGTTGTAGTTTGTTCTTGTTTCCCTTGTGTCCCTAAAAATACGGACGCAATAGGCACAGATTTATATTATGTAACAGCACGTTTACGCCCACAATCATCTAGAATTATACAGTACCAGAGCTTTCCTAGGATTTAGAACTCACTTTATCATGGAACATTCATTTTATTAAATTTCTAAAATGTTCTTCCTCAAAAAGCTATTTTGTCAAAACTGTAATAGAACTATCCTGCGACGAATGATACAAGTATAACTACAGCGTATCGATACCTATGATTATCTAATAACAATATTTGCGAATTTTAGTTTACATTGTCTAACCCATTTTTACTCACAAAAAGCTACAAAGGTTTGCAAAGGGCGATGCACACTGAAAGAAATAAAAGGAGTGCGAACCCGCGGCGACGTACATAATTGTCTCGTGTCTTGTTCGTGTTGCATCCGACGCGTGGTGTCCGAGTGATTGTTGTTGCCCAATGGGCGCTGGTTGTTGGTTTAACAACCATTAGAAAAAATAATGTTGTGAATGTTAAACATGATGTTTGTTTTATTGACAGAATTTAGGGATGGTCGCGAATAATCAGTCTCTGAGGCTGTAGGTGAACGAAAAGAAGGAAGCATTTATCTGCATTGCAGAAAAATAAAATACTTGGTACCTACTTGCTCCTAAATTACCAAATAAGACAGGCTGTCATGAATTTTCCACTTTGAATTTCACTTCAGTTATTTTAACGTAAATGGAAAAGAAAATTCAACGTTAACATGACACGAAAGACAAGAATGAAAAAAAAAAATTAAAAAGGGTTGAACTAAAAACGTTTGTTGTTATCAAATAGAATACGGTCTACTGCACAGAACTATCACTTGAAATATCCATTGCCTGTTAAAAAGTTATTTTTAAAATGTTTGTGACTTCTTATTTATGTTGCTTTCGGCCATTCAAAGATAATTTTATATAGTAAAAACCAAACATTATAATCATTCCATTACAAATCAAATCTCTAACTGAATACAAAAATTTTAAATTACACACAAACTCTCCACAAGTTCTTTCACGCTGCTAAAACCTCCTAATGGATGCGCGTCAACACTTTTACATTTCGAGTTAGTAGCGACAAGAGGCTCAGCCGGCGGCATTAATAACTCAGCTGTCTTCGCATTGTTGCCAATGAAGGATTCAGTGCAAGTGTAAACGGACCCTAAACAAAAACGATTGTATATACAGTGAAGTGTCCTCTACATACAATGGGACATCGATTACTTGGCGGTGAAAGTAATTGGCATGTAAATGGTGCTAAGAAAGTGCGAGTGGATGCAAGTAGTGGTTATACTGAAGAGCTTGTGAGGTAATATTGAGTCATTGTGCTTATTGAGAGATATGAAAGTATCGCTGTCTGTATAGTTTGCAGCTATAGAGACATGTTAAAAATATTCATTGAAGATTTGGATTACACAAAGCACACTTAATAACAAAAATTGAGCCCATAAATATCTCCGTAACTAAAGTCTACTTGTATATGAATCTATGCAATCGTATCTGTTCAATGCTTGTTGAAAATCGATTTAGAATATTAGAATAATTGTGCAAAAAACACGAAACCACGTATAAAAAAGAAGATGGAACTCATTTTTATCAAAGTCAAATATAATGAATCTGGTAATGCATTAGAATATTGAATGTTATTTCTTAAACTTGTAAACCAAAGGAGTACGAATAATGAGCCTCAACCACAAGTTACAATCTTTGCGGTGTTAATACAACATGGAGGCGTGAGAAAAAAAAACATACATAACATTACACTAATCATAATAGATACTGACCAAAATACAATTCTACAGACCCGATACCTTCAGCTCAACACGTTCCACAATACAATAACCTAAATATGCTAATAGGCTTACGGATACAATGAGTCCACATTGCCAACCGTTCTGCCTAACTGTATTCACTGATTGATGGAGCTCTTGACATTCGAAACAATGCACAAAACATCGATACATCGACCGTGATGACCCTAGATTATATGATAGCGGGTAAGTCACAACATTTTGATGATAGCTCATTGAATATAATGAGATATAGCCAGTAACCGTTAGCTGGGCTTTAGGGCAATCAATTAACACCTACTTGGCGCGACCAGTTTTCCAAACTTCAATTGGAATCGAAACACGTCGTACTGACTAGTGTAATTTATATGTAATTTATCATGTACAGTTAGAGTCAGAAGATGTTAAATTGATATCAAATGCCCAATTTTTAAATTGAATCTATGAGAATGAGGGACGCTTTCGTAAGTAGGCTGGGCCAGTCTCTATCATTACTTCAAATCAAAGTTGTAATTGTGATTATTTTACACTCACGTAACTTGTCACCTAATACATGGTTTTATTGACTTGCCCAACATAAAAATCTTAGATTCTTAGGAATTATTAGCGGGTCTAATAATATTTAACAGGAAAAGCAAAATAGTACAATTGATGATAAGAACAGTTCGTGTTTAGATAGAGGCACTCTGCATTTAGTAACGTCCTACATATTAGTTTTATAACAGGTTTCAAGAACCAAAGTTATTAGATACACACAAAATCGATTCGTTTTACAAATTCTTTTTTAAAAAAACGCGATGCATTTGCGCATGGTAGCTTCGCCGCGGCAAAAACAGAGGTGAACAAGATATTTGCGTTTATTTGAACACGACAAGCCATGTAAAAATGGTGAAGGCAAAAACTTGGACACTCCTGGATCATGATACCGCAGGAGTTCGCGGAATGTTGATGTAACATGGTTTAAGGATCCGCTAGTCCTATGTAAGACTATTATGTAGATGTAAAGGTCGCATCGCATTTGATACGTCCAAAAAGGGGATGAGGAATTGTAATCAAGCGGCTGGTTGCATGAGTAATACAGGGAAGAAATGAATAATTTTTGAAGCAAATGAATTGAATCCTGAATTTGATGACAACTAACAAATGAAATGCCAAAATTTTGAACGCGAACATGACTAATTCTTTTTCTTCAGAACATCACTTTTTTCCTAACCTTTTTTTCATAGGTATGTGCTAATCTGATTTAAACCTATGTGTCGACACTCATTAATAATATTCTTACAATCGTACATACAGATGTTTATACTAACAAGCCAATAGCATTGCTCAGAGAAATCTTAGAAGCAAACTTTATGATAGCCATATTATTATCAACACTGTCAGTATATTTTCGCGTAATGCATCGTAAACGTATTGTTTGCCCAAAAAAACCTTTGTTTTCGAAAGTAAAGGTTCCGTATACAAGAATAAGCTACCGCTTGTAATAAAATTTTGATGGAATAGCTGATGGAATATATGGGAGAGCATAAAAGGTACCAGAGAATTCCATCGTCTATGGCTTATTGACACATGTTATTCTCCCTGATGCGATCATAAAACCAACCAATCTTATCTCGTTGGATGATGTTTTGATAAAATGTGCTTTGAAGAATGCCCGACACAGGTTTCAAACAAGTGCTACAGATAATAAGGTGTTTTAAAGTGCTGAAAGTAGTTTCTAAGCGTTCAACGTTCTGATATAATGAAGATGATTCGTTTCTTTTATCTTACAAATTGTACGTTCTATATTTTCCTTGGTAAAATAATAAAACCAGATATATAGAATCTGAAATAACAAAGGAGGTCTTTAAATTCGACATTGATGGATCCGAAGAAGGCGTTATCTGTACAATTTTTCACATTTTTGTGAACCCCAGCTAGAAGGATCGTTGACGGGCGGAAACCAACTATTCAGGTACTATCTAACCGAATCTCAAGATTTTATGTCGGCAATACATTACTGTCTCCGCTGACAGAACCACATTCCTGATAATATGGTGAGATTTCTTAAATATTACCTTAATTACAAGTGATATCGATCGGCATTCGTTTCATCATTCCTTTATCTTGTTACGTCGTTAGTAACTATTGAAATATTCCGAACATTAACATAGAATTTCCTAAAATTTTCGGTTTAAACGGAGGCTATTGAATTTCGTGTCAAGTTGCCACAATTATGAGATTCTCTGACCGCGTAATGGTCACACGGGATAGTGTTAAACGTTATAGTTATAGCACGGAATTTTACTTCTAAAGCAGGGACGGGTGAAATAAAATGTCTTTTTTATATTTCTGTAAACATCCTAAGGTTTGGATATATCAAAATCAATTCATCCAATGTTTCAAATTGAGTCAATAGCTCTGCTAAACACGAAATGACGATTTTATCGCAAACTTAAGAACTTAAAAATATATGTACAACAAAAACGTTGAAGTTGCACACAGTTATAAATTAATGACGACATTTTTGGATACAAGGTGAAAAAGTACCCCATCAAAAATTCATCATCATCATCATCATCAGCCAGAAGACGTCCACTGCTGAACGAAGGCCTCCCCCAAGTGGGGGGGGTTGCCATAATCCCCACGCTTGGCAGGCGGCTTGGGGATCGCAGTGGCTCACCGATTAGTGAGAGGACGCTGCTGCCCGTCCTCCGGTGTCTGGTCGCAGTTTTAAGACGTACCCGGGTCGTAATCAAAAATTCACCTCATGGCTATCTTCTTCTCTGGTGGGACGTGTAATATTGTATTGCAAGCACTTAATAACACATAATTACACATCATTGATATATTGCTATAAACAGATATCAAATTAACAAGAAACTGCACACCCAAACAGTAATTTATGTCTGACAAATATTTATTCGTAACAACGAAAAGCCGCAAATTGAGTGAAACAAACCGAGCCTGTCGCAATAAAACGAAAGTAATAAATTACAGGGTCTTCCGAGACTTCATAACTTCACTTAATTGAAGTACAAACATTTGCAAATTGGCGACTTCAAATACATAAATCAATCGTGTAAAAACAGCAGTCATTATTCTCCCCAGCTTGTCGAGTATAATATCTAGGCGTTTTTCGGAGGAAGGTATCATTAAAATTCCATCATTTGAGTTTTCATTACATTCTTCAGTTGCACTAAACAGAACTACGCCTGTTTACCCCAAAAGGTTAGGCAGTGGTGTTTGTTCGCCTATGCGATGCTGTTATTAATTCCATTACAATAGGGGCGAGCCTAACTTTACGTGACCTGGGGATTGAACCTATGACCTTATACTACAAGATTTCATATAATATAAAGCAAAGAAATCAAAAACTAATAACGTTTGCAGGATAAAGCAATGATGATGAGGCATTGGTTCTTTCAAGGGGTTATATATAGGCAATTACATTTTGTTCTTGTCGGGCCTCACAGAAGAAATAAAAAGTTGCTGCTTGTTTTGCTGGAAGCAGCATCGGTAAAACACAATGTTGATAAATCTGGTTTTCTGGAGTTCACGGAAGTTGCCAGTCAATAGCTTGTTTAAATGTTACATAGAATTTATCATCTCATCTTTATATTGTGCGTACTGGATATTTGGAGTATCTCAGCATATAGATACATATATTAAGATTAATCTAAATAAAACAAAAGAAGTAGTAAGTCTCCGATATGTATTACTTTCATTTCTTCACGACCATCGAGACACTTTTTATAAATCGTTAAATTTTTAAATGCGTAATATGTCGGCAAACAGCTATTTTTATCCAACGTATTTCGTAAACGCAATACGAATTGCGAAGATACATCGTTTAATTTTTCATTGCTAAAGTTAAATCGCCCGGCGAATGGTTATTTATTGGTGCCCAGTAAGGGTTGCTGGCTCGCTCATTAGTGGGACAATTTTTTATCATCGTCCCCAGTTACACGAGCTTCTGCGGTGTTTTAAATGTTAAAAACGAATAAATAACCTTAACACTTTACTCCGACTGGGTTTTAGTTTTTTTTCTCGCTTTAACAAATAATTAAGGCAGTAGACTTGTGTAAGTATCTGTTTTTGGGCTTCACGCATTTTTATTTTTCGACTGATTATATCTTTGTTTTAAGATCAAAAAGTCCATACTAAGATAATAAGTTGGGATTAGGTTTTAATTGAAACCTCTACAATTGAATAAATTTTCACTTTTTCAATCGTTCATAACAATGATAGTATGGTATGTACAGAGAAAATATTCGAACCCACATTATAATGTAGGTATATTCTTCCGTGCGGAAACCGTACCGCAAACCGTAGCGAAGTCCTTACCCACTGCGCCAATCGTGTCGTCAATATCTGTAACGCCAAAGGCATTTTCGCAGAATATATAGTTATTGCACGTAGGAATTGCCACGTAGGTAACATTAACTGTGGCATTAGTATGTGAATAAGCAGTAATCATTCGCTAATAGCCACATAAAATAAAGATGAAAAATAAAACTCAATTAATTTCCTACAATTGACTACCACCTTGCTCGGCAGGATGCACACCTGATAGCAATGATATTTTTCTTCTATTTCTATTTCTTAAAGCAACAAACTTCAAACACAGTTGAACAGAAATTCACACGTAAATCGGATAACTACTTCCTTTATGGTACCGAAGGAATGCGATTGTATAAAACACTTTTCTCTCAAAACTCAAAAGGCCGGCTTTGTAAAATGCAGCTATAATTTTCCCTTTCCCAAAGCTTCATAGATGCAGTTTATCGAAACAATATTACTGGCCGTGTGTTTGCCCTTGGCTAAATGGTATCTCGTTTACGGCAACGCGATTGCGAATCTTGAATCCTTTCTGGCGCACTCAAACGCCTTTGATAGGAACGTTAGGCATTAAACACACAGTGCGCTACGTGTTGAAAGAAACGCGCAGAGTGCCTTAAGGCATCTCAAACTAGCGTGCATTCTACACCACTCATTACCATTTTATCCGTTCGGAGTCGAAACACTGTTATTATAAACAGGCAAGAGCGAGCAATGATCGCGTCTTCAAGATGTGATTATCATGTTTTTTGTTCAGTTTCGACTGGTGTTGAACAAACCGACGGATTGCCACAATATGTAATTTGGGTTGACGAGATCAAATATTTTTCTTTGAACCTATAAGTAATAATATCAGCTTGTAAGAATATAAAACATAATTAGGATAACGTTTTTGATTCTGTAAAGGTCCCAAATCATGCCCATGATAGGTAAGTAAAAGAACTCCGTATTTATTATAACCCCTCTGTATGACTTATTGTTGAACTTGGTACCGTAACGTACTATGAATCAAATTCCCGAACGAACAATATCATTGAACCATTATAATGGCAAAATACACTTACCGTAAGTTTGAAAGCTGTTCCCGGTATTTGTTGTAAAACTAACTATAGGTACCTAATATGTTTGAGTGAATTGTCAGGGAAGTCCGTATTCGCATAACGAAAGCAGGCCAATAGTTCATTATAAAGATATATGCGGTCATTACGAGGACGTTCCGACTGCGTATCATGCTAATACCCGGTTCGCGGTAGGTTATCGGATTATTATACATTAATGATGCTTTTAGATCATTTTAGAAAGATTTTTTAGGATATTTGTTGCTGGTTGAGAATTAATGAAACATTATCTTTATATATATGGTATATCTTTTCGATTCCTCGAAAGCAGCCAGAGAAACCATATCTATAAAAGCCCAGGGAACGCCCGGATAGAGACTAAAGATATACCTTAATGGTCTTACCTAGACCTAAAAATGCACAGAAATTCAGTATCGACACACTGTTATCTAGATTCAAATAGTTTAATAAAGCCTGCAATATTATCAATTTAAAAACACTTGAATTCTCTTTAAGGTCAAGGCTCAAAATCAACTATTTCTTTTGGAGTAAAGCCAAAGTCCTCGATGTAGGCAACGAGCCAGGTAATAGGAGGTACGTTTTGCGATCAGCATTTTTCAAATATAAAGGTAACTTTGTGGAAAATTACAATGTAATAGAGAATAACACTGTGTGGTTTCGCTAGCAGAGAGTAACCTCTCCTGGGTTTCGTAAAAATCAGTAAAAGACGACCCGTGTTACATCGAAGTTTGATGGTTACTTCGTCAACAGAAATAACGTCGACGAGACTCAATCTTGACTCATCAACCTAATCTGCAACATGACATAATTAATTATCCTTGACATACGGCAAAAATACAGTAGATTAAGAGTAGGAAGGCAGGGGTTCCTATTGGATTCCTGGTTATGAGAAATTCACTTGTCATGGTTAATATTACATTTGTTTTTGTACGAAGTGATATAAAAATGTTATTGTTAACAATCTTCAAATATATCTGCGTACAACAATTTTCCGATGTAATGTCGTTTTTATGATAAAATATTTAAAAACAACGTCGTACAGACTTCAGCCACTGCAACGAGTATTCCTTAAGGGAACCAGAGTAAGAAAGAAAACTGCAAGCCACTTGAGCTTTTACACAGCTTAAGTTGATACGTTATTTTTAAAAGAGCGCTCAGTATTCACCGCGCTTTATTTTAAATGTATGTAAAATTATGGTTATAAAGTATGTTATAAAATTACTTTTAAAATGTTGCGTTGGTGTCATATTTTTACTCAGTCAGATTCTTAAAGATGGTGTACTTGAACATGTTCATAGACATAGACCCACTATCCCCTATTATTTGTTTATTGGCTAGTATGCCAATGCGAATTAATCCCTACATAATTTGCAAACCATATTTTATCAAACACGAATCACGTAGCATAAATGCATAAACATAAGTTTTGAATATTCTATTTTGGTACAATGACTAACTAGAACATTGGTCATCGAAACTTTTCAAATCAACTATTTCATGCATGCGATGCACCGAAATGTAAAATCGAACACCGGTACATATATCCAGATCAGCGGTTCAGAGTTTTAGTACAAGCGAGCCCACAAATGTTTCCACCAGATGAAATCTTTCAAAGGGGGTGCATTCACAACCGTGAAATTCAATTAGATTATGGGTATACCTATGGACTCTACGGCTTGCTCCTGTGATCTCGACTGCTTTCTTCAAGTATTCCCAAGTCGCCGTCTGCTTTTTATGCTGAATGAAATGAATATGAACGTTTCATCAGATGGAATGTCTAGGTTCAATATATACGATGATAATATGTGAAGATGTGTTTAGCTATGCAGTAAATTAAACAATAATTTAACAAAATAAAAGAACTTCATTTTCGGTGATGTAAATAATTAATCTCCTTTCTAGATGTAAATGCAGCAATGTGTGAATGCAACTTGGATCATAGTGCCATAATTTACGTAACTGACAATAAAATGAAATTAATACAAATTATAAATTATATATAATATTTTTCTAACATAAAGTAAATGTTACATAAAATAAAATTTCAATAGAAAAATAATGACACTGCAGATGAATTTCTTATACGACAAAATCGTAGAGGGTAATGATAGTGTCATAATTGCATAGATCATGATCGCACACTGCCCACCAATAGTTGTAAAGGGGAGCTTTGACACAACCTCTCCAAATATACCCGTCAGCTCTGAGAGCTTTTACTGCACAAACCTCGTCGATGTCACAGTCTTCCACAGGCAAGTTACCACTAAAATAAATAAAATATGGCAAATTAGAAAAAAAACTTTTACAGTTCCATGTAAAAAACAAACTTCGAATACGACAAAATGCTAACTAGTCTCCATATATATTGCATTGTTTTTAATTGACTTAGATCATGAATTTTCAAACAAAATATTTTCACTACATGTTAAACAATAATTGCACGGTTCGTGCAGTGGCTAAGTGATTAGCTTTCCGCGATAAGTCTTGCGGGTTCGCTCCCAACACAGAACAAATATTTGTATGATCTACAGATAGTTCTTTCGGGTCTGGTTGTGTGTGCATGTTACATGTATGTTTATAAAAATGCACCCACGTCACAGAAGAAATAAAATTTGGGGGCAAAGTTATTTAAAAAAAAATGTAAAACGCTAAATAAGCTGTACAACTAAACAATTTTTTTAAATATTCTTACATGTTTCCTTCTAAACAGTTTGCACTATCAAGCATATCTCCGGTCTTGGTGGTCGTGTTAACTTCGCATTTCAAGCAAGACATATCCTTAAACACAGATTTTCTAAAATGCCTCGTACGTGAGAGCTCAATAACATTATCGACCCAATCTCGCTTGATGGCGAACATAAACGGCATCTCAGAAATGGATATGTAGTTGCAAAGATTGCAGGAACATACGTAGGTGGTGAGATTGTGATTTACGTTGAAGCATCCACGATCGATTATTCCAAAAGGTGTATGCAGCGAATAGCATAAATCATCGTCACGATCGCACATTATCGACGGTATTCTGAAAATTCAACAATCACAAGAGAAAGCAATTTTCCAACTATGAAGTGTAAGTTAAAAATAACTATTATTATAATAAGTTTTGTTTAAACTTTATAGAATTGTATTAAATAAAAGGAAGTAATTTAGATTACTAAACTCATCATTATACATAAGGAAGTAAGGCTTTCATTTTTTTTTATTACACTATTGCAGTGTATTTAATTAAGTGTATACTCACAATTTATTTTTAGGGTCATTACAATCTTCTGACGCTACATTATTGCACATTATGCATGATCGCCTCGGATCACTTGTTTCCGAATCTGCTTCTGTAGCATTACCAACATGGTATGGCTGAACGGATCCAGGAATTTCCCGTTCTTTTTTATCAGTCTTAGCATAAAATTTTAAATCATTCGCAAGATGTAGTTGACCATTCCTTGTGTCCCCGTGGCTTTCAGTACTTTCTTGCTTCTTATCTAGCAAAGTAGTAAGAGGTAAGTGTTGAACTAGCATCACGTCATTTGTATATGTATATGTAGAAGTAGAAATACTACTACTACTAATATTAGCTTCAGTAGTTGAAATACCAATGACTGGTCTAAGTAATACTGCATATGTGGATGTACTGAGCGGTGTAGTCGTAGTAGATTCTGTTGTTATAATTTTTGTCGAGGCGATTGTTTCTTTAGTTGTCTCTGAATTTTCGACTAGATCGTCGAAGATTTCTCTCACATTTTTAACCAAAAATGATACTAAATTATGGGGATCGTCAGTCTCAGTCGTCTCAAAAAAATCTGCATCTTCAAGTTCTTCTACTTTCCGTCTAAAGTATGGTAAATGGTTCTTACTTTTTGTGCCTTCTTTTAGTTGGCATCTGACGTAGATGATAAATATAAATAAAAGCAAAATGTGTAAAATTCTTATTCTGTTCATTGTTGTGGTACCAAAACTAAATTGACTTACGTCACTCGTTGAGCCACCACAAATACTTAGCACGTCAAATATACAGTTGATAGACGGACTCTTTTCTGCCTTAATGACTCAAGTCCAGATTTTCAGTGGGAATAACACTCTTTTGTATGTAAGCACTCAAATTATTATCAAAGACATGTTTCAAGAGTAGAAAATAATCACAATATAATGTATTTTATATAAATCAAAAACAATTCATAAACGTAAATATGAACACTAAAGCGCAATCAATACTGCATATTCTTGAACTCGAAGTCTTTGCAACAGACTTAATTGACTTCATCAAAGGCTCATCTTTGAACTTTATTTCTTCTGCGCGGTATCTCAATTTTCCTTTCGGCTTAAAGAATTTTTGTCCATTGCATTGGGTATTATTACAAAAATAATAAATAGAATTAAAAAGTGGTCTGTCCATGCATCCTCTAGACACAAAATCGGTCTCATCATCAATATTTGTATAGCAAAGTTGATTATGTGAACACACCATGTAGTCGGCACTGTAAAGGTAAATGTAGTTCATCATAATATATTCAGTTGTTTACTCATAAATATATCGAACATGTTTAACAGTGTGACCTACTTTTTGCCAAATCTACAATTTTTGTCAGACGTTGGATTCGTCCCTTTAGTTTCACAAACTTTGCACATTAGATCCATTCCTAGTAAGGGCATTTGAAGTCGGGCGTTATCATATTCCCAATCGTTGAGTTTCTTATATTCGTAATGGCTGATGTCGAAGGAAGGTTTGTCGTTACAGAGAGGACATTTACATATAAATGTTCTATTTACCCTTCCAGGTAGTATACAACCCCTTTTTATAAATTGAGGATTAAATTCTATGTAACAGTGTTCAGCATCAGCACATCTTTTTGATGGTACTCTGAAAAAGATTTCACATAAACTATAACTATAAAGTATTTTTTTAATGAAATAGGCACTTCGAAACCTTTTTATAGTTAGTATTTATCGTAACCATTTCATAAACATACACGACTGATACAATAAACGGTTATGCGACAAATCCCTACGTTTGGCGAACGGATTAACAACCTCACAAATTACTGAATAGTTACTACGTAACTAAAGAAGAGCTAAATATGATTAAAAGCCACTACAGGGTTATCCTAGAAAGACCTGGGATGATCTGGCCTCTCATTTTTCTATGGGTACTACACGAAAAAGTACTCCTGTAAATGTAAAGTAAACATTTATCATATAAACTTTACTTTTCGTAACATATGTTAAAAAGTCGATACTGAAATCAAAGTACGTAGTCTTAGTAGGTAACTAAATAAACACGGAATGAGTTATCCCGAGTAACGATACCGAAGTACAGTCAGCATTATATCATTATGATTAGGCATATACTTGAATAATAAAACATCTCAGGCAACCATTATCATCGGCTCAAAAAACGTCTAGTCTACTAGTACGTCCATCTCATCCTGAGCGCTAATTTCATCATTAGTCTAGTGGTCACATGCGTGGCTGCGGAAGATGAGTTCCTGGGTTCGACTGCCCGGTAGATGGCAATAAGCTCGCCCCCTATTACATGGGACTTAATAACAGCATCGACGAAATGTGAGTGTACAATAGTACACCTCTGCCTAACCCTTCGGGGAATACAGGCGTGATGCTATGTTATGTGTTATGTTATAAATACATTTAATAATCAACTGATATTTTATGCGAAAGAAGTAGCCAGCTCCGCAAACACAAGGCTGTTGCTGTGTTAGCTGAATTAGCTAGGATAAAAATATTCTATTGATAGTAGATATTTTTTGCTTAAATTGCAGTATTGTAAAAATGAAGGCACAGCAGTTTAAAATTAGATTTCTGGGAGTTAAAATTTCAACAAAATTACTTCTTAAGGAGCAGCAATCTACCTCAAGCCAGTTCGGAGAAAAATACGAAATCTTTTTACTTACGAAACACCTTCGTAGCAGTGGTCATCACCATAAGTACGATTCGAATAGCATGAATAACACTCCATTCCGTAATAAGACGAATTATTTGTAAGTTCTGTAGAAACTTCCCTAGATTTTCTTCGTGGCCTCATTGTCTCTGCCATCTCAATTTTATGTAGTCTGTTCTCATATAATTTAAAATTTCTTACAAAAAGTTTTTTGAGTTCATTATCACCAAATTTTTCATTGTCCACAGTAATAGCTGTTGTAATTATGGTCTCACCAAGAATTTGGCCGAAATTGTTTTCAAGCCGCGTTCTTGATGCAATTTTCGTTTGTTCTGTAACATAATCCCAGTCGCTTCTGATCCTCTGCAATAATGAAACTAATATAAGGAGACTAAAAAGATTTTGCACATTTACATTTGACATTTTGTAGGTTATTGTATTTGGGATTATAATATGGGAGGTAATGTCATTATGTCAATCCCTTTTTTAATTAGCGAGACATCGACAGTATGCTCACATACTAGAAGTTCTTATTTAGGTTTTTAAAAGAGTACTGTTCTAAAACCATTTCATTGACCAAATAGGTATTTAAAATTATGTTGATCTAAAAAAAATCCAACATTTTTAATGTGCAATATCAAATTAATCACCTTACTAACTGCGTCATCAGCAACAACTTAGAGCTTACATAAATTGTTGAAACAGTATCCAATACTTGTAGCTTGCTTGAACAACAACGTTGAATGAAAATATTATTCTATCCAAGGTTTTATTCATAAATAAGCGTTGGTAATCTCGATAAAACAACTCAACATGGAACCGCTGCTTTCAGAGGAACAGTCCAAAAATTGCTCAAGGAAAATTATATGTTGCAAGTTTGAGACCATAAAACAATAAACAGCAGAACAGACTATTAAGTAAATTACTAAATTTCTTCGGCCTACAGCTCCGACCATCCAATTTTACACTTTACACTTGTTTTATTTAAATTCTGAATATACAAAAATTAAATAAATTAGTCTCACTTTGGAAGCCTTTTAAGTAAAATAAATTATATTCCGTACAGATATTTATTCCATCATAAGTGCGAGTGGGTTTTTCATAACCTTTCCACCACCTACAAATGTCTCAATGAGCAAATTATTTTAGTAAGGTGAGCAGTATTTTTCTCATCTAATGTGTTAAGAAAGAAGAATATACTGCCGTCACGGCAATAATTAGATTAAAGTCATCAATGACTGTCCTTCTTAGCATTATTGGGTGGCGCATGTTGAAAGGCTGGCATGGTGAAAAAAGTATAGTTTTTTTATTTCTACAACAAATTACAATATTATTACGTGATTTATGTACTTACAGAGGTGAGTATTCAGTAAAATACGTACCCGACTTATCTATCCACTATAAGCCTTATGGGAACGCAAATGTTCGTAACTGTTACAATGCACGGTCAAGCACGATATGTAAGGACTAACCAGCGTTAAAGGAAACTTGATAACACCTCTATGCGTTATTGATGCGCTCTGAACATAGAGCAAGGACATACTGGACGCGGCAACTCAACTAACTATATCGGATCTGATTAATTGTATAGAGTGGACAAGGATTCAGCCGATCAATAGATCAGCGCATCACATTCTGCGGATGCTGATCATCAATTTTATCTGTGTTCAGCCGTGAAGATTGAATGAAGTGCCCAATGCACTGAATTGTAATGCACTTTTAACTCTATTTCGTATAAAAAGCACAATTACCTTAGGCCCATTTTATCAAAGAAATGGATAGAAATAATGTGTTGGCTTTCAGCGAGGATTAAACAAATGTTGCTAGCATGGCTGGAACAGTGATTGAGTGATCGACTGCTACGCCACGCGGGTTCGATTCCCGCACCGAACAAATTTTTGTATTACTTATAGATAGTTGTTCCGTCTGGGTGTGTGTGAATGTGAATATTTGTGTTAATAATACAGGAATTATTCCTAGAGTCGGGCAAATTTTAGTTAAAACAAAAGAAATATGTAGTGTGTTTATGAAACATAACGGCGAATAACCATGATTTAAAAATGTATGTGAACAAATTGCTCAATATTATATATTCGTGCCCTGATCACTTTATGCTATAGTTATAATTGGGTTACCTATAGATATATAAAGTAACGACGATGAAAATGCTGCTTTCAAATACTTTCCAAGACAGGACATTTTCAAGTGCAAAGTGTACACACTCAAATGTAATTAACATTTCATGCCAAAAGTGCAAATTGGGAGCTATACACACAACTTCACCACAGAGGTGAAAGGCTAATAGTAACAATTCAGTAATCACACATCTCCTTCGGGAACAACGTCTTCTCACGTCCGTGAGTGGCGGCACTTCGGCACGACGCCACGCTATAATTCAACCCAATAATGATTCATATAAATTTGCGAAACGACCGAGAGGTGCAAACTGTAAGAGTGAGCGATGCAGTGTATAATTTGCTCGAGTACCGGCCGCGGGCGGATTACATAGTGTTGCGAGCACGTATGTGAGCCGTATCGATACAATTTAAACGGTTTGCCGCAACGTGTATGTATTTTTATGAGCGACGTGAGTTTATGGGCGTTAGCGACGGTGTTAGATATAAAACTATGTATTTTGTGAGAATATTGAGCAATTTAACGTTATGAAGAAAATTAATAAAAGCAAAAGACAACCCAAATCCTTAAATGAAAATGTTTATTTGCATTATTGTCATGAACACACAGGAGTTGATACCTATTTTCCATTATCATAATATAAACGTGCAAACCGAAACCTGAACAATCTGTTTAGTTCAAACAATCCAGCATTAGCTTGATAATGTAAACATGGTTCATATTTCAATTACAATGGACGCATCATTAATATTTCATTTGATGGGCACTGCTATTCATTAACCTGTGTTAAACAAAGTGGCGTAACGTATCGATAAAATTTTAATATCAATTGTTCGCAGCACTAGCAAACGGTGTCATTTGGTTTTTATCGTTATGATTAAGATTCGCTTATTGAAGCATCACCTTGCATGGATGGTAATTGCAAGAAGTTGGCGTTAAAAGGAAAAATAAAGTAAATCGATGTATCAGATACTGATCAACTTAGTATCAAAGTTATTTTTAAAGCAGCCTTGACGAGTTAATTGACGAGCTTTTACGCTCTAGTCCTTCATTCTAGTGGTCTCCTGTAAATGTACCGCCTTTTGATAGTAATCGCTTTGGGTGCGCTTATTAGACACACGATACGATGAGATTTTTTACGCGAATTGTCTATTGACTTTTGACCTTCGAACAGCAGAACCTCCCACTATCAAAGTTGAAGTTAAAACTCCACAAGTAGTAATACAATTCGATACTCGTAGTGTATTATCACATTTTAAGATCTTGAAAACGAATAACGGCTCAACAAAGAAGAATTCTTGCAAACGCTGGGGTGACCTATTGTTTTCACTTGCTGGCCAAAGCGACGCACGCAGCTAGAGATGTATATGGGGAAGATTTTAGCCCAGCAGTGGAACGAGATGGATTTTAAGATCTATTATAGGGATAGGCGTCCTAATCTTGGGACTGATCACTCCTCAACGATAAATATAAATTATACGTGCAACTATTTTGAATTATATTAATTCACCCATTTTTCAATTATGCTAATGATGCCCATAGCAAAAGTTCCAACATATTTGTCAGGGCTTAAATTCCTTATCCAAATGTACATGAATCCGGGGAATACATATGAACATCGCTGAAGCTACAACGACATTTAATTAATACCTAGCCTGTGACAGGATTTGCACGGTCTAAGATTTCAGGACAGGATGTATATACCCTTCCTTGCAAGTCTTAATGATTGGTTGCCTGTCGGCCTCTTCGACAAACCGCTTCGTCACAGTCCTCATCATGTTACCTTACTGATATTCATTCGATATTCACTAACGACCAGCACTAGAGACCAACCGTAGTTAAGGTGCTACGTTAACTTGTACAAGCTATGTACCAATTACTTACTAAAACCGTGTTCACACGACAAATAGTTTCCCCCATTCGGGATTTTCTGAAATAAGGTCATAATCATCTGACTAGCCTTTTGGGGTCTGATCCGAATCTAACCAGATGTGACTGAATATCAGTATTTTAAACGGAGCGACTGCCATCTGACCTCTGCCACTCAATTATTGGGAGACATTGATGCGGTCAGCTCTTGAATGGGTGACGGTTTTTCACACATCGAGACCCCTCCGTGCTTCAAAAAGGACGTTAAGCAGTTGGTCCCAGGTGTCATATAAATATCTATGATAGTCATTACGGGTGTCAACAGTCCAAAAAATTCCAAACCTTCGAGTATCAGTGTTCTCCAATAATTGGGTGGTGGAGGTCAGATGGCAGACGCTTTGGTTAGACTAAGAACCCAGCTCAATGTAGCTAGGGAAAAGGCTAGGCAAATGATGATTAAGTGTTTGAAAAAATATTGGGGTTATTGTGTGAACTAAGCTTTTCTCACATACAAAAACTAAATTCGCAATGTCAGACAATTGAGTCACCTCTCCATCTCAGTAACAGCTTCATCTTCATACAAAAAACGTTCTGCACGTTTTTCTAACTTTTAAACTGTATTCCCTATTCAACAATTAAGTTAGGGCTAATTTGTTACTCAAGTTATTCCAGTTATTTGTTCTCATTGAATTTATTGCTGGTGCGCAGTCAAGAGCAGTTGAAGAATTCCACTTTACGTTTATTATTTGATCCAATTTAAAAACAACTTATGTAATTAAAAAAGTTTGATCTTTAATGTGATAATAGTTTAGGTAGTAAAGAATTTAATTTTAATAAAAAACTCTTTAGAACTGGAGATTGTAGGAGACTTTTGTAGGAGTTTTTTTTTTTAGAGTTCTCTTCTTCCTCTCCTCTATAATAAATCTAACTTTGCTGTGCCAGACAGAGTCCATACTTGTGTCTATTTTCCAACATACCAACTGCTATATGTACACATTATGGAATGCAGTAAAGTATTGAGAACTGAGTATTGAGATATTTATAATGTAGAACTAAACAAAGCACGTTTAACTATTCACAACGCAATTATTTTTCAATGACAACTTCAGTTGATTATGTCAGAAATAATACCTTCAGCAAATAAATTGTACCTACCTAATTACATAATTATAACCGAGATTTCCTATTACCTTATTAACACTTTAATAAACTCAAATACGAGCATAGCGTTCAACACATTATATTCATAATGAAGATTTGATTTCTCAGAAAGCTCTGGAAACAAATTCCGAATACATTTTTTTATAAATAGCCACCATATATCGCATGATTTTGTCGAGTCTACTTATACGTGTTACTAGTACGATTTTTACATAAAGAAATTAGGTTATTCGGGGAATCACTGGAGTGGAGAAGTCGATAAGCTTATGAGTGTTCCTTTGAAGACATTTTTACATCTGCGTGGTACTTAAATATTATATTTTCTTGCGTCTTGTATATTAATGTCAAGGAAAATATACAAATAAATACGTACCTACTTGTATTGTAATTTGATGTATTTGTGACAAGCATTTTAGGTAATCTAAACAAGAGGAAGGTAACCTTCGATAAATAACTGCTTCTTGTAGGTATTATGATGATAATTTTGACGGCACGGTTGGCGCAGTGTGTTGAGAGATCGACTGCTGCGCTAGGTGTCGCGGGTTCGATTCCCGCACGGAACAAATATTTGTATGATCTACAGATAGTTGTTTCGGGTCTGGTTGTGTGTGTATGTGACATGTATGTTTGTAAACTGTACCCACGACACAGGAGAAATCCTAGGGTGGGGCAATGTTTTTTTTAAAAAGATAAAAAAAAAAAAAGATAAGATAAAAAATTTTAGTCACAGATATTAAGTTTTTCTTACAATGTTATGTTATAACTTATTACACAATAATAGCGTGCCTCCTTTGACGGACGTTCATCAAAGTCAAGACTCTGTCACTAGTCATACTGCAATAATAATAAATCAGCCCATTACTATCCCAATGCTAGATACGGGCGTCTTTACAGTATGATAAGAGTTAGTTAGCTAGGTTTGGTTTACCGAATCACAGACATCATCGAGCACTATTTTTGTGTGAATATTTTCTTCACAACGTAAATTATAGTCAAATTCTGATGCACACATGATTTTCAAAAGTTGAAGGTGCGAGCCGGTTTATCTATGTAACTAATACTCTTCTATAGAAGGAGCGTTCAACCGCTAAGATATCACTGCTTTTCTGTCAAACTACTCTTACAAAAAACAAGTCAGTGTAATAAACTACTGTCCGATGTCTTCTCTACAATGTGCCGCACACTGGAGACAGTTTTGTTTGACAGTAGACTTACTTTCATAATGTAGTAGGTAGTCTGTCCAACTCCAGTCTTGGCCATAGCCAGCGTAGGCCCTTACATTACCCACGGAAAGAGTGGATAAGGCACATTCTTGGTCAGATTCCCTATGGTGAATGGTTAAATGATCATGAGGCATTTGTTACAATGTATGATATAACACAATAACAGGTTGCCTCTTTACAGTACTTCTACGTACGCATAGCCATTGGTCGCACCGACAGGCGTAGCATAAATCCTCTTCCTTAATTTAATGTCGCATAAAATCACAGGCCGGTGCAGGCAAGCGTGCATCCCTCACAGGCCCGCCAGTGTACCGCCAGTGTGTACCTTTTTACCACCCATTGTAAAGTTTTTTATTACCTGTAATTTAATATACTTTACTGAATCACCGTGCAGTACACTGCAGTGCAGTTTATGGTTTCATGAAGCACACTGTTTTGCATGTTCAAGTGCGCATCAAATTCTGTCTGTTGTGATGTTATTATAATATTTCATGATTTTTTTCAAGCAACAAACACAAAAAAATATAATACAGTGATGATACTCGAAAGGTAGTGTTGAGTGCGGATATAAAAACCGCTTGTTTAATCTAGGTTCATCGTTTTTATGGCATTATTTACCTTCAGTTTAAAAATGTAAATACTTTTCCACGCACCAGATTTTTTGAAATCAGGTAAGCCTTTTATAATGAAGTACTTGCGTAATGCCTACTTGTGTTTTTGTTTTGGCGAAATCCCAACAAACATCATTATACTAAATTGTTGGTTGAGCTAATATTATAATATAAAAAGACCGCGAACTTCGTTATTTCTGATGTTCTTTTAAAGTTGCTCAAGTAACGTATGCGTTGTGCAAGTTAAATTTAATTTTGAATTTACTCTCTTTACTAGTGTTGTTCTACATGAAAAGTAATGACGCAAGCGTCTTAGAGGTACTCTAGTGGAATACTTTAGAGATTTCGCATATAACCCGGTAGGTTTTCATTCCAGCTTAGAGGCAAACATATTTTTTATGAGATTTGCTGTCAAGGGTTTTTTCTTTAGCAAGCCTCTTTTGTTCGAATATTCTTATCTAACCAAATAGATTTTTTGAGTTGCTCTAAGCCTTTCCATTCTCGTCGTATATAGGCAATAAGGAATAACAAGTTTATCATGGTGATGCTAATAATCGGATTGACTCTCTAATACGTTTAAACGTCGCGCATCGTTTAGGGATATTAGCTGATATTAACAATTTAATGTAATTTCTGAACTTTGGAGAGGGATACGCGGTGTAAACAAAGGCATAGTATGACGTAATATCCACACGAGGAGACTTCAAACACATATGATAATAGTTGGCTTAGAGATACTGTTACCTGTGTACAAACTCCGGTGAAATTCCCTTCAGATATAGTTTAAAATAAAACATTTGTTTGTGTATGTATTGCCTATATTTACCAGGTAAATATTTAATAAAATAAATTATATAATTCGTTAAACGATTGATTTGAAATTGTTTAAATATCATTCTTAACTAGTCCCTTACTTTTAAATATTTATGTAGAAACCGACTGTTGCGGTATAGCAACAGGAGTTGATAAACAAATGAGTTTGGACGTAGCAATTACTACAATACCTAAATGCAGTAGTAATGCTTATCGTAGTAATTGTTACTTCCTAATATTTTATCTACTGCTAGCATCATTTTTCTGTTTACTTACACCTACTAGATTTGCACATACCTATGTATTTACAGACTTATGTTTTCGTCTACTTCTCTCACGTGTTTCGTTGGAAGTTTGTTTTGCTTATGAAACAAATCTACACCTATTGTTCGCAAATACAAGATCGTCGGATGTTTTAAAATATGCAATATGATGTCATCTTCTTTGTGCAATTCTTGAACGGCTTCATTCAAAAAGTGCATTTTCATGTTTAGTATTTTTGTTATGACTTCCGTTAGCATTGTTTGTTTTTGAATAAACTTGTCTGCTTGGTTGATTTTGTTATTGTTTTCGTTTTGGTCCAGAAAGTACACAAAAAACATAATGTTCATCGTGCTTACCTACTTTTTATAAATAATAGTCAGAAAACAAGTCTTAAAAGGTTGTTATTTGGTGGAATCGGTATAACCAGTTTATTCAAAAATATTTGGCAAGGTTTTAGTTTCAAGCATGTAATCCCTCAGACGATTTTGCCGATGAGGTATATCAGGTTCTACACAACTAAAACCACAGAAATTCTGTTTTCCCAACGCAAATCCAGTCTCCCCATTTCTAGTGATTCTGTTTCCCACTCACACTTTACAATCTGCAAGAGCACCGGGGCTCCTTTGCAGTATATCAGAACAACTTAATAGCTCTGCGAGTCGAAGTGCTTATATTTTACTTCGACTTATATTTACAATAGATAGTTTCCTTCGTAATCAATATCTGCGCTCTGAATTTGACAGTGTGGTAGATACTATGTGTGGTAGGTACTTAGGATATAATTTGAAAACACTAACACTGCTGGCGCTTATAAGTTTTTGAGTACGCACATCACACATCCTTTACATCAAATGCAATATAAACTTTATTTTATGTAATTACGGCACATTTTTACACGCGCGGTCTCAATGTTTTTTTTTGTACTCATAATTTTCTTTTTACGTTATTTACGTTACTCATAATTTGCTAATAAGCGGCGACAAGTTCATGCGCTTTTATCACTTTTTTAGATATCTATGGCCAGGAGACACAACACTCCGAAACATATAATTAATAGTAGCGTCTTAGAGTCACACAAGGTTCTTATAATTTACCTAGACTAGTAATGACAATGGATAGTCCCCTACATAATCAATACCTGCGCACTGAATAGTCTTGATAGGTATTAATGCTTCCATTTGACAGTGTGGCAATATAGATGGCGGATACAGACCGGCCTCTGTAAATCCTGTTAATATTAGATGTGATACGGGTGCAAGATTTTGACGTGATGCTTACAGTGATGGGACTACAAAAGCTTTTAAAGCTGTTTAATCAACTTGTTTATTTATTTCGAATATTAGTAAATTGGGTACATACTAGATACTCAACCGCAAAATATTCGCATGAAATAAATAGGTACTATATACGCTCTGTCTTTTTTACGTCTTCAAAAATAATTAAACTATGGTACGCAATAAAAATCTGATGTACGTTGTTTTATGATATATAATCCAAAATAGCGGCGAATTTATCAAAAATTAAATATTTAAAGAGATTCTCCCATCTTATATATATAAAATGATAGAAAAAGTAAAAAGAGCACTTAAAAAAAATTACAGTTTGTGATGTGACTCTCTAAAAGTGCAAATACCTTTAAGAAGCTCGAATATCGATTCGACAGGACCGCTGACATTCTTCTGAAAAAAATCAAATTTTTAGAATCGATATTTTACATAGAATCTTTGGTATTAGATTAATTCATCAACACGAAAGCTTCCAAAAGGTATTTGCACTTTTAGAGAGTCACATCACAAACTGTAATTTTTTTTAAGTGCTCTTTTTACTTTTTCTATCATTTTATATATAGGTATAACATAGGAGAACATTCTGCAATACCTTAAATAATACACTTGGTAGACGGATTGTAATAACATAGCGTAAGTTAGTTAAGTCTATATGGCATTAGATATGTTTTTATTAGAACATATATGACACCGTGAGCTACCCATTGCCCTGACATAAATCCCATTAGGCATAATGTCCTATGCAGTACGTCTAATAGACTAAGTAGATACTTAGCTGACAGCCTAATGTTAAATACATGTAAATTCATATTACATACAACCTACTAATCATGATACGAGGTAATTAATTATAATTCAATGCTCTAATTCACTATTATATCGAGCTGTTAGTTTACGATCAGCCTATAAACAAGATGCTTGAATACTCAATTAAATAGATTGTGTTTATTCAAGGGGATCAGTCATTATGCACGGCAGAATAGGCAGCCGTGTTGATGTTATAAGACTGCTTAATTTAATGTCATTGATTAGATAGTTATCTACTATTGAACATTTGATCCTTGAATTTAATAATGCTGTTTAGCTTTGTAATCGCTTTTCAATAGATATTGTTTTTGATGATATCCGCTACTGAAGGAAGTTCTGTGTCTTCTTTTGATTTAATTTGGAGGATGTTTGCTATGCAATTGAAGATGATTCCTATAGCAATTGTATGCCTGAATTAATATAAATTTAGTGCTAAGCATTTATTGGTAAAGAGAATCGTACATAGATTCCTTTAAGTTGCGTACCTTCACAAAACCTGGCTTTCCGCCTTCCGCATTATACAATAACTAATATAAGCTGGAATTTTTTTCTACGTCTTCGTTTATCCGTAGTAGTATTTTTACTTTGTTCTACTTTTAGTTGATATGAGTCATCCAACTAAATATCAATGCTTCTTTATTTTACTGTATCATTGTAGACTAAAGATATGTTCATAGTAATCCAATGACTCATACATTTAGCCCTTGAAAAAATGATCATTAGTCAAATGATAAGTTACGTCACCGAATTCCAGAGTCAGTGACGTTGATCAGTGAACACCGTTGCGGAGATCGCCACCGTGAGCACGAAGCAGCGATAGAGTTACATTGTGAGACTCCTCTGAACTTATTACATGAAGTGTCGAAGAAGAATTATGACATTGGAATTAACTAATGTGTATGCTAGATACAGTGTGGATTACTTGTGTTCTTACGTATTCTACTCTTAAAACTGCAAGTGGCGATTTATATTTCAGAGCATCTTTAAAAGTAGGTAACGATAGGCGATAAGTAAAATAAGCTTGGTTCTGTTTCGAGCATACCAAGATACATTGATATACTGATGAACATTCATTACTAGTAATTTCTTCCAAGAAGCTTAAGGGATTAGTACCTACTCACAACCGGCGCATATGTATAAAAAAGGCTTACGATTGCCAAAGAAGTACGGAGATTGAAAAGATTGAGCCACATGGCGATAAAACTGGCTAATATATTATCCCTAAAAATATCCTATGGTATGGTTGCCTTCTCCATTTGAAACGTTGTCAAATAATTTCCTACATTACATTTTTACCAGTCGATCAAGCGGGTAACTCGATACCGCCTTAGACAGCCGCAGCCTATTGACTTCCACCCAGTCCTACCCGTTTCCCAGGCTTGTTCGCACATGAAGGTATACTGTATAAGATCTATATTATAACTATGTACTTGTTTAGTCAACCATCAATTTTGATTTGTTTACAAATGTACGAAAACCATACAGATTATTTGAACCTAGATTCCAGCTAGGTAAAAGTTAGTAAGCAATTATTTTTTTGTGGGTCTATATTATTAACATGAATAATTATTCTGTGCTTTTATACACATCAAAGTTTAAAATAAATAAATCAGGGATTTAATCTATTCGCAATTATAATCAAAGATGGCGCGCGAGCGGCGCGTGGAGCGGATCATGCGGAAGTACACGAAAAAAAAAAGTTATAAAATGCTTTTTATTAGATTTCGTTTATATAAACTCAATTTTACTAAAAAAGACAAATAAGGTCCATTAAGCAATGGAGATTAAAAGTAAGAAGAAGATTTAGCTCGATATAATGCTCTTAAATATAAACTCATCATCATCATCAGCCAGAAGACGTCCACTGCTGAACGAAGGTTGATAAACTATCAACGGTAAAACATACTATACTAGTAAGAAATAAAGAAAAGGAAGTTAAGTATTCCTGCTTTGGTAGGGCAAAGTTGTCAATCATTAAGTCTAACAAATAGAGTAGTTACAGGTAGGTAGTTCTGTTTATACGCATGTGACATCGTAACAGCTTTTCTATATTAAAACACTAAATATCCATATGTTCACATAATCATCAACACTGCTTTACTAATTGTCTTTGTGAACGTCCCTGCGCAATTAACCGCATCGGACGGTCTCTAACCAGACGAAATTGCCAATCAGTTAATTGAATGTTATGTATGTCTCTGTTATTGTCACAGTATAAACGTATGGGGGCTTTAATTGCTAAATGAAGTGTTCAAATTGATATAGGTATTGTTGTATAGTATACTGTCTAACAAGAGGTTATACGTGTGATGTAAACACAATGTGTATTGGGTAGTTTGTAGCATGTGCGCCTTGTTGGGTCGAATATTTGGTGTGAAAATACCTGACTTTTGATAGACAGTCGACCGATCCGAGAGATTGAAGTACTCTATAATAATACAGACTTTACCGGCAACTTTGTCCGCGTGGATTCCGAAGTGCCTTGAATGCAAAATTTTAAGTTGCTAGATTAAATTTTTTAGGCTATAGGTATACAAGTCTAAAGCTAAATATCTTAAGGCTACCCGCTCTCTACCCATATGATGACTAGGGGATAGTTGCTCTGATCAAGATTGGGCAGCAATATTCTCTTCTGTGACAACAAAAACAAATGGTATAACTTATTCACCAAAGGTGATACAGCAATGTCTCCTATCTCTTGATCATTAGGAGATCTCCTATTGTATAGTTTACAGGTTTTAATTATGATTATCCAAATAATCCTATGAATTCTAACTATAATGCTTAAGTATATTGCTACACATACATTCACGCAATAAATAATGATAGAAACCAAATAATAGAAACCATAAATATACTAAATTAAATGCCCAAAGCTGATCACATCTGACTAAACAGATTCAAAACAATGGAAAATCAGAATAATTAATAATATCATACAATAGCATTTTGCTAATCTCATTCATTATGCTAACTGAAATCAACGATTCGTTACTATTCCATTATAATTTACAAAACAAAAGCAGTCGTTGTCATTAACATGGCCTCTCAATACAGGTCACCTCGACTGTCAGGGACTGATCCATAAACGACCACGAGTCCGGGAGTCCACGAGTCCGTCACTGTTCGAGCGATGGTAGTGGCACTTCACATAGCATCTTGTATTATCCGATTGTTTAGGCCAATGATCTACACTCACTTTGTAATAATGATATTAAGTCCTATAGAACGGCGAGCCTATTACCTATTTATCTATTGGAAACAATTTCATACTCCGGGCTGCAACTAGTTCAAGAATTCCCAATAACTCTTTGCTCAACCTGGGAATCAAACTGAGGATATCGTGCTGCATCCGCGCAAGTGACCAGAAGAAGAAGAAAGATGAAGCAGAACTGAAAAAGGAGTTTAGTTTATAAGTATTTATTAGGTATTTATTATCGGATTTAAAGATCTTCAATGCTAATTAGAAGGCAGTGAAGAAATAAAAGTAAAGAGTACCGACATTTAATAGAAAAGGCATTCTGAACTTTTAAAAGGTATACTTAGGCAATGAATCAAAGCATCTGTCACCGTCTTTAAAAAAAATGACAGTCGACATCCTCAGTGGAACCAAATTTATTAATCGGTGTGTGGAAGTCAATGGAATAAGTGGTAGTATACGAGGGAAACCTTTACCCAGCAGTGGCATAGTACAGTTTGGTAAAAAAAGATGATCACTTTCATTGAAGTTACTGCTTACCAAGTCACGTTTGATTACTTTGCTTATATTCTACATATTAGAATAACTTATAATGAAGCTAATTACTCACGACTCACATTTACTTAGAACTCGCGCAGCAAAACAAACAATTCATAAACTCTAGATTAATTTTCAGAACATGGCACAAACTCATCCTCCTACAACGCAAATAGCTTCTAAACAAATAACTATGCATGTACGTAAATAAAGGAAAATAACATTTCCGTCTCTCGATAAACTTTCTTACGAGAATCGCGAAAATGAATCTTCATTTTATTACTGTTTCAGGCTTTATTAGCCAAGTAAGGTTTTCGGCATTTCACCATGTTCGTGTTCGAAAATCGAGGTTAATTGACGTATGTTACGAGAACGATTGACGCTTCCACGTGAGTAATCGATTTAAGAGTCTATTATTTTGCGTTCGAACGTTTGGGATTAATTAATGAATGAAAGGGTCAGTACTGTTACTCATTTTGTTCGTATTGAATTTAATTTATTCTATAGGATGGTTCCCAGGAGATTTTGCGTCAAAATCTAGAGGTTATCAGAATAAAATTACTGTATACATTTTAGAGATTTGACTTTGTACCTGTATCCTCTATATTCTCTTATTTAAGAGTTCTTTAAAATAATCCCTTATTACTGTGTACATAAATATTTGAACACGTCCAGTATAGATAACAGAATTCTAAATAATACAGACAGAATGATGTTTCCATTTAAATTAAATTTCAACGAAATGAAGCGACAGTTTCCATAAAGTACAGGTAGTAAATAGAAACTATATGGTTTATTTAAATTTCTAGTGAGCCACGACAACGCGTGCTGAGAAGCTGTTTCATTTAAGCTTTTCTTGGGGCTTTGAAACTTGTTGGTATTTAAAGGCGAAGGCGTTATCTAGTTAGGGTAATAGTACCCATTTTTTTTTCTCAGAGAGAGTTCCAAGAGTGTAAATATGAATAAATGGCATTCAGATTCCAATTCTAAATATACCTAATCATTACGTTGTCCTTTAAAAAGAAATGAGATCACAACATTGCTGGTTTTGTCCTAAAGTATCCATTTGTAAAGCCACCTGTGAAGGGAAACTTTAATTACACTTTTTTCGATGTACGCTCAGAACTGAGTATGAACTTCTAGCTCGGCAATCAGCATCTACTAATAAGGCCGTGTGTTCTTTTTTTGGAAAATAACCCAGACGCATACATACATACAAAATGTCTATTCGTGGTTTCCTAACAAGTACTCTATTATTTAAAAAAATAAAATTTTTATTTGAAATTGGAATCACTATGAAACAAAATCATTTTATCGTAGAAATAACTTATGCGAGGTTTATGTAGCATTGAAAAACCAACCTTGTATCAAAAATCTACTGCCTACAAGTATTAAACCAGAATAGTTCTCGTCCTTCAAAGCCTATCCTTGCATATAACTAAGTTTAGCTTCGCATAAGTCTGTATGTTAAACTAACAATGATCCCGCCCACTGCATGCAGCTGCGATTATCGTAAAAATTAACTGCCTTACCAGTGCATAACACTGACCATTTATATTTTGTATTAGAAATTGTGTTTACGCTTTATCTTGTTAATAAGTTTTTTCAATGTTTCATTGACAGGAAGATATGTTTTAGATAGAATATTAACAACGTAACGACGGATAAAAATATATCTTTATGTATACATGTATTACATACACACACGTGTTTTCAACGTATGTCTATGTGGTTTTATTCCAAGATCAAAAGGGAAGTATCTCATTTTAGCTCGTAAATGGAAATTTGTCGATACGTAACAAAGTATCGCACATTACGAAGCCTTATAGCATTGGAAAATAATAATTTGATTCAAAACTTGCCTTTATGCAGCAATGTTACGCGTGTGAGAGAGAAAAATCAACATCGAACATATGTTATTACGGGCGTTGTTGCCTAACAATAAACAAATGTACCGTGTAATGTAGTGAAAAATAACTTCGAACTTAATTAGGTATATTATTATTTCGATATTTTACGTGGGTAAAGATCCTCAAACCATCTAGTGTCCGCAGTGAGTTCAAAATCAATGTAATTCGAAAGAATCATACATAAAGAGTTCTTGGAACATATCACGCCCTCCACACTTAATATGTAAATCGCAGTCTAATGATCTCGAAACGCTTCCCAACCCTAATAAGGATGTCGTTATGCACCATCTAACACTGCTATCTCAAGTTGCTTCCCCCACAAAGTGTAAATTAAACAATTCATCAAGGCTCAAGTGTCCCGGAATTAGCTGGAAGTGCAGTATCTCTGGCACATTATTGTGGGACTAAGTTTACTCGGTTGAAGGAAAGAGGACACGCAGTGTGCCAGCGGTTGGGTGCAAGCGGTCTTACGTTATGTTATGTAAACAGAACGTTGGATGGTCTGAATTAAAGACGGGAGCGTGGTAAATAAAGATGTAAATATAATAGGCAAATTATAAATTGTATCTACATTACATCACGTTTTCATTCATTTCATTGATTCTACAGCGGGTAAAGTAGGTAAAATGCTTTATAAAAATAGTTTTACAGATAGAGTGGCTTCGAATTTACTTATAGAAATGGCCCTCTTGCCAACCAAAGAGTGGAGATATAACTGTAGGCGTAGCGTAAATACTTTGACGTATAGGAACATAACTGTATCGTTAATGTAAGTCTAAGTCTAGTCTGTCCTATAAGATTTTGTTTTAATTTTAAGCGACTAGCACAATTTGTATCATACATTTCATATCATACATACGTCATCGTCATATCATAAAGACTTCAAGATAAAAAAAAGTATTATGTGCGAAACGAGCATTTTCGATGTCGAGGTGAGCCGTAGCGAGAGCATAACATTTATAATTAATATTAAGCTACTTAAAATACTACCTAAATCGCGAAGTAGGGAATGAAATGCCAAGACAAGATCAGGAGCAACTTTATGAGCAGATATTTTATAACTTGAGCCGCATAGTTAGCTGCGAATGTTCCATCAACACCAGAGGAGATTTGCAACAAAGGCTGTGTTAAGGATACACTGAGCGTTAGAATACGCTTTGTCGACTTTACGTTATGTTTGCTTTGGACGCGCCTTTTCATTGTAAATGAACGCTGAGCGGTGAGCTTGCAAACAATTAGAATATTTATTTCATTAGACATTCAAGTAGTTGAGAATGCGTTGGCAAATATTCAGGAGGACGAAAGTCATGTCGCAATAAATATTTAAAGCAAAGGAAGTAGAGTGGTTTAATTTCGCTTTAAATACAATTAAGGAAAATATTTTCTTATATAATGGAATCATCAAAGTCACCATTTTCTGCCCATAATATTCTATGAAAATATAATGAGTGGGTATAAATAGTACTCATTTAAGTATAATTTAAGCCTAAGAGAGTATAATTTCAATACTCCTTTTATTTATTGGATAACAGCCCAGCGGCTATTTAACTAATGATCAAGTGGTCGTAGGCGTGAGTGCAAATCCTGCGCCGTTGAATTATTCCAGTGAACTCACTTTATTGTGCAAGGAAATTAAGCTCAGTTAAGGCAACTAATAGAACTACATAAAATATGAATACTACATTTCAATCAGGTCAAAACAAAAAGGATCCTTTTTCTTAAAAATCATAGCGCAACTGTTAATAAGGATGAAATTAGGCCTTAAAGTAGTGGTCTATAAAAAGTATAAAACCGATGTAACATAGATACATCCCGTGTAAGCATTGACCACAGTAACTGACATTCGATTAACTATCCTCGCTTACACTGCAAAAGAAAATAAAAGCAACGATAATGATAAAGTTGAATGTATCCTAATAAAAATAAATGATATCAATTGATATTATAATGTGATTTACTAAATTTCGCCTAATTATAGACTACCTAAATGTGATAACAGTTGACGTTCGGTTTCGTCCAGATTTTGATATTATACTCTTTGTCTAGAGCATTAAAAAAATTGTAATTGAAACACCAATTTTTTTTTTTTTTTCTAATATTTATTTTTCTCCTTAAAATATCGAATGCCTTTTAACCGAGCATTCACAGAGATAATCCTTAGGGTAACCTCTGGGTTATATTCATTCATCTCCATATGTCCAAATACGGGTAATTTATCACGCAATGTCATGAAGACAGAACAATAAACATACTTTCGGAATCCCGACAGCAAATCTACCAACGCCGCAGATGGAACCTGCTCGTCGATAAATCTTAAACCCATACAGTACGCAAACCTGTTCTCAAACTGGAAGGAAACGGTTAAGTCTGCAAACCTCCCCGTACATCTTCATATCAAAACTATAATTAGAAATCATTTCGTATCCACAGCCACCTTTATAATTCAAACCCATTTATTTTCTTATTTATACTCTCATTCCTTCTTTTACACTTGTTATATGTAGCTCACGTACAGATAATACTACAATGAGGCATACAAATTATCGCTTGTGCCGACGTCTGAAGCTTTAAAGTCTAAATCGGCGAGTGTGAAGAAATATCAGTTTCCAAAATCGATCTTATTAATAAGTATCGAAGGTTGAATATGAAATTTACAAGGTCGGTTATTGAGGACCTTTTCACTATCAATGTAAGGTCAGTGGTCGGCGAATAACTTGCTAAGACATGATCATGACTTGTGAGCTTATACTCCACACCTCGTTACGTGTTAACAGGCACATTCGCTCACGACGCGATATTTATCCGAGGAACTTCAAAACACCCCGGCCCAACTGCATTCATGTCGAAATGTTGTAATGGGACCTACGTGATAGGGTAAGGTGAATGATTTAGTTCTTATTAAGCGGTTTATTTTGGACGGGTTCTTGCAAAAGCTTAGGTAACTACTCTTTATGTTTAAAGTCTTGGCAAGTAATTAATATTTTATAGAGGTAGGCATTTTTTTTTTTCATCTCAAAAATAAATTCCAGTTTCTTTATAGATCGTTCATTTGTTTTTGTTTGTGCAAAATCTTTGAAGTTATAAATTAAATATTGATAAACAATATAAACGTTTCCGGTGTTGTGAGAATTACATCTGTTTTATAGGTGACATTAACGATGGGTATAAGTCACATGGCTTCCTTCAAGGCATGGCATCAAAACCTTGGGTTTGAAACCCCATTTCAGAATTGGGTTACTTTTGAAGTTTTACTATGTGTTAGCTTTCGAGCCAACAGCTGAAATTCACTTCGCCGAACTCGGTAACTATTATAATTTATTAAGTTCATGAATGTTTACTGCTAGGTCTATCACACAGATTGACGTGTAAACATGAAACTACGTCAATTTCGGTTTTATTGGAGACCAAGTTTCTTCAGCAGATATTATATTACCTATATATTTATGTTCTGTTTTCACTCAGTGAAGGACTTGTTTTCTCAGAACTGGCAAAGTGCGAAGAAAAGTTTAAATATGATTGCAATGTTTATGTTTATTTGCTGCGGCTATGGAGTTTTCTGTTTATTTTGTAACTCCAAAATATCTACTAATGGACAACCAATGTTAGAATTCTTCAGGGATAAAATAAATGTATAAAGTCAAAAATGTTTCAATGTAAGCCGAGATTTTTTTTTTCTTTAAATAAGACATATATATTTCGTATCTTTATCTTCGTTTCCTTTGCAGTGTGAGAAGAATCACGAGCACTTGTCAGTGTAATGGATGCCTGACATTCGATGCATCACGTTGAAACGGTAGTCCATGTCCAATGCGACACGAGTCAGTACCAGCCACCCTTTTTCAAGATTACGAACAAGATATTCGTAAACTTACGGATTTCATTTACTTAAATGTTGTATAAATAATGCTGCCTCTACGGTTTTGGTAATACATATTTCACACATCAAAGACATATTTCTCACATTTTATAGCATGAATTAACTATTTTGATTGAATTTACTTCAATAACTTTTAATTCATGTATAGTTAACTTTTTACTAGACATCAAAGGTTAGAATAGACGTCATCCATGACCATGGTACAAAAAACCAACGGAAAATTCCTAGGTTATTTTTATTCGTAGTTCCACGTCCGATTGACACAATGATCGACATGTTCACAAAACATCGCTCCTCGCTAGCTTTTAACCTCGTTCACTCGTACAGTTTCCGACTTAGAACGTTTGTTACAATACGTTCCGTTGCCCTTTGTTGACTTTGATGTACTGTTTAAATCGCAGCAGATCCTGTCCAATTTGTGTTCCTATTCATTTTCTCAACATTTCTCTGAACTTGTATTAATATAAATATTTTACCTTCGTTTGATTTGATTGGAAAGATTTACTTTGTCTTATCAACGGGTGGTTTTTGATTTGGGTCGGTACTGAAATTATATATGTATTTATACTATAAGTATTGATATTCATGAATAATATTATACAGGTTAATCAGTCTATTTTTAGTAGATGGTAGCAAAAATAAGAAAAAATTGCATAAATTCTTGCTTCAGTTTTAATTTGACATGGTGTTTGCCTTAGGCTACAACCGCCTAGCAATAATGTTATGCACTAGAGTTTATAAAATAAAACTTAGTTGTTCCATAGAAAGTTTAGCCTCCCAAATGTACGCACTGATTTAATTTATTCTATTATATGTTGTGTTCTGTGTTTGTATATAGATTAGTAAGAATAATAGTTCTACTATTGTACGGAGACTCGATCCCACAGTCAAACCGGTAACACGGTTCTGTGGGGCAAATACATATTTTAAGAACTGTTACTTTATTAAATAAATAAATTAAGAAAAAAATATTACAGCATACCAACGATTTTCTAGAAAATGTAGGTACATATATAACACTGAAGATGGCCGAATATTCTATATTTTCCAGACGTTAGAAACAACTGTTCTCATCGAACATTAAACGAGTTGAAAATCAAAAAAATATGTCAATCCCAAACTAAATAATTCATTCATTTTTCATCTTGGTATCCAACATAAAATAGTACCGAACGACTATTCCAGACCGAAGAAAGTACAAAGACTAGTAAAATATTTTACAAAGAAGGACGCTACAAGGATATCAATCTTCAATACACTGCCTAAACCTACCAAGTGGATGATAAACGGGCCTTTATGTTTCGCGCGCGGCGTAATTTTACTGCTCTATAAATGAAGATAAGATTGCTCGGACCTTCATTTATCCGTCGACGTTCACGCCAGTACTCGTTGTGTTTTATTTTGCAAAGATTGATCACCTAAATGAAACACTTTGGGTCTAGAAGGTTCTTTGGCGTTTCGATACACTAACGTGTTTCACCTGACTCTCATGCGGTTAGCAATTCAGCTTTCCTAATACATCACGGAAAGATCGTTGGTGCTTCTGAGATTTTATTTCACTTCTATGAAAGCAAAAACCAAAACATTGTATGGCCGTGGATGTTAGAAAATTCTTAAATACCAACAATGTTATTTTAAACTACTAGTCGTACTACTTAATTCTTTTACAACATTTTATAATTAATTAATTTCAAACATACTATGGTTCTACTGTCTACAGTGTAATTTAAATGTAATCAAAAAAAATACCGATTTAATATTATTTATTAAAACTACAAAGTTGTTTAAATCCATTGAAGTCAGTTATTTAAATTATAAAAACAAGATGAAAATCAAATAATTTGTGTTAAAAGACATTGACCCTACTAAAATATATATGTATAAAAAGAATGGTTCGCAAATAAAGACATAAATGTTGCACATAATAGTTGCCATCTTTTTTTAGACAAACAATATAAAAGAAATAACGCATCATGAGTCACTAGCCGTATCAGTGATACCTTTACTAAAATTTCATGATTAATCCGAGGAGTGAGGCCACAAAGCCATCCTGTGGGATTAACGCATGCTGATGAGACGCTGAGGTCAGAAACAGTTACATCGTACGTGGAACATATGAACCGTATGTGAGCATAAATCAACTCCGCACTGAGAATTTATAAGGTTTGTGTTAGGAGATCTCGGCGGTTATGATTATGTTTGAAACTGATGGAGAACGTGATAAGGATAACGAAATGAACATAATTTTAAATCAAAATGGTAATGGACGATAATTAAGCTACATGTATTAAATAAGATCATGCACTTAATGCAAAACGTGTTAAAATTCCAAAAGTCTATATATTTTGTCTTGATACTTGCAACTAAATGACATATTTTTATAGTACATATTCTTTAGAAAAGAGCCTAGCGTTTTATACTCAAATTGTATTCTAGTTGGGTTTCTTTTGTTCTTCTGCAAAATTATAACAAATTATTACCTAAATCTCAATCGCCAGTTACTTGTGACCACAGTGATCTTGCAGTTTGCCTCCGGAGCTTGTTATCTACCGTCTTGCGGGATTCCCTCGGCCTTCATTATAATTTTCGTCTAGTATTACTTAAGTATAATAAACAAACTCCAATAAGTCTATAGAAACGATTCTTTAATTAGGGGTATGAAGATTTATTAGAAAAGAACTCATTAAAATGCAATATGATGCAATTTGTAATGATATACTAGAGAGCACTCGGCGTCGTACTTAAACATAGCAACGTTTATTAATTAGGTATTTTTTCTGTTTTAATATAATATTGTTTTCCAATACATTGCTAATATTAGTGATTGATTTTGTGTTTACTTCCGTAACCCCTGGAGCCAATAATCATGCTTAATGACTTTCTTTCTGAAATTATCTTATACGAAATTGTTTGCTTTTACCAAAGAAATTGCCAAGTCCCGACATAACAGTTGCCTTTATTAATTTTCTGTGTGTACACTCATTATCCAACTCCCAGAATTTTAATTACAAGCTAATTTGCGCTTTCTCGTGTAGAAATTTTATAACAACATCGGCTTCCACTGGGTTATTTGTTTTAAGGCCGCATTCTGGTCACATTAGGAAGTGAAATTGGGAAATTTTGTAGATTTTCAGTCAGCAATGATGATAAAGTTCGAGATGAGCATTAAAGTCACAATTTCCGTGTTAATTCACAAGAGATTATCTCTCAAGTCTCTAAAGTTTACAAATTCTTGGTTAACATGTTGCGAGGAGGAAGTTTAGTGGATTGAGGCGAATCCCCTCGTTGATGAGCAAGTACGCAACTGAATACCGACTTCCTGTTTTGAACGTTGGATATGTGTAGATACGGCCTTTACTTTGGAACTCGACTTAGTATTTGCTGTAAATTCTGTATTTTGACTTAAATTCATCTAACTAATATAAAAAAGTCTTTTATCATAGGTACCTGACTGGATGAAATATTTTGTAATAACCAAATACATTAACTACTGTCTTCATATTCAAATTCAGTCAATTTTTATTCATAGAATTTGGATAATCATAACATTATTCAAAATTAAGCCTACTTTTTTGTATCTTGGTAACTCCATATATAAAAAAGGTCTTAGAAATATGTATGTTAAGAATGTTTGTAATAAAATTACTAGAACGTTGATATGTAAACAAAATAAGAGCAAAATTTTATTACGTATCCACACTATTATTCATAATAAAGCAACATGATACAGCAGAGGGCAAGAAGCAACGCAAGGTGAGTCTGAAATATTGCTTGGAGAGGTAAGTACACGCTCTGTGAATACTTCATGTTTGCGCAAAAACATTTGCTTAATATCACTACCAAAGTTATTTACGGTACCTTCAAGAACGCGCTGTCTAACTGGAAATACGAAACGCGCCGTAATTATAATGAGTAGTTGTAGTATTACTGCAGTTTTCTGAATTTCGAAAAAGCAAACCATAATAATTATATTTAATTATTTCTACTGCTATGCACGTTGTAGTTGTTAGTTCTCTCAAAAATCTGTAATATCATTTTCGTACTTACGTTACTCTGCAGTCGCAGAAAAATATATTGAAATGTTCTCTTTGGTTTTAGGAACATGGTTGTTGTAACATATTTTAATGCTGCATGTTACATAATATCATTAATAAAAATGAAGTTTCAAATATAATTTCAAACCGTGTGTCGAAAACCAAATAAATCGTAACCCAACCTCTGTTAGGGGAGCTACTAAAAGTAATATGACAGTCGTATTAATGCGCCCAGTGATTTAGATATCGATAACAAGCTACAATAAAAACTTAAAACGACGCGCCAAACGAAACCTTAAAAGCAAAAGTTTAATGAGAAAAAAATAAAAATCAACATCCGATTCTCGGACCCACACAAGACGTTTATTACGCATTTGACATAATAAAGATTAGAGGCCATATTTGTAATTAATGAAATCAGTTTCCATTTAAATAAACGTCGTGTGTAATCAAATTCGGTTCGGGAGGTTCAACCGGCGCTTTTGACATACTATAATCGAACTATAAAACGGATTTTTTTCTCAAATTTTATCTTTATCACTTTAGATTGACAGATGTTCTATTCCATTGATGTGTGGTAATGCAAACTGCTATTAATTTAACGCCAAGTTTAATGACCTGAGCGACGTTCTACCGATCGTAATGTTTGTATTGATCGGTAACAGTTTAAATGGCTGTAACTGTTTTACGATAGATTTACTTTGACATTGTTTAAAGGCCATATTCCAGTTTTATCGCAAGTTGTTCTGGTTACAATCACATTAAATTTCCATTGAGGAGACTTACTGTTTTGGAGTGTCAGATATTGTTTTTCAAAGTCACTGTGTGGTATGACTTGGTGTTCTTTACTGGAATCATTTTTACATATTTTTTCTTCAAACTTATTAGATTGTATGTTTGCTTCATTTTAGTTTCTTCTGAGGGTAACACCTCATGGTATAACCAAAAAGCGCTGGCTGGATGTTGAAAACGACGTGTTTGGATACCAAAGCACAAGTGAAGACTAATGCGGTTCTCTACTCTGCAAGTTTGTTTTCAGGCACTGACAGAAGTCTTTAATAACGTTTCTCTGATAGCAGACAAAACTCTGTAACAGCAGGCTGGAAAACGCTATGAAGGATGAGGAAAAACAAGGAAAAATGGAAAATTTTAGTCAGTAATAATTGTAAATATTATACTTTTATTAATCCACTTACACGTTCGGAATTAATTTCTGTCTCCAGAATCCAAACACCAAGAATTTACGGATTATAAAATTATAGTCTTGCATCTAATTATAAACTCTATCTTCAAGAGATAAGTTTAAAAGTTGGTTGATCGTAGAACAAAACAAACTTTTTATAAATCAATGGTTATTTTGTGATGTGGCCACGAGTGCCGCTGGCTTTCAGATGTTATCAGTGGCCACCGGTAATGAGACTTGGTGTTAGTCGGATGGAAACAGAGGGACATGTATTTTTAATTCCTATTTTCGAAAGTAAAAGACACGGGGAAGATTTCGTATATAATGATGTGGGGGACGATAGTGAAGTAAATTTAGTAGAAGACGAAATTCAGAATTCTTTAGCAGTAAAGTTAATAGTTTGAACGCAACCGTGTCATAAAATTTTAGAATGTTTTGTATATAAATTAATTAAACTCAGTTTGACAACATTACGAAATTTTAAGTAGTGATCGTCAAAACGGTTGATCCAATTAAACGAGACATACATAACGTTGGATTAGCATTCGATTACATCGCACCGATTACTCTCCCCAATAGCCCAAGTATCGATCTTGATAAGTCACTAATTAAAGAATCAGCCGTTCGTAATGTAACGCCGAGTTTCAATGATACGTCATTCTGTAATCGAGAACTCGGTGCTTGTGCAATCATGTAAATGGATCGATTCGGACTACCTCTATAATTAGCTTCTTCAGCGTAGAGCACGCTTTCTTTAGAATTGTTTTATTATTTTACTTTTTTTCAACCATATCATACCTATTATGTTACGTTGATTCTATTTAACTTCCAAATTCAAAGAATTCTGGGTGCATTTGATTTAAAATGTAAAAAGAAGCGGATAATGGTCAGTTTTATGCTTCTGGGACTGTTGATTTTGTTTTCATGAGCTAGAAATAATTTTTAAAATCGTTTTTGACAATTTTTAAGTATTACATTTAAAAAAAGTAGTGTTTTTACTGTTATCTGTTTTCGACAATTTGGCATAATTGCAAATAATTTCTTACAAATTCTTTCTTCAATCTCTCGACTAAAACTGCCTAACATTAATTTCAGTCAAAACATCCGCGAAGATCGCATTAAACTAACATAAAAACCATTTACGAGCCGTACGAAGAAAATTAATTTAAACAGTATGTAACCTCAATACGATTAATTTAGTTTTAATTTTCCTACAGGCACTCCTGTGGAAAACTAGCGTTTTGCCCGCAACCGCTCACAGCTGTTACTTGACGTCATTATTAAATGCTTTTCAAGAACAGGTGTTGATATTAACGAGGGTGAAGGTTTAATTAATGAACACCAGTGCTAGTTTCTTGTACGGATGATAGTTTAATATTGTTGGTACAATGTGTGACGGTAGGCATTGTTTTTGCATGGGTTGTCGGGCTATTGAGCTGAAATTCGTATCTTGGTTCCATAATACAGAACGAGTCCCAACTTACAGCAAAAACATTTTAGTAACAATTTTTAGCCCTTAAACTGAACATGATCTTCGAAGTGATTGGTGATAGCAATGTTATTATTATCTCACTGATATGCTCATTGGGCTGACATTTTCGAATGACCTAGGTCTAAATTCGGAATTCTTGCAAACCTTGCCAGTCTTGGCACTGGGATGATTAAGACATTGCTCTTGCTAGCAACTTATAATTTAGAATAAAATATGAAAAAGTATTTTCATTAAAATTACAATATATTTTTTATATATATTTAATTCTGTTTTATATTTCAATAAATACATAGTTTATACAATGGAATGTCTAGAGAATGATTGCCAATTTTTCTGCAATTACAAAAGAAATAGCCTTTTGTTTCTGACTTTTAGAATTATATTTAAGAAAATATTTTTCTATCTTCATTACTGTTGATTCAAAAAGCTTCAACTGTATAAAAAGTCGATTACTAAGATAAATAAGAAAACAGTTATTTCAGCAATACATCAAAAGTAGTTTTGTAAATAGGTATATTTTATTCACAGGATGATTTATGCCTTTTGTAAGAAATTTTAATGATAATATGATCAAAATTGAGCATAGTAATATAAAATAAAATTTTAATATTCTTCACTTTGCAATTCTTTGAATTTTATAACGAGCAATTATTGAATAATTCATGACTTAGTATGCAGTTAGCAGTGAGTTTTTGAGTTTACCTATACTATAACTATAATAAACCTAAACGTTTAATTAGAGTATCAGCTGTAAGATTTGTTTTTAGCGCAGTTCCTCGATACCAAACACTAGATTACTTTCACTTCACAATGTCTATAAAAGTCACAGTCAAACATTATGAACACATTATATGGTCACGTAGGCATAAAACTAAACTAAACTAATAATGAACTAAACTCGCATAACTATCTAGACTCCGGCGCATTACGCAACTTCCTATGTTTGAGTACCCACTAAGTAAAGATCAAGCAAAGTAACGAGAAATCGCCATGGGCTATTTTGTGAGGCCGACAGGATACACTGTGAAACTAATTTCATAAATGATGAGAGAAAAAGTAAAAATAAAATGGAAAACGAAGTATACGAAGGTTTTTCTTCACTAGGTTCTAAATATGTTACTGTTGCAAAGACTTACTGGTGAAGATAATGATGCTGATTTTGTTTCTCAAAGTTAAATAAACTGGTATAATCGCTTTCGTCTCTTTCAAACAAAAATAAGAGAAAAGAATGGAAGATATCAATGAATCTAGATTTACTTGATTTCTATTAGATATTATACTACATAGTAGATACAGTAAGCCAGAAGTGGCTACTGATGGTACGAAGTTTATTAAGGGTTTTATGAATGGAACTTGTAACCTTTACTCTTTTTGTAAATGCAATAATTACGTTACAGTTGCGTACCTTTATATCTCTATATAATAATTATATTCTAATCATTGACAATATTTGATTTTCTTCTCTCTTATATGACTAGGAATTCAGTATTTTTGTATGGTGGGTGCGTTTACATTGTTCTGTGCGGGAGTCGAACTGTCGACAAGTAACGCAGCAATCGTTTTCTGAACCAGTACGCCAACCAATAATAATAATAGTAAATAATAATAGTAATAGGTATCAAAATTACGAAATGTTTATCAGAATAGATATAATTTTGGTTCTTCGCCCCCCTATCCGATCGCGACCTAGTTCTTATATCATATTCTGAGAATTTTGAGGATAGTTATTTTTGCCAATATAATGTATGAATAGATATGGGTCCCGAATCATTTCAGGACTAGCTTCTCTATTATCGCTTGATTTCTATCTAAAATAGAAAAGAAAATATAAATAAATGAAAACATTTCCATTTTGTCTATAAAGGCTATTAAACATTGACCAACCACGATCCATACATAAATATTCTCTTGCAAAACACAAATTTCTCGGAAACGTCGTTTCTACGAAATAAGTCACCAGAAATCATGACTGGTGTACTGGCACGTTTAAACAGGGCCCTACGGCCCTAACAAGCCTTGTACCCCCTAATGATCAGTTGGTGAAATATCTAGATGTATTTAATTGGATTTCGTTATGTCTCAAAAGTGGCAGAATGTTCGCAGGTGTGCACCGCACGGAATATAGATGGGCTCGTGATTTATGTTGGGGTAAACGGAAGTGGTGATACTGGAAGGATCTAGGAGATTGAAGAAAATGGTGGAGAACCTAGTGATATACCGATGTGGATGAACGAGATACAGTGTTCCTCCATTGAAAAGGCCAGGCGAGGTTATATAACGGGGGGCCGAACACCGATAGTTGATGTTATCGATGTTATCGCGTGTTTCTGGATTTTTTGATAAATAGGTTGCATTTGCATGATTCCGATACATGGCGCTGTAAATACTTTCAGCTATGCAGCTAGTAGTTGGTACATCGTAATTCTGAGTACAGCGTTCGTAAATTAAGAGACACTGCGGCATACACAGTATCGCCTGTAATCCCCGAAGGGTTAGGCAGAGGTGTACTAGTAGTAAAACATCTCGTCGATGCCATTAATAAGTCCCATTAAATAGGGGTCGAGCCTATTGCCATCCACCGTATACAGTTCCAGCGGGACACTGCGACATTGTCATTTAATTCGGCGACTCTACACCTCTGCCTATTGGGTGACCTGTATAAGGTCGGAATATGTGCCGTAGGATTTCTTTTCTCATGTGTCCTACGGCTTTGTGGTAGATGGATAACAGCTTATTAATTAAACCTGCGCGAAAGTTGTATGCACCAAAAACTGTTACAAAGATTGTTCCCGAAGTCAATATTATCAATTGGATTAAATTATTACTTTTTATATGAACACAGGCATGTTCCATGTATTTAATAGGAACATATTATTGTGAAAGCACTTCCAGTTAGACCAAATCTTTTACATAAAAGGAGGAATGAGTGCATCGCGGGCACAGATCGCGCGACGTGGGAGGCTAGGCTAAAACAACATCGTTCCAATATTCTTTATAACACCTAAACGCCTTGTTCTCCAATATTTATAGGTAGACCTTAAAATTTTATTTTGAAATAAATTTGATAAAGATTCTTTAAATACTGTAAGTTCAAATACTTTAGCGGTTAGATCACTATCCGACAGTGTCTCAGTATGTGGTCGAACACATGTAACACCTGGATATATGTACTTCATACATCTGTAAAATATGATTATACGTAGATCCTAAATATCATATATTATTATAGATAGTAATCAGTTTTTAAATTAAAGAGATTTAGCAACCCAATGAAAAAATTCTAAGCTTTCTCTATATCTAAAGATATAAGCTGTTTTTGTTTCTAAGTCATGTTTATACATAACATTGATACACAGTCTCATACAAACGCCCGATACTAGAGACGACGACCGCTCAATAGCAAAACAAATGCCAAGATGTCCCGTCAGTCTAAAACGTAATAAAAAACAACTTTTGCCGCCGACATAAACCTACGTAAAACACCAAGGCTCGTCGAGAGACGATAAATAAAAATAGCGGCCGTAGCATATTGCCTTATACGACGAAGGAGCCCTCTTGTCACTTGGCACGGTACTTAAATCAGCTGCCAATGCGTTGCCAATGCACCTGTGGAAACGTCGATTATGCAAATGGTAGAGGCTCTTTTAACTAAACACCGCGCGGTGTTGCGAAACGCTCGATTCAAAAATTCCTTTAGATATTTTTTACTTTTTTTACTTCCATGGTTCTTATTTTCTGTAAGCCATAAAAATGCGTCAATTAAGCTACGCGCACGGTTGTGTTGCGTTTTTATTTTTTAATGATTTCTCGATTAAATTAGGTAGGTAGGTACCAAAATATAACGATTCTTTCAGCTCAAATGACACTTATTGTTATGTTGTAATAATGTTATTAAAGTTCCAGTAATAAGGCGAGATTCCTCATAAAAAAATATTCAAACGTAATTATGAAAATGAAGCTAATCAAAATGAAATTATGAGAAGCGAACTCTGAATTAGGCACAAATTAACTGCCGTCCTAGTGATTCTTAAAGCTCATAATAATTAGGTAATAACTTTATTCCGGGGAAACGCTCGATAGCGTAATTGGCAAACAATTCGTTTGAAAACGCCAATTGAATAGCGAACGGTCCCAAAGGAACTGCAGAATGGTGGCTTTATTCAATTCTAGTTTAAATTTACTTTTACGTTTTGTTCTAGATTATAATATAACAAAATAGGGACGTAAAAATAATATAATTAAATTTAAAAACTTCTAGTCTTAAGTGGAATAGAATATTGTCTTTTATGCTGTTAAAAATAACTTGCCTCCCAAACACTAATGACAGTCATTCAGGAAAAATTCTAAGAAAAGCTTTACCTATTCCAATGAGAATAAAAAATATCCTGCGTACTCTCTTTTATTTAATTACACTGCATTTATTTTACGATATCCTAAAGTGTCTAATTCAGTATTCCGTTTAATAGTGCTATTAGTAAAAATAATAGCAATAGTATAAATAGCAGACATTTAACTGCACGGAACGCAAGGTTCAAATTCGTTTAATGCATTTCGTTTTATAACGCCTATTTCTTTATCTGAATGATAATGCGTTATTTAAAGAGAACGATCTATGTTTACAGCCCTATCATTTAATTTATAGATGTGTATCATTAATCCGTCTTCTGCCAATGTCGGGTTTATAATTCATTTTATTGATTTGTTAGAACTAAAGGCTTCGTTAATATTATTAACCGTAAGACTTATATGATATAACTTGGATGTTTTGCAAAAAATGTTTCGGTACATATTGATTCCCTTGTTTTAATGACTAAATAAAACCGTCATTAATGTTTTTGTATAAACATGTCTACACTTGAAGAAATACTGCCAAGAAGAGGTCGGGTGTGGAAGTCCTGCTCGTTTTAATAGATTTTCGAATTTTCGTAGCAGTATTTCAGAATATAATTTGATTTGCTAGAGATAAAGTTGATATACAGATATAACCAGCAGATTTCGCCCTCAGTAAGCATAAAAATATTTTACCTAAATATACCGCCCCTTGTACATTTCTATTGGTTTCCATTTTGTATTTTTTTTCTGTTTCTGGTGTGTAATAAAGTGTATTGTATTGTATTCTCATACTTTGTATGAATTAACTAATGCATAGTTTGGTACTTATTTTACTAAATTATTGCATATCATTAATACGTCAAATAATTAGGTAGGTAAACATAACATTAAGTTTTCATCACCCAAAGGATCATTTTCATTCATTAATATACACTTCTTTGTAACAAACCAAGGATCCACAGATTAGATTAAGCATTCCATTACGCAGTTGTTCCGCAATCTCCATCGCTACGTTGTACAAATAACGCAGTGTACAAGACAACTCTGAACTTTTGATCCCGCTCCTTCGTACACTCGGTTGCGAGTTACGAGTTAGATTTGGCTCTCGTACAAAATGCAAACAAAAGAGATTAGTTTCTGGATTGCTTTGGTAGGCTACATTCACGTTATTGCTTTTAATGAAGTCTGAGTGGAACGTTTATTCTGCGGATCCAGTGTAATCCAGGACATATGGAAAGGACGTTTGGGTTTCGAACTTTTTTAAAATGGCCACTTTTGGTGATTCAAACGTGGAACGGATAACGATGATTCTGTATTATAATGTATCTTAATCGTTTCAAGTATAATGCTTTGGTATTCAAAGCACGTAATGAGTAAAAAAGATAAGTTGGCGAACTATCCGTATAGTGTACCAGTGAGATGGAAATTATAAAACGGTTACTAAGCTCTTCTATATGTATATATATATATATTTTTTATTCTCCGTAGTTATCGTTATCCACCCAGATTTCACGAATGCCATTCTTGAGTCCCAAGAAGAGCCTATTGCCACCTATCCTGCACAAATCTACTAACTTTCAGGTCCAGGCTGGTAATAACCGAACAACACTACTCGTTTTGGGTATCGAACCACTAATCCAATGCAATAAGGCAGTTTTCTTACTTGTTTTATAATTGCTCATATATATTAGGCATATCGCTCATAATAATATGATTCTGAAACTCATTGTTTGAAACTGAAACTGATTTCGTTATTGGTATGGTAAATATCTTATTTCACAATAATTGGATAATAGGATATTATTTACATTACAAAAATGATAAATAATGATTAAATTCACGCACGAGTATTATATCCTCTGGTTGGCCCAAAATTAATCTCAATTAATATAAACAAGTTTAAATCACTTTTATTTGAAACACAATCAAGACAAGGATATCTACTTAAAAACACATTAACTCACTTCCTTAAATACACAAACTTGACCAACAGGTGCCTACGTAACTCTCTCAAAACTTATCTTCATTCCTACATAATTGTTATTAACGAATTTCAACATACGATAAGGCGCCTCAACATTAAATTGTCAAGAAATCATTTAACCATCATTTATAACTTCAGATGTACCACTAACTTATTTCGACATAGTTCTAAACAGTGGGCCAAAATTTATAATTAGAACTTTGTCTAAGTTAGTAGGGTTAAACAAACGATATCTGATTGTGAGTTGGTATATCTGGATTTAGGGCGGATGTACACGTGATGTGGGCTTGACACGGTGACGTCGTAATAATAGTTCATAGGCTCGTTATAGAATAAAAACAGCATAGGTTATGCTTCGTTTACACCGGCCCCTACCATGTAGAGACCGCCTATTTAACGATATATAGAGGATGTTATACAGCCCGATATAGTCTCACGGTTCGTAGATCTTGGCGTGTAATGGTTTTCATATAACGAACTATGTCTAAAGTAATGGACATCGGTAGAATTTTGTACGAGGCTTAAAATTGTTTGGATAAGCCTCTAAAGTTTATGAAAATAACAAAATCCATATAATTTAAAACTCTCAGGAATAGATTTTAAATTAAATTTTATATTGTTTCAAATAAAAATATATAATCTTTTTTTAATTCGTCGCCCAGACACCGCTTAATGAAAGTTAGAACGAAGCAGGCGTTATAAAAGAAGTGTAAAATTCTGATGGCAATTTTATTTTCATTGTATTAAAGTAAGCACTTATTTTAAAACCAATAACAAGAAATAAGTATAAAATTAAGTTACCATTATAATCATTCTTGAATGTAAATCGACGGCAAAGCGATCAAACTGAATATCTTATTCGCTCTTAAAGTCAATTTAAATATTTTATACTGAAGTTACTTTCGGGCCCGCCTAATGTCGGACGAGAGACGAACAAAATTAAACTTGTTACTACATTACTTGAAGAATAGGTAACTTTTTAATTTCCCTAACAAAATTGTCATATTTTCCTTTGAGCACCTAATGAAATAAGCGGAAGACGAGAATAGAGTGAACTGTTGTAGCATTTTTATAAGCACTTAATATTCACGACACTTAACAGCATGCAGTTTTGTGAATGTTTACAATACGGCCTTTACTCCAGAGACGTTACATTTATTACAGCTAACTTAATAACATTGGAATCTTTTGAAGTCGCCGAAAGTTTCGTCTAAAACAAAGAGGTGGGCCCTTTACGACGCTCGCTGAGGACGTCTGATAATTAACAAGGCCCAGATTTATTATGAGTTGAATGAGCTTTCAGCGTTTCATATCATAATCTGAAAGCGTTTTATTGTTCCGAGAGCGTCAAATTCTTCGACGATGGTAATTAATTACACGTAACACGGCTCAAAGACAATTTTGAAGGAACTCTCAGTTGAGTACTTTGTGTAATAAAGACAGGTATTAAACAGAGACATTTGAAGTTTGTTACATTGTAGGATAATTTTGGAAGTGAATATTTTTAGGGTTGCTTTAATGTATAAGTTGGATTATGAAAGATTAATGAAGAAGTGTTACAAGAATTGGGATCACACACAGCAATTTTAAATTCAAAAAATCTGAATTATGTGGTACCAATTTGTCAAATTGTAATATGTTTACAACTACAAAGAAAAGTGATTTTGTTTTTTATAATAAATCTTTCAAAATGAACTAACTTCATATAGATAAGCACCTACACAAGCGCCTACACTGAACATTTTCTCATCTTACCACCAAAACTATTTTACGACTCAGAAGCAGGTCGTTGGGATGGCCAGATAACGCGCAAACACATTCCACAAAAACAATTCGGTGAAGTAATAATTGTTCCCTTCTTCATTACGGCACGAAAGTCGGGCCGAAAGGCATAAAAAGTAAACGTATTGCACGTTGAACGTCCTTCGCACAATATGTCAAAAATAGCCGTCATTGTTCTTCTGGTGTAGGTACTGGTCCAGTAATTGTGCCAGTGACAAAATGTCCTTCGCCAAAAACTCCAGAGAACTGGTTGGCCATAAAAGTCACATGTTCGTCGGGGGCTTATTACCGCAATAACAATTTAAGGAAGCCGAAAGGGTGGCGCGGAATTCTCCGAAAACTTTTGTTTTCGTCTCAGTCTACTAAATTGTTTTATAAACAATGTTTACAACAGTAACTTTATGGTCCACTTGTTTTATCTTCGTTTTTCATTGCGACACTATTCTCTAAAGTTATTGTTTGAACAATTTTGTTTTGTTGTTATGACTCAAGGTTTCACTTTTAGCGATCCATTTTGTGATTGGATACAAATGATTTTGCTTTCATTTATGATTTTACGATACTGTGTTTCGCTTTTAAAATATTTGTGGGATAATAAAAGTAAATGTTGTGTGACCGCTGGTTTGTTTAAAAGTGAAATCTGTTGATGACTCAAAGCTACGAATAAGTTCGTTATGCGGAATACAAACGGCATCACAATTGGAATAGCTATAGATATAATGACGGTGAGTATCGCAATAAAAATATACGATATTGATAGAGCAATTTGTAACAGCTAACATTAAACAGGAAAGAATATATTACACTATATTAATAGATAGATACCTACTTAAGTTATTTAATACTTTTATGAAGGCATAAAATGGAAATTGATATGACAGATGCGAGTGCTGAACACTCACCACTGACACTATTAAATGTCAGCTTAACCTGTAAGGGACAATTTACGATGAGACGTATCTTTCCTATCATCAAGTTTACGACGATACCTTATTCTGTATATAAACTTACGTACTAAGCGTATGACAATGATGTCAATAAAACGATATTACACCTCGTTTATATAATAATCGGATCGTTGTTGTGATTTTAATAAGCAAAGCTCCGGCCTACACTGATCATTATTGAAATATGTGTTTGTTTCGTCGTAAATACTAAAAAAATAAAAGCATTTCAAACAAACAAAATTTAGTAATTAAAAATCCTGAGAACTTTTTCGTAAATGTTTTATTGCCAAGTAAAAAATGATCAGTACTAAATTAATCTGTGATTTATTATTAATATTCTTGAGTATTTTCTTTTATCTTAATACCTTGAAAATCTTGCAACTGAATTATGAACACAGCCTAAAACACACAAAGGTAAAGTACCAGGGGCTCAAAAGTCGGAAGAACATCGTATGTCGTGACTGACTTTTGCCCTGAATATTTTACTTGGTGTGCTTGGCGGCGCCATCTCACCATACGAGACTCGTGTCTGAAATCGCTGACGTTGTTGTGCTATGCGAAAAGAATTCATCGTTTTGCAACGCCATGTCTAGAGAGTAAAGTCTTTTAGTAAATATCACTTGAGGGAATAGAATAGAAATCCGGACTTGCTTTATCTGGTTGGGGTAATCGTAAAAATACTGAACAAATTCTCTCGGGATTTTGGATAAAATCTTTCGATTTCAAACATTTATTTTTCGTTTAATGAAAATCTGCTTAAACTTTTTTGTACTTTTACCGCAACTCCTAATGGCTTTAAGCATCGAAAATTTGTGAATCAAATGATAAAATATCAGCTCTAAAGTTATTTTTTCAAGTGAAAGGAAAAATTTATAGTCAATGTCAAATAAATCCAGAAATAGCAGTAAAGCTTATTGGATTTATGTCTTAAATCACGCTTCTAGTTTAAATTTCAGTAAATTTATTCATGAAATTGGTACCTAAGAAAGCTTTTGATCCAGTTCTTATAGGCGACAGCTTTTTTTAGTTATCTACCTTTAAAATATTTATTTAAACAAATTGAGACTGGAAGCGAACCGTAGATATAGAAAATTTACGGTTCGGTTAGAATCTACGGTTCGCTCCCAGTTCCAGTTCCATTATTAACTTAAAAAATTACAGTTATTCATGTTTTGGGCATCATCATGCATGTTATAATGCGTAAATATAACACGTAGAAAATACGTAAACCTCTGTTTTTAATTTGTAAGGAACATCACAAATGTAATGAAGGGTCAATTTCAAAACATTTACGTTCCCAGACCCGTTTAAAATTAACAAATTACGGTTGTATCGATGTAATATAAACCTTGTTAGTCTATGCCGACAAAATAGACCGAAGAAAAAACTTTACGGAACTGTTATTTTTAATGTGAAAATTGTTACGTCAAGTTCGCGGCAAAGCAGCTGTACGGTTTAACAATGTTGAATTCCCTTTTCAAATTATATGATGGCGGCTTGTTAACGGCGTCGGTGAGGTTCCAAATTCAAAATTAGTATAGTGAAAAAATCTTGATACTGTTTGTGCTCGCCCTTGTAAATTAAGGGTCCGTTGAGCTCAAAGTGGGGGCCAATTAAGGAATTTATAGTCCGAACGCGCTGTAAAACAATAAATTATACAATGGCTCTCAACAGCATGGCCTATTAATTACGTGCACCAGTTTCTAGGGTCATTATAAGGGTAGGCTTGCAGCCGTTTATTGATAAAGCCTACTACGTAATATACAAAGATAAAGAGCCCATGTTTATTATTAGAAATACCAGGGATACAGCAATACTTGAAATAGTCTTTTTTTTTAATACAAGATTTCTATTCGAATATTATTTTCGATATTTGTGTCCAGTTTTAAAAAGAATAAAGAAAATTTAGTGAAGGTTTTCTATTTTCATGTCGAAAACTGGGCATGTGCACGGTAATCTTATAGTATAATAATGTCCTCCTGACCGATTCCGGTCACGGCGGCTAATCCCACCGGAGATTAGCCAACTACGCATAAGATATTATAGAGCACAAGTATGTAAGCAAACGCAGATGCTCTCTCTATTCCTTCACTCTCATAGTCCGATGGGATGGCAATCCGACCGGAGAGAGATCAGGCGCAGGACTAACGGGTTTACGTGCTTTCCGAGGCACGGTGTGTATTCACATACACAAAGACCCAGACTCGAAACAACTATCTGTAAATCATATAAATATTTGTTCCGTACGGGAAACGAACCCGCGACACGTAGCTCAGCAGTCGATCCCTCAACCACTGCGCCAAACGTCTCGTCAATCTTATAGTATACTAGCTTCCGTTCGCGGCTTCGCTCGCGTGGTTTAAGAACTCGTACATTTTTCGGGATAAAAAGTAGCCTATGTGCTATTCCAGACTATAATCTATTTCATACCAAATTTCATCCAGATCCGTTCAGCCGTTCTGGCGTAAAAGAGTAACAAAGATCCATCCATCCATCCATCCATCCTCACAAACTTTCAGGTTAATAATATTAGTAGGAAGTAGGATATAATGTGTAAGAATGCAAACAAAATTGGAATACATTTTAGCCGTGACCAAGTGACATTTTTCCTTTTTTAGTATTAAGCATATATTACAAGGTTCAATATTCTACGTCTATCCAGGCTATATCCTGCACCTTACTAGCTAACGATCTGGTATTATAACAGTAATTATGATATTAGTCTGCTAATAAATATTAAACTAAATAGTACCTATAGTTAAGATAAACTAAGTAAGGCCGATACTTTGTGGTGTCGTGAACTTTAAAATGGATATTACTAGTCCACGATCGTGTTTTGTAGTTTACGATGTTTCAACACAATCCGTGCCTGCTTATCTCATAAATTATAACAACAATATTATATGTTATAAACAAATCTACATTAACACGAACATTTTATTATTACCTATTGTGCACAAACATTTCGGCGATGCCTTTACCGAGGCCCATGGAGTAGGTGGCGACACTATATTGTCGAACTCCGGGCTACTATTAAGAATTTACTGTGACTGTTGCTGTTAGTCTGTTACATTCCACTGCTGTGCAAAGAGCTCCCCCCTTGATTTCCATACCGTTCTATTCTGTGCCAAAGATGACCAGTTCGTCCCGCCATCTCTTTCGCGGTCTACAACGTCGCCGTTTTGCTGTGTCAGGTGTGCTCCATTGCGTGGTTATTTTGGCTCACAGCTCAGACGGCATACGGCAGGCATACACAGCATACAGCCCAATCCCACTTTAGTTTAGCAGCTTTTTCAGCCAAGTCAGCGATTTGCATTTTAGAGCGCAGTGTGGTGTTTTGAACCTCATCCGTTAATTTAACACCCAGAATACTATGAATTAAGAATTTACCAAACGAAAATTCTGATAACACTTTGGCTGTACCTAGGACATCATGCTCAGCACCCGCGCTTGCTACCAGTAAACCAAGAGCTATGAAGCAGATTTTATTGTTTTTTAAATATAACATAACTTAACATAGCATCACGCCTGTATTCCTCGAAAGGTTAGTCAAAGGTGTACTATTGTACACCCACATTTCGCAGATGGTGTTATCAAGTCCCATGTAACAGGGGGCGAGTCTATTGCCATCTACCAGGCCAAGTTCCAGACTCCGTGCTGCTACTAAGAATTTCCACACAAAAAATAACCCAAAAACACTTCGCCTGACTCGGGAATCGAACCCAGTCGCACTTGCGATCGCTAAATCAATAAGGCAGTCAGTTTTTTTGTAATAACATTTATATCTTTATTGTATTTATTTTTCTTTTAATACAGAGTTTTTTCAAAGAATCATAAGCATAATAATTCGTCCTATAATAATATTGGAGCATCGTATATTAGTATTGCTAATAAAAACATCTTAAGCGTTTTTCGGGAGCATCGCCTGCGGCGGGTGCTCCACAGTATCCTTATCAATAGTTATTGGATGCTATTTATAAAGGATTTCGGATAGCTTTGATTTTTTTCAATATAAAAATGTTACCTCACATTAGGAGTAATTCGTTCACACACAAAAAAATATTCACAGTCACAAACATTCAGACCCGGAATAACTATCTGTAGGTCATACAAATATTTGTGCCGTGCGGGAATCAAACCCGCAACAAGTAGCGCAGCAGTCGATCGCTCAACAACTGCGGCAACCGTGCCGTCATTTGGAATTTGCTAAAGTACGTATGGCTTGGTAAGGTATGGTTCTTGGTAAATATGTGCGTAGAAAATAGTGTCTAAGGGTTTATTTCAAGATTGTGGGTAGTTGTGTAGTAAAAGTGTTTGTATGGGGATCATAAAAAAAGATTCGAAAAAGTTAAACAAAGCTTATCTCAGTAAGACACGGGAGGCTCCCAGCTACGTGAAACAATAGATTTTCTGTTGTGTCATTTGCATTACTTGACGGGTTAAGCATATGAAATAGTTATCTATTTTTCCATAAAATTTCATCTACTATATATATCAACTGCAAATAAAATACTGTAAATGGATTCACTAAAGAAACTTTTACGAGAATGCAACAACGGCTTATCGGTCGCTTCAGCAGCATGTTTTTCATGATAACAATCTCATTTATGTATATCTCGAACATTCAAGGCGACATCGCGATCGCGTTCAAATTGTAAAACTAAACTGGCGGTAGGCTGCTATAAGAAACATAAATCTCTTTAATTTATATACCAAAACATAATAAGGGGAAAATGTTATTCACAACACTAGTGTCCGGCCGATCTCACCAAGCAAGACGTAATTTATTACTTAGACTTTTACGTCTATAAAAGTAAATAAAGCTCATGAAATAGCTATAAATCGCCTTACAAAGAACGGCGATACATACTGCGTGTCTCGGTAAAGTCTCTTTTGGTAAGATACGCTCAAACACGACCTTTGAATTATGTGTTGTTACGGCGATGTAGTGCTAAACGGTTACATAAATTACTGCAATGATTTGTGGTCGCCGTTTACGTCTAGCATAAGTCTATAAACTGAAAAGAATGGGAACGAGTTTCAAAATTTCAGAATATCTTATTTATACAGAGAATAGTGTTATATAGTCTACACTTAAACAGATGAAAAATCTGAATAGTTAGTGAATTACGTAAAAATAGCGGAGCTTAACTGCGCATGGTGCTCACGCTGAATGGTTTTATTTCAACTTTAACACACTTCAAATGTATGTGTTGGATGTTAAATAATAAAATAATACTTTTACTACCTACCTAATTTTATAGAATACATGAAGAAATGCATATATTGTCTTGATTTTGTTAATTAATATGAAACCAGAAATAATATTGAACAAATTCGTGGTATTTCGACTTAAAGCTTCAAAATAAAGTATCTATTATATATGATCTATAAATTTGTATCCACGAAAATAATAAAGAACTGGCATCGACGAGTAAATAAATTAAATTTATTAATAGGCCGCCAATGAAAAATTAATTCATCAAATTATAATAACAATTCAACTTAAAATTAATAAAACTCATGCATCATTCATAGCCAAATAAATTATATTAAATATTAATCGTAAATATTATTATATAATTAACTAAAATATTATTCTCTTCATACTTCACTGAGTTGCGAAATCAATTAAAACGTTAAATTTTTATTAGTTTTCATTCCGCGGGTGAACCCGATTTTCTGTAAAGAGTACTCCCTATACTTAAAAATAAATTGAAGCATTTCTATTAAATTCGATATCCGTCATTACTGCCGCTGAGTGATTATGTGTAAAGTAATTCCTGAGCGTCAACTCTGAGAAAAACAAAATTATCGTTGCTAAAGAATTTAATCGCCCGCACAGCCGATTTTAAATGATTACTTAACACTTCCCGACGGCACAGAAATCACACCTTTGAAGTTCAAATTAAGAGTTTCGTTTCCCTTACGACGCGCGACGGCACCTCAGCGGTAAGGAATGACTAACAGACGCTAACAAGGTATCATTATAAGGATGTTCACCCCACAATCTTTCGTATCGATAGTTTTTTGCTCATTGTTTTTATTAAGCGTTGATGGAATATGATATAAAAACGATAAGAATTGTTCGTAATGGTCAATCTACATGATGGTAACGCCCACCAGATTAGAACAATATAATTGCTATTTTTAAATTATTGTTAGCATTTAGCAGTTCGTGTAGTTTCGTCATAATAAGTATGTACGATAAATTGTTAAGATTTGAGAATATTATAGGCTTCTTTTTCAATAGGCAGTTACCATTTAAACTTATCTCCAGTTTTATTAAAGTATTGTATTCAAATAACTTTAACTTAAATGTCCTAATTATCGTATAAAAGTAATGATTATATTAGAAGTTTATTTACCGAAACCTACTAAATATCAATATAAGAACTTATGACATAATGATAAATAATGTCAAAGTTCAATCTTTATGTTAAATAAATAAAGATAAGAATCGAGTATTTTTATCGATAAAACGATGTATTTGTTCCAACACGTGTAGTGTTTGGGCAGGTGGTGAAACACCCAGACAAAAGGCGGTCGTATCATTATGTTGTCTTGTTACTGCGTTCGCGCATCCCAACCGCGCCGCGATATAATTCAAACACCATAATTACTTCGTACATTAATGGCGTATTCCACCAAGAAGATCTCCCATGACTATCTCAAGTTAGACAACTTACCGAGTAGGTACTGTTACACAATTATCCTACTGTACTAGTAATTTTACATCAATAATTCTTAAAGGTGTCTAGATTCTGGACCACTTGTCAAAGTCAGATCTGGATAGTTTCAATGTGAAGGATCAATGTGACTAAGTAGATTAAGTTTAGGGTGGATTAACTTATAGTGTGATGAACTATCTTGAATACATCAAAGATTTAAGTTAATACAGTAATTCTAACTTGTTTTATGCAACACTGTATAAGAGTCAATTGAATTTAGTCTTTACTTCAGTTTCTATGTCAACTGAATTCAGTTAGTAGACTTTGTTACAATTTTGGTAAAAGGTTTAAAAGTATACTTACCTTAAATTAAATAAAACAGTACTTTATAATATTAAAAAATATGTTCTCACATACTGAGTATGACGGACATATTCACGGTAAAGATATTTATTAAAATAAAACGCTCATAAATCGTGAAGAAAACGTTAGTCAAAATATTAAAATAGGATTCGCAAAGTGAAGAAAAGTCTTGCGCATGCGACGAATCGGACTAATGGCTATTTAATTATGCAGGGAGTATGATCCGTTTCCGTTTCCTAAGAAGTATTTTATTAGATAAGTAGGTGAAATAATAAGATCCTATTTTTTACATATTCGGAATGAGAATCGAGTAGTGAATAACATCCTACTAATATTATAAATGTGAAAGTTTGTGAGGATGGATGGATGGATGAATGGATCTCTGTTACTCTTTCCCGCCAGAACGGTTGAACGGATCTAGATGAAATTTGGCACAGAGATAGATTATAGTCTGGAATAACACATACCTAGGCTACTTTTTATCCCGGGAAAATGTACGGGTTCGTAAACCATGCGAGCGAAGCCGTGGGCGGAAGCTAGTCTTTCAATATGTCCGTAGTTTAATCAGTCAGCCTGTAGAAAGAAATTGCGAGCGATAAGTCGCGGCAGGCGTGTCCTCTAACACATTGGCATCAGACACCGTTATTAGCGAAATATCTGTATGCGATGGTTCATCTATTTTAAAGATTCTGGGCGTGACGGTAAGGTTACGCTCTTGCTCTCGCATCACTACATCAATTAACTTTAAAAAAAGAACATATGTAAAAAAAAATATAAGTTTGGTAGTGATTTTACATTCGGTTTTTATGTAGCTTACTTCTAAATTAATTTTGAAGAGTTTCCAGTCAGATAAACAATCATTGTAACCAGGAAATGACAATAAAGCTGACAAACTTTTTTCTGGATACATAAGTTTTCCTTGGATTTCGTTACGATAAACTCATCAAAGCAGAACATTTAAAGATTATCACATTAGTGAAGTCAGTCGATAATTACCATCTTCATCTATGGGCGTTCACATATACATCATTTGTGTTAAGACGTTACTCGGAATTGCTGAGGAGAACACATCCATGTTAATCTACTCGAACTGTTAATTTAGAAGATCTGTTATCCGTAATAGATGTTCGTGAGATTTTGTTTTTGTTCAATGTATTTATTGTGAAATTACGCCCAGATGAAGAATTTGAAGTGTCAGAGGTCAATTATAGATGTTATTTTGTGTCATTTTGGGTCTTATTTTGGAACCAGTCTTAAGAACAATGATGTCAAAAATGTGTTTCATTTCGGCCTTTACTCTTATTACAAATATGTATATTAATAACATCTCGCCAAGACTTATGAAGCCTGTACAATCTTGCGGAACGTTATGGTCTTATTGGGAATGTAAAGCTTTCTATAACACAGACTGTTTACACCATCTAAAGCCAGTACACATCTTAGACGTTTCTATGTTTGGTTTAAATTTCAGACATGCTGTGTAAACTCAGTACCAAAGTATGTACAGCTCCTTATACATGTCTCGGCGCCACACGGTTGCATCTACAGTTGCTCTTTTGACACAAAGCTATGTCAAACCGCATGCTTTGAGTTGTACTGTTACTAGCATAAACTTAGAATTTCGCTTACGCTAAGTTACTAGTATATCAGATACCCTATGGTAATCGCATTTTCTTTCATGTGTTCGAACGACTGAGGTTTAATAGAAAATATGTAGAGTTTTTCAAGAGGAAATATTTAATTTCATTTTGTTTTTATACAAATATTATAAAACAAAAATAAAATATCTTGATAAATAACACAAAAGTATTTTAGTGGCTTCACACTCAGTCGTCGCGATCGATTGAAAAGTAATCTAGTATACGAATACATATCTAATATTAAAAAAAAAACTGGCACTCATTCGTTTTTTTAACTAGAACAGAACACTAACGAACTTGTAGGTTTATCGTTAACTCAATATTAGGTACCTAATTGAAAAACGAAATCGTTTTCACATTATCATTAATTTGACGATATATGACTCAAAAATACTCAATCCTTCTACTTGATTTAGTCTCCCAATTATATTTTTATTACTCGCACAATACAATTTATTACGACATTCAATATTTACAAACAAACATACGAGAAATATTTCGATAGAACCAGTTCTGTGGTTGAACTCGTTTTACCAAATCGTTCTAGCTCACGATTACTTAGAAGCAACCTTACCGTAATTCGATATTTTATATTCGATATTAAAGATACGATTAAAATAGTGACTCGAGTAATTGATGCTACTCGAATAACGTTATTCGATAAGTGATCAGTATAATCGAGTCATATTTTTTTCTATTTGTATTTCCATTCTAATCTGGGAAGACGAGAAATGAATAGCATATAATTTTTCATTCAACCGAACAAGCTTTACGAGTGGTATATTATTTTAATATTAGTAAAAATAGTTAGCGTGTGAAATGTATTTAATGCATTATTAAATTGTTAGATATTTAGGCTTCTCCCAGTTTATGCCATGACAGTCGGTTGTCTGGCTTCCGCCTCCAAGTTCACACCACAAGTCGACGTCGGTTTATCTCAGCAGGAGCATCCCAAGCTGCGTTAGCCAGTTCGTGGTCTTCGGTCAAACTCGTCATCCGAATGAAACTTTAGTCGGTTGTATCAATTTTCGGGACTTACTCTAAAATATTCTCCATTCACCATTTCGAAAAAGATGTTTCGTAGGATGCCAACGTCCTAAAAATAAAACAAGCGTACTTGATCGAAAAATATCGCCTCTTCGGTTGATTGGAAAAGTACTCAAATTCTGATAGAGTAGTCGGTACTTCTATTCGATTGTTTTTGCAAATAACATGAAGTGTCGATTGAAAAAGTTATCGAATCACATCATTATTTTATTTTTTAACATAATATTCGCACCTTATTCGACCTGAGGTCAATTTTTATATCAGCTTTTATTCTTTGCCGAATTTCTATAATTATTATCTTACACCTTTGAAAATATCTACACATAATTATTTATTGCTGTGCTATAAAATTGTATGCTGTAAGTGTAAATATTTTATCGTTGTTTTTATCTTAATAATATCAAAGATTTTTTGCGAGGTTATTAAGTTGTGGGTATACCTTTATGTATGTATATATTTTATGTTTCTCAATAACATATTTTATTCGTTTTAGTGTTTTATAGTACTGTAAAATCATTGAGTAGATAGGTCTATAGAATGTCAAAAAAAAGTTCAATCTGATAGATCCATAGAAGAATGTAAAAATCCATATTTATAGAATTGAAGTGAAGCTATAATTTTGTGCTAAAGCGTTTTATATAAAATGTACTTCATGTACTTATAAAATGCAATAACAATATAATGGAAATACGATATATAATGCTATATATAACATATGTAATATAATAAAAAACAAATAGTTACGATATTAAAATAATGCTCATAGAAACACGCATAACTCAAACAGGCACTTACAACATTATTAAAGTAATAGACCCTTTACATAGTTACGCAACACAAATTAAAGTTCACCAACAGAATGCCTCGAAATATTATTCCCGCGTAACAAAATAGGCCCCCGCTCAGACGATTATATTAAGAACTTAATTTTATCCCAGCACCTTAACTTTTCCATAGCACGTATATGAGAAGGTAATTAAGAGAAAGTACTGTACCTCGTTAGAATTGTTATGGTGAACGTAATCTTATACGTGCATTGTGTTTACTATGAGTTCTCGAAAGATACATCTTTCGTAATTACCTAATTTGTATTTCTTAAGGCAAGGCTTTGTGCGGAATGAGTTATTGACAGTCGTATCTCCTAAGCTAGCAACTAGCGAGCTTTTTCAGAAAATATAACCTTGGTAAGTTTATCATTAAATTATCATCCACTATGCACATCGTAATATATATATTTTGCTATCTTTCTTTGATATATACATATAATAAGCGTTTTTGTCTATAGTTGTGATTATGGATTGAGATACTTATAAATAGAAAAAAATGAAATTTTATATGATTCTCTCATACATCTCTTTTCTACTCTTAAAATAAAGTATATAACTATACCACCACTCATGACATATTATTTCTCACTAGTTCTGCAATACTTAGAGTGGTTATGTTCTAAGTATATTCATACCAGTCCTTGTAACAGTTTATATTATGAATTGGGTACAAATATGTTTAATTTAGTTGAGGTTCCGAGTTTCTTGAGCTGCTATACTTTAATGTATTGGGAGAATTTGAAACTACAATTTGTAATAACAAACCTGCTTGGTATACTCTATTATGGCTGTTAATTTATTATCTTTAATATATGCTACGATATTCCATTCTGTGCCCAGAGTAACGTAACTTCGGCCATTTAAGGCGTATGTTCAGCAAAAGGAAGTTATAAAGATAAGTGTGTCCATATGTATATTTTAATTGGGAAAATCTGAATACAAACATAAACTCGAAAAAAAATGTAACTTAGATAAACGCGCTTGATGTTACGAGGCTCTATTCTTTTCGTTCTGAAACAAATGAAAGTGGTTCTAGTGGAGAAAGAACTGAGGTCTTCTTTGAACCGTAAAGCTTAGGATGATATTGGTTTTTTAATTATGTCGATATACAAAACAGTCTAGCTTCATATCTTCATGTCTTAGGTCCGGCCATAACAGCATACTAAACGTATTTGTGGATAGGTGGGACTCTCCTCTGCTGCGCAACTGGATACTACTGCACACCACACTCTGATCAGGGAATAGACTGATCATATGTGACACTTCCTTTGGGTTAATTAGTACTATAGTGGCTTTTACTATGTTTGTTTGAATTGTATTGTAGTACCTATGGACTTACGTCTGAAATACAGACATTATATATATATTTACAGTGTCAGATAAATGCTAGATGAAAGGTGGAATTACATGTGTCTGCGTGTGTGATTTTGTATAAATTCTCTCATCTCCATACAAAATAGCCATTTTCAATAGATATAATGCGAATCGATGCTTAACAGATGTGATTTTACATGAAATTTACTTAAAACCTTTTTGTGTGTTAGTTAACTTTATTAGACAAAGTGCTACCTTAGTGCTAAAGTTTAGATAGCATCAATTCATGTATTATAGTGATATAAAATGTTCAAGCCGTAAAATAACAGATGCGATCTATCACTTAAACAATGTTGCGACTAGAACTTGTTGACGACTATCTACTAAAACTTCAGGTGGGTTAAAATTGCACCATCTATAAATGTAAAACTGCAGAACATACCTCTAACCGTAACACTAGAAATTTAATTAATACAATTTAAAACATTTTATCATTCCATTTAAACAAGTCAATTTATACGAAAAGTAAATCATAGAACTGTGATTTTCCCAACGCAAAAACATGTTTTAATTCTAATATTTCACAACAAAATTAATATTGACAGATCAAAGCCTGGTTATCCGCATTTTTTTTTTATTTGTACATTTGTCTGGGTGCCATAATTAAGTGTGAACCTGGGCTTTTTATAAACACTTCTTGTTATATAAAACGAGCTATTTTACAAGCTTGTTATAGTGTTATTAAAATAGTTCTTTATGGACGTGTAGGCGGAATGGATTATTCGTGTAAACTAGTTATGGAACGCGGTGTCGTTCGCAACGGATAATGTTTTCAAAATAGCTTCTTTGGTAATAACGCTATGATATAGTGAATTGGTTAATCTATGGTTAAATTTGGTTGGTATGGTTAAAAAAGGTTGTAGCATATGCCCAATATGATTTAAGCAGGCAGATAAAATAATTCGAGAACGCGACGAGAAACATATTAAATAACATATACATAGCATCACGCTAGTATTCCCCGGATAAGGGACAGGCAGACGTGTACCATTGTACGCTCACATTTCGCCGATACCGTTATTAAATCCCATGTAATAGAGGGCGAGCTTATGCCATATCTACCGGGCACAGTTCCAAACTGCGTGCTGCTACTGAGAATTTCCATACAGAAAAATCCAATAACACTTTACCTTACTCGGAAATCGAACCCAGGACCCCACGCTCAGCAGTCGCGCTTGCGATCACTAGACCAATGAGGCAATAATATTAAATAAAAAATCAAAAAGAACCTTCAGAAACGTACTTTCTATAAAATAATAAAAAACCCTGTTCCTGTTAAAATAAAAAAACCAATGGGAAAACGTAAATTATCAGTAAATTTTTTCGTGTTTACCTACTGCTATCAAAGATATCAAATCAAATTATTGTAGAAAAAACAAAATATATATACCTATAGGTAGGTAGTGTATGTTATTTATGATCCAATTATTTGTATAAAAACTCGAAGGAGAATGATAATATGATAGAACATCAATCACAGATTGAATCGGCATCCGTAATTTGGAATGTTCTGATATCATATAAAATAATTCAGAGTTGTATTAGAAGGATTTACTTGATATATAATTTTAAAATATCATTACTGGGTTCAGAGATATTTTATGTTTTGAACTTTTACTCTATTCAGGTTCTAGAGTACCTATAAGATGTCATCATCATTATCAGCTAGAAGACGATCACTGCTGAACGAAGGCCTCCCCCTTAGATCACGACATCGAACGACATTCCGCCACTTGCATCCATCGGTTGCCCGCGACTTTCACAATGTCATCAGTCCACCTAATAGGAAGCCTTCCTACGCTGCGTCTTCCGGTTCGCGGTCACTCGAGAACCTTTCTTCCCCATCGGTTGTCCGTTCTTCGAGCGATGTGGTCTGCCCATTGCCACTTCAGATGAAAATCCTGAGAGCTATCTCGGTGACCTTGGTTCTTTGGAATATCCTATCCTATAATATGTAATAGTGGACAAAATAAGGCCCGTTTTAGCAAAGCAATGTATTAAAATAAACAAAGTATTTACTTGCAGCAGAGATTCGATACAGTATCTATAGTTTTTATGAACCTTAATAGTCAATCAAGATGAGCTGATACTTACTTGTAGAAATGGTTTGAAAAAGATTCCCTGGTGCACTTTTACCTATTGTTATAATAAACTAGCTTCCGACCGCGGCTTCGCCCGTGTAGATTACGAACCCGTACATTTTTCCGGGATATAAAGTGCCCCTATGTGCTATTCCAGACTGTAATCTATCTCTGTGCCAAATTTCATGCAGATCCGTTCAGCCGTTCTGTCGTGATTGAGTAACAAATATCCATCCATCCTCACAAACTTTCACATTTGTAATACTAGCTTCCGCTCGCGGCTTCGCCCGCGTGGTTTACGAACCCGTGCATTTTTCCAGGATAAAAAGTAGCCTATGTGCTATTCCAGAGTATCTATCTCTGTGCCAAATTTAATCCAGATCCGTTCAGCCGTTTGGGCGTGAAAGAGTAACAAAGATCCATACATCCATCCATCCATCCTCACAAATTTTCACATTTTATAATATTAAGTAGGATAGTAGGAAGTAGGATGAAGTAAAGTGCACTTCCAAAAAATAGCGTTTACTGACCACTAAGCAGCACCCTCGATTGCCCTGTCAGTTACCATATTTAAATCCTCTGTGTGTAGGTTATCGTGCACAGCACAACAGACAAGAGAGTTTCGACATGTCTTGTACGGGAGATCAAACTGTACCCAAAAGTTTAAAAAATGTTTTAGGTACTTCTTTATACTCCTAGAGACAGTGATAGGTAGGTAAATAGTTTGCAATCATGAAGAATATATTATTTAAAAAAAATAATAGACTTCCATTTTATAGATCTAGTTTATTACTAGTTTTTATGACCGTAATTATAAATGAATGGGGCGGAGGTATTAGACCTCGTTAGTAGTCATTATAAATGAAGAATAATTTATAAATCTAGTTTTGACACCTTATTAAATATAAGAGAATCGCTACCTTGTAAATAAGTTTTTGTTTATAACTTTTTTTTTTTTCAATTATACTTGTTGCATTATACCTTTATGTATAATTAGAATACATTTATATCTGTAATACGTATCTATAGTATCGTATCGTAGATATCTAAGTCCGTAGGCAACAAACTATAAAATTACGCCTGTATTCCCTGAAAGCATAAACAGATTCGTACTGTTATACACAGATATACATTTCGCAGGTTAAGGCCTTTACAATATACGAGTCTGTTATCATTAGCACCAAAACCGTTTCTGGGTCGATAAAATCTTTGAACGCACCAAGACCTAACTTTCAATACTTGCGCTTGAGAGCACGAGAACACGAAGATGAGAATTCTTACACAGTGCATAAAATTCAAATTTTGTGGCGTAAAGTGTAACTATATAAATGTATATAGAAAACAACAACAACACACAACAGGTACCTATCTACACTTTCTATGCAATGTAGGAGCTCATAAACTTTTATTTCAATTGCAAAACGCTGAAAAGTGTTTCCACGAAAACGTTTGTGTCTGTTTAGAGAGGCACTTTAAAAAACTGCGATTCAGACATAAAGTGTAGTTCAGAAATTGCGACCGCGTTATCTTAGAAATGATACGACCATTCGCGTTTGCAAATGCATATTATTTTTTTAAATGATATACAGATTTTAATATCTTAGTACTTTTTTTTTTTTTTTTTTTTTTTTTTTTGATTTGCGTGGTGAGAACCCATCATGGGCTATCCTCCGCCTGGGGGGGGCGGAGGGGTGTGCCGGACTCCTACCGGCTAAACTCACCACGGTGGTCCGCCTCGACACCATATGGTGGGCCTCGGGAACTCTTAGAAGACCGCACCGAGGCCCACCACGGTGCCATGCCAAACGGCACTTCCCGGAGGGGGTGACTGTAAAGAGGCCACCCCCTCGTGCACGTCCCGGGGGAGACTGTAAAGAGGTCCCCCCGTTACCCTCGCTGGTGCTGTGTGCACGGCGACACGGACCACAGCGTGTCGCCGTCTTCTCGGGGGTCGCTAAGTGAGCGCGCAGAGTCCCCACTCTGCGCGCTCGCGACCCCTAAGGCCCCCCGCTAAGGTGTGTTAGGCGGGGGGTTGCGGCGTGTTGCGCACCGGGGCGGTTGCTCCCCGGCGCCTCCTCCTCCGTCGAGCGGGATCGGCCCTCTCCCGTTCCCGCTCATCGGCCTCCTTCTGGAGCATAACTGCTTCACAGAAGGAGACCACTGCCCTCCAGTTTTCCGATTCTGCCAGCATAGCCGATACTATGGCTGGCAGAGAGAGATCTTGCCCGATCTGGTCGACCAGAATCTGCCGCTCTGCGGCCCACGCAGGGCACGTCTCGAGCGTGTGCTGTGCAGTATCCTGGCCGCCTCCTCCACAATGTTGGCAATCAGCCGTGGCCTCGCGGCCGATCCTATTCAGGTATTCACCGAAGCAACCGTGCCCGGTGAACACCTGCGTCAGTCGGTACGTGACGCGCTCGCTCCTCTTGAGCCAGGCTCCGAAGTGCGGCACTATCGCTTCGACAACGCGCTTGTGCGCGAACTGTGGCCGTAAAAGCCGTTCGCGCCACAAGTCGAGCGCGTGCCTACGTGCGCGCCGCCTTAGCCTTTCGAACGCCGAAGCTGGCGCGGTCTCGCCGTCCTGGCGGATAGCGCGGATCCGGTGATACACCCTCGCGTCCATATCCGCCTGGATGTCGAACGGCACATACCGCGCCAGTAGAGTTGCCGCCTCGAAGGATACTGTTCTGTATCCTCGTGCGATCCGTATTGCAACTTTGCGCTGCAGGCCGTTGATTTTCGTCCTGCAGCGCCGGACGCCTGATAGCCGAGCCGACCATACAGGCGCCCCGTACAGCACCACGGATCGCACGACCCCCCCGTAGAGGCGGCGAACTTCCTCCCGAGGCCCCCCGAGATTGGGCAGCAGTCTGTGCATCGCACCCACTACCCTCTCGACTCGGGGGACCAGGCGTTCGAAGTGCTCTTCGAAGCCCCACCGACTGTCCAAGGTGAGCCCCAGGTACTTCATGTACCGGCCCACCTCGACCCGCGCGTCACCAACGCGTATCCGCGAGCTGGGAGGTTCCCTGCCGCGAGGCAGTTTGTGGAACCATAGCGCCTCGGTTTTGTGAGGCGCTATATCCAGACCCAGCGCGCGGATCTCAGCCACGACTGTTGCCACCGCTTGCTCGGCAAGCCGGATGGTTCCTTCCCAGGTGTCACCGCCGGCCAACACCAATGTGTCGTCGGCATAGCAGACAATGCCGACGCCGGCGGGAAGATCGACACGCAGGACCGCGTCATAGGCGAGATTCCACAACAGGGGGCCCAGAACCGACCCCTGTGGAATATCTTAGTACTTAGTGTTGAAATTGATTTTTCAATAAGTGATGTCTAGGTGTTTATTTAGATATAATTTAATTTTTTTAAGTACTTTGGTATAGACATTATTATGTTATATATGTATATTTATGATCTTATCTGAGGATTGGGCATAGCACATGTTGCGATTGAATAATATTTTTCAAACTATCTCACTGGTTCAGTGTTCCCAAATGCGACTGCTGAGCGTGGGGTCTGAGGTTGAATTTCCGGGTTCGGCAATTATTGGGTTTTCTGTTAGAAAATTCGTAAGAGCAGCCAGAGATTACGGCAATAGACTCCTCCCCTATTATATTTATAGGACTTTATAACAGCATTGGTGAAATGTGGTCGTATACCAGCACACCTGTGCCAGACTCTTTGATAAAAACAGATATGATGCTATATAGATAAAGTGAATTATAAGAAACCAAAATAAAGTCATATCCACACACCTCAAACGGAAAGCTAGAAACGCATAAATAACGTCTCGTTGCACGTCGTATCTCGTGCACGTATAACTTATAGCATTCATGAAATGATTACGTGAGAAGAAGTTGGTCGCACTAGAACTGGCTGAGTTCCAATTAGAAGACACAGTGCCCTTTAGTGACGAATTTTGCTAGGAAATAAAGACTCCTGTATGAAACTGTGTACTTGATTTTGTGATTTGAGTCTACCACCTCTAGTTAGGCATTCTCTGATTAACTCAATCTATGATTATTATGCATTACGTGCGGCTTGATAAAGTTAATTACGAATGTTCTACAACCAAGCAGATTTAAATACGGATTTTTCCATTTGCTTCTGTTCAGACTGGCTAATCTTCACGAAGGTATGAGTGGTTTAGTATCTAAAAATCTTGTATGCTAAACACGATAGGACAAGTTAAAGTGAGCAATTATCAAGATCATAACGTTTGAAATCGTTGAGGATTTTTTTTTTCAGCTTCGACATTCTCGCAATAAGTCATTGAAGTTGCACTCAATATAGTATTTTACTGTTACTGTCACTCCATCTCATTTCACTTCCGGGCAAAGGCAGATTCCAGATCCAGGTTTCTTTATGCATAACAAGTGTACATAGATTGGAGCCTTTGCTTTTATGTAGCTCCCTATCTTCTTCGTGATCTCAGTAATATGCATATTAATAGGTAAATTATTTTTTCCTAGGAATAAGACATTAGGAGTGTTTCCATTGTAAAACACACAGAAGAGTATGATATCGAGTAGGCTATTATAAGTCACAAAAGATAGGCACTTTATGTTAAACATTCTACGAACAAGCCTTTGTAGAAATTGATATACATATTTTTATATTCACATTAAGACTAACGAATGATCAAAAAGAGTTTTCGTTCACCATCCAACGAACCACAACAAACTTCACACAAAAACAGAAGATTAAAAAAACTCATCAATTCTTCCCTTTCCCACAATAAATGTAACTTGAATTTTATTCGATTATCTGGTTATCGAGAAACATGTAGGTACTAAAGAAAGTTTTATCTCATCCAATATCAATAAAATAATGCCGGACATTACGTCGATTATCGATATATAACTATACGACGTGAGTATATCTTAATTATAGATTTATTGGTATTCGCCAATACCTTTCAGTTGCACTTACCATAAATTTATTGTAGCTTCAACGTTAATTTAATTTAAACAGAACATTCAGTATTAATCGATGGTAGTGGTCAAATTAGTTCGGCAATAACACACGCGATTTCACACCTTATGCGGTGAATTTAGGGTTGGTTTTTAGATGATTTGATACAGGAAACGTATACGCGTTAATGTTTGCGTGTCCACCCTTTCTGGCCTCATAACTGATATATAAATAACAACAAATTACACCTAATTAAAACTCATTTAATTGTGTATTTGGTAATTTAATTCATTAATTGTATCCTCGTCTACTACCTATATGCAAGCTTTGTCTGAAATAATACATAAATTGTACAGTTATCAAAGCATGAAGATAAAATTAGGTTATCGAAATTAGAATTGTACGTAATGTACTTTTTATGATAATTATATAGCTCGATGAAATGTTAGATTATTTTATAATTAATGGCACTTTTAATTTGATCAAAAGTTACCAGAGTAACATCTGGCCTTTTTAGTGCCTAATTGAACTCCTTTGGAAGGGTTTACTTTATTATAAAATACTTGGGCCCTTATTTGCTATGCCAAGTCAAAATATCACGCACGTATCGTTGCGTGTTAGAAATAACTATATAAGCAGCTGCAAAAATAAATATGTTTTAGCTTTTGGAGGAAAGAAACATCAATACAAAGTTGTGACAATTATTGCAAGTGCTTTTTTCAACGCTGAACTGGAATAATATAAAATATCTACTTTAAAAAAGAAAGATTCCATTCACGACGTGGATTACTAAATATTTCTATTAAAATACAACCCACAATGCATTTTACTTTCTGCGCGAGTGCTTTTATAATAAACCATTATGTTTTACATTCTAAAGGCACAAGATATCATTTATGAATAAAAGAAAACAATTTCGTCGTTATTATGCAACACGGGACCACCAAGTCCTTTGTTTCGCCCTTTATTTAGTAACAGTAGCCAAACGGGCACACTGTCAACTCTATTAAGAAAAAAATAATATAAAAGAAATAAAAAAGCAAATTAAAAGCCGAGACTAGCGTCCCAGCCATTCAGGCGCGAATAAAAGTGTTTAATTAAAGTGTTGTTATTGATGGGGACCCCGCGAGATGGCGTTTAATCAACAGCTGTACTGTTTGGACTTCTTCGGACTTTATTTTTAATTCGACTTAATTGCGAGAGTTACGACGCCGTTCGGTCGAAGGACCCGAACGTTTTACGCTCCAAACCTTTATTGGAGAGAAAGGTTCGATCTTAATTACTAAAATGTATACAACTGCCTCTATGTTGCTGTTTGTGCAACTCCAGACAATAGTTGCACAAGAATGTAATTGAAACGTCCACCTTAATTTGTAACTACGTCTTAACTCTGAAACCGAGGAAGAAATTGCCGCGATTAATTAAAATTATTACTTTCGTCGTACAATTTGTTGCGATTTTTGTCTCAATTTACACATTGCGTTCAATTTGAAACGTGACTTGTGCCAGTAATGTAATTAAGGAAAGCCAACGGAATATTTTTGACGTATGATCTACTGACGAGCAATTAGACCCAAAGTTAATTGTAAGGCTGTCTCTCGCACTTAAAACACTGGTGTGCAATTATATTTAAAAACATAAATTTTAGTAACTGGTGCCGAAGATTTATTACAGGTTTTGTTTGTATAAAATTTAATTTATTTTTAAATTTCAGTTGGCATGAATTTATGTCTAACCTTGAATCCGGTAAATTAAATTCAGTATTTATTAATTAACCGTTTCGTATCTTCATATCAAACCTTATTCCCAAATAACTTTGAAGCAGAACCCAAGAACTTAAACTCCATAAATGTTTTGATTCCAATTTCAACAAGCGATATCCGATCCAGAGCCTATATACACATTATATAAATACATACATACACCGAATCCGATTCCGATCATTAAAAAACCAAACTATAACCACAATACTTCATGTTTCGCGGTCCCGCGTTCTGCTACACTGCGGTACATACAGGGGCATTAAACAGGCGCTGTGGGCAAGCCGTGCATTCAGACATTAATTACGTAATTAAGTGAACGATTAAATCGATTGTTTAATTCGTTTTGCGGCTGCTCGATTCGATTATTCGATTGTTCGAACCATCTTTGGAGTCGCTTGTGTTAGGCGAAGGGGTTGCAACAATTAGTACCTAGAGTATGCCTCTAGCTAATTGTATTTGGGAAGATTTTATCTTCAGATTATTTTCCCTCAAAACTTCAGAAATGTCGGTCTTGGGTGCACGTTCGAAATGACATAGCAGACGTGTTAGGTTGAAAGGTCACAAGAGGTGAGACGAAATCTTATGAAAATGTTCAGTTTTTCAAAACGTCTTCTTTTAATGCTCTCCATTCTATGCCATTTAATATGAAAGATATTATTATTCATTTTCCATTACTTACAAAATAAAATGTTTAACAAAATGTTTTTTTTTATGTGTAGATTAAGTAAGTGCTTACCCTCTGACTTTATTTATTTTATATTTTTGAAGTACAACGACAATATGAAAATAGTTTGTACGAAGAATTAATCTTACTCATCTGCTCTAACGCACCTACATAGGTAATAGTCAAATTATAAACGTATATGAAATGAAATTAGAAAGTGTTATTAACTTTGATTTCCACAATAATATAGATAATGACAGTCGAATATAACATGCAAATGTATAGACGATCCACGATCGCGTATTAACTTTTGATAATGACAATGTTATATTTGCAGCCAACAATCAACAGTCAAGCATTATAGACTTTAAAATATTACGGATAAGGTTCTTCATCCTCTGATATTCAGTACATCGTCGGCAAAATGAGTTGGGTATAATCGACGTAATATAATGAGTATGTACGTATGCACTTGCTCGTGCGTCGACTAAAATGATACCCCATTATGGACCAAAATCACATGATGCCAAAATAGTACGATAATGTACCAAATTCTGGCACAGTTCCGTCAGTAATTGTGAAGACCTCTGATCTTGGGTTTGGGCTATTTTAAAAATTTAATTTAATGTACCAATAAAATGAGAAAATTGTGATGTTAATGACTATGTGTGGAGCAAATAGTGCTGTGATGTGTCCGTTGCCTGCCTTAGGCATTTTCCTCACTTACTGATAGTAGGTACTATAATTAGAGATACACGATATCCTCAGGGCAAATTATAATTTGCTAATGTACCTATACTATACAAATATGCCATGATTTAGTCTATGCTGCTAACCGAAACTTTTCAAGTGAAGGTATGTATCATGAAATAAATTATTTCTTATTAATATTTAATTTTGACTACAGAGAAAAATTACACTTTCCATCTACATACAAGGAAATTACTGTATAACATCCTAAATTTATTAAAACATACAAGTTTCTTTATTCTTTTTAAAACAATTATCTTGGTAGCGTTTACAAAACACAAATTTTCATATATACATAACGTCTGCTTCGGCTAGCTTCAGCTAAAAAACAATAAAAGCATTTAGAGTCAAAATGCATTTATTGCTTTTTAGCTGTAAGCAGACGAAATACCTAAACACGGAACAAATATTTGTAGATTATAAAAATATTTTTTCCGTGCAGGATTCGAACCCGCAAAACGTAGCGCATCAGTCGGTTTCAATCACTGTGCCAGCCATGCCGTTAACTGTATTAAAAGAGGTTATTATAGCGATAGGTATTATGACCTACTTTAAGATCGAAAAATACCACGGCCTGTTACGGAGGGATATATTCAGTTGCAAAGCAATTTCAATTTTACTCATATTATTAAGAGTTTGTCATAACCATAATGATAATTACCCTTCAACGTACACCATCAATAATTCTGCTGAACAAAACTCTCCTTTATACCTTTCATCATAATTACTATTATCCTTTATATATCTCGACATCATCACTATATTGAAGTGAGAGTAAAACGAGTTCCACTCATGCTTAAGTCTCGGTAGTAATAGGTTGTTTTTATGACAGGTAGTGACAAATATTTATGCACTATTATTAAATTAACTTATTTCTGTGTCGTTAATATTTTCATAGCGTGCTAAAATACCGATCATCACATTAATAGAAATAGATTAGCTTTTACATAAATATGTATAATATAACAAGGACATTAAAGCTAGAAATACGCCTTTCATTTACTAAAAGTTATCCACAAATTATAATAAAAAAGCTTATAAATTCGATACCTATATTTTTGTAATACTTTTTTTTATGCAGTAATAACTGGTGTAGCGATTTTGAACATTTTTGTTCCAACCTCTATTCAGTCTCCTCTACAAATTCGTAGCTCCACATCGAATGACCATAAAAGACCTACATTTAGCTTAACAGGCCTTAAGCCTAGTGCACACGTGTACAGCCAGTACAGGCGGTGTAACGTTGCATGGCGACAATAATTTAACGTCAACGGCACTTGCATTGAAACCGCACTACAATTTAAGAGCTGAGCAATAAGGGAGCCAGCATTGTCTGCCAAGTCTCAGGTTACCAGCATTCATGTGCTACGCTTTATGCGAGCCTTAATCTAGTCTTTGGAAGGATCTATTTTGATTCCTTAGTTCTTAAACGGAGACCTACCGCGTGATATATGGGGGTGCTTGTAATTTGTTTTTGAGTACAAAAGCTTGGAAGAACTAATATCAATTTTGCAAACATTGTGTGGGAGCTGTCTGTGTACTTTATTATTATGTTCAGTGTAAGTGAAGTACTCGTTATTTATGTAAGAAACTATTGCAAAGTAATGGAAAATAAATTTATTTGCTTGTTTATATGTATTTTTATCGTAAATGTTTTACAAAAATATCTGACGGATTAGTGTATAAATGAAATATATCTACCTACGTAGCGTACTGTAGTCTTAACAGTTTGCAAAAGTAAAAGTGGTAACCACATAATTCTCTCTTGTGGTACCTTTTCCTACTATAGTATTATAGAGAATGCTGTTACATAGGGCCGCAAATCTATGCCAAACTCTTGCCAAGCCTCTTCTATGTTCACGATATTTACAACCTGATTTATTTTCCTGCAAGGCCCCGAACTCCAATTATGTCTTTTTCCTTATTTCGCAATGCAATAGGTATTTTTTGAATGCCTACGAAATATGTATGTATTTAGATTTAAGCAAGTACGTCCAGTGTAATAAATAGGATTTTTCGCATTAAGTGCCATACAAGTCCACTTCATCTCCATAATACAACTGGCACGAGGTCAGCACAATACAATAAATGGAAGAAAATTACAATGACATCACGGCTCTCATATTTCAAGCAAATAATTTTTAGAATATAGGTTACATCGCGAACAAGACTAATTGAACCTTCATTGTCAACTAGAATATAAGATAATTACACAATTGGTAGCGGTTGCCAGTTACATAACCGGAGAAGCGACGATGGCCATTCTTTAGACGTTGTCCTATGTGAGCGACCAATGCGACACGACGCAGTAAAGCACGGCAAAGGCATAAAACGCACTGCTTAATGTCTGGCTATCGATCTCCTACTTTCTACTGTTGAATATTTTCTACTCGACAACTATAATTTGACCCTCTATCACCTTTGTCTCACGTCTGTCACCATCTTAATTGCACAAAGACTCCCACGCATGCATTGCATTACAAACTTTACTGATAGGCCCAAATAGATAGTCAAATGGGACGCCACATGACGAGTTAAGTTGTCTAGAAGTACACCAACACAACGCGTTGTCCCGTTTGTCACCCAGCTAGGACGATGGGTTAGAGAAATGCGGTCAAGTACAAATTGTCTTTTCTTAATCGAATGCCTTAGAATTAGAACGGTTTAATTGCTCTAGATGGGATTAATGTGTTCGGAGTGAATTCTTTGTTCCGTGCCGAGCGATAAGCCAATCGATTAATCTCATACCGTCATGGAGCCAAATTCGGTCGATCATTTTGTTTTCATTGAAGTTTTTGTCTTTAGATAAATATCGGTTTAATAGTGTTATGTTTGTAACTTTCCAATACTGTGTGTAACTGTAACTATGTGGAAGTAACTCCTAAAAGAGAGTTAACGAAAAGATCAACTAAATGGGAATTCTTAAAAAAAATAATAAGGCAAATCTCTCCATAAAAAAATACTAACACAAATGAGCCAGAAATAGAAATAATTTTCCGAAACAAACAGATCTTTGTTTTTATTATAATTATGATAGGTAGGTATTAATAAATCTCAAAAAAAGATATATCATTCTCCACACTGCTAACTAATTTAGATTAACGGTAGCTTTCGACAGCTAAATTAGCCTCACAATTTTGCAATCTCTCCTTTTACAAGATTAACAAAAAACCTAAACAAAAAATTGCATTCGAAATTTTCTACATCCGCGTCATTTGAAACCGTCTTATTAAGATAAACTTCTAGTCCAGCGGAGGCTGAACGCAGAACTTTTGCTCTCTACAAGGTAGTCATTAGGGGACCGTAATGCTCTCTCCTTGGTTAGATACATTCTTGCATTCACAGTCTGTATTTTTAAACCCAACTTTTATTCGCCTGTCGGCTTTCAGTAGTGTAGGTGTAGTGTAAAGAGTCGATTTTAAGTTTATTATGTTAGATATTCGTAGTTCGGCTTATTTTTACATAAACAACATCTCCCTTACTAGTAAACGATGAATAAAGTTAGGTGAAGCGTACGAGTACGTACCTATAAATAATTTAAAAAATATGGTTAACCTACCAAAAGTCATGATATACACAATGTTTATTATTAAAGGGGTATTTATGTATAATTGTTTAACCCTAATATGATGCGTATGGGCAGTATGAGGTAATTAATATCTTTACTTGGTTTATGCTACAATAAATTAATCGATTGATTATGTAGGCCCATCGCAGTTAGCTACTGCCATATAGGACTTTTGCTATTCCACTATATTCTATTCTTTCTTAGTTTGGGAGAAGAAAGAAAAAGGTTTAACCATAGTCATAGCATCACAATAGCTAAAAATCATATTATTAAGTTCAGTCAGTCTAAATAACACAAATATTCCTAAAGTTCAACGTTGTAACAAGCTCCTCCATAACATAACACACATAAGGCTTACCCTCGGTAAGGATATCGGAACAAATTGTCTGTAATTTTGTTTTTTCTTCTCACGAGCACAAATCTGAATAGATCTCGCGGTAACTTTAGGATTCGACCGCGGTTCATTCCTCACGATATCAGGACTTGTTCGAGAAAATTGCTTATTTGAATCCATACCTCTATTTCCGGTTACCTCAGCGTTTTCACATTCTCGGAATATAAAAGCACCTCCACGTCCATAGGTTTGAGCAAACGATTTTATATAGTATTACATGTTTACGTAAATTGAGGGATGTTTCATTTTTAAAGTCTTTGGTTTCAAAAATGTGATTGTTGAAATTTGTTTTTTAGGTAAGTATTTAGCTCAGTCATTAGCTCTTTTAAATAATTATGATTAATTGAGCTTCCGTCAAGACTTCAACAGAGGCACTTTTGTTCACCTGTTATAAAATGTTACTAACAATAAAACAAGCATAACAATTGCTATTATCATCTACCAAGTAACAATCAATGTAGGTAATAATCGTATAATAACAAACAGTTTTGTGTCTCGAGGCAAAGTGAAATTAAATAATGACCCGTTTACAAATCATGAAACAATCGCAACTTAAATGTTAAATTATACTTTAGTTAGCATAACAGCTGACTAGTAACAGGTTTAAATTACACGCCTTTAAATTTTCGATTTCGGTTCGAGTTGTGCCAATTTTAATAATTTTAAATGCAGGAGATCCAATAATCATAAGGTTGGGTTAAGACATCAAATAAAGCTAAGTGTTTAAATGGCAGTGTCATAAAATAGGTCAGTTCTTATAAAAATATTATCCGAATATTAGCTGTTACATACTAAAATAAATCAAGTTTGACTCAACATTTTATTTTGCTTATAATATTTCTAAGAAAAACACATACAGAATTATTTTCATATTTTTCTAAGCTTTTACTTTTCATCGTCATAACATTTCTGCAGTGTTTTCAAAAAAGGAAGGAAAATAAAACATTTGATGGGTCCAGACATGACTGCAAGAGCTTTCAAGCGCCGCATTTGAAAGCCGCGCCTTATTCCTTCCTAATAATTTCTACTCCGGAAATTAAACATTGCAAACCACAGCTAAACGGAAAACTTTAAAATTAAAACTGTTAAGAATCAACCTTAGAGTATGAATATGACAAACTATAGAGTTGAGTACAAAACAAAAAGGATCTAATCTCTTGCTGTGCGCTTTGAAAAGGGGACTGAGGGATTATAACCTAAAGATGAGCAGCAGCATACTCATTTACACAACTACACATATAACAACAAAATCTGATCATCGTTCAATAAAGCAGTCTGTTATGAAGCATATTTAGGGCACATTGGCTATGTATAGACTGAAATATTCTATGAAGTTGCGTAAAAATCGGTAACCTACTACGCCGTGACTTTAGATTTTATTACTCATTTTATACTTTAGAATCCTTAAGCGCGCTCTATAGCCTATCTTATTACTCTTACGTACCACCCCTTCTCTTTTGACGAATTCCACGTTTATCTTGTAATCTTCAATGGGGCTGCAACCCTTTACCCGATTGTACTTTTTACCGGAGTTTTGGACAAGCCGTCGTTTGTACGGTTTGAATTAGCAGGCTCCCCTTTTAGCTTCGGGCTGGTGTGTTCCCGTGAAATACAGAAAGTAATATAGATAAACAGGTATGTATAGATTATGTAGGGTTTATTGAACCTTAGAGAGCTACGAACGGTTGTTGAACCGATTTTGAGGGCAAACCAAATAAACACTATGCGTCTATCATTGATCTTAAAAAGTAAAACCACTGAACTAATTCTGATAAGATGTAGCCTAGCAGAAATTACGCTGATGTTTGCGTTTGTACTGCCCCAGAATATAAAACAGTTCGAACTACATTAGTGAATCAAATATATTCTATTTTGTAACCAAATAACTTTTTCAATAGATCAGATAAAGAGAAAATAAATATCAGACATTTATTAACATTATTTGTTATAGTATGAATGACCTTATTGTCATTGGGGCAAATAATAGTAGTTGGTTGAAAAACAAATATTAATTGATGTTTACGAAGTTCAAAAACGTTTTATTTGAAATATTATTTCAAAACAAATAACATTGGTTTTGTAAATAAACTGGCCAACATAAAACAAATACCTTAAATAAAATTAAAATTAAACCTACATTTTATTAACATCACACCAGATTTAACCTCGATTTTGTCACAGATCAGTACCGCTATCACGAGTTTTCTTACTATTTGCTATCATAGTAAAGTAAATTTTCATGATAGCGATTATAGTTCTTAACTTGGTTACATTAGGGATTAGAGACGCTTATGTGACATATGTGCCATAGTAAATTTTTGATTTACTATATTATAGAGATGTCACGTTAGCGACTCTAATCCCTAATGTAACCAAGTAAAGAACTAAAATCGCTTGCATGAAAATTTACATTTACTATGAAAGTAAATAGTAAAAAAACTCATAATAGAGGTACAGAATTATAATAAACACGTACGTACCTACCGTTAAATTGGGGTATTTGGAAACCACGGGGTAAGAAAATTTAGTAAATAAATTATATATATCTTTACTTCACTTCACTTCTGTATATCAATTTGCTGATTTTGTTATTTTTATTTTTCTTCAATGTTATAAGACTTTTTATATTGTTTAAAAAATATGACCAAAGAGCAACAGTAGATCAAAATAAGTCGGTCCCAAGTATACGCAGTTTATATTATACTAAATATTTTATTAACTTTATAAATCAGTAAAGAATGCGCTAAAGGATCATACTAAAAAAACACCCAATAAAAGCTATTTACATCTGGAAACGCCTTTACCCAGTTACATGTGAGTTGAGTAATTGCCGTCATAGTAATGCACAATAAACTTGCCAACGTACACTGCACACAATAAATTCCAGTTTTACGTCTTTGATTAGCCCTGGCTCAAGTTACCTCATGACCCTGCATTCGTTCGTTGGAAAGTAGGTACTTACAATCGCAAAGGCCCGGCTCTACATAATGTTAGACCACCCTTTTAAGCAGATGTTTGTTGTACGATTTGTGTTGTAAGCTCTTTTAACTGCATTGCTGGTATGAGTTTTGAAACAAATATTTGAAATAATTTCACTACTAATACCTACGTTGTGTAGGTTAATTGTGTTAATGAGGTCATTATAATTAACGAGAATATATTCAGTCCGTATTTTACAATACAGGAAATCCAATAGCATTAGTGACAACAAAAGCTATATTATTGTAATTATGCAAATATTTTGTCTATAAATATTTAAATTTGTAGCATGATTTTGTCATAACATTATTGTCATGGTTAAAAGTCTCGCCGGCAAACATATTAAATATGTATACATTTTATAAAAAGGTGAAAACGAAAGTAACAGTAGTGATGTAATGATGTATTTCTTTTTCAACTTCACTCAATAAATTTAAATTACGAATTCATTAAAATACAATAGTCCGCTGTTTCTTAAAAAAGTGTAACGGACGAAATGATTCCACATAATTCGTTTCGCTCCTACGTTTGACGTTTCACAGTGGACTATAATAAATGATCTGAAAATATTCCGGTACAATTTGACACCGCCTTTTGTATTAACACTATTATCAATTTGGCAAGCTTTAATACGGTCATTACAGCTATCATTTTTATGTAGCTCCATAGGTGCCTTTTAGATTTTTTACTCTCATAATAGTAATAAACTCGATTTCATCTTTTAATCAAATTATTCGATTATCGTGTAGTTGCTGTGCATTCTTTTTTTATTATATTGAATTGTCACGGTACTTTTTTAAGAATGATGTCTAGTAATTTTATCGGTAATAATAAATATAGTGACAAGTAATTAATGCTACTTTAATAGTAAGGTAATCTCTTCTTAATTGCTTTTCATGATTTTATTTGATTCACTTTAATAAGTAATTAAAATCTGAATTTGGCAGAACAGAAATTGCCTGCAGCAGTAATTAATTATCTCTCGATGTTTTTGTTTGTAATTACTAATAGAATCCATTTTTTTACATACAGACAGACACTCTACTTAGGTATCGATATATATAACGAAGCCGCACAATCAGACCCTAACGTACGTTTTACCGCGCGAATATAAAAAGTAAAAAAGGTACGATAAATACGTCTGGCGTGTTTTCGGCCTGACCGGTGTGCCGGATGACATTGCTATACTGTGATTAATTGTCGCAACGATTGAAACGGTCTAACCCCCCACTGGCAAACGAAATGGAATACTGTGAGCCAAATAGGACCTTTTTAATAACGGGCGCCAAGCAGAAACTAATTTATGTATAGGTATGTCTGATAATACTTTAATGTTACAGTTAGGATACGGTTGCGTAATAATAAGAATTGGATATGTTACACCAATGAACAGCAAAATTAATCAACTACCTCCTATAATAGAGCTACCTATGGAGCTTGCTAATAAGGCTATTCATTCAGTTGAACTTATACTATATTCAAGATAATTTCCAGAATCGAAAGTTAAAAGTTTAAGTACTGCGCACCCTAATTGGATGCTGAATTAAACAGAGCAGATTGCTTTTATTGCATCCAATAAAATCATGGTGAAAACAAAAATAAAATTAACCAACTATCCCATTCAATAAGAATTTTTAATTAACTCAAACGAATAATATGATAATAAGCTATTCGATGCAATTTCGCACTCGCGTTAATTCGTCGTAACAGTCAGACACTCTAAAAGAGGGAATGAAAATATATTATACTGGCGATATTAAATGCAATATGACATGCGAATATTTCAACTCAGCATGTTATCTCGCAAACAAGCGGGCAATTGGCACATTCGAACTTTATTTGACATGTTAACATCTCTTTAAACCGCGGTGCCGTCTGTTTTATCGAATAAAAATATTAAATGCTTTCAATAACATAGCGCGTCGCGGCTGCACGAACTTAGGGTTCAATATAAAACTGTGTGAGAAGCGCTAAGTCATATGCATTTGGTTTTATTGGTGGAACTTTAAAAACTATAAAGTATCCCAAGTTACGTTTGACGACACGGTTGGCGTAGTGGCTAAGCGATTAGCTTTCTGCGCTAAGTGTCGCGGGTTCGATCCCCGCACGGAACAAATATTTGTATGATCTACAGATAATTGTTTCGGGTCTGGGTGTTTATGTGTATGTGAATATATGTGTTTGTAAACGCACCCACGATACAGGAATTATTCCTAGTGTGGGGCAACGTTTTCTTTAAAAAAAAAAAAAAAAAAAAAGTTCTTTTTATCATACCTCACCATTTCTTCTGTTTTATAAATTTAGCTCTACAGTATTGTCTACCTGTCTAACTATGGTCTCATGTATTTGTCCAACAAGTTCAAGATTTTAGTGGGTTTTATTACAAGTCTATTCTTATATCTAATCTCCACAGAATTTACATTGCAATACATAGATTTGAATATAAAATTTGAATCTTTCAATACAAATGATATTTTAAAAAAGAAATACGGAACTTCTATAGCGTGGGATGGTTCACACTCGGGCTGTTTCAATCTTATTTATGATACAGGTGAGTATAAATTAGTTCACTTAACAGAAACCCGCTCTTTAGGGGTCCTCACAAACAGGTTCAATCGGTTAATTTGTATCATTTTTTTCATCTCATTGTGTACGGAATGAGTTTAGAGTCCTTGACTCAACGAGGTGTAACTAAAGAATCGTATTTGTAACGAATCGATGTCCGGCGTTGGTCGTGATCTTTGATGGCTCCACCTGCCTCGGTTATCATCCAAATCTCTAATTAAGTAAGTAATTGTGGCTTTTTAAGTATTGAGTTTTTTTGCTACATAACAATATACGGTGTTGTTATTGTAAATTGTATTCTTGTTAATTTTAGAACAGTTCCTGCGTTGTTTTTTGCTTCTTTTGATGATCTTTATTGAATGAGCTTTTGAAGATATTATTAAATGAGCTATTAAAGATGGGAACATATCATTATTTAGCGGTTAAATATTTATTTCCAAAAATTCTGTTAGATTGCAAAATGTAGCATAACATAGTATTACTCCTGTAGTCCCCGAAATTTAGGCGGAAGTGTATTATTGCACACATGCATTTCATTTAACAGGGGTCAAGCCTTTTGCTATTTACAGGGCAAATTCCAAACTCCGAGGTACTACTGAAAACACTGCCTAACCGGGCATCGAACCTTAACGCTCACCAACCCCGCTTGCGACCACCACACCAATAAGGCAGTTAAAAAAATTAAATGATATTTATTAAAATTAACACTCAATAAATAAACAGCATACAATTCGAGTATATTGCGCGTTCATTTGTAACAATTCACATATCAGGTCTATAAACCCATCAAAGGTTAAGCTGCCAATCAAAATACCTTCACAACTTTCATTCCACGTCGAAAACGGTTCACTAATAGAAAATATTTAATAGAAACTTTTATTTTAATTACACATAAATCCGGTTCCCCATTTAAAACAAGCGCTGGCCGTGTTTTGTGTGAAGTTATCAAATTATCGACCTTATTGATGTATGAGCTACCGTCGAGCAATGATTTATAATGGCTTCCGACTAGGACATCATTCCTTTGCGATGATTTTCAATCACATCCGACGGTTCGTTAGCGCTCGTATCTATGATCGCCCGTGTTCGTCGATATGTTATGATGGATAAGGTATATTTTTATCGATATAACAAAAATGGCGATAGAAAATTAAGAATGAAATAATAAAAATATTATTTAATATTACCAATACCAAGCTAGATTTAAATAATAATTAAATTCATAGGAGATTATTCTCGGACGACTTTATAAAATTTTATTCTTTATATACACATTTATAGCGATCAAGTAATTTGGACGATCGTAAGCAATAACATTCAATAAACAAAGTTGCGAACATACATTTCCGTAGCGCTAGCAATCATTGCGTATAGCAAGATTTACCTCCTTCAAAAATGCTGATTTTTGAGGATAATTACAATTCAAGCTAATAATTTGTTTCATGCCGTGCCGTATGTTGCTCTCGTTACAGTGGATAAAACATTTGGGAAAATACTTTGAGAAAAATATTGTCACCTCCACATTGTGTGTTACTTCATGTTTTCAAAACTATCTTTTACCGTTGGCAACATCAACAAGTGATACAAACACATGTAAATAAATTGAGATGAGCATTCCCGCGGTTGGCAGCACGATCTATCAGTAATTCACGTTACATTATCAATCAACTGTTCCATGATTGATGAAATATTTTCATCGGTAGCCAGATAACTTGTCCGCTTTGTTGTTAATTAAGACTTCTGCGTACATCGGGTTCCTTACATATATTTTTTCTAGTCTTCTGATTGATAGTCGCGTATTGAATAAAAACAAAGCTATATATAATTCATTGTTTTATTCTGTAATTTAAAATCTGAATGAAGCCAGTCAATAGTTTCGGTGGAATTTTCGAACGAAATATTATTATAAAACCTATATAGGAGCAAATTTCATAACTTATAAATATTCAACAATAACTTTGCTTTTTATTTATCATAATAAAAGCCAGTTTTTATAAGTGACTAGTAGAACAAGTATAAATGATTAGAATTAGTACATACTGAAAACGTTTGTAATTTATCGCATGTTAATAAGATAATTAATAAGGTAAATAGAATGTAGTATGATTATCATTGAATTTTATTAGATTTTCAAGCCTTACTGTAATATTATGAACAATAATCCGTTCTCCACTCGGCAAATAATAATAGTCTGAAATAGAGTTACCATTATTTTCGGCCTTTTCGAAGCAGTAGAGCGAATTTCGTTTTCCACCATTAAGCGGATTTTCCAGGAAAACTATGCGAGCTTAATGCTTGTAAAACCACGGGTATAAAGTTTACATTGGTAAATGTTAGGTAAATGAAAAATGTTTAACGTTTTTTCTTTCACTTCATGCACGTGTCTCTGAAATGAATATCTATTATCGGCCACAGTCAGCTTCTTGATCGGGCTCACAAGAAAGTAAGTCTATGTATTAATGAATTTAATTATAACCAACAATATTATGATCGTATGATAGTACGCGAAATAAAGAAATTAAAGAATCCTAATGTGATCTCTATCTATGTCGTTATAGCTACCGTAATTTGAGAGAACGCTTTGGGTGTGCTGTAGAGGGAAGAACGGGTTCAAAGGGGAGATAGGGCAGCCTGACAACGAATTGCAACCATTACCCATTCTCCTCATTTCGGGTCCCACTTACCTAACTCTTTCTTTTATTTTAACATACCTTTATTTGTATACATGCATATCTGCAGATACATGTCAATCTTTTCATATGATAAGCGTTTCAATTGTATACATCTTTTTCAGGTACCTACTGATTCTACTTATAGTAACAATTGCAGATCCTTTTCGTAGTCCAATGTAATGGTAATTAAGTAAACGTTTGTAAATGCTTCCTATGTTTCCTAGCTATACAGAATATCTCCACAATATTCACGACTTTTTATTACCTACGTAATATTCTTCAGTGAATTAATAAACTCGTATGCCCTCAACTATATATAATAACTGTCTAAAAATGGAGAGAAAATTTACGGAAAATTTTATATATCATACAGTAGGTACGAACATGTTTTAAGTGGTTAAAAAGATATTCCGCAAACTTGCCAGAATATTAAAAACTGTGTACTTCTTCCAAGAAAATAAGTAACTATTTGAAAGGCAATATTTGCAGAGAAAAATGATATAAATTCAAAATGAACATCAGAAAATGAGAGGACGAAACGAACCTTGGTAGAAAACGTTTATTTAGAAACTGAAATTCAAATAGAATATTAGTTCTAACCGCTTATTTGATAAAGAAAATAAACTATTATTGTTTTGCCCACATGTTGAAATTATATGTATTGAATAATATTGAGTGCAAAAATAATGGATTGTTGTACAATATTTGGATACTTCGTATATATTTATGCAAAGCGACGACAGTTTAAAGGTATCAGTATCCCAAAAATATAATATAAAAAACAACATTTAATCACACATCACGCACCCACCTCTACCAATCGATATATTGTTAGTCTTCAATAAGAAAAACCGACCGACACGATGACTAGCCTCTACAAGTACTCGGCTTCGATTCATCGATTGTACAAAGGTCCAAATCGAATCGAACTGTTAGGCATTGTACTGACAATATCTACTCACTATTTGTATTCGGATTCTTTCGTAACATTCCATCACCCGTGTCCCTGTCGACAGTTAAACTAATACCGCTAGTTCCAATAAAAAAATATAAAACAGTAGTAACGAAAGCGTGTTGATCTAATGACACCAGTGCGAGCGGCGCAGAAGCAAGAACGATGGTTGGAGAAAAAAAGCTGAATTTGTGTAGTGTAATAAGATTAGTGATAATTGTTTTGCTCATCGAAATTCTGCTTTAACTATGTCTCGTCTGATAGGTTTTAGTGATTTTGTTGCGAAGTGTTTTATGTTGAGGCGACAAAGTGTAGGTTAAGGACTTAAGCTAAGTCTGTGGAAATGATAACGTAATTATATTTTTAGGACATTGGCAATGGAAACTCACAGGATACTAAAGAAGCTATTTATAATAACATTTTACGTATTACCTCGATATCCATATTCCGAGTTTACATTGACATCGACCATAGTAACGTCAAGCCAAAACTGTACCAAAATAATCTGCGTAAATCAAATGAGCGGCTGTAACTTGAGATCGAGAATTATTCACACTTAGTGAACTGATGAAAAATTTACAAAAAGTGATGCTAATCTTCTAAGGTAGGTTTGAACAGTATCCTAATAAATTACAAACTATATTTTACCTAAGAAAAGTTAAGCTAATACCCGATTAATAATAGTGTATTCCCATCATTGACTGTGAAATGACACTACACAAAAAAATGTTTCGTTCACAAAGCCACCAGGAGTCAAAACTTCTGCGGACGAAGCGCTCATCATAACCATTTGCGGGCACTCAGTTATCAAACATAATAAATTAATTCACAAACTAACAGACTTCAGTAATTACAAACTGCTAGACGGTACAGTTAGCAAATATATTTTAGTACGAGCGGTGTGTGCGGTCACTGCGACTTGTATACGAGTCCGTCGGAGGACGCTTCATCGCAACCGCTCCCCACAACTTCCCAACTGATCCAACTTGTAACCATTAGAAGACCTGTTAAATGCTGAGGGTACGATTATGCAAACTGCTATGTACGTTTATATTTAGTTCGGAACATAATAGCTATTAAGTTAGATGTTAATATGTTATTTTGATTAAGTTACCCTATTGTAGACCCTCGTATATAACTGATGTTTGCGCCGACAGAGATAATACAGTTATGGCTGGCCACGCTTCAGTTTACGTCAAGTTTAAGTTTCGTCTTCATTGCTAATGTGGATCATCATGATTGTTTAAATTGTCAGAACATCATCATACCAGAATCTGCCGGCTGTATAAAGAAGATCATTAGTTTGTATTTCAATTGGGAGAATAGTATTCTGATTATTAATCATTTGGAGAATAAGTGGAAATCATTTATTGTTCCTGTAATTTTACTACTTACACAGCTTAAACTTTGAACATAGACATAAGTATTATAAAAAAACTGGTGCCAACGCTTCGGTGAGTATTATTTTCAGTACACTGTATTGTTGTCTGAATCCCCCGTGCTTATAAAAATGAAGTAATGGATAAAAGTAATTTTTAAATCTAGTTACTTAAATCTAAATTCCATTTACGCTTAGAACTTACTTCAAGCGAAGTCTGTGACTGAAAATCGAACATTAGATTTAACAAAAAATACAGAATATCCAAAATTCCTTCTCATTCAATTTACTTGTCATTAAAATTAATTCATTTTTATGCATAGCATAGAGATATTGGAAATCGTGCTTACGTATTTAGTTACTGCAATATCCAACTTTTAAGTCAATACTCGAAGTTTTTTAATTATACTCTAATACCTTCGCAAGGCTTTTAAATTAATATCCAATAAGCCGAAAGTTTTTACATGTCTACAAAGTTTCTGATGTAATACAAGGGATTAAATCTTGCTTAAATATTGACAAAGATTGTACCTAGTTTATAAATTATAATGACATTTAGATAAATTTCTAATTATTGGAATTGGATTTGGTTCATGAATTATTTAAAAATATAATTAATGAAAAGATATTAAATTTCGTTTTCTCAACACTTATCAAGTTTTTAATGAACAGAATATTATTTTTGCAGTTTGCCTTTAGAAATTTCATAGGTCATGGATCCAGGCGAGACTTACAGCCTAATTACCGATGTAGCAATCAGTTTGCGACAGGCGTAGATCGCGCGATAGCTGCTCTCAAACGTCATTTTTGTGTCATATATATATTCACTGACAGTGAGGTTTTTGTCGTGTGGCTGTCGCGTTGCTGTCGCAATTTTTACGTAATTAAGCTGCTAATCAGATCAATGAGTTAGATTTATTCATAACTTAGATGCGCATTATATTTCACCAGTACTCTAATGAAAAATTTCGCAAGAAATCTCATTGGCATCTCCAAGAAAAAAAGATTCGAAGACTTGGGACTACCTCCAATCTGCAATGGGCTATCGTGAAAGAGTACGGCGCAGTCCCTCTCTCAAACTCTCAACCTACCACTGACATTAATAAACTAAATTATTATTTTTGGTTATATCACAAATATTTATGTTGAGCTGAAAATATCCAAAATTTCAATCGAAATGATTTAAATGATCTTTTTCCGTTACATTATAAGCATGAATTCATTACATTGTTACATTAAAATCGTTTTTAAGCTCCTTAGCCATTGAAATGCCTTTTGTAATCTTGTAATGCTAATTCAATCTTTGTCGGCCCTCAGTATTGTCTTTTATCTTAACTGAGATAATCGCTGTTTCGGAAGATTGGTTCGGTACTTTACCTGTTTACTTTACCTTTTGTAATTTTAACGAGTTTATTTGTAACAAAAGTACGTTAAATAACTTTGCGTTTAACGGTTGTCGAAATTTCCTTTCATAGCTTTTAGAGTGGACTTTCATTTGAATTGTTCTAACCAAGGATACTTAATGAAAAATCTGAATCAAAGGTTTCTTCAATTTAATTTGAATTTTTCAAATGTTTTTCACAGAAGAGTTTTAATTAACATTCAACTGGTTTCCATTGCTTTGAATATCAAAAGATATAAAATTTGTCAATAAACATAAAGAGACGATTTTAGAATGATATACTTCCATGTTTTATAACACATCGGGTCCCCCCACTTAAAGCTTACTGAGGTATTCTATTAATTAGAATTAATATAGATTTTCTATTGGTCAACGTAACGTATCTAGCCATATTTGGGAATAAAACTATCGATAAATAAACGTGTACGGTTAGAAAGAATATATTTTATCGTATATGTAAGAACGAAGTCGAACTAAATCGAACATCGAAACAATTTAAAAAATAAATTGTTTTCGTTAAATTGATTATATTGTTGTGAATAAGTATAGTTGCACCTGCTTATCCTATAGATTAAAGAGTATAAAGAATTATATCATTCGACAGCCTCCGATAAATCGTTATGTTAGTAAGAGATATTCTACATATCGCGTTAGGCAAGTCTCGTGTCCCGCTGAGTTTGGTATAATTTGCCTGCACGGTGCTGGGTAGGGACGCAGCCGGGTACACAGAACCTACTTCAATACCCAAAGATATAGATCAAAGAGCAAAATTCACGCTGCAATGAATTAACTCTATGTCTAAAAGTACAGAACTGCGGGCAAAGAACCGCAGTGGATAGTAAAATCAAATCAGGCGTTTTGGTCTTTAGTTCACGTAGTAGTACCGCTGAAGCCGCATGAGGTTAGGGCAACCGTGCACTAAATGAAATTCCATAGCCAACGTCGCACGCAAGATAGACAAAAGCAAAGGGAGGTGCAATTGAAAAATGCCTTGTCTTAAATTCAATAAAAATGTTATGTAACATAGTTACTTACATAGACTAGTCACTGGTGTGTGTAAATGCTGTAAAGGCTGTTATTTTGTTTCTAAAATACTTTATATAAACTGAGCTCGTTTCGGTAAAGTTTCTTCGTTTATTTTAAAGTAATGTGTCAAAGTATTCAAAATCAAATGGAATTAGAATTATAAAGCATAATATAATTAGGTTATTGATTCCATCCTTTATTGATACGAATTCATTCTACACTAATAGACATTCGATTGTGATGATGTCATAAATTCTGAGATACCAACAGCGGTTGAAAGAAAAAAAAATTAAAGAGTAAATAAAATATTTTTAGTATGTAGAAGGTTTTATGAAATTATTTGAATATGTGTGAGCTATATGATTCCTGTACCAAAGGTGTAAAAAAAAAACACCTATGTAAAATGTAACTTTTTAGTAAAAACACTTTGCATGAAAAATAAAATGTAACATGTTTTTGCCAGGTGCCAGGTCTAAATAGGTTTATAAAGTTATAATTTTTATACCATGCATTAATGAAGATTCATAAGTCCTCAGAGTCTTTTGCAATGTGTCACCGCTCGGCAACTTCTAATTACTAGATCAAAAGCATAAAAAATGTTTGACCACTTTTAATGGAACATGTTAAAAGTTGTCTTTTTTTATTAAATATGGATTCATTACATACTAGAAAGTGGTAATTTTGTTTTATAGAAAACTATATATCGCTCATTTGGTGCAACATTGACGTAAATGTATTTTGGAAACGAATATATTTACGTTAATATTACACCAAATGAGCGATATGTAACTGACTATATAAAAAGAATAGATTGTCCTTAAGAGTAATTTTCCTAATTTATTTTCATTAATTTCCTAAGTACCTAACATACCTACCGTCAGAAAGTGGATGGTGGAACCTTTCGGAAACTATACATATAAGCCTTATCTCATTCTATAGTTCTGCAATCAGTAGAAATACGTTATTCCAGCCTAAAGGCTCGAGGTTTGGTATGAAACTTACTTTGTCAAGTCTGATTATCTAGTTCCGAAGCCAGGGCCGAGTGTTCAAAAGTTCAGCTTCATTTAGCTCCGTAACAATGAGCTCGTGGAATCAATGTAGACAAATAGTTCAGTGTTGTTCCTTCACTAAGATACCTAACAGTTTCATTATTTTACATGACTCCTTCGTACTTTTGATAATTATATTTTTATATGATAGAAGTTTACTCATAATTTGTTTTCTTCTTTTCGCGAGTTGCCACGATCCACCGCATAGAAATTGCTCAGTCGATAGTAGAAAAGTTAGCCAGTCAGCATTCGTGGTATCGAGGTTGACTGCGCAGGGTGCACCAAATTTTCGTTGGATTCAGCTCTCAATTTCCTATTTCCATGCCCTGACTTTTAAACATAACACGGCAACTACTATTGTCCAACCACATTTCGCCGATGTCGTTATTAAGTGCCATGTAATAGGGGGCGAGCATATTCATAATCGGGCACAGTTCGAGAGTCCTATGCTATTACTGATAATATCGATACAAAAAAACCTCATACCAGCTCAGAGCAGCTGCACTTGCGACATCTAGACCAATGAGGCACACTTTTAAAATAGTATGGAATAAATATTATAAATACATAAATTTATTAAAACTTCAAAAATTTGATGAGATTTATCTGCTATTATAATTCAGCTGTCACGCGATATGTTGTAAGACTCTATAAAGGCAGCCCAGTGTAAAGATTCAAACGTGAAACTAATAAGTAACGAGTTAAATCGAAAGATATATACTTGCTTCGCTACGCACTAGTTCACGCTATAAAGCTTTTCTTGAAAGACTTGGGAAAATTCATATCTGCATGATATTAGCAATATTTACGGTTCACTTGTCCATTTAAAAGTGATTTATAATATCTGCTAGTTGAGTTCTTAAGGCGCTCAGAGTTCAGAGTCTCAAAACTTTTATTTTTCAATCAAAGTGTATAATACCAATGTTGTCAGTTAGTTTTGTTTTAATAATCAATTAAGCAGTTTAGATATAAAAAAGGTATCTACAGTCTATTAAAAAAATATTGTATATAATAATTGATGTAATTTTTTAACCTTTTATTTTTCTAAATTAGATAAGACTTTAATCCTATTTTTGCAAACAGATTAAAGGATTAAAATTAATCGTATTATTTGGGGCTTACAGAAAATCGAACTTAAAAACACGTGCCTTTGTTTGATTCATTACATAAAAAAAGAAAAGAATCGTCGTAGCCTTAGGCTTAAAAGACGCCTTGTAACTAGACTTGTCCACAAATTCCCACCCACTGTTGACATTTTTTAAAAAGAAAGAAAAAAAAACGATCAAAAACTGCTTCATAATTGGCACAAAAGATGGCGTATCGCAGAAAAGATCGTCCGAACACAGAGCTCTTTATCTTTTTTGAGATTAATATTTTTGTTAGTCATTTTTTATTCGCAGTTCGAAGTTTATTTTTTTATCTGTCTCATAGTTTCGTCGGGAATTTGGACTATAGAAACGAATGGATACATTCCATAAAAAAAATAAGAGGAACTAAAAGTATTTTCTCTTTTTATTGGAAATACAATCTTATTGCTATTTTTTATACTACTACTTGATAAATTTCGGTTTTTTGTTTTGAGTTTTTTTTTTTTAAGAAAAGATAAGAATAGAATTATCTTACGAGAGCTGTTACGGAGTAACGAAGTACTTTTCTTATAGCCATGAATTTAATATTCCAAATATATTATTATGCAAGCAATTTATTACGATGTTAGTACTTTTATAATCATCTCGTTGAAAATATTTCATACCATTTCGACTCCATGGTTCTTTTTTCAAAAAAGGTTTCTTTTTTTAGTTATGAACAACGCTTATAGTGATAATGTTTGCTACCTGAGCGTGGGTGCGTTTTAGATCTCGGCACATGAAATATTGCGAGCCATCCCCTGTCACATATCTGCCTTATAAACTCGAAAATATATTCCCAAGAATGGGGCAGAATATACAAAATGATGCGGGAGAGAAAAGAACAGAAGTAGCCCGCGGAAAGAATGAAGCGTTGTTAATTGCTTTGATTAAATTTCAAGGATATTAATATAGTGATTCACGCGTTCTGTCAAGTTTCATACATTTTGATTTCGTACGATGCCAGTTTTATGAAATACGGTATTTCTTATTCAATAGCCGTGTTTACCCTTCTTGGGTTTGGGTCATTGTGTGATAAACCCGCTGTAGTATTGTTGGTAGCCGTGACTGTCAACACTGAGGTCAAATAAAAAAATGTTAAGACGGAAATATTTCGCACCTAACATGCTTCCTACAGGAAGTTTACTTTGTCACTTTTTAACACTGCATACATTTTTCTTTGTATGTTTGTCTGTTTGGATTTATGAGACGCATTAAAATTTTAGCTACCGTTGATAATATTTTGATCCGAATCAAATTGAGATTAGATTTTTTGATTTCTTATTTTTGAGAAATGGTTTCCTTCTCATAAGCTCCGTGAAATAAACGGATGTTATGCATCAACTAAGTTCAGAACAGAATCACTCTGGAATGTGGTTGCAGTTATCAGTGTATCTCCAGGTTAAAATGAGCGAATTTCAGTCTTGAGGATGTTGAGGAGTTTAGTTGAATGTATATTATCATCTATCAGTACACAGCCAATATCATAGTTATTCTAATAACCTTAATTAAATTTGCCTCTGAGGATCTTTTTATAAAGTCTCTCCTTCATTAACAGATCTCGTAGCCGTCATCTTTTAATCAAACTTATCAGACTCTATTAATAATGTTGTTATTATGGCACTATCACCCAGTAACTAGTGATGAGGAATAGATTCAAACACGATGAAAATCTTTGCAACTTACAAGACATACGCCTATTTAAATTATTATTTCTCTACATATTCATGACACTTTTTAACGCCTTATAAAATCTAAGAAAAAATTACTTTAAGTGCGTTAGCGTAAATACTCATAAATATCTACACAAGCACGTAGCTCAAACGCAATTTCTATGCTAACAAGGATACGCGCGTTATCGTATTTGTACCGCTATCTGGGTGCAAAACACACGGGGTGAATATTTTACACATTTTGTTTTACGTCTCTGCGTATTCACGGTAAATAAACATTTCCTGGAGATTTTTATTAGCTATTTTTTTGCGGTGTGACGAAACACTTGAAGCGTTTCGAGTGGTCTAACAAGACTCTGGAGGTTCACGTTTACAGTTTTCGATAAGCGATGTCACAGATATTTTGGGATCAAATTTGGATCTTAATAAACCGTATTAAGATTCAAATTTGATCCCATTTAATCTTATTAAACCGTATCTCGGTTTAAAAATATGCAAGAACATGTTGTACTTTTTAACCGACTTCAAAAAAGGAGGAGGTTCTCAATTCCACTGTATGTTTTTTTTTTTTGTATGTTTGTTACGCGATCATTCGATCAATTATGAACCGATTTCAAAAAATAAAATTTTGTTTGATAGATGGTATACAATATAGTAGTTGAAGAATATTGAAGTCGGTGCCAAGTAAAACATGCAATGATAAACCGACACGATTGGCGAAGTGCATTTGTCGTGTCCGACGCATAATTCGCCTCGCACTCGACAATTTTTACGTGAACTCGTTGTTTCAATGTCGCTATTAGTAGCAAGGTATATTACTTTTATGTTTTACTTGGCACCGACTTAAATATTCTTCAACTACTATATTGTATAATAAAATATTTATTTTTTGCTTTTTAGTTATTAGTTTTATTTTTGAGTTTTTTGGAGTCGGTTTTTATTTTTTTGTTAAATAATTTATATTGAAACATGAACGCTTTTATAAAATATTTTATTTTATATTTCTTGTAATAAGGAATAAAATATAAAAGTGGAACAGCTGTATGTTGATAGAACTTATGTGAAACGTGTATTTAATTACTACGTTAGTCAATGTCACATTTATTAAGCATGTCTTTATGAAAGATACTTAAAAATACATATATTAATAAAACATTTTTCTTAACAATAACATATTCTCCAAATAAATTATTTAAATGGTTCCTCTCTTCTCTTACTTTATTTACTCTTTTATATATTATTAAGTTAAGAAATGGGGGTTTAGTTCAAAAGCCAAGAGATTATTCCTTGCTTACTTACGTATCCTGAGTACAGCCTTGATATAACTCGCCCCTTTTATCTTATCCTTACAGAGTCTTCTGATAACAGGATTTATATTCCAAATCCTATCGAGTTTATAATATAAAACGTTTAAATGTAAAGTTTCAAACAAATCGTACACAATTTGGAAACAGAGAACGTATCTTTATGTTTTCAAACACAACTTGTGATCTCAAATTTTATTTTCCTTTGAAACTTTATATGTCTTTGAGAAATACACATACCTACCTATAGTAAATCTGTTTTATGACGATTTATGCTGAAGACAATTATTATATTCCTTATAGTATTTTTACGCGTTTTTGTTAGATAACAGGCAGAAATCTTCATCAAAAGTACGTAACGCATCTCTTGAATCTCTTTTAATTTCTTCTAACAAGGAAATGGTGACTGATGGAACGTTGTTTTGCAATGACGTAATATTTTCAATGGTTGAATATAAATTACGGATGACCTCACCAACACAACCGATAGCCGCACCAAAACAAAAGTCCGAAAACATGGGATCAGTACAGGTAAACAAAAAATCGGTTGCCTATTTATAAGAAAAATAGATACACTCCACTGTCCGGCGGATCGTAAAATTGATCGGCACAAACAATTTTCATCATAACGCCGACGTGCGCATTCATCAAAAACATAAATACCTAAGCGTGGGTAAGGAGATACCCCTACGGCGAATATAAGCGAAAACGATTGATCATTATTCATTCCTTTAGCTGACAGATTGTGATGTGAAACACTTCGGTGTAATAACTTTAACACGCTTCGGCGTCTCCTTGATAGATGTTTTTTGAAATAACGAAACGATAACATGTGTTTTTTTAGATCTGAATACGACCATAATTACGTCATCGGCGCTACGTGTAAGCTTTTGTCTCAGATCGTGATGAATGATATTGCTGTTGTGACAGAGATGAACAAACAGACGGTCGTACATGGTTTTATGAATTTACGTAGAGATCGTAAAGTGTTTGCTTACAGGAGTATTGTTTTAAAAGAAATCGTAAATTGTGATATTATTTCAGCTTCAGAACGCTTAAAGAATAATGCTTATGGGATGTTTAAACTGGGTTAGCTAAGAGCAACGTAAGAGCACGGCACGTGATTTAGTTTGCTTGTAATCTGGCCTTAGTAAGTTTCGTATAAAATCCTGAATTAATAATAAGTTACAAGTATGAAGTTGCAAGGTCGTAAACTAAAGTCTCGAGGCTAGAGGAAACCTGGACCTATGTTAGTAAATCGTTTTCGATTTACTCTTACTATTTCTATCTCCCTTCTTAAAATATTATCATGACTTAAATTTTACGTATCTTCAAGATTATTGAAGAATCAAGAATGAACAAGATTATTATATTCGAGTACCTACGATGTTCAAAGAAAGATGTATTATTAACTATCCTTGATATGTTTCACGAAATAAGAAAATACGTTTATACCTGGACAGCTATGGCTGATAAATTATAAGGAATTTTAATTAACTTGCATTCATAACAGATTTACACCTTTTATACGTCTTTGAAGATACAATTTGCTTGTTTACGTTTAATTAGCTTTATAAAAATAATGTTAAAACATCCAGTCTACCCGTCTATTTTTTTATTTTTTTTTTATTCAAATTAAGGGTCGATTAAAGAAACGTAATCCTATCCTATCCTATCCTACTAATATTATAAATGCGAAAGTTTGTGAGGATGGATAGATGGATGGATGGATGGATCTTTGTTACTCTTTCACACTAAAACGGCTGAACGGATCTGGATGAAATTTGACACAGAGATAGATTTTAGGCTGGAATAGCACATAGGCTTTTTATCCCGGAAAAAATTACGGGTTCGTAAACCACGCGGGCGAAGCTGCAGGCGGAAGCTATTGATAAGATAATTTGCACAAGCCAAAAAATATTTCAATTATGTCACGTTGAAAATAAACATCTAGAACAAAATAACAATCACAAGTTGTCTAAGAATAGAAACGTGGAGTTTAAACGAACGTGAAATTGTTTCCATGAAGATCTGCCATTTAAGCTCAAAGGCGCGAGCAGTATTCTTTTTTACTAAATACATGGCTAGGTTCTATTGCTTTGTTACACTAAGCAAATCTAGTGATGTTCAGAACCTTTAATAATTATCATCCCTAACCGCTTTATGATAATATTGTCAGTAAAAACTTCATCACCCCTTATAACTAAGAGATTAATAAGGGTGGCTTATTTTTAGCCAAGGACTACACATAGTCTCTATAAGATACTTGTACAACTTCCAGTCCAGGTGAGGCAATTATTTTTTCGTGACCACTTTTTATAAACCTCGACCATTTTGGTGCGATCTATGTAGTTGATATGGTGTCATATCAACTACATAGATCGCACCAAAATGTGACATCTTTAACACCGGAATCCATATCCTATCAATTTGTCTTAAGAAGAGTAAGCCCGCCCGCTCTGCTCCTATCAAATTTAATAACAAACTATTAATTAATCTTACGTCAACCATTAAGAGTCAGCTAAGTGACAAAAGAAAAACACGGATGCCGGCAAGGCATCTGTCTTTTCATAGTCAACTTAACTAAAAGGATTAAAATGATATCTTCCGTCGTCTGACAGCCAGTGTGGTCTGCCGAGCGTTAACAGAAAACCTCTTTTGTTAAAGAATTTTGTTACCTTAAGCTCTTAATACCTTTATGCCATTGCTTTTTAATTTTAGCGTTTATAAAAGGGTTGATTTTAATCCCGATTACGTGTACTTTGGAAACGTTTTTGGATGTCTTTTGTTGAATTTTTAGTTTCTATTCACATTGCGGTAAGTTAATTTCGATTTCTTTGAGAAAGTTTTACATTTATAATGGAATTAAAAAAGGTTATGTGTATCTTTGGAATCCTATTTAAGTTTAGTTTTATATTATATAAAGTTCATGCTTTTTTAACTTAGGTAAACAGATATAGAAGTAATATGAAAAAGTTTATTGTAAGTTTTTATATAACTTCCGTTGCAACCAGAATATAAATAAAAAAAAATAATTAATCGAAAATAGCATACTGTAAACCACAACATCCTAACAATAGGTTTCCCTTGATATCTCATAATTTCTGAGAAGTCTTGATAGGGCTTTAAATTGATCGTGTTAAGGCATGCAAAATATTCCATAACTTAGATGGTTTCGGCTGTTGACGCACCGAATTTCTCACAGTGACCGGAATTTTATGCAAAAAATCATGGTGTAAAATTACTGCGCAGTTTTAAGGACACTGAACAAATTCTTATGTTTTAGCAAAAATATAGGTACCTACCATACAAATATGAATCTCAATAAAATCCACCCTTAACATTTTTCGTGGAGTAATAACAAATCACAGTAGGTATGATAAATATAAAACTCAGTTCAACTTCCGAAAGCAGCTGATGCCTGGTTTCATTCAAAGTTTGCGGTTTGGGAGACGTACAGTCGATCGCTTAAAGCTCCGAAAAAAATAATTTATTGTAATAAGTCGTCGTGAGCATTCGCCACCGCTCGGCTCATCTCGCCCCGCTCCGCACCCCTCTCCCGAGCGTATACTCGACTCGACTGCAATGCCTCTACCAACATTCAGTCGACTGGTAGCAGCGTCTGGGCACGGTCGCGCCACACGACGCTCTGATCGGACTTACGTTACGGTGAAAACACGCTTATCACTAACGCGATACATTATTCAGTTACGGACTTTACTAAATACAACCAGTTAAATTGTATTTAGAAGTCATTATAAATACAACTACAGTGAATTAAGGACGTTTCAGAAAAATTTGTGTGGACAGTTTAATGTGAAAATTTTGTTTACGTTACCAAGGACGCTAAATCAACGGATTGTGAATTAAAATTGACGCATCATGAGCATTAATCCGACAAGGACTATTTGTTAAATTGAAACCGAAATAGTGTTCATAAATTGATGGATACTACACATCCGGCAAGGGGACGCAATACGCGAACGCCGACGGAAAAAACATGACACTGAGCCTATCGTGTCTTGTTTTCTTTCTTCCTTGATATTGGATTTCCCCCATGATGGCTCTACAGCAAACATCTTCAAGAAAACGTCTTTGCCAAATCCTGTTTTGGTTTGTCATCGGCCTTAACGTTGCTGACCAGAGTTCACTGCCACTGAAATATGAAGCTCCTGATGACTGCCAGTGGTGGCTGAGAGGCCCTAATGATGCACATGAAGTTTCCCTCACGTGTAAATTACGCACTATAAACAGTGAATTCGACACAACAAACTTTAGTGTCATCCCTTCAGAACATACCACATCCTTGAGAATAGAGTGCAATGAAGAAATGATGTATAAAAGCTCACTAGATGATCGGAGTTTCGCGCACCTGGTGAAACTACGTGAACTTGTTTTAGATAACTGTAAAATTGGAAGATGGCCGCCTGGGGTACTCTCCGGCTTGAGAGACCTCCGAAATTTAACGATTCGAACGAAAAACACAGAGTGGGCCGCTATGAGTTTAGAGATAGCATCAGAAAGCTTTACGGCTGTTCGACAGTTGGAAAAGTTGGACCTCAGTTTTAATAACATCTGGTCGTTTCCCGAAAACTTGTTTTGCCCGTTAACAAATTTAGTGTATTTGAATGTATCATCAAATCGTCTGCAAGATGTGAGTGATTTGGGATTTAGAGAGCGAGCAATGCATCAAGCGTTGATTAGTGAGCAGGATGGCCCACCTCCCTCGGCACCGTCTATGTCACACGCGACCTGCTCATTAGATATTGAAGTCCTAGACGCTTCAAGCAATCACTTCGTGTTGATGCCAGAAAATGGATTTATGGCACTTCGTAGATTAAAAGAACTTCACATTCACGATAACGAAATATCGATGGTTGCTGACAAGGCGTTATCTGGATTAAAACAACTGCAGATAATTGATCTCTCGAATAACAAAATTGTTGCTCTCCCGCAAGATCTGTTCAAAGATAGCAGACCGGTCATCAAAGAAATATACTTACAAAACAATTCTATAAGTGTGCTTTCACCAAGCCTTTTTGCCAACTTAGATCAGCTGTTGGCGTTGGATTTATCTAATAATCATTTAACAAGTACTTGGATTAATGAGAATACTTTCACCGGTCTTATAAGAATGGTGTTGTTGAACTTATCTAACAATAGATTAACGAAGCTCGATCCCAAGATTTTCAAAGATTTGTACACTTTACAAATACTTAATGTTCAACATAACATGTTGGAAAGCATTGCTGCTGATACGTTTGCTCCAATGAATAATCTGCATACGTTGATCTTATCATACAACAAGATATCGCATATCGATGCTTACGCCCTGAATGGTCTGTATGTATTGTCTTTACTATCTATAGACAATAACCATCTCGAAGAGCTTCATCCAGAAGCATTCAGGAATACATCTTCCCTACAGGATTTGAATTTAAATGGAAATCGTTTAAAGAAAGTGCCCATAGCGCTAAGAAATATGCGATTACTAAGGACTCTTGATCTGGGAGAGAATCAGATAACGTCATTGGAAGAACCCGGCTTCGTCGGTTTGCATAACGTATATGGCCTTCGTCTTATCGGAAATAAAATAGAAAACATAAGTAAAGATGTGTTCTCAGATTTACCGTCCCTGCAAATTCTAAATCTTGCACGTAACAAATTGAAGCACATCGATATGAATGCTTTTGAAACATTGACAACTTTGCAAGCTATAAGATTAGATGCTAATCAACTCACAGAAATCCAAGGCCTGTTTGTAAATATTCCATCTCTTTTGTGGTTGAATGTATCAGATAACCAAATAGAATGGTTTGATTACACTGTTATTCCTTCGGGACTTCAGTGGCTAGATCTTCATAGTAATAATATTAAAGAACTGGGGAACAACTACCGTCTGGATAAGGAATTGCGCTTGCAAACACTAGACGCAAGTTTCAACAAAATGACAAAAATATCGGCTTACTCAATTCCCAGCAGTGTGGAGTTGCTGTTCCTGAATGATAATCAAATTACACAAGTTGAAGCCCAAACTTTTGTTGGAAAAACCAATTTAACGAGAGTCGATTTGTATGCAAATCAGATAACTAGTATGGATCTCAATGCGCTTCGTCTAACTCCGGTCGATCCGGGACGGCCGCTACCCGAATTTTATATTGGTGGAAACCCGTTTCAGTGCGATTGTACTATGGAGTGGCTACAACGCATAAACAAACTAGACCATCTTAGGCAACATCCTCGTGTCATGGATCTGGAGAGCATATATTGTAAATTATTGTACAATCGTGAAAGGACCTATATTCCGCTAATAGAAGCGGAGTCATCTCAGTTTTTGTGTACATATAAAACGCACTGTTTTACGCTGTGTCATTGTTGTGATTTTGACGCTTGTGATTGTGAAATGACGTGCCCATCGAACTGTACGTGTTATCATGACCAACCATGGTCGGCAAATATTGTGGACTGTTCGGCTGCTGGGTATTCCGAAATACCTAACAGTATACCTATGGACGCTACTGAACTATATTTAGACGGTAATAATTTTGGTGGTTTAACGAGTCATGCTTTTATTGGACGTAAGAATTTAAAAATATTGTACGCTAATAATTCTAATATTGACGCACTGTATAATAATACGTTTAGTGGACTAAAACGCTTAACTATATTGCATTTAGAAAAGAACAATATAAAAGAGTTGTTAGGTTTTGAACTGTCGCCTCTGGAGAATTTGCGCGAGTTGCATCTACAAGACAATAAAATACATTATATCGATAATCGAACATTCATGGAGTTGAGGCATTTAGAAGTGTTGCGCTTGGAAGGAAATAACATTTACGGCTTTGCGGTGTGGCAGTTCACGATGAATCCATATTTGGTAGAGATAAGTCTCTCGCGGAACCTTTGGTCGTGCGATTGTCAGTACATGCATAAATTTCGCACTTGGTTCAAAAATAACCTAGGAAAAGTGGAGGATGCAAATAAGATCACGTGTATATTCGACAATGTAACGAACGCGGTGGGACCACTAATGGCCGATTTTAACTCTACGATATGCACAAGTCATGTGGGAGGAAGCTCATCCATAATCGAGAATCAAGTAATCAATGATTATCTTCCCCTGCTGCTAATATCTCTGTGCGTGTTCATAACAAGCTCAGCATTAATATGCGGTGTATTTTATTGGCGGCGTGAGCTTCGAGTCTGGATTTACTACCACTGTGGATTCAGAATGTGTTACAAAAGTACTGCTTTCGACGATGAAGCCGACAAAGATCGCCTCTTCGACGCCTACATAAGTTATAGCGTGAAAGACGAGGCGTTCGTCGCTCAAATGTTAGCGCCCGGCCTAGAATCCACTGACCCTAGTTTCCGGCTCTGTCTACATTACCGAGACTTTAATGCTTCGGCATACGTAGCAGATACAATAATAGAAGCTGTAGAGTCATCCAAGAGGACGATAATAGTTCTCTCAAAAAATTTCATCAACAACGAATGGTGTCGTTTTGAATTTAAGACGGCACTCCACGAAGTACTGAAAGAGAGACGAAGAAGACTGATAATAATATTGCTAGGCGAGCTTCCGAATAGGGACATCGATCCGGAGCTCAGGTTGTGTTTGAAGGCGAATACGTGCATAGAGTGGGGCGATAGACAGTTTTGGCAAAAGTTGAGGTTTGCGATGCCGGACTTGCGGAAGTGTCAGTATCACCGGTCGACAGTGAATATTTACGCTTCGGTGTCCCCGGTGGGGGCCGGGCGGGCGCCGGCGCCGCCCCCTCCACCGCCGCCGGGCAAACTCCCCCCCCTGCTCGGCGACGGGCTGGCCCTGCCGACCAGCGTGCACACGCGCGACGTTCACCCCCATCGCATGCCGCCGCAAGCGCAGCTCTGGGCGTAGCGTATGCTCCAACGCAGGTAAACAGACACTGACATTACTTGCAACGCTTAAGCGTATTAGTCCAATAAAATGGTGATAATTAATTTTAGGTTGTTCCACATTATATTTATTGTATAGCATAAGATTTACAACGCCTGACACTAATTGCATTTATTTGTATAGATTAGGTCGCTAGTTTTATTTTAAGTTGTTACGGAATAATTTCCTGATTTCTGCGATAGTAATTTATAGATTACGGAGAACCCGATGTAAATATCGATATATGTTAAAAATATTTCAGTGACTATAAATATTATTCGGATCGCTTAAATATTATATAATGCCAAAGTTTAAAACTTATAGCTATGTACAGATGCATTTATTATTATAGTTTTGTTAGAACAAACATTGTCAATAAAGAGTCTGTAAATATTATGATTTTGTATATAAAACTGTAAATACGCCAAACAATTATTATATAAAAAAACGACAACAAGAAATACACATTTTTAAAATTTTATTTCCTTTTGTTTCATTTATTGTTTTACCTTCTTTATGTTTAAAAAGTTTCACTTTAATTTGCTTGGTTCAGTTCTCGATAACACGCGACATACTATAGAAAAACAAAATATCAAGAACCTGGAAGTGCCGTCTAAGTTTTAACACAGTTGCACACACTTGGCAACTCTAAAGTACTCATCGGCATGTTAAAATGGAAGTAGGTTCGAACACTAACTCAGCCAATATGCAAACATATTGAAAATTGAAAGTCACTCTAGCAAAGTTTAGGGCGGGTAAATGGTACCATGAGTTCTACGCTGTCTATTATGTACTTCGTAGCTGAAGTTCAGTAAATTCGTGAATAGGTACGAATACTACTCAACCAGTAAAATTAATACTGTACAATTTAAACACAGTTCAAAGTCTGAATTCATTGGAAATTTAGCAGTTAGAAACAGAAGTGGTGTAAAGTATATCTCCTGATAACTACAAAAATACTTCATTAAAAAAATTACTTGTCTTAATAAGTTTTTTTAATAGACAAGTTAAAATAGAGTAGTTAAAATATAGAAATCTTACATACCTGTTGGAGCTTTTCTTACTCCATCTGAAAAAAATAAAGACATTTTACATAAATTAAACCGTTAGAACCTCAAAGTTATTCAATAAAGAAATGTCTTGTTTGCAAGGCAAAAAATCGGCTTAAAAAATAACGAAAGAACTTGTCTTGAAAGTAGATAGGAATTATTTTTGAACTTCTTACCTTAACTAATTCAATTTGACTCTCAAGTTGAGCAAAAAAGGGAATAAGAAAGTTGGGCATGTTAAAATTTATCTAACCTATAGCAGAAAAAAAATGTGAACGCAATAAAGTCAGGGTAAATAATGGTAGACATTAATTTAATTGTATTTATTGCGTTAGTAAGTAACCGCAGACTAAAATGACGTGATGTTTATTTGAGAAACAATAAAGAATTCTGAAATGTGGCTATCACTTACAATACATTTTGCGTTGTGCATTTGTTTGGTGCAAACAATTCTAACAAAGCAACACTCACTCGTGTGTAATAAAGAATTCTTATTTATCTTTAGACATTTGAAATGTTCTGTGAGGATTTTCGAAGTGAACATTTTCATGTAACTGAATCACTAGGGTATTATAAATTCTGTATCATTATTCTATAATCTGTAACGACATAAGCAGACATCGTGCGATACCGATCCGTTGTTGGGCCTAAGTAAAGCAATAATGCACTAACTGTAACAAATCGTTTACCTAAGGGGATAATAAAACACCGTTTATCTGATTTAGCTTTAACACCGTCAACTCTATAATTTTTTTCTTTTACAAAATCATAAACTAAATTTATATACCCACATACTTATAATGTAATTGAACTGTTAACAACAATAACTTGCATTTTAAAATACAAACATACAAGTATTTACAATATAATTTAGCGTATACAGTTAATATAATAGTAAAGGCCCTAAGCAAGATTTCAACTCGTGCTGAAACCGTTGCCTATGAGGGAATTCTCACTTTGTAGAGATGTAGAGTAGTTCGTAGTTTATAAATTACACAAGATGTAACAGGTTGCCAATCCATCGCCAAACTTTAAGTGCTACTACAAACCTTTTGTTTCGACATAAAGAAATATAATCCCCAATTTTATGTATTTCTTAGATGGTAATCCCACAAAACAACGCATAATTCACTAACGCATAACGCAATTTTCTTAACATATAATCGTTGTCATCTTCATAAACTATGAGCAATAATTCGCCCTTTGACTCGTCAGAACATTCTCTTCCCATTATGAACATACACGCAGCTATAAATTCTCATATTTTCCACCCCACGCAAACTAATATTTCCCCTGCTACTAGTAGTGGCATCTTGACGTCAACTCATGAAACTCCTATTATCCGTCCGCAAGGACGAATCAAAACGAAATCAACATCATTTATTTTTGTCATTCTCGCCCTTATCAAAGGGCGTAGATAGGTCAGTTTGGTTATTCCAGACGTTTTAGATTTCTGATTTGAGTTGATTATTTTGAGTGTTCAAATGCCTCGTCTAGACGAATGGTATTTTGTCCTTATATTAGAATATATCATGAGTAAAATAGAAACTCCTATTTATTTATATACACAACGTGAATATCAAGGGTCGAAGCTAGGCATATCATTTTAACTTCTAATTCTTCTTTTATTTATTCTTATTACCTCTTACTTGTAGCAATTTTGGTCTATGCCTTAATTTTATTTCTTTTTTCTGTGGTGCAGCATAGTTAATACAAACAATAGATGAAGCGTAACTGACCCAAAACTAAATTTTTAATACCGTCCGAATAATAAAGTCTCGAAGACTGATTATATACACTTTATTATTTGGTTCTTAGTACAACTAAAACTCCCTTTTCGACTCAATATCTGTCTCCTTGCGTCAATGAAATCTGGTGTCGCTACTCAGTGAAGAAGTAATGGGAAAACTTGTTTGCTACTGTGGCCAATGTGCCGAGCAAATTTATGATACGTAGAAGTCTTTACGACAAGTATATGTGGACTAACCTTTTGCGGAGGGTTACAATGATTAATATTTGATTAATTTTCCCACGTTTTAATCATCTAAGTAGCCTATTTAGAATCTAGTGGCCAGTTTAATAGGTCTAGAAACCCATTTGCATATATTTTGACATAATATATGCTTTAATATGTATTTTACATATTTTTATAAAGATGAAATATAAATACCTAGATCTTTTCAAATTAATAAAGTTGCATCGTTTCGTATTCAAACTAGTTCTCTTAGTATTATCAGCGGCACAAAACAGAGCAAACTAAACTTATTAGTATCCACGTAACTTCGCTAAATTACTATGGAAAAAATAATTCAAACAAATATTTTCAAACCAAATTAAGTGTTTTATAATTTTCCATGTCTGTAAATTATCAAATATTTCAGGGAGTGTCTCAACCAAAGGGACGAGCGCATCAATACACTACACGTTCGAAAGTATAAACTAAACAATAAACGTGTGTGCATTAATAATTTAATCCAATATTTTGGGTCCCGCACCGGACACAGCCACCGTAATGGAATTAGTTTTGTAATTAACTTACTTTATCGTTAAAAGGGGATACTCAGTACTATCTGTGTTGAAAATTCAAGTTCTATGCGTTTGTATGTTGAAATGGAAATTACGGAACCACAGCAGTATTTACTGAAGTTAAGAGGGACGAAGGTTTAATCTGTTTGTGGTACTATTAGGCATAAATACGACCGAAAATTATATGTATTAAGGGATGGTTCTACCACATACATGGTGACTATGTAAACAGTTTGTTATATAAATTCGTATTAGATTTTGTTGGAAATGTAATTTTAGATATCGTTATGTAGGTTACAGAGTTTTAGCTTCAACGTTGTTTTAATTGAATACCCGGGTTTTCAAACTGCCTTGAGTTAGATCCAATTTCTACTGCTGGAATACTGATTTTTGTAATGAGTATTTAAGTAACCACATTATATAAAAGTTATTTAATAATATAACTTAAAATAAGTAATTCTATATGGCACATTTTTGTTCTTAAATATTATGGACAGAGCTAGTTAGGGCTTTAGAGGAAGGATTAAAATTATTAGTCCTATTTCGAATGTCTATGACATTGACACAAATATTTGAAAGCTATAAAACAAATCTTAAAAAAAAGCTTTGCCCTACATTATCATACATTATACATTAACCAGTCTTAAAGTATTGATCTCATACTAATAAATAAGAAATAGTAAATCATTCGTCCACACAGAAGAACAATTTTAAACAATTCTAAGAAAAGATTTTAACTGGTTTATGGAACGACCATGAAATAGAATGAGACAACAACAATCAAAATAGGATATCAGAAAGGGACAAATGTATAGCGATATCTATGGAGGAAGATCAATGTGTTGTGAATGAATTCTCTTCCGTTAAATGCCATTAAGGAATTAGATCCTTGAGCCTATAACTATTAATAGAATGCTAACAAATGATTAAAACACTTAAAGTGAAGGGCCTATTTCCAGTAGTGGACATCATAAGGCTGAATTGTGATGAAGATGATAATGGATACTCTTTTGTATCCTATCTGTAGGTCATTAATGTATAAATAGGACATGTAATGTACTTTTAACTATCTTTCTCGCGTATAATTCACGGACTGCTACTAAAGTACAAAAGGTTTACTGTCATCTTATTACTATCCCATTTTATTTCTTGTATAAATTATGCGTTTGAAAATTATCAGTATTATAATATATTGTATCCTAGCGCTTTTCACGTAATGTATATTTTATCAAAACAATCATATTTGCAGCAATGTATGATATGAGTATCTAAGATGGTAACAGATTTTATAATCAGTCATACTAGTAAACCACAAATAATACCTATCAACAATTCAATAAGATCACATTCCTTTGATGTAAGACCAATGTCATTTTAAACAACTTTGAATTTCTAAGTACGTAAAGATATTAGCTTACTTAAACATGTAGGCTTAACAAAAGAAGCATCTGCTGGAAAATGCCATATGGTATGACAAAAGAGGTATGCGCAATTTAATAGCGTCCTAGTAAAAGCAACGGATCCCTTTGAATATTGTCTAAATACACAAGTATGGAAAAAAATGTACGATGTCATTCGATAATCCTTTACGCACTAGAGATGTCACCGTCAAAGATCAGCTTTCGTCCAACGGTGGGTTTGCGTAACTCAATACATTTATAACACACGAGATTCCATCTCAAACGTAAATCTTAATGAGTACGTAATAAGATCTATTATTGGTTGTTGATGAAATGTCAACCACAGACCGCAGAAGGACGACAATCGAGGACAAAAAGCATCAGATAATATGCCATCCCTTAATCACATGCACCGTTGCCCTCGAAAAAATATTGGTAGTTCGAGCATTCGTATTTATTCGTTAACAAATCTATTTTTGAACATCTATTTGTGCATTTACAACCGGCTTACAACATACTCTCGAGTAGAATTTGTTGTCAAAATGTTAAAACTTCGCCTCGGATTGTAAACGTTCGGGTGTCGTGTTCTAAATTTGTAGCGTTTCAAAGAATGTTTAGGGTGCGTTCAGTAATACAATAGATCTCCGGTACTGTTAATTTCACTGAGAATGCCGTGATCTCGTGCACTTTTTAGTGTCGTTAATTCAATCTGGAACTTGGTAAAGAATTTGAATAGAGTGTCAGCCATGAGAAATTCCGGAGCGCAGTAAATAGCTCCACAGAGAGACCGTCATTATGGTGAGTTCATTTCGAGTTTCCCAACATTAAATTTGAATGACACTTACTATCCTTCCGATAGTAAATCCCGCGGGCGCTTTATCAACGTCAATAAAATAAAAATATTCGCAAAATATCGTGCTACTGTTGAATAAAGTATTGGTCATTAACTCTCCAAGTTTAATGTAGAATTATATTGTTTTACTACTCCATTACTTGAAATTTCGACTAATCAAAACAAATTGCTAACTATCTCCATTCATTCTCCGGAGAATATCTTTGCTGAATTACAATGTCAATGTAAATTACAAATCCTAATAAAACAAAACGATATATTACGCAACATTTCACACGAAATATTAGAGAAAATTCTAAAACCTTCCAAATATTAATTGAGTGGACTACCAAGTGAACTGAAGTCGTATTAAATTCTCACCACATGGGTATTATCAAATTAGACTATGAATCAAAACGCCCCAAGTGTATGTTCCGACCTTTATTTGCGTAGTAGTCGGCTTATGAATAGCATATTACTGAAGGCCTATCCCGAGCGAGGGTATGGTTTAGATAACCCAGAGACGGCGGTTACCAGAACCGAGTGCCTATAATTGACTATCAAACTTGATATATAGCTTTCTCGGCGGCTTGACGGCGATAGTTGGATGAGTTATAGCTGGTCCTGGTCCTGGGGGAACGCGAGACATTTTGTTAAGTCGCGCAAAAGTCATACTTTAGCTGCGCTGAACTAATCATAACATTTCAGTTAGGTTAGGTTTATGTATGAGCTTAATGTCTTTTGCTGTCATAACTTTTCGTATGGCATGTTTCATAATATTGACAGTAGATAGGTACCTAGTAGAGTCAACTGATGCTAGTTTTGTGTTTATTGATATTCTAGCTTCAATAGTTAAACTATTTTGATAACACAAACGTGCTACTATTAACTCAAAATTCAGGCCTTATTTGACTAAAATCACAACACTCATTAGACTTAACATTAAATATTCAGATACATAACGTATTTACATTAACAAAGCACGATCGGTACGTAACACATGTAAACACGGGTCCCGTTCATTAAATATTGAGGATGACGCTATAATTTACAATGAGTCCGTACTGCTTAAGCTTCGTGTTATGAAAATTTAATCAAAGTTCGTACCCCAAGTGTATTGGTACGATACTATTTAATGGGTTCCATAGCGTTTCTGCGCCAGTTATTTGCATCGCTAACTTGTTTTGATCACAAAAGTTTTGTAACATTGCTATTTGATTTGAAAATACAGCGACGTAGATCCAATTTTTACCGAAACAACTGTTGCAGAGTTTTTTCGCCAGTTTTAAGCTTTAGTTGTATGATAAAATCAGCGTGTTTATACGATAAACCATTTATAAAATAGAAGTGAACAACAACTTTAACAATAAACGAATAGAATTATGTATATTGACGATAATATTGGTCATGATTTATTATCATAAAACGTCGACACTGTATACGAGTAAGGTTCAACATTAGTAACGAATGAAAACACTTACGAAGGACCTCGGTACATACATATCACCACGGCTGTATTCCCCTAAGAGTTAGGGCATAGGTAGATACTTTTACATTTCGTTGATGCCGTTATTAAGTCCCACGTAATAGGTAGCCAGCCTAGCTACCTACCAAGTACAATTCCAATCTCTAATATATTTTTTTATCGAAAAATTCACTAATACTTTGACCGACCCAGGAATCAAATCCGCGAAGTGACGATCAGTCGTTATGCGAACTCAATTCATTAAATTAAAGTTATTTAATTGCTCCCAAAAGATCACAAGTGCAATGACCTAAACAATCCAAAGGATTAGAAACAAAAAAAAACGCGTCACATATTCAGTCATCGCTGACATCTGCTTCATCATTAGAGCAAAGAGACAACCTAAAAAATGACTCGAACATTCATTAATTTTAGTTTGTCATAGACTACTAATTTGTAAAATTTACTGCGGCATACTAATAGCTTTGTATCCGGGAACACATCAATGAAAATATAAAAACTCTTTGAGTTACCTCGTATATGGACTCTGCAAACGTATTTATGTGTCATTTAACACCACTAACAGTTGAGGAATCATCAGTAAAAACTCAAAACATCTCTTTATAATTTATGTGACAAACTTGTCGCGTAAAACGTCGGGTGTGGTCCAACTTATTCGAGATATTCTAAATTTGTTTTAAATATAATAGGCTAATAATAATAAATAAACGTTAAATTAAAATTAACGTTGATATAGTGCTGTTTTAATATCGTTTTCTCATCGTATTTGGTACGATATTATTTTAAGTTTCAAACATAAATTACAAAACTCATTATAACTATTACGCAAGAAAGTTAGTTAGTATTATGTGTTCGTTTAGTCTGACCTATTCAAAATATATTTGGTGATGAATCAGATTTGTGTTTTTACCATGATTAGCATTCATCAAAATATTGAGGGAGGTTGAAAGAAAACAAAATATCTCGGAGCGCCAAAAACAATTACTCCTACAAAATTGCCAGTTCAATGACTTCTACTTTTTCTTCCTAATGCACCATTGCAATATTTCAACCCTATAAAGCCGTTATAGCTGCAATTGGCTTTAAGAGATCTATGAGGCGACTTAAATTGTACTCACTCTGCTAAAAATAGAAGCGAATCTCACTAACCTTTGTGCTTAATCTTTCGTAGTGAATAGTACATTTTATTCATATTATCTTACTTACTTAACTAAAGAATTGTGTAGTAAAATTTAATTCTTTGAGCAATTCCATCTGTATTATGTCCTTTGTTAAAAATTAAATGGCATAACAAATCATATTTAACATTGTTAATAAACGAATCTGCATTTCCAACACAGTACCCTAAAAAGTAAAGTTACCATCCGTAATTTTTTTGAAATTAACTTACAATCCTAATAGTTGTCACAATTTCAAATCCACCAGATTTGGAGTACTTAATCATCCAGCTCCCCCGAGCGATTATTTTTAGGTTGTCGGTCTGTTAGCTAGGCGTTCCCGCAACTACATTTCCACTAGATATTGGTTGCAACACTTGATTCAATAACTTTCATATTAGTGTACAAGCTGTTTTCTTTAGGTTGCAGATCCATTGGCTGATCATCAATCGGCCCGCTAAGAGTGGTGATTAAAGCAATTGTACCTACATACGAGTTATGAATGAACAGTGAACGTTTAAGAAGTAATATCACTCATAGTACCAAGCATAAAAAAATATTGTGATTCCCAAAAGGTAACTTTTTAGAATATTTGCTGAAGTACGGTTCACATAGGTAGGTATATATTCTAAGCCTAAATTTAAATTGCTACCAATCAATTTTACCCTCGCGTTCCAATCTACCACTAAAACTAAAAAGATTGAAACGCTAAAAGCTCCTAGGTAAAAGATTTAAAAAATATCTAGGTAGATTTTTGTACAACGATTCTTATAAACTCTTAAATTTTCTGATCGGTCGGATATTGTTTAAACGATTGTATATTTATTTAAATTAACTTTTTACGATTTTTTTTGCACCGTTAAGAATCTATGAAACTCGAAACTTAATTATTTTTGCTTCACGCTTCTGTAATCATCTTTAAATAAATTTTCTTTCGTATAAATTAAACAAGCTAAACGAAAAATACAATAATACCTATGTATCCAATTTTCATGCTCAATTTGCACCGTCAATGGACCTATGCCTGTGCAGTAGCGTTTTACAAATCAGGTCGTGTAGTTTAGTTTGGAGATCGATTCTATCTATTAAGATCTGACCTGGAACTAAATTAAACAATTTGTATTTCAAGTGTGAGAAAGAACTTCTGTAAGAAGTAGAACGGCTACTGACAAAGTCTTTTATTATCAAGCGTAGCAATATTCAAATACTGAATACGGTTTACTACGTTCGCTGATATCGATGGGAGATCTGCCTCCTCTAAAGTCGAATAAGCCGACGTAGAAACAAGATACTGTTTGGTACACAAAAAACAAACAAGTTCCTCTAATACCTGAGATTGTCAACGGTGATAAAATGGAAACGAGAATCCTTTCTTGATATCGGTGAAATACGCGTACCTATGTGTTGTTGGGGTACTATTTTCGTATAAAATAAATAGGATAAACTACTTATATTAAACCTCTTAAATCGAGACGGGATTAAATTATGGGAAGTGGAATTTATAGACTAACTTATTATGAAGAGTAGTTATATTTTCATAATACAAGTACACTGCTCTATATTAATATTTATTCCTGAATGATACGCGTAGGAAGGAAAGGAAGGTTATAGCGATGGAACACCTAAATAGCAATTTATTAAAACGCCATTATAAATCCATTCCACACTTCCAAACTAAGTAAGCCCGGGGCAAAAACTAGTATTTTACATAAAGTACCAAACTTTCTCTAAGGTGTCCAACGAGATAATAACTGAATAATCTATCGAACCTTATTATGCAGCGTTAAAAAAATTTACTGCTAAAGCTGGAATCATGTTAGCACCTGGTCCACCAATGTGTCAAGTAAAGTTCGACGTGGTCATAAATACGAAGCAAAAGTTGTAATTTCTAACGCCCGAGGTCAAATTTAATTATCATGTATACGATGAATATTCTCATACATTTGTATATGACGCCTACAGATACTTATAAATCAACACAATGCCGCTGCCATATTTCAACGGGCAACTTAAACAATAGTTAAAATAATAGTGTCGATGCTCAAGAATAATTATTTAGGAACATTTTAAATAAATCAATGAATAAATTAGAGGCTGCTATTACGCTTGATTTAGATGGCAGCTCATCTGTTACTAACAAATTGCGTTCGGAGCTTTAAGTTTTCGAAGAATATTTATATGAAAAATTGGTCTAGTGTTGGAAATGCATTGTTTTAAAGCTGACCTTAATAAATTCAGTAAACAATCTTTCTTTCAAGTTGTTCTTGGCAAATAAAAGAAGATCGTCTTCGAGGACGGTCAAAAGTATTTTCCAGTAAGTACTCTTATATTAAAAACTTACTGCGAACCGATTCATTTTGAAACTATCGTGACCATATGCAGCAGAGCAAACGGTCTTTCATTAGCGAATATAGGCTCGTTTTCAATCATTTATAATTCTGATAGAATTTTCTTCTCTGAATTGTACTTACTGTATAAATCAGTACAATTGTATTGGAGTTGTCTTCCTATCTTAAAATTAATTTGGAATAATGATAGATTGCAATTATTTTTTCAGGAAATTGTCATCATAAATGTGATTATTTCTCGCCAAAGTAGACGGATGTGTATCCACTGTCATACTGCACAATACGCCAGTTGACAAATTAGTGAGTCCTATAGTTTAGCGGTCGAACATACCGCGAAATATCGAGGAAATTCTCAAACCAAGAACTACAAACGAGCCTTGCCTACGATCTTTGCAAGACATGTGAATAGAATTAAAGACCGAGGGAACATGGAGATAATAATGACTTTATTGTAGCATTGACACATTATAGCTTCACCAATATTCTTAGAAGTCATTCTGAAATAGAATTGGGACGATCAGCACTTGCCATTTATGAGTCGGCCGATCACGCTTCACTGGATATGGTGCTTAACTATCGTCTCAAGAATATGTTATAGCTCTTTTTATTTTAGACGTGATTCTATTACATATTAGGTCCAATAAAACAAAAGATTATTATTGCCTTCAGTAGAAATTCAGGCCATTTTTCGTCTTAAGTAAGTACATGTCGTAATTTCTAGGCACAATAATGACTTCTTCATAAACGTAATAGGTGCTCTGTTTTATCGTTTCTTAAGATTTTTATTTTGTATTCTTTTGATGTGACGCATTTGTCTCCTTGAACTATGGAACGAGTTACTCGTAAAACAGTTTCTAGCAATACACCTATCATCATAAATTACAACAGCTAGACAAAGCGAAGAATTCAACTAAAACATTCAAAGGGATGGCTCTTTAATTCATCGAGTGTAGCATCCAATAAAAAATAGAATCACCAAAGTTTTGTTTTAAGAGACCCACAAAAAGAGCTAGCGACGGCTTTAACTTTTTTTATTTCTTCAGTAAGGCATGGTAATTAAGAGGAGGTCTGCTAGTTCCAACGTAGTGGCTCCTAAACGTAGTCCCGACTGACATTAAACCAGAGGGAATGGTTCTGCGATCCGAAGATTTAGTTCACGTCTAGATACGTCTAGAGTAACTATTGAGGTGAACGAACTGAAGCGCACATAGCGTGAAAAGTTTTTATATTTGGAATGATTGCCTCGCACGTGTTTATGTTGCCAGTGTATAATTTTGCGTAATAAGTAGGTGAGTTTTTGTAACGCCTTGTTAGATGGCTTGTATGCAGTGATTGAGATGTTTCTTTAGATTAACACGATCGTTGGAAGATGGAACAACAATTAAATACCCATTAAAATAATTTTGTTGTTAGACGTTATGTTTAACCGCCCCGGTAAAAGATTGTTAGAAATGTATGATAAGAAACTATGGTATACGAAGGTCCCTATATTTTTTAATCAAAGTTTTGTTTTCTTAGTGGCGTATACTAAAATAGGTTTATCCAAAAGATCGTATCCAGTAACTTTGCTTCAGCGCTTTTATCCTCCGGGACTCCAACCGTATAAGGATTAGGAATTCGTGCGGATTTGCTTAAAGGGGAAGGCGGGGAAAATTGAGAATTGTTTTCTCTACCACACAGTGAGCAAAGCTCGAGACCGAAATGTTGGAGACGCGCGAACATTTAGTGTAATTATGTTACTGTTTAGTTTAATCTACCCTTTTGTACATGTATGTTCGTATATACTTAGATAACGTAACCGTAAAATAGTGTTACTCGGTTCAATGTTATATCCTGTTTACAATTGAAAAGAAAGTAATAGGTATACGTATAATCTGTGTAAGGTAGGTTACCTTGGTACCTATTCATGTTTTTAAGAACCAAGATAACGTATATATAATATATATAATCTTAAAAATTCCTTGAAATATGAAAACATAATATCCAAAAAAAATATGCTACAACCTTGAAACTTTAAACGTACATATATTACAGATTTATATCAGTATCGCCTCAATTTTACTTTTATAAATACGGGAAACCAAAAACATTGTTACTAAATCAAACACCCTTTTACTGTATAAAATCTGGGAAAAACACCAAAACCAACAGAAATTCTAAATTGGAAAAACCCTTTCATCATACAAGCCTCAATCCAAATTTGTTTGTTACAAAAACTGATAATTAAGGACTTTAGAACCCCGTTGCAAATTGACTCTAATTTTTAACAAGCGTGTCATATTACAAAGTTAATTAAGTCTGGTTTTCTAACATTGTTACGAGACATGTAGCTACCAGTTCTGTCCTAATGTGATTAACAATAATAACAAACATTTTATGGGGGCATTACATACGCCGTGAAATGTAACCTTTTGGTCGTAAAAAGGTGATCTGTTGGTAAGAATGGGCGCCTGATCTGTTGGTGTTAAGGAAATGGTTCCTTAATTAGCTATTGGCTGTAATAAAACCGCAACGTTGACTGGAAATAACTTCGAATCTGAGAATAACTAACTTATCGGCAAAGTCAGGAATTATTTATTTATAGATTAAAATTTATGCGTGTTAACCGGAAGCAGAAAAGTTTGAGGTAAGTTAAAATACTTCTGTGATATTCCAAGGTTTCCTTGACACTGAGCACCCACAAAACCTGAATGGGTAAGTAGATTTATGTAAAAAAAAAAAAAACGAATTTATAGTGTAAACATAAAAATGAAGACGTAGTATACATGTAAACCTACTCTCTAGCAATGCATTGCAGAATTTAGTCAATTAACACAGGCTGTCAGATATTATTTGGTTTGTAAATGTCAATGCCATTGATTTTTCTGTGATTTCACTCGCAATTGTAGATTGTACTTTTCTGAAGGTACTGTGCTGCTACTGAAGCACACTTCTGACTGGTCACATCATTATAATGATAATAATGATTTCGATGAGCCACTTCAAACCACTTCTTCACAAGTGTATCTGTCATTTAAACCATCACTTTTTAATATGGTTTTCAAGTAGCCATAAAAAGTAGTTCACGAGTAATTGACACCAACTACAGCCTAACAAATGTTGAGTGCTTCATTAACATAAGTTAAGTACTTAACATCTTAACGAATCAATATCATGACGTTACAAAAATCTTATGATTAATGAGCATCATGTATAACGATATTTAGAAATATCATCTTCATACCAACCGTAAACTTACTTTGATAATCGTGAGTCACCCAAAGATCTCTACAACTTTTTTAACGGTATTTTTATTTTTTAGAATCGTCTATTTTAGCCGACTATTTTAAATATTTTTGCTTTCCACGCAATGGGTAGTTTATTTTTATAAATTATCAATCTTGTGTTGGTGATGACGTCACAATTAAATTTAAAGATTTAAAATGAAATATCTGCCAAAATAATCTTAACATTTTGAATTAATGGACGGCGGATAATGCTTTATCCTCGGCTTCAATAAATGCACTCCCGTTTGTTATTATTTAAAATCTGCATCCAATCCCCGTACTGTCTAGTAATAAGAGCAGTGCGATTCATAATTAATTTTAACAAATCAGTTGTGAGAAAACTAATGTTTATTTCTGTCTATCGTTACTAGGTTGTAATCTGCAGTAGGTTTAACAGCATTTATTATATGGGTGAGTCCAACCGGTCCAGCAATTGAGTAATTCCCACAGATGGTGGGAACACAAAGACTTATATTGTATAATAATGAGTGCATATACAGCTATACGCATAGAAACCCAATCCCGAATCAAATAAATGTTTACTCAATTTATTATAACAGTAGACAAATAAGGCCTCTTTTGGCATAAATATTAATAAACAAGGTGCCTCGTTTATTATGCAATGATATCATATAATAGATATCATCGCAGTATAATGCGCGAATGAATCATAACCGTCAAGCAAAATGAGCTGATTCTGTACTAGAAGAAATGGCCAAACGTAATATATTAGGACAAAGTATCGAACCCACCCAATCCTTAGACCAGAAACTCAAGTCCTACAACCCAATGGACCAATCTGGTGGATCATTCCGCATCCATGATGCAGTAATGGTAATATGTATTTAATTTATAACGTATCTATTTATCATCATTTAGCCTTCAGAATTTTAGCATAAAAACTCAAAGCTACTTTTTCCAAATCAGACATCAAATCAAGTCCCAGACTAATATTTCTAAAAGCAATTACATGACTAGTGGAATCATAGTGAAATGTCACTGAACACTGAATGTCATACTCATTGAGTTTATCAATAAAAGTTGAAGATATTTCAGCTATCCTTTTGATTATTATATAATTATTTTGCCCAGTACTCGAGGGGCTCGTACTTCATAGCTAACGCGCAGATCAATCGATCTGCGAGGATAAGCAGCGCTTGCTGCATTGAGCCTTTAGATGGGTGACCGTTTTTCACTCATTCTCCTCCTCCGTGCCTCGAAAAGCACATTAAGAGTATCGTTTAGCTGCCGACTTCTGACAAAAATGTCTTGAAATACGCGCGAAATAGGTGTTTGGGCGTTAAAGTTTCTTACATCTAAATCTTAAAGAATTAATTTTATTTTGGTCTCTATCGTTTTGTCAGATTATAAACAGGGTCGACAGGCTTTGATTTTTTTCAAAATTTTGATTAAATCAATAATTATTACGAGAGAAGTATAAGCAAGATTTTAGTAAAAAATTTAAGGGTTAATTATTTCTCAATCTATAAACAATATCAAAAAAACAAAATCGTGACGACCTTTTCACTTCAGCTTCACTTTTAAATCAGCAAATCAGCTCATGTTTAGTGGGGTAAAGTCGCATTTTGTATGAAAACTTTTAGCCAAACAATAGTCTTAAGCTAAAATTTAAAGGTGACCTCAGAAATATATTCCACTTTTTCTTCTATAGGTAGGTAAGCACCTAACATACCTTTTCGCAGACACTTTACTCTTTCGATGTCAAACTGTCTGCCGATTAGTTTGTTCATAATCCATGTTATAATAATAATACAGAGTGAGTGACGTCACTGCTTGGATTTATTCTAACAACTAAAGATGTTTTCTGAACAATAAACTACAAAAATAACTTTCATTTTTACAACTTTTACTACAACTTCATAAAACAATCCTTTATTTATGATTTTGTTGATAGTAAACAAATCGTCGAAGTCGAAAGTGAAAAGAATCTGCATACAGGAAACCCTTAAGGACTGAAGGCCATACAAAACAATTCAAGTCAATGTATTTTTTTATATACTCTTCGTCGCTTTAATGGCATGAGTTTAGAATTGAATAGGAGGATGTGTTCTGGCTGAATTGTTGATTGTGACGATAATGTGACTACTTTTATTTTGGATGTAACTGAAAAAATAAAACTATCTTTCACAATAAAATATATATTCTAATCCATATAAATCGAATTAAGAATTGGCTTTCAAAATATGATAAATCAACATTTTCCCGACTATCTACAATTTCTTGGATAGAAATGTGGATGAGCAAACAGTCATCAATGGTTATAGATATGTTTTGTATTTTAATTTTTTATTTTTTTATTTATTATTTAGTAGGTACGTAAAATAAGTCGTTATTGAAATGTATAAGTAATAATTATTTGTATTCGAGAATGAAAATACAATTTTATCGTTATAGCTAGGTATAATAAAATTCTGCGTCAGATTTTGGAAACCTTTTGCCGTTTGTAATTTATCATTTTGTTTCGTTAATAGTCCGAAAACGATCAACAACAAACTCACTTAACTTATATTACATATTATAATGGTTGTTAAAATAACAAAAGTGATTCGGTTTCATTCTCATTTTCTGCGTAAATTAGTTTTCAAGGGATCCGAACTCTTACTGTTGTATTTTATTCTGCCGAACGATCGGCGGTTATAAACGAAACTTTGGACGCCCGATATTAATATTTATTACCTCCAATGTTATACGAAACACTTTCTTTGCCAGGTTATAAATAGTCTTTATTTTATGTCGGCCACCCGTCAAACAATATAACAAAAAAGGAGGGATTTTTACGATCCGCGCTAGTCTGGTCAGGCGCCACATTCGACCGTTTACGGCTAATATTATTGGTAGTAACCAAAGTTTGTTTGCCCCTGCGCACGTTTAAAGGCTCCGCTGTAAATATTAATTTCCTAATTAATAACAGCTGTGTCGCTACTACATAATTTTATGGCCATTTAAAATAGGTAACAAGCTTCATGACGTTGGGTGGACGTAAAGTAACACGTTCAAGTAATTTCTAAAACCATTTACGCTGTTTTATTGACCAGATATTTTCTCTTTGACTCGACTTATATTAAAATATGATTTGTTGTAAAGTTAAAAGCAATTTTGAGTGAAAAATGCTAACAAAAAATCATTTTCAGAACCTCTAATGGGAGGACATTATCCGAAAACCGTTTTTGTGCGAATGCGAGTAAAATTTACTGGGAAATTTTAGGAAAGCGCACAAGGACTTATCTTTATGTACATTTTTATGTATTTTTCAACAAAATGTTATCGGCCAACAGTTAACCGAGGCCTTTAATGTGACGGTCTTTTTCTGCGTTATCGCCAAAAGTATATAAAGTAATTCCGAAGAATTATGAAAGCGTTCGCAGTCGTTGGTTTTAGGAAAGAAAAATAAACAAAAAACTTTGACGAGAATACCGTACACATTACTAGATTTATTGCGGCATTATTTCGACGAAGTTTACGAGTTATGTAATCTCAACAGAGGAATTTGTGACAACGCTTGGATGACAAAACTTTCGCGATCTAAAAATTTCCTGTAAACATACTAACACAGGCCGCATACGAAGTGAAAAGTTGGTCAAACAAACCTATATCTCGCAAAAATATAGGCCTATCTACTTTATCTAAACAAATGGCGTCGCGTTTCTCACAAAAATCGTTTAGGCAATTTGTTTAAATTACTTTCCTATGCTAATCTGCGCCGTGTTGCGAATATATTCTCAAAGAAAAAAGAAACGGTATGTAGACGTTCGAGATCGTCGAATCTCTGCCTCAAATGATGCATGTTGTGGAAGCCGGATCTCGTATAGAAAAACAAGATACTGCAAGCTATTACACGGTTTACATCGTAAATAATCGTCTTAGCTTGGTAAATAAAATAAGTGTGTAAGCTGGGCTGTGCTCCTATCTGATGAGACCGGGACGCAGCAAGAGACGGGGAAAATGGTGTTTAAAAGGCGCGATAGGGTACAACGTCGGAGGAGCATAAGTTTTGCGGCGTGTTAAAAGATAATGAGTTCGGATACAGTATATAAGAAAGATGTTGCGTACGCCTTTGTAAGGAGACATTATTTTCTTATCTCAGGCATAGCAAAGTCCCCGTATATTTTAACGCACCTAGGAAGGACGTAAGGATTCGTAATTTATATTCGCGCGGTACAAAGTTTAAAGCCAAAGATTTATCTCCTGTTACTACAGTAGATAACGGCTTGGAGTTGTTAAAGGTCAAATCTGGATTGGATTATAAAGTACTCGATAGGAGATCGAGTTTTGGAAGTTTGTGTGAGTACCTGATGCTTTCCGTTGTAGGAGTTGGAAAGTAAATACAAATTGTAAATGTTTGAAAATTCTGTTTCATAGTATTATTAATATTTTATATTCATACATATTTTTTAAAAGAAATAGGTATATTTGATGCTGTTATCACATCACAATAATACAAAAGAAGCAAGCGCGAAACGGAATTGTGTAAAGATTTTAATCTTTGGCGCTCGGCTCTCTTTACCAAGATCTCAAAGGACTATTATTACACAGTCCTACAATGGATTTCTGCAGCTACATGTATTCTATAACGTCTTCAATATTCTTGACCAATGTATCAGTATTTAAACGTGCACTACTGTATATGCCTCCCACATCGACTACTAAGGTCATATGATACCTATTAGCTATAGGTAACCAGATGGATTGACACAGAATTTTTTTTACTCATGAAGCCATTGCAACACATTCTCTACTGACGTAAAATCCAAAGTTTTAAGTGCACTAGGGATGAGGTGTCAACTACAAATGTAACAAATAATTCTTCTCTCGTATATGATTCAAGGCTTTAACATGCATCGCTTTTCATAAATTCAAAGTCCAACAAATAAACAAAAATAAAACTTTAATCAAATAACAAAAATCGCAATCCATCAATGCCACTTTACGTACTGTTAAACGTTTTTAATTAAAGTTTAATGATCGAGAACCATCTTGTTCCTTTGATGAAATGTGAACGCCCACGTCAGGTCATACACTGTTATACACACGATTACAAACAACATGCATGCGTCTATGGATGGCGTTGGCGGACAGGTAAATAAACTTTATCATTCATATGATTTCCCATCAGTGTTACAAGTTGGCCCACTGGGCAAAGGTTTGCTTGGAATGGATATGATTAATCTTGTTTACGAAGGAAGTCAAGGGAGGTAAAATATATTGAATATCAATTCAAGATAAGGAGTTTAATGAATTAAGACATAGTATCTAGATGACATTTCATCTCCACAAATACAGTGTCCATGAATCTTCAGTCGTGGTGAAACAAAGCTGACACCGCATTTTCTGGACAAACTATAGTCAATGTCAATCATTCATTCACATCACATTATTTTAATCAAAGATACATCTTAAGTCTATGCGAGCTCTAACACAAATTGTAACCAGTGACACGAATAGATAAGTCACCGATGTCACTTTGACAGAACATTGTTATACGACCTTGTAGAGATGCCCTAATTCCCCAGACAATCGAATACTGGTAAGTAATCGAGCACTGAAGAACAATCTGAATAACAATTAGTCCAAATATTCTGACTACCATTACTTTAATTGGAATTTGTGTAGTGAGAGTTGAAATACCGCTTCGCGCTCAGACTTATCGATATTAAAAAACGTTATGAGAGTACCGAGATATTATCTATGATGCTTCCTGTTTAGCCATCGAAAAAAAAAACATGTTAGAATTTAGATTAGCCTTAAATCGAATCGATTATGAAAGGATGAATAAAAAGATAAAGATTTGTTACAAAGATTAATTTATTATAATTAGAATTAGTTGGAGACAGTAACAAGATTTGATATATGTGTTTTTATTAATATACTAGCTTTTGCTCGCGACTACGTACGCGTAGAATTTAGAATCTGAGATTTTCCTGCAGTAAAATGGAGCCTATATTTTTTAAGTTAGACCTCTAACAACAAATCGGTAAAAACTGCATTAAATTCCATGCAGTAGTTTATGCGAGATGCTTGTACAAACATACAGACAGACAGAGACCAAAATTATAAAAACTGTTGTTTTCTCTTCTGTTGCTCTAGTAAAGACCCCACATAATAGTTTTTCTCCAATATCTATAACGTACAGACATCGGCCTGTTATACTTTTATTATATGTAAAGTTTATTAAAATACTCGCAATACTAGTCTCAAATAGAAAGGAGAATAGAAAGAAAGTCCCATACAATAACTTGAATATCCACAAAGATGTAACGGTTATTACAAAGACATTTCACAAAATTTTCACACCTTGACCATCCGAAGAAAGCAAATAAAATTCAATTGTATTGACAAATGACAGCGCAAACAACGGTAGAGGCAATAGAAAGGAACTAAATCTTAATTTACTTTTTCCAATCTGAAAAGAAAATAAACGTATCCACTACATACAAGATGAATCACAAGAGCAAACAACTCCTAGTACGTTAAAGCAGTTTGCGCTAGAAAACGAACGCGATCTAATCTCAGATCTGGCGATTGAGGGAGCGGACTTGGCAATGCATCACCTGGCTTCCGTTGTGCAACGATCTTGATTCTTCCAAATGTACCTCCCACGTACACGCGTGAGTGATGTCGCCATTCACAAAAGACCTCCTCCGTCCCCCTATGCCTTTATAAAGCCTTTCAAGTTGTGGGTTTGTCAATCGGTGATCTAAGGTCTGTTTATGCTGGTAGCAACACGTCCTCTGTCGGGATGCTTGACGTTCTACTGATAAGACGAACTGTTGTCCATTTAACACTTATTTCGGCTACTGGATAGCGCGTCTAGATTTCCATTGTTTCTATTTTTACATTGTCTTATCAGGAATTTCTATGAAGTGAATTTCATTGTTTATTGCCTTCATTGTATACTTTATGTACAATAAAACATTTATTGCACGCTCCTTACTGGGTGCTTACAGAAAATCGTAAAACATTGATTCTTTGTATCGACGAATATTTTCTTATTATGATCGTAATTTTTCATTTACTTAACATTTTATTTTAAAGTGATTAAAAAGTATTCAACATCCTAAGAACCTGCAGAAATTTTGTTAAGGTTTAGCCAGTAACATTAGCGTGCGTGGACGCACGATTCACGTTCATGGCTCTGTTACTGCTGGGAGGAACTTTTAGCATAGGAGTGGAGGAATGGTTGTAATTATTTTCTAGACTAGCCTTTATAAACTGCCTTAAGTTTAGACATAAGCTAGCTAGTCATCATCATTAATATCAGCCCTAAACATGAACTTAGTTCTTCTCATAGAACGCTAAGATGCGGTCGTAATGGAATATTGCCATTAGAAACCAAACTAGGGAAATGGTTTGGTGATAAAAAGAAATTGCTCTTAGCGCTTCATTCACTTCATTTAATACTTTAATCACAGTTAACTGCCACAAATAATTAATTAATTTCGGTCTCAAGAAAAATAGAAATCTTAATTCACTTCAATGTCTAAATTAACATTAAAATTCCGAGTAAGCAATTGTATGTTATGTACCTATTTATAAAGAAAACATTTCTTCGCTTACCTACTTGGAATAAATAAAAAGAAAACATTGAAACGAATAACCGAAAAAGCCCCGACACAAAAAGAAATCCTATCATATCAAAACAAACATAAAACACCTATGTAAAAGAGTCCTTTACATATCCCGGCTATCAATACCGTTCGAGTCCCAAATACCTTCACATAAGAAGATAATAGATAATTTAGATAACGAGAAAAAGCTATTCGACAGCGCTACTACCAAATAAATGGTGAATAATACTCACATATTCAATGTACTTACGCTTATTTTTGGGTAGAATGAGTTTCTACTAGAAAAGCAAGTACTAGATACGTCTTATTATTTCCGTTATAGACTGGAAGGTTTCAACATTACCGTTGCCAATTTACCCGCCAACTCGACCGATATTAAGGCACGCCATTTGGCAAGTGCCATAGACGGCTAAAATATAGAGAGATATGTAACTGAATATAAAGTTCGCCATTTTGTCAACACTAGAGTGTTGCTACCGGAATTGGCAGGGGAATAAGATTTTGAATTCGGAAAATATTTTGTTTACGAAAAGGCCTCAGAGTTCCGAATTGAATTTAAAGTATATGGTTCCTTCCCGTCACGGGGAGAGTTCTGATATAAAACGAATTGTTTTTGTAACTTATTTGAGTTTATCAGTTTCTTTTAGTAGTTTTTGACTCCATAATTTTATTCCGATAGCGTCGAAGACTTTTTAACAAGAATTTGGTGTGTTATAGTGTTTTTCAAAATAGCGTCTTTTCAAAATACCAAAATATGCTTTAGATATTTTGATTTAAATAGGTATAACGTTGATTTTTTTTTCTATAATTTGCATATCAGATTGGAATATGAGAGATGAATGAACGATGAGATAATATAGATAATAATATGTTCACTCAACACTGCGAAGGCCGGGATGAGCGCTCATAATGAAGTGCAACTTAAATACTCAAGCAAGTCGGAATAACAAAAATAAATGCTGCTGAAATAGTCCCCATATCTACAACGTTTTTGTATGTTATTAGTGAGGATAGTTACCCTTAGTAGCGACTACTAGCTTTTGCGAAGTATTGACAGTCGTGACGATAGTGAATAGATGAAACAAACATCACTCTCAATACGCAAAAAATAATAGTGTCTATCTTCATCGTAACCAATATTTAAGGTAAATGGCAAAAGTATTCGTATTAAACGATATTATAAAGGTACTCTACAAAACTCTCACTTGGTCGAGCAACGTGAGAGGCATATTTACATTTTTTTCTCAATTCATTGCCCGACATGTTTGGTGGATGGATGAGCCCCGCCGACATTTTGTGACATTAGGCTCCATTGATTTTGAATGTGCCGTACCCCGACCAACCCGCTCTTTTAAATAGATAAGCAAATGAATTGGAAGACCTTTGTGTTGGTTTAAACATATTTAAGGTTGTGATATAAAAAGTATAATGTTTTGGGTGCGTATAATTTTAACATAATGTTTGAGTGTTTGGAGCTGACTGAATTTTAATAGAGTTTAAAGTATCTGTACAGTCAGGTGTAGGAGGATAAAAAGAGACATAAAATTAAGTGGGCATTGCTATGAGTTATAAATGATTAAGCAAATGTAGTGTCGTAGCCACTACTAGTATTTTTTATTTTTTGCAAGTATGTTTGAATGTTCTTGATATTATAGCGTCATATTTTGTTAACCACTTTAAACTGTGCATCGAACTACTTCGTTAAACAAAACAAGTACAAGTAATATGTATTGTACTATATATTTTTAACGTAAACAGATGAGAGTCGCTTTATTAGCAGACGCCTAAACTAATAAATGGATTCAACGTTGCTAATTAAATACGTCTTAATGTTCGCTCTCTGCACCTAAAGGGATTGTAAAATATTTTTGGCAATTAAGCCTCTGGTATTATTAAGGAAGTCCGTGGACTGAAAAATTAATTAAAATTTAAGCTTTTCACTTCCCCCCTACGCGTCAGTCGCAGAATAAAAGGCCTGGGAGCACACATTTCAGTGAGCAACTAAAGATCAACCATGTTAGATAATTTGAATGGGATTATGCGGTATGAACGGATTTAAACTTTATTTTTGATCAGGTGTATACCTATAAGTAGATGTTCACTCCACCGCATTTGGATAATAAGGTTTCGTACCTTCAAATATCTAATAAACATTAATCTTTCAATATTTTTTGTAGCGTATGTGTGCATTTTATTAAATTCTAGCTTAACTTTTTATATAATATGCTCTTCATATCACGAACGAAAATATAATATAAAAATTTCTTAGTACTAATACTGAATAGTCATATAAATAATATACGACCTCACTTATATTTCACGCATCAAATATTAAAGAACGTACAATATAACAGAATAGCTGGAATATAAAACTAATTTTATCCTCGGTATGATGTAAGAAAACATCTTTGAAGAAACAACTATACCGGGGAAGATATTAAATTACCTCTTGCATGTAAGGCAAGGTACCCACCCCAGTGGGTGCATTTTTCAGAGAAAATTGAATGGAACGTTGGCATTTTAAAATAAGAAAGTATTTTGAAAAAAGACGTATAATGGAAGTTATACTGCAGCTGAAATACATTTGGAATATCTTTGTTCATTAAATTATAACATAATAAACAGCATTTCTTATATAAATTAATTAAATAAAACTTGGTTTTTATTACATAAACCCTTCACCAATGAACTTCTGTAAAATTTACTAGCGCCATCGCGTTGAACACCGTCCCTTTATCAAGAGAACAATAATTGCATTCAAAATCAAAGATGTTCGCTCAGATAGGCTGTGGGTATTTTCATTAATTAAGGCCCCAACATGCGCCGAGCAACAATTAAGAGGACCGATTGTTGATAAGCTCGAATCGAGTTGATAGTCAGCCATTGAATCCAGATAGCACTTTGTGTAAACTGTAGGAAGCTTCACACCTTCTTAAGGCATTGTTATTGGTGCTGTTCGTACGCGAAATTTTATGTTCTGATGTAAAATGTCAATGGTTTTAAAAGTTTCTAGTAGACGGTAGAAGTCCTTTAAGACTACTTTGTAGTACAATTTTATTGGGTATTAATATCGATGATGATATTTAAGCTTCAATGAACATAACGATTCTACTTAATTTTTTGACGAATCTTTGAATTACTTATTTTGTGTGTTGTGATCCAACATTTGCAAACACGTACTAAACAGAAATTTCGTCATCACTAATTATAAGGATGAGGTATTCAATTAAATTGCATAGCGGGTAATAGAAGCTAGAATCACTATAAATAAAAATGTTCCGTAGACCCAATACTATCAACAAACGATAAAAAACTATCATCATAATATTATGACGTGTGTCAGATAGATGAAACTAAGCTCTTGGCTGTGTGGTTCTGAATACATCGCCTTTCACCTGTGCTATTCCTATTCATCACAATACTAAAGTAAGATATTTTGTAAAGTGATTAAACATCGCCATCTGCTTATGTTAAGCATGACCACTAACCCACCTAATAGGTATAATAAGTTTTTAGAGATACAGACAATAATATGAAACTGTCTAAAACTCATAAAAAATATTACATTTTCTGTCCCAAGTGCTAGTTCCTCAACATTGAACGTTTATAGTGACCGTCAAACCAAAACGTTAGAAAACCACGTGCGCGCACATTATAGTGAATTAGTACCTAAAATGCGCGCACACTGTTTTAGATTTTTTTGGCATGACGCTAACTCTGGTTGAGGTCGAGGAAAACTCGCTCTTCAGGTACTGTTTATATGGGCGAAAGGTTGTTATTGCGCACTGAGTCAAGTGGTCTTTCTGTTCGTATTTATATTGTACTCCCTACGAGAACCACACTTGATATACTGTTACTCGTCCAACCGCTGATAGTGGAGACTAAGGGTAAAATTAATAGCAGTTCATTGTGCTTAATAGTATGCGCTAGTTTAAGTGTAATGTAGGGACTTTGATATGCTCCCTAAACGTGCATTCACAGTGGGTGATTATGTCGGCTCATATTATTATACTCTTGTTCTAAATCAGCAAGCAGTTGTTGTGCCTACGTATCTACGGGTGTATAGACTACGTGTATCTTAGTGCCGCAAGGTGTTGCTACGATCGTAGCCGCTCTCCAATGCCTGAGAATAATGCTGTGCAGAAAATGTGCGTCAACGTCACCAGTTATCTACGCGCGTAGACGCGCGATAGTAGACGCTTTATGAATAAACTAGGTGTGACAGTATGCAATATTTTTTTTTTGTGTTAAAATGTGGCTAAATGGCGGTCTATACGAGACTCGCACTACAAAACAATAAACACATTTTTAAATATTAGGTGTCTGTGGTCTTAATTTAGGACCAATAGTTGTAGGGCTGGTATTATTGACGTCATCTCGAACTCGTAACTAGAGTATTATTATAGTGTAGTGTAACGGTTTAAATTACGTGTTGAACGATATATTTACCTATTTATAAGTCAGAATCAATTCTTTAGAAATTCTTCAAGCAAAATGAGATCACGGTTCAATTGATCTTATTTGAGAAATAATCTTTTTAGAATTTTCTTTTATTCAGACAGTTTTAACTCAATGTGAATAAGGAGCGATAGTTATGTGAAATGAAAATTTAATAAAGTGTGAAAAGATTTAAAAATAAACCTTTAAATTTGTTCGTATACTTTAGAGCCTTATCAGGCATTAGCTAAAGTACTTTCCTTAATTTTCACCACAGCACAATTATTTTTACGACCCCAAAGAAATTTTCCATTACGTAAGCACCGGCCGTCTGACAGAATTCTAAAATGGCCTCCAAATCTAAAACAAAAGAGTACGCGCAAGCAGTTCACGATTAAGGCCAGCTTAACCCTTCCGACTTCACTCCCCTTAAACAACGCAGAAGTTTAACGAAAAAGTAGACGTTTAAACGCGCTATTTAACCCTCGCGGTAATCGGAACACAAACAATGGTGGAGTGAAATAATGTCGAATTCCGTCCGACAAATTAGGCGACCTTTTTAGGCGGCGGCGGTGGGTGCTTAAAATAACAAAAAGAACTTTTATTCGGATGTTATTTCTGCTGCCGAGTTGAGCCGAGTTGTACAATTTTGTTTGTAGATATGAGAAAAGTCGAATTCGTTTAGCGTAACTCGTTATGAGTGTGGTTAGCTTCTTATGAGCTTGCGCCTGTTTTGGTTTAAGTAAAGTAACTTTGAGGAATTGTTTAAACTGAATTTTAATCAAAGTTAAAACAAACATGGCGAATTACCGTTTACAGTATTTTGCATAACTATATATATATAAATTCAATTCAATTTCTTTTTTGAAAAAACATTGCCTTACTCATGGATTTCTCCAGTATCATAGGTACAGTTTATAAACATACATGTTACATGCACACATAGCCAGACCCGAAACAATGATCTGTAGATCATACAAATATTTGTTCCGTGCGGGAATAGAACCGCGACCTTCATGTCGCTTCAGCGCAGAAAGCTAGTCGTTTAGCCTTCTGCGCTGTCGTCGTTTAGTTTAGCATCGTCATAAAGAAATATATACCTATCGGTAATTTTAAACAATAGGGTGGCTATATAATGTTTTCTAGTTTGTGTACAACGGGGTCATAACAAAAACATTTTTTTTTTGCCTTAAAACTTTATTATTATTTTACTCACACTTTAAATTTCTTTACCTCTTCACTTTAGCGTGTTCTTGGCCTATTGCCAGAGGTCGGTTTGCTTAAAAGAAGTGGCCGTGCACTCAGAAATAGGCACACGGCTATTTTATCTATGATAGTTCCTAGGTTTTCGTAGAGTAACTACTGTTGAAGTCTTTTCATGTAAATATTAGTATACAAAAAGACTATACGTTAAGTTAAACTCCAGTCGAAACTTCCACTTTCATGAAATGTTAAGGTTTATTTTAGCAGGCTTTGGCAGTCTCAGTAAATAATCAGAGATACACAAAATATTATTTTCTGTAATAATAAGAGATACACGTATCCAAAAGATCATAAACATCCACAATATATCCAACCCTAAAAGTTATATACTTACACGTGTAAAAAACAATCTGTTTTTTATTTTATATCAACGCGAGTCGGTTCGTGAACACGTAGACCTAAATATAAAAATACTGCTTACGTACGGTATCCACTTTTCATATTTATGTGATAAAAACATTAGGTCCAATTGGATATCCCTATTTGGGGCGAGAGAAATAGATGTTTTTATATATCCCGACCGTCGGAATATGTTTTGAGATATTACACGGACGGTTGGCGTGAAAGAAAATGTCGTTGCATTTCTTATATAACATAATTTTCTAAGAACTCAGATCTTGATGTGATTTAGCTGTGAGAAAAGTGTGTCAAGAATAAATGGACGGCAAAGGTTAAGCTAACTAGACAAACAGTCATCAAAATAAGTAGATGAACTATTGATAAATTCAAGTTCATAACTTGCTAGTCTAAAAAGCTACGTTAATTCATAACATTTATTTTAAACTAGCAACCCGCCCCGGCTTCGCACGGGAAGCAGAGCATATACGGCTTCATTTTTTTCCGTCGTAATGTCATATCAGTCTGTTACGTCGGCTTACTCGGCACACACCAGTAAAGCTCTGAGTTGGCATGATTTTTTCCGACATCTTCAACTATCATTGTTATATTTCAGCCAGTTTACACAAAACCTTAACGAATTATACACCTAAGCCTTTGTCATACATCATTCTGTCTATTGAAGAAAACCGCATGAAAATCCGTTTAGTAGTTTTTGAGTTTATCGCCAACAGATAGACAGACAGACGCGTTGGGGTGGGTCTTTATTTTATAATATGTAGTGATCTTAATATTTTTTTAAAATGCCATACCATTAATCCAATATAACACTCGTAAAACGGTATAATGACTGGCTTCTTTTATCACTGGCTGTACAAGACTGAGAACTAATAAGATTTCATGGCACCACAAAAATATTTCCCTAAACCTCTTATCTTCAAAACACCCTTTAACACCCGATTTCGTAAGAAAATATCTAATTACCGACTGGGCCTTAAGATATCCGAATGTAAAAGATACGCCGATATAATGAAGAAAAATACACTGGAGTTTTTTAGCTGAAGTGCAAAATTGGAAAACCATGTAACAAAAGAATATCGACAGCAATTTCCCGCGATACTCGAACTTTATCGGTAAGATATGAGGGTCCAAAACCATTTTTCAGATATTAATTCCTAACAATCGTAAAAGTTACTTTCATGGTGGCCCTAAAAAGTTATTGCCGCTTTACTGGAAAATATACTTTCTATGAACTTTATCTTGTATTTGCTTTGTCTACAAACAGGGATTTAGATTGCCATAACAATAAAGAAATAACAATTTCGTGTGGGTAAAGTTTATTCTGTTAGAAACTCCCGCGATTTGTTGAAAAACATCGTTGGATGATAGTAGGTAGGCGAGGCTGCGTGTATAAATCTATAGGCCGCAGGAACGAGCAACTCTCCAAGAATCCATGTAATGTAATCAGATATGTGAACAAAGGTTGGAGTGTACTTGCACATAATGTAGAGGTAAAATACAAACTTGCGTATATCGTTTCTTCATTCGCTTACTTTGTTAGAGACACTACAGGATACACTAACATTGCCTTCGAACAATCCTATATCATTCTTCGGATGCGGTTAATTTTTATTTGGGTATTACAGATACTTTTTATTAATTTGCTCATTTTTAGGATTCACCAAATTTTCCTTATAAAATGCATGACATCGTCTATAACTTACAAAACCGACGCACCAATACATTCCTACCAACGTGTTCCATTTCGATTCGAGCCAGAAATTATTTTCAACTTTTTTCCGGTGCGCGCGCGGCGATTGCGTGAGGTTTTATAATACAAGTTTGATGATATCTTTTTATTTTTTATTTTGTAGTCGTAACAAGTCGACAACAAGCCGAATCGAGACAATAAAGCATCTTTCAAGGTTGATGAGACGAGAGTAATGATTATTGCCTACGGTTGTTGATCCGGCTGCTTCTGGCCACTTGAGTCTGTAATTTTAGAGAGTATAATGGTGTTTTCAATCTTGTGTTTGGTCATAGATGCCCGACTCTCCACTAAAGTGACAATTGTGAGTTTAATCATTACCTTTCAATCTAATTTAGATTCAGCTTCTGCTTTTAAGCTCATATTAAAATCTTTTTCATTTATTTCTAAAGCTTTTCAATATTTCATGCCGTCAAGTCAAAACATTGGAATACGTATACCTACTTACCAAAAATGATATCGCTTCTTTACGAAATATATATTTTTTTTTCATCCGATTTAAGAAATCTATAGTTATATATATAATAATGATGAATATAACCACGTAGACGACATTACTCTAATATTCTACGATAGAAATATGAGAGTAGTCACGTCCAGTCCTTCATATTTTACATTAAAAAAAAATGTTCTATGAGCTCAAAATTAAATCCGCCATCATTCATTGATGTTTGATACATTAACACTGTCAAAACATTGAGCAGTCCCGCACATAATGCGGCACCGGCTAACTGCGTGTACGCACACAGATTATTATTGCCGTAGCCGTAGTAATGGCGCGTTGAATATTACGCTGCATTACTTTAATCGTCATTAACACGCGTAGCGTTGGAAATCGAACTAAACGAAATTTATGATTTTAATTTAATTTATTTGTTATGATTAATTTTCGATTTCATTAGCCGAATGTAGAGTTTTACTTTGAAGACCTTATTTCTATTCTGCGTTGTATTTAGAAGATTTTTTAATTTAAATACCAATTGCCTGTTTCATGATAGTTTTTATGATTTGCTGATCTTACTCCGGCCGATGTCCGCATCAAAAGTTTTACTTGATTGCGTTACATAAGTCATCATCATCATCAAATTTTATGAATCTGTCGTAAGGAGGGGACCGAGCCGTGATTAGGGTTCCGTAATTGTGTCAGAATTGTCGTGAACCCTTGTAGAATTCGTATTAATGATGTCAAAATATTTACCGGTAATGGAGAGAGTCCCGCGAACTTCCCTTTTAAATGTCGTTCTAAACAGGAAGCAAAATAAGAAAAGGTCCAAAAATTTTCCGGACCTTTTTTATTGCTATACGAAGAAACCATTACTTAGACTTGGGTCTGATGGCACCAGACTAAGTTTTATTATATGTCACTGTTGACATATCGAAACACCAAATCTAATATTAGCTGAATGCTGATATTACGTCAAAGCTAAATCCAATAATCGCTTTCCATTCAATATAAAAACTATCGCAGAACCTTTTTCTTGTAGAACAAATTTCTTCTTAAACTAGTTTCGATCTATTCCAAGTGAGTCATGATTGATGTTCTGCCGACGACGCACGGCAAGGCATAATGTTCCCAAAATTAGAAGTTCGCTTAGTTAGTTACAGTTTTCGACTGATGAGTTTCAAAGTATAGACGAGAATCGAAAATGCCCTATGGGTAACTTGATACTGCTGACAAACTGCCTACGCTGAATAGTAAGGCTTAGAAAAGCCTATTATTTAGTCAATTTGTTAGTTCAATTTAATCTTCTATAAAGCTTGACCGCATTAAGCTAGAAGTCCTTAAGCGTTCTTGTCAAAACCGCAAGACATCTCGGTTCGTAATTACATATTTCGTGTATATGCAGTTATTTTGAAGTTTTTATTCATACCATCATGTAACTTGTATGACATTGAGCTACAAAAAAATGAAAAACTTCGAATTAAACGTTAACCCGGCGAGGATCTGGTAGAGTCAATTTGATCCTGCTCATTTTGTTTTGCGTACAGTTTTTCGTCCCGCAGTCCTTTAATTAATAACCAATCTGTAAGTTTACTTCCCATCCATTGTTAATTGTAATAAATACTTTTAAAACATTAATGAATAACCGGGTCATCATGACCCTCCATATCCTCGACGTATTCTTTTTGTGCCACATCCGCGCCGGGTTAAAGCTCTAAACACCAAATGAACCCAACATTTTTTTTCTTTTTTATAAACGTTGCCCCACACTAAGATTTTTCCTGTGTCGTGGATACATTTTTACAAACATACATGTCACATGCACACACGACCAGACCCGAAACAACTATCTGTAGATCATACAAATATTTGTTCCGTGCGGGAATCGAAGCCGCGACACTATGCGCAGAAAGCTAATCACTTAGCCACTGCGTCAACCGTGTCGTTGTCATTGAGATTTTGTAAAGGCGTTTAGCGTATGCAGATTTTGATATGTTTATCTTTTTTTATCGTCTCCCAAATAGTAATTAGTTATTCAAATTTCAAATTGAGCAGCGTTTTGAAAACGTAACATTATGATAAAATGTCTTTAACAAAGCAAAAGGCAAATTACATATTCATCGTCGCTAATTTTCTGGGTTTCTTTCACATTTCAATACAAAACCTTCGAAACTGCAAGGCCCCAGGCGATACATATTAAAAAGAACTTACGTGGAATCTACAGCTCGATGATTACAGAACTTTAACTTTAAAGTGAGATTCCAAAGTTTTTTGCATTTTATAGCGTACAATTTAGCAAACTAATGGCGTGATTGGTACAAGGGAAGCGGGATCCCGTGCGGTTAAACTCCAATAATTGCACTGAACGCTTTATTAGTTCGCTCTTCAGTTTTTTCAACCTTACTTGCAGAATTTCTGCATTCTCTAAATAACATAATAGTATATTTTTTACCAGTAACGTACAGAATTCTTACGTAAAATAATAGGTTAGAGCGGAAGGTAAATAGTGGTCAATTCATATAAAAAGTTACCGTCGTCATCAGCCCGAGTCTGATATCGAAAATAACAGTACATCCGCTATTAATAAAACTAATCAATTTCTATGTAAGTTGGAATTTAATTTGAATATCTCATTTGTCCACATGAATTCCGTATTTTGATCAGTAGGTGGTAAAAGACGTGCATTAATTATTCACAGAAAAAAACGAATTGTGATACATAGTTGAATGGAATTAAACCGATCACAATTCTTCGTCAAGTATTGCATCAATCCATAACTCACTTTTTTTTTGACACTACTTAAACAGTCAATTCCATCCATCAGTGACCGGAACTGTTCAACTTTCAATAGCAGTAAGTAAGACCGAGCACAATGTATTCGAAACTACAAAGAACCAGAGTTGTAAAAATTTTCTATTACAACGTACAATCGTAAAAATGTCACTGTACAATAAGAGATCAATCATTTGAGACAAGGTCCTCTCCAGTTGTGGTTGGATGTGAAAAATAATATCTACAGGGTGACCCATTTCGAGAGATTTGCATTCAAGCTGAGTCGTGGTGTAATTTATCATCCATCACACGCCAGCAAAAAATGTTGTGAAAATATCTGTATAGAGTTTTTAGTGCGCTGGAATTTACTGCGTCAGCTGAACATATGGAATTGAGTTTTTAATTTGGTTCGACTACAACAGACTATACTTTCTTACTTTTATTATCTCTGGGGATGAAAAAGCTTCCAAGTACGATGCTTAGTATGTTTGTCCGCTCCATTCAATGTCACGAATTCACGATGTTTCGAGTACACAAACAGTACAAGTGTGTGTTGATTCAGAGATAACAACTTCGTTGTTGTAACAAAGTTAAAGCTTAAAACATACCAGGCAATCATTTAAAAAAATTGCTGCTGCGGTGATTGTTGCTGCAGATATATTATTTTTTAAACAATAGAACGGTTCTAAAAAATTTATTTTGACATCATAATTCATTCATCATTCATCAGATTTCATTTAATATTTTTGTCATAAAGATTATAAAGCTGATGTTCAAAGCAGAGTCGATCAATTGATTTTTTCCATAAATGCGTTCATAAAATACCACTGATATTTTATTCATAATATTTTGCTCACAACAAAATATTCAAATTGGATTTTAATAAAACGAATATTTAATTATTTAAATAATTCAAATGTTTCACCTCCTATTATGTAAATTGGCTTAAATTCGACATTTGAGTCGATTTACATTCATTATTGTATCGAATTTGGTTGTCAAGTTATTACATGCGATGCGATTAGCATTATTTTATAGCCTTTTGTAAAATATGAGCATCAGAGGTCGAGATTCTACAGTTCATTTCTTTTTATACTACATGTGTTTTTATCGATAGTCTACTTATTGTAAGTTTTTTGAAAAAACTTTTATTTGGTTTATTAAAATCAAGCGAGTCAATTTTAAAGCTTATTCGAAAATCCGTATTTATGACGTCCAAAGAGATCAATAAATTGATACATAACAATGCATAACATTCTTCCCGAGATCGATCTAAGTAATAAATAATTCATAAATACGTTTTTATTAATTAATAATGAAGTGACTGTCTGAATTATGTAGGAGAAAAAGCCTTTTTATATCAGTATGGAATATAACTCAATTCATATTTCTTACGTCGCTATTGTCTGGAGGACATTCCATTCGGATGCATGATATTCGACTAAGAATTTAATAATTGGAGAGTTTGTCCTGAGGCCACGAGAAAAACAAATTGGTATATTTTGTGTATCCTCCCTTGGGGCTCCGCTTAATACGAACGCGTCTACCCTGATTTCAGCCGATTTTGTTGTTACCCTTTAAATAACACAAAACATTTCGAATAACATTATTTGGATATTGCAGTACAAAAAAGCTTAGTCAATAACATGGAAAATACTAATAAAACCGAATAAATCAATGTTATTTTATTTCGTATGTTTTCGATATAGCAATAAAGCACTAGCCACACGAAGAGTTAAGCTAACTAATTTATTTTTACCATGAAGACTGTGGTCTACAGAGCTAAGTGAAGTGAGCTTTATGAACTACATATGTGGCCTAGTGAGCCGGCGAACATCATCGGCAACAACATTTAGAATAATTCCTGTATCGTCGGTGCATTTACGAACACAAATATTCACATGCATAAACACGCAGACGTGGAACAACTATGTGTAAGTTATAAAAATTTGTTCCATGCGGGAATAGAACACGCGTCACATACCTCAGCAGTCGATCGCTCCACTACTGTACTAACCGTGACATCAATTCCAGCAAACCGTCACCCTTCTACCTCTCTTCATTCCAGCGCGTGTCTAGCTAATATATTTCAGATACAGATAATAATGTCCTCCTGACCGGTTTCGGTCACGGCGGCCAATCTCACCGGAGATTAGCCAACTACGCAGGAGATATTATAGAGCACAAATGTGTGCGCAAACACAGGTGCTCTCTCTATTCCTTCACTCTCATATTCCGATGGGACGGCAATCCGACACGACCGGAGAGAGATCAGGCGCAGGACCAACAGCTTTACGTGCTTTCCGAAGCACGGTGTGTATTCACATACACAAAGACCCAGACCCGAAACAACTATCTGTAGATCATACAAATATTTGTTCCGTGCAGGAATCGAACCCACGGCACGTAGCTCAGCAGTCGATCTCTCAACCACTGCGCCAACCGTGCCGTCAAATACAGATATAGCATAGCTGATTACAAGCTAACCTAAGCTTAGCTCGCGGTGTAGCCCGCGCCGAAAATATTTTCACATTATAGTTTCTGGATATTATGAGCTTACCGATGAATGGTACTAGATATATTAAATTCGGTATAAGTAACTTTCACGTGATACTCGTTTATATGAACTGTGTATCCTCCGCTTATTACCTACGTGATAAGTTAGCATAGTGGATTCACTTGGGACGTAGACGTATTTATCTTTTGATCTGCACGTGTACTCCGTTATGTAACTCAGAACAACATTATTTGTGGCTTATTTATTTTCTATTTATTTACTCTTTATGGGATGCTTATTTGGTCACTAAAATAGGTACTAAAATAATCAGTATCTACGGTTAATTAAAATTAAAATGATGTGTGACATTTATCTGACCTTTAGTGTAATTATTCTTATTGCCTCTATTTGCTGGTCTCAAGACGGCTAAAAGGATATATAATACTGGTTGAATAGATGTAGATCGATCATAGTTGTGGAAAAGTAAGTAAATTGGGTAATTATGATCAGTTTCGCATCCACATTTTGTCACGTTAAGGTCGACCTAGTTTCGTGAGATATAACCAGTAATTTACGTCAATACATATGAGAAGACAAGAAAACAGGATAGACATTTCTTTAGTATAAATAAACGAACTGTCTTTCTGTTTAGATATACAATTGCCAACTATGAGAAGTTATGCGTTTTTTAACTCTGTATTTTACGAAATTCTCCAAGTATTTTATTATTCATCTTTTGACTGTGTGTTTGTAAACATTTCTAAGAACATCTGTTTTGTGGTGTTTTATTTTGTTATAAATTCAACCCACTTATTTACTTACTTTCCCACTGCTGGGCAAGGGTCTCTTCTCAGAACGAGAAGGGTTAGGCCTTAGTCCACCACGCTGGCCCGGTGCGGGTTGGCGGACTACACACACCGTGAAGGACTTTATGGAGCCCTCTCAGGTGTGCAGGTTTCCTCACGATGTTTTCCTTCACCGTAAACGCAAGTGATAATCAAATTCTGATCTGCACATGATTCCGAAAAGTCAGAGGTGCGGACCGGGTGCGAACTCAGACCATCCTGCATGGAAGGCAAGCGTTCAACAGCTAGGCTATCACTGCTGTCATTTATTTTGTTATGGATATAAATTTAGAAATATAATTAATACATAGACCTGCAATGAGTCACTTTTAACCCACTTTAGAAGCTGATTGCATAATAACTGGATGACAGAGTTGTTTGATGGAAATTAATTTTAATCAAAATAATATATTAATATAAAAAGCCAAGCATCGCCAGGTCCGGATCTAGATCAGCTCACGCTCCAATCGTCTCGATATAATCAGCCTCACGTATCGTTCGGGCCATTTACTGATTCGTAGAAACTACCTATCGATACGAGTAAAGTCGTACGCGAAAGTTATAGAAAGAAACTCAATTGACCCCTTATTCTGTAATTCCGATAATCTGATAATATGATAGGATATAATTTACGATGAAGAATATTATTCTACGGTACTGTTTTATATGCGGCTTATGTTTATATGGGTATAAATAGACCAAAAAAACTGGCCGTTGAAAAAAAAATATATAAATAAAGTGAAACTTGCTCATTGTCTAATTTTCCTGAAATATATGGAATAGAGTAGTTGATCCTAAAGACTTCTTTTCAAAGAGATATTAATAATTACTGAGAATATTCTATTATAAAGTCTTTTAAAAAAATCGGATTGTAATAAGAGAAGTGTCGAACGAATGTGATGGGATACTAATAGATCAACTCTGACAGAAAGACAAAAGAATACAAAAAATCTAAGGCTACCTTTAAAGTCTTAACAAACTACATTATTACCACCAAATGTAGCTAAAATTCGTAATTATACTCATCTCATTAAGAATGACAAAACTAAAAATACGAGTGGTGTAGATTTGAGTTATTTTAATAACTTATTAAAGGAAGCATTTTAAGTTTCATATCACATACGAGCCAAAGTTATCTGTAACGTACATCTCTACGTTCAAAAGTAAACTGGAATTTCGCATAAGACAAGTTTATATAGGACTTAATTGTCGACATGTGTAGCAAGGCCATTATGGTCGAAAACTAATATATTTTTAATATAAACTGTACATTAATTACTACGTGTCGTTATCTAATGACCATTAAACTTAATCATACCAAAAACATACTGATAAATTAATTGACAGAGGATGTGAGACATAAAAATTTGGAAATAGATTCGTCCGTTTATCATTAGTAGTAAAGTTATTGATAAATGTAAACTAATTAAAACTTGACAAACAAATTATATCAGTTTTATTTTTGTGGTAGTAACAACAACTGCCTTTTGAAATATATATTTTGCTCGTTGAATTAAAAGTAACGTAGGTATGTAAAGTTCGATGCACACGCAGTAAGCGCAATTTATGACACCCAAAATTTGATTCCGTCCTAACTTTATTTTTATCTTTCAAATCACTGGGTAGGTATGGTACAATAACTACTATTTTCATTGTACTTAATAACACGCTGGTTTGATTACGGGGGTCAAAACAACATCTCTGCTATACCCTTCGTGGAATTCTAGCCTGAAGCTACGAGTATGTAAGGTACTGGAATTATACTTCAAGTTAATAAAATCCTATTTCTTGGTGACTTACACTTGCTTGAATCAGATTTTGATTATAATCGCCACTATAGCCATTCCATAAAATAGTAAACATCAAAATAAATATACAACATGCATACAACAGCCTTTACGCAACATTTGTGGAATAAAAAGAAAAAAACAGAACTGTTGGTCGGACCTGACGTGTGAACAACACGAGAACGTGAGATAATCACAACGAACTTGGATGCAAAATTGTAACAAATTATAAATTGTGGGTGCCACTCACGTTTTTACTTCGTATGAGATGAGTTTATTAACAAAAAAAAACGAGCTTAAATGGATTATTAAAAAATAAAAAGCAATGACATAACGACTCTAATTTATTGAAAAAGCAACCTGATAACATATTGTTTTAAATGAGTCTATTTTTAAAAGGTAATATATTTATTACAAAATTAATATGTTTTTTACTACATGAATTAATTTTCCAATAGTTCGTACTTAACAGCTTTACAATTTACCCATATTTTTATCAACAACATAAAATCCTAATTGATTGTCTGACAGCCCTTGCTCAAAAGGTTTATATCAATATCACTGCAATCACTTGGCGCCAGGGCGTTGCTTGAAAACCACGTATGTAAGTTTCCAGTCAAATTATCTTCACAATCAACAAGAATCACGTATACCACTCGCGATGTAAATCCAGGCTGTTAGCGCAACGCACAAGTGTATGTAGGGTTGTTATAAATTTCTTTAGAAGGATTTTTATTTTTTAGATTGTCCTAAAGTAGTTCTAAACATTTTGCACATTAATGGTTGTATCTTGATATTATGTTGGTCACATTTAGTAAATTTTACTTATAAAAGAACTAAAATTTGCATTTTAAAAATTAGCTAAGAACTTTGAACTGGATCGATTTCAAGACCGGTTTCTTGTTACTTCGTTTTTTAATTAGGTATTAAGTATTCTATTTCACAATGCCAACCTTGTATATAGAAAAGAGATGCTAAAATAACGGTCCCAGCAATCGTTGCAATCTCGTCGTGAAATATTCATATTCATATTCATATTCTTTATTGCAATTCTTTATTGCAAAATATGAGAGACCTGAGTTTTATTATGAACTCCATAGATGTAGATTTGTGTCAGATGTCTAGTTCCCTTAATTAATGTTCCTGCGAATGTAGGCAGTATGTTTAACACGTAATTCCTTTGCATGCCCTATTATCTTTCTAGCATTGTTTCACGTTGAACGATAAGTTAACAGTTTTATGTTTAATTCTATTTATTATTCTACTTCTTTCAATATCTAAAGCCAATTCAATATTATATTCTGTATTTTTGTTTTCCATGTATCTATTTCTAATCATGCTAATTTACTATTTTGTTAACTGGTGCTATTAATATGTGAAACCTATGGTATCGATTAAATTAATAATTACATTCCAAAATGATATATGAATATTTAATTTAACAGAACTTAACTGAAGCCCAAATGTCGTAGGAAAAATAAACTCAATACATTTAAAACTAATTATCAGAACCAAGCCAATAAAATGTTCCAACTTATTACTGACTTAACAATAATGGCGACCGCTGCAACATAAATTCATTTAAATAAATCCAATGCGACGGACTCGACACGAGAAATTAGAAGACAATTTCTCGAACACTAATAGTTTTGTTACAATAGAATTTATTGGCAAACCAGTGTGTTTGTTGTGTCTACGATTTAGTAATATGTTGTTTAAAGTTGTGTTCTCAGCTTTTTGTTACTTTTTAAAGCAACTTCTGTTAAAATCAATTACAAACTTAATACTTAATACACATTTAAATTTCTCAATTATTAATACAGCATCTGTAACGAATATTGCAAGGAATGATGCAAATATGCCTTCAAAAATAAGATTATTTTTACCGTGGTGGTAGATACAATTGAGAAAGAATATAAAAGAATATTTTGTTTCTAATTCTAATAAGCTTAATTAAGAAAATACTGACGTTTTTATTTGATAAGGAAAATAAAATATTCAATTAGCATAAACAATACAGTCTTTCATAACAAAAGAACAGCTGATTGGTATAATTCACTTACACTCAGAGGCAGCCTGTTGTTCATTACTCGTAAACACTATTGTTTCTTTGTCAGAGTCCTTTCGAGTGCTACTTTAATAAATCGTTTACTTTATGATCATATCTGACATAATACATAAATTTGAATATCTTTGTCATATTGTGGTGATAGTTGCAATTGAAATATTTCAAAGATATAATATACTTACTTTTATTTAAGAAAAGCCCATTTTTTATATTTGGAAGTATTATATTGCTGCTGAAAAATCTCTGTTACTGACAGATACCTACTAATCAAATTTGAATTTCGCTATTCATCAGTTCACTTCAGAAAGATTCGATTTTAAACAAACTTTCAGAAAACCAGACCAGTTGACTAAATTATGTGATGATAACCAAGCTCAAGCGATTAAACTGAACAGAACATCCACTTAACACTGTCCAACAGGCAGTTAAAGCCATAAGCCCGACAATCACCAGCCACCTTATAACGCAAAACATCAAAGTACTGAAATCACCGATCTATCTACAGCCAACAAATTATTATACAAAACCTGAGGCTGCTAGGCTAAAAATACTGGAATCAAAGGGGCTGGAACGAGCAAACGAAGATCATTCTATTTATGTTAATGTCACGGGCGTGAGGAAGCGTTTAAATCCAGTCATTAATTATTGTCACGGGTAAGACAAAATAGATAATACATTCTCTATTTGTTACCCTCTGATTCTTAAAGAGCAGGACGAAAGAAATAACAAGGAAATAAGTAGTATTCAAGACCAACAGATTGATGATAGAGGAGCGATGAAAAAACGTGTCCTTAAAATTATGGATGGATTCCTTAAGGGTATTTGTCCCTAAATGAGTTTTTCGGTAATGACGCAACTCTCACACGTGATAGAATGAAGGGACATTAAATATCATTTTGTCAAGCTCCATAATTTATGGAGAAGAGTTTTTATTAGTATGAACTACGGCAGTTATTTTAATTTTTTTATTACTCATTACAAAGTGTCGTATTATTGTTTATGCTTCCTGTGAATAAAGTCGAAGTTGGCATTTAAATACTAATTTTAAAACACATTTTTTTTTCTGACTGTACATTTATTAGAACCTGATAACCCAAATCAAAAATCGAACTTGAGTGTATTTTAAAAGGCTTCACTGTAACATTACGCTTTATATTATATAATAAGGTGATTATGTTTGATTCAATTTTTGTACAAACGTTTGGACGTAATATGTCAACAGCGACGTCAAGATTCCAAGATTTATACTCTGACACAGCAGAAATTTTCGGAAAGAAAATTAATATAAGTACAATATTATTAATTAATTTGCCGTTTATAGAGAGCAGGTAGATAACTTACGTTCTACAATAACCACGCGAAGCAAAACAGTTTAAAACGGATTGTAATCATCATAAATGTAATTAAAGACTGGAGGCGGTCTGTTTCTTTGTGAATTAACGGTAATCAATTAAAACAAATTTATTGCTCCCAGTTAATATAAGTTGAGGTTCTAAATAAAAACTTGGAGCGTCTTGTTATAGTTTCCATGATAAATATTATGTTTTGGAAACCAGTTCTATCTATCTCACTTTTAATTAGTACCATTCGTTTAGTAAGTAACCGGTGCTTCTTGATAAATTATTCTAGAAATTACTTTGAAAAAAATATCAAATCGTAATAATAACTCTTCTATCAAATCGAATAATATATAAACTAAGCTTAAGCTTAGCTTCGTAGATGTTCAAGTTTTTGCTGACCACAAATAAGAACAAGAAAATAAATTTGATGCAATTATTAAGCCGACTACAGTCGATACCGAAAACACATTAGCCCGAGATCATCCAGTGATTAAGCGTGGAGGGAATGAAACAAAAAGTCAAGCAACACTTACTAACCGAGTCGGCAAGATCGCAATAAATCTTTCCCCTTCCCATACAGTCATACAATCACGTCGGTCCCTATAGACAAGTGTTATAATTAAGTTAAACTCGCCGTACTTACATATTGCTTTCACGTTTAACGTTCTTTTTTTTTATTCGTCTCGAGCGCTTGTTATCTTTTTTTTCTATCATAATATCAGTTTACTTAAGGTAAAAACTGAATTGAAGAGAAGTTAGTCAAAATAAGGTTTTATAATTTAATATAGCAAGATTTGTTTGATGCAAATTATTGTGTTTATATTTATTCGTACCTATTTATTTATTGATATACACAGTTATAACAGAAACATAATTTCTGTGTAATTTTAACTTTGTGCCTAAAATGCACTATAGTGTCCATCAGTACATTGGATCATCATTTTGTCTGTATGTATCATTACGACGAACCGTAGCCGAACACAGATGGTGTTTTGGTGCGGGTGGTTAGCAAAACAACAAAAAAACTAAAACATTACTGAACAACTAATAATGCAGCTTGTATACCGACGCGATCTCGCATCTGCTGTTTTTGTGAACCGTACCAGGGAAGTTGGCTAATTAGTTGGCTACTATACAGTAAGCAGTTAATTGATTCGTCTTCCTAATAAACGAGTTATAACAAATCTATTAGCACTGGGAAATGAAAGATTATTGAAAAAGAAATTAGTTTGCCACGCAACGTTATTATTAATTTAGTTGTAACATTATCTAAAAGATATGGGTATTGCCTCAATTAACATTGATTATCTTATATGGGAACTCAACAATTCATTTCGTTTTTCATTTACAAAAGAATCAGTACAGAAATAAACTCCTATTGAATTTTTATGAGTATTTATTATTTGGTTTGCAACGTATAAACAATTTTTCATTTCAATACGTATGATATAGAGCTTCATTTTCTCAGATACAAGTGCTTCTAGCGGCCCAATAAGTTGATAGAACGTAGTATGCATTGAATAAATTATTTCCTCTCCACGCTAAGTGGTCACTGTACAATGAGATATAATAGATGACATATCTCTTTTACTGAATGAACATTCGTTTTGTCATGTTATATTATTTCTATAAGAAGCTCCGTAATATCTTCTAAATCCTTTGAAGTACAGTGTTTAGATCCATCATTATAATTGCCGTTGGCTTCTATAATCCAGTTTGTTTGATATACGGAAATGTATAATGATATTCGTGTTATAATATTGTGCGACTTGTTATTCGGTTTCGTATAATAGAACAATTTGTCAATATTCTTATAAAAAAACGTTGTTGCGATTTGTTTTATTTTACTTATAACACTTTCAACGGCTTCAGCATGTTTTGTTGATACAAAGTTTTAACTGGCAGATGGACGGGCGTTGGGATTTTTATTTGAATGTATTAATTATTCAAAACTAAACCAATATTCGATAATCTGTTACTAAATTCATTGGAGGTTTATTATTTTAACGTTTTCATTTAAGTATCTACCAGTTAAGGTTTTGATGCAATTCATTGTTACATTTTTGCGGCCGCCACCGAGCTTCATGAATAGTTATCTCCAGACATTTTATTTTATTGCCAACGTCATCGACATCCCAAATGATTTATAGGCTCGAAATTCTTCGGTGTACCGTCGCCGAGTGTGCGGAGTCTTTTCTTTTTTTTTAGTTTAGAACCGCGGTAACTCTGAGCATTTAACGCTGATTAAACTGTAAAATTACGGACGCAACGGCCTTTGTGACAGATGCGGCTCCAAATAATAACATTATACACACACGTACAAGGTCTCGAGGTAGCAATGTCATGCGGCAGTCCCTTTGTAGCTAACAGAATCCACTTACAGGACAAAGAATACAATGGAGATCTTTGGCAAATTGTAGAATATACACCTAATTATTTGCATTGAAGTGTGACGGTGCGTTAAGATCTTTTACCCGAAGAGGCGGTGCTTAGGCTTATGAAAACATGTAACAATAAGTATCCAGTGGCGCGGTATTATGATAGGCGGCTGCACATTTTTTCTATACTATCATTTCAACGCATTTATCTTTGAAGTGCAGGAGTATATATTATTACTGCACTATGAATTGACTCTATGGGTACAGAAGAGGTAAATTCAACTTCAAAAACAACTAGAAATACATAATTGCAGAATTGGAAAAATTAAACCTATATAAAGATTATCGCTATCAATTAAATAGGATAAGAGAAAATAATTGTGTGATAGCTTGTTGTTGTTAAGTAGTTATTTAATTTATTTAGAGAACTGGACAGACGTGTGTTATACTTTTGAGAGTTTTGCAATACCTAGACTTAAATCTAAAATATTGTTACAAAATGTTATAAGAAGGAGGTTCCTCTAAATATAGCCAATTCAATAGGCCCAATTAATTATAATTTTTGGAACCCCACCCATTCTTCGCATCCCTAAGTAGTTAATATTATGAAATATTACCCGGGTATCGATTCGACGCCACCTCTGGTTGAACATTCGACGTTTTTTATAAGGTTTCGCTTTTTATTTTGGTGAATTTTATAAAAATTGTATGAATGGCCCCTCCGCCCCTTTCTCGCTCGAGAGCCGATTGTTTTGTCAGCGCTACACCTGGACCCAAACAAATGCGCGCGCGCATAACGGTCGGTGATCCAAGATGGCGACCGTCAGAGAGCTTTTGACGAGATTTTTTGTATAAATAACTTTCTTTCTCGATATTGTCGATTCACAAAATAAAAGTAATATTTGTGAATTATTGTTTACGATTAGTTAGGTAGTATTAAACGAAAATATGTGTGTTCCAGCAATATTTTTTACAAACAATGTGACCGACCCTTTTTGCTCTAACAAAAGAATCGTACGTAATATTATTGTTCTGCCTTCAGTAAAATATTTTGAATTTACGTCTTCATTAAAGGGACTCCTGTAATTAAGTCGTAAATTAGATGTTTATCACCCCTAGAATGTACACTGTGGTGCAAAATATGAATGTGTGCTAAATATTCATTTTGGCTGTATTATTTCACTCTTAAACCTAAAGTAGTCAAAAATATCACCTGACTAATACAAGAATACGTTTTTAACAATATCTTATGCATTACTTTCTTAGCAAACTAAATAAAATCTAACATACATAGTATATAGTAAAGATATTATTTAGTTTACATTGCTTTTTCTACCTTAGCCATAGGGTTAAGGTAGTAAATACAATACAAAAATGAAAAACAATCCTAAACGAATACATAAGCGTCAAATTACTCCTCCACATCGCAGTCAACTGGTAGCATACCCAGAAACTGGCAGGATTACCACGTTGAATGGCAATGCTTATTTGCTTTGATCAAAAAACAACCCAGTCCTCTGGTCATGAGTAGTGTCGACCAAGCATTTAGAGAAAAACGAGACGTGGTAGAGACAACAATTTTATTATCTTATACGATAATTTATTAAAATTATACTTTTGCAATATAGTCACAAACTAATACCCGATTAATAAAAAACGTCGGGCACAAAAGAAAAGGAGTGACGATATTGTCAATTTAACAAGAATAATCAGGATAAGAGTGGCTAAAAACAGAATAGAATGGAAACCAATGGCTTTCATACAAAAAGGCGGTCCTTACATATATATATAATCGACAGTACTAACAAAACACAAATTAAGGATACTGTAAAAAAATGTCAGCAACTAAAACTGTAAATAAATCAAAAAAACATTGATGCGATTCCTATTCGTTATCGCCAGTTCTTCCTATATGTATGATTATTATCCAAAGAGACATGAATGAAACAATAATCGATGATACTACACGAAATAAAACAGAATACCTTGAATTTCTGTTTCAGCTTTTGCCTCAGTATTTCCTACTACATAATTCATCGGCATCACGTTAAACCAACATTTTATTATGTCACTCTCAGCCCATTAATCTTGTAACCAATTTTATAAATTTGCTGTCACATCCATGTATTATTGCGATTTATTTAAAAAACTATAGCCCATTTTGTTGTTGTACTTAAACCTCCAAGATTAAATATTCAACTTTATTATTATAACCAAAATTAGTTGGGACATGCATTAATTGTTGGTCCAATCAACATTACATATAAAACTCTAAAATCCAAACGTATCTGTTAAAAAAACGACGCGTTATCATTCGTTTGGATATCCGTTAATGTATTCCTCGTTTCGAACTGAATTATTAATTATAATAGGATCGTTTTACATAATTTTCTTATTAGAAATGAGTTAAATTTATACCGGGTTCTCTGTTTTAGCGGTGTCGTAAATTTCATTCGGTTAACGTCAAGGTTGGACGATACGTTTTTAATTAAATCTCGGTTCGTTAGTTTGATTGGAATGCGTTCATAAATCTCCATGCTTTGATTGGTGCTTTGACATTACTAGCGAACACGATAATGATGTAAATTGTTTTTCTCGTACGGAAGCTGATATCGTAAAACAAGCAATAGACTTAATCAGCATTCAATTATACTATCACGATTCCGAAATTATATTTCCATATAAATGTTAAACCGTCAGATGTTTTCGTTTTTAGTAGAATATTACCGAGCATGTACATTAAAAACTTGTTTTAATACAGCTAATGAAAATCAAGGGTCTATAAAATAATAAGTACCTACAGTCAATTCCCGTGGGTCCGCTGGTAACAATAAAACAAATTTGTAACGCAATCAGAAAAAAGTAATATTAATTTATAGTGTAGATTATTTTAAAATAACTAATTAATAAATTAAAGCCACAGAAGATTACAGTTCAAGAGGCATACGTGTAAAAATGTAACGATTTAATATAAAGTATTCGTAAAGTTTGCTTCACATAAAACAACAGCTTGGTAGCCCATGAGAACATAAAACGCACCACGTCTCTCAGCATTATTTCATTTGAATGCAAATGTTACATTTCTAGACCATAACTTTTAATTAGGGACTTCTATTTTGCTATAAAATATTTATAGAGATACTTATCGTTTGTGAGTTTATCTAGTAACACTAGTTTCACTAAAACCGCAAGGGTAGTTTCGTAAGACTTGTTGGGGACTACCTTTAGCACTAATTTCTAACCTAATTGACAGGTAGATATCCTCCTAAATTAGATAATCAATACTAACTGCCGTTAAGAGCGTTTCGTGATTGTTTACTTTGTATTTTTGTTATTTTATATTCCCACAACTCAATTTTTATACGTCTTCTTTGTTAAAAAGTACTTTGGTCTAGACTATATCAACTGGGGACTTTTAAACGCAATTTAACGTATTTTGCTTTACTATTGCGATTTCTGGACTAAAAATAATGCTTATAAGAAATAACAAAAGCTCTTAAAAAAATAGTAGAAGCTTATATATATTAATAATGATTATTATTTCTGCCTTTTGATTGATATAGACTTTGTTCACACTAAGATAGGCGGGATTATTATAGCTGCTGTAAAATCATTTATATCCAATAACTCTGGTATAGCGTCTAGGGCGCCTATGGATTTATAATCCAATCAGCCCTATAGATTTTATAACTAATTATTTTAATTACTAACGATTCCAATGACACGCTAAATTGATTTCTTGTTAAAATATATCGTTTCAAATAATTAAGTACATAATGGACCGAAATAATGAAATCAATTATAATGCAGTGTAGTATTATGTAACTTAGACCAATAGAGAGATAGAGACACGAACATAACGTTTGTTGTGAAAAATGGTAGGTATCGTCTGCGGGTATTTTTTATATATTGTTGTAATGAGGTAACAAATAGACAGACAGGGTTATTTTTACATTTATGTGTCATCATCATCACCAGCCAGAAGACGTCCACTGCTGAACGAAGGCCTCCTCCAAGGGAGGGGTTTGCCATATTCCCCACGCTTGGCAGGCGGATTGGGGATCGCAGTGGCTCACCGATTAGTGAGAGGACGCTGCTGCCCATCCTCCGGTGTCTGGCCGCAGTGTTAGGACGTACCCGGGACGTACCCGTCACTATGTGTAGTATAGATTAAACACCAATAAGCAACAGAAATAAAACAAACAAAAGAAGTATATATTTAACTTTCTATAGGCAATGGCAAATTTTGTACAACTAAGAATTATGTTAAAAAGATAGAGGAGAGTATCAATTCTACATAGGTAAAATTACAAATAACTTAAGTAAAACACTGACTAGCGTTAAGTCATTACATCTTGCGTGTCACAAATTGTGACGGAGCATTTCTATTATTTTCGTGCAGCCAGCATTAAAACAATTTTATCATAATTTCCTTAACGGGAATGAAAGTAAGGCTTACGTAACCGAAGATTAGCACGAATTGACCTCCGGCGATCGAAGTTCTATCGAGGTGTTCCAAATATAGACGCCATATGTACGCCCTGTCACGTAGGTGGTATACATATCCACACTATATACTATTCTTATACTTTCGTATTGTCAGGGGTCAAGTCGAAAATTGCAACATTTACAAAATTTTATTTTTACTGTGTTTACATTGTTCTTATGCACTTTTCAATGTTCAGAACGTATAGAGTTATGCATGGTTGAACATTTTTTTTATGAATCCTCTGATTTATTCGCTATGACCACAAAGATTAAATATTTGAATTGTTACAAATATTATATCATCTTTTTCATTTTGAACTGTCTTCGAAACAGGTTTTCTCTGTAAGGTTCCATATGCCAAGTATCATAGTGTTTTAAGTATATCTCCAAATGGCAGCTGGACTGATATAACTCCGTCTCCTGTTTCTAAGCAAATATTCTATAAGCACTCTATACTAACTTCTTCGACAATTGTAAAATTAATCCAGATGTAATTCTTCATTAGCCCCATACGATGCTCACGAGAAGTGTTGACGAGACGTACGTGATAATAAAATACGGTAAATAAACTTAAAGCATGTGGTTTTAAGTATCCCCTTCAACAGATTATTTTTATCCTTCACACATGTGACGTGAGCTACTGTCAAATTAGCTTTTTATTGTCCATCCTAATCTCTTAATAAATCCACACAGACGGCTGACAAGATTTTTTAGTATCTACAATTTTTTAGAATGTGGTAACTATTTGTTTCTCTGTCATCATTGCTTCTTTTCTTGTGCGGTATACATTTGTGTTAACTGTCACCAACCCAATACTTCTTTATAATGAAAAAGTTATCATTATCAACAGAAACCTTATATTCTGCAAAGCCATTACTGATAGTGAACCATTCCCAAAATTTGTACATGGCAATCACTGAACAAGCGAATTGGTGAACGGCTCTGGGTTTTGCGTACCTTTTCCTGCTATTCTATGCTTTATAGATGTAGATTTTTTTCTAACTAAAGTATATATCTTTATGTAACCTCATGTATGTAAGTTCTCATAACGTGGAAAAATAAAAATAAATATTTCAATTTGATGTTTACAATATATGGAATACAATGGTAGAGTTACTATCGCAATTAACCTAATAATAAATTGAAGTCATCAGGACAGTCCCAACCTAGAATAGTTAGTAGAAGAACAGACATTTAATACGACTGCATCACAATGACGCTGCTCCAACGAACACATTGCAAGGAAACAGTTTCAATAATTAAACTTGCCATTAAAGTGGTGTGGTTAAACTCTTTAAGTTCCCATTTACGAATTGCTACTATTTTAGCACTAAAATCAGTTACGACTGTGCCATCAAACTGCGTAATTTAGCGTAAATCTTGTATTTGGTCTAACATTAGATAAACTTGTGCGAGACATCTAACTCGGCTCTGTAGTCAGCTGTAGTCGGGCTTTTATCGCTTAGACGGTAAAGATGTCAATTATAACTTGAAATTATTTTATAGAATCGTTAACTTGAACTAACACTGAAATCATCGTTATTAAAAATATTATTATGATACTTATATTTTATATTTTGTATCAGCCGTTAAGGATACCAGGAAATGGTATGCATCATTTTCATAACATATAATACCATTCTTGCTGTCGCTTAGTGTCCATCTGGTTACTTTAATCGTTTTATACATATTCTTTTCCATTTTATATCAAGAACTGGTAAAAATTTGGATGATCATAGAAGCCTACGTTTATACGCATCATTCTTGTCTGTCTGTCTTGTCTATCTTTCTTGTCGATTTCCTTGTACAGCATCATAAAATATTTGTTTATTAGCCTCTTGTGTCATCGATTCTAAAGCGATGCTTTTGAAACTCAACATTTCTCAGATTATTCTTTCATGAATTTATAGATAAAATATTGTTTTAGCGCCTTCAACAGAATACTTTGTGATGTGGTCAAAGGAAAATATTATTTAACGATTCTTTCATATAAGTTGAAACTATAAATTTCCTCAGAACTTGTCTAGCTCAATCAAATGAAATTTACTTTATTCCAAGCTTTATTCTTCTTGTTACGATGTCTGTTTACGATATATCCGAAGTTACAAATTATAGTTTACGTCAATAAAATTATTTAAGACAAACACCCATGGTGACTCGCGGGTACTATCGAAACATCGGGTTGGTTCGATAACCTCCGGCCATTACTTACATCTGTTCGGACACTGCCGATCTTCGGCGACCCTTTCATCTCCATGGCAAGTTATTATCGTTAGATTCGACAACTGTACGTGTCTAGCGGGTGCCAATTTTCTGCCTAAGTCCTCAGGGAGGCAAAACACGTTAATTGAGTTTCGAATTGGAAAACTGTAAGCAAAGCTTCTCAACAAGGTTTTGGACTGGATGAGTTTATATTAGTTTTGGTTAAGGGTTAAATCTATATCGGGCGAATAATATAAATATTTAAAGATATAATAAGTAAAATAACTTATGCCTAGGAATTTGGAAAAAAGTACTTAGCATTATAGGCACTGGCCTATATAGACATTAATAAATTACCACCGAATATGAAACATTATTTTATTTGATTACAGTGTCGATACTCATAGAATCCATACTCTTTGCTATCAGACGCCTCAACAAGCGTGCTCTTGCGCACGCGATACACCAAAATTTGTTCCGGATATACACAAAGGCGGAGACTGGCGAACATCTCACAATAAAACTAAAACCTCTCGAGGAATTCTCTCGTGGCGACAAATAAACGCATTATAATGATTCTTTGTGCTTATTAATTCATATTACACGGCCGTTTAGAACTCTTGACGGGGTGACAAAAGATGGTCTCTGGTCGGCCACAAAAGTCAATGGATCGGAGCGAACTGAATATAATAAATTACAACGTCTATGCTCAAAGATGCGTATAGATAGTACGTATACTTATATACGTGAGGTTTTTGTTCCTTTTTCTCTCGTAGAGCGCGTTTATTTGTGTGCCAGAGCAATTTATCTTGCGATACGAGCGGCGTATGAATGAGTAAGCTTATGGTTATCGGAACGTATGAATTGTCGCTCGAGTGCGTATTTTTTATTAAGTAATAGTATGTTGAAAATCCGCTTTCATTGAGTGTTCCATATTAAAGTATGTATATAATTAAGTTTTATCTCAATAAATCACTGAATGAACCGTACTATCTGTTATGAGCTTACCGGGCTTGGATAAACTTACGAACTAATCTATTCGTGAAAACTATCGCGAAAGATTCCTATATTTCAGCCATACCTATCTACTACCAAAAACAAGAAATTTGGCCTTAGAATTGCTTATATCTATACAATGTATACCTCTTTATTCACGAGATTAATCTACGTGCTTAACAAAATAAGATATAAATTTAAAATTTATAGCTTTTGTAACTTACAAATTGCTTTTAAAACTTTTCCATCTCTAGAACATTTCTTTGTTCTTTGGCCTAGCACTTACTCCGTCAAAACTAATTTTCGATACAAAATTGTACTGGCCTGGATAAATTCTCTGAGGAGTATCTTCAAAAGATATCAGTCACAAATCAAACTAAGCAAAATTCCGATCACGAGTCGTGAATTTTCTTGTACTTCAATGGCTCACATCAAAGTTTCTTTATGTCTCCTCTACCCTTGTCAATTGTCTATTCTGTGCCATATCTTTCCTTCCACGCTTATAAAATTCTGATCGTGCGTGTATGGAGCATCTTTTGGTAAAAGCGAAGTTTCCGAAATAGAACTGTAATGTAACCTACTTTTGATACTTTGTATAAAGTCTTTATTTTATTTTGTTGGTAAAATAGTTTTCTTCGTATTTCTTAGTAGGTATACTCCTAAGCCTATACCTCTTAAATCTGAACAATCCATTACGTTATTATAATGCTCTTCATATATAAAAAAAATTGTTTAAAATTTAAAGTAGAAAGAAAAGTAATCATTTACTACAAATTTCGTATCCGTTATTTAAATATTATTGGACAGAGCTTATTCTACATCAATACAGTTTGAAACACACAATTTTGTCAATAAACAAGTTTTGGTTATGTTTATGATTTATTGAACAGTAAATTATTACAATTTTGACATGTTACCTACGAATCATTTAGTTTTCAAAATTCTATTATGTCTGTATTTTAATATATTATACATAATAGCGTCTTTGGACGTGTTAGTCGCTAACGAGGGGGGAATGTACTCATTTACATGATAAAATAATTATGATTAACGACCTTTAGAATTGACAGTCATACAAATTATAGACATCTAAAAAAGGCTAAGAAAAATTGGATATGTGAGAAAAAAGATGATACCTCTTGAATTTTAGTATGTATGAAATCATCAAAAAGTTTATTGGTCACAGTCAAACTTACTCTATATTTAATATTCCAACTGGGTCACAAATTTTTACTCTTTCATATGTCTGCATAATAAAAGCCCAAGACGCTAGGCTTTTATATTACGTGTCTCTTTTGTCTTTTGTATTTCCTCAGTAATTCAACAATAGCTACATATTTGTCAAAGGCAGAACGCGTAGGCACTTAGAAAACATTGAAACAGGTACCCCACTCTTTATGTTCGGGAGAGTTTCATTCCATATTCTAAAATTATGCGTTCAGATATTCGAAAACGGAATACAAAACGGTTTTGGTGCGTTCCTCTTTACTTTATGGACATGTAATAATTTATTTTTCCGAATATTTGCATCAGAAAGCTTTATGGTAGTTGGTCATTTTTTATTATTTAACCGTTACCTTTTAGTTTGGAATATCTTCGTTTGTATATGAAGAAAGACTCTAGAAGTGAGGTACTCGATTTAAGGCATATTATAAACTTAATAACAATATATTAAATAGTAGTGTAATTTAGTGTTTGAGTTGACTTACACTTACTTCAAATATACGTATACAAAAGCTAATAAACTAACTTTACTACATAAACAAGACCTTAAATCTTCTACATATCTTAAACATTTAGACGGCCCACGTCCCAAGACACATATTAATTACAACGTAGCTTATCTTATAATAAAACTAAAGTACTGCCCTAACTACCACATACATTATTTTGATCAAGCACTTATCAGCATTGGAACCAACTACTTTTATCAGGACAATCACACAGTTCATGGCAAGAATAACGATCACCCGACACATAATTTTTGGTCGTCAAAACAATAAATTGACCTATTTATTGCCAGTTTCTTATGATAAGACAAAAATTTCAGGTCATTAACACCAAGAGATAAGGGTATTTTTAAAGTTAAGACATTTGGTAAGTTAAGAGAGAATCATGTTTTATACGAAACGCAGAGTTTACCTTTAACTGAAGACCAGAGTGTTCTACTTAATGCTGATAGTATGACAAACCATTATATGAGCTATTCTGTTAGCACATACCTACCATTTCAATACGTCATACGTTGTTTTATAGTTCAGGAGTATCCTTTTGCCTTGATTTGTGACTATCTTGTTTAACATAAAAACGATCGTATAATCTACATACCCTTAAAGGAAATCAGCTTTTCCTGGTATGATTTTATTGTCTAATTATACGGTAATGCTACTGCCCTTTGGTCACACAAATATATGGGGTGGCCTGTTATTATTATAATTGGGGACCACACAGTTTTGCCTTACTTTGAATACGTTCGTGATTAATGTTCTTTTGTCCAAAAACTAAAAATAAACAAGAAAAACTTACTGATACAATTTAATGTATCTTTATATAAACTTTATATTTCATCGTTTCTGAATCAAATTGAAACCACATGTAGCACGGTAGCCGAGAACATCGATATCAAACCGGTCTCATACTGATAAAAATATAGGAATATACATCACCATACGAGTTACGATCACAATATATTTCATTGTAATCTCAAACATCACGGAGTCTGCTCTGTTACAGGGTTGGTCGAACATTAATCAAAAATTTCGGATAAGATACCTACTAAGATTCTTGGTGGTTCTAAGATAAACTAATAAAATGATATACGACTTTACCAGGTTGTTAGTTATTACCATAACATGACAAGTCCATTAAGGCGTGGTGGACACACGTATGAGGTATAACCGGGTAAAATGTATTTCTATGTAATATTATTCATGACGTCAGTCAGCGTTAGGAACTTGGTAATCGTCGAGTCATCGCCTCAAAATTTGTTATACTTGACGCGCTTCGACGAATTCTGATCTTGAAGATAAGGAGCATAATAATTAGTTACGTATTTAAGTACATGTCATATATTACAACCTTGTTTTTGATAGGAATATGTCATAATTTATAATATTAAGTAATTATGATTCTAGTCAAAACGTTAAATTCTGTTTTAGAAAATATTTTTGATGTAGTTACTGATTTTTATTTCAAAAGAAAATTGTTGAGTCCGTTGAGTCGTTGACACTCATTTGAAATCCTTTTAGGAAACAGTTATCGACAACTTTTTTTTTTTTTGTTTTGTGGAACTCTAATCAATACAGGACATAAAATATCCATAAAATACAATTTTTATCAAAATTACGAACCATAAGTGTCAAAGAATTAAGTTTTTGTGTGAAATCAATTTGCATATGATGTCATTTTACAGTGTTATCTTTGGAGATTTCTGGGTGTTAAAAAACAAAATAACATCGTGTCAAACTCTTATCTTCTTGTTATTAATAGGAATTAATGACCAATATGTTAATGTAGATACGCGGATTGCTTGCCTTGCTTGGATTAATGTGATAAAGATAACGTAGAAGTTATATTCAATCATGTTAACGTTATTCATTAAATGCTGTGGACAAGACTGTACGGTTCAGCCAAACAATAAAAAAATAAAATGCCGTGTTATTTGAACTACACTCTAAACTTTTATAGTATTAGGTCCAGTAGGCAGTGGTGTACTGTACTGAACAACCAAATTGCTCTGATGACGGTAATGAGTCCCATTTAATAGGGAACGAGTCATCTATCTGCCGATTCCAAATTCCCGGGCACTGAACTCAGGACCCTAAGCTCTGCATACCGGCTAGCGGCTCTAGTGAGCAAAGAGGTATTAAAAACCAATAACCCAGTGGTTTTAATTGACAAAAAATATAATGCTTGTTTTCCGTTCCTGGAGCCAACTATGTCCAACCATGAACCGCAACTACAGACTCAGAATAATTATTAGAACTTATTTTCAGTACATCAACAAAGTAAAATAGCATGTATCGGTCTCGTAACCGATAACCTGTCATCAATTTATACTCTTGCATTCTCCGTAGAGGTAAAAGAGCATAATATAGTGTAAGGACCAGCGTCAATGGACGATACTGATTGAAACTGTAACGTAAAACTCATTTTTTTGAGTAACGCAATTGATTTCGTAGTGAATTCTTCTGATCCTGAATGAGAGAACTTTACATAATTGCCTTTGAGTCGATTTGCACAACAATAAAAGAGAATATTAGGTATTTTCACAATAATAAACTAGTTCTACAACACAAAAAAAGTCAGTCTTTTGCACAGTATAAACAGCATCGTAGTTCAGATTACGTGTTAAAGATAAAAATGTGAAGTGAAAGCAATAAAGATTTGTCACGCAGTAGACTTACTTAATTTAATTATCATTTAAGTAATGAGAAACAATCTGAAAAGGGGTGGTCCTTTTTTCCGGATTTATTTTAAATTAGTTTAAAAGTTAAATCTCGAAACAACAAGAAACTGATCCGTAATTACACGCTTACCGATACAAAGAAGAAGTCATTTCCTTCCTTTATGCTTAAAAACTTTGAGGCATCGCTACCGTATCTAAAACGTGTTACGATTATCTGCTTTTTCTAATAAACAAGTAAAAAATATTAATACGAAATTGAAGAGATTAACCCTTAAAAGCTACAACGAATCTGTGATTTTATAGACGCTTGAAAATTCAATTTACTATCCTTGAATTAAGTTTTATACCATACTTATATTCAAAAGGCACCTCATCTACCCAACTTCTTTCATCTATCGTCTTTTTTCTCGAACAATAAAAGAAAATTGAATCATTTGTAACCTGAAAACTTCGGAGGTAGCGAAGACAGAATCTACAATATGTATAACGTTATATTATGTAACATCGTGTAAAACGTACGCGCTGAGCTCTATGTTTCAACAATCATGGTTAATAGCAACATTGTGGCAAACGTAATTTTAAATTATCCTCTTTATTGCTCATATAATCCATGGAGCGCGAATCTACCGCTCGTATATTAGCTCTGCCTCGGATCATAAAGGTCTGCTACGCGAAACCGTATATCTCTCTTACGGCTGAGTTTTTTGCCGTTTGTTTTTACGCAATAACCTCACATTACGTGTTATCTCCGCGGCCGGTTCCACGCCGCGGCTTCACTCATTTATTGTATTATAAATTTAGTGGGAGGAGCTATCGCCCGCGCCACCGACCTTCCCACTTCACGATGCGTACGGCCGCAGGAACAAGACGGCGATACGCGCAATAAACCGACAATAAATAAAACGAATGAGAGAGATGCCGTCCATTATTTTAAAGTTCGCTAGGATAGAAAAATAGGGGTCGATCGATGGCTTCCCCTTCATTAATAAGCTATTAGATTACGCGATGTCGCACCGGCCGATTGGTAGACCGTAGGGAATCCTAATAAACGCTTCCCCCCACTTCCAGTTCGATGGTTGATCGAGATTCAAAAGAAACCCCGCTTTGAACGCATACGAGACAAAACGGGCGGTCGAAAAAGACCCCGCTCTAATTCTCTTTACCATCTCCAATTTCAATTGCTCCTTCAGAAATTTGAATGTAGGGAGGGACAAAGTTTTGTCACGTAGGGTCGCCGGTATAGAAATCTCCTGTGTACATACAATGCGGGTTCGGCCTCATAGGTACCCCATTAACGAGAGTGCCCGAGAGGCGAGGACCATATCACATCTAAAGATCAGATTGACAATAGTCAAGAAAAATAGAGCTAGTTTTACGAGCCGCTCTGTTATTAAACATTTTGAATAAATGCGTTTTCTGTTGCGACGGTTTTTTGCTGCTTCTATTCAGTCCAAAAAGCAGCATAAGTCTAAAACCCTTTGCTTGAGGAACGCACACATGTAAACAAGTAAAGTTTTTGTCACCAGATCTGCCCTTGTGTATGTGTTTTGTGGATATTTTTGTCCCCTTTAGTGCTGCTTTTTGATACCGATCATTTTTTGTGTGCCCATTATTACCGAGCATTGTGCGAAGGTTTAGTTCGGATAAGATCTCTGATATGTCACTGAAGTCTGTACTGATTTTTTTATTTTATTAAAAGGAGTAACCTTTTTAGTGGACTACAAAAAATATCGTGTGAAACATATACTACATATATATAAACTGTAACGAATATGAAAGGTCAATATAGAGACATCGAATAAATCAAACATTCATTTTATTTGATAAATCCAAGCGCCGATTTTACTAAAAAGATAAATGTCTGATCTAAGCAAATTGGCATCCCTTTGAAGAGTCATTCACTCGATATTGCAAGAGTCACATCGACCATCAATCATTTCAGATTACGCCACGAATTGAACCATCCACACGAATAACCATAAAATTGCATATTCAGCTACAAGAAAAGAAAAGATAGATTTGAAATAAGTAGTGCAGAAACATTCGCAACACTGTTGAATCATTTACCTCCACTTGAAAAATTTTCATTGGCGGAATAAAAATTGCTCTTATATTCAAGACAAAAGATAGGTACTCAATGTCGTTACCACGAAAGAGTTTGCAGTAAAAGCAAGCTCTACAGAAAGAAATAATAAAAGGCAACTGAACGAACATTTTGTGACTACAGTATTTTTGAGATCTCTTATTTGAGAGGTATCACAAATCGCTGACTTATCAGAACAATGGACCTAGGGTTAATACTATTTACTCGTTACGTCCAGGCTAGGATTTTATTTATAAGGATTTGGTACCCGATTGTTTGTAATGATAACATAATCGTAAATTTTATTCAATTCCACTCACGTTACTTTCGGTTCGACCAACGTTATTATAGTTTTATCTTATAGCTTCATAAAAATGAAAGTAGGCTTACGTCTTTAATCATTATTTTACGATCCAGTATAAGAATTTTCTTTTTTATCTTTATTTGAGAAAACAATTTAATCATTTATTGTATTGCCAACATCAACAATGAACGCAACGACATTTTCTAGATAGAGGAAGTAATTTCCTACTGAACCCTATCGCGTCATTCGACGAAACTCATACAAAATTCAAGCGTTACCTTGTTTCCCTTGTATTTCAACGATACGAAGTAAGTCCTGACTTTCCTATTGCATGTCCACTTTTATCGTCCCACCGGGGAAATGTTGTAATTTGATGTAATTTCCTTTGGAGAGGCTACTGTGTGTTGAGTCTGTGAGCTCTTGAGTGGTACCAAGGACCATTTTGTATCCGATTACACGTCCGCAAGGCTGGTTGATTGTTTGTCGTACCGCGGCGCGTCGCTCGCTTTATTTACACACTCTGATGTTTTCCCTTTAGTGGCTCAGGAATCTCGAATTTCTAAATACAGAAGCTTAACAAACAAAAATTTGTCTATTGAGTTTGAATTGTTAGTCCCAAATTGTGTACGAGCGTTTAAGTTATTGCAAACATTTTGTATACGAACAATTTCATGACGATTGTACGAACCGATATTAATTTAATCATACTATATAATTGATATTCAATAAAATTTAAATATCACTTGCAGGTGATTATGATAGCCTGACCTCGAGAAAGATTAGGCTTATATTCTGAGAAGAGCAGCACCCGTTACCAGCAGTGGGACAGTAATGGGCTTAATAATAATTTTTATTATTGTTTTATTCAACTGCATAGTGCTTAACATTTTTAGTGTCTCTCCCTTAGTTTTTCCATTTTGTCACACAAAAACCAATTTCTAAAGAAATTAACACTATGGATGTCATTTCGACTTAAAAGCTATAATAAAAAAGTAAAGCAAACTCGCATTAAATATATCTACACGCGTACTACGCGTGCATAAAATAGTTTTATATTTATTATACTTGTATAATAAATATCGAACTCCTGTACCGCTATCACGAGTTTTCTTACTATTTACTATCATAGTAAAGTAAATTTTCATGATATCGATTTTAGTTCCTAACTTGGTTAAATTAGGGATTAGAGTCGCTTATGTGACATATGTGTCATAGTAAAGTTTAGATTTACTATTTACTATATTATAGAGATGTCATGTTAGCGAATCTAATCCCTAATGTAACCGAGTTAAGAACTAAAATCGCTTGCATGGAAATTTACATTTACTATGAAAGTAAATGGTAAAGAACTCATAATAGAGGTACTGTATTGTTTTTTAAGCACGAGTTTGACACCGGGCTTTTATCGAAAACTGATGTTATTTTTATCGTAAAACCGAGTATTCAAGGCGTCAGATGAACACAAAACATCACCATACGTTGTTAGATTTCGGTAATAGAAATTTTATAGGGTAATTCTCTGTTTTTAATTTTGTACTTATTTTAAGAGTATTCGAAGCACGGTAGACTTTAAAATTAAATAGTCCAGTTAAATATTTTGAAAGAAAGTCATCGCCCGGCATCTTGATGAACTATTAAATAGCCTTTGTTTAGATTTCTTCATTGTTCTTGTAATATTCATCAAAGTTTCTGCCTCTGGCAAGTTGTTACTTTATCTCAATTATTTCAGCGGAATTGTTGAAGTTTATCTTCCCTTCCGTTGAATCTCATCACATCAATGGTTGGTTAAATTTCTGGCAACAGCTGCCGATGGCGTCTTAGATTGTGCAAAATTTAATCCGCGTTGCAGTGCCATATTGAATTTCTTTTGCGCTCGATTGAAAGTGTTTTTTTAGTGTCCCAGTCGACTGTCGCCTTAGTTTCCTTTAGTATCTCAAATTACATGGTAGCGTCTTTGTAGTGTTGTAACTTTAGAGAGCCGACAGTAGGTGCCGTTCATTCATATCGGTTTACCGCCATTTTTTATTTTGATTCCGAAAATGCTACTTAATAAATTGTTGCTGGGCGTAGCCATGGGTGTGTACAAGTCAAGTTTATGGTGTTTTAAGTTAAGAAGCTATAGATGTTGTTAACTGGAACACAACTTTTCTAGAGCATGAATTCATCGTCTTTTTGCATGTAACTTCGTAAGTATTTTTGTCATATATTTAGCCTAAATTACGTTACTTCGTAAAATATTAATGTTGTCTGTGATCAAACTTTACTGATAATTAAATTGGGTAATATTATATATATGACTTCTTTAATATCCGACTCAGGACTCCAGTATCTAACTGTGATGTAATTTCATTTCAATTAAGTTCTTTTTACTTTAAAAACAAATTAAAAATCCAATACCACCCATTCTCAATCTAAACATTATACGTAATGTGCAATCTCAAGGAAAGATCCGATCCGTTCGCAGTTTTGACGCAAACAAAATAAAAATCACATCAACGCTAAATTAACTTCTAAAAATTCGTCTCAAATAACATCGTGGCTGTAGGTAAGACAGCTGATCCATTCAAAAACAATATTTGAACATCGATACACAATAAAAGATAGTAAACATCGTGAGCAATTACTACCGCCGTAACATGTTTGCTTAGGACTAAGAAATTGGAGTGCCTTCGAGCGTGCGGATATATTTGAAGTATACCTTCATATAAGAACTACTGCACACTGTAGATTCAGCCGAGATTTTGACATGGGTTTGGAATGTGGACGACAGCCATGTGCCATGTCCGCGACAAATGAGTCTTAAGTGTTCCCATAAAATAGTTCATGTAACTATGAATAGGTCTGCTTATGTACCTACTAAAATGATGAACTATTTTTAAAAGACACAATCGTTAAGTTTTAAAAGGAACGGGGAACCAGAGGCCTGTGTCCAACAGTGAACAACATGGCGTAAAATTAATCAATTAAAAAGTTATACATGCATCAACTAAAAAAAAATTAAAACTCTCACGAAACAAACGCATAATATTTTATTGTGAATAAAATTTTCCTGATAATATCTCTAGTGTATGAGGTATCGAAGTACGATTGTCTACCACACGCCTACAGCAGGCCTCTGTAAACAGAGGTAGTTATTGATGTGAGACAATAACGTATCGGAACCATCATAGGATATAATGTGTTTGATTTATTAAACGATGCCCGAGGCTCTTTAGATACATATCACATAGTCCCGTTGGAATTGATGGGCGTGATATTATTGTTATTATTTCAAATGTTGCTATGATATGCACGCGGATCGCTTGTTTTTTTTTTTTATTATTTCAAATGTATCCTACCTCCACTCTACAAGTGCTGTCTATCCTATCAGTAACTTACCCATCCCGTAGGCTGATCCCATTTAAATTTACTCTGTTCACTCTATTTCAGTCATAACTCAATGAATATAGAACGAACTTTTTCACCATCCATATTATTATATTATTATCTTTTCTTTCTTTTCATTTTTTTTTTAACTTTGCCTCACACTAATATTTCTCCTGTGTCGTGGGTACAGTTTACGAACATACATGTCACATACACACACACAACCTGACCCGAAACAACTATCAGTAGATCATACAAATATTTGTTCAGTGCGGGGATCGAACCCGCGACACATAGCGCAGAAAGCTAACCTCTTAACCACTGCGCCAACCGTGTCGTCAAAATTATCATTAGCAGGCCGACGTTGCTTCTAAGAAAAGCGATATTACAGCCCGTTTATGAGCATTATTAAAACTTTAACAGCGCACCAACAGAAATGATATCATTATCTACTTAAATGCAGACAGAAAATGCTACAAATGAGAAAGAAGAAAGAAGGAAAAACAGAGAAAAATATATATTAAAACTTTCTTTATTCGATCTCCTAGCGTTGCCGCACAATCCTTTTATGTTAACTTCGTTTAATATAATATAACTACCTTCTTAGAATATTATAAGGAACACAATGAATACTGTTGTGTGATAAGGTAATATGGAAACCTATTTTCATTTTCTAAGGCAGTGTTATAGTTTGGAATATTAAGATTGTAGTTGTTACTCAGCCTGATGTAGTCGCATAAAAGTTTCTGTTTACTATCTAAACATATGTATGTAGGAATATTTGTAAATATATAATGTTATTGTGATGAATTATGGAGATTCTGATGATTCCGAGATATTTGGAGTTCTCATGGAAATACAATGAAGTGTAACTTTAACAGTATAAACTGATAATTATTTTTATAGGTTATAACTGAGCCACCCAATTATTGGGAGACGTTAATACTCTACAGTTAGACTGGCTGTATTTTTGGACTGCTGACACCTGTAACGACTATCATAGTTCTTCATATGACGCCCGGGACACAAACACAACTTAACGTGTTTTCCGAGGCAGGGAGGGGTATTGATGAGTGAAAAATTGTCGCCCGTCCAAGGACTGACCGCGGCAGGCGTTGCTTAGCCTATCGTCCAGATCGACCGATCTGCACGGTAGCTACATAGTTAAGAGCCCATTCTCTGATAATTACCCTGTGACGTTACATAATAATTTTCATACATTCTCTCTTTCTCTTCAATTTACGTGTTAGGCACTTGTCGGTATAGCATTTCATACACTAGCAATCATAATACTTCTAAGCCAAAACATACATACACAAAATGAGACGAAAACAAGGAATGAATGATATTAAAATCATGTACCATCTCGTTTTCTGGGAAAGATTATGATATTGTAGCTCAACAATTTGATCTAACAGTAATATCTCTGAAACAAAGCTTTCCCCAAACGCAGGTCCGGAACACTTCTAGGTATCCATTATGCTATATCTCATAGTAATTTTTGCGTTTTCATTTTCACGAAATTGGTCCCAAGGAAATCGAGTTTGCGTCTCTTCTACCCGCAATCCGCATCTGTACAGAATAGCTCGATAGTACCGAAACAGGAGACAACAGATTGAAACGTGTTTCCGTAGCAAAAACGTCGAAAGCGCCAGGAACTTTCAGGATTCGTTATAAAAGAAAAGGAATCCTTATATTTTCTGTGCAAGGTTGGTTTTACAACGTAGATACTACATTAGTTAACGAAAGTAGACAAAATGCAATCTACGAGTATTCTGGTAGGAGGTACACGCCAGATGTTGCGGTCTGCGAATTTCGACGTAACTAAAAGCTTCGCTCCGAGTTAAGGGGTCTCTTATACGTTGATATAAATTCGTGTTTAGATTATTGTTGATGAAAAGAGATGTTAATATTTTTTTCAGATTCTTCAGATCCTATGATTTGTAGATGAAAAATATACTAGCGTTCCTAGACCTAATACCTTCACTCTGTCCTCTAACAACTGTTTGTTGTCTGGTGTCCGATCGATTGGTCATCTTCTTTTCATAAAATCCTAAGTTCTACTGTCTACAATTTAGAGAACAAACTGATGTCTAGCATATGCAGTGTGCTGTGGCAATACAGGTTGTTAATCAGGTATATTATTAGCATTTCCCCAAATCAGTTTTATCACCAGATTTATCACGACAATTACTTTAATAAACCAAGAAAATTTTACTACTGCCGTCGGTCGGTTCAACAAAACACGTAGATGCTTTTCAGACTAAGGTATTCAATGCTTTTCAGACTAAGGTATAAAAATAAATTTATTAGTCTAGAACTCTAGACTCTAGAAAATTCCGTAAATTGTTAAGAGAAGGCTGAAAAATCAGCACCACAGTATATTTTATTTTTAACTTTTTCGAAGTTAGTTATCAAGACTTTTATTTAGAATTATTTTTTTCGACTGACCCTCAAATTAAACACTGTAACATTATTTTATTTTTCGCACTATTATAAAAAGTTTTTTTTTGTATGAATCAACTTTTAACTGGTATTTTTGGTGTTGATTGTTCTAGTCCTTAATTAGTGTCAAGATAAGAGTAATTCCTTAATTTTTCTGCCGTGGATGTAAGTAAAATTATTGCACTTTTTTCCATTGCAGCCTAACACTATGCTTTTTTTCTATTCATGATCATGCTGACGCTCCCTCTGTGGAATGGGAACAGGTCAGTAAAATATGCTTCATTCAGTGGGAAGATATTTTTGGAGGCATGAGGAATATTCAGTTTAATTTTTCATCTTTGAAATAATTTATATAAGTTGTACTTTGAATAGTGTGAATAATGTTTTTAATTCCGATTTATTTGTTTTAACTTTGTCCGTTCGATTAAAATTTTTCGATTTTATAAAATTGAAATAGTGATTGAAGAACAGACGACGAGAAGACTTTCTCTTCTTAAAAAAATAGATCAAAATGTATTCAGCGTCTGGTGAGCCATTTTTGTGTATGGTTTAATTAAAAAGAAATAAACCATTACGTGGACATTGTTGATATTGGTATTCTTATTAGGTACCTCAAAATCTATAGCACATAGCCACCAATATAAACTCCCCTATTCTCAACGATGAAAAGCTCATGAAAATTAATAAAGCGATAAAAAAGCATAATAACACGCAATCAAATCCATTTAACTACTATATTCATTATACAAGAAGTTCATTGAGCAAATTACTTTGATATTCTTGTTCCGTACGTCCCTTTGTAAACCAACAGTATTGTAGTATAACAAAACCAATGCCCAGGTACCCAACCCACCAATTACCGAGTATTGTCAAAAAAAATCTCGGAGACATTTTTGAACATGTCATTCACATGACTGCGAACTGTTCTGCCGATCAAAAACTTATTGCTTTTTAATTTTCAACCTTATCATTTTAGTAAATAAGGAAGAGTATATTTATGTATGATGGTAAATATAATTTTGTGTTAACACTCAAAAACTTTTGTGCGTTGGTCCTCTAGTCTGTCACATATCCTTCCTATTGTGATTTTTAGTTCAATAGCTTTGAATTCAGTTTTTTTTTTAATTGTCCCGCAGCAAAGAGTTCTACACCTGCTTTTATATTCAGTAGTGTTTACCTAGGATTATACATGAAATGAAAGCACATAATAGACTAGGTGCTCGCGACTTGGCATTTACTAGTTATAACTTTGAAACTACTTAACAGACTTTAATTAGTCTGAACATGTAATGAAGCAGTACGCAGGTTTGTAATTAAGAAAATTGTGCGGGAATCTGTCAGCTAATTTTGGAGTTATAATTAACCTTTGACATTGAAGGTTTCATAAGACAAGAAGACATGTATTATTCATGGTGGGCTGATTGTTGATGTTTTGGTCTAAAGCGAATAAGCAGCCACGGGTGGTTCCAAAGACTGAATCTATGTAAACCAACCACGGAGTTAAATCTACAGTTTTGAAAGATTGGTACTTACATAACATATCATCACTCCTGTATTCCCTGAATGGTTAAGCAAAGGTACTATAATCACGCGTTCCGTTACTGAATCCCATATAATAGCGGGGGTGCTACTGCCATCACCGAGCACAATACCAAACTCCGAGCTGTTACTGAGAATTTCCTAATCGAAAAACAATAAAAATTTGCACCAACTCTGTAATCGAAATCAGGACCTCACTAGAGTGAAAATGCAGCAAAAAATAAAGCATAGAAATTGCAGAGGATGTCACTGATACTTCACTCCAGTTTACATGGTAATACTGCTGGTATTATTCAATCTATTTTTCACTTTACCTTAAGGCTTTGTTATATTATTAAAAAGTTATCTAAAACGAGGCGGTACCCTACATCATCTTCCAATATTTTCTTATGTAGGTACGCTTCGAGTTTCGAAGATATTATCAGATTTTTACTAAGTAAATATTGTTAAATCAACTTTATGTACGACATCTAAACCAGTAGCTGGGATATAATTCACAGTTCATTCTCTATCAAATATTGATTAAAGCTAGTTGATTAAAACCAGTAAATTTATAGCTACGGTGTCTGCAATATTTAATAAAGATTTGTTAGACTTAATCAATGTCTATTTGAAACTATGAGTACAATGATAATATTCAATACGCATTTAGTTAGTTGTATTGCGTAAAAGCTTGGTTTGTAATAGTAAGTAAAAACTATATAATTTTTATTGAAGTTTATGATGGTGATGACATATTCACTGAATGTAAATAGAAAGCTCGGAAGCTATGCACATGCTCACAGGACTTTCCAAGTTATAGCGGGACCACTATCGCGTTGGAATTCGGGAGCCCAATCGGTTGAATCAGGGATTCACTTCGTCTATAGTGGGGATTTTCAAATATAGAAGGACACTCGCAAACTATTCTGATAACATCACATCGAATAACATCGTTCTTTGACAAGAAGTCTTCTCAGTTTTTATAGGGTTGCTCAGTTTAAAGTATAAGATTTTTTGAGGACTTAAAGGAAAATGCTTTTAATCCAGTGATTAATATCGTCTTGATATTCAAGACAAAGAATGACTGTGAGAGATGGGCTCAAATTAGTGTTCTGTAAATCCAAGGCCATAAAATAATAATTTTATAGGTACGTTTGGAGGAAGATAAAGGAAACAAAATGAAAACATATGTAACGTAACTAGAGAATAAAGTCTGGATAAAGTATAGTGATCCGTATGTTTGTGTCCTATTAGCTACTCGAACCGACTCACAAAGCTGTCAAGATTTTATCGTTTCTTTGAAAATGAAACGAAAAACAAATCCCAGTAAAACCAGTCTAATTGTAAGTAAAGCTATAAAATCTAATACGTTACCATTCTTTTGCTAGACTTCATTAAAACTGGAAGAATTATCCATGTTCGCGTTCATAGTTATTAAAAACAAAGCTCTCTCTTATTTTCATACTTTACTTCAAACAAAGGAAAATGTGTAGACAACTGATCATCTGTCCCCTCGGGTCATTCGCCATCCGTGCCGTTTCAGAGAACTCACAATCCACCAATCAACATACAATTTCAAAGGAGAAAATGACCTGAATACTCTACAATTATGTCTCGATTAGCATTACTAATCATTTTGTTTGCTCTGTAACTACAATTCGCTGATTCGCCGGACGAAAGAATTATACAGTGTTAACCTTTATTTAATTTATGTAAATTATAAGAGCGCGTACTTAGAATGCTTTATTCCGAAGCGAAAATTGCTATCTCAGTAATGATGTATCGAAACTACTTTCGAAGAGATGGATGGGTGGGATGGAATGAGTTAACAAAGTAAAGTAGTGTAGCATGAAATACTAAGTTATATCTTCACTCTCGTTTGTTATTTATTTTTGAATTATTTTCAATCTTGATGAGTTTCTTAAAATGATTTCTATTACTTGAATCTCTACTTTATACACGAGAGAAAGCGAAACACTCGTATGTTTCTAGCAGCGAACAATATATTATTAAGTGCATCACCACCGCCACCAAAGCGACTCTCAGTAACTTAGCCATTATAAACAAACATGATCGTGATTATATTTCTACTCGTACTTGACAGTAAACATCGAGTATTGGCAATATCCAGACGACTCACGTCGATTCAATGCTGATCAGGTGCTGCGAAGTTGAATCATGAATGGGCGACACTACCGCAACGCCATCTGTATTCAGTATCCGTGGCACTGAACTTGACTTACTTAAAAATCGAATGTGAAAACCATCGACTTTACGCGTATGATTCGAATCTTTTGCACTGTGTTTGTGAATGCTTAAAAATGTTCATAGTTTTGGAAGATCGGTTGAAGTTGGATAGTTTAGAGAATTTATATTTTCCTGATTTAAAATGAGATCTTAAATATCTGCTGTTGAAAGTGAACTGACATAATTCACACGAGCTAAACGCAAAGCGGAATGAATAAGACCGAGAAACATAACAGTGTAAAACATAAAACGGGTTTAGCATGAAGGTGTAATCGCTTGCTACTTAATAACTTTCAAGTTTAATAGCCATGCTATAAGATTATATGATGAGGAAAGTGTTAGTTTCTTATTTTTTTTGTGAATGTAGCATTAAGTTATGTACCTTTCTAGGGAAGGCAAAAAAATATTTCTCTCCTTTTCTCACGATTCATATTTTGTATTTGATAAATATTTTTTGTCATTAGCTTATTACTAGTACTTTCCATTACATCCAGCACATTCAATTAGATTGCATAGATTGATTTTGAAATAAGTCCAAAACGATGGGTCCCCCTTCCGTCATGTCTTTTATATCATATCCTTCTCAATGTCCATGTCTTACTAGTACAGTCATTTGTAAATGTCGTATTTATTCAGCATACAATGGCCGCCACCTCGGTTCACATGTCGGACCCCTCACTAATTAAAAAAAGTCGGACGAATAAGACCGGCGATTTTTATCGCTCGCCGAATCATACATTCAAAGAAACTACGTAGGCGTTGTCTATCTCACTACCTTTTCTTACGTTCCAAAATTTGAATACTCTGTCTCCTTCTAATAAATTCTACTGTATTGTATCCATTCATTAAATCAGCCGGTAATTGTTTATAATTATAATTCATTATAATTTGGAAGAATCCCGTTGCCGCTTCTTCCTTCTGATACGGTAATGGGCTGTGAGAATTTGATAGTTTACCTCCCAAAGATGAGATTCACTGTGACAAAAAACTCAAATTGTTGTTACTTTTACGAGTCGACTCCGAAATTGTACTCCAGCTATAAAGAAATTGTGTTCATATTGTGGTTGGTAACCGGCAAATGTAATTTGGCCCTTGTCCAGCGGTTAGGCGTCGTAAATCGAAATCAAGAGCTCGACAGCGACAGTGTTTTTGTTTGAACATTACTGGTTTTGAAGATAACACTTTTTATGGTCTTAATTATTATTATAGCCGTGTTGAAGACCAGCATCGTGAAGGCGTGATAATTATGATAATTGTTATTCATTTCCTAGAAGACGCCAGATTTATGGGAACTGTCGTCTGTGTCGGCGGCAATGTATCTTGAACATTAAAATTAGACAAATATTAGTTCTAGCTGTTTGACGTAATTTGTTGCTCGAGCCTAGTCTGCGATTACTGGGCAAAATTTAACGTGAAAAGATAATTAAAACAGTCTGTTAGCTTCAACTTTCGGCGGTCTGTTGCAGACCTTCGAACTTAAACGTCAAATAATATTTCGTGAAAATTTCCTGATAGAAAGCTTATTTAAATTATAATCTTAATATAAATCAGACTTTCTACATATTATCTTATTTAAGACAGAGTTATCTAGTAAATCGGACTTAACATGAATGCTAGATCTAGGCGGAAAATCGCTTTGAAATCCTGCCAATGTATCTTATTCACAAACTAATCTGTCTAAGAAAACAGAACTACAAACATCAGCACTAAAAAATAGGTACAATATTGCCTGATATCGTATCAAATATCCATAGGAGAGTAACCAAAAATATTACCTTTACTTGTCAGATAGCGAGCTACGAGGATGTTGCTAAATTAAATAAGCAAAAAAAAAAAACATAAACATTACTGTGCAAGTAAAATAAGACTCAGTGCACGTCAAACATATTTCTAATTCACAAAAGCAATAATTAATAATGAACCATAAGAAGCAACCTTTGCCTCCATTAACTATATCAAGCAGACTAATTTATGACGCTCGGATCGTTACTAGAAGGACCGACGAAGAAGACCGACTAAGGATTCTGTAACATATCTCCTTAATAACATGCAAGCTGATTAATATGCATAACACAAGGATAGATCCTGAGCTAACTATCACCAATAGAGACGAGGGTAATTTTAGTTTCAAACTTAGTAATGAATTCAGAATCTTAGTACACAGTTTATTGTGGCATTGCGGTTGGTTTAATTTATTCTGTATTTAGTTCAAGATCACTTTGTTTGCGACGTATATCATTTGCTACATAACGTTGTAGTTTTGGGAGTTATACACAATATGTCAACTGTTCTTCTTCTGTAAGCTATGAAATAATATGTTACCTTATAAGTGTGTGTTTCATAGGTGTAGGTATTTTGGGATAAAGATCTTTTTTTTCACACATCTTCAAATTGCATTGATTGTGACATTAAACTCTAAATTAGAAATGATTTCTCTTCATTCACATTACAAATTACAAAATTATGTTTACGTTGTTATGATAGTAATGTCAAAGAACCTAAATTCTATGATATTTGAAATAAAGTCAATTAAACCTTCCATATTTTGTTATTTCCTAGAACTTTCTACGGATACGATAGCAAAATATAGATAGATATACACTTTTATTGCACACCACACAGTTATTAAAAACATAAAAATTACAATTATAATGTACAATGGCTGGCGTTATCGCAATCAGCGATCTCTTCCAAGCAACCGTAATTGGAAAACGGATCTGTAATTGGAATCCCTTTACGTCTCCCAAAAACGTCTAGAATGTGTAGAAACTTTTCTAGACATATAAAACAAGGCAAGTCATCGGCCATCAGACACATTTACTGGAGGCTGCTACAAATAACCTCTGTTCACAGTCTTGTTTGTGTTACATGTATACTTTTTATTAGTTGATCATTGGTATCAAATAAGATTTGATACCAAACTGCTGCGTCTATTACATATCATTATAGGTTTCTTCAATCTATACAATACGGTTCCTGATTGATAAGAAATAATATTTCGTTTGAAAAGTAATAAATTTTCAATTTAATCTTTGCATTCAGAGTAACAATTTCAAATGTATAATTAGTATATCACTCGTATATTATACAGTCAAATATCAATGCAGAACTTATAAATTCACCATAATATTTAATCACAAACAGAGCTATGAAAACGTCAAAAACCACGCGAATTACCTCATAACATATGGCGTTATAACAATCCTAAATCGCCTTTGGATCTTGTTTGTTCTATAGCTAAGCTATAATTAGGCGGCGTCTTGTTAGCCCCAGTCCTGCTCAGGCTTTCAAATTAAAAGGGAATTGTCAGTTCGGCCCGGCTGACTTCGACCGCAACTTACAGTTATTAACGATTCCGGTACAGAAAATATTTTACTTCCACGTTCTTATTAAAACTTGTTTTTCGGCCCTTTCTGTTCTATCTTTACGGATCGTTGAGGAAATAGTGTGGATACGACGTCAACTCTTATAAATGATGTCCGTTAAATGTTATTTGGATGGTAGGTACACATAAATATTTTTATATCTATTTTATTTAATCACAGTAATTAATAATACTTATTCAAGAATGTTAAATGTCACTAATAAATATTATAAATGTCGTTTAATATAGTACCTGGTGCGAAAAAAACTGTTTTAATATACCTTTGAGTTTATTAAACAAACATTGACTCTATTACTTAAATAATCTAGTGTAATCTTTACACAATCGAGGCAATAAAATTGATTTATACCCCTATTTGTCAATACTTTTGTCCGTGACTTTGAAAAAAAGTGCGACTCAGGTGTGGCAAAGTGATTTCATAAAGCCATTAATTCTTCGTTTGACACCTAGCTGTTATATTTATCTTTATATATTAAACTTAAGGAATGGTAATAGCTTATTAATATTTTACTGTCACGTTAATCTATTCCAACAGTTGCTCGAGCCAAATTTATTTTTCCGGCACAAATAGGTACCTACTTCTAAAAAGGAAATGATTTTAAGGATTATTCTTTGGAAAATAAAAATTTCTTACAGTTCCTGGTTTAACGTCACAGTTGTTTTAAAAGGATCTTATTTATTACAGTCCTTTGGGAGCAATGTAATTTTTTTCATTGTCATAATTTATTAATTTGTTACTGTCTTAATTATTAAAGTACTTCAAATAAGAATTTAAGTTTATTTTACTGTTCAATATGCGTGTGACATGCTTTCCCTTTTCATGTTTTAAACTGAATTTCAAATTATAACGTAAGTAGATAGTAGCGTTACTTACAAAACGATTTCGATAATTGCCATTAGACATACCATTATTATTATAAAAGATTTTTAGCTTATTGCTCCCATAAATATCATGGGAACATGAAATACAAACGTCTTCAGCGGAATTTTCTGTTTCTAGTTCTTAAATATTTTACATATTATCGTAGTTTTTTAGCTGAGATTAATTTTTTTTTTGATTACACAATTAACGCTCAATAATTCAATGTGTGTCACTGCTTTATTTTTATTAATAAAAATAAACGCAAATAATAAAATCCCAGTCATATCCACACTATTATCACACTATGTAATTTTATTTTTTGGTCTCTAGCTAACCCATATTCGTGTGGCGTCGTTACCCGAGGCGCGGCGGTGAGGGCGCACAATTATGTAATTACGTGTTAGGAGATCTGTTTTTATCACGTCCACCCTTGTCTATCGAATGATAATTGAGCTCTTGTTTTGGACGTAATTCCGCGCCATTACACTAAAGTAGTTTGAAAAAAGTCATTTCAACCATATGTTGTAGGCCTAGGATTGAAACGAAAATTACTTTTATATCGTTCGGATTTGTGTTTTCACACGTTAGTGCGTGGGTATTTGCCGTCACGTCTTGGCATCACTTATTGACACGGATCTAGGTATAACTAAAGGATCATGTACATAGGTAAATATAGAAGTTAGGTATATGGGCAGACGCCAATGACAGCTGACTTCGATAATATCAACCACGAAATATACATATTATGTTTAGCTTTATTGTAACTGACAACTTTTTACATCCATTACATACATACACATTGCATACAAACACATTACAAAAAAAAATACGTCAGTAGGTATTTAATAAAAAAAATCTAAGTTACGATGCTTTTTTAATATTCAAGCCTTCTTCCGCATTGCCTCTAGGAATTTCGGAATTGGACAACAATTTTTATTGCTCAGTCCCTTGTAGACATCGCACGTGATTTATTCCCTATTTGATTCCCGGGAGGGGCACGCGTACGGGTAAACATGTAAACATCGTGAAAAAATGTTCTTGTTATTTATTTCGTACTTGTGTATGATAAAATACGTTAAAATCTATTTTATTACTTGTATTTAACAGCAAAAACACAGGCTTATTGAGTTTAGGGAAGCTACCTTTTCAAACTATAGGTGATAATCTAATTTTAATATCAGAATTCGAAACAAGAAATATATTTACATGACTTACAACAAGTCGCTTTACCATATGTGCAATCATAATTAAAATTCACAGCCCAAATAAAACGAGGAAAAAAGTACACCAAAAACAAGTCGTTAACTCGAAAATTGTATTTCGAATATCTTTCAACACCGGGGAGTGTTTTAAAGGAGTTTTCGCTAATTTGTGTGAGGGCACGAGGTAATTTCGGTGGCCATATGGCGTTAACAATAGGGCAGGGTCAATAACATGTGTAAGCATCCCGTCAGTGGGACGTCCCACTTGCTTACGATGACCTAACGTTCGTCCGTCGAACGTCGTTTGGATTGTATAGAGCTGTCGTTACGGAGTGTGTTCTGTATAGAATAGTGTGATGGAAGTAATTAAAGTGACATTGTTTTTTTTTACATTTTAAATCTTGGTTGTTGCAGGAATACTGTTTTATTATTTAGGATAACTGTTAAGAAAAGAATAAAATACTGGTTGAAAAATAAATCTTTACCTTCTATTTAGGTTCTGAATGCGTACATTTGGCCGCCAATATTTATATTGTCATTTCTATTTCTAGCTTTGTCGTTCCGTAAAAAAATACCGGTTTCGATAGGTAAAAATACAACTTCGTATATGTATATAATTTCGTTTGTCAGATAATGGACATTCAGTTGTAAATCAAGTATTAACATCTCTATACAATTCCTCCCTCCTTATAAACTCCATTACAGCAGGTCCAATCAAAAAATCATTTTTTACGATATAAATTCGACCGGACACGGCTCATACTCGCATTTAAATGACTTACAAAGTTGTTATAATAATAGATGATCATCTTTATAGGATGTTATAAGAATTGTTTATTATAAACTGACTTTAGCCCGCGGTTTGGTCTGTGAAGTTTTATTTTAAGATCGATGAATGCGTCTCAATTCACAGAGAATATTAAATACGAAGAAAAATAACGTTTTCTATCATCACTTGTACATTAGGGGACCCTAGAGACTGTTGAGATTAAAATTGCCTATGTCCTTTTCCGTGACGCAAGTTTCCTCCGATCAAAGTACCGTTGTCATCCGGTCCTCACTGAGTGAGGTGCACAAACAAACATTTGTAACAAATGTTTTTATTATATTATTAATATAATCTATATAAATAGTCTTAACCCTTAAGCCTTAAATGGTATGACTATTCTGACTATCATCACCATAGCATCACGCCCGTATTTCCTGAAGGGTAAGGAAGAAGTGTACTATTTTACACCCACATTTTGGAATTCCAAACTCCAGAATGCTACTGAGAATTTTCTTGCAGAATAACTTATTAACACTTTGCCCCACTATGTATCGAACTCAGGACTTGGTGGACGATCGAGGTATAGTGTTCCTCGACCAGGCAAGGTGGTTAGCCCGGCGGGCCGAAGCCCCGAAGATTGATGTCGGACATTCCTATATGTGTTAGAATCGTTGTAAACTCTCATAGTGCGATTCAGGGTTTTATTGTTGTAGCTTCACTCCGATTTGCCATGTTGCGAGGATAGTCGCTACAACTCGACAGACACCAGCTGTGCTTGCCCATTTACTAGACCATTAAGGCAGTCATCGGTTTAGTATAAAAAAATTTGGAAATTGTTACCATTTTTTTATTCAATTTTATATTGAGGTTTCAGTGCATACTTTGTGGCTCCATATACTACATGTGCATGACACAGGGACAGGACTCTCCCCAATCTACTATTAAGGACTACTAAATAAGCAATGCCGAGTCGAGCCAAACATTCTGGCTAATAATAGTTAGATACCATTGATATAATTATAAAATGACAAAGTATAATCACACCTGCATTCCCCAAAGAGTTAGGTAGGTACTAATACGATTGTAAACCCACATTTCACCGAAGCCGTTACCAAGTCTCATGCAATAGAGGGCGACCTTATTGCCATCTACCGGGCATAATTCCAGATTCCATGCTGCTACTAAGAGTTTCTATACAGGAAAATATTATTATATAATTATTACGGGAATAAAAAGTCAATCAGTATATTTCCAACCTATTGTGGTCTACCGGAAGACACAGCACTAACCCCAATATAGTAATTATGGACATCACTAAATATGCAATACGGAGAACCCATACCATACGTTAAGGCCAGATTTGGAGTTTTGGAGGCCCTAGAGCAATAGAGAAGTAGGACCCCAAATCATTTTCGATAGTGAAAATATATCATTTTCAAAGTTTATCAATACTATTTAATCCGACATTTTTATTTAAACAGCATTTTAAGGTATTGTAAACCCTTAGTTGGACACGCCTTCCCCTAAATCTGGCCCTGCCAAACATTCTTTGTAAATCAGATAATTTGACATTTTCTGGGAACACATAGTAATGTAGGTATGTATTTAGTTTAATTGAAGCCTAACGTTAGTTAACAACCGCAGCATTCATTTAACGGGAATCGGGATTTCATTAGTATTTAATGTATTTGTTTTAAGCACTTATTTACAAATACCATGCAATGTGTGTTTGCGTTTCAATTTTCAGAAACTAGAGTACGTGCGTAATGCACCAAACCCTTTTCAACATGTTTCCTTCAAGTCCATTCGTTTGGACCAACCAAACGAATAAATGTTTTAGAATTTGAAAAATCGTCATAGTGCAAAGTGTCACCCCAGCCTCGCAAACCAATAAGGTGAATCTATCAATCTACCACCGGTGTCGACACTCCATACCAATCAATTGCCCGCGGGGAGCAATATTTTTTCCTAGCATGGATGTTTGATAAATGTCATTTTTGTATGTAATAGTGAAACTGAGAGTAACATTACATCACGCCTTCTTCCATGAAGTAGGTAGGATCTGAAGAGCGTCCTGCGCTACAGTATTTAGGTACATCCCCTTTTTGCTTCACTTATATATATTATTTTCATAAATTTATACGTTTTTTATTGTCTAAAGTAAGTTAATCCAGTTCCGAACATATGAACTGTGACCTAAAATAAAAAATAGGCCTATTTCTGGTTTTACGCTTCTCATCCATTTTATCATTCACAAATGCGAAAATAACTATGTCTGTCTGTTTGTTACCTCATCAGTCATAACGACTAATTTACTTATCCGAAATTTTATAATGAAGTAGCCTGGGTCCTGGAGAAGGATATAAGCTTATTTTTACCATTGCAACAAAATGATAATACACGAAGATGAGGTCGCAGGCAACAGCTATAGATAATAAATAATACCTGTTTAAATATACGTAGATATTAAATACCACGCAGTGACTCATTCATTTATGAAACCTGTGAACTGAAATCGTAATAGGTACGTACATAATTAGACGCTCAAATTAAAGCCAAAACCACAAACTAATTTAGGCACAAGCGTTTAGCATTAATTTGATTTAATTAATAGAATGTGACTGAAATTAGGTGGATTTGATTGCTATTTCATGGATTTGCTTCTAATATGAAATTCTTCTGTTATAAATTATGATGCCACCAAAACTATGAATCCTAGAATTGATAGATAGTATAGTTTGGTTTATTGGTTATCCGGATGAGCTCCTGGTTCATCAGCTGCCTCATTGGTCTAGAGGTCACACGTGCAATTATCGAATGTGAGATCAGGAATTCTGTTTCAAAGTCGGGGAAAGTGCTGTTGCGTTTTTCCTAATGGATTTTTTTTTTGTAGCAACTAGTAATTTGGGATTGTGCCCGGTATATGGCAATAAGCTCGCCCCCTCTTACATGGAACTCAATAATAGTATCGGTAAAAGGTACCTACCTTTCACCGATGCTGTTATTGAGTCCGTGTACAATAGTACACCTCTAAATGTTTACAATGACCACAATTGAAAATGACACTGCTCCAATCTTCTTCTGTCATTTGTCTAGATATTTTGTCTTGCTATTCTCATAATTTCATTTATTTTGTCTCTTTAGACCAACAAAAATACACCGGGTCTATATCTACCCTGCAATCCCATTATTTCGTTAATTCAAAAGTGCATAATCATTATTAATTTAATTTTTTGTGCAGAATGCAGAATCATTCGTAAGATATTAAGGAGCAAATAAAGAAAACCGGCCATAAAATAAGGAAATATAGAAAACACAAAATCTCTACTTAAAATAGAACCACGGCGTCTAATACTCGAATAAATCCTTCCTAACAAGAACAAAAGACAAACCTCGGAGAGAGAACACCCGGGTAATCCGACGTCTTTACAAAAATAATGCAACCACAATATGGGCGTCGATTCTAAAGTACCGACTAAATAAATTTATAAATATTATTTTTTACTCGAAGAAAAATTAAATAAAAATTTAAAAAGAAGTCAGATATGACGAGACTTTCAGAGATGAGACGTTTAAAACTACAGCAAAATTTTTAATGATAACTCAACAGCTATAATCTTCTTCCGTCTCATTATGTGGTGTCACACAGAATTGGCGCCATCATTAAGCTAAGATATATTATAAGAGTTATACAATTACCTATATGAAATATCTTCAGTGGTTATAACACAAATTCGTGTACCTCAAAATATTCATAGGTCTTATTCTCTCGAGGAATCGGTGCGTCTTGATGAAATGTTCACAAAGAGATATTTATGTTTTTGTTCTTTATTTTTTTGTCCGTCTCGAGAGTAATAAAAGGGATACTTTTATGTGATTCTTAGATACTTCTCGTTATATTAATACGTACGGAATATTTGAGCAATACATACTTCACAAATATGTTTTGTTACATAATTATTTTTTCAATGTTAGTATTAATCTTTTCAGAAAATTAACTACGGAATTTACAATAGTGACGGAATTCTACATACCTACATATATTTAAAAAACATTATTTTTAGAAAAATATTATAATGTTAATTAAACTTCTATATCAAATAGAAAAACTGCTACTTATTATATTCTTAATCGAACAATAAACTTGTACTTTATTGAAATTGGCTTATGAACCAACAGTACATCGGCAGTAACAAGTATCATACCCAAAAAAAAATCCTGAATCTTTTAATTAAATCAAACCGACAATGCACATGAAATTACTTCAGCTAGTCGTGAGTTCGTAGTAGAATAAGTTGTCAAAATTATTCTACGAGACACGAACAAAGGCCGGCCGGTACTAGGAAAGGTGACGTATACGCACGAACAATTCAGTAATAACCCCATTTTGTAGGGATTTTACTCGGCAGAAAAATTACGCAATTTTAAAAAGAAAAGCTACGAGCCATAAAGACGGCGTTGTTTTGCAACTAGGCAGGGTTGGAGATCCCAAGGTCCGGATCGGACCAACCGAATACATAATTCACGGCGCTTCCGATATTGTAAATATTGAAAGGATTTTTTTATGTTGCCCTGGATTATCTTTAATATCTTTTATCGAACTATAGTTTACTTTAGAGGAAAGATAAAAATACATTTTGGGTGATGCGTAATTTGACGAAACAAAATATTGAGAAAAGGTTTACAGAAAATCTTTTACGCAAACGTATTTGGGAAATTATATTAAATAACTATGATTATGCAAAAACATAAATTAACAGCCTGTTCTGCTATATATGAAAATTGAAATAAACAGAACTAGACTTTGAAATTATAGGTATTATCTACCTATATACTTTATTACGGTTGCTAACGAAATGAAATCGTGACATGGGAACAGATCGATAATTTAGTCGTAATCTTACCGACATAAATCTCACCCGTCGTCTTGGAAACGCATAAAACTCTCGTTTAATTTACCGTCATAGATAATTACAGAATTGCAAATTATTCTAACCGTGCTAGGCCTCACGTTTGCACCGAACCGTTGTTTATCTTTAATCACCCTTACTTTTTCCCTTTCACCCCTTTCGGGTACCCTGTAGCGCAGGATTAGGGTACCTAAATTACGGTCGAGCCGCCGGATAAAAAAGGAAAATAAAATCTGACAAGTAAAATAAATTGTTGGTTGTTTAATTAAATCAGGGGACACTTAATTGTTGGCGCTAAGTATGGTCGAGGATGTCCTTATCTATAAACCCTGTTTCAGCTGTAATAAACCTTTAAAACCCTCGTTTTTGGAATTGTAAATAATTAGATGTGAAATTAGGGGTTGCGAAATATATCACAAAAATTTAAAAATATATTTACAGTTCTCATGCTGAAATGCTTAGAGGAGGCCGGTTTTAGATCAATTTGATACTTATATGTCACTATAAGTATACGGTTTGAATTTATTTGAATTTATAACCTTATTAACCTAATGAGTAGTATTCTGTGATCAAATATTTTATCTCATAATCAGGCAAAACAATTGGATCATTCTGTAAAAATCACATTTTTTTGCAAATTTTTTTTTTTTTTTTTCAAGAAATTTACATTTTAAAGAGATGATCCTTTTAGTTAAGTTTCTGATACCTATAATCAAATATCAGCTAACAATATGTTAGTATAACGTAACGTAGAAATGCGTGTGCATGTGCTTTGATTCCAATGTAGCATAAATATTATAACGTTGAACCCCACAAAACGTTACGAAATTTGATTTCAGTTGTCCCACATATCGAACAGAGAACGCGGAAAAACTGTATCGTTAATAAAATGTTTGTAAGTAACATGAAATAAACGAAAAAGATGAAACTTCTGCCCTCATAACATAGGTTATTCGAATTCTTTAATCAAAATCGAATACATTCATACATCCGTCACAAGTAAACAAATTCTCAGATCTCACGATAAAACCTCTGTATTTGCAAACGTTTTAAAGAAAATTTTCCCAGCCAAACAGTCTTAAGAGGCTTCCCATTCAAGATCGAGATATCTGCGTCAACACCAAAGGCGTGGACACCCCACTGGAAACGGAATTATGCGGCCTCACGCAGCAGGATTCTATAACCCTTCCAACCTAACTCATGATTTCGCTTATCTGGTGTTGGGATCGGTGAATTTAAATACGATTTTGGCGGGCTCACCCCGACATTACGCGTTTTGCTTGTACACGCAAATTTAGGAGCCCCACGGTAATGTCTTGAGGTGTTTCGAATTGTTTGAGTTTCTTTCAAAGAGATTTTATCCTGATAGGGATGGATTTCTTTTCTTTGCGCTTATAATAAAAAAGTAAGAGAGTTACGGGAGAGGTTTTAATGTAGAGCTTATTACGTAATGGGGTCTAAGTTTAGAATAGAATGGGGTCTAAGGGTAGATTAAAATAGAAGATTATATACAGGGAATTACGGGAGAATAATATTAAAGTATCAAACAAAAGCAGTTCTCAATAGCGAAGAAGCGTTGACTTTTCTTCTATAAAATATAATAACGTCGTATATTATAAAACTACACAACTTTTATTGGTAAATCCTTCGATGCATTCATATTTTGATCCTGCTTCGAATATGAAAGAGGAACATAAAATGCATCAGCTGTTTATCGTCGCCCAAACTGTGAGAATCAGCTCAGGAAAATGGGCTATTTAATGGCCGCATGCGCAAGCTAGCCAACTTATACTGTTAACTCTAAATCCTGGTATGAATATTGGGTACTAACTCATAATGAGATATGAGACAGGGTGGTACCAGTTTGTGTTGATGTTGAGAAGTGAGCTAAAATGCAAGGGTAAAGCAAATACTAGCACTAGACAAGCATAATTTTATTAAGTGCCTGAATAATCAATCGACTCCTTAGCCCCCGCAATTTTCATAAAAGGCGACTTTAGACGGACTTAAGAGTAGGTACCTATGTCAAGTTGATGGGCAAGCCACTATACCAATCGACGTAAACTTGGTTTCTGAGCTTGAAGAGTCAATGCATGTTTCTGATAAAATTAATACTCAGCAGTCGCAACCCGGAGGTTAGAACTGTTCCCGGTAAATGGCAATAAGCTCGGTCCCTATTACATGGGATAGCATCGGCATTGACAAATTGTAGTTATATAAGTACATCTCCGTCTGACACTTTGGAGATACAAGCGCGTTGCTATGTTATGTTGTGATGGGCAGATTATCCTCCCATACGCAATAACATCAAACTGCGATCACTGACCTGTAACGAAGTGTGGTGAATATGGCACAACCGTTCATCGATGATATTTTATGGCCATATCCAACAGTAGGCGTTTACGAGCTGATATTATGATGATGGATCTTAAGGACATTGGCCACGAGATGGCTCTGTGAGCAAACGCTATCATGTACCATGTTTAGCCATGATAAATAGTACACTTGTATTCTAATAAAAAGTAATATGCATTGTTAGGATAGTGCAATGGATGGAGTTCATCCTCTCAAGTTCGCCCGACTATGTTGTGACAGAATCTTGTCATCATGACAAGACGAGATAATGCCTCCAAAATCCTGTTTTCGATGCTAATGTGATGAGAAAATTATATCGCGGCGCTCTTGTTAGCCTGACTAATCAAGTTACAAAAACTGTCTTCATACGTATTACTTTAAACTAAATGTGTAATTGACTAACTTTAAATGTAAAACCGTTATAAAAGGCACGTATTATTATGAATATTTATATCGGAATAAAATTAACGTAGGTATATTTTTATACCGGGTCATTATGCCCGGTTATTAATTTTAAAAGCACTGCACAGTGTCAACTTTCAACGTTAATTGTTGCATGTAATAAAATTTTAATGAACCCATTGAAAAATGCGATCGTTCGGTTGTTATTATTTAATTATTGCCCGTATGAACGATATTCGAACGCACGTCATGACATGACGAAGACTTTTATACTGATGAAAGAGAGTAAAAGCTTATACAAGCGTTCCAAATTTCACGCACACAAGTGCGGGGTACGACTACGCTTGAACACTCCGTTCATCAGTATTATTTACAGGTTAATATCGATGTATGCTAGTTTAGGCGAGCCCTGCGCATGTGTGCATGCATTGGGAGGCGTTTATATGAAGATATGAACCTTCCACACACTCTCTGCACTGTGCTGGCGGGACGAGTGCCTTTGCTCTCTTTTTGTGTCTTTTTAACTGGAGTTACATGATACAAGCCTCTGTGTATTGTTTGCGTTGATTGCTCCATTATTGTTCGAACAATTTACGTTTTATGGGTTCTTAGTATAACTCTAATGATACAAGGACTCTAAAAATACGAAGGTGTATTATTGTTTTAGTAGTTAACAGTAAGTCTAAATTAAGAGCAGTAGTAGCTAGTAATAGCCTAGCGATTAGAGGACTGTCTTTCATGGTCTGAGGACGGTCTGCATGTCTGACTTTTGGAATTAATCTGTGGCTCAGAATTTGATTACCACTTGCTCAGTGGTTAAGGAAAAACATCGTTAGGAAACCGCAAATCTGAAACAGCTCCAAACAGTTGTCGATGGTGTGTGTAGTTGGCCATACCACAGCTTGCTAGACTATTGAATAAAGAACCTCCTTATTCAAAAAGGCCCATGCCCATCATTGGGACAATAATGGGTAAAATAATTTGTAGGACATGAGGGCATCACTTACGTATTTGTAAACTTGTTTCAAGATCTAAGTTTATTGAGCGTATTATTTAACAATATAATATTATCATTGTCCCAGGTTGTATTTAATTAAAGTTGTTATTAGTTCGTATATTTTGTTAGTTATGCTTTAATAACTCCATAAAAAATTTCATTATATCGAAATCACGAAATCGAAATGGCAGAAATTTCAGTTTACAATATGTAGGTGGTATGATTATAACATTCTACGGCAATATTTTTTCCCCATTACATTATATTTCGGAATTTTCCAAGGAATCAGAAAATTTCAGAATTACAAAACTAGCTCTTACAAGACAAGGGGAACATTCTAAGAACACCAAGCCGTTTCTGTTATGGCTATAAAACATTTTATTTCCATCGACTGTCATACCCGTAGTAGTTTATGTGAGTTTAGGCGCGTATTATTTATAGGCAATGCTCCATTTATCATGCAAAGCTTGTAAAATAAAATGAATGTTATTAAGTTCACGTTTTGATATTTCGATTTTTTACACGTGCCATCTAAGTAGATCATGTTAACATTTTTAGCTCTAAAATAAAACAAAATGATTGGCTCATTAGTCTTATGGTGGAAAGCGCGACTGCTGACTGTGAGATTCTAGCTTCGACTAAAGTAGGTATTATAGGGTTTTTCTGCATCGAAATTTTCAGTACAAGCAATAGGCTCGCCCCCTATTTCATGAGACTCGATAACGGCATCAGCGAAATGTAGGTGTACAGTGGTACACCTCTGCCTAACCCTCCGAGGAATACAGGCGTGTCGTGGTATTTAACATAATATAACATATATTATGTTAAATACCACGACAAATTCAAACAATCAGGACTAAACAGAAGACATTTTAGAATATTGTTTTAACCCTAAAATAATCTCACTTACTTTTGGTTTCCAACGAAAATCCTTTGTCTATATTTGAAGATTAATTTTGAAAATACATTCGCGTAGGGGTGACATAATTACTGTGCTAAGTATAATTAAAGCGTAATATGTACACCAAATTCACAAATTTACATGTTATATTAATTTAAATTGCCCACCCGCCCGAAATCGACGAAGCATGCTTAAATTACGCGTACTATTGAAAATTAAATATGAATAATGTGTAGTGTGCGCCAATTTGCAGGGATTTATAGGAATTTATAGCTGTGTGTTTCAAAATCTCGTTACCGACATCCTTCACATTTTGTTGTTGATAATTCGACTACTGTTAACGTAGGTATTTACATATTAAATACAATCAACAACAAAAGTGAAAACTCTTATAATTATTTTTTATATAATAACGCCATCTCATAGGCCTGTGTAATAGTGAGTTAAGATAATAATTATCTTCTCTGATAAATTAATTTAATAATTAGGAAAAATATCTACCTATATCGTTGACTCTACTAAAATAAATTCATTCCATGCTTGTGACTGTGCTTTCGTTTCGAAAAAAAGACATTTTCGTTTATATATGTGAATAATTATGAAAACTGGCAAAAGAATATTTATTTCTCGAATATATTCATATCTAATGTAAAAATATTAACCCTCAGATGACTTATAAATTTAGAATTATATAAAAAGCTTCTATGAACCAAAAGCACAGTTGTGCAAACCAATAAAAAAATACTTTTCCTAGACAAACTCGATACTAGCAAAGCCCATCCATAACCAATGACAATATATCACACTTTGCCGATAATTGAAACATAGAAAGCATTTTACGGTCACCATTTAGTACCAACCTGCCACTATAACAGTTGCAAGTAATGCTCCAACCATTACAACTGCATCAATATATGTCAAATGGACGGGAATAATAAAAAAATAATAAGTATCGATAACACGAGTTTTATTCCCAGGGAAGGTTCCGTACATAAAGATTTTGATTCAATGTTGGTTAGCTGTTTTAACTGTCGCTTAAAAAAATCGTGATGTCTTAGTGTGTATTAAAATCTTGTGGGTGGGTGATAGCTTAAGGTCGGCAATTATTCAAACACAAATAATATATTTTCTTTAATCTACCCTTTTTTTACTATACCTATTTCAAATATTCTTACCAATTTCAATTATAATATTATTGTAAAAGAGAAATTCGAATTTTCTAAAGAAAACGCGTGCACCACGTCTAAGTAAATCACGTAGTAAAACGCGAGACTCATTAAGCTAAAGGCATTACGTGTCTACTCTTAAATTGAGTAATATTACATATTTATTATAATAAAAATAACTCTGGGAGCATATATTTTATATAATATTAAAAATAGACATGAAATCGTATACAAAATCGTTGTTCAAAATATAACAAATACAGTGATACAAACAACAACGCCAATTCAACGAAAACTGAAACATATTGTTAGCTTTGAAAATTCCAACAATGTTTGCAATAACGGAGATACTTAATATATATTCACGATCACGATTATTTTTTTAGAAAATGTTTGCACTGATAGTAGGTACAAATGATAGACTATTATATCAGAAGAATTGTAAGAATACTCACTTCATGTTAGGTTTTTTCAATGAGATTATTCTATATACTATTTTTGTTTAGGAAAATAAATTTTGGTTGCACACTTTTTTAAACTGAACCCTAAAAACAGGCGACGAGTACGTTACGCTGTCGCTATTGAGGATCGGAATACGGTAATGATGCCATTAAGTTCAATAATATACCGCAAGGGAATGACAATGTTGGTAGATACTGCAGATACGAAAGAATTGTGGGGACCACCGCTATTTGTTGTTTGCTAGTGCTATAAGTATATTTGGGGTTAAATTGTTTGCTTTTATTATACTGCGACTTTTTCAACAATGAACTTTTTCATGATGTAATTTATTTGATCATTGCTTGAACTGTCTGGTATATTTTTGATTCACGATTATTTTCTATTACAAAGAGTTTTCAATAAGAAATCGGTTTAATAGTCATTATTCATAGCGGAGAAGGCAAGAATTCGAATAAAACAAATTCAGCCCATAATGTCCCAAAGCTAGGCCCGGGCAACTTCTCAGGGTGTAAAGGGTTGAAATCTCAGTCCACCAAACTGACCTAGTATTGCTCAGTGACAAGTTAACGCATATGATAATCGAATTCTGGGTTTCAATAGAGCCAATAAACGAATCAAGCAAAGAGAATCCCAACTAGTCCTGACTTAATATTATAAATGCGAAAGTAAGATTTTTTGTTTGTTTGTTACCTTTTCATGCCTAAACCACTGAACCGATCATCATGAAATTTTGCATATAAGTTGTCATGGATACAGAAAAGGACATAGGGTACATTTTATCCAGAAAAAATACTGCTCCCGAGGAAAAGAAGAACAATAACTTTCGACGGTCACAATTTCTTTAGGACGCTAGATGGCGCTACGTGTGACCCGAAAATATGCACGAGTTTGTAGTCCACGCGGGCGAAACCACTGGCGAAAGCTAGTAAATTATAATTATAATAATAACAAAAATTAATATTCAATTTTATGAAGCGTGAATGTGACTAATAGTTACGTATATAAAATAAACACAATAATTGTGATTTAATTCGAATAATTTCATCCGTCAATTTTGTTTTGTTTGTTTGATACTAGTTTAAATTGTTATTGTAATGATATTTTTAACTGTTTGGATTTTGCGTTTTTTCGATTACAGTTAACAATAATAAAAACAAATTTCATTATTTCAAACAACAATACGTAATACAGGTGAAGTATCGGAAAATCAGATTATACCTCCTCACAAAATAGAGAAAAGAAATCGGAAAACCGCAATAATATTTTGATAGCCAAGAGTGCTTAATGAATACAAGTATTTTATTTTTCATTCACAGAGTGTTAAGCTATTTAAGCAGTTGATGCATTATGAATTCGTATTCTGTATTACTCATCCAACCCGGGTTTATGAATATTTCTCCTGATTCCAAATTAATAATAGGATATTGTCAATTATTTCCGAGTGACAACTTCGATGAAATTAATTGAACGTACAATACTTTTATTGCTTCGTTAACTTTAATTAAAAATATGAACATTATCCTTTCATCACTATCAAGATTTTAATGTAGTACAATCCTACTATCCTACTAATTTTATAAATGTGAAAGTTTGTGAGGATGGATGGATGGATGGATGGATCTTTGTTACTCTTTCACGCCAGAACGGCTGAACGGATCTGGATGAAATTTGGCACAGAGATAGATTATAGTCTGAAATAGCCCATAGACTTTTTATCTCGGGAAAATGTAAGGATTCGTAAACCACATGGGCGAAGCCGCAGATGGAAGTTAATAAAGTATACAAAAATGTTACAATGACATATACAAAATATAATGGGTCCGATAGTCTTCATTTTCTATAAGGAGCAAATTTAAGTCTTGCTGATATATTAATACATATACCTGAACAATGAATTTAGTTTCATAGGTATCAGCTTACAACGAATCTTACGTGAACAATGCAGATTACCTACGCATAAAAAAATGTGCAACTTCAAATAAAACGTAATGTAAAACAGCGAAAATATTTATAAATTGGATTATTAGTTTTCCCCACATAATCAGAAGAAAAGACAAATCAGTTTTTCACATCAGAAAACCCACGTAAGTTTTTCGAACGCCCACTCAATGCAGACATTTACTGCGACTCATTCGACTGAAAGAAATGTACCAAGACCTAATAATAGATAGGACCAATATCCAATGTTTGGGCCAATCGTAAAAAATAAACGAAAGTTTAGAAGGATTCTTGTCGAAATCACTTTGACATTGTTTGATTTATAACTTTACTGAACTATAAAACCGACACTATGACCTAGATACCTAAGTTCAAATATAAAAATATTTATCATAGATAAGTTTCGTCATATTTCTCAAAATCGTAGCAAGTACACAGTAAGTATTTTATTTATTTCTAAAATAAATAAAAAAATACATATATCTTAAAATATAAAATTTTGGTGTGCGTGTGTTCGTAATTCTTCTCCTCATAAACGGCTTGATCAATTTGGATGATTTTTTTGTTGTACATAGGTGTCATCTGAGTGGTTCTTAGCTATAGTTAGATCCCGTAAGTAATGCTTTTGTCGAGATTAGAAAGGATCCGCTAATAAATAAAAGAAATTACTGTTAAGCTACCGTACTGATAACATCTGGTCTTTGAAGCTACTGACATAAAGGAAACAAAAATAAATTAAATTCCTTATCCCGTTGTGTTTGATATTACTCGTTGGCAACAGACTAATAACTAAATATTACATATATTAAGTATATTGTTGCCGACTGCCTCATTGCGTGACTGCTGAGCGTGAGGTCCTGGGTTCGATACCCGGGTCGGACAAAATGTTATTGTGTCTTTCTGTATGGACAATCTCAGTAGCAACCCGACTGTACCCCGTAGATCACAGTAACGGCATCGGAGAAATATGGGTATACAATAGTACATCTCTGCCTAACTCTTCGGGAAATACAGTCGTGAAGCTATGTTATGTATGTTATATTACATATTGTCACGATCAATTTATAATACGCGCTATAAATCAAAGTAACAAGCGTGACCAACACATGTATGTAGGTGTACTACATAAATCTGAACAAATACACGATGACATCAAACACTGATTAGTTAAGTAGCGGAACAAGATTACCAGCTCTAATAATACAAATCTATTTACCAAAAAACAACCAAATAGGAGGCAAAATATGAAACAATATTTGTGGATCCCGCACGTTCCCATTACAAACAGTGGATTGTTATGACAAAAAGCTCTTTACTGCAAAATAAATAAGGGTCTAATTTAACTAGTATATTTTATCATTATTACAATATATTTAAACTAAGGTTCGGGGCCACTAGTCACTGTTAAGCTTAAGCCGGTTACGTCCCTCCCTATTTTCTGATGGAGATTTATGTCAGGGGATCAAAAGTTTCCAACCCGCACACTATAATGTTCGCGGAATCTTTTATAAGTGTGTATGTGTGCGCGCAAAGTGTTCACGAGGTACGCTCGTTTGCAAAATTTGTTTAGAAAATATTATTATTTTACTATTTATGAACAATTCGCTGTCAGTTCTAATAAATGAATAGCCGTTGAAACATGCCGCTACGGCAGTAACATTCACGATTGAGATAATAAAAATATATGTAACTTATGTAGTGGTCGTAACATTTCGTTCGTTTCATAACTGTTGTTGGTAATTCATTTTCTCATTAAATGTTTAATTTTAGTGATAGGCGGCGGGAGGTTTACGAGACGCGATTTACGATGCTATGAAGTGTTGTGCGCGACAGTACGTACGGCGCAATGTGGTACGTGCTTGCCAATGCCATTAATAATTTTACTGGAAGGCGCCCAAGCGCGTATCACTGCCAAGCAAGAGGCATACGTTACTATTAAAGCTTCTCTGGGGAAAAAAATACTTCTTGATTATTATTACTTTTTTACTTGAATAACTCAAAATAATCCTAAATAATGTAGGAATTTAAATAACATTACTAGTCACCTCAATAGACCCGTATGTTTTTTATATGTATATGTTATCTATAATTTTCAAGTACCTAATTATATTTATACGTCAATACCACTCTTAATAACTGAGATGAAAACGGATAGATACCGAAGTCCCACAAGTGTATTAGTTTCTGATAAACTTACACACATCCTTTTGTATTCCTTTAACCTTTCCAGCAGCCCTATCGCTGTGTCGCCGTCAGTTTTTGCACGTGTCCTGACTTCGCGGCACATCCCCATGTATTTACTCACTGTTTGGTGCTATTTATTTATTTATGTGTTGTTTAATGATTGGGGCGCTTTGATTCCGACGTATTAAAACGACACGAAAGGCTATTATTGTTTTTTGTGTGATGTATGTGTGTGTTTTTCTTTTATTCGTTTTGTTTTTCTGGTGAGTCACTGGAATATACATGTGAGTATCACATGTAAGATACCTAAGTATTTAGGTATAGTACTTACACGTGCTCCGACAAATGTAAGACGGATTTGTTTTGCGGACTTTTTTAAATAGACGTACAAAAATATTTTTTATAGGAACAGTTTGACATGAAATGATGTCACTACCCGGTTTTACTATTTTGGTACGCAAAATACGGCGCATCACTTAATTTTGATCAATATTAATCCTATATTAAAAGCATAGCCTACTCCCTTTCCATGATTTCAAAACATAAACACAGACACTCCATTAATATTAAAATGATGCAGGAATATTAACTCGAAAGTTTCCATCTATTTTCGTACAAACAAATCAAACGAGCAACTCAAAACTCGAAATGTTTTTACGAAATTAGTTTTTGACGGACAGAAATGTTATTCTTTCGGCTAGTTAGTGAGCTACGAAAATATGGTGGTGTCGACAGTATTCGGAAACTTTACACTGAAAAGTTGCAGAGACGTTTCACGAACGAATTTATTACAAACGAAAATAGTCTAAAGTTCTCACTAGCGCCGTTGTTTGGAATGATGCGTTGTGTGATTCAGCATACGTGACATAAATCTTCATCAAAATCATGTCTGGAGAACAGTTCCCGCTGCGTTTGTGTCCGTTTGGTTACGACACAAGGTTTTCGTGGGTTCGAATTACAGTGTTTTGTTTTTGTGTTAGAACTACATTAAGGGTTTGATTACAGTAACTTCTACATGATATTGATTTTTTATTGTTTTTTTGAGCTGAAAATCTTCGAATAGATTTAAATGACAAAGTTTTCATATCAAAAGGTAAAGGCAAAGGTGCGTTGGTGTACACCAACCATTTTCCTGATAACTATATAAGGACCTATGTAACAATGCTATCAACATCATCAGTTATCACGTATCGCAGAGCAATGAAAACGCACAGACGCGAGTCAAGCCATAACTCAGTAATACAGCTAGTTATGGCACAATAAATTCGTTAGGTCAGTTAACTTGGATTTGTAGCGCGTACTTTGATACTGCCGTTTTATACTATTGTTATCGTATTCCTTCATATTCAACTTTACTTTTACTGAGGAACGCTGTTTAAGGTAGTATTCATACGAACAAGTACCTATAGGTAACCTACTACAAAATCTAAGCATAACTATATTTAAGTATTACTTACAAATAAGGTATTCTATTTTTTACAAGCAGCGTATCGGTCATACAAATTTTGTTCTGTACGGGAATACTACTTAGCACGTATTTGGATACACTTCTTCATTAATTCCAAAACTTGTTTTAATTGTATATAGAAATTAACCCTTAAAATGTATTTACATAATATCCCCAAATGAAAGTAGAAATCAAAGTGTAAAAATTGTTGACCATCCCATCCAAGTTAGAAACGTAAAACGCTGGGATATAGGCTATAACGATGTTTCTAGATTTATAGGCAAATCTAAGAGGAACCTGTATTTATGATAAATCAGACAAGTCACTCGGAAACAATAGCTTAAATCGGGGTAATAGAACATTTAATATTATAGACGATGATGATTATAAACTATTCATAAGTTTCTTATATTTTATCATAGGTTACATACAAAATAACATAGGTAGGTTAGTTAAAGAATGATCCCTACATAATGTTGTTTCTGACGACTATGGATTGATTGTGAGATGACCAACATAGTGACCGGAGACCAGTAAAATAGCGTAAGTATTTACTTCGCGTTTACAACCCTCTAGGTGCCGATAGACGCGCTCCAAGATCTTTAGCAATTTAAGCACCAAATGCAATAAATCTAGTAAATGTAACGAAATACGTTAGAGCTCTTTACCATTTTCTTAGACAATTTAATAAAACACTACACTAGGGATGTCGCTCTCCCACGAACGTTCGCGGATGTTCCCGAATGAATGTTCAGGAGCTGTCAGATATCATTTTAAGATAATGTTTCTTAAAAAAAAAAAACATTGGACACTATTATTTTCTTCTATGTTGTGGGTGCTTTTAGGTTTAAATATAAATCTCGGTGCTGGAATCGAATTCGCAGAAACTATCACTGCGCAAAAAGTGCCGTCAACGCAGTGTCAATAGGCCAAAGTTTAATATAACATAAAGTACATAACTAATTTAATAATTCACATTATTTAACAGCTATCGATTCACCAGCATCATGTCTATACAAATTTAATTGGTGTGTATGTAGGTGTTTAAGCACACAAACCCGGATTACGCTCATACAAAGCCACTGCAGCATTATCAACGTTGTTTCTTCATCGCTTAATCTGTGGGGACAAAAGCCTATATTTTGAACGAAAAATCCTTTGTGTGTCACTTTATTTCAGGGGTTTCATTTTTAGCACTGATAGTTTTAGGAATGGCCTTTACTTTTTCCAATTATTTTTGAAACAGATTTTTCGTCACAATGAATATTGACGTCATCTAGTTTTTTACGGGGATATTTTGGCTTGTTATAATCTGTTTCATAAATTTCTACACTGTAATATAGCATAAAACAGTGACAGTCTGGTTTATGAAATATTGTAAATAATATTGTTTAGAAATATTCTTAGCTCCCAACTTTATGTAAAACAAAACACATAAAACCTAAAAAGATTAAAATGATAATAGCAGTATGAAAGTAGACGATATTGATCCGTTCTTGACCTAAATCAGAGAAAGTTTATTCAATTAGTTTAAGCCTCGTGTTTCAGGCTTTTAATTTACAATATTTTTTTTTTTTTTTTTTTTAAACGTTGCCCCACACTAGGAATAATTCCTGTATCGTGGGTGCGTTTACAAACACATATATTCACATACACAAACGACTTTTACAAGGATCAGAATAAAATGCCCTAAGTAGTTCGGATAAATGATGTTGTTTATTTAGGTCCAGATGTCATTATGGGCCACATTATCAGCTATGATTTTACCAAGCACAGTTACATTTTAATGCTTATATTGTTTAATTTTGTTTAATAAAAAATCTACGTAATCTTCTAGTTTCTGTAAAAATCCCAGACGAGTTGTGTTGAGAATCATATCATATCCCAAGATTATCTTCAACAATTAAACATAATATTTGAAAACTACTATTATCAGCATATCTGTATAATAACCATGCTCGGTTTCAGTGACGCCCGTATCGATAGATTGAAATTAATCTGGCTCGGATCTCCGTATATTGCCAGCAATGGATATTATAATATACCAAATACACGCTTAACGCACACATAGATAGTATCGAATTACTTAACGTTTTGATATCTTCAATATGCTTTTGAGATATTATTGGATTTCTATAAGGAAGTACATATATTGATATTGTATTAGCTACTTAGCTAATAATATCAATATCAATCTGTTCTGCTCTGTTTTCGTTCAGATATTTTAGACGTGAGACGCTTTTTAGTTAATTATGCGTCTCAATATGCGCATAGAATTATTACACTTTACAATACCGGAATACCGGGGGCTCCTATAGAACTTTACAAAATAAAAATGTAACATTTGATTTTTTTTTTAGATACAACGCCAGATTACTTTTTCATTTCTATGTTTTTTAAATACGTTTATTGTTACGTACGATTTAAAAGCTATTTCTTTTTTAGTGACCATCTAGTTTGTTTACCCCAAAGGCTGGTAAATTCCGTAAAACCTGCACAGAAAGATAGTACCAATATTCCGAAAAAACTCACTGTTCATACATCAGATGTGGTTTATTCTTTGTAAAGAGAGATTGATGAAACAACCGTTGCCAACAACTTCAACGAATACCGTCCGTATCCATGTCCATACTTTCGCAAAATTACTATTCTAGAATAAACTATGCAGAAAAATCGCGTAATGTGGTTATTTCGCGAAAACCCACGCATTTTCGCGAAATTAGTAAATTACGAGATAATTCAAAGACAGTTTTTTTTATTAAAAAGCCGTATCAGGCACTTTTAAAAAGTCGAGGTTCTACATGCACGGTTCCAAAAGGAGGTAGATCCTATGGAGAAGAGACTTGAAAGAAACACCATGGATACTCTTTTCAAAAACAAATATTCATCGACAAATAATAATCTTAAATTTAACATGCATAATATAAGAAAAAACCAACTTATCAAAACGTTATATTGCATTACTTCAACGACATAATATTTAATAGTCGTATAGTATGCGTTGGTAATACTGAATTTCCGTTAGGACGTCAGCCAGTGCTCAGAGCAGCGTAATTGAATCACAATATGCCGGTGACAGCTAGTACTAATACTATTGTAGATAGACGACTAGGTGTAACTGGTAATAATATAGCCAAAGATAGCTTTAGATACAAAGTTATTAACGCAGATGACATGCTTTGCGTTGAAATTAGTAACAGCTGTTGAAGTTAGCTACAATCTTGTGGATAAGTTGATAATATAAGAAGATAAGTATCCAGCTTTGTAATTTACAGATATCTAGGTACATACATCAAATAAAAAGAAATTAGAGAACCAGAACCAGAACAATCCAGTCGTCTGCATTGGTGACGTTATTGTCAATGATGTATTGTGAAATAAAAATAAAATTGTAATCATTTAAATGCATCTATATTTGAACCCAATAAAAGCTAACAATCACGATGAAAATCATAAAAAAAGACTTGGTCTACAAGCAAAACAAACAAGTCGGTTTCAATAATCAACGAGGAAACCAACTCACGCTACTACATAGATTGTATCACAGTAATTGTCGTTATACGCGACCATTTGCATGAAATAATGCTTAATTTCAATTCCGTATGCATTAAGTACGAGTATGTACATGTAAACTTGTATGGAGCACTGCCAATAAACTTCGATACTGATCGTTACAGTTCCGCCGACTGTGTGCATTACTGGGGTGCATCGATAACTCCCTTATATTGATTATGCTAATTTTATTATCGAAATTTCATTCGTCACGCTTGCTTCGAACGCTTTTTTCGAACAATTCAATAGGAGACTACGCCAACATTAACATACTGGATGGCAGTAAAACCCATTCTGAAGTGTGCTGCGGTCAATTTTGCTTACTGGTCACTTATTCCTAGGAGCCAAGTTTGCACAAATAGTTTCTTAACTATATATATCTACATGAATGTTTTCATGAATGTAAAACATATTGTGGCAAAGCTGAGAAAATTTTGATTTGATGTAGAATTTCCGTTACCGCGAACGCTGTAGTAAAATTTACGATCATGTTTACCTTACTCGGATGTAAGTTTGTTTATCATAGAAAATCGAAGGGACTCGTGCATCCCCGGGCAATGAAAGCGGATAATTCTGTTTGTATACCAACAGCCGATAAAACTTGAACGTGAAATAAAATTCTGTTTGGTAATAAGTTAATAAAACATACGAATTCTACGTCATTGTTTGCTATCCATATACATTTCTGTGTAACAATTTCTTTATGGTTTTCTTAAGAGGAAGAACGTTATTACCGATGTAGATACAAGAAATTAACTTCATTCCGTATCTCTTAATCATCAAGAATTTGTCTGCTAGTAGGTAGTCCAAATTCTTTTTAAATTGCTCATACTTTAATGTTTTCAAATTTTTAAATGGAGTTTTTTGTAAATCTTTTTTTTCTTCTGTATTATCTATCATGGTAACGTATAGTTAAAACTGGCCGAACCTCACCGTCATATCGAAACTAACGTGGTAATGATGAAGATAAATTTACACTTATGTCACGGGCTAACCGACGTTAATTTTGAACGTTGTTGCGTGTAGCCCGCTCCTTAATCTGTGCTCCATTAACAGGAATCATTAATCATAGTTTTAATAACAATTTAACCCCAACTAGATTAATATATCTTCATTTATTCACATGCTCGAGCGCAGCGAGTTAAAGTTATCAAACTTTTATCATTCAAATTTCACTGAACTCGTTTCATACAAAATCGAAGCCGCAACAAATGCGTTCATTCTCTTTTACATGTCGCGTCCATTATAATGAATTCAAGTGCAACTGTTACAAATGTAGTATTCGGCTTTTGTTGTTTACCCATTGTGTACAATTAAACGTGGAAAGATGTAATAATCTCGACTATGTCATTGTGTTTTTTAACAGAACAGAGACACATGCGGGGTCATAATAAATAATAAGTGCGGTACTGCAACGCGAACATTCATGCCTCACAATGAATTGAATGTCAAGTTTAAACGTAGGGTTGTCCCAAACTTAGTTAAGCGTGTGTCGTGTGCGCAACGATGACTAAAATTCGGGGTGTACCAACCATTATTATTTATTACAGTATAATATTTTGTTGCAGTCCACCGTTTATGGGACGTTATTTTTTATGAATTATTTTTTATTAACGGCCATAACGGGTCATTATATTGCATTGAAATGATGGGGTTGTATTTAATTCATTACGACTGTTTGTTATTCTCACGGCCATGTTTATTTTATGAGAACAATGAATGAGAATTATCGTCGTATTTAATGTTCTTTTACGTTGTTATCGTAAAGTCAAGTAACCATGGTGTTAAATTTGCAATAATATTACAATATTTTATATATTATTATATTTTATAATATTTTTTTTTTGGCTCTACTGTTAACCCTGGATAAAACAAAGTCATCAAAAATATCGTCCAATATCATATCAGTCGTTTTGATAACGGTTTGACGTTATAGCGTTCTAAATTGACTGCTCTAACCAAACCAAATATCAACCCGATTCGGTGGCAGCTGTTATTTTACATTCACACACGAAATATACCAAGTCCTATAATTATAACGCCAAACAGAACACATAAGTAGCAACACTACATAATTAACCAACGATCACAAACCCCGCTGCATTAATCGCACTTAATAATGTAACAGTAAATTGGCTGAACAACCTCACGAAGCAAATTACCAGTCTAAAATTACCACAGTTTCTATGGTAGGGGGAGCATCAGCATGTAAATCGATTGTATCGAAATATTCCGAATAGCACAAACGTCTCCCGCGGTCCGAGCCCCAAATTATAGGTTTGGCCCGAAGCTATTTAGCTAAACTGTAACTATATTCGCTAATAAGTCGTGTCAATTGTCGAATTGAATTTCTCACAATCGATTGGGCCATATGCTGAGAATAGGCACCCCGAGGGAGCTTTATTTAAGAAATTTTTGTTCAAAGCTTTTAGTTAAACGGTTATTTATTTAATATCGACTGTAACAACTTTGTACATGTTCAAAATCGAGTTTTGTAACTTCCTTCATAAACTGATGGTAATTATAAATTGAGAAAGTTTGAAGAGTGAATTGTACCAAATTGAGCTACTTGAAGCTACTCAATCAGTTCTTGAATTGGATACACGCAATGTTCACAGATATAAATTGGTATCATCAACGATATCCGTGTAACTTATTTACAGAGGAAGTGAAGGTAAATGCTGCACTCCTCTTAAAAATATTACTACGGGTATCTAAAATGTAAAGTAAATTCGATACCTTAAAGTAGTTAAATCTGTTCTCTCCTACGAACAATCATGTTTACAATACAACTGGAATCTTAAACGAAAATTCGGGCAAGTAATACATGCAAAACATTTACTTACGTTCTATTATCTCCACGCTAAGGCTCTAATGTCTTACTTCCTTCCAAATATCTCAATTGGATCGTTTCATTAAACCTCAGTTTTGCAGTTACTTACGCACACTACAATTTGATGTGACGTGATTGTTGTTAATTCTGTGCGTATGTGTGTGTAGGCCCCACGCACAACGGGCACCCCTCGCGTTTCATTAAATACGTTTCCGCATATCACGCACTATGTCATTTCCTTTTGTAGGCACGTGCGTATGCATTATCGATATCGATAAAAATTTGATTAAAAAGTAATCATAACATTATTACGAAATAATACTGTAAGCTATAAATACGTTATTTATGTGAACTTTGTTAAACAATGCATGCGTTGAAATAATCAATTTGTGCGTTATTGCGTTCTAGAAACATGCAATAACACCGAAATCGATTATTTTAACGTGCTTATTCTCAAAATGATGCGCAATACGCATTAACCTTATGCTATTTTCCTCTTCGGAAAATATATAGCTAGACCATGACAAATATTTACTTGACTTAGTCACTTAACCGAATAAGAATTTTTAAAAAATTACTAATTTTTAGAGCCACATACTACTTTTTCTAAGTTTGAGAGAAATCCTGTGATTAATGTTAGTTTTGTAGAGCATTAATTATTAACAATACTATATTATGCCGTTGAATTGGCGGCACGAGAATACAAATGTATTCAAATACGAGGTTTGAAATACAAAATATTATACTATTTACTACCACGAATACAATTACTATCGACAACATTTAAATCGTTTTAAGTTTTAACCCGACCCTCACACGCAAGCATGGGAAGCTATTTGCGGATTCAATCAAATCCACAGAATGGTAATATTATTGGCTCGAAACATTTATTTGGCGTCGGAGTTAATTCGTTTCGACCAACTTTGCTAATGAAAATCAAACGTCAAAGTTTGGTAATGGAAGTACCTATGTGAAAACATTCGTTTTACCCACGCTTTTATTCCCTGTTTTGTAATCAGCGTATCTAATTAAATTTAGAAATTAATTGTAACAAAAAATAACGGTCTCTGCCATACAGAAATTATCACAACGCTTGATATCTGCTTGGTGTGGTGATTTAGGTGAATTCTTCTAGATTATTAATCGCATTAAAATGCTGCTGCCCATACTGTAGACAAAGTCCTTAAATTGTTCTGTCGAGTCTGCAAGAGCTCTATAGCACGATACCCAAATCGCGCATGCCGTAATGAAAGATTAACCAACTATGGTGATATCGAAGCTGATTGCCCAACGTGTGCTAGACGATCTCAGATTTCGTCACTCTCAGAGACTCTTTCCTGGTCCTTTTGTTAATCTTATATCACCCTCGGATAAAGATGACGTGGCCTATTTTTTGATCATACAGCGAAATATTATAATAATTAAATATTATTTTTGCCTCTTATAAGTAAAGAAGTAAAGAAAGAAAGTACCTATATAAGTATATTGCAATACCGTCCACAATATTCTTTTGTTTGAAAATAGGACAATTGAGTGATTTGGTTACAATTGTCTTAACAAACGGTAAATCCGTTTTCACTTTAAATTTGTTTCTACGAAAATTCTGGTACAAAGCTAAATTACGCAAAAGAATACAAAGAAATTTCATTGTAAGGTTAATTAGCGCAATCAACCGTCTCAAAAAGTGGTTTTCTAAAGACAACTGACCGAAAAGTCCGTACTCTTCGCAAGGTGGAACAGAAGTATTAGTTTCACCTACGATTCAAATTAATCACATATTACTGGAAATGATCTTATCAATCCCCGTACAATTTTTTAAGACTAGATTACAGCTGCAATCTATTTCATTCTGAAAATTCCAATCTGGTGATCAAAGAGATCCTACGATGCATAGGCGTATTAAAACTCATAGGCTACTGAAAAGGTCATAAAAGGACTATACATATTATAGGTACATATAACTTTATATATCATTAGATTTGTGCGATGCCAAGTAAAAGGATTCCACCAGTCTGCTAAAGGCGACTACGGGCTCAGTTTAAAAGAACAACAGCTTCCTACTTTGCAATTATGGCCGTTCAATGAAGTGATTTATGAGGAGGATTAGTAACTGATTGACGTTTCCCTTTGTTAACCAGATGTATAAAAAATTGAATATTAAACCAAACTCTATTGTTCCATACATAATCAAGACTAGCTACCGCAATACCTTATTAAATTGAATTGGGACAGTATCCTTCTACATAAATTACTACTATAAACACCCAGTACTTGAGTCGTTATTTCGAGATTGCAAAACGGGTTCCAAATCTTCATCTCGATCATCCGCGACGATGTAAACAAGTGCCTTTCGGTGGTCGTTATGCCCTATAAGTTACGACAAGTAGTGGATTATGATCAGATCAACTCTCACGCATCGCGATGTTTGATTTAGTGCAGCAGCTGCGATGGCCACTTTGCAAATTTTCGTCTTGTGGTCGTAATAACTTGTTGTTCCTTAGATTTATTCTTAAATAAATACAGCAACACTTTTCCACCACTTTTCAAAAATCTTTGAACCCAATTTCATAAAAATTTTGGAATAATAATCTACGGGTATCCATTCACGTTCCACGTATTCCGTAAACCCCGGACCAGAATAAATAGATTCAAAATTAGGGTTCAAACAAAAGGTATATTTCGTCACCGATCTCGGTTACCATAGCGATAACACACGCCCAAACAACATTATCATCCCTATATCAGTAACCGTTCTTGCGTATTACAATCACTATGGGGGTGTCCGTACCACAACGGGACTTTACAATACGTTTATCTATTCACAAAATTGGTTGCCGTACAGATTTCGGGAATTGTTTAAAATTGTGTTCCCAGGCCGTTTGATTAACATGGGCTCATAGGGCTGGTCGGAAAGCAATTCACTCCCCCGTTTCGACACCCTATTTTGGCTGTGTGAGGATTACGCACTGTTTGACGCGTTTAATACGTAATTACAATTTCGCTTAATGATTTTTCGTGGGTTGGTTAGTAGGTATTCGTTTGTCTGAGCTAGAACATTGAACATTGGGAATTTATTTGGATCGAGTGGTTTATTCACGGAAAGTGAAGGAAGTAATTAAACCTACCTAGTGAAAGAAGTACCTACAGAAAAGTAACTAATATATCTTATACCAGAACCGATTTCATCATTATTCTCATTCATTACTTTAACAATTTTTTCTGTTTACTCATTTATCAATGTTTGGAGTATTATCGGACGAATAATTACAATTCTTAATGTATTTATTTTAATTCTTTTTTTAATTCTTAGTAGATAGAATGAATGTGCCAAGACTGAAAATTATCGCTCTGGCCATAATTTCCGTCAGGGTGCATTATTCCGAGTCTTGAAAAATGCAAGGTGTAAATAAATGTTAGGTACTTCATTGCACTTCGTTGGTTTTGGAAATAGTGTGTGCAAGATTTTGTTAAATTAATTTACCTTTATAATTTTAACTTCAACAAAAAGAAATAATAATTATTTTATTATACATCAAGTTCAATCAATGCTGGTTATCATAAAAACATTTCGAAGAACAAAACAAAGTTTAGTAAAAATGTTACTACATCTCATAATTATCTAAATATATGTCTCTATAAACAGTACATTAAAACGTAACCTATCATCTTCAACCTTTTAAAAGCGTATTTAAATTATAATAATATGACCAAAGCTATTACTTAAGCCAATAACTCGTTCCTTAATAAGATGTAACATTTGAACGATAATAAGGAATTAATTCAGATGTTTGAAGTGCCTTAAATCCCAGTTTATGGTCTATAAAAGACGCTTTGATAATTAATAAAGTTTATAACGTATCTGTAACAATGTAGAATGTAGAAATCATAGAAAGGTGGATTCGGATGGATCGTAAAAATGTTGAGACCCGTTTTATAGCTTCATGATTTGAGAATGTATGAGGCGTTGGATGCTAATTGGAACGACGTAGACCACCAAAGATGATTCGTCTTAATTCAAAATTGAGTTCAAATTAATTCATGTGACATTAACATTTCATATTATTAACGGAATCTGAACAGATACCTGCAAGTTTTAAAATAATATTAAATAGTGGAAACGGATTTTCAGCGCAATGTTTTTTCTTAACTTATTTTGTACTGAAATAAACATCAACTTAATTAGGAACCGTTTGTTTAGCATCTACTTTCCAAACATAACAATAGTAAACTCTAAAATATTTATTTACTTTCAGTTCCAATTTATGTTCATGATTTATTTACTTACTATAGTGATTAGGCCATTGGGAAATAAGATTAAAAAGCTTTATGAACGACAAATTCTCCGGAAGTAGTTTGACCAAATCGTGTGATAATAGCAAGATATTCAATAAATTATATTTACTGTCACTAAGTCCAAGCAAAGCTGCAGTTTTCAATATTATTCAGATTAAATTTTTTACATCTTTTTAAAGTTCGGGTGTCGGCGGCCTCTGGTTGATGACAAATTATGACGGTCGTTTACAGAATAAATGTTACATCAGGTATTATACCATTTTGTCAAAATATTAATGTTGATTCACACCGTCTAGGTGCGTAACAAACTGAACTTCTGAACTTTTAATGTCTTCTTTAAACTATGTGTTTAGTTTTTAAGAAGAGACGAGTTAAGACTCTTAAGACTCCTACTTCTTAAAATAAAACCTACTAATGGAATCGTTAGGCTTTAGTAAACGTAAGCTCTGCGTTAGCTTTTAGTTAACTATACTAGCAAGTAAAGACTAGTAAAGAGCCTCTATGAGTTTCGAAAACGAAGTTTTTCTAGATACTAACTACCATTGTTGACTGGCTTCCTATCATGACATGGGCGATACATGACAACCTGTGCCGATATGGCAGAAGAAGAAGTTGAAACATTTGAGTACAAAATAGTTAACTTTCTATATCAGATTTTGGTAGTGCTCCCATTTTATTAATACTTGACGCCCTGAGATAGCAAGAAAGTAGCCTATATAAATAAAAATACCGAAAATTTTAATTGTAGCGTTTACAAGTCTTCGAAATGACAAACCTCTTTATAAATCCTACCATCAAAATTCTTCGAGATTTATGTAAATACCAATAACAGTAGTTGTAAAAGTATTTAAAATGCAATAAAACTGCCTTTACTCTTGACTTAATGCAATCTTGTTTTTTTCATTAGACCATTTTAATAAATTAATTAATTTGTGTATAGTGCTCTTGATTTGCCAATTACTAACCACCGCACTACAAAAAGTAAACACTATGGAAAATAGTTTCAAAATATCAGTAATACAAGTAATTTTAATCACGAGATAGTCCATAACTCGCTTCGGTTCAATATTTACATGCACGAAACGAGTTCCGTACAGTCAATATTAGGCTTGCCATACAAATGAATACATTCTGACACAATGGAGCTTCCATTTTGACCGCTGCGTTTATGTTTGCACAGACAATTCTCGCTTCACCGGCTTATACCACCGAAGTATTAATGTTGTGGTAGTTTCTTTATTTTATGCTATCCTTGTACTGTCGGAAGTTATTAAAAGAGGCTTTTTATTAGTTTTGAGTAGATGGGGTTTATATAACTATACACATGCTTAATTAACTGTATGTTTTTGTAGCCTTCACGCATTTCCTCTTAGTTTATGCAAGGCTTTTTCTCTACTAACGCCATCTAGTTATTTTAGTTAAAACTCTTTTGACTTCGAACGAATAAACAATCATAAATCAATGGTGTGACCAGCCGGCATCCTGAATCTTATAATATTTAACTTAATAAAAATGATAAAAATAACTACACAAAGTCATTCAAAATAACTTCACAAAATAGTGGTGCCAAAATTTAGATTGACTCAATCAAATAAATCATTTTTAGGACATGGTGTACGCTTCTATAACAAGCTACCGAAAACTGTAACCGATCTTACCGGTAAGAATTTTAAAATCCACGTTAAATCTGTTCTCACAAAGAAAGCATATTATAGGATCAAAGATTATGTTGACGATAGAGACGTGTGGCGTTAAATATCTTCTGCACATGTGGCTTCCCTGGTTATCCATTGTGTCTACTAATTCTATTTTATATTAGATTCGCTTTACATGTCTGGACATTCTTGATGTCTCAATATTTTGTATTCTTTTTGTATTTTTTTTTTATTTCTGTTTTATCCGCTTTGATCTGTTTATCCCGTTTTTAGTTTATATTCGAAACACTTGTTTAACTCATGTTGTATTGCCTCATTGTGTAAGTAGCGTTCTATTAATTTTGTATTTTTTCTTATATAATGCATGTTAATTTAAAATTTTAATTGTAAATTAACTTTTTGTTTTTGAAAAGAGTGTCCATGGAGTTTCTTGCTGGTCTCTTCTCCATAGGACCTACCCCCTTTGGAACCGTGCGCCTAGAATCTCGACTTTTTAAAAGTGCCTGAAAAGGCCTACTTGAAATAAAAAAATAAAATACTTTGACTTTGATTAATTGTGATGAGAAAGATATGCAAAAATACAGATAAATCAAATTTACTTATTTATAATAATAATTGCACATGCTTATATAAGTAACGAATATACAAAGTTAGCATGTTTCTATATGAAGAAGAAAGATAAAATAGGAAAGTATAGTAAGGTACAAACTTAGAAAAACTTCAGAAACTTTCAAAAATTAAACTTGGAAAGAAAACTAAATAACTAATAACTAACTAAACCAAGATTGAATACCCGTAATAAATTATAAATGAGAAAATGGCCAACAGACAAAAAATTAAATGAAGCGTATACGTTGACATGATTTCTATTTAATAATAAATTATTACTCAAGCCATAAGAACAACTTCAAATAAACCCATGAAGTAGTTACTAACAACAAAATAAAATATACTTACTAACTAAGCGCACAAACTGTAACTCAATAATCCGAAGTCATAAATGTTCACGCGAGCGTTAAGATGAGGTGTTAACTGATCTAGTTTGAACTTTAACTAAAGCAGGTGCTGCAAAGTACAAAGTTGTTGGTACAAGCAATCAAATTGCAGTACCACGCTTAGGTGCGTTCTAATTAGTTGATCATTTAGGAATATTAAAACTCCTCAATTTGTTAACGCTATATGCATTAAAAGAAAAGCAGTAATGATATCTTGTTTATGTGTACTAGTTTCATTTAAAACACGCTTTCGTTATACTATTCTGTCGCGCTGTGTGACAGGAAAGACATTATTTCGTGGAACCTTTTCCAAGACAGTCAATGTTGGCATTGGAAGTTATTACATTTAATAACAGTACGATCCCAATTTATGAAATTTCATAGGGCCAGAATAAGATCATAAGTTACGTTCAAGGGTCTCAAAGATTCAACCTCAAATACGGATCAAGACTATGAAATGTGACAATTTATGCATTTATTTAAATATTTGCAATAACGAATATTACCCTAGACCCGCAAAATCTAAGATTAATAAGAGAAATGGCGAACTGTTAACAAGACTAGTCACCAGACTCTTAAATTAAGAATTTGTTTTCAAACATAATATAGATTCCACAAATTCCACAAGGAACCCGTTTGGATCATATTTACTTATTAATGAATGAAATGCAAGGTTCAAGGGAGAACAATGACAACAATAATGATTAATTATGTCGTCGTAAATAGTTAATAAATAATTATTTATTAACTATTATTAGAAATTTGTTGCACACTATAACATAATAGGCAATAGGCTGAAAACTCCTAATTTAGAAATTACTGGCAATGAATAGAAAATTCTAGGTACCAATTTGATCTGATTTCACTACATTACTTCGAAACACGTTTTATCAAAATATTAATATTATTAAAAAAAAGGTTTTTTGTACTTTTCCTATGTTCGGTCGGAAGAACCTTCAAATGTTTGGTATCAATAGCGACATTCACAACATTAATACTAGAAATAAACACAAAATAGTGGTGCCAAAATTTAGATTGACTTAAACGAATAAATCATTTCTAGGACACGGTGTACGCTTCTATACCAAGCAACCGAAAACTGTAACCAATCTTACCGGTAAGAAGTTTACAACCCACGTTAAATCTGTTCTCACAAAGAAGGCTTATTATAGGATCAAAGACTATGTTGACGATAGAGACGTGTGGCGCTAACTATCTTCTGCACATGTGGCTTTCCTGGTTATTCATTGTATCTACCAGTTCTATTTTACATAAGATTCGCTTCACATGTCTTGACATTCTTGTTATTTCATTATTTTGTATTATTTTTTTCTGTTTTATCGGCTTTGAACTGTTTATGCCGTTTTTAATTTTTATTCGAATCACTTGTACAACTCATATTGTATTATCTCATTATGTAAGTAACGTTTTAAAAAGTTTGTATTTTTCTTATATAATGCATGTTAATTTAAGATTTTTAATTGTAAATTTAGTTTCTATTTTTTGAAAAAAGTATCCATGGAGTTTCTTGCCGGGCTCTTCTCCATAGGACCTACCCGTTAGAACCGTGCGCCTAGCTAGAGTCTCGACTTTTTTAAAAGTGCCTGTAAAGGCCAAGTTGAAATAAAAAAAAACTTTGACTGTGTAACGCAATAGCAACTTTCTTTGACTTTGTCAAGAATGATTATTGAAATACGTTGCCTAAAGAAAATATACAAAAGTATCAATAATCACGTTATGAAATAAACCTTACCAACAATTCCATGTGTTCCTATATCACTTTCATACCGTTATATTTACGCGCACGGATTAAAAAAGGTTTCCATCATACGAGCATGATATTATTATTCCTCACAGTTCCTCAGAACTTAGGGTGAAGCTATTACTCATCTTTTTCCCGCGTCGAGGGCTCGTTTTTATTGCTAGACGTGAAAAATACCAGAAATTTCATCCGGTCCGCTCAAAGTGGCCGGATTAATTCAGAAGGCACTTATTTCAAATTGGATTTCGCTCGAGCCCGCGACTTTGGCGTCTGCCGCGCTTCGCCTTCATTTCCTTTTAATAGTGTCCGACTTGTTCTCTCTATTGGTCTCCTTTCGACGTCAATTATATTCCAATTGATTGGCACAAAACCTTTCTTAAACTAAATTTATGAATTTATTCACAGAAACGAAATATGGAGATATGATATATTGTAAATAAATGTAGTAGACTTATGTTGAATTCACGCTTATAAACTGCAAACTGGATAAACAATTATTCACGTGTGAAGAATTCCTTCTATATTGATTGATGTATTTTACTGATAATATCGAATCCGTCCATTCGAGTAACACTAAATTGTTGAGTGATACGAACATCGGTTAATCTTATGTCTAAGTCAGTGGACCGCAATGGTTAACTATAGCCAAGGGCGTGAAGGGTAATCAGTCAAAAGATATGGTTCTCTCCCAATCTATCAGTCTAATAATGTATCTACCCCTCTTTATTGGCATCACACAAAACATACTGAATAGCTGAAAGTACAAAGTAACATTAATATCAATATCATTTTTGTAAACTTCAATGAAAGCTGTACAATTTAAAAAAAAATTGCATTCAATAAATTGGTCTATCTTCAAACAATAATAATATCCATACACGTAATAAAAGTACACACTATGTCGTTCGTAAGCTTGGCTCATCTCATAAAGTATGTCAAGAACGTTGACCTCAGTCCTATAAGGGTGCTCTTTAAAACAACACGCTTTACCTAAGGTAAAGATAAATAGCGCTTCTGTTTATTCAAGTGCTCGTAGGTGGCACTTGAAGGAGCGAATACATTAACTTTTCATTGCATTTCAACATAAATTCGACTTCTTCGAGCCGGGAGGCTCTTGACCAAGTAAATTGACTGCTACAGGATACACAAGTGGATGGTTACAATGCGTTACTAAGTCTGGCTACGCCTTTGTTTTGTCCAAACATGTTTCAATTGTTACTGCATGTAAATGTTGTTCTCGATTACCATTAAAAGCAAGCACAGTTACAACAACGATGTTGAAAGCCAAGCCTCCAATACTGTAAACGTTAATTGGACGTGAAATAAGACACAACTTGAACCGACTCATTAAATTGTCATACTAGAGGACCAACGGATATTTCGAAATTTTTGCCTCTAGCTAATTGATAGCTAGTTAATATTTCTGTGTTGTTCCAAAAAGGTAATGTAATTTTAACATCGCAAAGTCACAATTACTACGGACACTACGTATTTTATAGAGTTGTCATTTGTTCATGCAGTTAATTTTAAGTCGCTACTGATTAAAATAGTTCGTACAATGTAGTTGTTATAACGTTTTAATATTCTGGTCTAAATCTGTTCCATTTGACATAATCAGAGCAGAGCATTAAATAGATTTTAGTTTTAAAACAACATTGTTTCGGAACTTTTGTTAGTAACGAGCAACATTAATTTCTAAGTGTTATTTTAAAATCGTCTGTTTACGGAGACGAAATGTTGTTTATCTGTATTATGGTATAAAATAGTTAACGTATATTGTTAAATTCAATTTGAAATGATGATTTTATAATCAATTTTACATATCCTATTTTTTATTATACTAAGCTGGCGCCTTCGATGATGCATTATTAATAATAAAATTTCATATTGACGTTGTATAAATTAGTAATAGCTGTTTTCAGATCGACCTAAAGATTTGAATTCCTTGATAATTTGATACCTATCTTTAATTAATGATACTAGTCGTAGACTATTAAATATTATTGTTGGATTAATATTCATCGTTGTTTATTCTTTGTTTCCAGTGCATCTTCGGAGCGCACTGCGTACACCTGGCTGCCAGATACCAGGATTGAATTTTGCTCACCGTACAGCCGGCGAAAGAGCTCTAACTCTACCGTCTACGAGAGCGACTGATGGTACGAGGGCTTCGACCAACTCGAAGAAGCTTTGCTTTGATCACAGACACTTAAAGTGCGAAACCCTGTACTATGAAACTCGTGAGTGACGTCAAGAATAAACTTGACTAGTATATTTTGTCGTTGTGCACCGTATTTCCTATAAATAACTTTTTTGTGTTATTGTTTATCGTTATAAGATTTAGTCATGTATATACATAGTTATAGTTTTTTTTTTATATTGTAAAGTTATTATCTTGATAACAATTTGTGTGCCATCCATTATGTAGTTAGATTCCGGGCATTATTGTAAATCTATAAGTAAAAAAGATATTTTTTTGCGTTCTAAAAGTCAAATCCAACAATATGAACTTGCGCAATATAAATAAATTATCAAAAAGTAATTAAAAAAGGTACGACCTTTGTATTAATGTAGCTTTTACTAAAATCTTAGTTTGCTTAAGTGGCTGTTTCAATATTGCCAATCGATATCCATACGATTGATTCTACGACCGATAAGAATTCTGCAAAGTTTGTCTCGCCGCAATCTTTGCGTAGTATGGAATATTTTTGCTCATAAATTTGCTAATATAATCGCGTCTCCTTCGACTGGGGCTCGATGAGAAACCGTGAAAACTTCCTCTTGCTTGCCGAAAATGAATATTTATGACAGGCAACGAGTATTGCGCCATTTATGGACAAAGTTGGAATGTTCTACTACTTATCGAATGTAACCGAATCGCGAAATTACAAATAATGGCTAAATTCCATCACAACTAGGTAATGGAACATGTTACGTAATATTTATAATTTAAGTGCAAGTGGAATTGAATTAAGAAGTTTTGTTCTCATTTTCCTTTCAATTCAGAGTTCCCTCCTATCTTCTAGTTTGAACAACCACGCTCAGGTATTCTTTCTTCATTTCTTTTCTAATCTAATTTGATTCAAATTGTCTTCTTTTCCAGCGTTTAATATTTTCGTTGCGAAAAGAAGAACATGACGTATAAAATTTATAGTACCCATTGGTATTATCATCATGTTAAGCTACACCTAAATTCAACTTTGTCGACAAGTCTCTCACTAAAATTATCTAATTACTATAAGTATTTCTATATCTACAAAATACGAATTTTCATAAATGTAACTGTATTGTTAAGGTACAATTTCATGTAAAACTTTGTTTTAAGATACGACACCATCGATTGTTACTATTGATAGTGATTACAATGTAAAGGTAGATAGGTAATTGAGATTTGCTGTGATTTATTTATTACTTAAACAAGTATTTGCATTTATTTCGTAACGTTTGCTAAATTAAGTAATTAGGTATAAAAGTATGACGTAAGATTTATTTTTATAACGTAGATGTCCCAGGTTTCATAACACACGATCCATTGTATTTAATAATTGTACAAAATATTCTTTATTATGTAAATATTCTAAACTAGTAATAAATATTGGCTTTTAAGAATCTTGGTTTTAGTAATTGGTGAGTTGTTTTTTTTATCATGGAATGATAAATAAAATTGGCATGGCAATTAGGAGTTGGTGTATAGAAGATATACATTATGTCGAGTTATTATTAGTATACTAACAAGGATGTGTACAGCTACATTTCTTAGGTATAAATTATCGTTTATAGTTATTACTTTTATAAGCCTGGGAATTATCTATTCCTTTGTTATTTTCTCCTCTCTTCTGTATACATCCTTGAGAAACATAACGTCGTTGTTATATTTTTATATCGATAGCTGTATTTTATCTTCTCAAACAATATTAGCTCTAAAGTCTGTCTTAACTATATTACTTGTTATACTATAAGGTCTACATACTCATCGATTTAGTTAACATGCGACAAAATCAGACGGCTTAAAGCTAGATGTTAGCAGTCACTTAAATCAAAGCAATAAACTGTTCTACGTTCACAACGCACATAAAATAGCAGTGATATGCTAGACTCCAGTAGTTTGAATGTTTTGCGAATAAACTCCAATGTGCAGTGTAGTTTGGCTAAATGGGGCTATACGGCATCGTGCCCTGGCCCTACTCCAAACGTTGGTGATTCTCGCGTTGATACTGTTTGCGGCTCACTTCATATCATTAAGACAAGGGTTTATAAGTATTTTGAATTTTATACTACTATCTGAAACAAGATATTTTTAACATTTTTTTCCAAAAAAAAATGTATATCAATTAGTGGGTTAAATAATTCTTTGAATTAGGTAGCCAAACACAAATGCACAGTGGATTTCATTTGCAACAATAATTTAGATACAATCTAAAATTTAGAAGTTATCATTACTAAGCATAGTTCAAAAGGTAAACATAAAAACTTTTGATATTGTCGCGATCTTCTTCTACATTTTGTATATAACTACGTAAAGCACAATTTATACTGTAACTTATTCGTAATAATTTATTTTACCTCTTAATACTGATCGGTTAATTTGTATCGAATGATTTCATACGAAACTCTGTATTTATTGAACGAGTCGTATCATTTTAAAATAAAATCAGATAATTATATCCCTGAAATTATTGTATTATTGCCTACCTGAATATTCTCCACATAATTTCGCCAATCCGATTGCGGCTTCATATCCCCATAACACTTTAAATTTAATACCGTCATTGGCTTGATGTTGCTATACAATGCCGTTACGCAGAGTACAAAACTATAATTCCCAAAGGAAACTAATCAAGTGTGGTATAAATTCATGACCAACCACAGAGCATAGGATTACAGCACTAATTAGCGTGACTTCCTTCGCAATTCTGTTTCATTCGAAACGCAGACCTCGTTAATCTTTCCCGTGCTTAACTAGATGCGTAAAGCAGAAAGTGTTTTCCAACCAAGTCACACAATTAAGCACTGTGTCTTTATTTTGAATTTTTTCAAATTGGTTTTTATTGTGTTAAACACAGCGCTGCCAGCGGCGTCTTAAATCGGAATTGGGTAAGTTTTTGTGATTTGCCATACAAGGCGCAAGTTCGGAACGAATCGATCTACGTGTTTCGTATTACAGAAGCTTTGATTCGGTGGATAGAATAGGTTTATGTTATATGTCATAAGCACTTCATTTAAGCTTTTTGAATTAGACACTAATAAAAAACGGTTGGTGGCAATTTTGAAATCAAGGAATTAAAAACCCACCAATAAAAAACTTTATTTATTATTCGAAAAGTAAGTATGATACCTAATGATTTTGAAATATATTATCTGTTATATATTTACACAGTCTTGTTTGTTTGTTGTTCTTTGTTTTTCAGTTTTAAATTTAAATATTAGATTTTTATAAAACAGAACCTATAAAAAAAAAACTAGTAGTCGAAATAATTTAATTTAATTTTCAATTTTGAAATAATTCCATAGTTACACATAATTTGTAAACACGTTAAACTTAAATGTAGGTCACACCGTGTGCAACATCAGCTCAACATCTCACCAATTCGCCTAGTTCGTCTAATTGAAAGCTTGTCAACATCTCGCATAAAGCGTTTCAATCGTAAGCGTCATGGTCACGAAGCGTATTGAAAAGTTCCACCTGAGTTTATTTGAGTTATTCGATTACGCGCAGTCCAACTCAGGAAGTCTGAAGGTGGCATTAATTCTGAGGATTTTGTTTAGACACCCGTAAACTGGTTACGTGTCTAGATCGATAAATGTTATATAAGTAGAGTTTTATTTCAAAAGATTGTTAGAGAGTCTAACTTTCGTTTGAATTCATTTATATATATATTTAATTTAAGTTTAAATTAAGTCTGACTGCTTCATTGGTCTAAATGGTCGTAAGCGTAGCTGTTGAGTATGACATCCTGGGTTCGATTCCCACGTCGAACTAAGTCTTATTGGGTTTGTCTGATAGAAAATTTTCAGTGGCAGGACGTGTGTCCAGTGCATGGCAATAAGATCGCCCCTTATTACACACGACTCAATAACAGCATTCTTCTTTGATTATGTTATGTAATACATAGAAGTCTAATCGATAGTTTGGATAAAATTACCAAAACATGCTTATTAACGATGGCTTCTCGACATGCTTAATTTAAACACAGGAGCCATAATGAAACTGTTAATACAGTAGCTACTAATGAGTTTAGTAAACTTTTTAGTGTCGATGACACTTAGAACATTATTAGATGTTTCACTCCGGAAATGATTAGAAAGTTCGGGAAACTTAGCGTATTAATTATCAATTTCCTGTGAATCTGTTTTGTTACCTTGACTACAAATAGGTTATATATTTCCTGCTGTATCGTTCGTAGCGACAGTTGATTATAGAACATAAATAGCAATAAATAGAGTAAAATATTTCTTTTTCCGCATGTCATAAAGAATTATTAGTGCCGTGTGAGCATATGATATCAAATATAATTCACAAGTAATGTTATTCAAGTACCTATGTCCAGTGGAGAGGTTATTTACGTACAGCCCAAAAATAACTGACAGATTTTCAAGAAGATTTGTTTTGGCATCCTTCTTTGCGCTAACTAAGAAGCATGTTCTTATGCCGCTATCACTAATTAATATGATGATGAAAGAACAATTACCTCAAGTGACATTTGATATACCTATATTTTCGGTTTCAATTTTCACATCATAATTAAAGTTTCAAAATTACGTATTAAACATAAACAGCCTATTATATCCGCTTATATTGTCTGAAGTATTTTTTATAGACAGCATTTAGATCAAAGAATTATAATGATGGTTTGTCGAGAACCCTAAAATCAATAGGTATAAACTAAAACCAAACAAGGTTTGCTAATTTAGGTGTTTTTATATTCCCTATAACTACCATAAAATCTGCTTCGCAACAAACTTTCTTCCATTCTGTATTCAAATGTTTTACCTTGCAATGGAAAACGACGAGATTTCTAATCACAAGTTAAAAAATATGAAGAGAATGTATCACATTGACTTAAACATCGATTAATAACACAAGCAGCGGTTACTACACGAAAATATCAGTGAATCAGTAATTTGTTAGGTTTACCTGTTACTAAAGATAAAGGAAGATAAAATTCCAAACAGTAGTATGGTAGGTGCATTCAAATATTTGAAGAACGTGAGACATCTTTCTTGATAGCATTTCAGTACTTAAGAGTAACCGTATCCAGTGTCATACAATAAAAGTAGAGTACGTAACTTATTTACATACTTATGCGCTTCAAAAATGCTTAACAGTAGTATGTTAGATGTTTGATCGATCAGACCTACCAGGGTTACGAACGTTAGAAACCAATTCTCACGCCAAAGTCAATAACTCGAAAATTTTGTAAACAAATTTCAACAATAGAGTAGCGTGTGGATCTTCATTTCATAATCGATTCGTGTGCAAGCGATTTAAAACCTTCACGCCTAGAAATAAGGTCGCTGGTTATAACAAACATTGCATTAAAATTTCTGGCTACCACATCGTATTGACTTTGCCTTTGTAAACACTAATAGGAAATTCAAAAGTGGGAACCAGTTGAGATGAAACAGTGAATATGTTAATTTTGTTAATAGAATGTCTGCGGGGAGGAATTTTTAATTCTTTTCCATTCTCATCTAATAATGTTGACCTTCTTGTTCTATTTGCTTACATGTAAAAACATTGAACCATAAACGAAAGATAAAAGTAATAACGACACTCCAATTGCAAACATAAAGTTTACATTTACATAAAATATAGTAAAAAGAAAATTAGACACAATGCTTCCTCTCTCCTACAATGCTGTGCTCGACGAGGCCCACGATGACCAAATTATTAGTAACATTTATCACCTAGATTAAATTGTGAAACGCAATAAATATTGAGTATTGAGTACATAAAATCCTGCTACCTATTTCGCGTCCAACCGTAAACAGAGTCATGAATTTCGCAAATCTCTGATATACATTCGGATTATCAACCCATAAGGCGCTAATCCAGTTTTTATTTTCAAGACATACGCCCACTCTCTGTATATTATGGAATTTTAAGAGACTGCTATTGAAAAGGCATTTGGCGTGAATAAAGCAGTAAATAAATATTTAACAAGTCATGTTTATTTAATCAGAACATTTCCTGCAACACTAAGAACTACAAACATTTTATCTCATAGAATATTCTCTTGCATTTTACGTATGAATTCTTATCAATACTCTGTGCAAACTACCTCGTTACATAGAATACTCATATTCAAATAGTCACTTTTCATATTATATCTCTTTAGCACTATGAGAATAGTGGTAATGTCATTTTAAATTCAAATATCTTGCAATTTCGTAAATCTGACTCCACACTTGGAAGTGACAAAATGATGCAGATCAACCCACACCGAGTGCATATTCTAAGGCTTCATAAATGGGCATGTTTCTTGAATTGTACAGTTTAATCCAATTGTGCTTAGACTGGTACTATAATTATTTGATAAATTACGCCAAGTGCGAATTGCATTGAAGAACATTATAATAAAATGGGAGATTTAAGTGGTGAATTAAACTAAGCTGCAAAAGATGGTGATTATGAAGAATTAATCAAGATACATTTACTTATTTTGTCGTTCATTTTATGCCCAGCACCTAATCAAACGTTAATCACTTTATTAATCACATTTTTTATCATTATATTTTTTAATCACACTATTATATTTTTAAATAGATAAAAGGGGTAATTTTCGCATACGAGAATCACCGCCAAAAACCTTCGAGATGTTCATGTAAATAAGGCGTAAGGAATTCAGGCCGTTGAATTAATTTTATTTTATACAAAGTCTAACTAGAATGCAGTTTTCTTTTACTTACGAAGCATTGCTCTCTATAATACTATCTTCAACGTACGCTGAAACATTATCTTATATTCACACTTTAATAAACGTTCCTATCAGTATGAACTTAACGAACGCTTTTGAGACTCGACTGTAAAAGGTGCATAAAGGTCCACTTGGACCACAAGCAGTACTAACAACCCTAGGATACGTCACAACGCCCATTGCCACCTGATGGTGATAGTCGTTAAATGCGTGCCATTGCCGGCGCCCGCGCATTCACTGGAATAATCAAAAGATAAATCACTTCGCAAGGAGATATTGGTAGAGATTAAAGTGTGTTGTATGTTTGTTCCATTCAATGTTATTTCTAAGTAAGTTACAGACATATTCGTATTTAAGTCAGCACTGTTTTTTTTTTTTTTTTTATCTTAGAAGTATAAATTAGAGGAGCTAAGTAACGAAATTTTTTTAAGTACCTATTACAATAAATGTGCCGATACATTTGCGGACGAAATAATTATCGAGATGACTCCGTCAAATCAAGTATTGGGAAATATTGTCACCGTATTTGTCAAATGGGCTGTTATGATAAAAAGTATCTGCGCTAATAACGACATGTTTTTAACTATAAATAATAATACTTCTCCATCCTCTTCTTATCCATAAGTCACCTTTTATTTATTGGTGAAAGCCTCACAACCAATAACTATACCATCATGGCCCAATAAAATTTCATATCATAATTCTCAATACTAACTCCAAGCACAACCCCCGAACAAAGTCTAGTCTTGTCTAAACGCCAGCCGTACGTTCCGCCCACACTGCATTGTATGTAAAATTGTGTGCACATGTTCGTGGAGCCTCGTTGTAACTCGATCGCGCTTACATGGCTTGGGACGTACCGTTTTTGGTTAGGCCAGTTCATTGATTCTACGTCTTTAATGCATTGGAGGTTTGTATGACAACGACTCATTGTCTTTATTTTCCTTGACACGTTACCTCGTGCTTTAGTTGTTTTAGTTACATAAAATTTATTTCTTCTGCAAATGGAGGTACAAAATAGGCTTTATTGAAACCATGCTTAGAGTTTTTAATGATTACTCAAATTATATCATTTATATTATCGAGCTTGGCTTTTTTGACTTGACTTTTAACCATACCCATCTAGGGTTATGTATTTCGATGCGCTGAATCCGTATTTGAGGTAGGTTTAAACGGTACATCCTCAAAATTTTGAGTAAATTGCAAAAAACCGCTAAAAATCGCTAAGAATAACAAAAAAAAAATGCTGTTATGCAAGCTAGAATTTTTTTACGAACTAGATCAAGTATGTTTTAGTGTATTTCGATGCGCTGAATCCAAATCACAAAGACCCTCCAAAGTTAGAGTAAATTTCGGATAACCGCTGAAAATTGCTAAAAAAATCGTGAAAAATTGCAATTATGCAAACGAAAAAAAGACATTAGATTTTTTCTTTAGCTTATTTCTATTTTTAGCAATTTTTTGCGGTTTTTTGCAATTTACTCAAAATTTTGATGGTGTACCGGTTAAACCGAGCTCAAATTCGGATTCAGCGCCTCGAAATACATAACCCCAGATGGGTCTGGTCAAAAGTACTGACCACTTTTTCTTTTTTGTGTGCCAGTGTTATTTAACCCTTGTGCTATGATTACTGTATTTTACTGACGTATAGTATCAAAGGGTTCCATAAATATCTTTTGAAATCTTTGAAAGCCAAATTGAATATTATTATCGTAAGACTGCAACAGACTGTGCTCGAAGGTTTAAGTAAATATTTTCATAATTTCGTAATAAATATGTTCCGATTTTGATGTCATCCTTAAATATTCCAGTTCTTTTAAACTGATCGTAAATGTCAATATTGTTGATAATAATAAAAAATCGATATCGATATCGATTCCGATAAAAAATATTAAAGAGTCGTAAATGTGAAAAAAGTTTGAGGATATCTAATTTGGATCAAATAAAATGTTCGAGGCTGTTTTATTTACTGTTAAAAAGAACAATTTTAGATAAAGTGTATATAACATGAGAAAAATCTAAACAAGTATGTGATTGCCGTTAATAGATTTTTAGTGGTTTATTTTATGATCAATGAAATGGCATTAAACGTTTCATTGATTGTGATCGAGCCCTGCCTTTTAGTGTTGATACAATTTTAATGGAAGTCTTATGAACGAATTGCATAACTAAATATCTTTTACTCATAAACATAAAACATATATCTCGACTTAGAGTTTTTTAGCACATTGACTAAAATCTAGTATACGAGCTATTTTCTATGCATTTACTTTTAGTATTTTTTACGACTACCAGATAAAGGGCTGATAATATATTTTTCTCCAACTCAGATTAGCGTGGAAACTTATATTTCTTATCGAAAAGCCGTAATGCAAGTGATAAAAGCTTATCTTCAACTTCGGTTTTCCACTTACACTTACTTTTAAAAGCAATAGACATTATTCCCTTATCACATAACATAAGTTGGTGGCGTTTTGAATCTTTAACGTTGTGAACCGTCCAATGGCGAAGTTTAGAAGTATTGTTGCACTTACCAAGTAGGGAAAGTATGAAATAGTGCTCTTCTTCGGTGTACCGGATGTACTGCGGTGCTTTATACTGATAGCCGCATATTTCATATTGTGTATTGTTACTTCCCCGATACAAATATGGGAAAGTTTTGAAAACATCACTTATGTTAGTTGTGTTGTGTGAAATTAGTTTGATAGTTCAGAATGTTGTAGCATACTTTAAGGTTGTTTGTTGTATTAACTAGCTCCGTTGCACCGAATAAAGGAAACAAAATTAATGTTTAAATGGTGTGTAAGTTCTTCACGACTTACAAGGAAAACTAAAATGCATTTCGTGTAGATTTTTTAAGTAAAATTCAAGTCTGTGATAAAAACGGGTAGAGAGTTCACCGACGTAACCCTTTGCCACACAAAAACTATAAACTTTTTAGTACCTCAAATGAGAAAAGGTTTCCCGTGTGTTTTATGTAAATAGATAAGGAAAACTACAGAACCGTCTCGACATCTGCTCTAACATTATCGTGTTGATACAATCGTATCAAAAAAGATGACATGACAAAGGCAGCGCAACTTAACGGTGTCAGAGGTGAACTTCGTGTATAGGTAAACAGTTTTCAAACTAAATGCCATTACCATATCAAATACATTCTAAACGTAAAATAAGCATTAACATACTCCATCTCGCTCTAAAGCTATATGTTAGAGAAGAAGAGTAAGATTCATTGATGCGAGTAATGCATACATTTGCATACCGATGTGCGGAGCGTGTGCGATTTGCATACAAGTGCGCGAGTGACAGATTTCGGTCACATCAATGTTGATTCCCGTACTAACGATTTTAGAGACAAGAAAGCTGAAGTCATACTCTTATTTTGATTTTTTAGGCGCGCCGAAGGGCTTTGGGAGGATGAAAGTCACACGTCCTGTGGTTGTGCCAACGAACAAAGATACACCAAGAGAGTCAGTCTGTTCGACCTTAACAGTGACGTAGTGGCAACCGTCCAATACGCTTTGAACTTTATCTTCTTCAATTTATCGGAATTATGAGCTTTAAGAAAAAGAAAAGATTAAGTACCGCTATTCGTATTTTTTTTCCTATCCAGCATTGTGATGGGACGTAACAAAAATTATTAATGAGCTTTCAGAAATAGCCAAGATTTCTTTATAGAACGTGTTTTCATCACGAAAAATTAACTCAATTCTTAGAAGCAGCTGACTGAAATGGAAATCTATCGACGAAAAATTTTGACAAAAGACTATGATTAAAATCTGAGCTCAATTGATTGATGAAATTCAGTTGACATCTTAAGATTTTTCTAATAAGAATATTTGGAACATCGCAAAAATGTTAAGAATGATCTTTATGAAATATGAAAATTAATTTTAGACATAATTAATTACTACTTTGATTTTCATTTCAAATTATAGTCGATAAAAGACTAAGAACTTAGATTATTTTATTTTTTTCACTAACGCTTCTCCCAGAATATCATAATTCAGCGCAACGTGTCGCGGGTTCGATCCCTGCACGTAACAAATATTTGTATGGCCTAGGTACCGATTTTATCGGGTTTGGGTGTATGGATGGTATATGTGAGATATATGTTTGTCAATTGTTTCCGACACATAAAAAATTATATGAGTTGTATGTTCATCCCGAATGTGCCATATTCTAACGAGAAGTATTTCGGCTATAAGAATTCAAAGTTTACTCCTTGTTTTGGTGGAAATAATTAATCGAATAATATAATATTGTTTGGTCTTATTATTCCCAATGTGAGAAAGCAAGTCGCATCTTTCGATTTCTATTCGAGTTGCCTATTAGTAATCGGAACAAATAGTAGCACGCCAGCCGGGCGGCCCCAGGTCACGCATCAGTCATACGATGGCAGCCTCGTACGTCATGTGTCAAAACTCTAACGTTATGGTTTAATGGATTATTGAATACGCCCGTTTTCAATCAACAAACGGACGATTTTTTGCGGTGAATCGTGTCACTAAATTTAAGTTCCATGATTTGTTGTCTCGGCTAGTGTGGGCGGTGTGTTATGCTTAATTGCTTTGATTGATGCCTCATTCAATATTTATCTGAGTACCTACGGCAATTTGAATAATAGTTCATCACTGGATAAAGGTAAAACTGTAGTAGATACGGGCACAAACAAACTGATATAATAGTTATACTCGTATAATGATATACGGGGTGAACGACAATTCGACCTATTTCTTGTAAGGTTATTCTAGAGTCAATTTGTAACTGGTAGAATATTAGTATTTTAGGCATTATTTTGATAGTACAGTGTTCAAACATTCTTCAGCTTTAGAAAAGTGTCAATTGCAACTAGATTTCTAGAACTCAGAGTTAACTAGATTTTTGACAATGACCAATTCTCGGTCCCGAGTCAGAAAATTTATAAAACATCTTAAATGTGCAATATCTCCAAATCCACTTATAACCGACGCTTGGTCTATGGTGTCAAAATTGTTGCAAATTGGCTTTAGTATATCTCCTTGTAAGAAATTTGTCAATATCTTTCACTCTGTACGTATTGAGACTGCGTGATTAGTCTAGCTAGTAGTTGTGAGCATTCAAGCTGGATTCAACTCTCCGGTAGGACAAAATGTTACTGGGTTTTTCTGAGAGAAAAATTCAGACCAGATTTTGGAATTGTATCTAGTAGTAGTTCACCGCTATTACGTCGAACTTGATTGGAGAATTTTGTGTATATAACAGGACAACTCTGCTTAATCGTTTTGGAAATACAAGCAATTTGTATCTATGTATGATGTATGAATGCATCTGTTCATATTTGGCTTCCAGCCAGGTTTTATCACCACAGCGTTGAATCCTTGGGAGATGGTAATTAAGCTGTCGAAATCAGATATTCAATGTGAATGGGCTGAATTGTATCTATTACTCAGTCTGTTAGCTGTACCTCTGTATATCTCTCATACGACTCATGCTACTTAATTTACTCGTATATGAAAATGCCGTGTTGTTTTGGTGAATGATATTAGAATGTACTGACATGGCTCATTGATCTGGTTGTCGCAAGCGCGGAAGATCCTGGGCGAGTTTCCCGGGTCGGGTAGAGTGTTATTAGGTTTTCTCTATTGAAAATTTCAGTAGTAGCACGGAGTCTGGAACTGCGATCGATAGATGGCAATAGGCTCACCCGATTAGTATAGAGCGAGCCTATTACACGGGATTAATTAATGGCATCGACGAACGTGGTTGTACAATAGTACAACTCTGTCTAACTATTCAAGGAATACACACGTGATATTATGGTGTTATGTTAAGTGAATTACGTAAACAGCGGTACTTGATCAGCCGTGGGTAGACTCACATTGTGGATAAAGGATATGAATAAATAGGAAACTGTCAGTAATTATCATTGAGTTACCATCCTAATCCATTAGAATGCAATTTAAGTGCTTTTACTTAATCTCCAAAAGGAATAAAATTGGCGTACTTACGATCAGTTAAACCTTTAAAACAAAGAACAAAATATGTACTTTAAAACAAACCTTACTTGATAAAAGCTTTACGCACACATGCACGTATTTGCATTCCATTTAAGACATAACCACAATGTTGCAATGTTGTCTAAGGTATTTAAAGTGTTCCCCACAACAATGGAAACGACAACAGTGCTCCAGAAACGGACTTACATTATTAAAATAATAACTCCCACGTATTCGGGTATTCGCGGCTCAATCGCCTCCGATATCACGTAACCAGTCGAAGATGAGCTGCACATCTGAAGAATAAACAGATGAATCGAAGAATCGTGCACAGCTAGGGGTCAGACATTAGTGGTCGTGTTATCCAACCCACGCACGCTGCTTTATTGGTTGGAATTGCCCCTAAACGTTACCAATGAGGCGTTTGTTGTTGTATATTTACGGCACCTTCAGACTTGCATAGTAAGAGACCCGGCACCGATATAATAAAGTGGAAGATATATGGGGGTCCGGACCTCATGACTGTTGGGTAACATAACGATTTATTCAAGAAAATGGAAGTCTTTACCAAATTCAGTGAAAGAATCCCGTTTATACTCTACTTATTCACGTATTTATGTTCTACATACAAATAATAAAAACAAGATCGGTATTCAAATTACAAAACGATTTGTTTAATGTTGCCCCGTAACATGCTGGAACGTTTAGAAATGTATTTTTAACGAAATTACTTTGAAAAGAAATGTACAACAAAAGCAAAATATTGTGTTTACCAAATTCGCGTCGGTACAAGGATAAACATTAAAAATAATAACAGTATATTAAAGGAAGATTAATTTATCTCGTATTTTGTACACACATACTTTTTTCGGATAATCTGTTCAATTAACAAAAAAATACTTAAGTTTACGTTACTGATGGTAGAGGCAAAATGTCTCTTATCGAAAAGTAATTTGAAATAAAAAGAAGGTAATAGTTAGCGAATTAAATTGTTCTGTTTAAAGATGACAAATACCCTAGAGAATAAAGTAAAAAGTATATTCTTAGGACGTGACCACACTGAGTTTAAAACCAGCAAGCTGAGTATGAGAATCGAATTCTTAGGACACAATGTTGAGGACAAACCTTTACTTTGCTCGTAGGAAAATGGAGTCTCCTAAGCCTAAATTATAATTAGTCACGTAGTTTCTAAACTAATTTGTATAAATAACGAGAAACATACGAAACTGAAACTTTCCTAGAACTTTGTTGTAAGGCCTACCACGTGAAATTTGACAAGAAGCAGGGATTAGATAAACTTTACGTAAAATTATCAAGGGTTAATTTGTGCCTAAATGTGCTTGAATTAAAGCTATTGCTCAGATTTTAGGCTTCTAAACCAACGAAGTGTGATTACTCTTGGGAGCCATAGCCGTGCTATATGCTGGATTAAAATTTTTGATTAGTAATACAACAGCGAAGGTAAATTTAATTAAAATTGAAAGTGATTCACTTGCTCGTGTAGTTTTTATAAATTGAATTTTAAAGCAAACCTAGGGGACCAATTATATGCCTTTTTTATTTTACTTTTAATTCATATTTACGTAATTGGATCTTAATATACCGTACGTAGAACGTATGTATGCATCTATTACGGTAATTATCAAGGGAAAGATGATAACTGTGCCCCAATGTTTGCCTATACTCTATACATAAAAAGAGCATATTAAAATTTATTACGGAACGTTGTCGAGGCACGGTAAACAAAACCAGGGGGGGGCATGTTAATGTAAAACTATTTGATGTTCTACTCCTTTGAGCTGTATATTTGTTTATGTAGTTCACAGAATATTTTTTGAGGAACCGTCCTTTATTAGGAACTCCTTCTGTGGGTTCGAGTCGATGTTTGCACAATTTAGTGTGTTTATTATTCTCGCAGAGTGCGCGTGCGAATAGGGATGTAAAGTACGTTACGATGATGCGGATCAAATTTAAGTTTGCTATTTGGTTGGTAGGGAAAAGCGGATGAGATGATGGATGAGAGTGGATGAGTGGATAGATTTGTATATATATTATATTATTCAGACTGAACGGACAGTTTAACATACATAGCATCATGCTGGTATTCCCCGAAGGGTTAGGCAGAGGTATAATTTTATTTATTGTACACCAAAAATTCGCCACAGAGGCCTATAGCCTATAGCATCTACCGGCCATAATTCCAAACTCCAACCTGTTACTAAGAATTTTCTAACAGAAAAACCCAAACAATGCTGCCAGACCCGGAGATCGAACCCGACCCTAATGCTAGACAATCGCGCTTGCGACCGCTACACCAATGAAACAGTGACAACTTATTTTTATTATTATGTTCAAAGTCGCTCATCGACAAACACCAGATCACTACCCTAACTTAACACATCGCAATTATTAAGACAGACTGGTGGTGGATTCACATCGCTCCCCAGTTGGTTCGTGTTTACATTGCCGTTACCATGGTTACTTTGTTTACTAATTGTCCTCCGGTGCGATAGCTACACGGATTCGGAGGTGGATCCGAAAATCCGGGAAGGCAAATAGCACAAGGTTTCCGAATATTCCGGTGTTCAATGAAACGGAGCGTATTTCGCAGCCCGTCTAATATGTCTGCTAGCAGTTTTGTGACATCTAACAGAAATAGGTGGATAGAGTTTTCAGTTTTATGTGAATTCGGTTGTTTTATTCACGTTTTTTGTGTTGGATAGATAGGTATATAAGCATAAAAGGCTCACTATCAAAAATTGATGAGTATTAATTATACATTCAGGTTTCACCTTTAGAGAAATTTGTCCAAACAAATTATGTCAAACAAATTATTTCAGACGGAAAAATAATTAAAAAACCTACGTGCAGGTGTCTCATAAGTTTGATAAAGTATAGATGGATTTCGAAGAACAAAATCCGTTCCATTGCCTAAACCTGACCATTGCTGATCCCTTAAAAAAACCTGTATATTTTAATTTGAAACAAATGCCTACTCGTATTCAATGAATGAAATTTTAATACACACAACTTAATTACAGCCACGAGGAGTCCCTCAAGTCTATTCAATTCAGAGTTTGCACTAATTATCTGCGTATGCATCGAACTGCCGACGGCTTTTTCAAACCGGGACTTAATTTTCGCGACAGTCCGTCCAATGTCGATGTGTCAGTCGTGATGCGCCGTGACGTTCGGCCGCTTTGATCTGCCAGCGGCCTGCAGCAAAGAGGATAAGTACGGTATAAAAAAAGTTTAATTTATTTTTCACTGCTGCTATTTATTTTTAAAATAATTTCGGCTGTAAATGTGAGGTGAGACTGTAGGAAATTTATATTTTGAGTTTTATAGTCAGAAACGCAATAAAAATTTGTTTCCCGTTTCGCCAATTTTAGTCCAGTATAGTAGTAATAGTTACAGGTAGGTTACCTAGTTCTCTACTAAAACAGTTTTCCTTTTATTTATATTGCTTGGGGTCCATCCTAAATCTCAAGCCTTAAAAACAAAACATATCATCGTTTAGTTAAAGGATGCGCAATATTAACCTTACAAACATTTATTGCTACTGCATCTTTCAATTATAGCCTTTGCAGTATTCGCACAACGCCCACATGAAATATCCGAGTTAAATTTGTGAATAACACGCCTTGGCATTCGGTGTGCTCGTTACGAAAGAATGTCCAAAACGCCTCAGCCGTCTGGGCGACGAAATGCAATAATTGAAGGAAAAACTCACTGAAATATTGTGTAATTATATTTGGACTCTGACAATTTATCTGGATGAGCAAAAACTTATCTGGTGTAAAGATTGACAGAGCATTGGCGTCATTTCGCCTTTTCTTTGGATGCGACGCCGACTGGCCTGCCTACATAGTTATCAGACCAGTCTGTGGTATGTTTTTACGCTTCTAGATATTTATTTATATTCGTACCTTGTTTGTTATTTTGAAATCTAACCTCTTTTATCTTTACGCTATTCTTATCAACAGCTTGCAGTTTTAATATTCTTGTATTGCATTACTTTGAATGTTGACTATAGAAGCATCTCTTTCACCCCGACACAGTAGTGACAATTGCAGGCTTAAGTCTTTTTTCATTCAAACCATTATTATAATTGATACTTATACTAACTATACAGAAAATAATATGGCATATAATGTTTACCTATGAACTGTTGTTAAACCCAACTTTAGGAGTTGGTTATCAAGCTGCTATACTGTTACAAAACGGAAAACAATGTTTACAAAGCCCCAAAGTTCTTACGCAACTATTATCACATGAAGCGAATTCCCACAATGCCAACGTATCAACTTTCGTCACACAAACTACAACTATCATGTTTTCCTACAACTTTCGGAACTTGAACAGTAAAAAGCTTGATTAATTGCCCCTTTAAATCGTATGTAAGCGGTGTTTTGTCAAGAAGGCGACTAGGTACAAGTAGTGACACGTTTCATGCGTCAAATGTTTGGAGAAACACGGACGCCCACCGGTTGCGAGCGCGCACCGAGTCCATTTGAGCAATAAAATTTCTAAATCAGATAATAAAAAATTTACATTATTGACAATGTCCCATACGATGTGTAGATAATGTTTATAGTATACGCAAGTGAGTCTTAGCAAGAAGTTATAATATAAAACGTCTATATTTTATAGTCGCTTCAAAAACGGATCATTCTGTGCCTTTATTCTTAATAAAGGCACATATATTTTGATATTGACACGTGCAAATTAACTGAAATACTTTTAGTTATTTCAACCAACTTATTTTTAAAAGAAATAAATTGTAATATAATTATTGTATAGTAATTTTAGTGACTTAATAATACTTAGGTACAAAAAGTATTAATGACTTAACTAAAAGGTCTAAACGAATTTAATCAATCTTAACTTTTCTTCTAAAAAATTTCCTTGTACTACAGTGTACAACACTTTGTATTTAGTCGAATTCCTTAATAGTAAAATCCAATATGTTTAACGGTGAGAATATTGTAATTTATTTATTAAACACCAGCATGTTGCCTAAAATGGCCACTCTGGGGAATTTAATTGAAGCATTTCTTTTCTTACAAATGTCGGTATTTTAGGTAGTTCATAGGAACGTAATTTGAGTTGCACCATTATCTGAATCTTAAATAAATATCTGAAAAAAATTCTAAGAAAAGTACGTCATTTTGATCGTATACTAAATTTACTATATCAAAGAAAACAAGTCTTGTACCTAGATATATAGGTTACTCGTGTTTCTTGCTGATAATATTTGTACATGAAACAACATAACCTAAAAAAACCATACAATAGCCTATCCGAGGAATTCTGGTTCTATTCACCTAATCAATAACTAATGAAAGTAGCCCTTAATAAAATGCTCGCTAAGCATTAATTTAGAGCAAATCATCGCAATAAAAACAAAATAATTTACGAACCCATTCACCGAACATATTACCCACGTTTACATAAATAAGCAAACATACTGAGAAATTTTAATAGGGTATAGATTTAGAGCCCCTTTCTCGCGATAAGCCGACGTTTGAATTAAGTCGAGACCATTGATATAAAATCTCAAGATACAAAGTTTCCAACAAGTTTTCCCCTTGTTATGATCAATGATCACATACAATAGTCACTTTTTGATGGTAAGATAAAGATAAAGATATTTATTCGCCAAGATACACATTACATACTAAGATATTATTATTCCAGGCACATTATACGATTTACTTAATTCTATGTTACATTAAACTTATCTATTACATTACACATTTGATTATGTAAAGAATCCCGTCGTATTTCAGTGTCGTCACATTGCTTTGTACAAACTACAACCCATGTGTCTATACACACGTTAAAACAAAAGTAAACGAAATAAGCGCACAATTTATATTTCTGCGCTGTTCTAATCGGATGTTTTCTGTGTCTCCGGCAAGTGCATTATATTTTTATATCAATGGTCGAGACCCAAACATTTGCCAATTGTACTTCCTTACTTTATTATTATTCCCGTAACTGCTTCTCCAATACGAAATAGTGACGTAACTATTTTGGTGACGATATTTCCTTGCCCAATTGAACTTGAATTTATAGAGGGTCTATCCAATACTTACTGGGTAATACCGTTTTAGATAGAATTTAAGTCCTTATATTATTTGTGGACTACTTGAGTTTAACTTCAGTTGAAAACATAGACCAGGGAAGTTTGGTTGTGTATTCTATGTAATCATCTTGTTTAGATTGCAGTTTTGCATATCTCAAATTAAAAAAGAATGACATTAATTTTACGCACTACTACTGAATCTACTCGCCCTTTGTACATATCTTTTAATAAATATGTTGTATCCAATTTTTTATCGGTGTACAATAAAGAGTATTTCATTCTTTTACAATTCTACCCATTGTCCAATCAGGCGAAGCTCATAACTAAGCCATGATTTATTTACTAACACTCGGCTGAAAATTCAACTCACTTCATTCCAATTTGCGATCAATTTTTACAAATTGTTTAGCAACCTGACAGCTACTTAAACAGTAAGTTTTTTTACTGCTAAGTAAATCATCGATCTCCTAAATAGTGCACAGAATACAACATTCAAAATTCTAATATTAGAAACACGAATAGGTAATTACAAAACACGAATAATTCCAAAACACTCTACAGTGTGTCCTCTACTTACCTTTATTGTAATCCTTACCCCACATTAACGTGAAACATAGTAAATCATAGAGAAGCATTAGCATTAGCAAGCATTATGAAGTAAAGCCCCGTATCAGCGTTTACCGATGTCCCTTTACGGAAGGTCGGCGTTAGCATCAAACATCTTTAGTTAACCCAGTTTGTTGTGTTAAAATTTCTATTCGCAACCCCTACTATGAGACTGACAAACAAATATTTTACTTTTTTTTATAATTTAAAAGTGAATTCGTAGTATGTTTTGAATTGAATAACTTATGGAGAAATTGTTTATTCAATTCATATGATGCATTCACTCTTTTCTAGCACTAGAGTGCCTGAGAAGTGAGAAAAAATATCCTACTAATATTATAAATGTGAAAGTTTGTGAGGATGGATGGATATTTGTTACTCAATCACGTCAGAACGATTGAACGGTTCTGTATGAAATTTGGCACAGATATAGATTATAGTCTGGAATAGCACATAGGCTACTTTTTATCATATAAAAATGTACTGGTTCGTAAACCACGCGGGCGATGCCGTGGGCGGAAGCTAGTACATCATATGTCTACAAAGATTTCACGACAAGGCCATGAAGGCTAACCTATAAAAACGCCTCGTCTGTTGTATCATAAAAAAATTAAGATATAAATAAAATACAGGTAATCTGACCAAGGTAACTATTGTATTGATTTTAGATGTATTTATCTTATAAACGAGACTAAAAAGAAGCCCTTTATATTCTTAAGCACTTATTTTCTTAATCCCAAATCAAAATATGTGTGCTGCAACCAATAGTAGGCGCCATGAATGCTAACAGGCCGACCGCAAACGGGTCAATGGAGCCCTTTGATCCAAGCTCTCACCTGTCTTCCTTGAGTGCCCTGGTCTTTCGCAGACTAGACACTTTAGCTCTACTCAAGCCAGACTATGGGATAGAGGCGATGTTTACTTTATCTCTCCATGCAACACAATATACAGGGTGGTCTACATACAATGGAAACGTCTTACGTAAGCTAGGTTGATAGCGATGGCCTAGATTGAAAATCTTGTCGGTAACTATGCAGTTTCTTATACCATCGACTAAAAGATTTAGGGTGTGCTACATTTAGTTAATAAAAAATAAGTCCAAAAATTTATTTTCACACTTGCCTTAAAGATTCGAAATGTTGATAGTATAATAAATAAATGGTTACATAAAATATAGAGTTGGAAGGGACACATTTAAATATAAAATGCTTTTTCACGCGGCCACGTCAACATATTGAATAATTGTAACAGATGTTACATAAAATGTTATAATACTATAATAGAACGTCATAAAAATAAAAGCTTATAACTATGAATCTTGGTAATCCTGTGTGAAAGGAAAAATCATAACAGTTTGATATAATTTATTAATCACGAGTGTTATAAACGTGACTAAATTAAACACATAAAAAGCCGAACGACGTTATCGTTTTAAAGGTTTTTTTCTTTTTAATCTGAGATAAATATTTTTGTAAAAATATTTCGTGAATATGTTCAATGAGCGGCCGATAAAAAGGGGTGTTTGTATTTTGTGGGTCCGGTCCCGATTTGAATCATAATAGTGTTTGAAATTTATTTGCTCGTAAAACGGGAGTGTTACCGGGTTGGCTTGTGACAAAGGCGGTTTTATCGCGGCCGGTGAGCGATCGTAAATTTTACTTCGGCTGTCAAAACATAGTGTGCTGCGAGCCTTATTCGTGTGGAGTGCTCAGATACACATTCAGTGACTCATATTTAGTGCTTGGTATACTATATAGTCTATCCGATTTTATGTGACACAAAAATATATGTAAAATAAGATAGATCGTAAAAAATTGCCATTTCCATGTGTCCCAGGCTGAAAATAGGTAGTTCTAACATGTTTCTGACAGAAGACAACGCACTGTTTCCTATTATATGTATAGACGTTGTAGAAAAATACTTATTTTGTTTTTAACAAAATATGATGTTAGAACCGTACCTAATAAAAAAGCAATAAAAGTTTTAAGTAGCTAAAAATATTCATGTTTGAAGCAGTTGACAAGTGAAAATGATGTCGCAATAAAAACATCGTGATACCTAAACTAAACGTTTAGACTTACAAATACAGAATGATCCAATGAAACATCGATATTTTTGCATACATGGATATTTATGAACACTTTAAAAGCAATAAAATTTGACACTTCAAATTGGTTTCTTATAAACGTAAGCGGTAAATCATAAAATATGACACAACAGGTTTCATTTTAGTACAACGTTATAAGAAGAAAACGGGGCACAATAAGCAATTTGAGTTGGCGTAAAAGGGTCTGTTGTTGTCCTAATTTAGTACAATCATTATGCATATTGTATGCCTCACTTGGCTTTGTTTCTCGATAAACAGTGGTCGTTTCCCCCAAGTTTTCCCTTTTCCCGCTTTTTTATTATTAAGAGGCCGCATTTACCTGCGGATGTAAGTTCCGTCTGTACAGTCGAAACCACAAAAGGTAGCAGTTCCGCTTTTAGAACCTGTTTCTTTATATAATTTTATGGTCAAGTTCAATGTATGAACAAACATATTCTTGTTACGTTGTATGTTCCGTTTATTTATTTTGTTTAATTAATTACGAAGAACCTCTAGTCTCTTGATTCCTAATAAGATTGATCAATAATGAATTATCTGAAATTATAGCAAATTATATATGATGATTTTGAAACGAAAACATTTTGAAACATAATATTCATTATAACCAAAACAAAAGCTTTTAAACAGCAATTCATTCCAAACATCAATTGAGTTTAAAAAGTTGCTTAAACTTTTTCAACGTTTTATGTAAGATTAATGATCGTTCATTACTCAAAGCTAAACCTAAAACAAATTCTTAGTTGAAAAAACACAATAATGTTAACATTCCATTCACGCGATCGTAAACACCAAAAAGAATACAAGATGTTTTCTTCTTCCCCTAGTTAAACAAACAAATTATTCTGTTTTTGATTGTACAAAGATTCAGTAGAGCTGGGGCATCGTTCTCAATATTGTCTTGGTAATAGGCAAGACGCTTTCCCACCCATATTACGGATCCCGCCGAAATAAAATTAGCCTTAGGGTAATAAATTCAAATCACAGCCCACCATAATTTCAGCCTCCTTTTTACAAGAAGATATTCGTGGTAAAATTCTTAATTCGGTTTCGTTTTACCGTTGTGGTTGCTTCAGTTGTCATTTCTCGCTTTGTGTCTTGTGTTTCTACGCAACGGAAATGAACAGGAAAATCTACAGTGAAGGATAAAGATTTCATTTTAATTCTGGAGAAAGAAAATTAGAGATCAGATACGCTGCGTTGTAATTATTTGTTTTAATATAGTATAAATTGGTAAGTAAAAATTCCCGATCGGTACAAGTAGGGTAATAATAGGTATAAAGCAAAATTAATATGTACCTATAATTCATAAAATTTATTTTTTTCTAATACCAAAACGTATTTAGATGTCACCACATTAGCTACTATCAGTTACTATCCGTAAACTATAGCTTCCAAGTAATAATACCCAAAAGCCTAGTGTCATACTGGCCTATAACGCACTACTGTATTTTAAGCTAGAAACACTTTATGCACGTTCACTGCTACAGCTATAAATCATAATCTTAACATACGCATATGCCTGCGACATCCGTCGAAGTTTGAGCGCTCAAGCAATCTATAGGGGAACGTTACTGGCCGAACGTGATTTCAGAATAAAAGCGTTTTTCCTAGACAAAACTAGTTCTTACAACGTGCGTGAGGATAAACTTACCAGTGTATGTTGGATCAAACTATATACATATATACTATAAACGTAACTATATACATAGTGTAGCTTAGATAACTAAGCGCTTTACCACTCTATTCTGATAAAATTTACGAAATAAATTATAGCAGTGGTTATAAAAAATAGCTATTTCTGTCACAGTCTAGTGGTCACAAGCGCGACTGCTGAGCGTGAAGTTCTAGGTTCGATTTCCCGTTCGGGCGAAGTGTTATTTCGTTTTTCTGTATGGAAATTCAGAAATCAAATGAAATCTGTAGAGTAGCAGCAAAGAGTCAGTAACTGTGCCCGGTAGATGGCAATTGGCTCGCCCCTCACGCGGCTCAGTAACGGCATCCGCGAAATGTGGGCACCTAACCCTTCGCAGAATACAGCCATAATGCTATGTTATGTAAAAATATACTATAGAGAAAAGATGGTTCCTAGTACGTTCATTTCTAAATCCAAGCCACACGCCACACCACAGCCACGTCACAAATCGTTACTGCGGGGGAAAGTTTACGTATATCGACAAATTATATTAACCAATGCCAAACTAGACAGAGTTCGAATTCGGACGCCTCTGAGTAGTTTGAGCTAGGATAAATCAGCTTATCCTAAAATCGGAGTTAACAGGTAACAGATATATAAATATCAACGCCATCTACTGCGATTCTTGAGAGATGCATTAATCATTCGAGCTCTCCATTACCGACAATGTTTGTTCTAACTTGGCAACTACGGAACGCCATATTAGATTGTACCCATCAGCTATTGGTTCCGTGATCTGTGTTTACGTTTTGCTGAATAGGCTGTTATTAAGTGAATACGCGCCTGCATTGGGATTTGAATTGCGATTGGAGATATCGAGGTTCGGATTTATGATTTTAAATTAACTATCTGAAAGAGTACTAGAGACCAAGTTATAGCGTTTCGTCTTACGATAAGTAATCATATTTAAACATAAAATATTTTTAACTGAAATCGCTTTTATTCATAACGCCTTCTATCGTATAGTTTTAAGCTGGATTTAAAGCTTACTTAAAGTAATAATAAATAAAAGTCACCTTTTACTGCTTCTTTATTTAAAATGAAAACGCATTTTCTACTAGGCAGCTAATTAAATTTTATGCAAACTAAACAAGAAATAAGTAGGTACGTACCATTTTTTTTTTTTTATATTTTCTTCCGCCAATCAAAACGGGCTGCGATACAGACGCTGCCTCAAATAGATTAAAATTAGGTACTAAAGAACCGAGAGGCGTCAAAGATCAAAGTTCACGTATGGTATAGATTTATGTACATACTTATGTACTTATATGGTACAGTATACACGAGGGATGGTCAACACGTGACAAGCATGATAAATGAGGACTTCGGGATCATGCCTCTGGGGACTCCCTTTGGCTGAGAGCGGCGATTCAGGAAAGAAACCTAACAACATCCGAAAAAAATACATATCAAACTAAACTCTATTCTTCGTTTCACAAAGCATATTTTACAATGCGAATAAGATAAAGTTAAAACTCCATAAAAATTCAGAAGCTACTACGAATTAGTGTTGCAAAAAGTAACTAAAGTGGATGATGGTGATACTAAAATAGTTCTTGTGACTCGAAGTTAAGATTTGAATTCGCCTGTGAGTTTCCGCTTGAAATGCTGGCTTCGGGAGATCAGTAAGCAAAATGTAGAATCCGAGACAGAGTTAAGTTAAAGGCGAGCGTGAGTGTAAGCATAGAATATTTTTAGTAAACCCAAACTAAGTGGTCCGACGGAATAAATCATACAATTTCGTGATATTTCATTCAGCCGCAATATTATTAGTGTATACTTCAACCTACTATAGTATGTTTTATGGTAAATGCGTAACATCCTACTATAATATTATAAATGTGAAAGTTTGTGAAGATGGATGGATGGATGGATCTTTGTTACTCTTTCACGCCAGAACGGCTGAAGTGATCTAGATGAAATTTGGCACAAAGATAGATTATAGTCTGGAACAGCGCATAGGCTGCTTTTATCCCGGGAAAATGCACGGATTCGTAATCCATTATTATCTTTCTTAACTAGAAACTAATTTTAAGAAATGTGTACCGCTCATTCAACTTCACACATTTTTTTTTTTTTTTTTTTTTTTTAAACGTTGCCCCACACTGGGATTTCTCCTCTGTCGTGGGTACAGTTTACAAACATACATGTCACATACACACACAACCAGACCCGAAACAACTATCTGTAGTTCTCTCAAGTACTATCAAATCTATATAAAGTACAGGGCAATCACTATGTTTTACAGAGTCCGAGCAATTTATCTATAGGTCATACAAATAGATTTTTTCTTGCGGGAATCGATCCCGTGAACCGCACCTGCACAGCACTCGATTGCTTAAACTTTTTTTATAAATCACTTATTCATCTGCAACATTTCTTACCATGCTTATGTATAAAATAAATAGATAAGTAAATTCCCAACATTTGATTTAAGTAATGAGAAAATATCCGTAAACCATTACTTATTTTACGGCATATCCTAAAACCATTGCTCGTTTATCGAAAAATAAACTAAGCGCGATGTTCCTGGTCAGTTCGTTGCACCTACCCCCAATGTTTGTATAGAACACACAGAATGTTATGTTTGAACACAAACCCATAAAGTGCAGTGGACCTGACAGATACACCTTGTTCACGTTGCAGATATGTGAAGACATAAAATGGTATTATTTGTCGATTCGGAACACCTCCATCGTATTTACTTGTTACCGTGGCAGAACTTACAAATGCACATCGATACGATGTATTTCTCACTTGCATACAGTTTGTTTGTTTATATTCAGAAATACTAGAAAAGTAAATCCTGTATAGATTATATTATATTTTTGAAAAGGCGAATCAATTGTTACTCAATTCGCAATGTTGTGGCGATAAAGGTTCAATGGCAAAGTGTGTTGTGTGTGTGTGTGTGTGTTAAAGTGAAAACTACATATGAAGCCGGCCATCATTAAAATCTTTAACTGTAATTGGAAACTAACAAACCGATTTAATTAAATCATAAGAAAATAAATTAATTGTAAGGTTTTACGTGATCATAATATATATATTGTATAATTAATTGTTGGCAATAAAAGTGCTATTATCTGTGCGGAAAGCAATATATACGATTAATTCTAATTCAGAAAATTATTAAACTTGTCTAATAGCATTTATATGTACTTCTTTTTTCTAACAAAACAGTAGACCAAATTATCAAAAAAAACAATATTTAGGGTTATATTTCGAAATTGGCCAAGTCGGAAAATCATTTAGATTCTAAACGCGTGGCCGTCCCGAGGCTTGAAAATATTGGCTCTGCAGGCAATAAGCGGTATAGCTGCAGAATAGTGGACGATCGTTATAAGGAGTTATGCGAACGTTTTAGATAGACGCTTTTGTCCATGTGGTCTTTGGAAAATATCAAGGGAATTTCTTTTGTTTTGTTCTACAAAATCTTGAGCATGCTTTCCAACACATCGTACTATCACTAACTTTGCTGAATTCTGTATGACGAGAAATTCAGACGTTCAGATGTTACAGATTTGTTCTATTGTGAGATTCACAACAACGCCACGATAAAATATTAGATAATTGTTTCTGTTCATAACTCTAACTTCAAAAAATATAATTATGTTCTAGAAACGTATAAGTTTTCTTATAGTAAAGCTGTTACTTACTGTTTAAGCTCAAATCCCACAAATTGTATTTGTTGGAAAAGCCAAACATTTTGTGTTCTTTGGAACAGAAAATTATTTTCTTTTTATTACGACATATAAAGCATTTAGTAGCAAGTAACGTTCGAATAGTTTCAACAAAATTGCGAGCCCTTAAATGATGTTCACAAAAAGGGACCAGACACAAAGGAGGCCGTTGTGTATTGAAAAAGAAATAATCTTTCTTAATTGCGGCTCGGTTTTTGATCCATGACTCCGGTAATCGAAAAAGGTCGGTCGATTTTTCCCTCATAAGACGAACCCTTTGAAAATGACCCGCATTTGGCAAAAAATATCTTTGCATTCAGAGGCGTCGCGTCCGGCGTCCTTCCTTTCACCGTCCGTGGTTGATTGCGTTCGACCCGTGAATAATACCCACTTTGTGCCCAATAAAAGTTTTCCTCCCTTCGCCGATATTGGAAACAATGGCTTTGACTCACAATTTTTCTGTCGCAGTGGAGGCAGCAGCGGAAACGGTTGGGATTATATCGTTCTTTTGATTTGAGGGTAAACGTGATATCGTTTCAAATGAGCCACCCTGGCTCGAGTGTTTCTGATTATTTATTAACTTTTTATATGAGCAGTTGTTGTGTACGTTACCAAGGACTTCCAAAAAACCGTCAGAAAGAAAAACTCTTTAAAAAATATTTCAATATGAGTCCCTAAATTATTCTGAACTAACGTAATAAAAGTTTTATGTCTCCAAAACAAATTATGACAAAATAAAATTTGAACAAAAGACGTCTTCGCTACAGAAATATACGAGCATGTTTCACATATACGGCATCGTAAACACAAAACATTTGACAAAACAAAACCGAGCACGGAAAGATAATGTTGATACCAAAAGGCATAAATTTTTACCGGTCGATTAAACAATGGCCAAGGCGAAGCATCCTCAAATTAGACAAAGGCGGTATTAATACGGAAGCCATTAAATTGAGATAAGCGGCAAGGCAGATTGGGCGGCGCCCTTCGCTTGGTATTAGCCCGTGAGTCCTGATAAGTGAGAGACGGGGGTTTTGCGGGAAATGTCATAGATCAATGACGGGAAAAGAATCGACGCTTGTAATTTTATAGGGTGAACGGACGTGTGAGTAAGGGTTTTCCGGGTTGGTTTGTTTTGTTGATCTTCACACACAACAATATTTAAAGAACATAGAATATAAAAATAAATTGAGTGAGTATCTACGCTATCAGAAGATATTAGCGTCTATTATATTATGTAGTTGTTGACAAGAACTCAAAAGAAAATAAATAACACTCAATAGGTAATGATATAGTATTTGTTGGCTTATTTTATTTACACTTCGGTCACCCAAAGACTTTCGTGAATGTCTCGAATAAATAGCACTTACTCGTATCTTCTAACAGTACATCAACAATCACAATGAAAAAAGCTTTCAAACTATCTGCAATCAAATAATTAATTTAATCTATGTATAGGCTATTGGTGGCAGGGTTTCTATGTCGCTAGTAATTGGAACGCCCGCCGCCGGGCACCCGTTTGTCGTTCGACAATCAACGCGACGTGATACGAAATCTGATGCGTTCGTTTCAGATTACCGAACAGTAATTATTGTCATGGACCAATCCTAGGGACGCTCTAACTTGGTGCCAATGTGACTTTATCTAAATATTGATTAACTGATACAATTTTTTTGAAATTATTCTCTATTGTTGTCAAGCGTTTCACAAGGAGCGTTGAAATCTATTTAAGCCGTTTGAATCAGTATGCATGTTTTTGGTCAACAATAAAAAATATAAAAAGAATAAATTTCAATATTTTGATTACTATAAAAAGATTTGTGTTCCTTTTAAAGCAATCTCGTGTACGTTTTACATTTAGATAAAATTCTAGTTTATATTTAAAAACTTTTTCGTGCAAATATTTCTTCAATGTTTTTATTATACTAAATTCCTTTGAAAGCTTTTTGAATATTTTCTGTTTACTTGACTCCCAAAGGATTGCGTGATTTTGTTTTATCTTGCTTAAAGGTGGAGTTAAAATTATATTATGCCTAATTTTCGAATCATAAAACAAAGTTAAAATAAAATTAAAATATGTTATAGGACCTAGGTAGGTACCTATTAATACCGTTTGTTCACGCAAATACAGTATTACGTAAACTTATGTCCAGTTTAGATTAAATAAAGAAAAGGCATGAACACAACATAGTATCACGCTTGTATTTTCCAAAGGGTTAAGTAGAGGTGCGTACTAAACATACAACAAGCATATTTTTAGATTTATATGGTTTTGTCTACGCATACAATTATAATAATATCACTAATTATAAAATAAATAATTAATATAATCATTATGTATAGTTAGAATTAGCAAACCTTTCAGTTCTCTAATTAATCTTTTTGCTCTACGCAACCAGACTAATTGTACACGACTTTGGATAAGTTCGTTGTCCCCAGGTTATTTTAAATTTCAATTGAATACCAAAATACTATCATTTGCGTTGAAAGGTTGACGACACGGTTGGCGTAGTGGCTAAGCGATTAGCTTTCTGCGCTAAGTGTCGCGGGTTCGATCCCCGCACGGAACAAATATTTGTATGATCTACAGATAATTGTTTCGGGTCTGGGCGTTTGTGTATGTGAATATATGTGTTTGTAAACGCACCCACGATACAGGAATTATTCCTAGTGTGGGGCAACGTTTTATAAAAAGGTCAAAAGTTGCAAATGCAAAAAAAAAACTTGAAACCGATTTTCTGTTTCAAAGAAAGTATTGAAAACATCACACCAAACGATTCAAGCAGACTAAAATCCGCGCAACGCATATTTTGCTGACCGGTTTAATTTTTGTAATTCATAAAAACGTGGGTAAGCCCAAATTTAATTTACGAACGTAATATGTAGGCCCCAAAACAGTACCTACGTTTAAAAATTAATAGCGCATTAAAACGTTTGTTAGTATAACATTTATAAAATTCAAAATTACGACCCTCTTTAATTCCCCCAAGTACAGGGGATCATAATTTTTTTACACATTAAAATTAAAATTTTTATTTTATAATTTCCCTTAAAAGTACATTTTTAGGGACTGTCCATTTCCTATATTTTCATAGAAAATAATATGCTGCTCTAAGAAAGAAAAGCACGAATTACGAAATCTAAATGAATCAGAGCACAATCGCTAATGGATTTTTTCCTGGGGGAGTTCAGGGTAAAATTTTATTTTGCAATATGATCCATTTCGTTGTTTTATGTTCTTTAAGGGTAACATGGGACTTGCATTTGCAAATTGTTGGTAATTAACAGTGCATTACAAACTAGACTTCATTAATTAACTAGAGCTTAGCTGGGCAACTGGAAGATTATACACCAATTCCCCTATGTGAATGCATGATAATCTCTCATCGCACGATGCAAACACAGTACAATGTACAAATGTTCGTTTGTAAGTAGCCCATGCTAACTACACACAGTACTTACTGCAGGCCGCATACAATCTGATTCTAACTACCTATTCACACTACGTTCCGTTTGAATTGCAACACGTTTTGCCAGAATCGCTAAAGTCATCTAGCTTGTCGCTTACACGCATCCTAAAAACCCTTACAGCTAGTACGTGCGCGAAACCACACTAATACGAACATAAATTATTTTGTGTTTTTCCTTAATTTCTAGATCAGAAGAAAAACATCGCACCGCTAGCTTCATTAAAATTTCAATATTATTTTTTCCGCTCCCCTTGTATGGCGAAGTAATTATAATTTTTGAGTAGCAAGAGAAAATTAGCCAGCATAATAATGTATTAATAATATTGTTTCAGTATTTTTACCTCCTACTTTCCGTCACAAACGCAACGTTTGTCTGATTATTTTTAGGGCTGCCATTATGCGAGACAAAGATTTTTCAGTGAGATTTTCTTTGCACTTTCCTCACTGAAAGAACCTTCCTTGTAAAAGCAATAAACACTCAAACCTTATTCTCGTGTCTTGACCCTAATTATCAATAACTTGTACCGCTAAAGCTTTCCTTACAAGGGTTAATAATTACATGGTTGTCACGGAGAGCGGCACTTTGTAAGAGAACGGTGAATAGTGGGAAGTTGCTAATTCATCGCCCACGAACATCGTGAAACCTATTTTTTGTAAACGCCTTTTATGGCTTACGCAAAATCTGCTGTTTACGTAGTATACCTACGATTGTTTACCTTCATGCGTAAATTGGCATACTACAGTATTAATGATTTATTGGGCAATGACAATCTAACTACCCTTGTTAGTGTCAGCACATCTGGATAAAGCTCACTATGCACTTGGATACTTGAACTCGCTAGGCCCAGGTTTGGTGTGTGTTAGCTGGTAACAATTTAGATTAGCGCCAAATAGCTTTTTAGATACTCTCAGGAATACCAATATTTTTTCTACCAACCGAACTACTTGCATGGGTAGATAGAAGATAGAGATTTCAACGCAACATAACTATATTGCATATTTTTATACCTGGGAACGATATGAAAAATATACAATTATTGCAGAGGCCGAGAAATAATAAAACATACGATGAATCCTGCGCATTTGCTGTATCTGTCTTTTTTTTACAGATACCTTAGAATGGACCCTTTATATTGTTGCACATTGCTGCTTGCGAGTAACACTCATATCAACCCAATATTTGTACACCCACCTGCACCAAAACACCCAGTTATAGGAACACAAATGACCGGCGGGATTACGGGGTGGGGGGTGTGTCAACAAATCGCACGCACAACGTTTTGTATCCGACCACCCGTATGTGTTCGTGTTTGTTTATTATGCCCCCTACGAACGATGAACCGGTTTTATAGCCTTTAGAAATAACTGTAGCAGACGGCAACGAAATTTCTATTTCGCGTTACGACTTCCTTGATGGAATGGTTAATTTTAGATTTTAATGTTGATAAGTGTTAAAGTCAACTAATTCGTATATAAAGTAAAAAAAAAATTAACGCATAAAATCTTCAAGAATTAGCCATAGCAGCGCAAAATCCATGAAAGTAAAATAATTATTATAGAAATGGTTAAATATAAACAAACAAAAAAGTACAAATTATAATGAATATTTAGAATACAGTAACAAGAGATCGCAAAAGGGTAATAAATTAAAAAGAAGTGTTAACACGGCAAGTTACGAGAGTCAGATAGGCATGTTGTTTAACTAATTACTATTATTTTGCAAAGAACTCCTTCATTAGCGACTGGAAAATAGAGTAAATAAAATGTTATTTACATGAAAATCTAAACATCTGATAAAAAATAAGAAACAGTCTGCGATGTAAATAACTTGATACAATCTCAGAAGGCTAAAGTAAACTATGTAGTTTAATACACATCACTTATAATAACTAAACTAAACCAAATACATCTAAACGTACAACATTACGAGCGAAAACATTTATTTGCAATACGCATCCCAACCAGTATCTAACATGGATTTCAAACTGTTTATCCACAACTCCGATTGAGTTTCCTAAGTCTACAATTAACGTTATATGGTTATACCCATGTATGTAGTATGTACATATGTATATTTGCCCTACCCGCATGTAAAACTACACAGTCGAATTTTCCGGTCTACGAAGCACTTTGTGATTTTATTTAAACGTACACGTACAGATCTATTTATAACTAAATGTTTAACAAACACACTGATTGCCATTTATTTAGAAAATACGGGATTAAGGGGCAAACGAACTCGCATTGTTCTAGATTCAGTGTAAACAATTTGTATTAACTTGATTCTGGCTAATTGAATTTTTGATGAGGGGAAGTTTAAAGGAGTAGCCAACTATTTTATGAAAGATGAATCCGAGTGTTCATTAAGAAGTCTTTGTAATACTTATAGAATTATTAATTTTGCATTTGACTTTATTTCAGTTTATTGTATAATAACGTTCTCCAATCCAGTGCTTAAAGAAATACCAGATCAAGTAAACTTATTACTTATAAATAATACAGGCTTAATGCTGTGATTTTCGTTGAGCTTCAAAAGTTTTATTATTCTTCCTATTAGTAACATTATTTGGCTTACACTTTTACGTACATTCAATGACACATTTGGATAATTAATAGAGTTAACGACAATAAGTACCAAATACTCTACCTGCAATCAGGTTCTCACAATCAACTACAACTAGCGTTCCTTGGGGAAAATTGCCATAATCAACATCCTTAGCAGGCGATACAGTGAGCAACGTTATTTATGTACAAATAATGTAAATGTTCTATCTTGTCAATTGAGAATAGTTCAGTGCTCCTATAAAGTAATGTGTTATTTATTATTTCAGCGATTTTCGTCGCCTTTACTCGTTCGACTGCTAAATCTGAAATAAATGATTTGCCGAATTTCTTGCTATATATTATGTTAATAATGCCGATATTTTATCAAAGCCTGTATTATACGAAATAAACAGCATCCCCCATCAAAATAAACTATTCAAATACTGTTATTTTAAACTCAACGTGATCAAATAACAAATTGAAAACATTTGATCGGAATGTTCATTTGTTCCTCTAATATAACGTTGGCATACTAATGATAAATCACCAGGTTTATTCAATGCAAATTTTAACATTCTAGTCTACAATCCATGTAAATTCGAAATTTAATAGTAACTAATTATGATTGCTTCATTAGGAGCTTTTGGTAAATGTTTACAAGCGTTTTCGGTATGGAAAATGAATGTCAATTTTCCAAGCGGGCTGTCAGCACGATGTGATTATCAAAATATCCACAAATTAATTTAGCAGATTTTAACATAATGTAATGTAAAAATTGGTTGTATCGAAAAAGTTAGTATTCATAAATTGACTAAAAGAGGAGGATAAATCGTAAATCATCGCATTGGGTGATAAGAAATTTATCTGTGGCAATGATTTTTATATAGCACGGTTTTTTTTATTTTGAAATTAAAGATTTAATTCGGAAAATCCTTTGATAATTTAATTCAATTTAAAATCATTTCAAAACAAAAAGCACTTGATGTTTCCATTCTAACAAACTTGATTCTACTCATAAATAATTTCAACCGATATTTTCTCTAACTTACAACTCGAAGAAGTTGTATTTTGAAATCTTATAAAATCCGCCTAGTTGAGAACTTTCTTATCCGAACTCAACAGCTCTTGAGTCCGTACCTGCGACAAATCTGAGTTACGGACTTTTTAAGTCTTCTTGTTTACTTTTCCTTTCAGTTTGTTAATGTTTTGTCGTGATTAAATTGAAACTCTTAATTTGAATCACCAAGATTCAATGATCATCTTGTAACGAGTTTTATCAACTCTTTTTCGGTTTGATGCAAAGTCGCTTTTGGAACATTATTTTTTCTTTCGTCTTAAATAGATATGATTTTGAGTTCTTTTAACAGCATAAACTTTTATCTAATCAACCCGTTTCCACTCAGATTGATAATCAAGTTCTTTTCTTTTTAAGACAATACCGTCGCAAATTCTTGAAACTGCAGGCAACAAAATGATCATATAATTTAATGTAATAAATTTCATAAATTTATATATATATGATGAAGAATCGTGGTTATATCGAGATTCCAATAACCATTATTTTTAGAATTAATAAACGTATCCAGCATTGTAACATCATTTTTTTTTTAACTATATCTGATTGATGTGTATTTTATATATGTATTATAATTCTATATAAATATTTATATTATATTCTAAAATAAATCTTATCTCGGCTTACTTAAATGCAAAATAGTATTAACTTCGTATAATTTGGAATTTCTTATCTTCCCAGACAACGTAGTCACTGGCGACAATTCAGCGAATTCAAATGTTAAAGATGTTTCAGACAGACATCTGAGTGATTGCACTGAATTTCGTATGGGGACAAAAATGTTCCCATACGAAATAAAATCAGTGGGACTAATTCAAACTGAAAAACAGGAAATTCCCCGGGTTAAAGAAAGTGAAAGATATTTCGTTCAATGTTCCCACGAATGACACACATAATGAATGAAACGAAATGAACAATGACATTAAATTAAACCTACGAATTCTGAGTAGATACGTGTTGATAAAAGGATATAAGATTAATTACTTGCACGTTTTGGTACATTAAAAAAACAGGGTCCAAAAACCTTTATACCTAGATAGACTTTAAAAGCCCATATTCATTAGATATAGAACGGATTAATCGTGACGCGTAGTTAATAGTTATATATGTTTTCGTTAAGAGTATCGTTTAGCTGCTTCTGACAAAATTGTCTTGAAATACGCGCAAAATACGTGTTTGGGCGTTAACGTTTCTTACATCTAAATCTTAACAATTTAAATTGATTTTGGTCTCTATCGTTTTGTCTGATTACAAAATAGGTCGACATGTATTTTTTTAAAGTTTTTTAATAAATTAATAATTTAACACGAGATAAGGAAGATTAGTACGACCTAGTTTTTACTTGTTTCTATAATATGTAAAAACTCAGCAAAATCAACTCATGTTTAGTGGGGTAGAAACGTTAACGTATTTTGTATGAAAACTTTTAGCTAAACTATAGTCTTAAATTCACAAATTTAACCCAAAACTACCACATATATTACTGGTTGCCCAACAATTTTCAAAGGCCATCTTATTAATGAGATTAAAATCAAACAAGCATATAAACCGCAATATTCTTCAATCTGTCGGTACTCTTAAGTTCAAACAGACTGGTCGTCTCCATTGTTTGTCCGTGGAACCTTTTTGTGAAGATTTCCCATGGGGCGGGGTCGCGGTGGACGATCCACGTCACTCCAGTCCTCGCTGAAAGGAATATGCAAACAGATTTGCAAAAAAGAATCTCTTTTCTGGAAAATTATAAATGGACTTGCCCTTTAAGTTAAAAGACTTACGTAACATAAAGGTTTAGTGCACGAAATAACATGAAATCGAGATGAAGTCTTTATATTCACTTTTATTTTATTCATCTGTGTCTTAAACATTCTATTAAATGCATTATCGTCTGTGTGCGCAGAACCAGTTAAATAGTTCTGTATGTGTGAATGTCCTTTAAAATTGCTGTTTTCCGCTCTTTACCAAGATAATGTGCTAATTAATGAAATCCGACCGCTAGTGTTTAAAGTTTATCAAGTCAAAGAAACTATTCGTAACTTTTTAAATATGGTTATGTATTAATATTTCATTCAAGAACCACAGTAGTTCTAGTTCTATCACGATTTAATGAACCTTATTCGTAGCAAACAACATTTAACCAACAGAATTAATTTAAATACCCGCACAATAATTATTTGCATAACAAATTCTATGCAAGACACGTAACTCAACACAAAAAGATGGGAGCTTCTAAGATAAACATTGGATACATAAACAAGGGACAATTAACGAAGCATCTAATGAATAGGCATTAAACGACACGCTGTTGAATGAGCGGCGAACACAAAGAGACGCTCCGAGTTACGAACATGCCGATACACCTCGCTCGTAATAATCGTACAGTTGGCTGGGAACAATTAACGCATTTCCTCTATCATTACAGGGAACTAAAGAAACAGACGATGGTATCTGTTGTGTATTCTGTCAAAAGAATTTTTCGCCATTCTCATCACTATTATCGTCATAATCAGCTTTTACACGTCTACTGATGAACATTGAACTAATCTAAAACAATATCCCTTTTAATAAATAGAAAGCATCGATCTCAAAAGAATTTACCTACATTTTAAGAAATTACAACAATTTGCTCGAGCTGCCGCACTTAGATTATTTATGTATAAAATCCGAGCTAAAATTTCAACGTTTCATTTGTGGCACTGCAAGGTACCAACAATTCTTCAGATTCCTCACATTACCTTTGGAAATGCAGGGAGCGAAACATGTGTACTGACAGGTATAAAATTGAACCGTGTGAAATACATACCTACCTATTCTACCTATTTCGGTTTCTGCGCAACTATGTGGCGAATTCAATTCGTGTTTTCTAAAATTACCCTAACATCCTTTTCAATGTTTGAATATGTCCAGTCTTTTTCTGTTCCTCTAGAACCTTATTGATTAATAATTAAATCCAAATTGTTTTATTATCTTAATTCGAAAATAACAAATTTTACATTGTTGAAAAATAATTTGCACGATATACGAGTACTTCATTCCAGTACTTTTACATCTGCCAAAGACATTCGATGAGCAATTATTTGTCTAGCTACTTGATACCCGGTCCAAGCAAGTAGCATTAACGTGCTTGCTTGCCGGTTTTTGCTAGCGGCACTACTTTTAAGGATAGTTGCCTTTCATTAGGTCAGACGTGGACCTATTATTGGCAGACGATATAAATGTGTCGTAATTTGCCTGATACTTAAAGAAGTGCTTGTAAAGCTACTTTGTTGTATTTAAATTTATTTACGCCCGGCTTGATAAATATTATTGGTTTAATGTTTTGATTATTGTAGAAATAAGTTCCTGGTAAAATATTAATGATATAACGCTTTCACTTTAATTTCATCTGTGTTAAAATAATATAACTTTTTGGTAAACCATTAGTTCACTTTAACTTAACTATTATCTACAACATATTTGCGTCCAGTAGGTACAGTTAAATAAAAATGTTTTTCTTCTTGTTTCAGACTAAGAAAACATCGAGGACTGAAAAGAAACCGTCAGTCTACATACAATAAAGACGACTCCTAATTTAAAACTACCTTAAAAGAAAGCAAACTCTTAAAGCCGAAAACGTAAAAACGGCGAAAAGTGCTCTGAACGTAAATGTAACTTTAGATCGTACAAACGACGCTACTAGTCCATTGAAAACGCATTTCCATCCGGAAGTGGTACCAGCTATATCGTCGCATCGTTCGCGTCTTTGCAAATGTTCACTCAAATATCCCTACACTATCTACCACACACGTACGATGGACTTCACGAACAGATCCAAACGTTTTTATATCATACACATTACCATTCAATTTTATATTCTGTTCATGTTAGAACTAAGTATAAAATCGTTTGACCAAACCTGAACCTAATACGTTTTAACGGACATCCGTGAATAGGATTCTCCAACTAACACAAGCAGAAAGCGGTAGACTATTCCAGGAATTTGTTTGACGTTACCATCGGGCTTCCGGTATTTTTTACGATGTCTTTTTACTGGATCCTTCGAAGCACTGACACTGGCTCTTTATTGCGATTTGTTTAAACAGAGGATAATTAAAGCTCGGAATGAATGACTCGGTACTTTTAATCCGGCAATTCTTCGCTACTTATTGTCCTTTTTTTGCGAGAGTTCTTTTTATGAGAAGACAATGGTCTGCGCTTGTTAAATAGTTAAGAGCGACTTATTAATCAACTCTGTCGTTTAATTAGTGTCAGGCGGCGTTCAAAAGTTCTTTTGTCAAAGCGTAAAAGACAATAAAATGTAGCTGTATTCGTTTTAATGCAACAAAAAATAGGATTGTGTATAGATCTTTCAAAGACATTTGAATTTCTTGTAAGTGTACATTCTTTAATGTATTCTAGGCAACTATAAACTATTATGTATTTAAATGTCATATTAGGGTTAATTTAAAGGAAAGAGTCCAGAACATCTTTTTCCATATACATATGTATAATATAAAATGTATTGTGTTATGACATATTTTAATTAGACAAACGGTGATGAGATACCACGCATAAGTACGTTTTGCTCATATACAAAACGATTAAAAGTATATCATGCATAAACTTTTGTACCAGCAATAATTTACAAAGAAAAATCAACGCAACCCAAAGAAGATATAAATCTTGTTTTGTTGAAAGTAAACGCTTTAACTGCGGCAGTAAGTCAGGTGGAAACATAAAATATTTACTAGTCTAGAACTAAAGTATTTAGCGGGAATAGCAGTAACATGTCGGATTTCTTGCAGCCCCTACGTTCATTTTTCTTTTTCCCCCAGTTGTTAGTTCTAGTACAGTGCTTTGAAATTTTAAGGGGGCGCAAGCCGTTGGTTGTAAAGCGAAAAATCGTTGCAAAGGCGAGGCGTTCTCATTTTGATTCTTAAACCAAAGTAACCTTCTTACTTATTTACATTATTTGTCGCCAGTAGTAGTAGTATCAATAAAGTGTTTATGAATTGTTTTGATTTGATTCCGCATAATAAATGATAAACTGCTATAATAAATGATAAATGATAAAAATTTAATCCAGAATAATTAATTATTTGTTGCTTTGGTTGAGAAAAATATCTCGGGAACTCGGTAATAAAGAATCATACTACTATCTAGCCACCTGAAAAGTAGAACAGTTTCTTTATATTAATAATTAAGATATACTAAAAGGTCAAAAATAAATAAACGCACAGTGGAACAAATATTTGTGGGAAGTAGTTAAAAAACTTTAGAATTTGGTTTGAATTCTATAATATTTTATTATAAACTGTTTTCAAAAAATCTTTTACCATTTGATAAAATATTTATTCTCCAGCATTTTAAATCCGGTGGCGATTCCAGTGCCATTCTCCACAATCAGGCCAATTAAGTGTTACCGAAACATAGTATTTTTAATTTGAAACGCAGCGATAAAAGTGATTGCTTTCGGTACAATTTTAAAAATACTTCTATATTATTCACATTTGGAATTCGCTGCTTTTAAAAAATCATATGACAAATTAGTTTTTTTTTATAGTGCTTGACTATTAGCTAAGCTTATGGTCGAATATTTTTGTAAAAAATATTTCTAATTATTAAACTGTTTACTCCTTAAAAAGAGTTTACTTCGATGGACGTTGCATACAAATTAAATAAGCTGATATTATGTTAATCTGTTACAACGAAAAATACTTTACCGTTTATAACAAATACATTTTGTCTAAAAAAAGCAATTTTAGTGAACAGGTTTAATTTAAATTCATAGCACGCAAGAAGTAAGTAAATACATATTTTTTTTTTGAAAGCCATGGGTGGTCACGATATGTTACCGAGAAACAATTTTACAAATAGATAAAAAAGAATACAAACAAAGTTCAAAACTTAAACAAACAATTTAACTAGAGTTCAACACGCTAACTTAACAATTTTCGATGGCACGGAAACGGATAATGTTAATTGATATAAGTCTAAGAAGCGCTGAATGTTATCCATAATATTACATTTATCATTACACTTCCTGAATGACTGAGAGGCAATGAACTTCTATACACAACATATAAAAAATAACATTTTCCAAGATTGTGTGAGAAAGGGATCATGATGACGACATTAATATTCTTACTAAACGTAACAATATGAAATGGTGCAGTTAGCTCAGTGTATGAGCAATCGACTGCTTCGCCACGTTTCACGGGTTTGTTTCCACAAGGAACAAAAATTAGTCCATATTAAATATCTTTGTGTTTGTAAACGCACTCACGATTCAGGAATTATTCCTAGTGTAGAATAACGTTTTATTCATATTAATAAAAAGCAAGCTCATGCAGTTGTAATACTCCAGTCCCTTCTACTAAAATTGAACCGATCACTTATACATTACATATAAACTTATAAATACTAAATATAATTTCAAATGAATCACAGCAAGCGAACTAATATTCATCAAATTGTTACAAATATGTATTAATAAATTAAAAGCAAATTACTAAATTATGTTCATTAATAAAGAAGGGAAAGGAGTCTTACAACCGTATGAGCTTGCGCCAAGTAACCTTTCACACGGCAGTCTATAGCTCTGACTTAAGTTGCATCAAGTACATAAATGAATAGCAATAAATAAGCACCATATTCCAAGCACTCTGTATAAGTAAAGAAGACGGGACAGAACAGCCTCATATAGGTAAAAATCAAATGATTTATTGATTAAAGCTATTAAAAGTAAAAATCTTCGTAATATTTCGAAAGCATTAATTAAAAATTATTTTATTTAAACTCATTACTTCATGAACGCAATGGATATATTTTCTCTTTCGATTAGCAAGCAAATTACTGGCGAAAATATCTAGTAAATATTTAGTTTAGTTTAAGTCATTATTTTCAAAAATAATTTATTAAGTGCTTGGCTCTGAATGATGGATTAAGACATGATCCTTGTTGATATTTGAAATTAATCTTCGCCGACACATTTTATATTTTTAGCTTAATCTTAAAGCGATTGAAAATAATCTAGATATTTTATTATTAAAAACTTAATCCTGATTTCATTTTAGATCTTCTATTTATAAATGGGTGGTTATGTTCAATTAAGAGAGTAGGTTTGACTTTAAATCAATTTTAGGTAGCAGATACCTGGTAGACAACAATTATTGATCCAGTGCTTCTTTAGTACTTACATACTTATATATAAAAGCTAACACGTTTCATGATGTTGTGTGATTTCAAGTCCACGATTCTGACATACTTTATGTATCTTCCGTATTTAAATTGTCGTTCCGTTCACTTATTTCCTACCAACAAAGAATCAACGATAATCTAGAAATAAAACAAAGAACATACTATCAACCTTTTTGCAATTGAAATAAGCAAAGCTGCGGCGAGAATTCTAGTCTAAAATAATAGAGATTAACTTAAAAGACGGTGCCGCGATAGCCCGTAATTTACGCAAGTGAATAATCACATATTGCGAAGTTTCGCGACTACGCGTATAGGCGACGACATCTAGCCCTTGTTGGCCACAGCTTTAATTGTGGCCTCTAGTTTTGTCACAGAATTTGTAGACTGCTAGATGGGGCAAGATACTAAGCAGAATTTTGTACTATAGTACTTTTATTATTATATAGTATAGCTAGCAAGGGTTATATCACCGCAGGAACATTAAAAATTGTATAACTTAGCCACGGAACCAACTATATTTTGTTTGGGAACACTGCTGACGATGTCACCATAGCGCGTGTGAAAGCTCTTTAGCCAAGTACCTACATGGTTGCTGCAGCAGTGATTATTCGAGACTTTACGTGAAGGAACCCAATAAGCACACATTTTTTAAAACTGATGCATTCATCTATGTATGTATGACCATTCTCCAATACCGCTTGAAAAATGGCACAAAGATAAAAATAAAAAAAATAAAAAACGGGCTCTTCTAGCGCATCTATTCTGTACCCCTAAGCCCTTGTACCTACCAGCACTCATTTATCGGTGTGCCCTGCGGTAGATTCCAATCAAGCGGAGTTAGTGCAGCGACGCCGCGGTACGCCCGCAGCCATATATTTCACGCGCAGTGTACGCTCATACTTACGCACAAATCTTAGAGGGAATCACAAACATTTTGCTAGGGAGCTTTTGTTTCTTTGTTGGTGTTTCTGTATGTTTGCTCTTTTGTTCATTTCATTTCATTTCATTTTCAAGTCAATATGTTTAGTTGTGCAAGTTTAGTGTGGCGAAGTACACGACCTAAAACATGTCATTACTTCCCAGAATCTGATCCTTATTAACGACACTATCGGATGGTGTAATAATACAGTGTTTTTTTTCCAAAATCAACTGGTACGATTCCGGACTACGAATATTGTTTTATCAAAAATCCAATGATGCAGTTTTAGTTTTCATCAATATCGGGCTCGTGACTCCTTTGAGTATTTTTGGATATTCGTTATAGTTTCGGAGTTGGCCATCCACGTCCACTTGAAAAATTCACCCTGTATTACAGAGATGGACATTACTACTCATTTACAAAACAATCTTAGCCGACATTTACGACCATGACAAGCTATCTTTTGTTTCTAATTGTTTTAAAAACTAAAATTATAATGAACTTGATAAAGAATACGACGAAAAGATACAGTAACAACGCTTCCTCATAAAATAGATTCCCGATAGTTCACAACTTTTAGCTCGTAATATTCATTATACTAGATCTTCATAAAACTTGAATACTTCCAAGTTTATAAGCACCTACCATTTTAAGGCTTTATATTTACTTTCCGGAAGATAATGCTCTTATAAATATTCACCTAATATAACCTAACTATAGCTAGTATATCGGATATAAATAACTTTAATGGGCTAATTCCCTTTTAGGTTTCCAACGAAAAGGTTAATTCCCTTTAAAAGAAAAAATATATAATTAATTATTATTTGTCATTAGTTATTTGCAGGGAAACAGCATTTTATATCACTTTGTACATGGCACATGGTTTAACGAGACTTATTGAAGGAATCTTCAGTTCCCGATTCCGGTGCAAATATGTAAAAAAAAGTACGTAAACATATTCCCGATTTTTCTGATTGACATTCATTGTCAAATTCCGTGCCGTGTCACACAATGCTTTATCGATTATGTTTAAATATGATATGATGATGATGATGATGTTTAAATAGTATTTTCAGTTTATTGTTTTATTAGTTTAATAACTTTTGATAACAGGTAATGACTAATACTTAGAACAAAACGACATCAAAAAATGTTTAACATCTCTGTGCGCAATACAGCGAAGCGCAACGAACGCAAGTGTGTGACAGTCGATAATTAACTACTTATTATCGTTGTTTAATAATGTCCCGGCAATGTTAACAAAGCGAAATTGTTTACCGCGATGCTCCCAGCTCCCGCGCTATTTATGAGAACGAGATAAACCCTAACACGGCCATAAGCTTTTACTTTTTATTGCGAATCGGTGTTCTGTTATGCGAAACTATAGCGATTTTAAGCGTGTAACATCGTTTAATATGCTCCAAGAGTATGTTTTGCGATCGTAAATATAGGATCAAGAAATGGCCCACAGCAGGATCAAATTTCTTGAGAAAATTTAGTGTTGTTACTTGTTATGTAATCTGCATAACGTAGCGTAGGACTCATTTACGTAGGCTTTAATGGGTCTACTAGAAGTAGCTATTAAATTCTGTAGAAGACCGAAGATTTGTGTACCGCAGCCAATGCAATTAATAAGAGATAATATAATAGTAATTTGAAAATCTGGTTTTTAGAAGACAGAATATTCTTTTAATTACGTCAAAAACATTAACATCTTTGAAAATTTCGGTTCAGAATTAAAATCTGTTTACTTTTGATGTCGTAGATAAACACACATTAAGCTAAAGCTAAACTTTAATTAATAGACACGCAAAACAGATTCTCGAATATTTTCTGTTTGTAGACTAAAAAATAAAAACAATTTTATTCGTAGTAACGTTTCAAAGGCATCAAATTAGGCGGTGTTAATTAAAGGAATGTACGAAAATAGGTGTTCTTAAAATATTTAAAATTAGCTTAGACATACTTGAAACTTTAAAAGAGAGAGAATAAAGTTCGTTTTGCTAAAGCAAAGTTGGTTACAAGAGACAAAATGAGGTACAGTACTGAGAGCGTAAAGCCGCAAAGAAACTTCTTAAGCTTTAATTAAAAGAGCATCGCGATTACTGCTATATTAGTTACAATCAGGGAACAGAGAATGCCATAAGTAACTGTCGCTACAAAAATGTGGAGCACTTTATTGTTCAACTTTTTTTGTAATAACCTTCACATAAATCTCTCTATTTTATGACATAATATAACAGACGCAATAGCATCACACCTGTATGCCCGATGGGTTAGGCAGAGGTGTACTATTACCCCGCATCCACATTTCACTGATGCGCTTATTGAGTCCCATGTAATAGGGGGTGAGCCTATTGCCATCAACTGGGTACAGTTCCAGACTCCGTGTTGCTACTGAAAAATTTAATTTAGAAAAATTCAATAACACTGCCCGAACCGGAAATCGAACCTAGGACCTCACGGTCAGCAGTCGCGCTTACGATCACGAGACCAACGAGGAAATCTCTATTTTTAAAGAGTGGTAAATAAAAACAAGAACAATTTCATAATTTTTATGTTTTTAAGTAGAAGTGTGGCCGATTAATTACATACATTAATAATAGAGTCCATGAAAATCTACCTTAATGTAAACGAAATTAAAAATGCACAAACAAAAACATAACCTTATTTTGTAATGTCTCGTAAAACAAGTAAATCAATTACCTAAAAGCCAAATAAAATACTAACAGCCATCTCCACAGCTCCAATGTCCACACTCATCGGTATGAACCAAATATTAATGGGGCTGTCAATACTATGATGTAATTATTATAAATGTTCCGAGATCGCAGATAAAATGTTATTATTCCCGTACAACTTATTGCGTACACTAGGAGGATTCTTCCTCTTAATTGCAGTGTGCGGTTTATTTTGATTTATATGGGCATGGTCGCAGGTGATAAACTGTTGGTGTTTGGTTCATCTGCCCACCAGAGCATGTATAATTGTGAAGCTCCCCAGTGCTTAAGTGATGAGCGAATGAGCTAAGTATGTATCATTTTGCTTTAACAGGTATTATGACACTAATAAATTATCGCCGATGTTATGATAACTGATTGCCAGTGTGTTTTGTAAGATTATTTTTCGTAACATCTTTTATGTATAAAAAAAAGTACTTAGAATTCCCAACTTGGTAAATAAATATAATGAATTTAAAGTAAGATAAATATTTGCAACACGGGCCTGTGCTCGAAATAAGAAGGGTTAGGCAATAGTTCGGGCCTTATGTAGAATAGCAGACTACAAACACCATCGAGAACTTTATATCTTAAAGTATGAAAACGAATCACAAGACATCGAAATAACGAAAATCTTCTATTGTCACGATTTGTCGCTTATTTTGACAGAAACTTTTCAGTCATTAAAAAGAAACAGAGACATCACGAAGGGTACATAAACACAGTTATTTATTCGTATTTAAGCATTATTAGTCTACAGGCACACATCGTCAAACCCGAGCGTGCCGCAGAATCTCACTCTCGGGACAAAAAATACTGAATAAATGATTTTAATACGTTCAGTACAGATCCGGAGTTTTTCGCCGATCCCATACATGATGCGTAAAGGGTTCCATACCTACTGAATTATGGATATCTACCAGAAATATGTACGCAAGTACATATTGATTTATATTAACTGCAGTTTTATGTAGCGAGCTCTGCAAGCCGTAACTCGCAACCGTCGACTTGTAATTAACAAATTAACATCGAGCATTTTAATATAGGGATGGGAACTCCAATGAATAAGTGCTGTATGTGATCGCAAATGTTGATGTATGATGAGCATGTTTTTATTTATGGTTGATAAAAGAACGGATAGTTAGATTAATGACGTGTAAGTTGTGTCGGATTGCAGGATTGATTCCTGCGCACAAATTATTGCATTGTATTGCATGATATACTTTTCACATAAATACATATGTGCAAAGTATATCATGCTATACAATGTTTTTGCAATCAGTCAGGTGAATTATTATGGATGCCGTTACACAAGAGTGCTCAGGGCTGGCACAAACGTTAAGGTAATAGTGTTACTTAAATATTATTAAAAATGAATTGCCTCATAGGTCTCTTAGTCGGAAGTGCGACTTCTAAACTTAACCTGGGTTCCTTTCCCGGGTCGGGCCAAGCGTTATTGAGTTTTACTAGGTGGACGTTCTCAGTAGCAGCCTGGAGTTTGGGCAGTAGATGGCAGTAGGCTCGCCTCCTAATACATGGGATTCAATAACAGCATTGACGTAATTTCACCTCTGGCTAACCCTTTGGTTATGTTCTATAACATTAAAGGTGAAGAAATCTTTATTCATGAGTTTTAAATGATTTATTCATTTTTACACAGTTATTTTAACGTGCTTAAAACAAGAGACTTCTGACAGACAAAGTCGATTTGACGCATTGAACCACCAATTAGAGCGCCGAACGCGTTCGATGCATTAAATCGCGTTGGTCAAAAGAAACTTACACTAGGGCCGCTGCACAAAACGCATCTATCGATATTATAAGCAGAGGCGTAAAGGGTTTTTGTATAACGGTTCTAACTAATACCGGTTAAGCTTATGTGTGATACACGGTAAAAGGTATTGTGTACGTTGCTTGCAACATCCTGCTCTATTGTCATATTGCACAAACATACAGGACAAAACCAAATCCCGTAAAGGGAAAGAACATTATTGTCAGGATATTCTTATGTTTGAATTATTTAGACGACAGATATAACGGACTTAAACTGAAGTTTTCTCACATGCAACTGCATTTTACACTGAGAAAACAAAAAAGAGTACGATTCATAACAAATATATTTAATCGTTGAGACATCATTGAAAGTTTTCAGTGACGTCTCAACTTTACGTGTTAAGAATCGTACCCTTTTAGTAACTGGATAAGTTGCTCAAGATTTCTAAGTCTGTCTTAATTTATGTAGGTACTGTTTACAGGTCGTGAGCTATATGAGTAAATACAATGTCAAGATCGTTAGAAGACGAGTCAAATTGAAGGCGACAGTCGGCGCAGTGGCTAAGTGATTAGCTTTCTGCGCTATGTGTCACGGATTCGATTCCCGCACGGAACAAATATTTGTATGATCTACAGATACTTGTTTCTGGTCTATGTCATATGTACATATGTGACATATATTTTTATAAACTATCCATGACACATAAGAAATCCTAATGTGAGGCAATGTTTATATAAAATGAAATTGCAATCAGAAAACTATCTAATAAAGTTAATGTGTTACATTGTTAATAATATAGTTATCTCTAAGTATTAAACTATTAGCTACCTGTGAATGAAACCAATACGTATCTCATTTTGTCACATAAGGCGTTAATAACGCTAATCCAAAATCAAATGCGATCACCATTCCGCTTACTAATCATGGTGAATACGCCAAAATTTCCACTTAACCTTTCATTGTCAGATACTACTGTGCTGATGATACCTAATTGCTCGAGACACTTAAATTCTGTCATTAAAATTAGCACGACACTTACTAATAACAGGCTTTTAACACTACATGTTATGACTCATCAAATCATCAGGCCATCCTAAACAGCAGTAATTAAAACTATTAAAAATCGCCCAGAATTTAGGTCACAAAGTAAATGTTTGAATTTCGTGACGGGCAGTAAAAGGCGCTCACTTAAAACGTCGGCCAGCTCGTGACGTGACGGCGATGACCGATCGTTAGCACTCGTTTAATTACTGTTATTTAATAGTGCCTCATGTCAATCAATCGCACAATATTTTGTAAACACACTTCACACGAAAGCTGAAGAGTGGACGCTATTATTTTATACGTTTTTTAATTCAACTCTCCTGATAATGTTATAAAAAATAAATAAATAAGGAGAAATTTTTCTTGTGACAAATGTTTACATGAATGTAAATAATTTTATGTAAAATTATAATCCCGGGACACAAAAATTTGTAATACAAGTAACATTATTAGCATAAAGCCTATATTACCCGAAGGGTTCCGCAGAGGTGTCGGTAGCTATTTATTATACACGGATATTTCACCGATACCGTTAATGAACATTTATATACATAATAGGAAGTGAACCTATTGTCAACTACGGGGCACTGTTTCAAATTTGGGCCTGCTGCTGAGAATTTCCATATAAAAAAGACCCAATAAAAATTTCCCCACCCCGTTGCTTGAACCGACGCTCCCAAAGATCCCACGCTCACCAGTCCTGCTTATCACCACTAGATATTACATTACAATATCCACACAAAATCAGATTCGACGCAATACTAGACTCTCATAATACTAACGGAATCCTAGAAAATCCTCTCGAATTTCTTTCAGCAATAGTCCCACACACAAACTATTTAGGTGTCTAAAAGGTTGCAGACAAAACTGACATAGAACTTACGATTCCCCTACGGGTTACCCGTGAATTAGTCGCTAATATGGTGCTTTTATCTCGGTTATTAACTTGTCGTACTAAATATTATAATTGGATAAAACACCAGCCATTAGTGAACGATGCCCACATTGGCACGTGATTAACAGTTTTTTTATTGAGTTCACGCCAATAACTGGTGGTGAACTCAAATTGCATTATAATGTTTTGGAAGATTAGTATTTGTAATGTGGTGAATGATCTACTTCGAAGATTTAATCCAGCTGATTGTAATGTTGAGGTAACATTCGCTTTACCTATAGAAATCTATCTTCTGTCGTATCGGCACAGGCTATCAATAGCTATAGGTAAAGTTTGTAGTATAAATAAAAGAAATATTTTTCTTCATATCTTACGACATAATGATCTTGTATTGTATTATGTAACTAGGTCTGCCTCAGACTGGTCTAGTGGTCGCAAGCAAGACAGTTAAACGAGTTTTGGGCCGAATCCCAAGTCGGGGAAAGTGTAAAAAATATGTTACGATAATTTGGAACAGCAGCCCTCTCCGCTTCGTACTTAGGTGTCAAAAGGAGTTATGGCACCCTGTAATGAACAACTTGCTTTTGTTTGCTATAACTTTAAGAAAATTTAATACCTATTCCAATAATAATCAGCACACCAATTTATGATTCCCCGAATAATCGAACGTCTGGAAAGTTTGCGAACTAACCATCTAACTGGCTTGAACTGATGTGTAGTTCTGAACATACCTTTGACAACCAGTGTCAGTCAAGGACGACACTTATTACGTTCATGTCAAGTATCAAAGAAAGTTGTTAAATGGAATTTCGCAAAATAAAATTCTATGCTGAGGTGATATTGTGCTTTTGACTTTCATGAAGCTCTATATTGAGATTTTTTTTTTTCAGTTTTAAAGCAACTTGTTTAGTGAACTGAAAACACGGTTGGCGCAGTGTTTGAGCGATCGACAGCTGCACTACGTGTCGCGGGTTGGATTCCCGCACGGAACAAAATATGTATAATATTTTATGAACTACAGATAGTTGTTTTGGATCTGTGTTATGTCCATGTGAATATTTGTGTTTGTAAAAGCAACCACAATCCAGGATTAATATGTAGAGTGAGGCAACGTTAAAAAAAAATGTTACTGTCATATTTTTATTTGCTACTGTCATACGTTTATAGCCAGTGAAGAGGTCATTATCGATATGGTGAATAACTTTGCCAAAGAAAAGCAATGCCTGAAAAGAGCAACTGCTCGTAGTCACCACAAGGGATTGAGCAAACAGGTGACCACAGGGAACCAGAACCCTCTCATAGGTGACAACCAAGAAACAGGAAAAAAAAATTTACTTGGTAAGTTGGCCGGTTTTCCCGCCCCCGTATTTTAAAAGAAAAATGTGATAGTTGCTGTGGCTAATAAACATGCTATTCTGCAACCTCTTGAGAAAAATATATAAGCGAGAAAGGAATACACTGTTTGTTGGTCTCTGTGGGTGTCAGAGTTTTCTTACGTAATCAAGGCGAAGCCGACTGTACGACCGGTTATACGATGGAATTGACAGTACCTATCCGATCACTGGTTGGATACTCCGTATGCAGTCGAAGTTGGCGTTATACATAGTGAACATTTTAAACAAAAATCTCAGTTATTGTAGGAGAATTATCAGATAATAATATTCTGTAGATCGCCAAATGTCATTCACATAGCGCAGACAATACAGAGAAACCCGAGGATTTAAAAAGTATTTTCGATAAAAGCACAATCAAAACTAAAGAGATTGACGTCCAGAAACTTTCAATGAACACTATGAACATCTGAAATCTGTCGGCAGAAATAAATGTGATAGCTTGGTAAATAAATAAAATAAAACGTCTATCTAAATTGTATTTTTATTTTACTTAGAGTATAAAAGAATAATATAAAACGAAGTAACGTAGCAACTTTCTTTAAGCCCGATGCGTTATCGGTGGAGGCGCAGGTACACTTCACATCAATATCAATTGAGACTGTTCCCCTTCTAAGCCAAAAAGGGTTAGAGTGCACATTACATACTTTTTCCGTCTACGTTATTCCGGAAAAGTTTTCGCTACATACAACTTTCTTCTTTAAGAGAGTTTAAAACTACATATAAAAGTACAGCTACTCTTTCTGGGGTGGTGAAGTATTTTCAATAGATATAGAATGCAAATAAACTATAGAATTGGTGAATTTGGAAACTTCTGAGTAGTACCATATTTTTTAGCGACTTTAAGCGATGGCATTGATGCCCCGATAGATGGCAATAGGCTCGCTCCATATTACATGGTATAATGGCATCAGGCAAATGTGGGAATATTCACATCTGCGTAACATACAAGTGTGATACTATTTTATGCTATATGTTTAAATAACTATAAGCATTTTCTATATTTTCCCATCTATCTGATCTTCGGTAGTGAAAAGTAATTATTTAATAATTATAAATATATAATAATTTAATAAAAAAAAATTTTGTAATATGATTTTATTTACTAAAAGATCCTGCTGTTTAACCAACCAACAAAACGTATTGCTAACGATTCAAAATATATTAGGCAAGAATATTAAATATTATTAAGAATGAATATAGCATGTGTATCTCTTCCTGTAAACGATTGCACTAGCTTAATTACAGTTACCAGAGCTTACAATTAATTAGGTAGACTATAGTAAAATCTACAAGAAGTATTTTCTTTCCAAGTTACTGATGAATTCGTTATGTTTACGTATTAAACAAAAGGGTCCTTACGTTTTATTTACCGAAAAGGGAAACCTTAGTTCCGTGTTTACTAGCGCCCGTATTCATTTATCTTTTGTTATTCCCTTATCCGGCCAGCCCGTTGTATGCAAAGCTTTTTTAATAATATAATATACCCGTTTTATGCCGTACCTACGTCTTGAGGAAATGTCAGCTATCTGTAGCGAAATCCTACTTTATTGTTATTGTACCGCATTTATTCGAAGCTCCGAAATATATAAACCTGGGAATTGGTTGAGAGTAAATAAAGTCAGTGGGACACCCAGCCTTTGTGGACGGGTGGATCGCTGAGATAACAATTATTGGGACTTTATGCCACGGTTACAAATCGACCAATAAATGTGAGGTTAAAGAAATAAAACGAACAGTAATAAAAATAAATCCTGTCGTACTTTTTTATTTTATTCGAGTACATAACTGTTTTGTTTTGCCTACCTTAGGGAACATCTAAGCGTAACTTAATAGAGAAATTGGGACTTTTTAAATGTAATCATTGTACAATAACCTTATACATCATAAACCAAATTAATTATTATTAATTAAATTAATCGATATAAGATTTATCTGCTAATTTATGTGCACATTTCTCGACGGTATCGGTTAAGCAACCGAGGCCGTGTAAAGCCGCTATTTTTCTACACAAGCCATGTAGTGGAAAATAACAAATATTGTACGTATTCTAATAGCCAATTAATACCTGCTGTGCCGAATTAGAAATTCTTAATGACTTCGTTATTATTGGTGACAAAAACTTATTTGATACGATCATGATACCGAGAATTAGAATTTTATAAAAACTTGGTTCGCAATATTACGAGTGCTAGTTATGACATACAATTTTTTCCACGCTTTAAATTATATGTACAAAAATATAATACCCCCAGATGAGAATATTATAAAGTATACTTTTTTGCTGTGACTGTCGAAAATTCCATCCAAGCAAAAGGATTTTCATTTGGATATCATAATTCCACTCATTTAAAACATAATTCTACTCTTGAAACTCGCAAATACTCAGTTCTATAAGGTTTTCAGTCAGCTGGCATAGAAAGAAAATTGGCATAATTAAAATGATTAAGTAATCATCAATCTCCTAACGTTTCGCGATGATAAAGTAAAAAATCACTTTACGTCACTTCCCTCAAGTCTTGCGTAATTAAATTGGCCTGAAAGTACGCTATCTGTACGAAGATCTTCGATCTTTCATGTTTAAATCCAATTTTCCTTTTTTCCGCCTCTAACGAAAACATGGATGTTGAACAAGTCAAGTCGAAAATCGTATAAAATTAAGGCAAAACATCAAAGGTGCAATGTAAGCAGAGCTGAGAGAGTAACGTCTTCAAAAGTAAAACGGGCATAATTGAATCAAGTTAATTTCGGTGGAAAAGAAACTTTTAATGAAGACAGCACCATCGAAACGTTTCAATACAGTACCGACGCTGCAACGTAAACCAGCAAAAATAAAAGTGCTTCAAATTTTTTATTTTCTTATTTGAAGCTGAAAAACTATCACAAAATGAGAATTGTAAAGTTGATGTCCTCATGAATAATGCAAAAAGTAACCAACCGAAAGAGAATCAGTTTACGTGAAATTTCTCGTAATATAATGAATATTTCTTCTAAAGGGCACCTAAAATTTTATTCACCGTTGCGCTAGCTCTCGAGACATGAACGAGAGCCGATGCTCACTGCAGGTTTGCTCTAACGTAAGAGGTTATGGACGTAAAATATTACTAGATACGTTATGAAAATTCCACGCATTCAAAGCAAAAGCGCCTATTTTGAACCGCTAACTATCGTATATCGTTGGTAATTAGATTTTGAAATGATATTTACTTTTTGTTTAAAAAAAAATTATTAATCTAAACATGATTAGGATGACAGATCGGAAATGTTAAAAACAATTAAGACGACGTGAACTTGTTGCGGCAAACGTAGTGTAGGGCGCCCACCAGCCAGATGGAGCGATGACTTGCATAAGGTGGCTGGTAGAAAGTGGATGCGGAGAGCCGAAGATCAGGCTCAGTGGCGCTTACTGGGAGAGGTCTATGTCCAACAGTGGACGAATATGGGCTGATGATGAACTTGTTGCAGAGTCAAACTAAAAGGTTATAATCGACTTAAAGATTTTTCCTACTATATGTATTATAAAAATTTATTGTATTATATAAAACAATGAAATTATACACTGTACACCCGATTTGTTAACACATTCATTCTCGACTATATCAAGTTAGAATTTGTAATGTAATTCTAACTATTTGGCTTAACTTATTTTTTTTAGTCACATGTATTTATAATTGATAATAACTTAATACTCTTTCTTATCATATTAACCATTAACAACCACAATGAATGTACCTTAATCCTTTCGTTGCTTTCATTTATAAGTAATAATACATTTTAAAATTAAATAAAATCAACCCGACAAACTTTATATCAATGGCTGGAAAATCCCTCGCACGGCGCTAAAGATTTTCATATTCAATTACAAATAGACAAGTGGCGTCTCGAGTATCGCCTTTGACGTCTTCACGGTTTAAAGGATATTAGGTCCCCTTATCCGAGGGGGACGAATTAGCAAAAGAGACGCTAGTAATGAATTTTATATTTGCACGTGCTCTTTTGAAGAGGCCTTCTGATCTTTCGTTAGCCTTTGATTGACGCAGCTCTTGAAATTTTATATCCAGCTAATGTAGAAAATTTACTTAACTTTGTTGACTGCCCTCTGTACAAGTTTTACTTTGGACGTTTATCTTTTGATGATAGATAATTTTATATAGGGACATTTTAATCTGCTCTTTTGCTAGGTTGATGGATCTGAGGGTTACCTAATAAAAATAAGTATTGCTAGTGATTCAAAACTGGTTAATTGGGTTAACCCTTGCAAGAGCTAAATGCTAGCTGGTAAACATCTAGATAAAATATTGCTTAATTGCCTAAATGTTTAAAGGTAAGCTGTTTATTAAATAAATCAGTAATAATGTTGGTAACTTTAGTCCCACGTTCTAAAATATATATACAGTTAAATACAACCTAATTTGTTTCAAGTATAAAAAAATCAAGAGCATGGACTCTTTCTTAAAATGAAAAGGGTCAGGCTTTGGTTTAACTCGTCAAGAACTTTTTAAGGTCCTATCAGGTATCCAGGGCTCCTCACGGCGTTATTCCTTCACCATTAACGCACCTGATAATCGAATTCTGATGCACAGTAATTCAAAAAGACCAGTGGGTCTGGCCTGGCTTGAAAACCACAACCTCTTGTATGCAAGGCAAGCATTCTACCACTAGGCTATCATAGCTTCTCAATTGTCAAGTATATTCTTATCAATTTTTGTTAACGTTGCTACCCTAATGAGTCTTAATAAATCTGTCGAGTGACTTTATCTGATATGATCTAATTAATATGAGTACGCTCACGCGGAACTAAAACCAAGAAGAATATGTTCACAAAATCTCTTTATGTCTATTTCAAAGACTCGTAGATACCAACGAAGGGTTATCAAAGATGTGAGGTTATTTTGTTTACATATTCTGATGCTTTTTGTCTGTCTGTGGAACTTTTCTCTATTTTTTGTTTATTCATGTTTTTTGTAAAAAGAATGCGTTGTTCTTTTTTAAATGTTTTTCAACAGTCTGGCTTTAGTTTGTGGGTTTAGATCGTTATCTATTTGAGATTGAGACGTGGTTTTACTTACTTCTAGTATAAACTGTACATAGGTAATGAGTGACGTACGTAATCTTTATTGGTCAGTACCTACCTAAAGCGGAGTGTATGCCTTTAGATGACTGTAACAACTCGGCGGGTACACAAGATCGTCTTTCCCAAATCATCATCTTTATCATCTATCTAGCCTTTTCCCAACTACGTTAGAGCCGACTTCCCAATTAACCGGTTGCAGCTGAATTTGCATATTTTACACGGAGCGACTGCTATCTGACTTCCGCCACCTAATTACTGGAGAACACTGATACTGGTTGTTTGAAGATTGTGTTTGCCAAATGTTCTTATTAATTCCAAAATACTTGTTTGACACCTACTTTACTAAAACGGCAACTTATTTTATCATATCATTATTTTACTCCAGTACGTATAATATTTGTCTTCAACGCAAACACAGCCGGGGAGAAAGCTAATAGTCAATAAAATACATTTTACCTCCGTTGCACAACCTGCCCTTACTAGCGCGGCGAAAGATCAAACAAATATTCCGTACAAAGGGGAACATCCCAGAATGAGCTCTTATTATGTGCATATAGAGGGGGTGTAATAACGTCGAATGTAAGCTTTGTACCCTACAGCAATGTTTTATATAATTAGCTTAAGCGGTTTAACGAGGGCCCCCATCTCTATACAGAATATTTTTAAATTTTCCTTAATGAATGTTTAGATTGGACATACGAATTTCATCGCGACTTATTTGAATTTAGATTGAACACAAGGGTTGATGCTTTGATACTGGTGACATGTGTCCAAATAATGGAACTTTGGCTGCTTAAATATCAAAGCCTTTGAGAGAAATATTTAAAGTTCTTTGATGAGCGAAACTAGTAATCAAATACCACAAAAGTTATATTATGTTTATAAATATTGAGAGTGAAATGAAAATTAGAATATGAATAATCAAAAATGTATCTCTAAATCAAAATCATTTAATATGGGTAGTCTGTGATAATAAAATTAAGATATTTTACGGTTGAAATCGTCTTTAAAAAATGTATTAGGTACTTTAAATAGATATAACTGGTTGCAATGAAGTTTGTAAAGTTTAATGTTGCCAGCTAGAATAAACATTCCACAAAAGTTTCCAAGACTTCGTTGGGAGTCTTTTTTACCTGTATCCCTAACCCTTTAATCCATTTTCAGTGAGTCAATTTCATAGAAACGAGATTAAGGTAACAATAGATCGCACAGTAACTTTTTCTACATCTGTCAACTAACTGTCAAATTAGTACAAAACCGATTTGTTCAAAGAAAGCGCAGCTGAAATTAAATTAAGAAGTCTCACTGAGGTGTTGCGATAAAGGGTTCCCTTCGGGGTGTTAATTTTTTTGACAGCCGCATTGTTATAAATAAATGTGGATTTAAAATTTAAAAGCGAACTGATTTTTGTGTGACAGATAAGTTAAAAGTGGCGACAATAGGCTGACCTGTCAGTTATTGTAACGTCCCGGACCCCAGTAGGGTGTAAAGGATTCGTCATATTTTTATAGAAAACAAAGCTGGTTATAGCCTACCGACAATTATTGTTGGAATTATTCCCTCACATCTGTTTAGACTACAAGCCCTCCTCGATAGTTCTGCACCGTTAGTATAAGACTAGATTTTTAATCAACTATAAGCTCTAAAAATGTGTAATACTTCTAACCACATAAATAGCAAAGAATATCTTTGCTTCTAACACTTTACGCACACCAGGACGCCTACAATGAATCCAGCTGATGCCGATGACAGGCAAGTGGTTGCTATTACAAACAGACAGGCGCTCTAAAATAATTTTTATTTTAAGCAAATCAGGCACAGTACAGCAAAAAAAAAATACTTTCAGAAAATATCTCGGATTACATTTTGTAGAATTAAATTTTCTACTTTCCTTTCAAATGTAACAAACTGGAGGAAATCTAATTAGGAGTCGGAATGAAAGATCAGCATAATTACCTTTCAACATATTACGTGCTTATTTAGACTAGAAATGTAAGCTTGAAGAAATGTAAGTAATTTCGTTATATACGAAATAAGGAAAGCTTACTCAGGGCTCTCTCATTTACGAAGAAAATAAGTAGGTTGATAAGTATACCAATGTATATGTATGCCAAGGATACAGTTGGAAGAGTCAACCCAGGTTTACCCGGATTAGCTTAGCTTTCTCTAAGATCTGAGGAAAGTCCGAAATATAATTGGAATAAACTCTGGAATATTTTCAGAGAGGTAGGTATATAACACCTTAATATCGTCATCATTAGGTACGTAAATATTCACTGCCGAATTCATTTTATCATAGGATAGTATGTTATCGAGGTATTCTCATTCTGAGAAGAGTGCTAGCTGTGGGACTATAGTGGAATGAATTATCTACCTATATCTTTACTTATCATTTTCAAATATTTCTTCATTTAATATTCATTATGAATTATTTTTATTTACTTATTATTATTTTTATGATTATTAATGTTGCAATAGTTTCATTATTATACGGCAAAATAGTTTCAGTTCGTGTAACAACCCTTATTAAAACTCGTCTCAGCTTTATAGTGAAAATATGTACGAGTCTATGAATACGGTTTTCCTAGAAGATAATTCTCCAGAAGTAAGTAGGTGCTACTACATACAAGTAGAACAGGGATAAGCTGACTACTATCCTAGTATGAGTATTTAGTGTAAAACAAGTGTTTACTGCAGAATCCAGTTAGATGTTCAAGAACAAAGAGTCTTTGTTCGAATAGAACAATCACATATGAGATAACAGATGTAGGTACACTAATACATACAATGGTCGGTCATTTTAAAATACAGTTGCTTCAGTACTTTGGTAATGTGTACATTTTGCATCGTTTATTTATTTCTAAATAGATTAGATTAGTAAGTAAAAAAATAATAAAAATAAGAATGAATCTCTTATTTTTTAAGTAAAATCTGCCTATTTCCAAGCGCAGCTGCCGAGTGTTAGGGGCTTGGTTTGATTCCCAGGTCAGATAAAGTGTTATGGGATTGTAATTCTCAGTAGCAGCGCGTAAGCGAAATTCTAAGTCTATGGTAGCAGCCCGGAGTTTCGAATCGTGGATAGACCAACATCGAATTAATGATACAAAAATTGTATTGATCGCTACACCAGACACCTGACATTTTTGTATCTAGCAGAAAAGACGTAAATGGAATAAATAGAATTAGTGCCTACGTCATAAGAATGCCAGACGAAAAAAAATCAAATCTAATTTTGAATTCAGTAAAAAATAAATTAGATAAAAAGCAAAATAGGTCCAAGTTTGTCGTGACCCTCATCTGTGAATAGTTTATGCTGGATCTCGAATCCGAGCCAACGCGGCGTGATGCATTAACCTACGTCACACAGCTTAATGCGAACACGAGTACAGAAACCATGGCTTTGAGTTAGATTAGGATAATTAAGTGCTTAACTTTTATATGTGGAATAATAATTTGTATCATGTGTTTCATCCTACTATCACAAGTGATAATCACTGGCGAGTCGACACCGGCAAAGAATTGGTCTCCCGCCACGATCGCCTCTTGTCTTTCCTCAGGTGAAGAGGAGTAGCAGCCGGATTCTTCTTTGTATCCAATCCGTTTGCCAAGCGTGGTGGCACTGGCAACATTCACGACAATTCAATGTAGTGGTGTAAGAAAAAGAAGAACCAGAGGTGGATTTCGCCTAGTACTGATATAGGTACATGGTTACTTGATGAAAATATCTTTTAGAAGCTTCAAATCATCATTATCCGTCTCCTGCCTTCAATTTTAATTGGGGTCGGCACAATTTATCTTCTTTTATTAGGTACAATTATCCTTAGATAATATTTAAAGGAATCGCTTGAAAACTTTAGTTTTCCAAGAAAAGCGTTAAAATGATCATTATGCAAACGTAATAAAAGATTATAGAATTTAATAGTATTCGAAACTTTTGAGTTTTAAGCAAATTGCCTAGTTAGCAATAACACACCTGTAAGTCAAATGTCAGTCGGTGACAGCTCAGAATAAGGTAAGTCTTGTATTTGTACTAAATTTTAACCGCATGGATGAAATATAAACCTAAAAAAATGTAAACATTACGACGGAGATCTTGTTTAGCCTCTTAATTTTCCCTTGTCATAATTCAATGTACGATGTAATAAATATTTATCTCACCCCCATAAAAGGAGGGAAACAGATGCATTGTTTATATTAAAACAATTTATCTTCATTTGTTCGCAAGAGGCGCAACATTCGCGTTGGCGGAAAATCAGCATCACATTTGTAAATACAGCTTAACAAAACTTAAAGCTAAGTAAGTATTCAACGATCGATATATCAAAACGTGTAAGTAATATACCTATCTGAAGACGTATAGCTGTCAGTCTCAGCAACAGCGTCGAAATATTAAAAACTCAATTTATAATATATAATTTATATAAATAAAGACAGATATCCTAATTACGAATGTAGTTGTGATCGATACTAAATAAGATCAATGATGGCAACTCACATCAAAAGGATAACAAGTTACAATTCTCAGTTATAAAGAAACTACTACGAAGGAGAAGAAGTGCAATACTCCATGATCATCTTATCGATTTGTTGGGAGCCCGTGATCAACAGTGGTAGGTAATTTACATTCTATTTATCCTACTAATCCTATTAATATTATAAATGTGAAAGTTTGTGACGATGCCGATGGATGGATGAATCTTTGTTACTCTTTTACGCCAGAACGGCTGAACGGATCTGGATGAAATTTGGCACAAAGATAGATTATAGTCTGGAATAGCACATAGGCTAATTTTTATCCCGGAAAAATGTACGGATTGGTAAACCACGCGGGCGAAGCCGCGGGCGGCAGCTAGTCTGTTTATACTTTTTAAAATGTCCCGCTGCTGGGAACTGGCTGGCCAAGTACTTCCATACATCTCTTTCTTGCGCCATCTCGAACCATGTACTCTCGTAAAAACCTAATAAGTACCTAATAGGTATATTAGGTACTTTATTAGTTTTGATGAGTCTTCTTTCGTAGGCTACCCGGTATGCAATTCTTAGCTTTTGTAAGTTTTTAAAGGCAACCGGTAGTAGTGTGGTAACATGCAGAAAGGTGGGTTAAACATAAGACATAAAACTTCCATATTAAAAGCTTAGAACATCTCAAAGAACATCTGCTTATGTGCTCAGAACGTTCATAAAACAGGATAATATTCCTCGCACAGATTTATTTGGTCACCGTACAGCTCGGCGCTTGTCTGGTACCCGACGGAGGATAATATGGGATTTCTGCTGAAACCACCCTAAGCCAACACTAAAATGCTTAAAATTTAAATTAAAATTGAAATAAAAAGAGGTAACTTGCGTTTTGAAATTAAGCAAGGTTTTTGTTACATGTTAGATGATAAATTTTATGAGTTACCAGTGGTAGGCAGGTATATTATAGTAGGTACACGTTAAAGTAATTAATTAGTCACTCTAGCGAAATAATATAATTTTCTCCGTCTACGACAATTTAAAAGTACATATTCTGAAAAAAGTATTTTTTTAATGCCATAGAGTGGCAAACAGGCAGGCGGCCCACCTGATGGTAAATGGTTACTGCCACCTATCCTACCTATCCACCTATCTGCAATACCAGCGGTACCACAGGTGCGTTGCCTACCCTTTTCGAAGAGGACTCTCTTCAATTTTTGTTTGATTTATGATGATTATGTCTCATCGGTCTAATGGTTACCAATCGGACTGCTAAACACTGTTGAGCGTGAGAACCTAGGTTCAATTGGCTGGGCTTAACACTGTCGATAAGTTTTCTGCTTGGATATTTTTAAGCAACATCGATCCCTGGTCCTCGCACTCAACAGCTGTTCTTGCTCCCACTAAAGCAATGGAATTACTTTGATATACGTGTTTGTGTCATAGTTACAACGCTAGGCTTTTGTATGACGCTCTACATTAATATTTATAAATACCTTGAGGTAAATTGGACTATAAAATATACCACAGATAGGTATGACGAAGACATTTCCCTATAACCTCATAATTCATAAGCGACGCAAAGCTTCTGGTTGTGTTGTTTTCGTTTCCGCACACCTATTACACTTTCTTATATGCTATTAATTCATGATTATATTGTAAAATTAAGAGAACGCGTATCATAAATCAATTGCCTAACTAAACAGTACATAGGGTAATGTGTTCTAAGAGTACGCGGGCGATAATAGTACGCAGTGAAGCTAGTGACCAGACGGTTTGCCACTTGAAGCTAACTTCAGTTGTTTTTAGACCGGATAAAAGCGCAGGAGTGCATCACGAAAAAAATAATGAAAGTGCTGTAAAACGGAGAAGTTAGGTAAGTCTGAAGGTTTTTCTGCAATTTGATATTTATTTTTATCATTTCTAAAGTATTACAACTCGAAAGCGGGATGTATTTCATATAAAACGATTATTGTTTTCGTATGCTAAGTTCATCAAGGTTGTGTTGTAAAATAACACAATTCTGCGACTTACCACTAAATGGCAGTAGCAGATGTGTTTGTATAAGAAGGTGATGTCGTGTAAGATGACGCAGTACGAAGGTGTATAGGAGTACGCAAGTACTCGTGTGTAAAACTTTGTTATTTTTATTATTTCAGCATGTCTCCACGAAAACGGACTACAAATCGAAGTCTATGGTCGATTCCCGATCTTGAAAATGCAAGACAACGAGTTAATAATGGTGAGTCAATAAAGAGCGTAGGTCGATGAAGCCACTATTCGTAAGAGACTTAAAAGAGTTACGCCAGCCATGTCTCTTGGGAGATACGATATCTACTACTTTTTCACCGTAGATGGAGCAAGAAATACCAAACCAAAGAAAATGACAAAAACTAATATGACTTATACTTGATGGATTGGATGACAAGAATTATACATAGAAGAAGCAGAAGAAGAAGAAGACTGGATTCAGTGTTCAATGTGTAACACTTGGTGTAAAACTATGTTATATAGGGGTTGGTGAATTTATTTGCGATTTATGTGTTGATTAATATACGCGTACTCTTATCGACCACCGTGCGTATTCTTATACACCCGTGTGTGTAAGAATTCGCAAATACCATTTTGTGATTTTTAGTTAATTACGCAAAATTACATTAAGATAAAAAGTTGATCCTCATAATTTAATTATGTTATTAGATAATCTTTCGATTAAAACAAGAACTGATTAGAAAAAATAATTTATTTGTTTTCTTTTAACCTTGTGAAGCTTAAGTGCGTACTCCTATACCACCTTACCCTACGCTACCTTGGAAACTTAGTTGACTGTAGGTAGTCATTACCCAAGTTTTCTTCGTAACCTATTTTCTATCCTCTTCATAACAAAATAGAGTCCATATACGAATGATCTAAAAGTATTGACTTGGTAAATCTTCGAAACAAATTCTTTAGTGAATCGGTATCGACGGTCGAACGACACAAATCCCCTATATTCTACAAAATGATAGATATCTACTGAAACACTTACCATTTACAAGACGATCGCCAGTGATTCACCTCCACTCTCCTTTCCAACACTTCACAAAACAGTTGTCATTATAACACCACGAGTTATATCTACCTACGCAAACAAAAACTTGCATCTGAGGGGTACGTCCTAACCAATTCGATAATCGAACAAATGAATCCGATCGTCTCATGTGTAGATATTTAGGTACCGTACCGAACGGGACCGGCAACCCGACAACATTAACTCCCGTAGCTTCTACAAAACACTTACTACCTACGTCAGCGAACACTTCACATAACTAGGTACTCTAGTCTAGGTCTTTGTCGTCGAAGTAACCGAAAACTTGCACGACACCGTAATCCTCTACAGTCTACGCGTGCGAACTAATCTAGGTACGTATACCACAAACACCGAGCCGCTGTGACCGCACTAGCTTTAAGCCCAACGATTCACCGAAAACTTCACAAAACCATTTTCATTGTGATCACTAAAACCGCGAGTCAGGCTCAACCGAAAACTTACGTGTGACGATATACAAGCTACCTACAATCAACGCATACGCACTAGTCAATTCGATAGTCCGATATGTAGGTAGATACCGTAACGAACGGCCTGATGACTCAAACCCTCTTAGATCTTTTATCCAGAATTCACTTTCACCAGTCACCGAAAACTTCACCAAGTATTATCCTTGTCATCAGACATGCGACTATTACAACCGCGTGCCTACCCACTATACAATTCGAAAACCGAATGACACACAAATCCACTCAAAGACCGATAGCGAACGCCTGCGAAGACGTCCTGCCGCAAACTACCACGGGCAAAGCGAGTGTACCAAAAAATATCAATTTTAATGCGGGTAGTTTTGAAAACATTCAGATCATATCTACCCACAACACTACCGGAATCCCGAACAGTCGGGACGGAATTTGGATTAGATTTATTTATTTTTCATTACTCACACTCTGAAAATGTCATTGTTTGTCAATAAAGTGGACCGAAAGTGTCTCATTGCGAGCTAGGTTATGCGATTTGAAAATCAAACTCAATATATTGTGGAATATGGGCGCCGCAACCAGGGCGCCGCGCCGCCACATGCGGGGATCGATTTTCAAATTCATCCTGATTCTTTTTTTAAATTTTCGGCCACTAAATATTATTATTATTGTGAAATGCCTAATAAATAAAATTGATTTAAGTATTTAACTACGTACTACATTAATAAAAAAAATATAAAATGTTTTTCGGTAGTTTCAATAATTATAAAGACTAATTCTTCTATTTTATTTATTCCAAATCAAGCCGATAGGTTTCACCCCAAAAAAATGAGTGTCCATCTAGGGTAACAAGATCAATTTCACAATCTAGCTATAGGCAACCTCGCTGCGCTCGCGCTCGTGCGCCAAAATATCTAAAATAAATCTACTATTCTTTTTAGTTAGATATAAAATCCGTATTGTTATTTTTGCTAGAATCTCATCATCATCATCATCCACAGCCCGACTTCGCCCACTGCTGTGCCCATAGGCCTCTCTTTGAAAGTGCCCGTTTCTACGCTTCTGCGCTAGTCTCATCCATGTTCAATTAAGCCCATCGACGAAATGTGGGTGTACAATAGTACACCTCTGCCGAACCCTTCTGGGAATACGGGCGTTATGATAATTATTTTGATAATAAAGAACAAAATTTTATGGAAGATGCCTAAAATTTATTTTTATCGTCAAGTTGTAACGTGCCTTTAACTTAGTTATAAAGGTTCTATTATCATAACAAACTTCTAAACGCGGCACCATTTAGAGCACTTAAAAGGCTTTTTGTTATTTAAATGTTCAGCACTAAGCAAGATAGTGAATAAGCTTGACAGCTTATTTCGTGAAAAGAATATTCATAAACGTTTTAGAAAAACAGCGAGGAATAATGTTACGCGACATAATTTCATGTCTAGCCGAGAGAAAATTGCAATGTAATATTAATTAGCATAACGACACAAGAATCTTGGCTAACTCATTCAAAAAAGACAACAAAATACAAGACACACCAAAAGCCACTTCATTAGAATTAAAAACCATAGAACAACTCAAAGTCTACACTAAAAAGACATATTTATAAAGATACTTTAATTTTCTGGAGAGACATTGATTAGTGAGACACTGAACCACATTTAATTATGCCAGTTGAGTCCTTTGTGCTGTTTATCAAGGGAGTGTCGTAACTCGTACAAGATCATGACCGTTCCCCAGGTCAGTAATTCTTAAAAAGTATCAACAGTTGCTCTCAAAGAAAGTCTTTAAGGTAAATAACTACACACAAATTAAGAGCAATTTACTAGTGTTTTAATTCAGTTTTATGAGCTGTAAAAATACTAAATGAAATGGAAATTATGTCGCGCTATATGAACTGCAATTAGGTTAAGTGAGAAGAATTGGAGCAAACAGAATTATGAATGTAATTTTTATTCACAAAACATTTAGTTGATTTACATTATTTTCTCATTTATACAGCTCGATGTTTGGTGTACCTACGTAAATAAAATAATATAAACACTTTTGATATAGTCTTATAAATTAAATGTTGTGCTAAATAAATAGTGCAAATATTATACGCTCGTGCCTAATTCAAACGATCTCAATAACTAAACAAGGTATGTTTGGGTGCCGTATAAAGTACTGCTGCCAAAGTCCTTTTAAGTAAATAAAACGTCGACTTGTATTGAAATAATACCGAAATATTACTTATGAAAGTACTTTTTGAAATACTTCTTTTTCAAATAATACTTATCCTTATCCTTGACTGCTAGGTTGTCTTCAAATTTCTTGTTCCAGTCTTGTATTGAATTTATTGTTCTTGCTTCTACAACCGGCGTCGGTAACCTTGTTCTACTCAACAATCCTTGTAGCGCTTGTAGCAAAAAGGAAAGTAGTGACATCGATACCACTATATTAATCGGATCAAATCCAATCGAATGATGATGATACGTTGGGGTGCCATAGTTTGCATTGCCACTTACACCATATCCCGAAGAGCCGTAGTGAGTGGTAAAACTTCTCGATTCTGCAAGCGCTTCTACCGATGTATCGACAATTTCATTATTCTTCAGCACTGGTGATTCAATTTGATGACCTTCTCTATCGCTATTGTTTTTGATATCTATTTTTGTCTTATACAATTTGGAATCTTGCTTCATATTGTCTATTTTCTTCAGCACGGATTGCGCATTAGTCTGAATTTTCTTGAGCAGCGTCTGAATTTTAGAACTTTGGTCCTTTATCATGTCTGTTACAAAAACTTTGAAATTATGAACTGAAGACGTAGGAGGACTTTTATTTTGGAAGTCAGCTTTTACTGTAGTTAACATTAAGATTATTATGAACACTGCCAGCGATAGTAGCGACATTGTTACAGTCACTGTTTTACAATTTATATTTTTAAAAGACATTAACTTTGCTTCAGTTAAGAAGGCGAAATGAAACACCTATGTCATATTACTTTTTATATATAGTTGGTTTCAGGTCTGCTTCGTTAGATAATAATCTGTCACAGGTACTTGAATTCTAATATCTTACCTTGACATATGAACTAGCTGATCATAGGCCATTTCACATTGTTATAGAAAATGTAACAAAGGTTAATTTGTAGGATGTCACGTGTAACGGAGAAAGTTACATTTAATTTTTGTCCAGCAATTTTCTTGTTTAAATGTGCGTTATAAAAATAATTTAAACAGTCATAGGTAGGTAAAAATTATTTCAAATGTAAAAGTAGGTAATCGAAACTCCCCGTTATAATGGTAACTAAAGATTTAAAAAATAAAGTACCTACTTTGACTACAAGCCACTGTCCTTATTTTTAACTCAGCCAGTTTGAATCTTCTTTTCAAATACTTACAAGTGTGTGTACTATGCATCACAAAATAATGATTTAGGGAGACGTATTAGTACGAATATTTATCACTGAGGGCAGCAATGTTCCGCCTGTACGCAGGAGTGTAAATTGCATACAACGCCATCTTTTATTCCTCCTCGGAAGTAATATATATAGCTACGTGATGTGGTAGTAATAGTTTACAAGTCAAATTTATAGATGGCGTTTATTTAAGTGCGCACACGCACTGTTAATGCCATCTATTGAAATGTTATTCAACGAATATTACTGCTACATGAGATGAGCTCAAAAGTTCATTTGGATTTGTAGAGGTGGCGCTACAGTCGTAAATAACTTTAAGTTATGTATAAATATTTTAAGCAAAATACAATGAAATTGTTTATTTTACACATATTTTTTTAACTAGATGACGCCGACCAATTTGTAAACGTATTTTATCTCATACTTATCTGTTAGGTTCGCTTAAAAAAGACTCAGAAGGCAGGTAGGCGCGTTTGCAACAAATATACCTATTTTGAGCGTGAATTTTTAATGGTCTAGGTATAATAATTGCAGGGAAAATTACTAAAACAAAACTGAACCACACCTGGGAAAAATTTGAAAATATTTCATTAAAAAAATCTTTCAGTATAAATCTCCAATAAGACAAAAACTTTTGAAGTAATCAGATCTCGTAACAAAAACAAAGAATTGTATACCTTGTACCTGCAACCGCATTACGCTACATACAATGTAATAAACCAAGCGCGGTGGCTGGTTCAAAGCAAAGTAATTATTCATCACCCGAACAAATCTTATGCAAACAATACAGTGCTGATGCATAATTACAGAGAGATAAAGGGTCGGTGTAAGTACAAAGTGGTAAGTGGGAACTCAAAATAAATGGTCGTGGACTACGATATTAATTCCTCGTTTGTCCGAGTCGCTACGCGGCTATTTTTTAAAGGCACCGTAGGGTTAATTGTAACGAAGCGGTATTCGAACAGTGAAATATTTGGAGCGGCACCGCCGCTGCAATAAGAAGTTGGGTAGGTATAGGAATTTTGGGATTCGTTTTTTTTTTATTCCACAAAATTACATAACTTCAGGGATTGTTTCGTTTTGGGGGTGAGTTGTTCGCTAGGAGTAACGCTCCTAACGAATATCAAAATCAGTTGAAACTGCAAGTATGTAGGTAATAAAATAATCTGTAGAAAGACAGTGCCCAGATGTATGTTTTCCTTTTACCTACGCCCAATTCAACAGTTTTAAAATTCTACATTTTATACCATCAAAAATGAATATATAGTAAGTAGTTATCTTTAAGTGCCTATAGGTTTATCTAATTTGGTGCTTAGTTAGTACCTACTAATACCTACTTTAAAGTTACTAGTATAGTATAAATTAGTAGTACCTACTTTTATAAATTTGATTAGAATTAATAAAAGAGCTACTCCACAAAAATCCTGTTCCAAAACTAGCTGTCAGCTAACAATGTGAAAAAATGCTAAGTATAAAAATACTTCATTAAACTAACTTTTATCTACCGTGTTAATCAATGGGCGTGGGCTAGTAAAATCTGATAGTGGGATTGAAAAATGTTGTATAAGGGGAATACTCAATACGAAAACGCACCCAAGTCTATCACGTCAGAACATATTTTTGCTTGGCAAGAAAGGTGGAGCACTTCGATTGTTACAAGCAAAACAGCAGTCTAAGCAAACTAGAGTTTTATAATACCGACAGTAGATTTATTGAAACATCCTAACACAATTAATTCGGTACCTATTAAGTCGTTGGATTTGAGAGAGCCACTATTCTCAGCATAGCTACTGAACACCACATGATAGGTAGGTACACAGAACTACCTATAACATATTGGCATGAACAACTATAATGGTTAAGCAATAACATTTTGATAGTCTCGTATGAAAATTAATAAAATTTATTTGGAATCCTGCTGATTTAGAGCCCATTCAAAATCTGCTGGTTTGGCGTTATAGCTGCCACAAATGACTTAAAAAAGTGTCTATAGCCCCGTAAAAACTATGGTAATATTTTTTATTATTATTTTATAGATGTTAATCAGAAGCGTTTGACGATTCCAAGTAATCTGATCAATAGCTTCATGATATCCATATTCATTTTATTTCTACGTAAATATAAATTATTATGGAGCCTTAAACTCGACAGGATATTCACTAGATTAACGAGCCGTAGACAGTAGTTCGTATTAATTTTAATAGTTTCATTAACATTAACATGATATCCGAAAAAATATCCGGGACAATGTTTTTAGTTGTATCTAGGAAAGAGATAAGATCGCAACACAAGTGAGCTCGTATTCAATTTGCCGGCAGCGCAGTTGTTGAAAAATAATTAAAAATGCAATTAAATTTCACCATAAATCCGTCAGCCGCCCCGCCTAGCGTGTAAACAAACTCAAATTAAAACCAAACTATAAATAAATTCGTCGTTATGTTGTTTTAGTGTAATCGTATATCGACGCTCCTGGATTTTAATGATTTTGTTACTATGACACCCAATCACACCGTATTGAATGTCTAATGGAATCTCTCAGCTATTCGCCGATAAGAAATCACTATTTCTTATTTCTACTTCTTAGATGAAGAAGTGAGGGGATTATATTGGAAATAAATAATTTATTTCGTGTTGAATCGTATAGTTTTGTCCTTTTGTATTGACGGTGACTTTTCCGAGATAAAAGAAAAATGGGAAAGACAGGCTCATAAATAACATGCCACAATGCATGAAGATTACCTATGATGACGATTGATATTTTTTTTTTGTCTTAAGTTTACGACAGATTAATTCACTTAGGAACAACAAGTGCTTCAAAGAGAGAATAGAAGTAATTAAAATTAAGTTAAAATATAATAAATATTTAAGTACCTTCTAGTAATAAATACGCTGCATTTCCTTTATAAAATCATATTAATTTATAGCCCCATATGGTGAGAATTTCTTTGTTAATTAACACGGAATTAATTGATGCGCATAACACGTTCGGTGTAATAGTGCAGTCACTTTGCGAATGAGAATTATAAAATATCGCAACAGCAATCAAAATTTTCTCTCACGGCTGCATCCTATCTCTTTCTAATGTAAAGGTGTGAAAGGGATGAGTATATTTACTAGGAACAAAGTAAAACAGGTGCCTACCGCTCTTTTATGGAGGCAGGTGTATTTGTTTAATGTATCAAATCGTCCAATTAATACCTTTATAAAGAAGACCTTTTGTATCGATCCTGATAATTTCGGGGTATATTGTGTAGCTTTTTGTTATATAATTTGAGCAATCAAAGGGCCATTAAACTGGAACCGAAACGACAGCAAAAAGTTTTTTAACATTTTATTGTTACAAAACTATTCAAACATTATTAAAATAAGACACTCGAGACAATTTATGCTCATGAATTAAAGGGTGGAATTTAAATATTCCACTCTCACTAATTCGTTGTTTAAGTCAGGTATTTGCTAAAGAAATTACTTGTTTCAAATGTGAACCAAAAAAGGAAGAAATAATTAAATTTCACCCTGCACAATTTCAATTATAATCCAGCGATATCTCCATAAAGCCATTCAATTTAAAAACGCGAGGTGCTATCCCATGTTTGGTCTAAAAACATTTTGTTAAACGATATAGGATTTATATTTAGCTTCTCGTGCAATGGGGATTATCTTTAACCTATAACGTTTTATTGTTTAAATATTTTCAGTCTATTAAATTCTAAACAAATAGTAGTAGTACATAGTAATGAACACAGTTTTTTATTTTTTTATTTAACAATCATAATGTCATCAAAATGGTCACTCAAATGCAAACTTATGGCTATATTATATTAAGAAAATCCAAAACAAAGAAAAAATAATTGGACTAAATTATCCTAAGCTTATAAGTAGACACATCAAGTGGTCATAAATCGTGTACCGGATCTACTCAAGGATCCATAATACAACAATGAAAAATACACAAAAATAAAGACCTTAAATGAAACAATTTAAAATTCTGCTTAAATAATTGACATATCTTAATAATTTGCATAAAACTTTTTAAAGTTCTGTGTTACTGTTACTCTAAGGATCCCATTTATTAACTTAGTACGTTTATTTTGTAATGTTTTTATTTTTTTTGAAATGTTAATATCTATTAAAAAACGATCAAAAGTCTACCATCGAAACAGCATCAAGCAGAATTATAATTGGTCCGGATACTAAAATATGCTTAACTAAGAGGCCTGATTGGCTGCTGCAGTTGCTGCAGCGACGCTAGCGTTCGTGATTGGTGGTTGCGGTAGAAGTAGATCAGCCAGTCGACCAGCTTCACGAAGACCAGATAGGAAGGCACCGTGCACTGTGGCTGGGTAATTCCGCATTGTGTGTTCACCTGTACAGGAAGGTGGGTTAAATCTCAAGCTTCGTACACACTCTTCTTAAGACGTAAGTAAGAACAACAATTTTTAAGATCGTGGCAGCGCTCTTACTGCATCATGATTTTATTTTCGCTTCTTACGAATTGGCTACATTTTAAAAAAGGCCCTAGGCATCTATGTATTTGACACTAATAAACTAATAAAACTGCTTATTCGCGTACATTATGTATATAGAAAACAACGAGTTCACGTCGGATACGACAAATGCATTTCGCCAATCGTGTCGGTTTATCATTGCATGTTTTACTTGGCACCGACTTCAATATTCTTCAACTACTATATTGTATAATAAAACATTTATTTTTTGCTTTTTAGTTATTAGTTTTGTTTTTGAGTTTTTTGGAGTCGGTTTTTTTTTTTTTTTTTTTAATTTATTTATTTTACAATTTTGAGTGATGGGTAGACCTAGTAAAGACGCTTCGCTTGAAAAACTTTAAAAAGGTCAAAAGTATGTTGCCCCAAGTCGAGTGAAAACCTTAGACGGTATTGCACATTGTGATTTATTAAAATCAAATAAATTACTTAGCCGACCACATGATGAAACGCATTATGAGAAATGAAAAGATTAAGACGACTATTGTAACGAATACAGTGATAGAATTGCCTTTTAGCAGTTTAAAATGAGCCCAAACTCGAGGGGTTTACCAGTAGCTACTGAAGAGTACCACTATCTATCTCCTGGCTCCATTATCAGACCCTCTATACCAAATGTTTTATACGGGACTCATCAAAATATATCGAGTGATCCCAAACTCGGAAATTTTATTCCCTAACTCTAGGAGTACTATGAAATCCATCATCAGCTCAGCATCATGAAATGATTTGAAAAAAGCTCAAACGCGCTATTTGTCCTACAATATTTGAGGGTATCTCTCGATTTCCCTAGGATCCCATCATCAGATCCTGACTTGGTGACAATGGGACCAACTTGGGAGCATACTCTATCAAACAAAAAAAGATTTTTTTAAATCAGTCCATAATTGACGGAATGATCGGGTAACAAACATACAAAAAAAAAACATACAGTGGAATTGAGAACCTCCTCCTTTTTTGAAGTCGGTTAAAAATTACGCTTAAGGTTGGTTGACCTCCAAATAAATTATAACTGGTCATTAGCCTCCTTTGAGAATCACACGAATTTAATCTATGTAACTCTAATTTAAAAGTGTAAAACATAACATAATGTATATAACCGTCACGCTTGTGATCCCGAAGGGTTAGAGGTGTAACGTTCCGAAGTCGTTACATTATTAGGTACCATGTGAAAGGGGCCGACTCTATTTTTTCCTTTTCGTTTATGGGCACCAATTCCAATCCCCGGCTTGGTCCTATCCGTGAGTGACCGTCGCTTTATTTTCGTATTGAGACACCTCCGTGTTTTGGGGACCACGTGAAGGCGTTGGTTACAATGTTATGTGACCATCTATGACAGGGATTTCACTCATTAAAAAACTGACAACTTCCTAGAATAACCAAGTCAAGCCACACCTATTCTCCGTTAATCAATCCGTGTGAAATACCTACTGGATGCACCTGTAAATATGTCAGTCATCAGGGTCGGATGAAGATAAAATGTTTTTAAGTTTAAATTTGAGAAAAATTTCGTAATCACGTACCCGCAAAGAACAGTCTATTCTCTCCCGGTGAACCGGGTACTGGAGCAGCGAGCAGATCGTAGTCAGTACCTGAGGAACCAACCGCCACGAAACTGTACGAGCCACGAGCGAATGGGTCCGCACGCCATCTGTTGTAAAAACATCGATCATAATATTATAAGTTTGAAAATAATAAACGAACCCCTTAAATAATTACAAAAGTTGTATACTTATTGATATTTTTGCATGTTTTTAAATCACTTATCTTTACGTTATTGAAAGTAATATAATTTAAGTACCAAGGTTTATATCTCACGCAAGATATCAGATAAAAAAATAAAGTCTCCAAGTTTTTGACACTAAGAGCTTTATCTCAGCTTAGTCCGCCCTTGCAAACCGTGTGTAAAGAGTTCAAAAAGATTATTATGGTCTCGTGACCAGGTGTAAATATTAGTTCATTAATATTGTAGAATTTTCAATAAATCAACCCACAGAGCCGATCTGATAGGTTTCTTTCAAATCGCGACTTCCATCTGTGGGTAAATTGGGTCGAGGACTCCATACATCGGAAGATTCGATCAGAAACTTTGACCAATTTATCGGTCTGCAGATCGGTTGTAAAATTAGGACACCTGCAGGTTCGTTTATCTTCCATACCTGGTAACCACGCATTCCTTAGGCTGGGGCACCGCAGCATGACCAAAAATGCTCTTCAGAACAGCGATACATCTGCCAACGATGACGTCATCTGTTACGTTCTCCATCACAGCAGCCGCTTCCCCCGCCACCAAAGCCAACAGCACTGGAGCACTGTACAAGTTCCAAAAAAGGAACAGTTCACCTAAAAGAAACATTCTCGTCAAAAGTAAAGAAAAGTAAAGTCCTACTACATATTTCACCCTCATAACAACTACATATGTCTAAGCGTAGATAATTCTGTTGCCGGTGAAGAGAAGGCAGACAGTGAATTCACCGGAACACGAGGCATTCCAACTTTAACTCTAGATGGAACGCCTTCGATCATTAGGTTGCGCGAGTTCATGGGCGGCGGAGATCGCTTACTATTAGCTTGTGTCCCGCAAGCTCGCTTGCCTTGCCTTGCCTATCAGGCAGGTACTTATAAAAAAGGAAAACATTGTCCCAAAATTAAAACCTAAGCAAAATATATGAATAAATAATTATTATATATATTCGTAAACAGTAACAACCTCTATCAAATTCAAATCTTGTTTACAAATTGGCTTTGCTCAGTCTGTTCCAAAATAATAATTAATACTTTAGGTCCTTTATTCAACGCTAAATTCAATATGTTACGGACTAATCAAACTCGTTACAGACCTTCGTTACAATAAACGTTCACAGGCTCCAGCCTTAAGGACAAACGATTAATTAATGCGAGTTTGAATCGAGGTTCAAAGCCAGTCTCCAGTATAGTTCATAATATTATGAACACAGAACATTCTTGTGGGTAACAACAGTCAGGCCTCAAAATATTATAGGTAAAGTCATGGTATTGTGAAAGAGAACGTCAAACGTGCAGTGAATTGGTCCCAGTTACTATTAACAGTTCAATACGTACGTTTGTTAAACACAATGTATGCTTTACATTTGTAGAAACGACGTAGATCGTAATCTAAAGTACTCCGAACTATTGAAATTAATTCAGATTGTCTGATACATGAAAAAACGCGGTGGGCGAGGATTCTCACATAACTCTTTACGCGTCTGGAAGATACAAGCACATCAGATAGCCAAGCTCCTTAAATGCTACACGGGCCGAAAACGTTAAATTGGCCACGATTTAAAAAATCACGAGGTATACATTGTTCCGGCATTCCCAGAGCAAATGTGGGGTCTTAATGAAGTTAGTAGAGTATACACGAAGAGCTAAGGAGGTGAACTAAAGCATAACGTAAAAAAGCTTGTCTCGGCTCGTTGCTGTGATTTATTGCCAGCGGAGCCCTCAGGGTTCCTCAGTAGCGTTAAATTATTCAGCTTTTAATTCGTTATCGCCGCCACCGACGTTACTGCGCTCTACACTATTTACACCTGAATATAATTCATGATTTCGTTACCGGGCCCGGGTGGGATAAAAGAACTATAAGGTTCTATAATATATTTCTGTGTTGTGAAGACTAATACGTATGCGTTGACTATCTGACCACCGAGTTTTTATTTAGGATTATTGCTGATCCTGGGCTAGAATTAGGTAGGTATATAACTGTAGGTTTACAGCTGACAAGAAAACCAATTCTTTGATAGTCCCAGAATAATTATCCCTTCTCTTCTTTAAATAGAAATTCTGTTCACTAAAACCATGATTTAGCTTTTGATGATGATCTAGATCTTGATTTAGAGTTGTTTCAATAAAGTACTAGAAATCCCCGTAAAGCTGTTGTTACTTGGAGGGCTTTGGATAGAAGAAAATTAATAGATCACATTGACTGGGCGATTGACACCAAAATAGAAATCAACCTACCCTAAAATTTGAATGCCACATCCATTATATTATAAACCATGTAAGTAACGTAATATTCTAGGCTTTTGTAACGCAAGCATCAACCAATTGATTGGCGGTGTTTCCGAGAGGCCTTGTATTAATATTGATGGAATAAACTTGCACTCCGCCCTAAAATATGAGCTAACGTTGGAAATTCATGTAAATTGAACACTACCATAGAGTATCCCGACTGGGAACTAAGAAAATTTCTCCATTGGCGAAAGACCAGCATTTGCAATTGCTTAACGGCGTGCTTAGCCATGATTAACGGCATGTCGCCTATTTATAACGATTTACTGCGACCCATCCCTGCCCGAAACGTCCTATGGTTTACAACGATAGTAGCGCGAAATCGTAGACTAGTAGAAACGGTCCCTAACAAATAAGTTTACCGCTAACAACGTGGTGAAATTGAATTAACTTGTTAATATCAAACCTCTGCTTGCGGTGGTCGTTCCGACGTGGCCAAAGAGATTCGCACTCGGATCCCAGAATGTTCGTTCGAAACATAGAACCACTTTGTTTAGGTTTCCGTAGCCGAGCCGTTTGATAGCTGCAATCTAGAACAAAAGAAACTGGCATTCACAAATATTTGCTTTAGGTATTTTATGACAGCGGTATTGTACACATATTCTGATAACAAGCAATAAATATAATAATAATTCCTATCACCATCACAAATAAACCATTTCTTTTCTTCTTACTAACTATACGTTTTTGTGATGTTTTATAATATAATTTGTTATTGTTTGTTATAATATAATTTGTATCGTCCTTTCCAGCATGCTTAATTGACTTCAACGCTACAAACACTGGTCAATAGTTATACCATATAGCAGTCTCTTCAACTATTACCACAGTGTCTTATCCAATCTTGACGTTGGCAAAATTATCGAATAACGATGGAGCCATAAACATAAATTGGATTTGGATACACCTTTTATTCCATTTATACCTACTATTATTTAAAAAAGACAAGTTTTACTTATACTTGCATGTCTGTTCTTTTATTAATTATTATATGAAGGATATAATAAGATAATATTTACGTACCTATAAATTAATTTTAAGACGTAGGTATAATAAAATTGAATGTTCCATATAATTTTTGCATGATCTCTCAGCGATTATATAGTACTTATAAGGGCTTGTACTTTGATACCGCCTGCAGAGCGATGATATCAGCCTTAGTAGTAACTAAGTATTAAATATTAAATCTAGCCTAGACCTAACGCTAATGAAACTTTGATTCAAATCTAGACTCGTCTCATTCATACATATTTTATGTTGGGTGCTGAATATATCGAATAATTAATGAATTTCAAACCTTCCAATCTGGGAGCGGCGGATCGAACTTGACGAAGTTCTGTTGGTTTTGTCCATTGTTCGCCACAGCCACCTTCAGCACTCCCAGGGGCAACGTACATAGTACCACATCACCTGCAAGGACATTGTATTGTAGTAGACTAGCACTATTCTTGATTACAATTCTATCGGTGGTTGCTAAGGTAGGCCTTCCGTACTAAGGAGACTGGAGCCCAATCAGTATAAATCAATGAACATTGTAGAATGGTATACAGTTGCCGACACAGTTGTGATCCTGAATCTATCAAATCGGGTTAATGTACAATTATATTTTGTTTTTGACATAGCTCGTTGAAAGACAATAAAGATTGGCAAATTCAAACCGATATTATGTATCAATACCGCCGTAAATACTACGTACCTACCTACATAGGCATTTTTATAACAAACTGTGTACCGTTCAGATGAAGCGCAGCTGATTTTAATAAGACATAATAGTTCTATTTCAGTTAAAAAAAAATAGCACTGTCTTATATATTTCTACAACCAGTACAACAACCAATTTCCCATACAATCTGCGGGGCAGTGGAAGGCAGCTGGTCGTAGAGTTTACGAGCGAGCCAATTTATTTTATGTTATAATTGTTCTGATAATATCCTATCGTATTCACATATATGATGGTATGGACTCGTTAGGCATTTTAATAACGCGTTAGTATATGTATATGACGATAGCTACCCATGAACTTCCTCTATACTACATTTTAAGGTTTTTTACAAAAATACTAAAACTTTGTTAATTAATAACTTGGCTAATTCCAGGTGTAAGACTACCAAGTCCTGATTCCAACCTCATGTCAATTAATATGACGGGTTCTATCAGTAGTAGCCCATATTTTCGATGTGCAAGGCCTTGCCCTTAGGTGCTACTAGGCAACAATGGGTCCACAATAGTAAATCTCCGCCTAACCTTTCGGGATAAAGACACGTGATGCTTTGTTATGTTACATGTTTACTCCTGATTAAATACAAAATACCATTAGGAAAATAATATCAACAATTCCCAACGGAAACCTACCTATACTATATAACATGGCAGTGAAATGAAAGGGGTTGTAGGGTGGAACCAATCAATGTAAAAGCCAAGGTCTGACCCCAACAAAGCCTGCAAAATGCTAAATAAAGATTTCCTTATATCGAACACACGTGGTATCTATTTAACCTGGCTGGAAAAGGTTTCTTCAATTGATTCTTCGGGTAAAAGGATTGTGTTCAGACTCAGATTGCGTTCTTGGCGAATCACTGAATACAGTTAATTTGATTTGGAATGTTTAGTAGGAATTATGAGAGCTGAAATATACTAGTAAATCAAAGCATAGGAATTTAGAGACTATGTCTATACAATGCTTTTTTGTTGTTGCTCATTGTAATATTGTGTATTATTTTAAAATAAATAAATACATTGCAACATAATTATTATTCCTTCTTGTTGTCATGTACTTATCCTTCGTTAAAGTTCAGTTCGTTTTATTTTCACCGGGGTCTTTTTTACAGTTCCTAAACCAATGTTAGTTTGGCCGAGAAGCGTTATATTTTTACTTGACAGTTTTTTTCCTCATTCGGCAATTGCATAAAAATAATCCTACCTCCAGTGTTTCATATGTCATCATAAATACATTGTAAAGAGTAGTAGGTAAGTGTGCAAATTTCCAACAGCACTAGAAGAGGAAGATTTTTATGTTATGGAACATCCTAATAAATACTATAAACGCAAGTTTGTATAATATCTGTTTGTTGGTAGTCACGTTCCGCAAAGAAATTGTCGATAAAGTTTGGCAACAAGATAACAGTGGCCCATGTCCTTTTCGAGACATAAACATCCTCCGTACAAACTTTTGGAATCCGTGCAATAAACAAACATACAAGCAGACTTCCTTGTTTATTATATCAAGAGGCAAGTTTTTACCCGTAAAACGTTATTGCAGTGCTGTTGTCGTTTTATACCAAATTAGGAACATGGATCTGCGTTTACACAACTTCTAATATAATGACGATGATCATATTGATGATGATTTACTGTGAATACTTCTTATGGCTTCAGAAGGCAACGCAAAGAGTGGATTGGATGCTTTATCCAGCAATGGGACAGCAGAGATTGTTTAAAAATTCGTAAACCCACATAAAATTTGATGCGTTAAATATTTCTCAGAAGTGAAAACATGTAAATTTTCACCTATTGCTTATATAATATAACAGTGTTTGCGGCTCATGCCAAAAAATGCCTGGACTGTTGTTTTGACTTAACTGAGGAAAATAAATTAGCTTTTTAATGAGATCCTACCATCCATATAATAGTCATTTGTGGAAATTATTCCAAGATAAATCCGTTCTATACCTTACCCCGAACAGCCGAACGCGTTGGACGTTTTTCTTATAAATAAGTAGTTATATTTACATTATAACTTATAGTTTTCCTCAATAGGTACCCGAAGCTAAAGCTCTTAAGAGCAAGTTTGTTACGAAGGCCTTTAGGACTAATATCGAGTAAAACCAACTTCTTCGAAATCGCTTTTGTAAACTATACACATGATTCCCGAAAAACATAATAATATCAAAGTCAATGTTTGATTTCCACGAAATCTGCTTAAGGGTTGAGCTTAAGGTTTTAACCTCGCCTGTACAAGGAAAATAACACGAAAATATGAAAAAGTATGAATATTTCGTGATTCTGAGTTTAGCTAATATTTTATTGTTGGAAAAATAGGACCGAAAGATATTAAAAATATATTGATTTCCGGCCATGATCATAAATATAATCGCAACAATGATAAATAATTCAACATAAAGAACAATAAGCTAAAAGCTGTTAATTTTAGCACTTTATCTCTTTTAACAAAGCGAAGAGCACTTATCTCAGTTGTGTGAGAATGACATCAGTGTCAAATTCTATTGTTGTATCAAAGCCCACTTCACAGATTTGCGGACCATAAACTAAGCAGAAATAGCTAGATACGGAATAGCACCGCCTCTTAAACATCTAACTGCCTCGTCTACGATAGACTCCGCCTGTATGCAAATGTGGCGGAAGAGCCTCCGGCCAGGCGAGTGCGGGGAGTGCTGTGGTTAAAAGGGGGGAGGAAGTATAGACCGCCGGGTCAACACAGGACCGAACGTATTTTTGCGCCTCGTCAAAGTAAAATTAACGCGTTAGAATTGCAAATCATTCCACGACAAAGAAATGACAAGGAGCCGAGATGGCGACGACGTTGTGGATTTTTCTCATAACGCCCATTATCTCGCTTTGTTTTTTTTTTTTTTCGCAAACGGCACTTCCTTAATATTAAGGCCACATGAATTAGATTTTTCTATTTGGAACGGAAAATGCGGACGTTAAGGCAATATGGAGGTGTGCCGTCGGCTAAAATCGATAGTGAACGCTTTTTTGCAATTGTTTCCTCGTTACGGCACCCGATTTAGGAGTACGAGTGCAATAAAGTAACATTAAGCATACTTATTTCAGAGAATCGAAATTCAATTTTAAAAACTTTACCAACAATAAGAATCTTAATAGGATGATACATAAAAATTATATATTTTCTTAGAATTTACCGAGATGTTAGGCAAGGTCTTTACTTTACCTTTAAACGTTTGCGGCTGACTCGTATTCCGGGTACTGACAGCCTTCACAGTGACTCCCGGTCCTCCATACTGTATGTCAGTGACCGCGGTGCCCAGCCTGATGTCTAGACCATCTGCAAGAGCCACTGGCACGCAAGAGTAGCCGTTGCGAACTGTAACAAAACAAAACAAATATTATAATCTGCCACATTAGTCTATCGGTTTCAAAGGTCATTGAAATGTATGAAGTTAAATCCCATAAACGGGTAATGGAAGGATGGAAGGTTTTTTCTGTAAGGATTTCTCATTAAATAATCTGGGTTTAAATTGAGTTGGTCACCAAATATAGTTCCAACTGAATCTTAAATAATTCGAAGTTGGACTTGTTTAGTCACAGTCTATAATTTAGCAAAAGTTGCTTAAAATAATACAACAGTTCAAGCTATTGCAAAAATCGGCAAGACTACAAATTTGCCTTACCATTCAGGGATCATGGACCGGACAGTAATGTTGAAAACAATTATATTATTCATTCAGCCAGATATGGAAGTAAATACAAGGAGCAAACTAATTGGTTATCAGTCCGCGCAAGGTGTAAAAACTAACAGGGCAAAACGAGCTACCCTAGTTCTTATTAGCGAAGGAACAAAATAATAACACGTTGCTACGTGTTATTATTTTGTACTATTGCAGTCGGTAAGCCCAACAGTCGATTGCAGTAATATAGATATACAGACACGCACAGGATCGCCACATATATACAACTACATCCTTGGTGGGTTAGCAAGGTGTCAATGAGTACTAATAGTTTCAATCCTTAAATGATTCATAGTTTAAAAGAATTGCCTATGTAGTGGCAGTTTGGCAACCAAATATAGCACACAGTATATTTACCGTTCGAATCCACGAAACGATGTTTCTATGCATATTCATGTTTTATGTGTGTGACTCGTGTATGTTTGTCTGTCTACCCATAATACTTACAAGAACGCTTGAAAATTTCGTTGAAAAAGAAAAAAAATTTTTGTCTCATTGTATTTTCAGTACTAATCAAGCTAAAGCAATAGGTCCCTAATTTAATTTAGCTCGCCGTATTTCAAAGGAATCTAAGATGTAGCGATACTTTATTTTATTTTAACAAAGTCTTTGATGCAACTTTCTTTGCTTTGTCTCGAGAGCTGGTTGGTCTAGTTGTTGGCCGATAAACGGACACACACGATGGGATCACAATGCAGTTTTCAATTAGCCTGATAGCGGCGGGGCACTATTGTGTTTTAATAACTTTAAGTGGACTTCTTACTTCATTACACTGGTTCTTTACACGGTAACATTGTATATAGAATATTTCTGCGTTACTAGCAAAGGTCTGTCGATAAAATAAGCCAATTCAGGTATCCGCAGGTTCAGTTATCTACACTTTCCGCCAACTTTTATTAACTACTTTTACTGTATTTGATTTGATTTATTTGAATTCCGCCTCTTTATGCAATCTACTTTTGATTTTTCTTCCAGAAATCGATTATGAATTGAATTACCGGTGAAGAAAACCACCACCGCCCACGGACAGCGTGAAATCCTATAGCTTAATCCGTATCATTCTGAGAAGGTGTCGTGTCCGACTGTGTGACATGCTGAATGTTCCATTTATTATTAAAATAATGATTGGATAGTGATAATGATAATAATGATTGGACACGGCTACTGGATATGTCAGTGTATTTTCATGTGTAGGTCTCTATGATGCCCGTTCTAACAGCACCATTCTAAGCTCAATGTTCGGGACACTGGAGGGTACTTTCAGCGTATGCTTGCAACAGTGTAACATTTAACGATATTAGCTTGGCTCGTTGTCACAACCAGCCGTGTTGCACGAATAAACTGGCCGAAACTAAAGTGCCATAAAAGGAGACCGCGAAATGTGTGCAGACACAGCCAGCCAACAATTGTGTCATTGCAACTCGAATAGATGTTAATGCAGTTTAGATTAAACGTTCATTCTTAAATGCCATTATAGTACCGACGCAATAGTTTAATTTGTTAGTATATTTAGATAACGGCTAATGAATTTTAGTACCTTAGAAATACTTCATTTTGTTAGTAGACATTTAAACAATTCAGTGTTACGGATATATTTCTGTAATTATTTTGCAATAATGTTTAATACGTTGACATTAAAATTTTGAAACTGAATTATTGCAATGAATCATATGATTACAAAGAGAGAAGTTTTTGATAATAATCGTATTAAATTACGAGAAAACACATATATTATTCTCATTAAACTTTATTAAAATTTACTAAGAAATATACACATCAACAGTTTATGAATTAGGTGACACACCTTAAAACATTTGCAATAAAAATATAACTTTTACAAGTATCAATACATTACAGTCATTCTGATCTCAAATAAGTCGAATGTAGAGAACAAATTTTCTATATAACAACATAATTGTAAGAATCTTTTTATCCTCCGCAAAACACCGAATTAGTTTCAAGGCTTATTACTACTTTTATTATGTGTTAATGTCGGTTGAAAAGATCTAAAGCTTTAAGGGCACAAAAAATATTTCAATAACATTGTTAGCAGTTAACTGGACTAACCACTCGCCCATTACCTCGGCAATTTACCCCGACACATACATATTGAACGGGTTTTCAAAAAGATGGTCAATATTTTGAAGATAGCGCATGGGTTCTGTCGGACTACTATTAATTTTTTTAAGTAAATGTACTAATGTAGGGTACGTCTTTTGGTTATATAGTAGCATAAGATTCCCATACCTCACGCGTCGCTATCGGCAGAGGCGACTAACAGATTAGATCGAAAAAATGGACAGCTGCTACGTCCTGTATGCTGATAAAATAATTACTAGAATCACCAATCCGTCTGCCAATCGAAGCGTATGTATATCTGTAGAGATGTACAAATTTACACGCTCATTTCGCCGATGCTTTTACTGAAATCCATGTAATCGGAGGTGAGCCTACTGCCATCTACCGGGCACAAAAAAATCTCTGGGTACTTCTTTTAAAACGTTTCTAACTACTTTGCCTAACCGAAATTAAACCCAGGACCTCACAATCAGAAGCCTCGCTTACGGCCAGTAGTACATATACCTAAGTCTGTCAAAATAATTTAACCTTTAATTTTATTAATGGATCTGGTTCTAAAAACTGAGAGAACTGTAAAAACTAAACAGTAATAAAACATAGTTAATACGGTTTTCTCTAAGCCAGACCCCTAAAATCTGCTTCAAACGGAATTAACAAGGAGACCGCACTCGGTTGCACCAAAAGAGCTCCAATTTGCCGTCCACCTGGAGTGCATCATGACATTGTAGCGTTTAATGTTGTTACTACGGTTTGATGCCGCGTATGAAACACACGGCACCGAACACATTGTCCCACATGTACGGTTATAGGACATATGAAGCTATGGAAATGTGGAAATGTAATTTAGCTTTATAGTAATATTAACAATTAATTATTCTAACACAGAATATCTTTCTTATTTTACAACCTGTAATTGGTATTCTTTAGTGACTATCGTGACGATTTGAATGAATAAATATATATTTGAATAAGACAGCTAACAACACAGCAGACCAAGAATCAATTTTGATTTATATTCCTGTTCTTTTTAACTGGGTATGGTCGGATGGTTTAACAATATTTTTCACTAGAACAGTCAAGAGTGATTTAGCTCTCATTACATTTTCCTTTTTGCTCATAAATATCCATACAGGCAATCACGACAGCACCAAGCTAGTATTTGTCACATCAAGTTGATCTATGTCAGCGGCGTGAATCTCGATCACGGAACGTTCGCAGTCAACGTGATTTGTTGGTTCAACAGAGAGGGCAACGAGATTCTACCTCTAAACAATGTTATAGAGTTTGACGGCAACATAATATTATACAAACTTGCTAAGTATTTTGATCAGAATTTTGTATACGCTGCAGAATTCACACGATACAAAGAGGTTATTTATCAAAGTAATGATGAGTATAACGAGTAATGGTCTGAGTGAACGATTCATCGAGTAAAGCTTACCCCTAGGCAGAAACAGTGAGAAATAGATGGCTATATTTCTTTTAAGATGATTCACATGAACCAAGAAGTTTATTCCATTTTATATTAAGAAAGAAACAACCAAAATGATATTCAACACCTTTATAATTATTAAAAGATCGTTTGTATAGGCGTAAGTATTTTATAAGTATTACATTAAATATATATTCCTTAATAATTATGTAGTCATAAATAAATATGCAAAGTTAAAGATCTACTCATTTCAGTACAAAGCACGGTGCCATACAAAACAAATAATAATGTTCACCGTACCGCGGAATTCTATCTCAAATGTTAACTGTCGATCTCACGTATTTAGAATGAGGTATTTGCGTTGGTTACACATGAAACGAAGAAGTTACTATTGAAACATTCTAAATACATCCCACACAAGTTTGCGAGCACCACATTAAGGATTAAGCAACTTTATGAAATATCAAAAGCGTATGGTATCGGAGTTAAATGGCAAAAGTTCAGCACTGCAGCTCATTGCTCGTACAAAACTGTATGGTGGAATCTTGGATAGCGGCAGCCATTGGGGTGGGTGTAGAATTAAAATTGGCGATAGCGACGCAGCGAACCACATGGAAAATACTCTGAAAATCGGTGCCCTCGGGCAACCGACTGGCAACCGCTGCGCTGTAGGAACATTTTGTAGAGCTCCTGGATGTGACCTGTGTATTTACAGTGTATATTTGGACATCGTCAATGCAATTATTTCGGAATAATTTAGACTTTAAACAAATGCCTTGTAGAGCAGATGAACTATTGCTAAAACTTAATAAACTTGGTAGGTGTCTTATGTTCAGTTGTCAGAATTTCATCTACTTTTAGGATTTGTGAGTAATGAAAACCAACAGATAGTTGAATCGACAATTTAAATATATTGTATGATTTTATTTTTGTTAAGGTAGTATTTAGATGTATGTTGTAATAAGGGCAGAATAATGATAATTGAACAATAAATATATACGTACAAAAATGCATGCGAACCTCATCTAGTAAGCAGAATAGCAAAGCGTCTGCGTGTGGAACCACGTTATGCATGTTATGTTAGTACATAGGTACATACATGCACCCCTATGGAACTTCTCATTGTCGACAGTTTTAGAACCGCTTTAGCAATTTGGCTTTGTGGCCCTGTGTGGAATTTTTGCTTTATAGTCTAAGCTTCAAAAATTGCTTTAGGGTTCTGAACAGAACAGATTAAGGAAAAAAGTACTGTATTACAATGAAACAAAATCGTGCATTGTTAAACAGCCATCGTAAAGATACGTAAATAATTCGTTTTACGGCAAAATTTAAACCTAGAGATAAGAAATAAATGTGTGACGTGGTATTTGCGCGAAATGAAATTATAATTCAACGCGGGCCGTAACTGTTGAAGATAAGTTTTGTTTATGTAACATTGTGTACTGTAGAATTTACGATTGTCGATTTTAATTCGGGAATCGACCCATTAACACAGCAGCGGGGAAAAAATATGCAGCAATTCGTTGCTTAAAGAACATTAAATTAAGAGTAATTTGAATAATTTTACGTGGCGGTGAACACAAATAGCTATAATTAAAGTACAATTAGGTATATTTGGCGAATTGCGCCAAACTAAAAACAAAAGGACGGCCGAAACGCTTAGTGAGCACAATCAATGTGAACAGGCTTTATTTAAATATATTTCGATACGAAAATATACAACAGAATTATTATTATATACCAGGGGTGGCGAACCAGTCGATCGCAGCTATTAGTCCTGTCGATCGTGGTAAGACAAAGAAAATTATAATTTTAATATGTGATGTGATATACATACATATGTGAAGAAGTACTGATTATGTAATTGGTAAATCGCACAGTCTTAGTCGGTAAACAGTAGATCTTGAGTCTAATAGAGTTGGCCACCCCTGTTATATACAAAGCAAAAGTCATACATATAATATGTTACTAAATAATATGAAATAATCGTGCAATCAAACTGCATAAAAATTTCAGATCGAGCTTTTAAGTTTAAAACAGATAAAACTGAAAACAATTGATGACATCACAACTGACGTACGAATGATAAATTAACAATTGAATTGTCAAACAAAACAATTGAATTCGGTCGTCCATCCGATTGCTAATTATTCAAACAGAGTAATTCACTATTTAAATATTAAAATTTTAATCATTCATTTTTCACTTTTCGTACAGAGCGATATTCGATATCGAGTTGTACGTTATATTTTGTGAAAGCAGTGACATACAATTTAGTGCCGTAAAAGTTTACATAGCGTCATCATAGATGTACTTATTGCCCGAAGTATCGTGTGATCGTCGAAGTGGTCACAAGGGCGATTGCTAAGCTTGAGGTCCTCGGTTCAATCCCCGGAACATTCTCAGTAAATTCAGAAAAAATCTCAGTAGCACCTTGGAGTTTGGGACTGAACCCGATAGATGACAATAGGCTCGCCCATTATGACATGGGACTGAATAACAGCATGGGAGAAATGTGGGTTTATAATAGTACACCTCTGCCTAACTCTGCCGATGGGAATACAGCCGTGATCACATATGTAATGTTAAATAAATTATTGTTATTATTCAGTGTGGTCAGTATAAGCATTCGGGGTCGTGGGTTCGAATTCCGTACAAGACAAACGTTTGTATAGCATAGGATGTTTGTTTTTCTATACATGCTTATGTCTATGATTTATGTGTTATGGTACGAAGATATAGGAAATGTTATTGAATGTTACCCGTTCATTGACTTAAGTTATTTATGTTAAAGCACAATATTATAGTACAACGACGAAAAGATTGGATGGCATAAGTACATCTGGTAGTTGATATTTACAATATGAAGCAGGTTTAGGATTTAAAAATAAATGCGAAGGTAAGTATTCTGCGCTCTATTAATTTTTATTTCGGCTGTTTTGTCAATTTTCATATTATTGTGTTAATTTTTATTAGGAATTATAGTAGGTATAAAACATATGTCATAAGTGGAACAGCCAACAGCTTAAAATATTATGTTGCATAAACATTTCTTTTCAGTGTATAATTTGTCCATTATTGTGACTTTATGACTGTAGACTGCGACAAAATCCAGCGATTTGTCACTTAATAACAGGCGGTCTGTTTTACGAGCGTTTCCTATTCCATTCGCATTGATATAAAAACTTTAGAGCAGCACAATAATCATGTAAAAACGTCCGAGAGAATTACGCACGCAAATTGAAATTGAGTGCGAATTTCATTTAGATACTCTTTTTTCGACTCGCGAGTTCTACTCAAGAACCTGGTAATTATGAATTATGAAATTATGAACGAGGGGATGACATTCATTCCGTAAAAAGAAAATAGCCTTATAACAACTATGTACTTATAAAAAATTTACGGTATTATCTAGGTAACTTTAGATCTCTAAATTTTACATCAATGTCCGTTGGTAATAAATTTTGTTTTCACAAAAACGAATTAGGTCTAAAATTTTATTATTACGCTTTATAGTCAACTTTATCAAATAGGATTACATCGGACCAACAGGGCGACATCGTAAACTGTGGGTTATACAACAGTCGGATTTTTAATACCATCCAGTATTGTTCATTTAAATTTATGAAGTCATATTTTCCTATTGTTGGTTTAATACGGTTCTATGACAGTAAATGCACACTAATAATCTGGACTATTAGGCAGTTCGTTAGTCATTCCTTTACAGAACGACTGTAGTAATTGTATCGCAATAAATGTACAAAGGGACATGAATGAATATGTGATTAATGATGACTCCTCATACACATAAACACTTCACAATTGTCTGTATGAAAGGTATCTCTAGAATAGAATAGAATAAGTCCATCCTCAAACCGTATCCTTAGGAAGCCAAAAATTAGAATAATAAATTGCGCTGTCAATTTTAATCTTAATGCGGTTCATTACCATCGGACAACTTGATTCAGCAGCAATTTATCATTCACATAATAATGTATTAATTAGCGTTTCATAACACTTAAGGACCCAAATGTCATGTTCCACTGTCATATACAATTTGAGTTAGGCCCGTGCCAAAGATAATCGACAGCCCCCTGAGACCCTGTCCCATAATCCATAATCGACGACACACACTCAAATACCCAAAGAACATAAAATTAACGACCATCCCTTTTTGTTGCATACAATGAATAAGTTGACACGCAACGTATGGAAATTAAATTTCGATAGCGAGATGCGCGTGGGCGAGATGCCAGAGATACGTGCGTCGTCAATGTAAACGACTAAGATTGAGAAACGAATAAATCGTAAAAAAGTATAATTAGTGTATATACGTTAGGCTAATCGAGCGTTTGACGAGGGTCGGGCGAGGTCGCAGCGTGCACGCCCGGCAGCCGCGCGGGGAGGCCCTACAGCTTGGGTCATTATTCGGACAGACGCGCTCCAACGCCTTTTAGCCCTTTGACGTGGAAAGGCCCTATTAGCATTGAGCGGCTTGTTGATCTCGCCTGTTAATTACTGACCTCCACTTTAACTTTTAACTAGCCTGTCTGCGAGTGACGATTGACAATCCAGACGGAACAAGAATAAAAAGTAAATAGCTCGAAATAAAATCGATAAAACCGTCAACGAAATATCTTGAACGTGTTGGTTTTAATCAGCATCAACAGTGAATCCGAAGCGAAAGATATTCAAATGAAGAACGGGCTCGATCCGCGACAAGGATGAAGCCCGAAATCAAGGCAGCGGAATCGACGAATAAAACTGTTGATTACGGACCGCGCAAAGTTACGCTCCGTCGATCGGAATTTTATTTACTTGCTCGTTCGAAAAACAAATATGATGGCTTTTAATTTATGAGCGTGTCTGCCGGGCTCCCGATGTAACAGCCTGCAGTATACCAGTATACGAACCTCGTAATACTTATTTCAAATTCGTGATACAAACTTTTATTGGAACTTTTTATTTGTGTCGTGACGACGGTGTGCGAGCTAATGGAGATATCGTATCTGTCATATCAAGAATATATACCATTTGACAGTTTTATTGCGATCGTATGACGTTCAGATAAAAGACAAGTTATTCAAGGGTAATGTCATTACTCAGTTAGATCGATGAGTCCTAAATCAATACTATCTTTAATGTAAGTTTCATTTGTGTTTAAATATAACAATTGATGGATAAATAAACAGGTAACAAATCAATTATCGTTACCGACTGGCTCGTTTGTCGTATATGGACATGTATTTAACTTTTCTCCTTATAAGTCCAAGGGGCAATTGCAAGTGGTGTTTGAAAAACGCCTTGACTGGTAAACGGACGAATGCCAATAAAGCTAGTAGTAACCCAACCCACTTCTAAGGCCAAAGCGGCGTGCTGTAATCGCTACCAGGCAAAAACTTGACTGGGGATTCCACTCCGATGGCCCTTTGCGCCATTCAGCAATGTACGCAAAAAGTTTCTAGGATGAATGGATACCTATACGTGATTACATATTTATTGGTATATCGGATCAATTAACTATTGAAATAACGTTTTTGTAATGATTATTAAAATAATTTTGATAGCACAAGTACCTACGTAGTCCTGAAAATTATTTCGATTCAGATACTTAATAACAGTTAAATCGCCATCACCATTGTGCTGTCTAGCCTTTTTCTCAACTATACTGGGATCGGTTTCCAATTAGTACTCCAATATAATCACAAATCAAAAAATGTTCTGTTCACCGTGATCATAAGTCAGCTGATCACGGTCAAATAACTCCTTAACCTATTCTTAAGAGCAATAACGCGACATGTCATTCTTATCAACTAACTACCGAAAAAATTGCTTTAAACAAAAAATACCGACTTAAATATTAAATGATTTAATTAACCCAATTTGGAAAGTAAAACTCGGAAAGTAATAAGGGAAAGACCGTTAATAAATGAAAATTACTCTCTGTGACGAAACGTTTTATTAACCTAATTAAAAGGAGCTTGCAAAGCCCAAAATGTTAAGAATTCAAAGAAAAATGAATATGCTCTGCTATAAAACAAGTTGTGCCAAAAAATGCCCGACAGATTCTGGTGAACAATATAAATGGTAGGTCTTCATTCATGATAAAAAACGAGTACCTAAATGCTGTCAAAGCCACACACGAGAGCGAATGCAGAAAGTTTGCTACCATTGTGCAACATCCCATGAACGTACGGTCTGAACACGGCCCCTAGTTAGTCCAACGCATCGAGTAGAAGGCAACGCTTGTTATTTTAGTAATTTGTTTGTGGTGGCCATAAGTGGCCATTTATAAGTAGATCAGTCATCCGCGACCCGCGGCGGCCACACGCCACTGATTTTATTCAACGTGACACTACTTAAGAGAGATCAGATAATAAACGCACCGCGGACACACATCTCGATGCCATTTAGTACAAAGTGACCGCAGTCTCGTAACGTTCCTATTTAATTGGTCTGCTTACCGAGTAAAATGTTGAGACAATATTTTTCTTGCTGACAGCATCATTTACTAACCGTAGGGTAAGAGAAAAACAGGTGGATATTTTAAATTACTTACACAACTTAAAGTAAACGGATACATATTTTGTCGAACAACTTTATTAAAAAATACTTAATAATAATTGTGTCATCATGAATCACAAGTAAGAGAGATGCGAATTTAAATACATATAATGGTATTGGTATTGTTAAAAATAAGATTAATTATAACTGAATCAGGTGTATTATGTTATGAGATATCTATAATTGATACGATACTTTTACTTCTAATAAGATTAACAAGTCTCTAATAAGATCTCAAAAGAAAAAGCTACTCAAATATCTAAGCAAAATAAAAAAGAACAAAAAAAAATTGAAACAGTACCTAATTAAAGGCAACGAATGGACAGTCGCGTAGGTAAATGGGTACCAACTAGGCAATTACCATTGTATCTTAATCCGATAATCGAATCCTACACAATTAACACTGCATCGTCGACATTGTTTACTTAATCAGTTCATCCTCCACTTGACTATAAATTAATTAACTACCAGTGCAGATTTGGAGAGGCGCTCATAAGCATATACAACTGGTATAGTTCGGTAGTCAAAAGCAATAATAATGCTCGACACTTCCTCAATAAAACCACAAAAAAATCATATAAAGTGAAAAGCCCTCCTCTGGATGTTCTAGCGATTTAAACAGCCTATTGTTCAATCTGACTCCAGTTGAACAATAGTACTAAGTAGATTTGTGAACTTGTAGTCGTTGATTTGTAGTGAAGTTTAACTTCTATTTCAAACAATCAAAGTGAGAAATCTGGTGTGTTACGAGGAACTTTCACCCTTATACCAAGTGTAACTAGAACTATATTAGAATTGGAGTGATTTATTAAAATAGGTTCTATTTTCACGTAGCTACCAACTACCATTCTTATGTCCTGCCGCTTACGTGTGGATTCATGACGTGCGAAAGGACGGACGAAGGGTTTAAAAAGATGCCGAAATCAGATCGTCGCATCGGTTCGGACGTCTCCATCGTGTGACGTACGTCATGAAAGACAAAAAAGGTTTTTTGCCTTGTAAATCAGCGCGTCAGTTGGACGTCAGGCCGGAGCGACCGGACCGTGCTCGCACGCAAATCGAAGATCTCTCGACGCTTCGCCAATATAGCCGTGGTGATAAAGGGTTAGCTCACTGCTATATCTGAAGTAATGTTCTACTTTATGAAGTATCTGTATGGATATTGTTTTAGCCTTTATAAAATAGTAGGTAAGTACTGAATACAAAAAAAATGAGTAGGTAAACAAGAACGTTGATTTCAGTCTCTTATATCCTTGGCAATATTAAAGCTCTTATATAAGAGCTTTTTGCCATAAGTAGCCCAGATTTACTTACATTATTTACGAAGGTACGGCAAGTGCCTTCGACTCGAGATATTTTGTACCCAGTTATGAACACTAGGGTGTCCCATAAATTTCAAGTGCGATTTTTTTTTACGCATACCTTCTAAACACTTTCGTAATAACCCAATATAGTCTAAAAACAAAAGATTAGTCCATTTTATGAACGATAACCCGTGCCGACTTGCGATTTAAACTCGCCCATACAAATTTCGCGGGTACTGCACTGCGACCTGTAACTACGTGTTTTATTTGTCATTTCATACGTGATTTTTTACAATATCAGTACGCTGTTATTTCTTGCATAAAGATGTCAGTTGAATTACGGAGTGATAAACAAAGTATTTTTCTTACCAGACTTCCAAAACCATTTAATAAATGGTGTAAAATTACCATCTAATCGACAAGTTCTCGCTGTCTTGTTTGACAATATTCGCGAAGTCAAACGACTTTTAGTGAAAGTGCTAATCTTGTGATTAGGAAGTGCATTATATTTTGGAAAAACATAAGAATTCCTACAAAAACCACGTCTGGAGAGAGCTGCAAAAAATTGTAAAAGAACTCAGAAAATAATTGTGAAAGACACCTTGATAACTTATTTGATATTGCACATGCTGATGCCTTTGAAAGAATGAAAATAGAGGAAGACAAAGTATTTTTGAAGAATCAGAGAGAGCCAGGTCGACCGGGATGCTTACCTGATGTACACAAAAACTTGGCGGACAAACACAAAAGAGCTAGACTAAGACGATTAGAGGAGAAGGAAAGAAAACTAAGACAAAAAGAGTTACTGGCTCTTGCATGGACTTATACTACACATAACTTGGAATATCCACATGATTCAGACGAAGTCAGATTGCCAGCGGAAAGAATCTGATAACACCTAAACTCGTCGTAGCTTTAGATCGATGCCAGCTAAGCATATGAGACTCCGTTTACATTCTTCATGCGCTCGTAGAAGCGCTTGGTCTGAACATCGATTACATCTCCATTAACAAATCCTCGATTCAGCAAATTCGCCAATTTGCTAAAACCATCTCAACTGCCCTCTATAACTGGAATGTTAATGACAAATAATGTGTTGCGACACAACATCTTCGAATATTGGACGTTTCAATGGAGCTTATGCTCTTTTGGAGCAGACTTTAGAAAGAGAATTGTTACTTTTCGCTTGTCGTCATCATGTGTATGAGTTGGTTCATAAAACTAACAAGATAAAGCAAATTACTAGCAGTCCAGATATTCCGATCTTTAAAAAGTTCAGATACAATTGGAAAAACATCGATTCAAATAACATTGAAAAATGCCTTGATTTCGTAAAATACCATGTTGCTGAGACAAACATTACATCTTTGTTAATGTTTTTTATAGCACAACTGAACAAAGCTTTAATAAAAGACGATTATCACGAATCGGTCGAATTATGCGTAGTGTTTTTGAGGGGGAAATTCAGATAGAAAAGAAGAAAAATAAAAATCTCGACTGAAAATCGACGACATTTTTCTTCAGGAATATGTGCCTTGGGAAGATAATGCTGCTTTTCTGGAAACTAAAAGAAGAATAACTCGTTTGAAGATTTTAAATGACACTGCTGAAAGAACTGTCAAATTAATGCAAGATTTTACGGACTTATCACGGCTAAAGAAGAGCAAAAATAATTCCTGTTGCGTTGTATCCAGGAACATAGAAATTTTTATCCAGACTGTAAAAAACATGCCCTAAAGAGAAATTACCCTGGCTGATTGTTGTTATTTTATGTGTTTAAATAAAGGTAAATATTTCTCTAATTTGATTTTGTCTTTTATTTACTTCATTTATTGCATTTTTATTAATTTTATAGGAGAACCAAATATTAACATTAAACATGAGATTTGATAAACTTTGTGGCTCGGTCGGCACGGGTTGCAATCATGCTAGAATGATAAAATTTCATATTTGAGTATGGTTTTGCATTTATAAAAGATATAGAGGGTATGCATTTCAAAATTCGAAAAAAAATTTTTTTTTGTCAATTTTGGGACACCCTAATGAACACCCAATAACCTAATTCTCTCAGAATACGATTGACTTGGGAACAGGTCTGTATATTTTCATTTCACAATTTTCTAGCTTGTTAAGTGTTTTACCTTTGGTTAGTTCATCCAAGCAGAAAGTTTAGCACTTATATGTTACTTATTGATTTCTTTATCTAGCGGTCCATCTTTTGTTTGAAGACTTTTCAGCAATTACCTTGATTTATATGAGATAGTAAAACATCTTTTCCTAAAAATATTCATAGCCATACAAGTACACCATACGTTTTTATCGGGAAGTAATACAAGGTTCGTGTGAACTAAGTACTTCGTTCGAAAACCAAATTTTAGGAACGCATCAGTCAATATACTCAGCCTATCGCTGTTCACTGCTGGATATAGCCAAAGAAAGCGAAGAAAAATTGCAGTTCAATACCCGGTTCTTCTCCTTATGAAAAAATTCAGAGATTTCTTGACTTCTTGAAAAAAATCGTGCAACTGGTGAATTGAACTCATGATGTCACGCGCAGCAATCACGCTTGCAACTATTCGAACAATGAGATTATGTAGATAAATTACATTTATTTGTATACCGCGCAACATATTAAAGCGGTAGGTGTTCTAGCTCTACTAATTAAACAATACGGGAGCATTAATATGTAAATTAATATGTAGCGTGTTTGATTAAGGAAACTCGCACGTTATTAAACTTAGGAGACAACGAATTTCAATATACAGCATCTTGGCAAATATTTACTCCTCCAAGGGTAAGGGATGCCAACGAACAAAAGCTAACAAGGAAGACGCGATTATTACTTACTTTAATACTTTGAGAACAAATATAATATCTTGCATCAAGACACATTGTGCCAAATGGATGACACGTATATTAATTTAACTCGACGAATACCGCTACACTGGTTAACTTTCATGTTAATATAGGAGTAATTAATACAAGAAGACTAACCATTCCTTGCTCATTCGGCAATTGTCTGCATTTCATAACTTTTTATTTACTTACCTAGTTCATTTTAATCCTTCCGAACTACGCAAATTGCTCTATCAATATATTAAGCTATGTATATAATTAGTCCATATTTTTCATGATGGGGTTAGGACCCCATGAATGCGAAAAAAAGACTTCAAACACACAATCATGAATAATAATTGTAGAGTATAAAAAGTAAATGCCACGCAGTAACCATACAAAAAGTTTGTATACCTATAAACAAAAAGCTGATAACTTCTTGGTACGAAAATAAAGGCAAAGCGTTTTCCGATAACTGTACCTTCTAGTTGTTAGTGAACAGGCGAATCTGGGCGAGCTAAACAGCCTTAGTACCTATTATGTTCAAGATATAACGTAGGCGGCGTCTTTAGAAGTGTTTTCCATTACATTAGGTAACTAGCTAATCTTGCTAAGCAGGGTTTTTACCCGGCAATGTAGGGCTAATATTTAGAAAGAACAAAAAGTCTACAATTAGATTACCTACGGGCTACGTTAATTTCGGATGGTTTGTTTCCTTTTCAAGTCTAATAAAGTGTTCCTTTGTAAATTAAGTTAATAATTATGTAACTATTATTCTAATCTCCAAGTTTAGCTTCCATAGTTTAAGGCTATCTTTGTTAGATAAGGTTGTGTTAAGTCAACATTAGTATTATCTGGCTAATAAGGCAGCACCTAAACAGACTTTATGAACGGATCAAGAGTTTAAGCGGAAAGTATTAAATAAATTTATTTTTTACTCTCTACTACACCAGTAGGTGAAGGTTTTCGTAAAAAACGATGGTGTCATCAATCAGAAAAATAATATTCACTTATTTTTTTTTTAGGTCCGCTAACAATCATCTATTCGCCAGTAGATACATTTCTTCCAGTCTATGATGTTGTAGTGGTTATATTTAAAATGTAACCCACCTGCAGTAGATTCAATAGAATTTACGTAGGTGTTTCGAATTTGCGGCTAACCACGATCCAGACGGAAGTCTACGGATTAATTTTATAAAGGAAATTTATTGAAACCGCTGACGCTATCATCGGGCGGTGGTTAGCAATGTTGTTAACGAAATAATCATAAGCCACAATTTTATTTACATTCCGATTTTCTCAATATTTTTATAAGTAACACCTGCTCAAAGCTAAGCCACCCGCGAACATAAAATAGGTAATGGTGATCGAACTTGCCTTTTCCTATCCGTCTGCAGTCAACTTTCCTTTAAAGAAAGCATGCATTCGGTAATATACATAAGGATGCATGGTAGGTTCGTTGAAGCTATGCCTCTTGGGGTTGTTACAGACGAGCTAAACAGACATTGACGTAGATGACTGTGCTTTTTTATTAATAATCTGAATAAAAATTTTTAATTCTTTTTAGCGCCATCTGTTGTTAGATTTTAAATTAGCTACACAACTCAAGTTGTAGTTTTTAAATTAGCTGCTCAACAACAGATGACACTATATACCATTACCTAATGATTTGGAGAAACATTTTTATTTAGTGAACGTTTTGCTTTGCCAGTTTATCTGAATAGGTGTGTTTCCTGAACAACCACAAACTTAAAAATAAAATAAGTCGCCGAACGAAGTTTGCATGCCCAGGTAATAATCAAATAAAACAAGATTATGCTAGGAATATTGACTAAACGGTGATCCCAGATACATACAATAATAAATTAATAAATAATAACTTTAGTTACTGTAATTTGTTTGAGAACAATAATAAATCTAAGTAACTTTTTTTTATTGATAAGACGTTCAAAATCTTAATCCATACTGATCTGACGAAATGGCAAAGTACTGAATCGCTTTGTTCCATAATTTAGACCTAGTCCTAACTGTTTAAATAATATATAGTCTAAACAATAAAGACCGTAGACTCATTAATTCTATTCGCATAATAACTGGTTTGTTTATTTTATATGATAAGCTATTTATTCTGTTGATTTATTGTAGGCGCACGTATAAGTTAATTACCGACTAAACAAAGCTACAGGCGGTTGTCATACGCGTGTTTACACTCATTATACGTGTTTTATGTACATTTATAAGGTACCATTACAGTAGATCACCTTTCGAAAACGCAATAAATCTCGAAACGACGTTGGTATACCATTATGTATCACAATTATACATAAACATGTCACAATGCACGTCTGTATCGGCCACAGATTGTACGGTAGTGACCGGGCTGTGCGGGCTTTATGACATTCATAAATAGAATTAACGAATGAATGAATAGTCCGCGGAACGGAGAACGAGTGGCTTGCGTTTCGCGCAACCTTTTGTAGTACACTACAGAATAGTGTGGCATTGTTGTGTAAATCTAGCGTGCTAAGCCTGCGGAAGTGTTACGTTTATAAGTCATAAATCACAGAGCTTATCGTTTTACGCGACTGTAGGCCCGTCCTAGTACTGTGTTGTCCGCGAAATATGCAGCGGGGGCTTATTTGTGAAGCGTCGATAGATTATCACGCGCATACCATTATTTCCATTTTCAAAGCCTCTTTTTGGTCTGCATGAATATGATCTATGGAATGGTTTAAAAAAAAGAGAGAAACCAGGTTTTTAGGGACATGAGCAGCGCGTACTTATATTGCGCCCCTATAGCATCATATAGGTATCGTTAGACTTTATAAATATGTGATGCTAAATACTTCTTTAACGATGGGATTCAAGTCATAATTTTACAAACGTACATTTATGTACCATTTTAACGGCTTACAAAATAGTCCCCAGAGAGTTATGTCCCGGTAACGTCAGCACGACAAATTGTCTGACCGTTGTGAATTTGTAGCTCCGGTACAATTTCACATTTGTATTTTAACCAAAGTACATAACTTGTGACTGTAGTAAAAAGTACAGAGTGGTCAGCAGCAAATAAAAAAGACTACAGTTGCTGACTGACAATTGTCTGTATTTATTTATAGATATCGTGAAAGGTGGCTATAATGCAAGTAGGGCGGTGCAAAATACAACATACTGCGAAAATACTCCAAGGTACAAGTTTTATATTTCTACTAGGCCTGCACTTTCAAACATCAAAATTCTAGATGCACGGTTCGAAAAGTAAGTTGGACCCATGCAGAAAAGACAAATAATGGAATGGAATAAATTACAAAATTATATTAAATTTTACGTTTAAAAAAAATATTATCGTTAGATTTCAGGCACAAGCACGTACAAGTTATACAAAATTGAATCGGAATTAAATGTTAAGGTTTGAACAATGTTAGAAGCGTTATCAAACGAGCTTTTAGAGATTGGAAACACTGGGTAACCGGGGAATCCACACGTGCAGAAGATAAGTAATGCCACCAATTTTGACAAACGTATAATTTGTTTCGCTATTAGGTTATACTCCCTGAGGAACGGTGGTTGTAGCCAAAGAGAATATTCTCTACGTTATAATTGTAACACCCGTTTATGCGCGATATAATTATAAAATAATACTTAAAACAAAGTGTGAATACTCAAACTCCATTATTAAAATATTTATTCTAATCAAACCGATATAGTAATTTGTTCGATCAACGATAAAATGCGGGCGATGTAAACATAACGATTGTACGATAAACCAACTTTCCCAATACTCCTTTATTACCCATAGCATATCTCAAATCAAACAATTGAGCCCGGGGCCCGTCAAAACTTCAATATGGGAAAGTGGACTCGTACTCTCATAGCTTACTGTTCGCCGTTAGTCAAACAGCGTAGGTACGTGTTGTGTGAGACATCAATTTATAGCTATAAAGCTGTCTATAAATGTAACAATTGCAAGTATTTGTTTTTAGATAATAGAAATAATATTATAATATGCCTTTAGCCTATATAAGTATTCCATATTCATGTTCATGTAATCTGTTGTAAAACGTTGCAAAACGTCCATTAAACGGTGCAAAGTGCGCATAATATTTCATTGAAAGTGACGAGAATAAAGAATAGGTACGGCCAAACAAGTTTCTAAATAGACCAAAAACATCGTCTGAAATATTTATCAATTAAGAGGATTATGAATTCCTATGAAACCTTCTAAATGCAATGTGCCATAAATTCAAACTAGATAAGTAGCTACCTAATAAATAGGTATGTAAGATATACATACAATGTACATGTTCTTCTCATTCTTACATACGGTGCCCAATTCTGACTCTTGACAATGCAGCGCAGGCTTGAAGTTAACCACCGAACCAGCGCAGCATCTTCAGGATCCGACTTACGAACCGAATTTGGAACACAATACTGTGCACCGAAATACGATTCACCGATGTCACGCAAAATGCAGCTGCCAAGTTAAGTGGGTCTGTGTCGGACAGTCTGCTGCATGTCAGTCGTGTCATGGACAAATATTTCTACCGAGAGGGTTCTGAAGGACGTCCAGTATCAATAGATCCAGACAATGACGGCCTTGACGCTTATAGAAGAGACGCACAAAATCGTACTAGACCGAAAAAAGTGGAAGTGGAAAAAAGTATTTAACAGCTGTGGCAACATGGATAAAACAACTCATAATTTTACTGTCACTGTACTCTCACTGGTCTCAAATCGTAATGACTTTTCCGATGCATGATAAAAAACTAGTGAAAAAAATTGTTCAAATTGCCTGCATCTGATAAGGTTCGATATTTTAAAAGATAATCAGCATAGTTTCATTATAATATCGCAGTTAAATAGTAAAGCATTCCGATGCGTAATGGGCTACCGTTACCAAAATTACATCTAAACATTAATCTGGATCAAGTGACCAGTGATCCAGAACATGTTACTTTCGCGAAGGCTGTCAGCCTACTGATTGACAGCCGTCCACCGATTAGATATGCCACGCTATCTTGGACCGGTCATGACCGCGGTTTTGTATGTAAATTCACACGTCACACAGCAGAGACACGGGATTTTTCGCTAGCGAAGTGCTCCTCAAAATCATCAGGCTCGCAAACGAATAAATATATGGAAAACGTGATACTCCTTTGCAAGTCTCGCTGTGTGTTGACTAGCGAATGCATAAAGCGCTGTTATACACGTACGACCATAAAGCGAGGAGAATTCTTAGTTTTATAGCGCTATTAAAAGATCTCCAGAACACGATTTACGGAAATAAATTTTGATTAAATGAAAACTACGCTTAGATTTATATTGTGATAGACAAAGATTAAAATCGTTAATTCTAATTCACTTTGAGTTAACGTTGAACATTTTGATAGGTATCTATTAGATAAAAATGGTTAGTACAAATCCTGCGAAGAAATTTTGGTCCGTTAAACACATTGGCAAATCCAGTGCGTATTGTAAAACTCGAATAAAAACGTCCAGTGTATGTTGAAAAAGGAATAAAGTTGTTGATAACATGTTCCATCCAATAAAGATATATCGCACGGTCATCACGAGGCAAAATTTATAGTTTCGGCGTTTGTACTGGTCACTGAGGCTGGCAATTAATTGGCAGACGGACGGACTTACACGTTCTCGGTATGGGCATTAGGTATGTGTAGCAGTAAAACCAGTCTCGCCCTATAGGGCATTGCAATTACACGTAGATAGGTGAAGACCGAAGCCCTAGGCGTCACTACGCGCCGACGATCGCAGATTGATATCGCTCCGGACACAAAAGAAGAAACGTTCAGTGAATAATAAGACCTGGGCCACGAGGTAGGAGGGAATACAAATCAGTCGTTGCTGCGATATCGGTTGTTTTTGGTACTATTAATAGTTTAGGTAATCAAATACAATAATTACATATTTAAGACTTCCTTTGAAGGTGCCTGTTTCACCACTGCTAATAAACTAGCTGATAATGTGAAGGGAGGCGTTCAAATTTTTGTTTCACAAGTTGATCTAGCTGATAAATTAATATTTAAAAACTGTAAATTTACCTTAGTGATAAATTTTACATTTTATATCATAAACATTTTGTTTGGCCGTTCTAAGGGCCATTTGACCATGTTATGTGACAATTTTAATTTAAAATGTCTGTAAGTTTATTTGTAAACATGGGCCTAAATCTAGTTATATTTGTGTGATATTAATTTACTGACACAAACACACACTACGTGAAAACATAAAATTACATTTTAAACGGATCGCTTGAAGCGCCCCGTCCGCTTATTTAAACGCTGCACTTTAGGGTTTCACGAGAAGTGAAATGATCTGCCGTAAATGTATCGTCTAAAGATATTCGCTTTGAAGCTACGATTACAGCTAAGAGCTTCGAATAACTGCATAAAATGAATTCACATTGGCATTTCTCGATTACTTTTCGATAGATTTTATTGTATCGCATCAAAATAGGACAACATTTTCTGAGAATTTTACTATTATAAAATGAAAGAAATAACAGTGTTATTTTGTAAAAATATAAAAAAACGGAATGTGAAGTTTTTATTTTTATTTTAAACATTAAAGTAAGTATAGCAATTAATTTCATCGTTCATCGTTTTCCAAGCAGCAATTCATCTATATACATATAAAATTATAACAGGCCGATGCCTGTACATTATAAATATTGGAGAAAAACTAATATGGGGGGTCTTTCTCTATAATAATCTAGTTTAAAAAAGACGTGTAAAACTGGTTAAAAATCCTAATTGCAAAAAATAAAATAAATAATTTCATTTCATTTCATTTATTAGAGCAACAGAAGCCAAAACAGTTTTTAGCATTTTTGGCTGTCTGTCTGTATGTTTGTACACGCATCACACAAAAACTACTATATGGAATTGAATGCAGTTTTCACCGATGTATTGCTAGAGATCTAGCTTAAAATATACATAGGCTCCATTTTACCCCAGGAAAATATCAGATTCTAAATTCCACGCGTACGAAGTCGCGGGCAAAAGCTAGTTTGTAATAAATTATGAAACTTTTGCTACTGATGACGTCACAGGGTGGTCTAGTAAAAATGAGATATACTACATAATTCCTGTTTCAATCGATTTTGTCAGATTCACAATAGCTTTTAAATCTTTCTCAGACGTGTTACCAACTTACGACCACTCACATAATAAATAAAAAATAACGCTATTCAAACAATCTAACTTATTACTTTAGTAGGTAGGTACGTAGGAAATAACTCGCCAGCTATCATAAACATCTTATAAAGCGCGGACACACTGCGCGAATTATAATAAGCTTAGAATCCATTTGGTGTCATTTCTCGGTAAGGTAATTTCCTAGTTGAATCCGTACAAAGCGCAACCGAACGTGGTGGGTAAATCAGGCGTTTAATCGTCCATAATTTACAATTTGCGCCACAGTAAGTGCTCAAGTAATAAAAAGATGTTTAAAAATTGGCGTAACAAATTCTCATGGCGCTGTAAATGTCGTTCGATGAAAATTTAGAGAAGTGACGGGAGTGGGTTGTTGTAAACCGCAATACGACGACAAACGAAATATTATACTACCAAAGCAAATGAAGGTCGTAATACGTTTTATAGGACTTTGAAGCTGTAGTCGACTCGTTCAAACGGAGGCGCAGCTCGCAAAAAACTTTTTAGATGCGCTTTTGTCGCGTTTAGACGCGTGTCCCAATCAATGAATCAAACTAGTCTCAATTATATGATAATGTACACAAAAGGAATTAGTTACATGGGGTGCGTATTTGTTGTGTCCACTGGCGACTATTGGACCAGTAAACCGCTGTGCCTTAAGGCTGCTAATATTAGATGCATCCTCGCCGATCAGACCGTAAAAGAAAAACTGAATGTACCAGCCACTTCTTATTCCGCGCAAGTCAAAGCATTATTTAAAGTAAAGGGCATTACTGAACTATTAGAAAGCGAAAGACTGAGGTATTCTGTCTCTATATAGATCGTACTATTTTATACAAAACATTGTTAGTAAATTGGCCAAATCAGTGAGAGATAATAATCGTTTCTATGAATTTATATCATCATTATTTAACACCTACACGAATTCACTAACCTAGAAAACATTTCCCTAGAACTACGGTTAAGCACAAACAATCTTGATAAAACATTAAACATACAAATCCTAACCTAGTTTAGCATTGAAACAATGGTAACTTAGATACAGTTTAGACTTATGTAGCTGTGAAGTAAGTGTTGAGGTTTATTATTGTATCGCCCAGTTCATTGTCGATATGTCGACAGCCGCCGCAACAAGGGGCGTGAGTGGAAAAATCGAGCAATTTTCCGGATGCCGTTATAGCTAATACGACCTTCTGAGGCGGCGGTCGATTAATCTCTGTCAATCGCGATGGGCTCCGACTGCACGATATAAAGAACCAATGAAACGGGAACTCCGACACTTCACATACAACCATCATTAGCTTCTTCTTAAATGGAAGTCAGGAGGGGCGAGGCAGATCAATCTACGCTGGCTAAAGAACATGATGGATCCCTTTGAGGCACGGAACGCTGAGATGATCCCACCGTTACACCCTGCTAGCAAAAATTATGAGTGCACTCGAACGTATAAAGATAAGGTAACTAATATATGGAGTAAAAGCACCTACATATTGATTAAGATGGGCTTTTACCAAAAATTACAATCTCAAAGACTAAACGAAACCGGAACGGAATAAAAGCGATTGCGTACTAATCATTCGAATGTGAATTGCCAAACGTTTGATAGTCTAATTGGAGATAAAGGGGCAATTTGGCTTTGAACTACGATTCGCAACAGATTCTAATCCGAGGCGGGTCTGTCGAAGCTCTAAATTGCTTTTTACATATTAAAACAGATTTCCTTTCCCGCTTAAACATAAGCAATCAACTAGGTAGTAAACTGGCCGCATTCCTAGCGAATGCAATACGGGACGAGGAAAGCAATGCACTCTAACACGTTTCGATGCAAATAAGAGCGTTTACGCTAGGCGCCTACAATGGTCATTACTGCGTTTCAATTCGCGGAGAATTGCCGTTGCTCTAAACAGCTAAATGGCGTAAAACGAAACTCACGAGCGTCCGTACGAGTATGTTGCACATGAGGAATATTCATGACGCGGCCGATAAATGGAGTAGCCGAGCCAATTCAATAACGTGCAACTTGAGGCCCATTTCAGCCAAGACCCTCAGTAAGTAGCGGGAGAAACATTTTGAGATGTGTTAATATTATTATATAGTAAAAAAAAATGAAACGTAAAATACTCTATGTATATTCTCATTTTTCTATGCATACTTTTTTATAGATCCTAGTTGTTACCAGTATTTGACTGATGGCTAGATCGTTTGCTTACTTTCAGCTGCATAGTTTTAAGGCTTTCAATGGTGCCAACAATGCAAATCCTTTTAAAAATCTACTAATATTATACATTGAATACAAAGCGCTTATTCCATACACATGAGTCAAAGCTTCAACCAACAAGAAAAATCAATACATGCATTCATACAAAATATGGGGCGTATAATAGGATAATGTTTTTCCACGCTCAAAACACAGGTCACATCGCACGGAACACAGATGCCCAATCCCAGAGGAATTAAGTTATTACCTAAAACGCCCGGTTCCAATACACGGCTACACGGTCCGATGTCCGAACATTTCACTCTCCAATTTGAATTCAATGGACGGAATTAGAGAACGTGTGGGGACGCGATGTGCGATCCTTGAAAAACTGCTAACGTTATGTGACGTGGGGTTTTCTGCTTTTCTAAATCTTGAGAAACCACTAGGGGTTGAAGTCACAAATTGTTATCAAACTATTCTACCGCGATAATTTTATACGGTTCAAAATATTTCAAAGGACATCAACAGGAGGTCGGCTAAACTAATCGGTATGATGATGGGAATCTACATTTTTAACAAATTTAATCAGCATGACCAATGCTTTAGATAATTAATTTAAGTTGACATTTATTTTGCCGTTTGTATGTCACTGGCCAATATTTATGCATGAAACTAACTGTATTTTAAAATGAGATTATTATTAGATTTTGGATATGCATACTTTCTATGTACGAACATCTCATCAATCTAACGATTAACATATAAGACGACTTCATTTGCCGGTTAACCGATACGTTGCCTGATAAACTGCTAATAGCATTAGGGAAACAGGTGTTTGTAATTTGGTTAATTCAACTATTTGTATTGTGCCGCCTAAAATATCACCTATCAGCAGCTATAAATAGACACTTAATCGTTTTCCATCGGGTCACGTCCCTCGGGTGGGACACAGACACAGTTGTCGTATCGTGAACGAACGTAAATCTGCGAAGAGTTGATTAGTTTAATTGAGGTCATTAATCGGAAGGATCGCGACGACGGGCGTATCGTGTTTAATTAACTAACGAATGGATGGACATTCGATTATCTTAATGTGGATGCGTCGGGCGCGCCGCGGACCATCCACCCCAGCGCGGACACCGCCGGACATCGACGCGACAGCCGCTTCTTCTTCTGTCACGTACAGGCGACACCGTGTTGCACTGCGTTAAATTTTTACTCAATAAAGCTCCGGCAATTTTGAAACGACCGTAGCTGGAAAATGAAACCTTTGTTTATCAATTGACGTATTACTGTTTACATCGGTTTTATTGAACCTATTAATTTGCCAGAAAAGTAGCTTTTAGTATATTATCGATAAAAAGAGCATGTTTTCAACAAGTAGTGAGATCTGAGAGTGAGAAATTGACGGCACGATTGGCGCAGTGGTTGAGCGATCGACTGCTGCGTTACGTCTCGTGGGTTCGATTTCCACACGGGACAAATATTTGTATGACCTAAAGTTAGTCGTAGGTCTGAATAAACGCAACCTACAAATCTACGATACACAACTTGTTCCTAGTGAACGTCTTGATTTGAAATTTAGTTATTCCTTGTACTTAATTATGAGATCTGCAGGAAACGGAATACGTTTATTAAAGGTACACCACGAACTAAGCCACAACTAATTAAATTTAAAGGCTGTCCTAATTGTTGTTTAGTTTGAAATCCCCTAGGCTTTCACGCAACTTTCTTCCCTCGCACACGTAAACTAAAACATATTTTAAACCTTCTCCCGAAACTCTAAAATCCCAAAGTTGGGGGCCTATCAGCGCGTTATCATGCATGTACAATTAAACAAACAGCAGTTTGCGGTGACACAGCTTTTGTTTATCGTTTAACTCAACGCACAGCTGAATCTCTTAATCCTAAACAAATATCGCCGGCTGTATGTTTCCCTCTATAAATTTTCTATCTGCCGCATGGCACAGGGCCGTGGAAAAGCCGCTACCATTCAACGAGATACAATGAGAAACGGTAAAAGAACGATTAGATCGCGCAGTTGCGGGCAATAATATAAACAACTGATTAAAACGGCCCCGCGGTCACAAAAGGAGACATTAGTTAAGCGCCCAGGTTTCGCTGCGTACTAAACCGATAATGGTAGGAAGTGATAGCGCGAGAAACGCTACGGGTAGAACTGGAACACTTTGTACTAACACTGTTGATTACCACCGAGTACTTGTACTTCGCGCCGTTCCCTTATCAGTCACGTCTTAACCCTCCGTGCTTTACCTACAGTTAAAATTCATAACAGCACCTAACTTATCTATAACGTGAATAATCTATATCTAAATGTTGTAAGCAATTTGAAGTTGTTACCCTGAATATTAAATGTACAAAGAAGGGTCGAAAGGGCAATTACAGCTATCCGGGGTGGATAATTACTATCAAACATTGCAGCGGGTACCGCGCAACAGAGAGAGGGAGATGGATACTAGTCAGCTTGTATAGGGTTGTCTCTCTTTTCGGTCTTAAGCTGCACGACTAGAGGAGTTTATATTACATCCTCAGGCTTTATGGGGCGGGTGCTGATAATTAGAACGAAAGATGCGCAGCCACGCGACTTGAACCGTAATCAGTGGTTTAAACTATGAGAAGTTTAATAGAATAATTTTGTGTGCTGAAAATATCCATTATGTGGGGTCGCATAATTATGATGATATGTACGTAGCATACGTTCAACTTAACTATGACAAACGTTGGTTCGCCCAACATTATTTACATTAAGCTTGAATAACTTATCTAATTCTATCATTGGTGTTGATAAGACCATAATATCTGACTTAACTGAACTGACAGTGTATTATCGCTATCATCATTCAAGGAAAATCATGATAATTAACATTAATTATGATAGTTATAATGGCATTACTATATAAGATCAGAGTTATATGTTTCAGAATAATCGGTATTTTTGAAGAGGTTTCTTCGTTCTTTTCATTATTAATCAATCAACAACCTAGTTCTGTTCCAATTAATGAATTCGTATAACAGCAACTTACATCAAACATCATTTCAGCATTCGAACACGTTTTACCTGAAAACAAGAAAACCAATTATTTATAGATAAAATCAAATAGATGTAAAAAAACATTACATAGGTAAAAATATAATACAGGTTTCTCATAGGGTTCGGCAGAAACTGTAGGCTACCTAGCAGTACTACATACCTTTTTTCCTTCATCGATATCATGCATACTTTCATACTTGTACGCCAATAGGTCAATATAAGTCTATCTAGGGCGTCCCCTCACATTTCCACTAATATCAGCGCTATAAATACTCTTCGTTAATCGCCTCCATTTACCTAGCTTCAATGCGCTATTCTTTATCTCCGCTGACAACCCTATCAGCTCGTCACTTGGGCCAGCCCTGTTTGCAAACAGCGGTATCGCGGCGCGCACTCGCTAATTTGCGCCAACCACTCCACGGCCATCCGACAAGTTCTGAAGTCCAGACGCGATTACTCAGTCAGGATGATTTATTTATAGCCGCGTTAAGTATAAGTAGTTCATAAGATAGTGAATAATAAGCCCTATCGCACAGCTTATCATTCGGTTAATTAAAATTACCAATGTAAATGCCACTTCTTCTAGCTCATTGTGAGTAGTTAGTATCTGAACGCATTTTTATCGGAGTTCTTTAAAGTAGCGAATGTTTTTGCGTGCGTGTGAGTTTATTCGGTAGAAATGTGGAGAAAGATAAAGTTGATGAGACTTACATGTTTAAGACGTTTATGGTAGTGTAACAAGTATTTAACTGCTGTTTATCAGTTATAATTAAACTACAGCATGCCTTTTTTTATTAAACGAGCTTGAGAATAAAAATTGAGATACCTCCATACATAGACTGAAAGATAGAAATAAAAATACTGTAAGAGTACGTTTTAACATACAGAAAAATGTCTCTAAGCTGATGTACAAAAATAAGTATAAGAACAAGATTAAAACATTCAAAAGATTTCAAACGTCTCTTCACTTGGTTCCAAGAATTGAATGGAAAAGAAAAATCTAAGTACACTGGTCCTTAATTCTTCCTAACAATATAAATATGAAAATTATTCTCTGTAGGCTACCTCCGAGGCTGACATCCGTTGCATCTATGTAAAGTCATGCACTAAAAAATAAACAGCTACTCCAGACCGCCCCACTAAGTGTCAAAGGTACCGCAGTAAAAGCACGTACAAACCGTATCAGCGGCCATGGTACTTAGCAGAGCAAACAAGGGTTCAGTAGCGATCATACGGACTGCCTTCGAGGGCCTTGTTTTTGTTAGCGCGAACCGTGGCACACTGGGTTGACGGACATGTCAAATCAATTAAGGATTACATTTGGGACAACAGCCAGATATATACAATTATACATATGTACATGTTGTTTTTTTCCCAACTACGCTGGAGTGAGCTACCAGTTTAACCAAATGCTATATATAGCTATATATCAATATTTTACATTACTGAGAGACTCTGATGATCTGAGGTTAGACTGGGTTTCAGACTTGTTTTGGCTACTGACACCTGTAACGACTGTCATATGTATTCGTATAACATCCGGAACCAACACTGGTTAACGTGCTAGGCATTGAGAGGTTTCGATGTATGAAGAATGGTCACGCATCCCAGGACTGACCGCACCAAACGCTGCTTAAACTCGCAGACCGACTGATCTACGCGGTAGCTATATAGCTACGAGCGGAAGAATGTGTGTTTTACAATAGTTTTAGAAAACAGTCTATGTTTAGAGAGATTAAGTGAGAGAGGCAGAAAACATTAAAATCTCACGATAAATGCATTGCAGGATGATCATACATTCATCAGTAGCCATCCTACAAAATTCCTTCGAGAGTGTTGTTTTTGTTAGCGCAGTCCGTGACCCACTGGGCCGTGAACAAGTCACATCAATTAAGGATAACAATAGGCACATGTGTTGGATGTTTTACGTACATAAACTCATTAAGTGTGGTGTCTTTACAGTAATTTTTATTAGCTATTAACATTTAAAGGTGTTAAATTTAAGGTAAAATTAATTGTGTGACGGCTGTCAAATGACAAAAGCCATTTCATTATCAATTATGGAAGGTGCAATAAGAAAAAGCTTATTATGTATGTTATTACAACTGTAATAATACGTACATATATACATAAAAATGAATACAAAACGTGCTGAAGATTACTGTTAAAGTTTCTTTTTAAGTGCATATAAAGTATGGAGAATGGACATACTTCTTTAGGTTTTAGGTTACTTAGCCATACAGAGTTAAATTAATTCGATTTCATTTTAACATAATAGTTTATCAAAGTTCTAATCAGTTTTGATTTGACGTTCTTAAAGTTTCATAGTTTATTTAGGACGCATTACCATATGACCCACGCTGTAAGGATATAAATATCTCTATTATATGCACATATATTCTGCCACATATTAAAATCAAATTTGAGCCTCTGATATGTATGTACAAGAAAATCAGGAAAATTAGTATAATGGATAAAGTATAGGATATACGTAAATATATAATATAGGATTTTGCGTCAGGTAAATAGAAACTATTTATAGTTCCTTACACTCCTACGTAGTTTTCATTAGAGCATGTATATTGCAACGAGAACGCAATGCAGCAATTAAACTATAAAGCAATAACTAATCATCATAAACGAGAGAAGTAACTATTATTCTTGAAACTGATTAAGGTTACGGTATGTGTGTTCGAGGAAGACGTAGATTATAGTGTAATATTATCACTTCCTGATAAAATGATCTTCACTTCGCATAAACTTTACTAAAATACCTTCTAGTGAGTTTAATTCGTGAATCCGCAGTCTGTCACAAACGATATATTTTTTATTGTGTCTACTTTGCGTCACATGATAGTTTAATTAAGCTGGAAATAAATTTAATATAAGGAAGTACGCGACAATTGAGTCAATAAAATGGAATAACCACAGGAGTTTATTTATGTTAAGAGCAAGAAACGACATTTAGCGTGAAAATCGAACAGAATACAAGAGAAGTTAAATACATATATTCCTGTTTGAAGATAAATCCTTCCAATCTCTAGGTTTTTATTGTTAATTCTATATAAATTAACGATTTCACTTGCTCCATTTGTTTTCGCTAATTTGTATCAGAGCCCTATCAATGGTGTCTTGGATTCGTGTTTAGCATAAGAACTGTTTGTTTATTAACATCCTTTAGCAAATTTCAGGCTTAGTTCAAGACCACAGAGCGAAGTTCAAGATAGATTGGTACCTTATATCAGCCCTTTAACGCCAGCTGCTGTCATAATTTCCACTGACCGTTCAATGACAGTACCATTCATAAAAATAAACTCGCTAGAGAGATAGATTGATATATGTATAATCGTAGTATTTTGTCCTCTGCTCGAAGAAGGACGCTAGTGTGGGTCCTTTTGATATATTATATTATCATTACTAACTTCAATGCTACCCATGGGTTGCTTCTTCTTCTTCTTAAGGTGCCTCTCCGACTAGCGAAGGTCGGCAATCAGATTTGCAAACTCCTCTCTATTCCTCGCGAGGTAAAACACTTGGGTTGCTTGTAGAGTTAAAACTTGCCAAAGGTGATAGGACAAGTGTCTATAGAGGTGCCTGGAACTTCAAAGAGCTAGCGTGGTGACCTTCTGCGCTATGTCATTCAAATATTTGTATGGCCTATAGATGGATGTTCAAGATTTCAATGTATCTGCTTAAGAATTTCAAGAAATATTGTGCTTTTGTATCAACAAAACAAATTACTTGAAGCAGGTACTCTGATAAAATCAGCGTTGTTAATTAAAGGTCAATTGAGCGAAAACATTTGTATTGAACCTGAGTTAATAGGCTTTTAGTTCTTATCGTGTTCCTTCTAATAAGCCGATTAATTGAAAATTTATTAATAAAATCAACAGTCTGCGAAAGCTTAAGTAAACGAAAAGTGTATAAGACGATTAAAGTGGAAAAAATATTTTATAACCGTTCAAATTAAATTTTCTTAATGCTTTTCATAACTTATGAACGTAGAAAATGTTCTTAGTTTTCACTTACTCGACATACATTTTCAATTTCAAGTACCTATGCGATGAAAATCTAGAATCATGAAAAACTAAACTTCAGTTTTTCGTGTCACGAGATTTGTCAGAAATTTACTGTGCTGTTATCACTATTTTTTGCGCCTCTGCTAATTCCAGGATACCAGAAAATGATATCCCTAGTTTCAGCAGAAAATACAATTACTGGTATTAAAGGCCAACAAAGGACTACCAGTCTATTATTTTAGCAGAGTCCTGAAGCAATTCGCGAAACAAAATTAAAAGTTGTACAATTTACAAAGGATAACCAAGGAATCTCTTATTTGTTCGCAAACTTCTTCATTTCTTATTAAGATCGTATAGTTTCAAAGTTGAAACAAAAAAACTACAAAGTACCGTTTGTTCGCAGACGCAGCTTAATAACAAAGAAGGAAAAACGTGTATAGAGTAGTGCTACGTGTTGATAATCCTGGCAGACGTCGCGGGACATCCGGAGGAGGCAGCGCGACGGGATCCGATCCGGGACTCCGGGATAAGATCCCGATCCCGGCAAGATTGTCGGCGCTGATTTCCTGGGACAATGGACGGTGGAGATCTGTGCGTTTATCCCGCACGATATACTGACAGCTTTAGAATAAAACCATGTTTTGTTTTCACATGGAAACTGTATAGCTTTTGTGTTAGAATTTGAGATTGGTCAGAACAATAAATAGATTATGAATACAATAAATCGATCTCGCTATGTTGGATCAGGCGTAACAGCATCCTTGTGTAACGTAACACGTAAAGTCAATATTACATTTATTTTGTCGTAGTTGTCTGCTAATAGAATATATACTGAGCAGTTACACTATCAGACTAATTTTATCAATACCTATTATAATGATGGTGACTCAATTTAGTTTCGAAATAAGTTAGGTTATAATTTCGAGCAAAAGCTAACTATGTAGCTCATGGTATTATTATATAATGCATGTTAATTTAAGATTATTAATAGTAAATTATTTTTTTATTTATTGCAATGTGTACCCATGGTGTTTCTTGCCGGTCTCTTCTCCATCGAACCTACTCCGTGCGCCCAGAGTGTCGACTTTTTAAAGGTGCCTGAAAAGGCCTAGTTGAAATATAAAACTTTGACTATACTCATTCTTCATTTAGCCATATTAAGCGACATGTCGCTGTTCACACAAACTCGCACAAAACACGAGCACGTTTCGCCCGCACCACAAGCGGCGAGTTCCGTAGCAAAAACTATAACATCTCACGCGCCCGCCTCGCGCATCAAGCCTCTTTATATTCAGCTAAAGTCTACTTTTTTCGTCATCCCAAGAGTGGCAACAAAAGAAAAGTGATACAGACAAGCTTCCGTTTAATTCCATAGTATTATTAAATTGGGTTATAAGTTATGCTCGTAAAATCTGTCATCTATCTCCATCTTGCGTAGCACGTTTATGGGATTGACCTGAAGCAAAATGAGTATTAATTTCCTTGCTTTTTCTTGCTTGCTTGTTTTGGTATTTGCCATCTCTGTCGATAGCAACGGGATAAGTGCACGTTCGTTGTTGCTATTTGCAAACAATAGCATGTTAGCCGCCGTGTCGCTGTCCGAGCACATCTAAGGTGCCGAAGACATCGGCGTCAAATTAAACATTGGTACCGCATGGCACGTTATTTCACTTAGCTGCTCGAAGCTACATGGCATCTTAAGTATGGGAATGGCTTTCGAGAAGTTCTTTCAATTCTGAAGTTTTATGCATATTACTAATTAGCTTCAGTGGCGAAATATGGTTGTTGAACCTTTGCCTAACCCTTCGGGGAATACAGGCGTGATGCTATGTTATGTTATGTAATTAGCTTAACTAGGTAAGATGAAAATATCTATCATTCCTTACGAAGTTATTATTGGTCTACTTCTGCTGACTAACAGAAGGTTGAGGGTTAATGGACAGAAGATATGCAGTAGTTTAGCTCCGCTACACTCCAGAGGCTTAAGACCACTGCAATGTAACTAGTGGTTTTTAAGGTCTCAATAGTCATGATTAAACAATTTTAACTTACATTTTTAAACAGTAAAATAAGAATGTCATTATAACAGACTCTGAGATACTGTATACCTTAATATCTAAAAAAAAAACGTGCCTAAATATACAACAACAAAAGTATGCCACTATTCTTATTAGTGCCTAAAATGATTAGGATTTGCTATAGGTAGTAGGGTGTTGTTATTTATGATACATAAGTAGAATATACTCAAAAATTTTGCACTACCGCAGTCAGCATATAAAGTCATTCATTATTTTGGAATTCTAAGCATGATTTAAAATGTAGGTGTCAATGTCACTCCGAATCCAAAAGCAGCCACTGCGTTTTTGTACGTCGTCGACTGCCGTCCCATACAGCACCTTTTACGAGGATTAAGTAGCTTTATACAGCTACGCTCGTAGCCACACACCGCTACGCACGTAAACGTGCATCTAAGCGCGATGCACGTATGCGTGACCGCGTCATACGTAGACGCACGAAACACGAAACGCACACAGAATCCTCAGTTTTAAACTTGTTAGTGATTCTTCTAGATTTATTCTCATACCATTATTTATTAATCTTTTAAAGTCATTTTAAGTATCATAACAAAATACTGATCTAATACTTACAAAGAACACATTTGACCGCACGGGCGTTTGATACTGACCGTATGTTTTACACGCACGAGTAACATTCAAACAATAAGCTTTGTACCAGTTAGGATTTGCATAATCTGCTGTTTTTTAAATTAACACGAACGGCTTTTACATAGGTACCGTACAGGATTTTATGAAAATAAATTTTATATTTTAGGAGCTTCAACTGTGTTTAAACGGTTTATGTGATTAAATGTGACGTTGTATTATCAGCTTGACGTAGAGTATTGATGACAAATAATAGACTCGTTTAGCGATTTAAAATTGTGTATCACTTACGATTCACAAAAGCAGCAGTGGACGAGTGATCGTGCACCCAACCGATTCGTCGGGTTCAAATTCAAGCTGAATGAATGAGTTAGATTTTACATTACTTATGTGTGTATTACAACTATGTACTCCTACAAGTAAAGGAAAACCTTTTTAAGCTTCTCTAAAGTAAAATAAACTTATTATGTTGATGTTACGAGTCATGTTTTTGGCAACAAAAACCATTTGGTAGTATTTTCACATTATTTACTCAAAGTCCCAGAGTATAAAATTCGACGAACCCTAAATGAAACATTGACTATTTCTAATATAACACCAGGAACCCATCAGCGATGTTAAATAGATAGCATTTCCCACATTCAGAAACAAAATATCTTCGTTTGGTAGTTAACGTTGCCGCATGCCGATGTTCTTATCGAGCCGCCCATTAATAATGGCACTCCGTCTTTTAAGGCACGAGACCCGAGTAGGTACGCATTGTTAGGTTGTTCTACGTCGCCTATTGTGGCGTGAACAATAATTTGCAACCGAACCTCTAAGACGCGAAAGGATCAAATAACTGTGGTGTTAGCGGTGTACAGAGCATTAGGCTTTTACATGTAATCCTCCCCCTAAGCTGGATTACCTGGCCTACCTGTTCCCTTGTATTAAGCTCCTTCAGTTTGGCTCACACCGTCTTTGTCCCTGATATTCACCGCATGTTAGTTAGATTTATACATCCACCCATCCGAAGCTTAGTGGAACTGTCGTGGGTGGGGTCTGGTTCACCTAATATAAATTGAGGATCGAATTGTCTTGGGCCTGGAATGTAGGATGTGTCTAAGTTAAATATGTCATAGGTTTAAAAGGGACCAATAGATTACTTAATGTAACTATAATGTCTGCATCGTCTCCGCTAATGTAAGTCGTAAACCACAATTAAATATAATGCATTAAAATTTGACTGAATAAATTATTATTCTCCCTGGAAAATTACGAATATTCATGCATGCATACCTATTCATTATTCACATTTTACAACGGTACTAATTTAAATATTGCGATTCAATAAGAGCTCTACAATTTTACATTAAATCGAACATTGCCGATGTTACACGTGTGCTTGAACGCGAACAGCTGTGCTCGTTATTTTACAAAACGATACATTTTTAACAAACCTAGCCGCGGGCGCAAATTTCGCTGAATAATCGAGTTCAATTAGATTCCCTTTAGAGGTGAATTTATTTTCCCGTACAGTAATGATTTATTGTACCGAAATATACCTTTGAATTCTCTTATATGCATCCAAACAGACGTTAAAGAAAGACAAAGTAAAAACAATATAATTACACTAAGAAACAGGTCTAATAAACTGCCGACACAGCAAAATACATTAGTGTAGTTACACCAGTTACCTAATTCGCTTTTCCGAAAAACAAGGGGAACACTTCTATTTCCCGCGCGAACTTCGGCAAACAGGAACCACTATCGTCTTAATCCGCGATCTAATCCAGTATACGATCAGCGTCGCTCATTAACAAGATTTATGAACAGAAAGCAGACGTTCAGACGACATCGTGCGCCCCGATGCGTTATTTACGACAACCAGATTGGCAAGATACAGTATCCACTGTGCCTTATGGTACTGTGACTTTTATAATTAAAATCTCTGGAGTAAAATAAAGGTCAGAAATGGGGAATCTTTCTATGGTGATCTGAGGATGAGGGAAAAACGTGGAGCAGCAGCTGTGGGGTTTCACTGGTTAATTTTGATAATTTTGATGAAGCTTGAAGGTTTACATCAAGAAAAACTAAAAAGGAAAAAGGAAGTAAGCCCGAAAACCTGTATAGACCTTTGTTCATATCAAAAAACATCTACTCAGCCTTTCGTCATGCAATTTTTTATATAGACCAAGAAACTATGGGAAATGTCCACATTCAAGAGATAAAATGGTAATTTTGACATAAAATCATCATAAATGCAAAATGTATTCGCGTGACACTGAAACATCAGACAGATAATTTTTAGTCATGCACCTTCTGAATCTAAAAAGATTTTAGTTTTAGTATCCTGGGAGGGTATGTCTTAGAGGATAATCTTGATAGATAGAGGTCTGCCTGGTCCGAATGGTTTTGCTCGCATATCGGGAGTTCGTGCGCGCTACGACGGCTCGGCGTATCGGTACGCCTGTAATCCGATAATAATGAATAGAAAATAGTACGGGCGTCGTGGCCCACTTGAAACTTGCCCGTAACTGGAGGCACGAGGAGTTTTATCGCGGGACATAATTCGGCCGCGGCGTCACGCGCCGTCCGCCCGACTTTATCGCGAAACCCGATGGTTCCCTAGGGTATCGAGGAGAAACAACTTGACTAGAACTAGAAACAAATCAAATTCAGCCAACACTATACCATTTAGATTACTTATCTCAGAAATGAAGAAAAAGCCATTTCGCGAAATATGTAGTATTAATTAAACTAAACCTAACCATGTGATAAATAATCAGGTTAACGTTGATTCTCAATTAATTGAAAAATAATCGATTTTTTAAATTAATCCGAGTTGCGTATTATTTTCTCTGAAATTATATATAAGAAACCGGCGAATGAACTACACAGATCCTTTACGACGCAATTAATAAACAATTCACTTTACTGTAACTGAAATAAAGCTCTTATTACTAAACAATCCCCTTGCTGTAAAATTATAGACATTTAACTGGAGGAATATAAATTTCAAGTTACGACGGTGCTTAATGGATAGGTAGAAAATATTACTAATTTTAAATTCATATAGTTTTAGTTCATCTAGTTTATGAACACTTATATTTTTTATGAATCCAGAAAATAATAAGGGAAGCTGTTCACGATTTTAGAATAAAATTTGAATTTGTGCACATTTAAAGTTTTCTACATGTACTAGATGGAGCAAAAAGTCTCGTTCCATACAATTTTAATATTCGACGACGAGTGTCCGCACGATACAAAGTTTGCACTCGCATCACGTTTCTAAGTTTGAAATTCGAAAATGTAAAATCAGCGTCTGAATGTAAAAATTGAAGGGGCGCTGTAACCACCGCTACTTCGAGGTGGTAACCTCGCTCACGTCGCTTCTCGCTGTCACCTATCCAACGATTTACGGAAAATTGACGTCTAACACTGTCGATAGAGACCTCGACACTTTATAGAGGAAACTTTATCTGTGTTTGGGCTACACCGTGTGAACGCATTTTCGAGTGCATGTCGCTATCGCAGTCGAAAATGTGAAAAATAATAGCATGTTTTAATTATTTTTTTCTTCTATTTTAGGAGTTTTATTTTCTGTGACTTAGAAGTAATTCCTTCACCTGCTATATATTATACCACACTTTATACATTAATTTCCTCCGTCTTTGCAATAAAAAGTGAGATTCTTGATGTCGTTGGTTTATAATTGTAATACTAGTCGTGCAAAATTGGCGGACCTATTTGTGTTTATTTCGATTGACCAAAGTGCTGAACACTAGACTATTTTAGCTTTTGTAGATGCTTTTGTGTTGAAAATAATTTTCTAAAGTTTATTAACGTTGATCGATGGGTACACAGGTGTCCAAGGATTTAAATTTTGAAAGTTCTTTGGTTATTAATAATGCTTAAAGACTGATAGGTATATTATATTAGGTGAATGAGAGACAGAAGTCACAGAATTTTGTCAATGTCGAAAATAGGAAAAATGTAACAGATCTACCGTTGGCTTAACCGTTGGCGACGACCAAACTAACGTTCGATCAACAACAGCCAGGGGACGTGAGCCCTACTTGCAGAAAAAAACAATTAAGAATGAATTTTGTACAGATCATCGTAGTTTTTTCATCGCATAACGGAAACGAGCGTACCCTTCGTTGGTTCTACGACCAATCGATTCCCTATATTAGGCTTCCGTCAGAAAACAAACCGGGCCGTTCCGGAGCTTCTTTGTTCCATTGTGGCCCGCCCTTTGTTCTACCGTCGCGGATAAATTATTTTCTACGATCCTTCTTAGCTCCTATCTCGTTCCATTTCTCCCGTATTAGTTCCAGCCGATGCGCAACAATTACGCCCTTTATGTCTGGATGACGCGAAAATCATCCTGCCTTGCCCTACAATTTTACGCCTCAGTATTCCATCTTCTTTGGGTTAAATTAGAAATCCCGAAATCTTTAAGCAATAAATCGACCGCAATAAGTAGGCACTTAAAATTAAAATAATATTTATTGAAGGCTGTAGATTTAAAGTGCAATATATTTCACATGATACAAACTGAATGACCGAAACCAGCAGAATAAAATTAACGTATTAAAATATTCTTCGTATAATAAACCTTGCTGCCATTTTAGGTACTTTATTACACTTTTAATGTGAGCTCTTCTTTATGACGTTTATTCAGAGGTCAAATAAAAAATTGGAAAGGATACTTTCATTAAAGTATATCATAAAAAATGCATAAATATGAGTGATTAAGGTAGACATCAGGCTCAAAATGCTTCGGGTTCATTTGACAGAAATAACGTTTTACGACAAGATACAAACAAAGTAACATTACGGACGTAGTCGATTGAAGCCGCTTTAACTCACTTTAATTACATTTTTAACTACATACGGGTTCATTTAAAAAGAGTCGTCTGATTAACTTTCATTTTATTGCGATCTCTCCAACAACCGTTACTGAAGTCGTAATACAAATTCTTTTGGATCATTCTACATCAAATCAAAACAAAATAATTTCGTAATATCGGTGTTACAACGGAACAACGTTAAATGACCTGGAATACGGTCTTTAAACTGACATTTTTATTATGGTTCCCACAAAATAGTTCCCTAATATACAGTAATTAGTATGATAAGAGGTGGCGTTCGTGACGCGATCAATCGATGCCACTTTGTAGTGATAACTCGCCTTGTCGCCGGCCGCCTTCTGCTGTTGATTGATAGAATAAACCTGCCTACCACTTAGCCACAACTACGGGGAAATTAAGACATTCCCAGCGCTAATGGAAAATGTGATCCATCAAACGACCCGAAATTAAGATGTGGTACTATTATATCGAATGGCCCACATCTTTATCTGAACGACGGCAATGTTTTTTTATGGAAACAATTAGGACAGTAACCCTTTATGGTTGACAAGCGTTGTAAAATGAACGTTTGATGTCGACAATGAAGAGGAAAGTGAATGTCGATAGGGTGAACGTGACAGTAAGCGTCACTCGTTGAGATAATTAAGCGGTGGGGCCCAATGTCGCGTGGGGCTGCACCTCGGCGCGGCGACAATGATCGTTGAGTTGAAGTACCCTACTGGTAAGGCCCGCTTCTGAATAAGGATCAGTTGTGTGGTGCAAGTAAAACGAGAAGAACACTGACAATGTGCTGTGCACAAAATATCAGCTTTGTTAATAAAAAATAAAAAAATAAATCCTTAAAAAAACCGTTAGACTTGAGTACTCCTTGTTTATGCACTAGCAAGAAAACGACCTCTTGCCTTAAAATTTCAGTCGTAAGATGATTTATTCGCTTATAACTTTGACCAAACTTCATCTGTTGCGCCAGTCAGGTGAAAACAGCTTCCATTTGTAAGGAAAAACAAATTGCCACTCTCATTACGACATTCGGAAAAGTTCACTGTGATTTCACAGTCCATTCAATTTTGATGGTGTCATTAGAGGTTCATTTGTATGGGCCAGCCATGAATCGTTCGACGTCTTGGCGTTGCGTTGATGTGACTCATGTTTGGAATATGGAGGCTTTTGAAGTAAGAATAGTAAGAAAGTGCAATACTGATCAAGTCGTAACCTAACTATAAAGTGATGCATCATAATAAATGCTAAGAGGGGGATTAATATAAGTACTGTAGTTTGGACGTATGATCATTAGATACTCTTTACGCCACGTGTAACTGTTTATGGGAATATTATATCAAAATAACTATCCTACTGACTACTAAACCTACTAATATTAAAAATGTGAAAGTTTGTGAGGATAGATGGATGGATCTTTGTTACTCTTTCACGCCAGAACGGCTGAACGGACCTGGATGAAATTTGGCACAGAGATAGATTGTAGTCTGGAATAGCATATAGGCTACTTTTTATTCCGGTAAAATGGACGGATTCGTAATCCACGCGGGCGAAGCCGCGAACGGGAGCTAGTATTATAAATGCGAAAGTTTGTGAGGATGGATGGATGGATCTTTGTTACTCTTTCACGCCAGAACGGCTGAATGGATCCGGATGAAATTTGGCACAAAGATAGATTATAGTCTGGAATAGCACATAGGATATATATCCTTTTATATACTTCTTATCCCGGGTAAATGTACGGGTTCGTAAACCACGCGAGCGAAGCCGCGGGCGGAAGCTAGTCATAGATATTTAATTTAAAGGTAAAATACTTCCTGTAAACTAAGAACTCAGTACTGCAACATATGCACATTTATGGGTACGATTCCCAGTTCGAGTAAAGTGTTATTCCGTTTTTCTGCTAGAAAATTTTGAGAAGCAGCTTGAAATTTATCCAGGACTCAATAACAGCATTATTAAAATATGGATGTACAATAACTGTTTAAACATTCGAGAAATGCAGGCATGATCCTATAAATCACATGGACACAGTTATACACTAAAGTAACCGTCAATTATTGTTGATTTCGCCTTTGCCTCGTGCAATTATTATTCTTCCCGAAATAAGAATTGTCAAAATACAGCTAAAATTCAAAGAAGCAAAATATTAGATATGTCGGTGCAGAAACAGGAAGTTGGACCGGGGTCATTTCACACTCGGTCGGGTTTCAATTTGCCGCGGCCACTGCGTCTGTTTATCGATGGCCCGCGGCCTTTTAGACACAATTGGGATTGTGAGACAACCCAAAAATATCATGTGGGATTACTAATCATAATAACTTTTAAAATGTACCTTAGGTATATCTCAAGACAGCACAGCTAACATTATAATATATGGTCTGTAGGTACCAACCTCAAAGGATGGGTTGCTGGTTCTGGTATTGAGATTCTGACATCTTTGCTGCAACTGACCATGAACTTCGTTACCTTCAGTTTCAGACCACCACTTTCTGGGACATATTTTATTTAGGAATTTAACTGGTCCTCCAAGTTTGTTTTCATTTGGATAGCAGCAAAGCAAACACCGAATAAAGTAGAGAGGACTCAGCAGTTATTATATAATACTAGCGGACCCGACAGACGTTGTCCTGCCCGAACCTGTTTTAGGACTCGATCGCAATGCCACCTACCGGGTCCAATTGTGTTTTCAAACCATCCAGAAACCCATTGAATTGAATGACCCAATGAATACACACAAAATTTCATCCAAATCGGTCCAGCCGTTTAGGAGTTAGATGACAAACACACGTACAGAAGAATTATATATATATCAAGATAATAAATTAATCTGCCGCCAAGACGAGCCAAGCGAAGCGCAAGGGCACTACATACCTTTTCTCGAAGTGTTTCGTCGTTTTTTTGAACCCTCATAGAGTTGGTTTCCGATGTACCAGATAGTTCATATTCAGTTCAGGATATGATGTCAATAATAGACTAATTAAACATACAGAGTCTCAATTGAATAGCTCTAATACTTTAGATTTTATTGATATCTAAAATACACCGATTTCGTCACTGACACACTCACTGATACACTGACACACTGATGATCATCAAAATGTTTGGCTACTTCCTGAAGTGCTAGAAAGCTGAAATTTGGTATGTAATCTTAGTATACAACCAACAAAAAAATTCATAAACTTATAACTTTCGCCCCCCATCCCCTAAAATGGGGGGGTGGAAGTTCTTATGAGACTTCAAAATGTTAGGGTACTTCCTGAAGTGCAAGAAAGCCGAAATTTAGTATGTAAACAAAGTTCAGTATACAAAAAAAAACACTACCGTGCCACAGATAAAATTGGGGGGGGGGGGGAAGTTAGAATGAGACTTTCACCAATTTTGTGAATTAGGACATGAAAGTTTACACGGGACTGTTTCACCGTTTGGCTACCATCGTGGAGGTGATGCGAATATTTAGTTTCTGAAGTAAGTAACGAAACAGCCAAGCCATACATTTTTACTGATATGTAGAATTTGTGAAGTTAGGGTCGGTAGAGTTAGGCCGTGTAGATTCAGAAGCTTGGCTCTACATGAGAAATGATATCTTTTTCACAGGGCAAACCTTATGTGGTCGTCTTGGCAACATTTTACATGAAATGTTTTTGGTGGGTTTATATTATGGAAGGACCACGCTAGCAAGAAATAAAAAGCTGCAGGAAAAATCGTTTTCCCTAAAATCGTATAATCATTGTAAATTAAGTTCCGAGTAAACGACGCAATTATCAATTATATTCCAAATGGCCCAAATAATAAATTATTAACTGACGCCTGGGCAGCCTTTATTCTATAATTGCTATAACGAGTCGGCCATTGGCAAATTGCAGTCGTAAAAAAATGAATTTCGACAAGCGGTATGTAAATAAAAATTACAAGTATCGGTCGGAGAAGGCGTAGCGGGCTGAATAATATTTGACAAGCAGTAAATATTAAATTGGACGAAAGGATCTCGGTTGCAACAAAAAACTGCCGGTATGCCGACAATCATAACTGAACGGACTCACGGACGAAACGGCGACTCATCGTAACTCGGTTAAACTTACAAGGTAAGGACGTGTTATCTCAATGTTTTAACAATAGAATACATTTCAATGCATTGTATGAAGTACGACAGAAAAAATATAGATAATGCATAGATATCGCGCCTCGCACTACGGGTCGACGTACTCACAGATTTAATTAAATTCGCCGCCGCCGGCGCACTGTTTTAATTTGTTTTAAAACAAATCTAATCAATAAACATTCAAAATGTCAAGCACGAAAACGTGTCGGCCATTCAAATATTGTTTCTCGGGCGAACGCCGGGGGAATTATCACGATGATAAATAAGATACACGAGCGCTGGGACAAGGGAGCCAATCACCATACATCACCGGGAAACATCCAAATAAAACTCAGTGAAACAAAAAGGTATGTGTTTTTGTGTCATGAACAGAGTGCCAAAGGAAAACAAATTGTAGCAAGGGTGAGATTGTATCATGCTAGGCGCCTTCAAAGACGTGAAAACTAATTAAGATCGGACGCTTTTCTAAGGCGATAACTTGCAACAGACAGACGGCCGGACGTGTTTGTGTATTGGCAATCAAAAACAATTAACTTTTTGCCGTATTCACCTCTATCTAAACAAAACGGATGTAAGATGTGTTTTTTGATAAGTTCGATGACCTGTTCGTGGTATTTAAGCAAAGATTTATATTAGTCATAATTCAAAACACACGAAATTCTCGTTAAAACAACGAGCGGAAATTACAAAAGTTTCTAACAAAATAAAAATAAAAGCGCTAACTAAACGCCGCAGCGCGATCGAAGCGTGAAATAAATAAAATGGAAGCGCCTCGCAAACGAGAAAAAAGGTATAAAAATTGTGGCGTTAATTTTCCAGCGAGATTTCCCAGCAGTCTCCAGGCAGGGGGGAAGGCGGCGCGTGCACTGGATACGTGAATTAAAAACGTTAACAATGGCATCGCGACTGGCTCCTTAATGAACTCGCGCCTGAGGCGTCGCCGTCGCCACATCGCACCGCTATGCCGACGCCTCTGCAAAACGCCATCGAATTACATATGATTACCATCCAACCATTCTTTTATAAGTAAATATTAATTATTTTCGACTTAAGCACTACCACTTTACGTGTCCTATTTTAATGCCAGAGACGCACAAAGGGTATACAAGTATAATTTTGTCGATTTGTATTTGTAATAAAAGGCAAATACGTCACTCTGTATTACGTGGGAGCTAACCATAGGCAGACTTTGGATGTACGACTACAGCCTAAACTGCAAAAATCACAGTCACGTCCATCTTAATAATGTATACGAGAGGCTAATATTAATTACTTATTTACATTTATAAGATAAACCGAGAATGACCATACAGCCTTTGGTCAAGTTAAAGTCGCCATTCAGCCTACCCGGTGGGAACTGTCACTTAGATTGCCAATTTGTCCCTTGAATATTCAGTATTATAGCTGGATAATTACCTTAGTAAATAACGAGCATAGCCCCCTGCCATAAAAGAGCAAAATTTCCGCTGCGAGAGGGAAAAGGCGTTATTGAAAAAGAGGCGAGCTGATATATAAATAAAATACGGGTTCAGCTATCGGCGGCTTGTTATCGCATGCCTCGATCGTGGCTATTACGCCAAAGTATCGGTTATTCGAGCGGCCGTGGGCACAGTTTGCTTTGCACTCGCCGACGAGCCGCTAGTGCCGCTACCTCGTTATAATAATGTGAACTTCGGGAATTGCGACTTCTTAGGAGTAGGAGCGATAAAATATTTAACATTTTTCGGGAACATCCTAATAAAATCGAACTATTAAACAAAGTAAGTTAAGCCAATAAATCTAAATTATTGTACTGACAATTTTGTAGTTATCAAACTTTCCAATTTAAGTGTATAAAATTCTTATCGAGTACTCTGGAATTGTTCCTTAACAACAAAAATAAAAAAAATACTTTAACAAAAAAAAAAAAAACAATACGTCAACTGCATGATTTTCGCTGTTCGACAGCAGAAAGAATTTCTTTTACATACATAATAATTGCGAGTTGTCTCGGGGCGTCACGATCCTGATGCATAATGACAAAGTGCACAGTGACGTGAAAATTACTCTACGAACTGCTACAGTACACTTCATACCTCGGTCGGTTACTGCTCGCACATATATTTACAATTATGAATGTAATTATTACTCAATGAGAGCCCGCTCCACTAGTTTAAGCGGTCTTTCAACAGCAATTTTCTAGACCTTATTTACTTGTCTCTCCCATAAATAAAAGGAAGGTGGATAGTGATATATTCGATTGAATAAATGTTTGCCATTATGCGTTGCAGAGACTTGAGTTTTTGTATTTTTTTATTTATTTTATTGAATAGCCTCCGATGTATCTAACGAAACTATATTTCGTCATGTATAAAAGATTTCAATATGAATAATATTTTTTGACAAAAAAAATGCATATAGGATCACTGCTCCATCCGGAAGCCAGCTATAATATAATATAAAGTTATTGCAAAATCAAAATGGGACTAGATAACGAAGCTCTAGACCTTAACGACGGGTTGCAATTGATTGACAAGAACAGAATAAGAACCTTCACGCCTTGTGATGTGAAAAACAAGTCCTTTACGAGCCGCCTTTTATAGAGCTTGCACATATGCGGGCAACGTGTACGTAAGTGCGGAAATAATTAATATTTTATTTAAGAAATCCCGTCCATTATAGATACTTAATGCTCTTCGTGATAATAAAACATATAAATACAAATTAACTGATTAAAATACGTTTTGTGTTAATTCTAAATTGTGTTTAAATTACAGAAGATAAATCATAGACAAATCCAACAACTAAGCGAACGAATAATGAATAAAGTTTATATCATATTTTTTAATAGCAGTAAATTCTATCTAATAAAACTTAATATCAAAGTGTGTCTTCGCAGATACCGGGTGTAGGTAGCATGAAATATAAACGACGTCGTTTGAATTATTCCCTTTACAAAATAATTTTAATACGTAATGGCACATCTACTACCACTTTATCACGGCGAGTGAAGCCGGTTCCAAGACAAGTGACGTTAAATCCAGTAATTGTATGCTCTTGCGTCGCTCGCGCATCTGAGATAACATGACTAATTCGCGATGTGCTAATCACGTCACCATTATGTGCGTATTAAATGCTCTTTCATTTATCTTCCTTTTATTTATTGAATATAGTATCATATTATTTATACATATAAATCTTAGTACCTATTATATTTCGCAGAGAAAAGTCTTCAGAATGGAGAACATATTTAAAATCTACCAAAATTTACTTGACACACATTGAAAAAAGTCCGCCGAACACAAATCCTTGGAACGCTCAGAGGTAATTGGATTCCGCTCACAATAAGCCCCCGCCGACTAATTTCGCGAAAATAAAATTTGCTCACAAAAGCTACAACACAAAAAGGCAAATAAAATTTGTATGTGTCAAGACAGTTAAATCGAGGTAACGAGATGCTTTCGGAAAGCAGTCGGGATGAAGGTTCGTTCAAAAGCAATCTGCGGGTTCGCAACGGACGCAAAGGTTCAGGAATATTACGCTTCGAGTGTTTGAAACTGAAAGCGGAGTAGTCCTTGCACATCATTTTATGATGCCAAAGACAATGTTTGTGCTAAAGACGTCACAGAATCAATTATTTCAATAATCTTAGTAAGAAGGGCCCGTCATCGTAATGCCAATATTTTAACTAACTATAATAGATTATTTTATTAACTCACGGTTGAATTACCTGACGCCTAATTTAAAGCAACGTTCTTTAATGATAATAAAAGGAATAATAGGCATGACTTAAATTTGTTTAACCGCAAACGGCCGCAAATTTAGTTCTATTTAAGATCTCATTATGAGAAAATACATCTATGAAAACAATCAAAATATATTCCACACCATCGTTTGAAACACCATCTACATTATGTTTACAAAGAAATAAAATTATACCATTAACTCAACTATTAATAAATTTCGTCGCTGCACGTACGTACCTAAAAGCTAAGGTAAAAATATCAATATAAAACAACGATTTCTTAAAGACTCGGACTCAGGAATCTTTTGAAACCATAATAATTATAAAAAAAGAATATAAGAGTCTTAAAATAATATAAAATAGTCAGCGGCTCTAATTTGCGCCGGTGTAAGGCTAACTATCTGTCATACCACTGGCCTCATAAAATTTATATCTGTTTGACAATTTGGTAGCCTAGACAACTATTTTCTGCACCTTGTATTTCGATACTTGAGCAGTTTATTTTATATTTTAACGGTAACTAGAACCGTTTTATATGCAAATCTGATTAATACTTTCAAGATTAACCCTTATTACACAGACAGACTAATGAGGCTAGGATCTTGTTAAGACGCAGTGATCTATGACAAAAAGTGGTAAATATTTTATTATGGCTTTTATGGGCTATAAATAAGTTGTTCAATAGTTTCATAATAGTATGGTAAATTACTAAATTGCTTTTGGCCCAATGACGTGATTATACCGTGTGTGCCATTGGGTGATTCATGTAGTTTGGCACCTCTATCATTTCAATCATATTTTTTCTCGTGAAACATTATTTTTTTAATTGAAAAAGTAGTTAAAAATAGTTGAATTAATTAAGCGTACATTTCATCTTCTGCTTGTATGTATCATACCGTTATATATTTTTATGTTGAATCATAATAACAGGAATAGGAATAAAATAAAGGACCAGAGTTCCTAGAACCACCAATTGTAAAAATGGAAAAAAGATATATGGGTTCCAACGTAGGTGCAGTCTACATGTTACACTCAGAGGCGTAATTTTACTGTCAAACGTAAACCAACACTATGTTTGCGCGTGAGTGATCCATCCTGCCACAATTCTGAATGCCCTTATTTAATTCCCTGATAACTATATTATATACACAGAGCTAACCAACAATTTATAAACAATTTGAAAATAAGTTGCATGTTATAAAGACCTGAAAATTATAGCTTTCATTAAGAACGAAAACACTGTTGACTTTTGCAATCAATAAGAAACAGTTATAAAAAGGTGGAATACCTACATGATGGCCTGTATATGGTGCTATTATAAATGCCAGGTATAATAAAGATAATAACAGAGAATTTAAAAGGCAATGTCTATTTATATGCTTACTAACTTTACAAAAGATAGGAAAAAGGAATCTGGTCTAATCAAAAGGGGAGACGGCCGGTACCCGGCAGACGATGCTCCATGTGTAAACAGTCTAAGAAATAATAATAACTACTTTTATTTAATTACACCAATTCCGTCTTGAATTTCATTGACATCAAATAACATGAAAGTACCACTGTTTTCTATTTAAAGGTTAGTTCGTTTGGAATTACGAGTTGTTATAACGAGTACCTAGCAACAAAGTGTAGCCGAGCGTTGTAATCTGCGGCAATATTTACCACCATATATAGCAGCATCAAATGTTGGCACAGCAATCGAATTGAAACGAGATACGAAAGCAAAGCGCGAATTGTATCGCCCGCGGGCGCACTTGCTACGCCTTGAGAATGCGCTCGCGTTGCATCCCCGATCTGCTGTCGATAATTTAATTGGGTACCTGACATTTAATCAAAACGCTCGATTAAATTAATTGAACGATACAAACCGATGTACTTTTATGGAATACCGTAGTTATTCGCTTTGGCGGCTCGGGGTTCTTGCCCTTTTTTAGTTAGATACATTCGTATCTGATAAATATCGGAGAGAGACTGTCAATTTGATTACGCCTCTATCTAGTCGCTGTGATTCGTTAGGCCTGTACCTACTAAGCATTTAAGTTTCCGTTCCAAGATTGGTAAGGACTTAAACCAAATTAAGGAGATTATACAATTTACTTGAAGGTAGATACTGAGTCAACCCTTAGAAATTTTCCTTTACTGTTGGAGAACAATAAATTTGTGTTCAAAATTACGACAAGTAATTTGTGTTTTAAATAATGAAATAAATTATCATTACTTCTCCTTAGTCTGTTATTAATACCTATTTACCTAAATATTCGAAAGTGAGTTGGTCTGTCTGATTGTTCTGTTGTATCTTCTCCGGTAAATTGTCATACTCATATCAAGCCGGTAAAAATATAAGATATCTTTTGGTCATTAAATAAAAGTTTTAAATATCCCAATATATAAAACGTTTTACGTGGGTGAACCCGCGTGAATACGCATTCATAATGCCAAAAACACATAAAAATTACTCCTAACGGCACAGTACTGTCACTGGGCTACAAAAATGAATGGTCACATGATTACGTATTAGAGAATGAGACGATTAGTGTCACTACAATTGCACCACAACATGTACACGAAATCGAAAACAGTGCGTGCTATAATTTGATCAGATGTACGTAATAGTGCCTTGTAATTTCATTCGTACTTAAATTAGCTAGCCACAAAAAGTGGCTGTGAGAGTAATCTTCAGAGTTAATACAGCCTTCACTTTCTAAAACTATCAGGGCATAGGTAAGTGCTATTGTATTCATTTTTTGTTTATTATTGTACGAAAATTTTCGCCGCAACGTAAACAATAAACAAAATTATTTCCCAGCGGTGCAGTTTAGAAACTTTTCCGAACGAATAGATACTTTTTTCGTCAAAAAGCCATTACACGGATCAATAAACATGAAAGCATATTCGATAAATTAAATTAGGTAGGTACGTGAGTGAAAACTCCGTTCCGGAATTGAGTATGTCTTGATTAACGTTAACGAGAGGTGAATAAATCGTGTTCAATGTAATTCTATGATTCATAGCGACAGATTAGTATTAAAACCAGAAAGTGAGTAGCTAGCGCTTCGTGTTCTGTATACCTGTTTTGGAGTCTAGTCTCCTGATAAATGGGCCTCATCAGCGGACACTGACATACCACCGGAAGCTTGGGTTGATTTATCTTTTAGCCTATATTATTTAGAAATCTGCAGATCTTTATACGCCACTAAATGGTAGGTGCATGGTGTCAAGCGATTATTTTGTTACAAGTTAATAAATGGACAGTTAGAGATAAAGGTAATTTTAAAATTAACTAGATAAATACATATATACATGAAGAAAGAAGACTTAAAGCGTGGGTTGAATTTCAGAAATGCAGGTTTTTAAACAAGATTTCAAGAGAAAAGAGAGACCTGTATATGAAATTAGACTTTTGAGGCAAAAATAACTTATTTGCGCTTAATCTCGGTTCAGCGGACAGTCTTAAATAATGAAGTAGTGCGATGACGGTCATGTTTCTATTCAATTTTGAATCCAGGATGGTACCTTATTAACTTTCTTGTTGTCTCCTAGGATAATATTCATAAGTTTTAATTAAATATTCGTAAATCATGCCTATATTTGTCGGCACGGTTGGCGCAATGGCAAAGTGTTTAGCTTTCTGCGCTAAGTGTTGCGGTTTCGATTCCCGCACGGAACACTTATTTGTATGATCTACAGATAGTTGTTTCAGGTCTGGTTGTGTGTGCATGTGACATGTATGTTTGTAAAAATGTACCCAAGACACAGGAGAAATCATAGTGTGGGGCAAAGATGTAAAAAAAAACATATATATACTATATATTCACGATTTACCAAGGTAATCCATTTAGTAAATTGTATGATTCATTGAATTAACAACCGCTGTTGTGTAGAGAAGAGGGAAAAAAGCTCAGCTCAGCTGAGAAACAAATAATAAATACAAAACTGTGTCAAACGAAAACAGAATATTATGTGTCGTATTAGTTACCTACCTACATAACTATTGTTTATTTTTAAGAAAGCCCGCGGATCATAAATAATGTCTGAATCGCAACAGAGTACGAGATAGGGCAAAAAGTGATACAAAGGCGAAGCATTCGATACCTTTTCGTAGAAGACGAAGAAAGAATTCAAATTTAAAAGTGACTTTGGGACGCTAAAAATTCAACAAAATAAAACAGAGTAAAGGCTAAGATGACCAACGACCGACGCTATTTTAACCGCCTTAAGAAACATATCGTGAGATTTAAAACAATCTATATTCTTTAGGTAAAATAAAGACAAGTTTGTTATACAGAGGAAGACAAGCTCAAAGCAACAAATCCAATTATAGTAATAACCATCTGACAAAAGCGATGGCGCATAAAGACAAGCGCGAGCTTCATTCAAAATGCAGATAATTGACAAATAAAATTTGATACTCACTAACTGGAGCGTGAAATTTAAATCAACGACAACAAACAATTCCGTGGCCATAATAGAAACGAATGCCAAACTTCAGAACTCCATTAAAGCGGCATCCGAACTTCCCATTTGGGCGCGAGCAAGCGCGCTCAACGCAGAAATGTATATTTTATTCATCTCTACAACATGCCGCGCCTCCACGATTGGTATCCGATAAAACTTCACTAAGCAAAAATAAGCAACACGAATAAGTGTACCTGTCACTCGGCCCTTGTTCTTGTTTCTAAAATTTGTATAAAATATTCCGAAATGGCAGCGTCGCCGACAATGGTTTCTGTGGCGAATAATAAGACTAACACAGAATGAATAACATAAAACGCTCTCAAAGAAAATTATATTCGAAATTCAATTTATACTTCGATCTAATAGCAACAAACAATTAGGTTAGTTAATTTATTAAGTAACATACATATAATAATAATATTCATCTTTTTCTGTTCCATTCACTGTCTGAATAAGTTATTTAGTCACATACATTGTTTCTTCTCGCTAGCGTTCAATAGATTTTTTTTTTGTTTTCTTTGCTTTACTTGCTACCCGATTCTATCAATTATAAGATAAAAGTTTTCCATTTCACCTTTTAATTAATCTTATCTTGACAATAATAAACTCCTCTGGAGCGCAAAATCCAACACATTGCCAGAAATCCAATGCTCTACGGGGAACCGCATTTATCCCTAATTCCTTACATTTTAAGACACACCACGTTTCTTCGAACACCGATCGACAATACGTGTCAGTCATTCCATTAATGTCTCGATTTCCTAAAACAACGCAACTCGCGGCCTTTGAAGAAATATTTGACGCTTCGGCGACAAAGATGTTTTCTCACGTGTTTTGATTTGGATCTAATCGTGGGAACAAAAAAGGTTAATATTTTTTATGTTAATTTGATTTAATCGCTTTTCAAATGTAGATTAGTAATTATCAATGTATGTATTCATCGTTGACTAACATTTATATATTATGACGTATTAGCAAATCCAGATGAGCGAATGTGTTGCAAAAAGCGGTTTGTCTAGCGCAGACAGTGTCGTAGCGGGCAGCGGACGGTGTCCGGCGTCACAATAGCACAATTAAAATGCCAACAAGTCCGGTTGCCAGCCCAATCCAATTACAGTGGACACCGATTCCAAAGAGTAATTGGAACTGAGACTATACGGGAGCCGGCGAAATACATGGAAGGGAACGCGCCAGGAAGGACTTCTGTCGGCAATTACTATTTAACCCATGTGACTTTATACATATATGTACTGGCGCTCTAGCACTACACATGATTAGATTTAGTTTTCATTAGCGTGTGACATACAGAGATATTTTCCTTTACTTTTGAATTTCCAACTAAACGACACGTAATATTCCTAAATCATGCTGAGGAATAAAGTACACAAGATTGAATATTTTGGTAGAAATTGCAGAAACTTTTCAAGTTTCAATACCGCTTTTCCTCTCTACTAAAAACTATCTCAAAGGCAAATAACTTGAGCGACCTGGGAGAGGGCGGCCCAAAGCAGACGTTTGTCTCTACTTGCTGATCGAAAAGGAAACAATGTTAAACTGTAAAACAAACTGCTTGCAGCGCTCTCAGTCTCTTCGCTTCAGTGTACGTGTGACGCTATACAAGTCTGGACACAAAGGTTCAAACAAATTGAAACGGACATAAGATCGACTATAAAATCAAACGAAGTAAAACACAATTGTTAGTTCTCTGACGTCACAAAGTCACATGTAAATGTAATTTTAGCTTCATAGAAGACTAGCTTCTGCCCGCGGCTCCGCCGTATTTTCCTGGGATAAAATGTAGCCTATCTGATATTCCAGACTATAATCTATCCCTGTGACAAATTTCATCCAGATCCGTTCAGCCTTGAGTGAAAGAGTAACAAACATAGGAGTACATACATCCGTCCGTCCTCACAAACTTTCGCATTTATATTTATAGTAGGATAGGATAGGATAGGATCGTAGGATATTGATATAGTTCTGAGAACAAACAATCTTCTTAGATCTAAAATCTATTGGTAAAACCTATCTTATAAAATTGCCTTCTATAAGCATAATAGAATCCAGCCAGTCGGCCGAAATTCGACCGTATCATTTTTTAAGTTTGAACATTATCGAGGTTCAAAGAGTGTGTCAAAGAGTATATTCCTCTGTAGTCATTACAAATATTTTATTTTTAATTTTTTTCTATTACGTCAGTTGCGAGCATATACTTAGGGTTCCGCTTACTCTAAATCTATGGTTGCGAGCGACATTGATTTGTCATTTGACATTGGCAGTATGAACGTAAAAAAACTCACATTCGATTTTATAATATTAATTAGGATTCCCGTTCCCGTGGAAATAAAATATAGCCTATTTTAATCGCTGATAATGGATTCCATCGGAGAAAAAAATTTTAAAATCGGTTAATTGGATTAGGCGTGAAAGCGTTATAAATAAACAAACAAACAAACTCGCTTTCGCATTTATAATATTAGTTAATATGACAAAATAAATATTAATAAAAAAAATAGTTAATTATTCTCTAAGATTTTATTTTACAAATATACCTAAGTATGTAAAACGAAAATTATTTCGGTATCCAACCATTCCCAAATCGAAACGACGGCGACAACTGGGGTCATTCCAAGATTTTAAATCCACTCGAACATTACATTGCAAGATTTTCAAATTAACGTTACAAATTACTCAAACGTTCCAAAATACGATTTATTGAGCATTATCGTTAAGAGATATGCTCGTTATCTACTCAATTACTTTAAATAATTTAAGCATACACCGACCGATGTGGCGGGATATTAAACTCAATCGAATATTCGGGGTTATCAGCTTTTTTCTTTAAATTAATTTAAATTATAACAGGAGATCATTCGACTGCTATTTATTAAGAGAAGGCACTTAACAGCAAGTTATAGTCAGCCGCAAGGTGACAAATTAAGATATGTTAGTGGGTATGAGCGGTCACTGGTCCTAAGGGATGTTGAACCGCATTAACCTTATTCAAGTTCCTTGTGACATTCATTTGTATAAACTAACCAGACAGAGGAGTCAGTAAATGCCAAAAATAAATCTGACGCACCGAGCCCAAAGAATACAGACTGTCGGATTAATATGGGATTTTGAAAAAAATACGAGAGTTTACGTGGTATTGTAGGCGTTACTTTAAATGTATTTTCGTATTGTTGGCAATTCGCGCGGGCATGCGGTGCGTAACATAAATATTGGGCACAGTGGGCACGCTCCCGAATGCAATCGACGGTAAATAAATCGGTGCGCATCTTTTCAGTTGGACGATGTCGGTAGGCCCCCGGCGGCGCCGCGCAGTAAATTGCACCGAAAAAGAACGAGCCAATATGGCAGCCGTATCGAACGGTGCTAAGTTACGATCGGGCGCGACACGGGGCGCTAAGTGGCCTATCGTGTTTTAAAAAATTCAAAAACCGGGATTGTCGTTTAGGAAAAAACACACAGGATTCGACGGATGAGGCCTGCCCCATTAATCAGACTTAAAGGAGTCACGAACGCTTCCCTACAATGTTATGGAGGCCGGCACCGAGACGTTTAGACGCCGAATAGTGGCTTCACTTTACCCTGATCTAGTAGCTGTATTTGTATGGAACACTAAACGCATAATTTATTATTTAATTATTAATTCTTTAAATAGTAAAAATTAATTATTTGCGGTCCATACACTCTTTTTCTCTAAAACAAGAAAATATCTCGTTATTCTCGAGTGAGAATAATGGGCTACTAAATATATCTCACGTAGACTAGCTTATTTTTATTTCTCGCATAATTTTGTATCATCGATATAGAATATTGATGAACCTGATATTTCAATTCAATAACATCAAGAGAAAATAAAAAATTGAACGCAAAGTCAATATGATATTGTTTAAAAAAATAAACACTGCCCCGCTCTAGGATTGATTCCTCTATCGTGGGTGCGTTTACAAAGATAAATATTCACAGACTCAATTACATGGACCCGGAACAACTATCTGTAGGTAATCCATATTTTTTTCTTTTCTCTTTTGAAATCGAACACGATACCTGTAGCGTAGCAGTCGATCGTGCAACCTCTGCGCCAACCATGCTGTCATTTAACTAAACTTTTTACGGTCCTATAACCAACCTTCGTGTCAAAATATGTATACGATAAAATGTACCCATTGAAACTAATCATGATTTCAGTATCTATATACATAGACTTTCCATCTTGCATGCTGCATATAGTAAACTACAATTCTGTTGTCAATAAAATGGGTATGAATGTTAAGTTAACAATTTATCAAAAAATCTTCATTATTTTCAACAACACGTAAAGAAAGGGGTTAGCCCTTAGGGTATTTCACGCGCAGTTGATCCTTCAAATGAGACTCATATAACCAAACATGAATATTATTAACGTGTTCATCTCATCTCATCGTGTATGGCCTCTTCAGTTTAACTGAACCAGAAGTTCGTTAATCCGTCGAGGTTACATACAAAGGAAACTGCGGTGAGCCTGAAAATTAAGTTGGCTCGCTCTATTGCCTTTAAATTAAACCACCGCTCTACTGAAACTGTACTTATTACAACAGACGTTCTACCTTTGAACTTTTTGAGAGATTTATGTTGAATGTGTTTCAACTTTATCGAACGTGAAATATTTGATCGTTTTATGTTTGAGCATTCTTCACTATTAAACCACTACAAGCGTTGTGGCTCTTTTCATAATTTGACCCAAGATAAGTTTTATGTTTAAACTTTCATATAAAATTTGTTATGGTAAAATGCAAAGTTTATGTGGCTTTAAACAGCAAATGTACCAAACTTTTTTTCAGAATTGGCATCTACGTTGTTTATAAACACGGGGCAAGTTAAAGGAGAGTTACCAAAATATTATGCTCTTGTTTGCTCTTGATTGTTAAGATCTCACATAATTCTTTGGAAAAATTAATAATCATTATTTTCTATGTGTACAGGGGGTACTATTGCCTTCCGTGTGAAAGGCATCTTAACTCACGACTATCAGAGTGGCGGGCGGTCGCGGCGTCGTGTCTTGTAACAGTAATTCAGAGGTGATTTTTGTTCGCCGCTTCCGCACCTCTCAAAGAGGCAACGAGGCCGCGAGACGGTGATAATAATATTCAGGACCCTCTCTCAAATTGCTCGGACGTGTGCCTGATTTCGTCGAAATTACCGCCTTGTAAAATTGGAGCTTTAACTGTTGACCTTTTCTTATAATGATACGGCCGCCAAGATGCCTTTAAGCACTGTTGACGCAACTTGTGAATTTGTGATAATTATTTTTGATTTTTTTTTAAATAAACAAATAAGCGGTAATTTCAAAACAATGTTCGTACGGTGGGTTGAGGGCGATACTCGCGGGCCACTCGTAAATTCACAAGTCGCGATGACGGCCCGGGGCCTGGGGCACATCGTGACCCGACTTCTTCTGCCTCACTTGGCATTATTTACGATTTTTATTATGCCGTAAAAATGCGCGAATTCTTACCGCGAGGGCACGCCTTGGTCGCACGTGGATCCACGCGTCGATAGCCACTTCGTGAGCGCCGCGTTACCGCATATAAATCTGAAGACTCCAGACGGCAAATTTCAAAAAGAATATCCCAGTCCTTACTGTGTTAATTTGAATAACATTACCCTCACGTAACGAAGAAGACTATGTAAGTTTTCTTAGGAGCAAGATCAGTATATCACAATGACATTTTGGTAATGCATTTTCCGCTAGACTAAAAAGCAAAGCGGACGGAGTGCCTCGTTGTTTCTCGTTGCCTGTCTCATTATTGTCACAGAAAAGGGTAAGTTCTGTCAGCCACGACTTCGCTCTTTTCATAACATCGCAACATAAAATGACTAGACTTCAAGACACACAAATATAGCACAATACTTATAAATTTGATAAATAGTTTAATTAAATTTCCGTCCTTTTAAGTGTTTCCACCGGATACTGACTTTACTAGAATTAAATTTTCGCAACAAACAAAGCTTTTACTCTGTCAAAATTCATTGTGGCAACCGTTTACACGTAGTTGTTTTGCATTTTCATTGTTTAATTTTAAAGTATCTTTGTCCACATTAGAGACGGAAAATATAAACTGTTTACTTTGCGTGCCATTACTATGACCATCGTTTTAAATTTTATATTAATGCCCGGTATCCTTGTATCAAGTAAAGGTTAGGTAGACTTGGGCAAAAAAGTAACCGGATGAAGCCATGAAACCTCAAAGCTTTGAACTGGTATGAAAATCTGTGCCTATCGATAAAAGTTTCCTCGCCAAGGAGCGCGCAAACGGTAAGACCTTTTTCCGGATCGTCAATACGACACGAAACGGCGAATAGAAGGCGTAACGATAGTTTGAATAGAGAACGCTGCTTGTTTACAATAGCTGCGGGTAGTTCGTGAGCCGCTCTCCATTTAGATGGGAAGCGCGTCGATACCGCGTGCGGCTGCGGCGGTCACGTGAACCACCACCTTCATTTGAACTCTCTGTGCTGTATTAGACCGAACGTCAAGTAGCGAGGTCGAAGAATATGAAAGGGTGTCAAGGGCTCTTGTCGAGTTGGTCGCTTCACTGCCAACGCCTCTGTTATGGAACTTTATGGAATGAAGTGCGTTTTATACGGTCTTTGATGTTCGGTTTCGCGCTCTTAGCGTGTAGTGGCTCCCGAGGGGCGAGCAATAACAACATTGAGGGAAGTGCGCGCAGTCGTAACGTACGCTTAACGGTGCACGCATGTAAATGTGTTCTTAGATATAATATTATTATTGTTACAAAGAATTACAGCTAGTGTAACTTCATCGTTGAATGACGGAACGAACATTATTACAATTGTCTTAATATGGTTTTTTACTTGCATATGGCTTACCATTTTAATTTTTTAAATCCATGCAAATCCCTGAAATAAGCTCAAATCAAAAATTTAATTTAAATTCCTTTTCTTCAAAAGTTCTAAAACATAACACTTGATTATAAACTGACGTAAATCTCTTCGAATATAAACCGAGCTCCATTACTTTTAATGACAGAATTTCTTTTAATCTGCGCGGATGAGAAATGCCTTACAAATCACAGTTAAATAAATCTCGCGAGATGACCTATAAAATGTGCTGAAAGTAATCTCGTTAAAATCCTTTGCGGGTAGTTTCGAAACAAACGACTGAGGGGCGAGAGGGAAGCATGCGGGGGAGGGACATTCGTAAAGCAACTGATGGTGTAGTGGTCGTACCTAATTAAATGGGACGTTCTCATTTCACTCGTGACAATTTTATGCGAAGATTTTAAGAGTCCTTACAATAAACCTCAAGAATTTACTGTCGAGACTACCCCCTGTGACGGATAATTATCTCAGATACCTTGTGCTGACGAAGAAGAAAGACATCCGGTTATCGAACTGATATTTTTATTTTGTTCTTGTTACACACCGTCGCAATTTTAAGTCTATAATTTACACTTCTATCGTTTATTGTTTTAACTCGCGAGGCAATTGTTTCGAAACTGAAATATTACTAGCATTTACTTAATTGCCAATATTATTGTCTTTGTCGGGTTAATGTTTTGTTATTAGTGCCTACGAAGACTACGGTTATGATGGCGTTTCCTCCGTGACTATTTTAATGCTAATAAACAAATCTTTATGATAATTAAGAACTAGAATAATTTAATAAATTTAAATCCATTGCTTGAAATTGGTGGCTTTTCGACAATGACCGTGATTATTGGATTTACAAAGCGATTAGTGATGACAGTACCTAGATACGTTGTATTGTATACATGATTATCATCATGACATTGTCAAGTAAATACTATTACTAATTCTGTGACATTGTTACGTTATAGTGGATAACTTATTTTAGCTACAAACTAAATGAATGGAATTTCAGATACCAAAGGTTGACGACACAGTTGGTGCAGTGGCTAAGCGATTAGCTCTCTGTGCTACGTGTCGCAAATTCGATTCCGGCACGATTTTTAAAACTACCGTAACGGAGAAATCCTAGTGTAACGTATTTTTAAAAAGAAAAAAAGGAGAAGATCTCGATGCATTTTTTAGACTTCTATAAATAATTTCATAGAAATGTAAATTAATACAAAATATTAAAGTTCTATAACACAGACCTAATAATCAGCACTTCAAAAGATTTAATGTCAACACCGTTTAGTTTGATAAATGTTTAGCTACGCTATTATGTTTACTGACAGTTTGTATCAAATAGGCGGCGGTTTAGCGGCACTTGTCCAGTCATCGATATATTCAATCATGTTCACTATTATCCAATTAACGGGTTGTGTGTCCGCACCATCTCGCTAAAACGCGTAAAATCTGCCGAAGCCTGTTAACGTGTAAATGAAACTTCTAGACAGCTGTTTGTTTCAAAATCATTAACCCGTTACAAAATACTAAGTACTTGGAGCATAGCATATCGTCATAAATTCTCTAGGCATAGTTTTATAGCCAGTAAAATCGCCAAGGAATTAAGATTGTCGGCTCGACGGCTTTTCATAATAAGTTTTAGTATGGGTGGGACATTAAAATAAAATCCTTTTTACATTGCTTCGATTTATTTGCAGCTGTATTAACATAATAATCAAATGAATTTAAACTTATTACAAGGTTTAAACGCACGAAAAATTATGAGGACCCCCTTAAGTTTAGTACTTATTAAATGCGTGTGACCTGTGAACGGCCATGTCTGACTCTAACCGTCGTGGAAGGCATAAAACATCGGTACTGCACGGGTACAGCCACTTTTAATAATTCTTCGTCGACACTAAGACTTTGCAGTAACTATTTGAGACCTAGAAAATATTTTATAGCCTGTGAAATGTATAATTATATCAATACCTGTATTCCCGAACCTAACTGCAAAATGTCTCTCAAATTCGTCAACGGCAAGTTTGTACCATGTGTTTATGTTTCCCATGGGAATTGTAAGGTTATTGCTAACGACAAATTGTATTCTACGAACACGTTTTCGAATACCTTACCACCGATGAGATTTTTCAATTACAGAAATAAATTAATTCTTCTTGGTAGCGTCTTTCCAATCTGCTGTCATAGTATTATTGAATATCAAATACGTGTGTATCCTCTTAGCCATCTTCAATTACTGTTAGCCTGTAGCATTCCACTGTTGCGCAAAGACAGGTGGAATTGTCTTCTTCTGTCATGTCACCACGAGCTACCACTTATAAATCGCTCCTCATGCTGTAGTGGAAATATTAACCAGTATTGCTGGCATCTGGCTGACTACCCCGGGAGCGCCAAAAACCTCGGGTATCGTCACTGGGAGAGGCTCTTTCCTTGCACCACAAATCAGTGTTATTATTCAGCTTAGGTACTTGTGATACCTGCTGCACGTTTAAAACTGACTGCTACATGTTTAAAGTAAACCATAAGTCTCCTCTTGTAATACCTACAGCAAAAATCGGGGAGGACTTACATATGTTTCTCATATTTAATTACCAACCCTGTTGAATAAAAAGAACAAACATGTTTTTTAATAAAAGTGCAAGCAATATCAATGTTTCCAGCATATGACATATTATTGCAAAATATAATAAGATCCTGACCTATAAAACTGACATTTCGTCGTTGAACTTTTAACTGAGACTGAAAAACTGCATGATTTTACATAGACACCAGTACAATACCATTTTATATTCCTTTCATTTTACGAGTTTCTATTGTACGATGCTTGTTTCTGATTGTTTCTGGTTGAAACAACGCGTCTTCCGATTCTCTAGCAAATGCCATCATCAAATTTCAAAACCGCCAAAAAATGACTTACGTGGTGTTAGAACTTCAACGACGATTAATAATTAACTAAGTATAATATACTGAGTAAACCAGATGCTATAAAGTATCGAAACAATTTCTAGCTTGTTTGTACATTGAACTGCAGTAATCATGTTGGCCGGTAGTTATGACACGTGACGTCACCAGGACCAGTCCGAGTGGACAGACTAGTCTTGCAACTTTTTAGCGCAAGTCTGCCTGCATGTAAGTTTGTTACATACATATGTATGGACCATGCAAAAACATGTTTCTTGCAGCAAAAGCGGCAACGGACAAATTTCAAATAAATAAAAGTGTTGTTCATTAGCGGTCCAGTCTTTGACCACCTATCAATATTATACGCCAGGCGGTTTATTGATTCTTTACCTTTTATATAAAGTGAACGGTAGCATCAGCCTGTAGACTAGTAACATCGAATTGTGAATCTGTTTTCTCGAAATATGTGGTGATCCAATCACTGTCTTGTTTATTATTCATGCTGGTCATAATAAATTACTGAACTTTCGCCGATAGTCCCTGGCTTTGGTCTTCCCGAGCTAGCATTAAGTCTAGTTGCAATCTTTAGCGATAAACGAATAACTGTGAAGACACTAGAGATTCACAGCAGATAAGCGCAACAAGAATTCCAGTAAGTAACAACGCTCCGCTATTCACCAACCTATTCTGAGTACAGTTGTAAGTTGTGAAATAAATTCGGGAGATTATCACCCGTACTAAATCTGAGTAAAATCTTCCTTTTCTTTTACGATCAGCGTAAAGTTTATTCTCCTAGCGTTCAGATTCCAGATATATATTTAAAGATAATTCAGAAGGCGTAGCCGCAAAAGCATCGAAATTTATTGCAAACTTAAACAATTAACAACTATCTTCAAAGGTTTCTACAATTGAAGCGGTAAGAGGTCCGGCACTTGCTTCTAGTTCATAACTAACAGAGAGCCGTTACAATGAGTGACCGAGGGAGCCGCATTCTGTGCGGGCGAGCGCGGGGCGAGGGGTGGATACTGAGGGAGGGGTGGGGCACAGCACGAGCGCGCCACCTCGTAAATCTGAACAGCCCGAGGCACGGACCTGCCTCCGAGTACATCGTGGTGCGAAGCTACTTAGCAACTAGAGACAGTACCCAATAAATTGTCTATAGGTGAAAGTTATTATACTCGCTGTATAACGTGTACGGAACTTGTTGTACACTAATCGCTCGTTTGTGGTAACGAGAGTTTGTTTCTTAAAGAAAAACTCGAGTCGATAAATATCTCAGACCACTTACGGCCACGAACCATGTTACAGATGGTTATTTTTTTCTTGTTTGCACCGAATATGTTTTATTTGTAGTACAAATTCTTTAACATTATAACATATAATTTTATTAATTAAATAGAAATCACAAAATAAAACAAAACTTGTATAAACCGCTGAAAAAAACAAAACGCCGATCTTTTACCAGTAACAGACGGTGTAACAGTTGCGATTCCCACATTCAAGTTCCATTGTACAAGTGCAAGCGAAATAATAGTGCACCTTTTCAATTATTGAAATAATAGCGAGTTATTGAAACAGTCGCAGTTCAGATCGAGGGATTGTGCTCTGGCCGTGTTTACGACGTAGGCCGTGCGGCACAGATTTATAGAGCCTCGTGTCACCTGCCAACCGCAACACTATGGCCGTCCCGTAAACAATACCCAATAATACAACCGAAATTGAAACCTATTGCGACCTACACAAAGGGTATAGTGGATTTAGAAGCGGTAGTCGATTATAAGGTTGCCATGTCTGATATTGATACTGCAACTGCGAAATTATTAATGACCTGGATTATATTTCCAATATCAGTTTTATTTACTTAATTATATGCCTAAAACTGGCGGTATATCATCAAAGAAATATATTTAACACGCGTTCAACATCTTTAGGAAAGGAATTGCTACAATGAAACGCATGTTCGCAAGCTAGGGTTAAATTAATTTAAAGTTTCTGTGAATGTTTTATACCTAGTTGTTTTTTGGTAAATAGAAGTATGTATATATTTCCTTGACTAAATCAGAAATAAGGTGTATGACTATTTTTATTTAATTTAGAGGAAACAATCAGGCTTCTATATTTGAAACCAACGGGAATAGAAGTGCCTAAACAACCCTATTCCAGTGAGAAGTAGAAGGCCAGGGACAGCCGATACGGCGGCCACCGTGACAGCGGTATTGTTCCGCAGCGATACGACACCGAGGCTAATTTATACCGATAGCGGCATCTTGTCCAACTTGATCCTACCTAGACCTACTTAAAAATAAAACGAGACAGTATTTTCTATTTATTTCCCGATAAAATCGATGTTTCGTTAGAAACATCAATAGCTTTCATATTTCTTTTTCCATTATGGTTTGACATTTACAGATAGGGTAGGTACAGGTAAACTTTCTGTGACTCTACTCTGAGGCGATGAGAAAAGTGTATATGTATATGCTGTCAGTCATTAGGTCAGCCGTTGTGTCACGACTTTTAAGTAGCAAAGTTATTTAGCTTATAAAATAATGATGCCGTACACTCATTTTTGTGTATAAGGAAAGAGCCACCACGAGTGACGAACTCTGAGATCGTCTAGCGCACCTTAGGTAGTCGGCCTCGATACCATTCACGATAAATTCTAATATTCCTATCTAATATTCCTTCTACGACATGACCGGTACGGTACGGTAGCTTGAGACAACACGACTGAAGTAGAAGAACTAGATTTTTTTCCTGTATAGTAAGTAATATTTTCAGACATCTCACATTCACATACATCGACACCCGGAACAAGACAAGTATCTGTTGGTCTTACAAATATTGTTACCTGCGGGGATCGAACCCGTGACATGTAGCGTAAAAAGTCAATCGCTAAACCAAAGCGCCAATAGTCTCGACTTGGTCAAATAAGTTGAGAAAGTAAACTGAACATTGTATAAATGACGGCAACATAGTCCTAAAAAAGCCCACAGCGATCCTCATCTCCCGGCGGATAAAGGAAATAGTTTCAGATGTGTTACAAACAAAAATGAGGCAAAATTGGGTTTGGAATACGGAATCACGGCAAAATCAAATTTCGTTTATATGACAAACATGTCTCGTACATAGCCAGTGACATTTTATTAGCTCAGGACTGGTATATGGGGAGTATGGGACATCAAAAGGAGGTAGGTGTCATCGCTGGCGCGGCACTGTTTACGTGTGGTGAATATCGTGATACACCACGCTCCGCCGCATGATGTATGTAAACAAATTTGCTAAATTTTGATTAGATCAAGGGCGGCGTACGCGACTGAAATAAAAAGAGGTTTCTGTTGACAGACACTAAACTAACACTTAAGTAAAATCCGTATTTACATAGAAGTTAATGAAATTTAAAATGTAAAACATTGCGCTGTAATTATCTAGCTAAAAACTTAAGACAAAATATAAATGCCCTACCAAATGAATGTCAATAAATAATAATCATTAATGTTCATTTATTAGCTAAACTTAAAATTTTGTGAGATAGGATAGGACTAAAATTATATGAATCAATGACACTAGTCAACCCGCTAAAATAGTTGGCACGAAAATGTCACAAATTGCAATTGGGACACAATAACTTTCCGAACTGGTCACTGGACAAAACAACCGACACCGAACGACAAACACCGGATACTCCGATCAAAGGAGCAACTTTGAGCTAATTCGGACGTTTGCCAGGGACCTGCCAGAATCTACGTATCAATATTTATCTGTTCCCCTAGACAATTGGCATCGACAACTCAACGCTGCAGTTTGGTAAATATAAATGTGAAGTATTTTAGCTCAGCCGAAAACATGTCAATTTTAGGTAGATACATTGACTCGGACTCTTTTGATATGGTTTGCGAATAAACCTGCTTCAAATAAGATAGTAAAAACAGAAAAGAAAACAAAATACGCTCCCCGTGTGCCTAGTTAAAATGCGAAAATACGGCAACATTTCAGATTGGGTACATTAAACTTTATACGGATGTCGCTAAATTGGACTGTTGGTTAGTTTGTTCTTTGCCAAGTTTTTTCCTGTCCAGTCGTCGAGGGTCGGGGGAAATGGTCGTGGACCGGGTAATTGTGTTAAAACTTTCATCAGGAAGTGTGAAATTTTGTGGAAGCAGCGAGGCCAATGTAACCGCCATCGCACCTACAAGTTTAATTTGTTTCAAAATTGTGGTGAGACACAAAGGCACAAGTAAAAAGTCAACGCTATCTGTTTCATAATACTATTAGAGAGGTGGGAACGAATAGTGGTAGTGCACTTGTTATTCATGACACTCACAGAAATATACTTGAAAACACAGCAATGAATAAACAATTACACATGACAGACGACATCAATGACTCTTAACACTCAATTAAAAACGAAATAAATAATTCATTGCCTACACAAGTTGTATTATTTTTATTCAATGAGTAGGGCACTGAGAAACACAAAGACTGAATACAAATGTGTGTGTATATTTGACACACGTGATTCGACGTGAACTGCCGTGGGACAGCGTGGCGCCACCAATCTCGCAGAATATAATATATAGACCTCATGTAAATATAATAAAAATGTTATGTGATACTGTGATACCGGATAGTGACTAAGTAGTCACTATCCGGTATCACAGTATCACATTTATTTATGAGTGATGAAAATAAAAATACTCGTATCTCTTTCCAGCAGCTATTTGCAGTGAACGGACGCTTTAAAAGTTTTTAATATTTATAAAAACATCTTAAAGTGTCAACGAAAATTGTTAGGTATAACGTAAAAAGCAAAGATAATCTTAAAGACATTTAAAAACTTGAAACTAATAATAATCACGAATGAATAATTGATGAAGCGTTAAATTCGTCGCCTCATTACAACGCATTATGGAAACGAGCTGGCAACATCCCATTATCGCCGAATATTGAAGATATGCTTAGAACGAGAACCGAACGACATTTCTCTCCAGAGAGAGCCTTATCAAAGTGTCTCGCAGAGGAAAATCATTATAACAATATGGAAGTGTCAAAGAGCCGGGAGCAAAGCAACAAAGCTTGATCGGATGCTACCGTAGTTACATGCTCGAACTCGTGACACGTCCGCCGGCGCACCAAACGGAAGTTGTTATTACGAAAATATATGCAAATTACCAGCTCACTGGAAATATCCTTTTTCAGTGTAGCGGTTTTTTGTTCTCCGTGCCGCTGGACTCGTCATTTGCATCTTATTATTGGTATGTTTTAGGGGATAACATGTCGAATTTGAATCGTGTTTACCGCCGCCTCGAGCCTCTGCGGGTTGAATAAGAAGTGATTTCACACGACACGAACACGCTGCTGGTCTTGGAAGACGAATCTATTATTATTCAAAACGCAAAGGTAACAAAAAATATTTTTAGTTTTAAATCAATGCACGTGAATCTTACACAAAGTTAAAAATGTTAACGTTAAAATTGGAAACAACCAGGATCATATTATTAAGCCTATACCGTATAATCGAAGTTAAGAGTATCGTTTAGCTAAAAGTTTTCATACAAAATGCGATAACGTTTTTGCCCCACTAAACATGAGCTGATTTTGCAGATTTTTTTATATGGTATAGACACAAGTAAAAACTAGGTCGTCACGTTTTTGTTTTTTTTATATTTTTTATAGATTGAAAAATAATTTACCCTAAAAATGCGTTTTTTTTAACTTTAAATCTTCTCTATACTTACCTCGTGATAATTATTAAATTAATCAGAATTTAAAAAAAAAAACGACAAAACGATAGAGATTAAAATTAAATTAATTCGTTAAGGATTCGATGTAAGAAACGTTAACGACCAAACACCTATTTTGCGCGTATTTGAAGGCAATTTTGTCAGAAGCCGGCAACTAAACGATACTCTTAAGCAACGGGCACATTAACTTTCCATTTTTGGTAAATCGGACACAATCGTTAAGTCGACTAAAATAAATTTCGTGGGAAGCTTCCTAACTCCTACCGATTATCCTATTGTAAATGCAAATGGTCTCTGCGTGGTTCGTTCAAGGTGTATATTGGTTCGTAAGGCATTTGTATCGAACACTCGATAATAAAGTTATTGAAAGTGGTAATAAGATTAACGGCTTGTTCGTTGCGCGTAAATCACGATGCATTACGTCGCCGACGACAGGAGGCTCGTATCGCATTACAGTGGATTAATTGCGGCTGAGCCGGCTGTGGCGACAACTGGGGCGGAGCCTGCGCCCGCGCATTCTACACGATCTTGAATAACTTTTTGGTCCTAAGAATTACTGTAGAATGATTTCCATTTGATTTTCGGTCTTAATTTTAGTTGCAACCTGGAGCTGCGATGGTTACCAGGAAATATCGATAAGGTAGTTGAATTACAACCTTAGCTCTCGCCTTTGAGTAAATGGTATGCGTCATTATCGGGAAGTATAACGAGCGCGGTTGGATCGCAACAAATCATCGCGACGAGGCGGGCGCGCAGCGGTGAGCCGGCCGCGCCTTGTCGCTCACTGCCAAAATTAATTTCCCGTAAAATCGCTTAAGTGATCTATCTTTTTCTGAGAAAAATAATATTCGTCGAGGCGCACTCAATAATAATTTCTCTCGTAAGAGACGCTTAATCTGCATTGTACGAGCACAACCTGTTTATCTCGATATGAATTGAGTCTGCCCACTTGATCGTACTCTTGAAGGAAATGGCTGGTGCGCAAACAAATTATGAATCTTCCATATAGGGCGTGAAGTATGTAGCAAGTAGCTGTCTCCGTGCCTTTGACAGACTCTAGGGCTTTTTATACTAGACGTCTGGTTCATTAATAACCACCGTTAAGATGTTGTCGTCACATAAATGGCTAACCAAGTTTTTTGCTCATGTTTATTATAGTTTGGATAATGAAGTAGAAACGAGCGATTATTTTAAAGAGAACTCATTTTAATTTATCACGAAGGCACTTAGATATTTTCACCCAAACCATTCACCTAGTCTCGAAATATCATAAGTGCCTGTAATTGATTTATATGAAATAAAGATATATTATATACTATTGTATTCAAATTATGACGATAAGACGCTTACACTTAAGGTTAGACTAGTTCTCAGACTTTTTGGGCGGCTGACAACCGTAACGACTGTCATTGGTATTCGTATGACACCCGGGACCAACTGCTTAACGTACTTTACAAAGCACAGAGGTGTCTCGATGTGTGAAAAACGGGCACACATCCAAGGACTGCCTGCAGCAAGCGCTGCTTAACCTTGCAGATCGACTGACCTGTGCAGTAGCTTTGTAACTCGGAGCCCATTCAATATGGCTACAGATGTACTAATACATTAATGAGTATTTTCATTAAATTTATCAAAGCCTGATGTACTAATACATTAATGAGTATTTTCAATTAAATTTATCAAAGCCTACCTATCAAAGCTATAAATCAAAATAAAAGGCATCATTCATTGTCTATCCTTTCTAGGCAAATATGGCAAAAATTCCCTCCAAGTCAGCGGCGCAGTGTTCCCGGCTAACGAATGGAATGAGAGGACAAAAAGTGTACGTTCGACTATTCTTGGCTCTTCGACACGCTGCCGGTCGATTAGTCGCTTAGCTGCCATGGAAGCACTAATAGTGAGGTAATGATGATCAGATAAATTATATATGTATTTGCATAAATATAGATAAGTTTTTATTAAAAAAAAATGCGAAAATAATTTGTACATTTCAGCATACACAGTGCAGTACAATATCGCATATATTATATTGTTTTTTCATTGCATATATTACCTATATTGTTTTTATATTTTCATAATTTTCTTTTTACATTTTAAATGTCTTTTTGTTAAAAATGTACTGTTCAGTCCTATTGACTCGTTAACGAGAAGATGAAGACTCCAGTTTCAAACAAAATGATAAATAGAGTAAAATTTTGGATAATTCGATTTTAGAATATGAAGAATTGAATAATCCTGCTAAACCTACCCGTACTTCCTACTATCCTACTAATATTATAAATGTGAAAGTTTCTGAGAATGGATGGATGGATGGATATTTGTTACTCAATCACGCCGAAACGGCTGAACAGATCTGGATGAAATTTGGCACAGAGATAGATTATAGTCTGGAATAGCACATAGACTACTTTTTATTCCGGAAAAATGTACGGGTTCGTAAACCACGCGGGCGAAGCTGCGGGCGGAAGCTAGTAATTTATAATTATCCTTTGAGGAACATTTTATAATCACTTGTTTCTTTGTGCCTTTTTTTTATTATAAACACCTTAGTTTAAAAGTTTTGTTTCTAAATAAAAACCTTCCTGTTCTTATGCAATGCTTTAATTTTAACCGATATTGATACAGTACAATAAACACGTTACCATATCTACTAGTTTTATTATTCCAGTTTATTGACGCTATTTCCTCCCGTTCGATGTCCAACTCAACCAGTGAGAACCTGAATGCTCCAGCGGCCTGTACTTGGAAAAATAATTGCCCGAGTACTTACAGTACAGTAAATGGTATTCTTACTAAAACTATTCGAAATACCTAAATAAAAAGGCAGCATTTAAATAACTCAACCCAAGAAGTACAGTGTATTGAGATAGGCCGGCGGACCTTAGTGGTAATCACCGTTGGACCGTGTGAAATCACTCCAATGATATCTAAAGGATGATGAGATGTAATTAGTAAAGAATAAAAGCATAATGTTGATTATAATAGTTTACTGTCCCCAAAAGGAGTTCATTGCCTTAACCAGGCGTCATAAAGACGGAGTGCCAAATTAGACACAAAAAATAACTTAAGTATATTAGAGTAGAAAAATACTTGATGAAATTCTGACGTCTCCGGCCGTAACAAAACATTCACCCGTAAATTACCCTAATTATAAGGGTCAACGTTCCAAAAGATACCCCACATATTATCAGTTGAACTAGACCTGTACCTGTAGATATCGAGACCGTAGATGAGCGTGATTTATGTGTAGCGGCGACATTAAATTACATCTAGATTGAACAACGCTATAAATTATCTGTCCGTATTGTAAATCTGCCGCGAGTATCGATGGTCAAATCACTAGCCAAAGTGTATCGTAAGTTGATGAGTTGAACACAGTCAAGAAATATCTGATAATCGTACTGGTATATCAATGTCAAGGTATATAAATACAGAATATACAGTTAATGTTGATGTTGTGAGCTATATCTAACACATGGCTACATACCTGCCGAAGGACTAAGGTGGCTAATTATCTTTTTGCACAGAATTGTGAGAATAACTTGATATCTTGATTATGGTATGAATATCATGAATTCCTTGTTGATTCCGATTTTTAAAAAGGTAGGTATGCAGTGTTGCATGTTATATAAAAAACGCGGTATATTTTTGTTATAAGTGTCAGTGCCGTTATAAACCAATTTTATTATAATTAACCACATGGCATTCGCTCTCAATAGCAAGTTATAAGCAGGCAATTTACACAATTTTGATCCATAATTAACACGTAACTGCGCACGACATGGTAGATTCGGGCCGTGGGGCGATGAATTCCTGTGTATAGTATACATACGGATACAAATCGGTGACCGTTAAAAATAAATTATAAATAACAAGCGGGCAATAAACGAGCTGTTCGCAGGTCGGAGATGCAGGCAGATAAATCACGGCGGGACTGGCGATGGCGGTCGAACGGCTCGTGTGTAATAGTGTAAGTGTTACGAATGAGAAATGTGATGATGTTACCATCTACATATTCAATAGTACTAAATACAGGCTGATTTAACTGTTGGTAACTATTATTTTTTAGTTTATTTTATTCTGTTTACCTTGGTTTAATTTGTCGCATGTGATATAACAATATTTGATAATCACACGAGTGTTGTTCAATAAGTACTTGCATGGGAATCCATTATCAAATTAATGTCATTAATAATAACATTATACATTTAGGTATGTGGTTACCACCACGAAGAGGTTCGATAGAACACCTTTGTGCTTGGTCGCATTTAAAGAAAATAGTAAGAATAAGTATTAATTTGTTGTCAAACAAAGAGAAACCACTAATGGATTTTCATGCACCTGTCTTTAGTAAAATAAACTTAACATTTGCAGTTTAACAAAACGGCGTTATTGCAAACATACAATGCAAACACAAGCGAAGAAGGTGTTAAATTTAAGGCGTCGAGCGATTTTCAACACGTACCAATTATCACACATACGATATCTACATAAAACACTCCAGAACGCGATATTAAGATAAAAAAAACGTGTTGATATAAATAATTAAACATACCAAGATTTCTCAGAATTCGTGTTAAATTACCGTTCGATCATGATAGAAAAATAGAATACGAAAATGCCTACCACATCTTTAAAATATACGCTGACACTTTTATATCACGGATAAAGCTGTGAAAAATTACTTAAATTACTCAAACACCGAGCCCGGCTTTTTGTGAAAATAAATATTCCATTACAGCAAGTGCCGGCATCACGGCGCAAGGGACTATGACACTCTCAATTATCAAATTATCGTCATTGGCAACTTGATACTTGCCTTAATAGCGGGTTTCGAGCTTTACGCTCGACTTAAAAAATATTCTCGCTATTTATTATTTAACCATCGCAAAAGTAGTGTAAATACAGCCTGGCAGAACCGGTATTAAATCATCTAGAGTTGTGTATAATTTATGGACGGTCGAGAAAAATATTTGTAGGTGCTATACTATTTTTTATCACATAATGTGATATGACATGGTTAATTTACATTTTCTTTCAACAAGTCTAAGTCGAAATATGAATTTAATCCGCTTATTGATGACATATTCATGAGGCTTCTCGATAATTTGTGCATCTTTTAAATGTCAGAAAAGCAATTTTGGCCTCATAATGCCAACATCGTGTTTAACAGCTAGATTATGTTATGATACAGTATAAACAAAGCATTTAGAGTTATGGTTCTCTGTATTTTCCCTGTTTTGCCGAGAAATAATCACAATATTCTGATTCCTGTTTGTTAATTACATTCAAACTGTTAACGATTTTAATCTTTCTCAATACCATCCCTATACACTTCAAAATCTTATCAAGACGATTAACTTAACTCATCAAAGAAACACCGAATCTGAACAGAATGACTTCCGAATGTAAATAATTGGCGCAACAGGTGTGATATAAATCTCATACAAACGAGGTGGTGATTAAGACGATCGTATATCAAGCGGCTCACCTCACGCGATGCCCCTACCTATTCGCAGACAACCTATAGGCAATATCGATATTGAACGAGAAATATAACAGAAACCCCGGTAATCCTATTCAAGTAAAAGTACCTCATTCCTTTACGAGCCCTACACGTTGCGTGTTGATAAAGGTAGTAAACTTGTGGCTGGTTAAGCCTAATTTATGCCTGTTGACAAAAGATGTACAAACAGATCACAAGATGTTAATCAAGAAATTAATCATAAAATAGGATAATAATTTTATGAATTTATTGTGACTGTTAGACCGTATATTGCAATTATTTACTACAAAATTATTTCCAGTCGCTAGCCTGTTCCCGCCATGTAACCCTTTCACTTTCGAACATATATGGGATATACACGAGCTGACCGTAAAGTCACTCTCTTAACAGTAACGAGCCTTGATGTCGAGTGAGCGGCGCACGACAGACAATTTCATAAAATACTGTATCACATTTGCCATAGAACAAGCAAAGTGACGATGCAAATTGAATTCTAAGTTTATACGTCTCATACTTAACGCTTATGGACGAAACAATATGTAAAACAACGGTACAAAATGATCGACTAGCAGACACGAAGCTCGTGGATGCTTATTTGTTGAGCGCAAAGCGAACTCTTCTATCTTTTTTCTAACTTGCAAGTGAGCGATTTATCGCTAGCAGCTGCGTTTTTTTTTTTCTGGCATATTGGCACCATAAATCGTGTCCACTGTGCTTTTTCAGTGCCTATGATTTGCAGAAAAATTTCGTATGCGCACTAAAGTTGAAGTCAATTTTTACAAGGTCCATAACATACGCTGCGCTGACGCTTTAACCGTGACACTCCAATTAAATGCCATTTGGTCGCTGGTTTTAAATAAATTTATTTCACGCCCTCGCTTTTATCTTGTATCAGTAGGATTGTTCTTTCCGTAACAATCGCGACTCGTTGTATTTATACTTGACTCACGGGTGAATTATGCGAGATCGTATTAAGAGCAGCAAATTAATGTTGACAGATAAAGAGTAGATTGAATTATTCAACGATTTTCAAAGAGAAATCCAAACGTAATTTTAAACAACGTTATGATTTTAAGAAATATTAAGAATGAAAAGTTGATACAAATTGTGAATATTTAAATTATTAACACAAAATAAATGCGATCTAATTTTCGCAGATGTTAAATACATGAGTATACACAGTTCAAAATTTATTGGTATTCAACTTGGAAATTGTATTTTCTGGAGAGGATACAATAAATATCCGAAAGGTCGCGTTAACGAGCCGCCCCGACGCGAGACGCACGGAACAATAAAGTACGATTTTACTGAAGACTCGTGAATATAAAACACATGAGGATAAACAACATTCAATTTGGCAAACATTGAAGAGTTTTCGAAGTGATATATTAGGACAGAGTAAAATTCTAAGAATTTTATAATAAGACAAGAGATTCAATCAAAGTACTAAGGATTGGATTTCAGAATGCCTGTGCGCACATTGATCCGCTTACAGAGCTCTCCGCATATTTAAGCTCACGGATATCTCTCGTAGATCTTGCAAAAAGCCGCGGCGATGTACCGAGAGCATGCTTGGGTCTGGTTAATGATTGGTCCCATATCGAACCAAGGAATCCCTTGTAAAATTACCGCCGGCTCATAATAGGTAGGTACGTATTTTCGGCAAGATTTCTGATTCTCCTCTTATCATCTCATTTCAATCTTTCGCTTGTTATGAGTCGCTCACTTCACTTGTGGAGAGTGATTGAACCGCTTGATGTTTTTACGCTGTCGGAGATTCCATTCTTTTACCTTTTTCCCCTCGTCGTTCTTATTTATATTTAAATGAAGATACAACTTTGATACAGTTTTGCGATGCCTTACAATATTGCTTTTGTTAACATTTTAAGAATTTCACTTTTTCATCTTCTTGGTGTTTTTTCCTTACTCGAAATCGTATACTAAAAAAATATAAGAAACCTTGTAAATCCATTGCTTCTGATAAATAAATAAAGAATCACCTGAAACCGAAAAAACATAATTAAATAATATACCTACTATTTATTTATGATTACTCAGCCCCAATAATATTCAATCTAAGCCATGTAAAATAGTCATCACAAAGCTATTCAGTGCGAATAGTGAGGAACAGTTTAAAATAATTAGTTTCAATTTGTAAGACTTTCGCAGAACCACGGTGTAATTGAAAACAGTTGTTCACTTTTCTCTTTAGGTTTATCTCGTAGTCTTTAACTTCACTCTAGCGTGTTTATCTACTCCATCTTGCAATTTAGAAGGTTAGTACTTAGTGTTTATTGCTACATGCACTAACCAGTTTATTGGTTCACATGTAGGTAGGTATGATTTTTCATGAAGCTAGGATTACCCGCTTCTCCTAATCTATTATATACCAAAAGGTATAAGCAGAATTATTATAATCAATGTTAATTGTCTCATTGGTCTAATGGCCAAGCGCGCGATCCTGGTTGTTGTATTTTTATTTTATAAAATCCTAGGCATTGGTGAAATGTTGCTATACAATGGCCGTTCAGCAATCTATGCCGTACTCTGCCTAACATATTGGTTGTTCGTCCTTTGCGTGTGTGATAAAGGACGATTTTTATTTATAGATTAACATTATCGTATTCTTCTAAATACACCATTATCAATCTATCAAAAAATTTTGGGCAGCATGAATGCATGATGGCTGAATTGTTGCAAGCCATATCTCGGTAAGAGTCGACTTGAAACCCAGAGTTTACCCTACACCGCACTATAAAATTACAGTATTTTAATAACAAATGCCGGAATGTGTTATTTGCCTGTACAATAATATATATTTCTAGTAACATCTAAAAGTGCTGTGCGAACGTTTCTGCGAACTACTGCCTTTTAACGTAACGGTTTAAAGCAATCATCGTTGTAGAGATTGAAATGTAATTTTATGTAGAAACCAGCACTCTGACCTACGGCGGTGCTAAACATTTACATCCACTCAACCTTACTTAACTGATTATCTATCGTAATAAATTATTTTCAACCCGTGAAGCGTTCACACATAGAATTAAATAAGTATAGATAATTATGTGGATGTGGTAACGTGCCTATAAATTCATATTTATATGTTCCATTATATTTACCAACGAAAAGTTCAACAATATTAAAAAAGGTAAATGGTTTGTTCAACCCACCTGATATTAAGATACTATCGTGTCCTAAATCTCAAACGGGCTGCAGGTTTTAGTAAAACCTGCATTGAAAAATATTTTTTTATAATATGTACCAATCTACTTTTATTTTGAATATTATAGTATTAATACGGTTATATAAAATAAAGACTAACAATAAAATGCCCGGAATGAAGAGATTTATCAAACGAGAAATCAGATCGTTACTCAAACCTAAATAGAATTATTCATATTCCCAGTATATTTATCTCCACAAACATACCTACTACGTATCCTGGAACAACAGCACAATAGTCCAACATCCTTAACAATGATATATTGACATTCAAAGACAATAAGTTGACACAAATAGGGTACATTATAATACACAATACAATACAACGCGTGGGTGACATGGGGAATGTTCGTGCTGCCTACTGAGACTGCCAACGACCGTACACTTAACTGAGAATGTAACAAACTTACCACGGGATAACACTTAGTATAATTTTCTCCATATAAGGTCATTTCCAATGCAAAATCCTATTAACGAATCAAACGCATACTTTCAACTTATTAAACTAACTTACTTCGTAAGTAAACTGTAAAAGAAGTAATCACTTTTACAAATAAACGTCCTTTGAATGTTTGAGTGAAAGTGACACAGAGACTTTTATTACTATTCTTTCTGTTTTTTATTAGGTACGTGCAACCAACGTCAATTGGCATATAGAATTAATGGAAAACATTTTTTTTGTGGTGCACCACAATTTAAAATAGAAAACAAACGTATATACTGTTCGGGATGCACTAAACCAAACAATTTTTTAAATTATTATTAATAATAAAAAGAACAGTGGTTATTGGTTAACATACCGCAAATAGAAAGACACCGTAAAAATAAAGAAATAAGAATGTTTTAAAACATTTCAAGCAAAAATACTTCTTGTTTGAATGACATAGTATACAAGTTTAGGGACCACTCCATATTCAGCTGATACATACAAAGAAGGCAGTGTCATTAACGAGAAAGATAAACATTTTGCACAGCACTGGAGGCATTAACTTCTTTATATTATGGTATATGTGTATACTTAAAGCGTGGTGGTAATAGCTTGATTGGATCGGGATAAAATTTTGCATACAAATAGTCCAAGTCCTTGGACGAACACACTATGTACGATAAGAATTGTTGATAAGTTCAAGATGGAATTGCTAGATAACGTGTGCATGCGGGTTATAAAAAGAACATTCAGTTTTTATAAAGCATCGCTCGAACTATTCTAGGTGTGAAAATATGAAAATTAGACGGTTTTCTTACTAGGATTATGTATAATTGTGTACAGATCACTACATATTATAAAACAAAGTCCCCCGCCGCGTCTGTCTGTCTGTCTGTTCGCGATAAACTCAAAAAAACCGTATTTTCATACGGTTTTCACCAATAGACAGAGTGATTCATGAGGAAGGTTTAGGTGTATAATTCGTTAAGGTCTTCTGGAAATTGGCTGAAATATGAAGATGATAATTGAAGATGTCTCGAAAATCATGCCGACTTCACTGGCGTGCGCCGAGTAAATGCTCGACGTAACAGGCTAATACGAAACCACGACAGAAAAAAAAATTAAGACGTACCTCAGCTGCCCGTGCGAAGCCGGGACGGGTCGCTAGTATTAAAATAAAATTTACTGTTTTTACTTCTCTTATAAAATGTTTTTAAATAGTATAACAATTTACCATTTAGTAAGTCAATATTTAAAAAAAAATAATCTATACATATAAATAAAATTGAAGTGTCTGTTTGTAATATTGAAATAACCGTTTTTTACTACATGCATATGAATATATATACGGTACATACACCAAAATAACATATTTTACAATTTTTGTCTGTCTATCTGTCTGTCTGTTTGTATAGGCTAATCTCTGAAATGGCTGGACCGATTTTGACGGGACTTTTATTGGCAGGTAGCTGATGTAATAAGGAGTAACTTAGGCTACTTTTATTTTAGAAAAAATCTTTTATTTTAGAAAAAAAATAGGGTTAAGTGCATTTGGTCTCACTAAAAAATAGATTGTTAAGTTCCGACATCCACGCGAACGAAGTCACAGCCAGTAATTTATATAAATAAAAATTAGGCTGTCTAGTTTCTACACCTATATTGTCGTTATTTCGAAGCAAATTATACTTATAAGTCAGATATATGAAAAAAAAAACACCATATTGAAATAAAAATAAACTGTGGGTAATTAAAATGGTCAAAGCATTTCTGCATAATTAGGTACATGCTCAAGAAATGTCAGTAAAACTTTTTGACAAGTTTTTCTCGGTAAAAACTATTAAAGCCAAAAAGTAAGGCTCGTATATATTTTTTTAATCTTTCTTAATAATCTACATAGTATTGCTGCTACAGTTAAGTTTGACACACTTGTTTAGGCTGCAACATATGTTTTCTTAATACATATTTGCATGATTTTTTTACCAAAAATGTTGAAATTGTATTAAGTTATCCCAACTCCGTACATATTGAAAGAACGTCAGAGTAAAGAATGACGAAACGAATACAAAAGGCGGAAAAGTTAGGAATGTAGTACGGAGGAATAAGTAGACTAACCTTTCACGATCATATAAATTGTGTACTGTTGAAGAAGTCAACAGGGGTCCTTAAGACTGTGACTGTGTTTGGCTGATGAAATTACACAATTGGAAATGTTATGTTATGCGCTTATTGGTTATGACTCGTGAGAACGATGAATGTTTAACTTTTTCTAACCATTGAACCACGTTTCTTCTATTACGAGTGTGAAATGTTTCGTAATAAGTCAAATCGAAAAATCTATACGAGTAATCTTCATACTCATTTATAAATACACTTACAACAATTTCAAGTATGTAAACAATAAACAAATGTTTTATAGATTTTTAAGGTGACAGCTAATAAATAAGTGGCGAACAGTTACAAGTCAAAATAAATCCAACGATATTAAACGTCACCACATTCAATATCAAGTGTGTACATGTGACTACTAAACGTGGGAAACATTTATATAGCGTTGTCTGTCCATCCGTTGACCCTTTAACGGTACTACGCTACTAACTAATTGCATAACTTGATTGTCTTGACTTATTTAAAAAGTGAAATTTGCTTTCTATAACAGTTAGATAGAAAAAAAAGTACATATATGAAAAGAACTTTTTATAAAGTTCAAATATTAATAACAAAAAGAAGCGCCCAACGTGGGGCTCGAACCCACGACCCTGAGATTAAGAGTCTCATGCTCTACCGACTGAGCTAGCCGGGCTTGACAGGTAATGTCGAAGTTGAGATTCTATTATCACGATTTTATATTATCCGCTGACGTCAAATATTAGCCTTCTATAAATAGAACAACGGTCGTGTTATTATCATTAGCAAATTATTGACATAAAACAAATTTGTATGTATAACTTGCGGTAAATTTAACATTACTAGACGCTTTGAAGTAGATACAATGTTTGTTCGACTACGAAAATAGTCTATTTTCTCAGTGCAGAATTTCAAATCGGGCCAGACGGGGCGATGGGCGGTCCGCAAACACTTCCGAGCCGTGTAATTTACTCGTTAGTTCGTATCGGCGTCCTATAGAGACTGTTATTTTATGTAAGAACTTGGCGACCGCCCGCGGCTCCACTTCAACGGAATTCGGAAAATTGTGATTTTGAATACTTCTATCTTTGATAGGTACAATTTTAATGCGAGACAATAAAATTATTTGATGAACGAATTAAAAATAGAATACTGTTACACGTTTTATTAGCAAGTTTATAAATTAATTATTTCAATTTAAATTAGTGTGATTTAGAAGTAAATCAAGCTAAGAGAATTTTAGTATGGTGATATTAAAGTACCCATATGTTTCGGTGAGAAAAATGGAACTGAAAAACTTTTCCTCCAACGAAAGAAACGGTAACTAAAGATTCACACCAAACCAGAATTTTTGAATCGTACTAAACATTTGTTTATCGTAACATCCTTTTATGGTTAAGTATAACTTATACATTTATCATAATGACGTAGCATAATTGACACAATTCTAAGTCCGGACGAGTTAAAAACGTCCGTCAGAGACAGGCCACTAAACCTTAGTCCGAGCTATGTTTGTCGGCACGACACAGCCAGACGTCTCATTTGGCGCTGTCTCCTGCCCGATTTATGAGACCGTAATGCGCGCGCATCTAAGGCCACCCTTCCATAGAATAACGCAACATAAAGTATCTGTACGCATCGTACCTATCTTATTCATTTTCCTATATGGAGTAGAGCACCAATTTATGATAAGGTAATCGGGCGCGACTATTATTTGTAACGTAATACCCCAGTAAATGTAAAGACTATTCTCGTGGTTTTTGTTTTACGGAGAATACAAAAGCAGCAAGCAGACACTTTTTAATAACTTTGAGCAAAATTCTAATTTAAAGTACTTACATATGATTTAGGAAAGATCTCTGCTAAATATTTGTTTGATAAATTCTATCGTGCCTGGAGGCTATAAAGTAGTAAGAATATTCGTATTTCAGGCAAGTATTGTAGAGCAAGAAACGCAACTCTCAAAAATTTTGTAAAACAAATATGGGTAATGTTTTTTTTTTTCATGCACGATCGAATCCGTTACATGTAAGCTATGGGAAAACTGTGTGGTTTAGTCGGTAAGAGTCTGACATCACCCGTAACCTTCCAGGGCAGTGGGTAGGCATGAGCATTTTCACAAGTAAAACAGTACATATAAGACCGTATGACACTATTAAATATTTTTCTTTGCCAAACTCGCTCATTTATAGGAATTTAGATGCAGCGTTCCGTGGAAAACCACCCTTATATTATGCGAGTCCGTTACACCACTCTCTGAGATGCTTTGTGAGCCCTTTCGTTACGGGGAATTATTATTGAGATATCATATTTGAATATTATTGTCGACGACAGATAACTTGATCTGATAAGATTCTATGCTGTGCTAAGGAGAAACTTCAGGGGATTTTACTTATTTAAACTTTTGGGCAAAAGGAAAGTACTATGAATGACTAGTTTTTCTGCTACCGACCGAATGACAAATATCATTATGATACTGCTAGGGACACGATATAAGAGTAAGATTCACAGTAATATAATTCACGAATGAATATTACTTACGATTTATTCAACTTCACTTTAGTTTAAAGTTTACCTGAAACAAGAAAATAAAGGTTAAAAAAAAAAATTGAATGAGAAAAATAGACTTACAGAAAAAGGAACATATTTATCTCTTTTTTTCTTCTACCTAATAAAATGGTAGATTAAAACATGGAAGGATCTTTGGTTAAAGCACTAACGATGCCTCACCTACCGTCTCGTGATCCTCTCTGATGTGTAATTACACACATTGTTACTGACGTGGTTCAAGTTCTAGTAAGAAGGCTCAGAAAGTATCATCAACAAGATGAAATAATTTTAGTATAAATATACTATCATCTCTAACAAGAAAAATAAACGAAAGAATCAATACAGCATACAAGAAATATTCAACTTATCACAAACTAATCAGAAAGTGATGAAACCGACCCTACTACTAATAACTCGACTCCAACAAAAAGATATCAAATAAGATAACCAGTTGTAAATGACATATCTTATAAGACAGTCCGCAGATAAACATATCCAGGGATCGGCGAGCTATTCATCACTTGGTACGTTAAGTTTAACAACAGTTAAATGGCGGGCCGATGACTGTGTACAATGGCTATCGATCGATAGGATCGATGATACTGGATGCTGGTGGAGTGCAGTGCGCACGCGGCGCGTTTTGTGTGGAAGCTCCCGGGCAAGTGACCACAATCATAAAGTTACCGGAAGGAATAAGAGTACAAAGATCTGAGTTTATTTGAAGAAATAACATTCTTTGTTGTGTAGGTACACTGAAATATTCATGCTACTATGGATCTGGAATATCAAAATAAAAGTATGTTTAAAGAAGCTTCGGAAACGTTTTAGGCCTGGGTTTCTTTTTTTTTGGCCTTCAATCGAAATAATATTGACTCGATTGTTCAATATACTGTATAACCGTGTGTTCTAGTAGTTACACAGAGTACTTACATACATATATCAAATTAATATTCATGGGAATTACGTTACAAGCGTTTTAGTGCTTTTAAAGTTTACGATGCTGCTTTTTCATTTATTATATAGATAACATGTAAATATGTCAAAGTTTTATTTAATGGTTATCAGTAGAGTAGCACGGTATGTCGCTTGAATTATATTTTTATGTTACAACGTGTGCTACATAATTTTCTGCTAACGATTCGCCGTAGGTGCACGAGTTAACATGTACATTTGCATTTATAAATTTAGATTCTCGCATTAGCGGTAGCAGTGAGTTATATTGTAAGGCGGGTGGGTGCGTGTGTATCTGGCTACAATGAGCCTGTCTCATAACTTCTCACGTGGCGTCGCATACTATAAAGTAAGTTCACAATGCCGACAACTAGTACCCGTGCCCAGTGGCCGCGTACACGCAGCCTCCGATGATGATATCATTCTCACTCCGCGTATCGCGCGATTCGATCGTCGATACGTACCAGTCGCCGGGATGCGGTGGACACGAGATCTTAATACACAATTCATATAAAAATGTATATACCATATGTCATGTGTCAATTTTGTAGATAACTTTAAATGAGATCGAACGATAGTACATGCTTTTGAATATATCTGATTGAGTTTTTAAGTCACCACATTTATGTAAATTACAAACATAATATACCTACATATGGGCTGAAAATGCTAAACCTAATGAGACACCCGTCACAAACTCGAGAAATTATTTCTAATCAATTCTAGCGAGACAATAAAATGCATAGAGCAATCTCAATCTCCTAAAGTCATTAATATTCAACGACAAGATGACAAAGTTAATAACACGCAATGAGCATAATGAAATGAGCTTCTTTATTTTTATAATGTTAGGTTATTTTGTATGAATATTAATGCAGATATATATGCTACTAGGAGAATATTCTCATTACACCACACAGCTACGATTTCATGGATTAGCTTATCTCATACCTACGGAGAGGACGGTTAATAATAGTTCCTTTGCACGAATGTAGTGAGCAAAAAATATGTATTAAAGAGACACGCGAGATCGGGCGACGCAATAAGTAATGACTCGATACCGGCGCGGCCATCGATTGCGAGCGTTATCTCAATAAAGAGCAACAGAGTGCGTTCATTAGCACTCTGACACGGCGCAATCATAAATTGTGGTGCCCCGTCGCGACCCGCACGCCTACCCTTCCCTGCACCCCTGATACCTGGCCCGCATTTCGACTTTTTGCCATTTCCATTGTTTTTGGTAGATACCCCATAAACCGTAACGGTCCGATCTCTGATAGCCGACGCAGGTGTTACCCTTCACACATACCAACTTAATTACACACGTTTTTAACAATATATTCCAATTCGCGCCAGCGATAAGCTCACAGCTGCGGTGTATTAGCCAAAATTTGATAAGATCATATTTAGGACCACCATCAGTTTTAATGGAAAAATAAATAAATCTTACAACCCGATAGATATTTCCGTTTATGCTGTAAATGATGAAGCAATCAGAGCAGTTACTAAGGCAAATGAACAACGTAATACTATTTGTCGATAAAGCATAAAACTTGTTAACACGACAAATAGAGCTGTAGTAAATGTCACTAGATACAGCCCAATAAATAAAATATTAACCAAAACTTACAAACATGGGAAGTCATTAAAGCAACTGGCGTGGCACTTACAGAACTCCTATAGCTGTCTGGCCAAGCATAAAGATCAATATCAGAGTGGCTCGTTGCCAAAATCTTTTTAATATCGTCCCAGAAGCAACTGAAGAGTGGTTACGGCCGATAACAACAAAACTATTACGTGAGCAGTTCGCTCGCGAATTGGTCAGAGCGCTATCTATATAGTTGGCGGGCGCTAGTTTAATCTTATTGTAAGGGACAATGGCGAATAATGGCCCGGACAGACTTCCCTTCAAGCACTTTTGAGTTAGCTGATAAATTCCACAGTCCTCGGCTGAGTTTCGAGGGTTCTCGCGGTCGCGTATAACTTTTAATGAGTGCAGTTAGTTCGGTTTCAAAGAACGCCCTGTAATAGTTGGTGTAAAATGAGCAGGCGTCAAGTGATACTTGTAGTTGGACGATGGCGAGAAACTTACAATTAAACCACAACACTTTGATTTCTGAAGCGAAGTATTCGACAGTCACACTTTCGCTTCAAACAAGTTATCAGGTACACCTCACTTCATAAACCACCAGGAGTTTTACGTTTCGAAAGGTGCTATAATTTGATAGCCGCAGTTATCCAAAAGGACTCTAAATACTTGACACCTGAGACCAAAAAACATCTTGTACTTATTAACATAATACTCAAGAGCGAAATTCGATAAGCAGGCGGAGTTAGTGGGTTGTAAAAAGCGAAATTCAACTGAGTCTATTAAAAACGACATTGGCCCGCTAAATCAAGTGCCTCTATAAAAAGGAACGTGAATGAAGGCGTTAAGTTTCACACCGCATCGCTCCCGCGCTCCAAGCGCGACGAAACGAACACCTATTATCATAAAGCAAACAAAGAGGTAGGAAAAAATCAACAAACACAAGCTTTAATGATTTGGTAGTTCTCGGGATGAATGCCAACGAAGCGAGAGAGGAAACAGCAATAAAATACGGTTTTATTGTAGGCTCATTCATCGGTGTAACTTCTAGGACCGCTGATACACCGAAGGCATAGTAATTAGTTGCATACTACTTCATTGACTTTCATCGGTTATTATATCGTACCGGCGAGTCGTTTGGAGTTAGTGCGTCGTTAGAAGACGTTATGATTATCGAGTGGTTTCACGTTATTACCTCCTAAATTTATTTGGTGTAAGGCCTGTTATACCACCCCATAAAAGTTGCAAATTGGCTACAGGCGCGAGTTATAAATTTTATATTAAACGCGTAATATTTTTAAATTTATTTTCGGGTTAATGGCAGTTTGAGAGTTCCATGGAAGACCTTTAACCAGTGTCTATTCGCCTATAAACAACCCAGATTACTATAAAATTTATAACTTACAATACGCACTAAAGTACAATTTCGTTTATATTTTTCCGTTAGTATGAAATAAGATCAATATACAGATAAAAATAAATAGTACAATTTAATTCCACGCTAAATGTGCACTAAAAAAAACAGGGTGTGGCAATATACAAGTTAAATTATAATTAGCTCATTGCCAATAATCAGATTACAGAATTTCACAACCTATTCGACAACTATAAACAAATGAGAAGATATACAACAACCGTTTGTGTGGTCCCGACCACAACGGCTGTTTTCGCCAAAACTGCTCGCATTCCCAGAAAACTAGCACGTGGGCGGTGCAACTAACATAAGTACATAATATAATATATGAACTACTAAAATATTTACAACTTTCCTACGGTTTATTATAAACAAAAATGGAAATGCAACCGAGCTTACGTAAGAAAAAAATTTTTTTTTTTTTTTTTTTTGTAAATTGATTTATTGTGTAATATCCGTAAGAGACCACCAGTGAAGACATAAAGAAGGGAAATTAGTACATAATGTTAGCGAAACGACCCGTACCTGCTATTGCATAAATAAATTCTATATTAATGTATTTAGGCATGAGTGAAACTCATAACCAGCACCAGGTTTTAAGGATTTTAATCTATTAAAGTTACATTGATTTGACAAAACTATATTGTTATACAGATTAAGTCAGTAAATGAGGGTATGATCATAGCTTTGAACGATAAGGGATATTTTAATTGGTTACCTACTTAATTTAGAATAAGACATTTTATTTCTCAAACTTTGCAAATATCTTGTAGGAACAATACAATAAAACAGTTTTCTAGTACAATCAATTTATTAACTACTCTAGCTCTTTAAAATGTTGATTAAAAGCATTTTGAAATATTCAAATCTTATTTAGTTCCATAAGGGTGGCATAGAAATGATGTGATCAAGAATATAAAAGTGCTACCGTATAGCCGGATTATTTAAAACAGTCACGTATGAGATTAATTTATTTATTCACAGCATTTTAAATGAGTAATTTAAATCGATCATTGAGCTGGTGTTCTAGAATTAGATAATATTGTACAGGAATCAAATAAATAAATTATAAAAATCTATGTTTTATTTTTGACTTCCGGGTAACGGTCGCTGGAAAACCATCAATGCAATAAAAAATAAATTATTATTAATAGGTATAAATGTTACGTTATTCACTATATATCTTAGTGAATTGAGAATCTCACGTAAAATGTCATTTAATAAGCTAAATTTATGAAATTTTTTAGAAAAAAAACACTATTAAAAAGCAAGCTAAGCAAAGACAGGAAGCGTTCCCGAACAAAAACTACGAACGCATCCGCTTTGAATAGAGACATGACACGACGGAATGTAATGTTGAAAAAATTCTATCGCTTAATTTACGTACAAAGCTTTGCTGGACAAAAGCGACAAATATTTGACCGTGACGTTTATAGTAGCGCCGAAATGTTATTAAACAAACAATTCGCCCATTCGGCAACATGTCTTCGTACTGGGGGTTTGTATAATTGATTCTTTCCGGAGGCGTGGCGGCCGGCGTGTCTATTGTGCGACCTCTGCTCAGAGTATATTCTTATTCTGCTGGAGAGGTCTCTTTGGGACATTCCTCTTCATTTCCGTCTCTAAACGAAATTTCACACACCGACAATGTTCGCGACAACTCTCCAAAGTGAAATGAAATGGGATGTTATGACAATATGTCGGGAGCATAATGTGCGGCCACAACGACAAATTTGCAAGGAAAATGTCTGCTGTTGGATGAATTCAAATTATTCCAAGAAAAGGCCGATTTTAATTTTATTTTACACGATAATTCATGAACATAATATAATTTTATTGTTGGTGTAAGGTGTCTATCACGAAGTCACTCTTGTGTCAAATTGTCAGACTCACACGTAGACAGAGAAATGAATGCAAAAACGAACCAAATTACAAGTTTTGTCTTCTGCTAACCTGATAATAATAGGTATGACATTCCAAAACAGGTGACTGACAAAATGAATAAAATTGATCCTCCTACTTAATGTGAAACATTTAAAACGGTGTCATTATATTCCCGAGCCCGTCGCACGCGGCTTGCTCCACAAACATTCACATAAACGATGCCAGCCCAACTCATTTCCAATCCCTTATTATAAAATATTTAGCGATGTATCTAATTTTGTAAATGATACGGGGTTATTTTATTAGAATAGCCGTAATAACTAGGCACCCGAACGCAATACGCCCCCAAGTTTTCGGTAATGACCGGTTCAGACGGACCCACGCGAGATTAATACATCCGAGGGATACGAATAATAACAAAAGTAACAACAAAAAACTAAAACGGCTGATAAATGTTCGGCTCTACCTGGTCCGTAAGCCAATATTCTATAGAACGATCCGATACAAACAATCGAACCGGCGATAAAATTCTCTACAAATATAATAAATCTAGGCGATAAAATTCCTTATTTTATAAAGAGACCCGACTAATTGTTTCTGGAATCGTGTTATTAGAGCAAACGGAGCCCACGGGCTACATAGCCTTTCTGCCATAACCTTATGGGAAAAAACGAATGCCTAAATATTTTTTGTTCTGGTGTTGTGATGAAAAGATGAGAATCTAGTGTAAACACCATTCAGATGATCGCTTATTAAATCTACGTGTAAACAAATTACAGGGATGTCCCTTTCCAAACATATTAATAACAAATAATTGAAATATACTTTAGGAACAAGCGTTAAAATTTGTTAGGTGAATGTTATGCAAACTGGCTGTCGGCAAGGGTCTGCAATAAAGATACAATAAACGAGCGAACACCCAAAACGAAAAGGGTTTACGGATGATAAAGAAAAACATTTTAAAAAGGCAACTAGACAATAGGCACAGGCGCATAAAGCAATAAAATAAATGAAAAATTCTCCATAACAACATCCCAGACTGGTAAATCCAAACCGCACAAATGAGCACAGTGGTTTCGCTTTCTTTTTTACTTTTCATTTTTCTAAACAATAATCATAATCATTTCTATTGTTTGGTTAAAAAATACAAAGACTACAAAACTAAGCTAAATTATACTAGAAAAAATCTGCGTTAGATATAACAGATTTTTTCCAGTATTTTAAATAACTTTCAAATAATAATCTTTAACATACAAAGCATAAATAAATAATAACCTGGTTAGTATTACGACAAAGCAATATTAATGAAGAATTGGCACAGCCCTTAATAAACATGCTTAGTTAATGTTCATTGAAACTAAAATGGAACAAGTAATTAAAATCAGTGATATTTATATTATTAGTCTGTCGAACGCAAATTACAAGTTGTCCAGTGTGAGTCATAGTAATACAAAGGATATTAACAATATAGAAATGACAAAGACAATAGTGCGCTCCAAATACCAAACGTCAACTTCTGGAACATACAACAAAAGACAAATTGCACGTGCAGTAAACTGTCACTATCCAAATAGAGCACGGAATTACTTACAGCAGCATATTTATGAGTAAAACTGCAAAAAAGCGCAAAGCAATATATATTTCAGAAACAAACTTTTTTTGGTAAACAATAAACAGTTAAACAATTAAGACAGATGACACACTCGGCCCGTTTGCAACAAAAAAGGCCACACATAACTGCAGGAACATGAGACTAATATCATAGAAATGCTCTTAGGCGACGAGAGAAAAATCGCGACTTTTTTAGGACATTTTTACTACGAAAATTTGGTTTCGCTTTGGAACAATACATCTATTGTTGATGTTTGTAATATAAATATTTATTGATCTAATTTTAAGTATTGTGTTCAAGCAAATATTTTAAGTAAAACGTTCCGTGTCGTGTCCATAAAATCCCCTGGCATCAGAAACAAAAACAAGAAAGGCAAACAAAAGGCGGCAGAGAGTGAAAGGACACAAGCTTTTATGAAGACAATAGAAAAATGATACTTAAACAAATTTTCGATGCCGCCGCAGCCTAGGTAAATAACCTCCTTCTGATTGTAATGGACGATGACGTATTTATTATTGGAAAAGTCCCCTGTTGGAATTTTGGAATGCTGGTTTAGTCACTTGTGAAAATTCAACTTCTTGATTCAATAAAAGGGACATTGAGTGATAGAAAACAATGAAACACGACTTCTCAATTCCACGTTTAGAACGGAGCGCACAATCCTATCAACCGCAAGATATTTGTTATCCGAGACAGTAACAGGCGCCAAAATGTTATGACTCGGTCTCAACCGCAAAACTATTTTAATGGCTCCATTAAAAAGTGATAGTAACAAATTGTTTCGTGGGTCAGTGTTAGTTAGAACTTTAATAGATACTATAACATTTGGGCAGGAAATGTCTTCATGTCGCAGCTGGTTATCGAAATTTGAATCAGTGTTGCAACTAGTTCAAATTTTTATGGCTTTGTCAATACATGATTTTAGAAATTATCTGTATTTGTGGTTATTTTCTATTTGATTTCAGAGCTCTATTTTTATTTATGGTTATGTCATAATTTCACTTACACTACGGTGAAAGTATGGCTTTTTATTTATATACTCTTACCGCTTTTGTCAATGGAAAACCTATCAATGACTGAAACATCTAAGTTATTTTCACCAACGCTACACGCAAATTTAACAGTACTTTGTGGAATGAAAATGGATTTGTACGATTTTACATGAAATGAGAGTAGGCCGCAAAATTAAGTAAAAAAATAACGAACGAAGATTGAATGTTTTTATTATACACTTACTAACATTCTCTACCGCGACCAACATTTACGCTGATGACGTAATTCAGATGACATTCCAAGTGTGGGGTCCCGCTGGGCGATTCATTACAATTTGTTACCAAAACAGTGTGACGTGAAACAACCGCCCACGTCAATCCGTCATTAATTACTGAACTGGGACCACTTCAGTACGCCCCCCACGTTACAAGCAAATAAAAAACGGTAGGCGCCTTGCCGCCTTCAATGGTTACATTCGGTGGCGGGTTTTGCATTGCCCAACGTTCAGTCCTAACAAAACAATGTCAGAATAGCGCCATTGTCGGCTGCGACTATTAGAACGAATTGCCGTACGTGCCCGGGGACGTTTCTCTTTAGCCTCTCTTTATTACCTCTAGTTTCGCACTACACTTTTGTTTGCGTTACACGTCTCCTATACATGCTGGAATGCCAACCTACCTCTACTGATCGAACACAATAAAAAATGATTGTGTTTCATCCTATAAACACTTAAACAGCTTAATTAAATAGCGGCTAATTATAACCGTATGAGTTTAATGGCATTGCAGTAATAAACGCGCAATTATGTTATTAAGTTTTCCCATAAAACAAGGTTGATGATCGTGATATACTTTACAACATAGTTTTATTGGTAGGTACGGAGTTAATTAAATTTTCCTAGCTTTGATCTCAGTTATCCGATTTAAAAGTATGAGTACGTTTAAGTGCTAGCACAATTATTCTTAGTAATGATATTCGATCATCTCTGAATAAGCGTGTTCTGCGTTTATTAAGTTGTTACAGTTTGGAGGTGTAACTGAACTCGTTTAATAAGATAATAATGGTATTACTGTGTCTGCCATACAAATGTAGGTATTAAAGTAACTGTACCAAAATTTTAACACAGTCATAAATTTTCAAAACCCATTGCAACCAGCACATGGTTTTTTCTAGGATTCTAAAATAAAAACACTTTATCTTTTGAGCACACGATCTGTAATGGTTCATGTTTTTCTGATATTCTTATCTTTGGGGCAAACTTCGCTCCAACGGAGACGGTAGATAATGCTATCTACATCTCTATTGGGCTCAATAACGGATACTGTATACTTTGCGGCCTTGGCGCCTAGTCTGCTTAGTAATTGCTAAGAAATTCTCTCAATGTTGATTATGGTGTACACAACAGTAATTGGTCATGACAACACAGTTTAAATGCCAGACGTTCAATTAATTTGACATTTAACAGGTAGATAACATCAAGTAATGTTAGAAATAAGAATAAATTAATTTTTATTAGCAATACGTTCAATATGTTTAAGTAACCATTTATAAGAAACTTATGCATATAGGTTGCAAAGCGATTAAAATCTTAATAAAAGAATAAATAAAATTAATCAAAATTCCTAATTGTTGGCACAATAGTAGATCTCGTCCACTTGCTGACGAGTATTTCCGCTAACAGAGAATACTTGGAGAAACTTAGCATAAAATGAACTAATACAATATGAGAATGATCACCCCTTAGGAAGTTGAAACTCTGTTCTTGATCGCAAGCTTGTGTTTTAAGGTTCAAGTTCGCAAGAAATTGGATTTACCCCTTTAACACCAAAAGAGACAAATTATATTAAAAAATATTACATCCAGCTTCCTCACATGCACGCGGTCAACCCTATAGTTGACTGAGGCCGGCCCTGATGACTGCCAGATGGCAGGATAACCATCGGCGATCTAAGTAGCCAGTCTTGGCTCATTGTTGCATATCAAGGCAATAATATACACCCTATCTACCGTCTTTTCAGAATCCGAATCAGAATATTCTTTATTTAAATATCTAAGTAGGATCAAACGTAACTAACTATGTAACTATGTATATATATGACGACACGGTTGGCATAGTGGCTAAGCGATTAGCTTTCTGCGCTACGTGTTGCGGGTTCGATCCCCGTACGGAACAAATATTTGTATGATCTGCAGATAGTTGTTTCGGGTCTGGTTGTCTGTGTATGTGACATGTATGTTTGTAAACTGTACCCACGATACAGGAGAAATCCTAGTGTGGGGCAATGTTTTATTAAAGAAAAAAAATATATATATATATATATATCTTTTAGCCGCCAACTACAATAGTGATCAATATAACGACACTTACTTATAACAAAAACTGGTCAAATGGATTCACCAATTACATCAACCGTCACTCGATTAACTTCGTTAGAACGCAGTCCTGCATTTCGAACCTAATAGAACTCCCAAATCTGATTATATCATATTACACACAAAATGTAATATGATATAATCCCTCTCCTCTCTCCCTCTCTGCCTCATTTAAACAGACATTTGCTAAAATATTCCCTGATAATCCAACTGTTCGGCAACAAAAGCTATGCTAAAAACACGAACGGCCAACAGCCGGCCCGCAACACAAATTAGATTCGCATTAATGAAACGTGGGCGGACGGGCGACTAATCTAACATCCCCAGGACAATGGCACAAAAAGGGCCAAACACTGAAAAATAGTTTTCGAGTTTAACGGCAAATTACACAGAATGAACGCTATCATGGCGAGAATGGCATAAAATAAAACCGGTCACGTAGCATTAGGGGCCCGCGAGCGTCCACCAAACTTTGAAAGCGATGCACCTGTTATTAACGCATCGTACGCTTTGTTCCAACACAATAGACGCTAAATTGCAACTCGAATTTCTCATATCAAAGAATGGACGGCGTGCGCAGGTAAGCCTTTTTTTTATATGACGAAATATAGAGCCGTGATCAGTTTTCCGCATCGCGGTCGTTTAAGGCAAATCTAGCCAGTCGAGCTAGACGTGGCTTTACACAAAAACATGTCCTTGTCTTAAGTAAGAATATTCACTGTAGTTTTTTACATTAGTAAAAAAGGATGTACAAAGATAGCAACTTTAACACCAATAACGAGGAAGATAATTGGAAACAAAACGAGCTACGTATGTTAATTTTATCCGTTGTAAATCCAGAACTAGGTATATCTAATTTATTAGTGATAAACCTTTCAATTTTACTACCTAGTCGAACAACTACCACAATTAATAGACACTGGATATAAAAATCGTATTAGATCAGTGTGAATAGTAATGGCGGGTTTATGGCGGCCATAAAATCACAACAAGCAATGTCTCACCGTCACACGTGAGATATTCGTCTATGGCTATACTAACAATCAAGATTAACCTTCTCGCCTCCTCCGCGTTATTTACGACTACCATTAAAAATTAATTATAAATCCCTATTACAGACATTCGCAAAACGATGCTAAAATTCACTTTTAATAAGTGAGTAATACAAAATGAATTCATTTTATTTTCTCATAATTGCATCGATCCGGAATGTCATAACAGTCTATCATATTGATTTAATTAAAATAATATAACAATTTATTACCCGGTCGAGGTTACCATTCGTCATGTTACAAACGACGTTTGTATAGAACAAAAAAGCACCTATCGCCCGTTACATTGAATCGGTTCGATTTGATTCCATAAAAACTAAAGTGTAACACGTTGCTAACTCGTGGTAGTAAAAAAAGCAAACATCTCGGCGTCTCTTGGATTATTTTTCGTTCTGCTTTTATAAATTATACATTTTATGGGGACAACAATCGTCTGATCTGTGATTATAATAAGGGCCGCGACTCACGTTCGACAGACACACAACATATGGGGTAAGTATGTAAGTCATGTCGATGAAGTCCCATTTAGTTGGAGGCGTGCCCGGGGTGCTAGTTCAGAATGCTTCTGCTTTGTAACGGTTAACCGAGTATGATTGCGTCAAAATAACACAGGCAAACCTAACAGGTTAATGCCCCATAGACGTACCTCCATCATAATAAGATTGGCACGTCGTAAAACGGATTGGTATTAAACGTTTAACGCGTACAAAAGTAATTACGGTATTAATTATTGTATAAAACTATTTAACGTTAAAAAATTTGATACAGTATTAGTGCAAATCTAGATACAGGAATAAATAGTTTTAATAAATTAGTAGTACCCGTTTAATTATTTAAAAAACTATGTTTACATTATATATTTGGGTAGCCAACAACTCTGACAAACTATGGTCGGCTATACTGTAACAGTTACGTTAGCAGTCTGTTACATGACCTAACCTAACCCGCGGAGCACAGTCATAATGACGCGGCAACGGACTGTGCGCCAGCGCACAAAAACCGTATCGAATCGGTCACAATGTGGACTCACGTTACCGGCGCCCGCGATGCACATATCAACGTTCCACTAACCGAACCTTTAGCAACATTAGTTCAGGTCAATAGATAGTTAAGTGCTTATAATGGATGTATAAGGTATAAGGTATAAACGGGCTGGTTTCCGCAAATACACGCATTTTTTGCGTCGGGGTGGGAATAATGTCAGTTTATTCGATCCACCCCAGTTCTTCGAGAAATGCCAGCAGTCGCTTGACGTTGCTGGCTATTTCCCGGAGGGTACCTGGGTTTCCGAAGTACTTGGCCCTGTATGTGGCGACCTCAGGGCAGTTCAGTAGCACGTGGGCTGCCGTTTCTTCCTCCTCCATGCATGCTCTGCACAGAGGACTGTTTGTAATTCCTATAACGAAAAGATGTTTATTGAAGGAGCCATGTCCGGTGAACGCTGCTGTGACTGTTCGAAGTTGTTGCTTCGTCAGTCGGAGCAGTTGGCTGGTCGTGCGTCCGTTGATGGCAGGGAGAATATCCTTCGTCTGCCTGCACTGACCAGTACATGACCAGAGGTTTTTGTGTCGATCATTGGTGCGTTGTCTTACCACACTGCGTAGATAGCTGAAGGGGAGTGGCGCTATAGGCTCGGGTCCTACCACGCCCATGCTCGACCCTCTTCTAGCTAGTTCGTCAGCAGCATCGTTACCCCTAGAGCCGCTGTGTCCTTTGATCCATTGAATGGTTATTTTATTATGATTGCCTACCTGATTTAGTCGTTGGTGGCACTCGTATATCAACCCGGAATTGACGGTGTAGCTATTAAGGGCTTGCAGAACCGCCCTGTTGTCCGAGAGTATGCGAATAGGGTATTCCGTAACACCTCTCGCTAAGGCCGCTGAGGCCGCTAGAGTGATGCCCCTGCACTCTGCTTGGAATACTGTGTTGTAGGCCCCTAGAGGTGTAAAGATATTTATGTTTAGGTCCTCCGAGAAAATACCTGATCCGGTACCTGCGTTTGTTTTGGACCCATCCGTGAAGGTTTGAAGTTCTTTAAGGCATAGCCCTGAACTTTGTTGTCCTTCGTGGAGTTGAATTTTGTATTTTTTGTCAAAAATGAACTCTTTTGGTATGCGGTCATTGATTGCCTGCATGATGGGGAAGTCTCTATAGAATTCATCTAGTATAGAAGTGTGAGTGTTGAGTGTACTACAGTTTCTCCAGAGACCCAGAGACTTTAGTCTCACCGCTGACATGGCTGCTTCCTGCTATATAAATAGATGTAGCGGTGGGAGATCTAGTATGGCTTCTAGAGCTGCAGTCGGGGTGGTTCTCATGCAGCCTGTAGTTGCCAGACAAGCGAGTCTCTGGATTCGCTGCATTTTGTTTGCTATTGTGCTTACCTTGGTTTTATGCCACCATACTATGGAGCCATATGTGAGCATAGGCCGGATCACCGTCTTGTATAGCCACAGGATTATTTTAGGGGAAAGTCCCCATCTTTTCCCTATCATTCTCCTGCACTGCCAGAAGGCGATACTGGCTTTGTTTATTTTGTTTTCTATGTGATTACTCCAATTTAATATATGGATATAATCATAATGGATGTAATCACTATTCAATTTTTTTGCCATTATTTTGAAAATAGGCGCTGCAATGAACTATGTAAGCCTTGTCTAGAAATGTAAGGCATAAGTAGCTGATGGTCTCAAAACGAATATAAATCAAATCAAAATAGATGGAAGATATTTAGAAACGTTATAGGACTCCAGTTGTCATATAATTTAGATTCCAAATGTACCTTTCTTTTTTAACAGTTCTAAACTCTGAATTTGTCTTGAACATACCGTAATCTAAATCGAATGCGAAATTTTTTCGCCTTTATCTATACATATAAATAAAATTGGAGTGTCTGTTTATAATATTGAAATAACCGTTTTTTACTACATGCATATGAATATATATACGGTACATACACCAAACTAACATTTTTTACAATTTTTGTCTGTCTGTCTGTCTGTCTGTCTGTATAGATCTCTGAAATGGCTGGACCGATTCTGACGGGACTTTTATTGGCAGGTAGCTGATGTAATAGGGAGTAATTTAGGCTACTTTTATTTTAGAAAAATTCTTTTATTTTAGAAAAAAAATAGGGTTAAGTGCATTTGGTCTCACTAAAAATACATTGTTAAGTTCCGACATCCACGCGAACGAAGTCGCGGGCACAGGTAGTTGATAAATAAAATGTGATCTTCTTCGAAAAAAGAGCGATCTAAACGTATATAAAATTAAATTTTAATTAGACTGTTAGCATCAGAATAGTCTCTTTGAGAAAGGGCCTCAGCCGGAACGAGAATTGATAAACATAGCTAAATGTCCCGAAGTTTTCCTTCAACGTTCGTACAGCAACGAATACGTAGGGATTTAGTAATAGTAGGGGAGAGAGGGGCTAGTTGTAACAGGGGTAAGTAGTAACAGCTTAATTACTCAGCAGATTTCGAATATTTTGTTTCCAATTTACACTTAATCTGCTCCTTATAACGGGGTCTATGACGCAAGGACAGTCAGTGAGGTGCGGGAGAGCGCAGTGAGTGGTCATGAGCAGGTGCACCATTTCTGCCAGGTAATATAAAAAAAATAAGTTCGTAAAGTTTGATTCTAAGTTACTGCAATGTCTTTTTGAAATGAGTATCTATTAATTTATATAGTCAATACATTAGCTGTCGTACGTAACTACTTTCATTGGATAATAACATAAACGTTTTTTTTCAATAATCAAAAATATTCAAAATTTTGTCATGGGGCCAGTTGTAACGAAATTTTGGGGCACATTGTAACAAAATTCAAATACAATATTCCACTGCTTTGCAAAGGTCTTACCTATTGCAGACCTAACAGATTTATCTTAATCAAATTTATTTTTGTCTTAGGATGAGAAATTAAAGGAGGTAAGAGATTTAGCGACTTCTGATTTAAAGGCGTTAAAAACATCCCTCCGTTTTGGCACAAACATAGTATGGTTAGAGCAGATTGGTTTAAAAAAATCATGAAAAGAAATCCAAAACTATCACTCTTTAATCATTGAAAATGATTTTGTCTGTTGATAGACATGTTGTTATTTTGTTTTAAAGACTAAATAGATACTAAGCGACAAGAAATATCTAAATGTCGATAAAGAAACACTGCTTACTTCATTAGTTTGTAATAAATACTTTATAAGTAATATTTCTCATATTGATTTACAATAAATGCCTTAAAATCAAACAAATATGTTGTTTTATTATGTTGTTACTACTTACCCCACACCAGTTACAATTTGCCCCAAGAACGGGGTTAGTTGTAACATACTCCAACTTTCACAAAAAGTCATTTATACAAGCATTTCTTATCAATTTAAGCCCAATTATTATTCTGATTGATACCTGAATAGACGTTCTCTTATCTTAAAGTGCTTCATGATGAAAATATTCAATATTTTGACTTCCCCAATGAAAAAACTAAAAATTGTTACAACTAGCCCCCCTCTCCTCTATGGAAGTTTACGGACTTAAAATATTTAACACGAAGAAAATCGAATTCCCCACCTGTGCTCACCACACGAGTGGATTGAAAAACTCGTTTGTGTTCATAATCACAATTTCACGCGTACTTATAGACAGTACAAACATGTTAAACTGTTGGTCACGCCCTCTGTTTTTGTGTGCATTGACCGTTCAAAATGTTTAACTTATAATTGGTTTCACACATACAGTGGTGTGCGGTTCATAAAGACAAAAAGACACTGCCTACCTTACATAACTCAGATAAATATTTATTATAAGATATTTGAGGTGGCAAATCACATACATCATTATTTAATCGACAAGACGACGAACCAATACCAACATGCAATAGGTATTATTGGTAAATAAGCTTTTAAAATTTTCTGCCTATCCTGTCTAAAACCTCTGTGCACGCCGCTGCACACATAGGTATGTCTCACAATCGCAGCTTCTTTATTACGTCACTTTTTATATTCGAAATTACTGATATTTAATTTTTTTCTGAGTAGGAGCCATAAAACAATAAAACGAATTTAAATTTGGTTCCAATGATATACAATGATGTTTCGACAGTTATAATACTCGTAAAAAAATCGTAAATGTTTAAAGATTTGCACATTGATGGTATTCTTATACATTTCTAGAAATGCGTGTGCTTGCAGAGCCAGGCGCGGTTATAAAATATTCATACCTTTAGTAATTACTTGCGATTTCTTGTCCTTCTTAACCTTTCGTTTTACCTTAGGTTTTCTACCAATTTGATAAGAGAAGACTAAATACACGAATCTAGAGGATCTAGATAGATGAGCATCCGTAACGATTAAACCCAAAAACACATTTTTAATGTAAAACAACAAATAAGATACACAGCACAAATTATATAGAACCTTGAAGATAAGAATCACAATAATTTGCGACAAGCTATAACGTTTGACTGAGATTCGTAAAAGTCAAATTATAATATGGAACACATAACAAGCAACGTGGAAACGAAATTGTTCCTTTACAATGACAACAGGAGCACGAGACGCTATCACAAATGTCTCTGATCCGACCACGCAACGGAACGCTGAATAAACGCCCCGTGAAGTCATAAAACCGAGCCACGGTAATACCAAAGGACGCCTATAAATTCTTTATTTTATGATAGCGAGCATATATTTAATTCTAAGAGCGTCCCCACTGTTTCCTTTTTGTCACATAAATAAAGAATTTATTGAGAATTTTATACGTCCTGTAATCAGTGTTTAAACGCCTGAACCGCGGTTATGTACGGGCATTAAATCGTTAATGAGCGCCGATGACTTGAAGGCTGATGTAAATAATGTTGTCAAATATAAAAGGCCAAATCAAATTAATAATCATCCTTAAGTTAGACCTTAATTCGTCTCGTCTCGACGGATTTCTTCATAATTTTGGATTATTTGATTGTAAGCAGACCGCCTCTTTTGAAAGGCTGACAACACGGGTTTATATGCTTCGATTGAATACCCACACTTCCTATAGATATTAAACGCACCACAATAGATGGCCGACGGGCGACAATACAAAGAGCATTTGTACCAAAAATGTATGATTGTATTAGTTGTAGTACGATGTACGCACATCTCCGCCAGCTCAATTGTTGGTATCGAACAAAAAGAACGAATTTCTTACATGTTTACCTTTGAACAATGTGCGTAGGAGCTACGAACGATTTAAAACCAACTGGATCATCTTGATACTTGCTTTTATTTTTAAAGTATTGGTCGACTGTTTATATACATATAATAACTAGAACGTTCATTTATAATAGGATGAAGTTAGCATTTTTATCATCATTATCTAAGAAATCTAGCCCATACTTTGCATTACTAGTTTATATTTTAAACAGGTTTATTATGACACACATATATTTATATGAATATTATTATACTAATTATGATAAAAATATACTAATTATGATATAATTAATGTAATCTACATAAATTATCACGCTATGAATAAGGTATTTTTAATAATTAAAAAGGATATTTTCCTATCTGCTTTTACTGCTGAACGCTTTAATTTATTTTTTTAAAAGGTTCAACAGAGAGTCAGCACATTATGATCTCATTTTTATGTTGATAAATATCTATTAAAATATAATTTATATTTCTTTATGTCAACAAATCCATTAAATAACGCCGAATATTAAAATAATTTATTTGATTAACATCCGAACAAAGTATGCGAATAAAATTAAGAATATATTATTGTTGAGACCGAGAAAACATGTTAACGAAAAGTTTTAATTTGGAACGATAATTGAAAAACAGATTAAGAAAATATGTTTCCATCATAGAATCATCTTTTTGTCTAGATAATAATTTCATGTACAGATTATTGATTACTTTGCTAAATTAATTGATATTACAAATAATCAAAAATTAAGTTTTATATTATCAAATTAATTTTAAAATGGAAACTTTGATAAAAGTATCAAAATCATTGCTGTAATGTGGACATGCATACAAAAGGCATAGCGGAGGAGGCACCAAAGCAAACGGTCCTTGCGGATCGAACGATTTCAGGCACAATAGGGAAGGGTCCTACACGTCACTGACCGACACATTGAGCAGAAACACAAACATTTAAAATATCATCAGCCAGGATAATACTACAAAAAATACATTAAAAATACATGTCCTTCTACAATTATCGTCCCCGGGAGCACAATAGTAAGTCTTACAAAGATAAACAGTGACCGTGCTGGCAAGTTTCGAGAATACGAAGTGACGCGCTATGAAAACACTCGGTGAGTACAACCGAGAATGCCATTCGAACATTGAAACATGAGTTATTCTGTTTAGGAAACAGTATTTTGAGGTATTCTGCGTAGTACGGTATCAGATAAAGTCGGTAGAGTTCTTTGAAGTTTAGACCACACATCAGGAGTTTGAGCCCATCTCTTTTATTTTATTTGTCCAATATACAACGCAGCAGTTAAAATTATTATGAGTTATATATAGTTACCGTGAAAACGATTACTTCCTATACACAATTACATATTCCCTATTTCAATAAATATTTGATATAACATTGAACACCTTTAGAAAACTCGATCCGTTGTTGGCTCAGGTGTCACGTCTTTAAAGCTATCATCATAAAGTCAATATTTAGAAAAGATATACGTCAAGATCATATTTCTTTGCGAATAGTGCATTATGCAACTTTGAAGTTTATTTAGGACTACTTGAAAGGCGTTTCGAAACATTTCGTGTATTGTATGATCAACGTTCTAATACAGAGATGAGGAACACATTTATATTGTACGCGCATCACCGTACCTATCGCTTTTTTTAATTTTATTCCATTTTTAGTTTTATCACCGATACTCCTTTATTTAAGGACATGTTCAACTACATAATAGATTTTTAATATAAACTGTTTACACATATAATGTTAATTATTATAATCTATGTTAAACGGCATACGTGTATGTACTACAATTTAGGTTCTAAAGTCCAAGTTTACCTTATTGGTTAACTTGCCATAAACCATACGATAACTTATTAGTAAAACCACAAGATTCGAAAATTAATCTAAAATCTCAGGTAATCTTAAAATGAAATAAAATAACTTTAAAAAAATAAAACAGTATTCAAATCAAATATGTGGATTGTCGAGATTCAAATTTGTTAACAATAATAAGGAACCATATCGGTTCGTCCCACGACGTGTATGAGGCCGCCCACACCGCTACGGTGATGCCGCAATAATACCACAAGTGGAATAAGTTTCAATAAACTTAGATTTATGCCACTTATTTTCATATTCCCGAATGACAAGATTCTTGACACATTTCTTTCAACTGGTAGTGCAGGCCGAAATTAAGTATTTGAACTGCAATGGAAAAGCTAATAATTACTTAGTGAAAGCAATATTATGTTAATTGATTAGACTTTTAACTTTTAGTCCAAAGCAAAGTTTTATACCAAGTTTACCTCGCATTTAAGATGTTTAGAAACGCTAACATCGAAATGCACTTTGATATTGGTATTGATATTCAATTCGTTCTCGTTTTTATTTGTTACGTCAAATAAAATATCAACGTTAAAGCAGTGTGATGTCGACGGGCGCGATTGGTGAATAAAAATTGTAATTTTGCGCCACACAACTTGGTGTTAAGGGAGCAAAACAAAACGTTCGTGCCGTTATTCCATGTTTCCTTAAGCTCCAAGTAATTCAGTATAAACGTCCTCAATAGGCTATAACGAGGCAAATAAGACGAAGAATGTTTAGAGAAAGGGGTCGATACAGGCGACTATTTTTAGCTCATTCGACATTTTATCAATATATTACTTTTATAAAAAGATGAACTCAAATTTAGGAATAAAAGTATAAAAAAAACTAAAAAATATATGATTGTTAACTTTATTAATCTTGTAATTACAAAAACTTTGAATTAACTTGTCTAAATCCAAACCAGTAACTACTTATGTTTCAGAAATTGGTAAGTTATATTCAGTTAACTGGTTAAAGGAAGAAAAGGAAAGAAGTCGTTAATACGTTCCAAAAATGGCCTGTAATTGTAAATCCACGAAGTATTTTGTATAACGAACGGCAGTGAGATAGGGGCGTCTGGTTGTTGAGGCATGTCGGCACGACCGGCAGTGGCAGGTGCCCTCGATCACGTGCGGTCGCAACTTAATGACACTACATTTTTGGAACAAACCCACCAAACTATTATCTACAAAACCAGCCTAGTTACCAATAGAAATTCTCCTCAAACTACTTACATTATTAATGTTTGCAGAATAATTTAACATCCACTGCGCCGCTTGGCATTTTGACCACTGAGGCCAGACGCACGAACCAAACTTCTGATGTTGAATCTTTTATCACAAAATGGCCGGTAATGGGGATTTTCGTGATTACCAAATAAAGGTACCTCGATATTTATTTACTGAACGCACTGTGAATACGAAACGGGAAATTTAAGTTAATACGATACTTTTAATACGATTTCTTACAAAAGTTCAGAAGCGGATTAACAAAAATGTGAAAGGTACACGATTTTTTAAAACTCCAAATCATTCCTTTTGGTATTGTAAAACAAAGAATATAGTTTAAAAAACATCTTTTTCTAAATTTAAACTGTACCTGACTATTAATCCTTTTCTTTGCGAATAAAGGATTACGCTACCAACGTCTTTTGCAAACTAGATAATAACAAACAAAAGGACAATGAGCAATAATTATTTTGCTTGTACGTTTATGAATTGTTGTGGTGGCGTCTTGTAAGTAGACGCAAAGATACTGATTATAAACGTAAACGCTTTCTCTGATAATTTTTTGATGTAACAAAGACACCTGTGCACGCCTTGCCGGTTAACAAAAGCAAGTACAATGGAGAATAGTGGAGTTAAAAAAGATTTGAATACCCAAAAGATTTAGACATTACCCTTTAACTACCTTGGCAACGAAATGAGATAATTTTAATTCTTGCTACCCCTGCAAACCTTTAATTACTATCGTTATGCTTATTTTAATACAGTTGGGAGAGTTAATAAAAATCTACCGGCGATAAAATTGTAGCTCTTGAATTCAAACAGAATGTTTTCTAAGCAGATTTAGCACACAATCACCAATAATATCAGATCAAAAACATAAAAGTTGAACGACCAGACTATCGTAGAAATAACATCGGAATTACTAAGATCATGCGTTATAAACGAGCGTTAAAGTGTCTAGTATAAGAGATTGCTCCGACGATTTATAATCTGACATTATTATTTAAATATTAACACTCGGATTGATATACGGTTTATCTGTATACGTAATCGATATAAATAATACAGACGTGTGAATTTAGCTTTGTTAAAAGTAAGGCGTGGAGTACACCGAGTGGGGCGAAAGAAGCGGCTCTTCACGATCCGGTAGTCGTCTGCAATGGCTATATTAATCATAGAGTTGACGCCTACAGGGCGTGGCTACGGCTTATTAATTCATGTGGAGTTATTAAATTCGATGCCGAAGGACATTGGCCGTTTGAATTCGACAATAGATTAGTGTGTCACTGCAATTATACAGTTGATGTTTTTATTAGACGAAAATATATGTCATAATTATGGCCGTGGGTAACTTACCAACTTGTTTAATTTATTTTGAATCTAAATTAAGACTCGAAAAGCGTTACTATAAGATATATGTATCTATCTGTGTAAGGATTCACCGTAAAATTTGTTGACTTGAACATTTATAGTTGACTCAGTTTATCTTTCGATGGCTATGGCTATGGCTATAACTTATTATTTAGCATAATTATAAATATAGGGGGCGCCTCACGGCCTCATAGGCAAACTCAGTTATAGTAAAAACTTTTACATTTAGGTTTTTATATCACCGCTGAATAAATATTTAGTTAGCTACTTTATTTACCTAGCTTAAAGTAAATAGATCTGGTTCGATCAGCCAGTGGCTGATCTAAGCTAACCTAGGTATCATGGGCAAATTACGTGTAAACGCCGTACGTTTACCGTACGTGTTATACATGTACATTTACCGACGCCATCTAGTTTATAAAAGACGTGTAAAAGTGGTTGAAAAAATCCTAATTGCAAAATAAATAAATTCGTTTCATTTATTTCTAACCAGAAGCAGGTATATGATATTTCGAATGTGCTTCTTACTTTTAAAATGACGGACTTCCATACAACCGTTCATCCTTTATTTGACCCCCTTAGGGGGTAACAATACAACATAAAAGGCATCATCTGCAAAAATTTAGGCTCTGTGTTGATGTACAGATAGATAAAGCCGCAAAAAAACTGGTATCCGAGACATCTAAAATAAAACCTAATAAAATATGTACATAACATCTTGCACTACTTTCGTATCAATAAAGTGGCTCTATTTACATTTCAATTGGCCTTATAAGATCATCTTGTTAATGATTTATCGGGTGTCGAGCGTACTAAATGGCGTAGAGCCTGGACGAAGTACTTGCTACCGTAACGGACCAAGGGCCAGTTAATTATTATCTAGTCGTAAAGCTGTTTAGCGAGCGTACTATTTATTGGCGGCTAACGAAGGTTAATTGTTCAAGCCGATGCTGTTAACGACACCGCTGGAATATTTCATATTGTATTTTTAAATTATATTTAAGTTATTATAATTATAAGGAAAGTGTGTGAGTAACTGGATGTCTCACACATTTTATTTTAAATTAAGGTTGGGAGCACACCTTGTGCTTTTGATAAGATCCGTTCTTTTTTTATTAAATAGACTAGGCAAAAGTTTTATTTTAATTAAATATAGCCGGGAAAATCCTAAAAAAGAACTACACCGACATACTTTTGAGACACTAATGAAATATTACCATTGCGTCAGTAATTATTAGTTAAAACCTCTAGTAGAGACATAAATTATTTGTTAATATCAGTATAGGTATTTGTAGCTATAAAGCTGTTTTGCAGATTGTTTCCATTAATTAATGTTTTTATGCTCGCTTCTGTATGTTCAAATCAAAATGATTAATTACTATAAAAAAATACCGTTATGTTCAACTTCAGAGTAAAATCGACACATCCGATATGAGTTACGCACTCAATAAATTACATAAAACCAACTTAAACAAGGTTCATAAAGCCGAATATCCATCATAACAACACTTGTAAACCGCAGACACTACATCATCTTCATCTGTGTATTTTTCGACGGTGGTGTCAGACATTGGTAAAAACTCGCGCTGTCCGAAGAAAGATTCGATCGAATCCATCACAGTCACATGCCTAAAATAATGCTCCATCAAGCGGAGCGCAGTATGCCCCCGTCAGGGCAGAGCCACTTCTTATGGAGATGCGAGGACCGCCAGCCAACACCCTAGCGGCCGCCCGCTGTGGCCAAGCTAACTGACGATACATAATCAAATATTTAATTGTAAAAGACTCATGTGACATGTGCTTGCAAAACGTAATTTCATTTCGATTCTTGTTTTTTTTTTTTTATTTGGGACATCTTAAGATTATTTACGATTGAAATAATTTACATTTCTTAAATAGTTGTTACCGAGTTACTGTTATTCTTTTATTATGGTTCAAATAAATTGTCCGATATATTGCCGCGTGTTTCGAACTTGACTTCGCAGGCGTAGCCAAAATTGATAGCAGAATTAAATAAATAACGCCAGATGGAATCCATGAACACCTATATCAAACAAAATCCGTATGGAAGACAGAAATATGCTCAGAGCCTTATCAATAACAAAATACTAGCTCATCTTATAAATAAAACAAAGGAAGGAGGCTGGTATCGTTAGATCGGAAGCGAGCCGTCCTCGCAACAAGACGACGGATTAGAAAGCTCCGAACGTACCGTCTCTTGGGTATAAATTATTTATGTAAATTTTTTCGACCGCTCGAAATTATATTTCAGCATCGACGTGATTAATGTAGACGGATTTTTCACTTGGCCTCTCCTCAAAACGTTCAAATAAATGACGCTGCGACTGGTGACCTCACAATTACATATTATGGTTTAAGTTCATTAGTGTCCCTTGGACCGAAGATGATAACTTGATTCCTCTGTTACCGAAAACAAAATATCATCGTGATAGAAATACTTATAAAACTTTGTTTGTTAAAAAAGATTTAAGATCAAATAGGATTTGAGGAAACAATGACAAATCCGTCAAAATATGTTTCAGGCACGGAATGAGACAAAATGAATTGCTATTTTTTCTACGCATTGTTAAAATAAATTCCTAAGGTCCAAAATATTTTAGTGTTCCGTAGCGAATTAAGAAGACCACCTTTCTTTCCTCTTACTTCAGAAGGGAGATTCCCTTCTGAAGTTATTGCAGGTCTTTATCATAACAGGACTTAATATTGTGAGAAACCAAATGAAAATATTATAAAAACAAAACATGGAATAATAATTGCAAGAAAAACGCAAAAATCCTTTTTTTTTTTGTTATTTCTATAAATTCTCATCCTTTATTTCCTGTACTCTATGTTTAAAAATAGCTGAAATATCTTATTTTTGTTTTCGATTTTACTAAATAAATACGGAACTCCTATCAAAAAATAGTCTTCAATTAATTTATAACATCCAACGAATCTTATTATTAACAATCCAAAGTAAGTCGGAGGCCCACATTCGAGTGATATTTCCGACAAGGGCCGAGGGGCGCATGCATTTAATGAAATCAAAAGGATTAAGAGCATCTGCCTACTTGTTATTCAAATCGATTGGGAGCTCATTTATCATTTTAAATAAGCTACTGCTTAGATAAACCCGGGGCGTGGTTCATGTATAACAAAAGACGCGGTCCTCGGTAGCCCAATTAACTAACCAGTTATTAATGAACGAGACTTCGGAACTTATATGAACAGAATTCATGTAAATTAGTATTCAGTATTATACAAGGAAACTGTTTGTTATTTGTCGCTATAAATCATATTTGTCATGTGTAATAAATACTTTGTTTAACAAATCAAACAACAGTAATAATCATTGAATCGCAGTAACGCAAGTTTGTTTTAGGAAATTGGAACAATTATTTTAGTCTTAGTGAGACACTTACCATAACAATCTCGGTAAACATTAACAAAATAATGACAACATTATTCAAATTCCCTCATCGTATTCAAATTAGGAATGATTACAAAGCATTCGAGCAAATGAATATCGAATGGGAACAGCTTCAAGTACAAAGCAACAACCCTGAAGCTGCGTGATGTCGTTTCGTGTTTTCCGAGAGCAAACAATCAAACAGCCGAGAGGATGGAACAAATTACGACAGCATTTTCGAGGTGTTTAGAAAATTGGGGAACAATCGTCCTGCCGAGTTAAATCTGTGATAATGTCTTTGGAGAAGTCGTATGACGGCGAGGGGATGAATAAATCTCTCTTAATTGGAACGCGCCGCGCCGTGCGACAACATAATGTGGACGCTTTGTTGCCGAGCGTGCATTCTTCGTCTTGCCGGACTGAATACACGAATCAACTGAGCTAATGACGATGGGAACTTTTGACAACCAGTCCTAACAAAATCAATGCGCCTCGACCACAATTTATTCAGACCAGAGTAATCGAATGAGGGATTGTGAAGTTTACAAGACATTTCTGTTCAGGTAAAGCTGGCTACTTCCAGCAATGTCTCGGAAAATATTCTTTGTGAGATTTTTCACTCATAAAATAAGAATATCGGGCGTATGCTAACCCGCGCATTCGTTCTGGGAGCACTCACTTGTAAAACTGCTTACTTTATTGCTCCAGCGCTCTGGAAATACGAACTTCGCTTTAGTTGGCCGCACAGTGTTAGGTTCAACTTTACTACATCGCTCGTTACATAGAAATATTCGTTAAACTTGAACCGTTGATGCATACATTAAAGGGTTGAGAAATCGATCGGCCGATAAGGTCTGACTCTAGTGAAATACAAACTAGTTTAATTTTGAACGCTTAACCCAAAAGGAGGACCCCGTTGTAAAACACAGGATGAGGCTATTGTTAAATATTTTATAGTCGGTTGGGAAAGTTAGTATCGTTTGATTAATCTGTTTCCTATTTAAATTAGACATGTAATAGGTTACGGCTGTAATTGTTACAAACTTGTCTTAATGCAAACAATCGAAACTTGTTACTGATGGTATCGTAATTAAATACACATAAATATTTTGTACTCTGATATCGTCTTCAGCCTTAATTCTACTGAATTTAAGAAATATAATATAATGTGTAATATTTAGCGGAATTTTTTAGTTATTATGCCTTTTTTAATAGGCTGTTTTGAATGATCGTTGATGAACAATGGAATATTTAGTTAATAAATACAAATACTTTCATGAAGTAAACATACATAATACATAATACATCAAGTGTGTTCGTCAATATAATGAATACATATGTTTTCATAAGTAATGAACTAATTTAATTTATTAAGTTTGTTACATTATCTAGATTGGTCCGTTATACATGCACATTAAATTATTTTTAGTTAGTAATGGTTTACATTATAAAAGGATAAACAATGGCCCCCAAACTAAGCTACGCCTGTACCTTGGGGACCTGAAAGTGAAAAAGAAAGTTAGTTACAAATCACAAAACGGCGACGGGCAAATGAAGAGGACATTCAAATAACACAAATTTTTAGTAGGTAATTAATAGCTTTAGCGTAATTATTATAAGATTTGATTGACTGGAATGCAAATAGGTAAATGAAATCTGTGCCTATATTAAGCTATAAATACAGAATTTGTACAATCAGTCACTCATACATTCTAGGATTAAAATCGCTTCTACTTGATGACTATTCGTCACAAAAATTATTACCCTTCACGAAAACAGTATGGAACATAAACTATCGAGATGACTACGTTCATACATCAAATCCTCGTGCATACAACGGCGTCTAGATTGGAAACATCTCTCTAACATGCTTGGACGGGCCGTCGGCACAGAAAAAACGACCGTCCATCGCGATGCCGCCAGCAAATCGCTCGGCAAACATTAGCTAAGCGCGCGTGAAATTGTCTGTGCAGAACCGGGCGGCGTCCATTCTGCATACATTAGTTTATGGCACCAGGTACTCGTATTATTTAAAGATGACATACTTGTGTTGAACAGTAGCAGTTTATCGAAACGACGGCATCGGCGGCGCCGGTGACGTGTAACAAAATGACCTCGCTGTTATAAATACACACATTTCTGGTCTCTTACGTAAGAAATGAAAATGAAAATATTTATTTTGCAATTTGGATTTTTCAATCACTTTTACACGTCTTTTTAAACTAGATGGCGTCGGCATTTCCTATGACTATCCCTGAGAAGAATCGCTGAAACAAACTCGGGGTCTATTTTATTTTAGGTCTATTTTAAAGTACAGACAGATTATAGTAGGATTATAAGCAAGTCAAATCTTAAACAATGTCAATATAACTGCAATTTGTTTCAAGTAATATGTACTTATGTTATTCTTTGCGAATTGTTTTTTTTTTATGTATAAATTGTAATAAAATCACATAAAATAAGGTATGAGTGAGTAAAACACAAGCTATTACAAAGCCATATATTTCAATTCCATAATTTCTATACCTGCATTTCACGCTTCATAAAAAATCTCATAAGCAGCAAGGTTGAGCCCAACGATTCGTTTTTACATTGTGTTTTTATTCAATAACCGCACCATTTAAATGGAGGTTTCGTGTTACTTATACCTTTGTTATTCTCAAATTGAGTGAAGCTGTACGCTATAAGTGTTAACATTTTAATTTTCTTTCCTAATGCAAAATATTTTGAACAGTGCATAGCTTATCTTGAGTGGTGGAATACGTTATCTTGATAACAGTAGCTTATGGAAGTACAGAAAACCTAACCGAAACTGAAAACATGGTCATAGATTATAATCATAATCATTTAGGAGAAATGCATACATATTTTTCTTGTGGTGATGATCCGCTTTATAATAAAGCTAATCCGCCATCGATAAAATAAGTACCGCCAGTCATAGCTCTCGCTTTGTCACTAGCCAAAAACGCAGTCAACTCTGCTATTTCCTCGGATTTCACTATCCTACTCAGTGGCGCAGAAGACACATGATTCCAAAATGCATCCGTAATTTCTTCATCACAACCGGCATTTTTCAAAATATTTGTTTTAACGACACCGGGTGATATTGAGTTAACGCGAATTCCTTTAGTAGCCAACTCCAAGGCTACACTGGCAGTAAAATGATTCAGTGCCCCAACCGACGAGATGTATGGAATACTTTTAAAGGCAGCCAAAACACACGTTGCACTTGAAATATTGATGATGCATCCTTTGGTTTCCGTGAGAACAGATGTTACACAGTTAGTAATGCAAACAACAGATCTTAAGTTGGTAGTCATTACTTCATCAAATACTTGGATCAGGTTAGGTTGCAGTATGTGTCCGGGTTTATAAATTCCAGCACAATTGATAACAACGTCAATTCTTCCAAACTGATGTTTTGTTTTTTCTACTGCCTTTTTAACATCTTCATCTTTACGTAAATCGGCAACCGTACACAGTACTTTAGCGCGGCTTATTTTTTCACACTCATCAGTTGTTTTGTTTAGATTTTCAGAGTCTTTGTCAATAAGTGATAATCTTGCTGATAATTTTGCGAAATGTATAGATATAGCTTCACCGATACCAGAGCTTGCACCAGTCACTAATACTACTTTATTAATAAAACTCATTTTATTTTGTTTATATCACAGAAACAAGTGTTACACAGTATATCTGATCGGATAGTAACTGTGTATCTACATTAAAATTATAATCAATATCGTTATCAGGTTGAAGTGCGATCTTTATTATATTACAGCATAATCAACCATATCTACTTGTGTATCGAATATTGAATATACATATATACTTTCATATCAGATTGCAGAACGCGGGCATTCCGCATAGGCAGCCGCTCTTCAAATTTTAAAAGTAGATAATTATGGAAAAGGTACCACTCCTGAAGGGCACAAAAATCCATGGATGTTTCTGCTCAACAGCGTTACAATCCCTTATCTGCTAGTCATGATATCTGCTGGTAATTAGCATTTTATTATCTAAATATCGACGGCTTAAACATATATGAGTATTTATTCTTTCATTAGACAAACATAATATTGGAACATCTACACATAAGAAAGTTACCCATAGCAGTAGAGTTTATAGAGATAGTTTAGTTTTTTAGAGAAATAAACGATATCGTTTTATAACTTCTTATTATGTAATCAAAAAGAAATTTAATATTAATCATCGAACGTCATCAGAGAAATACAAACAATTTATGCGTCATCATTTGCCCGAAGGGTAAACAAGGAGAAGAATGATTAAAATCATAGAATACGGAGCAATTACAGACCATTAAATTTGAGAAATTAATGTTAAGCGATTTGGTTTAAATTTATTCCCATTGTTTGGCTATGATGAATAAAAAATTAGTCTGAGTAATTCTTACAATTACTCAGACTAATTTTTTATTCGGTATAATTAAAATTAAGACTCTATTGAATAATAAAATATATAGTGATGCATTCTTATCAGTTCATGGGAACGTTAAAAGTTACTTTGAACCTTTGAATCACAAGTACGAAAACTTGACAATATTAAAAAAATCCTATTTCGTCGAGGCATCGGTAAAAAATGCCGGCAATCCGTAAAAGGAATTCCTCAGCCAATACCGATCGCTTGTACGAAATCGAGGAGCGTTCCTTTCAATCCTTTGTCGCAGCCATTTGATTAAAGTAAAGGGGCCGCAATCACATGCGAAGAGGTTTTGCGACTGAGGAAGTATCGCGTTTACAAACGGAGCACCGACTGCATTGTGACCGAGAAGCAGCCGCCGAACGGGGAAGACTCCTAGTCGAAGGCAATTGAAGCCGGATACCGGGACCTCGATGCTCACTTGTTCGCGACACTCGACACCACGCCAAAATAAATTGAAAAAGACGACACTGATACGTATAAGTGAATAAAGAAGGCGGCCGCTGAACATAATATAATTCAAGTAGGTGATAGGTGGTTGAGGATACACTTTATATTGTAAAGAACACACCAGGCAAAAGTGTTAGAAGTAAAGGTGCAAAGGTGTGGCAGGACCCGCCCATCTGATTCTCTAAATGAGAGATGGGAACCAACAATCGGCGTCTTTGACCCATGATGATAGAGATTTTTATCTTTTAATTAGTTGCAAATTTTGCATAATAAGAAACGAAACAAAAGTTAGGTTCGTCATTTTAGATCTTACGCTTTATTATATTAACTTTGACATCGGCTAAACTGCTGCATTTTATATGATGTACATACATGTAGATAAAAGAACGATATAAAATACAATCTTGCATACTTATTGAAACATAAATCGTGATGAACTCGAAAAACCACTTAAAGAGGATTACAGTCCATTATACAAAACCCACGCTCACTAAAATCGGAAAAAATATTTCGCGCAAAAAGTCAACAAGACTAAGCGGTAATTCATCGCGGAACAACGTTCGGATCATTAACGAACTGAGGATTTACGATCACGTGCGAGGTTGTTACGGGCGATGGGGGATGCTGCGATGAGGTCCCATCAGCGATGCAAGTAATTAAATCCTTAAACGAGTGTATAACAAGAATGTGTTTTTAAGCGTCGACGCAGCGAAGCGCTTTTCGAAGCCGGCCGCGACACTTATTTACGATGAGTTTTCGCGGCGGGGGATACCGCGCCTAATTTCTCGGCGCGACGCGGTCTCGCGCGATTTATTTAAAATGAAATTCTTTTGTCGTACGCCCCGCTGTGCGACAATCGATAATGCGCCAACGGGCCTAGATTGGAACGACCACTCACCGATTAAGATACAAAACACCGTGCGATTCAGCTTGTTAAGATAATTGTTATACTTAATGAGCACCAATTAATAACCGATAGGTATATGTACGACGTTTATCGAAACGGAAAAACAGCCTGATTCGGATTTACATTTCTAGAGACATATTGCGATGCCAGTGTAACGTAATATAATTAATATCCTCGTGTATTTGTAAAAAAATTAGCTAAGCTTTAAAAAAAAATGGAACTCACGGTAATAAAATTTAGAATAAATGATCCTTTCCTTTTGCAGGCCGTTGTGTAGATGAGTTGACACGTAAATACACTTAAACGGTGCCGCCACCACCTCATTTGGGTCTCATATTAAGTGTCGTTTCGTTTTAATTTTGTTCTCAAATTTCAATCGTCATTTTTTTTTCGTAAATAATAAAATATGCATACGAATAGCTATAAAAGAATAAATATGCTGATTTTATAATATGGCACATCATGTTAGCGTTAGCGTTATGTCGATATATAAACATTTATATAACACAAATTGTGTAGGTAATCTTCGTAGCTTAGGTAATTCTTCACAGCTTAAACCGCTTTTTGACAGACTGTTATTGCACTTTTGATTTTTTTACTTTACATTTCGTCTTCTTTTGGCACCCAAAAATAACATCATGCCATAATAAAGGTTTATTATAAAAACCATTAATTATCGAAATCGAAAGCGTCTGTACTATTGTCGGACAAGACGAATTAGCGCTGATAGTCAGACGGGAGTAATTAAAATAACACTAATTCCTCACATGTTTGTGTCGCGTCAACATCGACAGAATTCATTAGCGGTGTGTCATGTGAAATCGTTCGCATCGACTCAATATCCGCAGAGGCTGTAGTAATTACCAGCGTGAACCTTACGCGCCACAATCAAAGAGTCAACTGTCGAACTTAATCGATTTACGCGTCAAACCGAGCACCCCATCAGGTTTGAGCAGATCCATCACTCCTAACGACTGGTAACTTCCTCATGGTGGAAAATGTTCACTCAACGTGACAACAAAGCTATTGAAAAGTGGGCGATGGGCAATCCTAACCATCGTGTGTAGGCTGAACTGTATGTTATCTTAAACTTGCGTAGGTTATTTCTATTAATTTTCTTAACATATCACGTCTTAAATTATAAAATAGCGTATTATTTCCAATAAATTGATTATAAGTAAATAGTTGACATAAAACCACGAATGTTTAGGTGTAAAGCAACAGGTAGGGACAGATGAAACTGATAGTGATGTATTGGATTACAATTATCATATCAAAGTCTTAGATCGGGACTGTTTTATAGTAGCGATAAGGCGGCAGCTGACTGGTAAATATAAAGACACCTTTTAATGAGATGGCCCGGCTCCCAATGTGAGAATCCTCCCGGACAACGGCTTATATCTACTTTAAAATCAAGGGGTTATGTTATTTTCTTTTTTTATTATTTTGGTATGCTTCTTACAATAAAAGTTGAAAGTATAACAAAAAAGCTTTATTGATTGTTAGACTAAGTGTTGAATTTCATTAATCCATCGCTTTTCAAGGAGATACATACTTTAAAAAAGACAGCATTTAAGTCCTTACCGCTACGTTACCTAAACGTGTAACTGTTATATTTACAAAGAGTAGGTAACGCAAATACAAAGTATTTTGTGACAAGCTGAACAATGCCGTTCACCTCGAGTGCAATCGTAGTGAAGGTTGAAGATGGTATTGGACAAATATTGGTAGAGTGCGCAAAACTATCTGTGTTGACCTCTGAGAGGTGTCAAAATGTGGGTCAGGCAATTGACACGTTGCGTCAGCCACGCGTGAGAATATTTGAACAAACATCTCCTTAGTTTATTCTAGTGCCAGTAATGAATCATTTCGTTAACGGTCAACCTCAACACTTGAGAAAAATCGGATACTGTTGTAGACACAACAGGCTATCGACCTTTCTTACATCAATTTACATAATTATTACCATGAAATTCGAGAAATATATAACAAAAATTATAATCGAAATCAATATGTTAATATGACCGTTTTGTTTAGTCAGTGATTTGTGGCCACGGCTATATTTTATACATTGACATTCAATGAATAACCGAAAAATAAGAAAGAAATGCATCAATTCGAAATTATTGTATAGAAAAGAATATTAATACAATATTAGCTATGTGTAAAAGTTTTATATTTATTCATGTGATTGGACTACACCGTGTAATTGCTGTGGGAACTTTTGATTCGACCCAAATAAACTTCAAGAGGCTTTGAATAAATTTTAATGTTTCCATGCCGATCCGGTAATTAATGGAAACTGTGAGAGTATCTGTTGTTTGAGTGCCCTTTGAAATTGTAAACAACCGTCAAGCTGGGTAGAATAGTATAAAGGGGTTGTAATACACCCACAATTCATCGTTAGCAAACATAACTAGGTTTCAATTGATATCTGATTTTTTCTGATTATAAAGTTGTATTTCTAGGGGGGGTTTCATACAAATACGTGTGACAGTCGGTACAGGAGTCAGAAGCTCATATAGTCTAACAACCGGTCTAATCTTAGCGTACCAGTATGGCTCATTAATTCGGTAGTGGAGGTAAGATATGTGTAAAATACTGGTATTTAGCCGCATCTAGCTAGACTGGGAATCGACTCCAAAATACTTGGGAAAAGGCAGATGTTGATTTATAACACCTGAAAAAGATCTAAAGGAGAAAGGGTATTTTAATTGAAACTAGTAATCGCTGTGAACTAAAGGTATTACTCGAGAATAGTATCTGTCATCGTAATATGTCATACCTAGTTAGCCCCAGAGCTAAATAGAACCTATCAGCATTCAGTTTTATGTATGTGTGAATAGCTACGGCTCTTATCAGACGTTAATTTTACGCCATAAACTTTGCTATGATATAATGAGCCATAAACATATAGCGATGGCAACCGAACCCCCACACAGTACCCACCAAGTCGTGTGTACTCATAAATGATCTATAACTACGATGTGAAAATAAAAATCGAAAATGAAAAGGAACGTGCTAGATGTTACACGGGTGTTTAAGTTATAAACTTATAACCTGTTACTAGCTATCAATCAAGGGTCTCAAATAGTGGAGTTGACACTAATACAAGAAAGTATTAATAACCTTATAAACACTACATAGCACGTACGTATACGCACTGCGATTAGATTGAGAACTCTAATAAAGTGTACTAATAAATATGCATTATTTAAATCCGGATTTGCATAGCTAGTGCAGTAAAGTAAACTTTGATAACATAATACTGAGACCGGCGTTGTCGCCTGTAGATAAACTTTATCAAAAGTGATAAAACTGATCGATCAACGATTCCAGAAAACATTAATTGGAGGAGTGTGGTCCGTTTTAAATGAAGTTTCGAACAATTTAAACAAAGCAATTAAGAACGTTTACCTTTTATTTCTCCTTCTGCCTATAATCACCAACTCCTGGATGAAGGCTTTTTCATGACCGTGCTATTTTGTTCCATCCTACACCCTCTTCTTATCACTGCATCTGCTTCATAATATATCAGATTTTTTTTATGTCGTCGACTTATCTAGCGGATGGTCTGCCAAACTACAGTCATCTGTTTTCAGTTGATTTGATAAGCCATCTAGCCAGGCTGCTCAGACCAACCCCGTATGAATATCTGTATAATAATGTATGGCTATATTCTCTAATACAGGAACGGAAAGAGGGAAACCACCGAAAACCATAATTATTTTTAACATTATAGTTAGTTTGCTCTACGCAACCCTAATGTTTTTTAAATATTGAGACACGATGCGGTTGTCGACTACCATAAAATAACATAATTATTCATAATTACGACCGTCCACGACAAACAGTTTTAGATTTATAGCGGCTAATGAACGGTGTCGGTCCGAGAACAAGACACAGTTTAGTAGCTTAGTGCGTAAACAATATCAGTCATTTTTTCAACGTCTATTTCAGAAATCATGTCTGACATTGTCATCACTTTCTTTCGTGGTGCAGGGTCCCGAAATATGTAAAAAAAAAAAAAAACTTCTTTTGATGGCCAGCCGCTTCCATGTTACTGTATCGATTTTAAGGTGGGCGACTTTAAGAAGATGAACTGATCTAGTATTTCAATAACCGTATAGAAAGAATAAACTATATAATGTTATGTATTGTCACAACAGAATTCTTATATAAACTTAAGGCGTTAGATTTCTAACTCCATCTATAAATACAACAGGGCCATTTTAGTGACACATATAGACTTTCCTCTTATAAGTTAAAGTAACAGATCCAATAACAAAACGTGACGCTTGTTTGCCAATTACTTGTAACTGAACGCCATAATAAACAAGCTAACTCAATTTGTTACGAAACACGAAATATTTGACCGACCGACGTAAACAAATGCAACCACATTAATTAACTAAAAGCAAATGTTTAGAAAATCCCAGCAGGAATTCGGACAGCCAAATGTAACAGTACAATTTTATGCAGATTATGTTAAAGATGCTGTTTCAGAGTTCCGTAAGTATGTTAAACTAAAACGTGTAGTTGTTCAATCGTACGCCTGTTACAAAAAGTAAAGTTTTGTTCGAACAAACAAATATAAAGAAAAATATAGACAGTTATACAGATATGCAGACGAAGTCATAACTAGTGTTAAATAAACTATGTTAATGTAATGTCAATTTAATAAAATTGCTGTAACCAAACAATTCAAACATGTTTGGTATAATGAGTCAGCTAAGATAATAATTGCACGGCCTATACAACAAATAATTATGTATTATAAACATAGCACCCACAACGGATATCTCAACATGCAACAAAAGTAAACAAAACAAAACCTACAGACATTTACAACTGCACTCTCTTGACTATTCTCTCCTAATTTATCAACATATTTTTATTCTGCCAAATATTTTCATATATTATCGGTGATTTGTTATATTGGCAATTAAGATGTCATCGACGCGTACAGATTTATAAGTGGCAATTAGAAGAATATAATATGGACATGAATATTGATCGCAGTGACGACATTTATAAACAGCTCACAATTAGACATCGATACTAACGGTACACACAGATAAATCGTACATGTGGCCATGGCAAACAACCACATTACTTTTCATTAAGGATAGTTATACATAATTAACCTGATTAATACATCTACTAATTTTTATATAAAGTGATTTTGAGAACATTAAAGCTAATTAAAATATACAGTTAGCAGTTTTGTTTAAAAAATACAAAATTAACCGATGCTGTAATATACAATATCTTAAAAAAAAAAAAAAACTTCAACGGAGGATAAACCCAATACCTCAATAATTGTCAGAATTGTCTCCTAACAGTAAGATATCCCTGTGTGATCCAAATTATATTGGTATCTGGTCTGGTGAATGTCTTAAAGCCGGCGAAATGATTATATCAGTTAGAATGACAACAGCATCCAATTAAGACACTGATAGCATCAAGACTAGATGCCTGTTTTCCTTAAGTTTGTGCGATTAGAAGTGGCCCAGGTAAATAAGGACCTCTCTTCAACATGACCGAAAGTCGTATGACTCCTAATATCTAAATCTATAGAATTATCAATTGGCGGATTCTTGATGATAGTACAGATAACGTCAAAAGTAGAAATTATGATTACTGAATGAAAAACCTGCCGATTTCGTTTTTTTTTTTAATTATTATAGAATAACGTTACTTTATTGAGTACTAAATAAAATAGGTATAGTTAAGAACATTATTTATTAAATTATTAGGAAACTGTTTACCTTCTTATGTCGCTGACTGTACCAATATTTTTCATATCGCACTGAAAGAAAATGCTGCTACCTGTCGTCCTATCTCAGTCAATCATATTTTCTTCTTAAAATCTTTTTTTTAAGCTTTTTCATTGTTCTAGTGGTCGCAAACGCTACTGCTGAGCGTAAGGTTCTATTACCAGGTCGGACAAAATATTACTGAGTAGTAGCACGAAGTTTGGAACTGTGTCCGTTTGATGGCAATAGGCTCGCTCCCTATTACATGGACCTTAATAAAAGCATCGGCGAAAAGTGGGTGCACAATAGTACATCTGCCTAATCCTTCGGGTATACAGGCGTGATACTATGTCATATCTCAGACGTCGTTTACAACGCGGGGGATACTGATGGTGTCCTATGGTGGTTAACTTTAGATATCTTTTAAATTTTGAATTTGAAATATCTTCTAACATTACCAACCTGTGTTGTCACTTCTCATTACCAGGTGTAGTAAGTTATGAGTTAAAGATCAAAACTGTATTTATCTAGTGACAAGAAGCCAACCCAACGAGCAATATATCTGGTTTCCCTCCGTAGATTATAACAGTAATGAATAATTCTGAGTGACGTAGGTGATAGGCTGTCAATAGGTCACTAATAATCCTCTACATATTCAAATTTTAAACCCACTACATTACAACTTTACGTAGTTTGGAGTGATGGCGCCAGATATTATATTTATGCCGATTGGATTCCTAATCAACTAGTTGGTTTCAAAAAGTCGATAAATATGTTTTTTTTTTTTATACATTTAACATTATTTAGTGAAAGTTCTGCTTATTTGTACTTGTGTAGGTATTCTGTGGCTTAGTTCAACAAGTATGAAGCTGGTTCAAGTAAACAAATTAAGTAAGTACTTATATGAATGACGAAAACTGGTAGAGTTCTGCGATATTTTAAATTTCTTACCACTTGGTGAACATAACAATGACATCCCGCTAAGTGCCCTCTTATGCTCTGCGTACAAATATTTATACAAAATACCGGCCACAGAGCTTTGTTTACAAATAATCAATGGGAACGAGACGGACGGCCCTATAGTATACACCCACAACTAACGTGACAAAATACTTATTTCATTGAGTAAAACGTTCTGCGGAAACTGCGAACGCCAAACATTGTAAATACGTAGCCCGTTAGGTACTTATTGAAGTTTGCTTTAACATCTAAGTTTAGAAACACGGTTATACTTGAAAATGAGGAGTCTTTATAACACAGACAGACATTAAACCGAAGTTACGGAATGGGATAACTTTAATTTAAATCGCAAAGACACATTTCGACACAAATAAATTTGAAACTTCATAAACGCAAGTAACGTGAATGATGTCAGTTTACATTTGTAAATTTTTCCGGTACCAATAAAACTCCGAGGTACGGTGCGGGTACGGCCCGCGAACCGAGACACCGAACGCGCCAATACTCTGGGGAAAACGTACGCAATAACGCTCAATTTTCAAGAAAACAACCATAACTTAGAGCTCTGCACTCTGTCGTCTGTGTTCCTTTCTTCCGGGCAATTTCTATTACCATATAGACGCGCTACTTTTCAATTCTTTTCCATTAAACTTGGTGCATCGCCGTGCGTTGCGCGGCCCGACTACCCACGTCTCGCTCGCTATTCTCAAAACACATTTATAAAATGCTCTTTACTCGGCCGCGGCGTCGGTCCCCTGCGACTGACATTCTATTGCGAATTTCAAAGTATATTTTCAAATAAGGAAAAGCGCTTGAGATCAATGAAACTTTCATGGGGTTTATGTAGGTAAGTAGTGTTATATATATTTCTAAACGTCATAGCTGCGCATAGAGTTTCAAATACCTATGGCATATCTTGAATTGTGCTAACACATGAAATTCATTAATTTGAAATAATTGTTATATCACTGAAAACACAAAATATTCCATTTTAAAGATACAAGCTTTCTGAGTGGTGGAGAAAAAGCTTTTTGTAATAATATTATTACAATTACAATATAGATTAGATGACAAAAACGCTTGGGATTGAACCACTCTATAGCCTTTCCTTCTTTTAACACACAATTTTGCCATTAATTAATATTTTATTTTATTGACTATTTTGATATTTTAATGTCGATTAAATTTAAATATAACCTCTATGTATTGTAAATGTTAGTGAGATCTAGGCTTAACCATAGATTTAGAATGTAAAAGATGAACAATGACAGCTTGTAGGAGATACCGAAAAATAATATGCATATGTGTTAGTGACTGATATGTTAGATGAAAATAGGGTTGTGTAATTGCATTGTCAATTTAGTATAGTATCGATGGATTAAATCTTACCCTAATGAATAGAGGTATATACGCTACTAATTAAATCCTCTTATTATAAATTAATAAACGGATAAAATCATTTTATTTCTGATAATACAATGAGTATTACAAAATATAATAATAATTTTAAGATGATGTTGTATGCAGTATACAGATAAGTATAGTACAAAGATTTAACCTTGTGCTGTCCACTAGTCACAGTTTTGTGCACTGGTAATGATAAAGTAATGTATGATATTACCATAGCTAGTTCCCTTAGGCCCGATTATTTAATAATCAGATAAAAATCTATCGACTTTTTATCGATATTCGTGAAGTTATTTCTACAGTCAACCCTAGCGTAAACATACATTTTAATATTTACACGAAATATTATTTATTTCTTGTTTTATCTACAAAATATTACCACATATCGGAAGAAAATCTAATATACTATGGTAAAATTTGTTTTCTCGGCGAATTAATACTAGTACGTACACAAAATATGGTTTCATAACGTACGATGAAAAAATCACATTTACCGGTGAAACGTGTAATTATTTGGATTATTTCTCTATGTCACGTTACAATTAGCAAAAGAACATGACATTATGACTGCCTAAATATCACTTATCGCCAATAATTGCACGATTATTTTATAAATTAATAAAATATATTTGACACTAAAGCAAGGGTAAAGAGAGGTAACGATCCTTTAAAAAAAAATTGTATCATATTGACATTGACCTCTGTCTCTTTCTTTCTCGGGTAGTGTTCATATTAAAATGATATCTCTTTTCCACGCTTTGTTGGTCTTTTAGCGTAAGCGAAGTCTATGGTCTGAACGGTCTTAATTTATTAATTCTCACGATGACAGATCCATGCTTGCCCTCTGTTGCGCCAGGTCAGCTCAAATAGCCATGGCACTTACTTCAAAAGGCCATACCACCCTTTATTCGAATTTCGAATTCGCTCACATGAATCCTTACTATAATCTGTCTGTAGTTTAAAATAGACCGTGACCCCTGAGTTTGTTTCGGCGTTTCTTCTCAGGGATAGTCATAGGAAATGCCGACGCCATCTAGTTTAAAAAAGACGTGTATAAGTGATTGAAAAATCCTAATCGCAAAATAAATAATTTCATTTCATAGATATTGCCGTACCTAGATGAACGGCTACATGCGCAGTGAAGTATGCATAAATAATAATCATATTCTTTGACATAATCATCAAATCTTCTGAGATGATATATCACTACGAGTTTTTACTTCACCATTACAAATTCATTTTTAACAAAAACATATTACAAATCTAACATATCTCTTGTTCAAATAGTTTTGTTTATTATTAAATGCAAATTTAATACCTTATTTCCACGCCAACAAACTTCGAACATTTACAAATACTTAAATAAATAAACAAAATTACGACGGAGTAATAAACACCTGCGACAAGTAACTTCTGCTCAGCTGCAAATTCATCAAAATAATTGAACATTTCAAAGAATTATGACGTCGACGATATCTTAAACCAAGCAGATGCTATACAAACGAAAGGCTTAACTCCGACCTAACAATTTGTCACAATAATAAATTTCATAACCAAAACACGGCAACAATGAGCGACTGTATTTGTGTTTTACAAAACCAAACAAGCATTCTTCCTAACAAAGACATCTCTATCGGTAGCAGTCCTGAATTATCTGTCATGTTTCACAAATAAATAAGAGCTATTTTATATCACAATGGAAACACACCATCTTCTGTTGGGCGCTTGATTTGAAACCATTGAGAAAAAAATCTATTTATCAAACAAGAGATGGGCTCCACGAGATAAATCTGGTCGAGTCTATTATTACCCCTTTTCAATCTGTTCCGGGATTTCTATGTACAGCTAAATCAACCCCGAAGCGATCATATTCTATTACAGCTTCTATAGTAAGTTATCATTGTAATGGAAAACTCGCGTTTCTATTTTATTAGTATCGGGTTTGAACTTTTGCAAGGATTTAATTACCATTTGTGTTACTTTTTGAACTTCAATGTGAAAGGATTTTTAGGTACATAACACAACTTCATTTATTGTTCATAGCACGTTTAAGATGAGTTCTATTTTTATTTGTGACAATCTCACTGTCTGCGAAGTATACACAGTGCGATAACGTCACATCAACCAAGTAACTCATGTCCACGGACCGCAGGACTTTCGCGAGTCCACCGCGCACGAACTCAGCCTCACGATCGAACACCATGATCGAAATACGTGTACGACCAGCCTGTATTACCATAAACGATTTACCGTATGACGACTCTTTTAGTTCGCGTGGAATATGAATTCGTTCGTGTATTACACGAAATTGAATACATTGTCGAAAACAAGACTAACATGTGCTCGAAATTATAAAGATGCATTGTTCTCTTACCTTCTTAAAATGAAAGCATAAGTTACATACTGTCTTCAGCCATGTTCCATATAAGCACGACAAACGTAATCGCATACGTAGGTACCTATGTCGGTCAAATGAGCAACTGCCATTATTACAAAAGGTACAGGCACACAAAAAATCACACATTTTCTTTACTTAGTACTTTTTAAAGTATAGTCTAACTTTAGTAGAACACTCTTTCTATGCTTCTAAATAATGAGTATGATGTAGTACAAGTATAACAGTTAGTTTATCTGATAGAACATGGCAGACCCGACATAATGACCCCATTTAATGGGCATATGATGTATTATATCGATTTAATCGTAGATGCTCTTTGTTATCATTGAAATTAAACGTGATGTAAAGCGATCCGTCATTGTGTTGGGTGCGCGATAATCGCGGGTGACATAAGTAGAGTCGCGGCGGGGGCACGCATCATTTGCCGGCCGTCCGGTCCGATTAACTTCCGCGCGTTGACACGGGTGTCGGTCAGACCGTGTGTAATTACGAATTGGGCTTCGGTGAGCATCGCCTTAACGACTCCTACTGCAAGCTACTCTGACATTTAAATTCCGCTTATAAGTTTAACAGGGCCATTTAACATTAATCACGACTGGAGTGAAATAAGTTAATAGATCGATTTATGTTTTCAGGTACAGCATAATTAGGAAATCACGTTCTAGTGATCAAATATGACGAAGTTTCAAAGAATATTTATGGACATTATGATAATAAAGCACAAATTGTCTTATGAATCGATTTATTAAAATATTCCTTGCAAACCAATGTCTAATCCCACATTTCCATAAATAACTAATCAATCCTTTTCAAACCCAACAGAGAAAGCAAAAAAAGAATCCCTAAACCAATAAACACTTACTTGCCGTTGCATATAACAAATGTGATGGACTCCCGCGGCGATCAAATAACATCGAAAGAGGTCGGACATTTAATTTTAGTTTTATAATAAAGGACATATTGTGTTAGATAAAGGATGGGTTGTAATAGTGTCGCGTCATCCACATTAGTAATGCGCCTGCTGGCGGGGCGCCCGCGCCCGCGCCTTGTCACACGACAGCGTCAAACGCACTATCCTGTATAGACTCCATACTATTGATAAAAATGACAAAATAAATAAATTTAAAGAAGTCTCCGACTCGGCCGCACTCGAAAATATTTATTCAAATAAGTCGCCATCAAGCCGACCGTAAAAGCACGCCGAGGGTTGAGGGGCTAGCAGTTTTATTAATATTAAACGAACGCTTCAGTTGACACAAATTGGCGATAACCGAAGTGAGTATGTCATAAAATTTTTGTTTCCTTTTATGTTTATTATTTGTATCTCTTGAAATAAGAATGTTAAAATGTTGACCGGAGTTTATTATTGTTGTAAAATTAATAAATGTAGAAGAAATAACCCTGGAATAGGCTGAAAACTTTCGATCGAAAGGTAACAGTAAATCGATCTTTGTGAGAGAACAATCGGACGCGCGTCGTCCTGAGTAGGGCTTTGCCACGCCAATATTATTATCGCGCCATAAAACAATAAAGTTAAGTGCCCTAGCTCGCGCCATGCGCCAGCGCGGCTTTCAATTCTTCGCTAAGGTTTAAACGAACTTGCACTCGATCCGTACCCGCATTGAATTATTTAAGAAGACATGAGGTATTTACTATTACAGAAAGTCATGAGGATATATAATCAGCAGTATTTCTTACAAAGTATAACCACAATTTAGTAAAAGATATACTCTCTGTGAACAAGGGATATAAATTGAATACGACTTTCAAGTAACAGTTCCAAATAAAGGAGGATAATATTTTATTGTTAACATCTGACTTTATTCCCTCAAACTGCGTCGTTTCAACGAATTCACGCGCTCGACCAACAACAAAGCAGTTAATTAACCCGTAATTTATATAAATGGGCTCAGTCGCAATTCAGACAACAAATTAATTGTGATAGAAGATCTTTTTGGACGATACAAGTAGTTACAGAAAAAAGGAGTCACGAAATTGAAATAAGGTTAGAAAAAAATCTTGATGAGATTGTCTGGCATACCCTTGACAGTCAGCTTCGATAGCATCATTGCTAACTGGCTGATATTTCCACTACGTTATGAGCGATTGCCATGAGATAGCTCATACCGACACAAGAAGATTAATGAAGTGGCCAACTATGTAAAATGTTCAAGAGCAGAGTGATGTCCTTACCACGTAGCTGCAGCTCCTAGAAATTTAGAATTCAGTCAAATAGAGCATTTCTCTCCCAATTTAGAGGAGTTCGGGAGGAGTGGAGGTCCATACAGCGAACTCATCTATAAAAAGTTGGTCGACAGCGCATGGCTCGCCTGGCGATAGCTAATGTGTAATTTTTTTTCACACTACGAACTAATTTACAAAATGTAAATTGCGATAGTCAATCGTTCAAATTAAGTAATTTCTGGAAATGGTGACAATCACTCGGCTTCTAAAATGGATAGGTTAGAACAATGAGCGTGGCCAATTAAAGGAGGCGACAGGACACGAACTTCGTGTCGACACTTCGCCGAAGTTGACAGTTTATTTCATGAGCGCTATAATTTTCAATTATATTTCAAAACATACTGGCGAGGTTCCGGTATTCTCGATTGTAAGCAGAAATGTCATCATCCCACGCCAGAAAATGTTGGGTTTTGCCTGGAGTAAACATTTTTATTGGGCTTTTTTATAACATAATTTTTTCTGTACTCTTTTGTGTATCCCTTATAAGCGAAGAGATTTTATGAAGCATATATTATACACATGTAGATATTTTGAGTTATTTATAAGGCATTTTTGTATTATTTGCCTTTCATATCACATGCAATTTTTTATAATGTAATAATATTTCTCTCCGCCTACCACATCGGGTCTACTCGAACTGACTAGTTTAAGTCGTCAGTGCTTAATTAACTGTTTTGACAGAGCTTAGAGATGTCTACATCTAGACCAAGTTGATTGGTGTTTTTAGAGACTGCTTTCTATTTATTAGTTTTCAATACGATAAGTAATCATGGAGCTCCGGTTAATCGAATGATTTAAGACTCATGTAAAAGTAACTACAAAACCGCAATTAGGTGGTAGCCAGTGGCATTCAATATTGTCTCTCGATATGAAAGTGTGAGCTTTATTGACAAAAATTGTGAGGTTCTTCACCTCAAATTGGCGAATATACGAAACGATGCGCGGGCGTCGCGAAGTCCCGCTGTGAGCGCCCCAGCCTCAGGACTCGCCAGTTTAATTTATCGCGAACAATCACATTACCATATCACTAATATAATGCGGTCGAATCTGAGTATGGGCCTTAAACGGTTTCTCGATTCCTTTGTTGTCGAAAATTTATGAATTCTGTAAACGCGTTCGTATCACGCCTGGAGTCGCAGCCCGTAGCTGGAATACTTTATAAGCATTGTTTTACAATCGTCTTACAAGGGATTTACACGGAACTGACAATATAGTGAGATATTGGCACGCGCTCAGTTTCCCCAGCTCAGCTGCTATTATTCCGCGAATGTTTTTCAAATATTCCAAAGGTAATAGAATAAGAATACAATTCTCAGTATTATAAAACAAAAGGATTGTTGTTTTTTATAGTTCTAAACGTCTAAGCTCATTTATATCGAATATCCGGAAGTCTACTTCTAAAGCTGAGATTGCCTCATTGGTCACAAGCGCGACTGCTGAGCGTGAGGTCCTGGGTTCAATTCCCGGGTCGGGCAAAGTGTTACTGGGTTTTTCTGTATGGAAATTCTCAATAGCAACACGGAGTCTGAGCCCGGTAGATGGCAATAGGCTCGCCCCCTATTACATGGGACTCAATAACAGCATCGGCGAAATGTGGGTATACAATAGTACACCTCTGCCTAACCTTTCGGGGAATACAGGCGTGATGCTATAATATGTTTATGTTATTATGTTACTTCTAAAGCTTTCTGAACTTGTGTAAGCTTCAATAATGGCTTATATTGCTTCATAGTTTGAGTAACTTGTGTGAGTGAATAGGGAATGGGGAAAAATGTAGGCTACCCCTTCGGATTATGATAAATGTTTTCAAAGATCCAAGGAATTAATCTGGTGCAATTCTGAATCCTGGACTATTTTTAAAACTCATCTAACCGAGAAACTCGACTACACTTTGGCTTACTTGTCACACAACCGAGCTTACAACGAGTTGTGAAAACAATGTCTTGTTTTGAGTCAAATATAATGTAAAACGTTTGCCAACCGTTATATATATTTATTAATTCATAGTTTTGGTTTGTGAGACTCCAATAAAAATCTCACACCAGACATGGATGCCTATTTTACAACTGTAAACGATAGCATGTTAGCTGAGTAAAACAAATGGATCATAGCGCTCCATGAGTCTCCCTACCAGCTTATTATTAATAGTAAGAACCCATCATATTAAAGTAATATTCAAATCGAGTCCCAACAAAAGAATCCCATCCCGTAGCTCGGGTTTCAAAGAATGCGTGTTGCATGGGTAACACAATACGCACCCAACGCGTATGGGCTGGGAGCTAGGGAACCTCTATGTACGTAAATTGATGTAACAATACACTAGTTTTTTCACCCAGTTCCCGCTTACATTACAATCTGGTTACCCCTTTATACGGGCAAAATAATTTATCTACGTATTCCTATATGAAGTTATAAGTATGCTATAGCAAATACATCGTAAATATACACGGTGACGAGTTATTTTTACATAATTTATTGTTTTTTTATAACTTAGGTATATTCAATACAGTTCAAAACTACCACACCCTCTACTGCTCAAGACATTATATAGTTGAACCAAAGGTATCTACCAAAAACTAAGGACAGAGACATCACGCTGGGCCAACGAATGGTAATGAGCATCAACCTTCCCTGAGTAGAACACTAAAAACACATTCCCGAATATTATTTTTAGAATAAAAAGAATAGAATAAAAAAACATAAATGGTTCCTTTATTTTTTTAATCTATGCAAACGAACCTACTTAAAAAGCATTTATTATTAGTATGGATCTTGCACAATATGGGTCCGGGCTATTGTGAATCACCCAACAGTGGGGAGCTGCGATAGAGCCAATGAATAACATAGCGTTTAAATAGAATAACACGATTCATTGCGGCTTGAGCAAGCCATGATTGACACGTGATCCGAGTACCGTGGATTGAATGGCTCATTCAATTTGGTGACTTTTTAGGGTTCAGTAATTTTTTTTTTATATGATCACTATTAATTTTTACGAGGGCTCTTGCATAGTGAAACGAAAAGTCATTGAGCAGGGTTCATGGTGAAGCTGACTAGTCAGTTGGTCTATCCTGTTAGTATTTTCTATACTCAAGTACCTACTTACGAAATATAATATAGGCATGTATATACGTAGAATGAAGAAATGGAACCACAATATGGGACCAACAAGTATAAGCTAAAGTAATTACAAAATACGTGAGTTTTACAAAGTGAATCCTAAACGAGTTGCATTGCAGAAAAGGATGGGCACTACAAATAATCAGTTGTGTCCTTCTTGGAAGTGTGCCTTCAGAGCGATTTGATTCGATTGGCGCTGTAACAAATTCAAACAAACCATATCTTTCATCTCTCCTATCATTTGCTAGCTGCTATCAGCATGAATTTACTGTTGAGAATCGAGGGATAATATTATTCCTCAACGACGGAACCTCACAGTTGACAAAATATTTCGCTTTACTGACTTTTTATACAGGTATTTTTATCACCCCATTGTGGGATAAAGATTAGTCCGCAGCAACGCGGAAAATATTTAATAGACAGTTAATATTACAATGCTATCGGGTTTAACGTATGAATTGTGCACTTTTTACAGATCCGGACACCCAAGTTAATAAAAATGATTAAGTTATTGTTATTTTTCTAATAAAAGACCATACAAAACTGTACTCATACAATAAGTTTGATGTTAGTCTACGTTTTAAAGCTGTTGCACTGCACCATAAATTTAAATCAGGTTTTTATAATTTTGTTAAATGTTCTTTTTCGCACCATTCTTTAACGCAATTTATGATTAATAGCAAATATATACCTTAAAATTTGTATCTTAATAGGGTAACTTTTTTATATTCTGTTTTGTCTAAGTGGTAATGTGTGAGAGCAAAATAATTTGCATTTTTTTATCAATACAAATAAAAGATGGATGCAAAGGTACAATCAAATGATACAAATATTTATTTTTAAATCGATAAGATATTTTTGTGACGCTAACCAAATCGCAAATGCGTAAAGATAAAGATTCGGAGGGTATGCCGAAAACCCCGGCCCATTTCGCAGGCGAATGGTAAAAATGCGGTAGCCGGGCCTAAAAAACGTAAAGGGACCACCATGTAAATTATTTCACTGCCTGGCCAACTTGAATTATCGTACTCGAGTCGCAATAAAACTCCGACACCGAGGTTTTATCAGGAATGAAGGAACATGTTGCCATATTTCATTAGGCCAACGGCAACGGTCCGCTTGTGTATGGGCGCAAAAATATTATATTAATCTCCCAAGTTACGGCGTTTGCATCATTGTGTCCCTTGTACAGTTGATATTTATTGTGTTCGTGGAAGGAGTAGGCGCGACAGTCCCTTCCTGGCACAGTGTTGCAAAATTTGTCACCGTTTCTGTTTATTCATCATAAGTAACAATATCAAACACCATTGCCTCGTTTGCATTAATTTAAATAATAATATAATTTGCCTGTTTTTAGAATAAATTGTACATAAAATTGATAGTGAAATCAGTTTTTTACAATCAAATTTTATTCACTGCTTCCATTTTAATGAATTTTGTATAATTTTCTCTTAAATTCTATTATAATTATCTAATGTTTAAAATATTATTTTTTAAATATCATATTTAGATTCACGAAAAAGATAAAATAAAACATAAATTCAATAAAACCATAGATATAAAAATAAATAAACATTTTAGCGAGTCTGAAAAAAATGTCAACTGTACAAGCTCGCCGTACATTAAGGCTAAGAATTTAATCACATGAGTCAACATAGTGGCCGGTATGCCGATGATATCTAGAGACGTTCATTGGCGGCACACAAGCCGAACAAATTGAAAAGGTTGTGTGCGAACACAATAAATGCTACAATTGAAATTTCTAAGATGCCTACTAACGTTTTCTTGGTAGAAGCACGTATTTCTCAACAGGGGATGTCACGCTGCCCGGGTCTTAAATAAAAATGCGAAGTAAAAACGTTTTTCACACCTTATAATTGTACCACAAATTGTGCTATATTAGAGACGAACGTGACTCACAATTCACAAAAAATCTTAGATGTGAGCAAAGGTATTAATTTGTATAAAAATCGAGCAAGAATTTCTTAAAGAGACAATACTTCAAATAAAACTGTAAGCATAAAAAGATAAAAGACTGCCATACGTGAGCCAAACCTTTGTCTAAGCTTTCTATCAGACAATAGAATGGTGAAGTTCGTATCACATAGCGATAACCGACGAATGTCACTTATCAATGAGTCACTCAATCATTCATCAATCATTAGTCAGCGTCTACAGCTAACCTTTCGTAGTAGACAATGGTAAATCTTATCAAAAAATTTGTTACTGATCATGGTGTACCAGTACGTAAAGATATGTAACGTTTTTCTATTAATTAGACAAATGAATGAGACACTGTTTCTCATTTTTGGTCTAGTTCTTTATAGATGGAGCTGTTCTCAAATGTTAGCTTAAATTTTTATAGGTTACCACATAATTAAGTAAACTTATACAAATAGTACGTCCCTTTCCCTTACTTTTTGAAAGGGAAAAAGTAAGCATATATACCACTCAATTCTAATTTACATTTCTCCAATAACTTATACTAATATTATATCTACCTCGATACCGGTCTAATTGAATGGGTCGCAATTAGCAGATGCTCGGCGTTCACCATTAGTCAAGGGTGACACGGCATAGAGTGCGATAGTGAGGGGCGCAGATGTAGCCGGCGATTGTTTGCAAATAACAAAGTGAGCGCTTGGTTCCGCAACAGTTTCTAATTGTGCCACGACAATGCGTAATCTAACCGGTCCCATTCGATAGCACGTCGTGCGTCTTTGGAGTAGGACAAAGGGATATAGAGTGGATAGGCGTGAACGCAGTCTTTTTTTTTGTATATATTACCTTAAATCTAGCTTTTTAGAATATTACAGTGGTATCTTATATAAATACAAAATCAAACTAAATGTATTTTCAAACGGCTAGATAAAGAACAAATGACTAAAAAACTTGAACGGAAACAAAATAACCACGATTTTATGCAACGAAAGAAATACAATAATTTATGAATACTTGTATAGGTAAATCCCTGACAGCAAATAATGCCGGTTCTAATTTATAATTGTAAAATAATAAATCGAGTCAACTCCACGACACTTATGTTCTGCACCCCGTGGGTCCTGAATCGCCAGGTGCCGTAGCGAACAAATAAACCCACGTTGGCTCTCTCGCGCGCCAAATTGCCCGTGTCGCGATCTGACGCACTACTAAGGGTTCCGTTCACGTGTAAAATCTCTTCAATTTACACGCTACAATTTAACCCGTCAGGGGTTAACACCCGGTAACGTAACACTCCTAATGTTTAATGTGCGCATTAAGTTTTATTTTCTACATTATTCGTAAATAGGATTAAGTAAGGCCGCGACTCGTTGCACAAATCACCTGCAGTTAATATACTATCTACATTACGATCGTTCGTAAAGTTGTGAAATTATTTTGAGGACACTATTTGTTTTTGCTTACCACAACTCAGAATTAATAATTGCTAATGTTGATTACCTGAAACAAAAACAAAAGTCATTAGTCATTAATGTTAATAGGAATACCAACTTTTGTGAATGTACACAAATAAGTTACTTTGATAAATACTGTGAGTAAGTACTTAACCCTAATTCTACGTCATTTCCGTTTTCGTGTATCCAGAGGCCCCGACCGTACCCCAGACAGGACGTTAATTAGAAAATTATGTGGGAAATTATTAATAGGTCCGCCGTGTACCCGATTAGATAACAAACTAGTCCATTAGTCGACAAGGATAAAGTCTCGATGAGACCGGAATCGAAGGGATGTGAAAGCTGTGGCTATTATATTAAGGTCTATATTATATTTGATGAGGCCAATTCAAAAAGTCCTTGGTGCATCGGAGGCGAGATAAAGCGGTAGCGAACAATACGTTGTGCGTCGGTCGCCGTCGGTCTGGGGGCGGGTTTGACGCGTGGTTGAGGAATGATCAACCGCGTGGAAATGACGACTTAATGGATTATATGTGTCCGCCGACACCAAGATAAGTGTCGCCCCGGTATCGGGCCTGTCACCGGAGATTAGGTACCGAAATTACAAAAATTAATAACATAATGGAAATCGACTACGGAATGATTTTACACACCAATGATCTCGGTCGGTAAAACGAAATAAGGGCGATGGTCTACATGTTATTGAGCATGTTCGACCTTATTCTCAGAAGTCACTTGTGTCCTATAAGCATAGGTAAGCACACTTCCATATTATAAAGGGTTAAGTACTATGTTATGCTGGTATAACTCGCGATTTTATGCATATTCTGGTTAACACACTGACTTTTGCTATACTTAATTATTCTAATTCTCATTAGTTTATGTCAGAGATGATACCAGTTCTAAAATATTACAATACTTAAGGCTTTTTGTAGATACAATTAAGATGTCAATATTAAAGCTGAATCATAAGCTAGTAACCTACATCAAAATCACTGTGTGCCCACGCGAACAATTGAACAGCCGGACGGTTGCGTGTCGACATGAAACACAATAAATTGAAAACAGAATTTTTATTATAACGGCTGATGGCAACCCTCGAAATATACATTTAATAACGCCACAATAACCAACGATTTACCGCCAATCTGTTCTTTTATAAACATAGGACGAGAAACGCCTCGCCACTCGTGATAAAAAGTCTAAGGAGAGATCTCCCGCTGGCCTTTTGTAGTAAATGTCTCTAGGCGCGATCTGGACAAACTACCCGTGGGACTCAGTGTGAAATATCGAGGCTGTGTCACAGTGGGACGGACGCGATTCCTATTACAAAGCCATTTACGCTGTTTACATAAAGGAGGTGAGACGTGAATTCTATGGTCCCGACTGGTGCGATTGCAAATTTTCCGCTTCTCGCGTGTCAAAGGAGATAATTTATTGCAATTGAGATATAGCAGGCGCCTCGGGATCGGGGCCACAACACCTCGCATAAATAGTGCCGCGCGACGGACGCGCCACGTCCTCCTATCATCCCGACACCAAATAAAATTATGATCATGACCATTTATTACACGAGATTAAGTAGAATATTTATCGTGAACTAGACTACGACTATATTTTCATGACTTTGGAATAAAACATTCAGTCAGTAGAGACACTCTTTTTATAGTTTCCTAACAAAAAAATTACTTGATCGGTTCTGAAATGTTTTTTAGAACAAAAGATATAATAATAAAGTACCTATACGTTTTGGAAGTTATCGGTACTCAGATAATACTTTATTGTTGTTTAAGTGATTTACTCGCTGTTGAAGAAAATTCAGAGCACGTTCGTTAAATTTTTTGCTCAAGAGCAGGTGAGAATGGCCGCAACAATTAGCAACCAAGCGGACACAATAGAAACAGATGCGTCAGGCCTACTTATGTATATGGCCAAACCATACAATTTAAGTGGTATTTTATTGTAATTTAATGGCACAGATATTCGAACTTTGGAAAAAATGAGAATCAGTTCGTAATGATACGTAAGAAATAAAGCATTTAAGTTGTTGATATAAATCATAAAAGTAATCGAATATTAGTCCAGACACAATTTATTAAATCAAACGGCGTCGATCAAATTGGCGGCTACATAAAATGCATAATATGCAGATGTTTAATTTGATGAGAGGTTTGGGGCTGAACGGTGAGAATTATATCAAAACAGTTTAACTGAATTAAAGAGTGATTAGATTGAAGATATCTGGAAGAGCAATTTCATTCGCCAAATAATATGCAATGGAATCAAAGTCCTCGCGTGCAAACCAAGAAACCTTTTATAAGAAAATTAAATCAATGGCATTTCCTACCATTTTAGAAAATACGGCAGCATTATCTGACGTGTTAGATCCCTAGGCGCCAAAATATGTCAAATATATGTTTTTTGCATGTCACAAAATTATCTTACAATTTAAATAAAGTAGGCAAGTACTTTAGTTTATTTGCCCATGAGTTTAAAAACGTATTTCATTATATTTAAGTCTAAGTGTGTTAAAACGCGGAAAAATAATTCACACTATTATAAATGCGAAAGGAACTCTGTGCCTTCATCACGGCTAAGGCACTGAACTGATGGTATTGAAATTATACAAAGAGATGGAGACCTGGAACCTGGAGAAGGATAAAGGCTTAATTTTAATATTGGAAGAAAACCCTTTATAGATAATGAATACAAAATATACGCAGACGAAGTCGCGCGCAACAGCTAGTCTATTATAAAACTGAAATATATCGTCATCTGTTAGCCAGACTCGTCATACGCATGTTATTTTTATGTTATAGTAATTTAAATTCAAATGAGAAAATTTATAGAAGCTTTCACGTAGGAAAATTTAATGGCAATATTGTTTAAAAACAAAATCATCAATTAAATTGTCAATAACTATATTACTATCCACAAGAAAAATAAATTATTAAAAAAACATTAACGAGATCTACAAAAAAAACTCAGACAGTGGCTTGACCATAAATACCTACCATTAATTTCATTAGCGATAGTGAGTAAACAAAATGTCAACAGTCATCAAATGTCTGCAATACAATTCTATCAACGGGAGTGTTAACAAGCAGCGACTGTGGCAGTGCGCCCGCGCACTACCTGGCCAGCTGCCTCGAGCCCCCACCAAACTATGCGCGTCTTGCCCCGCTACCATCCCTCTGTCTTGCTCACACACACCGTATCGAAGCTTGCTCGAACACCACAAAAAGCGGTTTCGTTCTATGGTGTTGTGTGCAACATGTGTCTGTGTGCGTTCAGTGTATTTTTCTGACAAGCTTCGGGGCAAAACCGATAAAGCCAAACGCGAAACAATCTCGAAGGCGCTTAATGCGTTCTAGTACTAGGCGTGAATTTACCTGTTGGAACGCGTGAACCGGCGCGGCCTTGTGCGCGAGCGCACCGCAGGTTCGACTGCGACTCAGTTCCACCCCAGACCCCTGCGCGGTCGCTCGCGTCACGTGCACCACGACTCAGTACGCTGCGGACGTACGATCCTGTCCAATTAGTGTTCTCGCGAGAAACGAGTTAAGTGGCCGGTTCGACTAGTGAAGTTCTCGAGGCGCGAGGCGAAACAAAATGAACTAGTGCGTTGATGATACGATGTTTATGTGGAGTTTTAGTGCGAAACGATGACAAATAATAATATGTAATATAAAGTGATAATAGTGAAAACAAAACAATGTACCTCACACGGTTTACGTGCGCCTTGTTGGTGCTAAGCACCGCTTTAACTGTAAGAGGTGCATCTTTATCGGCGGGTACACGGTACCAGGCTCCCGATGAATGTGGATGGATGACGGATTACGACGGTTCCGGAGTGGCATTACAGTGTAGACTTAGAACTATAAACAGCGAATTGGAGAACACCAATTTCAGTGCAATTCAACCACATCCAACAGTCAGGCTGCGTCTCGAATGCAGTGACGCGCTGTTCTTCCAAAGCTCTCTCGCTCCGGGTAGTTTCCGCCAGTTAATTGAACTACGCGAGCTAACCATTGAGTATTGCAAGATTGGAAACCTTTCCGATAGCGCATTCACAGGTTTGCGTGAATTAAGAAATCTGACGATAAGGACACACAATACAGACTGGTCTACAATGTCACTGGAAATAACTCCTAGCGCTTTTTCTAGAGATGTACAAAACTTGGAACGGTTGGATCTTAGTGAAAACAACATGTTAGTGTTCCCAGAAGGAGCACTGTGCACGTTAAGGAACCTAGAATATTTGAATATGACTGGTAATAGGATGAGAGACATAAGTCATTTTCAATTCTCTTCAGCACATCGCCATCCGACGGAAAAATGCGGAGACAATCTACTAGTTTTGGATCTCTCTCGCAATGTTATAGATACCTTGCCACCAAATCTTCTCTCAGGATTAAGAAGGCTACAAAAATTATATTTTCAAGGCAATGGACTAAATTCAATCGCTGATAGAGCTTTAGAAGGACTTATCTCATTAACTACCATAAGATTTTCCGATAATCAACTCACAAGCTTGCCTCCAGAACTATTTAGCGATACAAAAGAATTGAAAGAAATATATCTAAACAACAACACTATAACGGTCCTCGCACCGGGACTGTTTAGCGATCTAACTCAACTTTTGGTGTTAGATCTGTCTTTTAACGAATTAACCTCCGACTGGATAAATACTTCTACTTTTTCTGGGCTTAAAAGACTGGTGTACTTGGATTTTTCACACAATCGCGTGTCAAAGATGGAAATAGCGCTATTCAGAGATTTGCATAACCTGCAAATATTAAAAATGCAGGATAATTTTATTGAACACATCCCAGAAAATGTATTCAGTTCGCTGAGCAATCTACACACATTAACATTATCAAACAATAGACTAACCAACATAGAGAGCTATGCTTTTATGGGCTTGCAAGTACTATCTGTTTTGTCTATAGACAGTAATCGCATATCCAAAATACACCCACATGCATTACGGAATTGTTCTTCGTTGCAAGACTTGCACATAAATGGAAACAGGCTTGATGAAGTGCCTCTTGCCTTAAAAGAGATACCTCAACTGAAGACTCTTGATTTGGGAGAAAATTTGATAGTCAGTATAGAAAATGCATCATTTATGACAATGGAACAAATGTATGGACTCAGATTAACTGAAAATAATATTGGAAATATCAGCAAAGGCGTTTTCGATAAAATGACTTCCTTAAAAATTTTAAACTTATCAAGAAATAAAATTCACAAGATCGAAGCTGGCGCATTTGATGCAAACATCAATTTGCAAGCAATAAGACTAGATGGAAATTACTTGACAGACATCGGTGGACTTTTCGCAAAATTGCCCAACTTGGTATGGTTGAACATTTCTGATAACCGATTGGAATGGTTCGACTATGCAATGATCCCAACTGGATTGCAGTGGCTGGATATTCACGCTAACAGGATCGCTGAACTTGGAAATTACTTTGAGATTGAATCGCAGCTATCTCTCAGTACTTTCGACGCCAGCTCTAATAAGTTAACAGAAATAACAGGCAGTGCGATCCCAAATTCTGTTGAAATGTTATATTTGAACGACAATCTTATCTCCAAAGTACAGTCGTACACTTTCTTCAAAAAACCTAATTTGACTCGAGTCGACTTGTATGGAAATAAAATTACAAGTTTAGACCCAAATTCTTTGAGAATATCTGCCGTACCACAGGATAAAACAGTGCCAGAATTTTTCATAGGCGGCAACCCGTTGGAATGTGATTGCACGATGGATTGGTTACAAAAGATAAACACTGGAAACAGAGCTAGAACACAGCCAAAGTTAATGGATTTAGACAGCATAAACTGCAAACTTTTGTATAGTCGTGGTAATGGTCAAGTAGCTTTGATTGAAGCCGCGCCTCACCAGTTCTTGTGTAAATATGAATCTCATTGCCACGCATTATGTCATTGTTGTGATTTTGATGCCTGCGACTGTGAAATGACTTGCCCCAACAACTGCACTTGCTACCACGATCCGTCATGGTCGGCAAATGTTGTCGACTGCGCCAATTCTGGTTACGTAAATATGTTGCCCGAAAAAATACCTATGGAAGCCACAGAGCTGTATCTCGATGGTAACGATATCAAAGTGTTACCAAGCCACGCTTTTATCGGCCGTAAAAAGTTAAAGATTTTGTACCTAAATGCATCAAGTATTGAGACGGTTCACAATAGAACATTTAATGGTTTGAAAGAATTGGAAGTTCTTCACTTAGACTACAACAGCATTGCGACTATAGAAGGGCAGGAATTTGATGGCTTAGACAACTTACGTGAATTACACATAAATAATAACAAGATTAAACACATAGGCAAAGAAATGTTCAATCACATGGCACGCCTGAAAGTATTACACTTGCATAATAATAGACTAGTTACGTTGACAGTGTGGCAAATCAATCCTGCAATAACGGAAATTACACTTTCATTTAATCCTTGGTCATGTGACTGCGAATATACTGAAATGTTTCGTGAATGGACAAAGAGAGTAAATTCAATAACGGATTTGTCAGATATCAAATGCATTTATTCGAAAGGGAATACGACTGAATTGATGATTTATAACGAAAGCATATTTACTGATTCGGATACTGGATTTAAAATTGCAAGTGAAAATGGAACACTCTGTACCGGACTGCCTAGTATCAACAATAGTATCAACGGGAATTTGACTGCCACTCGCACAATAATCACTAACGAAGAAGTGCAAGATTACATACCACTCCTAGTTGCCACTCTAGGGTGCTTTTTATTTGTGTCGCTGGTGAGCATGATTATTTTTATATTCAGACAAGAAATGAGAGTATGGTTCCATTCCAAGTTCGGTGTGAGACTATTTTATAGAGCGAGTGATAGAGAAGACTCAGAGAAAATGTACGACGCATTTTTGTGCTACAGTTCCAAAGATGAAGTTTGGGTCACTGAGGAACTAGCATCCATGTTGGAGCGCGGTGACCCTTCTTACAAACTTTGCCTACATTACCGCGACTTATCCGCCCACGTGACTGAGAAGATAAGACAAGCTGTAGAATCTTCGCGTCGTACAATCATGGTGCTCAGTGAAAACTTTCTAAGATGTGAGTGGGTGCGTTACGAATTAAAATCGGCTCTCCACCAGGTGCTGAGGGACCGGCGAAAAAGACTGATTGTAGTGTTATTAGGTCAAGTGCCTCAAAAGGATCTCGATCCTGACATAAGACTGTATTTGAAAACGAATAAATGTCTGCACGTAGATGATAGACTATTTTGGGAAAAGCTGAAATTTGCGTTGCCCGATGTGCGTAGTAATCAACGGTGTCGCGGAGTTCCGAGCCCTGTGGTTAGCGGCGGCTTGCCCATGCACCGACACCACCATGCGAGGAATCACTTGGGCATGCTGCCGCAGCCGCCGGTGCACGGCGCACACCCAGTGCTCCCTCCACACCCTTCTCATACATCTCATCAAGTGCCTCCTCGTGCATCTCCCCGCACTATGTCCGTCCATGTGTAGTGTAAATGAACTGTTTAAATCTGACTGTCAGTGAACAAAGTGTTTTTTAATGCGAATTGAGTGATTTAAGACATTGAAAATGAAGTGACCGTTTTGTTTTATAATTGTGATGGCTAGTCGGTTAGCGTTATGTACTGTATATAATTTAAAATACCTGTAGTCATAGTAGTGTAAATACGCCTAATTTTGTATATGTTTAGGTATTAAGCTTACTTGAAAAAGATAATCTCTTACGAATATTAGGTTTTTAAAGGTCTGTTGTAACAACTTTGTTGTAATCACAATATCTGTCATATTATGTGATCTGAGCTTAACTAAATCGATGTAAAAATAAATAGATATGTATGAGTTAGGCCTATTTAGGCTGTGTTTGTTAGGCAAAACTTGCCGACTACTATTAAATAAAATGGCAACACTGCCACAATCTGTGATAAAATTAGATATAGTTAGCGTTCATTTTATATCACATTATTAATGTATATTTTGTATCGTAGTCTGAACTAAAAGAATATTTATTGTGGAAAACACCTAATCTAAAATGGTAAAATTGGAAAAAAAAATATAAATGAAAAATAAAATGCAATTCAATCATATAAAAGTTTGTTTTTATACTTCCATTAGATACATTTTGCATGACAGTGACTTAGACCCACATACACAAACATTACAGGAAACATTTAAAATGCACATACCTATATTTTAAATTGATAAGCAATTAATAATTACTAAAACGCAATTACCAACATAGATTTGAAATATTTGAAAATACATCCAGAGCATTCAAAAATTTGATTAAATAAAATCTCAGGTATATTCCCAAAGTGACAAATAATTTATATTTATTACACATAATTCAAAGAACACGGATACATATTTATACTACTAAGCCAAACAGGAACATTTAATCTTTTAATAAAATCCTAAAAGAGTGTAAAGGCCTTTGTATATTATAAAAAACCATTAAGATTTAACATTTAGAAAATGTTAAATCTTTTCTTGAAATAAAGATCAACTATAAAATTGTTCATATTATAAAAAATATCGAAATCGTTGTCATTGCAATGTTATTAACGAGGTGCGTTCAAAAATGTTCTTAAAACAATATCCATGTACGTGATGACAACGGGTAATTGTTCACCTCATTTCATTTGCACCTTATGCATCTTCACTCCATACTTAAAATTTGCATATAAATGGATAAGATTCCTTCTTGAAATCCGGATTAATTTATTTTAATTAGAATGTCCGCTGTGACCATATTGAGAAGTTGCAGAAGATAATTAAACAACAACTAAAAATAGCAAACGCAGTAGTTTTTATTAACTGTTTATTATTTCCATTTTAAGAGATCCATCGCAAGAGCGAAGAATGTAAAGAAAAAAATAAGTACATCCGAATTCTGCTGTTTTAACTTCATTTGTTTACTGTGTTTCCGTCATGTCGGATAAAGTATATTTATTTAATTTTTACTCAGTCAAATTTCATTCAAAGTATTTATGAACTTAGTCAATAGTTTCCCACATACTCGAGTCGCAATAACATGTTATTTCTACTACATACTCTATATTAATTATTTAACTTACCTGTGAAATAGGTTGATATTAACATGGGACAAACACAGCAATTAAGCAAGAATGTGCAGAATCAAGTGAATCCTACGCAGGAACTCGTTTATATTCCGTAAGTGAAACTTTATATTGCTAATGTTGATATAGGCAGATTTTAAACATAAATCCGTCCTATTGTATGATTATGACAATAATTACCATATTACACAAAATAAATAAGATTTAATGGGACAATTAAGTCGTTTGTTAACACTTTTAAAATGACATAGAAGGTATGGAAGGGATATTTATATTCAGATATTTAATACAATTGGTTGGCGGTTCGTAGTTAGTAATTAAACTAAGAACCACGCTAACCAATGTATGAAATAATTAATTAATAATTTACATCATTAACTATTTACTTTTACTTGGTTACTTTGTATTTGAATACTTGTATACTTATTTTTTCTTAGGTAAGTAAATCTTGTGATCTCAAACAAATGAATGTTATATTCTTATCTATACATATAAATAAAATTGGAGTGTCTGTTTGTAATATTGAAATAACCGTTTTTTACCACATACATATGAATATATATACGGTACATACACCAAAATATTTTTTTTTACAATTTTTGTCTGTCTGTCTGTCTGTCTGTTTGTATAGGCTAATCTCTGAAATGGCTGGACCGATTTTGACGGGACTTTTATTGGCAGGTAGCTGATGTAATAAGGAGTAACTTAGGCTACTATTATTTTAGAAAAATTCTTTTATTTTAGAAAAAAACAGGGTTAAGTGCATTTGGTCTCACTAAAAAATTCATTGTTAAGTTCCGACATCCACGCGAACGAAATCGCGGGCACAGCTAGTGAGAAATAAATGTCTTAAAACAGAAACCAGAACTATTCAAAGTGTAATCGGCGTAAAAGTGAAATATTGTTTTTTATCTAGGAACTACAAAAGCGCCATAACTCCTTTGTGACACCATCATAAATAAAAAACTAAAATATTTCTAAACTTTTCTTCTTAACTTTCTATAAAACCTTAAGATAACCAATGTACTTATACATAGTACACCTAAGTTCAACATTCCATCAAAATGAGAACTCATAGCTATACGTAAGTGGGTAGGCGTGAGCATGCGAAGTTTTTTGCCACGGGATCTGCGGAGATCCGGCCGTCGACCGCGGCCCTTCAATCTGAGGTAACGAGTCCTGGCTCACGCTCACAACTAAGCAGGCGCGAACGAACCAACTGCAGGATCGAACAAAAGCATAGCGCGTTAACACCTTGTACTCTGATTGGATTTAAAAGCGTTTTACAGCCACAAGCATTATTTTTATTGTTTAGTTGTTATCGATGATGCTGCTGAAATATTTTGTTCAAGTTAATAACGAGAAGTGTGGAGATTTAAATATCTCTTCTGTTCGTTTAAACAACAATGATGCATACATTGTAGATATTTACCGTTTTGATAGTTAATGTAAGTGAGAAACTCGGAGAAAAGTTCAAGCTCGACGCATTTTTACACTTTTAAACATTAACTAGAACTGAATTAGGTAGACATGTTCATTTTTAATTTTTATGTGCAATACTTAAAAAAACATGTCTAGTGTTTACCTGATTCAATTCCAATTAATGTCTAAAAGTATAATCAACATATACGTATACCGATACAATCATTCAACATTTAATTGGTACAACAAATCTCATAAGGCCTATATTATATAGGTACCTACTTACATGCGATTGATGGCAAGTCAGATTATCATACAGCAAATCCCAAGCCTAAGCTGTAACTCATTAAGTAGGTACCATTATTTCAGTTTTGGTTAAATACATATATGTTTTTCTATTATACTAATATTTTACACCATTATATACATACTACATACATATTTTGTTATTTAAATATACATAAGAAGGTTTCGAACAATTTCTTCAATCAGTTTAAAGTAAATAACTATTCGAGTTTCTAGTTGCTCCTTTTCCAAATAGCGTAAAATTCTTATAAGTACCTACTTTACCCAACAAGACGACATCATTCTTTTTGCAGTTGTTACACTGTGTAAACTTGTTATAGACAACACAACAATTTCTAATTCAAAAATATTATTAATTTATCACTAATTGTATGAATTCGTTCGTGTTAATTAATATTTGTGATAATATAGTCTGCTAGAAATTCTCTTAACTTTGTACACAACAGTAATAATTTATATTTGTCAGAATTCCTACGCAGGTGCATCCACAGAATTCATGCACATACAAAAAGCCATGTTTTATTCATCTAGATAGTTTTTTCATTAAATTCAGACACATGACATATAAGATATTTCTTAAATCCTACTAATATTATAAATGTGAAAGTTGACTATAATTAGCATGCTTTTTAATGAGTTCTTTTTTATATATATAAATGCGTTTTGAGATAATAGCGAATCGTTACACGACAGAAATTGGTGATCATTAAACTAAGTTTTAATAGTTGTTCAATAAATAAAAGTTCTTATTCTTATTTCTTTTTATAATGACATATTACAGAATACTTAACTTTATCGACTAGTTTTATATAATCGATACATTAATTTGAAAATCACGAAATGTTCATCTACTAATGTCTTCGGTAGTTATTAATTATTATCTTAGATAGTTGTAGCAAAACCTATTAAATTTTAAACATCTTCAGCACCTTCTGTCTGTGACTGTACTCGTAACGAAACCCCTGAAAGTTTTATTAGCCACAATGAAATGCATGTTATAAATATAATGATTAGAAACGTGTATCTAGAGTCATTAACGTTTCAGACACATCTTATAATATATATTTGTTTACTTGAAATAAAAAATATTCTATTCTAATATCTTATGCTTACCGTTATTAATATACCTCATAAGCTTAAAGTATAACAAGCATCATATTAGATAACTATACTGAAATAATATCTTCTTTAAAATATTCCTTCCGCGACTGGAGTTAGTATTAATATGAATTAACTCTTGTTAATAAAGTTACATTTAGAAATTTTTATTCCTTATTAAGATATTTCACTTTAAGGAATATCAATGCATTTCTGAAGTTAATATGAAAATTATGCATTGGATTTATTGCTAACTACCTGTATCTGCGGCTCCGACACCGAGACTTTTTATTTTTTTCCTGTGAAGATCTGTGCACTCTTAACTTTTTGACATAAAGACTATAAATTACTTTAGTTTTGCTAATCTAGGATACTTAATATTATATAATTTGCTCGGCTGGAGGCCCTTCTGGTCTCGCCATTTGCCCGGTTAAGCAGTAAAAGCTCCCTGAGCTAACTGCGAGAGACAACTCAAAAAAAAATAAAAAAAAATAATCTAGTATACAAAATGTCTCTATTAAATATCTGTCATTACCGGGTTGCTGTGTAACAAACTACTAGACTTTCGCATATATGACAAACAAGGACTAGGTGATAGCGATTCAGCGGCCGCGCCGGCGTTTTTTGTTTTCCAGAATGCAATGTTACCTACATTGCATTCTGGAAAACAACATTTAGGTAGGTTTATTACCAAGACATTAATACATACCTCTACAAGACATTTAACTCAAATCCGCTCAAATCAGAAAAGTAAATATAAATGCAAACATTCGCATGTATATGCCTATTTATTTTTTTACAATATCAATGCACATTTCAAGTTAATACGCGGTGATAATGTATTGGATTTATTGCTCATTTTGTGTTCCGCAACTGCGCTGAATAATTATCGCTTATGAGTGGCATAAAAATAAATCGTTTATTTAATCGATTCGTGCTGGTACAGAGATTAATAAGAAACGTAGCAACGAATATTCTACCTAATTAAATCATTTTAAAGATAAGTATTGTAACAATATGTATTAATATATGTTTAAATATTTCCCCGAGTTTATAGTATAATTGTGATTTTTAATGTAATTTTAAAATCTTAATAAGTAAAGAATTTCTATAAATTAGGGGTTTTATAGCTCGATGCGTTCATCCATCTCGGCGAGGGTAACGCTCCCCGCGGCTGCAGACCCCGGGCAAACGCATATTGCGGTCAACGAAGACCAACTGACTTGCCATACCATGCTACCTTATAAAATACAACTACAACAAATTGTATAAAAGTAAAATACACGTGTCAAAAGTTGTGACGGAAATTTAATTTAGGCATTATGTCAGCAATATACAAGACTCGCAATGTCATCATAATTACTTACATGTCAAAATATGTAATTACAGACTTCAGTTTTGTCGAATGTAACTGTCTGTTGAAGTGTCAGCAAACATCACCTAGGTATACAAACGATGAGAAATCGCAGCATCAACTACGAGTTGCGCTCTCAGTCACCAGTCTCCATAAATTAAGCTAGAGAATAACATACAGGTGAAAAAAATAAAAACGCGACGTCGCGCTGTGTACAACATTAATCAGAGCTCTGAGAAGGCGTAGAGAATTTATTTTACGATTGTTACAGCACCGATGAAACGTTAAAAATGCTGTCGGAGCTATATTGAAACATTCGATGCATTGTTCGAGCCCGATTGAGTCGATAACGCACCGCGGTTCCGACTTATAGTCCCACTATAGCACCTTGTTGATTTTCCAACGTAAACTGTCGGATACGACCCGCCCGTAACTAGTTTCTTTTTTATTAGTACTGGTTTAGTGTAGAACGGAACGCGACTCCGTATCGATCGTACGATTAAACCACGAGATATCATAATCACCGGTCTGCGCGTTTATCGAAAGTATAATCGGAGAGCGGCAATAAATTTGTCTCATTTTAATATCCTAGAGCGTGTAATGTTCCGCCATAACCGTTCTCGATGTTTGGACTTAAATCTCATTAGAGGCGCGAGGGGAAAAAACCTGGCATCGAGCCGCCCGCGCCCGACATACGAAAGAGTTCAACGAGGTGCCGCCTTGACCGTATCTATAGTATTTATGGAACTTGAACTACCAACCGCGGAAAGTCCAATATTATAATGGTAAAGCATATCGTAGTTGTGTTATAAATTATACTTCAATGTAGCGCGGTTATTCATTGATATAAAAAAAAACCAACAACAATAGTAATTTATAAATAAAACAGTACCTGTAAAATATTTGATCAACAGACACATTCCCATGTGTATCTGAAACCAAATTAACTTTTTTCCCATTGGTTGTTAAAACTTGGTACTGTTAAAACATAACGGTGCTCCGAAAGATATTTGCAAAATCAGTTTTGGCGATGTGGACCGAACGCTTAAGCTTCACTATAAATACGAGTGTTAATCTCTCTCGTTAACGTTATGAGCTCCAACCTGTTATTTTGTACTGCTATTACGAAACCAAACAATATCACGTGCTGGGTTAAATGTGTTCCGTTGTGACTCACCAAACTAACGATCTTCAATGGACGCGAAACAATTTTGACGCAAATTATACGCTGTTATGAGCAACAACGTTAATTAAGTTGCCTGCATGAGATTAATTTGATTATAAAATTCTTATTTCAATTATGTTCACAGGCAGTTATTATTTCAACGAAGCTATTTGTTTTAACTACGTATCTTGAAATTAACGGATAATAATCTAGTCACGTCGAGACGAATGTACTTTACATTAACCTCTTTTCGACATAAAAGCTACTACAAGTATGAAAATGACTACGGACCTATCACGTGTTGTGTTGTAACTGAACCGTAATTCTTAATAAACTTAACATGTTAAGAAATGTAATAATACAAGCAAAATTATATAACCGAGTAAAAACGTTGATTTTTGCTAAGATAGGAAAACGTGCATTACCTATCCGGAAAATATTTTCATAAGCTCGACATAATCGCGAAACGCTTCAATGTCAATAAAAATAAAATTTCACATAATCATAATAAAAATGACGACACGGTTGGCGCAGTGGCTAAGCGATTAGCTTTCTGCGCTACGTGTCGCGGGTTCGATCCCCGCACGGAACAAATATTTGTATGATCTACAGATAGTTGTTTCGGGTCTGGTTGTTTGTGCATGTGACATGTATGTTTGTAAACTGTACCCACGATACAGGAGAAATCCTAGTGTGGGGCAATGTTTCCTAAAAAAAAAAAAAAAAAAAAAAAAAAAAAAAAAAAAAAAAAAAAAAAAAAAAAAACTCATTTGATTGAACCACAAACAATTTGATACATGAATTCGTCACGTCTTGTTATAATGGCTCGAACATTTTTCGCCTAAACAAATGCATTGGACAGAACGTAAAACGATCAGCATCGCTTTGTTTGGTCATAAGTGGTCAGAGTGGTTACTTTAATTACTTATTGATACTCACTCGAGTAGTAAAGTGTCTGAAGTGGCTATCACAAAGTCTAATACACAGTAGTGATCTAAAAGTGTATATTTAAATTTACCTAATATAGCACCTTGAAACTGGAAACAAAAAATCTTTTTCATTGTTGATCTTCAATCTTAAATTAGAATTCTCAGTTCTTGTTCTTGTACACAAAAACCAATTTCGATAAAACAACAAGTCCAAACTTCTCAGATACTTCTACACCTCCCCAAATCAGTATCCTCAATGGTAACAAGCATAATTGGTTGCCGCAGGTTTAAACGAGTCGCTCGATATACTATAATGGTTAGAAGTATTTAACGGTGAGATAAAATCTTAACAAAAGCGATTTGGTTAGCCGTCTTGTTTTGGTACTCACATACCACACATATGCATCTATATACCAATCTAGCTTGTCCACGTCCAGTGAAATTGGATCTCTCATTCTTGAACACATTTCTCCTCAAAGCTCTCTCGGTTGAGGGAGGGCAACCGGAGTCAGGTGTCATTATAAAATGGTGGTTGTGTAAATGTATTGACCCCGGCTGCGTGCCGCGAGTGTCGGTGCCTCATCTATGATATGTAAATGATAATTGGTTCCCGAATAGAAAACGTTCTGTTTATGTTGCTACGAACGTTCGGGGAGCAAGTGTCGATAATAATTTTAATACGCCCATACCGTACACTCTGACTGTAATTATGTGATAAGATTATGTTAATAATTATATTTTGTTTATGACACCATAATGTCAACACGTTTACACGGGAACGAAGGTGATGTATAATGAATCGTATCAAGGCACGACAGTTGTGTCGCAATAAAAGTCGACTACGGTTTTCTAATACGAGTTCACAGGACTGTGAACAAAGCTATGTGATAACAGTTACTGTTACTTTATAATACTGAACAATGGGATAAGTAACAAAGAGTATTACAGTAAACATGTGGCTTTGATTTAATAAAATTACAATAGACGAACAATAAAACCCAAATAAAATGATAAGCTCTTTATATGTCTCCACATGCTGCGGCTATAGTTATGCCTAAGTCCCTAACAATACATTAGAGAGCAAACTCATTTCTTACACAATCAAATAATCCGGCTCAAATCTATGTCGTCAGCGTCTCACCCGGGGGAGCAGGCGAGACGCGGCGGTGACGACCAAGCCAACCTTTTGTCGTAAATGTCACGCCACTCGAATTATCCAAGACGCTTTTACTCATTAATGGACGGTTTTATTTGCTCTTATTTAATTTAGCATTTATTCAATCTGCCCCCAGCGCGATACGTGTTGTGTGCCGTGTTCTTATTTCGTTTGCACCTTTTGTGACAGGGCTCATTGAGGCCGAGGTGTCGGGATGTGTTCCCGCGGCTCGCGGCTCACTTTACACGTACAACTCCGGCGCCTTTCATCGCGCACAAAGCGTAATTGAATCCCACAGAATCCTACGCAGGCCGTAAGATTTAATAGGGCATTTAAACACTCGCATTGGCCATTGTGAGACGGTTTTGTATGCGATTATTCATCGCAAAACCACAACGCAGCTAGCTTTCCGCGAAAGCGCATTGCATGTGTTAGACTAAGTGCGGCATGAAATGTACCCCCACGTGTGGTTCCACATAAAGCTCTAAATACCGGTTCCACAAACACTGCTAACGCTAAAACATACACAGGTCGCGTTGCGAATCCCACTACACTGGAATATTATTTTCTTAATGTAATTGTTAATAGTTGCAGTAATTTTCTTAAACGAGAGACAGGAATTAATTTTAAGTGTAAAGTTGTGCGTAAGTTGTGTTGGCGTAAGAAGAACCCTCAGGCCCCGAGGCCTGTTCGTAGTCGTATAAATTTAACTGAACGTCAGGGCAGCTTAGTAGTGGTGTAACAACGAATAGGAACTAAACGTGTGGACTGAGTGCCGCCGATGTAACATGACCTACCATTTCTGCACACAACAACTTTCTAGCTAGAGTGTTGCAGCGAAGGATCGGAGTTCTCGTATAAATGGGCGCGTCAGTCAGCTCGTAAAATTGGAAATGGATCCTCGTAAATCGGCGATATTGAGCCGAGTCGCAAATTGCTGCGCGTACGCGGCCGCGCATTCGGGTTCTTGATCAGACTGAGGTCCATAGTACTTATATACGCTTTTCTTAGGAAAGCTCGTAAACTTTGATTCAATGAAACAATAAAAATAATATTGCAAAAGATTGTAATTCTTTTTATACCCCGTAAGCTTGTGATATTTGCTAAAATCAATTAAATTCGGTTTATTACTCGATTAATATAATTTACGACGACTTTATTTATGTATCTGATAGATATTAATTTGTGGACGTATACGTTAAAATAAATGTCAAAAAGCAAATTCTCTTTGAAGATTCTCTGTTGTCGTTAAAATATTAATATGTCTTTATTGTTTTAAAATAAAGCTGTTCTGTCAAGAAAAATATAAGAAATCAGTATAAATAATGCAAAATATTTTGATGCCATGTAATATTATACTTATGGTATGGTGACGTATAAATTAACTTGTCATAAAAGGTTCAATGTACGGCCATATAAAATACACAGAGTACCTACCTATTGTTTCCGTCAGATGAGTAAAAATCTATAAAAACATAGAAGATAGTCTGTACATGCGTCACCTATAAAAATGCAATATCATACATCGATCAGGTGGTATAGAGGGCCAACAATGGGCTGGCCATTGTGGACTGCTATCTAATCGTAATGAATATAAATTTTCAGATGACATTTACGATCGGTGCGCGCCGTGATACTGCATCTATATAAACGTGTTAGATAGAGGTTTTAATACACGCACACATTGGCGAGATCAACAATAAAATACTCGGGTGTACCACCAGTATCAATTTGTAGCATCGCCGGCGTAAAATATCCCACTTACTTATCTTTCCATTTATCAACAAATATTGTTAGGAGTCAGTGTTTTGAGCAAGTCAATTGCGATTCTCTCGTAAAATATTATTAGGTACCTACATACGGATGCAATTTTAAATACACCTGTGATAAAATAAAACTACTACTACGGTGATGTTAAAAGATTTTAAAAATAAAATGTGTTTTTCATAATGTATAATGCTAATTCCTAATGCCATTATATTTATTTTTAAATAGAACAGCCGCAATCAATTAAACTACGTAAGCACTATTTATTACACTCACACACTCATGCAGAATGCAGAATGCATCTCACAATACTTCATGCATTCTGACAAAATCTTCCATGCATCCCCGAACAAATCAAAGTCTAGGTTTGAGTCCAGGAGAGCGTGGAACGCACTTATTGTCCGGGGTATGGGTGATTGAGAATGCGCAACAGTACCTACGACATGGAGGGACTGCCATATAAGTAGTGATAACCTACCGGTTATACCGAATATTTTATGTAGAAGGGATTGAGTTCTAATCCGGCCACCACCTCCTGACTTTTTGAAATCATGTGCGGATCAGAATTTGATTATCAATTGCGATAATCAAATATTATTATATTTGATTAACGCAAGAAATACACTTGATTAAATAATAAAAACGGTAGACCAACAATATATTATGACTTATTGATTACCTTTGAAAATAAATGGTATATATTCACAGCTTTTTGGATAACAGCTCTAGGATAAAGAATAAAATAATCATGAAACTTTGCTTAATTATGAATCAAGTGAAAAGTAAACTCTGTAGCGGTGTGAACCAAGTACGCATCCGAACGAGGATGCGAGCGGGTGAATTATTTATCACAATGACATCGGCTGGCATATAATTTGCCATGCACGCGGCCCACCATTATGCTCTTCGCCGATTCATTCGATATAATGAGAGCCGCACTCGCTACCGACCATTCGACCATTTTTCCACACAGGGCAACCGAAACACCGACGGGTAAGAGCTAACATCGAAATGAGTATTTCAATGCAGTTTCGTTCCTAACTTTGTACGGTGACTGGGAGTTTTTCTTCTAAATAGTTTAAGTACTTTGCAGATGTATGCCAGTCTCTGAAGGTACCATACATTCTAAATGCAAAATGAAAGGAAGCGTAACGTGTAAGAACTGCTCATAGTCCCGTGGCATGCGTGTTATGTTACTAGTAGTCGGTAAACGATGATACATATCTACATTAGACGGAAATTTAACAGAATAATGTCTTATTTAAGACATATTATATAGGTATTTAATAACTAGCAAAATGTCCCTTTAGACAAGTTGTAATCTATAATCGCTAAAGAATGACATCAACAAATCACGTGGCTATTCGACAGCTTATGTCAATTCAATATAATTTGCTGGTTTTACTATCTTCTAACGATTGTACACTTGTCTACGGGTAATCTAAGAAATTGCTATCGTTTACTACCTTAAAGATAAGTTACAGAGTGAGAAAATTAGTCACATAAAGAGAAACGGAGCCTATGAATAACATGCTACATAAATAAATGTATAATTGCCCACGCAGTATGCATATAGCACATCTAGATATCTAACAATGCAAATTAGTGTAGATATCAAAACGGTTGATCGGCGTTCAGTCGGTTTGCATATTGTGTATTGTATGGCGTTTATCTCGTTACATTAATCACTTAAGTCGCACGTATAAATAGATAGGTACATGAATGAAAAAACAGACGCAAGAACATGGTCTGGATTTTATGTTAAGATATTGAATTTATAATGCTTACTCATACAATATGATGATGAATTGAAAATAATAAATAAATTGGTATCCGGGTTTTCAGAACTATTTGCTTAGCTTGAAAATTTAATATTCGGTTTGAACTGACTGGTTAGAAACACAGAAAGTATTAGTATAATATAATATTAGTATAATATTGTCTGGAAGAAATTGCTTTTAGCGATAAGACCGCCATTTGTACCCTATGTGTAAAATGTATTTTCGCTTTGTAGTTTTTCCTCTGGTGTACAATAAAGAATACTCTATCTATCTATCTCTATAATGTTATAATCTGTATTCCTATTTAAGGTAGCAAGTTAATTTTTACTAGCTTTTATTTAACTTTCAATGTAACTATGTTTGTTCGGGTGGAATCTTGCAACTCAATTTTGAAGCAGATATCTTCAACCGATTGAGCTGAAATTTTGTATACACGTTTATTTTGGATGACAGTGCATGGTTAGCTGTGTGACGTCATTCTTAAACCAACATGGCGGAACACCCAAGATGGCGGACTAGTTATTTTAAATGCACTCCTACAATATGGGTATCAAATGAAAGGGCTTGCTGAGAATAACTCGAAAAATAAAGTTACGTCACTCTAAATCCAATATGGCGGACTTCTAAACATGGTGGACTAAGTTTTTTATGCTTTCCTACATATTGACTTTCTGAGAATAAGAATGCGAGTTCTACAATATGGGTATCAAATGAAAGAACTTGCTGAGAAAAAGAAAGCTAGTTAAAAAAAAATTAAAGTAAAAATACTATTTAAAAAACAAGCTTTTATATAAATACACTAAAAAGAAAAAAAGAAGCTTCTCGCAAGATTTACCCGAGTAGATAAACAAGTAAATTAAATAACTTGATCCGAATGATTTTAATTTTTTAATTTCAAATTAAGTAAACACGTGTACTTAAATCTCGCGACAAGCTTTTACTTCATATAAATTGTGTAGTGACGTTATAAGTTGATAGTAAAAGTTTTAAAGGAAAAGTTTATTTTATTCATTTTAGTGCATTTAAATAAAAGCTTGTTTTTTAAAAGTTTTTTTACTATTACATTTTTTCGACTTATTAATGAGTAATTACGGTACATTCTGGCTGTGATTTTTAAGATAAGCATGATTTGCATTAATGATAACCTTGCGACTGAATTCGGTCATTGCGAATACTGTAGGTACAAGATGATTAACTTTGACATACAATGAGCCTTAAAGCCAATCCAGCAACAAACCCTATGAAGTAATATCCAAATAACTACTATCCAAATAAATACTTATGCGGGAAGCATAAACAAAAATAATGTAATTATCGTTTGCGATGCAAGAATTTGACTGACACCACAAAATTCCAAAGACGATAAAACATATATCTATAAACGCGCAAACGAAAGTTATGGTATGGCCATAATCGACTCTAGCACGCCATCTCTCATAACGAAGGGATCACGTAACAAACAATATGATACTAAACTTTAACAACCGGTTAAATATGTAGATGAAATTTAATTACACACATATTATTAGAACCGATCGAAATCAGCAGGCGCCGCCCAATCAAGTATCAAAATGAAATGAGTGACATATTATTTGAACTTTTAGAATAATTTAAAATGTAGGTATATAAATTTACGAAATTGGCATTAAAAACGGTATTTTACAGTAACATTATATGGACAAGATATTAACAGACGATGTAGCGATGTGATAAATTGTTGTTAAAATAGTGAACTATGACACACGTTAGGTTTGTATACTGACATGAGAGGTAGGTACAACATACCAAATCGTGCACGTCTAGCACGCCAGCCTGCTGAATAAAAAGTGACGTCTCATTGATGTATTGACTAAAAAGAAGACTTCTAGACCGTTAGCTAGTTAACAAAATGATACGACTATTAATCACGCTACGATTAGTATCTTTATCTTAAAATGCAAGGGGGAAAGTATAAGTTCTGATATCGGTCAATCGTCCTTTCTTCTTTTTAATTGCTTACTTAGACAGTTGCATGTATTTCAATAAGCAAACGCTTCGGTTAGCAAACTATCAATCAACTCAGCTTATTTCAGCCCATTACTAGACATCTAATAGGCTTACCCAAACTACGTCAAATCACTTGCTTCGTTCGGTAGTGCTTAACCAAATTAAGCACAAAACTATAACTATTTGAGTGTAAAATTGAAATTTAAATCTAGATAACCATGAAAAATCCAGTCTGAAGCTAAGCCAACCACTACAAATATGTAAAACCGAAACCATAAGACCAGTATCATTATTTAAAAGATAATCCGTAGCGGCCGCACGGGTTATCTTTTAGTTTTTGACCTTAAGACTTTAAATAAAAGAGCCGTATACACACAGATTTTGTGATATTGTTCGCATGTAAATAGTATAATCTTATGAATTGATAAAGAACACAACTAGTTTAATAATTGGATTGGAATTACAAAAATAACAGCTATATTTTACGATCTAGTTTCATCTTCTGGATCTCACGTGCGTGACCATATCACTGTGAGTGACGAAATTTACAGTAAGCCAGGCATTGGCACCATTAAGCCAATCCGCTAGCCAATAAGGTGGACACTTGACGTATGCCTTTCCATTAGGTTAGCGCACAAGAAATACATCACGGCGAGCTTTAATCAAAGACGCGAAGAAACCCGCCAAGATTAATACGTGGACAGAGGGGAGGAACGCACAGAATTGGGAATGGGTACATACAAGCCGGACATACAAATGAAGACAGGGAGCGACTCGTAAAATATGATAGCAGTAAGTTCAATAAGAAATCGTTCGCCTCGCCCACGCCACGACACGGTGCAGAGTTATTTAAGACATTTGTTTCTATAATAGAGGAGCTCTTTTAATTTTTGTCATCCGAAGTGGGTCGGGTAATCTGGAGCATTATACGGTTTCGAGCAAGTTTCGCTGTAACTCCAACTCATAATTGAATTATCGCGTGGTCGCCGCAGTTAGGCAAAAAAGTTGAAACTTTTCTAATAGCTAGGCAGATGAGACCCACAAAAGGGTTAATTAAAACGAATGGACGGTCATCCGCGAGCAGAATGTCGAAGTTTAGCGGATCACCAATTTCAATGCTTTAATATTGTTACAAACTCAGCTCCGCGTTTCTTTAATTAAAATTAACGACGCAAAACTTTGACAGTCAAACGAATTATTAGTACAGAAGCAAACTTTTAATTAGTTCGCCTTCTTCCAGCAATACTTTTGTGCATTTACTCGTCTAAAGTAATTTAAATTAATTTGGATTCTTTCTATGGCATAAAATTTCTACTGTATACCGCCTATTCAATTTAATGATCGACTATTATCTTTTTAGTTTGTTTCACGCATAGAATCATTGAACTTTCATACAAACAATGAGATTATGAAAATAAAATAACACCAGATCTTTTTTCTACAGTTAATAACTGTTACAGCTTCAATCAAGATTGTTATTCACATCAAAGAAAGAAATAATCTTAAATATAAATTGCTTGTATACCTTCAAACCAAGTTGATAAGTTCAAAATTATAAATTTCACGCCGGTAGCCTGCGTGCACAGATCTATGACAATATTTGACAGCTACCACTATTGAGCTTTATCGAATCATGCATGTCTAAATATAAAATTATCGACGAGTACAGAAGCTAAAAAAGTAATCATGGAACTTGTCTAAGGTGTTATGGCGGTTTATGTTTCGGCGGTCAACAAATACAAGTCGGTAATTTCACATATTTGCTTTGAGCTTATTTGATAATTACGTACGTATTTCCAACTAACATAACAGAAACAAGGAATACCAATTACTAAATCAGTCGGCTAAAATTGTCACAGTGCATGAATCGTTACAAGTGCATTGGTCCGCATATTCACACCTCATGAAGCCCCGGGGAGTCAAACCGGCTGGCCGGCTCGTCGCCTCGACTCGACCAGCTTAAGATGCCTTTTAATTTGACCACTCTCTACCTCGGCGCCTACGCGCACCGACGTAAACAAATCGTGAGACGAAATCAATGAATATTAAGCAACCAACAAAACAATTTCCAACACCATCTCGAGATAAAATAAATAATTCTCTCCAAATAAACACAGGAAAAGAAACACTGATTGCTTCATAAATTGTCAAAATGTTGCCATGTGCCAATGAGTTTCGCCAATCGTTTTCGGATGGAATAATGAATCACATGAGTCAAATTTCAAAATAAATGTGTTCTTTATTTTATACTTTCCAGGTATCGTGGTAATTGAGATATACTACTATGTGGAGGTATTTTAAGAATGCTTTTGAAGAAACAATATCCGTGCAGCATCTTCTACCTGCATCAACATAGTGAAAGCTAAAATTATATATTTCGCATTTTAAAGGCACTATAACTGTACCTAGCTGTTGGCATTATACATAAATAATTTCATGTTTCATTGAAATAAAAAACTATCACATCATAAAGTAACTTGCAAGGTTTCTCTTAAACATTTTTATCTGATAACATAATGATCGCCTCGACCCGGAGGCAAAGCCCGCTTACAGAAATCAGTATATTGGATGTATTTTATAAAATACCGTTAACAAAACGTACATCGAACTTGACAAATTGCTTACGCTCCTAATATCCAGACACCTCAGCCTCTAAGAAGATAGGGGTCTTTATCAACACTTACATCTACACTATGTTTAGATTCCGAGATAACTTGATCGAGTTGATGCGGGGCCCGCGCGAGCACCGCACCGCTAGTGTTGCCACTAACAAACGATAAAATGTATATTATTTTATTTGTATTACGTGACACTGAGTCGCCATCATTAAACGAATTTCTTTATTAATTTTCAAGAGCCATAAACTGGTATATTACACGCCATGGTGTTTCACGATCTAATAATTTATAATAAAGTCAAGGAACCAAGTATGTTGCCATATACAGCCTGTGTCTAATGGATACAAGCTATCGTAAAGGTGTATTTACGGTGTTGTAACTTATTTTTATTGAACACATTAAGGTACAGCACTATTCTGAACAAACTAGTTCACAGTGTCGAAGGCACCAGCTCACAGCGACTCGTCTGTCGCACATCAATACGGTGAGCACAATCAATATGTTAATATCTGAGATAAGGCAGTCAGATTCCCAAACATAAAACATATAGTCACCGACGTGGAACAAGAGTAACCCAAATTCTTGGGAGATACAATCATAAATAAGACAATCATCTCACCGTTGTAAAAACAATCTGATGAGTTTTTCTTGTTATCTCAATAATATGTAAATGGCCTCTTTGAAAACTAATAATATACATAATTGCTTATATAGGAAATATTTGTAATAACAGCGCTTGTTTTATTGAGTGCGAAACCGGTCTCACATTATACCAAGTGGTTTTATAAATTAATAATTAAGAATTTAGATTTTAATCTCAGATATGAAATATGGCTTACCTAAGTTTTACATCACACAGGAAAAAATAATAAATAATACACAAGTGTGAAATAAAATTCTTGCACCTAAAAACGTGAAATTTCTCCAGAAAGGAAAATATGATTCTTCAAACAGACACGTAAAGTTTCTTTAAAAAATACACATTTTATAATATAATTTGTTGATTTAACTGGATTACTAAGGACAATCATTAAATTTCACATATCATGCCTTCCTCCAGGAATATTTTTATAATAATTAAATCTCAAAATATGTGCGCCGTAAAATCGTGATTGGCTCCAAGTGAAAACTCGTTAGGTCGATCGTAAAAGTCGACAATAATTAGGCGGCCACAACCGCGAGAACCGATATGAGCTGATTACGAAAGAAATACAGTCTTACCGCGTTGATTTATTGTGCACTGCGCTGGGTTTCATCGCCTTACCTCACCAACGTCGTACCAGCATGTACTTAATGGGGAGTTAATGAAAAGAAATTCTTAACATTTGTCTTCTTGACTATGCAACGGTGAAAATACAAAGTTGAATTATTGCCGTTCATAAAAATAACAAGCAAATCTAATAGTGGTCTCTTCAAATAAACTTTTTATAGACGCCTTTTTCAAAAATATTATTAAGTAATTTTATACAATCGACGTTTGATTAATAAAATTAATCCTTAATTACAACTGCATTCTTCCGTCAGCCTTTTATAATAGCAATTAAAATAAAATCATCTGTCTGTTCGTTAGTGCGCGAATATTAAACCGATTCCAGTTTATTTTTATTTACGCTTACATGAACTTAATGACATTTTGCTATTTTTGATTTCTACATTTTAGCTACTAGGTATATTTTTCATCAGGGACGTATGCTTTTTGATATAATTTACACATTTTTTTTTTGCAGACTACGTAACCAAGATATTTCAAAGCCAGTATGATTATATACAGACCGAAACGACATCCTTCCTACTAATATTATAAATGTGAAAGTTTGTGAGGATGGATGGATGGATCTTTGTTACTCTTTCACGCCAGAACGGCTGAACGGAACAGGATGAAATTTGGTACAGAGTTAGATTATAGTCTGGAATAGCACATAGGCTACTTTTTAACGATAAATGTACGGGTTCGTAAAGCATGCGAGCGGAAGCTAGTCATTTATAAGCGTAAGTACACGTAGACATCTGCATAGCATTAAATATGTTATGCAGATTTTGCTGTAACAAAGCTCAAATTAGAATGCTATAAATTTTCGCTCGAAGCAATTTCAATCTTCTAATATGATAAACGATTCGTTCAAGAGAGCAATTACGTCAGGCAATATTAGATGTAAGGCAACAACCACAACCATTACGTGTATGGCGTGAAATCCATAGACCATTAACACTTTACAATTTGCTACAAACACTTATTAGCGGCTTTTTAAATAGTTGGTAAATCAAGCTTATTTTTTAGATGGCTTCTTTGCCAGATCACGTTTCCAATCACCAGCAAAAACCATTTGTGTATTGAGAAACAGGGTGTAACGGTTGTGATTGCGATAACTTTATGTTCTTGAACAAAACGTTACGCATGCAAAAACTGAACAAACGGATTGTATGTTTTTAAGTTAGGGTTCCCAATAGGTGGTTCGCAGTCCGCTCTAGATCGGATTTGTCGCCTACATTTTGTCAGTCATGGCGCGAGGCACGCGCCTGATCCCGAGGTCATGCATGCCCTCGTCTCACTCGTTTCTGCCTCGTTAACACGCTCATTTCAATCCACCTTGTAATGTACAGTAAGATACCGCATAACGTCGATGGTAATCGCTCCCATGGTACTATTACTTGAACGCAATATGACAGACTATGAAATGCGAAACTTAGAAGCTCCCGTCCGTTACTTCTAAAGATAGAGCTACACTTGAGAGCTTGACTTGACTACAATGATATGTATATGTCGTTCAATTATAAGGTCGTTATTTCATACAGAGAGAAAAATATTTTGTTGTCATAATCAGTAATTTCAATCAACATGAGCTAAATGGATAAGTGCTTTAACCATTTTATTTATTTAACACGTTGGCATCAATTGCGATATTCGGTAACGTAAACGACCTCAACTCACACACTAATAACACTTCCCTATATAAAATAGATACGTTTATTCGGCCCATATAATATGCAAATCTTGAAATAAAAACACAAATAAATTAACCACCGGAGACAGTAAATCTGGTTCCTATAAAATAAAAATCTTGAAATATTATCGGTATAAATGTGTCTTACAAATTTAATAGCCCTATTTCTTTTATTCGGCTACTGAAGAAGGTATGTACTAATTTTAGTGATACTTAACCATCAAACAACATGTATGTGACATATACGATGACTTTTTAACATCGATCAGCCCACATGATTTTCTGGAGTTTCTATTGAATATGAAGTAATATTTTAGTAGTTAGAAGAATTATACGAACTAGATACTTGATTTTTAGTGGATACTGTAGTTAGCAGCGTCAAGTTTTTATAATCAGCAGTATGTTACGTTGTAATAAAAACTATAGCAGCTAATGTTCCCTGCGTGCTGCGTGAGCGCCGTCGCCGTGTGAAGTCACGCGTACTTATCTGATGAGCTTCTACTTCAAGCCGGAGCCTGCGCCCGCGCCGCCCGCGACGTTTCTCAACGTCCCCAATATCAAATATATCGTATAACCACTCAGTTCCTTACAACTTATACTTTACAACCTACTAACCAAACACTTTTACTAATTCTCAATTAAAATATCGATATCACAGTTGGCTAAGAAAAAATGCTTCAATTGTGCAACGTTTTATGAATGGAATGGTGTTTTATATTTAAGGCCTAGTACCTACTACCTAACCAAAGTGAATGTTCAACAACAAGGCAGCGCGGTATATCGATAAAACCTGGGCCAGGTACAGCTCTTAGTGCTTTCGATCTAACATATAATAACTAATACGGCACTAGATCTGCGCGACTGAACGGCAACACGTGAAGATAGGTGTTTAGCGAAGCTGCCAGTAGCGAGGTCTAATCGAGTCAGCGGTAACTGGATTATATCATTAAAACTGCATCACTCGCTTGTCCACTCGCCTAACTGTACTTCGAAGATTCAAACGCCAAACTAGACAATCTTCTACTTTGTTCGAAATTAATTCGATTTTGCTTTCATAAAGTCGTCGATCCCACTTGATCCAGATTATTTTTATGGTAGCGTATTCGAAGACAGCGTGCGACTGCCGCGTGGCATGCCTTCCCATTACCGCTGGCGTTCCGAGCGAACCCTAAAATTGGGAGACAAATTTGTGAATTAAAATTCCATCGGTGGAATTTAACGAATAGGCTACACTGTGTTAACAACTGAAAAATATGCTGTTCACAAGATTTCGGATTATATCATTAGGCCAAATTGAATATACTTGAATTTTTTAGAGTAAGTTTGGTGTTTTGGTCCATTATGCAGTCAGATAAAATGAGTTTACTAAGAAGCTAGAACCGGTGTAACTACAGCGAAATCTCTATATCTCGAGCCAATTAGGCAAGTGCAACAAACAAAATTCGTGTTTGTAAAAGTTACGTTATTATCAGCGGCTACAACAAACAAGGTAATAATATAAAAAAAATATGAACATCGCTCCATACATATTAACATCTTAATTATTGATTGCGTGAGCAAATTTATAGCAGGCCTGACCAAAAGATAATTTCACAAAGCAAAATAAATTCGACAGAACGACCAAGGCCATAATTAAGAATTAAAGCTCTTACCGAAATTGTCGCGAGAACCCGGAGGAGTCTCCTGATTTATCGCCATCGAATAATATTTCCAGTTAAATTGAAAATGTAAATAAGAATTCGCAGCAGATTAATCGATAAACTGTGAAAGTGAATTCGTCGTAAATTACGTCTTTGAGTACAACTCCGTTATCAGGACAAATTTAAGTAATAATAAATTGCGTTGTAGCCTGTATCAAAGCTCTAGATAAGTTTGGTGTAAAAAACCAAGATTTTTTTCCTTGGCTTTGGTGAATAATGCGTACATATGTACGCAACATGAAGGTCGAGAAAGTCAAAGTGAAGCGCGACAAGTTTGTAGTACAAAAAGTGCTAGTGTAATGGCGGCAGGCGAAACGGGGCGCAGTTTTTGTGGATGCCGTCAAAGCTCGGTGTCGCGCGGCGCGTCGTCCACTCAAGTGCGGCCCCCTCTAATTGGACGTCTACCTGTTGCTTCACCTTACTGTTTTTTTCAGTTCCCGAGTGAATACACTCTGAGATGAGAACTCCACGTGAACAGTTTCATAATACACCACTAGGTAATTTTTCTTGATGTCCTTGCGCTTTTTTATTGAAGCTCATGTGTCTCAAGAATGTCTGATGAAGTTGTGAATTGGTTGAGTATTACTAAATTGCACTCACCCAATTTTTCTGCATAAAATGATTCCAATCGAGACTCGAAAAATTAAGAAGCTACTACTCAGACTAACTCTTCATACTTATACCTACATTAAGTTATAGTGTTCAAAGTTCTCTTTAAGTAGAAATGTAGGTAGTGCAAAAATATATTTAAAAAAATATATTAAACTCAATTAACATTATCGTGCAGCAATCGTGACAATATCGGTACTGTGTTGACCCGATAAAATGTTAAGGGGAAACAATTGCGACCGAGATTGTAGCGGTACCTAACTATCTCGTAGGTATTGGAGCAAATGTGAATTATAAACGCATAAGTACTTATTCTTTCATTCAAAATAACACATAGGTGCTGGTTACACGTGGTTGGAAGAAGGAAAACAAAGAAGTTCAGTTGAAAAAGAAGAAGAACAAAGAGTTGTCAGTTGCATTCTAAACAACACGGCAACGGCAACTTTCAGTATGGTCCCATGATGATCGGTTATTTTAGGATGTTTTTCAATCACTAATAACCGGTGGAGCATGTCCACCGCGTAATGGGTTTAGGGTTGTCATAGAATTATGAGTATAAAGACATCATACAAATAATTAATTACTCTTCAAACATTGTGGATTTGATGTAAAAAGAAAACGAATGAAATATAGACTGGTATGATACAAAAAAAATATTTTGTGTGCATGTTAAGACTATAATTTAGCTAAAAGTTTTCATACAAAATGCGTTAACGTTTTTACCCCACTAAACATGAGCTGATTTTGCTGATTTTTTATATGTTATAGACACAAGTAAAACTAGGGCGTCACGTTTTTTTTTATATTGTTTATAGATTGAGAAATAATTAACCCAAAAAAGCGTTTTTTTTTTACTTATCTAGTTTATAATCTGACAGCGTTAAGATTTCGATGTAAGGAAAATTAACGGCCAAACACCTACTTTGCGCGTATTTCAAGGCAATTTGTCAGAAGCCAGCATCTAAACGATACACTTAACGGATTGCAGATGAAGTACGTACAGTCTCATAGTTAAACAGGTCTCAAGAAAAACGCTGATGGTCACCCTGAAGGCGACCAAGTGCGCAACGGTCCAAAGCGTACTGCGATTCTCCACGCGCGCGCCGTCGTGCGACCGACCGACCGCCGGAAACGCAGTGACAAGTGAACAAAAACTCACTAACATTCATTCATGCTTTTTTCCCAGTTCACTTGGACGAACAGGTTCATGATACCTAATATAAACATCATTGGATTAGATTGGAATTCTATGACGTTGGTGAATCATAAGAAAATTGAATGTATGGAGAACATACTTGCGATAGTAATTGATAGCACACTCTCGAATTACAAGACTCACACATAACTCTAACAAAAATATTATGTGGTAGTGTGTAGTGTGGATTCTCTTTAATTTGATCAGACTGCGCCTGCATCCCATTCAAGAAACTGCAAGTAATGTAAGTTGGTATCGGGCTCATGGCTAGTAGTTAAATAATTTCCAGCGCGTGTATGTAGGTCCCGGAGTATTGTGGTATAAATAAGTTGGTTTTGACGATAAGCGGCGGGTGGTTGCACGATCGCCCCCGCAGCCGTAGCCGCCATTGTTTTGACGTGCCGGTTGATTTGTGCGCGAGCGCCGCGATCGATCGCCCGCGCAAATTTATTACCTTTCCTAAGCTCATGCAACGAACGGCATTACCCGCAAATTAGAGACAACAGTCGTTCCACTTGTTTCTCTACTGATACAATTAGGTGACTGTGAGAGATAGTGATATTTTCCTTGTAAAAGTAAAGGATATTCAAATGTATACCTCGGTTTTGGAAGTTGGATATTAGAATTGCATAGCTTATGCATCCCTAACTCTAATTGTGAATAAACTAAATCAGTTGAACTTACAACTAATACATATAAATATTTTGCATGTTAGCATGATCCTGTAACATGCGGTCGTATAAAAAGTCTTATGCAACATTGTGCACGAAAAACTCTGGGCACAAGGTCCTTGTGACAATAAGATCACAGTTCTTAAGACATTCAACTTTATTTTAAGATTTTTTTTTTTGTTGATCCTCGATTTCGTCTGTTCTTTAATTAAGTAGTCTCAGAATCATTGTTGTTTTATGTTTGTTGGATAAGGCAATAAGAAAGTTGAATTTAGTCATCAAAAATAAAAAAGGAAAAGTAATAAGGTTGAACACGTAATCTTACAGGAGCCGATAACGGCAAAGCTATAAACCTGGCACTAAACCAGTAATTAATGTAACCAACGTTCATTATACGCAAAGCTGTTGGTACTTGCGAACAAACGAATGTAAACAATCATTCGATTAGTTATTCCGGTAAGCGACGCATTACGATTTAATAGTCGGCGATAGCATAGCTTTAATTAAAATTTAATGAAAAGGAAGTAAAACCAATGAAAGAGTACTTTCCGAGCTATACAAAATTATGACCGTTAAGTGCGAATGTCCGCGTTTAAATTGACCCGCATGATAATTTCGATATAATTTAAACCTATCAAATGTGAACTTGATTGAGGATCAGATTTAAATTGATTGACAGGTTGGTGTTTAGTACATTAAATTCGATGGGAGGTACTAAAGATATTGTTATATCAGATTAACCGAAGCTTATTATCTTTATCAGTATTCATTTTACTGAATGTTCTATTAATACCTTGCTTTTACACTTGTAAGTCTTGTTTACATTGTAAGCAATAAGATGAAGAGATCATTGTCTTAAAACTTCCAAAAGTAATATTTTTAATTTAAGATAAGAATAACTACATTACAAAATATGTAAATGGGTAACCAGGTGGTAAGTTTTCACTAACTGCAATAACCTTATGACTGCAGAACCCTAAACAATCATACGGATGTCGCGACATATGCGATTGAAAATCGTAAATATCGAGAGCGGGGCGCGCACATGTCACACTTGCTCGTATATAAACTACGAAGTCGGGATCCAATTTCGGTGAAATTTAATGTAAATGCATGAATTTTCCCCGTGCCACTCGTACAATCAGTGTCGAGAGCTGACATTTGCATATGCGTTGCTGAAATTTCAGAATAGCTATTCCGCCAAGCTTAACCGAGTTCAAAACTCGGCGGGCGCAAGAGTCGAGGAAATGTTGCTGCAATGTGGCGGGATGTATCCTCGTGTCTGACATAACGGGGCGAGCGACTCTACAGAATCTAATATTAAAAACGCGTACTACATTCTTTACATGCTCCACAGAAATGGCACGGGGAGTGGCACAGTAGCGAGAAGCCCCACGTGATCCTAAGTGTAACTTATCTGTGAGGCATATGTTTTTAAAAGAAACAGATCAAGGGCTCGCGCCATACTAAGTGCGTATTTAGAGCAGATTTATCGTAAAAAACGGGCAGGTGTTGCGAACAGTGCTTCATGGCAAATTGCTTGGAAAATCTTATCGGCATTAACCGCGCGTTGCGTTGGGCTCGAGTGACATCCCACATGTCAATACCTGCTGAAGCGAGGGATACAATGCAACGTAGTCTACACTTGGTTTATTGCAGCAGTTTCCAATTTATATTTAGGTACACGTTTTAAATCAGTGGAAAAATAATGTTCTTTATATATTGTACATCAGTTTTCATACAAATTATTACTTGTACAGCGCGTGAATCCCGCCAAAGAATAGGCAAAAGCACTCTGCGATACTCAATCTGTTTACCGAGTATGGTGATAGAAGCAATAATACCAGCCGTACCCACTATTTTTTCTAAAAGTGTGATTCTGTGTTATATGATCTACTATGTTCTTTATTAAATACACTTTAGCAAATTAATTTTGCACATTTTTTATCATAAGACACGCTAGCGTAACTAAATGGGATCTACTCTGCTGCGTAACTTTCCATTTCGGTATAGTATTGAAACCAGCAAACAGATCAATACTTAATTAACATGAGTAACATCAGGGCCTTTATTTTACAGCTGCAAGGCACTTCTCTGCAGCGGTTGAAAGACCCTCGTCGTCTCGAATATGAAGTGCGACCCGAATACGGCGCCGGATCTAGTTAACGGTTTTCCCAGTCTTACTTCGTCCTCTGAGGCGTTCCGACTGATTGGAATGCCTCTGACAACGGTATGGAGAAAGCAATCACAATTTATGAGTTGTGATGCTAGGACGATGGGAATAGTCATGCATTTGTATTAAAATATGAAATATCTACATATGAGTTGAAAGGAACATGATATCTTTGTAAACAAGATGTAGGTGTTACCTTTCGTTGTAATTATTTTATTTAACCAATTTTTTTTAAAGGGCAAAGTTTAAAAAAAATGGTTAAATAAAATAATACACTACAATAGTACACTAGGATTACTCCTGTGTCGTGGGTACAGTTTACAAACATGCACACACAACCAGAACCGAAAAAACTATCTGTAGATCATACAAATATTTGTTCCGTGCGGGGATCGAACCCGCGACACTTAGCGCAGAAAGCTAATTGCTTAGCCATTGCGCCAACCGTGTCGTCAAAATTTGAAACTTCGCAAAGTTTTTATCCTTTAAGCTTGGCATTAATTTCTTCGTTTTCATTAAAAATAATCATAAGATACACAATTTAACTACTACAAGGTAATAACTATGTTCCTGTTTTACTTTACAGGAATATGTTGCGCATATTGTACTAAACAAAATCATAAAAGCTTCACCCTCCTCGGCAATCGGATAAAATGAGACACGTCCCTACAACTCATAAAAAGAATACAAAATGACTTGGTTCGCTATCCTGACAATACGCAAAGAGTACGCATTATTTAACAGTGGCCTATAAAACGTAGAGACGCACAAGTTGCCGTCGTAAACGCCCGAGCCATGTCAAGTAAAATTAAACCCCGAGAACAAAAGTGCTACTAAAGCAACAATATTATCAACTAATAATATATTTTACAATAAAATCTACGCTCGCCCTCTTAACTAGCTGAACTGAAATACGACTTTGAAGCATCAAAGAAAGTAAACAAGCTTACAAGGAATGTAAGAAACAAATAAAATAAATAAGTATTTATTTTACCAATTAAACGCCCTCATACAAAGTATGCACCGTAAAAGCATATCATCAAAAAATTATTTAAAAGTCCAACTGAATCATCAACTTAAAGGCGCTATTAAATTTATAGTAACACGCTCTAAGTCTTGCGACTTGCGACGCATAATACTTAAATTGTACAAGTTAATGGACCAGTATATTTGTGTTCCTCTAAATAACTAACAGTTATTAAAACTAAACATTGACAAGTTACCAGTTTTCCAGTAAACCGAGTTTTCAAATACCGGAATAAGCACAAAATTACATAATATCTACAGAACAATAACCTTTGATGTTTGGAAAAATGCTAGTATTGTAAAACTATCAAAGAATGACGCGACATACGCCCGGGATTAAAATTAAACCCACGCATATCTCGCATTACAAGTCCAACGGAGTGCGAGAGTTTCGTGTGAAACCATTCATAGTAGAGTTTATTCGTATTTGCTTACCGCGACGACGCGACGACCATACGATGGTCGCACAAAGACCGTTTAAATTTTAAACGCGATCGGCATTAATACGATCAATACAAATGGAAGAAACTATAATGGGTGCATTTATACTACTATTACTGGTTATCAAAGAACAATTAAAGAGACAGTACGCGAACCGAGAGCCGCCGCGCCCGCACGCTCGATTTACTTTTGACTTCGATTAATCGTTATTTTTGTTCGACTCCAATCTTTTACATTTACATAAGAATGTTTGTACTGCTGATGTATTGATGTGATAGTAAACTGATATTATATACACATAAAGCATACCATGACTTCTAAATTATATAAACGCCTAAATTGCAAAACTATTGTAGTATCAAGTCTTTGAACGCCTATCAATAGACAAGAGAAAATAAATAGGTACTTAATCAATGATAGAGGATTTTCATCGAAACTCTCGTCCATAAATAAACATGTTGAAGAATGCAACGTATTTATATAAACGAGGCATTGACGCACTGACACTGTTGATGAGTCATGACGCAAGTCATGCGTCTGCGGCCCAGAGAACCGACGCGTTTGCGCAACTTGTGCGCACGCTGTCCGTGCGAACTTGAACTTACACGGTCAAGCGCAATAATACCATTCATGGCGGACTTCTCCATTATTATTATTAAAAAATCTCAGTATAGATGCGTTTAATCCCATTGCTTAAGCCTATCTACATAAATGCAGAGGAACTTACCTGAGTATATACAAATGTCAATAAAGCAAAGCGTGTCATATCCTTAGATTAACAACGCATCATTTAAACAGGAAATTCTCAGTGTCATCGTCGTAGCTATAAATATAAAGAGGAACGGTAACCTGTAATTACCTTAGAAATATGGGTGGAGTCACAGACCGAGATTAAATAACTCGATGACCAGTGTTTAGGTGAAGTATAATCTTGTATTTTGTTTAAATTTATTATTATAAAAAACTGATTATAAAGCTATACTAATTTACTAACCCAAATGAGTCTTTCCTACCACATAAACTAAATTATTAGAGATTGTAAATACTTCTTAGTTAGGTTAGGTTACAACCCAGTTACTTGGGGTAATAGTATCGATAGCTTCATTCATAAAAGTATTCGTTGTAAATGGCTTAAGGCGTTTAATCGATTTCAACCAAGTTCAAACCAACCTTGATTTGAAACCGCTCCAGTCGAGTGGATCTTCACTTCCCATAAACTAAAAGTAGTGAATGAAGAGAAAAACGCCGCCTAAAGTTGTCGACGGTTCAGTAGCAGAAGCGTCCGGAATGTCTGTCGATTGTGCGACGTGGAGAAGACAAAAAGTTAATTAAAGCTGTTGACGGTGACAGTACTAAGAGCCGCAGGTGGCTATGGGAAGCGCGGCCGTGCGCGTCGGGCGTGCACCGCGACCAATCACGGCTAATTGTAACGATGCCAACGAACGCCCGGCGCTGCTTCTATTGACAATATCAACCGAAATTGATCGGCAACAGGAACTAATATTTAAAACTAAGGTTAAGTATAAAGACAACCTCATTGAATTGATTTCAAACAACAAGTTGCAATCAGTGTTCTAATCGTGACAAAAGATTATTTATATAAAACATTTTTTTTAAATACTTATATTGAGTTTCCAAAGTAGACTTGTATCGATATTTCAAAAGTAAGAAATACCTATAGGAAGCCTAATAGTACATCAATGGACTCTGTATTATTCAAATCTAAAGAAAGATTTTGAAATGGAAGGTAAGCATTCATAAACTTGAAGGATCAGGCCAGACTGCATTCCTCAAAGGCGTGTAGTTTACCATGACAGCGGGATATTAAAATGATCGATATCATAGCAACAATACGATCTGCGTGCATACAAAGCCGGTGGCAGTGATAGTGAAACATCAGTTACTTGTATTTTATCTTGGAATTGGGAGCGAATATATTCAGGCTACGCCAGCCACAATGTTTTTGAGTACCAATGTACATTGTGTACACGCATACCGGAATCTTGACATTACTATTACTACTATTATTATTATGAATCTATCCAGGATATTTAGCTCACTGTTGGACTGTACCAGCATTAAAACAATTCTTTAAATCTTATATAGGTATTAATTTAAAATCCTTAGTCCCTGCATACATGTTTTACATATAATTGTTACAAAATTATTTTTTATTTTTTGTGAAATTATAACGGCAAAATAAGCCTACAAATGGGTTAATTTCCATTGGTATTGTGGTTACAAGTGCAACTGCTAAAGGTATGGTTCTGACTTAGTAGACTTACGACTCTTAATAAAAATCTTTCATATAAAAACATCAACAAGGATAAGTAAAAACACAAGTTACTCCTTGATCAATGTCTTCATACCACATATTTGAATATTCCCAGTGACGTGTTGTAAGTGAAACAATTTATGTGCATTACGTATTTATTCTGACTAATTTACTGTGACTGAGGAGCCGTTTATCTCAACATCGGATTATAAATTTCAGCGAGGAAAGATATTCCCTTGTAACTGAGACCCGGAGAGGCCTTCACTTATGATTATGTTTCATAACAACCCGCGGATGGGATGTATTATTTTACAAGTTGAAGCTTTTAGTTCCGTTACAAGTGACGCCGCGCCTGCCGTTGCGGTTATTTCGGAAGACTTTGTTGCAACACAATACTATTTTAACTTTTTGAATTGTGTACACACGGCCATATTTTTCTTTTTGTTGTTTCTAGTTTAACGTCTTTAGTTAAAGTAGGACGAACAAGTGTAGAGTCATTCGGGTCAACTGTGCGCACTGCTAAAAAAAGGCTCACCACGCGTAAAATATAAGAGTGAGAGGAATATAAACGCATGGCTTTGAGATAAAGCGTTTATAAGGCACTAAATTGAAATAAAAACAAAACAGAAATCATGATAGTTTTTATTCTATAAATAATTTATTACACAAAATCGAGATGCACTCACTTGACTCGCGTTGCGGGTAATTATGCGCGCCCGTATGGGGTAAGTATACGCATATCCTAATACTACCTATAAGTAAGCGGATTGCTTGCTATAATCAAAATAAACACAATAATCAAGAAGAAAAGTTCTTTAATATAAAATTATAACAGAATTGTTTCCTTACATAGAGGACAAAGATATAAATAGATACTATTTCTAAGGTCGAGGCCGTAGAAGGCTTTGGTCTTCCTCTACAAAAAGATTTTCTGTCTCTCTTTTTTTGGTACAGGTGACTTTTCTATAAAGCTTGAAGGTTCTGCATCCTGTGCCAACAATATTGATCAATTTTTATTAAGTTTTTTTTTCTTTCCTGACTTTTTTTTTCTTAGTGTATGGATGCGCACACTTACCCGCGGACATTTACCCCAAACACTAAATTGTTAAATGAGTGCGCATAAAATAATCGAAAGCAAATATAACATCAACAATTTTCAATAAATGTAACATAAATATGTACTTATTGAAAAAAAACGTACCGTTGTAAGATCAATAACGGTGATACTGCACTAGTTTCCAATATAAAAAAAAACTACGGGTGAAAACACCAAATACAGTTTTTTACGAAGAAAAAGTTTTCCGTCTACTGCACACTATTGGGACAAGTCGAGACTAGATGACCACTCAGGTGACTCTGTTTCAATCAAACAAACTACCCCTCCCCCCTGAACACATTGCGTATATTTCTAGAACGGGAGTCATTCGGGATAACTCTATATATACCTCCGTTACGTGATACTACCATAAGGAAATATTTACAGATCCTTTTGGATCTGAAAAGACTAGCTAAAGTAAATCAGACAAAATAACGCTAAAAGCCCTGTTGGCCGAATATTATAAAACACCGGACACAAACTTATCTGAACTTTGGAAAAAGCAACAGCAGATGAATATTATTTACGTCTGCAGTACTTATAAAGTCCCAGCTTATGTAGAAGAAAAGAACTAGACGATGATATTTTTTTTAATTTCTCTTCCACTATTTTTGTACATTTAATATCTAAAAAGCGCATCACAAACTTGGAATTCAGATTCCATTTCTGACCAAACTATTTGCCCTTTGAAATTCTTAAGAGTTTTAATAATAAAACACCTAAGATACACACAGAAAGAGAATTATTTTAAAACACATAATTTATGCGAACCATTATTTCATCAGCAAATCATCACGCTCATTGCTTCAACGATTTTCAAATACTGATTACATGCAGCCATAAAACTCTATAAATAATCATATTTAAATGTTTAATGGTGGACGGTGGAGTCGTCTTCACGTGTCTGGGTGCGCATGCACACATCTTTCGACGCGGCCATTAACGCGCCGGAGATCAATTGGCTTTCGAACCGTGGGCGGACCGTTTCATTAACTATTATAATATAAAAGCAGTCCAAGCTGATTAGTTCCTTGAACGTCTAACGCTTTTTAAGCTTTAATCGATATTTATACAAAAATCTTTTAAGGCGTGTCAGAAGATCTTCTTAACGTTACGACCATGTAATATTTTATGTTTTATTGAAAAAGAGTAGCATATGTATAACAAATAAAGAACACCTACCACGCGCCATAAGCAACGAACTGTTCCAAGAAATATAAAACCGACGCGATCTATAATATAAAGGCATAAATCCATAAAGTGATATCGTACAACGCAACGTGACTAATGCATAGGCGATTCACCGAGAGTTGTATAATAGTCGGAGACACACGAATTACCCAGTAGCGGGCGCTTATCTGATAATAAATATTATGGTCCATTCTTTTAGGCGAGACGGTCATTAATCGAGCGGTCGATAGCGCGCGTATCGCCTTACGAGCCGCATTGTTGGACCAACAGTTGTTCCTATTTATCAAGACGCCAGTAATATTGTTGTGGCGCACACAAAGCCAGCGCGATCGCTCGCGACGCGGCGCGGTACAACGCCAACCTCTTTGTTTCATGACAAGCGACATCGGTATTGGTAAAATATTAATCCAAACTTAAAATAAAAATACGCCTACCTTTGAAATTACCTGTTACATTCAACTATTGTCGTTTTTTTGTACATTAAACATTATTTATGAAGTTCTATAAATGAAATGACCACATAGCAATGATTGACATAGTGTATTAACGCCTCTTATAATTCAGTTTATAATTAATTCACACCTTTTTATCTAATTGTAAGAGTACCGTTAGATACAAATACGGAGGCTTTGTAGCTATAGAATTAGACTATGACAGGCATATTAGAGTCACGAAATCGTCAAGGTTGAAATGATTTGCATATAAATTACTTTCGTCGATGTGTGAATCCACGTGTTGCTCAGCGAGAATAGAGATTAATATGGTAGATGTCCGTGCCGGCTGGGTGACAGACAAGTTAAGCTGGCATCCGTCAACGCCGTCGGTCGTAATCGCCGGATCGAAGATCGATGCTAAGCCTGGCTTATTGAACTCTTCAACGGATTCAGATCAGCCCAACACGTTCCGAGTTCATCGTTCTTCTTACTCCCTGCCTACACTATCGAACCAGTTATCTTTTCTAAATCTGACAGCATTCGGGTCACTGGACATTCACGTATGCAAGTTCCGTAATGAAAGTCGTTACGGCGCTAGCATTATTGGAAGTATTATTATCTATAATGTTTCGACGCAGGGACCGTTCGATATTATCGACTCTTATCTCACTCATTTCATATTATAGATCAAGCTATCTAGATGGAGGAATTGTATGTTTCCATTAGAAAAGGCTTCGTCGAACAATCTAGCATCTAAACACAAAGCTGACGTTTAGTGAGTGTTAGTACGTTTATAGAGCGTCATACCCATGAGATTTGCTTCAGCGTCTCGTCCTGGTGCGAGTGGTCGTGAAATTTTACGATGGCTACTGACCCTTGCGTAACTCTAGCTTTAGAAGCTGTCCGCAATTATGGTATAATTGACGCGTGTAATCGAGACTGCCTCCTGTGAGCGCCGCCGACCACCGAGCACTTTGTCAAGCCTTTTTCAGGAATTCTTTTTACTGCAAATTACCTAACCAACGACGTCATTATACTTTATGATGAGCCAGGAACAAATGAGGTTTCTCCTTTCCTAATCTACTAAACGTAAGTTAACAAGGAAGTTAAAAAAAAGCTAGATTATTATCAAGGAATTTAAAAAAAGATATATTTTGGCTAGATTATCAAATAGCGCCTACAAAATTTACTTCATACAATAATATGATATACATATGTGTTATTTTGAGTAAATTGTAACAATTAAGGTATATAGATGAGTATCTCTGACTATACTAAAAGTAGCAAATAACAACTATAACTGTTGATAATTCATTAATAAAGATCATTATCAAATCACTGTTGAAAGATTAATGAAGCTGAGTGTAGAAGTTGTACCGGTTTGTTGCACGCGATAACATGTAAAATGAAAAGTGAAACAGGTAGAGAATACCATCGCTTCTTCACAATTCTTCTATTTAAGGTAATTGGAAAGCGGCGCCGGCGCTGTGGCAATAGCAGCACATAAATAGGTCCAAATTGTGTTTGTAGTAGGGGCGGGGGATGTCGGGAGGCTGGCGAGGAAACGAGGAGCCGCTACGTATTTATTCTATTTGCAGAACGTGCCTCTCAGCCACGGTCGCTGTTTGACGATGCAAATTTATCGCGACGCTTAATAAAACGCGCACCGACCTCATTGATTCGCAGATGTTGCTCATTATGAGGCATTGCGGCGGTGGCAGGGGCCCGACACACTCTTCCTACCGTAACGCGACTACCTAAACCTATTAACTCAGCAAATTATTATGAATTGTCAACGTTCCAACCACGTCTTTATCGTGCTCCAATAAAATTCCTACGGTATGTGGTATCATAACCCCTAGATAGGAGGTACTTATTACATTATGTCACACTTTATAGATATACCACTAGTGTTGTAATTCAATATTATAACTGCGTGAATAAGCAAGGAAGTGAACATAAGGTGAACATTAGAAGAAACAGAAATGCCCATTGCGGGTGTACATAAACTGCAAGCAACAGTCGTTCGATCCGATAAAGTCCCACATCGGAGGTTAGAGTAGCGCGAAGTTGCGCCCGATATCGACATATACGAGCCCTTCCTCTTTCACTAAACAATGAAGCTCGTTTGAATCGATTACCGAGTTGCGGCGCCGCTGCACACATTTTTTACGCCATAAAGAGCTTGTTTGTAAAAATAGCAATTTTCTTGACCCTGCGCACTCTTATTTGAAATTGGCTCGATCGGTTCTCATGCAAAAACACGAGCAAGTTGGGAAAAAAGGAACCGAGGTGTTGCATTTACCGCCCGCTGGGAGAGCCGCGCTTCAGCGCGATCCTCGCCGCTGCCGCTATATGAACCCAACGCTTGCAATAGTGTCTCTATGCACGTATGTCGCGTATAACTACAACTTAACGACATTGTTCTTAGGAATGTGTGTAACACAACTACCTACACATTTTATTCTATTTATTGTTCACTTCAGAGAGAACATGTAATTGCTTACTCGTACCTTATATGCAGATGTTTTCTTAAATTTATATAGCAGTCAATAAAAGCGGCGCTGGCGAAGTCAGGACACTTGTACCACGATCGAAACAAGAGCTTACAACGCGACGGGTACCCGTACTGCAAACTAGCTAAGTACAAAGTGTGGTGCAACCTTGCAAGTGAGCTCAGTTTCGTCTCTTTTAAGCGAGATCGACGCGTTTACCTCTGGCGAGGCTCGGCGCAAATTGATGGTTTCACCTCGTTTCATGCAAAACGATCATAGCATCCCTCTCGCACGACGCGCGCTCCAGACAACGCGGTAATCATTGTTTTTGAAACGAGAATAAAACGACACCCATTTCAAAGTATACACGGGACGGGAGAGAAAAACGAACACGCTGCGGTATTCTGATAAGTTTAAGATAAATAGCGCGCTGAGTTTTACTTGGCCTTTAGTCGGACCTGTCTTTTTTTCCGTTCCAATTCTGCGTTCGCAATCTAAACTGGGGATCGATTTAAAATCATATGTAACGAGCTGCATTACATTCCCGCATCCGCTTTTTTGCGTAGAATAAGATCAGATTGTTTATTAAATAGTAATCAGGCTACATTATACAGCTAGTATCAAAATATTATACTCATTCAATTAGTAATCTTAGTATATATTCAGACTTAGTATATTTATATTTAATGATTAAACGATAATTCTTTGATTTGACTAATTCTTGTATCTCACTGCAAGCATGCTGTTGCCTAAAAAACTACAGTGTAAAATAAATAATATTGCAAACAGTACAGTAAAATAATATTGCAAACAAATCATTGGAAGTACATACCCCCAAACGACGATACATACACCAAGGACCATAAAGAGAATACTAAATTGGTTTGATTAAATTAGTAAAATTGAATATGGTACAAAAAATTATTCTGCCCGTTCTAATCCTAAAGCCTGTGCTCTATACAGACTTTGACTTCAACTATCATACGGAAGGCAAAAAGGTATGGAAAACCAGCTTTAGAACGCAGTATACTTGGTTAGATCAATGAATTCAAACAACGATACTATACTAACGTAGATGGAAGAAAGATATAGGCCTCGAAAGGCTCGATCCTTTCGAACCTTTCAATCCAGCTAAAATGGAACTGGCTAGATATGTTTATCACATACCGATCTAACTCTGGGTCCATATAGCATAAAACTGGAGCCCTGAGACAGTATGACAGGTTCAGGATGGCAAATCACGTAGACGATTGTTAGGTTAAATTATCTGTGTTTTTAAAATCGACTAAACTGACTTATCGATCTTGGATAACGATTATAGTTATGGCAACACCAAGCGGTGACGTTTGGAAAGTTTAAAAGGAGTCTACGCTCAGAAAATAGGGCAGTTTAGTTGGGAACGAGCTACGAGTCAGACGAACGAAATATTTGTGTGTCTATTGTCATTATAGTTGGTACGCGATAGTTATAGAAGTGTGGTGTGATTTGTGTTCTGAGGATTTACAAATAAATATAATTATTATCTACCCAAGAAGTTTTTTTACATATCAGAAGTGGTAAGTACATGCTCACATTTACTTATTACCTAGTGCACAACTGCTATAAAATTAAATTGTAACGGTTTCATTTGTTGGTTTAAATATTATTATTATTTTTTTACTTTGGTTCAAATAATTAATATGGGGAGATAATTACTAAAAAATAAAAAGAAATACATACTGCTTTGATATTCCATTAACTGTTGGATAGGCATTTGAAATCTGGCAGTTACTTTTCGGCCGTTTAAATCATTATTGTTCTTTTTTTTATATACCCACTCTCCTTACGTCTAAAAATATTATACTTATGGTTTCAAAGAATAATATGTTTTCAAGGACTCGTAAGGTCGTAACTATGAAAGATAGGGCACAAATGGGGTAGGAAAGGGAGGCCCAAAATTGATTATTAGACTAACTGTTTTTGAAACAATTATAATTTAAATTTCTTCTCAATTAACTTGGTAGGCAAATACATAGTTGTTTTGTTTTCGAGTCACAGTCATGGAAGACGACCATGAGGCTCAAAAGCAACGGCGTTTGAAAACGCCGTTGCATGGAAGCTTGCTGCATTCTGACGAAGCTCCTGGATGCTGTCGCAGCCATAGTCAACAACGCACCAGTGCCAAAATTGCGCATGGTCGTAGTCAGCAGCACAGCCGGAGCCCGCAGCGCAGTCGAAGCCACCGGCGCAGTCGAAGCCTCCGGCGTAGTCGACGCCAGCGGCGCAGTCGAAGCCAGCGGCGTAGTCGAAGCCAGCGGCGCAGTCGAAGCCAGCGGCGCAGTCGAAGCCAGCGGCGCAGTCGATGCCAGCGGTGCAGTCGAAGGCAGCGGTGCAGTCGAAGCCAGCGGTGCAGTCGAAGCCAGCGGCGCAGTCGAAGCCAGCGGCGCAGTCGAAGCCAGCGGCGCAGTCGAAGCCCGCGGCGCAGTCGAAACCAGCAGCACAGTGGAAGCCTGCGGCGCAGTCAAAACCGGCAACGCAGTCGTCCGGGTTCCCGAAGTCGTACGAGCCGTCGAGCTGAACTACTTGAACGAGAACTCGTGTGTGTGGCAAGTGGCACAGGAACGTCTGCGGTCCCTAGAGAACGAGTTGCAACAGAATCGAGGCAGAGGACGAGATTCTACAGCGACGCGAGATGGAACAAAGGTTAGAGATCACAGTCCTACATTTTCGTCAAAAGATGTTATGAATATTTTAAATTCAATCAGGAACCAACCACCAGCGGCTGACACACTCAATCACTCTAACGTTGTTAAAAATCATAAAAATATATTACCTGATTTTGACCCTTCGTCGAAAAACCAACGTGTAGATGTATGGTTAAGAAAAGTGAACGAGTGTGCCACCGTTTATGGTTGGGATGATAAGACGACTATTCATTTCTCAATGCAGAAACTACAAGGACTGGCCAAAACGTGGTATGAAAGTCTTGATTCAATATTATTTTCTTGGACCGAGTGGCAAGAAAAGCTATCTAACGCTTTTCCTTATGAACAGAATTATGGCCAGTCCTTGGAAGATATGCTCAGGCGTAAAAGTAAATATCATGAACCTATTGAAGTCTACTATTACGAAAAGTTAGCTTTATTGAACCAGTGCGATATAGTTGGCAAGCGTGCAGTCGACTGCATTATTCATGGTCTGAGTGATAAAACTATGAAATCAAGTGCTCTTGCATTAAGGTGCTCACAACCTGATCAATTGCTACAGTTCTTGATGAGCAACAAGGAATTGTCAAATTCCTTCGATCGTTCTAATATTTATGCTAAAGGTAGGTTAGGATCTGGGAATTTGACGACCGGTTCTAGTAACAAATTTAATATTAAGACTAATAATGTAGCAAATGAGAATGTTGCATTCTGTTTTAACTGTAAGGAGCGAGGTCATATATACCGCAAATGTCCTAAACCACTAATTCGGTGTAATCAACGTCATAGGGTAGGCCATAAAGTCGACAAATGTCCCACAAAACCTGATGATAATGACAGTAAGATAACAAATACACATAAGACAATGTGCATATCATTAGCTAGTCCAAATTCAAAATTTTACAAGGATGTCTTAGTAAACAGGGTTTCCATAAAAGCTTTTATAGATTTTGGAAGTGAGATCTGTCTGTTAAATAAATCGGAGTTGGTAAATTTGAGGCTCGAGAGTAATGGCGTGCGCACCCCAATAAAGGGATTTGGGAATGACGTTGTTTATTCTTTAGGGAAGGTGACAGTAGAGCTTGTTATCGATGGTGTGAGTGCTATCACTGTTTGTCAAGTAGTTGAAGACAAATTTTTAGATGTACCATTGCTAGTAGGACAAACTTTCACGGAACAGTCACACGTCTTTGTATTAAAAACGGCAGAAACGTTACAGTTTATAGACACTAAACAAGAGATACCCTTCAATAAAACTGAAATAGACGAGGATCGTTTAGTAAAAGTTATATCTATGGCAACTATTGAAATCTATGGTCCCGCTGTAATCAAAACTTGTACTGAACCACGGCTGAGTATATTATCATAAATAACAAAATTATAGGAAAACTAACGTCTCAATACGTTATATGCGGTGGTGTCTATGCGTCTAAAGATGGTTTTGTATATGTATATATTATACCGATATCGAAGTGTTGCTATTTATACAAGGGCACAATAATAAGTCTCGCTAACAACGTTCAAGTAGTGAATCGCGTTTTTAATATAAGTAGTAAACTAACGATGACTGAATCCATTGGCATTAGTGAAGTCCATATTGGTGACCATATTAACGATGAACATAGATCGAAGTTGTTAAAATTGCTTAATGAGTTTAATGATTGTTTTGCAACAAATTTAAAAGAATTAGGAAGCACTAACGTTACCCAAATGAATATTGAAATAAACAACAAACGTCCAATTGTGTATAGGCCATATCGGCTGTCGCATAAAGAACGTGGACAGGTGCGTGAAATGGTAGGCGAAATGTTGGAGGCTGGGATTGTGAGAGAATCCTCCTCTGAGTATGCTAGTCCCGTGATTCTAGTGCGTAAGAAAGATGGACGAATGAGAATGTGCATAGACTATAGGATGTTAAACTCGGTGACTATTAAGGAACATTATCCAATGCCAGTGATAGAAGACGAGATTGCTAGGCTTTCCGGTCAGGCATATTTCATCACGCTAGACTTGTTTTCTGGCTACTATCAGGTGCCAATATCGGAACAATCAAAGCCGCTGACGTCATTTGTCACTCCGGATGGACAATTCGAGTTTAACCGGATGCCGTTTGGATTGGCAAATGCGCCTGCGGTGTTTCAACGTATGATGAATACAGTCTTAGAGTCAGCTAGGTACAGCCAGGCGACAGCATATATTGATGACGTATTAATTTATGGCAAAAGTGTAGAGCAGTGTTTGGAGAGGCTGGAGAACGTTTTACATCTATTAAGGCAGGCCAATCTAACTCTCAATCTATCTAAGTGCGAATTTTTGAAAGACAAAATTGATTATTTAGGTTATGAGATTAGTGCTTCAGGTGTTAGGCCAGGTGATAAGAAAGTCCAAAGCGTCTTTGACTTTCCTCGCCCAATTAATGTTCACACTGTTCGTCAATTCCTTGGCCTTGTAGGTTATTTCCGTAAATTCATAATGAACTTTGCACATATTGCACACCCTTTAAATAAATTATTAAAAAGGGATGTTGCTTGGGTTTGGACAGACGAGCAAGAAAATTCATTCAAAATGCTCAAAGAAAAATTAATTGACCGACCGGTTCTTGCTATTTACGACCCAGACGGGGAAACAGAATTGCACACAGACGCCAGTAAATATGGCATTGGTGGAATTTTGCTATGCAATGTTTGCGAGGAAGCAGTGATAGTTTTAAGCCAGTGGCATTCTATAGCCGGCAAACTTCTCCAGAAGAAAGAAATTTTCATGCATACGAACTGGAGACGCTAGCTGTAGTATGTTCATTACGGAAGTTTAGAGTCTACTTATTAGGACAAAGCTTTAAAATAATTACCGATTGCAGTGCTCTGCGGTCCACATTTACTAAACGCGATATATAATACCCCGAATCGCGCGTTGGTATCTTTTAATACAAGAATTTCAGTATACAATAGAATACAGACCAGGGCATAGAATGGCTCACGTAGATGCTTTATCACGCAATCCGATCATAGATGATGAAAACAACACTATTGTAGATGTAACTGATCAATATCCAAAAGTTATGGTAATAACCGGTGATGATTGGCTCCATACGTTACAGTTGGGTGATAGTGAACTGGGCCGTATTAGAGATATTTTAACTTCAAATTTGGACGTAGACGGACTTAAGCAAATTAGGGATAATTACATTATAAAGGATAACAAGCTTTATAGATGCACTGATGGTGACAAAACAAACATACTTTGGGTTGTTCCAAGGGGAGCGAGGTGGCAGTTGTGTCGTATGAATCACGACGACATTGGCCACTTTGGAGTGGAAAAGACCCTCGAACGAATAAGGAGTGCATACTGGTTCCCTAAAATGTCATCATTCGTAAAAAAATACGTTGAAGCATGTATTGAATGTGCCTACTCAAAAAAGACTTCATCGAATGAGGGTTACTTGCATCCTATTCCTAAAGTCGAGGTTCCTTTCCACACCGTGCACATCGACCATCTCGGGCCCTTTGTGCGCTCGAAAAGAGGAAATTCCTATATTCTTGTGCTGGTTGATGCATTTACCAAATTTGTTTTTATTAGGCCGGTAAGAAATACAAAATCTCTAGTTGCGATAAGAGTTCTAGATGAAATTTTCTGTACCTTTAGAGTCCCCGATAGAATTATTAGCGACCGTGGCTCTTGCTTCACTTCTCACGCGTTTAGGAGGTTTTGTTTGGATAGAGGAACCAAGCATGTTTTGAATGCGGTAGCTAGTCCACGCTCGAATGGACAAGTTGAAAGATATAACCGCACAATTCTTGCTTCCTTGACCGCTATAAACCTCAACGATAATGAAAAGGATTGGGACGACAAAGTGGGAAAAATTCAGTGGGGAATTAATAACACAGTTAATAAGACTACGGGAAGGATGGCTGCTGAAATCATGTTTGGTAGTTGTATGAATAGTGAAGTAGATCCAAGATTAAACGTAGTTAGAGAAGATACGCGAGAAGATAATAATTTAATAACAATAAGAGAGGAAGTTAAAGATAAATTGACGAAGAGCAAGAAAAACAAAAAGAACGATACGATAAAAGCAGACGTCCTGCCCGTGTCTATTCCGAAGGGGAATTAGTTAAAATCACTAATACGAATTTTAAAAATGATGGAAAAAGCAAGAAGCTTCTTCCTCAATATATAGGACCATATCGTGTTATATCGGTACTAGGGAACGATAGATACAGAATTGTAGCAATACCAGGATTGAGTAATAGTAGACATAAGCGTAAAACAACTGTCGCTGCCGACCGTATGCAACCCTGGGTTCATGTAGCTGCTTTAAATCTAGATTCTGACAGCGAGGATCATAATAATTACAGCGATTAGATGATATAGATTCGAATTGTTATTTACGACTTACAATTATATACATTTGTATGTATTTTGACCGTAACATAATATTATCTTATAAGTTTATGCATGTAAGTTTAAGTTATAATCATTTATCGATCTCATTAAATTGTGTTATATATCATTAAAATTTATAGGATTGCAAATATGTGATTTCTTTGAGCAGTTTAGCAACCATGTGATTGGTTTGCCAGTTTAGCAACCATGTGATTGGTTTGCCAGTTTTGCAACCATGTGATTGGTTTGCCAGTTTTGCAACCATGTGATTGGTTTGCCAGTTTAGCAACCATGTGATTGGTTTGCCAGTTTTGCAACCATGTGATTGGTTTGCCAGTTTTGCAACCATGTGATTGGTTTGCCATTTTGCAACAATGTGATTGGTTTGCCAGTTTGCAACCATATGATTGGTTTGCCAGTTTGCAATCATGTGATTGGATTGCCAGGTTTGTGATCATGTGATTGTTTCACCAATTTTAAATGATTATTGGTGATAAAAAGTGCTAATAGTTCGTAAGTTGAGATATACATAATAACTGTTTAAGCGATTAGATATGTACAAATGCCATTTTTCTTTTTCTCTTCTCATCTTGTATTATCATCATCTTTATTGGTCGAGTGTTAGGTTCTTCCTGACTTATGTGTATGAGGACATACACAAGGTCAGGATGGACGAGTGTTAGGTTAAATTATCTGTGTTTTTAAAATCGACTAAACTGACTTATCGATCTTGGATAACGATTATAGTTATGGCAACACCAAGCGGTGACGTTTGGAAAGTTTAAAAGGAGTCTACGCTCAGAAAATAGGGCAGTTTAGTTGGGAACGAGCTACGAGTCAGACGAACGAAATATTTGTGTGTCTATTGTCATTATAGTTGGTACGCGATAGTTATAGAAGTGTGGTGTGATTTGTGTTCTGAGGATTTACAAATAAATATAATTATTATCTACCCAAGAAGTTTTTTTACACGATGGCGGAAATAAATGGCTATCTTCTATAAGAAATAAAGGGAGAGGAGCATTTCCCAGAAGTGAGACAATATAAGCCTATAATAATAAGAAGACACATATGGAACAAAATAAATGAAAGTAATGCTATATACACGGGCGAAATACCCACTAGAGTTCAATAAAAAAAAAAACAGCTACTATCGGCATAAACACGTTCCCTATTATAATAATTACAGCGCAAAGAGAAATCTTTGACCCGTATCATATCCAACGCGGTACCATGTATAATATTGTAAGAGCGTTGATAATAAAGCCTGTGTCGGTAGTTGAGAGGTGAGCACAAAGCGCATCTCATTTTCGGCAGCAAAGACAAAAGCGGTAATTACAGTTAACTATTGCCTGTGAACGTCAGCCCAGTGCGTCGCAGCTCGTGGGATGTACGCAATAACTATTTTATATGACTAAATTGTTGCACTGAAGTTATTAAATAATAACTTTTTATGTGTAGGTAGATATGACTATTTTAATAAATTTTACTGCAACTAACTGTACGTATGCTGCCTAATAATATAACTAGCGTTTAGATTATTTGAAAAATAAAAGTTCTTATTATTATTTATTGAAGGTATATTTCTTATATACCTTCAATAAATAATAATATGTTAAGTTTATACACAAAGGCAATTCAGGAGCAATCTCAATTCTTAGAACGATAGCGAGATTTCATATGAAAGTTATTATTAATTATTAAAGAGTTACTTAAAAGTATAATAATAAAAAGATCAATACAAAAGGAACACTAATATCCTCTTAAGTAGGTTCTATAAATATTTTTATATGTGGTCATAATGACAAAATGTACATATCTATGTGTTGAACACACGAGCAATTTAGATGCAGAAAATTGCATAGAAATGTTTAGAACAGTTGTGTCAGTTATCTATAACATAACAACGATAATCTAAAGTAAAAAAAAATCTACCAGAGCTTTAGGGTCAGCGCACACCAAGAGCAGAGCAAAGCAGAGCATTTTCTGAGACTACACAAAAATTAATCTTATGACAATTCCATACATTGCAAAATTAAATGCAAGTCCAAACTTGATGCTCGACCATGCTCGAGCTTGCAAGATGCGTGTTCGAGTATGCGTTCAACATGCGCGAGCGCGCGAGCACCGCCGCCGCCACGCTCCGCCCGCGCTCAGTATTGCCACAGCGAGAAAACTGTCTAGACGTGTGTTTACTAGCTACTTACTTATAATAATCATAAAAATGAACACCTCTTTATGGTTACACAATGTATAATATTCGCCTAAGGTACATCTTTCCCGCCACGTTTCTTCTATCCATACTGTTCTTCTCATTTTATGACGTGTTATTTTATTTACATTTTCTTCATGTTCCTCTTTCTCTGCCAAAAGGGCGATAATGACTAAGTCCCAATCAACCATATTGAACACGTCTGCCAACTCGGATTTTGGCATCAAACTGGTAACGCACCCGCCCGCCTGGCAACCCAGAACATTTTCAACGGAGCTTGTTCACGGAGGGGCGAGCATGCCGCCTGCATGGTCGATCAGTCAAAATTTTGCTCGACCAGGAGCGAACATTTTGCAGTTCGGTATGCGCTGACCCTTAGTCGTGTTCTCACGTATTCAAGTGTTTTCTTAAGTCCTGAACGTTTGTTTTGTGTTTCAAGCAGCATACGCAGCGGCAAACAACGTAAGGCTGAGGAGTGTTTTACTGGTCTGACGTCAATGAAGGCTAAAGCAAAATCGAATCAATCAAAAATAGCGGTCACTTATCTTCATGCAGGCCTAATATTTATAAACTAGTATATATTGCACATTTCAATTCATTTGACTTGACCGTTAAGTAACGCTACAGTGAAAATACCATAAAACTCAGGCCACTGATTCGTATGTTATACGTGTTCAGAAAAACAGGCAGACAGACAAACAATGTTTAAAATAATGTATCGCAGACTACAGTAAAAATGTCGCAAAAAATATGCGTTGTACGGAAATATTCCTTCTAGAATTATATTATAGAATAGATAAAAGACAATATTTTAGCACACAACTTCAAAAAATACTCAGTTTTATGGACACTACAATCTCAAGTTGGCGACGGTGTAGAAGCGGAGGGCATACTGTCGCAATTCGTTTTACATCACAACCCTTTCACTAAGGCTTAAAGCCAATAAAAACATCGCTGGGGGTGAGCACTCACCTTTATATCACGCGTTAATCCTACCCTGGGCGAAAGTTTTAACGTACACAGCTACTGAAATAAGTTTTAGTTTTAGTGTATACACGTAAATGTTGTTCTCACAAAACCTGTTACGTTTTATGCCGAAAAAATATTAAATAAACGAAAGGGCCAAAAGTCATTCGGCATTGTTAGTTCTTACTACTCCAATAATGCATTTTACTTTAATAAGAACATAACTACGTCTTAAAGTTACTTCATACATCAGATTCATAACTAAACATAAACTTTATTTATCGGCAAACATAAAACCTTAAGAATATATCAAACACGGGATGAATCTGGAATTTGAGTAATTCACGACCGTGGTACGAGAGGCACCCACACATAACAAAGGGCAGTGTCAGGTTGTTCGCGTGACCACGACTGAGCGGGATTCCTCCTCACTCATTTACAGGATCGACTTACTTCGACATTCCTCGGAGTCAGGACGAGGCTTTATAAGACCGTTGAGTCAACGGATCACACGCTGAGGCAGGTGGGACACTCACACTAACGAAGAAGCTTCGGTCTGGTAAAAGAGTTTCTGGGAGAATGTGGTTGTAAGATAAGCCAAGGAGAACGAGTGCAGGGTTACAAGTGTTACCAGTTTTCTTATGTAAAATACTATTGTCCTGAAAACATTTTGTATTTATGCAACCGTAGTTTTGTACCAAGTCTTACCATGACGCAAAATTAAATAATTAATTTTTTATTAATTCTGTACTTAGTGGAAACTTAACAAGCAAAGTCTTTTAAGTAAATTAGTAATTTCAGTTACCTAATAACAATGTGTCTCCGGCGAGAAAATTAAATTAAACACGCACGAAGTATCCCCGACGATAATGAAAGTCGAGGCGAGCGAGCAAATTATCATCCAGTTGGCTTCACCGGGTTACGCAAGACAATAAGCAAACAGCTGGCCCTATGTGCAATAGGTAACCCGCCCCGCAATTGTAGCCGTTGATCATAATCCAGATAGTACACCAAGTATGGCAAGCATTTATGTCCGTAGGCCGAGAGGCGCACGACTGCTATCGAAAGTGAATTGTCGTGCCCACAACAAACATGTCGCCCAACATTTGCTTGTACTGCGCCATGACTAGACTAGACGCGCAATCGAACATGAAGAGTACAATCATAAATGACCGTTTCCGATCAATGACTTCGATATTAAATACTGCCGTTTTATTCCGACTACCTTAAATGGACATTGTAAGAGATAGAAAATGTTACGCTCGGAGCTAATTATAAATACCTTATACCTAAATACAAATAAATACAAGTACAAAAAAAGCGAATGTAACAATTATTCGCCGTCGTCTGCAAATAAATAGATGAAGACAGACAAAAAATTATGATCACGTTATTCGAGACCCAAATCTTATTGAAAAGTGTGTTCTCGGGCACAAGTTAAACGCAATATTTACATTATCAATTGTATGTCATCGGCGTCTTCGAAACGATGTTTTCACTCGCGCGCCCGCCGTGTTACCTTTCGAAAGCGTTGACTCATAAACAAAGCGACCTCTGAACTTAATAACAATGTGAAGCGGGCGTGCGAAACGGGAGATGCACCCAGCGACTTGCAATAATTCTTTCGGAGCCCATCGAGTCGCTAGGTACATGACGAGCCATAATTTAGAGTTGTGTACAAACGGCAAAAACTGTTCACGGCTTACGGCAATCGCTCAACGAGATACCATCCCTATAAAGACACTTTATTGTAATACTTCTGACCCACATCTGTTGTTACAGCTAAAATGGTAAAGAATAATGAGAAAGTATAAATTCCATCTCAAAATTTACACGATTCTGGTCAGTATTGTAGATGGCTAACACAGGAACTTTAAATTTCCAAGTGCATTAACGTGACAAGGCCAACAAGAATTTATTGTTGAGAGAAAATATCGTTGTAATTATCTGATATGGTGGATTTCGTGACTTACCTGAGGTCAATATATAATTCGACATCTTTGACATATAAAGGACCTTGTTCTACAATCGTTTGAACCTATTGTGTTGATTTATAAGAAACAATTACCTACCTACGGAAGAAAATTACGTATCTTTTTCACATACATTTATAACTACAAAGTAGACACCTACATAGAGAATCAAAACTATATGGACTACCGTAACACGTAACCATTTTTGTTGCGTGTTTTGTATAACGCAAATGACTAAAGCACTCAGGATGATTACCTTACAATTGTTATTAACCTTTCGTGTAAAAGTAGATCAAAATCGACAAGTCAGCGATGTCAGAAGACGGGCCATGACACCGACCCCGATGTCGCGTAATCCGCAAGCTTTGTTACGAAACCGGTATCCATTCAAATGTTGCACTGGAATCTGTAGACTGTGTACCAAAAGCACATTCAAGTTGGACTTGAACATCATGCATATAACTCGTCTATTTTGTTCGGGCATCGAAGATCGAGTACCGATCCAGTTTATAGCGATACATAAGTCGGAATGTACCCAGCAAACTAATACACTTTGGTCTTGGGGTACTGGCGCGGTACGTGGATCTATTGAACAATTCTACTGAAACGACGCGATCGCCACCAAAGTGATTTGTTAATACGGACACGATTTTGCATAAGTGGTATATTTTAAAAAAGCTATTAATTATTTATTAGTTTATTAATACTACAAGATTAAGAGACTATGTATACTAGTGGTTTTTTTTTTTGTACAATCTGTTGTACTAATACAGAAATATCAAAAAGGGTTACGAACGTATCGTATAAGTACTAAAAATCAACCTTTACTGTTTTTCTACGAGTATATCTGTAATTATAATAAAATACAATCAATTTGTAAATTAAATTTTACGATGGACGCTTACAATAAAACACCGGGTAATTTGAGCATTAACAACTTGACACCTACAAATTAAATTCGTGACCACAAACAATTTCAAATGTACACACGAATTAACAGAACGATAGTCGATGTTCCCACAGTCTCCTGCAATTTACTAGATAGTATTATACAAAACGCAACGTTAATAGGAACAAAACATTTCCAAAATTAAATAAACACGCATAGGCACGCTCTGGCGAGTCCAGTATAATTCGATAATTTACAACACTGAATCCGGCGCGGCGCGGGCGCCTTCGGCTGTAAATAAGATTCTCATGAAATTCGGCGGCAGCCAGCGATCGTATCTAAGGCACGCTATCCATCATACGGCACTAGTCACGCAATCATCAAGCTAACTAATTATTTTCAACTATGAAACACAATATGTCAATTACTGTAAAAATCAACAGACGCAATATAATTTATCACCAGCCAAGACCCTGAACGAATTCAGATTTGTTCTACATACCAACTATATCCAGTTTATAATTTGTCATAATATAGTAACAGGTGCATAATCTCATTAACGGGCAACTTGTTATTGGAAGTGACAAGCGGTCACAGCAATATTAACCGTCACTGCGCTCGAAATGAATAAAATTAAGATAAAAGCAAAGGGACGATCCTCCACTTCAATTACGGCAACCCACACAATGATTAGACGTTTCACTAGAAGAGCTGCGGCTCGATCGTGGAACGACTTGAGTTATTAAGTGCTAGCTTTGTTACAAATACATTCAACATGACGTGGATAAATGGAATAAAATGCCCAGACTTTTTTATATTTGATCGCGTTCATTCCTTGTCAACATTCTAACTCCCGGATTAAGTGCAGTCGTTTATCTAAACATTTACGACCTACATAGTTGCTCTTTTATGGGCTATTTTGTGGCGGCGCGTAACGTTTTATTTGGGCAACTCGGGTCAGTTTACACAACGGCACGAGAAATAGATTTGTAAGTCCACAGCTCTGGATTGATGTCCCGCCATACTTCATCAAATATGAGAGATCACCTTCTCCGAGCCCGTGTTTTTATCACTGTCATCGCAAAACAATAGCAATGCGAGTAAGGCTGGGGTACAATGTTATGGGTTGCTTTGTAGCAGTAGATAAACGAGTAAAAGGAACTAGTTGTTCGTTATCGCGAGCAGAAGGGTGACCTTCAACTTAGCTCGACCTGAATACTGAGTAGCGTAATAACAAGAGACACTGAGAGGTAAACGTTGGACGCTTTCGTATGCAAAAAGCGTTAAGTGTTAGCCGACGCGGTTGTACGGGCCGAACATTAAACAAGCGGTTGCGACCTAAAATAGAAATGGGTTGTTTGAGTAGGGTTCTTTCGCGAACGCAATTGTACTCGAACGTGTCTTGTTAGTGAATGCGTTATGCAAATGCTGTGAAACCACTAACGTCACCTCTAGTTTGGCAGATATTAAGCGCTAGGCAGAGATTATGTTACAGCACCGCGTTTCTGTACTGAGAACCAAAAGTAAAGTTCATTTTGAGCGTAAATTGTTAATAATTTAATTGCAACACAGTTGTGAAGTTTCGTTTAAGTTCGAAACATCACTTCAAATTACAGTTAACTAGTTTGTATATAGGTATTCACATAAACAATTATACTACTACTACCGTTTAAGAGCCATTAATTGCGTCAATTTGAGGATGATTACATAGGAACGGGTATTCTGAACAGACAATCAGTCAATTCTCGACAACTATTCATGTTACTACGGTGATTGGTTTGAGTAGGACTACTGACAGAATCGATTTTATACCTAATTGCGTCAATTTATTATATGAAAGTGTAATGATGATTCGTTTGACTAAGTTTTATATAAAAAGTAATTTAGTGTTTTCTTCGCAGTATTTTATACAACCGCGTAAGTTACGTATGTTCATCAATCATAGGTATATAGGCAACGAGAGAGAGAGAGAGTGTGTCAACCTATGTGATAGACTGTCTGAATAGTTCAGCACATAAGTTTCTCTTAAAACCCTTATAATGTTTATCTCTTAGTCATATCAGGTACCAAATTGCAAAGATACTGCTTGTAGTCCAAACCTTCTGAACTCAAAACGCGATAGCCCTTAAGTATGTCAAATCCAATCAAAAATTCGAGACATAAGAACGCATTTTTTTTTTTTCATAGAGTTGTACTAACATTTCATAGAGTTGTAGTTGTACTAACATTTTTGCTTTAACCATATTTTTAGCGTTGACCGCGTTGAGCGGCTAAGAGTTAGATGTACATATATACTGTACTATAAGTAACATCAACATAGTTCAGGGCCAGTACAATGTTGCGCTCATTATGCGAATGTCGCGATGCGCGACGTATGGATGACCCTGCGGCCAGCGAACACGCTCACGACCGCAACTGCTGTTCTAACAAAACCTCTAAGAGTAATATTATTGTTGTTGGCGAATTTAATAACAGCTTATTTGAATTTTGTGTCGAACCAAATTTAACCTTTATCTTGTTGCAACAATACTGTTGGACTGAATTAAAAATCTGAAACTGCTGTACCTACAACGATTAGATACATTTCTTATGCATCGCTACCCTAAAGCCTTCACATTTGAGCTACCATTACATTAAAGCGATTATTAGGTATTATGAAGCAAACATGAACCGGGTGTATAAAACCCTAAAAATTGAGTCCCAATCGGAACTAACGAGTTCTCTTTGAAGTACAAGTTAAAAGGCTTACTTATTGTAAGGTAATAGCGACAAAAGGCTTAACCTTGCAATCTTTAAATAATAATGTATCTTGCGATTATAATTTGATTCAAGCCGGCTTTTATGACCGGATAGGACATTGGAATCGTTCCTGTCTCGCTAAACGGCTCTCGTAAATTGTCGATTAAGACGGTACACATTTGAACGACAAAACCCTTCGCGTCAGAAACGGCCGCGGCAGAGGGCGATGCCATAAATTTCATAATTAATTTTATTATCGAAGCCATTGCTCGCACGTCGACTTAAAGCGAGATTTGCGATCCAAAGCCACCGCCGCCGTCCGCTTAATCATTAAACGTTCACGATACCTCGCCTGCACTCCGATATCATAATGTCCCTTAATGTGCTGTAATTGTTTGTGAATAAAAGGAAGCAGCTGAAAGGGTTTGACACGGTATATGGAGCGCCCCTGTCAAAAGCCATCGTTGTAATAGAGTTTTCTTTCTCGACCGCTGCGCGGTTATAAAAGCTAACTTATTTTTCAAAGAAAAGTAATGAGAATTTAACTCAGCGGAAAACGGTCGACGGGGCTCGCGCTTCGTGAGCGGCGATGGAAAGAAAATATTTTTTACGTTATTCGCGAGGATGAACGTCGCCGTCATAGTCCTCACACAGAGCACCCTCACAAAGGCCTCAGCGCGCCGGCGCCTTCCCGCTACCTCCCGCCTCGCTCTCTATTATAAGCTTAACTCCAAGTTTAATGCAACTTTATACTCACCACGGTTCACGGGTTCAAAGGAAATTATAGTTAACATCCCTAATTAACATAAAACTAAAGGGTAAAACTAATTATATAAATAATGATGGTCCTTAAATAGTTCTATAATACGGAAACATGGACAAATTATTTAGGTATCGTAATAAACCTTTTCTATCTCGACTTAAGATGAAATTCCTTGATAATCCGCGCGTGTTAATCTTAATTTAGACATAATAAGCAGTACATAGGAGGTCGCAACCAAAGAGACCTTTAACTTCGTTAACGCCATATACGTTGACAGTATTGTAACCGCGAATGGTGTTCAGGAAAAACGTGACTTTCTTTAGCCCGGCTTACTGTTTATTGTTACAATACCAGAACGGAGAGCGAATGTAGGAGCGAACAGAACCCCGGCTACTAATCCTTATAATAAAAACCTCTTATAGTAATGGTGACTTAGAATCGTACTGATCTTAGTGCAGCTATCGCAAAACGCATAGCGACTTTGTGCGTTTCAAAATGAGAGAAATATGTGCATACATTGAGTGCATCAACTGCACAAAAAGGCACAATCTCGCCAAGATAGGATAACAAGATAACAAGCGTGGAGCGGCGGACTAAGACGGATAAAAACAAGACATGGAGCCTACTCGCGGACGTGTACCTTGTTTACTTAAACGAGGCCCACATTAAGTGCCTCCGGAGTAGATTCCGCACATCTCCGCTTCGCTGTGGTGCGCTACGATGCATTTGAATCAAATACATAAGCTTAAGATACACAGTTCTTAAAACAGAATGTATTCCACTAATATTCTAAACGTTTTTAAAGGCAAATTTGTAATTCAATCAACTATAACAACCAAATCATTTGGATATTAGTCCATATAGTGTGTTATATTCTATATAATCCACACAGACCAGACTTTTAATCGTGAACACAAAAAAAATATTTAAAGGCGGTCAACGCTACGGTCATAGCTGGTATATTATAGGACCTACTTCTGAGAACCTAACAGCAATAGTATAGAATTCATATTCAAAGTTGAGATTAGATTCTATTTTCTTCTGATTGCATGCATATAAAATATGTATTAACTCTAAGTAAATTCAAACCACGCGAACAAAAGACATCAACGCGCATCTATCGATTTACTTTAAAAATCTATGAATTTCTGCGAATGAGTTCACACAACATTTTTCATATTTAAGTCACGTATCTTCATTATTATGTAACCAACTTCGAAAAATATTGTGGTTGTGAACAGAATGGAACAGAATATAATTACGGGCAACAAATTTTAATTTTTGCATAATTCTAGTGACAAATTTCGTTTTATAGTCGAATCTTATCTACAATGTTAGGCAGTTGCCACCATAATGTGAATATTTAGATTGCATAATGTCAAAACTATGTAAATGATGCTTAAATCAGCCTATGCCGGATGTTAGGAATGTGCAAACAGGTAGGTAGTATAGTAAGTAACCGATGTTTTATTCAAGGCATGAGTACAATGTTTATCTATTGTTATCAGTATGAAGCGATCGTGTCATTACACACGTAGCCTGCCCACGGCCGTGCGGTTGATGACAGAGATGCTGTAATGTTGTGCTTCAGAGCTTAAACTTACAGCGATTTTGATAAACATTACGGTTGTTTGGGTTAAAAATATTCTCTACAATATGTACCTAATTAAAATATTCCATCGTGTTCTTCTCCTTTATTTCAAAACTTTTAATGGGCCTTCTTTTTATTTTAGATTTAAATAAAAAAAAAAAAATATAAAGTTATCAGAACTGGACTCCGAATTAGAAGAGAAGAGATATTTGAACCTGAAAGAGACATATGAACCTTTGATATTTTCTTAAAAGAAAGTCATTACCTAATTCTACTACTACTTCTATTGAAGGCAATAAAAGTTTATATATATTTATAGCTATGTAGTGATATCCTTATTTAGAAGATTGTATAATAGTTTAAGAATCTTTGGCGCATTATCCACTCAGTCTGTGCAACCAAAAGAAGGCAAGTTTTGATTAAGTAACTGGTTGAGAAAATTAAAACACATAAGTCAGTTATTACTGTGTGTACGTACCGCTCTGCGCGTGCTTTTACATTGACATCTTGCACGCATTCGGTACATTTTTGTCAGCCCACTCGCGTGACAATCTGATGTGTGTGTGAGAACTTACGCGTAGTCATACCGAACTTGTGTAACTTAGTACGGTGTGAACTTCCTTGTTTTGAAGAAAATCCTATCTTAATATAACACTTAAAAAAAAACGTGCCGAGCATACACGTGTCTCGGCGTTATGACCTGATGCTTTTATCACCCCGAAACATGCTACATATATAAAACACCGGCAACCATTAAGTGCTCGAATAAAACGTACCTACTTTAACAACCCGGCGACGTAATTATTCATTCAATTCTGATGATACCCTGTATACCTGTGAAAGTAAACATGAAATCTCACGAATATTATTAATACAACGAAAAGAGCCGAACAATCGCTCGTCAAACATTAACAACTCCTGACATAATAGAAACAGACGAGTGCAGTAATCAACTCTAATATGAAGGTGAGAAGGCGAAGCGTATTTATTACTTTAATGGAATATCAGCAATTAGGGCCACAGATAGAATCAGTAGCGCTGACAAGGTGCAAACGAGAGTGGTTCGACCGGATACGTAGGGTCGGCACCCGAACTAGTTACGTTTAACAACTAAATATATAAGCTGCATACGCGATTGTAAGCGGTAAAACCTTTAGACAAAGGCTATATTAGCATGTACAACTATGACAAATATTGCTACCTAGCTTTATTGGCGACTGTAACAAAATAAAACAATGCCGCGATGAATTACCATAGAGAATGAGCGGAACAGACGGATTAAGTGAAATACAATCAAACAAGAAGGCGTACGTGCCGGGAATTTAAAATAGATAAAGAGAACTTCCCCATTGGGCGACTAAGTGTACGGGAAATTTGTTTGTCTCCGTTTTTGCACATAGCCATTTGCAAGTTAGATTAATTTAGTGTTCCTTAAATGGAATTTTCTTACCTCTTCACGCAACCATCTCGAATATTTCTATAGGCTGGCTAATTTAAAAGCATATTATTATTTATTAGATCTTAGATCTTATTTTCGTACTATGCAAACTTAATAGGTACATACTAAATTAAGGGTCTAAGTCGGATCTCAGAAGACCCACAATAAAAGAATACAAACGTTAGGAAGAATAAAGTCGATAGCGACTAGCGTGTGAGTATTTTAACGCCTAACTATACATTAGGTGTTAAGAATCAGGAAGAGTTTCTACCTGAAGGCGCCAGCACCGTTCAAGTGCGCTGACTCAGCAGGACCGCACTCCCGCGCACCCGCCATTACCGCGCAACTTATCATTACGTTGCCGTCGCGCGCGCACTTCGCACTACCAAAAACACCAGTCATCCGTCCAATTCTGACCAATTAACAAGCCAACTGCAATTTGTAAGCATAAAAACCCAACCGTGACGAGATGTCGATATTACGTGTCCTTGTTAACTACTGTGAGTTTTTATTTTTCGTTGATATTCTGTCCGTTCTATTGAGATGTCAGTAACCGCGTGTGACCCTTCCAGCTCACCGTAAAGTTTAGAAATTTTTATGATAGTCTATTTCGAATGAGAACTTCTTATGACAAACGCTTGATCTGCGTTTCTTTTAGTAGCTTTATCTCATTGCGCATTTTCTCTTTTGAACCTCCGGCCATCTGAACGTTATCTACCTAACATCAAATTCTTCTTGACGTTATAACTAATTTAAATTATGTATTCGCGAATATTTGAATTTCGTTGGCTCTCGTAACCACAAACAATTTTCGGAACATATGATTATTAAAGTTGAAAACCAAAAATAATTTATTGGCAATGTTGAGTTAAATTATACTCATGTTTACTATGCAAAAGTCACATTCAATCGTTTTGCGCTTTTTATTATGAGCACGTGCCTTATTTTTTTGTAACTAGCGAATAAATAAACATTATTTGTCAAAATTAGTTAATAGATACTGCCGCAGATTCTGTGAGATAAAGTAACAAGATAATGTACATATGTAAGTCTACATCCACCTGGTTTAGTGTGGCAAACATAGTATACAACAAGCATCATTGAAGTGAAAAAATCAGCATAGTATTATAATCTCTAACTTACTTACTTTGATTAAAAATAAAAATAAAATTTACTTAGTTATTGAGGTTACGACTGTTATTACTAGATGTATCGTAAATCTTTTGACAGCAGCTTTTGTGCGAAGAACGGCCTCCGAAGACGTCAGCCGACAACCAACCGAATATTTCTCATTGTGCTGTCATCATATTAACTGACAGTACACAAAATATCTGCTATTAATTTAATATTCATACATACAATTACTTGCAAAAAGCTGCCGTAACAAAAATACCATCATCTCAAACACCCGACGTAAAAAAATAATAATTTAATTCTCTATCCACTGTTTTAAATTAGATCACATAGGGGTACATACTTATATGTATGTGTGATTTATTGTAGAGAGTCTATGCCTGTACCTATCATACTAGCGGCTACTGCTTCTACGTCTACATGCAATGATTTTTCATACTTACTTTGAACCCCCTTACTGTTTTACCCTAATAGGGATTGATTTTATCCAAAATTCACATATTTACATATAAGGCGTAGACATCCGCCCACATTTTGTAAGCTTTATATTTCGAGATATCATTATTAGTCAGAAAGATAAATAGAATAGTTATTTAACATAATTCATTTCACACACCAATCATGAGCGGAATACCAAAAAGCTATGAGCGTAGAAATACCACAAATACTTCACCATATATTCATTCAAATTTAGTTGCAATGAGGTTTAAAACAAATTCTCGTTATAATAACAATAATAAGTGTTCACCGGCAAGTCGAAACGTATAGTTTTAAAGCAATGAGGTTCTTACTCAATTCGAGTGCTAGTTAATTGATAGGTGCCATGCTGCGGACGAATGAGATGTCGGCTACGGGACGCGAGGGGCTCAAAGCATTCAATTTGCTCTAAATCAGCGTGGGGAACGCTCGCCCGGGCCGCAATTAAAAACCAGTTGAACACAAGGCTACAGGATATAATCTGCGTCAACACTCGCAATGATCGTCCAATTTCAAAATATTATTCTCCTCGTCCATAAAAGGAAACAGGTAACAAGCAACGCCCAAATTAACGGGCTGCTGCAAAACCAATCGTTAATTACTTTATTTGAATTAGTATCCAGTTAGCTATTTCACCAATTTGCTAATCTAATAGTTTCACATTTATCAATTTCTAACACGACCCACTACCATTAAAAATGAACGTTGCTACATTAAACGAGCAAGTTCAGTTTTCTTTTGTTATATTGTATCTCGTGCCATTTACCTTTTAGACTTTTTAAATAAAATCGATGTGAAGAACATCTTTAAATAAGAACATATTATTTCAACTCAATATTACCACGTCTACTTAAATCAAACCAAATAACAGCAACCATTTTGACACAGAATTAGAATAGAACAAGGAAACGCAAGATGAAAGCTAATTCACATTAACAACGTCGAGGTGACTGTAGACACAATAGACAGAGTCGGAGTCTTGAGACAATGGAAGCGTTGCAGCGTCAAATGAGATGTTCCCTCAGCAGCCAATCTCCCAGTTCAATTTGCTCCAAATCAAAGACACGCGCGGCACAGGCGCTCCTCTAGCAAAGGCATGCAATTATATCACGAGTAATTTTGTACGCATAATTATAAACGCTATCAGATGACAACGTGAACGATACACAGTATGTATCCCAGGGGTTAATTAATCCGATATCGCGCTTGGCTTTGTGATTCAATTAAAGGATTAGATGAATTTGTGGTTTAAGAATATAATTGAATGGATGTTTGCGAAAAGAGAATCTGCTATTAAAAGCATGATTCTTAATTTGGTCGTATGTTACTAATGTAATTCTAAGTCATCGAATGATCAAGTAGTTTATAAGCAACATAGTAAAACTGATTCTAAATAATCGTTACAGCCAAAGCTTGCATTCTAAGAAAATTCGGCCGCCATATTTTGGCATTTATTCCAATCATATTTTTTACTTAATAGACAGTCATCACCTGTCGCAGCACGTACTGGCAGCTAGTTGTCATGCTTGATTTGAAAGTAAAAGAGACATTCTAAAGGCGTTTATTAACCCAGCAAGAGCCATAAAATAGGAACTGGAAAGCGAAAATGTTCGAATTGTGGACAACGTAATGCCATCTACAGACAATGGGTCATGAAACCGTTAACTTACGTTTAACATAACGGGTAAGAAAAAATCTTTCCAAATATTAACGTTAACGTTAATTCGGGGCATCTAATGTTGCGTGCTCAAGCGAATCTAGAACGAGAAGAAAATCGGAAATTGTATGGAATAATGCGAAGAACTTTAAGTGGAGGAGAGAAACTTGACTTTATGGGATAATTGTGGATAAAGAAAATAAGCTTATTCAAAGTATGAGCGATGTGTTAACTTTTGTGGTCATTATAAACACATAATTTTTAATATTAAAATAAGATGTTAAAAAAGACCTTTAAACGATCTTCTTACAATCTAGAAACGGCTTGCACCATATAAATGTATTGAGTACTTAATAAATAATATGAAACCTGTGGTACTATATTATTAATACGAAACGTTATCTGACTTGAAGGTTCTAGAAAATACAAACAATATTGTTTTTTTTTGACCCTTTGGTGACCCAAAAAATTTAATATGTTATGTATAATGTAGGTTACAATAACTTAAGTATTTTCAAAGTATTCAGCATAGTTAGTCTAGACTAAACAAACAAAGGCGTATTTAACTTTTTCCAATTCTGTCATTAGACAACAGCGTAAAAAAAGATTGATTTCAGGCAGTCTGTCTTAAGTAAAATAAATTTTATATTCCTTTCGTTTTTAACGAAAGAACAATGTTACTGCATACTTTGTTAAATAATATTTAATGTATATGTACGTGCTTTGTTAGCAGCATAAAGAAAACTCCAACTTAATACCAACTGAAATAAGATAATTGTTTCTTTTAAGAAATATACTTATTTCAAGCCCTCTATAAAAGAGCGTGTAAAAAGAACAAAAGAAAAAAGGTAAACAGATGTATAGTAAGATTTCTTCAGAGGATGTCTTGTGGTGGGGTAATATTTAATTATCCCGTGGCGGAAACGCGAGGCGGGGTCGCGTTGACCCCACCCGCAAACAAAATGGCCGCCGACTTTACAATTACATTCCTTTATCAACCCGCGGAAGTCGCCACTTTAATATTTACAACTTGGCATTACCAAATGAAAAGAGCTGCACTTTCTTTTATATTTATTTAAAATTCTAAGTACCATTTTTTGAAAATTCCATTTCGCATTCTTCTTGTTTTTCGTTTCAATATCGATCTCCAATTTTAATTATAATTAAAATAATAATTATTTTTGATCAATAACTTTGAGTAAATATACCAACCGAAAAAAAATCATAACGGATGAATTTTAACGATACCTTCTAGACAAGATTTGTATCTAGCAATACGACTCGAAGCAATCAACAATAAAAAATACTACCGCCACAATTGGATTAATAAGCGCATCATAAATTTAAAGAGCCTCGTCAAGGACGGGTGACACGCTCTTATTAAAACTTCACGTTAACTCCATACGACTTAACATTCAAAATAGTAAAATATGAACTGTATTTCTTTCACGTTAAGGTTAAAAGATTTTTGCAGTAGTCTGGGTACATGAGAGTAGTAAGCCCGATACTCATCCTAAGTTGGCGTGGAAAATCGTAAACGACCGCAAAGGTGCCACTGACGCTGTCTACCGTTTAACTTGATGCAGATGCACACTACAACGCATTGACATTCATAATTACATGAGACAAGCCATGTGAACTATTTAAATCTTGATAGGTCACTAGAATTAACCATTTATAATAAGTTTGTTTTCATATAATTAAATATTGTATATATTTTCAATCAACTTGTTTCACAAGTTACAAATTACAAAATTATATTTTTACAAGCATTTATTTTCTACAAAATTGAATATTTCAAACCAACAAAGTGAAGGATTCCATACACAATATATTTCAAGCAATTGTTGTTATGTTTTTACATGACCATTATTACGCGAATTTCCAAATCGTTAAACATCACTGATTTTGACGGTGTAAATAGCCAACTAACTGAAATAAGATTTTGTAAAAAAAATAAAAATAACACTACGCAACCGTGAGCTGTCCGTTGAAATCTTTTGTATACTCGTCAAATTTAACTGTTGGGAACGAATTCGCCGCTGTATTTTTTTACCTGGCCGGTCATTCACTTACATAAATGGCAATAATTTATACATGTAACTAAATAAATAACTCGACAGTTAAAGAGTGAACATTCCGTATCAATCTTAATTAATACACGCACTGAAGACGCAGAGTGAATAAATTGGTGTATTAAAGGGCGCATGAGATATTTAATTATTGTCGATTTCGATCAACGCAGCCTCCACTTGCGTGACATGGACAAAAGGGACAATCTTAAAAGAAGCTGACTTCTGAATACTGTTGTGCTCAAAAGTGTTACAAAATCTTTGCAACAATATAATGGGCAGATTAAAATTTTAAAATATGCCTACATAGTCAGCTAATGTATTTCTACACAAAAATGTCGGAACCATCCTCACCAATTTGATAGAAAAAAGAGAAGCTGATAACTGGGTGCAATATTAAATGTGATTAATTCACAATAATGTAATGAATTGAAATGAAATCGTTTATTTTGTAATTAGGATTTTTCAATCACTTTTACTCCTCTTTTTTTATTATAATTTAAATGAATCCGAGATAAAATCTACTTGGTCCAAAAATACTATATTCATCTTTCATAACTTAGTATTACCACTTCAATGTTCTATTCAAGTTAATAAAACTGTTCACTGATTATTTCGATGCCTTTATTAACACTTGAGCATACACCAGTACAGTCGCGCTCAACACTTATGCGCGGGCGCCTCCCGTGGTCCGATTAAATGCTCGAGCGGTTTGTGTAATGAAGCAAGATAAATCAACGGCGTCACACGCACCCGCTCCCGTGACTCATGACCTTACTTGTGCAGTTTGTCATTTCATTTACACTCGTCACAATCGAATGAAGTAATTTTGTACTGCAATATATAACGCACTTTAGAAGTTGCTCTTTCTTGTTCCCGGCAAGCAGTAGGCCACAGTGGTCTGTTGCTATTGCTTGAAAATCGTGAAAGTGACAAATGAATGTCATGGGGATCTATGGGCACAACGACATCATTTGCTCTTCGTCTTGTATTATATCAATTATTCAACTATTCATACGTTTCTTGGAAAGTAGGCCTCCTCTGCGCTAATAATAAAAAACCTACCACCAAACATAGTAATTATAACTTCTGTTTTCATCATCATCAGCCAGAAGATGTCCACTGCTGAACGAAAGCCTACCCGGGGGGCGGGGGGGGTTGCCATAATCCCCACGCTTGGCAGGCGGCTTGGGGATCGCAGTGGTTCACCGATTAGTGAGAGGATGCTGTTGCCCGTCCTCCGGTGTCTGGCCGCAGTTTTAAGACGTACCCAGGTCTTCTGTTTTAATTTTGATAAAGGTTTCATGTTGTGTAATCTCAAACGTACATTCTAGACACCGAACGTTTGATTTGCGTTTTGGTAACGTACGACAAAGGCTCATTGTTTGAACATAATCGAAGAATGAGAGAACCTACGTTAATATTGTTGAACATCATCATCAGTAACACTCTATCAAACTATAACTAGGTGCTAAGCTAGAAATCACCGCCGATGTACCTCAACACTTTCTTAACATAATTACTGATTTCTGTTTTGTTAATTTTTAGTTAGCCGTATCTTTTCACTCAACTTGAAGCCTGTCTAGCCGCTTACTGCAAGTGACTGACATAAAATTTTAGGCCCATACCTTTATGATAACCAGTAACCATACATCAAAAGCATTTTCCGACATTTTGTAATAATGGACAATTGAGTAACTGAATCAAAAATTAAAGGACAGGCTCATGGTCATATGATAAGTGCCACATATTTTAGTACCTACCTACTTAGATGTCTAGTTGTAAATTTTTATAATATTTCGAAGTTATTGTAATTTTGAATAGGTACATCAGAGATACACTGTTAATTGTATCTGGTTTTTCATCAAAATAATAATATATAGATAGACCTTACTTCCAAAATAAATTCGATAAATTATATTATTAATAAAAATTCTTGTAATTGGCATTAATCGAAATGTTGATTTAAATTCAAAAGCAACAAATTTTAAAACGCAATTTAAGATTAAGTACGTAGCCCTCCAACGTTTTAAGTAGAAACAATAAATTCATCGACACTAATTGGTGGTTTTCTCCCATTTATCAGCTCATTACATCACAGTAGCGCGAATAAAATAAAATATGTGTGCGGAGCGGTCCGTGCGCCGTGGGCAGATCATTCGCATGCGATAAGCGTCGGTCAGGCACATCGTAAATTCAAAGAACAGGCCTTGCCGAACTACAGACCTGATTGTGAGCTTTAATCAGTCGTGTGCCTACTAGCCTCGCCCAACGACACCTCTGTCGTTTTTCGAATTTCCAGTCCCTCAGATAATCATCTTTTCAGGTACCATAAAACTACAATATTTGGTTACAAATTGTTTACCACAGTATTCTTATTTTGAAATACACATTTATCACTATCGAATAGTTAGCACCTAATAAATAAAGAGCTTTATTTTTATCGCCGAACTACAGTTTCTCATAACTAAAACGCTTATGTCGTAGTTATCATATCTAAAACATAATATTGTACAGAATATACTAAATTAAGTAATTATAAACCGGAAAATCTACCCACTACAATAAATAATTGTAAATTATTATTCGGAAATATTTGAGCGTATTACTTTCACAAAATCTCATGTCCTCATTAACATTTATAGACATAGTTAAATAAATGACATAGGTATTACATAAACTCATTTCGTGCTTTAGTGTTCCAAATACGAATGTTTGGAAATGGTGGATCCATTACGAGTACGACTACAAATCCGAATTTATTCGAGCGGCTACGCTTTGAAGACGGCTACTGCGTTGCATGCATGCAGATGAGCGAACAACGTTTAATCGTTTAATGGAGACTGCATTAATGTATCAGATTGAATGTTTATTTTTTATTCAAGAAAATACAATTACCCTTGCAACTGAGACAACGAATATTGTTATTGGTAATCTTATGCGCATGTTAGCTCTCACGTATTTATATTATGCGAAAAGCAACCTTTACATTTATAAACTATACTGCGATATTATTGTACATAAATCAACAATACAAGCGCTAACATAGCGAAACATAGTTATTGAAAATGTAAACACAGCAGATGCAAGCTCATGGCTCGTGACTTGTGCACCAGTGAACTTTAAATCGAAAACATTGTTTCGAAAATTAATCGATATTAAAGCCACGGTATCGATAGCATTTACAAAGCATGCACGCGTGCGGCAGAAGCATTGGCAACACAAACATCGCCCCACAATTCCATTATAACATTCTACCGCACGAGAAAATAAAAGGTCTCAAATTTACATAGCACGAGTGACCCGATCCGAGGCACTCGACAGAAATTCACAAAATTCGCGACGTCTCTTTTCAACATGCTGGTGCTTTTAGCGTTATGAGAAGAGAAAGAGCAAAGGAAATCGATGTTGCGGTTTAAACACATGAGTAAAATGTCATGCAGAACAAAATCCAATTTCATTTTCAAACATTGGTTATGCGCGTGAGTTACAATGCTCGTGCATGTAGCAACCCATACCTTTTAACATATCGTAGCTTCAAAACGTTGCTTTGCCAGAAAAGTATCAAATAACTCACGTATTTGGCTTAATAGAACTTCCCACCTCAACATAAACTATAGCGTTTAAGTGGAATAGAGATATAAATTGTCAATAAAACCTATAAGCTAGTGTTGTAACTTTAATAGAATCTAGAGCAAACGTAATGTAAATGTAAATTTTACAGTGCTCCAAGGCTTTTATTAATCATTGGTACTGACTATAGATCAAACTTCAAGATAATTGAGTACGTTATACAAGCAAACCTATGTTCGAAGTACATAACTGAAGGACTCAAACACTTAATATCGAAAATAATCTTTTGCTCTTTGTTAATACGTACAATGTTAGTAGAACCTCGTAGGTACGATTCGCGAGATTTAAGAAATGGATGGCGGAAGTGTTCTGTTCATGCACTTATCCCAATGCGCCACTAAACATGATATCAATTTTAAAACCCGTGCAAAGAGGGACATTAGATAGTCAATCATAGAATTCACTAACCTACGACATTAAAAGAGAAAACTATAACACCAAATATTACATAATTTGATAAAAGAAAGCTAAAAGATCACCTAATATGAAATCATCATTTAATAACGTAACAACTAAAAGGGTAGTAGAACGACAAAACAGACAATGTTATCTTTATGTCAATCTATCGATCACGTAATTACCTATAAGTGTTGCGCAAATGCACGCGATATTTTAGCGGCCATTAACCGGTCCACGTAACACATAACCATAGCAATTAGTACATAGACCGGTGAGCGACAGCGTGCCTAAACCGATTATATCCAGCTTTATCGCGGGATCGCCGCCGAGCTGCAGCTCCAACAATACACGTGAACAGATTCCTGCGCCATGACCGACACGCAGAACAAACCAGATCAACAAACTTCACGACTTACGCCTTTTCGACGATTACCAACCGGACACTTGCGAAATATACCTATTTGCTTATCAATGCGCGTTCTTGCAACTGGTATTGTTGCACACCATTCTGTAATCATAATTCTTGTAAAACACGACAGCGTACTCCAGCAGCACCAAGAAAACAGTGACAAAGATTGATAGAGGAGTAACAGTTACCAAACAAATAATATCTGAGTAAACAAGGTTCCCTTCGGAACTTGGTGAGCGGAAAGGTTTTACTAACGGCAATATTTTACCGGCACCCTCGTCGTGCAAGCGAAAATTGCATTAACATTTTTTGACAGTCACTAGTCGAAGCGATGACGAAGACGTTTAGTCTCAGCGCTGACAGTGAAAAATTGCGACTCCCAGGTCGGCGTAAGCAGTGCGATCGCTCGATAGTTCCTAATGTATCGCTGTCAATCGCATGTTTTGACGTGCAGAACCACTCCTTACTATCTAAGAGCCGCCACAGCCTCTAGTGGCGCAACGTACGCTTAGTCATTACTTGTCATAGAAGCGTCACCCGGATTTCCCTTGCAATTGAAATTACTTCGGGTATCCTTTGAAATCTATGCAATAAAGTAGCAAACTTTAACAAACTTCATTTCAGATACACATTACATGAAGCCTTCAAACCAATGGCTGCATACTCGCAAGTTATGTTTGCAACATTTACGTCCATAACGATTGGAGAGTTTACGTAAAACCTATGAATAGACACATAAAATACTTCACTGTGAACCTTAGCAAACCGCCCTACATGCAAATCAAGTCACGCTTCGACCTAAATTACTATTCGCGTACTTCTAACTGTGCCTGAGTCAGTAGAACCGAGTAATGAGCCAAATTATACCCATCAGACAACGACACCGCCACAATTATGTAGCAAATGATGCCAAATCTAAGTTTTTGAGAAAAACAACTCTATTATAAACAGATTTGGCGATGACGAACGCGTATAATATCAACATAAGCGTTGTTTAAACAAAACAACTCACGTAATTAGTTGAGACCGTTTCCAGTAAAACAGCATATAATCAAATACAAAATTACATTTTCAAGAAAATATTGTTCACTTCCGGGTAAACTCGCTTTATTTATTTTTAAAACAAACTGATGTTTCGGAACAAAGAAACTGAACACGTAGATGAGACCTTTTATTCTTCATGTCGTTATGAGAGCTACGAGAATTGAGAGCCGCAGTTGAAAAATTCAGTAATCGGCCAGGTAGGTATGTAACTTTTGATAGGGTATAACACATATGTATTGTTATATGTATTGTTGTATATGTTTACTAAGATTGTATTAAATAGTAATTAAGTGGCCAGGAAATTTTACCGATACACCTTGGATAGAATAGCTGTAGTGGTTTTTCACATAAACCATTAGTAAGCCATTAACAAATTATAACAAACATTTACGCGATTCTTACATATGAAATTACGACGTTATAGGCTTAAATAGTTTGTAACAGTACCTAGAAGGTATCATCATCAAACTTTCAAAATACATATTTAGATACCTAAAGATACATATATCGAGTTTAATGTGTTACTGTGCTGAAGCTTTTTTTGTATACCGCAAAGCTAAATGTATAACCAATGGTGTCCCTTACTCTACGGAAAGCTTAATTCAGAGTGGGAAGATTAATAAACCGATAATGTGAATGAAATCTCAACAGTTTCTTAAGCAAGTAATTAAGTTTATTTGTGCTTCATACAACGCGCTACATACTTATGTTTATAATATCTCTGTTGTAGCAAAATCCCTTATCAAGATTTTATTTCTCTTCAAAGATATGGAATAAATTAAACAACAATATGGTTATATCTCGGTACAATTATTCGTGTGTTGAACAAGCCCGTAGGCTGTACGACAACGCGCGACGTCGGCGCTCTCACGCAAATGCCAGCGTTATGAAACCGCTACGAGGTTGAAGCACTATACCCGAACACCATTACTCATAGACCCTTAAACTTCCACTCGTTTTCCTTTTTCGGAATAAACTTGGAGAAGCAGTAGGGGTCATCTTAAAATGGTAACTGTAAGAGTATTGTTATATTACCGGCATTACGTCACCCTAGAGCGCTCTATGTGTCACAGCGTGGTCCAGTTTTGTGGACACACCAGTAGTTATTGCCGTGGGAAGTGGTTGGGGACAGTAATTGCACTCTATGTCATCAAATATTTTGAATTTAGATATCACTATCGCTTCAACAGTGCGACAAGCTTGATGTAATTTATCACCGCTCACATTGACTTGAATTTATATAAAGCTAATTTAATCCTAAGAAAATTGAGTGAGTCAGAATTTGAAATCGAAGAACATCTACGAAATTGTTGCTTTCAGCTAAATTCGATATCATTGTAAATAACAATCATAAAATCGTTTGAGTAAATCGAATTCAAGTATAGTAACAGCAAAATGTCGGTGTACAGTATAATTTATCATCATTTGCATGTCAAGCAATTTAAATAGTTGTGCCAGTAAAATTACTCAATGTTTCAGTGTGCGGTCTAGATATTCAATCAGCGTCGGCTTTGTCAACCGATACCTCGAGGTGCGCGTGCGCAAATCAATTTGCTCGCGATCTCGATAGCGTGAGATAGTCAATCTCTAACGAGCTACCGACCAACGAGTATCTACTCACCACTTACTTTAAGACTATCCATTTTAAGTTAAAATGTAATTCCTGTCTTTTCGTGTGTTATCTGTTATTCACGTCATTATGGACAAAATATGTGGAGGATTATTTATGAAGTATGTTAGTAACATTTTATTTTCATATAGGTAAAGGTGATTTTGACGAATTCTCAAAGACGTGCCTATATAATAGGTACAATTGAATTATATCATTGCAGAAAACACGTCGTTTAGAATCATAAAGTAGGTACTTAAACATTCCTACCATTCCTTTCAACTAATTATAATTAGCTGCCATGTTCTATGTTTTTCATCTGTTCCCCAATGAGCTATTCACATTAGCATACAAAATATATTACCGCCTATTACGTTAAAGGCAAAACTATTTTACCTTTAGGCGTTAAAGGTATGACATAATTCTTGAATTCAATTACTTATCTCGAAATGTCATAGACTATAAATTTTCTATAAGAAGCATAATGCGGGGGTACAGCTGCCAGTCACTTTCATTTCTCGCGTGAACAGAATCAGTTCTGTCGGTACTGGCGCCTTAATCGTTATGACTTACACAATTTCAGAACTAAAGGTTTGCTAATATGGCTATATTTAAATAATATTCAAGTATCTATAATTCATACAGTTGACACTGTTTTCAGATAGCAGGAGTGATTAACTAACGTTTCAGTAGGTACTAAATAAATCAAAACAACATTACGCAACATTTCACTTTGACACAATTGTAAGCTTAAATAAATAGAGATAGCACGGTAACTGAAACGGATTAAAGAAACCTACAAAAAGATATACATAGATGTGTAATCGAGCAAGAAAAATGCGCAGTCACAATGAAGGACAAAACTGTAGGGAGGAACTCAAAGAAAGTAATGATTCTTTTCACACGTAATCTGTTTACGGCTGAAATACAAAATTATCTCCCAAACATATGAAGTTTGCCGGCAGGCAATCAATCATAGCGACTGAAGGGGCACGGAAAGCCGCAGACGCGAGAACCGACTGAAGACACTCTTATAAAAGCAACGAATAATACAGCACGAATCAATCATAGATTTTGCGACGATCCATCATAAATTTTCAATAAAAAAAACCCCTTATATAATAATTCGATACGTAGCATGTTATGAGGAACTCTTGTGAACAATAATTGATTAATATTTTATTCTTGACATGATAACAAAAACATTATACAAATCACAATTTATGATTTCCCTGACTCCTGCGCTAGTAACATGTGAACATAATTATTTATTTTATGATAACTAAGGTAAGTTATGAATTAATTAAAGAGAGAAAAAAAAAGATATAATTTTCTTCAGTATGACTAGGCGTTATGTATGTTTGTGGTATGTGAAGGTGTAAGTGATTGAGTCTTTTAGTGTTTGGACATTTGGACTTTTGCATATGAACTAGGTTGGGCTTTAATATTTAGTCAATTTAGGGAGGTAGGTTTATCTATTAGGTGATAATTGTAAGTAGTTTGTCCACAGCTTCATAGTCGAGCGTCTTTAGCCAAGTATTATCTCCATGATATCAATTTAAAAGTACCTACCATATTAAAAATCGTGGTACAGCAAAATCCAGTAGCAAACGGTATTCATTTACAGGTAGTAAGTGAAGATAATGATTCTAAAATAATTGTGCGCAGGTGCGGTACAGTAGCAATAAGCGATCTCACATGAGATTGAGCTCCCAGGCAACGTGTCTTTACGAATCAGCCAATTCGATCTCGCTTCCGCGAAGAGCGGCAGCTATTCCAAACCAGTCAACACACGACAAGTGCACAAAGGGCGACGGGACGTGGCATTGTAAAGTGACTTTAAGTAGGCACAACTTCCTCCTCGAGTTCTCGTAGTGTCGATACCCAGGACGGAGCGGAGGTCGGCACTCGCTGAATCTACGATTCACTTATACAGGCAGGAAACTTCGCTGGGGAAGAAAACTCGTGAAACGTTAACACCGGAGGGTTTTGTTTTAACATTCACTCAATACTGTCACTATCAAGCTGCTTTATCTAGTGGCTTGCATACATTAAGGCATTGTTGCTTAAATGTACTCTGAATTTTATAAATAAATACATATATTAAATACATTCTATCAACGGTGAAATAATATAGCCTCACCATGTTATTTAGCAGTTTTAAGAAATATATAGACAATGATATCATATATATATAAAATGTTTAATTTAATTGCATTATCTATATAGGTATTTAAAATGATTAATTTAATTTAAATGTAAAGTCAACATTTGACTTAATGTCCCCTGACGACGACGTTAGAATAAGAGATACATTTGATCCATATCTACAAAAATATTCTAGCTAGAACGAGTAAACGTCGCTAATCTAAGCCCAGCTGGCTGACTGCACTAATTTAACTCGGTTAGCTAATTTATCCGCTATTTAGTCGGCGGTAAACGTGAGATCCATATCGCGTATTCTGAAGTGAAGCTCGGGAGGCGCGCATTGAATTCGCGGCAGGCGGGCCACTCGGATTACATACACGAACTACAATTTACCTAGTTTGGTTAATTATTTAACTTAGGTGTCCTCCTAAGTATTATTTTTATTAGCACTAATAGTTTAAATCACCGTCCGATTAAGAAAAACAACGTAAGGCATGATAAATAACGAAATTTTAACAGATATTAATATAACAAGGCGTATCATGATGCCACATTATACATTCTACAGGGAGCGCTTGTAAAGCCCTAAAGATTTAGTTTATGCCAGACATTCGTTTGAATTACACATAGCTAATCGTAATTGCTTGTTTACGCACCTGTTGTTGCTGAAGTCGCAAAACAAATCCAATAATTTTTACATGGCCCGATGATGTTCATTTATTTAATGTAGATTTGAACTCGTGATAAAAGTAAAAGAATAAAGTTACGTGAGAGTACCTATTAGAAATTTTAATGAATACGAAATTCTAATCTCAGGCTATATTCTTAATCAAGAAACAGCAGTGGCCGTAACTCTATTCAAAATTCACAGATATACTGTAACCATAAGAGGAAGTCACGGGTATAATCGTTGCCATCTCACCGGGTTGTTGTGGTGCTAGTTGCGGGAACATTTAAATTATCGTGAAGTTAGATCCGCTCGCCCATAATCACACCGTTCATTTGTAAGCCAGCTAGCTAACAGTACAGTGCGGCCCAACGAAAGCATCGCCATCAGATACCAAGGGACGTTCAAGTTCAATATTATTCAGAACTGAGAAAAACAATCGTGGCTCGTTAAATTGCGATAGCGAGTACGCGATTGTCCGCATCGAGTTCCTTACCTTACACTCCTATCTATTGAATTCTGTACACAGTGAAGTATACACGACAGCCTATTCACATTATAGAGTCTAAGATATAGCACAGTTTATATAAAATACGATAAAAGCATAGATAGCTAGTCGATCAAACGTGAACGAAAACAGGTACGTCAAGTGAGTAGTCCTAATTACAGCAGCAGAGCAGCTACTAAAAAGACCTTTACCGTCAATGTATCAATCTGAGGAGGTTGATAGGCCAGAGCGATCAAACCATGCTAATGAGGCCGACCGGTTAAAAGGGACAATTGCTTGCCAGCAACTGTGAAGCTATCTTTTAGACATTTAAAGGCTGTATTTCTTGCGCTCCTACGTCGACGGGAATAAGAATGTTGTTAGACATTGATTAATCGCTTTCTAACTTTGAACACGGTTAAGAAATTGTGCTACTGTGTAGTGAATTTAAATTGAAAATGTAAATGTTGGCCTAAATAACAAAAATAGGTGTATCAGTATTAGACAGAGCAATGATTATATTGTTTGATGAAGTGAAGAGATTACAAACGGGTGAAGTTAGATAGTTCCTTTGTCGCTAACGTTAATACTTATAAACTTTAGACAAACAGACGGCTCTGTGTCGTGAATGTCTTGAAGTTGCGCAAAGCAATTAGTTCGACATTTGGCGCCGAGTTACAATGACTGGTATAGAACTAAATGTTACTATGTTTTAAGCATTGACTACAGATTTAAACCTTAATAAGATGATAGAAATTACTTAATAGGTCTTTTTGGATATGCTAAGCGAACGATAAAAATACTGTGATTTAGATAAAAACTAAATTATATAAACTAGATTATTTATAGGTACTATTCTCAAAGTAAATAAAGTTCACAGATTATGCATAAAGAAAATTTAACATTCAACGCAACAAGAGCATTGAAAGATAATACAAGCTCATCGATTCCATAAATCTATTGCTACCGCTATCTAGGCACTGCATACAAATACGAAATTGATTGCTTCGTGTGGCGAGTGACATTTCAGTATCTGTAAAGAGGCGAGCGCGAGGTGTGTGCGGGGAACGGGGGCGGTCTTCACACTGACATTTGAATAGGTCTGTCTCGGCATGTACCGGCACCCACCGACGGCCAACGAAAGGCGACAATGTTCAACGAACACAGAACAACATTCCCATTGAAAAGAAAATTTACTTTTATTCAACAGTTGACAATAGTGCACCTTATTTTCAACATTTCTGGTTCGCAAAAGTTTGCCTTTAGATATTTTAAATTTCTGCAGAAATCCAAGCAACTGGTATTTCTACAATTAACGTTTTGTTGTCCAGCCAAAAGAACTATAAAACTGTCAACACTATATCTCACTACGTTTTATTAGCAAGAAGTATACTACGATTTCTGCAAAGAACCGAACAATAAAATGTCCTTTTAGAATTAATTTGCGAACGGTCAATAGTACGTTTGGCTAAAAATAGGGGTGGTTTAGGTGGTAATACAAATGTCCTCCATTCATTACGGCTACGTGAGCTTACATAGTGCAACACATTTCAAACAATAAATGCGTCATAACGCTTCTGCATTAGATTATCTGAACGCGATACGTGTTCTGAAATAATGTTATAGCTGTGCGCCACGCTTTAAGATACGTGCTGATAAAATGAATGTACTGAAATAATGTTACGAAACACTCATATGAAACGACGTTTTGAACATCACTGTATGGATCCTATGTCGCAATAACGCCTGGCAAGCATTTGACGGCGAACAGGAATCGAACTGCCTTCTAGTTTACTAGACCAACCGATCTAGCCTCTAAGTCACCGCAATCTCTTCTCGCTATGCCGAATCATCCTTCCACGTTTTATATATTTAACCGCCTTATGGAGACGGTAGCGACATCTATTGGAACTAGTTATAGTTAACCAAACGTTCGATTCCTACGAATTTTTCGTTCCACAATTTTATCACACTTGTGGTAAGGTAAGGTAAGTATTACTTATATTTTTAGCCAATGCTTCACAATCCGTTGTTACAGCTGATTAACCCGTCAGGTGACGCGAAATACACAATAGAAAATCTTGTTTTCGCCGCCTGTCCCTTAATTGATTAAATTTACTATAAGCAATTTACCTGCTGAAGATCCTTTGTGTGTCTCCTTCCAATATTAACACAAAGAGTCTGCAAATGCAGATCACTGAAACCGTAAGACAATAATATATGTATGTATAGTGCAATAACTAGTATGATCTTTACAGTGATATAATATAGGTTAAGTATAGTATAGTTAAGTGATATTAATGTAGGTTATAATATGTGTAAGTGCAGTGACCTATGTAAATGTAAGTAGCAAACCCTTCCTCTCTACTCACTCGCAGTTTCAGGATTCCTCAGCGGCCTTGTGAGAACTTCGCCAAACGAAGTTTCCTGCGAATTGTTTGTATATATTTGTATAAGAAATGAGAAGCAAAACAGGAAATGCAAGCCCTTTTTGAATACCTGGTGCGGGTATTATCTTGGCGAAAAATATCCATTCAAATCTGAGATAAGCAGAGAAAACTAGACAGTATCAGTTGATTATGTTCAGAAGAATACACACTTGTTAGATATGATAAAAAAACCGTTATACTAGAGTGACGATTCCGCACAAATAGCTCGATGACTCGATGACTCAAAAAATATGAGAGTTACGAGACATCGTTTGTTTTTTCCTGAATATTAGAAAAGCAGTTCAGCACAAGCTTTTAAGGGGGTTTAAAATAAGGCCGTTAAATGCCTGAAACTAACAGAAACTACTTGACGTAAATTCTATTCAGAATAAAATATATATAACTAAATTATTTCTAAGAACTACAAAAGACAGAACTCATGTTAGGCCTACTTACAATTTGAGATTTTCGTAATTATAACATTTCATGAACAAAATTATGGGCTCCGACTTGAATAAAACTATGGGCTCTAGGATATTTTACGACAGTTATTGTGTGCCATTTTTCAAGAACGTTGATATGGATACTCATTTTTAACACGGACTTAAATTAATCTAATTTCTACTAGTAACCTATCTTTTAAGAAAAACATTTCAAACTGGTAGTAGGTACTAGTTTCTGGATGATTAATTATTGAAATTTTAATGGTTATCCTTTAATTAATTTGGCGTATATTTCATTTTACCCGATTTGTATCAAAATTATTGGCACTGCATTTTTATTAGTTTCGAAGATATCATGGTAAGACGGACAGACACCGAAGTCTCACCAAAAGGATTCCTATTGTACGCTTTTTAGTATGGTATCCTACAGAAGCAGATAAATTACTTGACAAAGTAGGCTAGAAAAGATTCCAAGTACAACATAATTCATCAAGCTCGTGTCAAATAATAACAGGTGTGAAAAAGATACCGAGACACGTATGTCGCGTCTCGTTCTCCATATGACGTTTACCTCGTGTCTTTATGATCACCATAAAAGCCTAAAAAATTTAAATTTAAATCTAATAACGGTATGTGCGTGTCCAATATGCTTGGAAAATGATATGACGCCACGTGTCGTATTAAAAAAAAGCTTTATCTAATAAGCACTACCGTGCCCCCGCCAAGACGAGGTGAGCAAATCGACAGTATCAAGAGTCTCATGGTAGGTCTCAGTTAAATATAGACTTTGCTAATATTAAAGCACAACAGTCAGCTATAGTTGAATATAATCGCTTAGAAGCGAAATATCGCCCTGATTTATCGCTTATAATAATCAGTAAACCATCAAAGAAAAAAGGCAAAGACAGAGAATGGGCTATGAAAACCGGCACTGCTGATGTGCAAGAAATACACCCCAAAAAAAGAAGAAAAAAATAAACATTAAAAAGATTGCCTAGCAACTTACAAAAGAAACTGAAATCCCACCAAAAACATTTCATGTAAAATGTTGCCAAGACGACCACATAAGGTTTGCCCTGTGAAAAAGATATAAGATCTCATGTAGAGCCAAGCTTCTGAATCTACACGGCCTAACTCTACCAATCCTAACTTCACAAATTCTACATATCAGTAAAAATGTATGGCTTGGCTGTTTCGTTACTTACTTCAGAAATTAAATATTCGCATCACCTCCAGGACGGTAGCGAAACGGCGAAGCCATACATTTTTATTAGCCATACTCTTCTACATGTACTGCCTTTGAGAGTAAACTGCTACTACTACAAAGCTAAGTCAAGGATAACATTAAGTACCGCGACAAACATCTAACACCTTCAAATTGATGGAAACACAATCACACAATAATTTTAACGTGTCATCAAAACAATTATCGTAATGATTAATCGGGCCAACAAAACATTTGTCATATACATAATTATATCGCAACTAATCCGACTCCATTACGGAAGCGTATCAGCAATAAACATGCAAATACCCCTGGCGGTACACGGGTTCTCTCGCGGGTTCCGGGCTCCGGCCGCGCGGTCGCTGAGGCCAGGGGGTCGCATTCACCACCTGCACCGCTAATTGCCGCGCCTCCTAGCTGTAAACAGCTACACCGCTACGTGCATTGTACGTATTACACGTTAACATGCGATTAAACTGCTGACAGGATTTTGCTGATGGCTACGGTTATGGCTTTCCATGATAATTCTCAGGAGAGTTGTGTTATTTTCATCGCAATCACTTCTCGTCGGCTTTAAAGACAATTGTTCTTTTCTTTCTTCTTAAAACGCTAGCTAAATCGCCTTCAATAACAAACAGAAAAGCCCGTAATGATGATTTAATTAATTAAAAATAAGGTTCACAGGTAAGTGTTGTGTCAGATCTGGATATTTTTTTTTTTGAGTTTGAATAGTTCGTCGACCCTATAATCGGCCTATACTTTAAGTTACGTCTCATTTAAGGTTTTATTAATTAATTTATGATCTACGAATGACAAAAGTGCATCCTAAGACAATACTCAAATATTAAAGAAACATTATTTTAATATTTAAGTTCCATTGAAGCAACTATTTCATTTACTATAAAAAACACATTTTAAAAGGTTCCGTTACCTACAAGGGTGCATATCCGTATCATATTGAATAGATTATAGAACCATCGGCTACGTTATTTAGAATCAATGGGCAGGCGTGACCTAACGCCAAAAGGCAAATTGCTATTGTTTATAAACAAGTCGCGAACACATTGCATGAAACAATACACTAGGAAGTTACAACAGATTTGTATAAATGCATGTAAATACATAAGTTAGCGAGTCTATGAATTTCATTACAATTAAAGTGCACGGGAGCAAGAACAGATACTTAGACTAAATTTGAATAAATTTTAAATAACCTTTAGGAATCATATTACCTATTAGTAAAAACTTTAGTAAGAAGTAGCTTCAGTTGTAATTTTGATTGCAAACGAGATTATTATACATTCATCACGACATTCTGACAATGAGCCAATAACTATTTCAAATGCATCTGCAACGAAATAGAAGGCAATTATGAACATGAAAAACCTATTCAAGGATGTGTCAATGGATACTACTTCCGTCACGGCACTAAAACGATTCTTCGTGCGTACCGGTCACGGCGAACCTGTAACATCTTGTACTAATACTGTATTTATATGTCGACATTCAGACACATTTGTTAGTCAAAGTGGAACAATAGAAGAACAAACTGGATGTGACACACAATATGCGAAACTGTATTAATTAAAATCATGTAGATCATCTATTATTAGCGTCTATGATTACATTATTGATTTATATTAGGAACATTGTACGTATAACAGGTAGGTAACTTGTTATATGTACAATGCTCCTTACATTTAAAGTGTTACAAAGTAAAACTAAAGAAGCTATCCACACAAAACCTATTTATATTCTTGTTACTTAACAGAGTTTTATTATTTTGCTGTTACTTTCTTCAGTTTTTTAGGACTGTTAAATATTAACTTACTGTAATAAAAATGAAAAACTATTACAGTTGTAAAGGTCACAGTCATGTTAAAACAGTCGTAAAAATATTAGAATGGGACTCAATCTACAAAACTGTCAGCATAAACCTCGAACATACGTGTATTATTATAGAAACACGTCGATTAGAGAGACTGGCCAATTACCATCCATAAGGTATTGTTGAGAGTTTAGTGCAGCGATGCAACCAACAATTTCTATGTCGACGGTATTGAGTTACGATGCAGCGAGCTGATGCTTTATTATCCGGTCCATCTCTTCCGCCCTTGTTGGTCCACGATCACTCGTGTCGCCGGCATAACGGTCCCGCCCGATACGTCCGCATTATTAATCTTACCATTGTATTAGCCAACAACATCTCACAACATGTGCGCATTGATAACACTAATGGTAATCCCGCTTGTTTAATGCAATCAATAACTTCGATTACAGTTATTTGACACCTTCTATCTTACTGACCGTGTCAATCTTTTGAGCAAATTCCTACGTTTATTCAACATAGGAGACTTTTTGACCTACTTCTAGAGAAAAGAAGGGTTGAAGCGAGCTCAGTGTGTAGTTAGGAATATTCGTCGCGTGCCCGCCCACCGTCATCATCCAGGCGGCGTGCACTGTTCACCTACCCACCCTCTCTCCAATTATGATAACCATCACTCAAGGCGAGCGGAACGAAAGGGGGCAGGCACCGGTTAAAACGTAAAATTACACTTCAATTTTTACTCGACGGCGGGCGCACAATAAAAAACAAATATTCTCATGGAGAGTATCGACGAAACGTGACCAGCCTTCGTCAAAATAGTCGGCCGTTGTCTTATTGGGCGGCGCTTTACATCAGGCCAAGTGCTAAAGTGTAAAACGCTGCAGTGAAATTTATAAGCTTCACGTCACGAATATTGAATAATGACTTAACAAATTATCAGCGTCAACGCGTTTTAAATTATTTATTATCGCCCAACACTGTCATTTTTCAAAATAATAATGTCGATTTTTATTTCTTGCGCTATTTAGATATGTAGGTACTGGTGGACTTTGTAAAGATTAAACGAATTCAAAGTAAAGCACATTCCACCATGACACGAAATTGAATATATCGAGCAAAAGTTATTACTTAACTTTTGCTCGATATATTCAATGGGCTTGAACACTAACTAGTATAACGTGCGTCAGAATTATAAAATATTAACTCTCCTTATTTATATGGTGGCTCGTTAACTTAGATCGCCGAGGGGAGTGCCCATTTATATGTGGTTGTCGAACCATGTGTTTTTACACGGGCAGCGAGTGTTACAACAAATTCAACAAACGACCGGCCGTCATCTATCAAAAACACTAACGAGCTGAGATGCCGCGGCCATTTACAATCACTGCGCAGACGCAGACTAACTCCAATAATATGCGATGATGCTGATGAAATAACGAAACCAGCCTCTAATTTACGGGGTAAAACAACGTCACAACATTGTTGCATTGTGGTGCAGTTTAACGTAGGGTGTGGGCCAATAACTTTCTCTTTCAATAGAAATAATAATAAATTTCGTATCGCTCAGCCTTGCATATTACCAGACCTCAGGTAAAAAACGAGGCATTTTCGAGTTGTCATTAAACTATAATTTTTTCAACCTTTTCTTTGATAGCTAGATAGATAATTAATTAAGAATATAATGGGTAGAGAGTACTATTTAACAAGCTCACAAACAAATAAAATAATGATCTTGATAATAGTATTTCTATGAGTTGATATGTACAATAATGTGGATCAATCCACGGCAGCCCAGAAATAAACTAAAGAAATTCATTTTATATGGTGCGGGTATTACCACGGTTTATAAAAACACAAAATTATACACTCAAACGTTAAAAAAGTGCCCTAATTAGTTATTTAGTTACTCTTATTATTTTCTGTACTTTTTGTTTTCACGCTACTGTAACTTTAATACACATATTATTCCATTTCATATTACTGTGATGTTATGGGAAAAATAAATAAGTTAAGGGACTTCAGTATTTTTATAGATAAAATTTAAGTAGATTTCAAAACATTCAATAAAAACAGTGAACAGTTTTGCGATTCATCTTGTTTTCCTAATGCATTCAAATATTAGATAAGTGCAAGTCTCTTCCTGAGGCCTGCTCTTCCCATATAAGAAAAGTCGTAATAATGGCCCGTAAAAAGCAAATAGTAATGAAAAGTAAGTGCCCAATGAAACAGAAAATATATAGGCTAATTTTATTCCATTTTAGGCAGCACTAACTATTTATTGGACATAGCAAATTCGCAATGTGTATTGACCGATAAATGTAATTTATTCATTAATTACCATTCGTCCATTCAGCTAAACAAAGCGGATATTTATAGACTATCATAAAGATCTTTCTGCGACCAACCTAAGAAAATTGTTAAATTTTAGCATTCAACGCTTACACATACACTTATATTAAACGATTGATCTCTTATATGTTATTTTTAATTAAAGTGTACACATTTCACAGCCAGCTGATAAATTTACTAAAACGGCAGTCTGCCGTTCCATTTTCAATGCAACAAAATTTCGACAGACAATTTTGAAATCGTACCCATGACATGCATTCAATTCCACATCGAAAATAATTATCGATCCACAGTTCTATTGAAAACACACCATATGCCGAAATAACACATCATTATATTATACCTGTGAATGGAACTTTCGGTTTTGTAAAGGAAATTAAATTATTTGGTCTCTATAAAAGACACTCAACTTTTTATCGATTATACCATCTACAAAAAGGTTCACCCTCTTGAAAAATTGATAGTTTCTTTTTTTATATATATTTGCAGTTTATTTAACGGTGTGTCAGGCACCATGACTGGTTTTACTATATGTAGTTGTTTACAGTTTTTGTACAGGTAATTACAAAACCTCATATAGATTTAACTACAAATTTTCACAGCCACAGGATGCCTTTTCAGAACAGTTGCATAGGCAGCACTTAAATACAATGTTATGCAGTAAATACGGGGTATCTGACAGCAACTACTTATGCCCATCACAACATAAGGCGCTCGTCAACGATCAACAGTGCACCACAGGGTTCCTCATAGCGTTGAGTCAACTTCCGACACCCTGCTCAGTTAGGACCAAAGTAGATAGTTTTAGTAATAACAAAACAAATAGCATGAAAGTTAAAATATTTAATCCAATAACGAAAGCACAGCATTCTAAGAATTGCAAATCGAATTCAGCGACTCGAATAACGTAAACCCAAGCACAGAAGTCTATTTAACTAGCAGACTGTCCAAGAATCCAGTTAGTTAATTACGTTACGACGAGCGAATAGAGGATATTCTTTCTCATTACCGTACCATTGGTGGTTCTCATTAGGTGGGGATATGTCAATGGCGGCGTGTTGCATCGGTGGCCTCTCGTTTGTCCTGTCGCCGTGTGCGCCGGACATTTTTCACTGACGTAATAAATACGCGCCAACGCACCTGCTTTTGCACTGAAGTTGTGACAAATAGTGCCGTCGTTAAACTGTGATTGCCATTTTTTTGAGTTGCAGTGCAATCGGCCCGCTGTAGATCAACAATGGAAAACACTAGTTTTGCTGCATCAAAAGAATTTCTATTCAAAAACAATATACTTGTGACCGCTGTTCTGGCTACAAAATGTTGCTGTGCCCAACAGGGTCCACAATTTGATCTCAGTTTTAAGCCTACCAGCTAAGAAGAATACTAAGGAATATCACATTGTTTCCAAATTAAAATATATAACTTTAAAAAAAGATGAGTAGGTATCATGTAACCTTTTCGCTGCGATTAGGCCTAAAGTTATAAGACGATGAACATTTTCCGTATTTATTTCTATCAAGGTATTTAAACTCACATTACTTCCCTTTCTTATAACATTTACAGTTGCTTAAGTGGTAACAAACTCGCAAACTCGGAAAGCGTATCAAATTTCAATTTGCATAATAACGTAAAAGCTCATACGCCGATACAAGCTGGAGCACGCCCCACATTAACGAGATTATGTCAACATTACGTGACGTATCTACGATGCCATGTTTACACTGTATGAGAGACGCACTACACTACCAAAACATGCCAAATGCATATGTGATGCAACATAAATATTTATTTATTGTAATTAGCACACATTGCCTACATACTATTTTAAAATAATATATATTTGTTTTGTTGTTCCCAATAAAACCTGTGTAGTGAATTAAGCATAAAGAACTTGACAATAGACTGGTGTATGTGCCCAACAAAACCGCACCGTGTCCGCAGCGGCTGCCGCGCTTCCACGCTGGACAGACGCGGGTGGTCCCAGCGGGTGTCCCAAGCTTATGTACAATGGCCATAATTCAGTGATTCGCGCGAATACTAACTAGCGACGCTTATCTGACGCGACATTCAATACCGCTACAGGAAGCACTAAACCAAACTTCGTCAATTTTATCGCTAATTATTATATTCTGCGACGTTTGATGTAGCAGGAAATATTAAAACTTATCAGATCACAATAATTACAATTTAACGGATGACTTCAGTTTATATCTATATAAAACATACATAAAGATGAACAATTTTATAAAAATGAATCGAGAGAAGAAATCACGTGACGATGAATTAAATGGCTTTGCGGTTAGTTTCAATTTGCGACCACATTGCTTGTTAGGAAGCTGCCATAAAAGTGTTTATGACCGAGCGCTTGTAAAATGACATAAAAATATATTATACACTAACGAATATTCATAATTTAATTGGCGAAATCTGAGAATTGATAATTATAGTCGATAATACGATTCAATTAATTCCAAATTTGTTAGCAGTTAAATTTTTTACTGCATTAATGGTATAAATATCAGTGGAATTATATTTATGAGTTGAATTTAGTTATGACAATTGGGCTAGTGGTAAAAGTAGTCCTGAAAAATATGTGCACCAAAATGGTGTGTTTTGAAACTACACTTTAACTTACGGACCACTTACTACAGTGTCAATGAGGACTAATGACTGGAGTCGTACATGTACGTTACTGGATAGTCACACCGTACCGCCCAGTAGGTAGATACCCTATGTTTGCATCATAAACATATTACTTTTAGTACGCTATGATCAATTTTATATGACCATCAACGAAAGCGGATATTGAAAGCTTGCGGGATACCTATATTCTCAGTCCTAAACAAATATTTTTATAATTACTCTTTGTTGGTAAAGTAAAACAAAATGCATTTTATATACAATAATTAATTTAACTAGAGACTTGTGTTGTATAAAGCATTAAAGGAAGGTAAGTAGGTAGTCAATTTAAACCGACTCTATTACCCATTTACTGAAGGATACAAGACAAACTAGCTTCGAAGGAAGCCATCAGAGAGCCATCTCCGCGGCGCGAACCCACTTTAGTGGAAGCACATCGCCTACTTGCTAAGTAGTTCGACTCATTCCAATGTGTAGCGCACGGCAGATAATACACTTAGTAAACGATGTTTGTTTAAAGGCAAATGCAGTTGTTACGGCTTTTAGTGCCGCTGCCTGCAACTATAACGTCGGATTAAGAGGTTTATAAACTTAGATCGTGTAGTGTGCGAGAGAAACTGCGCGCAATAAGAAAGTCAATTTAGTTCGTTAACGAGATTGGATGAAAGGCGGGAGGTTGATTAAGCTCTATTAGGAGCCGCGTCGGTGTTGCGATGACATTCCGTAAGCCAACCGCAGTGGACCGCAACATCACGCAGCTACTATGTCTAAAGTATGCGTCAATAAAGGACAAAACCCACCAAAAAAAAAAAAAAAAAACTTTGGGAAAACTTGTGTTTGTTAAAAAGTTAATCCGATTTGGATAATGTCCCGAAAAAATTTCGCTACCTCTCGGTTGAGAAGAGAAATCATCCATTTGAAGTCATTTAAAAACAAACATTGCAAACATATTATTATTCAATTACTCATTCTTTTCATAATTATAACACTTGCTGTCGTCAAAAATGTTGAGTTTCTTTCGACGAACCGGCAATTTTCTCGCACTGACGAGTGAGAGTCACGCGATGACCAAGGCAGATGTGTGTGACTTGAATACCTGATCGGAGACTACGCATATAATTGTTAAATTTGCATTCATAATGGCGGCTAACAAGCGCAGATTGCGATCGGCTAGTTCGCGCCGCAACGACAAGTTGATACTAACAGATCGCAACCACCCTTCAGTTTTATTCATGGTCATACATATAGATACTTTTAATTGTTCATGTCAATTTTCTCAATTTGGAGCTAACAATTTAAAAAAAAATTATTGATTCGAAAAAGCGCTGTACAACATTTTACAAAAAGCGATTATTCAGAATTCTACAATACGATAGTGTACAACAATTTTTATACTGAATTGTATACAGTCTGATAGGTCGGTATAAATGGAATAAAATCACAACGACTTTTTCTTGAATTGCAGTGCAATTTTTGCCAATATTATTATACTTCATTGTATCGAGTCATATTCATCAATTTAAACAACAAAAAAAAAATTAAACTGATTTTTTTTGTTTAAAATGATAATTTTATACTTTTATATGTGTACTACTAATAGTAATATCTTATAAAAAAGGCATTTATTATATTTTTTATACACACATTGCTACGAAATACATACAGTTATTATAACACAAAAGTGTAATATTACAAAAGTATATGCTATAAGTTTTACTGCCTTCAATTTAAGCATATTAGGTACAACTATGCGTAAATCGATATCGATATTTTATCACCTTGTACGTTACTAATCGCAGCGACAAACGGGATTGCTTGTAGTTAATTACAGTTATTAAAGAAGTTGCTAGGCCCACGGGACCATGGTCACCGATCCGGGGACCACCAAGTACAGAACTCACTCCGCAGTTATTTATACATATGACTACACGCACAAACGGACACGTATGAGTGAATAACAACACACAAGATCAATTACCTACGATGATATTTATTTGTAATTCATCGGTTGCAATTAATTTGATGCGCGAATAAAGTTGAAACTAATTTTATTTTATTAAAACGGTGCACCTAGTAGTGGGAATCGAAACGATTTGTTCGGAAACAATTAACAATGAGCGTGGAATATGTATAATAGCGCCTACACAGCAAGTCGAGAACAAAACTGAACTCACATTCAAACTCGCTCGCTACGCTCTTCCCTTCACAATACTATATCCTTTTTTGTATTAAAAGTAGAACTAGTAAATTCAAGCATTATAAGTCAAAGAGAAAACATTCACTAGTACAATAGAAATACGACTGGTAATGGTTCTTAAGCGACCATGCTGGACTAAATACATTTTCATTGGCTTCCTTTGCTATCTGTTAAGGTTTGACATCTAGGAATAGCTAATGCTGCTTACCACACACAAGTTTAAAAGGTAAGACTGTTTAAATTGTAGCTAAATTCATTGTCTTCTTCCTTTTTATTTATGAATGAGACGTGTATATGTAAATCGGATTATGTTCATCTCTGAGAACATACTGCACAGCAATAAAAAAAGATGCCCGAACTTATTTACATAATCGACACATGTTTCTGCAGAAACATTAACATTAAAACAAACTACCGACATAACAAAGTAAAAGGTCCCATAAGTATCACAAAAATCCCTCTGAAATGTTTAGCTGAAAATATGAAAACACGCACAGATATACAATTGCACGTGTAGCAGATGTGTTTAATTACTGACCCGACAAAATCTCGGAAAGAGTTGAATTTCATTATGAACACAATGGCCTTTGCCTCAGCCGGCGATAAAGTAAATAAAATATCAACACTCTGCTAACACCCAGCACATAAAATGATGGGACGCACACGTTGATATTTGCTTTAATAAAGTTCAGACATTTTGCAAAAAAATATAAGCCCAGTGCACGAATTAACTGCTGGGTTAGGCTTATTACAGCGGTGACCGCCTGTCCCTCCATTATATTAACTAAACAAAAACCCAAGGCTTAGAAGGATTTAAAATACACCGCAGAATATGTCGAGTGTAATTTACAAATTAAAAATATTATTATTAAGGGCTGATTACATTAATACCCAAATAATTTAAGCCGCGAACTCTCACCTACCTAGCATAAAATTAAAGCTGAGTTTATACTGTGGGTCTGGGTACGCACGAAACAGGAATTCTCGAAACTTAATACGGACGTGTTTAAAAAGATAAGGCGGGTGTAAGGCAGGGATTACATGAAAGGTGGCGAGCGAAAATTTTGAGAAACGTGTGCGCCCGGAGTCGTCCCACGCAATAATACGTGGGCGAATACGAAATTGATGCACCTTTTCAATGCTGCTTCGTTACGTCGAACTTGCATGCGTGATTGAATTAACATATAATGTGTTGATTTGATATGTAGTGAATTGTAGAGCTGTTGAAGCTGTGTTATTATATGGTCTCACTTCGCGAGTTTTCATTGAATATTAAGCTATAGTCGTGGTAGTCGTCGATTAGTTTTCCTGCGGCCCGATTTTGAAAACAGCCAGATAATGCGGCCCGCGAGCGTGTTAAAAACCGTTTTTCTAAATGTCCTTTTTATAGGAAATTTAATAAATATACTTGTCGTATAATAGTACTTTTTTTCGTTAAGATTTTCAGTTGTTTGTGTTTTTTAAAATTAGGTTTAAGGCTCACCTAGTCTACGGTCTTCATGTTTTTGACCCACCAGTGACTTTGAGTTTGACGTGGCTGCTCTAAGAAAACAATTGTACTACATTATATATTTTAAAATACCGTTTTTGTTATGAGTTCGACGTATAGAGGCCGTAATCGTGTCAACAGTGACATCATGCAGCGGTTTGCACTCCTGAAATCGGTCGTCGGTGTTCGTACGCTGAGATTTACGATGCGGGCGCGCATTGAACACGCACTGCGACACAAGAGATGGTTCGCGTGCGTGTCGCCTTATCGCCGTGCCGAGTCGCCCAAATTAACTCTCCTTATGAATGCAAACAACATACTGAAATATACTTGAATTGAAGTGAAGATTTATGCGCTCTAACAACCACTTTATTGAGTGTCTGAAGTCGTTAAATTATACGTGTGATTCGGAGATAGGATACATGAAATAAAAAATACCACGATATAAATCCCCATTACTACAATTTCTTTGTACACTCTCGACTCAAGGGGTATGATCCATTTCAACGCACAATGAATACGAAATAAGAAATCACCGCAACCGCACTTTTCCTTAGCAATTTTCTTTCATAGCCAATATTTTTAGCAGCTTTAGGAAAGAGGTACTCTCTCTAAAAATATGTAGCGGCACGTTGTAGAATTTTTGTTTAATATGCAATTTTGAACCCGGGCAGACGTATATCACGTTTTCACAACCAAAATGGTGTAATAAATCTGAAAGTCCATTTTCATATAAAAGAAAACCGATTAAGGAGCTTTTCCGATACCGATCGTTCGAATGAAGCTATATATTTTCATGATCGAACGAATCCAAGATCGCGGATGTCTGACGACCGGTGCGTGAGAGAATTGAAAAGGAAACGTTTCTTTTAATGGTATTGTCCTTGAATGAAGAAACATTCATTTGCATTTTGCATCGAGTGATTTTCTTATCAACAGCAGTAAATTTTTATTGGATGCCTTCTATTGACTGTTGAATTAAGCAGTATTTGCCACAGGGCCGTAATATTTTGTTGAACTAAATTAAAAGGGTAGAATAATCTAAAAACTTATCATGCCTTTCGCATGAGGGCCACAATTTTAATATAAGTTTTAATATCCAAGATCTAGAGGCATAACATGTGTCATGCGTCACACCTTGCAACTATTATTAAATGCCTAATATTTCCTTCTTAATATTAATGACTGCTGATAGTCGTTTCAGCCAGGGGCTTAATACTAGTGGTGCAACGAATACTACTTTTATGAATAGGAATACTGATTGTACTATTCGGCGAATACAAATACGAATACGAATACCGATTCTATAGAAATACTATAGTGGCACATTATTATTATTCAAAGGAAATAAAACACGCTAAGCAATAAATATATCTACTGGTATCCAATTTAATAATCATAATTAACTACAGGATTTTTTTTATTTAAAAAACATAATATATTTGTAGATTTTTGGCGACAGACGATTCTTTTTTGTATTTGTATATTGCCCGCTGTTAAAAAAGCTTTTCTAAGGCCACAGTAGAAGGCTTTATGTAAAAATATTTCTCGTCCAATTTTTTTTAAGTAGGGTAATGTTTGTGTCTTGCCAAAGCCTGAAGGGGTCTACAGATGGCAATATATTTGGAAGTTTGAGGTATGCAGCAACTGTTTTAGGGACTAAATTTTAACAATTTAAAACGACTAGGCTCAAGTTTTAGTAAAAAATACAAGCACAATGTATTTTTATTATATTACTAGCTGTGCCCGCGACTTCGTTCGCGTGGATGTCGGAACTTAACAATGTATTTTTTAGTGAGACCGGATGCACTTAACCCTAATTTTTTCTAAAATAAAAGTAGCCTATGTTACTCCTTATTACATCAGCTACCTGCCAATAAAAGTCCCGTCAAAATCGGTCCAGCCATTTCAGAGATTAGCCTATACACAAAGACAGACAGACAAAAATTGAAAAAAATGTTATTTTGGTGTATGTACCGTATATATATTCATATGCATGTAGTAAAAAACGGTTATTTCAATATTACAAACAGACACTGCAATTTTATTTATATGTATACATAGATATACACCAGACACTAAAGTTTTAGATAAAGCACAACACAATCCACAACACCAAAACCAACGGAATTGTTGTTTGATTTGAGGATAATCCCCAAAAATATAACTCAAACGTCAACAAGTATGTTTGGAGATATTAATCATAACTTAACTCATACTTGCGGATTCGTTCCGTTTTCCCAAACTTTTTTTACGAATGTCATGAAAATATTTGGCGATAACGAATATTCGGTAATTTGATTGTATTCGGCGAATATTCGTATTCGTTTTCGTTGCATCACTACTTAATACATATGCCTGTAACAAAGACTTGATACATAAGGCGGTACTCCTCGAGTACCGCCTTATGTATCAAGCGGCTCGCATTGTGAGGAGGTTCTTTGCTCTATCCTGTTCCCTGGTATTTATTATATTGTTAAACATATTTTCTTATAACATAAAATAACATCACACCTGTATTGTATTCCCAGAAGGGTTAGACAGAGGTGTACTATTGTACACCTACATTTTGCCGGTGTCGTGTTTTAGTGTCATGTAATAGGGGGCAAGCCTATTATCATCTAATGGGCACAGTTCCAGACTTCGTGCTGCTATTAAGAATTTCAATAGGTAGGTTCAGAAAAACCCAATAACACTTTGTCCAACCCGGGAAAAAACCAAACCCTCTCACTCAGCAGTCGCGCTTGCGACCGGTAGACCAATGAGTCAGGCATTTCATTATAATTATATTTAGAAAAATGTGTAAAAATAATAAATAAAGGAAATTACGGTAAATGAAATATAAACATTAATGACAAGCTTAATATATTTTACGTGTAGTATAAATTGTTAAAGAGGATCGTCCCGCTGCCTAGAGTCCTGTTACAAGCTAAGTTTATGGAATCGCTTGCTAAGTAAATTGAAGCGACAAGCTTACTGTGCCGTTGACTTTACCAATCCTGAGACGGAACTTCAATCAAGCGTCATCTAGTTACGCGCCTTCCGCAGCATTGGGTAATGAACGATTAAATTATAGCTTGTGTAATCGACGATTAAAATTTTATCGCTTAGGAAACAAGGACTATGTTTCAAAGTGCCACTCAGCAAAAGCGCTAAACGAGAGAACCACACTTTGGTATACTTGGTTTATATTTTTATAGGTCTTCTTAATTTAAATATGAATATTTTGTTAATAAATGCTCATATAAGCTAATATATTCAATTAAGGACTTCAAGAAATCGGAGATGAAAGTATCTTATTCATTCTATTTTTTATCATCGGATAATCACCTTAATTACAGCCGTCGTTGTTAGGATGCAAATACCAGTAAACGCAAATATCAGTACAAGCACAAAAAAAAGTGTTTCGCTTGTATCGATATATTTAGTAACGAACGTAATATGTTTATCGTCTTGTATGTATCTAACGTAGGTACCTATGTACATACTGTAAATGTAGTGAGAGGAACAGGTTACTTAATACTTAAAATAAAAGTCTTGGAGACTAGAGCCAAGCAACATGTTATTACTTTCCTGGAAACTCTAAACTCGATATATTATTTCGTTTGTTCGCTTTATACGATTTAGACTATTAAGTAGAGACACAACCTGAGCAAAAATGAGCATTACATTGAACGATAATACATTCCTATAATATATTATCGTTACGCTATTAAATCTGCTACTTTTAAATTTCAAAACGATACATATTATGAGCTCTGTCATACTGTCACGTGTATTACTTTAGTATCGTTTTAAATTAGCAACTTTACGATATTTTTGTACGTCCATTAAATTTACAAATTTTCGAAGTATTATTATATTGTTCAGGAGAACAACCTTTTTATTTATCTGTTTAAAAATTGCAAATAACCTATGTTACTTGAAGCTTACGTAGCCTTAATTTACGTGAGAATTTTCTAGTATATTAAAGCCGATAGAAATAAATTGAAATATTTATGAAAGTAACATTCACTAAACTAAAGTTACCTATTCTAGAATAAATGGAACTTTGTGCTTTACTAGGTAAAACAAAATCGACATAGGCAGCTTCTAACCTGTATTTTACTTGAATTGCAAAACAATTCTTTGAATATTGAGTTGTAACCGTGTAGTTCTGAAATTATAATAATAGAACTCGTTTGCGTCCAGACAATGCCCGCAGCAATAGTTTGACTGACAGACAATTTGTTTGTCACTCATTCAGACGTTATCTTCATGTACAAGAGCCGTGCTTAACAACCGTGCTATTTTTACCACACGCGACCACCATGTCTATCAACGCTTATAATAGAAACATTTGTATCTAATAGGTAGGAAATAAGGGTATGCTTAAAGGTGATTAACTTGTAGTAACTTATAGTATAAACATTTTATAATGGTTCATGATGACAGGCGGTTGCGTGACGACTGTCCTCTTTTTAGGCCCTTAGCTGTCGTTTATCATCCCGAATTCATTGCCTTTAGGTGCTATTTTAAATAACTGATCCGTATTTTTTTGATTACATATTGTAAATTAGGCAGTGACAAAATTGACAAGCGATCGAACTAGGGGCGCCAATAAACGACTTTCGCGAAATGTTTTACTTCCATAAATACTCAATAAAGCCTCTTTTCCCACGCCCGTTTCCCAATCGACTTCGAGATCGTCGATCGACGTTGCGCCACATTAAATTCTTCACGTTTAACCAATTCCGGAGGTCGATAGTAAAAAAATATCAAAGTAAAGTGTTTTCTTCCGTATCGACGACGGGCGCCAGAAGAGTATCGCAAACAACAAATCTTTAGCTCAGTTTCAAAACCACCGAAATAATCGGAGTTGCCTGCCTCTGTTCGAGGTAAATAACAATAAAAAATAGTACGGAATAAATAATAAGGCCGAAGAAACAGAGAGATGCGTGCAACCAAGCAGGATTAAAAGTACTCGTCGGTTTCGGATGACTCGCCTGACCTGGTTTCAGCCGCGGCCATCATTACGATAAAAGCTCGCTTGATAAATTAATGCGCACCTTAGGTTACGCCCTAGCGACGCTCTACTGTGACAAGCAGAAAAGTAAAACGTAATCTGAACCTAAATATATTTGCATCAGGTTAATATTGCGAGTCACGACGTTAACCGGAGCCATCTAAAGTACCTACGTTCGTTACACTGTTTTATGCCGGACTTCGGGCGGTTGCAGCTATCGCCTCACAACAATGTGCCAGCGAGCTCATAAATACAAAACAATTAGACGATAAATTCCCACTTGAATTAGTATTTTTATTTGCGCGTCACGTGCGCTCGGCGCTCTTTCCAACAATTTATGTAGGGAGGCGTCAAATTTAACAGCTCAAAGAAACTGATGGCGCTCTCCTAGGCTTTGGTGCGTACTCGTGATGCCCTGTAATTATGTTTACAATTTATTTCTATGCGAACAATGGGTGCCTTATTTGTAATGCGTTCTTCATACATTTAATAGTTATAATATATAACACGTCTGTATTTAACTTGGATTTATTAAAAAGAATTAAGACACTGTAGAAAGAGTATCGATCTGATTTGCGAACCCGGCCAGCCACTCGCTGATCAGCGGCGTGATTAAGTAAAACGAATAAGAGCGAAAGCGTGACACAAAAGCAATGCGATAACAGAGGAAAAACGAGCAGAGAATCGCCTCTGAGCAGACGGTATCTTCGCCCGCCCGGGAGTTATTAAATATTAAAATAAACTCGCATTCCGACACGAGTCCTACGCGATACGCAAGATTATGGCCAACACAATGAGAGCACTGGCTCCGATCGCTCCCTCGCCTTATCATATCAAAGCACGAGCTTACATAATTCAACTAGGGAGGATATTCTCTCAAGTGATCCCTTGTTGCTGATCAAATTTTAGCGCCTGTGTAAACACGCGATTCTGAAAATCTTCGGCAAAGTAAACGACCTATAAAAAAGTAATTTCATCGATACGTACATATTTTATGTATTAATAACCTTTGCGGAATTGGCTTCAAAGGGCAAGTGTGCACATTCCCACGTAGCGATGATGAGAAGGGTATTGCCTCATGGTTAAAAGTGTATCAGGTGTCTCATCTCTGTTACTCAAGCAGCTCCCCGCCCACTTACCTGAAACAATACGTCATTACAATATCACTATCTGAGAGGTAACGCATACGTTTAAATATTTAACACCTACAACACGTCTCCTGTGCGCCACACATCGTAATGGATGTAAGACAATTTTCTAATTTACTCCAGTATTTTCCTTCAGGCGAGCTTACAGGTCGTATACAAAAAAAATCCTAAGATGAGCCACTTGCTACAAACATGACATAAAGCTTAAAGGTTTCTCTCTAAATGCATATCATGAGATGTATTACGATTCTGTCTCCTTAATCCGAATTAGGTAATATTCAAATATTTTTATTATGAATCCAGGTAATTTAAAATTTAATACTGAAATGCACGTCAGCACCGAATATTTCGCTATTCGTATTATATTTTGGCAACTATAAAATTTTGCGTACCTATAAATAAATTTCCTCAAAACGAAATCTATTTTATTTTCTGTAAACGCTTATAATTTCTGCTAACTAGCTATACATGACGCAGCGCACAGATAGTGCACACGCCACTGCGATAAAATTTTATTTAGAAAACATTAGCATTCGCGGCGGCTTATCGAAGCCTTGGACTACGCTGTGAATTTTCCCTCATAGCTTTGTGGTTACGGGGCTCAGTACATGACTGTGCGTATCTCTAGTACCTTTATATCTCCGTATTCTGTTAATATTTCAGTTTGTCTTATCGTTTCTTTCATTTCTTTATCATTTATTTGATACTGATAGTTTACTTAACAATAGCACCTACAATTACTAGAAAACCTCTTGCAAATATGTAAATTGATAACTGAATCGACTCAGTTTTGCAAGTAAAAGTTAAATAAAATAAAATGACCAAGCGTTAAACTAATAAAACTGTAAATAAACTGAAGTTTCAATAAACAATATCTCTTATTCAAATGGACGCCCTGCTTGTTACCACCAGGCGGTTGAGGTGACGTTCCCCACCCGTTCTTAATGCTGTTATTTTATACTGAACACTAAGAAATTAAGAAAATTAGCTGGAATCATCACTCGCAAATCCTCGAATTCACAGATCTACAATATTTAATATTGTACATGAATGCACCCAAAGCCGATCAAAGAAGTAGTTTAAATAGTATCTCAACTATTTGGAATACATTATACTTATTAACGATTAACGATGTTGATTCTCGTAGCAATCGCGGGCCGGATCTCTCGTCGTGTGGAGGCGCCGATGTTCGAACTAATGTTGCTTAATTAACTCGTATTCATTATCGAAGGGACATGGCGCTAGGCGCGTGCGCATGCCCGAGCGGCTGCTGCAGGTGCCGTCGCATGTGGAAACACGGAACTACCACACAACAAGACTTATATTTATATATCCCACTTGAATCGACATATTCAATTAACTCTCCGCAAATAGCAATATAAAGTAGATATGATTGCGCTTATAAATTATTTCTTAGGACTATGAGTGATGAATGGCTTCTAGGCACTTCAGAGATGTCTGGTCTAGCGAGAAAATCTATATAAGGATTCAAAGGTTAAGCACAGAAGTTGTGTTAACACACGTATCGTACATAAACAGGTATACCTATCGATATATATACTTACATAGGCCAACACCATCATTATAAACTTTAAAAAATCTATAGTAGTAACCTGTATCTTCTTAAACATTCATGGAGTTATTAATCCGAATTACGTTGTGTCGTCGCGTCGACTCGTTGGGTCGGTGCAGTGAGAAATATTACAGTTATCAATATTCGGTGGTTGCACACGCGAGATTTCTCCAACCATCAGGGCTAAGATGACCGTAATACATAGCTTTTATATCATAATGCCAACATATCCATCGTAGTTCATACTTTAATAAAACAAACTGCACCGAATTTAAAATTGTAAAATTTTTAACAATGTTTTCGAGCGAAACGACTAGAGCTAGAAGTAAAAAGGTTTAACAAATTAAAAGAAAACAGCCAGTGTCTAATAATAAACAAACTTCCAGTAATTTCCGTTAAAGTTACAAGACTAGGTCAAACAAAACTCAAAAGGCTGTGCAAAAAGTCTCAACCTATCTCTGTTATACAAAATAAAAGAGAAGGTAAGAGACAAGAATCTGCAAAGTTCAAATAGCAATGGATCGGCCAAAGTATCAAAGCCCGAAATGATGAAAAAAAGCAGAAGTAAAAACTCTCGAAAAACGAACAAGAACAAGCCTACAACTTCAATTAATACTTTTAGCGTTTTAAGGGATTAAAATTGTATATACCTACAGGTTTTTTTTTTATGGTAACCCTTATAAAGCGTGTTATAATTTTTTTTAATATTATTGTGAATAGCTTATGTTCAATTCATTTACTTTAATAAACTCGTTTATTATTTTAATCCAATTCATTAGCCATCTTTAATTCAGGGTGTATCGCGTCCAGAATAGGTTAAACGACCTAAAACCTACGACGTAATAATAGTCAAAAATTTACTTACGCTTAAATTAAGTAGATATGTAATTAGTGGACACTACAAAGTGTTAATTCTGCTAAAAAATATACATATATATAAACGAATTCACACAATCTCAACAATCTGTCTAAAAAACTATCGCGATCGAAGCTAAGTTGGAATAAAGGACGTGCACGATATTTATGACCTGGGGCTGTAAATCCATGAACACTAGAAGCGGCAGTACAACCACATTGGCCCGGCTGCCCGCGGCAGATCCTTAACATCCTTATCCTTAAACACGTATGCGTGTTCCTTGGCATTATGCAAAACACACACCGGATACACAACCAACTTATTAAATACATAATAAGTCTCATTTCGTTACATATCTTCAGGTTTCACTCCAAAGTATTTTCTTGCTCCTTTAGTGTGTTGTGATCAGGACCTACGCAAATACTTTACAATTACATTTCTCCAACAAGGACACGGCATGCGGCAAACCGAATGGGCCCTAGTATCGAGTTCTCAAGTGCAACTTTATGAAAATAGAGAACAAATAAATTCTCGTTATGTTGTAATGGAAATAGAATTTCGCAATGTGGTAATGAGATTACATTTACAGTTATAACTTCTATTAGGCGGTCTGTGGGTGTCTGCCACAAATAGAAATAATTGAAAAGTCGGTTTAGAAACATGGAAATCGTTTTATGTTGCAAAATTTTATGTAAATATTATTCAAATAAAGACAATTAACTTATATAAAAATGGCCACATAGTATACATCGGTATATTAAAAGTCAAAAACCAAATCCAAACCGGATCATTACCAGAAAGTCATTTGATATTCGAATTTGTCATATCAAGAGATATTAATCTAACAATCTACGATCTTGTTAACTGTCATGTTATTATAGCGAACGCGAAAACTCGATTAACATTCAATTGATTAAATAAGGTGATCTAATCGAGTAGGCCAGCCTTGTTTTATGCTAAGAGCTACTTTAAATCAGTCCCAAATGGCAAATAAATGACAGTCAAATTGAGGTTGGTGACAATAATATGAGCTGACGCGAGCCAATTCGCGCCGAGTTACAGCCTTATCGCTCGCATTCACTAAGATAAAAATCTCAGATGTAGTTTTAAAAGGAAATTTACAAGTTGGACCTCTAATAATCATATACATGCCAACGAGATGTCCGTCCGTCCGGCGACAACATCGGACGACGCTTATGACCCCACTACAGCGCCGATTTATGATCGTCCCTTTTGATACAAGGGCAGGACAATTTACAACTTAATTTAGAGCAGGTTATTTTTCTTTTTCATTATAAAAGAGTCATGCATGTTTATCAGTAACGTTTAAAATAACTGCATAGAATTAAAATGTATTTCAATTAGCACCTTAATGATATTTACACAACCATATGTTAATGAGGTCGATACTCACAATTTATCATTATATTTTTAAATGGTTATGACGGCCAATTGCAATAAATTATAGAAACTAATTTGATTTGCCACGGTCTAGTAAGATAGGTACTAAAAAAAAATTAAGTAGGCATACTATATGTTAACGAGAAGATGGAATAATATTATTCCAACTTATTGTATATCTACACATTTCATTAAACGAATTTTATATCTATACATATAATAAAATTATAACAGGCCGATGTCTGTACATTATAGATATTGGAGGAAAACTAATATGGCAGGGTCTTTATTATTAGAGCAATAGAAGCAAAACAACAGTTTTTAGAATTTTTGTCTGTCTTTCTGTCTGTATGTTTGTACACGTATCACGCAAAAACTACTGCATGGAATTGAATGCAGTTTTCACCGATGTATTGCTAGAGGTCTAACTTAAAATATGGACTCCATTTTACCGCAGGAAAATATCAGATTCTAAATTCCACGCGTACGAAGTCGGCAAAAGCTATTACTTAATAAGTATGATAACGAGTAAACACGAATATAAAAATAACATTTTGTAGTATTTATGTTAAACAAACAAACAAGGTAGGTACAGAATTTGCACAGAGATGATACTAAATTGCGCGTTCTACTTGAGATGATTGTCCTATTTATAATGAGAGTAGCATCGAAAGGTGTGCAGATCTTTTTAATAGTTTAAATAAAATGATGTAACGTTATGTGAGAATGTGACTCGAGTATCCATCGTGTCGTGACGTGTCAATCTTGCGATCTTTTAACACGGAAAAGCTCTGTACAATTGTTCGATAGGGCAACCTTGCGCGAGCACACAAAGTGTCAATCACCACTTACATAATAGAGAAAGCTACGCGTGTAATCTAAATGTCACGTTTTGAAGTCTATGCGACAGTACCTATATTTATCGTAATAGACTGGGCTAGTGACTAGAGTGACTAGTCTCAATATTTTGTAAGTCAATGCTAAAAGTTCAAGCTCCGTAATATACATTTGTCTCGGTAGGCAATAGACATCATATTAAGTCGCGTTGTTAATATTCATTGGCTGAGATTGTCGTACTTCGTACACTGCGTAGGCAGCCCCATACTCCAGGGTGCGGTCGGGCACGCATTAGAGACAATGACATTTGCATAGCGGGGCGTTCCTAACTGTCAACCAGAACATTCACATTAACTAATCCAAAGAACGATAATGAATGCGAAATAGTTTCATTATACACTCATCATTTGTTCAATTAATTCGTTGAATAAATGTAATATGTCGCCGATGCTACAATTGTAGGTATGCTTTATCTTTTATAGTCAAACCAGTAGATAGTATTTATTTGGCATGATATACTGACACGACGACTAAGAAATCCCATTCACGTCTATACCTAAGTGAAATATCACCTATTAAAAAAATCTTCCTCCGACTACGTCTGCGTAGAAAGATTTTTCATACAAACTTTGAACCCCCATTTCACCTCCTTAAGGATTAAATTTCAAGAAATCTTCTACAGTTACAATCCATTAGAAACTTACCTGCTAAACCGCAAGTTTGTAGGCTTTATTTGAGTTTTAGTGATTAGTTAGTCGGTTTGTGGTTTATATGGTTATTTTTAGTAAATTTTAAATTTCATAAAATTTATTTCACATGCTGTTTAGAGACCTCTAGAGAACAGTACAAAGTTTTAAACTTTCTCCTAGATCATCTCTAAAAGGATATTTTATTAATAAATCCGCTAAGTCACATCACATGCAGCTATAGCTTATCCTCTCATATGGTAATTCTACTACGGGAAAAGTGTGTCGGATTTCCAAATAAGGCTCAAAAAGCGATGTTCATTTTGACTACCAAAGCACTTATTCTGTGAATACGTCCACCCGGGAGCTTAGAGCGCATTGTACATTCGAGAGGCGTCGCAGCTCACCACGAACCACCCGCCACCGCCACCCGCGCTTTGCAATAATGCGCTTACGGCGCTCCATGGTTAGATACCCTCATAATACCATTCTTTGTATACTGCGACTTGTATCCTAAGTCGAAACTCGTGTTACCATCAACAGACTTATTATGTAGGTACAATAGGTAAGGAACTATATTTTCATATCCTTTCATAATAGAATTAGGAAGGTGAGAAAGGCAAGGAAAAGAAAATGAATTGCGTCTCTGTAATATTAATATAAGACTGGGATTTCATTTTAGATTTCTTTTTTTCAAAAGTACGTTAAGAGGAGACGAAAAATGATGGGTTGTTTTTTCAGTTTGCATATATATTTCATATTAGTCTATATATTGATAAATCGTAACACGGTCTTAAAGACAGAGTCCTATGGAAGAACGAATGTGATTACAATTAGTGGAGTCAGTCAGAATCTGTAAAAATATCAGACGTACAATCGATGCACTATTAGAATAAATAATACTTTTAAGTACCGTAGTTCAAATCTTTTGACATTTTTTACAAGCTTTTATTTAACTTGCAATGTTTGTATGTAAGTATGTATGTAAATCTTGCAACTGAATTTTAAAGCAGTTATCTTCAACCGATTGAAATGAAATTTTGCATACACGTTTAGTTTGGATGACACTGCATGGTTAGCTAAATCACGTAATTCTAAATCCAATATGGCGGAGGGCTCATGATGGCGGACTAATCATTTTTTGTGCACTTCCATGATATGGGTATTAAATAAAAGGGTTTGCTGAGAAGAATACGAATATACAACAAATCAGCGAAACCATAAAAATAAATTATTAGTAAAAAAAATATTAAAAAAACAAGGTTTTATTTAAAAGCTCTAAAAAGAAGAAAATAAAGTTTAAATTGATATTATAAAACAAAGTCAAAGTTATAAAATTTCTCCAACGGAGCTAGCATATAATGTATCGTCAAATATTTTGTTTAAAATTTATAGATGGTATGGCCGCGGAAATGTTTATTTTGGATGTATCAGTAACGCTAGTAAATCAGTTCCCAACACGGATAGTTTAGCAATTAAAGGAGGAATCCGACCGGTCCGCTATCTTTCCTTTGAACTAATGAGTTAAGACGGCCACCAGACGTCGCCGCACACTCTAGACACTTATCTCCTTGATAAACAAGTACAAATGGGATATACGTTGCTTCCAACCCCTACGCCTCTATTTCTCCTTTAACGTCTTAAGTTAGACGACAAAACCTTTATCAACTAGTAAACAAAGAGTCCAAGTCATTAACTAAATAAGTAGGTATATTATGTATGTGAACAACACACACGGAACACGCTATAGATGATTTTTTTATGGATCCGCATGTCAAATACATTTTGAAACTATAAGGTTTTAATCTTTAGGAAAAACAAGAATCGTGAACAAAGCTTGAGAAACTTAATAACTATTATATTGCACATAGTTGTATCTAGTCTCAGGAGAGCACAAACCAAAATGTTTGTGAATGTCCACAACACTACGGAGACTCGGTGTATAGCAGGGCAGCCACAACACGTGGGCCCCGGACAATAAATGGATTCTAACACGTCCGAACATTGTCCAAAGCGCTTTTATTGCTACATATTTCAGATGGACACGGGAAAATGCCGCCAACCAACAGTTACGGCGCGTTCACAATAGAAAAATACAACTTAGATACTTTTAAGAGAAAGCTTAGTGTAATCATTTTATTAATCTACTTATTTGTTGCGCACAGCTCTGTGCCTCTCTAACTTAAGAAAAATCCTGCCTCTCTTTCATATAGGTTACATACGTATCAATATAAACAACGTCTTCACTTTTACTTGACTGCATGTAACACGTTTCGAAAAGTTAACAGAAGTTAAAATGAGTTAGCTTCAGTGTACTTATAGCCGAGAAATGCATATTATGGAAATATTATCCAACACAAAACATGTTATATATATTCAGTCGGATACACTAATTTACTTTCAGATAACTGTTATTAATTAATAATAGATTAAACTTATTTTCTAGTGCATAGTTATGACTCTTCGCATTTAGTACGTGCCTCAAGACCTCATTATTCGAGGTGTTAAAATGCAAAAACGGCAGAGCCCTGAGGGTGGAACAGTTCGCCGCGGAAGTTAGCGGCTGCAGCACAATTCAATAGAGCAGGAAAACCGCAGCGAGCGGTGGCGCAGAATGAAAAAGGCCCTTAATGAGTGCTCTCGTTACATTCAGGAGTTTATTTATCCCTCATATGACGACCATTGAGAAAATATAGAACACTATTCACTTTACTATACATATGTAGATGCATTATCAAACGTCAACGATGCAGCAATTTAAAATAATTGGAATTCGGTCGAAAACCGACAAAATTCATACCTGTCGCATCCATAATAATTTAATAGACATTAAAAAAGTTTTCAAAATAAACGGCACAAAAGCTCCTTTTAATGATTGTAATATCCATTATTAGTACAACGACACTAACGCAACAGTAATTGTCTCAGTCGAACCTTACAGCCACATGATCGAGCCACTAAAACTTCCGAGTTTATCGCCTTAACACATCAAGAATTTAAACACTAACTCGAAAAACAGGTTAACATGAGAGTCACCTTCAATGAGATGTGAAAATAATGTGTGATATTATCTGGTGGTAGCGGCATTGGATGTATAATATTCTAAGTCGCACGCGTTTCATTAACCGCCAATCCGGTTAATGAGCGTCGAACTTTTTCGCTTAAATAAACATTAAGAAGAGAATGGACGGTGCGCCCGCCGAACCTTTTACCGGAATTACGCTGTGGTAAAGTGCTCGCTTTTAGGAGACCAACGCCGATATGACGTTGCATGCATTGAAATTCAGTAAGGCTTTGATAGATGTATAATTTGCATGCATACCTATGAATAAAATTTACGCAAAGTTTAAAGTATCTTTTAATACAACAAAAGTAAGTTTGGATCATAGGTACTGATTGCATGATCCATCATAAAGAATTTTTTTTTTTTTTTTAGTTTGAATAAATTAAAAAGGATTAGTTACTGAAAGATCTCTAGGAACAAAAATACTAATTTATATTTAGGAATAATTTCGTATAAATATAAAAATAAATTTTCTTTAGGTATAGCAGATAATATAATAAAAACCTTTAATTAGAACAAATAACATTGAAGAGAACAGTATCTCAATGAGAGAGAAACAGAAAGTATAGCCGCAACTCGGCGACGAGATTAAAACTTTGCCACTTGAGAGTGCAGTGGTCGCACAGTTGAAGAGAAATTTACTCGAAGCAAAAGTTAATATAAGCGAAATTTGTCCTGTGGGGAGCATTTTGCGGGGTGCCCCTGCAAGTTAAACCTTCGCTCAAAACTAAATGCCGGTTTTAAGCAAACACCTGAATCTCTAGCATGTATTTACCTGTACCTTATTATTGGATACAAGTAAATTAGACGGACGACATTTTCCTTGTGAAAAATAAAATCTTAAACTTTATTCATTTGAGTTACAATTAACATTTGAAAAATGTTTATGTATTCTTTTTGCGTTATTATGTGCGATTTTATCTAAACATCGCACATACCTATAAAGCAAAAAAACTGTATTTAATTAAAGCAACTTCACAAGGCGTTTTAGTTGCCTTATCAGATGCTCATTCAGACAAGCATCAGATGTAATTGCATCAAGTAAATCTTTAAAAATGCCGCCGGACGGACATATAACTTGACCGTCGTCAACCAATATTATTCATTTATTTTTAGGAACGGTGTTTCCACGTACGACATACGTGTTTCAATAAAACAGACAGTCTATTATTATTATATACAAAACATTTAATAGAATCCACTCTGTATTTACCATATCCTTGTTATTTTCTGAAACACCTGAAGCACTGCCTTGCAAAATGTTCTAACGACATACCGAGCCAGTTTTAAAACAACGCATAATCGTAAACATTCATTTAAAGTAGCGCTATGGTTTAGTTTTGTTTTAGAATGCCGAGAAAAGCTCTAGTGAAACCGCAACAAAGCTGTAGTTGCAAATGAGGTCGCGGATAGCTGCAAGCTCGGAAGTTAGTGTAAGCATAAATTAAAACAAGCGTTTCCATAAAAAGTTGATAAATGGCCTTTCACAGGCGGCGCGACAAAAAAAAGGAACTAACGTCACCCGAAGCGCTAACGTGTTTCATTTTGCGCTTCTAGTCGACATCTGGGCCGTTTTCAGGACCAACTGGCTACGACGACCGCCTGGACCTGACTACTGAACATAATATCTTAACAGAATTGCAAAGTGTTACAGTAGGTACAATGAAAGTTTGTTTTTCTACTCAATTCTGAAATATTTGCTGAAACATTCATCGTTTGCGACTTTAAAGGTTTAAGCGGATTTAAGTGAAACAAAACTATAGATTTTTTATGTTACCAGCCGGCGCGCTAGTGGGACTGGAACGGGCGTCCGTAATTCACGCTGCGCTGACTGCCAGAGCACTCGACCGAACGGAGTGACACAACCCTACACAACGCTCCTATGAACACATACCCAGTATACGTATAAAAATAATATATGTAGCTTAGCTTTAAAACAAAAATTAATTAAATGTTTTATTGCTTCCCAAACAATCTGGAAATGTAACCTCCGTAGCATACGGAATAAAATGTGAAAATATTATTTTTCCCGATTTGTGTAGTATAAAATTATAAGCGTTTATAAGAAAAGTATGTTGGCTATTGCATTTCTAAGTGAGACTAAAACAAAATGTTCTGTGAACCTCACATTTTATATCATAACGTCAAGATACACGAAAATACAGAGGAAATACCCCATAGAAGATAGATAATATGATACATTCACATGTGTGCAATACAAGATGCTGCGGAATGTAATACAAAAGGAAACAACGTTAATAAAACCGCAATACGCCAGCATTAGAGACGACCGAGTTCACAGGCGGAATTCTAAGCCGTCCGAAACGCGCAATGAAGCGACATATGCACCGCCGCACATAAACATATGCACATTTCAGACACATATTTCGTGAACATCATCTACTTTTAAATCTAATAAATCATCATTTTATTCATCCGGATCTATTTGATATATTCTCATTACACAATCGAATTATTAAAGAGATTAAACCCTTTGAAAATAAAAATTGATTTGAGTAACACGGCTGACAGGATTTTGTTGCTCAGTCTTACTACTCAAGTGTTATATGTAGTATTCACTTACGCGCACAGTTCCAGTGGATCAATTATTAACAGCATCATAAGTGGGTAGCAATAACACAATTCTTAGAGGAGCATACAATACGACAAGCAATTTACATAAAGGACTCGATAAACATTTCATGTCTCGTGCATGCAGAACCTCCAAACTATCCGTGTAGGTACCAAAAGTTGAGTAATCCACAAACGTACCCTTTAATTGGTTTACCACAGACCTCTATTAACGAAATAAGATGGGAAATCAGAGTATTAGCATAACAGTGAATTCAATTAGGGTCCACAAAGAGGATTACAACTTTTACAATGAAAGGAAAGTTAAAGCCGAGACCCGATTTAAACTAACGTGGAATAATCAAAATTTGAATGAGTACGTTGTAAGTAAAAATTAAATTGAAGCTTTGTTGCTGCCGTCTCTGTGAAGTCTTACCGGGGTTTCTAAAAATTTTTGTTTGATTACATTAATAACACTGGATACTTATTTCATGACGCCATTTAGACATATACCATAGACAGTGCCATGCTTAAATTAAGATCAATAAAAGAGGACGGCGAAATACAATATAAATTAAACAGTTTGACGGGCCGCCCGTACAACTGCCCTCAGATAATGGCCAATTGTTGGCAATAAAACTACTACCGTACACGACGCAAATTATATTACTAGCCAGAATCGCCCACAGGGTCCTGCTCCACTGCATTCAATCAGATTAGCACAATTATCATAAACAAGTTATTACGCGTAATATGCATACCGTAAAAGTTAAAAAACTTTTTGAATATGACAAATCAAATTTTTAATATTTTTGTTCACAATACATCACGCCTGTATTCCCCGAAGGGTTAGACAGCGGTGTACTATTGTACACCCACATTTCGCCGATGCCGTTATTAAGTCCTATCGCCATCTACCGGGCACAGTTCCAGACTCCGTGCTGCTACTGAGAATTTCCATACAGAAAACCCAATAACACTGCCCGACCTGGGAATCGAACCCAGGACCTCACGCTCAGCAGTCGCGCTTGCGACCATTAGACTAATGAGGCAGTTTGATCACAATGTTAGAGAATAATTGGAAACCAATTCAACTAAATCATTATTACGACGGCGACGGTTCCAATATTCAATAAAACTGTCCGATTGAGGAATTTGATATAGCCTAGGATGAGCGCTTGTTAGCTGGCCCGAGTGGGTGCAATCAAGTGTACGATGTCCTTGTTAGGCAGGTGTAACGCGTTCGCTTCCGGACACTTGTCAATTAGACGCACAAAGTGCCGACCCGCGGTAACACAATGTACCTACCAAATAAATCTTCAAAGCTGACGTGTACCACGGAAAATCCGTGTCAAACAGAACTACCTAGATAAACTACTTCTTTAACAATTTTTAGCCAGTGCTATGTAATTGCCTCTGATTTCAAATTTTTTTTGAAGTATAATTATTGAATGAATATAATAATATACTTTCAGGAAAAGGCCTGTTTCCAATACATTTAAGGACTGAGTGCATGGATGCTCCAATAAACAATAAAAAGAGACCAACAAACCTTAACGGCGATCAATCCTTTTCTTGAGGCATTAAACAAGTAACATTCAAGGCATTGTAGTCGCAACAACGACTTACCACCGTATTAGGTGCATTCCGCGCTATATAAGGCTCGATAAATGGAAATTGCACTACATCTAACACTGCAAGCATTTAGGTCGCAAGCGTTGTGACGTCATCGCTCGTAGTGAAAGCCATGAGTCGCGAACAATACATGTCGCTTGCGCAAGTCGAGCGATCGCAAGGCAACAATGGCGGGCTAATAGAGCCATTCGTCGTTTCATTGCTTATTCATCCACGCCCCTGACGCCTCCGCAGGCAACGACGCCACCGTCGCGATTGATATCCTCGTGAGTCAAAAGACCTTTATGTCTTTACACCATGCAGTAATAACAACATTCATTTCATAATGACCCAGTGTATGTTTTAGTCAGCGGTTTAGCGACCAGCACTGATTAATTTAGGAAACATTGTTTTTACAGGAGGTGAAGTGTGTCCTTCATGCATTTCCTTCGTGATGACGCTTCCCAAAAAGAGGCAGTATTCGGCATCCCAGCAGTGGAATCATACAATATTTTTTTTTCCAATAGCAATTTTTACTGTGTATAACTGCCATCCCCACACGTACTTTTATATCATTTTATATATAATTATTAGTATATTTCTTGTTAAATAAAAGTAAAATAACATCTTAACCTAATAGCTGCACGGATATCCATGATTAAAACATCCTACACTGACCCATACACAGCTGTATTTATTGCTATGGTCGTAAACTCCGGGATTGTCGTGGTTACATTCAACTATTAAGCATTCACCACTTCCATGACCCTGGGATTGCACCTCTGTCCTCCCCGTAAGGAAATATGAGCATCAGAACAGTTAGCTCATAAACAATTCTTTGTTGAATTGTACACGGCTTATAGTTAAAACTATTTATAAAGTAAAAAGTTAAATAAGGTAAGTTAAACCTTTTACTACAACACAAATATTGTTGTGTTTCTTTCGTAAAACATTGGCGATAGGTTAGTATAAGAAAATAGAACGAACTTAGAAATCGGAACGAAATACTCCCTAGTGGCTGTTTTGCACCAAACAAAAGACGTAACAAGAGCGGGCGGTGTGAATTTCTCCTGAGAGCCTAGCATTATTAGGTACTAGGCTGAAGATTGTGATCGCTTGGCTGTGAGCCGTAAGCGTCCCGGCACGACCAGACACTATCCGAAAGGCAACGTCGAGATATTTTATTCATAGAGCGAGTGATAAATGAGGAAGGTCGCGCTTGTATCACATTCATTACTGCTGCTGCGTGGCTAGATGCCACGCACACTGTTATCAAAACTTGTTGCCGCCGTGAGCTCTTCTATACTCCGATCATTTGGCCCTTGCTGACACCTCGGGGACTTGTTTCAAACATCATTTATCGTTGGTCAACAGCAAAACAGCTTATAATTCATTTTGACCGTGGCTTTGTTAGTTTTATTTATGATTTGCGAATGCCTTAGTCGTAATACCAAGTCGGTAAATAATTGCATGGTGTAATTATCATAGGAATGTGAAATTTATTCTGTTTGCAGTAGCTACCTAGCCAACCTATTGAAATACAGACAATAGCTAAATCAGTATATCAGTACAGTATTTCTGCATTTATCAATATGAAATTGGTATACTCCTACTAAAAGAGACGTTTTATATATACTACTATATTTTTATGGCCTCCTTGTTAACAGTTTAGATATTAATTTAGATTCTAACGATTATAATAAACGATTAACATTTACTTTCGGGATACTTGGCGGGTTCATACCACAAACGTAGATAAACCACACAATGACATAATGATAAAAGTCAGGCGGTCAGGATCACCATCATCCAGTGATAAAATTTTCCACGAGAATTTAATTTGATGTATTTTGTTTTTTTGTGTAAGATTTTGTTTTATATCTTCTTTGGTTTTTAAAAGCGTGTCAATCGAAGTTAAAAAATTAAATATAAATTTTAATATTCAAACAAAATATATTACATATATCAGTAAATACATATGATTCCGTGACAAGTCATGATAACACAGTTTTCAAGGAACGAAACGGGTAACAATCGTTCAATTTGTAGGGCCTGCGGCTGAGAAGCTCGACAATGGCGGTGCACGCGACCACTACGACTCGACATTCTCATGAGTAGAATAACGCACAACAATCAAGATGTCATTTTTCAACTACCCACGCTGCGAACACCGGAGCGAGCGAACAGCGAGAAATATGGCCGACAACACACGCACAGCCGACTTACAAAAGAGGCGTCTCGGGGATGTCGCGATACATATCTTTTGACTGAACAACGGACGCAACAGTTCACTTCTTCCCTTTTTATATTTTACATGTAATCGACTAACATAAATGAAATCTAAACAAATGTAATTTTATTTAAAACCTGACAGCTAGGTACTACTTGATGCTATCTCAGAGGAATACATTGTGCAAAACCATGCAAGCAGTGTTATTTAGGAGCATACACTACTTCTGACTTTTACTACACGACCACAATTATACCTGAACAAGCTAAACGAGTACGTCTCAGTTGTCAGTCTACACATGTGTAAAGTAGCTAAGTACAGGGCTCGCGTTTTCTGCAACGGTCATTATGACAATTCACAGAAGTCGGTGGGTAATTTATCGACTGTAGAAGATGGAAACTTGCGGCAAGAAATGATAGTAATTATTGACACGAACCACCGCTCGGGGCTAAAATCCGCCATCCGCTGCTAAAGATCACAACCGGCCACTAACTTGAAAATTCCACATTCATAACGGAGCAAGCCCTTGGGCACGAACGGAGGCACCGATGAACCACACTTGGGAACAATCGATGTTCAGACCGAAAGCACATTGTGGACAAATCAGCTTTTGCAATGCAATTTGTGTATTTTATAAAACATTTAAATGCCTGCGTAATATGCTATCAATGAAAATAAATGCATTAAATGTAAAAGGCTACGCTACGCGAGTAAAATATGTACACTATAAAAGCCTTAAAAGCATTGCAGTTTCACCGTTGCTCAGATAGCATGGCTTAAGTGGAAACAAATAACACACCGAGGTAAAACAACCCTTATACGGACAACTATTGCTATTCGGTAGCATCTTTTGTGTGTGATACAATGGCGCATCGATCGTGCTGGATTGCACGGAAACGTTCAGTAAAACGCTAACGAGTGCCGCGGCAGCGGCTAATTGAAATTATTGCCATCGTAGGCCCGACGCGCGACGCCCGAATGCCCTGGTGATTAGCGACGGAAACCATTCTAATGGTGTGCCTCGTTATCGACGCTGTTTGTCACTTCATCGCTTAACAGCTAATCTCGTCACTTCCATTGGTTGATTTATGAGTTTCATTTTAAAATTATGGAATATGCTTATACGACAATAAATCTTTATAAACATACCAGCACTGACCACAATATTCCCAGCTTGGAACAATATTAATCCAGCCCTGCATCATTCATTACCATTAGGTGTCCGTACATACGGAACCAAATAGAGTCCCTAAATTAATTAAGTCACGACGCATACGAAGACAATTAATATTCATTAGCGGGTAATTTCACTAGTGGTCTCCACACTCATCTAATGGAAACATAAGTAAAAATGCAGTATTAACGTACCTGTTAAATGATTCCCAGTAAACTCGAAATCGTCGTCCTGGTCCCAGTGTTTTAGCGATAAGTTCCCCAGCGGCGTCGCGTTCGCGAACTCCAGGTTAGCGAAGTGCCAGTCCAATATTTGTCGGTCGCGAACCGACAAGTACACGGAACTAAAAAATATGTTTCACATGAGTACCTATTTCAAAAGTAGAAACGTATTTTAATTTCATTCAGTACATAAGTTTTGCAAGAAAGGCTCGTCAGTAATCATCATAAATGAGGATCAGTAACGACAGATAGTTATACGATTTTGACACCTGTATGTACTCGTATGTACGAGATGGCTGACTCTGTCTGCGGTCAACAAACTTGCGCAGTGTCTTTGTGCTACGACCATCAATGGACTGCAAACGTTAGTTTTGAATGAAGGACCGGGAATTCAAAGAAATAAACATTAAAATACGAATCAAAATGGCGTTGTTATGTAAGTATTTTTGCAAGCTCAGAGCTTGCAAAAATACGCAGAGTATTTTTGCATTTAGGATATTGTGACATACAGTAGAAAACTTGCCATTAAGGAGCGTCGTTTTTCTATTTCTTCTACAATCAAGAATTCGAACCGTTTGTAAAACTAAGAACGCGATGCGAATATCTACTTACTGGGTATATTTATAGATTTTCGACACTAATTACTGTATTTCCCATTAATCTTCCTCACAAACAAGACTGAACATACTTGAATCATAATTCCATTGTTTTTCATTGCAATAAATTCTATCATAACACGAAATGAATACATACCTCGGTGGATTAGTTTCTAGCTGTGATAGTTTTTCCTCAATAGTACTGTTAGTAGAGACTAAGCCCTCATACTCATTACACAACAGCTTCATTTCCCGATTCAGGCGACGTAAATTGAACTCTTGCAAGATACTTGCGTCTCCTGTCACACCTTTATCTCTCTCTACTAACAAAGCATCCTTCTCGGCCTTCATAGATTGCAAAAGCTCTTTGATGTCGGACATTCTGAAATAATTATTGTGTTATAAAACTTGCTACTCAAAATATTCATTCAAGATAATTTTATATATAAATACCATAGATTTAGAATGTAAAAGATGAACAATGACAGCTTGTAGGAGATACCGAAAAATAATATGCATATGTGTTAGTGACTGATATGTCAGATGCAAATAGGGTTGTATATTTGCATTGTTAATATAGTATAGTATCGGTAGATTAAATCTTGCCCTAATGAATAGAGGTATACACGCTACTAATTAAATCCTCTTATTATAAATTAATAAACGGATAAAATCATTTTATGTATGAAAATACAGTGACTATTACAAAATATAATAATAATTTTAAGATGATGTTGTATGCAGCATACAGATAATAATATAATAATATAATAATAATAAATCATTTATTTCGGGTTGCATAGACCCATAGATAAATACCTTAACCTAAGTATACATATTATAAAATAAAATCTGTGTTAGTAAATAAAAATTAAAACTAATGTTAGTAACACTTCACTGGTACTAAGTCTTGGTGCATTCCAGTGGCACTTGTCCGCGGAAGCGACGGAACACCACGTCCTGAGGCCAAAAGCTTTCGTTCAACACCAAGTCAAGGTAGCATGTCGGTATGCGCACCACAAACGCCTTGAAGTTGACGTTGCGGTGCGACTCCAGCAGCTGCACTCTTGGCGTGTACTGTAACTTTCGGCACACGTACTCCACGATGTCCTCTGTCTCAGTTGTGTAGTGCAGACGAGAGATGTACACCGGGGTATTTGGCTTTGCGGCACGAAGCTTTACATTGGGCTCCGCAGGAGCCTTGCCGCAGCGGTTCTTACTGTTTTGCTGACGGCGCTTCCTCCTTTGCACCGTCACAAAACCGTCGCCTTCTTCAGCCCGATTCGTTGCCTTTGTAGGCACGGGCTTTGCAGAGGGAGCAGCAGGGGTACTCGCAGTGACCGCTGGCTCAGGTGGTTGCGTCATTCGGGCAGCGCTACGGGGAGGGGCTGCGGGGGGGACGGGTGCGGAGCAGCTTGGCGCGCTTGCGGCGCGCAATGCAGACTCAGCATTCGGCGGCGGCGACAAAACTGCTGACGCGAAACTTGCAACCGATGTGTCGAGGCAGGCTGCTCCTCGGCGCGTGTTTACGTTGCTTACACGCGCCGGTGACCCAGTTAACGCCACAGAGTTGCGCAACTCATCGAGTTCTTTGCGCAGATCTGCGACGGTGGTCTGGGATGCGTCCAACTTCATGTGCACATCAGCCAAACTTGCCTTCAAGGAGATGATGTCCTTAAGAAGGCTTGTTACGTCGACGTGGTCGAAAGTGACGGGAGGTAATTTGTGCAATTCCTTCGCCACAAACGTCGGCACGTCGTCAGGATCGGTCTCCTTCATCAACGTAATAACGTCTTGTAGACTTTTCTTTGTCCCGTCACGTCTACGAGACACCATCTGATCGGTTTTATTTAGCAACCGAAACAGCAACAGCTTTGCAGCAGCAATGTCCTCCTCGCTAAAGTTGCTTGCACAGATTTGGATGGCAGACACCTCGTCCATGACATCCAGCTTCTGTTGCAGGAACGCCAGCAGCTCATTTGCCACAAGTTTGTCACTCATGGCAACAAAAATTACGCGCGTCGGCTTGCGCCGCGCTGAGCGATATTTACTATTAAATACGTATTACTACGTCCGACTCAGAGCGCGGTGCGAACTGATAAGTATAGTACAAAACTTTAACCTTGTGCTATCCACTAGTCAAAGTTTTGTGCACTGGTAATGATAAAGTAATGTATGATATTACCATAGCTAGTTCCCTTAGTCTTGTTACTTTAAATAAAGATTTATTTTTATTTATTATTAGGCCCGATTATTTAATAATCAGATAAAAATCTATCGACTTCTTATCGATATTCGTGAAGTCATTTCTACAGTCAACCCTAGCGTAAACATAAATTTTAATATTTACACTAAATATTATTTATTTCTTGTTTTATCTACAAAATATTATCACGTATCGGAAGAAAATCTAATATATTATGGTAAAAATTGTTTTCTCGGCGAATTAATACTAGTACGCACACAAAATATGGTTTCAAAACGTACGATGAAAAAATCATTTACCTGTGAACCGTGTAATTATTATTTGGATTATTTCTCTATGTCACGTTACAATTGGCAAAAGAACATGACATTATGACTTTCTAAATATCACTTATCGCCAATAATTACACGATTATTTTATAAATTAATAAAATATATTTGACACTAAAACAAAGGTAACTATAGGTAAAGATCCTTCAAAAAAAATTGTATCATACTGACATTGACATCTGTCTCTTTCTTTCTCGGGTAGTGTTCATATGAAAATGATATCTCTTTTCCACGCTTAGTTGGTCTTTTAGCGTAAGCGAAATTCTAAGTCTATGATGAATACTTACTTGTTTATATTAGACTTAAGTCTCTCTTGCAACGCTATGAGCGCCTTTAGTTGTTGTATCTAAAATATAAGAAATTCGTGATATCATACAATATTTATATTCCTAATCCTAGAACAGAAGAATTGCTCAGAGCTTTCAAAAAGCAATTTTATCATTATACGGTACAATTGGATCGTATCTGCACGATTGCGTCTTAAAAATATTATATTTTGGCCATGTGGTTTAGACAAAGAATTCATGTGGCAGCTTTATGACAGAAATTAACGGCGTGACTGTGATCACCTCCACTTTTGCCAAGCAGGGCGATAATAGATGCACAGAAATCTTAATAAATACTATACTCCATGTACCTATCATAACAATAGACAGATAAGGCCATCTTTAGCAAGAAATTGTATTAAAATTAAACAATGTGTATGCTTCCAGAAGGTTTTCAACACAGTTTTATATGTTAATAGTCAATCTAGATGAGCTGAAATTCTACTTTAAAAAATGGTTCAAAAGATGTTTTCGCATTGATGGGGTAATTTTGTCTATTGTTATATTAAATAAAGTATATGCAAATATAAATAATATTGACGACATTTTATGTGTCGCCAGTTCGCATCACACACGTTATGCATTCTGAATTCCGCAGAAAAATGACATTTTTCATTACACACGCACTTCTGTTATGTTGTGTTGTAGTGTACTCATAATTTTCTCATACGCGGCGACTATTGACTTTCCTTTACAACTTCTATTGACTACTATTATTTAGTCTTCTTTGATTGTGATTGTAACCGCAACAAAAGCTAAAAGAGGAGGCTAACATTGCGCCGTTACAGGTTGATGGGAAACTAACCTGCTTGTGTTTCACATTCTTCTGTTGCAGTTTAATGACCCATTCTAATGCTTGGCCGAGAGAGACGGGCGTGTCGTTGTAATAGTTAAAATCCACTTGGTGTGACAGATAAGACGTAGCATCAAGAAGTCTGTTAAATTCACGCTCCACCTGAAAGAAAGACAGTTAATTCTTTAGTACTTTTATTTTAGCTTCGAGTTAAAAAAAATAGAAACCCACAAAATTAGTCGCCTATCGTGTATTCGTGTCGGCAAGGGCTATCTCATGGGAATTGCTCATGCTGTAGTGCTATTACTATGATTAGCCAGTCAATCATAGTAATAGCAAGGCTGACTGCTCAGGATGTGACAGACGATTGCAGGTCTCATGTCAGTCTCTTTTCTTGCAGCCACAGTACAAGCCCGTGCTTTAGTGTTAGTGATCATAAACTCAGCTGCTAAGATTAGAAACTTTGATTTCTATCACCTTTCAAAGGGATTTACAAGTCTGGACACAATTATTTAAAGTAATAAACGACGACACGATTAGCGCAGTGGCTAAGCGATTAGCTTTCTGCGCTATGTGTCGCGGGTTCGATCCCCGCACGGAACAAATATTTGTATGATCTACAGATAATTGTTTCGGGTCTGGGTGTTTGTGTATGTGAATATATGTGTTTGTAAACGCACCCACGATACAGGAATTATTCCTAGTGTGGGGCATTTAAAAAAAAAAAAAAAAAAAACATAAAAACATATATAGTAAGTCTAATAGCTGTTATATTTAGGGTAATTTTTTTTATTTAATTAATTTACCATGAAATGGTAATTAATAATTTATTTTTTTATTTAAATAAATAAATTTATTTAATTAATTTACCATTTCATCCTTGTGCTTGGGAACTTGATTGCCAGTTGCTTCATAAAGTGGACACTTTTGTTTTATCTTATGCAATTCCATGTTCATTTGTACTGATAATGTTGTCACTGGGTTGCCTCCCAAACCGGTCACCACCATGGCACCTGAATATGTGGAAAATAAAGTACTAAATGTACTATCAAGTAACTGCCTCATTGGTCTAGTGCTCGCAAGCGCGGCTGCCGAGCACGAGGTCCTGGGTTAGATCTTGCGGTGGGGCAAAGCATTATTGGGTTTTCTGTTAGAAAAATCTCAGTACGAGGCAGGAGTTTGTAATTGCGCCTGGTAAGTGGAGGCTCACAACCTATTAACCATAGGACTTAATCAACGCAAATGCGAAATGTTGGTATACAATAGTACACCTCACTCTAACCCTTGAAAGAACAGAGATGTGATGCTTTATTATTACACTACCAATTGAATAACAAAAAAAATATCTTAGTTTCGACATCAATTTTTTATGATTATATTCTCCATTGTTGTTAATTTAATTAAAAGTGGGTGGATGGGTGATAAAACCGGAACAGAAAGCCAGTACGTACCTGAATACCTATGTAGGCTACGTTAGTACTTTTACATTACAACTTTTTGGTGAGCCACGTATGGCCACTTTTTGGCATATTTCAAGAAAAAGTCTATGCCACTAAGCAAAAAATTTTGGTGATACTTTCATTGATATGTAATATTAGATTGTATAAGTTTTACGATAATAAAGCAACACTTCTATACTAGTGACCCCAATGTGATAATTTCCTTATTCAATTAACAGACTCGTTCTGATCATCATGTCAGATTTCCAGATTTTTATCAGCCTTGATGGTCTCTGGAGTGGGTAATGTAGGCTATGTTACTACTTTTACATTACACCTTTTTACTGAGCCACACATGGCCACTTTTTGGCATATGTCAAAAAAAAATCTATGCCACTAATGGCAGAAAAATTTTAGTGATACTTTCGTTGATGTGTAATATTAGATAGTATAAGTTTTACGATAGTAAACACTTCTACACCTACTTGCATTTCTAATTAGTTGACTTCCACTGTATATGTATAAAAATATAATCACCTAAGTCAGCAACATAGGGGCCTTTCCTATATGTTACAATCCTGCCTCCAACTCTGTCTCTTCCTTCCAGTATGACAACTTCACAACCAAATGAGAGCAGCTGACGAGCAGCAGCCAGTCCTGACACTCCTGTAAAAAGAAACACAACATAATTAAACCTTATTCCTTTTAAATATTATTATTATTATATATCATTCATGATTACCAAATGTACATAGCATCACGCCCGTATCGCTAAAAGGTTAAGCAGTGGTTTACTAATGTACACCCACATTTCGGCAATGCTGTTAAGTCACATTATAAGCGAGCCTATAGCCATCAACCAGGCACATATCCAAACTCCTTCCTGCTAATGAGAATTTCTATCCAGAAAACCCCAATAACACTTTACCCAACCTGCGGATCGAACCCAGAACCTTAAAGTCAGCAATCGCACTTGCAACCAGTAGACCAATAAAGCAGTTTGTTGTTGACAAAGGAGTATTTTCTTTATTCCATCCAAAATGAATGGATGCAGTGAATTTAATATAGTATCACAAAAACAATAAGTAACTAAAGATAAATTTTATAATCAATAAATTTACAATACTTATACAAATGGTGTTTGTGATCTTGGTGTGGTTTGCAGATCTAATTGGTTTTTCTATTTCGTTTTCTAGATCTAAACCATTATGCAATTTGTATGAACAACTAACCAGTATAGATCAAATTTAACAAGCATTCTAGTATGTAGGTATGAGAAAGTTATTCATACCTGCCCCTATGATGATCACTTTTGGCCTTTGTTTTCCTTTTGGTGGTGTTGGAATAGGTGTAGTCCGCTCATAGATACCATAGTTTATAAAACCATGTCTCTCTAAAAATGCATGTGTTCTCATGACTAATGCAGGGTCTCCATTGTATGGTGGCTGAAATAAAAATATAATAAACAGTGAATATTACATAATTATGTCACAGTTATGTGACATTAGAATTACCATATCATACAGATTTTTGATAGTCAGGAGCATGAGAACATGTTTAATAGGCATTTAATTTTTTTAGAAAATATAAATGCCCAACATTCCTCTAATTTTTTATCTTTAATGTATAATCCATTATAAAGGACTATGTAATTATAAGTTTCTAGATTGACAAAAAATTTATTTTTTTTTCATTATTCCTAAATTACAACATCTTCAAAATAATTATTGTAATGTACTATGTAGCTTTAGCCTTTTCAATACTTACTTCCATTTTCTGAACGGAAATTTCTTGAGTTAATTGTTTCTTGGGATCTTCAAACCAAAGCTTTAATATGCGGTTTCTAATTTGAACAAATGCATGGCTAGAAGGTCCTTGTAAATCTGAGAAACACTCAGCTTCTAAAGATGACATCTTATCAAATGGCAACCGAGACTGAAATGCTGCTCCTTCCAAACTGTAAAAGAGAAAGGGCAATTGTGAGGCCTTCAGAATGGACTGACAATAGAGATAATAGCTCAATAATAGTAGGATAATCACCCCTTAGTAGTACTTTGAAACTAACTCTTTTCTATGAGGTATACAATTGTATTTATACAAACAGAAATATAACTTTTTAATGTAGTTAAAAACTACCGTCATAGAGAAAGCACAACGTCCTACCTATTGAGCATTTCCTTGTAGTTAATTTCCTCAATATCATCATTCTTGGCATCATCAGTTTTTGTTTCTTCCTTCTTGGGCTCTTTAACTTCGGCGGTACGGCTCGACGACGACTCCCGTCGACCTCCAACTGAAGTGGGACTTGAGGAAGTGACCTTACTTTTCTCAGACTGATCAGATTCAGAATCTTCTTGTTTCAACTTCTCATCCAATTCCCGGGTTTCAACCTACGATCGATAAACATAACCTGATCATCAAAACAAATAAAAAAAAGATTTATAATTTATAAACCTTCAGATTAGCAGTAATAAAATACCTTTGCACGCTTTCTACGACTCATTTTTAAAAATAAATAACTTTGAAATAACTAGTTACTGAAAAAATAAAACACTAGTGCACAAAGTTAGTTTACAAAACATACTATTAATCAAACTGTTATAACAGGTTAAAAATGACATTAACATCACATAGGCTGACATAAGAAAGCAGTGTTGCCAGACTGTGCTGCCGGAATTATTTCAACTTTAGCTTACCGCTAAGAACAATAATAAATAAAAATAATAATCGATACCGTACTTATAATTACCGTATGGGAAACGGTTGTATTTAGATATTAACCAAAAAAAAAAATAAGTAGGATAGTCTGTGTAAGTTCTTACCCCTACTGGTTATTGATTTGCATCGAAATAATATGTCCTGAACATTGATTTGTGACAAATTTGAATCAGCAGTAGGAGAGAATGTAGTTTACGTTCAGCTTTTTTTTGTAAGCAATAACAGATAAATAAAATTAATAAAAACTAATTTTTTGATCCATGAAAATCCTCGACAATTTTCTAAAGATCGGATACACTCTGAATTTTTGGATTCATATGCGGAAGTTGCAGATTATTTTATCAGTTGCGTTGACGTGCATCTAGAGTCCTTTAACGTTTATTATGTGCCTGTATTAGGTTTATTTGAAATAAAAACTCTTACACACATTTTCTTTTCTAACGCGTTTCTTATGTGCCCAGTACCTAGTAGTAGAAAAATTGGTAAAGGACAGCAGCGTAAAGTAGATCCTTCGTATTCCGTACGTTGTAATTCTTAAATATTTTGAGTAAAATTCTATTTGTGATTGATCAGTATAGATACTCACACACACATTCAGACTATGTAGATACTTTATGCATCTGAGCTATTAAATTTGATCAACAGGATCCCCGTGAAAACGCTTTTAACTTTAAAAACCTAAGTATATAAAATTCCGGTGTACGTGTGTTCGTAATTCTTCTTTTCCTAACCACTAAACAGCTTGATTGACCCGGGTACGTCTTAAAACTGCGGCCAGACACCGGAGGACGGGCAGCAGCGTCCTCTCACTAATCGGTGAGCCACTGCGATCCCCAAGCCGCCTGCCAAGCGTGGGAATTATGGTAAACCCCCCCTTGAGGGAGGCCTTCGTTCAGCAGTGGACTGGCTCTTCTGGCTGATGATGATGATTAAACAGCTTGATCGATTTTGATGTTATTTTTTGTACTTATGGTGTCACCTGGATAGTTATTACTGTTCTTAGCTATAGTTCTATAGTTGAACCCGATAGGTGGCATTATTGTCGTGATCCAGAAAAGGGTCCACTAATTTCATAAACTACCGAAACTAAATAACCCTCTTAAACGAAGGAATCTGTATCGGAGGGAGCTATAAACTCATAGATATTAAATGTATTATATTCAACTATATATATATCCAAATCAAACATCACATTGTTATTGGTCAAAGGTTTTTATTATTTCATTCATTCATGTTCAGTTTCATTTACAACAAACATTAATATTTGGCTATCATAACAAAACAATCACTAATTTTAATGAACAATTAATTTTTAGAATGACTTTCTGAAATGGTTATAAAGGGGTCCTTCATCAGCGTAGCCAGCAACTTCCTGAGGAATTATTGCACTCTCGTCAATACTACCACAAGGACGGCACATGCATTCTAGAGGAGCCTTAGTGGTAATCTGAAACAGTGAAAGAAGATAGATAATATTACCTATATAATAACTCAGGTTAAGTAGCAATAAATTTTTCATATCTGCTATACATCCTTTTAATATTTTTATACCTTTCTTAACTTCCTGTCGTCGCTTTTCGCTTTAGGGCAAAGCAAAACTACGGTAGCCTCTCGTTCACCAGATTCTTGACAACAATTGCAAGTGCGTTCCATTTGCCAAATCTTGCTACCAGATACCTAGAAACGTTTGAAATAAATTGATTGATACGAAAAGAAAGCTAATAGAGGTAATTAATAAGTTTATTTAGGTTTTTCATATTACCTGCACATAACTAGAGCATTTGCCAATACAAGCGAAAGAGGGTATCGCTTTAGGAATGCATCCAGGATGTTTCAGGATATGAATAACAGGTGTCATCTGACATTCTTGGCCTGAAAAAACATTATCAGATAGTTAAGTAATAATTAATTTTACTATTTTACTCGGTTAAACACTTGCTATCCTTGCAGGAGGGTCTGAGTTCAAAGTCGGCCTGAACCTCTGATCAAAATTCGATTATCACGGATAACGGTGAAAGAAAAATATCGTAAGGAAACCTGCACACCTGAGAAGGCTCCATAAAAGTTCTCGATCGCGCACCCGACCAGCATGGTGGACCAAGGCCTAATCCTTCTCATTCTGAGGAAGGAGGAGGCCCTTGCCCAGCAGTGCGGCAATAATCGGGTGAATTTATTATTATTATTTATTTAGTCAATAATTCAAGTTTCAATAAATGTTTAAGAACTTACCTGGGGGCAGTTGCACTTCAACTGATTGTGCGCCTACTGGCTTATCTTGTAGTTGATAAGCTGATAATAACACTAAATTTAAAACGATGGTTTCAAAACGAAACATTTTTTAATAAAATAAAATTAAAACTTAGCTTGTGTTTATCCTTTGGCGGATAAAACTGTTGTAAGGAATCTCAGAAAAGTGCTTCTTTTTATAAAAGCCTTCTGCATTGATACAAAATGCTTAGTCTTGTAACTTAACACGAAAATCATTTTAGTGAGAACAACTCATTACGGAATTACATGGTGGTCCAAGTGCGCTGACAAGATTTAATCGATCTTTTAATGGGTACGCAGCAGGAGCTGCTGTTGAAGCCGATTTGATAGCTACGAGTATATTCCTAGGTTTTATAGTTTTATACATATAATTTTGATTTTATAATCGCCCTCACGCTTGTCGCGAGATTTAAGTAGGAACTCGTATTTACTTAGTTTGAAAATTTTTAAAATCGAAATCATTCAGATCAAGTTATTTAATTTACTTGTAAATCTACACGGGTAAATCTCGCGACAAGCTTTTACATCGTATAAATTGTGTAGTGACATTATAAGTTGATAGTAAAAGTTTTAAAGGAAAAGTTTATTTTATTCTTTTTAGAGCATTTAAATAAAAGCTTGTTTTTTAAAAAGTTTTTTCACTTTTAATCTTATATTAACTCGCATTCGTATTCTCAGCAAGTCCTTTCATTTGATACCCATATTGTAGGAAAGCATAAAAAACTTAGTCCGCCATCTTTAGAAGTCCGCCATATTGGATTTAGAGTGACGTCATTTTATTTTTCGAGTTATTCTCAGCAAACCCTGTCATTTGGTACCCATATTGTAGAAGTGCATTAAAAGTAACTAGTCCGCTATCTTGGGTGTTCCGCCATGTTGGATTTAGAATGACATCACACTGGTAACCATCGCATTGTCATCCAAACTAAATGTGTATACAAAATGTCAACTCAATCGGTTGAAGATATCTGCTTCAAAATTGAGTTGCAAGATTCCACCCGAACAAACATAGATAGATTGCAAGTTAAAAATAAAAGCTTGCAATAATAATAAATTAGTAAATACCTACCTAGATGTGACATCTCAAACATGAAAGGAGAAAATGAGGAGAATTAAAAGATGCTTCTAACATGAACCAGACAAAATTCTGGGAGTGTCCAAAAAATCGTTTGTAAAATATAATTCTTATTTATAAGAGAAATTTTAGATTTCATGGACTTCTCTTAAATGTATGACAATTAAAACAATGTTGATTGTTAACATTGGGCCTATTGATTAATGAACTAAAAATAAATAATATTTTTTTATTTCGTTGCACGATGAAATAATGCCTGTAAAATTCTTATCACGCTACGTCTTGTACTTTTTCGCCTGGCTAGTAAGCTTTTTAGAATTCCATACCAATAGGCTTGATCTTATTACATGGGACTCAATAAATGTCTTCTAACTGTGCATAATTAGTGTTCAGTTTAAAAGAAACGCCAGCGAGGGGCATATAAAAGTTGAGCAAATTAGAATTTATTTCACGAAAAATATTAATTTAATATTATAAATAAAAAAACCTACCTATTTTTTATTTCATTGTTTAGAGGGGCTCGTACCTACATATGTTAGTTACCGCGCAGATCCGTTCATCTTTGATTCTTCATTTTTCACATATCGAGACCCCTCCGTGCCTTAGAAAGCACGTTAAGCAGTTGGTCCCGATTGTCATACGAAGACCTATGACAGTCGTTACGGGTGTTAGTAGCCCAAAAAGTCTGACAACCACTTTAACCTTAAAGTATCAGTGTCTCCCAGTTACTGGGTGACGGAGGTCAGACGACATTCACTAAAAATATTGATTTTCAGCCGCAACCAGTTAGATTGGAAGCCAACTCCAATGTACATAGTTGGGAAAAGGTTAGGCAGATGATGACGTAATTAAAGGAATTTAAAGGAATTTAAATTTCATTATGCCTGTTAGCCTGTTGTATCCCACTGCAGGGCAAAGGCGTCCCTCCCTCTTTCCATTTATCCTGGTCCATTGCGATTTGGGGCCAGTTCTTTGCATAGTAGTCCAGTTCATCTTTCAATTTTTTTTTTTGGGTCTACCACGCTTTCGTTTCCTACCTTTTGGCAGCCGCTGTGTGGTTGTTCTAGCCCATAGCTCATCTGATATGCGGCAGACGTGACCAGCCCAATTCCATTTCAATTCGGCAGCTCTACGGCCCACATCAGCAATTTGTGTTTTGGAACGAAGCATCGAGTTTCTGTCTATTGCGGTGCGAAAGTTTGACTCCCAGAATGCTACGTTCCATTACTCGCTGGCCGACCCCGAGTGCAAACTTTTGACGAAGCGTAAGGACCAAGTCTGCGCTCCACAGGTGAAGGTGGGGAAAATACACATGTCCATGAGCTTTCTCTTTAGTGAAAGAGGTAGAGATCCATCATAAGTTCTTTCATCGACCAATAGCTCCTCTACTGTCCTCTAGGCATTTTCAGTACGTCGAGCTTTTAATAATTTCTTTAAAATTTTCGTTCATTGTCTATTTTCAGGAGGTTTTTGTTAATTGTACGTGTACGATTTTGGAGGGAGGGAATTCAACTGTTTACTTCTCTACCCAAAGTATATTGATATTAATTATTTTTGACGACTTTTTATGAAAATTTGTACATTAATTGTTCATAGTCCTCTTATACTTCTTGGTGAGGAGAACATGATGGTGGAGCCGATGGCATCGAAGACCTGATGATGGTTCCTGAAGGTTACAGGAACTCAGTAACTGTTTATAGTAGAACCACCGTGTTTAGGCTTGTTTCATTTGTCTCGATAGGTACTTTTATCCTAACTAACACCGATGCCCTGATGATGCTGATGATGATGGGAAGTGTTTATAGGAACTCGGTTACTGTTTATATTAAAACCACCGTGATTAGGCTTTTTCATTTGTCTCGATAGGTACTTTTATCCTATTGCTAATGACCTGATGATAATGATGATGATGATGAAAGGTGATTACAGGAACTCGGTTACTGTTTATAGTAGAACCACCGTGTTTAGACTTGTTTAATTTGTCTGGATTGGTACTTTTATCCTAACTAGTGCTGATGACCTGATGATGAGTTTGTGAGGTGCTTTTAGAAACTTACAGTGTTTGAGTTTAGAAAGTTGTATTAATTTAATCAGGTCTGGGAAACAAACAGCTTTTTGTTTATTCGGGAAAATAAATAAAATAATAAGTAATGTACACAAAATGTATCTTGATTTTTGATATAATATTATCGTATTATGAAAATATATTATAATATCTAGGTACTAATAATCTCATGTGAATAAACAAATATTACAATACAAAATAAATTATTATAAACTACATAAATTTTTTAACAAAAAAAAAAACCGACTCCAAAAAACCTCAAAAACAAAACTAATAACTAAAAAGCAAAAAATAAATCTTTTATTATACAATATAGTAGTTGAAGAATATTGAAATCGGTGCCAAGTAAAACATAAAAGTAATATACCTTGCTGCTATAATAGAGACATTGAAACAACGGGTTCACGTAGAAATTGTCGAGTGCGGAGCGGATTATGCGTCGGACACGACAAATGCACTTCGCCAATCGTGTCGGTTTATCATTGCATGTTTTACTTGGCACCGACTTCAATATTCTTCAACTACTATATTGTATAATAAAAGATTTATTTTTTGCTTTTTAGTTATTAGTTTTGTTTTTGAGGTTTTTTGGAGTCGGTTTTTTTTTTTGTTAAAAAATTTAATTATTTTACAATTTTGAGTGATGGGTAGACCTAGTAAAGACGATTCTCTTGAAAAACTTTACAAAGGTCAAATGTATGTTGCCCCAAGTCGAGTGAAAACCTTAGACGGTATTGCACTATGTGATTTTAAAATCAAATAAATTACTTAGCCGAACACATGATGAAAACGCATTACGAGAAATGAAAAGATTAAGACGACTATTGTAACTAATACTGTGATAGTTTTGACTTTTAGAGGTTTAAAATGAGCCCAAACTCGAGGGGTTTACAAGTAGCTACTGAAGAGTTCCACCATCTATCTCCTGGCTCCATCATCAGACCCTCTATACCAAATTTTTTATACGGGACTCATCAAAATATATCGAGTGATCCCAAACTCGGAAGTTTTATTCCCTTAACTCTTTACCGTTGAGGAGTACTATGACATCCATTATCAGCTCAGCATCATTAAATGATGATTTTCAGACGCCAATACCTAGTTTATTAAGAAAAAAAGCTCAAACGGGCTATTTGTCTTACAATATTTGAGGGTATCCCTCGATTTCCCTAGGATCCCATCATCAGATCCTGACTTGGTGATAATGGGACCAAATGGGAAGCATACTCTTTCAAACAAAAAAAGAATTTTCAAAATCGGTCCGTAATTGACGGAATAATCGCCCAAACACTATGTAGCTGCTATCAACCATTAAGGAGTTCCCTAAACTGTACTGCACCTGCATCACGGACCTTGCAGTGGCAGTCATTACCCATCTCGGTGTAAAGATCTTGTCAACACGAATAAAATAAGCCCAAACACGAGGTAGTTAAGATGTACCGTTGAGGAGTTCCCTCGATCCTTTGTCGTCTCCATCATCAGATCTGCCCTAAACCTCCATAGTATTGTAGTCTCATCAGATATACACATAAATATCAAGTTTTTACCCCATGCTCGCCTACAATTTTCAAGAGATGCCCTCGATTTCTCAGGGTTTCCACCATCAGGTCCTGACCTGATGACAATGGGACCAAATGACAAGCATACCCTTTCAAATAAAAAAAGAATTTTTGAAATCGGTCCAGGCGTCTTCGAGAAATCGAGTAACAAACATAAAAAAAAAAAAAAAAAAAAAAAAAAAAAAAAAAAAAATACAGCCGAATTGAGAACCTCCTCCTTTTTTTTGAAGTCGGTTGAAAATACCAAAAAGGCAAAAAGGATCAACATCGCCAGCGCGCGCTTTAAGCATTGCCTCCTCACCGCCATGCCGTCCGCACCATAGACGTACTACCTATAGACAGAGCGTAACTGACGTCACGGCAAGTTAAACAAGGAACATTTATATCGAAACACATATGAAAGAAGGAGATGCAACCTTTATTTTTGTCCTTATCTGCGTGTCCGGTATTTTTAGCCACAAATTGTCAAATTTGACACTTACAAACACATAACGCTCTTAAGAGCGTTTATGCCGCGCGGCGGCGAGCAAAATTAGGTATTTACAGCGCGCGACCGCTCACCCGCTTGTGTGTGTGCGTGCGGACCATAGATTAACTACCTATAGATAAGTAGTCACCGTGGCCACCATAGACTTAGAATTTCGCTTACGCTAAAAGACCAACTAAGCGTGGAAAAGAGATATCATTTTCATATGAACACTACCCAAGAAAGAAAGAGACAGGTGTCAATGTCAGTATGATACAATTTTTTTTGAAGGATCGTTACCTATCGTTACCCTTGCTTTAGTGTCAAATATATTTTATTAATTTATAAAATAATCGTGTAATTATTGGTGATAAGTGATATTTAGACAGTCATAATGTCATGTTCTTTTGCCGATTGTAACGTGACATAGAGAAATAATCCAAATAATTACATGTTTCACAGGTAAATGTGATTTTTTCATCGTATGTTTTGAAACCATATTTTGTGTACGTACTAGTATTAATTCGCCGAGAAAACAAATTTTACCATAGTATATTAGATTTTCTTCCGATACGTGGTAATATTTTGTAGATAAAACAAGCAATAAATAATATTCAGTGTAAATAATAAAATTTATGTTTACGCTAGGGTTGACTCTAGAAATGACTTCACGAATATCGATAAAAAGTCGATAGATTTTTACCTAATTATTAAATAATCGGGCCTAAGGGAACTAGCTATGGTAATATCATACATTAATATATACCAGTGCACAAAACTGTGACTAGTGGATAGCCCAAGATGAAATCTTTGTACTATACTTATCTGTATGCTGCATACAACATCATCTTAAAATTATTATAATATTTTGTAATACTCATTGTATTTTCATAAATAAAATGATTTTATCCGTTTATTAATTTATAATAAGAGGATTTAATTACTAGCATATATAATATACCTCTATTCATTAGGGCAAGATTGAATCTACCGATATTATACTATATTGACAATGCAAATATACAACCCTATTTTCATCTGACATATCAGTCACTAACACATATGCATATTATTTTTCGGGTATCTCCTACAAGCTGTCATTGTTCATCTTTTACATTCTAAAACTATGGTGGCCACTATAGTCTCTCTCGCTCGAACAATAGGTGTTGCGAAGAAAATCAATGTCCCTTATTTTGAACGTAAATTTATTTTTACCCTGATTGTTTTGTATAATAATGAGAATGTATTTATTATGAATAACATTATTATTTATATTAAATAAATTTTCTTTTATTGTCAGGTAAATGTGTATAAATTTAATCACTGTTTAAGATTAATTTCATTTCTAATATGGAACTGACAGATATAATGGAACTTTTACTAAAATATATTACGGACGTAAAACTACAACCTCTAAAAGATATTGCCCTATACAGGCAAGTTCGAAACCAATGATAGGAACGATGGTGTGGGGCGTCATAACGCCATTTACATTCAGACGTTCAATAGCCATACTACCACTTAAATTTTTTAAATAATATCTAAACTACAGATTATTTACCAGTAATCTTAAATGAAATAATTCCGTGAAAATAACCACAAAAAATAAAAACTTAACAATGATGTAAGTAACCAACGAATTAATGAAAATAATTTGGGTGATGTAATTATGTGATTAATGTTTAGCAATTCAACCAAAGCTCGAAAGATGGCGCCAGCATACAATTATTTGTATAACAATAATTAACTCTTCATATATTATAATCATAAGAAGCGTAACGAAACAGAGGTGAGGTAAATAAAAGAATACACTAGCAACACTAATGTCGTGTTATGTTATAAACAATATGCAAAATAACACATTAATTTCACAGTATATTCAACGATGAGTAGTGTCAGTTTCTACGCATGATATCTGTAATGATATCTTCGACGTTATTGAAACTCTAATAAATTAAAATCAGTCTACTTACGAGTGAAATGATACGTGATACACGATATACGATTTTTTCGTGTGCTACGGTTTTTGCAGCCTAAAACACTGCAATATCCCATAGTGCACACACCACACACACTCTGGAGACGCACTTGCTACTTTATATGAACTTATTTAATAAAGAAAACTAAAATTTAAGCGAAATTTATATCTCGTGTTAACTTCAGCATATTTGTTTGACCACGCAAGTGTCAAATTTGACAATTTGTGGCTAAAAATACCGGACACGCAGATAAGGACAAAAATAAAGGTTGCATCTCCTTCTTTCATATGTGTTTCGATATAAACGTTCCTTGTTTAACTTGCCGTGACGTCAGTTACGCTCTGTCTATAGGTAGTACGTCTATGGTGCGGACGGCATGGCGGTGAGGAGGCAATGCTTAAAGCGCGCGCTGGCGATGTTGATCCTTTTTGCCTTTTTGGTATTTTGTAGTTTATAATAATTTATTTTGTATTGTAATATTTGTTTATTCACATGAGATTATTAGTACCTAGATATTATAATATATTTTCATAATACGATAATATTATATCAAAAATCAAGATACATTTTGTGTACATTACTTATTATTTTATTTATTTTCCCGAATAAACGAAAAGCTGTTTGTTTCCCAGACCTGATTAAATTAATACAACTTTCTAAACTCAAACACGGTAAGTTTCTAAAAGCACCTCACAAACTCATCATCAGGTCATCAGCACTAGTTAGGATAAAAGTACCAATCCAGACAAATTAAACAAGTCTAAACACGGTGGTTCTACTATAAACAGTAACCGAGTTCCTGTAATCACCTTTCATCATCATCATCATTATCATCAGGTCATTAGCAATAGGATAAAAGTACCTATCGAGACAAATGAAAAAGCCTAATCACGGTGGTTTTACTATAAACAGTAACCGAGTTCCTATAAACACTTCCCATCATCATCAGCATCATCGGCATCGGTGTTAGTTAGGATAAAAGTACCTATCGAGACAAATGAAACAAGCCTAAACACGGTGGTTCTACTATAAACAGTTACTGAGTTCCTGTAACCTTCAGGAACCATCATCAGGTCTTCGATGCCATCGGCTCCACCATCATGTTCTCCTCACCAAGAAGTATAAGAGGACTATGAACAATTAATGTACAAATTTTCATAAAAAGTCGTCAAAAATAATTAATATCAATATACTTTGGGTAGAGAAGTAAACAGTTGAATTCCCTCCCTCCAAAATCGTACACGTACAATTAACAAAAACCTCCTGAAAATAGACAATGAACGAAAATTTTAAAGAAATTATTAAAAGCTCGACGTACTGAAAATGCCTAGAGGACAGTACATGAGCTATTGGTCGATGAAAGAACTTTATCTATGGTCCGCACGCACACACATAACGCTCTTAAGAGCGTTTATGCCGCGCGGCGGCGAGCAAAATTAGGTATTTACAGCGCGCGACTGCTCACCCGCTTGTGTGTGTGCGTGCGGACCATAGATTAACTTATACGCGTAAACGCTTACAAAACTTAATAGCCTTTACATTAAATTTAAACATGACTTAAAGATTTTTCTGATAATAAATTGCCTTAATCACTGATGAAAATAAATTTAGTAATGGCTATATCTGAAACTAAAACAGTTATTGAAATCCTGTTTTATAGGAAAAATAGAGCGCAAAAATATATGAATGGTATATTTACTATTATGATACCATTAAAGTTGAAAGAAATACAAGGTTCTATCCAATTTTTTTTAAGTTTTTTGCGATTTCCTAAAACTTGCATTTTGTCCCTTACAGTAATTCATATTTCAACGGAACAGAACAAGCGCCAAACCAGCGGCGATAGTTGTGGGATTCAAGAGTACGGGTATCGAAAATCGGAATACTTGGTTAGCAAATCGACGTAAGCTTGTTAAAATAAACAGCAGTAACATTACATCAGGTTCGCAGAAAAACAAGATCTATGTCAACGAGGATCTCACTAAAACCGTTCGAGAATTGCTATGGAACACCAAGAACCAACTGAAGGACATTTATAAGTACATCTGGGTAGTAAACGGCAGAATACTGGTGAAGAAGGAAGAAGGTGATAAATCTGTGTGGGTCAGATCGGAAGGTGATATTCGTGAATTGCTTAAAAAGTGAACACGATCGCGTATCTAACCATAAATAGGTATGTAGATAACTATGCGATGGCTATCTGATAACATTATTTGCAACATTCTCGTTCCTCGACAATATTGAAACCATAACAGACAGTCAAGTTATTCCAGTGTATTTTGATAACGTATCAAGCTGGACTTCAACGTTCAGTGAAAAAAATGATTTGTGCTTAATTCATATTAATGTAAGATCCCTTAAGAAAAATTTTAACGAATTACTTGTCAGTTTAAATAATAATCTACAATATATTGATGTTATAGTAATTACAGAACCAAATGTAAGCTTTGATTGTTTAGGTTTTTATAAAATAGATGGGTACACAATAAATAGTTTCACCCGCACCGGGTGGACCGGGGGAGGGGTATTGGTGTACGCGCGGGAGGGGCTCGCGGATCAGGTGATCGAGCTGTCGATACCTACTGAGATGCGCTCCGCGGAGTGTGTTTCTATCTCTTTCAAACACAAAAACGAGGAAATTCATATAATTTCTATATACAGACCGCCTAGAATAAACAAACAAGACAAAATTATACAGTTTATTGACGAATTTCGTAGTTTACTTAGTAATATACCTCATAACACTAAAGTGATATTATGCGGCGACTTAAATATTAACTTGATTAATCAACAGGATAGACATGTGACCTCATATGAAGACCTTTTAGCTGAATATGGGTTTACTAAATGTATAGATCAAGTCACACGTAGCGAAATAGTCATGGGTAGTTTGACAGAATCATGTCTAGATCACATTTTTATTAGAGCGCCCCATGCACATTTTCAATCAGCAATAATACGAACTAAAATATCCGATCATTACCCAGTATCCATAGCGGTACAATGGAATTGCGAATCATTTGTTACGAGTCAGACTGTACAAGCGACAAACTCGCGCGCGCACACTGAGCTTACGCGACGACAACGTGTACTTGATAACCGCGCGGTGCGGGAGAAATTATCATCCATTGATTTTAGCGAACTTTTACATATGGAATGTCCTGTGAAACTCTATGAATCCTTTAGAAAAATATTTTCTGATATTTATGAATCGTGCTATAGAAATAAAGTCATTAATAATGGTGTCCGTAATAAGAAAAACTGGATAACGAATAATCATAAGAAGTTGTTATTAGAAAGGGATAGGCTTTTTGCAATATGGAGTAACGATCCAAAGAATATGATTAAGCGGTTAGAATATACAAGATATAGGAATAAATGTCATAAAATACTATTAAAGTGTAGAACTGAATACGATAGGCAAAGTATAATAGATTGTAATAACAATATAAAAATGTTGTGGGATAGAATAAATGTAATGATGGGGAAAAATAAACAGTCATTGGATAGTGTAATATTAAATAATATTAAGTCGCAAGGCAGTGTAAAAGACATTTGTGATAAGTTCTCGTCAACTTTTACGGACGAAATCGAAAATATAAAACACGATTGTGATGTGAAGTGGTTGGATAGAAGTACATATGTCAAGGAGCAGAACGTGAGTATGCGATGGCAACCGGTGAGTAGTAATGATGTTAAGAAAGTTATTGTGGGTATGAATACAAATAAATCACCCGGAAGCGATCTCATACGCATGTCTGATCTAAAATATTTGGTCAATGTAGTAAGTCCCGTGCTCGCACGTTTAATAAACCTATGTGTAAGTTCATATACATGCCCGAGTAAGTTAAAGGAGGCCATCGTGCGTCCTATTTATAAAAAAGGTGATCGTAAAAATCCGTCAAATTACAGACCGATCGCTATATTATCAAGTGTAGACAAAATTCTAGAAAAATGTATTGTTAATCAAATAGGAAATTATCTTCAAAAAAATAGCATTATTAATGAATGTCAACATGGATTTCAAAAGAGCAAAAGTACAACCACCTTGTTATCTATATTTTGTGATGAAATTAATAATTATTTGAATAAAAAGCATTTTGTAGTAGCAGTTTCTTTCGACTTTAAAAGGGCATTTGATACTTTGGAAACAACATCTTTATTAAACGCAATGAAGGAATGTGGGGTGGGGGAACCACTCAATAAATGGTTTAGTGACTATCTCACGACGAGACAATTCCGCGTAAGGGTGGACGAGTCGTACAGTGACGCGAGGGAGGTGAGGTGCGGGGTGCCGCAGGGCTCGGGATGTGGGCCGGTATGCTACCTCATGCACGTCAACAGCTTGTGCGGCGTACTACGCAACTGCTCGGCGTACATGTTCGCGGATGACCTGTGCACATTACGCGCCGGCACCGATCTCGCTGAGACTTGTCGACTCGTTCAGCTTGACGTAGATCGAGTCGTTAGATGGTCGCATGACAACGGAATAGTTCTAAACGCCGAGAAAACCAAGCTAGTTATAATTCGCTCACCTTACTTACCGCTACCTGGCGACCCTCCTTCAATGTACACACATGATTATGCGTGCATACACAATAACTATGTAAATTGCAATTGTAAACCAATTGTTCGTGATGAATGTGTAACATATCTCGGATTGAAGGTTGACGAGAACTTTTCTTGGTCCAGTCATATAGAGTACTTGTGCAATAAGCTAAGAACATTACTCGGTAAGTTTTACCATCTCAGCTTTAAAGTACCAAAGAATACACTCAAGTGCCTTTATTTACAATTAGTCGAACCAATACTCAGTTACGCTCTCGACTGTTATGGACTTACATTCAAAACTAATTTAGATAAAATAGAAGCACAGCAAATTAGATTCTTAAAATTATTAGTTAATAACAAAACTAAAAATAAATGCAAAGATAATTATAGTAAGTTATATAAAATATGTAAAATCCTTCCAATCAGCTTAAAACATAAGTACCTAATTCTGGTTAACAGTCACGGCAGTTGGGAGCGTCACTCGTTGGTAACCCATAACCATGCAACTAGGACAGTATCGGCAGGTAAATTTGATGTTCCTAGAGTTAGTAATTATTTTGGTGACCGCACTCTTGATAAAAGAATACCTTATCTTCTTAACCAATTACCTGCCGATATAAGAAGCCAGAAGGGGAAAAGTAAATTTGCCAAATTGCTCAAGCAGTACTTTCTTAGCACGTTATAAAAATGAAGAATTACTAGTTTTAATTGCTTTTATTTTAATTTTGTTCTTTATTTTACTTTTTGTTTTTGTTTCTTAACTATATAAGACAGTTGTCCGCATTAATAAAAACATAGGTATACCTATTGCTTATGTAAATGTTCCGTTCCTGCAGACAAACCGTGTAAACGGTTTTGTGGGGCATAGATTTAAGATACAGATAAGTAAACTTGTTTTGTAATAATAAAAATAAAAATAAAATAATAAATGTGAACGATCAGTTTAACTGTTTTGGAGAATAAAAATTTGTAAGTCTCACGTATATGATTCTTACTGCTTGTTCCTTGTTATAACGAAATTAATTTGTAGCAACAGTTTGTCACATTAATATTTTTAAGAAAATGAAGATTCGAGGTTGAACCGTACGTGGCGGAAAACAGAACGTCAATGCGCAAGAGGCTCGAGCGCTAATCGCTACGAACCCCACCAGGTGGTGAAGGAAGGGTGAAGAGGGGAGGATGTGCGAAATAAAGGGATAAACAGAAACGGAAGTGCTATCTCAATCAATTAAGCTTCGAATTTACGGTCAAGTGATTTAATAATTTCTTACTCAAGGTGTTAAAAATTTATATACGCATTTTTTAAGAAGGTATCATTATTAATTACTACTTAATATTACCAAATTATAGTCAATTTTGGTAAGGCAAGATAGTCGTAAGTGGAATATCTGAACGATTTGAACTGCTCATACAGTATCATCTTCACCCAGTTGTATAAAAATGCTAATAAAACTAAAACTACTGGGTACTGATCCACGTACTAAACGTATTCAGCATAAAGTAGGGAAATGTACCTTTAAATCTAGGTATAAATGAGGAAAATCGAACTCTAAGTTCCGCAGCTATGAATTTACAAACTTTCAAAATGCGATATCTCAAAACACTGTTTTTAACATAAAATTCTAAGTCTATGGTTTTTAAAGATAATACCCTATTGTTTTGGACGTGCGGTATAGAGATCATCATTTGTGTTTGTGACTATTAATATAATTATTTGTTAAATTGACAAATAAAAATAATTTTTAACTTCAAAAAAATATTTATTTTCAACAAATTGAATCTTTGACATGATATTTGACATGATAACAATAGTTTTGTAGGTAAGTGTTATTATGCAACATTTTGTTTTATTAATTTTAATATTCACCAACTCTCGAGTGGGAAAAGTTCTAAATGTTCTGTGATCATCGTTTATTTCGAACCACCTTCCACTCATTAACTGTTAAATTTGACCCCAAAGACACGATATAAGTCGAAAAATAGACATGTATAGACGTATTCGGTGCATCGTCGATTAATAAATAAGTACATGTAAGGATTCGACTCATTGTTTTATTCCCATAACCAACATTTACCAACCGGTATTGGTAAAACCTAGCATGTACCAAACTCTAATGGTAAAAATCAGTAACAGGTTGTTTTTAAAATCTTTACATTTACCAACTCATGTTGGTAAATCCTAAGATTTACTAGTTAAACCTGAGATTTACCAATATACGAGCTTTTTCAGTAACATATACACGGATAGACAGGCATCGATGAACTTTAAAACTAAGTTTTACATTACTTATTAATTTTTACAAAAAACCCTTGACCAATAAATTATATTAAAATGGTATTACATCTCCATAAAATCATTGTATCGCTTTCTTCTAGTTCATACACAATATGCGCCATAAAGTAGGTTTACATAAATTCATCATTTGAAACGTTAACGGCTGAAATCTCCACACTTGTAACACTTGCAATCATCAGGTTCACGAAGGCGTACTTCCATGATGGCACCGTCTTCGTCTTCGAGCCTAACACCATCAGGGTCGTAGCAGTGAGTCAGGGTAACCAAGCGTTCACGCAAGAAGTTTTCTCTGCAGCAGAAGCATTCCTAGAAAAACAAAAGATAACTTTGAAACTTACATGGTAAAATTGTATCCCCTAAACTGATTTCTCCTGGAGGTCAGAATTAACGACAAATGGTTTTTAAAGGGCTGATGAGGCTCAGTAGCTACTGCATACACCTAAATATATGTATATGAATAATCCATTAATGAATGGTCGCCAGTTACTGGTACTTGGAATAAAAATTATACCTTTGAAAATCCCGTGGAAGCAGAAATTGATGGTCGCACTTGACTGCTGCACATCCCTTCGCATTTGTTAACACTAACTTCTCCACTGCAAGATCTCAATAATCTACCCATGTCGTCGTATTGTTCTGAAACATTTTTAAAATATAATTTATTAAATAATACTTAATAAAGATTTGCAATTAAGGACATATACCTATTTTCTTGAAAATTAAGTATAGTGAAAATTACCTTTTGTAAGATGTATTTCAGTTGGAATCGTCTCACATGCTTCTTCTGCAGCACATTTTAAAATTAGTACGACTAATAATTTTAAAACATAAATTGATAGAATTTTAGTTGTTGAAAACATTATTTTTTATTTTATATTTGCTTTGTATAAGTCTATCGCAGTGATAGAAGCTGAATATCATTTTCCTTGCTCTGCCGCCCTTTTATATGAGTCCAAGTTGTACCTAACTAGGGAATGGGGTAAAAACGAAGGCAAGAATTATCAGCGGGTCATCGAATTCATAATTGAAATATCTTGTAAACGTAAGTGGTCGGTTCGTCCGTGTTATAATAGTACTCTATATTTGTATATAATGCAGCGAGGACGCTGGGATATCTCTAACTATATACAGTGTAATCTATGCTGGGATAAGTAGTACATAGGACCTACAAATGAAGAAATTCATTCTAAATTAATTTCATATCCCTTGTGGATTTATTTATTTAATATATGAAACATTTAAGACGGCGGTCGGCAACAGGCGGAACGGAACGGAACGGAAGGCCGAACCTTGGACCGTCAAATATTGTTAAATATACCTATTCAATTTAAATAAAAGACGAACAAATATCATTCGCGTTGAACTAAACAGTAGAAACTAGTAAGGATTATGAGTTTTTTTTTTGGGACCTCGATATAAATTTTCGTCGGTATCCAGACCCTACTTAAAATTACTTTCCGACCCCTGATTTAAAAGTTCGAAGAGCTCTCAGAGCGCGAGTCCTACTCTCACTTGATCACTACTTTTTATAATTTCTTCTGTGGGTAATTACTAATTATATTTTAGAAACTTAACAAGAAAAAGATTCATACTTACACATTTCACAGTATTTGATTATTTTTTTCTCGCGCGCTGCACCATATTTTTTTAGAGATAGTCTCTACCTCTCTAAAATCTCAGCTTAAATGAACCATTGTTATATTTCAAGCGCATAAAGGAAATAAGTCGACGTCAGTCAATTTCGATATAATCTAAAGATTATATCGAAATTGACTTTACGATTTTATTTTTGTTGTACTGAACGAAATAATATGTTAAGTAGATACCTATTCCATGAACGCAGCTCAATATAGCAAACTAGCAATGACAATCCAATGACAACGTAAAGTAATGTCAAACTAGTACGTAGCTCAAGCTGTCATATTGTGTCGGGTTGGTTGGCTACAAATAAGGGTATTTTTTATCCCCGTCACATAAGATACAACCAAAATGAATTTTGACGAAGATTTTATTGTGTTTCTAATACTTTTATTCTCATGGGGAGAATATTTGTGGGAGCTATATCTGTCTTTGCGTCAGGTAATGTATCTTTGCATGTATGAAACTTTCTAGTGGCTTTATCAATAAAGTACAGAGTGCGCAAGCACGGTACGGTATTAATGGTTGTTATTATTTTAAGTATAGTAATTAGTTGTATTTGTATTGTATTGATTAATACCTTTGATAACAATTCATGTGAACGCTATACGATATGGACGGTTGCGTAGCTAAATAATATAAAAAACCTTAAACACACCCAGTCACGTCGCCTTTGCCACTAATAAGTCATTTCTTTGTTGCAGTTGAATATATACAAGACAAATAATACTATACCAAATGATTTGAAGGAAATGTTAAATGAAGAATCTTTTAAAAAGGCTCGACTCTATGGAATTGATAAATCAAGGTTCAAGATAATTAAAGAGTTTTACAGCATAGCACTAACCTCTGTTATTTTATACAATCGGTGGATTTATGTTGCATGGTACAAATCGGAGAATATTGCAGCTGTTTTAAACATCACTCCAGATAGAGAGATTCTAGTTAGTTGTGTGTTCATGACATTTGTGACATTGTTTAATTTTGTTGTAAACATGCCGTTCACCATTTATGGAACTTTTGTGTTGGAACAAAGACATGGCTTCAATAAGCAGACTGCAGGCTTCTTTGTAAAAGACCAGTTAAAATCTCTAGTACTTAGCCTAGTTATAACACTGCCCATTATATCCATAGCAATATTTATCATAATGCTTGGAGGAAATATGTTTGTTGTGTGGCTCTGGCTGTTTACAACTGTGGCAACACTCATATTGTTAACAATATATCCATCAGTAATTGCTCCACTATTTGATAAGTTTGTACCATTACCTGATGGCTCTCTAAGAAAAGGAATCGAAAACTTAGCATCAAGGCTGAATTTTCCCCTATCTCAAATATATATTGTAGAAGGATCAAAAAGGTCAGCACATAGTAATGCATACTTCAGTGGCTTGTTTGGTGCAAAGAGGATTGTGTTATTTGATACATTATTAGAGAAATTTGATGATGAAAAGAAAGTTACAACTGGATGCACAGAAAGTGAGATTTTGGGAGTCCTTGCTCATGAGCTTGGACACTGGAGCTGCAGTCACATTTACAAATCAATTGCCCTTACTGAAGTCAATTTACTCCTATTATTTACTGCCTTTGGAGTGCTATTTAAATATTCCATGTTGTATACCTCCCTTGGGTTCCCTACTGGACAGGAACCAATCATCATAGGTTTAATTGTAGTGTTACAGATGATCCTTGCACCATACAATTCTATTCTATCTTTCTTTGCTACAGCTCTTTCTAGGAAGTTTGAATTTGAAGCTGATAACTTTGCTGTTTCTTTGTCATTCCCTAATGAGCTAAGGTCTGCCCTCATAAAGTTGGGTAAAGACAATTTGGACTATCCAATTTATGATAAATTGTATTCAGCTTGGTACCACTCACATCCAACATTGTTACACAGAATTGAAAACATAAGAAACCAAATTGCAAATGAAAAAAGAGAATAATTTTTATTTAAAATGTACAATTTTATAATAACAATGCATTTTTTGACAGTACAAGTAAAATATACTTTTGTGTAATAATTGTGAATTGCATTTGTAGTATATTCTAGTCCAGTCTTTTTTTTTTCTACGCTTCAATCTTTATACACATATGGCTGGATGTGGTTTACCGTAAATATGGTGTTACAAGTTTATAAAATCATAGTTACTAAAACATTCTTATAGGCCAACTAGTATTTTGTATTCATATTAAGAGGCCAGCAAAGTACTACTGCCACTGTCAAATTAAGAAAAAAAAATTGTTTCATAAAGTTATGTCTAGCAAGTGGATCCAATACTATATCAATGATATTATTGAACATTGATTGTAACACCTGTACCATAGCATTTATTTTGCACAAAGCAAATACCTACACACTACCATAGTTATGTTAATTGTTGTCTACGTCTAATCAATGTCTGTGTATCTATCTATAATATTGCTGAATATCTACATTTTAAGAAGTAGTACCAATATGTGTAATAAGTTGTTCCTTTATATATTCATATCTAATTGTTTTTTATGGAACTATTTATAATAAAGTAATAGTAGTTTCACAATAAGCTTTCATTTTAACTTTCTAAATCTTACTGTGTGATAGTTATTATTAAAATAATTAACCTGGCCAGAGAGGCCCAAACTTAATTAACGAGCTGTAATTAGTGATAATGAAACTTCCGTTTCAGTGTTTTGAGTTACATCTGTGTGTGCCGAGATGATACAATAACAGGCGAAGTACTATACTAAAAGTCCACTTGCAGATAACGATGTATTTTATTACAGTCACGTAGGAAATCAGTACTCAAAAATTTTCAGCTTGCTCTAAGGTGTCCGGCAATGGTGCGTCTTTTGTTTCAGGTAAAGGTAATACCATTAGAATTTGAGCGAATGAAATGACAGCCAATATTATCAATGGAAGATCTGCGAATATGCTATCCAAACTAACAACAGCTGGAGCCACCATGGAAGCGATACGAGCAAATGTCGTAACCCCGCTGACACCAACGTTACGCCCTAAGGTAGGAAATAGTTCTCCAGAAAATAAATATAACGCTGGTATGGTGCCCTGAAAAAATAAAGGTACTTAAACACATGTATTCCTTAACAGGTTACGCAGAGGTGTCCTATTGTAGACCCACATAACATCAATATAATATACGTGGACCTCTCCTTAAGTCTTAGATATCTTTGTTTTCTGTCATTCTGCGAGCTCAATGTTTCAGAACCGTGTGAAGGTCAAAGTCAAAGCTATGGAAATCATAATAATAGTGTACATTAATCATCCGCATAAAGAAGAATTTTATTTATTTATTTCCGAAACGAACCGATCCGTTCATGGGTCGGCAGGTGCAGGGGTGCCCGAATAGTCTAGTGGGCGTTGCTTGGCTCATCCAAATCTATAAATAAAAAAAGTATTGCCTAATACGCTCCTACTACGGTCACAAATCATAGTATGGATAATTCAATTAAATTCGATTTACTACATCGAACGCGTTCGGCGCTCCGATTGGTGGAGAGCACGAAACCGACCAATCGGAGCGCCGAACGCGATCGATATCGTAAATCGAATTTGTCGAAAGAAACTTACACTAGGGCCCCAGAAAGCTTTAGAGCTACTACATTTCGATTTCGCACATCGCCGACTTACCGCCATTCCTGCAAAACCTATTCCAGCAAACAATAGCCTGGGCCAGTCATTTGAATACCTGTTTCTAGGTATCATCAATATTAAAACGAAGCATGAGGCTGTAATCAACTGATATATTCCGACGGTAGTCTTTCTTCCGACTCTAGTTATTATAAAAATGCATGTCAGTCCCCCCACTGTTGAAATTATTCCAGTAAGAGCTACAGCGACAAAAATGTCTCCTCCTATTGAACCTAAGTATTGTGAAAAAGTGTAAAAAGCCAATCCAGTGCAAAACCTGCAAGCAATGGAAAATATTATTATTTGTATTATTAAACCCCTTTTTACGACGGTAAAAATATTTTCATACCAATTCATTGATAGCAATAGAGTTTTCAGCCGGAGATTCTTGGATTTCATGAAAGCCATAAAACCAGGATCTAGTTGTTTTTGTCCCTGATGATCATTAATTAATTTTCTAATGTATTTAATATCAACCTCCCTGCCATTCTGCCTAGCAATATCGCTTAATACTCCTGAAATTAAATGTGGTACCTATGTTATAATTAGTCTGTAGACTAACAAGTTAGGCGAAGGGTCATAATGTTGGTAAGTATCGAGCAAAGGATCCACATAAAGAAACGATGGCCTACTTATCGTTAGCAACTTTGTCGGTACCTACATTAGACGATTCCGGCTGCAACCACTGCAACTATATGTATATAAATACTACAGATAATTAATCGACGGAGAATTCACCTTTTGGCGGGAAATAGGAAGATTGTGCGGGGTAAACCTATTACCTGAAATTTTCCTAAAATTGACCGATATAAAACGGTCGATTTCAGGAAAATAGACAAATAATCAATAAACTCCCATTTATTTGTTAATATGGCTATTGTTCCTACTCGTTTTTTTAACAATAGAAAATTTGCTAATTAGTGCATCAAGTGTTTAAAAACGGTCTGTATATAAAAAAAATAGATGTTTGTATATATGATATTAATCTTTTTTCTTCTTCTTTTTTAAAAACGTTGCCCCACTAGGATTTCTCCTGTATCGTGGGTACAGTTTACAAACATATGTATATGTCACATGCACAAACAACCAGACCCGAAACAAAAATCTGTAGATCATACAAATATTTGTTCCGTGCGGGGATCGAACCCGCGGCACGTAGCGCAGAACGCTAATTGCTTAGCCACTGCGCCAACCGTGTCGTCGTTAAAAAACTCCATGGAACACCATTTGACCGATCCAATCACCATGAAAGTTGGCACCTCTTAATCTTTTTTAATGGAGAAGGTTTATAAGATATCCATTTAGCTATAACTCGCCAATAGATAGCACTGCAATGTATCAACTTCTATACCATTTAACTGATCGCCGTGAAAATTGGAACCTACACATAAATATTTGATCGTCGGGAATTTACAAATAGTTGCGAGGAAAATCGATAAGCTTATTACATCAGAGAATTGCACAATCTAGGTATACTGGCAGCACTGAAACTACCCGACCCAGAACTAGAACTGCCCCTTTGCACCACTAAAACGTTGCACCTCGCTGACTTCACCATAATTTCTCCCCTATCATAGGTACCGATAGTTTAAAACATCTGCAAAATCTGTATCCAGAACAAAATATTTGTGGGCCATCACGTAATACCTAGTTAGCTTCGTACGGTGACCGCACTCGCGCGTGCGAGTCGTGTCACGAACTGTAGGTACCTACCTACCTACCGCAGAGAGGCAGGCGCGGCAATCAATCAAATCAAAGCAAGATTAATGCCCAAACAAGATTGACAAGTATCAAACACATAATTATGAAGCGCGTGGGCGCCCCTATTTGAAACAGTGAACAAGAAACCACGTTTACGTCCCGCATGTAAGTATTATTAGTTCTATTGCTTGACCGTTTTTCATCATCAATTCATGACGCTTATAGCAAAACAACTTCTTAGCTTGACCAAAGCTTGTAAACAACAAAAAAAAATCTCCGGTCACCAAAGCATAATACTGGTAGAAACGCCATCGCCAGGAAAATGCATTGACATGAGCTGTCGAACGATCACGTGTTCAATTAAGTAATGATGTCAATGTCAACCCTATTCGTTTTGTTGGTGTTTCTGTATTCATAACATCCATTCCGTCTCTTTAGACATAGCAGTAGATACTAATGACGGCACAATTGGCATAGTGGTTGAGAGATCGACTGCTGAGCCACGTGTCGGATTCGATTCCCGCACGGATCAAATATTTGCATGATCTACAGATAGTTGTTTCGGGTCTTGGTCTTTGTGTATGTGAATACACACCGTGCCTCGGAAAGCACGTAAAGCCGTTGGTCCTACGTCTGATCTCTCTCCGGTCGTGTCGGATTGCCGTCCCATCGGGCTATGAGGGTGAAGGAACAGAGACAGCACCTGTGGTTGCACATACACTTGTGCTCTATAATATCTCCTGCGTAGTAGGCTAATCTCCGGTGAGATAGGCCGCCGTGACCGAAATCGGTCAGGAGTACATAATTAGATACTTAGGCATAGGTAGCTATTTGCTATGAGGTTGTAAGGTAGGTCTTACACGTATCGTAATGTAAGTGCTATCTATTAATTAATAGTCTTACAAATTGCCTTAGAACTTTAGAGTTTACAAGTAGGTACTAATTAACTACATATTACGATAAGATAATACTGAAGGCAAAATATTACCCGCAGCTTTTTCCGTTTGTCCTGTTGCTAAAAGCCATCTCGGAGATTCCGGTACCCAAAACCAGTATATTATATATAACGAAGAAAGAGTTGCCAGAGCAAATTCCAGCTTTCTCCAATCTCGGAGCCAATACGCTAGGCCCGCCATTACTGCATTACCGAGACCAAAAGGCAGTTGGTAAATAACTGGAATCATAGTTCGCCACTTGCCACTCACCACCTAAAAACGTAACGTAATTTGATAGGCATCTATTCTGTTTTGCCACTTCTGAAATTCATTTTAACAAGAGAAAGATTTTTATTTACCTCCATGCATATAACGAAAGATATAATGCCGATTCCACCAGAAGCTAAAGCTAGAATAAACCAGTTGAACAAAAACAACCCATACCACGGTATTACACTGGCAATGAAACTAGTGACTCCCTGAATAATAATTCCAATGATAAGAGGTAATTGTCGGCCATATTTATCTGCCCAAACTCCAAAAATTATACCTCCTATAACTATTCCCCACATCATTACACATTGGCATAGCTGTAAAAATATTTATAAGGCTTATTTAAATATTTTAACAAAAATAAAGATTTATAAGTAACAAAGATCACCAAGTGGTTTTCTAGAACAAAGATGATTTGCCATTGTGGAAATAGCGTATTCGTTCCCTAATTATTTCAAAAGAACAAGTGTTAATAAGGGACCGTTCACTGAACCAGTCGAGCGGATTTTTAGGTTTCATCATGTTTAGTAATTCAATTAATTTTATACTTACGTGAGTAAGCCAGTGTCTGGAGCATACTAAATTCCAATCGGATGTGATTGTGCGTTTAAATACGGATTTGTCGAATATAAACTTTTTACATGGCACTAGTGGTATTAAAGTCTTATCCATACTTGGGTCAATTGAAAGTAAATCTGGATCAAAAACTAAACATGGGTGTTCCTCTACGTGCTAAAACATTAAATTAATCTGATTTAATATTTTTCTCAAAACAGGTAGCTAACAGTATAGGTAAGAACTGGGGCGATTTCATTCATACAAAAATATTCATTATTTTGTCGTGTTGGGACGAGTTATCATGATTATCATTCATGTCGTAGTGGGAAGGATACCAAGTCGGCAATCAAATGCTGGTCTGCGCACTAGATGACTGCCTAGGGCGTACGGACGATCTTGGCTTTCGTCACTTGTAAATTCGTTTCTATCCTTATACAAAACTGATAGAAATTTATATATCAATTTAAAAAGATTGGCAATGTTAAATTGTTATTAAATACTAGCGGCCCGCCCCGGCTTTGCACGGGTAGCAGAGCATATACGCCTTCATTTTTTTCTGAGGCCCTAGTGTAAGTTTCTTTTGTCAAACTCTATTTAATGCATCGAACGCGTTCGGCGCTCCGATTTGTGGAGAGCACGAAAAGGACCAATCGGAGCGCCGAACGCGTTCGATGCGTTAAATAGAGTTTGTCGAAAGAAACTTCCACTAGGGCCTCTGTTGTAGTGTCGTTACACCCGCCCTGTTACGTCGAGCATTTACTCGGCGCTTGCCGGTAAAGCTCCCAGTCGGCATGTTTTTTTCCGACATCTTCAACTATTATCGTCATATTTCATCCAATTCCCACAAAACCTTAATGAATTATATAGTTGATGAATTGCTAGGCAATGGGTGAGAGAACATCCTGTCCATCATACTTAGGTATTTGTTTGAATTCACATATGTATGTTCATCTTCATTGACTTCAAAATGTACTAAACGGCGGGTTTTCTTTACTTACGATGCATGTAGGATGAACGTTCGCATAAAAGTACTCATTGTAGTTAGTAGGTAGGTACATATAATGTGTGTCGGTGAGTGCCTCAATTTCTTAGAATATACATTAAATATATCTAAAAACTTACTGGTGAGCAAAGTTTTCTCCATTCTGCCTCAGAATATCTGTAAAAGCTAGCTGGTTTTACGCACCAGAAATCTTGAGGTGGAGCCATAAATATTATATTTAATTGATACCAAGCTATGGGTAACTTCAAGACAGCCATTAAAATACTGATTCGTAATTGCCATTTACCAAAATCCCCAATTATTTTTGTGGTGACATCTTCGGTATCGCGCAATGTTCGTTTACTCCCCGAGGGTTCTGAAACAGTTTATATGTTCATAGCCATGTACCTAGTATATTTTGATATGAGAAATTTGTACAAAGCTTCAAAATACCCAACCTTTCCAAATTTGACCTATTTGAACACCCATATCAGTTCCATATTTTAACATCATAACCATGTTTTAATCTTTTATGAAAATTTAAAACATAAGTATATTCAATACATGGACAAAACGACATTTCAAGTCAATGTCAGTAAAAGTAAGTCTAACCCTTGTCTAACCCATAGACTTAGAATTTCGCTTACGCTAAAAGACCAACAAAGCGTGGAAAAGAGATATCATTTTAATATGAACACTACCCGAGAAAGAAAGAGACAGATGTTAATGTCAGTATGATACAATTTTTTTTGAGGGATCGGTTTCTATCCTTTCCCTTGCTTTAGTGTCAAATATATCTTATTAATTTATAAAATAATCGTGCAATTATTGGCGATTAGTGAAATTTAGGCAGTCATAATGTCATGTTCTTTTGCCTATTGTAACGTGACAAAGAAAAATAATCCAAATAATTACACGTTTCACAGGTAAATGTAATTTTTTCATCGTACGTTTTGAAACCATATTTTGTGTACGTACTAGTATTAATTCGCCGAGAAAACAAATTTTACCATAGTATATTAGATTTTCTTCCGATACGTGGTAATATTTTGTAGATAAAACAAGAAATAAATAATATTTAGTGTAAATATTAAAATGTATGTTTACGCTAGGGTTGACTCTAGAAATGACTTCACGAATATCGATAAAAAGTCGATAGATTTATATCTGATTATTAAATAACTAGCTTCCGCCCGCTGCTTCGCCTGCGTGTATTACGAACTCGTGCAATTTTTAGCGTGGAGCATAATTCTTTTTCCGAAATAAAAGTAGTCTGCGTTACTCCTTATAACATCAGCTATCTGCCAGTGAAAGCCTCGTCGACATCGATCTAGCCGTTTCAGAGATTAGCCAGATCAAACAGACAAAAATTAAAAAAATCTTTTTTTTTGTTGTTTGTTTGTTTGTTGTTTTGTTTTTTTAAAAACGTTGCCCCACATTAGAAATTATTCCTGTATCGTGGGTGCGTTTACAAACACATATATTTACATGCACACAAACACCCAGACCCGAAACAATTATCTGTAGATCATACAAATATTTGTTCCGTGCGGGGATCGAACCCGCAACACTTAGCGCAGAAAGCTATTCGCTTAGCCACTATGCTAACCGTGTCGACAAAACGTATGACGTGTGTTTTGTGTTAAGTGCCTACCGTATATATTTTCATATGCGTTTAGTAAAAAGCTGTTATTTTGACATTACAAACAGACACTTCAATTTTATTTACTTGTATGAATTGATTTCGCTTCACCGCCCGTGCTAATTAATTATTAAACTAGCTATGGTAATATCATACATTACTTTACCATTATCAGTGCACAAAACTGTGACTAGTGGATAGCACAAGGTTAAATCTTTGTACCGTAATTATCGGTACAACATCATCTTAAAATTATTATTTTTTGTAATACCCATTGTATTTTCACAAATAAAATGATTTTATATGTTTATTAATTTATAATAAGAGGATTTAATTAATAGCGTATATAACTCTATACTTTAGGGCAAGATTAATTTATCGATACTATACTATATTGACAATGCAAATAAACAACCCTATTTTCATCTGACATATCAGTCACTAACACATATGCATTTTATTTTTCGGTATCTCCTACAAGCTGTCATTGTTCATCTTTACATTCTAAATCTATGGTCTAACCAGGGTCAGGTCTAACCAGTTCTAACCATAGACTTAGAATTTTGCTTACAGTCTAACACCGTCATACTGAACCTGTGGCCCTCGGGCTGCATGCGGCCCGCCGAGCTTTTGTGAGTGGCTTTAAATTTCGCGCAGATCCAGAGAAACTGTGGGCGCGCGGAGTACAATAGGTACCTAGATAACCCTACCGCGCATTGCGTTGCAGTGAGTGATAGAGGGATTCAGAGATCTCATTAACAGTAAAGTTTTGGATTGTGAAAGCTCTTTCAAAATTTTGTAAAGATCGCATGTGGCTGCATGATAACCTGACATTATAAAGACCATATGATCATCCAGACGGATGAATTGTGAACGATTTCTCATTTTTTTTATTTCGATACGTAATTTTACGGTATTTAAATATAACGTTTTTTATTAACACCATTTTTGTGTTGGGGCCCGCGGCACCTTAACTAATACCTACTTTTTGTAGCCCTTATGGAAAAAAGGTTGACTAAAGCTGGTATAACAGAATGACATTCCACGGCGACACGCGTTGCATGTGAAACGAAAACTAAGAACATAATGGGCACCAATATGTCAAATTTAAGGCAATAGGGGATTGTAGAAGTTGAGCAATTTATAATTTATTTCACAAAAAATTAATTAATATGGTGGCATAAGGTATGGTGTTCCTCCAAACAGGCAAGGTGGTTACCCTTGCGGGCCGAAGCCCAACGATTGATGCATGACCTCCCTCGTGACCGCCTTCCCTCGGGCTGCCACTGTACTCGAATCGCGAATTCTACTACAATATAACACTATTAAATATTAGTTTTATTCAAATTCCTTGGACAATATTAACCAAACAAACTATACTCGGTTTGTTTAGGTACTTAAGGTAAAGAATCTTGATGTGACTTTTTACACAAACACATATTAAACAAATAAACTACTGCTTCAACTAGTGATTCAATTGATTTGGTAATCGTTATTGTTGTTTTACATTGGTTTTTAGTCGCGTTTTATTTTTAAACTGAGTTTTTAAACAAAAGATATTAAAAAGACACATCAAGATTGTTTACCTTTAGTTAAGTACTTAAACAAACCGAGTATAAATCTTTGCGAATTCGAATTAGTACTCAATTTATCCACCCATAATCGATAAAAATATTGAGAATATCATCGTTACAGATGCATAAATATGTCAAAAACCTTATCTGGAACGCTATCTGAGCATATAATATTTTTAGAGTTCCTTGTGCAATGTAAAACTTCAACCATTAATTTATTAATGGTTTGAGTTTTATATTTTAATAACTCGGTTATTTTCATGGATATTTTTAGGTTTATAATTATAATAATTTATTTCACTGGATCCCCAGTGGCGTTTTTTGTTTCCAAATTATTTACTTCAGAACATCTTTTTATTTGCTAGTAGTTGACGTACTTGCGTATGTTGATTTTTTATCGGACTGATTAATATTGATTCTTAATTGTTCGATACTGAATTTATGATACACGTAGATAATTAAAATTAGTACATTTTCACCCATGTGTATCCCTACCTATTTGTTACAGCATGTACAGTACTTAGTACAGTTGCCGTAGGTACCAACGCAATCGCAAATATTAACAACAAGCTACATAAGCTTGTACATGATATATTGCGAAATAATCGCATATTACAAATTATTGTTTCAACCTCTGCATGAGGTTCACAACCTCTAAGTTCTTCTGCAGGTATTTGCGACGTGCGTGAATCATACGGAACCGCACAAGTGTAGTCAAATCAAGCTTGGCTGAATTTTCATATCATGTCTGCTGCTGTCAGTGGTTGTATTCACATATTCAAGTTATTCGTGGTTTATGAATGAGAAATGGAATAAAGAGTGGTTTAGTTTATAATTGGTTTCATTCCATCATTATAGTATTTTACAGTGAATGTTCAAGTGCGAAAGTCATAAACGATGCCTTTGGCCAACAGCTCCGATCCTTGGCGAATGCAGAATGTTGGAGATAACACGGTATATTTAGAATTTGTTTGCGTAGCTAATTATGTTTTCAGTTATTTGTTTCTCTTCATGTATATTAATGATGTTTTTCATAAGACACAAATTATTGTTGGATAAAAGTCATAGAAACGTCCACACTGCTTTACTCACGATTTATTTCGAAAATGGAAATCTTTCCTTGTACGCCCACCTATAAGTTATTATCAGTTATTCGCATGAGATAATTTAAATGTTTAGATGCCGTTCCGTTCACTGAAAACTACGAAAGAAAACTCGTTAAAGAAAACTAGTCTCACAGTTAATAATATAGAACTTAAGTATTCCAGAAATATAATTAAATCATATTAGTTTGAACTTATAAGGAAAAGTGATAAAATATGGGACAATGTAAACTACTTGTACTATATGATTCATTTACTTTTATATATTAATATAGTCCGGCCAGAATGAATGCCTGTGATGTGTTGTTATTGTATAATAATTGTGTACACACAGAGTTATTTACATTAAATCTTATTTCTAGCAAAAATGTGTTGTGTTCTTAAAAAATATAAATTATAATACAGTATTGTGCATATTAATAAAAATATTCAGAAATATGAAACAGGTATTTCCTATATTTCAAACCAGTTATGTGACACACATCAAAATTAATTACTTACTGAACATAAGTCTATTATGATAGAAGTGATTTATATTACTAAACAATGAAGCTCAGCATAATCTTAGTGTTTGAATGCTGAAATACTACACTGCTGCACTAAACTAGCTGTAAGCATATAATTTTAGCAGAAAGCAAGTTAAGCAGTTGGTTCCCGGTGTCATATGAAGACCTGTGACAGTCGTTATGGGTGGCAGTAGCCCAAAAAGTCTGACAACTAGTCTAACCTTAGAGTATCAGCGTCTCCCAATTACTGGGTGGTGGAGGTCAGAAGACAGTCACTCTGTATAAAATACTGATATTCAGCTGCAACCAGTTAGATTTGAATCTGACCCCAATGTAGTTGCGAAAAGGCTAGTCAGATGATGAATTGTTCTTTTCTTCTACAGCTTGGTACATCTACACAGCCAGCAAATAGTCTTCCAATAGTGGTTGAAAACTCGGGAGAATCTCGTCAAGCATCTACAACAGAGAGCCTTGAAAATGCAGGAGATATCAGTGAAGAAAGGGAAGTGGAAATCCAAGATGTTGTTAAAGAAGGACATGATAAGGCAGATCCATCACAGTTTGAATTGCTCAAAGTTCTTGGTGAAGGTTCCTTTGGAAAAGTATTCTTAGTTCGAAAAGTTACAGGTGCTGATGCTGGCACTCTTTATGCCATGAAGGTGATGTAACTTTTTTATTATTTAAACTGGACACAATCAGTTTCCGAAACAACTGTTAATTAAATCTGATGATTGTGCTGAATAAGATAGTAATTGAATTCATATTTTGCATTTTAGGTACTTAAAAAGGCTACATTAAAAGTAAGAGATAGAGAGCGTACAAAAATGGAGAGAAATATTCTAGTTGAAATGGGCCATCCATTTATTGTTAAATTGCACTATGCATTTCAAACTGCTGGTAAATTATACTTAATATTAGACTTCCTGCGAGGCGGTGATTTGTTTTCTCGACTCAGTAAAGAGGTAAGTTTTTATTATCAATTGTTTATAAATGTATAGGTAGGTCATGAAATTTTATTTTAATATAAGAGCAGGCATGCACGACCAGTTTTTAATATTGCACACCAGGCGATGTTATATTGTACGACGGCACTTTGCCGAATTAGTCCCGCGTCTATGTGCGCCTTCTCTTAGCATAGCTCATTGTAACTCAACTTATAAATACTTTTATTTTATTTCTCTATACATATTATTTACTTTTAGGTAATGTTTACTGAGGAGGATGTAAAATTTTACCTAGCTGAACTAGCATTAGCATTAGAACATGTACACAAGTTGGGAATCATATACAGGGATCTCAAACCAGAAAACATTTTGTTAGATGCTGATGGCCATATAGCTCTCACAGACTTCGGCTTGTCTAAACTGCCTCCAACTAGTGATAAGGCCTATAGTTTCTGTGGAACAGTTGAATACATGGCGCCAGAAGTAGTGAACAGGAGAGGACATACATTTGCAGCTGATTGGTGGTCTTTTGGTGTACTTATGGTATGTTTTTTATTTATACATTGATACTTTATTATGCAAGTTGGCTGAGGCCTAACTCTTCTAATTCTAAGAAGAGGTCAGTACCCAAGAATGGATCAGTAATGAATGTACTGCATAATTTAATAATACCTTATTACACTGAACAACTACCTAATACATTTTTTTAAATATTTTACAATTTTTCAGTTTGAAATGCTGACAGGAAATCTACCTTTCCATGGTTCGACACGACATGAAACAATGACGCAAATATTAAAGGCAAAACTTGGTATGCCATCGAATCTTAGTGAAGAAGCCCAGTCTTTACTAAGAGCATTATTCAAAAGAAACCCACAAAATAGGTAAGGTATTGAATTAACTTTGAAGTAGAAAATATTGATTAAAAGTGTTATTATACATTGTTCTATCTACAGGTTGGGTGCTGGTACTAATGGAATTGAAGACATTAAGAAACACGAGTTCTTTGCGAATATAGAATGGGATGCACTTTATAGGAAAGAGGTATGTAACAATTCCTGTTGAGCCCAACCTAATCTATATGAATTGGTACAAGATAATACTATATGGCTATTTTATGGGAAGTGGTGTGGCTTAAACGGTTAATAATATTCATAATTAATATACAATATCCATTATGTGTATTTACAGTGAAATAATATTAATACAATTAAAAATGTCAACAAAAACCAAGACTTAGTTTGTACAGGACGTACGGAAGTTTAAGTATTTTTGTTTGTTTCTTTAGCTATTAATAAACCTTTTACATAACAAGAATTGCGAGCGAATTTCAACATTGTTTAATGGAATACAAAGTTATAGGGGTTCAAATATTTACAATTATTTGCACATACACAGATGTGAACCGCCGCATTTACGGCTAATGCAAAACGACTTCTGGGGTTTTATATAAAATATATTTTTCAGCCCAATGAAAAGCATTAAGGACCCCACAATTTCTTATGTACCATAGGGATTTTACATGCGCATTTAGCTATTGAAATTGCAATTCTATATATTGTCTAACTAATGTAGAAATTTATACAAATAAATAAAATTGAAGTGTCTGTTTGTAATGTCAAAATACTAAATGCATGTGAAAGTGTATAAGGTACAAATTTTATTTTTTTGTCTTTCTGTTTGTCTGTTTGTTTCGGCTGATCTCCGAAACGGTTGGACCGATTTTAACGGGACTTTGGCAGATAGCTGATGTTATAAGAAGTAACTTACGCTACTTTTTATTTAAGAAAAAGAATTAGGGTCCCGCACAAAATAAATAAAACTCATGAAATTGTGAACAAAATCCGATTCAAATAGGTATAGGTATTATATATAGGCTACTTTTTGGCCTGAAAAAACGCTGGTTCGTAATCTTTACGGGTGAAGCCGCGGGCGGAGGCTAGTTGATAAATAATAATATTATTTGATTCATGCCTCCATTTCTGTCATTTGCCATTCCTTATCCATCAAAAAATCTTTGTTTATTTTCCATTATCTCCGACAGGTAGTGCCTCCTTTCCGGCCGGCCGTATCACGGGCTGATGACGCATTCTACTTTGATTCTGAATTTACGTGTCGCACACCTCGAGACTCACCGGGTGTGCCTGCTTCGGCTAATGCACATGAATTATTCCGGTAAGACTAGTGTCATGTTAGAATAGCATGAAATTCACCTTATTGCAGCTAAGTTAGTCGATCGATGTAAAAGGTCAGGCATCGCGTGATCCATAGTTGATAAAAATCTTTAGTTTTCAATACTATGAAATCATTTACTTCATAGTGTTATTATTTTTCATTAATATTGTTATCAATGTAATAACATAATAAGTATTTTTTTATCGGTGTAAACAATTGTTGGTGAACCAAGTTAAATAAATAAATCAAGAACCAATTTTTCCTAATTACTATTAAATCATACATATTTATTACTTGCAGTAAGTTTCGTACAAATAATACTATTAACCGTTTCAATTCAATTTCAGTTTTTAATTTTGAAATTAATCCTGTTTTTTTAATGGACTTAACAGAGGAATTTATTTATTTATTTGGATCTCCAACAGAGGCTACACAATTACATTCAAATTAACAAATACAGGCACTAACACTAGTGTGCTCCTCCAATTACAGGAGACCACATCGTTCACTATAGTTTAGGTACAATAAAGTTTGACAAGGATAATTAAATTTGAAAAGGAATAAACAAAAACATACAAAACAAAATCTTCCAAACATATTAAACAAGATTATGAAGAAACAATGATAATAATAAAGAACACGGGCAAAATAACAGTGAACAAAAAAATAAAAGAAAACAAAACTATTGTGATTTTGACAACATGAGTTTTGAGTCTTTTTTATATTTTGATATTTTGCAAGTGATATCCAAATTATTGCGTTTAGATATTTCATTATAATGCCTAGGAATAACTTATCTGAAAATTAATCTAACTAAATCAGTCCTAAGAATAGTTAATTCAAGTAGTTTGGAATTGATATCTCTATTTACGGGTAACTAAGTGGAAAGTATTCAAAACTGTAGATGGTTGTGTGACTGTAATTGTTTTTTTATATTTTTATGAAATTAACTTCAAAATTAAAAAAAAAAATACAAGAATAAAATACATATATACATATATAGTAATTTCTGATAAACATAATTATTAATAACCAAGTTACCTGAGGCTGTGCCTATAGGCATGTAGTCTCAAATAAAACTTTAAGTCGCACGCAATGGGCTATAACAACCTACGTTTAATAACGTTTATACGGACGTCAAATATCATACATCATATATATACGAGAACAATAATAAATAATAATAATAATGTCCTCCTGACCGATTTCGGTCACGGCGGCCTATCTCACCGGAGATTAGCCAACTACGCAGGAGATATTATAGAGCACAAGTTTGTGCGCAAACACAGGTGCTCTCTCTATTCCTTCACTCTCATAGTCCGATGGGACGACAATCCGACACGACCGGAGAGAGATCAGGCGCAGGACCAACGGCTTTACGTGCTTTCCGAGGCACGTTGTGTATTCACATACACGAAGACCCAGACCCGAAACAAATATCTGTAGATCATACAAATATTTGTTCCGTGCGGGAATCGAACCCGCGACACGCAGCTCAGCAGTCGATCTCTCAACCACTGCGCCAACCGTGTCGTCAAAACGAGAACAATACAGTGGTGGTCATATAATTAAGAACGATTTGTAATACCAGACATTTTTTTTTATTAAAAAACAATGTCATGTGTATTTTTATGTGCCTTCTTAAAAGTAATTATTTATTTACTAGAAATAGATACATGGATAGAGTAAACAGGATTAGGAGTAAATATTCAAATCACTTACTATTTTTCTTACAAATTTAATGTATTATCGATAGTTACAAATTCAAATAGTAATAAAGCTGGACAAATAATTAAGAACGATTTTTAAACTGCTCGAGAGTTGTTTCAGTAGATACTTAGATTTAACAATCACATGAAGTAAGACGGCGATAATGTTAAAAATCGCAATTTAATATATTTTATTCTAAGTTTGTAGCGTGTCCACGGCTTTTAATTATTGCCTTACACCGGCGAGGCATTGACTCTATCAATATTTGACATTTTTCAAGAGAAATAGAGCGCCATTCTTCTCAAAAAACCTTGTATAACTCACTTAGGTTACCACACCGTCGATTTGAAACCTTTTTCTTGACTTCGCACCAAAGATGCTCTATGGGATTTAAACCTGGGCTGTTTAGTGGCCATTCTAAGACAGAAACTGATTGAGATGTGAGGAATTCTTTAACGGTGCGTGCAGTGTGCTTCGGATCATTGTCGTGTCGGAATATCCAAATAATCGGAAGCACGTCTTCAGCATATGGTAACATTGTTTCTTCCAGTATATTTTTGTACTGGAATTGATCCACGTTTCCTTCTATCAGTCTAACAGGTCCAACACCATGACCAGAGAAGCACCTCCAAATTTTCACATTTCCACCATCATGCTTTAATGTCACTTTTGTGTACTTGGGGTCGAATGCTGTATTCGGAGAGCGCCGAACATATCTTTTCCCATAAGAACATACTCTGTTAATTTTTGTCTCGTCAGAGAAAAGAACATTTTTCCACTGTCTTACTGTCCAGCTTGCATACCTCCTAGCAAATGCAAGCCGGGCTTGCCTATGACACCGTTTCAACATGGGTACCTTTTTTTGCCATCCTTCCGTTCAACTTCGCTTCTACCAAACGCCTTCGGGATAGTGCGCGCTGAGATCGCTGAAGAGTTGTTTTCACCAAAATATTCTTTTCTCAACTCGTTAGACCCCTTAAAAGGGTATTGTTTTGCCAAACGCACGATATTTCGATCGTCTCGCCGAGATGACTTTCTCTGTTTAGGTACACGCGGAATATTTGAAGTTGTTTGATACGTGTTAAAATGCTTCACACCGTGGAATATCATCGTTTTTGAGCACTGCAGAAGATCGGCTATCTTTTTATATGACCAATTCTTATCGCGAAGTTTTACTATCACTTCCCTTGTAGATTCATCACAACTTCTATTTTTCCCCATTGGTTTTATATGAAACAATCAACTTCTTGACTTTTACAGCACTAAATGGCGCCAAAATTACGCGAATGGTGGCCTAGTTACAGAGTGTTCTCTATTTAAATTTGAATAAAAACATAAACCATCCAGCGTTCTTAATTATGTGGCCAGCCAGTAAGTTTGCAATAATATGTAAAGGTTTAATGTAAAAGGTTTATCTATATATTATTGAATTAATCATGTTATAACTGTATGCAATGATAGTGTGGAAAAGTTTTGCGATACCAAGAGAGATACAAAAAGACATGCAATAAGTGTAATTCTCGTAAGTTTGAAAAAAGCTTGTTTTTAAATAGTCGTTCTTAATTATATGACCACCACTGTATATAATAAATCTGCCACGAAAATGACGCAAAAAATCCTGCTTGTAGAACGATCCAGATACGATGTTTATGATACTGAATTATATAATAAGTTACAATTACCGTTATCATTTCACATAACACTGAAGTAACTTCGGAGATTGTTGAACGATAAGATAAACACGGCGTTGTTATCCATTTAACCTTCATAGAACAAATCAATATTAACTGTATTTTTCTGAGAGTGCTGGCCTAGAGACTGGGCTTACATAGGCCATGGTTTCAAATCTAGACACGCAACAAATGGCTCATATGTATGAACCGCACTGGGCTCCCATGATTGTCATGCTACCCAGTCAGTTTCATAGAGAAGCCGCCGGTTCCAGCAGTCAGAACATTAATAAGCTGATGTGTTTCTTTACAGCGGTTTCAGTTTCGTAGCGCCCTGCTTACTTAACGACGATGATAACAAAACGGTTACCAATCAAAACCAAAACCATGTATCTCAGAACAACAAGACGTCCACCGAAGAGTTTTGGGCCGGATTTGTCAATAGAAATAACTTCTTTGATGAATATAGGTATGGATATATAATTGGTGTGAAGTAGTGAGAACGAAATTAGTATTATTATACAGTGTGTTGATATATTATGATAAAAATTACACCTATTCATTGAACGGATTGTATTGCTGGATCTATCAACAATATAATAACATTATTTATTTTTTATAGTATTGTAATAAAGTTAAATGTTGATCCTACAATTGTCATATATTTTATCTATTCCAAGTTTCAATATATTTCATTGGGCATTTTACCTGAGTCAGTTCGTGAACGGAACCTGACGAATACATGCAAGACCATCGATATTTGCTTACAGGAACTGGAGAATAAAGCTTGACATATATAAAATATGTTCGACAAATGTGAATAATTAATCATTTTAATAATGTACCTACATATTTACTCCAAGTGTTATTTATATTTTTTACACTAACATTACATTTTATACAAGAGTTTGTTTATTACAGATTAATGGGTGAACTAGGCACTGGTTCGTTTTCAGTCGTCCGCCTCTGTGAACACAAAACCTCAAGGGTGCAGTATGCTGTAAAGATCATGGACAAATTACAGTATGATCCTCGTGAAGAAATTGAAATATTACTAAGGTATAAAGAGATTTTTCATAAAAATCTGATTCAATTTAGTTTTTTATGTTTTAATATTGTATTTCGTTAGAATGGAAACCGTATAATTATTTGATCTATTTCATAAATTAATAGTAATAACTGTCACACTTGTAAAATAGGTACTGATCAGCGATAATCAAAGGTGACCTAATGACCTAGGACCTAGAACTTTAGAAGCGTTAGAGCTCCGAAGCCGTACAATTATTCCATAGCAGGTCAATGTAAACGTAGTAATCAATGACGAGATGTAAAGTGTGTGCATTTTTTCTATATACAGACGGTAAAAGAGTTTTGCAACTAATTTATACATATCTACATAATAACAGACTTGTACGTGATCTAATTTCCCATTTCTCTTACTAGTACACAATAAATATTCTCAACAGGCTGGACGTGGAAGTGGGAATACACAATACGATCGCACACATTTTGTATCGTTTCAGTCGCTCCGACGGATCTGATTGGCCTCGATCCCAAATCCCCCATACATGATCCGGATCTTCATCAGGACGCGTCTGATGATCAGATCAGAGACTGAATCGTATTTGACAGCCTCAACGATGTTTATCTGGATAGTACATACATAGATGTAGATCGCTAGTTGCCTGCATACTTTTTTCAGTGTGTGTATTTGTATTTGAACTAATTATTTGAAAGGAGCAAATAATAGAGCTATTTTGCTATAAGTATACAGAAGAAGGGTTGGAAATTAGTGGTTTTAGATTTATTGTTTCTTTTTAACTATCCGACTTACGTGTTAAATCTCTCTCTCTCTCTCTTGTGCTAAAATCTATTTTACTATGTGCACTTTTTTATGCTGAAAAATGAGTGAACACTTTTATACCAAAATCATGCCCTATATTCTAAAACCTTAATTAAATAAAAGGTGAAATGAGGAGCTTAAACTTTTTTGATAATATATAATTTAAAACTAAGTTGATGATTCGAAAAAAATAAGTATGATATTTTCCTGAAAAATACAAAAAAAGAACTGCCCCGTTTATGCCCCGATATTCTAATAAATAATTCAAAAATCCTGTTTGTAAATCAAAATAAATTATTAGTTTTGTTAATTTTCTTGATAAATTGTTAAAAATGTTATAACTGCATCACCCGTTTACATAAGCAAGCGCGCAACTTACGGAGTACTTCAGTCACATCACATACGTCGAAACCGTGTATTTTGCGAATTGGACGGCTGCCATTAATCCTTGCTCTCAACTCTTCAAGGGATTTCTACCGGGGATACCGTATACACATAAATCTTTTCATGGAAAACTAAAGTCATTAGTCAGTCCAAGTCATAACGATGTTAAATCTGGATTTGCTGACCACTTTGTAAAATCCTTCATAATTAAAGCGTCTTTTCTCCATACAGGTACAGTCAGCACCCGCACATTATAACACTGCGCGGTGTATACGAAGAGGGAGGTCGCATTCTCGCCGTGACGGAACTCTGTCGCGGAGGAGAGTTGTTAGAACACATTACACAGCGTCGCTTCCTCCCCGAACACGAGGCTGCACCTATATTGAGGAATGTCCTGCACGCCATACATTATTTACATAGACACACCGTCGTACATAGGTTAGTCATTATGGTAATTTTAGCGATAAGAGGCTGCGATGTTGACACGTTGTGGTGTTATGCCGGTACAGATACATATTATGTATTACATATTTGAGGAAAAATGGTTTGTAAAATTGAATCTTTTTAACGAATGTAGTGTATGATTTAACGACAACGCAGCGCTGTTATGAATTATTTGGTCTTGAGTTAAAAATAGCTTTTTTCTATTTAAATTTGATTTTGTTTCATCAATTGCTTAATAATTTTTCAAGAATCATATAATAAAAATAAGTCTTATATGGAAGGGCCTTCAAAATGATAAAACCGTGATGGATATCGCCATAGTACAGAAGTAAGCCCAAACTTTTGTGGTTCGTTTTTAAAGAGATCTTATTATAGTGGAATATCTTCAACACTTTAAGACTTTAATAATGACTAGGTCAAATATTTTTAAGTTCGAAAATTTACTATTGTCAATTTAAATATTTAAATTCAATTAATTTTCCAATCAATTATTTTTTATTTCAATCTTCATACAATTTTCAGAGATATAAAACCTTCAAACATATTATTTGCAACGGCAGAAAAGAGGCCTGAGGACATTCGTCTCGTAGACTTTGGTTTGGCGAAACAGTTGCGCGCTGAAAACGGCCTACTGATGACGCCGTGTTATACGGCCAACTTTGTCGCTCCCGAGGTGCTAAAGCGTGCTGGATATGACGCAGCTTGTGATATATGGAGTTTAGGTAAGCTTATTAATAATTCCAGAACAGCACTTAATGGTACGTACTAGATATGCATGCGACTGCGTCACCATAAATTGCGTGAGTTCGTCTCCTTGTAGAAATATAGAAATAAATAAATAAAAAATAATAAATTGCAAGGGTCGTTGCAATTTATTATTATTCCATTTGTTTATTACTGCGTCAAATTATAATGTAAGTAAAAATATTATAAACTGTAACAATTTTATATTTCTAAAATAACTGAACAATTAATCTAGTCTTAGTCATTTCCATAGTATGGAAGAAAAATCTTTATCTATTTGGCTTCACATGACCCTGCGGCTTATTATCCGAGTCCTAAAGACGTGCATTATAAGCAAAGTAATGTGAGTTGCGGGTCAAAGTCAAGTTGTAAGGCTATCAGTGCAATATACATACTATGTACATTCATACATAGAAATGATTATCACGAAATAGATCGATGATTTTGTACCAGGAATTACATTTATTTAATAACGCGAATTTAAAAATAAAATATAATAATGAACCTAATTCCAAACTCCGATAAATTGCAAATTCGTTCTGGTAGGTGAAAGGATTCCTATTTTTTTAATTTTTGCGTGCCCACCAGGGTCCACGATGTACTATACAATTTTACTTACCATCTATGTATACTATTGTGGAAAGCAAATGAAAGTTTGAGTTTGAGGATAAAGGGGTTCAACAGTGATCCATAACAAATCTATGGAGTGAGGGATCAAGTAGTACTGTATTTACTATTGCTATTTTTGATTACAGGTGTGCTAGCTTATATTATGCTATCTGGTAGAACGCCATTTGCCTCGACTGGAGATGACACTCCCGAAGCAATTTTGGCGAGAATCGAATCAGGAAAGGTACGTTGGATTTTATTTGCCTCGTTCTCGTATAAGAAAGCGCTTCATCGATGGAATACAAACCGGTTCGAAACAACACAAAAATCTATCATCTAATAATTTACACTCTACCCTCACTTATACTGCTAGAAGTAGTGTATATAGTGGTGGTCATATAATTAAGAACGACTATTTAAAAACAAGCTTTTTTCAAACATACGAGAGTAACACTTATTGCATGTCTTTTTATATCTCTCTTGGTATCGCAAAACTTTTCCACACTATCATTGCATACAGTTATAACATGATTAATTCAATAATATATATTACAATAATATACATTAAACCTTAACATATTATTGCAAACTTACTGGCTGGCCACATAATTAAGAACGCTGGATGGTTTATGTTTTTATTCAAATTTAAATAGAGAACACTCTGTAACTAGGCCACTATTCGCGTAATTTTGGCGCCATTTAGTGCTGTAAAAGTCAAGAAGTTGATTGTTTCATATAAAAACAATGGGGGAAAATAGAAGTTCTGATGAATCTACAAGGGAAGTGATAATAAAACTTCGTAATAAGAATTAGTCATATAAAAAGATAGCCGATCTTCTGCAGTGCTCAAAAACGATGATATTCCACGCTGTGAAGCATTTTAACACGTATCAAACAACTTCAAATATTCCGCGTGTACCTAAACAGAGAAAGTCATCTCGGCGAGACGATCGAAATATCGTGCGTTTGGCAAGACAATACCCTTTTAAGGGTCTTAGAATGACCACCAAACAGCCCAGATTTAAATCCCATAGAGCATCTTTGGTGCGAAGTCAAGAAAAATGTTTCAAATCGACGGTGTGGTAACTTAAGTGAGTTATACAACGTTTTTTAGAAGAATGGTCAATGCCTCGCCGGTGTAAGGCAGTCATTAAAAGCCGTGGACACGCTACAAACTATTAACTTAGAATAAAATGTATTAAATTGCAATTTTTACATTATCACCGTCTTATTTAATGTGTTTTTTTTTTTAATCTAAGTATCTACTAAAACAACTCTCGAGCAGTTTAAGAATCGTTCTTAATTATTTGTCCAGCTTTATTACTCTTTGAATTTGTAGGTATCGATAATAAATTAAATTTGTAAGAAAAATAGTAAGCTATTTCATAACATAAATAATTACTTTTAAGAAGGAACATAAAAGTACAAATGACATTGTTTTAAAAAAATGTCTAATACTACAAATCGTTCTTAATTATATGACCACCACGGTATATGTATATAATATTATATTTTTGGTTTGTGTCAGGTGGAGCTATCGACCGGCGTATGGCGCAACGTGTCAAGCGGTGCGCGCGGCTGCATCCGTCGGATGTTACAACTGGAGCCGGCCCAGCGGCCGCGAGCTGCCGAGCTAGTGCGCGAGCCGTGGATCTGTCAGCCGCAGCCGCCGCCCGCCGACGCGCCCGATACCGCCGCTGACGTCACGCCGCCCGCCGCCGACCTGCGCCGCGCTGTCGACCTCACCTTCCAGGTACAGTACATAACACAGTATAGCTAGTGCGCGAGCCGTGGATCTGTCAGCCGCAGCCGCCGCCCGCCGACGCGCCCGACACCGCCGCTGACGTCACGCCGCCCGCCGCCGACCTGCGCCGCGCTGTCGACCTCACCTTCCAGGTACAGTACATAACACAGTATAGCTAGTGCGCGAGCCGTGGATCTGTCAGCCGCAGCCGCCGCCCGCCGACGCGCCCGACACCGCCGCTGACGTCACGCCGCCCGCCGCCGACCTGCGCCGCGCTGTCGACCTCACCTTCCAGGTACAGTACATAACACAGTATAGCTAGTGCGCGAGCCGTGGATCTGTCAGCCGCAGCCGCCGCCCGCCGACGCGCCCGACACCGCCGCTGACGTCACGCCGCCCGCCGCCGACCTGCGCCGCGCTGTCGACCTCACCTTCCAGGTACAGTACATAACACAGTATAGCTAGTGCGCGAGCCGTGGATCTGTCAGCCGCAGCCGCCGCCCGCCGACGCGCCCGACACCGCCGCTGACGTCACGCCGCCCGCCGCCGACCTGCGCCGCGCTGTCGACCTCACCTTCCAGGTACAGTACATAACACAGTATAGCTAGTGCGCGAGCCGTGGATCTGTCAGCCGCAGCCGCCGCCCGCCGACGCGCCCGACACTGCCGCTGACGTCACGCCGCCCGCCGCCGACCTGCGCCGCGCTGTCGACCTCACCTTCCAGGTACAGTACATAACACAGTATAGCTAGTGCGCAAGCCGTGGATCTGTCAGCCGCAGCCGCAGCCCGCCGACGCGCCCGACACCGCCGCTGACCTGCGCCGCGCTGTCGACCTCACCTTCCAGGTACAGTACATAACACAGTATAGCTAGTGCGTGAGCCGTGGATCTGTCAGCCGCAGCCGCAGCCCGCCGACGCGCCCGACACCGCCGCTGACGTCACGCCGCCTATACATGTATACAGTACATATAGATATGAATCTATCAGCCGCAGCCGCTGCTATACATTGATTATGATAAACCAGGATGGCTTCTTAGGCTTATAACAAATGTCCGACAAAGAACCTCACCGCCTTTTTTTAGTTGCGCATTTTTATTAAACAGTATTTGGTTGTTCTCCCCAGGCAATGACAGCGTCGCCACTGACACCACAAGTGTTGGGCCCTGTATCTCAGTCGACTCTCGCGCAACGTCGTAGTAAACCGCAGCGACGTTTCCCACCGACGCAACTTTAAATCACCTTTGACCGTTTGGATAATAACGTGAAATCGCGAGTAGATATGCTATAGAACATAATATTGTAAGTACATGTTTTATAACTAATCATCCAAGGACGAGCCTGCTGACAAGTCTATACTGTTGTATACTGTTGTATAGGTGTGAAATTGCGAAAAGACCTATTTTCATAATAACCGATTTAATAAAACCTAATCGTCGTCGAGTCGACTTTTACTAAAGTATTAGTTATGAGATCACTTATCAGTCAAAACGTTGATTTTCATTCGATGCTTGTGTTACATATTGTTAAATTTAAAAGCCGGGAGTGTTTTGTAGAATAACGAATGTGATTTTGTAAGAGTATTTTATTATTTATGCATCATTGTCATCGTGAACAAGGTCATTACAGTTAAGACATTCCACATCTATCATTATTATTATTAGTTGGTGTTGTGGAAAATTATACGAAATCTTTTGTTCTTTACGCACGATATTTATCTAATTGGAATGTTGAACGCTTAAGCGTACTTATTGTAAAAGAAATTAGAAAGTGCCATACAGATTGGCGCTTTAATCACTTGCAACAAATAAGAAAGTGAATCAGCCCACGGTACTTTACCCAAATCAATAAAAAAAAAAACCTTTAATTTTTCACTCTAATATCGATTTCATTTTCTAATACAATCTCCTATATATATAATAGTCCGCAGACCGTTTACCCCAAACAATCATATGATCGGGTCGTAAGTAGGTCTACCAAGCATTCTAGGACCCGCGCACACTGAAGTAGATAATGCAGGTGATTACGCCACTCTGTATTCGGCAAAGCCTGGTATATATGAACAATATTAGTGCGAAAAAGAGCTTTAAAGTTGTAACAAACGAAAGTCGTCTTCCTGCGAAATATCTATCTTAGTAGACAGATATTATGTCATGAAAAAAAATTGCTTGCCCACCTTTGTACTTCTAACTTGTAATAGTTTTCTGTGCCATTATGTTATTTAAACTACTTTTTAATTTGTTTATCATAAAGGCTTGTAAAAGTGCAATATATTTTTCCTTGTATAACCTTATACAAATCTTATATTTTTATTGATTGTATTTATTTTGATACAGTATTGTCTTCTATAAGTATTCTTTATTAAATGTCTTTATACATACTCATTAGTCGTCTCAAATTTCTTTTATTTTGATGTTGTTCTCGTAATAAAATGTTGTTTATATTTTTATAAGACAGTATCATTAGAATTAAGCATAAAAGTAAACTAGTATATTCACTACTATGAATATAAAAAAATATAAATATAAAAAAGACAGTGATACTTACCACAAACTACTATCACTTTGTCATCAAGTAAAATACAAAAGGTCATGTATTCAATTTCTATTATCTCTATTTTTTGCAAGACTTTATAGCGTGTCATAGGTACTAGACCTTTATATGAACATAATTTTTAACTGTTTTTTGGGTAATATTCACTTCGTCGATACGTTCATTTTACCATATCTAAATTTCACCACCAGGTAGCATTTAAAGACAAGTGGACAGATTACCTGACCTGAACAAACCATAATATGTTTAAATACGAACAAAACTTGAATTATTTCCTAAAGGTGGTGAAATACTCGTAATCATTTTCATATCAATAAGGCCTAACTTGCTCATTCAAGCAGAATTCATTTTCAAATACCCTCACTATAAAGTTATTTTTAGGGTGTCATATGATATATTAGGTAAACTAAGTAGCTGTAATACAATATTCTTTATTTTTGTTATTTGCGTTAAATGATTGTAGCCTTTAAGTATATAATGAGTTAGTTTAGGTACAAAAACATTTATATTATGTTGTAGTGTCGCCCTAACTTAACTGTGCCATTCCCTGTGCTTTACGTCTTATTTATGGATTATATCTATAACAATTAATTGTTTTAATTAGTTAATCAAAAATAATATGACCTGTATACGATCATATGTCTTTTCATGGTAAAAGTAATAGCAAAATAATTTCCAGAAACGAAAGTCCATAATGTTCTTCCATTTATGAAAAAAAAATATTTATTAAAAATAACATCATCTATACATATAAGGCAACTTCGTAATAAATTCAACTTAACATCCTAATTATTCAGTATTATGCTGCAGACCGAGCAATGAAGTTGTTTTCCTCATGCCAAACTATTTAATAATTACTAATATTAGAATGATAATATAGTTATTTTACTATTTATAATAAATAACACTCTTTGCATGTAACTGTCTACGTAATTTTTAACATCTTAATTAATTTTCATTCTAAGGTGACTGTCATCTAAACTCATATATTTTTATACATGTTGTATTTTATTTTTACTACACATATTGAATAAAATATAAAAGATATAATAAGGTGATTGGTTTTATACCAAAGATTAGGAGATTTATTTATTCATAATGTTATATTGTAACCAGATTAAAATTGAAAAAAAAAACTTAGATTTTGTAGTTTTATCTTTATCATAGAATACTACTATTAATAGATGCATTTAGCATAATGTTTTTAAGTACACGGCAACATTCACGGTTATTCTATTTATCAAAATCATTTGCTTAATGGAAACCTTATTATAACTTAAACTTTACCTGTGGTTATGATAAATAGGATAATCGCTCAGTATTGCTGTCTCTGTACCTTGTCATGTTTCACCAAAATTAAATATATATTTCTTTTAACTACAGTTTTATCAACTGAAGGAATTGATATTAAATCATAGGTATACTTAAATTAAGATTTTAAGACTTTATAATATTCTGGCAATTTCAGCATCAAACATATCTGGCAAAGTTTATGTGCAAATTAATACGTGCGAGATAATTATACTATTATATGTATTTAATACCCTTTGATTAATAAGTAAAGTGTATTGCTCCCAAAAAATATTGTGCAAGTTGATTGATTTATATTAAGAATATAATTTACGAATTTAATTATTAAATTCGTAAATCGTTTCTTGTTTATGAAACTAATAACGAATACTGCATAATATTTTAAATTATCTTCAATAGATTGATTGTTGTATTAAATCCACACTTTTTTTATCTGTTCTGGTGTTAAGATAGATAAGCGTACATACAGTCAGCATCGGGTTGATCAAATTGCACACAGTTGTTGATAATGTTTTACTGCTGACTGTACGTGTTTTTTGTTTCTATTAATTGCTGTTATTATTTAGTATTCTCTACCATTGATATTTTCAAAATTAATGATAATATTTGGGATTATTAGATATGTTTTTTGAACTTTATTTAAAATAATATTTTTTTAAAGAATGTGCGTAAAATTAACATCTATACAGTAAGGTACAGCTTCAGATATTCAAATATATTGAATAAAGTGAAGTCACCATTCTATCGATACAGTCTAAGTTTAGTATGGTTATAGTTAGAAAACAAAGAGCGAAGGTCTTATTTATCTTTTGAGTTTAGAAAATGCGACCAAATTTTAAAATGCCAGACAAATGTTAGACCCAAATGTTTGTGTTTTCAAAATGATTTTAACATCTGGCTCATTGATCTAGTGGTCGCAAGCGCGACTGCTAGGGTTGAGTTCTTGGGTTCGATTTCTAGGTTGAGTAAAGTGTTATTGGTTTTTTCTTTATGGAAATTCTCAGTAGCAGCCCGGACTTTGGAACTGTACCCAATAGATGGCAATAGGCTTAATAAGGGGCCATCCATAAATTACGTCACTGGTTACTGTATATGTCTAAGTATTAAAACACGTTTGAACTATTAACGAAAAACTTAAAAATATGTCGAACTCTATCTGTATGAATATAATATTTAAATTGTTGGCAAGTTCACAGTCGCTCTACTAGTGTCACGCGCCGACCGCCTATGAGCCCTTTGACAAATGCCGCCACATGCACCGCGTTTCGCCATGATTTCAAATAAATGGTAATAAAATTAATTTCGGAACTGCTGTTTTAATTTTAAAATTGCAAAATATGTGACGTTACACTAGGGAGGGTGAGTCTCACAACTGTGACAAGGGGGGGTCAAAAAATCATAAAATTCGTATGCCGTAATTTATGGATGGCCTCTTTTTACATGGGACTCAATAACGGCATCGGCGAAATGTGGATGTACAATACTACACCTCTTACTAACCCTTCGGGGAATACAGGCGTGATGCTATGTTATGTTAAACTTCGTAGTTTATAACTATGTCCGGAGTTATAGCCGCGAGTGTATGAATGAATACTGTGACTATGAGCCTTGTTTACAATTTGCTCCTATCATTCGAGAATCGAGATGTATCGCTTTAGTCGGACACTAAAACCTTCCAATATATATTTGACGTTGTCTGTATCAAGGGCGGATCCGGGGGGTCATTGCAGTCAGTCATGACCTGGACTGGTTCTAGATCGACCACTGATATTTTTTTGTAATCGCATTGATCGTACAGTATTTATTATTGTAATCGAACAGGAGCCTGTCCCGACTAGACTTCAAACATGTGACCCCCCCTGACTTGAAAGCTGGATTCGCCTTTGGGTTGTATGTACATTTACAAAAATAGTACAAAAGAAATAACTCTATTTCCTATATTTTATACGAATAAGTATCACAATATAGTTAAATTGTAATATTAACTATTCAGCGATGCTCTTCAAGGTGGCGGTGCAACAAGGAACTTTACAACTAATAATTAAAAAACGAGACGGAATTTAAAAAAACTGTTCTACTTACATGTGTTTTGCGCTGCTTCGCAACAAGAAATCTCTGTTTAGTTATAAAATATGTAGTTTATGAGCCACCTGATATATCAGGTATGCTTGAAGTACAATTTCGCCATTATCACAAATTAAATTTTAATAATGTGAAGCACTTGTTCAATTTTCCTTCATAGAAGTAGTTACTCGCTTTAAAGATATTGCGAATAAGTAGATTCTATATTTTTTTAACTCGATCCAGGAGGTCTATCTTGTAGTTGCATATTTATAAAATTAAGGTTCCGTACTCAGTAGATTTATTTAATGTTTTGTTTTAATTAAATGTCTATGAATTCAGTGTAAGGACCCAGTACATGGACTTTTAAGGGTCGTCGTCGGTTTACACGGTCGTCTATGATGAATGGTCTAACACATTACGCGTAACTAGTTAATTTAGAGCAGTGTTTTTCAACCTGTGGGTCGCGACCCCTAGGGGGGTCGCGAAGCCTTAACCGGGGGTCGCTGGCAAAAAAAAAGTCAAGGTTCTACACTACATAAAAAGTACAATTTCAATGAGAAGGATTATTTATTTTTCAAAAAATTGTCAAATCCTGATACTATTTTTGAAACGTTAACAATCGAATCATTTTCTAGTTTAAGTCTATTTCTCTTTTTTTTTTGTTTTAATGTCCACCATTGAGGAGGACGTCTGTTCACATAGGTATGAAGTGGCGAATGGAACTATGATTGCGCGGGCGGTAGCGGGAGGCGCTGAGCGCTGCCTCTCGCCCGCGACTACAATGCAGTGTATCAACGCCGCAAAGTCAGGCCCGCGTAAACTGACGTCCAAAAGTCAAAGCCGCACGCATCCTTACCAACTTACCTCGTACTTATTTTCAAAGTCTTAATAATGAATATAGGTACCAGAATAGAGAAAATCATAAACGTAGTCTTTTAAATTACTAACTTTTTGTCTGTCTATTGCCCAAGGGGGTCGCCAGAATATTTCAACCTGTAAGGGGGTCGCATATACAAAAAGATTGAAAAACACTGACGACGTGGACGTGGAGAACGAAAATTCGTCCCTGGCGGATCGCACTCGTTAAAAGTTATTTCCACCTACAACATTTGTTTATATGCAGTACGCGTAAGAGGCGTAGTATGAACCGATTTCGTTCGAAGACTACCATATTTTATACAAATAAAGACTATTATAGTTATGAAAAAGGCCAATGCAAAGGTTTATGTTATAAGGCTTTGTCTTATACATCTGTCATATGTATTGACGGTGCACTTGGGCTTATGAGGCATAAATCCATTCACGAAAATCAAATTTGGTTCCGGAACGATGTTACGGTAATAATAGAAAGAAATTTAATTAAATATCAGTTGCACCCTTAGGTTTGGAATTGTAGCAAATTAATGGTGATGTCTATGAATGCTAGCTGACTTTCTGCAACGTGGAAAATAATACCGCATTTGACGATTTACGAAGTTCATTATCAATCAAAGGCGCTATGAATATTCTTTTTTCATTTACTACCGCATCCTCGATGCAGGTTCTGATCTTACTGCGCGCCATACGATTCTCCCGCCTCAGCTGAATCATATTCTTTTTATTCTAACTGATACGGAACCTTTCTCAAACCCCGTGTTTCACATATTATGTAGTCGCCAAATTTTCTATTGTAAAAAGAAGTTAAATACATTAGCTTCTTTTTAGAGTACCTAATTTCCAAATAAGCTTCAAACTCAACCAATAACAATGAAGTAAAATAAGTACTTAATATTACTAAAATTATATTAGAAAATAGTTATTACGTACCAGATAGAATGTATTAATCTTCATTCACTTTAAACCGAGCTTGCCTGCACATTTGTTAATTAATTATAAAGAAATATTTTCCTAACGGCTCATAATATGTTGATGTTGAAGTAGATAGTTTTTCAATGACACTTCAAATTGTAGCATACAAACAATAAAGTTACACATGGTGATTTGTAACTGACACCTCAATATACCTATTCAATCTAACTAATAAGACCACAATTCAAGGAATTGAATAGAAAAATGAGAGAATTATAGTACTTTTTTGCCCCAATAGTTTTAAAGAAATGAGTGGACATTTTGTGGTCTTGATGTTAATGTTGTCTCATCTATTTTTCTATCTGAATCGGAAATTAAATTTCTACATAGTGAATAATGACAGCAAATTGTTGTATAAAAATCACATATTAGAGATGTAATATAAATATTGTTGATATTGCTTACAATGTAGTTTTATTTGTGTTTACTACCTTATTTTTTACCGTTTAATTGGTCTAGTGCAGGGCTGTCCAGACCATATACGATCGCGGGCCAATACAAATAACTGTATACATAGGTTGGAGGGCAGCAGAAACAAATACCTAGGTTAATGATTTTTTTCAGAAAAATAAAAATACGGCGATAATGTTAGTTTTATTAATTCTTCATTAATTTATCTTTTACAATTCTATCAATATCAACATTTATATTAGTTATTGTAAGTGAATTATCAATCAGTAAACACCTAAATTTAGATTTTATAAAATTCATAGTTGAAAACGTACTTTCACAGAGATAGGTACTGCTCATCATCGAACTCATTTTTAAGTCAAGATTCGTTAGTTTCGGGAAACTTGTTCTGAGCGGGAAACGCTCGCCAGAGCTTAAAAATTCAGGTCTATAATCTTTTCTGTCCTTGTAAGTTACGGCACTGAATACGAGTTTTGAACCAGTCGTACAAGGTAATGTAAAGTGTAATAAACTATTTAAAACATTTTAATTCATTTATTTAGGATTGGTACCATGAAAATAAAATAATGTGATTTTACCCATAAATAGCAAATGCTGTGGTAGATTAGAACAATGTCGCGGGCCGTGTTTTGGACATCCCTGGTCTAGTGGACCCAAGCTCGATTGTTAAGCGCAAGGACTTGGGTTTAATCTCGTGTTGGACAGTGTAACTTGATTACATAGACTCATTCAAACAGCATTAGTGGAATATGCATGTACAACAGTACAAGGAATAGTTGTGATACATTTTATTATTATCATAATTAAGTTAAAACAAATTTAATGTAATGTATTGAAAAAGCCAACTGTCAATTACATATTTAACAGGACCAAGTTTAATAACTTATTTAAAATAAATATGGATTTTATTCTATTACAATGTTGGTTACCGAGAACTGTAAGGAAAAAATAATGAAACATTTATTTAACATTGACTCCTTTTAAAGTTGGTGCCACTATTACTCCTTTGCCTGCAACCATTAAGGGACTCCCTTTATAGCATGCAATTTTGTCATTATTTGTCATAAGATCTGGGGCACATGTCTCAAATATTTTTTTCTTAGGGTTAAGTATGGCTTCTGGTTCTCGTGGATACCCATCACATTCCACTAAATCGCCTGGTACAGCTCCATTAGGTGGTATGAGGACTTCTACTTTTTCAGGAGATGAAGCACACATTACCATTGCTTCTGAAGTTACTCCCCTCATCTGAAAAAGTCACATTTTGTGTCATGTAGTGAGTTTTTTCAAACATAATATAGATACATAAATATAAATACTACCTTTACTGGTTTTAAGTTTGCCAGGACCATAACCAGTCTGTCACGCATCTCTTCAATTGGTACATGGTTTACTAGACCAGATACAACAGTACGAGGATTGTCTTCTCCACAATCAATCTTTTCTACATACAAAGAATCTGCATCAGGGTGTTTGTTTATATCAATGATCTTCCCAATTTTCAAATCTAACTTTCTTATATCTACTACAGAAGCACTTGTGGGCTCAGATTTCTCTTTATTTTTCTTTGCAGGTTCTTTAACCTTTTTTGAGTTTGGTTGTTTTTCAGTTTTGACAGATACATCGTCTAGTTTGCATGTGACAACTGGAGCTGCCGACACCTTTCCTGGTATCGGGTATTGCTTCTTACCATTCAATGTTTCCAATCTTATTAGATTTGCCTTAGCAGTTTCCACTTTATTTGCAAGAATTTTATTCTCCTCAGAAAGCTCTTTAATCTTTTCTTCTATTTTCACTTTCTTAACTTCTTCTACCTGAAAAGTGGACCATTCACCATTAATATTGTTGACTTTGTAGAAAACAACAGAGCTACTACCTTGTTTTTATTTGACGTTAACTAACCTTGCCTCTTAATTCCGCCAGTCTCTTTTCGGCTGTTTCAGCATTGCTTATAATTCTATTTACTGTACTTTGAGACATGTTTCTTTTTAAAATACGAGTTATCATCGGAAATAAAAGTTGTTTTATAACCTATATCTTCGTTCCTTTAGAGTTGCCTATCGATAGTCGACAATCACTAAACTATCGATATTCTATCGATAGTTGACGCCATATCAATAGTATCGATACTATCGAAGACCAGAATATGTTTAGGAGTAATACTATCGATAGTATTAATTAATTTCTTCCAATCAATAGTATTAATGTGATAAGGGCTTCTAGCACAGGTCTTCAGGGCGTGATAAATGATTCGTTACACGATATTTCAAGTCACAAATGTATAATTGGGAAAATGATAGAAGAACAGTTACACATTTGATATAAAATCGGTCTAAAACAAAATACAATGCGCGCGCGTCGCGGTCGTGGATGGACTGTTTTACTTGCGCGCGGCGGCATGCCGCGATCTTTGTAGAGGGGCGGGGGTGAGGGACGCGAGCCCGCGCAACGTTAGAGACGCGCTAGATCGCAAACCCGAGTGCAATTTAAGGTCGCGTTACATTAATTAATTTGTGATATCGATAGTATCGATAGCACAATCGATATTGTTACTAGTTTTCGAGGTCATCTATCGATAGTTGGGCAATTCTACTTTAAAGTATAGTATAAGACTTCAACAGCTGACAGCTGTCATCAGCTACAGGTTGGTTATTGTTCTGAGGATTTCTGAGGCTACAGGCTCAGATAGAGAAAAATAGGTAGATTGATTATATTAAGCAAGAGCCGGAGACATGTCACTATTTCCTTCGCAACACAAAAAAATGACATATCACAGAAAGAGATAGTAATAGTGGCTCAGGATATGCGAAACAAACGCAATGTCTCCATTTTGACTATACAATCCTAACTATATTTATACTGATCAATAGCGATGTTCATTTTTAAAGGATTTTTGTCGGTATCGATAAAAATCGTAAAGCCAATACCAAAAGATTAAATGTTCAGAAATGACATATAATTTCAATAATAACTTCGGCCTGCGGTTTTGTTAGCATGATATAGCACTTTAGTTAATGTCATCTAAATTAAATTTTGAGACCGGTTGATTCGTGATCGTGAGTCGGGTTAGGTCAATTTCGACTTCACAAATTGATTCTACAGATTGAATAGCCTGTAGCACGGATTAGAGTTCAAGCTATCAAGCTGCATCTATTTATGCAATTTATGTATTCAGTGACTTTTTTGAAAAGATACCATAAATTATAATTTTTTACCCAAAAAGTATAAGATACTGGGTAAAGAGAGCCCTCTTGCAGTATTTTTATGTAAACAAGCGCAGTGGCGCCGTCTACAATTTGTTTCCGAACTAATCAGCCTATATCTAGTTATAGATAATGGTATTGGTGGTATATTTTAGGTACAGGATGGGACATTCATTGGTGCAACCGCATATCAAAGGTAACAAAACCATTTTCAGCGGATAGTGTTACAGAGGAAAGGATCTGCTTTTACTAGTTTTGTTACCATTGATATGAGGTTGACTTATACATGTAGGCTAGTCTTTCATAGAAATGTGAAATAAAACAAATCAAATATGTTAATCACTTTTTATTTTAACTTAAAGCTCAACTCGACGCACTTTCTGGAAAATTTCACAACCGAAATACAAATGAAAAATGGAAAAGAGCTACCATTTTTAAATTTGAATTAACAACTCGTGTTCTGACTGTCACCAGTTTAAAAATGACCAAAATTAATTTTATTTATATAATCAAGAAAACATCCACTCTAACAAAATATTAAAATTATCGATAAATATTCTGATTCTGATTCACAACACTATAAAGTAGGTGAAATGTCATACATACATACCGAGTCAAACTTTTTAATGTTTTTTGCTAAACACTAACAGCTAGAATCATAATGAAACTGTGTACACACTAAACACATGTATTACTTTTATTTTAAGTGAGAATAAAAAGCAAGATTTACAAGTTTTCTTCGTAAAGTTCAATAAACATGAATTCGACTTGCCTATGAAAAGATAATTTTGCATTATTTTCAGTCAATATACCCGCTCGGCTAGAACAACCGGGAACATTACACGCCATAACTAATTTATAATATATCCACAGTAAGGAAAACTTCAAAATCGAGAAGAAAACCACTAAAAAGTCCGATTATCGTAACGACACATTGGTTACCAAACAAATATGGCTGCCCACGGCTGGTGACGCGCACTGATTCAAGACGTGCATAAACGGCTCTTGCTTTCTCTTTCTTTCACACATAAACTGATATTAGAACGAAGAGTGTTGAGTATGAGTAAATTGTTCAACTTATTATGCTACATCTAAGGGTTTTTTTTCATCTGAGGCTACAGGCCAGCCCTCAGATAAAGGAAATATATGGAAATGCCATACCTACGAAAATACGTGTATACCTACGCGACAAAATATGGCCGACCAGTGTTATACAAATATAAACTTCGCATCGAAAAGTATCAACTATGTGGCAAAATCTAATATCGCGATTCTACACCTAGTTGTACCCAGTAATGCGCAGTTATGTAAAAAGAAGGCTAGATCTAGTTTTAATCGAATGCAAACGGCTCAGTCGCAACACAATCTCAGGGAAAATATCTTTCAAAATATTTATTAAAAAAACAATAGGCTTTTTAAAACATTTATTGAACTTATGTCATCTTATATAAAAATCCACCGAAAATGTTGGAAATTTGGATGGTATTTTGAACGAAAAATTTTATTTATGAAATTGCTATATCGTATTACCTATATATATTTAAATAATCTCAGACAATTTTTTTTTAACTAAGCCTTTGCCTAATTTATAAAAAGTCGTGACTCTAGGTGCATGGTTCTAAAAGGGGGTAGGTCCTATGGAGAAGAGACCGGCAAAAAACTCTATTCAAATCAGTCAGGATACTCTTTTCAAAAAAATAAAATTCTTATTTACAATTAATAATTTTAAATTTAACATAAATTATATATAGAAAAACAAATTATCAAAACGTTACATAACATAATGATATATAAGATATACAACTAGAATATTTAGTTTTAATTCCGCTAAACTACTGCAAGTTTGGGTGCATGCACCCAAAACTAAATAATCTAGTTGTATATCTTATATATCATGGATTTCCGCAAAGTAACGCCTGATTCCATTAATTATCATAACATAATGAGTTAGTACAGTACAAGTTATACAACATCAAAGTAATAGAGTTTCGAATAAAAAAAACGGCTTATAACAGTTCAAAGTGCATAAAAACATAGCAACAACATAGCAACACGCCTGTATTCCCAGAGGGGTTAGGCAGAGGTGTAATATTGTACAACCACATTTCGCCGTTGCTGTTATTAAGTCCCATGTAATAGGGGGCGAGCCTATTGACATCTACCGGGCACTGTTCCAGACTCCATACTGCTACTGAGAATTTTCATACAGAAAAACCCAATAACACTTTGCCCGACCCGGGAAACGAACCCAGGACCTCACGCTCGGCAGTCGCGCTTAAGACCACTAGAACAATGAGGCAGTCATAAAAAAGGAATACCAAATAATGAAGGACAAGAATGTCTAGACATATAAGGCTAATCTAATGTAAACTAGAACTAGTAGATACAATAAAATAGATAACCAGGGAAGCCAAATGCGCAGAAGACAGTGAAATGAAATGTTTTTTTTTTTTTTAAATTTGCGGTTTCATTGTGACCTTTTATTTTCTTTTTCTGGATAAATTTTTGTTCTTGTAACTGTTGATTTTTTTTTTGAGGAATAAATCCTGAAAATAAAATGTTGTTTTTGAGGAAGTCTTTGAATCAATATTTACATGTCACATACACAGTACACACACAACCAAACCCGAAACAACTATCGTAGATCATACAAATATTTGTTCCGTGCGGGGATCGACCCCGCGACACATAGCGCAGAAAGCCAATCGCTTAACCACTGCGCCAACCGTGTCGTCATAATGATAAGTATAAACTGTTAAAAACGGGGAGGGGAATAGGGCATCGTAAAATTCGTCCACATCGCTGTCAACGGGAAAATTGCCTAGAACGTTTTTAACAGTTTGTACGAGCCGAGCGGGCATAGTGACTGAAAATAATGCTAAATTATCTTTTCGTAGGTAAGTCGAATTTATGTTTATTCACCTTTACAAAGCAAACTTGTAAATCTTGCTTGTTGTTCTCACTTAAAATAAAGGTAATACATGTGTTCAGTGCGTACACAGTTTCATTGTGATTCTAGCTTTTAGTTTTTAACGAAAACATTAAAAAGTGTGACTCAAAATGTACGTATGACATTTCACCCAGGGTTGTGCAGTATTTGAATTACTTGTAATTAAAATACGTAATTGAAATACAAATACGTATTTTGTATTTGTAATTTAATTACTTCTTAAAAATGTAATTTCTAATTGGTATTTCAAATACCTGATGGTGAGGTATTTTGTAGTTAGTATTTCAAATACTTATGGCTTCAAAATACATTTGAACATAAATACATTTAGCGTGGGTGCGTTCTGCAGAAAATAGCGCTCGATGGCTTTCGTAAGCAAAATGGCGACCGCTAAATATGTCAATCCTATCTTTAAAGTTGGTAAAACTGCACTGCACCTGCACCTGTACGTCAAATTGTCAAGTATCTTGTCAATTGCAGTGTTGCCTAAAGTACGGCAATTGCCGTTTCATACGGCAATGAAGCCTCCAAAATATACGATGTACATACGGCAGGGTGCTCATTACCGTGCTATAAAATGCGGAAATTTAATATAAAACTTTTTAAGCCGAAAAAATCAAGAGATGAAACGAGTTTCGTTTCGTTTTTTTTTTTCTTGTGAAATGAAACTTAGCCCGTAGTATCGTATTTTGGCTTTTTGTCTTGCAACTAGATAGCATAGCATCACGCCTGTATTCCCCGAAGGATTAGGTACAGGTGTATTATTGCACACCCACATTTCGCCGATGCCGTTATTAAGTCCCATGGAATATGGGGCGAACTTATTGCTGTCTACGGAATTGAATTTCCATACGGAAAAACCCAATAACACTTTGCCCGACCCAGGAATCGAACCCAGAACCTCACGCTCAACAAGTGCGCCGGCGACCACTAAACTAATGAGGCAGTCAGACTGCCTCAACTAAATAATCTGTACTTTTTGTTCTTTTTTTGTAAATGTACGGCATTTTTTTTTAGAATATTGCGATTTTTACCTGTTTGCCGTAATCCCGAAATCTAGGCAGCGGCAACACTGGTCAATTTTCATTTTCATTCCAGTCTGGGCTCCACCTCACTGTATTTTGTATTTTAAATACAAATAGTTAAAATACTGTATTTTGTATTTTATATTTCAAATACACGACTTAAAAATATTTTGTATTTCGTATTTTAAATACATGCGAGATAGTATTTTGTAATTTGTATTTTAATTAAAGCAAAGCATGTATTTTGTCCAGCTCTGCACCTACTTTATTGTGTTGTGAATCAGAATCAGAATATTTGTCGAAAATTGTAATATTTTGTTACATAAAATACACTTAATTTCCAGGTTTACCATATAAGATTTTTTTTAATAGACTCATATTATTCAAGGGTATGTAATATCAAAAACTATTTTTTAATAAACTTTTGTTATATACTACTTTTATTTAAACCTGATATAAAGAAAAATTATTTCCATATAGAAAGACCTGGATAACACTTTGCCCGACCCGGGAATCGAACGCTTGCAACTACTAGACCAATGAGCCAGTAAAGACAAACATGTATTTGAAAAAACATTACCCTCCTGGGGCAGTCTGGGTAAAACTATAATTTATGGTATCTTTTCAAAAAGGGATTTCGCTGAGTACATGAATTGCTTAAATAGATAGCTTGAATTCTCATCCGTGCTACAGGCTATTCAATTTAATATTAAATCTGAGGAATCAATTTGTGAAGTCAAAATTGACCTAACCTGACTCTTTACTTTACGATTTTTATCGATAGCGACAAAAATCCTTTAAAAATGAACAGCGCTATTGATAAGTATAAATATAGTTAGGACCACGGAGTAAATACAAAGAGGAGATGTTGTAATTCGATTTTCTTAAGAAACTGCGTGACATTTTGCGGGATGAGGGGGTGTTAGATCCCACCCACTTCTTTATTTTCCATCTACCGGTCTATAGCGAAACTACTCGCTCGTTCTGTCGATTTTACTTTGTAGTTATGTAACTATCTCACGCTAGATGTCACTAAGTGCAAGATGCAACAGGGTCGTACTTATAATTTTCGTACCAAGGAGTAAACTAGTGTTTAAAAAGTGTTTTTTTTTTTTATTAATTTTGCGAACCTTGATACGTATTTTTTTTAATGAAATACTGATATTATTATAAAAACAAATTAGAATAAAAAGGTTTTTGATGAATGACGAATGAAGATTATTAGGTTTATTTTTAAATGACTTATTTTGTTAAAAAGACTTATCAAGATTGTTTACAAATCTAGTAAATTTAGAAAAAAAAAAATACTTCCCGTTTACGTGACAATCCATTCGAAACCATTAATGTCAAATAAATAAGTAATACCAGACTAAAAAGCCGCATGACGCAAAAGAAGCTTCATAATTAACATGACTCTTTTGATATGGTCAAGTAGGTAAAACTAATTTCAGAGGCAGAATAAATAATAGACAAATTATAACGAAAACAAATTATTAGCACAATTCAATTTCCTGCAATAATAACTGATTTTTAAAAATAACTGATAATTACGGCCCTGTCTTTTTGTTATGTTTATGTTTGTTGTTCATAGATGACGATAGATGGCAGCCTGTTTAGAAAATTATATTAAAACAACAAAAATAATATTTTGGCGATTAAAGGATCTTTAGTAATGAATGTTGAACAAATTTCAGTACATATGATTATTAAAATATATTAATACTGAGCTCTACGTACCTAAATATTGTTAGTTCCAATGACACAAAGTGTCGCCATCTAATGTCGGGTAGAATTATATTCAGAAACGCCGACGCTAAGAGATTTTTCTAGAACTATTTTAATAAATTACGCAGAAAAATATTTACAAATGAAATGTGATGCCATTCATAGCATCAGAACGTCCATCGGAGTAGTATTTACAAGATAAATCACAACACTTCATTCTTTTTTTTTCTTCTAACGCGAATATGCTGTAAAATGGGAACGTTTACAAAGTTGTACCCAGGACGAACGCCAACAATACACTGACTAAGGCCACGCCTACATGATGACGTCAGGACCTAGTTGAGTCACAGTGCACAGTTGCTTAGGCTGTCTTCTCTTTGTATTTGCTCCGTGGTTAGGACTGTATAGTCAAAATGGAGACATTGCGTTTGTTTCGAGTATCCCGAGCCACTATCATTGTTTCTTTCTGTGATATGTCGTTTTTCAGTGTTGCGTAGAAAATAGTGATATGTCTCGGGCTCCTGCTTAATAAGATCAATCTAGTATTTTTCTTTATCTGAGGTCTATCCTATACCCAATATTAAAGAATCTTTCAGTTTATATGTGGCCACTTGGCCAGCTATACCTTGCTATTTGGCTTGCCAGGTCAAAATTTAGAAAAAAAAAAAGAACAAAGATGGCCGTTGGAAGCGCGTCATAAATACGTACTGACGTTGTTTATATTTGTGCAAAAATACATTACCTATTTAAGATTTACCATATCGAGATTTTGTGTATGTGTTGAATATAATGTAAGTGGATGATCCTGTACATTAGAAGTTGGATTACTATGTGTTAAGATTTGCATACGGAAAGATGTCAAACAACACTGTCGGCTCGTCGGGGCCTGCTCCCGGCAAAATACGTGGACCTGGAAGACCTCCAAAACGTACATGCACTTGGTGTGCTGAAAGTAAGACACCCCTGAAGTATGTACTGCCTACAGAAAACGGAAAGAAAGAGTTTTGTTCAGAAACGTGTTTGTCTGAATTCAGACAAGCTTACAGCAAAGGCGCCTGTCTCCACTGTGATAATGTTATTCGGGGTAATGCACCTTCGAGCAGCAAGAATTTTTGTTCCACATATTGCTTGAATAAACATCAAAAGAAAAATGAGAAGCGTACTTCATCCCCACAATCAGGTAATGGAGCGAATGGTTCAGAAAACCATGCAAATAATAATTCTACAGGTTCCTATTATGATATATATCAAGCTTTTGACTGGAATGAATACATGAAAGATACTAGCAGTGTGGCAGCAGCTCAAGAGTGTTTCAAACAAGCACCTTTGCCTCCAGTGAATGACTTTAAAGTTGGTATGAAATTAGAGGCTCTTGATCCACGTAACTTAACATCAACATGTATTGCAACAGTTGTTGGAGTCCTGGGCCCTCGATTAAGGCTAAGGCTTGATGGGAGTGACAACAAAAATGATTTCTGGCGTCTTGTAGATGCTGGTGACATTCACCCTATTGGCCATTGTGAAAAAAATGATGGAATGTTGCAGCCACCACTTGGTTTTCGTATGAATGCAAGTAGCTGGCCCATGTTTCTGCTCAAAACTCTAAATGGTGCAGAAATGGCTCCAGCTAAAGTTTTCCAACCTGAACCACCAACTCCAAAGTCAAATGTGTTTGTTGTCGGTCAAAAATTAGAAGCAGTAGATAAGAAAAACCCACAGTTAATATGTTGTGCTACTGTTGGTGCAGTGAAAAATGATCAAATACATGTAACATTTGATGGATGGAGGGGTGCATTTGACTATTGGTGTAGATATGATTCAAGAGACATATTCCCAGTTGGTTGGTGTGCTAGAGCTGGCCACCCTTTACAACCTCCTGGGCAGAAAAGTGCTACTACTCCATCAAGGTAAAGTATAAATATATAAATAAAATTATGCTCTATAAGACTAGGACAAAATATTAATATTAATAATGTATCAATGCAATTATTATAAACTAGCATCCGCCCGCGGCTTTGCCCGCGTGGTTTACGAACCGGTACATTTTCTCAGGATAAAAAGTAGCCTATGTGTTATTCCAGACTATAATCTATCTCCATGCCAAATTTCATCTGGATCGTTCAGCCGCTCTGATGTGAAAGAGTAACAAAGATGCATCCATCCATCCTCACAAACTTTCAAACTTATAATATTGGTAGGATATATCATCCCAGATTGCAAATTTCACACAATCTTATATAAAAAATTCTAGGGATGCAATTTTATTATTATATTTTCTTTTACCACCATATTATTTATAATTTTTATTTTTTTAAAAGCTATTCTTTTACAGATTTAAGCTACGACCAAGTGGTATGCCCAACCCAGCTTTACCAGAAGGTGGATCCACTGGTGCTGGGAACTCAAATAGCTCTGTAACACCTATACCAGTAGCCACAGTCTGTCTGCGAATTCGTAGCAGTTGTACAGGGGGCAGTAGTTCTTTACCAAATTCTGTCTCTGGCTCTGGACCTACTGGAGCAGCTGAAGCACTAGTCAAGGAGCTGCTAAGTGTTCATCCAGATCCCCAGAGGTTGACAAGGGCAATACTCACAGCATCAAGTAGCTATTCTAATATAAATAATGTACAGGTAATAATTCTTGTTATGGTATTATTAATATTAATTTTGTTTTGCTAACATAAGATAACATAACATAGCATCATGCCTGCATTCCTTGAAGGGTTAGGCAAAGGTGTTCTATTGTACATCTATATTTTGCTAATGCTTCCTATGTAATAGGCGAGCCTATTGCCATCTACCCGGCAAAGTTCCAGTCTCTGTGCTGCTACTGGGAATTTCCATACAGAAAAACCCAATAACACTGCCCAACCAACCTGGGAATTGATTGCAGGGCCTCACCCTCAGCAGTCGCAGTTGTGACTACTAGACCAACGAGGCAGTCAAACATTGATGGATGAATATCGATCTTCCTTATTGTGCCATTATTTAGCCACCCTTGTAGGCCTTTATTAACATACTAGCTTTTGCCCGCGACTTCGTATGCGTGGAATTTAGAATCTGATATTTGCCCGCTGTATAATGCAGCCTATATTTTAAGTTAGACCTCTAGCAATACTTCGGTGAAAACTGCATTCAATTCCATGCAGTAGTTTTTGCGTGATGCTTGTATAAACATACAGACAGACAAACATTCTAAAAACTGTTGTTTTGGCTTTTGTTGCTCTAATAAAGACCCCCCATATTAGTTTTTCTCCAATATCTATCATGTATAGACATCGGCCTGTTATAATTTTATGATATGTATAGATTAGACTTAAGCTGTTACTGTTATGTGCCTGATCCAATTAGTATTGGCACATACATATGGAATCTAATACAAATATTCAAATTTTCTCACACTTTTATGTTACTTGAGCTTAGTACATATATTTCAGTAATGTTTTGCTAAATTGCTATGATGAATTGGATAATGTTAATGGGATAAGAACTTGATCCAAACCCATAATGGAAAAAATACATACAATATTATAAGCCATAGATAGTACACCATAAATAATCTGGAATAGACGAAAAGGCCTTGATGATGATGATGGATGGAATATGATGACCCTCACTAAGGAAACTGAATAGATGCCATATCTAATTAAGGAAATGAAAGCGAGAAGAATGGTCTTATTAAATCTGGCTTTTAACTAGATGACTGAGTGCCAACAATACCCCGGTCAATCTACGAAGCCATCATGGTTCACTATATCTAATGATTGCGAGGGCATATTACCTTAATCACTACCCATTGTGATATAAGTTAGGCGATTGCAGCAAGTTTTATTGAGTGGAAAGACAGATATTGCTGCCCATTTCTCTTATTCGCCAATTTCAAATTCGCCTTCATAATCCCAAAAAAGAAGAGGTTAAACCTCTTGTATGCCAGATAAAAAATATTAATATTTACTGTATTATTACAGGTTTCATCAGGAACCAAAAATTACTCAGTGAAGGTACCATCCGAGCTGACAGTGGAAGAACTTAAGAATTGGCTCAAAGGAGTTTGTAGTGGGGTTGGGAGTTGTGTTGGGATGATAGAAATAGACACGGGCGAGGCGGCCGGTCGGCCTTGCACTCTCTGTGGCGAATCAACTTCGAATAATGTCACTTCAGGAGTTAAGAGGCCTAAGAGTGTAAGTATATGTTTATATTGTTATTTGAAGAGTCTGCTTTTGACTTACTTTCCATCTTCGATAAAATCGCCTCGCCTCCACGAGAGATGAAGCCCGAGTCCGGCTGACGCTTTCTGGTCAATCGGCTTGAATACCAGAATTGCTAATTGGGCAAACTTTCCATTACGGTATGAGTGCTTATGACGTAACAGCTTTTACTAACACAACAGAAAAAGAGTCTTACAAGCAGTGTAGTTCATGAGGTGGTATGATAATATCATAGACTTAGAATTTCGCTTACGCTAAAAGACCAACTAAGCGTGGAAAAGAAATATCATTTTAATATGAACACTACCCGAGAAAGAAAGAGACAGATGTCAATGTCAGTATGATACAATTTTATTTGAAGGATCGTTACCTATAGTTACCTTTGCTTTATTGTCAAATATATTTTATTAATTTATAAAATAATCGTGCAATTATTGGCGATAAGTGATATTTAGGCAGTCATAATGTCATGTTCTTTTGCCAACTGTAACGTGACATAGAGAAATAATCCAAATAATTACACGTTTCACAGGTAAATGTGATTTTTTCATCGTACGTTTTGCAACCATATTTTGTGTACGTACTAGTATCAATTCGCCGAGAAAACAAATTTTACCATAGAATATCAGATTTTCTTCCGAAACGTGGTAATATTTTGTAGATAAAACAAGAAATAAATAATATTTAGTGTAAATGTAGAAATGACTTCACGAATATCGATAAAAAGTCGATAGATTTTTATCTGATTATTAAATAATCGGGCTTAAGGGAACTAGCTATGGTAATATCATACATTACTTTATCATTATCAGTGCACAAAACTGTGATGTGGATAGCACAAGGTTAAATCTTTGTACTATACTTATCCGGTAATTTTGAAACTAGTATACCCTAAATAAGTTTTATCACTTAATTTTTTTGTGGGAACAGACAAAAAGTTAAATTTTGTAAACTAGTGTTTTTAGCTGATTATTAAATAATCGGGCCTAAGGGAACTAGCTATGGTAATATCATACATTACTTTATCATTACCAATGCACAAAACTGTGACTAGTGGATAGCACAAGGTTAAATCCTTGTACTTATACTATAACCAGACCCGAAGCAACTATCTGTATATCATACAAATATTTGTTCCGTGCGGGAATCGAACCCGCGGCACGAAGCTCAGCAGTCGATCTCTCAACCACTGCACCAACCGTGCCGTCAATACACTATACTATATTGACAATGCAAATACAAAAATCTATTTTCATCTTACATATGAGTCACTAACACATGCATATTATTTTTCGGTATCTCCTACAAGCTGTCATTGTTCATCTTTTACATTCTAAATCTATGGATAATATAAGATTGATTTGCTTGGTAACAGGAGGAGAGCGCGGGCGGCAGTGTGAACGGGTCGGGCGAGTGCTCTCACGGCAAGCTGGCGCGCGTGTCGCCGGAGCGGCCCGAGCCGGCGTCGTCCACGACGGGCGCGCCGCCGCCGCCGCCCGCCTTGGCCGCGCCGCCCGACTGGTCCGTGGAGGACGTTATCGGGTTCATCGCCGCCGCCGACCAGGCCCTCGCCGCACACGCCGACCTGTTCAGAAAGCATGTGAGTCTTCAAATAATACTTTAGCGTCACAGAAACGCCCTCTTACATCGCCCGTAGATAATTTGGTATAATCGTGGGTACGCATCCGTTGATTTTGTGATAGCGTTGTAGCATTGTCCCTTTGGATTGCTCATATGTGACTAATACTTCTTTTATAACTAATAACAAATAAAACGTCGGGAAACGTGTATTATACCTTATAGTTTTGATTAAGGCGATTGACACTAAAATACAGTAACAAAATAAATGTGTATCAGTCGCGAAAGTTTCCAAGCCTGCTACTAATAACCATACAATAATTTAATTATGAAATCACAAACATGCAGACAGATAGACTGCTGTGCACGTAGTCAATGGCGTGCAGTGCATACAGACAAAAAGACACAGCCTACCCTACATAACTCAGATAAATATTTATTATAAGATATTTGAGGTGGCAAATCACATACATCGGTATTTAATCGACAAGACGACGAACCAATACCAACATGCAGTAGGTATTAGTAAGGGCAAAAAATACCCATAACTGTAAGCTGCGGACTCCAAGTAGTTCATAATAATAAAATAATTATTTTAGTTACTAAACATTTTACCTATAACGAAATAAATTTCTGAAAATCGCGGTTTGTTGTTGCAGGACTATATTATTTAATAATTTTACTATGGAATTTTATTGATTTTGATCTTTTTTATTGTTACAGGAAATAGACGGCAAGGCGTTATTACTGTTAAATTCAGACATGATGATGAAGTACATGGGTTTAAAGTTAGGCCCAGCCTTAAAAATTTGTAATCTGGTATCAAAAATTAAGAATCGCCGACACTATAGCACCTAATTATAAAGGTATTCAACAATATTACAATAATTTGCTCTTAGAGTTTGAAACTATAAGTTTCCAAGTTTTGTTATTATTAAGTGTTTTCCTGCATTTTAGAAACTGAATTTTCTATTCAATATTAAAATTTGCTTTATTTTCATCTGAATCTCACCAAAAAATAATGGTATTTCTGTCTTTGTTATGTTAATGATTTAATTATTGCAATGGTTTTAATAATTATTGACAGAATAAGTTTAATGCTAAGTACAGATGCATAAAGGTGCCGTTACACGGATAATTTATACAGCTACTATATCACCTGGAGACATTTGCCAAACTGCATGGTTTAAGCGACCTTCTATAGTTGCCGTATGTAGCTTAAATGTCGTAACGATTTTATAATGGCCGCTATTAAAAGCACTTTATTGACATCAAATCGGTTTTGATATTGTTCATTACGGTTTGGTTGCTGTAGTTGCTGCATATTCACAAGCTAACATGATAATATTTGATTGTAATGGTAATGAAAGTGCTATTGTCGATCTTAATTTATGTATGATCCGTATGAGAAAAGTTGAAGATGCCAATTTGCCAACGTTCTTTGGCTCGGTCTGTGTATCACCGCGCGTAAACATTTTAGGTAGATACAGTGGGTCATTCGTAATCAATATATAGTTAAAGGTATTTGCTCACTAGGACATGAAGAATAAATAGGAGACGAAGCGTTTCAGAAAAAAAAAAATACGGTCACGCATTAATCAGCGAAACTAAACACAACGGACAATGGACTTATAAATCATCTGCATAAGGTAGATTTTTATTTGTTTTCGAAACAAGCCGGTCTGGCACGGCCGGTGCGAGGACGGTCTAGTGGGCGTTGCTTCATACAATGCAAGTAATATTTGTTTGCTCGATACGCTCATCAATTACGGTCATAGTGGGCAGAAACATTATGCTTAATATTATGCTTAGTCGATAATGGTAATTTTCAGACTGAAATTGCTCTTATTGTTCAATGTTAAAAACATGTAATATTAAACTGATAACATTTTTTTGTTCACTGTACATGCTTATCATACTATTGTTTTATTGTTTGACCACTGCTGTATTTCCTATTATTTCTTGTAAAATAATAACTTTGGTTAAATAATTGGATAAGCATATTTGACCGAGATGATTTTTTTTTTAAACGACTCAGTTTGTCTACAGCCATATAACACGCGTGATGGTAAGCGGATATCGTAACCTGTGGAGGCTGATTTTAATAAGGTACTGAACTAAAATCAAATATAAAAAGAAATAAACTCGTACATGTATTATAAACATAGTAAAACACGTTTATCGAAGTGTAACAACAAGTGTGTAAGCTGTAGGGTGTAGCGCAACTCCCTCAATAGTAGTCGGTTATTAGCTTTCTAACTAAACCTTCAGCGATGTATCAGTTTAGTAGCATACTGGCATGGCATAGGTGCATGTAGCAGATTTAAGCAATCCGAACTTCGCCTCGCTTTCCACCGAACGTGTTCGGTGCTCCGATTGGTCCGTTTCGTGCTCTGCACCAATCGGAGCGACGAACGCATTCGATGCGTTAAATCGAGTTTGTCAAAAGAAACTTACACTAGGGCCTCAGGCCATTTTGGTAGACAATACGATAGCGAGTTTCATTTCAGTTACCTGTTTGAATTTTCAAGCCATGTTTATAAGTTGTATCTGCCGAATTGTTAAGACGAAAGGCACACTCACCTTCGTGTATATATTACTATTAGTGTGGATTGGTGGAGGTTCAGATGCTCGGTTGATGTTAATTTTTTCTTTGTTCAGAATTGTACCAAATTCAAATGTGCACTGTTTATCAAGCACGTTATATATTTCAGACTGTGGTCTCGTGTAAAAAATGTTAGCAAATAATTGAATGACTGTACATCGATAGGTTTAACTACAAACCTTCTATTAGTGTATGTGAGTAATTTTGTAATCTATGCAGAACTAGAATACTACCTATTATTGGTTATAATGGTTAAAATATTTATTTGCGATAATGTTAATGAAGCAATGTAAAATATGCTGTTATTTTTCAGGCTATCATAATTTACAGTTCAATTAGATCGTTTTCTGCTAAAGAGTGCCTGAACTCGTATCGTTAGAAATAAAATTATTATAGACTTTAAAATTATACCTACCAATCATTGAAACAGAATAAACATTGTGGTTTTTAGGCATTTTTTAAATGATATTTGTCTAATATTAGGAATCTACATTGTAGATATATTTACATTTTGTCGCAGTTAACTTGCCTATTAACCCAGGTGATTAATAGGCAAGTTGACTGCGACAAAATGCAAAGATCACCCGATTCAAAAGCACACGCAGCGCCATCATCACCCAAAATAAATATATATATCTAAACTTAGGCTAAGATAGCCACATTAGTGCCTTTCATGCATCACTATCTAATATTTCAAGTCAAAATCAAGAGAGTTATCAGTCAAGCCTAAAGAACAGTTTCAGCATGCATGTCGAGCAGCAACCTGAACAAAGTCTATACAATATTCATTCATATTGGTAGATTAATTCAGTTATAATATTATATATTTACAATTACGTATTTTTTATGCAAATGACTGCACATTTGCAACCCGTTCGATAGTCATTGTTTTTATTTATTAACGTAATAAACCGGCTAGGCATCTCGTTGATATGATACCTATGAATAAATAATAATTTATTATATCGTATTTTTCTAGAATTAACGTCTAAAGTGATAAAATCTGTAAAAATACACAACATTGAAAGACACTGATGGTTCTATACACACACTGTTTAATACTTTTATTTTCTGTAAACATAATCCCGCAAGTTTATTTTGTCAATGAATCTACTGTATCTACCTAATTGATGTCTGCTGTTAGCTCGAATTTCACGAAGTACATTATTTTTATTAATAGTTAATATAATTATGTCAATAAATATGTAGATGCAGTTAACATTAGAATAATACCTCTTCCTAAATATGTTTTCTTGTAATATTAAACAAACGGTTTAGTCATGTATATAAGTATTTCACAGAGTAAAATTGCATTTAATGTAGTTAGAGCTCATCTTGCATATTATTCCATTAAATTCTTAAAATTGTTATTATCTGGCTGTACTATTTAGGTATTAAATTAATTGTATATAAATATCGGCTAGTCGTGCGTCAAAATATTGCCTGATCGCTGTAAGTACATAAAATCTAATAACAAACTTTCAAATTCAATCCATGTACAGAAATTTTATTGTAGATTAGGTCTTAGTGCCTTTCAATAATTAGGAGTACTTAAAATAGTCTCATCCCATAAGATATGTATCATGATTTAAGAGAAATTAGCGCTCAATGACACCAATAGAAGCTGTGATGTTATATGGCGATATAGTGTTATTAATATCGTCTTCCACAAAAATATTGTACTGAACTCTATTTAAACTTCAATCTGATATTGTGTTACTTTTAATAGATTGTTCCTTATGAGAATATGCGTCGACAGGGGAGTTAGGTTGGGAAGTATTTTATTAATAAAGCTATATATGGTATTTAATTAGTTTTGCCATTTTCAAGCGTTTTATAATGTTAAAACATTTCATCATGTGATATTTCAATGTTATCTGTTAAAGTAATAAATAATAATATTAAAATATTGATATGTTGCTATAATAATTACGTGATGTATATTTAAGTTCACATGACATGATATAATAACTAAATAGTTATTTAATTTTCATATTTTGTTAATGTAAATATTTCGTAATAAATAATTTTATTTTAAGAGGGTGTGATCCACTGGCGGCATATGATTATTGTGAAAATACTGAACTATAAATGTTTTATTTCATTATTAATGGCATACAACAAGATCCTTATATTAGATTATTATTAGATATTTTGTTTCAAATAACGCATTTCCAATAATCTACATAATTGGATATATTTATCTGTTATGTAAGTAATCAATTGGGTGATTGGTTATTTGACTTATACTTTTGAAGGCGCGATATTGGGTTAAAACCCACTGCTACGTATTATTTCCCATGTCCTCTGTCCTAAATTCTTTAGTTAAAGAGATATTACTAGTGAACATTATTTTCCAAGCAAACGAAATAACATCTAATATTATGGCTAAGGCAGAAAAAACAGTAATTAAAAGAAAAATTAAAAACTACCCTAAACGAATGGTCGTCAAAGTATTCCTCCACATCACTGTCAACTGGTAATGGTGCCAGAAGGTTGGTAGCATTAACACGTTGAATGGTAATGCTTGTTCTTTAACAAAAGAACAGGCCCTCGCAGACAAACACAGGTCATGAGAACACACACAGTGTCGACTAAGTGTTCTGCAATGTCTCTAAAAACGAGACATGCATTTGGACCCCATAAGCCGATCGTTCGCGTTTCGACGCCAAAACGCCAAATGAATTACTGGCTATTATATTCGTACCGTTTGATTGTATCCGCTGCTGCAGTGGCACCGCCTGCGCAAGTAGGAAGATGGGAAGGGGCAAGAGTGTCGACACAGGCTGCATCATACCAGAAGCCTTCCCAGCTTCCATGGCAATAACGACAAACCGTCTGGTCTCTTGCCATCCACACGGGCCAGTCCATTGGATACTAAAACAGCTGGCACGCCGGTGACAAGGGCGTGACGGATAATGACATTAATATTAGTGTGCCGCGCTATGCGACCTGCACTTCTACCTACTTCTACCAACAAAGACAGGTCATGGTATCCGAAGCAGTCGACAAATTCAGCACAGTGAAGACATTAAGAAAATAAAAATTTGAGAACAAAACTTTTTTTCCTTATAATTCAACCTATGAGATGATCTTGTCTCAAAATGAGTAATTGATGATATCGTCCCTGTTTAATAATAAATCAATATAAAAATAATGTTTCCTTTCTTGTTTTTGAAACAAAAGACGGCCGTATTTCGAAAGTCTAAATGTTAGTTCGTTAATTTTCGCTTTACGGGGACGATATGACGATTGAAACCAGGCGGTTCAATCTTAATACAAAAAACCGTGGAAGTCAGTGGTTACAATAATACTAAATTACGAAGTACACGATAGTCTTTCAGCGAACAAGTTGAATGATGTTTTTTTTATTTTGTCGGATTATAGCGTGGATATTTTCTAACTATTGATAATAGATGGCAGCTCTGCACTAATGTTCATTATAATTCCAAGAGATGGCACTAAACAAAACCGAACATTAATTATTTTGTGTCTGATTGCTACTAAAATAGTGGTTTTCTTATAATTTGTAATAATAATTATTCATCAATTTTAAAAATTTTATTCGTACAAATCTGTTAGTAAGACATTTTATTGAATTTAGGAAATAAAAAAATAATTTAAAAATGTTTAACAAATATCTATCATAATTTTATTCCGGTAGAATGAAGTGATAGTAGATTTGCATTGGTGGTCTATTTATCAATAAACTGGTAGCCCCGAATGCAAATGTCTGCTGATGACTGACGCTTGCGCCGGTTTCATGCGATATTTTTGTAATCTTTCTGTTTTTCGTTGTGCATTTGTCGTTGAGTTGAGCTAAAGTTCCTCCGGCTAATCCATAATTGTGATCAGAAAGAATTTTGTGTGTTTTTATACCAAAACTGAGACAGGACTCTAATATAGTGTTGTGTTTGAGATAGAACTCCTTTAGTGCATCTGTTTTATTGCACATTGCACTATGTCTTCTGACAAGCACTGCTGTGTTCCAGGGTGCAAGGAGAGTGGAGGTAAGTCAGAGTTAGTTTTACTTGCTTGTTGAAAGTACAAACTGCTTATTATTGCACAAAGCATGCCATGCATTAACTGCCAGTCAACCTTACATATAGTAATCTGTTAGTCAATCTATATAGGTACTCCATTCAAATATTATTCTAAATGCGAAATTGAGTTTGTTGTGAAATTTGGTACAGTCTAAGCTTGAATCCCAAAAAAGGTTAAAGTAAAATTGGGAGAGGGCACTGACTTCTGTAACAAAGGTATTACCTAGCTCAGAAATCAGGGACTTTTTAGGGAAATTTTAAAAAAGTTTTGTGAATACATTTATACATACATACATTTATCATAAACGAAGTCACGGGCAAAAGCTAGTTTCCGTATAATAATTTTAAAAAGTACTTGGTGATTCATTGCTTTTGTAGTCTATGAATTCAACACTCTAAAGGGAACTCATGTAAATTATAGTGTACTAGCAAGCGACTTCGCCCGCATGAATGTTGGAATATTCAAAGTAAAAAAAGTACCCTATTTCCTTCTCCTAGGTCTAATCTATCTCTGTACCAAATTTCATCAAAATCGGTTAAGTGGTTTTAAAGTGAAGACTTAACAGACAGACAGAGTTACTTTCCCCTTTATAATATTAAAGTATGGATTATTTATGATACAAACCACTGCAGCTGAACTTGGTCAATGGGGGCAAAAAACTGTCAGATTGTTATTTTTGGTCAAGTCATACTGATACTTTATCATTTGCACCCATCAGCCCAAAGTACATTGTAGCAAAGCTGTTAGCCTAACTATTGTTCAAAGAGGATAATAATATATATATCTTGACAGTAAAACCTAAATTAGTGTTTGTAAACTAGACTTAGTTATTTTCCAATTTTTAGGACTTCATTATTGGTTTTAGGTATGTGTCGAGTGCTCCATGGATTCCCACACCCTGAGAAAGATAGAGAACGTTTCAACACATGGCTTTATGCAATCGGAAGTGATATCTTGGGCTTGGAAAATCAGCGCATATTTAAGTACCGTCGTGTGTGTCACTCACACTTTGAAGATAAATATCTATGTCGTAACAACAAAATCAGCAACATTGCCATTCCAACATTAAATATGCCAGGTTTGTATAAATTATCATGTACATAAAGGAATATACTCCACTGTGCTGTAGGTATTCCTTTTTTATTTAGGTTGATACTGTAGTAATTTGTAGCATTATTGAGATAAGTGTTCTTTCTTTCATTTTGTACTGGAAATGTAAATAAATATTATTATTATTATTATTTCAGCACCATTGTCACTCAAGAGATTTACATCTGTTAAAAGAAAGTCATTACAACAAATTCTGGAGTTGCCATCAACATCATCAGGTACCTACTTATACTCTTTAATTTGCTAAAATTTGTAAAAAACATACATTTAAAATTTTAACATGAAATTAATCATGATGTATTTTTCTTCCAGATCCCACTTCAAATATTGAATATCTGCCACCACATACATCAATGAATGTTGGAAAGGATGTAATACAAAAAGAAAATATTGGTAAGCCTTTTTTATTTCTAATTTAAGCTTTATTTAGATTTTTGCTGATTTATTATTTCACTGCATTATGTGGTTCTACTGTATGAGATTTGATCTTTTAAGAAACCTGAATAAGTGTAATAAAATACAAAGACCTTAACAACTTTTAGCATAGAAAACATCATAATAATAATATTCTTTTATAAATAATAAAATTCCTTTGTTTGTTTGTTTCGCAACAATTATTTTAAACTGTTAAAATACTGTTCACTTGTTAGCCTTACACTATAGGTACTATATGATTAAAATATTGTTTATTAAAAATAAATATTATAGTATTGTGTATTAAAATATTGTTAGCTTGAATGTTAAAATGAAATGAACTCATATTTCAGATCCAGCCACTCCAGTTGATGAGCCTATTATCATGCCATTTGTACATCCTCCAATTCCCAAGAAAAATAATAAACAAAGTCTTGGTAAGTTTATCTGTGAAAATCTGTAATTGGCAAAATTTGCAACCTATCCAATTTGTAACTGTTAGTTTTCCTTCCACTACATAAATAAAAAGTTTATTTTGTTTTGGATCTTTTAAGTAGTTTGATTCTTAATAGTAAGTCACAGTTGACTTTTTCTGAATTTACTATTAAAGAATGTTATCAAAAAGAGGTGAAATAATTAACAAGTTTCTATTTTCCAGGAAAGAAGAAAGTAGTCAAGACAATTAACAAAAAAGTATTCCTTACAAATGTGGAAAAAGAATTGCACCAAAAACTTATGGCTGCAAGAATAAAAATCAGCAAAATAAAAAATAAAGCAAAAAAACAGGCAGCTAACTTAAAAACAGTAAAAAAATTGGTATCTAGTCCTGCAGTCTTAGATACTCTCGAAAATTGCACAACTACTGCTAAATTATTAATGCAAATGCAATGGCGGGAAGACCGAAAAAAGGAAAAAGGACGACGTTTTACTTTACAGGAAAAAATTGCTGCTTTATCAGTATTCAAGCAAAGTCCCAAAGGATATAGATTTCTTAGGAAGATTTTTATTTTGCCTGCTCAGCAAACACTCATTAAATTAATCCAAATGAGTAATCTTAAGCCTGGGATTAACAAAAACATTTTCTCTCAACTGAAAACCAAAGCTGACCTTATGAAAATAGAAGAAAAGTTGTGTGTACTACTGTTTGACGAAGTCTCACTGAAAACTAATATCACATACCAGGAGAGAAAAGATAAAATAACAGGTCTTGTCGACAATGGGCAAGAAAGAAAGGGTGACTTTGCTGATCATGCCCAAGTTTTTATGGTGCGTGGTTTAATTTATAATTATAAACAGGCAGTTTCCTACACATTTGCATCAAGTGCAACCAAGGGACCTGAGCTGGCGAAACAAATTAAAGAAGTTATAACAGGCTTGCAAGAAGCAGGGTTGATAGTGGTTGCTTCAGTATGTGACCAGGGAACCAACAATAGACAGGCTCTCAAACTGTTGGTTAATGAGACTAGAGGACTCTATTTGAGAAAAGGAGAGGAACCGAAAAATAATATTATTGTAATAAATAGCCAAGAAATAATACCTCTCTATGACCCTCCACACCTTCTCAAAGGAATTAGAAATAACCTCCTAAATAAAAATTTAGAATACACCATAGAAGGTGTTACAAGAACCGCAAAATGGTCTCATTTAAAATTACTTTATGATGAAAACCCAGGTTACAAGGGCATTAGATTAATCCCAAAATTAACGGAAAATCACGTCAACCCTGAAAAACTCAACAAAATGAAAGTAAAATTCGCCTCACAAATATTTAGCTGTACAGTGGCATCTAACATGGGATATCTAGCAGGTAATGTGTTTATTTTATATTATGATTATCATCATCTGCCTAGCCTTTTCCAAACTATGTTAGGGTTGGCTTCCAGTAAAACCGGATGCAGCTGAACACCAGTATTTTACATGAAGTGACTGCCTATCTGACCTACACAATCCAGTTACTGGGTATTACCTTACCCCTTGGTAAATCTAGTTTTCAGACTTTCGGGCTTATATTATCTAAAATTATACATTTGAATTAGCAAAGTGGACTTATATTAACAGTAATTCGTATTTTCCTACTATACTCAATCACCTTAGATGATTGAATAGAGAAAACAATCATAAGTAATGTTGTTAAACACTGTAAAATGTATTTATAAAATGAATGTAATAATTTTTTTATATGCATATTTATATAAAAAGAGGGTGTACTATAGATACAATATGCCTTTAAATCAAATAATATAACATTCCTGAATGCCATTGCCCATGGTTATGTTTAAGTGGGGGAAAAGGATAATTATCATTTCTATATTGATTATGACCACATTATGACACATGAACTTTGCTATATTGCACTGTATACTGTTGAGAGTTATTATTACCCCAAAATTTGTTCTTTATGTTTTATACTGGGCTTGATAATCACTTAAAATATCAAATACAACAAAACCCATCCTGAGTAATAAGTTTGCTGGGATTCATTTAATGAGTACTGTTATTTAATGTTTTTTATGTTTTTTTCAGATAAGAACATCCTTCCTACAGAGTGCAAGGAAACTGCGGACCTGCTGCTTTTTATGGATAAAATATTTGACTCGGTGAATGGAAGCCAAATGAAAAATAAAAACGCCAAACCCCTACTTGGCCCAGCAACGCCAAACTCTGTCCACTATAAAACGTGGATGGAGGGCATAAAAATATTTAATTCGATGAAATTTATTACTGTAGCTGGTAAAAAAGAAACTGTTCCCTCTGTAACCAATTGGGTGTGGACACTGAATGGCATACAAATTTTGTTAAAAAAGTTAAAAGACGATTTTAACGTGTCGTCAGTATGGTTGCGGCACCTTAATCAGGACCCCTTGGAAAATTTCTTTGGCGCAGTGAGAAGCCAAGGGTGTCGCAACACTAACCCCACCTGTGATCAGTTTGAGTCTGCTTTCGCCACACTGTTAATAAATAATTTAAGTAGTGTCCACACCCGCGGTAACTGCGAAGGAGACTTTTGTGATGCATTGCACTCACTCATCATCAACGAAAATGCGAAAGCAACGTCGACCTGCTCCTCATTCGATTTTGCCACAATATTCGATTTTAATTTTACCCCACTAGAGGTAAAAGAAAGGGATCCCCGTATTATTGCTCCAATACAATATATGAGCGGATATTTCTTAAAAAAAACGAAATCCCAAATTTTTAAAGCTTGCATTGATTGCACTAATGATTTATCATCACAAAATGAAATAGAATATATTAAATATAGAGAATACGCAGGTCGACGATGGCTTTGCACTCCCAGCAAAGAATTAGTCCAATTAATTTCAAATATGCAAGATATAATAAATGAAATTATGAAAGATAACATCGAAAAATGTAATTTAAAAGAAATAATCAAAACAGCAATAATTATATTTGTTGATTTTCAATTTATAAAATGTAAAATACATAAAGAGAAGCTAATAGACTATTTGATTCGAATTGTCATTCGTTGTATAATATTTAATTATTGTAAAAATATTAATAAAATATTAGCTGGGAGAAGACAGGTTGATGATGATGACGATAGTCTACAAATAAAGGCTAAGAAATTAAATAAGTGCTATAAAAGACACAAATAAACTTGTATTGATTAATAAAATGTTTCATTTATAAATCCTTATAAAACATTCAATTATGGTACCTAGTAACTATATAATTATATGCATACGTACGCGTATGGTGTATCTAAACAGGTATAGCTATGGTTATAGATAGGATGAATAAAGATTCTAACTAGTGATAACAGATGGCGTTGGGGGCGACTCGTAAGTAGTTACCCATTTTACGGCCGAAGATTGGTCTCTATTTCAGTATATTATAACGTACTCTGTGATTGAAACCATAGACTTAGAATTCCTGAAACAGAGTCACTATATCTCAAGTTGACAGCCACTATATATGTTTTTAGTTTCTCCGAAAACAGGACACAAAACTATAGTTTGAATGACTAATCAACCTGTATAGTATTTACTAAATTCAAATAGATATCATAATTATAAATAAAAACCGCCTTCAAAAAACTCAAAAACAAAACAAACTAAAAAGCAAAAAATAAATATTTTATTATGACTATTTATTAGTTGAAGAATATTGAAGTCGGTGCCAAGTAAAACATGCATTGATAAACCGACACGATTGGCGAAATCACGGAGTAAATACAAAGAGGAGATGTTGTAATTAGATTTCCCTATGAAATATTGCGTGACATTTTGCGGTCTATAGCGAAACTACTCGCTCGTTCTGTCGATTTTACTTTGTAGTTACATAACTATCTGACGCTAGATGTCACTAAGTGCACGATGCAACAGGGTCGTACTCCTAAGATAGAGAATTACTAGTACTCAGAATTTTCGTACCAAGGAGTAAACTGTTTTTTTTTTAAATTAATTTTGCAAACCATCTTGATACGTATTTTTTTATTGAAATTGTGAAATTATTATGAAAAAATAAAATGTTAGAATAAAAAGATTTTTGATGAATGACGAATGAAGATTATTAGTTTTTCTCTTATTTTTAAATGACTTACTTTTTTGCTTTTTAGTTAGTTTTGTTTTTGAGTTTTTTGAAGGCGGTTTTATTTATTTTTTTGTTAATAAATTTAATTATTTTACGATTTTTGAGTGATGGGTGGACCTAGTAAGGACGCTTCTCTTGAAAAACTTTACAAAGGTCAAATGTATGTTGCCCCAAGTCGAGTGAAAACCTTAGTATTGCACTTTGTGATTTAAAACCAAATAAATTACTTTGCCGATCATTTGATAAAAAGACATTACGAGAAATAGAAAGATTAAGACGACGATTGTAACTAATACAGTGATAGTCTTGCCGTTTATCGGTTTAAAATGAGCCCAAACTCGAGGGGTTTACTAGTAGCTACTGACGAGTTCTACTATCTATCTTCTGGCTCCATCAGCAGACATTACGTCGTATACTAAATCCCGTATATTACATACGGGACTCGTCAAAATATATCAAGTGATCCCAAACTCTGAAGTTTCATTCCCTAAGTCCTTACCGTTGAGGAGTACTTTGACATCCATCATCAGCTCAGCATCATGAAATAATGATTTTCAGACGCCAGCACCTGAGTTATTAAGAAAAAAAAGCTCAAACGCGCTATTCGTCCTACGATATTTGAGGGTATCCCTCGATTTCCCTAGAATCCCATCATCAGATCCTGACTTGGCGACAATAGGATCAACTTGGGAGCATACGCTTTCAAACAAAAAAGGAATTCTTAAAATCGGTCCGTAATTGACGGAATAATCGGGTAACAAATATTTAAAAAAAAAACAGTCGAATTGAGAACCTCCTCCTTTTTTGAAGTCGGTTGGAAAAGAAACATGATTTTACTACATAAAATTATTATTTTAATAATGTAGAATTATAATATTATTATGTGTGTATGTACATAGGAATAATTGGAAACAGATATGTATAAATTTAATAAAATTGCAAAAGTGATAAATTAATGGTTTTAATATAGTAAATACTATATCTACATTCATCTAAGATAAAGAATTACTATTCTTTGTCTTAGACATTCATGCATCGTTTCATACATGACTTGGTTATAAGTACTGCGTACGTGACCTTTTTAAAGGACATCACCAAAAGCGATCCGTATGTCCTTTTTAAGGCGTCCCAACAAAAGTTTTCTGATTGTTGAAAGCACCCAGTGTTCCCATTATAACTGAGCACAAGTCTTGTCAAATATTTCGTAGCAAACTAAAAGTTGGTGTTTATACAACACTATCTAAGCAGTGCAGGTGTAATTACTAAATTTACGAACAAGAAGAAATCCTATGCAAATATATTTTGAGTGGAATGAAATAAGTATAATGTCAAGTGTCTTTGTTTTCTTTTTTCTCTATTGACTATCTCTTTCATTTCTTGCATGATGTCAGGGACGTGTTTTTTGTTTCGAATTATATGTTTTTTTCGAATGATTTGAAGATTATTAAAATATATATATATATAATAATAATAAGTATTTAGGATATTTTTCAGAGCACTCGCATAGATCATAGTAAGATAAAAGAAGAACTAACAAATAAGTATACAGAAAGACTAAATAGAATACTAAAAACAGAATTACCAGCACGAAACACAACGAAAGCTATTAATGCTTATGCAGTTCCAATACTCACATATGCATTTGGTATCATTAAATGGACAACAACAGATTTAGATAAACTCAACAGAATTACAAGAACAACATGCTATAAACAACATGTACATCATATACACTCAGCGACGGAAAGATTTAATCTTAAGCGTAAATTTGGTGGTAGAGGTTGGATAGATATAAAGAATTTACCCAGTAAACAGTTACACAACTTACGAACATATATGCTCAATAAAGTAAGAGGCAGTCCCATTCACGCAGCCCTTACGAATATTTCATCATCAGGAACCTCACTTAAACAATATTAGCTTTAACCCATTAGAAAACTATTCAACAGATGAAAATAAGATTGCTAATTGGAAACAAAAATCGCTACATGGGTAATACCCCAACCTGATTCAACAGGAACATATAGATAAGGAAGCATCTACTGCATGGCTTTGTAAAGGCAATATATATAAAGAAACAGAGGGATTTATTGTGGCTATCCAAGATCAGATAATTAAAACTAAAAATTACCAAAAGTACATAATGAAGGATACGAATGTAGTCTCAGACAGATGTAGATTATGTTACACTCAACAAGAAACAATAGATCATAATATAGGAGGCTGTCCATTCTTAGCAAATAAACAATATACAGATAGACATAATAACGTAGCAAAACAAATACATTTACAGCTAGCTAAAAAATATAAATTAATAGATAAATTAGAACCATACTACAAATATAAACCAAAAACTGTACTAAATAACGAAATAGCAAAATTATATTGGGATAAGGATATAGTTACGATAAGACGACACAGAACAATAGACCACATATAACACTCATATTAAAACAACAAAAAATAACAAATCTAATAGATTATCAGTACCAAATTCAGAAAATTTAAAGAAAAAATATAGTACAAAAATACAAAAATATATACCATTAGCGGATGAAATACGCCAAATGTGGCAACAAAACACGGTTAAAATCATAGACTTAGAATTCCGCTTATTAAAATAGTACCAGTAATAATTTCATCTACAGGACTCTTCTCTATCTTAGGACTCATACCGAAATCACTTAACACATCGATAAAAGAATTATACATACATAAAACAATATACATACCACTTCAAAAATCTGTAATCATAGACTCATGCTCCATAGTCCGGCGATTCCTGACATCAACTACACAAACACCCGCCTCTTTAGGAAACGAACCATCCCACTTGGTATAAACCCGTGATTGGTTCGTCAATACGACCAGCTTTTAAGCTGAGATTCCAAAAGGATATGTAAACATAATAATAATAATTTGTTTCTTCTGCCAATATTATAAATAAAATTTAATAATAAATTCATTTCAATTTCAACTAGTAATACTGGTAATATATGTAATACTATTATAATAACTAAATAAATAGGTAATAATAAACTATAGAAAACATAGAAATATATCTATGATAGAAAAGATAACAAAAAAAAAATAACGTCTAATACGAACAAAAGCATGACATATGTCATAGGGAATTGAAAAAGTAAAAGTCAGGAAATTACAATAAAGGAGATGACAAAATGTTGACGAGAGCAGCTGCGAAACAACGTGCACGCCTACAACCCCGGAGTCGTCGCTCAGCCCCGCCTCGCCGCCGCTGGACTTCGGATCACCAGTGACACCGGCGGCTGCAGTTGCGTCGAGCTCGAGCGACGAGTATTTCTGTCCGCCGACGTCGCCAACACCTGTTCGTCGGCGGGGGATACGCCGGCCACGGACGGGCTTGGGATCCAGGGGCCAACTGGCCCTGACCAGGGTCCCCGCTGCCGGTGGTTTTGTGCAGCGCATGAAATGGACTCAATCAATCAATGAGAACGTCATGCGCGTATATTACGGGTCTACAGAGGGGGGAACTAACCTCACTGCGTACCGTTATGAAATTCTCAGTTGTCATCAAAGTTCGGTGTACAACTGAAGCCAGTTAGTCACTGTCAATGAAAAAGATAGCCAATAGCCCTGCAGGTGCGGGTTATCCAACGCAATCACAGATTGGATGACGCCGCACTTGATAGGCTGCGCTCAGAAGTGCTGAATGACCTTATGGTCCCCGTTCTATCATAGACCGCGGAACCATCGCCAGCCTTAGGTGAAGCTCCAACGCGGTCTAATCACGACGATGAGGATGAGGAAGATAGGGTTATTACAGTAAGTAGTCAGTACAATGACCGAATGGGGAGTGCTCTGGAAGATGCGATCCGGGAATTTAGATTCTCTCCCGTTGAACTTAGACCACGACTACCACGCTTGCCTATGCACAAAAAGAATAGGGAGCCTGGTGTGTGTTCTGGATTCGCTTTTGGATAAGTATTTTGAAAACAGCGAAGATCTCTTTGATACACACTCAATCATGTATTGCTCGGCTGTTACTGCATGTCGTGTGGCTAATGTCAAATTCCCTGACTGTGACAGAACCACACGACCAAAATCCGCCATCCCAGCCTGGCAATGCAGGATTGAGCGTCGTATCGAGGGGGCCAGAGTACTCATCGGCAAACTATCTTGCTTCGGGGAGGGTAATACCAGACCAAGGGTGATGCGCTTTGAGGCGCGCATTTATGGGGACTGGAGTAAGTCCTCATGAATAAATGTCGCGCGTCACAGAGCGCATCGACTACCTGAAGCAAAAAATTTGTGCATAGGCAGGCCGTATTCGTCGGTATAAACGACGGGTGGAGCGTTATACCCAGAATCGTATGTTCCAGAGCGACCAAAGGTGGGTATACAGATCTTGGGAACGACCTGAACAATGTGTGTCGGACGGGCGCCGACCGGATGATAATAACTCAAGTACGTTTTAGCGCAGCATGTGGTCAACGCCCGTCTACCACGAAGAAAGTGACTGGATACGTGATGTTGAACGGGAGTGTGAAATAATACCAGAAATGAAGGAGGTCAACATCACCTCCTCCGATGTAGCCAGTGCAGTCCGTCCGATGTCGAATTGGAAATCACCAGGGCCGGACGGACTGCACAATTTTTGGTTAAAATGGCTGCAGAGTTCACATACCCGTTTAGCATCGCAGTTCTAGTCGGCTTTAGAAGCTGGGTCGCTTCCACAGTTTCTAACAACAGGAGTTACCCACCTGCTCCATAAATCGGGTAGTACCACGGAACCCAAAAATTATAGACCGATCACATGTTTACCGACGGTCTATAAACTTCTTACATCTATTTTGAGTGCTAAAATTAATTCACATATTGAAAATAACTCGATTATTTCTGCTTCTCAAAATGGATGTAAGAATGGGTCCCGAGGTACTGAGGAGCTGCTCCTCATCGACATGGTTATTAGCCAACAGGTTCGAAGATCTCGAAAGAATCTGTCGACATATTGGATAGATTACAAGAATATCTCATACATGGCTCATGAGGGTGCTGGCGTTGTATAAAATAAATACAACTCTACGCACCTTTCTTGCGTCATGTATGGGGCAATGGAGAACTGTTCTTAGCTATCCAGGCTGTCGACAGATTGCAGGGAACGACGAGCCCATTAAAATCGAGCGGGGAATATTTCAGGGTAACAGTTTGAGTCCACTCTGGTTTTGTTTGGCCTTGAACCCTTTGAGCACACTGCTGGAGGGTTCGAGGCTAGGCTATCCTTTGCGGAGAGCAGGTCAGGTGATATCGCACTTGCTTTATATGGATGATTTAAAACTGTTTGCCCCTACTAAATTGCAATTGATGAAGCTACTGAAGGTAACTGAAACTTTCAGTAACTCCATCAGGATGGAATTCGGTGTCGACAAATGTGCAGTCATGCATGTAAAGCGAGGAGGGATAGTGGAATCCGAGGGACTACAACTCTCAGATTCTATAAACCTGAAATCACTCTCCGCAAGCGATACTTACAAATACCTGGGTGTCGGAGGGGTTAGGCATCAGTGTGGCTGACATGAAGCAATCATTATAGGAGCGTTTCTTTGGCCGCTTGAATAAGGTTCTTAAAAGTTCCTTATCAGGTGGCAATAAGGTTCGCGCCTTTAATGGTTGGGTCATGCCCGTCTTGATGTACTCCTTTGGCATACTCAAGTGGACTCAGACTGAACTAGACGCCCTGGATAGGAGAGTCCGGACACTGCTGACCGCAGATCGGTTGCATCACCCACGATCGTCGGTGATGAGATTGTACATCCCACGGAAATGTGGACGACGGGGCTTTTTAAATGCTAAGACGCTCCACAACCGTGAAGTGTGCAATCTCAGGGAATATTTCCATAAAAGCGACGTGTGTATGCATCGAGATGTGGTCGCAGTGGACAAAGGACTCACTCCGCTGTCGTTGGCTAACGAGAACTGGCGCAAACCTGTGGTACTAACTACCAATGATCGCAAGGAGGTATGGCAAGGCAAGGAGCTACACGGACGCTTTTTCCGGGCTCTTCATGGGCCCGATGTAGACTTCATAGCGTCCGTATCTTGGCTACGCTTCGGTGATCTCTTTGGGGAAACCGAAGGGTTTGTCTGTGCAATTATGGACGAAGTTATCTTGACGAATAACTACCGGAGATATATCATGAAAGACGGGACGGTTGACATATGTCGGGCATGTCACCATCCAGGTGAGTCTATCAGACATATCATATCTGGCTGTTCTCGTTTGGCTAACGGCGAGTAGGTACTTACACAGACATAACCGAGTGGCCAAGATCATCCACCAGTAACTTGTTCTGCAGTACAAATTTGTGGATCTTGAGGTACCGTACTACAAGTATGTACCCGACTCAGTTCTCGAAAATGACCATGTCACGTTGTACTGGGATCGGTCTATCATCACTGATAGGACTATTGTAGTCAATAAGCCTGATATAGTGGTGATAGATGGATTAGCGCACCGCACGATGATAATCCATATCACCATTCCGCATGACAAGAATCTCGTGAAAGCTGAGAAAGAGAAACAAATGAAGTATCTCGACTTGCGCTCGAGATTGTCGACATGTGGAATGTCGATTCGGCTATCGTCGTGCCGATTGTTGTGACGGCCGATGGCCTGAAGGCCAAGAGCCTCGACCAGCATCTCAAGAGGCTCTCGTTGGGCGGCTGGGTCAAGGGACTGATTCAGAAAGCGGTACTCTTTGATACGGCACGTATTGTGAGGAGGTTTTTGTCTCTGGATCCCTAACCACCGGTAGCTTGGACCCTGTTCCCAATGCCGGTTGGTCCCTATTTTTTAATATTTATAAATGTATTTTTTATTATTAATAATTATATTTATAAATTTAAAAAAAAATAATTAAATAAATAAAGGAAATAATAATAATATCATTTATTCTCTCTCCACACTGGTTGTCTTAAGGTTAATTTTACAATGTTGCCTGGAACTAAATTCCACCTTTGTGAGAGACTGGTGCCTGATATAGGTTTCTAAAAGAAACCTGTGTTACAGGTCACCAGGGTAAGAATTCGTGGATTTTAATTGACAGACCGTGTGATTTTATGAAATAATACATAAGAGAGTTTTTTTTTTTTACACAAATAGACCACTTGACAACACATTGAGTCGAGCCACCTATTCCTAGCATAAGCCGACCCCTCACTGTACTGACAAACTTATCCAATGCAGAGCCAACCCACACCGGGAACGTGCAGTCCAATATGGTATCGTGCGGACGTACATATAAAGATAATACAGAAATTACCGGTTGATGTGTAATGTGTGAGTGTGAGTGAGTGAGTTGGTGTATCATTATGTGTGAGTGCAAGTGTACGGATTGTTTTGCAAGTATAAAGTTAGGAACAGCTGTGTAAGGACAATACCTATTATCAATTCGGGTTTATTGGAGAACGGTTAAAAGGCTCTCAGGGTTTTTAAATATTTTTTTACCGCTATATTACAGCTTGATTTTGTTTTGGGATATATATTATGGGATATATTATTATTTATATATTTTAATAATCTTCAAATCATTCGAAACAAAACATATACATATATAATTATATGGGTTTGCGTTTTCAGGGTACACGTATGTATGTGAGTTTCTTTGTTGTTAGAATCCTTACATCATCCTGGATATTTTTTTAAAAATATCAATTTGGCGGCAATATGGCTACATTTCCAAATGTGAAAAAACTTCAATTCTTACAATATGGGTATCAAATTGAAGAGCACATTCCAAAACTATATAATTTATAGGCATACATTTTACATAGGTCCTACCCAAGGGCGGATCCAGGGGGGGGGGTCATTGGGGTCATGACCTTGGGCTGGTTCTAGGTCGACCACTGATAATTTTTCTAATCGCATGCAGCTTATATTTATTATTGTAATCGAATAGGAGCCTGTCCCGACTAGACTTCAAACATGTGACACATATTCATATTATTTTTCCGAAAAATAATATGCATACCTATGTGTTTTGTAAGATCTTTATATCACTCTTTTTTTTTCGGTTGTATTAAAACATACCATTTGGCATGTTGGTATCACAGGTTACTTGCGGTTACAAACCCGTTATGATTCAGTTGCGTTTCGACTTAAGTTTAGTTATTTTTTACAATTCCTTAATCGGACCTATTCAATATCTATCAATTCAATAAAATATCCCATTCACTAAGATTTAACAACGGATCTAACTAAAAAACGATATAATATGCGTCCTACCGCCAGGGTCAACAGCAATTGCCCACAGTTTACCGTCTAGAGTTAACAGCCAATCAGCCAGTTTTAATGTATCTACCTATTAAGTATATAAATTATTTGATACAAAACCGTAATCCTTAGTAATTGTCCTTATTGTCCTTTCTGAGTGGGAAGTTACGAATAATAAAGGCTATGCAGAGTGAAGAGTCTTGCGAGAATTGCAGACCTTATGGTATTTCTTTAGGGTTTTAATTGACGGGTAAAGCTTATTAATATTATTTATATGTATTTTACTAACAAATAACAGAACAGTTGATTATGACATTCAAACAAGTACAATAAATATCTTTACGTGATATAAACAAAAATAACTTTATATGCTTTTAAAACAGTTACCAAAAACGAGACCTTATAAAATACCTATTTAGGTAATAGTCTATGAAAATATTTGCGGAAATGCGATTTTTTACCGCCTTGTGAGCCTCTGTTTTGTAGGCGATGGCGGTGTGGTACCGCATCGCCTGCTAAAACGCTAGTGGGAACGACCGTTTATAGATCAAAGTATACTATGTATTGTAAGTCTATTGATTGACACTTAGTTCAGAATAATGACATAATTACAATGTTACTGTTCAAGTTGAAGTTTGATTTTGTTTTTACAGTCACACCAATTCAATAAAAAATGTTCATCTATAGATATATTCGGGAATTAATACTGTAAGCATTCAATGTTTATGATGTTTTCGTACTCAGAATATCACACGATGTTAAGAGCAACGTGTTCCATATAAAACATAATAAAAAAATATAAAAAGGCCTTTAAACAATAAAAAAACGGACAACTAAACACTGGCCCCCCCGTACGCAACGTGACTCGGTGTCCTAGCTTGAGCAAAGGGCTGTTCATGTACAGTTTTTCTGTAAAAACATCACACTTGGTGCAAACATCAGGCATGATGCTATTATATTAGGTACTAGAGGACACACCGTCTCCGTCCGCGTAAAAAAATAACCTTTGACCCTTATTTTTCTCCATAGGAGTTGAATTTTGTAAAATCCTTTGTATATCATGAAATTACATATGTCGTTATTAAGTAAGTGAGTGGTATTTATTTTAATACATCATGATATACCCAGTCTTTTTATTTTTGCAACTACTTTGAGGTCGGCTCTCAAACTAACCAGATGCGGTTGAATAGGTATCAGTATTTTAAACGGAGCGCCTGCCTTCTGCCCTTCGCCACCTAATAACTGGGAGACTCTGATACTCTACTCTTAGATATTGACTTGTATAGGTATGTATTTATACTGCAAATATCAAATATTATAAAATTATAATTAAAATTAATTATTGTTACTGGGAGAGACAATTACTAGATTTTCGCGAAGTCAACGTTGCACTCTGTAATGTATTCATTGGTTCAATGTTAATAATATACTCCTTAATGAGAAAAAAACCAAATGTTTCAAATTGTCAACGCCTAATGTCCGACAAGTACCAGTCAATGTTAAATTATATGGAGTGAACTTGGACATTGTGGACTCGACTGTTTTTCTAAGCATCACTATAGAAGCCAAACTGCAATGGGGCCCGCAAATAGGGTAAAATTGCTTATGTCGTACCCCCTAAGAAAATATGAATGTAATGTTTAGCGAAATCTTCCGCATAGACGGAATCTTTATTTATTTACCTTTTAACTAGCAGACTTCAGTGAAGACAGCATAAACATATATACATACACAACATAACATGTTTATAGAAAAATACTTAACAAGAAGAGATCATATTAAAAAGTAAACTGAATTTAAAACATTTTTTTTTGTTTGTCTCAGTCTCAAGTTAAGTCGCCATAATTAAGTAAATTACATATAGAAATCAAAAATTATATTTTCTTAAGAAAGAAAATAAATAAATAAGTTATTATAATTAAGATTGAACTCAGATATCACAAATATATTTCTTTATTTTACTTTCCACGTCACATAGGTACATGTTCCAACTTTTACCTACATTTCATACACGAATCATGTTTTCTTCCTTACATAGTTGGCATAACCATGACATTTTATCTTTGTTTTATTATTCTTCTTACATATTTCATCTATCTTCCTTCTTTTATTACCTAATTTATTACCTAATATTTTTTTAAACCTAAGTCTACCGGTACCTTTAAGGAATTTTTCACAGATACGACTTAAGCAACGAGGTCTTCAAAGTTTCAAATCGAAACCTCTGACAAACCCTAAAAATTTTCTACCGTTTTAGTGTGCTTAAATAATTTCAAGAGTACGATAAAAGTAGTAAGTTAACAAAAAAAAAACTTTAGGATCATATTCCTTCTTTAAAAAGCTTACAAATGAGTCAAAGATTGTAATGAAAAGTGTGTATAAAACTTACTTTTTAATTATTTTTGCCTTCCGAAGCCGGCCAGCCATCGGCTTGTTTTCATTTGCTCGCACGACTTAACAGTTCAGGATTACGGCATTAGTAGGTGTTTTTTGTAAATTTTGGACGAGATATTACCGTGGTACGACTTAGGCCGTAGTACGACTTAAGCAACTTTACCCTAAATAGATGGGTAGGTTTAGCTCTGCCGCGTTTGCTGTCAAGAAAATTCTGCACTTAACTGACGTGGATACAGCTAGAATAGTTGATTTCAGTTATTTTCATAGCGTTATGACTTACGGCATCCTCCTCTGGGGAAATTCTGCAGACATCAATACTATTGTCTTGCAGAAAAGGGATGTCCGAGCTATTTATAATCTTGGTCCAAGGGTGTCCCTCAGATACAGATTTAAGGAAATTAATATTCTAACTGTAGCGTCAAAATACTTGAAAATTTAATATATGTTTACAAAAATATTTCGAACTTTATCAAATTGTCTGATATTTTTTGAACACTAGGAATTCATTGTTGTACATGCTACGCGCCGCCACAGAGTAAGCAACTCGTTCATGGGACAATGTATACGCTTTTAGAATAATCTTCCCAATGGTATACGCAATTTAACCCTAAAGAAGTACAAAATTGTCATTAAATCTAAACTTTGTAAAAAAGGCTTGGCATTGAGCCTCTCTATAGCCTTTCCTTCTTTTTATATACACTTAAGCCATTAATTATTATATTATTTACTTCATTATTTGATACTGTAATAAATTCAACCCATTACTGTCCCACTGCTGGGCAAGGGTCTCTTCTCAGAATGAGAAGGGGTAGGCCTTAGTCCACCACGCTGGCTCGGTGCGGGTTGGCGGACTACACATACCGTCGAGAACTTTATGGAACCCTCTCAGGTGTGCAGGTTTCCTCATGATGTTTTTCCTTCACCGTAAATGCAAGTGATAATCAAATTCTGATCCGCACATGATTCCGAAAAGTTAGAGGTGCGGGCCGGGTTTGAACGCGGACCCTCCTGCATGGAAGGCAAGCGTTCAACCGCTAGGCTATCACTGCTGCTGCTGCTGTTGTAATATCGTTTAAATTTGAATGATCTTTTATATATATCTTTTATATAACCGCTATACATTGTAAATGTGAGTAAGACCTAGGTCCTAGGCTGAACGATCTTAATTTCATTAATTCCCATGATGACTGATCCATGCTTGCCTTTTGTTGCGACAGGTCAGCTCAAATAGCTATGGCATTTTCTTCAAAAGGTCATTCTTCCCTATATTTGTCTCACATAAATTCTACTATAATCTGTCTGGACTTTAAAATAGACCTTGACCCCTGAGTTTGTTTCGGCGTTTTTTTCTCAGGGATAGTCATAGGAAATGCCAACGCCATCTAGTTTATAAAAGACGTGTAAAAGTGTTTGAAAAATCCTAATTGCAAAATAAATAATTTCATTTCATTTCATTTCATTTCGAGACCTATGTTCAGCAATTGACGAATGTGGACTGATGTTAATGATAATATTTTAGAAACTTTTAACCAACTGTAATTAGATATAATTATAATTTCAAAACCAAACTCATGCTTTCTTGTTACATAGCTTGAACGCATTGTTTTTAATATTTTTATATTATTATCAGTTAAGTTTTTAAGTGAACAATGTGTGTTCTTCGAGAAAATAAATATTTTTAAACCAATTTATTCGAGTGTCTGAACTCCACGTGGACGGCAACGCGTATGGTAATAATATTATTAGATTAATAAATTAAATTAATTGTTTGAATATTATTTTTCAGGGGTTCACCAAAAGGTCAACCAGATCTTATTTTAAGGATCACCGGATCATTCGGCAGATATCAATATTTTCTTTGCTTTATAATTTTTTTATCAAAGGTTGCCATCGGGGTTCATCAAATGGCCATTTTATTTTTAGCCCCAAAAATTGTGTACACATGTGGCGATTCAGATACATTCAATGTATGCCCATGCGATAAGCCGGTGTATGATACTTCAATATTTCATAGAACTTTGATAATGGAATACAATTTGATATGCGAAAAAAAATGGCTAGCAAGTTTCTCGCAAACTATATTTCAGTTAGGGACACTAATTGGAAGCATAGTTTTTGGAATGTCTTCTGACAGGTACACAATTTAAATTATAATTATGTTTTCATTATCATAAAATGCGTTCTAGATAAATAAGTACAATGCAGATGAATGATTTACATACCTATTATAACAGACTGTAGATAATTAAAGACGAGATTCGACAAAAACCGTTGATCTTCTTTTTCAGATTCGGGCGAAAGAATAATTTTATTGGTGCTTGCTGCATTCAAATTATTTTTGGAATCCTTGCCGCCTTTACTAATAGTTATGAATTGTTTACATTTTTTCGATTCATTGTAGGCTTGTCTGTGGGCGGCACCATGGTGATCGGATTCGTTATTATTATGGAATTTATTGGCCCAGAGTACAGAGAAGTTATCGCAGCCCTATATCAATTGCCATTCAATATGGGTCACATGTTGCTTCCACTTGCTGGATATTTATTCAGAGATTATACCCACTTCCAACTAGTTATATCTACTCCAGAAATAATTTTTCTAATATATTTCTGCTTTTTACCTGAAACGCCAAGATGGCTTATAGCAATGAAACGAACTGAGAAGGCTATTAAAATCTTGGAGAAAGTTGCTAAAATGTAAGTTTATTTATTTTTAAAAGCTCATTGTGATTTTAATAAAGATAAAAATATTTTTTAACTTTTTTTTAATTACAGGAACAAGCGTCCTACAAGTGAAATTAGAGGAAACGTCCTGGCGTATCAAGCCATTGCTGAAAAAAATAAATTAAAAAAAGGCAACCTATTGGATCTTTTTCGTACTCGAAACCTGAGGAAAAATATCATAGCTATATCGTTTAATTGGTTCTCGTGCAGTTACTGTTTTTATGGTGTATCGCAGTATGTAGGCCAGCTTAGTGGTGATGCTTTCATCAATGTAGCGGGCAGCGCCAGCGTCACTCTCCTCGGTACACTTGCATCTATTCCTCTTATGAAATGGTTTGGCAGAAATACTATTATAATTATTTGTCACGTGTTTTGCGCCAGTTGCTTATTCATTTTAGCGGTTATACCAGAAGGTATATTGTCTGTCATTTTCGCAAGTATTGGTGTTGTATCTAGTTTTATTGTGTTTGTGGTTGTATATTTGTATAGTGGAGAGTTGTTTCCTACTGTAGTCCGAAGTGTCGCTATCGGTTTTTCATCGATGTTAGCTCGAGTCGGGTCCATGATAGCTCCCTTTGTAGTAGAGCTTAAAGATGTTGAGGTATGGCTGGCTCCTTTTGTATTCGGACTGGTGCCTTTTTTGGCTATCTTCGTAACGCTTCTTCTTCCTGAAACCAAAGGTTGCGAACTTACAACTACAATAGAGGAGGGTGAAGCATTCGGCAAAAATAAGTCATTTATAATGCGACAAAACCCATGACCCGGGTGTTGTTTTTTTTAATCTTGCTCTATACATATGTGTTTATTTTTGTTAATAAATTATTGAACCGTTTTTAACACGCTTTTATTGGATTCACCTGTAACTAACTAACTAACTAACTATGTAAATGTGGAAAATCTTTAAAAATGCCTGCGCATAAAACGGCACTATGTAATAAAAAATGTTTAATTATTATAGTGAAAATCTTTAATCATATTCCTAAACCAATCAGAGGAAAAAAATCCCCAGTAAAAAATTTAAAATTGGTTTACATAAATGGCTCATAGAGAATGTTTTCTACGACACGAAGGAATTAAAAAAAATAGGTATTTAAATTATTACAATATTTCTAATGATTAAGTTTAAGGCTAATATTAGTGCCTAATAAATATATTTTTATTGCGTATAAATATTTGTATGCCACACCATGGCGAAACATGTTGTCCACGATCTGTTTTATTGTAAGACCTTTTAGTGTACCATGTTGTATGCAAATAAATATTATTATTATTATTTGTATGTCTTTTCCTTGCACGTGACTACAGAGTCCCGGACTTTTGGAAGGCGTGCGTGGGGCCGAAGCCAACACGTAGAGGCACTTTAAGACAGCTTTAATGAAATGTTATGGTGACATACCCAGCAATTATCCCTGTATGCACTATAGAAATGCACCCAAGGACAATCTCTGGATTTGTAGGACTATTGCAGAATATATGGAGAAAAACTAGTTGGGCTATTGTGATGGAATGCTAGTGGACCAGGCTATGGGGAATTATGGTGATCTATGGCGCCTGCCGAAACAATGTAATATAGGTACACGTAAAAATGGCAGACGGTGACTAATCCCACCTACTAATTGGGCTCCCAAAAATAGTTGCTCGGGTCGCAACAAGGAGGGCAACAGGGACGTGAGCGGCTGAAGGGTGAAGAGGCTTCGCTGGACCTTAAAGTCAGATCACTTGCTCCCTGAGGGTCCGGCATCACTGGCCATTCGCCACTTACGCTCAGCATCCACTCTACGAGCGGAGCTCTGCTCTAACGACTTCACTCTGGGCGGCCAATGAAGGCAACACAGAGGCGGGAGACCTCGTCATTGTTCACTCCAGCCAGCCAATAAAGGCAAGCCGGACAGAAGACCCACTTCCCGGTTTCCGATTAAGCTGAAATTTTGCATAGGAACACATTTAGTTTGGATGACAAAGCATGGTTAGCTAAGTTAATGGTTTATAAAAATTGAATTTGTAATAAATAATTGAAAAAAGAATCTATGCAATGAACTCGAGTTTTTTTCAACGGATAATTACCTAATTATTTCTTAGACTGAAATAACGTTACCTACGATGTCACATGAACTTAAACGAACTCCATTTGTTTATAACAATTGAATTTGTTATAAAAAAACGGGATCTATGCTATGAATTTAAGTTGTTTTAACGGGAAATTATTTCATTGTCTAAAATAACGTTACAAAGGATGTGACATCAACTTAAACGGACTTTATTTGTTTATAACAATTGAATTTCTATGTTATGAATTTGATTCAACGGGAAATAATTTTTAGTTTTTTAATTCTTTTTAATTAATTTTTCTTCGGCTTACACGGCCTACATAGAAAATGTTCAGCTGGTAGGTTAGAGTCTCGATTCATATCCTATGCACCACAAGCTTACTGCCTAGCTGGGTCGTCTTGGATTTGGTAGAAGAGAACAGTCCATCGTCTTCCTGTCTTAAAGTTCTTCTCACGAAAACCCAATGTTCTCAAACCATCGACACTAGGAAATTGTTAACGTCGAAAACTTTACTTTCTGTCAAAGGTCAAAGTTCTAAATTTTATTTTATAAGTAATAGATACTAGATACCTACTTGTGCCAGCTTAGCTTTTAAGAATTCTCGTTATATCACATTCGAGATGTCTTTACTTTAAATCCTCAAAAATCATAGCTACTCGAGAATTACCATATTATGTAGCGTGTTGATAGGCAATGTTTAAACTTAGGTACGCTAAAACGCGACGTAATATCGGCCTGTGTTGCTGGCAATTTCTGCCGATCTTCCATGAAAGAAAGAGAAAGAAAGAAAAATAGTTTATTGACACAAAAGATAAATATCCATCTTCTATTTTATTTAGATGTGTTGTGTCATTCCGTAGACGTTTAGAAATAAATTACCGCTAAGTGAGAGGAGTCGCCCCCTGAGAGGGTTCCGTACCAGTACTTATATGTTTTACAAATACGTAACTATGTGTAGGGTGAACTCATTAGAGATGGCCATAGCTTTGTTAACTTTCAATAAAACTGAAAATATTGAGATTATAATTAAACTTTTATTTTTAGGAAAATCAATAACATTCTGGCTTTAGAAAATCAAAATTAGTAAAAACTGCGCAGCTGAGTACGTTCTTTTGTCGCTTTAGTATCCTAGACCGTAATAAAATGAACTGTCGGCGGAACTTTGTAAGAAATTCGTTCTTTTGTTTACAAATTGGGATTGCTTGCACGTGTAGACTGTAGTTGATTAAAAAAATACAACAAAATTACTGGTGCAGCAGAAGACGTCAGACAAAAATAACAGACTAAACGCAATAGCGTTCAAATAAGATTGTTTTTTATGTACATAACTACTAACACTAGAGTGAAATAAACTTTATCTTTTAATAATTCTGATTTTTCTTCTCTCCATTTAACGACAACTCTCTATAACGCCATAATTTTATGTCGCACAGCCCCTTCGGTTTCGTTTATCTACAACTGATGCCCTAGTGTAAGTTTCTTTTGACGAATTCGATTTACTGCATCGAACGCGTTCGGCTCTCCGATTGGTCCGTTTCGTGCTCTCCACCAATTGGAGCGCCGAACGCGTTCGATGCATTAAATCGAGTTCGTCAAAAGAAATTTACACTAGGGCCTCAGTTGTAGATAAGTAAGTAAGTAAGTTTAGTAAGTTTATTTATTTATCCCAAAGATCACGAAACTAATTTATTTTTTTAACATACATAAATAATAAACTAAATACTACAATTTTCATATATATTAGTACATTATTTTTTTATGGCTAAAAATAAAAAAGGTATCTCATATTCGGCATCCGTATCCTACTTAACACCTTTTTTTTTTTTTTTTTTTTTTGATTAACGTGGTGAGAACCCATCATGGGCTATCCTCCGCCTGGGGAGGGCGGAGGGGTGTGTCGGACTCCTACCGGCTAAACTCACCACGGTGATCCGCCTCGACACCATATGGTGGGCGTCGGGAACTCTTAGAAGACCGCACCGAAGCCCACCATGGTGTCATGCCGAACGGCACTTCCCGGAGGGGGTGACTGTAAAGAGGCCACCCCCTCGTGCACGTCCCGGGGGAGACTGTAAAGAGGTCCCCCCGTTACCCTCGCTGGTGCTGTGTGCACGGCGACACGGACCACAGCGTGTCGCCGTCTTCTCGGGGGTCGCTAAGTGAGAGCGCGCAGAGTCCCCACTCTGCGCGCTCGCGACCCCTAAGGCCCCCCGCTGAGGTGTGTTAGGCGGGGGGTTGCGGCGTGTTGCGCGCCGGGGCGGTTGCTCCCCGGCGCCTCCTCCTCCGTCGAGCGGGATCGGCCCTCTCCCGTTCCCGCTCATCGGCCTCCTTCTGGAGCATGACTGCTTCACAGAAGGAGACCACTGCCCTCCAGTTTTCCGATTCTGCCAGCATAGCCGATACTATGGCTGGCAGAGAGAGATCTTGCCCGATCTGGTCGACCAGAATCTGCCGCTCTGCGGCCCACGCAGGGCACGCCTCGAGCGTGTGCTGTGCAGTATCCTGGCCGCCTCCTCCACAATGGTGGCAATCAGCCGTGGCCTCGCGGCCGATCCTATTCAGATCCTACTTAACACCTAGAGCTGCGCGAATGAGAGAGAGAGAATGTGAGAATTCATGACCCTCCTATTTATAGGTACCTACCATTTATACACGCTTATTATTTCACTACATTTAAATTTAACTAATAGTTAAATATAATGGAATAACTGTTGTAGTCAAGGTAACTATTCATCATCACTACATCACTACATATTATAAATTCAAGTCCTTCCGCCGCGTCTTACTGAACGCGTTAATTCAAAAACTACTGAACGGATTTTCATACGGTTTTCACCAATGGATGAAGTTATTCATGAGGAAGGTGTAGGTGTATAATTCATTAAGGTGTTGTGTAAATTGGCTGAAATATGACGATGATTGTTGAAGATGTCGGAAAAAATCATGCCGACTAAGAGCGACCAATAGAATTATATGTACCTATATCCTTATTAAAATATATCCTCATTAAATTAAATTAGACCATAGTTTTAGAAAAAAATGTAGGCGTATATGATCTGCTACCCATGCGAAGCCGGGGATTGAATATTTCAGCAACTACCGGATGTGACTAGTTCATTTCGTGAAGTGAATTGCCAGTCGGTCGTATGATATTAGCCACAAAATTCGCTCATCATTGTAATGGAATCAATCATCAATTTAAGTGCAGCACCTATGTAATAAAACAATTACTTTTAATAGATAGATACGTGAATACGACCAAGTGCTATTGAGTTTTTCTGTATGGAAATTAGTTTAATATTGTCAGTAGCAGCATGGAATTTGGAATTGTGCCCGGTAAATAGCAATAAGCTCGCTCCCTATTACATGGGACTCAACGGCATCGACGAAATGTGGATGCATATTAGGACACCTCTGGCTAATCCTTCGGGAAATACTTCTATGAATATACTATGCAAGACCTATCGCATAATGGGCAGCCAAGTCTACTTTAATGGAACAGTTAAAGGTGTGGAGGACAGTAAATGCAAAACCCTTATTAATTGTTAAAGACGTCTGTCGTAGAGAAACGAAATCCGTGTGGGGAACTTCGTAAGTAAAGATTAGGATCATGAAAGGAGTTCAGATCGAAGTTTTAAACTAGAACTACTCTCAAAACTTGATCTAATGATAATCAAAAACTTTATGTCGGCAACTCATTCGTTATATGGGTTTACAAACACTGATACGCTGTCGAAAAAAAAAAATAACGTGCAGAAGTTGAACCTGCAAACGTGGCGCAGCAGTCGATCTCTCAACTGTGCCGTATTAGAAGTGTATCTACCTACTATAGACCAATAGGTGTCAGGGAGAAAACTTGAAATGCGCAGTACTCGTGCAGCCATTTGTACCTAAATATTTAACGGCGAAGGTAGACATTCGAGTCCTACCATTGTGCCTCTTGATGTGCTCCCACCAGAGGCCCTAGTGTAAGTTTATTTTTACAAATTCGATTTACTACATCGAACGCGTTCGGCGCTCCGATTGGTAGAGAGCACGAATAGGACCAATCGGAGCGCCGAACGCGTTCGATGTAGTAAATCGAATTTGTCGAAAGAAACTTACACTAGGGGCTCTGGATTTGAACCTACGACCTTCGACTAGTAAGTTGGGGCAACTACTGCTATACCTAAGATTGTTTTTTTATGAAGGAAATAATGATAAGTCAAGTGTGCCTAAATAACTATCAAAAATGTCCCTCAAAGGTTTTTAAAATGATGAGGTGATGGAAGTGTGTCATGTTTTTATTACAGCACTTTTCAAGGTTAGGATTAATGCCGTTGGTAGCTAGGCACTATTTTTTAAGTTGGTCTAAATCGTACTGCAGCTGTTCTTAATATATGTATTTGTGCGTAGTAAAAAAATGTATTCAAACCAGGTCAGTTTGTAATATAAATTAAAATAAGGTAGCAGTGGGTAATAATGCCTAGCTAAGGGAGATTGGGAATAAAATCAAAAATATCATAATAAATCAACATGTTTTATTACTAATCAGTCTTACAAAATATAAGGAACGACATTTAAACTTAAAATGGTATCTGCTATCATAAATAAACACAAATATAAACCTTTTAAAAAACGCTGCCATTAGGCCTTGTGTTACTATGGCTGGATAATAAGGTACCTATATTACTTTAACTAACAAAATAATCAAATTATAAGTGAAATCTTTTATCTGAGATTAATAATCATGTAAATGTATTTATTTCACATGTAGTACTTATAACAAATATATACATTTCTTCGCCTAACACTGGCTGACAGCCATCAAGGCACTAAACCGACACAATCCTCGTGATAACATTTGGCGCATTTTTTGCTTTATATGTGCTTAAGATTCTTTTTGGTTATGTGTACTTTTAATTAATTTAGAAAAAAAATCATAATATATATTAATTTAATTTAATTATTTTTTAATTTTTCGTTTTTTAAAACTATAATATTTTATTATATACTTTATTGTCCACAGCATTGAATGAACTCTAGCACTTTCTGCTTCTTGGCTTCATCATCAGAGTTTTTTTTTATTTTTTAATAATTTCCCGTTTAAATTTATTATTTTTAAATTTTATTATATTTTAAGTCTATGTCACATCGTTAGTAACATTATTTTAGTCAGTGAAATAATTTCCCGTTGAAACAACTTAAATTCATAGCATAGATCCCGTTCTTCATTGTTCATAACAAATTCAATTGTTATAAACAAATGGAGTTCGTTTAAGCGCATGTGACATCGTAGGTAACGTTATTTCATTAGAAAATTACAATTATCCGTTGAAAAAACTCGAATTCATAGTATATATTCTTTTTTCAATTGTTATAACAAATTAAATTGTTATAAACAATTCACTTAGCTTACCATGCATAGTCATCCAAACTAAAAGTGTAGGTATGCAAAGTTTCGGCTTAATCGGAAACCGAGAACTGGGTCAAATTTAACGATTTTTTTACACAGGTAGTTAGTTAGTTACATTTGAAGCTAATAAAAGCGTGTTAAAAAATAAGAGTGTACGATTGCGTTGTCTTTGCGAGTTTCCAGTGACTTGAGAACAGACTTCTTGTAATGGACTGCTAAAGTAGCGTTGATTAATACTAAATGAGCTATTTGACTGGCCATGAATTCAATTGACCTTGATTTTCTCGTTCGAGGTTCATAGGTAGGTACTATTAATTATTACCAACACTTCTCTCTGTGATGTCCCACTAAGGAAAATATCTTCATTTTAATGCCCGCATGTACGATATCTAGCAGCGGATGATTCAGGGCTAAAATGTTGATAATGTTCTTTCCATGAACGTAGTGTTTTTCCTTTAAATTTTGAAACCTGTTTGGTTACATCTACGTAAAAGCGATCACTGTTGCATTCAAACGTCCACAACATGGTGATGATTTATACGAATGCGTTGCTGTCCAAGACTTACTTTGAATGTCGTATTATATTTTTATTGGTTGTTCTTTAATTGCCTTATCTTCACCCGGTACTCGATTAAGCTTACGTAATATTTTTTAACTTTTCACTGATTTACCTTTTTAAGAACTCCAGAATAAATATTTTTAATGTATTTAATACCGACAATAGCTTTAATTGGTTAAAGTTGCAACTTATGTGCACCTAAATAATATGTTATCCATCTTATCTTTATTTAGTTTCTCGTTGTTCCGATAATATCGACGAAGTGATATTTCCTCTCGCTTGGTAAAATAACGTTGATAGCATAAGAGAATGGCGCGCGACGAAGCAGTACGGCGCGCGGGCGCAACTTTGGGTTCAGTAACTAACAAAGCAATGTTGTCAGTCTGCAGTTGCAGGCCGTGCAGAGCGCCGCATTGGCAGAACCCAGTGGCAATGGTTCCTTACGTGTGATACATTTAATAGAGCACGAGTACTAAGTGTTTTAGTTATAAATCGTAAATAAATAAAATGGAGATGCAAGAGCGAAACGGTAAGCGAATTAATTTTAGTGAAAGTGAGTGTATAGACTTTTACATGGTGTATTGACCCCGATATTTAAACCTTGGCGAATTAGCATTGACACTGAGAGAACGTGTAAATTTTGCAAATAGTGTCGAGTTTTCAATTTGTAAATAAGTCAAGTGCGTGAACTTATTACCATTATTTATGCCGTATTCTGTACTACCGTTTCTAACTGAACATGATAAATGGCAGTGAAAAGGATAGTTATTCTTGATATACTTAAAATCTATAGACCTACCAGGAGAATGTCCTAAAATGTTTATGTTACTTGTGTTCATATTCGCGATTTGACCTAAATATAAAATTGGAACATCTTGCAAGATTACCTAATTTGTTATAACTATAGCAACAAATAATGTTACGAATAATTTCACCAATTGAAATTAATGAAAAACCTGATAATTTTGGTGTGCTATTTTGTTGTTGTTTATTAAACCATACGATAGTGACGTGGTGGCAGTGGGAATGTTCTGGTAATTTAATATTAGGTCTTTAAAAAAAAAACATTTTCGAAACAACTGCCTTCTCAATGTGTTTAAAAAAAGAAATAGCAATTTCGCTCCATTAGTAATGCAAACTATAACTTATTTACTTGTTCTATTATTGTTTTGCCTATAGCCTGGCGGACTTATTCTCATTAAAAACAGTCTATAATCTAGTTATGATTCTTAGAAAACGAACATGCGCAGAGAATAAAAAAACAACTATCGTGTGATAGAGAGCAAACTTATCGCGTTTTAATTTACATTCAAACTGTGACTAAATGCCTAAATACCGCTGCAGGACCTAAGATCAGTCGAAATAATTAGGTATTATGCTAACCTAACGTTAGTCACAAGTAATCCAACGCTCCACATCCAATTATCGTGATACGGACATCCCAAGGGGTGATCAGATTGTAACTTCTGGAATTCCAGTCTGGAAGCATATCTATACTTATATAAAAAATATGCTGTTCGTTGGAAAGCGCGCGATGTGGCTTTTTTTAATTGTTCGTAATTTTCTTTATATTAACTTTTTAGGGAAATAACAAATGGAAAAGTGGCCCGTAAAATTGCATAATTCGGCAAATGTTTTTTCTATGGGATTTTTGTGTGAACTTAAAACTAGAAGGACGGGCCAACGTCTATCGGGTCAGCTTGTAATTTTATATAAGTAGTAGAATGTATCAAAATTTTTTCATGATCACATGTATATGTATAACTACATACTTGCACATTAGATACCTAAATAGGAATCACAAAGTATCATTAAAGTATTACCTGTATCAGGTACATATGTAGGAAATGGACGATAACAATAGGTAATTTAAACTTCAACAAACATAGTTTACCTAAACAGTTCTCTAACTGTATAATGTACTTACTACGATTTTGCATATTATGTGCTTACTGGTGACATTAAGCGACATTATCAGATGTTTTTTTTTATTTAATCATGAACCGAATTTTATATAGTAATAGAAAACGTGATACGAACGTGTTTTAATAATCAAATAATATTTCCATTATGTGTTAATTTAAACGAGCGGTATCTTTGAGATCAATGTCAGTCAGCTGTTCTGTCTTTTGTTTGATACTGTGATAATAACGCTATGACGGACAGATGACGATAATGATAACAATTTGAATCTTCTTCTGTAATATATGTAGAAGGAATTGACAGATCGCCTGAAATATAAAATTATAGGTTCCGTAAAAGGTACAGTCAAGCACTAAGAAGAAATTTCAATCCCTAGAGTCATTTAGCGGTGTTAGTGTTAGTATGGAAATCCACACGGATAAAATCGCGGTTAATGGTCTGTGTTGGATAAAGGAACATTAATTTCCTGTAAGTAGTGACGGAATCTACCAATTCAATCAGAAAAATCAATTTAAATGATTGATAAAAGGTTCCGTGAGTACTTAATGTCACGGCTTCACGAATCAAACTCCTCATAAAATTAATTAAAATTAATATCTATTTCCTATAGAAGTCTAGGTATCATATATCAATTTTAAATCGTAATATCTCGATTATGAAGCTTCTCTTGTTTTAGATATTTTAAACATAATATAACATTTTACTTGATGTTTAGCTGCTTAAAATTAGTCAATCATCTAATCATGATTCCACTTTTGGACTTACGTATTATAAAATTGAATATTCTTGCTTTATTTAGATCAGTTTATTGTAAATTGATTAAATTTATTATAAAACATGTAATCATATTATTTATCTATTCAAAAGGGGAAAGTTTTATGTTAAATAACAGATATAAAAATAGGTCAAATAATAAAAAGTTACCACTTCAAAAGATATTGTATTTATCAGTGGTAATGTCGTATAATTATTACTTACCTATACTAATTTTAATAGTAGGTACCTACTATTATTTATTTTTGCTCGCACATAATAATGTGAACTATAAGGCAGCCATCTATCAGTTATCCTGTATTGTTGGAAAACAGGACAGGATACAACTTTCGAGGAAAATGATGACTTAAAATTGAATGAATTGTTCACACAACACACTAATTACCCATTTATTTATATAAAAGATAGTTAAGCAATTAATCACCTTTCATGTTTTGTGGGCGTAATTAAACCGGATGCTGTGCCGAGTTTAATGATCCATAATGATAGTAACGAATATAAACTGATGCAATTGTAATTTACACAAACATTCCACTGTCGCTGACGAGCACGTCCTTAATAATAGCAGGTCAGAGGGTAGTTGCGGTCAATGGGACGATAAAAATATACATTTCTTGCGGGAATATCAAATTTTCATACATTAACATAACTTATTCTTCAAGTGATTTGATGGAACATTAATAAATAACGATGGGGATTGTATAACTACCATATTAATTAATAAGGATGGTCAACATTTTTGACTAGTCTGGACTATTGAACTTATGGATACATAAAATTGTACTGCAGGTCGTATATGCAATTTTATTGTACCATTATAAGTAAAAATAGTACTGTTGGTTTTGTAGTAGGTACATTTTATTTTACTGTCAAAAGTAGTGTAATGGACACAATAGATTTTCTATTGCGTGCGGGTCAAAAGACTCGTACGTAGCTTCGTTGTGCGGCAGTTGCCGCGTTGCCGTCTACGAGCGGCCCAGTGTTATTGATGTACTCATTCAATGAGATCTATAGATCTAAAATGCTTTCGGACACTGAAGTTCACAGGTGGTACCAATTTGATTGGTAAAACAATCGTAATTGTGAAAAATAGTGAAAATTGAGAAGTTGAGTGAGTTTAACACAACTAATAAATCGTAACCCGTCGTCGTAAAATCGTAAATCGTAACTCCCGTATCGAAATCTAACCTCATCCTTCCCATATTCCCGATTAGTATCCATTTTACCTCAATATTGATATTTAAAAAACAATTTTTTTACTATTTTCAGGTGTAAAGCCACCCGGCGCTGTTTCAAAGGATTTGATACAAAAGGTCATCGGGTCATTTGGCAAATATCACCTTTGGCTATGCCTTTTGATATTTTTAACAAAATTCCCCGTCGCTTTTCATCAAATGGCTATTTTGTTCTTGGCACCTAAAGTTTCATATAACTGTGGCACCTCAGGAGACAATAATACATGTCCCTGCCCAGAGCCCTCGTACGATACTTCAATATTTTCGAGAACCATCATAATGGAATGGGATTTGATATGCGAGCGAAAATGGCTTACCAGCTTTACGCAGACGTTATTTCAGCTGGGCACTTTATTGGGCAGCGTGATATTTGGGATGGCTTCAGACAGGTGACGTTCAGTTTATAATATAGGTAACCTACATTTTTGCGTAATATGCAAAATGAATTTAGTTGAATTCATACATTTCGGCTGTCAAATATAATACGTATTGTTTTAGGTTTGGGAGAAAGCATCCTCTTCTTGTGGCTGTGGTTATTCAGGTATTATGTGGGGTGGCGTCGGCGTATGTCCCAGATTATTGGACGTTTACATTCTTTCGATTCTTCGTCGGCATCTCTGTTGGCGGAACGATGGTCACTGGATTTGTCATTGTGATGGAATTCGTAGGAACTAAGTACAGAGACGTAATTTCAGCGCTCTACCAAGTGCCATTTAATTTGGGCCACATGATGCTACCTGTTTTTGCGTACTTCTTCAGAGATTATTCGGATTTCCAGCTATCTATATCGGTACCGGTTATTATTTTACTATCATATTTCTTCCTGATACCCGAAACGCCAAGATGGCTGATCGCAGTAAAGAGAACAGAAGAGGCTATCAATGTATTGGAGCGTGTCGCTACAGTGTAAGATTTCTCTGGTTGTCTTATTTCTGAATTAAAATTATTGCCTTTATTAGAATGTATGATTTATTTATGACTTATTTTTACAGAAACAAACGCCCAACCGAAAATATTAGAGCAGATATTGAAGCCTATCAAGCGTCTATAGAGAAACACCAACTAAAGAAGGGGAACATATTGGATCTTTTCCGTACTCCAAATTTAAGGAAAAATATTATTGCTATGGCGTTTAACTGGTTGACATGCAGTTACTGTTTTTATGGCGTGTCGCAGTATGTAGGCCAGCTTAGTGGCAATGCTTTCATCAACGTAGCGTGCAGCGCCAGCGTCACTCTCCTCGGTACATTTGTATCTATACCTCTTATGAAAGTTATAGGCAGAAAGTCTATTGTGATAATATTTCATCTCATATGTGCAGTTTGCTTATTAGTTTTAGCAGTTATACCTGAAGGTGTAGGTTCTGTAGTTTGCGCCAGCATTGGCGTGGTAGCTAGTTTTATTGTATTTGTAGTTGTATATTTATATTGTACCGAGTTATTCCCTACTGTCGTTAGAAACGCTGCTCTCGGTTTCTCATCGATGGCAGCTCGAATCGGTTCTATGATAGCTCCCTTTGTAATAGAAATGAGAGATAAGGCTTTGTGGATGCCTCCGGTTGCGTTCGCAGTGTTGCCACTAATAGCTGCCTGTATAACATTGCTTCTGCCCGAAACCAAAGGTTGCGAACTGACCACCACAATAGCAGAGGGTGAAGATTTTGGCAAAAGGACAAAATCTGAAAACAACACATAATAATGAAATGCAATGAAAATAGTCAAATAAAATTATTGTAAATATTGTATATCACAAAAAGACTCGGCTTAGTTCCGTACCTAAATAACATGTTAGAAACTAATTGTTTAATTTTGTTACATTTGCAAGATCATTTTTGGAGACTGTGGTTAATATAAGGATTTAATTAATAATGTAAGTTACATGTTCGGTTTGTAGAATTGCCATACTGCAAGTCATGTCCGTATATAATTTAAGAGTGTTTAGTGAATGTATTTTGTTGGCAGGAAAAGTTTTTATTACTACCTTCAAACATATCGTGATCGTAATCCCGTTTTTTCATAGTGTAGTGAATGGGATATCTTTTAAACTATGTATATAGTTCATAAGTATTATTAAGTATTGTAACGATATTGATATACATAAATAACACTACATCATCATGGCCGATGCACCTGGAAACCAATAAAATGATATTTAGGTACATTGATTATTTATTTTAGTTCCATTTTATATTTAAATAACGAATGGAGAGTAATCATCGAACTGAATTAATTTCTCGGTGCTTACTGCTCTAAACCATTAATTAATCATTCTGCGTGTAAAGTATCATTTACAAGTAACATTTTCAATTACCTATTGATAAGACCGAAAAATGTAGAATGTTTTAAGTATCACTTTTATTACTTATTATAGTTATTAAACCCGTTTTCTGGGCTTACAGCTATTAAAATAAGTCCTAATTATTTAAAGCAATTATTTTTGTACAAACATAATGCTCTTGTTTATCTATGTTGAGATTAGTGAAACGTCGCAAAGATAAGAGTGGTTTTTGCTATGTGTCTCAATTTTCTTGTTAAACCTTAATCTTGACAAGTTACAGCTCTATCAAAAATGTAAGTGGAAGCTTAAGTAAACGTCACCGTACATTTCATCAACATATCATCATGGATTAGGTATTTCAAACCTAATCCATGATGATATTGATATTTTAGGCCAATAAATGAACCTGTAGCTGTGAGCTTCAGATAGCCGAAAACGAAAATACACTACTAGTTCGATTAACGTAATAAAACATTTTTGAAATAAAATTTTTACTTTTATCAATGATAAATTATCTTTTATCAGGTGCGATCAATATTTTATCGCCGATGGGGGGTTATGCTATTTTTTAAATAGTGTTTCACAAATCAGCATCACCACATACATTATTTTTCCAGCTGATAATAATCCCTTTTTCGCGTTCATGAACAGGCCTGAGCTACCCCAAATTCCCAAAATATTACTACGCATAGGCTCTTTATCTTTTTTATATTCATAATTTTACTATTCTTACTAACCTAGCCTTGTAGAAAATATGGCTATAAGTATATTCACTGAGGTTGTGAATCCAAGGATTTTGTGTTTATTATATTGGATGATAGTATGGCATCACTTGAACGAGTTCACGTGTTTTCATACGTAGGTACCAAGTAAATAGTTTCCACCTACGGTTTTGTGTCACGTGCTAAATGTTTCCACATTACGCACGCCAGTCTCGTCCAAGGTTCTTGATATCTCATTTGTGACTTTATCTGTTTTTTCTCTTCTCATCTTTATCTGTGTAAATATATAATTCAGCAAAATATTTAACTGTCTCATAATTCCGTATAGTGGTCGCAAGTTCTGAGCGTGATGTCCGGGTTCAATCCCCGAGTCGGGCAAAGTGCTATTGGATATTTTGTTAAAAAATTCTCAGTAGCAGTCCGGAGTTGGAAATTTAACCGGGAGATGGTAATAGGCTCACCCTCTAAAATATTACATGGGACTTAATCACTGCATCAACGAAATTTCAGTGTATAAGAGTAACATACATATGTGCGTAATATTTAATGTTGTAATTTTAATGTTTATTTATTTAAAAGCAATGAGAATGATGGACTAAACCCCAATCCAAAGTTATTGAACCTACCTACCTAATGTATATATTTACTGTTTCAAATACTTATACACTAAACCTACGTAGATATAGTAAGAAAGGCGATAGGTGGTTCAAGTGTTTAAACGTTCTATCGGACAAATAGGTAGACATGTACGTTAATACATAATAATTTCATAGGTAGACACTTTGCGTCATAACATGATGAGACTGGACCGCATCCTCAAAGTAAATTGAACATAAACAATACATTTACCATTATATTTCTTGTTTCTTGTTAGTACAATAATGATGTGGGTGCCTACTTGTATCATCATGTAATCTTCTACTAAAATGGCGACATGGTTGACGCAGTGGCTAAGCGATTAGTTTCCTGCGCTTCGTGTCGCGAGTTCAGTTCCCGCACGGAACAAATATTTTTATGATCTACAGATAGTTGTTTCGGGTCTAGTTGTGTGTGCATGTGATATGTATATGAATGTTTGTAAACTGTACCCGCAGTACAGGAGAAATCCTACTGTGAAGAAAAGTTTCTAAAAAAGTGATGAAAAAAAGAACAGAAAAGTGTGAAAATTGTTATAGACTTGAATAAAAGGCCTAAAACTTGCATGCGTTTTACAAGTAATAAAACCTTAACTATTAATAATTATTATAGGAACTTACCGACTAACAACTATAAACTACACAGTCATTTCTGTATTAAAATGAAGGAATAAAACGTTACAGCCTTGGACGAGGAAGGTGAACTACATTGCCAAGTTTATCCTATTGCTAAAACACTTTCTAATGCCTCAATTATTATCATATTAACAAAATTATAGAAATGTTGAAAGTAAATTATGATTTAGTCGATCAACTTGTGTCATATTGAAGACCACTCCATCTTTTATAATAAACGGTTGCGTCTGTCTAGTAGGTGCAAAGAGAGAGCCTCCACGACTGACGATGCTTGAAATCGACCGGCGCACCCTGGGCAGTCAGCCTCTATACCATCATCATTGACTGGTTAATCTTTCCACTACAGCATGACCGCTTCTCATATGACCGCTCGTGCCCACACGACGGAAGAAGTAGATACTCGTGTCGTAACAACCGTTTCTGTCAATTTCAGCAACTATCTTCGGACCGCAGTTCACACTGTGATTGCCAATTGCTGGTTCGATGTCTTAGCTCTAAACGGTTCGGATTTTTCATAAGATGGCAGATATGGTTTTGAGCAAAATAAAGGAATAATAAGCAAGGCAATCCGGCCATGTGATCCTTGAACATTATGAACTTTTCTTCAATTTTCCTCAATTTTTGACGACACTGTTGGCGCAGTGGCTAAGCAATTAGCTTTCTGCGCTACGTGTCAAGGGTTCGATTCCCGCACGGAACAAATATTTGTATGATCTACAGATAGTTGTTCCGGGTCTGATTGTGTGTGCATGTGACATGTATGTTTGTAAACTGTATCCACGATAATGGAGAAATGTTTTCTTAAAAACAAAAAAAAATACAATCATCACGCAGGTCACACTCATTGTTAAACAAACAAAGTTTGTTTAACTATATATTCATATTATTTCATATTATTTATTTGCGTTCCACAATGTAGGTACAGTAGGTGTTATATAATAGGCTTAGAGCTAAGCACAATCATGGACCCTGTAGGGCACGGCAAAAAGTAATTAAACTAAAGTCGTAAATGCGTGTCAACGTTTACCGCGGTGGCGTTGAATAAATTTGCGCAATTAGTCACGTTACCATGTCACACTTATTAACAAAAATAATGTAGGTACTTACAATAACACAATGAAATATTTCAAATGCGTCAGTCATTTAAAATTATTTCTATTATGTAGGTACAGCGGAGAGTACAACACAACTAATTTCGAAACTTATGTCTCCACACGAGCCGACTGGCAGTGTTGAATAAATATAACCTTTAATTAAACTCGTCTAGTCGTCTTTAGCTTAAACTAAGCTATGGATTGTTAGACCTTAATGAATAAAAATATTCTGACTCCTTGAAAACACTTACGTTGTTGGTTCACCAACAAAGTATGTATTTTATCAAAAATTCAATCGTTAATTTGCTATGCAAAGGTCACTGAAAATAATATATATTCTTCGCAGTGAAAACCAACCTTGTGCAAGGCCTACCTGTTTTTATGTGGTTTGCAATGAACGACATTGTTTATAAACTTACTTTGATCTTTATAGGATAACCTTTATTTAAAGTATTAAAATAACATGTGCATTATATTTTGTCACAAGTAATAATGCGATTTGTAGTATTATTATATTTTGATCCAACCATGAACTTTCAGATATAATGGTACTAATTAATGAAATAATAGGTAACTTTGGAAGGTATCATTTATGGCTGTGTTTTATTATATTTCTGAGCAAATTTGGAGTGGCATACCATCAAATGGCCATCATATTCCTGGCTCCCCCAGCACATTACTACTGCCCAGGTACAAACGCTACATGTTGCGATAACCCAGTGTATGATAAGTCTGTGTTCACAAGAACTATAGTAACAGAATGGAATCTGATATGCGAAAATGCTTGGCTCAAGGATTTAACTCAAACAATTTTTCAATTTGGCGTCCTTAGTGGAAGTTTATTATTTGGGATTGCATCAGACAAGTAGGTATTGTTAAATGTGGGAAATTTTATTTTTAGTTCGGTGATAAAAAAGTTTATTATTTAATTTCAGATTTGGTAGAAAACCGACATTAATAATAACGGTTATAATAGAGATATTCACAGGTGTAATGTCATCGTTTCTACCAGATTATTGGAGTTTTACATTTGTCAGAATGCTGATCGGTTTTGCAAATGGTGGTAACATGATCATCACTTTTGTTATAATAATGGAATATGTCGGAAATGTGAATAGAGATGTAGTGTCGGCTTTGTTTCATGTTCCATTCACATCTGGTCACATTATACTGGCAGGAATTGGCTACTTGATACGAGATTACACGTATTTTCAACTTACAATATCTTTGTCAAACGTAATTCTGTTATTCTATATTTGTATACTGCCAGAAAGTCCAAGATGGTTATTGGCTATGAACAAAACAGTGGAGGCAATTGCTTTAATGGAACGAGTAGCAAAAATGTAAGTGTTATTGTTTATTTTAATTTTTTAATGGTGATTGGGTTCCCTTTCGAGTCCTACTTATTTCCTTCGCTTAAGTGATAACTATCTGTAAGTGTAGCTATTTCCGAGCAAAACTAGATAATTTCAACTTTAAATAGGTAATGTATTAGTTATTATTGGATTGGGGATGTTCATGGGGGTTTGTATAACGCTGACCATCAGGTGAACCACAACTGCTCACAATTATAAATGTTTATTAAATAATTGAATTTCATATTTTTTAAAATTAAACATCGAATAGTTAATTGTATTTAACATTGTATCTATTTTCAGTAATAAGCTACCAACAGAAGACATAAGACAAAAAATAGAATTATATCAAATAGAACACAAACCCAAGACAAAAAAGAGTTCCGTATTAGATTTGTTTCGTACACCGAACCTAAGAACAAACATTATGGTAATGTCATTTGCCTGGCTCGTTTGCAGCTACTGTTTCTATGGCGTGACTTATTACATCAGCCATTTAACTGGCGATGTTTTTATTAACGTCATGGCTACCGGCAGTGTTTGTCTATGCGGATGTATCATTTGCATTCCCTTAATCAAGTTCTCCAAGCGCAAAACCGTTGTAGTTACTGGAAACGCTTTATGCAGTTTATGTTTATTTATAGTTGCCTTTGTCCCAGAAGGCAAAGTGTCTTTAGTTTTTGGATGCATCGGTGAATTGTTGTGTTTCATTATTTTTATTTTGATATATTTATATTGTACGGAAATGTTTCCAACAGTAGTTCGAAATGCTGCTATAGGAATTTGTTCGATGATGGCTCGATTTGGAGCTATGATAGCTCCCTTTGTGGCTGCTTTAAGGCCCTATGGCCAATGGTGTGCGCCTGTTGCATTTGGTATTTTTCCAATGTTGTCGGCAGTACTGTGTTTATTATTACCAGAAACAAAAGATTGTGAACTAATGATGACAATAGAAGAAGCTGAAGGGTTGAGTAGAAACTCTCCAAATCCGAGATCAGGCAATGACGTCAATCTAACAGAAAATGAAGCATGAGGAAGCGATTATAACGTGCATAATATTGATGTTGTTTTAACTTGTCGTGGTAAATAAAAAAAGAGTAAGGTAGAGACTGATATTGAGTAAAGTTCCGCGGCAAGGTGTCGTGTAATAGGGCTTAGTGGATCATGTAGGGGTTCTAATCTAACGATGCTGACATCGACACCGACAAGGCTTCCCGAGTGCGGCAGTGCAAGCCCGCGGGCCGCGGCACCATGGCGGTGGGCTTCTTGCTGTGCACTGCTTGGTATTTCACTATACTTGCAGGTACGTCTTACCTAAATTTTCAAATGAAATGATTTTATTTGAAGTATCTTGCTATTTATATTCTGATTTCAGGGTTCTTCATTCTTTACTGTCCTGTAATGTACCTGATGTTTTTTAGTCATACATTATATCGAAAATTAGTTGATACGTTGTTTTCGTTGTGGGAACTTTATCCTGTGGTAAGACTTGTAACTGCTTAGTGGATGTGTTAATATTATAACTCATTGTAATTATCTGCTGGATTTATTACTTCAGGCGTTGTTTCAATGTTGCTGTAACACTGAACTGCATCATTTCGGTGATTATGTGAATCCAAACGAAAAGACCATTATTGTGATGAACCATCGCACAAGAGTTGATTGGAACTATGTATGGATAGCTCTTTATCACGCTACACAAGATCCGTCCAGCGAATTGTGCACTTGTAAACAATCAGTTCAAAATACCAGTGAATCTAGTAGTGTTTTGGATATTGGAGGCAAATCGAAAATAAAATTTGTTTTAAAGGATGAAATCAAAAATATTCCTGGGATGGGTAAGTTGGCATAATACGTAACTAATAAAATAATCACGTAACTTTTTAATAGTCCGTAAAAACACCGTTTTTTAATTCAATGCCAAATGTTTATTCATTACTTAACTTCGTTTATTAGCAGAAAAATCAATTTGTTATTTTAAATGTAAATTACATATAAGTAAGATTTATTAACATGATCTTATCTTTTATAATCCACGCAGGGTGGATAATGCAGCTGAACTTTTTCCTATATGTGAAAAGGAATTGGCGAGAGGATCAAGTGAATCTTACACAATTTGTAGATTACTACCAGAAACTCAAATATGACTGCAGACTTGTTTTATTTCCTGAAGGAACCGACTTAAGTGCTGACAATCGTCGGCGTAGTGAGAAATTCGCTGAATCTAATAATTTGCAGGTAATTGCATTTCGATTGTACGTAAAGTGCTGTTATATAAATCGACTGCTGAGAGTGAGGTCCTGGGTTCGATCCTCGGATCGAATAAAGTGCAGCCCGTAGTCTGGAATTGTGCCCGGTATAAGGTCGCCCCATTTGGCTATTTCCGTAGGACTCAATAGCGACAACTTTGCAATATGGGTGTACCTACAAAAGTTCACTTCTGCCTAACCCTTAGGGGTAATATAGGCGTGAAGCTGTGCATAATGTATTGACCGTGACTGACAGAATGATGGACAGTAGGTACTTGATTTTATCTCATTTTCAATGTAGAGACATCGATTTTCCGGTTCGATTGGTGCTGCCTACTATCTTTGTCAAGGTTTAGTACGAAATTTATCCGTTATTATGTAGTTTGTGATTCAAATTTCCTGTTTAAGTAGATATCTTTGCATCCCAACTACTCTAGCATACTTGTTATACTCATTACGACTATGTGTCATCGTGCCCTATTTTGGTCTAGAGGTCTCTACCGTGGTTGCCGACAAAGAGTACTACATGTTTAGTTAATATAAGGCTATGTAGGATTAAATTTAGAATATTTATTTTATATATAGTAGGATGTAGAGGTGGGAAAAATGGAGTGAACTTCATCAGCGATACACCGACAAGAGTAAGGCTCACAGCAAGAAGAAGGATGCAGTTGTAAGTTATGTGATAATAATTTAATTCATGAAAATAGATCTACAATGAATTGCAGAAAAAAAAAATGTTCATAGTAACATAATATAAAGTGTACTAATAATATAAAGGCATATTTTACGTTCCAACTGGTTCGCGGCTTTCAGTTTCTACCGGATAAGCAGCAGGAAGCTCAATTGTGAGTTTAGTATCCAAAGATGGTAATCAAGTTGTATGACTTCAATAGCTTCGCGGGTATTCTTTAGATAACGTCGTTGAAGTTCTAAAACGTAAGTCATTTTTTGGCGGTTTTGATATCAACAACAATCGTCCAATAGAAACTCGTAAAATGAAATGAATATAAAATTGTATTGTACTGGTGTCTACGTAAAATTATGCAGTTCTTTCACTCTTTTGAAAAGTTGCTAGTTTTGTGGTGTTAGAACTCCAACGATGATATGCCCCTTTCTTTCCATCGAGGGCTCACATTATGTCGTGGGGTTGGTGTATTCACTTTTACTATTTTTGTCCCCAGCATTACGAGTTTGTTTTACACCCGCGGACCACCGGCTGGGTGGCATTGTGCTCTCGCTTGCGGGAGTCTGGTCTAGCCTCAGTCTATGACGTCACAGTAGCATACGACACTCCGGCGCAAACAGAAATGGACTTACTACGAGGGAAAATACCAATACACGTCTACTTCTATTGTAAAAGGTATTTATTATGTTTTTTTTTTAAATTACGGTTTGGAAAAAATGAAATCTTTTCTTTTCCACGTGTTGAAAAACTTACTTAAGGATCGATACCTCGTTATATAAATATTTGATGGTCGGTTACTGCAATTGCGGCAGACATAATGAACAATGATTTATATAATTGTATATTTTAAAATTATATCATGTAATATAAATTTACTTGAAACAAAAATGGTGTCAAAAAAGATACAAATTGTACCTACACGATATTTACGAAATTTGCAAGAATCCACTTTTATATGTAGGTACAATTATTCTTGCAGATATTCGATGCAGTCTTAGATGTCTGTTTGAAGTACTTTAATGCTGCTATCTTTGAGATCATTTAAATTGTGATTGAATGGACATACAGCAAATATTTGGCAAAGTTAAATTATCTGAGCGACAAGGTCTACAAGTGATAAGGCCTTATAAATCGAAAAGAATTTTCATTATTGTTAGTAAGAACTTCTTCTAAGCAAAGAAGAATCATTGCTCAACTTGTCTTCATAAACCTTTGCTCGCCATGAAATACATGACATAAAGTATATCTCGTACGGTCAAATATAGATTATTTTTATATATGAAGACGAAGACTTTTTGTTTGACAGAACTTAAAATTAATAAAGGACTGAATTATGAAGTAATTCTATTAGACTGTCTCATAAGTCTAGTTATCGCCAGCGCAACTGTTGAACGTGAGGTCCTGGGTTCGAAGTGTTATAGCGTTTTTCTGTATGGAATTCTCAGCAGTAACAGCACGGAGTCTGGAACCGTGCCCGGTAGATGGCAATAGGCTCGCCCCCTAATTAGATGGGACTCAATGATGGCATCGGCAGAATGTGAGTGTACAATAGTACACCTTTGCCTGATCTTTCTATCTGTTATATAATTCTATTTGTATTTCATTGCAGGTATTCTATTGAAAAACTTCCTCAAGAAGACGCAGCTTTGAAAACTTGGCTAAGTGATCGTTGGCGTGAAAAGGAGCATAGTCTTCGCAAATTTCACAGTGAAGGTGAGCGCCTTTTTCCGATCAAAAACTACAAACACATAATTTTCAAAAGATACAAATATTGACCTTGTTCTTCGTTTCATAATGGACAAGTGCCTACTACGAAACTAAGAACAATTTAAGTGAATGAATTTATTCTTGACGTCATTACACTTAATAGTCTATTGATAAATTGCGTATAAGCTTCCCTTGTATGTGGTTAAAGCGATAGATCAATAAAGAAGAGAAAGGGCGATTGACACAGAATTTGCCATTTATGGTTTTTTTTTTTTTGGTTTTTTTTAAAAAACTTTGCCCCACACTAGGATTTCTCCTGTGTCGTGGGTACAGTTTACAAACATACATGTCACATGCACACACAACCAGACCCGAAACAACTATCTGTAGATCATACAAATATTTGTTCCGTGCGGGGATCGAACCCGCGACACATAGTGGTGTTATAAATGCGTGCGTCATTAACAAGGTAGGTATACTTACGCAGTTCACACTGCAGCTTGAAATTGCAGATTTCTCCAAGAAGAGAAAAGTAGCACGCGGTGGAAATAACTTGTTGTTGCCTCAACGCTACAGCTTGCAACATAAATGATTCTTATTCTTATTTTGGTGGACCTAAACAGGAGTCGTTATTGGATTTCAACTGCTATCATGTTTGTGATATTTCCATCGATCGTCGATGACGATATTTAGTTATTGGTAAACTTATTGTCATATTTACGAGGCAAAATTTCAAATCCCAGTCTTTTGAAAATTATCTGGCAATCAAAACTAGGATCCCAAATCCGGCAGCAATGCAATGCGGTTTAACGAACCTAAGAAATAAGACCGTATAAAGTTCAAGTTAAAAGACAAAAATGATTACATAATGGATTAATCTATACAAATAAATAAAATCAAACGATAAGTAATTACAGTAAGAATCGGTCTAGCCGTTTCGGACATAGCCGGAACAAATAGACAGACGGACGATATGTTTTTTTGTTATAAGTATATACTTTCATGTATATAGTATAATATGCATTTAGTAAAAAGCTGTTATTTTGACATTACAAAACAGACAGCTCAATTTTAGTTATTTGTGTAGATAATGTGTCCTTAATTTTCAGGTCATTTCGTCGATGCAGAATCCAACAGAGCCCCTCCATGCCGCACTCCAAGGTCACTTATAGTGGCTAAAATAGGATTTCTGTTCTGGACTATTATCGATATATTCTTCATTTATTCACTATTCAATAGCATTATGTTTCAATTTTGGGTCCTATATCATTGCTTTCTTTTTATATTTATAACTTGGTACTTTGGAGGTTTCCATAATATCCAGTATAAACTTTTGGAGAAATTAATAATGTAGAAAATAGAAACAATGTAGAATTAAATTACTTTAATTATAATAGATTAGCTGTTACAATGATATTCAAATACATCTGTGAATTCTCATCAATGCCAAAGCCTGATTATTGTAATAAAGTTATTAGATATTATCGTTAGAAAATTATTTATGTGCAATAAATCAAATGTTGTTAATTAAAATATTATGATCCAAATATATCTTATAAGACTGCATTGTCTAATATATTTGGAGATCCACATGCTTGACAAGTAATATACCTACTTATTAAAATATCCACTTAATCAATTTAATTATCCAAAGAATGAACAATTGAAACCGTTTCACTATGACTTCGCTTGCTCTCTTTGTTCGATCGTGTTTGGAAGAGTAGTAGCTTTGGTCTCAGGAAGGAAATAGCAAAGGATTGCAGCACTTAATGCTACGCCACTAAATATTAGAATAGACACCCATTCTGTACCTATATTAACTACGAAAGGAGCAATAAAACCTCCAAATCTTCCAAACATTGAAGCAAAGCCTATTGCAGTATTTCTTATAACTGTCGGAAATATTTCAGATGAGTACAAGTAGACTTGAACAAAAGAAGTGTATGCTCCTATTAAACCTATTATAGCAAATGCTAAAGTCGCAGCTCTATTATCAATTGGGATGAAAATAAATACTAATAATGATACGGCTGATATGGTAAAACTTGATATTACACTAATTTTTCTTCTTAAATGCAATGTAGCGACGATAACTAGAATTAAACCCGGCGCGAGACATGCAGCAGAAAGCATTACATTCAAGTAAATGTTTCCTTGGAGACGGCCGATGTATTGGTTGAGACCGAAAAATGTATGTGAACAAAACATCCAAATAAATGCAACTATCATGGTGTACGCTCTTATCTTTGGAGTTTTGAACAGGTCCACGTAAGAGCTAGTCTGTTGGTGATTTTTGTTTAACAAGTCTACTTTTTCGACGATAGCTTCGATATTATCCGTCGGCCGATTGTTTCTGTGAATTAAATTAGGGAATATTATTTATTTTATTAGGCAATCCAAGCGATTGTTGATAGTATTATACTTACTTTTTAGCTATATACGTGAGGATGTCAATAGCTTCCTTTTTTCTTCCCACAGTAATTAGCCATCGAGGAGATTCAGGTAACAGCCAGTAATATACAACGACTATGACCCAAGGCACTGACGTCACTAACTGTAGTAGTCTCCATTCTCTCACAAAGTATGCTATGATTGGAAGGATGAAGTATGCTAATAAGAATGGTATTTCCTGGAGTCCAGAGGCATATGGCCTAAATGACTTCCCACACAATTCAATTAGTAATATATAGCAAGCTAACATTGTGCCTCCGACTGTAGATCCAATCAAAAATCGGCAGATTAAGAACATCAATAAGTTTGGTACCAGCGCCGAAACAGCAACGAAAATAACTTCGAAGAACAGTGCTATCAGCACAACAGTTTTTCGACCATACCTGCAGAGAAATGGGTTTGTGTTGAATATTTATTGATACATTAGAAGATGCATGATGCATGTTGATTTGCATTAACATGAAAAGTGCATGATTTCATCAAGCTAATAGTTTATTTATTTTATGCCTTTTACACGTGGTTTGGAGTTTAAGTCGCGAATGAGCGCTGGCCTTGAATTTTATAGTGCAGATATACATGTATAAAACGTAGATAAGTAGGTACAATAAAGATAGTAAATCAATATTATTGTTGACATTTACATATTTGAATTTGAACATTACATAAGTTCACTTACAATGAGATACAAGTAAATAAAAATAATAGTATTACCTCTAGTTTGTTGGCAGCTTTGTACAGTAGACAACTTATAATACTATAATATCTAAACTTATACAATACTAGCTTCCGCCCGCGGCTTCGCCCGCGTAATTTATTATACATATAAACCTTCCTCTTGAATCACTCTATCTATTAAAAAAAACCGCATCAAAATCCGTTGCGTAGTTTCAAAGATTTAAGCATACAAAGGGACATAGGGACAGAGAAAGCGACTTTGTTTTATACTATGTAGTGATATATATTTATTTATTTTTGCACAGAATCGAACCCATGCCTAGCCCTCAGCGCCTAATCGCTGCCCCAACCGTGTCATTTTATTAAAGTGTACAGATATATTCCTTAAGTTTACTTTTGATATTAATGCTATCGCTATTTTTTACATCATCCGGTAACCGGTTAAGTAAGGTGGCTCAAATAGCCGGTGAAAAATATTTAATTTACAAATAAAAATCATACCCACCTGTCGGAAGTAAATCCAAAAAGTAAACTGCCTGCTAATATTCCCACTTGCATCATCGATTGAGCTAAACTCGCCAAGTATGTCCTATTACATATAAGGTCCCATTCACTTGTGACCGAACTTACAATATTGGTCGTGTCGTATTCCGGTTGTTCACAAGGACAGTAGTTGGTCATATTATTGTCTAAGCACGTGTACTCAACACTAGGTATGATAAATACCACATTATTTAACTGAAATTCGGTTGGAAATCTTCCGATTGTGATTAGAAATAAAATCCACGTTTGATATTTTCCAAAACGACCAATTGCTGTTTCTATAAGATCTTCGTCCATTTTGCTCAACTGAAATAATAGTAAACCATGTATAACACAGATGATTACCTAATTAGCGCTTAAATTATAAGTTAACGACTTACCTAGTTTTATATTTGTATTTGAACTCCGATGCACAGCTAAAACATTATTACTTAGTCATATTATTTTTGCAATCCATTGGTTTCTTAAACCAATGTTTTAAATTCTTGTAATAAGTACAACTGAGATTTTACGTTTCGTTTATCATGAGGAGTAAATGCCATGAATAGGTACTCGTACCGTGTTGCTTTCGTTACGGAATGTTGCGCGCTCGCGGTGTTTCACTCAAACTGTAGTCAAAAGGAATATCATAAAATATTTATCAGAATCAGTCGCGTCGTTAGATTATGAGCTTACATTGTTATCTTATTTTTAGAATGTATCTTCAAGTCTTCATTAGTAGTTTTACATTACGTTGTAGGACAAGTCAAGATATTTGGTGTTTATTTAATTATTTTTCTGGTATGGACAATTTTTGTACACGTCGCGCGATCAATTTGTCTGCAACGAGACTGGTGTGTGAAGCAAGGTCCATCGGAGTTTTGTGGAGTGGCATTTCACATCCTAAATTATTGGGGTTCTGTAGCTAAAAAGTGTACACGAATAGCTTAAAGAAAACGTTTGTATGCCTCTGCCGTACATCCATATTTCGCCGATGCTATAGAGAACCTATTGCCATCTAATTCTATTGGGCACAACATCCAAACTCCAGGCTTCTACTGAGAATTTACTAAGAGAAAAACCGAATAGCACTTTTTCTCAATCAAACCCAAGACCTCATGTTTCCCGAAACCTTATTACTAGGCAAAGGCAAAAAATGACAGTATTAAACAAGAATAAACTTATTTGTCCAACTAGAAAATAATTTAGACATATATAATCGGCGTATTGCCGCAGATATTCTTTATTTTGCATATGCATATTGCTAGCGTTACGTTTAAATTGTTTCCTTGTATATATAGGTACTATATATTCGATTTTGGAGCAACTTATTTCAATTACGGATTATTCTGAAACAAATATACAGCACAACCAACTTACAGCTTTCGCCCGCGGCTTCGCCTACGTGGATTACGAACCCGTGCATTTTTTTTGTGCTGAACCCTAATTATTTTTCTAAAATAAAAGTAACATGTTACTCCTAATGACATCTGTTATTTTGACATTACAAACAGACACTTGAAATTTATTTATTTGTAGATATAGACCGGACAGTGAACGCGTTTTTTCAATTGCAATTAGCTACGTACAAGAGCATTTAAATTTATTCGACATTGTTCACAGTTAGGTCAAGATGATCGATCCAATACGACAATCTGATATCGTATTGTATCTTAGGCGTCGCGTTTAAAGGTGACGGTAACAGAAGAATGAAAGACTTTCGTTGTAGAATTGTACTGAATGGTCACAAAAAGCAAAGCGTGTTCAGCGTCATGGTACGTCATGCCAAAACATTTTGTATTTGCTATTCTTAGAGCCTTTAAGTGCGTCTGCCAAAACCTGTGCTGATAAAGTAAGAAACTATTGGTTGGTATTGGTACCAAGATCAAGATGATGCAGGATGGGAAGATTCTTATTTGCTGGTGCAATAACATTTTAATAATAATAAAAAAAGGATAAAATTAAAAGCTATAACATAAGAGTTAAGCAGAGGTGTAAATTCCATTGTACACCCACTTTTCGCCTACGCTGTTATTGAATCCCATGGCGGCGAGCCTTATGATGTGCTATCATTGAGAATTTCCATGCAGAAAAATCTAATAATACTTTGGGTTGCGCTTGCGCCAACTAGACCAATTAGGCAGTCTAGTTTAAAAATCTAGGATGGCAAATGGTAGGTAGTTTATTCTTTCTTTCTATCATATGCACACTAGCGCTCTGGTCAACTATAAGTATCTAAGTAACATAATAAAATATATAACATTTATCATAATCAGTCGCATTCGTGGCCTAAATGATTATTAAATTGTTATCTTCATTCAAACTTATTTGAATATTTAATTATTAAGTTTTAGCTCTCGAGGAATCGACGTCGCAATATTTAGTTAACGAATTTTATTTTTATTTGTTGAGACAAGTGGTATTGACCGTCACAGTGTCGAGGTATTAAACCTTTACATTTTCATTATAAACGGTTTTTTTTTTTTGTTTTAATGAATTGTGATGTTCTATGTACACAAGAAAACGTAAGATATACGAATATTATTTTACGTAACATGGTTAACCAGTCCTTGGTATATTATCTGTGGTAGATGATATTCATCGGTGAGGATGGATGGTGAAGCATTGAATCCTTTGATTTTATGGTAAGTAATAATTAAAGTGATAGCGGGAGAATCTATAACCGGTTTGTACCATAATTCAATTTTTAATAATAATTTTATCTCATAATTCTCATTGCAGTTTGATTTATTTTATGGATTTAAAAGTAAATAAAACAATAAAGTATAATTATTTTGTTTAATAAACATATTCTTTAATTATCACAGCCTATTAAAATAGACCTTCTATAGTCTAGCCTTATCCTATTGTTTTTATAAATACATTTTTGTAAAGGATATCAATTTACAAAAAATGTTGAGAACACAACGATTTAACTTTAATAGTCTTTAAATTAGGTAGGTATAGTTCACATGCATTTACAATTATTTCCATTCTCACAACTGGCATAAATATCACACGGTTATTAAAAATATGAATACTTGTTAAGCCTCATCATGGCACTATAACTTACGCTTCGCCTTCTTCTAAAGTGTCAGGTAGCTTCTTGCCTCGCGTGTCAGGTAATATAATACAAAGAGCAGCTCCAATTAAGGGTACTATCCCGAAAGCTAGGGGTGGTAACCAAGCGCTAGTGTGTGCCAAGGTAGCGACGAACGGGGCTACCATGGAACCTATCCTAGCAACTGTTGACGACAACCCTACACCCGAGTTCCTCACAACAGTTGGGAACAGTTCACCGGCATACAAGTAGACAGTGGCAAAGGAAATGCTCATCCCCCATAGTCCAATGCAGCCGAGAGTTAAGTGGCTGACTCCAGACTGTGGGACAACTATGATGAGGAGACAACTGAGTCCAGTCACACAGTTTGCGCTGATCAATGTGATTTTCCGGCCAAGGAGTCTGTTCGCGTAGATTGACATCAGAGTACCAGGAACCTGGAAATAAAAACTTTTTTGTTGAATCTGATAAGCATACGTAAATTATATGTATTATAATTATTGAAGTTTCCAAGAGTCTAATCAATACACACAAAATTTAGGTACATATTACACAATGCTCTATCGCTCAGCGTGTATCAAATGAGAGGATCAAACCTCTGTTCAAGTAGAAATTACCGTTGGTCGTCGTTCTGTAATAAAGACTTACGTCGTTCTGTAATAGAGTCTTATCAGATATAGAGATAACTTTAGATATTGAGTCTAGGTCAATAGGTACCTACAGTTATGTTCTTCATTAGCCCCTTGTGTAAGTACTGAACAAAGGTTAAATCAGTGATTATAAGAGCGTGTTACGTTCCACTTCACAGCGTGATCATGAACATAAAGTTTAATTGGGGTGTATCATTATGATAAAGTAATAGGTACTTATATGATACGTTTTTGGGTGTAACCGGTTTAAAGTAAGTAATTTTCTCAGTAAATATACCACAGTGAGATAGCTTATCGCTTGTGTGAACTGACACGAGTAATTCGTTAATATCATCAATGAGATGAATATTTATATTTAATATAATTTCATCTCGGAATAACAAGAAGTAGTTGGTTAGTAAAACTAGGTACTGATTTTAATGGTTTAGAATAATAATTCAAGCGAAGGAGTTAATCTTTCTACATTAATATATAGAGAGATTAACATCGTACATTGAACCTATAAATCAGTAATTATTAATTCGATCTTAAACATGTTTTTGAAGGTGTTTTTGATTTTTTGTGGTCTAATGGAATATAATAGGTAATTTGAATCAAATCGAATCGAATGAAACGGACTATCACTATCCGCTGTAGCACAAAACTTTGCTACACCTTTAGTATAAGGCATTTCTGATGTTAGAAACTTGAACATGAATATTATGGTCTTTAAATATTGATATCTCTCCGAAAAATATTGGCCTACAGAAAGGCTCGTATAAACAAAAACCTTTCTGTATGCAATTATTTTTTAAAAATCTAGTTTCTTGGTGGCTGACACTAATACGAGAACTTAGCTATTAACCTTTGATAATACTGCAGATAATATTGCAGTTCAGTGTGTAGAGTTAGATATCTACAATGCGGATATCTGATAGTCACCCATGTATGTAACTGTCTGAGAGAAAGAATACTGAACTTAAAGTGCTCTAAAAATAGTAATATATGTATAGATTGCGCCATTGATTGCACTAGTACAAGTATCTATACCTAAGTAAGTAATATGTAATACATAAGTTTATAACTTTTACGTTCTACAAAATTACCTGAATACCGGCAGAAATTGCCACATTGGTGAATATATCTCCGGAGATGTGGCTCATGTACTGGGACACACCGAAGAAGCAAAGTCCGCACACGAACCAGTTGAAGCAGATCGCAATGGTGCGCGCACGCAGCCGCGGCGTCCGGAACAACGCGAGGAACGACGCGTGGTCTTCTTGTTTGCCGCCCACGTCGACTACAATCTTTTGCGTGGATGACGCTATGCCTTCTGTTGGACGACCATTCCTGAAATGATGAGATTGGACCTATTATTTGATGTTGCTAAAAGCATAGTATTCATATAAAAATGCATAACAAAATATCTCAATGCTAAACAAAATATCTCAATGCTAAACAAAAAGTCTTAATCACAAAACAAATGAACACGTGTTTAATAAAATTAATAACAAGTGCATACAGTAAATCGGCTTGAATTATTTTAAGATACGAGCGAAACAATAGAATAATTTAAAAAATAATTTAATCTACATTCTTTGCACGGTTGAGGCAGGAAATAATAAAATAACATGACTTTCTTACTTTGGAGCCAATTGTTTCTACGTTAACAATTTGTTTTATGTTATGGTCAGTGAATTAAACACCTACAAACATGTTTATGTCATGTCTCCAATCATCCTAACAACTAAGTAGATATTATAAACGCTAATGTAATTTTCATTTTATAACATTCGCGATTTTAGTTTAGTATCATCTTCGACGTTTTGTTTAGACTCAATCTATCTTATTTTTCTCATTTTCCAACGACAACTATCTGTAGACCATACAAATTTTTGTTTCGTGTGAGAACCGCACCCGTTACTGCGCAGCAGTTGAATGCTTAACGACTGCGCCAACCGTGCGGTCATAGTGATACCATAATTCTTCAAGGATATACGTAGGTCATCATCATCAGCCATAAGAAGTCCACTGCTGAACGAAGGCCTCCCTCAAGGGGGGGTTTGCCATAATCTCCACGCTTGGCAGGCGGCTTGGGGATCGCAGTGGCTCACCGATTAGTGAGAGGACGCTGCTGCCCGTCCTCCGGTGTCTGGCCGCAGTTTAAAGACGTACCCGGGTCGTAGGTCAAGAAAATGTAAATACGTTTAAGTGTCTTAACCTTTTAGCTGCTACCTCCATGATCTTAATCGCCTCTTCACTTCTGCCAGCCGTCAGGAGCCACCTCGGGGATTCAGGCAACAAGAAGTAGTAGCTCAGGAACAAAACAGATGGCAGTGAGATTGCAAGCTGGAAAGTACTCCAGTCTCGCAGGTAGTAACCGAATAGTGGCAGAGTCAAATGTCCCAAGTTAAAGGGAATTTGGTATATGATGCCCACGGTATCTCTGTATTTGGCTCCGATCAGTTCCATTGTAAGCACAAAGCTGGTGACCATGGTCCCTCCAGTAGCCACAGCCAGGAAGAACCGGAGCGTTGTGAACATGTACCAGTTGACGGAGTACGCTGTGGTCACTCCTGATATCAATTGAAGGAACACTGCTGCCAGGAAGGGATTGCGTCTCCCAAACCTGAGAAATAAATGTCAAGAAGATTTATAAGCTGCCATTTTTAACACTAATATGGTATACTTAAACGAAGTTCAAAAAAACATGAGATGGAAACAAAATGTTCTAAAAACAAGGCCTCTTATTGTATATTGCCGTGTGTACTAGTGTAACTAATCGTCTCATTAAAAAATATACTTAGTTGATAGTCAAATACACGGTTCAAATTCTATAAGTAGCTGTCTCAAGCTCTACTTATTTATTTTCCAAATATCAATGTTAACTTTTAATAAAATTATGTTTGTAGGCGATGATTAGTAATGAGATATAAGGAGAAGATACAGAAACTTGTTCTGAATTCTCAGTATTCTTATTCGGAATTATTCTTTGAATATTTACCTACAACGGTTTTTGTGCTCACAAAATAATGTTTACTCGTGTTCAGAAACGTGACTTAGACGTGTACGATACCGAGGAAACGAATTCGTTCAAGGATTCTACAGTAGGGTTATCATTAAACTTGGTATTGACCCAAGCCTACGGATATCACATTGAGTTATCGTAGCTGCGACAAACTGTTTCTTTTGTTACACAAAGGATGCACTTAACTGCATCTTAAAGCAGGTCTCACACAGAAATAGCGCGTTGACCCCTTTAACGATATTCTCTAAAGTAATCTCATCCGGAATCCTCATGTGATTTAGTGTTATAACGACGTGCAGCAGTAACTGCAGGATGTGCCAATTGTTGAACATTGATACCAAGTGCGATTCACATATGTATATTGTGAATGAATAAACTGTTACTGACCTGTCAGAGAGATGGCCAAACATCATATTGCCGACGAGAATACCGAGCATGAATATAGTTTGCGTGAGGTTCTTCAGCCAGTGTCTGTCGCAAACGAGATTCCACTGTGACACTATTGTTTCTTGAAAGACTCGGTGGTCATATTCATAATCTGTACAGTTGTCGTAACACACATTATCAAAAACTTCATCTTGTTGGGTTGTAGCACAGGTGAAGTTCATTGGCGGTGCTAGGAATATGATGCTCATCTGATGCCAGGCGACGGGGAATTTAACCAGAAACACGACGAAACATATCCATATTTGCCATTTTCCGAGTGCTCCGATGGCTTTCGTTAGAGGATCCTCCTCTTTATTTTGGCTTTCAACATCTTTCTTTTCGTTCTCCAACACTGAAAATAAATTCAAAATTCGTATTTAGTCAGATATATAAACATCAAATATAATTTTCGCAGTCTATCTGTAGATACTTTGAGATTTATCAAGGTCTAAACATTGTTTTTTACAAATATTGTACTTTAAATTACTTAGTTTATAATGAAAACATTTGTTACACGGGTAAAAATGTTTTCATTATAAACAAATAAATCTTAAGCAACCTGGCGACGTTCTTATGGTAATATAGAAACAAAAAACAAGTTCAGCTGTTACCATGAAAATTAATTTTCAAAATTACTCACTTAATACTTTAGTGTTGTTATTCGACATTATTCAATATGAAATATTTAATTTTCTATTATATTAATTATTTTTTAAATCATAATCAAGTTGACTTGTGTTGAACGTGAGTCCGTTGTTTCAAATAATATTCTGCGCATCATTAACCGACGCAGACTCTTATCACGGACAGCAATTGCCCCTGTCAGATCCATCACGCACTAAAATTGGACAAAGTCCGTCATAAAAAAACGGATAAGACAGAGGGTCATCATTTGAGTGACAAATCGATAACCCAATTAGTTTATAGGAGACGATTTTTATTGCTCAACGGTTATCTTTTGTACTATATTAAACAACTAATAAAATTTAGTACTTATTTTACAAAAGATCTCGGTAGTTGGGTTGCCGAGGTCAGCCACAAGTCGCAAATATTTAGACTGAAAGCAGGCTTCAATATACATAATTTGAATATCCCACTGGTGAATACAGACGTCTTCTTAGAATAAGAAGGGTATAGAAGAGCCTTAGTCCACCACGTTACAGCGTTGCTGGCCTGGTGCAGCTTGTCGGACAGCAGACGCCATCGAAAACTTTATGAAGTCACCTCAGGTCTGCAGATTTTTTTTCACCGTTAACACAATAATAATTAAATTCTAATGTGCACATGAATTTAAAAAGTCAGAGGTGCTTGCTATCGCTACTACACTTAATATATTTGAGAAATATCTGAGGATACTGACGATGACGATGTATCGACAGTAAAACACGTTGACCATAATAAGCAGGAACCCTTTATGATGCCAAGATTTTTATGTTTCCAACTCTCTCTCAAAACTTACTAACTAAAAAGAAAAGTTTTCCAGAAATAATAATACACATAAGTAAGAACTGGAAATGAATCTAAAGTGTTTATTTTATCTTGTATCAGGTCAAAGCTGTTTACATGATCATCTGGCAAAACCTTGTTTATGCTTCAGGGCTTGCAAAGCGTGTCGTACGAGTCAATACGTCGTCTTATTATAATATCGTATTTCTTAACACGTGTCATCTACACGAGGATACTGCATGCGATTAACCACTTAATACTAGTAAATATCAATTTAAAATACTTAGGTATTTTTTAAACAAACGAAACCATATATAGATAATATATTAAACTTGTTATAATATATTAAAACTTTTCTTATAAAAATGATATTTTCCGGAACCCATAGAGCAACATTCTGTCCGTTAATACCATCGAAATAATATGTTCAGTCCCTGAACGGTTAATACATAAACAAAAAAGTTACCTACATCTTTAAAAGCAAATTGCAGTTATCATGTTTCGGGTAAATGGTGCCATTTAGTATACGCAATGATGTGTTTTTTTTTTTTAGGAAAAAATGTTTATATACATATTTTGATAATCCTCTAGACCAATTGGTTTTATTTGCATTAGGCATTAAAATAAGCTTACGATTTATTGGTTGTTTTGGTAATTTTTGTACCCAAACTCGAAGTGTTTATTTTAAATAAATAATTAATTTGACCTTTGTGTTGTCTGTTGTCGTTATCATGAACGCAAGTCTGCGCGTCGCTCACCGCGTCAATCTTCGTTATCAGAGAAACGAGCCAAGCCTCCACACGACACCAGATAAAACAAACAATAATTATTGGTTGATATGACAACACTGACTCATTACATACGTTGTCGTTTCTTACATTATAAGCCAATAATTTGCCATCACTCGTAAATAAGAAGTGCTTATTAACTACATTATTACAAAATATGCTAACAGAAATCGTAAAATCTTCGATTTATCTTCGTATATCGTGGAAATGTAATTTAATTAACTAATATTTATACTTTATCTGAATATAATGCTGACAATCGTATATAATTAGTTTTATTATACAGAGTGTATTATAAACAACAGGTATTATTAATAATTGCCTGTCGGGCTCGTAGCACGTCTGAAGGACCCCTAACCTGGCTACGGCGTAGCAGTGTAGTGTAAACCACTAAGCCGTACTATTTCTATTGTAGTGCTGATTAAAGGAGGAAAATAACTAGCACAGTACATAATTATGAAAGTACTTAAATGCTTTTATTTGTTAAAAATAACTAAAATTCACATTACTTATCTACGCTGCTAGCAGGGCAAGCTACCTGTTGACAGTGATGTGGAGGAGTACTTTAACGCCTGAGTGTTCGTCTAGGATAGTTTTTAATATTCGTTTTTGTATTGTTTTTTCAACCCTCATAGTAAATTAGATGTTATGAAGTTTTATTAATCTTAAAAGTTATTTTTAAAAGTATTATATATATTATTATTAGTATATTCCCGTTATAATATAACTCAACGTTTCTTCGAATATTGAATAATTCTTTTTTAATCTTATACTATTTTTTAACTATTTTTACTTTTTTTAAAGATCTGGTTTAAATAATAACTCCATTGTTCATATTCGTGTGATAAAACTTTAATCCGTCAAGTGAAGCAAAGTAAAAACAATAGAAAATTTATCGTATGGCCCCGAGTGCCTGCCAATTAACTAAAATGCCTTTAAAATATGTTGTCGTTTCAAATAAAAAATAGCATATAATTTAAAACGAAACGATCCAGTTGAAGTTTTAACAGTGAGGTTAATATGTTTTAATGTTCACTAGGTACAGTCTGGGTTGACTTTGCGGTATAAATTTCTAGATTGATTAAGTTTGCGAAAACACGTAGATAGGTATACATTAAGAATCACGCTGCAATCTAAGTACCAAGTTACTGAGAACAGTATACTATCTGCTTATAAATGGTCAATTCCATGCATATAACATGACTACTAACTATTGTCGCATAAGAAATGAATGGAAAGTCAAGTCATACCACGTTTCAGAACGATCTTTAGCGTGTTGGAATATATACTCTACAATCATTAACTTCTCATGAATAGATCTTGTGTAAGGTTGTGTGGCATTGCAATACTTTAATCTACACTAGTATCATTTATATTTAATATAGTGCAATATACAAAATAATAACAACGGCACTGTTGTGTCGTTATATTATTCTACAGTATGTACGATTGTACCCACTAGTAATCAATGTTAGCTTTGACTACTGTCGCCGCCTACATTGTGCGTGTCGGGATGGAAAACTACAATGAGGACATTCACCCCGTGGGGGGTGTCATTATATGCAATCTCAACCAAATTACATTTTTCGTCAGAAGTCAATTTTTAAAATTATTCACGCTATGTTTTGTTACCTGTTTTTGAGGATGACGACAGACAACTTTTTTGGAAGATTCAAGTAAACGAGTTCGCACCGTTATAGGTAGGTTTGATGAAATGTTTACCAAAAGTGCATTCTCGATATAAACTGCTACCTTGTCTTTGGTCTCTATTCAAACAATAAGTTCGATGTTTATGTATTTAATCTTGTTGATAACGTCGCATCCTATGAAATGATGTAATGTAGTGTCACTGTTGCTCATTAGTAAAGTTCCTCCTTAAAAGGTCATACGAATTTTTATATCAAGTTTGTATTTTGTTATCTCGGAAGTCTATAGTACTTAATGTAAAGATATGCATTCGACGTAATAAAGACCAACCGGGCGTTTAAAAAGGTAGTAAAAAAAAAAGAAGTCGACATTCGCGGATATTTTGCGGAAACTGCCTCGGTGTAATGTGTGGACAGGAACATTTCCTGGGATTCACGAGCGAGGACAGCGTTCAGTTAGTATGTCTATACTTTAATTAACTATTCAAAAAGCAATTGATCGATAGATAACGTATTAGTTCTTCCAAACTAGGTTCAGGAAATTAGTACCTAACAATAATCATAAAACATTAGGTACTTAAATGTAAAATCTTTACAATTTTTAGGCTTTGTTTGTTGGTATGTAAAGCTATATTATCATGATTTAAAATCATATTCTCGACGCATATTGTATTCTGTTACATATTTATTGAGTATTTACTAATAATATTCTACTACTACTAAAGATTTTTGAAATTTTTAACCAATGGATTTTAGAATAGTCTGAAAAAGTTTTTTTTTTATAAATATAGAAAACCGTGAAAAAATATAGGCATACTTAGATACCTGGAATAATCATTAAATTGTCTAAATACACTTACTTTTGTGTGATCTTCAGTGTAGGTATGTTTCAGAAAGATGTCACACAAACGGCGAGATGAATATTAGTGGCGAGCGGTCGCACCGTTTGCAGCAGCGTTCAGCGCCGCGCTCCAACACGAATTGACAAACAGACGCACGTGTGTAAGTATATAGATACCCGACAATCCTCTCTGACGAAACTCTGACGTACTCATTATAAAACCCTATCAAAAGCTCGCCTCGACGACGGCATCTAAATACGCCAATCTCAATCTTAATGGGTCAACATACGTACAGGAAAACTTTGAAACCGGTCTGCGGGAATCTTTGGGACTATATAGGTACAATTATAACGTGCATACGTGTATAATGAAATTAATTATTTATCATGTTTTTCAAACAGTTTGATTTGCAAGAGATGTTTTTTCTAAGGTTCTCTATTTGTACCTAAAACTTACCTAATGGATGAACACGAAAAGTCATAGAGCTTATGACTTTCAGTATCCATTTGACTTAATGCTAAGACCTATAAGTTCTAACAGAATACTTATAGCATTATTATTTTTTTGGCTGGTACTTTCACATTTGGACCAAAACGGATGATGTCCTTTGGCCAATAATCCTGATAATGTTTAGTTCATGATGTCACCAAAGATGTCATATTAGGAAAGAATTTCGCCTTCTTCTTACATTAGTCAGGAAACATCCGTAAATAATTAGGATTCAGAGAGATTCAACGAACGAAGTTCCTGAGTTTTCCTGAAAGATTCCAGAAGTTATTGGGTACTCAGTATGAAAAAAAAAACTACCCATTAAATGTGTGGCCTTCCCACATTCACAGTAAAGTGTGAATGTGGGTTGGTGGTTTTTAATATATTGAAGACTGTTTTCCTCAATTTTTGGTAATTATTAGGTAGATATGCATCTAAACAGGCGGTTCTCGCCGCTATATTCAGAATTCAAGAGACAAGTAGAGAAGCATTATTTTAAATTTGTTTTATACGTACTGCATTATAAACAACTTAAAAATATAAAAGTAGAAAATAACTACCTCAAAATATATTTTCAAATTACTGTGCATCGACTACCTGCTTAGGAGACATTGTATAGTGCCATACTCTCGTACTCTTTTGTATAGTGCCAGTATTTCAAAAGCACATCTTTAAATTCTTCCGACTTCTTTGGGTGAAATGTAGTTTATTTTAATTTAAAAGATGTTTATTAAAAAGTTAGATACTCCCGCCGAATTGTAGCTGTAAAACTATATTTGTAACTTGCTAGAATTTATAGTTCATATTCATTTCACAAATAAATAAGTATGGGTCAGCCTAAAAAGTCCCGGACATAGTAATATGTCTAGCATGCTACCAAAAGATGCTAGAGTGCAGTATAACAGGTTTTTATAAACTGGTTATATTCTGTTATTAATGTTATGTCGACGCGTGCTTCGGGTTTATTCACACGGCTGTTTATTTCTTTTCGTTATGTTTTTATCTCATATTTTAGTTTAATCGGAATGAACATACAAAAGAAAACAAAAACACAAAATAGTTTTTAAATGTTTGTCTTGTATTGCCACGTGCCTCCCATTTTATAAAAATATTATACATACATATTTTTAGGTCGTATTTATTTGTGCCAAATAAGACGGTGAAAACAATAACCTTCTTAATTAAGTTACATTTTTGTAAAGTAAGTATAATTATTAGGTACTTTAAAAATTTAAACATCATCTTCGGTTACACTAGTTTAAATAGTTTTTGTCCTTGAAATGAAAAGTGTATTCTCAAAATGATTGAGGTGCTCCAAGTTCCAAAAAAATTCAAGTCACATTTCCAGACTATTGTATATTTTTATTTACTAGAAAAAAGCTTAGCTTTTTTATTATATTTTTTTTTTATCTGTCTTTTACATCACCTAACATAGTTTGGTCCCAGCATCTCTGATGAAAACGCTTGCCGTGTTCGTCGCTGACGTTCCCAAGGTTATCGCGAAAGAAGTTGAGGTGTAATACAAGAAATGAATTTTCAGGGACATTTTCGACACCAATTTGTTGAAAATTATGTAGTAAATCAGCAACTAATAGTCGTTAAATATCTTCTTTTTTTTGTTACCTAATAACTCTTGGATAACAGGTCGTAATCAAAGTTTCACTGGAACAACCAGGTGGTTTTGAAATTTCCCGCTTGTCTGAACAATACTAAGACAGGTTTGGTAACCGAGGGAACATTTGTATATATTCGTATAATTTATCCTTGTTCTTGTGATTAAAGGCAAATGTCTTAGTGAGACAACAGTAAAAATCAGTTTCGTGGTTAGATGGTTCCCTACTTACCAAAATTCACAGAGCTGTTTTCACCTGCAGCCCAGGAACTTAGCGTTCTTCTACATCTTTCACAAAATACATGAGCCTATTTTTTGTCCTGCTGTGAGACTGGAATTTTGAAATAACAAAAATAGACTTCTTTATTTATTATTATGTTATGGGATATCCTTTCTTACATATAATAAGTTTACCACAAACATAACAAAATCGGTCAGGATTTACTTTACAAATTCTTTTTGTTATTCTAAAACCAAATATTTTTTGAATTTAACACTAAACTGCATCGAAATTTGAGAATTAATTTAAAAAAAGCTTGTGGGTAGTCGAAAATAAAATGTGTTGATAATTTTAATCTGTGACGTGGTAAAAATATATGATATTTATATATGCGTTCAGTTTTTGCAAATTAATAAAACTATATACAATTCACTGAAAGGACATATTTTTTATATTAGATTGTAAACTACATAGTGTTATTGTTAATTCAAGTGTTATTCAACGTGTATTCAAAATCACCAACTGCAATTGTCTTAAAACAGCTATGGGATTACGCAGTAAAGGATTCTTACCACTTGTAACCCTGTCGTTTCCACGTGAGCAACAGGTCTTTCACCTGAAGACGCAAGAACACCATCAAATTAATACTCAATACTTTATTGCATTCCATAATGTGTACCTACATAATGGAATTATTCAAGGATATCATTTCCATTTTTACTCGTGCTCCTCATAGGATGTATCTTATACATTGTAGCAATAACCGAGCCCATGTTCAGCAGTTGACGTTTATGAGCTGATTTGATGACGTGATGTTTTTGAAAATTCGTATAACAATCATGATTTACACTATAAAACAATACCGATTTAAACAAATGTCTTCGGTCTTGCTATTATAAGAGTTATCCTTAAACACAGCCTCCGCCATATTGATCTGTGATTATGATTAATGAGTTCTTATTCACGTGAACAAAGGTTAAGGTTACTAAGGATAGTGTTGGCAAGAATATCGGATATGGATTTCCAGTTTTGGCATACAAACAACTGTGCCGAATTTTTCACGCAAATACATACGTTGAATGCATAACTCGCCACTTTTCCTGGGAATCTCTTTCGTAATAATATTATTAACATTTTTTAAAAGGTACTCAATGAGTACCTATTTAAAAATGTTAAAAGAGTGAGTACTACTCATTAGAATACTCATTCTTTTACAGGATTAAGAACTAAAATGTATAAGATAGTTGTAAATGTACAAACATTCAGGCAGTGTACTTAAACAGGAAAATCCATTAGAAAATTCCAAGAGGCTTAATTCAGTAATAGTTACGCTTACGAAGAACTTGTATTGCTGGTTTTCTTAACGTATTAAACATTACTTCGGAAACACCGGGCAGCAATATTAATAATTTTATATCTACCCCAGTACAAGACTTCCTCGGCCTCAACCGTATTTACCGTCAAACTAAAAATGTGTGGAAACCATAGTTTATGGTGAAAACAACGCGCAATCTTGGTAGGTACCCACTCAAAGAAATATTTTTAACGAAAATAACGTTGTACTCTTTTTCTGGTTTGAAATGTTAAATGAAAGATATTATGGCAATAAAAATGTCTAGGAAATGGATCTACCTATTTAACGCTATGATTGAATAGGTTTCCTTCCATGATGCGGCGCGGTGTTGCGAGCTCAATGTTTGATAGGCATGATTCATTTGCATCTTTATCTTCACGTGACATTCAAGTTGCTTTTGCGGATCACAGAGTATGCAGATAACAATAAAAAATAATGATTATTTGATTCAATTATTATTATAGAATAAATAAATTCAGCCCATTACTGTCCCACTGCTGGGCAAGGGCCTCTTCCCAGATTGGGAAGGGTAAGGCCTTAGTCCACCACGCTGGCCTAGTGCGGGTTGGCGAACTACATACACCTTCAAGTACTGTATGGAGCCCTCTCAGGTGTGCAGGTTTCCTCACGATGTTTTCCTACACCGTTAACGCAAATGATAATCAAATTCTGATCCGCACATGATTCTGAAAAGTCCCTCTGACTTTTGCGGGCCGAGTTTGAACTTGAACCCTCTCGCATGGAAGGCAAGCGTTCAACCACTAGGCTATCACTGCTATATTATAATAATTATATTAAATATATGTATAAGGTTTAACTAACCTAAACTAATGTTCAGGACTTATTTGAAGCTAGACCGTGAAAAGCCTTATAAGGAATAATAGCGTTGAACCTATTGACAGGATTCCAAAAATTTCAACCTTTTGTACGAAGGTCCCTATTTTGCTTTCCGCACTATAATTTTGTTTGGTTCATTTCAAGATTAGCATTTAATTTTGGTTCAACCTACTTTAAAGTTTTGGAGAAAATCCCTGGGTGCGTATTGCTAAATCAAAACCCACAGAACCGGTTATCTTGCCCATATTGTGTGAACAATCTCTTAGTTCGAACAACAAAGAATATTAATATGGTTGTGAATTAAAAAAATACTTATAACTTAATTTTTGGCTCGCCATCAAATTAATACTAAGTTCTGTTGGATTACATGCCACACTTTTGTAACTTTTTGATAATATAATATAATTTCACAATATCACGAGTAAGATACCACTTCATTAATTTGGAAATACCTAGTTCTTTTAAAAAAGTTGTTGCGTTTGGGCAAGCGGAGTCTACATATGCTTACTGAAGTAGGGTGATTTTCCCGTTATGTGGGGGTCGTTAAACCCTCTACGGTCAATGCAGTGCATCTGTGGAACAACGAGGTATATGGTGTTCTTCCATTGAAATGGGAGGATCCTCCGACCAGGCAAGATGGTTAGCATGGCGTATCGAAGCTCTACAGTTAATGTCGTACACGTGTATATGTGTTAGAATCGTTGTAAACTCTTAGTTTACAACTCTTAGTTTTAATTCAGGACTTTCTGTTGTCGCTTCACTCCGATAGATGACGCTTTACTTTTTGCCATGTTGCGAGTAGTAGTCGCTACGCATCTGTTGCAGGCTAAAGTTCAGCTGGATATTACTAAAAAGAAAAATAAGCCATATTGACAGCAGTGGCCAAGTCAAACCCACAACTTATATTTACTAACCTAAATAATATAAGTAAGTAGGTATAAAGAAATTCATCATGAGGAAACCAGTGTATCATAAAAATTCATCCAGTCGTGGTTTACAGCACAGCTAGTTCAAGCAGTGAGAGTGTTAGGCTGCCGATGCTGCGGCTGCAGTGCTAGCACACAGGACCTTTAAAAAATAAATATATATCTTTAAGCGAAATTCTGAATAAATCAGAATCAACCATAAACTTTATATAATGCTAGTTGAATTTAAGGAATTGACAAAGTTGTTAGCCACACAGGATCCTTAAAGATTAGCTAAGGTCTTTGTCTTAGCGTGACAGAGACTTTCTGCATAAAATGAAAGTTTAATGTCATCTTGATTATTGACATTAAAGATAATAAATTATATTATTAAAATATTATATTATAAACTTCTCAGATAATTTATCTGAGATAAACTTCATTCGTACGTTCCATTCCATTCCAAATGTTTTGTTGTAAAAAGAGAAAAATAATAAACATGGACTTGGTTTCGCTTGAGTAAGAAGAGTTTAACAAAAGTCAATGTCAAAAATATCAACTTGTGCATAGAGTACGGCATATGCATAGAGTTGACACTGACAGCAGTGGTTAAATGCGATAAAAAATAGTCCTTTGAAACCACGTGTTTATATTTCAGTTTTCGTCTACAATAAACAATAGAGAAATAAAGGTTGCAAAATGGGTGTTATACAGAGAGTGAAGTAAGAATAGAATACTTATTTAAAAACGGTGTTGTTCTGTAAAAAAGTAGTACTAAACGATTGTGACATATTTTGCAGGAAGCCTACAACCAGGAAAGGTAAAAAGGTAATACAATCAAAGGAGCCAAAACCTGTCGAAGGGCCCAAACAAAGCCTTTTCCTGCAAGGCCGCAATCCTTCGGAGCGCACACGGAAACTATTGAAAGACATTTATGATTTGAAGAAGCCTGATGCGGCGTATCTCAGCCGCAAGAATGATTTTGTTCCTTTTGAAGATGCGACTCTTATCGAGAAGTTAGTAAAAAGTTTTGTTACCTATTAAAACTGATGACATAGACTCATACTATGCTGCATGTAGCTACTGTTATAATTACGAAGCAATTACAGTACAGTATTGATTACACCAGCCATTAGTATCGGGGTATAGTTATAATACATTAGTGTTTGAGAATTTACTGATTTTCATCATTATTTGCATATTATTCTTATGATTTTTACTTATTGTCATGTAAACAATGAAACCAATATGATTCCTTTGTTTAAAATTCTAGGTAGATAGCTTGCTAGCTACCTACCCAGAATTTTAAAATGTTAGCTTTTGCTATAGCTAATAACATTTTAATATCATTACAGACTATGCTACAAGAAAGAAGCAGCGCTATTTGGAGTTGGTTCTCACTCCAAGAAGAGACCGCACAACATAGTACTTGGTCGTACATTTGACTATGGAATCCTAGACATGATAGAACTTGGTGCAGATAATTACAAAGCAATGTCAGAGTTCCACAATATGAAAGTACTGGCTGGTATAAAACCTTGCCTCATTTTTAATGGACCAGCATGGGACTTAAATCCAGATTTGAAGCGTCTGAAATCACTTTTCACCGATTTCTTTTATAGAGAGAAGGTTTGTATACACTTACTATCACTAAGTATATATATAAGTACCATATTTATTGTTCCAGTGTTGGGCTTGGACCTTTCCTCAAAAGGAGAAAGGCTTCGATATTCTTCTCATATTTTATACAACAATAGGATTCATTCTGTAATAACAGATAACCATTTTCTTAAGTTAGTTGCTCTGACCTTGTTTATTAATGATTTTAGCATTTCCTAGAATTACTATTATTACATAGTAATCATTACCACTAGTAAGGGGATATATTAGGTTTATTTTTTCAAGTTTTATTACCAATAAGATAACTGAAAGAGTGGTGGGAGTTGTTTCTGCTAGTATAACTACTAGTATATAAACATTAATGTGCTAGTAGCAAAACCATCGAAACATTTCTTCTTTCATAATTTCTAACTACTTTATTTGAAGAGAGTTGTATTCTTCTGATACTCTGACTTGTTTGCATTCTAAAAGATGCTTTTCTATGTCTATAATGAAAGCTTCATTTCCATTTAAAAGCCTAATAACCTTGTTTTCTAATAACATAATGTTTATTTCAGGTAGAGACTATCAGACTGCAAGGTTTGGAACATGTCCTTAGTTTCACGGCAGCTGAAGGTGGAACCATATATTTCAGATCATACAGAATACTACTGAAGAAGAGTGGCCAGAGAACACCCAGAATTGAGTTGGAGGAAATAGGTATATGTATACCTGTAATATTTATGATTTAGTAATGAAGTATTATTTTTTGAACTCTGCCCCACAGTGAGATTTCCTCTGAAAAATCTGTCACCACTGTAGCGACTACTACTCGCAACATGGCACAAAGTAAAACACCATCTATCGGAGTGAAGCTACAACAACAAACCCTGAATCACACTATGAGAGTTTACAATGATTCTAACACATATACGAATGTCCAACATCAATTGTTGGGCTTCGGCCTGCCAGACTAACCACCTTGCCTGGTTGGAGGATCCTCCTTTTTCAATGGAGGATCCTCCTTTTTCAATGGAGGAACACCATACTTCGTTCCTCCATAAACACTGTATGTAAACCATTGTAAAATGTATGGTGCTGTTTGTCAAACAGATTTTTTTTCATAAACCATATATTTACCATTAAAATTTTTGTTATATGTGGGGATTGAAGCTGGAATTTGACTATTGTAGTAATCAGTGGTGATAAAACCAATTGTTACAAGCTGGTATTTTGCAGTCCTAGTAATTTAATTAAACATTTCAGGTCCTTCAATAGATTTCAAATTAAGAAGAACTAGATTAGGATCTGATGATCTCTACAAGGAAGCCTGCAAAGTTCCAAGAGAAGTTAAGACACTTACAAAGAAAAATATATCCAGAGATGCATTTGGTTCAAAGATGGGTCGTATCCATATGGGCAAGCAAGATATCAACAGATTGCAGACTCGCAAGATGAAGGGATTGAAGAAGACCCCGGAAGAGAAGAAGAAAATGCTAATGAAGAGGAAGAAAGAGAGGCAAGCGGCAAGACAAGCGCAGAATGTTTCGGGAGAATAAAAATAAATGATTACTTATGTACCTTTAATATATTTTTTCTTAATAACCTGGGAGTTTGTTCCCTGTGTCCATAGAAGTCTAAATAAAGCAAAATAAATGCTATCTACTACTGAGACGTCTGTAGCCGATGTGTCCAATGCAATATGAACTTACTGTACAAATAAATACGTCGAATTTTTACAGACAAGGTCTCGATGCTACTATTCATTATATAACTTGATACAACGTTTAATTGTAATAAGGGGGTTATTTAGATTTCTGTTCCCGTATGTCAAGAACGCTAAACTTAAAAAAAAACTACATCTTTCTATGCAATGACCATCTTATGGTTATTTCTTAAGGTATTAGTATCTACCAAGAATTTAGATGAAGATCCGTTGACAGTCTGTAAAAATATTCACGTCACGTCTGGACCAATAACTTTTGAAGCACAGGTAGGATTCTATTATCAGCAGCTTCCGTTATGTTGACAGTGTGAATTAGTCCAACATACATTTTTTTCCTTTTTGGCAATGGAGACATATCTACTTGATAATAAAATTTTGGTGTGGTAACAAGAAACTGAAGCGCCTGCTAGAAAATTCAATGCAATATTTTTCGTAAATAATACTAATTAAATATTTAGTAAGTGAAAATCCCCTATACACCTATAACGCAAAATCTTTTGTTCGTCAAGATTTATAAATAATGATTAAAAATGACAGCTTAAAAAACATCGAGAAAATGTATTCATGATTACTCAAATACACTATTTTTGTGGTTTTAAATTTTCCACTTATGTCTGTATTCCCTTCGTTGTCGTCGTAATATGACAGGAATAGGGATACTTCAGTTTTCTAAATAGAAAAAAAAATTCGTTCTCGACGATTAATTTAAACATTTTCTCTTTCATATATAGAGTTTCATATCCAAACTGATAAAAAACCCACACTTTTATGTTCATTGTTTGCGGAAACAATAATAATAATATTTAATATTTAATTTCATCGTAAAACGAGGGAAGCTGTGATTTTTGGACGGATGGACTTGAATGATAAAAATAATGTAGTTTTAGGTATTTAAAATACCTTTCTTAAGCATCTACCTACCACCTATTCTTGGTTATCTATTAAACTCTTTAAAAACGTTCAAATCAAATAAAAGAAATAATAATTGCATGCATGTTGTACAAATATTGGAATTCGTACGTGCATACAAAGGTGCGTACCTATCTGCCTATTTCCAATTAGGTATTATCAGTACCCATGTACCTAAGTTATTTTAATTGAAGTTAGCTGAAGGTGTTCCTCGTGTACCTTTAATAAAAATATATCTACTTACCTACTAAGGAAAAACATTATCTACAGCTTTGTGTTGATCTGACTAAGTGGTGTATTGATAGAGTAACTAGGCACTCTAGCTAATTTCCATACTTACGCAATGTTTGTCAAAAGTATACAATAATATTTACCATGCAATATGGAGAAGTAATGAATGAGATTTTAACTATAATTAGTTAACAAGTTTTAACTGTTATGAAGTAGGTATCTAATAGGTACTGCAATACTATTTACAGGATGGGTTCCTAAAGTTAATTATATACTTACCTACATGAATGACAATTATTACGAACATGATTGGGAGGAGGAGGGTTATTAGGCACATTAATATTTTTACGATTATTTTTACGGTAGTGATTTATACAGGAAATGAGCAATAAGGTTACAGATCATTTCGACGGTTGGCCCTTGTCACAGGAGGTCTTATTATAAGTAAAATTTAGTTATTGTTGGTAATTGGAAATTGTTTAAATAAGAGCGGAATATAACCTTTGTATCTACGTCAAATAGTGATTGTTAATTTCCGTTGTAAATCAATGTCGTGCTGATTCGGGGCCGAAGCAGTCATATCGGTTTACTTCACAAAATCAGATCTACGAGGGATTGAGTAATAATCTTGTAACTTTCGTTCGCAAATTTTATTAATTGCTACCCGTTTATCTAATAATCCACTAAGTATAAGGAAGCCGTAGCCGGTAGAAATGTAACCGGCAGCTTTTCTCCTTGTGAATTCACATGTTCACTGTGACCGATGTACCATTAGAAGCGGGTATAACCCGCGGCTATAACATTGCCCAATGCCAGCACAAATGTTTATGTAGGGTAGATAAGTGAAAAGTTGGTTTGTTCACAGGAGACAAATTATTCCTACAACTTGAATTTTTCGTTATGCTTCAGATTCCAATTTAGAATCCCCCATTACTTTTGTGTAGGTATATATTGTGTACATCCCTCGTTTCGCTTGGAATTTTAAAGACCCTTCGCTACATTGGTTATGTTCTAGGTTAAATATTTCAATCTCGTAGCGAAAGGTAGTGCATACATAATACAACAAGAATGTGGAGTTTCATACGATTGTTATTTCTACTGCAAAAGAACCTACCGCAGAACCACAACTAGAACTTGGTGAGTATCCTACTTTTTTCTCCAGGAATTCATCTTGTTGTTTAGTACTTATAATAGGTACGTAACTTGTATAACTTTACCGCATGCGGTTGTAACTATTATTCTATGAATGAACACTAGTCACCTCTAAAAGATAAATGCTTACTACATATATATCAAGAATGTGTTTTGAATTACTTATTCCGCACTTTGTTTTTGCGTACCCATATAGGTAGGTTGGTATTTGTTGCCATTTACACGTTTAGGTTGTATTTGAATAAAACTTAGTGCGTGTATTTGTTCAAAACATATAATATCATCTTATTGGTATTTATCATACGAATACCAATGACCTTCGTTAAGATAGAAGTCCGAAATCCTGGGAACCGGTCTAACCTAAGGCTACTTGTCCACTGAAGTGCAGAGGACCGGGTATAAGAAAAAATAACCCATAGAATACTGATATTTTTCCGCTCAAAAAAATTAATTGTAAAGTATTATCCTGTTAAATGATTAAGTAAATGTAGATATTAGTGTTGTATTTGTCCACAGGCGTCATTGCCGCTCATTTGTCCTCTCGTAAGCTAATGGGATGTTCTAATTTCAATTGGATATTTTTTCTTATCTCCCTCCGGTCCGTTCTGCTTCAGTGGAGATGTAGCCTAGTATCAGTATAGCCGAGTATGGCTATTATTTGACAGGTTGTAGATGTTTAAGACTATTTATTAATAATATCTTTGTACCTACAACATATTTGGAATAAAATGATTGACCGATATTAGGTTGCAGAGGTTTCTATTAGTCCCTCTGTATAAAATACACAGATTATGCCAGCGGTAACGAAAAAAGCATCAGATCAGCAGGAAAAAAATAGAACTGATCACTATCATCAGACGATGATCACGATTATCAGGTAATTCAATGATGTTGATTCAATCTCTTTACATAGATCACATAGATAAACTTTGACATTCTTCATATGTTGAAATTGAAACTGAAGGAAATAGAGTGATGACCACAAACATTGTGCTGAAAAGCGATTTCTTTTAATCACTATACTAACTGGAAAAGTACTTTGTAGGTACCTACTATAATCATGCTCTTGTGAAGGCCTTACATATCTAGAAGTACAAATTAGGAAGTGCACGTGTTTATGACGCCCTTGTCAAGCCCTGTGAGTGTGACACCAATGTTGAAAGTTAAGATAACTCGACAAATATTTACTGCCTACATCAGTTCCCTAATTACCTACACATTTACACAGATAGTTTAATTTATAAAGACATATGTATTAAGGTCATGCACCTACGGTTACGATGACGCGCCACGAAAATTAAATAATCAAAATAAAAAAAATATTACTTATTCCTGAAATTTAACCTTTGTCGATACTTTTTTTAATTTGCATCTTCTCTGTAATTTTTTTTCTTTAATTATGTATTTCGCTAAAAAAAGAAAAATATTTTTTTAAGTGGGTACGTAAGGACTTTGTTTATAATGATGTAAGATGAGTACTTACCTATTGTTTTTATTACCTATTTAGTTCGTTTTTTGATATTAACTGTAACAATATAATATCACATGACAAAAATGGCAATACACATTATTATAGCATACTAATAATTTACACCCATTAATTTCACGATAATCTACGAAATCATATGTCTTAAGATTATAATGAAATGATTTATTTAATCATTTGGAAGATATATTAATAGCTACAGTTTAAGCAGTTAAGTTGTGTGGTTGAGATTTGAGCTTGATACTCCTCTATACATATTTTGTACACAAACCGCTTCACCTTAAGTTATCGTAGTAACTTTAATGCCATCACAATTTGATTCAGTAATAATTAGCTTATTAGGAAAACTGCTAAGATCTATAAACATTTTTTTGATTACATATTTAGCATGCGCCGAAATTAATTATTAATAAAATTATGATTGATGATAAAATACAGATTTTTAGTTATTAATAAAATTAGCCATTAGGTACCTACTAAAGTAAAACATAAAAATACCTATCAATTAATTCCTGTGCTGTGATATTCGCGGTTTTACGAGTAAGTATATTAGTAACGTTTTCCTTTTGTTATATAATATGTGTTTCAACTATTCTGAATGGTAGGCGTTAAGGGTATTATCTAAAGCTAATAAGTCAAAACATATTTATTATAGAGCATAACAAGTTTATATTCCATTGATACTTTGAATAAATATTGCCATATTAATTTCGATTTTAAATGCTAATCAATTTATGATAAATGACGCTATTAAAGAAGCGATCGCGTTGTTTCTTTGATACAAAGGTGAATAAAAAAAGGAATATTTTAAAGTGGAACACCTGCTGTGAAAAATAATGTCAGTTTTGCATTCATCATAACCATAGATTAAATTCCACTAGAATACCTATATATCAGCCGCCCCTAAGATTAAGGTACCTAATTTTAATCACCAAAGTTCAAGGCAGGTAGACTGGTGATGGCAGAATAACTTTATTAATTACAGTCCTATGCTGCGAGAACTATGCTCCAATACCTACTCAGCCCATCGCAATCCTATGCAGGACATTAGCCTGCCACCGGTGGAGCTATTACCAGTACCTATATAGGTTACTGGGGTGTTGGTGAATGACTATTTTTATAGTTCATCCACCATCCATCATGTACATAATGTTCACTCTGTAATTTTAATAAGATTTTCTTTTTTGCTAATTTTTATTTTTTATTTTTAAGTAGGTAGGTACCCTAATAGCATACCTACTTACCAATTTAATTTTTATACTTAATTGTAACTACGCATGGTTTGTAAACATTATCTTTTCATGTATTCCGTGGAAAATGTTATTGGTCACACATGTGCTCATTAATCAATGGAAAATGTTGTTAATGACATAAATTGTGAAGTGTTAATGTTTGGTTTCCCAATATGTACTTAAACAAATTAAACATTCGATTCGATCTTTCCTATATCGCACGTGCTGGTCGATGTTTGGAATAGATGCTGTACGCTTAGCTTACACCAGCAAACCACAGTCCCTGAGTTGTTCTTATTCTGTCGTGACAGAAACTTTTCTAAGAATTGTTTGGTGGGAAGTAGGTAATCAGGAAAGATACTAACCGGGCCGACTGTCCAGATTGAGCCGGATATACTTACCCAAGTATTGTCAATAGAGCCTTCTAAAACTCACTAACACATTGATTTATTTTAATATACTAGCTTCCGCTCGCCGCTTCGCCCGCCTTTTGCGAACCCGTACATTTTTCCGGGATAAAAAGTAGCCTATGTAAGCATGCCCTCTAAAGTATTATGCAGAAATAGGTACAAATTCTTCCTTCCGATTTTCTATATAAGAACCAATGATAAAAAATGTAAACAAAGGAGGTTTAGTCTTGACTTAAAACTTGCGTTTTATTGGATATTTTCCTGCTTCTTTATTTTCAGTAGGTTATTATAATAGGTAGGTACTTGATTGTTATTATTGCCCGTCAGCCAATGTAGGTAGTAGGTATGAAAAAATGTGCGTGGATTTCTTGTCGTTTCCAACTTATTTTATTTCTGCGTATTTAGAAGAAGAACCAGATAATTCAACAAGCGAGCAATCTACGCAATCCGATCTCGTTTATGAGATCGATTAATTAATGGTAACGTAACCTATAATTAATGTGTCTGTCTACGTGTTACGGGCGTAGGACCTGTTTGTTAGATGAAAATGTGATACTTATAATGTTTGAATAATCGATTGTATGTTTTTTTTTTTCAAATAATTTTGTATCGACAAAAATAATTTATGATTGTTTTTTGTTACTTACTATTAACAGAATAGATACCTGTTGTTTTGATAACTACAAAAACGTATTAGTACCTCTGTAACTAAAAAAGTTGCAGCATCACGCATGTTTCCCAGGGGATCCAGTCAACAAAGAAAAGATTATTTCAATGAAAATAAAATTAAGTTGACGATAAAAATGATCACGAGCACTTTATGCAACATCGAAATGACATAAATGAGTCATTGGTGTCAGTTTATATCCACGCTAATTAATATCAAATTAAAAGATAATCTCTGAACCATTCATTTAAATGTTAATGACCCGCTAATAGTAATGCCTTCATTGTTTAGGTTCAAATTGCAGGTCAGGTCATGGGCATCGGGCAGTTCTCAGAGTACAAAGCATTCTTTGACTCTTAAACAATTATATATGCATGAATAGAGATCTTAATTGAGATTAAAACAACTTAATTGTTTACACCTAAAAGTTAGCGAAAACCTCGCGAAGTGCCTGTTAGATTTATTGTAGATACTCATCTATTCTTTATACATTGTAAATGATGGCTTTGAATATTATAATTTATTACACCAACCAAAGCATTTTAGGCTCTTATCAAATACAAGATTAGGTACCTAGATACGGAATTTTGATATGTTGAAATGCTAATTTAAGTTTGAAACCATTTCAAACACTTTCAATGTTATTTGACAGGGACAGTAATTTTTAAAGAACATAATATTAATTAAATCATATTTAAAATCCTTAGTCAATCATAGCGGGTACCTTTGTAGTACATACATAATATACTCACATGCAAATATTCCCGTTGAATTTTCTTACGACGCATAGGTAGGTACACCTACCTTACAATGAATATGAATAGGTATTCTTTCATCGCAATTGCAAATTACAAGACGTATGTATTATACAATTTCAAGAAAAGTAAACTAGATTGACATTTAGACTAGCTAACCATTTTTTATAGTATGATTCAACTAGTTATAGGATAAGAAATCAATACACACTTCCTATACTTACAATAGTTGCTTCAGACATTTTTGGCTCAGTTACATGATTTTTTTTTAAAGCCCTACGGTAGGATTTCTCCTGTATCGTGGGTACAGTTTTCAAACATAGGTACATGTCACATGCACAAACAACATTTGACTCGACATACGATCCAATAGAGTTTGAAAGTATGTGGCATGATTGTTAATCCTATAGTATTTCAAACATACTCGTTCAGGATGATTAATAGACGGATTCGAAGTTCATAGTCCTAAACAAATTAAAAAATCGAATTTGGGACCAACGTACCTTCATTCTGGCGTCGCTAAGTGACTAATATAAAAAATTCCCAATAAAAATACCTTCAACGCCTATGTCATTTAGGTACCATTGATCGTAATATGAATGCTAAAATCAAGCTATTGACATTCAAGAATACCTTTTAGCCCCCACTACTAACATTTGGAATAATTTTATAGGTGTACGTAATAAAGGTGACAGGAATAGAAAATATGTGTTTATACTCCTAATAAAAAAAAATTAATCATATTTGAAGCAATCTGATATACTTATAGACAATGATCTCGATATTATACAGAATATACCCTCATTTCGGTTGCTATATAGGTACTACTAATAAGGCTATAGGTTGACCGTTAGTACATGAATGTAAGATTTTTAAGTTATCTATGCAAAAAAAGAAATAGAATTTAGATAGCAATCAGAAACATTATCCTTGCGAGCCCTGGTGAATCCCCAGTTCATCGATACATTTATATACACAGAGTTTTCCTCCGTATTATACGAAGGATATGGATTTTTTTTTATTTAAAAATAAACGTTTATACGTTTAAAAATCTAATTGGCTATCTTTTCAATGGAATACTTCTATGGGTCTTTTTATTCGCAATTTTACTATTTTATTAAACTCAGACTGTAGTAGGCGTAAAAACACAGACTGACAAAATTTATCATAGTGTTTATGCACATAGTTAGAGTTTATGCACATGTGAGCTTACACAACTGGAACTGGAAATATACAGTAACGACATAAAACGTGCTTGATCCAATGACTCATAATGGCTTCTACTAAATCACATTACCTCCAAAGTAAAGAAGAGTAATACTTTGCCCGGTTTAAATAAAAAAAATATGTAAATTATATGTTATGCCTGGGATTTGAGACACTTGGTATTATCCCAATCTAAATAATTTGCAATTTAATATAAGATTTGCTTGAGTTTCTTAATAACTTTGTCAGAAACCAATTTTAGACGCTTAAAATTTATAAAACTGTTGGTACAAGCTGCAAACTAGCGCTGACATCTCAATTTAATCTTAAGCATAGCATCTTAAATCTTAATATTTTATATTGCCTCATTGTATAGTTGTCGCAAGCGTTACTGCTGAGCGTTACTTCCTGAGTTTCATTCCCCTGCTGGGCAAGTAAGTGGGGTAACTGGGTAGTAAGTGTTACAAGGAATTTCCGTATTTGAATTTTTAATAACAGGCCGGAGGGTAATATTGTGGGTAGAAAGCAATAGGCTGGCCCCTGGCCTGGAATACAGTAATTAATATAAATATACTATAATTATAATAATAATTTGACGTAGTGATTGAGAGATCGACTCCTGCGCTACGTGTCGTGGGTTCGATTCCCGCACAAAACAAATATTTGTATGATCTACAGATAGTTGATTCGGGTCTGGGTCATTGTGTATTTGAATATACTCGTACATATGTGTTTGTAAACAAAGCGACGGCAAAGTTTAAAAAAAAAATGCTTATTATATTAATATAACTCTGTCTAAATCTTCAGGACATAGGTACAGGCATGATGCTATGTTATGTGTTACGTATTTCTAGATTGAAGGAATATTACAAATAATAATCGATTTGTATTGTATTATATTAATTGTAGTTCTTTCGACTTTTACACACAGTCTGTCTGTTTGGTTTTAATTTCAGGCAAAACAGATCATTTGTGTAAATAGAAGTAGTATTTAATTTAAGTATTGCTAGTCTTCAATATGTATGTAAATAATATTTATCCAACGTCAAAAAACGTAGGCGAGCTCTTGTACTCTAGCAGCGTTTCATTAACCAAGCCAGTCATAATTCTTCGCCACGTACCGAACTACATATTTGTGTATTATAAATAAATTCGTTAAAGTGTTGTTTTCAGACACTTAAAGACTCGACTTCCTCAAGCCCTTTACTTTTTGTGTCATTCACCTTTGCAATATATAATACAGATATTGTTATGTATTTGTATAGGTACAGGTTTTACTATTCCGTTTACAAATTGCGAAAGAAGTTAAATATCAACACACCCTTCCAATTGATTAGATCCCTAATATTATAAATGATGATGCCTTATAGTGGTCTAGTGGTTGCAAGCGTGACTGCTGAGTGCAAGGTCCTGGTTTGGATTTCCGGGTCGGGCAAAGTGATAAATATTGGGTTTTTCCGTATGGAAATTCTCAGTAGCAGCACAGAGACTGGAGGTGTGCCCAGTAGATGGCAATAGACTCACCCCCTATTACATGGAACTCAATAACGGCATCGGCGGAATGTGGGTGTATAATAGTAGGTAAACCTCTGCCTAACCCTTTGGACAATACAGGCGTGATACTATGTTATTATAAATGCGAAAATATCTCAGTCTGTGTGTTTGTTAGCTTGTCAGGACTAAACCACCGAACCGATTATGACATTTTACTAAGAGAAGATTTTTACTACCACCCAGGGTAGTAAAAATCTTCCTAAAAATGAACGTAGGCTTATTTAAATAAAAAATACTTATTAGATAATAAATTATAAAATACACAAATGAACCGCAGGCAACAGCTAGCAACGGCGTGCACAGAGTTTTTAGACAGGGTAGGCAGAAAATTTTAAAAGCTTACTTACTTAAAAATACCTACTGCATCTTGGTTTTAGTTCGTCGTCTTGTCGATTAAATAATGATGTACGTGATTTGGCACCTGAAATATCTTATAATAAATATTTATCTGAGTAATGAAGGATAGACAGTGTCTTTTTGTATTTATGAACCGCACGCCACTGACAGCTAGTATAGTATAAATTTGATAATTTCATCAAGAATATTGAATACATTTCATATTTATGTTTGATTAATCAAATATTAGTATTGCACCAGAGCATGCAATAGCTTAGGTACAATTCTTGATAGATCTCATTAACTATACCTAACTGATATTGGATTTAGAAAAAATCGATCACATGTACCTACTTTATAATTTTATTAAGTCTTTGCACTGCATAACAATAGTATGTAGACAATAAGTATTAAACAATGTTTACACTCTAAAAAGCGAAGGCGACGCTATCCGGCGGCTAGGCTGAGCGGGCGAGTCCGCGAAGTATTGCTGTATACCCTTGACCGGATGCCGGCGCGCTCAGCTCAGTCGCGGCGCGGCTCTGCTCGTATCCTCGCGTCTCACAGCTCGCAGCACCGCCCACAACACTATATTAGTCGCTTGCCACCGCTGTCGACACAGTTGACACTCCAGAGCCATGCGCCTCCGCTACACGGCTGAAGCATTGGATGTGCACACCGTCAACTACCATTATTTTCCAACAGTGCTCAACTCACTCGAAGGAGTTGTAATGAAATAAATGACACTTGTGCTAGTGAATAATACCAATATGAAATCGAAGAACAACACGTCGGAGCCTCAGCCGGAGCTGCAGGAGCTGCTGCAGAAGCCCCACAGCCTAACGCTGATCGCCGACGGCAAACGAGCAACAAGTACGTTTGAATTTTCATAGCTTTCAGTCAATGTTTCAAAGTAATAGAGTGACGTCTCAATAGCATCCGTTCCGGTGAATGGTCGTACGTAGTAAATTGTGCATAACAATAAGCTACCTAGTCATTAGTGACCAAAAATTTAAATTAATATTTTTTGTGTTATTCGAAGTGAGAAACATCATTCATGAGAAGCATCTTAACAGATGTGATTATTTCACTGCATTTGTATAATTGATTTGCGCCTAGGCACTAAAGGCTATTACGGTAGCGACTTACTCTAAGAAGAGGAAGTAAATAAAGTTGTCCTTGTAAATAAAAGCAAAAGTTGAACCATACAGTGTCTTTAGTTCGATGCTATTGAGCTCGGTCACATAGATGTTTGTTCAATGACTCTGCGAAATACATCCGTTATTAAAAATAGGCTCGATATTTTATGAAATGTAAATATACGAAACGTGCCAAATTTTATAGTTTAAGATCCTAATCTTAAGTATAATGTGATTTAAGATAATTTCCTGTATAGTTAACATATTAATATTCGCAAGTATATTAAGTTATACTTCATAATTATACATATTAAGCAAATATATTATCATTAGGAAAGACATTTCCCATTGACCATGAAAAAATTACTTAAATATTTATTAATTGCGTAATAATTTAATTCAATCGATGTTCCCCGATACGTACTTATGTCTGTGTGTTATATCGTTATGGTGCATGGTATGTGATCGATGATAACAATATTAATAAATACTCCACAGAATAATTGCAAGTAATACACATACTTATGATGACTGTCCATCTAATTAATCTAATTAGTGTTTATTAAAAACAACAGCGAGTATTACTGAAAAGTAATGTTTAACGCGCACAGGCCCGTAGCCGTAGCGGCGGCGTAGCAAATCGTCATGAAATTCAGTCAACGTTCGTACAAAGCGTAGGTATATCTAAATCCGAGCACCACAATTAACACGTACAAAGGAAATTGTATACTATGATTTTAAAAACAATAAAAGGATTTACCTTTTATTTAAATATATTGTTTTTATAATTTGCTTTTTGTAATTTACGCTAATATTCGACCAGTTAGATTAGAATAAATTTGGTTTCGATAAAGGTGATGAATAATATAATAGGTCAGTACCTCACGCAAACTCAAACCTTCGTAGCATGAACATTTTCTCAAATCCAACAGGCATGGCATGAACTTTTCTCAGCATTTTTCAACCACAAAATTTGTCAAATATCCTAATTTTATAATTAGTGTGGCTTCCTTTTTATGCTGAGTTAGCTTCCAAATTGTCTTAATTTTCCACTACGTTAGGGTTGTATTCTACACAAAACGACAACCATCTAACCTTTGCACGCAAATTACTGGGATATAAGTAGCAATACCCTAAAGTTACACCTGTTGTCAGAATATTCGGGATTTCGACTGCCATAGCTATTTATATGCGAAGGTACCGACACCTTAACGAGGTTTCTACGTGTAAAAAATTATCACTTAGCCAAAGTGGACGTGGCTAGTCCAGTTTACTCTTGCAGAAATTAGGAATTTCACAAAATTACATTGTTTCGGACTGAAATTGTGCATAAATTGAATTGATTTATTAATGTTTATTTTATAAAGAACAAACACAACGTTATTATTACAACAGTTCTCTTATTATCTAAGTCTAGGACGTAGATACCTTACATAACATATTTTTATTACATTTCACCACCCTCTACCCATATCGCATTTTAATTGGTGCGGAATACGACCTCTTTTTCTCTCTTTTTTTATCTCAGTGTTGGCTTTATTTTACAGCCTTGTTCATACAATATATCTTTGTATCTCTCTTCTTTTATAGCCATTTATCACATTGCCTGCTGACAAGCTCCTCAAATGATGAGATAGATGGTTGTCAAAATTAGAAGATTTTTTTTTTTTTACCAAATTAAACAGGGGTCATCAAACTTTCAAAGACTGGCGCCACTTTCAAATTTCTTAACATTTTACTGAAGCTTTGATAAAATCTCGATAGGAATCTTAAATCTGCCTACGCTTCGAAAGACATCTTTAGTCAAGTGTGGATCGGGATACGTAGAGAACGTCACTATACCTTGTATAAGCGGTCTCATATTCTAAAGACGCTCTCAGGGTATTCACCTAAATAACCAGTTATTCAACTTTAATGAGTTTTTCTTCCACCCTTAGTTAGGTGATTATTACAATAAGTTAAATTTAAGACGAAATTTAAGATTAAAATCGTTATTGAATAAAAATTTAGTAACGATTTTCATCCACACTGCACTATCAAATTGAAAACTTATATAATAAATAGTTCATTTTTCTATCAAGCCAATAATACCGAAATGATAGCAAAATAACGTTTTAGTGCAAAAATATATATTATCTATTGTTATTGTGTTTGTTTAAAGTTCACTTAGTATAAAATGCATTAAATTATGAATCTACACGATCGTAGTACAATCACCTTTTTTGACGGCACGGTTGACGCAGAAGCTAAGTGATTAGCTTTCTGTGCTAGGTTTCGCGGGTTCGATTCCCGCACGGAACAAATATTTGTATGATCTTCGGGTCTTATTGTGTGTACATATATGTGACATGTATGTTTCTAAACCGTACCCACGATAAGGGACAAATCCTGAAGGGGAGCAACGGTAAAAAAAAAACAATAGTCAGTTGCGTTCCGTATGTAATACATCGTATTAAGATAACGCTTTCCTACTTATATTCTGTCTCGAATGCAGAATACAGCGAAAAAAAAAAAATTCGTGTAATAAATTACTTACTTTTGTAAGATATTGTACTTTTCACTTCTCCTAAAATAAAGTAGAGCAACGTCAAAGAAAAGCTTTCCAATATAAAATTAAATTCCATGTTTACCCTAGAATCTTAGTTTACTTACCTACTTAGCTATTTCAATGATAATAGGTGAAAAGTGAGATAGTTGCGAATATGTAAGGAAACTGTCATTTGTTTTGAATTTGGATTTTTACGGTTAATCTTAGATAGGAACAGATTAATAACATAAACAAAAGTGTTTGTTCTAAAACGTCGCCATCAATCAAGTTGAGTTATGGATTTGTTGATACAACTCCGACACGGCGTTATCTTAAGATGTTATTCTATTATAATTGAATAGAAATAATTTACACTTAATTACTATAAATCTTTTAATTCATACGTTGTTACAGTAAACTTAGCTTGACAGTTACATAGTTAATTTATTATAGTGCAGCCTGGAAATTTTCGTTTTATTTTATTTTATAAATCATTGCGAGACTCTAGGATTTCTTCCGTATAATTTACAAACATACATCTCACAGGCAGACCCAAAAAAACCATCTGTAGATCATACAAATATTTGTTCAATGCAATTCAGTAAATTTAACATGATAAATTAGCTAAATGAATAGCTAATAGTTTATTTATTGCTAGTTACATTTACTTAAATAATTATGTCAATCATCACATTTAAACATAATTATGAGTGTGTACAGTTGTTGGTGAACCAACAAATAAATAAATAAATGCCCTTCTGGGCTAAGGGGTGGCCGGCCAGCCCTCTTTCTGTGGTAGGCCCAAGACTTTAGGGGAAATATTAGAAATTATAGTTATGTTCTGTAACTGTAATAAAATTAAAGATGTAATTTGTAACAGGTAATCTTTTTTTTTCGGGTGGATGACTATTACTACGTTGAAATTTTGTTTTCTACTTCTTACTACCACTTATTACGACTTACATTTTCCTAAGTTTAGTTTCAATGTCACCAAATATAAATAAAGTAGCCTAGACAGACAGGTTCTTTTTACATCAAAATTTAATATTCTGCTCCAGTATTTAAATATTTGAACATTAAGATAACATTATTAATGGTTTCGTATACTTTAGTAATTATACTTACGCATGGTCGTTGCCTTCGAGTTGACAAAAACATAATTATGTCTGTTTTTATTATGTAGGTGCCACGTCGTCTTAAACACTAATATACTCAAATCGTTAAGATATTGCCATTATCATCTGCATAACTTTTTTCCTAGTATGTTGGGGTTGGTTCCCAGTCTTACCAAATGCTGCTGATTATTATTTTTCACAGAGAGATTGCCATCTGTACCTCTATCACGAGTTTTTTAACTATTTACTATCATAGTAAAGTAAATTTTCATAATAGCGATTTTAGTCCTTAACTTGGTTACATTAGGGATTAGAGTCGCTTATGTGACATATGTGTCATAGTTAAGTTTTGATTTACTATTTACGATATTATAGATATGTGATGTTAGCGACTCTAATCCCTAATATAACCAATTTAAGAACTAAAATCGCTTGCATAAAAATTTACATTTACTATGAAAGTAAATAGTGAAAAACTCATAATAGAGGTACTGATCACCGTCACTCAATTACTTCGAGATATTATTATCCTACAGTTAGACGGGTTATCAAACTTTCAAGACTGCTGACTGCTCGTCGACGTCGTCGTCCCGTATGACTATCGTGATCAATTGCTTATCGCGCGAGATCGGTCACCTATTCAGGAACTGACCGCGGTAAGACTCTCACCTCCTCTTTAAGATATTGCTATATCTAAAACCCATAAAGTGACGAAATGCCGATATTCATATTGTTCCTGGTCGTGGCGGGTCTCTTCGCTTAGTGAAATAATATTATTTACTTACAACACAAAAATACTTTACTTTGCTTTTGTAATGCATATGCGTTCACTGACATTTAAATTTAGAACAAAAACACAATTGTATATCTCAGAAGTCTTAGATAGACTGTCAATCGTACGTCCAGTCATCAATGAATGAATCACGAAGTTTTTTGAGTGGCCTCGTGCCTACTGAAAATTACGTTGTATATAATTGTACAAACATTTAACTTTTTTTAATATTTAAAAATGGAACATTTTTTTTTATCGTCAGCAGTATCCACAGTCCCCTATTCCTAAAAAGTCAGTCTCAAATGAATAGTATTCCAGTTAAAGCTAAGCGAATTGAGATGTAGGTAGACTAATATTAAGAAATAAAATACCGCCGAATGCCTTTAAAATTATATTCGATTTTAAGTGGGCATCTCTATTTTACATTAAAAACTCTACTTGTTTACATTTCGTAGCACGTAGAACGATAATTTGCAGTCAAATAAATGGAAATACTTAACCCAATTTAGGCTTAAACCTGTAGGTAGTTGTGTAGCTGATTCAGTTATAACCGGACAGTTATCCCATAGACAAAGTCTGCACAGAGAAAGCAAGCTGTAGCAGTTTATGCAGTTGGAAGAAGAATTATGAGACGCTGGAAATACAAATTATATGAATTCGGAGTCTTGTGATTGTCTTCGATATTTGTGTCTTAGAATTAGTAAACAGGATCTCAAAGCAGTTAGCGTGCTCGAAACAATAAAATAAAGTCACCTTTTTAAAACATTTAGTTAAAACCCATAAACATATACTTTCGTTTGTTTACATGGTAACAAGTTGTAGCTCACCAAATAATCTGATGTATTTAAGTGACTGAACTCTTGCTGATATCACAAAGCAAATGATTTTCTCCCATCAATCTTTGTACCTACGTGGGCATCACTGAAAGATCTAAAATCTAAATGATACCACAACCGATTAAGATACAACATTCATACAAATTTATAGTTACCTCTGAAATTGTTATAGATATCCTTCTAAATTACTCTACCAGAATAATCTACTAGAATCGGCAGTGTCAACAAGGTGATCCCCTCGGGCCAGCCATTTTTAATTTAGCTATCCTTCCCATCATTAAACAACTAAATTCAAAATTTAACGTATGGTATTTGGACGATGGAACCCTGGGAGGTGATGTAGATACAGTTTTAGAAGATCTGCAATTTATGATTGAAAATTTTAAATCTATTGGCCTGCACCTGCATCTCAACCTTTCGAAATGTGAAATTTATTTACCCGAAGCTACTAACAGACAATCGACCATGCAAAAAATTTACGCAATAAATTTTATTGAAAAAGATTCTCTCCGTCTCCTGGGATCTTGGAATCTTGGAAGAATCATATCCATCCTTTATCGAAGAAAAAATGTTTAAAATTAATATGCGTTCGGCTATAACTTTAATTCGATACTGCTGTTTTGGCCCACAATTCACATATACTCTCCATTCTTCTCATTTATGATTGAATGGAATTGAATGGAAGCATTTATATTTATTGGAAAAAGTCGATAAAATTATTCAAAATACACTTACCTCCATTTTAAATGTGGCTTTGGACGACCGAGCCTGGTTACAAGCCACTCTTCCCATTCGTTTTGGAGGCCTCGGTGTCCGCAAAATTTCGAGTATAAGTTTACCGGCTTTTCTGTCCTCGGTCCACGGTACTGAGAAATTAACCAGGAACATCCTAGCATCCACACTGGTTGATTTTGAGATATCGTGCTCATCCAAAACTTTAAATGCCTGGAAAATGGCTTGCCCAAATACAGACCTTCCCGTCAACCCATCCCCTTAGAGGCAGTGCCATTCTGCAGCTTGATATTAGAACCAAGTGATTTGGGACGTGACGATGGGAAGAGACCAGACGGTATGACATTATCGCCATGGAAGTTGGGTAGGCCACTGGTGTGGGACGCAACATGCGTCGACACCCTTGCGCCATCTCAACTTCCAAGCTCGGTGAGCTGTGCTGGTGTTGCTGCTGCATCTGCAGAGACCCTTAAGCGGCGAAAATATAATAACCTGATAAGTGGTTATATTTTCGAGCTGTTTGGAGTCGAAACACTTGGGCCATGGGGTCCGAGTGGTCGCCTTTTGTTTAAAGAGATCGTAAAGCGATTAGTCGACTCTACACGTGAGCAGAGGGCTGGCCTATTTTTTGGCCAAAGAATCAGCATTGCCATACAGCGTGGCAACGCTGTCAGTCTTCTGGGCACACTGCCGGTTGACAGCGATGCGGAGGAATATTTTGATGCGTAATGTTTTTAAAATTTTGTACTTTTCTAATCTGATTAGTGAATAAATATAGTTTAACAAATTTTTAATTATAAGTATTATATTCATTTGCTTTTAGTTAATAAGTTTTTAGAAATAAACAAAAATATGTAAAATGTTAAGTTTACCAAATTCCTTGTATAAAATTATCAGATACAACTAAATACAAATGAATGTGTGACGAATGAATGAATTTAAAATAAATCTATATTCCATAATTGGTTGTAAAATTGCGAAGTAACAAAAAGACGAAATTATTATACCTATACAATTAACCTGATATTTTAGAAGGAAATATTTATTACGTATTTAAGAACGTCTGAGATAAACTTATTTAAACAGTTGTAACAGTTTCTAAAGATTAAATAAATAATCTATATTAATTATTGTCATAAATTTGGAGAAAAAAGTTGTTCAATGTATTTATCTATTATACTGCTAGCCTGCATCATTTTAACGCCGTGCAAAGGCTTATCTATGATTTCCAGACAAACCAGAGCTTAGAGATACTTATGGCCACAGTGTGTATTACAATTTATAAATTCTTAATAAGTATTGTGATCTGTTCTCTGACATTATAGCTTAGATATTTTCTTTTAGAATAAAAATAAATAATTCCATTTTTTTTTATGATCATATTTACACATATCCGATCATACCCCTTAACTGGTAGAATTTGACATTATATTTGGACATTAAAGGATAGTCAGACGTGATTACAGCAGACACAAAGGAAGACAAAGGGTCGGCGACGCATCAGTAGCCTTCAGATGTTGCGGACGTTCAGAGGCAGCCTTATTTGCGCATATCATAAAAAAATGTGTGCTCGCCCGCCTGGATAAAAGAATATTGGGATCTCGCGCTAGTCATGATGGCAATCCCTATGTGTATAAGCTGATATTTAATGACATCTTGTTTGAACATAACATTCTATCAAAAGAATAGATCATTGTTACTAGAAGACGTCTTTTACGAGTACCTACTAACAGTAGTTTTTGGAATAATACGAGGCTATTGATAAAGTTAACATCGGATTTTTTAGCATTTCGCTCATTTTGTGAGTCCAGTACATCGCGGAATCAGAATACGAGCTGAAAGCGATCATTATTGTAATAAATTAATCCATTAGGACGTTAAGCCACCGAATTTTTTGTATGGTCTCGAAAGAATGTAATCTTTCAAACATAACGCGACGGAAAATGTACGTCCTGTTTTGTATGTCTCCTTATTCACGTTGAAATACTAGTACCTATACAAAAAAAAAAATGCGACGTTCAAACTATTATTTGAATACCTGATTAATATGTTATTTTATGTGGCTGTTTGACAAGACGTGAATTCCGGTAAATATTTACTATGCTAAGCAGTTTGCGGGAGTTTCGTGAATGTGCCGAAGCTAAACGTTAATTACCAACATAAAATAATATGCTAACCACATATTTATTATTCATACGGCTTCCATGATTCAGGCATTTTATTATTACCTCCGATCATGACGGTACCTATGTTTGTTGACCTTCATATTTTAAAGGAATCCCGTGAAATGATGTTGAATATTATGAGTCATGTCACATCGGAAAGATACCAGTCACATCATGTGATTATGTAGGTACCTAGATAATGCAGGAAAAGGAAAAGTGTGATAATACCTGCCATAACAATTCAATGTACGTGGGGAACTTTTGACGCTGAACAGGTTTTTGTCAAGTAGGTACCTATGCCGCTGATATAATTGAATTATTGAAACCCACTGTATTTCCAAAGTAAGCTGTTGTTGATATACTTTTTACTATTTTTCTTTATTGCTATTTAGTAAACAGAATAGTAAGGCGAAAGAACACGTCGAACCTGATTAGGAAAGTTAAAGTGGTAAATATTTATATATTGCATAATAAAATTTTACTTTCTTCAGTGTGTATAATACCATAATTATTCTATCTACCGCTTATTTGTCAGAAGAAAACTAACCAGATTGTAAAAAAAAGTCCTACACAACATGAAATTATTGTTCGTAAATCGCCCTGCTTTTATATCACCAATTACGGTGTCACATCTGATATAGTGCATCTTGTATGTACGTAAGCAGAGAACTGCACACAAATGTCGTACCTAATATCGCACGTGGCCGGTATAACGACAGCGACAATGCAAGTACCCGCACAGCTAAGTGCGTAGTATTGGCGTTTGGTAATAAGCTACGTGTAGTAGTACCGTAGGACGTAGCCGCACGAAGGCGCAATGATTACTTGCGGATCTGAATCATGCGCTAGCTTGCGTAGGCGAATAGCTACGTGCGTAGCAATATCCTGAGCCTAGTCGGGTGGCAATTCATATAAACGCAGTGACTGCTTGTCGATAAATGCAGATCTGAAACACGCGTAGACGATTGGCTACGTGCGTAGCAATACCTTGCGATACTTAACTGCACGTAGTAGCGTTTTGGCTTTATTGTTGTATTCGGTAAAATCACAATGCAAGAATACAAGAAAAAAAATCATGAATGATACTAAAAATAGATTTTGAATATCAACACTCAGGCTGCTATGTATACTGCTGTTACTGAACAGAATGAAGTAACTGCCAGCCTCTTGTAAGTTTTTGCTCGGTATCATATTGTCTCCCTTTGGATATCTAGTGTTTTCCTATACATTAGTTGGTTTACGGTGTGTACGTAGTGGTCATGAGCCCATATGCAAAGGTCTGTTGTAAAACTGGAATGGGTTACAAACGGTGCGCAACTGCCATATAGGAAAACAATCATGGATTATCCATGATGTAATAATTATGTATATGGCTCATTGATCAAAATAGTAATAATAGTGTACTCTACTCAGGTTTTTATTATAACCTATTGTGACTTGTATAATCAGTATAATTATAGGTGGTGTGTCAGTTTTATGCCCTCGTGCTATGTATATTGGGTCGTAAATTAATCACTTATATGTGTTATACGATTGTGACGTCCTCATTATTATCGTTAAATGTTTTCGTCCAATCATGTGTATAAAATAATTAATCACATAAAGTTTAATAACTTATAACTAATTGTTTCTTAGTTACAGCTTCATCAAAGTTTTAGTTTTGGTACTAAACTTTTTTAATTTAAAGAATATTTATTTTAAAAGATGACTTATGACTCATGCATGAAGTAACTGTTCATATGTGTCTATTCATATTGAAAACAATTCATGAATTCATAAATGGAAGCAGTTTATGCGGTTTTCATGCTTATGTACCCACATCGATTGAAAGACAAAGTACATTTTTATTTATGTAATGGCATTTAAAAACCCTTATAAATACCAAGCTAGTGTCAGATTTCCTCGATATTATTAAGCTAAAATGTATGAAAATAAAGTGCGTGTGAATTAGAGCGATCTTATATCGAAAACGTGCGCAAAATTCGTTGAGGTATAGATTCTAGTAGCTACGAGCCAAAGTGTTGATCTCCTTCTGTAGTATTTTTGTAGTTTCTTGATCGTTGTTTTCAATGGGCAAAAATCTCTAAAAGTATGTTGATATTAAATATGATTTTTTTATTAGGTATTGGACACATTTTAGGCAAGAGATTTTAAAATTACCTAATTTTTTTTAAATGTTTTTCAACAAAACCGGTATCGGATAATGGCGATAGGCTACCTCAAATACTACCATGGGCGACTATAGGTATCTAATCTATAAAATTATAAGTACTCACTCCTTCAAGGAGAATAGGCGTTACGTATCACATAAGCTTTATTAACAAAACATGATGTTAGTTCTGGTTTAAGAACATAAAATTACCAATTTAATCTAACTATGTTAAGGTGAGGGAGGAGGTTAGTTAAAAATAACATTTTGTGTTTATTTTAATATAATAATCTACCTAATGATAATAAACAATGGTTTTACTACAAGCAAACATTAAAATTTAAATGGCAGATCTAGTTTATTATTAAAATGAATGTATCAATTTATAACTCGTATATATCTTAAATTAAATTAGAATTTCTGAGGTACGGAATTTATTTTTTTATTATCTCATTGGCCTAGTGGTCTCTTAATCGTTAGGGGAGAGTGGGGATATTGCGGACACTTAAGGAAACCCTTCAATAAAACATAAAGTATTAAAGCTAATAAGTCTGTCTTTATTTACTTTTAAACTTTGGTTCTTACCTTACAAAATGAACATATAAAATTGTTAGTATCAAATCAATAATTATATTTTTTCTCAAAAAAACAAAACCCTTGCTGTCCGCATTTACCCGATGCCTACCGGGTAAATACGGACAGCGGGTGGGGTAATTGCGGTCAGTCTACTTCTTACAAAAACCATAAATATAGCTACGGCTTGTGCTCCCACTTGTGCAATTATCGTGTGCCCAATTCTTGCATACCATGCACATTACCCAATCTTCCAGTGGGGCGAATGATATTTTTGATTACAAAATATATACAAATATCCTTTATAATTGCATTATTTTCAAAAATTCCAATATTTTTTACACCTTTCTGCGACTTCTCTAGTATAAATTAGAATTATATAATATTCAATTTTGCAATGCCTGAAATGGGCAACTAAGTTTAAGAGAACTATTTTATTTTATAACACCATTATTTGTACACTTAGTTGACAAAATAAACATCTTGAATCTTGAATCTTTTTCTTCTGTTCGGCAGTTTCTTTCTCAAATCTTATTTAATTATTTTTTTCGCTTGAAGTTGGGAATCACTTGCTGCTCGAGTGGTATTTGTCTGCTTATTTAAATTAAGAACTTCTGGTTCGTTGTGAGTACAAGACTTATTTATTCATTTTGAAGTTTTAAGCGTGTACATATTTTTCTTCTTCTGTTTATAAACACGAGGTTTCTGAAACACAATACAACCATGTTAAGTCACGTGTCCTTATTCTCCCCAATAGATTGCGGACATTTTCTTGGGATAAATACGGACGTCCGTATTTACCCCAAGAAAATGTCCGCAATCACCCCATCAGCCTTTTTACATTTTATAGCAAAAAAATGTTAGGCTAGATAATGACACTTCTAAGTTATTTTTTCACATTTTTGAAGGTAAATGAAACCCTAATGTAAAACTAATATAGTTTTTACCTAAAGCAATTATCTTTGCATATGCACGCTACTAAGAATCATCAAAAATTAAAAGAAAACACTTAAAAATTATAAAACGTTCTTACCTTAAAACGGGTGCACCGCCTCCGGTGTTGACGACCTGCCGGCCACTAGAGATGGTGGAATAAATCACGCGAGTCCAGTTGTGGGGCGAGGGGTGAGCTATGTCAGCTGGAATGGTAGTGTCCGCAATTACCCGCTGTCCGTAATCACCCCACCCTCCCCTACTCCTAATCGTGAGGTCCTGGGTTCGATTCCCGGGTCGGACAAAGTGTTATTAGGTATTTCGTAGAGCATCCCGGATTTTGGAATTATGCTACGTAGATAGCAGTAGGCTTTAAAATGCATCGGCGAAATGTTTGCCTACAGTACATCTACACCGTGACGTACACTACCTAAATGTCTGGCTAATCCTTCGAAGAATACAATCGTGGAATAATAATATTGTGGAATTTAAAATACCTATCAAATATCTAAAACCCAGCCAGTTTAAATCTTTAATCCTCCGAAAACAGGTTTTGACTTAATTAATATAAGGTGGGACAATACAATCGATTAAAGGATCAAAGATCGTATAATATGAGACTCAAAGTAACCTCAATTATCTTCACATGTCCACTCTACAAAATGTAAACCCTGCAGGAAACTAGATACGATAATTATTTACTTTTACATAAAAACTAAAAACTCTCTCTATACCCATAGGTATTAATAGGCCGGACATATATTTTCATGATGTGTGATTGTAAATTGTCCCATTGGTCTAGCGGTCGCTAAGCATGAGATCGTGGGTTCGTTTCCCGAGTCAGGCAAAAGGTTACTGGAATTCTCAATTGCTGCCCGGAGTTTACAATTGCGTTGGGTAGATTGCAATAAGTCTCCTATTAATGGGACTTAATAACCGCATTCGAGAAATGTTGGCGTACAATAGTACACCTCAGCCAAATCCTATTGGGAATACAAGCGTGATGATATTGTGTTCTCATATTTATTATCAGCTCTTAAACGTCTGTTCCTGAACATAGTCCTAATCCTTTTGCCATAATATAATCGTCATATTTTACTACAAAGGACGACAATACGGGTGTGTGAATGAAAGCCTCGGATAGTATTTGTCGTGTTCTGACAAAGATCCAGTTTTTAACAAGTTCGAGCGGTTATTGATAATCATGTTCGTCCGGTTTATTTGTTGATGCGACTGGATTTTATTTCGTTGATTTTTTTTTTTAATGCTTGCAATATCAAAAATTTCTCAGTGTGGGTTTGTCCTGTGTAACATAGCCATTACTAGCATAATATCACACTACTCTGCCTACGCAATGAAACCTGTATAGGGGGTCAATTCTCGCGCGCTTATTTCTACATAAATCTGTATTAGTGCTTCTTCTACAACATCAAATTTCTTCTGTAGGTATAATATCGATTTCGGAATGGTCTTTCTAATCCCCCAAATCCCAGTACCTATATACTACAGGAAGTTGACAGACAGTATTAGTCCAGTATTTTCCACCCATAAGTTACGAGTAACTTATTGCCAATTTATTCATAAAGTTGTACTTTAACATACGTGGCTCCTACGCATGCTCTGCAACGGTTTCCATTGCTTTAATTTTCATAATGTTATGTATGCTTTTTATTTGCCTAGTGTAAATAAATAATTTAATCGAATGCAGTAAACACAATATAAATTATGTTTTATTTTTTTAATATGCATGGGACCCGTTTAAAGACGATTAATATTTCATTATTATAAGATTGTTAAGCCGTTTTCACAAATGTCATACGTCTTCGATAAATTAACTAAATCTTTGTACAAAAATGTAAGATTTGAGCTCTCTAATTGTTATTAATTTTAAAGTAAAATATTTGATCTTACAAAATTCAATTTGATTTCCTGTTTCCCTAACTTGTTTATGGAACATACTTAAAAACTTGTATTGGCAAAATAGCCTACAAATGGACTGGAAAATGGACTACAATAACCATAAAAAATGAAATATAAGTATTTATCAAAATGAAGGTAATTTTATTGCAAACGCGGTAGTATCCCGATAAAATACGAATATTTGAGGATTGTCGCACTTAAGATGACCAATAACCATTGAAAAATTGAGGTGTCCTTTGAATCATTTGAATAATATAAGGGGGATTAACCTTATTTTCCATTTTTCATGACTAGGTACTAACGTACTCGTAGGTAAACAATGACAGCTGAATTATTACTGCTACTGCTGACGAATATTACTCATAGACTAATAATATATATATGTATGTGAGTGACTTGTGAGAGACCCACGATTCTCACGGCAATGCATATTGCATATCCCTTAGAAACATGAAAATATAAAATTTAGACAAAACAGCGGAAATAATATTTGGCAGCAAAGACTCAATCGCGGTCAAATTTTGAATATTGACAGTATGAATATTAATTAATAATCCTTGGATTTGTTTGATAACACGGTCTGCGTCATATTTAGTTCCGTATTCTCAGGCGTGTGTAAATTGTTACGGTTACATAGGTAGGTACATACGCATACTGCAGTGTAACTTAAATTGAATTACGGAATACCAAATAACAATTATATATATATCATTTTTGAACTCGAAACAAAAATCGGGTGATAATGCAGCTGCTATAAGCGTCCGCGAATTTCGCAAGACCTAGTAGTGCCAATCGCTTGCCGCCCGCTTGGTGGACCTACCTATATGCTTACTCTGCCTACAACGTTCATATGATTACTTGAGGTTAACAGACTGTCTAGGATTGAAACTGGATTACAAAATAAAATCGTTATTTGCGTGTAGAACTTATGGTATCTATTTTTTTATTTCATGGGATTATTATTATTGTGGGCGGATTTACCTCCTTTAATGCTGCTGGCATCGCTACCCTATATAATTGCCATGTTACTACGCTTGGTAGGCAGATTGGTAATCGTAAAATGTTGTACTGTGCACCCTGGAGCACGCTGCAGCCTGGTCAAAGCATGTTATAGTCGCCATATAAGTATACGACGGTCAAGTAAATATCAACGAGGAACAAAACGCAGACATAAGTCAACATGCATATTTTAATAAGTGACATTTTATAAATTGATCTAGTAAATTACCTATGGTACAATAATCCTTGGTATAAAGTAATAAGTGTAGTACACGTAGGCATCTCAATGGAAATGAAGGCAACAAGTAAGGCAACATATAATTGACAATTAGTAGGTATGATATGATTTATTTATAGGTAAACTTAATTTGTTTTAGAACGTACCTAGAATTAAATTAGTAAATATAAGTATTTCGTAAATATAACGTATAACATCTAAAATTCAAAAACCCACAAGATAGGTTCATTGGGAATTTGAACAAAGAACATTCACACTATTTGGGTTTAAACTCGAAATAATTGGTTAGGAGGAGCTATTTCTTACCTATTACGACCACCCAGGAAATAGTAGTGGATTTTCGTGTTATTTATCTTAAATAACATAACATAACATTCCCGCCTGTTTTCCCCAAAAGGTTATGCAAAGGTGTAGGTTCTATTGTAGAACCACATTTCGCTAATATTGACCTTAGTGATGATGTTATTGAGTCTTGCTACCACTAGATCAATGAGGAATCCTTAAAAAATTGCATTCCTTTTCTTAAAATCAGTCAAACATATTATTTTTATTCATACGCTGCAATGCGTACTGCGTAGGTAGGTGTAAGTATAATTTGTACTACGATTAAAGATATTTACGAGTACAGCGTTGTTTTTTATTATGCTCATTTATGATGTGTCCGATCTCATACAAGTACAATGCACGCTCTATCTTTTCCACCGATTGCACAATTTACGTCTTAGCATTGCTAGGCGCGTGTGACATTGAATTTACGCATATTTCGTCCGGCCCTCTGGTGAGCCACGTGAGCTCATGATGATAACCACTGGGAACTAAGTTTCCTACGATGCCTGCTCGCGCATCAATGCAGACAGGGTGAAATTTGAACAGTTTCAGCACATTGGTTTTGGCTTACTAACACATTTGGAGGAATAAAAATGACACAAGTTATATTTCACAAAGAAAATATAATTTAACGTGTTGTGTGCGATGACTGGGTTTTTAAACCAGAAAGGTATTGCGGATTGTAATTTGTATCAGCAGACTCGTGCGTCCTATCCTATACAATTTTATTGCTTATTCTTGTATTAAGAAAAAGTTAGTTTTAAGTTAGTGTAATGTGTTAATCAAAAATTAAGGATATACTATTGTCACATATTTACGTGAGAATAAATTTCTTCTAAATAGTAAAATAGTTTATAAGCTTCTCTCTATAATTGTCATCCAAGAGTTAAGGTCAATAGAATATTTTTATGTTACTTAAGTTAACAGAAACCTGACCTTTGTCTGTCAGTAAGTATACTTATCAGTATTCTGTTAACTAGTATTCAAATCAGAGTATAGTCTGATTTTAATACTGGATTGGTACCCGGAAAGAGTTTCGCATTTGGCGAAATAAATATACCTACTTACATAACAGACAAAACTTAATAGCAACGTCAGTATAAAATACTATTATTTTCGCGATTTATTACTGTTGCGACGAAGTTCTATCAATATCTTGTCTGAATTTCAGATAAGTCATGTATTTTTATTTATTTATTTATTTATTTTTCGGAAAGCTTACAGACTAATATAAAATGTAAAATAGGGTACATTGTGTTATATAAATTGCTAATAACAAGCTTCCACATGTATGCAATTCAGTACCTAAGACAAATCTAAAACAAAAAAAAAACATACTATGACCTAATATATTAATATATTAAACAAACATGAAACTTATATAACTAAAATTTAAAAAAAAAAAAACAATCATTTTTTGAAAATAAAATTTTAAAAATAAGTAGAAATGCTGCTAATTACGATCTTTTCCAAAATAGTCTTTATTTAATTTGCGTCTTAATGCGGTTGGACTAGTACTGAACAAATCAATGTCAAGATGTGAGGAAAGATTATTAAAACTAACTGCACTGCGTGGGAAGAATGCGTTTCGTCTGTAGTTGGTTTTCGAAAAGGGTACATTTAATAAGGGCCCTTGTCTAAGGCCTGTGTGACGGGCCCGAAGTTCTATTTTAGAGACAAGCTCGGAACAATCTATAGAGCCGTTGGCAATAGTTAAGAGTAAGGTAAGGTCGTTAATGTTGCGTCTATATTCCAAGGGTAGGAAATGATATCTTTTACGACGATGGGTGTAGTCAAATGAGCATTGCTTTGCTTTATAGTCCAAGTACCTCAAGAATTTTTTCTGAATTGTCTCAATACGCAGCTTATACACATCATATTGAGGATTCCATACTTGTGACGCATATTCTAGATGGCTTCGTACATAAGAACAATATAAGACTTTAATTGTTTTTAATGAACTAAAACAAGCTGAAGATCTAATTATAAATCCTAGAGATTTGGACGCCTTTTTCACAGTAGCATCTATGTGATCTTCGTATATTAGCTTGCTGTCTTGAATAACGCCCAAATCCCTGATATTATTCACTTTGCTGACTAGTTGGTTATCAAGTGTGTAACCATGACCGATCGTTTTCTTTTGTCGTGTATAGGTTACATGAAAGCATTTAGATACATTAAGTTGGAGTTTATTTATCTTACAGTAAACTACAAATCTATTGAGATCATCTTGAAGTAATAAGGTATCATCAAGGCTGAGTACTGTTTTCAAGACTTTCATGTCATCGGCATATAATAAAATGTTTGAGTTTTTAAAGCATTGTTTAATATCTGCAATAAACAGATTAAATAAAAGAGGACCTAAAATGGATCCCTGAGGTACTCCAGATGGAATTAAGCGCCAACCAGATGTGTACCCTTGCAGTACTACTGCCTGGGTTCTGTTCTCTATGTATGAGGCAATACTATAACTTTAAACAGTATTCCGGTTAAAAACCTTATCCGCATTGTCACAGAATACTTAATAGTCTACGCATTGTGTCATATACTAGATAAATATATATACTACAACCCAGGTACTTCCCTATATTTATCTGCCAACAAATAATTTCTAAATTATCCTGTCACCGATTTATGTGCCTTTTATTGTAATTTTTAAGTTAGTAATGAATTGAACATCAGTCTACCCAACAAATACAGGGTGGAATTTGACTTCAAAAAGGCTACCTGAACTGATCCACAGGAAAATATTCTTAAGAAACTGTCTACGATTTCATTTTCATCCACAAAAAAGTAAAGAAATTGTAAATGTAGGTCGAAATACCTTTGAAAATCTGCTCCATATACTCCTAGTTTTCTACTAAGGCCATATTCACCTTCCCTTGATCTTTACTAACCGGTAACAACATAATAAAATCATGGCTAAGTGATACTAAGAAAACAGACAAATTGATCTCGTTATGCTAATTCCTCTTAAATCGTTTGTTTAAATAACGGCGCAGGCGCTCCATGCTAACGACTGGTTGCGTACTTATGACGTATCGCCGTTAATGCTTAGTCTAAGTAGTCAAGTTATTCCATTAAGGAATACATTAATATGTTAAATGACCGTGTCATAGCTTACGAATATTATTTAGTTAAAAAACGTTTCCTGCATGTAAGAAATCTGATTATATCAGTACCTGTAAGTATGTATAGACCAACTTCAAGAGAATAGTCAACTTAACTAGTCGTGTCTTAAAGAAACCACAGCCACGCCTATTGTCTGTGGCCTGGTTAGGTCATCCATGGTGCTGGGAAAACTTTACTTAGATTCCCAAATAAGAGAAAATTTCTTACTAACTAATTTTGTCACCCAACCCGGGGCGAACAACACAACCTTCAAGATCTATTCGCACTGGGTACCATTTACCACGTGCTGCCGCCACTTGCCTTAGGCCACGTACAATAAATTGCTACAAACTATTTGCCAACAGTGAGGGCCCGTATGATTCAGATGTTTGTCTAGTTCTACACGACATGTCCGATTTACGCAATAGCTTATTTACCTTCAGCACCGGTTATTGCATTTCAGAGCAGGTAATGCATAACTTACGAAAAAAAAAATGCTCATAGGAAAGCTGGAATAAAAGATATAAATAAATAAAAATAAAACTGCTGGATAAAGTAGTTCTACGTTTTGCGTTTGCCTACGCACTAAAACCGCGCAAAAGCTTTACCGTAACGTTGACAAACTTATCTAGATTGAATTCCCGTCGGAAAATATTCTTAATGTTTCCACTTCCAGTCTACTATAAAAACATAATCAGAATTTTGTTTGTTATATTTATTTACCTGTTGAACCTGTTTATTATTTTTATTAAGCCGAAACTATTCTTGAAATCACGTGTCTCATTAATGTGCTTAGCTTAGCGGTTAAAAAAGTTGGTATATTCATTGATAGGTTACAAACCTATCGTTTGTATTTAGTTATCAATGCAATAACAATCCAATCCATTAGTATTTTTTAAGACTTGTCGGAATGCGAATTAATACTTGGAGTTTGGTGGAGACATCAGGAGATCAGGCTTACAAATCAATATAAATATTAGGGAAATTAGATTATACAAAATTTTGTAGTTACTAAGATTTAGATAATTCGAACAATATCTTTTGAAACTTGGTACAATAACTACACAAACGTACGTTGCTTGCGTACTTACTGTGAAGGACTTGTGCGAGTAGCTATGGTCAAATACTACATAGTAAGTTTTCTAAATAAGTGTGTCACTGTGTCACAGTACTTATCGAATGACTTATTTAAAACGTATGGCTTAGACCTGCATCTGGGCTTTCATTACTAGTCTGAACGTAGATAACATCAGTCCATAGCCGATCCAATTGACAGGTGGAGGTAATGTCGTAACGCACGACTCATTTGTATGAGTGTCGCGTGGGCGTCATTAATTCACCACTGTTCAAAACCAACTACCGTTTTGAAACTAGAGAATGTTTTTACGCCGGTAGTGTAAATTAACTCATGAAAATGACTCAATTAACATTTTGTACGGGTGTACGAGACAACAGAATTTTCGTTTCTAAACAAAATCAGATGCCTTCTCGTCGTCTTGAATGCAAAACATATAAAAACGAGCCTCAGCGCTCCGTGACAAAACCAGTTGTATTGTGACTGGAATATAAACGGTGATCGCTCTGAATTGTGATTTACCCGCAGAACGATTCGTGCTCAGACCTCATTTAAATAAAATCCTCAATCCCTAGAAAAACTAGGCATTTCACAATAGAATATTAAATGGTAATTGTCATTCAATGCTATGAATAGTAAGGTTTCATAAAAATAACAAGGGCGGGTAATTAATTAAGACAGACTATGAAGGCGGACAAAAAATATGAACGGTTTCTGCAAATGACATTGATTACGTCGACATTTCGGTTTAATTAAGTAACTTCATGCACGTAGAACCGAATGATTACTTGCCTATGCAATTCTACTTTTACATAGTCACCTTTTAAATAGTGATAATCATGTTAAAATAACTTCCTTGTTTTAAAGCGTCAAAGTCTAGAACTAAATTAAGCTTCACAAATTAAAGTTAACTTCCTAGTGATATAATTTTTAAAAACTAACGCCTTGACATTAATAAAATCAGATAAGTTAAATGGATCTTGAAAATTTAATTATCCATTAATCAATCAATACAATTACGCAAAAACAATAATACATATAGGCCTGAGGGTCCAGAGCTTAAACGTGAATATTGCAAAGTTAGTGTAGGTCATAAAAGTAATTTTAGAACAATTTTACATTTGGCTTACTGGTCAAGGCGTATTTACTGACGACCATGACCTCATAGGTACTCCAGCCAGGATAATCAGCTTAGCTCCTACGCATCTCGTAATGGATGACATGCGGTGTTTGTTTAGGTCACAGCCTCAACAAAGCACGGGCTTGACTATTAAATACATGCACGAACGAGTACGTAGGTACTTCGCCTATTTTACCATCACGATTCTGATTCCCGACGGAGTGGGTAGAGTTGACAGACTCAAATCCACAATTCGCAAATAGGATTGGAACTAATGTCAGCGTGCCACCTCCAGACTCATAAGGCCTAAGTAGGTAACTCTTTTCCAGCAATCACACATATAATCTCTGCCTATTACTAAAACTACGTGTCTAGCACACGTCATTTTTCTAAATGTATAATGTGTTACTAAATTGCATCAACTCAGATGAATAATTAATCTGCATAGTTATCTACAATGCAGCCGTAATGATAAAATCTACGAAATTGAGCAATGATCTACGGTCAAGTTCGTGCCTTGGAATGCTCGTCGTCAGAAGCAGGCAGATATGTGATTTCTTATAGAGCCTTTTACCATCCAATGGTTGATTAAAGCTATGAGCTCATAGCTTTAATCAACCATTGGATGGTAAAAGGCTCTCGGCTCGTCAATGAGAGCTTCTAAAGCATCTAAAAATATATTATAAATCCTTTGAAATGAAATAATTTGTTTATTTTGCAATCAGGATTTTTCAATCACTTTTACACGTGTTTTTTAAAACTAGATGGCGTCGGCATTTCTTATGGCTATCTCTGAGAAGGAACGCCGAGTCAAACTCAGGGGTTAAGGTCTATTTTAAAGTTCAGACAGATTATAGTAAAGATTTATGTGAGACCAATATAGAGTATAGTCTGGAATGGCTTTTTGAAGAAAGTGCCATAATGATTTGAGTTGTCCTGTCGCAACAGAGGGCAATAATGAACAGTTTATCGGCAATTATGAATTTAAGAGCGTTCAGCTTACATCTCACTCACATTAACAATGTATAGCGGTTATATTATAAAAGATCATTTACATTTACTTTGTTATTTCCATTGTTTCTTTATCGCATAAAATTGCTTTTTGAAAACCACAGGCGTTAAGTTTCACGTAAACTATACAAAGTTATATTAAGTATTCTCCAACGAGTGAACTTTATTACTTTACTTTGTATGTTTTGGCATACCATGCGAGTAAGCAATTAACATAGAAAAGGGGCTAAAATTAATATTTCACCTGTACTTCCTAACCCTTCAGCCACAAGAACAACTCTGATTGCAGTTTGAGAAATAATGGTCTTACTTTTGTATTATATATTTCATGTATTATTTATAGCTGCATAAAACAAACAGATTGCCATTAAAACATCACAGGCGTTAATGCGTAAGTAACCATAACCGTTGTTCACATATTATTTCGATGCTATCTGACTGAAGAGTAGCAAAGTAATATAAGTATTCTTTCAGTTATGACCTCTCTTAATGCTTAAAGCTATTAACTGCAGAATAATATAATAACAATGAATCGTATGTTAAAATTTAGAAAGAGTAACAAAATTTTTGTAAACAATTTAGTTTGTAGACTTTCGCTCCGTCTCTTCATAATTATTTTATGATTATAGCGCCTGCTTTACTTGAATAGCAACATTTACAAGTTTAGAGTAATGCTCTGAATTTATTACAGGCGTTACTTCTTCTGTTAAATTAATATTTCTTTTGTTAAGTGTAACCAATTTTACACATTCATACGTCAGGAATACGACAAATTGCAATTTATACAATCTACACATCTTTTTAGGGTTAGTTGGCAAACCATGTTAATTATTTATCCCCATAGCTACCCGATATGTATCTACTGTTGTATGTCGTTAGTCCATCGTTCGCCTCTCTCGTCGATATAATTGCTTGTAGTTCTCTAGACAACCACTCAGCTACTGGCTTGATCCATCTGCCTTTCGTCCACGGTTCTTTAATATATTAAAAAATAAAGATGATATAAGCATTAAACATTTAACAACAATTATAATATTATATTTGTTGTGATAATAATAAGTCACGTTGTACTGATACCGATCTATCATCACTGACAGGACTATTCTTGCTAATAAGCCTGATCGGTGATAAATTGGTTGTTGATATTATCATCCTGCAGGACGAGAAGCTCGTGAAAGTTGTGAAAGATAATCAAATTAAATATCTTGACTTGGCAAATGAGGTTGTCAACATGTGGGATGGCTTCAGCAGTTAAAGTGCCGATAGTCGGTTTGGCCAACGGCTTATCAGCCAAGACCATCGACCAACTCCTTAAGACGATCTCATTGGGACTGGGTCAAAGGCTCGATACAGAAGCCGGTACTCCTCGACACGGCTCGCATTCTGAGTAGGGAGGTCCTCTCTCTAGAGCCCTAACCACCGATAGATTAGACCCTGTTCCCGATGCCGAAACCGATTGATGCCAATATTTTTATATGTATTTTCATAAATATATTTATAAATTGAGAAATATATGATATATACGTATATACGAATAATAATCTGTTAATCATACAGTTGCATTGCTTATATATTTTGTAAGTCGCTTGGAAGTCACTTCGCTACTTTCACTTTAGTTAAATTAACTCTTTTAGTTCCTACACAGATACCATTTGTTACGCAGACATTGTTTATAACTATTTAAAGCATGGTTCCTGCGTATATTGTCACGTTCTAAGAAGGAAGTGCATGGATCTGTATGTAGGTAGTAACAAAGATTTTTATCTATCGTGCAGTTCTTAGAAAGGTGAACTGGCTGTGAGGCCTGAGGGGCACTTATAGGGTTTGACTTCCGACTTTATCTCGTGACACACTGAGGGGCTCATGCCTAATTTTATTAAATACGGCGCTGATCGATGTTGGACCGATCTAATGTAGGATGGGCGACTGTCATTTTGTTACTAGTGTAAGGACCATCGCAAATATATATGTGTATTGGAATTATTATTTAATCGGTTTTCATTTTTTTCCGTTCAAGGAGGATAAATGCATATCTAATCCTGCGTCGGGACACTTATAAGACATTCTCTTATTGGATTATGGGGATTTCAACTGCCTACGTAGGAATAAGAGCTTCTGTAGACGGCCTACTGTTTAACTAACTAAACTGTTTAGTTGGATTGATCTTCAGGGCCAAGTCATCTCCAACCAAATCGTTTAGTCGGTGAGACGAACACACATATGAGTTACGAGAACTTTAGTTATGTTTTTGCGTAGCAGGCAGTGATATGATAGACGCAACATCGTATTTTGGGCGTCTTCATAGACCGCAATAGCTGGCGATAAAAATTAATTAATTACGACGAAGCTTTTGTGTTCCTGACCAGGTTGTTGTGTGCTGGATTCACCGCGCAAAATAAGCATAAGGAATCGAAATATTACACTTTTGTCGCTGCACACTTTGTTTGCTACTAGCTACATAAGTGTAGCAAATAACACATTATAATGTCTGTATTATTTAAATTTATTAAATTATCTAATATCACGAAAAGATTAAAAAACGTTTACATGTTTTGAAAATATTAGCATTTAATTTTATTATTGTGATCCTTTATTTCGTTTAATAGTTTTATGTGCACTACCAATATCTAATTATGTGAAGTAACTGCTGCGGTGAAATAATCGGAATAAGTAGATAAACTGTAGCAATAAAATCTGTAATCATTTTGTTTTACAACACTTCTTCAGTAATCTATATTGGTCAAAGTGTATGTAGTTATGCAATAAGATTTCATTTTATAATTGAATTAACCCTTAAATAAACAGCATACCGCAATCAATATTACCTAATACAAATATCGAAGAAAGATTTAATGATAAATATGAGTAAATCCTTAGATTGGTGACTGTTTTTTACTCATCGACACCCATCCGAACCTCGGAGAGTACGTTAAGCTGTTGGTACGTTAAGTTGTTATGGGTGTCAGTAGCGTAAAAAGTCTGACAACCGTCTAAGCTTATAGTATCAGTATGGGGCTAAGTCCAATAGTTTAGTAGCCAAATAAGAGCCAAATGCTCGCTCTTTAAGTAATGTAAATACGTTATGATGAATCGTGGCTGGATAAACGTCCAGTTAAGGTACGGCCAAACTAACGCGTCCAATCTGCGTGCATGGTGGCGGCCGCCGGCGCCGTGGTGATCAATTACTGCAATTGTTTTTTCTAGCGACGACGTGTTCCACAGAGAAACCGTGAAAACGGTTTTGTGGGGCCTTGTATTAGTTATAAGATTTTCTTTTGTGAAACTTTATTAATAATACAATAAAAAAAAACAACGCGTCCTGCGACTGTACGCAGCGATCAGTGCACACGCGATCATCAGGCGGCCGCGATAATTTGATGTCGACACGATTTGAATGCTACATGTAAATAATTTCTAGTATTTTGTGGATATCTGTAATAACAAAGACAGAAAAAATAATTAAAATTAATTATTAAATTAAATTAATTTAATAATTTATATTACTAAAGTGCAAAATTTAAAATGTTATACGATCAATTATTCTTTTCTACCTAGCCCCCAACTGACATCCGCCACCCAATGACTTACTGGGCGAAATTAATTCTTTACGGTTAGACCAGCTCAGCTATCAGACTTTTTGGACTGTTGAAATACGAACGACTGTCATAATTATGTATTCATATGACACCCGGTATTAACTACATAAATGCTTTTCGAAACATAGAACGGTTACACATCCATGGACTGACCACAGCAAGCGTTGCTTAACCTTGCAGATCAACTGATGTGCGCGATAGATTTGTAGCTGTGAACTCCTTTACAATATGATTCATGACATCCATATTATTTAAAAAATCGAATATAAGATAAAGTTTAGGAAGATTATAATATTTGCTGGTAGTAGAAAAATTTTTCCTACGATGTCACTATCTTCCATTATCCGTCACAAAATTTAACAGTAGTCTTACGCTTATATTTTATTTATCTTATGCCGGACTCCGACTAACTGAACGCGTTGGTGTGAATAACTTTGCAGGCAAGTTGATCGCCACCACAACCGCCACCATGCACGCAGATTGGACGCATTGGTTTGACCGAACCTTTACAAAGAGATGTTCCCGGACACTGCGCCTTGTAAGTGGAAGCTCTTTGGTATCTGTGGAACCCTTACCGCCCAGTAAGATGATCCATGATCTTGGTGCGTATTATGTATTGTAAACAGCTTGAGCCAGATTGATTTTGTAAAGATATATTTTTTTGAAAATGTAGCACTTGAGAGAAAGAATGTGATTGACAGAAATATTCAGCTCTAATTTAGGTTTCCGTGTTGTTTAATATGCAGCGTCTATCGGTGTCTAGTCTACATAATGTATTTGTCTAGTGTCGTGGAGACGCGCTTTGTATTTTTGGTAAAATAAGTAGGTATTGCGTCGTTTATTTTGCACAAAGATTCGTCATAATGTGTGCGGAGCTAATTTGTTCACTAATTTATATAGCCAACGTGTTAACAAAATACTAACACAAACGCTAACACGCTAATGAACCTTTTTGGGAATTTCTTTTCATTGTCAATTACTATGGTTACAAATATTACAAATAACTCCAAATGTTCACTTAGTTTAGTAACGTATTATGTATTATAACCAACACTCAGAAATTTTTCCACGCCCTCTTAAAGCTTACCATGGATATCATTAAAGGAGGAATGGTTTCAAGACGATGATGATGATACGACAACACTACGATGGTCTAATGACAATAACCCTTCTTGTTCTGCGGTCGTCAATTTTATTCGTCTCTTAGGAGTACTATGTTCAACGGACATTTATAAATTAATATGACGTATTTGTTGATTCGATGTTTTAGAGATACGGTACGGTTCAAGTTTAGGTGATACAGTAAAATATTCGGAATAAGTACATAAAAATTGCAATTATTTTATAATATTTTATTAACATAATTAAACTAACTTACTACGGACATTATAAACAAAAATTTACAATTAGCGCTTATTTTCTATGATCACTAAATAGAGATGCCAAATAATATGGGCTTCTATAGTCATAAGAGTCCACGGGTTCTGGTTGCGCATGTTCATAGGACAGTTCAGGATCCTCTTCTAAATCTAAAGTCGATTCAGTGAAACCATTGATTACTTTAAGAAGAATGTCTGACAATGTGAAACTGGAAAATTTCTTTAGAAGATTCTTTTTGCATTGTAATAAAATATTTTTCACGAATCTGCAACCTTCACTTATAATTTCTTCTATGATTTCCCTGAACTGGTTTTTGATTACTGACAGTACTGAACCCACTTCTCTTCCCTGTGGTACGTCTGTGTCGAGCATAGAGTCCTCATCTGCTAATCTCCTACTTGAGCCTCTTGTAGACGTAGAGCTCGAAATAGCTACAAGAGTTGATAATGCAATGGTCATAATAAAAAATATTCCACGCACCATCTGAAAATAAATATCATCATAATTAACATTAGTAGAAAGAGAAAAATGCGCTATTGAATATCCTCCCTTATATTTAAACAAAGGAAACTGAGATATTTACAAAAGGATTTACAAATATGACACTACGAGCACTATTAAGTGTCAAGCCAATGTTACACCAATAAATTCTTTCATTTGATAAGCTTTACGTTTTTATATTTAGATCTAGGTACTTCACAATATTTTCATCTACCATCATAGCACTGAGTAGACGTCTACTTTTGAGAGAAGCTCCTCAAGAGAGCCATCAAAGAAACAATCTTTAGAGAATATTGTTATAACAACCAAGCTATAGCAAACATTCTTCCAAAATGAAGCAGAAAATTTCGCAGTCTATGGCGCAGGATGGTTGTGCACCTAGTTGAAATTGAAATTATGACACCCACAATAAGATTGGAATGGCTTGTTCTAAACTGGAAACGACCTAGCATAATCTGACATGACGACGATTAAAAGTTAACCTTAGATTATCACGGGCAGACAGCATGACGTGACGCAACGAAAAACAACGTTGTTTCTTTATAAAACCGCAAATAAGGAAAGTTACATATTTGCTAAAACATTCTTTATACACATGTTATTATCAAAAATGTCACGGACCTTACACTTACTTTTCTGGATGTGTGATGAATTTATATACTTGAATAGTTACTTCTTGATTCCCAGTTTTTGTCTGTATATTGAAAATAAGGCTGCGCCACAGTATATATACTTCTCAAACTAATTTCTAATGTCCCTTTATTAAAGTATGATTATTAATAATTAACTAAGTATTATCCGAGTATATTATGCAATTTACTTCTTATCGAATACTGAGTCATCATTGTAATTATTTAAGATAATTAGCTACTCTTGAAAATACAACTCGTAAGTCGATAATACGTTCTCTCAAAAGGTCTCGTTTATTGGTCAGATTCACATATTCGCGTTATTCTTTTAGAAAATTCACCATCATCTACGGTTCCTACCAAGATCCGGATAGTCAGCAGAGAGAACAACCAGAGTACCTACTCAACATAGACGGCATAATCCGCAATAAGAAGTGGCAGTGTACTGGCCATATTTATTAAAGGACGAATCCTTGAGTGGAGACTGCGAATATAAAGGGTATCTATCAGATTGCGACACATTATTCTCACTTATGGGACGATTCAGCTCGTTATCAGTTATTTTGGATTCTATTGACGGACGCGCCACGGGATTCATTGGTAACGAGAAACTTGCGTCAAACAAGCTCTAATTCCAAGAGTATCGCTGCAAATTCGCTTGCCTATCGGTTTCCTACAGTAACTTAATGATTTCATGACCGTTTCTCCATTCCACCATCGCACAGCCAGGCAAAGCCAGGGTTTCAACCCCTTTGTCGTTGACATTCCACCTATACGCACGAAGCGTTTTGCTTCATCGTTTCTTATGCGAACGGCCATGGAGCGGAATTCTCGATGCGGTTTCGTATAATCTAGGAATCATCAAGGTGAAAGTGAATAGGCGTTATTTGAGCTTCCTTGATCAATCCGTGTAGCATCGTCACTTATCATCCACTTATCAGATGGAGGTGCTGTAGATTACAGTATAAAATATGTAAATAAGATAAGTAATCTGGCGTGTTTAATTAATAAGATTTAAAACATCGTAATGGTTTCAATCGTTTTAGTAATGACTGTGGATTATGTTGATGATATCATTATTTGATCTCTTGATTTGTCTATCATCATCATCATCATCATCATATATTCGTCCATATTCCGGCCCATATTCGTCCACTGCTGGACATAGGCCTCTCCCAGTAAGCGCCACTGAGCGCGGTCTTCGGCTCTCCGCATCCATTTTCCAATTTGTCGATGTGAAAAGTCAAAAGTCAACCCTTTGCCCTCCATTGAATTTTCAGACTGGCAAGAGATATACATTTTATAGTTTTTCTTTACTTATAATCTTAACGTTTTGGTCTTCGTTATTTTTTATAAAAGCTTTTTATCATTATTATTACAGTGCAATAAATTAAATAAGGAACAAACAATGTAGGTACACAATGTTTGTTCATAACTATAAAATTAATAAGTAGTTAGCGTACGTTTTATATGCTTCAATGATCTATTACAGTTCACAGTGTCTAATTATCTCGTTCCAGCATATTAGACATCAATTAAGCCTCTACCTACGTTATACACGCATGATTAAAACCTTTTATGTTTGTTTGTTTACACACAAACAGTGGGTTCTTATGATTCGATGCTTAATAAAATAATCCTCGTGTGTGATTTATGCAGAGCGCGGCAATGAGATCGGCACGCTCGCCGGTCGCCCGGTGGCTGCGCCTGCGACGACGCTTCAGTCTGATAATGTATCAGCTCGTAGCGAGCCGGCTACGTGAACGTTAAACAAAACATTTTCACGAGTTTTCGTCACTTTAATATTTATTATTGACTTTAGATTTTAGTTCCAATTTACATTAATTCATTTATGACACCGGTAAAGTCATTTGATTTAAGGACTGGTTAAAGGAAGTGTTAATCATATATGGGCGACGTAAATAAAGTTAATACATTTCCCGACATTATGAGAAAGTGCTTCAAGATGGGTCTGTTCAAGAGTGAGTATTGAATTAAGGATGTTGTTTATTATCTGACTTTCAGTGTAAATTTCTATATAGGACTTATTTCATAAGACCATCAATTTGTTTTTAAAATAAACTACGTCTTACACCTTTACTATGTCCAGGACTATGGGAGTACTACCTAGTCAATTTATGTTTCTAAAAACGCGTTGCGATTAAATATAAAAGCGGGTACTTGTTAAATTAAATATTCATTATTTTGAAGTACCCACTTTTCTAAACTGTTTTTTTTTATCGTAACGTAACTGATGTACATTGTAATCACATGCCAAACAATAAAGCCTACCATAAAATCGGCGTCACTGAAACCAATCGATAACATAGTATTCTATAACAATGAAATGTCTTGATTGTTTCACACTTTTTTTATAATATTTCTTTACTAATGCGTGAAGATAAATAGGTAGTAAAAACCATACAATGCGTATGTTAAAGTTAATGTGAAAATTAGTTCAGACTCCTTTATAGCATGTTTGAGATACCATACCAGTAATCGTTACTTGTTAGACTGGGGGATTTGAGTGACCCATTTTCTTCGGTAGGCTAGGCTAACGAAAGGTTTTGTCTGTTGTTGCAACCGTTGTTACTCTGGGCCTTTCTTCACGTACAGATTAGCATGCAATTGGGTATTTATACCGTGAACAGGTTCTACATTATTTATGTTTACACAGCTATATCTTGAAACAACTCACTCAGTGACCGAACAAAATGGGTGACCAATATATATGTATTTTAAAAATACCTTGCCCCACACTAGGAATAATTTCTGTATCGTGGGTGCGTTTACATACACACAAAGAGCCAGAACCAAAATTATTATCTGTAGATTATACAAATGTTAGTTCCGTGTGGGAATCGAACGCGTGACACGTAGCGCAGCAGTCGATCTCTCAACCACTGCGCCAAAAAAGGACTTCTTGAAATTGGGTTTTGGATAATTATACATAGTTCAACGTCACGTCATACGTACGTCCTTAGAACACATTATGTACATCTTCTTTAACTTTTTAGTATTTTATTAGCATAATTTAAATTAAAATTAACTAAAATAGGTAGATGTTTATTTAATTAAAATTGCTACTGGTATTTCACCAGTCAGCAATGGTGGTTTCGAGGCTGACCTTCTACGGTACCTACGTCAGAATTCGAATTTCGTTACTCGTAAAGTCTTTTCGAATCGAACCCGCGATCCGTAGTGCAGAAATTCAATTGCTTAGCCACTGCTCCAATAACACCGTCAACTGAGCTGTATAGAGAGCTTAGATTTTAATTAAATATGGTATCAAAAAGATAAGAGGCGATTAACTGCCAGTCGTTGTGCACTATGCTCGATGCAGCCACATTGCGCCATCATTCTGTTCTCGTGTCATTGTTTCATATTTTATTTTACGAACGTGAGGATTTTCTCACAAAGCATAATATTAGATCAGAGCCACGTTGTTCAAAAAATTGGCATTATATCTAGAATAAATTAAAGCCATTAAAATGTATCTATATATATGCTTCTTTATTAATTTTTTTTTTTTTTTTTTTTTTTTTTTTTTTAATATCTTGTAGTTTTTATTGTTAACTTCAAATATGTAAAAAAATAATTATTACTTATTTTCGGTGAGAATTATCTTATATATCATAAGTTAAACAATTATGTTATTTCTAATTCTAATGAAGAATTATCAACTGAGCTACTAAGAAGCCAGCCAAATTATAACAAAGTTAATAGAAACCTGCCAAGTGCGAGTCAGGCCTTACTCTATTAGGGTTCCATACATAATATGACCTATTAACTTTTTAAACCCGGGAAATAATATTTTATTTGTTTCACTCACAGCATACAAACTACATTATGAATTGGCGTTTTTAGTATTTGTTCAGTTCAATCATTAATCAAACCATCATATAATTGAATTTTTGATTCAATATTCGATTTTGGGTCAAAATATGCTACATGATGGACTGATATCAGCAATATGGCACGAGACCCTAAAAAAGAGTAGGTAACAAAAATTACTTATGTAAGAAAGACATAAAAGTTTTAAGAAATCAATATAAATAAACTCATCCTGAATGAGTTGACATTTACTTTTCATTTTTTCTTTTGTTTGAAATTGTTGCTCCACACTAGAATTTCTCATTTTTTAAAGTACAGCATACAAACATACATGTATAGTCTACTAGGCTTAACTACTAATTTTGCGGATGAACATAAAAACCGAACGCGGCCAATTTCTCCTGACACAATGGACCACTTTTAGTATGTACAGATGTTACTTTTAATGCAATAAATACCTATAAAACATTCAGGTACGGTCATAAATTAAAAACATTGATATTATTTGTATAACACTACTAAATAAATTACATTATTTTGTTTTGAACCTGAGCACAATATTCAAATCAAAATTCATGTACTTTAATTTAATTTAAATTCATCACTGGACTCTAAACTATGTCTTTGGAAAGTCAGAAATATTATTTCTAAGGCTCATTCGCTCGCCCTTGCCAATAACTAAAAATAATAAATAAATATTAATTTTTTGATGATAATTGAAGATAAGGCTATTAATAAAAAGTAAAAAAAAACTATACTGAATATCTTTATACAGTAGATAATTGCTTTTACAATATGTATGTATCTTTGATATCGTAGGAAACTTAACCATTATAATAAAAGCAAAATCTCTGCAAAACTTAAACCCCTCCCCAGTACGTGGGTGTAATACAAATCGACTGCTCTTATGTCCAGAGGATGTGCTGCTAGCCACTGTTTACCGTAGCGTTTTATGAAGAGACTCATGTTCAGTAGTCGATGTTTTCAGGCTGAAGATAAAAACGCGGTGATATAAATATTGAATCAACACATTACATATTTTGAGGGAAAAATCCTAAAACCCATCTTGCCCCCCAGTGACAAGTTGCTCGCCAAAGGTGACTTTTACATTTCCCTGAAAGGTTTCATCACATATTAAATACGTAACTAACATAACGTAATTATCTAAATCGACAAAACAAAAATATTTCTGCTTTGCCTAATAACTACTTTGAGATTTCAATTTAAATGATACACCTATAGTATTCATATTTTATAAGACCACAATTATGTAAAGTACCTAATTTATGCATGTTATAAGCTCGTTACGAGTTTCTTATTTTTAAACTAATTTGCATATTCTAAGTACATATATAATATCTTTAGATTAATCTAAACCATTTAGTACAGAAAAAGACAGCAATACCAAAACAGCAAATGTTATCATTAGTATCGTAGTCACGCATTTTATTCGTATATCCCAATCACCCTCGATTATTACACAATTTTGTAAACTTGAGCACAGCCGATAAAAAAGATCAACCGATGAAAGTTTTCCAATAAAACTACGTGAGAGCTTTTCAGAAGACGAACATTTTACAAAAAGGACAACGCTTCGAAAATATTACCAGGCTATTTGGAAGCTTTAATTTCCAACGATATAAATTGCCGGTCCTTCCAAATAACAAAAACTTAATTGAAATGATGTAAATTGTTTTGAAAAATTATTTTATTATAAAGCTATTTTATTAGGATAAATACTTTACCTACCTATTTGAAAAATGCAACAATTGTTTTCGGTGATTTCGACACAATACCTATGAAATCAAGACTGATATGGTTCCCTGATATAAAACAGACCGTGAGATCAAGTATAATTCAGGATCTCTTTCTACCGCTTTTCCCCATATGCGATAATACGAGCGATAGATATTTTACCTGCACATCTCAAACATAAGTGTTCTACACTTAGGATCATTAGCAATCGTGAAGAATATTTTATGTTCCAGAAAGAAAAGTTTTCTTATCTTATAACAAACAAACTGACAGATAGTCCAGTGTTTGAACTCCTTTTGTCTTAGTGGGGATACTAGGGACCAGTAGCATCAGTTGATATCGATAATTCCTGAAAATTGATACATACTTATGTCTTTCTCGAAATGTACACATATTTATACAAACAGGAAAGGGCTACATTGCTATTTCAATCTATTCGGTCGAGCGGGTGCGTTGATCACAGCGTTGGGTGCAATCAGCGCCTTGTATGCATCGCCGCAATCCCACAATGCTACCTCTATAGCCGACCATTCACAATGTTACAACACTGACGACTAGAAAATAATTACTTGTGCTACCTAAAATGTGTTTACTTTAATTTTTTGTTTACATTCCCATAAATAAATTTTTTATTGAAAGTGTTTTGAATCCTTAGGTTAATAACCCAGGTCAATACAATAATTTTGTGTAAAAAATTGCTCATAAACAAAAAAATAGTTTTTAGTTTATGCTATTCACAAGTGATGTTATATTACGATGTTTTATTATTCGGGTATTTCCACCACATAACAAGTATGTTATGTGGTGGAAATACCCGAAACTAAATCTGCAAATTTTAAATATCATCAATATTTAAAATTTGCAGATTTAGTTGCCGTAAGTAATCAATTGTGCTTCCAAACTTAAAAATTTGCAGTGTCAAGAGAAACATAGGTATACGTAGGTATGCTTATCTATGGACGGCAATTGACCAAGTAGAAATGTAACGATGCAAATCGAAAAAAAACCTACATGTGCACGTGTGTACGAGATATTTTTGGACTAAACTAAAACCATTATGTAGCACTTTAATTCACATGTTTCTAAAAGTAAAAACGTTAATTGTTTTGTTTTGCCTTTAATGCATGGTCAAGAGATAAATTAATTAAGTCTAATTGTTGTAATGTTCTCATTAGTATAACAGGCCCATATAATGTATGATGTGGGTAGCTACTATATCTAAAAACTAGCTTCCTCGCGCCGTTTCGCTCGCGTGGATTACTAACACGTGCATTTTTTTTTGCGCGGAACCCTAATTATTTTTCTAAAACAAAAGTAGCCTAAGTTACTTCTTATAACACCAGCTACCTGCCAGTGAACGTCCCGTCATAATCAGTCAAGTCGTTTCGGAGATTATCCGGAACAAACAGACAGACAAAATTTTTAAAACTTGTTTTTTTTTTTATAAAAGTTCCGTATATATATTTTTATATGCATTTAGTAAAAAGCTATTATTTTGACATAACAAACAGACACTTGAATTAATTTATTTGTATAGATACTGTTCAAACTTTTTATAGGTTAAGCTTAATCAAAATTAAGTGTTTTGGGTTATTCATAATTGTAATAAGTGTACAAAAAGTTTCTTATACTGTAATTTTTTTCTATAACATCAATGATTGCGAACTAAAAACGTTTTGTAACTTTACGCACAGACATTGTGAGTTTCACGCTTTGTGGTTTTAAATGAATGCTTTTATGTTCAGAAACATTGTGACAGTTTTGTAGCGTAAATAACTAAATATGTAGGTAATACTTTTATTAAGTAGTCGAATAAAATAATATGGTAACGTCATTGGCTAAAAATCGATATCTCTCATTAATTTAAAGGAAAATATTTATTGCCTAGGCATTAAAACAGATCTGAAATGCGCACCTGGATCAGATGCGTATGCGGCTCTAATAAATTCAAAATTATTTACTTGGACCAAAGGACCCATTCCTTTTGGTCCGATCTAGTTTGATTTACACAAGTTTAATAAGAATGACATTGAACTCAGAATGCAATACCTGCTTTCTTGACCAGTACTGTACCATCATTCAAACTTCTTTCAATAAGTAAGAGGAACCTGGAGGAACCTATTTGAGCTGTCACGCACCCTCCTATCGCTCCTGTCAACAATTTTTAGGTCAACTTTAACATTACTCCTTTTTATACCTTCTATGTCGGTCTCTCAATCAATATTGAGGATGACTCCTTCCCGTAACTTCACTGGTTTTTGCTCAATATCCTTCTATTACACATAAAATTCTATAATTACTGCTATTCATCAGAGCGCATAGTTATGACGGCTAGATAGTCCAAACTAGTTTACGTTAACGACCACAGAAAATTACTAAACTCATTTTCTTTGGCCGAAGTATTGTTCTATAACATTACTTCATTAGAAAAACCTTAAAAGATCATATTCTATTTTTACACAATAAACGGTAACATTCAAATTTTGAAAAGATTATATTTGTATAGATAATTATATAATTATTAGAATATGTTCGAAAAGATTTTCAAAAGATATTTGTGCATAAATATTAAAGTGCACTTAACTTTTGACGGTTGTCGTTTTATATTTCTGTGTTGCTCTAGACATTGTTATATGTTCTTAGTAACATTATAATGATATTTTTGGCGGTAGTGCTACACCCATATGACATTAGTTTGGGTAAGTAACAAAGGCGCTATAAAAACTATTAAAATAAAATATAAGAACAAGAACTTGTTCTACAAGTAACAAATAAAAAGAAGTCTAGTCCGTGTCTATGTCAGTACGTTCGTCAATGTAAGTAAATCATCGGTCAATATCAAGAACGTTTAGAACTGGTATAATAGTGATATAATTACTTACCCACAATAATGAAGCTATTAAAACGAATTATGATTTATTCATTAAATGTTATGTCACTTCATTTATACTAATTCCACTTATAAATTCTTTCAATGGTTTCCAGTCTAGCACTATCGAGTATTGTACATTACTAGTTCTTCATCCACAATATAGATAGGAAACCCGCCGTGTCCCCAAAAGTTCTTTGCAATTTTTTTTCATCATCAATTCATCGTTACCTTAACCTATGAACCCCTGCAACATCATCAATCGAGCGTTCCACCCTGTAAAATGGTATCATGACCTTTATTTAAAATCAAATGCTGTTCCATGCAAAATAAATCTCAAAAAAGAACTAGGTGCAGGCAACTTCGTGTTGTTTAATCAACATTTTAATATACCAAACTCTCAACACAGATGCACAACATTAGTAAATTATTCAATAACTGGTAGATATGTGAAGTCAGCCTTAAATACGTCAAATTACATAATTTCATTATGTTTGTCAGCTTGTCAGAGACAAAAGAACAACAAAAGAATACGGCATTACGAATTTTACAATGTAAGTACACACTTCCTCATTAAGTATGACGAATATGTAGATACGCACTTTATATATTGAATTCAAAACATTTACTTTTGAATGTATTTTTCTTTTAAGGCAAGCAGTACCCGATATTTTGGTAGAATTAGGAGGATCAAGGAACCAAAACGCAGAGGCCTTTTAAAATTTTTAATTGTTATATGACGTTATTCACTCTTAATATGGTAACACTATAAAAATAAAACAACCATGAATCGTTTCTGGTGGACTATGGCGTTGGCTACTATAGAATATGGTACGGTACGGTACGGTACGGTATGGTACTTAGATCTATTGTAATTGGTAAATCGGCACTAAGGACTAACAAGTCAGGTCTTGATAGAAAACGGCGAGTACATTTCATTCGTGATATTATTAATAAATGCTAATTGCTAGTGCAGAGAATGATACGACCTCAAGAGATTCAAATGAGATATTAAGATTCATTAATATTAGAACTCCATTGTTCCACGCCATATTGACGAGTATTTCCTCAAAGTTCATCGTAGTTCAAATCACGTACTAAAAGTACGAAAGGACAATTCAATGGCAACTGATGACCGATAACCGGTCGCAATTGCCAGATAGTATAACACAAACATAAACACGATTGCTACCGCGGAAACACTACACTTACTTCCGCGCACAGTTCCGATGACATATTTTTAAAGTCAATGTCGTATTTAGTGACAGAAATTTTAAACAACTTCAAAGTTACTAGGTCATCTACCGCCCACAAATTTATTAATAAACCAAATTCGACAAAAAGTACGTTACTTTTTTTTATTTTTTGGATAACTTAATAACACCTGATCTTCGTTTTGGCTCTTTACAAAGTAAACAACTTAAATTTAAAACATTATTAAAAAATATCTGTAACACTGCAGCAAAATAATCTTCCTCATTGCTATCAACCATTAGTTCAGAACACTGCAGCACGTTGCGTTTATTTACACGATAATGTTGTGATTTGGCCAAATGATGATGTGGTGATCAAATGAAATTGTACAGTTGTTTGTATTTCTAATACAACCTTCCTCGAAATAAGAGCCAAATAAGAATTACACAAATCAATAACACACTAAATATAAAGATTTTTAGTCAGAGCAGTTCCAATGTTTGCCATTCATAAACTCGTGCGCAGGACCTCTACCTGATAGGCGGCCTTGATCATGATTTACATAACATATCTAGATATTAAGTTTTCGCTGTCCATCTATGCTTATCGGTCAGTGTTACCAATGGGAGACGTGTCTGTATTGTAGTATTTAACAACAGTATCGTTGTCTTTCAACTTAGTATACTTGAACATACGGTAATGCAACTGTAAAACATTAAATTATTATAATATTATACTGTATATTAAGCCATGCCATGCTTCGGGCTGGAAAAATTAAAAATTAACCATCGACACGAAATAAAAACGACGTCAATTGTAACTACATTCGCAGTTATAAGAATGAATAACAAAACATAAACTTGCGTCAGTGGCTTATCATATAGTCTATTTATTTATCTACCAGTCAACACTCAAGAATCATAGCAAATCAATCAATTAAACTGTAGATATTGATAAAAGAGTTAGAATAAATATAAGCGATATGATCTTAACCCTGGAAATTTTAATTGGGTAAGAGGAGATAATCATAGTAAAGCTATAATGACCTATTTGCGACATGCACATGTGCTGGAATACAATTAATATACATTAATATTTTCAATTCCGCATGAGAATAATAAGAAACATTTAGACTTGACCTTTGATTCAATTGCTTGCGTTAAATGCTAAGTGAAAGTAACAGTTTTAGTAAAGATCAATGAAAAACTTAATACTGTTATGTATGTATAATAGCGAAAGCGAGTAAAAACAGACACGGAAATATAAATCCTACCATCCTATCGTACTATCCTATCCTATCCTTCCTACTAATATCCTATCCTATACTACTAATATTATAAATGAGAAAGTTTATGAGGATGGATGGATGGATGGATCTTTGTTACTCTTTCACGCCAGAACGGCTCAACAGATCTGGATGAAATTTGGCACAGAGATAGATTATAGTCTGGAATAGCACATAGGCTACATTTTATCCCGGAAAAATGTATGGGTTCGTAAACCACGCGGGCGAAAGCTACTTTAAAATAAATTTCCTCTTATTTAACTTGTTGTGACTGTCTTCTGCATGAAACTAACAATTTTAAAATGTAAAAATGAATATATATACTACACACAACTAAAAACTTGAAATTTGGCAGGTACGTTCCTAATATGGAGTTGCTATCCATTTGTATAGAATTTTACAAAATTCAACCCCTAGGAGGGTTAAATATGGGTACCTACATAGTTTTTGACGCGGGCATAACTCAAAGATTTGATTGTAGCAATGCAAATAATGGCAATACCTAAGTATTGCATTTGTGAACCTAAAACGACAACGCACTTGTGACTAATCCGGTGTTGCGGGTGTCCATGGCCGACGTTAATCGCTTAACATCAGGCGATCCGTCTGTCCGTTTCCCGCCTATGCTATAAAAAAAAAACAATTAATTCATTATTGGTTATGAACATGATATATTAGGCATTGTGTAGATTAGCGTTTTTATCGCCTTGTGTCGTAAGTTCCGCTCACCTGTCACGCAGTGCAACCTGCAATTTCTAGGTGTCGCCCTTCACTTGAAGATTGTTGATGCAACTTGACATAATAATAGGTACACTATCCGACCACTTTGGTTAAATTACACCTTTATTATGTACATACTTTTGGTGTAGCCTTGTTCTATATTAAGGCTGAAAATATTTAAATCATCGAATCTTCTGCGTCGTGCTTATTACTGTAGAGTTCAGCGACATTAGAATATATTATTTTATTAATCAACAAAAGAATAAACTTTATTCTAAAGGTCACACCTTTAGAATAAAGTTTATTACCGTATGGATCATGTGATACGGTATTAAATAAAACGTAACGGATACATTTAGCACCTAATGCAAAGCTCAATTTACAACAATAAGAACATACAAATACAATACATACGATGCAAAACATTTATGTTAGTAAACAAAGGTTTCTATTACCGATTCAAAAGCATCACATAATTCTCATATCATGAATGAACAATAAAGAAAAATTAAATCAACGTCTAAATTGATTCGCGTTATCTGCAATCAAGAGCAGTGTTATCTTTATTATGAAGAAAGCGGGATCACAACTCATTAACCTATTAACCGATCGCTATTAGAAGCGTGTGGAAATACTTAATGTACCTTCAGTTTAGTTTGATAACAGTTTATCATAATAATAACGTCGATATTATTTGGTTTGTATTGATTTATTTAAATCTGTACCTTTACTAACTATAAATTATATTTAATCTGTGCTTTTTTATCACTGGTACAATCGAAAAAAGCGGGTATAATACAGAGTCATAAGATACATATGAAGTTTCAGGGTTTAGGTACATAGTCATATTTCAACAGTGCCTACCAATTAGACTGTTTTACTCAAATACATTTATAATTACCTGAAATTTCTTACTTCTTACTTATACCTTTGATCGGCTGTACCTAGATCTGTTCTTGAATAAATAATAAATTCAGCCGGGTGTTCCACTGCTGGGCAAGGGTGTCTTCTCGGAATAAGAAGGGTTTAGTCTTAGTATATCACGCTGGCCTAGTGTGGTTTTGCAGACTACACACACCATCGACAATTTTATTGAGTCCTCTTAGGTTTCCTTACGATGCTTTTCTTTCACCGTCAACTCAAATGATATAAGAATTCTGAAAATTAAATAGGTTGTGTTAAATAATAAATATCGGAGAAATTTAACGTGATAACTCAATGATTTATATCATTGATTTATCACGTTAAGTTTATCACAGCGTATAAAGGATGATAATTATGGATAATCTGAACGAATAAAAAAATCATAATTTAATAAATGTCTGGTATTTCGATATTTTTAAACTTAAATACCTTATCTGTACCTCTATTATGAGTTTTTCACTATTTACTTTCATAGTAAATGTAAATTTTTATGCATGCGATATTAGTTCTTAACTTGGTTACATTAGGGATTTGAGTCGCTAAAAAGTTTAATTTGTGAACCGTTGGCTTCATTTTATAAAAATATCTAAGCTTTTGTTATTATTATCCCATGTTATTAAATAACAAACACGTTTAACATTCAAAACATGTTGAGGGAAGTAATTAATTCTCGGATAGGATGTAAATAATCTTCACAAAGTACAACACCTACAAATATCTTAGTTGACTCCGGAAGATAATTTGAACGACTAATATCTTTGGGGTAACTAGTACCCCTAACTTTAATGCGACAATAGCATCTGCGAATCACTTAAATAATTACTAGTACCAGTACATACCTATTGACGGACTTTAAGGCACGGGCCTCTTCTCAGTATGAGAAGTATGGGTAGCTTGGTCAACCATGTCGCATTGGTCTGGTGTGGGTTGGGGGATTATACATCAACATCATCATCTAACATCGAGAACTTTTGGATACGTTTCAGGTGTGCAGGTTTCTTTCTGATGTGCACATGAGTTCGAAAAGTCAAAGGTGCATGGAATGGAACCATGGAAGGTTCAACCGCTAGGCTATCGAAGATATAATTATAATAAATTTTACGCATGGATAGATATGCATAATTCTATGCACAGAATTTGCAATAGATGAGAGATTTTTTTTTTATTCAATTAAAGATATTTGAAAGCATTTTATAGTTGCTGGGGCATTCTGCAAACACCCATGTTAAGTTTAACTACGTTAAAATATAATTTTAGTAATATTCACTGGGAGATTGTAAACCAATAAAACAAAGATATTAAACCTGGTCATTCTACAATAATTTAAATGTAATGTAAATTAATTTAACATTGCTTCATGACATGGTTAAATTGACAAAACAAAGACGTTATTAATTTATATATTCTTACTTTTGAGGCTAACTGTACTTTAGATTACGACAAAGTGGTAGGACACAAATTTTCACAACGCTAATTAAGTATATAATAACCGTGTTCAGAGTGTGAACGATAATACGACTTATAAATGATAATGAGATAAATAAAAGCAATGCTGGTCTTTATAATTAATGTAGGTGCGACTTAAATGCCAAGGGCCTTCGGTCTACGGTTTAGTTAGACCTTATAATTACTGTAGACTTATGTATTGTGTCGTAAATTATTACCCCTTCGCACAATAAAGAATTGAATTCATAATAAATAACATTCTCTCGCTGTACAAACAACATAAAACCTTAGCAATGCAATCAATGGCAAGTTGTTAAAATTTCATATTCTTTTTATCTAGTACCTCGTTTAGACATTCCTAGTGTCCCCGAGAGAGATGTGAATAAATAAAAGGGTCGCTCAACGTACTCTTTCATAGAATACTCAGATATGCAGAGAGGCTTCAGGCAGAGGGACTTGTGTATATGGCACCCGTTTTGCGTCCCTCAGTATCATCCAATATCGTCGGGGTTTTATCATCATGTCTATTTACGACATAAGATTTATCGTTGTACCTATTTGGAGTACGGCCATGAACATTCTAAAAACTTAAACTTGTAGCCGAGAAATAATTTAAATACTATAGAGGAAATAGCCTTTTAAAATTATTTTAGAATCGGATACTATCCTTCTAAATAATGGCACACAATCGTTTCTTGGTTTCCTAATTTGAGCATTTTATTCTAGATTCTAGACCACAAGGTCAATATGCGACCTTTACACACATTTTATATCACAATAATTGCTTATATTCCTATTTTATGTAACGATTCCAATCGGCCTCGTCTATATTTAGTATATTACATACATATCATATGTCATATTACCGAAAAAGAAATAGGAAACAACAAAGATTGGGGCCGTATAGATATGCACAAATCTTTGTTTTGATTAATGTTTGGTATATTTTGAAAGGTCAGTACCATAATTCTCAGCTTCTGTGTCTAAGGTTAGCACCAATTTTACTTGTCGTCCTTTGGGCAACATTCAATCAACGACGGAAGAGTAGGCTTGTTACCAGTTATTATTTTTGTGTTGTAGGAAGTAAATAGTATACCGTTTTAGGTGTGCCTTTAATTTGAAATTTGGCATTGACAAAGCTTTGACAAATGTCATTTCCATGAAAGTAAGGATTGATTGAATCCGATTTTCCGAATAACTTTTCATAATTCGTGCTATATGAAACTTATTTATGAATAACCGGGTCAGGAAGGTACTCGTATTGAGCATACTTTAGATTTTAGATCTTGCTTACTCCACTAGCCGCGACTTGGCACCGACTTAAGGGCGCGCTTACGCTGCCAAAGTTTCAACTGTAACTCAATTTTAAGTGATGTCGTTAAAGTTACAGTTATAGTGTAGGTAGGGGTACCTATATATATTGTAAGATGGTGTAACTGGGACTTTAACAAATGGATTTTTAATGTGTATAGACAATTTAAGGGTTAAAAATTATAGTGGGTACGCAGGGTAGAGTAATGTACAAACGGAGCTAACGATATGTACCTAAAGTTTTACTACCACACCTGTAATGGTAAAATGGATTGCCTTAGCTATTATCTAAACTAGACTTTACATCTAGTTTAGTCAATCTACTAGTTAATCAAGTTTACAGTTAGTACTCTACCTATTTAAACACACTTAACACGAGGCGAGTTGTTCCGGGAAATAAAATATAAAGACATCCAATTTTAACAACAATACAATTTATGATTCTGAAAATAAGATCGTTTTTATTACAAACACAACAGAATTGCATGTACAATGTTTTACTATTATGTGTTTTAAATTAATTTATGTGTTACAAGAATAAGTACGCTTTAGTAATAAGAACAGGTTACGAGACCTTTCTATTAATACATTTAATGCGTATTCACTATTATGTAGTTATTATATAACGCCAGCTAGTAGAGCAACTTGTTAGGTGCAGGACTTTAAGCGTAGTAGTATTATTTACAATCACTATCAGTCACAATAGCTCCACTTACGTACCTATAAAGTTCTTAATTTCCGGGATTAAAAGTATTGAACCTATTCTCTGTAAATAAAAATATATTCAAACATTTGGATCTTGAGATCTTTTCGTCAAGCATTTCGTAACTATGTAGTAGGAAACACTACTTACCTGAGTGAGTGCTACCTGTTCTTCTATACTATACACGAAAGCTATATAATCTATAGCTTTCGTGTCCCATAAACATTGATTAAAATTGCTTCACGACGGAATCCAGTGTTTTCAAATGTATTTTTCTTTTTATCTCATTTCAAATTAATATCGGCCCGTGGTGTCAATTTTATACTTACTACTACAAGACTTTCGAAACGAAATGAGTGGACAGAAGCTAATGCGATATTAATGTAATAGCCCGTCTCCACTCGTATTAACCGAATTGTTTATGATGGACCAATCTTCGATTTTTCCGCCCGCATGTTAAAGTCTCGTTTTCGACTCGCTCGAGGTCCAGCGAGCAACACCACAAAAAACAAGGAGGTCGTCAATTAGTGCAATATCAAGTTATAACTTGAGATATTATACATAATGTAATTTAATTGATACAATATGAGTATAGAATATTTATAAAAAGATTATTGATATTTAATTGATAATAAAATTCGTATTATATTTTACTAACTACGTACCTAATATTTACAAAAGAAACTATTTAAAAATGTAATATTATCAAGAACAAAAACACAAACTTATATAAATTTTAAATTTGCACATTAATATAATTCAAACAGATGATTAGCCAATGTCTAAAAGTAATGATATCAATTAATGAACTTGCCTAACTAGTATGTACCTACTCATATGTAGGTACGTCTTAAGTAGTAAACCGTATTATTAATTCGATGTTCTAAAGGTTACCTATAAAGGTCGAAGGATCAAACGTTATTAAGTTTTTTTTTTTATAATTAGTGCTATGTGGTCTGCAGAATTTAATCATTTATTTATTTATTATATTATGTTGCACAATGCACACATATAGGTATATGAATATGGTACCCGTTAATTCACTGCAAAGATAGCAGAGGTGATATTATTGTCCTATATCTAGTTATAATATAATTGATTTAATACAACATCTGTTAGGCAGGTTATCACTGCTGCTTCATATTTTTTAATATTATAAGTAATTACTTTTTTCTTAGTCAAGTTTAACCTTAAAAATACCTACTGTTGGTTGTAGTGTTTCTGCTATCAGCTAATTTACTATTTATTTATTTTTAAACACTGCGATACTGCAGGCTATTCCTACACATCTAGCCTGACTATTAGTAGGAGTGATTTATTTGAAATTAATATAATTTAACCTTCGTTTTAATATATTACATAATTGTGGAGGTACCATGAAAAATATATTTTGTCAATACTTGACATTGCATTTGCATATAAAAAACACAAAATAGTGAGACATTGTTGGTACTTTTATTTATGATTTCATGGACGTGATTCAGTGCTAAATGTAGACACATGGAGTACCACTGCAGTTTACCTCAATTTATACCTGAAGGATGTAAATTATGAGTAGCTACCACGTAGCCTATTGAAACACAATAAGAAACAGTAAAATCTTATTTCTCAGATAACCATGTGAACGTGTATGCAATGTTGATACAAAGGAAAATTGTATGACCATTATCACAATAAGTTAAAGTAGGTCTTATTCACATAATAGATATTAAACATTATGGCTTAAAAACTTAATATCTAACCATGATTATCCTGTTTTTTTTATTATCTCCCCGCAATTTTCAACAAATTCAATTAAAATAGATTAAATCCAAAAGAGATACATCATTTCAAATGATGAATTAAATTTTACACCTATTCTCAGAGGGTCGACACTCTGAGCTTGATACGAGTATATTCCAGCGCTTACGCACAACGCAATGGATCAATCATTGTTATTTATATTTTCCCACAACGTGCGTTCAGTTGTTAAGGTTCATAGAATAAAAGGCGACTCGATGGCAGTCAGAAGTTAATATTTTTGACATTGCTATATTTGTATCTATTTGTTATCTCTTAGATAGTCTTTAGCAAAAATGTTCATATGAATTACTTATATTTGTAATTTTATATAAAACATGACGAAAGAAAAGCGATGTCTACCTCTTCCGTATTGAGCACCATGTCTTTTTGTGTACCAAAGAAAACTTTACAATAGCAATAACTCTTAAATTTTCACATTGCGAGAGAAATACGGCGTTACAACAAAACATTACTTATAGCTGAGGAATTCGGCTGTTAGGCACGTTCAAGCAAACTACTTCCCTATACCTACGCTGCATTTCGTCAAACGTTATTTTGATAACATTGGCAGAAGGGAGCCAGACCAGTTGACAGTTGGACTCATTGTGTGGATTGACACTGACAGTTCAATGTTAGAGGACCGGAGCGGCGAAAAGTTCACGATCCGGAATTATCGGTTAAGGGCATGCCCATTGCCAGATGTTTATATGCGACCAATCGATTTAATGCTCTGTTATACCTATCTACATACTACGTAACTACATAGGTAGCAAGGTACTTTCCTCTTTATCAAATGAGGAAGTATATAGTTTTACATAAGAAGCAGGTGTCCATGATTTTTATGATGATTTTAGATCAACGTTAGATGTAAATATGTCTCTTCATTGTTTGTTTAAATTATATGCAAAACCTGTTCCCAGGTAGCCATATGAACGTAAGAATAATAAACATGAACACAGTCAATTAGATAATTTATCAATATCGGTAATGATGAATGAAATAAAATTAATGCTCCTACAATAGGTCAAAGTTTAATTAATTTGAAACAAATTTTTAACTTCAAATTAATATCAGCACTATTCGTGTTATTACCGAACCGTATGTTTTTGAAAGACGAAACAGAACTGTTGTGTAAAAATTAAAATTGCTATTCATCCACTGCTTTTGGAAAAAAGTGGTTCAGGGAAATATGACACGTAATGATGCTATGTTTTATATTAGAGTGAGTAACCAGAACAGTGACCGAGTGGCAGCAGGATCGTCGAATCAGTTTCATTGAGTACGTTCGCTTCCGGAGTGGTCCCCCAACGCAGACGCGGGCGTGTCGCCACACCGCCGCTGTCTAACTCGAAATTATGCGAATTATTAGCACCGCATCACTCAATACAATTCTGAATAACATTTTGTATATGTTTGTATTTTCTTTGTACTCAAATTCGTTCCGCTTGATTACGGTGCAATACACCAATCAATCTTGCGTTTAAATTCCAAAGTATCTCATTTGTACCTACAATGACATTTTTATCAGTGAAAATAGTTTTACCGAAATGCTTGTCAAATTAAAATTGTTCAGTAACAAACCTAAACCCAGTTTTACCACCCACAATCAGTAGTGAAACCAGATTTCCGCAGTCAGTACCTAGTTAGTACCTACAAATTAGGTGGTTTTTTCTATTCCGTAGAACAAACGTTTCGAAATTTTCTTCATATACGTACCTACTATCTGGGGAATAAGTCCTACCAAAATATTTATCCGGTCTTAAATCCGATCATGCATGACACCATTTGATCTAATCCATTCGATTCACTACAGTGCATATACGTCATGCTCATGTATGGATACGAAAATAACACATTCAAACAAACTAAATGATTTAATGACTGCAAGAATAATGTAAATTGCGGTATGACGAACTGAAGTATTGCATTACACATGAAATCATTTAAATTCTCCTACGTAAAGCGGTAAATTCAATTTTACAGGTCACTAGTTGCATTAAGATGATCAGAAAGGTGACGAATAGAGTGGAACCGTCACTGATTACAATATTTTTTTTAATCTTCACCAGGAAACCGGCCCACAACGGAATGATTGATTTAATCAGATTTTTTATTAGGCAATTGATTAAAATTTACTTAGACAATTCGATACGACTACACGTCGCGCGCCAATCGCCATTACCGTAGAAAATTTTAATCACCGGAATTAGTAGTTACAGTTCGCCATTGAGAAATATTGCAACAGTGCCTGAGAAAAACATAAAACTAGAAAGCAGGTCATTGTCAACAGATGTACTAGAATCTAACAGATAACAAATAAATGCATGTGTGTAAGTTATTTCATACAGATTTATTTAAATAAAATATGCACAAGTTCTTTTTCATGGTCACGGTCACCAACCTGCTGACCTGATATGTGGACTAGGGCTAACGGGTATGACCACCCGTTTCAGCTGTGGCTTGGTTAATATATAAGATATAGGAACCCATGTATCTACATCCAAGTAACGTTAGCTTTCAAAATTAATTAAATTATTGATAACATAGATCTCACGTAAACTGAATGTGGACGCATTAGTTCATGCACAGTCAAACAAACAAATACCAGTAAACTTTATTTATATCTGGTGACTGTCAGGTATAAATAAAGTTTTACTTAAACAAAAATAATGTATCATTGCAAAACATTAATTATTTCCTCATAATACTCCATCTACATCTGATCTCTTTATTTGACTGTACCTTTATAGGTACCTATACCTACTTCTCAGTTCAATTTTATGAATGAACATTATGAAAAATTTCAAACTAACATTACGGTATTTAGGTTCGAATGAAGCTTTGCTAATTAGACGCAATGATAGAAATACAAATCTTCTCTGTTTCGTCTTCAATTAGGATTAACATCAATTGAAATGATCCACTAATTGACAGAGCGGTCACGAGGTACTCTAGCCATTATAGGCGACAGTTAGACAGTTATGAATTGCGAATTTACATTCCGATTAAGAAATCAGAACCAAAAAAGGTAGTGGTCCATAGCTTATTCGTGCAAGGGACAAGTCAAGTCATTTTCTCTTGAACATCAGAGATCTAAGAGAATTCAAGAAGTGATCACAGATATCCTGTTCATGAATTATATCTTTTATATTATGTCTTTTTATATTATATTTAGGGATGTTACGGAGCTTCGACTCCGAATCCGATATGTCGGAACCTCCGATTAAAATTACACCTCCGAATCCGGCTCCGGTTCCGATATATCAAAACGGAGGTATATATCGGAGTTACAAGTTATGACTTGCTATCGCTGCAGCGCTACTGAGCGCTTTCTACGTGACACTGACAACTGACGGAGTACATATGTTCTTTGCAACTGATGAACGAAGAGTGAACGAGTTGCGACAAGTTTTTCTTTCTTATTTATTTAAATTTTACATTCGTAGCTTTGCTCCGACTCCGACTCCGATTCACCTCCGACTCCGCGGAGGTCACTACGAGAACCTCCGACTCCGATTCCGCCTCCGATAAATCCACCTCCGTAACATCCCTAATTATATTGTATCTTTTAAACGAGTCATTATGGAGTTTCTTGCTGGTTCTTCGAAGAACTATAGACGTTTTATAAATGCTTTTTTATGGCATATACGAATAAAAAAGATATGCGATTTAGTTTATTTCTACTTAAAATTACGCTCTCTCTCTCTCTCTCTCTCTCTCTCTCTCTTTCTCCTAACCACCTAGATACAATACATATGTATTTCAAGTGGTCAGCCTAAAATGTGTCTAAATCACGTATTTACTCAATAATTTTATGTGAGTGTGTGCCCAAAGGTTATGGATGTGAATAGTGCCTGACCTTCCTAGTCAGGTAATTTGGAAAGGCACTAAAACGATATCGCCCAACAATTTGAATTATTTTCTTAATAACATTTTGTCATGACAACCTGATTGATTTCCTAGTACTAAACTTTATCTGGCTATTAGTCTCTTATATTTAAAAAACACATTAAAAATAGCGTAGAGGTTGAAATATTCCAAACGCAAAATAATTGAACGTTTTCAGCAGCTTTCGTGACGGCTCTAAATAAGATACGTTAGATTAATACTCAGTTCGCACGCATTACCTCGAGGCCACGTTAGAGTCTGGAAGAACATACGTAACTATTGCATGAAAAGTTATTCGTTCGTTGTGCTAAGTCAGCCATGCAAATCGCGATAAACGTAATCGATATGCCCTCCGGCCTTGGCCCCGAATGCAGTCCGCTGTCCACGAGATGAAGAATAATGTTTAAACGGATGACGCCTCTCCAGTTTATGTTGTAAAACTACGCACGCAATCTCACGTTACGTCAGACATAACACTGAATAGATGGATCCTTTCAGACCTAGAACAATAACCCCTAAAAGGCTACAGCTAGTTAAGTGCGAACCTTGAACGACGTTTGTTTGAAATTCTTTTGAGAGGACTGCTGCGTGATTACTGTCCTATACCAATATTCGAACAAAATAATTATAAAAACCTGAGACCTATTTGTTTGTTTTGTAATCGCGTTTTTTGAAAACGGCTCTATAGATTTCGGTGAAATCCTAACTAATATTATAAATGCCAAAGTAAGTTTCTTTGTTTGTTGACTTTTCACGCCTAAACCACTGAACCGATCATCATGAAATTTTGCATATGGTACGTTATCAGGGGTATAGAAAAGGACATAGGGTACCTTTCAGCCAAAAAAAAAATTATTGCTCCCGAGGGAAAGAATCATAACTTTCGACGGTCACAATTGCTTTAGGACGCTAGATGGTGCTACATGTGATCCGAAAAAATGCGCAGGTTAGTAATCAATGCGGGCGAAGCCCCGGGCGAAAGCTAGTTTACAATAAAGGGGTTGTCGGGGGTAAAAAAAATCGCAATCAGAAAAAGAAAAGATTTTGTCCCGGGCGGGCCGGTCGCCCAGATATTGATAATAACTACGGAAAAGCAATCGGCGGAAGTGCTTAGGTATTACGATTAGGTTAGGATTTGGTATTATTAGCTTACACGGAATTAATCTACACATTTCTTATATAAGTACCTTATTCATATAAAGATTTACATGGTAATCAGAATTCATTAGAATCAATTAGTGCACGCTGTAATGCAATACTGATTAATTGCTTTATAAAGAATTCATCAATATTAACATATTCATAAGTTCTATTATTATGAATGTCATGAATGAAGACATAAATGATGCTAAAATTAACATCGATTCTGTTGTGGGTCATTCGTTACAGTTGCAATGATGTGAAGATCATTGTCAAGGCGCCGGCGGGCGCGCATGTGTTATTAATTGTGAAGCGCGCGCGAAATGCTTGCTAGCAAAGCACGTGGTGCGGCAAACCGGCACGCGGCCCGAGACAACCATTAATTAAGCTAGTCATTTTAATATTCGTTATGAAATGCCTGAGCATCACAGATTTAACTTCTTCATTACGACTTGTCATGTCATGTTTCAAAATAGTTGTTTTCAGACATTTACTTTGACAGTGTACTGAAAAGATTTGTCAAAGGGACGTAGACTAGCCAGACAACTAGTGTAGCTATATATGTAGATATACTTTTCCAAAATATTATAGATAATCAAATATTGCGTACAATTTAAAAAAACAGTATCAATTTATTTCCTCATACTCAATTAAATCTTAATATCATATAATTACCCCCCTAGCAGCGGGCTCATGTTAGTTGAACAGCGTTCAATCACTGCTGCAATACAGCCTTGACTCGTCGGAAGTGGTATAGTTTCTCTTAAGAGTAGGTACATATTCTAAGTATCAATTAACGAACATATCTGTCTATACGTACGTTTCGTATAGAAAAAATATAGGTAATATAATAAGTCCAAGATATTGTTACAGAACATGATTCGTTTGATTTGGACAGGTCTGTATTAAATAACGCTTAGAAGGTACCTATTACTAATTCGTGCAACACAGATACTAAGGTACTATGTTTGCAAGAAGTAATTAATCCCATCTATTGACTATAGGTATACTAGGAGAATTAGATGCTCGCGTTACATGTTCGTGATAAATATGATTTTTTCAATCGTAATTATGTAGCACGTACATAAACCACAAGCGTGATTATTTGATTAATTATATTGTAATCGCTATTGTTCTGTTACATATTAATGAGTTACAGATAAAATTATAAAGGTATTATGCTTATTGTTAATTTTTGTGCTGTGGACTTTTCATAAGTAGTCTCAATAAATAAAGTAAATAAGGAATATAATTCTATTAAAATAAATATTTAACATAACAATATCACGCCTGTTTTCCTACAAAAGTTAGGCAGATGATATTTTGTCAATGCCGTTATTAAGTCCCATGTATGGGACAAACCTACTGATATCTTCTGAGCACAAATACTGAGAATACGCAACTGAGAATTTTCGTATTCGTCATATATCGTATGTAACCTAGGACCTGACGTTAGGGATTTCATTTTGCTTGTGACCATTGTGACATTGAATTTTTTTTACCTCAATTTTCAGTAATCCCAAGCCAGGGGACGAACAAGGAGAAGAGTCGGACGGCGTCGCCTGTAGAGGACGATGGCCCGGACGTGGTGTCGACCATCATCGGCAAATACGGACGCTGGCAGATGCTCATGACATTCCTACTGTCTCTGTTCTCATTGCCCTGCACATTCCACATATACCTGCCTACCTTTACGGTAAGTGAAGACAGCCAATTTTATGCTACTAGCTGCTAGCGTAGTTCTGGTAACAATGCGGAATTTTCGAAACTTTAAAGAACAGTTAATGTTAATTTCAACTTTCATTTCTGAAAATCAGAAGTTACTATTAACTCCAATTTATTAACGTATAACTTAAATTATGTAATAACTTAATTATCATTTATGTATATAGAGGTACATGATAATAACATAACCCACTGACATAAAAAAATACTTATTATATACTAATTGTAAAAATATTTTATGACAATGAGAAAAGTATTATAGTCATATTCTCATTAATTTATTATATATACGTTGTTATAATTTTTTATTAAAAACGAATGTTACAGAAATTTTTAACTAATCAATCAATCGTACTTTAAAATAATCAAGACTTTAATAGTACATATTTTGAAATAATCATACAATTAGCATATTAGCTGTAGTTGGTTGTTCATCACCCATGATTTAAAGGTGAATGACAACATCTTAAAGAAGCACCTCCAAGCACCAAACAATATAAAGACTTGTGACATCCAACAATCCAGACTTAGTCTTGAGTTCGTATCATAGAGAGGAACGTTGGAGCCCTCTAACTTATTCAAACATGAACTTTTTTTTCCCAGGCGAAGGCGACAAAATTTTGGTGTCGACAGCCGCAAAATCTGTCGGGCTTGCCGTTAGATGAGTGGATCAACTACAGCCAGCCAATAGACAGCTGTTCAGTTCGGACACTCTCTGCGAACATAACAGTGGAAAGCATACTGAACCACACTGCCCCTCTCATAGATTCCTTCCAAAGCTGCACGGAATGGGACTATGATAGGTCAGAAGTGGGCAACACAATAATTTCTGAATGGAACTTGGTGTGTGACAAAGCACATCTAACGAGTCTCGCTGAAGTCATGTTCTTGGTCGGAGTCGGTGTCGGCGGGGTGATCGGGGGATGGATATCGGATAGGTGAGGTTTTAATACGTTTGTAAAAGGATTGTAGCGATTATTGATTGCAGATACTTGCAAAAAAAAATCCGACCGCGTAATCATCGGAAATTAAACATTAATCAATTTGTACCATCATTGTATAACATCACGGTGCCGGGATTTACGCATGTGTTGATTCATGTAAAATTATCCGTCATATAGAAAATAAAAGCTTATAAGTGTGTGAGTGGATCACTATTCAATTATAGTAATCCATTTGTCTGATCCAATCATATTTTCTATAATAAATAATTAAATACAACCAAGATATAGTGTTGTTGATTTATTCTATCAACCAGAGACATTAATAACATAATTAATAATAAAAAAAAATGAAATTCTGATTTTACATCTATATTTTCCAAGTTTATTTTAGTACAACCTTCTTATACATAATAATTACTTATTTGTTAAATTCATTCTTTTTTATGAGATGACCACGAATATCTTTTTATACATATATTTTACAGAATATAAAGCAATATTCTGTAAAATTTATAAAGGCGCAGGCGCATATTGCTTTAAAATAATTCATAGATTATGTAGGTATTAACTATTAAATAAATAGAAGGATTTATTTTTGTATTCTTAATTTCAGATAGTAGTTGGTATCGTTTTTAAGTGAGCATTTAACATTCCAGATTTGGCCGCAAGCGTATTCTGATGAGTATGATGGTTGCGCAGAGTGCTCTAGCTATCCTGTCTCTCCTGGTGCGTTCCTTCGTGCAGTACCTTGTCGTAAGGCTGATCATGGGTTTCGTCTCCGTGTCCGTGGTATACGCCGCCTTCGTCCTGTCCGTCGAATTGGCAGGAGGGAAATGGGTGACCATTGCAGGAGTGTGCAACTTTTTCTGGTTGCCTTTAGCGTACCTCATCGTGACTCTATTGTCTCTAGCCATGCCCAACTGGCGGAGCTTACAATTAAGCCTTTCTGTGCCTGGATGCCTGCTAATTGCATTATGGTAATGGTCTTTTTTAATTACCTTGTATTTTTTAAGTTAGATATTATTATATTATGTTCTATTATTCTATATGTAACTATTTTAATATAGGAACATACCTACATTCATATTTGTTGAAGTTATTATTATTAATTGTTGAAGTCTGAATGCCTAATAAACACCGTTTTTACTTAGTATTTTATTCTAAAACGTGAGACACTGTAAGCCATTTAACGTACAGCGTAATAAAATTATGCATAAATAATCAAACGTAATACTATGAATATGAATTGTTTGTCATACTTACATATAATAAAAATATCTTTATTACAGGTTTGTTCTACCAGAATCGCCAAGATGGTTGCTAAGCATGGGAAAGACCCAGGAAGCCAAAGTAATACTGGAGAAAGCCGCAAAGATCAACAAGCGGGAAATACCAGCCGATATTGACAAACTGCTTATGTTACACAAAACGCAGAATATAGATGAAGGACCCAGTGTGATGATGCTGTTCAAAGGCGTCCTGCGCAAGAGAACCATATGTCTATTCTTATCATGGTTTTGTATGACAATCGCCTACTATGGGCTACTATTGAATATCGGAAACTTCAACTTGGGCAATTTGCACGTTACTTCTATAATCCTCGCTGTGGTCGAAATACCAGCGATAGCCATTAGTATTCCGATACTTTTGAAGGCTGGGAGACGGATTCCGATTTTCATTAGTATGTTAGCGTGTGGACTTGCTTGTATCGCTAGCGAGTTGTTCTCGATAGCGTTCGATGACGAATGGATCATGATCGCTTGCCTGATGATCGGGAAGTTTGCGATCGGCTCAACTAACATGATGATGCCGATATTCACTGTTGAGCTGTACCCGACCGTTGTAAGAAACCTTGGCGTCGGCGCTAGTCAGATAGCGGCAGGACTTGCCCTTATATGCATACCGTACTTATGGAGACTGGTAAGATAAACATCAATATTTTATCATCGAAAATTTATCATTAAAAATACATCCTGCTTATCATGTCCGTTAATAATTGAACATAATATCCTCGTTCGAATGTTTTATATCTGAAAGGAATGTTAAAAATTCCAATTACATCATTTATCTTCTCGTATATGGAGAGATAAGCACCTATAAATATAAAAATTGCTTCTGTGGAGTAGGCCTTGGTTTATCCTATGCTGTGGAGTTCCGGCGTAGGACAGGCCGACCTTTGTCTTCCCAAGATTAAAAGGTGACTAAGGGATTGTTTTACTCGGATGGGCAACCACTTTATTCTGATAATTTTCGAACGCCGTCTAATGAACAATCTCTACATTGTTTTTTTATTTTTTTTTCACAGACGATGATAAATGAACATCTGCCAATGGTGACAATCGCAGTGCTGGCTGCTATTGGTGGTGGAATAGTCCTACTACTCCCTGACACATCGCGACCCCAAGAACAACCTATGAACGATAAGAAAATGTAAGTATCGTGGACAATTGTGTCTATATAAAATGTATCGAGATAAACAATACATAAGTATCTCTCGTAAAATGTCAAATTCACCAAATCACTACTCCTTGTCAAGACTAACGGTCGACATAAGGTGATACAGGAGAACTATTCAACTTATCATACCATCTTGACTCACAGGTGCCAAAGAATCACCGATTAGTGAAGATGGGTTCGGGTTAACATTGCTTGCCCAGCGTGGTGACTAATAGCCTTATAGTCCTATAATTATAGAAGCACTACATTAATCATCAAGCTGGGTAAATTACTTTTACAGTCTTTAAAAGCAGCAGAAATACAGGAAATTGTTGAATATTTTATTTTCTCATACTGAGACATAACCAGAACAAGAACAAGACAGAACAAGATATGATTTCCATGCTGTGTATAAATTAGAATTAAGGTAGGAGTGAACTGCAAAATTCCGGTTATAATAATGTACAGTAACTATCTACGACTGCACTCACAAGTAGATACATAAGCTCTGTACTTGCGAACAGTTATTACTATATATAACAAATTATAAAAATATTATTTATATGTTTTTAATAAAACATTTTATTTTCTTGATTTATGGACCAATAATATTTTATGTAATTATTTTATTTTTGTCATAGAACCGGTAATATTTCATGCTCTATCAATACGTTATGTAAATTAAAGTATTTACATAATAAGTAGCGGTGATAGCCCAACGGTTTAATGCTTGCCTTGAAGGAGGGTCCGAGTTCAAAACCAAATTTGATTATTAATGAAATAATCAAATTCATAAAGTCAATTCATAAATGGTGAAGTACAACATCGAAAGGAACCTTGAACACCTGAGAGAGCTCCATGAAATTTTAGTTGGTATACCGCCAACCCACACCAACCCACTACGGTGGTCTAAGTGACTAACACTGTACCTATTTCACTTATGCTATTAACTATTACCTATTGTATGAAAGTCATTTTATTCAGTCTTATAAGTCATAGGTAAGAAGAGGCCAGGCGTTTTGTGGTGTTTTAGAAGCTTTAACTATTGTTAGAAGGTTGTAACACATACACAGATACCCAGAATCTAACTCAATATACCTATCTCAATAGGTACAATAAGATTCTTAGAAGATAAATAGAAGAGAACAAAATCGTAATTAACGGGTATGACATCATATCACCCATGACTGTCCCCAATCAATTAACAATGCAGTTCATTTCTCTGTTGCTGCGAATGCGTCCTTTCTATAAATAAAGCGAGGTACTTTACACTTGCGCTAGTGGCTTAGCCCTGTGTCGCAAGAGCTGAAACGAGGTCAAGGTGTGAATAATCCATGTGTCCCTTGCGGTTACTCCGTAATTTCCGTATGTAGATGTTATTGAAGTCAACAAGATCCTTTCTGTTTTAATATTGCAGTAAGACAAGTAGCGCCATCTGGACTGATATACATTTTATTAACATTGTGTTTTGTTTACAGTCCGCCGTTCGACAACAACTCGCCTTGCAACGGAACGTTTACAATTACTGACGACAGAGGGCACTAGCATATCCAAGTGAAACAACATAGTTACCAATATATGTAAATACTTTGAACTAAGTGCAATGGACAGTGAATAGTGAGATTTTTTCGAATTTAATTTACAGTTTTAAAAGATGTATGATGAATGCGTTGAATAATAACATATCATAGAAGTGTGAATACCTCTTTAGGTCCCCTTCTGTGTGTAGGTTGTTGTAAAGTAGTTATAAGGCAATGCAGTATCATTATAATTTAATTTTCTTTAAGAAAATCGTGGTAATAATAAATAAGAAGTAAGTAAAGAGTCTATTTAAACTACTTAGCTATAATTCTTAACTAATTAAAGGTAGGGCTCAGAGCAATATTTAAGTAGTAAGTAGTTATATAAATTTCATTACTCAATGACTTCCCTAAAATATCAATTAAGTACGTGTCAATTTGAAATTACTCAATGTAAAGTCGTTGCCTAAATATCAATAAAAATTAATGTTAACGTAAAGTTAGTAAAAGTTGACTAAGATCGATTATTTGCTAACTTATATAACAACATGAACTTGTTGGTTAACTTAGAATAAGTATAACTTTTGAACCGTTAATAGAAAGCAATCGTTTTAAAAATTTACATTGTGGTTGTTGTGTACACGTGCAGTAGATACCTAATAGGTTTTGCTGTTGTAAGTATGTAATTCGTGTAAAGATACAATGGGGTTAAATAATTCATTATATTCTCGTAAATTATTCATATTGAATTACTTATTGTTATTAACTAAACACTAGAAGTGCTTAGTTAAAACAATAAGTCAGTAATTAGCATGTCGCAAATTGGTTTAGTGCTCTCATTATTTATTTATTTTACTTTAATTAAAACGGCCGCAGTGCAATTACATTAATTCAAGACATTTCATTCACATGCTCATCTCACAGTACTCCAAGCATACCGACATTAGTGACATCCATTCATCCGCAAACACGTCACAGTTAGGTTTGAGTTCCAAGAGGGCGTTGAGGGCGGACAGTATACGAGGTACGAGTGACTGAGCTCGCAAGGCTGTGCGACACGGGGGTACGGCAAACAATCTGTGCCTCCTGCTACAGTTGTAATTATCGGCGACAAATAAGTGGGTCAATATGTCATGCAGTTCAGGAGCATCAGTTTTACCATGAAGGATTTTGCACATGGTTGTCATTTGGTCATTTTTCCTTCTGACTTCAAGAGAGTGACTCTGACTCCAAACTGCCTAGCAAAAGATTAGTCGGGTTCATAAATAGATAGAATCCCTAGATTCGTTTATAAAGGTACCTAAGGAAAGCTTTATGTACCTTCTCTAAAGCCAATATGTACTTCTTCTCATGTGGGTTCTAGACACATACACCAGACTCCAACTTATTGCGAACATGCACATTAAACATGTTTTTGATAACGCTGATGTTATTAAAGTCCTTAGCATTCCTCAATATAAAACCCAATCGCCTGTAAGAGCCCTTAGCAACGGCCAGTATGTGGTTATGGAACGTAAGCCATGTGTCCAAGTGTGGCTGCAGTCCATCAGTTCCTGGATTATCTAAATTCTCAGTTAGAAATTCTGCACAAACTCACTCACTATAAGACTTCATAATATGAATGTTGAATAAACTTTCGGGGACTACATGCGTGTGAGTGCTTCCTGTTTTTAACACTTTGAGCTGGTAAATTATATGCCTATGCCTAAATGCAGTTGTTAATTGCTGATTAATTTTCCCTCCTAAGCTAACCGTACGCCCATGCCTCCTAGCATTTTCCAAACAAACATCAAATCGGGTTCCAGTCTATACGGCAAAATATGTAATGCAAAGCGTCTGCCACCTGAATTCGTTTACCTAAAACCTTATACTTACTTATCACAAGTGCAGCAAGTGCTGTCTTGTAATGAAAAATATATATTTTAACAATACGCAATGGCCGTACGAAATTATATCGTAACCATTATTTATATGCATGTAACGCATTGCATTCGCAAATGTTAAATAGCCAACAGTTCGTGAAATTATAATTTAACCTAATGGTATAACTGTATATATTTTATTTACATAATATTTACAATAGTTGGCAACTTCTTTATATAATGAGGAATTTAATTATTTATTTAGTAACCTTGTATCAAGTATCAAGTTTACTTCATAATTTTTGGTGACTATATAGTCACCTACATATGTAGGTTTATCCAGTTTTATTTAGCAAATATTATTTTGATATTTTTCAGTTTATTGGTTATTTTGACATATCAAATCTATTTTAATATATGGTATTTTGGAAGAAACCAGAATAATAGTTACCCTACTACTTCCAGAAAACATCTGTAATATAAATGTTGTGAAAATATTAGTAAGGTATAAAATAATAAAAACGTATCTGTAATTGTGTCAGAATTTTTGATCTTATATCCACGAATAGTGTTATCATTCTATAAATTTAAAAAAATAGACTTTCTATTCCTTTTACTGTTAAACGACTTTGTCGTTGTTACTTTATTCTTATTTGTATCTATAGGAAATTTATTATGGGCCATTTGTGTATATTCATATTTATTACAACAATAGACACAAATGGCCCACCGAGGCATGAATACCCGAATCTTTTGCACCATTGATAAGTTTCAGCTCATCTTGATTGACCGTTTAGGTTAATAAAAGCATTATACTGTATTAAATCCCTACATGAAGGCTCTGAAATGGCTCTTATTTGTCTATTGTTGTTGTTATAATAAATGGAATATATGTAGATACAAATAATTAACAAAGTACATCTACTATTTGTTGTACAGTTAAACTGATACTTAGATTAAAATTAGGGAAGTATGTACCTGTATTTCTTACCAATTAGCTTATTTATTGCCTTAAAATTAAGTCATTTAAGTTACCTAAGTATATAAGACATTGACCTACTGATAGATGATTGATAGTTTCATTTTACTATTTAAGTAATTATAAAGTTACCATCAGTAGACATAAAATGATGTTTTCAATATCTAATGTTTGGCTTCTGTACTTATTTGGTATCAATGTAAAACATATAATGACATTTTCTGTCTCTATTAAACATTGAATCATTTAATTACACATTTCTGTAATAATTGTAAAATAAATAAAAAACTAAATTTTTAATACGCCTTTTTACTTGTTTCCAATAGGCTTTACATTGAAGCTCATTGATTCGACGCAGATACCCTAAGAATCATTACATAACACTTGTAACTATGCCAGAAAACGCCGCGAGCGCAACCGCAATACTGAAGAATTGGCTCTTCAAGTTGCGGTGACCGCGAGGCTTCACGTGGTCGCACACACAAATTGACAGGTGCAAGCGCAGTATTACTCGGGACATTGACTCCTGCGTCTAGGGCGGTGGTCCCTTGGTCGCCATTACAAAATGTCGGTAACGGTGACGAGCCCGCGCAGGCGTTATGAGAAACGTGACTGGCGTGTTCATGCGCTATTCTACAGTCACATGTGGACATTTCAAAGACAGATATTTAACGCTTTGATTATGACTGACATCTTTCTTGTGCTATTCAATATCACGAAAACTGAAAACACTTTGCATGGCTTGCATTGGTACATGAAAGTAGGTAGGTTACCACCATTACTACAATATTTTCATATGATTACGTTGATTCAATGAATACACATTGACACTTTAATAGATCTTATCTTGTTTTACTGTATTTTCCCGTCAATGTTACTCCTCAAAAGTATTACTTTTAGTTTTAGTCTCAAGGCAAAATATAAAAATGTTGGCGAACAACTGATCATTTCAGAAAATTGTTATTGCCTCAACCGTCGTTCATCCTGCGTAACAACCAACTTAAAAATCAATGTTTCATCGTTAATTTCTCTGGTCATTCACCTGTTGTACACTAACCCAGATGCATATCATTTTACCAATATGAATATGACCCCGTAACAGGTCCTATTGTGGAGGCAAATAGAATACGTGTCGAATCAGTAAGCCATTGAAAAAGGCGATACAGGACGGATAACGGAGCCGGGTGACCTACCCATACCACGGCGTCTGGTAACTCAGTCACTAGTACTGGGAATCACCAGTGAAATTATGCTAGGCGGTTAAGTAAGTAATAAGCATGCAGAAGGTTGCAGACGTAGTCTATGCCTCCTATTCCTAGGAAAAATAGCCATCTTGGTTGGATGAATTGCCCATTATTTTGAGAAAACAAGGCAAGCCCAACATTTGGGCAGTAGGTAGGTACTGTAACTTTGGCAGGAAAATTCAACTTATTTGACGCGATTTTTATATTTTTAATATACATATCTTAGGTTCTGGTTCCATTATTTTCTTATTTCAATTTATCAAAATCTAATAAGTACCTAGTTCAGGAGTTTAATTCTATCAACTCAGCCTACAGCAATCCACCATTGGACATTGGACACTAATAAGTGTCTAACCTAGTTGTATTCTCCAGGTCGAGGGAAACCTCTTCAAGTCCAGAGAACGTATGAATCCTAAGTTAGGTCATCAACGACTCGTTTGCTTCAACGGCCATCAGTCCTTCGACAGACATGATCAGTTTCGAAATTACAGCGATAAATCCGGCTACTTATTTTCCACTTAATCCTACTCCAGACAAAGCATAGTTCACTCCATCGATCGAATTACTCTGAATTAGTGGTTTAATCCAACCTTCAGTGTCCACGTCTTGAAAAATATCTTTAGTCTCGGCATGGACATATGAGTTTGATGTCTTACATCACTCGGAGTATTAGATCGTATAGGAAAAATTGTTTTACTTTATATCAGACCGTATCAGCAATTTATTGTGGTAAATAGTTGTCGCGTATTAAATCCAACAGTTATCTAATAATGACCTAATACTCGTACCTACACATAACACATGTATTACAAAATGTTTCATGGTGGTTCAAGACTGATATGAATACTAAATCTTACACGGCTAGGTGTGGAGAGATTGGAAAGTATTGTCATTGAAAACAAATGATGTCTAAGATCCGAGTTCTAGTAAAGTTCGTCCACACCCAAAGTAGCTTGTTTGCAGTATAGAAACAGCAATGTGTTACGTACCTACCTGTCGCGCGAACATTCGCTTGTTAATGTGGTGCAAATGCACAGAACTCAGCAGACATACCTACGTTACAACCCCTGCTGCATGGCACAAGTACTGCAAATGCATTTTCGCCGTAATTAGGAGCTTAAATGTAGTGGTTTTTCTTTTTCCGTTTTTCTTCACCGAGTCAATAAAAAATATGGCTATAGCGAGTTTGAATGCATTATATAGGTACATATAGCGGGTATTTTTTAAACGCATTTTTAACACGTCGACGACTCGTTTTTAAGGAAACAATACTTATGTGTTTCAATTTTGTTTAGTATCTAGTCAATCTGTACAAAACCTGCTATGCACGTTTTGTTAAAAAATTAGTACAGCATCACATCCGCAAGACAAAGAAGAGTCCTGAAGAACCTATCTTACATCATCGTCGTCGGCTTGTCAGTTTGGCTGAAGCAGTATATAGGAACCCCAGTCTTACCGGATGTTACTTCGGGGCCCAAGTACCTGCAAACAATGGCACACTTGCTAGGCCGGCCTTTTAGCCGAACACCTGTACGAGGGACGAATTTAACACGGCTACACCTAACGCAATATCGACAGCATACCATTCAAGTATAATATAATTTAGTTTAATTGTCTTTAAAAAAAAGATCGGTCTTCATATTCCCACTGCTTGAACTGAGGCTTCCTTTCTTAGATACGCCTGAGTCTTCACTCAGAGAGAATGAGAATCCACCACTCAGACGCAATGAGGTTTGGTGGATCACCTCTTCGAATTTCTGGTTCTAGGATAAAATTATTATGTCATGATTTTCTTTTACCATTGATCCAGTGGTGATTAATAATGCTCACATAAATCGGACTCATTGGTGCGCAGGGCACCTGGATTCTAACCCATGTTTTGTAACAGTCGGCGCCACGATCCTAGGGCCATCACTGCACTTCTGTTTTGGACGTTGTAGATTGACGATGTAGAATGTTTCAATTTTTTAAATAACTACATGAATTAGGTACACATGACAGTAATGAAATGACCAGGATATAATCAATTATAACGCCTTTACTAACGCTTTCCTTCGCCACACACCAGTTTCCAGCATCGGAAAATTAAATCGAGCTTGTAATGTGTACGGCGGCGCACGCAGCGGGGAATGAACTATTATGGACACAGTAACTCTCACTCGCTTGTGTTGTGATGCTGCCGATACACTTTCCTGCGACTGCGTGACTCGACTGCGACGCGTACGCCGGTGAAACAGCACACTGATGTAACACACCCCAAATGCATTATCCTGCAACATACCAGCACATAATATGACTCCACAGTCATCTAGCTTACATGTTTAACATTGAGACGCTCTACTTTCTGCCAACACACTATACTGTGTATAGGCACCTATCTACCTATATTTATTATCTATTTATTTCAAACGGCAATGCAGTTGCGTAGCCACATTTAATTCGAGCACCAGCAATGTCATTAAATTACTAAACATTAAAAGTAACAATCAAAGTGTTGCCACACCTAACATATCGCATGCTGTGAGCATTTAGATTGAATTACAAAAAGCACAATAGCTCCAGTGACGAGGTTAATCGGATATCTTAGGTCATTACTATAGCTGTTTAACTTGGATCGAGATTACAAATTCTTGGGCTCGTCGCCAGTACTGACTGCTGTGTAGGTACTCACTTACTCTTTGTTACATTGCCGATTTAAGAAAAAGACAAAATATCGTCCCTTTAGAGCGAAAATTAACTATCATTCATATCATTCAATTAAAAATCATTAATTTCTTAATGAAATTCACGCAAAGATCTTTTATGATATATCTTTTTTTTAAGCGATTCAAAGCCCTGTCTCAAAAGTCTATAAATGTTAATTAGTTAATTTTCGTTGTACGGGGACGATATGTAATTAAGTATTTTCTGAACGTATCATCTTCATGATTATTTTTGCCAAAATAAAATAGTATTTTACTGTTTTGATTAAATTAAAAATTTCATTAAACATGAACTCAAGATCATTACTTAAAGCTAGATTATGAGGTCGTGATAATTACATTAGATTCTGAATGTTGTTTGAGCAACAGTCCCACAGTTACGATTTTAGTTATGCATATGTGTGCATTTTGTAATTATGTATTCACAAATAAGATCGACATTTAGGTTAGGCTGGTACTTGCCAAGATACTTGTCAGAGGTAGTCACATAAAAGTGGCAGTAGTTTAAAGTTTATCTTAATACTCATGCAATAAAACATACCATTACAATCCAATAAAAATAATTAATTTACATAATTAACCAGCTCTACGTACGTGTGATTTACAAGTTACGAAAATCTAGAGCAAGTTCTTTAAAAAAAAATTGTTCCATATTTATAGTAGGAGTTAACTAGTGTCAAGATGACTGTATCTCGTATTAACTGCATAGCGGATACGATGTATAAATATACTATAACCTTCAGCAATGTCGTGAACTTATGACAAGTACAGCTCATGCAAGTTTTTAGACAGATCGCTTATTAACAATGTCTCTGTAATACCTCCATTTCTATATAAATATTAATCTCAATTACTATTTACATCGTGAGACTGCAAGATTTTCTCCCTCACTTTGAAAATTAAAACATTACACGTAACATTTATTACCTTGTTATGTTGCAAATTGCTTGAACTTCTCTCAGGGAGATCCAATAGCATTCCTAGATAATGTAATTTCAATATGGGTGTGTATAGGTGCTTACCTAATACATTTGTGCCATTCAATAGCACCAGTGGCACAGTTCCAATCCGGTTTGCCAGAACTATAGGGCACAAACATCCATCGCCGTAGGTGTTCGATCAATAAAAGATTGCAATGAAGTACACAAAATTATACAGTTTCGATGAAAATAAAATAATTTAAATAAAAATAATGTTACAATTCACGTTATGAATACAAACAACTGTAACAATAGATTTTTCAATAATTAGATCGTTTAGCGGTATCTTCGCGGCTAGCGCAGCCGATTTGCAGAGTGGTGCATTTGATTAAGTCCGTGTGGTTCGGGTATGCGTTCACAGTTGGTCACCTTGCAATAAGGTATGGTGGTCGCGTCGGGCGCAGGGCGAGAGTGGGCGACCTCATATAGCTTGCGCGGGAGGCGTTTCCTTTATTTGTTGGTGGTACGCTGCGTGATAGTGACGTGACTCTCGCAGGACAGCAGGACATCATGCGTGCATTGCTGGTGAGTCTCAGTGGCATGCCCTCACCAAGGGCGGTGGCATCATTTACATACCAACTAGTTTATTATTTAATTTCTTGTAAGTGATTTTATTTAAAAGTTTTAATTATTGAAACTCCGAGATTGTTCTAGGTGAAAATAACTATAGCAACTTTTAGTGCGTCGCAATTTTCTGAAAAATATCTATGTTTTTATTATTATCAATCATTTACTTTCACTTGATTAATATTAAAAATAAACTTTTTAGACTTCAATATATTATATTGTTTAGCCTTGAATAGAACAACAACTCATACAAAAAGTATACTATAAATAAGCATGCTTGTACACTAAGATATTGTAAGGACACAACGTTGTGAAAGTAGGCGGGTTGTATATACATAAAGTGATTTTATTATCTAACTACTTATAAGTATATCTAGTCACAACAAGTTCTTGGTTGCATTCAATGAATAATATACGAGTAAATTAATATCTGTATAGAATTCAGGTCGATCATTCTGGCGGCATTCGAAGTATCGATTTCGCGGCAACCTTGAAGGCGATCGTGAGCTGACAGATCACTGCGCTGTACTGGCACCACGGGTGCCTATTGCTCTATTAACCTTACAACATACCGATATAAGTACCGCCCTTAATAATTCTTAAGGCGTAACTAATTGGTTAGTACTAACACATAATTTGGCAAGTTAGCCGTTGTCATGTTAACAGCTGAATTACGTAAAGCACGCAATTTACTGACAAATGCCTTGGTTACGTTACCACACTGGCCCACTGCTATTAACAGGCTCGGCTACTGGACGTAGATACAAACTTGGATACGCATAACTTGTTCTGTTTCAACAGTCATATTAAATTGTGGCCATTCACTGCAAAAAGTCGGATTTGAAAACTCACTCGCCACGGTCTTACGCAGTGTATCGATCATAAATCGATATTCTGAAATCCCACCATCAATTAGTGATTCTATGGGAACTGGAAATCCTTGCGCACTTTATAGTGTCTCCACTCCATGTAACACATGCCACTTATCTATGTCATCGAGTAATGAGTTGCAGTTAATTAAATCATGAGTTACCTAACTCTCAAAACAGAAGTTCAATTTCCCATCGATAAGTTAAGAAAGATCAAAGATCTAACATGTGTGTCTTAGGTTAAACATGATTTCGTTTCTCGGATTCACGAAATCTTCGCTGATATGCTTATCAAATAAAGTTTTACATCCTCTTGTTTGAATAAATACCAATACGTGTTGATAATGATGAATTTGATTTGGCCAATGCATACATTTATGCGCTTCCCCTGCGTTGTAACCATGGGTACATTCGTTCCTCTTAATAATTATTAGGTATTGTTATAGGTTTATATTACAACATGCACCTATAACAACAAATAAAAGTGGCCCATCAACGCATAAATCTTTTGAACCATTACGTACTTCAAGTAGAGATTCAACTCATCATTATACGTCACTGTTTATATATAACATTATATCGTGTTGAAAATATGCTGGAATCAAACACGAGTACATCTCCTTGCTAAAATTGGGCCTTATTTATATATCGTTATATACAATAGAATTTATTTATTTACCGTGAACGAAGCTTTTATTATGATTTGAATTGCGTAGATATATCTAGGTACGTTTAAACTGAGTGTCGTTATTGTAATAAGCAATCTATATGAAAACTCTTCTAATAATATGTAGTAATACGTTTTTTCAATGAAACTAGATAATAATCCAGTTTTACTTAGCTTTCTCACTTTACAACTGACAGGTCCAGTTTTAAAACTCATAAATAATTAGCTAACTTTTTCCATAAACAATGTTTCTACATTGGGTACTACAGCCATAAAAGCACCAACTTTCCCTACTTTCATTAAAAAGTCAAGATCATTATATCAGCCAATAAACAGCGATTGCTCATCAATCATGGAACTCCTTCTCCTCCAGACTTGGTAATATTGCCATAATTATCGCGCTTAACAAAGGAATTACTACAGCCCAACATTTTAACATAACATATCATCACGCTTGTATTCTCCGAAGGGTTAGTTAGGGGCGTACCTACTACTGTACACCTACATTTCCCCGATACCGATATTAAGCCCCATGTAATAGAGGGCGAGCCTATTGCATCTACTGTGCTGCTACTAAGAATTTCAATACAGAAAAAAACCAATACACTTGGTCCGACCCGGGAGTCGAACCCAGAACTTCTCGGTCAGCTGTCGCGCTTGCGACCACAAGACCAATGTGCCCAACCTATCATCTTACTATGAATAAGTTCAAGATAGATTTCGATCCTAAAATTGTTAGACACGTACCTATATTATTATGTTTATGGAAGTATTGAAGTGGCAGACTCCGCTTACGAGTTTTAATTGCTGTCCACCAATGCATGACGGTTACGATGCTCCAAGTTATATGATAAACACACACACATGCGAAACTAATTGGACATTCTCGGCGTGTTATTATCCAATAACGTATCGAATACTGAGCGTTTTAAGTGCATTTCAATCAGGCTCTTACAAAAGACTTCAACGCGTCCTCGCACCTTTATCCATCTGAATATTTTATTTTTCTATCTGAATCTTATGAGTTAACACTTGATATTACTACATTTTTACGTTTCTATCCAAATAATTACAGATTTTTTGCTATTTTAACTTAGGCTATTTCAGCGTAACACCTATCTTTCGCGATATTTCAACATCAGCTTGTATGATTGATTTGTCTTCGTAACATGCATCTTTTTTACTATAGGTACCTTTCGTATATCAATTAATTAATAGTTACTATAATGATGCAACATAAAATGCAAATCTAACACTTACAAATCAATTAACATTCAAAATCGCACGTCTAAATCACAAATGTTACAAATTTTTAAGTCTGCTAACATTTTATATGAATTGTCTGAAGCAATCTGACATTTCATAGATAGCGCAATAATAATAAGGTATTTAGTGTATGGTTCACCATTCCAACGTAGTCACCTTGACTGGCGGAAGCGTACAGCGCCTGCGCCGGGCGTCCTTACCACTTTCAGATCAGTCTACTCACGCCCTAAACTGCACTCAAATAAAAAACCCGTCATTTATCTATTCAAACAATGAAACTTGTTTTTAAATGTAATAATATAATATAATATAAATGCAGCCGTTCTTAAGTTATGATTTTTATTTATATAGATTAAGTTAAAGGTTTTTCGAATTTGCTGCCACGCCATATTTACGCATTATCCCTCTGTATGTTAGGGTCGGCGATCTACCTACGAAGTTAAGTTGTGCCTATCGTTCAACGTTCTATAAAGATTCACACATCTCTTCTCGCCCCAAAAACTACGTTGGGCCTATTCGGCAGATGCTTTAAAACTCGATCAATATCTGAGAATGTTGGTATCCTCCAGTTATTTGGATACGCAGAACAGACATTAGCATTAATCATTACTCTATTAATATGCCAACTACTGAAACTTAGACCTCCTCTCCGAGGCCAAAATGCGCGTACGGTAGGTATCTGTAGATAGATAATACAAGTTAACAAATAATGTTTATTCAACCTATTATTTAGACCAACATTCGTTTGCGCATGAGGACGCCAGCCACTGCGGAATATTCATTATACATTCACGATAACGTGGCACCTAGTGTAAGTGTAACTTATCTACGAATGAACCGAGATATACTGTTATGTACACCAGCACACAACACAGTCTAGATCATACAATGCATTCAACTTTCCCGACCGTTACAAACAATCAAGAGTTTCCTTAATTTCTAAATACATAGGCGACGCGTTTCATTAAAGTAAGAATTGTATTCGTACTTACGTGAGCAATTTGTCGCCTCTTTAGAGAGTTTACTTGGTGACATAGGAACACATCAATAGGTTATTGTTCTGTGGTATAATAATTCTTTATTGACATACTTTGGAACATACATGATAATTGGATTCCCTGGCTCCTGCGCTAGTATAAACTGTATTACAGGAGTCAGTTTCTTCCCTTTAGGTACATTATGATTCAGTTTATGCCAACAACAGAGTGATAAAAATTATACAGAATAAAATAAAAGTAACCAATGTTAATAGAATTAGAATAAATTGAATCCATGTTTTTTTTGTTCTCATAATTTTATTCCTAAGACCATTGCGTGGTCATTAGAAGGCCCATATTTTCAAGTTTATGTTAACGAGAAGTGCTCTTCTATCGAATCGGCACGAGATATCAAATTGAAGTCACTCATGCCGTAATAGAGAGATTAGCCGGTCAGCAAAGCGTATAGTAGTGAATTTTCGTTTCTTTTTCTTTGTATCGTTAAAAAAAATAGTATGTTTTTTTATAAACACGCAACGTATTTCAGACGATCTCAATCAACTATGAAAATGTTGTAAAAGTGAGTTCGGTAATCTGTTCATTCAAACGTATGAGCGATAATAAAAACATTTTATTACAAAACGTACATCGGTTTCCGAAAGTGGAGTGAGTAGGTTGTTATTTGCATGTTGCGACAATGTTCACAGCACTCTCAACGAGTTACTGTCTCAATAAGCCAATCTACCTCGGACTGCTGACAATTTCACAATAACGATATGATTGTAGATGATTGACTTCCATAAAAAAACATAACCTGATTTATTCTATAAATGAGAAATACAAGTGCTTGCATAACTTAAAAAAGTAGTTTAATAAGTTTAATTACAATCTATAGACGGTACTAATCTCTCATCAGTCACATAATTGTATTATTAAAGCGAGTCGACTACAATGGCGCAGCAACTCCTTTAGTGCACTAACATAACAAGCTATCAAAACTTATTTTTCATTACGGAGTAGTCAGAACATGAGGTTCCTATTAGCATGAGAAGAGCTAGTTCCTGCACCGCTACCAGGAATAACCTTGACTGAGATAGTACCTACTAATATAATTATGATAATAATTAAGCGCTTCTACGCCACGTTTGGTTAAATGGGGATTTGGATTTGGTTAAAACCGGATTCTTCATGGATTAATCGCGAAGTTCTGTATTTTACACTAAATATAGGTATTACGCACAACGGATCAAACATTTACATAATGAACACATGCCTATGTAAAAGGGTGTCCTTGTAGAAAATATCTACCAACCACTAGATGTAGTTGTAAAAAATGATAGGTACTGAGGTAAGTAACATTTAACAGAACATTAGTAAAAGATTAACATCAATTATGCGTGCGTTAGTTACTTCGGTGCATATTTACATAAATAGGTACTACATATAACAACTTTATCCGCAGGAAATTGACTAAACTGAAATCTCTAAATTAACGTAAGTGCCTACTTCACTATTAAAAATAAGTAGGTAAGTATCTAAGTACCTAGGTCTTGTTCATAGCCAACTTTAGGGCCTTTAGATCACAAGTCCTTAAGTATTGAAATAATCTTATTGAATGGGTTGTTAACTAAACTTAATTGTACCAACCACATAATAAACATATAAGTATTCTGGCTACGTACCCAAGTTGGTCCGTTTATAAAAGCTACTCTGAGTTTCGTAATGTAATCAAATACCACACAATAGAATAAATCACGTTATGGTTTTTTATGCATATTATCTACATTAGTTGGATAAATAGAACCAGATAGGCTACATACTCTTTGGCATGGTCTACAAAAATTAAAAGTTGCCATGCGCGTTGATTACGCAGTAAAACCAATTTGTACCAAACATTAATAATTAGGGACATAATAAATTAGCCTATTTCTTGTCAGTAAACGCCTCAATATTAAAGTGGAATTATTTAAGGGATGTCTTGGATGATGAGAACAAATAAATATTTGTTCCGTGCGGGACTCAAACCTGCAATACACAACAAGTAGCGCAGTAGTCGCTCAACCACTGCGCCAACCGTGCCATCAATTGGCCTGTCAAGCGTCGTGATTATGGACCCTTATTATAACCGCTACAAACAGCGTTAAATATAGCGGTTGCAGGGAGCCCATGATCAGCAGTAGACATGATGGTCTACATTTAATTATAACCAAATTAAGTATAATATTTGTCCTCTCCTCTATTTCAGATATTTATGCTGTGTGTTATCACAGCGTATGCTCAATATAATGACTCGCCGGGACCGCCACGGCTACAAATACCCGGAGCGATTCCACTAGGTGGTCCAAGACAAGGTGGTTTTAGACAAGGAAGATTGCAGGCGGCCCCAGGTGGTCCTGCCAGAATCAGGAGGCCTGGCCTAGCAAGACCTTCATTCAAATCTGTGGACGCTTCATCGCGGCCGAGCCTTCAATCACTCGACGAACCCGCGAAACCAGTAACTGAGGAACCAGAAGACGAATTGGAAATCAACACTCCAACTGCTTTCTCTCCAAATATTATATTCTCCACACCTGAACCTCAAAACGATTACTACGACGTAACGACTACTTCGCAACCCAAACCTCCGATTGTGTACAACCCATCCCCATACCCTCAATCGACACCTACATCGAATCGTCAACAACTCGAGCCTATTAAACCTACACAATACAGACCGTTGTTGGCCCCACAAGCTTTTAACCCAGTAAGAAATGAACCAGTCAACAAGCCGCAACCAGTGAGGCTACAGCCTCTTTCTAGCAGACCCCAGAGACCTTCATTTAGACCCGAGCCTAAGCCATTCATTGAAGACGACGAGGCACCCGTTCAGCCTGTTAGACAGTACTCACGACCACAAGAGCCTATTAATCGTGCCCCCGTTAAAGCACCTCAGCAAAAATACACACCGTCACATCAGAGAGAAAAGAAACCCGTAGCCCAGATTATTCGTAAGTTCAGAGATGAGAATGAAGATGGCAGTATCACATGGGGATTCGAGAACGACGATGGATCGTTCAAGGAAGAGACTATCGGCGTGGACTGCATCACTCGAGGCAAATACGGGTACGTTGACCCTGATGGCTTGAAGCGTGAATACAATTACGAAACTGGCATTCCTTGCGACAAAGCCAAGGAAGACCGAGACGAGAAAGGTTTCGTAGACTATCAGGAAAATAAGGCTGTTTTACCTAATGGTATTACGATTGATCTCGCCGCAATGGGCAAAAAATCAAAGAGGCCATTCAGATCACCTGTAAATCATTAGAATTTAAGTATACATTACAATATATTTATTTTAGGAAAAAATCTAAATATAAGGACATTTTTCGTTGTCTCGTCATGTAAGTGTTATGTTAGATATAACATTTCATTGACTTTAGGTGGTCTAACATGTGCCTAGGAAAGAAATGAGAAATGGAAATAAATGTGAATACTTTTGTAAAACCCTGTTTTTATTCCATTACATCATCATTACTTACTTTGTGACCTAATCTAGAATTTTATGATGTCAAACCTAGGTAGGTACCAGTTAATTGTAAAATCACCTTACTCTTTTATAACATACTAGCCGTTGTCTGTGACTTCATTTCTGTGTATTTTGTATGTAAAACTAATCCTATGTTCTCCAGGACACAGACAACCTCTTTGTAAAATTTCATAACAATTGGTTCAGTGGTTTAGTCGTGATGCAGTAAACAACAGATTCAGATCTCACATTCATAAAAGTGTATTCTTCCCATCCTCACATATGGGTCTCAAACATGGTCTTTGACAAATCAACAGAGGTTCATACTCGAGGTTTGTCAAAGAGCAATGGAACAGAGTAGGTATTCTTGGTATCAAACTTGCAGACCGGGTTAGAAATACAACAATGTTATGGAACGCCATAATAAAAGTCACTGATGTCACTTGGAAAGTACCTCCACTGACTGAGACGTCAAGGATATATCGCGACCACATCGCGACTATAGGATGGAATCCGACACGACAGCGTCGTGCGCTTTTGGAGGAATTTCCGAATTATACATAGAGCTGAGCTAGCGTTTGTGGGGGAATCCCCGAAAAAGACAGCTGTGCTAGCGATTTAATTTTTTTCTTCATGTTTGTATTTTATTCTTGAAGTTTTCAAAACGGTGCGCCCCGCCCCCGCCGCCCCCCTCGCTACTCCACTGCCCAGTGGGTTTCTCTATATGGCAAGCGACATCGCGGCTGATCCAGGACTAGGAGATGGCGGGACGAGCTTGATTCCTTTAGGAAAAACTGGTCCGAATTACCACTTGAAAGAGAGAATAGGGAGGCCTTTGCCCTGCAGTGGGGTATTACGGGCTATTATTATTAATAATAATAATGTAAAATTATTATTACTACACAAAGCAGAACATTTGGGACTCATTGTTTTAACGCCATTCGAAATTGCATATCTTATTATTTGCTGCAAAAAGATGTTTTTAGGGAATTATATATATGTATTTCATAGTTCCATTTTAATTATGAAACTTTTTTGAAATCATAATTGTTAGTAACATTGCAACACCAAAAAAGTAACCAATATCCCTGAATTGTAATACGTATACTCGTTTTGTTTAGGTATTTAAATAAAGGATCTTGCACATCAAGATTTTTTACACAAACACATATTAAACAAATAAACTACTGCTTAAACTAGTGGTTCAATTGATTCGGTAATCGTTATTGTTGTTTTACATTGGTTTTTAGTCGCGTTTTATTTATAAACTGAGTTTATAAACAAAAAAAATTAAAAAGACACATCAAGATTATTTACCTTTAGTTAAATACCCAAACAAAACGATTATAGTAAACATCAAGGAAAAATAATTACATATTATATCTCAAAACATAGATAACGTACATCTTATTTATTTATTTTTTCGTAAAAATTCGCTGAGACGAGAATTAAAGAAGGAATTTTTACAGGGTAACATAAGAAAACTCATGAAAATTCCCGCTTCTTTATCGTCGTCACACTTTGTTGACGTCACAGAAAATTTCCTCGAAACTAACGAATCACTGGATAACCAAAAAAAAGAAAAAATATAATTATCATACACTAGGATGCAATGTATCATTGAATATCCATTTTCTACATTCCTATTTGTTTCTTTCTGGAAATTGTGGGTTTAGTATGTGCTGAACACGGAGAACACTCATCAACATTTGAGAAGTGTTTACAAAGGTAAATGGGAACCAGCCATGCCTGCAGACTACTGTTGGGGGTGTCAGAGGGATACTGCAACTACTGAGTACAAGAGTAATGCCAATCATTCAAAATTTTTTTTTTATAAATTATTTTTTTCACTATTTCATGTAATTTAAATAAAAACCAATTAATGCTTTTCACTACCTAATCTGACCTGTTGTAATTTTAATTATAAACCTCAATTGACTTTATGGCGAGGAATCAAAATTACGTACTGTAAACCCAGTAAAAAAAAGTATTAAATTTATTGCATAGTGTAATAAAACAAACACTGAAATAAATGTAGATAAGTTTTATTTAATATTAAACTCAATTAACCTATACCCAAACCACATTCAATAGGGACGATTATTCATGTATGGCTGTGGACGTCTCATAGGCGGAGGCATTCTATTGGGTGGTGTTATAGATATATCCAAATAGTTTCCAATCTGGAACTTAACCTGGCCTAATGTTTTATTATCATCTCCACCACGCTGTCCTGAACATGTAACCCCAATCTCTCTCATGCGATAAGTAGGAGATCTCATATCAGGATAAACAATTGCAAAGTCAAAATATGTTCCTTTACGTCTGGTCTCAGGATTAACTTCTTTAACTAAACCCGTTAATTCGCGGAGTGTAGCGTCCATCCATGTGTATATTTGAAGTTCATTCTGTGGTACATTTCCTCTTGCATAGTCACCAGGAGAATTGTGTCTTCCAGTTGAACAAAACACACGAAGTAATAGTGGGCAGGTCTGAAATATAAAATAAGAATGTAGACACAACAATAATTAGCCGAAAGACTTCAACAACAACACCAGTCTCTGTTTACAATGTTCAGATACTAATATGTCATCGTACTGAAACTTCATCAAACCAATGAAATATGGAGTCCATAATGGAGTAGATTTTATTTGATATTATTAAATAAGTCGTACTTATGGCTGAGAAACGATAATCGATATATTTCTGTTGTACCACAATAAAACTTACCTTCTCTCTATCGACCGGCTTCTCTGCGGGTTTAACCTCTTCGACTACCATGGACTCTAGTCCCGCCATTTTCATATTAATGTTAAACAATCAACTAATTAATAACTTTCTATGTCGCTTATCCAGTTTGGATGAAAATAAATGAAGGAATATAGACTTCTAATTTATCTAATGGTTTGACATGAGACAAATAAACATGTTTTATTTGTCTATGTACGTCTAGAGCAATATGTATCATCTATGGTCTAGAGGAAGAATTTTAATCAAGGGGGTGAAACTGCTCTCAGCTGACAAGAATCCGTTTTGGAAGCGCTCCCTAGCGTCATCTTACAATATGCCCCCGAACTATTTCGCCAAACGTTGTCAATAATAACAACATACTCTTGATAAATAAAAATATTCTACAATAATATTTTAACTATTTTTATTATATCTCCATTTATTAAGTGATTAATAATAATATTTTCTTCTATAAAATTTTATCTTGCTATGTTTTTTATGTTTTATTTATTTATATATTGCACTATGTTGTTACAGAAAACGATTAAGCTAACCTAAACACACATAGACCCTGTAAGAGTGTAGCAACTTGTTTTATTGTTATGACATCTTATTTTGCTTAAAATTAAACAGTAATAGCAATTAGTTTGTATATAAACTATATAAGATAAATCTATAGATATAGCCACAGTGGCTAATTCTTTAAAATGAGGGCAAGTTTAATTTTACTTTACGTATGCGTATTTAGTGATCAGTACATCTAAAATACTCAGCATAATTACTGTTTATCTAATACTTGAATATTTTTTTATATTAATTGATACACTAAATGCCTATAAGTTTATGTTTTTATGTACAGTATACTACAGTAATAAATACATATATACATATAATAGCTATAGTATATAGGTGCATTTATACTAATGTATACATGTCAATATTTATCATCATCATCATCAGCCCATATTCGTCCACTGCTGGACATAGGCCTCTCCCAGTAAGCGTAATATTGGACAATGGATGTGGAGAGCCGAAGCTCTCAGCATCCAATGTCAATATTACGCGGCAGAAATTTAGATGGCGCTTCAAAACGAACTTAAAAAAAAAGTTCCAGTTGTCTCTTTTTTCTAAACCTAGGTATAATACCTACTTTTACTCTTTGATTTTACTCAAGATCACAGATTTTTTTTTAAACTCTTGTCTCGAGTGTAATCGAGTGAATTCCATAGACACAAGATTTTATAGTAAAAGTAAACTGACTGCATAATACTCTTCTTACAATCACGTCACACGTAGTCTTAATAATTCATGCCATTCAGCAGCGACGCAGCTTTTAAGATATAAAAACAATAATTACATAGCGAGCTAGGACAAGGGCCAAGGGTTTATAAGCCATAGACTACCATTACGATCCCCGTTTTTGAAAATAGAAAATTTAAAGTTTCATTTTCAGTCCTTTTTTTACACTTCTGCAATTTTATTCTTGCTTGACGTTTGTCTCTTAATCATACTTAAAAAATGCAAATATATATTTAACACCTTTCAATGGTATGTTTTACACTAATAAAGCATTAATTCAAATAGCCCTTGTATTAGACGACTTTATAAACGATATTAGTTCATAAAAAAAAAGCAGCCGATCCATTCAACAAAAAAAAAGGCAGAATCGGAAAACTATGATGACATTGATGACAGTTATTTGACAGCTGAAGAAATCGCAATAATCGATTATTGAAAAATAAAAATATTCTTTTCCGTACGTTGAAAATTAATACTATGCTCTCTTTGAATCAGTAATTAGAAGTCTGCAATATAATAAGTGCGTGTTTGGTTTTGTAGTTAGCTTTGCTGATAATGGCTCATAAGGAGGACGAAGACTCATTTCAAGAAGACAACGTATACATCAATCCTGAAGATGGGATGCCTAATGTTCATCCTAATATTGCAAATTTAGAACACGAAAGTGATGTGCAAGATGAAGTTGATGAGTTCGATGACTTGCCTAAATCGGTGATCGTCACAAACATACACAGTGACGTGTTTGCTGATGAAAAGTTAAAGAAAGGAATGGAAGATTTGTTCCGCACATTTTCAGATAATATAACATTTCAATGGCTCCGCAGTTTTAAACGTTTGCGTGTTAACTATGACAGTCCTCTAGCTGCTGCCAATGCTCGTGTGCAACTGCATCAATATCAGTTTCATAATTCAAGCATTAATTGTTACTTCGCGCAACCCGTGACGCCTGTTTCACTTAAAAACCTTAGACCACCGGCTCCTGTCAAGCAATTTCTGATCTCTCCGCCATCTAGTCCTCCAGTTGGTTGGGAACCTCGTGAAGAAAATGAACCTTTAGTTAATCATGATCTTTTAGCAGCACTAGCCACTCTGGCGCCAGGAGAGAGTCACGAACTGCATGCACCTACTCCTACACAGCCTGCCATTATTGTGCACACTGCTATGACATCAGAGCAAACACCTATTGTAGCTAAAATACCTCATACTCGTTGTCCGGACTATTGATACAAATGCCTTTCAATTAAATCTAGTGACTATGAATTAGAGTAGTTAATATGAATGCTTTTTATTCAATTGCATGTCAGTTTTTATGACATGCTAAGCCAAAGACGTATCAACTGTCTAAAAATTGGCTGTAACAAGAAAGGTCTACACAACAGAAGTTCAAAAATTAACTAACAATTTTAGACTAATAGTAGTTTTGCTTGTTGAAATGGATTACTAAACAGAAATTACACATAATTGAATTGGTGCTATGTTTTATCAAAGGAATAATTAGAAAGTTGCTTATGTTAACACTTAGTTAAATGATTCATAATCCATACACATCCTTAAATAATAGTGTTCATAATTGCCACTTGGTACTATTAATTTTATTTTTTGTAATGCCATTGATAAAATTTTTGGACAATAGTTGGAAACATATCAGAAAAGCGAGCCTTCATAAATATATTAACCCCGTAAATATAAGGTGGTTGCTCAATGAAATTGTGTTGTAACTCGATAACATGTTCACTTTTAATCATAATAATTCTGAAATCATGGTTACTATTCCCGATCTCAAACATTTTCAGTGAAAATATAAATAGATGTAATACTACTATGAACCATGCATAGGTATTGGAATTACACACTGACTTAAATTGGAAAACTGTAAAAACATGGACTCTCCATTAATATTTTTAGAAGACAAAGAATTTAATTTCAAATTAAAACATAGTTATTTTCGTCTTATTAACTGTAGATCTATCTGTTGTTATATGAGACTTTTTCAACCCAATATTAACACTATATCATCTAGTTGTAAAGACGAGCATTTTACAGTCGGTGAAAAAGGCAGTTACAATTTTAGGTATGAAAATTAACGAACTTTATTATTTGTTGATAAAATAGCGTCGATTTCAAATTTACAAAAAAGTTCATGAATAAATGGCGCTCCTTAACTTAAAATTTAAAAAATCTTGTTTACGGAATTTGTTAAAAATACCTGCCAAGTTTATGTAATAGTTTAATTTACTCAGTTCTTAAACATTCTTAGTTACCATTAATTTTAAACTTTAACCCTTGCTCCATTATACTGATATGATGATTATAAAAAGTGTAGAGTTAGAATTTTGTGATAATATGTCTAAAATAAATATTAAATTTATTGTTCAGTGGTTACATACTACTAACACATATTTTTGAATGGTTCAATACAAAGGAATACCACAACACAATTACTGAGTACTTATTATGTATATTAATAAGTAAATTAGTTCATGACTCTCCAGAAAATGTAATGTGTAAATTTAATGTACTAACTAATCTTTTTTTATCATTAAGGAGCATCTCGCACTAAATCGACAGCTTTCGGCTGAAGTCGGTGTATTCGGTATTTGCCGTCGCTCTTAGAGGTAATATTACGACGATAGTCAAACCGTCTGGACAATTCCTGAATACTGAACAGCCTATAATATCTAATGAACATATAAAAGTCAATGTAACTCTACATTAATACTCTTGCTCTGCAGTTGAAAATAACCACCTACCTACATAGATGTAACTAAAAACGAAGTAAATCTGTTTCTTCGCATGTGGTGCGCTGTACATCTAGAATCCTAAAAAATGTATTGAACCATTCAGACGAAATAACTGCTTAAAATCCAGATAAAATTACGATAGAATTAATATTGTTGTAGTTTTTATAAACATTTTACAAGTAGAAACTTGGCAAGCTTGTGATGTTGTAATCGCTAAAGATAAACATTATAAAAGTTCCTTTGTTATTTTTAGATATATTTATTTAAAAAAAATGAATATTGGCACTGCACAGGCACTATTTGCGAGGGCCACATGATATTAGAGATGAATATCAATGAACCAAGTTACGTATTTTGTAGTTAGTACCTACATACCTACTTGCCTGAATGTTAGGTGAGCCAATTAGTATAGTACTTAAAAGCAAAAACACGTACCTACCTACACCACCAAGACCTGTTTTGTTTAATAGTCCTAGTTTCTTAAATTAATCGTTACTATTCACCATCTTTAGATCAAATCGTTAGTAATATTATTCGGAATCGGCCGGAATCGGACCTCAATGAACAAATATGTGAATGATTTTCAATATTTTTATAAGTAATTAAATGTTAGCCAAATGCATTTCGCAGTAGTTTCACGACTGCACAGCTGGATGCATGAATGGTTCTGTCGCTATTATGAAAATTAAAAAGGCTTGTATAAAATGTTTTATAGAATATATTTACTACTCGTTATGACATTGAAAGTATTTAAGTTACCTAGTACAATTTATTTCCATTCTTTTTGGGATTCTAAGATCTGATTTAATAAAAGGCCATCTCATCATGTTAATAGAAGTACCTACTCACTACCTACCTATAAACTGTATTATATTATGTAAGTTCTTTATTAATTATAAATAATGAGGTTGAATTTAAAATATCTGCACATCCTGTGCTATGTAATGTTCTCCTTAAAAATATATTTTCTTAATATTTTGGAAAACACATAAAGAGATATTGAACTTGATGGAAAATACAGTCTTGACTTAAAAAGCGATATTATCCAAGTATAAAACACGTTTAATTTTTTTATATGTAAAAAAATAACGAAACTATTTTTAAAACTAACTACTTATACTAATGTATCAAAAAAATAAATAATCAATTTTTTTATAGTATATCTTTTTTCATGTTAAATTATATTTTCGTCTTTTACGTTATAAGACTGTATTACATAACAATGCATAGTAAGTGTCTTTGTTATTTTTATAAATTGTCTGAAATTAGCAATTAATACTGGATCGAGAGATAGCTTACCTTTAATCCCGTATTAATTTTTGTTGACATGATTTCAGAATGATCAATCAATTTTTGGCTTGTGTATTTCTCAAATCTTTATGTATAAAGTTGACAATGTAGGTACCTACATTTATATAAAAAAACACCAACAATATTGGATAAGTCTGATTCTTAAACTACCTATTTAAATATACTATTTTCTTCCTGAGTCCTGAAACTTGTCCGTTAGATTCAAGTATCGTTGGTCATTATATATATTAACAACTTTTCGAAAGCTGTATTCTTCTTTACACATCTTATGGTTGTCATTTTTGTTCATCTTACTGATAGAATCAGCATCATAAATCATAATCTACTCATTCATTTCTTGGATTTAACAATGCTATGACGCAATTTATGCAAATCTATTGTGTGTAAAACATTATTAAGAAAATACTAATTGTTTCCCGGACCAGATTTCATAAAAAACTACTTGATACAAAGAATTTAAAATTATTATAATAGATAATAAAGTCGGGTGTTTATGAGATTTGATCTGTAGGATCGTATGAGACGCTGTCCATGTGGCAGGATTGTATTGTAGTAGGTACCTATATCTAATGTTCTATGTGTGGTCTACATCCTCTCCTTGTACAGATTCAGTGTAAAAGGGTTTTTGCCCAGATGTGGATCATTAATACTAACGTATGCTTATATCTACTATTATATGTTCATTGTTCATACATCGATGTATCATCTATTGATGTTTTTAATCTCACTGTGATTTTCTTTATTGTTTGGTGTAAATATAAAATTATATTGAGTTTTATACCGGTCTTTTCCTTATAGCAATAAAACCAACGTTATTTATGTACCTATAGTTTATTTGTTTATGTACATTTTTATAAAATAATACGATTTTCTTTGTACAATGAATATCACACCAGATCACGAGATTCTCAAGCACCAATATTATTTTAGTCAAATATTTATAGGCACTATTTATTAAAGTTAAAATAAACACAATAACAACATGAATACTCTATCTAACAACTTTCATGCTAAGTGCAATTTATATAAACATAATTTCAAATTTTCCAGATATATAAAATAATACTAAAAGCAAACCAGCAGCATAACATAATTAACAATTATTTATCTACTTGCTATTTTGTTCCTAACCCAAACATTTACATAAATATAGATAGCCGACTTAAAAGCGCCTACATTCAATCCTGTTAACATAAATCCAAGCAATCTAAAAACATGTAAATATTCAAACTTTTTTACTAGCGTCTTCTAAAGGAACCATTGATTCAGGTGCTTTATTATCTTCCGAATATGTTCTATTTCTTTTACTTCCTAAACAACTGTTGAAACACGTGTCTCCTTTACCGAATCGTTCCCCATCGGCGAGTGATTGAGGCATGGGTTGATTCATAGTCTCTGGTAGGAACATGCATAAAAATCCGGATATAACTGCTACTGCTCCAAATGTTATAGCTGGGATCTTAGGGTTAAACGAATCAAGTAGTGTAATCAATGGTGTCAAAGCACCAGAAAGCCTAGCGAACATGGAACCTAGACCGAGCGCCGAGTTACGAACAACTGTAGGGAATAATTCTGCCGAATAATTGTAAATAATAGCAAAGGATCCTGCTATAAATAATTTTCCCGCTATCACAATTCCAGTAGATACAGTGCTGCCTGGTGGAAGGAAGGTAGCTATAACACATGCTGCACCACCCACGAGCATCATAGAACTTATCAGTGGTCTACGACCCCATATATCGAGGAAATAAATCACTGCTGCATAGCTAGGCAGTTCAACAAAACCTAAAATGGCTGTAATCAAATATGGGTTGCCTTCAAGCTTACCAGTACTCAAAGTGAGCCCATAATATGCTATGGAATTAGCAAACCAACAAAAACAAACATTCATAGTTTTGTTCCTTAAATTGGGTGTTCTAAACAAGTCTCCGGTACTAGCTGAAGGAGCATCAGATCCCTTCGATGCTTCAGCTCTTCCTCTAGAAACCAATTCAGCTCTGTCTAACGTATTTTCAGATTTATTGAATTTCAAAGCCTTTTCAACTATGTCTACAGATTCTTTTGATCGACCTTGTGCCCACAACCAGCGAGGTGATTCATCCATGATCCAAATATGCGGAATAAGGAGTAGACTATGAAGTCCATATATCACTTGAAGAATCTGTCTATTATCTACAAGAGCTCCCCAACCTGCGACTAACATAATGCCACCGGCAAAAGCCGCTTGAAAAGCGACACCACATGCAGTTCGCTTGCTAGCTCCTACTAATTCCATAGTTAAGACGAAACCGGTAATATACGACCCAGCAGATCCAAAGATACCGTATAAGAACCGAACTCCCAAAAAGGACCAATATTCTGGTACAAAAGCAACAACTACACCCAAGATTAGCTGTAGCACTCCGGACCAACAAAATATGGTCTTTCTTCCATACTTATCCGCCATGCCTCCCAAAACTACGGCTCCAGTGAAAACTCCTAACATATAAACAGTTTGAGCTAACGCTCCCATCCATCTTTTGTCACATATAAGTTCCCACTCCATGGACCGTGACGACGACCTGTACGTAGTGTCGAATACCCATTTAGAGCAAGTTGTTGTTTCGTTATTTTCATAAATTAGACAGTTATGTAGACCACCAGACAGAGTTTTAGGTATAGCAGCTAATATTTCTGAAGAATTCCAATCCGCTACTGACTCATTTGTGTCAACGCCGTCAACCCAGCATCTGTAAGTGAAAAAAAGACTTTGTGTTATTACAAATTTGGACTTTAAGAATTGTAATAAATTCTATAGAATAAGTCGTCACAACCATGTAACAAAAACGGCGCTTACTCCAGAATGCATCAACACTGGAAATAATTTTCTTCAAAATAAACATAGCGTGCAAATCAGAACAAAAACCTCATCTACGTACCTATACATAGGTACTTACGTTTACTAACGCTGACATTCCTGTTGAGTTTATAATAATATACAAGGTGGAAAATTGAAGCGGACGCTGGCAGGGAAGTAGGTACCTTATATAATGAAGTCAGCTAATTTAACACAAAGGATAAATACATTTTATTTTTTAATGTGGAAAGACTGTATTCCGACATTTTTGTTAATTCGTTTTTCTGTCCCGGAAATTGAACCGACTGACCTGTACTTTTACGGCACCAATCGATAGCGTCTATCATAAAGATCAAATCTCTCTAATAACTATTTAACAATATATACAACATTATCATCATCCCTTCTTTTTACCCACGACGGAACTGAGCATGTTATGTTACGTTTATCAATAAATGCTTAATTATTTTTTAATTTAGCAGGCAATGTATTTTATTTATGGCGATGATGGTACTCGATTAATTCGTCTTGATGAGTATTTAGTAACAATAACACCATCAAAATGACCTCATGGTGGAGCCAGAAACTTCTGGCTCTATTTTGGATAGAAAACTACGTTAGCAGTGTACCTGTACGATGAGAGGGAACAGATAAATATGCATTTGACCGCCACTGATCACTATCTCTGCTAACTTGTATTTCGCTGCGGGGAATATCTGTCCGTATAAATACAGTCATGTACGGGTGTACATGACTGTATTGATACCATTTTTAGCGTACTAACTTTTAGTATTGATTCAGGCAAACCGTTATAGTACCTAATTGAAAAATGACAGTAGATAAGTTGATGGTATGATGTATCATTGAATGAGGAGATTTTTTTGGACATAGTTAAATATCCTTTACTAGCGATTCGCCCCTGCTTCGCACGGGTACAATTTACTAATGAGGAAAATGAGAAAAATCCCATCCAAATTTGCAGCTTTTCCGATGGATTTACCAAACATTTTCTATCATACAAACCTTGTCCTGACAGTTACAAACACAACAAAAAGAAATAAGCCGAATCGGTGGAGCCGTTCTTAATTTATGCGCTTACATACATTTTTGGGAATTGATTTTTACTTATATAGATAGATTATTGATGAATAAATTATTTACTTCATAAAGACATAAAGAAAATTATTGCCACCAATAAAATATAGGAAGACAATGGTTTCTTAATGTGTGCCTTATGTTTGGCCAAATAAACGTATTTTATTTCTTTCTAATGATTTATATTAGGTTATAAGTATTTTCGGATACACCTGCCGTGCTAAAGTCACGACGGGGTGTGATAGATAAACTAAAATATTTTCTTATTTAACCAGTTGGATAAATTATTTATTATTAATGTGTATATGATCCCCATCGTATAAAATTTAATAGGAAAAAGGTAACTCTATACAGTCTTTATATAACTCAAAAATGGTCTCGAATAATTTTATATAAGTATCTTATTCGACTAATTATTTGTATCAGTCTTAGACTTTGGTCATCTGTGATCAGCCAGCTCACAGAAACGAAAAACCGAATTTATGTTTTAATACGGCAGTATGCACTAAAACTGTTAGTTTAAAAATCTAGAAACCAATATTATGTTTTATTATTTACGTTTAATCTGTCTGCTAGAACAGGCAACCTTACGGCGTAATATGAAATTTATTAATTATTTTTTTATTATAAAACGTTAAATAATTTACAAACGGTGGATCTTAGTTAATAGTGTGCTTTGTCAATGATATGCCATGCTGTGACCGTGACGTGCCTCGTCATAATCACCTTATGGCGCTGCCTTGAATTTCAATAAAATGTACCCGTCAGTTTTATTGAAATTGGTCGCTATCCTAATATTTTACCCAAAATTTGTATCCGGTGTCGTCACGGATTACTACGCCGGTTCCGTGATTGGAAAATGCAATTTTTATCTGTCAAGAAAACATCTATAAGCTAGCGATCTCGGGTCTCAGTTCGAGTTCGGGTACCAGCTCATACTTCTAACTTTTTGGATTTAAGTGCGGATACGTAGTGTTGATTTGTTTTATTATTGACCTTGATGTGAAGGTGTGTGTACAATGTGTACTTGATCATAGAAAACTTGACTCTATATGAATTACTATGATAATTTGACTGTCGTAGCCACTTCGTAGCATACTCGTAACACATAAATCCTGTGATAGCAGCATCACCATCGGCCTCTAAACTTCTACCGCTGACCACGGTACTCCTCAACTCCTGATGTACGGAATCAGTCAACGGTTGTGATATAACATGATCCCTTTGAACCTTGTTGTATTTAATAATAATGGGTAATAAATAATAATGCAGCGAGTCAAATATTTTTAATTATTCGCAGTGCCATGTTACCCAGCTGTTGCCCTTGAGTTCGGCTCAGCTCCTCTTGCCTGTCCTAAAGAAGAAAGAACAAAACAAAAAAAAAGAAAATAACATTGGGTTCCAATGTCAAATTGGGTATAGAAAATTTGACTTGAATTACCTGCCTTTACTGAACATTTAACATTAACGGGAGGCTTCGTCATATATTCACATTACCTTTAAAAATCAACTTATATACAATTAAACACAACACTCGTAAAACATATTTATTAAATTCGTTTACACCAGTGTTTGATACTTAACCTATTTGACAAAGTCTTGATCGTTAATAAAATATGTAAATATTTTGATACTTACATAGTGCACCTAGATTGCGCTCGATCGACGATGAACATGCGATTTGAATGGTGTTAAAAACACAATCGAACCCGCTGGATAGTCAACGAGCCATTGCATTGGATCAATTCAATCGCCTTTCGAACGACCATCGATCGGCAGTGCGCTTTGAAATTCGACTTCTTCGGCATCGATCGATCGCAGTCTACCTTAAATCCAACAATAGAAAAAAAGGACGTAGATCATGGTAAGCCGAATTAGGTTTTTCATAAGAAGGTACTCTAACGAATATTTCGTAAATATTGTATACTTAATAGCCTAGTACAAATCAAACAATTTTTTCCTTGGTTGGAATAGGAAAACTAATATATAAAATATTAAATACGTTAAGTAGGTATATGTGGAGTCTGTTTAAAAGGTTATTCAGAATATTACAAAAAAATTACAAAATACTTGATTTAAAACATTAAGTTCAATTCTTTATAATTTATAGACTCCACAAACAACAAATTTTCATCGGTTTTTGAGCACACTTCGATAGATAATACCTATGTACCTGTAAGTTGAATTCCGTACTCTACATATTAAGTCTTTTCTTTATTAGTTACTTTTGAGATATTTTTTTATTGACTCTAATGAACACTGGGCACGTGCGATTAGCTCTATATCCGTTATAAATATCCGGCCATGTTTATTGAACATTGCATACTTTTAAAAACATATCAGTCCTCCACTATTTATAGAAAACCTCATAGTTATGCGACCAGCGTGATCGACGTGTTTAATATCGTTAATTTGCATAAAGTGTAAAATAGTATTACACGAGGTTATATGGCTGCTTTGTAAGATATTGTCATGAAATATCTTGCATTATTTTCGAAGAAGACATTTTCATACATCATCGCCCGAATGTTTTTCACTGCTGGAAATAAGCCTCTTTAAATAGACTGACATCGAACGATTTTAAGCTGGTGGTGACGAAAGAAAAGTTAAAGATGTGATACCTAAGCCACAGAAAATATAATACTTAATAAGCACCGAACACAATTTTATGACCCACACCGATACGTTGTTACTTTTTAAATTTAGTCTTACACATAATGACTATGCGCATTAATATTTAAATGCTTACAATATCCTTAAATTGCTAATATTTTACTAAATATAAATTAAATGTTATTGATACCTATAGCATTAGCTCCATAACTAGTCATAACAATGATTACTAGCACCAACTGGCAGTGATGTTGAGCATAAAGTAAACAACATTTTTTACAACAGTGGATATGGAGCAGCGTAATAAATTGAATCTGTTAGTTAATTAAAAACCACGAACCAGCAGATAATAATGTCTCTATAATATAGATAGTCTATTTTTTCTATTAACTGCGTTCTTCAGAAACTTATAAATTTGTTTATTAGTATAAGTTATTTTTTTTTAAATATATTTTATTGTTCATTATTTGCTGGTCTGTAATTAAATATATACATGGTTTTTGATATAAAGAGCGTATATTTTATAACACTGGGACAGATACCTACATATAATAGGCATCGATGTATATTCATTAGCCACAATGACTAGGTAAATACGGAAGTGGCATTCTATTTTTAATGAAATTCGTAAGTTGGATACTTTTCGTCCAATATATTTTTTCAATAATTGTTTTTTATCTATAATTTTAAATTATGCTAATGTTATTGTACATATGTAGAAATTGTACTTATATTTTTAATCACTATATAAATAATATGTTATAACCTGTTAGATATTTCCGCATTATAGGTAATAACTAGTTGTTAGTAGAACAATCATCCAGTCTAAAACCAAACTATTCAATGAACGCGATTTGTTTGTTATTAACTCTTGACTAGACAAGTTAAAATATATTTTAGCAATCTAATTACGTACATAAACACTTAATATCTAAATTCTTTGCAAAACAGTAACAGTTATATAAAACAAGAAAAACTTTATAATATAAAAACAGAGCATTAGCGTTTTGTTAAAACACCAAATAAATTGAATAAGGTTCATAAAATGCAGATTTTACGTACGTTGTTTCATAAAGGTGAGACTGTGAGTGCTTAGAATGAAGTAGCTTAATAAAATAGCCGTGTAACCAGCCTAAACTGTTATTCTTACGTGTCTACCATTTATATTTGTGTAGGAATAATAACTAGACTTTCAGGACGTGGCATTACCTCCAGACTTCATAATACAATCGTGTATTTACGGTTTCTTTTCCATTACTTCCAACGGCACCATTGTTTCTGGTAGGTCTACGGTGTCAGTGCTCATTCGGCGACCACTGCAGTTTGTAAAGCAAGTGTCACCAACACCAAACTTCTCGCCATCTTCTAACGATTGAGGCAAGTTTCGACCAATTGTTTCAGGTAGGAAATAAGTAGAGAATCCAGATAACAAAGCCAAAAATCCAAAAAGAATTGTTGGTATTTTTGGATTCAAAGTATCCAATAAATTAATGAGTGGCGTCAAAGCTCCTGATACGCTTGCGCACATACTGCCGAGACCTACTCCAGAAGTGCGCACCACAGTCGGGAAAAGTTCTGCTGAATACTTGTAGATAATGGAATAGGAGCCAGATATAAAAAGTTTTCCTACCATCACGATACCTGTTGTCGAGGTGGAGCCATGAGGTAAAGCGACAATGACTAGACAAGCAATTCCACCTAATAACATCATGGTACTGATAAGTGCTCTATGTCCGACGCGGTCCAAAAAGTATACAATTATAATATAGGCGGGCAGCTCCACGACTCCCATCAAAAACATAAGAAAGTATGGGTTTCCATTTAGTTTACCAGTATTCAGTGAAAGTCCATAGTAAACAACCGAGTTGACAAACCAACATCCGCAGATAATTAAAGTTTTCTGCATCATTTTTGGGGTCTTAAACAAGTCTGTTGTTCCAGCGGAATGTTCATCTGTGTATTTTGCGCACGTTGCTTTACAATGGGACACCAACGATGGAGTATCTATGGGGTCAGTACAGCCGTTCCACTTCAATGCCTTCTCTATTATAGCGACAGACTCACGAGCGCGCCCCTGGGCCCAAAGCCACCTTGGGGATTCATCCATAAGCAACCAGTGAGGAAGTAAAATTGCTGCGTGTAACGCATACACTATTTGTAAGTAGAATCTGTTATCTATTAAATATCCCCAAGCGGCGAGCAGCATTATTCCGCTGGCAAACATGATTTGAAACATAACACCGCATATAGTACGCTTACTTGGACCGACTATTTCCATTGTTAATACAAACCCAGCTATATATGAACCTGATCCAAAGATTCCATAGAGGAATCGAAGTCCCATGAAAGTATAGTATTCCGTAGCAAAGGCAACTGATCCGCCGAAAAGGAGTTGTAGTACGCCAGACCAAAGAAAGGCTGTTTTCCTTCCAAGCTTGTCAGACATTCGTCCAAATATAAGGGAACCTGCTATCACACCAAACATGTAAGCGGTTTGCGCAGATGCACCCATCCAACGTCGACTGCATACCAAGTCCCACTCAATGGCCCGGGACGAAGTATAATATTGCGTGTCGTAAACCCATGATTCACACTCCATTAAGGTTTTATTGTCTCCATACATAAGACAAGACTCTAGTTTTCCATGTTCATTTATTGGGATGGCGGCCGTGACCAGGGACGAGTTCCATGGCTCAGTATGGTTTGCACTGTCTACTCCCTGCAGGAAACATCTGAAATTCAAAAACAGAATTTTATTGTTCCCACGTTATTTGTTTAATATTATGGTGCGGAGCGTGCGAGGTGCATGTTAGTTGCAGTTTTGTAACTTCATTCCATTCTATTAAATGCTGTTAAACCTGTTTAAGGATATGAGATAGTGCACTTTTTACTTAAACTAATAAAAGCCGTGTGTTATAACTAAGAATAGCAATAAAGCACGAGTAATCCTGAGTTATAAATATATAAACCACGCGTACCTATAATTATTTTTGACTATATTTTATACTTTAAATAAGTTTCTACCTAAATAACACCTAACCAGGTACGATACGCAAATAATATGTCAAAAGACTATCGTCACATTTATGAGTCCTTCCTACCTTTATATTGTTTCCAGGAAATATACTATAGGTAGGTAAGTCAATTTTAATATGTTTGGCATAAGAGCACGTATTTTACATTGTAAAATCTGTTATTAAGTCTATGCGATATTTAAATCAATGTTATATTACTAACGTACGTAAGATAGGTACGAAGAAATATTTTCTTGTGTCTATTTATTATCATCATACACGAGTATTGACCTAAACCAACAAATATTTCTAATTCAACGTGACACACATATTATGTATAAAAACTCGTGAATGTCTACTCTAGCACATGAAAGTCCTTATTAAACTGCACATGGAATAAAAGAGGCAGTCCTTGGATATAATGCCAAAAACACCGCACTTGCTTGGCGGGTTGGTAATATATATATTTCTAAGTAGGAACAGGTTGACGCTGGTGCCCATCTTCCTGGTAATATAATCCATTAGTTGCATGTTACAACCCCTATATGCAGAATAAGGTAACCTATGAAACCGGGAACCAAAACTTAATTCTACATGATGATAGAATAAGGAATGGATTTGATAGGATGTTGAAATATTAGAAAAAGCGATACAGGTAGCGGACCTTAACCCAAGAGACAAACAAAATGTATGTTACAAAAGAATGTACTTACGTTCAATATACCAATATATAACTGCACCGATAAAATCACTCTGTTCTTGTATAATAACGTACACCAAAGCCGACCCCGTCAGCCCTCCCTCGTCCTGATCAAGCAAAACTGTACACGCTGTATAACCAAAAGCAAGTATACTGTTATAAGACCCTTAACCATACGCACCAAAATACTTTAGAGAAAATCTAAAAAGAAAAAATATATAATGGACTTTACACTATGAATAGTCTTGCATTTGCCCGGAACCACCGCAAAATAAATTGAATAAACTTTTATGTAATACCCAAAAAGATGTATATTTCAGTATGAATTCTGCTATTCATCCATGCGCATGCAACGTTATATTTATAACCTCATTATGTTCCTGTTTTACCGCCGGTAATTAAGCGTAGATAGATATTTGATTTATGTAGGTACATTATCTAATTGATTTGTAGAGTGTAAAGCTGTTAATCATCAAATATCTTCCCATGCTTAAAATCGAGTTGTACCCATGAGAAGCCGCTCATGTACAAGTAGCTGGATGTGGTTCAATACTGACCTATGTTCAGGTACCGCAGCTACTGTGACTAGAGACAGCATGTGCATCCCAGCCGTCATGGCGGCCAGGATGTGCAGGATGAACTGGAAACATTGGTACCGCCCGAAGTCACCTGGAACCACCAAAAATGTCAATCAAACAGTGTACGTCTGTCTTGTTTGTACAGTGGATAGAAATAAACTATTATATATTGATATTTCCTTTAGAGATAAGATAGACACAAACTCGTGGGAAAGTTATTTTTAATGTAGAGCTTGATATTGTACGACACTTCGTTTTTCAATTTAATTGTGCTAACATCCGAAGAAACACATATGATTGTGTAAGACAGGATAAAAGAAAAAAATAAGCAGGTATTTTAGGGAGCTACTGTGATAGGTATTCGGTATTATTAAAATGTGATACGTATCACGCAGACCAAAATTATCATCTTCCTAGCCTTTTCCCAACTACATTGGGGTCGACTTTCAGTCTAACCGGTTACGGCTGAATATCAATAATTTACACGTTGTCAGATTTTATAGGCTGCTAACGCCCATAACAACTATCATAGGTCTTATGACACCCGGGACCAACTGTATAACGTGCTTTCCGAGGCACGGATTCACGCAAACGAATATACATATACCTACCTATAAAAAATATCCGAAGATCATATCATATCAAATTGCTATTTGTGTTCATTAATTCTATGTTTATGGTTCTTATCAATATGAAATCTTATTTTGTTGAAATTTGTACATAATTGTTAACATTTGAGCTATTATTATTGTAAGCTTGCAGAGTACCACTGCAAGGTAAAGGCCTCCCAACCCTCTTTTTCCCCATATATCCCCATTTCCCCCATATGAAAAGTAGATAGATATATACGGACTTATTATATGGTATCTACTTTAGACATTAACTGAGCTTACTGTTATTGATTAAACGGACAGTAGCCTTCATTGTCCAGCTATAACAACAACAACAATTATTAAATTTTCCATTCATATCCCACTTATAAAATGTCTCTGTAACTGGATTCAGCAATATACGTAATGCGGACATTAAAATCACATTTAAAAGTTACCTGCTCATGATTTTACTAGAAAACTGCGAATTACAAGAAACCGTATACAGTGGAGCACTAAATATAGCCCTGCATGATACAATTATGGAAGGATGTAAGTAACGCAATTAATATCAGCGTCGAGACCGGTTCCACCTACTTGTTACTCTTGTTAGCAGAATTTATTGATATTCGCTATCACATCTATTGCTTGATGGATTTTCAAAATCCTATTCCTTTCCTTGACAGTTGACTTCAATAATTAAATGCAATATTTTGTTTCACGAAAAATAAAAGTAGCGCGCCGATCGTTGTGCACTTTTCATATATTTCCATATACCGAATAATTGCAGTTTTCACCGTACACTTACGATAAAATAAAACTAACTATACTTATACATATATATGTAATATATGTATACAATTTGTGTAGTAAGTATGTACACACGTATTTATTTCTACTCTGTTACGACCCAATTTCTTCAGAGGTTAACCGTTAATTATTTAATTAGGGCCGAAAAGATTTCCATTACCTTTAATAGATATGTGTTTTGTGTATCATTCATTGCATACCAATTTTCATCTACCTGGAAACTGTGTTTAAAAATTTGCCTAACTTTTTTATACCTGCTACCTACCTTACTACTACCTACATAAGAAAAAATTATAACATTATTACAAACGTAACCAGTCATACTTTTCATAAATTCAAACAAATAAACACGTACAATAGCAGATGACTAGGAACGTAACGTTTCCTAATAATATAAGAAAAGGAAAAAAAAAACAAATGACAGCACACACGAGACGTACAGACAAAAGCGTTGCGTAATATATGTACGATACTTACAAAGAAAATAGCATCGCAACTCAAAGATCTACTACGAATATACATTTGACGTCAACCTCACTAGTCTGAGAAATGGCGCACCGAATATACTTCAACAATCATACATGTAATTTTAAATAATGCTATCATAATAATTATAGGGTCATTGTATACTTGGTTCGCTATCGGTGTCGGTCGCGATAACCCGTAACCTAACCGCACTGTACTCGAGCTGTCCGACTCACGCCCCCTATCTATATCTTATCACGTACTTAAGTTAGTAATTACCACAACTTAACGTGTCGTAATAATAAATCTCATCATCATCAACTCAGCCTTTCGCAGTCAATTGACATTTTCTGGATACTAATGTCTCGAGAAGACTGTGTTACAAAAGCCGGTGATTTAACATGAATCTGTCGAAATAAAACATGGTTTATTCTAAAAACTAAAAAACATTTTTACATGCGACCGAACGCATAGTCTGTTTTATCATTAGCATAAACATATTAAGTACCTAATCTAAATCACACCTCTTCGCTTTATCTTTTGTCAATATACTCTTAATATTATTTGTAGACTTTTAAGTAAGATAAGGACTAAAACAAATTAACAGAAATTTATATAAAAGTTTATCTTGATTGACTATGATTACCGACATTTGACAAAATAATTCAACGGATATATTTTTTTGACACTCATTGAATAGTGCAAAATCTCAATAAAGGTAAACACTAAGAGGTAATGTCGTAATGGCTGAAAAAAAATGTATTGAAAAATCTTTCAGAAATTCTAAACGACTATAAGATAGAATATATACCCAAATGACAGAAATCCAATAATTTAAATTAAAGGAATTAAACTGAATAGCATTTGGATTCAATAAGTGGGCTCTCAAACGTTTAAATATCTGATAAGAATTAGATCGTTGAAGTACATGGTCAATACAAGGTCAATAAGCACGTGGTCGATTGAAGGCTAACGGCCTTGGTGCCATAAAAATTATATAATCAATCTAGTTACCCGTGCCAAATAATATTATGACTATATCGTTAACTGGCATTAAGACAATAGCCTATCGATTAGTATAGAGTATATGGAAAACTACATGTCACGACTTTAGACTCGGAGGCCGATAGCGAACATTACTAAAAACAATAACTTGTATTATGACATTGTGCGGCACTTAAGTTTCGTAGTCCTACAAGCAGTGTAAGATCGAAGCGTCACGCAACTCGTATTGACTATTGACACAGATGCAGGCTTCGATAACACTATTGCTGCCGATAACATGAGCTTCAATAAGGTTTTATGACAGTTTTAATATAACATATTTCCAGTCAGTAACGGTACGATGATTAATATAAGTACTTATTTTTAACTGCAACCGCGATATATTAATGTATTCCATAGACTTAGAATTTCGCTAACGCTATGTTTTCGTTTTACTTGACTTACGTGTCAATTTTCAAAAATAAATCTTTATGAAAGTCGTTCGGTGCATCTCGGTACTGAGCAGGTAGCTCCCACAGACTTTCTCCATATCACATTCGTGGAATTGGTGTAATTAGCCAAATGCCTGCAGGCAAACACAAATTGTTAATTGGAGGTCGCCGGCTGAATACCGTTTACGCCATTTTAAACCACTCCAGCCAAAGTACACAATACCTACATCATGAATGCTGTATACTGCAACACTCTCTTACTGAACTCAACTTATGCATTTTTGCAATATGTTTTCGTTTAAGGGTTCAATTATGAATAAATTCGACGTTCCATTGAACCCAAAGCCCATACAAATATAATATTTCAGCGTTTATTTTGAAATGCGACGAAAATAACCGAGTCACACAAAACATTCTTGGAAGGTCATTTACTTCGGATCATTCTCTTCTCATTCTGCAGTATTTATTATTTTAATATTAAATCAAATCCAATAATGATAACCGTATACCTATATTAATACGGTAGATATCATTATATATAAATAATAATAGTTGGTTGAGACAGTAAATTTAACAAATTAATTAATTTAAAAATGGTGTGAAATAAAGTCCTGAAGAAGAATTTGGTCCATGAAAATATTATAAGTAATTATCCAAATTATCTGGCATACATTTTGCATTTACGTTATGTTAATACAGCAAATAACCAACTAGTAGCGTACTGCTCTGATTTAGGGCATCTTGAAACAGTTTTATTCATGTCGCTGACCCAGAATATTGCCCTCATTTTACACTCAATGAAAACTGAGTGTACAAATAAAAGTACGATAACTAAATTAAAGATAAGTCATAATATAAACAAAGCGTTAGAAGAGAAATATTAATGGATAACACGGGTAGGCTTGACAGAGTACAATCGCATCATTAGTCCAGAGTAGACTCTGGACTGATGTTGCGATGATTTTTATAATAATAAGAAAATAAAAGCACAAAGACAAAGCTTACGTAGACAAAGCTTTATCTATCATTTCAAATCCTAAACTAATCTTTGAGAGTATTAGCAAACATTACGAAGGATTAACAATTATCGCCGGATAACATAGATAATTTACAAACTGATTAATTGTGTCACCTGAAATCAATTATAATATATTCTATTATTATAGTAAAATAACATGTACGTATGCATATTATTATTATGTCTATTCACGGACGTGAATGAAACCAATGTAGATTTTGTCCGTGAAGTAAAAGTGGCACAGCTAAATCGGAACACATTGAAAATATCTATGTGTGCGTTTAGACGAGAGGCTAAATACCGATTACTGTGTACAAAAACAACATCACGTGAACAGAAACAAATAATGAATAGTTATATCAACAATGAGTATCGTATGCTTTATCTTTACTTAATGGTGGAAGTAAGTTGAGAAAACAAAGAAAATGTAAGCAGAAACTCTTGTAAAGGCATGTCTTTCTGATTTTGAAAACTATTACGAAGTGCCATAGCGATTTCCATGAGGTGCTGAGGAATTACCTTTATTATCTAATAGACACGAAAGAAATATCAAGAGTGCAATTAAACCGTAAAAGTCAAGTCAGGCCTTCCACTTACAATACATTTTCGAGTACGCAGCACTATACATTTTATAGTACCTATAGCCACAACTTTACCTAAAAAGCGCCAGTAATCGCATAATTAAAAACACCATAATGCAAATCATCTGGTAATTCTGTTACTTAACCACGTCGCTCGTAGGTCATAGAATTTAATTACTCGTAATACTATGTTTAAATCTTAACAACACTGACCGTAATTAGCTGTAAACTTAATCATTTTAAAGCGGAATGCATTCATTTGAGTTAAGTTAGTGAACACTATTAACGAGTAAATAAGGAAACATTCTTGCCTGCTTGAAATAACTGGTGTCCATCACATGTCTAACAAATAGTTTTAGACATCAATGTGTGAAATGTCCTTAAATAAACATTTAAAGTTGTTGAACTCTAACTCGCGTATAGGTAATAAATAAAATCCAAGGAAACTTGTGGGAAGGAGATCTTAGCGCGTTTCCAACATGTGTAAAACTTTATATACATAATATAAATACACAAGTACTACTTTCATGGCGTATCATACGCAGATTTAAATAATGGTGAATGCATCAATGTTAATAAAATACAATGCGGCATATAAATCCTGATCACTTGAAATTATGCAAGCACTCTGAACAAAATATACGCGTAAGTTTCAGTTGTTTACAGAACGATGACGCGATACAGTTCTATAATCGTGTCCACAAATCCTAGGAGTAAATATTTTCTTGGCACGTGGCTCAAATAGACCCTGCCTATTATTTGATAAATTGTTGTTTACTTTCTCCGACACACCTCCAAAATGTTTTCAACTGAGTTACTGCCCATTACGTAGTTAGACAGACTATCGCACCGTTCGGATGACTAGCCGATTTATTTTAAAACATTTGCCATTCTTCAAATAATGTCGCTGTTGACATTTCAAGATCATACGTTCCTGTTGCCGACGCACAATATATACATATATTAAAATGATTTGTTAAATCCATAAAGATAAGAATATTTAGATAAATCTGTCGATCTATGTAGTTTCATTTTTCAGTAAAAACAGTGTTACATGTTTTTCTCCATATGCATACAGAAATCGATTAATCACACGTTGATCAGATAGTTACGTAGTAGATATTGATTGATAAAAGATTACTAGATATGAACTGATTAGGTACGTAATGAATGAGCTGGTTACGTAATACGTTACGACATGTTAGTGTGTGTTGAAACTGTGTTCCAAGTTACGAACTCTGTCTAGTAAAACTATTAGAATAAACTACTTCAATTTTTATCTCGTTTTAGACAGGATCATCAAATTTCCGACAAATTGACCGTATATTAACACCGTATGATTATTGCAGTATCGATTTGGGAACTAATTATAAAATTATGAACATATCTATAATTATAAAGAAATAATGTTGCTAAGGCGTAGTTCCTAAAAAAAATGGATCATCTATCATAATAGCATCACACCTAAAGTCCCTGAAAGATTAGGCAGAGGTATATTAATGTACACCTATATTACGCCAATGCCGTTATGAAGTCCAAAGTAATAGGGGGCGAGCCTCAATACTCAACACAGTATTATGCAGTGTTTACAAATCGTAGGATGCAAAAATACCGAGCAAGTAACTTGTTTACATTTCATATGACGATCCATACATCAAAAGAACAGCCGAATTTTGTGATCATCCCTGCGATAGTGTTTACTTGGTGTAATCAATCAAGCAGCAAATTGTATTCATTGATGATAAATAGACGCCGGTTGATATATACAAGCGATTGTGGTCGACCGACATTGGTACTAACCAAGATAATATCAAGTGTCGATCATAAATCATCGAAACTATGCAATACACCCAGAACTACTCTATTTTAATAAAGATAAGCTATTCATAAAAGAAGACGAAAAAAATTGTGATAAATGTGGTAAAACCCGTTTTGGCGTGAGATAATAATATAAGAATTTGCAAACACCTCATCGTCGTATCATGCTTTTTAGCATAATTATGATCCCTGATGTATTTGCGTCTTAGGCAATGAGCTATATTGTAGGTAAACTAGATGCATCGGTTGCAATCGCGCTGCTCACGGGACCCATTAAATTGTAATAAGTAGCTAATAATAGCGCGATGTTTAACAGGTTGCTCATCACCAGCATTAGCAACCAAAACCACACCAGAAAGCAAACAGATTTCTTGCAAATACTAACCATAAGTGTGCAAACTTGTTGACTATAACAGCTGGTTTATTGCTATATTTAAATTAAAAACCTAGCTTAAATTATACTTAACGGTCAAAACTTGATACTACGACTCTACATAGTAGAGCTGTGAATCGGACGTTCGTTGGCAACGACTTTTGATTTAAAAGCTACCCCTAATCAATCTTCACATATTTCTTAAGATCATTTTGAGAAGTTTAATGAGATATAAGGTACCTATCAATTAACTTCATGAACCCAAACCGTGATTACAGTTTTACAAATTCTGTAATACTAAAGCATTGTTATACCTACTTAATCAATATTTTAATGTGCCCGTGACTTATACCGAACGTAATTAATAAAACAGTTAGGCAAGTATCGCGCCAGATCATCGATCTTTTCAATCCCAATGTAATTATAAAGCTATTATTATGAACAAAGGATAAATATTTACTTAATACAGCAATAGCATGCTGCGATAAAAAATACTTAATACCTACTTACAGTTATGTCAGACAACTAATCAACTAATTAATGGAATTAGGCGTTACTTTGCGGAAATACATGATATACAAGAAATACAATTAGAACTAAATATTCTAATTGTATTTCTTGTACTAATCAAGTACGTAATAAATGATCGATATTTAAGGTATTAGTAGATAATTACTTTTATCTAGTTTTTCACAATGATTATATAAAGAAAAACCCTATTCACAATGCTAATTTTACGCGCGATATTACTTATCTATAATATTTTTATGCTTTTTAGGTTATCTGAGTATAATTAGTGCAGTAGTATGTTGCAGTACGAATACCGGGTACTACAATGCAGGGTCGCCGGTGTCACGCGACGCTACGGCATTTGACAGAATTAACATGAATACTTTGTGAATACTACAAGCAGCATTGTTTAAAGGAATAATACTTACTCAATAATTCGTACTTGGTTTTCAATTAGAATATGGCTGTAATAATTTTAAGGTCTCGGTTGATCATTTTAAGAACTCGGGTTCTCTGATATAAATATTGAAACATTATTGTAATGAACCGTGACTGAAGTAAAACCAGTGTTGAAAAAATGTAATCGCGTTACAATTTTAATTTATTTTCTGTGTCGAGAGTAAAATATGTTCAATATTCCACGTCTACGTACCTTGAATCAGTCACACTTCACAATTAAATCGTATATACATCCAAATAAAGAGCGTAATATAGAGATTTTGAAAGAAATGCTCAAATAAGTGCAGTACCATGGGCAACCATATCTTTAATATTAATGAGATTTGTTTTGAAAATATAATGCATTTCTTTTAATTTGAACACGCTTAGATGTATTGGTAGCTACTTGTTTTACATGCGCATATTCTGTGCGTTGCCAACTGGCGGTAGTTTTGTTGCAATAACGGAAAAGCTTATTGTACTTCACACTTGCCAAAAAAGGTGTCGTAAACATAAATTAGTTTCCGTAAGAAACAATTTAACATTTTTCATAGCCCTTTGTACATATCCAGCGGCCAAACAACCTTGATACTTATCAAAAATCATTTCACCAATGTATTAAAATTACAGTGCCCTATCTCAGTACTTAATAAACAGAAAAAGCTGCCATTAGTGTACACAATCTATCTAACAAATCCGGATTTTAATATTTCAAGAACATCAAGAGGTATTTATGTTACATCCTTAGTGCATACACACCGACCAGTTTACTGATGGCATTTCGCATTAAGTACTATTTTTACTATCATCGATAAGTCTGCCATTGAGGATGTGATCAATTAGAAAGGAAAGCGCGGCGACGATTAAACTTTACGTCTCAGTCACATGAAGGTTTACGCTTACAACATTGATCACATTTCTCAGTCAAGACAAGACTGACCAGTTGCAACGAAAACGAGGCCAATAAGCGTTACTTACACTGCTTGTCCGAAACAAAAAAGAATGTACCGATACTCAATTTTAAAGGGTTCAAGTAATGTAAATTTAAAACATCCATATGTTAAAACACGCTTCGAAATTCACCACTCACCGAGTTTTCCCATCATTTCCTCCAAAGCATGATCCTTGTCCATGGTTGCAGCGGTGGTGCCTGGCCCAGAAGTTTTGTCGGAGTTCTGTAATGATATTCACAAACACCATTGATGGTAGAGTTATGTCAAACGCGCGGCGGCGTGAGTAGTGCAGGCGAACGCCAGGCGTGCGTGCCGGCGGACGAGCGAATGGATGGCAATCGACGCGTCGTGGCGCCGACCGCGGGTCTGTTACCGCAATCGCGCGAAAAAAAACCTAACCTCTTATCTCCATTGGTCATACCTGCCAGTTCGGTGATCGTTGCCAGCGCCGCCGCCGCGCTGGGTTCTCTATCTGGCGCTGATACGAACGCTACACTCACCGGGGAAATTATACAAAAGTAAACCTTAATTGTATCAGTAACTACCTTACTACACAGCGCAATAACTGTTATCACTCAGTGGTCAATCAATACAAAAATACATTGACCTTACAAAGTGTGTTAACCTAAAGCGAAACTGAAAAGTGTTCTGAGTCTAGTTCAATATATATCATCATCATCATTAGCGCCTAATTGTAATATCATCGGGATCGTTTATTGCAATCCATTTAATACAAGACTCTTTCTCGCAGGCGGTTTCAAATTGAACGCCCATTAGATCCGATATCGTACGTTATGGATCAAGTATTTTGTGATACATTATTCATAAATACTATCCGGGCAGTACTAATAACGCACAAAATGCCAATAATAAAAAAAAAATTAGACTATGATGACGCAGTAATGACGTTTTAGTTATTTATCTCCATTTTTCGAGATTTTATGACTTTATGATTTTGTACTAAACAAATCTCACAATCACTATAGGAGCCATTGAGAAGCTCTTAATATATCTAATTGCCTAGTATTAACACGATTTTTAAATCGGATTCGCTACTTCATCTTTAAAATTTTGATAAATGTATTAATATCGATTACTTGAAAGTCAATAAGTACTTTTGATAGCTGCTATAATGGGCTAGGAATAATGAATGATTTATCACTTGTTACGTTACGTATGAAACCTTAAACCATAAAAATTTAAAGTCATAATCATCATCATCATCAGCCAGAAGACATCCACTGCTGAACGAAGGCCTCCCCCAAGGGGCGGGGGGGGGGGGGGGTTAGAAGTACCCGGGTCGTTTAAAAATTTATAGTAATCCACTAATATTCTATACAGTATATCCTACTTGCTTTATAACTTGGCACTCGAATCACACCATGTTTGAATTGTTAGGTATCAATGGATACAGTCGAACACAGAGATAAGTATACAGGATCGCTAGATATACAAGAAGTTTCATCAGGAAATTGTGGATGCCATAATGAAAAAATCATTAGCAGAATATTAAACACTTCATGTATATCTGTTGACCCTGTACACTTATCTCCTTGTTTGACTAAACCACCAATTATTGTGTAGCTATGCATAACATAAATTAAATCGATTTTGTCGAAAGAAACTTACACTAAGGCCTCAGGGAAGGCATTCGATAAAAAAACATACTAACTTATTCATATATCTATGTTTACTATATATATGGCTTCAAAGTTCGATCTCCCCATTAATCCTAATGGAAAAATACATTAAGCAATATCTTATTATTCTTAACGTGTCACACTCAATAAACTATTCCACTTATAAAAAAATAATACGTAGGTATGTAAATATATTTTAATCGTGCTATTTCCGTTGCCACATCTGAAGCCAGAATTTCTGACTGATAACTGATAAGACCCTGATAATTTTAACCAGTAACTTTCTTAGATGTTCAAATAGTTCCATTTTATATTAAAACACGTTAAGATTCTGTTATGAAAATTATTATAAAATCGCTAATTTATCTTTAATAGTTTATCGTATTCTAAGTACATCATTACCTCACTTTTGAATATTATCAACGACTGAAATTGTATCATGATAGTAATCACGAATTAGTTGTGTTAGGTACCTTCATGTTTCTTGGTAGCGCCTCTTGTTCTCAAGGAGGATAAATATAGAATAATCTGTTAAATAACAGGGGGATTAACCAGTGTTATCCTCATACACTCCGCTGGAACACACATGTTAATCATTTTACTAAGCCATTGAATTGCTAAACTGCAGAGGACTAATTATACGAGTGCAATGAATAATGTAACACTAGTCAACTTGCAACTCAAAGGCTCTCAGTCTCACACTATTGGAATGACTACACAACGGTATTATCGCCATTGAAACATAAATGACAGATTTTCAAATAAAAATAGACGAAAATCTATAAAGCTCGGATCAGCAATGTCATTTTTTAAACCATGTCTGTGTAAGTAAATGTTTATATTTTATACTAGACTGACGAAAGAATAAAAAATTATAGAAGAATTTGTTTCTTATAGGATTGGAACAATATATGAAGATGTAACAACAGATGTGGTGGGAAATATCGGTTCCTGGCAATGGCTCGTGACATTTGTTTCAACAGCACATATGATGCTCGCTATGTTCAATCATTACGAAGATATGTTCCTCCTACAACCTTCGGAGGTTTATTGTATACTACCCAACGAATATGAAATAATTAACTCAAGTTTGTGTCGCGTGACTTTCGAAAACAATGGAACTTCAGACTTCAAATGCAATAAGTGGAATTTGAAACTGTTGTGGGTGATTTGGATGAAAAAAACGGTACACTTCACTTATATTAAGTCTGATAATCAACTAAAATTTATAAATTAGAAAATAAATACCTCATGCAGACACCAAAATTAATCTAACACAAAGACCAGGAAAATACAATACGGTCTGAATAGAGGACAGGCGGGGTCGCAGCCAAACATTTTGGGGGGTCATAAATATTAAAGTTGAGGAAAATATAATTTATTTTACAAAAAAATTGAATATAATATTATAAATAAAAAAAGAGCCTACCTATTTTTGATTCCATTGTTTAGATGTTTTAAGCAGGAATTTAATAATTTGTTTAATATTTTCGTAAATTGTCTATTTTTAGGAGGTTTTAGTCAATATTACGTGTTTGATTTACCATTAAAATTAACCATAATAAAATTTAAAAAAATATTTTGTTTACGGTAATAATTTTATTTATATATGTAGTTCACCGTTCAGAATTCCTTGACTTAATCATTTAAATTTACAATAATATCCTTGTCCAACTGCTCCATTACAAAATTGAATAAGTATATTTTATTTTACAGTGGCTCGTTTTCTGTGATCAAAAATTGAAATTGCTTTCAACTGCTATCATAAGCCGATTTGGTTTGGTATTTGGATTTATCATATTCGGTTTGGTTTCTGACAGGTAATTGTTTACTTAACTAAATTTTACCTAATTATAATAATTAAAAAGTCTGCTTTTACATTTCCTATCATTATAAATAAGATTTTATTTATATCTACCTTTTTCATTGGTCATATTTGAACCTCCTCTCACAGTTTAAAGCAAGTTATTCCTGTTTCAAAATCGGTGAATCATTGTGATATTTTTTCCTTTGTTTCGTGGCGGGCAAGCCAAAGTGCTCGAAAATAAAATCCATTGTGGAAGGAGTGCAGAAATAACCGCAAACTTCATCAATAAAGCTTGCTAATAATGAAGAATGTACAAATATACCTAATAAAAACAAAATAATTAAATTCATTTTATATTCGGTTATCGAGACGAAAAAATAAGAAACTATATCTGAACTATACGTCAAGTGTGCAGTGCCAGTGTGGCGAAATGTCAACGCTTAAAAAACACCCAAAACAAAAGTCTACCATCGGTAAAATAAAAACCGCATGCACAGTGGGTACAAGGAACAAACCTTTATCAAATTGTAAATATATGTGTCCACGGAACAGAACGTCAGAAGAACAGATAGTCAGGCGCCTTGTACCTATCCACTATTATAAAGAGATAGTACCTACCTACATTATGTTTAGTACTTACGCATCCGTGCACAGAGAAGCTCATTAAAAACAACTGTCTCTGATTAATAATTTCCTCTACTACGGTCTAAACGGTCATACCTAATGGTTGCAAGACCTAGAACGGTAACATATGTTACATTTTGATGTACCTTAGTAAACATTTATACCTAAACTTCCAAAAGAAAATGTCTTGGGAGTATAGGACTCCTAGAGGACACTGCTTGTTATAGTTTTAATAGTAACCTTCCTGCATACCCATGATCTCGCTTCGAAGGTAGAGTTATTACCGTTTACTTCTTTTCAGTTTTCAGGCATTTTTGACGAGAACATTATATTATAATTTCTAGGTAAAAACTCTATTTACGTAAAGATTTCTTTCGTTTTTGTTAAATATTCTAATGACTAGAAAAATTATATTAATTAAGTATTAAAAACATAATAAAAAGCCCATTCGCTCACAACGCTACTGAAAAAGAACGAATCACTAAATCATACCTATCAATCTGATATCCCATATTTCAATATTGGTTCGCATACGGCGGCGACACTACTAATATCTCGATAAGATCAGTTCGTTACGCTTACTGCTTAGGAATTTATTTCCTAGTCATTTCAGATATTCTGTACCTACTTTTATTACTTTTAAGTAACGTCGAGTGAGACAATTGAGTGATTGGTAGTTTGTTTCAGTTTTGGAAGAAGAACCGCTATCATATTCGATGTTTTTGCGGAGCTAGCGCTCGGCTTAGTGATTACATTCTGTGACTCGGAAGGATGGTTTCGATTAATTGCGTTTTTAAAATCTTTATTTGGAAGTGCCAATTTCTATATGGGACTAATATTAAGTAAGTTTACTTCATTTTATTATTAACAAACGGTGCCTACAACTCCGTCCGCATAGAAATATTTGTCATAAAAACTTTTGCCCTCATTTCACCCCCTTAGGTGTTAATTTTAAGTATAAACTTCTTAGAAAATGCCTACCGTCCACATTTCAAATATGTAGGCTTTATATATATTTTTCTGAGATTTCGTGATGATTTGTTTAGTTTTAGTGAGTGAGTGGTATTTCATTTTTATAGGTATAAAATATAACTAGATCCAAAATATACTTAGCTTGGACTCCAAATTTTCTAGCATGATTACGAAATACTTATTAAAACACCGGCTGAACCCAACATCAAAACTACAGCAATTCATTATGATCATCCGTAGGTCATAAAAGTGCGTAGGTACACCATAATTTGCAAAGATGGATGTATTGGCACCCGTTTGGTAACTTCTTCGTCCCACAAACACAATTACAGATTGATAGTAATAGTTGGCAATCATAAAAGTAATTTACCACAGATGTTCAAATACCGCGGCACAATTTGAGAAATCACTGTATCAAAAATGAATGAAAGTACATACACTTAAAATGTATTTTATTCGAAAAGAAAGAACCTACCACGACTATTACTTAACTATTGACAAGGAAGGCTATACCTAAATGGAAAAACATTTCTCAGTATGTAGGTACCTACTACGCCTGCGTGCCGAGTTTGAACTTGACCCGGTGACGTCATTACTTTCCCATGCTTGTTTTATTTATTTATTTATAAAAATACAACTTTACTCTTTGTTTGGGTTTGTGGGTGCGAACATACAAGGTAGAGCTTTAGTGACCCGCATTTCTTATCACTTGCGTGGGACTTTGGTGTAACATCTGAAGGGACTCTAGTAAAAATGGGCGTACCCCAGGGCTCGATTTTAGGCCCTTTCTTTCCCTGCCTTTCTAGCCTACATCAATGATCTTCCTTACACAATAGCAGAATTATCCGATATAATTTTGTTTGCCGACGACACTTCACTTATATTTAAGATTAGTCGAAAGGATACCAAACTAGCACATGTTAATGAATGCTTATCCACTCTTTCTAAATGGTTTGCAGCTAATAGGGGAAGGGAGGGCAGGATGGTTCACTTAACTTCAATGATGAAAAAAAAATACATGGTATTGAAATTGACAATCGCCTTTATTTTTCACAAAATCAGCTACTAATAGACTTTCAATGTAATCATACTAACATTAATAATTTTAAACACAACCGTAACACAAGATCAAGAAATGAATTCTTTGGTTTGACTCATCTTGGCTACCCTATCGGGTAAAATGGTGCAGGGTATCGGGCAAGATGATTCATCGAGATGCGGAACACTATTATTCTTGACAATCGTCGCAAAAGTATGTGCCCCTTCCAAGATAAGAAGAGCATGCTTCATGAGTCCAGTCCTTGCAATCAGAGCATTGTATCCAGTCTTCAGATGGAGGATGAACATACTGTTCTCTGCATACCGTACAATAGTAATTACGAGCGATATTTGAAACTTTTTGTTCTGATTTTTTTTAATGATCCTAGATGTCGATGGTTTCTGCGTATTTTCCAGAGCTAGTAGATTCTCTTTTCCAAGATTTTTGATAGCACGCTTGTTAGACTTAATAAATTTTAGTTTTTGGTCCTCTTTCACTGGTGTAGAGGTCAAAATCTCAGCCTTTTGACATTTTCTTCGTTTTTGTGATTTTTTGACCTACAGCACTTGGAATCGGACGTATTGACTCGAGAATATGAGCAGCTGTTAACTGTAGATCAGCACTGTCAAGGATCGTGGAACCAGCTGGTGTAGCCGATGCAACGGATAGTTTTGGAGGAGGTGTCTTATGACCTGACGATGAGAGAATGGTACGTGCGGCGGCCTCACCTAGCTGTTTATCTATAATCTCATGTACTGGGTTCCAAAGTATTAGTCGCAGAAATAGACAGAATTTCTTGGTCTGTCACCGATGCTGGGGCAAAGTCTCAGTCTTGAAACAAGTTTCTGTTATATGGCCATTTTCCAGTTACACAAAATCCAGTAATAGCAGTCATTGGGTATGCACCCTTCAAATAAGCGGGGTTGAAAATAGGAGCCAAGTCTAATTGGGTGATGGTTCTGCCTGGGTGAGCTTTGTGGAATGTTGCGATTTCTTGCTCGAAGTATTTTTTTATAGGTCCATATACGGCAACATCCAATGGTTGTAGATTATTCGTAGTATGAGGGGGGAACGATAGAAATATTATGTGGTGTGTCGATGCATATTCAAGCGCAGGATAAAATTTGTGCGATTCGTGGTTGTCCAATAAAAGAAGCAGTTTCTTTTGTTTATACGGACGCGTCTTTTCAACCAAAAATTCCAACCAAGTCAGATTCAAATTCATTCCAAAATTTCCCCTGAAATCCAGCCTGAATCAGATACTGTGCCTTGTGATCCGGGCGGAGCTCCATCAAGAAGGTGTGGTACAAATCGTTTCCGCGAATAAAAATAGAATAATAAAAAAGGGCAGTACGAAGGATCCTGCTGCATTACAACAGCATACTACCGTTGTTAAAACTCCTCTTTCTGCACTGGAGATTAGTCCAACTTGTCGTTTGCCATATGAAGATAGGATTTTTGGTGGCTTGGTGGTGGGTGTGCGTATGCCAGTCTCGTCCATGTTGTATATTTGTGTAGGATCCAAGGAGTGTTTGGCGATCAATTCCTCTAGAAGATCATAAAAACTCTCTACCTGGGGACGGTAATCCTCGTGCTCTAGCTAAAGATGTAGATTCAGGAGTCCTTAGCGCAATCGAAGAATGTCTCTTTCGAAACCCTGATATGAATGATCTTTTCCTGCGTACCCTTTTGAAAACCTATCGCCTTTCCCCAGTTTCTGAGCAAAATCTCCAACAATTTTCTTGAAATCCTTTGGTATTAGGCTATAAAACATATCATCCATCCTTTTTTGATATTTTTTAATCTCTTTTCTTCATCTTCAGTGAAAACTGGTCTGAACCTACCCAGATATTTTGTGCTAGATTGTTTTTTGTGATGACTTAGCAAAGTGCTAAATGGAATTTTATATTTCTAAAAACATAGCCACTTTTAGTAAAAACAGTGATCATCATACACACAAGCTTGCGATACCTGGTTTCAAACTTAGTAAAACCGACAAGTCTTTTATGGGAAACAGTATTAGGTTCTATAATAAAAGTCCTAATTCTATTACTGAATTACCAATTATAAAATTCAAGTCTGTTATAAAGAATACCTTAATGTCTAAAGCTTATTATCATATCAATCATTACATTGAAGATAAAGATGTCTGGCGTACGATTCCTTCCTGCATACTGCGAACCACTGGCACCTCTTAATTGGCTTAAAAATGTACTTAGTGACTATTATGTGATACTGTAACTAACGACTCATAAATCTTTTTGACATTGTGATATTATTATTATTACATTAGGTAATTATTTATTGATGTTGCTAAATATTGTCTTAGCATTATTTTTTATTATATTTCTTTTTTACTCTTTATTGTCAATGTTATTGTCAATATTATTATGTTTTTAATCAATTTTGTTGTGTGAATTTGTGCTTGTTATTTTTAAGTGCAGCTACTTTTGATTGTAAATTTGTGTTGACAACAACGTGACTCTCATTGGTACCTACTTTCGTTTGTATTATTAAAAATTACCATTGTTATATGTGAGCACTACGTAGCCGTAAATTTTATATCTAATAGACGTGATAGCTGTCTGGCAGTTTGAGTTTGTCATGCTCACTTAATTGTCCTGATGATGGTGGCGTTGTGCATCGGGTCGTTGGGTTCCCTGCAATATGGTTGAGCAAAGCGACGCTGATGCACGCGATATACTCTTGAACGGGTGCCGTCTATTGGGACTGGTCAGCTCATAGCTGCCATGGCAATTTTATCAAAAGTAAATATATTCTTCATAACTATCAGGCTTGAGTTTCAGACTTACATAAGTTAGACTCTTTTAAGCTACATTGTACTCACATAATTGTTGTTCGAGATCAATGTATATTAATATTGTATATTTAATTCCGAGTTTAAAAGAGTAACCATGGACTTCCTTGCCCGTTCTTCTCCATTGGAAATCAACACTTTGGAACGTGGCAACTAGAGCCTGACTATTCATAAGTGCCTGTAAATGGTTTACATGAATAAAGTTGCATTTAGTATTTATTTGACGAAACCTACATTGTTTTACCATACTTTTTCCACATTATGTTCATGGCAAGATTGTTAAAAAAGACTTTGCCGGTTCTTCTCCATAGGACCAACTTTTTGGAACCGTGCAACTAGAGTCCTATAACGTTTCATAAGTGCCTGTATTAGGTTTATTTGAAATAAAAACAATTCTATCTATCTACGCAATGTCGATCTCATAAAATTTAAATAAACTATTTATAAACTCCTACCTTAAAAAATCACGCAGTGATGCAATTGCTATTGACACATCGAGAAGGTGCGCAGGGTTTTGGTACGTCATGCGTGGGCGCTAGGATGCTTGGTACACCTGCCTACATTCTTATATATAGGTATCCCTTGTGGTCCTATTACGGATTGTGAGAGAACATTATTATATAATATTTGTGTGAAAAATTAAGGTAGGTACATACTATTTACCGCGTTAATTAATGAAGGTGGTTAAAGCGCCACGTGGTATAGGTACATCACAAAAAAGTCGCAACAAAAGTCCCAATGACTGTCTGTGTATGTATATTGTTTTGGTACATATAAATCAGAGGGACGTAAGTACCTAAATAAACTAAGTAAACAGCTATAACCCGCAAAGTTCACGGACTCAACTACGACGACATCGATGCCCCCTCTTTGTTTAGTATTATATGTATTACTTAATATATTTTTGATGATGATTTAGAAATGTAAGAAACTTGCAGTCAAAATTATTAACAACCACTCCTTGTTCGGGCGACCTCTCAAATCACCACTTCTACATAGGACATTTTACTAGACCTAAAATTCAACTTAGCTCAACCGAGACACTTCACATAAAATAATAAAGAATATGTAGTGTATACCAAAACAGCTTTCCCAAAATATTTTTCATTTTCCCTAGAAATGATTTGATTTGAGGAAGATCCTCAAACCACCACTTTATCATATTATTTTCGTAGTCCACGTAATAATATTATCACATAGGTTAATATTTAAGATCTAAGGACGGGGAAATATTCCTTCTTTTTTATTAATTATCGCCATAAAGCAATACGTACTCACTGCCTTGTCGAAGGTTCTTGAGCTCTTGAGCGTCTGATTAATAACTGATTGGTTCATTCAATTTTAATTGAAAATGGTAACCTGATTTCTTAACACATAATTGGTTTTAGAAAGAATAAGGTAACTTCATCGGCATTCATTAAAAAATCTCGACAATCACAAAAAGGTTCTCGCTATATTTCGGGATATCGCCAAAGCTGGATATCAACAACGTTACCATTATATGCTTTTACCGAAAACCAAAAGAATAAGTCTAAAAGTCGATTTTTTATAGTTATCTGACGTTCACCATATACCTTTTATAGGGAGTAATCTTACACGGTGAGAGCAATGCGGGCCCCAGTGGTCGTGGCCCATAATTAAGTAGATGCGATCCGTAGGTCGTGGGTTCAAATTTAACACTAACATCGCGATCAAAATGCCTGAGAACCAAGAACTAAAATTGAAAAGACATCCACCATTCTGCAACAAGCCTCCGTGTTGGGTTACGACCCAGTCCCTCTCTTCCCACTCCTGTAATGCGCCTTCTACTTACAGAGAACAGCTTTCTACACTATTTTTTAACTTATTTTTTTACAGTATGTGAAGTAGCGAGCAATAGTTGGCGAACGTGGCTGTGTACTATCGTGATGATTCCAAGACTCCTCGCTTTCATGTGCATGGTACCCCTCGCCAATAGTGCACCGAACACAGAAACATATAGTTTTATTGCCTGTATTTACGCTTTAGTATGTTTGGTCTTACTCAGGTAGGTAATCATTGATTTATATTTCCCTTTTCAGGTAATGAAATAATGCCATTTTTATACGGACTTAAGAAAAAGAGGAAGTTCTAAAATATGCAATTAGTAATCCACTTTTAATAGAATCTTTAAATCAACGTAAAAAGCGTCTCATTAACGTTTTAGTAGTTTATTTTAGTTCAAATAACACATAATCTATTTTAATCAGTAACAAGCTAGAAATATATAAATAAAAGTACAAACTGTTGTTACATTTCAGTTCAGCTTAAAAGCCAGGCTGTTTTAAAATATAGATCAAATGCCGACGACCGAATACCTAGTTGACGTATTCTTTCCAAGAATTGGAGTTACTGGCGCATTACATTGTCAAGCCGTTTTTCATGCTCCACTTATAAGACGAGAATAAAAAATATCATAGCGTTCTTAAATTCCACGAGATTCAGACAGATGCACATCATATAAATAGTCATGCCTTATTTATGTATTAGTTATCATTCAAGTTAAACCTAAGATAAACTTACGGAAGGTCTCAGTTCAGTCTGTCAACAGCTCTCCCAAGTGTCCCAACAATAAGAACGTTAATAGGCTGATTATGAAAGACTTAATTTTTATTTAAGGTGGATCCCAGAATCTCCTCAATGGTTATTGTATAATAGGAAAATATCAATCGCTGAAAAAACTCTCATGAAAGCCGCGAAGACAAACGGCATCAAACTTTGTTATGATTTCAAGATAAGGCCTGTTAACCACAGAGTACGTCTGTAAGTTTATACTTATTAGTTTCAGATAAAACTCATTGTTTTTTTAATGTGGTACAGTTTATGCACGTTTTTAAGTTACATTGAAAATAGGGATCGACTTTATAACTAGCGGCAGACAAAATGAATGAGTAGGTAGGTAAGGTAAGTACTTAGGTATCTAGGTATTAAGTACAGACACCGGTAATATTATTTCTCACAGATTACGAAGATGTTCAATGTAACTTTGAAACGTGGTAGTACTGTACGTTAATGTTATGTTTATTTTTTTCAGGCCTACGACTCCCTAGATGAAACAACAACTTGTGTTGGAATGTTATCAACATACAACATTAGAGTTATATTTTTCGTATCCACAATGTTTTGGATACTATACTATTTTCTATGGAGCTCTCTCTACGTAAGAATGTATAGTGAAGAAGATACCAATTATTTATTACCGAAAGTGTTTTCTTTCGTCGCTATATTAGGTTGCCTGACAAAATTCTCATCTGTAAAGTTGACGTTGAGATACATGCTCTTGATTCATGTCGTGATAACCGGTGTATTTACAGCTGGTGTCATATTCTTGTGGAAGGTACCTGCTTATGATATTATGAATATTCTACTCAATATTAAAATATACAGGCGAATTACTTTACGTTTGTCCTGATCACATACCTAGAATCTACACTAAATATTTTGATTCTGAGCAGGTAGGTAACTAATGACTTAGTTACCTACCTGCTCAGAATCAAAATATTTAGGTATTTAAAAAAAGTAAAATGAATGGAATGAAAATCAGACCTTGTATATTATCTTTCAGGGAACAATACGCAGCTTCCTTTCTTCAGTTGCGTTAGCATCGGGACTAATGGTGCACGCATTGCTCCTCAACATAACTCCTAGACTTTTTTCCATCAACATACGTGGGACGGTTGTTGGATGCTGCCACGCTACCGGCCAGCTGGGCTCGATTATCAGTTACCTCCTGTTTCTGTTCCATCCAATGGATGACATTACCACAATGACAATAGAACTAGCCGTAGTGATAATCCTAGCTGGACTGTGCTTAACATTTCCTGACGTAGATAAGAGAGAACTGCCCGATGTTATGCACGATATGGACTATTTCTCCGAGTGAGTTAAGATGTCAATAAATGTAGTACCTATTATTATTTCGGTCCCGGATCCCCTTTAAGACTCAAGTCCGATAATTAGTACTTTGTGGTTGCCATTTAAGTACTTGTATCATAACATACCTGCTGAGAACATCAATCCATTTGCCAACCGATATTGGTAATGTTAACTAGCTATCTTACAAACGTTCACTGTAGCGGTTGTCAAGCAGTGGACATATTACACTACAGATATATTTGTTTCTGGTCAAAGTGTGTGTAAACTGTACCTACACACCCAGAAATTCCAATCGTTAAAATAGTCGATTATTACCACAACGACCTGAGGAATAGGAAGTCGCTTGAAATCATTATAAGTACGTACTGAATATGTAATCACAAAACTATAACTTCTCACAGATTATCAAAACCTCTTCGCTGGGTTACACAAAAAACCAGTTCACCGTCACTTGAAGAAGTTGAAATAAAGGTGTACTCATTTGGAAGTGTTGGACACAGTACGGGTACCCTCAGCCTCACTGAAGCAATAGAGCCACCTCAACCAATAGGCTGTTACAGATTGTGGCGGGTCTTCATCAATTACGTCCGTCGGAAGTGTTCCCGGAAAATCGATCCCAATATAAGTTAAAATTTATAATCTTACGTCCAGTAAGTTAACATATCGAATTAAAGTAGATATGAATTCAAATATCTATTCGTTTGTTATTCCATATATTAACATTAGTTGCGCACAAAAAGACAATAATGCAAAAATGGCGCTTGAAGTAGAATCATCGCTTTTCCATTGTAATGTACATTTTATTATTAACTAAAGAAAGAAAATAAAGCGGAACTTCGTCATAGTAGACTAACTTTAAAACAATACGTACTTTTTGGTAGAAAATGCATAGATCTGCATAATAATATCTAAGGATATAGCAAGTTGAATCTTTTAACAATGAACGATTTTACGGTCGCTGTTGCATTTCAAGAACACACAAACATTCAGTCAGTACACAGTAGTCACAGAATAATTTGTGAATTCAAAAAGACTGTGAATAAAATATATAAGTATCTACTGTTGCATGCATAATGGGTATTGTATGAATTTAAATAAATAAAAATAGTGTTAAAGTGCAAAATAATATATTTCAAGGATCTATGAATAACTTATTGTCATGATTAGGTATATTAAACACGAACATTAAATTATACAAATCAAAAATAAATATAAACATTTCTGTAATCTAAACAGGGTGTTTTCGAAATCGTATTATTCCTTCTAAGGGTTTTCAGGCTCATGAAACTGATATAGGTAGAGCTAATAATAAAAAATATTAGCGATATTTCGTAAAATCTTAAATACCAATTGCAATAGTCCCATTTACTCTAGGATACGATATTCTTTTTTAATGTTAGTTTAAGCTATACAGTTTCATGAGCCTGATCGATTTAAGAAACGGGTCATTTGAATTAAAAAGACATAAATTCATCTTTGACAACTGACTCACAAATTGCATTTACTGAAATGTACGTTCCTTAAATAAATATTGCGTTTACCAATATATCAATATGTATACAAGTTTTTATTTAAAAAAAAAACATTTTGCTATACTTTGACAAATCTGCAGTTACGTCTTTAACGGACTTTTAGAATTATAAGCAAAATCTTAATATTACTTAATTTAAATTATTGAGATAAACACTCTTTCTCCAACAACTTGCATGTGGGTATAAATATAGATATTAATATTTAAATTTATCTGTATTTACACGCAATAAAACGCAACATTAATTATTACAAATGCATATACATAAAATAACATATAAGTCTTTTACTTAATTAATTAAGTAAACATAAATCTTAATACGAGGTAGGAACATGAATTGCTACCCAAAAAAACGGGCAAATGAAATTCGGTTAGGTATTAAAATATAATATACTCCATATTTTTTCTAGGTTAACATATATCTACTTATACAAATTTAGCAGGTCATACACTAATAGAGTAGCAATATATGTACCTATTTATGGAGAATCCTACTTGAATTGACAATTGAAATTGAAATTGATAGCACCAGTCGTCTAAATGCCACTAATATAGGATCAGTTAAATAATAATGCGAGTCAATATTTAAAAGCCAACGCTCCACATATGAAATATTCACCCATGCACATGATTTTAAAATATTTTTTTCATTTCCCAAAAACAAAAGAGCTTAATACTAGTACCAAAATCATCAATATCTCAAAAACGAAATAGACACTGCGTTATTGTTTACAGTTGGTTAATAAAGTATATAATTATTCACCTATAAATAAACACACAAAAATAAAATAGGTAGGTACATTAATAGTAATGTCTTTTTCTTATATTATTGTACTTAATAATCATACGGTCATTCTTCTTATCCACATTATTATAAATTCGAAAGTAACTCTGTCGCCTGTTTGTTACCGCATCACGACTAAACCACTTATTCAATCATAAATTAATTTTATACAGAGGTATCCTGGGACCAGGATAAGGATAGTATTATTAGATTTTACTATTGCAGAAAAACACTAATTAGATAATTTAAGATAATATATAGAAAATATACCGAAACGAATTCCACAGCTAGTGGAATATGAATCTAGAGCTGAATCCAGGTTGCCTATTTTTGAACTCATCAAAATTTGAATGACGAAGCACGTATTATAATTTATAGTCCCAGAATGAAAAATATATAACTGATAACTACGGTTTGAACTCCGTAGTAAAAACGCGGCGACAGGTGATATTTACAAGCAATGGATGGCATTGTGAAAGACACATCATGAAAGATAGTATATTCATGAGAAAAAGACAAGTAGGTTTTGTATGCTCCATTTAGGTAGTAAGGGGGTCGCCCCATGGGATGGGATGAATCGAATTTCGTTTTTTGAATAAATTGATTCCTTAACATGTGTAGAATATGTTAGTAAAATGATTTTTCAATATATTCGAAGTCATTATAAAGATACAGCTGTTAGAAGAAGCAAATGTTCGGAGCGCTGCACGGTGGTCCGCCCGTAGGCCAAAACCCCCTAAAACTTATTGCTGACTCATTGCTCAGGGCTATTTACTTCAATTATCACTTATTTATCGACCGCATCTCTGAACTGCACGCATCTCATTGTTGTCGTTTTCTACTTAACGGTGACAAATCCGTGCGGTATTTTTGTTCAGTGATTTCTAAGAATTCCTAATTATTTTGTTATTTGTGTGTGATAAAATTCCAAGAACAGGGTAAGTTCTTTGTAAATATTATGTTTTACATATTTATTTATGTGTACTTTTCGTTTTATGTGGGTGCTACGCCAACCTATTTTTCTCAGTATTTTTTTTGTTACTGTGATTTTATCAAGAGCTACAAAATTGTGGCCCCTATTGGCTCGCTCCTGATCTAGTTTAAAATGGTGGTACATCTATCTATTTTATGCGGAATATCATTCCAGTTGCCCCAATTTGCCAGCGCGGCTGCAATATGCCTGCTACGGCGCATCTGATACGCCGTAGATGCGGCGTAGCATTTGCTACGAAACTTGATATTCATCATATATTTTTATTTCAGGTACTAAAATCAAATGTTCCTTTTCAAGGAGGCATTTATTTGAGCTGTGGTGTGCGCAAAAACCATCAGATCTTAAAAAAAATGTTTTAGAAGTTTTTTAGCGTCTCTAAAGGATGCTGAAAATGCAGCACGTACTAAAAATAGAGTTTTAAATAATTATTCTAATTGGTTAGATGAAAATGAATGTGTAGAAGTGACAAGAAGTGTTGAACAGTGCCATTTACAACCGGGACCGTCCCGCGCCCACGCCGCACCTTGAACGACGGTAATACGGCACAAAAGTTTTTTTCTTACTCTGCAGTCTCTGCTGAAATTACGGGTTTACGTAAAGAATTACTTGATTGTTGTAGTATAATTTTACAGGCTTTGTCATCAAGACTTAATATCGATTGTAATAAGTTTAAAGAATATTCTTTGGAAACCGCGCGTCAATTAGTTGGAAAACATCCGTGGTACAATCCACAAAGTTCTCATACATGGTGCTGATGTATCAAAATATGCTCTTTTATCTATTGGGAAACTCTCCGAGGAAGCAGCCGAATCTAATAACAAACATTTAAAACTGAACAGACAAGATTTTACCCAAAAAATGTCACGCGAAGTTACAAATACAGACTTAATTAACCGACTTTTACTGAGTTCAGACCCCTATATATATCTGGTCTCCGGAAACTTCCTCGAAAGAAAAAGAGCCTTATACCTAAGGAAGTTATAGAATTATTAAAGTTTTAAGTTGCATGTTTATTTTAGACATTTTATTGTGTAATCTGTAAATATAATTTCCTTTGTTTACTATTGTCAAATCATAGCACAATTTCATATTTAATTATAAATTATAGTAGTGTTTTTATTTATGAGGATTATGTATTAAGCTTTAGTTCTTAAGAATTTACTGATTTAACAACAATTAATTATATTTCGGTACCAAATTGTTATAACAAAACTGTATACGATTTAAATATTATTTTTTCGAGTTTTCTGATGCTTGTACATCATTAAAAATAATTTGTATTTTAATAAATTAGTTTTCATTTAATCAAGTACGTCTTTTATTGATATTTTACATCGTTTACAACAATAAAAAATCGCGAAAATCAGTTTCAGGAGGTTTTGACCGCTCTTCTTTGGGCGCGGAACCACCGTGCGCTGAGTTGAATAGTCGGAGGCCGGGTTATATTTTGTCAAACTTATTTGAGTCTTGGTTTAGCTTTAAAGAGCACAACAGCTACCATAATTTAGTTCGAAATCAGTGATCAATTATAAATTGTTTATTTTCACAATTAGTGGTAGAAAAGGAAGTACGTCTGGTAATTTTCATCCTGATCGTAATAACAAAAGACAATTTACTGGAAATGTATGCAAACAATCGCGATGAAGTGCGCATCGCGTGCTCCGAGCAGTGCACGAGTGACGTAGTAAAAAAAACTAGAATTAAAGCCAAAGCTGAGCAATCTACTTTGAAAGACTTTCAAGAGGAAGAAGAAGGAATACTCTATGGACCAGGCATCGCAGACTGATGGTAATTTAATAGTGTTAACCATACTTTAAACTTTAAACGCGTTTTTCTCAAAACCGTATTTTTCAAACTTTCCTCCATCATAACTCGTGAACGGTTTAACCGATTCACTTGAAATTTATATGGCAGACTCAGCACATGTAAACGCACGGAAAGAAAATCATCCAAAAATTCCGATTATTTTATTTGTTTCGTAACGAAACGATACTTACAAAAAAATCATGAAATTTGATAACTATTTTTTTCAAAAATCTACCAAAAATCAAATTTTCTATATTTTCATCTGATTCTAGGTCATTCCATGCATTTTTTATTTCTTTCAGATAAGCCAATTAGTCGGAATCGTGGAGGAAGTTAGCGTGCTTGTCTTCAGAGTGGTACAACTTCTGTTCTAATGAAGATTTTTATTTGTTTTTATTTAATAATCTTGGAATAGTAATAAATAAATACAAAAAAACTCAAAGTTCTATCTTTTAGGTAGGGCCGTAAGGTACGGCCAAACCGACGCGTCCAATCTGTGTGCACGGTTGCTGCCGCGGTGGCGATCAGTTACTGCAGTTGTTTTTGTAGCGACGTGTTCAAACCAACGCGTCCTGCGGCCGAACGCAGCGATTAGTGCAGCGTCTGCACGCGCGGCCGTGATAATCTGATTTCGACACGATTTGAACCCGGCGCATAAATAAATTCTAGTGTTTTGTGGATATCTGTAACACCAGAGACAGAAAAAAATATTTCTCAAGTGCAAAACCTAAAATGTTATCGATGAATATTATTAAACGAATATAAGATGAGATTTGGGAAGAAATAATAATTGCTGCTAGTAGAAGTATTTCGTGTAAGATGTCACTATCTTCCATTATCGGTCACAAAATTTAATAGTAATCGTACGCTTCGCCGGACACTGATTGAACGCGTTAGTGTGAATGACTTTTGCACTCAAGTAAGTCGCCACCGCGGCCGCCACCGTGCACGTAGATTGGACGAATTGGTTTGGCCGTACCATTATAAAGATATACAAAATACATTCGATTCGGCGGACTTTTCAGAATCGGGTAGATACCCGAATATCACTAAATAACCCTATGAATCACCTGAATTCACAAAAAGCCATAACTAGAAAATATATATGCTTTATTGTTTTGGTTTCAACATAATTATGTGTCAACTATATGTATTATTGTCAACTATAGTTATAAATCTTTAACAAAGTGATACTTCCTGGTAAAGTTATAATTTAGAAAAATAGTTTACGGGTGTTATATTGAAACCAATGATAACCAATTATATTTTATTGCAAAATTAATAAGTTACAATAAAACTACTTTTTAATAACTGGCACGATATGATGACCAGTGATGACGGTAGATTTTTCTAGACAAGAAACAATTGAATCGAGTCTAGGCAAATGCTTTGATCGGTTTTTTAATGTTAATAGGCGTTTATTAACTTGGGTGCCACACTAATAAAAATATTAATTTTAAACATACATATATTGTCGGATTTAAATGCGGTTTGTTTCTTTCATTAACTAGCCTCTTTCTACTAAATTGCAACATACTGAACAATATAAGTATATATATATGTATAAGGTTAGGTCTTAAAATATAATATTAAGTTTATATTTAATAATAAAAAAACTCATGTTACAGTTTAAAATGTTTTCTACCTACAGTAAATATAATATTCTAAAACCTATTAAATACATTTTAAAATTAACATTGATTATGAATTTATATCATTTTATATCACAGTTTTTTGCATATCGAAAAATTAGTGTGTAAATAAATTGTATGTAAATATTTCAATTTTCACATCAAATAATTAATAGAATTAAGGTGTTGTTTAATTTTTAATTTAAAGCGTACCTATATATATATATTTTCTTTTAAATATCTAATTATGAAGGTAGGCTATCTTTGTAGTCATTATTATTAAAATTGACGAACGATAAAGATAAGTTCAACAATCATACATCTGTACATTAATGATAACGTGTGGATCTGTTAGAGAAACAAATTATCACGAGTGATTGAACAAAGAGAAAAGAGAAATATGAACATTGAGTGTACATTTCCACTTTTAGATATAATTATTATATTACCTTCCATAAACATAAAAATATAACTATTAAGTCGATTTTATATGACATATATTTTTATTATTCAACACTGCACAAAGAATATTCCGTTTTTCGAAACTGATTTCAAATAAGTACAATGTGTGTATACAGGGTGTTTGGCGCATGGACAGACACTATTTTTTGGAGGTTTGGGGGGGTCATATGCTAAGTTTCACCTAAAAACTCCATTTCCTACGTTTCACGGACTTAGGATATGTTTTTTGTTTAATTTTTTCTTTAAATTAGCCGAAATCTTACCTTTAAATCGTCATAATATTTTTGTTTATGATTGTAATATACGAAGTAACATTTATCCGACTGAACCTGGTCACGTTACGAACTTCCAACCCAATGATAAAAAAGGACAAGAATCATTTTACATGCGCGCAAAAGAGACAGACTTTTTACCTGCTTACGATGACTGCATTGTAAAATTTTTGAGGTGCGTGTTTGGCCGCCCTACTAGTTTATTTTTTATTTATTTATTTTAAAAAGAAACGTTGCCCCACACTAGGATTTCTCCTGTCTCGTGGGTACAGTTTACAAACATACATGTCACATACACACACAACCAGACCCGAAACAACTATCTGTAGATCATACAAATATTTGTTCCGTGCGGGGATCGAACCCGCGACACATAGCGCAGAAAGCTAATCGCTTAACCACTGCGCCAACCGTGTCGTCTAAACTAGTATCTCTAATTTCGAGCACATAATGAATTATTTCGATTATATTTAGCACACCGTTGGAAAGGTTATAAACTAGAGAACTTTTTGAAATAAATCTAAGTTCAAAATAGCTTTTAGAATTTATTTAAATGAATTTAGAAATTTTTATACATTTACACAGTTTTAACACTTTGGAAGCGCAGAAATAATTTTCTATTGTTCAATTGCATTAAGTAATGTAAATGTAAATTTATTTAGAATGAGAATACATTGCAGACTATAATAAATATTATTTTATGCTATTACAATCATAAACAAAAAAGTTATGACGATTTAAAGGCGAGATTTGGGGTAATTTACCGGAAAAAAAACATTTCTCAATCACCGTAATACTTAGGACTCTTAAGGTAAAACCTAGCAAACGACCACCCCCGTACCCCCCGAAATTGTGTCGGTCCATGCGCCAGACACGCCTGTATATGTATTTCTAATAACGTAACTTAATAACGTACCGACTGAAAATGTATAATTTTAAAATAACATACTAGCCTTGTCGGATAGAGATTTTAACGGAATGGGGATTAAAGTATCCATGACTTTGAATATCTTGTGTTCCAAGATTTAGACTTTAAGATTCTCAACTGTTAAAATTACAGTCATACCGAAAAATTGAGTGTTTTCGCACCTGTTAAGACATGTTGACAGGCAAGCAGTTGGCTTTTCTCAGCGCGTTCCTAGCTATATGTATAGTTCCCAATAAATAAATAGTCAGTTTTCAGAAATGAATTCAACTTCCACGATATTTTTACGACAATGTCCATTTTAAATCGTTGGCTTTCGTATTTTAATTGCATTCGTATTTCGGTATCTAGGTACTTCATTATATTATTTATTTTTCAAACTGGACAATAGATTCTCAAATAATTTTGAATTAGCCCAACACTGTGGAAGAGCAGGAATGACCATTTAATTAACGGCTTAAGTACCCCCGACTAATCTTTGTAGGTACATAGAGATTCTGATTCCACACTAATACTGATACTTTTATGGTTTTAGTAACAGTACCTGCGTTCTACCCGTAAAATAATTGATATGTTCAATAATTGATATGTGAATCAATCATTACATACATGGATACGCGACGACTCTAAGACCATTAAAATTTCAGTTTAATGTTACATTGCTTTTCTGTTACACATAGTGCCGATATAGTTCATATCTCAACCGATTTATTTTTCGGAACTAAAATTGATTTTATCAGCATATTCTCGATTTTACGCAGCAACCGCATTCGGAAGAACGCGGTCAACGCGTAAAATCTAGATTATTTTAAGAACCTTACACTAGGGTGATAAAATTCAAGTTAAGTTCAGAGTGCATCAAAATAATTGCGGCGTTAAGAGCCACTTTTAAAACGATATCGCTAGCATAGTGATATTTATTTTTACACTCATAGGCCTAAGGATAGATTTAGATAAGATGTTCATATATATATATTTTGGAACAACACTTTCTCACTCATAAAATGCCTATAATAACACATATAACACAATATAATAATATAACCTACTTTAACTAGGAACTTCCAACGGTAACTATGTATGTGTATAAAAACGTACAACGTACATAGAATATTATGCAATTTAACATATTTTTAAATGCATAAAATCTAAAGAACTACTATCCCTAAAACAACTAAAGAATAACTTAATTTTAATGCCTGGAAATGCTCACTGTGCGCAAAGTCTATAAGAGTATGATAAAACAAAATGACCAAAATGGCAATTTGTTTTTACTTTGGTATACAAAATTGACAAATATCATGGCAATGAAAATTATGAATCTGATGATGATGATGGATCAATTTTTTATTATTGATATAAATAATAAAAAAACGATCTATAGCTATAAACTACATATCCAACTGATATTTCATATCAAACAGTCTTATAACTTGCTTTTAGTGTGGATTTACACATTATATTATATTTCCAATATTAGCATTTAACACCGTAAACAAATATAAAGCGTTTCTGCATTCTTTAACCACTCAGAATGATACTAATATCCAGGTTGTTACCTTCCATTGTTTTGTCTTCTAACGTACGTTTTGCGTGGTGACAGCACATTATACTTAGTAGCAGTCACATGTTTTTGTTTATTCACGCCGTGAATTTTAAATACGGTTATAAATTTGTTTGTTGATTTGCTTCTCCATTTCTAAGTAACGGGCCTGGTGATCTTTCTGTAATAATATAAAAAAAAGTTATATGAGCTCAGCTTTATGTATGTACATGAGTAATTTCTGAATCCATGCAGTGAATTTACTGTATCTTTGTACAATAATAAACAATCCGCCATTTTTTTATTTCTAACGTAACGAAATTCCACTTGAAGAAATGGTTCAAAAGGTATTTAAGCCTTGGTGGTTGGGCCGCTTTTTTGTCTGTTGTTATAATAAATGGAGAACAATATATAAAAAGTGTAATGTCGAAGTCAGTTTTTTATTTCGAAAGAACCTTTGCAGGTACTTTTAAAACGTTATGAATCTAGGTGCACGGTTCGAAAGTGTGTTGGTCCTATGGAGAAAAAACCGGCAAGAAACTCCATGGATACACTTTTTAAAATGTTTGTTTACAATGAGGTGAAGTTATTATTAGAACATTTAACTATTTAAAAAAAATCTCTTGTAATGCAAAATTGCACTGCAATATTACTATATATTGCAATATTACATTACATGACACACAAGGACTACTTTAAAAGATAATAATATAAAACAAATTAACATTTCATAACCAAATGTTTAAGTATATAGATATTTTTTTGTTAAACAAAAGTGTGTAACAATGTTTGTTATGTAAAAAGAAAAAAAGTAATACAGTAAAAAATAAAAATAACACAAAAGGAAAGAAAGATGCAGAAAAATATCCGATTGTGGGGATTGGAAATAACTGGGCACCAGCTAAGCCACATATGCAGAAGATAATTAACTCCATGTGTTTTTATCATCAATGTAGTCATTAACCTTATAATAAATAGGCTTTCCTTATAAAAACAAATTTAACATAAGATTTAAACTTGTTACTAGTGAGATCGGTGATAGTTTCAGGTAACATGTTATAGAAGTGTACGCCGTTACCTAAAATGACTTATTTGTTTTAGACAATCTAAATTTAGGTACCACTATTTTGTGTTTATTCCTAGTATTAATGTTGTGGAAGTCACTGTTGATGTTACACAATTGCAGATTTGTTAATCATTAATCAGGATTCAAAAAACTTTAATTGCAATGTTTTAAGGACGCATCATCATTATACATTGTATATAGGTGCGATGTGTAGACGTGTTACACCTACTGGCACGAATAACACAGTACAATGTCGTTACGGCATCAACATTTAAAATGCAATAAAATCGAACTACTGTATGGAATTAGTATTAACGAATATGATTATTAAACTCACCTATATGTATAGAAGCTGGACGTGCAGCAACTCCATTTGTATTGGTAGAAGCTTGATTGGAAGTATTTCGGTAGAAACGGATAGCAAACATTAAAGTTGCACCGACTAGTGGAGATGTGCCAGCGAGAACGAAAGGCAACGTGTACGACTTATGAAGACTGTAAAGGTAGCCAGCTACTGGTGGGCCTACAGATAAAGGAGTGGCGGCAAGTCCTAACATGCAACCTATTGCTTGCGCTGCAAACGCACCCCCACATAGCTCAAAAGCTATGGGTCCGATTAAAGCAATAAATGCCCCATCGAAAAATCCCATACCTAAAGAAATCGCTACCAATAGCCCGAATTTCCTGACAAACGGTAGAATAATTGTTAAGACCCCAATGACGTAGAAAGAGATCTGCTGTAACAAGATTCTGTCAATACCTGGTTTATCAGCGAGAAATCCGAATATTAATCTCCCCAGACCAGATGTAATAGCTATACATTGCAGCGGCAAATTGTCGTTGACATCAACAAAATTAGTTTCGATGAATTTTTTAATATGGACATAAGGCACGAAATAGCCAAACAGAGCAATGGGCATAGATAATGCCCACAATGTGTACTTCTTATTTTTCCATATTTGTACGTTTATAATAGATTTTAACAAAGCTTTACAGCTGTCATCATCCCTGGATCGTTTTATTATCATTAATGGTGTAGGTTTAAATAATAGGCCACATATCGCTACACCAAAAGTAAAAACTGCTAGGAGCCTAAACAACCATTCTAATCCATGATGTTCAATCATATATTCCATAAGCGGTGGCATAATTACTGTGAAAAGAGAACTGCCTACTGTTACAATACCATTTACAAGACCCAAATGCTTTCGGAAATAATGACCGAGGATAGCTAAAGAAGGCGTGTACGCGAAAGATGCCCCTAACCCATACATTATACCGTATGTTAAGTAAAGAACCCCAACATTATAGACAAAGAAAGAAGATAAAAGCATTCCGGCTGTTGCAATTGTGCCGCCCAACACTGCGGTGAGGCGGAGTCCCAACAATCCAGTTAAGACTCCAGACAATGGGGACAGAAAGAACGTCGTTCCCATAGTAAGCGCGCCCACCAGAGCTGGAAAATAAAAGTGCACTATTAAAATAATAAATCACACTATCGTTACATTTTCGAGGTCGTACTAAGACGGTAAAATAGGTTCTATAATAAAAAAAACAGAATAGTGTCCAGATAAATGTTCATGGAAAGATTCCAATTCAAATTAAATACTACTCGTATCAATTGAAAATGTATCAAGGTCTTGGATGATGGTCAATATGAATGGTGTCAAACGGAAACTTGTTAAACCATCGTGTATTCTTTGAACATTGTAAAAAACTTTATTGTATGTGCAGGGTATATACTTATGTATATCATCCTACCCAAAATATACCTGCATTGCTAAAATGTAATTCTTTTCTTAAATAAAATTATTCTTATGATAACTTTTACGAACTGACTGACTAAGCGGTGACAGCATTTTCAATAGCTGGATAAACCGCTGGTAAGTTATTTCTCTGATAAGTCCATAAGAAATTTATTCCAATTTCAAATTAGCAGCTGTATATCTTTTATAGTTAAATACCGAACATTCTAACATAAAAATGGAAACTGATTGAAAGACAATTAAAATGTTGTAACATCAGACCATCTTGGTATATTATACACTATAAACGTCTATTAGTTTAAACTCGCAATGGCTGTTTCTTCTGTTTGATCTTCTTTAACTACTTGATTGACGCGATTACACAATTGGCTACAATTTGTAATGTCTTCAATTATTCACGTCACAACAGAAATCTAGATACTAGCAATATGACCACATTTCCTCGAAATTGATCTCACCTATCACATGAAACTAGGACATGCTTGAGTGCAATGTTTTATTTAATTCTTATAGCTTAGAAATAATTAATATTATTTTGACTTGAATCCATATATATATTATATTTTTATTATACATATATATGTATAATATTTCATATTACACATATATCTAGCAATTTATATGTATATTTCTAGATAAATTTAAGAATATATTAAAAATTGGTAAAGTGTTCCTGGTATAAGATAGAACACAATTATTCTATAAAACTTTGTAGGTGCGTTCTAATGGCAGCGTAAATACCACGAATCGCTTTTGAGTGTGAACAATCAAATTTTAAAAAGCTTTTATTTTATTTGCTTCAATTTTTTACGACGCGACGACGCTGAATTCATTATATTCGTACAGTAATCGTCTTAGGCGATTTATCTAATTTCGCAATTTTATATCTTTTATTCAAAATAAACAGTTCTGATCTAACTGAATCCAATTGCTTCATTGAACAAGTGGTCGCAAGCGTAACTAGTGAGCGTGCAGTCTTGGATTTGAATTTTCAAGTCGAATGAGTTAATTTAGCATTCTGTCCGATTGCAATGGGCTCGCCCCCTATTACATGAGACTTATTCGTATTAACAGGTTCAGGGAATTGTGGATGCACAAGCAGCCTATTCCTTCGCCAAATAAAGGCATACTGCTGTTATAAATAAATCTGGCGGTCTGTAAAAATAAACAGGCCATAATGTGTAAGAACACAATGGCATTATTTTATGCATTCCCTGGGATTCAGCACGCAGGACAGAGGAAAGAGGTTAGCAATTACAAGCCGCCATTTAGACGCCTACGATACCAACCTAATTCCCCCTAATTCAATCTCACATCGTTCGCGCGCTGATCTGCTAATGAAGGAAAAACCCAGTTATCAGCAAATTCTTAACCCGCGCAAATTGTAAGATTTTACTGACCGAAGGGTTATCTATGTAATGATGAAGTCGGTTATAAAATAAAAGTTTTCGACTGTATTCACGAGAAGATAAGCACATAGTTTTTAATTGTTAATAATAATCCATCACATGATCGTATGAAACATAGACATGCCTGCATGACTAAATGTAGCTTAGCAAATTGATATACTTATCACAGTTATATCACATTTATTTTGGTTTTTCAATGACTAAAAACGAAGTTTAAATAGAATTCGTGAGGTCGACACAATTCTAGACGATACCTACATTACACATGTGTTCATCAATCAACGTGGAAGTCGAAAAATCTAAATATAACAAGCAGTTAAAGTTGACAAGTGACACACAATGTCTCGTAATCTAATCGGGTCATCACTTCAACAGGCGCAGTACAAATCATGAGATGGGTATAATACTTTCGGTCCGCAATAAGTGTTAAACTATGTACATATCTAAGAACGCATCAAATATAAAGCTATCTTTTTTGTTCAGTCTAATAAAAAAAGCCGCTTTGGGTTTTTTACTAAATCTCAAAAAAAATATGTATATATAATTTAAAATATATTTTATAACGGATTTAGGTGTCGTATTAAATAGTTGTCCTTGAGGTCTTATAGAGCTCGCTAAGGCAGCTAAACTAAAATAATACAGGGTGGAATCTAATATAAAAATACAATAGATATTATTATACACTAGCTGTGCCCGCGACTTCGTTCGCGTGGATGTCGGAACTTCACAATGTATTTTTTAGTGAGACCAAATGCACTTAACCCTATTTTTTTCTAAAATTAAAGAATTTATCTAAAATAAAAGTAGCCTAAGTTACTCCTTATTACATCAGCTACCTGCCAATAAAAGTCCCGTCAAAATCGGTCCAGCCATTTTAGAGATTAGCCTATACAAACAGACAGACAGACAGACAAAAATTGTAAAAAATGTTATTTTGGTGTATGTACCGTATATATATTCATATGCATGTAGTAAAAAACGGTTATTTCAATATTACAAACAGACACTCCAATTTTATTTATATGTATAAATGTATAGATTGGTGCCAGTGTCTACATACTAGTGCCCCAATATTTAGACCTTTCCTATATTGGTCCTTTATTTAACATAAATACAAATGATAAATTAGTAGCAATAATGCGTAAAAATGACTGGGTCTATATTCAGCAGTGGTTAAGGTGGATTGAATCGACCCTCAGTGCGGTCTACCATGTGGAACCTTCTTCCAGTATTTTGCGCGTGTCAAAAAGGCATGTGTGATTGGCAAGATAATTAAAGAAGCTTCTCGGATTCACTATAGAATTAGGATAATACAATTACATATCATACAAATTATAGATAAGATTTCATTATGAATTCCCGAGGTATCTACATAAAATGCATAACATGAAATCAGATACACGCTACGACACATTATCGCGGTTAGCGTTTCCGTCATAATAAAACTAATATGATCAAGGATATGGAGAATTGATTTGGATAAGTAAAATGATTACAATGAAGATGACGGCGCGTAAAAAGAATGATGAAATTGAACGCAATGATGTGACGGCCTTCGGTGCGGGCGCTAGCGATTCGCCGCCACGTGCGCTCCGCTTGGCGCCACATGACAATCTGTCCTATTAACTATGAAGTACATACATACCTATTGGAGTTATATTTCAGGTAAAACAGGCATTTAGATATCAAATGCATGTTATGATTGAATTCAAGTATCTGCGTAATACGTGAACAATTATGCAGATATTCATTATATATTTGTGTATATAAAATAGTACTTCATTTATATAGGCCCTAATAAGCAAATGACGCGAGCATTGCAACAACCTAGATACCGGCAAAATCGAATTAAATGAAACATCAATTAAGTATTGAATAGGCTTTAGAGACCGACACTTAATTTTACGTTAATATAGTCGGCTGCTATACTGTAAGGAAGTTTTCAATTTACTAGTAAATGATCAATTGGGTAGTATACCTATTTCACAGATCCTCATGGTAGACGTAGTAGTGAAATTATTCAGTTTAATCCTATTGTATCCTATCCTATCCTACTAATATTATTAATGTGAAAGTTTGGGAGGATGGATGGATGGATGGATCTTTGTTACTCTTTCACGTTAGAACGGCGGAACCGATATGGATGAAATTTGACACAGAGATAGATCATAGTCTGTAATAACACATAGGCTACTTTCTATCCCGGAAAATGTACGGGTTCGTAAACCAGGCGGGCAAAGCCGCGAGCGGAAGCTAGTCAAATATAAAATATATATTGATTACTACACAAGCAATAATTTGTGTTATTGAGAGTAAGTTATAAAATATTTATGTAGGTACTACATCTTCGTCGTAACACAAATGTTCCAATGATTCCAATTTATCATGTTAATATCAAAATACAATAATTGAATTTTTAAATAAAATTGTTATGAATTATTTGTTTAGTAATTCTTAAAAATATTAGTTTAAAATAAGTTTTCCTGTCTTGCATATTACATACTAGGTCCCGCGAGCGGCTTCGCCCGCGTGGTTTACGAATCCGTAAATTTTCCTGAGACAAAAAGTAGCCTATGTGCTATTCCAGACTATATACTATCTCTGTGCCAAATTTCATCCAGATCTGTTTAACAGTTCTGGGGTGAAAGAATAACAAAGATCCATCCATCCATCCATCCTCACAAACTTTCCCATTTAGAATATTAGTAGGACAGGATAGGATATTTCTGTCAAGACTTATACACAAATTCCCACAAACAAAAGATATGCTATAAAAAAGTAAATTATTCAAATAATACCTAGGAATAAATTCAAGTGGGTTAAACAAAACAAAGAGAATTCCTCGACACTGTACAAATGTATAATTATGTATTCTAGTAATAAATAATGATAATAAGAGCATCCAATTACTCAATGATAACAGAATATTATATTGAACATGTAGTATTATGTTCTGATTTTCATTGGCAGGGTATCAAAGGGCATGACATCGTATCACAAGATACATACTTAATTACATTAACATCACTTTAATAAACTATCTGACTCCTTAGTGGACTTAATAGGAATTCTAAATTAATATTTTCTTGATGGACATTCTTGCTGCAGACATTTAAGAAACATTAACTATTTTCTTTCTTTATTGCACTGGTTATATTTTTAATGTTTTATTTTATACTTTAGGGCTTTTGACTTCAAAAGTCCTTAGATTTGGTTCAAAACTGTGTTCTTTATGCAACTTAACTATTATTATTTAACAAGTTATATAATAAGTTCTACTTTTATTTTAGCCTTAAATAGTGGTAACTATCAGTATAATATAAAATGAGTGGTATAGAAGTTACAAATGCTTTATTAATTTTAATCGTAACAAAACAATATTAGGTATGTTTGGTGTTGAAAACCATGTGATGTAGTTTTTTTTTATATAAGCCATGTACATGACTACTAAACATAGAGCTTCTGTTTAACTTCTACACAGAACTGCTGTGGGGGAACATTGTCTGCAACATTAGACCAGTAAATTCATAAATGAACGGGTAGCAGGATTAGCATGTGAGCATCAATCAAAAATTAGTATCTTGTATCGTCAGAGGGACGTCTTAGGGGCGGAGTAATTATTCCAACCCAGAATTATAACGAAAAAACTAAGAGAGGATAATGCACATAAATTATGTTGAATAATTGCATAGTTAAATAAATAAGCTTAGCTATGCAAATTTGATATGGAATTAGATACAGATTTTTTGAATGACGAAATACATCGACTAAAATCGGCGGAACTTATTTTAGAGCAAATGATTATAACAACTTACCGGCGCGACTTTCCGAGTTATGAACTCCTTCACTTTTTAGATGCTTTTCGAGGACCGTGTATATCACGCTGTACGAATTTATTACGCCGAATAGGAGGCCATTGGTCAGAAACGATGCAACCATGACAGAGTATGCTCTTACTCCACCATCGGGAGGGGCTCCTATTGGGTCTTCATGATTTAGGTTCCCATTCGCCTCAATTTTATTTCGTACTGTAAGTAAATCTGAACTTTCTTTCGGCTCCGTATCCATCTTGTAGTTATATAAATTGACAGACTCGTAAATATACTCTGCTTCACAAACACATGGTGCTACGTACAATATTATCAATAAAAATCTCGCACCATTACACTATCGTTACTTTCGTCAAATAAATGAAACAGTTATTTATATTTAATTGACTCTCAGTAGCTTCAATAAGTGATTCTTATCTTTAACATTTATCGTAAAATTTTAATTTATAACAACCCTACTACCTAAACAACAAGCATTTGTAGACTGATCGTGTCGTGTTGTGATACTTGTCACTTTGACATTAGTGGTGACATTCGTATGAATAAAATCTGTGGTCTTTTTGACACTGACAGACAGTGTATCTCAAGGGTGCGTTCGCATTATCATCATCATCAGCCAGAAGACGTCCCCTGCTGAACGAAGGCATCCCCCTTAGACCATCACATCGAACGACATGCCGCCACTTGCATCCATCGGTTGCCCGCGACTTTCACAAGGTTCTCGCATTATCGCATTTGCATTATCACAGCAAGGTTCACAGGTTCAAACTCAGACAATTAAGTTGGATATCCAAGTTGGGAAGTTTTGACGTTTGTTGCATTCTTGCGTAAACACGCTACTTACTTTTGGTTTACTAACTGTGAACTGAAATGTAGAGTAGAGTACCCCTAATATTTTAAACGTATAAGCACACGCTATGTAACGTTATGAAAAGGCCGCAAAGGTTACGCAGGCTTAAAATGTCTGTGCATGAGGTACAGAACTATAGACTTAGGATTTCTTTGATATTCAGAACGACCTCATTTAGGTAGCTATGCTGATAACGAAACGAAACTGTCTGCCGATTATCAGTAGCGACGGTAGCGGTTGTTGAAACGCGCTATTTTAATAGGGATTTACGGCACTCAACTACGGGTCGCGTGAGCCCGATAGCGATGCAGGTGTAACGAAACGTTGTGTGCGTTGTGTTGAAGTGCAATGTGATCGAATTAAATGTTAGCAAGTTATTTCAGAAAGGTGAAACCAGCTTCCCGCTACTGTGACGTTAACTTTTTCTTTTTTTCCGGTGCCCCCATACTAGGAATTCCTGTATCGTGGGTGTGTTTACAAACACATATATTCACATGGACATACACCCAAACCCGGACAATTATCTATAGATCATACAACTATTTGTTCCGTGGGAATCGAACCCGAAACACGTAGCATAGCAGTCGATCGCTTAACCACTGCGCCAACCGTGCCGTCGAAAACTAACTAAACTAGTTTCAATAACCTAAACGTCGCGTAACGACCACCGCTACATTTAGGTGCTTGGTCCGTAATAAGAGCCGAGAGCGACGCTCAGTAGCTTAGCGTCTTGAGCCATGAAACTATGATGAGAACTTGAGCGCAGATTTGAGCCCTTTTTATACGAATACGTCACTCAACCGCTGATCCAGTAGATATCAACGCCGTTATATGGTATATCAACGTAATTCTGTAATAGACTTAAACCGATAGGTACTTTACTAAATATAACGTCAGACTGTTTTACAACCACCTCTTTGTGGGGGGATAAAAAAATGAAACGTTCAACTGACGTTCATGCTCACGTTCATGTAAACAAAATCTGAGGCCCTAGTGTAAGTTTCCTTCGACAAATTCGATTTACTACATCGAACGCTGTAGTATATGAATCGATGTAGTAAATCGAATTTGTCGAAAGAAACTTACACTAGGCCCTCAGACAGCGTATCCCTTTTTACGCTATATTTTTCTAATACGCTCAACGTTTGAGTGATATACTTATTTGTATAAGTTAAGCCTCGTATCCACTTGAGCACGTTTAGGCGAATGAGCCGCTCATTCGCCTAAGCTTGTTCAGAGGAACAAAATGAAAGTTTTGGCCGAACAAGCCTCAACACTGAAATAATCCATAAAATCATTCACATTGTATTAAAGAAGAAAATAATTAATATTTCACAGATTTTACGCCAAGCATTTTCTTTTTTGTCAAATTATATATATTATTCTTCGTATGAATATCCCATAACACTCTCTTTGTTTAACAAGTTTCGTTATTTGACGAGCTACTCGTTTTGTAATGAACAGAAAAGGTAAATTAATGAAATGTTTATCTAAAACTAACTATAAAACTCAGGGAACTTACGCACTCGTCTCTCGCGGAGCCTTTCAAACAAACAAAAATAACCGTTAACACTGAGCGCCTTTGAACGCGGAAAAACCAAGAAGGTGCGGGCTCGCCCTGAGCATGCTCGGATTTGCTCAGGCCGAGCACGATCGTCTCGACTTGAGCGGCTCGGCTATATGTGCCGCTCATTGGCCTGAGCGTCCCCAAGTGGATACAAGACTTACAATGACAGCACACCAACTGCAATGAACACTGAACAGAATTCTCACATCTGTGCTCAAGTAGAGATCACCGTTTGAGTTTTCTTTTGTACTTAATACCTTACATTAGACATATACTCAAAGTCTAATACTCTTAGCTAATACCAACCACAGCTTCTTAATTGAAGTAATCAAATTAATGTCGCAACGATTATAATGTAACCATCACGCCATCACCAAAGGTGCCAAACATTAAGGCTTAGTAGTCTAGTTTGAGATCCAAGGATAATGTTATACCGAAGTAATAATAATATAAAATTTATTGGAAGTAAACGATTTTGATTTTGATTAATAACCATATTCAAACTCAAGGTCCAACAGAATTACCTACCTAACCCCAATTATGAATGCGTTTTTTTTGCATTCTCAATCTCGTCTCTCTGTAGAAATTGGGAGAATAATAATTGTTCTTAGATTTTATCTACATCTAGAGATTTTATAACAGCAGAAAATTTAGAAAAAAAAAAAAAAAAATTAAGTAACATACCAATTTTTTTAAATCATTTTTTGTAAAGAACCCATAAAAAAAAATTCACCTATATACTAGCAAAATAAAATGGTATCCACTAAACACCCAGTGACCTTTCTTTCTTCTTTCTTCAGCATCGCCACTTTCATATAGAAAGATAGGGAAGCAGAAGTAAAACATCAGTTTCATAAGAATGAACAACAATATACTATTTAACCATATTCATTATAAACATTTCTTTCAAAAGTACCTACACATCATATTTTACGTATATGTACAATATTACTTGTATTTTTTAATCTGTTGAACCATATTTTTCAACAAAGGTAGTTCCTGTAAAAGTTTCTCTTCAACCACACTCTTGTCTTCCTCCGTGGATGTTAAATATTTTGACACTAATTCTGTAAATGAAAAAAAAAAACATTTAAACATCGCTTTTTATTAAAGTGCCAGAATGTGTGCTACATAAATATTCTGGCTTGAATTATCGTCGATAAATCTACACGCCCACCGTTGCGCCAGCCGGTATTGTTTATGTGCTGTCAATACGTCAGTTACTGTTTATATTTTTGTGTCGATTTTGATCCTAATTCAAATAGTTTTTGACCAGTACCTAGTTTTATATTGCTTATGCCGAATAATGGGATGTACGGTAGGCGCAATCTAGATGATCGACATGAGCCAGGTCAAAGCTGTACATTGTTCAGATATTGCTTTTAATTTCCATTATTTTGAGTTAGCCATAGCTTTGCGGTTGTATATCGTGATTTATATTTATATTAAATTTACCACCTACCATGCCATAGGTGTAGCCGTTCATAGTCATCTTCCTTAAGTTGAGTCTTTAAATATGATATAATTATTGGTACTTGTCTACCAGATGCATGAAGCATGTTCTGAGTGACAATTGTGAAAATTGCCAATACGGCCATATGAAGGCTTAATGCTGGATCTTCACAACTTTCTAGCTCAGTAATTAACTTTTCTCTGTGATTTTGAACCAGGAGTCTGAAAATACAAATCAATAAAAAAATACTTTATTACAGAACAGCAGAAGTCCAAACTTAAGATTTGCTAACAAGCAATGGAGCGTAGCATTCCAGGAGTTAAACGGACGGATCGCGTCAAAAACATCATCCTGCGCTCCATAACACAAATAACAGATGTAGGAGAAAAAACCGCTAGACTATAATGTGGGAGTGGGCCGGCCATGTCAAACGTATACATGCGGACAGACGGGCAAATATCGTCATGCACTGGACGCCTGGCGGTGGAAATCGCCGACGAAGTCGAACGAGGCGTAGGTGGCGTGACAGCATGGACGTGTATGCGGGGTAGGCATGGCATCAAGTCGGTCAAAATAGAGAACAGTGGAAGAAAAAAGAGGCCTTTGCCCAGCAGTGAGAAACAAAATAGGCTAAAAAAAACCTCTGATCTCTACATAATGTAGAGGTTGGTTTCCAATATTATTAATAGTTTCTTTAACAGGTACTAAGAGACTAATTGATCTGTGTGGGTACAGCCAAGTGACCATTTAGCTTGCTGCAAGTTCCACAAATTATATTAATAATGTATTTAAGTTAATCTCACTTGTCTTTCTTCTTATCAACTTTCTTCAAGATCATCCCAAATTCTGATAAACAAACATCAACTGCTTGGTAGAATGGTTCCATGTTTTGGTCAGACAATGATCCATTTAATGATACTAGTGGCTTTGTATATTCATCTGACAGATCATTGATTATTTTATTCCTTTGTTCAACTGATAATACATCAACTTGCACAGAGAGATTGCATTGGTTGGCTGCATACTTGCAAAATTCTGCAAGGATATCTCCTCCCAATGATTTAAGCAGATATTTGATAAACTGGGGTTGCTGGTCAGAAGGCAAGGATTTCAAGCCCTTTTCATAGAGTTTAATGTCATTAATCAGGATGTTAATCTTGTCTTGAGCAGATGTGTGAGTTTGTTTTCTGTTCTGACTTGCATCTTGAAGCAATTTGTCAGCAATTTCTTTTGCTATGGCCAAACCTGTTTGGTTAAGTGCTCTGAAAATTGTAATATAATATAAGTTAATACAATTAAACCTTATAAGTTGCTATGCTTTCACAAATTTCTAAAATCCACAAGAAAAATAATTCTATATTGATGATGAATGATTTTACTCAGAAACTTATTAGTGAATGTCTATTTTTACCCTTGTAGATGTTCTGCTATACGAGTCAGCAAGTCTTCCAAACCTTCATTCTCAAGAATTTCTTTGATGATATTCTCAACATCTTCAACACTTATAATTTCTAACTGTGATTGTGACTTCTTAGTGACAACAGGACTGTCGTCTGAGTCAGAATCATGAGCAGTTTGTTTTGACCTTGCATGTTTCTTAACAGCTTTTGTTTTAGTTTCTCTTCCTTGGGTACCTCCACCCCCTTTTCCAGAAGCAGCTTTTCTTCTACGCTCTTCACGTCTTTCTGCTTTATGGTCCACATGACTTGCCTGAGCAAAGTCTGCAGCTTTATTAATTTGTTTTTCTAAACAAAACTGTTGATATTTACCAGATTTAACAATTGCTTCAGCTTTTTGTTGAGTGCTTGGCATGCATGCTTGTTTCAAATTTTCAATGTAATGATGACTGAAAACTGAAATTTAAATTATGATCCATTTAATAATTAATTAATTTATTTAATTTTATTTTGTATAAAATATCTGATGTACAGTAGAGTTCGCTTATAATGACATTTACGTCATTCTAAGCGGAAGTTATACAAAGCATAAAGATTGATCCTTAGAAAACGGCACGTCCTTGTCGGCACGGTTGGCGCAGTGTGTTGAGAGATCGACTGCTGCGCTAGGTGTTACAAATATTTGTATGATCTACAGATAGTTGTTTCGGGTCTGGTTGTGTGTGTATGTGACATGTATGTTTGTAAACTGTACCCACGACACAGGAGAAATCCTAGTGTGGGGCAATGTTAAAAAAAAAAAAAAAAAAAAAAAAAAAAAAAAATGCGAAATATACAATAATCAATGCGTAATGTTAGACTAAGAGCTCTTCACTTATAATTAAAAGAAAAACGAGCAACGCGCCGGGCACGCACAGCAAGAGGCTAGAGGTATACGTGAGAGACCCGACGTTGAGTACAAGTATTAGAAAACTACGAAGTAATTTATATTGTCACCAACCAACCAAACTTTACATGAAGTTACATCATATTAATCAGTTAGACAGTATAACCAGAGTCATTATAAACAGATTATACCGTTGTTTACCTGTGTTGTCAAATAATATTGTAGACTTTGACTTCTTCAAAAGGGCATCAAGAACATTTTCAATATCTGTGTCTGTTAAAACTGAGGGTAACAGAGAAACAACATCTAAGTAGCTCTTAGATGCTATACATTCTTCCAGAGCTGTTTCTAACTGCTGCTTAATTTGTGACCCAATGACACAGCTGCTAAGAAAAGTTAAATCTTCATTTGTTAATATCCTTCTCACATAACCTTTCGGGTCAGATATCCCTAAACGAGATAGAGCATCATATTCTAAATAATTGTTTTGTTTATAAAAACTCATTACCCAGTCGTTCTGGGATTTAGTGTAACATGATGGCACATACAATGCTCCAGCCTGACGCCCCGTTAAGACTCCAGGAGCATTCAGTTGATCAAACAAGGACATGAAAAGGCGGTCAGATAAGTTGCAATGATTCACTATAACAGCTGCTGGTGTTGGCTTCAACAGACCCATCAAGGCTCCACGAATCTTAGCCTTTGTCCTTGTGATGTATTCTTCAGTATAGAAAGTCCTAGGTTCAGAAGGATCTTGCTTTCCAATAATGATTTTACCCAAATACTTTTCCAAGACATTGTGCTGCAGTAGTTCTGCTGGTAAGTCATACTGCAAGGTTAACTCCCCCACTGAAATTTGGCCTTGGAGTTGCAGTTTCTCATTGACCTCTCGTGCAACTTTTTCTAAGTAATAATGTGCTATTAGATATCCTGAGACAAGTTGTACCTCTTTTCCTTTAATAATTTCAGAGACACAGTTGTTGATCTGACTAAGATCAACATTAAGTTCTTTAGCAAGGTCAACTGTATTGATGCGACCACCATGCACATACAATTCATCTTTAATTTCTTTGACCAGTTGTTGAGGAGTAAGATACTCTTTTCCATCAGTTGTAAAGATGACGTCAATTAATTTCAACTCAATTAATTTTGTGACAATCTCTATACAGTTTCTTTCAGACAACCTGAAAGTAAATGAGGTAAATTCACATTATTTTGATCCAAAATCTAATAGTGGTTACTATTATTTAATATTAAACATATAAAGTAGGTTGTTGAATGATGAAGTGGTAGTGGATCTATAATAATCTATGATTGTTGATTAGCATATGGAGCAACCTAATAAAACATACAACCAAATCAATATTTATCTGGCTGTATTGTTGGTATTCTTGAGAGAAAACGCTTGCCATCTATATCCATAAGTATCATCTTTCAATTACTTCTTGCTAACATATATGTTTAACTATTATTTCTACCTTTGAGACGTTGAACTAAGTTGAGCTTTTTGAAAATCTGCTGCCAATCTCTTTATCTCATCCCAGTCTGTTGATGGCGCCATAGTATTGAGAAGTTGAAATCTTACAAACTAAATTATAAACTTATTTTAATATATTGGTGGATACTGATAAATATTCTAATTTTCACAACTTTATTCAACTGAATAAATTCAACCAACAGTGACCGAATGACACGCCATGATCTGTCAAATATAAAATGTCAACCGTCAAAAGTAATATCACACGTCAATGACGCGTCACGCACAATATTATATTGTGTTGTTACTAATCGACTAATCCGATAACTAAAATTAACAAAAGAGCATCTATAGAGCTACTTGTCGTAGGACTATGGAGGAACGAGGTATAATGTCGAGGTAAAAACGGAGAATCCTCCGACCAGGCCAGGTGGTTGGCCTGGCGGGCTGAAGTCCGACGGTTGATGTCGGACATTTCTAGTGTTAGAATCGTTGTAAATTCTCATAGTGCGTTTCAGGATTTGTTGTAGTCGCTTTACTCCGATTGATGGCGCTTTACTTTTTGCCATGTTGCGAGTAGTTGTCGCTACAGGACCATTGCATAGGACTGAGGACAAGATGTCAGCAAGGTTTGCTAAAAGGGCCATATTCAGGCTTTTATGATAACAAAACCCATTATAGGTATTTGCTTTCTTTCTAGGCACGTGTAAAAGTAAACCTAGAGAAGTAAACACACAATCTTGTTTTGAAATAATATAGAAGGAATAAAATATTGAACAACTGTAACAATGTTTTTTTTAGGCTATATATATCGGGCCCACTTTATAGCTGTTAAGAACAGATTTTTAATACAAATGCAGTCTTATTAAATATTATATACAAGCTAAAAATATATAAATAAAAGTAAAAACTGTTAATAAAGGGGGAGGGGATGAAATCATAGGTCATCGTAAAATTCGTCCACATCGCTGTCAACGGAAAAGTGCTTAGTGGTGGCATTGCCACGTCGTATGGCAATGCTGATTCTCTGACCGAAGTAGAGGCCAGCCCTCTAATCACGTGAAGAGTCGAGTAACTGTTTGCTGATTTCACGGAAAACTCGATGAGCATGAGAGTGGATAACCACCCTATATTATATAAAAACGGGTACCTAGGTTTACTGCGAATTCAGCGTTTCTCTTGAAGTCTAGACGAATGAATATGCGAATTGACCCTAAAAGAACTAACTGAAAAAGTCATGTGTAACGAAAATGACATCGAAGTCACACTTAGTGCCTACTAAACCAAAGTTGCGAGTTGATTAAACTATCACTGGTTGGTCGTAACCCAACCAAAATCTATTTATTCAGCCCATGTGAAGTGCACTTTCCACTAGGAGGGCGTCCATTAATTACGTGAGGTGTTTAAGGGGGAAGGGGGTCGAGAGCCAAATCTCACATGGGGAAGAGGGAGGTCTGAGGAGTATCACGTAAGTGACCGGCTCGCGGTCCACCGTGCACCAGCTGCACCAGCGCGCAAAGTGCAACCCTCACGGATTGTCACACGTCGAACTACTGATCTGTGTGCAAGCGACTACGGTTTAGAGAGGCTTAATCAGAGTGAAGTTGAAGGAGTAGATGATTTTACTGAAAATCACAAGGACATGTTGGTTCCAGTAATCACTCTTGAGACCGCAAATAAGTACCCGTGGACTGAATTATAATGAATATTCTTTTACCAATGTTAGTTCTCGTATTTTAATGTTCATTTTTTTCACTGTGATTCTAGACTACTAGTCTTAACTAGTCCTAAGTAAAAATAATTAAACAAATTATGTTTTTAGTTTTTGATAAATCCAACGCTATCAAGCTTAACACGTTGATTGCGGGAAAACACAAACTCTGTGTTTCGCAAAAGTAACGCTAATGCGGCGCGCATACACCTGTTTGTGTTCGCTGAAATTTCAATACGACTATGCGGCAAAACACATAATTTATTTCGCGGCGCTACGCCAGTGCGGACTACCACGCGTTGCGTGATTTAAATAATTCTTTTCTTTCATTACTTTTATTTAATTATGACGTATTATATATTATGAGGATATATATTATTCGGCTAATCGAGGTTTTAATATTTGGAGAAAAAAGCGACCTTAAGATTTCAAAAGATAAGGAATCAGCATTTTCTTTTACATTAAGATAAATATTCTCTTTTGTTGCTTCATCGGCGTTATCATTAAAAGTATATACCTAAACATGTCAACAACTATTGTTTTATCCGCTCAAAAACGCCGATTTTTGGCAGTGCCGGATTAACGACATAGCAAGAGTAGCAATTGCTACGGGCCCTCTGCAAAAGAGGGCCCCGCGTATCCAAAGCCCGCCCACCTCCGCCTGAGCGTAATTTTTTGAGTGAAACTTCTTTAGATGTGGTAATTGCATTGTCACAAAAACGTGAAACTTTACACCTGTTTTCCGACTAAGACAATCCACGACAGACAATCGGTAACTGATTATTTTGTTGGCGAAAATAAAACACAGAATGACGACACGGTTGGCGCAGTGGCTAAGCGATTAGCTTTCTGCGCTACGTGTCGCGGGTTCGATCCCCGCCCGGAACAAATATTTGTATGTTCTACAGATAGTTGTTTCGGGTCTGGTTGTTTGTGCATGTGACATGTATGTCTGTAAACTGTACCCACGATACAGGAGAAATCCTAGTGTGGGGCAATGATGTTCTTAAAAAAAAAAAAAAAAAAAAAAACAATTTCATACGGTAAACGCATAAGTTCTACAAAAAAGGCACTTTACACTTAAGAGTCCATAGCAGATCAACGGCCCCACTATAGAATTTATTTATTTACTAGCTTCTGCTCGCGGCTTCGCCCGCGTGGTTTACGAATCCGTATATTTTTTCGGGATAAAAAGTAGCCTATGTGCTATTCCAGACTATAATCTTCCTCTGTACCAAATTTCATCCAGATCCGTTTAGCCGTTCTAGTGTAACAAGATCCATCCATCCTCACAAACATTCACATTTATAATATTAGTAGGAAGTAGGATAGTAGGATTTAAATTGGTAGGGTAGGGTAATTTGCTACGGGCCCCGCGCCTGCGCTGATTATTGTCACCTACCGATTCTTAGTAACAGCTTACCTTTTGTGTTCTTGCAGATGCACTCCCAAGCAGATAGTAAAATAAGAATCAAATTGTTTATAGAACTATAAAACTAATTATTTTACTACTTAGGAGGCTTGAACACAAAGCCGAAAGGTCGTGAGAAAGTATTATAGAACCTACCTAGTAACGGCCATTAGGTATATAATTTTTTTATGGAAGTACGTAATAGTACTTAATAATAGTTTACAGTCATCTATAATACAATACATATCATAATATGTACACGGCTAGCGTGTAAACCCGCACTGTCATAATGCCTGGGTGTACGGAGATGTGTGCGGCCGCACTGTCGTTTAGATATCTGATATTCATTACGACTGTGCGGCCGCACACACCGTGCTCGTATTCAGCCGCATTAAAGGTAACATAGGCGAATGTTCCCCAGCAGACGAAGTGTTAAATTAACGTACTTACACTTAGAATACGCATTTTGAACAATCTCACCTGAGATTAAGGGGGAGTGAGTCAAGCCAAATCTCACGACGTCTCACTACGGAAGCAATGGGGGTCAAAAAATCGCCATGAAACCTCACGTAATTAATGGATGCCACCTAGCCTTTCATTCAGAATAAGTAGTGGAAATAGTACAAGTACTTATAGTACAAAGGGTCTAGCCGGTTAAGCATATGAAAACTGCACTCGCGTCTGATGAAGGGATCTTACCTTATTTTTATTGTTCTTCATCTAAAATAGCCATACAATTAATTTTATATCCCTAACCCCTCTAGTAAGAGAATAATGGGGGTGACAACCCTTAACGTAAAAAATTGTTTTTTCAATACCTATTGAAGATATCTTTATGAAATTTAAACTGTATATGACTACCTATAAACAAATTATAATTTTTTTTTTGAATTTTTGCGACGTTGGAAACTGTAAAAACGCGAAGTATATTTTTTGGGAGTGGTTTTTTATACTAACCCCCAAATTGACACCTACCAAAAAAATATAAGATATGTTGCCTGCCAAACATAGTTGGCAGGCCACGTATATATAAAAGGCAAAAGAAAATTGTGTTAATGAATGTTAAATTGCTTTATCAAGTATTTTGCGGGAGTTTCTAATATCAATTGTGTATTAAGTACGGTTCTGTTCTTTCTTTTGCCTTTTATATATACATGGCCAGACAACTATGTTTTGACTCGCTAGTTAACTTCTTATAACATGAGAAAACTTACGTGTACCTAAATGGAATCGTCGAAGATCCAGATCACTACATGCTCATTGTAGAGCATTATAAGATACCATTGTACCGAGTCTACAACACGAGTTCGAAATTCGTGCGGTCGAAAACCGTCAAATCGCATATTCGTCGGGCTCAATTTAAATATTTCATCGAGTATAGTACAGAGTAGTCACCGTATCCGACTTATGAGATATTCGATGTTTTTAGTTTATTTGTAGGTATAAATATTTTGTTGGCATTTATAAGTTATAAGAACGTATTTATGACGATAAATATAGAGATAGTTCACAGGTGTTAATATAGTTTTTGGTAAAAAACTGTTTTTTATTGGTTTACTTGGTTTTTATTTTTCTCAACTATGTTCCACCAATTCTACCCTTTTGTAATTTTAACATATAAATGCTAATTAATGGACACATAAGATATATTTTTTTGGTAGGTGTCAATTTGTTTGTTGTTATTATAAAAAATCACCCCCAAAAAATATACGCCGCATTTTTTAGTTTCCAATGTCGCAAAAAAAAACCATTATAATTAGTTTATAGTCATATACAGTTTAAATTTCATAAAGATATCTTCAATAGGTATTGAAAAATCATTTTTTTACGTTAAGGGTTGTTTATGTTTTCATATGCTTAACCGGCTAGACCCTTTAGTAAGGAATATTAGAACTATGGCCCATATTATAACGAATTTCGAAAGCAAAGTTGGTTTATTAATTTTAATACATTTTAAGGTCTTATTTACACGTTTTTAGTTAGGCTAAACATTAGAGATGAAATCGGAGCATTCAACAATTATTTTCATCAATGAATATTAATAACAAACAAAGCAATATTTATCATAAAGAAAATAAGCAAATTTTAGAAAAGTGCTGTTCATAAACACCACAACAGTGTCACATACTGATAAAGTTGTTCTGAAGTTGCTGTCTGAATCAAATGTATAACTATTATACATACATCATTTACATTGATACCCTTCTTCTAGCTAATATTTTTTTAACATAATAATAAAATCTGTATTGGTAAACTGTTATTCATAAATGCTGAAAGGTTTAAAACCTATTTCTTCTTTAAGTTACAGGAAGACAGTATGTCTTGAATATAATGTTCTTCGTAGAAATGTAGAAAACTACAAAATCAGTATTAATGCAATTATAAATTAGTGAGTGCATTGCATATGCTTTGGGTGTAAATGTTATAAGGTAATTAACTTGAAGCTTTAGCAGCCTGGCGCTTCTTTACATCCCAGTTGTAAACTCTTGCCATATTTACTTCTGTAGTGGTCCATTGATCTCTGTAATTAAGAACATGACAACATATATATTTCATTTTTAAAGTAAAATATCATTTTTTTATTTCAGTCAGTGTTATGTTCACTAGCCATGTACAGTGCAAACAGTATTTATTTGGTTTGATTAAACAGAAGACATGTGTTTACAAAGACCTCTTATTACAACATTTTTAGTTACCTTAAGAAATCTAAATCATGCTCTACACAAGCCAAATTCTTCTTAGCAGTTGTCATATTTGAAGAAAGTAGATTTTCAGCATCTTCTAATGTATATTCTAGCATAACATTAGCACCAAGCCACAAATACACTTTTTCTGTTGGTGGTATATTCGCCTGAAAATTATGAAAAGATTATGTGAGGTGTCATATGTGAATTGTTAAGTTATGGTCTTACTTTCTCTAAATTTTTATAAAATCAATGATTTGACCAGCCTTTCAGAAACTGGAGATTACTAAAAAACTACTTCATTATTAAATAGTAAATAAGTATAACAATGAGTCAAGATATTATTGATAAAAAAAATATGCCATAGAGTGCCACTGGTTGGCAAACAAGCAGGTGGCCCAGGTGATCATAGGTGGTCACTGCCACCTATAAATTGAAACACCTATTCTATAAATTGGAAATTACAACTCATTTTTAAACATACATGTTGGAGCCTGTCATGATTTATTCAGTTAAACATTGAAACATGAGCACCTTTGGCATCGTGCGGAGTCTAGGGGTATGGTGTTGATATAGAGTACAGGACAGTAATTGTCAAGAGGTGATTGTGACACTGTACTAGCCTAGGAACCATTCAGTGCCTCATAAGTTTAGAATTCTACTTAGTACAACAGTAATTCTAGTGTTATTTCTTTCTATGTGTTATAGTTACTGCATCATGCCTTTATTTTCATTGGAAATTGACAATGTGATTTGTGTGAATGTTAAAAGAGTTTATTACGCATATGTCCAGTATCCCAATTCTATGCCCACAGTAATCATGCCAGATCACAATTCTACACAAGCTAATATATATATTATATTAAAGAAGCAATTGCATACCTTAACAAATACTTGATCACTAAGAAGGAACTGTGTTTCCATTTCTTCCTTTTGAATTTTCAACTTTTCTATCATTTCCAAGGACCTTGCCAGATCAGGTATCTGTTGTCGAAGTCGCCTGCGTTTAGTTGCCAGTGACAATTCCATGTGTTTATATTTAGCATGTTGTTCATCCAGACTCCTCAAGACTTTGTCCACTCCACCCGAGTTTTCAGGCTTGCTCATAAATTCATCAACATTGTCCTGATATTCAATAAAATTCATGTTAAAACACGTTTACAGCAAAAATATGATGTTTTTTCTGAAATATGCATGTGATTTAGCCGATACTGAGACAAGTGTAAGGGCACAAGTTATAGACGTCTTTTTCCAGCCATGGACAAAGTTGTTTGATTGATACTAACAGCACCTGCTAACCTAAAGATGACTAAGAATTGTATAATTACTTTTTGGTAAATCTGAGGATAAGAACCAAAGCGTAGCAGCTTGTAGTAGTAACTTGTGTAGGATGAATATGAATACAATAAATTGTAAGTGACCCGTGCGATTATAAGGTCGCTCAAAATCTATGCATTTATAACTATTTATAACCCTGTTTTGTGGTTACATTACAGGAAAAAAAAGTTAACTTAGATTCATGGAAATATTTGCGTTGTGCAGTGTAGGTAAATAATAAATTCGCCAACTTACGACAAACACAGCCTCCGGTATTCCTGAAAATGATTTTGGATTTGAAGTGACCGCTCCATCGCCTTCCATTTTTACTTAAGGACAGTGATTTCGAATTGTGTACTGAAAAGATAAATTAGACCATTAATTTTAGAATAATATAAGTGCTGATAAAGGCTGTATTTAGCAATAGAACTTAAAATAATACCTGAATTTCGCTTTTCTAATCACATACGGTACGGCACAACAACCCTAGCTTCATCAGTCAAATATCAAAGAGATTTCTTTTTTTTTTTAGTTTAATCGTCTAAAGCAGTGTTGCCGCTGCCTAGATTTCGGGATACCGTACACCAGGGTAAAAATTGCCGTATTCTAAAATAAATTGCCGTACATTTACAAAAAAAAAGAAAAGATGTAAATTACGTATACTGACTTACTCTCTCGTGTACTGAGTAGAGTGCTCTTCTTGTTAAATGTGAAAGAATTGGGCTGGAGGGTTTTCCCGCCTCAATTCATTCTAAAGACAATAAATGCGGGTTAATCAATAAATATTTGAAACTAGACGACTCATTTATGATTAACGCAAAAAGTACAGATTATCTAGTTGAGGTAGTCTGAATACCTCATTAGTTTAGTGATCGCCAGCGCCATTGTTGAGCGTAAGGTTCTGGGTTCGATTCCTTGGTCGGGCAATGTATTATTGGGTTTTTCTGTATGGAAATTCTCAGTAGCATCACGGAGTGTGCACGATAGACGGCAATAAGCTCGCCCCTTATTACATGGGACTCAATAACGGCATCGGCGAAATGTGGGTCTGCAATGGTACACCTGTGCCTAACCCTTCGAGGAATACAAGCGTGATTCTATGTTATATGTTTTTATGTTATCTAGTTGCAAGACAAGAAGCATAAATATGATACTATGGACTAACTTTCATTTTTTAAGAAAAAATAAAACAAATGAAACAAGCCTTACATCTTGATTGTTTCGACTTTAAAAGATTTTTATTCAATTGCCGGATTGCCGTATTTTATAGTACGGTAATTAGCATCCTGCCGTATGCCGTACATTGTGTTATTTGGAGGCCTAATTGCCGTACGAAACGGAAATTGCCGTACTTTCGGCAACACTGGTCCAAAGAGCTAAATCCAAATAGATAGAGTAACTAGGGAAAGATCTAGATAGGTACTATAGGTACAACCTCGATACATCCACGTAATCGATTTTTTTTAACTAAAAAACATCAAAAAAATCTTGATCTTTGTAGGACAACCGAGTAAAGCCTCAGACTTTTCAAAACATTCAAACAAACAGCGGATCAAAGAGTATGGTAAGTACCTATATTAGAAAAAGAGAGACATCAGTGACCGTTTTTTGAAGTTCTGTTGAAGCGCCATCTAAATTTCTGCACCGTAATATCAACATCTTTACATTAATATACATCATAGGGATATATACTTATAGAAATATGATTGTTGTGACGTTAATAGCACAAATATACTATTGTCTCTTTTTAACTTAAACAGCGTTTAATGAATAAACAAATATAACGCTAGTTTTATGCCTACGAATAACGCAGCTTCACTTAGCGCTATAGCATATGCGTGCCAGTTAGTCCGTTTCAGGGTATCGATTTCCTAAGTACTTGAAGTTTCAGTTCGAGTGATTTTATTTCATTGTTTTTGTTCTATGTCTGTAAATTGAGCGAAAACAGTGCTTTTTGTAACAGAAATCACTCATAAACAATTTTCATCATTGCCTAAGTGTGCAATAGGGTATTACACCCATTTTTGAAAAGTGTCTCAATTAGATGCTATAGTGCTAATGAACCACTAAAAAATTCACAAAAATTTTATTCAATCGTTAAGTGCCATAAAAATGCATTTAAATTTTGCATTTTCAAATTTCGCGCGTAATTTGAAGAAAACGCTGGGCGCAGTGGACGCCATATTGCTCTGTGGTCATGACGTCAGTTGGCTGTGTAAACAAATGCAGTGATATTTTGTAGGTTATGTTAATTGTTTATATTTTTAAAATGAGTTATTATTTTACAATGCAAACATGTATTATCGCTATCAAATATCTTTGTAAGTGTAAGAGAGTTAGAAGGCATTACTTACATCGAAGTTTTAACATTCCGTAACTCAACAGAACAGAAATCGGGATTTGCAGCAAAGAATTTACCGACCATCAAAGAGTTTATTCTTGGTAAATTTGTGTTGTCTCCTTTTACAAAACCGTCCTCCATGGTATTATTTCAATAAAAATTACGTTGTTTACGAAAATAATAAAAAGCCTTTATAGATTAAAGGTACGCTGATACTTGACAGTTGACACTTCTAAGTTTACATAGCCGTATGACGTAATAACATGGCTACTACTATTTAATGGTGTTATGAAACAGATTAAAAAAGCTGAAACCTCTGAATTGAATTTTAAAATTTAGTTTGCTATTTAAGAACTAAAACTAACGTTTTCCGACTGCTTTTTGGCTAAGCTATCTCAATAATAATTTTTTAGATTTTTTCTCATATAGAGTAAAATACCCTATTGTGGATGCGGTGCAAGGAGAAGTAAAAATCGGCCAAATTTAATATTTCACCGGTATGTAACAGATTTGTTCTGAAATATCAGTACGATTGAAAGAATCTGTAAGTTTCTTTAGAAAATTTCTTGTAACGCTACCAGTTACTATATTTAAATTCATATTACCGTAGAATTTCCATTTTAACATTGTTTCTTATTGTTATTCTTTGAATGTGCTAAGGCTTTCAATAAAGAATTTTATGTTATCGATATATTTCTAGCATTACTGCGTAATTGTTTTCTCTTATTACTTACTTCCTGGAAGTTATATGATTGAATGATACTGCATTACCGTCTTTCGATGGTAGATAAAATTATATAAAAAAAAAAATACTTCTAAGAAATGTTTAATATCGTACACTATCTATGAGCTATCTTGACCTACAATAGCATCAAGAATCATCCAGCCAAACAAGATTTCAGAATTTATTTTTGATGCAGTAATCAGCTAGCCTATTAGTCTGCATCAAAATTTTTACATTTACTTTATTTGAATTTATCCAGTGACTAGTGATTCCTAGGAACGATAACCATATATTTAAAAAATCGTTTTTAACGGTCACACGGACCACACTTATAACACTTTGTTAACAGGTTACTGTCCTCATTGCTCCAACTTTATCAGAAATGCAAAGTACAAAAGCAGTGAGGCAAAGTATTATTGAACCTGTTCCTTATATCTCTAGTGACTTTAAAGTACAGGTACAGTACTTGTTATAAAAATAAGAAAATAATTTGGGTGATGTAATTATGTGATTAATGTTTAGCAATTCAACCAAAGCTCGAAAGATGACGCCAGCATACAATTATCTGTATAACAATAATTAACTCGTCATATATTATAATCATACACTAAGTCGCGTAACGAAACAGAGGTGAGGTAAATAAAAGAATACACTATTAGCAACACTAATGTTTCAGGTGTTAAGTTATGTTACAAACAATATGCAAAATAACACATTTATTTTACAGTATATTCAACGACGTGTTGTGTCAGTTCCTACCCATGATATCTGTAATGATATCTCCGACGTTATTGAAACTAATAAATTGAAATAAGTCTACTTACGAGTGAAATGATACACGATTTTTTCGTGTGCTACGGTTTTTGCAGCCTAAAACACGCCAATATCCCATTGTGCACACACCACACACACTCTGGAGACACACTTGCTACTTTATATGAACTTATTTAATAACGAAAACTAAAAATTAAGCGAAATTTATATCTCGTGTTTACTTTAGCATATTTATTTGACCACGCATGTGTCAAATTTGATAATTTGTGGCTAAAAATACCGGCCACGCAGTAAGGACAAAAAATAAATGCATCTTCTTCTTTCATATGTATTTCGTAATAAACGTTCCTTGTTTAACTTGCCGTGACGTCAGTTACGCTTTGTCTATGTCTCTGTCAGTTGAAGACAATTTCAACCCCTGCATCGGATCATCAAAAAATCAACTAAATGTACATTGCGGGTTGATTAACGAAACTACAGTTTAAAATTAATTTCTTTAAGAGTTGATAAAAAGCCTCGTATCTAAAACTTTATTGAACCTATGACATTTATCTTTACTGAATGACAGTGACAGCGATCCAATTAAAGAATTTCTGTCTCATTCATTGTAATATTTGCTGCGAATTTCACGAATCTTACTCGAAATCACAAATATCAACCTCGTTTTTTAATCGCTGTGGGTGTTTACTTAATTTATATTGTGAAATTTGGTCTTTGGTGGGTTAAATTTTAAGATATGTAATAATTTGTTTTCAGATTATACCTTCAGAGGTGTAAGGCTACGCCCTGTTTTGCATTTCAAAGTTTTCATTTTACTTTCAACATAGGCCTATCAGATACCGCCGTTATGGATATGATGGTATCAACATTGCAACAGCAGCGGGCTGTAACAGAACAGTTGAGGCGAGAAGCAGCAATCAAGCGCATTCCCGTCTCAGTGGCCGTATCAGACATTGTCAAATACATAAATGAACACGAACAAGAGGATTGCCTCCTTGTCGGCTTTTCCAGCCAAAAAGTTAATCCCTTCCGTGAGAAAAGTTCCTGCACTGTTCTCTAAAAACATCAGTCATTGTATATCATGTACTAAACTACCAATATAAGAAATGCTTCAAAAAGGAATTTATATCTGTCTTCTTAGTTATCAAAGTTTAATGATACCAGGTATATATAATTTGAATCTATTTTATTGATTTTCCTGTGTAAGTGTAGCATTGATATAATTTTTTTATTTGGCAAAATGTTTTGGATGTTATCAAACTACTTCACATTTGTATAAAACTTAGTTATGTTCTAATTTTCAATTAATCATTGTCAGATAGAAATAAATAAATATATCAGTATAATTTTCAATTATGTTTTATTTGTGCACAGTTAAACAAAATTCCAATTCCTCTATTAGGTATTATTGTTGATACTACCAATTCCACAATTTCTAAAAAGAATCGCCAGATGCTACAGTTGAACTATTTATAGGCCCACATATCCCTGGCAATGTTCTAAAATTGCTACTGCCATGGACCCAGTATGATGTAGTTTTTCTAACACAGCCTAGGAAAGCCAAAAAATACAATTTCATCAATAATTACTGTAAACTACAATATGGCTATTGCAAGATTGAGATATCACATTAGTTTAGACTGAATGATATTACTTGCATATTTACTAACTATATGTATATAAAAACTGTATTAAAGTTAAGACAGTTTTATTTGGTGTTAACACTTGAATGGATTCCACTTAAATACTATCACTATAAATGTAATAGGTATATTGTAAAATTATGAATACATGGTATTTTGCACAATTATTATTAATACTAACATTATTATTTTCATACATATAATTTTGGTTTAAATATGTATGGTTTATAAATTTCTTGGTATAGCAGCTAGAGCCATATAGGTTACAGGCAAACAGATTTAATAAAATAGGTGATTTCATAATCCAATATATTATTGGTGATTATTGATAAGATAAGCCAATATTGGACAGCTATGAAGCAATTACTCATTAAACTTTGGCAAATTATTACTGAGCCAAAACTATAGGAATTTGTCTGATATTACTTATTTTATTTGCAACTGACTATGATATTTTACAATGGACTAAAATGTGCAATATTATATGGTAGGTACTTACTCACTTCACACCAACTATAATAAGTGTAATGGGTGCTCTACTTTATAAGTGATTATATTATTACGTATAATTATCTAGCACAGCAATTTAGTATGCTAACATAAACATTCATCTCATGCTTGTGTCACAATAAACTATTAATTTAGCTAAAATACATAAAATGAAATTTGAAAGATGGCTACAGGACAATAAAGACAGGACATGAACAATAAATACAAATGACAAGTAAATATTATACACCACCATTCACAGATTCCATAGAGAGATTTCACAAATCACAAACAAGTTGACTATACAGCAAGTATTGTAGAGCTCCTCCATTTTAATACAGAATATATTAACACAATTATGTTACAATTCCATTTAAGTAACTAATGTCAACACTATCACCACACATTTCAACAACTATACCCCACTATGTGCTGTGGATTAAATTAGCAAGTATTTTATTATAATGTATGGCAGTGGGACTAAACTTAGGGAAACTTATTTTGTATCTTGTAAAATGTTTGAGCAAATTTGGAATTAAATGAATAAACCTTATACTAGGGGTAAAACTATATAAAAAACATAAATTTACCAACTATCAGTCTTTTAAATTGATGTTGATTATCAACCTTGTGGCAATTTGTCTCTCAAAAGTTTACAAAATATGGAAAATAATATATTAAGATCATAAATGCTTAGCTCTATCATGTACCTATTGTCAGATTTTTAAGAAAATATGTAATTAGGTTTTATCTAAGACTGATAGCATTTTCTTTGCCAATAAATAGAAAACACTTTATTTTTATCAGTCAAAATAATAAAAATTTAAATGAATACATAATCTAATAGTTGACTGTTATGAAACTTACTACATTACTTTTAGACTAATTATATACATAAACATCTAAATACAGTTTACTTACAATGCTTCTTAAGATTGTTACCATATCTTTCGATTTCAGCTCATATTCATAAGATTAGCGTTTTGTTATCACTAATGTCTAATATATTTACCATGTACCTGCTTATTCATTAATCAATATTATATTTATTCATTCATACTAATTAAATAAATGGAAATAAAAAAAATTATAGTGCTATACTTTCCTTATTTTTGGCTAAACTAGACTTTATAATCCTTAGTTCTTACAAATGAAATATAATAACTAAGTAAATAATGTTTATAAAAAGGCCTCACAATTTGGTATATATCATGAATGATCATATAATGCTACATGTACATAGTTATCTATTTTTTAGAATAAAAATTGAGATCAATTTGCTCACAAGCATGTAAATACACAATAAATTCATTTTTTGTAAACTTTTGAGGTGAACCATCCCTTAAAAATAAATTGAGGGCTACATTTTATTATTATATTGATCATAACTTGACTCAGATCAAATACATAATGCACCAAATTATAAGTAAATTAAGCTTGTAAAATATGATATGCATCCTTAAATGTTATACTCGTTTTGTTTAGGTATTTAACTAAAAGTAAACAATCTTGATGTGCCTTTTTAATATTTTTTGTTTAAAAACTCAGTTTAAAAATAAAACGCGACTAAAAACCAATGTAAAACAAAAATAACAATTACCAAATCAATTGAACCACTAGTTTAAGCAGTAGTTTATTTGTTTAATATGTGTTTGTGTAAAAAGTCACATCAAGATTGTTTACCTTTATTTAAATACGTAAACAAAACAAGTATAGTTTATGTGATTTTGAAATTAGATTTCTTGAATACGAATTTGGAAGTGAATAGAAAAGTTTATTTTTATGATGATTGGTACAACATATATTGAATTCAAATTGATGCTCAACAGTTCCGAATATTTTCACCTGAATCAAGTCATAACAAATAAAATATGGTAGGTTACCATTGTAATTCATACAGTGTTCAAACTCTCTCTTGTTTAGGTGGTGACATGTCTTCAGCACCATTGGCTACACTCTGATGGTAAAGCTTCAACAGCTCCATGGCATCTTGGGCTTGACGTTTCTCAAGCAATATTCTGTAATAGAAAACAAAGGGAATGTGTTAGTTAAAATATCACTATGGCAATGGGCAACAATAGTTAATCATAGCAACTATTATAGAGTGCATGGAAAGGTCCTCGCCAAGTGAGGTTACCTTAGTATAACTAGTACACTCTGGACAATTAGTACTGTAGTAGAAGATGACCCTTCTCTGTTCTAACACGGTCACAGCTAGTTGTGAGCTCACACTTCTATGTCCTATAATTTTGATCAGCAATAATGATAAATACATTTTTACTTTGGTAAGTTATATAGGTTTTTTATATGAAGAAACACAAAATAATGAATGAAAACTAAAATTAAATGATACACAAATCAAATGACTGCTGACAGGAATTTTTATCAAGTTTTTTTTTAGCTAACTTATTAATTAATGAGAAATGTTTATGTGAAGTAGAAATATATAAATGATGTAATTATTGATATTCATGCTTTCATAAAAATACTAATATTGAGAATTATTTAATCATAAGTAAATATGGGAACAAAATGTTAGTTATGGAATGAATATTTACCTCCCAGATGCTTCTTTGATGTGTTCCAAGATTATTCTATTGTCCCTATCAGTCACAATGTCTGCCAGACTATCTGGATCCATGTCTGATAAGAGTTCCAAATCTTGGCCTCCAAGGAGTGAGATGTGACACAAGTTGTGTTGTAGACGGCCTACCAGGTTTGCTACCTGTCCTTTGTCTCCCAACGCGACGTCATCAGTTTGATCCAACGATACTTGGCACTTAGGCATATTCGGAGACCATTTTTCATGACCATGTAAAATCATAAGAGATGTATCAGGATCCAAAGTAGAGAAATATTCCTCATCATCTACTTCAGTGCCATCGGACTCTAAGACCACTGTTAAATTTTCCGAAGGCAGCCCTAGCTTTTCTGGCACTTTTGTCAGGAGATCCTCAAGGGAAGATGCCACTATACCTTTCTTTTTGTCACGATTCACATCACAAATTTTATAAGGCCTGTTAATATCGTGCTCCATTGTTTTCTTTATAAACTAAACGATTTTTGTTAAGGGAAAAATTTCTCACTTTGTACAAATTTTATTTTTTACGTTCAGTTTGGTCACAGACTACTCAACAAAAAAATTACGAGTCGGTTTTGGCTTCGTCGTCCGTGAAGTGGGCGATTTGACGTTTAACAAATTATATTGCCAGGGTAGAAATATTCTCATGTATTTTTAATTTTGAGGCTTTATTGTAAGGTATTCATAAAATAAATATTTACTTAAAATATTTTAGAAACTGTCGAGAGTAGTCTGCTTCGTACAATGTTTTTATATCAACGACTGCCTTCTACAAGCTTCTAGATATGACTCCCGGTTTGCCGCCCACTGTGCGGCGCTTTTGATTATACAAATATCTATCAATGTAGTACCTAGGTATCTGGTTAGGGAAGCCGTCTGTAGCCTGCAAAATAATGTATATAAAAGGGTTTAATTTCTGTAGGTTTTAACTTCGATCTGTATTACACCTATTCATAAGGTAAGAATGGGTATACCTAGTGATGGGTTTATGCCAAGGTATTTTGAGCAGAATATCTAAACGCCCAATGTCTGCCCATTTCCGCCTAGTAAAGTAGGTTTATATTAGCTATAAAATTGTTAATCTTTTCGTGTCGACGAGTATTTTGATGCGTAATCTTTTTATAATTTTTACTTTTCTAATCTGATTAGTGTGTAAATTTAGTGTCTAATTGTTATATCTATACATCTATACATATAAATAAAGTAGGAGTGTCTGTTTTTAATATTGAAATAACCGTTTTTTACTACATGCATATGAATATATATACGGTACATACACCAAAATAACATTTTTTACAATTTTTGTCTGTCTGTCTGTTTGTATAGGCTAATCTCTGAAATGGCTGGACCGATTTTGACGGGACTTTTATTGGCAGGTAGCTGATGTAATAAGGAGTAACTTAGGCTACTTTTATTTTAGAAAAATTCTTTTATTTTAGAAAAAAATAGGGTTAAGTGCATTTGGTCTTCTTAACTTCAACTAACTAACTTTTATATATATATTTTTTTAAATGGCGTTTCGCACTATAACATACATTGTTAAGTTCCGACATCCACGCGAACGAAGTCGCGGGCACAGCTAGTAATATATATAATTGTAGAAATTTGTTATTAAAGTAAATAGTACAACCAACAAAAATTTCAATTTTTTCTGGCCCAAAGCGCGGGCTTGGATTGGCCTCTATGAGATCCTCCGCATTACAGAAGATAGGGCAGTTAGCGCATAACAGCAGGTGCTCCATTGTCTGTATAGAGCTAGAGCTATTGAGGGACTTGCAGGCTATCCAGGGAAGATGATGTCCTGGAGGCAGATGTTCCGCTAAGGGTAATCGGATATCCAGCGGGGGGAACTTTTTAGCCCACAGCTCTATTCTAGCTTTAGACGGGTGTTCGTAGATGGCCATGGCGTGTGTGAGGAAGATGCGGCGACTCTTAAGTCGCGGTGGAGGGGGAGAGTCCCCAAAAATGGGGAGTCTGCTGTCTTCCGACTGCTTCAGCCTTTCAACAGCAAATGCGATCTCGTGTGTCACACTAGGTGAAGATTCTGCCAGGAGGTATAATTTTCTTAGCGGCGATGGCTTGACTTGTTGTTGTGTAGAACGGGCAAGTATACTCAACCGCTAAAAAGGCAAGTGCGAGACAGCTAGTTCGCAGGACGTGGGGAGTGGCTGATGGTGAGACGATTTTAGTATGCTACTAACTTTGGATTTGAGCTTACGGCAGTTCTCCTTATAGGTGAGAGTCCTATCCAACGTGACGCCGAGGTACTTAGGATAGTCATTATACGATACATAGGTATGTCAATACCACACCAGGCTATGCAAAGTTTTTTACCAGCCTCTCGGTTACGAAGGTGGAACACGCAGGATTCCGTCTCAGCTGGGTTTAATTATTGTGTAACAAGGGGTATAGGTGCGCGCGAGGTGTGCGCAGATGACGACGACGGCACGATGTTTGTCCGCCCGACACCCCCACTTCACTTTGACGCGTCTCGTTTGGTTGCTGGTTGTTAATCATTACATCATCATCATCATTCTCCTACCCTTATCCTATATTATTTCGGGTCAGCGCAATGTCTTTTTCTTCCATTCATCTCTATCAGACGTCATCTCAGATTTACTTTTTGTATATCATGTCACTTTCCACACAATCCATCCATCTTTTCTTGGGTCTACCTTTTCCTTTGTATCCATCATTAGATAAACATACATATTATAATATTTTTTTTTTAAATGATGAAAAATGTACCGTTTTGTTTATTTTGTTTACATAAACTTAAATTAAGTTATTCAAGCAAAGCGTCTGCGAAACCTTTTTGACATAAAATAGCTTAGATTATTTTTATTTATTAAAAATTTTTTTTTTTTACCAGAAACATTTATTTAATGTAAACAGTATTTTTCTGCCCAGCAATTGGGCGTTTATTTGGGCGTAAATTGGTTTTTGCCCTATTTGCCCAGTTTATGCCCTTTTTTCCCTTTTGGGTTTAAACCCACAGCCAGGCTTTATTTCATGTAAACAAATTTCAGGCAATTTTTTATTTCATGTAAACAAATATTGTGACTCTAGGTGCACAGTTCCAAATAGTAGGTCCTATGAAGAAGAACCGGCAAGAAACTCTAGCGTACCCATCGTTTACGGAGGTATTTACCCATTTCATTAAAATACCCAAATAGTTTCTATAACAGCTCTATTTAACCCGTACACGTATCTCAGATATATAATTGTGTACTTACATAATTTATTAATATAATTTAGCAAAAAAAAAAAAATGTCACCGAATGCGTCTTCTTTTTGCCTATGTCTTTTTTTTTACAAAACAGACTCAAAACAGAAAATACTAATTTAAAAAAAATGAGATGTTTAAATACTGACTGTTTCCCCGCTAGAAGCCACAAAATAAATTATATTAAGTAGGTAGGTATTATGAAACGGCGCAAGACTAATGGAGCTTTTTGGTAGGAGGCGGGCTGAAGATGACAACTAACTGGCTGTAGAAAGCGGTGGATTGAGCATAGACTTAGAATTTCGCTTAACCTTATAATCCGTAATGGTGGCTAAAATGGGCCTGACACTCATGTCACCGCTGGCTCAGTATAAGCCCTAAAATGGGCCGGACCGTCACTTCAACTTATGTCAATCGTCACGATAAATATTTTTGCAAAATTATTGTATACTAAATGGCCGAATCATAATATTGCGTGTGAAACAAAAGATTTTAATAAACAGTTCATGTGTCTAAGTTAGCAAATCTTAACTATTTTATGCCCAAATTACATAGTTTACCTATAAAATATATGAGTGCGCAAATGCGATGACGGCCATTGTGAGTGCCACGGCTACGGTGCTAAAAAACATCAAAAAAGTGGATTTTGAATCACCAAACTCCACAAACTGGGCGTGATAATAACGTCTTATTCATTAGGTTGTTCATATCATCCATAAATTTGATAAATAAAGTAGTGATAACAAAGTTTTTGATGACTGAAGTAAAAAAATCCGCGAGTCATGCGTTAGTTATTTTTTATTTTCACTAGTATTACACATTTTACTGTTAACTTAGATAAATATATATCACAAACTAGTTATAAAATCTATAAAGTTCACGTAAATGTCCATATATCAACGTCAATATCACTTCAAAGGTAAATATTAAAAATTCTTTGTTATCACTACTCAATTCGATTTATAAGGATTTGCCGCCATATTAGATTTTGTCTGCAAGACATTTGAAGAGATGTTCGAAACGATTATTTTAGCCGATTTATTTTCGAATCTGATTCGTAATCGATTAATCAAAATGAGTAATTCTAGAAATCGATACAAAAAAAAATATAATTAATGTTAAAAATATTATATGATAAAATATAAAAGTAATATTCCAGTAGGTACAGTCAGCATCAATAAGATGTATACATTTTATGAAATTCAAAAACGATTTTTAGAGCAAATAGCGATTGATATCTTGACGAATTTTACACAGTATTTGTGAATACATAAAAATACACGGCCATTTAAATTTTATGATTTTAACATTAGTTGTCCAAGAATAAGGATTTGAATTTCGTTACGTGTATACATATTTTTGATGCTTTTAGGCACGAGAAAATTATGTCTCTGAATGAGCATTTTTCTTCCGCATTTTTCAATTTATAACTATTAAATTTAACTCGGTTAGTTTCGGTAAATGTATTTAATTTGTAATAAGGCCTTGTCCTGTCTGGGCAACACGGTGCGGCTAGCGCCGGTGTCGTGCCGCTGCTATAGGAAAAGGTTATGAAATATGTTCGCCAAAAATGCTCGTCCTGAATGTGCATTGAGCACTAACGAGGCTATAACAACACAACGGCCGCGCCGACGAGACGTGTTGCTCGCTTCACGGCTGAGCTAGGACAAGGGGTTGCTGTCCACTACCGTCTATTTTATTTCAGCCAAATTATATTAATATCATTATGTATCCATATTTTTATGTTATTTTGTATATTGTTTTTATTCCGTGATTTAAGCTGGTATTAACCCAAGATGGCGGCTTTTTTTTTTAATTTAATGTTTTATTATTGAATTTAATGAAATTTTTCATGGGTGTAGTTTTTTGGTTTCCGTGGGTTCTGACACTGAAACTGATGATACAAGATGGCGGAAGTGCATTTTCATCGATTTTTTATGGATACGAACGAAAAAAATCCGTAACATGGCCGCCATCTTAATACAAAAGAAATTGACAAACTACACAAAAAAAGTTATGGCCGACGCCTTTGATTTGATTGCCAACCATAAGCAGGTTTAGCTTAGCTAGTATCCATCTTTTAATTCTGACTGTTTTGGAAAAGCCGTCTGTTCCAGCATTTTCCTTTAATTGAACAAATATATAAACTTTTGCTGCTCTCTGTATATTTAATAAAATATAATTCTTTCTTGGGAAATATTGTTTTACAATTAATTATAAATAAATAAAAAAAAAATAAAATTCATTTATTTCAGATAACTTGATCCATACAGTGAGATTTAAATTAAAAACACTAGAATACATAAAAAAATAAATAAAATAAAAATACAAAATAAGATCAAATCAAAAACCAAATCAATCCAAAAAATTACAATTAAAATTAAAATTCATTCAAATTACCCGCCTAATAAAGGATCTCCACATTGGAGAAGAGATTCTGTCTGCTACAGTCTTCAGGATTCCGTTGCTGCTGCCTCGCATTCTGCAGATCAGGGATACAGTTTTCTTACGAATGACGGCATGAAAGCCATCAGTTTGATACATCGCAAACATCCCCGATGCACTACAGAAGCGAGGCAGCCCCAACATCATCCTGAAGACGTTGTTGTACTGGACGCGCAGGACATCCAGCGACCTTTTGGTGTGACTGACCCACAGATTTCCCGTATAAAAGCTTTGACAATATGCTTTAAATAGCGTTACTTTTACTTGTTCAGTGCAGCGGGAGAATCTGCGGACCAGCATGTTACCTCTGACCGCTAAAGCCCTGCGCTCCCTCTCAATGTCCTGATCGTCATCAAGACCTTATTATAAGTGGAGGAAAGATTGAAGAGGATAAATATAAATATTGTAATAAAAATATTCAGATAATTAGACAGAAACACCGAAATTTGGTTGCGAAAAAATTCACTAGAATTTATAGAATTAGAAAAAGAGTATAACCTCTTTTCTGCCAAGCTGTAAGTGAATCGATTAGGATGAATGCAAGATTTGTATTGTTATAACGATTTTAGCTGAATTGGCAGCACTATTTGAGACTTCGTTTTTTGTTCAAATTTCAGTTAATTTCAATCTTGTTTTTTATGTGTTTATGTATGAATAATGGTATAAATGAATCGTTAAATAAAAAGATAATTTGTGCAATTATCCCAAATTATAGTGATTAAGCACATAAGTAGCTTGCTTAGGTAATTTTTTTGAGCTAACCTAAGACCCGTGATATTGCAATAGGTGTACAAATTAACATTTTATAGGCATATCGCAGCCTAATGATGCAGTTTTACCAATACTAACACTAAAATGAATAAATTTACTATAGACATTGGTCTTTAAATCGATTAGGTAACATATTTTTCATGTTTAATAGTGGAATAAAAATTGCGGACAAAATTCAGTAGTTCTTAGAATTCGTGACGTAATTCGCGACAGCTCGTCGAATCAGCGGGTATGTCATGTGTCAAGATCCGTTCGAGCCGAGAGGTTAATTGAGTGTTGTAATTATGAAGCTACTTGAGAGTAGTCTATGTTCACGTTCAGTCATGGACTATTGATTTTGATTCAATCAATGAGATTATAATACAATTTTAGTAACATTTAAGGAAGAAAATTATACTAAAGTTTTAATTTCTTGGCCTTTAGAAAAAAATATTAGAATGCCAACTCGCGATCAGCATCGAGGGCCAGGTACGCAAGGGCGGTCGCGGGGTCACGTTCGGTCACAGCGCGGCGCGACGGGCGAGGATCAATATAGTCTCCCCTACGACTCACCCCCTTAATAGTCTGTACTAGAATGCAATTTGCAACTTACAGCTTACTTATTTCGAACTTTTACATAGAACACGATATTCATAATTTTCTATGTCCCTACAATCATAATCATAATTACGAACTTATTAGATTATGCTAGCTACGTATATGTTGGCCCTAGTAGTAGTACGGTCACAGCCACAGAGTTATATCCACATGAATCCGTATGAGCTCTTACAATATGAGAATTGGTCACCAATTGGTTGTCATATTGTAAGAGCTCATACGACATGACCAATGGAACGGTGGAAAAATTGGCAATTCACCTAGGTTCTTGTAACGAGGCTGAATGCACAGTCAGTGGCGTATTTTAAAATTTAGCGCCCTGGGCCTGTAAGGTTTGCCGCCCCATAAATTGAACAAGTCTCCCGCCGCCGCCAGCGCTGCACCGCGCCCTACTTGCTTTCGCCTATGAATATGAACGAAAACGACACGAGCAACGTCAAAACAACCCGACTAGTCCCGAGTCGCGATGGAGTCCGACGGACACGCCGCCGCCCCGCCGCGGCCGCCCGCCGTTCAGGCATAAGATAGCCTCGCGTCTTGATGTTTATCAAACTTACAACCAAATGAGTTTCAATTTTTCTTAATTAGGTAGTCATTTTTTAAATTTCTTGGTGCGGCTTGCGCCGCCCCTCGCAGCTTGCCGCCCCGGGCCATGGCCCTTTTGGCCTAAGGGTAAATACGCCCCTGTGCACAGTTATCAAATATGTAGATATATATCATCACTTAAAGAAGCCCTTTCTGTACACCCCCATTCTATTACTCGTGACTCAGTGGAGTGTTACCTACCTATTCACAATACAGCTTTTCTTTACGATTTTGTCGTGGTTAATGGTTTTGTCCACCTTTCGCTCTGGTCTTATTGGAATATGTAAAAATCCTTTACTAATATCTATCTGTCTCTAGGTTTAAAAGTCAGTTTGGACTAGGTTTTAACAACGTGAGAATAACTGAGTATCTATATTCAAATTCATTTATGTTATACAGTATTATAAAAATTACGATACGAAGGTGTTAACTTTTTCGTATCTAAAGGCAAATGATTCACTATGTAACGCAGGTAAACAAAAAGTAAATACCTAGTCTAGTATTTGATACTCGCTCCAAATTGATACACTTAAGCAGATGCCTAGGTGTATTTGGAGTAGTTGTCGGATGAAAACCAAACTAACAAAAATTTTAAGTGACGCTGTATTCAAAAATTGGATTATCTGGACAAACACTGGTGACTCGATGGAGATGTAGATTATTGGGGCTGCACAACTTTTTAATTCAGCGCAGTTCAGTTTTCGCGCTAAATACATTTACCATGTAAAAACATCACTATCTACTACAGTTACACTACAGCTTGTAAGTTGACTAGATCGCTACGTTCTTACAGAATACTAGAGTAAGTAATGCACCATCCGGCTAAAGAAGTGTCCGTATGTATTATAAAAACCAAATTAGACCTCCCGAATTTGATTTACATAATTCATGATAGTTTTTCTGTTTTTCTGCCTAACACTGTTTATATAGAGTCTGTATGGTCCACTCGTTTTAGTAGAAATCAAGTTTTCCCTCGCCTAGGTAAATATAATTTGGTTAACACAAAATTATGTATTGTTTTTTTCTGTACCTAGAGTGCTTAGTGATCTAAATATTTTCCGCGCAGTGGACATATAAAATGTAGATAGGTCCTAATAATAATTATCCAAATAATTTTTCTACGGTTTACGACAACAGACTAGGGATTTCCTCCGGTAGGTAATTTGACTCCACTAAACGAGTATTCCTAAAATCCTGAACGCTAAGTCGGTTTAGCATTGAAAAGAGGTAGATTCATCCAATTTCTACAAAGCCCGGAGGCCAAATTCCAAGATTGTGCCAACAAAATAAATAAGATCGAAATATTGGAAAAGCACTGCCTGGTTTTGCAGGGCACAGTTTCATATACTCTAACATAAAAGTATAGACATTATTTTTATTCTTTATATTCGATACAGTGGGAGAGTAAAGTGGAAAGCAAAATTTCTGTAGTTATTTCAGAACAAAGTCAGCAACAAGTGGGTAGTATTAACATCTGCATTATTAAAGAGCGGGAGTGTACTAGTCCACAACAACGACGCATCTGCAATGCTAAAATAAACATAGCCCGCGGGACCGCAGTACAGGTGTACTCACAATATTTGTAATCCTTTCTATTTCAATTTTTCAACTTTTACAAATTGTTCCATTAGGTAGAGTAAAATATATTGCTATAGTTAGCTTTTATATTCAAGCCAGAGGTTATTAGCTGAGGTGCAAAATTTTAGACCAATCTGAAATTTGAATTTGCCGTGGGGTGGGTGGCTGCTCTAAGTGCTGAGGTCGGCATGGAAACAATCTGGATTATAAATTATCCAGATTGTTTCCATAACTAATTTAAGAACTGTAAAAGTACTTTCATGTCTGGTTTGGTTCCCGAAGACAATTCTAATTTCAATCGAATTTCAATCTTTTTAGCTCAGTAATTATTCGCTATATCTCATAAAATTTAATAAATGAATGACATTACTCCATTACAGCCATACTTTGGAGAGTTCCTGAAAATCTATCAATGTTTATTTTATATTTATTGATTTTATTATTAGACATAGCTACCAGATATATGTATATTAATAGAATTAATTTATTTTACATAGATACAAATAAAATATGTTACAGATATTTTTATGGATCTACTATTCATGTTACCATGTTACAGACTAAGTTACAGAGAGCGAGGTCAAGCTCAAAGTTAAATCTGTCTTCATCTTCACGTAAATAACTTCGTTACTGCTTCGAAGTTTCGTAGATCGATCAAGATCTAATAATTTGTTCCTAGTTCTATCTATAGCGAATCAGTCACCTACCAATACTCTATGTATAAATAAACGTTTTTATTTCGGAATTCCGTTAGAATTTCAATTCGCCAAATGGAATGGTCGATAATTTATGTAAGGAGCACCCGGGCAAAAGCTAAATTCATAAACATTAGGTGAGTAGCTATCTACATTTACATTGATGAAAATCATCAATCTTTCCAACTAAGCCTAACCTAGAGGGGTGCCGGGAACAGGCTCGTGATGAAACCTGTAATCGTGTGGCGCACCCTGAGCAGTCAGCCTCGATATCATCTATGCTGACCGGGTAATCTTTCCATTACGTCATGAGAGATTCCCATGTAGTAGTTTGTGCCGACACGATGGAAAAAGACTAACCTAGTGTCAACAACTGATTTATGTAGGAGTTGTTAGGAGATGTCTCCTACCACATTACATACCAAGATGTTAAAGATTTTGTATATGCTTACAATGTGTTCTTTATTATTCAAGTATTTTGAATTTAGTTTCATTAAAATTTATCAAACATTGTACCTAGAATTATAAGTACCTACACCAAGACTAAGCAAACCATATTCAATATTCTAGAGTAATATTAAAACATAATGTACATAAATCCACATAAGAGACACTATATGCAGTCAGGCTAGAACTTTTGCCGGAGTCATATTTTTCAATGACAGTGTTACGTAGCTATAGGTAGGCGGGAGGGTGGGGGGTGGTCTCGGCGGTGTACTGTAAAGTCTCGTCGACACGGTACCTGCATCAACGGAACATCACAGCAGTGATGTCCGGATGTTGTAATTTCAAACTGGAAACTTTGACGTACAAGTGTGACGCAAACATTTTGTTGACTAACCGCTTTTCATATGCGCAGTGTTGTTCGATAGTAGATACAACTGTACATGACGCCAATTTTGTAAACATTAACCATTATATAATATTGGAATCGATTTATTTTTCACTGAATTATTCTTATCCACGGTATCCATAAAATTTCGTTGTATACAAGATCACGTTACGCAAAAAACATGAATATTTTATCTTTGATTTTTATTGGTTACGCCCATAGACTTAGAATTCGCCATACGTTATGCTGTCGAAATGTTACGTTTAAAAGAAAATAGTCAGAGGCGAATAACAAAAAGGATTTATAGCGCCAAAGTAACTGGAAGTTCTCGGAGAGGACGCCCTAGAATGTCATTCACTGACCTTATTTTGTCCTTCAAAAAGGTTAGTGTGCATAGTATTTGCAAGCGACGCGAATTTTTAAGATAAATACCTGGTTTTACAAGTGAGGAGAAGTGAAAGGTCGGAAAAGGAAAGTATAATAAGTAAGCATGATGGGGTTGGCGTATCCTTGTGGATAAAAACCCTAAACTAAATAAAGACGACAAATAAAATAAAATAAGTAATGACAGTAAACAGTAATTTCGCGTGTATGAAATATTAGTATGGCCGTCAAATTGTGTCAAAATGGATCAAATTGTGACAATACCACATTGTTACCTACATACATATCATCAGATCGGTGGTTCCCGATGGGTTAAGCAGAAATGTATCTACTGTACGAGTATACCCACATTTCGCTAATGTCGTTATTTAGTCACATGTACAAGGGCGGTTTAATAAATCCATGACTTTATGACAAAAGAACACTTATTTCCGGTAAATTTTGTTTAATTTTTCTTCGTTTTCTTTCTCGATACACTGAGTCTAACAATGTTCCAACCTCCTCAACCCATCAAAAAATATTTTTCAGGATTTTCATCAAACGAGGAGGGGGTAGGTTCTCCTTGTTTGATGAAAATCTTTGCCTACGAAGCAATTTTTTCATGTTTGAGAAGAGGAAGATGTCACAAGAGGCTAAATCTGGCGAATAAAGAGGGTATGGCAATAGTTGAAAAGTCTTTTGCTACCCCAGGAGGGTACCAACTGCGCTAGCGTTGGAGAATCCCTCTCTGGACGTCCGCGTCCAGGACACAACGCACCTAAACGTGGACGCCCAGGCCGCCCCTCGTACTCTGGGGGGGGCAAAACTGCGCTCGACAATACCCGAGGCAAGAGCAGAAACACCTTGGCATCCCCTGCCACGCTGGCCGTGGACTTCTGCAACATCAGGGGATTACACACTAATCTGAATGCTGTTCACCACCACCTCGAGACAGCAAAGCCGGCCTTGCTCTTCTTGACTGAGACGCAGATATCGTCTCCAACGGACACATCCTACCTCACCTACCCTGGGTACGGACTTGAACACTCCTTTTTGTCCAAGGCCGGAGTGTGCGTGTACGTCAGAGACGATATCAGTTCTCGTCACCTCAGAAATCTTGAAGGTAGGGACCTCTCCACCTTATGGCTCCGTATAGATAGCAACGACCATCCCCGCGTCTATGCTTGCCTTTACAGGTCCCATAGCGGTGATACCGAAACTGACCGACTCATTGAGCACATCCAAATGGCTTCGGACTTTGTGCAGCAGCAGATCCCGTCAGCAGAGATCGTCTTACTTGGCGATTTTAACGCCCACCATGCCGACTGGCTCGGTTCCAGTAAGACTGATCATGCGGGGAGATCTGTTCACGACTTCGCCTTGGCATATGGCTTGACACAACTGGTTACCACGCCTACGCGTATCCCAGATGTGGTGAGTCAGAAGCCTTCACTGTTGGACCTTCTGCTGACTTCTCATCCGGACGGTTACCATGTATCCGTAGGCGCCCCACTTGGTTCCTCGGACCATTGCCTTGTCCGGAGTACGGTGCCTCTCACGTGCTCGCTGCGATCGCGAGTTGCACGCAGCCGCCGTGTGTGGCACTACAAGACAGCAGATTGGGATGGGATGCGGTCGTTTTTTGCGTCCTACCCTTGGAGACAGGTATGCTTCTCGCCGGATGTTCCCAACGCCGCTGCTGATTCTGTTGCTGATGTGGTACTGCAGGGTATGGAGCTTTTCATTCCATCCTCTGTGGTCCCCTTTAGTGGCAAATTTCGGCCTTGGTTTGATTCATCTTCCAAAAAGGCTTCTCGCAGGAAGCAGGAAGCTTATCAAGCCTGGGCTGATGCGGTGGCGTCACGGGATGAAAATACCAGCGCATTAAAAAAGGAGTATAACTTTGCCTCCAGGTCCTTCAAAAGGGACATTGCAAGGGCCAAGTCGAAGCACATCGGTAGAATTGGCGAGAGGCTTGAGCGCCTTCCTTCGGGAACTCGTGCGTTCTGGTCACTTGCCAAAGCTATCGAAGGGAATTTCTGTAAGCCATCCTTTCCACCTCTACACATGGGAAATGATTCGTTGGCCCACGACGCAAAGGAGAAAGCCGATCTTCTGGGCAAACTCTTTGCGTCCAACTCGACCTTGGATGACGGGGGACAAGAGCCGCCTACCATACCGCGGTTCGAGGGCTGTATGCCGGATATCCGGTTCCACCAACGCTCAGTGCGTTTAGCCCTTCTATCCCTTGATATCCATAAGTCGAGTGGGCCTGATGGAATCCCTTCTATTGTGTTGAAGATGTGCGCTCCAGAGTTGGCACCAGTTTTAACACGTCTTTTTCGGCTCTCTTACTCTTCTGGCGTAGTCCCGACATCATGGAAGACAGCATTGGTCCACCCGATCCCTAAAAAAGGCGACCGCTCAAATCCGTCCAACTACAGACCAATAGCCATAACCTCCCTTTTCTCGAAGATAATGGAGTCCATTATCAACTGCCAGCTCCTTCGGTTCTTAGAAGATCATCAGCTGCTTAGTGACCAGCAGTACGGCTTTCGTAAGGGTCGGTCAGCTGGTGATCTTCTAGTATACCTGACACATCGTTGGGCACAGGCGATCGAGACTAAGGGGGAAGCCTTGGCGGTCAGTTTGGACATAGCGAAGGCCTTCGATCGGGTCTGGCACAAAGCGCTTCTTTCAAAACTCCCCTCTTATGGGCTTCCCGAGAAACTATGCGAATGGGTCACCAGCTTTCTTGCAGACAGAAGCATAAAGGTCGTAGTCGACGGTGAATGCTCTGACTCCATGTTTGTAAATGCTGGTGTCCCTCAAGGCTGTGTGCTATCGCCTACTCTGTTCCTCCTCCATATCAATGACATGTTGCAAATCAGCGGCACTCATTGTTATGCGGATGACAGCACAGGCGATGCTTTCTATACCGGCCGCGCTAACATTTCTCGGGAAAACGTCATCGAGAGCCGAAACAAACTTGTGTCTGAAATTGAGACCTCTTTGGAGAAAGTCTCAAATTGGGGTAGACTTAATTTGGTCCAATTTAACCCCACAAAGACACAAGTTTGCGTATTCACCGCAAAAAAACTACCGTTGGTCGTATCTCCTCGTTTTGAAAGCACCCCCTTAACCACGTCAGCCAATATTGGAATACTTGGTGTCGACATATCGAGCGAAGTCCAGTTCCGCGGCCATTTAGAGGGTAAGGCTAAGTTAGCCTCGAAGAAGCTTGGCGTGCTCAATAGATCGAGACGGTATTTCACTCCGACCCACCGCCTACTACTTTACAAGGCGCAGGTCCGACCCCATATGGAATACTGTTCTCATCTCTGGGCAGGGGCACCCCAGTACCAGCTTCTCCCTCTGGACCGGATCCAACGGAGAGCAATTCGAATCGTCGACAGCCAAGATATTTCAAACAGGCTTGACCCCTTGGCGCTGCGTAGAGATGTGGCCTCTCTATGCATCTTTTATCGCCTATACTATGGGGAGTGCTCCGAGGAATTGTTCGGACTGATCCCTGCCGCCTCTTTCCGCCATCGTTCTACGCGACAGCAGTTCCATCACCATCATTTAGATCGTTGGCAGTCCACAACTGTGCGTTTCTCTAGAAACTTTCTGCCTCGCACAACAAAACTGTGGAATGAACTGTCGCCTGCGGTATTTCCGGACCAATACGACCTTCAAACCTTCAAGAAAAGAGCGTACTCCTTTTTAAAAGGCCGGCAACGCACTTGTGACTCCTCCGGTGTTGCGGGTGTCCATGGGCGACGTTAATCGCTTACCATCAGGCGATCCGTCTGCTCGTTTGCCGCCTATGACATAAAAAAAAAAAAAAAAAAAAAAAAAAAAGTTCGTAACGTAATTCGACAAGTTTTGAAGTCGCGATTGCAGACGAGTGACCCGCAGCATTATCCTGATGAAACATTTTCTTTTTACTAACTGAGGTCGTTTCTTCACCAACTCGTTATTGAATTTGTCTAGCAATGCTGTATGGTAAGATCCGTTTATTGTCTTGCTTTTCTCCACAAAATCGATGGAAGCCCCTTGGCTGTCCCAAAAGACTGATCTATCACTTTACCAGCCGAACAAATAGATTTTTTCTTCTTTGGGGCACGTTCCCCGGTAAAAATCCACTGATTTGACTGTAGCTTAATCTCTACGCGTAATGGTGGACTCATGTTTCGTCAACGGTTACGTACCGATGCAAAAATTCATTTGGATTGCGATTATATGTACATGGCAAACCTTTCCTTGTTTATTAGTAAACGCGGCATCCATCTTGCAGATAGATTTTTCATGCCCAGAATATCGTGCAAAATATGAAAAACTCGTTCAGTCGAGATGGGGACAGCATCAGGTGCCTCGCGTATCTTCACTCGACGGCTTGCCAAAACAATATCGTGGATTTTATTAACTATACTCTCACTGTTGACTTCCATCGGCCTTCCTAGGCACTCGGCGTCATTGGTGGTACTAGTTCACAACGAAATTCAGTGAACCACTTAAGTGCCATTCCATGAGACGCCGCAGAATTCCCGTAGTATTTTGTAATTTGTCTTCGGTTTCCTTTCTTGGTTTTCTCCATTTTCAAAGACAACTTAGAAGTGGCCTAACTTTTTTGTTTCTAAAAGGTTTATTTTCGCGCCAAATTTAAAAATAGAATAGCATTAGCTTCATAAGGAGTTCCTAATTATGAAAGAAAAATAAATTATGATAAAAGATTTTATTCAGCCTTAAAGTCATGGATTTATCAAACCGCCCTAGTAATATGGGACGAGCCTATTGCTATCTACCAGGCTCAATAACAAATTTCGAGATACTATTAAGAATTTTCTGAGAGGAAAAACCAGTACCACTTTTGGATGACCCGCAGCCTAATTACCGTTGTAGCAATCACTTTGCGACAGGCGTAGATCACGCGATAGCTTCCATCAAACGTCATTTTTGTGTCATATATTGACTGAAAACAGTGAGACTGCTGTCACGTGGCTGTCGCTTTTTTACGTAATTATTGCCGGTGAGCAAACCCAGATCCAAACTTCGAATCCTCATGCTCAGCACCTGGGTTATAACTACTAGACCTATTAGTGTTTCTACCTGAATATTGACTCCGTAATTTCTTTTTATGTTGTATGCGTCATTTTTGTCATAGTTTTTGGAATTGGTAACGACTCGCAGGCCTTATTTCCTTTGTTTATCCAATATTTTAAGATAGATAAGATTAATTCAAGAAAAATTACATCAGACAGGTTTAGCTGTGATCCGAAATGAATATTAATCAATAAAAAAATCACATTATCACGTTTTCTGTATTTCTACTGTACGCTACCTTCTACATGAATGAATGGGATAAGAGAACTGTACGAGTGTCACAACTGAACTTATAAATAATCTCTCCTTATTTGTTAGTCTTTTTGTGAACTGAATTCTAAAACGGAAAGTCTACTTCACATTTTTTGTATAACACCGTTGAATTGAAGCTACAAGTATCTTTTGTGTGCACTAGCCTTTGGCTGCAGCCCACATGACCTTTGCAGTTCGGTATTCAGGTCGAGGTCGCACATCTGACCCCAGGTTCCCACGGGCACATTACAGCTGCCACCAAAGTGGCACAATTTGTGCCTGGCTCCCACAAAAGTAATTGGATCGGAAACCGATATGAACTGAATTAAGTAGATAAATTGAGATTAATATAAACAGCAATAGCTCTCACTAGCATTAATATATTAGTAGCGAAGTTAACAAATGTAGGTAGTGATGCTGTTTAGCAAATTTCGAAATAGGTTAGCGTGAGACGTTTAACAGTCATTAATCTTTGTTATACGTGCTTGTGGTGGTCTAGGTGCCTACTATACTAAACCTATATATGCAAAGATTACTTTACAAGACATGTAGTAAATTGTTGTTTTCGAAACTTTAACGATTTTAGACGTGACTTTAATCCATCGTTATCATTGTTACCCGACGATTAGAACGTTTTATATATCAAATTTGGATGATGTTGAGCGTGAGGTTCTGGGTTCTATTCCCGGGTCGGTCAAAGTGTTATTGGGTTTTTCTGTATTAAAATTCTTAGTAGCAGTACGGACTCTGGAACTGTGCCCGGTAGATGGCAATAGGCTCGTCCCCTATTACATGGGACTCAATAAGAGCATCGGCGAAAAGTGGGTGTACAATAGTACACCTGTGCCTAATCCTTCGGGGAGTGTAGGCGTGATACTACTTTATGTTTTTTTTATTTAATAAAAAAACAGCCCAATTTCGTAAAAAGGCGACAGCCGCGCGATAGCAGCCTCACTGCTGTCAGCTAATATATGACACAAAAATGACGTCCGACAGTAGCTATCGCACGATCTTCGCCTGTCGCAAACTGATTGGTACATCGGTAATAAGGCTGCCGGAATAACTATCTGTAGGCCATATAAATAATGTTTCTTGTTCCTTGCGGGGTTCGAATCCGCGACAGGTAGTGCAGAAAGCCAATGGCTTGAACACTATGCTAATCGTGTCGTCGAATATGTTCCTCATTCACGCTGTATAAAGAAATGCACGAGTCCCAATTAAAATCATAAGCTTACTGGTGTAGTTTACCCCAGAAACTGTTTTTAATTGCCAACACAATATTCTTATGTATATGATAAAAAAATGCTGATCCCTACTTATGTTCTGATTAAATAATTAAAGTGTACCAAAGTGGGTCAACAAGCTACGAGTCGGTGAAGCGATAAGTTGGCCGATGCTGCGCTTTCGAAAACTTCAGCGAGGCTTCGGGAAAATCGTATAAGTAGATCTACTTGGCGTTATGATGTTGATGCAAAAGTTTTCCTATGTTCGTGTATCTACACTTGCCTAATATAGACAGTCACAATGTTAAAACTAGCGCGGTGTAAAGTTTTCTCGAGTAATATTTCTGATAGAAATTCCAAGATCTGTGTTTCAATGTCTGTATCAATAACATCTATTCGTTAGTGATAAGCTTATGATAAAGTTCCTGAAAGACTTTCATTCCGTCATTTAACAGGGATATATGATGTCACACACGAAATAGAGCAGAAATGCGAAGTCTGAGGAACAATGAGTACGAAAGCATCTGGTGTAATGGGTCTTCATAAATTATATTGCTAGAAGACTCTTGGTTAGACTGCGAAGGAAGAGATACTAAAACAAGAATCAGGTAAAATTCTGCATAAATTAGAATGAGTTCTCAACTGATCCACGTCTCTTCGACGAATAGCTCCTCAGGAATCTGTTCACTTGACGAAGATAATTCATTTGATTTGTGTATATAATATAGATTTGGGATAAATCTATAACTGTTGTGAAATGCACGTAATCATTTATCATTTGACACAGAAGCTACGGCGCTTCGTGTTTGACTTGCCGTCTGTTTGGTCATGAACCGTGCATAACTGTAACATTTAAACTTAATTACGTGCATTCATTGCTGTTAACATTTTGAATTAGAACAAATGAATTAAGAAATTATGGTAAAAACGGCCGTGTTTTTTATTTTTTTACTAGCCTTATTTTTGGTTGGCGTCATTTTGACCGGTCTTTAAAAGCTTCATTTTCAAAGTACAACATGGAAAAATACTAAACTATACGTTAATGTGTTTTGCAGTATCGATTATACAATATAATTATAGAATGAGCGTATTCAATACAATTAAAAAAAAAGTATATCAAAATGCGGTGTCAAAAAGTAAATATAATCTAAAATGTTTTTACTTATTAGTGATACGTTCTATTTAGGTTAGATACGCACTGATAGTAATTGGTGATAATAGTCCTATTACCAGCTTTTCAGATTTGGCAGGTAAAGTTATTAGTGGTTGCTTTCAACTGAAATTTCCAATAATTTAATAGAAAATTCCACGGACATAATAACACATTATCATATTAGTTTTGTAAGTAGGTACTTTATGTAAACATAGAACGTCTGTAGTCAGACTTGTTAAATAGGCTGGTATCTTATGCTATGAACAATTAGGTAGGTACTACGTCGTAGTCATCATGCTACGTAGGTGTATTTTGTAACCGCAGCAGAAGTTTGCGCCTATAAATTTGCCACCTAACTTTTTATCCAATACAAGAATTTATGATTATATGATAGAGTCAATTGTTACTTTTATTTATTTTAATAGAAAGTTCATACTCGACCATAAAGTTATTTTTATACATTAATTGAGTAAATATCACTTATGAAAGATTTTTTTATCTCGGTTATATAAAATACACTGTGTAATACAACATTGTTTGTGGAATATCTGAATAATGTGACCTTTCGTTTTATTTAATTTTTCTTTTTAGTTAGGAATTTATTTTGTATAGGATATAAATAAAACAACATTTTTTTATTTTATTTATTAAAAAGACATATTATACAAAATTATCTCACACGCGATAAAACTATAATTAATCTAGATAGTAACGAATCGTGTCTGTATGCCGCACTTAAATGCACTTCAAAAATGCAGCAAGCAGGTAGTGATAATGTATTCATGTCACTCCACGTACCAGCTGCATTTTTAACATAATACGAACACACACACACACACCTGAAGCAAGTATTTGCAAACATAAATGATGTAATGGAATATCTATTATGCAACGCCAACGAGTTATCAGGAAGGCATATGATAATTGTAATTCATGATACGAGCTAATGATGATATAACACATGGGAACATTTATTCAGAATACTGTACACGACGAGTAATAACACAACAGCTTGTCTACGCTTCTGAATATACACAGAGTTTTCGTGTATATTTACAAGTATAGAATAACATTGTGCGTCATTTAAACTAATTTTGTTTTCAGTTCATACATACAAATGTATATATGTACAAGAATGTAGAGAATATAACCATAATAAGTTATGATTATTTTAATTTTCGTAATGTCCGAACATAAATAGTTTAGATAATGCACATTCTGTCTAATTTAACTATTTAATTATTATCTTAGCCTGAATGATGGAAAACCACACATTAAATGCGAAAATGGATCAGCAACATACGCTACTGACAGATTTGATCGAGTGCCAACAAATAATTGGGTCAAGCTGACCTGACTACTAAGATGTAGTCACTTATCTACTCATCAAGTTTAAAAATACAATGACACTTTTGCAGAAATATTCATATTACAACTTGCATTTTCATAAAGGTAGCTTTATATGAAACGAATGGCTCAGGCCATTTCATTTTACGAGTGACTGTTGCTCTGTAAGTGGAAACTACTAGATACTTACTTTTAGGGTATCTTATTTATTCAAAAGATGAGATGAAGACAGAGATAATAATGAAGCGGTAGCACGGATCGTTTGTTAATTACGAAGTGTCACCAACAGTCACAATGCTTGGATGACATTTAGATTACTACGACAAAGGCTTCTTATTTTGACGCGAACGGGTTGTTTGTGATATTTGATTTATTTATTAGTGTCCTTGGGTAGAACAGTATTTTTCAGGAGCAAAGAGCTTCTATAAACGTGTTTAAGTGGATTGAATCTCGCCAGAATCGGTAAAACAACTAACTTATATGCTTACGTAAGTCAAGTGCACTGCATGTGAGTTTCATTTGGCACACGCCGACTACGTTGCTCACGTATTATGTAGATTCTAATTGTTTATTGCCCTGAGATAGCGAGTATGCCAGCTTCTTCACTAGGTACACGTTTATATTTAGTACATTTTGTTGATCGAAATCGAAATAGTCAATTTGTATGAATCTTTTGACGATTTGATCAGAGTTGTTGTACTTTTCAGTAAGATCATCCGGCGAAATATTTACCTATCTGTGAAATTATTCGTTCAGAAACAAGGTCGATATCAAAAGTGAGTTCGTATTTTCATAGTAGGTGCGATGAATACCGTCGGTTATACTTCGTATTTCACGTTTGACCTTTATACCGGGTAAATTAAAAATTGCTGTATAACAGGTCGTGTTGCAAAATGTGGGATCAGTGAAACATAAACCAAGGTATTCATTAGATGGTACAGATTGAGCAGGTTTCCGTTTAATCAGTGTATAGGCCTTCGTACAGGGAGCGAGGCATGTGTTCAGCCAGTAAGGACTTAAGTTTCTCCCTGGGGGAGACGGGGGTGTAGCGAGGGAGCGGGAACGTGCGTGTTACTCCATCACTCAGCGCACGTGTCACGGCGGTCAGGTCGGCGTCCTGGCGGAAATAATACAACTCATTAGTTATCATACTCGTGTTACCGCAGATGTGATCGAACTACTAATGAAGCATAAAAGCGATACGCAAAAAAGTGGATTCTCATCGCCTGGTTTTATTTATTGTTGCTATACCGTAAATGAGTTTAGTTACACGCGAAAGTAATTTACATTAATTTCGTTTTCCTTACTTCGCATATAAAATTAACTTTGTTGATCTTTAAAAGAGAAGCGTTCCGTCCAATTATTTAATAGGAAACGTTTACTTCACGAATAATGTAATGAATAATTTATGTTAAGGTCAAGTTTCACCTCATACTTGGGCGTACTATACATTTACAGAAATCAATTAGCAAGAAAACCCTTTCTTTCTTATAAAGACAGTTATATTATTATCTATATATATATACCTATCTGATTTTTAAAATAAAACTCTTTTAAATAATCAATGCTTTTGAGATTGAATGAGATTATGTATGTATTGTAGAGGTTTTATATATCAGGATACAGTCTTTGGTACAAAGACTGGTCACCGATGAAAAATAATAAAGTATTTGAAGGAACATCAATATTATATAATAGAGTGATGGACGTTGAATTGAAACAATAGAAATTGTATATTGGAACTCGTAGCAGACATTACAATATTTAAATATTCTAACAGCAGTTTGATTCCTGGTCCCCCATAGTATCTATGTAGAATCATATAGGACATCCGTATTTTCAATTTGGAATTCATTTAGGTATATTAAAGATCATCATCATCATCAGCCAGACGACGTTCACTGCTGAACGAAGGCCTCCCTCAAGGGGGGGTTTGCCATAATCCCCACGCTTGGCAGGCGGTTTGGGGATCGCAGTGGCTCACCGATTAGTGAGAGGACGCTGCTGCCCGTCCTCCGGTGTCTGGCCGCAGTTTTAAGACGTACCCGGGTATATTAAAGATACTGTTACATTAGTATAGGGACGTCAAATATTCGTGATAAGACTTCTGGTCGCCGCTGTTTGAGAACTATATGTAAGAGGTTATATGAAGGAAGTTGTTTCTGCCATTTAATTATTCGTTTGATATAATAATCGTAATTACAGGATTTTTCATTGCCACACCCGCAGTAAATGATAGTCTCAACATCTGTTATTTATTGATTGCATTTAACACTTTGAATATTATAATATACAGGGTGGAAATGATAAGTGCGAAGAGGCGAGTTTTAACTTAGTTTATGAGACGATAAACATTTTTATATTGGTTGACTTACGATGCCTATAACAGTCGTTACGAGCAGTCAACAGTGCGAAAAGTCTTAGTTTTATTATAATATAATAAAAAATACCTTAAATCGGAACGTTAAGCCTTAGGGTATTGGAATCTTCTAATCATTGGTTTTTTAATAAAGTAGGTGCTGATATTGAGCCAAAAACTTTTAAGGAAAGGCCAGGCAGTTGATAATTTTATTTAGCACTATATCGATAAAACTATGTACATTTTTCATATCTCATCCAAAAAGTACGTAATTAAAAAAAAAAAAAACGCCTCGTAACACTTACTATTCCGCCCTGTATCAAATACTTATAGGTACTGTATATATGGATAAATCGGAATAAATTCTGAGGTTAGGGTTGGGCGAAGGTATTTCTATTTCATTATTCGTTGAAGGACAGAAGAACGGGTTGCCAAAAACAAGTGAAGTGAATTGAAACATTTTTTCACACGAATTTCATAGCAAGGTCTTTTGTTTCTGAATAATAGATTTTTCTTCAGGAAACTTATACCACTATTTTGGGCTGTGGAGTTACCTACCTATTGGTATTAATTTTATTCTCACTTATATTTATAACATAACCTAGAATCACGCCTGTATTCGCCGAAGGGTTAGGCAGAGGTGTATTATTTTACACCCGCATTTCTCCGATTCCGTTATTGAGTCCCAATTTTTAGGAGGTAAGCCTATTGCCGTCTACCGGACACAGTTCCAGACTCCGTGCTACTGAGAATTTCTATACCTAAAAACGCAATGACGCTTTGCCCCACCCGGGGATCAAACCCAAGAACTCACGCTCACCAGTCGCGATTGCCACTATTAAACCAATGAGGCAGTCCTTCTATTTATATATTTAATGAAAACGTATTTTCCAATTAGCATGCATTGATTATAATCAAACTATAAGAGAAGGTAAAATGAGAATCAGTATTTGATTCTTTAGTGCGTCGTAAAACGATATCATGTAAACCCATGCTGTGTTTATACAATACGTACAATTTGAGAGTGTAATATTATAGCAACGAAGTGTATCTAAGAATACAAGTAAAGCTATCAATGCGGAGAAATTAAGCGTAGTCACGTTTTTGTTACTTACAGCACTTTTGGTGTATTTTTCGAGGCTTCGCAGGGCTGTTTCGAAGTAGTCTTCACCGTATGCGCCTTTTTGTTCGTCGCTAAGTCTCTTCCACATATCGCGGGCTTGTTCCAAAAGTTTCTCCTCGGAAAGCCACGCGCTGCCAGTAGTGTATTCGCCAGCCGCTACTACCACCTGGTAACGGTCGAAGTTACATTTAGTTACGAAGATTTTACATTATACAAGGTGAGTATTACTATAAAACAATTCATGATGATTAGTATCAATTATTCATTTGCTATGGACGTATCCATATAAAAATAAGTAGGTAGATACTATTTTTTCAGCAAACAGATCTGTATAAATTGGGCTGATATTTTAATAACACAGGTATAAATGAATACCGATAATATTATTGATATTGACCCTGTACTAATATAATATTGAAGCTTTACCAATAGATTGGATCGAGTTAACATCCTGTTATTACACGAGGCCTATACAGGTTGTGCCAAACAAGGTTACAGGTAAGGGCGGATCCAGGAGGGGGGTCATTGGGGTCATGACCCCCCCCCCTGGGCTGGGTTTAGGTCGAACACTGATAATTTTTCTAATCGCATTGATAAATTTAATAAAATAAATACTTGGTACGAAAAATAATATTTCATTTTAATTAGATTTATTATTGTAATCTAATGTCTGTCCTGATTAAACTTCAACTATGTGACCCTGACTTGAAAGCTGGATCCGTCCTTGGTTACAGGAAGTTCTTTTACGCTAAAAATACAGCTGTGTGTGCGTGTGTATTCTACATAAGTTCGATTTTAGCATGAACGTGTGAGTTACGTTCACATCCATAAAGACATTAATTTTGATGGTTTGTGTTAATGAATATATGTACAAATATACGTACATGCGAATAAATTGGACACGCGGCCAATTTAATTGTTGCCACATTGGCATCCGATCAATATCTGTTTGTTTACCTATATTTACGCTTGACGGACAGTTTGTGTATACAAGAACTTGTGGCAGATACATGTAGAACGTGCAGGAGTTAGTAATGTGAAGATAACAGCTGAAACCACCTGCATCGTCTACGTCGATATCTGACGCCCAAATAAAATGAAGAAACACGTTTTACGATTAATATACATCGTGACATCACTTCACTTTAGTATTCTGGGCTTTATAATGAATAAATAAGCATGCGCAAATTGATAATAATTCATTTCATTACATGTCAGATATTAATGAATGCAAGTTTCGTTCTCTCGTCTGTATGCGTGGGTTTTCGAGGTAATTGACTTTATTTTATATACCTACTCAGACATGTTCAAATATTATACATAAACGATTTATTTAAAACCATATAAAAATAAACGTAGGCTACGTCATTCATTTTGTATTTACATACATACATACTACATGTTTAGAATAACTCCAGTGGTGAATCAGTAATCGTAGGTATAAAAATATTGCACTTGACGTCACTAGAAGTTTATTTGGTACATACGTCAAACACTCGGATTTTTATTTAGGTGTATTTGCAGGAGTACTGTCGGTTGCCAAAATCTTAATATATTTAAGCAAAAAGAAACAAAATTAAGTTTATTGTTGGCATGGTTAGATTAGATTACTCGAATAGTTTATTTATTTTTATTTTTACACGTTTGAAAAGTAAGAGTCTGTTACCCTAGTCTCTGTATGACTGGTGAGCATTTTATGTGTATAAGTCTAAGAAATATAATGCTTGGAGATATACTACATAATGTTACTGGAAATATAGTATATTTTTATATATCTGTGTTTAACATTTGGAAGGTGTCGATTTGTTTGTAGTACAAGCAGTTTATGTATGTACTATAAACACATCATAGCTCATCGCCGCTCACCGTATGTCCCTAGCAAGAACAAAGCCACCTTTTAATGTGTGCGTTGATTATAGCAATTTTTTCTGACAGTCATTCACTTAGAGGCGTCCGCTACAAAACATATATCAAAACAGTTGAACATATTGGTTCAAAGCACAGTGACAAATCCTGTAATAAGTTAGCTTTTCTTTTATATCACCATCGTTTTGAAACTTTTTCATTTCTATACTCATATTTAGCGGAATGACTTACCTATGCCTATTAATAAATTGATTAAATTTTAAAAATTAAATACCTATGGCGTTTCTGGAGTCGTAGCAAGTAAAACATGAATGTATAATAATGTCACTCAACAACTGAATGATATTCCATTCAATATAATATGCAATTATTTTTTTATTTACCGTCCTTATGTATTGTACGACTGCCATTATGGTTTTACAAAAACGAAACATAATCTATAACCATCGTACGGTTTAGACAAATCGAAAGACACTCCTTGATCAAAATCCATTCAGCCGTTGGGATGCTTCGACGGTATATAGAATCCCGCATAAATCCATACATACCCAGAAACGCGTGGAAAACATGTCTTTGCTTTCGCGCAGTTGGGTAAAAGTCGTAAGCATTAGCGTTAGACTATAATATTGTTATTACGTAATTAGATATATCGGAGTACCCTAGAGTAAAAGATAGTTACGGTTTTCAGACACATTAGTTGTTAGGTACCCTAATTACGGCGCTTGGAATCATAGGCGTGATCAGTGCCGGATTAACCACGTAGCAAGAGTAGCAATTGCTACGGGCCTCGCGATAAAGGGGGCCCGCGTATCCAAACCCGCCCACCTCCGCCTAGCATTACACCTGTTTTCCGACTAAGACAATCCACGTCAGACCATTGGTAACCGTTTTGTTGTGCGAAAATAAAACACAGAATTTCAAACGGTAAACGCACAAGTTCTGCAAAAAGTCACTTTATACTTAAGAGGTCATAGCAGATCAAGGGCCCCGCGATAGAATTTGCTACGGGCCCCGCGCTTGCTTAATCCGGCACTGGGCGTGGTAAACATAAAATCTACTGAATAATGTAGAGCTTTTGTATTACATTCTGCCCGTGCCATGAAGGATACTTAGAATTCAACTAATTTAAATGTACTACCCTAACTAATCTAAAATTATACCACCTCGTTTGTAGTAGTACGGCAAGACAGTTGAAATATTAAAACATCTGCTTGGAGTTCTAACCTCTTGAAATACAGAGAATAGGTAAGATTGAGTTGTATTATTACAAGGATGCTTGATAATAAGTTGATGGCCTGGACATTGATTAAATTAAGAAAACAAAAACCGTTAGAGTAACAACAAATTGTTTCTTTAACGACATTGTTGTTTAAAAAGGGAACATTTTCGTGACCACAGCGATTAATGAAAATCTCTTTCCGAGTCAGCATTTTTATTTTCTAGGCACGGAATTCTTAGACGATCTCAGATTAGCGAACATCTGTCTAGTAGTGTTAGTGAGAACAGAGCGAGTTATGAAAGTATCAACTAGACCTAGTTTCGTATAAGTCAGGTGCAAAACAGATTAGCAACTAGACCTTTGTGAGGAATACATAAACGTATTTTGGTTGCCGAGTTGTTCGTTGACTTTTGCAGTAGTTCTCTAACAAACTCGACCTTACACGAATTGAAGTAGTGTGTAAACAGATCGAGTACTGAAAATTTATGGAATGGAGATGGAACTCCAAGGCCAGTAACCAAGTGCGGTTGCCAAAAGAAAGCTAACGTCTGTTTATTTCTCAGTAGGTAAGATGGGTGAATGACATCGTGTAGATACAGAGAATAAGACTGACTCGTTTATGGCTGAAAAGACTGTCAAGGGTAGGGATAGATTAAATAACAAAGAAAGTAAAGAACCCGTATCGTAAAGATAAGCGTGCCTAGGTATATGCATTTATAGTAGCAGGTATATAGGTATGTTTTGATTGATTGATGTTTCAATAAGTCTTTTTATGTTTATTATATTGGAATACTTACAACATCAACGCCTCGTGGTTTGAGTTCGCGGCGAAGGCAGGCAGCCAGGGCATCCAAGGCAGCGAGCGACGCAGCATGCACGCCTCGCACAGGTGCCGCCACGTGCGTGAGGATAGAGGAAGCCAGTACCACGCGTCCGCGTGCACGCCTCACCAGTGGCAACATCACCTGCACCAGCCGAGCCGGGCCTGCGCAACACACGCCCAAATATGCCATTTAAAGGGGAAAGCTTTGATCGCTAGGCTTCATGCAAAAATAAAATATAGATATTACTATGCTTTTATTATTCTTTAATTATTAAATTACATATTTCTTTAAATTTATAAATGTAATTGGTTAGGGCTCTAGAGAGAGGAACCTCCTCACAATACGTACCGTATCAAGGAGTACCGCTTTCTGAATCAGTCCCTTGACCCAGCCGCCCAACGAGAGCCTCTTGAGATGTTGGTTGAGGCTCTTGGCCATCAGGCCATTGGCCGTCACAACAATCGGCACGACAATAGCCGAATCGACATTCCACATGTCGACAACCTCGTGCGCCAAGTCGATACTTCATTTGTTTCTCTTTCTCAGCTTTCACGAGATTCTCATCATGCGGAATGGTGATATCGATTATCATCGTGCGGCGCGCTAATCGATCTATCATCACTATATCAGGCTTATTGGCTACAATGCTTTTTTATTATTATAGTTATATAATTGCTGTTGTTACATAATTCAATAAACAAAGGAGAGCCCATGGAAAGCAACGATGCATCGTTCGTCCACAACATTTTGGGCATGTCAGCATTATTACGAACCTCGATTGGTTTCCGCCTCAATATGACCAATTTCCATGGCAAGTGAAAGTACATGCACAGGCCATGAAAATAATACATCTTTTCACCAATTTTAAGTGTTAATAAAAGCCCTTCATACCTTTGCTACCAATTATCTAGTAACCTATAGTGTTGGTACACAAATGGGCGAAGAATAATGTGGACGTGAATTAAGGCCCAGGAAACATGTTTATTGTGGCTAAAATCTTATGACATGGTATGGGTATGCATTTTCATGGAACACGTTTGGATATATGGACACTACGACACGTATACCTACTATTATGAAAGACAAAAAAGTCTGTCTTATAAACGTCTAATCATTGATACATCACATTATTACATAAAAGCTGTTAATGAAACAGAAATAAACCGGAAAAATAAAATGTCGCCATTTAGTTGGACATGAATCAATAAGTATTTACCGTCACCGTCGTCGCCGTCTATTTTTAACGGTAATGTTGATACTTTACATTTTACACGTTTAATACATCTTTATGATGTCGGAAATCCAAAGATTCTTACACATAATATCTTTACTAATTAGCACACCGCTAAGAATAAATTCCTGGACTTAATTAACTCTGTGAAAACGTGTTCATTTTTGCTCGGTGAAATGAAATCCTCTTTTTCTAGCGCGATATAATCAAGATCTTCATTATAATGTTAATATTGTTTAAGAATTGTGATAGCGGTTTATGAATCAAATTAGTTTATTATTAAGATGGTTTACGCATCAAATCTCATCAAACATCGAAAATCTAGCAAATTGATTCAGTCGCTCTTTTCGTTAAGTAAACAAAATATTATTGAATTAATATGATTAAAATTTCAACATCAACTCTTGAAATAGAATTTATTCTTTTAATAAGTATTGCGAATATATTTATTTAATCAATAATATCTGTTAAATCTCTAAACTCATAGTAGGTATGATAATCAGTAAAATAAAAGTAAGATCTTGTAGCTTTGTATTATAGACAATCACCAAAAATGTGCAAGCAATTTTTCACAATGTACCTACTACTAATACCATCTAGCGGCATTTTAACTAAATAACGGGTTAGTTGGGCGGCGTAGCGCCACGTAGCTCGTAGAACTAACTCACCCAAGAGGTTCACATCCATCGCTCGTTTGATCACGGAGAAAGGCACCCATTCTAGTTCGCCGAGCGCGCACCACGACTCACAGTTTACAATTGCCCAGAGCCCCTGTGCGCCCTCTGGTAGGTGATCCACGATGTACAAGGACGCCGAAAGAATCTGTACAAAATATATGGTTCATATCACCCAAATGTTACAGAAATTCGCCGCTAGATCTCGTTTGCTTGCTCACAAATAGATTCGGTATGAAAATGGGACACGTCAAAATACTTAAAACAGTATTGAGTAATAACGAACAAGTTTTAAGCTTATCTCGTGAAAAATATTATTTTTAAACTGTATTTCTATTTAACATCACATATACCTAATATAGCCTAGCGGTTGAATGCTTGCCTTCCATGCAGGAGGGTCCGCGTTCAAACCCGGCCCGCACCTCTGACTTTTCGGAATCATGTGCGGATCAGAATTTGATTATCACTTGCATTTACGGTGAAGGAAAAACATCGTGAGGAAACCTGCACAGCTGAGAGGGCTCCATAAAGTTCTCGAGGGTGTGTGTAGTCCGCCAACCCGCACCGGGCCAGCGTGGTGGACTAAGGCCTAATCCTTCTCATTCTGAGAAGAGACCCTTGCCCAGCAGTGGGACAGTAATGGGTTGAATTTATACCTAAAAATTACTAAAGGGTTCATTAATAGGTATATTTCTAGATTATACAAGTACTAAAACTGAGGACAAATCCCACACACTTTATTTGTAAGTAATTAACTAATTGAAAGATTCTTTTACAAAATAATCTGTTCTATATTGATACCAAAATAAAGTAATACTTTTATCACATAGATTCAAACAACAGACAGCAAATTGCAAGTTTGTTTCACTCCAAAATTTGGGCAATTAATCTTATCAAAAGTTAGGAACGTTCCTCGACTCGTAAATATGTTTTGAACTCGTGCGTTATCAGGATTTGACGAAGCGTAAGATACAGAGGGAAGAAAAAAAGGTTTTTAACGAATGTGCACCAAATAAGGTGAATTTGTACAACGATTAGGACCGAACATCGTTTTTAATGTTGTAGAAACGTGGGCGTTTGGCTCCGGCCTCGCGATTGTAACATTTTCTTTTTCGTTGCCAACCTGAATTAATTTACAGTCGAGTACGTCCCTAAATTGGGGTTTGCTAGGAGCGGTACACGTACAAAATTAATTTACAAAGACTTTAGCTATGCCTACATTGTATCTATAGTTGCCGCTTACAGTAGGAGGTCAGATTCATAATATCTTAAGAGATTAATAATTACGTACGATATCTTATTTATACTTATTTTGCAATATTTTGAGTGTAAAATGAAACTGAATTTATTGTTTAAGTTTTTCGATGGGAACATGATAATTTTGGTGCAGTTGTCGTTATTTACCTGAGTCTCCGATGTGATGTCGAGTTGGAGAGTGTGTAGTCTTCCAGAGCAGTCTTCTTTGAGCATGTCGGCGTCAATATTGCCAGCTTTACTTTGGAATCCAGCAAAGACATGGTAGCCGAGGTCGTCTAAACGCCTGGCGAGAGCGTTTCCCAGCACGTTGTCACAGCCTGTTACCAAAACTGCTTTTCCTGCAGCCGTCACCTGTTTAATAAAAAATACTTAATAATAGTTACCACTATTTGGTCAATGAACAAAGTAAAGGTAACACTCTGCATTGTTCATTGACTTAACGGCCAACAAAAAGACCATTCGTTTTCCTCACACTACGAAATATTATATCAAGAAAGGTCACGATATAAGTTTCCCCTTCGCCTTTCATTTACACTTAGGCTTGTCGGACTCTATGAGCCCTTTTAATCATGCTAGTATTGTTTCTATGCCTAAAATAATTATATCTCATCAGGGTACGAACGTTTTGCTATATCAGATATAATGGGCGGGCGACGAAATTAAGTTTTCGTCGAAAATAAATGGCGACAGCTTGATTGATGTCCGTTATAATAACAGCTGAGTGAATATTTTATTCAAGCATTTGTAGTAGCTACCTATGCGTGACGCAGTGACGTTCGAGGTTAACTATTTCAGGGTTGCCTAATCGTTAATTCTTAATCTTGTAGTACTCTCACTGTTTAAAGTCACGCACCAATAACATATTGAGTTTGCATCTTTGCATATATTTTGTAATGATTTTTAGAACACTTCATACCATTATATACTTAATGGAAATGAAACGCAAACATGTAGACTACATTTTGACTAACAAGCCCACATCTTACGATTCTGAAAGTATGAGCCAACACTTACGTTGATATTAAAATAAAGCCAACAGAGTTTACAATATAAAAGAATAATGGACATCTACTCCAAATCGTAAAGCGTTTTTTAACAAAAAAATAGTAACTGTTGTTTACAGATTATAACGCTAAATCATAGACTTAGGCTTTCGCGCTAAACTATTAACATAAAACAGATAAAATAACAGATATTATTTTACAGGCGGGACTGTTTTCTTTCATTCGTCGTTTACAAAACCGAAAGTTTAAATGTAGATTGTTCCATAAAAATATTTGGAGTTAGTAAGAAAACACCATGAATATTTTATTTAGTAGTGTCTATTCAGTAAAAACACGACCATTAACCTATTTTAAATCGGACTTTCGAATGGATTGATGACGCAAGTACGAAGGCTGGCACAATGGTACAATTGTTACAATCTCCTTGGCAATATATAATGCGACACATTCACACTGACATTTTAGGGGTAATATTACACAATATCTCACAATATTTGTTATATAAGGTGAAGATGTGCTTTTATGACGTGAATAAGCTTTTTCCGCAGTTTTCAAGAGACAACTATGCATTCTTATTAGGTTTATGTATGCATGAATGGGGTGTAAAAAAAGAGCTCTTTCACTAGGGCAAATGCACTTACCATGTTAGAGCTTATATACATATATTGAAAAAGGTCGGTATATAAGGAACCCTAAGAGTAGACTAATTAATTCAAAATAGAACAACAAGAAATATTTTATTTAAAAGACGTTACTACGACCTGTCCATTTTTTTTTATCCAATTTTATTTCCCACTGCTGGGCAAAGCCATCCCCTTTTTTCTTCCACTGTTCTCTATTTGGAGCGGCTTGTTGCCATGCCTGTCCCGCATATACAACGGTCTGTCCATTAATAGATCTAAATTCTAACCAATAACAATTAGAAATTTTATGTAGATTAATTTTAAGTAGTTATCATTCAAATTCAAATCTCAATTCAAGACGTTTAGATATGTGGAACGATGACCAAAATCTATTTTTAACTAGTAGTCACGTTCATGCAATGAGGTTTTATTTTTAAAAAAAAGTAGGTACTCTACATTGTAGAAATTATACACTACTAAATCTAAAATTATTTTGTTATTTCACTACCTCAGACCTGTATAGGAGTTCACTCAAATTCAGCGGCTTATTGCAGCAAGGTAACAAATGAAAATTATCGAACATTTTTATTTTTATATAACAAATGAAAATTATCGAACTACCTAAATGTAATCTCATTAAAAATTTCACGAACTCTGACATTATTGGTTTATCAGCGAATATTCAGTTGCCGCAAGATACGTACCTAAAGAGATGTGTTTTCCTTTCAGAGCAGAGTGTGATTCATTTTGCTTTTTCACTTGAATGAGAAGCTTCTCAATTACTGTGAAATGTGTTTTATGTTTGCGTAGTTAATGTTTCAATTCTTCTCCTCCTATTGTTAAACAGTTTATTTTACTTTTATACCGCCAGAAATTGAGTTATTGTATTCTCCCCAAGAGAGACTGCGACCTGATTCGATATGGTCTGCTCGGCTCAGGTAATCTCCAGTATGTTTATTCGTAAAAAACGAAGCAAAGGCGTAGGTAGTCTCGTGGGGCTTGGTAAGTATAGTATTATTTCCCACATGATGCGTATCTTTGCTTGTCTTGTTTGATAATGATAACTAAATCTAGTCTTACGGTTCAATTAGACACTAAAGAAATATCATAAATGCAATGAAAAATATATTATTTGTCTTGTGGTGTGAAGAACGTCTTATGGATATTTTTTATTATGAACGTTGAAATACTATATATTTCCATATCCGTATTTTTGACATAGTAGGTACATAAAAGTTTAATTGGCAAACATAATAAAAAAATGCAATAAATATATTTACAGTTTTATTCACTACGCTATCAGGTACACACGTAATTATCTCTCAGCCACTTATCTCAGACTATTGTTACTTGACTTATTTAAGTTTGTAAAACCTAGACGCCACAAGTAATTTTTATAGTGAATCCACTGTGCAATTTATTTTAGGAATCATCCTCTTCTAGAAGCCGTAAGTAACAATAAACATAATAATCAGATGAAACAGATTTGCGAGTCTAGCCACGTTAGGGCGGATTATAGCGAAAATACAAGAGCTTGGTAAACAAGAGATCAGATTCACGGCGCTATCAGTCTAACCATAATCAGTTACTTACCCATAATTTAAGCTAATAGTCATCAAAGAAAATTTATCAATGAAAACCTCAGATGAATATTTATAAACAAGAATGAGAGTATTTGCTTTGACCTCAGGATAATAAGGGTCGATCACTAAAACTAAGTTTTACTACAGTTATCGGCTCTCCAACCAACCCAATTCCTCGGAGTGATCTATATTATTATAGTTTCAACCTACTTAGGTGTGAACGATGTAAATCGACATTCGTCTTAACTGTTGACGACTTGAACGAGGAGTTCCTCGACCTCGGTATTTAAATCATTTCTATTTTGACAAAACTAAACTTCAACTTCACTTTAGTTACTATTTCAATACTCAGAAATCTACCGACTGAAGGTTATAGACGTTTCCATTTGAAGTAGGTCGCGGCGAGTGGCAACACATTTCATGAACTAATAATACCAAGAGTGCACAAATGCGTGTTTCCAGCTCCCGTCGAGAATATTGGTGACGCACGAGGTTCATGTAATCTGTACCCACTTAAGGTTGTTTTGGAATTTAATCTTTATCAAGTGGGAGTTGTTCTGCGGTTGAGATATCAACAAAACGCGCAGTGTGGGTGTTAACGACTTTCTTCAGAAATTTGTTTAATCCGATGCTTTGAGTATTTTTATTCAATTTTGAAGACCTATAACAGTCAGTACACGTAATGTCTACCTATGAATGTGCTTGCCCAAATTTGATTCTCTACAGATTTCGACTATTCGAACGTTTTGCGAAGCTACTCACAAAAAGCTCTAGAAGTTCCTGAATGGTTCATTATGCTTCGGGGCGGCCAAATATCTATTCTATAAAACTGAATAAAGGACGTTATATACTTATAAATAGATGTTCTGCAGAAAACATAGCCTGAACGAAAATATAAAGTATTCCTTGTAAAGTTGGTAATTTTCAGCCCAGGTCAAAAAATTTACCTCATAAATTATAAAAGCTTGTTACAAAAACGAATTAGTTAATGCTTCGGTTTCAAACTTGTTTTATGTTGGTAAAAACGTATGGAACGTAGCAAGGTTAGAAAACAAACATAGATACATATATACCTATTATGTTGTTTCAGTCTACTCGGCAATTTGTACAAAACTACACTTATGCAGTGGCACGTTATATTACTGTTGGTTATAAATCAAATGATAAATAGCATTCGGTTTTCAATGCAATTTCTATTTCTAAGCTGTACATGTATGTGATCAAGTTGTTGAATGTTTTGGCACTTGTAACACACACACACCTACGAAGTATCAGTAATTGAACGGAGAACCAGAAAACAGATTGTTCTAAATGTACAACAAAATTAATTCTATCAATTTTGAAGTCATACGTCATTTATAGCGGACGGAAATTATGAGGGAGGCTTTTGCCCAGCAGTGAAATGATGCAGACTAACAGTCACAGTATCGTCACGATTTAATTCAACATTCCTGGAAATCATGAACTATTTTTATTTGCGAAGCGAGTTGTAGGAGTTACGCTATGTGTATTAGAGTATTGTATGAGGTTCTAAGTTTATTAGGTTTCTCCTATTTATTCGCACAGCAAATTAATAATATATTTTTATAGGATATTTGTTATTCTATATTTTGGTTTAAAGCAGAGATTTTTTTGATCCGTTGATTGGCATTCCAAATCTGCAAACGTTTGTTACGAGTATATGCGTTACCTTGGATCCAGATGCTACGACATGCATCTAATGACGCAAGGTGCTGTTACGCAGGTAACCGTGCGCCTACGCGGTTCATTGTGGCGATATACGATAACACTGCGAAATCCGTGCGCAGTGCTTTGCGGACGAAAGCGTGACCGTGAATCTATCTGTGTGTAGACGCGCGACTGAAATCACTGTGTTTGATGGTAAAGGCGACGTTTTCCGGTACGTACTTAGATCAAAAGCTTCATTTATTCACGGAAAATAAATAAAATATTCACGCTCCAGTGGGCTTTATTTCGTATAGGCAAACATACAACATTGTTTATCAGTTACGTAAATTAAATTGCAGTAATTTAAATTGTTGCATACGGGAGGCTGAAAGCTGCGATATGAATATTCATTGATTTAAATTAAGTTTTACAGGCTCTACAGCTGCTTTCTTTATGCAGTCTAGTGTTATGAGCTCCTTCCTACCTTAAATTTCAACTATGAATTTCTTGTGAAAGGTTTTTGTGGCGGCGTTAGTTTCGGGTTAAAATTTATAACGCAATCTGAAGCTTAATTTACGACAAGGCATTTTGCTAATACTATAATGAAAAATTCTTTTATGTTTATATGCGAAAGACGTCGTAACTATGTAAGTAGGTATAATGATTAGAAACATTAAAAATAAATCTCATCATACTTTAAGGATTGAAAACTGATACATGTGCGTTTACACAGATGAAATGGTATATTCCCAAACTTTACCGCGACTCTTTGTAGCAGTTTTAGTTAAAACTATTTATTATAGTTTTTAAACGCTTTAAACATAAAATGTTTCTTTTACTGTTGTCTGGGTAATGGTATAGTTAGAAAAATAAATAGGAAAAATGTGGTGGGTGGTGACTTGGTGAGTGATTGGCATATTGTACGTGTTGACTACCGACAGCCACAAATTTACGTATTTCTAATGTATTTATTTATACTTTATGGCTACCGTAAAATTAGCGAGCAATACTCCGTGTTCCTCAATATTATTGCACGATTTAATTTCAATTCGTGCTTGCTCTCAAACAAACACTGTTTTACAGTATTGGTAAATTGCTATCTGAGCAACATCTAAAATAAAATAAAAGTACGACACCACTTCGCAACGTGAATTATGGTAATTTTACACGCGTACGCTAAAATAATTGTCATTGAATTCGTGTTTAATGAGCGGACGAGTACAAAATATGACACAGAGGGCCATAATTTAATTTTTATTTTGTACCTTTGAAAATTAATAAAAACGAAATTAATTAAAAACAGCCTCAGATAGATCAGAGGAATCATGTCAAAAACAAACTGTGTTAAGCTAACTATCGTTATAAACTTACCTGTAAATTATGGTAGAACCACAAAGAGCCTGTGATAGAGATGGAGAACCATAAGAACAGCGTGAAGACCGACACGGAGCTTAGGTGCATTGCGTTGAGCAACGTGGACAGCACTACAGCCAGTGCGTGGCACAGCACTATGGGCAGCGCGCAGCGGTCGATTATGTCCCATGGCACCTCCTACAAACATTATTTCATTAGGTACAATGGAATTACTCTTATGTCTATTAAAGCAAGATGCGTCAAATGTGAACGTCAATATGGAGAGTCAACGTATAATGTCTAGAATTAATTTCATTATATCATATTGGAATCTTGAACTGCCTTGTTGATCTAATCGTGGCAACAGCGGTTGCTGAACGTCAGGTCCTAAGTTAGGTCGGGCAAAGTGTTAGTGGTATTTCTGTTAGAAAATACTTAGTAGCGGCCCGGAGTTTGGAACTGTGACCGATAGATGGAAATATGCTCGCTTGTATTACATAGGACTAAAAACTGCACGAAGTACACCTAACCCTTCGGGAAATATCAATTCAAAAAATATTACGTTTGAAACGAGTATTTCCAATTCAAAATCGCTTATGTTACCAGACGTCGAAACATTCGTACAGGCGTGGACATTTAGGTATGATTCTTTAAAGGTACTTAAAAGAAACAAAGAAAGGTATTTTCAGTAAATTCCGCTAACTATTGCAGATAGGTTAAAATAGGGTGAATTGAACCTAATTGCTCGTAGCTTGCAGCTGTGAAAATCGTCACTAAACCAGTGTGGCAGTGACTTAAAAATAAATTATTATAAATGAAATGTATCATGATACTCTGTTTGAAAGTGGGGCAAATCTTATTCAAGAAACGCGAACATTTCGCCTCGGTGATCCGGGAATAAAGAATAAGATATATAATAATATCTAGAATTAATGCTTCATACTTTCTTAGTTTCCTAGTATGTACATTGTTTCACCCAGCGAACTCTATACCAGTGAGTTGACCTATAACTATTGTAGGTACTGTTAAAATAAAGGTGAGAGACGATACGCAAAATATATTTACGCTGTTGTACCGCGGAACAACTAAGGAGGTAGCAATAAATATGCAATAATATTTGACAATATATAGTTCATAGCATATCTGCTTCCTATTAGTTGCTTGGGCCAAAGAAAAATCTAAACGAATCTCTAGGTCTACTCCGATTACCTAGAAACCCACAACAGAGGAAGTGTTCGTAAAATCACACAACAATCAAATTCAACAATAAACACTCTAAAATTACGCTATTTCAGTTTATATACGAATCAAGTAACTGACCTGACAGAGAATTCCAAAGATAATTAGATCTATACAATTGACTATAATCTGAACGTCGAATAGCTTTAAGATTTTAATAGGTTGAAGCACAGAATTAAATATGAGAGCTAAACTCTTGGTATGACTTTGTATGGTAAATAGTATTTAGCACTCGTATTATAACATCACTCAACCCTTTCATGATCATGTGCACGGCTATGTATATAGGTATATATATGAAACATACAACTCACTCTTGCTTTTGATACATTTTAGGATTTGATATTAAAGCAATTCAAGTGAAGTCGTAGCCCTCAACTGTGTCTTCTCATTTAAATTAGTATCTGACAGTGAAAAGCACTTTGAAATATTTCAACTTCTACAGTAAAAGGAACCATCAGCATCCTGTCGCGTTGTTCAAATGTAGATTCGGTTAATTTACACTTCATGTATTTTGCCAAAGTTAGTTCGATATATTTAATCGTTTAAAATGTTTGTGTAGTTTTATTTTCGTGGAAAGAGCTATAAAGATACAATTTTTGTTTGCGTAGGTACTTGTGACAGAGATTGTGTTTATGATACGTTTTCGTGCGCTGAAAATAAAATAAATGAGATGCTCTCAGTACGTACGTCGGTTGTTAGGGTATATAAATACCTACGTTTAAAATTGTCCATTTGTTGCGTGTGGGCTTCCTGTCACTTTTATAAATGTTTTTTTTTGTTCGTTCTTCTACGAACTTTTCGTCACGTAGCATTTATTGTGATATGCCTCAAATAAAATTTGTGAATTTGTGTTTTCTATTTTATTTTATTTTTTGTTTATATTTACAAAGTAAACCCTCGTTGTCGCTGTCAGATACAGATGAACACTAAACATGTGTGCAAATATATATTCTACTCATTTTAAATTGTATTTGATGTCTACGCGTAATTTTTAGTAAAATTCGAATACTAGATTTTACCATATCGCCTATTTATATAAACGCCATACAAAGTGTACGGGCACTGATTTATTCGGGAAAATCTCGTATGCAGATACAAGAAAACATCGCAGTCTGAACCTATCATTATTTAAACCTGTATAAATATTTAGAAATCTAAAATATTCGTGGAAATAATTAACTCAGGCTTATAATATATTGTATTAGTATACTTAGAAACTGTACATTTCATAATCCCTAAAATTTAATTAAATGCTGTTACTGTTAAGTATGATAGGTAGATATATCAAATATATGTTTCACATAAACATTTCCGCCGAGGTAGTAGTAATAAATACACAGTATTACTTAATCAAATTACAACGAATGTAATTACGTAGGCGTACTATGTCATCGCCGAGAAGTTTATGCATACTAATCTACATAACAAGCATCACGCTTGTAGTTCCCGAAGAGTTAAGCAGAGGTGTACTGTGAGCGAAGAAGAAGAATTGGTGAGCTAATTGCCATCCGGGAAACTTCCATCCATACTGCAGACTTCCATACATAAAACTCAATATAACTTTGCTCTAGCCGAAAGTCAAACCCAGACCTCTCGCTCAGCATTCGCTGTCTCAGATGATAAAATAACCGTAACCACACGATTTTTTATATTTCACTATCTTCGTCAAGAGCTGTTTATCATCATTTAAATTTGTCAAGTTGTTTTCTTTTGAAGACCGAGAAATAAATGGTATATGTAATTTAGGAGGATATTAATGTAAAATTTTACCAAGTAATGTTGACCGAGCTAAGGGAGCAAATATTCCAGATGAACACTCAAACTGATAAAAAGTACTTTATCTTCATGGAAACACTTTGGCTTCGTGTATATATTCTTGATTTTTCTTGACATGGAGGAAATATCTCCCTATTTCTAATTCCCAAATAAATGAAAAATAACTTTTACCCACATAAATCAATTAACACGATAACATTTCAATTCTAATTCCAATTTTAATTTAATGGCTTCATCGTGGTTTAAAGATGATTCTGCAAAATATCAAGGTGGAATAAAACAAGTAAATGTTGAAGATATAGGTACGGTGAAATGACGTGAGCGGTGTTGTCACTGGATGAGTTACCTAAAAAAGACAGCCCAACATAAAGTTTACAAATATCAGACGGACGGTGTAACGTAATAACATTAACTATGAATTTAAGTTTCATGCTGACATTTTTAAGACATTCGTACGTACAGATAAATGTCAATGAGATTTTACAAATTGTCTAATGTCTAATACATTTTGATTTCGTCAATTCATTTTATGGATCCATATCTATTATTAAGAAAATAAATTAGATGTAAACGAAGTGTTAAACTTTTTAGTGGAATCTTTAGAGGCAACTTTTTCCATATTTTATAAATTTTTACTCAGCCTAAATAACATATGTATTTTATATAAATACTAGCTGTGCCCGCGACTTCGTTCGCGTGGATGACGGAACTTAACAATATATTTTTTAGTGAGACCAAATGCACTTAACCCTATTTTTATCTAAAATAAAAGATTTTTTCTAAAATAAAAGTAGCCTAAGTTACTCCTTATTACATCAGCTACCTGCCAATAAAAGTCCCGTCAAAATCGATCCAGCCATTTCAGAGATTAGCCTATACAAACAGACAGACAGACAGACAGACAAAAATTGTAAAAAATGTTATTTTGGTGTATGTACCGTATATATATTCATATGCATGTAGTAAAAAACGTATACCTGGTATATACGTAAACGTATAACCGTATACAGAAGAAGACTGTATACCTGGAAAATGCCTGGCGATATTGCTAGATACCAAATAGATTATATTTTAACAAGAAGTAAATTAAAGAACGGGGTTAAATGTTGTAAAACTTACCCAGGTGCTGACATTTATACTGACCATAATTTACTAGTAAGCAAATTCGATATTCAATATAAGAAAAGAGGGAAAAGATTTAAGGCCAAAGAAATAGATCTCATTAAGTTAAAAGATAAGATATATTATATGCAATACAATAATAAGCTAGAAGATAAGTTAAAAGCCAGCAAAGATAAAAGAAATATAAATAGCAATAGATTAGTAAATATAGAACAAAGATGGTGCAATATTAGAGATTCAATTATATCCAGTGCCCAAGAGAGCTTAGGAAAACAAAAGATTATTAGAAGAAAAGTGTGGCTTAGTAAAGGAACTGAAAATTTAATATTAGAAAGAAGAAAATTAAGAAATAAAACAGATGAAAACAGTATTATTAGTTATAAAAAACTTACAAACAAAATTACTTTAGAGTGTAGAAAAAATAAAGAAAATTACATAAGGAAGACATGTGAAGATATTGAATTTTTTATGAATAGAGGATTTGTAGATAAAGCATACAGTATCATTAAAAATCTAGATAAGAAGCCGAGAAGAAAGAGTACCCTAATACAAGATGAGAACAGTACACTGCTAATAGATAACAAAGCAGTAGCAGAAAGATGGAAAAGATACATAGAAAACTTATATGACGGACAGGGCTTAGAAGATGAAGATATAGAAAATATAGATCATATAGAGTATGATAGGAGAGGACCGGAAATAATAAAAGCAGAATTTGATAAATCATTACAAGAACTAAAAAATGGGAGGGCAGCAGGTGATGATCAAATTTATATAGAATTAATTAAAGCAGGAAGTGATTCATTAAAGGAGAACATATTTCAATTAGTAAAAACCATATATGAAGAGGGCAAGGTGCCTAGGGACTTTAAAATAACTAAAACTATAGCCGTACCTAAAAAAAATAACACAACTAAATGTGAAGAACACAGAACCTTAAGTTTGTTATCACAGGCATCTAAAATTATATTGAAAATCATACAGAATAGAATAAGAAACAAAGTAGAATTCGTACTAGGTAATGACCAGTTCGGTTTTAGAAGAAATAAAGGAACAAGGGAGGCTATTTTCGCTTTAAGAACAATAATAGGACGTCGAGTTGATCTAGATATCGATACTTTTATAGCTTTTATAGATCTAGAGAAAGCGTTTGATAGGGTGAATTGGAAGATCATGATGAAACTGTTAGAACAGGCTGACTTGGATTACAAAGACAGAAGAATAATATTTGAGCTGTATAAAGAACAAGAAACCCTTATAGAAATAAATGAAACCACAGAAAAAGCAAAAATTAAACAAGGAGTTAGACAAGGATGTTCCTTGTCTCCTCTCATATTTAATATTTTTATAGAAGCTGCTATTAAACAGATTATGAAAGAATCCAAAGAAGGAATAAGTGTAAATGGAGAACGTATAGTATTTATTAGATTTGCCGACGATATTGCAGCTCTCACAAACAACAGACATGATCTAGAGACACTACTGAACAGAATGAATCAAGTATTTAACAATTACAACATGAAAATAAATATCAACAAAACTAAAATCCTTTTGACATCCAAATTCCCCTACAAAATTACAAATCCCATTAAAATTGAAAATAGCCCTATTGAACAAATAAACCAATTTAAATATTTAGGCAGAATTATATCTGAAGACGCCAGATCATCATTGGACATCAAAACAAGAATAGCCATTGCAAAACAAAACTTTTATAATAAATATCCTCTTTTCTCTTCAAAAATAAATAATATTATCAAGAAAAAATTTATCAAAATATATATATGGAGCATTGCCCTGTATGGGTGCGAGACGTGGACCCTCACAAAAAGAGATAAGGAGAGGCTTGAAGCCTTCGAAATGTGGTGTTGGCGTCGCATGAAAAAGTGTCATGGACAGAAAAGGTCACTAATATAGAAATATTGGGAAGGGTAAAAGAAACGAGGCAAATTTTAAATCAAATAGAAAAAAGAAGGGGCAAAATGATTGGGCATTTAATAAGACATGATAAATTTATAACAAATATAATAGAAGGAAAACTGGAGGCAAAACGAAAGAGAGGACGGCCAAGAATGAAGTATATAGACCAACTGAAGGAGAAGGCAAATGCAGTGACATATAAAGAAGTGAAGGAGCTAGCTTTGAACAGAACAGGATGGAAAATGCTACACCGACAAGTGCCTGGCACTTAAATTGGAAAGAAGTAAAAAACGGTTATTTCAATATTACAAACAGACACTCCAATTTTATTTATATGTATAGATATGTATACGACGCCTAGTTTGGGGCCAACGGTATCTCTTAATTGTACCTAATTTTAATGTTGAAACAAATGATGTTAATTTACTTAACTTATAGTTACTGGATTAGTTGTTAAATATGTAAGCATGTTATAAAATATATACGTAGGTGTATGCTATAATAATTCGAGCATTATTTTAGAGAAATACTTTAGTTACAACTCTTGAAATATTACTTAGCTGCGATGTACAGTGTAGTATACATAATTAATTAATTATATTTCACGTTTATATTACAAATAATATTTTATACTACTTTAGAACTATTAGGTATACAAATAACCCACTCACTAATTGATGAAACTATTTTCAAAGCTACTAAAATCTTTTAACATAACATAGCATTACGCGTATATACGCGTATTTCACATACCCAACAGGTGTGTGTGTCAGTGGGTTGTCAACAGTACACCTCTACATATACGGTATACGTAGGTGTGTACTGTGTAATATACCCTCCGTTCGACACCGCTGTCGTTATGAAATGCCATGGAATAAGGGGCGATCCTATTGCAATCTATCGATAATAATTTCTAACTCCGGGCTACTACGCAGATTTTTTAACAGAAAAACCCAATATCTCTTCCTTTACAGGAAAAAAAGGACCACCAGGACCAAGGATCCTGGGTAGCTTTTTTTTTTAGATTATAAATATAGTAACTTTATGTTTGATTTTGGATTAATAATGTATGTAGCACTCCCTATTTGACCAAATCTATTAAAACAAATATGTACCATACCTACTTAATATAACAACACATTTAGATACATAGGTACTATCCTTATACTTATTCAGCAAATTATAACGCCAGTGGAATGAGTTCTCTTCTACGTATGTAGGTACTATTAAAAGGTTGCTAATATAAAAACGAATGATTTATTTGTCATCTGAAGTCACCCGAAAACGGCTTAGCGGATGTATGAAAAATTCACTGTCGAACAGTGAAATTCTAAGTCTATTTTCAACCGACTTAAAAAAAAGGAGGAGGTTCTCAATTCGGCTGTATTTTTTTTTTTTTTTTTTTTTTATGTTTGTTACTCGATTTGGACCGATTTCAAAAATTCTTTTTTTATTTGAAAGGGTATGCTTGTCATTTGGTCCCATTGTCATCAGGTCAGGACCTGATGGTGGAAACCCTGAGAAATCGAGGGCATCTCTTGAAAATTGTAGGCGAGCATGGGGTAAAAGCTTGCTACAATACTATGGAGATTTAGGGCAGATCTGATGATGGAGACGACAGAAGATCGAGGGAACTCGTCAACGGTACATCTTAACTACCTCGTGTTTGGGCTTATTTTATTCGTGTTGACAAGATCTTTACATCGAGATGGGTAATGACTGCCACTGCAAGGTCCGTGATGCAGGTGCAGTACAGTTTAGGGAACTCCTTAATGGTTGATAGCAGCTACATAGTGTTTGGGCTTCTTTTATTCGTATTGATGCGCACTTTAAGCCGAGATGGGTAATATTGCAGATTCGATAGTGAAGACAAAAACAGTTTAAGGATATCCTAAATGGAGTTGTTTTCCGACGTTCAAGTATTGGAAGGAAGATTTCTTAACCTCGTTATTTCTGCCAACGCCCTGTCGTCGTGTGGTCGATTAAGTAAAAAGTTTTTCAAGAGAATCGTCTTTACTAGGTCTACCCATCACTCAAAATTGTAAAATAATTAAATTTTTTAACAAAAAAATAAAAACCGACTCCAAAAAAACTCAAAAACAAAACTAATAACTAAAAAGCAAAAAATATATTTTTTATTATACAATATAGTAGTTGAAGAATATTGAAGTCGGTGCCAAGTAAAACATGCAATGATAAACCGACACGATTGGCGAAGTGCATTTCTTGTGTCCGACGCATAATTCGCTCCGCACTCGACAATTTCTACGTGAACTCGTTGTTTCAATGTCGCTATTATAGCAGCAAGGTATATTACTTTTATGTTTTACTTGGCACCGATTTCAATATTCTTCAACTACTATATTGTATAATAAAAAATATATTTTTTGCTTTTTAGTTATTAGTTTTGTTTTTGAGTTTTTTTGGAGTCGGTTTTTATTTTTTTGTTATCAAATTATGTATTTGCAAATTATGTTGTTCTAGACAAGTATATTTTATGATTTTTACAATCATTTAACGTGAGTTCGAATATAAAATAAAGTAACCATCGGTGAATGTGATTTCGATGCTACGTAGGTAAGGTTTAATCAGCGTTAAAAAGCTTTGTTGACATTCTCACTTTGCTGTTCATCATAAAAAGTTGAGTTCACTGACCGAAATACTCGTTACAGTCATCAAGAACGATCCTGAAGTGTTTTGTTTACCGCATGCGTACATGAAGTAGGTAGGAAATAATTTACCTGTGACGTAGTCTGAGAGCCTTTGATGAGTGAGCCGCGTCTGGCCGAAGGCCGTCGGTGCATCGACGGCGCCGTGATGGAGGCGCGCCGGGTCACGTCGCCGGCAACCATGGCTATTGACCAGCTTACACCTACGCCGCTGCATACACAACAGTACACTTTTACTATCTGTCCCTCCTAAGTCTCCTAAAATCTCTCACAAATTTACCGTGTAAGTACAGTCAAAGAGACAAGTATCACGTTCTGATTGTGAAGATTTATTCCAGTCACGGTTAAATATTTAAGCAAAACTTCATTTAAAAAAATGTACCTATCCACATTTATTTAACTTTATCTCCTGTTATATATATAATATATCTTTATCACATATGTCTCGTAAGCCTGGCTACTTATCTCTGTGTTTGACTGTACATTAGCTATTTGCCCTATGAACATCGCACCATTAACCTGAAAGCTTTCAAAGTCTGCTATTCAAGAAGTATTCGTAATGTTTACGCCTAATACGAATCAACACATGAAGGTGTGTCTGAAAGCAGCCCCGGTGCGGTGTCACAAATAGAAAGTGCAGCCGATGTAAATGTCGCGGATCTCAGCGGAGTGCGTTGCGACCGGCCGGGGCCGGCGGACACGCGTTTATTTTTAAGCGAACGGTCACTGTGGCGACCTAAAACGTGCCTGTGCCAGATTTATATGATTTTTGATAGACATCGTGTAGGCGTCGTCAATTTAAAAATCTGATCGAAATGTGACTGTAATTCACATGATTGTGACCGTTTGTTTACTGCGCCCACACCAAACTGAGTACCAATCTAAATCGGGAAGGGTTCTATTTGCAATTTCTTTGATATGGTACCATTAATTCGAGTTCACACTTTTCACGGCATTGAGATTCTGTGTGTGAGTGTATAGTGAAATATAGCTTTAAATAATACTTACAAAGACTTTAAATATGGATAGTATTATTTCAGTAAAACCTGAATATCTATAGATTTTTTTATGCTATGAATGATTTGCTTATGAATACCTTCCATTCAACGACAATAGCTTTCAACTTTATTGAGACTAATCCGAATTGCCGACTGAAAAAGATTTCCCCATTAGGTATATTTTGTGGAGTTTATTTGAATACCGTTAAAATTTTATAATATAGTGTACTATATGTATAAGTATCATTTTTTCAACGTAGAATTTTCGCTTTACATTTAAAGTGAAGTATATAAGAACCTACCAATATTTGACATATACGGTGTGTTTGTATGTCGACTAGACGTTTATATACCTATGTACAAACTGAATATATTTTTTATTGAACACCAATATTGACTTGAAAGAAATATCGATAACCGTTTGAAAATATTGGCCTACGTCCAAATCATAAATATTTATCTTGAACGAGTATCAAAATCGTGAACTGATTATGAGAACTATTTTAAGTAGAAAAAATATTTCATACATATCAAAATATATTTATTTTATAAAGGTATTGTGATTTTTATTCGAACTGTACCTACTATACTAAAAGTTTTGTAAGCATAATATTTTTCTAACAAAGAAGCGCATTGTTGTTTCCTTTTATAAAAGAAAGTTAACCAGGGGGCTTGTTTATTGTTTCAATTCTGTTTGGGGAATTTTGTCCTTGCTGGTTTTCAAAAGCTTTATTGTCACATTATTTTACAATTTACGCAATTTGTGTATAAATGTCCACTAGAAACTTGCTTACACTTTTTATATTATGTTTACACTTATAATAAAAATATGTTAGAATGTAAAGGACTTCCATTTTCTTTTCTTTATCACGTGTTAAAAGGCAAATTTTCTTACCTAATTCCATTGAAATTATCGATTGATTTTTTTCTCGGTTTATTAAATGTGTATCTTAATGTGTTTAAGTATTTAAACGAATTTATTAGTACTTCACATTATAATGATTAAATAATAAATTGGTTTTAATAAATATTCACTATACTTTTACATAATTTATGTATTACAAAAATATCACTCGGGTTACCTTATAAATATTTATATTATTGGTTTAAATTTAAAAGAGACCACTCTATTTCTGTAAATCAATAGATATGGTTTTATTAATAATACACATATAACTATACAACTATGTTTTTCACACACCTAACAGGGCACCAAATATATAAGCAAATATTTCCTGAAATTAGCGACCTATGTATATCACTTTGCCTAAACCAGAACAACGCAACTTCTATATAAATAATAATTTTGTAAGGGGCCAACTTAACGATAGTTAAATTCTCACATACGTTTATTCGGAACCCTTAATGAATGCTGGAGTGGTGTTTTCGTTTTTACGGCAAGCCGCGAGCGCATGCGTTACGGTCGAACTTAAGGCGGGCGGCGCGAAGCGGGCGCGATCTCTCACTGTAGGCCGGCGAGCCGCCAGCGCGGGCGCATACACGCATGCGCCAAAATTAAACCCATGCGCATTATTATTTATTACTACATTTTCGCCTAGATTGTAAAATCAGATACCTTCCAATGTTCCAGAGTGGAATGTTTTTTGGCAAAACATCGAAACATTAAATCTTCTCCGGTTAGATATGGATATTTGCGACGAAGGAAAAACTTATTTACAAAAGTTTTTCATTTAGTGTTCAATGATTTTCAACGCTATTTGAGTTTTTATTTATTATTATTTGGTATTAAAAATGTAAATGTTCATATCAACAAGAACGTCCTTCAGACGTATGTTTATGCATGAACATTGTGACCTGAAAATAGAAATGTGTATTTGTACTATTATTCCAAAAGACAAATAGATCGTTAGTCAAAAAAACGAATAAATAATATTATGTCATTGCATAATATTTTTCTCTTCAATTGTATTTTGAGATCTCTTGAGCATTTAAATAGTTATTTTACAGTCATTACAAAAATATATATGTAATGTAAAAAAGATTGTCTGATTGGTCTAGAGGTTACAAGCGCGACTGCTGAGCCTAAGGTCCTGGGTTCGATTCCCGGGTCCGGTAAAGTGTTATTGGGTTTTTCTGTATGGAAATTCTCAGTAGCACTCAGCTAGCTCAGTAGTACTGAGTCTGCTACAGCACTCGGTAGATGGCAATAGGCTCGCCCCCAATTAAATAGGACTCAATAATACACCTCTGCAGAATGGGTGCACAATAGTACACCTCTACCTAACCCTCCGGGGTAAAAACGTGATGCTATGTTATGTTACAAAAATGTGAATACGAAACTCAAGCGGGAATTTAAAAAAAGTTATTGTAGATATATGATACTACGTATATCTTCCAGAAATTACGAGTAGGTACGTATTATGAAATATATTACAAATTCAATTTTAACTTTATAAGAAAATTATAGAATTTCGCTACATTCATAAATAGGAACTCGTGATTTTCGCGTAAATGTGTAATATGGCGTAAAGGCCGTCACATTATCGCTTATTTGTAGTTAACGGAATGTTGCTAGTGTTTTCAAATATGTAGTTGCTAATGAATGTACGTTGGTACCAATGTTTAACGCTCTCCTATGATCTTCCTACGCAGCTACTGTCGGTGCCATGCGGCCAAGCATCCGTTAAATGTTAGCTGTTTATTATTATCCTATGCGTTCACTGTAACTGTTTCATGAAAGACACTCAAGAAAATCTCTAGAGTTATATAGTAAGTAAATTCCTTTTATGAAAGGTTCTCAGACTAAGATCAAATAATAAAATGTACAGCGCTTGCATTCACTTTGCGTGAAACATTTTATATCAGGTGGAGTAAACGATACCCTTTTGACATTCAAAGGGAAAAAGGACTTCAAATCGCTATATTCGGCAAGTAGGTACTTATGTCGAGTTAAAAAAATGTTTTTATTAATTTCCTGTACCAAAAAGAACAATAATGCAAACTTAAGTTTAATTTTTATAGATATATGTAGGTATATTTTATTCATAAGTAGGTATTCGATCCAATGCAACCGAACACCTTTGTTTGTTTTGTTTGTTTGTTTTTTAAACCTTACCTTTTTTTTAACCTTTGCCAACGAAACACTTTGAAATAATTGTACTAACGTATAGGTAATAACTTTCGTAATTACAGTGCATGTATATACCTACACTGGATCATCCATGTGGAAGAATTAAATAAAAACTAGATTTTAACATACAATAGACTATACACATAAGTATAAAAAAACAAATTTTTAATAAATATTTGTTTTTAATCTTTCATCACGTCCATGGTCCTTCGAGCCGGATTGTAGAAAACTATGTATGCCTGCAACTCAGGCCGAAGACTATCTTATGTATTTCTAATCAAAGATATTTTTCACTCCAGTTTGTTCAACCCTTCTTCTTAAAGTATGGATAGAAAATTAAACGTATTACTCAGAATTCCGCCAAGCAGACTACACTTTCAGCTAGTAGCAGGTGAGAGTATTAATAAACAAACAGATATTAATAAAGACATTCAAATGTAAATCTAAACGCATAGTGATCTGATATTGATAGTGATCGTAATAAGACAGAAAGAGGTTCCATGAAACGCGGTACTTAAGTATATCTGTCGTACCCGGAGCCGGATAGTTCTGTTACGAATCCTATTAATTGGCTAAACTCCCCATAACTGCTACAAGGAGTTTTTGACGGAGGGTCGACCGTCATCCGTTTTATTGTTTTGAAATTGAAATTTAGTAAAAAAAAATAGTTAAAATGCCTCAAACTGATTTATCAAAATTAGATAGTCATTATTATTAGTTATCAAAAAAATAGAGAGGTCGAGGATTATAGTATAGATAGTAGATATATTTTATTGCTTATAGGAGTTGACCAGTACAGCATTCTTTTTTGGGTATTATCATAAAAAAAAATATTGGATAATATGAAGTGTAAAAATTGACCGATTTTGGTGAGATTTACTTTCACTGTAGTGCTCATTAGGGGCCAACCAAAATTAAAGCTTCTAGGAAATAAACTTGCAGCATAAATTGTTTGTACTATGATTGATATTAATCGCGATGACTTAGAACATACAGGTTAAAACGAGTGATAAAACATTACACACCAACACATCATCAAGACATGCGATGGTGTTTGCTAACCCACACAACTCAGTTGAAGTGGCACACATACATACAAGTGATAAATTTGAGTTGTTCTAAAACTAGAATGACCATTAAATGTGTATTACGATATGAAACAGCCGAGATCTACAAACGATCACATGTTGCTTGCATAATCGAAATTTGTAATTAATCTAACTGTTGACTGTTGAGCGTACAGTCTGTGGTTTGCCTATTAACATGTTGAAAATAGGCAGCATGCATGACATAAATATGTGGCGCCTTGTATTTGGTGTGTCAAATTAAGTTATAATTTTTTTTTGAAGTTACTAAAATAATAATGGTATATTAATAATATATCACCACGCCTGTATTCTCCGAAGGGCTAGGCAGAGGTTTACTATTTGTACACCCTCATTTCATTGATGCCGTCATTGAGTCCCATATAATAGTGGGCGAGGCCATTGCCAACTACGGGGCACATTTCCAGACTACGTATTACCATACAGAAAAATCCAGTAGCCCTTTGCCCGACCTGGGTATCAAACCCAGGATATCACGCTCAGCAGTCGCTCCTGCGACCATTAGCTCAATGAGTCAGTCAAGTTACTAAAATATGTATCGTAAATATCATAGCATAGCATTATAGGAACCTATAAATACGCTGAAATCTCAATGAGCTATAATAAAGCTGAACGCACAATGCAGCCGCTTATGACCAGATCACACAATATGGGGTGATACCGGTTAGCTGATACGACCTATTACGTGCAACCAACTGTGCGCTTCCGATTCGATTTGTCTCGATTTAGGACTTTACGGCTATCAAGATTTCAAATTTGTTTTGTTAAAATGGTAGCCTTTTGAACCTATTATAGAGGGCGAGGCTATTGTCATTTACTAGGGACGATTTTATACAAAAACCATTGAACAATTGATCCATCCTAAGGATTGAATCCAGGATTTCACACTCATCAGTCGCTCCTTGGAACTACTGGCCCAATGAGGCACTCTTCATTGTAAATTCGTTTCACAACACCACTATATGTTGTAGGATATAAACAAAAATGGTATAGTACCCTAATCCTTATTAAAAAAAAATACAATATTGACTGTATTTTACATTGACATTGGTATTTTTAACAATTGGGGCTTTAGGAAAGTTTTCTGATACTTTGAATACAGACGCAGACGTTTCAAATGAGTACAATACATTTTGACGAAGAAAAACAACTCATTCTAAGGTTTCTTTCCGTATTATGGTACACCCTTAACCATGATTTATATTAATGGATTCATTAACTACGTCATCTTATTGTTTCACAATTGTAAGTACCTACGACATACTAGCATAACAATAAATAAAGTATTTGTGTTACAAAGAATTCTTTACTAGCAAAATACTTGGACGCTGAAATGCGAACAAAGTTTTAACTGTTTAGGCAATAAGCGCTTTTGAATACAACTATATATTTTTCAGCCTACTGCTGGATATATCTAGGCCCCTTTCTTCTTCATGTATCTTATGTTTTAGGATGTAATAAAAACATATTCCGTGTAAAATACCAATATTCAGCCGCATGTGGTTAGACTAGGAACTTACCGCAGCATAATTGAGAAAAGATTAGGTACATAATGCTATAAAAACAGGATCCAAATATAGTAATCGAGGTTCACCAAAATTAATAAATTTTGGTAACTCTTCGCATTATATAACTTTCCATCGTTAATATATAAAAATATTTCGTCTCTTTCCATATTATAATATAAAAAGGTAAAATCAACCGTACCTACTTACCAGAAAATAATTTGATGTTTATACACGAAACTAAAAATGAAAAGTATTCTTGGTTAAAGCATAACCCTTTTAAAACGAAGCCAACACCAAAATACTTTTAGAATATTTGAGATTATTATTTTTAAAAACAAAATGCATCATGTGGAAACCGAAGCGTACATCGCAGATGCTATTTTATGTGGAGCATAGTGAATGTCAACCGCATATAACCTGAAAATGGATGTTCGATGTAAGAATCGCAATATGGACGGGGGCGTTAAATGCTTCCTAAGACTAGTGCGTCAAAGGTTACATGTGTGCTTCTATACTGTTATTTTATTATAACAGTTTGGAACGTTTTGTAGTTTCCGGGTAAGAGGAGCACCTCCCTGCCCGTAGGTGATTTGAAGGCCGGCAAGGCTTCTCTTGAAAGGACGAGTGGCACCAAACTCCGTTGCGCTATACACTACGATCATGGATTCCTTTGCTAAATGTGATGATTATGGCAATATTTCTCCACGCTTGTTCATTTTAGGGGACTATTAAGAAAATAAGTAAAAGTGAAAAGTTTTCGTGTTAAGCAGGTGCAAAATTAAAATAAACCTTAAGGGTTTAATATAATTTGTGTTAGATCAATTGAATTCTAAAATAATCAACAGCCCGGTTTGATTTCAGAAACGGAAACGTAAACATTCTAATACATGTGCAGTATATCGTTGGATATTATCGTAATGCAACATTACGAATCTATTCATGATGGACAAATGCACGAGAGCTTTATACAATGACTGTATATACGTACTAAACTATTTATACTAGTAGAAATATCATGAATTTGCATTTACTTTACAGATACCTTTTATCACGGTGGCAGTACAAGGCGTTTTACTAAACGCCAGACAAATCACAACATGCAAATATCTTTCCTGTTTTAACGTCATATAAGTAGTCGTAGTACCAGTATCTAACTCATATCTATACTCAGTACCTACTACACATTTCATATATTTATAACATCAAGCCTTTCTTCCATGCATGATGTAAGTAGAAACTACAGAACGCCTCGTGCTACGATCCTTACGTACTCTTTTTGATTATCCAGTTCATACAACAAAATTAATATCTGCCTGGCTTCGCATTACTTCTATAGAATCTATTACTCGGTGCAAGGCACTGAATTGAATTCCAAAGGGTGAAGGAAGTAAAGCCTTAATTTGCATTTGCAATTCAAATGGTACGCTGTGCAGGCTTGAGATTTACATGCAAGATTGAGATCATTGAGATCAGCAAATGAGGAGACAGATCAAAGTTATAGAATATGTTACGAATGTGTAAATGGAATCGGAAAGAAATATAATCTGACTTAATTTTCATGTGATTCTGTTAGAACATGTGTCTAATGTTTTATATCTTGTATCCCTTTCTTTTCTTAGCCCTAACACTCAACTATTGAATATGACTCTATTCTAGAAAGGGGCTTTCTTCAGAAATGTAACGCGATATTACATCGGTACCTACACAAGTACGCAGAAATATTAAATAATTTTCTGATCACCCTGTCATTGAAATTTAATATAATCAAACCAATGACTTATTTCACTGTAAAGTCCAACGGGCCATGAGCCATGGCCAACCTATCTTTTTGTGCTGTATGACTTTACATTGTCTTATAAAAAAAATATTGAATTTTTATTTATCAAGAAGTTATTACGACAACAACAGTGTGACTACGTGTTACCTAGATTACGTAAAAAAAGTAGGTAACCTAATAAAGCTGCGTCACTTCTATGATGAGTCCCACGTCTGTGCTGTCGCAGTTCATTCGACTGATTTCATCAACTGCCTGTTGCTATTGTGCTGCCGGAAGCGGTCGCTATTGTGGCGACTGTATATTCCCCTCGTCCGGCTCCGTTCACGTAACGAGTTTTTCATTTTTTTACTTGGACAGCTAATATAAAATTCCCTTACGGTACGAGCATTAAAGTTCAAAAGGAATCGCTGATGTTAGAATATTTATAAAGATCTTTAATAATATTATATCTACTTATCTATTCCTAATAAATACGATGTTGTTCAGTGCGTGGGTAATCAGTTTTTAGTCAAAGGAGCTTTTACTTCTTTAGCTTAACCTTTTTTATTCTATCGATTTCAAATTGTAACATAGCATCACGCCTGTTTTCCCCGAAGGGGTAGGCAGAGGTGTACTATTGTATAACCACATTTCACCGATGACGTTAAATATAGGTGTGAAATTGGTCCAGAAACTAATATTACTTATGGATTTATGTAGAATTGTAGACAAAGAACATTATTTTGGTATTTATCATCGAACTCTAATGGAATCAATGACAGCGAGTGAATTCAGTTTACGATTTCTAATCATCAATGACTAAATTACAACCATTACGTGGTATTATGACCTTGCCACTGCATTTACGAGAAGCAGCCAATACCTGGTCGTTACATAAACATGTATAAATTTCAATACGGCTAGTTTGAAATCGCACGGTGGCACATTTAGATTTATCTTCTATAAACAAAAACATTTCACTGTCGGCGTTTCACAATCACTGATATTATTTTAAGTAAGTATGTCGTCTGAGTGTAGCGACAGCGGTGAAGTTCGGATCGAACACGTAGGCGACACACCACGAAACTGTATCCGCGCCCGTCCGATTGAAACGTTGCCAGGCGCCGAACCACCAAAATAATTTTCACTCCACGCTCATCAGTGGGTTACTACACAATATCGAGATTGGATTCCGATCGCTTCGATCTAGGCATACGTAACACTGAAATCGCTGGGAAAAAAATACCTTGGAATAGAATAAAACATCGGAATTTTTTATCATATTGATGTGGTTAATAAAAGCACCTTTATTAAATGTGTACTGTGTATAATGTGTTCTTCTTAACAACAAAATATGAGCGGTACATCACTTACTTTGGGTATAAATTATATTAGTGCAATGCATATTATAGGTCATAAAGCAAGCTTGTGATGAAACGATACATTTATCTAAATAAAACAAAGCGGCGGCTGCGGCGGCTGCAGCGGCAATCACGGAAGATATTTACGAGACGTGTTAGCGACTGACGTTACGCCACAAGCAACTCTTTTTAATGTTCTCGACTTTCTCGCAACTCGATTAAGTTGCAACTACTGCCCACTAGAGCCAACCCCACGAGAAATCGGTCCGTTATTTACCGTCCACAACAGGACGGCCTTTAATTTCAGAGGATTTCAGTCAACACACGTGTTTTGAATTTAATGCTACAAATGAAATTTCGTCTGGTAGTTTGTAGTTACGTCCCAAGACTTAATTCTCTAGGAATATTGCGTTGAATAGCGGATTAATTTCCAGTCTGTATAACTCTCAAATGTATTCAATAGGTACTTGTGTACAGGGAATACTTTTATCAGTAGAACTCTACTGGAACTTAAGATAGTTTGTTTTTTAACTCTGTTTTAGTTAGAACGACGATAGAATTTAAACTCGAGTGTACAGCTCTTTTCTTTACTGACTGGTTTTAGTCCCGCACCGGATAGAGATTTCGTATCGTTAGTTGCACTTGCATCTTAGATTTATCGTCAGATTTTATATAAAACCCTTTTTATACTTAATCTTAAATAATGAGTTAAAAATAATTCATTTTAGCTTCGAATATTAGTGTAACAAAATCGTCAATGTTTATTAATACGTGTTTTAAACATAAGAAACAGTGTTTTTACATTACTTATTATGTTAAATACAGGTTCATAATTATTTATAGCAGCCTATCACTTTTAACTCTATAAGTTAAATTAACTAGGTACTTTTTTTTAAATATCTACGACCATTTTAGTTGAACAGTAATTAAAATTTGATAAATTAACGAAGTTTTGGTGAATAGCGTAAAATGTGAAACATTATTGGTCAAATGGGATAATATTTTATTCAGCTATTGTATTGCGACGATGAGTATCTAATAGTACCCGTATTGTCAGATGAAAGGACTGTATTATTCTGACTTACCTATATATTGAATATAATTTGGTGCTATACAACCCCATAGCAGTGTGAATTTATATGGTTCGACAATCTTGGATGGTGATCCCTGCCAGATTATCGAAGCGTTTTGAAGTAATAAGAGTAGGATTTACATTGCAAAAGGTCAAGGGAAGATGAGTTTAAGTATTGCTTGAGTTGGCGTTTTCGTTATAAAGTTTCAACTTTTAAGTATTATATGTATATCAACTTAATCTTAATGAAAAGAAAAGGAATAAAAATATTTTTTGAATTACAATGTCTACTAGGTTTTTCTTCGACTCCGACGATATGTATAGATGTGTGTTTAAGAATATTTTCTTTAACATGAGTTAATTTTTAATAACAATTGGAGAGAAAATTGTATTCGACGACGGCTAGTCCTATTTAATGAACCAATAAATTGAATAGGTTATTTAAATGTGTAAAGCGCGGATCGCTCAAGACCTTGAAACTGTCTCTCAATAATGGTTTAACATTTCATTTAAGCAAACACTTTATGAGTTAATTAATACTAATACGATGAGACGAAATATTTTTGACTTTTTATTTCTTTATTCATTGGTTTATAGGTAACTTTTGGTGGTAGCATAGAAATAATATATAGAAATTACGCCTGTAACATAGCATCACGCTTGTATTCCCCGAAGAGTTAGGCAGAGCTGTACCTATTGTTGTACTCCCACATTTCGGCGGTGCCATTATTGACTCCCATGTAATAGGGGGCGAGCCCATTGTCATCTACCGGGCAAAATTTCAGACTCCGTGCTGCTTCTTAGAATTTCCATACAGAACAACCCAATAACACTTTGCCCCATCCGGGAATCAAATTCAGAACGTTACAATACTGAGGCAGTCATAGAAATAGAATTATGCCTGTATTCTTCAATATTAGGCAGAGATCTACTGAAGACCTACCATCACCACTCGATGGCATATCGCGGATACCGTTATTAAGTCCAGGCACAATTCCAAACGGTGCTGCTGTTACAGAAAATCCCAATAATATTTTGTGTATCAGGTATTTAAGTGCATAATATATCAGTAAATAAATACAGTATACAAAGGCCAGGAATAATACTGAAATGATAACTTAATCTATCGGTATACTGAAATGACGCTAAACGCAATTTTTAATAAGGCCAGTATCATCACCTATATAGGGATGTAAAGGGTGGGATAGGATCCCACAAACCCACTTTGTTTGATCCATTCTCTTTGAAACACCCTGTATACTAGCCACCACCTTGTGGCTTTATTCAAAGTAAGAGCGTTATTTTGATATTAAAATGTTATTATTATTCGTTGCGTCACCGGATTATAGTAGAATTACTTAGTCAAATCTGATTTTCGACGACTTATTTTTCTTTACAAAAAGTATTCCGACGAACATGCCTTTTAACGGTGGTAATAATCAAATAGGATTCGATTTTAATTCTCTGGGATGTTAATAAAACCCGACTACTGAAAAAACATGCTCTAAAAACAAGATAATATTCTCATCAGAGGATAGCCGTGGTAGTATGCGACTTTGCCCTATGCAGAGCCGCTTTACATTTTGTTTGTTTATTATTATATATATATGTATTTTAGGTACGTTTGGAGTAAGTATAAATATGTGTGGCTCACATCTGAGGTGTGATTTTAGAAATTATTCCCAATTATCGGGTGCATGCAAACAAAGCCGCAAGTAACAGCTAACAATATATGTATATATTTGAAATCGAACACGGCATCATTAAAAAAATATTTATTTTGTTCATGACTTTATGTCCTCTAGAGGACACCATATTCAATTTAATGTAACGTCACATAGCCTATTACCAGCGGAGGATCAAGACGCTTCCGACGATACCTCATTTGCTTTATCATTAGTACAGAATGCTAATCACTTAGCCGCTACCAACCATGCCTTTATTAATTAAATAACTAAGAATCCAAATTTTAAGAAAAAATATGTATATTCCAACGTCTATTATTATATTGTATCGTATTGATTGCTTATACCATAATATTTACGTTCGCTTGCCGGTGTCGATTACCTACATAATTATACACTGTAAAGTTTGTTACCGCAACATCTAAATGTTATTTATCTTATACGTTTAAAAACACAAGAAAATGTGTAGGTAATGACGTAAATGCCCTTTACCTACGTAAGCGGCATATTGCACCTACGAGTACATATTCACACCCGAGAAACCGAGACATATCAAAATATGCCACGTGTAAGGGTAATATTTTCATTAATACTTCTCCCGCGGCATTGCTCACATACTAGACGTTATTATTAATAGATTTACCTTTCAATTTTTTCTATTACCTACTTGTAACTTGGATTCGTAGTTTTTATAGTAATTATATTTTATCTTTTACAAACTATGTTTTTTTGGATATAAATATAGCTAGTTTACTTTTACTTTTCGTAAAACATTAAATAAACTTTTAATTATTACTTTTATTTTAATTAACTTTCGTAAGAATTATTAAACGTTAAAGTTCTAAAGAAATCTTGTGAATTTGTGAACTTCAAAGCATAATTAAAATTTTATCTGAAAATTTTGAAAAGTTAGGTATCTAAAAACTATTGCAATTCGAACAAATTCAAGTAAAATTTTTGTTTAAAAAATATCAATCCAAACTCATAAAAATTACTTTTGTTAGTGTTAAAATTAAATAGCCGTCAACACAATATCAGGTTTTGAAAAATTATAATTTGAAAACCGAATTATGTGTATTGCTAGTCAAATACTTTCAATATTCTTTACTAATTATTATATTTTCTTTAATAATAAATTACAGTTTCACGCGTTGTATTCACAAACGTTATTATTTCAATTTCCATTAAATTTCTGCACAGTTTTCTGCGAGTAGGTATTTTCGTCCGCCATATCTGGTTAGTAACTACTTGGCATACAAACTGATTGGAATTGAATAATGATCGAAATTAGTTCAATAGTTGCACCGGAACGTGGCTTGGCGTTTTGAAGGTTCATGATTTTATTTATAGCATAACCGAAAATAATCCAGGAATTCATCTTATCATTTGAAAGTCTAGCTTATAACTATGATAAGATAAGAAAAGATAGGATAAGACATATGTATTTTGTTAAAACATGAGTGAAGAAAAAAACAACAATGAAAAATATAATCTTATAAGGTGTTGCATTTTGGGTAGTAGCTACATGTCTTGCCATTTATAATGTACAACATTTTAAGTTGACGCATAAATCGCCTGAGGTTACTATCACAAAAAGTATATAAATCTCCTGAAGTTACAAATAGTTACAATAACACAAAAAGTATATAAGTTTAGCAGTTTAGAAATGTCATAATGTTAAGCATATATACAGATATTATTAGATAGATAGATAGATAGAATACTCTTTATTGTACACCAATAAAAATTTGGATACAACTTATACATACATATATTAAAAGAAATGTACAAAGGGCAGTCTTATCGCAGTCGGCGATCTCTACCAGACAACCTTAGGATGGACAAGAATAGAAGACGAAAAGATAAGGGTAGTCTGTGGTGTAACAATTAATTAATAGTGTAATATTTATACTGACTATATATATATTATAATAATAGTCAATAATTTTTTTACATACTTAAATACAGTTATAATATATCTACTTATACTAACATAGCAATGTATATATATATATATATATACTAGTAGAGAAGAAGGAAGTTTAATTTACAGCAACATTAATTAGATAGGTAACGTTCTTTTACCAGTTTTTTAAAGGTTGGTAATGTTTGAGCATGCCTCACTTTTACGGGCAACGCATTCCACAGGCGAGCAGCTTGCACTGTAAACGATTTCCCAAAGAAATTGGTGGAATGCGTCGGTATTGATTGAGATTGTACAGGAGGTGAAGAATGTGCGAATTCCGGCGGAGGCGTATTGGAAGCCACTTGAGCTTTGTACGAAAGTCAGATACATGATCATATTTGCGCAGGCCAAATATGAATCTGATACGGAAATTTTGAAGTCGCTGAAGTTTATCAAGTTGGTCCTCATTGAGATCAATATAGCTGGTGTCGGCGTAGTCAAGAATCGGAAGCAAGAGAGATTGTGCAAGCGCAGTTTTTGTGGCAATTGGCAAGAAGTTACGAAGTTTTCTTAAAGACCCAGCTGAAGCAAACAGTTTCCGACTAACCTCTTGTATTTGGGGTCCCCAGGATAGTCTTATCAATTACTATCCCCAAGTTCTTAACTTTGCCACTGACCGTTATCGCAGTGCCACCGAAAAGAACCTGAGGAAGCTGGAAACAGTCAATCCTTGAAATCATTCGGGGGCTACCGACAACAATGGCCTTCCATTATTTATTTGTATGTATTTAAAAATAATTAAACATTTGAATTTAAATTTTTATTTTGCTACAATAATATTTGGATATCAGATATTTTTTTTATATGTATCTTAAATAGTTCAGTGAGCAATTGTTTCATGTCTTTGGGGATTTTATTATAAATTATTGGTGCTAAACAGAAAATCATATTATTCAATAATGCCGTACTAGATCTTATTATCAGACCCGGGTACGTCTTAAAACTGCGGCCAGACACCGGAGGACGGGCAGCAGCGTATTCTCACTAATCGGTGACTTCGGCTAGCCACTGCGATCCCCAAGCCGCCTGCCAAGCGTGGGGATTATGGCAACCTCCCCCCCCATTTGAGGGAGGCCTTCGTTCAGCAGTGGACATCTTCTAGCTGATGATGATGATGAGATCTTATTACGCATAATCTATTATCATCCCGACGATTCCGGATTGTAACCTCTGCTAGTTTGCTAAATATTATAGGATTTCTTTGAACGAAATTAACTACATACTTCATATATGAATAAAGAGGGCAGACTTAACATTTTATGCTCAATAAAATATGGTTTGTAGCTATCAGTAATTTTCAGATCAAACATTCATCTTTTTTGTTATTTAAATATTATTTATTTTTTGGTAGAATTTCCCCAATGTATTACGCCAAACCTTAAGATGGAGCCTACGATTCCATGGTAGGCCATGAGAAGCGCATCGGTACTTATAATGGGTGCAATTTTGTAAAGCGCGTAAGCAGAAGAACTAATTTTATTGTTTAGTTCTTCTGTGTGTGCTTTCCAATTGAGACTTTTATCAATTATTACACCTAAGAATAGGTATATCCACTTTATTGATAACTGTTCCTTGGTAGTTAACATTAATGGTTGGTGTTGCTAAACGTTGGCTGAAAAACATAATTTTAGTCTTTTAAAGACTAATCTTTAGGTGGTTGTTATTTAATACGTTAACGTTAACGTTGCACTATCTCATGTAGTTCATTGGTTCAATGTTAATAATCTTCTCTTTAATGAGAAAAAAACCAAATGTCTTAAATTTTCAACGCCTAATGTCCGACAAGTACCAATCAATGTTAAATTGAATGGAGTGGAACTGGACATTGTGGATTTGACTGTTTTTCTAGGCATCACTATAGACGCCAAACTGCAATGGGGCCCGCAAATAAACAAATTATCGGGTAGGCTTAGTTCTGCCGCGTTTGCTGTCAAAAAAATTCGGCACTTAACTGATGTGGATACAGCCAGAATAGTTTATTTCAGTTATTTTCATAGCGTTATGACTTACGGCATCCTCCTCTGGGGAAACTCTGCAGACATCAATACTATATTCGTCTTGCAGAAAAGGGCTGTCCGAGCTATTTATAATCTTGGTCCAAGGGTGTCGCTGAGACACAGATTTAAGGAAATTAATATTCTAACTGTAGCATCACAATATATTTTTGAAAATTTAATATATGTTTATAAAAATATTTCGAACTTTGTCAAACTGTCTGATACTCATTCTTTGAACACTAGGAATAAACACAACCTTGCTGTACATGCTACGCGCCTCCACAGAATAAGCAACTCGTTCATGGGACAATGTATACGCTTTTACAATAAGCTTCCCAATCATATACGTAATTTAACATTAAAGAAGTTCAAAATTGTAATTAAATCTAAACTTTGTAAAAAAGGATACTATAAAATTTCGGACTATTTAGATGACAAAAACGCTTGGGATTGAGCCGCTCTTTAGCCTTTCCTTTTTTTTATATACAATTTTTGCCATTTATTATTATATTATTTACTTCATTATATTGATATTGTAATGTCGTTTAAATTGAAATTATTTCTTATATATAACCGCTATACATTGTAAATGTGAGTGAGATCTAGGCTGAGCGCTCTTCATTTCATTAATTCTCACGATAACTGATGCATGCTTGCACTCTGTTGCGACAGGTTAGCTCAAATAGTTATGGAACTTTCTTCAAAAGGCTATTCCACCCTATATTTGTCTCACATAAACCTTTACATCATTACAATCTGTCTGGACTTTAAAATAGACTTTGACCCCTGAGTTTGTTTCGGCGTTTCTTCTCAGGGATAGTCATAGGAAATGCCGACGCCATCTAGTTTAAAAAAGACGTGTAAAAGTGATTGAAAAATCCTAATTGCAAAAATAAATAATTTCATTTCATTTCAATTTCATTTAATCAGTTGATTATTGAATTTATTGTTTTGTTAATATCCGTGTCATTTGTAGCTATCGTTAGAGTTTATTTGTTACTTACGGTATTATAAATAATAAATAACAATGGACCCAATATATTCCCCTATGGTACTCCATATTTAACTGTTCGATTATTATTATAAGATGACTTATATATTTCTTCTCTTTTACTGTTGAAGTTTATTTTAGTAATTTCTGCATATTAATGCAGATTTTTTAGATAGGATTCTATAACTTTAAAGACATTTCTTCTGGTGCCTTAAGCTTCTTATTTACTTAGAGGAATATTATGATCAACATAATCGAAAGCCCATGTCATGTCGCAGTAAATAGCACATACTGGGGTTTTTGTCTAGGTTAGCCATAACTTTATATATACTTAAAGTCAAAAATAGCCATATTTATGGTTTTATTTTTGCGAAAACCTTTTTGATTTTCTGCAAGAATGTTTTATTTTCCAAGTAGCTCTAGATTTGCAAATATATATATATAACTTTAAAATATTTAGAAAAAATAGGAATAAGCGCAATGGTCCTATAACAGTTCATGTTTTATTTATCCTTTTTAAACAATGGTTTTACAATTGAAATTTTTAAACTTTCTGGATACCATGCTGTAGTTACAAAAATGTTTATAATATGGCTAATATGATCACATGTATCATATAAAAAGAACGTACTATATTGGTCTGGAATGTCTTAAATCCGTAAACATACAAATAAAAAAATAAACTATCGTGTCATTATATTATTAAACAAAAACTACCAATGAAGAAGAGATGAAGCAAAGTATTTTATATAATGTTTACTAAAACCCCGACTCCGGTCACGTGGCTAAGAGTACAAAAGTTTTGTTCTTTTGTTGCGGTCTTCTCAATAAAAACTGAGGGTTTTCAGTTTAAATTAGGAACAATAAGCAATTATACAAGCTTTTATTTTACATGCACTGGTTGTTTGTATTTCTTATTGATATATTGAGCTGACATAACACGTGAACATTTTGATGACTTTAAGGATCAGATGATGACCAGGAAGGCATTGACTGGATCTAAGCGAAAACATTTGCATTTGAACATGTTTCAAAAACTAAAGCGTATTGATAAAGAAGGCAGCCACTGAATCTCATTACTAGATACAGCTATCAGACACACTCTGATTGGAATATATTTTTAAAGTTCACAGTAACATTTGTCGTGTTTATTATTATGAATAGATTTACCTTTAAATTTTTCTATTACTTGCAACTTGGAGTCGTAGTTTCTATAGTAATTATATTTTATCTTTTACTTTTACAAACTATGTTTTTTTTGGATATAAACATAGCTAGAACTTTTCGTAAAACATTAAATAAACTTTTAATTATTACTTTTATTTCAATTAACGTTGGTAACAATAATTAAACGTTAAAATTCATAAGAAATCTTTATGAATTTGTGAACTTCAAAGCAGAATTAAATATAAGCTAAAAAATTTGAATAGGTATCTAAAAAACGATTTGATTACGAACAAGTTAAAGTAAAATTTTTGTTAAAAAAATATCAATCCGACTTCTTAAGAATTACTTTTGTTATGTTAAAATTAAATAGCCATCATCACAATATCAGGTTCTGAAAAATTATAATTCGAAAACCGAATTAGGTGTATTACTAGTTCAAAACTTCCAATATAGTTTACATTAAAAAATTAATAATAGTTTCACGCGTTGTATTCACAAATGTAAGTATTTCAATTTCCATTAAATTTCTACACAATTTTCCGCGAGTAGGTATTCTCGTCCGCCATCTTTATTAAGTAACTACTTGACATAAAAACTGATTAGAATTAAATAATTATTGAAATTAGTTCAAACGTTACACCGGAACGTAGCTTGGCATTTCGAAGTTTCATGATTTTATGTGTAGTGTAACCGAGAATAATTCAGGAATTCTTCTGATTATTTGAAAGTCAGGCCTATAACTATGTATAAAAAGAACGTAGGTACTATATAGGTCTGGAATGTGTCAAATCCGTTAACATACAAACAAGAAAATAAACTATTGATTCATTATTATTATTATACATAAGCTCAGGTACCAATTAAGAAAAGATAAAGCAAAGTATTTTATATAATGTTTACTGAAACCCCGACCTCGGTCACGTGGCTTAGAGTACAAAAGTTTTTGTTCTTTTGTTGCCGTCTTCTCAATAAAAACTGAAGCTTTTCAGTTTAAATTAGGAACAATAAGCAATTATACAAGCTTTTATTTTACATGCACTGGTTGTTTGTGTGTGTGTGATATACAGCTATCAGAAACACTGATTGGAATATGTTTTTAAAGGTCACAGTAAAAGTTGTCGTGTTTATTATTATTAATACATGGATTTACCTTTCAATTTATTATATTACTTGTAACTTGGAGTCGTAGTTTCTATAGTACCTAATTATTTTTTATCTTATACAAACTATGTGTTTTGGATATAAATATAGCTAGAACTTTTCGTAAAACATTAAATAAACTTTTAATCATTAATTTTATTTTAATTAACTTCTTTATGAATTTCTCAAATTTAAAGCAAAATTAAAATTTTCGCTGAAAAATTTGAATATCCAAAATCTAATTAGTGGTTTGCTGCAATAGCAAAAATTTGCCTATTGCTATCTTCTTTAGTTCCCAAGCTACGTCTTTGGAAAATTGTATTAATTTCGTGTCAGTGGTTTAGCAGTGATGAAGTAGCAAAAAAAAAAAAAGAGTTAGATTCGCATAGAGAGACACCTGACCATGAAAATGTGGAAACGTATTGAGCGACGCTTATTCTTTCGCGGAAAGTCTTTGCAATGCCATTCAGAAAATGATATTGCGCAGCGCCATCTATCGAGCATGGAAGCGTGTCTTGCATAATTTTAAGACAAATAACACCATCTATTGGGAAGTCAAAAACTAATAAAAACTTAGAAGAAATGTAACGAAAGCGTTATTCATTATACAATCATGCCTATATTTAAAACCGAACAATTTAAGATCGTTACTCACAATTAGGACGCCTATTAAAATGGCCAATAAAGCAAAGTGGCAGCCAAAAAAGCTAAAAAGGCTGCTAAAGAACAGGTGGTAAAACTTCGTGCCCCTCGGTCTACGGCTGTGGTTCTTATTCTACAGCCAGATGCGGTAGAACGAGGTAAAAACTACGCAGACATCTTAGCCAAGGCTAAGTCCGAGATAAACCTAGGTGACCTCGGCATTGCGGGCATCCGGTGTAAGACTACAGCGACCGGTGTCCGACTGCTTGAGGTCTCCGGAGCCACCAGTGGCCCTAAAGCGGATGCCCTTGCCGAAAAATTGAGGGAATCACTGAGAGCTGAATTTATTATATAATATATATATTAATACATTTCCAGTAAAGAAGTAGGTACCTGGATAACATCTTCAGATATAATTAGAAATTTCTCGCTGGGGCTCCGATATTGGTTTTAAAGTTTAATGCGTTAGAAGTAGGATCATCAAATGACAGGTAACATTTTTCGAGTGAGAGAAGTGTAAGTAAGAGACTAAATAGATACTTAGATGAAAATAAAATATGTATAAAATCGTATTACAGTACTCTGTGTGCAAGTTATTTTTTTGTTTTAATTTCAATGCAGAGGCCGAGATACGACAGAATGAACCGACCTACTAAGCTGACGATGCTTCTCCAATGAAATTCAAGGCACTTAATTTCACGGAAATAATGGAGTTCTTTTCTACGGCATGTTATAAAGCCTGACTGAAATTAATAATAAGGTGTTACAGTCGATTAATTGGGTCGGAAGAGTCATCTAGTTCGCCCCACAAACAAATCTTTCTCTGTGCATATAACTTGCTAAGTTTAAAGTTTCTATACTTGACACTTATTATGTATAATTACTAACTTGGAAAGCAAAAAAAAAAAACATTGTAAAACTACTGAGACTGATACAATGCATAATTGAACTATCGTATGTGTGCGACATAAAATGCTGAAGTTGCTATAATGTACAGTTTCAGTAAAAACAACCAAATTTATTTCTCTGTTATATTATACGGGTAAGAGATGTGAAATATAATAGGATACGGCCTCAATTTGCTATGTTTGTTTGAGATCCGTAAAGTTAATATTTAATTATTCGTGGAAGACTAGTTCCATCTATTTCGCTCAATTAGTTTGCTACCCGGAACAGTCGTTATACTAGCCTTAACGAACCTAATCTATGTATTATGTGTATTGAAGGGATCTTCGCATGGCTATTTCAAACTTTCTAGCATAATAGGGTCTGGAGCGTTGTAAGTACCCATTCTCTGTCTATTATTGGTTTATGTATTTTAAGAGTTTAATTCGATATTTTTTCAGTTGCTTGCAAGTAATTGAGTTATTAGCGATAACCTTGAGCAGAAACTAAAAAATACAAAAAAGTAGTGGCACTTTTTTATCAGTTAAATAATTGCGTGTCCAGAAGTAGCGAAGCGGATTTACTTATTTTATTTTTTTTACTTATCTTCAGTTGCAGCCATCGCGCTGTTGCCAATTTTTTCAGGTTTTTGATGAAACAGTAATTACATCTCAATCTGAGATAAAAATTGGTTAATAAAAAATTGTTACAAATCAAAAGTAACTAGCTAACTATTGTGAAAATTACTTTTAGAAAAATTGACTGAAGGTCCTTCACTACCCAGTAGGTATAACTCAGGCTTCTTGTGATTGGAGGTTTGTATCAAACAGGTTAACTAAAACGTGACAGGTGCGCGATGCAATTTAAGTTTATCGTCGAATTCATAAGAATGAAAGAAATACATGAGACATTTCTTTAATCTCCAGTACTGCAGTGCTATAAGCACATACATATAGGGTGATCACCGTCTGATAAAAGAGGCAGAAGATGGGTAGGTAATGAATTCTACAACAGATATTATGTTGACTGGCTGGTCTCATATAATGCGTGAATGTCAGAATTAAACCGGGGTGACCGTCATCTGACCCCGGGAACCCAATTATTGGGAAATACGGACATTCTATGATAAGGTGCGGTCTACCGGTTGTCAGATTGTCTCACAGCCCATAACGACTGTCAGCTTAGGGGTCGTGATTTTCTTCGCCTGCACATTAATAAACTGAGAGTACCTATATTGTGATGGCTAGCGGTTCAAATCTTAGTTTTATATAATATTGTGTCGAAGGCTATAATATTAAACTACGAGTCCCACTAGCCGCCACTATAAATAAACTTAGAGAAATATTTACAGAACACAACGTTATATAAATAGGTAGTTAATTTAATGACTGGCTGTTGACATTTTTAAGGTACCTATTCAAACGGAACGCAATGTTGTTTTACTTTTTTAAACGTCAAGTTTAGAAAGGCAATAAAAAATCTAATGGCCTACCGCAAATAAAGTGAGTTTAATATCACTTAAGTAAAGCTTAGAATAATAATAAACAATATAGGAACTTTGTGTACCTAATAATTTATTTTGTTGGTATTCAGTTACGGCAAATGTTAATATTAAAGACATTAATGGAGCACGTAATTTACAGCGGTAGTATTTTTAGGAGCCAAATTAATAATGACTATGGTTATATTTATTCCTATAATAATATGATATGGGATATCTAAATGATATACCTAATATTGTTTACATTACTAATAAGATACGTATATAAGATATTTAAAAGATCAGAATAACAGATGAGCAAGTATGGGATGTGCAAGCAGAATTCGGAGAGGGTGTAGATTTACGGTTCAGATTTTCTCCTTACGATGCATAGCCGAAAAATATCTGGCTAATAAGCATAACAAAGTCTACTACCCTTTCATTGATTTGGATAAGACCTATGATAGTGTATGGAGGGTCGAATTATGGTCAACACTATCCGTGTATGGTGTGGACCACAGAACAGATAAAAGAGGTATCTGTTCTGTGGTGTGGACTGTCGCTTGACGCAAGCACGGAAATCGCTATATGAGGGTTCTAGTTAGGGTTGCCAACCGTACTATAATATATAGTATTGTACTGTATTTCGGGTCTGCGTACTATATACTGTTGAAGAAATAAATAGTACGCAAAAATACTATATTTTCAACACCGAAATCTAACAAACAAATCCTTCGTTTTAAAATGCAAGTGCAAAAAAATATTGTTTTTATAAAAATAAAAAAGTAAGAAATTATTATCTTTGTCTATTTTTTGCCTTTGCCATAAAATACTATATTTTTTGAAGTGTACTATATTTTTTTATAACTTAGTTTGAAAAATACTATATTTCGCCGAAGAAATGTTGGCAACGCTAGTTCTAGTGCATGCGTTAGGATAAATGGGGCATATACGGACTGGTTTAACATCTCTAGGGGTGTGGAGAGGGCTGTATAGCGTCACCATGTCTTTCAATCTATACATGGTTACCCTGCGGATTGGAACAAAGTGGGCTACTTATCAAATGTCTTCTCAATGCCAATGATCAAGTCATACTTGCATCATCGGAAAATAAACGTAGGTAAGACGAAAGTAATGGTGTTTGAAAGGGAGGAAGATGTATCTGTGTGTGATATGAAAATAGAATGTAAAAGCGCGGAACAGGTGAATGAGTTTGTATATTTGTTATAAGTTAACGGGTATACTATAATCCAAACTATAATCCAAATCGTTACTACAATCGTTACTTCATGTTTTGTTTTTCAAAAAAGGTGGTACTGGACGGTGGACGCAATTTACCTACACTTGTATATTTCATCCATTTTACCACGATCGCAATTACTTTTCTAAATCTTTATTCGACTCCAACGTGCCCGATGTATGTATATATATGAAAGCAGAAGGTTTAATTTCAAAACTTAGTGTACTTGTGCTGCTTCCTTTGCTACTCATACAGCAAGCGAGAGCAATGCACACAAGCACATACCTATAATACGTTATTACATTATATTATTATTACGTTGAAAATTATTCACTCCTGTAATCCCTGAAGGGTTAGGTTGAAGATTTTTACGAAACACCGACAGGTATGTATTAAATCTTATGTTCTAGGAACGAGTCTATAGCCTTTTCAGTTACTGACAGTTAGAATACTTAGCGCAAACAACTACTACTTGATCAACATCGATAGTGGTCGTGGCTCAACATATTAGTAGTAATGAGACATCGGTTGGTTGTGGCAACACTCATAAAACTATGTGTGGTCAGTCCTGTTATATAAAGAGAGAGAGAGAGTAGAGAGTGTAGAGCTGAAACTAATTTGGTACATTCTACCTTAATTTTCTTGGACATTTTATACAAATAATTTGTATAGTGTAAAAGTGGCCTTAGACAACAATCTTGTTAGGTGAACAGCGTGAGCGTGTGAGTATAGTGTGTCGGTTACGCCGCGCGCCGCCGCCGCTCGCGCCGGTCGTCAACCGGTAACGAGTAGTTTCCGTTTCTACACTTTCGGACAGCTCGAACTTGAATTGTTCTACTTTTATTCACGTAATTCGCCGTGTTTGATGAATTAGCAGCGAGTCGCGTTTATTATGCAAGACTTATTTTGTTGCATGTTGTTATTTTATATTTTTGTCATTCGAGTTAGCTGGCCAAATAATTTTTTATTTTCTGTCAAATCAAATCGAAAAAATATCCTAGGAACTTGGAGTATAAAGAGTGAGTTATTATTATAAATGTATAACGCCTTTTATCTTTAGAGTTAATGAACCAATCACGATAAGTTATTTAAAATCGTAATCTTATGTAAATACGAATTCCCCAATATGGTACTTTACGTCGGGTTCATTAAAATGCTACTTCTGTCCGAGGTTTATAATGCAGGTGATAGCCCAACTCTACATGACATTGCTAGTGCTAAATTTTACTCGTAAGAGAAAACGTACGGGTCGTTAGCATATTTAGGAATATATTTCCATTTGAATCGTTTTAAAATTAGTTTCAACATCCGAGTTTACTTAATATTTTAAATAAAAGCACACCGACTTTAACATCGTCACTATGATTGCACCCAATGCCAAAGACATCAAGAGAAAGATAGGCTCCACACAACTCAAAATTATACAGTACAATGAAAATGCTCTGACAAAATAACATTACGTGTTTGGGAAGTAGATCACATTGCGTATTGTTTGTTAATGAAGTGACGAATACAATTATTAACAGTCGGATTTCATTGTTTTGCGATGTTCAAGTTAATCTTGCATTCGTCATGCTTACAAGAGAACTTACGAAACTGTTAAGTAAGCGTTCTTTGTGTAGTGGACATTTGAAAACACAACATTCGTAATAAAATTAGACACGTTTAACAGATTTTGTGCAATAAAATTTAAAATTAAGCTGTGGCATTCACTGACACTACTGTCATGTATTTTCAAACTGTTCACTTCTTGGAATATAGTTTGTTACACAAAAAAGCAAGTCCAATGTATCAAAGAGTATGGCAACAATTTATTACAAATAACGAAATTGAGCTAGCACTTAAAATCACAGATTTAATTCACGTATATTAAAACTTTTTAGCCAGTTATCGGCAACTGGTTCCGTATTCTTAGTTCCATCCATACCGAGTCCAAATGGAGGCTTTGGTAAAGTACGTAAATAATAGTGTCCGCGAGTCTCTGTCGATGAACCATAACCTAGAACTGCATACTCATCTTTCTCACAAGCATTTCCTTCGAAATGCTTCCAACTTTGGCATCGAACCCCAACAAATGATTTTGGCATTTTAATACTTTCTGTGTACACTTGAGCAGCTCGAAGATGACTGCAGGTGGGCATGAAACAACCAGGTTGGTTTGGCCCTCCACCATTGATATAAAAATCGGCGTGACCTAAAGGTTCAATAATTCCTTGTAGTAATCGGTTTGAGTGCAATACGTCTACGTAAGCAGCATCAGTTTTATCAAGTCTCTGTCCGCTGTACGCGTATGAGAAACACGGACCTGCAGGATCTAAACCAGTTATGCGCCCCAAAGTGTGCGCTTTGTATTGTTGAAAATATTTTCCAGTCCATCCTGCAACATGTGCACCGAGACTTATTCCCAGAAGATGAAAATCTTCAGCATTAGCTCCAAAATGTTCCAGATTGGCTAAAAGATTTGCTAGTCTTTTGCCTATAAGACGAGCGTTGTGGGCAGATAAAATATATCCTTGGTTGTTCATTTCTTCCGCGTCGACTAGAAACACGTTAAACATTCTCTTATCATTGTAAGCATTGGCCAAATCCAAAGGCACTGCAGATTGCGAACTGTCTTTATAACCGTGGATAATAATTTTTGTTTGCTTGGTTATGTCGAAAATTCCAAATTTTGTTAGGTTCATAAATGCTTCATTAATTGGAAATATTCGAACAGTATTTCCGTCAAGCTGTATGATCTTCAACGATTTGATTAGATCATTTTGATCGCTCATTGAATTGTATCGTAAATCCATGATTGCCCTACCTGCGAACACAAAAAAATATTTTAAATACATACAAATACAAAACTTAACTAAGGCATACAAATGCAATCGTTTTAATAAACTGATTAGCGCGCATAAATTATGGAGGTTAAGGACATCCACTCACATGCACTGGACAGTTTGGCATAGACGGACTCGGCGAAAGAGAGGTCGGGGTCGGCGCGGCGCACACTGGACGCGGTACCCGCGAGCGCCGCAGCCACCAAGCACACCACGGTCACCAGCGGCACCACAACGCTGTAGTGGTGCATGGCATGAGCCCTCCGCGCTAACACGGTCACTATGTCACTGTCCGCAAAGAGAGAAAGGTCCGTTTCGCACAAGCTACCTCCAAGGGGCGATCACTTTGGAGGGGGTTATCTGGTCCGAATTACGCGCACTGCACTCACTGTCAGAAGGCCACTGACCGCTTTACTCCATTTTTTATAATATCGATGTCCGATTATTTATTGCTTTGGCTGCTGATTTATTAAAACTCATAAAATATTTAACTGTAGTTTGAAATTATCTTGATAATTATATTTTCATTAACCAGTTGTACACCTATCACAACAACGCATTACGTGTATACTTATGAATTAATATTCAGAACATGTTATCATGATTTTTCTTCTCGCTTGCTTTGATTTTATCACACTAATGGGTCAACTTCGCCACTTTAAATAACTATAATACTTGCTTGGGTAGCCATTTGCTCACGCAAGTTTCTATTGTTACATAATTATTACAGTCTGGTTTAAAATAAGTTTATTATTTTGATCATAGTATTATTTTGTTTGTAAACAAATTGCCGTTTAATTTGACTATATAGGATACAGAAACCGAAAATACTGTGACACGTATCGACTGACATATCCGTATGTAAATAAGGTCTCATTATGTCATCATATGGACAAACTTTTTGCAACTCATTTCTATACGAATCACAATGAACAATCTCAAAAAAAATTAACATTACAATAACTTTTATTAATTAAATAAAGTCTATAAAGAACCGAAATATTGTGATATAGTGATGTGTTTCTACATAACACATACAATTATGTGTAATATAGAACACCTGGTTATTTACCTGCTCATCTGAATATATAATTAACGGCGGTTTGATCGAGTGTCAATTATAATGTTGGAATGCATAGACTTGGCCATCGTGACAATCGACCCTATTACTGGTCTTATCATGGTTATTGAGTTCATATAATTCAATTATATTTCATAGAACTGAATATCATATCAATACCCAGTTTCCCGAGATAAAATTAAAATTCAGCCCATTATTGTCCAAACGTCCTTGCTTCGTAAATGCAAGTGATAATCAAATATGAATTCAACAATTAAGAGGTGCGGAGCTTGTTCAAACTCAGATCCACTTGCATGGTAGGCAAACGTTCCAGCACTAGGTTATCACAGCTTCCATAGGTGTTAATCCAGGGATAGCTATTCTAACTCTGTAAAAATCTTCACTCTAATCCGCTTAGCCATCGCAGTGTGATGAAGTAACATCTGAACTTTAAATATTATAATATTACGTTGTCCCATTCAAAGTGACACCTAACAATCTTGAGTTTTCCCAAAATTTCTAGCGTTTATTTGCTTAACTATCTATGCGATTGAATCAGTCGTTCGAGAGGCATCAGCGGCACCGCGCATTTAAATTGTCTGCTCCGCAATGGATCGTCAAAATTTAATTAATTCTGTGACCGATATCGAACAACGTGTCTTTATAAAGTTCTGTTTTTTGCTTCGACGTTCAGGACCTGACATCCAACGTGACCTTATAAACGCAATAGGTCTGCTGTAAGGCTTAACCAGCATCAAAGAGGCTCGCGTGTACCGTATTCTCACTGAAGATCTGCAATCTCAACTTCAATCTTCAATGAGAATACGGTACACGCGATCCTCTTTGATGCTGGTTAAGCCTTGTCTAAAGTGAGCAAGCCATCGCTGAACCGTCCTTAGAGGATAAGCTCGTTGACCTATTGCGGCTATAAGGTCACGGTGGATGTCAGGTCCTGAACGTCGAAGCAAAAAACAGAACTTTGTAAAGACACGTTGTTCGATATCGGTCACAGAATTAATTAAATTTTGACGATCCATTGCGGAGCAGACAATTTAAATGCGCGGTGCCGATGATGCCTCTCGAACGACTGATTCAGTCGCATAGATAGTTAAGCAAATAAACGCTAGAAATTTTGGAAAAACTCAAGATTATTAGGTGTCACTTTGAATGGGACAACGTAATATTAGCTTATATTTATTCTCTGAAAGAAAAACATTATATTCATGTTTGCTAAGCTCCATTAAGTTGTTTCTGCTGCTACGTAAGGTTGTCATACGTGTAAATTACATTAAATGTTTGTTAACTTTGTATTGACAACATCACGCCTGTAGTCTTGGGGAAGGCAGATAGTAGGTGATGACTGTATTGCAGTAAACCGACGATTCGCCGGTGTCGGTATTTAAACTCATTTACCTAATTTGGGGTGAACTTATTGCTATTTATCGGGCCTAGTTCCTAACCCCAAAGGTTTAGTGGAAATAAACGAAATACATACATAGCATCAAGCCTGTATCCTTGAAGGGTTAGGCAGAAGTGTACTATTGTGCACCCACATTTCGCCAATGCGGTTATTAAGTCTCATGTAATAGGGGGCGAGCCAACTCGTATAACCATCAACCGGGCATAATGCTAAACTACGTGCCGCTACTGAGAATTTACATACAGAAAAACCCAATAACACTGCCCGACCCGGGAATCGAACCCAGAACATCACGCTCAGTAGTCACGTTTGTGACCACTACACCTGTGGTTTATTTTATTGACTAATGAATAAATTTTTAAATATAACTTTTAACTACCCAACCAAGGAATGTAGCCCTTTTAACTAAGTACACCGAACTCCCATAAATCAAAACCCACAAATTGAGCTCTTATAATAATAAGACTGTTTCAAATGGAAATTGTGAATATACGAGTATAATTATTTCAGTAGGTAATTAAAGGCTCGTATGTTGGCATAATAATATCAGCCTGCAATTAGCACTATCATGAGCGTCCTGCATACATTACAATGAACCGTCCTAAACTATTTGGATTTAATTGAGGCGTAAGTAAATATTTTCCATAATTAATAAGGTGGCGTAACTGTTATAATCTGACACTGCCATTATTCCCCACTGAACTGACGCCGTGTTAATTCTGTAGATGTTTACACGAAGCACAATAAGTACGTGCTTGGGCCACTTGTCCTGTTGCAAATTAATTGAGTTATGATACTGGTAATATAGTACTTTCAAAAATAATTTTCTAAAAGACATTTTCTCGATGCCTCCAATATTTTTCTCCGAAACATGGTTTCGAAATCTTAATTGATAAGCTTGTTGCTCTGATATAACATCCTGTATTTGCTCTCAGCTTACCATGATGCCTACCTCCGGAGTTAAGTTAGTTAAGGCATTTTCAACCTACAGGATCGAATGGCAGATAGATTACCAGACTAGTATAAGGTATTATTTTCTTATCTAATTAAAGGTTGTGTTGGAACATGAGCCAGTATGATTACTGAAAAGTTCTTCTGCCCGTAAGCAATAAAAATCATTACCAACATAACATGTTCAAAAATATGTTTCGTTATTACGACCACCCTGACCTAAATTCTGTAATGTTTCAGATGTTGGAGGAACCAAAATAACGACGTAATTATATTGACTTTAGTGATCTACATGTCTCCTTAATTATACAAAGAATTTTAAGGTAAAAAATTTTTTTTTTAATCTTTGGCCCGCACTAGTAATAATTCCTATATCCTCAAAATCAAATCAAAGTATAAAAAGATCATTGTGTTTGGCGTATTAAAGATTTTTAATATCTAAGTAGGTATTGTCGCTGTTTAAAACGCGTATTTATTGTTTGTATTGACTGCCTATGGTAAGGGTCGCCTAGTGAATTGTGTCCGCTTCTAATTGATGAAGTTTAGATATTATAATAATACTATTGAGTATAAATGTCACCTCACGGCAAGCAAAGTCTCACATACATTTCTCATGTAAGTGAATATTGAATTCTTATGGGAAACAGAATCTTATACCCGATCAAGTGTAATTACCTACCATCTAATTGGTAAATTTATTTGTGAATTAAGATAGTTCGTTACGAATTATCAATAATCATATTATATAGTACTTAAAGCATGATGAGGGTCGTTTAAGAAATGGCAGTTATAGATAACAGGGGCCTAGACAAAATGCAATCGATTTTTCAATAACAATAGGATGAAGGAATTATTCCCATTACCTAACTGCAAAATATTGTTCAAAATGAAACGGCTCGAAAATGAAAACTTAATTTAATGATAATAAATAAAATAGTTCCAATGAGCTCTAAAGATTTTAAAGTACTGACTGCATAAGAGTTTATACGTTAAAATAGTTTATTTTCTTATTTTGACGGAACTACCGTAATTCAAACGAAAAATAATAATAAACGGAGAACAGCGAGCTGCGAGTCCGATCATGCAATCCACTATCTTTTAGAAAATAGTTGAAGGAGTTGACCTTGCGTCGTTGTTACAGATGCACGGTATATGTCAAGGAGAATTCGTGGAGTGTGGACAATGAGTAAATGTCAAGATGACACTGTTATTAGACCTTCAACACCCAAAGAATTTACATTCCTTCTTGATAGAAAGTGTTGAATTTCAGTTATGTTTAAACTAATATATCTTTATTTAATTTAGGATTCAGGCACTTCTGAAAAGTCGAGACGCTGGTCGTACGGTTTCAAATAGTACTAGGAGCAGAACCGGCAATAAACTCCGTGAAAACTCTTTTAAATTTATAGTTCTAATTGCCGTAATTGGTATGCTAATTAGAATATAACTTTATCTAAGCCTACTTCTATAAATGCTTTTACATCGTCATAAGGATTGTTTTATGTCACTAAGCTTTGAAAATACTTGTCACAAAATATTATATTATGTCCTAATAAAACTAAGTTTATAAAGAAGTAAATTACGTTCAGGTAATTATGATTATTAAAGGCTTTGTTTTTTATTGTTTGCAATCGATCGATATTTGTGACTTGCCTTAAATTATGTTCAACTAATTAACTGTTAATGTAAGGTACTACAAGCGTATTATTTCGATGACCAATTTATCTTGGACACGATGGGAATTATGTATGCAAAATTTCTTTCCAAAGAACAATCGATTTAGAGTAGGTAACTGGTAACCGGAAGAAGGAATAACATAAAATCACTACAGCCGGGGACGATTCTCAGGCGATTAGAGATCATGTCGAAATCGAGATATATTGAAAAACATGGCGCATGGATCACATCTTTACCGTTTACTATCCCGTTTCATGAACTGTTTTAGAAGACAAGGTTTTTTTAGGAAATCAGGTGATAATTTATCCATGTTTATAGATGTGAAATAAACTTTTACATATTTATAGATCTTATTTTTTTTTTGTATTTTGTAGTAAGTATAAAAAGGTATCTTATTAAAGTCAGTCATTAAAGTAGAGCTTTATTTAGTAATATTATTCTGAGTAATAAATTCATGTATACCCAGTCTGACACAAGGTTCTTTTTATCTTTTTATTTGTTTAATTAATACACCAACAGTTTATACATGCAGCATTAATTTAATAATATAGGGTAAGGTTGCTTATGTCGTACCCCCTACGAAAATATGAATGTAATATTTAGTGTAATTTAAATGAAGCGAAATCTTCCGCATAGACTGAATCTTTATTTATTTACCTTTTAAATAGCATTCAAAGAAACTCAAAAACTTTAACAAGAGAGGTATTTTAACGTTTTTCAAAAAGGTTCCGTTGGTTCGATTAAGGCGCTTGGTGGCCTAAATCGTACTACCCATAGCCTAAGTCGTACTTAGAATAAGACTTCAGTGAAGACACCATAAACTATGTCTATAGAAAAATACTTAATAAGAAGAGATCATATTAAAAAGTAAACTGAATTTACAACTTTTTTTTGTTTGTCACAATCTCAAGTTAAAGCGGGATAATTAAGTAAATTACATATAGAAATAAAAAAACTTATATTTTCTTAAGAAAGAAAATAAATAAATTAGTTATTATAATTAAGACTGAACTCAGATATCACAAATATATTCCTTTATTTTACTTTCTACGTCACATAGGTCATGTACCAACTTTTACCTACATTTCATACACGAATCATGTTTTCTTCGCGATCTTCATTACATAGTTGGCATAACCATGATTTTTATCTTTGGTTTATTATTCTTCTTACATATTTCTTCTATCTTCCTTCTTTTAATACCTAATTTATTACCGAATTTTTTTTTTAAACCTAAGTCTACCATTACGACTAAGGAATTTTTCACATATACGACTTAAGCAACGAGGTCTTCAAAGTTTCAAATCGAAACCTCTGACAAACCCTAAAAATTTTCTACCGTTTTAGTGTGCTTAAATAATTTCAAGAGTACGACAAAAGTAGTAAGTTAACAAAAAAAAAACTTTAGGATCATATTCCTTCTTTAAAAAGCTTACAAATGAGTCAATGATTTTAATGAAAACTAAAAAACATAAAACTTACTTTTTAACTATTTTTGCCTTACGAAGCCGGCCGCTTGTTTTCATTTACTCGCACGACTAAATAGTTCAGGATTACGGCATCAGTAGGTGCTTTTTGTAAATTTTGGACGATATATTACCGTGGTACGATTTAAGCAACCTTACCCTACCATAGGACATTTTCATGTGTATCGACAAATTATAGCTGTACATAGCGTTCATATAAAATGACATTAGACAGGATGAACAACTTTTTGGATCCGTGCAACTAGAATCTTCTAAAGTTTAAAAAGTGCCTGTGCTAGGTCTATTCAAAATAAAAACAATTCTATTCTATTCTGTTCTATTCAAGGAAGTAAAAATAAAATAAAATAAAATAATTGTGCAAGGTACAAAGTTAATACAGGACTAAGGAAAACACTAAAGTTATGAAGTAAATATATTAATTAACAGTATTTTTTGCCTTTCCCCATGGAAGTATTTGAGGATCTTATTCCGCATAACACCCAAGGAGTCAAAGAACGTATTAATATCTACGTTTTTGTTAAGCATATTGAATTCGTTAAACATTCTTGAGAGAGAATCGTGTGCACCAATGTTAGTTCTGCAGAAATGAGGACAGAAAGTTCTGGTAAGAGCGCTACGAGGTATTATTCGGGGAACAGTTAGGGGGTTTTGGCCTAAAAGGTGACTGCTATCAATTTGACCGTTTAAAGTTTTGTAGAGAAATATGATGTCATTAATTATACGTCGATCACGTAACGACGTCATTTAAAAAAAAGTTAGCCAATCATTGTAAGGACTTCTGTGAGAAATATCCTGAGTGTGAAAAGCTAAGGACCGTATAAACGAGCGCTGAATGCGAGTATGCACTGAAAGTGAACACTGTATGACGGACTCCGGGCAGTACAGGGCAGTTTTACACAGCAGTAATTTGGTTTCAGGTAGTCTAAAGCATGAAGCATTCCGTTTAAGAAAACCAAGCCTCTGAGCTGCCTTTTTTACAGTTGAATCTATATGAGATGTGGAGTTTCCTATCAATATAATTATTCCAAAGTCTTTGATTTCGTTTGTACTTTCCAGTTCAGTATCGTTAACAGTGTATTGAGAAATTAAAAGGTTTCTTTTCCTAGTGAACGTTATATGGTGGCATTTGGCGACGTTTAGATGATTCCATTATTGATATACCAACGTATATATAGTAACGTATATAATATTAAGATCATTTTGTATTTGGGATATATCATATGTTCATCATCATCATCATCATTAGCCAGAAGACGTCCACTGCTGAACGAAGGCCTCTCCCAAGGGGGGGAGGGGTTGAAAAAAAAATTAAACCTCTAATAAATCTTTTGAAATGCTGAGGTCCTGATAATCGGTAATCAATCTCAGGACCTCAGCATATCATAACAGAAAAAGACAACAACACTTTACTAGACCCAGTGGTCGAGCAGTGTTGTTTTTCTGTATGGACCTGTACCCGGTAGATGGCAACAGGCTCACCCCATATTACATCGGCTTGAATAACGGTATCGAAGAAATAAGTGTGTACAATAGTACACCTCTGTATAACTCTTCAAGGGATCGTACCTGTATACGGGCGTGATGCTATTTTATGTAGTCCTTTGAAGTGGATAGAATTTTTTAATTCTTAAAGTATTTTATCTGTCCATTAGTCAAATAAGGCGAAACAGTCATTATTATCAGTCAGATCAAGATAAAGCGACGTATCAAACGCTTTTACTTGATCGGACTGTATGAGCGTCTGACGATCGATATATTAATGTACATTTTATAAGTACTACTCTGTATAAGTATTGTTTTACGTGAAGCAGTGGCGTATAGTTTTGTTTTGCGACAAGCAGTAGCGACAGGCGACAACGACTAGTGACATTTTCTTTGAATTTGTATAAAGATTCATTCCGATAGGTAGACAGGCTAGCTGCCGTGTCGCTTATCTCAGCTGCTTAAAGAATACTCTATCTATTGTCGGAAGGTGCATCGGGATGCGTAAAAAGCGACTTCTGTGTTTGTCATGAACGCTATGCATATGAACATCCTCCTCAACTTACTGATCTCTTCAAGCCCCAGTTCACCGACAACAGAACAGACAATTTAGGACAAAATCAACTTACCTACCTTACTTACCATTAATTTTTAATGTTTAATCGATCATTTTAACCCCAGGTGTACACAATACAAGTTTTTATTTTATTTATATTTAATTATTTATTTACAAATTAATAAAATCTTTACAGGCTTACACTCAATTAGCCACAATTTTAAATAAAAACTTAGCCAGTTAACGTCACCTATTTGTTCATTATAACGATATTTTGTGGACGCCAACGTTCACCACTGAACGTCTACGGGCTGAACAATTATGGTGAGGAGCAGGACGTGGTACTAGTCAATATCAAAGCCTACGATTTGTATGCAATGGTAAGCATTTAGTGCGCGATCGCATTAGTCGAGTAAAGTCTAGATAGGCGATAAATAACTCTAAGAGTAGAGATTAATGGTACGGTGATGGCACACAGATCAACTTCGGAATAGCTAAACTTACCATATTAATTCTTAACTCCAAAGACACCTTAGTAAACTTCGAAATATTACGAATAATAAAGGACCACAGTTATTTTACTATTATTAATTATTATGTTCCCTTATCAACATGACCACGCCTGTAATCTCCGAAGGGTTAGGCGAAATGTAATATTGTACATCCACATTTCGCCTAAGCTGTTATTGAGTCCCATGAAATAGGGGCGAACCTATATCTACCGTTCAGAGTTCCAGACTCCGTGAGAATTTCCATGCACTAAAACCGGATAATACTTTGCCTTACCTGAGGATTAAACCCTCGGCAGTCGCAAGCGCGACCACTAGACCAATGAGGAACCAATGACAAACCAGGAAACGAATCGATTGGTATCGGAAAACTTTATTGACATTTAACCTGTATCTGTAGAAGTACAATGTCGGATGGTCACGGGATTTGTAAATGTCCATCCCATACATTTTGCTGGTGCTTCTAGTCTCTACCTATTCTAGATTTCAAATTGTTTAGGGGGGCCGGCCGGTTCATTGAATCGCATTCCGGATCGAAGAGCTATAAATACGGCCATATTCATGAGAATAAATACTGTTTACAGTATGTATTGCAGCATTCTAAATTTCTGTAGCCGTAGGTACATATTTATTTATGTATTACTTAATTGTGAGTAAAGGGAATTCGAATCACGTAAACTTAAACACGTTTAGAGAACTTTGAATAACTAACTACTTTGACTCTTGAATTTGAAACTAGTTACTTTATTCATATACAAGGGTATGACTCAATTCAATTATGAACTGTCCAATTCTATGGATTATTCAACATTCAATATTTATGTACATCTTATGCATAAGTATTGAGTGTTGTGAGTTGTTAGTAAAAGTTTAGTGAAACTATCTTATTCTTCTGTTGTGTCGGTACAAGCTATCACACATGCTCATTCCGCAGTGGAAAGATTTGCCGATCGACGCTGACTGCCCAGGGAAACTATAATTATGCTTTATGGTTATGAAACAGTTATCAAAGACTAAATAATGTGGAATCTGATCGTGCCTTTCTGCTCCAAGCTCGAACCCAGCCCGCATCTCTGACTTTTCGAATTCATGTTCAGATAACATAGTAAGAAAACTTGCAAATTACAAAGGTCTTAATTAATTTTCTTGATGGTGTGTACTCTTCTCATTCTGAGAAAAGTCTCGTGTCTCGCAATGGGACAGTAATGGACTATCTTCTTCTGTCAAGTCGGCACGAGGTATATATAACATGGGAATCGCTTATGCCGTAGTAGAAAAATTAATCAGTCAGCAATAGTAATGATGCTGACTTCTTTAGGTGTGCCAGACGTTCACAGGTTTTGTGACACGTGGGAGCTGAATTATTATAATATTTATTTTGAATATATATTCTGCTTGCTGATGCTCTACTTTTGTGATGTGTAGGTGAGTTACAGTATAGCAAAATTTCCTTACGTCAGTTTAGCAACGACGCTTGCTGATAAATGACCACTTTTTTGCTTAGATCAAGACAGCTGATAAAATTTATTAGTAGATTCTGCCAACTCCTAATGATATAGTTTTATATGTCTATCAAAATATTTTAATCATTATACCAAGTTCTAGAAAAGGGAAAGAATTCTTACATTATTTGTTAAAACCCTTTATTACTATGTGTAGTGTACACTTTTGCTGACTATAACCAATTTTTTATGATGATACTCGTAATTCCTTTTTTAACCAGTAGAGTTTATATGAGTTGGAAACTTCGTTGAAATAAAAAAAATCTACGCTGTATATCATCAAATTTGTTTGATATCTTAGAAGCGAATTTAAAAACATGAGTTGTTCTATAAAAATATGAATGAAAATTAATTAACTATGGATAACAAATTACCCCTCCCCCTCCTTTCTTATTACATACCCGGTAACAAGGAACCTATCTGCCAAAGTTCAAGTTTATGTGTTTTTATGTATGTGTATTTACGTAGTTCAAGAGAATTTGTGATTAGTGAGTGAGTTTAAACCTATAAAATGATACATATTCAAATTATGTAATAATTATATAATAAATAATACAATTCCCTGACACAAAAAGAATCCATGGGACGGCCTTTCCTCAGGAGTAGGATGATACAGGTTTAAGCTTAAGAGCCCTAAGGTACGAACATTGAAATCCTACGTAATGTATCGTGAACACACTACGATAATGTTATACAGATAACGCAGCATTGAAATGTTTGTGCTCGGGTGCTGAAAACAGTTTTCCCCCTCCCCCATTTGAATGAATGAACCAAGGCAGATAACGCCATATTTATTTTCTTAGCAGACATTTCATACCGCATTTTATTAGATAATCTGCGGGTTGAAGTTATAATATACCTTGTTATAATCTCTAAGTTAGTAAACCCACGCGTTATGAACGGATAGTTTATTCGCTACATAGATCACAGAAGATAATATTGCAAATGCTATTGACGTGGCCAAGTACTGGTCAAAAGCACTTGGGATCAAAATCGACACAAAGAAAACGCTAAGAAATTGAATCACTTATAACACTTATTTTTTTAATTACTAATAAGTAATAGAAAGGACGGAGGTTTTTATATTATTAACGAAACGTTTTAATTTTTAACTATTTTTAGGTTCAAGTTATCACCCATTTTAGTTCAGCCATAAATAAATTGTACTACTAACCTATAATATTTTAAAGCCGTGATGTATTCATGAAGGAGTAGTATTATTCTTTTGCTATTAAATTTGGTTAGAGTAAGAGATAAACTTATACAAAAACAGGCTCAAGGTTAGGCGCCAATCTCAAAAATACCTCCGACCCGAAACGGATTTAATAAAACAAATTACAAAAGGACGAATCCCTTTTTTACCTCTGTGCAAGTTTAAGGAACATTTAGAACTCAGTCTAGGATTATTACAGATTTTATATGATGTTATAAACAATATTATGAGTGAAGGCGTGGGAGGAGAAATGAAAAGCACTATGACAACCAAATTTTATTGTTATGAAACAATAGAGAACTGAGGTTTCGAAGAAAACTATCCCACGAACTTGACTCACAAACATGTGACTCACTCTCGACCATAAAGTACACGGTTTTTTCGTTCCACTAAAATCAGCTACTCATTCTAAGTCCAAGACTTAATATGACACATAACAATAAATTGTAATATATTTTCTAAGACTTGAGTGCCGAATAGTAAATATCTTGTTCTATTTTATTACTTGTATTTAGAACGCGGTGCGACGTACTTGAAAAATAGCTTATGTGAATCCTCGATTGTATGCATCAATGGGTAGATTTTTTTTATTAACGTGACATAGGAGTAAGACGGACCTCACCAAATACCCAGCCATTTACCAGTATAAACAGAAAACAATCAGCTTATTGACAAAACCGATATAAATAGAACATGTTGTGTAAACATCAATCTTTGACACTTAGATAGGCGAGTATAAATGTGAGACGCTACTAAGCTTACAAAATATGTCACACATCGATCGAAATTGGAATGTAAAATAAATCGAAAGTACCTATATTCCAATTTGCGATTTTATGTAAAAAAATATTTGGTGTGATATTATGTGATGTAAAGATTGTGGGGTAAATGGCGTGACGGCAGGCCCTCGCCGTGGGCGGGCGGGCTGCGCGGCCTGCCGGCGGCGCGCCGCCTCCAGTAGCTGCCCGCCGCCGCGCTAGTCACACGTCCGCGCCGTGGAGCCTGCACCCCGACGCGTCCCCTCGCCCAGCGCCGCACTCCGCCGCACCGCGCCGCGCCGAGCGCCGGCACAACAAACTTGAGCACCGTGCCCTTGTTATACTATGTGCTACTAATTGTTCACCACAACGAGGACGCACGCAAGGATCGCACTGACAACAAGTAAGTTTATGCCGCTTTTGTCAACGCTCAGTGGTTTTAAAACAACCAGTTTTTAAAAACAAGCTTCCTGCTTTCTTAAGTAAAACTAATTATAGTTAGATTTCGACTAAAGGTTGTTTTTGTAATTTAAAAACAGATATCACATGTAAAAGACTTCAAGCTGGTTAAAAGTCAAACAAGTTATAGATTGCACCGAAGGTTGAGATTCACGAACCATTTTAAATGTCAAAAAAATATATAGCTTGTTTTTCTTAGAGAATTTAACCGAGGCGGCAGGTACGTAAAAATGAGTTTTTTTTTATAATCATATTCTTTTAGTTATTATATTATGTAATACAGGCCCGATTTCGACTGCTTTAAATCTAGGTAATGGCTTATCAAGTTAAACCTCAATCGGTAGAATGATGAGAGATGTGATTGATCTATTTTAACTAACTCATTCACAAATAATACGCTACCAGTTACAATAGTCATCAAGATAAAAGTTAAATTTAATGATGTGCAGTAAGTATTGTAAAATGAGATAGTAACACAACTAAGAATTAATTATTTATTTATGATTCGTTCAGATTATGTCTCATCACAAGATCAAAACTGCAATTTAGAAATTCTTTTATTTTTTCTAATTGACCTTTCTAATATTGTAGTTTTAGGATTAAAGGTACCAATCCCCCAGAAAATAATAATCAGATGACAACGGTGATTCTAGTATATATATTATCTAATCATGTGGAATAGATAGACTTTTATAATTATATGTATATACATATATATTTACAGGCGTGATGATTCTATGTTGTATAAGCGTGATGATGCTGTGTACTAAGAGTGCGCGCGGCCCACTATGGTTTATGTATTATGTGCCTTTTAACGACAAGTAACCAGACGACGTCCTGCACATAAACTTCTAGGATAACATAAATGATAGTTTTACTTTTTAGAGTTCCGTACCTCAAAAGGAAAAAAGGAACCGCACAAAAAATGAAGCACTTAGTTGTCTGTTTGTCCGTCTGGCTGTCTGTCAAGACCCTTTTTCTCAGGAAAGCGTGGAGGTATCAATTTGAAATTAATATCCAATACTCAGGTCTGCAATCCCTTAGGACTGTGAAAAAAATAAACTTCTAAGTTAACGCAATCAAAAGATACGGCCGTTTAAGCCACATATTATGACACTCACAAGAGAATCAAAACCTATAGGCTACTTACCGTTGACCTATAATTATAATTGGCAAGAAGAATTTTGCATAGCAAAAGTAAGGGAAAAATCCGAATACCGTAAATTTGTAGTTACATCACAATAAAAATAATATTATACTTATTTGCAGTTGTTAAACTGACCTCAACCTATGTCGATGTATGGGAACAAGAGGTTTTCCAACAGTAAAGTTTGTCCCTCAATCCTTATCTTTTCGTTAGAGCAATATTCGGTGCTTTCATGAGACTCGATTCCCGTGATGGACGAATTATTTACATACCTACAAGTTTGTACGGAACCCTCGGTGCGCGAGTCCGACTCGCACTTGGCCGGTTTTTTTTTTAATATACATACCTCAGCGAGGCGGGTAGCATTTGTTGGTTACACTATTCAATGACGTTGCAGCCCCGAACGTGAACAAATTCACTATCACACCCAAACGTATATATGTATATGTTCTTCTTCTCAACTCTTGTACACCTTATGTGACACCTGTACATATTATGGTAATTATAGTTGTGTAAATGTTTGTTTGAATTCTATTTTCGTTCAAAAGGAGTATAATTATGCAAAATTTATATTTTAACTAGCTTCTAACCCTACCCTCTAACTGATTTAAGGATTCGAGGAAAGTCCACTTAGGTACAAAGTAGACAAGTTTTAAGTTTAGTTGAATAAGGTCCCCTTTAAAATACAAGTCGCGAAGTCCTCGTAGACGTTTAACTAATTAAAATATTATAATTAGTATCACAAATAAAATTATACTTGTCATATGAAATGGCTGCAGATCAAAATTAAACCGAAGCCTGTGGACGTTGAGCAACATAAAGAATAAATGTAGGTATACTTAAAGTTCTTGACCGAGAATTGGCGTCGGCAGCCTAAGGTCACATTGAAAAACATAAATCTATTCCAAAATAAAACCTTAAAGCACATAGCAGAACTAAGTAGTGTTTTTCACAGGCACCAAGGCTAAAACATGATATTCTTCATTTGGCTACATATCTTTTCAGAAAATATGAATGATTATGGGACGAAAAGGCCTTTATTTGTAAAGAGAAAACAAAAATATGGCTGTAATAAAACTCTCCTCACGGTCCCAGGTGTAGAAAATATTCGAATAACAACAGAACCCGAAAATTGATTTGTATTTCGTTTTGGAGAAAATTGAATCAAACGCAATTTTATGGTTAGTTTTTCCGTTAGATAGACGTTGACGTCACAGACACGAAATGCGGGTTGTAATAGTTATATAATTAGCTTCACTTACTTACGGAAAAAGGCGGCTGCGGAGAGTATAAATCGAACAATCAACGATCATCTGGATGATTAATTACCTAATATAAGATGTGCGTGCCACACTATGAGAAATGGCGGAGTAACATTTCAAAGTAAAACAACGCAGCTAGCTACACTTTTGCTGTCTCCGGATAGCAGTGAAATGAACGGCATAACGTATAGCCTATTCCAGCCAGGCTTTATGAAAGCTTATCTTAGCTAAAGCTTATCTATGATTTTCAGTTTATAAGCAAACTCCGCGAGGCAAGAAAACAGGTTATTTGATTGCCACAGATTTTTCAGTCACAGAAGTTTTCCTGTTCAGTGAACATTGTTTCATTAATTCAAGTCTTTTTCTATTTCCATTCGAGGTCGCTTTTGATATCGGTACAACGGGCAGACGTAAGGTTAAGGAGACTTTAAAAATAGTTTAGACCTGCTATTATCATTCCAATTTTATCCTAATTTAAAATTCAAATAAATGTTTTATGTATTTTATTTACGTAGCGAACAGATTAGAATTTGTTCAACTGGCAATTTCATCTTGGCTTTGAATATACATATATATATTACCTATGATACTCCCAAAAAATACTTTTGTACCTTTTTGGGTCAAGTAATCGTTTATCAGATGCAGCGATTATTGCGTTTGAATTTCATTATTCTAATATGAAATCCTTGTGAATATTTCGGCTCATTGCCAAAAAATAGAACCTTTAGGAAACCCACATCGATAACCTGATTATATGGCTAATATGTTTATTGATCTTTTTATATAATATTCAATGATTTGATTGTACTTAGTCAAGATAATATTCATTCAAAATTCTATTTATATGCCATGTACGTATGACGTCATATTTTTGTAGATTTATATGTATATAATATACATATGCATATGAAAATTAAAAGTAGGGTTCGTTAGTGTTTCATTCATGTTTAGTAACACAATGAATAGCCCCAAATATACTTCTTTACAGTACCGTCATAACGTTTTGTATAATATTATTATGGAGATGTATTTTCAACTTGTTAATATATAACGTACACGTTTTTCATAATTTCCCATGATAAACGCCCTTATAACTTTTATTATAGTACACCCACACAAAATGTTATCGCATTACGTTTTAATTAAATAAGATTTAATATAGCGTATAAAGTAACTTTAGAGGAATCTGAAGGTGAGCTTGTTGTTAAGACGTCACAGGAAAGTAAGCTTTCTACGTAAGTAGGGTTTAAAATCTGTGTTATGATTGTTCTCACATTTGAAATAATATACTGTTGTTTTGTTTTAATTGGTGGAATCTTAGTTAATTTTAACGTACCTAACACAAATTAACTTTATCTAAATAAAATACTTGGAGTAGGTACTTAATTAATTCTTTCTGATGGACTATCAAAATTATATATTTATGATTCCTATTACATTCTAGTGTTTGAAGATGACAAAAATGTTCGAAAATTCCTACTGGAATATTTTGTATTCAGTCGGTAGCCTTAATTTATTAAAAAATTATATAAGTGCATGGGTCGAGTGGTCCCCAGAGCGATTTCTAAGCGTACGGGTTGATTGCCTGGGTTCGATTTCCGGTTAGGCCAAAGTCATGTTTTGGTTTTTCTGTCAGATAATTCTCAGCAGCAGCCCAGAATCTGGAACTGTGCCCAGTGGACGGCAATAGGCTAGCCCCCTATTACGAGTACATGAGACTAAATAACGGCATTGGCGAAGTATGGCTGTAGTTGATCATCTGCCCAATCCTTCGAGGAATACAAGCGTGATGCTGTGTTATATAAATTAGGTAAGGATAAAGAGTAAACGGAAGTTTGATTTGAGCCAGTCGAAATGAAAGGAAAATTAACGTTTCATTTGTGTCCCATTCAGTATCTTTCAGTGAAAGAAAAACTAGATTAAACTCTAAATTAATACGGGTTTGAAATATACTTTTTTCTGGGTTTCGTCGACCATAAAAGCGAATTAGCGGTCCGAAAATTAACTTACATAAGAAAATGAAGAAAGAATCGCTGCGTAATTAGTTCATTTAAGACGTGCGCAAGGAATCCTGAGCCTCTTCATTTTTAAGAAAGAGGTCATCGTACTGCTTCAACCTTTAGGTTACCTACGTAGCCAATAAAAACATTTCCTCTGATTTCTTTATTTTTCTTTCCATTTTTACTAGATTATTAAACCTTATTAATGGAATGTAACCTTAACTCGTGATTCAAAGTTCAATTCATTTTCCCTAATGAGCTTTTATTCGTGAATTCGTAGTTACACGAAGTTACCTCCCTGATTGTTTTTTAAAATTGTTATTAAATAATTGTTACAAACGTGTTAACAATAAAACGGACACAAGAGTTCAGTATACTCAGTAATATAAAATGAAATTACAATAAATTCATCCCATTACTGTTCCACACCTGGGCAAGGGCCTTTTTTCAAAATGAGAAGAGCCTTAGTACACCATGCTGTCCAAGTGCGGGTTGGCGGACACCATTGATAACTTTATGGATCCCTCCCAGATTTCGTCATGATAATTTTCTTCACCATTAACGCAAATGATAATCAAATTCTGATCCGTATAAAATTTTGAAAAGTAAGAGATGCAGGCCGGAAATATACTCAGATCAAATATAAAAAAATAAAAATACTTATGCTCGTGAATTTAATAAGTGTGCAATGTATTCGTATAGCATCACGCATATTTTCCCCGAAGGGTTAGGCAGAGGTGAAGGCACAGTTCCAAACTCCGTGCTGCTACTGAGTAAACATATATACAAGAAGTCCCAATAATACTTTGGCTCGGGAAACAAACCCAGGACCTCAGGCTCTGCAACCGCGCTTGAGGTCCTGGATTTGTTGACCACAAGACTAATGTGGCAAATTATTTTTATAATTGAGGAATAATATACTTAGCTGCTATAATAAACCGGCAAAAAGCGCCTTTGGTACCCACTTAATAGGTCTACGGAACAATTTTCACCAACATTATCTTCAATATTTTATGGAACGCAATCGTAAACGAAACTAAAATTATATGAGGTAAAATGCCGTTGATTTTTGTGGTTCACGTATCAGTTTAGTCTTCGCAAAAAATTGTAGGTCTCTTGAATTAGTTGACCTACTACTGTGATAAATTTAAATGTAAAATATGCTGGTCTAGTCTATAATTTTTCACTTTTATGAATATATATTTTTTCAGACCTTATTCATGTGTGTCTATGCGGTTATGTCTAGAAATGTGCCAAATATCTGTAATGTCTGAATAAAATAGCCGTGACCTACTAGGCCGAATGTTAGACGGACATGATGAAACTATAAGGGTTCCCTATATATGGAACCTTTATAAGCTACTGTCACTAATTTTACCGTCACTGATTTTAATTCTCACCGTTTTATCTTATTACATCGTTTATTATAGGACGACACGGTTGGCGCAGTGGCTAAGCGATTAGCTTTCTGCGCTAAGTGTCGCGGGTTCGATCCCCGCACGGAACAAATATTTGTATGATTTACAGATAGTTGTTTCGGGTCTGGTTGTTTGTGCATGTGACATGTATGTTTGTAAACTGTACCACGATACAGGAGAAATCCTAGTGTGGGGCAATGTTTTAAAAAAAAAAAATTATAAATATATATTTATTTCTGTCATTTTCTGTACAAATTTACTCTCCAAAATAAATAAATATGTTTCATTCTAAGTTTGATGCGCTCATTCCATTAAGATCTCGATAGCACCTTATCCGCAAGGGGACGCTAACTTCGTTCGAGAGTGGAAACTCCAGGTTGACTTAGTAACTTTATCAGGGGCAATAAAGTTAAAAATATCTTTATTTGAATGAATGCCTAAAATAGAATCCTTGGCATCTGAATTCAACGTAGATTTTAGTAGCTTGTGTTTTAAATTCACCTTGTCTTCAATCGTATGCAGTTACATTGTTGTCTTATTTAACGCAACAGCGGATTTTCAAATATGTTTTATTTTTCCTCTAAACAAGAATTTACATATTTAACAACACGTAACCATTTGTTGTTCCTATCAAGTTTCGTATCTAGGACTCTTTTGAAAAAAATTTCAATTTAATTCAAGTTATTGATAAGTCTCATAACACTTGTATGATGATAATGATGACCAGTTACAGTAAGCATGCTGGTTACTGAAAATAGAGGGTAATCCTACTTTCCATAATATATTTAACTTCGAAAGGATATGCCGGATGCGGGCAGCAACGTTCACCAACCCGTTTGCCAAAACTTCCCCACGACTATGAACAGTAGCGTTCTGGCTGATGAGAGCTGAAGTGATCTGGCAGATTGTATACAAAACTATGAAGTAAATTCAAATAAAGAAACCGCGTCTTAAAGAAAATACCGTTGGCAATAACTACCGTTCATCGCTACTATGCAACTATATACAAACTATATATGTACAAAAAATATACAAATTTGACAATTAATGCAGAATGGTCACTGTTAAACTAGATGTTCGAGGTCTACGGGATGTTGAATATGATCTGTTGCTTAATGAATTGGTCTCTACAGGTTAAGTGGGCCCTTGAAATTTGAATTAATGGCTTTAGATCCCATACATTATTGAATTACTGTAAGAGAAGACGCCTCGACTAAATACATTGACTAGTTCCGTCTGATCTAAAGACACTTAAGGAACCGTGCCGAAAACATAACACAGAACGAAAAAGTGTGGTTTTTAAGAATATTTGCAAATAACCTATGGAGGAACGAGGTACGGTGTTCCTCCATAGTGGTGACCCCTGACATTGAACATCTTCGCAACCTTCGACGGCATCATCGCCTTCACTTCCCTCTCCACCCCTCCAGTACCCTTCGAGTAGCATCAAGCAAGTCTCACCCTGCCAGCCAGCATCCTCGGCCCCAACGGGTAACCACACGCTTGCAGCGACCGCGCAATCCTGGTTCTTCCCATCGGCCTCTCATCAGCAACCTTGGCACAGCATACTGCACTTCGGCCGGTCATCTAGCAGAGCCCTTCTCTCCTGTAGAAGCGAGTAGTAGTCGCTACAAACCCTTATTTTAACCCTAAATTTAAAACCTTATTTTACAGTAAATAAAATTCAAATTACTTTCATAACTACCGCGGTAGATGAACCCTACACAAACTGTCATACAAAATTTGAAGAGCCCATTAAGGACTTTAAAGGCGTGGTTAGTACTGCGAAAATTTTATTGCTGAAATGAGATGCAAATAACGTGTGTATGGAACACGCGGGGAGCTAGGGAATTCTCTAATAGACGACGTTGCTGATCAAGATTATAATCCTTTCTGGTTCGCTCGGTGCCATCATTAATAATAGTATTTGTGAGAGTGGGTACCGCGGTATTAATGGTTAAAATTAATTGAAAAGCTATACGAAGTGTAGAGTGGGCTGTTTGCGCCAGGCACTAGTTGGCGAGTAACAAGTTGTCGTGGCTTAGCGAGCGCGCAGTATAATAGAGTTTCTGTAACAAACTCGTCCCAAGTGACCAAAAGTGAGAGTACTAGAGAGAACTCCGCTAGCTATCGCGCCCGGCGTCGAAGCGTCCCGCTGTGCCTATAACAACAGCCTTATAGCTGCTTGACAAAATAATCAGATTAAATAATTTTGGCACACCTGCCATACCAACACTCAAATATTAAGCTTTAATTCCATTGAGTACTATAATAAACATTGAAATCAATAAAGAACTTATTGACTTTGCTTCAGTGGGTGTTTGAAAGCGTTACTTTCGTTTTGTTTCAAAATGTATAGCGAGTTCAATGCCTTTTAAAATGGTATTCGTAGGCTTTCACTATTCGCTGGAGTTCGTGGAAATTAATTTCTTTTACCTTGTTACCATGGAGGTAAATTAAATGAGTAACTTTGACTTAAATTCAAAATTTTTAAATATATTGATGTCTGGCTTTAGTATATATAATGAGGAATACTACATAAATAATAAACTGGAAGATAAAACATGTATGTTACCTAGGTCTTAATAAAAGCCTGATATAACGGATAAGAAAGGTTTACATATATGTAATACAGTGAGGTAGATTGATAATACAAGTAAATTGTGTCATTTGTGTTGATATGATCAAATACGAATCCACATTCTTCTCAATAGTCCTCAGAAAAGTAGAAAAACAGTTTTAAGTGAAATGGTACTATACTTAGTCGCAATGGCGCTAAAAAAGTAGGTCTCGGTCGTATTATAAATTGTCTACATTTGTAACTAGAATTGGGCAAAGTCGAATAACTTCTCGGTACCTGCTCAAAAGTCGTCTCATTTTAATCTAAAGAAAGTATCATTTTATAAGAAAAAATGCCACGCATTAGTCTCGATCAAATAATTATGATCATTGTTTACTTAAATGTGAATGGATGGATGGATAGGCTATCATCAATCTATAGTGACATACTCGTAGATTTCACTAGACTTATGAGAGAAACGTTTTTTGTAATACCTCTATATCCAGATAGACTCAAACGTGGTCAATAATGGTCAAGTGTAGACTTAACAGCGACCATATATCCTTAAAACCCCTGCATTATCATGTACACCTTTGACAAATATGATAGCCTTTTAATTAATCGATTTTGCATTGATGACCGATTTTCCATGACTTGTCAAATCCATTTTCTAAATAATTAGATTGTTTGATAAATCTACCCTAAACTACAATACTTATAAGAATGAAAAGACATAAATATGTAGGATCGATACAATATGTATGATTTACAAATTGATGGAGCTTGATAAAGCTATGTGAGAGACAGAAGAGAAATATAAGCGAGATTATTGAGCTTCGCTAGTGACGTCATGATGCCAGCGTGAAACATGGGTGACATACATCAAAGTGCAGGTGTGCCTGTAGGATTAACAAGATGTTGTTCAGCGATCAAGTGTGATTTAACCCAACTAACAAATATCAGTAACAGATCAGTGACAGCCAGCTAACTGGAGCAAGTTCCACTCTACGCCTCCGAGCTGTATAGCCTTTAAAGCTTCGAGCCCAGTATTGTAGAGACTGAGCCGGAAGCTGGACCAAAGCGAGAGTAGCTGCGAGTGACGCTGTGATATGAAAGAGAAGACATTATTTCTAATCGTATCTTAATCAATGCTGTTTTATACGGTTCTACTTCCTAACAACATATAAAACATTTTTCACTACAGAATGACAAGTATCCATTTTTATGTTGTGTATCTGTATCATAAAATTCAAATTCCACAAAGACATTTTAAATATGTATATAATAATAATTTGCATATTTGAAATGTATATAATTAATTACATTTAAACTGAATTTATAACAAAGTTCTAATAAGAGTGACGTCACAAAGTGAAGAGGCGTCCGCCGAAATCTAAGGGAAATGAAACCTTTTACAAAATATACTGTCTTTTATTACTTGATTTATTCGGGGTGAATTACATTATTTTTAAGAAAGCGCGCTCTGACTAAAAGTGCGGTGTAGGTACTTGGCTGAGAATTCTTTTTCTACCTTTCTATTTTAACTAAACCTTAATTAAGTCATGACCTTTTCATTCGCGAGAGACAAATGAGTGAAACATTGTGAATATAAATACCTTCCGTGTTTACTACGAAGGGCTGTTTGTACAAAGCCTGCCTCGTGTACCTATTTGAACAAGTATATCACATATCATGTTCAGATTTATTTGCTGATTCATACTGAGGGGAACGTATTTTCCAAATGCTGGAGATATATTCTTAACGATTTGATCCGAATGATACGTCAGCAAGTCACGGCAAAAAGAAATCAAATGGTCTCTCGGAAAGTTAGTTCCAAACTAATATTATTACGAAAATGACGGCAATCACGTTTTACTAGCCTTTTTGGGTTGAGGTGACACGCTCGTTGCTAATCTTTGCCACAAAATATCATCTGTAATTGAATAATGTATCCACATAAATACGTATAATAATAATGTCCTCCTGACCGATTTCGGTCACGGCGGCCAATCTCATCGGAGATTAGCCAACTACGCAGGAGATATTATAGAGCACAAGTGTGTGCGCAAACACAGGTGCTCTCTCTATTCCTTCACTCTCATAGTCCGATGGGACGGCAATCCGACACGAGCGGAGAGAGATCAGACGCAGGACCAACGGCTTTACGTGCTTTCCGAGGCACGGTGTGTATTCACATACACGAAGACCCAGACCCGAAACAAATATCTGTAGATCATACAAATATTTTTTCCGTGCGGGAATCGAACCCGCGACACGTAGCTCAGCAGTCGATCTCTCAACCACTGCGCCAACCGTGTCGTCAATACGTATACATGTACATAAATACGTATGAAGTGCGTGTCACAAGGCATTAGTTTACGGTTCGCAATTTGTCCAAATAGTTTTTTTGGTAATATCAAAGCATTTTAAATATAATACGAATAACGATAGCAATTTCAGTAAAATTCTAAGTGCTACTGTAAAATTTTCACCAAAATTATAGTCAAAGTTTGTGAACTCATGTAAGACGCAATTAATTTAAAAAAAAAAAAAACTTATTTAATTAACTACAGTAACGACGGACATCTCTATAAAAATGATGTTGTTTGTGAAAAGTTATTATTCTGTTATTAAACATACCTTAGAGAAGTAAAATTACACCCAAGTATTAAATTTAATATTATTTGTCTAAGTAAGTACACGTGAGTAACAAAGTAAATAGCTAGCTATGCGTCTTGTTCAAGTTAATATATTTATAATAAAGCCCTGGGCGCACTCGCATCATTCTTTGTAACAGGCAGCACTGCGGTTGAAAATAGAAAGTGCTTTTCATGTATTGCTCTCAGAATAGAGCGCCAAAAGTGGTTTACGGAAACCACACAGTGTACGAATCATTGTTAGTTCTTGGAAATAGTAATCCAATTTAAGTACAAGTTTTACAAGATCCCGAGAAGAGCCGACTTACCCGAAGGCACCCATCCTGAGCTTTACGCAGCTATTGTTAGAACGACCTTCAGCAGTATTCGACAAAGGCTTCGAAGACACCACATGTCAAGGACTCTTCCTTGACTAATCCTTCATTTGGATCATAAATACGTGCTCTTTAATATTCTGAGTCTCTTACATACATAAATGTAAATTAGGTTATCCTTATGATATTTCAGTAAAGTTAAGCTATATCTAAAGTCATAACAGTTGAAATATATAAAAAAGTAATACGTACAGGTTATTGTGTGAGAAAGATACTTGTTTAAAGATTTACATTACATCACTGTACTGAACGAAAGCTCTGCTTTCCTTAACCTTTCAGCTATACTTTTTCCAGTCGACGTCGTCTTTGAAGGGTTTAAAATAACACGTTAGAAATAGCACATTGTCATCTATTTTCTACTGTAACAGCTAAAACCAGCATTTATAATTGTAGTAAAGCTTTTCCAACAGGTTCCATGAACGTATACTACGAAATTTAAACTTATACTGCGATATAAAAAACGAGTTATATTAATTTCCAGTGAAAGTTCAAGCCACGTTTGACAATAACACATCGCGTGACAATATGTGCAGGGAATATAGGTTATAATTAGAAGAATTGTCCGTTCGTCCGTAGGGAATGGAATAGATACCTATGTCGAGGGTCGAATCCAAGATCTGTACGTGCCTATAAAAAAACGCCCTAACTATCCAATAACAATCCCTGGCGCATTGGTTACTTAACTTTACGAATCGAAAAAGTGTTTTTATAAGACGTTTGAATTGTATTCAATTAAGTTCTATTAGTTACTTTGTGTAGCATTGGAGCCTCCAGAGACAAAGGATATTGTTAAATATTTACTTTAGGAATAAGTTACTGTATCTCGTTACTGTAACCATAAAATGAAGTCCTTTTAGATCGATCACTTGTTAGTTTGCTTACAGTCTAACTTCTGTGAAATGGATGAAAATATAGAGTCCTACAGCCATATTACTTTGAAAAGTAATATCTAGTAGACAAAGGATAGAAAGTGCCTCGAGGTTATGTGAATACCTATTGTTTATGATCCATTTATACACGATTGCTAAAAAGGTAGATTATTAAATAGCAATTAAAAGTCATTTCACACAAGATATTAAAGATAAGCACCCGGGAGAAGCGAGGTCGCCCATAACTTGAATGTAAAATTAATACATTTATCTCTTTTTTCATTCTTCTGTCGAATCGGCATGTGCTCTCACATCGGAATCGCTCATGCCATAGTGGAAAGATTTGACAGTCAGCAATAGTGGAATCGAGCGTGACTGCCTAAGCAGTCGCAGTTCATCAATCAGCCCGTTTAACATTTCAAAAATTATTTTCACCATATTCCATTCTATGTGATTTTTTGAAAGGTTCCTTTATAATATAATCTCCTAATTTGAAAGCCAAGAAATAAATTATAATATGAAAGTAAATGAACCAAAGATACTTATCTAGAGATTATAAACTTGAGCAAAGTTGTCGCTGTTTAACAGAAGCTAAATGTTATGAGTTGATGATACCAACTAGATGTTATGAGTGTCTGTGTACTGAGGGGTTTATCACCAAACATTACTGTTTAACTAATTCTGGTGATACTCGCAGTTACGTAATCGACGTAGCGATCCTGAAAATTAGGCTTTAGTAGGGTGCGAAAGTGGCTCCAGTGTATAACGATGCGTAGTACAGAGGGGCAACAAAGTTAATTGATGGTAACGTGAAAATGTTTGACGAACACTACAGAGTTGCCGGCGGCACACACGAGCCTGTGTCGGAAATAAACCTTAACCCAAGAAATCCAATTGACTAAACCTAATATTAACTCAATACTCGTATTAATATTTGAAATATGACTGAGTCTATATCCCTTCTTCTATATTAATTAGGTTTCAAAATTTCTTACAATTTTTTTATTAAAATAAATTTGTTTAATGGACTACATAGAGCCTAATTTGTTTCAATTGATTAATTCATTTAGGGACTATCTGACATCAGAAAATAGGGCTTAAACGGTTTTCTTATGTATAAAAACGTTATTTCGACAAAAATATATTTGACAGGAGGTCGCAGGGCACAGACGTTTCGTCCTTGCCCGGAGCGGTCGCTATAAAATATTTTATTTTGGCTAGAATCCATTTAATTATCTCTTATCTTTCTATTACTTTGTAATTTCTTTCATGAATACTGCAACTGGCAATCAAATTTCACAAGAAAGTAAACACAATCATTAATCAATTGTCGTCAAATAAATTATTGTACCTTTTCGTTCTTAAAAACTTAAATATAAATTATCTCAAGCATCAGACAAGTTGCTCAAGTGTTTGAACTATGACTTTATACAAAATCCGTATATAAAAATGTATTGAGGGAGAAACTTCTGAGACTGAAGACCATCACGGACCAAAACGAGTGAACGCAGCGCGACTGAAGGAGAACAGAACATCCAGTACCACCAGATTTTATTAAGGGAGCTGAATATGTCTCCTGGTAACAAGTATCACTTGTCAATTAGCTCCTCAATTATATGAGGACCCAAGCTCTCTACGGTAGAGATAACTTGACTAAGTCATTTACCTTAGCTATTTATTGGTCACAAATAACATTGAGAAAGTCAGGCCATTGGCACAAAAAGAAGAAGGTTGGGGGTCGAAGTGGCCCCGCATAACATATCACCACACCTGTTTTCCCCGAGGGGGTACTGTACACCCACATTTTGCCGATACCGTTATAAAGTCATATTTATTAGAAATGAATCCTATTGCCATCTAAAGTACACAATTTTAAACATAGGCTGCAACTGAAAATGTTGCAAAAAAAAAAACTTCCCGAGAATCCCATCCAAGACCTCACTTTCTATAGCCGCGCTTGCAACTAATGAGACACGTCTGTAATACTTCTCAGTATACTGAAAGCTGACACCGACACCTGACTGTAAGATATCTGTAGTCTAAATATAGTTATCATAAGTTTTAGAAGGAGATCTTATCTATCTATTTGAATCTGAGAATATAAATGAAACTAAGTTCAAATATACATAGCCTGCTAGCAATTAATATATATAATACCTAACATGTCGAATTCTAGTGTTTAATAAAATCTTAGTAAACCTACCTTAATTTAAGTCGTTTTCAAAAACTTTTATGTTCTTGTTAAATCGTAAATTTTCATACTGAAACGTCAAGAATTAACTAAAGAGAATGCATTTTTTGTGTTTCTTTACCCACATAAACAGTTTTTAGTATCTATTTGGACATTTTTATCCTTCATTGTCCAAGGACGGGCGTGAACTGGGCTGGAAGTAATAAAATCCACGGAATTACTTTGTTGTGCGTCCTTAAGGTCTTTTCAAGCAAAAAATAATTTACATCCGTTTAAATTTAATTATTGTATAAGTAGAGTCTGAAAAATATTAGTACTCATCAACAATTATGTGTTTTTCAGGTCTTCAAGAGACTTGCAAATTTCTCTCATTACTCTAACATAATTCATTTGACCTAGTAAAGGTTACTAGCAAAGAAAAGAGTTTTCATTTATTCTATACTAAAGATGCAGTCACTTATTGAATACTATTTGAAACCAGTTTACCAATGATGGTAAAATATAGAACCTGCACTCATATAAAAGCGTTAAGTTAATAAAAGTCGTTTTGCTACGTCCACACTATCACGGCACTCTAACGCACCGAGATCATGCAAAGCAAACAATGTGCATATGCCAACAGTGCCCAATTATAATACCTAAATAGCCACGAAATGGAACTTGCTTCAAAACTTGAATACATACGGGTGACATACATCCAACAATACTAATGATTCAATTTGGCTATGCATACATTTTTGAAAAAGGCAAATTTGTCACTTAAATTACTTTAAGCTCAATGCGATCTGTTATTCTTGAGGTACATGTACTCGTTAACCCCTACAGGTAGGTTAAAGGTGAAGCACTGATCATTTCAAAATGCAGAGATTTGTGGTCATATACTATATGTAAACTAGCCGTTGCTGAATATATACAAAATCATTGGTACTACTTACATCTTAGAATCATGAAGATTAGAGCAAAGTCAATGATTTGTTACAGTTCAGTACATTTAATTGAAAATAAAGGTACTTGTACGAGTCCTCTTCTAGTGGATATTTGTATTATCGTGTTACAAAACACATTCGCGTACACATACGGAATAAACTGCAATCTGTAAGCGTTTAATCCGGGACATTCCAACTTGATTTGTGGTTGTGTATCCGCGCGCAAACAAAAGTTACTGTACAGCCCTATCCCATTCAGCTAGGGTTGCCACCTTTAGAAATGAAAAGTCGAAATTCAACCGTCAATTCGACTGACATACGTTATGCGTAAAAGTCCCTTTAAATAAAGCTAGAATAAAAAAAACCGTCAATTCGGCATTCCCAATGATGGCGAATAAAAAATAGATATGGAGGACAGCTACCCGAAGTGTCGCAACGTTTGCAAGCATAACCCGACTTATGTTTAATGCGTACATTGACCACAATAGGTGCTAATCAGAAGTAATGTAATATATTTCACATTCATAATTTTTTATTAAAGTAATTTTAGTTTCATAGCTTCTAAATTGTAATAATTTTTAGAAATTCATAAATTAAACAGCAAATAAAATATAGCGTTATTATAATATTGATATAAATTTAATTTTCCTATCTAACGCTATTCTTCTTGTCGTTTTACTATCTCACGAACCATTTCCTAATCCCGATAGTAAACAAAACATGTTAAACATCCTCAAACGTCTCTTCGCTAAATATAAATCATGGAACAAAGGTTTCCGAAGGAAATTAGTTTTAGCTTTGCGCAAAACACATATGTATAGTAATCCTATGTGAGTGCTTAGAACGCGTCATGGTATTTCTTCATTGCCACAATGCGTTGTGGTCTTATAGTATGATAGCCACGACACGGATTTCGCTATGTGATCTTTCTGTGATTGTCACAACGCGTCATGGGCGTTCTTATAAGAGCCATAACACGAATTTCGCGATGTGGATCTTTTACAGTGACCACAACGCGTTGTGAGCTGTTTTCACTCAATGAGCGTTTTCGGTGTTTGAGCGTAACAATATACTACTTATTATTGTTCCTACTATTGAGACTCAAATTCCTTTTAGAAAAGAAAAGCAAATACCGACTTATCAGTACAATAGACTAAGTTCATCGCCGGTAGAGCACATACACAAGACGTTCATAGATAAATAAAATCTTTCTCAGATGTATTCCTGAATTTCTCTGATGCATTTGATAAAGTTTGTCACAAACGTTTTCTTTACAAAATTAAAACGAACAAAATAGGTACCTAACGTTTATTCATTATGTATATTCATTTTACTAACTACTTATGCTAAAGTATTAATTAAACTTTATAAAAAACAAAAATGAAAATCAATCCTAAACGAATACTTAGGCGTCGAAGTACTACTCCTCCGCATCGCTGTCAACTGGTAGCATGTCCAGAAGACTGGCAGCATTACCACGTTGAATGGCAATGCAATAAGCATTGCCATTCAACGGCTTTGACCAAAGAACAGGCTAGCCCTCTTGTCATGTGTACTGTCTATCAAGCGTTTAGCAAGGTCTCTAAAAAAGAGACATGCATTCGGACTCCATGACCCGATTTGACGCCAAAAAGCTCAAATAAATAACTACCGATGAGGTTATTATATTTGCGCCGTTTATCTCCGCTACTGTAACGGCAGCGCCTGCGCAGCCAACTGAGCTAGGAAGACGGGAAGGGGCAAGGGTGTCGACACAGATTGCATCCCACACCAGAGGTCTTCCCAGCTTCCATGGCAATAACGACATACCGTCTGGTCCCTTGCCGTCGTCGCGGGCCAGGCCACTGGATTCTAAAACAGCTGGCACGCCGGCGGTGACAAGGGCGCGACGGATAATGTCGTTAATATTGGCGTGCCGCGCAATGCGACCTGCACTTCTACAGCAAGACAGGCCATGGTGTTCGAGATTGTCGACAGCTTCACCACAGTGACATCGATGTGAAACACCACAGGGTGCACCCAAGCGAAGGCAGGTAGCGAGCCAAAAGGTAGTGTCGTCGAACGTAGTGCCTACGTTGGACGACGGAAGTGCCTGTAACGAAAGACCCGATTCCCACTCTCCCACAGCTAGGAGACGGGCACACTCAGCAGTATTGGTGGACGTATTAATTAAATTATACCGTACCAAACTGCAAAAACGCTCATCCGGGACAATGGGTTGTCGGGCACATTTGAATTCGGGCAGGCCATTTTCAGACAGATTCAATGACAAAGTCAACCAGTATGGATGCAAAAAATTTCCTGGTTAATTTTTCAGTATTGTGGACTGAGGAAAAAAGCACTGGGAAACTTACACTGGAAATTTTGCGGACATGAGGCCGCCTAAACGAATGGGCAATGTTGCATGCAGCCAAGCGCGGTCGTCCAGAGCCACATTTAAAATGGAAGTTAACACTTTTGTATAATTTTGTCAGCTTTCTCTAAAAGTTGTGGATGCTTCCAAATATAGGGACATCGGAGGTTATATATTATATAAATTTTGGGCCAAAACAACAATACCTAGTTATGGTAAAGGCCGAAAGTAGGTTAATTTTAGAAAGTCTTTCCGCTATATATACCACTAAAATTTTAAATTTATGTGTCCATATGAAAATTATTCTTCTAGAATGATAGACTCTAGGAGATGCAAGGAGTTTTTGGCACATAAATTTGCCCCGTATAAAACATCAATTACAGCGTCGTTCACATTGCCAGCGAGCATCAAATTAGTCAGAGCCGTAAGCTCCTTCAGAAGATTCTCACCAGCTACCCCGGGCTTGAGCTCATCAGGACTTTGATGTGCTACGGCGTCAAACCGTCGAGGTCACCAGCTGAGCCGCTCCGGAAGGAAACCACGGCTGCGACCAAGTGGCAGGCTGTAATTGTGAAAGTATCTGAATTTTGGCTAGGGGGTTCGGGTAAGGAGAGGTCATTCGTTGGTGCCGGGTGCTTACTCTCCAGAGCTGTGAGTGTGTTTGGAGAGTAAAGTGCGACCACATCACTGGTAAAAAAAACTAACCTAGGTACCGTATAAATACATTACGGGTATTTAAAATATTAAAAACTATCTAACGGCTTGACATTAGATGGTGCAATATGGAGAAGCCAAGACGAACTTGCGTATAGTCAATGCCGATGTGTCACTAGGTAGCAAATTGGAGCCCATCCACAATCTCACCTGCTACACATAAACAAATTGGCTGACAACCCACTCATAGACGCCTTTGCAAAGGACACCACCTACCATACTCGGATTTCATGAACGTACACACGTACTCCAAAAACACTTGGATACAGTAACAAAACGTGAATCAAAGTAAGCAAGAACAAGTCGGGTCATGTTATGTTTACTTTGCTACGTGAGAACTGTCTACATGTTCACATGAATAATAGTGTACAAATCCCTCGAGAATATGTCGTTAGCTACCTAGAACGCCATCTCGATAGACAACGTAGGTACCAAGAGAGATATGTCATGACAAAAAGAAAGCAACTCGGATTGGCGTTTGGCGCGACAATTCAAAATTAATTATAAACAGATGCATAATAAGGTAATACGGAATACAACTATAGCGTACTACGTATATCATTCAGAGGTTTCTATCAAGAATTCTACGAATAATAATTAATACATCCTGATAGGTATCTAATGATAAAGGTTTGGAATCCACAAGGATAGAAAAGTATGCCTCAAGCATTTAGTATTTCTGAAAGTCCGACTAGTGTTTTCAATAAAAAGAAAACAACAAGTTTAACTCTTAGGCTTTAACTCAAACCACTTAAAGGTTTCTATTAATTTTCTACGACTCCATTTACCGCCTATTTTCTCTTTGAATACATAAAGCAATCTAGCTGGGACAAAATTGCCTATTGGTAGATTCTCTTAATAATTCGTAAACTCTGACATCACACAGAGATGACAAGAAAATCTAGAGAAGGCAAACAAAGCGTGACCTGCCTGACGCACCGACACGCGGCCGCTCCACCCACTCCCCGGCTGCCCAAACTATCTTACCCCACACACCTTGAATCATGCAACCCGTCCGATCGACACTAGATAATATGTGAGACCTTTCATTCATCCCCATACAGATGACCAATGATACCGCACCTAACACACCTATGAATGTGATGAACATATTTGCGCATACAAAAGCTTAACGATCTTAACTCCGTACAAATGAAACCTTCGACGAGATAACCTTAACGATTAATTCCAGTAAAGATAGAGACCTTACAAAATACAATGTAGACAGAATGAGGAGAGAACATGATCGCCATAAAATTTACATTTTCCGAAGAATCGCCGCCAATTAGGTTAGCAGCACAATGTTGTACGCTCGTCGCGCCGACGACTCGGCCACTTCACATCTCTATTTACACATTATTTAGACATCAGAGAAATTCTCTCCCTTATAGTGTGGACATACACCAGTTTTAATTACTTCCTCGATGACAAATCCGAGTCGTGTTATATAATACCATACAATACTTGTGTATTGCCGGTACAACATCGTTTTAAAATATAATTAAAATAACAATTAACAATATAATTTACATCTAAATTTAAAAATCTGTTATTAACCTTCTGTTTGGTAGAGTCGGCTTCAAAAAGATCTTAATATTATGCTTGTCGTAAGAAGTAAGCGGAAGTTCTAATAAACTCAATTCGTCGTTGGAAGTAGGAGTAATCTGACGTTCCTAAGAGAGATTTTCACGGCTAATAAATTCATATGCAGCAATATATAATATCCATCATGGTGAAAGATCACGCATTCATTGCCTGGATCCAGCATTATGTCACCTGTTTAAACATCAATCGAGCTCATTACAAAGCGTTGAGTACGACAATTTATTGTATATTATAGAACTTTATTAATGGGTTACAAAGTAAATGGCTCCTGGATATTACATATATCTGGTTACAGTCAAGTGTCAGTTGTTGGTAATGGATATCTTATATAAAAATGAAACAACCTGATTTGAAACAAACAACTTTGAAGTACCTATACTCTGACGACGAAACGCACCGCTCCTGGAGTCAGTGCATAAAATACGTTCATAAAAAGTTACTATTTGTCACCACCTCATTGTAGAATATTGGTTAGTTTAAAAATGCTTTTATTAAAGTTGTGTAAATGGCTTTACTTTCTGCGAGTTTAGCATAAAGTTAAGGTTTGCCAAGTAGGTTGGCATCTCAATGAAGACATTGCTGCTGGCGGAGCTCGTCATATCATTTACATCCACTATGTCTCAACTCATTGTGTTCTTTGTAACGGTATACATACGCTTTGCAAAATAATAAGATATTCTTTCAATATTAATAATTCATGTGATAAAAGCGCTACCTATATTAATATAAAGCCTCTTGCTAACCGTATCTATTACTATATTTAGAATAAGAAAATATTAGCTCGATGCGTAATTATGTAGATGCGTCTTATGAAAACTTTTACTTTACCTTAACTTACCTTCAAAATATATCAAGCCCAGTGGAGTGAGTGGCGATGCTTAATCGCTTTCCAGTAATCTTGGTGAATGCGTGACGTTAGATGTCGTCACGGTAGATAGCATTAGTGATGAATGTCTGACATGACACCTGTCGCTACTTATTGCCTACCTATTACTATTACTCTCAGGTATTACAATGATTAATTGATCCTTCTTTATTCCTTAATATGTCCCATAATTTAAAATTAATTGCGCCCATTAGAGCTTGCACAATGAGAATTACCAACATCAAGATGTATTAATTCAGAACAAGCAACCGCACAATAAAACCAGATACTTATCACGGTTTAATTAAACACACAGCTTTTAGTGCAATTTTGGCTGGTAAAATCCTGAATATAAAAGCAGTTTTCCAACGAATAAATATATGAAATGTTGTATGTGCTGGCTCACTCAAGCTAATGAAATTGTTACACAATCAGATTAACAGCCGACGATAATACTTAAAACAAATTTCATTAATATATTCGTACAATTTTTATTATTTGAATAGGTAATATGTAGTAGTACGTAAGGAAAAATCTAGAAAATTTCTTGAACGTAATCTCGAAAGCCGGAGCTCATGGGACGCATCGATTCTTCTCGACCTTCGAATGGAAGACTTGTATAAAGTAAAATGAAATCCCTGAAACGTAAAGAGCCAGTCATATGCGCAATAGGCGGAACATGAAACTGATAAATAACAGTAATAAAAAAATATGCATTACAGATTTATACTTAGCGAGCGGTATTCATCTCGGCTTGTTTGTTACACGGACAGGTGAATATAAAGCTGTCATAACACTAGTCATGTACGTCGTTACTGTAACGTAAATAGGAGGTACTATATTATATGAACTGAGAAATAACTCAATGTATACTGTAGCTGTATGGGTACCCATAGTTGACAAATGTTATGCCCCAAATATAGTTTTACGATCGTTTTTATTTTTAGTTCAGTGTAAAACTTTTGTATTTATTTGCCTTCTTTCTTAACAGTGGCGCATTTAAGCAGCGAGTTGCGTGATACGTATAATTGAATTGAAACCCACATCAAGTGAAATTATTGTGGGGACACGGAACAGGCCAATTTACTGAAGCGCACGCACCGCGCACCTTCAATGGCTCGATGACTCCGAGGAACGTTGTACTCGCTGCGGATACTCTTGTTCACTCACTTTGATATTACCCTTTTGACGTACTATATCATGATACCGTAACAAACAAAGGATGACGACATCTTAAAACTCATATACGAAACAATCGCAACCGCTCATTAATAGAGTTATGTATGAGGTACTAGGGTCGGCAAATATTCGTCTGTGGTAACCAAACCGTGTACTTCAAACGTGTTCCTAGTTTATCGAAGCATACCTATAAGATAGCGAGCGAGCCTATAAAACAATGCATCCCCTGGACATTACTGGGAATTTCCCAACAGACCTACCAATTAGGTACACTTTGACCGATCCGCATATCAACTCAGGTAGCTGAGTGGAACATGGCTACACCAAACTTAAAATATGTAATTGTCTCATGTTACTCGTAAACAGTATTATATTCCGAAACAATTTCCAACTAGTACAGAAGCAGTTTTATAAATATGTATTAGTTTATTTTTGGCAGCGTCGTTACGGGGCCCATCAAAGTAAATTGTTTCCACGATCCTACTACACCGACTACAGGTACCTAATTATAGTTTGTTTAAAACATCCATAATGATCACAAAGCTTATGTTTAGCTCTTTTCCCAAAAAATAAAGTTTAACCTCTGGAAATGAGTCTAGATGGTAAATGCCGTTCCCGAGTCTTTTAAAACGGCTTTGACTGCTTCATTGGATAAAAATGGTAATTAACACTGCAAGAGTTTAGAGTGATTGTGTTTCGCAACAGTTCTACTGTGTCCTTCACCCTCACAAGAGTACCTCCTGGTAGGTGAATAAAAATGAGTCATGGCGACAATAAACACACGAAATCATAAAACATCTACATATTAAAAAGACATTTGGCGTTAAAGTCCGTGTAAATTCGACGAGCGGCTATGGATAATTTAATTTCTCCATTCATGGAGGTGCGAATTTGTAAGTGCGTATCGGAGGGCGCGCCACCGCCACCCCCGAGCCCTTGGCACCCGCGACCCTCGCGATGACGTCAACAGCCCACCGCGCACCACCCGATTATAAATATAGCCACGCCACAGGTTTCGGCCCTTATAGCATTAGAAGTGTGTGAGTGTTCTCACATTAGAAAGACTAAAATATATATATTTTTGTCTTTTTTATTCTTCCGTCTTCGCACTTATTTATACTGAGCACTTAATACAGGTTTTTTAATTTATTTTGATGTATTTATTATTTGGGTTACGACCACGCAAATGGTGGGCGTTTCGATAATAGACCCTACCTATAAAACTGTTGACAAAAGTACTAAAAGTATATTTGAATCATATTTGTATGAGTGTCTAATTTTTATTATCACAACATCAGCTATTTATTACACGACATAGCGTTTATATGTTATTGTTATGTTTACTAACAAGCTTTTAGGCCCATTTGCCATAAATAAACATAGATTATATTATCAGCAATCCTTTAGGAAGGTTATGTGGTCACGACAGAAGAAAAAAATTATAACATAGCATCACGCCTGTATTCTCCGAAGGGTTAGGCAGAGGTGTACTATTTAACACCCACATTTCGCCGATACAATTATTGAGTCTCATATAATAGGCGGCCAGCCTATTGCCATCTACCGGGCACAGTTCAGGACTCCGTGCTGCTACTGAGAATTTCCATATAGAAAAACCCAATAACACTTTGACCGACCCGGGAATCGAACATCATGCTCAACAGTCGCGCTTGCGACCACTAGACTAATAAAGCACTCAATTGACTGCTTCATTGGAAAATATATACCCAGAAAAACAAAACTTACGTGATGGTAACTAATAAGATTGTTCTTACTACAATTCTTATGTCTGCCGAGTATCCCAGGTGTTTAATTTGGACCTTTCGCTACAATTTACTCAGAGTAACTAATCATCAAATTGGGTAATTTGATTTATCTTTCCGAAACCTTCAGTAAATCTTGCTTTAAAAGCATCTCTTTTCTTTTTGAGCCTAGTCTTTGGAAGTTCAAAGTACTTACTTATTATATTGGTGTTATTGAATTAGGGATCCGAATGGAACCAGTCGACTGCTACTTCTCAGCTGAGTAATTTCTTTAAAGTCAGTGCGAACACAACGGTTCGTGTATAACTTATGAAATTCAATCGCCACCTATTCCATTTCAAGTGTATGTTTCGGCGTAGATGTAAAGTGTTTGAGATTAAAATTACAAATAAAAATAGGTAAATCTCCAAAAAAAATTTTTGGATTTCGGCTAAGACAGGGCAGAAAAAAACAGAATTTAACAAACTGAATCCTTATTTACGGGCGGCGAAACTGACGAAGACCTAGAAAACACCGTTGTAATCGCTTAGATGCCTTTAATTTGAACTGGCCGGAGAAAGCTACGGTGAAAGATGTGGAAACATATTGGAAAGACCTTTCCCCAGCAGTTGGAATGTATACGATTACGATACAATTCGGGCTGTCGTTAACTTACATGTAACTTAATTTCTTCATCTCATCCTAAAACTTGAATATAATAAACGAGGAAAATAAAAACAGTACTTACGGGGTATGATAGGTAGGATCCCTACAGATTCACCATATTGTATAAGGATCAAAATGATCTCTGCCTATCATCATACACTGCTCGATATAGACCTCTTTCGGACTCATGTCATTGTAAAGGTTTGCCTTGTCCTTTTAATTAGTTTATAAAGTTTTTTTTACCTTATTACCTAATGACTTAGAATTAAAGTTGTTCATTGTAATGAGTATAATCGGACCTGAAAAAATTCTATCCACTAAAAGTGTGTGGGCCACTACTGGCTAACTAGGCACATTAGCTCAGTCTCACATCACCTAATTGATATGATGGCCTATGTTTTCCCATGAGTCTCTTACAGTTTTTAACCAGTGTCCATAGTATAAGCTTGACTTAGCACCAAAGTTAAAAGTCGTTGTAACAATTTATTTCTATCGGTATCCTGTCTTTCGCTAGAACTTTACCAAACTGATAAATTTGGTTATAGGTAAGCTTTTATATTCCCTAGGTTGACCTCATTATCACGCCATGGAGCACCTTCTCGACATTATTTTTAACCTTGCATTTTTCACCTAGTGTGGTTGACTTGTAAAATCAGACATGGTTTCATTCATAGAATATATTTGGTATAATATTGAGGCATAAAATATTCGTGTATCATTTATGACAAATAGAGGTCAATATAGTTGGTAGCGGTTATTAATATTAATGCAGATACGTGTGAAAGTATAAGCGCTTTATTGATATAATAAAACCACTTTAATTATGATAAGTTGTTACTTTTAAATAGCAATTAAAAACAGAGCTGTGAGATCTAAATGGATGTTGTCGGATCAGTGGATTATTCATCGTGAGGCACCGCCCAAGGAATTGTTACGCAACAATTAGCGTTGATGGATAGACATTTCACTGAAATTAATTGTATTTGTGCGTAACTCAAAATTAATTTCGAATTCATTATTATGGTAACAAGAGAACATTTCAGAAATTAGGCGTAACGCTATACGGAGCGTGTTATTAAAGATAAACGTCGAGTAATTTGTATGTAATAAATTATGAATTAGCCAGCCTACTTAGTTAAAAATAATTAGAAGGCTCATCACACGCTCTATGACTACTTAAACTAATGCAAAAAGGAAAAGATACGAGATAGTGGTACAAAGGTGCAATGTAAATAAATCGCACCCCCGTCAAGTGTCAAGTCAAGAAAATCTTTCGTGTCTAGGAATTAAACCTCTAATATAATTATATTTTTATTGGCATAAGAATAACCATAAATCTTCCGTTATGTTTACAATTTACATATTCCGTCATCAATCTGTTGGAAAGGGCAGGTAGATCGTTGGTATATTGGATCGTAGGCGTAGTGTAGTAGTCGGTAACCGAGTAATACCGTGTGATATTTTAGGCCTAAGCGTTATAGATGGCACGTGGCTTCAAATTACTAACGACCACCATATCACTTATAGCATGACAACTCGAACAAAACTTTAAGCTCAGAAACATACGCTTAACTGACTATAAACAAGTATAGTGCAATTCTAATCGGCAAGCGGTGATAACCTAGTGGTTGAATGCTTGCCTGCCATACCGAATGGAAACCAGCCCGCACCTCCGACATTGAAAATTTGATTGCAACCTGCGTTAAAGGTGAAGGAAAATATCGAGCATAAATCTGCACACTTGAGTGGCCTCCAAAAAGTTCTCGATGGTGTGTAGACCCGCACCAGGCCAGCGTAGTGGACAAAACTTTTAAATCTTCTAATTCTGAGAAGTGGCCTGTGCCCAGCAGCGGGAAGATGGAAACAGAAACAAAGAAGTAAGCTATGTTAGTGTAGCTTATAGTATATATATGCGGATGCTGTGGATTTGCATGCTCGTTAAGTGCTCTCAAAAAGGGTAGCTCACAGTAACCACGATATAGAAGCGGATTAGTGACCACAAAGTCCGTCCTTTCGCACCCGATACGCTATTTGATGTGTTTATTCTGGCAACTACGATTTCAGTTAACAATCTCGTCGCAGTCTCGTTCAGTATGTAACTTGCCAGACTATGTGCGTGTATGTTCGAAATGACAATTTCAAATGTTAGACTAAAAATAAAAACCATTATTTCATCATAGTCATGTTAGGGCATTCACACTAAATGTCCAGTTATATTTTTGAACATTCAATAATATAACTGGGCATCTAGTGCGAGTTTTCCTCGACCGTCGTTACCGAGCCGAAAATGTATGGAATAAATCGTGTGGGCGCATTTCATCAAAGAGGTGCGTACATTATTTTCATAAATTTTTGGCATATGTTAACAGTTATTAGTAGTAGTAAGTACACTAAAAGTTCTTGTTAAACGACTCCGTTCGAATCTGTTCTGTTGTCGGTAAACGTGTGGCTTATTAACAGGTAACATTAATTTGTGAATATACAATAGTTCCAAACTATTAGAAATAATATATTCATTGAGATGTACCTCATGTGTCGGTATAGCATAACACATAGTATCGCATAAATCTAAAAAACCAAGACTTTCTACAAAGTGTTACACATTATAGCTATTACCGAAAAACTTCTGTATAGCATAAACTCCCATATTATGTATTTATCCACGAACATGATGATAACAAGTTTACAGGCGCACGACCGACGCGTGACTCTAACACGAAATGTGAATATTTTACTTTATAAATGAAACTTTGCAAAAGCTGAGATGAGATGCAAAATAGTCAGTGTATTAACATACTTAATGAAACATTCAAATGTTTCTATAAAAAAGAAATATCCAAACCATTGAGCTAGTATATCGTAACACACACGACGTAATATTTAATGCGTTTGAACATTTTTTTCTTTTAAAATACAGTAAAACTTACGCATCAAGAGCTAACAAGCAACTGAGTGAAGTGCGGCTGGATGGCTGCACTTGAAAGGAACACAGTAGTGATGTGTGGCATCATCTCTGTACGTAGTAATAATAGCTCAATGATCCAAACATAAGAACAATATTTGTTAGGCAGATACCCGTCATTGAAAGTAATAGAATATTACATGCAGTCATGAAATAAATTCATTCCAAATGCGTTACAATGAGCGATAGTCAACGATCAGTTACGGTGTTTGTAATTCATTACGGGTTCTTTAATATTACTTCGCATTTTTCTTCAGTCAACCTTACAAATAAGATTAAGGAAAAGTTTCACACAGAAAGTCGCCATAGAACAGACGCGAAAGCCGCACTCAGACCACAGTTAATTTGTTTTTATTGTAAAACTTTCCACATTTTCAGTATCCTCAACGGTAATGCCGGCGGTATGTTGTGTCGGGGCTACATCAATGCCATGTGAATCCTATTACTTTACTCTAGGAATACTTATTACACTTTGCGTCATAAATACATACCTACTACTATATTATATACACTGGCCTGCAAAACTAAGTACCACACTTTTAAACTTTCAATTTTTTCTAAACTATAGAAGTTAGAGATTTAAAATAAAAAACTTTTTATAACAAATTTTATCATCTTTCTTTGAAACTGATAAACTATAAATTAGTAACATTTTTAACAAAAAAAAAAGATAATACTATAAAAATAGCCATTTTTAGCTTAGTGTCAAAAAACTCAATTAACATTTATAAGTATGTTTTACATGTTATTTAATTTTTAATAACTGGTATTGCCTCCTCGGGCTCTGACTACAGCTTCGAGCCAGTTTGGCATACTGAACACGAGGTTTCGGAACCGAGGTTGGGGAATATTCTCCCATTCTTCAATTAGGGCTTGTTTTAGTGCCCTGAGAGTGGTAGGTGGTGGTCTGCGGCTTCTGACTAGGCCCCCCTAGCTCATCCCAGGCGTGCTTAATCGGGTTGAGATCAGGACTTCTTGATGGCCAAGCCATCACGCTGATAGGAGGTTGGCCTTCTGAATGTACTCTTGCACGACCTGGGCCGTGTGTGGCCGGGCATTATCATGCATCAGCATCGATCCATCACCCATATTTTCTCAATACGGCCCTGCATACTCGTTGAGAATCTCTTGGGCATATCTTTCTCCAGTCAGAGTGCCAATTTCTGTGGCCACTAATTCTGTGCGACCTTCTGAAGATATGCCAGCCCATACATGTACAATTGTACACTGCCTCCACCGTACTGGACTCTTTCTGAGAAGCAGTCTTGAAGGTATCGCTGACCACGCCGCCTGTAGACACTTCGCCTTCCATCAGAAGTGTAAAGTGAGAATCGAGACTCATGTGTGAACAAAATTCTTGACCACTCTTCTTCATCCAACTGTATGTGTTCACGGGTGTATAGCAGTCTGGCTACTCGATGCTCACTCTCGAGTTTGGGGCCACTCGCTGGTCTTCGGGGTTTCAGATGCTTCAACAAGTCTTCTTCTCACTGTGCTGCCAGTAATGTAGTCCCTTCGGGTCTGAAGAAGCTGCTGCTGGACTTCAACTGCATTAAGGTGGCGATTTTTCAACACAGTAGAAACAATATAACGGTCTTCTCGGGCACTAGTACACCTGGGTCTGCCATTACGAGGTGCTCCTCGGGTGGTTTCCAGTCTCTTCGTACCTTCGTTTCACCTTCTGGACCGTTCGTAACGTCATACCCACCATTCTTGCAGTACGACGCATACTGATGCCTAGTTCCAGAAAAGTCGTGACCCTAGCACATTCTTCAGGTGAAAGAGGCATGATAAATAAAATTTGTGTTGTTGTCTAACTTAGCTTTTGTAACAAGAAAAAATGTTATCGATAAAGAAAAAATTTGAAAACAGAAACAAAAAAATGAATGCTAAATTTTTTTTTTTTTTTTTTTTTTTTTTATATACAAAATTAAACTCTTTTTCGAGTCCTTTTTATTTCGAAAGTACATATATTTTGTGTACTTAAAAAGTTATTCCAATTTTAAAAGTGTGATACTTAGTTTTGCAGGCCAGTGTAGATACAGACGTAGAAAAGGAAGTCACAATATTAGTTGCGATATCTTGTTAAATAATGAAATTATGTGTAATTTTATTTCAAATTGTTAGAACGGAATTTCCTCCATAAACAAAACAATATTCCGGTCAAGTGCAGAAAAGGTTCCCAAACTTTGTTAACCGTCGTATTGTTTGTCTTACAAATCATTCTGGTCGTATAAATCCAATTTACAGTAATCAAACCTTTTACAAATAGAGCATGAAAACTTTTCACTGATTAAAATAAATCTTGGCATTTACTTTTTAATTCTAAAAATACAACCTATGTTCAGTATTCAATTAAACATACCAGCCCAATCTCATAATTATTTATAGATTAATGCCCCTTAAAGGAAGTAGGTATTTCTTGGTATCTTCCTATTTTAGAATAACAATCAAGGTTCAGTTAACTTTATATTCATTTTGAATTTTTCATGTTGTTTCAGATAAAACGCCGATAAAAGTATTAATCAGTCTCATTCTGAGACTTATGAACTGAAGCGGAAAAGGAAAGGTCCTATAAACGGTGAGGGACAAATAATGTGGTCGGGCATGCGCCCAGTGGGTGCTCTCGTCGTGTTGTGTACTTAGTAGCAGGAGATGCCCGTGTGGTGGGAGGCGCGGGCGGTCGGCATGCGCGTGTGCTGCGTGGCGACGGTGCTGGCGGCGCTGGCGCTGCGAGCCGCGACCGAGCCGGCGCCGCGCCGCTACCCCGCAGACTGGCGGAGCAGCCGTGAGCTAACACGCTCCCGTCCGCTCCACGAGCTGTTCGAGCCCGAGTCTGCGCCAAGCGACGCGTACGCGCAGCACGCGCAACACGCGCCGCCGCCGCTTCCGCCCGGCGCGCTGCACAACGAGCGCCGACGATCGCGCAATAACAAGCGAGCCCAACACCAGCTGCCCTCAGAGATGGCCAGCCAGATGATGTTGCGAGCTTCGCGTTCCAACCGACCCTATGATGTTCCCCAAATTGGTATGTACTTTTTTATAAGCTCTATATCACTGCCCACCTGTTTTAGGATTTATAAGTTTGGTAAGTCATGGAGGCACCAGTTTTAGACTGGAGAAGGCCAACGAAAAAGAGTAAGAAAGCAGTGTCTGCAGACTTCGCAAATAATATAACGTCAGGTAGAAAAAATAAGAGATAAACAAATGCAATATACAAATATCGATTGTATTATCGATTTAAATTAGCGGACTACAAGCGGTTACTTTTGCATAATTCTACCTTGATTGAAATCCGTTCTAAATCATAGTAAAACCCATACGTATTACAACTTACCCAGTGGTCTTCGAGATAAGACTGAACAAACAGAGACACAGACGTGGTCGGAAACTTTGTGTGTGCTATTAATTAAGTGTTTTAGCAAAGTATAGGAATTAATTTTCATGCAAACGCCTCCCACTAATCTGTAGCTTACATGTGTTGTACAAGTTTTGCACGTCTATTCAAAAGAGTTCGGACCGTTTCCTAAAATCCGTCTTTGTTATCAGTGCTAATGTCGGTTAAAGTATGGTGTGGTCTGAATACAGCATTACAAATTCTTCGTTTGTATTGCTAAGCAATGAAACTCGTAGATACGTCCATTTAATTGATGAAGCGAATGCTGAGTTAGCACATTACTCCATCGGTAGTCGATCTACGACAATTGAGCACAATAATTTAGGCTTATGCTGGCATAAACGGGCGCACAAATGCGGTTCAAATCCCGAACGCATTGTCCGTTCCCGTATTCCGCACGACAGGTGACAATATTGTGTCGTCGCCAGAGGAGGTACGTCACGCACGCCTCTGTGCCGAGTATTGCTAATTATAAGTAGGCGCCATACTCTATCAAAGGCAGGATTTTTTTGCTCCTATTTCGAATACCTGACAGTATTTGCAGGCTTACTCAAAATATATATCAAACATAGTTATAATTAAATAACAGTACCTAATGTAAATAAATACTAATATTAACATTTTGTCAAAATGCCTGCATGATAAGTATATTTATAATTTAAGATTTTCCACAGGGTTATTATTGCCCATTAATAATTTTATTTGACCTTCTCTTCAACTTGAAAGAATTCAAACTTAACTGTCACTTTCATAATGGTTTGAAAGCATTTCCTGTGCTGGGCGCGCCCAGTTAGCTTTCACACCTTTCAAGTGCTAGAAGGGCAGTAAATTGTATGATCTTTGAAACTGTTTTCCACTTATTGGAAGATTTAGTTCTAAGTATCTTTGATCGTTTTAATCCACAATAGCGCTCGTTCATCACAGAGTACCAACCTATCTTACATTATACCTACCTATATATATATTTTTTAAATTATACCTTCATACATCTGAAAATAAAAATTGCTGAATATATACATAAAATACTTTCAACAAAATCTTATTCATTTGCACATTGTTATAATTTGCATGTTTACAACCAATTATGAAAACTACAGAAGCCGAGTTTTCTTTGAAATGAAAACGTTAAAATGATTAAATACAAACCTACAAACTCTTTAAGCAATGCGACTTTTTTAGTTTTAGCATTATTATTCTATTGACCCTGTGAGAATTTTCAAATTAGATTTATTTTGTAATGTTACCTTTAAAACCCTGTTTAGCTTGGGGCCTGATTAGATTTAAATAAGCAAATATAACGAGAGGTCTGAATGACCGTTTTAAAATGCGGACGTCAAAGTATGTGTCAGGGTGGGAACACATTCATGTATGATAGGGTTGTCGGGAAGGTAGCACGTAATGTGAAGTGTGAGTAACGCGACTGACGCTTCGAACGGATCTGGTGGACACGTAGCCACTCTTCGATTGAGAAGCGACGCACCACGTATGAGCCTAGAACGTGACACGCTTACCAATTCTCGCGGACGTATTTATGTTTTCTCCTCGGCAAACTTTTATTCTAAATATAGAACGCGATATCGTCTCAATGACCACATTATCTCAATTTTATCAATATCAACGATCTTTTTTTGTAGTTATGTCATCGGCGCTTTATATTTCTTGTAATTGGAATGTCAAATTCTGAAATGTGGTTATTATACACAAATTAGTTCAAAACAATTTTAATTTAATACTGAGCTTAGAGAAATTAGATTTACGCTCGCTATACTTACTGATTGGTCGGGAAGGGAATAAGTCTACTCTACAATAGCATTACAGGGGAGTCTTATAGAACCATCAAATTTTATTTGTAACCTGGTCTATTTAATAGCTACACGGGCAATAGATAATGTATCAATAAGAAATCGTTGCCCAGGTACATTTTACAAATATACACCTCACATGCACGCATATTTAGACCCAGAACTATCTGCAAAACATACAAATATGTGCGTCGTGCGGGAATCGAACCCACGCCACGTAGCGTTAGATCGCTTAGCAGATACGAAAAACTAAATGACAAGAAACAATGAAAATACTTAGTAGGCAGAAAATTTAATTTTGAGTTATCTTCGCCAATGTACAATAATCTCTTTTGAATTCCTGTGTATAGTATTATATATGCACTGCGTACATTGTATATGCCTAATAATAGATAAATAATAATATCTTTGACCCGGGTATGTCTTAAAACTGCTACCAGGCACCGGAGGACGGGCAGCAGCGCCCTCTCACTAATCGGTGAGCCACTGCGATCCCCAAGCCGCCTGCCAAGCGTGGGGATTATGGCCCCCCCTCTAGGGAGGCCTTCGTTCAACAGTGGACGTCTTCTGGCTGATGATGATGATGATGAATAATATCTTAAGAAAAAGTTGAAACTGAAGGAAAAACTGTAGATATTGGATAACAATTATTGCATATCATCTTGGAACATGATCGACGTTCCACTGATATAATATTATATAGAGTATTCAAGTTGCCCTTTTCCCTGTAGTAGAGTTAGTGACCTTTAAGAAGTAGATATAGCTTTTTAATAATGCCAAGACTTTTATTATTAGTTTATCTTATAATTTATGTTCCATTTTGCTATAAGCAACTTTAAGCGTGCACTACTTAGTGTTTATTTAAGCACAAATATTTAAGTATTTACAATATTTATAATAATGTAAAATATTTACAGGCGGAAATGCAGACTTATTAAAATATATATACAAGCTAAAAATATATAAATAAAAGTACAAACTGTTAAAAACGGGGAGGGGAAGAAATCATAGGGCATCGTAAAATTCGTCCACATCGCTGTCAACGGGAAAAGTGCCCAGAACGCTGGCTGCGTTGCCACGTTGCATAAGCATAAGTTAGTTTTATTTGGGACTTATCTACTGTCATGGTCAAAATGTAGATATGGGTAAATCCACCTCTACCTCTCCCGTTGAAAATTATAGGCGTGATATTAAAGGCATATAAAAATAAGAGCTTGTTTTTCGACTTATTACAACTACATTAACTTTTATTGTTAATTCAAATTCAAATTCAAATATATTTTTATTCATGTGAACCATTTACATGCACTTATGAATAGTCAGGCTCTAGTTGCCACGTTCCAAAGTGTTGATTCCCAATGGAGAAAAACGGGCAAGAAACTCCATGGTTGCTCTTTTAAACTCGGAATTAAATATACAATATTAATTTATACATTGATCTCGAAAAACAATTATGTGAGTACAATGTAGCTTAAAAGAGTCTAACTTATGTAAGTCTGAAACTCAAGCCTGATAGTTATGAAAAATATATTTATTTTTGATAAAATTGCCATGGCAGCTATGAGCTGACCAGTCCCAATAGACGGCACCCGTTCACGAGTATAACGCGTGCATCAGCGTCGCTTTGCTCAACCATATTGCAGGGAACCCAACGACCCGATGCACAACGCCACCATCATCAGGACATCACGTCTATTAGATATAGAATTTACGGCTACGTAGTGCTCACATATAACACTGGTAATTTTTAATAATACAAACGAAAGTAGGTACCAATGAGAGTCACGTTGTTGTCAACACAAATTTACAATCAAATGAAGCACAATTAAATGTAGAAATAAAAATAACAGGCACAAATTCACACAAAAAAATTGATTAAAAACATAATAATATTGACATTAAAGTGTAAAAACATAATAATAATAAAAAATAAAATAAAAAATAATGATAAGACAATATTTAGCAACATCAATAAATAATTACCTAATGTAATAATAATAATATCACAATGTCAAAAATATTTATGAGTCGTTAGTTACAGTATCACATAATAATCACTAAGTACATTTTTAAGCCAATTAAGAGGTGCCAGTGGTTCGCAGTATGCAGGAAGGAATCGTACGCCAGACATCTTTATCAGACCAGAGTGACCCTCGTGAGCCCAGATTATAAATTGCACGGATTGCTCTCTTTTGTAGTATAAAAATAGTCTCCACATCTGCAGCCGAGCCCCACAGTAAAATTCCGTAAGACATAATACTGTGAAAGTAAACAAAATATACTAACCTAGCTGTTGCTACATCTGTGAGTTACCTTATTTTTCGGACGGCAAAAACAGCAGAGCTCAGTTTGCCTGCAAGAGCCTCAATATGAGATCCCCATTGCAATTTAGAGTCTACGGTAATACCCAAGAAGACAGTTGAGGAAACCAGATTTAGCATTTTAGCGCCTAAGCATTTGGTTTTCTCTGCATTTAATAGAAGATTATTAGTAGAGAACCAGTTTAATATGACCTTTAGTGTATGATTAGGTTCTACAGGGATCTTGTAGATCTCTCTTGTAGATTGTTGTTGTCCTTTCTATTTACTTTGAATATCAATGATGTGTCATCAGCGAAAAGGACCATGTTTGACATATTATTATGATTGATCATATAGGGAAGATCATTGATATAAACTAGAAATAAGAATGGGCCCAGAATAGAACCTTGGGGTACACCCATTTTGACTAAAGAACCAGTAGAGGTGACATTATCGATAGCAACCCTTTGTTTTCGATTAGCAAAATATGAAGTTAGAAGATTGATAGATTTACCCCTAATTCCGTAATGCTTTAATTTTAGAATAAGTGTGCGATGATCCACGCAGTCCAATGCCTTAGATAGATCACAGAATACTCCGAGGGCGTCCCGTGCACCTTCCCAGGCCTCTAATATAGTTTTAATTAGAGCGGATCCAGCATCCTCTGTATATTGACCTTTGGTGCAGAATTAGAAGCAGTTAATCAATATACATGTTTAATACGCTTGAGTAATTATTTTACTACCTTTCCCTGAACAGTGGAATTTAAGCCATTTGAAGTATGAACTCGTAAAACTCTAATTAGTTAATTAACACATATGTACCTACTTAGAAGAACATTTTCCATTGACTTTTTCAATCAAAAGGGACCTTTCCCGGAAGGTACGTTTTGATTAGTTTCGTACGTTTCGGGTATTTTTAAATGGCCTACGCAAATGTCCCGCTGAGGGTGACGTCGTGTGTCGGGTCGAGGAGCTTACCAAAATAGGGTTGAGCTCCACAATGAGTGATGCTTGTATCCCGTCAGTTGGGACAGGTCAACTCAAAACTGTATGACTTTCTCCTCAAAAGGCTATTCTACACCCCTACATTTTCTCACATAATTTAAAATACATGTCTGGTCTTTAACAAAGAAACTTTTGAGTTTGTTTCGGCGTTTCTTCTCAGAGGCAGTCAGTATAAAACGCAGGCGCGATCAAAATTTAAAAAAGACTTGTGAAAGCTTCCTGTCCGGAATTATTTACTCAAAATAAATCATTGTTTCATTATTAGATTTAACATAGCATCACACCTGTATTCCCCGAAGGATTATAGGCAGAGGTCTACTATTGTACACCCACATTTTGCTGATGGTGTTATTGACTCCCATGTAATAAGGGGCGAGCCTATTGCCATCTACTGGGCACAGTTCCAGAATCCGTGCTGCTACTGAGAATTTCTACACAGAAAAATCCAATAAAATGCCCGACCCGAGAATCGAACCCAGGACCTCACGCTCAGCAGATTAGATTATTATTAGATTTGTCAGAATATTGTTCTATTAAAACCGGTATATATATCTTCCTGACGCCCATGGTTTTACTCAAGTTCTAATAATTGCCCAGTTTGCTCCCATGAGTACATAATACAACATACGCTTAAATCAAAAGCAAAAAAACGGCGTCTATCTAACGGGTAACGCCGGAAAAAACTAAAGTCTTCTCACGGGAGGACACTGGGTCACTAGACCTTCTATTCGCTATTTACACTTGGGCTTTAATCACTTTTAATTATATTCTTGACTGAAAACAACGGGCGTCAGGAGGATATATTCAATTACTCCGGTCCAGTCGTTGCTAGGAGCTAGGTAAGTTTTTTTATTCTTTAAATTTTCTTTATTAATCCTTGCCCCACATTAGGATTTCTCCTGCCCTCTTACTACAATACGTAGTTATAGTTTATAAACATACATCTCACACTCATACACAGTTAGACCCAAAACACCTATCTGTAGGTTATAAAAATATCTGTTCCATGCGGGAGTCGAATTGGCGACACGAAGCGCAAAAAGCTAATCGCTTAGCCACTGCGCCAACCGTACCGTCAAGTAAGTAGATAGGTAAGTGTATAAAACCGGTAATACAACCAAGATAACTCTTTTTACGGATATTTCAATGTCTTTCGCAGTTTTCTGATGGCAAAAGGATTCTTCCAAATGTGTCGTTAATATGTTGAATGTTTATTGAATACTTCCCTTATAGCAGCTGTGATAAACAAAGAAGCAGAATTATAAAATGGGATCCATTTGGGACGGGATTCCCGATAAAAGATAAAACCAAATCAACCCACTTTAGGAACGTACACCCGTAGTACCAGGCCAGTTAAAAAAATCTTTTGACATCTAGCTTCCAGCTGAAAGCTAAAACCGACCTGTTGCTAGAACCGAAAGATATAGAGAGAGAGAGAGCAATCTGAGCAAGCCAATCTGCCCTAGTTTGAGGTTAACATGGAGGTAATATGTCCGATGTAAAAACTTTCACATTGGATATAACGTAGCATCACGCCTGTTTTCTCCAAAGGGTTAGGCAAAGCTCTACCATTATACATCTATATTTTACCGATGCCAATACTGTTATTGAGTCCCATATAATAAGGGACGAGCCTATAGCCATCTACCATACACAGTTCCAGACTACGTGCTTTCACCGAGAATTTCCATGCGGAAAAACCCAGTAAGATTTTGCATGTCCCGGGAATTGAACCGTGACCTCATGCTCAGCAGTCACACTTGCGACCACTCAACCAATGAGGCAGTCCATTGGACGTATAAGATTCAACATTTTTTTTTGTCGCTTCGACCGCCAAATGCAGCTACACCTCAAAGCCAGATTCAGTAAGACTAATCTTCTGATCAGGTGTTGCTAAAAGAAAAAAAAAACTTGTAATAAAACCGTAAAGATTTCATAATAAGAATCTAAACTATAATTGTGAACAATTTAAATGTCGGTAACGTCATTAAAGAAATAATATTCTGTGTATAACTAACTACATATACTACCACTAGAGACCCGCCCCGGCTTCGCAAGGGTAGCACAGCATATACACCATTTTTTTTTTTAACTTTGGTTTTATTTAATTTAATAAGGATATATAACTCTATTGGTTCACGCGGCGCACGCTAGTAAAGCCAGCTTCCTTCCTCATGAATCACTCCGTCCATTGGTGAAAACCGTATCAAAATCCGTTTAGTAGTTTTTGAGTTTATCGCGTTCAAACAGACAGACGCGGCGGGGGGACGAACTTTTGCGTGGACAAACTTTTTCATTTGTTTCGAGCTTGAAGTAATATTAATATTTGTTGGGATATTATTAACATACTCACATTATTCATTTGTATGAAATATAATGTACATACATATAAAATATTGCTGACTTTTTAAAACTTTTCAATTAAATTAAATGAATGCTTTAAAATTTTGACAATCGAATAGAAACATCTTTTATATGTATATCATCTAAAAAAATGATAATTTCAAAACGGATGACTTTAATAACATCCCAATTATACCTGTAGATCCAGGATTCATTATATCGTATGTATACGCTTTTTATTAACATACCATAACATAGCAGCAAATCTGTATTCCCCAACGCGCTAAGCAGAGGTGTACTATTGTACACAGTGTACACCCACATTTCGCTTACGCCGTGATTGAGTCCCATGGGGACAAACTTATTGCCATCTACCGAAAACTCCGTGTTGCTACTACTGGAAATTTTCCATGCAAAAAACCCAATAGCGCTTTGTACGACCCAGTAATCAAAGGCAGGATCTCACGCTAAGCAGTCGCGCTCGCGTCCGCTAGACCTATGATGCAGTCACGCTTTTAATTACTACAGTTCTTAACGAAGATATTTACGGCTCATATTGTAAATATGACACACCACACCACAATATTGTAGTAACACTCAATGCTTGATACAGTGTATCTCGTAATTACTCGTAATAACAACACAGAAGTCCATGAATGCTGGAAAATTTAGGTAATTTATTTTTGTCATATTTATGAACTAGATAGATACAACCTCTCACGTTTCTACGTCTAATCAATTTTACTGTTTTAATTTTAAAGGTATTGAAATATTGGCATATATTTATTTTCTGACACGAAGGTAACGGAGATAAACAATTTTCCGCTCTAGAGTTTCTGCGTGTGGGTATCATAATCTATATCTTGATTTCTATCTATTTCTGATTTCAGGAAAATCCGTTTATAATCTATCTGAAAGCTCTTTGAAACCTTTAATAATAATAGATGAGATAGGAAATTTCATTATATTGCCGCGCGGAATATTAAAGCAGATATTATGATTTTATCGATATTTGAATAAAATCTTTAATCGAGATCTATAATAGCTTTTCCGTTGAGATTTATAATTGCTCTAAGTACACTTACTTGCAAAGCAAATATATGACTCTCAAATATATATATATACGAGTATATATAGATATATGTTTGCTTTAGAAGTAAGTGTACTCAGAGCAGATATCTTGAAAACAAATAAAGCTATCTACATTCATTAAGTTTTCTTTCTTAAGTATCAGATGTAGTATTTTGCACTCCTAGCTGGCTAGCTATTCTATCATTTTATATAATACACTCCATTTTTCTCGAAAAAATGTCTGCGTATTATTTTTCTCGTGTCGACGAGTGTTTTTAGTCTTTCAATAAATATGTAAATAAAATATTCGTACGACAAATATATTTGTGGATTGGTATTGACATTTAACATGAATAACAGAATTCTCATTTTATATTCTAAAGCCATCCTTGCATGTGTAAAAATATGCAGCTTTATTTATTTTTCTTTGTATCTAAATGGTTTGGCGACATATGTGTAGGAATTTGCTCTTAAGTATTTTAATAAAAAATAGAAGTATGTATATGTCGCTTACGACAATTCATTTTAATTAATAAAAAGATTAAAACCACCACACATAAAATGTATTGAGATACCTATATATTTTATAAAGTATTCAATTTAACTTTTCATTTAATATACATACCAATTTTGAAAATTCACTTTATAAGTTTTAAGTAAACGCAACCTATATTAATAAACGAAAATTATTTAAGCGACTCTAAATTATTCATTAGTCTAGCATTTTCATAGCTATGTTTGGATTGGCTACCAGTCTAACCAGATTCGGCTGCATACAAGGCGGCGACGAAAATACGACATTAGATGAAATCACGTATTTGGTATCCAATTTATTCTTCCATCAAATCGGCGTGACCTATTATATACATTAGAATATTATATACATTAGAATTGCTCGCGCTTTGGTTTCACGTTTTAATAAAACCATACACAAAATAATAAATGCTTTTCACACATATTATTTGTAGCATTATCTTTAACTACAAAGGGAGTCCAAAGTAGAAACTGAAATCAAATTTATCTGTTCTGTAAATAATCATAATTTTAGAATAGATTAGTCGTTAGACACTTATGAAACTTTCCACAGCAGCATTATGTCTAAAATTTAAATTTAAATTAATTCCTATGTCTAAATTACTGATTTGATTTGATTATTATTTGTATTCTATCACAAAATCAAAATATATAATATAAGTAATTTCGTTTAATATCGTACTGTGATTGCCGGCCTGTATAGGTATTAGGTGGTCATTATTTTGCACGAAGCGTCTGTCCTCTGACTTTTGAAACCCAAACTAATGGGGGATACCAATATTCTACGGTTAGTCTATCAGACCTTTTGGACTTCTGCGGTTTCCGATTTCAATTATCTTTTACATAACACTGTAAAACATAATTGAAAATGCAAACCACGATAATGATCATAATTTTTTAATCCAAATATACTCAAAACCTACGTTATTACAAAATGTTCCATCCGATTCAAATTTTCAGATTAAATTCTTTTTGATAGTATTAATAATTCAGATTGGTTATTAATATATCTATATAATTTCATTTGTATTCAACTAATAAATTCTGAATTCACATTTCGCTGCGTTGAAAATAGTATCGGAAATACAATACGGTGAATTAAACCGCTTGATGCAAGCACTCAAATGCGATGCGAGTTTAACACCGGTGTAAATTAACATGCAAATAATACATTCAGTTGTTACATAGAATTGTTGGAAATCAGAACATATTTACTGCACTTGACGTATGCAAACTGGCAAACAAGAAAATTACTATTGGTTACTAGCTCACTTCCGATTAAATACGAAAGTTTAGATACATATATAGATACCTATTATCACCTATAATCACGCAAATTAAATTATTTGATCAAAAGAATACGGACGACAAAGACGAGAAAGAAGGGGTAAAATAAACAAGATTATTTCTGACCCTTGATGAGTTCAAACACATGTAGACTTTTAGGACGAAGCTGTTCAAAGAGAAGTCATTAGACCATATTGAAGCAAACATACGAAATAATCTAGTTACCATCAGAGTGATAAGATAAGATATGTTTTTATTCATGTAGACCATATACAGGTACTTAAGAATAGTTACGACTCAAGTGCCACGTTCCAAAATGTTGACTTCCAATGGAGAAGAACGGGCAAGAAACTCCATGGTTACTCTTTTAAATTCAGAATTTCTTACAATATTTTGTTAAAATATGTACATTGTTCTCGAAAACTTATGTGAGGACAATGTAAAAAAAAAGTCTAAACTAAACAAGCCTGTTTTTTAAATTAATAACAAATATTCTGATAAGATTGACATGGCAGCTATGAGCTGACCAGTCCCAACAGACGGCACCCGTTCACGAGTATGACGCGCGTCCCGGCATCGCTCAACTTAACCATATTGCAGGGAACTCAACGATCCGACACACACGCCACCATCAGCAGCACAGTTAAGTGAGCATGACATTCTCAAACTGCTAGACAACTATCACGTCAATTGAATAAAATATCTCTTTAGGGCTACATGGTGCTCACATATTACAAATTGCCAACATAATAACAAAAAATAGCAGGTAATACAACAAGGCAGATACAAATTAACAATAAAAAAAATATGTGTTTTAGTGAGCTCTTGTAGTCCATCCTAGTTCAATATTTAGGAAACTTATCAATAAGTTTCTCATACTTATTTCCGATCGCAATATAAAATGAATACAACTCATCTCCGCTCCATTTAACTTTGTTCCCAAACATGAGCTAAAGACCAAATAAGCTGTTTTGTATGTTTTTCATAGAAACACAGTTTTCTTATAACTGTGTTTCTATGAAAAACACTTACTTACTTTCTATAAAACATTTACCATTATTATTAAATCGCTATTTATGAAATATGTAAAGTCTGGTATAACCTACAGGAAGTATTAGCCAGTACATACACTTAAACATTCTAGATTCTTTTGGAGAATCTAGAATGTTTAGTATTGTGATATTTAGTAATTCCGTACTGTGAGTGAGTACATTATTCATGGTAAGTCCTCGAGCTTTGTACAAATGGCGATGTTAATTACCTTGTCGAGCTGTTAGTGAGTCTGCTGTCGGAAGCTCGCTTTGCTTTGTATGACCGCAGATGCCAAAAACATCGAAACGAAATGAAGTTAATAAAATGTCATCGAGTTATTTTTGGTATCGAATTGTTTTTGAATTTTTGCGACGATTATATTTATGATTTTGGGTCAAATATAATTAAAATAAATATATATGCAAATATTTCCATTAAATAACACAAATTAAGTATTCTATTGAAAGCAGAAAATAAACGTACATTAAAAAATAGTCTAGGTTAGCTTACAAAGGCCGGTCCTTCTTGTAGAAATGCAAAGACAATGTCCATAGGTCACGAGCAACAGGTCCATTAGGCACTTCCGACACTACTACACCACTTGTTAACAAATCCATATAAACTTCCTTGTCTGCCTAAAGAATACATGTTATTGAATTTATTTTTAAATGCAGGAAATATCACAACTTTAAACGCAAGGTGAACTGGATTTGCAAAAGTTAAAATCAGTTTTTTATTGAGGCATTGTTGTTTTACGAATTCTTAACAATCACAAAACCCTCAAGAACTGTAGTGACTAATATTAGAATATCTACTTACCTACATGCTTCTTTCGCGACGAAAGCTTAATGGCAAGATAAAGGAAGAATAAAATATTTATGTAGGAAAACATACAACCGCTTTAATGTCTCCGCAAAGTTCAAAGGTGTTCGCCATATCCGCTGCATACAATTCTATTATACACATAATCGTGTTAAATATCTAAGTTCAACATATTTCAGAACAGTTACCTATTAGAACTAATTGATGGAAAGTTTATGTCATTCTAAATTATTAAAAAAAATGTTAAACCGGCAATATCGCCATGTGCCAGCGGCGCTTCTGGCCACCCCTTGGCAAAAAAAGACTTCATGATGGTCTATTTTATTATCGGAAACGTATAGAGAATTAAATTAAAAAACAAAAAATTATTAATACGTGAAATTGTTTTGGAAAATTCGACTTGGAATATGGTTAAATAGAACAAAACTACTTTACTACGTAGGCGAAGTCTGGCAGGAATGTATATAATATATAAGTAACGACTGTAGGTACTATTTCTTCTAGCACAGTTCTCAAATACCTCTGACAGATTAGTAGCAAATATTCACAAGGATATCTGCACTTATCTAAAGCTCTCCAAGAATGTCACCAGGCATTTTACCTTATCTATACTCACGGTCGACAAATAGACATCGTGAATACGCCCAACGTTGCCTTCTTAACGCAGTCAGCTATAAAAAGAAGCTTTATAGTTGACTGCGTTAAATAGACAAACTGAAAAAATGCGTAAAATTACGGGTAACCGATAACAAATCGAAAAGCTACTTATCGGATTCCTAGAAAAAACGATCACCTTAAGGTGTATATTTATTTAATAAAAAGGTAATAAGGTGATGCCTACAACTACACATATCAGTCTGTTTATTTTCACAACGTACTCAAAGTTCAGAGTCTATTTTAAATGATGATGGATCTCGCTACTAGTTAAGGTTTATCGATTAAGTCTGTTTTCTCCTTGCACGGGACTACAGAATCCCAGACGTTTGGAAGGCGTGCGTGGGGCCGAAGCCAACACGTAGAGGCCCTTTAAGACAACTTTAATGAAATTGTTATGGTGACATACCAAGCGATTATCCCTGTATGCACTATAGAAATGCACCCAAGGACAATCCCTGGATTTGTAGGACTATTGAAGAACATGTGGAGAAAATCTACTGGGGCTATTTTGAGGGGATGTTAGTGGACTGGGTAATGAGGAACTATGGAACCTATGGAACTTACCGAAACAATGTAATAAAACATGTAAAAATGGCAGGCGGAGACTTGCCAACTCACTAACTGAGCCGCCCAAAAATAGTTGCTCGGGTCGCAACACGGGGGTAACAGACACGTGAGCAGCTGAAGGGTGAAGAGGCTTCGCTGGACTTTAAACTCAGATCACTTGCTCTCTGAGGGTTCGGCATCACTGGCCCACTCGCCACTTACGCTCAGCATCCACCCTACGAGCAGAGCTCTGCTCTTACGACTCCACTCTGGGCGGCCAATGAAGGCAACACAGAGGCGGGAGACCTGTTCCTCGTCATTTTCACCCCAGCCACCCAATGAAGGCAAGCCGGAAGTGAGGAACGGTGACTTCTCTCCGGAGCACTTGGGTACCGCGGGGTCGCTACTCCCCGTCACCTCGCCTCAAGGTGCCCTGTGAGTAACCTGAAAATCTCTTATAATATTACACATATGGAAGTTGGAAAATACCGGTGTACGCATCTTTCTGGACCTCTCTATCGCTCAAACTTTTCTGTGACACTAACCTTTCACATTAATTAATTAGTATACTGAAGTACTGGTATAGGTAATACGATATAATTATGTCAGGCAAGTACCCTAGAATGAGGAGAGCAGCTTGCCAAAGCTTTTCAATCTGTATGTTAACCAGCTGATTTGTTTCATTATTACAACGAAATCATTTATTCACATTAAAACAAAAAAGCTACAGGTCGAGCGACTAACATGCGAGGGCGAAAGCCTAAATCCGCGTAAGCCGCAGCCTTTCCTCGTATCGCAAACCTACAGTTCGAGGGGGTTGTAGGCACGTCTGAAGGCAAGTCTATTTATAAAGATATCCTCATTATACGCGAGTCCTTGAATTTTAGCGAAACTTCCATGTTTTCAAAAGCTTCAATGACGAAACCAAAAGTAAAGCTTATTATTATTATATTGCTATTTATATATTAGAATTTGACGTTACCATTACGTATTGCATAAGCATAATAAGCAATCATACCTAATCATTCTTTTTTCTCGAGATTTATTCAGATACTTCTTTTCATGGGAGGCTTGAAGCTCGCCATTATATACGAGGAGCACAGTATTGTACATATTCGTTAAAGCTAGTCGGAAATTCATATTCGGATCTATATTCACCGCATCAATTTCTTCCTTGAGTAATACTATATATTGTAATAAGCTATTTACGTATGAATACCTGCACAATATCACACTGCTAGTTTAGGTTCCCTTAGGATTACTGGTGGTAAATCTACGTGAAATCGAAACAGTTCAGCAACTTTATATAGATTTTTTTAAAGAGTTGTATGATGAAGGGAATACTGCACCTGCTGATCAACGTATGACCTTAAGGGATGCTAATGAACTGTCTATCCATCCTCTCACGTCATTTCAATGGTGTAGGCAAACAACTTAATAAGAGTGCCCGAGTCGGGTACTCAAAGCTAAGAAAAGGAATTTGACTAACCGAAAAATCCATCTACCTACGTAATGGAAACCTGACTTGTTTTGCCTCCCTGGTTTTAGTTCAACAGTTTTGAATACATGTGAATAGTTTGGACGAGTGGGTGTCACCTTGTAGGGAACTTGTTTGTTGTTTATACATACGCTGGGAGCCCCTTACATGTTCTTGTTTTGGTCTATGTTTTACTATATAACTATTTATGATAACGATCCTAAGCTAGATGATAGCCTGGTTATCATATGTAGTTATTTTTATCATATAATTAATAATCACAACGGTTCAATTTTAGTAGGGAATTATATTAAATATTTATCATAATCCATTATTTATTAGTTTCATTTCGCATTTTGTATCTGACGACACTTTTTTTTAAATATTTATTTATTTTCGGAAGTTTGTTCACTTAGTGAACATTTCACTTCCATAAGGGAACAATTTGTAAATATAAACTAATGTTATAAAAGTCACTTACAACTAACTTATAATTTAACTACATATATCATTTTTAACCCCTATCTGCGTGAGCGTATAGAGAAGTTTCGCTTCCGCAGATAGAGGTGATGATGAAAAGTATTGTTTCTGACGCATTCCATTAAAATATGATACACATCTGACGACACTTGATTAGATTAATTTGATCATAACGTTATCTGAAAAAAAAAAATATTATTTGCGATAAGACTGTCACTCCTACAATATAAATTGAATTTGTCATTTATTCAATGTACAATTTTGTTTTGTTTTACTTTCGAACACTAGTATGAAATGAAACGAAATTTTATCAATACACATAAAAAATCCATTAAAGGGTGATTTGTTTTTTATTCTATCACATGTATATGTATATGAAAGATTAATTGTAAGCATCGTATATTAGTATATGGTTGTTCAGGGACTGGACATATTGTTTCGACGATTTTAAGCTACTATTTTGAAACGAGTATCCATGAAGCTTTTTACAGATCTGTTCTCCATAGAACCAAAGACAAACCCACTTTTGGAAACGTGCACCAAGATGCCTGGGTTTTAAAAGTTCGTGTAAAGACCCAGCTAAAAAAAAGCTTTGACTTTGATAATGTCATTCTATTTCTATTTCTTTATCTGCAGTCTATAAATGTTAACAAACTACAAAGTCTAATAAATTATATTCTTCACGTTTTTCCATCAACGCCGTGATAAGTGAAAGTCATTTACAGACTACGGAACAACATACTGAGTTCTAAAGGAAATTGTCGGGTAATTTTTCCTCGGGAAACAATTGAAGTACTTGGATATATATAAATACAGCGATAGGTATTTTAAAACATTGTTAATAATTGAAATTCGCGTTGTGGCTGACAAAAAAGGCCAGATTTCGATATACTTAATTTTATTCAATTCTTTTTCACTCAACAACCATTCACAATCTTCAAGCCTAAAGCGTTTCTTTAACTAAACATCGAAATGGCAATCGTAGCCTGTCATCCCACGCAGATCGGAAAATTCTATTGAATGAATCATAAGTATACGATTACAACTCCTTTTCTTTAATTGATTTATTATAAGATAATATACTGGATCGATTCACAAAGTATGAAGCTAGCCTACCTACTTGTGCCGAAAGTGGCTTACAAAGTGTTTTATTATTAAGTAGCTGACCCGACGAACTTCGTACCGCCTAACAGTCAATGAATGTCGTGTTACAGATTAGTTGAACTTAATTCACGATTTCATGAAATTAATACAATGAATACAAAATAAATATGTATTAAAATCAGTAATCTATTAAGATAACACAAAAGGAAATAAAAAAGTACAAAAATTAAGTATATGTAAATTAAGTATGCGAAGATTTTTGTAACTACCCTGTTTCTGGTAATTATTATAAACTGTATTATTAAGCACGTAATCAGTACATAAATAAGTTTTAGTGAACTATTATAATACTGCTCACTACACCAATCGGCTTAGTATATATATATATTTTGTTTCTCTTTTGTATTTTCTCTGTAAGTGATTTGTAAATCTTTTGAGAAAATAAATATCTTAAACCGTAAAAATTAAGTATATCAATCGCGTGTCAGCCAGACATGATTGAATTAAACTATGTACATATTGTGCAGCATGGGATGCACTCGATTTAATTCTCTTCATTGAAGCACCTTGTGATATACGACAGTTTTTGTTTTTTCCCTCGTTGATTATCCTCGGAATGAGAAGTAACTCATCTTTAAATTTTCCTTTGAGTATCGTCGCGTGAATCAGATTACTCATCAGTTTTCTTATCACCAAGCGCGTTCCATTGCATAGTTTTGGTTGGTTTAGATTTCGAAGCATGATGACTACCGAGCCCTCCTTCAGGTGTAAATTGTGCGGTGGTAAACCAGGCACATCCAAGGAGTTTAAAAATTCAGTTGGTGGCTTCGTTAAGAGTGTATATATTTACAGTTTGTAAATAGTTAGTTTTAATTGTATTATATTAAAGTAGCTTGATATATTTTCCTTAGTTTACACAAAATAAATTTGTGAACGCGCGCATAATTATTTGACAACCAATAAATATGTCAATCCTTTTTCATTACTGACATTATTCTACATTTTTTAAATCTAAAATACGCCATTATCCGAATATAGTGGATATATTTCGTCGATTCAAAACCTTTATTTAAATATGTTCTTTAATTTGAGGGGAGAGTTAACCGTATCGACGGGATGAACTTCGCTATCGCGACTTAGAATTTCGCTATGGGATGAACATTAAATGTTTGACAGTTACAAAACCCATGAAATTTTCTATTGGAAAATGTTTTTTCTTTTATTTAATTTTTTGTCAATTTTTCAATGATTTTAATACTTATTCTGCTATTCGGGACGGAGACAAATACAACAAATCAAAAACCACGGTCCAGCCGTTCTCGAGTTATAAGTGTTCGAACAAACCCGACTTTGTTTTATATATATAGATTGAAGCAGTACCTACTTATCTCGTCACAGAAAACGTGATAATATAAACAAAACAGAACGAGTTTGATGTGAAAATCCTAAAATTAACGTTCTCTATATATAATATATTTTGACAAGATAACCCACATACATTTGCCAAACTTTAAAATATGTGGGAGTAAATTGTGATACTACATTTACCATATAAGCTTAATACCAACAAAACCAGCTAAATATAAATATAGTATTTATATTTCACAGGTTCCATAAACAAAATATATTCACATCATCATAATTAAGAAACGCTTATTGCATAAGTAGAGGCGAATCGAATTACAACTTTATCGAGCGTTCAAATATGACTTCATTGACACTTCCTACATGCACGTGGGAACTAATCAACCACGGTAGCCCGCCCAGCAAACCGCTGATAAAAACTCATTAAATAGACGTCGTTACTTATACACGTTACATAAAATACGTACGTAACTTTATGACATATGTATAGCGCGCTTTGGAATAAAATGAAATTAACTTTTTCTCGGAATATTGTGGTATGTATGCGCCACGCTCGAGTCCCCCTTGTAGTTCAGAGAAGCTGTAAACGCCCACGCCACCTAGACCGTATCCGTATAAAACTATATTTACCATTTAAAAGCACATAACTATACCATCGGGCATTTTACGATCAATTCATTTAGCTGCTACGTACAAGTTATGGAAATGGTTGATGCTCGTCTTTAGTACAGGGCGGATGTTAACCCAAAAAACATTTCCCACATAACCTGACCATTTCTCCTCATACAATTTCACTAAGACTAATGCTCACTTCAGGTATCTAATAAAACATGAGCCTCGACGTCCATTATTACACTATCTATATTCATTCGTACAAAAACCAACGGGCCCTTTTCATAACACTAAACAATGTAAATCACTTTACCCGCACTTTGACATATTGAACCGTATGTCACGGAAAACTACAAACATAAACAAATATACTGACTTGGTTGGATATTTTATAAAAACAGTATAGAAGTTTTCAGTGACGTCATTAAGAACAAGGACAATTCACCGCTGATTAGGTGTTATGGACGATTAATTTGAGAAAACAATTCATGTATTATTTCTATTTACCTATTTATTTATAGTTAGGAATATCAACAGCTATACAAAATTTTTATTCAGCCTTTAATTAGAAAAGCTTTAATGGTCAATTTATACAAGTTGTAGTATACATTTTCAGCAGTCAGGAGCGACGAAAGATAGGTTTGAAGAACACTACAATTCTGAACTTGTTTAACGCACTTGAGACAAAATTATCTGCGATTTATACTTTATTACACCACTATCCAGCATATCACATTTTGTCGCTACCGAAAAATAAAAGTAATGAAATCTTATCGTACTGAAAATGAGACGACGGAAAATATTTTATACTGAGTGCTGTTAAATATTTCAGATATACTCACTGATATTTATATAAATATAATAATAAACATATACAATGATATATCTATGCGATATTAAGTATATTACCTATGCAATTAACAAAAAATAAAAACAAAAAATTGTTAAATGCTGAAGCTTTTCTAGGTTAGTCACACATTAAGTACCAAATCTTTCGTTTGATTTCGCTAACTTCCATGCACAAGCACATTTTTGTTTAATTTCATGGCTAAGAAATGGTGCTTCCCTTGGGCTTGAAACTTTGCTTTTATTTCGGTATCAGGTGTCCATATTAATTTGAAAGAGTACCTTTCCATGGCCTCACGGCAACAGGTGAGTGGCTCGGCGCAGGCGCGGCGCGCGCGTCGATACCGCTCCCCGCTCCACGCGCGCACACCCCCGATGCCTTGCTACCTGCTACCCTCGCCCATTCACACACGCACACATGCACACCCGCACGCCCACCACCATCAAATTGGTATTATTACAAACCGTAACACATGCACAGTAATACAACCACTTTCGTAAAAATGCTAAGCCCTTATCGCCACACTAAGACGGATAGTTTACTGCCCTTACTTAACTTGCTGATATCAAAATTCAGAGTTGTCAATGGGATGAAATGTGTCGCAGACTTGCAAATAAAACTCAATATCGCAACTGTCGCATTTTCGACGATAAACAATAACAACGCGCGGGCGGCAAGAGACATGACGGCGTTTATTGACAGTTGGAAAGATTAGGAATGAGCAATCATGGAAGGGGCGCGGGCGTGCGAACATCAAGTCACGTTTAGGCGTCCATCACAACCCGGAAAACGAAGTCTAAAAACAGTGCACGGCACTGCGCGTACACAGCGCTTTCGCTTAGTATCAATAATTGGTCGTCACTAGAAATGAACTAATTTCACCAAGCATAAATGACGTCATAGTACTCTATTGCTTTTTAAACTGCTCCCAAGTGCAGCTGTTTCTCTAAGCGACTTAAAATTAACGTAGATGTGGTCCATTCTAGTAATCTCTTTCAATTCATTTAAAAGTCAAGATGGGTTGCATGCCTTAAAATTAGATCCCAGAACTTCAATGCCAACTGTTTCTTATAATATTAAATATAATACAAAATAAACATTATTTAACTAAGCTTACAACAAAATTTAACTACATGAAATTCACTATGAATAGATTCAACCTGATAGCCCATATATGTATCCCATTCGATGAGGTATATTTAGAAGTTTATTTGCAAATGGAAATGACTTCACACATTGTATTCAGGTGAAAGGTTTTGTAGATAATACAATTCAGCTACGAATAGTTTCTCGTGAACCCAATTTTCTTGACATTAATCGTAAACAGAATGTGACATGTTAGTGATAATATCGAATTGAGCCCTGTAGTGTGAAAATAATGTTACATTAGCTGTATTATTATAATATACCTACGTGAATTAAATGAGTTGGCTTCAACAATTTCATTTAAAAGCTTCGCTGGAGTTGGGGAATTTTAATTGATTGAGAAGAGCCCAAATCAATCACAGGAGTATAAACGTTTTAAATGCTAAGGTACCGTGCTTACTTCCCGTCACCGCTTTTGAGGAAATTCTTTACCTATCGCGTAGAAAAGTACGTGTAGTCATTTTAAACTACAAGTGCGTATATTCTTTTCAAACCATTTGAACGTATAATACCGTTTAAACAATCCGATACAATATCGCTATCAGACACCCCGGCACGATACAATATAACACACGTGTAAATGCTATACTTAAACTAAATTTTGACAACAATTCTAAAAACCGCTTTCAATAAAGAACAATAAGATCATTATTCCGTATCACTTTAAGGTAATGTTAACTTGCACTTCAACTCTAGCATAAAAATAAAGTCAACTTCAACTACAAATGTAATAAACGAGACAATTGAAAATCTTACTGTTTTATCCAATGCTCAATTTGCGTAGGTATTCTATTTCTCAATGAATTAAATATTCGCTGCCATTTGTAATCTTGCTCAATTTATTTGTACAAAGAGAAAGGAGGAATCACTGCGAATTACTTTCACGATCATAGCTCGCGATCAAAAGTGTCAACATAAAAAGGCGGATTTATTACGTTTTAAGGCACCCATTAACTGGTATTATGTTTAATGGCATGAGCGGAAAGTCATGTACCGACTTACGATGTCGATGAATTATTATAGCAATAATGGAATAATGGAGGAATGATATTTTAATCATGGTGAGTTGAGGAAGCTCTACGTATGTTTTCGGCTTTCGATAAATAAAATTGCTCGGTATTAAGAGGGCCATTTATGTACCTACATACATATATATCGTCGTTGAAGTTCTTACACAAGTAAGTATTTTTTTGGCGATTTCACTCTCCTGAAAAGTTGCAATTTTTGACATACGTTAACACTCCAACGACGATATGTGGCTAGTACTGGCCGTCCTCGTAGGAACTACGGCATTTTGCAATCATTATTGCGCAATGCTGCTATTTACAACTACTTCAAAATTTACTTGAATAGGGGAGCGAGGCTTGTTGTAACAATTTTTAGAAAAGCGATTATATCTTGACCTCTATGAGTTGAATTACCACTAATTGAACTTTGATTGATACTTTAACACTTTCTATAAACCAAAATAGGAAAAACATCAAATCCATTGGTATTTATTTGCTAGTTAACATTATTACCAAAAAAGTGCGATGTTAAACTTACTCCGTGTTTGGGGCCAGTTGTAACATATATTGGGACGAGTAGTAACAGTAAAAAAGGAACGAGATTCAACTCATTTAAACTTTTGTTTTTTGTTTCCTGCAATCAAATTAACTCATTACATATTTTATAATTTTTATCAAACGATAAACTGAAATATACTTCTGAAAAATAATCACTATAAAAGGTATAAGTTTTTAACCATTTATCTTAGTTACTTACGCTATACTTATGATCAATATGGCACTTTAATTCACAGTAAATTTGGTACATCATAAGAAATTCTCGTGATTATAGCTTACATAAAACTAATAATAGTACAAATACATAGAATCTTTTTTTTTTAAACTTTGCCCCACACTAGTAATAACTCCTGTATCGTGGGTGCGTTTACAAACACGTATATTCACATACACAAATACGCATACCCGAAACAACTATCTGTAGATCATACAAATTCAGGTCAAACTATCTGTAGATCATTGTTCCGTGCGGGAATCGAACCCGCGACATCTAGCGCAGCAGTTGATCTCTCAACCACTGCGCCAACCGTGCCGTCAAAAAATTACTATTATTAATTATTATTATTGTATCTTAAACAATAACCATGTTACAACAAGCCCCAAGATTTATTTACAACTAACCCCATCCAATCTTAATAAAGTGATAAATTATATAAACTTTTCACTTTATCAAGATAACTAATAAATTAACTTACTAATGGTAGAAAGTTAACCAACATCAAAGATAGGTAAATTTGAAAGTGAATAAAATCCAAAATTTTTGAATTACTTCATAATAATAACGACGACCAAAATTTTGCACGAGTAAAATTTTACGATACCTAATCAAAATGAAGCGCACACATACTCTACTCTTTGCACTTTTGAATTTATCATCTATTATATTAATAATCAGATTTTGAATAGCTAATACTCAAATCCAACTTCATATTATGTTGAACTTTAACTTCCGCGACCTTAATCAACACCGACCTCCTCATAGATTCACCGATGAACGGTCGAAGGGAAACTTTGCCAAAATGACATGCTTGACATGATTTAAGGAATCGTTAGCGCGGTATGTTCTATGTTTTATCTCAATAGAGGACGCTCCACATACTGTTCCCATTTACTTCGTTGCCTTTTACTAAACTATAGGAGAGAACAGCGACCTACCGCTTGTGTTGTACATACATGAATTTATTTATACTTGTCAATTTTTTGCCTGCATTACTCAAGTGGCGCAAGCGCAGTGGCTGTGCGTAAGATCCTGGAATCGAACCCGGGACAGGTAAATACCATGGGACTTAGCAACGGCACAGTGATAGGTGGGAGTACAAAAGTACACCTCTGCATTTCCCTATGGGATAAGCGTGATGCTATCGTATGTTATGTCATTTATATTTTTGTGTATACATCCATATTACAACCACTGATTATAATAATAATAATTCCATTACTGTCCCATTTCTGGGCACGAGCTTCTTCTCAGAATGAGAATGGTGGAGGCCTTAGTTCACCGCGCCAGCTTAGTGAACTAGATTAAAATATATCTACATATAAAAATAAAATCTATATATAAAGCCCCGGAGATATTAAAAGTAACCTTTTGAACTTTATCTAGACAAGATAAAACGGTCCGAAAGATTCAGGGAATCACTCGCACTAGTAAAATAGTTTATTGGATTAGAAAAGATCACAAACGATAAATGTTACGTAAGCTCTATTAAAATGTTAATCAGAAAGTAGCTTCGTGAATTGTTATTACAGGACCCAGCAAAGAGACTTGGATAGTTATAATGCAAATCACTAGTCTATAGATAGCTTAGCTAAGATGGATTGTTGATCTTAAATGGGACTCTGGGACTATAATATTTTTAATAGTTTCTAAATCTAATTCGAAATAAAACACGTAGTGAAAGTAAAATACGATTCTATATTAATATTTTTTAAGAAATTAGTATTGCTTTGTGTTTGTATTGAGGAGATTGTCGCTCGATAACGAAATTGTTAGATAATGAAGTCACACCCAGTTGTTTTTGATTAATTGTCCGTATTTATGGGTTATGGTAACACTGAATAAAAAGTAAAATATATTCAAAAACATAACATACTCTGCATTAATTCTTATAAATAAATTCAGACTTTTATTAAATCTAGGCAATATTAATAAAAAGGCTATTAAAAAAGGCTTTCTAAGTGACATTGAGTCAGGCCGAAGCCTAAGGCCACTCGATTCCAAAACAATCTGAGTGTTTACTTAGGTAAAGCAAATCATCTGAATTAGTTCTTGAATAGATTTATTATTATATACAGATTGTTTCACCTATTTTTAATATCTGGTTATATTTTCACACGTTCATAAAATAGTAACACATCCAAAATGGATATTGATAGTTTATTTTTATTATTTATATAGGTATACCAATGCACGCAGATACCTATCACAGCATTTTTTTATTGGTGCTACGCAGTGAAAATTTGCTACGTTGCACGTAGGTGCGCTGCTACGTACGTAGCAGATTTCGTAGCGTCTTGCTACATACCATCGCACGTAGTCACTTTGACGGATAGCGAGCATAAAGGACACTGTAAAAATAAACAAACGTCAAACATAGTATATACGAAAGTCAGCTAACTATTTGTATTATTATATGGTTATTATTGTTAACCACAACACTACTTCTATGAAATCCTTGAAATTCTGAATTCCTGATTCGATTTCGCAAATAATATGGTGCCGTAGTCTCACGTAGTGGGAATAGCTAATCGGATCCTTGGCTGGCGAATATACCGCAAAAGTATCTACCTATCTCTCAATAAGTATTACAAGTCTTTTTTTTTGCGTTTCTCATGAATGGTTAATGCGTCCATTAGGAGTCGACTTTTGCTTCGGCTGGTGTCCGACTTATTTCACTGATAGATCAATCAGAGTTTTCACTTAGTTAGATTTTGAGATTTGATTTGAGATTTTGTTATATAACTTGCTCTGCTTGATCACTCTCCTCTAGCATGACTAGCTTTACTAAGACTGGAATGGATTCTTCTACGAATACTTCTATGCACACACTTAGAGTGTAGTTAACTCACACGTTGCCGACTAAGCTAAGTAGCGGTCTTAAAGTTGTTGTAAACAAATCAAAGTCAATTGTGTAAACAAATCCAAATAGACAAAATTTTAAATATAACATTTTCGCTAACTGACCCGCATTTTGAGAGCTCACTGGCAAACTTACGTGTCATTTTATCAAATTCCTCCGGCCAACTATTTAATTCCCTCGTTGGTTTGTGCAACCAACCGATTTCGGAACGGAATTACTTCCCTTTCAAAATCCACCGACGACGAATTTTTTAAGAAGTGTGTGTCTTTGAAGCTTTATTAAGTTTACAAGCTGCCTCGGTAATAGGAGAAAAAATCTGAAATACATTTTTACATAAGAAGTGTTCCACTTGTAGTGTATTGTAGTGCGAGTTCACCTATTTCTTGTATTCATTGCTGTTTCTACTGTTCATGACTCGCTATTTACAAATAGCCAACATAAGTCAAAAGCCATCTTAATAGCTTTATAATTTCAAATCTAATTAAATATTTTTATTTGTAAAACGTGTGTGTGTTGTAGCAAGTTTAGTTTTGGCTCAGCTATATTTTGCATATCAATATTGTCGAATGCAGACTGTACTGTATATTATTATGTTACATATTCTAAATTAATAAATACCTACCGTAATATGACATAATTTCCGTTAATTATTATATTATTTACTTCATTATTTTGATATTGTAATGTCGTTTAAATTGAAATGATTTCTTATATATAACCGCTATACATTGTAAATGTGAGTGAGATCTAGGCTGAACGCTTTTAATTTCATTAATTCTCACGATAACTGATTCATGCTTGCACTCTGTTGCGACAGGTTAGCTCAAATAGTTATGGGACTTTCTTCAAAAGGCTATTCCACCCTATATTTGTCTCACATAAACCTTTACATAATTACAATCTGTCTGGACTTTAATATAGTCTTTGACCCCTGAGTTTGTGTCGGCGTTTCTTCTCAGGGATAGTCATAGGAAATGCCGACGCCATTTAGTTTAAAAAAGACGTGTAAAAGTGATTGAAAAATCCTAATTGCAAAATAAATAATTTCATTTCATTTCAATTGACCGATCATTTTTAATAATTCTTAATAATAAATTATTTAGTCGATATAAAATGTGCCTATGACAAAACTCTGCTATCTAATCATACGTGGTTAGATTAAAAACAATTCCACCCAGTCTTTGACAATGCACTGCTAAACATTCGCTTTAATATAAAATACCTATGCAATTAGTCCGAGCGTAAACCGTTAATAAAATCCATCTTCTCTTACTCTCTAGTGTAGATTAACAAATCTTTAAAATAAATGGCCTTAAAATGCAACTATGGCTAACACTTTAGAATGAAAAAGGAACAAGTGAGTGGTTAATCCGCGAGTCCTCGTTCAGCTGCACGCGACCACTTGTTAGCGACCGAATACCGCCAGCGCCGCGTGTAACGTTAGCTCGCCGGATAAAACTGACAAGAAATTACTGCATTTTAACTCCACGCCTGCACCTATCTGTTTAATCTGCACGTGAATTTATAAAAGTCAGGGGTGCTGAAAGGTTGGTGCTGGGCCTTAATGGTACCTTCTCGCCGTCACCGTTATTAAGTCCCATGTAATAAGGGGCGAACCTATAACCATCCAAGGCACATTTACAAACTCTGGACTACTCCGAATTTCCTGACATTAACAGTACTTTTTCACGATGGGTCTGACATATCTTTGAAAAGCCCCTAAATAAAATTAGAATAAAAAAAACAGTACCTTTTCCTACCCGGGAATCGGACCCAAGATTACATTGCTATATCAAGGCATAGAATATGTCAACCAAGAAAATTAATAATGTATGTGTAAATTTGAACTTTACAAAGTTGGTCCTGGTTTCAAACCATTAAAGAAATCTATTTAACACGACTAAAATTTTGTTCCTATCCAATCATAATTTCGTTTAGATTCGATTGTATATTGGAAAAGTTTTCTCGAAAGCTTCGTAATTATTACGTCGCGGTTGATTGTAAAATCTTCAAATTAATTTCGAATGTTTTGAAAATCATGATTAGATATCTGTTTTTCATGTTTAATGTCACTCTTTGCCCACGCAATCCCAAATGGCGTAAGTTTCATAAAAAACTAACAAGTAGTTTTTTTTAGTTATTTAAAACGTTTTATTTATATTTATTTATTATTAACCAACTTATATTAACAGATAATTCCACACATATAAGTTATAGGTTACATGCTACTTGAATAGCAATTAAATACAGATTGTGCTAGGAGTGGTACCGAATTTAAAGTTACAAGTTACAAGCTACAAGGAAGAAAGCTACAAGCTGCTCTCAGCAATCAGCAAATCGACTCATGATTGGTCTTGTTGTAAAATGTTGTTTATGTGAGTTAGAGCTAGTACAGTGGACTGGTAATGAGGGTAACTTTACTAGTTTGAGGGACTGTAACAGAGGCGCGGGCGATGTTTGTGTTTTATTGGTAGTGGTATATTAAATGAAATGAACTATAATAGAGGAGGATTCATTATGGAACCGCGTACTAAGCGAATAATATATTTTATCAGGATTTATTTATTTATTTAATGTTTCTTCTAACTTCCAGACTGTGGTAAGTAGTCATTCCAAGGACGAAAGGTGTTGGGTACTTATATGGGTAGTATCCGTATAACTTTAGATATAGATAGCGAACAAATGCTTTCTGTACTCTTTCAACTAACAGTGTATTTTATTTTTAGATCACACGTGGTTGTAACGCGTTTTAGAATCTCATTGTTTAAAGTGTAGATATTGTATATGGGTTGGGTAGCCTTTGAATATTGAAATATTGAGGTTTAACCTGTTTTTTGTGCTCCATGTATGGATGTTATCAATATCTCGTTGGAGATTCTTCGCGTCTGTTAATTTTTCTATTGGAAGAGCGACATCATCCGCAAACATTAGTATTGTTGAGTGTTTAATGTAGGTATGTTGGTAAATCATTTATTAATATAAAAAACAGTAATAGTTCCGAGGCTACTACCCTGCCGTAAACCTGAGGTAGGAAGGGTCTGATTGAGCATTCTAATATACACATTGTTTGCGGTCAAGCAGATAGTTGTGTATATTTGTTTAAAACAGTTGGTCGTGGGTATTGACGAAGACCTATGACAGTCATTACGGGTGTCAGTAGCCCAAAAAGTCTGACTACCAGTCTAACCTTAGAGTATCTGTGTCTCCCAGTAATTCAGGCAGTCGCGCCGTGTAAAATACTGATATTAAGCGCCAACCGGTTAGATTGGAAGCTGACCCCAATGTAGGTTTTTTTTTTACTAGCCTAACCTCTAGTATGCTGAGAATCAGTTCTCATGTGCGCTAACACCAACACACCGAAATAAGAACGTTGACGTCCATTGGCGTTAACGTAAATGCCCGTATTAACGCCCACAAGGGCGTGAGCATGACTCGCGATACCCATGCAGCATGAGGTTATAATAATGTTGTGATTTATCCAACGTTATTTATTTAGAAGACAACATTGTTTATATTAGTAATTATGGCTTCCAAATGTAGAAAGAATTCTCCGAATGGATCCAGTACCGAGAATTCCGAAATAAATATCGACGTACCAAACTTACTCTCACACCAATATTTATATTATTTATGTAGTATATAGTATTTATAGATAAGATTAGTGTCTACCGAATCTATCAGTCGGCACCTACATACTGCATATACCTATAGTTGGTTGGTGTTGGCGGCGATGTCCTGAAATTTTATATAACTCACTGGAAGATATGGGATACCCTTTTCGCAACTGAGACCAGACAACTCAAATAAACTCTATAGATACTTACAGTATCTACAGTTATATCATTTTTGACAGAACATTTTATTCAGTTGGTCGTTTTATGAACTATTCAATTTTCAATAAAGAGGAATATTATAAAGGTTTCATTGTGTGTTTACATTTTTGTATGAAAGAAAACACGACCTCCGGCCGACCGATCGGATGCTACATCTCGACAATGCGAACACGCGGTACAAAACTGTGAGAATCCCATGAGACTAACTATTGTCATCCCTACAATATCGCTCCGGCCCTAGTTTCCTTACAATGTTTGATAACAAGTAGAATCTAATAATAACCTCATATAGAGAACACAAAAGAACAGAAAAACCCAATGTTCAGGTAGGTACTGTAAACGAAACGCTGAAAAAAGAAGCGCGGTTGAAAAAAAAATGCTTAGAAAGTTTGTATCTTTTCTAAACTAAAACTAAAATTTGGTTTGTCGTTAGTTGAGTTCAAATTGATCCCAAATTGTTTTTGAAAGCGGCTAATCGGAAAGCTTGTTTTCAACGTCCAGTCAATTTTGTAAATGGATAATCCCTTCCGCCGACGAGAACAAATTTTAAAATACAGTTTCCGCTATCTGAAACTGAGCTTTTTACCTGTAGGTACGTGAATATAATCCATCAACTTAATTTACATTTACTGATACGACGCCGCTTTTATACCACGTTCTCATAAATAAAGTGTATCTCTTTTATTTAATAAACTGATATAATCGCCGGGAATAAGCTGCAGCCACCGCCAAGATAGAATCTCTGACATAAAAACAAGATGCCTTTGAAAAGCTTGAACAAGCGCTCTACCGATAGCAATCACTGAGCTGAAAGAACTTTTGATTCCATTTCTATTTTAAATTGCGAACATTAACCGTATTACAAATTATGGGTTAAAATATCGTAAGCGAAATTCTAAGTCTATGGTTAAAATAAATAGTTTTACTCTACCGTGGGCTCTTATAACATAGACCTAAGCCATTTTTACATAAAAACACCACCACTGTGTATTAAACTTGAAGTAATGCATTTACTAAAGATTACTTTAAGTTCTTTCCCTTCGCTGAAACAAAAACACGTAAATAATGATACTAAAAACCGTACTGCAAACTTTAGCCACTGTGGTACTGTAAACGTGACATTTTGTATAAAATAATCATACTCCCGCCTGTACCAAGTCACAAAAAACCTCTTAAATAATTTGGATGTTCGCTCAACACTCGAGCCACCACACACACTGAGTGAATGTGGCCATATTCCACTTTCATAAGTTACCGCGACTTACCAACAGGAACATTTGGAATATGAGAAACGTTTTTGCACCTCTGATCCCACAGCCCGTCGTCGGCTTGTATGAAAACCAAATTTTATGAATAATGCAATACACGCAAAGCGGCATTTCTGCGATTTTAAAATGTTTCTAAAGCTAACCTCTTCTTCGTATTCACAATATTTATTCTTTTGTATTTGTATAAACAACTACCAACATAAAATAAATATATCTGTTTTGAATAGATAGAGTTATTTGTTTGTAGTACTTCGAATGTTACACAACATATATTTAGATATTCATGGACTTTAAAAGTACTGTTCGCATTATATCCACCTCGTACAAAAGTTGTTTGTGCTACCTACAAAGCTGTTGTAATATGCTTTGGCCCTTCTTATTATGTGATGATGGAATGGTTTCGTTCATGTTATAATTACTTAGCAAATTCCGAGGTAAACTAACCCGACCGCCAAACGATTACTTTAATACCGCTACTTGTTTCGGTTTTCATTATTAATAGCCGAGTGGGTGTGTTTGTTCTCTGTTATATAGGCAAATAATTGAAATTCTCGACGAAAAATATGATTAAAACTTTTGAAAGAAATAAAGGTCAAAGTTGACATATCCGAAAACAAAATGGCGCATGGATAGTAGCGTATAATATTGATTTGATCTCAACTATTTTAATAAAGGTACGAAATGCTTTAACTAAATCAGTATAGGCGAACAATACAACACGAACATGTATTTGAAAGCGATAACAATAAATCTTTCCTAACGAGAAAGGGTGTGAACATTTGTGACATAAATAGATCACAGCGAGCGTGTTTTTAAACCGAAAGTAACCATGAAATCGCTTTAAATAAAAATTTGCATTAATTTAAACAAAAGGATGATTTAATCGCTGTATAAGCAACAGCACATTGATAAATCACAATCTGAGAGAAATAAAGGCAGGAATTCGATTTTCAATTATAATTTTTACTATTACTATAACGGATATACCTATATTGTGGTAAATTGTAGTCAGAATAGGGTATTTTACTCTATATGAGAAAAAATCTAAAAATATATTATTGAGATAGCTTAGGCAAAAAGCAGTCGGAAAACGTTAGTTTTAGTTCATAAAATAGGAAACTAAATTTTAAAATTCAATTCAAAGGTTTCAGCTTTTTTAATCTGTTTCATAACACCATTAAATAGTAGTCGCCATGTTATTACGTCATACGCCTATGTAAACTTAGAAGGGTCAACTGTCAAGTATCAGCGTACCTTTAATCTATAAAGGCTTTTTATTATTTTCGTAACCAACGTAATTTTTATTGAAATAATACCATGGAGGACGGTTTTGTAAAAGGAGACAACACAAATTTACCAAGAATAAACTCTTTGATGGTCGGTAAATTCTTTGCTGCAAATCCCGATTTCTGTTCTGCTGAGTTACGGAATGTTAAAACTTCGATGTAAGTAATGCCCTCTAACTCTCTTACACTTACAAATATATTTGATAGCGATAATACATGTTTGCATTGTAAAATAATAACTCATTTTAAAAATATAAACAATTAACATAACCTACAAAATATCACTGCATTTGTTTACACAGCCAACTGACGTCTTGACCACAGAGCAATATGGCGGCCACTGCGCCCAGCGTTTTCGTCAAATTACGCGCGAAATTTGAAAATGCAAAATTTAAATGCGTTTTTATGGCACTTAACGATTGAATAAAAAATTTGTGAATTTTTTGGTTCATTAGCACTATAGAATCTAATTGAGACACTTTTCAAAAATGGGTGTAATACCCTATTAACATAACCTACAAAATATCACTGCATTTGTTTACACAGCCAACTGACGTCATGACCACAGAGCAATATGGCGTCCACTGCGTCCAGCGTTTTCGTCAAATTATGCGCGAAATTTGAAAATGCAAAATTTAAATGTATTTTTATGGCACTTAACGACTGAATATTATTTTTTTAATTTTTTTGTGGTTCATTAGCACTATAGAATCTAATTGAGACGCTTTTCAAAAATGGAGACCTATTCGTATGAGTGGCGGCATACTAACCTCGTGTCAGTAACTGGGACGAGCAGACCTCTTACAAAATTATTTAAGAACCTAATATACTAGATAGGTAAAAAAGCTCTGGTTATATTAGTAATTGAAAAACACTGTACTCACGAGTAGGTATGTTTTTTTTAAACCACTTTTACAATCAAAGCTTTTTAGAAATGGGTTATTTGGCATTCATCCATAATAGTAGTAATTAACTGTTTTTAGCACAAATCATATTAACATAGCCAAGGACTTACGTCGCCATTAAGGCATATGGAAACAATATTTAGTAATTATAAAATAGTATAAAGCTCTAACGGAGAGTATTAAAACGTACTATACCTATAGAAATAATACATATATATATTTTTACAATTTGACGCCTCATCTATTCGATAATTGAAAATAGCGCTTACAAACATAGCGCTGACAATACTTTACAAACATACATAATAACCTACAATTTCACGCAGCAGTCCTACCTAGTGTGAAAAATATTTTTATTTGTAGCGCGCTGTGTGTATTGTAAACATCGTTAGCGCCGCGGCGCCGGCGACTCTCAGTCTACCTTGCCTCAATCCCGTCTCCCACAGCGTCACACAAGTTTGCTGTCGTTACAAAATGACTTCAACCGCTAACGTTGCACTATTACCACGATTAGAACTTACACGGCCAATCTTCGTTCGGACGCAGAAAAGTTCCGAATTTAAACAATTATTTATATTAGGACAGTTGACATTACTTCCAATCGTATTATTGCACTTCTATTTAACTTTCAGGCAGATAAGTATAAATAATGATGCTATTATTATTACCCGTAATATTTTTCGATGACAATTTTATGAAATGAAATGAAAAGAAATTATTTATTTTGCAATTAGTATTTTTCAATCACTTTTACACGTCTTTTTTTAACTAGATGGCGTTGGCATTTCCTATGACTATCCCTGAGAAGAAACGCCGAAACAAACTCAGGCGTCAAGGTCTGTTTTAAAGTCCAGGCAGATTGTAATGATGTAAGGATTTATGTCAGACAAATATAGGGTGGAAAAACCTTTTGAAGAAAGTACCATAGCTATATAAGCTGACCTGTGGCAACAGAGGGCAAGCATGGATCAGTTATCGTGAGAATTTATGAAATTAAGAGGATTCAGCCTAGATCTCACTCACATTTACAATGTATAGCGGTTATAAATAAGAAACCATTTAAATTTAAGTTACAATATCAAAATAATGAAGTTAATAATATAATAATTAATGGCAAAATTGTATAAAAAATATACATAGAGCCGCTCAATCCCAAGCGTTTTTGTCATCTAAATAGTCCGAAAGTTTATAGTTATATAACGCGTTAGTAAGCTGAGAATTCAGTTAGGTACTGTGCAATATTGGCTGCACCCAGCTTTGGTGCTGTGTGCATGGGACAGTCTGAGATTATATACAAAAATCTTATTGCGATAAAAACACAACAATACGTCGATCTTCATTGTACCTAATAGTAAGAAAATGTTTCGGAACGTGCCTAGATTTAAATGGATTTATTAATCACCATCATAATATTTCGTTAACTTGCGAACCTGGGAAAATACGTGACTAATAACGCCAGACAGAAGAAGATAATACTTTCTTTACTTAGGTGTAACTTAAGCGGATCCCGTCGAAATATCTTTAAGAACAGTTTATTCACCTCACCTACATCTCTCAAATGTACATGTAGATAGACAAAGTACAGTAAAATGTATATAGAATGCCATCCCGACGCAAACAACCACTATGGCCACCCATTTCCCTTAGGCGTTACTAAGTTATCCTCTCCAATTCGCGTCGAACTGAGATAAACTATCGCGGTTACGGTTAGTTTAGGTGAGGTGTCTACGGTTAATGGACCACTGTGCGCCTAATCAATACGTTTGTATTTATCGCCGATATCAGCAAGCGAGTGCACTTAATATGAACATAATTTAAACTTTGTCGCTGATTACTTAATTTTTTCCCTTTCTGAAATCAATTCGTTAAATATTGATACAGTTTTTTGAAAGTTTTAATATATTGTAAACAATTTATTCAAATCACGAACAAAAATATTTCATAAGAATTTTGTTTATTAAGACCTATTCATAAAGATTCGACAAAACACGGATTTAACTCCAAATCTTATAATCTGAATGTGTCCCAATCTTGACATAATCACTACATAGTATAAAACAAAGTCGCTTCCCGCTGTCTGTCTGTCCCTATGTACCTATGCTTCGATCTCTAAAACTACGCAACCGATTTTGATGCGTTTTATTTTCTAAGATAGAGTGATTCAAGAGGATGGTTTATATTTATAAAATATGCATAATATAGTAGAGAAACACTGATAATTTTAGAGTTTTCTAATGTGATGTCGTAAATAAAATCATTTTTTGCGATTACATTGCAAACGCTGGCTGAACCCTACGAGAAAGATCAAAATAATGTACTACAGTATTGTACACCTTAAAAAGGTCTACAAAAATGCGCGGGATGGTATATATTTATCTCTTAGGGATAACCCACAATAACCATTTTTTATCCTTTACTTTTACGAGAAATAATGGCTTATTTACGAAGCTATTTTAAGCAATACAGCATTAATCCTTATCCAATTAAGTACCTTAAATACACTGTGCATTTAATATAAATCAATATGGCCCTTTACAGCATGTAATTTAAATGAATATTTTTGAAGATATTACAGATTTAAAATGCAGGGACACAGCGGTTGCGGAGGTACCGGCCGGGGGGCCGGCGCATATTATAAAACAAAGTCCCCCGCCGCGTCTGTCTGTCTGTCTGTTCGCGATAAACTCAAAAACTACTAAACGGATTTTCATGTAGTTTTCACCAATAGATAGAGTGATTCATGAAGAAGGTTTAGGTATATAATTTGTTAAGGTTTTGTGTAAATTGGCTGAAATATGACGATGATAGTTGAAGATGTCGGAAAAAATCTTACCGACTAGGAGCTTTACTGGCGTGCGCCGAGTAAATGCTCAACGTAACAGGATGATACGACACTACGACAGAAAATATGAACGGGTTCGTAATCCACGCGGGCGAAGCCGCGGGCGGAAGCTAGTATGTAAATAAAAATATAAACAGGTTAAAAGTTTATGAAGATGTTTGGATATTTGGATGCTTATTAGTCAAACATGTATATTTGTATAAACGGTTGACGGTAAATTTGGATAAACGGCACCTCGGTTGTAGTTGCAGGCAAAAGCTATAATTTTATAAATAATAAAATTTAATTTCACTGCCTCATTGATTTCTCTATTTTTCCTTAAATAGAATCCTGTAGTATTTTTGTTCAATAAAGAATTGTAAAAAAGAGACAGAGAGGGAGTATCGCAATCTCAGTTAATTTTCAATTTTTAGTTCACCCACACTCTTAGGAATTCAGAGGATGTAATAATATTTTTTATACTTATTATATTTTAAACATTTCAATGAATAGATACAATTTATCCAATTACAATTTTAATATACAAGTTAACGAGTAATGAAGAGGCGTACCTACTGCTTGGCAAATATTAAAATCTTATTCGGCCCACATGGCCATTAACAATGTTAATATACAGTTTATATTGTATTAACTTGCGTAAATTCATGCAACAAATTCAAGGAAGCTTACTTAGTAATCTTATGCTTAATTAAAATACGTGGGTACTCGAGACAGTGAGGTATAGGTATATCTTATATCTATATAGGTACGTAAACTATAATACATCTCCAGGGACAACAACTGAATATTTTGAAGTGCGGTGTCTTATGTTATCGATACAGAATCCGAATCATGATTTTGTAGACGCTTTGTCTGTGTGTCTGAAGCATAGTAAAACCAATGCGTGGACCGGTTTTGATAGGACTTCACCGTTGTCTAATTTAGAGGTCGAGCACTAATAAAAAAAACGCTCATAAAAGCTGAGCATTGAAACAGATTTTTAGTATACACATTACACATAGTTGATCAAATTATTATGAGGTTATAAACATTTTCGATATAAAACAACACGATTTATCGAAATAACGAAGCTGCGAATTTTCATATCATGGCTATTTTAATTTATTTTTATTATAAATCGCCACAGGCGTTGAAATGGTCACTAGAATATTATAACATTTACTGATAAAATTTGACATCAGCCAGTGTCGCAGGCACAGATTTTATCTGTTCTGTGGCACAGATAGTAAGTTTAAGTAACGCTTGAATCAATACTACCTACGTTTAATGTACTATCTATACTCAGATACTCCGTCCGATCCAATAACGGACGAGTACTTTAATAAAGATAAAATACAACAAAAAGTCTTACTTATCTAAATAAATAATACGTTATTCTGCAAAACTTACATTACTAGACTATATCTAACTAGAATGGTTCCTTAGCATTATCAGCTATCCTTTGAAAAATAGATCAACATTCTATTTTTAGTTATTTCATTCATAGTTCAATAAAATAATGATCCCACATCAAGCGATCAAAGAAAACTTGCCGACATCTTACCCGGCGGGGTATCCAAGCTCAAGTACCTATTAGATAACATTTTGATATTGACGCTGAAGCAGAAATCTCTTCTGAGTTCGTGAATATAATATTTAATAGTATCCTAAAGGCTAAGTGTAATATGATATACAATATAGTACGTCTTTCATCAGTAGTAGGCATACTTATTTATAATTTTAGAAAGTATATCATTCTCTGTCTTGCCTTTTCCCAACTACATTGGGGTCTGCTTCATTGGAGTAATTTTGGGAAGTAATTATCCTGAAATAGGGGACAGTTTTTTAGCTACACTATGAACTTTATCATCACTACATAATATAAAACAAAGTCCTCCCGCAGTGTCTGCTGTTTGATCGCGATAAACTCAAAAACTACTGAACAGATTTTCATACGGTTTATACCAATGAACGGAATGATTCATGACAAAGAATTAAGTGTATAATTCATAAAGGTTTTAAAATTTTGTGTAAATTGTTGAAGATGTCGGTAACAGTAGATTTTAATTTATTTTTGAAACGAGTCGTTCCGGTCGTGGCACGTTTGGTCCCGGAACGGTCTATACTCGGTTGGTTTAGGTACTTAACTAAAGGTAAACAATCTTGATGTGTCTTTTTAATGTTTTTTGTTTAAAAAGTCAGTTTAAAAATAAAACGCGACTAAAAACCAATGTAAAACAACAATAACAATTACCAAATCAATTGAACCACTAGTTTAAGCAGTAGTTTATTTGTTTAATATGTGTTTGTGTAAAAAGTCACATCAAGATTGTTTACCTTTAGTTAAGTACCTAAACAAACCGAGTATAGTGGGCGTTACTCCATACAAATAAATAGAAAAAAATATATAAAACAGACAGCTTCATACTACTATAGTCGCAACTTATACGAGCTTTAGTCGTACCACCAGATTACTAAATAGTAAACAGTCCTATCCTACTAATATCATAAACGTGAAAGTTTGTGATGATGTATGGGTGTATGTTTGTTACTCTGTCCCGCAAAAACTACTGAACACATTTGGTTGAAATTTAGAATAGAGACAGCTTATACCCTGAATTAACAGATAGGCTATCTTTCATCCCAAAAACGCACGGTTTCGTAATCCACGCGGGCAAAGTCGCGAGCGGAAACTAGTTAGTATTAAATATCTTAATTTGTAAAGTACTCGGTTCTTAATAATTTCAATATGAAATAAACCTTAGCCTACGGCATTACTATTCTCATATCTAGGAATTCAAACGATCTGCAATAGTTTGTTGGCGGAGTAGGTAGGTAGGTAAGTAGGGACACAAGAAACTATTAGAATAGGTACTGTTCTTGGTAGCGTATAGCGTAGTAATTACACATCAAATACAAGGCATTTAAAATCAAGCATAATTATTATAAGTCCTTTCATACCTATACAAACATAAAAATAATACGAAGTTGGCTTTAATGAGATGTATCTGTTTCAATTCAGAAGCCTCCTTCTTAGATAATATACGCAATGATGTAAATAAACTCCATTTTATTAAGACCAACAATAGAATAATTGTATCTTCGATCTAGGACGAACGTTTGATTTTTCGTGATTCCAACTGAGGTCAACGCAGATAATTCCGTTAAAGTAGTTAAATAAACAACGAGGCGCCTTGGCCACCCACCCACGCTTGTCTCTTAGAGGTCACTCAAGGACTCGCAGTGTCACTTACATTCGTAATTTGGACTACTTTTCCACTTATATTGGGTACACAAAATTTTCTACGTACTTTGGGATTTTTTTGTTTGTTGTTTTTCTATTCCTATCACTAAAAAGGGTTCACTTAAAATCCGTTAGATATTAGCATATTGTGAGCTATGGGTATTGAGTATACACCCTGAAGCCGTCATAAGCTTTACTCTTTCGTCACTATGCTACAACGACTTAAGTTTTGAAAAATATCGCTTGAAAAAATTGCGAATATTTGGTAAAAATGACACCGAAAACATTTCCATTATTCTTTAAGTGCTATAACATTTACGCTAGGTACTTTTGTAACAAAATAAAACGTTAATTCGGATTTGTGATAAAAGGCAAGGCAATTGGATGGAGCGTCTGTTTAATTGGCCAGTGGCTATACCATGCAATCAGAGCACACGTATTCATTACACCTGCGTAGGACGTAAATGTAAGTAATGGTAATATGAGGCTGTACCTACATTTGACATTTGCATAACACAGGTACTTAGTCAAAGCGCCACAGGTGCATACTTTATGAAGCTGTACTATGTATACTTAGCAGAAACTTAGTACAATAATTTACTGTACGTGGATATGACATGTGGTAAGAGTAAGTATCTAAAGCGAAACTCTAGCTCTAGAACTATGTATGCTCTTGCTTTTCTCTTTCAATTTGAAATCGAATTAGAATTAAATCAAAATAAAATTGCATTTTTCAAACGATATTCTAATAGATAATCATCCCTCCGTAAAATTTATTTAAACAAATCTCATTGGCCACTATTACATAAAAAAATATGTATAACTGTCGACGTATTAATAAGGAAAGGTTTATTTGAAAGGGTTAACTTTCTAATTACTTTATGTATATGTCCTATGTACAAAAAATTCCAGGGTGAAACTGATGTGTAAAAATTAGGTGTTAATTCAAATCCATAACCCTGAAAACAAAGCAGCGTTCTTCGTAAGTCGCTTTGTCAGGAGCTGTGGTTGAAAAAATTAAAAGTAAACAAGTCTCCTAACCTGAAACTGACTGCCCAAGGTTTGCCGAACGTACTTATGTAGGTTTTAGGCAATTACTCTCTTAGTCTTTGCTGAAGATGTTTTTGCTCGTCTATAATAACACTCTCGGCATGTAACTAATTATACTTTAGCGTAATTCCAAATTAATTACTGGCGTAATACAAGTTTAGATTAAATTAAAATAGTATAGCGTTTATAACGAAATTAGTGTAGTGTCTCCGGATTAAACCGATAATGAAGTTTACAGTTTAAACACTATTACTTTTCTCTAATTAGGCTCCGCTTCCGAAAATAATAAATTAATACAATAAATTCGTGCGATAATATGCAAATGCCATTCAACAGTGGTGAAAATTCAATCACGCTGAAAAATATTCTATCCTATTTTTATACCAACTCGAACAGATCAATTTAAAAACGCAGACCCAAAAATTGGCTCTCACAGAAACAACGATAAAAGTATGAAACAGTAAAATAGTGACCAACCCAGCGGCAGCGGCATTCACAAAGTAAAACAATATGCCCGCTAAATAAACGGCGGTTGATGTATATGACGTTGACACATCGACCACTGCCTGTCAAATTGTGTCGGCTACAATTTGCCTCCGTGAGTCCTCCGCTATACCCTTCGAACTCAAACGAACTTTGACGAAGTGCACTGGACTCCTGAGTCCTGAATTTCCCGCCTTCTACTTTTGTAGTATAAAGCAGCAGATTTCATGATACTACTAGACGAACGTATTTGGTACTGTAACGAAAACACTAGACTCAGTTCGTAGTTTCGCAAACTTACTGCAACTGCAAGTAAAACCGCGTAATTTAAGGTACATCGAACATAAATTAGCCAGTTTACATAGAGTTTAATGATGTTGTTTGCCAATTTAGTATACCAATATTTGGTGAGTATTTATTGATTTAGTTGAGCAAAAATAATGAATGCCTAAAATGCACAATAATTTACACATATTTATTTAGGAAATAAATGGGTTATTTCATGTGGACCATATTTAATGAGCCCTTATAGTGTAGCCAAAACATATTTTCAGTGCATAGCGTCACGTCTGTATCCCCCGAAGGGTTAGGCAGAGGTATACTTATTGTTTTACACCCACATTTCGCCAAAGCCGTTATTACAGTAGCTACGCTTGCGACCACTAGACCAATGAGGTAATTACACTTAAGAAATAGAATTAAAGGCTCAAGCTTACTGTAAGATTTGTAATCATCAACTTAGCTATTGATTACAGTCGTCGGTAATACCGTCCTGATATGTTTCCCATTGAAGGCTTCTAGGATTTTTCAAAGCTTCTTTTAATAAAAAGTGATACGCAACACCTTTAAGGACCTCACCAATTTTTCCACCCCTCAAACTCGAAAAGAAAATTAAACTTAGTTACCTGACTTTCTAAACTTGTTATTTGTAGGAGTATCAAATTTGATCAATATAAAACGTCGCATAAGGTTAAAAAATACATCAACCATTAAAACACTAGCGGATTTTTAATCTGGCATGGAACATTAAAAAAGCAATTTAAAAAACTACAATAAACTTTGAAGATTAAAAAGTCTTTTGATGAAGATTTACTGAGTATTAATCCTTAACCCCAGCATGAATAATATACGGGGTAAAAACACTCCTGGAAACATTACAGACCTAAAATAATGAAGTTAACTTTTTGGGGTGAATTAATATACATCGTTGTTTATATTACAAACTTTTTCAAAGCGTGAATGTGGAATTATAATGTTTGAAATATAATAATATATTGGTCTCCGTAGAAATTATCAAAAATAAACGAACTTTACATGTTACAGTGTCTAATGCAAAATCAACTGGATTCTGTGTATGCCTGAATGCCATTGGGGAAACATAAGGAGAAAACATATTAAGAACAAGTTTTGTAACTTTGCTATGATATAGAAGTAAAGAAATAAGTATTTGGCTGCAAACCAAATATATTCTAGCGCTTTCGAGATCTTCAAGAAGTCCTTGTATAGGTTTGTGTGTTAGGAACATTACGGCATTTTGCCAGGATAGGAAAATAATATACTTATCATTAAATGATCTGCAAAACATGTGTGGTCATACCGTGGCCGTGACGCAGTCCACTCTGGACCGTAATAATGTAACCTCTATCGGTGTCAATGGTGATGTCAAAAAGCATTATTCAGACGAAAGGATACTTTGGACAAAGGTTAAGTTGTGGACGTGTAGGAATTTGCGTATAATGTGGAGAGTTGTATTGTACTTCTTTACAGGCTTTCGAAGTGTGTAGCGTACTAAAATATATATTGTATCTTTCAATGGTACATAGAAATATAAAATAAAATATTATTTAAGCAAGGAATAAGTGTCCCCGAATAACGACACCTAAGTACGTTCGGCGTAACCAGGGCCGCTAGCCCCGATACGAACAATGCTGACTTATCAATAGTTCTACGGCATTACCCATTTCATGACTCAGAGAGCTCTTAGAAAATTCGCAACATAAAATCTTTTAAAAATCTCTTTTACTGCTAGGAATTCGTATGAGCGCAAAGCATATAAGTAAAATTAACGAGATGGAAATGCAAGTCATTAAGAAAGTGTCGTGGAGCACAGATAACATACGAAGTAAAGAACAGCTTAATAAAAGATCGGTGGGAAAATAGTGAAAGCAATGTTCCCCGTGTTGCTGAAAACTTTTAATTCGTTTAAATGTCTTCATTTAGAATATATACTCATAGGGGTAAAACTTTTTTTTTCAATGAACTGTTTCATTTTCAACGACACGGTTGGCGTAGTAGCTAAGCGATTAGCTTTCTGCGCTAAGTGTCGCGGGTTCGATCCCCGCACGGAACAATATTTGAATGATCTACAGATAATTGTTTCGGGTCTGGGTGTTTGTGTGTATGTGAATATATGTGTTTGTAAACGCACCCACGATACAGGAATTATACCTAGTGTGGGGCAAGTTTTAAAAAAATATATATATAAAAAAAAATTGTAGCTATATACTGAATCCCTATAAATATTAGGGATGTTACGGAGCTTCGACTCCGAATCCGATATGTCGGAACCTCCGATTAAAATTACACCTCCGAATCCGGCTCCGGTTCCGATATATCAAAACGGAGGTATATATCGGAGTTACAAGTTATGACTTGCTATCGCTGCAGCGCTACCGAGCGCTTTCTATGTGACACTGACAACTGACTGAGTATATGTGTTCTGTGCAACTGATGAACGAAGAGTGAACGAGTTGCGACAAGTTTTTTCTTTTTTATTTATTTACATTTTACATTCGTAGATTTGCTCCGACTCCGACTCCGATTCACCTCCGACTCCGCGGAGGTCACTACGAGAACCTCCGACTCCGATTCCGCCTCCGATAAATCCACCTCCGTAACATCCCTAATAAATATTTTGTTGCCCAACAATGGATAGGATTGATCCCCCTTTAAATACAGTTAATGTAAACGGCCGCGAAAATTAATATTAAAAGATTGAAGAACTTGTATTTTAAAGAGCTTAGCCCTAATCCAGTAATTCTATTCCCAAACTCGAACAAGAACAGGGGAATATAAACAGCAAAACCAACTAACAATAATTTAAAAATGTTTTAGTATATTAAATATTTGGCTTGGATTATTATCATTGTGAGCGATATTTTTTTCCAAGAAATTGACTCACTTTTTGGCGATGTGGCGCAATAGCCGGCTGACGTCACGTCTACTACGTCACACTCACACCCCACCCTTAATCCATTTAATAACCTTATTCATTCAATTTCATCTTGTATGTATTGAACTAGATACCTATGTATGTATATTTTATGATCTGTTACTAAATTTCGTAAAGTGGATCGTATATGAATACATCAATCAATAATATTTTAATGTTCTGTGCCCTGAGACTGTCGATAAAGGGATGTATTGTGTCCATGTGGTAAATGTATGTGTATCGTAGAAATTAAAAAACAATTGCGCGGAAGGCGACAGATTTAGAAGCCTCAAAAGTAGCAATTGTAAAGAGGTCTTTGCCCAGAACGAGTGGGACAGGTGTGTAAATAATAGTAAGCTTTAAATTATGATATATTTACATCTCCACAGTGACACAAAGACATGTAAATGGAAAAATAAATACGTCTGTAACCTACCCACGAAATGTCCAGTAACTGGTTTTTATTGCACTTTTTATGTCACAGAATCATGAGTTATGGCCCATAACAAATAGAACATAAAAATTCGGCAAGCACTCATATTTACTCTTCTTGAATTTAGAGTTCTGTTAGTATATATGGTTGATCCCGCGTCAGGTAAACGTCTCCCCTGATACTTACAAGATAATCTTACTCAAATATAATTAAACTAAGAACCGGCTACACGGTACTTAAGCACATTTAAGACGGATTACGTGAACAGATTAGGTACCTAATCAACCCACGCCATAAGGCTATAATTGCCAGTGTATAGATTGCCACCTGTAATTATATACACGTCGGTTACTGAATGGTTAAATAGCTGTTTAAATTGATCGCTCATTACTATAGAGTATAGACAGTCGGAACTGCATTGTTATGTTTATTGATGCCACTTCTTCTTTGGGACGAGATCAATGTTTAGCGTTCCAAATCACATTCGAAAACAATAGATGGTTTTGATATCACTTCAGGATGGTTAAATGCCTCTTTTTTAGGAAGTGGATGTACTTAATTATAAATTTCCTGTTGTTTGTCTGTTGTGAAACTAATTTAACCACACTTTTCTGTCAAAACATGAGAAAAAGATGAAAGATATTAAACCCTGCAAAATAAGTTGTTATAAACCTTAATAGTTTCAATCCCCATAGCAACGCGTCTATTTTTTGCCTTGCCTGGTCGGAGGATCCTTCCTTTTCAATGGAGGAACACCATACCTCGTACCTCACAATGCTACAGTGGTGACCCCTGACTATTGACATCTTCGCAACCTTCGACGGCATCATCGCCTTCAGTACCCTTCCCAACTCTCCCCCCCCACACACACACCCTTCGAAAAGCATGCAGCAAGTCTCACCTTGCCAGCCAGCATCCTAGAGCTCAACGAGTAACCACACGCTTGCAGCGAACGCGCAAGCCTGGTTCTCCCCATCGGCCTCTCATCAAGCAACTTAGACACAGCATACTGCACTTCGGCCGGTCATCTAGCAGAGCCCTTCTCCCCTAGTCGACGCAGCAGCCAGCCACCACTCTTCACTGCATTACCTCGACATACTGAGGATTTCGCAGCATCACCGCACATATTTCCGACTCACTGCGAACTACGCGGCGCACTACAACCATCACTGGCCCTGGCAAGCAACCTCAAGACTCAACAGCATCGACCACCGGTCTGGGGGGAGAGATGTAGCAACTACTACTACTCGTAACATGGCAAAAAGGAAAGCATCATCTATCGAAGTGAAGCGACAACAAAATAACCTGAATCGCACTATGAGAGTTTACATCGATTCTAACACATATACGAATGTCCGACATCACCCGTCAGGCTTCGGCCCGCCAGGCTAACCACCTTGCCTGGTTGGAGGATCCTCCATTTTTCAATGGAGGAACACCATACCTCGTTCCCCAACAAGTAAAAACGAAGTAGTGTTTTCGAAACGTTATACGCACTCCAATAACAAATTATCAATCAAAGTTGAAAACAAACACGGGCATGGGAGTCGTACGAGGGTGGAAGCGCGGAGGTGTGCGGGGGCCGGGGGGCGGCGGGGGCGGCTGATAGGCGCCAGACTGGCTGGCGCGGCGACTGCACGCGGGTGCATCCTGCGCAGGTGCTCGACCCCCGCACCGCACACCCTCCACACCCCTTGCACCCGTCGAACTTCGACAGGAGATCGTGACACATTATGATAACTAACGTAACTAGCCAAATCGTAAAAACACCTCATAAAAATAAAAACTTATGTCATTATTTGCTGCTTTGAAATTTTTCCATAGGTGGTAAAAAACTTCACGCTCGTTTTCTCCTACAGGGTGAGTAGAAAACTAAAGGCAGGGCGTATAGTCGTACATAATGTTAAATCACACTAGCTAGTCAATACGTACACATTGAGGAAATTCGAGTATGATCCTCTATAAGCTGGTTATAAGACTAGGAAAAGTCAGAATTAAAATTATTTAAAACAAACTCATGATACTTGGAATATCTTTATATGAATTCTGAACTTAAAAGTTTATGTTCATCGAATTGCGAAGACTTAACTTATCCGTACCGTCGGTTTCTGACATGAAATTATAAGTCTATGGTTTCTTATTTTATCTTATAAGATAAGAAATCTCTATATCTTATTTAATCTTATGTTAGCTGTTGTTATTGGTTAACCAACTGAGTATTGACGATACGATATAAGGAGTCTAACAAAGCGGGACTCAATGCCGTCTGCATATAGTCGCGTCTAGCTTCGTGCTACAAGTGGTACCAAATCAAATTTATTCATAATACCTGCAACACAGCTCTTTGTAGAAAGAAAAACATTTTTCAAAGCCGGTAAACTTTGGTTGAACTACAAAATTATCTGTGATATTTTTAACAGATTACACGCGGTAAGGTATCTCGCTATGGTATTGTTTATATGGTGGATACTGACGAAACAAACTATGATTCTTCGTCAACACACATCTAATAAATATGTGCCCATATAACCGGTGTGTTCACGTAATCATTATAGTATTAGTCCACTTACACGTATTGGTAATCCAGTTAATAGAACCAGTTAATTACTCCTATGTGCATTAGCTGCAACATCGCTATAATGTACCTGTTGAGCTTATCATAATGTGACTTGTAGTAGTAATAACAAAGCTTACAACTAATACGATATCTTAATCGATACAGTGCTAACTTTACAACTATTATTATAAATACTGCCTCATTGGTCTAGTGGTCGCAAGGCAGCTGCAGAGGTCCTAGTTTCGATTTCCTGGTCGAGCAAAGTGAGATTTTCTGAAGCTCTCAATAACAGCCCGGAGATTGGGATTGTGCCTTGTAGATGGCAATAGGCTCGCCTCCTATTATTATATGGGACTTAATAACGGCATCGAAACAATGTGAGTGTACAAAGTACAAAGTACAACTCTCTCTTACCCTTCAGAGAATACAGGCGTGATGCTATGTTATGTTAATACTATAAATGAAGAAGTTCATGCATGTTTGTAAAAACCACACCGTATCTGCTGTATATGAATAAAGGTTAGTGAAGAGATACTCGTATAATGTATTTTAGATGAGTACAGAGCGTAACATGAAGGTTACTTATCTGCAAATCTTATAACATTGCACACATAACTCTTAGCCAACTTAGGAAGGTACAATAAGACGAAAGTGCACTAAATCCTGCTTTCACGTGAAGCTCACCTGTAAGCCGCGCATCCCACGCTGTTTCAAGAGGTACTAACGGTCACTATATCAATAGTATCATTGATGGTCCACAGTTTCTCCGAAACAAAAGACCTAATTCCGTAGCCAGCGTGCTTACCTTTGCTTTCGCCCAACATTAAAATGCGAATGATACAGCGAACACTTTTAACATGCATGTGATTGTAGCTGGATTATGTTCAAATTCAAGAGAGTTTCAGAAGACTCCACGAAGCTAAACTGTTTGACTGCCTCAATGATCTAATGGTCGCAAGCGTGACTGCTGAGCGTGAGGTACTTGGTTCAATTCCCGGGTCAGGCAAAGTATAATTGGGTTTTTCTGAATGGCAATAAGCAGGTAGTGGCATGGAGTTTCGACCTGTACTCGGTGGATGACAATAGGCTCGCCCTTATAATAACATCGGCGAAATTACCCTTTGAGGAATACAGGCGTGATGTTGTTAATCTTAGAATAGACTAAAAATCTTCAAATACTAAAATAGTTACTTCAAGACCCAGTTGATTTTTCTAATGCTTGATCATTTTTCACATAGCGGGACTCTTCACGTTAAACTATAAAATGAGGAACAACTTATTTTCTAGGAACCGCTTAGCTGTATGAACGTTATAAAGTCAGCGATCAAGTAAACAACATAATATTTCTTGGAGGAAAACGTCAACAAGTAACTATGTGGATACATGTGTGCTTAGATACATACTTTATAGTCTATTTTGAAACTAGAAGAGAATTAAAGATACAGTATTTGCGACAAAAATAATCTGAGCTAAACTTTACAACGTTAGCCCCACCATTTAGTCCTTTATGGACTAAATAATTGTTGTAGTCGTATTAAAGCATTAACATCGCCTGGAGCAACACGTAGCAATAGTGGCTCGGGCTCAACACTATAATAGCACGATTACTGACACTATGCTATATTATCGCCAGTAAAGCTCCTTGCTTTGCTTTAAGCGGTCGCACTGTCCTATAGCACATCTATTATATAGTTTCTAGTTTATACAATTTCAATCTCAACTCCAGGAATAAAAGCTGTTTCAAGCTTAATATTGCGAGCACCTACGTATAAACAGATCAATATAACTTCGGAAACACTGTATATAATCTTAAAAGCTTAGGAGCCTTTTAAAACTTTAAATTTTAGGAACCGATGATCCTAACTATTCTTTGCCCTTCTTAAGGAATTCATAAGCTTGGCGTATGCCAAGTGAATCAAAATAAATCTTAAATTAGAACATAAAATATTAGTAGTATTGAGCGACCTTTCAGTATCACCATCCTGTCGCTACAGTAGCACTTACTATGTGTTAAATATCATAATAGCACTTAGCAGCACTTGTTCGCAAAAAAGAGAAAGAATCTCATGATTCCTACATAATAAATGAGATTTTTCACAATAAATAACGGTCAAACCAAACATGTTTTTTATAAAAAATATCAACAATTTTAGGGACAAGCACCTGAAAAAGATTGCCTTCTAAAACTTTGTATAGTTATGCTTGAACTTATTTACATACTTAAATCACTTGGTGTGTAACCTACTTAACGGGTAAAAATAAAAATTTAACTAGAATAGCAACGAAAGGGAAACGACCCCATTTTGTACCGTTTTTAGTTATTCGAAACGTCACGCACGCATCCATAAAGTTTATTTTTAGCTTGGCTTCGACGTATCCGCCGATCGACGATTACACCTGAAACCCCAATTAAGCCTTACAGTACGGCCTAAAACCACCGTGATCTGCCCAATTAGTCGAGTAATTTAAAAGCCGCGCAGCACAAGCACTCGACAAATTGGAGCCTACTGCCACCATCAATCTGTGTAAACATGCTTATTGTCGCACAATTAAAATGATAAATAACTTGCTCAAAATACGACCTTCTACTCAAAATTATAAATGGCCACTGGAAACTTGTTAAGTGCTAGGTAAACGGATAATTGGCAAAACTTATAACTATCTACTTCTATCTAGATACTTAAATAACTCTGACTTTAAGCTAAATATATTTTAGATGCTTAGAATATAAATATAGCACAAAACTTTTTGCAAGCATAAAGAGCATTAATAACATATAACATAAACATTATATAATATATTTTATAATGCAAGAGTTAAGATTCGATGATATTTTTAACAATATTCTGCTCATCATCTGCTTAGCTTTGTCCCAACTACATGGGGGCTGGGTCTCAGTCTAATCGGTTGCGGCTAAATATCAGCATTTTACACGGAGCGACTGCCATCCAAACTCTGTCACCCAATTACCGACTGGATGGCACTGATACTCTAAGGTTGCTGTTTAGAAACGACTGTCATAGGTATTCGTATAATACTCATGACCAATTGATTAACGTTCTTTCTGTGACACGAAAAGGTCTTCATGTGTGGAAATCGGTCACCCATCTAAGGAATGACCGCAGCAAGTGCTGCTTAACCGCTAAGATTAACTGATCCGCGCGGTAGTTATGTAGCCGACCCTCTTAACAGCCTATACTGATATAGAATTTTCGAAATACAGATTAGGACTATTCTAAATCTCCAATCAATGTCATCCACATCTCCAGCTATCTGAGCTCCATAGAACCAGTTGCAGCTTGCAGCACACATAACACAATTCAATATTATGAATATTAAATTGTGTTTTGTGTTAACAAATAGGAATAGAGAAAAATTTCACATGGCAGTTTATTTGGATATCGGCTCATTGTGTTGCACGAGCGAGCAAAGTTGAGCGGCTGACGAGGGTCAACCAGATTTATGTCGGAGCCCTATCTACATACATTTCATTCACTTAATTCACTTTAATAATTCACACAAAGTAACCATATTTAATGGCAACTAAACTTTTTATATTACAAAAGTAATAGACTTTTACTATGCATAAAAATAAAATAGAAAATAAAAGAGAAATAAAAATAAATACATAAATAGAACACATAATGTAAAGATAGCAACTATGCTTTTTTATCTTTTATTAATATTTTTTCACTTTACATATCTGGACATTCTTGATGTTTCAATATTTTGTATTCTTTTTTGTATTTTTTTATTTCTGTTTTATCCGCTTTGATCTGTTTATCCCGTTTTTAGTTTATATTCGAAACAATTGTTTAACTCATGTTGTATTGCCTCATTGTGTAAGTAGCATTCTATTAAGTTTGTATTTTTTCTTATATAATGCATGTTAATTTAAGATTTTAATTGTAAATTAACTTTTTGTTTTTGAAAAGAGTATCCATGGAGTTTCTTGCCGGTCTCTTCTCCATAGGACCTACCCCCTTTGGAACCGTGCGCCTAGAGTCTCGACTTTTTAAAAGTGCCTGAAAAGGCCTACTTGAAATAAAAAACTTTGACTTTGACTTTGACTTTGACTATGAGTTTAATGAAAAAGATAACTAAATATTAAAATTACCAAAAATTACAACTCATGTGATTAGATAGGGATAATTGTTTAAATATCACCCTTGATACCTATGATATTGTATTCGTAGCGCTTCGTAGCCAAATTGCTACGAAGCGCTACGAATATCAAATCATGGACTTTGACGATTTTTATGAATAATCTTGCTATAATTTTAATATTATTTATTATTTATAATTTTAAAATTTTACTATAATTTTATGAGGCTTGTATATTTAGGTATAACGGGATACGGCTTATGATGTATGTGTGTATGATGTACCTATACGTTCGTAATGCAAAGAGGATACGAGAAAAACGTCCAAATGTAAACATCTCAAAATGACCTGTATTCGAGTTCCAGTTGCAACAAATATAAACAAGCACATTAAATGGTCTCTGAAAGACGACAAAACTATTAGATCGTGGGCTGCTTCAGGGGCTAACGAGTATGTCGGCGGCGCGCAGCGTCTGGCCCCGCGCCAGCCGCAGCCGAGGCATAAATTGCGGTCGGATGCTCACCACTCGCCACTCACTAATACTCTGCCCTCGCCTGCCTTACACTTCACAACACGAAAGCGACAACAAGTGCCGACATCACAATTAACTTTCGAGCTTCTCATTCAAACTCCCTATATTACGAAGAGTACGCTCTCTAATTACGAGCAAATAATTACTTTTATAATGAAACCTTCCAGTCGCTAACAATCCCATTATGAGCTATTCAGTATGACTTTAAATCACATTAAATTCAAACTTTACGTATTAAATTTTTTCAGCAAAATTGTTATTGCTTTAGTGGTTTGAAATAAAAAGAAATTTTAATATTCTTAAGTAGTATTTGTTAGCATGAGTAAATATTGCCAGTTAATATTAAGTTAGTCATAAATCATTTTTAATTTATAATGGAAATATAAAACTGCTTTTCTGAATAATGGAATCGTTTACCATACCGTTGACTCGATACATCCAAAATACTCAATTTTAATAGAATAAAACCAATTTTGAGAGGCATTATAATTTGTTCACGATGTAGTTTATAGTATATATAGGGAGTATTGAGGCACGAGACAGGCGGTGGCGCGGAGTGCGCGGGCGGCGGGCGGCCACATGGCTCACAACGACTTCCGGCGCGGGAGTTCGACAGTGCAATAGGCGGAACTATAACACAGACTCGGAGCTGCAACGGCATATTGCCTATTGTTTGGCATCTCCGACTCTTGGCATCAAACTTTAACTCAGCGCCGACCGACTGCACTGTCAGCTTAAGTACTTTACCCCTATAATGTATGAATATTAACACATAACTTTGGAAAATAGAACCATTCAGTATGTCTTACTTGACAAACAGCAACAAATGTAATTGCGTACGATCCAATCGAATATTTTTCGTGGTACTCAATCATAATTTGTAGAACAATATAAAGTAAGTGCTAGGAGCCAAATAGCTCCAATTTTATTGCTACCTAACATTGAAAATAGTATTATGCTTACTTTAACTGAGTGCAACTAAGAAACAGTCGTTATAAATGAAAAAAGCCAAGTTGTGTTCATACCAACATGAATAAATTCGAGGCCATTGATTTTTTCGCCAGTGACGCACAAAGCTCTCATCGATATTCTAGCTTCTTACTACATTTAGTCACTTAAGCGTTAGAGACTGAAAATAATAAATGAGGTTCAAGAAATGACAACGTAAAAATACTTACTCTTACTTGATGGATAAACATACCAATTGCCAAAATAATAACCCTTTGTTAACCTTAATCATAATCTGATGAGTACACACGTATCTTTAATTAATAAATATGAATTCGTTATACTGTTTATATGTAAACCATACTTGAAGTAAAGTAAACAGTTTAGTTAGTGAGATAATGTCGTTACAATAAAATGGGAGCACGTCTATAAATATATATGTTTAATTAAACCAACCAAAATAAAAAGTATAAGAAAAATCTATCTTAAACACGCTAGAAAAAATCTTAAACGAGAAATGGATCTATCTATTAATTATTTTACCATTCCCACCGTAGGGCAAAAACAAAATGAGTCTATAAGAACAAAACGTTTTCAGTAATTCTATCCTACATTATCTTACATTTCAAAGGTTTGTTTCTAATTGAAACAATTACGGTTTTTATAAACTACTAGCTGTTGCCCGCGGCTTCGCTTGCGTGGACGTATGTATATTAAAATAAGGCTCGTAGTTTGGATAGTCAACGCAGTTTTCCTAAAATTTATATAAGGAGCTTTAACATTGAATTTCATGCTTCTTCCTTCAAAAGTCACGAACTTCCCATATAAACTTTCAACCCCTAATTCACCCTCTGAGGGGTAAAATTTTGAAAAACACTGATTTACGTGTACATTTATTTCTAACTATAAGCAGGTACATGAAATTTTGTGCTTATACTTTGAAAATGACGGACTTCAATACAGCCGTTCATCCCATATTTTACCCTCTTAGGGGTGAAAATTACAAAAATCCTTCCTTAGCGGATGCTTTCAACATACTGTATAGAAGGTAGATATAAATTCGAGGAGACACAACCGTCTAACGGATTAGAAAAGGAACTGAATACTGATAACTTAAGCATTACATATACTCTATTGTAGTATCCGGCAAAGAATATGCTTCACGCCCCTCCCCCTAACATCTGAGGGTGTTATAGAAGACGACTATGATAGCATGTGATGTGATGGACAGAAATGGCATAATTCGATAACCAATCCATCTGCCAAACGTGGCCGTGGCGTTAATAATTGTAACGGTTATTAGGACGCCCACGTTCAATTGACGGGTTAATACGGCCTCATATTTGAAAATATGACATGCAAGAAACGCATTCGCGTCTACGTACTACGTACGTTTGTAAAATACGCAATTACGTACGTGAAATCTATTCAGGATACTAGAAAAGATGACGACTCATTAAAACAATATATATTTTCGAAATGTTCAATGAAGTCACCAAAATATCGTGCATGCACATAACACTAGTTACGTAACATTATAAATGACGTCGTAGCAAAAATAACCATAATGAACCGTAATAGTTTATAACACATGTTTACATGCGGGCGATATGAAAATAAGCCTGACCTTTCTGTTTTTAACGTGACCCTTCAACCCGCTCATCGATACTGGTATAAATATCCCCAAGTGGTTGTAAGGAAGCTACATAATTTAGTACGACGTTCGTTCGATCGATGGTGTTTCAAACACCTTATCCAACTGTGCCTATATTTGGCTTTTCATGTAAAAACAAGTATAAATAGAATGTAGCTCGTCATTAAGACACAAGAAAATTATATTTAAATATAGTTTAATTTTCTTACCATACCGCGAATTTACTTTCAGTGTCGAGTCACATCACTGTGTAGGTAGTGACAAAACCAATTTTCTATAGGTATATTATACTGAAGACGGATTCTATAAGTTTATTGATGTTGCCTATCGTATACAACAGCTTACAATGTTGAAGAAAGTATACGCCTCTAATAAAACTTGTTAGGACCAATTAGAATAAATACATATATGTACACTTATATAACTGTTAGAAGTTACTTTTAAACTTGCAATAGGTATATCACTATTGTTTCATTAATGCCGAGCTTATATTAAAGGTATTGAAGCGTGTCGAGTTACAGGCGGTGAACCCACGCACCTCGTAGCGATGTTTAACTCCAATATAGACTTGTGTTCTTTTCCAGTACATTCAACGCTCGAGGTCTGCAATGACTCTAGAGAGTTGAAGATCAATAACTTTAGTAATTCAATATTACAATTGAGATTACTTTTTAAATATTTGCATTTTGTTCGTCGATTGCTTCAAGTTATTAATCTTGGCAAAACATTTCAATAGAGGAGCATAATCTTTAGAAATACACATAACAATGAGTTGAAAATTGCTTGCCAATGAAACTGAAATGACCTGCTAAACACAATAGTAAATGTAATAGTAGACCGGGACAGGCGCACGGCGGGAGTGGGCCCACTCGCGCCATTGAGCTTCATTGAACGGTCCTATATCGAGGCCCCATTGAAGCAATAAAGTATCGTAGTATGATTAATGGGCTTGCAACCTCCGCTAGACGCCCTCCCATTCGAGTAGTAAGTCTTGATCATAACTCAACAACTATAAGGATATATTGCAAACATAATAGCAACATTTCATACGTAGATAAGAGTACCTATGTTTAATAATGTTATAGTTATTTGAATTTATGAGGCATAGCTTAAGAAGTTCCTGACATCTATACCAAAATACCCGTCTGCGAGAAAACCTTTATGAGAAGTAGAGTACAACTTATGTCTAACCTCAAAAAAATAACACGGGCGTTTAGGACTTTTTGGTAACGATATTTAAGATATAACCGTATGTTTAACCAAATGAAGATATAGGCAAGAATATTTAATACATAATAAAAAGAAAATGTAAAGTAATTATAAACTAATATTAAGTTTCGTTTAGGATGAAGAAAGATCCAATTTAATGTCAAGGGCATACAAATTAAGTAGCTAAATGTTTTAAAATGCTAAATTATGTGTACATTCACCTTAGTTTTAACGGTTAATAGGAATATCACTTCATATTATAAAACAAAGTCCCCCCGCCGCGTGTGTCTGTCTGAACGCGATATACTCAAAAACTACTCAACGGATTTTCATACGGTTTTCACTAATGGACGGAGTGATTCACAAGAAAGGCTTAAGTGTATAATTCATTAAGGTTTTGTGTAAATTGGCTGAAATATGACGATGATTGTAGGAAATGTCGAAAAAAATCATGCCGACTGGGAGCTTTACTGGCGTGTACCACGTAAACTTATAGAGTTATATATCCTTATTAAAATATACACTTATCAAATTAAATTAGAAAAAGAATGTAGGCGTATATGTTCTTCTACCCATGTGAAGGCGGGGCGGGTCGCTAGTAAGTAATAATTAGAACAATATTCTTTTATGGGATACTAAAGATAACTACAATTCTACTTTTAACCTTACTGTCCGTCGGAAATTGTTCTTATGCACCCATTATATGATCACAGAAATACACACTTAATATCTGCCATAATCTAAGCCTTTTTCCCCACTACATTGGGATCGGCTCCCAGTCTAACCGGTTACGGCTGAATATCAGTATTTTACACGCAGCGACTGCAACTTAACCTCCGCCACCCAATTACTGGGAAACACTGATACTCTAAGGTTAGATTGGTTGTCAGACTTTGTTTAACGTTTGTAACGACTGTCATAAGTATTATAATAACACCCGGTACCAACCGAGGCATGGAAGGGTTTCGATATGTCAGAAGTGGTCATCTATCCAAGGACTTACCGCAGCAAGCGCTGCTTAACCTCGAAGATTGATTGATTTGCATCATACTTATGTAGTTACAAGCCTCTTTTTACAGATAGTATCACTGGTGTATATTTATACAACATCAATAAGTATAACATCTTTTTTTTTTTTAACTTTGCCCCACACTAGTATTTCTTCAGTATCGTGGGTACATTTTACAAAAATACATGTCACATACACACACAACCAAACCAACGAGAAACCACTATCAGTAGATCACACAAATATTTGTTCCTAGCGGGAAACGAACCTGCAACACGAAGCGCAAAAACTTAATTGCTTAGCCACTGCGCCAAACATACCGTCTTCCTTAAATATCATGATCAAAATTGTAGCGAACAAGGACATACGACTTGTAAACGAACATAAACGCTCTAACGACTGGATATTTAAACGGTAAAATTCCTTATTAATATAATTTGCTTATTTTTCATAAAACGTTGCCCCAGAATAATCCCAGTATCGTGTGTGCGTTCACAAACAAAGATTAATATGCACAAACGCTTAGTATCTAACTATTTGCAGGCCATATAAATATTTGCACCGTGCGGGAATCGAAGCCGCGACATGTGGCTCAACAATGGATCCCAGAACTACTGCGCTAACTATACATCTATCATATACTTGAATTATACATCGTTAGTCAAATTAATAAAAGCTTACTTTCAAACTGTTGTGAATTCACATAGCATCATGCTTGTATTCGCCTTAACAGTAAGCAGAGGTGTACTGCTGTACACCCACATTTCATGGATGCGGTTATTAAGTCCCACGTAAAACGGAAAGTTTATTGCCGGCGCCATCTATCTATAATTCCAATCTCCAGGCAATAACAATTTAACTGACACGGGATTTGAACCCGGGACCTCATGCTGAGCATGATGGAATCGCTAGATCAATGTGACAATTTTATAATGTCTTAGGTTAAAATAGTGAAAAGTTAAATACCCTTGAAACTAAACTTGCTTTTGCCCGCGACTTCGTCCGCGTTTCAGTCGTTTTTCGTAAAAAAGTAGCGTATGTCCTTCCTCACGGTTCAATGGTTTTGATGTAACAGACAGATTAACTTTCGTATATGATTTCTATGTAGCTTTAACCATTAAGGCTGCACACGCGACGGAAGCTTAAAAAATGGAGTTCTTAACTTCTCCCGTTTTCCCAACATTTCCCTTCACTGCTCTGCTCCTATTGATTGTAGCGTGATGAAAAGTATACTATAACCTGCCCAGGACTATGAAGAATAATTGTACCAAGTTTCGTTAAAATCCGTCGAGTAGTTTTTGTTTCTATAAGGAACATACAGACAGACAGACAGACAAAAATTTTACTGATTGCATTTTTGGCATCAGTATCGATCATTAATCACCCCCTGATAGTTATTTTGAAAATATATTTCATGTACAGAATTGACATCTCTACAGATTTATTATAAGTATAGATAGATAACATTTCTTTCACATTCGTATTTTCGGGGAAGAGATTAAAATTCCAACTTTAGATGGTACCTAAATATAAAATCTCGTAAATCTGAAACTTTTTCTCGAGCTAAAACTAAAGCTATGACTTAACAACAAGTTTTTTATTTGTCACTGATTGATATGACCCTTTGTTACTTCCAAACTTTCTGTCTAGCTCAACATAATACTTTATGTATTGCTGTTATTTTGAGTTAATCGTAATTGTCAACAAATGTCAGCAAATAATTTATATTTCACTCATATAGTATCATATAACCAATAATCTATATAAACAGTGAGATAGTTTGTAGCTGCCGAGATACATATAGGAACCACCCACGTAGACTTTCTGCTACGTAACTCAGAATTGGCCGCCTACGCTTCGTAGCCGCCCGACGCCACCGCTACGGCTAGCATATATTGTCAGAAACTTTGTTACTTTTTATGTTTAAAAATAAAGCTTTCATAACTGTAAATTACTCAAAACTGAAATTTTTCTGCACTTTATGAACTTATTCCATTATAATTATTCACAATAAAACAGTACAAAGCTTTTCACATTTTATTCTAAAACAAAAATGTGTAGATTTAAAATCCTTTTAGAATTTTTAACTTTTTTGTACAACATTTTGAAGTATTAATTATGTTTGTTTATTATTAATAACTTTATTAATGCATAACGTCTGCCATATTCTTATCAATTTGACTTATAAACTTTAAATATTTATTTAGTTGGTGCATTCCGTAGTCTTCACCGTTCTTTATCCAAAAACTTAGGAACATATTATCAAAACAGACTAGTTCCATATGCAACATGACAACAAAATGAAAAATGACCCAAACCCTCAAACATCCCAATAAGAATACCTATCATATATAAATATACTGAAATTTTATTTATATGTTTAAATTTTATTTATTTAAGAAATTAAACCCGCTATTGGCGCATAGTATGGACAAATTCCAAATATACGCAAACGCAAATATAAATGTGAGACAAGCGAGCGCAACTGAGAGCGGCAAAAAGAGGCGACAGTACATTGTTTCTTTTTGACGAAGGGGTGAGTGTAATTTACTTAGTTTTTATATTTTTTGGAAGAGAAACCTATATTAAAAACACCCAAATCAACTTAGTAGCTGATTCTTAACAAACTAGTTCCAGGGTGTAAGTTTATTGTTTAACATTTTGCATTGTGTATAGATTATGATTATGACGTAGGTTGTCACTGGCATGCTCTAAAACTGACCAGAGTGCAAAATTACTACTTTTTGAATTGGCTTGTGGTTGACTGACCCAAATGTTTTTAAGGCGCTAGTCGGTAAAATTAGAACTGCGACCACGATACAGAACCAAAATATATCTGAAAGCTCATTTTTAACGTTCATTTTTAACCAAAGAGCCCACTCTTCCTAAGTTTAGCCTTACAAGTAAAACCGCTTATCTAAAGAATTAAATAGATAATGTAAATGTATTTAGAACCGCTAAGCTTATGCTGAGCTTACAAGCCAGTGCGTAATACTCGGCGGTGCATTAAAGTACTTGCTAAGCCGGATTACCTTTCTGTTTGCGTCTGCCGACTTAACTTTTCAATTCCCAGTGTCATCTGTAGGTGACAGAAGTTTGCAAGGTCGGTTTGCATCTGAAGTGTTGGTACAGTTTTCACAATAAATGTTATATATGGTAATTTCGTTTTTTCATATAATAAATATATGTATATTATTATAAAAACTGACGTTTTATCCCTATCGGAAGAATAAAAAAATCGCGTCTGACTTCAGAGTCTTAACTTTTCACAATGCCAAGATCAAAATGCGGGTGACCTCTAAGTAAAAAAATGGGGGTATTATATATATATAAATATTAATTAAAATACTCCCATTATATATATTGTCCCAACCAAATGTATCTAGTTATTTTATTTAAAGAGAAAAGAAAAAAAAAACATTTGTTTGAACTTGGGAATTGAAAAGTTAAAACATGGGTATGGCCAGTGGTGGGGTTAAGAATTGGCAACTTACCTCTTTGACAATAGAGGCACGTACGGCGACGTTTTGGTAATTTTTATTAGTTTGAAAGGGTCATTGCAGTTAATAGCCGACCACAAAAACAATATCTGTGGTGCATTTCTACACAAGAGTTAGGCACCTCTGCTAACTCTTGTGTAGAAATTCACTGTACTGTACCTACGTATACTACACCACACCACCACATTTCACCGTTTTCGTTATTAAGTCCCAGTGGAATACGGGTGCATTTCTGTTTCCATTTATTTAGTTACACATAGGGTCCCAATACAAGGAAAACGGCAATTAATTTCGTAAGTCATAATTCTTGTTAAGAGCCTCATGAATCTATCTGTTATATTCATGAGACTACTACACTAAAAGAATTTACAATGTAAGGATGTAGGTATATAATTAGTAGGTGCGTTAGTATACAACAAAGTAAGTGTAACAACTTACTCTTTAAACTGTTCTATACTTTGTAAGCTTTCCACGCGAAAACTTTCTTTATTATATGAAGTACTTTCATTTTAGTACACTAAACTCGAAACAAATAAAATGAAACCGGTCACTTCAGCGAACTTTAACTTAAATCCAACCGAAGTCCAACACTAAAGCTTTAAATCCCGAGTTATAGCATGTGATTCCTGGCGCTAACTTGTGGAGAATATACAAAATGGTTTCACATAGTAGAGTTATAATAAAATTCATTTATAACGTAGTGGTCACAAAAGTTATATTTTTGTAAACATAATTTAAATTTAGCAAACGTGGTATGGGCATAATATTATCGCCTGTACCAGATATACTCGTAATAGCCCTATGATGATGCTTATAATAGAAAAGAGAATAAAACGCGAGAGAAATGGTCTAGTCATAGTATAAGACATTTATTAAATCCATCACAATGTTCGAATGAAAGTCATCCGACAGCGTGGTAACAACCGATGACGTATTCGACGCCGCAAAGTCTGCTTCGTACTCGATCCGCGATCACTATCATGAGTAATACGGGATAACACCCACGCCGGTGACATACATATATACCAACTTGGCGGTTGTTTAAGTGATCGGTGTCACTTTCTAACTGTGGGTGTGTGTGTGTAGTCTATGTGAGGTTGGTCAATGGGATGACACACGCAACGAAGCTCTTTAACATTTCATGCTGTATATAAAGGATTATATTTTTTCTTGCGATCCTTTTTGGATAATTTTATAACAAGTAATGGAAAATAATAGTGATGTGTCATTGGCATTTTATTAGGCTAATATATAAGACGTTAAGTTACATTCGCTGTAACGATAAAACAATCATACACATCCCGTAACAAACACGAGTCTTTGAAAATTTATTATATATTTAAAGAAAAGCCTTACGTTTCTCAGAATGGTTATTGATATTATATAAATGAAATTTTATAAAACTGCGGCAACGTTACTTAAAAATTGAAAGAATAAAGTGGTTAAAAATAAAATAGATTCACAAATGAACAAAAAAAAATGTCGAGCTTCAGATTGTGACGTAGAGCGATTATCATCCGACCAGCCAGGGACGACCTATGTAACCCACGGATGCCATACTTTTTGCCGTATGATTTTATCAGTGAACAAGTGTATGTTGTTTGTTCAACTTACAGTACTACGCACAGCAGGGACATAAATATAGGTAAGCCTAACATTAGCCGCAATTTTTCACGCAAACGTCAAGCCGTATTTCAACGCATCAAAATGTTTTAGTTTTTTTTTAATTTATGTAAATGCTAACTATAACCTACAACCTCACAGTAGTTTATTTTTATGGACGATTAAGTTTAATAAAGAAACGGATGCGTGCTACACACGCATTTTCATTGTATAGGTAATTTTGAAACCGTATTCTTAAGTACCGTTAATAACTTTTCCTGAAATATCTACGAGTTAAAGGTAAATAGTATAATTTCTCTTTTTAGATAGGTATCTCTGTTGAACGTTATAATAAAAGCAGTGGATAGATGAAGATTTGAAGCGATGAATTAAGACTCGCACAATTTTGTTACCAGATTAATTACCGGCAGTTTTCAAATGGCTGATAATTCAAGATAGCCATAAGTGTCGTATCTAAATAGTGAGATTATTCGTAGTCGCAGTGAAACGTATGGGAACTGCCCAAGTAATTATCAGCTACGTCGTGGTGACTGATAAGTACATTCAAAAAGCACATGTTCACTAAATTAACTCAAGGAAATCCTCAACATGATATTTTCACGATATACTAAATAAATTTTAAAAAGTCAACCCATTATAGTCCCACTGCTAGGCAAGGGTTTCTTCTCAGAATGAGAAGGGTTAGGCCTTAGTCAACCACGCTGGCCCGGTGCGGGTTGGCGGACTACACATACCATTAAGAACTTTATGGACCCCTTTCAAATGTGCAGGTTTCCTCACGATGTTGGCCTTCACCGTAAATGAAAGAAAGAAAGAAAGAAAGAAAATAATTTATTTTTGACCCCACAAAAAAAATTACAAAAATAGAAATAATTATAAAAAAAAAAACAAAAATTACATAATAACACAAAAAACATACAAACTAACAAAGGTCAAAAATAGGTCCCCAACTCAGCATGATGCTGCTAAATGCAAGTGATAATCAAATTCTGATTCGCACATGATTCCGAAAAGTCAGAGCTGCGGGCCAGGTCTGAACATAGACCCTGCATGGAAGGCAAGCGTTCAACCGTTCAATATTATTTATTATATCGTAATTCGATAGTAATAATAAGAAAATGTTAATCATTGTTTTAGCATATCAGCCGTGAAATTTCAGTGTAGGTATATTAATTCTTCTGAGAATACCGTAAGCTTTATCCTAGATTATCTGTATTTTATTTTAATTCTTTCTGCTGAGAAAAGCCTTATTGCATAAACGAATTTCCATACGCTTTCATATTCTTCAATAAAAAAACTTCCAAATCTCTAGATAATTGATATATATATGACATAAGGTGTGAATCTGTAGGTACCTAAACGATAAAGTGCGTTACAAATGCGACATCTTTAAAGACGTATTAAGATCCTGGAGGCGTCTTGTATCTGCCATCGCCCTGAATACTTGATGCTGGCTTTACGCGAGCACGTAACTTCGCTTTTACAGTCGCGCACAGTACCCTTTTTATAGAACTACGGTCTACTATTTGATGAAATGACACTTTGGGACTTTTGCTCTAGGCTATGAAAGAAAAAGCGATGGAATTATTATTTTTAGCCGACTTCAAAAAAGGAGGAGGTTCTCAATTCCACTGTATGTTTTTTTTTTGTATGTTTGTTACGCGATCATTCCGTCAATTATGCACTGATATTAAAAATTATTTTTTTGTTTGAAAGAGTATGCTCCCAAGTTGGTCCCATTGTCACCAAGTCAGGATCTGATGATGGGATCCTGGGGAAATCGAGGGATACCCTCAAATATTGTAGGCCAAATAGCGCGTTTGAGCTTTTTTTCTTAATAAATCAGGTGTTGGCGTCTGAAAATCAACTTTTACTTGGCACCGACTTCAATATTCTTCAACTACTATATTGTATGATAAAACATTTATTTTTTGCTTTTTAGTTATTAGTTTTGTTTTTGAGTTTTTTGGAGTAGGTTATTATTTTTTGTTAAAAAATCTAATATCAAATTATATTAAACAGTTCTTTCCACAATCCTTAGTTTTGAATAAACTTGTTTATTTATAGGCCTTTTCTCAACAGTGGAACAGTTAGGGCTAAATAAAATAAAAAAAATAGACTTGCTAACCTTTTTTCGATTTGGATTAATAAGGTGAAACGAGCGTGATGATAGACAACGTTACATATTGTACATAGAGTTTAATATAATTCCGCTGAACTCGTAAATACGGACGCAATATGGATTTATAACGATACTTATTTTCCTTATTCGTAACGATTCATCACGCTGTCACTTATTACTTTGTTATTTTACCACATTCTCAATCTTCCTAAACTTCTGAAGTGAAGTAGTTTACGCGTGTTTCCATTAAACTTATTTTTCTATATGATGCTCGAAAAAGAATGATCGCTCAAAAAACTTTACTTACACGCTATATAATTTACACTCTGGTAATTTTTGTGAGTCCAGTTAATTCACATGCACACTACTACAGTTATGAATGAGGTTTAATACTTCGTATACTACACATACGTATACTGCTAAATCGTTTCAATGAAGATATGAAAATATTGACCAAAGGCTTTACAAACGGATAAATGGTCGCAGTAGGCTGTCATTGTCATAACCGTTAACGGAGTTGCTGCCGAAGCCAGTCATCCATTTGAAACCTTGGCAACCCGTGTATGGTTTGAGCAATAGGTGATCTGATCTGATCATCTGTTACTAACCAAATTCATTCCATGTAGGTATGTGTTAAAAGGACGAAAGATAAAATAACACAGAGGTTTGAAATAAGTAAAGGCATTATTTTTTTAATACGACACTAAGAAAGCTTGCTTTCCGCAAGGGATACAGAAATCTGACGGTAATTGGTTAACTTACTAAGAATTCCATCGTGGGGGGATAAAGCCACTGGCAAGGCGCAAGTAAGGGCTCGTTTATAAAAATTGCAGATCACCCAACTAATAAGCAAACACGCTATCATGAAGAATAATTCAGTTTTGTTCACGGTGATGTAGGTTTCAAACAAAAACGAATCGTAACTACCTTGTTGCCTACTACTATTGAATTATGAATTTGTCGTTAATGCTTATCATTGGCATAGTGCTAGCCACGGTACCTACTCTTTTCAGAATGCGAAGGGTAAAGGCATTAGAACCACAATTTTTCATTTAAAATAGAAGTATTTCAATGTTTTAAGAACTAATTAACTTAAAATTACTTAAAACTTGATCCATGACGAAATGTTTATTTTCGTTTATAGAATTGTACCACTGTTCGTTTATAGTTACTACAATTGTTCGTGTATAGAATCTAAAAACACCTGTATTTACGATTTCCCCGTTACACGCCATTCGTATCATAATCGACACGTGTGAGTAAAATAAGGATTATTCATGAGTGACAGTTTGATCTTTTCTAAATATAGACTAAAATTAGATTTTAGTCTAAAATGTTATATAGTTAGTTATAAAAAAGTGCCAAGGATTTCATGAAACGTACAGTGTAAGTTCACCTGAACGGTACCGATAACTGCTTACGAATGCACAAGACGTCGTCGCTGCCTCCCCACAAAGTGAATAGATAGAGGTGTATAGAGGGCGCGCGCAATCGAGCCACGGGCCTCACTTTCCCCGGCGTTGCTAAAAATAGACGCTCGCGATAGAGTGGCCTGATGCCGTCACAGTCTGAGTAAGCAATCAGTTTAGTCGCCGAGTTTGGGAATATCGTACGGTTAACTGACCGAAACTTACAATCTCTCGGGGAAAGAGTAAAGAGCTCCACTCACTTAATGCAACCAAATGGATATGATTATTATATTTTTGATGTATTGTATCACTAACGCGTTCGCTTTTCAAGTATATTTTATCACGTAATATATCGTTCTGTACCCCTTATAAGGTCTACGAAGTGCGTCATAAAAAGGTCATGTAAATATCATGAAATATTCTGTCCTACGCCAATAAAAAGTTAGATAAATATCAAGGAAACTTAATTTAACTTTGCAAGTCAAATAACATTTGAATTTTATTTAACTTATTATAATGTCAACGTATACATAAAAGAAATTAAAATAAATTTGTGATGAACCTACCTAGAATTTTACTGTGTGAAATAAAATTTTCACTTATAATCCTTTTCAAGCAGGGCGTTTTTGCCATGTGACCTATTGCGCTTCTAAGACTATCAGGCTTATGAGAATTTATTACAAACGTGTGAGTCCTACACATATTTTCTTTCCTCGTTTAAAGGTGAGATAAGTCCCTATTTTATACTCGGTTGTAGCATAAAATAGGAACCTATCTTACTCAGCTTTTCCTTATTTATACATTGTATAATACTGAAATTTTATTTGCGACGTGAAATCATTTTTATAATTAATACACCAATTCACAAACCTGGTTACACTTATACAGAAAAATTGACAATACCAAAGGGCTATTTATATTTTTGAGGTTTTTTCCATAATCGCAATCGGAGCTGTATAATTTATATTAATAAAAGTTCAAAAGGACAAGGGCCTAATTTAAAAATAACATAATTTCAGGAATCTAGTGTAAGAAATAATGAGCATTTATTTATACATATATTGACTACAAGTATCATAAGAAATGAATTGATCGTAAAGATGATTATTACAATTATTACCATTAACCATTAACAGGTGTTCAAATAGTGATGAATTTATTGTATTAAATTTGGTAATTTTAGAACAAAGTTCCTTAAAAAATAATTGCCATAAACTGTTTAAGCTGTATGAAACACTTCGTGATAAAAGTGTATTAATGATTACTAAAAATACAAATCTAATCGAAGTGTTTCGCAAGTACTTGTGCATCTGTTATATTCCATGAACGAGTATCAGTTTAAATCTACAACAACAGAAAATAACATAAGAGGACGCTAAGGGAAGGCCAAACATACAAAATCATAGTTACTATAATGTACTTTAAGACCTAAACTAAGTAGTACCTAACCGAAAGTAAACCGAGTTTTTCAAGGCTTACATAATAATAACGCAATATCCTGTGTAAGTTTTACATAATAATAACACAATATCCTGTGTACTCTGTTGGCACAGCTCATTAAACCTTTTCCAAGAGGCGGACTTCGGAGCTCAATTCACAAAAGAACAAAGCACCCAAAGTCAAAAGTGACTAGGTTTACAGCAGAGGTCAAAGTTCATTACACTCTGCTCGAGTGTACCTGAGCTGTCATAAAAATAAGTTATACACGTAATGACTATTAGCATTTTCACCATTATAGATATAAACCTTAACGAAATGAAGCTCAATAGATAATAGCTTTATAAAACGGTCGATAACTAATTAAAAGAGTTTTATTATCACACACTCAGCGTTATGCGATAAAAGCTATTATTTTTGGTGGATATTATGCTAAAATGTTTTTTTTTATACATTGATTTTATATACAATATCCTAAGCTAACACTAGTTGCTAGTAGATTTCCATGTAACGCGTTCAACTGGGGTGTGACTACGAACTTATATGAAAGCGTATTTTTTTCCGGGTGATAGGTGAGAAAAGCCAGTGAAATTAGAAAAACAAAGCATTCCTGCTTTAGCCTTAGGTTGGTAAGGTATCCGTGCTGGGAAGCCTAAAATATACAATAGCATTCGTTTCTAACGTCGCCGGCGCCTCGTTAAAAATACTGGTATCCAATCCCACCTAATTAATGTGGAAGTTACCCATGGTACCTGTGATGAGGATAGTGACGATACAGAGTCTGAACTGTGGTTAAAGTAATTAATTTTGTTTCCAGAATGTCCACCGGCCGCGGACGGCATGGAGCGGTTCGCGTGCCCCACGCCCGACCGGCAAGGGCGCTACCGCTGCATCGATGATCACGTGCTGTGCGACGGCTTCATCGACTGCCCCAGTGGCGAGGATGAAGACCGACAGGCCTGCATGTTCTACAAAACGGTGATTTTTGATATACATAATAATTTGTACAAATATTTTTACTCAGAAGGAAAAACACTGCTCACAACTCTTTTCTTCTGTGCGTTTTTATGACGAATATTATAAAAAGATTTGGGTGTTAAAAAGATCTTATGCCAAAAGTTTAGCGATATGATTAAATGATACGCCAGTTATCATACACTAAGCAGACCTTAAAACTTAAATTATAATATTAGATCTTTGTATTCAGGTATTTATAGGCAGGCTATTAATAGACAAGATAATAATCTTCGACGACAGTTAAGTACCCTCTCTTCGTATAAATACAGAAGGCGGCCCTGTGGTCTGGGATCTAATTCCCATATTAGAGTAAATAATTGCAGAGCCCATCATTATGTGTTCCGATCGGGATAAATTAGTAACCGGGTAAATAAATGGGCACGTATTTGAAGTAAGTAATGGCACCCAAGACAGAATTATAGTGTTCTATGAGCGTGAAATGTTTTTTCACGTAAAGGTGTCGAGGCTTTACCTAATAAACTTAGACGTGACCAGTTTGTTACTTGTTGTGAGTTGTGTAGTAAAGATACGCGTAAGTTTACCGCCCGTTTTGGATTAATGAGACATTAATGTTGTGTTTGTTTCCAGACCAAGGCCCACCTGGATGTCCTGGCCGACGCGCTGCTGCGGTGGGCGCGCGGCCGCTAAGGACCGACCCTTCCCGGACCCTGACCCCTTAGTGATCTAATACTCCGCCAGTGCTACACGGACCTCATGTAAAATATACGATCGATTGAAAAGCGATCAGTGAAAGCTGCGAACTCCCAGGAATAGTATTCGGGCGCAACCAGTCATAACTCGTACATGCGTTGAACGTTATGAAACATATCAAGTAGTGGTGCAGCCTATGCCAAAACATAACCACTTAAAGTGTAGTGTAAGGTTTCCGACTGCGACAATCGAGATAACAGAATTCGACGCGTGCTGGTGCGCGTGCGCCGTGCAGGCTGCTGAGTGACGGAAGGAAAGCAGTGATACGACCTGGTTTCGTCCCAATTAAACTTCTCCGCAGCTGATTTATTTTCCATGTATTTCATACCTTCTAGCACTTATTAAACTAAAATGTGAGACTGGTAGTCAACATTGTTAGACAGTAGAACATATACATAAATATTTTAGAATAGTAGTAGTTCTTCATTTGACGAAAAGTAAATGTTTATCGATTTGTTAAAATATTTATTCAATTTATGTATTTACTCTACAATAAGTTACGACATTCCTTATTATAATGAGGGTTGTAAAGTAAATAAGAGAAATCTAAAAAATATGTTGTATATAGATAGATACCTAATGAATTATTTTGTATTTATTTAATTAGTCGGCCTATGACTTGCGATCGGCGCCTGTTTCAAGCGAATAGACACTATACTTGGCGAACAGGCGTCGTTGGCACTATTATCGATTACTTTTCCTGGTTTATCAATGACTATGTACTTAAGTATATTATTTTTAAAAGACAATTATTAAGATGTGAGACTTGAGGGCATTATGTATTTTAACATAAATTAATCTCGACTAGAGGCAGCTAATATTGTGTACTGTTATAATATAATCCACTATTATAATTAATTACTATTTTTCTTTAATATTTTTGTATAGTCATACATTTATATGAGTTACTTTTTTAATACGACTGTAGTATAATTAGTATTTTGACTGAAAATTGTATGATCATTATTGTTTGCCGAACCAGTCTGGGGTGCTTCCTCACATACCTAATGTTGTGTTCTAGTCACTGATCAGTTCCTATTATTAACTACATTGCATAATTTATTTCATTAGGTACTTGGTAATATAAGTTAATAGGTTATTATTTTATTAGAGTTTAATACAGAAATATAAGCGCTCTTCTGCAGCGAAATGAGGCCAAATGCCTGTAACACTCATAACGAATTCATTGGTATAATTATATAAACAGTTGGTTGATAAAATTAGAAGCATTTTACAGAGAGTTATACATAACTCTAAAACCTACTTACTATTATATTTTGTACTAGTATTTTGTATGAAGGTCCGTAGGCATCAATTCACCTTTTGCATGCCAACAAATTTTCATACAATATATTTATTTTTTAAAAGAAATCTCTGAGTCGATGCTGACAGATATGATTTAACCCTAATTGATACCCTACACAAAATGGCGTGTCATTATTTATCTATAACACATGCTAACACGATCAAACTGTATCGAATAAGCAGGTAGGTATATGTAAACTCATATAATCGAACAAACCATTACCTAATTATTTGCTTTCTACAGACGAAATAAAGACAGTTAAATGCTATTGTTCACATCCACAAATAATTCCCTAGCTATAAGAAAGCGTAACTCAATAACAGAGATCACTTATGTTTACAAACGTTACATTGGTGACACTTATTGGGTTATACTTTAGATTCTAAAATTAAAAAAATATATGACTTAGATGTAATAAAGAAATTCAACATTATTATTAAATATTATACTCTCTAGAAATATACATATATTACATGTGTATGAGGTAGCACATAGAAATTCCGTCTACGTCGTTTGGTAGCCTAGGTAGTCAATATTGCACCAATTAACAGTCGATTTATTTATTTCTAGCACCCCATATTCAGTGTGTAGGTAGTAAATAGGGTAATCAGTTTTTTCGCAAGTATTAAATTAAGATTAATTAATCAATATTGCATTATATTTCTAAGCATAACGTAGAATAGTAAAATTATGATATATTAAATTGTGGATGTGTACGAGCAATAATGATAAGTCGTATGTGAGAATTAGGAGGCACATCGAAGTAGTTTTATTTATATTGTAAAGTAATCCACAAAAAAGTTATAGTTAGGCATGAACTAAAATTTGAATAAACACCGCTATAGTCTGTTAGAACATTAGTTCTTGAGCCAGCAGACTTAGTGGTATTTATGTTTACAAAACAACATTCTCACAAAATCCGTTTCCATATTTGGGTGCATTTAGCTGCTTTGATGTTAGTCTCATATAAGACTTATCGTGACTTCAGACATTATCGTTTAACTATTTAAACTGGAGTTATCTCAAACCGAAATTAATTTATGTACAGGAATCGACGAAATTTTATATTCTTAATAAATCTTAAGTTAGTTCAGTTTTAAACATCTAAAGGAAAATACGGCAACAGAATTTTGAACACTTAAATTTTTAATGACGTTGCTATGATGGTATTTTTTTTAAATCCTACTTCCTCCTCCAACATAATCCTACTAATATTGTAAATGTGAAAGTTTGTGAGGGTGGATGGATGGATGGATTGATATTTGTTACTTAATCATACCAGAACGGCTGAACGAATCTGGATGAAATTTAACACAGAGATAGATTATAGTCTGCAATAGCACATAGGCTACTTTTTATCCCGGTAAATTGTACGGGTTCGTAAACCACGCGGGCGAGCCGCGGGCGGATGCTATTTTTTTATAATACCTTTAGTTGCATATAATATATTACCATGTCACTAGAACATCCCATGTAACATTACATATACCTACTAACGCTAATAGGACATGCTTGTTGAGTAAACTTTCAACAAATGAGCTCATTTATAAGCATTACATTTTTATTCATGAATACAGTGGTACCTACTCTAACACGACTAAATAACAACATTGATATTTATACCATAAATAAATTTATAAATAATGTAAAAATAGTTATGCCAGTGAATTCTGAGGGACAGTTAAAGTTCTATTTAAGTAGCATACCATAAGTTACCCACCGAAACACAATAAACGTTCCATTACGAGTAGACATAATATCGATTTAATTAGTTTTATTGCACCCCAAGACTATTCGGCTTCTACTGAATTATTAATCTGACTACACGTTTTTTGAACTCATTGTTTTTATTTGTACATGTTTAATTAATTAGAACGGAAATAATTATCTTTAAAATTAATCTAATTGCACTCAAATTTGCCTGTTTCGTATGTGCACAGCAATTTATTGTGATATTTTAAATAAATACTTTATAGGTTAAGATGCAAATCAAGATCTCGGGAATAGACTATATACTTATCAATGTGATTAATATTAATTTAATATATGTACTAATTACTATGTACGTATGATACCCATGTCAGAGTTATGTTAGTCTGTATTAAATACGGGCGTGTCATGAATAGAGACCTTCTGTTTAAGCTTCCGCGCATCCCAATTACGTTACGTTTTTAGATAAAGTTACCTTGCAGATAACCATGCCGTGTTGTTACCCAAACAGCTCCGTTTCTGTTCCTATGGCCATATTACTTTAGAAACATTTTGCAGTTTCGGTCAATTTTATGAATATATTACCCGTATGTGTACATAGAATAATGAAGATGCTAATCGTTGTCCAGTCCACTGTGTGTATGTATGTATAGTGACTCATAAACGGGGCTGCAGCGTACCTACCTAGCTGCACGGGTCGGCCCGCTTCTCGCTGTCACTGTGACTGCTCATGTGTCTTCGCCATTATTTCAACGCACCCCTCACTACCTATTTATTGTATTTATATCTAGTAATTGTTCCAATATATGTAAGCACGTACTATGAGCACAACTTGTCGAATAAATATAATAAACGCCTACTTATATCTAACATTTAAAAATCGTTTCTAGACACTTTTATACGATTCGCAGTAACTTGCGATAGAAAACAGTTCTACGAATCTTTTGGAAAGGAAAAAGGATGCTCATAAAATCTTCCGAACCCAGTTCAAATTAGATATTATTGTAATATCTATTTCTCATAACGATACTGTACTTATACCTACCTAAAATATCTCTACAACTCAAATGGGGAGAAATACCTACTTCGACGATATTTACTGTTGGAGAATAATATTTTTAGATGTCACACTTGTAGTGGATAAATATTACACATTGATTTGGTCAATTATAAAATTCACATACCAAATTTTCATAGAAATTTTACTGAGTTAACCTACACCATTCTCACAAGACAAATCAAATCCATAATTTCATCAGTCTTCTTGAGGATATTATTATTTAAAAATGCAACTATTTTTGTAGATACATATTTGATTGATTACCACTAGATAGAGATTAACATATTTATGTATATTTTCTCATAGTGTTGTGTTTGCCAAAATACAAAAAAAAAACTATCTCTAACCGCACAAATTGAATCGTTGAAACTTTTAAACAATAGTTTAAACTCACAAGATATTGTCGGGCTCTGAAACATCAATTGACGGCCGAAAGGCAGAGAACGCTCGTGTTCAGGCAAGCTCAGGCCGTTGTCATCGCATAGCTTGTATGAAAAATGGAATAAACTCCGAGAGAATTCAAACTTCACACCAACAAGCACGTAGTGCAACTACCACCTAGATGACTTGTGGACCTCGCACATTCCAAAAAGGTTATGCTTGATAATCTTGATAATCCTTCCGCTAACATTTTCTCTGAGAATATTCCCACTTTTCAACCATGTCATGGAGTTGCCTTGACATTTCGCAGGATATGTAAGCAACTCATATGGCGATAATCTTATAACGACTACGCTATTTTGTAGGCGTAATATACTTTTGGACTATTTATTATGTATTGTTAATTACTATGTATGTTGTATTAAGAAAAAAAATGAAAAACAAAAATAAATGTTAATAAATGCCTCAGCCAGATAACATAAATGTTTTATTTTAATATCACAGCTTTCTTTAATAGAATCTCAATGGGCGTAGGTAAAAAAGAATTCTAGTAAGTCCCCGTGTGTGCCTTTTTTTCCCACGAACTGGGCACACACGGGGATCTACAGTACAACAATTACTGGATGTAGGTATTTAGGCTAGTTCTAGTTCGTGTTTCCGGGGACACATACCTAGCGGGATTATCTCGCTATCTGTAGGTATAGTAGGTAGGCAGCAGGATGCAATCGATTCCTAGTTGGGCAAACTTAAGGTACATACTGGATATTCCGAAATTGGAACTATTATCTTTTATTGACCTCCGCTATCCAACCAAAATCAAACATACCTACTGGCTAATTAAGGCTCAGTCCATACTAGCCACCGGCCACAGCCACGGAGGTTGTCGCATTGTTGACCGCGACAGGTGGTCGGTGCAAGCCATAATTTATAACTTGTTTTTATTTCAAATAAACCTAATATAGGCACTTTTGAAACTCTGGACTCTAGTTGCACGATTCCAAAAAGTTGGTCTTATGGAGAAGAATCGGCGAGAAACTCCATAGATAGTCTTTTAAAGTCCCTTTTAACAATCTCGCTATGTACATAAACAACGTGGGATAAGTATGAGAGGACTATTTAAATTTTGTCAAATAAATACTAAATGGAACTTTAACATAAAGTCTGTTGATAAAAAAAAATATAAAGAAGACCCCTACACTGTGCTCACATTTACAATTGATAGCCATCTGTAATTTGCGTAAGAATACATCTATATAAAAAAATCAATGCCAAAAATGTATGTAAGCGCATAACTTCAACAACTACTTTTTGTTCTTCGTGCAAACTTGTGTTCGTTGTTCAAGATGTAAAATATTATAATTAGAAAGTTGAAACCATAGCTAACTAAATGGTGTTAGTAGTTAAAATAGAAGTCGCGATGGTTTCGTTAAGTATTTTGATATGACATATTAAATTGGTCTCGTACTGAAGGAAAGTTGTTTTATTCAGTTATCTCCACACGGCTTTGAACCATAACTGTAAATGGTCCTTCGAGCCAGATGGTGAATTTGGTGTGAACAAGAAGATCTAAAAATTGGCGCTGCAATCGCTGACAGCTGAAGCTACACAGAGCTATGAAGAAATTGTTGCTGACAGGACGGAAAAATGAGTAAGTGAGAGCAAATTGGACCAACTGACTTAGAAAATTTTAATCAACCGGACTTGTAAAATTTTACGAAATTGATCAAAGTTGAAAAAAAATTGGATACAAAGGATACATATTTGACTTTTAAGATGGATAAGGACTTGAGAATTCTAGAAGACTTACAAATAGAGAAGGGGCATATTAATTTTAGAAAATCACCCAAAGAGAGAGTCGACGATCATTATGTAAAGGCAAGACTGGAAATTTTAGAAAAATTATATAGAAACTTTTCCGTCAAATATGAAGCCATGATAGGCGAATACGGGAGTGGAAAAAAATCAAACTATTTTCAAGCAGACGTCTTTGAGATGGTTTCAGAAATTTATTTAAACTACAAGGTCGAACTCAACAAAGCTGAATCCAAATTCATAATTGCAGATCCTAAAAGCGATGTTTCATCTGATAAGTCAAAGGGGGTGATTCTCTGATCAAATTACCAAAAATTAAAATTCCGACATTCAGTGGAAAATACACAGAATGGTCGTCTTTCAGGGATCTATGTATATCACTTATCCATAACAATTTAAATTTAGATGATGTTCAACGGTTACATTACCTTAAAACTCAATTATCAGGTGAAGCCACAGATTTAGGATGATACTAAGTCTATAGGTGAAGCAGAGCAACTAATTCGACATGTACCTATTACTGCAAATAATTAAAAACAATGTTGGGACATGTTGAAGAGTCGCTACAATAATAAAAAGTTGATGTCCACTTGTATATTGAAATGTTTGTTCAGTCAGCGCAATTTGATGGTAGAGTCAGCTAATGCTATTAAAGAACTTTTAGATATAACATCTGATTGCTTACATGAATTATCGAATCGTGGTTTAGATATAAGTACGTGGGATGTCATTGTTATTTATGTGGTAAGCTTGAAGTTGGACGCAGAAACTCGGAAGCAGTGGGAACTGCAGGTAAGCCAATCATCCGATGATTTGCCGTCTTTCAATAGTTTTAAAGAATTTTTAGAGACGCGTTTTCGCGCTCTTGAATTTATCGAGCCTAAGGTTAAGCCAAGGGTTATGCGTACAGTGACACATTTCACCCTAAAGTTATGCATAGCATTACCAAATTGTCATGTTCGTATTGTTCCGAGGATCATATGTTGTTCAATTGTAAAAAAATCTCCAAGGAGGATGTTGATCAACGCCGTGATATTGCCCAATCTTTAGGTGTATGTTTTAAATGCCTAGGTAATAGTCATACAGCCAAACAATGCCGAGTTTTCACCAAATGTCATATATGTCAGCGTAAACGTCATAGTTTATTGCATACGAAGAGCCCGAGAGTAACTAGTGCGGTTGTTACTCCAATGGAACTTGCAACCACACATGAGGAAAATGCAGATTTTCCACAGAACGAGATCACCACTAACATAGCAACCCATTTTTTGAAACGAAAAGGACAAGTCCTTCTAGCCACAGTAGCCACAGCTCTCATAAAAGCTGAGTCAAAAAATGGGTCCTCTCAAATCTTGAGAGCATTATTGGATCAAGGATCACAGGGATCCTTTATAACTGAAGCAGCGCAGTTACTTTGTTTAAAAAAGGTAACATCAAGAGCTAAAATAGCAGGTATAGAAGGAAAACATGGCGGCATCGTCTCTAGACATGTAGTAAGGATTAATATACAGTCGTTGCATGATCCTTCTTTCATCTTTAAAGTAACCGCGCATGTATTAATCTCACTGACTTCAGTTATGCCAGATACAAGGTTTGAAATTGACAATTGGCCAGAAATTCGTGGTATTAAGTTGGCCGATCCTAAGTTTAATATCCCTAACAAAATAGATATTTTGTTAGGAGCCGAGATTTACTGTAGTATTTTAAAGGCAGGTTTGATCAAAAGCTTAAGAGGTCCGATGGCACAAGACACCCATTTGGGATGGATTATGTGGACAATGTGGGCACATTGCCAGAGAGGTTGGTTGGTGGCACATAATATTATTAGCACTATGTGTGCTAAGGTCGAGGAGTGTGACATGTTGAAACGACTGTGGGAGCTGGACTCAGCAACAGAGGAACAGGCGTGTGAGGACTACTTTGCAGCTTCTACACGAAGAGATGACAATGGTCGTTACATTGTCAAACTACCTTTCAGATGCGAAGACCCGCCATGCAAATATGGCTATTCAAAAAACATTGCCATAAAAAGACTGCAAAGTCTTGAGCTTAAGTTGTCCAGGGACACGGAGCTCAAACAGCAATATTCCGAAGTTATCAATGAATATTTGGCACTTGGACACATGGAGGAGATCACTGAAGACACATCCATCCATGTGCCCCTTATTTGGCTGTCAATACACTGCAGCAAACGGCTTGTTACAAAGGACATAAATATAGTTTAGCAGCTGAAAAGGTTAGAAATGATTTCTATATGGACAATTTGATGACGGGCTGTCAACCGGACGACCGACGAGTTTCATACGTTTCATTACATCAAAATTATGTGAGGAAAATGTAGTACTAGGTCTAGACAAAACAAACATGAAACAAACTGATAACTATATCCAAAAATTTGATTGAAATGACGGCTATGAGCTGACCCATAGACTTAGAATTTCGCTTAATTGGCTGACCAGTCCCAGCAGACAGCACCCGTTCACGAGTATGACGTATGTGTCAGCGTCACTCAGCTTAACCATATTGCCGGGAACCGACCTATATTGGGTACACCCTATTTTAACACCCCAGTCGTCGTTTCGAGTGGCCTTTGGCTGGCGTGGCGTGTCGCGGACTCTGCTGTAGTCAGTGGCCACCACCGGTTACACGTGTGCGACGAATCTACACACAGTCCATGTGGAAAAGCCTGTTAACTGCTAGTCGGTAGACACCTGTAGCTATGGTCGGTGATTCGTGTGTGCCCAGCTTAGGCTAAGCTTTCGCGGCAAGTAGTAGGTGCTTGGTCTTGTATGCTAAATTTAAATATTTTAACACCAAAGTCGATAGTAAATGTAATTACGGGTAGTTTGCTAATATAGAATACATTGTGGATTTATTAAGTACATAAGTAAGTAAGAAATTAGGACCTACTTGGAGCTGGAAATAAATCCTAGATAAGACTTCTTACTCTCTACTTCTACTTATCGTTTCGTACTGGAAAAAAGCCACCAATTTTTTTTATTATGGTTCTTTCCTAGACTTAGAATTTCGCTTACGGGTTCTTTACTGTAGTCATGCCGCCAACATGGCGGTATCGTGCTATGTTGTACTTCGATAGAAACGTGTATTGAGACAAAAAACTCTGACGTGGAACTTTCTGTGACACAGATACTGAAAGGAGACCATAAAATTATATTATGAAGGAGAATATATTAAAATATTATTGTCCATTAATGACCCTCGTTCCGTTGTGACAAGAATTATCAAGAGAGATTGTCAAGAGGAAAAGAAATGTAATATAAAACAAAAACAAATAAAAGATGTTAACTTTATAAATCAATTTATTTTAAAGAATTATTGTTCTGATTTCATAACTGATGACTGTCTTCGTAAAAAATAGCGTAGTTTGTAATATTGAAATAACCGTTTTTTACTACATGCATATGAATATATATACGATACATACACCAAAATAACATTTTTTACAATTTTTGTCTGTCTGTCTGTCTGTTTGTATAGGCTAATCTCTGAAATGGCTGGACCGATTTTGACGGGACTTTTATTGGCAGGTAGCTGATGTAATAAGGAGTAACTTAGACTTACTTTTATTTTAGAAAACTCCTTTTATTTTAGAAAAAAATAGGGTTAAGTGCATTTGGTCTCACTAAAAAATACATTGTTAAGTTTCGATATCCACGCGAACGAAGTCGCGGGCACAGCTAGTCATACATAAATAAGGACTCACGGTAATAAATTGTTCAAATAAAATACATTAATCAAGAGTTATAGAAGTCAAAGGTTATAAATAGGTAGGTAATTCTGAGTACACAGCCTCTGATCTCCAAGCCAAGAAGATCAAGCAACAAGATCAAGAAAAATAAGTGCGGAAGGAAGTTTGTAGGATGCGTCAGTCGCCTTGCCGCCGTGTTGCCAACGCTTTTATTAGAAGCCACATGGTAGCCACCCTTCAAAGGGCACAAATTAAAAGTCTATATTATTACTAAGATTTTTAGAAATAGGTAGGGCTGTTTAGGTTTGAATGGTATTGCGCAAGGCGCAGTAGACACATAGTTTGCAGCGGGGCATGGAGGCTCTGCCGTTTCATAATAATTTGCCGTAACTTCATTCTATAAAAATATTCTTAATTAATTTCAAGTTTATTGTATAGCCGCGTCGGTTGCAGCTCACGCTGTTGCACTGTAGGCATTTATATTATGTTTATTATTTTATATTTATAGCTTGTTCTATTGCAGCAGCAAATCACGACGCGCGCCGCGAACCATAGGGGCCTGTCTTACCTCAACCACATGGCATGTTTCATCCGGTGCCGCGTGAAGAGGTTCGACGATGTGAAGGGCGCGCAGCGATGCGACGTGACCCGTAAGTTAACATAAGTTTACAATGAACGTTCGTGATTAATATTATAGGCAAAACGCGGCGCTATTGTTGACGCGCAACCGATGTAGGACAAGAGATAAACGGTGATGTGAAAATCTCCGCAAAGTGATTGCCACTTATATAAAACCTATAGACCAGTAGTTTAATATTTTTTTAAGCTTATTTTAGTCTGTCTGTCTTTTAGAGATGGGGTAATAGGGTCATTAGTTCGTGATACTATTATTAAATATAACGCTTTACTGATATTATATTATTATAACTATTACTCAAATAATAGTTTACGGATTCAGTATTCGTTACCCAATAATATATATTATTCATTTAACGTACTCAGTCGTATGATTACACTATTATCGATACCGACTAACATATTACGCGAAACGGTCATTAAAATTTCCTTCATAGGTACTATTACAGGCTTAGGACTACGAACTAAACAACGTTGACAACGTTGTTTAGTTCCTTTGCGTATTTAAAAGTTTAATCACCGTTATGTTGTACATTGATTCTTGATTCGTTTTTACTAGAATAGTTATTTGACTATTACTGAGTAACACTTTTTCTGCAGATTTGAATAATTATGATTAGGCTTGGGTAATATCGTCTTTATGCTGTATTGAATCGTATCTATATATCGGTTTTGAATATCAGATATCGAATCTATATATTTCAATATCTATATATTGGTCGGAATCTATGGTACTCGGAAACTAAAGTAGTACCACGTGTTACTGACGTATTGGGGTATTAGTTGAATCTATGATATTCTGAAACGTAAGTGGTGCAGCGGTTCGGTCGAATCTATGTATTCAGAGGAGATTCAGAGTATCATAGATATTTTACGTTATTATTATTGTGTGGTTCTGTGCAGTGCCACTCGAGCGATATTGTAATAGGGATGTTACGGAGGTGGATTTATCGGAGGCGGAATCGGAGTCGGAAGTTCTCGTAGTGACCTCCGCGGAGTCGGAGGTGAATCGGAGTCGGAGTCGGAGCAAATCTACGAATGTAAAATATAAATAAATAAAAAAGAAGAAACTTGTCGCAACTCGTTCACTCTTCGTTCATCAGTTGCAAAGAACACATATACTCCGTCAGTTGTCAGTGTCACGTAGAAAGCGCTCGGTAGCGCTGCAGCGATAGCAAGTCATAACTTGTAACTCCGATATATACCTCCGTTTTGATATATCGGAACCGGATCCGGATTCGGAGGTGTAATTTTAATCGGAGGTTCCGACATATCGGATTCGGAGTCGAAGCTCCGTAACATCACTATATTGTAATACCTACATAGTTTGTACGCCGTCCGATATATAGATATTGGATATTGTGCCGATATATAGATATTGTATCTATATACGATTTGTATCGCCCACTCCTAATTATGATTATATTATTGACATCTCTAATGTCTTTGTCAACGAGTGAAAAATAAATGTCTTTGTTTTCGTTTGTTGAATTTCATGTTGAGTTTTTGCTTTGTTATGAATTGTGAAGTTTCGATTTGGGAAGAAAGGATCTTACAATTCAAAAATAACTCTTGCTGCTGATAACGAATTTAACCATGTCGACTACTGATTCTCAGAAACCTGAGACTTCTAAGGACAATATATCAAACAATTCAATTGATGAAGGATTACCGAGAGAACTAAGTCAACTAAGTCTTTCAAGTGCTTCGAGCCAAGATGAATTATTTTGTGATAAAGGACATTCTGGGTCAGCATTAAAGAATATATTTGGCTATTATCAGTCCCAGAAATTGTGCGACGTAACTCTTATTGCAGGAGGATGCAGGTTTGTTTATTTACGTTTATCAGGTAGGTATAAATAAAAAGATCAATGTTGCGCAAAAGGTCATGAACCTGACTTTAATTTAAATATTTTAATAGCATCATTTTGTAAACGATTTATGTTGTATCCAGTATCATAATAATTTTATTCATTAGAACTCAGATTATTATACTAATAACATTAAAGTTCAAATATTACTAAGTAGTTTTCTCATCTGGTTCATTCTATTATGATTCACATCTCAAGTTTCACCCAAGAATTTCTTTTGTCAACCCACTGCAGGATATAAGGTTCCTCCCAATTCCACAATACCTCCTGGTCAACAACAAACATGTCCTGAAAATATTAATATATTCATAAAAACAGGCTTTAATAGCCATACAATAGATTTTTTATCGTCAACTTTGCATCACTTATGAACCTTAATTACCCATGTCATAAATGAATAATGAGATAGCAAAGGAATTGTTGTGCAGTGGCAGCAGACCAGTACTGATATAAAATAATTTTTCATTGTGTCTTGAACCAAACTGGAATAGCAGACAAGCCCTGAAAAATCACATCTTATTGGTATTGGTATAACTAGCTGGTTTCTGCAAATCCACATTAAGGTGTATACTTCGCATGACAGTGTGAATGATCTCTTGGTGAATCTTGCAAATTTAATTTAATTATTAAAATTGCTATCTCTTTATAACAGAATCCCAGCACACAAAATCCTCCTTGCATCTTGCAGCGAGTATTTTGCGGCAATGTTCACTGGCTCTCTGAGGGAGGCCCAGTCAAGTGAAATAACACTTGAGCGTGTTGACCCACAAGCACTTCAGGATCTTGTGCACTATTGTTACACTGGCACCATAGGCTAGTATACCGGTTTCCTTTATTTAATTACAGTGCATACCCACTGCAGCTAAAAATTGTTTTCTTACCTCTCATATAGCAAAGCACCACTATTAAATCGATGTCCAAATGTTACAATTTACTGTAATGTTATTATGTGTTTCAGTTTTTATAACAGCTGCAGTGATTAAGCACTATGTTTAAAGATATATTTTTAGTAAAGTCTGTCCCATGCTGTCAACAGTTTTTTTAATTTGCAGAACTGAGAGAGGAAACGGTAGAGGTGCTCCTTTCCACGTCAAGCTTGTTGCAGCTTACATCAGTCACAAATGCTTGTTGCGCTTTCTTAAAGAAGCAGCTGGATCCTTGTAACTGTCTGGGAATAGCTTTGTTTGCTGAACAGCAGTCCTGTTTGGATTTACACAAAAGTGCTTTAAAATATACATACCAAAACTTCATGCAGGTTCTTAACATTTTATTTTAGCAAATTATTATTTATTAAACAAACTTCATTGTTTAACTGCATCACAGTTTTCATTGAAATAAACAATAACCAACATTTCCCAGGACACAAAACAAAATAACATAACTAGATAATTCTGTTTAATTTATGTTTAGGTGGTGAAACATCAAGAATTTCTAGCACTGCAAGCTGACCAATTGGCAAACTTGTTGAAATCTGATGATCTCAATGTAGTTACTGAAGAAAATGTATTTGAAAGCCTTATGACATGGGTCCAACATGACAGTCCAAACAGAGAAAGCCATTTGCCAACATTGCTGAAGTTAATCAAACTGCCTCTTCTTTCATCTGAGGTAAAACATTATGATAATCACTCTGATTCTCAGCATATTCTTATTCTGCCCTCAATTAATCAGTACAGACATCACTGTCACATTATACCTCCAAGGTTTTTTTCAGTACTTAATTGATAAGGTGGAACTAGCCTGTGGTAATGTGCCAGAATGCCAACCCTTAATCATGGAAGCTGTGAAGTGGCATCTTTTGCCTGAAAGACGATCTCTACTGTTCTCGCATCGTACGAGACCGCGCACATCGACTATTGGACGTTTGTTAGCTATTGGCGGCATGGATGGATATAAGGTCAAAATATTTAATTCTAAACAAAAGTTTACATAAATAATATCAAGACACAGATTTTTAAATTTTTAATTTTTAGGGTGCCAGTAATATGGAAATGTATGATCCCCGAACTAATACTTGGACCCCATTTATGCGCATGGGCGCTAGGAGATTACAGTTTGGCGTAGCAGTGATGCAGAATAAACTTGTAGTAGTTGGTGGCAGAGATGGACTCAAAACTTTAAATACGGTACAGTATTTAATGTTATATACAATAGTTACACAGAACTCATTGCATCTTACTTACCTACGAGCATAATCTATTATAAGATCGCCACCATATATCGTCATAAAATATCATATATATAATCATAAATCGTTAATAATTTACAATTGTCGCTTTGATATACCTACGCAGTTTGTTGCTTTCACCCATCAGACTGTTTTCCTGCTCATTGGCTTACTTCTCCGTGTTACCGCCCGTGTACATCTCGCCCCTTTGCACCTTTAATTATGAAAAAATATTTTAATTATGTAGGTGGAATGTTTTGACCTGACTTCTCTGAGCTGGAGTGTGCTGGCCCCAATGAATACTCATCGACATGGACTGGGTGTCGCCGTCTTAGGCGACGGACCGAACTCTCCTGTATATGCAGTCGGCGGCCACGACGGTTGGATCTACTTGAATTCTGTGGAGAGGTAACCTGAATATTTTATACTCGGAGTTTGTTGATAAAGGAGTGAAATATATGCGAGGAGACTCGAATACCACAAGTGCCGTGTGCGTTATCTATTTTTAGGTCTCATGTATTATATTATGGTGACACCACAACAGTGACTCACCATACGAGTAGACAGAGCAGACAGCTTACACTTTGTGTGTATGTAGGTAATAGATGTGAGCAACCGCACCAATGTTCAGGAAGATTTCCCTGTTCATCAGTGTGGCTATTTTTACTTGACACTCACGAACGAATGGATTGATTAGATTTGATTTAATTGTTTGGTGATACTACGTGATCGTACAGATGGGACGCGTGCTCCCGCACGTGGACCATCGTGTCGCCGATGGCGGGCGCACGCAGCACGTGCGGCGTGGCGGCGCTGCGCGGGCGCCTTTACGCCGTGGGCGGCCGCGACGGTGGAGCCTGCCTACGCTCTGTGGAGTGCTACGACCCTGCTACCAACCACTGGACCAACTGTGCGCCCATGACCCGTCGACGTGGCGGCGTTAGTGTAAGTACAACTCTTTTTATGTAGTTTCTGTGTCCCTTTTTAAGTCATGATGGCGGTCTGTAGGTTCCTGTGAATGGTTAATTTTAGATAAAAACTATACTATCCTAGTAGTCAGGTAAGAGTTTTGACGATTTAAGAAGGTCGATGTTGCAACTGAAATGTCCGTCTTCAGGTGTGCGCGGCAGGAGGATTTTTGTACGCTCTGGGTGGTCACGAGGCGCCCGCCAACACCGTGGGCGGCCGCCTGGCATGCGTCGAGCGGTATGACCCCGTCGCGGACTCCTGGATCCTTCTAGCACGACTGTCGTACGGCAGAGATGCCATCGGTTCCTGTCTGCTTGGTGATCGGATCGTTGCCGTTGGTGAGTTCTTATTGCAATAACTACCTCTTATACGTATATACATATATACTTATTCTCTATAATTTATACTGTGTACATATTTCCAAATGTCCTTAAAAAAATATAAAACCCGCAATTAATTACCAACATTCGTCGCCTCAGGTGGATACGACGGCGTTCAATATCTGTGTGTGGTCGAAGTTTACGATTCTGAATCTAACTGCTGGCGTAAACTGGCTCCTTTGAGCACCGGGCGTGCCGGTGCCGCCGTAGTGGCGGTGCCTCCTCCGAAGAACGTCTTTTGATATTACACCGACCAGCGACTACAGACCTACGTGATCATGACGCCGATCGAGACAGCTAATTTTGTCTCGATATTTTCATTTTCGGATGATGATGATAACTACAATTAAATCATCTGATTGTGCTCAGAGTACATACAATTATTGGGATTACGGATTGTGTTACCTATTTAGTAAATGTTTATAACTAATATTCACATCACACACAGGCCCGCTTATGGTGACTATGACGATTCAGTTTCTGAGTCTTTTTAATACAATAGTATCATTCGACTTCAAAACAAAGGTTCTCAATCCGATATATTAAAAATGGGTCTATTGATGTTTTCTGAGACACCTCATTTCCAGTAAATATATTTAGCAAGGGGAAAAGCTTATATCAGTATCGCCGTGCTGATATCGAAAGTCGCAATTTCGAGAATTTTAATTTTACATTAATGTATCTATGTTAGCCCCCATAATTATATTCCATTTTGCAATACAAAATTTAACATGCAATTTGCAAGATAACAAAACAATTACTGGCATTAATTATTGAATTTGTTTACGATTTGAGTAACTTTAACTCATACAGGTAGTAATTAAATCAGTTTACGTATTGTTTTGTGTCACAATATTAAACGACATATTTACGAAAAAGAGTGAATTTTGCTTCTTTTAGGTAAATGTGTAACTTGGCTTAAATCTTTGACTTGCAAGACTGTTCCAAAATGTTTGATTCCAATAACGAATTTAATTTAATTTAATAACGAATTTAATATTTTTCAATGAATTCCTTAATGTGGTGTGAATTGTTATTTTAAGAATACTTAGATCATCCTTATTATGTGCTAGACCACTTTACGTGATATACATTCGAAAACATTGTTTGGATACAATTTAATTGGTAATTGATCTCAATACTAAGACGCAATGCATAAAAATGTTTTGAGTTCTTAGTTTTAGCTAAATTTGTATCACTTAGGAGACTGCTAGTTATTATAATAGTGCCTATGTTTTCTCTATTTACTATATACACGGTGCTCGGTAAACGATGGATATCCCCAACGCAATACAAGAAGAGAAAAAAAATCCAAACTGTTGTTTTATTTTTGAAGAACAGTAATATTCCCGTTTATTTGCAGCATTATCCATTGTATACCGGGCATCCTGTATATTTGATATTATAAATATACAACTATAGTATATTAAAGATTTTTAAATTCCATCTATGTATTATGGATAGTATTAGTTTACTTAAGTTAACCAAATATAGAAAGCCTCTGTATTTACTGATTTAACGTAGGATAGCTTGCTAACATTTGTTTTATTTATAAAAAAATATATATAGAATAAAAAAAAATATAGAAAAATTATTGACCTCTACCTGGTTTACATTTTATTTAAAGGCATAATTAACGCTTTGAAAGTTTCCCGTAAAAAAGCCGATATTGTGTAATCATAACAAATTGGTATTAATTAAAATGTATGTACAAAATTACAAAAAATGCTATAAACCGTAACAAAGTGTAGTTATAAAGCCCATTATTTTTTATTAATTACAGTAAAAGGACATGCGAATTCTATTTTTATAAATTTATACATAATTATTGTTTATTATTTTTATTTTTAATGGTTAATTAAAATATTTTTATAGTAACCGATGTAAAAGTACATGTATTTTCTATTTATAAAGTTTAATTTACTTATAGAAAATTTGTTAAACATACTTTGATCTGAGCAAAGCTCGAATATAGTAAAGAAAAACAAAAAATTGTGTTAAAGTTCTGATAGGTTGGTTGTATTGTTGAACCCAAGTAAAGATTAACCCGATTTCTTCTTATTTTGAACCAAAGCAAAAAAGATCTGAAGAAAGAATGAAGTAAGCACTGCTTTTTCAAAGATCTACCTTAAATACCACTCATATGTTTGGGTTCAAACATACAGCTGCTGTAAGAGCGGATATTTTGTTACAATGTATTATTAGTGTTAGATTACAATGGCGACTGTGACACAAAATATATTGAGTGATAAAAAGTAAACTATGTATATTAAAGATAGAAATTAAATATCGGTCCCCTTTATTCCGTGCGAGAGGCTTTCATATATTTTAATAATTCCTATATCCGCTTGTAACATTGGTATTGTATTTTATACTTATTACTTCAATGGCAAACAGTATTATTTTACATTTATTTTTACTACTTGGTTTCTGTAATATTATAATTGTTGTAGGGGACCATCCTGTGATGTTAGTGCTAGGAAATTGATAGGGTATAGGTATTGAAAGTGTATAAAATATTATATTTAAAGTGGCATTAGTGGCGTCACTAAATTTTAATAACGTGTCACATTTATCTATCAAATCTACTCGCAGCGAATAAATCGCGATTTATTCAAGAACTCACTACTTTCCATTATATGCTAAATAAATTGTCTGCACTGTTGGTAATCGAAGCAGAACGTGCTCCACCGAAGCGCCCGTAGCGGGTACACGTTACACCATACGGGTAAACTCGCGGTAGTTGCATTCTCAGTGAGTATTCGGCTACTCGCTCCGTGTTATCGAGGCTTAACATAATTGGTTGATAGAAGATGATCTTGCATAGGCAAAGTATTGGGTACCCATTTTTAAATAAATTGTCTTTTTTGAGCACATTGCCGCCATGCCGGTCGTAATCCGAAAAAGCGTGAGTTCATAATTTGAATACTGCTTTTAATTTAATTGTAAATAACGAAAAAGGCTCTGAATGTCTACCTATCGCCACTGAGCAACTTTAAATATTTTATTCACCAGAATCTACGAAAGTGGATAGCTAGATAGTTGGGCCTAGATACATGACTTATACCCAACAGTGGGTAAGTAGGAGCTGTGGATAAGCATATGCTTGCATAATTTACATAAGCCTAACAATTAATTTGTCCAACTTACTCATTTTTCTCTCATTAAAATAATATTAATTTGATTTAAGTATTTAAATTACCCTTTACAAGTTTAAGTAATTATCAAATTACTTTAAACTTGTACTTAAAAGTACAGTGTTAATTATCCTGATGATCATCAGGATTCAGTTATATCTAAAGCTAAACTATTAATCAAAAATAATTTCCGCAGCTCCCTTCCAATGTTAGTTTTAGAATTATTGTGGTTTGCAATATCGAAATATGTATGTAACTTTTATAATTTTAGTAGGTAATTAGTGACAAACAAATATGTATTAGACATGTTGCCAAATTCATCAGCTGTCTGAAGTCTTCTCCAGTGATGTATTTGAAATATACTGTGGTAGCCATTAAAAATTTTTTTATTTCCTGTTGGTGTACCTACCTATCACAAGGTCAAAGTCACCAGCCGTCCGTCACACAGCACACCTGTAATGAGGATCCTCTTACAGTTATGGTAGTTACTATAATATGCCCTTTTTTACGCCGTGTCGTGTTCATGAGAACTTATTCCGCTATCTCTAACCCTTTCTGCGCGGCTCTGAACCTTGTACATATATCGTCAGTTATTAGGTTCCTGAAGTCGGATCAGTCAATCAGTGTAAATTAATGATCACCTGCATGACAAATAATTAAACTATGTAGAAGCAGGAAGCCGCTCCTCAATATAATTATAAAATGCAAGTCAGATATATAACAAAACATATATAAAATCCGATTTCACTCATAAATCTTTACGTATCTTCTAAATCAAACTAGAAAAACCGAACTCAAAAACGATATCAATGCGAAAACCTCGATAAGACAAACAACCATACCCCGAACACCAACATTTGGTAGATTTTGACAGCACCACAACAGAATCATATCGAACATACAGTGAAAGAAATTTGAACCACTGCGCAAATCCAGTCATCGATACGTTGGTCGATTCGGGATAAAACACAAAAAGTCTATAACGGACATAGGTAGAAATAATTACCTATGTCCGTTATAGACTTTGAAACCATCCAACCGATGTGCCCCAATCCGGTTTCATCAGAAAGGCAATAATGCGAAGATGGTTTTATACCACTAAAACAATGCATTCTTTTTTTGGCGTAGTAGCACACGCCGGATATTCGCTAGTATTATATTATAAGATAAACTTCAAGACACAATTCTAATAAATTTCATATCCATACAGCATACTAACAAGAAATGATATCCAGAGGCCGGTTATTCCGTCTTCCGGCAAATAGCCGTCCCGTAGCGGATATCCGCTATCCACCCAAATTACTATTTAATGCATCTCTCGTACGAAGTCAGAATAAAAAATGTAAGTACAAGTACATATACAGTTACAAATATTTTTTGTTTATTTATTTATTTAGGTTAGCCTACAATTGTTTACACAGTACATTTGCATTAAATCCAGTACATTTGCATAATTTTGTACAGACACAAAAAATATCTCGTATAATTATTAAGTAAATCTGCTTTACAGATAATAATAACTAGTATTACATTGTTATTCAAATTGAGTAATTGAATAACAATGTTATTGACTCAAGACTATTAACTATTGTGCGTTTGACTCGCGTTTTGATGTGTGATTATGGTTATTTAAAAGCCACTTAATTAAAAATATATATGTATATGCCCGAGAAAGCTTGATTATTTTTCTTGGGTGTGTTCTAAATAAATATTTCAATTTGTTTACATAAATCATTAAAAGCCTTGTCTCTGCAAAGATTGTTTCATAAAATTTTACTTTTCTACCATCTTTTGATGCTTTGTTACATTTAAGCCGCTCTTTAGCCTTTCCTTTTTTTATATTCAATTTTTGCCATTAATTATTATATTATTTAATTCATTATTTTGATATTGTAATGTCGTTTAAACTGAAATGATTTCTTATATATAACCGCTATACATTGTAAATGTGAGTGAGATCTAGGCTGAACACTCTTAATTTCATTAATTCTCACGATAACTGATCCATGCTTGCACTCTGTTGCGACAGGTTAGCTCAAATAGTTATGGCACTTTCTTCAAAAGGCTATTCCACCCTATATTTGTCTCACATAAACCCTTACATCATTACAATCTGTCTGGACTTTAAAATAGACTTTGACCCCTGAGTTTGTTTCGGCGTTTCTTCTCAGGGATAGTCATAGGAAATGCCAACGCCACCTAGTTTAAAAAAGACGTGTAAAAGTGATTGAAAAATCCTAATTGCAAAATAAATAATTTCATTTCATAATTTCATCGAAGATATAATCCTAACTACTATTATAAATGTGAAAAAAAATTGTTTGTTTGTTTATTACCTTTTCACGCCTAAACCACTAAACCGTTCATCATGAAATTTTGCATGTACATTGTCAGGGATACAGAAAAGGACATAAGGTACATTACATTCAGAAAAAAAGGACTGTTCTCGAGGGAAACAACAAAAACTTTCGACGGTCACAATTGCTTTAGGACGCTAGATGGCGCTACGTGTGACCCGAAAAAATGCACGGGTTCGTAATCAATGCGGGTGAAACCGCGAGCGGAAGCTAGTGATAAAAATAGTCTATTTAAAAGTAAAATAATATTTTTAAACAATTGTATGAAATGCTATCTCATGCTATATATCAATATAAATCTCGAGTCGCGCACAGTGATGTTAGACGTACCAATTGGCATACGTACTATTTTTTGGGGTCTTATACCATATACCAATTAATACTGTCCTGGTACGCAAAAATACCAAGTTTTTGACATCGACCATGAATGATATTTTTATTTTTACTATTTTAACGAACAGAATTTCACAGTTGTTATTTATTGTTTACACTAATATGATGTCAGCACTTCAGTTAAGCAATTTACATTAATCTTATCGAAGATAGTGCGAACTGGCCATGGCTCACAGAGGTAAATTTGAAATGTTCGAACAGAGAATGCGTGCTGCTTTTATTTAAAAAAAAAATCGGATGACTGTATGAGTATACCAATTTTTAATTTAAAGTACCAGGTTTTAGCGACATCTGTACCAAGTTCATTGAGCAACTATTTGATATCACTGCCCACTGGTCGCGCGGTCTTTAGCTTTAGTCCAAAGACTACAATAGTATACTGAGCTATACGACTATAGAATACTATATTTACGTAGGTATTGCTATCTTTATATATGATATATGATTATAATAATTATTTTATTGTTCTTGTGGCGCTAAAGCAAGAAAATTTGTTACACATCTTATTAATAATGTAAATTAATGCATCTCAAAGTATAATTGTAACTTATGAATGTTCGTGCAAATAAAATAATACATTACTATTAATAAGAAACAGTAAATACTGTAACAAATTCCTTGTTTTAACTAGAGAAACATCAGGACATCCTAAATAAATAACACATGCGAAACAATTTAAGCAAAACAAAACCAACACGAGCAGAAAACACCCGCGCGGAGCCATTTGCAATTAAGTGATTTAGTGATGCCATTATGAAATTTAATAGCGGTGGTCGTTGCGCAACTTAAACGTTATTGAAACGAGCTATCGTCATAATAACGGTTAGCAGGTTATTTGAAAAACCTGCTAACCTGCTAACATGCTAACGCTAAAGTAGCTAATAGCGGTGGTCGTTGCGCAACTTAAACACGTTATTGAAACGAGCCATAATAACGGTTAGCAGGTTATTTGAAAAACGTGCTAACGTGCTAACATGCTAACGTTAAAGTAGCTAACATCCAAAGAATCCGATACACAGTTGCGTTTCGTTATCCAATGAAATGGAAGTGTGCATCAAAGAAGCCAAAAAAAAAAAAAAAAGCTCATCAAAACTTAGCAACCGACAATTTGAGCATTTTCAGCATCAGTGAAAGCTAAAAAAAAAAAAAAAAGGTCATCAAAACTTCACGGAGCCGTTCATTCATCATGCTATCATATTACGTGTTGCTCATGATATGACAAATAGCGACCAATAGCAGGATAGCGCGTTTTAATAACCGCTATTGATATCCGATAGACAGTTGCGTTTCGTTATCCAAAAAAGATGCTACTGCCCACCGCTAAAATTTAATCATACTTTGAAAAGGCATCGGAATTAATTAACGAATTCTTTATTTTAATGCAACTGAGCATATTCATAAGTTATAATTAATAAATTCTTTTAATTTCTAATGTAACTATTTTAGATTCAATGATTAAAAAAAATATTGACATAATTTCTTTTTGCGTAAATTTCCAGCATAGAAATAATATATTTTAGTATTGCAACACTTAACATTTTCACGAGTTTTCACGATTTTATTTTGGATACCTGACTGCTAGATGGCGCTATTTTGATTTAAAAGGGGGAGAAAAGGGGTTTGTTCTAAGTTGTCATAGCAAGCTATTGTAGGCTTTGCTAATAAGCTAATAAGCACAAATTGCATTAATATTAAATTGTGTTTATTGCTCATTTTGAAAATAAGTGTTACATTATATGCTTTTCGTTTAAACGCCCATCTCTAATAGGTAGTATAGACATGCTTAAAATGACATTATAACACTTGAAACCATAGAAATACTACTTAAAGAATGAGCGTAACTGACGTCACGGCAAGTTAAACAAGGAACGTTTATTACGAAACACATATGAAAGGAGATGCAATCTTTATTTTTTGTCCTTATCTGCGTAGCCGGCATTTTTAGCCACAGGTTGTCAGATTTGACACTTGCGTGGTCAAACAAATATGCTAAAGTTAACACGACATATAAATTTCGCTTAAATTTTAGTTTTCTTTATTAAATAAGTTCATAAAAAGTAGCAAGTGTGTCTCCAGAGTGTGTGTGGTGTATGCGCTATGGGATATTGCACTGTTTTAGGCTGCAAAAACTGTAGCATACGAAAAGATGCCGTGCGTACCATTTCACTCTAAGTAGACATAATTCAATTTATTAGAGTTTCAATAACGTCGGAGATATCATTACAGATATCATGGATAGGAACTGACTACTTGTTGTTGAATATACTGTGAAATTAATGCGTCATTTTGCTTATTGTTTGTAACCTAACCTAACACGTGAAATATTAAGTGTTGCTACTGTATTCTTTTATTTACCTCACTATCAATTCCAAGTAGTTTATACAAATTGAATATTAAAATTTAGGAATGTGTATTTTACAGGAATTGTACTAGTTTACAGTAGATCTTGAGATGACAAAAAAATAAATTCACGCTACCGGGTGGCAAAATTGCTATTTATAAATAACCAATACGTAATTTTCATAAACCGTTAAGGGACACTAACATCTCAAATTATTTTAGTTTACAAATAAAAACCAAAAAACCAGAATGTGCTAACTGAGTTTCCTTAGCCCGCCTACCTTTATGTAAATAAAACCTGAAATATATGAATCACTGTCAGTTAAATATTATGAATCTTAAACATTAATTAAATTTATACATATTTACCTGACAATAAAAGAAAATTTATTTAATATAAATAATAATGTTAATTATAATAAATACATTCTCATTATTATATAAAACAATCAGGGTAAAAATAAATTTACGTTCAAAATAAGGGACATTGATTTTCCTGGCAACACCTATTGTCCGAGCGAGAGAGAAGGCTAAAGGACACCGATAACCAAAGCCTTAATAAATTAAAAAAAAAAAAATAGCGAGAGAGAGTATAGTGGTTACGGTACGGTGACTACTTATCTAGGTATAGGTAGTTAATCTATGCTTGAAACATTTTTTTGTATGTATTTAATAGAATAGCAATACAGTATTATTTATTTTCACATGACAACATTGCGTTCGGTTTCTTTCTGTCAGTGTTGCCGTAAGTACGGCAATACCGTACTCTATAATACGGCAATCCGTCAATTGAGTAAAAAACTTTTTAAGTCGGTAAAATCAAGAGATGAAACGTTCATTTGTTTTTACCTTAAAAAAAATTAAACTGAGCCCATAGTATCATATTTTTACTTCTTGTCTTGCAACTAGATAACATAACAAATATATAACATAGCATCACGCCTGTATTCCCCGAAGGGTTAGGCACAGGTGTACCATTGCACACCCACATTTTGCCGATGCCGTTATTGAGTCCCATGTAATAGGGGCAAGCTTATTGCCGTCTACCATGCACAGTTCCAGACTCTGTGATGCTACTGAGAATTTCCATGGAAAAACCCAATACCACTTTGTCTGACCCAGGAATCGAACCCCAGGACCTTACGCTCAACAATTAATTGCGCTGGCGACCACTACACTAATGAAGCAGTCAGACTGCTTCAACTAGATAAACTGTACTTTTTGCGTTAATCATAAATATTTATTGTTTTACCCGCATTTATCGTCCTTAGAATGAATCGAGGTGGGAAATCCCTCCAGCCCAATTCTTTCACATTTGATGGAACAAGAAGAGTAAAGCTACTCTACTCAGTACACAAGAGAGTAAGTCAGTACACGTAATTAAATTTCTTTTCTTTTTTTTTGTAAATGTACGACAATTTATTTTAGAATACGGCAATTTTTACCCTGGAGTACGGTATCCCCAAATCTAGGCAGCGGCAACACTGCTTTCTGTTCCATTCTTTCGTGCGTTGAATTGAGTGGTTTCTCTACGCCGGATTTCAGATCACGAGGAAATCGAGATAAGTTCTTTGTGTTGAAAGTGCTTCATATTTTATAAAAGCATGGCACTACACGTACCCAAAGCTCCGGGGGTCCCCCAAATGTTAAAAGAAGGAGCACGGGTAAGTTTAACAATACATAACCAACAATTTTTGTAACCATTTCGAGCACTTCATATGTTTTTAAATCTTCTAATAACTTCATCTCTTTTCACACTACACGCCTAATTATGATAAAAACTTATAGTTAGCAATAAAAATCAATTAATTTGTTGAACTTCGTAAAGAATTGCAATATTTTTATCATCTCTATCATATTCTAGATTCTAGAATATTGCAACCAATGCTGCAAGATGTTCTAGATTCTAGCAGCATTGGTTGCTTGGTTCTGTATATACATAATAATTTCTCTGACTATATGTATGTATTCCATTCTAGTTAGCATATGTCTAGACAAGACTAGATGATATCATCTCATCCATAGAATCCACTCTTGTATGAGTAATAAAAAAATAAGTCAGGATGAACTTTTGAACTTGATATTTCAGTGCCTGAAACTGGTTTTCATGAAATAAAGATCCATTTGAACAAATAAATAGTAGAGACTCAATCAACCAGACAAATAGTTGTCGTAAATTCAGATAATCGAAAATCCAGATAATTGAATGTATGAAAAAAAACGATTTTTGTACATAAAAATCAATGTTTATTAAAAGATTAGAGATATATTTTCGTATGTATGATGTACCTACACATTGCAACCTTAATCATGAAATAAAATATGTACATAATGTACATAGTTTAATTTTATTTAAAATATTTGGTAATTGTCTTTTGGTGTAAATAATTTGATCCTCTTTATTGCTACTACATCACTAATTCGTTTAAGTTGTAATAAATTCAAAGTATCATACTCTGTTTGTTTTCCGAATCATTTGAGAGCTGTATCCAGGTCCTGAAATGCTTCTGTATGAGATGGTCCCACATCATTTTCCGCAAAAACAAATGTGACATGACACAGCAGCATAATTATTGGTAAACATCTAACTAAAACAATAATTAAGTGCATGGAGCAGAAAGCCTGCAGGTCGCGGATGGGTGGTGCCAGTTTCGAAATGTCCATGCACACACAAATTTTACTATGCTCAAAAATTATTTATCACATTTGGCAATCCGTATAAGTGAGATCCGGATAAATGAGTTTTTACTAGACTATATTAATTACAGATGTTCTCTGGTCTGGAGGAAGCTGTTTACCGAAATATAAATGCATGCAAACAATTTGCCCAAAGTGTGCGTTCAGCATATGGCCCTAATGGAATGAACAAAATGATTATAAACCACATTGATAAGCAGTTTGTAACCAGTGATGCTGGAACTATCATCAGAGAACTTGATGTGGAACATCCGGCTGCTAAATTAATGGTGTTGGCCAGTCAGATGCAAGATTCTGAAGTTGGTGATGGTACTAACTTTGTAATAGTTTTTTCTGGGGCTCTATTGGAAGCTGCTGATGAATTGCTACGTTTAGGTGTTACACCTAGCGAAATTGCTGATGGATATGAAAAAGCCCTTGAAAAATGTCTGGAAATTCTGCCTGGACTTGTTTGTGAAGAAATAAAAGATTGCAAAAATGTTGAAGCAGTAATAAGAGGAATCTCTCCTTCAATCATGTCTAAACAGTATGGTTATGAAGATTTCATTGCTAGCCTAGTGGCAAAAGCATGTGTTGCTATTCTTCCTGAAAAATCCACATTTAATGTTGACAATGTGAGAATATGCAAGGTATGATATATTTCAAAATAATTTTATTAGCTTTATTGTTTCAGTGAAACCTTTATTTCTTAACATTCCCTGGCTAATAACCAGACACAATAGTTAAACAATGGCTATGATCATATTATGTGATTCACTGCACATGGAAAGGGTAAAAAAGGGAATGAGAAAAATACCAACTCATTACAAGTACATATATATTTTTTGTTTCAGATTCTTGGATCAGGGCTTCTACAATCTGAAGTACTTTCTGGCATGGTATTTAAGAGGGAAGTTGAAGGAGATGTAACTTCTGCTACAAAAGCCAAAGTTGCTGTGTTCTCATGCCCTGTGGATATCACCCAGACAGAAACCAAAGGCACAGTACTGATCAAATCTGCTGATGAACTTCTAAACTTCAGTAGGGGAGAAGAGTCCCTCCTTGAGAAGCAAATCAAAGAAATTGCTAATGCTGGGGTTAAAGTTATTGTTGCTGGTGCCAAATTTGGTGATATGGCTCTGCATTTCTTGAATAAATATGGTGTGATGGCTGTTCGTCTGAATTCTAAATTTGACATTCGTCGTCTCGCCAGAACTGTCAATGCTACTGTAAGTTAGAAATACTATTATTTATTTAATCTAAATATGTACAACTTTAACAGTATAAAACTGTGTATCAAAGTATTATTCCACATTGATGTCAACCCACAACATGCCCAGAAGATTTGTCATATTTATAAATGAGCTCATGTTTTACAAACTTGAAGTAGGCTGTAATAACTATATTACTTCTGCCTTTTGTCTCTTTGCATTTACAAATGGCAAGTGTGGTGGATTATAATCTTTATTATGTTTAACTTAAAACTATAAATCTAGACTGTGTTTTAAAAAACACATGTGAACATTTTTTTTTTTTTCGAATTTGCTTTACTTTTCCGGATAAAAAAAAACTTGCCAGAGGAAATTTTTAAACAACATAGTTCCATTATTGTTTTAGGTGTTGCCGAGACTTTTAACGCCAACTGCTGAAGAGCTTGGTTACTGTGACGCAGTTGGAGTAGAAGAACTTGGCGACACACGTGTCGTTTACTTCCGCATGGAAAGTGCGGAATCTCGCATTTCCACAGTTGTTATTAGGGGCTCCACTGATAACTACATGGATGACATTGAAAGAGCTATTGATGATGGTGTCAACACATTCAAAGGAATTGCAAGGGATGGAAGGTAAATTATTATGATGATTGTTAGACTAAAATCCTACAGATATCTTATCTCAGATATCTCATTTATCAAATAAAGTCAAAAATACAGAAACTTCGTCGACCTATTGCAATGCAACATTGCTGTTTCTATTATCTTAGTACTTTGTTTATGAATTATAAGATTGTATATGAGAACTCAGACACCCCTAATACCAAAAGAAATATGTATGTCACAATATCTGATGATACGCTCACTGTACTCTTGTGTGCAATGCTCCATGAAAACAGTAAATAAATAATTTATGAATTTTCAGGTTTGTACCTGGTGCTGGTGCCACAGAAATAGAATTGGCGCAACAACTTCTTCAGTATGCTGACACACTACCAGGCTTAGAACAGTATGCCGTAAGGAAGTTTGCAGTTGCCCTGGAGAGTATCCCTCGTGCCTTAGCAGACAATTCCGGCGCGAATGCTACTGAAGTGGTTAACAATATTTATAAAGCTCACAAGGTAATTACATCGTGTTGTCATTGATATAGATAAATTCATTTTCAAATATAAATTGACTAACCTAATATATATCATAGTTGTCAAAACAATATCCAAATCCAAACTAATATTATAAATGCGAAAGTAACTCTGTCTGTCTGTCTGTTACGCTTTCACGCCTAAACCGCTGATCCAATTTTGATGAATTTTGGTATAGGGGTCCCATCTATCTCTATGGGGCCGTTCAAGTATTACGTAAGCACCATAGGGGGACGGGGGGGTCTTTGCTTTGCTTATTTTTGATGACATGGGGGGTGGGGTGGGGGGATCTAGATGGTGATTACGTAAGCAGTAGTTATTTATTTCTTTACACATTGTCTATGTTTGAAAACGAAACGCATTTTCGGCGATTCCCACAAATAATGGAAACGTTTAGGTACTCGCTTAGAACCGAGTAGGGGAATTACCGCACGTTATTCACTTGTCTAAATTTCTTCCGACGATTTGACCTATTGTAAGCAAAACAATGCAAGTTAATGTTTGTGTTACCGCTGATCCATTTTCGGCAAAGTTGAATTGTTTAATGGCACGATGTTGAATGGCTCGATGAAAACTTCGTAGACATTCCAAAATCGGATGAAAGTGAGCAGACACACAACATTGAGCAGCAAATTTGGGTGTCATGGACTGAAGACTGTTAATTGGAATTAATATGTATACCAAAAATTTTAAAAGAAGTTTTTTTGTTCGTAATAATACTTAAGATTATAATATTTCTACCTTGCTTTGTTGAATACCATGTCAATAAAGTTTATTTAAATTAATATTATGTGCGTTCAAGTCCCCTATTTATCTATTTTCTTATTTCTAGAATTATAACTGCTGTTCATGAATCAATAAAAAAACAATACATTAAAAGAAAAATGCACATAACGATGTTTACGTAAGCATGGGGGGGGGGTAAGAGCTTTGCTTACTTTTGCAAAGGGGGATGGGGGGGGGGGGGAAATAATTGTAATAAATCTGCTTACGTAATACTTGAACGGCCCCATAGAGATAGATGGGACCTTGAAGAACGCTACTTTTTGTCGCGAAAATAAAACCTGAACGTGGTGAAATAATTTCTCATCAAGTTAGGGATATAAAAATTCATTATACCTATATTTTTGGTAAGAAATAAAGAATGTTTCTGTGTTTTTGACCAATTAAGGTAAAATAGGGGTTGATTTCATTTTTTAAATTACTTTTCTACCTTTGTATACCTATACATCTATAGCCTATATATACTAACCGCTGACAGATTTTAGTAGAACGAAAGCTTGCATCATATTATATCCATATATTGAGATAATTTCTGGTGTAGGACTGCGAAGGTGTCATAGATCAAAATACTCCTGTCTTTCATCCATCAAACCTACAAACTTGAATTTAAGAACAAATATTCCATACATTCACAAGAATCCACATATACTGGAAAATTGTTTAGTTTTCAAAATGTATTTAACAGGGGTTGGAAAATCATTGTTGTCAAACCAATATCTGCTATGTGCAATTTTTGGAGATTTCGACATTTTGAACCAAATTTTCGTATAAAAAGACTCGTACTAGACATGTGTAAGTAATGCTAGTAATATCACTCAAGTAATATCACTCGGTGCCGTGATGCAACATCAGATATTACGCATGGAAAACCAACATCACAGTATCACGTGTACCATTAGACGTAATTCGCTCGAGCGGCCGAACTAAATACGAACATTACCGAGCGAGATCAAGATTGAGTAATTCGGTGTGCGTGCGACTTGCCGCCGCGACGATGGCAACGAGGCACGCCGACCGCAACATTGAACGAGTTACACAATCGCTAATAATAATTTTAGAACGTATGATTATAATAATTAGGTTCAATTTCCTTTTAATCGACTAGTTTTTCGTTTCACCTATGACATGACTTCTTATTGATTTGATGAATTTTGTTTACTTACCTATGTATATTTTTTATGCGGATTGCGTGCGGCCGGCAGATGGCGCTAAATAATCGTGTCTTAATAAATCATGGTTTCGGTTTGTTACATTTGTCTAAAGTGCAAGAAAAAAATTATGTATAGATTTTATAAACTCATTTAAATGTGAATAATAATAAATAGTAATTGTATAATAATTATAATTATAATAATTAAATACTAAAGAAAACATAAAATATAATTTATTGTATAATTAAATTTAAATAGTGTACTTAGGTATAAATAATGCAATAACTTACTAATAAACATACAATAAAGCAGAAAAAATTACAAGTAATATGATAACAATATTATTAGACATTACCTACCTATTTTACAAAATACCACGCGACGCGAACCGCGATCGTACCAACTAGCCACAAGTAATGTTTCAAGTGATAGTGATATTACCGAGTGATATTACTTTGAGGGAAATGTGATGTAATATTACATTACACTTTGATGTGATGTTTTGCGCATGTCTAACTCGTACGCATAAAAGGGTGAAGAGTGATCGCAAAAAAAAAAATTCTATTTGCATCAGCCAGAATATTGTCAAGTAAATGTGTGAATGTGACAAAATGTCGAAATCTCCAAAAAGTGCACATAGCAGATATTGGTTTGACAACAATGATATATAAATTAAAAACACTCTAGAAACGTATAAAGCATTATTGGTTGTTAAGTAACAGCAACTAGTGTTTTTTTAGTACCTTTAAGGTACATAAGTACCTAACATTTCGCTAGCTTAGATTTAGCTGGCGTTTCTTTACTGATTGTTACTGCTGTATAGTTAGAAATCATTAAATTCAGATGTCATTAGGCTATTGACTAAAATAACTATGTGCATATTGATTACCGAGTCCTCAGTGCAAGTTCATCCTAACTTAACACAATACTGATTTGTCGCCAAAATTGCCCGTACAACAAACACCGATTCGTCACCCATAAAAATGAAATAATTTATATTAAATATTTATACCTATCCCAATTTGTCACCATCGTAGACATCGTAGTTTGTTACATGGTACAGTTAACACAAAAGTTCTTAATATGATAAATATAATATGGGGGATAATTTTGTAAGTTTCTATGACTGAAATAAGAAAATAAAATACACATAACATCACAAATTATACCTATATATTGACAGATATATTGATCACGATTATTGAACCTCTTAAATGAATTTAAACATACATAACTTACAGACAAAAAAAATAAAATAACAAGGTACTCAACATCATCCTTTTCCCTACTATGTTTGGGTCGGCTCCCAGTACAACCAGATGTGGCTGACTACCAGTATCTTACATGGAGCGAGTGCCGTGTAGCCTACCCCAATATAGTTACTGGAAGACACTGGTTGTTAATGACCCTAAAGTTAGAACGGTTGTCAGACTCTGATGACACCCATAATTACTGTCATAGATGTTCGTATGACAACTGGGACCAACTTCTTAACATGATGTGTGAAGACTGACTACATCAACCGCTGCTAAACCTCGCAGATTGATAGCCACAAGCCTATTATTAATAATGTCCTCCTGACCGATTTCGGTCACGGCGGCCAATCTCACCGGAGATCAGCCAACTACGCAGGAGATATTATAGAGCACAAGTGTGTGCGCAAACACAGGTGCTCTCTCTATTCCTTCACTCTCATAGTCCGATGGGACGGCAATCCGACACGACCGGAGAGAGATCAGGCGCAGGACCAACGGCTTTACGTGATTTCCGAGGCACGGTGTGTATTCACATACACAAAGACCCAGACCCGAAACAACTATCTGTAGATCGTACAAATATTTGTTCCGTGCGGGAATCGAACCCGCGACACGTAGCTCAGCAGTCGATCTCTCAACCACTGCGCCAACCGTGCCGCCTATTATTATATAAATGATGATTGCAGGTTTTCTTTTTGACTGTACTTTTACCCAAATAATGTACCAGTGATGAGTTGGGATAGGCTGATAAAAATATTTTGAATGGTGACAAACTGGGGTTATGTTTTTTTATGATAACAATTTAGTATCGTGACAAGTTGGGATGAATTTCTTAGTGCTGCACATGCACATACTGCATATGGCAGGAATACGAAACAAAAAAGTAGCCTACTTTATCTTTTGCGTTTTGCATATAAAAATTTGTGGTAGATTTCTACAGTTTATTATTATAAAATAATAATTACTTCATTTCAGGAGGGTAACAAAAACGCTGGATATGACATTGAATCCGAAAATAATGGGATTTGTGATGCAAAGGAGAAAAACATATTAGATTTATATGTTTTAAAGAACTGGGGACTCAAATACGCCGTGGGTGCAGCCGCCACTATTCTCAAAGTGGATCAGATCATTATGGCCAAGCGAGCAGGAGGACCAAAACCGAAAGCACCGGCAGGAAGCGATGATGAATCTTAAATTTTACGCATTAAATAGATCATAACTAATATTAACTCACAAGTATTTTAGTTAAGTTCTCCGTTTAAAAAACAGCAAAATAACTGCATTTAATTTTGAAGAAACTTAATTTAATTTATCACAACAAGTAAATTGTATGTGTTGCACACCTTTTTCTTTGCTGTGATTTTTTTGTTTTCATTATGAAAGCAACACAGAAACGCTTTAGTATGATTATATAATTAGCAAATAATTATATGATTATATAATTATTTTCTAAGAATTTGGAAATCCTTTGTTATAACACCATTAACTACATAATAAATAATTAACAAAAACCGTATTTTAACTTACCCATAAAATGATATAAAATAATTATGTCACCACGTAATTTTATAAGGTAGACAGGTGAATTTTTCACGTGACAGTGAATGGCCAAATCCGAAATCCTAACTTATTATTATAAATGCGAAAGTAAGTTTGTTTGTTACGTTTTCACGCCCAAACCACTGAACCGATCATACTAAAATTTTGCATATACGTTGTCAGGTGTACAGAAATGGATATAGGGTAGGTACCTTTCATCCCGAAAAAAACTACTGTTCTCGAGGAAAACAACAATAACGTTCTTATGATAATAGATGGCGCCACGTCTTTCGCTAGCAGCATAGATTAACTTTATATTTTAAAAAACGCATATCGAAATATTGCCACGTGAACAACTGTTTCTTCCCGCATCTGTCAAGCCATGACTTGAGAGTCATATAACACAAAAGATATTGCCCTATACAAGCAAGTTCGTCACCAATGATAGGAACAATGGTGTGGGGCGCCATAACGCCATTTACATTCAGAAGTTCAATAGCCATACTACCACTTAAATTTTTTAAATAACATCTTAACTACAGATTATTTACCAGTAATCTTGAACGAAATAATTCTATGAAAATAACAAAGAATAAAAACTTAACAATTATTTAAGCAACCAACGAATGAATGAAAATAATTTGGGTGATGTAATTATGTGATTAATGTTTAGCAATTCAACCAAAGCTCGAAAGATGGCGCCAGCATACAATTATCTGTATAACAATAATTAATTCGTCATATATTATAATCATACACTAAGTCGCATAACGAAACAGCGGTGAGGTAAATAAAAGAATACACTAGCAACACTAATGTTTCAGGTGTTAAGTTATGTTACAAACAATATGTAAATAACACATAAATTTCACAGTATATTCAACGACGAGTAGTACCCATGATATCTGTAATGATATCTCCGACGTCATTGAAACTCAAATAAATTGAAATCAGTCTACTTACATGTTAAAATTATACGCGATACACGATATACGATTTTTTCGTGTACTACGGTTTTTGCAGCCTAAAACACTGCAATATCCCATTAGTGCACACACCCACACACTCTGGACACTTGCTACTTTATATGAACTTATTTAATAAAGAAAACTAAAATTTAAGCGAAATTTATATCTCGTGTTAACTTTAGGATATTTGTTTGACCACGCAAGTGTCAAATTTGACAATTTGTGGCTAAAAATACCGGACACGCAGATAAGGACAAAAAATAAAGGTTGCATCTCCTTCTTTCATATGTGTTTCGTAATAAACGTTCCTTGTTTAACTCGACGTGACGTCAGTTACGCTCTTTCTATAGGTAGTATTTCTATGGCTAGCAGAGTACAACCCGAATTGATTGTCAAATTCTAAATTAACGCGGGCAAAAGCTAGTTATAAAAATAATAACGAAAAATGCTGAGTCTCGAACCCGATTTTTATGAAAACTAGAACTGTATCAAGGGATTTTTGAAAAAGCAGTATTCCTAGCCAACAATTGAACCCGTTGATTTTGGAAAAAGAGACACGGTGTATTATTACGCCCTCTGATAGTGTCGCTATAATAAGGATCAAATTCTGGAAAGTATTAATATAGGTAAGATAAAGGAAAGAGTTCATTTTTAACAAAATACCATTTTATTTTTCTTACGTTACCTACATATTAAACCTTATATGATTATTGGTTCAAAATAATGGCCATTGTTTTTAACACATAGCTGGATTCGACGTCTCAAGGATTGTACTTCATTCAGGGTGCGCTGCGGATGTATGTTGAAACAAAATATAATTGAGCAGAATTTCAAACAAGGTACGAATCAATGACATTACTCGAAAATATTAATCAGTTTATTAAATTCAACGTTTTCCTTTAGTGATAATTTCCCTACAGACAAACCCAATAACACTGCCCGGCCCAGACATTGAATCCAGGATCTCACGCTCAGCAGTCGCGCTTACTAGACCAATGTGACAACATTCAATTCAGTATAGTAAAAAATCCGTAAATTAAATTTCACAATGATACACTGCCTAGACTGAAGATTATAATCAGCCTTGGTGGAGAAGGCTTATTTATTTCATGCCTATGTAAACGCCTCAGAACAATAACCGAGTGTTCTGAGGTAAACGCAATAGTTGTAGAACTATTTTAGTTTTATTTTATTTTACCTCTTATTCCTTCAACTTTGATTTCGAGATTGGCAACATTTCCTATTGATTGTCGTTTGTTTTAGATTCTTTTCAGTTGACTATATTAATAAATGAGAAAAGTAATAGTAAATATTAAAATGTGGCATTATTTCTGAATACACATAATTATTAAACAAATATTTTTCAAATTCAAATTGGGTAATAGAAGTTTTGATTTAATATCTATTAGGAACAGCGCAATTTAAAGTATTTACTGCCTAAGCTGAGAACAAACTACTTTAAAAACCCAATAGACAAGTAGGAAATGTATGGTTGTCAAACTGCAGCTCTTTACGGCGTTTCGCAATTCTGATTATTCTGAACTGGACTTATTTTTATTGATATTCTTTCAGCATTTGATTTCCTTGTTAGAAATATTCAAATATGTCTTCTTATAAAGTAAGTGCACTATCGTGAGCCTATTAGTTCATGCCGTTTTTTAATAAACAAACCAGATATTTATTTCTAAATATTTAGACAATTACATATTCACGATATTTATTGTTATTGTGCTAATTGATTTCCTGTAGGTATACGGAAAACTTATGATCCAAAAATAATAAATGTTATGTTAAAAATTTACAGCCCATTGATTCTAAAAGAGAGGAATTTAGAAGATACCTTGAGCGAGCCGGTGTCATGGATGCTCTAACAAAAGTTCTTGTAAGCTTATATGAAGAGCCAGACAAGCCAGAAGACGCCCTAGAATATGTTCGAAAACATTTGGGCACTGATGGCGGTGATGATGAATTGGAGGCTGCAAGGGCTCGGATTGCGGAACTAGAAGCCGAAAATGCGCTGCTCAAAGGAGAAACTGCTCCAACGGAAGGATAAAGTTTTGCTCATAATTATTATTACTTACCTACATACATAATGAATACATGTTCAATTTAAAGATCTCCCAATAATAATGATCTCAAATAAAAATATTCTTGTTAATTCTAGAGAAATATAACTTAGTGTTATGATTACTGTGAGAGTATTATTTTTGTTATAAGTATATTTAATTTGGCTGTGCAAGAAGCACAATTAAATTTTCTGTTCCAATTATAAATAACTTGGTTTTATTTGTGAAAATATTTCAACCCAGTTCTGGATTAGGCCTCAGATTTACTTTTTGTTTTTGTTTCGACGGCACGGTTGGCGCAGTGTGTTGAGAGATTGACTGCTGCGCTAGGTGTCGCGGTTTCGATTCCCGCACGGAACAAATATTTGTATGATCTACAGATAGTTGTTTCGGGTCTGGTTGTGTGTGTATGTGACATGTATGTTTGTAAACTGTACCCACGACACAGGAGAAATCCTAGTGTGGGGCAATGTTTTTAAAAAAAAACAAAACCAAAAAAAGGTACCCAAAATGAATATTGTGTTCCAGTAATAAAACAAACATTTCTAGGGTGTAATTTATTGATTTAAATATTATAGGTATCCATTTCTAAGATTTACAGTACAAGTGTTCCATGATTTAGACAGCAAGACTAATAAGTTCAGTGTACTTCTTCACTTTACTGGCAACACTCATGTCCACATACTTATCACCGATGGAAACAACCATGCCTCCAATTAATGAAGGATCAACTTTGGCTGTGAGCTGAAGATTTTCATTGGCCTTCAGGAATTTCTGAAATAGAAAGAGAAAATTTAGATCTTTTAGTCATGTTCACTAACAGCACAGAATTGGTTTAACCTGTTGTTATTCTTGGAAGAGCAGTGTAACAACTAATTGGGAAATCTCATAAATAGCCTAGAAAACTCTGCTTTGACAAGGAAGGCTATGGGCCTTTTCTCCACCAATGGGAAAGTTTACATTGGTAAAAAAACATATTTGGGTTTGGTATATATAGCTGCTCATAGGTTTTTATGTATGTTTAGTCATACAGTTATTTTAGTACTGGTAAATAAAAAATATAATTAATCTAATACATTCTTTAAGTTCTCACATTTCAAATATTGTAAATATCAGAAAATATTAAATTTACAGAATTATATTTTATTTTTCTTGACATAATATCATATTTAATTACAAATGTAAATGATGTTCTTACCTAGATATCTAAAGAAACTAGCCTGTTTTTTTTTATTTATCAACAATAAAATATTTTGCTATATAAGTACCTTGAGGGCAGCTTCCAAGTTCTGCTTCTGGGCAGGGTCAAGAGGCTTCGCCGTAACCACCTCACATGTAACCTCTCCACGGTGGGCAGACATCATGATCTTGAATGCATTAATGACAGCTTCCAACTTGTTTAAACGGCCATTTTCAGCCATAAGACCAAGCAAGTTGCTTGTTGTGGCAGACAACTTGATCTAAAATATTGTACATTAGACAATCAACCTACACCTTTACCAGCAAGGTAGCTAATTTTATCTTATTCATCACTGCAATAATATCCATACATATATTAATTCAATCATCTGGGTACTTAAATGTTTGAAATATTCTATCCAACATACTGAATAAACAAAATGGAAGTATACATACAAACTACAAGGCTAAAAAAATGTTTTATTTGATTACTGCCCTTTCTCTGAGACCTTGATACCGAGCTGTAATTCGAACAACAGCTTTACACATGAATCCAAGTCCATCAAGATGAAATTTAACAGTCATCCACCATACAAATAAATCAATTTTTTCTTAGTTGTAAAATTAATATTTACTATTACAAGTACCTCTGACTATAATCTTTTCATATATTGAATAGGTCTGTATTTCAAAGGCAGAACATCTTGTTGATATAATCTGTAAAAATTAGACTTGAAAGTCCACTATAAATTTTATTAAAATTTACCTTTGCAAATTAATGAAGTGAATTTTAAAAATACATATCCTAATAGTAAATTGTTACTTATTTAAAAGATCATAGAATTTTAAGGAATTAATCTTTATATAATATGAGACAAGTTAACTGTAGCTGCATTGAAGATATTAGTTTTTTTTTTTAATACTTGCTATAAATATAAAGCTTCATATTAATAATCAGCAGATAATTAGACTTACTTGGGAAGCAACATGTTTAAGAGCTTCCGCCTTAAGCTGCCTCTTAATTGTCGGGTTCACAATGAACTCTTTGAGTTTGGGATCACTCTTGATTGATCGTTGGAAGTTACGTAGTTCCTTTTCGACAGCATCCAGACTCTTACTTTTGGAGGCTGCAGAGTAAAGAGCTGACGCATATCTCCCTTCCAAACCAAATACTTGTACAGGAGCTTTAACAAGCTGACCAACGGCTGTCGACGTGCTCAAGGAACGAACCTACAAATATTACGTAACTTTAAATCGTCAAATTCACATGAGAAAATAGAATAAAATTAATTATAATAAACATTCACCAGCATATTTCCCTTTGTAAACGACATGGTGATCAAGTCAAAGTGAGTTGAAGTGTAATACTTTTTATAAATGTGAAGGACAGCAAGTTTCGATCGGTCAATTCATCAGGAGAGGAACCCGCACGTACCTGTCAGTGTCAAAACTCAACCTTAGCGGGCGAATTTTGACATATCCCTAATGGGTCGCCAGTGGCGAAATACATGTAATTCACTTGTTCCACGGAATGGTGACGTGTGAGGTGCGCGCTCAGAAAAAGGAAACATGGAAATTCCATACCTACGAAAAAAACGTGTATACCTACGCGACAAAACGTATATATCAACTATGTGGCAATGTAAAATCCATAGAAATACTACTTAAAGAATGAGCGTAACTGACGTCACGGCAAGTTAAACAAGGAACGTTTATTATGAAACACATATGAAAGGAGATGCAATCTTTATTTTTTGTCCTTATCTGCGTAGCCGGCATTTTTAGCCACAGATTGTCAGATTTGACACTTGCGTGGTCAAACAAATTGCTAAAGTTAACACGACATATAAATTTCGCTTAAATTTTAGTTTTCTTTATTAAATAAGTTCATAAAAAGTAGCAAGTGTGTCTCCAGAGTGTGTGTGGTGTATGCGCTATGGGATATTGCACTGTTTTAGGCTGCAAAAACTGTAGCATACGAAAAGATGCCGTGCGTACCATTTCACTCTAAGTAGACATAATTCAATTTATTAGAGTTTCAATAACGTCGGAGATATCATTACAGATATCATGGATAGGAACTGACTACTTGTTGTTGAATATACTGTGAAATTAATGCGTCATTTTGCTTATTGTTTGTAACCTAACCTAACACGTGAAATATTAAGTGTTGCTACTGTATTCTTTTATTTACCTCACTATCAATTCCAAGTAGTTTATACAAATTGAATATTAAAATTTAGGAATGTGTATTTTACAGGAATTGTACTAGTTTACAGTAGATCTTGAGATGACAAAAAAATAAATTCACGCTACCGGGTGGCAAAATTGCTATTTATAAATAACCAATACGTAATTTTCATGAACCGTTAAGGGACACTAACATCTCAAATTATTTTAGTTTACAAATAAAAACCAAAAAACCAGAATGTGCTTACTGAGTTTCCTTAGCCCGCCTACCTTTATGTAAATAAAACCTGAAATATATGAATCACTGTCAGTTAAATATTATGAATCTTAAACATTAATTAAATTTATACACATTTACCTGACAATAAAAGAAAATTTATTTAATATAAATAATAATGTTAATTATAATAAATACATTCTCATTATTAAATAAAACAATCAGGGTAAAAATAAATTTACGTTCAAAATAAGGGACATTGATTTTCCTGGCAACACCTATTGTCCGAGCGAGAGAGACTATAGTGGTTACCTCAGATAGAGGAAAATAGGTAGATAGATTATATTAAGCAAGAGCCGGAGACATATCACTATTTCCTTCGCAACACAAAAAAATGACATATCACAGAAAGTGATAGTGTTAGTGGCTCAGGATATGCGAAACAAACGCAATGTCTCCATTTTGACTATACAATCCTAACTATATTTATACTGATCAATAGCGATGTTCATTTTTAAAGGATTTTTGTCGGTATCGATAAAAATCGTAAAGCCAATACCAAAAGATTAAATGTTCAGAAATGACGTATAATTTCGATTATATTACGTACGTTTCATTCTTCAGATAAATAATAGACACACATGTAGTACTTTCATTGTACTGGTAACTTCGCACTTATTAATAGGGTAGATTGAAAAAACTTCTCTGCTTGCGCTCCGTCCGACCCGCCGCCACGGCGGCGGCGCTCCTCATTCTTTTATTGTGCTCGGCAACAAGCACTCGCTCTTCAAATATATTCAGTGATATTTCGCTAAAGTTATCTTCAAATTACTTTTTCAATATGTCTAAGCGTAGTGCTGACAACTTAATTTATAAAAGAGCAAGATTTGTACGAAATAAAACCCTTTTTTGTTTCGTACAAATCTAAGACTGTTGAAGTTGTGTTGAGTAATTAAATGATTTCTAGAAAAACACTAGTTTTAATCTTATTCATTTAATACTATCTACTTACAAAAATTTTATTCTCTAAACATCTACATGTGTGTCTATTATTTATCTGAAGAATGAAACATACGTAATATAATTGATGATTAAACGAACTTACCTTTAAGTGAAGTTCTATCCCAATTATATGAGTACGTTTCATTCGAAGATAAAGGTCCCTCCCTTCCCAAAGCCCTTAATTTAAAATTTTTGTAAAAGGACTCTAAAGAATGAGGAGCGCCGCCGCCGTGGCGGCAGGTCGGACGGAGCGCAAGCAGAGAAGTTTTTTCAATCTACCCTATTAATAAGTGCGAAGTTGCCAGTACAATGAAAGTACTACATGTGTGTCTATTATTTATCTTCGAATGAAACGTATGCTGCTATTTACTAGTTTTGTTACCATTGATATGAGGTTGACTTATACATGTAGGCTAGTCTTTCATAGAAATGTGAAATAAAACAAGTCAAATATGTTAATCACTTTTTATTTTAACTTAAAGCTCAACTCGACGCATTTTCTGGAAAATTTCACAACCGAAATACAAATGAAAAATGGAAAAGAGCTACCATTTTTAAATTTGAATTAACAACTCTTATTCTGACTGTCACCAGTTTAAAAATGACCAAAATTAATTTTATTTTATATAATCAAGAAAACATCCACTCTAACAAAATATTAAAATTATCGATAAATATTCTGATTCTGATTCACAACACTATAAAGTAGGTGAAATGTCATACATACATACCGAGTCAAACTTTTTAATGTTTTTTGTTAAACTGTTAAGGTTTTATAGTGGTGTATTTTATATACGAGAGTTGTACATCTGCCTCCCTAGATGGCGTTGGGATCGAATTAGATGGCGATATGGTTTCGTTACCGGCGCTATCATAAGGGAGGCCGATGAAGTTTATCATTTGGGTGGACTGCTACGTGGACCTACAGCTTGAAGAGGAACCCTTCCGAAGACTCAAGAGGAAAACAACACCGCCCGGACCGCAAACGCGCACCACTTGTGCCTACGCCGAAGCTCGCTTGCGAACGCCGGCGTAAGCACAGTGGGACCGCCGCCACCGTTGCCGCTCGACGTGTTTTACACGTCGTCGCGGTCGCGGCAGGCCACGCCCCACCGGGATGTCGGCCCGTGGCCCCCCAGGGGACCCGGGCCCCGACCCAAACGGCCCTTATAAGGGCCACCACCACCACCACCACCAGCCGCAGCAACAGCAGCAGCAGCAACAACAGACGCAAGACGCCCCGCGCGGCCGGACATCATCATACCCGGACCTCCGAACGGCAGCACGTCACTCGGCCAGTGACGGTGCGCCTCGTCGACCGCGCGAGACCGACTCTGCGCCCGCGCCCTGCGCCGCCCCGCAGGTAGCGACCCCCGCGTCCGCGAGTGCACCGGCGTCTAGAACGCCCGCGACGGCGGTCCGCCCGCCCGCGTTCCGCCCGGTGCCCATGGAGACCTCGGGACCTCCATCGCGCCGCCCATCAACCGCGCGACCACCCGCGCCCGCGCCTGCCTCCCGCGCCGCCACCCGTGGAGCTCCGCCGACACGCACGTCGACGTCGAGCGCGCCATCAAGTGCCGCCGCGAAAGACAGTGCGCCCGCGACGCGAACGCCCGGCCGATCTGTTGTGCCAAGGCAGATCGCGCTGACATCGCCGCCACCTCCCCGCGGCTCGGCCCCAGCATCGCCGGCTTCAATGTCGGCCTACTCGTCGCTGGCGGGATCGAACTCGTCGATCGCGTCCGCCGCCTCCAGCGCCTGCAGCACGCCCAGAACAACGCTGCCGCGCACAAGACCGTCGCCGGGGCTAGTGAACACTGGATCCCTGCCCAACCTGCAGCTATCACCGATGCAGATGCAGGTAAGTGAAGTGCCCATTACCTTTGACTCGGTGATTATTCTAAATGACCCCCCGCGAGCCGCCCAAAGACGCCAACGCAGCCCCGGCGACGAGGCCGAGGAAGAGGCCAAGCGGCCCTGCGTGGATACGCCGCCCCCACGCGCCTCGTTTGCGCAGGCGGCCCGTACCCCACCTAGGACGCCCACCGGCTCTGCAGCCCCCGCCCGCCCTGCCACCTCCAGCAGCGGCACAAAAACGGGTGCGACCCAAAAGAAGCTTCGCTACCCACCGCTGGTAGTTGAAAAGCTACCGTCCTGGGCGCATCATTTCAAAGCCCTGAAGGCTAAGCTCGGTCGCGCGCCCAACGCCCGACCATACGGGAGTGGAGTTCGCTTCACTCCCCAGTCAGAGGACGAGTACCGCATCACCCAGCGGTACCTCACGGAGCTGGAGAAAGAGGAGAACGTGGTGTGGTTCTCCTACTCCCTGCCAGCGGAAAAGAGTTTAAAGGTGGCCATCAGGGGGCTGCCCACCGACACCGAGCCCGAAGACATCAGCGAGGAGCTTCGTGCGCTAGGATACGACCCCGAGTACGTCCGCCACATCAAGGCCAGACAAGGACGACCGGGGTGTATCTTCCATGCGGTGCTGAGGAAGACACCGAACCTAACCCCGGGCATCTATCAGATCACAGAACTTCTGTGTATGCCCGGGATTAAAATAGAGGCCTGGCGCGGCAGAAAGGGCCCCTCCCAGTGCCATAAGTGCCAGGGCTTTCGACACTCGTCGCAGCTCTGCCACCGCCCGCTCGCCTGCGTAAAATGCGGCGGCGAACACCGCGCCGCAGATTGCACACGCCCACGGGAAGAGCCCGCCACCTGCAGAAACTGCGGGGGCGCACACCCGGCTAACTACATCAACTGCCCCGTGTTGCGCAAGGAGGTGCGCAACACGCGAGCGGGAACGGTCGCCATCAGCGGGGAAAGGCGCGAGAACAAGAACCACCGTAGCCTCCCGCAGACACACACACACAGTAAACAGCAGCTTAACCCCACGCCACTGGAAGAGGCCGAGTCGACGACGCTGATGGCGGCCGCAAACGGGCCCTCAGCGCACGGAGCGGCCACCTCCTCCGCCACCCAGGGTCGGAGGAAAAGAAGGCGTGGAAACAGAAACAGAATTAAGAAAGGAGCCGAAATGGCAAACGTCGCCGCCGCGAGCGCCGTTGTTAATGAACAACAGGCAAGCGGCGACGTATCGACGAAGCCACGCCCACCCCCGTCCACCGCAGCGGGGGGAAACAGACAGCCAACCGGCGGCCTTACGCGCCCGCCGGCGAGCGGCGCAACAGGTCGCTCCGCAGCCCAAGCGCCGCCCCCGTCCGTTATCACAACAGATAGCAAACATCACGCCGCACTACCGCTGGGGGACCGGGCAGAATGCACACTCGCGCCCGGCAAACAAGGAGCCCAGCGGCAGATACGGACGGCGGCAAACAAAATAACGACCTCCGCGCCTATAGCGGCGGGCGCAAACACAAACACAAACAATAATAATGACGCACAGGAGGTGCTCATTGAGGTCGCGATAAGGGTCCTCCAAGACGTACTTATCGCATTGCGCAGGAGGGAGGACCCGATACGTGTGGTTCTCAACGGTCTGGCAGCATTGATGCACTTTGGCTACACCACCAATGGCTAGACCGCTGAGAATCCTACACTGGAATGCCCGCGGCCTCAAAGCCAAGGCCGCCCTCCTCCGACCCCTACTGCAGGAACAGGACATAGACGTGGCGCTAATAAGCGAGACGCACCTGGGACCTGCAGACAAAATCAAATTCCCGGGTTTCCTCGTTTATAGGAAAGACGAGCAGTCGACGCTTCACATAAATTACCGCGGTCTGGCGGTCATTGTCAAGCGGAGAGTCGTACACCAGGAGCTGCCCACCATCACCCTGAAGACCACCTACGCGCTGGGTGTCCAGCTGCATGTCGCGGGCGACCACCTGTGCGTATATTCGGCATACAAGGCCCCCGGCGACCGCCTGGAGCCCGCCGATATACGCACACTACTGGACTCGCCTCACCCCACCATCATCGCCGGCGACCTAAACAGTAAGCACCCAGCGTGGAACTCAAGCGTCGCCAACGCAGCGGGGAACCGACTCTTCGCCGACGCCGAGGCCCACGGATACGACGTGTCCGGCCCCGAGAACCCCACCCACTACCCGGATCGAGCCGCCCACCAACCCGACGTGCTGGACATAGTCGTGCACAGGGGCCTACACTGCCAGATCGCGCAGCACGTACTGGACGACGAGCTACAGTCGGACCACCAGCCCGTGCTCGTCGTCCTGGAAGCCACCACCACCCGACTCGCTCGTCAAGCGCCACGTCCGAACATAGACTGGGCTGTGTTCAACAAAAGGATGGAGGCCACAACGCCTACTCGGCCGGTCACCTCGGCCGCTGAGGTGGACGAGCTGACGGACGACCTCACTGCCTGCATACAGAGCGCCCTAGAGTCGGCGACCACGGCGACTAGCGGGGCCCGGGGACGCTACTCAGCGCTCCCCACACACATCACGCAGATGATCGCCGACAAAAGGCGCCTGCGCAGGCAGTGGCAGCACACGAGATGTCCGTCCCTGAAGACGCAGCTCAACCGGCTCGCCGAGAAGGTGAAGGCCGAGCTCCAGGCCCACACCACCGAGAGCTGGGAGAGTTGCATAGAGGCGGCCGACAGCGATTGGCCGTCTATCCACAGACTGTGCCGCCGCCTCCGAAGCACCCCAACTCCGGTGCGTCCTCTATTAAACAGCGACGGGGCGCTCAGATACACCGCCACAGACCGGGCGGAGATCTTCGCCGAGCACCTGGAGCGTCAGTTCACGCCCAACCCATCGGATGACGCCACACACACCGCAGCAGTCGAGCAACACCTTGGAGAGTACTTCTCCACGCCGATAGCTCCCGAGGAGGACCCGTTGTTCGTCTCCCCGGGCCAGGTGAGAGAGGCCATCAGACGCACAAAGCCCAGAAAGGCCCCCGGTGCGGACAACATCACAAATATTGCGCTGCGACACCTGCCACCGCGCACCACAGCGGCCCTAGCCCGGCTATACACGGGCATTCTCCGCACCGGGACGTTCCCCTCCGCGTGGAAAGAGGGGCGCGTCATTTTAATCCCGAAGCCCGGGAAGAACCCACAGAAGCCGGAGAGCTATCGGCCGATCACCCTGCTGCCCACCACCTCCAAGGTGTTCGAAGCGCTCCTGCTGCGCCACCTGACACCACACCTCACCCCCCGATGCGAACAGTTCGGCTTCCGCGCCGAACACAGCACGACGCTCCAGCTGTCGAGGGTACTGCACCTGCTCACCGCGGCCGTCAACAAGCGGGAGTACGCCGCTGCAGTATTCCTCGACATGGAGAAGGCATTCGACCGGGTATGGCACCCCGGTCTCGTATACAAGCTCACCGGGACCACAGCGCCCCGTCGCTTGATACACGTGGTCTCCTCCTTCCTCTCGGACAGGACATTCAGGGTCGCAGTTGAGGACCAAGTGTCTGCCGCGCACCCCATCACCGCTGGAGTCCCGCAAGGCAGCTGCCTCTCGCCTGTGTTGTACTCACTGTACACCGACGACATTCCCGCCACGAACACTTCGACGCTCGCGCTGTACGCTGACGACGCCGCGTACATCACCACCTCGCTCACGGCCGAACACGCGGCCGTCAAAATGCAGCGCGCCCTGGACGAACTCCCCGACTGGCTCAGCAAGTGGAGGTTGTCGGTCAACGTGGGAAAAACACAGGCGATGATCGTCACCACGCGCGCGCGCCACTTCCCTCCAAAACTGCGACTCTTGGGGGCTGACATCGAGTGGACGCGGACCGCCAAGTACCTTGGCGTGACGCTCGACCGTCGGCTCACCATGGGCCCGCACGTCCGCAACACTGTCGCGCGGGTACGGGCGACCCGCCATCTCCTCCGTCCCGTGCTCTCCTCGCGCCTCCCGCTACGCGTCAAGCTGGGGGTGTACAAAACGTACATCCGCCCGCAGCTGACATACGCTGCCCCAGCTTGGCTCGCCCTCACGTGCGAGACCCACCGCAAGAAGCTCCGTGCGCAGCAGAACATCTCGCTGCGCAACATCGCCGACGCCCCTCGCTACGTGAGGAACGCGGTGATCAGCCGCGATCTGCGAGTCGAGAGCGTGGACGACTTCGTCAAGGGGATGGCGAAGAAGATGTTTCTTCGCGCCGACGCCTCCGCCTGGCCCCACGTCAAGGACCTGGCCCCCTGGCACGCACGCCCGCCAGACGCCAAACGTTTCCCGCGCGACCTAGTTGCGGACGATGCCGCCCCCACCACCGGACTGACCCCGAGTGCGCCGCCCCACACTACACGCGGCGCACTCGAACAATAAGACTCCACAACACAAAATAGCACCCGCCGCCACTGCGCAGCGACCTATGTTTACATAGCCGCGGCGCAGGAAACGGCCCACTCACACACACAACAGACTCCTCATACACATATGACTCACGCGAAGGATGTGTCTCACGGGCGGGTGAGCACAAGCCAACGCACACATTGGGCGACGACTCACAACAGACAAATCGCCCAATACACACAATAACGTCCCGTGTTTGCAACGTAATTGGCTAGCTCCGAGTGCGTTGTAAACACGGGTCAACCCACCCCTTCTGTAGGGGGCGCCACCTAAAGTCGCCACCATGTGCGTCGGCAGACTCCCGCCGGGCCTCCCCCGGGACCCCCCGGGGGTCTCACCCGGCGGAGTACGGACCGCCTGGGTGGCGTGAAACACTTCGGGTGCCCCTGCAGAAACACCAGCAGCCACACAAACGTAGGATTTTGTTTATTATCCAAATCCATCCGCGGCCAGTGGTCCGACCAAACCCCACGACCGACCCATACTTTTATGGGTCGCGTTCGCCCCCTCGGGCAGTGGGCAACACGCCCAGAACCCGACTCCTCGCCCTCCCCTAGGGGAGCGCGCAGACGACTTACCAGTATCATTTGGGTTTGCTTGGAATTATTGTGATTTATTTGAGATATACGGTTTACTACAAGACAACGTAGTATCATTTCCCGACCCGCAGACCCCCGGGAATCTTGTTCATGGTCCTTCGAGCCGGATGATTGGTGTGAAGGTGTTTTTTGGTAGTCATCGGTGGTGGTGGTGACTATCACCCGCCACGTCACTACTGGGCAGAGGATTGCTGTCCAGAATAACCCGTCGAAGCGTCAGCGGTGACGTCATCGAAGTGGTGGTTCCAGCAGGGTGCTGGAGGAGCGACGTGCGGGAGGAGAAGGCAGAGGCATTCACCAAGCGCCACCAGAGGCGCTACTGGTGCAGTTTGAAGTCATCAAGTGTGTCAGTTCAGTGAGTGAATAGTGGTGAAATCGTAAGTACATTTTCGACCTTATTGATAGGAAGAAATTAACTTAGAAGATTCACAAAGTGCACTGGAATTTGGATCTTATTATAACTAGAAGATTAACTTAGTCGTTTAGTAAATTAGTTTAGACTTGTAATTATTTTAGAGAAAAAGTGGTTGAGACGGGGAACCTATGCCCGATTTTGCCCAGAATTGTGTATTACAAAGACTTGTAAAATTTTAAAATTGTGTTTCGGACTTAGAAAAATTTGTGATTTTTGCATTTGTCAAAAATATGACAGGCAAACGTTGACACTTGAAAAATTCTGTTTTGACAATTTGTCAGTGAACGGGCAATTCATAGATAATTTCCAACTGTCATTCGGTATTTGTTTAAATAGGAACTTATTTGTAATTAAAAAATGGATGCCTTAAATGACATACAGGAGGACATTAGGGCTAAAATGGTCAAGGCAAAATCTAATTTTAAGAAATGTCCTAAAGATCGTCTCACTGTTTCTTATATCGAAGCACGTCTAGATAATTTAGAGCAACAATGGCAATTATTCTACAAGACGCATACTAAGATAATTAGTGATGTTGATAAGGCAGATTTGTGTAGTTCTACGTACAACAAAGATTGCATATATGATGAGGTTGAAGAGTTTTACATACATTTTAAAAGCGATTTGAAAGAAAGGTTATGTAAACTTAAAGCATCTAATGATACGAGTACACATGCTTGTCCAGAAGCGAGTTGTAGTACAGGAGGTAGTAACTTTAAATTACCAGAGGTTAAAATCCCGGTATTTTCTGGAAAATATGTTGAATGGCAAACCTTTAGAGATTTATTTGTTGGGCTTATCCATAATAATAAAAAGCTAGATGATGCACAGAAGTTGTACTATCTTAAAGGATACTTAACCGGAGACGCTGAAAATCTTTTAAGAAACATCAATGTTACCTCGGATAATTACAAAGTTAGTTGGGAAAAGTTAAACTCAATGTATAACAATAAAAGATTTTTGGCGAATGGTATTCTAAAGCGTCTATTTAATCAAAAGAGTTTAACAGTAGAATCAGCTTCTGAAATAAAACGATTAGTAAGTACAACATCTGACTGTCTTGGATCTATAAAAAATTTAGGAATAGACATTGCATCTTGGGATATACTTATTATCCACATTATTAGCGTTAAACTGGATAATGAGACAAGGAAAGCCTGGGAATTGAAAGTATCATCGGATCCAACTGATAATTTGCCCACCTTTTAACAATTTACTGATTTCTTGATTGGTCGCTTTCGAGGTCTAGAAAATTTAGATACTAAGCCTTATGTTAAAAAAAGTTTGCAATCGTTTCATGTAGTAGGATCAGAAAAAAGAGAATTGTCTTGTGATTATTGTTCTGCTGCTCATAAGTTAACTTCTTGTAAAAAGTTTGCAAAGGAAGGTAATGATACCCGTCGTGATTTCGCGCAGGAAAAGGGGCTGTGTTACATTTGTTTGGGTAGTAACCATTCTGCCAGATTTTGTAGAAACACCATCAAATGCCATGTTTGTAAAAAACGCCACCATACTTTATTGCACCCAAGTGGTGGTTCTGGGTCCACTGGTGAGACCCAAGGGGAGGTTTCGTCAATTGCTGCCAGCAAGGTTAGCTCAGCAGACGAAAATTCAGTAGTAGTTAATAAGGCCGCTAAACAAGCGGAGGGGTCTACTAAGCCGATAATTTCATGCCTTTCGACAGGAAACTGTAAAGATACAGTTTTAATCCCTACGGCTGTGGTAAAAGCTGAGTCGAAGGACGGAATTTATCGTGTGGTTCGGGCTTTAGTAGATCAGGGATCCCAAGGATCATTTATTACTGAGTCTATGACTCAGTATTTAGGGTTGAAGAAGGCTTCAACCAAAAATATTGTGACAGGTGTCGGCGGTAGTAAATCGGTCTTGTCTAAGTCTACCGTGATGGTAAAGATTCGCTCAAGGGTGGATCCAACATTCTCTATTACAGTCAATGCATACGTATTAACTTCCATCACATCCCTTCTTCCAGTTACTAAGGTCACTAGGGTAGAATGGGTGAATTTGAGTGATGACAAGTTGGCTGACCCCGACTATCACAGACCGAATAAAATTGATATTTTATTAGGAGCTGAGATATTCAGTCAGATAATTCGGGATGGAATAATAAAGAGTACTAGTGGATCACTCGTAGCGCAAGACACGACTCTAGGATGGATTCTTTCTGGCGTTGTAGGTACAGAAGATTCATCTAACTTAAATTCTTATCCTTGTATCACTGTTATGCATTCCAATGTTCAGGCAGATGTCCTTTTACGCAAGTTCTGGGAATTGGAAGATGAACCATCTGGTGCTGGAAAAATGCTTAACAATGACGAGATTGAATGTGAGAAACTTTTTGCGGCTACCACCAGAAGAGATGAAACTGGTCGTTACATTGTGAAACTTCCGTTCCGTAATGGTGATCAAAGCTGTAAGGATGGTGATTCTAGGTTGATTGCTGAAAGAAGACTTAGAGGTTTAGAGCTCAGACTTTCAAAGAATATTAAATTATATAATGATTACTCTGGGGTGATACATGAATATATAGAACTTAACCACATGGTTAAGGTACCTCCAGAAGAAAAGAATAAAGGAGTGTACTTACCTCATCATGCGGTCATTCGGGAAGATAAGCAGACGACAAAGGTTCGCGTGGTTTTTGACGCTTCCTGTAAAGGGAAAAATGGAGTGTCGCTGAATGATAACTTGATGGTTGGTCCGTCTTTGCAAGCAGAACTTCGACATACGGTCATGCGTTGGAGAAGACATCTTATTTGTATCAGCGGTGATATAGTTAAAATGTATAGGCAAGTTCTTGTAAACAGAGAGGATACAATGTTTCAGCGCATTCTGTGGAGAGGTAGTCCTGAAAAGGAAGTGGAAGAATTTGATTTAGTTACAGTTACATTCGGTACGGCATCAGCGCCATTTTTGGCAGTGCGGGCTTTGCAGCAGGTTGCTTATGACGAAGGTCAGGAATATCCATTAGCGTCGAAAATTATCCTTAATGATTTCTACATGGATGATCTGATGTCGGGAGCTGAAAATGTAACAGAAGCATATAAGATATACACGGACATAAAAAATATTCTAGCTAAAGGTGGTTTCCAAATGCAAAAATGGATAAGTAATAGTGAAGAATTACTACGGAAAATAAGAGAAGGAAAAAGGGAAAATAATGAGGAGGTAAAGCTAAAGATAGATAATACTACAAAAATATTAGGGCTTACCTGGGATCCATGTGCTGACGTCTTCAAGTACTCTGTTGAACTCTCACTTCCGACGGAACCTATAACTAAAAGAAAAATGATTTCTGATATTTCTAGACTTTTTGACCCATTGGGTTGGCTAGCTCCAAGTATTATATTAGCCAAAGTATTAATACAAAAGCTATGGTTGGCAGGTATAAGTTGGGATGAAGCAGTTCCATGTGTCTTATTAAAAGAATGGATGACTTACCGGAAGAACTTACCTTCTCTTCGTAATATTACAATCCCACGGTGGTTGAACACGAAGTCAAGCGATGTGAAGGTACAACTGCATGGTTTCTCTGACGCCTCAAAAATGGCTTATGCAGCAGTAGTTTACATAAGAGTCATAGATGTAGAGGGTAACATTCATGTGAAGTTAGTTACTTCAAAAACAAAGGTGTCTCCCATTAAGCAGGTGTCGATACCAAGATTGGAACTTTGTGGAGCCGTTCTTTTAGCCAAGCTGATATCGAATGTTGCCAAGGTTTTGGAAGTAAACGGAGATGATTTGCACGCTTGGACAGATTCAGAAGTTGTGCTTGCCTGGCTAAATAGTCACCCAAGCCGATGGAAAACGTTTGTAGCCAATCGTGTATCTGAAATTTTGAACATTTTAGACACACAGCATTGGTCATACGTGCCATCTAAACAAAATCCAGCGGATTGTGCTTCTCGCGGTGTATCCCCAGATGAACTCCATAATACTTCTATTTGGTTTAATGGGCCAGAGTTTTTAAAGCAACCAGAGATCGATTACAAAAAACCTAAGCATCTGGTTACCAAATTAGAAGAAGTTAAGGTACACACAGGTGTCTTAGATATCTCTTTTTGGGACAGGTTTTCATCACTGACGAAATTAGTTCGCATAGTAGCCTATTGCAGGAGGTTCTTGAACCTCAGGAGTAAAGTTATTGATAAGCACTGTAATAGTTACTTATCTAAGAAAGAGCTTGATGAAGCGTTAGTGATTTGTATCAAGAGATGTCAAGAAGCAGGGTTTTCAGAAGAAATAGAAGAACTTAAGAAGATGGGTTGTTTAGAAGTAAAAGGAAAGAAGTTTAAGTCTCTAAATTTATTTTTAGACTCAGAAGGAAGACTCAGAGTAGGAGGGAGATTAGAAATGTCTAAACTAGATTATGATTGTAAGCATCCAATGCTTATTCCTAAGGATTCCTTTCTTACAAAACTTCTTATACTGGATGCGCATCACAAGACGATGCATGGAGGACCTCAAGCTATGATTACCTATTTGAGATCTAGGTACTGGATTATTGGAGTCAAAGTATTAGTCAGGGCTTGTTATAGGAAATGTGTGACTTGTATTAGGTATTCAAATAAAACGAGAGTTCAGTTGATGGGACAACTACCCTCTTCACGTGTTACACCAAATAAGGTCTTTCTTTGTAGTGGAGTAGATTATGCTGGTCCGATCAATGTTCGGGTATCAAAAGGTCGTGGCAATAAGTCCTTTAAAGGGTACATTGCACTATTTATTTGCATGTCTACGCGTGCCATTCATTTGGAAGCGGTCAGCGACATGACTTCAAAAGGCTTTCTGGCCGCGTTTAAGAGATTTGTGGCGAGGCGTGGTCGCTGTGCAGAACTGCACAGTGACAACGGTACTAATTTTGTAGGAGCAGCTCGTGAGTTACGTGATTTGTTTGATGAAGAGAAGTCCAACTTCATACCTGAGCTAGCTGAGTGTCTCGCAAATAATGGTACCCAGTGGAAGTTTATTCCCCCTCACGCTCCAAATTTTGGAGGTTTGTGGGAGGCGGGAATTAAATCTACTAAGTATCACTTACGAAGAGTCATAGGAGACTCAACGTTAACCTTTGAAGAGCTAGCGACGGTTTTGGCCCAAATTGAGGCTTGTCTCAATTCAAGACCGCTCTCTTATGTTGAAGATCAAACTGAATTAATGGTGTTAACTCCTGGCCATTTTCTAGTTGGAGAGCCGCTTGTCTTAGTACCAGATACAAACTTTGAAAATTCTAATATTACCACTCTCAGACGTTGGCAACTTACACAAAGAATGGTGCAAGATTTTTGGCGACGCTGGTCGCATGATTATTTAAATCAGTTTTTGCAACGACACAAGTGGGCTTACCAAAACCCAGAACCCTCTATTGGTGATGTGGTGTTAATAAAAGAGGATGATTTGCCTCCGGGCAGATGGTTACTGGGAAAGATAGAACATAAGCATCCAGGACCTGATGATATTACACGGGTAGTTACCCTTCGTACCAAAAACTCTTTAATTAAGAGACCTATTTCAAAATTGTGTATACTTCCTGTGACTAGTTAAGTTTGTTTGTTTATGATTAAGTTTTAAGTAGGTATATTTTAGTGTGTTTAATTGTAAGAATTTAGTTGGTACAAAATATAAAGTTGTGTTTTTTGTTAGTTTATATTCAATTGTAAAAGGTGTATCATTACATATGTTTGTGACATGGGTGATTAGGAAATTTTATTTTAATGTATTGTATAAGTTTAAAAAATTTGGTTTTAGTTTAGTTTTCAGTGCCAATGTATTTAAACTCTTGCATGGTGGGCGGTACTGAAGAACATTCTAAAGTATGTCCTTGGTGGGCGGTATGTTAAGGTTTTATAGTGGTGTATTTTATATACGAGAGTTGTACATCTGCCTCCCTAGATGGCGTTGGGATCGAATTAGATGGCGATATGGTTTCGTTACCGGCGCTATCATAAGGGAGGCCGATGAAGTTTATCATTTGGGTTTGCTTGGAATTATTGTGATTTATTTGAGATATACGGTTTACTACAAGACAACGTAGTATCATTTCCCGACCCGCAGACCCCCGGGAATCTTGTTCATAAACACTAACAGCTAGAATCATAATGAAACTGTGTACGCACTAAACACATGTATTACTTTTATTTTAAGTGAGAATAAAAAGCAAGATTTACAAGTTTGCTTCGTAAAGTTCAATAAACATGAATTCCACTTGCCTATGAAAAGATAATTTTGCATTATTTTCAGTCAATATACCCGCTCGGCTAGAACAACCGGGAACATTACACGCCATAACTAATTTATAATATATCCACAGTAAGGAAAACTTCAAAATCGAGAAGAAAACCACTAAAAAGTCCGATTATCGTAACGACACATTGGTAACCAGCTGGTTAACAAACAAATATGGCTGCCCTCGGCCGGTGGCGCGCAGCGCTTCAAGACGTGCATAAACGGCTTTTGCTATCTCTTTCTGTCACACACAAACTGATATTAGAACGAAGAGTGTTAAGTATGAGTAAATTGTTCAACTTAATACGCTACATCTAAGGATTGTTTTACCTGAGGTCATTACGGTCATCTCGATATTATACCTCTATGGGTTGCACTGCTGAATGACTTAGTATCCCAAACGAAAAGTATAAAACTTAAAAAAAAACATACTACCGTACCAGAGTTGCCCAACTATCGATAGATGACCTTGAAAACTAGTAACAATATCGATAGTATCGATATCACAAATTAACTAATACTATTGATTGGTAGCAATAGTCTCGATAGAATCGATACTATTGCATGACAATACTATTGATAGTATCGATATTTTTAAAGTAATACTATCGATAATATCGATACTATCGGTATTAACGATAGTATCGCCGTTTATTAAACTATCGATAGTGTGAGCTATCGATACTATCAATACTATCGATAGTATTACTCCTAAACATATTCTGGTCTTCGATACTATCGATACTATTGACACTGGGAGCTAATACTTTCGATACTATCATATATGATAGATGATATCGATAGTTTAGCGATAGTTGACTATCGATAGGCAACTCTATACGTTACTACAAATTACTACACAAACGAATGTACATTGATATAAAATTAATTGATACAAAGTTATCCTCGACTCGACTTCCAAATAATTCAATTTAATTCTCTTTGAACAGGACTTGTCGGAATATCTTGGTCGTATTGCAAAATATAGTAAGTTGCTCGGTTTATTGCAAGAAAAATAATTGGGTAAATATGTCGCGCCAAGTGGACTCGAGTATTGCAATATTACTAAATGGTTTAGGTTTAGATGGGGATGATAATAATATTTGTGACTTTACGATTGCGGATCAAAATTCTGTTGCCGAGTCTCAGGGCATTACACCTACCACTCCCTCAAATTTCAAACCGGTACTTGGCAGCAACGTCACTTACGTTGTCGCTTGTGTGATTATAAATGAATCTAATGAAGTATTGATGATGCAAGAGGCAAAAGAGAGTTGTGCAGGCAAGTGGTATCTACCAGCGGGGCGCATGGAAAAACGTGAAAGTATCGTGGAGGCTGCAGCTAGAGAAGTTCTTGAAGAAACAGGTCTTGAATGCATACTCACAACTTTGTTAGTTGTAGAGACTGCAGGTGGAATGTGGTATAGATTTGTTTTAACTGGGGAAGTTATTGGTGGTGAGTTAAAAACACCTGCCAGAGCTGACAAAGAATCGTTACAAGCTAAGTGGATCTCTAATCTGCAAGAAATCTCATTAAGATCAAATGATATTTTGCATCTCATTGAGAAAGCACAATCATACAAACAAAGGAAAGCTGATAGTTCATGGCATAAGGATATCTTACCAGCCCCCATTCCCCATGTCAAAGACTTATTGAGGTTGATTGTAGTAATTAAAAAAAGGAGTACAAATAAGTTGCATGTGCTTTTGAGTGAGAAAACTGCTATTCATTTCCCAACTTGTGAAATAAATCCAGGTAAAAGTATTCATTCAACATTAAGGAGGTTTATGGTAGAAATGTTTGGAGCTGATGTGGGCCAACACCGGCCTTTGGGACTATTGAATTTGGAACATGATCCAACAGCTGATGGTTGCTGCCTTACTCTGCTTGTAGCCTTTAGAGCACCTCTTGAAGAGGTCCCGCTAATTGGCAAGTGTATCTGGCAAGAGGTTCCAAGGGATGATGAAAATAGATTGCTCTCAATTATAACTTCAAAAGATTCATTAGTAGAACTGCATGTAGTTCGTTAGTATCTTACCGTCATTGACAAACTCCTGATATCAACTTGTATATTATGAAGAATACTCAAAATATTATGACACTTTATAATTATAAAATTAGAGGTTAAATCCGTCCAATAATGTAGGTTTCTATTAATAACTTGATGGTTGCTAGTTAAAGATCTGATATAAAATTAGTTTAATGATCCACTTTGATTTGTTATAAATGTATGCATTGTTTCTCTATCTCTTTAGGGGTATGATAACACCAACCATAAAGAAAATAATCCTTGCGACCTGTCACCTAACAGTGAGTGATTAGTACAAATCAATGAGTAGTGAGTGTTGCTGTTGCAAGTTATTATGTAAATAATTACTTTCTTTGTAATATCACTTGATTAGTATTTTCTGATTAATAAGGAATTCTTCTAAATGAATCCTCCTCCTAGGGCTCTTAACCCTCAACTAAATATGTATAAATTCTAATTATTCTCAGGACTTATAAGGATTAGAACAGTATTGTAAATTCTTGCTGTTTCAACTTTTTCATCAAAAATATAATCTGATAACAGATCTGACTTTTGTTTCTCATATGGCCATGTAATTGGTATACAATTTAAATCCTAATAAAAGTATTGTGTTTTGTAACACAAACTGTTTATAAAACTTAACATTTGAATGGCTGTACCCATTCTTATTTATAATTTCCTTTATACCAATATATAATTTAAAAAAATATAATCAATATAATCTGAAAAAGTATTAAAAAATGTGTACTCAGTATTTTATTGAATGGTAATTATAACTTATTATTTTAGTCTAACAATGGTGGCATTCCATGGTTTTATGGACATAGTATTATTTTATATTAAATAATATTTATCCAGTTAAGAACATTTAAATATAATTTTGTCTGGTAGTACCTGTAATTGGGTAAAAGGTCTGTTTGGCCATATTTTTACATCTATATAATATGTATATAGCACCTAAATATTTTTTCTTTTAATATTGACTGGGTATTCATTTTAGTACAACTCTGGAAAGGATGAACTTCTCATGCTTGTAGTTATTATTTGGTTTATAAGACATATGAAATATTGTTATATATTATGTATAAACCACTGTCACCAAATAGAACTCTTACCCAATATGATTCTTTGACAAAGATGTTAATCATAATAATATTTAAAGGGCTTTAATTTACTTCATATTTGTTTTAACTGTTATAATTATTTGTTATTTTATAAAAATACTAATAGCTTGCTTTACTTGTTTATTACTAATTTAATAAATGTTTATTACAAAAATGTATTTTTTTTTTACCCCTTGAAGTTGTATGCCATTGTACCCATTCTTGCTTGCTATGTAGCAAAGGACATTAAAACATTCAATGTATTTGATGATTTATTAAAGCGATACAAAAACATTGCATTGACTAGAAAAATCGAATATGTAACCTAATTATATTTAATAAGTCTAAAACCTGGAAATGCATAAGATAAAATTAATTGAAAATATTTCTACAGTCGAAATGTGCAAGTTTAGCTTGCTGAACATGTACATAGCGCCATAAGTAAACCCTGGTCCAAATTAACTACATATCATCATATGCACATAATATTTCGGACATGTTTACTATTTAAAAGATACATTTCATCTATTTACATGAGCTAAAACTATATTAAGAATATGCAGGGTGCCTATAATTTAATTTAATAACAATTATGAATTTGGTAGGTATCTATATAATATTTTCTCAATGGTTGATATAATTACAAAAAAATAATAATATTACAAGACCTATCAAGAAAAAACAATCCACAACTTGCAATTATATTTTTATGCAAAGGCTGACAGTTATAGATGGGCCCTGCGGTAGTCGCTAATATCGATAATATAATAACTTCGAGCTAGCATTTAAACGCACACGCTATCCATTCGATAAAACGTTCGACGTTAGAAACAAGATTCACAAATTTGCGGAATATTCAGTTACGTAGCAGGCGCACATGGATAACTTAAACTCAAATTGGCGGCTGCATCCGTGAGACGTGTAACGTCGTTGAAATTCAAATGTTTCAATCGCGCTCGTCGATTCTAACATCACGAATGTGTAAACACAGTTCGCGTCGTCACTCGCGTCGTTTGGGACGAGTCCGAAAAGATGCTATTGGCACGGCAAATGCCGGGTGTACCGTTTACCCGTTCGATATCACCGTTGTATGACCACCAGGTTTAAGGATGATGTACAACATTGATGGTTCATGGTAATTCACATTTGCGCAGTCGAATGAAGCAACGTCAAGTTTCGGTGCAAAGTTTTACAACGAATATTGAACTTTATCAACATTACGTAATGTATAAAACTGAGGCCTTAGTGTAAGTTTCTTTTTCTCCGATTCCGCTTCGATTGGTCCGTTTCGTGCTCTCCACTAATTGGAACGCCGCACACGATCGATTCTTTAAATCGAGTTCCTCAAAAGAAGCTTACACTAGGGCTTCTGTGTGAGAGGTGAAAGAAAAATACGGGTAGTGAGAATCGACGCGACGCGACGGGAGTGTACAAAGGCCTTTCTTGCGCATGCTCTATCCAAGAGGAAATTGTCGCGTCTCTTCGATTACGCCAATGTGTACAGACCCTTACAGTGCATAAGAGATTTTCAATGATTCCGTTTAACATAAAAGATAATCTATAGTAACACCAATAGTTGTATGACATACAAAGTTATCTGTATTATGTGACAACTCAACGCTTGTTTACAATGAAGGCTACTATTTTGATGTGTGACCTTTTATCTCATCAAATTAATAATAAGTTAACTGAGAAATATTCTAAATGGATTGTATTCCGAGGAAACTTAACGCTATCAACTGCATCGACTGCGATTAAATCTTCGTCAAACCGCTATGATCGCAGACTTAATACATGCTATTTTTTATAAATAAATATATCAAAGCCAGAATAACCTGTCTCAACACTGAGATAACTATGTACCTAGTACATATAAATAGTACAAAATGCAGCAGGTAACAGCAGCAAGTAAGCGACAAATTGGAAAAGCAAAAGTGCCCAAAAGATCGAAACATATCAGATCCTCATTAACTTCAGTCTAGCGAAAGTATTTAAAAATGGTAGAAGAATAATTAATTAGGGATGTTTAATTAATACATTACAGACGAATTCGAAAATAAATGCTAAAATTGTGTGTCAACTTGATATTATAACGTGACTGTTATAATGTAACTCATCAACCAAATAAGATTTATTTTACATACACTGTTTCAATATGTATACTTTCACTGTAACGGATAAAATGATTACGACGATTGTTATTTGTATATAAGTTTTGTTACTTATTTGTATTTAGCCGAGTCGAAGTTATGATTACTTGATGATTCGCTCTATTCTGACACTTTCGCTGTTCCAATATATCTGGTGGTGACTGTATATTATATTCTGCTTCAGTGGCGTAGCGTAGTGGGAGCGGCAAGGACACCCCGGCCCGGGCTGCACTTTTAGGGTCGGCAAAATATCACAATAAATAATAATAATATATGTTATAAATATTTTTAATTATATAGCATATATATGTATACACAATAATAATGATTGTTCTTGTCGAAAAGTTCTTTAGGATTACTGTATATTTTAGAGTCTTGTGAATTTAAAGACCTGAATAAGGGGGCGGCGAAATGTGCTTGTGCCCCGGGTGGCTGAAACCCACGCTACGCCATTGTTCTGGTTCAATACATAAACTAAGACTCTTCAACGAGAGTCTCTTGTAAAGTGTTATATGTATATGCAGCACTGATTTCTGTCTATGCATATTTTTCTGTCTAGTAGTCTACATTCTTCATTGAGTCTACATATGTACATTACAAAACTCTTTACTACCCCTGTACCCCTAGTGTAAGTTTCTTTTGACAAATTCGATTTACTACATCGAACGCGTTCAGCGCTCCGATTGGTGGTGAGCACGAAACGGACCAATCGGAGCGCCGAACGCGTTCGATGCAGTAAATCGAATTTGTCAAAAGAAACTTACACTAGGGTTACTGAACACAGTTGGGTATTAGGAAATGCAGAATGCTTATTGCAGACTATATAGTAATACACAGCTTCACTACAGGCTGATAAATGAATGCTACAAACTTATGTAGGAGTCACAGTTTTGCAAATACTTTTTTGATACCCTTTGATATTTTTGTACTTTCGATTGTGTAGATCTGTTCCTACACACTTTCTACGACATGAATCAGTTCATTGTTTATAATTGCATTCTTCGTTTTTATTTCAGTGTTTATCTTTATAATACCTACGGCAATATTCTAAAAGTGAACGTGAACTAGTCCGCGCTAAACGAGCCGATTTTGTGATGGATCTTACGAAACTCAACAATTCGTATCGAACAATTCGGAAGATAGACTTTACCTTATTCCGATGACGTAATTGGATTCAGAGTGAATTTAGCGATAGGCGCCGTATTCGTATTCTTTCTTCTGGCACGGTTGATTCACGGGTAGGTCTGTCAGGCCATCAGAAATTTCATTAACTTCGGATTGTTCGGCACAGACAAGAAGGTACACACTTTAAGGCACCCTTGAGACGCTTAATCTTTGATCAAAATCAACGTTCACGATCCAGATTCTTGTCGTTGCCGTTAGTATCACGATTTTTAAACGGTTTTATTTGGTAAACGAATGTTGATCTTGATGCATTGAGCTATTATTACTACGTATAGAGATGACACCACACATCACTACTGTGTTTCGTTCAAGTGCAGCCATCCGGCCGCAATTCACTCAGTTGCTTGCTAGCTCTTAAGTGCGTAAGTCTTGGTGGTTTTTAAATATGCCCTCGTGTGTGTTACGATATTGCACTAATAGTTCAAGTAATACAGCGAAGTTATTCATTTAAAAATTTAATTCTAACAAAATATTTTGCGGACACCATGTTGCGTCGTTTGTCATAGACTAAAAATTCAGATTCAGCGACATTGTGCGTGTAACTAGTGTACCTACACTAGTTACAGATTAACGTTTTTTATAGCGGATAATAATAGTCTAACACCATTGTATTGTATTTGTATTGTGCTACCTATAATACAAGTAATTTTTATTAAAAAATAGTCAAACAATGGTAAATATAAAATAGGTACTTAAATTAATTAGTTTAACTTTAATATTCATAATATAATTATAATATTTTCTACTGTTCAATGAATTCAACTAAAATAAATTATTAAACAAAGGTGTGAATTTTAATGAAGCTTGTTAGCCATAATAGTATTGTCATTTCTGTAGTCAGTCAGCCGTTTAAAGTACATTCGCGTTAAGAATGCAGTGAGTCATCATTGTCCGTCGGCCTAGCCCCGCCCACTAACCAATCAAATCTTTTCAAATTACAAAGTCAAGTTCAGTGACAGTTGAAGGCATTGCTTCGAACGCAACGGTTGTGTCCTGTCATTTGTGTTTATTGATTTAAATTAAAAAAAAATGAATACATCTCCAATTCGTAAAAATAAAAGTGGTTCGATAATTCATAATGGGGAAAGAAAAGTAATTTACAATGTTTTTAAGTATTTTAAACAGTGTGATTTAAATGTGACTGTGGACAGCATGGTACAAAAAACGGCAGCTGCATGCGGTGTGTCCGAGAGAACATTTTATAGTATTCTTAGTGAAAAAAAAGGAAAATAATACATTGAAATCGCCAGTGAAAAAAAGGGCCCGGAAGTCTATGATTGATAAATTTGATGAATTAGAAAAATGTGCTATAAGGAGAAAACTACACTCAATATATTTAAATAACGACTACCCGACATTAAATAAAATTATGACAATTTGTGAAGCTGATGAAGACTAGTGATAGTGATTAAAATATGATATTAATGATTTAATTTTGATTTTAAACTTTGTGTATTTTTATAAATTCATTAAACTTAACCTTTTAAAATATAATTTGTTTGAATTTAACACCACTGTGAATACACCTTTATCTTGCAGTTGCACTGATGACTCACTGCATTCTTAACGCGAACGGGAGCGACAAGTTGTTGCAGAACGTTGAACGAAACTTTCGACCTTTTGGTCGCGATAAAACTACACCTTAGAAGCGTTCTAGCGCTGTGTGTTTATACAGTCTGGTTAGACGACTAATTATTGTTTAAGCACTGCAGCTAACTTTAGTTTAAACTCGTTAACAAAATGGAGCATGGCCTTTGCTCAGGATAGCTTCTCTATACGTAGTAATAATAGCTTATATATATAATAGCACGCTTAGGGTACCTAAAGTATAGTATTAAACGAAGTTAAGGCATTGCGTAGATATGTATTATAACCACAGAACATGGAGAATAAGGTTACCCACGCGCGCATACATTTACATTTGTGAGAGAGCTAATAAACAATTTTAGATCAATCTATTACAATCAAAATAGTATAGGTAGTTGTCTTAAATACATGTATGGAATAAATAATAAGACCATTTAGGTATTAATAATAGTAGAAAGACATAATTATACAATAACGGCAAAACTATTTCCTAATAACAGCAGTACAAAACAAAATCACAATTCCTAAGAGAAAATTTGGGCAAAGCTATCATGTATGATGAATAAATACAATGAGAGTATATTGTACTTAGGCACTATGCATATGGAGCATCTACATACCATTAAAATATAATTAGCCCTCAAGTTGTATTCCTTGAATCCAAGAACTAAGGTCAGCTGATCCAGGACACTCTAGGAAGTTTTCTTCAGGTTCATCTGGGGCCAGTAAGCGCCGTGCTGCCGCTTGACCGGATAGATATGCACCATGGGCAGTAGAGTAGAAATTGCTGTGAGTGTGCTCTCCAGCAAAGAGCAGAACAGGCTGAAATACATTTTTTTTTATTATTATTGGTTTTTGTAAAAAAACTTTTAAGGGAGGATCCTCATATCTTCCTAATACAAACTGATTGATGTGTGGGAAATTATCAGTACATTGGCACAGATTTTAAGTGTAGTGAAAGTGTAAATAATGGGTATTGCATAGTTGTTAATTTCTTTGTCAATACTCCTAGTGGATTCTAGAAAATTGAATCAAAGTGATTTGATTAGCTTAGAATTATTAGCCTTCAAGAGTATTATTGGAGTTTCCTGCCAATTCTTCTCCCTAGGACTAACTTTTTAACTGTGGAAATAGAGTCGGATTAACTTTCCAGAATTGCCTGTGATAACTTTTCTTAAAAAGCTATTCTATTCTTAGGTTCCAACTGGAACTTTTTGGAACCACCCTGGAACAGGAAAGAAGTTGTTATTAAGAATTTCAATTGACAAAAGTCAAGGAAAGTCCTAGGAAGAAAATAATAATTATAAGATACCTAATAGATTGAAAAAGAACACATTTTACAACACCACTCAAGTGAAACAAGTACAGGAGGATGATAAGGAAACCGGAAGGAAATTCTTTGATTCCTTTCTACCACACTATGACCATGCAGGTTTTTTCTTTCTGGTCTGAATTATGGATTCATATTTATTTATTCGTTGGTCCAATGCATCTGCTTATCAACCATAAAATTTTAAAGTAATTACTTTCAATATACATAACTAGATTATCCTAGTTATGTATATTTTACATAATCATGTAGATTATGCTATCTGATACAATTTGTACAAGTAATTGATAAAAGATAATACGGACAAGTTATGAACTTTAAATTTTATACATTTCAGGTTATAAAACTTATCTAGAACACAAAAGAGTGTTATAGTGATGTGCCGGATATCTATATCCGTATCCGTATCCGCGGATATCCGAGGGCGAAAAAAGATTTATAAGTATCCATAGCTGTATCCGTTATTTACTGGCGGATCTTTTACATTATTAATTTTCATTACCTAAATGAAATTCTAAATATAGGTAGCAATGAAATACTATTAAAATCACATGTTTGGCACATTCATTACTCTAAACTAAGTACACAAACGTAATCTATGCTGTCCCATGTCACACTAAATTATAAACAAAAAAAACCCACACAGTGCAAGTCGAAACATGTAATTTTACTAACCCAAAGCATAAACTGTCGTTTCAAAGTCACATGTACCGACACCAACTGAGTAATAAAAGTAGAGATCTGTATCCATATTCGCGGATCTAGGCACTAATGATCTGTATTCGTATCCACGGATACACATTTTTAAAGATCCGGCACATCTCTAAAGTGTAATAAAAAAAAATTACATGCCTTTTTATCATGGACATTCCTAAATAACGGCTGAGCTAAGCTTTCAATATCACTCTGACTAGCTCCCACACCTATGGCAGTGTATGATCCTCTTGTAAATGTCTGTTTTCTCCAACTTGTGCTGTAAGTCAATAAAGTTAATATCAACCACACCATGTAAGCAACAAAGTATTATTTATGTTAAAACAAACTGATACTAACCAAACACATTTCTGCGGCTCAGGAACAAATGGATCATTTAAAAATTTTCTAAGTATCTTTGTGCAAGTTGTTGATATTTCTTCATTTGACAATGATTCCATATATTCTGCCTCTTTACCCGACAGCCATCCTAACAAAAGAGTTTCTGATACTTTGCTAAATGAATATATTTTTTTATACCATGAATCTGACATATCTTCAGTGGTAGATGGATTCTCCCATAACAGCATGATCTCTGTAATCTCTGGGTTTAGAAATGGTCTGTCATATTCTAAGAAAATTTTATCTACAGTACTAAATAATAATCTTTCAAGTGATTCCATTTTGTATCGTGGCAAAGATGGCTCAAACATACTTGAAGCATTGTCTTTTAGAACACCTAGGGGGATTGTACATATCACATGATTAGCATAGTAACATTGTCCATTTTCACATATAACTTCAACATTATTAGGATACTTTTTCTTTGGTTTTCGCAAAACATCTGTCAATGATGTGCCTTCCCCTGGATTCACGGTTTTGTCAGATGAGGATGATTTAGAGATGTCTTCAATCACTGTTTGATCAGAGTCTTCAGACTCTTCGCCTACATCCTCAAGAGGTCTCAGTGAACTATGCTCATTTGAATCCCATATTATCTTTTTTACAGCATGATCTTTCAAAACTTTATCAGGAGCAATGTTTTTTGTTAGTGGTTCTAAAATTGAACTATAGCCTGTTGGTATCATAATATTTCCACCTTGTAGTTCTGTATAGCTACCTAACTCTAGAAGATCAATTTCATCCATGCTATTACACCCAGATATACATGTTTCTCTTTTTAATAAGCAGTCAAATATTAGTCTTCGCAATTTCTTTTCCTCTGATGATGGTAATCGTTCTAAATAAATAGTAGCTTCTAAATTGATGTGTTCACCAACGCTATGAATGTCAGGTGGGGGCAAATACTGACACAGGAAGTACTCCTCACACCGTCTTAGAAAACAAACATATGCCTCGTGTATCTCGTGAAGTACTCCGAAAGGTACCTGTTTTCCATCCTCTGTAGCTGCTATAACTTTATGTGGTTTAGGTATATTTATAATATTTACAAGGTTGTTGGCCATTGCTATTTCGAAAATTGGATTACCTAATACTCCATGAATCCAATTGGCTCCCAGTTCTACATTCTGATTTTTCATTGGTATTGAAATTATACGGCCACCGATACGTTTTCTAGCTTCTAAAATTATAAAGTCTTGCATGCCATTTTTGAGAAGGTAATTGGCGGCAGATAATCCAGCCATGCCGGCACCAATAATTAAGACATTACACTTATTTGTATCACATTTTTTACTAGAATTTAAGTTGTCGTCACCCATAATATTGAAAATTGAATAATACTTGTATTATTTTGTCAGTATTGTCACTGCACTTTTGACGTTCAGCTGGTTACGACATCTTTGTCCTTCTAGTGAAAAAAAAAATTCACTAGTCTGTGCTGGTGTTGTTCGGTCAAAGTATTATTTGACGTTATGTTACTATAAAAGTGAATTTTATTAGTCGATTATATAATTATGTTTATTTAATATCAAAGTTTATTACACAGGTCGACACGTGAATTATTTGTAGGTAGTGTTAATGATCACTCTCTTAAACAACCATAAACAAATAAATAATTATTAATTTAAGGAAAGTCTCACACCTCTAGTTCGCGGACGGATGCTTTCCACTTCCGTCTAGACATTGCTAGCAAATTCGTTTGTCTCTTTTTCTCGTTAGTGTTTTCCATATCGTTTTCTCCCTTCAGTGACCTTTGAATTTGCTGAATAATAATAATAAAATCTTTGTTTACTTCGTATGTCTGAGCAGTGTTTTTGTTATTGTGACTATTGTATCAATTGAATTTATTGGAATACTAGTATTTTTCATTGCTCTCTCTCATGTAACTTAAATAATAAGTATTTGTGACGTAAATGAACGTGTAACATACATAATTTAGTGAATCTGTTATTTGTCTAATTTCGATATCGAAAGTCATTGTGAATATCAAGTGCTCACAAATTTTGTTGAGGGTTGTGTTTTGTTACAGTTATGTAATCGAAGAATGAGATATCTCAGTCCAAGATACGATATACTTCTCACGAGCTACCTATGTTGCTTCTGGAAATAAATAAACGTAGGAAAATAGGGACAACACGTGGGATTCGCTGTGAATAAATCGATAGAGACGTAAGACGCGTGCGCCAATCTGTATCAACAAGACTATTATACGTCAAGGTCACTAGTCACAAACACGTGCGATGTCGGATTCTATTTACACACATGACTTTCTTTTCGAGCCAGGTGTCGAGATAAAACAGGAGTCATCATTAGAGTTGAACACGATGTCTGCTTCCGTGCCGATCCCGCAGCGACGGGTTGATCTCGGAGACTTCAACACTGATCTAGATCTATGTCTGCAAGATAACTTGGTTGGCTCCTATCATAACATGCCTCCTCTGCAATACAACAAGCTAGTATTTGAAAATGACAACACATCTAAAGTGGAGACTTTTGGAAAAATGGATGATGATGACATATTTCAAGTTGATAAAGCTGATTTAATACTTGGACCCACACTTGCTGAATTGAATGCAAATCCAGACACATTGTTGGATGATTTGAATTTTGATGATCTGCTTTTGCCTGAAGAGAGTGGATATTGTGTACAGATTGGTGGAGCAATGAGTGGTTCACGTCGAGGCCCCAATTCTATAGAGGCACATAATATAATGCCATCAGAAAGTCCTTGCAGTCCCTACAGTCGTGCTCAACTTGCATTTTCTCCAGCAAGTCAACATAGTTCAGCCTCTTCTAGTTTTGCTCAGCCCATGAACCAGTTGCCAGAACTGCTGCTGCGGATGGATGGATACAGTGGTGAGATTGCTCTGGGACAGTCAGTTCCTGCATCCACAGTGCTGCCACCATACCCTACAAGTGTGAAGCCACAACAGACGCAACTCTCCTCATCTGCACCTACACATCTTACAATGGAACAGGTTATTTGTTATGAATGTTCTATATAATTATCATAACTTCGTTTTTGCAAATGACGTCCAGCCTTATTAATAATGCAATTAATGGTAATATTTATGTTTTAATTGTGTTGTTTTTTTTTTCTGTTACAGATTTGGCAACGCCGAGAACCAAGGAAGCATCTGTTGTCCACTAGCTCTTTGGCTGAAGCAGGGTCTGCTTCTTCACTCTCTGGAGGGCTACTCAGTCCTGGCACTGGAGACTTTTCACAAGATGAAGAAGACAGGGATATTGAGACAGATGAAGATAGTGATAGATATGAGGACCTCTCTTCTGATGGTAATTTTTGATCATTTTTACACATTAATAAGTAAAATTTATATGCTTATATTTACAATATTTGTTTATTGAATTTTCTTAATAGTTATTAAAATAATGATAATGCAAATCTTTCAGAATCGAATGATGAATCAGAAAATAAACAATCTCGACACAGTTCAAAGAAGGAAAGATTTTTTTGGCAGTACAATGTTCAAGCCAAAGGTCCAAAAGGTCAAAGGCTTATCTTAAAAAATAAATCAGAAGACCCACATGTTCTTAATTCAGTAACTGATCCTGTTTTCAGTCCCAGCTGCAGTGTAAGAGGTATCAAACATAGGTAAGAAATTATAAAAAGTAACATTAAGTATTATTGAGATTTCTATTTTTTCAAAAAATATTTACTGTACAGATGACAATTTAATTTAGTAAATTTGGTCCATTGGTCACTAAATTAGATTTTCACATATATGTCAGTAAAAAAAGCCTACAAACTTACCGGACAGTTAGAATTTTAAAATTCCGCATACATAAGGACCATGAATAGTGTATCGACTTTTTTAGTAATTAATATTATTTTCAGTGGAAAAGCCAGAAAAGGAGATGGAAATGATTTAACACCTAATCCAAGAAAATTGTATGTAATTGGGAAAGAGCTGGATAATTTGGGAAAAGTAATAAATGACATGATACCAGTTAGTGAACTGCCATTCAATATTAGACCCAAAACAAGGAAAGAGAAAAATAAACTTGCCTCACGGGCTTGCAGATTGAAGAAAAAAGCACAACATGAGGCAAACAAATTAAAACTACATGGCTTAGAACAGGAACATAGTAAGTTTCAGTCCATATCTCATCAATTCATTATCTTAGTCACAGTCTATAAACCTTTCAGTCAGTAGATGGAAACGTCTAGACAGGGAAATCGTGTGGGGCGTGAGGGTCACTTTGTCTCGATAGGTACTCTTATCCTAACTATTGCCGATGACCTGATGATGATGGGAGGTGATTACAGGACCTCGGTTATTGTTTATAGTAGAACCACCGTGTTTAGGCTTGTTTCATTTGTCTCGATAGGTATTCTTATCCTAACTGTTGCCGGTGACCTGATGATAGTGATGATGGGAGATAATTACAGGAAATCGGTTTCTGTTATAGTACTGCTTGTATCATTTGTCGCCATAGGTACTTTTATCCTAATTAGTGTCATTACAGAAACTCGGTAATTGTTTACAGTCAAACCTCCGTGTTTAGGCTTGTTTCATTTGTCTCGATAGGTATTCTTATCCTAACAGTTGGCAATGACCTGATGAAATTTTAAAAAAATCTACCTATTTTTGATTTAATTGTTTAGACTTAAGGCAGAAATTTAACGTATGTTTAAAATTTTCGTAAATTGTCTATTGTTAGAAGGTTTGTCAATTTGACGTGTACGATTGGGGTCATCAATCCCACGATCCTCCCCCTCGGACCGCCACAGCGTGCATGTGCGAAAAACAAAATGGCGGTCATAAAAATACCAAGTGTATTGTACACCCCCAAAACGTTTGATCTTTATAAGATCGAATGTTTTGAGGTTTTTCGGGGTGCTGTCACACGAAACGGCGGACTTGTATTTTTGTTTTGAAAAATTTAGATGTGGGTATCATTTTCGAGGTTTCTTAGGGTGATGATTATGAAAATGACATCCATTTTGTAATCCAAAATGGCGGACATGTATATTTTGAAACATATAGATATGGGTATCGTTTTCAAGGTTTCTTGGAGTGCTGATTATGAAAATAGCATCCATTTTGAAATCCAAGATGGCGGACAAGCTTTTTTTTTAAATATTGATTAGGGTATCGTTTTCAAGGTTTCTTGGGGTGCTGATTATGAAACTTGCATCCATTTAGAAATTCAAGAAGGCGTACAGGCATTTTAATAAATATTTTTCCGCAGATTAAGAAGTAAGAAGGAATTTGGTCTGCCTCCATATTAAATTTCATCAAAATTGGTTCACACCCGTTTCATCAAAAAGTGACAGATAGACAAACATACTTTTATCTTCCTATCTCATTCCTACGTATCATAATAATCCGTTGTCTAGTTGGCCAAACGAAATACCTAAGAAAATTATGTAAATTGTTGAAGTGATTCTCAAGTTATAAGCGTGCTAACGGACCACAGAACAGATAAAAGAGGTTAGAAGGGCCATCGAGCCACTTTTGTATCAGGAACACTGTCGCCAGTTGCACACACCTAAATAATATGTCATATTTACACTACATACAACGCTTAGCTGTTAAGCTTCCACATTCGTTAAAATCCACAATTTGCCCACACATTATACTTTATATTTACACTACATAAAATACTTATCAGCTATTCGTCGAAATGCACGATAATCACTACTTTTAAAAACTAACCTTAATGTAAATCTAATAAGGATATTATTCCCTCGTGATAATTTGTGAAACCGTGCAAATTTTGACGTTTATTGTTTGTGTTGTCATGTAAGTGTAATTTTTACAATTTCCTTAAATAATAAAATTTGCACAATAGAAAATAAATAATATTTATGCAAAAGCAATACTTAGTATTTGTGTGCAAAATACTGTCATAAAGAGTTATTAATAAAATAATAGTTGATTCAATAAAAATTACTGAATAATTAAGAAAATATCGATTGTGCAATTTTTTAAATACGTTTTTAATTGGTATCACAGTTACCCAGTTAGACACGTACCCAAATTTATCGATGAATATATTTTAGAAACTTGTTTAGAATTTAAGTACGGCTGCGTATCTATAAAAAAATACGCTATATATCGAACGCACAAAGCTATTTATTTGTCATAAACGTTAGGCATTCTAAAAGCCGATTATTTAAATAGATAAAATTACTTATTGACATTTTTCAACCTCAAATAGTATTATTTGTATCGACTTAAAATCTTTCTCACACGATTAGGGTGTAATACGTAAAAAAATAACACAGGTAGAAAAAGAGTTATTTAATCTTATTACTGTCCCTGAATTCAAATGTACTTATTAAAAAACACACGTTTGGTATCTTTTATATTTGTTTTTTTTTTTATAATATGCAATTAAAATGTTCCGAGCAAATGGTATTTGTTTTTGTAGGTATCAAATTTTCTCTACTGGTTACATTCATCCAATGCTCTCGGATATTAGGATCCTTTGGAAACCTAAAATAAATAATATACATTGGTACTACACTACATTAGTTGATCCTTGACATTAGGTATTTCTCAACATACAAAAAATACTTAATTGAGGTCAGTTTGTCATCCATAAAAATCCGATGACTTATTGAAAAAAATATCTTAGACGTGCACAACACTATTTCCTATTTCGATGTAAACATTGCGAACGAACGCGGCCGTACCATTCGAGTTGACAGATCGCATCTCTCGAACGCAATATATTACGCGCAAACTATGTGTTCGTGTGGATTATTTGCGTATGTACTTACCTTAATTACCGGCAATGTATATTTTTTTTTACAATATTTTGCAATATTATTGTCATTATTTCTAATTTCATAATTCTAAATATATTTTTATAAAAAAAGCTGATGAAAAAGCCGGTGAAAAGTAATTCATCCTTGCGTTATACTTGATGTCTGACTTTTATAATAATTGCACAACACGACATTTAAAAACCGTTTTCGGCAATTTTAGCACAGCTCTTTACACAGACGCACTTCGAAAGCATGCTATGGCAACTTAGAACAAACCCCTTTTTAAATCAAAATAGCGCCATCTAGCCGTCAGATACATAAAACAAAATCGTGAAAATGTTAAGTGTTGCAATACTAAAATATATTATTTCTATGCTGGAAATTTACCCAAAAAGAAATTATACCAATAATTCTTTTAATCATTAAATCTTAAATCGCTACATCAGAAGTTAAAAGAATTTATTAATTATAACTTTTGTATATGCTCAGTTGCATTAAAATAAAGAATTCGTTGATTAATTCCGATGCCTTTTCAAAGTATGATAAGATTCTAATTTCGTAATGGCATCACTAAATCACTTAATTGCAAATGGCTGCGCGCGAGTGTTTTCTACTCGTGTCGGTTTAATTTTGCTTAAATTGTTTCGCATGTGGATGTTCATGTTAAGTGTGTTATTTATTTAGGATGATCTGAATTTTCCTCTAGCTAAAACAAAGAATTTGTTATATTATTTACTGTTTCTTATTGTTATGTATTATTTTATCTGCACAAACATTCTTATGTTACTTAAATTATTATACTTTGAGATGCATTTATTTACATTATTAATAAGATGTGTAACAAACTTTCTTGCTTTAGCGCCAAAAGAACAATAAAATAATATAATCATACATTATTTAAAGATAGCAATAATTACGTAAATATAGTATTCTATAGTCGTATAGCTATAGCTACGTAAATGTAGCATTATAGCGACGGATTATATACGATAGCTGTATACCTACGTATAGCTATATGTCATGGAGAAGTTTACCCTATCTGGCGGCCAGAGAGCGCCACTCCTTTAAGCATTGATAATACTCGAGTTGCCAGTCTATTTTCAGTATACTATTGTAGTCTTTGCTTCGAAAGCGACTAAAAGCATGACCGCGTGATTTCGGTTGAAGTATGATTGTCTAATCATACTTGCGGCGCGCCTGCCACGCCCACATTTCCATTCTCACCTCTTTTATCTGTTCTGTGTAACGGACAGATAGGCAGTCGTCGCATTTTATAATATGTAATGATTTATTTTTATTTTATTTATTTATTTAAGGGTCTCCAACAAAGAATATACGCATAAATTCATAAATTAAACATACGGTATCAAATAAAGTGTACTCTTTCAATTATAGGAAGTCACAACAAGCACAAATAAATTAACAACTAAGCTAACAACTTAAAATAGAATTTGAAAAATAAAAAATATGTAAAGAGTTTACAGAAACAATCTAACAAAAACCTGAACCTTTAGGTATAGATTAGGTATATATGTATTTTTTTCAATTTGTGACAACTCTTCCGCAGTTGCGTAAATGCCTACACAGGTGGCGGCATCGCCCGACATCAAAGACGTCACGTCGCCTACTGTTGGAATACATATACTGTGTCTTAGTCATGTTAGTCGTACAAATATATAAATGTTATCATAATAATAATAATAATTATTGTTTATATACACAGTCAGATCCAGCAAGTCCTCTCTTGTCTGTCCCCCAGCAACACTTTAAGCCGAGGTTTGCATCCGACTATGGGACGCCCTTAGCAGTGTTGCTTAATAATATTTAATTTGCTTGGCTCGAGGCTCTTCTGGTCTCGTTATTAACCCGGTTAAGCAGTGAAAGCTCCTTGAGCTACAAGAGACAAGTGACAAAAAAATAGTTTGTTTATACAACATATAAAAAATTCCAACACCTGAAAGTAATTTCTTAAGATTTAACTACTGGATAGTTATTCTGGTTAACAAATAACCCCCCCATTAATTAATTTGCTGTTTTTGGTTGTTTAATAAAAAAAAAAACAATAAATGAGCACATAAGATGAATTAATTTTTTCTTAACTTCAGGGCGTCTCTTAAATGGGATAGCACAAATGAAGCAAATATTGAGCAGCCGAGTAACTAACTCACAGAACAATGTTGACTGGAACTCACACATCACGAACATAGTTAATACAGCCACAGGTAATAGTTAATTTTGTTTATTTTTACTTTTCCAGGTTATTTAGTTTGCTTAGTTTTGTCGTTATGTACCGGTTTTACAGGGAAACAAATACGATTCCGGGCTTCTAATGCCAATGAAGTTATAGAAACAAGAACCAGATATCGATAACTGATAGTTCAGTATACTCGTCTGTTTCAATGGACAAATAAATGTAATAGTATTTTTATTTAATGAAACACTTTCTTTTTCAGAAATAAAAATTGCAGGCAAAACTTCAGAATTTGTCAATAAAGTATTGGACAAAGTCAGATCAGGACAAAATAATGGTGGATTAAATGATATATTAATATAACATACATACTACAGATGTGAGTAACAAAACGAAAGGCTGTTCAATGTACCTCCAAAGTTATTTAGAGATGAGAGTTTATGTCTATCATGTAAAGGCTTAATTGTCCAAGACAATTTTATTTTTGTATGGTAATCAAGAGTAGATTTAGTCACTAGAAGCTTTACAAGGCAACTAGGGGAATAATAATGTAATCCTCGTCTATTATTATTATGCCATATGATAGGTGTCAATGTCATGTATATTAAGTTTTATATTTTAATGTTAGGGTAGAAAGTTGGAGATTGAGCTGTAACATTTATCTGTAATGTAACATGTTGTATTTTATTTTATTGCATACTAATTTATAGGACCCAGGCAAACCGCGAAATCTTTTAGTGTTATCGGACAGCAGCAGCAGATTGTTATCCATCTAATTGCGGGAATTTGAATTTAAATAATTTATAAATTTTATGAATAATTAAGGATAACAAATTATTTAAATAACAATTGTTATCTTTGAAGATAAAATGTTTTCTTCATTATTTGAAAAACATTTTCGTTTCCAAAAAATGGATCTCTTCAAAAAAAGCATTTGAAAAAAAAAGGTAATAACGTAGAATCACACGTAGGGACACTTAACTCTTTTTTAATTTGTTCTACTACGAGGAGTAAAAAAAAAATAAGTTTAAATTAAAATCCCCGCCATTAGATGTTGCCAACAATCTGCTGCGCTGCAGCTGCTCGCAACGTATTTCAAAATGAGTCCTTAGGATGTGTTCAAAACCTAACTGGGCGTTTTAAAATCAAATTAATAATTGATAGAATAACGTGCGTTGCATGCTAGGCGCTTTGTGGAGCAAGTTTTTTATTTTCAACCATATTATATTATGATAAATATTATTATCCCTAATAAATATTTAAAAATGATGTACATTTATTATAGTTGAATCGAAGAACCATATTATAGTCGTCGTCCGATATGATCAGCACAGATGAATTTAAGTGGAACTCGGCCAAGCACCGCGTTCGAACGGAGCATGTCATGTTGATTTTAGCCGGCGATGTGTCTAGTTACGTTACGTTTGAATGCTCTGGTCAATCCCCAAATTATTGTTTTAGGAGTAAACACTAACCACATTCAAATTACACTAGTTTCTGATTTAAATGCTATTTGGATTCACTCCAATATGTATATGCAAATAAATCAATAAACTCCGTCATATTTTACCTAAAAGTCCGCTAACGAAAATAACATCGTTACAGTATCACAAACTAATAAATATTATGCATGTCAATTTTAAAGTGAATCTAGTCAGGCACTATAAATTTATATGTATATTATTATTATTTTATGAGCTATATATTAAAACAAATATCAAATACATTCCTTATTTATTAATAATAAAATAATAAAATTAAATTCAATAATGATCAAGTTTCAAATATGCACTAAAAACATCAAGGAACTGGCAGCAACCAATTGATACTGTATCTTTTTTGTTATGTTCGTTCGGCATTTTTTATATCTAATGACCATAAAAGTTATATTCAATATATTTTATTAGGTAACATTATTTCTGTATCTGGGAAAGTAGTGATTTATATGTGTATGAAATAATTATCTAAAGCTCGTCTTCATATTACCTAGTTTTCTAAAATAATTATATTTTATCACTTTGGATATAAAATAATATTAAATACATTGATTGACGCAATGGTATATAAAGTCGTTGCTATGTACATTAGCGTATAACAATTAGTGAGTAAATAAGACGGCACAACATAAATTCATAGATATATTTAATAAAAAGAAAAGCTTGGCTTAGCTATCATATAGTTTTTACTTATACACATGTTAAGGGTGTTTAAATGGTTAATCATAATTAAACAGCTAATAATATTTATTTGGTTCCAGTTCGGTAACTATCAGTCATATACACAGTATCAAATAAATAATGTTGACAATTTATTGAGGAACCATTTGATGGTTATAAAATCTCAAATTATCTAATCTGTGTCCAAAATTGATGGATTATATCGCATATGTGTAAATGAATCATAGTATTTATTTTGTTATACAAATTTTAATAAATCGATCTGCATTAATAAATTTATAATATCGTAATAGCTATAAAAAAAATCATTTTTTTAATAGTAATATTAATGTTTACGCTTCATAACAATCTTCTGCTAAAAGTACGAATTAATTAATTGATTTGGATTTAATTAATTTACCAATTTTAGATCGCATATAACCTTGTAACAAGTAGGTGTGTGATTGACATAGTGACATTTTGCATTTTAAAAGATGTTCAATATAGCTGTTATATTTTATGTATACATTGTATGTAAACAATATTTAAAGGTTTTATTCGTATAGATTTATTCTAAATGATGATATATTTTTAATAGCTTCTTTTACCATTTTTAGATATGTAGTTGGCTAAAAATCATATGTGTAATTATAATATTTGTCAAGTTCATTACATTAAAAAATGGTTATAATAATGTCGCGGTGTTATTCACAACATAATTATAAGCATAACATCTTAAATATTTGGCTAGAATAGGTGCCTATTTTTCGGATCTTTAATAATATTATCATTTTAATATTAAGCATTTGGAAGCTCCAATAATAATGCGTCTACAGTGTTCTAGTTAAGAATGTTTATGTAATTTCAATATTATATACCTATATGTATTTATTGTATATTGGATGATATAATATCATTAGAATATTTTCGCTGTTTTAAGACTAGTAGATTGAAAGATCAGAAACTGTTCTAATTTTACTAAACTACGATACAAATCCGCATATTGTGTGTATGTAATATGCACTACGACAAGTAGCGAACAGCGTCGTTATGCTTTCCCAAATCGTGACCTCTAACTATAAACATACAATAAATATATTTTCAGTCTATGTATACAGTTTTTACAATGGTGCGCTCGGTTCATTTTGCCCGACGGCGAACAGAGAAACTAAAATATAATAACGGTCAACTTTATAAAAAAACATTTCTTACATTAGTTTAAAGACAACATGTATTTATCGTGATGTTATATATATGTTTAAAGTTTATATAGGTACATTATTGGTGTGCTGCGTTAATTTTGTACAGATTACCGTAACGAACGCACTTACCAGCGCACAGTGGGAAAAATGCAAGATTCCCAATCATAGGATTTTCGAAAAACTAAACGTCTTTTTATAGAATTTAAAGTATACAGACTTGTTGAAAACATCAAAAAAATTAATAATCTAATATTTATATGATTTTTTCGAGTAACCACCATCAAAGTTGAGTTTGTACATTTCAAATGAATGAAAATGGGTTTTTTTCAGTCTTGCACGGTAAACCTGAAACTTTCAGGTATTGTTGCTGAGTCTTTACCAAAGCTGTATAACCTTTGACCTTGGGTTTCCGACGGCATCGTTCGCGATGCCGTTCAAGAAATATAAATTATTTTAAATTGCACATTTCGACGATATTGTCATACAGGGAAATGTACTTCGAAATAAATAGTTAAATTTGTTTGCCTAGTATTGTTACCTGAAAGCGTCCGGTCATACGGCTTTGATAAAGATTCGGTAACAATACCTAAAAGTTTCAGCTTTACCATGCAAGACCGAAAAATGTTATAGGTAAGTGAAACAAATTCCATTTTCATACATTTGAAATGTACAAACTCATATTTTATGGTGTTTACTCGGAAAACATCATATAACTATTAGATTATTCAATGTTTTGATGTTTTCAACAAGTTCGTATACATGCTTTAAATTCAAAAAAAAAATATTACGTTTTTCGAAAATCCCATGAATGCGTACCTTTATTTTTCGCCCAGTGTACAGCGGTTCAGACATTTCGTAAGACTACGCTACCAAGATTAAACGGGCGCACTGTGGGCACGAATAAATTATGTCAGTACATTATTTTTGTTAATATTTTCCAGGTTTTTAATAATTATAGAATATTTAATATTATATACGAGTATATATTTATAAAAATATATTGTTCATATTGCAGCTTAGAGCAGGGCCTTTAATCCATAAGGCATGACATGCCATGCCTACCGTAAAAGGTGACAGTGCTAAGGCGTCGGTTCTCGCATTGGGACATATATAAAGTTGAAGAAATTTGTTTATGTAGTGTTGAAAATTATTATATACAAAAATACTGATATATTAATCGTTTATATCGGGAATCGTACACAGGTTATTGCCTTAGAAAAAACAAAATTCTCTCCCCCCCCCCTTCCTAGGCGATCGAATGGGAACTTTAAATGTATTTATAACCTTACATTTATGTTATGGACGGAAGACAGCCATTTCATACTTAGATAAAATCGCGCTACGGCTTTTAGTGGTAATTTTTGTGAAAGTTACAGCCTACGCCAGTCAGACATCCTCTTTGTTTTTAAGTTATGAGGTGGTGTTTAATAAATTAAAAACAAAGTATAAAGTGGGTCATTTTGTTTTCAATGTTTTGTATTTTACATATGTACCTATAAAATATAATAGTATATTTTTGTTACATAACAAACCAAACTCAAACTGGTCTGCGATCCAATAGGCTGTGGTTATTTGTATAATTCATAAGTTTTCTTATGTTAATTTTAGTTATTAACTATATTTAATATTTTTAAATGTTTATCAAATTTATGTTAATGTATTAATGTTAAATAAACTTTTGCGATATTAAGTATTACTTTTAGAAAGGTGTCTTTATTTTAGTAAGTTCCTTTCAAAGCCTTTGTTAATTTCCATTTGGAGAGGGGCCTCTAATGTCAAAATTCAGTTTTACTTACCTATACCGGAAAAACTGGCAAAAACACAGTGGGCAAATAGCAGAAAACGGCAATGCGAAGGCCCAGAAGGAGATGGCGAGGTGAGCTTGATTTATACCTACCCGAAAGATTGGTCCAAAATTGCAACAAACCGGGAAAAGTGGAAGGAGGAAATTTGGCCTGTATTGGGACTACAGACTCATAATAATAAGAAAAAGAAAATCTATGCGAAAATAATAATTAAGGTCTTGCGTTTATTTATTTTTTTGATACATTAGTATAAGTAGTTAGTTTTAAAAATAGTTTAGTTATTTTTTTTACATATTTGCGTAAATTAAGTTGAACATTGTTAGCCTGAACTAATTATCCATAAGTATACCTTACATATTAAGTCCTCAAATTTTATACTACTTAAATCGTTAGTGGGTCTGTACAATTCTCAATTCTTATAATCTTAATTTCCATCATGATTTAGAAACCCCATGTTTAATATTTCGTAACGATCGATAAAACTCGTTCTGCTAGAATTTGCTTCTCTTCAATACAGGAATCGAATAGTATAGTTATTAATATGACAACCTTGAATGTTTTAGGTACTACTGTATGTCTATCTTCGTGTATAGGATCGAACCACTGTGCGGCAGCCGACAGTTATGATTTGGTATCCAGGGTAATACATAATAATTATTAGCGAATACCTGTAGACAAGTTACAAACTCTAGTGTTCGCAAGCGCGACTGCTGAGCGTGATGGCCCGGGGTCGACTCCCGGGTTGAGCAGTGTTATTGGGTCTATTTGTATTGGAAATCTCAGTAGCAGCACGGAGTCTGGAACTGTGCTCGGTAGACGGCAATAGGCTCGCCCTCTATTACATGGGACTTAGTAACGGCAGCGGCGAAAGGTGCATGTACAATAGCACACCTCTTCGTGGAACACAGGCGTGATGCTATGTTATGTCGAATAGTCACGTGAATCATAAATGTCAAATTTTCAAATCACGGTACTATAGGCCGACCGTTTAACTCGCGTATCGCCTGCGCGGTAAGAAGGGAGCGGGGGCGGGTAACGCTACACACGGAGTCAATAATCCAAAGATTTATCTCGAGATAGACATTGTTGGTAAAGAATAAAATAATAAGTATCTTTTTTTTTAAGTATTTATTTTTAAGTTTTACAAATATTTTATAATAGCTTCATAGGTACAAAATCATAAAACAATAATTAACTCCGTTTAAGAAATATTTAACCACAGATAAAAAAATTATAGGACTATTCGTCACTAATATCCTTAGCGCTTGAATCATCATCACTGTCTGAGTAGCTTGAGGAGTCAGAATCTTGCAAATTAATAATAAATCGGTCCATCTCTTCATCAACGATGCGATCGTGCAGACAATATTCATCTTCAATAGTTTGTACATGTTTATCGCAGTTAACCCATTTTTCTACAGAGAATTCGGCAAATAACTGTTCCAGTGTATTTTTCTTTTTGTCTAAATTAGAATCAATTTCAATTTTTGCGAGCTGTCCTTTGATATCCCCCCAAACCAATTCGATTGGGTTCAAGTCTGGATGATATGGAGGCAGTCGTAAGACTTCATGACCTGCCGCCTTTAAAATTTCATCTATTTTGTAAGTATTTTCTGTCGCGTGTTGTTTAATTAAATTCAATAAATCACATTTTCTTAAAGACGTATCAAATTCAACATTGTGTCTTTGCAGTCAGGTCTGCATGGTGGCTTTTGTGGATGTCATTGTAGGCTTTTTGTCCTCTTGTACCGAGTGGTATGCGGCATTATCCATAATAATAACTGAGCTTGGCGGTAAATTTGCCAATAGCTTTTCTCTAGTCCATTTGCTGAAGTTTACAAAATTCATATCGCTATGATAATCTCCGGTTTTGCTTTTGGATTTAAAAATTAAAAGAGCTCCATCGATAAATCCGGCTTGTCCACCAGCATGTACAATAATTAAACGTGGCCCTTTGCCAATATGCGACAGCACCCCTCGTTCTTGATTGGATTGCCATTACGCTGGTACATTTAATGACGAATTGACATATGTTTCATCGAGGTAAACAATGTTTCTTTGATCTCTTCTGTGCTTCTTTATCGCATTAAGATAACGCCACCGCCACGATACGATGTTTGGTTGTTCAATCAGTAATTTTCTTTTTGATTGACATTTCTTAAATCGAAAGCCAAGTTTATGAATCAATGTTCTCAAATATTCTCGGCCACAATTTAAAATTCCTTCTTCTCTGAGTTTCGCATTCAAAATTTTTAATGTAGGACCAAGCCTCCGTAACAAAAATACCAACCGCGCGCTGCGAGCATCTCCGTTTACATAATAGTAGTCTATGGCGAGCACAGCCAGCGCACTGCCGCACTTGACGTAAGCTCTCTGCTCCGCCCACCCCTTTCACCCATCCGCTAACATCCCCCCCCCGCTCCCTTCTTACCGCGCAGGCGATACGCGAGTTAAACGGTCGGCCTATAATTGTCAGCTTATACCAACTAATTTATACTCAAAATATAATTATAATAGGCCGACGTCTGTAAATTATAGATATTGGAGAAAAACTAATATCTTGGAGGGTCTTTATTAGAGAAACAGAAGCCAAAACAAGTTTCTAGAATTTTTGTCTATCAATCTGTCTGTATGTTTATACACGCATTACGCAAAAACTGCATACTGCATAGAATTGAATGCAGTTTTCACCAATGTATTGCTAGAGGTCTAACTTAAAATATAGGTTCCATTTTAATTCAGGAAAATATGAAATTCTAAATTCCATGTGTACGAAGTCATGGGGAAAAGCAAGTACTATAAAAAAAAAAAAATGAAGTGTGTCGAACTTTATAGGTTACTTGTTATATTGTGGTGACAAAAGTCCCAAAACGAGAATAGACTACTTACACAGATCATACAACACACAATTGGCTTTACTTAACTATATAGGTAAGAAGATTACGTCTTATTATTCCAGAACCTTGTGGTAATAAAATAACTAATTAGAATATAGGTACTTAATAGTTTCATTTAATCAAATGTATAAGTTTGAGTTTAACAAATTTTTTCGATTTCCTTTCTCCACATGTTGAATAACTTTAAATTTTTCTAATACATCATACAGTTCTTGTATTTGTTGTTCTTCAGGATGCTCAATATAACAAACAACAGCTATAGCTGACATGTCACTGATTTCTCTCCAACATAAAACTGAAATAAAAAAATGTGAATATAGACTTTCATACATATATATTAAAAAACAAAATATCACATCAGACACAAATAACATTACCTCCAGCAGATACACCAGATATAATATTTGGTTGTTCTAAATTTGGGAAACTGATATTCAGGCATTTAGAACTATGTTTACTTGTAGATAAACTTCTAATTACATAGTCTTTTGTAACCAGTTCAGATACCTGGTACTCCACGAGTGGTTTTGTCAAAATTGCTAAAACATCATTGCTTATGGTGATGTATTTTTTTAACAACTCTACTATTTCACTGCTTTGGACCAAACTGTAGTCCCTTATGACACAAACATAATTGTTTATTTGTTTTGTCTTGTATAACTGTAAATTAACTTTGGCAATAGAATTCACGAGTTCCAACTCATGATGCGCTCTAATACAGTCGTACAAATATCGCCCTTCAATAATAATGAAAGTATCAATCTCTTTAGGAAGATCTTCTTCCCTTTCTAGACGTAACCTGGAAAACATATAGGTACAGCCTTGAGAAAGTATAGTACAGTATATTGTGATTCAAAGAAAGAGGCAAGGAAGTATCGGTCAGAAGGTCGTCTTAGGAGTGGAGTATTACATTATATTATACCAATAATCTATTTTATGATAACTTACTCTGTAAAATTTTCGCCACATAGGCCATCATCCCAATCTTCCCAAGCAGTTCTACTCGAAGGTTCGTTTATTTCACCAAAAGTACTCATTCTAATCTTTTATCGTTATTGTTAAACTATTATGTATGAGAATAGAAGAATTATTTATTTCATATAATTTTGAAAGAAACAACAATGATTTTGTACTTTTTTTGAAGCGGTGCTGTCAAACAAATTTAACAAATAGCAATAATAAATACTGTCAGTGTCAGTGTCAAACAGTGTTGCAATATAGGGTATTACACCCATTTTTGAAAAGTGTCTCAATTAGATTCTATAGTGCTAATGAACCACTAAAAAATTCACAAAATTTTTATTCAATCGTTAAGTGCCTTAAAAATGCATTTAAAAATTTGCATTTTCAAATTTCGCGCGTAATTTGACAAACGCTGTACGCAGTGGACGCCATATTGCTCTCTGGTCATGACGTCAGTTGGCTGTGTAAACAAATGCATGCAGTGATATTTTGTAGGTTATGTTAATTGTTTATATTTTAAAAATGAGTTATTATTAGTTATTATTTTACAATGCAAAGACGGGATTCCAGACCTGAAAACAATGTTTGAATTTTAAACACCTCTTATCGCTATCAAATAACTGTTTTAAGTTTAAGAGTGTTAGAGGCACCTACCCCGAAGTTTTAACATTCCGTAACTCAGCAGAACATTAATCGGGATTTGCAGTAAAGAATTTACCGACCATCAAAGATTTTATTCTTGGTAAATTTATGTTGTCTTGTCTTACAAAAGCGTCCTCCATGGTATTATTTCAATAAAAAATACGTTGGTTACGAAAATAATAAAAAGCCTTTATAGATTAAAGGTACGCTGATATTTGACAGTTGACACTTCTAAGTTTACATAGCCGTATGACGTAATAACATGGCGACTACTATTTGATGGTGTTATGAAACAGATTAAAAAAGCTGAAACCTTTGAATTGAATTTTAAAATTTAGTTTGCTATTTTATGAACTAAAACTAACGTTTTTCGACTGCTTTTTGCCTAAGCTATCTCAATAATATATTTTTAGACTTTTTCTCATATAGAGTAAAATACCCTATTATAGAAGAAAATTTCAACGAGATAAGTAACTATGACTATGTTATAAAAAATGAAATTTTCCCATAAATTTAACCGTCTATTGAATTTAATTATGAGATTTGTGGCATAAATTTGATTGCGGATGGTAGGTTCTTTAACTAAGTGTCACTTAGTAAGGGATGGACCATATAACGGACGGGATGACATTAACATATAGCATTGGTGTGAAGAAAGAGTCTCTAAGAGAAAAAACTGTTGGGGTACCTATTAAACTAAAAACTTTGATGCTTTGTATAAAAATGTAAATCTACAAACCGTTTGACTCGCGTATGGGCCGCGCGGCCCATATGACGTCATTCAAAAAGTAACTCTTATCCGGATGCTTAAGGTTCACTAAAAATTTTCAGGATTTGCCAGGATTTGTGACCTTGAGAGTAAAAAGGTAGGCTTGACCCTAACCACTCAAACGTTCGGGCAATTATAGAAGCCCAAAAAATTTTGGCGTTAAGGCGACTATGGCGGATTTGCTGGCTTATCCACTTGAAACGAGATTTTGTCTGTGACAAATTTCAAAGAGCTTCATGAACATTATAATAGATGGCTCGGTATTAAAGAATGCTTCTATGGGTCGAGAAAAAAGGCTGCCGAGAGAAAAAAAAAATTGAAAAAAAAAAAATTGTTTACATACATTGTGTTAAGTGTCCAAAAGTGGCTGTGAGTTCTATGTTTAAAATGTAAATAATAATTTATTCATTATTCTTCTGTATTAGATTGTATATTAAAATAATCCGCAAGAAAACCTAAATATTCTTTAAGAATATTTGCAAGTTTTATGAATCCAAAGTCTGAATGTTTTTACGTAATAAAGTTGATATACAAAAACTTCGCTTTTGTGTGCCGGTTTTTCGGTAAGTTTTTAAATGATATATTACTTATATATTTTAATAAAATATATCTTGTAATTAGGAAAACAGGTTATTCATTTTTTTTAAATAGATTTAAGAGAAAAGAAAATAACGACAACAGTTAGGATTATACGTTTTTGTATTTCGTTCCCCAGGTTTCAGGTATGGATCTATACGCCTATACAGCGTTTCTTTTGGTTTATTATGCTACACTGTTTATTCCAATTATTGATATTAGTATCGAAAAAAGCTTATTTAATCTTGTTTAATAATAAGTAAATAACATTCAGAAATGTAAAAAAGGGTTTCGTAAAAATTTGTTAAAACAAATATTTTACTGAAATTTCTGTCAAGTTCAACTTTTTTTTTATACATTTAAGATTTGTTGTACTTTAATTTTTACATGTTCTGATTCCTCAGAGAGTCAACTTTATACATGTATTTTTACTTTCCTTAAACTGCAGTAGTTTGCTAGAAAATACATTTTAAATCAGTGGGCACTCGACGCGATTCATGGCGATTGCGCGTTCGCGCGCGCGGACTTAATAACTTTCCAGTATACTACCGTAAAATGGGGTTATTTGGGAAACACGGGGCAATTTGGAACTAACATTTGTTTTTAGAAATTTTTGTTGTCATATTTTCTAAACTAAATCAAAATTTCCTTTGTCATTGAAAGCATCCTATACTACCATCCTATACTACCATGAGAAGCACACATAATGAGCCCTTTACTAAATTTCAATTAGCCCCGCGCTTCCGAAATACCCCATTTTACGGTATTGTAGTCTTTGGTAATAACGCGTTGACAGGTGTCCCACTCGAACGTTTGAGTGGCTACAGTTTTAACTGTAAATCGTCAAATCGCGAGTCGTGAGGTCGTCGTTGCGTACAAGAATTATCCCCGTAGTTTCAATCCCGATCTTGATCGCATCCTGGATCTCGATCGCCAAGACGAACGAAGCGAACCGCAAGCGCACTACCTACCTTTTCTCGAACGCTTCGTCGTTTTTTTGAGCCCTCATAACTTGGGTTTGGATTATACCAGATAAACAAAATTCTCGGGATATGATGTCAATAGTGTACTTATTAAACTTATAAAGTTTCAGTTGCATAACTCTTATTCTTTAGATTTTATTGATATCTAAAAAACCTCGATTTCGTCACTGACTCACGCACTGATGATAATCAAAATTCTTAGGGTATTTCCTGAAATCCTAGAGAGCTGAAATTTGGTATGTGATGATGATGATGATGATGTATTGATGCGGGAAACGACCTAAAAAATAAATAGTATGGCCCAAATTTGTTTGTTTCCTACTTTTGATTTCTTTTTTGTTGCGTAATTTTGTGTTTAAAAAAATATTGTAAAATGTTGCCAAGACAAAACCATATGGCTCGCACTATCAAAAAGTTATCAGATCTCATGTAGAGCGAAGCTTCTAACTCTACACGCCCTAACCTTACAAACTCTACACCTTAGTCAAAATATGTGGCTTCGCCGTTTCGTTACTTATACAAAAACTATTGTATAACAGAAAAGTAATGAACAGTAAATATATTTTTCACCTTACGCCCATGTGACGGTAGCAAAACGGTGGAAAATGTTTTTGGTGGGTAGGTTTTTCTGTTTAGAAACTTTTAGTGGAACTATGCCCGGTTGATGGCAATCGCCTCGCCCCCTAGTACATGGGACTCAACTTCGGCAAAATTTGGGTGTACAATAGTGTAGATGCTTGAATGATGCCGTGTTAGGTAAGCAGGGAGATGCAGAAATAAGGTGTACTACTTCGCACTCACTGTATTCGGTTTATTAGCACAGGTAAGTCATAGAAGGAGACAGGATCAAGAAGCTAAGCAATTAGCAAGGCGTGAGATGAAGGCGAACGTGAACGACACAGATTTAGATATACTGTTACTCGCGATGTAGACAAAGCATAGGCACAGAGAAGAGAGATGGACGCTCCGTGTCGCAGAGGTTTCTCGACCTGGTCGCTGTGACGCGCTCGCCTATATCTAATTATAAAAATTGATTGTACAATCTGTATGTTTGTTGAAATTTATTTATCTTAAATTATATAAACTAAACATAACTAAACTATACAATTTGATACTACTATTTATTACATACAAAAATACAAATGGGGTGGAGTATGCCACAATAGTATTCCTCTGCCTTACTCTTTTGGGACACAGGCGTGTTATGGTTATGTTAAAATTAATTTAATTCAACACTTTTTATTATTCTGCCCAATAGTTGGAAGACATTTTTCATCAAGCCTAACTTAACTTAATTTTATCAATAACTAGCTTCCACCCGCGGCTTCGCCCGCGTGTTTAAGGAACCCATACATTTTTCCGGGATAAAAAGTAGCTATGTGCTATTCCAGACTATATTCTGTCTCTGTGTCAAATTTCATCCAGATCCGTTCAGCCAGTTCAGCCGTTCTGGCGTGATTGAGTAACAAATATCCATCCATCCATCCTCACAAACTTTCACATTTATAATATTAGTAGGATAGGATTATTTTCATATTTCCCTCGTATTGGGATTTTCTCTAATTGTCCGGACATTATAAATAATGTCCAATTAGTCCTAGGGCCCACGATGTATAAACATATAAACTAGATCTAGTTTCTTGCCAATAATGACTTTTATTATAAAATATTTTTCAAAAATATATCATTTCTAATGTTGTAAAGTTGTAAGTTTTTAAAAGTTCTGTCCCCATTCACCTTTCTTTATTTCCCATATTATATGTAGATAAAAGTCAATTCACCGAAATTTGTAATGTTGTAACATATTTTTTGTCAATCGAAATTCTAAGTCTATGTTTTCTGCATTAAATAATATGTGTTCAGGACATATTATCTCGATAGTTTTATGTTCTCCTTTTTGTTATCTCCCCTTGGAACGGTATCGATAATCGAAAGAAAATAGTCGAATAATATGAGATGTGAATACGCCAAACATGACTTATGCTACGTCTCTTTGTTGAACTTGGTATTCTATTTTCACGTTTATTGACTTGACGTCGAAATAAGCGACTCGAAGTCTCGAGCGAGCGACTGTACCAATACCTTTTAATACCAACCATCGTAAAATAAAATCTCTACATATTATAATTGATTTGATTATGAGAAGTGTATTTGTGTGAAGAATTCCAATTTGATTTAATCATGTTAAAGGTGCAGTTTCTAGTTCAATTGTGTTACATGATACTTTTGTAGTGTGTGCATGTATAAACGTTTGGTATATTATTTTCTTTACAGGATAAAGGACAAGTCACTTTTGAGGATAAATGGCCTAATATGCGCCCCATAGTTTTGAAGTTACTCAAGCAAGAACCGGTGACGCAAACAGAATGGCAAGACCTTTTCGGAGCCGTGCACTCTGTGTGCCTGTGGGACGAAAGAGGACCCTATAAACTGAGGGAAGCACTCCAACAAGATATAATGATGTATATAAAGCAGGCTCAAAACCGCGTACTAGCTCAGCGGGAGGACCAAGCTCTTCTTAAAGCTTACATTGCAGAATGGGGCAAGTTTTTCACACAGTGCAACTACTTACCAACTCCTTTTCGACAGTTAGAAAATTCTATTAACAATGTAAGCAAAGTGGCGAGTTCTAATGCATCTAGTACTCAGAAAAAGAATAACAACAATAATATAGAAGATAGTTTGGTAAGGAAATTAATGTTAGATTCATGGAATCAGAGTATCTTTGTGGATATCAAACAGAGATTACAAGATTCTGCCATGAAACTGGTTCAAGCTGAACGGAATGGTGAATCTTTTGATTCACAGTTGGTTATTGGTGTACGAGAATCATATGGTAAGCGAGTTACATATTTTGTATGGGATTTCTAATATTTGGTTTTGTCTTGTCATATAATTACATAAAATTTGCTTTCAGTTAATTTGTGCTCGAACTCTGTAGATAAGCTACAAATATACAGAGAAAATTTTGAGGCTGCTTATATGCAAGCAACTGAAGAGTTTTATAAATTAAAAGCCAGTGAACATTTGTTGGCAAATGGAGTTCAATCTTATATGAAGTATGCAGATCAACGTTTGAAAGAAGAAGAAGCTCGAGCCCATAGATATCTGGAACCAGGGAGTGGTAGTGTGGCTGCACTCACTCAGTGTTGCGAGAAAGTAATCATTGGAGAACATCTTCCTACATTACTTGCAGAAAGTGCACCTTTGATTAAAACTGGACAAACTGACAAGTTACTACTTATGTTTCGTCTTTTAGACAGGGTGCCAGAAGGGGTTACACCTATACTACGAGACTTGGAAGGACACATAGTGTCTGCTGGGTTGGCAGACATGGTAGCCTCAGCTGATATAATCACTTCTGATTCAGAAAAGTATGTGGAACGTTTATTAGATTTGTTCAAACGATTCAGCAGTTTAGCTAAGGATGCCTTTATGGATGATCCTAGATTTTTGACAGCCAGAGATAAAGCTTACAAATGTGTTGTGAATGACACAACAGTGTTTAAGTTGGAATTGCCATCTTCAGCTCTCATTCGAGGGAGCAAGGGCACTGCTCCTGAGAGTAAATGTCCAGAACTACTTGCTAACTACTGTGATATGCTGTTACGCAAGACACCACTTAGTAAACGTTTAACAACTGAGCAGATAGAGTCAAGATTAAAAGATGTATTGTTAGTCCTAAAGTACATAGAAAACAAAGATGTTTTTATGAGATATCACAAAGCACATCTGACTCGAAGATTAATATTAGATTCCAGTGCAGATTCTGAGAAAGAGGAGGATATGGTGGAGTGGCTCAGAGAAGTGGGGATGCCTGCTGACTATGTTAATAAACTGGCAAGAATGTTTCAAGATATTAAAGTCAGCGAAGACCTTAATACACAGTTTAGAACTGATACTACACGCCATGATGCAATAAATATAAAGATACTCAATGCTGGAGCATGGGCACGTGGATCTGAAAGAGTTACTGTTAGCCTTCCCTTAGAGCTAGAAGACTACATACCTGAAGTTGAAGAGTTTTATAAAAAGAAACACTCTGGACGAAAGCTGCAATGGTATCATCATATGAGCAATGGCACAATCACATTTGCCAATGCTGTTGGTAGATTCGACCTAGATGTCACTACATTTCAGATGGCTGTCTTGTTTGCATGGAATCAAAGACCCATGGAAAAGATTAGCTATGAGAACTTGAGACTTGCAACTGAACTGCCTGATCCTGAACTGAGGAGAACTTTATGGTCCCTTGTTGCTTTTCCAAAACTAAAAAGACAGTTGTTGTGCTATGAACCTGTGGTTCAGAATCCTAAAGATTTTACAGAAAATACTACTTTCTGGGTAAATCAAGAATTTGCTCTTATTAAAAATGGAAAGCCTCAACGCAGAGGAAAAATTAACTTGATTGGTAGACTTCAATTAAGCACTGAGAGATCTCAAATAGAAGATAATCATTCCATTGTTCAGCTTCGAATATTAAGGACTCAAGAAGCCATAATAAAAATCCTGAAAATGAGAAAACGCATTACAAATACTGCACTTCAGGTAAGAATTGTTTTAAAAATAATCATATTATTATTGATGTGTGGCCTGCATGGGTCATACAATCCATCCACATTTCATTCTAATTTACACAAGGATGTACGAAACGACCGCGCAAGTGGCAATCGTACGCTACCCATGTTTTTTTGCGCAAATTGCGCAATCTGTTTGCGCATGCAAGCATTATGCAAAATTACTTATAATTCGCAATTGATTAATTTTTTCACATGACATAAAAAATAACGTCTGAGCTTGTTCAATGTCTCTTTGACTCATACATATTTAATAGCTTCTTTAATAGTTATAAGTTCTAATCAATCATTGAAATATGTGTTAATCACATTCCCTTTGATGCTCCTGTAATGATCTTCTTAATAGAACATCTGCAGCCCTGTGTGCAGAACTCGCAAGGCAGCATTCGAGCTTTTCATCATAAGCCTGCGATTTTTACTGCTGGGACCAAATCATCCTCACTGATAGAGGCTCTGGACTCTGATCATTGGGTTAAGATCATGCTATTTTCTCACGTTTTCCTTTGCCTAATCAGAGGCCCTAGTGTAAGTTTCTTCCGACAAATTCGATTTACTACATCGATCGCGTTCGGCGCTCCGATTGGTGGAGAGCACGAAACGGAATAATCAAAGCGCCGAATGCGTTCGATGTAGTAAATCGAATTTGTCAAAAGAAACTTACACTAGGGCCTCTGATCTATTTGGTGCGTACGATCTGCGTTCGAACGTACGATCTACGGTACATACGGGGGGGGGGGGGGGGGCAAAATCTGCTCTCAACAATGCCCGAGGCAGAAACATCTTGGCACCCCCTGCCACGCTGGCCGTGGACTTCTGCAACATCAGGGGATTACACAATAACCTGAATGCTGTTCACCACCACCTTGAGACAGCAAAGCAAAGCCGGCCTTGCTCTTCTTGACTGAGACGCAGATATCGTCTCCAGCGGACACATCCTACCTCACCTATCCTGGATATGGACTTAAACACTCCTTTTTGTCCAAGGCCGGAGTGTGCGTGTACGTCAGACACGATATCAATTCTCGTCACCTCAGAAATCTTGAAGGTAGGGACCCCTCCACCTTATGGCTCCGTATAGATAGCGACGACGATCCCCGCGTCTATGGTTGCCTTTACAGGTCCCATTGCGGTGATACCAAAACTGACCGACTCATTGAGGACATCTAAATGGCTTCGGACTTTATGAAGCAGCAAATCCCGTCGGCAGAAATCGTTTTACTTGGCGATTTTAACGTCCACCATGCCGACTGATCATGCGGGGAGATCTGTTCACGAATTCGCCCTGGCATATGGCCTCACACAACTGGTTACCACGCCCACGCGTATCCCAGATGTGCAGAGTCAGAAGCCTTCACTGTTGGACCTTCTGCTGACTTCTCATCCGGACGGTTACCATGTATCCGTTGGCGCCCCACTTGGTTCCTCGGACCATTGCCTTGTCCGGAGTACGGTGCCTCTCACGTGCTCGCCACGATCGCGAGTTGCACGCAGCCGCCGTGTGTGGCACTACAAGTCAGCATATTGGGGTGGGATGCTGTCCTTTTTTGCGTCCTACCCTTGGAGACAGTTATGCTTCTCGCCGGATGTTCCCAACGCCGTTGCTGATTCGGTTGCTGATGTGGTGCTGCAGGGTATGGAGCTTTTCATTCCATCCTCTGTGGTCCCCTTTAGTGGCAAATTTCGGCCTTAGTTTGATTCATCTTCCAAAAAAGCTGCTCGCAGGAAGCAGGAAGCTTATCAAGCCTGGGCTGATGCGGTGGCGTCATGGGTTGAAAACACCAGCGCATTAAAAAAGGAGTATAACTTTGCCTCCAGGTCCTTCAAAAGAGACATTGCAAGGGCGAAGTCGAAGCACGTCGGTAGAATTGGCGAGAGGCTTGAGTGCTTTCCTTCGGGAACTCGTGCGTTCTGGTCACTTGCCAAAGCTATCGAAGGGAATTTCTGTAAACCGTCCTTTCCACCTCTACACATGGGAAATGATTCGTTGGCCCACGACGCAAAGGAGAAAGCCGATCTTCTGGGCAAACTCTTTGCGTCCAACTCGACCTTGGATGACGGGGGACAAGAGCCGACTACCATACCGCGGTTCGAGGGCTGTATGCCGGATATCCGGTTCCACCAACGCGCAGTGCGTTTAGCACTTCTATCCCTCGATATCCATAAGTCGAGTGGGCCTGATGGTATCCCTCCTATTGTGTTGAAGATGTGCGCTCCAGAGTTGGCACTTGGCACCAGTTTTAACACGTCTTTTTCGGCTCTCTTACTCTTCTGGCGTAGTCCCGTCATCAGGGAAAACAGCATTGGTCCACCTGATCCCTAAAAACGGCGACCGCTCAAATCCGTCCAACTACAGAACAATAGCCATAACCTCCCTTTTCTCGAAGATAATGGAGTCCATTGTCAACTGCCAGCTCCTTCGGTTCTTAGAGGATCATCAGTTGCTTAGTGACCAGCAGTACGGCTTTCTTAAGGGTCGGTCGGCTGGTGATCTTCTAGTATATCTGACACGCCTTGGCGGTCAGTTTGGACATAGCGAAGGCCTTCGATCGGGTCTGGTACAAAGCGCTTCTTTCGAAACTCCCTTCTTATAGGCTTCCCGAGAAACTATGCGAATGGGTCACCAGCTTTCTTGCAGACAGAAGCATAAAGGTCGTAGTCGACGGTGAATGCTCTGACTCCATGTTTGTAAATGCTGGATCCCTCAAGGCTGTGTGCTATCGCCTACTCTGTTCCTCCTCCATATCAATGACATGTTGCAAATCAGCGGCACTCATTGTTATGCGGACGACAGCACAGGCGATGCTTTCTACACCGGCCGCGCTAACATCCCACATTAGCACCCCAGTACCAGCTTCTCCCTCTGGACCGCATCCAACGGAGAGCGATTCGAATTGTCGACTGCCAAGATATTTCAAACCGGCTGGAACCCTTGGCGCTGCGTAGAGATGTGTACTCGGACTGATCCCTGCCGCCTCTTTCCGCTATCGTTCTACGCGACAACAGTTCCATCACCATCATTTAGATGGTTGGCAGTCCACTACTGTGCGTTTCTCTAGAAACTTTCTGCCTCACACAACAAAACTGTGGAATGAACTGTCGCCTGCGGTATTTCCGGACCAATACGACCTTCAAACCTTCAAGAAAAGAGCGTACTCCTTTTTAAAAGGCCGGCAACGCACTTGTGACTCCTCCGGTGTTGCGGGTGTCGATGGGCCACGGTAATCGCTTACCATCAGGCGATTCGGCTGCTCGTCTGCCGCGTATACCATAAAATCAGATTCACTTTTTGTCTACGACCAACGTTTCGCCAGAAAACCCGCGTCGAAGGGGTGTCGTTTATGAAGGCAAAAACACAAAAATAACACACATATAACATATGTAAATTTAGTGTTTTTTTTGTAGTCTATCGTTTATAGAAGTAAAAAATTAACACTTCTCTCTTATAACTTTTTCGCTAGCACGAGCCGTTCTACAGGAATGGTGGCCCAAAAATGTGATTGGGACTTAGAAATTTGTTCACATAGTCAAAATTTTACGCTGCAATTAGATTGACACACAGATCCGACTCAGAGCACCCCGATTCTACGTGGTCAGACTTGACCCCTAGAGTGTTCCTGTGAGGAATGAGTACACGAGGCTGGAACATAGCGAGTGGGGGAGGTAACGAGCGAAGCGAGCTGGCGACCTCCCGAGCGAAGTGCCGGTCGAAGGTGCGAGTAAAGCGAAGGGCCGACAAGCATGTCTTCTGACGGAGCACACTTAGAAATACTTGTATGTAAATATATGGGGGAAAAATCACGACACCCATTGGCGCGGTTTTTCTGGCGAACCGTTGGTCGTATAAGAAAAGTATCCTGAAATTTTCGTTTTATTTTTGGTAAATCAATCTAGTGTAAGTTTCTTTCAACAAACTCGATTTAACGCATCGAACGCGTTCGGCGCTCCGATTTGTCCGTTTCGTGCTCTCCACCATTCGGAGCTCCGAACGCGTTCGATGCGTTAAATCAGATTGTCGAAAGAAAACACTAGGGCCTCTGTACAATAGAAATAAAAACAGTGAAATAAAGAAATTTGGACTTTTTGGAAAAAAAAAACAAATAATCCCTGCACAAATTCAAAATTCTTTGCTACACTCTGACTAATTGTTCCCAAATAAAGTATATTTATTAGTAAATTTAGTATAGTAGTAATTTAGCTAGTGCGAGGCATCAAATATGGTATCTATATGACAGCGGTGGCCTTTGATTCTAGTATGAACGATGATAAATGATTTAGTTTCCTTTATTTGTAACATCTTCATAATGCTTATATTTTTACAGAGTGAATTGGTTGAAATTCTGAAGAATATGTTCTTGCCTTCCAAAAAGATGATCAAGGAGCAGCTAGAGTGGCTCATCGAACATAAATATATGCGGCGGGATGATGAAGATATTAACACTTTTATATATATGGCCTAAGATTCATTATTACAAGCGTAAATTAACAAAATCAAATAAATTGTTTACCCAGAAAATGTTTCTCTCTGACTAATTGAACTCGATTTTAAATTTATTTATAGGTAGTCAAGTTCAATTGAAATTAAATAATAATTTTATTTACATTTATATTTGCTTTTATTAAATACATATAATAGTTCAATGTATAAAAGTAAAATAAATAACATTAATTCTTTGCTGGCTCGATCGTTTCTCCACCTTGAATTTGACCCCAGCCAATCAACCTGAAATCAATATGTTTATGTACATTCTGAAAGTAAAGTGAATATATATAGAAAAAAAAAGTGTTTTTTAAAATAAATTACGCACCTCCAATGGTTTTCGACTCTCCTACTGAGGGCTACTTTCTCTCCGATTTCGGTGCACACAGGATTGGTAAGTGCGATTTTGGCCAAGTCAGCCTTAGTAGCGATGACCCTTCCTCCAGTACTCAAGGATCCAATGTTGACCAATAATACCTGAGAATAACGAAAATGAACTCAAATTAATTAAACTTATGCTTAAAAGCAGACGCTTTTCAGTCAGATCAGTAATACACACCTCGTTTTTCGTTAACTTCTGGACTTTGGCAGCTTTCTTGTCTCCTTCAGTGCGCACACCGAGCAAACGTTTCAATAGATAGTATGAAACTTCAAGCTTCACAAATATGCCAGGTAGAGCGCCTACAGCACCAAGGACCTATAAAAATACAGACCTATAACATTATATAAATACAATGTGGGTAACAGACGTATTCAAAAATATTGATTTATTAAACAATCACAAGCATCACAATATATTTACGAAAACCTGATTTATGTTAAAAAGAATATTAATATCTTCTCTAAGTATAGTGATATCCATAACGTTAATACTAGAAACAAAGATAAACTTGTACTGCCAACAAATAGGTTACAAAAAATCTGTAATTCGTTTAGATGTCAATGCGTGCGCTTTTAAAACAAGATCCCAAGCAGTATTCAAAATTTAAGTTTTAATAAATATAAGACCGTTAATAAGGAGACTCTGTATTAAGGGTTACTATAAAGTCTCAGATTACTTGATTGACAAAACTGCTTGGGATTAAGCTGCCCTGATGAAGGTGTTATACATACCATGTACAGGCTATCTGGACAATTGATTAAAATGTTATCAAGCTATAGTATTTACTCTTATATTTTAATTGACATTATTATTTTATATTATTTTCTTTTAGTTCCATTTTCGTTTCGTTGTTGTTTTCTTTTTTTGAATGGAATATTTTTAAATCTTTCATTTTGTATACAAATAGGTACCTAATATAAAATAAAAATTTACTTGTGAATGTCAGGACATTGAAGGGTATACACAGGGGCGTATTTACCCTTGGGCCAAAAGGGCCATGGCCCGGGGCGGCAAGCTGCGAGGGGCGGCACAAGCCGCACCTCGCGCTCAGCTTAGTGCGACTTTCTTTTGGACTTTACACGCCTGAAGAAATTAAAAAAAAGCCTACCTAATTAAGAAAAATTAAAACTCATTTGGTTGTAAGTTTGAAAGACATCTAGACGTGAGGCTTTCTTATGCCTGAACGGCGGGCGGCCGCGGCGGGATGGCGGCAGCGGCGTGTCCGTCGGACTCCATCGCGAATCGGGACTAGTCGGGATGTTTCGACGTTGCTCGTGTCGTTTTCGTTCATATTCATAGGCGAAAGCGGGTGGGGCGGCGGAGGGAGACTTGTTCAATTTATGGGGCGGCAAATCTTACAGGCCCAGGGCGCTAAATTTTAAAATACGCCACTGGGTATACATGTGATAGAAAAAAAAATCTTATTGTCTGACAGTTTGAGTATTCTATGGGGCTTTCTCGAATGTCCCGCAGATCTGGTGGTGTCGTGCGTCGGGCCGTTGAAATCTCTAAAATAGGGTTGAGCTACACGGTTACTGATGCATGCGTCCCGTCTGTAGGGACAGGTCCGCTCAAATCTGCCATGGCACTGGTACTTTCTTCCAAAGGCCAGTCCAGACATTGACCTACATTGTTCTTACACGTCTTCCATGTACTATGTCATAAACCATATTTTAAAAGAGTAAACATGGACTTTCTTGCTGGTTCTTCTCCATGGAATGAAAATTTGAACCAGCTAAACGATTTGTAAGTGCCTTTTACGGCCTACACGAATAAAAAAGTTTTGAGTTTGAAACTTGCCTGTCCAACAAGTCGATCGGCACGACAAAGTGTAGGCTCGATTTTTGTACCGACTCCGATAAGACCTCCAGGCACGGCGTATTGGAGCTCGTTTTGTTCCGCAAATAACGACACGATGCGGGAGAAAATGGGGCGGCACGTCAGCTTGCCGTCAGCATCTTTACTCACTAATCCTGGTCGAACCTGGAGAAAAGGTTGTATTAGAGAATTGATGATTAGGTCAAATGATCATTTATGATGATTTATCTTACGATGACGATACAGACATGAACTCCATGTTATGAAAAATTGCTTTGTTTATATTCAAGCCTAAAGACCCTCTGAATATTAATGCGAAACCTATTCCTCTAAAAACAAAGTGTACCTCGATTTCCATCCCAACTGTGAGTACTCCTTGAAGAATAGAACCACCGGCTACACCTCCTCTAAGGTCGTCGACCTCGCAACCAGGTTTGTTGACGTCAAAAGAACGAATAACAATCATTCGTGGCGGCGATGTGAAGTCTCTCAACGGTACTGGGATCTTTTTTGTGATATATTCACATAGCACCTATAATTAACAATGACTGAATTTAGTAAACTTGATTATATATTATGATATTATAACATATCTATCGTAATCAGTAGTAATATAGATATTTACCTCAATATTATACTTCAACTGGGCTGAAATAGGTATGATAGGTGCTCCCTCGGCGACGGTACCCTGAACGAATTTCACGATTTGTTCATGTTGCTCTTTAGCTTGACCTTCCTTCACCAGATCTATCTTGTTTTGCAATATGAGTATATGCTTCAGTTTCATAATCTCGATGGCTGCCAAGTGTTCACTGGTTTGTGGCTGGGGGCAAGACTCGTTACCTAAACAGAACAAAAACTCGCTTATCCTTGTTTTTTGTAAAATTGGTTACAGTTCTGAAATCGGTGTAGTGTTAAATGGAAGTGACGAGGTTCTGACGACTGACTATCAAACTCCAGATCGGTGACAAACGACGGTCACTTTTGGGAGAAGTCTACGTCTCAGATTGCAATTAACTAAGTAAATTGATAGTTATTAAAAAGTGTTATACCTGCGATCAGTAACAATGCGGCGTCCATGACCGCAGCACCGTTCAGCATGGTGGCCATAAGAATGTCGTGCCCAGGGCAGTCGACGAAGCTCACGTGGCGGACCAACTGAAACCGGCCAGTGCAGGCAGGCCGCAAGCACGGGAAACTATCGTCCTTCGACGAACCGCCCGATATAAAGCTGGTAGGTCGCGGACATTTTGGGTTGTCGCATTTGTAGATTTTCGCATTAGCGTAACCTTAAATTCAAAAACATTTTTTCTTAGATAGCAGATGCACTTCTAATTGAGGGATTCACGTTTAAGTCCGAATTATGTAGTGAAAATATTTGCAAGGTTTGTAATGGGATTGGCGACGGTGTCGAACATACTTAGGTTCCAATCGTGGGGACGCTCTTTCTATGAATCCCATATTTTCGTTTTGGTGTTTGAGGAAAAGTAACTTGGGTTTAAAATCACGATATCGTAGGTTAAATTGGTACCGTAGGTACTTAATTATTATGAACCATATCTCCGGCAAAAAAAAATCTATAAATGACAAAGTATGAATTGATGGACATGACCTTCCTATAGCCAAGTAGCTGAAGTCTTCATTGTGTATCATGCTTATTCGCCATCCGCCATCGAGGGACGAGGACGTGGACTTTTATAAGAGATTGGCACAGACAGAAGTATAAAAATGGAAATGTAGAGATAGTGAATAGTCGCTCTAGAGTTATAAGAAGATAGGATATTAAGAAGAAATAACAATAATTACTGCTACATTTTTTTTTATTAAACTTAATAACAAAAATGTAAAATCGTAGTTATGTAGGTACTCTATAGAAATATATAATTAAAATAAAAGTTATTCTATCAATAATGTAATGTCACTATAAAATTGTTCGGTACCTAAACATGCTTGTACTCAACACTAAACATTATAACCACAAACTTACATAAACTATAAAAATGTACATGGATTCTAAACAATCCATTATTTTTATGATACTTTTATTAATGAATGTAGTAGTATTTACGTAAGGCACTTGAGCACCTCAAAATACTATGAGCAATGTAATTTCTATTTACATTATTTATATCAATTCAAGTCTAACATTAAATCCAACTGAAGTTTTGGCTTCAATCAAAAAGCAGTTTGTGTGCGTCTAGCACATTTAGATTCGATCAAAACCAGCTGGTGGTTTGATTGAAGGCGAAACTTCTTATCTAGACGCACGTTAGCCTATAATAACGCCGTCATCATTTTTGTAAGGGTACAATTTAGTGTTTAAATTATTTACAATAATTTCCTTCAATACATAAAATCATTTTTTTGTGATGTGCAACTTTTTAAGAACACTGTTTATATAAATACAAAATACATTTCGTAAAAGGAAACGTAAGGGCCTATGCACACGACGAATTTTTAACGCGCTGACGATGTGCAGATGACGCGCGATAACGAGCTTAACGAGCTTTAAAGGAAATTCAGACGCAGACAGTAAACCTTTGCATACGTTCCAAAATTTAGTGGCGCCGTAAACGCTTTGTTTGTCAACAACAACAACAAACATACAAGCTACGCGCTGATACGGCGATACAGACGCGCTGCAGTCACGCGTATTTACTGTAATACAGAAATCTCTGCGTTTTCACCAGACTCCTCAACAGTAGTAGTAAAATGGAGTCGGCCTAGACAACACCGCTTACGCTGGCTTAATGACCGAAAAAAAAAAAGAAATAAGGAAATATTCTTACTACCGTTAAAAGCGATCATTACAAAGGCGTGCGGGCCGGGCGGAGTGGCACGGTGAAGTGAGCCGTGTCCCTCCCCCACACCCCTTTTTCCGACAACTTATAAAAAAACGCGATACAGACGAGCTTTGAACGCGCTTCTCACGCGCTTTTGTATCGATACAAATGCGACTTCTAAATCTACTTTTTGGTCATCTACCGCGCCGTGAGCGCGCGATCGTAAAACGTTCGTCGTCGGCGCGTTTAAAATGCGCCGTGTGCATAGGCCCTAACATAGTTGACAGTTTCAATATTAGTAATATATAATTAATAGTAAAGTGTTTCATTACAAAAATATTTCAATATGATATTGTTTAGTTTTATTACTTCATTCTACAGTCAATTTCTAAAAGGATATTCCCCATGGACAAGAAATTACACAAACTATATTGATTAGAATTCTGTCCATTTTAATGAGATTCCAAGAATTATACAAATGAGCTAGTACGAATAAAATAAACTAGCTACGAATTTGTATTACTTACCTCAAAGTATTTTTTGGTTAGGTCTTTTAAAATCAGTTTTTTAGAACAGGTATTTTCGGCATTTAGGAGCACCACATTTACATTCTGTAAGATTCCTAAGCATAGCCCTATTTTGTTGTTGAATTTCAAATCTGGACTTGACAGGTGATACTGGAGTGATACCTGTGGTGGCTTCAGACCCACTTGAAATATCAATATCAAAAGAACTACCTTTACTAATACTAGTGCCGTTTGTCTCAATATCATCATTGTCTGAGGCTTTTTGTAAATAATCGAAACACAATTCTTCACCAATTTCTATATCGCGTGTTGCAAATAAAGCCAACATTGGTAAGTTGGGATCAAGACAGTCTGCCCATACTGCCCATACACCAAGATTAGGATCACAGGAATGGTTTATAAAATGTGCCACATTGCCTAAGTGAGCCGCATCAACTACATATGGATTTTCAACAGAGTTGAAATCAAGGTCAAATAAATATGTTAGTCCATTAGCATCATATTCTCTTCCTCGTTTTTCAGCTTCCTCAAATGTAATAACTTCACCAACATACTGACAAAGAAATTGTCCTTGCCTAATTTTTTGTTCTGTTTTAACTCCCCACCCACACCCATTGGATGTTCGAAAAATGCTCAATTTTATATTTCGACCTCCTTGAACTACACGATTACAGCATTCCGAGGAGCATTTACAGGCTTTGTTGCATTCATAAATTGGTGTACCTGGTGCAACACGAAGTCTTTTATTAGCAGTATAAGCAAATAATCCGGCTTGCATACCACAACATGTTTTGGAACGGCAATTGCAAGCTGCACACTCACATCCAATGGGTGGATCATCAGGGATAGTGACACCACTGCCGGGTATACATTGATTGATGTAGGTAAAATTTTCTGGTGGACCAGCCAAGTCAAAATTATTTTCTACAATAAGCTTTTTCGATTTATCAACTTGATTTATATGTTCTTCCCATGTTCTTAATTTCATTAACTGCTGACATCGCCTTCTAGTTACAACATATAATTGTAAAATATCTCTTGCTTCTTGCACAAGTTCAGTTGCACACTGTTCATGTTCTACAGATAAACTTATCATTGAGAGCAGTTTCAATATTAAGTTTTCTTTTAATTTGATAATATCATTGCCTTGAATTTCATCAAATCTTTTAAGAAGGTTATCTTCATTTAGTAGGTTTCCAAATGAAATTTCTTCTTTAAGTTTTTCCATTTTAATGCAATATTTATGTTCTACATTCACGAGAAACTGTTTGAGTATATGAGGACAGTTGTCAAGATGTTCAATGGGTTCCCAAGTATTTTCACTGTCTGGCCATCCTTTCCATTTTATGTAGAAGTATTCTTTACCAGATTCAAATTTGAAGTCAAGAATTTTTTCAATAATATATTCTTCTGGTTGTTGTCTACTTTTCTTTTGTTTCTTCGGAGCTGGCATATCCTCACCATCAGAATCAACTGACAAGTTTCTTTTTTTTGATCTGGTCAATTTTTCTAAGAACACATTTTCATGTCTCTCATCAGCTCTTTCACGATACATTTTAACAACTGAGTCGGACAGGCGCTCTGCAACATACCATGTGTTTTGATTAATTTAGATCAGCTACATCAGTCTTACAAGATCAGAAAGAACATATTTACTGAGAGGTGCATAATATATTTCACATGGTACATTGCATAGCTTCTGAACTATTTTGAATTGATGTTATAAATAATTGGAATAAATGGCATTACTATCATAATTGCTTTTTTAGTTACTTCCTAGATGTTATAAGGCATTACCGCAACTGTATCTAATTAACCTTCTGGATTTAAATAATAAATATGACATATTCTTAAAGGAATAGTAATACTTGTGTAATTTAAATAGAAATTATCATTCACTATGAACACATTAAATAAATGTTAAGACTAAATCTAATATTATCATGTTAATAAAAAGCTATTCAATAAATATAACAAGGTGTATGTGAATAAATTTCACAAATTATACATTATACAAGGGAAACATACCTAATTTGATGGTAATATTTCTCTCCAATTCATTCTTGAATCTGACAGTCTGCACTCCAGAAATGGCCTTTACTACTGTTGATTTGCCATGGGCTACATGACCAATGGTACCAATATTTATTGTAGCCTGCCTTGATATCACTTCAGGGGACAGAGCAGATAGTTTGGTAACATCCTGAAAATAATAATTAATATATTTGCAATGAAGAAATTTATTGGGCAATGATATAGTGATATTGTATTTGGAGTGTAAATAATCCTGAAAGGATAGGGCAGGGAAATATAAAATAACATGTAAATACTTCAAAATTGACTATCCAGTATATGTACAGAACTAGTACTGTACCCTCTGTACATGTGTAAAAATAATAAAGGTTATGTATATTGTAATTATAACCAAAACAGGATTATAAGCCGTGTTTTCGGAAATTATTAATATTAATACAGTATATAATCTTTTCGACTTTTATTTAGAACATTTTGTCTCACCAATTTGGTTAGGTCTTGCTGATGCAAGTTAGATTGAGCACTTCGCCCTTCATTCGAAGCCATAATTGGGGTTTAGCGAACTTATTCGCGTCAAATAACCTTTTCAAAGATAGAAATAAGAAGTTATGACTAAGTTTTACCACATTTAAATATTATACTAGCACTAAAATTAGTAAAATCCGCTAACGTAGGCAACGGATAGTAGGTTGACAAGGATGAACGATGAACGTAGCGTGCCATTAGTGAGTTGCCAGAATGTAAAATATTTAGTCGATTAATCATAATATAAAATTGCTATCAAGTTAAACAATTAGATATCCCAGAGCTCAGAAAAAGGAAACATAATCCAGAGTTGAAATTCCCTTGCAATTCCACATAATTGTAGGGTATATAATAGGTAAGTTGATAATCGATTATTTAAATAATGGGCCAAAATTGACGATGTAAAACATAATCAATTAATACAATTAATGGACTTGAATGAATTTACGTGTTTTTAGAGTTACTCCCTTTATTCTGTACTAGCTGTGCCCGCGACTTCGTTCGCGTGGATGTCGGAACTTAACAATGTATTTTTTAGTGAGACCAAATGCAATTAACCCCATTTTTTTCTAAAATAAAAGAATTTTTCTAAAATAAAAGTAGCCTAAGTTATTCCTTATTACATCAGCTACCTGCCAATAAAAGTCTCGTCAAAATCGGTCCAGCCATTTCAGAGATTAGCTTATACAAACAGACAGACAGACAGACAGACAAAAATTGTAAAAAATGTTATTTTGGTGTATGTACCGTATATATATTCATATGGATGTAGTAAAAAACGGTTATTTCAATATTACAAACAGACACTCCAATTTTATTTATATGTATAGATGGAATCCTCTAAGGCTTCTATCTAGCTGTATAAGATTAGGTATACAGATAGGATATGTTCCATTTTACTCTGTTATAGATATATATGGAATAAGTTGAGTTGAGTTGTTCACTTACAGACAGCTACGTTTTTTTTTTCAACTGAGCCGATGACGATTATTCTGCCATTGTCGAGACAGCTACATAATTAGAACGAAATAGGTGTATATAAGTTAGGGGCCGTCCATTAATCACGTGATGTTTTTTTGCATTTTTGAAATCCCCCTTGTTGATACGTGGTGAGGTTGAAACTACCCCTCTCCCGCCACCCAAAATCACGTGTATTTTTTTAAGTACCTATTTATAGGATGACCTTTTTTTTTAGATGCTTAATGTTCACATCGAGTCACTGTAATTCCAAAGTTACGACTTCGCCCATGTCTATTACCAAGTCAAACAATTAATACACGTGATATCTTACTGCACCCCCCTCCCCCCTTGTGATATTTCGTGATTTTTGCCAAACCCCCTCCCCCCTTTCGAGCCTCACGTGATTAATGGACGGCCCCTTTTTGCGTAGTTTGTCACGTAAATGTTAAATAACGTCATCGCATTTGTGCCAGACGGGCGTAACTCGTAGCGTGTATGTGTGTATGTCTATTGCTAGCGAGACGCTGACGTCCTGCACCTATAGGTTCCGAATGTGTGGGCGAGAATAGCTGTCGAATCTTGTACGCCGATCAGCTACAGCGAGGAAAGGAACGTTGCCGTTGAAATAAAAACATCACTTAATTCTTCATAAGGGACGACTTCTTGACTATTTTCCTGAAGGCTTATTACGGTTGCCGAGGACTACAATTTGTTTAATCGAGAACTTTACCGTCGCGAGAGCCGCGAAATCGTCTCCTGTTTTAACTTTATTTAATGTAAATTTTGTTATCCAGTTTTAACATTTCTTACATTTGCTCGGTGATTACAAGTGGAATTATATATATACTGATAGAAAGCCCTATCTGTATATTTAGTAATTACTTTTTCTAAATTGTGATTCAATAAAAAGTTATTACGGTGAGAAGTTAAAAATTCACAATTTATTAAGGTAAATATTTTTTATATGTACTATATCTTCTAAAGTATTTAATATATTTTAACAAAACAAACTGCTATATAAAGGGGAGATATTAGCCTAACTAAATGTAATATTTAGAAAATTACATATCCAGTATATAAGGGCTATTTACCTCGGAATGATACACCGTACAAAATAATGTTTATTTCGTTACTCTTACAGTTAATTTACAAACTATCAATTTGAAATATTAATAAAAAGTTAGGTTTAGTCGTTAATTCGTCACTCTGAGGAGTACAAAGAGATAAAAAAAAAACTATAAGCTTCTAATAATATTGTTAAACCCACTTTAGTTAGTTCTTTTTATTTATCAAAATAATATTATAAAGATGGTATTAAATTGTACCTAACAGTTTCATACAGGCATTCTGTTAAGGTACTGCATTATGATTCAGTTAAATATACCACAGTCAATGACTTACAAGTCTGTTACATTAGACCCATCAAGACTATGCTTGACTGTCAACTGCTTCAACAAGACCTCAATCGTCTTGCAGATTATTGCACTAAAAACAAACTCCAACTCAGTATTTCTAAGCGTTGCTGTATTAGCTTCACTAAAAATAAAAATATATTCAAATATCCCTATGCAATACATAGTGAAACTCTGGCAAGGGAGAGTTTGATCCACGATCTGGGAATATTACTTGACGATAAACTGCACTTAGACGCACATGTTAATAAAATTGTAAATAGTGCTTATCGCATGTACGGCTTTGTGATGAGATCAGCCACAGAATTTAAGCACCCTAGTACTTATATATCTATCGATCACTAGGTAGGTCTCAATTAGAATATGCAGTATATTGAGTGTATAGAAAGCATACAACGTAAATTTTTGAAGTCTACGCATTATCGCTGCTTTAAAAGTTGTTATCTCTCTTATAGGGAGTTACTTAAAAAATATAATCTGCTATCTTTGAGTTCAAGGCGTACTTTTCTTGAAACTAAATTTTTGTATGACTTATGCAATAACTCGTATGATTGTGTAGACATTGGTAACAAGTTATGTTATATAGTTCCCAGAACATGCCAGGGACGCGAGGTGCGCGCACGACCTGTATTCGCCACTACTTCCTGTCGTACAAATGCCGGCTTGCGTGCACCTCTTCGTCGCCTTACGAACAATTTTAATAAGAATTTCTGCAGTTTGGATTTGATTGCTTTATCACATAGAAAGTTTAGACTCATGTTACTTAACATATTGAAAAATTAATGTGACACTGTTGTACCTCTTGTGCGGCACTATTAACAGCTTTATGGATATGTTTTGTTGATACTTTACTATTAATATTTTTATTTTTTATTTTTTACAACGCTAGTCGTACATTTTACCAAATTGTCTCATGGTGTATCTGTGGAGAACGTGGTTGATTTCACATTTGTATCATTTCTGTATCCTATCTTTTTGTAATTCTTAATGTGTAATTGTTTGTTTTCCCGAATAAATAAAAATAAAATAAAACAATAAATTTTAACAGTAATATGAAAAAATATATAACATTAAATTAATTCATTGATAAACCAATAAAATTTTATTTTAAATAAATGTTTTATTTTTCGTGTCACATTCAGGCGCATTTAGGCATAATATCCAGTATTATGAAACAGTATAACTTGAGTTTGAGTGATCTCATGGAAGATAAATTAAAAATTTGCCGTAAATTACATTGCTGTACATTTTATAACAGACATGATAAAAATCAAAATGGAAAACGAATAGTCTGCTTTTCATAATAAAAATTTTAATTGGTGTTTTAAGCCATTTTTATCGAGTATTTTTGTATCGATAAAACTTAGTCCTAAGGAACGCTCAGATTCCATCCATCATACATACGCCATTTGTTGGCTCCCGGAAGCTTCAAGTGAAATTTTATGTTTCATATCCTCTTCTGTATACCTAATCATAGAGCTGTATAATCTCTTTGAGTATTAAACTATTTTATGCACAGACGGGATAATTAAGCAAAAAGATTTGGTAAAAATGTTATAGTAGCAATATTTGGAAGAGATACGAGAGGCTTGCCCTTATAGCGGTAGATTGCAAAAAGCTAATTTGTTTAGAGCGCCTCTATAGTGTGTTCTGCTCACCATGACTTACGGTGCCGAGACGTGGACGCTTTCATAAGAGGCCGTGTATAGGTTAAGGGTTGCACAAAGAGCTATGGAGCGATCCATGCTTGGAATAAAAATTATTGACCGAGTTCCAAACGTCGAAATCCGAAGACGCACGAAGGTTTTTGACGTTAGAAAGCGAGTAATGGAACTCAAGTGGAGTTGGGCAGGACACCTGGCAAGGCGTGGTAACAGATGGAGCAAAGTTGTGACCGAATGGCGGTCAAGAACTGGGAGAAGAAATGTCGGTCGTCCTGCGGCGAGATGGGCGAACGATATTGTTGCCATCCGGGGTCGAACATGGATGAGACTGGCGCAGGAGCGTAGAAACTGGCACTTTCAAAGAGAGGCCTATGCCCAGTAGTGGGCGAAATCGGGCTGTGGATGATGATGATGATGAATTTGTTTGCGGTTGTGTTGCGTCTATTATTTGATTATTTCTAATGTAGTGAAAATGGAAGATATTGTTTTAAAGAGCAAAGTTCAAATATTCGATATTTGCGTCTTGTATATTATAATAGTTAGTGATTGAAAAAAAAAACAACTCTCAACGCTCGCGTGATATTCAATTAAAGCAATACCATATACAAAATAAAAACGATTTTAATTTCCTAAATAGTAAATATTATTAAATTGTTATTTCCTTTATTTATTTAATTACATTTTTTTAAATTTATAAATATAATTAATAATAAAATAAAAATACATTTATAAATGTAAAAAAAAATAGGGACCAACCGGTATCGGGAATAGGGTCCAAGCTACCGGTGGTTAGGGCTCTAGAGAGAGGAACCTCCTCACAATATAGTCGACAACCTCGTGCGCCAAGTCGAGATACTTCATTTGTTTCTCTTTCTCAGCTTTCACGAGATTCTCGTCATGCGGAATGGTGATATCGATTATCATCGTGCGGTGCGCTAATCGATCTATCACCACTATATCAGGCTTATTGGCTACAATAGTCCTGTCAGTGATGATAGACCGATCCCAGTACAACGTGACATGGTCATTTTCGAGAACGGAGTCGGGCACATACTTGTAATACGGTACCTCAAGATCCACAAGTTTGTACTGCAGAGCAAGTTGCTGGTGGATGATCTTGGCCACTTGGTTATGTCTGTGTAAGTACTCGCCGTTAGCCAAACGAGAACAGCCAGATATGATGTGTCTGATAGAATCACCTGGATGGTGACATGCCCGACATATGTCAACCGTCCCGTCTTTCATGATATATCTCCGGTAGTTATTCGTCAAGATAACTTCGTCCATAATTGCACAGACAAACCCTTCGGTTTCTCCAAAGAGATCACCGAAGCGTAGCCAAGATACGGACGCTATGAAGTCTACATCGGGCCTAGGAAGAGCCCGGAAAAAGCGTCCGTGTACCTCCTTGCCTTGCCTCCTCCTTCCAAATACCTCCTTCCGATCATTGGTAGTTAGTACCACAGGTTTGCGCCAGTTCTCGTTAGCCAACGACAGCTGGGTGAGTCCTTTGTCCACTTCGACCACATCTCGATGCATACACACGTCGCTTTTATGAAAATATTCCCTGAGATTGCACAGCTCATGGTTGTGGAGCGTCTTAGCATTTAAAAAGCCTCGTCCTCCACATTTCCGTGGGATGTACAACCTCATCACCGACGATCGTGGGTGATGCATCCGATCTGCGGTCAGCAGTGTCCGGACTCTCTTATTAAATTTATTAATAAGCGTTGTACTATCTACGATGAACGGGATGCAATGCAGCGCTTAATATTTAGACGTGAATTAGATGCGCTGTCGAACCTGGATGAGTAGTAAGTTCGAAGTCTTTGTAAGACACTCCTTCCTCAGGTCTTATTTCCCAAGACAGTGTTTATTGCCCAGAAATGCCGCGTCCTTTGGCAGCAACACTTATCTCATCATAGGTAAGCGCTCATTAGCTAATGCCGTTAATAGGTTAATTATAATTTTCGTCTTCGTCTAATCAGTCTGTGGTTGACTGCGTAAACTAGTCTTAGACAAAGGATAAACTAGTAAACTAATGACAGTAAATTGCTGTCAGCTGTCTTGTTATAGGTAAGAATTGTCAGGAATTGTCAGATCCAATGTTGTGTCATTTGAATCTGTCAATAAATAAATTTTTGGAGCTTTAGTTACCTCAATAAAAGACAAATTCTTACAAAATCAATACAAATGTGATTGTGCTTTGCAATAAGATTTAATTTGAATCTTAGCAACATGATGATAAAAAATGAAGATGTCCAAGAACAAACTAAAAGGTTACGGTTCAAGTCTGTAACCAACACTCAAAATTCGTCCGGCGATGTAAGTTTTGATAAAGGAGCAAAGGAAATGAAATGTAAAGGTAAATTAATAACTTGTAAATTTATAAGTGACTAATGAAATTCAACGATTTTTAAATATGAACTGGATATTGGTAATTTCAGATGGCGAAAAACCTGCTTCCTTGTTTGCGTTCTTACATGTCGAACTAACTCGAGGCTATTTATTAGAACATGACGAAGAAAGATTTTCAGCTAGGAGGGAGAAAGTCTATTCTTTCATCAAGATTCCTCAGGAATTGGAAAAGTTCATGGCTTACGGTTTTTTTCAATGTGCAGATTCTTTACTGTTTGTTTACACATTTCTCCCACTGAGGTTTATTATGGCTTTTTGGACCTTTTTCAACAGACTATTTAGAAAATGTTTTGGGTAAGATTTTCTAAAACCTCTTTGAAATTGAATAATTCACAGTATTAAAATTTAATTCAACAATTACTCCTTTATTGCAGGTTTTATTCAAATTCTAGTAAAAGTATATTGAAACCAGCAGAAACATGTGATGTGCTTAAAGGTTTTATTTTACTGATTTGCAGTATTTTAATGTGCTACATTGACACAAATATGATGTATCACTTAGTGAAGAGTCAAAGTGTGATGAAATTGTATATATTTTACAATATGTTAGAGGTTGGTGACAGGCTTTTCTCAGCTTTTGGACAAGACACTATTGATGCACTATTTTGGACAGCAACTGAACCTCGAGATAGAAGGAGGGAACATTTGGGAGTCATACCCCATTTAATGTTTGCAATGACCTATGTCTGTATCCTTTATAAAAAGTCAAATTTAGTTTTTAATTTAGCTTAAAATATTCGTCATCATCATCATCAGCCAGAAGATGTCCACTGCTGAACGAAGGCCTCCCCCTTAGACCACCACATTGAACAACATTCTGCCACTTACATCCATCGGTTGCCTGCGACTTTCACAATGTGGTTGGTCCACCTAGTAGGGGGGCCTTCCTGCATCTTCCGGTTCGTGGTCGCCACTCGAAAACCTTTCTTCCCCATCGGTTGTCCGTTCTTTGAGCGGTGTGGCCTGCCCATTGCCACTTCAGCTTGCAAATCCTGAGAGCTGTGTCAGAGACCTTGGTTCTTTGGCGAATATCCTCGTTCCGGATTTTATCACGCAAAGAGACTGTGACTCTGAGCCTCTCCAAGAGGCCAACATTTAACGACCACGTCTCAGTGCCATAATTTGCTTAAAATATTGAATTAGATATATTATGTTTATATTTGGTTCTACTATGATGGTAATGGTAATATACCAGGTGTACCTAAAACAATAAAAACCTTGCTGATGCTGGCAGGTCAACTGGAACAATATCACTGGATCAGTTATAAGGGTTGTACAAACTTGCATATTTCACCATGTGGTTCCTGAAACAGAATGAGAAAGGACTAGTGTAGTATCCTACAGTATCAATTTACAACATCTGTAGTTGTAACTACAGTCCTATTAATGTTTAAAAAGTTCCTGAGATAGGTTTATTTAAAATAAAAACAATTCTATTCTTTGGGGCTGTTCATGTATTACGTTAGCAGATTTATTAAATTATTTACCCCCCCATCCCCCTTGTCAGCAAAAGTAAGCAAAGCTCTTCTTTTAAATTTTTGGTATACATATTAATTCCAATACACAGTCTTCAGTCCTCAGTCCATGACACCCGAACATATGATTCTAAGTTTTCGATGATATTGGATGTTTACTGCTCAATGTTGTGTGTCTGCTCACTTTCATCCGATTTTGGAATGTCTACGTCGTTCTCATCGAGCCATTCAACATCGTACCATTAAACAATTCAACTTTGGCGAAAGTGGATCAGCTGTAACACAAACATTAACTTGCTTTGTTTTGCTTACAATACGTCAAATCGTCAATCGTACCGAAACGAAAAAATAGATTGACGGAAGAAATTTAGACAAGTGAATAATAAGGTATAAACGGGCTGGTTTCCGCAAATACACGCTTAAGCGCATTTTTTGCGTCGGGGTGGGAATAATGTCAGTTTATTCGATCCACCTCAGTTCTTCGAGAAATGCCAGCAGTCGCTTGACGTTGCTGGCTAGACAAGTGAATAGCGCGTGGTAATTAACCTACTCGGTTCTACGCGAGTACCTAAACGTATACATTAACTGTGGGAATCCCCGAAAATTGAACGGCCCCTTTTCTGTCATAGTAGTTTCTGCTAAGCCTGATATAAATGACAAACTTTTATTTGAGTGGGCTAAATCATTAGTTTAACAGATTAGAATTTAAGTCGGAAATCTTTAACGTTAAATGAAGAGTAGGATGCAAGTGGAGTTAATATAAATTCATTAATTATAGTCAATCACATTACTTTCAACTCTTTTCATAAATTCTGTAACTAGTACTAATGCTTGTGTACTTCATTCTCTTACTAGTTACTCTGTATATTATAAAACTATTATGAAGCATATTTAAAATAATACCATAACATATTAACGTAGCATCTCGCCTGTATTCTCCAAAGGTTACAGCAGCGGTGTACTCTTGTACACCCACATTTCGCCGATGCCGTTATTGAGTCCCATGTAATAGGGGGCGAGCCTATTGCCATCTACCGGGCACAGTTCTAGACTCTGTGCTGTTACTGAGAATTTCCATGCAAATGAATGCATGAATATCCCAGTAACTCTGGCGGACCCGGGGATCCAGCCCAGGACTTCACACTTAGCAGTCGCGCTTGCGACCACTAGATCAATGAGGCAGTCAAATAATACAATTCCTTATAATTTAGATATATATTTAATACATTTCTTCATATTCAAAACTTATAGGTGTAGTAAAAAATACTTTATTTTTAATGAACATGTTTCAATAAATGATCCTAAGCAAATTGTGCAGTCCTTCATAGCTTATTAGTGCTGTTTCAAGCAACAACACTCAATGTCGCCTTTAATTCCAATAACAAAAGTCTTCTCATTATAATGATGTCAAACAATGTAAGTATAATAAATAATATATTATCAAATATCTATTGTAAAAATTGAGTAATTTTTTTTGTACAAGATTTGAAATTATGTAATAAAATTTAAACTATCATGAAATATTCCTTTTTGGTCATATTTATCTCCCTTTATTTTTTAGTTTGTAGAATTAAAAGGCAGTGTGTTTAAAAAGTTTGACAAGAACAATCTCTTCCAAGTGTCTTGTAGTGACGTAAGGGAGCGCCTCCATCTATCAGTTCTGCTTTTTATAGTAGTACTACAAACAATGAAAGAGTATATGTGGAGAGAAGAGCGCTTCTGGATACTAGCCCCTGATTGCATTCTAGTCCTCACTTTCGAGGTCATAATTGATTGGGTCAAGCATGCTTTTATAACCAGGTAACTATGTTTTTTCTTAGAAGCCTAAACTACTTCTTCTTCTTCTTATTTAAGAGCCTGGCTCTTGTCGGTGTAACTGATGAAGTTTTTTCAACTTTTCTCTCTCCAGTACCGTCTCATTTACCTCTTCATACGACATGACAGCAACCTTTTCCTTTATTTGGCTCATGTAACTTATCCTTGGACTTCCTCTTCCTCTCGTTCCTTCTATCTTTCCTTCAAACTACTTAATTATTCCTTAAATAATTAAGTCTAGTGGCGAGTGACGTGTTTGGATAGTCTAATAACCTGATTCTTTACAGCTGATATTGGGCATTAGTCACATTTTTTTTTTTTTTGTTAGGTTCAATGAAATTCCCTATGGAGTATATAGAGAATACACAGTGAGTTTGGCATATGACGTTGCGCAAACTAGGCAGAAATATGCATTCAGTGATCACTCTGATTTAGTGGCTCGCAGAATGGGCTTTATACCATTGCCTTTAGGTGTAGTTATTACCAGAGTTCTGGTTCATGCTGTTAAAGTTGATGGGTGAGTATAATCTTTTCTTAAATCAGAAGCCTACATTGAAATCTCAATTCTAGTTTGTATGTTGCTTGTGAACTGACCGGTATTTGCTTTGTCGTACTATATCGGTATGGAAGCAGTTCAGATTAAAGAGAAAACTGAATTTTAATTAAATTTCTGCTGCTAAATTTAATTTTTTTGCTGTTTCAGATTCCCAGCGATCTTTTTAATAATAATTGCATATTTATGCCTAATATCAGTAAGAGTACTTGTTTCCATAGTGATACTTGGAAAGGCTTGTGATTTGATTACACAACATCAGACAGAGAAAAGTGAGAGCTACCACACTACGCCTAAAAAGTAAGAAGACTTTACCAAGTAATATACCAGTAATCCTAGAGTAGTAAAAAGACAACATCATGACAGCGCTGTTTTCCCTCCGACGACTGTTCCGTGACTTGGCCTTTCGTTTCAGTCGAATTGTCTCACCTAATTTGTGTGGTTTTCACAAATTGGGTGATTTTGATTCGCGGCAGTATATGCAATCATTGTGCATCTTTATGAATTACCACTCCATTTGTTTACTACTCTTAGGCAAAAAGTTTAAATCTGCCATGCTCCTTTTAGGATTTTCTAAACCAGAATGTTTTGAGTCAAAATGTTTAGTAATGAAGGTTGTTACTTATATTTTACTATTAAAATAAAATGACCAAGCAATTAAAAAAAACGTGATTTATCTTTTCAGAGAACAAAAAGATTTGACTACAAAAGATAACTCCTATACACACAAATCACCAGAAACTGAGATGCCACAACCTAAAAAGCCTACATTATTAAAGTTTACTGTTCCGGAAAATGTTATTTTGGTAATTATTATTATTTATGTTATTTAATTAAATTGGCGTTCTCTTGTATCAAGACTCATTTTGGGTCACGGAACTAGTGGAGTAAGTTAGTATTTAATTATATTCTTCTATGAAGCTTTTAGATATCGCGTAAGCTTAAAGACTAAAGTCTTGCTTGCCATGCCTGTACCGCGACGTAGACACCGATCGTGAATTTATAAACTGTCTACAAATTTAAAATCCCTTTAATGAGTAATGAAGTAGACTATACTCGGAGTTTCTTTGGGGGATAAAATCAGAGGGGCAATTCACCCGTGCTTCGACATTTTCCTTTTACAGAAAAGACACTAATATTATCGTAGTAACCGTTGTAGCTAGTATAGACAACAAGGTGAAGTGACACTGGAGTAGTCATGTTGAAGGACCGAAGACTGTTGAACAAGTTAATTTCTTGAGTAGAGACCGTGGATAGGCAAGCGCAATGTAGGACAGTCCTTGTCAGCTCGATAGACCAAACATCTGACCAGAGTTCCGAGAATTCTGGCGCTGCGTAGTAGAGGCCTATGTCCAGCAGGGGATCGCGAGTTGATCGATACTAAGGATTTTGCAGTATTCTCCCACGACCTTCCGTTAACAGATTCGTTGGTTCAGCAATTAATTTATACATATATAAAAACGACTGAAATTGTTCAAAATCGATAAAACTAGGAAAAATTCGTACAACAAAATTGACGAAACAATAAAAATACTACAACTGGAACAATAGGAACCCAATACATTAGTTGTATTGTTTAGTATTATATAATTGTAATATTTTCTTAATATGTTTTTATTGCAGGGCGAGCCATTGGTGGATGCGTCGGTCGGTGCTGCGGCGATATTTTCTAACAGCGCGATCGACCTCAATGGCGTGTGTTACCTGAATGACACTATGAATTCCCAAGTCAAACAGGAAGCTGGTGACTTCCTTGAAACAGAAATGGTAATTATTAGAACTTGATTTGGAAATAATATTGGGAAAAAATGGTTTCTATTTTCTGTTTTGATTCTAATGTGAATTAATGTGGCTCTAGTGTTGGCAAATGCCGTTGTTAAATGTGAGGACCTGGGTTAGATGCACAGGTCGGATAAAGTGTGATTATTTTTTTTTTTGCTGACAAATTTCTAGAATGTACTATATACCCCCGAGACTTAGAAGATATTTAGGTTGTACAAATGATAAGGGAGTTATGTCGATTGGCAGGTGGACGTCAGCAGAAGTGCGCCAGACATCAAAGCGGCGGCGAGCGTGTGTGCGCACTCGCAGGCGGAGGTGACGGAGCGCCCCCTGTCGCCCGACGCGGAAGGCCTCAAGCGCCGCTCGGAGTCAGAGCCTAATCTCGTGAAAGCCGAGGAACACTACGAGGAGACCACATAGCATACCCTGTGCTGCTTGGTAAACATTCAATTGTAATTAACGCGGTCTAGTCTTTGGTGGAATAACAGATTCGATTTTTTGATAAAATCAAATAAAAACTGATTTTTATACTGGTTGTCTATAAGAAAATATAAATAAGCATAGACGAGCGCTCAACGCGTCTAAGTTTTGTTTTCCATTTGTGTGTACAGTTTTGTACTGGAGTTGACAGTAGGTTTTTTATTGAATATTTTTTAGATGTTTCCCATGTATCTAGTATTGTTTCAGTCATTGGGAATGGATATAGATATATTTTATGATTTATTCTTATATTTATATGTCAGAGTAGAAAAAGGTTCCGTTACTCCTGAATGAATTTTTAGGGCCCATACTTGTCCAGCGAAAATTGAGTCAAAGATTTGAGCAAAGGCAGATATTTAGCTATTAATTGTGTACCCAAGTACCTTGCTTTCTATCTGTTGAGTGACAAAGGTGTAATGTTGTTAATATAAAAGAATAAAATTAAACATTATTTGTGTTGAAAATCTATGTTTCTTTTATTTAATGGTAGAAAGGAAGTTACAGTTTTTATATAATATGTAGCTAGCGAAATAATATATATATATATATACATACATAATATATGTATATAAAATATATGACTAGTGAGACGGACGACCACTGAAAATTGGCTTTTATTAAATTAATGTTATTTTTGTAAGATGTCTTAGACATAGTCTGGATTATCTTAATCGTTAATTCGAATAGGTATTGGACATTATAGCTTAAAATCTAAGACTGATATGAATTAGGTGCTTAATATATTCAGTTTCTTATATAGCAATTATTATTTATTTGTTGTTTGTAAAAGTTTTATAATCTTGGGCGTATGAAATAGTTCACATAAACTGTTTATCATTCCAACGGTACTAAATTAAACATAATTATAGCGAGTTGATAGAGTTAAAGTTACGCATTACATTATTTGATATATTGGTTGACACGAATGCACATTTTCTATTTGTATTGGTACGTTTTAACATAAGGTAGACACACTAAATCATGGCATGTAAAATTACTGTAAGGTACTAGGCGTTACAATGGGAAAGTGTAACAAATTAAAAAAGAGATAATGAAAAAAAAAAAACTTAAAAATTGTCTATATTTACGATACGACATTACGATTGAACATGTTTGACTCTTAGATTCAGTACTAATTACGCTGTAATATATAGTAAATTGGATACTGCTTAACAATGTGTAGGTAGGCAGGTATAGTAGAATATACAAAATATATTTACAGTATTAAGTCACACTGGACAACAACGGAATGGAGTATGTTATGAGAATGCAAAAATTCTATATTAATATGTGAAAACTGTGTAAGATAACTATTCTATTGTATATATATAACGTGATATTCAAACTTTATTAATTACTGAATATCAATTAAACAGTGTTGCAATATTTATAAAAAGAATCGCTAGCCTTCAAAGTCCCACATGCCATATCCTATATCTCCATATGCCATAAATTCATACTTTCTAATAATTAAGTATACCTACCAGCAAACTTTCAGAACTCTTTAGACTTACCGTGTAAAGACTACGTTGACTTTTAAGTACTGACTTGGGTGTCTTCCAGACGACGATCGATCAAAGAGTCTTATTTAGTCACCTTTGACGTTACGCCCCCACCCTCTCCACTAGTTTCGAGATTTCACGCGTTGACACGTTAATTAACAGTAGGAACATATGTATTTTAAATAATTAACGTTGTTATTAGTTCCAAATAACACTATTTATTGATAATTTCTGCAGTCGTCTGAGAGATGTCGCATTACCATCTATGACCTGGCTAAACCATGTCAGTACTCAAAGGATATTTCACGATTTTATACTAGCTTAACTAAGGTCTAATTAATACTTATCTCTTTCATACTATTCACCACAACACATCTACACAAGAGATACATATTTTCGTTTGAAAATTTGATTGATCGTGTTGTCCAGTGTTTAGAATAATTTTACAACAAACATGATTTCAGGTCCGCTATTTTGTTCCTGTTTAATTAAAATTATAATTTATTAACTTTTTATGAATAGCGTGTAGATAAAATTTCTTGAAGGTTTCTAAGCGACTTGTAACTATAAAATTGTTACGTGGTTTTTATAAAAATTATATCTCAATTCGTTTATTTAATTATTATTTTTTGACTTCTATACCTTTACCTGTAAAAATTGGTTTACTCTAACTTATATCATAACGTACGTTTAATATTATGTACACATTATTTTATTTACAAAATTTTCTCTTAAAATTCTCTTAATGTTAATAGCTTAAAATATGTAGGTACCTTAACTTTCTTTATTAAAACCATATACATGTTAATTAAGACAGACATTTTACATTGATTTACAAAACCAAAGCATAGCAATAAACTACAGAACAAGCCACTTGCTAAAGAAGGAATTACTGCGTAAAAAGAAAGAAAAAGCCTCAAATCGATTAATTTCACGTTAATTCCTATCGCGCATCTTAAATTTTAAATCGCAAATTAAACTAAGCGACTTTAATTCTAGAGACTAGAAATAAGTGTATTAACATTTCATTTTTTTCTACTCTGTGGTAGACCATGAGTAATAAACAGGGATCTTTTGAATTGTACCTACTTTCATCATGCGTTTTGTAGTAAATAAAATGAATACATTCGACTACGGTGCAAAAGTCGTCTGCGTTATACTTTCAAGGCACAAGGGCAAAAAGTCTATTTATGTATACTTATTTAGATAGTTACTTTAATTATTGACCTTTGTACTTGCACAATTTAGACTAAGATCTATATTCCATTTATTATAGGAATAAACAAAAGTGACCCACCAAGGCACCGATATCTTTAAAACCATTTCTTCAAGTAGGGTTTGAGCTAATCTACGTTAGGGTTAAAAAAATATATATTGTGTTTAATCCTGCTGGAAGCCAACATGTTGTTTATTTCTAAAATGATTAGTATGATTTGTCTATGGTTAAGTTTTGTACCTTTGTATCACCTACGAATCGTGATTCATTTTTAATTTCATGATTTTACAGGCACTCTTGTGGCTGGAGTCCTTCCATTTTAGAAAATAGGTCATCAGTCCGTACAAAGTATATTTTTGAATTACGCACTTTGGAATAGATTAGAAGCGACATCTCTGGGTCAGCTGTGAAACTACGGCGTGACACGGCTGCCTGCCGTTTCCGTCGTAGTACCGGCTTTCTACATTTCATCATTATAATCTGTCGGCGATGTTTGAGCCATAACGATGTAGATGGCGTCACTATGAACTTGTTTAAAGTTTCACAAGTTTATTACTGTATGAATATTTATAGCAACTATTGAATGAATAACTTGCGGTATCCACGTAAATGGTTGGTCACTCTTGAATAAAATAACTAAAGAAAGTGAGATCTTTCGGTTTGATCTCTTGTCTAAATATTTAGTTTGAATACTCAGTAGGAATATGAACCTATTTCTAGATTTTCTTAACTTATATAAAAAATTGATGATATAGGTAGATATCTACTACTGGTAGATATCTTCTACTATACTTACCCGACTATGTACTAGTAGGTATAATGCATGGGCATTGTGGGGTTCTGTTAGAAGTTCAGATGTGAAAGGCATTCGAAAACATAAACTCCAAGATTCAAATTTTCAACAATTTGTATTTCCTCACCTTAGGTGGATTCATTAAATAAAAATTTCATTTCTCTTATATACACATTAAATTCAAATTTAGTCAGTGTATTTACAAATATTTTAATTAAATAGAATTTAGTAAAATTAGTGAGATTTAACAATACCTACTTATAACTAACTATATTTTAGAACATCAACAACATCTTTCACTCAGGTGAAATACATAAGATAGCTTAAATTATAAACATACACAATCTTCATAAAGAATTCGTTCTAATTCACTATTAAGTGAACATTATTAAAGTTAGATATCATATTTGTTCAAGAGTGCTTTAAGAGCTAGGTATCAACGGGAAGTGTTCTTGTGATGCGCGACATCGGAGAACGGGGTTGTATGTACTGAACAAAATGTAACAATGCAAGACCGCGCCACCATCCGAACCCGCCAGCACGCAGCACTGGCGCCATGGCCGGCGGGTAGCAAACAACGGGCGAGTCGTAACTCGTAACCTAATACAAACACCGTATATCAATAACGTTAACGCGATGCAACATTTTGTAAAATGTGTATTTAATTTAGTCTTTTCAGTTTCATTTTTCACTCGATTGTTTAACGTGAATACGCTTTATAATACCTATCTACTCTAGCCTTGTCTATCAGAGACTTCGTCTCTTCTATAACAGTAAAAACATTATAAACTCGTACACCACATTCTTATCGCGCGCATGAACATGGTCGCGCGCGCTCTCGAATTCATCCTACAGAGGCTTTTTAATTAGAGCGGCTGAACAACTGGGAACGCCCGGCGCTCAAATACAGTGACGTGCTGAATTTTCTGGACGACTTTAATCAGTTCTATGATATAATCAAGTCAGTTTGATGTAAGCCTAAGTGTTAACTTGTTCACGGTGTAAAAGGTTGAACCGCTCCCATTTGCAGTTAGTGGGTTGCAGGCGCAAGAGTTAGTAATATTATTGTCAGATTTCTTAAATTCATAATGACCGACGTTACTGTAACTGTAAGGCCCACCCTGTAGTTCTATCACTGTTTGTTCGGTGACATTTCAACGGTCTGCTATGCATCCGGCTTGTTACGACTGCACTATTTGCTGATTTACTCCTATTCTAAGGAAATGATGCAAAGGTAGTATATACCTTATAAAAATATTATTATATGGAACTAGTACAATAGTATCATAAGTTGCGAAGGCAGTTCCATAAAAAAAAAACGTATTTCACTTGAAATATTCAAATGACAAAGTAATTACGACTATTTTGTGCTTAATTTTGTACTCAGTAGAAAAAACGAAGAGATTAAACATTCTCAGTTTTCAAAAATTATGTCCCGCATTACTTATGAACTCGAAGCTGTTTTTTTTTTAATTTGGCCATAAGTTAATAATTTCAGTGAAGGTCTTATACATAGGGACCTTAACAAATAAAACCATGCTATAAAATATCATGGAGTTAATAAGTAATGCAGTACCTAGGTAATTGTATAATCTATCGTTCGACCGGTGGCCGATCTTAATCATAATATAGTAGAAAGTGAACAATCGTCATCACAGTTACTGAAATCCAAAAAATGAATCTTACACGTAGTTACATCTATACAGAAACTTATGAGTATTATAAATATGTAAAGGGCCTTTCGCTATATTTGAAAATAATTATTAATGATTAAGAGATCATAATTTAAACGCTACATGCTAAACTTTTACTAGATTAGTCTATGTAATAATACGTACACTATAAAAATATATGCCACTGGGGAAACGCCATAGTGAAATTACTGAACAACAAGTGTACGGATAGAGCAACATGTGGTGTGAGCGGAACAAGAGATATTAGTGGAAACGTAAGAGAACAATATCTCATAGATAACAGAAGCAGAATTGAGCAAATTTTGTTAAATTAAACGTTTGAGCAAGAGAAGATTGTGACAGCAGCTGTCGAAACGTAAATTATAATATATTAGTAATGGCAGATATTAATATTAACTATAAAACAAACATGATAGTCGACATTCTCACGTTTATACTTTATCTTCGACTAGAAATATAGTATAACGAAATAATTATAGTTATCACTTATTCAGCAGTCATGTTATACTTATTTAGTTACATAATTATGTAAATAAAATTGCAGTGGCACGTTATAAAGTTAAATTAATGGCACATTTTCACGTTAGTTTGTCAAATATAAGAATATTATATATACCTACAATACTTAAGTAGGTAGTCCTAGGCAGAATAGGTTTACCTCCAGAATTAGTACATAATTAGATATCAATTAGTTCTCGCTGTCGATGTCAAGAAGACGGTTTCAGTCAAGTAAAAGTAGTTCACCTTTAACTTCGTATATGGTCACTTGATTAATAATTGGTACAACAACGTATAACTAATCGATAACTTAACAAGAGAATATCTACGCGAGACACAGTTAAGCCTATCCGTTGGACTGCCATCATCAGACAGAAAGATATGTGTTCACATAATGCCGAGGACGACGGTGACTTAAATATTGCCGTTCCACACGAGGCGACAAGTTCTCTTTGCATAGAAACGTTACGACGCGCACACTGGACACTTTAGGCCTCATCGCTTCGTATCTACGTTTGTTCCCAGTCAGTTTTTCAATTAACCTATCTAATTAAATAAATACATCGAGCAAATCGAATCCTACCGTAGTAATTACAAATATGTATAAAAAGATATATATATAAATTTCAGTGAATTTACAAATGTAGAGTTAATAAAGCTTTGTTAAAGACAATTCATTTACACCTAAGCGATGAAATTATTCGATAATTTCAACGTGAAAGTATAAAAAAGTTCAGTTATCCGCAAATGATTCACCGTCACTGTCGTCGGAGGAGTCAGACTCGGGTCTCGTGACGGTGGAGGGCGGATGCTAGAGCGTGGAGTGCGGGTGCGGCTCATGGTGGTGTGCACCGCCGCCGCCGCCGCGCTCGCGCTTCAGCCGCTGCTTCAGATGCACCTTCGCGTGCCGCTTCTTCTCGTCGGAGCGAGCAAACTTGCGCCCGCACACGTCACACGCAAATGGCTTCTCGCCCGTGTGCGTACGCACGTGCGTCGTCAAGTGATCTGATCTGCTGAACGAGCGCATGCATATTCGACACTGGAACGGCTTCTGGCCCGTGTGAATGCGTATATGCCGCGTCAGCTCATCCGATCGCGAAAATCTGCGATCACAGCCTTCCACAGGGCACGCATACGGTCGCTCGTGGACAGGGGTTTTACTTGGTCTATTAGGGTACTTGCGAGGCTTGACCGCGACGAGCCGCAGCGGTTGTGCACTTTGTTGGTACACTTGAGAGAGAATCTCGTGACCTTTACTCGTGGACGGGTTGTATTCGGCTAGTTGCACTGGTCTATCACTCGGCCCGGCTGGGCTCGGGTACGGCTCTCGCTTTGGGAGGCCCGAAGGTCCGGGAGTGGGCTGTGGTGCACTAGCGTACTCTTGCGTATCCCACGAATGTTGCTGTTGCGGCTGCGGCGGAGGGCGGTATTCACAGTGTTGTGGCGGCGGACAGGGCTGCGAGGGCGTGCAGTATGCCTGGCACTCCGGCGGCAGTAGCTCGACGCGTTCTTCGTACTCTTGTTGGAAGTACTTGTCGACGCTGCCGGGGCCGGGGCCGGGCGGCAGCAGCCACTGCAGAGGCGGCGAGGGCGCTCGCTTGCCCGTGCTACCGGCGGGTGGCCCATATAACGATGCGCTAGCGCTAGATGCATTACTGGCATCCTCGGCGCGTGCACCCGGGGACAATGATGCTTCATGCTTGTGCCGTCGGGGGGAACATCCTAGTGATAACTCATCGCCTGTCAGTGTACCTGCAACAAAAATAACACTTCGTTATTATCGATCTTGGTATACCTACCTACTTTACCATGATTTCATTGCGTTGTGTAGTTAATTCATCAATCTACATCTTTACGCGTATTCAACGCTGCTTAGCAAAAAGAAAATCGCTAGAACGTATTGTAGACAAATTTTGTAGTAAATTTTTTTCAGAATATCTTTATACCTACATATGCCTCCGGATAACTAGAAATCGAAGTAAATTGTCAAGTACCTACTCATCTGGTTAATACTTTTCCTTACAAAATATTATATTTCTGTGAATTAATTATACTTCCATGTCAGCGAATTAAAATTATGGTATACCGTATACAATAATTTTAATTCGCCATACGCCACATTCACAATGTATACCGTATACGTTGTCATATTTCATTAGTGATATCCTATCCTACTAATATTATAAATGTGAAAGTTTGTGAGGATGGATGGATGGATGGATCTTTGTTACTCTTTCACGCCAGAACGGCTGAACGGGTCTGGATGAAATTTGGCACAGAGATAGATTATAGTCTGGAATAGCACATATGCTATTTTTGATCCCGGAAAAATGCACGGGTTCCTAAACCACGCGGGCAAAGCCGCGAGCGGAAGCTAGTTTGTTATATTTCATTAGTCAGCCAGTGTCAGAAATTCAGTATGAGCATAGTTACACAATGTAATGAAGAACTATTGAATGAAACCAGCCCGAAGATATAGTCATAGAAACAATCGAAGTGGCTGAAGACACGAAAGTTTCGTAAGAGACCTTCTGCAAAAACGGTCTAACATTTATTGTAGTTAGTAAATGGAATTTCAATAAGTGTTTGGCAATTATTGTCAACACCTTTTCAGTTGGTCAATCTAATTTGGCGGTGTAGTACGATAGTTATTTTTTTTTTACTACTTTGCATATGTGCGGCATGTTCGAGCGGAAGGCGCAACGCCACGCGCTGTTGATAACGTAGGAAGTTGATAAGGGCGTATCACTAACCTATCCGGACAAGCACCGAACGCTCATTTTGCTTGTTGACCGTCACCTACTAAGAATGCTCCGTTCCTGTAAACCGTATGTCCGTCCGTGAGAGCTTTGTCCAACAATGGCCTATAAAAGTCTAAAAACAATACCAGTGCGTAAATGTTGGCGTATCATCGTTGGTCGTTTCTAGAAGATTTAAAGAGATTGAGGCCATATACTATAAATTAGAATAGAATATAATATATTTATTTCATATAAACTAAGGTCAGGTACAGATAGATATTACAGAAATGCCGAGATTATGAAATGTAGAGATAATTGCTCTATACTATGATTTAAAAAAATAAGTATAATTTTTTCATTCAGAACAAATAATCAAGTAGGTAACGTTGGAATTCCTCAATTTCCCAAAAACATTACTCAAACAAGATTACTATTGCTTGTAAATTCCTATATTTATTTATTTTCTTTTCCTTTAAAAAAGGTAGGTATTTTGTCAAATACCTACTGCGAAATAAATATTTTTTTTGGAGATTAAATTGTTTGTGTTATCTAATATCACAAATTTCAAAATGATTAATTGTCTTAATATAAACTCCTAAGCGTATGAATTATAGAAATATATTATTAATATACTATAAAAAAACTTTATATCGTCCCTAATTTACAAAGTAATAATTTATGTAATCAGAAAAAGAAATCATGAATGTATCCACTCTATTTAAATATTCTGTATTTCTTAATAAAATATTCCTAAGTAAGTATATTTACCCCAACTGATATCACCAAATTACGCACTAAGAAAGTATAGTTTAGTAAGGCAAACGGGATGGCGTTCCGTCCGGCAGATAGTTACACGAGGAAAGCTCCATTCAGCTTCAGGTATCGATCCGAACATAATTATGACACGGGCCTCTGAACTTTCCATTTCACTTTAACATTTCAATGAACACTGAAACTTGAACCGCGCTTTGACTTCTATCTCTATAGCATTCTGATAGTAGAAAGCTATCGCGAAAACCGTAGAGCTTTTACGGAAGCTCGAGCACTGCGAATCGTGAAGGGCATCGAAGGACATGTCGACGTCGAAGGAGAGCGCATTGTTTATTTACAACGTTATCGGTCGGCGGCCGGTGGCCGGCGGAGGCGAACGAGTCCCGGCGGCACGCGTAACTCCAGCGGAACCAGGCACCGGCTGCTTCGGCATGGACTCGCACCTGATATTGACGGCGGCTCGAGCAGCGTCGGGAAGAAAGCGGGCAGATCCGATGTGGTGACAGGCGTGTTGAGGTCGGTCGGCGTGCTGGAGGCGGGCATCGGCACCGGTGCCGGCTTCAGCGCGCAGTCGAACCCGAGAGCGCCCACGTCAGCCAGGGAGAGCAGGTGCGGGCCGGTCGGGTGCTCCGCATCGGTGCCCATCCCGTCCGGCACCACCTGCTCCTCGGCCCACGGGCCGAGCGGAATTACGAACAACGCCAGCGTGAAGACGGCCTCTCGCGTGGCCTGTGCGAAGGGGACTGGCGCCGCGCGACCCCGCAACGCAGTTTTATCAATGGAGCCGCGGTCCCATATTCGGTAGCGGCGCGCGCAGCTCCGCCAATCGCGCGGCGCACTGCCCCCCTCGAGGCTGACGTCACCGCCCGACGCCGCCTACCGCCCGCGCCGCCCCCCCGGGCCGCCCGCCGCCCGCCGCCGCCCGACAGCCGTGAAGCCTCCGTCTTCCTCCTGCTCCCCATGACTTGCTACGCAAGCCTTCTGACTCTACCTACATACGTATAGTTATTAACACCCAACATGTAGATTTGTAAAAAATTCAAATGGGCTATCATAATTCTATGTTTGTTAGTCTTTAACTAATTATTGTGTTGTCTTATTTAGTTTTTGTTGACATGTTTGCTGATATTTTTAAGGAGCGCTGTTCATATCGTTATAGTAATGAAATAATATATGATATTGAATGAATTATATTTTAAATAATGTCAGCTGTTACTGTTTCTTATTTATTGCTAATGCAGGAAACAATTTAGTGATTAATATATAGAAGTTGAATTTATTGTATTGGCTTGAAAAAATTAAATCGGTAAACTGACCCTGTATTATCATCCAAACCAAAAGAAACTTAAGGTAGAGTTAGTTTCGTGAAATATTTTTACGACTTTTTTGGCCTGAAAATCTGAACTTATAAAATAACGCATAAAAGATAAAAGGCAGGTAGAGTCAGCACTTTTAAACGAGATAATTAGGGAAGGTTGAGTCAGTTTTATAAAACAAGGAAACCAGACGTAAATCTACCTGTTATAGTGGTCCAATTAGTCTCTAATTTATTGTTCTTTATGGCAACAGAACAATGCAGAATCATTAAAATAAAATATCCTTATTTAATGCGTATCGCAGGGAGCTATAATAATTTCTACATCAGCATTCATAATGCATTGATATTTAACATACATATTCACCTAACTAATAAAATAGTTGGACTCTTTTAGCACATAAAATTTTATATTTCGTATGCAAATAGAGTTTTTGTCACAAGAATAATGAGTGTTATTTATTATGCAATGTGATGTTTAAATTTTGATTTCAAAGATAAGTAGAATTTTATGTTCAGTTGATCTACATACTATGTATGATACGATGATAAATATATTTTTATTGCTCTAAGTGATTAAACACCAATTAGTGATGTATAATATGACAGCTAATAAATATAAATCTGAAAATTCAATCTGTTACAGCTAAAAATTACAATATAGGTTTTTACCACCACAATAATTTATTTAACGCATTATCATATATTTTTATTTGGTCTAGGTATACAATATGTATAACAAGTTCTTCATTCTGATATGATAATTGCTGATCTGTATTTTTGGGTTGAATACTTCGAAATGATATTCATTCGAAGTAATATAAAAATAATAGATACAACAAAAATGACCTCAATTTCTAATTCTTTTGTTAAGAATTCCCAATATCCAAATAGTAAACCAAATAAAAAAAGTGTAATATTTTATAACCGTAATATATCTTTGTGAATAAGTGATCAGATGATTGGTGGATTGCATAAATGTGTGGTTAACAGTAATTACTAGCCGTTAGGTGTAGGTTTTGCTAGTGGGTGGACGCTGACCTGAACTCAAGATCAAGGAAATATAACGTTAGACCAGATAAAATAATATAGGTACGTAGCAAAAGATTATATATTAATTTAGTATGATTTTATCAAGAATATTAGATACAACTGCAATAGAGAAACGAGAATAGTAAGTGTAAAATTATAGTTAAATGCATACTAAATCACCCAAAAATTATATCAGGAAAAAATGTTGCAACTATTTGAATAAATTAAATATCTATTTACTAACTACTCATTACAAGAAACGTGTATAAGGTTAGACTAATGAATTAGTGTATAAGCTACCTACTAAGTTCATTAAAGCATAATATATTTACAGAATAGTCTACGAGGAAGCACTTAGCACTCTACAAAGGTTGAATTTGGTTGTGAGTTGCGACCTCATTTAGCTAGTTCAGACAAAACCTGTCATGAACCCGTTCTTGGATTTCCATGGCTTTATCATATTTTGACGTTTAAATCTCACTAACTAACAGGTATTTTTAAGTCTACCGTAAATTCTACTTCATTTATTAACAACCTGTAGCTATTTAATTACAATTATAATTATAAACAGGCATTTAGATTTACAATCTTCTTCGTGTCCATGGCAACATGGTTAAATTTCGTCAACCCAGAACTTGGGCAAGTGAAATATTGTTTTGGGTTTCGGTTTGTTCATTTTTGCTCGTTTTGAGCCTTAAACCTCGTAGTATGTAATATACATATATAAATAAAAAATAAATGTTCGTTGGTAGACACTTGAGAACGGTTGGACCGATTTGGCTAATCATTTTTTTTTTCTGTTCATAATAAGGTTTTAGGGAAAGGGAAGTTGGAAGGGACGGCAAGGTTGCCGCAGTAGTTGATAGATCGACTGCTGCGCTGCGTGTCGTGGGTTCGATTCTCACACGGAACAAATATTTGTATGATCTACAGATTGTTGTTGCGGGTCTGGGTCTTTGTGTATGTGAATATGTGTTTGTAAACGTACTCACGGTACAGGAATTAAAGCTAGCATGGGGCAACGGTAAAAAATTTCCCGGAAATTTGGAAAATTCGGTAAAAACTGAAGTTGCCTGAGTATGAACTTAAGATCAGGAAGACAGGACAATATCTGTCGGATAAGCTATTATTAGATATAATTATCCATTAGTTGTAAATATGATTCTTTTTCACATTAGGTAGGGCAAGTCATGTGGTATGGAGCAGGGGCGTATTTACCCTAGGGCCAAAAGGGCCATGGCCTGGGGCGGCAAGCTGCGAGGGGCGGCGCAATCCGCACCTCGCGCTCAGCTTTGTGCGACTTTCTTTTGGACTTTATACGCCTGAAGAAATTAAAAAAAAGCCTACGTCATTAACAAAAACTAAAACTCATTTGGTTGTAAGTTTGATAGACATCAAGACGTGAGGCTATCGTATGCCTGAAAGGCGTGCGGCCGCGGCGGGGCGGTGGCGCATGTCCGTCGGACTCCATCGCGACTTAGGACTAGTTGGGATGTTTCGACGTTGCTCGTGTCGTTTTCATCTTTAATAAATGTTTTATTGTACAATATAGTAGTTGAAGAATATTGAAGTCGGTGCCAAGTAAAACATGCAATGATAAACCGCCACGATTGGCGAAGTGTCCATTTATCGTGTCCGACGCATAATTCGCCTCGCACTCGACAATTTTTACGTTAACTCATTGTTCCAATGTCGCTATTATAGCAGCAAGGTATATTACTTTTATGTTTTACTTGGCACCGACTTCAATATTCTTCAACTACTATACTGTAAAATAAAACATTTATTTTTTGCTTCTTAGTTAGTTTTGTTTTTGGGTTTTTTGGAGTCGGTTTTTATTTTTTGTTATATAATTAAAAGGTTTTGCTTTTTTTCGTTAATTTATGGGGCGGCAAACCTTACAGGCCCAGGGCGCCGAATCTTCAAATACGCCACTGGTATGGAGCCCAGCAAATATAACCATTTCTATCTTCGAATGAATAAAAACATTTATTACCTACTGTGATTATCTGTTTACCAAATATGTGGTGCTAATGGCAATATTACCTCACGACAATGGAAGCAATCAACAAGTATATTTATATTTTAGCAGTGAACGATTGTAGACAGAATCATAAATTACATATTATCATAGTAACATATTTATAGATAAGAAAAATGTGCTGACGATGTCTATTTCTGATATGAAAATCTTGAAAATGTGTTTTCGTAAAAACCCAGACGGTATTTGAGTGAGGTAGGTATAATATAGTGAATAAATATACAATCCTCACTCGCCACCTAATTAGTTCTGACGTCTGCATACTTTCGTTATTATTCAGAGGGAATCTTTTGACGGGATTTTCTTAGGTCAGAATATATTTCTACAGTTGTTTCAACGCTACGAAAATGGTACTTGTTATGCTATGAGTTTGTTTGTTAGAGATTTACCAACTTGAAACCGCTTAGATATTGATAGATTATTGACTTTAATTATGATATTATAAATAGTCTAGCTAAATTGTCATACAAGCGAAAGTCAAACGTTATCATCAAAACAATGTTTCAACTTTGATTACGCACATTACGAGTTACTCGTAAAAGTCATCGTCATAAAATGTTTAATAACGAGACAGTTGTTAAATCTAGAATTTAATAAGCATGGCAAGTATGCGAGTGCAAACAAGTGCGCCCGCGCCGTACGGTGGCAGGACAATGGCCGCAGCAGTGTGCGTGGTGCCGGCAGAGTGGCCGAGACACGCCGACGCCCGATTGGGCCCACATGCAGTCGTTCACGCTAACCCAATTATCGCGTAACGGAGACGATAAAGAAAAATAACAAACCCACGATTTCACCGACGTCTAATTATAGCGCGCTATTTGTGGGTGCGCGGGCGCAAGCGGCATAGCGTGGCCGCGATGTCAGGGCTATTCCTGGCCGTCAGCTGACGCTCCTGCGCCGTCGTCGCGCCGCACACACTCGTAAACACCACGCAACCGATTGACGTAAAATGCGAACAATCGAGTTTTCAGCAGGTGAATCACGGGATGAAAACGTCCCTGCGGGAATCGTTCTATAATTAACTTGACTGCTTTTGGTTTGGACTTCGGAGGCGGGGTTCTATTTCGGACCGTTACTTCAATATCGCTGTCTATTTCTATCTCGCTACTATTTGTTTCTTCTAGATTATTATTCACGTTTTCGGGTTTGTGTGAAGAATCAGTCATATGACTTGGTAGTTAACGATGCTACGTATTTTGTTTTTTATTTTATGGATTCTATGAAGTAGAAATTTTGTTTTGCAAATACGTCGTTATTTTTTGGACTCATTTGCTTATTTTCTGGGATATTTTTGGTTTTACCTGTATGTGACCGATTTCAAATATTTCTTTAAATACTCCTTATCATTACTTTGTCTTAGAGTGCTTTTATACTCTCATCTCTGTATACAAGTTAAGAATTATTTTTTGTGGCAGATATCTACTTATTGTAAGTCATGTGAAGTGTCATAACATGTCGCGGTAAGTATCGTCGTTGGATTTATTTCTGCCGTGGCATTTACAATAATTATGTATAAACAATCTAGTGACGGCTTCTTACAGCCGCCTGCCGTTAGGACAGTGGGTGGACAGACGGTGGAATCTCCACGTGTTAATGTCCTACTGTCTCTAGTCATGCTTGTTTTTATGTCACAATATTTACAACACAACAGTTGCATCCACGTCACATATTATAGGTGCAAAGAATCTACTAAGCCAATGATCAGTATTTTTCATACAAATAAGTAATTTACATTAAATAATGTTATAGTTTCCAGTTTCTATAGCTTTGAGGAAAAAAAAAATGATAGACAACCTAAATTTCCGTTTTGTTGTGTATGTTAGGACCACCCAGCATAAAAAAACAAATATAAAAAATAAAATAAAGTTAATCGAGGTCGTTTAATGGGTTAGTTTCCATTAAAAATAACTTTGACCAACTTCGATACATATATTATGCTACAACTTATAAGATTGTTAGGTGGCCGCTTATGAACGTCTAGTAGCACTACCGCCCTCGTAAACGTATCATTGTCGCAGAGACATCGAGTAAACACTTCTGTTATGAGCCGTACTATTAGAAAGTGGTTCGACAATGAGTCGACCTACTGTTGCCGTTTGGCGAGCATGTGTGAACACGAGCTAATAATACGCTTGTGTTGCAAATGCAATTCTAGGTGACGATGCCACGCCGCCGGCGGCTATTAATATAAACTGTTACATTATCTTCGTTAGTTCTATTGATGAATCACGATGAACTACTGTTAGATGCCAAAGTATCTATACATTTAAATTAATATATACTGCTGCTCTTATGTAAGCGGGTGCTTGAAAGCTCGTTCTGTTATGAAATTGGTAAGGTTAGTGTAACTGATCAAAAATGTGGATACCTATATGTATTTGCGTATTTTATTTGTTCCACTTATTCATCTTAACGCAGTTATTGCGTTCTTCCAATTTGCAATACAACACCGAGTTATCGATCTATCGCATCTGGATATTCCAAAAAATTCAAGTTAGTTTTCAGCTCGTTGATCGATTTGAATTTGCAGGTGCTATAAACGTTTATGAAAAAAGCTTTAACTAAATGCAAGTGAACATTGCCACGCTTACAAATAAACGCTGCTATTTCCGCTGCCTATTAAGTGTACGTGTTGGAGTACCTGCGAGCGTCGCTCCATAGCGCCCACATAGGTAAGCACCTTCCACCGTTGACCGATAACGCATGCTGAAATAGCAGTGATGCGAAAGTAATGTTGGCTCGTCACGAAGAGGTGAGCTGGCCTACCGCGTCACGTCGCGCTCATGTTATAATTACGCTTCTATCGATCAACACTCGAGAACTCTAATCTTGCAGATTTATCATTGGCATGCTGACGTACACAGACACCCTAAACAGAGCATGTTTATCGTCCTACATTTATAGAACTGTGTAATCGCTTTATGAACGTAATTTGTACGCATTTACGTAGACACCACGTAGATGTGTGATGCTTTAAATATTTTTAGACTGATATCTATACGAATACATTCTTTGAAGAATACTTTAAAAGCAAATAAGTATGAAGGCTGCGAATGTGTGAGTGTTATCAAGACAGAAGTGAAGAGAATGCTTCTAAACCCTTCCAGAACATTTTCTTTGGATGAACTGAACGATAACTTGCTAGTGATTGCAACATAGATGTCTCGAATAAACCTCTTTGCAACACACCTAAACGTTCTCCTTCATCTATTGGCGTTTCATTGATAGATCGGAACAGATTATTTAGATTTATATTATAGATAGGTAATACTAAAGTACAAAATTTTCCTCATCTTTCAAGTCGTGAATGTAAAGGAAATTCTGAAAATTATGAATAGAGTAGTGAGTAGCGAGAAAGTTGGGGAGTCGTGGTGGTGTTGACGTCACGATACCCTAGCCCCGTACCACCCTGTGTAGCGGGAATTATTATTCGCGTGACGCACGCTACTTATGCCACACTTTTATTTTCCGATAAGTAACTTGAGTGCAGATCAGCTATCAAAACCAAATATCACGCACGTCATTCTCGATATTTCGTACGTTGAACGTCAAAGCAAAATGATGACATAATTAGGACTGTTTCACATTATCGCAGTCGACGAAAATTGTTTTTTTTTTGTATTAATTTTGATGTAATATCCAATTTGTCTAAAAGTTAATTAAAAATCATCGTCAGCTGATAGATGTTCTCTGCTAGATGAAGGATTCAGGACACTCACTCATGTCGCTAATAATAAACATATGGACGTCCCGATGAAGCAGCTGGAATGGATACGGAATAATAGGAAACCGTTTCAACCCGTACTTACCTACTCTTAGAAATAATTCATTTAATTAAAGACAGTTAGTTATATTCAGGATTAAAGACTGAATAACTGGACTTATGCATAATTTAAAAAATCTCGTAATTTGGTTTATTCGAATAAAAAATGTACCTGGAATGTATGTTCGCGGTTATAAATTCAGTGCGAAACAGGAACAGCGACATCGGATCTAATTTTGGGTGTTAAGCTTACCGATTGACGCTATTATCTATTCCGCTGTTTTTAAAACAGCGCAAAATATGGTTCTCTTCTGTATAGAGTATTGCTGAGTTAAGTATCTAGCTCCTCCTTAAAATTGATTATAGATAAGGTAAGGGATCATAATGACAAACACGGATATTTAATCAGTCTGACGTAATTGTACAAGTGACAAAAATTAACGGAAGCCTGTATAGCCGGCTTGCGTCAACGGACCACCTGTTGGTCGACCGCTAACACTGCCCTTGTGTGGTAACCTTAGCCGGGGCCGCGCCGCGCAGCGCTGAGCCCGCGATCGATATCAATGACGTACGGCCTCATTCATAAATAGGGAGGCACCCCACCCTAGCGCTATGTTTCGCCACCTTCCCCACACTACAGATTCCTGTGAAGTCGTGGTAACTTCATGAATGGCGCGCACACATATAAATTCTCTAATTTGTGGTTATTTGTGGTGTATTGTACATATATGATAATAATAGTGTCTACCTGATAGTTATTATAGCGATAACAACGATTGTGTTTTGTTGCAGCTTACTGCACCATAAACAATGCCCCTCCAGATTTGATTGCTTGAGGAGTAGCTTGATTGTACAATGCAGTTCGTATGGTACGTATATCGGCATAATATGTGTGAGATAGTGGGTGATGCCGGGATATGCATGCGCAGCGTGGGCGCTGGGCGATTTGACACGCGTGCGCGACACTTGCGTTCGCAATCAGTGCACTTGCAAACATCGTGCTATGGAGATTCCGTATGCGATATTGTACCATTTACGTGGGTATATTCTTATTAAGAATACTGACTATACATACAAATTGGATCGTAATCGTGACAATATAGAACTAAAGTTCAAAGGCTTTTGCACGTTTCTGTAGTTTAAAGGTAAATCGACCAAATTACTTAATCATGTACCAGCATACATTATTCTTGATTGTATGAGCAATTTTCTATAAAAACATATTTATTACTACATGCAATATACATAACCTAAACATGGGAATAAATCTCCCATATGTGTGAAAGAACTTGTATAGGTTCAGTCGAATTATAAATTAAAATTAGGTATAATTTATTTTTTATTTATACGACTTGCGACTCGTTTGTTTTCCATGTGCGTGTTCAGCCGTAATGTAATCAGCGGTGCGCACGCGTCTCTTATTTACGGCGGATTACGCCCGCAATCAACTCGCGCGCACGGAAAGAATACAGCCTTACGGACCAAACCGACGTGACTCTGTCTCTTTTCATAAAGTACAATGTATTGTTTATTGATTTTTGTTTTCATAAGTGTAAAAATAATACTTAATATAACGTGCTTATTTCGAAGTTCTTTGCAGACGAAAACTTACGAACATATTTAATTCTTGTTCGTCGTATCTTCTAGAGCTTTGCAGATAGTTTATCCTTCGTGGCACTCCACAAAATCTTAAATCTAGCGTTATATTTTTTAATGTTGCTTTGCCATTTATCCTTACGACTTCCTTATGACTTACCCACTCCAGCTCTTTTATTATCATTACTTAAGTATATTTTCTAGGACCCTCAAATACCGCGGATCACAGATTAGGAAATGCTGAAAAACACTAATGGAAGAAAGAAAACACATAAGTTTCAAATCTGTTATTTATGCGCCATGAATCTGTTCCAAAAGTACTTATTCATCAATTAAATTTAATAAAAGCTTCGTTACTAGGTTAACATCATGTATATGTATTTATCACTGAAATACACAATGATTGTGGCGTATCTCGTAAGTTGACTGCACCAGCGAGTGGCGGCCTTTCGTGTGGCCATGGCAATGGTAGCGGCATCGATCTCCACTTAGTGAAGAGCAGCGTCCGGCCATGGCTTGGGGTAGCACGCCACTAAGCCCGATCGATTAAACGTCCTTGAACCTGCTTCCTTGTACCGCGCATGCGCTGTTAAATGTCGGACGTCATCCCGTGGCCATGGTCACGAAACACGTGCCGTGCCACCCAACTCAAACCACTACCTTCCTCTCCCACCCTCTCCGCCATTCATCCCGACTCTTGCGGCGATGCCTCACAGCTGGCGGCTCGCGTTATTCATCCTCAACTTTGCCATTTTTTATCGATTGTGACCTTTTAAGTTAACCTGTTGAGTTAAATTCATTGGTTTAGAAGATAACGCAGATGTTCAACCTACTACAATATTACAGCCGGCATTGGGTTGAACCTTTGACATTTGTAGTAAATGTGTAGGAGAGCGTAAGTGATTGCTGGTTTTCGAGATTGTTCTTTAAACCATAAGTTGTTAAAATTTACAAACTACAACTTACTGGCTACGTGTGTTAGCATGGGTGTCAATCGTGTATGGGTCGGCGTTGCAAGGCGACATTGAGAATAAGTCCGCGACCACGCAGGGCTACGTATGAATGAAGTTGCCGTGGGCGTCACACGGCGAGCGTAGCCCATTCATTCATTAGCTCGGAGGCCATTCCTCATGAATAATACCATAACAAAAACTGTCAATAGAGTTAACTTTGTTGTGTGTCGCAACAATGTTTGTTTTCGCCTGATTTGCAACAACACATGCTGTTGATTTGTATTGTTTTGGAAACTTTGGTTTTAACCACGATTACGTATTGTATTGTAAATTACGTACATCTAATTCAGATTCGTCATTGGTTAAGATGTCATAAGCTATTGCCAAGCGACATTGCCTATTATAATTATTTGCCTGCACTAAAAGCTTGTAAGTACCTTCATCAATGAAGACAGGCAGTAGTTGTAGGTGCTTAATAACTCCGGGTATATAGGCATCAGTTAAAAAACAGCAAAGTCAAATTCTGGAAGTTAAAAAGCAAAAGTGACGTAGCCGGGTGGAAGTGGTACCTTTGCAACTCATGAGCAAGGTTTTGTTCAGTAAAAGGAGTTGTGGCGTAGGAGTCAAGGTAAGGTCTGCAAGTTTGAAACTGGCGCGGATTAGAACCATTGTTCCCGCCAACACACATAACTGATTACTGAACCATTGCCGTCGGCGTCTCAGGAACATCTTTTAAACTTTTGACTCACTACAAAGCATTCATATTTTTTGTCGACATAGCTACATTTTCAACGAAATTGACTTGTTAAGATTCGATTTTGGCGGTACCGCCTACACGGTATTCGCTGTTGTTTTGCACCTTTATAGTGTATGGAACTTATGTTAGGTGCTTCTTATATTATTTTATTAAACGTCTTTGTAAGATTTTATCCAAGTGCTTATGAACAAATGAAATCTTTACTTTATTTCCTGAAACTAACCTGAACCAACTAACTAATAAAAAAAGAAACACCGAAAGTCTAGAAACGAATCACTTGTACTTAACATTTGAAAATAAACGCATTGTAAAATAATTGATTGGCGACACCTACGTATAAAATCTATAATTTAAGATAAGATATGACGACATACATGAAACAGCAATTTCTATATTATTAAGTGCTAATAAAAAAAATCTTTATGGTTAAGAAGCGTTTTCTCTCTTTCGTCGTTAATTTATAATTATGGCACTTAAAGGGATATTAGTGCCATTATTAATATTGATTGATATTTGAAACTAAGTAGATAAGAAAATGGACCTCAGTGTAAGGCTTCTTCGCAATATTTAACTTCGTTACCAACATGTGTTAGTATACTAGTGGTGTAGTATACCTTAATTTATTGTTTAGATCTATCTATATAAGTAGACAAGAATAGGAATAGATGTTAGAACGTAGTAACGTAAAAACGGACTAATAAAAAGTCTTGGACGATGTTAAACCAAGTGCTCAATGTAGAGCTTCATAATAAACAGTCGTAAAGTTTTGATACAACGAATCGCTTGTCCTGTGAGTAGTACATACAGTAATATAGCGTATTGACACGCCGTATCTATCTATCTATCTGTTTTATACAAAGATTGTGGGGTAGATTTAGAAAAGTACTAGAACGGAATCACATCATTATTCGACAGCCAATTCAGCTTATTTAAATAGGTTTTCTACTCTCTAACAATCCTAGACCGTACACTTTTCCTTCGGTCAGTGGTAGGTGGGCCTTTCTCTCTGTCTCTTGTTATAGGCAGAGAGAAAAGGTGAATATGGCCAGGCTAACTGATATGATTTTCTTGTCATGATTTATTTATGTTCTTCCATCTTGTCAGTATGAGTGAGAGCTATCTTGCAATTCCAATGTTCTTTCTCATTGGAAACGAGTTTTTTTCGCGGATTGCCCAGAATGCGCTTGAATAACTATTTCGTTGTAACAAAAATCGATCCATCCATAATCTCTCCAAAAAACCTTGTAATTTTTCTTACTTAACGGAACAATTACCTACACATTAACCAATCATTATTTGTAAACTCATTAAGTTGTCGTTTTTGGACAGTTTTTGGTAAGAAAACCGTCCAAAAGCCGTTGTTCGTCGCTCAGGTGGTACAATTTAATGAATGGGTGTTTATCTACGTAAATGTAAAGTTTCATTATACGTAATAATTTACGATCTTAGTAGTAAACTTTTTAACCGTGAACAAGCCTGCATAAAATCAGAACTTTGTGGTGGGCACTAGACGTCACCACAACTTTTTATGACTCACTTGGCCCTAGCCCAGAAGGTAGGGCTAATACGTTTCGTATTTAATGTCTTCCTTCATCATGGTATTTAATTAATTACGTACCTACCAACAAAATAAGCTTCGGACTAATTAAATATTGAATTACAATAAAGTTTAAAAAACTGTAACCCGACTACGGAAATAGAAAATTGATCTAATAAGTACGAAACAAGAGAATAATTAAGACAGAAATCAAGAAATGTATAGGTACTCGTACAAAAATGGTCAAGGTAGATCCATGGTGGCATACCTGTATACCAAGTGGGTGACAATCATGTCATGATTTTCTCAATATATTTTTTTTCGTGTTTAGACATTTACCTACGTGTAAAGTCCACCATATTAAATTTACGGAAAATTTATTCTCATTCATCATTCATCAAAATCGGTTCAGCAGTTTAGGCGCTACAGTGGAACACACGTAAATACAAACATACTTACATACTTAAATACAAACAGACTGCTAAAATCATAACCCTTCCTTTTGCCTTTGACGTAGTCGGGTAAAAAACAAGAACAGACTTATTTTTAATTGTTGTAATTGTCATTATATATTAATTATATACCTAAAACGGTGACTAAAGTTTGTTTGTCGTGATGTAAATTGTATTAATAGTGAGCTATATCGGGCAAAGCAATTATACTGAACATAAGTCAGTAATAGTGATCAGACCTGACCAGCCCCGATGCAGGCTTTTGGAATTTTAATTAAGAATCAACAATGAATACGATCAATTGTTACAGTCTAAGTTACACTACACACCTCGCACTGTTTATTTACTCTGTTTGGTTCTACATGTTAAGTAGACAAGAATAGGAATAGATGTTAGAACGTAGTAACGTAAAAACGGACTAATAAAAAGTCTTGGACGATGTTAAACCAAGTGCTCAATGTAGAGTTTCATAATAAACAGTCGTAAAGTTTTGATACAACGAATCGCTTGTCCTGTGAGTAGTAGGGGAGCGGGGGGCTAGTTGTAACAATTTTTAGTTTTTTCATTGGGGAAGTCAAAATATTGAATATTTTCATCATGAAGCACTTTAAAATAAGAGAACGTCTATTCAGGTATCAATCAGAATGATTATTGGGCTTAAATTGATAAGAAATGCTTGTATAAATGACTTTTTGTGAAAGTTGGAGTATGTTACAACTTACCCCGTTCTTGGGGCTAATTGTAACTGGCGTGGGGTAAGTAGTAACAACATAATAAAACAACATATTTGTTCGATTTTAAGATATTTATTGTAAATCAATATGAGATTATAAAGTATTTATTACAAACTAATGAGGTAACCAGTGTTTCTTTATCAACATTTTGATATTTTTTGTCGCTTAGTATCTATTTAGTCTTTTAAACAAAATAACAACATGTCTATCAACAGACAAAATAATTTTCAATGATTGAAAAGTGATATTTTGAGTGATTGGATTTCTTTTCATGATTTTTTGAAACCAATCTGATCCAACCGTACCATTTTTGTACCAAAACGGAGGGATGTTTTTAACGCCTTTAAATAAGAAGTCGCTAAATCTCTTACATTCTTTAATTTCTCATCCTAAGACAAAAAGAAATTTGATTAAGATAAATCTGTTAGGTCTGCAATAGGTAAGACCTTTGCACAGTAGTGGAATATTGTATTTGAATTTTGTTACAATGTGCCCCAGCATTTCGTTACAACTAGCCCCATGACAAAATTTTGAATATTTTTGATTATTGAAAAAAAAGTTTATGTTATTATCCAATGAAAGTAGTTACGTACGACAGCTTAATGTATTGACTATAAAAATTAATAGATACTCATTTCAAAAAGACATTGCCGTAACTTAGAATCAAACTTTACGAACTTAATTTTTTTATATTACCTGGCAAAAATGGTGCACCTACTCATGACCACTCACTGCGCTCTCCCGCACCTCACTGACTGTGGTTGCGTCATAGGCCCCGTTATAAAGAGCAGATTAAGTATAAATTGGAAACAAAATATTCGAAATCTGCTGAGTAATTAAGCTGTTACTACTTACCCCTGTTACAACTAGCCCCCCTCTCCCCTACCTACATACAGTAATATAGCGTATTGGCACGCCGTATTTGTTAGTTTTAAACACGACATTTTCATAACTAGTTAATGTTGTTATCAGTTATGGCTCATTTAATCATGGCGGTGTTAGTTAATATAAGTGGAGGTTGCGCACGCGCCGTCCGGGCGGTGCGCGGTGGCGAGTAGCGGTCGAGGCAGACGTACGCGCAGACTCTCGCGCCGGGACGCTAATTAGATAAACGAGCCGTGTGGCGGGGTCCCGACCGCAATTACGAGTTGCGCTGCAACCCGTAAATAATCAACGATATAGGACGCCACTTGTGTCTGACTCACTTATGTCGGTCACCAATTACAATTATCTACCGGACCTCTAGTTCTTTGGAAATCGTGGTCACAGAATTATTTGTTAAATATTTTGATTTGATAGTTATCACTTATAAGGATAAGTAGCTTAATGCAAAACCACACTTTTCAAATTATGCGAATTTTAAAATTATGCATGCAATCGTTGCTGTACTACTAATCTACTTATACATTGATTGGATGTCGTTGAAATACAATATAATTTACCACGATTACCGTAAACAATATTCTCTACCTGTTACCTACTAACTGTTCCAAAACATTTCAAGTGTATCTACCGGTAATCAATGGTGATGTGCCTACCTGCAGTAAATAATGATTTTATGAAACAATTTATGATGATGCAAAATACACAAACAACTTGATAATTTTAGGTTCGGTCACTGGGAGACTTCTTGCAATTTAGCCAAGTGTCATTTGTTAAATTATGAATCACATGAATCACCTAAACAACAAAACAAACACCGATATTACAAAAAGAAATATCTTCTATAAATAGGATTAATGTTGAAGCTTAATACTTGTTATGTATAATCACTGTTTTGTAATACACGGAAGTCTGCAAAAGTATTCTACAGTGCTCTTAATGAGTTTCTAAGACTGATGACATGTCATTTCGCGGAAGCCAACAGCACTTTGTGGTACAATAATTTACTCGTGACAAGGTCACGACGTTAAGAGCTGCAGCATTGTACCAGTTCATTTGTCCAGTACTCATCTAAAGTCAGGGTCTTGCTCTTGCCCATCAATTAGAGTATCCGCATTATTTTTTCTGTTAAGCCGTTTATTACATTAGTCTTCCTTTGGGAAGTGAGACGATGAGTCAAGTCCGAGGGCACGCGTCCGACATGATGACAATTAGCTTTTAGTGCATTAAGTGAATCACAGAGAGGCAAAGTTAATTAGACGTGTGTTTGTGTATGACAGGTTTAATCATGGGATGTGGGACCGCAACCGCAGAATTTAGGTTATATTGTAATAAATAGGCAGAGATATTGTGTATGGGAATTTTAGTAGTCTTGGCAAGACTTTCAATTGATTTCATTGTTAAACATATAGGAACGGACGAAAACGATTTCGATCATTATAATGCAAATGTAGTAACACATATACATTACCTAGAAGATATGAATGTAACAAACGAAAAACCTACTTACTCTTAAATCCTAACTAATAAAATAAATATATTATTACATAAATTTCGTAGTAAATGTCTTGAAATTGCCTCTACAAACTTGTGTAAAAGTTTGAAGCGCTAAATATTATTGGAAACGTCTCCGGCGCTCTTCAAGAGCGTGTCGCGTGCAACTGTTTTAGTTTAGAAAAATAGGGCGATTGCACAAAACTTAAAACTAGTCAAACATTGGCACACATCCAGTTTTACAACACCGATACTATTAAACTGTCGTCCTCTAGTTTCTAAAAAAAAATTGAGTTGGAAATCACTGCGAGAGTTTATTGGGTACTTTTATTTGAAATAACATTTGGAACAAAAGATATAATATAAAAGATATAATGTTATTTATTGAGTAATGTCATGTAGAATACAGATAAAGAATACGGTCGACTAATTTTAGTACAATCCTGCCCTTTAAATAAGAGTTTGAATGTGTGAGTGTAATAATTATATGTTGAGTGTGTGTGTTCTGTGACACTAAGACAACGCTATGGATTTTATGTCTGAGAGTATTCTTTAGTTTATACTGTTACACACAACTAAATAGTGTATATTACTTAAATAAAATATTATTATTCATACAACAAGTTTATAAAACTTTATTATGACGCGTTGTAAGAGTCACACCAGTATCAAGTTTAAGACGCTATTCGTTCTGTTTTCGTCAAATAATAATCACTGGCTAGTTTATTTTATTATGACACGTAACCGGGACGCAATTCTCGCGCTCACAGGAATTTCATACAAGATTATAATCAACTCGACGGTGCGTATGTTGTTATTCGTCTTGAGACATTCTGCAAATATTGTAAGAATTCGGAATTTTCTACTGTTCAAATGCCAAGCTTTAGGCTATAAGTACTTTTGTTGAATTTCGCAACTGCTCAGGCACATTCTGAAGCTTCGCCAAATTGTTGGTTAATTCCGGTTTCTCATTAAAAATAGTTGAAGTAATGTGTGATAATTGAAATAGAGGCTAGTGAAAAATTTCTTTTCTACATATATTTTAACCTTCTACTTTTTAAAAGTATTATATTGTAGCTCCAAATTAAAGCTTTTTGTTTTAGAATTAACCTCGATCTAGATTTATACGACTGACTTAGAACAGAAATACTGCCATTGTCAACTTCCGGCCGGAGATAAGGGAGATTGCAAACCGACATGTATATTTTACATCGTTTGTGATTTCCAGAAGCTGTTTGTTTACACGTGATATGAATTTCATATGGACAAGTGTGTGACTCAGTGCTCTACCTGACATTTTTTCAAACCATTAAACCTACTTACTCACGTTTAAATGTACATGTTTGAGATTCACAGGCAGATTGTCGACAAAGAAGGCAGATATCGTTTTATCGGAACACTAATTACGTGTACTAAAAACAATGTTTTATAGTCGCAGTCAATCGTTCGAATCGAAGTCAACTGAGTCAGCTGTAATCGATACAGTGTAATTGCGAGCATGTATCGAGTGAGACAATGACGTTGGACGCTCGGACACAGATCGTATCGTATGCAACTACGCAGTTACACGAGTTTAAGTAATTGCGGGAACGGGCATTGTTAACCGGTCGACGCAAATTGGGCATTAGCTATAATTTATTGACTTTAAAATAAACTTGCATTGTCGTAGCACTGTTTGAATATGTATCGTGTGGGCTTGGTGCACGTCGATGGTCCTTAATGATAGCAATTGTTCTCCATCATTGGGCACAGGTGCGCGTGCACTGATATTGCAGGCTCGAGGGAAACTTACCATGCCCTCGTCACTTACAAATGATATCGTCGATTACTTGCTAAACGTTCTACAACTACAGTAGATTGGATCAGATCGTGAAAAGCTTTATGTCACCTATCCACTTTCTATCCATGAACTAGTTGGTCGTTAATGAATTTCGTCGATTGATACGATTCAAAAAAGGTACTAGCAAAAAGGACTTTCTAAGTGTTGGAAAAAAACCATGCAAAAATAAGGTAATTTGTCCGGGCATACTCTTTGGAACTTGCGGATGTTTTCCATTATACCCAGAGCAGGTTCCTTATAATTATATCGTTTAATAACTTGTGATAGTTCCTTACTTAATATAAATTTGAGTCAAAAATTTCTGTAATTGCTCAAGTCCATATTGTGAGATGCTATACCAAATTACAAAAATAAAAATCCTTACAATTTCGGCTGGTTTCTTTTGAATTATTCTGTCATGTAGCTGTCATTATGATTCATTATGATTGGGATTGCCGCTGCTCACCGCGGTTGTCGGCATTTCGGCGTCGCAAAGCAGATCATTTAGGGGCGCGGATAGAAGCTCACATTCGTCAGTCGTCTAGTAAGGCTAGATTGTCAATTTATGTGCGGTGACGTGAGACGGCGCGGGCCGTCACAAAAGCACGTGCGTGCCCCCGTGGCACCGTGGGCTGTTCAAAGCGAGTGCACCGGCTATCGCGGATCTGGGTACGACCAGAGAGGTGTAATGCCCTCATGTGGGCACCTCTGACGAGCCGCCGCTTCCGATGTGACGCGCTTGGCGTGGGTTGCGCTTTTTTGACAGTATCAGCACGGATTCCGAGGAGCTCATATGTCGAGTGATAGCATCGTTATAGGCGCCACGTTTGGGTGCTTAACTTTTAGCTTTTTTGATCAGGAGTTTTAGTTGCTTGGATCGTAGAATTGTCTCCTTTTTAGTTTGTGTTATAGTTAAGTATCTTTTGGTTTACTGAACTCAGTTAATATCGATAGTAGAGTAGGTGTGGCAGTATCCTTGTTTTCCTCGCCTCGAGGAGCGGCCCATTTTGAAGACCACATTATATAGGTAACATTGCCCTGCGAAGCGTAGATGGATTAAAATGTGTTGACAGAGGTCACCCGTGATCGTGTCGACTGCTGAACGACCGTCGACGCGGCGGTGGTATCGCTAATCTGTTAGCACCGTAATGGCTGAATTTAGCCAAGAATGTATACAGGATAGTTTTTTTTGGAGTATCGAGCTATCACTCAGCTTTCCTAACCGTCAGAGATTTCTCTTTAAAATCCTTCTATAGTTTTATAAACTTATTGAAAACTGCTGTCTTTAATTAACAAGTTATCACGACCAATGACTACATGATCAACAAAATTTCGAAAATGATCTCCTATCTCCATTCTCATATTCTAATATTATAATTAGAAGTAATCTGAGACTTTTCATTAATGGAAACCAGTATAATTGTCTGGTATAAACATTTCAAGTGAACTGCTGCTATTCAATTGAATGATTTGGTAATCTGGAAATCTACTGCACGAGTAGTAAATTTTAGCTAGTTTGATTTGAGTTTGTATAATTTTAAACAATCCAATTCGAGAAAAGTTACTACAGAAGTTTTTGTAAGGAAACTTATGCTGTTAGGTAAATGGAATAATGAGTTATCGTGTTTTAAGTTTCATAAGAGAAACTATTATTTTAAGTCAAAATCTCGATTCGATTTAAATGAAATGAAATTAAACAGTTTATTTTGCAAGGTACGTATATGTAGGTATCAGATGGAGCCGGCATTTCCTCTGAGAAGAAACACTAAAATGGATTAAGAGGTCAAAATGTATTTAAAAAATAAATTGGGATGGCCTTTTTAGGGAAGCTCTTTTACCTGACCTGTCCTGACAGATGGCAAGTATGCATCAGTCAGACACCTTATTTTAGGGAGTTCAAATATCCAACGCACAACCGTATTATCAGCAGGAATTTTCAAATAAACCTATGTTTTTAAAACGTTAATGGGACTCTAATTGCGTTCGGCCTACATAAGACTCACGTTAACTATGTATAGCGGTTAATGGTAACAAATTGATAATTATAAATTGAATATAAGATAATAATTAATGTTAAGACTTGTATATAAAAAACAAATATGCCATGGCATAGTGGAATGGTTACAGCAGCTGCAGTGTTGCCAACTCGAAATAAAGAGGGTAACACTGAATACAATGAGTGTTTTGTTTCATAATTTATTAAAATTATTCATTTTCAGGCAAAAAATGTTTAATATGTTCTTGCTCGCGGGTTTTTTAAGCCACTTTTCGTGAAAAGTTAAGTTTCACTTCTTCTTCTTAAATTTCACGGCAAGACGTTTCGTTTTACACAGTAACAGCTATATGGAATGGGCACTTTGTATATAAAATGAATGACTTGACTTGTTGCGTGGCGTGGTGAGGCGAGTGTGCGTAAGTATGAAACGGAAATGAACGTGTATTAACTATTTTTCGAGAAAGAAAAGGAAATTATGCCCATTCAGCCTAATGAGTTTATTTTGCAAATTTCTACAATTTGAAACAAAATATATAGATTCTGGGGCTGAAGTCCATAGGTTTGCAGGAAAGGCCTAGAGAATGTAGATCTACGTAAAAAGACGTAGAGTTGGCAACGCTCAATCCCAAGCGTTTTAGTCCTATAGATAGTCATTTTTTATATAGATGACTTTTTATATAAATTTTAAATAAGTAAATAAATATTTAAGTATAAATAATTTCTAAGTCTATGGTTCGGAGATCCCTTTTCTGCAAGACGAAGACGGTATTGATGTCTGCATGTTATTGAACTGAAAGTCTGTTTAGTGTGAATATTTTACACATATTATTTGCTTTCTTTAAGGCTTAGTCATTCTGAAAAATCCGATTGAAAAATTTAATATTTCGATGGTATAGGTACAGTCGTTTGAGATTCCAGCTTAAAGTATATAAGGTATGTGTCTATTTTTGATGGAGGAGATAATTTATTGAACGCTATATTGCTACTACTTTGGCCAACCATAGACGCTAGACTTTTACGGGCGACGCCTCTTTGTAAATGTAAATGGAACGAACAGGGCGGTAACGGAGTACCGTGGTCAGATATATTTCAGGTGTTAATAAAAATAAGTATTATTTAGCCCCCGTCTGGCACATAAACTATAAATTTAATTAGTCAGTCCTACTCTATTTGATAAGATTTCTAATTTTTATCGGCCAAGATCATTTATTCATGCTACAATTATTGTTGTAAGATGGTTAGCGTTTACTCTGAGTTTTATATGAATTCCAATATTAAAGTCAGTTAACTTGTTGAAAGTAAGTACTCGAGACTGTTTAAGAGCCAAAATATCGAATAAATAAAAATAAAAAAACAAAACGATAAATCAAGTCCCAAATAATAAGCCATCGCTCAAATCTTAAAAAAAATATTTTGGTTTGCAACTTGATGACTTACTTGGAAGAGCTTACATTGCATATATGGTCAAAACGATCCTACTAATATTATAAACGCGAAAGTTTGTAAGGTTGTTTGTTTGTTACACTTTCATGTAAAATCTCCTGAATGTATTTGATTGAATTTGGAATGGAGATAGCTTATACTGGATTAACACAAAAGCTACTTTTATCCCGAAAACACACTGTTACCGCGGGATGGTCAGCGTGACTTTAAATCGCTGGTAAGACCGCAGGATGCAGCTATCTATAATGTATCTTACTTCCTACTAATATTATAAACGCGAAAGTTTGTGTGGACTTTTGCATGTTATAGTAGATTTATTGAAGAAGGCTGCTTTTTATCCCGAAAAATGAACGGGTTCGTAATCCACACGGGCGAAGCCGCGGGCGGAAGCTAGTCTTCAATAACTGGGATTCTGAGGAGAGCGTGATGTAGGTATACCTCTTGTACCTATTTCCACTTTGTGTGGAATACAGAACTTGGTGTAATAACTCAGCATATAACCGTCAACTTCTCGATACTAAAATATACAAGCTTTCCTGGCTTCACCTGTTACGATGTTTCAGGCAAAAAAATGTAATATTTTATTCTATTCCATTTTGATAAAATGTTGAATATCTATTCTTTAGCAATTTATGATACACAGCAAATATTTTATTCAAATACGATAAACTTCTTTAATATTGCGTTTCTCTTTGCTAGTTACACAAAATGTATAAAAATGAAAATGTTAGTTTTCATCAACTAGTTTTCCAACAGAAAAAAATGTTTACATACAAATATTTCTTTGCTTTAAATAAGATTTGCCAAGATATGCCTGATATTTGACTTTAAACCTGCTAAACAGAAAAATTTCATATTTATATTTATTAATAACTAGCGATCCGCCCCGGCTTCGCACGGGTAGCAGAGCATACGAGTATACGATTTCATTTTTTTCTGTCGTAGTGTCGTATCATCTCGTTACGTCGAGCATTTACTCGGCGCACGCCAGTAAAGCTCCCAGTCGGCATGATTTTTTCCGACATCTTCAACTATCATCGTCATATTTCAGCCAATTTACACAAAACCTTAACAAATTATACACCTTGTTCCTCATGAACCACTCTGTCTATTGGTGAAAACCGCATGAAAATCCGTTCAGTAGTTATTGAGTTTATCGCGAATAGACAGACAGACAGACGCGGCGGGAGAGTTTGTTATATAATATGTAGTGATAGTTAGAATTTAAGTTGTATAATCAACAAGAAATATTGTTTTATAAGAATTGAATTAATTTTGATAAATTTAAATCTTGTGATTGATAAAATTATAATTTCATATATTATAATTTACCCCTTACTTAGGAGGTTAAAGGCCTCATCCAGAGAAGACCAGCGGTCTCGGTCCTTGGCTTTTGTCATCCAGTGTGCCTGCTACTTGTGTGATATATAACTAGATGAGCAGGGGACATCACATCGTCTCTTTTCTTAATGCCTGTAGGACCTGAGATACGTCATAAGAATTGGCCAAAAATCGTCGCTCATTCTCGCTACGTGTCCTTTTTTGGTAGTAGATTATATTAATTAATTCATGAGATATTATAAGATTTCTTGATAGTCTGTTTAGTTCGCCAAATCATACCAGGCCAGCATAGAGTCAGCCTAACACTTTTCATTCGGAGAAGAGTCCCTTGTTCTGCCGTCGGGCAGTAACATAATTATATAATTAATATAATATTGCCAAACATCTATTTAAAAATATTCTTTACCACTTTTAAAACAGTTAAAAAATGAAATAGTCAATTAAGCTCCTCTTACAGGTCATTTAACTTGAACTATGTGTAAAATAGTCAAATAAAAAATCTTTCACTGACAAGTTAGTTTGTATGACGGATATCTATTGATTAAAATGGTTTATTTACTATATTTTACCCCACATAATTACTTTATTCACAGTGGGAAATATGCGTAGGTTCCTACCGTTTCATTGTATATTAAAAAACTGGTCATTGATAGCTCCATAAACTATTATTTTTATGTTAAATAATATTTAGGTATGAAGATATTTAAAGATTGAATTAGATAATAAAAACAATCACCATAATGTACATATTGTACATGTATAATATTTTATTATTTATTTATGACATATTTAATTTTATTACTCTTTATATGACAGTCCATATAAATATGATATTTTACATACCTGAAATGTAACATTTAACATACTATGTACATACTGGCGGGGAACAAGTGCTAGTCTCTGTTGCTAGCCTTGAACATATTGTTATGATTTCAGATTAATGGAAAGATTTTAACTAAAAAGTTTCCTTAGCACTATAATAAACTGAATATTATATTATACAATTGAAATATATTTTTTATAAGCTTGGCATGTCCTTGCTACGTTCTATCAGGTACAATCTGAAAAAATATGTAATGTTGTATAATCTTCCAATTTTTTCAAAGTAAATATCAAAAGTACAAATGATAAGATTCTTATTAATTAAAAATATATTAACTACCTGTATTTGTTTTGATGACTAATATATTTTAGGGGAGGTTTCGAAAGTAGGCAACACTTCTGAGAAAAAACGATAATTCAACTTTAGTTAGGATGTATAAGGTTCGGCGGAAGAAAATTTGGCAAGTTATTTTCCTAAGATACGAATGTTGATGATCTACTTTGAATTCGAAACTACCTATAAGAAACTTCTCGAATTTGCTATAACAATATTGCAACGACAGGAGATGCAATATATTCCTTACACTCACAAGAATCAGTTATTACGAAAAATTTTTTAGTTTTCAAAATGTATTTAACCCCCTTCGAATGAATTTTGCAATATCCATTTTAAGTGCATGTTGATATAGTATAGAGGGACAGTCATATTAGAATTGTAAGAGGATCTTATAGCTGCAATAATGAGTTTTTTATTTTCTGCACTTCCTTTTGCCCTTTCAAGATTTTTTTTTTTTTATTGTTTTTAATAAATATAAAACTAATATTCAACATCCGGTAATAATATTATAAACTCGAAAGTTTGTAAGGATGTATGTTTGTTACTCGTTCACGCAAAAACGACTGAACGGATTTGACCGAAATTTGGAATGGAGATAGATTATACCTTGGATTAACATATAGGCAACCTTTTATCTCGAATATATACTGTCTCTGCGGGTAACACCGCAGTGTGCAGCTATCGATACTAATATTATAAAACTGAAGAGATTGTTTCTTCGTTTTTTTTATTGTTTGAACGCGTTAATTTCTTGAATTAGAAATACAAAAAATATTTTTGTATGTTATAGCTTATTTATTGAAGAAGGATGCAGGCTGCTTTTACCCTTAAAAAAATGCAAGGTTTCGTAGTCCACGCGGGTGCCGCGGGTAGAAACTAGTTAAGTAATAAATTAATCTTAATCCATCCATCCATCCTCCATCCGGGCTGTTTGAACTCATAATTTTCTAGGAAACATTAATAATAGTTTCTTGGTAATTAGTATAAAATAAATTTATTTTTTAATTTTTATTTGGTTCCTAGTAATCCTAAGCCAACAACAGCCTACCTAATTTTTTGAGTGTAATATTAACATACATTTAATTAATAATAAATTATTCGGTAGTCATTATTTAGTTACAATTAATGGCTATGCGAGTCATTGTAGAGCACACCAGCGAGCTGAACAGCTTAACTCCTAGTTTCGACCGGATCGGATTAATTGATGTTGTTGCTATAGTCGAATGCGGTTGTGAGGCAATATAATAATTCAGCCCATTACAGACCTGTTGAGCATCTTTTTAGAATGCAAAGCGGAATATGGCCTAAGCCATATTTGTCGTAAGCCGGCGATAAAAGGCAGTGACTTTTCCGATCAAGGTTTTGACAAAATAGATGCAGATTACTTTTTACATGCATACGTATCACCTTTAATAGTATTGTAGAATAGCATATAATGTCAATTTCTTCATTATTTTATATGATTATATTAGTACTAGTTTGTCATTATATCTCGAAATTTAATATAATCACTAGTGAAATTGTCTAAAATACATTCCTAAGTAAAAATATGGAAGAATTCCAGTATTCTACAGTCTTCATCTTTCGTGCGCTGCGGTGTGAGATGAGTTTTAACATGAGAATGTTTCGTGCCGTGGTGCAGAGATTTGTCAGTGAGCAAGCTTCGCTGACCGTACCCGAATTGTACAGTACATGAAGTAACATAGATTTTACTACATAATATTTACTGAAAATACTGAAAAGGGGCTTGTAATTGCTACAACTACCGCAAAGATCAGTCGATCTCCTAGGTTAAGCAGCAGCCCAAAAAGTCTGACTAATAGTCTAACTTTAGAGTATCAATGTGTCCAAGTAATTGGGTGGCGAAGATCAGATGGCAGTCGCTCCGTGTAATATACTGATACTCATCCACAATCGGTTAGACTAAGAGCAGACCCCAGCATACTCGTAGTTGGCAAAAGGCTAGGCAGATGATGACTGTTTCTTGAAAATGTCGCAGCCTACCGACAAAACCTGTTACAAACATTCACAGCGCTTCACGAAGGGAGATTTTGACCTCAGCGCCACAGTAAACGAAAGCAGGAAAAATCAAAATTTCAGACGGGTCACGTTTTTGTAGTTCAAGTGATTCAGTTGATCGATACGAAAATTTCAAAACTTTGATTGGATTATTTGGAATATCCGTAAGTCCATATACACAATAAATTCCTTTTGCCAGGCAACGACCTATTAAGGTCTGTCATACATGCATTCTTATACTTCTTTCGTTCTTCTGTCGGGAAGTTTACGATATTGTTTATTTTTTCTACTGTAGCTTTTCATTTGTTTTCATACGTGTGAAGTTTATTAACTCATGATAGCACACGGACTGACTGCATATTGCGATTATGTTCTGATTGCGTTTTATACCAGCAAGCAATTGAAATAAATAAATAAATACCGTTACTTAGTATAATGCAATCAAAACATAATGCAAAGGGCAGCGTGAGCGCAAACGAAAAGACAAATTCTTTATGTTATATGTTTTTAGGCTTCCGTGCCTCAAAAGGAAAATACGGAACCCTTATAGGATCACTTTGTTGTGCGTCTGTCTGTATGTCTGTCAAGACCTTTTATCTCGGGAACACGTGGAGGCATCTAGTTGAAATTCATACCACATACTCAAGTCTACAGTCCCTTGAAGCTGTGAAAAAATCAAACTTCTAAGATAACGTAAAAAAAAGATACGGCTGTTTATGCCGCAAAAAACGTATATTTCGACATTCTTAAAGGAATCAAAATTTATAGGGTACTTTCCGTTGACCTAGAACTATGAAATTTGGCAAGTAAAATCGTCTTATACTACAAGTACAGGGAAAAATCTGAAGACTATACATTTATAATTAAATCATAAAAAATATAGTCTTTATTTAAAGTACGTAATCAATCATCGAGGTTAAGCAACGGTATGCGCGGTCATAATTGTATGGGTGACCAAATTGTTTTGTAGACCTGAACTATTTATTATATGTACCTACAAATTAGTACGGAACCCTTGGTGGGCGAGTCCGGTTTTTTTATACTAGGTGGCGCAAAATTAATCACCCTATCGGAAGATGTTATAATTTTTGCAAATGGCGTCGTACGTCAATCATATTTTACAATTATATAAACAGGAAAGCAATGGAGCGCTATACTCCGCAAGAGCCATGGATATTGTGAAGGAAGCGTTTCTGGTCGCGTAATCTCCCGTTTTGGCGATTTGGCATGGCCAGTAAGATCGCCCGATTTAACCATCCCAGACTTCTTTCTTTGGGGCTACTTGAAGTTGAGGGCTTATGCCAGCAAGCCTCAGACAAACCTTCAAGGAGAATACTTGACAGGAATGCGAACAGTTATACCGGAAATCTTGTGGAAAGTCATGGGAAATGCGATAAAACGGGCACAAATGTGTATGGCGCCAACAATGGCGACAGCTACTTGACGGATATCATCTTTTCCACTGAACAGAAAAAGTTGTAAAGGTCCAAATAAAGATCTCCATCAATCAAATTTTTTTATTTTTTATTGAGAAAAATGTTATTTAGGAACAAAATTGGATGATTAATTTTGCGCCACCTTGTATTTACTTGCAATGAATCCATTACGCATTTCCGTACTTGATTCCCGTGATAAAAATGTAATTTATGTAGATACTGGGTATCAATTGTATTGTATTTATGCATGTTTTTGTAAGAGAATCAGTACAGATGAAAACAGGTTTCTCGCACGCGCTTCGATATCAGCCCACTATTCGAATGCTGTTACAAACTTTAAGTGATATCATATTGTAGAGTCTAGTATAAGAAGTTGGTTGTATTATATATTCTTCCGATGATGATATCTATTTTAAATACTACATAGATTCCGCTTTCCTCAACCAGGGCCAAACATGCAATTCCTATATTTTTTGTTGGCTATAGGTCTTTGAGAGTCTTCATGCATTTAATGGTAGCATTTTAAGAAATCTTGGTCAACCCTCACTCCTGTCAGAGTGTGAAATATTTATATTTTTGATTCGATTCGAAATGTGGAGCTTGATGTCGACAACTCTGCTGGAGTTTGGACGTAGGGCATTCCAGAAAGTTACCCAACTCTCGTTGTCTCGCTGTTACCAAACAGGTTGGCAACTAAACATTTTGCCAAGGCCATACAAAACGCGCTGTACAATATAACTGACCGTATGGCAATGTTTATGGTTAGTTGGGTGAACATGATAGCGTTGGTTGCGCAGACGCAGCCGATTAGCGCCGTCCGGTCCAGATAACAGTGTGCCGGAACGCTGATCCGAATTATTACGAGCCCGTGAAGCTGACGTTTACGAAATAACTCCATACAATGTTCGTGAGCATATTTAACTAACTGTAAGATAGCCAATCACAGTTTTGATATTCTTATCGTAAAGCTCAGCTGTATTTGCATAAATTGTGACACTATCAAACACAACACAACTTTACGGATTGATAGTGGGCCTTATAAAGGTATAACATAGAAAAAACAGTGTGTAGAAAACATTGTATTAAGACAAAAGATAATTATCTAAATATTTAAAAGATACCTCACTGAAGTATTTAGACGAGCAACACGAGTCGTGGGGTCAGGCCGGGGTCAATTGGATGTTACCAGCAGCTAATCTTTGACTAACCTCGTCTGAATCAGTAGTAGGTACGTTAGAAGACAGGTACTGGAATAACAAAATTTCTATTTCGAATCGCTTAGTGATTTCCCCATACAATATTTTTAAATTTTCATTCACGTTTAGGATTTTTCTATTATTTTACTAAGGTGTTTAGTTAGTACCTAACATACACTTGAATAAACGTAGTTAGAAGTACCTCATAGGTGCGTATCCATAATCGACGTCATGTGATTGGAGTTCAAACATTCATTCATTATTTGTTCCCTCTATGAAAGGAATTGAATGAAATACGTAGCTTTGGAGCTAAATGTGCCGTGATGACGTGCTATTTGTATCACATTATGACATACAGGTGGATATAGATATTGTTTAGGTAGTGTGATCATGAAAGTTTTTTTTTATGAGAATGTTGCATGATCTGATCTAAACTGAGCTGACTGTTAGGACAGTAGTCTAGCTGAGGAACTTTTGGGTAGTTTAGCATAATTATAATTTATAAAACTCAGAATAATTACCGATAACTGTGTATCTTTATCAGTTCTCATCGTAAGCAAAAAACGTATTTCAGTGAAACTTACACTGAAAATCTTTTTCACGGTATAAAAATAGTTGACTATAGAATAACATACCTAGTTGGGTTTGCTACGGTAAGAAATAGACCGTATCACTTTACAAATTAACTTTAAAGTAAAATAAATATTGTTTATTTATCTTGAATGAGAATGAGAGAGAATGTTATTTTGATACATCTACGTGTAGATTATAATTTCAGACCATACCTACTTTATAAATAAAATTTGATGGTCGTGTATATGCTGATTAAGCATCATAACACTTTATCAAAGATATGAAACGAGTTTAAGAAGAATGACGATGATATATTTAAATCCGACCGGAACCGGTTCTGCATATCAGTTGTAGCTTTTTTATAGGTGCAAAAGTATGAGAAAGTATAAAAAGATGAAAAGCTAGGAGCTCACCATGCGAAGTGGGTGTAAAGTACAGCGCGAACAGGTCGTCGACGGACGCGGTGGTGGTAGCGGGGTGCGCGGGCGGCTGCGCGTAGGGTTGTGGCTGCGCGTGCGGCGGCGGCGGGCCTCCGTAGTGCAGCCCGCTCGGGCCCGCCTCGACCAGCAACTGCATCTGCGAGATGTCCACGAACTCGTCGCCGTCGCCGCGACCTCCCAGCTCCTCGTCCTCCGGCCGACGCATCGCGATCACCGAGAGCATCGCACGAGCGCATTCCCGCAATGCACAATCCACACCACCTCGTGCGCAACACCGCACCTGCACTCACATTCAACTTGCTTGTAAACGACACCGCACCGGCGCGTACGCCGTTACACTATCCTACTTAAACTAACTTATGTTCTATCAAAATTGACGCGATCACAGCACATTACGTTTAGGAAACTACATATACACGGCACGTTAATCACACTAAAGGGTCACGAGCTACTGATAAATGAACACAGGTTTCGCACGCAGACAGTGTCGTCGCGCCGAGAACGCCACATCCTCGACTGAGGCACAGGCGGAGCGGCGAGGGCGTGCATACGCCGCCCCCGTGAGCGCCGCGGTCGTCGTCCGCCACGCGCCCTATCAATGGACGCCAGCCACCCGGTCGAGGTCGGCGTTCATTCACGACGGTCGCGTTAATGGCGTTCGAGCCGGGCGTCCTCGATCGGCCGGCGGCGTCGCCCACGTGCGCGAGAAAATGGCGCGGCGTCGCGACGGCAAAGGGAGGCGCGCGAAAAGCGCGGGCGGCACAAGTGTAGTGATGGCAAAGCGACGGCGGGCGGTGGCGCGAGCGCGCGGGCTTCCGCGCGTGGGCGCGGAGGCTCGTCGCGGCTGATCGCGCGTCACGCCGGCCATCCTGCTGTTGCGGCGCACTCCTGCCACTCGCCACTTTCTCTGCGCGTTGACTCACGATCCACTTTTGTACGCTACGCGGCGCGCTGCCGCCGGGTGACGGATCCCGGAGACCGTTTTGGATATGCTACAATTAGCCGGGTGGCACGCGCGCTCCCGTGACGTAGATGGACCGGTCCGAATAGTTCGGACGTTACGTAGTTCGGATAAATCATTGGCTTCTTCTAAAAATATGTACGTGGTCATAGCCGTAGCTACGTAATGATATCTAGATCGTTACTCCATGTGCTATTTCTGAGTTTTTGGTATTTGACGTAAGTATACTGCACACGTAGGGGCCTCGAAAATAGATAGCATTTACCCACGTGATAATTTATGAAATGAATTAATGAGAGAAGGCGACTTAATTGGCCTTAACTATAGCACATTGTAATATTATTTAGAAACCAACCTGCCTGCAAATTGCGAAGCGAATCTGACGAAAGTTTTAAAGCATGGCATTTACCTAGTAAAACATGTAGATAAATACAAATTTTACCCACCTACGTAAGTAAATAAGTTTGGAAAAGGTTAGTCCAACAATTTTTATTAACTATTTTTAAAAGAAAGTAAGGAACTTTCATTTAATTAAATTACAGTCTCACAATCCTGAAAATATTATATCGACCGAGTGTGGGCGCAGGAGTGATTCATAACATAACCCACATACCGGGTGGTTCCATACTTAAGGATACACGACTCCCTAAAATAAGGAAAGGTCATGGAACGTTAGTCCGTCGCCATGGCAACCTCCTGTTGATCCTCCACGCCGCGACGGCCGGGTAAATGTCAGAGTGCGCGGTGTAGGAGAGGACGTGGGATGCGCCGCGCCCTCTTATGCCTTCTGCCGCTGACAGATGCTAGACCTTTGTAACTGGCTCTCTGGACAGTTACATACTTCTTGCGATGACATTAACCTAATCGACCGTCGTCAATTTGTGGAAGCATACACGCCCACTCTACGCGTAGGTGGACAAATCATTATTCGTTAGGGGTTCCTTGGTATAAATTTATAATTGCATTAATTTATGAATACTACTTAGACGTTTCTGAAATGAATCATGAAACATTTTTTTAGTAATACAAATGAAAAATGTTCGTGCTAATAATTTACTAAATGAAACCAATTTTAAGAACATTGTGTAGACAAAGCTAGCCTTATCGTGTTAGCATAAACGACGAAGAAATTGCTAATTTGTTGAAATACCATGCCCTTATCTGCAGCGCTGGGGCGGTCAGAAATGACGAAAATATAGGGCCATAGGGCTGTAGTAAAGCCTTCGCACATCCGGCGCCCACGGACCGCGTTACGCAACTCTACTTGGTTGCTACGACCTGCAACATATTAAGCAACAATTGCCTTAGGGTTACTTTACGAGATAAAGTTTCAACTATCAATGGTTATGTTTTATTTTTCGTTTGATATTTTGAGCTAACTTCTCTAATTCTACATATCAGTAAAAATGTATGGCTTGGCTGTTTCGTTACTTACTTCAGAAACTAAATATTCGCATTACCTCCACGACGGTAGCGAAACGGCGAAGCCATACATTTTTACTGATATGTAGAATTTGTGAAGTTAGGGTCGGTAGAGTTAGGCCGTGTAGATTCAGAAGCTTGGCTCTACATGAGATCTGATATCTTTTTCACAGTGCAAACCTTATGTGGTCGTCTTGGCTACATTGTACATGAAATGTTTTTGGTGGGATTATATCTTCCGAAATAGCTTCATTAGCGAAGGAGATTACTACATATTGTTATAATGTGCTACGAGTCTACGAAATGGTACGAAATTGCGTAAGAAACTATATCTTCAACTCTTGAAGCATACGTTTTGCTACGTATGATAATCTGAATTGCCGAAATATTATAGAGAGTCATTTTTTCCATAACCTTTACGAATAAAACGCCTACTCCAATAACGACATCAATATATTACGAAGTATATTCGTTAGTGTGTTAAAGTACCAACGTAGTGAATAATAAAATCAAGACCAAGCGAGGGTGTTCAAGAAACCCTCGCTTCACAAAAACGATGCTACACCACCGCAGACTGCACGAACACAGCTGGTGAATCGTTTTAAGCTAATTCCGTCGGTTGTATGTGTGTGTGTGTGGATTAGACTAGAATGAGGAGAGAAATAAAAGGCATCGTATTTTTTTATATTTTTAAGCGAAACAGAGTTAAATATTAATATTATACACTGTTATACAATGTTAAATGTTAATATTACTTCGTACGGATATTTGTATAATTTACAAAAATCATCAAAGGAATACCTGCGAAATATATTTTAATCCACTTGGTGACTTATGTATATATGTTTTAAGTTGATATACATAGGTACATACAGTTTTTATACAATTAACACTTATCATCAATTACATAATACAACACATCAACACAACTTTCGGCGACACGTAATAATAATTTTACATGTTTTTATTATGAATAACGAACGAGTACATACATAATGTTAAGATGTTATAAAGTACTAAATGACTTGGTTTTGTATGTATTCTCTTGAACATGTGTAAATTACCAAGTTAACTTTACACACCTGTATTTCACTCGTAACATTTTCAATAATAGCCGTTAAATGCTCCCGCGTTCGATTAGCTAACAGTTATTTGTACGCTGTAAAACGTATCCTTACATAATAACGTTTGATAAGTGTTCAGTATAGATGTCATAGGCATCATTTAGAGAGCGTGATGACGCACTTGTCTGTACAATTTCCCTTACACGATGACGTCCGTCCGTTTCATAACATCCTATTTAGATAATAAAGGCTGATAAACAAATATCGGGAAACGTTTGACACGCTACAAATATAACTCGGTGACATTTTCACAAGCGGTCTCGTTAATGTCAATATAAAGTTTGCCTATGACGGTGTTGGTGCGAGACCCAACGGACCCATCCTAAAAATATACGGCTTACAGTTTATATAAGCTTAAAATTATTTGTGACTAATTTCTTACTTGTGTAGGTTATTTGTAAACGAATTAAGGAGCCCTTTGTTTATTTAATCGCTGTTTTTATTGTTTCATATTAAATAGATAATACTATATTATGTTTAGCACTGTTAGAGTGTAATGGTTGGTAATTTTTTAAAGTAATTTGTGAGTAAATGTTTATAATTTAATTCAACATTCTTTACATGATTATAATTATTTTACAATAGGGTATTTTACTCTATACGAGAAGAAATTAAAAATATATTATTGTGATAGCTTAGGCCAAAAGCAGTCGGAAAACGTTAGTTTTAGTTCATAAAATAGCAAACTAAATTTTAAAATGCAATTCAAAGGTTTCAGCTTTTTTAATCTGTTTCATAACACCATTAAATAGTAGTTGCCATGTTATTACGTCATACGGCTATGTAAACTTAGAAGTGTCAACTATCAGCGTACCTTTAATCTATAACGGGAGGATGGTTTTGTAAAAGGAGACAACACAAATTTACCAAGAATAAACTCTTTGATGGTCGGTAAATTCTTACTGCAAATCCCGATTTCTGTTCTGCTGAGTTATGGAATGTTAAAACTTCGATGTAAGTAATGCCCTCTAACTCTCTTACACTTAAAAAAGCTATTTGATAGCGAGGTGAGCTGTTTAAAATTCAAACATTGTTTTTAGGTCTGGAACAGAGTCTTACGGCGATGATGCAATAGGTTATGTGCAGCTAAAGAGGGAACAATATGTTTGCATTGTAAAATAATAACTCATTTTTAAAATATAAACAATTAACATAACCTACAAAATATCACTGCATTTGTTTACACAGTCAACTGACGTCATGACCACAGAGCAATATGGCGTCCACTGCGTCCAGCGTTTTCGTCAAATTACGCGCGAAATTTGAAAATGCAAAATTTAAATGTATTTTTAAGGCACTTAACGATTGAATAAAAATTTTGTGATTTTTTTTTGTGGTTCATTAGAACTATAGGATCTAATTGAGACACTTTTAAAAAATGGGTGTAATACGCTATTATTAACAAAATGGGATTCTGCGTGTTTGTGATCGATGTTTTGTATGGGGAATTGTAAATAATTTGGTTTTATAAATTTGATGCAGTCATCCTCAAAGTCAGCGACATATGAGAGGTAGGTGGAAACCTAAGGGATGTACAAAGTAACCACCGTAATTACTCAGCACAGTGACAGGCAGCACTAGTCACTTGCCTTATTGTTCAGCGTGAAAGACAAAAATGAGCTTTTGAGAGAGGAGTTTTTTCACAGTGGCCTAGGCTGCTGATGATGAATAACCTACATTTTTCGCGGTACTAGAATGATAAGTTTTACCTTAGGCCACCACATCGAGCTTTTGCAGGTTGGCGGACTACACAAACGATCAAGATTTCTATGGAGCTCTCGCAGGTGTGCAGGTTTTCTGACGATGTATTTTTTCAGCGTGAACGTCGTGATAAAGTTCTGATCCACACATCAGAGATGCTGGCCTAGCTCGAACTTCGAACTCAGACCCTCCTGCGTGGAAGCATTTTTTATTGTTTCTAGTATATTTAAATGAATAAAAAAGTGTGTATTACATTATAAAACGACACAGTTTATAATGTTTCGCTGTTAATTATTTTTTTTTGTTATTAACATAACCCAATTGTATGTATCAGAAAATCGAGCAGCGTCATTTAGTGGTTCCGTGAGTTGCGAGCTGTGAGTGCGGGGGCGAATAGGAAGATTGACTTATATGGAAGCGGCGCGAGCGCAAGTAAGCGTCACCGCTCGATTAACCGACCATCGCGTTGTTTAGGCTTTGGACCGATAGTCTTGTTCGCATGTACTTTTAAGGTCATATTATTGAGTTTTGTGTGCCGCCTACATGCTTATCACTGTTTGAAAATGAGAATAATAATAAATCCATATTACATATCTTATTATAATAATATGTCCTTTGGCCTTCCATATTATGTTACAAATTGTAATTTGATAATTAATTCCCAAATGGAAATGTTTTACAAGATAAAGTAACGCCAGAGTGTGGGGGCGTTCGAGACAAAAACTCTGAAAGGTTATCAAAATGTTTCATAAGATACGCCTACTTAATGTTACAGAAACTTTCTTCAACGCCGAATTATATTCAATACTTTTAAACTAATTATTTGAACAGGGTTTTATCTGTACAATGTCGTCTTTATGATACTCATTAACTATTATGTAGTATTAAAAGCTTGGGTGAGCAGTTAACAAAGTAGATTAATAACTTTAATTCCGACTGGAACATCATCTGAGACAATGGGGTTCCCATCATTAAATTGTCTTAGTGGGACAAACAAGAAGTAGATGTCTCGTAACGACAAAGCCATATATGTATGTATTGGACTTTTCAAAATTATTGTTCCTTCCTCTAAACCAACTGCAATCATGCTACCTTACAACCAAAATTTAACACTTCTCCTAGGCCCTAGCCTATTTCTACTGGCCTTGGTAGACCAAACAGCCATCGAGGGGATAAAATCATCATCTGCCTAACCTTTTCCACTACATTAGGGTCGGTTTTCAACCTACCCGGTTGTGGCTGAACATCAGTAGTTTACACGGAGCGAGTGCCTTCTGACCTCCCCTACCCAGTAACTGGGAGACACTGATACTCTAAGGTTAGACTGGTTGTCAACCTTTTTGGGCTACTGTCACCCGTAACGACTGTCATAGGCGTTTGGCACCCAAGTTAACCCGGGTTAGTAAGTCGAGTTGAATTATCATGCGTTGGTTCTACGTACGGCGACACCGCAGTACCGCAGTCCTCACTACTAGGCTCACATACCTACTTTACGTAGCCGGAATAATGCGGTTGCTTAATTACGTGTAGTCAAGGCGGGGTAATTAACCACCGCGGCGGTTATGATTATTCACGCGGGTACCCGCAAATCCGACTATCAATTACTGTGACGGGTACATGCGCATGCACTGCCAGCTGAACTCGATGACCGCGTTTTGTGCTTTCTTATGCTGGGTATAAGTAATAAGCAAGTTTTATATAGCAGTAGTTAATGTGATTTATTAGGTTTCTAGCGCCAAATGAAAATTCCATATTATTTTATATTTCACAAATAGAAAGGAAATGTAGAGTTTCGATCAATTAATCTCCCAAACCATGTTAACCTGTGGTATCACGATCAGTTTGATTCACGACCTAAGAACTCGCTAGACTGATGCGTTTTAGCTTATGGAATACAGCCACAATAATATGCAAATATTACTTACTATGCGTAAATATCTGTGCAGTATACATTTTCAAAGAAGATCTACGTAGTTACATGAATGTGACAACTTTTTGTAACTACGAAAATGTATTTCAAATTATATTGCATCCAACGAAAAATTATTGAAAAATTAATAGTATTTTGGATTGGATTTGAATTAGACTTGACCATGTATATACAGAGGCAGTGTTTTATAAATTAGAATATACTGTAAAATAAAGCTCATTGTACTTACTTTGTATACTTACATAGATTGTAGATTACAAAAAAAAAAAAAACATTATAACAGCAAAAATAACTAAATAATTTGATATGGGCATTTAATATAAGTAGGTAGGTAGCCTAATAACTCATATTTTTACATGAATCCCTTTTTCTAATTTGTTTTATCTTCATATTCAAAACAATAATATGATATTTAATCTGCCTGTACCAGAGTTTTTGGGATGTAGTGTAGGTGGTAGAGTAGGTGAGTACTGTAAATATGAACAAACACAATCTTCTAAGATAATATTTATATTAAGTAAATATAAATTTAAAAATATAATATAATATAAAATATATAAATATAATATATGATATACCTAATATAATTTTATTTCCATTTGAAAAATAACATACTTCAAATACATATTTTACAAAATTAGTCTAGACTTCACTTCGGTTTCCGATCTCTCTTTATAGATTTCAAGTTTCCAATTTCAGATTATGTTAGTCATTCGAAAGATCAAAAGTCTAGTTAAATACATACATATATACTAAATTAACATTAATTATATAGAACACAGCTTGTCTTGTTTTTGGCCAAACGAAATCTGAACAAAAATTGTGTTGTCTATAATTACTTCTTTTTGCACCTATTAAAGGCTTGGTTCTTCCATTCTTGGTACAAACACGTGCAGTGCAAATCCTTGCAACAAAACAATAATAGAACAATCTACATTCCCTACCGTTTGTAGAAGCAATTTGGTGTCATGCAAGGCAACAGGAAATACGGTGCAGCAGTTGAAATGCAAGGTTGGGGTTCGATTCTTGGGCAAGATAAATTGCCTCGCTGTCGATAGATCGCGCACCGTATTAGAGTATTCGAATTGAATACAAATAGCAATGGGACGCGTGCGGCGCTTCGCTACGATCCAGTCTGCACTACAAACAACCATTGTAATGTTATGTGCTCGGGCGATATAATTACATTATTTGAAGTAGCCAGTATATTCTAATATTTATTCAAACTTTGTAATTTGTGTCTTGAGATGGTCCAAGAGTTTGAACACTTTGTGGGGCAATTCAGTAAAATTAGTTAGGCACATATCCAAGCCGCGTTTAACCTAGTAATCGCCATGTAATTAAACGCTTCCTCTTAGAGAAATTACGTTATGAGTAATAAATAATAAAATAAAACATTCGGACGAGCGCTACTGAACGCGCGACTTGTTGACATTGATTTATTGCCTCAAATTGTGTATTTTTCATCTTGAATGATCTCTCGCCGTTTCGGCGTCGATAAGTGCCGTTTAACACTTGATATAGTGTCGGTAATTTGTGACTGGGTTCCGCTTTTCCTTTTTCAATTAGTCTGAAATTGGAGTTTATGATGTAATAACGACGGCTGGTTAACAACCCATCAACGGAACGCTTCTTTCATTTATCGACAAGATCATTTAATTTAACTAATACACGTTTTTAAATTATTACCAAATAGGAATTTCTGGACTTCACTTTGATGAAAATAGTGTAACGATATTAAATAACGTTCTATAATAGTCACATTGACTTTTATAAATATAAAGCTTCTCAGACGATAAATTATAATTGGAAAGTCGTTTGGTAGAACATCAAGGGACTTATAGCCTAAGTAATTTTAATTTACAATGCTCGACGTTCGCATCGAATGTTGTATGTATGAATTCGACAAATATGTTTTATTATGATTCGATTCCGGGATGATAATTATTGAAAGACTTTTATTATTTAATTAAAAAAAAAAACAACCCTACCGAAGTTGCAACATGTTATTTCGTTTTGTAATAAAAAAGGTACCGTAATCGGTCGTCGAATGGGTACCGAATCGCCTGTAGGTATAGTAATGATCCATGTGCGATACTTTTATTAGTGCACTAAATACTGGGCAGATACACAAATAGTTTGTGTTTATACAAGTCATAAATTCATAAGATTCGCAATACTATACAATATGTAGGAGTCATAGGTCAGTTCGTCCGCTGCGCTGGCGCCAACTCGCGTAACAAACATGCGCCCGCGGGTGTGATATAATTGCGCCGGAGGAGACCCGATGCCGCTCTTACCATTGCCCATTACTTCCACAGCATAGCTCATTCAATTTGAAAATATGGTAGGTATTGCTTCAAGCTGTAGGAGTGTACATATAAGAAAGTATGTGTCAATGTGTTTTATTAGGGTTCCGTTGTAAAATAAGTATGAAAGTAACGCTCATGATCTGAATGTTCAGAAAGGTAGAAATAATTATACAGTTTAGATATATCCTCTGCTGTTTGTCCGCCATAGCTCTTATTTACCAACCATTTTGGCAGTATACTCATAATGCAAATATACATTTTGCACACCTTACAATTATCGTGATTATCTTAGTAGGTAGGCAAGGTAAACAAATCGTGTGAAAATTTTGGTGTTACGGTAAAAGCGAGTACTGTTAGTATGTTGTTTCACAAATTAATATTTATTTAACTCTATTCTCGTCAGCGGAAACACGACCGATTTTTTTGTGTAAATTTTTCCTACAAACAATGCTTGAAAATTTGAAATATTACCGAAGGGTTAGGCAGAGGTGTAGTTTTGATCATGCACATTTCGCCAATGCCGTTACTAAATCACATGTACACAATTTTTGACGTCTCAGTAGTAATCTCCATAATACTTGGCCATACCCGAGAATCGAACCCGGGATCTCATGCTCAGTAGCCCCGCATACAAGCATTAGCCCAATGAGGCAGTTATACTTATTACTCTCGTATTTAAAGGAGAAATAATAACTAATCTCATGTCCGGTTATAAACTTATAAATCTATGTAACTAAAAAACAATTATAACAAACTATAAAACAATATAAATTTACCAGTCGTAATACTAAAACGTGTCCCTAAGTTACACTTTTTTCAATAGGTATAATATTAGATATTATAATTTCAATGTATTATTTCTGTTTAAAGTATTCAAAATTTTAATAACATTTTGTAAGCGGCTTGGTGTTCTTGCAGTGGTACCTATACGTAGCTCTGCTTAGTACTGTAAACCAAAATGTTAATTATGTTTTAAGGTGTCGCTTAAAGTGTCGCCTCTCCATAGGTGATGGCACTTATAAACATTCCCCTGGTGACATTATGGAGATTATGCATTTTTTTCCCTATTATCAATTTCAAAACGAATAGACTTAAAACTAATAGACGAAAAATTTATTCAGTTTTAATAAAGAGAATTAAATAAAACCTCACGTATATTCTATAATAACTTATAATTTTATAGACATATTCTTTCGTCTATAAACTTTTTAATACAAATGTTCCCACAGTTTGATTACTTTTCCAAACGAATATATGTAAAATGATTATAGATATCTTATAGCATGTTTGTTTTGTAAAATATTGTATTTGAATTGGGAATTATTTATAGTGACGGATCGGACAGGAGGTATTAATTTGGATTAAACAAATTAATATTGTTATGATTAAAAGCTTATATTCTCGAATATTAATTCGGTACGAAACTGTTTATAATTTAATAATATATTTACATCTTCGGCAGTTTCTTCCAATATAATTGTTATAAATTACGATATATTATAGGTATTTTTTTATTACCAGGAAATGTTAGTAGTTTGTGAATGAATTATATTTAAGGGAAATACCTTGATTTAAATCACACAGAAATCATTGGGACAGTTTTTGGTGGGACATGGTTGGGATTTCTTTTGTACGTGAGTTGTACCTAGTTATAATCATATTCAAATTTTTATCATAAAGTTTTATAAAATAATTAAAGTTAATGCAGTGTAGAACTGGCCAAGAATATTCATACGTAATAAATGAATTCGTTTAAGTATGTTGAGGTGCGATGACGCTTGTTCTTTATAGCCTCGGAGGCTGTTCGCGCAGCTTGACTTTGTTTTTACGACACCATAACCGTCCATATTTATGGAGTGTATTTAGCATGGGCCCGTTTCACTATTTCCTTCCGAAGGGCGCAATACTTGTAAATGTTGTTGGGCGCGCGCTCGCGATCATTGTGTTCGCTGCGGCCGCTGCGCCTGCGCCGCGCGCCGCGTGGGACGCACCTACTGGTTATCGAACACCGTATCAATAAATTGCACTTGCGTCCGTCGTGTTTTGCAAATAAAAGAACCTGAATACTGCGTGTTATCGACGAAAGGTCTAAATAAATTCGAATATGTACTTATTTGTTGCTTACGTCCATCGATATCATCATCAGCCATGTTTGATATACATAGTGTAACAATTTTTATTTCAACTGCATATTTTGTTTCATCCACCTCATGAATAATGTGATCACAACAGATACTTTGTAAAAAAAGAAACGTACGAAGAGTATGAATCGTTCGTCAGTGTATCTTTTAAGTTTTAATCTACACAGAGCGCTCACAATTACATTTTTATTTTTATAATCAAGAAACAATCGAGAATCGAGGCTTAACGAGCAATTACGTTTTGTCCATTCGAGCAGTTGTGTGCGATGCAACCCGGGTATCAATTAATTCACCGGACGAAACGTTTCTTGTGTTATGAATATTCACGTGCGTTGAGTCTGGACGAGACCTGCCCTGCACGGTCCGCGAAAAATAAAAGATATGCGGGTGGCAGATTCAATAGCCTCCCATTAGAAGCCATTATACGCCAATAAATAATGCAAGGGAGACAGTCGGGCTATTCGTCCGTAGACGGTGCTGTAACTCATACTGCTGTAATGATCCCTATAACAGAAATAACAACAGACAGACTTGCATAGGTAGTAAGTTATGTGTTAGCAAACAAATGAGATCACTTGAACCAAAGTTAAAATAAGACGAATAAGTACATATTTAATTTACCTTTTTATTGATTTTGTATTTCTTTTGATGTTGCTTTCATAATCATTTCTTCAGCTTCTGTCGTCAAATACCTCCATAAGCACCAATTACCAATCTATCATTGGCAATCCGGCTTCTGTAATACCTTTTTCCGTGCGTGTCTTTTTCAAATGGCTGCACAAACAAAGTTATTCCTCATACATGATGTATCTTTTTTATGTTTTCCTTATTTTCATATTATTTCGGTCTACGCTTTTTTATATTAAAAATAATTTATTTAGTTCGACAAATGTTGGTATACATATGTATAATATATTTGAATATTTATGTTTAAACAGAAAGTACATATGTACAAGTATGTAGGAAGGTACCTGTTAAGTAAGACCTTGATAAGTTCAGATTCCTTGTGAGTACACAAAGTATGTGACTGAAATTTCAAGAACATATTTAAAATCCATCCAATCTGTATTTTTCATTGTATATTATTTGGTAATTTATTAACCATTAAAAGAACCCTGGTATCCATTTATGAAGGCAGTAAAATCGTGATGAACGCATCTTTTAAATTATAATCAAGTAACGGGTAATCGAAAGCCGATACCGTCGACGAATTAATTATTGTCACTTAAGGTTTGTGATCGACGCAAAGACAGGTCGTATCAACGTGTGAGGATGAGATTATTATATAATGATTGGTGCGTTAATATTATATTTCCTTAAGCGGCGATGGTGCGGTCTCCCACGAGTCCACGAGAGCGGCCGGGCACGGTGTCAATTTCCATTAATACGGCCATTATCGTGGCCGTTGCATAAATCGCTCGCAGCACCGACCACCGGCTGGATCTTCCACCGTCACGTAAAAACACGCGTGCAACATGCGAACAACTGTTGTTAACTATTGTTTATATGTATACATATGAACAAAATCATGATGCATTTTTTTGATATTGTTAAAGTAAATATTTTTGTTCATCAGTTTGGTATTGTATTGTTACCCAAATGATTTTCTATCGAATCGATCGCGGATTGACAGATTAGTAAGTTGAACATTTATATTCTCCTTACGACATCCAACATTATAAATAAGAACTATTACAACAAATAAGGATAGAATTAGATCGGTTGCTTATTAGTGAATATCGTAATTATTATGCGTGACGTCATTCATTCCAAGCCGGTCACAAATAGAATCGGCGAACATCATAATATACACGCATCCTATAACCTACGCGAAATAAAGGACAAAAATAAAAATAGCAAACATTACGTGGTCATCTTATTTTGGAACTTTCACCTACTGTTTTTCTTCAACAACAAATGTATCGAGCACTATATTATACGAATTTCAGATGATCACTGTTTGTCTCATAGCCCTAATCCTACAAAGGAAACTATATTAGGTTAGAGAATAGGTGTAAAATGTATATCTTTAACTTTAGAAATATGTTTACATAAAATTTTCATGTTTCTCTAGTATATATTTTACTGTAAAAATTTATTAAAGTTGATCGGTGGTACCTACGTGAAAATTTCATGAAAGTCTGCCTTTATGGGTGGGTAATGTTGTCTGACCTTTTTAAGCGCGAGTGGGCGATATTGAATAGGTATTTAATTTGTTTTTTTTTATGATGCGCTAATACCCAGCAGCTGGATTTAAAGTATTGAAATGTTTCGTGACTTATATTGATATGACTTTTATGACGTCATAGTTAGATAGATGATCTAGGTAATGTTTTTATATTTTTTTACATCTTTAATCTGTTTAGTGTTTTTAGTAGTTAGAAAGAAATAAATTGCCCCTTCCCTGGAATAATTACTGGGACGTAACTATGATCTGACTTAGATTAGATGGTAGTCGGTCCGTGTACTCCGCTTACGATATTCAGCGGCATCTGGATAGACTGGGAACCGACCCCCACATAGTTGGGAAAAAACTAGGAACAAGAAGATAGATAGGAAAATGGGATTCATAGAATAAATTATTTTGTGTCAGACGTGTGTCTTGATTACCTATATCTTGCTAAAACTTATTTAATCTTTGTGTGATGTGATCATATTTATAGTTCAGACCCTTGCATTTGCAACCATTTGCTTTACACGTCACTTTAAGAACAAAGAAAATAAATGTGAAGTTATTTTTAATTTCACTCGATTCAATGTTGTCATTATTTTCAAAAGCGTATCATGTCACACGACTCCCTGCATGAATTAATTGTACATTTTGTTCTTAATAAACAAGTAGACAAAATATCAGAACAGTGAGTCTTTTAAGCACGTGAAAACAATTACGTTGAATGCAGAATTACTATGTGGTATTGGACTGGAGCCAAGTGTTGTGCTCGTTTGAGTATTTTTAGGTAATAATCACCTCGTAATTTTGATTGCAACAATGTTTTAATGTTGGATGGCACACACTAAATTGTTTTGTCTCTACAAATTGACGTTATTTTGTCTATGTTACATGGGTCATATAAAATTTCTGTATTGTAAGACGTAAAGAAAATATATTTAATAATTTTCACATTATTAATGACACACACATGACGGTAGTGCCGTAGTGTTGGCAGCAATAAATACGATAAGTACCTACTTTAATTTGTTCTACATCAACATCACATGTAACCAGTATCTAAAAATCTGTGATGTAAGTATCTTTCCTATATTTTTCCAATAAATTAAATTAATTTATAAAGGTAATTCGTATAAAATATTTCACATTTTATTTACATGAATGATTTAATCTTGTTGAAATCTTATTGGAATGTAGCGAAGGTGAATCTCGTAGTGTTTGGCTGGGTAGGTCTGTATCGCGTGCAGCCGACGTTTCTTGATGGATGGCTGGAGCGGGCAGGAGTGTCGCCCGCCTGTCGCAACACAATGCGACCATGTCCGCTAGATTGATTAGCTCTGCGGTCTACACCGGCGCAGACAAACGATTACAACGCCGCGTTTAAACGCTACGTGACGATTAAGTTAACATGTTAGAGCGACGTGAAGTAACTATTTTAATATTGTAGGTACTCTTTTCTACGAAGTGTTTTTTTGAAATGAAGTCAATTTGCAAGACCGAAGGGGCAAATTGCAACAATTTGAAAAAAAAAAAAACTACCCGACTCTCGTTCAACGATCTAGAAGGTAGCGTTCCTTACAACAATGTAAGAGTATACAGATTACATGCTAAACACAACAATAAAATTCGTAGAATAACGATACAGAGCAATTTTGTTACGAGCCGCGTTTAGAACGCGCAGTTTATGGGTGTCACGTCAATCGCTGTCGTCCGGCTCCAATTAAAACGCAGCACCACATCAAACCAGTTCCAGCTTTCTGGTGCTGCTGATGTACGCAGATGCGCCAGTGCAGTGAGCGGCGCACTCTAATCGCATGCATTAATTTAAATCTATTTAGGTAAACAACCGCGACACGACGAGCCTAAGGAATGCGTTTTTGCAATAATAGGTACGTTACCAAAACGGTACCTTCATTCTCATTATAATTCGCGCTACTTCCATCAAAATAACGCAGTAATTATTGATACTATCGAATAGTTACGCGAGATAATTTAATGTAACACGTATTGTAATAATCTGCACAGTATTGGCGTTGTACGGTGCGTATAAATTATGGAGTTCACTCGGCGATATTGTGTTTCATGTCCGGCGGTTTAGACACGGGCCGGGTATATCTGCGTGAAAAGGGCGAAATATTGCAGAAATTTCAAACGCGACAGGACAGCGTTCGATTCGTCGCGGTGTAGGATTTCATTGCGCTATATCCACCTCGAGCGCTACAAGACTCATGTGCTTACGACAAGCTCTTACCGACGCCGCGACGTTTATTGATAGCAATGTTTTTGTGTAAGTCTTGCTTATTAAAATTAGCCTCGGTTCACATTGGTCGTTTTATACGACCGCGTGATTAATTTACAGCTCTATTATAAGTGGTATCTAGATTATTACTTCATCCGCGTCGTTAGAATTTAACGGCTTGCTGTTAAACTGAAGGATTTCCACAATTTTATATTGTGCAGATACATTAACGTTGGATTTCGCTTATTTACCAATTATAACTAATTGCAAAACTGCATAGATGTTTATACGACGGGAGCAAAAGGTAGCGTATGTCTTTAGTATCGGTAGGCAAATATCGGATCGGGAGATGGTATCCGTACTATTGTTAATCCGGTAATTTGAATTTATTGCACCATGAATAAATGGTCCGGTGCTTGGAGCGGGGGCTATCGGGCAACACATCGACACACAACCGTGTAGTGAGGCCGACGTCGTCGGGTGGCTGCTACCGCCGCTGCGCTTGCGCTGCCGAGTCGCTCGACACACCTGCATTCATCTGACACGCCAATACACCTGAATAACGGATTCTGTAGCTCGTTTACTTTTTGCTCTCCTACTGTGTACATGATTCCACAGATTGTGTGAGAATATATCATAAATTTAAAAAATGCTTCTATAGTTCTAAGTACTGATCCATTTGGAACATCAAGTTCCAAATGGATCAGTACTTAGAACTATAAAAAAAGCATGGCGAGGTTTCCGGAAACAAAAAGTATTTTACATGGGAATATACATCTAACATTCAATAGAACTAAATAAGGGTCGATAATAATCATGCGTCATCTGAGTCACTGGTATTTGTATGTACAGAACTAATCTTGGTTATTCCTTGTTTGAGATGTGATTGTTTCTCCTTAATGGGCGAGCCGGTCTAATCGGTACATCCTCGACGCTGGCCGTGTCCGAGTGCCTGCGTTAATTAGACTCCGATTGCATTCTAGTGAGCCGAACACATGCACATATGCTGGCTTTAGAGGTCACTTCTTGTTCTACAGATAATAGGAGATATCCGCAATATTTCAGCCGTGTAACATTATCGAAATCGCGCAACTACCGATACACACACAACGGCATCAAGTCCCGACGACCTGCTCGATGAGGTGTGGACCGGCAATCAGGAATCATTATTTACGGACAGCTATTATCACCTCATGGCGTTTCTGGTTTATTATCGGCATTGCTCGTTATGTTGTCCTGCGACGGATAAATTATGCTATTAAGTTAGCAGATTGACAAAGTTATTTATGACATTAAGTGAGAGCGGGCTGAGTGGTGACCGCTAGGGCCGTCGTCGGGGTCGGTACCATTGGCACGTCTGTCACGTCCTTTTCACTTGGATATTTCTTTATGCATTTATATTTTCTAGCGAAATGACTTGCGAACGAAATGGTTGAGCACTTAAAAGTGAAACTCGAACGAGGCTGAGTATTCGTAGTATCGTCGTGAGACGGGTTTTACGTTTGCGCAGATAAGTCGCAAGCGTTCTGCTGCGATAGTTGTCGCACAATGTACGATTAGCGTCATTGATATTATAGTATTATTCTGAAATTAAACTAATCTATTTCTTTTTTATTTAAGCTATCCGATATATTACCTCCCCTGAATATGTTTTCTCCTGTGAGTGTTAATCCTAATTTTCACGATTTTAGTCTTGGATAGATTCCGTATGTTCGGTAACTAAAATTTCGACTTACGAACCAAACTACTGTTCACAACCGAAGTTTAATAATAAATGCCCTTTATTTTCATTGTACTTATATATTTCGTTTACTTAGTTTAAGTTACTACATTTTAGTAATTGTTAGTAAGTTACCCGGGCTTTCCTAAATAAGTACTAATCAAATCCAATTCCTGACTTCAGGTACATAGGTAAGTACCTGAAGTCTTGAAGGTACCTATTGTTAGCGAAAGAATTCGCAATTTCAACAAGTATCACATAACACACAATGTTATGGTGTTCCCGATTCCCTGGGATCACTGACTTGAGTTCGATGTGTTACTGGCCGGAAAATACGGGCGTAATCTGAGAGCGTTCCTCATAACAAATAACATGGTATCCACAAGCCGAACACTCAATACTTATGATGAAATTAAACGAAAATATCAATAAAATAACTTTTACAGCTGTTTTCATTTGCGATTGTATACAGGTATTTTATTTCGATCGTTGTTTTATAGTTTTAAGACTTAAGTTTTGAGTGTTTAATACTTATTTTAACTTTATGTACTTATGAGTAATTACTTGTATTTCACACTAGTTTTGCCATTCTTGACAAAGATCTGGAATTTAACGGTATGTTAATACAAACTCTGTGCCTAAGAAAATCAGGTTGTAGAATTTTATTGGTACTACGTGTCACATGGAAGTCGAAAAAGTCAGCCCAAAAAGTCTTGACATCCATTCTGATCTAATCTGTATCAATATCTTCTAGGTCAAATACATACATGAATTACTCGATGTTGGTCGTATCTGGATAGACAGGGGATCGACCCCAACATGGCTAGGCAAAAGGCGAAAGACAAACATTGAGAGCTGAATTTAGATAAATTGATATCTCCATTCTACAATGCGAAGACAATAAATATAAATAAAATATAAGGGTAACAGATAAACTTACAAGAAGTGAATGAAACCATATTGTACATTATTTACACAAAAGTCATCGTAATAAATTATACGGTAGTCCGAGGTAATACAAATTACGTTCATTACATACTTGTACGCGTACTGTCTGATCTTATTCATATGGCGGCGCCTATAGGTGCGCGAGCGCCGGCCGTGTGTGTCACCCGCCATCATACACGTAATACACATGTCAAGCGATTGATATCGATATAGCAACCGTCTAGATCGCACGCCATGTCCCGATACCGTCACTCTATAAAACATAAATTAATTGGCCAAGTGGAATGTAATTTGTTGTGTCCTCCTTTAACGAGCCTTGATTGAGATGTGAACGCCGATCTTGGACTAATAAGCACTCAATATCTTTGTGACGTTTCCTTTGAAATGACTGCGACGTTTATATTTATGTTATGTTGGTTTATAGCTAATGAGGTGACGTGATCATTAATGGTGAATTACATTAGATATAATTTATTTTTCTTGCTTTAATCGCTACTGGATCTTGAATGGTGCTTACTATGTTGTTTTTGTCTATTTTTTCACTTTACTAGTATATCAAGATCCGTTTTTATTAAAGCAATAAGAGTAGTATAACTTTTTTATTATTATCGGTTGTCATCAAACTATCTGAGTTATGTTATTTATCTGTTATCTTATTTGTTATTTTCTTATAGATTCCAGCGTTTTACTAGAACCCTTAGTAGGTAAACATCATCCTTCGTCGAACAGTCAGGTATTTCTCAGAAGATCTTTCAGTAATACCAGCCAGATTGTTTTCAGTTTGAACTTTTTTAACTTTAGGTTTTGTTGAAGAATTACGTAATTCATAAAAAGATTCTCGATTACGGCCATCTTATTTTTTCCAGCTTTTGTCTATCATTGTATAGATTAGATTATATAAATAACTTTATAAGTATTAAAATGACGTTCTGGTTCAGTTTTGTATTCAATTTTTTTATTATGATTTTTAATAAAAATAACCTACTTTTGGTTCGATTCCGTTCAATAAACTGTTATTTTAGTACTCGAATAAATGCTTTATTAGTAATTACGATATCTATGGTGAATAATTGTATGATTAATAGTTATGGATGAAATTGTTGGAATAACTTAGAAAATGCCGTGATACTTCTCCACACTGAGTACTATGGAAAAAATAGTAAGACAGTGAATTAAACTATGACGCACTCTTTTAAAATGCCTGTGGACTGTTTCTAGAAAATATTCTCTAAGGCTATAGTAATAAATATTTTTGTTAGTTGTCTGAAACCTCATGCATTTCTTATAATTCCGTCTGGAAGCTTTTATAAGGATTCCATGGAATGACCGATTTGCAAGAACGATAAAATATAGTACACTGTAATAAATATTTATTCAAATTTCAACCTACAATGGCAATATCCTCGCCCCCTATTACATGGAACTTGAAATGTGGGTAGACCTTTGCCTAATCCTTCAGGGAATACAGGATGCTATGTTATGTTTAAACTACCAATCAGAAAATGTTGTAACTTGAAGCTAATAGCTCTAAGTGTCATTACAAGTATCGACACCAATAAATATAAAACATTCTTAAATTTTATGTCAGATCAAAAATGTCGATCTCAATAAATAATAAAATATTATTACGAATTAGAAAGCACAGCTGTTAAGTGGCCCGAATGTAATAAGGCCCTCTGCCTTATAGAAGCGGCCGTGGTTTGATAAGGTCAATCATAAACGGCGTATTGAGTTTCATATTGCCTAATTTTAGTGACAACCATTATGGCACTTAAGGGCCAGTCGGTTTCAAGATTCAGTAAACTCATTTTGAATTAATGGTGTACCACAATTTCTGTTCTATAACTTTCATTAATTGATTTGTTTTTAGCGATAGATCACCAAACGAGTTCTGGTCGAGGACCAGGGAAATGTCGAGTAATGTCAAGACATATCGCCTGTCCCTCAATTGGGTGAGTATCTACACTGCCTTGTTTAAACTGTTTCCCTATTAAAAGAACAGGAGATAAATAATTAAAAGAAGAGTTAAGTTGTCATTTTTATATCACATAATTTCTTTATTGAATTCAACTCGTGCCTTTATCAAACACAACTATAAAATAACGACAGACCAACGGCACGTTATTCAAAGATTAAAATAAAGAACTAGTCGTTTAATCATTTATTCATACTGATAGTATTTATTAATTGGCCTGAGTTGGAGTACAATATTATTATGCGTTGAGATATAACGACGTCGCTATCGAAGCGTGTTCGCCTTAATCATTAATGTTTTGATACTTATTAACTTAAGTATCGGTACATCACAAATGAAACGAGATACCGCTTCGGACACGGGTAAGCCGGATGTATCTCTGTTTTGTATACAAAATTATCTAATCATCAGTGATAGTCTGAATATCTTTAGCCATACAACCTGTTGAATATGCAACTAAACAGTGTTTCAAACAAATTTAGATTACAAGGCAATTAAATAATTTTCAAAATTTTTGAAAATTCTATCATCTACGTTTGTGGATGATGTTTTAGCAGTGTTGATTATATTTATGTAAAAAGATTCTGACAGACGTAACTACCAACAAAAAGTGCTTCCCTTTTCGCTAATATAGAGGCTTCAGTAACTGTCAGATTTTTGTCAAAATTTGACGTCCACCCACGACTGTCATTTAATTACTGGTCTTACTCCTCTTACTCGATGCGTTTAACATTTTTTTGTTTTTGTGTTTTTATAAAGGTGTACAATGAAGTTGATTTATGTTATGTTATCTAAGTGCTCCTTGTCAACCGAAGTTGGTTAGACCAGAGGCCAACCTGAAAATGGTAAAAGGCTAAGCAAGTAAGATCACGTCAGTTGCTGTAATAATTTGCAGCCAGTCTCGCATTTGATATTTATACTGTAATTTAACATGACCAGAAAATATTTTTTCTAAGGTAGGACATACCATGGTTTGGCTTATAAATAGGAAAGAACTTCGGTTGAAAGCGATAAATAAATTGGATCAGTCAATTATAATTATGTGTTTCTGGTCGATATCACGGAAAATCGATAAGTGTCATCCGTGTCGATACAAAGACCGTTAATTCCGAGGACAAGCCGTTAAAAAGCGTAGATTTACTTACCTTAAACCAATTATCTATTAAAACAAACCAAATCCATTAGGTTTTTGATTGGTTAATAGTACTTGTATTTTACTACTACGATATGTATTTTATGAGCATATTTCATAATTTCCATATCAATTTTGTAGTTGTCGTAACCGAATGCCAAAATAAATCACTTCGAAAACTATCGCGGCGACGAGATGTCGTTGGCCGTCGCACGCGTTCTATCCATCTGATAAATATATGTAAATAATTATTAAATATTATCCAATGGTAGATAGGGTCGTTTAGGCGCCCGTTACGTTATCTGCGTTATTTGTCGTTAACAGTTTTACTGGACAGCGTGTTATCTGGCTGAGTTATGGCAACCGACGCGCGTCGGGGAGATTCCTCATTTCTTCTCTAGTTTCAACAGTGCGTCCGTCACTGGTCGGAGATAAGTGACACCTGGCCACTGCTCACCATCCGCACTTAATGTCGCGATATCATCGGTGTGACGGAATAACTAATGTTCACAAGTTTCAACCAATGTTTTTACTTTTTCACTTAGTCCTTCATAAAATACCTTCGGCACGCTTTTGAGGCACCACCTGGTGTGCAAACACGTATCAAGCTTTCTGGGGTTTAAGTTCACAAAGTGGTACGTATCCATCACGCTGCCTTTTGATTTGAGTAATATGATTTTGATTTACACCTTTAACAATTTCTGCTTCAGATTCCAGGCAGTTGATAATTTGAGTACCAAATAATGCAATGGAAACATAATACAAATCTTATCTGTCAATAAATTCGATTCAATTCGATTTTAATTCTGCTGAATGACGGAATAATTAAGTCTACCTACTCTAGCCGGTTTCATGTTTTGTTTATTGCTGGGCTTAAAATATTATCTTGATGTTAAATAATAAATCATACTTGAGATACAATTTCAAATATTGTTATTTTGTTTCATATAAGAAATCTTGCTATTTGTTATTTTTTAATGAAATAATAACGACATTTTTATTTACTACCGATGCGAGTGTTGCTATGTTTTACTTGTTTTGACAAATGTGATCTATAGATACAAGATAAATGTAGAAATAACTATGAAAAGAATATAATTTAACCTGCTTGTAAAGTGGCAGTTATCGGACGCCGTCTCAACGTATATTTTCTTTTTACTGGACTGGTTTACTGGCTGAATATGATAGACGTGAATTATGATGGCAAACATAACGGTCAGCATGTCCATCTTTCAGCAAAATAAAACACTGGGACTGTCTATGTAAATTACGTATATTTTTACGACGCTCTTCATCATGACATTGAAAGCCTTACATTAAATATACGTATCTATCGGACGACGATAAATAATGTGAAATAAATAGCGATTTAAACAGAGCACGATACTAGTTTAGTTCAATTTGCAACAGCAGTCAATATTCTTAGTGGGGTGTTATTAACCACTTGCTGGTACGGCCCGCGGCTGCGCCTGATCTGATTCCAATTCTTTTATGAATAGAAACAGTAATTGCATCAGCCGTGTACCGCGGAGCCGCCACTGTGCGCTGGCTCTTACAAAATAGGTGATTTAAACCTAGATGACTATCGGTGCTAAGTGTAAAGACCACATTTTACGCCAGCTCCGAAGCTATCAGTCATCTACACGAATAACTTGATAGGTTATAAATTATGTGTCAAAATGCGTCGTAGCGCCTCGCGCTCGACGGTCGCAGCTCCTACAAAGTTATCACTCTTATAACGTCCCCGATATGGCACTCTTAGTGCAACAAATGAAGCAGTTGCATTAAAACTTGTCCGGTAAATATCTGAGCGTAATTAATAGTGAGAGATAAGTCCAGAGAGCGTCTGCGATACCTGGGTACGGTTGGACGTAATCGAGGTTGTCGGGAGCGCCGCCACCGGCGACCGGCTTGGCCCTATATTAATAACAGTCAGCCGATATCAGAGGTGGCCGCACGAAATGGAAAATTAAAAGGCTTTCATGGGATCCACTCATTAGTCTGATTTGTATTGGTGAAGTTAGCGGCGCCGCACAAGAAGTTATTAATGAGCATTGTAATCGCTGTCCCCGACATGAGAATCGTTTGTGTGCTCATTTATCGAGTTGCCTCCCGTTCAGTTTGACAACTTCTGGTTATATTAAATTAGTACAGATTTAGCGGTGATTGCGCGTAGGCAGGCACAATTTGTTGGTCGTAGGTAACGTGGCTGTGATTGTATCGTCGATTGTGCATGCAAGCGTATCAGTGCAGGCTAATTTGTCAATTAGGGAGTCAGAAGCCGCGCAGGGTCGCGGGGCAGTGCTAAAGCGCGTAATAGCGCAATTTATGCCATCATTGTTCTAAAGTAGCGTCGGCCGTATATCAGTGAAGCAGACGGGGCCAATTGATACAAACGAGCGCGTGTCACGTCTAAATATAATATTAGGAATCACGGCGCGAGCCAGGATATATTAATTTGGAGTGGTTGTTGCATGACGGAGCGTACCACTAAGCCACGCGATTGTCACAACGCGTCTCCTCCACTTTTATTGTCCACTTAGATTTCCTCATTATGTAACCACATTCCTTTATACAATTGTCTACTTCTGTGGTCATTCCTTATAGTGTCATAATTTAAACTCTCAATTCTTTAGGTTTCTGTTGTTCGATTGAAATAGCTTCAATTCATTATACTTAAATATAAATATAAAGTTTAGATATAGGTACTGGATTCTATAGAATAAGTTAACTAATAAAATAATATTCGTTTTTTAACTGTAAGTACGTCAGTGTATTTTTTTTCTTATTGCCTCATAAATCGACCGTCATAATATCAAACGTACAAGCCTAAGTCGCCAGACACTGTAATTCAAGATGTAGCAGATTCTATAGTTGACTGGGGACCCTTGCTCTTTGAATATAAGTTCAAATGACGATTTATGAATGAGGTCAGTGCGGTGAGTGAGGTCGGCTAACTCGGAGTATCAATCGGCGTCGCCTGCGCCGCGCCGGGGCAAGAGCGGCGCACCGGCCACGCGCCCGGCACACGACACTTACTACCTCCTAACATCACTTAAACAACGCGAGATACTCTTAGGGCCGTATTACGGAACAAAACTTAAGCGGTGATCTCAGTTATATCATAGATTGGAATGTATCATTTCATACGAATACTTTATTCAAGTAGTGATCACGGCTGAACCTGATTCTAAAGTACTTAAACACGTCTCCATTCATAATATGTGCCGGTACTCAGATATTTTAATGGAATTGGGGTTCACTTACATACAAAATGGAAAACAGGAAAAAAGCCTTATCATAAACACACAGGTGTCATCGCAAAGACAGAACATTAACAATTTTAATGAAATTTACGACGCCTCTTGTTTGTCTGTTATCGTATTAAGAGGTCAAATTCACCTTGACTCGTTTAAGATATGAGTCGAATCAATTTCGTAACATTAATTATATATTAAAACGATAAAATAAATGCATTCCATGTCATGTTTAGTTCCTGACTGAGTGAGATTTATCTCGAAATGTTTCGTAATTAACGTAGATAAAACGCTTGCAACAAGGAGACACCTCAAAACAACATTGATCATTGCTAATACCATTCAACAATAAATCAGAAAACCAGGTTCAACACCTTGTAATAACAACTTGTTCCCAGTTCACGCTTTTGTGCACTCCGCCTGGTTATATATTATTCGTTATTTACAATGCTAGCTATATTTTACACCGGCCAGTTCGTTCTGGAATCCGTATTGAGGTCATACTTATCTTATTACCGGACTATAAGTCTTTGGCCAGCAGCGCTACTTTTGCATATCTTTTAATCATAAAGGTTAGGTTAAATTGACTCCTTAAGTGTAAGAATTGACATCGATACCATAGTTCAGCTTTTGTTAAACGTTTTCATTTACATCCCAGTAAACGTGTCATGTTTGGTCTCGATTATTCATAATCAGATTGACTACATAAATGTATTTAATCGGATATGTAATTATTTTAAAAAGGGTTGAATGCACCACTTTTTTTTAATCTTAATTCGTTCAGTCTAAACTTGGAGCGCTTATTTCATACTGTTCATAGCTCACATAACTTCATTACGAGCTCAATTGAATAAACTGTGATAGGAACGCCGAGGCGCTCTGCAAGTTGATTGCTCAAATTTCCTCTTCAACTATCACAAAGATATGGTGAATTTCTAATTGGATAAACGTGTCGTTTCCTATTTAAAGGCGACGGCTGGCTTGGCGTTACCACTTAACTTTGACCCGTAGAGTTTGGTTAGGGAACCCTTTGGCTAAGATGACTACATGGTCAGCGGGGAGCAGGGTAGGCACCAGGTCGGTGGCGGCCGTGTGTAGTGCGCACGCGCGCCGTCATTCCGTATAATGGCTCGCCGCTTCGTCTCCTCGTACGCACGCTCAATGACCGACTAATGAATTATGATTTTACTTTAAAATGCTTCCTGGGTGATTTTCGTGTTTAACCGTAGTTAATCTTATTGTGATTTATAGCAGCGAAATCAGAGCGGATACCATTATCTCAGTGGATAATGATAAACAATGACAAATTGATTTTCTACCATTAACATAGATAACGAAATCTAGTTTATTGTGCTCAGATATATCATTATTCGATGGCTGGTGCGACTAGTGGCGTCATTAAAATAACTACTTTCAATAAATTCTTAAGTTTTCTTTCAATAAGAATCTAAATAAATTTGTTTTAAGTTTATTTTGACAAAAACTAATTTGCAAGAATATATGGAAATATAAATCGTAACGTTGTTCACTGATTTCGATTGACTGATCGGCCATTGTTATCAAACGGAGCGGTTAAAAATATAAATAAAATTGACGTACATGAATGCGTACGTAAATGTTACCCAAATAGATGCGAGTTCGTCAATTAAGCAAAAAATAAAATCGGTGGCTTGGCTTTTTGAAAATATTGAAGGCGAGAACTTTTAAGTCACTTCATGAGCGAACATTTTGAGCGATGGTTATACCTGCTTGTCAAGTCTTCTATGAATTTTGGAGGTAAAAGCAGTATTTAAAAAAAACCTTTCATCATTCACAGACATAAATATCAGATGTCATACAAATATTAATTCCCTGTGGGGATCGAACCTGCAATACGTAAAGCAGGAAGCAGTTAGAACACCGACCCAGCCGTTAAGTGTCGTTTTTATTTTCATCTGCTCGTATATTTCCAAAGGCCGATGGTAACTTTGTCAGGTTTTTCTATAGGACAGTGGGTTTTTTGCTTTATAGTCAAAAGTTAGAGACTATCATTTATAACTTCCTATTACTTTATAAGCAGTTTAACCACCCCTAATATCCAGACGTATTAATTCCGTCCTCGTGTCAGAATCCGAAGTTAAAACATAGAACAAACGTCTAGAATCGTAACTGTGCGTGTGTAATCCATAAAATATGTGTTCGTCACGGTGCGGGAATATTTTCAGCTTCTGTTTATGTTGTACTACCACGACGTCAGATAAGATGTAACAGTTCTGTTAATAAAAATTGTTTGTCGTTGTAATTGTACGTAAGTATTTTTAAACGTCATTGGTAATGAATTATTTTCATTTTCACGTAGATATCGCATACTTGATAAACCGAGAACCACGTTAAGATGGTCCCCGAACTCAGTAGGCAGTGATATTCGAATTTCTTTTTCTTATTTTATGGAAACGTAAAAGTGTGTAGTGAGATGGCGTGTCGTAAATCACGCGTCGATGTACGACCGATAGCGCTTCCGTGCGGTGCGCGCGTGCGCGGCGTGGGGAACTCACACACACGCACATAAACAGATACACGCACACACGTTCGTAATTTTCCCTTAAATTTTGAGTCTTACACACACATATAAACGTGTGTGTGTAGTTGACGAGAACATGCTACTCATTTTTCCTTAAAATTAGAATCCTATACAATTAATCAAACGAGCTTAACTCGTACAACACTATCATTAAAGCTAAATTGACTAAATCTGACGTTTGATTAAGAGAACATAACGGAAGTCATCATGATTTTCTTGATCACGTGTTGGTTTGGGCGTTTTGAATTTAAATTGAAAAAATGGGTTCTTTATTAATAATTAATTTGAGCTTTCATATTGTTTTTTATATTATCTTTAAAATACTTTAAAAAAAAATAGAGTCGATTTCAATATTGTGTTCATAAATTTGTTGTTGATGATTTGATGTAGATATCATTATCAAAGTTAAAAAGAAAAACGGTAAGTGGTAGGCCAGGTAGGCAAAGGTAAGCAAAACTATTTTGTTTCCTTAACCTTAATATAATATGTGGCAAAACGATGGACTTAAGGCAAATTACACTACCGACGTGGTAAATTGAAAATTGATTATAGTAAATTATACAACTCATAGAAATAATAATCATATTCAACTATATAAATAGTAAATTATTAACTAACACCTTACATGGAGGCGTGAGAAGAAAGGTTCTGTAATAAGCCAATTTGAATGAATTTAGATATTAATACAAAACTGAATGTATAGCATACGTCGGTATGGTGTCGTGAGCTATTAACTAACCCGATTCAATTCTACCCACAGTTAATATGCGCATAACTAAATAGATACTATTAAACCAATTTGTTTACAACGATAAACCTTCTGTTTATATTTCAAGCCTCCCTGGAATCTTTTCAGACAGCGAACACACCATATTAATCAGTAATTTTATCGAAGATGTTCATGTGTCTTAATAACAATTAAGAGAAACAGATTTATTGTCATCGATTTCGAGTGATTAGTCGTTGCTGAATTTACGTTGATAAAAGAAAATGTATTTAGATATTTATGGATACATATTTAAATTTATTTCTGTAGGTATAAGAAAACCATAAATTCGAAAAAAAAAATTATACGACAGGTCAAATGCATACAGCGATATAAATATTCATTAGGTATTATTTTAACACTTAACTTAAAATGTAAATGTAAAGCTAATCGCGTTATTTAAAATTCAGTAGAGATATACAGTAGGTATCGGTAGAGATAGTTATTGATTCCCCATAGCGGTTATCTCCCTATCTCCGGTAATGTACGATATCACTGCTGCGGTACTAATTAAAAAGCAAATTGAAACGCCGCGTGTCAAGGACTATTAATTTTTACGATCGCTATCACTGCTTCGGCTAGTGGCAGTGGTCACAGTCTCATAACGTGTCTCAGCGCATTTATCTTTATGTATGCAACGAATAGATTGTATCTGGCCGTTCGTTAACTAATAAATTAACTATTGAAAAGCCATCGCTTTTTTTTCAACTGTTATCTGGTAATGATAGGGTGTTGTAAAAAAATTAAAAGACCTCTCGTTCTCAGTCGTAAAAAACTGTGGATATTTCTAAATGTTTTAATGAAAAAATAATTAAACCGATGGACAAATATTCGTAAAGAGATTAATGGTTGAGTTCGCGTTGTAAAATCTGTAGAGTAGTCTTAAGTCAGAGTCGCATGATGAGCGAGCGTGCGGCGACTAGGGGCAGGCCACCGAGACCACCGGGGCAGTGAGCGGTGCTTTACTTACAACGATTTATTGTTATAAAAATAATGTATCATCGGGCCGCCGCTGTACAATGGTCGTAACAAGGCCGGCTCGTGTGCTGCATTAACGGGACGAGCGCGGACCGAACTTGCGCTTTGGTGCTGCTACTGTACTAAAAGCTATGCTCGCTTCGAACTGTTAGCTTAAAGTTCAAATAACACTCACACTGGTGGAAAAGGAATAAATTATATTCAATAGAGGTACAAGCGATCTCTCTCTCTCTAACTGTAAGTTCGCTATGTCGTTGTGTGACTTTATTGGTTTTAGAATATGTTCGGAACTGCACATTAATTAATTTCCACTTACCCTTTTGGGGAATTATCGTAAGATTTCCTTAGCTGTACACAAAGCGAGATGGTGGTAAATCTTTCTGACGCACGTTTCACAACACGCAATTACAGATGATATATAAGATCGGCAAAACTGTATATAAAAAATATTTTATTTATACAGATACGTTTATATTCGCTATTTATCTTTTAGTGTGGCAGCGGTCTTAGAAATTCTCTTATTATTTCCACTTATTCACATTGATGGATGTTCTAACTCAGCAGTTTTTGATCTGTAGGTAAGTGCAGTAGCTTTTGATACACGCGATAACGATATTTAATCAGACTGGAGCAATTGCCTACATCTTTTTAATGGCAGTACACATGCATCGCGCGGTTGGTCTTAGGATATCGAACGCCGCTTGATTGTATGTCAGGTAAGTAAATGTATTGACTGTTTTCAATGTTCTTACAATATGTGTGGTCATTGGTCAGACAGATATGTAGCAAATGTCGGAGGTTGAACTGGTGGGTTGAGTGGGATGACTGCTTTATGTTTAGTCTTCAGTTATTCTATTTTAAGGGTCAGACAAAACCGCTTATTCTAAGAATAGATAGAAGTTTAAAGAAATAAAAATACTTTTTTTTTTTTTTTACACTTTATTGTACACCAATAAAAAATTTGGATATAACTTATATATTAAAAGAAATGTACAAAGGGCGGTCTTATCGCAGTCGGCGATCTCTACCAGACAACCTTAGGATGGACAAGAATAGAAGACGAAAAGATAAGGGTAGTCTGTGGTGTAACAATTAATTAATAGTGTAATATTTATACTGACTATATATATACATATATATTATAATAATAGTTAATAATTTGTCTAATAATACATACTTAAATACAGTTATAATATACCTACTTATACTACCATAGCAATGTATATATATATATATATATATATAAATATACTAGTAGAGAAGAAGGAAGTTCAATTTACAGCAATTAAATAGATAGGTAATGTTCTTTTACCAGTTTTTTAAAGGTTGGTAATGTTTGAGCATGCCTCACTTTTACGGGCAACGCATTCCACAGGCGAGCAGCTTGCACTGTAAACGATTTCCCAAAGAAATTGGTGGAATGCGTCGGTATTTCCAATGTCAGATTTTCTGATACTTGTATCGGGTTTAAGTATAGAACAGGATATATTGAAGAAGTTTTATCTGTATTTTATGCAAACATCGCCTACGAAATTTTAAGTATATATAGGTTATTTTGGGACGTTTATATAGAGTTTTGTCGACCTATTAAGGTATATAGTTGCGTCTACGTGCGTTGCAAGGTGCACATGCGTACAGGTTAGTCTACCTATAAGTCCTGCTACGCTCGTAGCCGCGCGTCTACGAATGTAGTCACGCGCCTATGCACGTAGCCATGTATCTACGCGCGTCGTCGGTGGGCTAATAGTCTTGCGATATTTATTATTTACGCGCAAAGATGCGCGGATAGGCGTGTACGGGACGTTTCTACGCGAAGTACTGACACAGGATACGCTAGGTGAATCAAGTACGTCGAAGAAAGTGCGTCGATGCGGATAAAAGTGCTATATTATAATACATTGTATTTTTTCTCGTTATACTTTGCATATATGTATATTAATCGTTTCTCCGTTATAATCTGCCTTGTGCTTCTATATGCTCACGGAGCAACGTGCTCGTCCTCCCACAGTTATGAATCGTACCTTACGCAAAAGAATGTTACACTTGATACGGCCACAGCAATTTATATCGTTCTTCCCAGGAATTGACAATACTTTAATTTTTCTGGTAACAAGTTTCCGACGCCAAGAGTTAGAACCTGGGACTACAATTAAATTCTATTAAAGCGACAACAGCACCGTGTAATTAAGCGACGGCATAATAACGCCTGAAATATCTCTCATTCTTATTTGACGGGCGGCCGGGGAGTTATGAAAGTTTTGTTGCAGTAATTATACGGTGCACAGTTCTTTGAGAAGTGGCCGGCCGGGGCGACTTGCGACTCGCGACCGTCTGTCGCAACTCTTAGATAGCGTCCTGCGACACTATTAATACAGCCGCGACAAGCGTTTGATTGCATGTGCTTGCTGTGCGACGTTGTTATTACATGTTTCGCGTTATATATAAACTCTTGTACAGTCGGGGGCGGTTAAAAGGTGCTTTGACTAGTATTTATTCGAAAAATATTGTTTTTTGGAGTTATAAGACATGAGTAGGTATTGTGGGTGAGGATGATGACGTAACTAATATCGGAACCGCGTACCTATCAAATGTTTAATTGTACCATAACCCCTACTTTCTAAAGAAACTTTCATAAATTTCATTGCCAGTGACTGCTATAGCTTTCTTCTTCTTTCAATTTACCTTAACATTATGCTACTATAGCCTGATTTTTCAAAATGCTGGTTATAATAGCAGTATAAAAGAACAAACCACAGTTCTGAATGTAACTTCATTTTGAGATTTCAAGTAACTTACTGAATTCGACTGTGACTGTACCTGTGCTCCGTTTATGAAGAAACTAAGAGATGATAATTATACAACATGTCAAACGCTGATTGATCAGTGATAATACATTACATGCCACAAACCGGTTACTGATATGTAAATCTACTTCTAATAAATTAAAAAATGGAAGGCCGCATTGCGAACTTATTCAAAGACTCATGCGCAGGCATCTTCAGCAGTGACAAATGGAGTGGCGTAGTAGGTAAATGTTATTGATGTCAATGATTACTTGTCCCGAAGAATACACAAACGTTAATCAAAGATATGGTAGTTGCTTTTCAAGATTTGATGTTGTGTGACTTTTATGACACCGACATAAGGTTCAAATTGACAGATTCACACGTCCTCGTACAGTGCAACTACTGTACGAGAAGATTTGATTGCATCTGATAAATAATGTTGTATCAAGGAACATGCTTACTGCGCAAATTATAAATATTTATAACATCTCACCTGTTTTCTTTGCATGCAGAGGACTTATAAATACAGCTCTGAAGCAAGGGTACAAATCCAAATCCGCCGATGTAAATGTTGATACGTGTAAATGCTGATGTAGAAACTCAAATTAAGCACTTTCTTCAAATTTTGTAATTAGCTTAAGAATACCATTAAACACAAAAAGAACTAATAGGATGATTTATTATCAAAGATTGGATTACAATAATACATTAAACAAAAAAAAAAAAACAGGTTGCTGGACAACTGGCTTGTAATTCAGTTGACCTATTTATAATTTTTAACTGGTCCAGATAAAAATTTAGTTCTGGAAGCACAGTGATCCCTAGAACACACAATTGATGCTTAACATTCAATGGTAAACGTGGGAGAACGATTTGAGCATTATAATTAGGATTACACTTTACGATATAAATTGAAATACGATACGGTGCAAATTGTAATGCATATTTTATATAATATGCGAATTTGTCTCAGCCTTCAGATGATGAAAGAGGGCATATCGTGAGAATAGAAACTTGTTAGTAGTACCTAAATTGTAAGTTGTGTATTGCATTAAAAGCGGTTCTGGTGCCACCAGTTGTCACGTACAGCATGAACTATTAGGCAGCAATGGACAAATCGAGTTCTGAACATAAACGATGAAAATCATTGAAGTCCGTATTCATGCCCACGTTATGATTATATTTAAAATAACCCGTACGTAAATTAGTGAGATCAATTAATATAAACCATTAATTTAATTTAGTTCCACCACAATTTCTTTACTTAAAGACTCGTGTAATTAATTTAATTTCAATATGGCATTGAATTAATATTCCAAATCGAATCATTTTGCGTCTGACTCATTAAATGGCGTCCACCTACATAATATTTTTTTCAGATGTACCTAACCGTCTATTCCGAAGTATATTTTGATCGTCTCGCTTTTGGACAAGGTTATCGGTTCTGCCTCGTGTACCCAAAAAGTTTTAAATCGGCTTAAATTATTTTTGTTCGCCACTAACAAAAACGTTCACAGAAGTGAGAGATTTAAAAATTTTTTTTAAAGATTTCGAGACTATAACACCTACCGTAAAAGGCTATCTGGATAAGTCCCTCACTCTATAAGTAAGGTGGTACACAAACTACACGGGCAGTGGGCATAACTCATTATTTGTCTTATAGGCAATTAACATAACATAACATAGTATCAAGCCTGTATCCTCGAAGGGTTAGACAGAGATACCTATACTATTATCCGCGCGCATTTCGCCAATGCTGTTATTAAGTACATCAGTGCGATGCCACAGGTCCAAACTCCGTGCTGCTACTGAATATTTCTCTACATCACTTCCCCCTAAGCGAAGCGTTCGTTGGGTTTCACTGTACGGCCGGTCCGTGTGATGTAAGCACCGCGCAGTGAACACGACGTCGTCGCTGTCGCTGAACTGGCTCACGAACAGAAAAACTCAATAAAACTGTACGACCCGGGAATCTTACGCTCAGCAGACCACTGCCATATGAAGGCCTTCACACCTCACACCAGTGTCTTCAATCTTGAGCTTTTTTTTGTATCCTTTGGTGGATGCTTACTGATTCCACCAATCCAATTAGTAGCCTGTTTGGGTTCATTTCGGGGACAGCAGAAGGACAAGGACAACTCGATTCCACAACAATAGTACAAATAAGGATAATAAATGACGTGTTACATATCAGAAATCTAGTATTATTCTTTTCTTAGTCCGAAATAATCTCAAGGATGCTTGTATTAATGTAGGTAAATGTTTTCCTATTAGTTAGGTCGTGGTCGGCCGCTCCATTGATGTCGCTAATTAATTGAGAACACTACCGAGTGTGGCGGAACATCTCTCTGATTAATATAGCTCCAAACAGCCCGACCATTACACTTGGCTGCTCATTAATAATATTTAATTTTTGTTTGTTGATATTTGTCTATTCCGAGTACTCACTGGTATATTTTTTAAATGAATTTGAGGACAATATTATAAAAAATGGGGCATGGCTTGGGGTTCAGTTCCCAGTCTAACCAGGTGCCGCTGAATATCAGTATTTTATAAAGGAATAACTGCAATATGCACTGCATTAGCAGTATTCAAATTTGAATATACTCAAATTGAGAATACTAAAATTATGCAATGGTTGAAAAAAGCAACGAAGTTTAAGAGAATTATTTTATTTTGAGACATCATTATAAAAACAGATGGCAAAAGTTTTAATTAAGAGGATAGGTAGTAAATCCCTATACAAGGTATTTAACCCTGCATTCATAAGTAACACCAAGCAAGGCATTCCTACAATAATTATTCTCAATAGTTTATAGTAACAATCAGTCGGTTGATATATTTATTAGCTGCTCACTGGCATTGCTTATATTGATACTTACAGTAAAACTGGCAACAAATAAGGACATAGGAAGTTGTCCACAAAATAATCGATTTAAAAACCATACAAGTCTTACAACATTCTTGATGAACTTTCCTTTTATCCGTTCGTAAAAGGCTTCAAGTGTTATAAATAACAATAACTGTAGATAAAAGTTGTATGTCGCCTTTTGTAACGTGACCCACATAAGAATATGGTGGTACATAACGACAGCTGGGTTTTATGGAATTTAAATAAATAATATTTTCTTTATATCAGTGGTGTATTGTTGTGAGACAGTAACGGTGGCCACACGCGAGCCACTCGTCCGCCTTGCTGTTTGGCTCGCGTCATCGGCTCGGAACCTTTTTATACTGCACGACTTTTGAACATATTTCCAACGAGATTTACTTTTTTTGGCTTACAAGGTCCGGAAGTTACCTTATTGTTCTAGTGGTAGTACGAGCGGCCACTGAGGTTCTGGGTTCGATCCCCGGGACGGGAAATATTACTGCTTCTGTCTGAAAACTCTCAGATTCTCCCATCTCGGAGTATGGTCGCGGTAGGTAGCAATAAGCTTGATTTTATTACATAGGACTTAATAAAATATCTCTGTAGAAAAGTATTAGAAAATTATTTATACTTTAGTTCAAAAGATTATCGTATGCTATAAACGGGCTTCAAAACCGATCATTTGCGGACAACGAGCGTACCTACAGCGCGTCATTGTTCTCTATGTTATTTGTTCTGTGTGATAAGAGCTGCCTACTTCAATTCTGTATGAACCGGAACACATCATTTATAACGCACTCCACGCGAACACCTTTATTTAGTTTAAAGATTCGATTGTTTTCTTTTACTATTGAGTCTATATACTAAAAAGCAACCGTTCAAAGAATAAAAAGGCTGTGGTTTAAAAATATAGAGTTTTGTGTTGCCTTACTTTGTTTACGTGACTCTTCGTTTGATTTCTATAATTTTTACATAAAACTAAACTGTCACGTCATCGATGATCGTGTCTTGTGGTGCAATTCAGTAAAGGCTTTCGTGAAAGACTAAACTGCGTCTGAATTGCTTGATGACGGGTCATCATTAAATGCATCAACTGTACATCCAATTTTGCATGTTTCCTCTAAGCCCCGACCGCTAACATGAATCTTATTAAGTATACCAAATTATAGACCAAATCTTGGCAGTATACCTATTATATTACAAACAAAAACATATAATTGGATCACTGGTTCTCGAGTTTTACCGCTAACGGACAGACAGAATTGCGTTTAATAATATGTAGAGATTAACGATTGGGTTGTATGGTCAAAAATTGTTTCGTGTCCGCCTAGCCCATGGCAAACTGGGGCAATTGCTGACTAATATGGAAACACCATTATCGGTGTAATAGGTTCGGTTACAGAGTGGCGTAAGGTCTGAGAATCAAATTGCGTCTGCCACCGCCTTTACCTTATTGAACAGCGAGAGAATACATTACTGGCATTCAATTAATGATCCATATTTATCGTCACGAATAGTTGGCACCAAACGTTTACATAGAATATGATCTATTTTGAATTGCAACAATTGACTAATGATTTTTCGTTGCATTCAGCCTTTATATTAGACACCGTGACCGTTGATGCGGGTTGAATAAAATATCATCTATTCCATTTATTCAATATAAAAGGGCTGTTTTACGACAAAAAGAAGTACAAATCAGTGCCAATCTTTGGGATGGGAAGCGCTTGCGATCGTTGAAATCAGTCACTATACTGCGATTCCTTTTTTATTTTTGACACTGCATTTCATGGTATACGTTAAAATTAATTGATTTTTTTATATTCGTTAAATATAACATTAAATAAACTGTCCTAAATACTAAACTGTTTTCAAATTTATAGTACAATATATATTCACCCTGTCATAAAAAAGTAATGGAAAGGGCTAGTATTTACATTAAATTTTATTAATTTTTCTAATAGTCAAAAGCGCGGCCGCTGAGCGCGAGGTTTGGGTTTTAAGTAAGGCAAAGTGTTAGTGGGTTTTTCTGTTACAAAATTCTTAGAAGGAGCTTGGAGTTTGAAATTGTGCCCGGTATGGAAATAGACTCGCCCCTTGTTAGATAGGCATTAATATTAATAAAGTCAAGGTGTAAAATAATCTTTCGAAGAATACAAGCATGATGCTATTATATGTCATATTTATCATTCACGAGTATTTTTACCATGATTAGTTTGCAACTCGCTGTAAAATGTAGATAGTAATTTTGATATACCTGAAATTAATCATGAAACCTATATTTTTAAAGGGAGAGGACTATACGACGTATAGCTACACTATGTACACTTGTACAGGGTTTATGCAGGCACATATCGGTGTGTAATATTTATAATTTAATGAACAATTGCCTTATTACTGGTGCATTATTACTTCGCAGCAATGCGCGGTGGTCACGACCCTGGCGGCTTGGTTGCGCTTGCGCAGCGTGCCTGCTACTAATACGGCTCGTTTGCGCGCGCGCCGGCACGACCCGCGCCATTACCCAATAAAATTAATTTCACTTAATGCTCATCGATTATTGAATATAATAATCGTATAGTTCGGTGTTTCGGCGGTTCGTGATGGATCACCGGCGCAGACCCCCCGTACTCGCCGACACGATCTACTGACGAACACCGAGCAAGCTATGTTTGCCGATATACATTGCTCTCTCTTACTATACTCTAAATTACTTGATGACTATCCGCAAACGTAAAGACTAGTCAATTGAATTGAACTATGTAATTAAAACCATTAAAATTAACTAGAGTATAAAATTGAGCATTGTAGCTGGCTAGAATAAAGCGTTATTCTCTCAATTTTATCCATCTGTAGGTACCTATCCACTCTGTCTTATAAACACTGAATTACGTTAAAATATGAAACATCCTATTACTAAACTTTTCACAAATCTTGCGATCTACAATTGGTGCAACTGCACGCAGATACGTGAACGTAAAGTAATGCCTATACCAAGGATGTTAAACACACGAGCTAACATCAGCGTTGAAAGGAAAGGTAATACATTACGTTTATTAAACATTTTCTTAAGGTAAGTCGTGAATATAAACGACACCGAGGAATATGTACTCAAAATATGTATTTCAATAAATCAGCAGTCAGACCAGCGTGCGTAGCACATTCACTACGAGCACCCGATGAAACGAAATGAATAATTACTGTACAAGGCACAACATAAATAGAGGTAGATAAAAACGGGTAACGACAGGATAGAATGGTAGCCATCCAACACCGCGCAGTCAGCGGCAGATCGGCGCAGTAATGGCCAGCCTTGTAGCCCATCCATAACGAATTTCTTATTCATCGATATTAATACGGGTACATGACAACCGTCCGCCGCCGTACAAATGAGCGAAGCCGCTCACGGCGGATTATATTTATGTGAACACAGTCTGATCCGCAATTAGTACAGCCAGCAACGAAACTAGTTGTCTTGTAGTTTACAAACAATGCACGTGTCCACTGATAGATGACTCGACAACTTGATATATGATGCTATCGACTACCGACTGGTGTTTTTTTAAACCGGAGGTTCGTTTACAAAGTACATGAGTTAAAGTTGGATACAACCAACTAAAAACTTAATTTATGTTTTAATTTATTGACTTCATCAACGAATATGTTTTTGCATTTTCTGAGTTGGTTTATGACGCCACTACTATGGAAAACAAGTAAATCTAAATCTTCCAACATACATATCGCTTGCGCCGCATAAAGGGTAAAAAATCTTTAACCCTAAAATAAAAGAAGAACGTTCAAAATGGTAGCATCCCGTAATCCACAGGAGCTAAGGACCTAATTGTGTTTAATTGACTAAACTTGTAAATTAATAATTCAGCGGTTGCGTCTGACCCTGCGTTTGATCTCATAATGTGCTTACTCGGGAAGACGTATCGACCTCATTAAGACCCAACACACGGTTTCTTAATCGATATTGGACAGTTTAGCTTTTTATTTCACTCCATGATGCTCATGTTTTAAAAAACACTCGGCTTCGGTTACCGTTGAATTTTAAATAATTAGATTGCGCAATCCGCATCTAATTAATTTTATCTGTCTGATGTAATGGATTTGTTAGAAGTATGACGGTCTCCAATTTCATTTGAAGCTTCGATGTCATTACAAAAGCAACAAGAGAAAACTTCATAGCTCAGATACGCGTTTTAAAAGTGTAATAGTGTAAACAGCGTGAAATTTAGTAGTCTGTAGTACTTAACTGTTCCTAAAGCCATTTGGATACTTAAACAATATGAATGAAAGATTTTGAGTACGTACGCATATTTATAGTTGGCAGTTTCTCGAAGCAAACTGGCGTCAGGAAATATGTAATATTTAGGTTGATAGTCCCTGCAAAGACTAAATGCTAAGAGTATTTTCCCTAACTTATGATTGGAAATTAAAAATACAGGTTATTGATGAGTTCCTACAAAGCCATAAAAAAATAATCAGATTGCCAATTATCTCTGAAAGAACCTATTTCAAGAGTAATTTTAAATAGTACATTCATAAATATACGCTCACAATATAATAACGTAGGAAGGAAATCGTACAGTTTTCTCATTTTGACAAATTTAATAACTCGAGTTGATTTTTTCAAATGAAGTGAATAACACTTTAATCGATATGTATTTATATGCCATTGAAATGATTTATATAAGTGGGCAGTTAATGCGATGGCGTCCGTTATCATCAGTAACATTAGAGGTACGTAGCTCTTGTCCGCGACCGTATTTAGTTTCACGACTTACATCTACGTAATAATGAACTAAATTTAAGATAACTTTCACCAGATGAATATCTAAATATTTAAAACGCGATAAAATATACTTTTAATGACTACCCTGAATGTATTTTATTAACCACGGGAAGCCGCAGAGTCGCTCGTTGGAGTTCACTTCCACATGATACAGATTAGAAAAATTACACATACGTTTTCTTTTATTGCCTCTAGTATTTTTATGTTAGATTTAAATTAATTGAACGCAAACAAGACGCAGTTTATGACTCACAAATACATATGTCTTGTAACATCTTAAATTAAACCGCCTAATGGAGATTAGTTTAGGGAGTTTTAGCATAATTTAAAGTACGTCAGGTTTGGGGTTATTTTTTAAGAAGTTTATTGCCGTAGCCGCTCGTTATATTAAGCTCCTAATTAATAATCTATTGTATAATCGCATTATGGATCCAGTTGCCGCTTTTTTAAAATATGTTCTCTTCGAAACTTGAAAACTGTGAAAGCTTTGCTAGGTTTTTCATTGGTCTTTAATGTCATCATAGGGATAAATAGGTCTTGAGATTACAGCTTCATTACAAATCAGAGCTGTTGTCCATATAAATGTTATCCATTAAGTATGTCATTAGACTTTAATGTATTCTTAACATCTAAATCTAGGGTGTTACAAATAGAGACCAATTGAAATGCTGCGCACTACAATGGTGTTATATTGTAGAATGCTGTATCCAGTAGGTATAAGGGTAAAAATAAATTTGTCGCCGGTTGGGAGGAACCTAGTTGGTACTTATGACAGCTGTATATGAAGTCTACTCAATGATGCTACCAGCCTCATTTTATTTACCCGACTAAAGTAATTACGCATGTAAGGTTCAAATGTAACATTCTTCATGATATATTTATTAATTTAAAGACGTTCATATTCTGTGTCGCGACGACATTATAAAATGTAATCTATTTTTTTTTTTCAATAAATATTCATGAGTGATAGAGGCATTGCGATACATTACAAGAGTCATAAGTCAACGAAACGCCGCGCAGGCGCAGGTCTGGCGCCGGCCGCGATGCGCGCGCGCCTGTCGCACTCGTCTTCGGTATATCATCCACGGAAATGTTCCGGCCGGCATCGTCTAGCGACATGTCCACACAGTCAGACTTCGTATTTTTATGGCGCTTTCTTACTGCCTTTTATTCTGTCTACACATAATTTAACTGTCATAACTATGAAAATATTATTTTAACGGATCATTATTTTTCGTTATGTGGTTAAGTAGCGTGTCGACGAACCGTCTTATGATTTTTATTTGAGTGTTAAACGAGAGCGGTGTTTAATAAATGTCCTTTTAGATGTTTTGTAATGATATGTTTATTTAGGTTGTTAATTTGTGGTGTAAATGGCGGCGCTACCGGTGACCGCTACTGTTGCGGTGCGGGCGCGCCCTCGCCGTCCGCCTTCGGTCGGCACGCGCCACCGCCCACGCCTCGTATGTAACCAAACTTCAATACATTCAATTCGATAAAATATATTCTGCAAAATAACACATATTGACAATGCAAATGAAAATCCATTATGTGTTCGGTTAATATTCTGTCAATAACTGTGGTTTCTTTTTCAGTAATTTCGTGCGTTTAAGTATAAATTATAGTTTTGTTGATAATTAAATGCAGTAATACTCAAGTATTCAATTTATATATGTTGTTAAAGTTTGTACATTTCCCTCTTTTGAAAGTTATTGTTGATTTTTAAAAATATTACGCATGTACTTGTTACAAATAATTTATTTTTGTCGTTTTGTTAATATTGTATAATATGTCCATGGTCATCAACACAAAATCTGACCATAGTGATTTACATATTATTACAAATATATATAATACTTATATAGCTTCCGCTCGCGGCTTCGGCCGCGTGGCTTACGAACACGTACATTTTTCCGGGATAAAAAGTAGCCTATGTGTTATTCCAGACTATAATCTATCTCTGTGCCAAATTTCATCCAGATCCGTTCAGCCGTACTGGCGTGAAAGAGTAACAAAGATCCATCCATCCATCCATCCAACCTCACAAACTTTTGCATTTATAATATTAAAATAAGTAGGATATAGGTACAAAAATGTCCATTCTTTAATTTTGATCATCTAATCGACGGCAATGTTGTTTTTTTTTCATTCTGATTATACAAATATTTTCATTATTTCATAATAAAATACCATTCAATAAATTATGACCCCTCACAAGTTTTCCATTTAAATAATTTTAATTATAGAATTATTATTTTTTATTTAATAAAGATAACATCTTATTCTTAGAAACAGGTTGTACTAGATTTCGGGGCCAACTATTAACCTTATATTAGAATAATTATTATACCTAATGATAGTCTGTGATAAGACTATATAATGTTTTATTTTTAACTTTAATCAATTACAAAATGAGGTTTCCTTATTTATCACCTTTTTTAATACCTCAGGTATTTTTATTAAATTCTGGTATCAAATTTTACTGCGTTTTAATGAGCGCGTTAATGAAGTTTACGAATTTAAAAGGTAGATGAAGAAGCATGTAATTCCTAAACTTTATTACGTGGTGAAATCTTCCTTATTTATTAATAACAAGTATCTACTTAATAACGTTAACTAAAATCTCTGAAATATATGTTGTTGATTTTGTAAAGAGGCAAAAGCAGACGGGACAAATTTTGTTTTATTAAAATCTGTTGGACGTTTAATTTGCGACCATAATTGCTTTATTTAAATTATTACGAAACGACAATTGCTATCATGCTGTATATGAGACAAGATGGAGTGGAGTTGCGTTGTGTGTTATATTTTCGTGATTGTTGATAGTCCGGAAGTGATCTTAGTACCTTTAATATTTTAATTTTGAAATTATAAAGGAGAGAGAGCTTTTAGAGCTTCTAAGGACCATCTGAATTATACAAAAAAGAACACAAATACAACCGTAACTTACAGTGGTATTGATAATACATGGTACCACAGATATTTTACGTAGGTATCTACCTACTAAGATAAAAAATAATGATTGTTACTGTTAGGTCATCCACTACACAAGATAAGAGATTCTAAAATAAAATAAAATCCCATAAAACATAACATGAGTCACAACCATTTAAAAGGATTAACTTTAATGTGAAACAACTGCATTTAATTTTTTCGAATTGCATTCTTAATCTCGTGAACATTCCATATAACACAGTTCAATTATAATAAATTAAATTAATAGATCATAGCTATCAGATTACTGTGATCGGTTAAAGAGTGTAAATATGAAGCAATTGCTTTGAAGATTTTCACTAATAACAATAAATTAAATCTCCACCGAAGTTTCTGTCCTACGTCCATTAGGTCGAAAGTTGTTCCGTTAAGTCAGTTATGATAATTACCTGCATCTCCTTAATAAATATGATTGCGGGTACAGTTCTCGGGCTCTTATAAAAATGAATGTTTGACCCGTGCTCTCGACGCTCATGAATATTTAATATTTACAAATTATTAATCCAACACTTATCCCTCATGGCGATGGCGGTACAGCGCATTCTTGTCCGATAGGCTGTCTGACGGACATTGGTGGCATTATACTGATATCGATGCCGTCACACACTCTGAAGGCTTTATGAAGATTAGAAAATAGAGTGCCCTCGACACTCCATTTGCAGCCACGTTCACTTTCCTAACCTCATTATTATGGGTTAAATACGCTTTTTGATGATATGAATAAGCTTTTGGAAAAAGAAAAGACGTTTATTATATTCATCTTCATAATTACTGTATCAGTACTATATTTAGCTCACTGAAGCATCTTGGATCTTGGGGTTGGAGACAGTTAGAGAGATAAGTTGTGTACTTAAATCCTTTAATAACTAACATTTAATTAATCAAGCATAAAACAGATTTTCTAGTGTGTAGATTACGTTGTTGAAATATATTTACGTACATTGGCACCTAAATGTATCTTAATTTAAATGTATATTGGGTTACAAAACATAATATGTTTATTAGAAAACTCATATGAAAAACTATTAACGGACTCTCAATTTGGGCAAAAAGATGTTGAAATCTCCAAATTGATTCTTTTTACCGGGCGACCACACCAACATTTCTTTATTATCTCGCCGAGAATATTTCTATAATGAACTCAGTCACGCGTACATAAAATTTAAATGTATAGGTAAGTAGTTACCGGCTACCGTATTAAAAATATTGATAACACATATTTTGAGATGTCTTTAATTGCTACTAATAATTCAATCCTATGTATTTCAGATAAGTTAAGTCGGTCGGCGTTGGCATTTTAAAAGGGAACGACTTAATTGCCGCTTCTTATGGAGACGAATAAATCCGTGGCGGTATGTTTGCTGTGGCGTCAGCGCGTGCGCATGTTATTAGTTGGGTTCAACTGTATCATTTATATTCCGTTTACATTTTTATTTGCCACATGTGATCTTTAAAGTACATAATGCTTGTGCATTCTGCAGAACCGATCTGGCAGTTGTACGTGTCTACCTACCGTACTTCACGAACGGCGATGAAATTGTGGATATCAGATTAAAGCGAGCATCAGCTCGAGGGTCATGAAGCTGGAGCCGCAGGTTTGAATTTCAAATCGAACGAAATTCCCTAGTCTAGCTATTGCGGCTTCTTTATGAAAAATGCATTCAGACTGACAGGTATCGTTTTTCGGCGTATGCTTAAGTGTATGTCATCTATGGATTTTTGTATGTTGCCAACCTGAACATAATAGATTATAATTATTAGCCTCGAAAAACGCTAAAAATATTAAATAAACATGTTTTATTCTATTTATTCAAGTTACGTACGATTAACACTGTAGAGTCTCGTTATCAACGAGCTTACAAGACAATTACTTGGTTTATGCCATAATAGATGGGAAAAGAATAGGCTCAGTCGTATTATGTTAAAATGGTTCTTTGTGGAGGCCGCGGGGCGCGGCGCGGGCGCAAGGTAGTTCGATTGTCGAACAGACAGCGGTCGAGCCTTTTGTTTGTAGGGCGAACGAAGCCTCTGCGTCGCGTCGTCTCGTCAACCCGCACCCTATCGGCTGAATGACGGCCCGATTGTTCCATCGACTTAACATATCAATTATGTAGAACATAAAGCTAGATAGGCGGCTGAGCGACGTGAATAAAATAATTAACTGATTGGTGTTTGTATAATTCATCAAGTGGACGTGCGTCGTGATCGTTGGGCCACTTAGAGGCGCGTTATCAGATACTCCTGGTCACTATCTCGTACGTAGTAGCTCACAATGGAGCTGTAAATGCACTCCGCCATTGTATGAGGCTTTTGAGAACGTTTATCTGGTCATGTCGATACAGTCGGGAGTATTATAACGGCCGCCCTAGAGATGTTGTCACTAACTGAACGCACGATTTGTTGCGCCTCTATCTTAACTGTTCATTATATAAGGATCATATTATGTAAGCATTTACATAATATAAAATATGTCATATCAAAATACCTTTTAATCATACATAATTATGTAAAGATATCGACACCATTGGCGCTGTGGCGTTAGCTTTCTTAGTTTCGTGTCGCGGGTTCGATTACCGTACGGAAAAAATATTAGTATTACCAAAGATAGTTAGTGTGGGGTGACTCTTAGTAAAATCTATATCTAAATGAGAATTATATCGTAGTAAATTTACTTCGTGAATAAGGTGTACGCGTATGAATGAATAATTGTGCAGAGCGGCATAAATACATACGTACGCAAACGATTGCAACGGTATCCATAAATAATATATACCTAATTATTCATATTTACATATTATTTGATAATCATTCATGTTTAAGACATAATTGAATGTTATCCTTTAATAAAGAATAGCGACAACGAGTTTATTAGTTAAATACACAGTGACCTATGACCGCGGTGAGATAACAGAATGATCAGGCTTTATTTTATGAATGTTTTATTAAATTCGAAGATTCATCTTTGCCGTGTCGTAAAATGAAATTTTATTTTAGTGGCCTTAAATAATAAAGATATAATCATTGAAATAAAATATTGCGATATTTATCCCAATTTTATTTAAGAAAAAGAAGACAGTCAACATTTTAAGCTGTTGATAAAATCAGTTTCAAGCGGAATTCTAAGTCTATGGTTTCAGTGGATACCATAGAGTAATTTTCTTCTGAGTATACATTATGTACTTAAGTTTTTTTTATTTTTGTTTTTCTCTTCCACAAACTACAATAGTTTAGGATATTCTTACAAAGAAAAAAATAATACGACAGAAATAATTTGTGGGATAGGTACTGGTGCCTTAACTAAGCCTAGGCCTCTTAGGCTGTATCTTAGGACACCAGGTCTCCCCTCTTACGGAAAATATAAAAGTAGAAATATAGTAGTGGGTTATAGGTGCACTTATTTGTGTAGATAAACAAAATATTATAATTAACAATTTGCATTATAAGAAGTTAAAATATGTTACTTTATATTTTACACACTAAAAAAGAAAAGGTGTAGTGTATATGATGTTTGATATTCATGATTTTATATAGAAGGAGATCTTCAGTCGTTCCGTAGTTTAACTTTGACAGCCATGCAATTATTAAGTAGTAGTAATACTAAGTAGTTATTAATTGGTTGTTATTGATAGCTTCATATAATTCTATTAAGATGTTTAAATACATACGAGGATAACCGTTCTATATCCTTTACTTAATAAGACAATAAAATACCTCGAGCAAAATGATTTCAGTAACATTTCCTTTATTTTGTAATCAATATTCATGAAAAGCTTAATTTCTGCCTCAGTATCAAATTAACAACTTGAAACCAGTGTTTACAAATTGTTGAAATTGTCATTCATTAGTGTTTGCTTGAATCATTGTAGTGTTAAGAACTTAAGACAAGGTCTCCGTGGGCTGCAAATGCTCGTAATTACAAGTTGTACTGACGATTTTCATTTACAAGCAACTGTTCCTTCGTTTGTTCAATGTTATTGTACGCCGCGCTGTTTCCCTACGGCGCTGCACCGGTACTAGCGCCATCATTTATGTCTACTGACGGAAATTAAAGAGAAAGGAATAAAAATGTCCCACCTAATGACGGCCGCGGACCTCTTGCGGCGTATGTGTAATAATTTGCCTCGGGGACGCGCTGCGCCGGCATCGTCTAAATAATTTTAATTACATGTTATTGATAAATATTCTTTCCCGAAGCGCTCGGATCTGTCGATAACGCTGTACAATTAGGCGGTGAACTTTGACTCTACGATTTGTTGTGGGAACGGCGAAATTGGATCCCCGAGGCGTGGAAACGCAGCCGTGGATAACGCGATCCACTTTGTCAAACCGTTTGTTCGACTTGTATTGTATTTCCGTAATAAAATTCAGAAAAAAGACGTATTGTGTTACACAATATCATAAAAACAAGCTCTTTTATTGATATCGATGAAAATAATAATAAACATGTCTACTAAAGTATTAAATAATTTATGTGATACAAAACAGTTTAAATCTTTACGATGTCGGGTGATGAATTTAAAGGTAAAACAATAACGAAACACAACCGTAAGCAACTTTATAAGTGGCTATAAAAGTGGTACCGGTCTACGGCTTAACTAAACACATGAATATTGTTCGAGGAGACACCGGCCACTCGCATAATAATCATGATTCGCCCAGCACGACTCTTTAAGTTATTACGCGAAAGATTGAACGAAAATTAGCTGTCCCGGAATAAAGCCATAAAATTTGGCTGGATATTGGTTTCTTGCGCAATGAGTGCGATTAAAAGGTTGGTGCACCGAGTCAGCGGGACAGAGGCGACAGAGCGGCCGTGATTGGGGTCCCAGAGGAGCGATATATAGGCGCGTCATGTTGGTGGGAGTGTGCCATAACTCGCGCGTCGGGAGGCCTCGCCGTCGTCGCCGACGAAAAGCGTTTTGTCGCTATAAATATTTACTACTCCTGCTTAGTAACACGCCCTAGGCTGGGAGCACCCCATCCTGAATTTCTAATAGTACATGGCTACGAAGATGTACTGAGAAATGGTTGTGATTGTTCGGGAAATAACTACCTATATGTCTGGCAGGGCTGGTTTTAGCATAGTTGCATACTAAAAAAAACAATTGAGTACAACTCTAATCTATTTATCAAAATACAATTACATAGCCAAGAAATCAACTTATAAACATAGGTTTCCGAAGTTGCTTTAATTTATCAAGTTCTATCTGGCAGAATCAACCTTCTGCTCACATTTCCCAACCAACAGTCTCTAGTTTGCGCGTCTGTCTGTCCTGAGCTATAGGTATAGCTTATAATTCCTGAGACTTAAAAATTAGTTTGTTAAAGTTACATTATCATTAGTTTGACACTAATACAATATCAAAATTACAATATAAATGTATAAGTAAACTAATCTTCAAAGTTGAAGTGATTGTGCACCTCGCCCACTTTGTCAGTGCATTTAAAAGTATTTTTCTAACTGAATCGTAACATTAATGTTGTTATAATCGATGAGTAATCTGAAGCGATTCAAAATGTCAGGGCCCAGTGATCCGATATGAAAGTTCATCACACCATGTTCATTATGGCGCGTAATAACGACGTAGATGACTATATCAATCTCCTAAACGGTTCTCCATTATCATACGAGATTACCTTCTTAGGATCACTCGAAACTGGATTGAAATTATTCATAGAAAAATGTAGTCTAAGCGTGGGAATATATGAGATAAAACAGAACGCAACAAAAATTGATTGTAATTAGAGAGAAATAAATAAGTTGGGAATAATTACCTTCCATTTTTCTCTTTTTCAATAAGTCAACTATCCTAGACTTTGTTTGTGAATCGCGCTTGGTTTCTGTTTATCAGTCAGTTGTTTCGAAAGTTGAAACTGTATAAATATTTCGTAGCGTTTTCTTATTTTGGTATAATGGAGATGCACAATCTTGGCATTTGGTAGGTGAGTGTCCAATCAAAACGTTATTTGTCATGCATCCGAGTCATTGTGAAGTGTTTGTCGGTGGCATGCACAGAATTAAAGCCGATGTGCTTCTGAATGTCGATTTAATTGCCAGATAAGTCCACTGCTCGCGCAACACTATTGAAAGATAATGGCTTAAGATGTTATGTTGCTTATTCGAGATTCAAGATTGCGTACCGACTATTTGTTGCTTTAATATTCTTTATATGTTTTAACAATGTCTGCCTCATTAGTATAGTCGTTGCAAACGTTACTATTGAGGTTTTAGGTTTAATCTGCGATTCCGGGATTTTTTTATTATTTCTGGGCCGCTACTGAGAATAATACTATTCTCAGTAGCGGCCCAGAAATTGGATTAGGCTTATCCCCTTCTTTATGGGACTAAGTAAAAGCATCAAGAAACTGTGATTATACAATAGTATATATCTGCCTTGTTTGTTGTTATGTTATGTTATGTTAAATTGTATATATATGCATGTGATGGTTAGCAGTTTATTGAAGGAAATTCGAAGTGGATATTTATACCAAATTAGGACTTCTTTTAAAAAGATAAGGCCGACATTCAATGGGCAGATATGCGTCTGTTGTAAATGTTGTTTATTTTATTTGGTTGAATATAATATAACTAATGCTAACAAATCTGTTGCTGCATTCAAAGCCTATAGTTTTCGCCAGTCATTCTGTCTATCTTGAAAACAAAGCCAATCTCCCATAATTCAACAGTCACGTCCATTGTTTTTTAGTTAGCAGGTAAGCTAACACAATTCCATCTGGTGTTATCTTAGAATATCTGCGACAGTTGTTGTTCCAATAAGCAATAATCCACGAATGATAAATTCAAATGGTTAGCTACTCGAGTGGGCGCCTAAACACTACAAGGGCTCATAAACCGACGGGTATGGTAATATTGAGGCACTGTATCCACTAGCTATGCTATATTCCCCGACTTGTACTGACAGTTGGTACGACCTGGCTGAAAGTAGTTCGCTGAACACACGCTCTCGATTCATTTCGCGTGTAGGTGTTTATTACAGCTGATTTTACAACTTCTGTTTAAAACTGTGTGTTTCAGCAAATCTTCAAAATTTGTTTGAGATCGAGCTTTTGTTATATATTTGTGAAGTGGAGATATTACCCAACGAGTATTTAAAGACGAATATATAAATAAGTACTTAATTAAGTTTTGCCGTTGCTTTCAAACAGATGAAAAGTTTAATTGTTATTTGCTGCAAATGGCTTTTTGTTTGTGATTTGTTAACGCTTAAACCCAGAAAGCCTGCTCATTCGTTAAGAAAATACAAGACTAAAGTACATGAGGATATAGGTTATTCAAATTACACCCAACAGTGACGTTAGTGGCAGCGTTGTCGACATCTGACAAGCTATGGACTTGCCGTCGTATATAGTAGATTACGAGACAGAATCGAGGCACATTTCGTCACGGATCTGCTGATATTTCAACAGGACAGTAAATCCGCGCGAGGCAACGACAGGCCGGCGGATAAATCACGCGAGTGGGCGGTGGCGCGCGCGCAGACTCCCGCCACTGTTCCCGCTAAATAACTGCTACCGTTTACCTGCCTCTGATCATCTGATATTTGATTTAATGTTGCTTCCAGCAATACACAGCGTGAACTTAAGTAGATATCATAAATGTTCTTGCCGACCACATTCCCTTGTCTATCGTGTTCTCGTTTTGAAATTAAAGGGAATTTTATTTATCAGCTTCCTCGATAAACTACACGTGGTTAGAGAGCGGTTAACTGATGTTGTATGTTTAACTGAAAAGTCATGTTAAATTGATAGTATTTGTCATGGAATATAATGCTCGTATCAATTATAGCCGTGGGCGGCACATTCGACGTGTACATGTTAAAAAAATAATCGTTAATCTTTTTGCCCATGAGCTATTGTATTAAATTCTTATAATTTAATTACTTACGTCCTTAAATTCTTGCTTTTGAGGGACCTTAAAAACCTTTGAACGTTTAGTTTACGTTTACGTGTAATTTTGTAATTATATGTAAGATTGCGTTAGGTAGTAATGTTTTAGTACGAATTAGGCTGCTCTCAATTACCTGCACTATAAAATGGTTTACAACCACTGTTAGAGGTTTAATGCCAATGTGGTGATTGGACTCGTTACGCATATTTCTGTTGTGCCAGTAAAACTGAAATGCTGCCAATAAATCATGTCGTGTACAGATGAGACATTTATTATTTAGATCAGTCTTCTTAAGGTGTTGCTATTTTGTCTGCAGACTACGGCTGTTCATTAGATAGCATTTTTAGATAGAAATGGAATTCAAATTGTAATTACAAGTATGGAGCTAAATAAATATAGCCATAAGAGAATTTGTGTGTCACTATGATTTTATTTAATTCCTAAATTTCCAATAAAATAAATTATTGTTGGAATTTTTCCTTATTAACACCTATATACGACATGAAAGTGGGTTATTAAACCATAGATGGTAAAAACTGTAATAAACTGCATCTTCTATGGGAGTCTAAAAATTCTTGGTCATTTTTGTTTATCTGTATGCTCACTATTCTTAGAAAACTATTCAACCGATTCAAATGTGGATATAAGTAATGTTTTGATTGATTAGGTTTTCATTCTAGTGAGATTCACAAGTTTTTATTGTCTTGCGCAACTTTTGAATATCGAGGTTAATTAGGCAGATCACATTATTATTATCTGTGTTAGTATCTTCGCCCGCCGTAATAACACTTGACAGTTAACTCTCTGGGGTGACAGAGTTCAGTCTCAGTCTCCTGTAGGTACTGCAATATAGACAAAAAAACTGGTAAAAATACTTTATATTTGTATAATACTGAAAATTAAAAAAGATGAGTGTGATGTGACATTATTATATATTTATATAAAAATATATTACCATACAGGAGAATCCGCGGGCTAAAGTAAGTGAACAAGATGGGGCGGGCGTAAAATGATCAATTTATCTAATCGCTGTCATTACACTTAAAGCGTGTTTCCTTCGCTAAAGTCGCATTTTGTTAATAAAAACGAAAATTACATGTCGTGGCTCACAAATTGGTCGTTCCGTGTAGAAAATTAGCGGCAAGTGAACAACTCAATCTACGTACAGATTATTAGGGATATTTACTTACATATAACTTAATAAGAAAGATTTAGAACTTTACCTGGACATAGCCGCGTGTTTTACTACCCATAACAGCTTTTTAATGATTTCTGGAAATTTAAACTTTAAATGGTATTTTTATGGTATATGCCGTAGTAAATTAAAATAGGTCTATTAATATTTTCGCAAAGACATCGTAGTGCGTCGTAATAGCACGAGAAAATTTGTAAATTTATTGGTCGCAATTTACTCAGGATGAGACGCGGGCAATGAATATGTACGCGCAGGCGCAGGTGACAAGTAAAATTGATTTTGTCATACATTATATTTCAAAGAGCCTGCAGTATTATACCTATATTGAGCCATATGCACAACCAATGGAGGTCTGAAAGTTGTTATATTATGTAGCTTTTGTCTATAAGACCGCTATTACTTTGTATTTTATTTTGGTGTAAAGTATACTTTACTGTGCGCAAAGGCGACGACGGAACGCAAACTGAACGGAGACCAGTAGATATAATTATATTACAGCGTCGCGTTCGCGTAGCTGTCCGCCATGTCTGGCTCTTAGCCTTAGCTTACCTGCCCTGGCAGTCTATTGTATGAATTATAACTTTTATTCATTCTAGTTCCCGTTTCAATTTTAACTGTGAGCTTTTCTTGCAAATCTCACATTTAAAAGTGGCTACGTCACTTATCATTCCATTCATACTAATGACTTAGGCATTGGACAGACAGATGTGAAAATTTTCTATATTAAGCTACGCTACACTCACTGCTTTCAATTATTCGCAATAAGGTTGCCTAGTGCTAGAAGGATTTGTCTAACTTCGAACAAGCATGTCGGTGTTGTTTCTACATTATTTATTTTATCTAATTATTTAGATTTGGGAAACAAACAGCTTTAACTTATCATTAATTAGTTAGAGCGAATATATCGCACTCTCCGAACGAAAGTGACCTTAGTCAAAAATGTAATTTGTGGGAAATGAGAAAGTCTTCAAAAAAGTATAGTTTTTAAGGCCAGTTTTGGTTGTTCAGGAATTTTGAGTGAGATTACTTTCATTCTAAGGGTGCAATATCATAAGCCTATAGTTTCCACACATGAATACAAAATTATGAAATAAAAACTTACCAGTAACCATCTAGAAATTAGATCGTTATATTATTGTAAATAATGAATAGATTTATTCACTATACATTGTTTCACACTGACGTTCGTACTTTGCTAAAGTTTGATGATAACATAACTTGGCTCTATAGCAGAATGGTGCGTGCGTTAACTTATATTGCAAGGTATATTTACATGGTGTTGTAGTGTGTATTTGTTGATTATGGAAGGAGAGTGCGCACCGCGTGGCGTGCGCGGCCGTAGCGCGTTCCCTATAAATCAGCGGCGCCGGCGCACGCTGCTCGCCGATTAATCGCAGCCCAGCTCTACACAAATCAAAATGTAAATGGATATAGTATGTTAAGTGCGCCGTGCCTAGTAATAATGATGTTAGCATTAGGCATATTAATTGGCTGGATAGGTGCTATCTCTCTGCTACGGGCAACCGCGCACGCTATTCGCGCTCTTTAAGCCATTTCGAAATTCACTGTGTCCCTTTGAAATACTCGCACGTAGCGACATATGTAATTGTATTTTTGTACGATCCACTTAAAACGATTTTATATTAAATAGGCAGTTACGAAGTCGTAAACACTGTTGCTTTATAAACAGCGTATAAAATTTAATTATGGATTATTAACGACACCAACAAAATGAAACAGAATAAAACTCGTACAGCCTAAACGACTAACATCGAGTCGAGTTCAAAAGGGCCGCTTCCTAAATACGGTATTATGCTGTATTAAGAGCGTTGTTACCGCGGAATCATTAAGGCTCGAGAGCTTATTGAAATGAAGAACCGGATCCCTAATGAAGGCCGCAAAATCAAATCGGCATCGATTTTCAGTCGATACGTTTATATATGCATTTAGTGCCGGGGAGAGACAGGCGGCGCGCGCGACTGCCGCACTCCGCTCGCGCATTCGCCATAGCTTCGCGCGCATGCACTCCGTTAACGAACCCACACAGATACAATTTAATTGAATAACTTTTGATCTTTTGCAGCAACAATGAACTTGACATCTAAAAGGGTTAACCTACAAAAGTATTAACTAAGTCTAACTTTGTTATGCAATATTTTATTTTGTTAGTACTTGGTTTTTATTGCTTTGTAAACGGTGTGGAACGAAAGACTATTAATTATAAGAAAATTGATTCATGTTTTCGGTTTTCAAAATTAACATTTCCAATCAAATACTGCTCATATTATGCCTAACGTGCAGCAATAAAACTGACAAGTAATTTTAAATCAACAACGAATAACTATAGTTTAACATTAAAATTATGTTTTAATATTTAGGCGGCTGCATGAGAAAATATTTCAAAGCAATTATGCGTGATATAGGCAATCGGGTGGAACGATAAACAACTCTATTATTGACATAATTAGTTCACAGACGGACGTATATTTTTTCAGCCATTAAATATTAAGAACTAACATTAATGTCTGTTATAATTTTGTAATGTTTGTAAGCAAGATGTTGTTATTTTGTGTGTAGCTTGTTGCGTACAATTTATTATTAGTAGCCTGTTCAAACAGCCGGCGCGTTGCTATACTTGTGATTAAATGATTATTTGTTAAATGCAATAACTTTAATAGTTGTATTTTATGGTATGATGCGTGGGAATAAAATTGTAAAAGCAAGTTTGTACCTACTCTGCATTAAACTGCTATAGGCAGGTACCAAGAATATTTTTCGGATTTGTATTTAAAGGTTCTTTACCTATTGCTTTCTATGATACCATGGATAGGACCTATTAGATTTTAGTCTTAATTGATGGGTCTGTTTATTGTTCACGTTAAAACTTAATGAAGCAGTTGACCTATGGCGGCGTACACGGACGATATATAACTGACAACATAAGAAAGCGATATGCCCAAATAGCTACAAGCATGGTTATCGAGAGACATAAGCGCAGCCGCCACCAGCCAACTGGCTGGTAAGCATAGCTATTAAACTAATTGCGGTGATAACTCATATCATGTGTACCTTACCTTATAATTTCAGCGATTTCTATTAATAATTCTTGGACTTCCTATCGACTTTTTATAGACTTATTATAGACCGTCAAAGATTTTATTTGTTGATCACTTATCATTGCGGATAAGTGTCTTGATTAAGTGCGTTTCTAATCATTTATAGTCATTAAAATGAACGTTACTAATTAAGCGGGTATTAACAAATATTTCTTTAAGTGTTAATTGAAGCTTTAGGTTATGAGAAAATTAGTGGGCAATAGAGGTGGAATGAGTCGTCAATCATTATGAATTAACATTCTGTGGACACGCAACCACCACTGCTCGACGCGTACCTACTAGACAAAGCGTCAAAGAGTAATAGCTGAGACCTGTATCAATGTCTAATTTGATTAAATACCTAAATGGCGTCAGCATTATCCTTTAAAGCAATACAACATCAAGAATATGTTAGGGTTAGTTAATGCAAACTGAAAATTATAGTTAGCGGTCGAGCCTATAGAACGAAGTCTCTATGATGCAAAACATAACGCGTAGGTATATTACCCTTGTTACTGTGGACAATGTTGCATGATCTATGTTCAGACAATGTTGTAGATGCAAGCTGATAACAGTGCTGCTGGATATACATCGTCGTGTACGGTTAATTGATCACTTAATTATTTTGCGTGTCCGTAAAAGTTTCCAATTAAACTCTACTATTATTTTAATAGATAATTAAGAAATGCTCGTTTAATTAATTGCAGGTAACTTTTTAGAATTGAAATGGAGGTAGGTAATTTACTTTATTCAAATGAGATGTGTCGGTAAAGTGGTTTTAGTTGTGTGCTATTATTATTTTGTTGTGCTTTATTGGAGTTTCGTGTTCATTAAGTGCGGGCGTGGTGTTGATAGCTTATTTAAATTAACTTTAAAAGGTTCGTATTCAATAAAGCATACTTTGCGCTTGATTTATATCGGAGTGTAGCGAAGGACATGAGAGTTTGATGGTATCGGTAGATTTTGTCGCCAGGAAATGATGGCGAGCGCGGCGGCCGCTTGATGTGGTTTTATTGTTGCGCGCGCGCCTGCGCGCCTGTGCCCGTGTTCTATCGACGATACGATGCGCCCGCGCCGCCACTGCCCTCACCTTGGAAAAGCGATATTTTAGCGACAGCCTACATGATTAATTTATAGCTTAGAACCAATATTCCTGAACATAAATCCGATTAAATGTGAAGATAAGATGATTTATACAATTGTCATCTCCAAGGATCAAGTCTGCGTGGATGTATCCATACTTTTAGATTATGAACATGTGAGTATATCATTGTAACTACAGATAGGTTCTATTTATTGCTTAATCGAGTTAAAGCATTCATAGAAGCACCACAGCTTTTCTAAAATACTCGAACAGTATCTATAAGTTAAATAAAAAATTGCACCGATCGAGTATCGTAAAGTAGTGTATTTATTACAATTTCAGCTTTACTGGGTGCTCTATTTATAAACTACCAGTTTAGATTTAAGTAAACTAAAGTAGTAGGAATACTTTAGTGTTATAAGCTATTTGCATCGGTCCTTAAGAGGCAGTCGGTCGGGCCGCGGTACCAGCGGGCGACCGATGTTTTATGTGTTTTAGGTTCTAACTACGATATTGTATAAATAGACAACTTACTTTTCGACTATATACGTAGGTATCATCTACCAAGTAAAGCGTTTAGAGTTTAGATGGTGAGCACAATACTTATTTCTAATTTATGGACTCTAACTCATGACACATAGTAATTTGCTATTGTATAGATCATCTATGGTCCGCAAAGTGTCTGTGGAGGTTCCGTGAAAATAATGGTCACTCTCTTCACAGTCGACTCTGTTCTATCAAGCCTGACATCAAACAATTGATGGAAAGTAAAAGACAATTCCATACCTCCCATTAGATGCAAATGTTAATGTCAAGTTATATGATTATTAATAAACGAAATATTTTACGGAGTACGGAGTTTATATACACATAAACTACTTAGGGCTCCGTCAAATATTTCGTTTTCCATATGGGTTCCCTCACCACAAAAGTTTGAGAACCGCAGGTATAGATCTATTGTTATAATGACTACCGACCTTCTATCCTTTACTACAGCTTATTTTTTTATCTTCACAGCCTTAATTCGGCCATTGCTAGACATAAGCTGTCCCATAGACTTCCACTAGTAACTCCCCGCAATAATAGGAGGAAAGTCTATGAGGATTTCACCAAGAAAAACAGATATGGATTTTTTTTTACGAATCTAAAATTATAGGGAAATATAACGATATGGTTTATAAGGCGCAGCATTCGTAGCGCTCGCGTTTTGTAATATTTTTGTACTTAAGTTCTGAGAATTACAAATAAATACGTACCAATTATAATCCATCATTCATGAAGGCGTTTAAAAGGAAATACCTACAGTCGAATATAGAAATAAGTATACATGGTTATAAAAGTTTTTTCTCAGGAAATTATGTATACTGGTACATTATAAATGTGTACCTACTAGACATATTATTTATAAGTATCGTTGAAATATATATTTTATAAACCCTATTTTAATAAATGCAATAGGGTGAAAGCCGGATAGTAGCAGCACTTTTCAAAAAAGCTCTATTATTAAAAGATATGCATTTACTAAGAATAATGCAACGTGTATATCAAAACATAGGATTGTAGCCTATTTTTGTAAACATAATTAATATTGGTTTTGAGTATATCCTGTTTTATTTGACCTCTCAAAAAAGGGATAGTTGCATATTGTAGCGGATAGTAGCCTAACGTTAAAAATGCTTCAGGGGATACTTGCCTTGTGCACACACTCACTATGTTTTTTTTTAGATATTAACAAATTTACATAAATTTATGTAATTCGTTTTTTTTAAAACGTTGCCACCCCACACTAGGACTTATTCCTGTGTCGTGGGTGCGTTTACAAACACACATATTCACATGGACATACAGCCAAACCCGGAACAACTATCTGTAGATCATACAAATATTTGTTCCGTGCGGGAATCGAACCCGCGACACGTAGCACAGCAGTCGATCTCTCAACCACTACGCCAACTTTCATTATTATTTATTGAGACCTTTTATTAAGTAGTAGTAGTAGTAATGGCAACTTTGGCATCAGCATTAATTATTACAAGAAGCCAGGGCTTTCAAATTTCCACATCTCATGCAATGATTTTTTATTGTTGTACAAATTTCATGCAACCACATTCGACACATCTATTTTAAAAACGCTTTTATTATTCGTAGTTTCAATGTTTAAATTATTTTTTCTGTGTTTCCTATCGATATTTCGTCCTTTTTCCTTTTGATTGGTAGTCCTTCGATGGCTTTTCCTTTAGAAGTTTTTGAATTTTAACAATTTCTTCATTTTTACACTATTTCGTTGATTCCTGTTTGTTTTTATCCAGTTCTTCGAACGCAAGTGCTAAACTATCTTCTGTCCAGTTGATGTGGCGCAGCCCCACGCCTGGTTTTCGCTTTTATTTGTGAGGCATTTTGCTCATCTAGAGCTTGAAACAGTATAAGTATTTATATTACTAAAAACAAGTTATAGTCACAATAAGTTGAGAAAAACAGCAAAAGAAAACGTCTGTCTTGACTCATTAAAGAATCATAGTTGCGGATAGTTGCCACTAGAGCAACTATCCGCAAAAGTAAATAGAGCGACTATCCTTTTCGATACGGATACATGCCCTTTTTATATGCCAAATAAATAAAAACTATTCAACAATAAAACGTAATATACAGTGTAATTTAAACTCTAATGCATGCAAAGAATCAAAAAGTTGATTGAAACCACCATCAGTGATAAAAATAGTGAATATAATATACTCACAAATACAATTTCGACACCCGTTAGAGTCTCGACGCGGAAGACTTGCTCACAAGGACAAAACGCATGCACCTACTCCTACTGCTTACGTGGCACTAAGGTCTATGGGAGGGCCATAGACCTTAGTGCCACTTCTAATTATAGAAAAACGCTAACACCACCAACACCCCTAACATAGTGTATTCAAAACCGGGGCCGGATAGTTGCCCCTGTGGGTTACATCCCACAGGGGCAACTATCCGGGTTTTACGCTAGTTAGACATAGAAAACTTTGGTTACCCTGAATACAAAATGGTGACGACATAATGACAATAATTGAAATCACGTTCTGGGTATCACGTTATTAGTAGCACTAATAAAAATTATCAAGTTTATATATATATTTGTACGAGTTCACTAAGTCAATTTAGAATTAACTTACATGCGTAAAATACAACCAAAATATATCATCTAGGTAGGTACTTAGAAGTCATTCAATATTGATGACAATTTCGATATTTGAATTTTGTAACATCTAATTTAATAATTTTAAATTATTTTGATTGACTTGTAGCGTTTTATTATATTGTCGTTATATTGTCACCATTCTGTATATCGCCTCATTGTTCGACTGTACATCAAAGGTTTCAATGAGCTATTTATGGTATAAAAAATATCGATGTTGTGTCTGTGTGATTATAGAAAACGATTTTATTGGTGCTCTCCTATGAATCTGGGACCTATTAGAAGTTGCCACCGATTTTCATTTCACACCTCAAATAGAGAGGGGGTGACCAATTATAAAATCAAAATAGTTCACGATATGATATTTTTTTCCTATTGACTAAGAATGGCGGAGTGTCAACAGCATCTTTTGCTTTTAATTTCAGTAGTGAAGAAACATTTTATCAATTCGTATAAAAATGTTTATTACCGTATATTTTTTACATTTTCATTACCAAATTGTATAAGCAACAAAAATACATTTTTATATTCATATATTTTATTGCCTTATTAAAACCATTTTGTGTGATACAAGATGTCTCCTAAAAGGTTATACTTATTGTTTCATAGTATTGCGTAAAACATTAATATAATATCTCTATATATATATATATACAACCTACTTATTATCACTAACTACTAGACACTAAACAGATTAAAGATGTAAAAATAAAAAAAAATAAAAAAAAAATCTACGCGTCAAAATACTCCTCCGCATCGCTGTCAACCGGCATTGTTTCCAGAAGACTGGCAGCATTGCCACGCTGTATGGCAATGCTGATTCTTTGACCAAAGAATAATCCAGACTTCTGGTCACGCGTAGAGTCGACTAATCGCTTTGCGATATGTTTAAATAAGATGCGAGCACTCGGACCCCATGGCCCAAGTGTTTCGACCCCAAACGGCTCGAAAATATAACCACTGAGTAGGTTATTATATTTTCGCCGCTTGAGGGTCTCTGCTGATGCAGCAGCAGCACCGGCACAGCTCGCCGAGCTGGGAAGATGTGATGGCGCAAGGGTGTCGACGCATGTTGCGTCCCACACCAGAGGCCTACCCAACTTCCATGGCGATAATGTCATACCGTCTGGTCTCTTCCCATCGTCACGTGCCAAACCACTTGGTTCTAATACGGCTGGCACGCCGGCGGTAACAAGAGTACGACGAATAATGTCATTAATGTTTGCGTGTCGTGCTATACGGCCTGCACTCCTGCTGCAGGACAGACCATGATGTCCGAGGGAGTCGACTGCTTCACCGCAGTGACAGCGATGTGGAGCACCACAAGGAGCACCCAAGCGGAGGCATGTCGCAATACGGAAAGTAGTGTCATCCAACATAGTTCCTATGTTGGACGACGGGAGTGCCTGAAGCCCGACTCCCATTCACCCACAGCCAGGAGACGAGCACGTTCAGCAGCATTGATTGACGTGTTTATTAAATTATTCCGTATCATGCTGCAAAATATCTCTATTATATTAATATAATAACCCACGAAGTTCTGGATTTTAGGATATCAGTATTTCCCAGTAATTGGGTGACGGAGGTGAAATGCCAATGTCGTTTCGTGAACATACTGATATTCAGCCGGATCTGGTTAGACCGGAAACCGGCCACAACATAGGTTACATGAGAAAAGGTCGATAAGGTGATGAAATTTTATTGGATAAACGAAAGTAGGCAAAGCGTAGCAATAACAACAAAGAGATTCGATGATCTCCGTATTCGAAACAAAACTTAATAATGAAATATAATATTGACTTATTTTTTTTTACCTATGTAATACGATAAATTCTATGAATGGAAATACCTACAACAGGATCCACTGAAAAGCTATTAAACTATTACAGCACAATTTTCCAAGGTTCATAAATGTTCTTTACAACATATTTGTCACATATCAGCATTTTAATGCAGTCATTAATATTTTGAGTTAAACACAGACATAAAGGAATGATAAGCGTTGACATTTTCTACTTCAAACTACTGCGCAATCAACGGTTTATTTATTTTCAGTTAACTTGCCATACACGTCAGTATTATTGCTTTTACTCTACTTAACGATGTATTAATAGCTAATAATATTCATGAGTCGCTTAAGATCCATCAATAGATAACTAAAAATATTCAATGTAACCATAAGGTCTTCATTACAATTGTGTAACTGGTCCCCGAGCCCCAACGATCTGGTGTCCCATTAATTTTTGTTTAATTTGTAATTTTCCCAGTAATTAAGACCAGCGATCGTCTGTTTAATGCAAATGAACCTATTCTCGATCATTAGCCTGTACACGTTCTACTAACGTTACTTTTGGTTAATTAATCCCGAGATCTAACGCTATGGGGCCCGGGTACTTGATTATTATTCACACGCAACTAAAGACATCGGATAAAATGCAAGTAATTGTGAAAATACGTAATCAAGAGGGTTAGAAACGAGAGGTTCAGCCAAAGTAAATATATTCTATAACTTTATAGATCTGGATGTGGAAAGTAGTAAGTTTAACGTTATAATACCGATTTGTACACTGCAGTACTTACTAATTTATACAATTGTAAAGGAAATTGTTTTAAAGCAGTAACAACTACAAACTATTTACACAGACATTGTTGGTCTTAACAAGCCAGTTGTTACAATTGAAGTTTTAGTTCTTATAGTATTTGTACGTGTAGAAAGTACAGGGTCTTAAAAAGTATTTTAATTACTTATTTGGCTCGAGCCCTATCTCCAAAATAAAAGATAACTTTTTATGTTGAATATTGAAATTGTCACAAATTATGTCTCTTCAACGAATATCTGTTAGTCACGAATATTGACTAGCGTGTCCATGTCACCAGATTAGCCCTTCCGTTAACGAGTGTTCATTTTCGTAGCAGGTCGCGCGCACGCCACCCGCCTTCTCGACATTATCAATAAAAAGTTTCCAACTCAATTTATCTTATCGCCCGGTAGTATCGTGAGTAGTTTCTACAATGAACGACGTGCCGATATCTACAAATTTCTAATCAGAATGATCCACCTTGTTAATTAGATTCTGCATTGAGAAACCCATCTAAAAACCGACGAGTTAAGGTCCATTGTCGTGCGAGGGGCTTATTAAACTTATTTTTAATTTAATAACTTAATACGTCGATAGGTATACGGAGGCAATGGTGCGAACGCTATCGGTGCACCGATAACCGCGTCTGCCCTGTCCATGCGCACCCAATCAAAGTACTTCATTAAAATCTTATCGACGCTAGATAAATCACCTAACGACTGCGATCGATTATTTGGATAATTAATGGAGGTTTCATAAATATGTTAGATTCTTGTTCCCGTGGCACTGGTTTAGATGAACTTGCGCTTGCGCCTAAGGGAGCATTGTCTCGATATTATGCTGTGTCGACACAATCTATGTATCGAACGGCCTTTTAAAAAATCAAATGGTTATTATTTAATAAAAAAATGATTTACAATAGTTCATTTACATATTTAATATGTATTTTATAATGTACTCTAATTTGAACTAAGCGTTGTTTACACTTAGAATATAATTTTGTAACATAGAAATTACATTTTGTTCGTAAATTAGTGTCTGTAGCACTAATTGAACACAAAATAGCAAATTTTGCGTTCATGCTGTTATAACACGATTGAGCTCGTATTGGGTTACTTCAGATAACTGTTCTGCTAATGCTTCGTGTATTTGATTGTTAAAGGCAATATTCAAAATAGATTACACTGGATTTGCAAGGTCGAGAACCAGGTGCTGTGACGTAACTCGTTGCACGCCCCGTGGTAGCTTGTATACTGCGATAGATTGAGCTTATGCTTGAGGAAATGGGGTGCAAGGCGTAAAGCCAGCCAGGTCCAGCTTTCGTCAACTTCATTTGCTTGCGCTGATGAAGGTCGTTTTGATGACCGGCTGATACCGTAATAACTCTCAAACAGTGGCCAAAGCAACTTTTATCGCGCTGTCGCAATTAATGTCTATCTTCGCTAGCGTCTCAGTGACACTCGACGCGTTTGTTATAGTGCTTTTATCACTGTCAAGCTTTTACAGCCCATATCGTGCGTATTATCTTTATTAGTAAACGTATATTATCTTTAAAGACAGTTTCCTAATCTCGAAACTACCAGTGTAATGTGAAACGGTTAATTACTTACTCTTTTAGTGCCGACATAATTTTATAATGGTTGTCAATATAGCCTGTTTGTTGCAGTGAAACGCAATACTTTTGCTTGCATTAGCGCAGGGTCGCGTGCAGCGTTGCGTTCGTCGAAGGCACCTCGGCTCTTGAGATCCACATCAGTCCCGGAATAAATGCTATCCTACGATGGTATCGCCGGCGCCCGCGCCACCCCATTAATCTACATCAGCACGCGCTCGCTACCAGATTAATGAACCAGATAAACCTTAAATACGACTACAGATGTCTGCTTCTTTAACGGCAGCAGAGAGAACTGTATACATCTCAGGGACAATAATTGATGAATTAAACAGATTCGACGCTTTTATGAATGTTAATGATAACGCTCGATCGGTCCGCCGATACGGACGATACGGCCACCATAATTAGAATAAATGGTTGAAAAGTTTCTGAAATTGATAGCTCGATGAGGAATCTACGTTAAGTACGAGACTGATGATGGGTGGTTAATGCCTCGTCTCGTTAAATGATCGGTATGCCCGCTTCGCCTCGTCACCACCACTGCTTGTGTGCCAACGTCCTTATTTATACTAAGACATACCTTAACATTAGTATTCATTTGTTTACAGCCTTTTAAATTAAAGATCCAATTTTATAAGGTTGAGAATGTCGTTAGTCTCACCTGTACCATTAGTTACGTACGTGAGTGATTTATAAAAATTGAGAAAAGATAATCTTATAAAATCTAAAATATTCGGTTTGGTACTTTCGTATTGTACCTAACTACTACGTATGGTCTCAAAGTTGTGTGAGTAGTTCTTACGATGACTGTTCGGCTAACCTTAATTGTTTCAATTGAAAAACTACTTTTCACGCAACGACGGGAATTGTTAATTGATTTTACAGATGTTCAATTTATTTCATTTAGGGCGTTTCGATTGCTCAAACTTTTGTTTTATGTTACCAATCTACACACTATTACGTACACACATTGTACAAAAACTGTGAATTAAAAAATCGAAAGAATCTTACAAGTTTTAAGTTATTTATTTTGTCTTTCGTGGAGGAATGTGTCCTACATTTGAGTAGCGCCAGACATCTCCAATCCACCATAAAATCGATCGATAAGGATTATTGTGTGAGTAATTAAGGCGATGTCACAAGTTAGGCCGTTAATCTTATAGATTGCTATCGGAGATGATCGCGTGTTGGCCCTCAACCCGGCTCGGTATAGTGCAAACATTGCGCCCGCGCAAGCGTCCGCCACTCCGCCACAGACTAAATAATGATCGCCTGCCTCGTTACACAATATGACTTCTTTAAAATGTCATATCTTACACATACGTGATACAACACTTTAATGCATTATTCGTGTAAAAGCTTTTTCAACGCCAATACGAAAATGATTTATTTTAATATTGCTCGGGTACATTATGTGTATGTATACATTTACACGTTGCGAACCGTTTTTTAATTTCACTCTGGCTGAATTCTTACATGATATACAACACATGGAATAAATTACATTTTCGTAAAAACATTAAAAAGGTATTTTATCCTTCCGCCTATTTTAAGAGGATTAGCAGGGCTTTCTTTCATTTCTCAACTCTTTGATGTGACGGCCAAATAATGACAGTTTCTGGGATGAGTTGCTCTCACAAATGCGTTAAAAATATTTGTGCATTTTTAAAATACTACTATTACTACTTGTAGTTGTGTAAACGTAGATATTTAGTTACATATTTTAGTTTTACACTTGGTGACCCATGATGTAATGTAGTTTATAGGTACCTACCTACTACAAATACATTAAGTTAATATGGTCAATGAAATTCAATAATCAGGATAGCTGTAACACAAACCGTTTGTTGTAAAACTAATCCGATGCACTAAATAACTGCCAGGTTTTATTGTATTTGGAGGGTATAATCCGCAATCAAATGGTGATATATAACATATATGCGGCAATATTACCGCAACGTTACGCGTGCAAACACTGAAACACTGTCACGCGTCGCCTCGCCTCGCCTCGTATTTACTTTTCAACCTCACTAACAGATAAAAGTGTCATAATATTTATACCATAACTTAGCTTTCTTATGAACCATCGTCGTAAAGTTAAGCGCGCTTTCTAGACACACAAATGCAGGAACAATATGAGTCGTGGCCTCAAGGAATAAGGTTTAATTTACTCAAATGTTAATGTTCAAGATGTCCCCGGTTATTCAGAGCAGATTGTGGCCGTCATTCGATAATGTTTCTAGTTAGTTTGCAATAAATATGAGAGTCGGAGTGTCCGAGGCGCGGCCGGTGATGTTCGCTCAGATGACGGTATGGACTATCTAATTTTATTACCAATATATTGTCATTAAGTCGATACTGATCTTGTTATACGCACAATGAGAGGTCCACGGGCCCTCGACGCCGGGCCCTGCCCGATACAATTTATATTCAAATGACATTCGCTTACGGTCTCAGGAAATTTCTCACTCGTCGGATTTTCACGTAATCTTAAATTGATGGTGTCAACGACTGGGCAGACGTCAAAACTTTACAGATAAGCACGTACAACCTGTATTGTAATGGGATGAACTTTGACCTCGCATTCGGGCTATGTAAACAAAGATTATGTTGATGAACTTAATAGGACAAATGTGTGTCTATTAAATATAATGTTTATGAGTGGAAGCACTTATATGTAAGCGTACCTACTCAACTGTCTAGAATGTCTTACCTCTGGTATCAGTTATATCAGTATGTCACGAAGCGACTCAAAGGTAGTCATAATACGGATTATCTTACACGGAGCATTAATTAATCAATCTATAAGCAATGTGCTGATTGGTGTGATTACTGTGGTGTCATTCAAGATTATGGTGGCGTGAAGTGTCACGGTCGCGGTCGGTCCCACGTACGGAGCCCCGCGCCACCACGCCACCGCGCTGGGAGGCGCGCCTTCTCACGGGTATTTGAGCCTGAACTAGCAACTATACAAATAAAAAATCACCTTGTGTACAGTTCACGTCGCGCTGTTTACAGGCCATATAAACTGACCGTATTTACTGTGTAACCGCTCATCCTCCATTTAACATTGAGCTACTTTGGAAACGTCTAAATTAGTGAAGTGAGAAAAGCTAACGCTCGTAACCGTATTCGATCGGCGGTAAATCGTGGCGATAATATCTTTTTGGACTCTCTGGCTCCCATCACTTATTGTGTGTTTATTCAGTCCCGTTGCCGTAAAGGGAATCTTGCTGTATGTTATTACATACTAATTTTGTCAATGCTTATAGGATTTTGTCGACTCCAAATAGGCTTACTTTGTTATGTTTCGTTATGGTTATTACGTCTTCATTGACATAAGTCTGTTCACACAGCACACTAATAATGTCAATCGACACGAATACGTAGCTTTGGCTATGTCAGCCATGTGTGTTGTAGCTTAGATACTGGTAATGATACCATTTAACGTGTCGAGAGTATATATTTATCAATAAAACTAGCTTTTGCCCGCGATTTCGTACGCGTGGAATTTAGAATCTGATATTTTCCTGCGGTAAAATGGAGCCTACATTTTAAGTAAGACCTCTAGCAATACATCGGTGCAAACTGTATTCAATTCCATTCTGTAGTTTTTGCGTGATGAGTGTATAAACATACAGACAGACAGACAAAAATTCAAAAACCTGTTGTTTTGGCTTCTGTTGCTCTAATAAAGACCTCCATATTAGTTTTTCTCCAATATCTATAATGTACAGACATCGGCCAGTTATAATTTTATTATATGTATAATATAATAATATAGATAGGCAATATTTCCCATGCAAACATAGCATGATTTTATCAAACAAAGCTAAGTGACAAGTAATTATGAGTATTGATGCATTAATAAGATTAAGTAACGTCAATGGCTCTCATGGGAGGGCGTCAGAAATTGATCTTCGTCGAAGTTCCCACCGACGGACTTCACCGGTTCGGATTAACTAAACAAGCAAGCGTTAATCCCTTCTCACGTGAAATCTCATGAAAAGACTCGAAGCAATTAATGTTATTATTGATATATACTCGGGTCGGTTCAGCGAGCTCGAATGGCGCCGCGGTGGTCCGGCCGGCAGCGCAGTGCCGATGGATGTGCCCACTTCATCATATTAATAACCTTCACCAGACTCACTCGGCTTACGCGCACCTAGATTAAACGGCTCATTACACACTATCTTTAGGCTAAATATTAATTGAGACATTTCGAACTACTGTCAAGAAATCGATACGGCGAAACAAATGAGCATCAATAAATTAAGTCTAGAGATAGCGGTTTATACTTTGACGATTAAGGAAGCGACCGTCATTATTCCAAGCGAGGATTTTGGTGAGGAGCAGACGCAGACCATAAGGATCCGTGCAATCAGTCGGATCGCCATTCTTTCTGTTAATCGCATTATAAATTGACGTAGCGGTCGCTGCACGGGCCTTTGTCGGCGTCGTAACGGATGACTACAGAATTTATTCTTCAAAAATAATGATTACAAATTTAATCTCGGTGTCTATAATTAGTCTACCGCTTTAGAGAATCATATTAAACCAAGATGTCGATAAATGATTTTATGTGTCCCTTGCATTATTATTGAATGTTTTTATTTTTATTTTTTACAGACATTGGTAGTTGTTCATTAAATAAGATTTTAAAACGTAGAATTTGGATTTTATCCATGACCTAATTATTGTGATATCTATCATATTGACTACTAGCACTGAGTCCAAGTAAATATCTGACTACAACTTAAAAACAAAGTTTTCGTGCAGGACACTGACAGCTCCACTTTATGATTTACAACCAAACACAGGTAGGATTAATAAATAAATAACCAGTAAACGCCAACAAGCAAGACACGAATAATGACAGGCGAAAACTTTGCATCTAGTATTGTATTACGGAAATTTTATCTTTGTAACAGCGGATTGTAGTTTATGAACATGATTGCAGTCAAATCAGTGGAAGCTTAGCACGGGGAACTATAATGCGTGTTGCCACGCGAGCCCTTCGTGTACCCGCTGCATTACTCAAACCTCATTTAGACCTAACTACGTTGCATTGAAAGGAGCAATTTTATTGTACTCTATTGATTCTGTTGACAGTCAGGGAACGCACGTCCTGAACAACTAGTTTATTTATTCTGTCATTGTTGCTCATTAAAATAAGGCGGAATGTATTCATTTGGATATTAAAATACGCTGCTTTTTCTTTGTTAGCAAGGAGAAAGGATTTCATACATATTTATATGTTTATTTAATTTCAGTATTGTTACATAAGTTTTGTGATGCGATTCCCAGTGTGTTTTCATTTCTTTCTCGAATTGATTATAGGTTTTTAAGGGACAAATGTAACGGAGCTTCTTGTTAGCAAATCAACGCCAATCTATATAGCCCCAACCCATATGATAATTATGAGTACCATGACTACGCTATGAGTAGCACCCATTAGTTCTTTCGGCGTAAGTGTCAAGATATGACGAAAGCGGATGAGTTCATCATGTTTTCTGTGTAAAGGACCGATATTGGCACAGTCAATATTAAATCAAGGCTAGAGAATTAGAGATCACGATGAAACATAATTTGGTGCTTCTGTTTTTCTCTGACATAATTGCTGGGTCACATCTGATGACATCCACGGCATATCCAGGCGGCGGATGTATTTCCTCTAGTCTAATTATCCGTCCCGTCTTCAACGACAGTTATCAGTAAAGTTTGTGCAAGTTTGGGTACTACAATAGTTCAATTAAATTGACCGGCGCCAGTCGGCAGTCTGATCGTGCGAGTGGTGTTCGATTAATGTTTTTTGTCTAAATGTCAAATGAAGTGAATTTCAACAAATACCACCTAATGGTTTACGTAAAAGGTTTTGCATTTAGATGTAAATATCTACGTAATTATTTCTGCATCTAAGGAGATATAAAGTAAACCTTGCCTCAAGTTACACGGCTATTTTTGTTATTCTGTTGCATACCAGCGCATTCAAATCTAATTTACAACTACCCTCATTCAAATGACATCATTACAACAAGTGCCCGGTAAGGAGTGACAGCGTACACCAGAATGGTAACTCCAGTCATAATAAAGCCACCTTATGTTTGCTCCATAAAGCCTACCACGGTAATACAAAACAGGAAGAGTTTAAAAACTCTTTCATAATACATTGCTGCATCATTTCTTTAGGCTATTGTAGAACGTCCGAGGTAAAAACGCAATGAAATGTAAAATATGATTGGAAACTTTACGAGTCGCACCTTTGTAGTACCCCGTGGACATTGTAAGGTTTACATGACAAGTGTTTAGCGATAGGGCAAGTTTAGTAATCAGGCTAGATAGTACTGTTAATTGCTTACACATTGAACTAAATACCTTCGTAAAAGCACAATTATTTTGAAAATATGTGAATCGTTGTATTATATTTCATACAAATTCCTAAGAAGAAATCATTAAAGTTTGTTATGGAGCCGATAGGGATAATAAAACTAAACTGCGGTTTAGTGCTAAGCTAATGCAATATTCAATTTCAATAATTTCTAAAGTGTAGAATACAACATAGAGTCTTCCGAGAGTTCTCTTGTTTGCGCCCTTTTTGGAGGGATCAATAAATCATTTTTTAAAATATATCTGCATTTTAATAGGCGGCTTTGTTCGTACTGCTATGATGTTTCATTGAACCTACATGCTGCTGAGATCAGACGGTAGAAATGTTCACGGTTATAATATATTAATCTAATAATCTAATATATTAATCACGTATTCCAACTTTACTAAGTATAAACTCTTTCTTTCCACAAAAAATATATAATTATTATCCTCGACTTAGGAATGAGTGATCAAGTGTTTATATCTTAGTTACAACGGAAAGGTCAACTCAAAAGTACTATGGCACTTGCACTTTCCTGTAAAGGCAAGCCGAACGTCGACCTACATTGTTCTCACTTAAACTGTAAAATGATTAGTCTAGCGCTACGACAATTTATATGATTTTCACAAGAGAAGTCATTGAATTTTGTCCAGGCTTTTTAAGAGCCTTTGATTACTGTTTATATTAGTGTGTTTCTGCTTCTTCTTCATCATCATATAATCAGCTAATTACGTTCCCCCTTCTGGGGCTCAGGTTTCCTCATGTTTTTGAATTTTTGGTACATCCTACATGCCGATATCTTCACGATGTTTTCCTTTAAGTAAAGTGCATGCCTGCGTGGGTTCGAACCTACGACCTACAATTCGTAAGTTGGGGCTTTTATCACTAGGCCACCTGACACTGTACTATACCTAACGAAGTTTTAACACACAAGTTTTGATACACTAATAAATCCTTATAATCTGTGGTAAGACGCGAAGAAGAAGAAAACAACATTTTTATTTATTTGTTTTGATATATTTATCTTTTTGGAATTATGTGAGTATCAGAATATGATTATCACTTAGAGCGAAGGATAAACATCAGGTCTGTGAGTTCCATAAAGTTTTCGATGTTATGTGTAGTTCGCCAACAGGCATGAGGTCAGCGAGGTGGACTAAAGCCTAACCCTTCTCATTTTGAGGAGAGGCCGTAGCCCAGCAGGTGGACAGTAATGGGCTAAATTTATTGATTTTATAAATCGTGTGTTATCCTGTGAATAAAATTAACATATTCAGTAATCTACTGCTGAAAGGGAATTTCTCGATATATAATTTCTCCCGCAAGTTCTAGGCGCTATCATAAAATGCATTATTGTGTTACTGTCAGCAATAGACCACTAACCCGTCGCCATTTAATACACCGTTCTTTGAGCCCATACGATATTATTGGATGCGGGATAAAGTTATTTTGAGTTTTGATTGAAGCTATTTTTGAATGAAAAATTATATGTAACTTCTTAAAACACTGGCATGCATTTAGGTGAACAGGTAATTGTTACTATTATCTGTGAACATATAAACGGCTAAAGATTCTGAGGAAGTACTAGTAAATTTATAAGAAAAATGACTGTTTATTTTGAGACGAGTAAACATAGGTCATTTGTTCATGAAGCTCACTCATCTCGTCAAAGAGACTCGCTTTTAAACAAAGCCCAGATAATAAGTTAAGGCTCTGAATGCCTTTACTAAAAGATTTAGTTGTGTCTGCCTACCCTCGAGGAACAAATAAGTGCCGTGTGTTTTAGTTTATTTAGTTTGTGTAACAATACCCTGGCGTGAACTCAACTCGAAGTATGATATTTGACTCATATGAGTTATACGAGTAGTGTATTTTCACTCTTAATGTTGTAACAAAAGAGTCCAAAATAAAATTGCTTTTACGTGCTTTTTCTTCATTTAGAGTGGCTCGGAAAAGGCGTGAGTTACGATTTGAGTTATTTATAACGTCCAGTTTGTGCAGTGAGTACATAGTCCTTGGCTTCATTGGACTCACGAATGATCTTAATTAGAAGTATTGTGGGGAGAAGTAAATTATACTCGACGAGGCTTTTGTGGTGCCGTTCGTCCCTCAGGTCTCTTTATCCACTGGCTCACTGTAAATCATGCCTATCTGATGCGCGAGAGTCGAGGTGCATGCCCCACAGCGGTGATTAGGAAATTAATGAGACCTTAATGGAAGTAATTTTAATGCCGTTTAATTTTTATGTCTCGATAGTGATTACATGAATTTTAATGCGCAAAAGCAATAAATGTCAGTTAACTGTATTTGATTTAATGGAGCATCTACATATATTGAAGATGCCGCACTACCAATTGACTTTGTATAGGTGTTCATTATTCATGGTGTACTGTGTAGCATTTACAATGTATCTCAGTTAGTGTCGGCGTAAATAATAAATTAATAGAGTTTTTAACTAGTTCTCGTAGCGGGTCGACTGGTTACATTAAGGTATCGTGTCATTGGAAGGTCGTCTGAGATTTTAATGATGATTTTCCAGTGCAGCACCGGTGTAGCAGGGAAAGACGCTCATTACACTGTTAAATTACTAAATAGCGTGAGTTGGCTGCCGGCAGCCGGCCCCGACCGCATTCTGCGGCTTTAATGCTCGTATTAGCCGATAAACAGTTCATTTGCGTGAAAAATAAACCCAGTTAGTATAACAAACATCGTTGGTATGTGAAATGAAACGAGAAATTACAGACAAACTAACAACGTACCGTCGGTTTTCGCTTCGACTGGGATTGTCTATGGCGCAAATAGACTTTTGTTACACAAGCCATAACTTAAATTTTACTTTTGTTGACTGTGTGTTGTTTCCACTATTAAAGAAGATAGTCATGTGTTTAGTTAACAAGAGTTCCCGGAGTAATGACTGAAGTAGCCAGAGAAATGCAGTACCCATTGCGATGATAGACATATACCGTTTTGCGGGAAATACTCTAAGTACTGATATGTTGTTTGTTTTGTATGCAGTGCGAAGTGGCTTCATTAGCAGGCATACGATTCGAAACGACACAGAGTAGTTATCGATATACCTAGATAAAATTTACGATAAGTCGCAAACGTTTTAACGATAATGTAATAAATGATTTTGAATAAAATTATTTCGACAGTCGATAAATATCAGTTGTCGGTCCGCATCCAATCGGGACGTGATGAAGATGTATAGGTGTGGACATAAACTAAATGTGACGGTAAATAACGCGTGACGTCGCGTGAAGACATCTGCGGTAAAAAGTGAACACTCTGAGGAGTATTAACAGGTACAAGCGGTGGAAGTATCGGCGCAGGCGCACCGCGGACCACGCGACATGCGACGCGACGTTCGATTCCATATCGACACGCAACTTGACGCATGGCGTACGTCTTAATGCATCCATTAACATAAACATTCTCATCGTAAACACTTACTGACATTTGTATAAATTGTTTCTTTACGATTTTGGCATCTGGATTTTCTGTAGAGATTATTAAAATAATTATAATCGTAGGTATGTCGCTGTTGATACCGACCGCGGTTATCTCGTTTTTGGTAATAGAATACCTGGAATATTTTATCAACGCACGACCGAGTAATTTAATATAAAGCATATCACTAAATGATCTCTCAGTCGCGATGACTATCGCAAGGTTAATAACGGTGTTGGAGGTTCCTCTACGCGAGACACGCGTCCGCGATATTATCGCCTCCGAAGCATTATTGATGAGAACCCGCCATAACCAAATAGCCTCGGGACCACGTTTGTTTACTTATCTAACGTTTGTTAAAATGTTCTATTTTGTGACTAATTGAAACTTGCGCGGCCGTTGAACTTACGTTTATGACAGGTGCAGCTCAGAATGGCGTTTTCGTGAGATTGTGGCGCGATTGTCGACTACCGAGCGCCGATAAGAACGTGCCTTTTTCGTGCTTTGTGCGGGTCTTGCCTAATTGTCGAACAGAAGCTGCGCCTGCTCCTTAACGACAGCTTTTAAAGCCACGTCGTTTATGGAAGAGAAACGGTATAAATTACGTTTACTGCTGTTAAGATTGCTTCATTCATTCTTGTCGCGCCCATTGAGTAACTCGGTTACAAGCGACGCAGCGCAAATTGCGAACAATGCTACGTGTCTGAGAATAAACTATCTGCTGCGGCTATTCTCTATTGACGTTTAATTTTCTTATACCAACAACGGCCATCTTAAGGCCTAGATAAAATCTCATAAAAATTCTATGCGAGTTAAATATAAAATGTATTCCCATTCGTTCCAGTTGCCGGTGGATATGAAAGACTTAAACGGGCGCGTATAGCAGTGCATGCATTAAAAGCTTGTTTGTTGCTCCGAATAAAATACAAACTATACTACGAGTTGCGCGTTATCTTATAATTAGTTTGGTTTCGTTGTTACTTAATTAGGTACACAACTTTTCAATTATTTTTACTATATGTTATTTATAGTTCCCCACACACGTAGAAGTCGTATCGTTTTACAAATGACAAATTACGACTTGTTTAGATTTCATAACAAGTAACTCCGGTAGATGGCGGTAATATTATTTTGGTCGTTAGGCTTTGAATATGAGTCAAGCGGTGCAGCGGTGTGGAGATATTCTAGCTGCGACCTAACACGCTTAACTGATTTCTCGCGACGGCGACGCGACGCCTTGACATTTGCGATGCGCGTGCGTCGGGCAACCGTTGACCCGTAGCACTCACTTGGGCTAACATGTGGGACATATCGTTCGCTACAGCGAGCATTAGTGTCCATTCATACAATACGCCATTATATCTGTGTGTTTACGACTGAATCACGACATTTTACATCGGCTCTATGACATCGAGTGCTCACCGCGATTAGGGACAATGAACTCTTAGCTTGATTTTCAATCACTATTGGATATTATACGGTATTGTCGTGATCACGAATCGCTCTTAAAGTGTTATAATAGTTTATAATACTTTTTCAACCTCTCGATAGTCATTTCAAATTAAATTAAAATCTTGTTACGATAAAATCTCATCTTTTATGATGAATCGATTTCTGACATCGACCCTAACTTTGAAATTAGTGAAGTTTTCAAAATTATAATCTAATAAAATTCCGTAGTTTAGCCGACTGGTCAATCGGTACACCGGCAGTTCTCACAAAGTTGACATCTATTCAATAACAAAGGTGTAAATTCTACACATCACACCTCTCTGTGGTTTGGTGTATTTTTATATTACCTGAATACACAAGTGGCGCTGGAATGCTAATAATATGGTAACAAAATGTATTGGGTCCTATAGAGATGCAAATGCAGATAGCTACTCCGATAAAATTGGAAACGTTATTGCTTCGCAGCGCGTCAAGCATTCGACATCCAAAGGCATCGGTGTTTTTATTTTTATCGAAGGGATCGATTGTAAAGATAAGTTTATCGTAAGACAAGTAGCGGCCACCCAGCGTCGAGGCGCGGTATCGAGCATCGCGCTAGCCGCTCGCCCGGACATGGTTGCATTTTATTACATCTGATAAAGACTAATTCGCATATACGTCAAATAATTGAAACGCCAGCTGTGCCGGCGGACACCATAGCTTAGGAGAAACTCCTACATTGGAATGTCGGCGTCACCTCTTTAATACTAGTAATCTCTTTTATGTGATAATGCTTGAACAACTGTATGTGATGCATTCTATTCTTACGACACGAGAATATTCCGGAGCTTTGGTATTATTCAGATTTAACTCGCGGGCTACGGATGACTGGAAGTAGTAAATGTAAATACAAATACCTCGTAATAGAATTCAACTTATTATATGTATACTCGTGATACGTATTTACAGCTTTTATTTACCATTTTATATTTGTTGATTGCTATACTTAAATGATCTTAACGTTATTTATTTTGTATACTGTCGCCATATATTATTGTAATATCGAGATATTGTGGATGTGAGTAGAAACAATAAAGATAAAAATTTAAATGACAATAGAAACTTGATGTGGTTTAAGCTATAACAGGCTATTGTATTGATCATGTAATATTTAGCTATCAAATGCTGGCTTAGTCTGTTTTTTCACAGAGCAATCGCGATACAATACGAATAGGCATACCTATGTGGTAACTGCATTAAGATATACGTTTTCTTTATTGTCACTTATTTATTTTATTTTGCTTTATTGGTGAAAGGCCACTATTGTATATTTTGTCTTCCAACTAAATTAACATGTATAATTTACTACGTTTTTAAATATTACTATGGAGTTATTCAATTTGTAACTCTAAAAATGTCCTTCACAATTCTAAAAGACGAATTAAATTACCTACGAGGATGTTTTAAGTTGAAAATATTACAAAGAAGACAATAAACTGTGCTAAAGAAAAATTCTGGCAAATTGTAACAAGAATTGATAACCCTTTTTACAGAAGCAACTTTAATAACAGGTTTAAATCTATAGAGAATGTTAAATGATACAAATATAAAAAAAAAGCTATTAAGATACTTGACTTTGTAACTGTAAAACAATTAAGTAAGAAGGACTTGACTTAACTTTTATAATTATGCACAATTTTTCATGCATGTCGTATTAAGATTTAAAACCCATAACTCGGTAATTATGTCACATTATGATGAAGCGTACTGCCACATAATGAATAAGTCATGTTTGTTGAATTTCACATAACTTTATGTCGCTTTTTATTGCACTAACATAATAAGCAACAACATTTTATGTTTTATGTTGTTATGAATATTTTCCACTAAAGAAATAACAGAGACCAAATCGTATCTTGTAAAGATAAGTTCCGACCTTTACAACCCCTGGATTTGTCGAGATTGTAATAGCGACACCTAGTAATAAGCTATAATGTAACAACGAATGTCAGAGGTAGGTATTTCAATATAGCCTGATAGTAAGGACGACACTCATAATGACAGACGGCGGCGGCGGCGCGGGGCGGCCTAGGCGCAAGACTTGATTTAAGATTATATTAAATCGACCTATAATAAATCACATCTCACCTATAAAATATAAATCAAGCGTGGCATAAAATACATTTATATTGTTTTCACTTCGAAATGACAATAAAATGTTTTAAATTCATGAGTGATTTAATACGTATACTCTATATCAACATAAGTGCCTAACTAAGATAAGCGAGATTTAAATATAACATATTACATTTGAAATTATATCGAAGATCAAATTATACTGATGCTCGGAATTCGATATTGATCTGAAGTTTGGACGATGAACGTTCACGTTCCATACGACTGGTATTAAATATTTTTACAGTCAAATTAATAAATCGATGCAATATTAAGATAACAAATATGTTACAAGGCCTCACTAATCAGAGTTTACTTCAGAAATAAAAACTAGAATTAGACAATAATTCGTCATCAGAAGACGTTTTAATTTATAAAGATAGAGGATCTATTGTACCATAATGATATAAATTACACATATTATCATCCAATCGCCTGCTATCAACGTCTGAATATGGGGCCTTATACAAAGCGTATTTAGGGTGCGTTAAATATGCGCAAGCATTCGTTGCGATTCAGTGCGTTGCCGCGTAGCAAAGCGCTACTATACGGCTACGTACAGGTTACGAATCTGCTACGTACTTACGTAACCGCGCGTAATTATAAAGCTACAATGCAATAAGTTTGCAGTGCTCTACGCGAACGCGCGTCGCCGCTCGTTTTGGTTACGGGTGACACCAGCGGTACATAGAAGGATATGCTGATAAGAGCAGCTGAAATAAACACAACGTGCTTTTAAAAGTATTTTTTCTTTTGATATTGTGTATTATTAATTACTGGTAACTGGCATAATAGATTGGAAAACGTTTTTATGCTCATAGTATTACCAACTCGCTTCTAGCGTGATTGTATTGTGGGTATTTTTATTTTTGTTATGGACAAAGTAGAGGATTTGTGCAATATCATTCGATAAAGTTAATTAAAAAAAAGTTTTAACAATATTTCACTAATTATTTTTAGCACTCAAAAAAGTAAATAAATTACCATGTAAAAAAAGGCGTAACGCATTTATTATACTTTTTTAACCCAAGTTATACCATCAATCCATTGTTTTTATTCATGTCCGCGTTATGACAGATGTGCCCAGAACATGAGGCTGACATTTAAATAAATACGTCATGGGTGTGCATGTTTTCTGAACACTTCAATTGGTATTATAGGTGAAATACGATTTCATTCATCCTATTGATATAATATTATATATTTACTTATTACGAAAGTTAAAAAATTAAACGCGATGTTGGTTTCAATGAAAGTTGACCCCAACACAGTTGGAAATAGGTGATGATGACCGACTTTAAAAATAAAATAAATAACTAAATTATGACACATCCTTTTATCTAAACAACCTATATCATAATTTACTTCACATTACAATATTTTGCCCCATTTTAGAAATAAATTTACGACATAGTTGGAAATATGTTGTAATATCTGTTTGTATAATTTGCGGTAAAAGTTAAGTTTATTGTACACTAACGCTATCCTAAAATACATACGGTTATTATGGCTGCTTAAAGCTAAGGTGTGGTTTATAATATTGGATAATATTCGATATAAAGTCCCGCATCGAATTGCATTAGACGCACTCGGTGGAGAGGCGATAGGCGCCATGGTCGCGAGCATAATGCCCCACACTTAGAGTATGAATTAGTCAAACTGTAGAACTTTAACGCGTCCGTCACGTTCATTTAATATGGCAGTCTATAGACTATTAGGTGTAAAAGTGAATATGAGTTTATAACAAGTTATAACAGCTATAAGAGAATTTAAAGTAAATCTCTCTTGAGTGCTCTGACGTATTCATGTTTGCATATTTACAGTAGTAAAAGTGATTTTATTCATACTCCAGGTCCTAAGCTTGCCATAACTATAACTATTGGATTCGACCCATTCGTGTGTGGCATCCTTTAGTTGAACAACGTTATTATCTCGCGTATATTTATTGTATTTGTTGGTCAAATCGGAAAATTACAAAGGAGATACCGCTAATTATAACTATAGGTTTGCTTGTCTTAAATTGCTGTACTTATAGGCCTATATATGTTATAACTCGGCTTTTAATTGAGCAAATCTGATCGATATTGTTCTGAACATAACACTATGATATACCAGATAGATGTTTTTTAAAATAAATTACCTTAGTTTTAAATTGTATGTAAAATTGAATGTAGTATACATAATATAATCATAGAGCCTTTTCCTTATTTCTTTGAGGATATATGGATATTCTCATTAAACCCATAGTAATAAATCAACTGACACATTGGCCAACTGGCAGACATACGGAAAGTTTTTATGTTAACAGATACAGTTATTTTTAAAACGTGAATATTTACGGAAATATGCACCAAGCACGTGCCAGCCGTCGCTCGCTTCAAGTTTATTGGTTTGATTGGAGCAATTAACGAAACAAAGATAATATAGGTTTGTTTGTGATAGGAAATTTAATAACACTGACACTGAAAAATTGATGTGTTTTTTCTTAAATTTTAATTGTTGACAAGTGAATGCAAAAGTGTATTGTAATTTGGTGAGAGATTAAGGTTCAAAATCGTATGCAGGAGGTAGGGACATGTGGAGGAAAGTTGTGGAGAGTTATGTCCTCTACATAGGTGAGGTAATTTCTTCACCTCGACCGAGACTATTTCGTTGTGTCGAACTCTCTTAACTATTGACGTTATCTTGATTTACGCACTTTATTAACATTTTATTACACGATTGTGTGCGTTTCCTAAGTAGTTGGATTGGCGTCGAGCTGAACACGTCCGTTCAGCAAAACCCATTGAACTGGATGCATGAAAAAAGCTATGTTTTCATTTTATAGTTTATTTTTGTACTTTTCCATTCTGCCTTTAGGACTTTTAGGACCCTTCCGCTCCTGGGCATAGAGTATCGCCCACGAAGGTTAAAAGAAGGCTGCTGATGAAGTGAATGTGTTATATGAAAGGCAACGGTAAAAAAAGATACATAGAACTGGATGTTTAGTGACAAAGCATTATTGCAATTTCAAGGATTTTTTTATGTAAGTACAAAAAGTACTTTGTGAACTTTCTCGTTGTGGAAAAATGATACGTAAAAAGAGCTCGTGCCTTTACTGACTTCTTATTTACTGTAGGTCATCATCCGTACTTCACGGAACTCGTAAAGAAAGACGAATCATTTACGGAATTACATCGCAACACTCTTTGGCGCAAGTCTTTTCTCGGAGGTCATTTGTTTTGACATGGAAAGTTGTGTAGCTGCTGCATCTGGTACATTAGTTAAGGAGCTAGGGTATCTTATTATGTAAGTCGATACTTTTTATTTTGTATATAAGTGAAAGCACTCCACTAATCAAAGTCAATTATAATCTAAGCTTCATTTTTAAGATCAAGTTTATCTTAACTAAATTGTTTTCGATAATAATTAGAATGCTAATCTGTCTCATCTCAAATAGAATGAAAAATGGTTAGCGTTCTGTAGTTATACAATTAACGTCATAGAAAAGAAATATTTTGAAACCAGAAAATTATTTCTTTATGCTTTGATAAGATCATCAAGATTAATTTCTAAATATACGTAACACACAAGAAGTAAATAAGTTATTAAAATCAAATTGTAATTTACGATAATCATAAAGTATAGATTAGGCAAGTTCGACGCACATGTTTGATTTAAATACATTCCAGCTCTGCACATAAATACTCATAGATACGAAACGAGACATTCTTGTGTTAGATATTTATGCCTCGATCTCTGGTGAGGTCCACGAAAATTGTGACATACGCACGACAATAAAAAGTCAACAATGAGCGCAGTGGCTCACGCGACAGGACCCCCCGTATCCCGACCTCCGTATAATAAATGCGTTTATGATCTATGATCTGAAACTGATACTTATAATGGCTTCTGTATAAAGAAGCTGCACCAAAACGCAGCCGGCAGAGCGCCTCGGCCCGACGCGCCCGCGCCACTCCACATAATAAATAACCTCAAATTGCTTGTAAAAGGTAAACTTTTATCTCTTTGCTTTTGTACACATGTAAATATTTGTGTTTAATCTGACGTCGACTTATTCGTTCGATCGTTTACTGGACTCCATTAAGGCAAAGCTTGTAATGATTTGTGCTTATGAACTCTACGTAATATAAGGAGATTCCACATTGTAAATGTTGTAAACTAAAATATAATCAACATTGATTTACTCGCTTAATTAAAAAACCTCGTAAAAGAATGAATTGATAATTAATTTTGCCCGAAGAGATTAATTATTGACTAAGATCGACGTATAGCAATTTTATTGACGGTTATCGACAATTACGAGTTAATTTTAATTGGTCTAGATGTGCAGCAATAAAAGAAGTGTCCGATTTATAGTGACGTACGTTGTTAGAGGCGGACGCGATATTTATTAGTTTGTAAGGTTTGTTTATTTATATAGAGCTGGTAGCGAGCGGTAGCAGGTCTGGTCGGTGAACAGTGGAAGCGGAATGACGTGTCGCCGATCGCATGTCCACGAGGAATATATCAATCGGGTGGGAGAGTAATGGTCGTCAGTGCCAGCCGACCGGCCTCCTCTCGCTAAATGAGCCGCAAACTGGCTACTGGTACTTTCTGTTTGAATGTTAAGTAGTTTTAATTATTTTGCACGAGCCTCCGGGTGTACTGTTCGCCGCTCCCGGAGACATTTATCAAAGGCTACTTGTACTGCATAGTTACAACATAGCTACACCCTATCTATATTATGATGACTCTTAAATAGCTAATTGAAATATCGTTTGTAACTATTTCTTGTAAACCAAGCTCTCTATTTGCATTAATCTGTCATCAACTGCTGTTATAAATTAGGTAATTAGAACCCTTACCGCCTTGTTCTTACAATTTATCTTTATTTTGGGATAGTTATATTGGGATTTGGGATAGTTACCTGCAATAAGTTATTTTTGCGAACAATTTTGTGCCTTTCTGAATTTTATATTACGAATTTTTGTACAAAGTCAATGAAGACTTCCAAAACGGAAGGTACTTCAATTATCATATCTCAAGATAAGAGTTATCTAAAGAATAAGTTTCGTATTTAAGTGTCTTAATTATGCAAGAAGGATTGATTGCAGACGGCGGTCGGTAATGATCGCTTCGTGAGCTTTCATGAAGTAATCTCTGCGGCGACAGAGCGATGTTTTCAATGTGCACTGCCGTTTATTTTATGCTCTCCTGGTAACTTGCAGCTGACTTTTGAATTATTTTATAGTGTATCTAATTCATTTTCGTGTTGACCAATCAATTATTTTGTACAGTTTAAAAGTCGTAAAGTCGCTTTGAGGTGCAAACAAATACCGAAGAGTTTATGTTGGCAACGATAGTTTCAATTTTTTTGGAATTTCCTTTAGAATTTTATTTTCTTCTTTTGTACCTATAAGTAAAACCCGAAATGGAAGTATGGTCTTACAGACATATCGGAAAAAATGAACATTATTAGTAGTACCAAATGGTTACTCATTGCGCACAAAACAGAATACCCACCCGTTATTTTCACATTCCCAAGTAATTCGCAAGAGAAGTAGAATTGGCCAAAACTTCATATATTAATAATGTTGTATCAAATGGTCTATTATCACTTCTGATATCAACGCATAATTGTTAGAAATACAAGTTAGTTATTAGCGCAGCGCTGCCACGAGGCTAGTGGTTTGTGTCCAAAGGCGAGCTGGGGTAGACTCGCTCACTCGCTCCGGCTAGCGGCTCGCTGCGGGGCCTGTCCGCCGTGAAAAATTACTACTCTCGTAAATATTTTGTTGAAATGCAATTTAATTTAATAATACATACGTATTTCCAACGAGTACTCACATTTCACTCATAACTTTCTTTTTTCTTATTTACATTTTTGTTTAAAATACGCAGCATCCAATCAGAGCTCGAGAACTATCACGCTTCGTCGAACCATCAAAAGCGATAGTGAAGATAAATATTTTATCTGATTTATATTACCAACAATAGATCTTACCGCCTTAATGTCAGGGAAAAAATATCGCCACTAGGCTCCAATCCAGCTCGTTGCGATATCAAGTGAGTGCATCATAAAAATTGACAGTGACAAGTTGAAGTACTCGTATTACCGTATGTGGCATTAATTTTACGATCGCCACGAGTAATTTACTTTCTCGGAATGGTGCAAGAAGTATGAACGGCAATAAAGTGTTAACGGTGTCCCGATACTAGATCACTCGGCGTCATGCAATATACTAGCGCAGTCTTTGATTTACTCCAACATTTTTATGCTTCCACTAATAAAGTTTACATGATCATCAATTTTAATTTTACTGTGGCGGACGGACGGCCCCCGGCAGCCGCGCCGCCCGTCGATATATCAATTACATTTGCTTTTTGTTGTTTATAAGTGTTTTCACAATGTGTAATAAAATTTATCTGAACTTGTAAAAGGTATGGTATAGGAGAGGCAATGTGGGTTAGCAATGTTACAAACATTGGTGCTTGATAGGAATGTTCGTTCTTAAAGTATCGATCAGAAATCAGAATTTTATCTCGATATCAAACAAGAATCGATATTAAATGTAAATACCTTGCATAGCAGTTCGTTAATGAACAACTTTTTGTGGGACGGCCGCGAGTGTGACCTTTTCTATTTGCATAGAGTTAACTAACGCGCTCTCATTGGGGATGCGCGAGACTTGCCCAGGCGCAGGCGCCAGACCACCCAGTTCCAGACACCTCTATATATTTCCTATTTCTAGACTCTAGTTTAATTTGAAATAAATATCGTTGTCATCTATCGATATAGCTAACGAAATGAAATAGGTTTTATTTGTTTACAGAATTCTAATATTACCTATAGGAGTAACCTTAAATCTATTATTTAATGAGCATCAAGACAATATAAAAACTTTAAGAAGAAACATCGGGTTTCCAAAATTTTTAGGCGACGGCGAATTTTAAGGCTTTGCGGCCTTAAAGAGCTTTTTATTACCAGGTCAGTGTAGCAATATGGTAGCGTACAGTCTTTAGTGATTCGTTACCGTTCAGTTAGACGTAACTAAAGACTTTAATTTATAAGTGACATGGATAATAGATAGCCATATCATCAACAAAGGTTTGTAGCACCATAAAGTTCTAAACTTTATGAGGATACATGAAGTGTCTGAAAAATACATTGTTACACATCCATCGAGTTGCGACGTAACGATATTGGGTTAAAATTCAATATTTCGAAAACATTGTGAAATGTTTTTTCTTACTATGTGAAAATGTGATGTTATCTTACCTTTTCATAGAACCCGATAGAAAATAAAGATAAAATAAATAAACAAATACTAACATCGCTTTGTCTTGTATTTCATTCACATCATATTCTTTGTATCATAGATAAAAATCGTAAATGAATGTTAATTTCAATATTTAAGCTGGCGTAGGATCAACAAATCATCGCGATATTATCTCATGCGATCCGAAAAGAACCGTCCATTATCGACGGACGCTGGAGTCCGAGTGACCTCTAACACTGGGGCGATATTTAGTGGTACGCATTGTTTAGTACAATGATAATTGTAGGTGGTGGCTAGTTTGTTTAAAATTGATTTCGGCTGTGATCGTCTGTTTGATAGCGTCGTCGTATCTTACATTATTATAGGTTAGGCCCGCTCCAGGCGCTCGTACCGACTGTACTCCGTCGCACACAACGTGCTCTGGTAGGTACTAAGAATCTGTCATGTGTCAAATGAAACAATACCTTTTTCGAAAAATTATACAGGTTTTCGTCAAAAAATTTAGAATTAGTTAGAGCGTTACAGCAATTTGATACCGAATCAACCATTTATATCCAGACATAAAACAATATTAAAGTTTCGTAGAGGGTAATAAAACGAATCTATCAGTGTTTAACGGTAAAATTCCCAGTTAAAATTAGTCTTCAATTATACCTGGAAGGCCTTAAGCGAAATACTATTAAAACGCATTGTGCAGTTTTGTTGTCATAATAAACCTTTAAAGCTCATTGTTTCTGTGAGAAATACTAGCAGCAGGTAGGCGACGGCGACGATCTGGAGAGGGATGTCAGGAGGCGCGGAGTGCCTCCCGCGATGGTGGATAAGAGCCGTCATAAGTCGGCGCGTCGCAGCCGCCGCGTGCGCAAATAACGACAAATCGCGGCTCGATCGCGCGCCCGCGTCGCCGTGCCGTACTGCACCGCGCCGAGCACTCCCGTCACAATGCTGATGTTCCGCTCGATCGACGCTACCCGATGCGCGTGCGCCGTGTTTTATGCTCACTTTTCTACAATCCTTTACCGTATTGTCCCTTGAACACTGACAAGGGAAATATATGGGAAGCCGATGCGATTTTTGTCTAGTGACGCTGCGTGGGGTACGCTTTAATAAAATACATTGGTGTTCTTACTAAGATACGGAATAAAACTGTTCAAGTGTTCAATGGATTTGAAGTAATTGTTCAATCAAATAAATAACACTTGCAATGGTAAAAGAATATAAACGTTCCTTTCCTTTATCCGCCAGGTCTCGAGCACTTAAAGTTGTACGCAGTTCTACGTCTCGTCTAACCGACACTATCAAACAGAATTATCTTTTTAAATTAAATTAGCCTGTCCCGATAAATGTTTATGCACAGGTTAAGCGGAAGAGACCATATTCTCGCACAGAGCCCATAACTCTTGCAACAATATGGCGCACAATTACAAGTCGCGGGTCGCCAGGTGACGATGATAAATGTGTTTCCTTGGGCAAGGGACACACGCGGCGCATTGTGCTCTCGCGCACATTTCCACGCTTCCACAACACCAACATAACCGGACCTTTAGCTTGGCACATGCTTTACTAAATGCGTAATAACTGTGTGAACGTACACTCAGGTGTAAAGGGTCCTCTTCAATGGTCGAGCCGTTCAGTATTGTCTCAACTTTACCCAGTTTATCATTGCCAATTATCTCCGAAAGCGATACTATGATAAATGATTCGTAATTGTATTATGGATAATTTGCACCGGCGATAGATGCTTAAGCCGAACGTCGTCGTTAATGTCTACTAAGTCATGGGGGCGATTCCATATGTTGAACAGTGTATAAGTAAATGTTTGGGCACATTGTTCTAGGACCGGTTGAGACGGAAACGCCGCGGTGGGCTGTAACATTACTTATACATGCGTCGACGCACTTTAGCAATCAGCATTAATCAACACGATATGCTCTCTTGTCTCCGTAGTCTCTGTATTGATTTGTATGTTTTCAAACTGGAAGTACGGTTTGTCATCAACCTTGAGACTAACTTACAGACTGACTCGGCTCTCTTGGAGATCTATTGACTGGACCAGTTCAGTATTTATGGCTTGTAAAGTATAACAGCCTCAACGAGAATTTATGATTATATGATTTTAAGCTTTATTTTTATCTCGTTATGCCAAGTTTTATGAATTATTTACTGAAATGCGGGTTCCGTCACTATTTGATTGACAACTTGAAACTCGCCCTCCACTGGTCAATCGATATTACTACTATTGACTAATATTCGAATAGATGCACTTGCATAAGTCTTGACGGGCATAAATAGGCAGATAAACCGACAACTTTGTTACATCATGCTTACGGTAAGCTGCATTCATGTTTCATAAATGTCTGTGAAGACTCGTTAGAATTATAAACTAAGTACACTAATAATTTTAACTAAAGGAAGACATTAAATCCTAACTTTCTCTTGTAATAAAATGTTATTAAGTACATGTATGTAATGAAATGTTGCATTATTTACAACGTTACGGATGAGGCCCAAGTAAAGAGTGTCGAGAGAAAGTGTCCGTGTTACTTCATTGTCCGCATGTCGACATGAACACGTCGTGATGGCTTATCTCCAAAAACTCGAGGGCCATGTAAAGCACCTTCGTTTATCTGGCGGCTACAAGGCGCACGGAAACATCTTGTCTCTCGCGTAAACCCGCCATGTTTTATTCTCTCGCATTCAGCGCCGATACCTTAATAAAACCCAACAAGATTGAGCAATAAAAAGTAATTTATTTGATTGTAATTTCAAAACACAAAGTGGACCTCATTTTGTAATATATTTTTATCTTTGTGGTTTTGTGTTTCTCGCTCACGGGCACGTCCTGCTTCGACCTGCCTCAGATGATTCGTTGCGAGCGTTCAATAAATTTAAAGTGTATCTTAAACTCAATTCAATTTCGACGTTGATACCTAACGGTTGGTATCATGAAAAAGACATTACGTATACCACAACATATAACTTCACTTCGTATTACCTTTGTGAGTACATTGTGGTCCGCGGCAGTATTTTAGTGATCGACTCTATTCGAGGAGCGGAGCTTCAACCTTTCACCAGCGCATTAAAATGTGCATATCTATTACAAGCAACAATCTCGCAGCATCTCTAAATTACATCTCTTAAAAGGTGTGAGAAGTGTAGCTGCATACGTAATCAATGGTAACGGAAGCCGAAGCGCGACGTGTTAAAGGCTCAGCGTCCAGCCGCGCCAGCCGCGCCGCATCGGGCACAATACGCGCAACTCTGATATTATCACCGAACCAATCAATTTGATCCCTCATAAAAAGTTCTCGGTAGGCAGCTAGCGAGTATAATGCAGTGGCTGTATCGGACGGTCGATCCGTGGCTCGCTGGTAGCCGGACTTTTCATATATTTTATGTGAAAAGGATATGGGCATTGTTGTGAGACGCCCTGCTGCGCGCGCGCAGAGTAAACACTTGAAATTACAAGTCAGCTCGAACGGACCCTCGGCTCGCATCGCGCGGTACCCGGAAAAATGCGCTTCCAATGTTACGCTCGATGAAAATAAAAATATTGTCCACGCGATGTGTGGCACCTGGTACTCGCTGTGCCATGTTCGTTCAGATCTACATGTAGTACCGATATAATATATTTACTGTATTCCAGACTTGAGCCATGAACACACAATGGTATAACTGTTAATGGGAATTTATAGACATTAAATATGTAGAGATGGTCTTTGTTGAGATTGCCGTAACTATCAATCATATTACAGTGATTGTGATTATTTATCTGACGCCTAGCCATGTAAACTTATGTCGTAGATTACTAAGCGGAAACGGAATAAGTCATATCAATAGACCCCACAAGAGTATTAAGAAGTTCAATATTTTTCTTGAAATAAACAAGTCCCAAGGAAAATAAAAGTTAACAATTCAAATAAAGTAAAGATTTGCGACACCACGATACAATGTTGTTCAAATATTTTGCCAGTAATCGTAAAATGAAGTAAGATAATGTAAATATTGTGACTTTTGTGGTCTGATTATGTTTCACATTTATGTCATAATACGAATAAAACTTTACGCTTGTTATAAAATCGATTATAAAATCAGAAAGAATTGTTACAGGAAGTAGAACAGTTGCAGAAACACTTGTGCTTGCATGTTGAATCGGCGTAAACTAAATACAGAAATACGGGCAACTAAAATTTATGGGGAAAACGACTGATACCGTCATAGTAGGAATATGAACTAGTCTGGGGACGATGTCATCGGATATGATGAACAGGGCTCTCTATTTATGAGTTAACTAGCTTTTGCCCACGGCTTTCGCTCGCGTTAATTTAGAATTTGACAATCAATTCAGGTTGTACTCTGCATGCGAAAGACACGTGGCGCCATCTATTGTCATAAGAACGTTATTGTTGTTTTCCTCGAGAACAGTACTTTTTTTCGGGATGAAAGGTGTCCATTTCTGTACACCTGACAACGTATATGCAAAACTTCATGATGATCGGTTCAGTGGTGTAGGCGTGAAAAGGTAACAAACATACCAACAAAATTACTTTTGCATTTATAATATTAGTTAGGATGTCTATACCTAGTTTTTAACCGTTATTCTTATGTTTTTACCTTCAAATATATTTTTTTTGTGTCACTGTAAGTTAAAATTAGTTAGTAGTTATTTCAAATTCAAATTCAAATATTTATTTGCTTTTACATGTGTTATTGTTTGAGTTTCTAGAAATAGACATAAGTACAATAGCGCTAGATAGTTAATTACCGGTTTTCATAATATTTTAATGGAAACTGCCAGATTAGCAGATTATTGCCGTGGAGTATTGTTGAAAATGGAACTGACTTCTTCAGCGTTTTTCGAATTAGGTAGGTACCTACTTAGATTGTATTTGTTAAATAATCAGTTCACAATCTAATTTTACTGTACCTATTATACCGTTCATGATATAACTATTTTACCTAGTGCAAGCCCTCTTACTACGGTTGGGAGTGACGTTCCTTAGTTTAATACTGGCAAGGAGCGGCGACTGGCGAGTGAGTCGCGAGTGTCTCGAGACCGAGGTGCGAGATGTTACTCGGCGGATATAAATAAAAGAAGATTGTCCCCGAGGACCGCGGCCCATAATGTGCAGCGCGCTCCGCTGTGCTCCGCGGTATACTACCTCCTTTATTAAGTTCATTTAATTTTATTCAGCTCATACGAAAATTTACGATTCCAATCTATCAAATTAATTCAGAATACCAGATCTTTACTTTGAATAACTTACGAATATTTATTTATTTCCATTGAATTATTTGTATCGAGTACCCACGAGAGTACCTATTATTGAGTTAGTTATAGAGATTAAGCAAGACATAATTCGATATCAAATCAACCCCGATATAATAGAAGAATAGAATAGAGTAAAAATCATCCATCATATAATTTACTGTTGTAGGTACTAACTCGGCAAAATGGTGCTATACTTGGGTCCAAAGCGGAGCACGCTAAAGCTCGCACGATTAGGCGTCTTGCCCCGCGCCCCGCGCCCGCCACACGCGCGCCTCCAAATAAAAGTGCTGCGTTGTCGCGCGCCAGAATTACGACGCGATCGCCTTTTATTATCTCTCTTTTTTAATTCAATTTTACGATAAAGTCGCATACACCTCGACCTGGGCATCTTGGTCATTTGGTTTTGGAATGACCACGAATGCCTTATGCATCGAGTAATAAAAATAATATTGGTGTTGTGAATACGAGAGAATTAGAGTGACTAGAAGTTTTAACTGGGATTACTTATTTTAGCATGTGTAGCTAGCTACTTTTTGAAATTATGAAAATTTAACATTTTGTTTTACATTCAATTTGCAACAGGAAATGGAGGTTTACGAGAACTGGGATTTATACTGTAGTAAACGGAATTTATTCATACTTCAACTTCTTAAAGAATATATAAAATTTTATCATTGTAAAATATTTATAATGTCCTATTTAATCCTCAAGTTCCAAGACTTGGTGAACTGCAACGAAAAAGCCATTCATTTGACAGTTAAAATTGACAACTCCCAATAAAAATAGAGCTTTCTTTGTTATCGCAGATGAGACTCAAGTGTATGTTGTGTCCCTGGCGCGGCCCGCTCACTCCTGCTTCATTTGCATACAAGCTACGATTTGTGTATTGTTAATTAGAGCAACAGAAACAGGTTCCGAATAATGCAGCCTCACCAGGACCGGTTCACTATGCTTTCTTGTTGCACTATTATTGTTCCATCTGTTATTTAAATGGCAATAGATTACACCGAGCAATCCAAACGTTATAAACAATTGAACATAATTAACACTGTATGTTAATTTTGTCAATATTGATTTATTAGTACCAGCTCTTATTGAGCGTGCAGATTTGTTTGTCTTGATTATAAGCTTTTGTGTTTGCATATCGTTCGCCCTAACAAAAGACTTCAACGCTTTTGTTTCTGTTTCTTCATATGGAATTATCTTAATAAAACTTTTGAACTAAGCGCTGAACAGTTTACAGTTTTTGAAACTTGGACTATTAAGTCAGAAGTATACCACCTTAAGTTAAGGTAAATATTATTATTTTTCTGAAAATAAGTGCGATATTTGAAGTTATATCGAGAAATTATCCTGTTTCACGTATGAACGTGTCGTAAATATGTATTGAAAGCGGGAAAAGACATCTGGCAGGCACTTAGACACAATATCAGTGTTGTCCATGTGATGCAACGCGTTGTCGGAGACAATATCGAGGGCGCTCGTAAATTCGTCCTAATACCGGCGCGCGGCGGGTCGCACACTCCACGGCGCTTTTTATTGTCAAAACCCATAGCGACGCTGCCTTCCCTGATAACTTTATTGTTATTTACATCACTGAATTATCATTCCGATAGCCGTTGTTTTACATTCGTGTAACGTCGTGTTAGAACCGGCACTCGTATCTAAATTGCTTAATTGGAAAGTCTCGGAGAGAGGACGCTCAGATAACTGATATGAATATGTGTATTAGCTGAGACTGACCTTTCAATTGAGTCACCACAAATTATAGCCGGCGACGGCTATTACACGATTTTATCTGTAATATAGAAAAGTCAAATAAACTAATGTTGTTTATATCTTGTTCTTAGTATGGCGGAGCAATTCTACCTGCTGTAATTGATATCTTCGGATGTAAAGCTTGTTCTGTCTAATGTTTTCCGACTGTTGACAGCACAATATTTTGAATTAATTAAATTGTATCAATTTAAAATTAAATCAAGTGTTTTTTGCTTTCGTTGCTGTGTTTCGTTAATAAAAATATCACGATGGAAAGAAAGAGACTTCAATAGTCTATGGAATATTTAATAAATCTTGTTTATTGATACTCAAATTGGTGCTTTAAATACCTGTATAGCGTATATATAATACATTTTAGTAATAATAATAAGTTTTATTTATTTTCAAATACGAATGTTAGTAAGTTTCTTGCCCGTTCTTTTCCATTGGAAGTCAACATTTTGGAACGTGGCACCTAGAGTCGTAACTATTCTTAAGTACCGGTGTATTGTCTACATAAATAAAACATATCTATCTAAGGTACAATGTTAATTTTTTACTGACTTTCTTTTTACGTTAGCTACGTGTAAGGCAAATTAGGCTGTCGGAAATACAGTTTAGATACGAGGACCGGATGCATGCCGAAGACACTAATATGCGCTATATTGCTGCCATCAAACTGCAATAAAAGATGAATCGATTACCAGCTGAGGCAAACCGGCCGCGGCCGCGGTGTGCGGTGGGTGCCCTCGCCGCACCTTCTAGGGTATGCACCCCTTAATCCCACATTTTATGCAACAATGATCGGATTCTGTCGTGAAAGAAGATATGTCGCACTGTATCCGCTTTTTGCAGACAATTCCCATTTACGTCTCATTTCTGCGCTCGAGTCGACGGTAATTTTATAATTTTAAAACTTCGGAACTCGACCGAGTGGGCCAGACCCCGCGCTGAATAAGACTTTACGAAATTTTAAATGCGAATAAAGTCTTAATAAACGCTTTTTATGGTAGCCTTGTAATTTTATTTGCATTCGAAATAGGGCTCGTGGCGCGTGTTAGGCTAATAAGGAACGGATGGCTTCTCTTAACGATCCCTTACGTCGATAATATTTGCCGTCGTGTGCCAAATGAAATCACGTTTTATTACTTTGAGCGTCATAAGTTGTTGCCAAAAAAGACTCGGCATGAGTGTGGTCACTGGTTGGTTACCTACCTCAAACAGTTACTGGAAGTCTAACCGGTATTATTACTCACCTGAAATACGAAATAAAGGAAAAGCAAAGGTTCATTTTCATATTACCACCGCAATAAAGTGGATAGAAATAGAATAAGTATCGATGTTTTTTCGTAGCGAAAATGGCTCTATAAATACTGAAACGACTATTCGAATTGTTCCCGACGCATAAAAAATAATATCTGGCCGTCGCATCTGTGGTGCTAATAAAATCCACACAACATGTGGCTTTGCAAATGCGATCTATTTAGACTTGGATATCGTCGCAACGAGAATAATGTTATCCAGGCACACCTCAGGCCATGTCACTCGCAAGGGCGTGTCGGAGATAAGTTTACATATTCTGTATGCATTATGCAAATTGAAGTTTTATGTTAAGCCTGCGAGGGGAGGGGCGGGCAGCGCAATGCTCTGCGCATGCGTTTGCGACATTTCACTCGCCACTGACGCGCGTCAATCTTGACTTTGACACTCCTGCGCACCACACATTTAGATAGGCCGTAATTAATGCGCAAGGACATATTGACGTATCGGGTACGGTATTGCACTCAGACTGCTAAACTGAATTACGACACGATTGGTGAGCAATTTTGATTTAGATATTATTATTATTAACTCTTTAGGTTTGAATAGGTACTTAACTGTGTTTTAAATTACTGTTCAGGCGATTTTGTAAGCGACTTCCAGCCAGATCTTTTTGAGTTGTTTGCTTCAATTCAATTGTAGGTACGCTACCTATAACAGGTATTGTTTCGTTACGATCAAAATCATTTAGTTGATTGGGCTGAGGAACTGCACATAGGTAACTATTTCTTGAAAGTAATTTTCCTCATTTAGATAAATTATAATAATAATGTCCTCCTGACCGATTTCGGTCACGGCGGCCAATCTCACCGGAGATTAGCCAACTACGCAGGAGATATTATATGTTAGAGCACAAGTGTGTGCGCAAACACAGGTGCTCTCTCTATTCCGTCACTCTCATAGTCCGATGGGACGGCAATCCGACACGACCGGAGAGAGATCAGGCGCAGGACCAACGGCTTTACGTGCTTTCCGAGGCACGGTGTTTATTCACATACACGAAGACCCAGACCCGAAACAAATATCTGTAGATCATACAAATATTTGTTCCGTGCGGGAATCGAACCCGCGACACGTAGCTCAGCAGTCGATCACTCAACCACTGTGCCAACCGTGTCGTCATATAGATAAATGTCATATAGATAAATTATCAGTTTACCCGCTTTACTTTCGACAATCTTGTGGTAATCGACAATCTCTTCGACAATTTATTCTAACCATCGAACTGCTAGAAGTAAAATAAAGCTTTGTAATTTATGACCTCCGTGGTTCCGTCCAAAATTGGGCAGCATGCCTGCCCAATTTTATGAGACCAAAAGCCCTTGATGGGGAGAGAACCTGTATTAAATTTTTGTTTTATATATTATGTGCCTATTTGTAATTTTAATTACCTAAGTATCTGCTGCTAAAAATATTGATAATTTTTTGTGCGTAATTTTAACCTCCTTATACTTACCTACATATATTATATTTCCTAATGTTTGGATTGTATTTAGTTTATAGTTATATGGTAAGAGTACCACAATAACTACAGGAAACCTGCCAACGGGCCGCAGGGTATACCGTAACCTCATTTTATGAAACCCGAGTACACACCTGCCTCTTAACTTTGATGACGAAATCAATTTGCCACTAATTGATATTATTGTGAATATTAAACAAATTAATCCACTCAGTCGTAATTTAAATTCCCTGCAATTATAGTCGATGTTATTATCTCTGTAGTTATCATTGGACACGTTAATTTGAGACACAAGTCATAAACTTTAGACGAGCATTCATAACCGCTTGTCGAGAAAATTGACAACTCATACTGCCACCGCAAGTATAATATATCTTCTATGAACTGAGTACCATACCGTTTTCGTCAATGCAAAATAATTAATTGTGTTTTCCTAGCAGGACGATAGAGGCTAACAGTAGAATTGTTGGACACAAACAGTAAAGTTGAGGCGATTCTGACCAAGTTCCCATCTCGACCTTGAATCTGTGACATTTCTTAATCATATCGTAACAACTATGGGTACATTAACTTTACTGCAAAATATTTCAACTATAAAACATATAAAAAGTCCATTGCCTGTTTGAAATAATGTTTGTCTTATATTCTATGAGTGCTAAGCTCAGTGAACAGACCCACGATACGTGAGTCTTTTTATTATTTCCTAAAAGGACCCACTTAAAACATGATCATCATTCAGCCTGTTTTTACTACAACAGTATTATCAACCTGCTAAATATAACCTTGATAGATTTGTGAATATTCTATAAACAATTATAACATGCGATTTTAAGTCGGTATTAAATATACCGACTAACGAAAATCCAAATTCCATTCATGCAAAAAAATAGCATTGAAGGTAAAATATATAGTGAAGTGCAATGCACCATTATCACTTGATCTCAATAATAACATAAGTACAGTTGCGGGTGTGAAGCGAGCGGGCGGGGAGCGGCAGTTCATTCATCAAGCCTTCATAAGGCTCTAAACCTAATTCGACACAAGCAGCCTCGCAACATCCGCTCTTGCAAAACGTTATTTCATTCATAACTTTAGCGCGTGCCGTGTCTACACTGAGCACAAAACAATTCTGCTAATTAATAACTGGTTTTACAGCGTAGTATAAAAACGTACTTACATGTAATGTTAAATGTACTTAAATAATGATACAGTGCTATATTAATGATAGTTGTGGCGTTTTTGTAGATGATATTATACTTGTAAAATTGTTTTTTGTATTATACAATAAACAAATTGATGCTCTGTTTTCATATACTACATAAGCTTAAGTGTATTTTATTTCAATAATTCCAGCAGGGTCAATATTTTAAGTGTCCAAAAGCCGGTGAATTCGATCGATGATAAATAAAATTCATTTTACAAAAGGGTCATAAAATAATAATGTGCAAAATAAGGTTTTGTGGGTTTGGTATGACCACAGCCGATAGTGTTTGCCGCACCCACGCGACAGCGAGCGACGGAAAATAACATTTAAGTTGAGCCGATGACATCAGCGCTTGCGCCGCGCGCCGCGCCCGCTACCGCGCAGCTGCACTCTGCGCACGCGCACGCAATCACGATCATATAAAAATACAAGCTTATTCCAGTAAAAGATGATAATAATAAACTATATTACGGAAATGATGATGGGTAAACGGAATTGTTAATTTTCACAATTTACTTTACATAGGTAGGTACCATTCTTTTTTGTTTTTATGCATTTTGTTGGCACTCCTCTTTTTCTTTAGGAAGTGACCAAGAAACCTAGCGGTAACAATACTAGATTAATTTGTGCCATACAATTTATTGTTTCAAAAATGATAACAAGTTAAAGTTGCGGTTTTATTACCGGTATTGAACGTGAGCCTCCCGAGGTGATAGGCAATCGATTCATTGTCATAATATCAGCTGCTTCTATATACTTATAGGTAGGTCCTTAGAATCATAAAATTCATAGACTGCACTCGGCGTCCGAATAGGATCAGTGTCAAAAGCCTTCAATGTAAATGAAAACTAATCAGTTACTTCCTTAAAATTTATTAACGTCACTAATAATAAATTAAAACATAATGAAGGGACTGAACGTTCGTCGGCCATAGACAAAACGGCTCGCTCGATCCGGGGTAAGACAATCTGTGCGATGAAAGCAGTCTCGCTCTTCCTAAATCAACGTCAAATTACCACCTTTTAATCTTTTGTAAGCGATTCGGTTACACACACGTGTTCTCAACTCGACTAAATAGTCGCAGCGACTGAAATACTGACAGACATTGCCGTATAAATCTGACGTTTGAGAAATTTTACACGTCTTTGTTACAAATAAATGTCTGTCGGCGAGCAGCTATATTATTTTACTATTAGCTCGTGAATGGAGCGCGATGTCGTAAATGACCCATTCTTTGTGGTAAGTTTCGGGTTTAAATTTATTATAGCACTATGTTTGAAATAGTCATTTAAGATGGAATCGGTGTAAAATTGGGTAATTTTACTCTTTGTACACTAAAGTATTATGTAATAAGAATCGGGCGATGTCGCTAAGAGATCATCGACACTTAAGGCTTTATAGACAATAAAGCAGACAAGTGTAATGGGATCTCACGTGCCAGCCGGCCTATAAGACGGGTCGGAGGGCATTCCGTTAGGACTCATTGTGAAAGGGACTCTGCTCTGAACGATCCCGCTGTTGTAAAGAATAGTATGCACATAAGGAAGTAAAACCATGATGGTACGGAAAACGAAACCTCCTGCTCTTCATACTCTTGATTGGTTGAACAATGGTGTTACTGGAGCTAAGGACCATTATTATTGTGGAAAAGATTTACGATGCTTTGCAATAATGGTAAAGATATTAAAATATCTCTCAGATATTTGGACGGAGAGTAAGTACTATAGGGACCGAGAATAAAACCGCTGTTAAAATATTGAACACTGTATTGATTGCGTACCTACAGCTTTAAAATAACCTTGATCACTAAGGTTATTTTCAAGTTCTTCTTACTCCGACAGTAATGAGTATAACATTTGAATTTGTTTTTTTGATGCTTTTTATTAGGAACTTAATTTAGCACTACTCAGCCCTCATAGAAATGTAGGCAATATCAACAGTCGTATATATATATGTATGTATATACCTATGAGCTTCATTCTACACCCCAGAAAACATCCCAAATTTTTTAATGTTTTGTTATCTCTATACGGTTTTCAATTTCTATCTCTATTCCGCGGTAGTAAACAAGGACAGAAAGTGGATTTACTAGACTTTAAAAATTTTGGAGCTTGACTCTATCTCCTTATTCTCGTTCAAATTTCAATGTAAAAATATTTGAACTTTGCAATCTTACCTTAAGCTTAACGAAATTATAAATTCAATTTCCATTAACTTGACTACATCCACTCAAGTTACTTGAAATTGAATTGTAATTCGGTTAAGCCGACTGATAGTAATTTCGAATGATAGGCTTTACAAGTTCACAGACGTAGATAGCCGGTGAAGATAATTGTCTTGAGTTAATGTTGGCTAAACAAAGTGCGTATGTTATATGAATGACGGGCGTGCGCTTGCGCCTCGGGCGAGGTGCAATAGGAACTCGTATGGGAAACCTTCGGACATGTGGTATAAATGCTTTTTCTATGGTGCGCACTGCTATGCTTAAAATATATTCCTACATATTTTTCTAGAAAAATTGGCGCTCAACGAAAATTATCGCTGATGTACGAATAAGGATAATTTGGGTCAAGATTTTTGATTTTCTGTTAACGTATTCAAGAAAATATAATTCAGAATGCATAAATAATGATCATAAAACATCATCACCGGTACGTCCCCATTAAGTGTATGGGACCTAAAAATAAATACATGACATGGTCGAGGGCCAGCCCTCAGTTGATATGGTCCAACACAATGGCCTGCACACACGTGCAGCGATCCATTACATGGGATAAGTGCGGCTAATTCCCACTCTTGAAGGCTGCGTTCACGCGTTAGAATAACGATCGCAGGGTGTACAAATAGGTATAAACTATAAAAAAGATTAAATTTCTGTATTTTGCTATAAGTGATTGTTTTATGTAAAAAGATTTTATTTGTATTTCCAGTCTGATTGCAAGGTAGACCAAAATGTTAATAAGAAAAAACAAAAAAAAAAAACTTCAGCAATTAAAGTATTGATTATTCTAAAAAATAGACTTGGTTTGATTCCAATTGCGATAGACCAAATAACATTTGATAAATTTTAGTACGAAACTTGGCCAATTTAATTATTTAGTGGCATTTGTTTCATTGTAAATCTCTCAAGTGGCCGGTAATGTTCGCGTACAATCACTTGCTCTATGTATGAGGTGCTTATTCATTTGTGCGTCGCAGTCGGCTCGTTAGCAATTGGACATGCCCGTTGCACGAAATATTTCAGCGATTGAAGCGGCGGTAAATTGCGCACTACAATAGCACGCGTCTGCGGTATGCGCCCGCGCCGCTACGAGACCCTATTTACTACAAGAGTTTTACGATTCACTCGTTATCTTTAAATTATGTTTACTGGTTTAGAACGAAATTATACACCTTCAACTCTATGACACTGTTGGCACTAGTATTCTCTACACATAAGTTACTCGTCCAGTAATTGTTTCTGTACCGTATTCGAAAGCAATAAATAACCAACCTTTGACAGTATACAGTATTACTTTACGAAGTGGAAAACGACATAAAGTGACAGCGATTCCCATAGGCCGTACCGCTCGGCGCTCGTATTAATTACAGCGCAGTGATCCGAGCGGAGCGACGTCGCACGCGCATCCATCACACGCGTCAGATAGCGCGTTATGAACGACGCACAGATTTGTACTCGTAATTTGTACCACTGTCATCACATTTCAAAGACAAATATAAAGGATTGAGGACCGGAATGACAAGTGTCAACGGGCTCATTCGGTTGGTATTTTAAGAGAGGTTTTTATTTAACACGAGCAACAAGAGGTGGATTGATCGAGACAGGTTTCAAGTGCCGTTCGATGGCCAGGTAACGTCGCGGTCGTCTCGACGCGAGTCCTTTAGTGTCTCGCCCAGCGTTCCGAGAAATGTCCTTACCTAACTCTTCACATTTTACCAATAACAATCACCGGGCTCTGCTTAAGTTTCTGTCTCTCACGGTTTATTATTTTATTACTAACTTTTGTTTAGTTTACAACATACCTATACGCATTTTCAGCTGCAGGTTAAATATAATTAAAAAAAGGAAAAAGTTATCCATGAAACTATCATTAGCATTTGCTTTCGTACGGCAGTTTAGTAATATTGGTGTAAATAACAAACCAAATGATAATATTCTTGAATAAAAATGTTAAGTGGAACTGTAGTTTGGGAAGCAAAACCTTGAAGAGATCTGCGGTGATATTAAATATTTGATATTTCGTTTAATTTGCGGCAAAGGCTACAATTTTGCACCCAAAACGTGCATCGTGTGTTGAATATTAATTGACCGGGTATCGGGCCTGTCGTCAGTTTACAATTACACGCACTGATGGTATCGGATGCGCCAACGCCGGCGGCAGTGCGCTTGCGTCAAAATTTAATTACCCGCGAATTCGCCACTCACACAAGATCTTCGAGATCCGTATCAGTTCGGCCGCGACTTCACAACATCCGCTCACATTAACACGACGGCGCTGACGGACTGTGTGTCGAAGTGCCAATCATTATTGATTGGCATTCCGGTTGTTTGTTTAAGCTTTTGTACTCCTAATTCACTATTATGATTACGTGGACTAGTTTATTTTATTTTTAGTATGACTATCACATAAACCATTATACGTGACGTCAGGAGTGTTATAGGATTTTTCTATTATTTTTAAAATCGCTGATAAGCTATAAAGGCTAATTAAAATAACCTATACTGTACACTTCACTCGCCTAAGGGGAGGTGTTTCGGTACAGATAAACGTTCTTAGAATATAATTAGCGGTCAGTCGGTCTTTCTATATATTAAAGATTATCAACAATCGGCGTGAATTAGTGGTAACTAATAGAACATTCATCGTTCATTTGGGACCTATCATCCCAGTGTTTTGCCAAGTCATCGAATATTAATTAAGAACTGTGAGCACTCGCAATCTCGACCTCGCTGGCTGTGTCGCCTCGTACATATTTATCACAAACATTGTTCAGTACTATGCTAGCTTCACTTGCATTATGTTATTTATGAGTTTTGATAGTCGTACTTGTTTTGCCACCTTCGAGCTTCGTGGCGAGATATCGAGATAGAAGTAAGTCGTCACGGGTGTGGCTGTAGTGCACTAGTCATTGTAAATTCGTAGAAGAAAGTATTGTGATTTTTTATCCTATCTGTTCTCTAATGATAGCTTAATTGACGGTCGATGATTCATTTTGACGGCATGGTCTGCCGTGATTTGTTAGTTGTCGATGTTTGAGTTTTTAATTACACGTAACTAAATATGTGTTATTAGAGAGGCGGGGTGCAATGTTTTCGTCACGGCTATCTCTCAACGAATGTGATGCGTGCGCTCTTGTTCATTTTGGACAGGCGTATTTAGCTGTTGAAATGGACTCACTATTATGATAAGATATTACGTAAGACATCCAAACAAAAGATATGAGAATCCATTTTGAAACATATTATCCTTAAACATGGCCATTGATTTACAGCGCATTACAATTTACAGATATGAAAGCTCAACAAAACAACGAAAATTAATCTCAGTGTCGAATAAATATAAAATTAACTGTTGACAATACGAAGGCTCATCAATCTTTGAATATGTTCTGATATGAATAACGTATTCATAACCTACTTGGCCCGGAGTAAGTATGTCCCAACAAATTGACGTGTCATCTTTCTTTGCTATATTCACTTTTCTTCTGATTCTTAGGAAATAAATACGGTAATTGTCATACGAACACACAGTGAGTACCAGTTCATTTTCAAAATTTATATTACAAGTTTCAAGTTAAAACGTTTCACATTACAGAAAATATTACAGATTGCTACATTTTTAGATTCTTTGTAGAAAAGTTCAAGTATGGTCTACGATAAAGTTCAAATGTTAAAGTAATCTGTACACAGTACGGATAGTCCTCGTAGAGTCGACGCGCAGGCGCGCCCTGCTGCGCAGTGACATGTCAGCGGTCGTCCAGCCCTCAGCTAAGACAAAAGACAAATTAATTTTGTACACAAGGCATTTAATTTGAATGTGAATAGCATGAAGTGCGACGAATGGCCGCGGAGAACAATGGCCGGCGCCGACGGTCCCGCCTTTTTGTTTTACACTCAATGAAAGTAAAAAGTATAAAATCTAAACGTTCAACAGACAATTCCGTATTATGATATGGACACAGTAATGGAGGCCTGGCGAGGCGCCTAATAGCTTATAATATTAAATGTACGTGATGGACCAGAGCGAAGTGCATCTCTACGATCGGCCTCACGGGTCAATGTGGCCGGAAATAATCGTTAAGTGTAAAATTTTTGATCACAATGCGATGAATTATCCCAGAATGGTGGCGGCTCAAATTGCTTACACACAATTCGACGTTCCTTAGCATAAAAGGAGGTATCTTAGTATTGTCTTTTTATGTTATTACTTTTTTTTATCTCTATTCCAACTGCTCTATATTCAAAGTCGTCGCGGGTGGACGTAACTGATGCTGGAGGCTTACATTCTAAATGTTATGGGTTCTTGATCCATACATTGTAGTCTAATAAAATAGAACTGTAGTTAATGTATTGACGTTTCGTTAGATTGAAAGCACGTTTTGATTTAAACCGTTTTGTCCGCAACAAATCTTGACTGATGGAAATAAGTCAGCTTGGGGCGACGGATGTTACACACCTAACGACGCGACCGCGTGTTTACTTTATATCATTAGTCCATCAATCAAGCTCTGTTGAATCGTAACTGTTAGTTAAACACTAACAATCATTGGATCCGTGGCTCGGCCGCCCATCAATCAGCGACTGTTGACGCGGTGCCTTCGGGTGTCGCGGCGGCTGCGTCCGCGCCTCTGACCGCTGCCCGCCGCTCTTCAACGCCCTCTAATGACAGCCCTCGCGCCGACCCGACACATCCAATTCACATGTTAAATGGAATTCCCTTTGCGCCTCAAAATTACGAACGTCCGTGTTATTAAAGTGTTTGTTTCTTAGATGTTTTTTGTTTAGATGTTTTATCCAATTAGTGCTACCGTGTCGAAAGGATAATGTTGTGATGAACGTATAAAACGTTTAGCGCGTTAAAAGCGGAGCCTTGTCGGCGGCGATAACAAAGTACCAACGAGGACATTGGACGCTTGCCTATTCCATAAACATTTGTGTAAGCTTACAATAAAATGTCACCTTTTATTCTAATATTATTGTAATGTAACATACATTACTTGTTATTTATTGAATCTAAATGATTGTATGTAGTCGTAACGATGGCGATGGCATCAGTTTTACAGATTTATATTTATTTGCTGACGTTATGTTCAAAAGATCATTTGTACTATTATTGAGATGCGCCGTGACTCGCATAATGAGAGAATTGATCGGATAGAGGAACTGTCACGATGACAATTGATCAATGTTTACAATCAAGCATGAAGGGCATAATGCTTAGCTACTTATCTTGTATATATACTTATATAGGACTACGTATAGTTTAGCTAGCATAGCAAGGGCGGATCCAGCTTTCAAATCAGGGGTCACATAGTTAAAGTCTAGTCAGGACAGACATTCGATTACAATAATAAATCTAATTAAAATGAAATATTATTTTTCATACAAAGTATTTATTTTTTTAAATTTATCAATGCGATTAGAAAAATTATCAGTGGTCGACGTAGCCCCAGACCAGGGGGGGGGGGGGGATCATGACCCCAATGACCCCCCTGGATCCGCCCTTGTAGCATAGATTAATTTTAAGTGCGAATCCAATTTCATATTATCATAAATTCTTCTAGTTTTATCTCACTATAATTTCGAAAACGATGTTATAAAAGTTTATTAGATATAAATACTTATAATAAGATGGGTGGCTGCACGATACATAGAAAAGATAAATGCTATTCAAAAAAAAAACATTTTTCATATTTGATTTTGTATTCATACATGCATAGACCATCACGCCTGTTTTCGTTGAAAGGTTTGGCAGAAGTGAAAACCTGTCATACTCACTCTCATTTCATAACCCATAACCTTGTTCAGCAGCAGTTCTTGTGACCACTAGACGAATAAGGCACTTAGTCAGTTTGTATTCATAGTATATGAAACTAAAAAGCGTATTTTAATGTTTTTTTGTTACATGAGATATTCAACCGTGGAAAATGGTTGTTTTTTGATAGGATTTCATAAATATTGAAATCATTCTTATGATATTGTCTTCTACACAGTTTGAATTGCATATTTCTATAACATAACATAGCATCACGCCTGTTTTCTCCGAAGGGTTAGGCCCATATTTCGCCGATACCATTATTGTGTTCCATGTAATAGGGAGCCTATTGCCATCTAACGGGCACAGTTCCAGGCTCCGTGCTGCTACTGAGAATTTTCATACAAAAAAACCCTTTCCGCAACACGGGAATCGAACCCAGGACCTCACACTCAACAGTCGCGCTTGTACCACTAGACCAATGAGGCAGTTAATATTCATTTCCATATTTATATAAAGAAATATATTCAACTGTGATCGAATTGACAAAGGCTTTTGATGTCATGTGATTACTACGGAAGGTAGATATATGTCAACTATAATGTAAAATTAGATCCTGAATGATTTAATTTTTAACAAATTGTATGCAATATGTAACGGTTACAAAAACCTAACTAATAGGGTTTGTTAAATATTTAAAAAAATAATTTAATATACCGTTACCGCAAGGTAAAGTGTTAGGGCCTTTACTATTCCTATTATATTCGCTTAGATGACATAATGCTCTATGTGAAGGAGACATCTTGATTTTATGATGTAATTACCACGATAATTTAGAGTCTACACCAAAACGTAACTTTTAAATCGAAGATGATAAATATAAGTTATCGAATTTGTTTTCACGTATCATAATAATAAATAACACGCCTATGAGAATCGGCGCTTCTAGTGCGGAGGCTGTCATCGATTTGGTTTAATTTAATTGACTCTACGTGCCGATGATAAATGCAAGCAGGGTTAAGCATATGCGCGGGGCTCATGAATAAATCGCCCCTCGGTGAGACGAGCTGATTTGCGATAAGCGTGTATTTATTGCGTTATTTGTGCGCGCCACCTGACGGAGACGGCGAGTAGCCGCCGCCGCGGGAGGCGCTCTATTGCCTTCCAAGGATCCGTCAGACTGAAGGAGTGACGAGATAGCGGAAGCGGGAACGAACTATCGCGTTACAACTCGCGAAACGATAGACACTGATCATGTACCACATTTTCTAAAGAACAAGACTACATCTAGTTGAGTTAATATGTATTCATCTATAAAAGAAGGAGAACGAGGAACTCCAGAGCGTTACAAGAAAACTGGGCTTGCGTTCACTGACCCATTTGATCTGCATGTCAACTACGGGCATGATCACCTTATTAGAGCTTTATCTTCAGCTAGCATTCACTCAGCAATCGGTCCGGTCGTTTATTTACATCGCTTGACCTGTGTAGGCACTTTAGACGTCGATCTTCGATTCTCGTCGGTATGGCCGATTCCTCACTCCGCGGCATCCCTCCCGGGAACAAGCGTGCGGAACGCGCCCCTCAACACATAAATCACAGCGGACATAACAGCATTAACTGTTGATGGATTTCGCCCATTCAATGCTCGGCGTTGATATCTGTACAAATTGCCTCCCTGCCTCTTTCATTGTCTTCGATACATACAAATTGAAAAAGGTCTAAATCGTTTTATAATACTTCAACTGTCTTCAAGTAAGAACATGCACGGTATGTGATTAATTATTAGATTTAATGAGTCAGTAAGTTTGGATGAAAGTACAAGATTATATATCAATGAAGCGTACAGAAGCAAATCTTGACTCAGTGACATTTAGAGCAGGCAACCTAATTATATTAAACGATATTCAGTTACGCAACGATGAGTGCCGCGATATATTCTCGTGTAGGCAGATATTAGAGGACAAGACGAGTAATTGGACTGCGCCGGAGCACGGCAGCGATCAATTATGTTTATGTGAATAGTAATTATTTTATTATGCAACTTGATTGAACGGATTTTATTATTAGGGCTGTATGTATATTTCTCATAATTAGATTACATTCTGTGCTATTTTCTTTGATTAAACGAAAAGACATGTTAAGTCGTAACGGTTAAATAAATGAACAGGTAAACGTTTAATATCTTCACGTTTCGTAAACGATTCCAATCGTAATCAACGTAAGTTAGTCAATACTGAACGCAAACAAGCATAAGTTACTGTGGATGTCGAAAATAAATTTATGTTCATGTAATGATATTCCGAAAGCGATACACACAGTACAAGTTGGTACGAACGCGTACAAAGTGAGCAACAGGCTAACGTCCCGCGCCCGTACGCGGCCGCAGGCGCCGATACACGTCGCAAACTAAAAATGTGTATAAATTATGAAGATTACATGAAAAAGAGAAATGTGTTACATTTAATTTTATTACATACGATAACTTATGGGCTAGGCACGGCACTCGCTTGAAAAACACGTTGCTCCGACTTTACACCTTTATAACAACGTAACATGTTTGCTACGAGCAAACAACTTTAGTCTCTCGTATCTCTAAATATAAACCTCAATTTATTCCTAAGCTAGCATTTTAATTAAGGCTTTTAGCCGATTCTGGTATTTCATAGTTACATACAGATCATTTGTGACATTAAAATATCAATTATTTATGGTGTTGAGATAGAAACAGCTTTTCGAGAAGAACTTATCCATTGGCTTATCTATGCAAAATTGTTAATATTATAAACGAGCTACGAGTCTACAAACCAGATATTATTACATATTATTATATAATAAAAGTGTCGTCATTTAGTAAATTAAAGTTTTATTTAATGCAGATAGTTTTGATGTTTAGCGTTTCATTATTGTAATTTGCTTTAAATTTATATTCACTTTTAGTGCTAGTATCTTTACTTAAGAACTATTCTTATGGTTATTATTGTATTTTTATAAAATTATGTAAATCTTAACTCTTTCAAGTGTAATAATTTTCTTTTCAAATCCTTAATGCGACTGAATTGTGTGATTGTTATCTTGATGGCCTTGTAAAGCACAAAACATGATAATAACTTGGTGCAAACATAATTTAATGTATATTTATTGGCTATTTACGCTCAAGTTTCTTTATTGCAGCGGTGTCTATTATCAACATTATAACTTACATATAGATACAGTGTTATCGGGGGGACATAAAACTGGTACAAACCTAAGACCCCGCAATCTGGTATTAATGCGATATGGTGACATTTGAGGACGTTTTCCGCATGATCCTGGATATGGTCCGAGGACATAAAAGGTTCTATTAATTTAGGTGTAGATATTTAGTCGGATATTGCGGACGCCTCAGTAGATGCTATCACAGTGATTTGTAGCAGGTAGACTAATCAAAATATTTGTTTATCAGTAAGTGTATCAACCGCGATTTTTATCGTGCTCATAATGTCCGCGCGTCGGTTGATAGCTTATCTCTGAAGCAGCGGCTTGTCCCTGAGCATAGCTTAGATATTCTTCGCAGCTTTATAGCTTTCTGTGAATTTATAAGGAGACGTTAGAGGATGACAAGTTTCGGCCTCTCTTGATGCTAAAAATTCCTTTTGTAATTTGTAATTTTACTTATGTAACATTATACATACACCAACTAAAAGTTGACTGTCCAGGTTTTAAACCGAAAAAAAGTCAAACAATTCCTTTCACGAAGTTAGAAGTACCAAAACAAAATGTAACACCAATTTTGTACACTTAGTATGCAATAAATCTTTGAATCTTTAAATAAAAGTTAATCCTTCAATAGCAATCAAGGAAGACAACTTGCTCAACGTTAGAATGTCACAACAATAAACAGCGAAGTCAAACGCGAGATAAGGTGATCATGGGAGAACAAAAAATATTTGTCCGAGTCTGCTAATGTGTAACTAAGGCCGTGAGTGACACGGAAACTCTCTTCACATACGCCTGACCTCCAACAAAGGAGTTCTGTTTGTCTTGTGTCGCTACTAAAATATTGAACGAGCACCGAGTGCGTGCTTGCCTCTGTGACGATGCTTGTCAATGGTGAGTCGGTGCTCCAGTGTAAGCGAGATTTTAAGGCTAGCATCGCGGATGCGTATTTAAAAAAAATTGTGAACGAAAGCAGGAATGCATAGAAACGTCGTGAATAACTAAGCCCATTTTACTGGTGTTGCAAGTACTTGTATTAGTTCTGAATCTTTTATATTAGGTATATAGCATAACATAGCATCACGCCTGTATTCGCCGCAGGACAGAGGCGTATCTACTATCCTACACCCACATAACCGATGCAGTTATTGAGTCCCATGTAATAGGGGGCGAACCTATTGCGATCTACCGGGTACAGTTCCAGACTCTGTGCTGCTCTTGAGAATAGCACACAGAAAAGTCCAATAACACTTTCCCCGACCCGGGAATCGAACCCAGGACCTCATGCTCAGTAGCCGCACTTGCAACCATTAGACCAATGAGTCAGTTTATATTATATGATTTGCAATAACATGTAGCTATGTTTAAAGAGATTTAAACATTTTCAATTTCTGTTAACATTCTGTAATAGCATACATACTTTTTACTTTAACTTCGTTATTACTCATAGAATTCTGTGAAAACGCGGGAACGATTTTACAAATGAGAAAAGTACTTCGCATAATGTTCTATATTTTTAAAGCTTCCCCATGTCTGTGCACAAGCCTATTGAAGAGAGTCTCACGCGCATATTTGTTCTCGCGACAACCGATGGTACGGTTCACTGGTGCGCAGTGTCCGGTAGAGTTCACTACATGGTCGATGCGAAATGCGCAGCCTGCGACCTGTTTCTGTTTAGTTTGACATTTAAACTAACACTTTCGGAAGTGTGAGCGATAATATGAACAAATATCCTTGAACACGATAGATGCGAAGATAATTTATAGAAGTGACCGTTGAAGCCATTAAACCAAATAGGAACATAGCTTCAAATAGTGATGTTCGGCCTCATTTGGTTAGACTTGAAATGGAAACAAAAAAAATAGGAGAAAAGGCTTATATTATTATGATGAGTTACGTCATGCTCCTCTGTAATTGGCGATGTCGACCCAAACTAGTTTTAAATATGACTCGCAAAGATTTTGTTTTTGATGGCTCGGTCACGTTAGTTAAGTCGATACTTACGTGATATGTCGATCATCCAAATAGAATTCATACCTACATTATAGTACCTACTTGTTAAGTTTAATAGGTATACAATTTCTTGATAAACTATTCAATTTCCTCGTCACAATACATCACAATAGATTATTTATGAACTTATAATATCATGTTAAAAAAAGGAGTTCACGCAAATTCATTGGCAGACGCTCTATGGGTATAATTCTTACGAAATAGACCACTGCGGTCAGACCAGCAATCAGACTAAAAAGAACGAATATAATTCTAAAGCATAATATATTCCCGGCTCGGCATAGATAAACGTAACGAAGTCATGCACGGTCGTGTTTTGTTCAATATTGGACGATTTTGTCTCAATAATTCCAGCACAGGCCGGTGTCACGCGAACATTCGCCAGGACCAATTAGTTGGCGCCTTGCTCCGAACAGTGCACAATAAATCAATAATTAAACAGTTCATCTACTGGCAAATGCTGATTTATTTGCTCCTTCTGGCCACGCTCGCGTCTGTCGCGCGACTTATTATTGCATAGGTACCTATTGCTGATTGCGATGTAAAATAAACTACATACAGTTGCGTTACATGTATGATTGTGATTATAGTTTCATATACAAATGATCTATGGTGAGGCAGACTGAGAATTCTATGATGATAAAATATGCTGTAATCTAACCTATGTATTCGTATTCGTCGCCGGTGATGGAAGCTATCGATTTCCATTTCGTTTTCATCAAATAAATAGATTATCCAAAGTATTGGGCTTAGTTACTTTCAAAACAACTAAAATTTTAGCGATTCGAAATTGTATACGAATTGTTGAATCCTTAATGAGACCTGAATATAATCTAGACAGATAGTTGGAAACTTTACGTTTACTTAACCTTTGATATTTCAATATTTTTATTGATTTTATCTGTCACTACACGTAAGCTTCACCGAACCCCACGTTTTATGCGGTCTCATGGTCAAGAGCGACTACCACACAACAACCGTTTCGGTCAATAAAGTTTAAGCACCGGAGATACAAGGTATGGTGAGTGAAAACTGAAGTCACACGGCATACTAACACGGATTAATAACCGTCTCTATCATATTAGTACAATCCCGCAATCAGCAAAGGAACTCGCTAATACGTTGAGCATAGCCAGTGTTTGAGTAACATTTCTTTGTTAATTTCTCTCTAAGCGGCACAAAGTGAAAGATTAAGTGTGGTTTACTTTGTACATTAACAAGTGTGTCCGATCTGAACAGGGCTGAGTTTTCACACACGCAGTGCCCTCTTGTTTGTACAGGGCATTAGTGGCGTAGCGTAACTGTCGCGGATGACGACAACGCCGCGCCGGTAATGAAGCCTACCTGCGCATACTCCATGACCCGTACATACAAACAAATACCACGTATGTAGATACAAGATATACGTTCAAGTGGAAGCTTTTTGTTGTAAACTTGAAGATAATAAATAACACCTGGCATGCGTCACTGACTAGCAATCATTACTGAGAACCCTCGACACCGTGTGTATCTTGAACATTTCAAATTAAAGTAAATTAAAGACATCGGACAACTATCTTACGCGACGTCGTGTAGTGGCGTCTGCGTCAGGCTCGGGTCTGGCGACTCGGATGGCGACAGCACTCCGTCACCACGAGGGCTCTTCGCGGGGCCACCGAGTGTTTTTATACACACACAGCGCGGACGTGTTAATTCGTAGACACTTGGTTTTTTTACCGCGGTGATCGACGACTGTGGGAACGTTTTCGGGTGCCTTCGTTAGAAGTACCTACTCCACGCCGTAACGAGCAAACAGTCGGAATAACTCCGAGTATCGCTCCTGCGTTAAGTGGCCCTACGCTGTTGGAATTTATGACATTTCACGTGTAGGTAATAGGCGATCAAGTTCAAGCTAACGTCTATAGATGCGTAGACGCAGTTATAAAAATCATTTTGGTATCCAATTTGAGTGTTATTGTCTGTGAGACGAGAAAGTTGTCGATGGCGCCGACACCAATAAAACGTGCGGCAGTAGTGCGCACGCGTGGTCGGCTTAGCGGCGTTCTGCACGCCGATAACTCACACAGATTCTCAAGCCACTCAGATGCGGCTATCGTTTTTAATGCTGATATCAGTGCGAGAAATGCATCGCTCGAGATGATATCAGCCTGCGTGGATCATACATTACGCTGACAGGATAACAATAAAGCTGGTTACCTGTTAGCGCCGAAGCCTGTAGAGTACGTGCAGACAAATGGAAGGCAAGTCGATCTTTGACCTAAACTCGTCGTTTCACCTGCGCCTTTGAATTGTCCGTCAGTTTTATTTCCATGTAGTCGTAGTTACTTGCAAAACGATTGTTATCTGTTTTCCCTATTTACTCCTTTCAAGTTGCAAAAATTGAAAAAGAGATCACACTTACTGATAATGCAATAGATTTTTAAAGATTGTTTACCGCCTTATAATTTTCTAAATAACAGTACCGTACATCAGATGCAATATTTCGTCGAAATAGGCTAGTTGACTGCATCAAAAATAAATTCGTTGTTCGGTAAATAGTTTTCAGTGGCGTGCGGTTCATAAAGACAAAAAGACACTGTCTACCCTACATAACTCAGAGAAATATTTATTATAAGATATTTGAAGTGGCGAATCACATACATCATTATTTAATCGACAAGATTACGAACCAAAACCAACATTCGGTAGGTATTTTTGTCAAGTAAGCTTTTAAAATTTTCCGCCTACCCTGTCTAAAAACTCTCTGCACGCCGCTGATAGTTTTCCTTCTAAAAACTCAGTAAAACTTTATCTCTTGCTTATATTTGGTGTTTTCTATTTTTTATTTATCAAAATGATACAATTAGTATGTCAACTTCAATAAAATACTATGCCTTGCTATTCCAAACATTTTCAGAACAAAATGTCGTTTTTGACAGTTCATAAAAAGTAACTCAAATGACTAGTAGTCATCTACTGGATTACTTAACACAGCAAAAATTGTATGAAAAGCGAAAACAGTGAGTTCGTGTTTTCGATTGAAGTTTACTCAATGCACGTTTTCATATGTTTCTGGCTATCGACGGTTGAGGTTAGAAAACAAAAAGGGGATAGCTTTTTTCCCATGGGCAAATTGAATATGCATTTTAGCAGTAATGAGTAATCATGATATAAATGATTACTCATTACTATATATAATATTTTAAAAATCACGCAATTCAACAGACCTGCTGTTCCCTATGTGGAAACAAGCAACGAGATGTGGATTCATATAATGTGTTGTTAGCATGCACAATGACATTGGTGATCAACCTCTTCACGAAGCCTCATATAGTGCCCCTTTAATGACACTGGTGGGGAGCCTACCCTATACCGATAACCCCACAGCCATATTGTATCTTGTTAACAATAATTAAAAATAGGATCAGATGACTATAAATGTAATGTCATAGACGGTCGTCGTCAAGTATGCCTTGAAACAAAACATTAATCTAGTTCAGTAATGGTTGCTTACCTTTACCTAATTCTGAAACAAATCATATCGAGCGAGCAAACCCTTGCTAGTTGACAGGTTGTTGACGAGACTCACTTTGTCTTACAGTTACTAATATCCGTTCATGAATACATTACAATAGACAAATTGAATTCTCAAATAGATTTACATAAATAGTGTGCAATAGCAGTGCTATTATAATGCTATAACGCGTTGTAAGACAATGGCTGCACAGGGCCGTCCCACCTCCCACGTGGGACGCTGGTAGACGCGGTTCGTACGGTGCGCGGGCGCATGCTAATCGCCTCTAATCACGGCTCGATCGAGAGCTGATTCATCTCGGCCTTACGATCCTTTATTCTGTTTATTTACCAATCAGTGTAGTTAATACCCGCCGCGACCATAAAAGGCGATATATTTGTCTAGTGTCGCTCTCAATTAGTAGGTGGCGGCGAATCGACGCCATATGTGGTCGCAGTTAGCGTCGACTTTTAAAGAATATTTTTTGTTAATGTGAAACGTAAATGAAAGAAATCATTAATGTTTGCCCCTTCAATTTCCGAAAACTGCCTTTTATGGTGGGTAGTTCGGTTTAGTCGCTCGGACAGATAAGCTACCGAAATCCACTGTCGATTGTAAGTTTGCATTTTGAGACTTAAGTGTTCTGGATATAGGTACCTATCTATATCTGACTGAATGATCTCATTGCTGTATACATGGACCACCTAATAAGGAATCGCGTGAGACACATACCGTCATTATCACCGAGCTTACCAAATTGATTGAAGATCGCATTGTACGACTATTCTAGCTTAGGAGGATGTAGAGCCTAGCCTCTTGATGGAATCCCTTAGTAGCCTTTGTGACTCTGTTGGGAACTGAGGAGATAGTGTACTCTTTGTTAGAAACCACATTGGAAAGCATCTTCCAACATAAATATTCTATTCATCGCCAGTAACTATACAAGAATTTGTAAATGTAGGCTCAACTTTTGGTTAGCTTTTACCGCTGTATTGCTAATAAGCATATCGACATACATATGTATATGTAGCGACTACTACTCGAAACATGGCAAAAAGTAAAGTGCCATCTATCGGAGTGAAGTGATAATAGCAAGCCCTGTATCGCACTATGGTAGTGTACAACGATTTTAACACATAATATACCTACGAATGTCCGACATCAACCGTTGCCTGGTCGGAGGATCGTCCCTTTCAATGGACACCATACCTCATTCTCCCAAAAATCAATTCATATTTCTTTTATCAGGATATGACGGGCTTCCTGTCTTCCAAAGCCAAAGCAAATAGCTATCTTCTTCTGTTGAGTCGACACGAATGTTTCATTGGATTCGCTCATTCCGTGGTGGAAAGATTGGCCCATCAGCAATGAATTTGTCTGATATAATGATGTAGTTCATCAATATCATTGCAGCGAATAATTTCGTCATTCAATTTGTTTTTATGTAACCTAATCTCTGTTTGTTTCTTACTGCTAATTTGCTAGATTGTCTCTCTTGAAAATCCCTAAACAAACTTCGGACTCAGATTAGCCAAAGGAAGGAAAACCTAGGGATTATTAGACTTCAACTTGATGTAGGACTGCGGTGCGGTCCCGCAAACGATGATGCACTTAATATCATACCATTGCGGTGTGCATGTCCCTATACCTGCACACCGGTAGAACTAATGGATGCCACTGAGAGGTGTTGTAGCTGACTTCTCGATTGGCACTGTCTGGATTACCATCAACTAGCTAAGAAGAAGAGTTGCTAGATGCAATGCAATTTGCTGAGTTTTCCGACTCGACTTCTTGATCAATTGAAACTTTAGGAGTAAGCAGAGCACGTTCATTGTATCGATTTTCAGGATAACATAAAACTTAATTACTTGTGTGTTTTCTTATTTAGTATTTGTCTATATTTAAATTATGTAGGGCTAATATTAAATTAACTACACCGTAATCTGCAGTATTCTGATACGTAGAAAGCCAACGCTGAAAGTGAATATTAATTGCGCCGACTCTTAATGTTATAATGGCGCCAGGCGTTATTCAATTTCGTGTTGATTGCGAAAATGTGCTCATGCGCAGGTGCGGGCGAGGGTGGGGGAGAGGCGGGGAGGTGGCGCCCGGTGGCAGGTCCGCCCAACTCTTTGTTTACGTAACGCCCCCGCTGATTACACGAACTGTTGTTCGTGTAATAAGTAAGATGACTTTTAAAATGAACATTTGATTCTCATTTTTATTCGAGGTACTTCCAAGTTCTAGCCAAATGTCCCTAAGTGTCCAGAATCATATCCAGTACAAATGCTAAGCTACAGCTATCTTTTAATAGGATAGATCTCCAAATTAAAAGAACACCTATAATTTTGGTGAACGATTACAAGGACAGGATGCTTTATTATTTTGGAAATACGAGTTAAGATTTCACAGTTTAACCAACACACAGACAGAGCCTTAACGTGAAATTTGTGTAACCTATATTCATAATCGGCCATTACCGTGCACAATGTACGAGTGATGGGTTCATCCACGATGGAGCCAGTGTGGGCGCTGGCCATATATCAACAACACACGGCCGACACACGGATTGATTTCATGTTGTTGCGTCATTCGATACTACGGAATACAGTAGCCACTTTATTGTATTGGTGCCTGTGCGGTTGCGCAATATCTACCTATAGGTAAATAATAAAAGATATTGAATATTGTAGAAAAAAAGGAGACAGATTGCTTCTTGAGTTTTGATGAAGTTTTATAGGAAAAGTGAAGAAAATAAGGGCATGGTTGTCATTTCCTCAGCATGCACCATAGAAAATTTTGGTAACGTCACGATACTAGTAAAATTACTTTAAATATCAAGTTACAAAAACAATATAATTAAAGGTCCTCCTATTACCAATAAATGATGGATGAAGATTACTCTCAACCACATAGGTACATAGCTGATCCGGTTTATGACCATTAGCTGATCGCTGCTATTAACCAGAGATATTTACTGATTGTTCTCTGGACGCATCCTGCTGCGTTCGATATCAGCTGTGCTATGCCTCTGTAGTTCCGTGTTTCCGCAGTATCGCACCATAGAGTAAAGAGCATAGGTAGAGAAACGACTGGCGCCGCTAGGTCCCGTTACCCGCCCACGAACCGCGATGAGCTTCGTCGAACCTACTCGACGCTTCAGTTCTGCTATACAAATTATTACTTGTTTGTTTTAGTAATATTAAAAGCTTCTGTCAAAAGGGCTATGAATTGTAAAGGCTTGATTGAAACGGCAAGAGATGGTGGTCGATTGAACGCAAGGCTGGTGAAGTTAGAATATCCAAACTTCCATCTTCCCATTCACTGATATCAATGAATGGGCTTCTTTTTGTGAAGGTTCTCTTATTTTTTTTGTTAAACCGTAGCATTTCTCGTAGTTATGCCTATCTTTAAAGGTGTGCTTATAGCTACGCTAACACCACTCACCAGATAATATAGGTTATCAATCAATTAAGTCACCTTAAGCTACATACATATATCTCTTGGCTATATCTCCGTGTGTTGTTGTAGATAATAATGTTCTAATATAACTCAAATGTCTTCTGGGTTATTGAGAACATGTATCGGTCAAACACATATTTCGATAACGAAATCAATTACGATTGGATACTGCGATTAAGTCCACACTGTCCACTGTCAGTATAGTTTGCATAAATACATAATAAAACTGGTATAAATAAATTTTATATCGAATTTAACCTACTAATAAGATGGAATTGGAAAAATTGGGATGGTTGCTAGCTTTCATAGTTGGCGCCGGCGCGACCGCTCGAATGGCCGCCACACGCATATCTTGTAGCGTCCGATACATAGTGACAGGCGACACAATGGCTCTACACATTTACATAATTAGATATGTCCATGTTGCGATGCATTTCTTGCCATCAACATTTTAAATAATCGGATATTTGACCGCTTTCAATTTCGATACATTTGCCTGTTAATGAGTAAACTTTTTTAGGTACATTACCGTAATTCCTCCAATTCAACACGCTTCGATAATGGGCATATGTATTTATCCTATTACCACTTGCATAATAAGACGCTAAATCATCACCAACATTTCAGTAATCCGGGATGAGGCCAAAAATTGCGCAAAACACATTGTATTAATTTCAATCCGCCAACACGAGGTGGCAACCTTGTTTTGTTTATAGTGAGTCAGTGTTTATGAAAGTGACGATTATTTATTAGCAGCGATTCTTCTCGGTTACAACATCGGCGACGCTGCGTCGACTCTACAAGACCCTTAGCGCCGGAAATGACTCGTGCCTTGATCATCGAAGCCTCGAAGGCCCTTGACTCGAGCACGCGATCTCTATTGAGCTTTAACTATCTGTGTATCTATTGTCTTGACTGTTTATTTAAGCAGCATATTAATTGGCTGGTTTGTTTATTATTATTGAAAATATTTGATACGTTCGCAAAGCTCGCAGAGTTTTTTTGTAACTGTTGTAAAACTTGTCTTTATCAGCAAAAATAAATGAAATTTACTTTAAGCCGAGATATTTAAATAAAGAAACACAAACCTAACCAAAATAAAAAAGGACACCATACTAGCGAAAAATGTTTCTGCTTTTAGACTTATGCAGTAAGTGAAAACTTAAAAGGGTATCACCAACAATAGAACTAGTAGGACCTTACACGTACGGAATCGACTATTGAAACTGGTGGATACTGAATCCACATAAATCATGCTAACAAGGCGCTTGTGGTACGACGCTGCTCCTTTGTGGAGGATGAGCACAATGCGTGCCTCGCAATATCGCTCCTAATGACGGTGCCTAACGAACTATTAAAGAAGCTTAAGGCAGGGTTGATGGTAATAATTCAATTGACATCAGATTTGCAGTTTCTGTTATGCTGATTTCAGTACCTACCTAGCTTTTAATGAAATTTAAGTTTGGTTAAATAAATAAATTGGACTATGTTTGACAATTAGGCAATGTATGGGTGGGTGCATCGCGGACATCAAACTCGTGTAACATAACCACATCACTTGTGACAGTGAGTAGAAAGAAGTATAACTAAAAATAAAATACCTACTTAGTTATCCTGGTAGCAACACAAAACAAATCTCTTCTATAATACGCGTAGCTCGCACAATCCACATTATTGTAAATCTAAATACTTAGTACTAAATGCAACGTTTTGTAAGTTACGAATTGTCGGTGCACGAACTACTGAACGGTTCCCTGTGAAACCGTTGGTTCTGCTAACACGCACCCGGAAGGAGATCGCTTTGCAAACATTGAAAGATCTCATTTCCTGAGTGCATTATAAACTGTTGACTTTCAAATATCATTTACATTTAAAATTAACTTCTCGAATATTGAAGAGGTAACTGTGCTTGAGGAACACGTGGCTCGCCTAAGCCAGTATGCAAATCCACGCGTGTATGTGTGAACGTACATGCTACACGACCGCACACCCACACAGCTGCATTGGCTTCCATTCATAAAAGCATGGCACTATCTAACTATGAATTAATCGCAACATTTGAATATGTTTACTCTCACAAAGGAAGCGACCATTCAGAAAAACTTGCCCGAAAACTGGTTTGGCACGTGTCAATGAACGACGGGAATATTTTAGACGCCATAGTCGAGTCGAAGTTGTCGGGTTACATGATTTAAACCGTTTAATAGACGCTCGTTTGAATAGTTGGTTTGTATCTATTTATATTATAACGATTTCTGGCGACAGCCAATCATAGATATTTCGTGGTTGTCACATGGAAATGGAATTATATTAATAAGAGCTGCATAATATTAATTCAATATAATCAGGTTGGATGGATTAACCTATTAATTGAGAATAATATATTACTTGAAAGCTTAGTTGAAAATTATTGCGTAGTTAAATCTACAGTTAAGTACTTCCATACAAAAGAAAAACAATGAGCACTGAAGTGTTAAATTTACATTGTTTGAGTATTCGTTTTAGCACGTTTTCATTTTTGTACTGTTAATTTTATTTTGTTTAACAAAGTACCTACGCTTTAATAACAAAGGTGTTAAAATCAGTTGAAATAATCATCCACTGTACAGTTCACTCCCTATATTACCTAACCCCCCATAGAAATAGTATTATTTTAGACCTTTTATCTTATATACTTACCTATTTTTTAAGTTGCTGTTAATTGTTAATAAAATAAATTGCTTAGTAATTAAACTTGTCCTATCCATAAGTTTTGTTTAAATAAATACGCAGGTACGAAATATTTTCACGAAATCCCAAAAAAAAAACTTGAAAATTAATATCAAGTCTTCAAGTAGAAGATTTCACCAAGTGAGAATAGTTTTATAGGTTTAATACAAGATTGACATTTGATAAATGTAATTATAGGCTCGCTTTTTATTTTCGCTATTTAGCTAACTTCAGATCGACCCAAGTAGTTTCCCAACCTGGCTCGATCTTAAGCTTCCTCAACAGAAAGTCATAAATTCCTAGGTACATTACATCACACGAAGAAAATGTTGCGCAACAACATTACCTGTGTTGCGATTAGATTGCAGATTTTTCACGTTGCAAATGTGACCGTCGTGCCTATGAATGAAAGTTGACGACCTCGAAACGTGCACGTAGGCGATGCTGTTGCAAGCGGTGCAGAGCACCACAGTGCGGGTTCGGCTGCCGACCGACGCTCCATTCACAAATCCACCTCTGTGCAGACGGTGCGGTGGGCGTACGCAACACCCGTTTTATAACAATTCATGCAACAACTACTGACACACTTTTCATTCAAATGGACTTGGAATGTTACGCGAATGTTGCCTAATGTCGTCAGCATTTCAAAAATAGCAAATATTTGAGCAGCTTATGTACCTACGTGTACAAACAAATAAGTATGTAAACATGGAGCCATTCTCTGCACTATTGGCATTGGACAACTCTAGTGTGACTTGACTTACAACTTACTGCACGCTACTTCATTCGTGATAGACTTTTTAGTAAGAGTATCATCATCATCATCATCATCATCAGCCAGAAGACGTCCACTGCTGAACGAAGGCCTCCCTCAAGAGGGGGTTTGCCATAATCCCCACGTTTGGCAGGCGGCTTGGGGATCGCAGTAGCTCAACGATTAGTGAGAGGACGCTGCTGCCCGTCCTCCGGTGTCTGGCCGCAGTTTTAGGACGTACCCGGGTCACGTCCTAAAACTGCGTTGCGTTGCGTTAATTTATACTCTTACTCCAGTAAGAGTATAAATACTATTAATTGCAAAGTTGCAAATGATATTGAGTATCAATACATTGATGTTTTTATGTAGTATTCACATGCACCTAATAGATAAACATCACCCATGCATTAATATCTCCAGCTGTTTCACCATTTTATAAAAAATAAATATGAGAAGGAAATGTCATCTGCAATAAAAACGCCACTCCATTTCCTTTGAATTAAAAGACGTTAGCAGAAATTCTATTAGACGGTACAGTTTAACGCGATTCCTCGCGATATAGCGACAGCTAGTTAACCGATAACCATCGCTTAGGACAAGGAGCGAGTTCTTTATGGCTCCTTACTTTATATACAAGATGTAAGATAGGTATGCGGTAAACCAATTTAGCCTAGTTGCCAGTTGGTAATTTTAAATAAGCCAACAAGGAACTGCGTGGAGCCGTGGGCAATAATGTGATGTAAATTATGAATGTTTACTGTGCGGCTAGCCTTCGTGGCGATCGTGACCGAAAACAGATATGAACTTGGCCATCCGAGGTCACACACGTAAAACTGCCCTCACGTCTTCATATAAGCTTTTAAAACGAACTAAGAGTAGTTTGTGTCGTAATGTCGTAAGTTAATTGCAGGTACGAGAAAAATAAAATGGTATTATTAGCATAATCAAATTGCCGAGTGTCTGAGAACCATGAGATGGTAACCGACACTCTTTATACAGTATTTAATGTATCGAACAACCAAATACGAGGAAGTAACATATTATTGTTATTAATTAGTCCATTACTGTTTGTTTTGTCCATTATTTCCACCGGTGGGCACGGGCCTCTGCAAACAACCGAATACGAGGGAGCAACATATTATTGTTATTAATTAGTCCCTTACTGTTTGAATTGTCCATTATTTCCATTAGTGGGCACGGGCCTCTTCTCAGAAATAGAAATACCTAATAGGACTCAGTCCAACACCAGCTTGGTGTGGGTTGGCGGACTAAACTACTACACCCTCTCAGCTGTGCATAATGTTCTGTAATCAAAGCCCGCACTTGAATTCGAAGTCTGTGGTGCGGGCCGGTATAGTTTTACCTATGGTCTATGAATGCAACATAATTATTTTATTTTTAAAACCAGCCTTATCATTCTTAATAATTTTCTACAGGACTTTACTTTCCAACTTGAATTGAGAATTTTCTTCAATAGTAAGCACTTCAAAAATGTACGGTAAAGGGAAGACGCACCCTTCCTAAAACAAAATATAAATATTTTGTAATTCCGACAGTCTAATAAATAAAGCCAGATTATTCACGGACTACTCTAATCAGATCTTGTTTACATTATAAACGACTCCAAGTGGAGTCTGGCAGCACCCTTTTCCGCCGACCACTTAAACTGTAAACACAGTGGAACGCCTTGTTCAACTACATATGTATTGTTTACCTATTCCTAACTAAATGCTATACATGCCCTTGTTAGGCTCATTTCTGTGGGATATTCTCCATTTGTGCAGTGTGTGATTGTTTTTCATGCAAATTGTATGTTGTAAATAAGTCGGCGAATGGTCACATATCTGATACAATTTCCATTTATCGTCACTTGTGAACTTTTATGGAATCACTGGTTGTTTATTGTGTAATATATTTTACTTGTATGTCGCTACTATCACAATCTAAAACAGGTTTTATTCATTGACGTTACAGAACAATGTAGTCCTAAAGTCATGAATCAATTGTCCAATCGATCGAGTATATCGATTTAGAAGTGATATTAAACCAGATTATGTCCTTACATTGAAATGTTACCATTGTTCATATGTTCTAGAACGGGTTATACTGGGTAGCAAAAAAATTCTTCAGTGGCTCCGTCTTACTCGAATTTACACCAAAGTGTCATGGTGTTTTACTTTTGAATGATGTATCCATCCGAACCACGATAATGGTTATCAAAAGCGGTTGGACTCGAACGTAGTTTTTACGACTCAACATGACATGAAAGCTTGTTCATGATCAAGCCGATTTCGAAACACACTCTACTAGAAACAAAAGAGAACACTTACATTGATTCTACGATGCAATATCTTCTGTGAAGCGTATTCTAAAGTTTTATTAAATACTAGCTGAACCGACAAACGTTATCCTGTCGTTTCATAAAAAATCGATACCATATCGATACCAATTGTCCCATAGTTAAAAGCACTTTCAGTTTTTCCAGATTTTCCCAATTTTCTAGGCAACTTTTCCAATTGTCCCTATGCGGACAATAACGAACATTATCAAAACAGAAAATAGCTATATCGGTTCAGCTATTCTCAAGTGATGCGCTTACAATATACCTATATACCTTACTTTAATCGTGGGCCATTTAATTTTTAGTTAGGTTAGTGAAGAACACAAGAGTTAAAAATAAAAAAAACACTATAATGTCAGGCTACGTCCCCATTTAATATAGAGATAACGTGAGACAGGTAAACAAATAATAATAAATATTTAGTAACAATACAAACTCAAGACCGAACTATAACTCATCCAGGCGTTTTATGTTCAGTATTAAAAATTTTCAATAGCGTCTCTCATTGAGGTCCGTAACCATAATTTTCGTTAGGTAACTTAAATGTGGACTTAAGGCCATTATATAAAATTAATAGCCCGTTCACCAAACAATTACCCGTCCAGTTAAATGCTATCAGCAAATCTATGGGTTGAAATCTCATAACCTTTTGCCTTCGAGTCAAACCAACTGTACTTATACATGCGCCTACGGCGGACTGACTGAAGAGCGTTTACACTTAGCGAAAACTCATTTCCAATATGCACGTTAAACATGCCGAATACCTATGTGAATTGGTATTGACTTGTGTACATTTTAATTAGTAACTAGCTAATCATTAGAAATCCTAATTAGGGAATCAAAAAATTATTAGTAGACACAACCGCGGCTTCTGAGCGTGATGACTTGGGTTCCCGGGTCGAGCAAAGGCTTATTGGAGTTTTTTGTGGGGCAAATTGTGCCCGGTAGAAGGCAATAGGATTGCGCCCTATTGCACGAGAGACAATAACGGCAACGACGAAATGTGGTAAAATATATTAGTGTACAACTTATTAATTTGATGTAAAAGATTTTTCTATAACAACAATCAGTTATTTTTTATGAATGCAAATGTCGCAAAACAATATTGGGAGCGACGTGACTAGGCACTTAGTTTAGAATAGATTCGTTAATTCGCAAACGAATTGCAGCACGGTATAAAGTGGCATTGAATTGATTTTCGTGGCGTGTGATGCGCGCGCGTCGGTTATGAATGGGCCGCAGTGAATCACGCGCGTCCATTCATGCCGCGCCGCCTCCGCTCGGCGCACGCGCCTAACAAAACAAACGCATTATTTGCCAATACAGCCGTATTGTCTTTCATTTGCACCATCAACCTCTCACTTCCTGCCTGCGATAACGCTCATTATATACTTGTACTTCACGATAACTGTCTTGTTCGGATACTAAGCTCTAATATCTTTTAATTCTATACTATATACGAGACTTACTGTTGCTTTAAATGTCGATTTCCCGTTTGAATCTTGAGTCGTGAAATTTGAAATGAGACGTTAAAGTTCGTTTAATGATCGTCTAGCTATCTAGTATGATTTGCGTATAACCCTGACTTGAGACCTCGACTACAATCACTTTATATTGAAACATTATATCAACAAAATGATGCCTTGACCCCTTCTGGTGGTGAGTTCGCGCGAACTTGTGAGCGCAGTCGTGACACGTGAAGCGACACCGAGCTTCATATCATCATGTTAATCGACACTTTTGGAACATCGCAACACAGAAGGAACCCCTATTAATTATATTGCAGAGTTCATAAAAATTCTATCAGTATATTCTTGACATCTTTTAGTAAATGACTATACTTAATTATACGTCGAGTCATTTGCCATTCTCTTCAACATAAAAAGCAAGAATTAATGCTGAAATACTTTTATATGAGCTAATTTAAATAATTCAATGCAAATTCGACATAAAAATTAATGGTTCGACTTAAATGGAATCTAATTCCTGATTGGGCACGGTGGGATTATTAGTTTATAAGTATTATATAGATACCCTAAAAAGAAAATACCAAAATATTTGATCGAGCTACTTGAAAGTCGGATTTATATAATTAATGGTAATTATAATCATAATTTATAGTGTAGTATCATAGCAGTTTACGTGATAGTTTAATTGTTTTCGTTTTCAGACTTTAAACTAAGTATATAGTTTATACATTAGAATAGATGTTTGACGTAACCATAACTTAATCGTTTAACGAGCAACCGTGAATGTGAGCTTTTCTAGAAAATTAAAATATTAACGCGAAGTGCAAATCTGGTAATAAAAATAATCTAGTCTTTAATGATAAATATTATTGCGTAATTAAATATATATTTAGTGGTAATATTAATAATATTTAGTCCTAGTACAGTCAGATCACAGGGGCTACCGACGGCGACGTCCCACAACATAATTAGGTATGGCTACTTAGGTACTGGTGGGGTCACTTACCGTGTCGTTTATTGAGTGTGTATCAGCCCGAGGAAAGTTTTAATGCTTTTTAATGAATTTAAATGTATTCTTAATTACGAACTGGTTCAGGTGCGTTAACCTGCATTTGGGGTACGTACACTATATCGTATTTATCGATCACTCTACTTACCGTTTTAAAACGACAGTGCAGAGGAGCTATCAGTTAATTAGAAACTAAGCTTTTATATTATAGACACCGGAACGATTTGGATTTTTTTTAGTATGTAGGTAATTATAAATGGATAAGTAATACAATGCTTCTGATTTTCATAAAAACAAAGTCAAAATCGTAGTTACAGGTTACATACCTACACACCAGCAACAATTGCTTTTAGATCATACGATTATTATTAGTTCTGTCTGGAAATCGAACCCGCAACAAGCAGAATAGAAAGCCAGGTGCTTATCCATTGAGCCAATTGTATCGTTTAAGGGCTTCATGTGCTTAAGACTCTACAATAATCTCGGCTAGAGCAAAAAAGAATTAAAGACTTTAAAATAGACCTTGACCTCTGAGTTTGTTTCGACGTTTTTTGTCAGGGATAGTCATAGGAAATGCCGACATCATCTAGTTTAAAAAGAGGTCTAAAAGTAATTGAAAAATCACAATTGCAAAATAAATAATTTCATTTAATTTATGTATATTGTTATACATACATAGATATTGTATATATTTGTATTAAGACTCTACAATCTCAGTACAGTCTCTTGAAAGTTATCGAATGGTGTTAAACAATTTTTCTATTCCTTTGGCATGCCAAAATAAAATAAAATCAGGATCAGTTGACTATATTCTAGAATTGGTTTCTAGTAAACTTACTAGGCTACTACCTAGAAATATTGAAGAAGAATATTCCTGCACAAATTCGAAGGCCGAAGGCTTTTTCTTGGATAAAGTTTACAATACATTATTCTCACATAAAGCTACGATTTTGTCTGGACTTTAAAATAGACCTTGACCCCTGAGTTTGTTTCGGCATGTCATAGGGAACTATCTAGTGTATAAAAATGCCCTGTAAAAGCGATTGAAAAATCCTAACTGCAAAAATAAATCATTTCATTTCAACTGTTTTGGCGTAAAAAACTACAACAACAGAGAGCTCGAGCACCTGCGACGCTTGAAAATATACCTAATTAATATGCCTTTTCAGCCAATAAATTGATCCATATCGATATGAGACATTATAAAAACATTATGTGGGTAGATTTTAAGCATGTCATTAATAGAATTCGGTTTTTCCAAGTTCTAATCATGTTAGGCTAATGAATGTATTATAATTTGAGATAAGAACGATCAAGGTGCTCACAACACGGAATATGAGTCATAAAGTTTATTGTTAATATTGAGACTTCCGTTGCTAATATAAAACTATAAAAATACACATCAGTGAAGCATAATTCGTTTCATCAAAGGCTTTATAAAAACGTGTAGGTAGTGTTGGTTCAGCATAAGTCTTGACATAAGATCACTCCTGCCATGGTGGAAAGATTACCCAGGTAGTAGGGTTCTCAGCGGGGCAAAGTGCTCAGAGTGCGCTGGACGTACTTAAGTTTTATTACTCAGGAAAGCTTGTCTGTGCACCCAATGCTTTATTATAATGGCGTTCATCAAGTAAGGATTCTGATCATATTGGGTTGAAAACGTCAGCTGTTGAACATCGACCCTCATGTGCCAGTACAATGAACATTGATGAGGAAAAATTCATATAATCAGCTTACTTGGCACAGGAATAGCAAAGATGGATGCTGGTATCCCCTCATACGGCACCTACTGCCCACGAACAGAAGCGTAGCCTATTTTTTTTTATTAAACACCTGTGTTGGACAGATGCCTAACCCTTCTCATTCTGAGAAGGACAGTAATCGGCAGTAGATATTATTAACCATTTACTAGATGCAGCTCTAGCTAAATGTTTGCAGTATACGTCCTCAAGTTTATTAAAGGACTAACTTATGACACCTAACGTTGTGCGTTCAAGACCAACTGGAAAGTCGGGATTATTTATTAAAAGTGCGTGTAAATCCGCATAAATTTCACATCAATTAATACACCCTGCATAACTCCTGAAGACGTTAATGTGATAGCGAAGTGACTTCTACTTGTGTATGAGTACGAGTGATATTATATTACGATATGTAAACCGATAATCTCAATTGAGATTCCCTTCACCCTTTTATGGCTAAACTTAATGTTCGCGATGTAAAATCGTCGTTAAAATCGGGCTTATATTATACTAGACACCTTTTGATATTCAACTAAGCTACTGATCTTTATGGGAATGGCTTATGAAGTTTACGGCTACTTAAGTAAACTTTAAATGTGGTAACTTTCGTTAGAAATGTGAGGCGATTCGAGATGGGTAAGCGTGAAATCGTATATGTTATTTTATGTCTATTAACTCGATCTAAGTGATCGCAAAATAACAAAACCGAGGTTAACGCTTAGAAATATATTTTCCATTCATGCAGAATAACGTATCGACTTACAAGAACACATCGGCGTAAATCATATATAAGTACATCGTCCTAGTTTTGCGTTAAACTACGGATATTTGCTCCAAACGAAATTGAAGCTGAATTAATATGTATGACTAATTCCAAAGAAAATACTAAATGTACCTCCGCATCTTAGTATTTTAATTGATACAATATGTTATCTAGATGCTTATTATACAAGTATACATTGGTAATAAGTAATAGGTATGTGCTATACCACATATTATTACCAAATAGCAAAATAAAACAAGCTAATATGGAAGACTTTATTTGTGAATGAATGTCGGAACACGACGCAAGAATTCGCGTCTTCTGGTGAAATAGTGACAAGCGTTGCGGAAGGCTATTAGTGCTTCGAATGAAGGTTTCGGCGGGTGTGCGGGGTGAGGGGGTGGAGGGCCACGCATGCGCGTTGCGCAACCATTGGCGCCGGTGAATGGAGCCTCCGCGTCGCGAGTGGGCGTCGGTTTTTATCAATGAACGGCGAATTTGTGGCGTACGCACGACGCGCGTGTCATGGCCGAGCGGACGCCGCATCGCGCCGCTGCCGAGTGCCGACACATCCAACCTTGCTAATGGAGAATGTCAACACACGCTGGCACACAAACTGTTGCGTACACACACATCTCAGCCTTTAATTAAGATGGCAGAGGATGCCACGGTAGCGTCGATGCAAAGCCTCTTACTCTATTACAATCAAAACTTCGAAGCGAGAGACCTTCTCCTTTAGATTTTATTGGAATTTTATAGAAATACGAATTAAGCGCCTGATAAGCTTTCATTACCAACAGTGAATAAGGTTGTTATAAAATTTATGATGTTGTGTTGTAAAACTCCCTAGTAAGTAGGTACCTATATTATAATTAAGTAAAACTTATTTACTTAATTATATATAGGTACCTACTTATTCATAAATATTGCATATCTAACATATATTGACATTTATTTATTACGACATCACTATTACGCATAATTGATATCATGTAATCGATAACTGTAATTAATTATTAAATTAATATCATCCGGATCGTCTCGCCATACGGCGTGTCTTTAAAAATGTACTTACATATTTATTAATGTATTCAAGCGAATTTGAAAGGAAATAATTAATTAATTTAATTGCTTCGGCACCGCTAACGCCTCCAGTTAGCCTTCGTTCAGATTTAACCATGACGTCGCACGCGCAGCTATCTCGGCCATTGAGAAACGGGCCGCGCTGTATTTGGCGATGACTGCATTAGAAACTCTCTTAATGTAACTTTATCTAACGCACTTGGCCTTATTTATTTAACAATAAAGCACGGGTTGATAATGTTTACTTGATATTTGTCGAGTTATTAGATATTGTTTTGTTTGTGTGTTATCGGGTGCTGTACCCATATCGGTATGTTAACTCACCCATGCTGCGGGACCTTTATGTAAGTAAGGTAATATTTGCATAGGCTTTACAAGCTAAGCTTATCACTTATTATTAAGTTTTACATGAATAGGCTAGGGGCTTACTTCCTAAACAAAGTATGCTGCTTGTCCCAGACAGTTTAAGTCAGTTTCAAGGAGAGCCAATTCACTACAACTTAAAATCTTGAAACACTGTTTTCCTTCAATACGGAGATTAGTGTAGGAAAATATGGGCTAGGCAGTAAGTTGTGCAGAATAGTAAGCTTAACTACCTATATACCTTAATTTACCTACTTGCGCAGGATCATCATAAGTACCAGTAAGGTCCATTTCATTGGTTTCTTTTACTTCCTTTCTCCCAAATCAGTCTGTTTACGTCACTACACACACTAACTTTGATTGAGTGAAGTTGCATGAGATTTCCTTAATCACCAATCTTTGCAATTTGTTCGGATCACAGGATCGCGAAAGATTCTGTTGGCTGTCCTCTAGACATACTCTTACATAGTTACTTTATATCCATGAGAAGAAAGGTGGTGAACCATTTTTCAATGAAAATAGCAGTGCCCTATCTGACAGTGTTGCAAAGTAAACTTGAAACTATTGCGTTATAGACGTGAATTTAATTGAATTGATTGATATTATACCGTGGCGTAGGCGATGGCCCAGTGTGGGCGATGCGTGGGCGACCGGAAGGAAGCCGTAGATTTTGGCTTTTCACATATAACAGCACTTGCGACATGTGAATAATGATCTTGTTCAGGGACAGAGCTTTAAGCTATTTAGCCATCGCAGTCTCCGATATAGCGCTCTCACAAAGGGAAGAGGACTACAGGATCAAAGTCGTCTTTAGCACACCACTGGTTATCAGGTCGGTAGCTGTAGAGTTCCCAATTTATTATAGTTACATCTACTGGTAATACCTTTAATATTCAATTAGGTAGATAATATCGCTTCGAGGACAGGTAACGTTAGGTGGTCACTTCCACTGACGGTATGACAAAAATCGAGCAAAGGCAAACGTTGAAATCACCTGTAGCCTGCCTGGCATTGATAGATCGACTGTAACAACCAGCCGACGGCAGATAACCCATTCAACTCGCCAGCATAAATAACTTTCTAGAATGAGCTCCAGGGCTGCCAGAATATCGCATTGACATCAGAATGATGACTGTGAAAATTATCTCTCTTTTGACAAAATGCTCAACTAATATATATTATGTAATTCAAAATTGAGCGTAATTTGTCAATTGATGTACGTTATCACGTAAAAAAGCTTATCCACTGACTTTCTTTTCTTCGTTTGTTCCGGTAGCGTTTTCCAGTATACTGTAGTTACAGGCATAATACCCAGAACCTAAATATTAATATTATCGGATCGCACCCGCGACACGTAGGTAATATTGAAATCGTTTAGTCACTGCACCAATCGTGTTGAGATTTTAGAGCACTCTAACAGATAGCACATCCATGACATTTTTTTCAGTGTCCACTTAACTGCAGCAGGCAGATAAAAATTATGATAGAAGACTCTTAAATCAAAAGACCTGGTATTTTCGTCAGAAGTACGAAATCACTAAAATTAAAACAAAATTCTACATTCTTTCCTCACGTCCTCAAGGTAAAATACTATACTTAAGTGTGTATAATGATTTCATTATGTCAATTACACGTTTAACAAATGTATGTGATTCAATAATCAAACGTTTTTGAGACTGTAATCATAGGTAATAAGGAAAATTGCGGGCAATGCCATCGTTCAACTTTATAGCATTAGCTTGCGCCTGCGGCTCCATTTGAACAGTGTTAATCGTCCAATATTTTTTGTTGATTCCTATTATGTAAAGTTAAAAAAGTTTATCATAAGTGTACATATTTACTTCTCAAAATATTATAGAAATGTACATAGGTAAATAAAAATTTTATTTTTCTACTTACTTTGAAGTTGTTTAGTTTTTGAATAGCAATAGGCTAAAACATAACTAGTAATATATAGCTACATGTTTCCATAGTGTAAACAACCTCTCGAATCAGACTTAATAATTTTGTAGATAGAGCTGTTACTGTGGTTGTTACTAACTGTTTATTGCCCTCAATAAATATTATAATTTACTTAGTCTCCCTGTACGACTTATATTATTACTGTAGAAATTCTACGTAAGTATATATTAATTTACTCAATACGATGTAAACATAATATTATAAACAATAATGTACGTAGGTGGGTGTGCGATAATATACTTCATTCTACTTCATCTGTAGGGTTCTGTTGTATGAAGGTAGACTTAGTTATTTTTGAATTTTATATGGGGTATCTACGTATATACAATAAGGTTATATATTAGAGGTCTGAGTATAATGAAAGACTGTTGCTAATTAATGAACACCGCCAATTATGCAATCTGATCTACGATAAGAATCTAAAATTTGGTAAACTACAGTAATGTTACATTTATAAATCTATGTAGGTAATTAAAGCCAATTTACAAAACGACTATGAATAATATCCATGCATAGATTTATATTCAACGCAAGATTTACGTTGAATATAATCGTAAAACAACTTTATTTATTAATATAATATAACAATAACAAAACTGCTCTACAAATGTAACTGTCACACTCAAAAAACTTAAGATCCAATAAGTAGACAATTTCAATATTAGGTATGTGGAATATTGATGACATAGAGGGTTCGAAATCATGCAACGTAATGTTGTCCATTTGAATATTAAGAAAAACGTGGCGAGTTTCTCTATGGGTGTTGCGTCGCAAGTATTTCCGGCGGGTCAGCGGCCGCGCACACGCCAAACCGGTTCTGTAATTTGGTGTTTCTGGAGAGCCATGTCGATTAATTTACGATAGACGGGCTTCCTGTCAAAAAAGATGCGACATTCGAATCCGTGATATGACAACTCAACCATTAGATATCTATCAGAGTATTTTGTTTCATTTTTACGTTTCAACATAAATGTTAATTAGCTTGATAATTTGATAGAACCTGCACGACACTTATATGATGTCGCACACCTGTGGCCGACACAACCCGAAGAATCGAGCGTTGGTCATATTCAATTTCATATTCGTTAGACTAATTGACTCTCCTTTATATAGGAAATTATTATTCATCTGCCACAAATACGCGACAGGCTACAGTTTGATTACTTTATAAGACTACACACCAGTAAAATGCATTAAAATTTTATAAGTATTCGTTTTAGTTAAGTCTTAATAATAGACGCGCAGTAGCTATGCGATTAGCTGTCTGCACTTCGTGTCGCGGGTTCAATTCTCGGACAGAACAAATATTTGTATGTTTTGCAGATAGATAGCTCGAGTTTGGTTGTTAAAAATAAGAGGCGTTCTAAAGTTATATCAAGCTTTATCAAAAAAGTAAGGTTAAAATGCTGTTATTCCTGACATAACTTTTTACGTTTTAATACGTGTGTAATTACCATTATTAAAACCGCGATAATAATGGACAAGTGGGAGATATTTTGGTGCATTACGTCACCTCGTATTCTATACCAGAACTAAATCAAGACCTTCTACTTAATACTGACTAAATGAATAAAAAATAAAGTTGTAACAAATATCTTCCTAGAATAAGTCCTGCACTAATCACTCGTTTCATTCAGTCATTCTGTGGTTAACCAGAATTAATCATTCATTCAACATTGAGTGATCGCAAGACGCTTCTTGGAACTGTGTTTGTTTTTATGATACGAAATTCAATTAGCATCACTATTTATATACTTACACTAGGTAATATCAATATTAGTGCGGTTATTAAACAAAATGTTTTTGTCATGAGAAACAATATCTAATAATAGAAATAGTCTTTATAAAGGAGACAAGACAAACAACTAATAAAAGGTTATTACATAATAAATAATTAATACCTAGAGCCCTGTACTTTCATATTGCTGGACAAGAGACTTTTCTTAGAATGAGAAAAGTTGGGCCGGGTTTGAACCCAGAACCTCCTGCATGGAAGGCAAGCGTTTAACCGCTAGGCTACCTCTGCGTTTCCAAAAATGGCACTACCCTAAGTATTGTTCCTATTTATAGAACATATTGGTAACCTGCCTGGCTGAACAAACAAAACTCATCCATTTATTGCAATTTTGTATTTATAGTTTAAAAACTGTTTCGTTTTTCGTTCGTTTGTAAAAAAAAAATTTCTAGCAGTGCAGGTCTACAGAACACGAAGTGGTCTTCTAATCTTGTTACAAATAAAAATAACCACTGCTATTTTTAAATATATACATAAGTAATTATTTGTACCTACTGTTTTAATTTTAGATATTTTATAATTTTCCTAGACATGACGCATTTCAGTAGGTAGAAGATGTTGTTGAGTTATTGGAGATTTCATCTTTTTCGGAATAATAAGTATTTCTGATAAACTGATATTTAAATAGAATTTTCTAAATAAATTTGCTTGTCTAATTGCTCTCGCAGAAGATTACTTACTTAATCCCAATTAAAAATAAGTCCCAATTCAAATATTAGGTACTTGGCGAATATAAATAGCTTCAGTCTTGTGATCTCACGGATAATTTATATGCTAATTAAAGTATATACATATTTTATTTTTATTTATCAAATATAGTTTTCAAAAATGTCAGATTAATATCAGTGCTATATCAGTGCTTACCCCATAATACTTACCTACTGCCACAGTCTTTTAATTAGTCAATTATTACTTTTTATTACTACACAATACCTATTATACGTGTATATTAAAATTTCTAATTTAGACCTATTTCTCAATCTCAATAAGATTTTGCCTGTAATAAATAAAAACTTCCTTTTTCAAAAGTAGGCACCTATATAATCAGATTACAAAATGAGGCTTTTTCAGTAGTTATTGCATTCTTTACCGTTTCATGTATCTCCATTTACAAAGACGCAGGTTTATTAGTCTGTGAGACCCTGAACGGAAAAGATACAACATTTGTTCAAAGAAGAAACGACTGACAGTTTGGATTAGTAGAAAACCAAAATACAGGGAAGTTTACGGAAATATACATATATGTATTCTCCTGGAGTTACAGAATTGATGGTATTGTGCATAACACAACGTTCTAAATTCTTTATAATTCTGTTCCACAAAATAAAATAAACCCATAATAAATGTTCGAGGGCAAAACCATTTTTTACATGAAGTTAACAACGACACTTAACTGAAATTGAATTAAACTTTTATAAACACAATTAAACCTTGTGATACTTTATAAAAGTGTCCGAAAACAACAGCGGCTATAATACATTGACATATTAAGTACCACTATAAAACTGCAAGGGACCACCCGGGTCATGGTGCTTATTCCGAGAACTGTCACACCACGTGACATGCGCATTATTTTGGTGACCCGTAACAACATTCGCCAACAAAGTTAAATTTAAAATTGTATATCATTAGGTCGTCAACAATAAATCACGTTGTATAAAACCAGTAGTTAGAGATGAGAAAATAATTTGTTTATATAAATTAGGCGCGGTGCACGGTGGTGGCGCGTGGGCTGCGAGGCGAGAGGGAAGTGTCGCGTGCGCGTGCGCGGCCTACGCTAAGCTCGTGCCGCCATAATTTTTCAACTTGTCCGTTGAAATGAAACAAAAGAAATGTGTTTTAGCACCAAGAGTGTAGTGTCTTGTTTTAATTAGCCCTTCGTCTTTGTCTTCAATTGTAAATACATATGTACACAGCATAAATCTATTCCTTTTTGGTCGTTTACTTTACTGGCGTAATTATAGATAATAATCCAGTTTTAGTATAATTTAATAGATAAAGGTATAAAACCATCACTATTCGAGGTTTTATGATATTTATTTTATTTTAAGAAGACAATTTAAAGGCGTAAAAATTGTAAGGGTACGTAAACCTACTAAGTAGATAGTTATTTTGGTTTTATGACTTCTTTAAATTGTTTTCTAGGAATTTTTATTTTGTAAGCTTTAATAATATCATTATGTGATAGATAAGAATAAAATGTGTTATTTATCCGTATATTTAATTCTCATTGACCTAACGCTACAGTTTAATGTTAACAATTTATATCATAATCAAATTTTAACATAGTTGTAGGTACCTTATTCATGGTCCTCATTTAATATCTAACAGATGGCCTTTGCTATTGGTACAGTCGGTGCCCTACTTTACCTGAACCCCCCTAGACATTATATGATAAATTCTAGGGGGGTCAGGTAATGTAGGGCACCGAATGTACTACATACCTCTAAGGATTTATTACTTTGAAAAAATACAATCATTTAATTATTATACTTACTTATATATTTTTTATGAAGATTATTGTGTTATTGTGTAGGTAAAGGAAAAAAATATATGTATTTTCGGTAAAGTTAAAATTATCTAGATATTAATTACAACATTATTAGGTATATATACGTAGTACTACTTAAAGCTAATTACTTACATTTACAACTAATTTTTAGTAACGTACATACGAATTTCAAAAGACACAACTTTCAAATTGTACGCTAAACTAAAAGAAAAATCAAAGTTCCTTTGCTCAATCCATTCCATTATGAAATTGAAATCGCAACTACTAACGCCATCTAGAATTCGGTCTTAAATTCAATGCCCGCCACTGGCCCGCAAAGGTTTTTGCCGACGAGCCACTTAGCCAGAGAGAACCGATGTCGCGTAGAAGGGACCGTGGGCAGGAAGTTGTTGCCGTCGGCCTGTTCATACAGCAGGATGACGTAACGGTGCGGGCCGCTGCCGCGAGGTGGCGCTGGTGGCTTGTATCCTAAAACAGATTCCATTTGTGAAACTAATACAGTCTACGACATGTTCCAATATGGTATTGTAGTTAAGTAAAGCAGGTACATTTGCATTGGTGAAGTAACAATTAGTTAATTTTCTGGACTACACGACTAGAAAAGATTTGAATTTATCTGATTACGTCACGTCAAGCATCGTTTCAAATATTCAGTAAAATTTCTAAACAGCATAGTTGGCGCAGCGGTTGACCGGACGATTGCTGCTCTGTGATGTGAATTCGATTTCCGGGCGGAACAAATATTTATATAGATAGGTACATAAAGTTGTTCCGGGGCTGGGTGTTTCTGCTCGTGTATATTTCGTGTTTGTAAATGTACTCCACATTATAAAAATAATGCTTAGTATTTTTATTTTTATAAACTTGGCCACACAACTTGGTCGGGGATATATTTATTAAAAAAAATCCGTTTAATCATTTACCTCGATAATCTATTCCAACTGTTTTACTGCTCTCTTTCGCTTTCAACGCTAGACCCTGAAAATAGAAACAAATTCTAACTGGAAGTTGAGATCCTTAAAAATCTCAGAAGTTATTAAGCCTGCTTTACTGTCTTCCTTTATAGACTTAATTATTTCATAACTTTGCAATAGGTTACTTAACTGAGCATTTTATAACTTTTAACTTGTATTTTATTAACTACCTCATTGCTCCTGGGTTCGATTCCCAGTTTGGGCAGTGCTATTGGGTTTTTCTGTATAGAAATTCTCAGTAACAGCACGGAGTTTGGAACTGTGCCTGGTCGATGACAATAGGCTCGCCCCCTATAACATGGGACTTAATAACAGCATCGGGCAAAATGTGGGTGCACAACAGTACACCTCTACCTAACTCTTCAGGGATACAGGCGTGATGTTATGTTATTAACATATATAACAACTATGGTACTTACTGGTATATTAGACTTGACCATGTGTAGATAAAATTCGCCATCCAACTGCGGTGGAGCATCTGGATCGACCATGATTAATGTGTAGAACTTTTTCTGTAATAAACACGGTAAATAATCATACATTATTAAGTAGTAAGATATATTTAAACGACAAATAAATACTGCAATTAAATGCCATAATTTAATAATACCCGTGATCGTTTTGCCTACATAAGTTTTACGTTCTTCGATAACCCATCCTAAAATATGAACAGCAACGAACCGGACATAAATTTTATGTTATATCTTAAGCTGTTGAGTCGTGGTCAACGATTCAAACTAGATTTAATATCTCATTCGCATGTTATAATAATTAAATAGTATACCGAATCAGCCAAAGGATATTGGAACAATGGCTCTTCCATAAAAACTTGTTTTGGCAGAAGAACATCGCAGTTGTGGTCATTGACTATTGTGCCCCCGACGCTGGTTACATTCAACCCCGTTAACCGTTCGCACCCCTCCAGAAGACTCTTCACTTCTGTTACAGAACACTGGGAAGCCACGCCATAAACTACCCTCCACATTAAAACAAAAGCAAGAAATCGGTTAATCATTTTGAAAGTCTAATCGATTTGAACAACACAAAGTAACTGAAAGTTAACGGTTATAGCAGCGATTAGATGTTGTAACTGTAGCAATAGTTTGTTGAATAACAAAAATGTGAATTGATCAACAATAGACCCGATAACATTGATGGAAATAAGGAAAACAAGCGAAACCAGATTGTTGATTCGTTTCGTAAATGTACCAATAGTATGTATGTAATGTAACCTACACTTATTTTTTAAAATAGTTTCCTATTGGTTACTATCACATACATCTTTAACGAATGTCTGTTTACGGTTATCATTACGCATGTGCAGGGAAGTTGGTGTAGAAATATTAGATGCATCGGGAAGCCGAAAGTCACTAGGTTATGTGCTGAATTCTGAAATTTTAGCCTAGCTGTTGGGAGTATTTCCTTTTTCCTCACTCTTATGTATGGCCAATAGAATAAGTACTTAGACCCAATTGGAGTGCCAAACGCCGTAGATGAAATGAGATGTTTAAAAAATATTTTTCATAAAAAATAAACTTACTAAAAACCTTTGAATAAAATCTTATTTAAAAAGTATGCATTAATATAATTTGAAAACCTTTTGAAATCCTTGATTCTTTGATTGGCTATGGGTCATGATTTATGGTTGTCATTTGACTGATGTCTACTTACAAAAATAATATAATAAAAAATGAAAATATATAGGTAGCCGTTGCAATGCAAACTAATACTTATACTCGACACAAATTAGGTATACCTCAGTTATCTAGAGAACAGATGGTTTCTGAAATTACAGAACGACTGAGATGTGCTCGACTGTGGTGCCAACGCTACTGGAAGCTGTTGTGCAACCCGGACCTACGCTGTCGAGCCAAGTTTCAACTATACAAGTTCTTCGTGAGACCTATACTTACATACGGCTGCGAGCTTTGGGACTTAGATGAACTGAATGCTAGAAAACTTCAACGCTTCGAATGTGGCCTTTTAGTAGAAATTTATAAATCAAAATATCCTCAAAGACATCCTCATAGACTCAAACCAAACATCAGGGCCATATACAATCGATACCGAACGAGCGACGTTGTAGAACACGTAAATAGTGAACGTCTTCGTTGGTCCATGCTATTGAAAGAGGAAGAGATAGCCTTGAAAAGACCACGAAGACGACCACAACAACTAGTGCGTTGGTGGGACGAAGCAATTACGCCAAATAACCTCCAAGCATTGCATATTCCACATCCCAATGTAAAAAACGGTAAACCAAATCTGTCCAATAAAAAAGCGAAACGTTCATTACGCACCAAGAGTATGGATGACGCACCAGGGTGAGCTGCTTCAACGTCATCGAAAGTGAGAGAGGCTATAATTGGCTATTCGAAATTGTCTATCTTAATATGGATGACAATATGCGATAATCATTGATTATTAGCTAAATGCATGGAAAGGGATACAATCTGAATTATCGACCAATATGAAAAGAGTTTTACCTGATTGATAATAATAAGTAGGTACTTAAAATTAGGTGAAACGATTTAGAAATATAATTAATAACACTATAAACAGTATTATAACTTTTAGTCTTTTGCTACGGATAGAACATTTTTTTTTAAATCCTTCTATTAGATCCATTTATTGTAAGCTGTAAGGACGATTATCTACATAGAGGTTCATGAAATTCCCTAGTCAATATCGCAAGGGGCGATCTAATAATATGAAAGTATATATAAATATATATAATATAGGAAAATCCTAGGACCCCGACGCCCTAGAAACACTTCTACTGTCCGCACTGGCGATTTCTTTCAAAAAGGTCAGGTGCCATACTGGCGTGCACGTGTGATTCGATGCAAGAATGTAGATGAAGAAAAACTGGTATATGTATATATATCATGAACTTTGTAACTCTGTAGCGGCTCCTTGTATGATTTCACTGAATAACGTAACCAAGCAGAGCTGAGTATCATCGTGGCAGATGTTGGCCTATTTTAATATTCAAGGATGGTGATTTGGTATCTTGTCACTTTCCTAGTTTAGGAACTACTGTACTAGTATCTGACTTCTTTAGGAAGAGGGCTCATTAAACGTATGTCGGAACAATGGTGGGCGAGATAACTGCAAAAATAGACATTATACATAGGTATACGGTTTATTAATGTAATTATAAGTAACGAATAACTAAGTAGTACTTATAATTACTAAAAATTAACATTTGAATCAATACAGAACAATATATGAAGAGCATTAGCGTCTGCTACCCTGGATTCTTTTCTTATTGGCAATGCGGCGGCTTCTCCTAAGAACAGTTATAGTAGAAGATAAATCAGAATCATCACTGGTTGACGCGATACGACATCGATGCTGACAATAATGCTTTTGCTTATCACAAGCTCTAGTAAAATATGGTGAAGGATCACCAGCACTCTTTGACAGAGCATGAAGCATTCTACGAAGGTTACTTAGATGAGACCCAGTGGCACGTTTCCACCGTATCTCCTGCACCTTCATATATTTCGTCACATCTATGTCAGTGTAGCGATCATACAAACAATCGTCACTCGTAGTTGAAAATATATGCCTCAATGCTTGCAATTCTAAAGTTTTAAATTGATTGTTGCGACCTTCGAACCAGTCGTAAATAAGCATTGGTCTCAAAAATATTTTATAGGCGAGCAATTTCTTAGCAAGTGACATGTGCGAACAATTTAATATTTCTTCGGTTTTTACCATCCAGTATCTGGCTAAACTGCGAGTACCAGTTTGCATTTTAAATTAAATTATTTATTACAATTTTTAACTTTGACTTATCAATGAAGAATGCGATCATCAATGATTCAAAAGCAGAATTATTTATGTTCTTTTGACACATTTGCTCTATGATGTATTATGACCGTGACAGAGTAAATTCGATCTCTGCAGAATAATTTTATTAATTCAATCAAATCTTCTGATCCCAGAGAGCATCCTAGTCACCTCTTATAATAGAGGTCAATGATCCCAGTTTTCTGTTTTTATGAGCCTCTCTAGACACCAAGGTATAACATGTTTTAATCTTATTCTAGATGCCATTACTGAGCTGGCTTGGCCTGCCGCCCTTATCTGCCGCCGTTACCTGGGCTACGGACACCCATAATCATAATTGGGTAAGTTGTACAACCTACTGGGTAAATTGTACAAATTCTAGTTTCGCATTTAATTTTTTTATAAGACCTTCTTCATGTCGATTTTGATCCCAAATTCAAATGATTTTTTACACTACTTAGCCACGTCAACATCCTTCGTAAAAAGCTTCTAAAACATGGAGTAGGTAGGTACGCATAATGTAGTTATAGGGAGTGGTGTCTAGGTGAACACAACCTTTTACTTCAGAAGAAAAGGCAACGCTCATTAAATCGCAAAGCTTGCACATGCTTACACGCCTTCTACTTGTTTTTGATTTGAAATCAAGTCAATGATAATTTTGTTTTCAGGGCTTTTCGAAGTCATACTTTTCAATAATTTGGCCCATAGTATATTATGTAAATTAGGTTATTAATAAATAGTATTTCAGTTTTCCAGGGTCCAAATAAAAATAAATACCTATGTATATCATAAGAATTTATTTGTACGTATATATGTACATACGATGTAAATAACCTTATTCAGTCCGGGCACGATCAGCCCACGCAAAAGATATGGACTTGACCCTCAAAGACTCGTGTCGAATTGTTATGGGCACCCTCAAGCCATCGCCGCTAAGCAAATTATACCACCTGGTGGGAATCTCCATTTAGTGTAAGGCTTGAGATCGCATTTGCTGTTGAGAGGCTGAAGCAGTTGGAAAACAGCAGACACCGCCTTTTTAGGCACCCTCCCCCGACACCGCGAAATATAACCACTTATCAGGTTATTATATTTTCGCCGCTGAGGGTCTCTGCAGATGCAGCAACAGCACCAGCACAGCTCGCCGAGCTGGGAAGATGAGATGACGCAAGGGTGTCAACGCATGTTGCGTCCCACACCAGTGGCACCCAACTTTCATGGCGATAGTGTCATACCGTCTGGTCTCTTCCCATCGTCACGTAACAAAATACTTCGTTTTAATACGGGTAGCAAGAGTACGACGAATAATGTTATTAATATTAGCGTGCCGTGCTATACGACCCGCGCTTCTGCTGCAAGACAGACCAGGATGTCCGAGGCAGTCGACTGCTTCATCGCAGTGACAGCGATGTGGAACACCATAAGGGGCACGCAAACGAAGGCATGTAGCGATACGGGAAGTCGTTTGAAATTAGCTTTCGACACGAAAAGAAGAAGACACAATAATTATGTTGAAATTAACAATATTAGAGCGAATATAAACTTTTATGAGTTAAGAAAAAAGTACATATTTTTAAGACAACATTTTTAAAAGTGTAGGGATATTGTTATTTAAATTGAAATTACCTTTAATACTTCGAAAAATAATCGTCGTTAAGTTTACGACCAATAAAATAATAATTTATCATTTTAAAACTATAAATTAAATGTCCTGACATGTAGGCTATTACTAGGCAGAAACGGGCAGATATTAGGCCATTACTTAATCTGCCTTGGCTTATACCCATGACTAGTTATGTGGTGTTAGAACTTGCAACGATGATATGTAATATAGGAGTGGGCGATACAAATCATATATAGATACAATATCTATATATCGACACAATATCCAATATCTAGATATCGGACGGCGTACAAACTATGTATTACAATATCGCTCGAGTGGCACTGCACAGAACCACACTGCCATAATAATAATAACGTAAAATATCTATGATACTCTGAATACATAGATTCGACCGAACCGCTGCACCACTTACGTTTCAGAATATCATATATTCAACCAATACGTCAATACGCCAGTAACATGTGGTACAACTTTAGTTTCCGAGTACCATAGATTCCGACCAATATATAGATATTGAAATATATAGATTTGATATCTGATATTCAAAACCGATATATAGCTAAGATTCAGCGTAAAGACGATATTACCCAAGCCTAATATAATAACTTATGTATCGTCATTGAAGTTTTAACATCACCGGCCATCCATATCAAAAAACCTCATGAAATAAGACTGGCAATTATTTTAAACAGTTGTCAAAATTTGATAATCCGTGAGTGACGTTTGACCATAGAGGTATCGTTTGACATTTTAGTTGCTTGACATTGACTTGACACAACAGTCGTAGAATAGTAAATAAACAGTGCTTAGATAAATACATAATATACTAATAAAATAATCAAAAGAAAATGGAATCGCATCCGCTAAATTTGGTAATGATAAGCCTCCTCTAATATTAATCTGTTTTGAAAGTTATCGCGTGGATATTAATCCTCAATTGTTGCAGGCACATCAACAACATCGACGTGCTGAGGCGCACCTCATCAACAATAGGTACGACGAAGCGATGCAGTGCCATCACAATGCTGCAGAATTATTACTGGATGCTATGAAATCAACGACGTCATCCGTCGCGTTAGAGTCTATCACCTTGCAACACAGCTATCACCTAAAACAAAAAGATCTTATCAAAAGCAAGAAGGAACAATACGAACGAGTAAAAAAAGCTATGGATAACATTAAAGGTTTGGGGAAAGATCCCTCATATAATCTACAAATTAATGATAGTTCTAAAGTCCAAGTTGCTATTTATAGAACAATAAATGAAGCAGATTCTTTGTTATATACATTACTGAATAGAAACAATGACCAAGGCCAAGTGAAAGATACAGTTATGAAAGCAGATGTAGTAGATGGCAAGAAAATAGAAAAAGGACAGGAAACTGTGATAGAAGAATTACAGATATTGAATCAGAATCTACATTCCTTGGTGGAGCAATTGGTAATGCAAGCTGAAGTACTTAAGGATGAAAACCTGACCTTAAAAGAGAGAGTTAATTACTTAGAGAAAGAGAGAGTGAAATACTTAAATCTTCCATCTTCTCAAAATGACTTATTGCAAAGAAAATTTTCAAATGTGAGTATAGGGAATGAAGGATTATCCAATGATTTTATGCAAAAAATGCCTATTGCAAAAGAACCACAGCTAGTAAGACCAATAGTAGACCGAACAGCACATCAGCCTCACTTTGACCTAAGTGCACTAAAGGATCTATGATGATTATATGACCATAGCCAATTAAAAAACACCCACAAATTATGCCAGTTTTATTGTAAAGTATAAACTACTGAAACAGATTATGAAATATGCTCATAGAACCCATTTTATCTCTTGCTTGTAATGTTATGTCAAAATTATCCCAAATAATTGTATCAATGTATATTTTGTCTGTGTTAATATATCACAGCAGATTGTGATCAGCAACATAATCAAGGGTATTAAAAATATTATTGACCTTAAATATATCAGTAACTTCAATGCTGCCCTGGCTCCTGAACTTCAGGGCTCTCCCTGTTATTATACTTATATATACAAATAAGTACCTATATGCTAAGATAATTATATTTTCAGGATAATTGTTTTATTTAGCCATGAATTAGGATAAACCATGACTTGAAACTATTATGTCATATTTGCTCAATAACTTATAATATCATTAGCTGTTCTGTTGTATTTGTTCAAGCTAAGGCACCATTTTTTTTTTGTATTACCTACTATTTTCTTTAATTGTGGACCTAATTTATTTTAGTATCCTCTTTTTCTGTTAAGAATGTGTTCACCTTATATTAGAGGTATGACCTATAATGATTAATAAATAGAAAGATAATGTTATAAAATAAAATACACTTTCATTTATAGATATGTATTGCATATTGGTCTTACACAAAAATAAATTTTTACTCTTGTTTTAAATGTAAAAATAAACTTCCCAGTTGATACACCAGGAATAACTATTCTTACCCCTATAAGGATTCTATACATTAACAAACAATAAAACTAATAACATGCTTATATTTTTGGTAACATGAATATTATACATGGGTTGCTACCAGTACTATTAACTATTATTCATACATCTTTTTTTTTTTTAATTTTGGTACATTTTATCTAGTTAGACCACAAATTGTAATAACTAGATCCTAAAAAGCTCATTTTTATTGTTTCTTTTGGATGAAACAGATCTCCCGATTCAATTTAAATCATTTTATCATTACAATTATAATGGATTCGTGCTCTTATACATAACTGTTTTTGGGTCTATTTTTGTTGTTTTATTTAGCAAAGCATTATTAATTATAATGCAATTATAATAAGAGTATTAACCATCTAATTTAACAATATTTTGCTAAATTACAATAGCATCATTACCATTTCAAAACATTAAAGGCAATTAGTGATGGATTGCTTTCATTTAATATTTGAAAAGGGCATTACAATCAAATTAAGTAGATTAGTTTTAGTGTGACCCAGTTATGATGGAAAGCAAACAAAATTTCATAGAATCTATACCTAAATGGCGACAGTTAATAAGAGAGCTATTAAATAGGGAAAGTTGTGACTGACAAATTGTGTTTGATAATTTTAGGACAGTATAGTACAGTCCAATATCACAATGATTAAAAAAAGAGCATGGGAGTTTTCCTTATGTCATAAGTTCATAACATAATAATTGGATGTATGTAAAATTTAATATTGATTTGGCATTTAATAGTTATTATTGTAGTAAGTTCTTGCCATCCTATGCATCAGATAACGCATAGAATGATTTATTTGTAACAGTTTTTGTAACTTCATCATCCATGGAAATGATGAACAGACAGAATAAATTAAAAATTACATAACTGTTACAAAAAGTGTTAGTTGGACCTTATCCTATAAAATTATATCACCTAATTGCTATAAATAATAAACAGAAATTTAAATATTATATCTTAAAGCATCTCGAGAAATACGACATGAATAGGCACTAAAATGGCAAATCACATGTAGAAGTGAACAGTAGTCATTAATTAACTCACAACCACAATATATACAGACATAAACCAATAATTCAATTTCGTTTTAGGCATTTTAGAGTTTATAATTAACTTTTAGTAAGGTTACTTATGAATTAAATTTAAATCTGTTATTAAACCATCACATTTAAAATTAATTTAAATAAAAAAAGTAAACAAGTTAACTTATTACTAACTCTGGATTTTTTAGTCAAGGAAATCCACGAAAACATTCTTGTTTCCTCTCCAACTGAACTTACTATTTGAGATTACTTCCTTTTTGTTAATACCATCATATTACCTTTAATAGTAGAGGTTCCATACAATTTGGTATGTATAAGTTTTTTTTTAAAGTTCTTTTATATTTTTATTTTGTAAATATTTTCAGTAATTATAATATTTCAATATCTTTACTATACATTTTTGCTCGTAATCATAAAGGATTCTGAAGATTTCAATATCATAAACACATTTGTAGCCACCAAACACCTACATTTCACATTTATGTTCTATGTTCATTAGATGTTATAGACATCTTCAAACTACTTTGTGACGCGTAAAAAGAGGAGTTTGGAAAACAAACACTTTAAATCAGTTGCTTATAAGTTATGGTAATGTCAAGTAGTTAGTAGGTTGTATCTATCTATACTTAAAATAAAAATATAAAAGTACATACCAAACTCTCACAACTACTAACAAGCCCTAAACTAATCTTCAACATTGAACTTATAAAGCTGTTATAATTAAAATAATAAATACTGCAGATTAAAACTAAAAATACATCAATATTTGGGTGATTCGAGAAAAAAACTGGATTAGTATTAGAAACTCAAGGAGTATAGGGAGGCGGTGGTGGAAGTACCGAGAGGTCATCAAAAGGGAAGTATTGTTGGGTGCCGAGTACTGGAGGTGCATATGCAGGATGCAGTGTAGGCACAAAGTCGGCACTCGGCGTATAGGGGGGCAGAGTGGGCACGGCAGGCGTCGGGCCCACACTGTGCGCCTCATAACCATCCCAGTCTTCCATTAAATTCCGTCTTTGAACATCCTCATCACCAGACAATGGAGCACCCCACAAGTTAGCAGCAGATGCTAACAAGGCAAGAGCACCTGAAATATTGATAAACAGTTGAATGTGCGAGAACAGTTAGGTAACATAAGGAAACAACATCTCTGTGTTCGATTATGTATCATAAATACATAATTGAATCATAAATTAATTATGACTTTCATGTTAAGTGGTTGTTTACAGGTTTGCAGCCTGAGATACTGAACTGTGTCACATCTAACTTCATAATGGATATAGTAGTTTTCTTGACATAAGTCACTTTTACGACACCACAGTTACTGTCATATGTAAAAAATTGTTAGGGCTTTAAAACACAATAATACTTCTGTTGTTGTGGAAAGATTAGTCAGTCAGAATTGATGATATTGAGGCTGACTGCCCAAGATGCGCTAGCTAGACAATCTCAGGTTTTGTTACTTGTCTCTTTCCTTGCACAAACAAAATTTATATTTATAAGAACTGTAAATTATTGCATATTTATGTGACCTAATTACTAGTTATAATTCTATAACTGAATAAACTAACCTGCTCCTGTGATAGTATAAAATCCGTATTCATAATCCACTTGTATCATATTTGGATCACTGTTGTTTGCATTACCCAGAACAACAGTTGTGTAGTAACATACACCGACAATAGCGATGACCCAAAATACACACATTATACTTGGTATAGCATTCCTGCGTAACATCTTTATAGCTCTGCTGTTGAGGCTTGTGAGGTTGATCAGAGTACCAATACATGAGCATAGTAGAACCATAAAACATAGCAATATTAGCACTCGCATCAATGTGATTATCTCTGGTGTGGTGCATGGAGGTAAACCTGTAAAATATTGTTTAAGAGGTAAGTGTTTGTTTAAAAAAAACCTAAATTCCTTTCAGGAATATTATAAATGATATTTATTATTATATTATACAGATATTGGTAGTCAGCTTTACATCATCAGTCATATTGTAATGAGTACCTTAAAAGGGGTGTTAAACAAGTTAAAACTTACCATTGTAGTCAGATTGTCTATTAATAGGATTAAATTCAGCATCTTGTCGTAAAGTTATCTGATGATCGTCATCGTCATCATCATCTTCATCAAATGAAAAGAATTGTGCTAGTGAGAGGCTTTGTGTACAGTGCAGGCCTTTGATCCTGAACCAACTAGGCTGAACAAGTGCAGCACATGTCAGGAGAAATGTGGAAACATTGAAAAATGCCGCTATTTTGTTCAATTCCTTATCTTTAAAAGGAAATGGCATTTTAAACCCTGTAATCATGAAATTTGTACATGTTATTACCTATTAATACACTTGAGCTACATAAGGAAAATGTTGGTATGTTTGTAATTAGGTATTTTAAGTTTAGTTAAATTATACAACAACAGTTAAATTAAATTATACCTATAGGTTATAGCTATAATGTTACCTACGGTATGAAATATTTCTAGATGTTAGAAAAGTAATAACAAAGTAGATATGGTAGATGGTTTAGAATATCATTATTCTTTATATTACTGTCAATATAAATGTTCATGTGGAGGCTATTAATAGTTCCCACCTCTGGGGAGGCGTTTCTTCGAGGGAGGTCGACTATCCTCTATTAACTTAGATAATGTTATTTTCTCGCCAAATATGCTGTCGATGTAATTGATACCATGTCGTAATGCAAATACGTACGTAGCCTTATAATAATATTAACTCAAGGAAAAGGTCAAACGCATGTTGTATCATAGTAACAGAGAAACCTAGTTACAAAGAACTCACGGTTAGGTTAGACATAAGTAAAATGCAATTAACGTGATCGTTAAACTAATTGAACATTGAAAATATGGAATATCTTGGTAAAAGAGTCAGCAAGGTTGGACGTCATACCTCGAATCCACGATAAACACCCCATTATGTTGCACTTATCATTTGTACAAGACACTTAAGTATACAGAGGCACGGTTGTATAATAATATTTATGATTGTAGTGTTTAGCAAGTGAGTATTACACGCGATAATCACTGAACTCCGTTCGCGTTTAGTCTCCGCTAAATATTTTGACAGCCAGCTTATAGGTGCAGATTCTGGCAAACACAAAATGTTGTCACATGAGAATCAAAATATTCGGACTTCTCTTTTACTCTTGTGTAAAAAGGCATAGCACACAAGCGCCACTTGTTGCTAAACAAATTTTGACAGTTTGTAGTTTCCATTCCATTCTACACAGATGATTGAACATGTAACGCGTTTAAAAAATATAATGATTTATCTACAATTTAGAACATAGTAATATTTTACCCACTTTCAGTTGCAGTTTTTTTTAACACTTCTATTACTAAATTATTATTTTATTGTTGCTTAATGTCATGAATGCAACGCCTCGAATTTAATCCGAGAATTTATACTGGGTGCACTGTAGTAAAAACCAGCTGGAGGCTGGAGACGTCATGCACAGCCCGGCTGACGATGTTTTTGATACTTATGTAGAAGTTATTTTTCATAATTATCTACTTTTATTAACTAATGGACTATGTAGCTACGAACCCATCGCGCATCCATCACCTTCGCGATCAGCGCTATTAGCGCAAATCGGCCGATCTACGAACTTAAGCAGGATTTGCTGCGGTCAGTCCTCGGATGAACTCTGCCATCCCTCAGGGTTTCGATGAAAAGCGGAATGGAATATTAACATATAAATCGATTGGTCTAGGCTGTCATACAAAGTCGTTACGACTATCAGAAGCCCAAAGAGTTTGAGAACCCATCTAACATTAGTACAACTCTACCAGTGTCTCCCAGAAATTGGGTGGTGGAGGTTAATAACTTATATGGCAATCACTAACGTGTAGAATACTGATATTATTTAATAATATTCTGACTTATATACTCAGCCGCATCTAGTAGGACTGGAAGCCTATCTTAACATAGCTTACCTTTTCCTTACCGCTATTGGTGGTCACGTAAGTTCGAGAGGTCGGTAAGTCGGGAATTTGGTGCATAAAAATAGTTGCATGAAAACAATCAAATAACCCACAAACGGTCAACTAAAGCTTGCTGTATAACATCTCAGTAATACTTTGTAGGTACCCAATAGAAGCGGGACAAAAATGAGTGAATTATATTATTGTTGTAGAGAATTAATATTTTAGATACTTATATACCCATACAACGATAATAGCCCAAAGGCTAGAAATTTTTGGCTAAGACTAAGGCCCCTAACACATACCTATAAAGCCACGAACCCACATCCCAGGAGTCGTCACTCTTGGGATGTGGGTTCGAAATTCGAATCCCACTCGATGTACGATGACTCCTATCAAAAGTATATTTTATAGCTATTATAATAAGTACCTAATACTATGTAATCTAGGTACCAGGCAACTACTAAATTAGAAAAAAAAAAAAAACAACTTACGTTATATTTCTGGGAACAGTGTATGTTCCTTAGGTATTGAATATCCAAGTAACTACTAAATTCCGATCTATATTAAGGAAATACCCTCCACAAGCGACAAAACGTGAGATCGTCTGGTGCACCCTAGACAGCCATCCTCGATATCGCCATTGCTGATTGGTTATTCTTTTCACGCATAACCGATTCCCATGTTATAGCTTATGACGACTCGCAAAATGGGGAATTCATAAAGAGCGCCATTGTATTTTGAATAAGTATACGCGACTATGAAAATGTTAATTAGTTAACTCTCTTAGTAGAAAATAATAATTTATGAATTTACAAACCTCTTCTCTTTTAACACGGTTAGGGTATATTTAATACCTATACAAGTACCTATTGTAGGTACTAATGCCTCTTCTGAAAGGTGTCTCATAGGTAGTACAAAAATAGACGGAAAACTCTCACAATGCCCCAGGCGTGGCACACATCTACACAGACATACAAAGATCTTTGTGTATCTTTGTTGTAGGAGCATACGTTATATACCTACACGGTTAACTATACATGTAGTTTATTTACAAGTATCCCCGCTATGTGGGTCGGCTTTAGAATGTTTCCTAGGTCCCCAGTTCGCTGCGAGCCGCTTGGTTGAAAAGAATATTTTAATTCCGAAATTGTAATAAAAGTCTTGGTTAAAATTTAAACATCACAGTGACTCCATAATTAGAAAATTAAAATAACGTTACTAATAACGAATACATAAGACACGTTTTTTTTTTTGTGAACAGTTGTAAAATGTGGCTTTACAATGTTTGGATTCTTGAGTGCTATTGAAGATTTTATGCATAGAAAATTAATTGGTTTTGATGAAGAAATTCGTAGATAGTTGATACGGCGCTATGAATGAGAATTTGAGTGATGTGGACTATTATTACGTCTATAATATATCTTTAAGTCATAACAATGATTCATTACACAATTCTTCGTACGTGGACACAGTTTGCTACTCAACTAATAATTTCTTGTACAACTCCACTTTTGGAATCGATATAGCAGTCCCCGAATGGGAAGCATTAACTACTATTATTATCCTGTTCATTGTTATAGCAGGAACAATATTTGGTAACATTTTGGTTATTCTTGGAGTTTTCACATATAAACCTTTAAGGATAGTGCAAAACTTCTTCATTGTGTCTTTAGCAGCTGCTGACCTAGCAGTCGCTGTGTTGGTGATGCCTTTAAATGTGGCATACATGACTTTGGGAAGATGGCTATGGGGCAAACAACTGTGTAAAATGTGGCTCACATGTGATATAATGTCCTGCACGTCATCGATACTGAACTTGTGTGCTATAGCTTTGGACAGATATTGGGCAATAACGGATCCAATAAACTACGCCAATAAGAGAACACTGAAAAGAGTGGTATACCAAATCATTGGAGTATGGATTTTATCTCTGATAATAAGTTCACCTCCAATTTTGGGTTGGAACGATTGGCCGGATGAATTTACTGCAGATACTCCTTGTCAACTCACTTCTGAACCCGGGTACGTTGTATATTCCTCACTCGGTTCATTCTTCATACCTCTTGTTATTATGACCATAGTTTACATAAAAATCTACATAGCAGCAAGACAAAGATTAAGGAAACGTGTGATAATAACCCGTATTCAAAACAAAAATCCAGTATTGGTGGTTCAAAATCAAGAGGTAAGTCACGACAACAGAGAAGATTCTGAAAATGAATCTGATAGCGGAGGTAGCATAAAGAGATGTCAAAGAAAAGCATTTATAGATATAAAGAAAAACTTCTTTGTACCTTTTTTACTGTTGAACGATCCAGTATCCCGCCAAACAATCGAATCAAATATCAACCAGATCCAATCAGATGTTTCACCTAGTAGTTGTGGGAGTTATAAGACAAAAGTTGTTGGCTCTATAAAGAAATTGAGTCACAGAAATAAGAAGCAGCGGAAACCATTGTTGGCCAGTGTCAATAAAAGTGGTGATGTAGTGAATCAGTTTATTGAACAGAAGCAGAAGATATCCCTGTCTAAAGAGCGTCGCGCTGCGCGTACGCTCGGTATTATAATGGGTGTGTTTGTTATTTGCTGGTTACCATTCTTTCTAATGTACCTAATATTACCGTTTTGCTTTTCATGTTGTCCAAGTCTTAGGCTTATTAATATTATAACATGGCTGGGGTATGCCAACTCTACAATCAATCCCTTAATTTATACTATATTCAATATTGAATTTAGAAGAGCTTTCAAGAAATTATTAGGAATGACATAGAACAGAATTTCTTTCTGTAAAAGTTGTTCAGTGTGATGTTCTCAATTATGTTTTAAATTAAATGTAGCTAAACTAAAACAAAACGTAGTGAGGTCGAGTCTCGTCGACAGAGTACAAGGCTTGTTAACAATCGTGCGGACGGTCCTTAACAACTGGCTCGAGTTGAGTCGCCCACTTACCTGAAGTGTGTATGCTCCACTCCACATAATACGTTATATGTAGTACGTGTACCTATTCATTTGCTATGTCCCACATCGGAATTACGAAGTTCTGAATTGCAAATTATGTGTAACATTGTATCGTATATCATTACTATTACTTTAGTCATACCCTTCATCTCGAAGGACCCAAAACTTGAACATAATACGGTATCTCAAGAGATTGATAGAAGCTAACAGACTTTGATTATTAGACCGAAGGGTTGAATGGAAAACTTAGTTATTTTTGGTATATCTAAGAAAGGCAATAGATAGGTACTTTGGTAGAATCAAGGCGATGAAATTTAACATATGAACAAACGTACAAAATATACAAATATATTCGTGAAATTTGTTAGTTTAGACTGAATTATGATTGCTTCTTGAATAAAATGATGACTGTTACGTCGTGTGCAGTAATTAACGCTATCAATCATAAGCTATTTGTAGGCGCATCAGTTGCCGGAGACATTCGATTGATGAATTGCCCTTGATTCACTACTCAGCATAAGTAATTTGTTTATAGTTTTGCAATTTAATTACGACCGTGTTTTCGAATACGTCTCATGTGTCTATAAAATTCTTATACTTAATTAGGATGTTGTTGTTTTGTAACTTAGTGAGACAGACTATTAAAATGAGAACGCTTAAGCTATTTTAGTGTTGACGCTTATTAGATCCGCTACCTATGATTTATTGTATTTTATTGCAAAAAAAAATACCGACATATCTTTTACGGAAGTCTTCGTCAGTGGGGCGAAATACCCCAAGTTTTTTTATTAACTGATTTATTATGAATTTTAGTTTCTGAAGGAAATGTTACTAATAGTGTAAATTCCGTTCTATTTGAGTATAATTTTCCACTTTAATTAGGAAAACATGGAAATAGAATAGAACTCGTTTGTGTTAAGAAAATACAATAGTACAATAGGAGTCGGTTAATTTAAGGCGACACGAGTTTAATCTGTAAGCGCTTGTTGGAAAAACATGTTTCTAAGAAGAATTAAGTAGTTGCTTGTTAAATTAAACATATTTTTTTGTATGTACGCATTTTCCCAGCAATATTCTGATCGTTATAATTATGTGTATTTATAAAAATATTGTTGTTGCTAAATACTGACTAATCTGTAAATATGATTAGTAGCGATTTTATCCAAATTCTGATAATTGTAATAATTAGAAAAGATACATTTCTGTACAGATCGGTAAACCAGTATTAATTAATGTACCTAGAAAGTAGCAGAGGTCTTTTTTTAAAAATCTGGACTGTGTTGAACTATCTTACATTATTAATTGCTTTAATTTTACATTTCACTACGTCATTCTCATATCGTTAAAATCATAAATTTATAGTTGTTTCACATGTCACTGGAGGATTCAATTGCGTGGAAATTCGCACATCTCCACGTTGCCATTTGCAAGAGTATGTCGAAGTGCTGTATCTGTCAGTACTAGAGGAAACTATATTTAGCTATTGCGATTTACAGCGAAGATTTATGAATCGACTTTTAGAGAAACACGTGCCTACTAGGTACCTATTATAGTTATCTGTGTACACCTAGGGGCAGATGTTTCTGGTGTCGAATGCATACTAATGTCAGTTCGGGATTGCAGTGGGATTGGGCGGTAACCAACCAGGGTAATATTCTATCTCGTTTTATGTTAGGGTTATTAAATGTAATACTTGGATCCTTTCCATATAAATAAGATACTTAAAGTCTTCTTGTGAGGCTTGTATTAATGATAACACTAATTAAAGAAGGTATGTTTGTTAAATTGTTAAAAACTCCTTTCAGATAATAAATGACATTATTAAAGTATTTTGAATCTATTTTAAGGTATTTTTATCCCTCAACTAAAAGATTTGATGATGATTTTTGAAATCTTCAGACCTTATCATCTTCCCCTTGAAATTAACAATGCAATGAAAATCCATATGTTAATGCCTTTAGCGAGGTCTCTAGACGAATGACTGTGTGTTAAAGATACTGTGTTAATTGAAGACCAAGGAACGATAAATAATGTTAAAAATTTACTGAATCACCTTTAGTCTATTTCGTAGCTGCTACCATTCATTGCACAGTATGTTCTTAATAACAGTCAGCTGTGAGAAATAGCTCTCGTACTATCGGAAGATTGTCTTAATAAAGTCTCTTGCATTTTGCTATCATCTTGCTGAAATATTTTTACAGAATATTGAATTTGTAGATCGCTTGAACCAATAATATGAAACCATTTAGTTTATTACCTACTTATAAAAGGTATAATATACATACAATATACAGGCGCTATTAAAGTTTTGTGTATAAATTGCCCTTAAGAGAGCAAACCATTAAGCTGCCAAAACATTTATCTCCTTTTGACCATCTATTTTTACGACACATGCGGGAAAAGCGGAAATAGCATTTACAATACGATACATTTATGATTCATAAATGTTTAAATATTTCATTTTTAATCATTTAAAGGGCCAAAAGTTTCTCTATTACCCTAGAGGCCTACCGTCTCCAGCCTCTCAAACGTACCTTCCTGCTATGAAAATTATTGAAAACCATTTAAATAGTATATTTATTTTTGAGATTAGTTCATTCATGAAAATTAAACTTATTTACGGATGCATAAACATGAAAAATTTGCCTTTCTGAAAAAAAGTCCAATTCAGAAACCCTTTGAGCTTTATTTTTGTAGCGTTAATCGTGTGTGATTTGTTTTGTGTTATTTGTTGGAAAGCACGGAGCGCAATTTCAGTGTGTACTGTGATTAATGCCTGTACTTCCTGTACACAGTGGTTGTGGCACTGTGGTCACGGGCTGCTGGCTCAATGTAAATCCTGCTTATAGGCATTATTCGTGGTACAAGCGGCTGACACTCATCGATTTAAATTACCTCGACAAATTAACCTCATTTGTATAATCGTTAGCAATTTAAATGGGATGGACACTATTTTATCCTGGTTTACTTTAGTACCTATACTATCTGTAGCTACCACAGTAAAGTGCGTACTAAATAGTATAGTTATAGCTATCTCATATTTCTTTTTCATTTATGTTTTAAATTCAATATAACAGCTTTTTATAATCGAATGAAATTGTTATACCTAAATACTATGAGATAATAGATACTTCATACTATTTTATTTTTAGTAACAGATTATTAGAAAACATTTTCCAATAGAGACTGTAAACTATGTTTTGAAAATATATATAAATCTTTATGTTCAAAGACTCCAGCATTAGGAGGTAAAAAGTTGCCTTCAGACAGACCTTGATTCTATTGAACACTTAAATTAAAATGATCTAACTAAAATATTTCAATGTTTTACACCGAACAAAGGAACTCAACATGTGTGGCTACTTTTGAAACCTGTCCGATGGAAAACGTGAATCTTCCATATTCGATGTCGAAGTTTTATTATCATCCTGCTCACTGCAAAGCAACTTTTGAATGACGGCGATCTGATCTTTTACTGACCTATCTTTTATACTGCTAGGAAAGTTTTGTGAAATAAATTCGATAGACACTTGCCTATTCTTTGAAGGAATTATTACACTGTATCTGTATTTAACCGATAGACGTAGACTGCTTATTAAATGATATATATTTTACTGAAGAGAGTTTTTAACTACATAATTGGAGACAGTGGGTATTCCCCAATATTACATTTTATGCGCATGTTGAAATTACTATCTCTTTGTGACACCTTGTGAAGCTTGTTCTTATTATATTGTTTATGAAGACAGCAATATAATTAACGCAAGCTTGATATGGAGCCGTGATTTACTCAGTACGTAGAATTTATGGGGAAAATAATGTGCTAAAAGGCAATTATATTTATTCAGTGTGATAGGTTTAGGTAGATATGAAGATTTATTTAGTTTTATGGCTAATCGCTGTACTAAATAAATAAATTCCCAATACATACAATCGAGGAAATACGTTGCGAATAGTTTTAAACCTAGTTATAAGTAGTTGAATGCCTTGCAATTATTCCAAACCCACATTGAACAATATTCGTATGGGCTACAGATTGTTGTTCCGGGTTTTAGTGTTTGTGCTTTTGAGAGAAATGCTAGTGTAGGGCAACGAAACGAATAAGATATACCTAATTGTTGCCATGCATATTGAATATACATATACATATATGTATAGGTACGAGTACAGTAAATTGACTCTCATAAGCCACTGGATTATGAAAAGCTTTTTGCCTACCTACCTATATTAAACGCTGACATAGGTCAGATTGTATTATGATAGATCGCCATGAAATTAAATCCCTGATTGATATTCGTCCCTTTTTATTTGTAGGGCAAATATCATGACGCATTTAATCCATTTACAGTTGGGTAAAGTAGCAGTAGTAGTAGGACATAATATATACTCGTATAATATAGGTTGTACCTAAATTATCTTAATATATATAATTCTTCTGTATGTGTGTTTGTCACCTAACTCCTCCTAAACGACTGGACCGATTTGGGTGAAATTTTGTGTGTATATTTCAGTGGGTTCTTGGATGGTTTGAAAATACAATTTGACCCGGTAGGTGGCGCTGCGATCGATTTCTAAAACAGGTTCGGACATGACAATGTCTGTCGGGTCCGCTAGTACGAGTATATATTATGTCCATGACCTGTTTATTTATACAGTCGGACAAAGAGATTAGTAGACATATAGGTTCACCAGAAGTAGATTATGTGTAATTAAAAATTATGGATGCATTCGAGTAAGACGGGATAGGTATTTGGCGGAATGGTTGATCAATCGACTGCTGCGTTACGTGGCGCGGGTTCGAGTTCCGTACGGAACAAATATTTATATGACCTATAGATAGTTTTGCACGTGAGTATTTGTGTTAGTAAATTACATATATTTATTTAAGATCATTATTACTTCTTTCTAAAACTCCAACAGATCTATAGCGGGTAACTCTTTGTTCTACTTTATTAAGTACTATGTGATAGACCTAATATAGCATGATAATATATAGGTTAAGAAAGAAACTTTCATTGCTGAATATACTGGTTGTATAGTAGAAAAATATTTGAAGTAATAGTACACGGTCACCCGCAGCTACTTAACTATTTGTACAACGTGGTACAACAATGAATGTGTACCGGTCATGACGATGCAATGTGTTGTTGATATGGGTAGTCGACTTCTTCCTCTGGATACATATAAAGCTAAGATAATATGACACAATATACAAAGCCGGCACAGTAAAATAAAATACGTTTTAACGAAAGTAGTTTTTATTATTGACATGAAATTTACGTACCCTCCAAGTAACCTTTGCAAAAAATCAGTAGACAATCTTATTTTATAACGATAATTGTAGAAACATAAATAATATTATCTATACCACATTATTTTATGTAAAACGAATTTACATGATTATAAAAACAGTTATTATTATTCCGGATTAAGTATTTATATAAATAGATGGCCTTAGCTCCGGTAGGTGTAGGTAGGTGAGGGTAGATGTTACAATAATCTAACTTATATTATAAACACGAAAGTTTGTGAGGATGTATGAATGTATATGTCTGTTATTCTTTCATGCAGAAACTAAGTACTGAATGGATTTGGTTGAAATTTGGAATGGATATAGCTTATATTATTATTACCCTGGATTAACACATAGGCTACCTTTATCCTGAAAAGACACTGTTACCGCGGAATGGTCAGCGTCTCTTTAAATCGCTAGTGCAGCTATCTATACTAATATTATAAAGCTGAAGAGATTGTATGTTTGTTTGTTTGAACGCGCTAATCCCTAGAACTACCAGAATGTTTTGAAAACAATTTTTTTTGCATCTTATAGTCTATTTATGGCTGCTTTTTGAACCGAAAAAATGCACGCAAATATACGCGGGTGACGCCACAGGCAAGAGCTAATATATATATATAGTCCACAATCAACTACAGCACCCTTTCCAAAGTGCTTCCCAGGAAGCACTAATTCCAAGTGCTCAGTATGTACCTTTCCAAAACTGAACACTCATAGAATACTTTCGTCTTGATTGACCTAAATCCCAGTTTTACGAAATTTGGTGTTGAGCATTTGGGATATGTACTTCCTACGAAGCACTTTGGAGAGGTTCTACATGTTTCTACATGTTCTAGATTGTTCTACATGTAGAACAATCAACTACCAACCTCTCCAAAGTGCGGTGGCTACGCCCCTGATTCCAAGAACCATGGTTCTTGGAATCAGGGGCGTAGCCACCGCCGTATCAGCCGTATCAAAAATACGGGGCCCCCAGTTACAGGGGCCCCGAAACCGTGTAAGCAAAAATTCGTGAAATGTTATCCACACTATCCCTCAAACTCTTAAACAGTAAGCTAAATTTCCCGGGAAAAAAAATAAAAACCGACTTTAAAACACACAAAAACAAGATTAAATAACAAGTAAAAAAATTAATGTTTTATTATACAATATAGTAGTTGAAGAATATTGAAGTCGGAGCCAACTTTCGGTACAGGGCCCGTCTAGGGCAAGCTACGCCACTGCTGGGAATGTTTTCTTATTAATAATGAACATTTTATCATTATAGATCTATCTCCATGAATAAATATCTTTTAGAACGAACATGATGAGATAAGCTAATGATCTTAAATATTAATGTTTCCTTATTTAGATTAAGCATGGAAATTAACGTACCACAAATTACTGCATCATAATATTTTAATCCTATCAAGAGGAAATTAAAATTCTTCTTAAAGCGCTTTACAAAAAGATCTCGTTTACAACTTTGCGCTCATAAACGACTTGTAAATTAACTTTTAAAGAGAATTAATGTTCCAGGTAGTACGTAGCCTTATTACCTTGTAGGTATGTCGTGTGGTTTTCAAATAACTAGAATATAATGACACTAGTGTTACCCTCTCAGATCCTTTGTGTGTATTACATAGGTTTATCTTCTTAAGTAATTTCACATAACGTAGGATCACGCCTGTATTCCCCGAAGGGTTAGGCAAACGTTGTACACCCACATTTCGCCGATGCCTTTATTGAGTCCCATCTAATATGGGGCGAGCCTATTGCCATCTACCGGGCACAGTTCCAGACTTCGTGCTGTTACTTCCACACAGAAAAATCCAATAACATTTTGCCCGACCCGGGAATCGAACCCAGGACCTCACGCTCAGCAGTCACACCTGCGACCACTAAACCAATAAGTCAGTCCAAGAGCCCAAAAGTAATTTCATAGAAATACTTTATGTATTTCATATAAATAAGTTATTCCTAGGCAAAGTTAGGAGTCCACGCAAAGTAACAGCAGTCTACGGTACGTAGGATTACGACCCCGAGTACGAACACTTAAATACTGCGTATACTAAGTACGATAACGTTACATAGGATTGAAATGTTCATGCTAGAGTTACCAGTTAAGGATAACAATTGACACTTATCATTAAATAAATAAATCATGACTCCCGTATCTAACGTAAAAAACGTTAGATACGGGAGTCATGATTTATTTATTTAATGATAAGTTTAAGCTGTTTCCCAAATCTAAATAAATAAATAAAATAAATGAGCTTAGGACCTTTTCATTAAACGATGGTTAGTTTCCATTTCCCCAAATTCCATTAGACATTTTTAGCTCGGTTTGCATAATTGCAAGAAATGCTGCTGGTTGATGAAATGCTGGCACGTTATCAAGACTACGTTTTCTAGCACAATTGCTTTTTGTAACAAAAAGTATGTTTGTTTTCAATCCTCTGGCAATTCAAGGACTTTGATCTTGCCCAGTGAATAGTCCAAATCCATAAAGCTTTCTATGAAAACAAAGAGATTTTGAGAAATTTTAGGCAATAATAAAAATTTCGTTTGAAGAAAACGTAGTTGGTAAATGAATTAAGGTTAATTATATTATTTTCAAATATAAATCATTGAGTGGGTCTTAAAAAAAATTTTGGATCAGATGTATCGTTATTAAAGATACAATTAACAAATCGCTAAAGAAATGGGGCAAACATAGTGTAAAAGTTTTGTTAAAAGAATTGTTTATTTTCGTCACCTTCACATTTATGGTTGATTAAATTTTAGTAGAAAACATGGGTTTGTTGGAAATTAAACATTTAAAATAATAGTGTACAAAATAATAAACTGTCTACTATGGATACAGTAGGAGATACGTACTGTACTAATGTACAAAATAATTATGATTGTGTGAACACACAATGAAGAAAATAAGACGAATTACAAACTAAATAGTCGGTACTACATCTATACGATTCAATGTTCTCAAATCACTAACAAAACATCTTACACACGTTCTTCAGCAAACAACTAAAGCGAAAATAGGTGTGTTAATGGGCTTTCAATCAGTGGCGTAGTGTAGGTAGCAGGCACCCGGGGTGCGGGCAAATTTCACCGCCCCCTTATTAAAGTGTTTAAAGAAAGAGGATTTTCCCCGGGTTTCCTCGGTTTCGTCACAGAATAAGGAATAAAAAGTTCCTTTTAATCGTTCCGAATTGTAGATGCGAAATAAATATGGAATAAAATGGTTCAAATATTTATAAGATATAGGTATTATTATTATTATTTATTGTGAAATTTTGCCACCCCCTAATAGTGCCACTCAGGGCGGGTCGCCCCTGCCGCCCCCGCTACGCTACGCCACTGCTTTCAATGCAGTATTCTCGTAGCCGTGTCCTCTAGGAGAATGTTTGTATCACTCATAGCAGTGCAATGCGCGGTCGGATACGGACGTGTTTCCACACATTGAATATTTAGTTCGCGAATTGCGCGGCGACAGCCGCTGCCCGTCATCGCTATGAGTTCACAGCAACTTATAGCCAACGAGTTGTTGGCGTTTATACAACATGCCATCGATACCATGGACGAAGTCAGCATTTTGCAAATCTGCAAATCAAACTTCAAAGAAGAGGAGATAAGCAGTGGCAAAATGCTCCTATTCCAAACGCTTGGAAAACTTGACCAGATGCCTTCACGCAGGAGGGACGGAACGGAGAAGAGCATCCAAGATATCGTTACCTTACTGAAGGTGACCGACCCGGACGACGTGCCTGCTTTCGTGGCAAAGGAGCTGCATCGGCTGCCCCCCGTCACATTCGATCACGTTGATGTTACCAGGTTGCTGAAGGATATTACATCCCTGAAAAGGAGCCTGGCCGAGGTGCAGTCTAAGTTGGAGGCGTCGGATGGCACCATAAGTGAACTACGTGCTGAAATGGTGTTGTTACGCAATGCTGTTTCGATAAGTAGGTCACTTGACACCTCTAAGGTGAACACGCGTCGCGGGGCGCAGAATGCTACCATAAGCAGTTTTGAGTCGGCGAAATTAGATGCGTCACCGGCTGTTGATATAGCAGGCGATGCATTGCAACGCCCCGCCAAATGTGCCTCGACTCCGGTAGAGGATATGACACGCGTTAGTACATCGACCCCTAAACGTGCTTACGCTGCTATTGCTGCCGCAAACAAACCTGCTACAATACAAGTTAAGCAGCAAAAAGGGGGAAAGCAGGACCGCTGTGAATTCATTCACCGGGATCTGCCATCGCAGGGTATAGAAAAAGGCCAGTGTGACAAGGAGGGCTTTATCAAGGTAGAGAAGAAGAGAAAGCCCACTTGTCGGAACCAGTGCGGTACCGCACCGACCGGACCGAATCACCTGCTGCGTCCTGCTGTGCCAGCGACGCTGTTATACGTGTCCCGGCTGCATTACTCTACAAAGGCCGAAGAGATTGTAGAGTACATCCGCATCAAAGCCAAATTCACCTTGAGGGTCGAACGGTTGGAGTCTCGTCGCAATGCGAATTTTAATTCCTTTGTGGTGAGAGCGCCGACCGAACATCTGTCGATACTCATGAAGGAAGAATTTTGGCCGAAAGGTGTCAAGTTCCGGCGATTCCGAGGCCGGCTACCGGACACCGCGCGACACACGACGCCAGCTACTCGTGTAAATTAGTGTTTATATTATTATTGTTTATGTATAGTATTTTTATATTAGGCATATAATGTATTGTTTTATTGGATTTATATGGGCCTTGATGCCTGAATTAAATAAATAAAAAAAAAAAAAAAAAAAAAAAAATTAGAAGCGCTTGCGGCAAAGCTCACGATTGTTTTCGAATTAGAAACACGCTGGCTGAACATTCTTCTAGACAATTTACACTTTTCCCGGACAGGGTAATGTTTGCGCAGTACTTACTTACACTGCTGTGCACTTCAAATTAAGGTTATCAAATTCTTGCTCTTTGTGAATTGTGAATGCTAGCCCGAATTGTGAAATCTGGTCGAGAAAAATGGAAGCAATTAATTGCGAAGTTGAACATTTTGCGTTGTATTTTAAGTCTGCGGAGGAAAACGAATATTGCAAGTTTTGTAGGTATGATGACGTGTGCCTTTATAATATTACTGTATAAAAATATTTTTTCCTGATAAATGTTTATCATGTATTTGTATAAATAAATGGAATCAAGTTCTCTTTTTTTGTGTATTGAAACTAAGCTGATGATTGAAGAAATCTCACACTTGATTATTTTTTATATATTCCACAATCTATCGGCCACTTATGCAGTCATCGAAATCTAATCTATGTATATTTACGTTGACAGCGTGGATTTCAAAATAAGTACATATTGACTTGGACGCCCCGGGCACCACCTCCTTCACAGTGCTCACACCAATCCAAGAAATAAAATAGATTCCTTCATATCTCACCGATTTGCATCGCGGAGAATTTGTGGCCCCCTACATCTTAATTTATTGTTTCTGTCGTTTGCTATGAAAACAAAATGAAAGCTAAGAACGATTAATTAATATTAATCTTAGCTTTAAATATTAATGTAGACGCTCAGGCGTGAAAACGATTATGTGCTATGTTAATCTATTTTTCGTCGCTTATCTGGCGTCAAAACAATTTTTTTACAGAAAAAGTATTTAAGGAAGCTTTAATGATCGAACAAGATATTATTTTTACAAAAGAACAGGCGACCGCATCTATTTGTGATGATGTCAGTTGTAGTGTCACACTATTTTTTCAGTCCTAAGTCTTCGAAAATAATTGGTACTGATACACATGATCAGACCACAACTTTGAGGATGAAACCACTATGAAGACCAGGTTTGTCGTGTATTAAGGTTGCTGTAGCTTACAAAAATGTGACATAGTTTTGCCTTCGTAGCTCGGTATATATCATGATACAGGGAGAGAATAGACAAACGTATGTTGGGTTCCTTTTATTACACAAAATTATGATTTATCGTGGTCACGCCCCACAGACGAACAAATCAACCCATTTATCATTTCCTTGTGGCGTAAATATCCCATCCCCGTTCTATGATAGAGTAGTAAGACACCGAAAGAAAAATTATGTGGAATCATTGTGAGAGTAATTACTTTCGAATCGTCATGTCTAGACGTAGCCCTGTCGGTGGAGGTAATGCATAATTAGGCGGCAAATTGTGCGATCAGCTAGAAGATCTCCAGTCCACAAAACCGTGGCTATAAACATCATTTATCACGACGTCTATTTGGAATCCGTCTTCAATATCTGTGAGATCAAACCCTGTTCTATTAATTTCTCTATAAAATTAATAAAATACATGCGAATCTACTCAGATTGTGTCCCTATTTCTATTATCATTTCTTTTGTTATTATATCGTTATGAAAAAAGACACATACATATGTAAGTATCTATCTACTACTCACTCAATCACTGGATTTATTATGTAATCTCAGGATGTATAAAGTAGATACACGGAATTTGGCAGATAGGGTTCTTATAGGGTATTGACATCCGCTATGTAAGGATATTCTAAATTCAATCCCTAAAGGGTGGAAATAGGGGTTCAATGTATGTATAAATTTGTCTACGCGGACGGAGTCACGGGCACAGCTAATACACTAATATTTTTCCATTTTTTATTATATTTATTAACGTATATTAATAAATCTGAATATTGAATAACAATATTACAAATATTGAAATTTTAAAGAAAAATTCCAGGACATTTTGTTAAGTTTTCGAATAAAAGCCTTCACTTGAAAGATCGACGTGCAAATCCGTAACAAGCTTTGCATAAATCGTCCGCACAGTTCGAGTTTTACAGCTTAAATCTGTAAGTTTAACAATATCTTATTCTGCTAGAAACTAGAATAATTTATTACCTTGGTGGGGAAGCAAATTCTGGGACTTGCTTTCAAAATTTAATATTGTACGGTGTTAACTACACTTTACTTCATCATGATATGTTGACATGAACTTTGTACTAACTTTAATAGAGTAACAAGATTACCTATGTTTTATGGATCTTGTTAATAACAATAATATTAATCTTTATGGGATTATGTTTTTGTATTAAGTAGATATAAGATGTATTGTGGCAGAGATAACTATAGGTTACCTACAGTTTTTTTTTTAAATCATTTTTCCACATTTCTATTTCTTCTGCATTTCCACAATTTTTCTTCTGTATCGTGTTATGTACAATATGTACATGTACATTATAATATTTCACATGCACACACCCAGAACCAATAAAAAACTATCCACAGCGATAGAGCATTTGTTTTATGTGAAAATCGAATTCGCGCTACGTAGCGCAGAAAGCTAATCTCTGTAGAATTATGACCCTCATCCAATTTTTCTTTGATGCATCTTCGATGAAGTTAGTATTTTAATATATATATACGTACTATATTAATATTATACTACATTAAAAATAGTAAAAAATCCTTATTGCCCTTTAATTGACTTTAATTATATTTTTCTACAAAATTGAGCTAAAATGACATTTTCCTTCCCGGTAATTTTATTTGATTAACTTTGCTTTGTGATTTTACTTTGATTAAGGTTTATGCTTCTCATTGTATTTTTTTATAGGTGTATTACATGTAAAACCAATATTGGTACGGAGAAGGATATTAAGTTCAAAATATTTTGCGTATGAAAACCTCATCGGATACAGATCGTTTACTTCTGTCGCAATATTCACTGTTTTGGTTTATAAAGTTTGTGAATGAAAGCTCACTCAATTTTTGATATCTTTTTTAGATACTGAATTTTCAGGCATACTAACCAAAAATCTATAACAAGCCTTCCACTCCTCTCTTTGTGTTGTTTTCTTTAGCTAGCGGCAATTTTATCTATATTGATCTGTGATCAATATCGGTTCGTCAGTCAGGCGGTAAAGCCGCAACAAACAGATAGATAAACTAATTTTTCAGTATATCTAGGGATTTGTACAGTACATTACACTCTTCATTCTGCAATCTAATTATACTCTGCGACCTACTGTAGCGTAGGTAAGATAAATTGTGATTCTACATGGTAATTCCGCCACGCTGTTCAACAAAGCTCCCAGAGTCCCAGGGTATTGTATCCTGCATCCGACATCGATGCAGCTGTAATGTACGGGCACGTGCATATTTGCATGCAAATGTGTTTACATGCATCTTAAACGCGTTTGCATATTGTTTTTTATAGGACAATGGCCCCTTTGACGTCTTTTATTGATTTTGTTGACGTATTGTAATTTATATGTAAACGTAATACCGAGACACATTAATACATTTATCTCAAAAGCTGATCCCTAGTAACTTATTTTTAACAAAAACAAAGATGTCCAGTAAGTGCATAGTAACTATATTTTTAAAAAGCAATGCCACCATTGTATTTAGTTAAAAATTCACGTAAATAAGAGCGGAAAAAAATGTTTACAACATGTAAAAACGTTGAACAGAGAGCTGCTACTGTTACTGCTGCTACAGAGGCTGCTATAAAATCAAATGTATTTCAAATCTTTTATCTCACTTCGTATTGGTCTATGTCAGCTCAAAGTGTAAAGAGGCCTTCAAAACCTCAAATTCAGAATATCGGAGTTCCGGACCTAACCAATGAAGAAAAGGTCTTTGTCTTCATTAAATAATACATTGTCTTGGTATCCGCATCTAAATGGGGGTCTAACTAAATCGGGTCGTGCAAACCTAATTTATAAGCGATTCATTCCGAAGTCAGTGCGGATGTGATGTTCTTGAATGGACCCTGACACGTTTAATTCAATAAATGCCCTCATTTTTCACCACGTAAGACTTCAACCTCGCCACTGAAAATGCAATAGGCACGATAATTAAAAGAGAATGAAAGGTGCGTGGTTACCATACAGTTCAAAATTACGTACAAATACTTTTAGAAAAAAGCCATTAGCTTTATAAAATAAAGGTTCCTATTAAGCGACCCATTTACCCGCTTGCTCGGTGGAAAGAAGCGCTCAGGAACTACTAAATCAAAAAGTCGTCTTATTGCAACGTAACTGCAGCCAAACCTTTCTACGTTGTAAGTTCACGCGACTTTTCTTACCGCTGCAGAACAATGGTCTTGGCAACAAAGCAGGGCTTTTTGTGTTTCAGAATTAATTTATAGTCAGACGATTATTATCAACACTCTAATTTGATGACACTGGAATTAGTAAAAAATATTTGATAACATAAATACTACCTATCAATATTTAACTTTTGATCTCCGAAATACTTTTTATATTTAAATTAATATACATACAGGTAGGTAGCAATAAATAGTGCATGAAACCAAACTCATTAAATTACATTATTTTATGTGTTTTTCGTTATTAGGCAGTGTTTATTTTAGGGTTGTATTTTTTTTAGTAAATGCAAATGACGAATTAAACATAGAAGCTTATATTTCTAGTGAGCAGAAAACCTGGTTTACCTTAGTGTTCTCAGTTTTAACAAAGTATCTTGACCGAGCACATTTTCCTTCAACAAGACTTTCTCTACTCGCTCGGATTTATTATTAATTGAAAGTTTGCTGAGCACTACCCACTAACTTAGGTTTTATGTCGATATTTTAAATTATTTTTTTTTTCAAGTTAACAGAGCACTTTCATAAGATTCTAATGTTGGCTTGTTTATTCGAGAGTTTTTGTTAATATGAGCATGTTAAGATTTCAGTTAATATCGATTCTGGATATTTAGCCCTTATATTGCTAAAACTAAGACTTTTTAAGACAGTCTTTCAGTACCTAAGTACCTACTTAAAAACTACATCACGTAGCACGTATTTTTGACTAACCGTGCAGCTTGCGGGGCTATCTACGAGTATACGTCGAGTACATCTCCCAGGCAAAATTCCAAACTCCGGGTTACTGCTGACAATTCGTCGCTCGCATGACTAAAAGTCCTATTTCATTTTTTAGCTGATTTCAGTTAGGACAACTACATTTTTAACAAAAATAAATAAGTAGGTATAGCGTAAAATCAAAGTACTGTAAATACTCTTTATGAATAAACATAATTAAATATTCAGAATTGCCGATAGATTATAATTTTATCTTAGTTAGAAATGTAACCGCAAAATGCTTTTCCTGAACAATTGATACTATGTAGATAGGACTGTTAATCATGCGAGCTACGAATTATCATACCAGGAATTAAACCAACCAATTAGCAACGACTAAATCGACGAGGCAGTCCTTTTAAGACATCCTAAGGCGTAAAAATATATTAGAAGTTCCGAAAAAATATAACGTTCATAAATGTTATTAGTGTAAGAACAATTATGTATCTGTACATCCGCAAAAGTAAATCTATAAATTATGCGACACATCAGAAAACAATGGATTGTTTAATCCGCCCAAAAAATGGCTTGGGATCAAGAGGGGAGCCTTAATAATCAATCAAAGTCGAGGGCGACGCCGATGTGAAAGATGTACGAAAACAAAACTATTTTTCTAGAAATAATGATGCGAGAATGTTGTTGCAAAATTTTGCAATTGATAAGCAATTTTAATATTAAAATACATTTATTTATGTTATAAGCGTGTTGGCTTTAGTACTGTTATAGCACTTGGAGTTATTGCATTCGTAGATTGCTCTTTAAATCCAAGCAACTTTAATTGAGGGGTAATTTAAAAAAAATGTCATAAAGCATAATATCTTCTTAACATCATAACTGCCGTCGTTTATCACATAAGGTATCAAAAGTTTTAATAATAACAAGGACATCCATTAATTATACTTGTACCTAATTAAATTCCGCAAGTTCAGCTGGGGTCCTAATAATTTCTCTCCAAGTGGGCAAAATGGAAAGTCGTGATGTAGGTACCTATCCCTACGACTTAGTCGGCCATGATAAGCGACTTATTACTTAATTGAGAAAATCCGCTTTGATAAGGATGGTCTTAAAACTAAGTAACAGCATAATACTGACATTTTTATCAGAATTTTTTCAAGTTTCTTTGTCTTTGTTTTTATAAAGCAGGTTTAGGTTAAGTTTAAAAAGTTTAGAAAGTAATTTATATCAAATGTACATGCTACGCACTTCCGCAGAGTAAGCAACTCGTATATGGGACAATGTATGCACTTTTATAATAAACTACCCAATGATATACACAATTTAACACTAAAGAGGTCAAAAATGTAATTAAATCTAAACTTTGTATAAAAAGTATAACTACTATCCAATTTCAGACTATTTAGATGACAAAAACGCTTGGAATTGAGCCGCTCTATTGAGCCCTTGCTTCTTTTTCTATACAATTTTGCCAGTCTGTTGGGACAGGTCAGCTCAAATAGCTATGGCATTTCCCTCAAAAGGTCATTCCAGACGATACCCTATATTTGTCTTACATAAATATTTACTATAATCTGTCTGGACTTTAAAATATACCTTGACCCCTGAGTTTAATTCGGCGTTTCTTCTCAGGGATAGTCCTAGGAAACGCCGAAGCAATCTATTTTAAAAAATACGTGTAAAAGTGTTTGAAAAATTCTAATTGCAAAATAAACAATTTAATTTCAAGGTAATGTACCTGTAACTTAATATTCTATAGACAGGTATACTTTAACTTCCGAAACAGATTAATGTAAACGAATAACAATTTTCAATATTGGAAAGGAAGGTACATAAATTCTATGTATAAATTTAAACCAAATTAGTTTTGGCACTCCAAGAAAAGTGTTTGCATGCGGCAATATAAATTTGGCTTAAATTGACATTTATTGCAAACACTGAACACGTAAATGAAACTATTAGTAGGTACTTTGTATGAAATATTTAGCTTTATTGTTCTCTCTCTCTTGTAGTCAGAACGTTTACCTACTGTTATAAAGTTTAAACTTTCGTAACAAAACGTTGCCCATGTCGAGAGGGTCAAGACATCAATTCTGAGATCCAAGCTTGAACTTTCACTTAAGGATAATGTACCATCCTAGCGAAAACTAACTCATTAAGTTAATGTTGAATCAGACGTACGTACTAAGTACACAACGGGTTGGAGCGACACAGTGTGCTCTCAATTTGTAGAAGATACCATTGAGTATTTGCTGAGATACCGGGACTATTTAAACTTGTTTGTTACCTTAAGCTACAATTGGACGATGGGTAAATACGAGTACCTACTTGATGAAACACCTACTCCAACTCCTAATTGTAAATGCTTGCATATCAGGTATTGTTCGTCTAACGCTCTGACAATCAATCGACTTGCACGAGTAAGCGAATTTGCTCGGAATTTTCATAATAATTTATAGAGGAAAGTTGTAAATAAAATTCTAATAAAATTCCTGTGTACATCACATTGTCATAAATTAATTTGATTATATTTTTTTAACATCGTTGATAAAAATTAAGATTGAAATAATGTACACTAATCACTTTTATTGTGCCATTAGTAATTTATTTAACCCCTGAAACCACTTCAATAAATATGTAAATTTGGATAATATTCTAACTAAATTTCTTTAATACAAAATTAAATTAAATATAATTTATTCTGTTTAAAACAGTTCTCCAAGCTTATTAAATATCAAAATATTGATTCGGCATCCCTTAACCTTAAGTAGATTAGAATCGAACACCTGTCCTTTCACTGAAATTAACAATAAAAAATTCTAAGAAAATTATTACTCATTTTGAACACTTGTACTTTCTTTAAGTTTAGGTTATTCTAAAAATATAATCTTGTTGAAATGAGTTTGCATAAATTGAAAACTATCGCACCTGCGTGCACACAAATAAATAAAAGAATATTGCGTGCGGCAACAAAAGTGCCGAGAAAAGTACAAAAGTTTGAGTATAATAGACAGTTTACTAGCTCGTGTAGTTACGCCCATTGAATACAGGAAAAGTGCTTTTAACCCGATGGAAACTACACAATACAACCCTTACTTATTCAGTGTAAAAGCTCTTCGTTGTGGGAAAGCGAGAAACAAAGTTGAGCTAAATCAATTCAAAGTAAGATTTACCCAACTTGTACAAGCAAAAGGAATTATTATTAGACAAGTATTCGCAATTTTGAACTTTAGGAAACTATAAATAAAGAAAGCTACAGATTGCAATCAGGGTTAGATTCCGTTCTTAATTCGAGAGCAAAAGGAAATAATTTGTGTTTCAATTTTCAGAGTGCGTTTGCAAAGTTTTAAAATAATAAAATAGATTATCGTTTTGCAACATCCCGTAAATCAGCAATACAGTGAGCAACGCTAATACATGTACGATACGGTTTTATACTCGCTAACTACTAAAGTAGGTATATATATATATGGATTGTAGAAACATATCTTTTAACGTGTCTATTTAACGTGCAAATGCGACGTTGCAAACTTATACATTATGAGTCTGCGACCCTTATCCTATTTCCCCATGAAATTTAAATAAATTCAAAATTAATGACTTGCTAAAAATATATATTTTGTAAAATAAATCAAATCATTTTATGATATAATTATTATTCATGTAAAGCCTTTTTCACGCCAGTCATACTTTTGGTCGCACATTCCTAAGTATAATAAAAAAATACTTACCTCAGTATAATACTTCATTTTTTTATAAATTTCACCGTTAGAACTTCGACGTGGCAAGCTGTGGAAATATAAAAAGAGGTCAAATGAAAACTGTACATTAATTATTCTGTTCTAAGGTGAGCATACCTATAACACTTGCAGCTTCTAAAAATATAATTAAGCAATTGAAAGAACTCGGCGTCGAACAAAACTTTCAATAACCGATTTAGCATCTACCTACTTGAATTAAAAAACTTGGATAATCTTGTTCTCATTGTAATGCAGCTTTGCTCTCAGTGAGATTAAGATAGAACTTAATGAAATTGGAATGTTCGTACCATGAAAAGAATTTTCTCAAATTTTCGCATTTAAATGGATTTTAGCTTACACTGGCTGTTAATAAATTGATTTCAATTTCGAAGCGCTTTGTGAAATCCTTTGTGAAATAAGTATTTATTCTATTGTTGAAACGAATTTGTTTTTTTTTTATCGTTTGAAGGGCAGGAATTTGGACACTTAATGACATTTGAGCATTAAGAATAAGTCTAATTTTGAACGTAGACGATTTTTTCTTTCAAGTTCGTAGGTTAAAAAATGTATTACTAAATTATGTATAGTATTATTACGGAGGGTGTGACTAATATCGTACATATTTGTTGCTTTTGGGACAGCATCCATTGGTTTTGGTTGTATATTTTGTATTGCTTATTGGTGGATACGCCGCGCCGTATTTCATTGCCTACCTATCAGGCACAATTCCAAAGTATATTCTACTACTTTGAATTTTCTATCAGAAAGTACCAATAACATATTCTCAACCAATCTTGGACTTTACTCTAAGCAGCCGGGCTTGCGACCACTAGACCCATTACCAGTTATAATTTTTAATCCTCCTCCGCAGGAAACAGCGAATAAAACTTTATATTTTATTTCTTAACTTAACGTAGGTATAAAATGTTCCACATGCTAAAGTGACAAACAACTATATTCCAAGAAACTTGTGAAGTTGGCAGGTATTTGCATTACCGACATATCTCAGTAGGGCAAGTTGTACTCTCCGGGAATGTTAGTAGCAATAGATATGTGTATTAAAATGTTATCTGCGCCTACCGCCTCTCCGCATATTCACTATTTAAATGAAGAATTTTTAAACGAAGGGTCAAGTAGACGGTTATTATAGAAATTCTTAAAAAGATCTAAGTCTTATTAGTGTTTACGGTAGCTGCTTTTTAGCGTATCAAAATGAAATCGCGAAATATACAGCGTAAAAAAGTACTGCTACGACGTAGCAGTACTTTTTTCTTATTCAGCAAATACTACGACAGGCGTAGCCAGCGTAGTAAGATAAAATTCTTATCGGTTTTCAAACGTAGGATGTACGCTACGAAAATTATTATACTTGTGTCCTATGGCTACCATACCGATTTAATAAGACGAGATAATTATAATATGAGAGAGAGCGTAGGGAAGTGAGAAATAAAAAAAAATATAATAAAAACAAAATAAGTGGAATGTCTTTCTAGAAAAAAATATAAAGTTTTTTTTCTTTCTTTCGAACAATAAACTACCTAACTACCTAAAGGGGGCCGAAATACAGCATTGGATATCTGTGGGCTGATCTAGTGAGAAAATAAGTCGAACCTAAACTAAATTGAATACGTTTATGGTTTATCTCGAAGCCATTTATACAAATGGCTTCGAGATACTGTCATTAGGGTGAAAATTTGTTGGCAAGTGATACGAGTTCATACATTTAACGTCGCAGGTTTTTTGATCGTCGTGATCAGGGCATTACATGAGTTCGACTGTATCTTGAACGATAATGTTTTCTCATGAAGGTTTTTCAACGCTTGAAGAACCGTGATAATATATCAATATATTGATATGACGAATGATCCAAAAAAGGAGGGGTGTTATAAAACGTGTGTATCTATATGTCTGTATGTGGCATCGTAGCTCCTAAACGGATGGACCGATTTTGATTTAGTTTTTTATAAAAGGCTCTAATAAATACATGCTTGACTTAAAATTCTGAAAAAGAATCACTAGTATTATTCTATTTGCTATTCACAACTTAGGATATCACTTAAATTAAATAAATAAATAGAAATAGAGTAACTTTATTTCGAAAACAAGCTAGTAACAATCTTTTAAATCAGTAATGTATCTTTTTATCTTAGCTTTAATGGTTTACTATGTAATTTAAACAAACTTTAGATTTTCTAGGAAAATTGATTTATGTCTGTCATTTTCATCAGTCAAAATAAGTATAATGAGATCGGGATTACTTCGTTTATCCTCGCCCTTTTATGTATAGTCAACGATAAAAGGAGCTATTTCTATAAGTTTTATAAGATTTTTCGTAAATGATTTAGAGATTATGTATCTACTTTTATAGAAAAGCGTAAGTTTATCGATTATATTACATTATATTACTGGCTGTTTTGAGATGCACAAGAAAAAGATATGTGGAAGAACATGGAGGAGGCCATTACCCAGTAGTGACAGTTTGGACTAAATAAAAATAAAAACAAAGTTTATAAGAACAACAATTTTATTATCCTTCTTTGATAATTTAATTTTAAAATTACTATATCCATCTACTTATGTCGCTGACTGCACCTATACATCCACAAGTAATCCTTGGAGGATTAAGCCAAGATGGTGTGGCAAATCAAGAGAGCTTCTAACGTAATCCCTAGTAAAAGAACAAGGTGAGGCGAGAATTAAGATTTTATCAACAAAATTGAACAATAATTTAAGTGTTCTTATACTAGGTATACCTACTTGAGTATTTATCAACACAAACCAGATGTTTTATCTGCTAAATTTCGATACAGCCGAAGGTATGTTTTTAGTTTAATGCAAATACTTAAATAAAGATACATTTAAAAACAAAATTGATATCGCTGTGTACTCGCATTTCGATTGCCAAAAGGTTATGATAGAATTAGCAGATGGAACCTCTGGCTTGTGTTGTACTAGCGTCCTTTTTTGTTCGAAAGTTCGGTAGTAAAGTACTTACACAGATTGGCAAAAAGCCAAAGCGCATCTGACAAATTCTAACGGCAGTAAAATTTACCCAGCTGAATCGTAAAGTATTGTTGTTTGACGAGTTTTTCTTTTGAAAGACTAAAGTACCGGCACAACGGGTCAGACACTCATGTTAGTGTTTCTTCCAAGCGCTGTTTAACTTATATGTGAGGACCAAATTCCTGATATCTATATGTATTTATCTATAGATAGCGTTCTTAGATGTCGATCTTAAAACTTTCTTTCGAAGAAACTATACTCGTACTCTGACGAGTATGAGTATTCTAAACTAGATCGGGCAAGATTGTGCTGATAGTAGATGAAGGTGAATCGCAAAATACTTTCTACTAGTGACCATATTTATGAATACATTATATTTATTGTAACATAATTAATTTACACGTTAATGGGAAACCGTTAACTTTATATCCTTTGTATACATATATAAATAAGTAAAAAATACTAATCACAAAAACCATTGCCATTAGCAGAAAAACTGAAAAGCGAAATCCTTTAAAAAAATTGTTGTAAGTAGATTTATTTTACCCATGGTAAATTGCCGAAACCTTACCGACGAATATGACATGAACATTAAATGTAACTGAAGCTAAATATTTGTATAAGTATGCGCTGGCAGTTGGCACCATAAATCCGTTTTAGAGAAATGATCAAAGTTTCTGTGAATCTTCGTTCAACGGAGTGGAACGCGTACTATTGGTTAAATCTCACTGGGTACTTCGTTTTTGTTCGGGGACACTTTTCACCAACTATATGGGTTGGGAAGAACCGAAGTAATAAAGTTTAGACAATCGAAGTTTATCTCAACGTCTTCAAAGGGTGTTGACAGAGTTAAAAACTTGTAGATACCTTATTACGTTTTGAAACGCCTATTTGATCCCGATTTGGAAGTCATTCTGCTTTGGGTATAGAACCGCTATTAAATAGTACATAGGTATCTGTGAAGAAGAAATTGAAATTATTTTGAAAGGGAACTTGGACTATTTTGTTTCACTTTTGATTGCAACAGAATATTAACGTTTTAGATTAATAGTCGTCGTCGTGTTTATTTAATTTATTTGTGAATCCTGAATCCCCATCGTGAATCTTTAATACAAAATGTGTTCATTTAAGGTATCAAATGCTCGGTATCACATTGGTAACTGTGTGATATTTCATTTATTCATATCAAAATACACACGAAAATACAATCATTTGTCTTACATTCTAAACATTAGTGCTAAAATTAGTTATAACATAAGATTGCCCTCAAATGATCTCAAAGAGGTTACCTATGCGATTTATGATGGCATTAGTTAACGCTAGGCAGATTCAAGTATTGTACTTCAATCTTAATAGTATATTTATTGGACCAACTACCTAGTTGCAAGATATTGTTACGTAGAGACAGCTCCATTCGGGCCCAAGTAATCGGATATCACGTAGAGTCAAAGTAATAAATAAGGTTAGATACCCTCAGAAGGTCTTTCATTTTGTTTATTTTCTGAAGGGGATGAAACCAATTTACGTCCTTAGACAGAATTAACCCAAGTGTCCCCAATTAATTATCCCATTTGACAAAGGAAACGTGCGTGTAATGTTTAATGAGGAACATAATCTGAAAGTACCCCGGGGAGGTATATTTGAAATATTTAGAGAACATTTTTTTGCCCAATATATTACTTAATACATCATGCCTATATTCCCCAAAGAGTTACGTAAATGTGTACTGTTGTTCACCCACATTACGAGTATTGAGCATCATGTAAAATGGAGAGAGCCTATTGTTATCCACTGTGCACAGGTATAAACTCCGTTGTACTACTTTTTTATTAAACTTTGCCCCACACTAGGAATTATTCCTGTATCGTGGGTGCGTTTACAAACACATATGTATATTCACATACACAAAGACCCAGACCCGAAACAAATATCTGTAGATTATACAAATATATGTACCGTGCGGGATTCGAACCCGCGACATGTAGCGCAGCAGTCGATCTCTCAACGACTACGCCAACCAATTTCCACTCAGAAAAATCCCAATAACAGTTTCCCATGATTCGAACCCAAGACCTCGCGCTCAGTGGCCAATGAGGCATCTATTTTACTAATGAAAAAGTTAAAACGAGAGTTATCACTTCATTTGGCAGATATTCATCGTTCTCTTCGTGAATTCAATTACATATCTATAGAATTAGTTTCAATAATTCACCCTATTATAAAATGAATTCTATGTCAATCGCTTCAGGTGTTCTAAGAGATGTAATAACTATGCACTGTGGAGATATGTATCTCCACAGTCTACAGTCAATATGTGAGCCAATGCGAATGCAATCTCAGCAAACTAAGAGTAACACAATACCGGTACCACGGACATGATGATTGTATGTATATATGCAATATTTATGACAAGCAGTTCCTTCCCATTATATAATTACGCGTGTTTTCTTTGAACGGATTGACAGAAGTTTACTATTGCCATCTATCGGGAACACTTGCAAATTCCGTGCTGGTACTGAGAATTTCCATAGATACCGAAAAACTTAACACTTTGCCCGACCGTACCTCAGCAGTCGCGCATCCGCCAATTAAAACAATGAGGCAGTAAATTTCTATTAAAATTTCAATTTGTGTGTGTGTGCATATTTACGTCTATATTTAGGGATTTCTCGACTATACGTATATATATATATATTTCATTAATTTTCACGATAACTGATCCATGTTTGCCCTCTGTTGCGACAGGTCAGTTCAAATAATTATGGCGCTTTCTTCAAAGGGCTATTCCACCCTATATTTGTCTCACATAAATCCTTACATCATTACAATCTGTCTGGACTCTATAATAGACCTTGACCTCTGTGTTTGTTTCGGCTTTTCTTCTCCGGGATAGTCATAGGAAATGCCGACGCCATCTAGTTTAAAAAATATGTGTAAAAGTGATTGAAAAATCCTAATTGCAAAATAAATAATTTCATTTCATTTCATAATTTCATACAATACATGTATATTTTTACCAAAATTATAAAAGCATGTTCTGCTCCTAATTCTTCACAACTGTTTTTATAGCACCATCTCTGAAATCGAGAAAAAGGACCTGTTCCATACAAATGTATGGAGCAATAAAATTATTTGATTTGTTTTCATTATAAATGTTGTGAAAAATGATGACCAGAGTAATATCTTAATTTTTTCTGGTATATAAATATTAAGGGAATGCTGGCCAGAGCGGGCTTAAATATGAATTCTTCATGCAGTACTCCTAAGTCGTACCAAAAAACGAAGCTTTTCATAATAATATAATTATATAAGTAGTTAGTAAAATGTATTATAAATATATAATAATTAATATACATGTTAAAATTATTTACGTATTATAAAATATAGCGAACAACTATTTTCTGAAACAACGTGCGTACGAGCCTAGGAGTGAAGGTAAGTGCAGCTCTGCTTTAACCTCTTTTAGCCTAAATTTTCTTCAGATTCGTAATTTGCCAATCACTATGCGAAAACTTGCTAATTGGCCTCACGTATTATATCACAAGCTGAGTAAGCCCATGATAGCTTAAGCAACTTATTCACCCGTGAAATGTCACTGAGGGTATCTATGGTCTGACGGTTGATAAATACTTATGCAAATTTTCAAAATTCTATTCATAATATTTTGGAGCTCTACGTATGTAATAAATAATCGCACAAATACAATGGTCCGGTTACAAGATGTATTAGGCATGTTGACAGCAATGTAACACTAGACTGGCAGTTAACTGAAACCGGCGGCCATAACGCGCGTCATTATGATGAATTGATGACGATGATCGTCACTGCAATATGCCTGTTCTGTAATTCGTGAAGTATTTCGTTTCTATATTAACTGAAACTAGAACGAATGTTCTAGAATTAATTTAATTTAACATTTCATTAAACAATTGTGATACTAGAGTCCTATAAGGTTTCGTTTACGTTTATTTGGAATAAAAAGAATTCTATCTATCTATTTAGCGCGGGAAACACAGACGTCAAGTCTTATTTCCCTCAATAAAGAGGTGACAAGACACGCCACGGCGACCGGTAATTAGTGCTGCGCCGATGTATTCGGTTACGATTTTCTTCCGTCTAACAATATGAAGTTAATTTTCTTTGTAGGTATGTCCTACTGATATGAAAACCTTACTTTACCTGTAAATGCATGTTGTATTATTTTTTGATGTGAGTGAATAAACATCATTCAAATGTTAGACGCCATGTAACAAATGCATTAACATTTTTGATAAACTATACTTTCGGTCTGCGTCGTCCCATTTAATTCCTTTCCAGTGCATAACGTTTCCCTAAGAAAATGCTTAGTCTGTTAATAAATCTTTCTATACACTAGATTTATTCTGAAAGAATCCTGTCCCATTTGGCCATGTATCAGAAAGATTAGACGCCATTATGGATATGTAACTAGAACATATTGTAGTCTCACACAGATATTCACGAGATCACAAATAAACATTTTCACTGTATAGTTACTGTTATTAGATTTTTTAGGGCAAGCATATTTTCTGAACAAAGGTTGTAAAAACATACATACAACTTAAATTCTTTATGAATATTTAATATCATATCATTTAGGAAGAAACACTGAAAAAAGAAATGTCGAAAAATAAATTTTCGGTACCAAAAAGATAGCGACAAAAAATTACACTGTTGTTTGCTCTCTAGATAACTTTCTGTTATCTAGAGAGGTACTCTTTTCACCTAAAGACATCTGGAAATTGTCGCTCTGTTTGACGTGGGTTAAGGCCAACTGTTTGTGTTAACAATCCCTATAGACTTGAATTTGACCTGTTTTTATTCTATAAAAATTCAGATACATTATGTATACAGGCTTTTAGAGTGTTTACTTTCATGCTTCCATTAAATACTTAAATATAACACTGTCCCTGATGACTACAATGATAATTTATCTTTTTTAACATTGCAAATTATTCAGGTGTTTTTATTGTTTTCGCATCAACAAAGCCGTATAAAATATTGCTGTTTCATGACATGTCTATTAAATTTTTAATTAACGCGAGTAAGAGGAAAAGTTGAAAAAGTGTTAGAAAATTTTCGTTGATTTATGTTGTACAATAATTATTTAATACCGCTACATTGTTACATCTATTCATTTGGTTGACATAACTGCAGAATGCCACGTGCCACAGTGTATTTATAGGTTCGTGACATTGCTTCTGTTCAAACCTATATACAATTCCATACATAGCCAAGTGAAGATTAGCATACACTAGGTATACTTAGCTTGTGGGACTGTGAAATGACTGTGTGCCACAACTACATGTACACCATTCATTTTATGTTCCACAATTTCTGTAATTTCCACATAAAAACTCAAATGCATAGATTAGAGGTTCAGGTAATTAGTGATGTTTTAGAGCAAGCTATTATATTATTAGCAAGCTATTAAATAGAAACAGTAACTTGAAACACGACTGCCTCATTACCAATATTCGCAAGCGTGACTGCTGAGCGTGAGGTCTTGGGTTCAATTCCCGGACAAAATGTTATTGGGTTTTTCTGTATGTAAATTCTCAGTAGCAGTACGGAGTCTGAAACTATGCCCGATAGATGAAATTGGCTCGCCCCCTATTACATGGGACTCAATACCGGCATCGGCGAATACCTCGGCCTAACTCTTCGGGGAATACACGTGTGATTGCTATATTATGTTATGTAGAAACAGTAAAAAGTAGTAATAAAAAGAATTCAACTATCTATGGTGAACCCATATATACCTTTGTTGCTCTTTGTTTGACTGGTATCTGTTTCAAACAGATTCAAAGTAATTTTTCCTTAATACCGGTTGGCTTTTGAGGAAAAAGTGCTCAGTTAGGTAGTTAGGGACTTATTTGCGATATCTTTTTTATTTTCCCGCTTGCTAAACTAATTGGTGATCCCTGTATTTTGTTAGTACAATAGAGGTCTCGACCGTCCATTCCCGAGAGATAACTATATAGTCTCTTTTATGATACTCATAAATGGGAGGGGAATGGAAAGCCTATTCTCATTTCAACGGAAAATAATCAAAATAATTTCGATTGGAATGAACCGATATGAATTTCAGCGGGTCGCCATTTAATAGTTCAGAGGGCAGAAATACCAACGCCACCAATCTTTTGAAATTGTAATAGAATCACAACGTGACTCGACTTTTCACGAATGTGATATAACCCAAACGAAATTTCAATGAGCTTTGTGGGGACGCGTATGAGCCTAAAATGGAAAACGGAGCCTAAAATGGAAAACGATTGCATTAAGAGGGTAAATGACACTCATAAAGGAAACTTGATGTATTGTAAATACAGTTTAATTTTGTATACACAGATACATAGCAACCTATTATATTGTTTATATTTTGCTAGAACGTAATATGTATAGCTGGCAAAATAATGTTTTCGTTTCTATTTATTCTGTCACGGATACTAATACAAAATATTATAGCTAGCAGGAATCGCGGTAGCAAAGGCTAGAGCGGCTGGTGTATGGGACCAGAAGGTCGCAGGTGCAACCCCAACTTGCGGTCGTATTTTTCTCACAATTTCAATTTTAGAATTTGCTTCACAGGCGTTTTTGCGTCATTGAATAATCTTATAAAGTAATATTTACATCCTATTGAATTTGATATCACAATCGCTGTAAATGATAATTAATTTGCATTCCAACAAGCTATCGATAGGTTTCGACTGTTCAAATGATTGTTTCATGGATGTCAACATAACGGGGAGGATATCCGTTAACTAGGTACTTATATCTATGGTTATGTCTCATCTATGACGCATTGTGATCATAGGCTAATCAAAATCTAATTTACCTGAATATCCAGACAACCCGACTAAATATAGATAAGTATTTAATATATCTGTCGTTTCATTCTCTAATGGTTGTAGATTACCACCCATTTTCTTCAAACGTCATTAATTTTATTACGAAATAGATACTGTTATATCATACGCATACTTTATATTGTGGTATTCTAAAGAAAAATTCTCGAAAAATTCTAATATTTTCTTGAAACAACCTATTATCAAGTTGACGTCTACTTTTACGACATACGTTTATTTTATACGATTTCGTGTGAAGAAATCGACTGTGCTTAGGTGTCTACGCAGAATTGACTCAAAGTAAAAACAGTTCAGTCACAGATTCAATATTAATCTACTTAGAGTTATCCGAAAACTAAATCTAGAATTCCAAAACAACACGAATCCTCACTATCATACCAAAATGCTGAAAGTAACTCTGTCTGTCTGTTTGTTACCTCATCAGGAGTAAAGCACTGGGCCTATCGTTATGAAATTTTACACGGAAGTGTCCTGGGTCCTAGAGAAGGACATAGGCTTATTTTTACTATTGCAGCAAAACACTATAAAGTACAAAATACACGCAGATGAAATCGCGGGCAACAGCTATTTCTACTATAATATATAAATAAATTTCTTATTCAAAGAGGCATACTCTCAGTATAAATACTCGTAGATACACTATTAAGGGCAAAGATAGTAGCTAAATCAACTGGGCTTATTGAAATTCACGTCACAAGTTCCAGCACAATTTGTAGAGTTGGAAATGACTGCTACTAGGATAACTCGAGATGTATACAAATGTGGGTTCGTAAACTTTATGGTATTTGCGTCGTTTTGCCGAACAATACAGGAAGACCTTTTCTTTTATGGTTGGCACATGTAACCCTGTATGTGCTAGCATGTCGCTACATTTGTCTTATTACATTTGGGTACAAGAGGTTATTTAAGGTAGTTCAATTATGAAAGGATGACAAGTCTGTGTCCGTACGGGAGATATTATTAATATTATTTATGGCGTTACATTGTAGGTCTATTTCTAGAGTATGTATATGTAAGTTACTGTCACAATCTTAGGGTATGAAATTTTACGATAACGTACTTGTAGTAGGTACAATAACATACCTTGAGGTGACACCATTGCCCCTTTAATTGACAGTCAAATCGTTAAGTTCTTTTACGACACCCACTGGAAAAAAAAATGCGGTCTTTTTCAACACTAGGGGCATATGCCCGATTATTAGGTATACAATCTTACGATAACGATGAGTAGTTTGTATTCTTACGAGTAGTTTATTTTAGGTAACTTAGTAAACGTAACAAAGACATTAAAATTCTGTCCAAAATAAACACAAATCTCCCAAAATTCTGTCCAATGAACACTTATCTAAAACGATATGTCGTTCGTGATAAAGCATCACAGTTAGGATTCAGGAGTCGTGCAGTAGTTTTTCATATTTCTTACGTGCACTAGCATTTTAATCATGTTGGCATGCATTCAAAGCAACGCGCAACGCTATCCGAATCCAGCCCATTGTGCGACGAACTTTAGTTCCAGATTGGATTTCATTATTCACAAAATTACTCCAAGCGACATCAGTCTAAATTATTTTTGTAACAGGAGGATGCAAGCGTTAGTGTGCTTCAAAAGTTTGCTCAGTACATATAGAAGCAGATGGGAGCATCTCATCTGTTTAGCATGTAAAGTTGTGGTGTACCGGCTGCATGGCGCATCCAAGGCAATTAGCCCCGAAACCAACCTTATTTACGGGCTAACCTTTCCACCGCAAGTAGTTCTTATGTCAGATCGTGCCGATGTCGACATAACGAAAGACTTGTGTAGGATTGAACGGAAATTTTTGAAAACATGGATTGAATGGGAAGAGATTTAAAATATAGATAATCAGTTTTGTAGTTGAAGACTATGGAATTTCAAATGTACTCTGATGTTTCCAGGAAAAAGGGCAACCCTCTTCCCATGCATATTGTAAATGTGTAATGAATGAGTAGCAGTTTCGCACTGTGCTCTAAAATTTACATCCTGATCTCACCAATTCGTATGCCAAGCTTGGTGATTGTAGCCATATATCTGTAACAGGGAATTTATAAAACTAGGGACTTCGTAAAATAGATCATATCTTGAAATAGAACATGAAAATTAAATCGAAGTTACGTCATTTTCCTGAGACTTATCAAAATGCTGTGCAAAGTGCTGCACAATCCTAACGAATATTATAAATGCGAAAGTTTGTTTGTTACCTTTTCACTGGCAAAAGGAAGTGTCAATAGGAAGTGGCAATAAAAAAATCTCATTACTACAGCTATAAAACCTACACTCTTACAGTTCTAGTACCTATGACTGTCCCTCCGTCCTACATCAAGATTTACTTAAAATGGATATTGCAAAATGTTTCCAAAGGGAGTTAAATACATTTTGAAAACTAAATTTTTCATAAAAACAAAACGGATTCTTGTGAGTGTAAGCAATATTTATTCCAAAATTCAAGCCTGTAGGTCTGATGGATGAAAAACAGGAGTATTTTCATCTATGACATCTCCGCAGTCCTCCTCCAGAAATGATCTGTGAAATAATCTGCATAATGGCGAAGACTTATGAATATACGGATTAAGTTGATGCAAGATTTCTCTCTACCAAAATCTGTCAGTGGTTAGTATAGACAGACTATAGATATATAGGTATACAAAGGAAGGTAAGTACTTAAAAAAAATGAAGTCACTCCCTATTTTACCTTGACTGGTCAAAAACGCAGAAACATTCTTTATTTCTTACCAAAAATATAGATATAATGAATTTTTATATCCCTAACTTGAGCTATATATGTATATAATGAATTTTTATATCCCTAACATACTGATATCACCAATTCGTATGCCATACGAATTGGTGATATTAGTATGTATCAGCTTGGTGATTCGTACATTTTTTTATAGTTAATTAATCGATAAGTTACTAAAATAATAATGGTTATAATATTAAGATTCATAAGTTATTTTATTCAAATTAATATATGTTTAAAAACACGAGTTCTCTTCCTCTCTCCTACTTTTGCTGTGCCCGACAGGGTCCGCAATTCGATCTCATAGTTTTAAGCCTACCACTTAAGTAGGTACTACATTGTGGAACGCAAATAAAGTATTGAGTATATTACAGTTTGTATTTTGCAAATACACATTTTTAAACTTTTTTCGAATACTTTGGTCACTTACGTTATCAAGATGAAATTCAGAGATTTTTCACGAATTATTTCAAATAATGTGATATTTTTGTGTTTTTGTGGGCAAATCCACAGAAGAGGTATCAAAGCAAAGTCTGAAAGCTTATTGAATAAAAATATGGTATACATAGTTATTTAAATGAAAATAAAAGATCAAAGTAACATTCAAGTCGTAGAAAAATATAATGGCTTTTTCTCTGTGTCGTACTATTTATAAGACCAAAGTTGGTATTTGATTTGTGTTAGAAAATAAACCTGCCTATATTCACAACAAAACTGATAAATGAAAAATCTTAATATGAACGTCGGAAACAAAATGTGAATGAAAAATTATTTCAGTAATACAACACTTTATTATACGAAAAAGATTTTTTAAAATTATATTTCACTTTGTTGTTTTTATGTATGATACTTAGATAAAACTTAATCCGCCCCATAGTCCCGATGCAGAATCATTGAATCCGAAACTCGATAGATAAGTAATGGCAAAAAGGGCTGTCACATAAATCGCGTTGACAATGGTTTTGTCGTGGCAATAGGCGGTTGCTATTACAACTGGTGCAATGCGGCACACCATTCATTTTCCTAGTACCTGATCGTTCTTTGTGCAGCAAAAAGTTAAAAGCGATTAGGACTTTGTTCGTAGTTTGTAAAAGATATTGTACTCAAAAAACGTTCTAACAACTTATCATTCCTCCATTTTTGTTACAAGATATAACGTTTTACGAAGATGGTTGTTATTGCGTACATAATGTAGTATTATTAAGACTTACCTTTTGTTCCTACGACTACACAACATGCATTAATAACTGTTGCCTGAATCCGCGAACTACATATTTGCATTATTATGAGCACTGTGCATTCAAATCTTAAAGATAATTCGTATAATAACATGGCTACAAAGTAATAATAATGTTGCTATTATAGTTGAAATAATTGCATTTTGGTGTTAATCCAACATGTTTACTGGCGCTTTTGTTGACATTGTTGAGTCCAGTAAATTTAAAACATTCGTAATAAAATATTGTCACGGCATTGTTTATGAAAACAATAAGTATCGCGTATCTTTATTTGTGTTGTTGTAAGATAATACAATTTGCAGTAGCTTATTATTGCACTTTCACGAGCACAATAGTATACACATAAAGTCTTTCAAAAGTAGAATAACTAGTGATTTAAAACGTCAATTCAAATTTTGTATACATAATTCCTGTAAACACTAAATTTCTCGCACTAAACTATAAATTTATTTTTAATGATGTTGCAAAATCAATCCTTCGACTTTCAAAGAGTAATATGATCTAATTGCCGTGTTTTCAGTGATTCTATTGAATCGCATGTAGGTACTAAACTCGCTTCGTAGTAGTTAGAAAGTGTAAAAGTGTAAACATTACATTAAAAAGGACATTTTTCTTCTCATCACTTAGAAAATCTGGAATATAAAAGATGTGCGAGATGGCATAGAAAAAAATAAAGCACCCATTTTACTTATCCGGCGTCGCTTTTATTTAACGCCGTGGCCGAGTCCAAGTACCGCCAGTATAACAGTGGTACGAAAAGTACGTTTCAATGTACGTCTCATTGTTTTGAATTTTGGTTAAAAAATATATTTATACAATATTCGTCAGACGTTGAAGTTTCAGGTTGAGTCATGGAGGCTTCGATCAAAATATAAATTTATATTATCTATTTAGCGTTTTGCTGCCATAGTAAAAATTTGCCTATGTACTTAACCAGAACCCAGGTTTTGTAAAATTTCAGAACAATCAGTTGAATGTGAGTTAATAAACAGAGCTCATATTTATAACAGTATGAATAATCGTATTGTTCGCATGTGGTTTCCGGTATAACGGATGGGTGGGCGTGAAGGGTGATTCAGGGATTGTCAAGAAGATAGGCAGGAGCGCTTTTTCTGTGTGTTGCATAACGTCCGGTCAGTAATCACTTTGGAGAGCGGATTAATTAAATGCGTGATAAACAACCATATTTTATTTTATAGACCGGACCGGACCGGTTTATTAGGACCCATGAGGGCAAAATATATTTAAGCTTCTTTTTTATAAACTTCTGTGTAGCATCCCGGAATGTGTCCTATTGGATTGAATGTGTCCTATAATGATACAGTCGACCCTATTGCATGAGGCTTATTAACGTCAATCGCGAAATGTAAAGTTTGTACATCAGTACACCTCTGCCTAACCTCTCGGGAATTACAGGCCGTAATGCTCTGCTAGCACTTAGTAGTAATAAGTACTTTAGTATTGTATGTTCCTTAACGCTTTATCGTTCGGTTAGAAAACATTATTTAATCTGTGCCTAAGGTAAAATTTTCGCCTCAGAATCTCGCACTTTGCTACCTTAATGAAAAAAGTTTTTTCGTGTTTGTTGGTGGCGTAGTGAAGGCCGCACAATGTTTTGTTACAAACAAAGGTGATTCTATGAGCCTGCCGAACTTGTATTAAGCAAAATATTATTTTTATACCTAGTTCGCTCCAAATTGATACCGAAAAATGGTTTTTTGTGAAAAAAAATTGAACACCACATAGAATCACGCCTGTATCATCCTCGATAGGTTAGGCAGTGCTATTGTTCACCCAAATTCAGTTCAGATGCCTTAACATTTGCATATAATAGAGATGAATCTATTGCCTATATTTTCAGAAGACTGTATTTTCTGAAGCATACCTACGCACATTTTTGCTTCTTTTGTCCCATAGAAAAATTCTTTTAGCGAGCCTTTTGTTTACATTCCAAGTAGCTAAGAATTTGTTCGTAAAAAAAACCCCAATAACACAGACCAAGCTGGGAACCGAACTTACTGCCAACATTTGACATAGTTATCTACGTAGGTATATAATACGTTTGTGACTGAGGCCAATGAGGGGCTTTGTTCATGTATCTATCCCTTGTATAGGTAACTTAGTTCCGTGCATAGACGGCTCGACAGCTAGTTGTGACGCTACGGACGACATAGTAACCTATTTAACTGAAAATGTGCGAAAATGAACACTTAACATTCTGGCATTTTAGACATGATATGGAATCTTAGAGCCTTTTAAAGTACCTACCTACCTACTACGTAATTTAACCCTACATTTTAATTTGTGTGAAATAAGGCTGACACATCGATCAAGACCTTATAATATTCGAGATTTTACTAAAATGAGGTCGTTATCGTAACCTTCATACGTCAAAAAATTAAACTTTCAATATCAATAACTCTGAACATTAATGAAAAAAAAAATTGTTTTCGTTATTGCTAGGTTATAAGGTTTCTTTTTGTCTGGATAATCTTAAAAAGTACTTTATTATTATATTATGAAAAATATACGTTAGGTTTTCTAAATATACATTCATATAAATGCTTTTATGGGATTTTAGGTAGGTACACATATCTAGAGTAGAACATAGTCGTAAGACAATAAAAAGGCGACAAAATATGAGGGTTGGTGGTCAAGGTTAAGAAACGAAACGCCGCGCCGGACAAATACGTTGGATACATGAAAGAACAGTGTTGACGCAACAATAACTACTCTTTCCTTTTTAGATTTTTGTTACTTAGAGTTACAAATTGGCATCTTAATGATTTTTTAAATCATATTTTTCCATGTGTACAATCTAAGACATTTTGCTAGACAATACCACTAAAAAGTATGATATAAGTAGTCTAGTGGTCGCAAGCGCGACTGCTGAGCGTGAGATCGTGGGTTCGATTCCCAGGTCGGACAAAGTGCTACTCGATTTTTCTGTATGGAAATTTTCAGTAGCAGCACGGAGTCTGGAACTGTTACATGGGACTGAATAACGGCATCGGTCAAATGTGGGTGTATAATAGTACACTTAATACAAATTTCAATATATATTCCAATGATAAAATACGTGGCACTGAATTGACATTGAAATTAGTTCATTAAATATCCACTGATCTTCTCAAAATTAACAAATTTGGCGCTAGAGGTCAAGCAAAGTCTGGCTGAATTATTCCAATTTGTCTCCGAATACTAAGAACAGCTCTAATAGCAACACCTCTAGTGGTTGCATAGCCAATTAATGAAATTATTTTGAAGTTGTGGTCGTCACCGAAATTACTGTTTGCAAGATTTAATGGCATTACTCGGTGTGGCTGCCTTTCAACGCCCTTCGTTTCACAGATAATGAGATTTTGGTATATTAAGTGCTAAATGGAAAACGTACGTAAGTATCTAGTCTAAATGCTTAGTTTTAAGTCAAATCCATACATTGATGTTTAAGTAATAAGGATTTCAATACATTTAATGTGTATTTCGTTTTATATTTTATGCTCCAATTTGTTTCAAATAAATGGGATTATTTAACTGGAATTCATTATGGATTTAAAAGTGCTTTATCTATATTCATTGAATTTTTCGTAACGGATCTAACTGCACATATAAAATGCACTACGTTGTATTTCTCGAACCTACTAAGAGAGGTTAGTGGATAAATTTTTGTTTAGAAAGTAACCACAATCATGTTGTGACAAATGACGGTAGCACGTTTATATTACATGTACTTATACATAACATGACATTTTTTTGCCCATAGTGGTTGACAGAAACTAGAACGCCATGGGCTACGAAATACTCGGACTGAACGCCCTGGAAGAATACTGGCCTGACGGTGACGTCCTTCAAAAAGGTTACAAATTAAAAGTTAGATAGTTAAGCAGAGTAAACTTTATTGCACACTACGAAAATACTTATTAGATAAATATAATTTAGTATGTGTATTTCTCGTTATTATAATTTAAAAGGTTTTTTTTTATTAACTAAACCGTTACAGCATTATAGTCGCCCACAGTCACAAGACCTTTCGGATTATTCGAACTTTTTACGCAAATCTTCAAACAGATTACACTCAACTGACCTATGTAAACGGAATTAGTGCTGGTCCTGCTTAGATTTAGCTTAAAATGGTAAACTAACGAACTATACACACATTCTCATGTTATAGGTGTGGTCCAGCTATTTGTCTGTCTATAAATTCGAGGCATATTAACGCCGTGGACTAGCGTTTTCTCACGTACCGTTTAATCCCCGGCGGGGTCCATTTACGTTATTGCCATGTTATTGCCTATAATTCCAATTAAATGTTATAAATGACAATTTATTATTTTCATAAATGTTGTCAATCATATAAACGTAGACGTTATAATTGCTTCTAGAAATTTAAATGAAAGCATTATCCGTGTTCTAGTTCGGATCATTTAATTACATATGTATATTCTGTACAAAGAGAAATGCATACTATTATTAGATGAAGTTTTCTTAGGAAATTATGGATGCATTCGGGTAACACCTATATTATTTTATAAATGGACCTAGCTAAAATACAAGTATGTCTTAAAAATAACAAGTATTATAACATGTATAAGTTAAAGAAAAAAATTAAAAATCTGTTTCTTTTTTAATTTATGTAGGTATGTAAAACAGTATTTAAAAAAGAAACAGATTGTGATTTTTTTTTCTTTAACCTCGCTCGTCGTTATTTTTAAGACAAAAATGTATGAAAATTTTATGCGCGCGTTCATGATTTTGATACATATTACGTTACGTTAACAATGGTCGAAGATTGAGGAAAACTCGTAGGTACTAGACCCCCAAGAAATCCTATATGCACTCTTTGTTCAACTGTACATAAATCAATGTAATCCTATTGTGAATGTAGCATTAAGTCGTATGCCTTATATCGTAGTGAAATTAAATGATTTATTTTGCAATTAGGATTATTCAATCACTGTTACACGTATTTTATAAACTATAATATAGTTTATAAAATACGTATATAAAATAATAATACGTATATAAAATAATAAATACGTATATAATATAGTTTATAAAATACGTATAAAATACGCCATATTATGGCGTCGGCATTTCCTATAACTATACCTGAGTAAACCGCCGAAACAAACTCAAGGGTCAAGGTCTATTTTAAAGTCCAGACAGATTATATTAAGGATTTATGTGAGACGAATATAGGGTGGAATGGCCTTTTGTAGAAAGTGCCATAGCTATTCGAGTTAACCTGTCGCAACAGTGGGCAAGCATGGATCAGTTATCGTGAGAATTAATGAAATTAAAAACGTTCAGCCAAGATCTCATTGTCATTTACAATGTATAGCGGTTATATATTATATAAAAGGTCATTTAAAGTATAAATAAAGTAAATAATACAATAATCAATGGCAAAATTGTATATAAAAAGAAGGAAAGGCTATAGAGCGGCTCAATCCCAAGCATTTTTGTCATCTAAATAGTCCGAAATTTTATAGTATCCTTTTTTACAAAGTTTAGATTTAATTACAGTTTTGAACTTCTTTAGTGTTAAATTACGTATATCATTGGAAAGTTTATTGTAAAAGCATATACATTGTCCCATGAACGAGTTGTTTACTCGTATGTCTATGTCATTAATTTGACACATCAAAGGCACATGGCGCATGGAATTACGTGAATAGAATCTCTGCCGGCATCCATGAGAAACGATCGACTATACTGCGTTCACATTTAGAATAAGAAAAGCCCGAACACTGTAGCTATTCAAAAGAACTGATACATTTTCCAATAAGCGATGCATACTTTTGGTCAGCGTAGGCACCTACTTGAAAAAAATTAAAACTACTTTTTAATTATTTAATAATATTATAAACTATAAAAGCACGGTTTGCGCAGCTAAGCGATAAGCTTTCTTCGCTACGTATCCTGGGTTCTATTCCTGCACGAAACAAGTATTTGTATGATCTACAGGTACTTGTTTCGATTTTGTGTGTGTGTGCGTGTGCATATGACATGTATTTTTGTAAATTGTATCCACGCCACGATGCAGGAGAAATCGGACAAATGAACGTTAGAAAATAAATTGGTGCGAAGTCAGACACCGGCTACCGGTAGCTGAACCGGTAAACTTGTAATTGTCTATTGAGTTTTACTTAACCTCATAAATAAAAATGAAATGCCACAAGTATGACAGAGCATCACTTGAGAACGGCTCGACCGATTTGGCTGTTTTTTTTTCTTGTGTTCGTAATTGTCAGGACAAGGTTTGTATGAGAGAAAGGGTTGCTAATAAAATAATAAATGGCAAATCATTTTATGATTAGCCTGAACAGCTAGGTAATTACGAAAGACATACGTTATTAAAATACATTCAATTTTAACAGTTCAACAATATACATTGCGTTGTTGCAATAGAAGAGCGAAGTGATTTGTAAACCATTATCACGCAACGTTTATGTTTGAATGCAAAAATTAAATCGATGGCGATTGCGAGCAAATCGGTATTGTGAGTTCAGTACCCCTAGTGTAAGTTTCTTTTGACAAATTCGATTTACTACATCGAACGCGTTCGGTGCTCCGATTGGTTCGTTTCGTGCTCTCCACCAATCGGAGCTCCGAACGCGTTCGATGTAGTATATCGAATTTGTCGAAAGAAACTTACACTAGGGGTACAAAAAATAAACTAAAATACGCCCATACTTATTTGATACTTTTAACTCATATAATATTTTACGTTATAACTTAAACAAGTAGCCTAAAACGGAAGTCATCCTCGTAACATAAATTCGATTTGATAAGAAGGGTTACCCGGGTCCTTAAGTTTCATTTAATTTTCAAAAAAAATGAAATATGCTTGTAGTGCCTTTTGGATCGTACTTAAAGCCCTTTTTATTGAGTTAAAGGGTCCTTTGAAAATGTTGCTACGCCGTTTTACTTCCGCTGTAGCTATTGAGTTGGAGAGTACATAATTTTTTTTTTATGTACAGCTTGGGTATCTATCAATTATACAAAAGTGAGTTTGTCAAATCACTTTTCTTGTATAGATTACTATTATGAGCCAGTTACAGGGATTACAGGTTTTTGTATTAAATTAGTTGTTTATATTATTATATTTAATTAGATTCTAAAATATGCTGAGATTTATTTACACTACATATTATTTGAAAACGTCAAGGTTTAGTCATGTGAAGTAAATAAGTCTTTACATAACTTATCAACTAAACTTAATGAAAACAAATTACCATATTTCTGTGTAGTACCCGGTAATAAAAAGACCACAGTGATGGCTCACTGTTACCTACCTTTAGGTGGGTGTAGTAAAAGCCACAGGAAACACATGTCACACGAGATCTTTCATTTATAAAAGTAAAAAATTTAAGCCCAGCAATGTTCGTTAAGGAGCTGAATGAACAGCTAAAGCTCTTTACAGGCCTTGCATACTAGACATAAGCAATTTCCATTGTTTTCAGTCCATCCATCATTCCAGTTGGATGTAAACCAATATTTTTGAAAGAGTATCTATGCAGTTTCTTGCCTGTCTCTTCTCCATAGGATCTACTTTGGAACCGTACACCTAGATTCTTAACGTTTTAAAAGATCCGTTTGAAACAAAACACGTTGACTTTGAACATATTATGGTGATACGTCAGAAGAACTCGATGATAATCGTATTCTGTAAAATTAAAAACTTATTCATGTATCGAATTTGCGAAAACCAATTTTTCATTTCATAATAAGTGAGTCGTTTCAAAGGAATATAATGCTGGCAATGAGCCAGGTAAACACGTCACGAAAAAGAAATAAAAACGAATTCCTCACATAGCGATTGTCATTTATTTTAAATTCCTCTCGAGATACTATTAAATTCGATGTAGGAATACCTATTGTGTTTCAGAACGCACCATTAGATTTGGTATGTGTTCAGTCAGTCTTCATTTCTATCCAAAATGCGACTACCAAATCCTCGTAAACTTTAATAAAGTCGTTTATCAGTTGCGTTGTGGTATTTTGTATACATTATTTACCCATTTCAGGACATGTGACTCTTAGTCGAGATACATACAAATCTTTAAAGATTTGTAGGTATTACATTGATCTCCGTAGTAAACTTTTTTTTCTAGTAATTATTGGACACGTTGGTTAAATATACACAGACACAAAATATTGCAGGGCCTACTTTCAACTGTAATTTAGGCAATTATTAATTGGTACTAGTACAATTCTCATATATTTATAGATAAGCCTCATTGGTCCAGTGATCGATCCCTGGGTCGGGCAAAATGTTATTACATACATCTAATAACGACAATCGGCGTAATTTGAGTGTACAATAGTCCACCTCTGCCTAACTCTTCCGGAATACATGCGTGATACTTTGTTAATATTTATTATATCATATATTTTACTCTTGCATGGAATGTGCCAACTGAAATACGATCTACATACATTGCCGAACTAATAAAAGACGTATAAAATTTCATTACGCCCTGCTAATGTGATATCATGTTAGATAGGTAATAAACTCGAAAGGAATGGAGTGTTCCCAGACACGATACATCACTTGTTATACGACGACCCAGAAATAACAGAATATTTCATTAGAAAATAAGTGTTTGACACGAAGTTTTTCATTTGTTTACGTAATAAACGGATGACGAAGTGTTTTGAATAAATGTATGAATGAAAATTGAATTAATTTAACTATCTAAACTGCCCTCGTACTAAATGTATCAAACTTTTTGTGTCGAGTCAGCACGCGCTATCACATGGGATTCACTCATGCCGTACTGGAAACTGACAGTGCCTGACTGCCCAGGGTGCTCTGCCGGAGCATCTCAGAATTCGTCACTCAGAGGGCTTTACAACTATTTCTGCTGCAATAGGTATACTATCACAGACGAGTGAAATAAAACATAGGACAGGAAATGTACCAGTGTACACTAAACCTTTCTGTGTGTTGTGGTGGAAAATAAAGTTAGTAAGCAAAGTAACGGAGCTGACTTCTCAGAGTACGCTGGACATACAGAAACAGTTTAATGGAGAGATAAGTATGTAGACCAGAATTATATAAATTTTATCAAACTTTTATCAGCCTAGCCTTTCCCAAACTATGTTGGGGTCGGCTCCCAGTGTAACAAGATATGACTGAATATCAATATTTTACACCAAGCGTGAGTCATCTGCCACCCAATAACTAGGGGACACTTATATTCTACGGTCAGACCGGTTGTCAGACCTTTTGGGCTGCTGATACCCGGGACCGCTTAACGTGCTTTCCGAGGCACGGAGGGGTCTTGTATGATGAACGGTCACCTATTCAAAGACTAAGTAGCTACGAGCCTCTCACCAGATATGAATGAAGTATTTAATAGACATAATTGAACTATATTAAAATAACAAACAAATTTATTAACATTGGTACGTACCAGATGTTCGAGCTGCAATAATGCTTACCGTTGTTCCACAGCGAGAGACTGAATTTATTTACTTGTATATTGGCGGAATTCGAGAATGTCATCGACATTCAATTATTTGTTGTTTGTACTTATAATAGTGGCTATATCGTTGCATTATGTACTAAACCTGTAATAACAAATTTGGTGAAATGAAATTAATAAAAGTAAAACTTCATTTATTTAAAAACATACATACAAGATAGGTCTTTATCTACATAGTCCACGTCTATCGTAGAGCCTCTTCCATGCATTGCAATTTTTATCACTATACCTATATATATACAACTCTATAGATGCAATATCTAAATAGATCTACAATATCTAACCGAAGATTCAAAATCATGAATATTAATTAGCGTGTAGGTTAAAATCTAGTGCTGAAAGCAGGACTTCTAATGACCATTACATTTAAAGGTCAGATTGCGTTGAATGTTCTTTATGGGGTCGAGGAGAACTTTAGTGAGCTACTGCCCAAGGGTGGGCTTTTGGTGGTTGCCTTTGTCTACTATATCAGGCCACATAGGTATATACTGTATATTACTGTATATAAACCACAACATAAGTAGATAAATGTATGTATGATCTTTCATTATCATCGAAAATAATAATTATTAGATGATCAAGAAGATGCTTTTTAACTTGAAAGTAATAAGAGTATCGTTTAGCTGCCAGCTTCTGACGAAATTGTCTTGAAATTGTATCAAATACGAGCAAATAGGTGTTTGGGCGTTAACGATTCTTACATCTAAATCTTACACATTATAAACTAGGTCGACAGGAGATGTTTATTTTTTTTCAAAATTTTGATTAATTTAATAGTTATCACGAGATAAGCACAAGGAAGATTATTAGTTTAAAAAAAATGCGTTTTGAAGGTTAATTATTTCTCAACTTATAAACAATGTCAAAAAAACAAAATCGTGACGACCTAGTTTTTACTTGTGTCTATAACATATAAACATATCAACAAAATCAGGTCATGTTTAGTGGCGTAAAAACGCTAACGCATTTTGTATGAAAACTTTTAGCTAAACTATAATTTTAAGGATTTTCTCATATCACCTGTAATGTAGATGTGAGTTCAGAGTAATTAACTTGTGTAAATCTAATAATTAATATAAACCAATTACTTTGATTAATATACCTATAATAATCCGAATTCGCTTGTAGAGTAATTTATGTTTAAACACCACGTTTCATTTTCGATTCGATAATATTAAAAAGTAGACTGAAATGTGTAAATATGAAAAATAGAGAGTAAAAAAATGTAATAAAAAAAAACCTAATGCTCTTTTTGAAATTCACATTTGACGAGGGCAATTGCGAATATCATTATACCTAAATAACACGTCAATCAGTCTGAAATGCGATGTAAAATTTAATTTTACAAAGCTTGTCTCATTAAAATATATAACAAAGCTTTAGGGCCGTTATCGCGGTGTGTAGGCCTTATTGGCCGTGCTAGCGACCGTGGGCAGGATTTCTCTCACCGAGCTGAGGACCACAGAGTACCTACAGACTCCCGTTCAGTTTGGCGCGAGATTCCGTTGGGAACGAACGCGGTCCCAACTAATATAAAATTGACGGTTATATCTATCGGGATTCTCTTAAACTTTTGAAAATTATATTTGAGTTCTTCGTTTAAAATTTATTGAAAGAATATTTAAAAACAAAATTAATTCCAATTAAATAGTTTGATTAGCTGGTTATTGTTGCAATTTAAAAAAAAAACTAAGGCTTATAAATCAACTATGATTGTTTTGGTATTCAGTGCCCTGTGTATAGCGGGTAAGTTTTTTTGAGCTACGTATATTTATATCTATTTAATTTCATATTTAAATATCTAATATTGTAGTATATCTGAAATAGTATTTCTAAATATGTGTCGGCCGTTATAATTAGGTACAATAATTGTAAGTTTTCTGGAACTCATAAATATTTGATATGCAAGTAATTAATCATTATTATTCAACCCTTCACGCAGCGTAGACACAATATAAATGAATCTCTTGCTCGCGTAACCAGGAACCCTGCGTCGCTTTACGATTAATTAAATCAATCATCAAAGATACATTGTATTTCTTCGAATATTGTTTATACATAATTAAATTAAATTTAAATTATATTTTTGTTACCTACTTTAAAAAAGATTAGGTGCAACGCCATTACAAGATACTTTAAACCTTCACATTATGCACGTTATTCTATATAAAAATAAAGGCGTCTTGAAATTATGAGATTGATATAGAAAAGCATTTATTTCAACTGTTAGACCATTTCAAGCCACATTTTCTGCAAGTTGCGATCATTTTTTAAATATCGCTTCTAGCATGAGGAATATTTTTTAAATTGTCCCGTTAACTTAATTAAGATAACCAGCGCCCGACGGCATCCATAGATTTTTTTTTCTTGTCTACTTTGCATCACTTGACGGATTAATAGTAAAAGTTATTGAAATCAGACTACTAGATTTTCAGAACAATCCGCTCAAGGTACAGACACGTCTACAGATATTTTTAGACGTGTCTCTGTGTGTGTATTGCGAAATGTAAAAGTTAATTTTAGAAGTAATAAAATGTAAATATTGTAGGTACGACAAATAGTACGCACAGTATCGTATTTGCCAATACTTAAATAAATTATGTGGTTTTTGAATCTTTCAGATATCAATCACTGATATAAATCACTTTTTACTTCTCAGTATTAAATGTGTAGGTTTAATACTCAAAGCGTTTTACTAGTGAATTTCGCAGCGTATAAACTTATGACTTCTGGGTATTTGATAAACATTTGCAGTTGTATTACTTCGAAAAAATTCTGTGAAAGTCACATGATACAGGTATATTTTCAGTATTAATTATGAAGACGCAAATTAATCAAAACATAACACAATTACCGCCCGCATCCATTGTTTAACTTCCACTGTTTAGCTTACTAATTACCAAAGCAGCTTAGTCAAAACTTTTGTAATACAACACGTATCAGTAAGTAAAACTTGATACCACATAATTTGAACCGATATTGAAAGTTCAGTCACTTGAAAATAAAAGGTAGGAGAAGCAATCTTCATAATTTTATATATCTAAGCGCCTGTGGCCCCATCGCTTATTGCGGAATCACAATGAAGAAAAGTTGTCAGTTCATTTTTATTATTTTCTTCAAGCTGTATTATTGCAGGTGAAATAGATAGACTTTATTTTAACGAACGCTTTTCCCGGTACAGAAAATGTTTCCCGACATTGTATCATTCAAAATTCTATAACATTAATAATCTTAGGTGTGGATATTTTCGCGGACTTTAATTTTGATAGTTATGTTGAATAAACATTATTATCAAAAATAACCAATTTCTATATTAGACTCATACATAGTATTGACAAATTGTTTGCTCTACATTTTGTTATCTACTTGTTTTAAAATTATTATTCTAATATATAAGAATATCTATATGACTGCCACAATGCCACATCAAGCCTGTGTTCCCCGTAAGGTAAGGCAGAGGTATGATTAATCATCCACATTTCGCCGATGCCTTTATTGAGTGCCATGTAATAGGGGGCGAGCCTATTGTCATCTACCGAGCACAGTTTCAGATTCCGAGCTGCTACTGAGATTGTTTATACAGAAAAATCCACTAGCGCTTTGCCCGACCCACAGATCAAACCTAGTACCTCACGTTCAGTAGCCGTCCTTTCAAACTTTCGAGCAATATGGCAGTTCAAAATTACAGTTTGAATCGTATATAATGACATATTTTTCTGAAAGTTATTATAATACGTATAAGTTAATTGAAAGTATAATGTAACTAAGGGTCCTTAACATATTCACACCTACAAAGATGCAAACATATAAATCACATTTTGCGTAAAGGTGTCAGCAGGCACAGCCTCAAATTATGATGTATGTGTAATGTTAGTTTGGGTAAAGTGCCACGTTGGGAGTCGACGCGCGGCTGCGGCCAGTACACGAACCTTTTGTATTTCCATACAACTTGGACACAATGGTACTAGCAACTACATGCCGACTTCGCTGAGTTTATTCATTTAGTAAAAAACAGAAGTAGGTGCTCGACTGTTCAACAGTCAAAAAAATTGGAAAGGTTTTTTACCTCTAAAAGGTTTGAATCCTTTCAAACATTCCGATTTATTCAGGCTAATTTTCATCGACAAAATGATAGAAGTTTAAGATAAATACGATGAATTAAAATCAACTTGAATATTATACTCCGTCTGTAACTATCATGTAAAAAAGAAAAATAGTCAGATAACATTCCGAACAATCCGGTATGACATCAATATTTAAAGTCTATGTTGTATATGTCTATAAAGTTAAAGACTATGTTGACGATAGGGACGTGTGGCGCTGATTTACTGTCTTGATGTCTTCTGCACATGCGGCTTCGCTGGCAATCCGTTTTTTTCAATTCTCACAAGTTAGTTTTTTGTTTGTAATGACGATTTTCTTAATAATATTTTTATTATTTGTGGTTTGTTGCACTCACTTGGGCCAGCATATCCTCCTAGTGAGGGTGGCGTTGAGTACTGGATTGCTAGGTTTCCAACTATCGTGGTTGAGCCTAGCTACACCAATTATTATATTAATACTGCTCTTGTGTAGTTTTGCGCACACTGGCTTGCATTGTACTCGCATAGTCTTTGCTGTTAAAGATTGTAATTATGTAGTTTAAAACTATTATTTCAAAAGAGTATCCATGGAGTTTCTTGCCGGTATCTTCTGCATAGGATCTACCCCCACTTTGGAACCGTGCACCTAGAATCACAACGTTTTGAAAGAGCCTGTAAAGGCCTACTCGAAATAAAAATATTTGACTTTGACTTTAATTTAGAAAAAAATCACTGACTTATAAAAATTACTTTATTATGTCGCAAAAGTGAATTAATGTGAGCATAAAGTTTAGTATGAGTAATTATTTATATGCGGATACATTTATTACAATCGTGTTAGTTTTATCGCTGGCTTAGTAATAAAACTAATAAATGCGTCGGTCATTAAGTCTGCTTGTCTTTAGCCAACTTTATGACATGTGTGGCACTTTACTGATTTTACTGACCCTCAGTTTCGTACATAATTAACGCATTTAATTGAAATGTAAATTTCATACATATACAGCATGCATTTTTCAAGTGGGCGTGGATGGCCAAATCCGAAACTAAGGAATAGCGAAAAATACTCAAAGGAGTCTCGAGTCCGATTTTGAACAAAACTAAAACTGTATATTTGGATTTTTGAAAAAACAATATTCCTAGCCAGGAACCGAAAACGTTGATTTTGAAAAAAAAAAAAAAAAAAAAAACAATTTATAATTTCACTATCCGATAGTGTTGTTGCGTTAATAATGATAAAATTCGGGCAAATAATGACGGGAAGAGATGATATGGCAAACTAAAGGAACACGTTGAATTTTAATAAACTGTTTCATATTTTCAAATAATGTCTTTGATTCATACATTACCTGTTATATACATAACAAATACGATAAGAATTGAGTGTCAGGCAACAAAATAATGTTTTATTAAAAAAAAATTAAACCATGAATCGATTATCATGTATTTATACCCATTTTATTCCTACAGCCCCGAAAGCAAAACTATACATAAACACAAGTACCTAGGTACTTAGTACATATACAAAAACAGAACACGCTGTCAATCCTGGGTCGAAGATTGTCACTGCGTCCAGCATCCATATAAGGTTAACACGACAGCAGGAAATGATAGTCCCTCTAAGCTTTGGAAACCTGGGAACCATTCAACAATGAAATCGGAAACATTCGGCTACGTATGTATATTACGGCTTAGCCAGCACAGGACCATGTTCACTGACTCTATAACATATGTTTAAAATGATAACGGGCGATTACTCAAACAAAAATTGCTGTCAAGTGGCTGATTTGTGCCTTAACTGTCTGTTATATCGTGGTTGAAATCGGGCCTTAGTCGACTTATATCTGGTACTAGCTGTGCCCGCGACTTCGTTGCATGGATGTCGGAACTTAGCAATGTATTTTTTTGTGAGACCAAATGCACTTAACCCTATTTTCTATAAAATAAAAGATTTTTTCTAAAATAAAAGTAGCCTAAGTTACTCCTTATTACATCAGCTACCTGCCAATAAAAGTCCCGTCAAAATCGGTCCAGCCATTTCAGAGATTAGCCTATACAAACAGACAGACAGACAAAAATTGTAAAAAATGTTATTTTGGTGTATGTACCATATATAATATATTCATATGCATGTAGTAAAAAACGGTTATTTGAATATTACAAACAGACACTCCAATTTTATTTATATGTATAGATATGTAAAGTTACTTCTATTAGTAAATGAATAAATAGTAAGTAATTCCCGATAAACCTAGATGTTACATTTATTAAATTATGACTATTACGAAATATAGGTAGGTACCTATTTGCTATAAAGGATTCCATATTTGGTAAATCCATTGAATAAAGGCAATTTTACCATAACATACATAGGTTTTAGACAAAAAAACGCCGCTTACTTTCATATTGGTTATAAACTTGGCTTGTAGTAGGCACAAACTTTACTCCTATGTCTATGAAAACAAAGACCTACAGATATTCAAATGTACATTTGTATTGGGTACATAATTCACATTATGCCCCAAGAAGAGGCACAGACACAGACTCCGCTGAATAAACCACTTAAATATGTATATATATATTGTTATATTGGTATAAATTTCAATTATTTCCACGCAATTAGAAATTTTTGCCTCAACGAACATTATGTTTGGATAAACTGAATCGCGGTTACCTCAGAACCTCTTTGTGTTTGCGAATACCCGAAATTGAACTTTAACACAAATAATTAATATTAATGGGGATTATTCATAGCCCGACTTTACCGACTGCTCGTCATTACTCACTCCTCGATATATATGCCTCTGTTCATCCAAATTATAGTATTTATAGGAAAAATCATACAATATAGAGCCAAGTGATCACGCGGGTATGAATACGTGAGAAGAAATCGGAAGGATCGTTTGGTAAAAATCTTCATAATCGACCGTTTACTAATGACCATTCGATTATACTCAGCATTGGTATTCGCCAGCTGACCTACATTCTTCCTTACCGCTTAGATTCTCAGGTCTCTCCGGTACATGGTAATAGGCTTATCTCTCTTACATTTACTTCTCTCCTACATTTCGATGATGCCGTTATTGAATCCCATCTCAATAACAGCATCGGTTAAATGTGGGTTTACGATAGTACCTTTGCCTAACCCTTTGTTACGTTATCTATTTTAGTACTATAAATCTTGAGCAAGCAAAAAGATGCTTGAAATTTTTCACAGAATTACAATACAGTAATACCTATCTCGAACTTACGCGATAGGTGAGACTAAGCGATAACCGCGTAAGTCGGGGTATAATTTTGCTACAAATTATAACTAAGCGTCGACTCCACGCGACACGTCCGAACATGTACATTAGCTCAACAATAATGAGGAGGAGTGAATAATCGAAATGTGTAGCACTCAAACAAAAGACCAATCGACGAGATTTTAAAATCCCGTAATTCCAGTTTCGCGTAAGTCGGGGTAGCGTAAGTCTAGGTATTACTGTATATGACTAATGAAAATGGTACTTTATTGACCGTCTCATTATTATCAGGCAGGCACAGTAGTACCTGTATATACCTATTTAAGGTTATTTCATACTTTTTTGTCCATGTCCATGTTAATAAAATATGTATAATATAACTAGCGGAACAGGTATATAAATAAACTCAACCCATTAATGTCCCACTGCTGGGCAAGCGTGTCTTCTCGGAATTAGAAGGGTTAGGCCTTAGTCCACCACGCCGGCCCGGTGCGGGTGTGCGGACTACAGACACCATCAAGAACTTTATGGAGCCCTCTCAGGTGTGCAGGTTTCCTCGCGATGTTTTCCTTGACCGTAAACGCAAGAGATTATCAAATTCTCATCTGCATATGATTCTGAAAAGTCAGAGGTGTGGGCCGGGTTTGAACTCAGACCTTCCTGCATGAAAGACAAGCGTTCAACCGCTAGGCTATCACTGCTTGGTTGTAGGTATATAGATTTAAATAACAAAGAATCATAAAGATTTAAAAGCACGTAAAAGAGGTAACAGGTGTTCACAGCTGCAATCATATTCTTTATGACTATCTTCTCGCACATCGTGATATTGATTGCGCAATCTCAAGAATAAACCGACAAAGTTCACGACAATGAAGGACAATCATTCAATCAACCACTCAATAGTTGGCGTGCTCTTACAACGAAGCCAAATTCGATAACTGTTCCGAACACACACCCGAACTGATATTACAATTAGGAAAATTATGTTTGTATGTTTGTTACTAAACCATTTACACATTTCACCGACGGGTGGAACTTTGAATAATGGCAACTCATAGAGGAAATGAACATGGTTTATATTACGCCTAAATTCCACACGTGGTTAGGCAGATGTATACGAATCCCGAAACTATTTGTGGTGATGGTTTCGTAAAGGTTTGTATATATCAAAGGAAATCTCAAATCTGACACCACTTCAGATTTGGGTTGGTCAACCCTTTACCGACCCTTAGCTCCCTCTCCTCTATATCCTTACTACTCACCTTACTGTTAGAAAGAAAGAAAGAAAATATAGGTTTTTTTTATCTCATTACAACGAGTCGGTTCCGAGTGCTCGCCTTTTGTTTAAAGAGATCGCAAAGCGATTAGTCGACTCTACACGTGACCAGAGGGCTGGCCTAGTTTTTGGCCAAAGAATCAGCATTGCCATACAGCAACGCTGCCAGTCTTCTGGGCACACTGCTGATTGACAGCGATGCGCAGGAGTATTTTGATGCGTAATGTTTTCATATTTTTTTCTTTTCTAATCTGATTAGTGTGTAAATATAGTGTATATAATTTTAATAGTATAATGTGGTAAATTACAACAACATTATGTTACACAGTCATATTTCAACCATGCACTAACGGGGTAGTCTATTATCATCTCACATGCACAGTTCCAAACCCCGAACTCTTAATGTGAATTTCGTTATAAGCTTATTAGATAAACCCAAAACTGACCATTTATATAGATCATTTTGGAGCTGAAGTGACGTCATATTTTTCATGAAAAACATTTTTATTCCTAGAAATAAGCTTTTGAGTATATACTTAGGTACATATATTGTGTGTACTCTTACACGCGTTACTTATTTACACGGTTCGGTTAGATTTTAATTTAAAAGGTATGATTTGAAACGTGGATTATCAATATCGATATGATATAATCGATCAAGGCTGTAGGCATCTTAATATATCAAAATTTGAAGCAAATTGTTCACAAATTGAAGCTTTCCACGTAATCTAACCATCGCATCGGCAAAACATTATTACCTATCTCGTATTTGCGACACACAATATTCAATATGTCACAATAATGTACTACAACTTTGTATTTAAGCAATGAATAGATTTCTACCAAAGTTCAAACAAGCGCTGATGAAATTTTTTAAATTGAAACAAACGAACACAAATAATAATTAGGATTATACCTCAAAAATAGTGGTTATACCCCACATCCACTTAGAATAGCACTATGTGAAAGAAATAGAGACCAAGCCTAATGACATTTACAAATCACAATTTTACACCCTGAAAAATCAGAACTTACATACATACGTAGGCAACTGTTTTCGAGTTTCTTAGCGGTCCCTCCTCTATAACACTAACCAACATTTGAAACCGTGCACATAGAGTCGACTTTTTAAAAGTGCCTTCAAATGCCCAGTTGAAATAAAAATCTTGGACATTGAGTATCATGTAATTTTAATGGAGGTACGTCACCTACACCGACACTATACGTCATCACTAACTTCCCTTTCGAATCGGTGTGCCACATCGCCACTCAGCTACATGCCGTACCAAATTACATTAGCATACCACACAATATACGTATATTATGTCACGGGTGCAATCACGTATACATATCGATGTTGAAGAATTGGTCAATTAATTATCTAATTACCCGATTACGAAATGACCTAATTAAGATATCGTGTTCTGTAATTAACCAATATATGGTTTAACGAAACATATGGGTAGGGATTTCAGTTATATATAATTTAAAGCTACTAGTTAAAACCGCACGTTTAACTCAACCAGTTTTCAAAAGTATGTGGACAAACTTGCATTCATTCGTAAATGCCCTTCAAAATGTATGCATGGAAAGTTTCAACATTGCAGGTAAAAGGCGAACCGATATGGTAACAAAAATTAAAAAAATGGCTTGCCTTTTAACTTACATATCAAAGTTAAATAGGAAAAGCTGAAAGCTCACTGATTATAGATAGTTAGAATATTAAATGAGATGAAGCAAAGGGCATACGGAAAGAGATGAAGAAAATGTCGTCATAAATAATTCATCAGTTTGACAACGTTGTGGAGACAAACTTCAAAATGATATGTAGATAAGATGATATAAATATTCATATAAATAAAAGGCAAATTACTTGCTTGGCCGCGACGTCAGCCAAGCCTACTCTAAAAGTTTTTGCATAAGCTTAAGGGTTTAGGATTTCATATGTAGAGATAAGGTTATCCAATTGTAATTAGCCCTTGTCCGTGGCGGGCTTAAAAACTTTCTCTTTCATCTGTTTTCATAACGAAACCCTAATATAAAGTCAAATTACAGCGAGGCTCACGATAGTGAAATATTGTTATAGTTATCTTCTGAATGGCTTCCGTGATGTCTCGTTTTTTCCGACAGGCATCTTAAATCTTTTATAGTAAGATTTTTTAATCACCATCCAATTTTAAATATTATATGGTCTTAGGTGAAAATAATGAAATACGTGTTTTTTCTTTTAGCATTACTCTATTCCTCTTATGAACTAATATTTCACCATTTCGTTTGGGAGTGCTCCCATTTAAAAGGGCATGGAAGTAATAATATGCAATGTCATTTATAAATTTGGGGTTTTTAACATACAAAATAATATTTTTCGTAATAACAGCTTTTAACTTGTTTTATTTAGTCTGTATTTATGTATAATCACTAACCGGTCCATCGTTGTAGAAGACGTTTAAAGAGATGACTAACGAGTCTCTCTGATTTTTGGAGCCATTTAAAACGTAATTTACACAGCGTAAATGTGTACTTGAACCGGTTCCCAAGGGCTGGATAGAATTTTGACCGGACTACGTCAAAATCAAATACAGTTCGTTGGTGAGCCGGTCACTTGAGAACAGCTAACTTATTTTTTTTTTAAATTTTCGTAATAGACCCGATAAGGGTTTAAGGGAAAAGAAAAATTGGGAAGGTTGCACGGAAAATAGGATACGCAGATGAAGTTGCGGGCAACAGCTAGTCTAAAATAAATAATCGTTATGATGCAAAGTTAAACAAAAGCAACGCATGCACTTTTACAAATATTGTCAAATGGTAACCGGAACCGCTATCAAATTAGATTTGATTTTACTGACGGTGAATAAGTGACACTGGCGATAACGCTATTATTTGACGAAAATCCCACTAACATTTAATGCATTCAAAAATGACAGCGTAATCTTTTTATTACGCTTTTCTGCAAAAAAAATGCGGGCGTGTACGTATAACGAAATGACCGAATATTATGAATAAAAATTAAATTATTATGTGCTATTATGTGCTATTTCTAACAAATAGAAAAAAAAATACTTTTTTCATGTTTAAAATCCTGTGATGTAAAATTTCAATATACTTAGTTGAACTTTTATCTCGTCAGCATAAAAGGTAATATTGAGTCAACAATATTCTTTAGCTAGTATGTTATTCCATGACCGCGTTTTCCTAAGATGGCAATCCCTAGAAGATTGCCTATTTAAGCCCTTTGATGCTGTTTACTTTATATTGGACACTCCAGCTAGAATCACGTTACAGCTTACCACGGTTTAATTTAAAATTCAGCACACAATCTGAATAAAGTAGTCGCTTGGGGAACCAACTCTCATAACAATAGACTTCCTTATGACTCTATTCTTATGGAAAATTTATGTGAAAAGTGATATAATGTATCCGCTACTGTGTATCCATGCACAGTTATACCGTAAAAACTAAAAATACTTTCGTTGGAAAACACAATCATATTTTTAACGTCAAAAAGAGAGAAAATAAATGTGCGTCCAAGATATTATGGAACAAGCATCTTTTTTTTTTTCACTTTGATGTTGTTTTCAATGCAATATGTCAGAGGTTGCTATTTACAATAAAATTAATGACTTCGAAACGCTGCAATGCTTGCTATGGCTTGCTAGCTCAACTATTTTTTTATCGAACATCAAAGAAAAGGAAATATAAGCGACAAAGGAACCTTTATGGGCTATTATTACGGCCGTCACCAAGGAATCGCGGTACGTTTTATTTTATGGTTTTTCATTTACAGATATCCCATGCGTATAAATCGTTTCTGCTTTTGGTTTCGTGAAAATCAATAAAATTCAGAACAAGCTTTGCAAGTTTTAATGTACTTTCAGATTTGCTGGTTTCCCCGTCAAGTAGCGTAAAGAAGGTACAATAAATAACTTACTTATTAACCTTGGTAAATTAAAGTTTTTTATTCTGTTTTTTTTAAACTTTTGCCCACTCTAGGAATAATTTCTGTATCGTGGGTGCGTTTACAAACACGTATCTTGACATACACAAAGACCCTGACCCGAAACAACTATCTGTAGATCATACAAATTATTAAAGGTTTTATTAAGCAGGTACATTCGTTTATGACGTTTAAGCTCGTTTAAGACGCATCTGATAGCTTTCTACGTTTTCTAATAAACGATTTAAGTCAATCAACTTTATTGAGCTGCGCGCCATGACAAGAATTTCAAGCTACCTACCGAATCACACTGCCATTTTTATGTTCATTTTTCGCAAAAATTTAATATCATTTCGGTTCTAAAATGCGAACAACAGGAAATAAGATTTTCCTGCTGAATTGTTTACGCGATGGTTTCAACGGTTGGCAAATGAAACGTATTTAGGAATCCTTCATAACAAACTGTTTACTGGTTGTAAATGAAACTTATGTAAAGGTTAGATGACCGAAAAAAACTTTCAGTTCTATTTACAAATAAAGATAGAACTGAAAGTTTTTTTTATGTATTTTAAGGGGTATAAAAATGTGTTTATTTACATATACGGTTTTCAGACTAATATTGCAGTAACAACGTATATATAGAACTGAACAGTAATTCGTCATTAAGCATGAATGTCCCCAATAACGTCACTTGTGTAAATATAGTGTAGGTATCGATTGGGCTGGTACAGTACTACAGTCATACCTACTTCACGGACCAAAACTATGCGTGGGCCTAGTCGTGATCAAGGCGAAGCGTAGGAACAGTCCGTGAAATAACATTGGAATATAATGCGTTAATCGGAAACGCATTAGTAGGTAACTAGATATAGACTTAATACCTACAATGATCAGTTTCGTCATTGATTATATTACTATTAAACGTGCATACTTTATTCACTCTGAAAAATAATATCTGAAGCATTACATATACTTTCGCGTTGCTTATGCGTTGCTTTCATAATACCTAATTAAACCTATCAGGAACATTGTAGTTTCTGGAAAATACGGCACAGTTGGCGCAGTGGTTGAGAGATCGACTTCTGAGCAACATGTCGCGGGTTCGATTCCCGCCCGGAACAAATATTTGTATGATCTACAGATATTTGTTTCGGGTCTGGGTCTTTGTGTATGTAAATACACACCGTGCTTCGGAAAGCACGTAAAGCCGTTGGTCCTGCGCCTGATCTCTCTCCGGTCGTGTCGGATTGCCGTCCCATCGGACTATGAGAGTGAAGGAACAGAAAGAGCACCTGTGTTTGCGCACACACTTGTGCTCTATAATATCTCCTGCGTAGTTGGCTAATCTCCATTGAGATTGGCCGCCATGACCGAAATCGGTCAGGAGGACATAACATTACAGTTTCTGGAAACGCTTCAAAATCTGAGTTTTTTTAAGTATATTATGACATAGAATTTTGGTAGATATCACACGTGTACTTAATATAAAGGCAATTGGGCAATTTTATTGTGTAATCGTAAGGACAAAGACAATTCGTTTCCCAATAGAATCTTCCATCAATTCACGTCAGACGTAGACGTTGACGTTCCCCGAAGGATTAGGTCGATATGAACTTTTTGCTGATACCGTCATTGAGGTTTATGTAATATGGGGTTAGCCTATAGCCTACCGTCCACCAGGCATAGTTCAAATGTGCTGCTATTCGCTACAAAAAAAAAAACACTGCTCGACCAGGGAATTGAACCCAGGACCTCAAGCTTAGGAATCGCGCTTGCGATCGTTAAACCAAATAGTTATATTCTACACTATTAAAAGCATTTTATATAAATAATAATCTTTGTAGACAATGAATGAAGAGCTCATAACATAAGGTTTCTAGTTAATTTTTATAAGGAACAATTTATGAAGCCTATAATTACTTGAGGCAGATAACATACAACAGCTAACGAACGTCGCGTCGTAAAGCATAACAAGTAATATAATAAACTTTATGAGCCGTTAGACAAAGTCTACAGCGAAAATTTTTATTTTTATAAATCTTCACTTGACAATGTCTAGGTCGCACCCTGGGCAGTCAGCCTCGATACCACCATTGCATTGCCGACTGACTTACAAATCGACTACGGCATACAGCGATACCAATGTTACAGATCGTGCCGAATTAAATGAATAGAAGTGAATTCAAAGGACATTGCTAATGTTACTATGTGATTTGGTCCAAACGCTAACAGAAAGTGAAAATATTTTAATCTGGTCACGAATTTCAAGTTATGTCGGGACAAACCAGAATATAATCGCCCCGAGGACACTCCAAAATCAATATAGCTGTATATCAATTAGTAGTTACTCACTGATAAAAAATATTGTTAACATCCAATTAAAAAAATAAAATAAAAATAATTAAGTACTGTAAAGATTAAAAAATATCAGGTATCAGTCATATAATATTTTTTTATAAATAACATACCATTGCTCCTCTATTGTACCAATGCGAAGGGAGATGCAGAGGTTAACTATAAAACGGAATATAATTTATGATTAGTTTTTTTTCCCGGATGATTTGTTTGCCCTTAGTGAAAAATTATACCCCGTGAAATGACACACGGTTACGTTTATAGAGGACCAAATTCTGATTTAATAATACAATTTCACGTTTAAAACTACCGACGTGAAGAGTGTTCTATCCACGTGCCGTTCATTAGATTGTGCCTACGGTGACCGTGCAGCCAATTTATTGCTTTGACACGGTTTCAAATTGGAGAATATCGAAAACATATGTATCGTTTTTTGCTAAATACAATATAATAAATACAAGATTGAAAATAACATGTTGCTTTCACTGTTGTACGTTGTATTGTATTACGATTACGAGCCTACAAAAAAACCCCGGTAAAAGAATTCGGATCTGACATTATTCGGCTTTATTGTAAGGCAATATTTATCTTATGTAGATCAGCTGGCGGATAAGCCGAGGGTTCACACCACATCGTCTTTGAGGGATGACAGTGTTGAATATATATTCAAATAGTCTGGGCTGAATATGTGTGTGTTTGTGTGTGTGTGTGTGTGTCAAATATAAACAAGCTTATTGGAAAATAAGATTGTTTATATTTGACAAATAACCCCCGGTTACAAGGTTTCGTGTAATTTAAAATAAATTTACATTGCAGTAAATGGATGGTTTACATATACATAAATGTAAACGTAGTTGCATAAATATCTGAACATTGCTGTTAAGTAAATACTATTTCCAAGATTATCTTCAATATTCCCTTTAAATAAGCTCAAATAACATTAAAAAATCAGATCAACATTTCGGGAGTTTTCAGCAAGGAATTCCCTGACTGCCTCCTATTACTCAAGTACGGCACGGTTGGCGCACTGGTTGAGAGGTCGACTGCTGAGCTATGTGTCGCGGGTTCGATTCCCGCACGGAACAAATATTTGTACGATCTATAGATAGTTGTTTCGGGTCTGGATCTTTGTGAATGTGAATACACAACGTGCCTCGGAAAGCACATAAAGCCGTTGGTCCTGCGCCTGATCTCTCTCCGGTCGTGTCGGATTACCGTCCCATCGGACTATGAGAATGAAGGATTAGAGAGAGCACCTGTGTTTACGCACACACTTGTGCTCTATAATATCTCCTGCGTAGTTGGCTAAACTCTGGTGAGATTGGCCGCCGTGACCGAAATCGGTCAGGAGGACATTATTATTATTACTCAAGTAGTAAAATAGTAGTAACAATTGTGACTGCTGCGAAAGAGGTCCTGTGTTATACGCTATTAAATATTGTACGCAATCTTCGTGCCTCGGTTACTATTTAACCTCTCGGCGCGGCGGCGGCGTCGTGTCAATGGATAGACAGAAGAAGTTCATGTGATTCACCGTGAGCTACCCTTTACCACAAAATAGATAAGTATATCAGACGATCAAGTAAAAAGCCCTGGTGCCACAGTAATATGCTGAGCGATGGCCGTTTTACGTGGACGTGATTGGTTCCACAGCTGTTTCTTTTTTATTTTAAGTTTTTTTAGTTTGTAAACAGTATATGCCGTAGAATTAGACATCAATCTGGTTGCTACAAAATACCTATATTGGAATTTTTTCGTAACATGATATAACTTTCGTATTCCGTAACTTCCGTAATAATAAGTATTAAAAAATACTGATGTTGTAATATGTTGTATAATTTTAATGTGTTTGAAGAAAACTGCTGTGACAGTCTGTCGCGCCCCGCTTAATATTATTATGCCTCCGCGCACAGAACAGCAAATTAGAGATGTAACAATTTGTAGGTACACGTACATATGTCACGTTAAACCCTACGGGTGTATAAACCAATAAAGGCCGCCTTATTATTTCTAGAGACCGCTTGTTCACTCGTTTATCGATTTCTGGCAGTTAACATTCATCAAAGAACATCATATTTTTTAAAGCAGACATTCAATAGATGTGAAAAGGTCTTTTGCTCTAAATTCTGAAATCGGAACGCAAAATAAAATGCAATTATTTGCTAAATACGTTATTTCTGAATTCAAAGCTACGGAATAATGATTCAACCATTGATTTATAACGTTTTGCCTTTGGCGCTTTGCTTTTAACTTTTCCACACTGATTCAATACGAAGGAAAATGGCAGATTTAATCTTATCTAATTTTAAGTATAACCACATTGATGGGGTTGAAAAAAGACTGGGTGATGTCAATGAAGTATGAGAAAAAAACGAATTATGACCTGTTAATTGACTGAACGACGTATAAATAAAAGTAGGTTCCATTATATTCCAGATCGTCAATTACAAGTTAAACTTTAGTACTTATTGTAACAGATTATCCCTTTGAGTATAATAAACACGATGTTTTTCATACATACGGCATACGTACAGATTTTCGCGCGTCGCTACTAAATAATACAGAGCAGCGTCCATGTTAAATCCGAATTTACCCTTTTTTAATGTAGGCCATGTACAACCGCTGATAAAAGTGGATTATGCAGATCGTCAGTTAGGGACATAAAAATCGCATGAGTCATATACATTTAAACCTATCTACATTTGTCCGTAGCAGAGACTAAATTTTACCGTGTATAGCATTCTCTTTTTTTTACTCACACATTAAACAAAACGTGTGTTGTGTTTCTATTCGAAACGATCAAATAAACTGTACAATTTTACGGTTTTCGCAATGTTTTCGACCGTTATGGGTAGGGAGTATAATATTGAAGATTAAATTAATTTCAAATAAAATTGTCTGTCAAAACTCAAATTGAGAAGGGTTTTGTTTAACATCAACATTTGAAACAACGAAACAAGTATTAAGTATTCCTTAGCGTTAGGAACGTGTTGGTGAATTAGAGCAAATGTAACTCGATATTTAGTGATATCCAAACCAAGTAACTTCGTTATTATGTTCTCGGCTTCGTTAAGTTATTACTTAATGAAGCCCATATTTATTTTAGATACCATATACTCGTATTTTGTAGCAATAGGGTAATGGACTTGTAGTAACTGATCCCAGAAAATCAAGATCAGCTGACCGTAGTTAAGATCACTTGGACACAGATACCTGATATACAGTCTCTCGTTAGCACCAGATCCTAACTCTTAATAATGACTGGCTTGACCCGTTACTGAGACCGAGGTTGTGACGTTTTTCTACGGTATATATTACTGGTTAAATAAAAGTTAAGAAAGAAGCACCATATTGTTACTACGACGTAGCTAATGCTACAACTATTGCTACGCGAGCTACGATTTCGTAGCAAATAACCGATTCATTATCGGGTAGATTTTGACCTTTGTTAAGCAACAGATTTTGATTTTTGATTACCACTGTTTTTATAATAACTACAATCTTACCATTTGTATGAGCGGTTTACCATTGAATGATTCTATCGCTCAAAAATACTTGAACCTGAAATAGGGCGCTCTTAAAAACATTTTATTTAATGATACGTGTACACGTTTGATTAAACGATCCGTTTTTATGTTCAAAAATAATTGAAGGTGTGAGTATACAATTACATTGAAATGTTCCGTGAGATACGTATTACTCGGTGCTCTCGTTTTTCTCTGTAGCCATTCAAGCCTGTGTCACGAACTTCTTTTGTTTCGCGGAAGCAGTAAAAGCCTTTCACCGTTATCCTTGTCTTATTTTCATGAGTTCGTAGCACCAGTTCCATAAAAAAAGATAACTCTTCGCGCTTTATGTTTTGACGTACAAATTTGACAGATATAATATTGTGTTCCCTTTATACGTTTTGTAATATTATTTGTGCATGTCTTTTTGTTTGAAAATTATACTTATGATAAATTCTGTATGGAATCGGATCGTTTTGTATCTCATCGGAAATGATTATAATAATAATATTCTTAATATAAATTAAGCAAATATGAGAAATGATATAAAATTGAATTGCACCCACATTAGACTAGGAATTATATATCTTTTATTCTAAAACGGAATAGAACAGGTGACCCATAGCGTAAAGACCTCGGTTAGCTACAGCACTAACCCAATCCCAACCCCTCAAACAACAGTTATCTGCACTCGTTAGTTAAATGAAAATTGTGCATATTTGTTTTCGCAGAACTTTTGTATGAACGTTCATTTTATTGTTTAACTTCAGATCAAACTTTGTTTTAAATTTTTATACGATAACACTAGTGAGAAAAAAGATTCATATCGATTATGATACTCGCAGATGAAACAAGAAAAATACATGCCTGGATTGTGACGTAAATTCTGCGAAAGTCGTAAAAATGGAGTGAGGGAAAGGTTACTACAAAATACCAACATGACGGCAAGCTGTCACTAATTTTATTGTCTGTTGTCTCACTTGACCAGATTATTGTACTTGGCTATTTGGCTACTAAGGTCCAAGTTATTCATAGGATTCATTTAAAACTCATTAGTCAAAAGTGTCTATGTAGGTTAGAGTCTTTGTAAATTTTGAACAGAAGCCGACCAAGAAGACATCGAGCTGGCCATGTTTTGGACCGGACAAATATAATAGCAGCCGACAGGAAAGAAAAAAATGGTCTAAGAACAAAATGAAATAATAACACCCCTTCCCAAAAGAACTAGGTTCCCTGATGCCGTTATTGAGTTCCATGCAACGTCAGCCATGGAACTGGTATCTATCGGGCAATTTCAAATTCCGGCCTGCTACTGAGAACTCCCATACAGAAAACTGAACACTGCCTGATCTGGAAATTAAACCCTGTACTTCTGAATTTCTTGTGGCTCGCTGACTATATTGTTCTCTACATACAAATATAGTGTGACATGTTTGCATAACACTATTCATCTACAAAGAAGAACCTTTGTGGGGCAAAAGGAAACAAGCACCAGTGTGTGAAATCATAGTCTGTTAGGATTTCTACACATTTCACAACCTGTCTTCATTTGCATAGTTTTCCTTTACATAAACCGGAGGTTTCACGTCTGACACGGATACATTCTGTATTCTGGAGGAGCGTAATATAATGTTATTCTATTTTATAATGTTCATCATTTTAATTTATGAATATGCCACCGCTCGCGGGTTTGATCAGTGTATGGAACAATTCATTGGTATACAGAGTGGGTCTTTGTGTTTGGGACACATACTTAAATTACGACACAGGTAAAATCCCAATTACATTTGTATCACAGTAAGTTGGTTGCTGGGATAAATTATGCTGTTTTGGTATTTGATGGTAAATGATTAAGTATAATTATATTACATTTATAGTAGGTACATAATTATTTGGTTTTTTATAGGTATAATGAACGATTAACTTGTGTTAATTAAATCGTTTAAATATAGTCTTAGTGAGCAATTCGTTTAGTACTTTTAGAATAAGTACAACATTAATTGATTAAAATTTTAAATTAACGATTAACTTATCGTTTACCATCAAATTCCAAAATGACATAATGTATGGCACCAACTAATTTACTGTGACACAAATGTGTTACATCATTTAACTAGACTGATGATGACTTTAGGCAATAGTAAATTTACCAATGACTTTCAAATGAAGTTAGCATGCGCTACATACATAATTACATATATCAATGAACATTATGTTAAATATGGTGTTTTTGTTGCAGGAGGGGGAGGAGCACAGCTTGGCGAGACAGAAAACTGCGATGCTGGAGACCTGAATATGTGTGTTGATTTAATCCCGCGCACACCAGTCGGCTTGCCCAGGAATAAGCAAGAGCTAGACGCTCACTGCCAGTTCGTAATCACATACCATCTAAATATAGAACAGTCTTTGATACATTAAGTTACAAATACTATGCATGAGGAAAATTACTATTACTGCCTCATCGGTAGCAAATGCGGCTGCTGAAAATAATGTCTTGATTTCGCTTGCCAGGTCGGGCAGTCAGTTTCACCCGAAGGATGGAAATAGGTTTGACTCTCATTACATGGGACTTGATAATGGCATCAGTGAAATATGAGTGTTAGCAGTATACCTTTTCCGAATACTTAAGTTAGCCTCATAAAGTATTATTAAGAAAACTTAGTTCAGACCCAGTTAAGCCAGACAAATTTTTGAAACTTCCACACATATTTTAAGCTCGGACCAAAGATTTCTCTTAGAAGAATCCAGAGAATTTTCTCGTCAGAATGTCCATGATTTTATCTTTTAACACGTTGTAACACAAATAAGTGTAACACGATTATACACACATACATAAATTAATGAATCTTGCTTTCGGTACCTACCTTTGTAATTGAATAAAAGGGTTTCAAGGATTCGTTACTGTAAGTAACCAGGTATTACCGTACCAGGTACCTTAAGAACCCATATCAAAATGGAAAAATACCCTAGTCCGTTTGTACAATATGAAATGAAATGTGAGATTTGTGGCAAGGCCTCACACACGTGTACACTAGTCCGAACTAATCTCATGTTATGTTACTAATGGTTAGACCTCGGATGTTTAATCCGGCGCGAGTGCTCGTACCAGGGTTATTATGGATCAAGGAACAAGTAATGAGCTGTAAACATAGTTTGTGTGCACTGTGGACCCTAATGAAAACGTTAGTGTCCGGGAATGGGAAGTAACAATCATATTAACAGGGGTCTCAGCCAGTCACATACATCAACTTAGTTAGTAGTAGTAGGCAGAGAACTGCCTATCCACTACTACACGCCTTCATATCCCGTGGAAATGAAGGCGGGTTTTTTGCCATCTATTGGCCAAAATTGCGAACTTCGGTTTGCTTTTGAGAATTTCAGAAAATTTTAATATAACTTTGCTCGACCTGAGAATCGTGTCCAGGATCTCATGCTCAGCAGCCGCGCATGCGATCACTAGATAAATAAGGCGGCTTTTATTAAAGTTATCTGGGAAAGTATATACCTTTCCAGCCGTTTTAGCTTAGATGGAGCTGTTTCCATTTGACCTCAAAAAATCACTACCACGTGCCTGACTACCCGTGAATACAATCATGTATTCGTATGTACCACTGAGACGAACATCAAAACGAAAAGAAGAAATCCAATCAGAATCGACGGTTTGACGTGCCCAACAACCAACACTTTGACTGGGAAAATGTGTTAAACTTCGCAAATCGATCGATGTTTAGATACCATTTAGCCACTAGCCCCTCAATGTTACAGGCTGGTTGAGTTATGCATCCGGATGCGAACAATTTATGTAGAGCAGATTGCTCGCATAATGTACTGTAGATGTTACCTTTGGGATTAGCCAAAATTATTTACCACTCTAATTGACTTAACTTTCTGGGCGTCGTGTAACTTTACTACGATTTATGGTGATGCGGTTTTATATGTTTCCCGAACTGCTGTCAAAAGTTACAATTATAAACCCGTGTATCGAGTTGATAAATTGTTCAACTTATCATAAGAGTTTGTTTTCAGAACAGCTTTTGGTAATACGGACCTAAGTTAAAAAATAATAACTTGTTATCATTAGTGTTGTAATAACTGCGTAATGCTTCCGGTGATTCATAAAAGTTGATACACAGGTACTTATATACTTAACTATGAAACTTGTACAAGTAATAAGATAGGTAGGTAAGTCTGTAATTCACCGAAAAAGAGAGTCATCAAATATTTTTAATTAAAAGTTTCAAAACAATATTGATAACAACACATGGGACTGTTGAGAATTGTGACTCAAAAAGTTTGCCAATAAATGCCAAACTTGACAGTACTTGACATCAAATGCCAAAGTTTCTTCATATCACGTTCTTTTGTATTGTATCTTATGTATCTAATGTTAAGCTTACCCTTCATCACTAGATATTATAAAACAAAGTCCTCCGCTGCGTCACCCGATTTCCATGCGGTTTTTACCAATAGACAGAGTGCTTCATGAGGAAGGTTTAGGTGTATAATTCGTTAAGGTTTTGTTTAAATTGGCTGATATGACGATGATACAAAGTTGAAAATGTCGGAAAAAATCATGCCGACTGGGAACTATATTGGCGTGCTCCGCGTAAATACTTAACGTAACAGGCTGATACGACACTACAACAAAAAATGAAGGCGTATATGTTCTGCTGCCCATGCGAAGTCGGAGCGGATCGCTAGTATTTAACAAGTCAAGCCTATTATAGTCCCACTGCTGAACAGGGGCCTTTTCTATATGCAAAGGGTTAAGCCATAGTCTACCATGCTGGCTTATTGCGGATTGGCGGACTACACACACCAAGAATTGTCTGGACGCAATTTAGGTGTGCCTACACAAATTCGCATATGAATTCCAAAAGTTAGAGATGCGGGCTGTGTTTCGACTATCTGAACTTAGATGGAAGCCAAGCGATAAGATGTCTTGTATCATTGCTTCAATTTTCTTTTTTCATATGTACGTAATAATGCCTAGTTTCGCTGCCATGCGTGAGTGAGTGAGGTCTTTGTTTCGGTTCCTATGTAGAATAGACAAAATGTATTAAGGCTCGAATGTATTGAGAATCGAAATTAAAACAGCCCACAAAGGCTCTGTCATTGAACTATAAGCGACCGTCTCTAATACAGGTGTGAAGGTTTATGTAATATTTTATACATTTTTCTTTAACAGGGCTTACCAAACAGGTATGGTGTGCATGGACGCATGGATCAAACGCTGCCTGCCCACCGATGGACAGAAGTTACTCCAGCAACAGATTGGTGGTGCACGCGCACTTATGCGTTTCTTGTGCACAAACGATACTGCCCTGCGGAGAGGTTAGACGATATTTCATGTAACTGTCAAATAATTATTTACTATCAGAAATTCATATAGAAGTCGAACTCCGAACTCCCGAAGAGGACGACTTGTATGATAATATTATTCTTACATTTTTGTATTTATTTTTGTATTTGTTCCATATATCATATAAGTATATATGAAATTATTTTGAAGCTCATTATGACTTCAAAATGAACTTAAAAGTATTTAAAAAGTAGTAATTAATAGTAAAAGTTTATATCAGTAATTAAATCGGTGAGTTTTAAGGAAACACTCATCATAATTTTATGAAAAAAGCAATAACTGTGCCCATATATTTTTTCGGCCAAAAATACGTTCACATATTCGTTAAAATATCGTATGGTATAATGGTAGTTATAAAATATATGGGTATGTATTGTACTCTCAAACAAAAGAGATTAAAATATTTAGCATCTATTTCCAAACAATACGAATTTAGTAAATCCTATTGTTCGTACAACACAACGGCACGGTTGGCGCAGCGGTTGAGACACAGTAGTCGATGCTACTGTGTTACGTGTTTCACAAGTTCGATTCCCGCTCGGAACAAAATATTTGTATGACCTACAGATAGTTGTTTTGGGTCTGGGTATCACTATATAAATTTTATTCTAAATTTGGGGCAACATAGTGTAAAAAATATACCTCGTAAATAATTAATCATTTAGATGTTTGTAGTCATATTTTCGTGTAATACTTTGGCGTGAACATTAATCATACATCCTCGAAAGGAAAATTATAATACAATCAAGCCTGTGTTCCGCACAGGGTTAGGCAGACTTGTTACATATTTATGTGAGCCTAATGTTCTTCTGGTTACTAACGCCCAGTAATATTTCATATTTTTTTTCAAAAAGTTCATGCATATTTCATATTTCATCAAAAACCCCTTGTAAATTGGACTGTGGATAGACAATTTCATTTGAAAAACCTATTAAATAGTTATCTCTTAGCGTTAGGAGTTCGATACTATAATATCATGTTGTTAGCTTTTGTCATTTAATGCATAAAGTAAGCTTTATGCTTACTTTATGCATTAAATGACAAAAGCTGCAGCATAAAATTAGTATCATCATCATCTTTCTAGCCTTTACCCAACTACATTTAGGTCGGTATTTATTCTATCCAAATGAAAATAAAAAATCCATTTTAGACGGAGTAACTGCCACCATTCTGTCCTCTATCACCCAATTACTGGGAAACACAGATACTCTAAGGTTTGACCCGTTTTCAGACTTTTTCGGGTTGCTGACATCCGTAATGACATCATTGTATCAATTTCTAAATACCAAAAACTTAGGGATTATATTAGTTAAGGAATACCATGGAGCATTTTAGAAGAAGCTCAAGGTTTACTTTATTTTAATTTAAAACCTTTGTCAATAATTTCGTATTAAAATAACCAATAAAGTTAAATCCTGCTCTATCTAGTCTCGGCCAAAAGTAACAAAAGATAAAAAGATAAATCTTATAAAATTACTCAAAGTCTACAGTGAACCCCAGGGAACTTTTGTTGAAACGATAAAGTGTAATCCCGCAATCAAAACGGATTACCGATGTTGAAAAATTCACTACATTTTAATTATGAAAGCGGCACTGTATCTGTAGTCGGCTCTATACAATAATTAAATGGATAAAATATACAGAGTGTTATTTTACATTGGTATCGATATTAAATAAAATTGTCGATTTGTTTCCACTGAAGTTTCTACATTCAACACAATCCATCATTGTGTTATACGACGGGCTCAGAAGTAGTTTATTGAAAACTAAATAAAACATTGCTATAGCTATTCGATTTATATATAATAGATCGATCATTCGTTTTAGGCCAGTGGTCATCGAGAAAATACCTAAGAAGTGTATCACCTAGGAACTTTTGGAAGTGCTCTAATAGGAATATGAATCTGTGAATACCTTAGGCGAAATACCACATCTATATCATGAAACAGTTAAGTTTTTATACTGCCAACAATTTATTATTACTAATATCTGTTGAACAACTTTGTGCAGAGTTCTTGAAGGAGCCGACGTGTTGGGGCCGAGTGTCTCCCGACTGGACCCGATGCGTCGACGAGTTGCAAGTAGCCGTGCGAGAGAACACTGACCGCGCTCAACAGCTCACATACTTCAACAGGAATGCTGAACTCTGCTGGTAATTATTTTCAGCCGTTTTTTTTTTAAATTTAATTCTTAATATTGTTTTACTGATGTTGTTGAAGACCGTACCATTCGATATATTTCTGTTGAATACTTTCTCGTGAAGATCAATTATACATCAGTGAGAGGTAAAATTTACAATACCATCAAACCTTTGTAGCCGACATGGTTAGGCAGAGGTGTATTATCTATATTTCATCGATATCAAGTCTTCATCCCTCAAAAGGACCTCACGCTCTATGGACGTGAAGAATTTATTTACATAAGTTACATTTTTTTCTAAGGCTTTACCCCCTGTAATCAAAATCTCTCTTACACTAAAACAAATACAATAAAGTATACAGCCTATAAGTATAAGTATTATATCCTAGTCTGTTGTTTAATATTTAATTTCATGAGAAAACAACAGTTTGCTAGAAAGATATTAATATTCTCTCCGTTATTCGGTTTCGTTTCTACAGGATTGTTGTATTTTCAAGAATACATAATCATATTTGAGAAAACTTTGATAATTTTTTTATTCTCTGAATTCTTATTTCCGAGTATGACATGATATTAATTTTATAACAAAACATTTAGAGCGGTAGTTATTACATTTCAAATAAGAACTTGGCCTTTTAATTAAACTGTTTAAAATATTGTTTTCGAAAATACCTAATTAGTAGGTACAATTATGAAATAATTAATATTATGCCAGCTTATGTTTTCCCATCAAGTGACGAAACGTAGACATTAAACGTACACGCAGCCTACAGGCTTGACAGGGTGGCGCGGTGGCTTAGTCATAGGCTTTCTACGGTACATGTCGCGGGTTCGAATCTCCGACGGAACAAATATTTTATAGTCTATAGATAATTGTTTCGTTTTTAAGTGTGTATGTTGGTGTGTGTATGTATGTTTGTAAACTGTCTTACACATAATACAGCAAAAATCTTTGGGGCAGTATGAGGTTTATTACTTAAATACCTTCAATAACACGAACTGTAGTATTAACTTCTAGCCCGGGAACTATTAAGTACTGAACAGAATTTAGTAAGGATTAAAGTTTTTACATACATAGGTAGGAGGAGCGTTAGGAGGTATATTAATGTACACCCACATTTCGCCGATGCCGTTATTGAGTCCCATGTAATAGGGAGCGAGCCTATTGCCATCTAAATTTATTATGCAACCATATTTAATTGTTATTAGTCTGTAAGCCTTCCTAAAAAGCAAATAAATAAATAAATCTACCGGGCATAATTCCAGACTCCGTGCTGCTACTGAAAATTTCCATACAGAAAAACCCAATAACACTTTGCCCGACCTGGGAATCGAACCCAGGACCTCATGCTTAGCAGTCGCGCTTGCGACCACTAGACCAATGAAGCAGTCAGTAAAGTTTTTATCATTGTTTAATTTAACAACATCCAGTAGAATAAGGCATATAATGTATAAAACCAGACAGAAGTGTTTGCTTTAAGTCTAAGCATATAAGATTTTAAAACTCCGCTACAAAATAAATCACTGTCACATAAAACAGAAATCAACTAAAACGTATTTTATTTCCATCATTTTCGAGTAGGTACGTTATTAGTATTTCCTTCTTGTCAAATATTATATGAGAGTTATATGAAAGCTTATGTACAATTCAAAATTCAGAGTCTGTGTGTGATATTATTCAGTCGTCATTTCTCTGTAATTTAGAATTCTTAATTTAGTTGGTTAATTAGCTAAAAGTCGAACATAAGTAAAAGTAACATTTTTTTTTATGATTTATGTCACTCCTTTTTTTGCTTTACGTGGTGTGAAACATCAGACTTTTTTTTACAAAATAAAATATATCCTATCTATAAGATTATCTTGAGTAAAGTCTTGTATCCAATAATAATGGCTGGTGTAAAAGCGCATTAATGAAACATTTTAACAATATTGACATGTCAATAATCAATATATTACTGTAACTGTTTGTTTTGTACTATTATTATGTATTTAAAATATTTGCAGCGCTCGAGACGACTTCATTCAATGCGTGGCAAACGCCGGACGATCGTGTTCGATCGCAGCGAGCACGCTGCTCCGGCGCATGGCATGGGTGCTTGCGCAAGACATAGCCGCCTGCAATCAGCAACCACGTGCTTACTGTGCCGCGCCACCGCCTCCCATCACAGCACCTCTCCTCACCGCTATATACGGGTTCTTGTTCTACCCACCCCGTTTATAATCACGTAGTAATTAATTTTTTATACCAAATGCTGATTTAAAAAATCATATTTTGCTTACAAAAGCCATCATTTTAACTGTACTATGGAAGATGGGCATGAATACACACATGCAGTGTTTAAACCAGTTTAGCAATTAACATACTAAGAGAAACCAAACACCCATTCGTCTTTAGTTGTTTTCACATAAATGTCAGCACTGGAAATGGCATTCTGTTTGACATTCCCCACAACAGAGACAGAAATTCAATTCGCATGAAAGAGCAATGCAGGAATATAAAAGTTATACTGAGGTTTCAGTTTATTTTTGCATAATCCGTTTCGATGGATTGGTAACCTATATATTACTATGTATGTATGTACCCATTGGAGACCTAGTAGATTGGTAACAAAGGGTTGAAAGTGATTAATGTCACACGAGATATTTAGGCGCCCGAGCTTAGTGAATTCACATTTAATTCGAGTGTGACAGTAATACTTTTGCCCAGGATTAACCTTTTTTATTACATTACGTGTGAGAATAATAAAAAAACTATCTATTATCTGTTAGTTTATGTACATGTGTTCTGTATTATGCTTTCACTACCTATATACAAAGGTTTTAATTAATACAGACAAAATATCTCGAATAATGCAGAATATAAAGATACTGTTTAGATGTCTAATGTGTTTAAGAATAAATAGTTGTTAACCTATTTTATAATATAAAATGATACTATGTGTGTTTCTATATTATAAAACAGATTAAGTATGTGTGTTAAAATAATTTAAATTATTCGATACTGTTATAATTATTTCACACCACTAAACATTCTGTTTACATCTTTAATGTATCTAAGAAGAAATAAAAACACTCAAAATTAATCTGTTTTATAATATACACATATTATAAAACAGATTAATTTTGAGTGTTTTTATTTCTGTTAATTTTTCAAAATGTAAGTACCTTCTTTAAAGAACTAAAGGTACTAGGTACCACTGTAGCTACAGTCCAAAAATTTAATAATATAAGTACTTGTACATATAAATATTCGTAGATCTGTATTTATTTCAAGCTAGTGTTGAATGTGATTAGCTAAGTATAGGTGTTCATTTTGTTGGTTGTATTGCTTATAATGATTTTGATAAAATTTATTTAGATATAAGCGATGTTGTAAGCTTTTGTATATTTAAGGTAATTGTAAATAATGCTCAGATAAATAAATATATAATGCAACAAATGAAAAGAAATTTTGTAATTACGATAAAAAGATTAAATGTTTCATGTTAAGAATAAAAAATAAAATAACGTATTTAAAAATTATTTCCGATTCTTATTTTTAGATTAATTTAATAAATAACGTAACATACCATCACACCTGTTTTCTCCGAAGGGTTAGGCAGAGGTGTTGTCCATCTACATCTGGCGCTGCCGTTACAAAGTCCCATATAATAGGGGCGAGCCTATTGCCATCTACCGGTCACAATTCCAAACTCCGGGCTACTACTGAAAATTTCCACAATTTACCCGATCTAATTTACCCGGGAATCAAACCCAGGACCTCACACTCAATAATCACGCTTACGACCACTAGAGCACTGAGCTGGATAACTTAATCCAACATGTGATATTTTATGTAAAAATGTGTATAGGTATTTCCTGGAAGAAAAAGCACAAAGTTCGAACGTAGATGCAATTTGTGTAACTGATATCATATTGCCTTTCCTGTCCTGACATTAAATATTCCTTAGCACTCGTACTCGAACCATATCTTTGTCAAGGAGCCGATTGGAGCCGCGGAATGCTTTGCCAATGCAAGGCGCGGTATCAATCCCGGCACGAAACAAATATTTGTATTACCGATATATATTTATTCACAATGTGTGCGAGTGAAATTTCAGTACAATCGAAAAATCAACACTCTAAGAAGATTGTGTCATCTTGTTACTGTAATAAAAATAATAATAAATCGATAGTGGAGTGTCGGTCGATGGGGGAGAGGTTTATAGATTGACTTTATGCGCTACGGATTTGAATTTCGCATCGAACAAAATATTTGTATGACCTACAAATAGTTGTACCGTGTCTGGTATTTTATGTGAGATACATATATGACTGTAAACAGAAAAATAAATGTCTACGGGAGAAAATCTCATTGTAGGACAACATTTTTTACTACACGTAATAAAATATGTAATACGTAATCATTCAGACCATTACTGTCTTGTTGGGCATGGGTTCCTTCTCATAACGAGATGCTTTATTCCACTACGTTGGCCTGGTGCGGGTTGACGGACTACACATTTATTTAAGGCAGTAACTAGCGTGTTTAGCGTGTGTAGCGGCGCAGTGGTTGAGAGATCGACTGCTGCGCTACGTGTTACGGGTTCGATTCCCGCACGGAACAAATATTGTATGATCTACAGATAGTTGTTTCGGGTCTGGATCTTTGTGTACCTATGTGAATACATACCGTGCCTCTGAAAGCACGTAAAGCCGTTGGTCCTGCGCTCAAGCAGGACCAATGGCTTTCAATCAATCTCTCTACGGTCGTGTCGGATTGCCGTCCCATCGGACTATGAGAGTGAAGGAATAGAGAGAGGACCTGTGTTTGCGCACACACATGAGCTCTATAATATCTCCTGCGTAATTGGCTAATCTCCGCCGAGATTGGCCGCCGTGACTGAAATTCGGTCAGGAGGACGTTAACAAGCGTGCAGGTTTCGTCACGACGTATTTCGAAAAGTTAAAGGTGCGGGACGGGTTCAAACTCAGGATCTCCTCTATGGAAGGGAAGCATTCAACCATTAGGTGAACACTGCTAACAAAAGTTATAGGTAAGTAAAATACGATCCGCTAACCTATTTCGTTGAGGTAACAAAAATCTGAATCGGATGTCAATCATTGTGATGAATGCTTAGCTTTCGATTTCCGCACAAGTCGAGTAGATGATTTATACCCATCGAGACAGTTAGACGAGTCTTCAAAATCTAAAATAATTGAACTCATGCGCTAAAGATTACAATCGTGCAAATTGTTAGTTGTTTCATTTAACAGGTATTTCTGCTAAACCTAAAAAAATCCAAGAAGTAAAACTCTGCTATGTACCTAAACGAATTTATTAAGTAATAGCTTCCGGTCGCGGCTTCGCCCGCGTGGTTTACGAATCCGTACATTTTCCGGGATAAAAGCAAAGTAGCCTATGTGCTATTCCAGACTATAATCTATCTCTGTGCCAAATTTCATCCAGATCCGTTCAGCCGTTCTGGTGTGAAAGAATAACAAAGATCCATCCATCCATCCATCCTCACAAACTTTCGCATTTACAATATTAGTAGGATTTACATATCCTGCTAATCATAGATATTTTATGAAACAAGAACATTTCATGTATCTGTAACTGTTATTTACTAAATAAGTATAATAATCTGATATTCTAGTGTAAACGCTATCTAAACATGTAAGATTAACTTGTCCCGATAATTAACACAAATTATAAATAATAAGACATTTATTAGGTAGGAAGACCTAATAAATGTTTTATTACTGTGTTTATACCTACTTCATTTGTTTTTTGAAATTTATGAAACAGGTCGAATATTGCGACGAAATAAATTCCTTTACTTTGAGTATGGTATGATACTTCACTCGATTATTATATTAACAGTCACTAGTGACCTACCCCGGCTTCACACGGGCAGCAGAGCATATACGCATTTTATTTTCTGTCGTAGTGTCGTGTCATCCTGTTGCGCAGAGCATTTACGCGGCGCACGCCAGTAAAGCTTCCAGTCGGCATGATTTTTTCCGACATGTTAAATCATCGTCATATTGCAGCCTATTTACACAAAACCTTAATGAATTATACATCCAAACCTACCTCGAGAATCACTCCGTCCATTGGCATGAAAATCCATTCAATAGATTCTGAGTTTATCGCGTTCAGGCAGACAGAAGCGGCGGGAGGACTTTGTTTTATAATATGTAGTGATGGTTCAGTGTTGTTTGACGCTATAGATTTTACAGCTACTCTAAAAACACAGAAAAAATATAAGGAAACCGGCATACCTTAATGTGAATTTCCACGGCCCATTAATTTACTCATTTAGGTACCTACTGTAAGCGCAAAATGGTGCTGGGCGAGAAACCGAAGCGTCGGAAGCCAGTTCTACGGGCCGGGAAGTTCATTATTACAACGACGGTGCACCGTGGCATGAGCGTCAATCGGAGCACCGGACGTGATGACGTCGCAACGTGGTGATGTGTCTTAAAATTCAGTCTCTGTCTCAGAGAAGAGACTTGCACACGGCCGTGAGTACAGTAATAGGTTGATGACGAAGTGTTGATCCTTGAAATATGTCAGAATATTTCATAAATTGTACCGTAAAATAATATATATAAGTTATTCCTTTCAACACTTAAAAAGTAGGTTTAATAATTCGAACAACTGTCACAGTTTTAACAAGTCTGGTTATAATTTTGATCGCAATCAATTATGCCGATTTCTGTTAATTAATGCAATTCCCAAGTTAATAACGACCATGAAATAACGACCAATCAAAACTTTGACATATTTCAGCTGAATCTCCAAATCTTATTCGGAACAGATAATTAATGGGACACGAATGAAAATGGCTACTTTACTTTAACTGTGAAATGATAATATTATTAGTCAGTAAATGTTATTTCTTTGGGAATGAAGCGAATTTACATAATTGGGCGTCTACTTTTACAATCGTCATTTATTCTGTGAAAATCTGCATCGCTCTGGACAGATTGACGAACAAAAGTAGAGATAATTGAGTACAAGATAACTCGAGAGACGAGAAAATAAAAAAAATGGACCTATTGAATCACATTTGTCCTAATTGAAAGGTTAGCCAGGTTAACGGTATTCAGTAGATCTATAGAGATAACGATAATAAGCTATAGGTTTATATATGTCTATAAGGTCGGTTTTTGTGGGAGTTAATTTATAAATTCCCAATGGAAGAACATGATAACACTTTCCTCGATCGAAATCAAGATGTCACGATTGACAACCGTGCTTGTGATGAGACCACTAGAGCAAAGGTATTATTAGTGAATGTGAAGTACTTATTTATTTATTTGCAAATTATTTACCAAACTCGACTGACTCTTTGCCTCTATTAAGGGCAACTTCACCTTGTCCGGGTCGGGCAAAGTGATTTGGGGATATCTGTAAGAAAATTTCAATCATTAGCAGCCTCGAGTGCCTGGTAGACATGATATAGCGAAATTTATTACGTTCGTACGTATGACTCAATAACGGCATCGACAAAATGTAGTGTGTACACTGTGTACAGGCATGATGCTAGTATTTACATAAGACAATTTTATTCAAGGTTAACGGTGCGAATGAAAACATATTGAGTTCACGTTACGATATTCATATACCTACATAGATTATGTTGCTAACTGAAAAACTACCCTTTCCTCAAATACCCGCTCAGCCCTGACAAGGTAATACATATTGTATGTATTTAACGAAATCTCCCTTTGTTTTGGATTTAAAGAAAGGCTTATTTACATTTAGAGTGCTTCAAAGCGGAAATACAATCTCAATATATTGGCTCATCGATGTTAACAGATAAACAGAACTACTAAATCGAAACATTTACAATTCGGCCAAAGATCTAGAGATAAATGTTATTTCAGTATATTACTATTACACAGTGTGCTTTTCCAATGACTACTGACTGCTGAGCGTGAGGTCCTAAGTTCGATCCCCTGGGTTGTCTTATGTCTTATGTTCTTAAGTCTTATTGAGTTTTTCTAGAAATTCACGGTCACAGAACTGAGTTCGGAACCAAATGTACAATACCTACCTCTACCAGGTAGTACAGGCGTGATGCTGTGTTATGTTATAGAAATAGAATAGCATGACTGCACATAGGCCTCTTCTCTGAATTAGAAGAGTCTTAACCGTTTTTAGGCCTTAGTCTTAGTGCAACACGCAGACCTAGGTTGGAGAACTATACACACCATGGAGAATTTAGTACTTCACGCTTGAGAAGGCTCTAAGGCTTATGTATGCACATCCTATGTTTTGTCAAATTTGACAGAAAAAATAAAAAAATAACTATAGGTTGTCTGGTATGCTCACCAGACAAACCGGTTGAAGTGGGTCGGTACTCTGTCGAATGAGTACAGGATGGAATGTGGTGTAAGACACGGGGGGTTAAGTTCACCTCTGTTATTTAATCTATATATAAACCAGATTATCAAGCAGCTGAGCGACTACATTGTGTTGCTCAGCCCAACGATTGGCGGGCTAAGAGAGTTACTATCGACCTGCGACACATATACGGTGGTGCACGGCCTTAAATACAACTCAAAAAAGAGTAAGATCTTAGTGTTCAAAGGACCTAAACAACAGCCCCGTCGTATATCTCAACGGCGTAGTACTCAATGTGATCGACTCTTTTAAGTACCTAGGTCACGTTGTCACCTGTGACCTACGGGATGATGGGGACATAGAACGCGAGCGCGGGGCGTTGGCGGTATGGTGTACGTAGGCGGTACGCCCATAGGTTCGCTCGCTATACGGCAGACGTCAAAGTGAGTTTATTCAAGGCGTTCTGTTAGTCCTTCTACTCGAGCGGCCTGTGGGTGTCATATACGAGTCGAGCTTACAACGTCCTGCGTGAACAGTACAACAACGCTTTCAGAATGCTGTTGCGGCTGCCGTGGCGTTGTAGTGCGTCGGGCATGTTTGCTGAAGCTCACACGGATGGTTTTCATGCCATAATGCGTAAAAAAGCGGATTCCCTACTGCACCGCTTACATAACTCTCGGAACAGCATTCTGAAAATGATTGTTGACAGACCGGAATGTCCCATCCAAAGACAATGGGTGGAGGTAGCTATAGGAATATAACAACTAACAACACAAGCACAATCTGTTACTAAGACATCATTAACAACTTATGGACAGATATTGTCTGTTTTTTTTATATATTATTATAGAAAAAATAAACCATTTTCAGATAAAAAATATAAAAATATTTTTATTGCTTTCAACTTTATCTGAGCAACAGTTAAGCTAATCATAAATAATATAATGTAGAATGCCTTTGTTCAACTTCAAGAAAATTCCTTTTGACCCTTTGTTAAGCTGCCTACCTAATCTCTAATATAAAGTAGAGGTAAAGTTTTCATATTACTTAGGTAAGTATACCTACTTTATATTTACTACGAATGAGAGTACGAACTACTTACTCAGTTGAATATAATATGTAAGTAGGTTCTAAGTTATTTATAATTTTAATTGTTTTACTGTTTATTATTCCTCTAAAGTTCTACTTCATACATGTATTAATATTGGCTTTACTTTTCTTTTATTATAATAAAACAAAAGAAAATTAGAGCCGTCAACTTTAGAGTAGTTCTAAAACTCATTTCTTTAGGCCTAGCACGGTTTTGACGCCTATCGTAACCATGTCGTTAAACGTGATTTTTTTTAATTAGAAATACTCGTTTTGTACGAAATGTTTAAGATTTTATCAGTGCCGTATTAAGCAAGCACGGGGCCCGTAGCAAATTCCATCGGGGGCCCTTGATCTGCATGGCCTCTTAAGTATAAAGTGACTTTTTGTAGAACTTGTGCGTTTACACACGACATTCTGTGTTATATTTTCTTAATAAGTTTCACCCAAAAAATTACACTCGGTCGAGTCGGAGGTTTAGATACGTGGGGCCCCAATCTCTTGCTACGTGATTAATCCGGCACTGGACTTTATCCATATCTGTATGATACAAATTGTGCGTTAATTCTCACTGATATCTATTAATGACACGGTTACATTTCTATAAAGCAAAATATTCGTTCTGAACCTTCTGAGGAGTGGTATTTCTTTTTCAAGTTTTTGCTTTTATGATTTGAATAACATGCTAAGTAAAATATCCGTGTATGTAAAAAGTGACTGAAGTTTGAAGAAACGCGACAATGTCTTCTATCTCTTGCTTTTTGTACCAGCTGGTAAAACAAACATTATTTCTTATTCTATTTCAGTAGGTGTCGTATAGAATAGGTGCTAGACTACATAAGAACAACGAAGAGAAAAATGTTTATAAATACGATAACCAATTTTCTCATCAATTTGTTCAGGATTCACGAGAAAATTGGTTATCGAATATATTCTACATAGTAAAGAGACGAGAAAATTGGCAATGAATGCGAGGAAAGTGAGCTACGGTCGAACGTACGAACGTCCGATGTATAGGCCAATCATCTCTTTGGCCCACCTCTCATGTTGATTTATTTTGTAAGACACAATCAAGGAATAACATCGATCTTGACATCCTTTCGATATAATATTATTTCTCTTTCTTTATTTCATTTAGCTTAGATATTTTTAATGTATATTACTAAAATATGATAGTAGTTGACCCCCCATCTCTCTTTGATTAGGTATCTCTTGCCTTAAAGATGAAGGAAAACATCGTGAAGAAACCTGCACATCTGAGAGGGCTCCATAAAGATTTTGATGATGTGTATAGTCCACCAATTCGCACCGGGCTAGTTCGGTGGACTAAGGCCTAACCCTTCTCATACTGAGATAAGGCCTTTGCTTAGCAATGAGACAGTAATGGGCTGAACTTATTTCATTTATTACGAAATCACTTCATATTATTAAGTCATAACTTATACTTATTAGAACTAAACCTGTGAGGCATCTTTCAAAGATGACAACAGTTTGTATAGATAAACACGCCTTAGTAATAGACACAATGATATTGAATGCATGTGTGATGTCTAATTAATAATAAAACTTAGAAACCAATAATGTAACCAATAATGGTTTCTAATCAAGAGCCTATTTTTAGGAATCCATAACTATAATATAGTGTATTTGATACCCATTTCGTTGTCTCTCTGTATGTCACACCAAGCAAAATTTTAAGTCTATGGACCACCAATATTATTACATTTACCTTCGAAACATGAAAAGATTTAATAAAGCTTGGAACTACATACCCAAACAAATTTAAATCAAAATACAATAATTACCAAAATATTACTCGTATACTGATGTCCGTGTTAGTGTCCACGTGTTATTGACCACCTTAAATTGGTTTAACTAATACTCCTATCTTATGACTACCTTTCTTGCTTACTAATAATTTATCAGATCTCTTAATGCTTGACCGGTATGTTTATTTATAACCAAAAGAATAGGTTATTTTCGTTCCGTATAACCACAACACTAGAACCAAAATAAACTATTCTTCAGGTTTCCAATGACATAGGGTATATTTTTTTAAGTAACTCAATATTGTTTTAAGTAACGACGACACGGTTAAGTTAAGGCTAATGGCTTAGCCACTGCGCCAGTGGCTAAGCCATTAGCCTTCTGCGCTATGTGTCGCGGGTTCGATCCCCGCACGGAACAAATATTTGTATGATCTACAGATAGTTGTTTCGGGTCTGGTTGTGTGTGCATGTGACATGTATGTTTGTAAACTGTACCCACGACACAGGAAAAATCCTAGTGTGGGGCAACGTTTTTTTTAAAAAAAGAAAAAGAAAGAAAGTTTTAAGTAAATGTGTGTGTCTTAGGTTGGCAAAGTATAATTGGTTTTCTTGTCAATTCAGTAACGGTACCGGGCCATTATTGATATCGATATTGTCCTTACCCATACTTGGGACCTTATATTGGGACTGGGAAAGCAAATATAGGTATTAATAGAAGATGCGCGTATAAATTCGTAAAATTAATGAATACCTAATAACCATTCATTATTTTAATGCCATCTTAGCGTCTAATCCGGTTTCCATAATATACATTAAGTTGAATGCAAAATGAATAAAGCGATAAAGAAGTTGGTAAACAAACGATATTAAATATATTTTCTCTGAAGTCTGAAAACAAATACATCGTCCTTGCCCATGATACAATAATTTAATAACTACAAGTCGGTATGGCATCATCAAAATTTGAAACAAAATCCAATAATTTATTATTTACTGAAACTCAGCTGGCAACCACGGTGCCTAAATTAAATTGTGGATACAATAATTTTATGTGACGTATACCTAATTTACTTGAAGATAATTTACTTACTTGGGCTTTTAGGTTCGAAATGTCAGGTGCGGTACAAAGTGCGCATGTGTTATGTCTAATTGATGTGAAAGGTACATTTTGTGGTTTTTAGACTGGAGCAGAAAGCCATTAGCTGAGCACTGATTGCCGAACTGTTGAACGCTTGCTTTGCATGGAGTAGGGTCTGAGTACGATTCCAATCCGTAACTCTGACTTTCATCATTACCTCATCAGTAGAAAAAATTAAAGCAGCATGTCAAACATGGTTGGCGCTGTGACTAAGCGATTAGCTTTCTGCGCTAAGTATCGCGGGTTCGATCCCCGCACTAAACAAATATTTGTATGATCTACAGATAATTGTTTCGGGTCTGGGTGTTTGTGTATGTGAATTTATGTGTTTGTAAACGCACCCACGATACAGGAATTATTCATAGTGTGGAGCAAAGTCTTTTAAAAAAAAAACAACGTACATTGAAAATTACAATTTTAAAAATATACTCACACTCGTTTTACGACAGGTAGTTATATAAAATGGCGCAGGCTATTTCACGGATCACTCGTATGATAAAATGGTAGGCACGTTATACTTCCGGTACCTACTACGATCCCTTCCGGACAGCTACATTAAGAGATAAAGGGCGCACGCAACTTAAGAACTGCCTTTGCTTTGGGACAGTTAATAGACTACTATTAACTGTCCCAAAGGAGGACGATTCGTTACTATTCCATTATTTGTGTAGTATAAATACGTTAAAAGCAAACTTCACAGTTCAAATACAAGTAGGCAGAGTAAATAACACATTAAGGCTACTTACTCTACTCTCTACATAATAACTAGTTTTTTGAGCATTACTAACCCCAATAAAATATAAAATGAAATTTCCTATTTATATTTGTTATAGAATTAATTATAGTTAAAGTTAATACGAATAGTGATAGTTAATTTGAGTAACCTTATTAATTATAATTAATAAAGTTACTCAGATTAACTATCTATAAAATATTTAATAATTATTAGATATCTAAACATTATATGAACTCAGCGGACATGATAACATTGGTTCAGGCTGTGTTGTGGTTACAGTTCTAACCTAACAGACCGATATATTACCGACTAGCTTTTGCTCGCGACTTCGTACGGTTAGAATTTAGAATCTGATATTTTCCTGCGGCAAAATGGAGCCTATATTTTAAGTTAGGCCTCTAGCAATACATCGGTGAAAACTGCATTCAATTCCATGCAGCAGTTTTTGCGTGATGCGTGTACAAACATATATTTTGTTATGGCTTCTGTTGCTCTAATAAAGATCCCCATATTATTCTCCAGTATCTATAATGTACAGACATCAGCCTGTTATATTTTTATTTCTTCTGTTTCTGGTGTGCAGTAAAGTATATTGTATTGTATATGTAATATAGATATATCAATTGTCTTGTAATGTATTTTTTATATTTTGTTCTCTTTTTAAGAACTAAGATTAGAAAAGAGGAACGAGGCATGATCTTCCTCCATTCAAAATGGGGAGGATCTTTCGACCAGACAAAGCGGTTAGCCTGCCAGGCCGAAGCCCGATGGTTGATGTCGGACATTCATACCTATATATGTTAGAATCGTTGTAAACTCTCATAGTGCGATTCAGGTTTACTATTGTTACTTAACTTCGATAGATGGCGCTTCACTTTTTGCCAGAGAATAGTATTTATTACCCTTAGGCATTAGCTAAATAACCAATACATTCTGATATAAACAAAGATAATTTTATAAAAATCAAACTAAAAATGTTTGATTAAATAAACAAAAATATAAATCAACTTTACATTTTGAACGAACAGTCCTAAAGTTAAATTGAATGTTTGAAAGCTTGGAGTTTTCATATACATTCGTTGAAACATTAAAGCACTTAACAGTGAAAGCCAGTATTCATAATTAGGTAGACCGGTGACATTACAGGCAGAAATAAGTGAGCTATTACGTACTTTGACAAAGTTTTAATGTCCCCAATGATTTTAACGAAGAAAATATTACGACTGAATATCAAATTTAATTTTTTTTTATATTAATTTTTCAGTACTTGGTGTGTATATGTAAATTTTAATACTCGTAAGTAGATATACATTCTCTAAAGGAAAAATCGTCTATCTAATAAAATAAACTGATATAGGTGACCAAAATGAACAGCTGATGAAGGTAAATGACCAAATCATCAAATGTTTAAGTATTTTTTAACTATCATTATGACATCGATACCAGTGTACAAAGTAATAAAAAAAGAAAATAAATCTGCTATATTTTGTACAGTCTCTCACTCAGATCAAACTAATGTAATAAAAGCAAAGCTAGAATAGTTCTATAAAAATATAAGCTTTTCCAAAAATAATAAACTGTTTTCCCAACTTACCTAATTTAATTTATGTTCTAATCTTTGTCAAGTATATCTTTTAATATAAACAGTTGGTACAAAACTTATAATGGTACTAAGAACGAACCAGGATTTCATCATAGACCTACATATTTTACAAGACCAATCATTTACGATTACATAATATTGAAATTGAAATTAAATTTAAAATAATTAAACCTATAATATAATAGGTGGATGCCTTGAATCTAAAAGGGTTCAAAGTTTCAAAGCTTGAAGTAAACCGCTGGAATTTATATAAAAGGACCGGTGTTTACTTAGAAGTAAATATTTTCAAGGGTACCATTATAATCTAATGTCAAAAGGTTGTTATTGAATTTAAATATAATCGCTTAACTTGATCTTTTTCACTGCCCTCATAACGGAATTAAAGTGAAAATCAACAATTTCTTAGATACGCAGTTCAGACTGGCAAGACTCCGAAGAACTTTTATAATGAAACGAAATATCTGAATCTACATATCTTCTTATTTGTTAACAGCTAAATGAACATGAAAATGTGTATGTTAAAAGACCGTGTTTATGATTTACGCTTTTCTGAGTACTGAGATGAAATAATACTCTTCCCCCAAATACAGTTCAACTGTTTAATTCGTTTCGCGTTTGTAAGTTATAATAATATTTCGAAATTGAATGAAAATTATACAAATTTAAAATGATCGCGTGTTTTAGTCGATGTCGAAAGTGAAATGGTTCTTGCGGACGAAATTCCGATGACTCATTGGCCATTCACAATCATATGACGTGATTTATCTGTCTTTGTATTTATTGCTTAAGGCGTGACAGGATTATTCTCATTCAGTGTGAATTGCAGGCATAGAAGGTAGATATAAAGAGTATTTCAAATTTTAAATACGCCTGGGCAACGTTTGACAGGCAACACGCAACCGGTCTTAAAATGGTGCTAATTTTAATAAGTGTGTGAAGTGTGTGTTATTTCTAGGCAAAGTTACGGGTATAGACTACCTAATGTTAATACCTATACTCGGTTTGTTTAGGTACTTAAATAAAGGTAAACAATCTTGATGTGTCTTTTTAATATTTTTTGTTTAAAAACTCAGTTTAAAAATAAAACGCGACTAAAAACCAATGTAAAACAACCATAACGATGACCAAATCAATTAAACCACTAGTTTAAGCAGTAGTTTATTTGTTTAATATGTGTTTGTGTAAAAAGTCACATCAAGATTGTTTACCTTTATTTAAGTACCTAAACAAACCGAGTATAAGCTGTTGCACCTGATTTTCTACTCCATTTAGGTGCTCCAGTGTTTCTGACGCTGACTGCACAACTATGAATAGCAGTTGTCATATCTTAGAGGAAACATGTAAACTATTTTGTGTATGACACGTTTGACCCCATGTTTCAGTGTGACAAACTGGCAGATTTTAATTTTAGATATGAATAGTTTGCGTGATGTGTCAAATCGGTTTAGCGAAAGCTATACTAGATGTACAGGATTTATTTAAAAAAGTGAGGGAACAATTTCGATTTACAGCTAAATAGAAAGAATTGATTATCAATTAGACTCACTAAAATTGTCAACAGCTTTAGTGAGTCTAATTGGTAGTTAATTACCTATTTTCTGTTTAGCTGTCACAAAGAGTGAATTGCCGTAAATATCTGCTAAGATAGAGAGATAGAGAAAAGATAGAATAGAGTTTAAGGACTTTATTCTCCGAAATCAATAATTTATTAAGAATCCAAATTGCGTTGGAGTTCCTTGTGAGGTAGAAGCCAAATCCAACAATGTCCAACAGAACAAAGCAAAACATGTGTTTCATGGATAGGCATTGTTGTATTCTCAGTCCGAATTAAAGGTTTTCCTTTGTTGTTAAAAGTAATACCAAAACGTTGAATTTTATATCTTTTTTTATTTTTATTTCTTCCAGCCATCCTTTAAATAGTTTGTACCTAATATTTTTTGCACCCAGAACCCCGCCGGCATCGCTTAATACGTTCTCAAAAAGATCAAACGCGGCCCCGATCCTCAGTTTGTCCGACTTGGAAACTGTGTGCCTACGCCACCCTACCCCCGTAACCTAGACGGCACGGTTGGCGGCGTAGTGCCTAAGTAATTAGCTTTCTTCGCTAGGTGTCGCGGGTTCGATTCCCGTACGGTACAAATATTTGTATGATCTACAGATAGTTGTTTCGGGTCTAGTTGTGTGTATGTGACATGTATGATGGATTTCTCCTATATCGTGGGTACAGTTGTGTAAACTGTGCGGGATAAGGTTTTTTTTTAAAAGAAATGACCTACCTTTATCGACTTTATTCGAGTCGATACGAGACCGGCCCAGATTTTTAACAACTGTAGCAGTAGGTAGCTATTCATCCACTACGTATAAATAATTTACATATAGTGCTTGCGAAGCCAGGTGGTCTCCTGAGCTAACGGCAATCGCGATAAAGCATGACCCGAACCGTTGTCTGGTGAACGAACAAATTCTACATTACTACCAAATACCTGGTATACCGGTATCTTTCGGTACGGTAAATTTCGAATATTAGTTATTTCTAAAAAACATTACTAGTGTATGTAAACAACTACCTGCCTTTTACTAAGTACTTATATTAGTTATACATTTTAATAGTTCAATATCATTCATCATCAATATAAGTCAATTTTTCAGACTACTAATATTGATGTAGACCCGGGTACGTCTTAAAACTGCGGCCAGACACCGGAGGACGGGCAGCAGCGTCCTCTCACTAATCGGTGAGCCACTGCGATCCCCAAGCCGCCTGCCAAGCGTGGGGATTATGGCAACCCGCTCCCTTGGGGGAGGCCTTCGTTCAGCAGTGGACGTCTTCTGGCTGATGATGATGATGATGATGAATATTGATGTCCGGAAATCTTAACACCACCACATTAGGTACGACGTCTTCATAACTGTACAACGATAAATTAAACAAATAAGTAGACCAACTGATGACTTTTAAGTAGCGTTTTTACGTACACACTACACAGTGATAAATTAACTTTTTTATCCTCATGTATCTTTATGCCATGAATGTATACCTAATAAATTATAAATACAGTCTTAAATTACAGAGTAATAAATAATATTTTGTAACTAAGCAACCGCAGAACGTCACCATTATAAAATTAACTATTATAATGTACCGTTTAAAGGATGCTATTTTTCTAGCTAGGTGAATTATTTAATAACCGAGTAGATAAAAATATCAACACTGACAGCCATAAGGGCCGATGCCCTTATCAAAAAATCTGATAACAAATCCTCACATGGTTCACGCTATGCATGCTTTATCGTATAAGGCATCACAATCGCACCTATAATATGAACGTAGAAATTTATGTCATCGGTCTTATTAAAACCCAAATGCAACTCTATCACTAAAACAGAAATTCTATAGAGCGTGCTCGAGAGACGAGACCTGCAATAGTCCAGCGAAGCCTGGGTACTCGTCACCGATACCACCATTGCAGACTGACTAATCTTTCCACTCAACATTAGCAATTTCGACGTCATTGTTTATATCTTTTCAGAATCATTCATTGAACACGACATCAAAACTATACGTAAGGTTACATTTCTCGATTCGAACTTCAATGTCGTGAAATAATCGTAAATATACAAAACAGCAAATAGATTTCATGTGGCATTATCGCGGAATCCAGAAACATCAGATACGTTTTTATATGACGGCGGTAGCGATGGCTGAGCGATAGCGCCGTCGTCGTCTTGATTGGATGGTACAGGGTTCATTTTGTTGGCAGCGTAGAATAATAATCTTCAAATGCAGTAATAACCTTACTTTATTAGCAAATCACTATTGGTAAACCGACAGTTTCGTTTTGGAGGAGTGACCTCGTTGCCGTCTCGAATCCAAGTGAGCTCGGCACAGTCCCCACTCTCCAACACGACTCTGTCCACGTGACGTCATTACAAAAACAACTGACGTCACGGCGTTTACAACTACCTCCGTACTACAGTAACCAATTGAGCAACTTATTATTTAACGATATCGTTTTCCACGACATATATAACATTTCATTGAAGATTCACCATAGCGAAATTCACCTTTATGACGGTTCGGCATACACAATACTTATAAATAAATGAACAAAAATACTCTAATGGTTTCAATTCTATTCATTGTAATAAAATAAATTTGTGCATAATCAAATGTGATCCGATGTGTATTTGTTAAAAGTATTTAACGTTTAGAGTTTTTTTTTTCTTTGATAATTTCCAATGTATTTATATATCCCGAATAGTGAAAGACGTAGTGAAGACAAAGCGACCAATCTTGCCATGATGAGTTTTCATGAAAACGTGTCACATCAACGTCAACGTGTTGTGTTATTCATGTTCACAAAACCCTTTGCTAAGAGCATATTTCCGACATTGTAATACACGATATCACTTATTTTATCTTATTAGGTAAGTACCTATGCCAATAATTCGTTCAAAATATTGGCGGCCATGTGAATTTTGATTATAGAATAAGAATTTCGAATTTGACATTCGAATCATATTCAAAAATATTTCATTATTTAGCTTCGATTTCGATTAGAGCATATAGATACCGATGGTCTACATGTAGGTATCTGCCAATCTCATAGAGAATTTTCATTGTTTTTTATTTTTTATTTTTCATATAATGTAACACACTGTCGCATATCTACTTTTCCCAAAAAGTCAGGATGCGTTATATTTTAACAAGAAGCACATGTCAAGATTGATTTTAGGTATTACAGAGATATGTTGTACAAGGAGCAAAAAATATTATTTTGAAAAAAGATCCATAAATGTATCCTACATTTTTCAATCAACACGGAGCAATGTGATTGCCAATCTATTCAGATTGATCTTTAAATTGTATTGTGAGAAAGGGGATGAAAATAAAAGTATAAAAAAAAATATTTTTTAAATTTCGAAATTTAAGAAAATTTTAGTTTGGCGCGAATTTGTTTATTTCATTTGCTGTCATAAAATAAAAGTTTTTAAACAAGTCTTATAAAACTTTTCTGCAACCATCTGCACTGGATATATATTATTAAAGTGTATTATTAAATATTCAGAAAAATGTTTAGACCAGAGGAACAGCAAGTTGAAATATGTTTGTTGAAATCCAATTTGGAAGAAATCGAAAATGATTTAATTGTGCAAGTAAGTAACTTTATCAATTTTAACATACATAATTTGGTAATTGTAATACCTAAATGTCTATAGTTATATTAGTATCAAATAACAACAAAAGAGTCATAGAACAAAATCAGCAACTAACAAATAGCATATAGCATAATTATTAAACTTGTAGACTTATTGATGGCAAAATTACAAACCTATATAGCTTATCCAAATTATTTGTATTTTGAACACATTACTTCAAAGGTGGTTTGTCACGTCTTCCAAGTATTACTTACGTTACGTGACTTAACTTATTGACGAAGTAATAATTGGTCCAGTAAAATGTAGCACGCTTTCTCAACATTCTAGAACATTCTCTTCAAAATTATGATAAACCTACGTAAAGCTTACCTAAAGATTTTTTCATTCGACTGCGTCATGGGTCTAGTGCCCAGCGGGCGGTTCTTGAGGGAGAGGTGCTGTGATTGATTTCCAGACCAGGAAAACTGGTGTTGATTTATTCTGTTAGGAAATTCTGATAAAGGGTCTGTAGTTATGCAATTTGCCTGAGAGCAATAAATTCACTACCCATTTCATGGAAATGTGGGTGTAGTTCTCAATAGGTACGTACACCTCGGCCTACCTTTTTGGGATATACAGGCGTGGTACTATATTATTTTACGTTTTGTATGTGTCATTTTATATATGTGGGCCTAGTACCTAGTAATATTTTGGGTCTCCTACTTCCAGTACAAATAAGTTTTTAAGGTTTTCTCAGAAATTGTATAATACTTAAATATTCCGACTTTTGTTAACCGATACCGGTGAAGATACCAACAAAAAAATATCCCAATCTTTGGCTACATCTCATAGATCGATCAATCAGCTTTACCACCGTAAAATAAATTCTACTTCACCAAAATATTCTTAGCGCCTTACTAACTTTAAGGTCTGATTTCATCTTTAACACTTCAGCGCTCAGCGTTGCCCGCATTGGATGCGGAGAATGAGCAGAAATATCGGGAAACGATGACTGCGTTGCGAGTTACTCGTTCATTGAACACAGAAATTGAACGTCTTAAACTTGAAAATGGTATGTTCCTGAAGCAACTTTTAGTATCTTTATTTTTATAACAAGTCATTAATAAACATGAGATTAAGAGGGTTAGGATTTTTTATGAATCAAATTTTGTTACGTACATCAGCTAGTAAATATTCAAAATCATATATATTATTCTTAGCAAAGGCATTGGGTTTCGCAATATATGAATTGGCAGATTGAGTCAAATATTAATTGGCAGATGGATTAAACATTTACTGCCAACAACTTCATAATTATAAGAAACTAAATTGACACGTAAAGACAAATTCTTTGTCCCGATATTAACTCCACTTGGTAAGCGATTACTGAATCAGTACTCATTAAACAGGAAACTGCAATTTATTAGCCTGAGTGGCGTTGATGGCGTGTTCGTAATGGCATAGAAACGGCTTTGATGACATGTGCACTTCATTAATCATAATTGCTAAATATTTACGCGAATTGAATCGATATATTTGAATCTGATATAAATACTTATTCCGTAAATTTTATGTACGTCAATACATTACCGAACCTTCATAAACTAAACAATATGTTTTAGTAAACAGTAAATTATATATATTCCTAGTATTATTGGATTGTTGATATAGTGTTAGGGACATTTTATTACCCTCATGGCTTGACTATAAAATCATATCGAGTATAAGCTGTAGATATCTACAGTCATAGAAGAAGATACTTAGCTCTAGAGCGAATTGACTTCTATGTAACGGAAACCACAGAACCATGACACTATACATGTCTTTATTGTTAGGTACCTATATCGCGTGTGAATACACTACTGTTTATTTAAAAATTGTAGTTGTTAACGATGTTTAAAGTTAATAAACGCTTGTGTTTAGTGACATTTATAGGAGCTGCCAAGGCTCAATGTGAAATTTTATATTCCTCTTTTATGATATAATATTACCTAGATCATAAAAGAGGGGAGGACGTGTCACATGGACATAATAAGGATTCCGAATTTCGCAAAACTGATTAACTTTGTTACAGTTCGATTAACAGCCAAACGTATGCAGTTGAATCGCCAAAGTGATGATATAACTAAAAGTGTAAGGCAAGCACGGGAAACTCAAAGCGAGCTAGCTAAATTACTGAAACAGGAATCGCAGGAGACAGAGCTCTTAATGTAAGTTTTAAGCAACTACTATAAAGTGCAGGCACTCGTAACATGTCATTGGTTTTGTCCACGTATGTCCAACACGTTTTGGTTTTTGTCTTCATCATAATTTTTCGCTGCATACCTTAATTGTTTGTAAATTTCTAAACCAGATACCACTCCACACACTCTTTATTCATTCTTCTCTTTATCAGTCCACACACTCTTTATTTCTAAGTATCCTTAACACTCTAGTAGTCAAATGTCTCGCTTAAGTAATTTGTAGCCTATCTACAGGCTTAGAGGCTTCTGAACTACATATTTGTCACAGTATTATTTGCTGTGGCACACTGTTTAGAAAAATCCCATCTTGTAAAAATTTAAATATAACTTAGGTACTAGCTTCCGCCCGTGGCTTCGCCCGCGTGGTTTACGAACCCGTATTTTTTTTGGGATAAAAAGTAGCTTATGTGCTATTCCAGACTATAATCTATTTCTGTGCCTAATTTTATCCAGATCCGTTCAGTAGTTTTTGCGTGAAAGAGTAACAAACATCCATCTATCTATCCTCACAAAGAATCACATTTATAATATTAGTAGGATAGGATGAGGAATACCACTATTAGCTGTTAAAATTTAAACGTCATTTTAATTTTGGTCAATTCAGTATCGTGTTAACACTTCGTCTGTAAACCTGGGTGGGTCATTCGTGTCCGAGCAAAAACACCTTCGGTATGCATCTGGGAAATAGGGGAAGGGCGGACGCTCCCTTCTTTCCCTAAAAAAAGTTATATAGGAGAGGAAACTGATGCCCAAGTTTCAAAATTTTAGTGCCTTCCAGGCAGTGGTGATGAGCGCACAGATTTCTTAGTGGACACGAATGACCCAGGTTTACAGACGGCGGCGGCGTGTAGTAAAGAGGTAAGTAAATGAAATTTTTATTTTTTTGTTTTATTGTTTTTTGGCATAAGTGATTATTCAGTGAATAAAAATAATTTTAGAATTTAAAAAATGGAGCAGTAATCGGCTGAAGAAATCACACGCGTACAGCGTCAACGCGAAGAAATTCGTTATTTTGGAGGTGAAAGCAGCGAAGATGAGATAGACGCAATTGAAGAAGCTGATAGCGCGTTTTCTTTGGCATGCTAGACCAGGCGAGTGTTAATGCCAACATATTATAAATTTGCTGCCCGAAAATTAATTGAGAAATCGGAGAATTTTTAAAAAAAATTTTGCTCTATCGCTCGTCAAACCGCATTTACAAGAGCGTGCAACGCAGCCCAGATTGCACTGATTTTTGGCGAATAGCATCCGAGAGATCTTGTGGGCTGAAATCGAAGCAAAACCAACACTGGAATCGAATAGATTGATAAAAAGAAACGAAAAACGCAATACTGCTGTGCGAAATGCAAAAAACCAGTATGTGGAGACCACCGCGTCGTGTGTTGTGCAGACTGCTTAGAATAAGTATCATTAACTTAACTTTAATACGCTGTTATTGTAATAATAATATCATTCATTGAGAAAAATGTAAATAAAATACGTTTCTTACTAATAACATGTGTGAATAGCAATATATCGTATATAATTTATTGCCTGTTTTCATGTCCAAAACTTAAGGATTTAACTTTAAACACACGAAACATTTTTTTTTTAAATTTACTGTCTTCCTTGCAGATTTTAGAAATTACGCTCTTTATTTATCGCTGAATTAAATTTTTCTTGTAATTTTTTTTTTCCAAATTTCTTCATTTATTTAACAAAAAATTAAAATTTCGAGAATTTTACAATTGGTAATTTAAAATTGATATTCCGAAATTGAAATTGCATTAAGGGGGTGAAATAATGGACAGACGCGAAAGACCCACGTTTACAGACGGGAGGTGCGGAAAAAACGTTTACAGACGAAGTGTTAATTGTTTTATGAGCGATGTCACGCAATATATAATTGCTAACCCAGGAATATTCACGTCTTTTGTTTGTATCTTATAATGTTAATAAAAGCAAATTTCCAACGCTTGAAACACCGATTTCCATTAGCAATCTACACATAGGAATAATATAATCATACACATGTACTCGTATCTGTTCAGTTGAAAACGGAACAAAAGTCTCGTCGACACCGAATGTTCACAAACGCTCCAGTGATTTTCCATTGAACTAACACCTATTCATAAATTTTTTTGTTGCTTTATTTTCATCAGTTTTAATTAAAAAGTAGAGGGGGTATTTGTATCCCTTAGGTACTTATTTCTTTTTTTTTAAAGAATTGTATACCTAACTTACTGAATCATTTATCAATTAATCAACTCTTCATATAGCACGGCAGGTATCGAGCACAAATCTACGAATAATCAGCTAATTAGCTGTTCGAAAAAAGATCTCGATATTTCTAAAGCAAATCGAAATTTAAAGTTGAAATTTTAGTATCTAATATGGAATTATCTCACAATTTAATATCATTTTAATAACCCTCGCTTGAAATGATATCTATGCTAATAATTTTTAGTAAACGTGCCGCCTATCTTTCCGACCTCAACACATCCGTCGTTAAGAAAGTATCGTCTTCATCGTTTCACGTTATCGCGCAGGCGTAAAAATGACGCTGATAAACCGAGAAACCATTATACATATACTGACATTTTGCGTAACTGATTTTTACTTTAAGCTTTTAACTTTTTTACTATTAAGTCGAGCTTAATAGTATAAAAGACGCCATAAAATCCATAAATGCAGCCATATATTATTGCTTAGCTACGCTTTCATTTGGACAAGACTTTTTCAGGACTTCTGTTCTAATTGTATGAAAGGCTATCCATTTTACTGTTAGCTACTTTACTTCTAAATTCCCTACGCTTTGAGTTCAATTTAGCCTTATACTGCCTAACCCAGATATGGAAGAGCACAATCTGTAAATCTAAATAGATCATAGATTTACTTCTAGCTCAGATCGGTACACATTGTTTTCTTTCAATGCTAGAAAGTCCGCATAAATTTGTAACTAGGCCATATAAATATGTAACTGTAGGACTGTGTATTATGAACCGTAGACATCTTAACAAAGGTTTTACAGATGAAATTAACTGCCACAAAGATTCTATTTAAATTTCTTTGAACCAATACGATGGACTCTTTGCGTCAGCAAGGCTTACGGTCCGTCGCATCGTTGGTATTTTATGCATTACAGTCGTAAGCAATATCTGATCGCAGTAGATCCTACCCGTAACTATACATTCTTATGCCGCTCTACAGAAAACTGTTTTATGTACAATATGTGATATATTGTACATAAAACAGTTTGTATTGTACATAAATCATCTATAGAGATAAGTTTTTACGTTTCGTTATGTAGTGACTTATGATCCAGAATTTTGCCGAAAATCTTATTCCCATCTATGTTGCGCCAAATATATTTTACAGAAGCATCGTCTACAATGTCGAAAGGTTAAACCGGTTGACAAAATATCGAACTTCTGCCTGGCTGTAAGGACGACGATAGGTATTACTTAGGGATTTCCGAAGCAAGTCTAGTTTATGAGATGCCTTGCATACCAATCCTAGGCATGACCGCGACAAGCGTAGCTTAGCCAGATCTGCGCGTTAGCCAATTAGCTACGAAGTTATTTATGTAGTTGTTTCCCGATCGATGTATTCCATCATCACAATTACGAACCATTTTTATTTGCGATAGTTGGAGTATTATATTTGTATTTGAACAAATCAAAGAAATCCTTTGGGGCTTACCATGAAACTGAAAAGCAATAAAAATATCGCTTTTGAAAGGCTATTCGTACTACAATGTTGATTTAACGAGAAAAACAATTCAGTTTTTGCATGGGAATGTTGAGAAAAAGTAAAAATCTTAAACAATGCTGCTATTTCGATATAATATCATAACAATACATATGCTGCCATGTGATTTGTTAATATAACTAAATTTACATTTCTCCGTAGCTCAAGCTTTTATGGTAACTCGTTTATTTCCTAGAAAAAAATGATAGCAAATAGATAGAGTTCTATACCAAATGAAATCGTTCCTATCCTGTAGCAGTTCGCAGAATTACTCGAAGGGGAATACGAATTCATACGTATATCACTTCAATATGTTAACCCTTAGCAGTAAGGTCTTTGATACGAAACGAAGTTAATTCATCTCGATGAAGTTCCTCACTTGAACAGGTCTAAGGGGTTTAATAAAGAATTTAATTACTTTATAGTAAGTCAGTGAATATGTATTTCTATCGACAAGATGCAGTAAATTTAAATATTATTTTCAATTTCAGTCGTCAATATGAAGATTCACTGCAAGAAATAGCTGATCGTTTCAGAAAAACACGCGGATATTACGTATGTAATTTTTAATTTGTTTAGTTTGTAAATATTAAGATTAAATAAGCAATTAGTTAAATGTATTATAATTGTTCTGTTAATATTGAATCTAATAAATAAATTCGTATGTCATTTCTGTATGGAGGAAATTGTATTCAGACTTATGCTCATCCTATTATGATGCACACATCTGATCGTTTCTCGTTAATAAGAATGAAGAAGAAATTAATGCTGAAACTGAGAAGGTCAACAGCAAAATTATGGAATTGGAAGACGAATTGGAAAAGCGACAACGCATGGCTGATGAACTGAAACAAAATCTTGACCTGCTTAAACCTGATTTGCCGGAGGACCTCCTTACCATAATGTCAGTATAGCAACATTCTAATAATTCATCGCACATAATTTATTTTTTCTGATAAAGGTTCCGTTTATAAAAGTTTGGGACATTCAGTTTGTTGTTCCCCAAACTCCTTTGAAATTTTTATTTTCCTCGCTTTCAATCCGTACCTGAAAAGAAAAACGAAACCCACAAAGGGTCGCTTATTTTCCGTTATTTTATCTTAAATGAATGGCTATAGCTGTTTGCGGTAGGAACATTATTCTGAATACCTACTTTTCAAAACTGTTCGACCCTCTTTTAGGTTCTATTTCCTCTCACTGAAATTTCAATAATTAAGTCAAACGACGTATTATATTGCTGATCGGTTTACTGTTGTATATTCATAAAATGCAAATTGTTAAATTTTACAATGTCAACAATATTCAACAACATTATTTATTTTGATCCGTTTAATCTTTTACGATTTTAAATTCATTTTGATTTTCCTATTTAACAAAATAATGTCCTTTTTAAAACTAACTAATATTTCAGTGGTAAAATGGAATTGGATACGAAAGTTAAAGAGCTTACCGAAAAGCAAGAGGCTTTAGTTGAAAAACTCAATTCAATTCATAAAAAGAAGGACGCAGGAGTAACGCCGACAATGAAGAAATAATTAACTCTGTATCAATTTCACTATTTGCTTTTTATTTTTATTTAAAAGCAGTTGTTTCTTTTTTTTTAGAAGTAGGTAAATTATTTTTTTATAAATTGCAATACACGCCTAAAAGCTTCTCATACATTACAGTGTTTCTACAACTGGTTGAAAGGAAATGTAAGTTAACTATTTTGGCGCGCAAATGCAGTGGAGTCTATATGTATAATGTATATTACGAGTTCGAAACGTTATTTCTAGACAAACTTTAGCATTATCCACTTATAGAAAAATCTAAAGACTTATTGCGTTAATCGGGAGGTTTGTATTTCTTCCACTTTTGATACTTACATTCAAAGCCCCGTGTTTGGCTAGAGCAAAATGTTAAAATTATATGAAGCCGCAAGTAGGCGTGCAATCTTATGGCCACATATTGATGGGTACACAATGTACAGCGAGCGGCACTTCGTGTAGTCTAGTTCCTTTGTTGGCTTCGGTCCAGTCCCAGTTGTTAGCAGACCGTCTCCCGTTTCACCAGACAATGTCCATGTCTTTCATAACTTTTGATATATGTCGCGTGAACTGGATACAATATCTTTGTTCGTTACTAAAGATTCACTTTTATTAGTCTTTACAATAACTGTAAGAATAATAGGCAAATAAATGTGTCATAAAATGAACTTAGGTATATTTTTATTTAATTCCCGTTCTATAAAAGCAATTTTACTAAGGTATGTTTATACTTTGTTGATTTTTTTAATTCGTAATATATCGTAAGTGCGGTCGCTGACCGTGAGATCCTGAGTTCGATCCTCGAGTCGGGAGAAGTGTAATTAGAATTTTCTAAAGAAAATTCTAAAGACAAGTTCATCCGGTATTACATGGGACTTAATAACAGCGTCGGTGAAATGCGGGTGTAAAATTGTATACTTCTGCTAATAAGTTATTAGGTTTAAAACAAAGACAACTTACACAACTTTACTAAACTATTTAATACTTTAAACTTAACTTTAAATAGTAATCGTATATCATACATCGTATCATAGTAATTTTAATCTACAGTCTCCAAAATATTGCAATAGTTTGTTAGAAAGTGAGAATTTGAAGTCTTGGTTTAATGATTAAAACTATTTAACACTACAGAACATTTATTTGTAAATTAATACAATTTAATGGATAGCTTTTGTGGCAGGCGTCAATGACGCTGATGACGATGGCTTGTGTTTATGACTGCGCGCATTCTGGAAACCTTGCTGGACTGCACCGGCGATCGCGGCCCCTTGTAAGAACTTACCCTGAAAGAGAAAAAATGACTATTAGTTGGAGGAAACAAGACAAAAACTATACTCGTATTGTTGGAAATTCCCTTCAACAATACCGTCATTTAGGATCGCTCCCGCTAGAGGGCGACACTATTTCCTAACAGAAACTTTTTGCAACAATTTATATCAATCATACTTTTGATAGCCAAGAGAAGCTGGAGCCAGGAATCACCGTAACATAAATTTATCGGTGTATTTTTTCTCTGTCAATCTTGTAGCTTTCTTGCAATTTCTTATAGGTAACTACTGCTTGTTTTATTAACAGTCTTGTTATAACAAGGTGGCGCCATCTGTAGTGTAGTAGATAGAAATAATGTAATTAAAACAAAGAGGCTCAAACTAATATTGCATCTAATTATCAAGTAAATCAAATGAGAAATGTAATTTGTTGGATATTTTTTCCTTATTATTGTATCTTTCTGATCAAAAGCCAACAGGAAAAATAAAGCCATCAACGTGTAAGCACACGAACTCATAAATAATTTAACCGGATTCATAATAATACACTATCGGTTGATAATTTTATTATTATTACATAAGTAAGTCATATCATAACAGCATTGTATACATACATAGTAGTTTATATGACAATGTACCTACCTATGCACTTGATTTCTAATTGGGTCTCAATACAATGCTATTACGTATATGCAAATTATGAAAACATGACATCGGGGATTAAATAAAAACTTAAAAAAAAATGCTTAATCATAACGTACCAAGCCATCTTTGAATTTTTGTGTCCAAGGCTTCGCCGTGGTTGTCGTTGTAGCGGTTCCAGCCAATGAACCTAATGCCGATGCCGACACACTGGACGTACCACACGTCACTTCACAGACGTGCAAACATAATGCTACTGCGAAAACAATAGCCAACGCGATCTTCATCTTGCCGACAAGTGTCTCAACTCCGAGTCACTTCAAGCAATTGTAGCAAAATGTAAATTTGTCGTGGCTTTTATAAAGCCGTGAATACAGGAAAAGGAGAAAAAAAAAAATCTTTTCCATTTAGTCACAGACTTGCTCCCGTCAGAGCCCAGCTTAAGGAAATGATGGTATAAAGCGCTTCGTATTAACCCAACACGTGCCATGTGAAACATTAGCTATAATTGTTTATTTATTAGTCTACTCTTGGGTTTACCAAGTGATTAATGTCTAGGAATTATGAAGCGAGCTATTAAATGTTTAATAATCGATTTATTAAATAACTTCTCGTTTCCCTATAGGTAATATTAACAGCTATTAGTTAATGACAATTTTATGATGCTGTTCTTTACTCATCAATTCTTTTTAGACTTTAACGGTCATGAGAACTTTATAGAAACTTGTAAACCTATACCACGAATATACTGTAACAAAATTTGGTGTGTGTGGTGTAGGTAATTACGTTAACAATTAAGCCACTCAATCACCTACTTTTACCTTTTGACCACATCACGCTCTTCGATAAATAATCGAAGTTTCGTAATATAATTAATCATTACTTACTTTTGGTTCAGTTCATCCCGTTAAAATATATAATTACGTTTATAATAATCTTTGAGATTAAGCTGCATTAACTTGCGCGGTCAGTCTATAGGTGGACATCTTGGATATCACACGACGTGCCGCCGCGCCGCGCCGTCTGTCATACAAATAGGTACCTACGTTACGTACTAGTTATTACGGGTAGCAGAAGTCTTTTATCGCAGACAGGTTAATAGATAGATAGAGTATTCTTTATTGTACACCTGTGAAAAAGTACAAAGCGAAAATACATTTTACATAAGGAGTACTTCTTCACCAGGTCCTGGATAAGAAAGACATGGCTGTCTTATCGCTAAAAGCAATTTCTTCCAAACAACCAGTACATGGAAAGAAAATATAGACGGTGTCTTGATGTTGATCTGAGGTAAATGTAACACATTGCGCCAGTTGGATATCGGACCCAAGACTTCGGTGCTTTATAGCTCACTTTTGTAACCTTTACACCGAAAGCAATGTAATTTCGTATGCCATTCGTTCGCGCCTATTACAAATAAATGATAATATCTCTCACTCTCGCTATCGCTCTCCACTATCTGTTACTAGCTAATCGTTAAATTCGTGTGATTAAAATTTTACCAAGATATCACTAATAGCTTCACCGCTGAGATTGAGACCCCCTCTTTGAGAGAGAGACTGGGACATGCTAACGAGAATGGGAACTCACATTAGGGCAAGTATTTAAATAATTATAATTTTAAATCGCTATGAGTAATGAAAAGTAGGATTTTAAACGAACTATAAATAAATATTTATTAAATAAAGAAAATTAAAACGACATCATGCAGTGTCGTGAAAAACTAAAAGGGTTGGAAAAGAGCGTAATATATATGGTTACAATATCGTGGTTATACAAGGTCTGTACAAGAGGATTACTTATGTAACATCACGACTACTGTAGCAAATTATATAATACCTATCTAGATAATTATATACCCATAGGTAGTCTAATAACCTCGCAAGTATAGTAACCTCAGAGAAACTACCGGCTCTCGAAAGTGGTGACGATATGGTAATGCAACAACTAATTCAACTTAATTGTACTGGTTGAAACTTGTAATAATTAATGGACTTACCATTTATTGTAACAATTAGATAAATAAGGCCCATTTACTAAGGAATTGCATAGAGATAAACAACAATGATGTGTTTGCTTCAAGCTTCTAGCTGGGATTCATCACATAATTCGTTTATAAGCCTTAACGGTCAATAAGTTGGAATTAATTGATGCTTTTTACTTGAAGAAATAATTGGTGAGCCACTTTTGACTATTTTAGGGGGGGCATCTCATTTGCGCTGCAACAGCAATCTCTATTGGAGATATATAGTCACTGTCTATAAAAAGTGTCACTAATACCTCGACTGTATCCAATCACTAGTGCATTTTGCGTTTAACGTAAAAATCTAATGCAATATTACAAAAATTTGGAAAAAGGTTGTACATCCACATTTCTTCGATGCTGTTATTGAGTCCCATATAATAGGGGGCGAGCCTATTGGCATCTACCGTGCACAGTTCCAGACTCCGTGCTGAATTTTCATTAATAAAAACCCAATAACACTTTCTGCCCGACCCGGGAATCGAATCCAGGACCTCACGCTCAGCAGTCGCGTTTGCGACCACTAGATCAATGAGGCAGTCAGGATGAACAACTGTCAGTCAGACAGTTGTTCGTCATGTTCTTTCGATATACCTATCTCATTTCAACATAATCTCTATCGAGCAAGAATCACCTCCAGGTACTCATAATATAATACCTTACGCCAGTTCAATTATTCAAGGCATATAAATTTATATTCTACCTACTAATAAATATAAATCTATAAGTAAGTTCCTTGGATATCTACATTTTGATTGATGTCGGTCATTCAACTGGCTGGGAAATAAAGGATCGGGGTCATTAACTCACACTCTTTATCAATTTGTATCACAATAGCTTTGGCACATGCTCAACAGAATACAATGAATGCTTACAAACAAGTTTTTTTTTTGTTGTAATAATTGCATTTTCTTTGAGTATAGTATTCGTAACTTATATTAATCTTTGGTTTTAATGATTGAGTGTGTAAGTGCAAATGACAATTCACTGAGATCTTTAAAATAGAACTGAAATCAATAGTGCTCAAATAGATTTTTTTTTTTCACTCAAAGCTAAATAAGTTCTATGATATAAGATCTTAGAATAATTCTTGAAATATGAGAATATTCGAGTTTCTTGCAAGTTGTCGGTATAATTATGATTGCATCTTCTAATGCCTTTTCTTGTGTTTTGGTTTGAAGAAACTGTAGACATCGTGTGCCGTGCTTGCTATGTTGACTGCTCGGAGTCCTTTACCCTGAAAATAACCATTTATGATGTCAAATCTAGAAATAAAATAAATAAAAAACCTTGGCTGGAAATCGGTTGGTATTTTCAAGTTTCTAAAAGAGTACCTACAGTTATCTTAAACTTGTAGAAATTCGATGACTTTTGCTTTAAAGTAGGACAGGTAACTAAGCCAGTAAAAAGTATTTATTTTCTTCTAAAAATTCCCATATCATGAGTCGGTACCTACTAGTTCGACGTAATTAGAAATAATCATTATTTCACGTTTAAAACGATAGAAAAATCTATGTTGTGGTACTACTTACAATCGCTCTTCCGGCATTTTTAATTGCTTTGACGGGTATTCTTCCCGGCGCTGCCTGAGAAGGCAATAAAAGTGAAATCACCACTATGAAAAAAACAAAAACTTTAGTAAACTTCATTATATTTTTTGACACGATTCAATAAATTGCACGTTAATATCGACGTACATATAAGTAGATACTTGGAGTGACTTATGCCATACAATAATATTGACCCAAGTTTTTATACACAATGATAAAGCAAAACGGGACTTCACATTTTCCTAAACGGTTCATGTCGAAATCATTATGAATAATTGTTTGTACGCACATACGTACAATAAAATCGTGCTAATTTCTACGAATTGCACATCTTATAGTGATTGCGTCATGTTAATATTCGTCCGATAAGTAAGTATAAGCATTCTGATAATACTTTCGAATCAGCTATAAGAGATATCTCATAATAAAACGATATTCATAGTTATAGCATCGCACCTGTATTCCTCGAAGGGTTAGGCAGAGGAGTACTGTTGTACACCTACATTTCGCCGATGCCGTTATTGAGCCCCATGTAATCGGTAGTTTGAACACAGTATATTTGAATCAGAGTTCTAAAGTATATGACAAGAGTTATAAACTACACGACAAGAGATGAGTATTTTGCCGATTAGGTAGACACGTTGAACTCATTGTGCACGTGAATTCTTTCTTTCCTTACCTATGGCGCTCAGACTGACCCTTTGACTTCCATCCTAATTTCAGATTTAAGTTTTGAAGGCCAGGTAACGCAAGTTTTTAAATTGTTGATCGAATTTTAAGCTAAACAGACTATAGAGCTTTCAAAAAATCTATAGGTACATTCCCCAAATTCGAAATTCTTTACCTTACAATTTGTAAAAAAAGAAAATAACATAGGCATACGCTTTACTTTTATCTCAGAAACAACATTCAGTTTCCAGTCGTGTGTGGTTGGGTTAGAGTATATACTCGCCGACACGGTTTGTGAAATAATATACCAGGTGGGAACACAATTACCGTACCACCTGTTTATTCCGTTCCCGAGATTATACAGGTACTTGGATATTATAGTATACATTTATACATAACTAGCCGTGCCCGAGACTCTCTCCGCGTAGAAAGATTTTTCGTACTAACAAACTTTCTAACCCCCATTTCAACCCCATAAAAGTAAAAGTTTAGAAAATACTTGCTTAACCAATATCTACACCCTAGGATGACTAGTGGTGCTATAAATGTCGCTCGTCAGAACCTACTCGTTCGACTTTGAGAAGCAATAAATATTGTAGGCTCTAGATGACACAGTGTAGCATTGTATATAATATAATCATACAGTTATCATAAAAATCTCAGCACATTAAACTCGTATAGTATAATCTCAAATCATAATAAAATATGATCAATAGAGGTACAACAGATACGTATACCTATTTGCTTTTTACTTACAATAGATACGCATACTGCTCATCCGGTACATTATAGTGCTCTCCAGTCAGAACTGGCTGGTTCTGGCGCGGTATCTCTAACGCCAGCGAATAGCGTTGGTACCGTCAGGGCCATGACCAACAGCGCTGTTAGCCTCATTATATATAAGTGACAGCTGCTACACAAAACAACAAGACGCTCAGCTTATGTCGAAGCTGAATATCTCAACGGAACACCGACAACAACTTGCAAGAAACAATTTACATTTGAACCTTTTTTAATTGCTGTGTTTAAATAACAATCAAATATAATGCAACCTGAGTTGTTTATGTAGTTTGCTGCTTGAGACCTTTAATCACTTCTTATAATCCCCTACGTATATCGCACCCTTAGTATTAAAGTGACCTAAGTCAAAAATGTAATTTGTGGGAAATGAGCAAGTCTTCAAAAAAGTATACTTTTTAAGGTCAGTTTTGGCTGTTCAGGAATTTTGAGTTAGGTCACTTTCATTCTAAGGGTGCGATATACCTATTACTTTTTATAGATAAAAAATAATATCTGTTTGTATTATTGATAAATCACTCCATAATGGATTGACAGTATGGATTGCTAATTAGTGGGAACTGCTGCTTAGTAAAGGCATTCTTCCACTTTTTACCTTAATGATGATAATTAAAAAAAAATATGTATGAGTTTACCATAAATATATTTCAAGTTTCTTAAATTTCGATTACATGTATAATATAAAACCTTATTTAAATACAATTAAATCGTTCCAAATTATACCTACATTTACATTTACATAAATTACGTATTTGCTATTCATAAACAACTAGCGTAAAATAATAATATAAACAAAGAATGTTGGATGATAACAATTAAATAAATGCTTTGAGCAGGAGGAGGTAGAGATTGTATCAGGCCCGAAGTGGTAGATTAGGGTCCAGTCTGAGTGACAGAGAAGTTCTGAAGCTCAACAGTGAGCAAATTAAGAGCCTGACGATTGACGGTTCTATGACTTCTTTTTGCCTTAACTTCCATGATGTAAATCGGTTATTGAGATCATTATCCTTGCTGTCCCTTATTTTTTACACTCTGGTATACTTCGTGGGCGGTGGCTGCTCCACTCACTACCGTCACAACTTTTTTCTGGAAAACAATGAATAAATAATCAGTTAATAATGTCTTGTAAGAGTCAACTTTATGTTAGATATTAGCTAGATTCAAATCACCGTTTTTGTGAATATGTTTTTACACAAAGTCATCATTATTGTTCTGGTGGCGTACCGTAGTATATCTATGCTCAACCCATAAGGGATTACAGATATTAATAGAAGATACAAACAATTGATTGGAGATCTCAGAGGTAACGTGCTCTCCCAGTATTCTTCAGAATTTTCTAGTCCACATTAACCGACGATCAATTAAAGAGTAAAATGTACTTACAACTGCTTTCCCGGCCTTCTTAAGACCCTTCAAGTTCACCTTGGGTGAAGGCGCTGCGTCTCCAGCGCCAGCGAACAGTGCGAGCACCGCCATCAGCATCATGAATAGCGCTATCAGTTTCATGGTAATTGTGGTGGTTGATCCTCACAAACTATTAGTACTTTACTCAGCTTCTCGTCGAAGATGACTGTGGCTGTACAATATCGACCACGGTTTATAAACCCGAAGAAATCTCACGTTTACCTTAATGCTTTGAGTGACACAACGGGATTAGACGTATTTTCGCATATTAACAAGGAATTCCGGAAAACCATATTAAAACTTACGACATTGAATTATTGACGATCGCATTAAAGAATTCTTCCTTATTTCTTGTAATTAGAAATTGAATTATAATAAGTTTTACTATTAGATATGGAATGAATAGGTACTTGTTTTGGGACCGTAGATATGATTTGATAGGGGCCGATAATAAATAGGTACTTAAATAAACAATTGCAGGGCCTTATCATAGTTTATTTATTTTCAGCCTTTTCACAGCTGTAATATTTATTAATATTATTACATGCAATAATTTTGCCAGTGCGCGATCGCCGATTGCACGACAAAACCTATATGCGGTGCATTACTGATGCACCGGATATAGGTTTTAGAGAGATGGATCACAAACCTTGCAGCTCATGACATTCTTTTCGTATCGTATATTTTTATCTCTGGAATATTACAAATTGAAAATCTACTCCACAATCTTCTCCTGTTGTTCGAATCTATACATACATATAAATAAAATTGGAGTGTCTGTTTGTAATATTGAAATAACCGTTTTTTACTACATGCATATGAATATATATTCGGTACATACACCAAAATAACATTTTTTACAATTTTTGTCTGTCTGTCTGTCTGTCTGTTTGTATAGGCTAATCTCTGAAATGGCTGGACCGATTTTGACGGGACTTTTATTGGCAGGTAGCTGATGTAATAAGGAGTAACTTAGGCTACTTTTATTTTAGAAAAAATCTTTTATTTTAGAAAAAAAAATAGGGTTAAGTGCATTTGGTCTTCTTAACTTCACGTAACTTTTATAATATATTTTTTTTAATGGCGTTTCGCACTAAAAATACATTGTTAAGTTCCGACATCCAAGCGAACGAAGTCGCGGGCACAGCTAGTAATAAATAAAAATCCATAATATATTGGTTAGAAGTCAATTAGAATGTAACGCAGTCATCTGGTCCCCACATGACACTAAATATAGTCTCATGTTGGAGCGAGTACAAAATAAATTTGTCAGATATTTATTTAAGAGGTATTACGGTGTATATCCATTTTATCCCCTAATGTATCCTACTTTATTTCTTTTGGGTATGGTTGGATATAACGAACTGAGATTATAGGCATTTTATATATATTTAGTATACTAAGAGGTAAGGTATATAATGCAGACATATTGAGGCAGGTGAGCATTAGTGTCCTTGATAGGTACGTTTGGCGGCAACGGCCGCAGCTGCTGGCGGTGCCGCGCGGCTGCACCAACCTACTGGGGGAGGCGCCACTGACGCGCGCATTACGCACTCTCAACCTCATAGCTAATGAGACGGACCTGTTCTGTAGCACACTGAGTGAATTTACAAGGGTGACATTATTCATTATATGTTATAAAGTGTAGATCGAAGAACAAAATGTATTACATTATCGCATGAGGTTTTATATGAACCTGTAATGATAAGTGTAAAGTTGGAAATAAATAAATATCACTCCTTTGCTCTTCAGGCCAGGCCTTCAAATTCACCAAGGCTTATATAAAAAATGTATGAATATTAATATTGAAGGAAGACTACGTAAGTACTTAATAAGTAAAAAAACTAGACCAGTAAGGAAAATAAACTTAGATTTAATTCATGACATTCTTCATATTAATAATCCCATAACGTCCAATTAATAGTCAACGGGTAAAACTGAGGTTTATGATTTGCACAAATAGTTTAATAGAAACGTGATGGGATTTTACACCATTTCTTAATTCCGAAAATGTTTCGATACGTCACACATTAAATCCTTCATACAGACTTCTCGTAGTTCGAGTGTGTTGTAGAATTCATCAATAGTTACAATGACCCTCATTGTTATAGGTTAGGTCAACAGCATTGTTTACGATACTGATGGCGGTGTTCACGCTGTTCACCGAGAATATCGACTGGACCATAAGCAGTAAAATAATTCTTGTAAGCACTTTCTGGATATTTCACGCCAATATTAATAAAATTGATTGCCTCACTGGTCTACTGGTAGCGAGCGCGAGTGCTGAGCGTCAAATCCTGTGATCAATCCTCGGCTCGAGCAAAGTGTTATTGGGATTTTCTGTTCTATTTCTGTTAAATTCTCAATAGCAGCCCGGAGTCGGAAATTATGCCCGGTAGATATCAATAACCTCGCTCCGCATTACATGGGGCTCAATGACGACAGTACGTATATGTAAGTGTACAATACGTACACCTCTGATTAGGCAGCCCGCCTGTTTAAGCGGATGCTAGGTTCTATTATGTCATACAAAAAATCAGAAAAATGTACAAAGCTTAATAAACTTTATGATTGTTTTACAGAAGAACCGCAAAGTCTTTTCAATACGTGTGGCAACCATCCGCCACGAGTTATAGAAGCTATCCACCGACAAGGGACACCAAGGATAGGCTAAGCCATAATCTTAATGAGCGGAAACAGCTGAATCAACGACTTAAAATTACTGTCAAATCTTGGATGCAGTACATATCTAGTCTTTCAATATAATCGTATATATTTTTTAAATGTATTTATTTGTATATGTATAAAGTACTAACATAATTTATGAATTATGTAAGTATCTTATGGATAATTATTATGTTTGTTCAATTTGCCATTTCGTATGACAGATCCAGCTCGACAGTCTTTTTAAAAATAAGGCTCATACATAGTATAATTCTCATCGTAAGTACCTATACTACACTGACAACATGCAAATCGACATGGTAATGGGGAGCAATATTCTAATCATTAGAGATCATGTCCAAATTGACATACATTTAAAAACCAATGCGGATATCGCTCGCCTACCTTTTTCCAAATACTAGTACATAAAAAAATATCTTTACCTTTTAACGGTCGATGTACAATTACCGGTCGGTTGCAATCGAGGTTTATATATATAAACCACGAATTATAAAGCCATTAAATAAAAAAAAAACACGTTGAATTGATTCAACGCTCACTGAAAAAAAAAAATATTATGGCTGCCATAAAAATTTTTTGTTAGCTTTTATCAAGTAAAATGTTCATATATGGGAACATAAAGCTACTTGTTTGCTAGCGATAAAGCTAACTTTATCAGTGATTTAAACAAATATCATACTAAAAATAAATAAGTTCTTAATCGTGTTCATCAGTGAAGTTGTTTCAATAAACCATACCATCTGACTTGATAATAGAAATGACTGTTTCAAACAAGTTAGTTATTAGGAAAAATAATGTGTGTAACAAGTTAATTGTTAATATTTTGATCATGTTGACTTTATCGCCAATAATCATGTATGGTTTATACGTATTATAATTTTCTTTTTAGGATTAAACATGAAATACTTAAACAAGTAAAATTTGCACTTGTTCAACAATTTTTTTTTTCAGTGCTGTTTCTTATCATTTCAATCAATGTTACTACACCAGGTCTATTGCATAACTTCGATAGTAATGGTTAAGAACTCTGACAATGAATTTAAGGACAAAACTAAGATGGTGCACGTTTCAAAGACCGCTCAAGAATTTTCAATTATTCGTAGATAAGTACTTCCCAAATTCCGCCGTATATACCCACTTAAGGGTACGTATCCTGAATTGAATTTGAATGTCGCACTGTCTCACAGAACACTTAACGTCGAATAACATTACATGATTTTAAGGGTCATTTTCGCACGATATAGTTTATATTTATTAGGAGATACACATTGAAGATATTCATTAGCTTGAATCATAATAATTGCAAATAACCTTTTAATCCATACCGTACACAGATAATTCAATAAATCAAGAGGTAATACGAGTATTTTATAAGATTATTATTTAAATTATGATTCTTCTTCTGTCAAGCCAGCTCGCGAAATCGGTCATGCCGTACCTACATGAGCGATTCCGCGAGCTACATGATAGGAAAGACAGAATACATTGGAAAAACTTGCCAGTCAGCAAGCGCGGTATCGAGGCTCGTCCATCAGCGATTGGCAATTAACGTTCGCCTCGTCCCTTCTTTAACACATCAAGACCTCTCCGTACCTCGGAAAGCACGTTAAATAGTCGCTCCCGATTATCAAATGATTACCTCTGAATGTTGTTACGGACTGCTAGCACCTCGAAATTCTGATTACCTATTAACCTTAAGATATCAGCATCTCCCGGTAAGTTCATGGGCATGGGTAAGTCAGATGACAGTCGCTGTTTGTAAAATAATTATATTCAGCCGATCTGATCAAACGGGAAATGAAACCCAGCATTTTTCGGAAAGGGCTTGGGAGAAAGTGTTGTTAAAATAATAATAAATTATATATAATATAACAAATTTTTATTTTAAAATTTTATGACAATGCTCTTAATGTTAACATACAAATTTCTTCTCATAAATATAAACAATTACCTACTTATTTCATATTATAATATTTAGTACTTACTTATTAATATAAGCGTAACAAAATAATGCAATAATTATATAACTATCGACAAAAACAACATTATTCATATTGTGGTAAACAGCAGAAGTTAGCGTAGCTGTTTCGTGACGGTGTGTGTTCAGATAAACGCCCCAACCCGTCAGATTTATTCATGACCGAATGAATCATGACGCAGTTGATATTTAATTCATTACGCAGTAGAAACATGTTGAAGCAACCGCGCGACGAAAAATCATAGTTTCCTGCCGCATCTAGATTTCTTCCTTCACTTCCAAGATGTGTATCGGTTATTTAGGTTAAATGCATTATCCTTGTTGTCCCCTGTTTTTTACTTGTTGGTATACCTCATGGGCGGTCGCTGCTCCACTGACAACAGTAATGACTTTTTTCTGGAAAAAAAAATGAACTGTTGATGATTATGTCTTATGAGAGTGAACTTAACATTCAAGTTCAATTTACTTAAATATACAATGACTGAATGGAATTGGGACGTAATGTAGCAAAATTCTCGCCTCAGACGGTCTAGTAGGTACAAGATTTTTCTCGGCCTCGATCGTTGATACTGTTTAGCCAAAATTTTATGAAAAAATCGTGTGCGCGCATTTGATGGTACTCCTATCATAAACGGTACTTACAATCGCTTTCCCGGCCTTCTTAAGACCCTTCAAGTTCACCTTGGGTGAAGGCGCGGCGTCTCCAGCGCCAGCGAACAGCGCGAGCACCGCCATCAGCATCATAAATAGCGCTATCAGTTTCATGGTAACTACTGGTGATTGATCCTCACAAACTACTGGTACTTCTCACTCAGCTTGTCGTCGAAGTTAACTGTGCCTGTACAATATCGACCACGGTTTATAAACGCGAAGAAATCTAACATTTACCTTAATGCTTTGAGTAACCCAACAGGATTTGACGTATTTTCACATAGCTTAACAAGGAATGCCGGAAAACCATATTGAAACCTATGAAGATGAATTATTGACGGTCGTAATAAAGATGTCTTTCTTCCTTATTTCTCGAAACTAGATTGAATTTGATTGAATTGTAATTAGTTCTACTTTATCTATGATAGATTTGGAACGGATACCTAATTTCGTAATCGTAGACATGAGTTGGCTGGCGCACATGATAAATACTTTAATAAACAATCGCAGAGCCTTACCGTTGTTTATTTATTTTCTGCCTTTTCACAGCTATAATATTACACGCAATAATTTTGATACCTATTCGGCTACCCGTCACAGGACACGACTTTGCGGTCAGTCGCATGGCAAAACCTATATCCGATGCTACAGTACTTTAGGGAGATGGGATCACAAACTTTACATCTTATTTCATCACAACTTATAAACCTACCCTACTCGTTTCGCGGTAAAAATATTTATCAGACGGCAAGCAATATATCAATTGTTATTTTTTTGGTCGACCAAAGACCAGAAGCAAACCTACCGTAATGGTTTGTTCGCATAGCCTAGAAATCGCATAATGTCGAATTAATAATCAACATGTATAACTGAGGTTTGTTATTTTCACATATAGTCATAAAGCTTTATATTATAGATAAACTAAATTAATAAAAAGAAATAACTCGACTGCCTTAAAAATATTAACTGAAGAGCGAAAAACAAGCTGCCCAACCGCAGCGGGTGGGGACAAGAAAAGAAATACAATATATATTAGTTGTAAAAAATTAAATATTTTCACATAAATACTTACCACCACTTGTATTATTAACTTATCCCTGCAATACATTTTACTTTCTATATACTTTTTCAGCATATGAGTTATATATTTTATGATAATTTATAATATAGGTAGGTTCTGCGTCGCAATTGACCACCTCACAGTCATGACCTTAAGTCAAAATTATTGCGATTAATATACTACTGCTGTAAAAAGGCTGAAAATATATAAACAATGGTAAGGCCCTACGATTATTTATTTAGGTACCTATTTATTATCTGCGCCAGCCAAGTCATGTCTAGCTGATTCTGAATTTAGGTATCCGTTCCAAATCTACTATAAACTAGAATTTATTACAATTCAAACAAATTTAATTTCTAATTACAAGAAACAAGGAAGAAAAACTTCTTTAATTCGGCTGTCAATAATTCATCGTCATAGGTTTTGATATGGTTTTCCGGCACTCCTTGTTAAAATGCGAAAATACGTCTAATCCCGTTACGTCACTTAAAGTATTAAGGTAAACATTAGATCTTCGCGTTTATAAACCGTGGTCGATATTGTACAGTCACAATCATCTTCGACGAGAAGCTGAGTAAAGTACCTACCAGTAGTTTATGAGGATCAATCACCAGTAGTTACCATGAAACTGATAGCGCTATTCATGATGCTGATGGCGGTGCTCGCGCTGTTCGCTGGCACTGGAGACGCTGCGCCTTCACCCAAGTTGAACTTGAAGGGTCTTAAGAAAGCCGGGAAAGCAATTGTAAGTACCGTTTTGATCCGAGTTCACTCAAATCAAAATTTTTTTCATAAATTTTTGGCTAAACAGTATCAACGATCGTGGTCGAGAAAATCTTGTACTAGACCCCCTGGGGCGAGAATATTGCCATTTACGTCCGAATTCCATTCAGTCACTATATATTTAGTTAAATTCATCAATGTTCATTCATTTGTTTTTTCAGAGTAAAGTTTTTACTGTTGTAAGTGGAGCAGCGACCGCCCATGAGGTATACCAACATGTTAAAAACAGGGGACAATAAGGATGATACATTCATCTCAATAACCGATCCTCATCATGGAAGTGAAGGAAGAAATCTAGATGCGGCACGCATCATTGAAACTAAGATTTTCGGTCGCGCGGTTTCTTCAACATGTTTTTTGTTACAATCATCGTTAGAGCAGGGGTGATTAATAATGCGTATAGGACATCGTCTGCCTCTGCTTCTGCTGTCCACCACATCATAAATTATGTTGTTAAATAATTATTACATTAACTATTTTTTTACGCTTATATGAATTGCGTGTAATGTAAAAAGTAGTCTTTAGATTCATTAGATAAGATTTGTATAATGGCAACCTCATAAAAGTATGTAATAAAATATAAATAATTTTATTTATTTCAGACTTTTATTTTTTATTAATTAAATTAGGTTTCAGTTAATTATAAGTAGGTAAATAAGCTTTACGGTAAAGTTAGATTGACAACATATGTAGACATCGAATAAAATAAGAAATAGATGTACCTACTAACTAAATTAAATTTTCTGGAACACAAACAGAACATAACATAGAATCACGTCAGGCCAGACTCCGTGCTGCTACTGAGAATTTACATACAGAAAAACCCAATAACACTTTGCCCGACAAGGGAATCGAACCCAAGACCTCACGCTCAGCAGTCGCGCTTGCAACCACTAGACCAATGACGCAGTCATATGTAACTTTTAGGGGGTCAGTCGTCTCGAAGGAAGCCAGTCCTCGCCAAGCTGGTCTAATTTGGCGATCAGTCAGATGTACTCAGCCCGAAAGGGCGGTAAATTGCTAATCCGATACTGTTTCTATGTAACTTTTATGTTCTATAGTTCAAAATATCTACAGTTTTACAGATGCGGTCGAAACTAACTGTAAGTTTTCGTCTACTTATAGAATATGCTTCAATGACCGCACCCGCGCCGCCTCTACTCCAACTTTATCAACTGTCTGACTTGTCTATGATTCTAAACCCACGGCTGGCGGCTGCGGGTGCGCCGTATTTGTCGTCAAATCTTTGATGATATTAATTTCTGAAACAATATTCCTGTTGTAAATCCAAAACGTCTTCAATAAAAATCATTTCAAAGTACTATGGAGTTCGATGGTATGGTCTTCCTCCATTGAAAAGGGAGGATCCTCCGACCAGGCAAGGTGGTTAGCCTGGCTGGCCGAAGCTCGACAGTTGATGTCGAATATTCGTATATGTGTTAGAATCGTTGTAAACTTTCATAGTGTGATTCAGGGTTTGTTGTTGTAGCTTCACTCTGATAGATGGCGCTTTACTTTTTGCCCTGTTACGAGTAGTTGTCGCTACATTACCTTCACTGAATTGATTTTGAAGGATACTCCTATTTTCAAGGACCTACAGTGATCTTATGAATAGGAACCCATTCATATTAATTTAATTATTTATCATTAAAAACATCGACTGCGTAGCACTCGAAACTGATACTTACTCGTAAGAAATCGTTGTTTATCGTTATCATATAGTCATTATAACGGAAGGCTCACATCGTTATAATAACTACCATAATTGATCTAAATGTGTACTATCAACGGGGAAGAATTCAACATACAAAAGATTGTAACTACCTATCAATATTTTCTCTTATTATTTTACCATAAGAATCTATAACCAGTAAGAATGAGAGGTTTCCATGAGGATAGGACATCGTGTTGACTTGTCCCAGTATCCGTTTTTTTATTATAACTTGTATAGCTGGCTCCACCAGAAATCATTGTCTACCCACATTTTTTTAAGAACTTTTAAATTTAATCCGGTATCACTTTATGTAGCCTTTTTTAACACCTACTCAGAATTACACAATAGACATTTTAATAACTAAAATTATGAGTTCGGGTCCAATTAATCCAGGAAGTTTTTTTAATTATAACGATTGCGTGATCGTGGGTCGTAGTGTGACGGATAATATTATGCTATAGATAGATGTGAGTAAATTATGTTTATAAACATAGGTTTTTATTGACTAGGGAACCTAACAACATTAATCGTCTGGGTTCTTCCCGTTTAGTTACGTAGAGACGTTTAAATTCATCGTATTATTAGAAAAAATAATGAAATCAAATAATATTGAAAAATATCACTAGTGCCATCTGTCTCGATCAATTCGAGTTACAAAATAGAGAAATATGAAATTCATGGAATTGTTCATGGTGATTGTGGTTGCGCTGGCGCTGCTATTCAGCACAGCTAAAGTGAATCCTAAAATGAAGTAAGTATGAATCCGAAAATGAAGTGAGTAAGTTCGGTTGCTGTAAGTATTTAATTTTTATAAAGAACACCATCCATAATTCCCGATTTCTTTCTGTTCCACAGTAATGCGGTTCTCACATTGCTCCGCGCCATGCACACTGACATCGCCTCTCCGCGCGGAGTAGGCCGTGAGTTGTACCTATATATACTAACTGTATCTATATATACTAACTGACTTCGGTTCAAAAACACGATTCAGCGCACCAATGCTAGCTGGTAGGGACTAAGTAACACCAGCTAAAAAAAGTGTTTTTGTTTCTATGTTATCATTCTAAGTTCGAACCTTTTTAACCATTGTATCTAGCGCGGGTAATCTTCGTAGTGGCACAGAATAATAAATAAAAGTCATACTAGACACGAATTTTTACCTAATTATGGTTGTATGAACTGCTATCGTCCATTAGGCGATCGCGTTTTTTGATAACACATGCTAAGACAGAGACATCGATAGTTCTTTGACCCTGCAAGGTCAGGACAAACTAATAAATAAAACTCATCAATTAGATAATAAAGTTAATTTTCCTTTGTCAGAAGAATAGTCTTCACACAATCAATGCAGCCGGCACTGCTAACGATGCATACGAGGCTATCAAACTGAAGCTCGAGAAAAATAGAACCTATTGGTCTAGAGAGCTGTCCGTTTATTCGTCTCGAGAGACGAGTCTGTGAATTATTATCAATTTTTTTTTACCGTTGTCAGTTACGGGTTTTATTCACGAGCCACTAGTCTGCCGAATGAACAAGAAAGTAATGTTACTAACAAGTTCACCAATTCGCCTCTCGAGGAGAATCAACGAACAAGTCGGTTAACCGACAATTCGACTAATCATATTATAATGACTTCTTTTTCTAATAATCTTTATGTATGTTTACGTTGAAATATATGATCAAATTACATTATTTACATTAAAATTACAAAGATAACACACCAAGCGTATATTTCGGATGTATTAGGTAAAGGTGCGCTAATCGTATATCCACATTTCATCGATTTCATTATTATAATAGTGACCAACCAATTACAATCTTCCGGGCACACATGAGAATGTGTGCACTCAAGATGAGGAACACAATATGTTAAGCTCCGGTTAAACCAATTAAACTCAGAACTTCAAAATATTAGAGAAATTAACTTAATGCGAGATATAATGTATAAATATACAAAGTGGTGATGACGTTACGACAGTACATTGAAACACGAATGCTACTCAATAAAAATACTTTAAAGTGATTAAATTTGTTTATTTTATGTATTAATTGTTTATTTTTATGTACTAACCAAAGCAATAAAAATTTTTTTCATCACCAAGAACATAAAATATACATATATATGTTAAAAAAATAAGTTTTTATTTACTAATGAGATTGACAGCACTGTACCTAATTATGACGACGACACTTGCAATTTCGCCTAGTAACTTACAAAAGGATACTTGTTTTATATCTGTTATCCGAGAAGACCTATGTACGCTGGATATAGCATTGCAGCAAGAACTTTCTGAAGAGCATCGTGCTGAAGAGCTATTGGCTACATAAGTATTACACAGAGTTACGAGTACAAGTGGTAAAGCTTACCGATACTTCACGATAGTTTCAAAACGATGATATGTATAATCCAAGTGGAGGTGCAACTTAGTAATGCTTTAAATTTTTATAATTTTTGTAAAAAAAAATTTTTTTTTACTCATTTTATTAAATTTCCTACAAAACAAGACTACATACAGGAAACTCACTAAAATAAAAAATTAAATGTGAAATTTGCCTTTTTATACATTACACTAATAATTCTCCAATCGAATCTTAAATCAATATTGCACATAAAAGGCTAGAATTTCCTCATATGGGATTTACCTTAGATACTTAATTAATTATAAATTATTATACGCAATTGATGCAAAAGTAATGATTAATAAATAAAAAACTAAAGTAAAATCTCAACTTCCTTGAGAGGATTCCGTAATAACAAGAGCTATGATTTCTAAAACGAGTAAAATTTCAAAAATCCTTTGATTTTTAATGCATAATAATAGAAATTATATGGAGCATATAATGGAACAAAAAAGGGAAGAAACACGTAAAAAGCAACGTTCAGCAGAGAGTCGACAAAAGATTTTAACTAATCATTATATTTTTCATCATTATGTGCTGTTATGTGGAAGAACCTGGAGCCCTAACAGTAAAAATGCGATGTATCCACGAGGTTATGAATTTTCGCTCAAATTCAGTTTAAAACAAAAAGGTATTTAGTTGGAGTTTTTTAGGCAGGTTTGGTTATTCGTTTCATGGAGTAAATGTTTGATGAACACCGGGCGGTACCAATTTTTAGTGAAGTTTTAGTACCTTCACTTAAAATTGAATCAATTGAGTAACAAGTTATAGTTATTCAATTTCGGTACAGAACCTCAAAACAATAATTGTCCGGATTTTCCCCACTATGTATCTAGGTGTTCTGGTTTAATTTAATTGTGTACGTGACTAGTTCAAGATGCCTCATTTTCCTTACAATATCTACGAACAAACGCTGAAACTTTCCAGATTTTTCGTTACGTCACCACTCATCAGATCATAATTTGCACTTGTAAGAACAATGAAATCAAATAAATAGATCTTTACCTATCGAAAAATATCATTTGTAACATCTTTCTCGATCACTTCGGGTCATTTTTCTTTGAGACTGCAACCACAAAAATAAATCAATATGAAATTCATGGTATTCTTCATGGTGATTGTGGTCGCGCTGGCGATGCTGTTCAGCACAGCTGAAGCGAATCCGAAAATGAAAGCTGGATCGATGGTTGTAAGTATTTCATTTGAATTTTATCATGAATATCATCTATCATCCCACTTTCCGATTGTTTGGCACTAACTTCGAAATTCAGCATAGGTATGTAAAACTAAATCTAAGTCTTAAAATAGGCAGAGATGTACCTAATACATTTCGCTGATGCCGTTATTATGTCCCATGTAATAAAGGGCCAGCTTATTCCCATTTACCGAGCAAATTACTACAGGTATATTCAAATTCCGGACTGCTACGGAAATTATATAACTCAAAATCCCAATCACATTGCCCGACCCTTCTATTCCGTTGCAGCCTTTTTTGCGACCACTAAACTATTAAATCAGTTGTTATTAGTAGTATTAATTTAAAGTAGTAACCGATTTTTATTATCACTTTATTTAACAAGGGTAATCTTCGCAGAGACAGAATAATGAAATAATGATTTATTTTTCTGTAAATAATTCCGTATAGGAAGCTTTCACAAGTCTTTTTTAGATCTAGGTGGCGCCGGCGTTTCCTACTGACTGCCTCTGAGAAGAAACGCCGAAACAAACTCAAAGGTTTCTTTTTAAAGTCCAGACATTTAACTTAGATTATGTGAGAACATGTAGGGGTCTGGAATAGCCTTTTGAGGATAAAGCCATACAGTTTTGAATTGACCTGTGCCAACTGACGGGACACATGCATCAGCCATCGTGGAGCTCAACCCTATTTTAGGGAGCTCCTCGACCCGACACACGACGTCACCCTCATCGGGACATTTAAAACTACTCAAAACCGCATATAAAAATAATATAGTTAACCCTTTCCATATCCCGTAAATAACATATAATCGCGGCCATTGTTGAAAGTCATAACATTTTCCATTAGTAGATCTATATAAATAAAAAATAAAAGTTTTTCGTTGGTAAACGCATCACTTCAGAACGGTTGGATGTTCATCATAAGGTTTTTAGAGAGAGAATAATTGGGAAAAGTTGCTCGGAAAATTGGACACGCAGGTGAATTCGCTTGCAACAGCTAGTATCATACAAATGTATAATCTCCTATCGTCCATCACAACAGCCATTGACGGTCGTTAATAACATTTAGATATTAAGAACCGAGCCTATCCTCATTCACAAGCTGCAATTCTAAGCCCCGAGCCCCGAGTGCCGCTACCAAGAACTTACAAAAAAAACCCCGATGGTTCTTTGACCCCGCATTGACACATCAATGCATCAATTTAAATTCACAGCACTTGTCGCTGCAGACTGAATATGTGTAAACGGCTATTCAGGGATCCCAGTCTTACAACTACCTTACTTAAATTAACTTTACATAGAATTTTACACTTTCTGATGTGACCCTTGTGCCTGAACACCTGCACGAACGTAACGTGGCCACACCTAACGCAATTCAGTTGGCCTCATACTTTTTTAAAACAATATTATGTCTTAACCACGATAGCAGCAACAATGATTAACAATTCACCTTCCTCTTTCAGAAGAATGGTCTTCGCGCAGTCAGTGCAGCAGGCACTGCTCACAATGCTTACAAGGCTGTCAAGAATAAGCACAAGCAAGGCTAGATCAGAATAATACCTGATAGTCTACCGACACTTCGATTATCTCTTATTGATAAAGAATTTCTTTTATAAACTATATGTATGTAAAATATAAATGATCAAATAAAGTTGTCTAATTCAAGCACCACTTTCATTTTTTTTTTATATTAGCCTATGACGTGACTTATTTCGACAAAAGTTATAATAATGATGTTTAACCGTTTTGGGATCACAGCAATATTAACTTATTTTTAAACAAATTTAAAACCTGTCAAGTACATAAAATAAGAATTGTATGAAATGGACACACATTTCTATAAAACGAATACTAAACCGAATTTTCATTGTAGTAATATTGAACAGTAAAAGGCTTTACACATTTTAATGCGAACTCAGAAACGAGATTTATATATCTAGTTATATAAATCCGAGGGTCTAAAGTCCAGGCTTAAAATATATAGACTCTAAATAAATTCCATTGTTATTTTTTTAACAATATTTTCAAGTTAAGATTTTTTTTTTATTCACACTCTTGCAAATATAGGTACTTAGGCATAAAAGAATTATAATTCTAGAACGCCCTTTTAATTAGTTTAAAAATATTTATAGCCTTCAATATATCCCAGGGATATTTTACTACCACAGACTCAAGAAGATGTAAGAAAATAATGTTGCGAATATCGATTGTGAGGCAAAACTTACAAAACGATTAGTATCCATTGAATTCTTGTTATTATGAGAGGATTGTGAACTAAGATAAGATATCTACATTTGACGTCACTATTGGTGCAGTGGCTAAGCGATTAACTGCATGCGCTATGTGTATGATCTATAGTTACTTGTTTCGGATCTAGGCATGTGTGCAATTGAGATGTACTTGGGTTTGTTAACTTTACCTACTATACAGAAGCAATCCTAGTTTGCGGCGATTCATAACAGTTCAAATTCACTTTGTACTACACAAAACTATATTTCTGAAAAATTAATTTTAAAGTTATATTTTTTTTGTTCGTCCCTAATTTTTTAAGATATGGGTACAATTCTAGACTTATTTAGACTATTTTTCCGAGAGCATTGTCAACGCTTCAAATAGATACTCCAATATGGTTTGATTAAGTATGGTTTGATTAAGTAAGTGATACTAAACGTCGTTACGTAGATGACACAATTAAATCAATGTTAACTAATCGTTATTTAACAGCTACAGTTACTAAATTGCAGGGTTTTTTGTTACATTAGTCGAATTAATGGAGAAGCATGTCTCAATCAGTATAAAAGGTTTGGACAAGCCTAACAGGGCACAACTGCAGTGCCGCAAGCGCAACACAAAGTATACATAACTAGATAACGAAAGACAACAGTTAAAAATGCATTGCCTAAAAATATTTTTCTTCGTATTTGTGGCTATAGCCATGATGCTGGGCGTGCAAGCTGAACCTAGAATAAAGTTCGGCCAGGTGGTATGTATTTAGCAATTTCTTCTTTGTCTTTCATGGTCGTAAAATAAATTCATGTGTCTAGTTGATTTTCCCACTTGAATTTAGTCACCGAAACATTCGGGAATTTATTTATATTATACCTGAAGATTTGATTGAAGAATTTGATTTGTTTATAATGTGTCCAAAGTTTTTATGGGTTTCGAACATATTTAGTTATTGTAAGCCAAAAACTTATTTACGTGTCTGTGTGTCTGTGCGTCTGTGTGAATTACGCACGACATTTTCATACATTTTTGATGTTCGAGACAAACTCGTACTAGATTTTGATCAATAGTTAAATTCTAATTCAAATAGAGCAATTTGAACTATTTAAGTGATTCAAAGACTCATTGGTCTAGTGATCCCTTTTCTGTATGGAAATTCTCAGTAGCAGCACAAAGTCTGGAACTGTGCCCGGTGGATGGCAATAGGCTTGCCCCTTATTACATGGGACTCAACAGCGGCATCGGCGAAATGTGGGTGTACAATTACAGCTCTGCCTCATCCTTCGGGGAATACAGGCGTGCTGCTATGTTATGTAATTCAAGGACAATCAATCAGTATAAAATGCCTTGTTTCATTTCCAGAGAAAAGGATTCGGTGTCCTCGGAGCGATAGGCACAGCCCACGATGTGTACGAAGAAATAAAGAACCGCGGACAGTAGGGATCGACTTCAATGACTTTCAACCCACTATCTATACAGGAGGGTTCATCGGATCTTGTCAAGAACTCTATATTATGTTATATTATAAAATAAACTCAATTTGTTATTAAAACCTTTTTGTTTTAATCATTTAATTGTAGTGGAAAAGAGTTTGTAAACTACTTCTAACTGGTAAATAAACTGCCGTATTGATCTAGTAGTCGCATACGCAGCTGTATTGACAAAGACGATAAAGTTCAAATCATTTTATTACACATTGTGTATTACTTTTAAAACTGACAATATGTGGCTGTAAATGCTATAGTATCAAATATAATTTAAAAAAACATTACAGACTTAAGTAACCTAAATTCTTGCTTAAAATTATTTTAAACACACAATCAATAAGACTGAATCGCCCCATTGGTCTAGTGGTCGCTGTCGATTGCTCAGTGTGAGGTCCTAGGTTCGATTTCCGGGTCAGACAAAATGCTGTTGGGTTTTTCTGTATGGAAATTCTCAGTACCAGCACGGATTGGAACTGTGCCCGGTAGATGGCAATAGGCTGGCCCCGTATTACATGGGCAGCATCGGTGAAATGTAGGTGTACAATAGTCCACCTCTGCCTAACCCTTTGGGGAATACAGGCGTGATTCTATATTGTGTTATCATTAAGACTGATTCGATTTAAATTAACCCTAGGTAAAATCGTTTCGGGAAAAATGATAACATTATTAGATTCAGAATTAAAATTACTAACTAGCGACCTAGCTTAGCTCTTTGTTTTTACTTTTTTAACTTGTCATAAATATTATTATATCATAACTCACTTCTCATTTCTCTAGTTAGTAAAGCACCCACGATACAGGAAGTATCTCTAGAGTGGGGCAACGTATCTAAAATAAAATGAAAAAAAAAAAAAAACTTTTTATCGACGCAAGTCAGGCAGGTGCAATTGAATAAGTTAGTACCTATGGAATTGCAAAGTAATCGTCATAGACCTGAAAAATCCACTTTTTAGATCTTTATTTAATTTCTTGATTGGAGATAGAAATCAACTGGAACTGAAGGTAACATAATATGTAGATATAACGAGTAAAAATAATAATTACCTCTGTTAAATAACTGACAAGTAGGTAACTGTTCTACCTAATAACTTTAATCATTACGGATTCTGATAAGGCTCTAATGACAATTGAATGTGTATGTAAAGAAGCGTGCCCACAAATTTCTTTTCTTTGTTCTTTGTTTATTAAAACGTTGTCCAATACTAGGAATTAGTCCTGTATCGTGAGTGCGTTTACAAACAAATGTTCACATACACATATACCCAGACACGGAACAACTATCTGTAGGGCATCGTATATTTGTTCCGACCAAGAATCAAGGCCGCGACACGCAGCGCAGCAGTCGATCCCTCATCGACTACACCAACCCTGTCGTCAAAACTATTAACTAATCTATGGTGTGTGTATCACAAAATACCAAAATTTTTCGTGGATTCCAATTTAGAAGAGTAAATAAACACGTATAGATGCATAATACATCATAAAATATGCACGCATAATATTCTTTTGAATAGAACGCGTTTTAGTAGTGAGGAAAGAACATACCAAGGCGGCCATTTTATTTTAAATTTTTATTCTTTGAAGAGAGTTTGTTCAAACTTACACCTAACCTATTTTTAACTGACTGATTGTGTGTGCATGTGACATGTATGTTTGTAAACTGCACCCACGATACAGGAGAAATCCTAATGGTTTTTTTTTAAACGGCAAAAGGCAGAGGTGTACTGTAGGGGAGAGTGGGGATATTGCGGACACTTAAGGAAACCCTTCAATAAAACATAAAGTATTAAAGCTAATAAGTCTGTCTTTATTTACTTTTAAACTTTGGTTCTTACCTTACAAAATGAACATATAAAATTGTTAGTATCAAATCAATAATTATATTTTTTCTCAAAAAAACAAAACCCTTGCTGTCCGCATTTACCCGATGCCTACCGGGTAAATACGGACAGCGGGTGGGGTAATTGCGGTCAGTCTACTTCTTACAAAAATCATAAATATAGCTACGGCGTGTGCTCCCGCTTGTGCAATTATAGTGTGCCCAATTCTTGCATACCATGCACGTTACCCAATCTTCTAGTGGGGCGAATGATATTTTTCATTACAAAATATATACAAATATCCTTTATAATCTGCATTATTTTCAAAAATTCCAATATTTTTTACACCTTTCTGCGACTTTTCTAGTATAAGTTAGAATTATATAATATTCAATTTTGCAATGACTGAAAAGGGCAATTAAGTTTAAGAGAACTATTTTATTTTATAACACCATTATTTGTACAATTAGTTGACAATCTGATGAATCTTTTTCTTCTGTTCGGCAGTTTCTTTCTCAAATCTTATTTAATTATTTTTTTCGCTTGAAATTGGGAATCACTTGCTGCTTGAGTGGTATTAGTCTGCTTATTTAAATTAAGAACTTCTGGTTCGTTGTGAGTACAAGACTTATTTATTCATTTTAAAGTTTTAAGCGTGTACATATTTTTCTTCTTCTGTTTGTAAACACGAGGTTTCTGAAACACAATACCACCATGTTAAGTCACATGTCCTTATTCTCCCCAATAGATTGCGGACATTTTCTTGGGATAAATACGGACGTCCGTATTTACCCCAAGAAAATGTCCGCAATCACCCCATCAGCCTTTTTACATTTTATAGCAAAAAAATGTTAGGCTAGATAATGACACTTCTAAGTTATTTTTTCACATTTTTGAAGGTAAATGAAACCCTAATGTAAAACTAATATAGTTTTTACCTAAAGCAATTATCTTTGCATATGCACGCTACTAAAAATCATCAAAAATTAAAAGAAACCACTTAAAAATTATAAAACGTTCTTACCTTAAAACGGGTGCGCCGCCTCCGGTGTTGAAGACCTGCCGGCCATTACAGATGGTGGAATAAATCACGCGAGTCCAGTTGCGGGGCGAGGGGCGAGCTATGTCAGCTGGAATGGTGGTGTCCGCAATTACCCGCTGTCCGTAATCACCCCACCCTCCCCTACACCCACATTTCACCGATGCTGTAAGTCCCATTCAATTGGTCTAGCCGATTGCCAAACTTCGGGCTGCTGGTTGCTGAGAATTTTCGAAAGCAAAATCTCACGCTTAGCTGCCACTATTGCAATCACAAGACCAATCAAGCAAACAGTTCTTTTTTAGATATTTATACATAATATGTACTGCATAAACCATTTTAATTTAATTATACCTGCATAACCTGGCAGGTACTTTGTAGAGGTGGGCGCTACGACGAAGAACCGTTTCCAAAGACCTTTTTCTGTTCTGCGACGATAGAACCGTTTTACGTCCTCGGTCAAAACAGTCTTCGTTGCACAAACCAGTCTTCGAAGTACCGTAAAATGCTACAACTTTGCCATCACTGCTCAACATTGCCTGAATTCTAAAAAGTTAAATTATTGCCGTTGAGTAAAGTTTTTATGATCTGTTGTATTTCTAAAAGCAAGTCGACAATCTATATGACAACACTAAAACATACTTCACCTCAAATTTAAATTAAACTACTGTCAGTGTCAGTTTCAATGACAGTCCGGATACACACGTTTTTACCGGCTCGTAAGAAATTTTAATTTTGTGAGTATTTTTGTTTTATTTATTAGTGTAATATGTTTTATAGCAAATAAAATATGCTCTTTTATGTTTTTTAACTAGTTTTCACTATTAAATCTCATTTTTAAACAGTCAAATCACGGTCGGCAAAGTTCTGTAAGGTTTCCATAAAATTTTACACAACATTGCCCAGGGTTAGGGCTGCAACTTTTAATTTTTTCAATGAACTCTTAATCAACCGTGGTTTTGCTCGTGCAATTGATTATTTCTTAGACCTCTTTAAAGGTGAAACTAATGTATTTAGATTTTTTTTGTAATCTTTTATTCAGGTGTGTCGAATGGAGCTTTTCTTTTTCTTTTTTCTTCTCTCTTTTTCGGCTATTTAAAATATGTTATCATATTGTTCGATAGGTTTTAATCATGAGCAAGCAAGCAAGGAGTAGAAGGAAACCAGGAGCTAGACAGTACTCCGATTATTCTGAAGAGATGCTCAATGTGGCGGTTGATTTAGTTGCTAGTTTTTTTTATTTATTTTTTATTGACACAAGCCAAATTGAGTTGAATAAGTGTAGTTAAGATGTTTTCTATTACATGTACAAGTAAAACTATTCAATTTTGTTGATTGATCTGCCACGTATGCAAGTTCTTACTTTTCTAATAATTTTATTTCAGTATTAGAATTGTTTAATGTTACATTATTGTGCTGAAAGTTTTTCTTTACGGTTATATTGTTTACTTAATAACTACTTAAGATGATTTTACATGTTTATGTAAAACTATTTGTTGATCTCTTTGTTGCTATTTTGTAAGAGTACATTTTATTTCAATAGGTATTATGTAGGCACACTATAATTTTTAAAATTTTATTTTATTTTTCGTTACCCATATATTTTTATCCGAAGAAAAATGTTTGATTAGAATTTAAGTATAACAATTGAAAAAGAAGAATGTTCTTAATTTTAATTTCGTACTAAAAAAAAGAAACATTTTAATATGCATATAGGATGTTTTTTTTTTTTTACTTTATCTTTGTGCAGCCCTAAACCATATACACTTTTGTATGAGAATTTTAGAGAAACCTGCTCAACTTTGCCTACCATCGTTAAAAAAAAAATCGTGTTGTAATTCATGATTTGGTGAAGTGTAACATGGAAAGGAACTTAAGAGCACAATGGGTATCAAATCTGTTATTATAATACCTATTCATTTTAAAATATATTTAGCAAGGCAATGTTGTAGTTTTTACCTCAAGTTTGCCTTCGTTTTTAAAGTAATTTTTTGGTGCTTAATAGGTGTTTGTTCGGCTTGTAGCAAGTTTATTCCTATGGCTTAGAGTCAAATATTGAATAACAATTGAAATTACATATGACTTTCATTAAGCTTAAAGATTTATTGAATAAAAACCTCAAAATTCAGGCAAAGTTGTAGCATTTTACGGTACTTGACGCGATTTTATACTTTACGACTAAATAAGTACAGTCGAGAACGCAATGATTCAACTATCACTACCATTTTATGTTCTGCGACGATTGAACCGTTTTACGTCCAAACAGTCTTCATTGCCCAAACTAGTCCTCGAACTACTTGATGCGATTATTTACTCTTCGACTAAGAAAATACAGTCGAGAACGCAATGACTCAACTATCACACTCGTCTCGTCGCAAAACCGTTCTCTAATAGTATAATGAAAAGTGAGCTTTTCTTTAACGAAATAAGGTCGATAATCTATTACCAGATAAACCAGTTGCAACGACGACCGTTTTCTGCAACCGTTTTCGTCATCGGGAAAACGGTCGCGTTTAGTTCGTCAAATATTCGACAACGACCCACTACTAGTACTTTGTAAAATAACATTACTTTTAAATACCTCGTAAAAGCAAACTAAGCATAAACTGTACTTGTGTGGTAGGTACTTGATTATACAATTAATAAGTATAGGTAATTTAATAAACGGGCACCCAGTTAGCCAATTACCAAACCTAATTCATAATAAATAACCAAAACGGTTGGAAAGGGTCAATATTTAATTATCCCAAAGGGACTCAGTAACTGGTACACAGTAATTGCGGCATTTTATTACAACGAATTCCTGCCAACTGTTTCGTGATATTGGGTCGGTTTTAACAACTTTAAATGACTTCGTTTGAGACTACGAGAATAATGCCGAATTAATTTAGCGTAACGTAAGTAGGTAAGAAGTAGATTTTGTATCCATAATTGGTTAGACGTATCTTAACAAAAAAGCTATGCCTAACGCATTATGGCCAGTTAGACTGAATTTTCAATTTCAAAATTTTCAGCCCATAAAATAACATAGAATCACGGTTATATTCCGTGAAGGGTACTAGCAGATGCTATTTTACACCCACATTTCGCAGATGCTGTTATTGAGTCCCATGTAATAGGGGGCGAACCTATTGCCATCTACCGGGCACAGTTTCAGACTCCGTGCTGTTACTGAGAATTTCCATACAGAAAAACCCAATAACACTGCCCGATCTGGGAATCGAACCCAGAACCTCACGCAGTCACCCTTGAGACCACTAAACCAATGAGGCAGTCTTCATTTTCAAGTTAATATATTATTTATGTTTTCAGTCAACCTTACTTAGTCATCCTTGTTATCCTAAAGCTATGGAATGCATTTTAAAACTATTCTAATGGCACATTGTTTATTTTGCTAAAAATACAGTTTTTGGCGGGTTCACAATAGTACTCGTGTATCTTCTATAAGTATTATGTATCTATTAGCTTGACGGTGCCCAAACGTTTCCTTAGTTGTGGTGACGCATTTTCTCGTACACATCGTGGATAGTGCCAATCGCTCCAAGAACACCTAAACCCTTTTTCTGAAAATAAAATATCGCATTAATCTTTATAGCTTTTCACTTAGACGGCAAGTTGAGGAAGACGGTTGGAGAGTTGGTGACTATTGAGTAGGATTAATTCATCCAAACAAGGACGCTCCTATCCGAAAGGAGCCTGGGTTATTTAGGCTGGCAACTTGGATGGCTTTTACAAGCCCGAACATTCAAGAAGCGGAGACAGAAGCAGGAAATTGGATACTATATTGAACTTCCAAAGTCTAGTCTTTATCCGGGAAGGTCCGTTCGGTTATTTATTATAAAGACACTACTGTACATATAACTGTTTAACTTTAAATTAAACACCGATAAAAATTTTGGAACACAATTCACTAGTAAATTCAAATACCTACCAGCACTTTTCCTCCCTCTTGGATATTGCTGAATTTTATTCTAGGCTCAGCCTGTACCCACAGCATCATGGACAAAGCCACAAACACTATGAAGAACGTTTTTAGGAACTGCATTTTTTATTTTTTATTTCTTTGTTTTGTCGTTTGTGAATGTTAGTCTTTGTGTTGCGACACACGAGCAGCCCGTACTAGGGCATGCATTTCGAAATTTCGAAATTTCATAAATTCGAAATTTCGGACCATATTTGCATGTTATTTAATTTCGAAATTGAAACCCCTAGTTTCGAAATTTCGAAATAATAAATTTTAAATTTGATTATTTTTCTTTGAAAGAGTATCAAACATACATCCTCACAAATAATGACTTATAAGCTAATTTATGATACCTTGGGCACAGATAATATAATATTACCCTTGAGTTAAATTATTGCAATTTTCGGAGATTTCTTTTTTTTAATATCTCTGACTGATAATGTACGCGTAGTATCTGGTCGGTGCCTGTCAGTCACACCGAAGGTGATTGGGCTCGGGAAGTCCAGCGAGCCTGCGATGTTTTACCAGAAATGGGGGCAATTACCATTTGCCCCCAAGATGTAGCCCGTGCAGTCCGTCCGTTGCCCAACTGGAAGTCTCCAGGGCCGGACGGGCTGCACAACTTCTGGATTAAATGGTTTCAAGGGTCGCACGCTCGCTTGGCGGCTCAGTACCAGGTTGCTTTGGAGTCTGGTTCGCTACCCGAGTTCCTAACGACAGGAGTTACCCACCTGCTCCATAAATCAGGTAGTACCGCGGATCCCAAGAATTATAGACCGATCACTTGTCTACCGACGGTCTATAAAGTTCTTACATCCATTTTGAGAGCTAAAATATACAATCATATAGAGACTAACGCCATCATGTCTGTCTCTCAAAATGGATGTCGGAACGGGTCCCGCGGTACTAAGGAGCTGCTCCTCATTGATATGGCCATTAGCCAACAGGTTCGTCGTTCCCGAAAGGATCTTTCGACATGTTGGATAGATTACAAGAAGGCCTATGACTCGGTGCCACATACATGGCTCATAAGGGTGCTGGAATTGTATAAAGTAGATACAACACTACGCACCTTCCTGATGTCATGTATGGGGCAATGGAGGATGGTCCTTCGATATCCAGGATGTCGAAATATCCAGAGGAATAGCGAGCCGATAAGGATCGAGCGAGGAATATTTCAGGGCGATAGTTTGAGTCCGCTTTGGTTCTGCCTGGCCCTGAATCCCCTAAGCACACTGCTGGAGGGTTCAGGTATAGGCTATCGGCTGAGGAGAGGTGGTCAGATTATATCTCACCTCCTTTACATGGATGACCTAAAACTCTTTGCGCCCAACAATTTGCAACTGATGGAGCTACTGAAAGTAACAGAAACCTTCAGTAGCGCCATCGGGATGGATTTTGGTGTGGACAAATGTGCGGTCATGCTTGTAAAGCGAGGGGAGATTGTGGAATCCGTGGGAACCCAACTCTCGGATTCCATAAACCTTCGAACCCTCTCCGCAGCCGAAACCTATAAGTATTGACCTTTAAGATGGGTATGTCGGAAGCACTGGGCATCAATGTTACTGACATGAAGCAATCGTTGAAGGAGCGCTTCCTTGGCCGTCTGAAGAAAGTATTTAATAGTCTTTTATCAGGCGGAAATAAAGTGCGCGCCTTCAACGGTTGGGTCATGCCGGTTTTGATGTACTCTTTCGGCATACTCAAATGGACTCAGACCGAACTCGATGCCCTGGATAGGAGGGTCCGTACGCTGCTGACTGCATATCGAATGCATCACCCACGATCATCGGTAATGAGACTGTATATCCCGCGAAATGTGGAGGTCGAGGCTTCTTAAACGCTAAGACCCTCCACAATCGCGAGATATGCAGTCTCAAGGAATATTTCCTACAAGACGACGTGGGGATGCATAGAGATGTGGTTGCGGTAGACAAGGGCCTCACCCCGCTCTCCTTGGCTAAAGAGAACTGGCGCAAACCTGTAGTGCTTGACACTAATGATCGCATGGAGGTATGGCAGAGTAAGGAGCTTCACGGACGCTTTTTCCGGGCCCTACATGGACCCGATGTAGATTTATCAGCGTCCGTAGCCTGGCTGCGTTTCGGTGACCTCTTTGGGGAAACCGAAAGTTTTGTCTGTGCAATTATGGACGAAGTTATGATGACGAACAATTACCGGAGATTTATTGTGAAAGACGGTACGGTTGACATCTGTCGGGCATGCCAACGTTCGGGAGAATCCATCAGACACATTATCTCCGGGTGTTCTCGTCTAGCTAACGAAGAATACTTGCATAGGCATAATCTCGTAGCCAGGATTATCCACAAACAACTTGCTCTGAAATTCAGCCTTGTGGAATCGGATGTGCCGTACTATAGGTATGTGCCCGACCCAGTTCTCGAAAATGGACATATCACACTGTACTGGGATCGATCCATCATCACTGACAGGACTATTGTAGCCAATAAGCCTGATATAGTGGTGGTGGATCGACTAGAGCGGCGCGCAATGATCGTTGACATACCAGTCCAACAACGTAACAAAGAAAAATACGGCAGAAAACTTATTGGTTTCAGTTTTGTTACGCTAGGCTAAGCTTTTTTAACATTTTCAATTAAATTAAAAGTAATAATCTGATTATCGAATTTTTATTAATGAAGACTGCCCACAACATCGAAATTTCGAAATTTCGAAGTTTATAAGACCGATTTCAGAAGCCAATTTCGAAACTGGAAATATATGAAACTGCATGCCCTAGCCCGTACTGTTGTTAGAACCTTTTATACTGATTGGGATATAATTCAGCTTTCAATTTAATTAATTTGAATGACGTAATAAAAAAACCTTGCATCAGAAGTTTGTATCTATTAAAAATTAGTTAAATAATTTGATTGTGTAACGATGTCTATGATTAGTGTTTATGGGCAAATAATATTGCATACCAGTGATGATACTACCGCGCTTTGGAAACATTGTTCGTCGGACTATTTGTCTTAGGAATACCTAATATCTTATTATATAATATATTTTTTATCAGAAAGAAAATTACTGGGAGTCGTTGCAATATCTTATTGAAACCTAATAAATAATAATCAGATTTGAATAACCTGTATAGTTCAAATTCGACGTTCAAGTCGACACGGATACAGTAAGTGTCCAAAAGAGCGAAACATTTTTTAGATTAGGTTTATTTTTTTAATTTAACGATATGAGCGCTCTGACTGCTACGTCTAATATGATTACGAAATTTGTTCCACTATATTAAATAAATGAAATTAGTAAAATGTAAGTTCTACAATGTCGCATTGGGTAAGTATATCCTGTAAAGAAATTTGTATTATGGAAATGAAATAAATAGTTCTTGCGGAGCCAAACGAATTGAGTAGGTACCTTAGATGTTCCGCCCTTTTTGTGTACCTACTGTATAATTAATGACATTCCTCCGAATCTTGTTAAATTGCGTAGATCCTCGGAAAAAGCATCGAGTTACTCGCACGATTTGCTAATCTGCTAAATGTATTTGCTAATGAAAATAATAATTTCATGTTTCTTTTATAAGGTCGTATTTATTTACATTTTGCCGAACTTGATAAAATGCAAATAAAGGAAAACAAATAGATATAAAAGCAGTTATAGAAAAGGATCAACTGAGATCGTGATATAAGGATGAGTATGTAAATATGAAAATTGTATTCTAAAAATAAATATTACGATTTGAGACGTTAACGGCCAAAGAAAATATGAGTTGTGGAGAAGGGAAGAATTAATCTTATTTCGTCGGCCGCGTTCGACAGACCATGTCTAAGAAAACGGATCGTAGGTACCTGTTTCAGGTCATAGAATATCGCTGTCTCTCGTTGAAAAAAACTATTACATACTCTTTCACAAATTAAGTAGTGTAATGTGGTATCCGAATGATACCCGAATAATGATAATAATTAATGTGAAAATGTTTGTATTTTTGTTTCTCAATCACTCATTAAAATGGCTAATTGGAATTGGATAGAAATTTCGCTCACGGATAGAAAATCCTAGATTAACACAATGACTTTCACTCGATCATAAGCCAGTGAAAACATATCGATAAAAATATGAACAGAATATATTTTTCGCATCTTCATGAACGAATAGTTTTTATTACAACTATTATCTCAACATTTCCAAAGTAGTGATACTCTATAAATTTTATGTTCAGTGACGACGAAAATAGCTTTAATTTTGGTCTGCAGACCTTCATACAGGGCCTAACTACAGGTACCTATGAAAACAGAGTTGTAAAAAATGTGTCTACAATCAAGTAAAACTATAATGTTGTACTAAACGGTGTACTAAACTAACGGTTTTCATAATGAGGCAATACATCAAGTGTGTTAATTTACTAAAACAGAACAAACAGACCTACGTTCTGAAAATACGCTCGGTAGGTCATTTTAAAATATTCCACGGTGCGCTGTCGAGTTTTTAATTTAAACCTGCAACTAAAAATCACAGAATGAGGCAAACTTATTGTTCTCTTAATTGCTCACTATAATTACAATGAAATTAATGACTCGGGACCTTTCTTTGACGCTCTATTCTCGTTCAAACCTGTGTAGCGTTATATTATGTGCTAACTACATGTAATTAGATTTGCACATTTGCATTTAATTTACGAGTGGTCTATTGAAAGCACCATCTTTTAAAGCAATGTGTGGGTATCCGAAAATGTGTCCATACCTACCTCAAAATATAGTGTCATTTTAATAGTCTTCTGTAGTCTAGATTCTAACTGTTCAAAATATTATGGTATGCTTGATTATTTTTACTAATACTAGTATTTTATTCGGGATTATCAATGCCTCTTCGAAAATCGTTGGCGATGAATGTTTACAGTACCACTAGTGTAAGTTTCTTTTGACAAATTCGATTTACTACATCGAACGCGTTTGGCGTTCCGATTGGTCCGTTTCGTGCTCTCCACCATTTTTTGAAGAAAACTACGAATTGTCAAGCTACATTATATTATATTTTAGGGTAAAGTTAGTTAATAAAATTACTCAAATAATATTGAGAGGCTTATTTTCTATGCAAAGATTTTAAGTAGGTAAAGTTTTATATAAGTAGAATTAAAAAGTTTTAACAAAAAAACTTTTTTTATAAATAAATAAACTATGACAAGAGCCCTCATCTAGTTAGCAACTTGATTTCTCTCATAGGGTAGTGGTTCTTATACTATAGCCGAAGGTCGCAATAGTAATTTATCGGAGTTCCGTATCAAAAGGTTTTAAACAGAAATCTTCACTAATGCCATATGGCTTACCTACGGGAATCATTATAGGTTTTCTACTTCATTAGAAACACGATGCGTCCGTGAAGTGGTGAGAATCAAATTATTTTCTATTGTGTTTACTTTGCGACGATGGACTTTGCGACGATGGACTTTGCGACGACCGATACAGCAACAAGTAATTTGAAATAATACCTTCAGTAACAATGCCTTCATGAAGTAATTATGGAATTAACCGTACCATCATGCGAAAAAGGCATACCAATAAACTGAAAAGCAGCGTCAACATCATCATCATTGCAGCCGAAAGAGGTCATCACGAAGTCCTATGGAAAGGAGCATGGATAGATAATTATAATAGTTGCCAATTATCTTTACGATGGTACATATCTGTCCCTCAGAAAATGAGGAGATGGAATATTTGTCACCAGAACCACCATAATGGGTACAATGTAACACGTGTAGGGATACAGAGATGATTCATCTACGGGGCAAAGGCCCCGAGCTGCTTCTGAGAATTTATTAATAAATTAACAGTGCATGTTACCTAGGAACTGATTATCCTCACACTGCAATCTCACATGTGGCGTGCTACGTGTTAGATTAGGTATTCATCAATTCATACATCTTAAACTATTCGTTTCTTAAAACAATATTTTATAACGTATTTTTTTATCGAAATAAAACAGTGTAGGTATTATAATATAGTACCGAATGTAACTAAATGAATAATAATAAAGCTTTGGAAAATCAGGATTAATAAATACTACGGATTAATTTAGAATTTCGTTAGAAAAACAGAGCAATGACTTTATCTTACCAATTTTATATAATTATCCCTTTCATCTGGGTGTGTTCTGAAAGATTTCAGTTGAACGCGTCTGATTTTAAAATAACGGAGTAATTTTTTTTTTTCTTTGAAACCTATTTTGGATTGATTTTTAGGAAAAATTGTTGTAATAATTATTAATAAAAAAGAAAAAGAAATGTTTTCTTTAATGTTGTACGCCGCACACCAGCACAATGAATAACATAATGCCCCGGGGTATTAACTTTGCTTTCACTTCTTTCCTTTGAGAAATGTAATGTGAAATTGAATAAGTTAGTTAATGGAAGTTCCTTTTTATAAAACCGAATTATATATAACTATACAATAAAGCTAGTTCATTTTAGTGAACTTATAACCAGTCAGCGTAGCGTCGAATATCGCAATGTACAATGTAAACCGATCAATTCTCACTGGCTTCGACATTACTCTAATTTGGGATAGGCCCTCCCTATATAGAATCACTAAAATCTGTACGGCGCGGTGACAATCAGTGCTAAAAACGTTGTTATTAGAGCATGTAGCTCATACTATCCCCTTGTAGATCCGAATTTCATACCTTGAATTTGGAATATAATCGTCTTTGTAACGGATACACCCACCACAGACAAACAGTATATGTAGTTACCTACTCCGATTTAGTTTCTGCTGATGTTAGAGTACTGAGATGATAAATGATGACCAGTCAAGGCCCATGTTCATTGACAATATAACGGATGTTTAAGACAAAATCATCGTTTCGTCAAATAAGTATTAAATCAAGTCTGCAGGCGACTAAATTACCTTTTATTACCTATATCTTAGTATAATGTATTTTATAACAAAAACTTTTCAATGTGTTTCGTAACTTGGAAACTAAGAACTTAACCTGTGATTTTCAGATGCACCCTGGGCATTCAGCCATGATACCACTATTGCTGACTGGCTAATCTTTCATTTACAGCATGAGCGTTGTGATAACTCGTGCAGATTCTACGGAAGAATACTAAGTATTCCTATTTAACTACAAATTTGGAGACACTAATAAGACTTTTTGAATTTTGGTATATTTATGGTATCTAGTGAATAAATAAAATATTGCGATCCTCCGAACCATTTCCATTTTGACATTGAAATATATACCTGCCTACAGACCTTCCTTTATTTTTTATCTAAGTAACACCTGCTCATCCAAATCACAGGCTAACACCCTACGAGGTGAATTATATATAAATCTTATATCTACACAGTCTCTGTAGATTGATGTGCCTTCAGTCAGTAACAAAATTAGAAAAAAAAAAGCTTATAAATTAATAAGTTATATAATAAGTTTGTAATACTGACTTATAAATATTGCACTGAGTAATTTTATGTAATATTGCAATGTGAGTTATTATAAGAAATTTTAATCTAATTTAATTAATCTCAATTTAAAATGTAAACCACAATAAAAGGAAAGAGTATCCTCGGAGTTTCTTGCCCGTCTCTATCATAGAACACACACACACATACTTCGGAACCGTGCATCTATATTCTATATTATTAACGTTTCAAAAATGCATGCAAAGGTCCTTTTGAAATAAAAAATCTGTGACTTTGACTTTATCGACTCAAAAATAAGTTTAATAATTTGCTCAAAAAGTACATCACTAACAAGACTCGGTCCAAAAGTAAGGAATTATTTCGACGAGAAGACGACTGTTCTTATTTGACAAGGGGAATACCGGTAGTTGTCAAAATGTCTATAGTTTTATGTACAACTTTATTATTAGCGTCATCGTTTGAGGAAAACTTAGTGAACAGACTCATTAAATACTAAGCACGTGTCTCACGATAACATAACAGGACAGACGGCATATTGGCGCTGTTGGCAAGTTATTGGCTTTTAGGCGCTACTGGTCACGGATTTGATTTCCGCTCGGAACAAATATTTGTATGATCAAAAGATAGAGGTAGCCTTTGGAGTTGTGTGTGTGCATGTCGGATTAGGATAGTAAGGATAAATTCTAATTATTAAGAAATAATTTGCGGACAGTAGAATACATAGATTAATTAAATCAATTATACAATAATACAGTAGATATTGTACTACTTACGTTTGAATGTATAATGGGCATTTATGTTAGGGTAACTTCACACCATACAAACACCATAATAAAAAACACACAAATTCAACGAAACAAAATAATTTATTACATCAAAATAAATACTTAATCCCTAAAATAATTTAAATAAACTTAATTGGTATAATATCTAGGAACTTTTCTAATTCTTGCTTTCTTGATAGATTTCGTGCCCTGTACCGATGATACCAATGGCACCAAGTCCGTGTTTCTGAAAAAAAAAAAAAATAACAATAATCAGGCAACGAACCTCAAAGGAGGATAACAGAAATGTTAGCCAGCGGCTTCGATGTGAAAATAATGAGTACGGTGCTACAAAAGTAACATAAAATAGCATCATCCCGGTTTTTTCTGGAAGGGTTAGGCAGAGATGTACTTGTACATACATATGTACACACATTTCGCCGATTCCGCTATTAAGTCACACAGACTAGGGGGCAAACCTCTTGCCAACTACCGGGCACAGTGCCAAACTCCGTGTTGCTACTGAGAATTTCCATACAGAAAAACCTAGTAACACTGCACGACATGGGTATCGAACCGAAAACCTCACACTCAGCAGTCACGCTTGGCTACTACCAGACCAATGTAGGAGTTTCCAAAAATATGAATAAAAAAAGTATAACCTGATACTCACAATGACTTTGCCGCCTTTCTTAAGAGCGCCGCCGATGCCCTTAGGGTCCGCGCTGGCTCCACCAGTCATCAGGGCCAGGACAGCCATCACCAACACCAACAGACCGAACAGTTTCATGATGATATCGAAAGTACTTGTTGACTAGTCGGAGGCGGAGTTCAAATGATGACTGCTCTCTGTTACTTCGCAGTTTTATACGCAAATGTGATATGGGAGCAGTAGCTTCTCAAGTATCTTCCTTATGTATAAGTTATGGGGTTATTTATACTTTGTCATTGTAGTACAAAATTCCCAGAAATCTAAATGGACGGCGCGGAGTTATGATTATTTATGTATGGAATATTTTTTTAATAACTTCATAATTATACAATTATTAGATCCAACAATTAACATAAAATAAGATAAATATGTTTTAATTGGAATTTGAATTCTCAAATACTGTAATTGTTTTTTACGTGATATATTTAAAAATTGTAACAACATTCGCGTACCCAATCAGAGAAGATACAAATACCTCGGAACCTAACTTTCTTTGGAGAAAGAAGAATCTTAATCCATATCCATAATAAATAGTGTGTATAGTCTGGCATCCTACAACATGATTTTCAAGCTGAGAAGAGGCCCAGTGAGACAATAATGTGAAGGATTTAGTCTAAAACTAGCTGTTGCCCGCAAGTTAGTCTGTGTGTTACATTTTCTGAGCAACATTTCCAATTTTTTTTTTCCCTTAAAAAACTTATTCGGACTATTACAAACATATTCCAAAAATAACAATAAGAAGCCAAATCAGTCCCGCCGTTCTCAAAATCTCAAGTACAACGCTTACCAAGGAACAGCGTTTAATTTTTATTTAAGTACCGATACCTATGGATAGATCGGCGATGTTTTTCGTTACCATATATTATAGGACCACCATCGTTTCCCACGTCCCGCAAGTTATTCGATCGACCGATTCGAAATAACGAACAATGGTTATTCCAATGCCCTTGCCAATCGTGGTTGATATGTCATCTTTTCCAAGGGCATAACTAACTTAATGCCATACTAACGTTATGCTACTTTTATGCTTTTTATCGAAACATTAATGAACTCTTGATTCCGGTAATTTTAGGTATTATTGTCTCCTCGTTTACTAAAAGACGTCATTATATTCTTAGGTATACTAAGACAAAAAATTAAATTGTTTTATTCTGGAAAATCGCAATGAATTCATGGAATTGGACGGAAAATTTAACCACACGCGCACACAACATTAAATGATTGCGGTGAGTAGGCGCTTACTAAGCCCCATTTAAAATAATACCGGAAAATAAGTACGGCAAAGACGTCGGCAATATTCCCAATTTCCCATCACGATTATGGCAACGTATGAGGAGTTCTATCGAGAGATAGGCAAAGGTCCATGGGGTTTAATCGCTGAAAGATAGTAAATGGAGTTGGACATGAAATTTGGCATTTTTAAACTTTCTATAAAATGTCCTTAGCTAAAATGTAACATTATTCTTAAATTCAATATAAGTTTGTGTACACGGTGAGATCTTAGTGGTCATACAAATTTTACTGTCGGATGCAGCCTTTGTACTACACACTCGACACCTATTCATCGAAAATGTTTCATGACAATTCGTTAACCTTATTTTTACTACTGACTTAAATTCTAATCTTTATTTTTTTAAGCTTGTACTTTACTGAATAGGCACACGTACCGCTTTTGCCAACAAAACGTTACGCTAGTTATATAAGACAATAGATAACCATGAGCTTCGCTAATATGTTTTTGCGGAGATGAGGAATTTAAGAACGGAAAAAGGGAAATTATAGCACGATATTTAATGAAATTGCTATACTACTACTATACTGACCTCATTGATGTCCCTTAAAAAGATCAGATACACAATAGATACTCGTAACATGCGTTCATAGAAGATTCGATGCATTAATGTAGATGAAGGAAAAGTAGAATGTAGGGTGTACATATGTATGTATCATGAGGAATCGATAGACATCGTATGACATACGAAAATAATTAAATAAGTTAAAACAATAGTTAACCTCTATTACCTCTATAATATATATGTATTTTACTTTTCCGGTTCTCTATGTCATCTAAGTTAGTCAATGAGTAACACAAAAAACCCTGACGTACGTACATTACAGCTTCTTAGATATAAAATAGAAAAGAAATTTAGAACAACCATCATTTGAACTTTGCGCTTCTGCATTTCAACAACTGTTATTTATAAAACCATTATTTTATTATAAACCATCATGAAATTCTTCGGTTTTGTAGTTTTGATAATGGCATTCTTGGCCCTGATGATGGGTGGAGCCAGCGCAGAGCCTAAGGGCATCGGGAGCGCCATCAAAAAGGGCGGTAAAGTAATTGTAAGTACAAAATATTTTGATAAAATTGATCTCTCTTATGTGGGACTCAATAACAGCATCCGCAACATGTTGTACGTCAGTACACCTTGCCTTAACCTTTAGGGAATGCAGGCGTGTTGGTACTGCTAAAACAGATTTTGTAATTGTACGCCAAATTCTTCCTTAATTACAGAAAATACTGTTACAATTTTTAGTCCTTTGTCATTTTATTTTTGTAAGACTCAGGCAGCTGTTGTTTGATATCGAGGATCAATATAATATAAGGTCTGAAATATAGATTGCCTTAATTGATTTCATGTTCTTTTCAGAAACACGGTTTGGGCGTCATCGGCGTCGTCGGCACAGGACACGAGATCTACCAACATTCCCAAAACTAAACTAAATCAAAAGGATCCACATACCATGTTACCGTCACAGTATTATTATATGTACCTACCTTTTGAAATGCTATTAATGAAAAAACTGTACCTATTACTAATATGAATAAAATAAATAGACATTCTGTTACTAAATTGTTTTCTTCACACCTTACCATAGCGGTGCCAGAAAAGACAACAAAGACCCATTGTTTATCGTCGAAAGAAGAAATAACTACACCAAAATCAGTTTTTAAAAAAATATCGGAGAGGAGACTCGGTATACATATCTATTTGTTCGACTGTACAGTAAATATCTCGATTATCAAGTCACCAATAGATAAGAGACTCATAACATAACATAAACACAGGGAGAGATGTACTATTATACACCCACATTTCGCCGGTGCTGTTATTGAGTCCCGTGTAGTAAGGGGCGAACATTTTGCCATCTACCGAGCACAACTCCTGATTCCGTGGCGCTATTGAAAGTTTCCATACAGAAAAACCCAATAACACTTTGCCCGATCTGGGAATCGAACCCAAAACCTCACACTGAGCGACCGCTCAGTCCGCGAAGCACGCGACCGCGCTTGTGACCTCTATACAAATAAAGCAGCGCCATGGACTCAATTGGTAATATTACCTATACTTGTTTGTAAACCGAGTACAATGCTTAAGTATGAGAGCTTTGAAAGAAGAAACCCTTTCAAAAGTTTGACAGAAGGATGTGTGAATATCGATTGTATGACAAAACTGTGAAAATCATTACAGTCCGAATATAGGTATTTCTTTATACGATTTTTTTATGAAACTCAATGGTTAATTAAGCATTAGCCACTGCACGAGGTTCTACTATACGAGTAGGTACGTTGACGTTTCCTTTGACAGAAGTAGCAAAGGCACTGTACAAACTTGTACAGGGTATACATAGGCGATAACTACTAACTCGAAGTACTTATCAAATAAGAATATAATGTTATATATACGATATTACGGAGTAACTTTGTCATTGTGACCAAATAACCTCCCGGAGCTCGTCATCATAATGAACGCGACTCCATTCCAGGGGAGATGGTTCCAGCTGTTGCTCAGATTCAACCGCAGATTTAACACAGACAGCAAGTAGTATGGGGGAACGAGGTATTGTGTTCTTCGATTGAAAAGGGAGGATCCTCCAACCAGACAAGGTGGTCAGCCTGGCGTGCCGAAGCCCAACGGTAGATGTCGGAAATTCGTATATCTGTTAGAATCGTTGTAAACTCTCTAGTACGATTCAGGGTTTGTCGTTGTAGCTTCACTCCGATACATGGCGCTTTACTTTTTACCATGTTGCGAGAAGTTGACGCTACAGTGTATAATATGCTAAATAATAAACTATCGTGGACCTGAAAGTTATCATGGCATAAAGATGGATAAGTAATAATCCTAATCATCATCTCCCCCATTATCGGGCACGACGAGGTTTATTACAATAAATCGGTTATTATAAGTATTTAAGCTTTTCATGAAGTAAGATAGTCAGACATTGTGTCCTGATCGTATGAGTACATACGTACCTCTTAGTCTGGTGACCTATACACAGTACAGTTGTAATGAAAGACAAAGACGTTTAATCTAATCTCGGTCTATCAGTGTGAACTTTGTTTCGCTCGAAGATGCTTCAGTAGGTATCAAAGAATTCGATTATTTGAACCTGTGATAGAAATCACCAAGCAATACCATTAACCCGTCAAGCGAAGCAAAGTAGACACAATAGAAAATGTATTGTTTGCTAGCGTCAGCGAGCGATTACAGATTAAGGAATTCAACAAGAAAACTTATTAAACAAGAAAAACCAAAATCACGTACAAATTTACCTATACAAATTATATTTTTATTTAAATAATATATATAAAAATATAGCACATTATTAAATCAGTAATAAAGATAATATATTATTTGGTCTAAATATATGTATATTAAATTTAAAAAAAAATGTTTAAATATAAAAAAAAATTGAAACCAATCATTATCGGGAACAGGTTCCAAGCTATTCGCGGTTAGGGCTCTGAGTAGAGGAAGAAGTAGGTACTACTGATCCCACATGTCGACAACCTCGTGTGTCAAGATATTTAATTGTTTTATCTTTCTCGGCTTTCACTAGATTCTCCTAATGAATGAAATCTGGACTGCGACTATTTATATGCTTCCAATTCAATTTCTTTATGCTGCTTAATGATTAACTTTTAAAACTAAACCCAAAGATAATTGTTCAATTGCTTAGCATATATAGCAATCGAAACTTGCTCATTAAGCAAGGCAAGGAAACACCTCACCCTTCACTAAGGAGACAATTATCATAGAAAAACATAGAATCAAAGAGTACCTATCCATGATATTTCTCCTCCATAGGACCAACCAAATTTTGGAATTATGCACCTAGATTTTCGAAATTATACCTGTGAATTGTCTGCAAAGGCCCAGTTGAAATAAAATACGTTTATTTTATTTTTTTAAACATAACAGATTTAATAAATAAATAAATAATTTATCTAATTTCAGGAACTTTGTTAATTTAATTCTTGCTTTCTTGATAGATTTCGTGTCCCGTCCCGATGACCCCGATGGCACTAAGTCCGTGTTTCTGAAAAATATAAAGAATAATTGTTAATAATCATAATATTAGTAGGTTTAAGGTTCCGCGAATTAGCTTATTATTATAAGTATATACATATATTTTTTTAATAAAAGTTTAATTAAATTTGGGCTTCATAAACAAAGGGTCCGCTGGCCCTGACTTTACATAAACTCGAAGCCAGACCATTTTCTTTTAAAACTCAAGTATCAGAAAATCTTACACACACGACTATAAGGGCTCTATTTGAATATTAGTAAAGAAAATAAATCCTGATACTCACAATGACTTTGCCGCCTTTCTTAAGAGCGCCTCCGATGCCCTTAGGGTTCGCGCTGGCTCCACTAGTCATCAGGGCCAGCACAGCCATCACCAACACCAACAGACCGAACAGTTTCATGATGATATCGAAAGTACTTGTTCGCTAGTCGAAGACGGACTTCAAATGATGACTGCTCTGTCTCACTTGACACTTTTATACGCAAATCATCATATAGGAGCAATCGCTCCTCGCATATCTTCCTTATACCGAAGGGTTTTTTGCTTTGTGTTTATGCTTTGTCATCGTTTCACTACATTCCTGGTGCTAAATGTACACCGCGGAATGGTAAAGCACAAAGCGAATGTTTGCAGTGTCTGCGCACTTACCTTCTTTGTAGAACATGCACAGAATATTTTGATGAAATTAAAAAACCCAAACTCCAGCCTACTGTGTAAGTTCAGCGATAGGCTTTAAAAGGTTTAAAAGGAATATCTGCCTAAAGAAATCAGAATACGACCATAAATAGGCCTTTTCTTAAAGGACACCGGTAGTAATATATGGCCTAATTGGATTATATATTAAACTTGGATGAGTGCGTGCACCTACGGTACGGGTTAAACTCTGGGATAGGTAAAGCAGTTATTTTTAATAAAAATATGTCAATTCGTCATCGCAGCGTCACTTCAGGTCAACGGCATGGCAACCGCGCTTAACACGCAAACCGCGTCATCTGACGACGGGGTTTAAGGATATTAGATAAATTTTACACTTCCTACTAACACAAATAAAACAGAAATATACAATATGCGCAAGCAAGTCATGACGGTAGATAGCAGGTTTAATAACCCTAAGAACTAAGTATATCTAGCGACTAGCGATTTTTATGGAACTCTCAAGATAATGACTCTGGCATGAAATTCTCCTATCTATTATGCATATAATCCCCATACCTATCGATTAATTTAAATTTTCCAATAATAAAAAAGTCCCCTAATAGTTGCAATTACAACAGCTGAACGTATAATCCTGGATTCGATTCTAATTCGGCGCCACATGGGAAATTCTCAGTAACAGCGCAGAGTTTGAAATTGTGCCCATTAGATAACAACAGACTCGCACCTTACTTAATAGAATTTAATAATCTGTAAAATGTGATTACGTGAATGTACAAAAGTAAACCCCATCTCACTTCATCTAACCTTTCGAGATACAAAGTCCTGTTCCCCAAACATGAATATTTCAATCCTTACGTAACGATATTATATCGTTATATTTTTCTTAGTAAACATATTTTTGCAGATGCCATTAAGCATTCCTTCAACAAAAAGTAATAATACAATTTTCATACGCAAACAATATTATTGTAATTCATCTTTTTTTTTTAATAGGATCATCTGAACTGTTTTTAAGCCATAGGTATTAAGTTTTTAACAACACCATTATAATCGGTACACACTTACAAACAAACATAAATAAGATTTTGTTTGTGTAAACCCTTTTTTGATATAAAAAGTGCGTTTTGATTTGATGATGTAAACAAAATTCAACCTAATGATAAAATTGGGAACCGTTGTACGATGCAAAAGCTTCATTGAAAACTCGAAAGGTTGACTTCTATTGTCTTTAATTTCTGTGCTTTTCCGTCTCTCTATTCGAACCAAGTTAATCCCAATGAGTAATACAAAAAACCCAGCATAAAACAGTCCAGCTTAGCGAATATAAAGGGATTAGGAATACAGAACAAGCATCATTCAAAGGTTGCGCTTCTGTAGATTTATACATACAAAACATTCTTTTTACATCATGAAATTCTTCGGTCTTCTTTTCTTGGTGATGGCAATCCTGGCCCTGATGTATGGTGGAGCCAGCGCGAGTCCTAAGGGCATCGGTGGCGCCATCAAAAAAGGAGGAAAAGTAATTGTGAGTATACATTTTGCTGTTTTTAATAGTAGATACTGTTCGTAATTTTGCCCATACATATGACCAAGGTGTTGGCGTGGCAAGGTGTTAATAATACACTTAGATATATGTACAAAAGTATTCGGACTTCGTTCAATTGCCTGTGTTAGTATTTTTTTATAATCACTGATATTTAATGACAGAAAAGTTATAGATGGCCTCATCAAACTCCAGGAACGATTAATTTATTTTTTAAATTCGGGTCCTGTTTCGTAAATGTAAACAAGTTTAGTGCGATTCATTAAACAGGTGGCACCTCAGGGTCACAACAAAATTTGATTTAAAAAAAAAATACCATACTTTATTTCATGTTCTTTCCAGAAACACGGTCTGACCGTCATCGGCGTCGCCGGTGCAGGACACGAGGTCTACCAACAATCCCAAAACTAAACGAAACCAAAAGGATCCACATCCCATGTTACCGTCACAGTATTGTGTTAAATGTACATACCAAACTCTTTAAATTCAATTAAACATGCATAATTATTGAAATAAAATGTAACCTATACCTACAAACTGTTTTTTTACCTTCATCACAGAAAAGATAATTATTACATACATGCTACATCTTACCTTTATCTAGAATCGATAGTATTAAATTAATAAGCTATTTCTCTTTGTAGGATACAATACAGTTGAAATAAAAAAATAGTTTTGAAACTTATAGAAAGTGCAGAACATCACGCGCTACAGATCACTGCTACGATACTACGTAGCAAGCAGTTGGAGGGTGGGTAGGGTAATTAGAAACATTGGAACCAAAGCAGTGTTGCCAACCCTGTCGCACAGTAAAACTGCATAAAACTGTAGAAAACTGTAAATGTAAAATAAATAAATCTATAGATCCCTAGTTTTTGTTTATCTCGTTTTTTAAGTTACAAGTAAGAATGTACAAACTTGCAAAATTAATCGATTTTACAACATAAATCATACTTTACAATTGAAGAAAAAATTTCAACGAGATAAGTTAACTATATGTGTTATGAAAATGAAATTTTCCGGCAAAATAAAACCCATCTATTGAATTTAATTAAGTACTTCTGAGAGTTATGAACAAGAATTTGACTGCGGATGGACCATATGACTGACAGCATGACATTAACTGATGGCATTGGAGCGCTCTAAGGAAAAAACTGTAGATTTGGGGTAAAAACTAAAAATTGTGATTATTTATAAAAAAAAGGTGAATCTACAGTTAAAACTGTAGGGTTGGTAACACTCAACCAAAGGCTTGGTACGTGACCACGCGGCATAACATTATCACTGAAAGTTGAGTGGGCCGGTAGTGTGGAACACTATTTAATCTTCCCAGGTCGGCGAACTACGTTGGTGCAGCTGATGTATGTGCGGAGCATCTAGCGGTGAAAGTATAATAACTTGGTAATATTTTATATTTTCCAGCCGTTCGGAGTTTAAACCATTTGATTATAAAGTCCGAGTGCTCGTCTCTTGTTTAAGAAATCGCAAAGCGTTCGGTCCACTCTACGCGGCTGGAGTATACTTTGGTCAAAGAATTTGTATTTCCATTCAGCGTGACAATGCCGTTAGCCTTCTTGGCACGTTGCCGGTTGACAGCGATGTGGACGAGTAATTTGACCCGTAGCGTACGGGGTATTTTCCTGTTTTTTTTAATTCTTGAGTTGTTTCGTTTTTATTGCATAGAAGAAATTAGATAATGTATGAGTTATCTACATCATTAGCAAAATGATCTCAATTGTGGCCCGCGTCTAAGTATTTACTTGTACTTTAATCATTAATATCAGATCAATCTACGTCAAGTTCTGAATACTGAAAAACCAGATAAAATGTAGGTACCTATATCCTTTATTTGGAATATATGCTAGAATCTTGGAAACCATACCGTGTAGCATACCTGCAGTCAGTGTTTTGCAATAAGAATACTGACCTTCTTTATTGGTGAGTTGTGCCGACTGTTCGCTCCCAATAACTACCGACGAAACAAAAACTGTTGCAAGTCGGTGCCCCACATTACCTGACCCCCGTAGACATTACCTATATGATAAATTCTAGGGGGTCATAATGTAGGGCACCGACTGTACAAGATCTCCGATACCGCGAACTCTCAGCGCACTCAATTCTCTTCTAGATGCTAAATGTGATTGTGAAGTGTTGGCAAAAGAGATGATCTTTTTGGAATTCATAAAGTATCATGTGTAGTAGGAATCTTTTTTCTCGCAGACAGAGACACCACTGACTGGTTTTTCATTGTATTTTTTATAGTAATTTGTTCTACTATTAAGTAAATAAAATAAATAATCCTTTGTTTAATATGACCTCAAAAATAGCAGCTGATAATTTTTTTGATTCTGGTTCAATATCACGGGCAATACATTTTTAGGCAGATTGGTTAGTACAATTCTCACGATATCGTTCCACACACACAAGACGTGAGGTGTTTGCCATGCATAAGTTACGTACTGCGTAATCAGGTTCCTTCTAATTGCATTCCATTTCAAGATGTTCTGTCGAGTCTTAGGTTACGTTCAGATGACAAGCGTTAGGCGCGCGTTTTCCTTATGCGCGTGTCATGTGAACGTAACCTTATTCGCGTCTTGAGACACAAGAGACGCAAACTATGTTAAAACATTTGCAAAGTTTTGTTAAAACAATCAATTTTTGCGTGAACACCAACCTCCTATCTCAAACAGGTTAGCTACAGAACCACTAGGGATCACCAGTTTATATCATGATGTCAACTAATCTGACAGGATTTTACCGTCCGTCGCTTTGTTGATGTTTTAAAGATATAATTATACTAGCTTACGCCCGCGAATTCGCCCGCGTGGATTATGAATCTGTGCATTTTTTCAAGATGAAAAGCATCTTCAATAAATAAACAAAAATTTAAAAAAATATTTTTTTATTTGTAGTTTCAGAGATTAGCGCGCTCAAACAATCAAAAAACAAACAATCTCTTCAGCTTTATAATATTATATAGTATAGATAGCTGTACCCTGTGGTGTTACCCACGGTAATCTTGTATTTTCGTGATAAAAGGTAGCCTATATCCAGGGTATAAGCTATCTCCATCCTAAATTTCAATCAAATCCGTTCAATTATTTTTGCGTGAAAGAGTAGCAAACATACATCCTGACAAATTTTCGTCCCATGTTGAATATTAGTTTTTATATTTATAAAAAAGGAAATTTTCAAAAAAAAAACTTTATAGGGCAAAAGGAATTGTCGGAAATAAAAAAATCTCATTATTGCAGCTATAAGACCTACACTCTAACAATTCTAGTATGACTGTCCCTCGATCCTATATCAACATGCACTTAAAATAGATATTGCAAAATTAATCCCCCTTAAATTAAACCCCCTTCGGGTTAAATACATTTTGAAAACTAAACACGTTTCCAGTAATAACGGATGCTTGTGAATGTAAGGAATATTTGTACCAAAGTTCAAGTCTGTAGGTCTGATGAATGGAAAGCAGGAGTATTTTCATCTATGACACCTCCGCAGTCCTCCTCCAGAAATTATTTGTGAAATAATCTGCATCATGGCCAACACTTATGAATATACGGATATAATATGATGCAAGCTTTCTCTCCACTAAAATCTGTCAATGGTTAGTATAGATAGATTGTAAATATACAAAGGTAGGTAAGTACTTAAAAAAAAATTATACACCCAACGGAGAGCGATTCGAATCTTCGACTGCCAAGATATTTGACTCCTTGGCGCTGCGTAGAGATGTGGCCTCGCTATGCATCTTTTATCGCCTATACTATGGGGAGTGCTCCGAGGAATTGTTCGGACTGATCCCTGCCGCCTCTTTCCGCCATCGTTCTACGCGACAGCAGTTCCATCACCATCATTTAGATGGTTGGCAGTCCACAACTGTGCGTTCCTCTAGAAACTTTCTGCATTCGCACAACAAAACTGTGGAATGAACTGTCGCCTGCGGTATTTCCGGACCAATACGACCTTCAAACCTTCAAGAAAAGAGCGTACTCCTTTTTTAAAGGCCGGCAACGCACTTGTGACTCCTCCGGTGTTGCGGATCTCCATGGGCGACATTAACCGCTTACCATCAGGCGATCCGTCTGTTCGTTTGCCGCCTAAGCGATAAAAAAAAACTCCCCTAATTTAACTTGTTTGGTCAAAAACGCAAAAACATTCTTTTTTCTTACCAAAAAATATAGATGTAATTTTTATATCCCTAACTTGAGAAATGATTGATTCCCCATACAAACTTTCATTCCCTATTTCACCCCTTCAAGTTTTATTTTCGCGACAAACAGTAGTCTATGTCCTCATCCAAGGTATATCCTCTATCTCTATAGGTACCAAAATGGGTTCAGCGGTTTAGGCGTGAAAACATAACAGACAGAGTTACTTTCGCGTTTTGTACGATACTTGAATAATTATCCGGATTTCATATACCATTATTATCGGAGGCCATGACTGGAAGCATCAGATCGAGTACACTTCAAAATACCGCAAGTCAAACAAAAGCCAAATTAGCTTGAGCAAAAAAAATAGAGATTGAACAAATCATGTATTCTATACCTAAAGAACACATTAAATAATAGATCACGAAAACGGGGTTCTCTAAGTAAAAAAGGGTTTATATAAAATAACTAAAACAGTAACATTTAAGTAACAAAACATTATTTATTTAAGACAAACATAATACTGATAAAGTAGTAAAATAAATTCTTATAATTCTACTATTGTTTTGATTGTTGATATACTTCGTGGCCGGTTCCCGCAATACCGATCGCGGTGAGACCGTGTTTCTGAAAGGAAAAAAAATACATTATCTAATGTTCCCACATATAAAAAAAATATAGTTTCTAACATATTAGCGTTTTGGTTTCATACTGTGAGTTTATATTGTTACTGAATAAATAAATAAATAAATAGTTAAAAAAAAGAATATTAATTGGTTGTAGCTAGTAAGAGATCTGTCTCATCGGTTAACCCAGGACTCTATAAGTGGACCCAATATTTAATTTGAAATATTTAAATATTTTGTGGATTTTGATTACCTCATTTCAGATTCCAAAAGGCAATAAAATAACAAAGCTTCTATTACATGAATTTAAAAATTACATATAAGTAGAATATCTATGTTTACAAAAGAAACAAGTGCCTACAACATATGGAAATTATGCTATTTAAAATAATTAGAGCTCATTCGATAAAATATAAATACTCACAATTACTTTGCCTCCTTTCTTAAGAGCGCCGCCGATGCCCTTAGGGCTCGCGCTGGCTCCACCAGTCATCAGGGCCAGGACAGCCATCACCAGGACTATAAAACCGAACAGCTTCATGGTGATAATTATTTGTGATGACTTTGAACCTCCAACGATGGAACAATATTGTTTTGTTTGGTGTCACTACGCATTTATATATGTTTATTGACAAGGAAAATGTCTTGGTCTAATGCATAAAATCACTTGAGTTGTCGGTTTTTTGTCTTAGTCATGTATTATTTTACTACGTAGATTAATAATTTCTTCTAATAAAATAGCATTGCTGTGCAAGACAGTGTTCTATTTTCCTAGTTTGCGTAATTCCCAACTTTGCACAAGCAAGTCATCTTGCAAGTCATTTCATCTTTGGGATTAGTACTACAGTCCTACGTGTCGCCGTCGTAACCATGTTTATGTAAACGTTTTCAGAATACGGGGGTACGGACATCTAGTGACTTTACCCGAACAGATCCTAACTTAACTGCCGCATTCGGCAAATACGTTTTTTTTTTTATTGATTATGGAATTATCTTTAGGAATTGAACTGTGTCATTGTGGTCTAATGGTCTCAAGCGCGGCTGCTGAAAATAAGGTCCTGTATATGATCCTGAGTCCTGTATATATATGTCAAGCTGTGTTATTGGTTTTTCTGGAAGACGTGGGACTGCAAAATGTGGGTGTATAAAGTACCTACATTATATAATTTCGTAACTCTTAGACGGATACAGGCTTAATGCTTTGTTATATTAAATTACGAATTGAGTAAAATCTCAAGTAGTTACAAGAAAGTTTAGATTGCACCGATTTCTAAGTCGAAAAGCTTTTGAATTGGTACTAATCCGGTAAGCTAACTTCCTGATTGAGGTATCTACTGTATTCGATCACCACCTGTTTACCTTCAAAATAAAAATAAAAGGTGGATTAGAATTAACGGCTCAACCCTTTCAGGGAGGAGCCTGGATCAACTAAAGGAAAAACCAAATGAATCAGTTAATTGGATTTTTGCTCGTCTACGTTGATTTATTTCATAGAAAACACAGAAAAGTTTTTAACAATGCAATTACAGCATAATATTTGCATTTGAAAAAAAATATACAGAATGCTCACGTAGAGTTGTGCTAAGGAAACCTTTACTTACTTCAAGATATTTTTTATGTTCCTAAGGATTTTTTTGAACTATCCAATTTAAGTTCGTCATATGACGCTAAATAGACACAACGGATACTTAATCAATTGTTTCTCGCCGCCGGACGCCACCTTATAAAATTGTATATCTATACATACATGACCATATTGTAATGTATTTTATCCTAATACCAATTATTACTTACAGTACCTGCCAAGATTAATATAAGTAATCTTGGTGTCCTCCCAGTAGCCCAGTAGTATCTTGTTTACTCCTATGAATAGGCTTTTCAGTTCTCTTGCCTTCGGATATACCTAAAGGTCGAACCTTACCTGAAACATTCATCGCGATAGAACAATAATTTTCCCAAGCGTTTCAGTATTCATCCAGACCACGCAACCAGCGAATCCAGGAGGCCAGAAGCGGATCTAAGTATATCATGTGGAATAATGATGACATGATGACCCCCTAAGCTAAAGGTTAAATCTGCAACTGTGAGTAGCCCATTTTATGAAACTACGAGTTCAAGCTCATCTAAGGACATAATGACAATGCTTAATTAGCTAATTAAGGAATACTTAAGTAAATACTTATGCAACGTTGAACATTTTCTAGCCCTTAGTATTCTTTCAACGATGTTATTTATTTTCTTTTCCTCTAATTTTGAAAATCATGATAATAATATTCATCAAGTTCTGTATAATGTGCATATTAAAAAAAGTTTGGTGAGCCGAAATGCTAAAAGAACTTGTTATAAGCTTACCATTTTTTCACATCTAATAACAGCACACCATATCCCGCATTTAACACGAGCTTAACTTTAAGGAAAACGGCTTATGGGTTTTCTCAGTGCGCAGGATTCGTCGTCAAGGTTACTCATCCACACGCTTTAAGATATATAAAACGAGTGGGATGCCAAAGAGACATCATTCATCTATTTCCATTGAGTGAAGAACCTCAAAATATCAATCAAAATGAAACTGTTCGGTTTGGTAGTGTTGGTTCTGGCGGTGTTCGCCATGATGCTGGGCGGCGCTAGCGCTAGCCCCAAGGGCGTTGGTGGTGCTCTCAAGAAGGGAGCCAAAGTTATTGTAAGTATTTGATATTATCTACCTACTTTAATCGTTCTGTGTGATTTAAATTACGCAGCAAATAATATATTTATTAATTTAGCTTTGGTTCATATGGAATATAAGTTAATCGTGTAACTTCTATTACTTTTTTCTATGTAGGTAAATGCTTTATTAATATATATAACTACCCATTTGAAAAATGCTGTTATGTTCTAATATCATAACTGTACAAAATTTATTAGAAATTTATTCACTAAAATATTTTCTACCTATGGAAACATCTCATCACAACATCACTCTGCCAGCAGATCTACATGGTATATATATTTTTTTTGTTACAGAAAGGAGGAGTTGGAGCGATCACCGCCATTGGCACCGGCCACGAAGTTTATGAACACGTTAAGAACCGGGGTTAACTAATTAATTAATTTTTATTATTCAAATCAGTATTCTTAATTATGTTGTACAAAGAACCAAATGTTAGGCCGTTATTAAAATCTTTTCAAATCTATATTTACTTTTATTTTATTTTATGTAGTAGGTATTTATTTCGTTGAGAAATGTTCAGGTAAGTATCACTTATACGATAATGATAGACAGGTACCTATATATTAGGGTGTCCCATAAATTTCAAGTGCGATTTTTTTTTACGCATACCTTCTAAAAACTTTCGTAATAACCCAATATAGTCTAAAAACAAAAGATTAGTCCATTTTATGAACGATAACCCGTGCCGACTTGCGATTTAAACTCGCCCATACAAATTGCGCGGGTACTGCACTGCGACCTGTAACTACGTGTTTTATTTGTCATTTCATACGTGATTTTTTAGAATATCAGTACGCTGTTATTTCTTGCATAAAGATGTCAGTTGAATTACGGAGTGATAAACAAAGTATTTTTCTTACCGGACTTCCAAAACCATTTAATAAATGGTGTAAAATTACCATCTAATCGACAAGTTCTCGCTGTCTTGTTTGACAATATTCGTGAAGTCAAACGACTTTTAGTGAAAGTGCTAATCTTGTGATTAGAAGTGCATTATATTTTGGAAAAACATAAGAATTCCTACAAAAACCACGTTTGGAGAGAGCTGCAAAAAATTGTAAAAGAACTCAGAAAATAATTGTGAAAGACACCTTGATAACTTATTTGATATTGCACATACTGATGCCTTTGAAAGAATGAAAATAGAGGAAGACAAAGTATTTTTGAAGAATCAGAGAGAGCCAGGTCGACCGGGATGCTTACCTGATGTACACAAAAACTTGGCGAACAAAGACAAAAGAGCTAGACTAAGACGATTAGAGGAAAAGGAAAGAAAACTAAGACAAAAAGAGTTACTGGCTCTTGCATGGACTTATACTACACATAACTTGGAATATCCACATGATTCAGACGAAGTCAGCTTGCCAGCGGAAAGAATCTGATAACACCTAAACTCGTCGTAGCTTTAGATCGATGCCAGCTAAGCATATGAGACTCCGTTTACATTCTTCATGCGCTCGTAGAAGCGCTTGGTCTGAACATCGATTACATCTCCATTAACAAATCCTCGATTCAGCAAATTCGCCAATTCGCTAAAACCATCTCAACTGCCCTCTATAACTGGAATGTTAATGACAAGGTACAAATAATGTGTTGCGACACAACATCTTCGAATATTGGACGTTTCAATGGAGCTTGTGCTCTTTTGGGGCAGACTTTAGAAAGAGAATTGTTACTTTTCGCTAGTCGTCATCATGTTTATGAGTTGGTTCATAAAACTGTAACAAGATGAAGGAAATTACTTGCACTCCAGATATTCCGATCTTTAAAAAGTTCAGATACAATTGGAAAAACATCGATTCAAATTACATTGAAAAATGCCTTGATTTCGTAAAATACCATGTTGCTGAGACAAACATTACATCTTTGTTAATGTTTTTTATAGCACAACTGAACAAAGCTTTAATAAGAGACGATTATCACGAATCGGTCGAACTATGCGTAGTGTTTTTGAGGGGGAAGTTCAGATAGAAAAGAAGAAAAATAAAAATCTCGACTAAAGATCGACGACATTTTTCTTCAGGAATATGTGCCTTAGGAAGATTATGCTGCTTTTCTGGAAACTAAAAGAAGAATAACTCGTTTGAAGATTTTAAATGACACTGCTGAAAGAACTGTCAAATTAATGCAAGATTTTACGGACTTATCACGGCTAAAGAAGAGCAAACATAATTCCTGTTGCGTTGTATCCAGGAACATAGAAATTTTTATCCAGACTGTAAAAAACATACCCTAAAGAGAAATTACCCTGGCTGATTGTTGTTATTTTATGTGTTTAAATAAAGATAAATATTTCTCTAATTTAATTTTGTCTTTTATTTACTTCATTTATTGCATTTTTATTAATTTTATAGCAGAACCAAATATTAACATTAAACATGAGATTTGATAAACTTTGTGGCTCGGTCGGCACGGGTTGCAATCATGCTAGAATGATAAAATTTCATATTTGAGTATGGTTTTGCATTTATAAAAGATATAGAGGGTATGCATTTCAAAATTCGAAAAAAAAATTTTTTTTGTCATATTTGGGACACCCTACTATATATCAATTAAGGTGTTATAACAGTAGGTTTTACAATATTTATCTCTACTAATGTGTTTGGTCCATATTAGTATCCGATTTCCTCAATCATAATCCTGTGACTATTATCATTTCATATGTTAAGCTCTATTAAAAACCTATAATTTAATATAAAAAAAAAATTGCTTAACATGTTCCACTGTTGGGTGCCGATGCCGCTCCGCTGTTCTCTTTTATTCCTTAAAGAAACGAACCCCAACAATTGGTTCTATTCCAGAGGCCCTAGTGTAAGGTTGTTTCGACAAATTCGATTTACTACATCGAACGCGTTCGGCGCTCCGATTGGCCCGCTTCGTGCTCTCCACCAATCGAAGCGCCGAACGCGTTCGATGTAGTAAATCGAGTTTGTCGTAAGAAACTTACACTAGGGCCTCTGTATCGTGCTTACGTTTACGAAAACAAATCCTCTAATTATCTAATCTAATTAAATAGTAATCTTAAAACATGCGATCAATTTATTTTTGTTTTGTGTAATTACTGGACTAATCCTGCGCAGCAGCATTGGCCTAAAAGATATTTATGTACCTATATAGCAGTGGACACTAATCCTAAATGTGATGATGATTGACGATGGAATTAAGTGGAAAAATTAAAATAAACGATAACTTGATGTTTAATAATTCTTTATTCATTTTATCTTGTTTCTACGAGTATGGCACAGATAGAAAATATAAAAGATCTAACTTCACTTTGCATGTTTTTTTGCTACTCAATGAAACTACTTATTTTTATATACCTACTTACAAAAGTGTGAGTAGGTAGTGGATACTTATAAAAATGAGTGCGCGCTGCAGCATATAAAATATATTTGCAAACCTTTGATTGCTCCTAAGTAGATACCATATAGGAAAATATACGTATTTCAGTAGTAAAATAATAGAGATGTACACAAAAGTTGCGAGTTCTTATCTCTGGTAGGTTTTCAATGTATGAAATAGATATCAGTACACCTACTGTTAATAAGTAGGTATGTAGAATTACTGTTAAGTATGCAGTTTCATTCCTTTAAGTTTTGAGAAATTAGATATTCCGAAAATCTTCATATATAATAAAATCAATGAGTCAGTGTATTGGCATTAAAATCATCCAACATCTCGAAATGAGAACATATATTCAATTATTAAGTTAATTGCCATGTTAATAAGTAACGAAGTCTAAAGGCGGCCTAATAGAATCAATGAAATGTTCTAGGCATGAACAATTCTGCCCTTTATACGGTGCGGTCGCAACTGTTTCAGGTATTTGGAATGTTGACTCATCAAATTTCACCCTCTCATAACGCTTACGATGAAGATTACTTGCAATATTGGGCTTGACGAAGTCGGTCGAGGTGTCGCTTATAAAATCGCAAAGACTCATGTTCGAATCTGACAAAGGTTTAGGGACTGAAGTCGTTTTTTCTGCAGACTTGATTCGTTTTCCAGTAGCTTTATCAGCACTGAACATTGAAGTAAAGGTTTCTGATTCTTGATCTTTTAAAACTTTGACCACACCTCCGCGTAGGATATTCAAAGTCATGCAGCAAGTGGGACACAGAGTATCCTTGATTTTATTATTATCTATATCATTTGGTTTCTTATTAACTGTTAAATAACGGTCAGCTTGAACTTCAATATCTTTTTTATTGTTCAGACGTGGTACTTTTTCGAACAGCGATTGACATGTGTTATTATAAGTGGTCAATTTACAAGAAACATGGGCCAGTTGATACTTTAACATGCGTAGTTCAATGGGCTCACTGCATTGGTTATTTGGTGACTCTGGCTTCCACATCATTGCCGGTGGCCAACTCGGTCCCACTATAAGTTGGATGGTGTAATGCCAGTACACGGAGTCATCTTTGTTTAGGTTATTTTATAATATCTATTTCATGTTGAGGCATGTTGTTACACAAAACAAAAAAGCTGTCAGTGTTCCTGTCAGCTATTTCTTTGATATCATCGATGTTGCCAAGCGCCTGTTATTTTTTAATAGTTCAAGCTATGAAGAGGTTTGCTTGCTAAGGTAAGTGCCTACATCAGTAGCACTACGCAAGGTAAACCTCTTATCCTAACAACCAATGCATAACTACATTTTAATGATACAGTTCAGCGGCATTCAATCAGAAGGCATCTACGAGGCGGGAAAATAATATGCACATACGTAAGTAAGAACTTACCTACCTAAATCAGTCGAATGCTTACTTACATACCTATTTAGGTATCTACATCCTTCCGTCTGCATTCATATTATTATACTTCCTAAAGGACATCCTTACCAATGGCTCTGCTTGAATTACAGATTTCTTCACTTCAAAAATTATACAAGGTGCCTAATAGCCTTAGGTGATAGTCACTACCATGCATTCATGGATGTTTCTTATAAAATATAATAGCTCCCATAGACAAGTTTCAATCTACAACCATTTAGCAGCTTTAGTCAATTCTACATTCTGCAGGCGTTTTTACGTGTTTCTATATTCTAGCGACTATAGGTACCTGCCAACAGTTAGTTATTATTCATCTGAGACCTTAGAAAATTCCCGAAACAGTAAATGTTTAAGAGGTTGTTAAAATGTTAACGCTATCGAATAATGGTATTTTGAATTGTCCAACATATTGACTGTGAACTGGCAACTGGTATTATCTCATTTTTCACAACATTACAGGATTAAGAAGAAACTATCGACCGTGTTGTGCATACAACGCGTTCGAGGCTAGTACAAATTGAATGAATTGGATTTTAGCGTCTAATTTTGACTGAAATAAAATATGCTTTTTGCAGCGCTGCCGGGTATGAAATAGTTTAGAATTATATAACCAAGTAAAATCTTCATAAAATCGAGATAGGACATCTTGCCAGTTCACAGTCGATATGCAACAACAGAGACAACAATAAATATGTAGGACTATATTCATCCTCCTTTGCATACCCACAGTTTCACAGATTATTAACACATTGTATCTACGACAGTCACTTTGGTATGTCATTGAAAGAGTAAACACTGATACTTTAAATTAATCCGGAGTAAAAATGAACTTAACCTTTATATAGCCAATCACACCACAATACAAGACCAGACATAATGTAGGGAAAGTAAAAATATCTATAAACAAGTATGAAAAGAAACCGTATAGGCACCAAATCTACACATAAAGTGACACCACAGAGGAATCCCAATGTTATTCTAACATCTAAGGTAGGTGCATAACCAACACGAGCAACTGTAGCTGGACCTTTATTTGCAATAGCATGTGAAAAGATCTCACGCACAGAAATTGGGCTTCCCACATATTTTTTATTTGTTTTTGAAACGGGCCAGAACGATGTATGTATTTAGTGAACGTTGCCCCATTGAAATCAGTACAAAGAATATTTCTATTTTCCTTGGCGGATACGCTCCTAATACGGTCATACGGTGCAGTGGGCAGAAAGCGCGTTACTTGCGTGATATTTTTTCACATGGCATAGCGAATTTAACCGCGCTGGAATGCAGTCTGTTTATGTACCTACTTATATACTTAGATACCTATGTTCTAAAGAACTGTGTGAATATTCTTAATAATATTTTATTTCAGCCATTCTGCGACTGCAGAGTCTGTACGTGCACGCAATGCCCAGACATTTTAGAGATGCTCGCCATCACTGTGACCGAAACTACGTGTCGTTTCGGTCCGTTGCCTCAAATTAAAGACGAGGATACGTGTCAATGCCCATCAATGGCACAATCTGCATCGACAAGCGCATTGTCTTACCCCAAAACAGACGACATCCTCCAGATATCTAAACATTAAAACTTTAAAACCACCATTTGGTAAAAAGAATTATACACGACAAAAGTAATAGCCAGTACTGCATGTTAGGCACCTACCAGAAGGACTTTTAAAGGTACCTATCCGCCTTACATATTTCACTTTTGATTGATGAGATCTTCACCTGCGCTATAAAGAGGCCGGAGGATATGTAGGCAGTAGACAAAGTAGACTAGAAATCAGGACATCACTGACATAATTTGTCATAATGAGCAGGTAAACACTGACGTTTCGACAAAAATATGAATATTATGAAATTTCCGTATCATGTAACAAAAATTTAGATACATAGCTAACAATGTAACGCGTTTTAATCTCTACAACCATGTCAAAATATCATTCAGACTGCAAAAAAACAGAAGTCGATCATAAACCGAAAAAACAGGTAAGTACTTACCCAAATGTGCAAATACCACACAATAACGCGTCAATACGCAAAAAGTAACTTGTATACTGAGTTCTTGTGTAGAATTTTAGCTGTCTGTAATCTGTGCCTGCAAACTTTTCCCTTAGAATCAGTGTGTTATTTCTAATCGAAGGTTCCTGCACCGAAACCTGAGGAAACCCAAGATACAAAAGATAATAGAACGAATCTCCTGGCCATGATAAACTCGGACAGAGCGTGTAGTTGCGAGGTGATGGCGCGCGCGGTGAGTAGCGACGTGCCTCGGTACCTCGGCTTGTCGGACCGCCGCGCTTCTATGGACGTCGAGCTCGAACGAGAACTCTCCGCCCACCTTGATGGCAATAATCCCAAGATCCCCCAAAAAACCGACCCCAAAAAACCACCGGACAAATAAACACTACACATACCATTTAGTTCTTTTATTATGAAAAACACTGTACAAATAATACACAAATCCCGATAGAAACTGTAATGCGACAAAAAATACTACCTTTCTTTCACGATAGCGTATTTTGGATACGATTTATCAAAACAGCAAAAAATAACAAAATTAAGGTTAAACTGTTTATATTTTTATTTGTTGTACTATTTTTATCATCCATTTCTTATAGTTTGTACAAGTATTCAAACAGTGATTAAGCATAATATAGCCACAAAATAAACTCTTTATAATATTTGAAATTAAAGTATTTACAATAAAATCATTCTTCGATATTACTTGCCGTATCTTTGTTACTTTCTTCAAGTTGTTGCGCCTTTTTGAATTTTTCACACAAATAATTCCAATACTTACTACGAATTTTGTCATATTTGCCGGCCAATGCTTGACAAAGTTCTATGGCTCTTGTTGCATTATGTAGACAACTGGTCTCCCCTTTTTTAATATGTTCATCACAAATATCTATGAGAAAAGCTAACAAGTAAGGAGATCGACACTTGTTCTTGTATAGTTCTTCACAGAAGGAAGTGACTACGGCATTTCCGCCGAGACCTCGTTTATCGTGTAATAATACGCCTCTTAAATAGTTCCAGGCACTTTCATTGTTCTTAATAAATTTAATCTTTTCCAATGTATAGCAGATTTCCCTTTGAACATTGAGGTCAGACCAGCCGAGGTGGTTGTTGACGACGAAGTATCGTTGGTTCCACGCTGAATTGTTACGCACATCATCTGTGATAAGGTTATCAACGAAATCCATTTCCCTATCGTAGAGGCTGTAAAGGATTAAATTTTAATTACCACACATTCGTTAGGATCATAAAAATCTTTGTTAAGGTTTGATGTTTATTTTTGTACTACCATTTTTGATTATGGTAAAGACTTATGACGTCAGATACCATCGGCAACCATCAGTTGTTCTAATACAGTGACACAGTCATTTAATGTTCAAGAAAAAATAAGCCAATTTCAAATCAATCCAGGATAGGAGTTAGTTACATAACTACATACCCAAATGTTTTAATAGCCCATTGTCTATGTTGCCAGGCGTGATAGTTTTTTGGATCTTGCATTAGGGCATCTCTTGTTAACTCCAACTCCTGACTGGGATCTTGAAGCCATTCTACAAGAACTCTCCGGTGGTGCCATACCTATAAATTATATAATAATAAAGATAAGTAAGTAAATATATTATATTATAATAGCATATTTAATAGACAACCCAATCACTGTTGACCAGGCAGTGCCGTCTTTTGTTTGTTAAAGAGTCCTTAATTCAATAAATAGGTAGAATTTTCACAGAACCTTGGCCATTTATAACAGAACAAAATGTTTTAATAAAACAACATTACAGTAATCCACATTATGCATATTGAAAAGATAAGCATACAATAGGCAGTAAACACTAGAAAGTAAAATGAGTCATTGCGCTGTTCTGTGTAAGAATCAATAAGGAATATGGTTAAAATAACAAATAATTATGCTTTTATTTTTGGGCTGACATGAATCATTCTTATTTTAAACAAAATATTCCACCTTTATCCTTTCTGGTATTTTAAGGAATAAACCACAACAATGGTAGCTTACCTGGTAGTTTTTAGGTGAGTTTTTAATGACTACTTCTACATAATCCAACTCAGATCTGAGATCCGTCCCCAAGGCCTTAAGCAGATCTCTCCTGTAAACAAGAGTATTAGGTGTTATTTACTAGAACATATATAGCATCACATCTGCACTCCCTTCAAAGAGTATTAGGCAGATTATAACATGCTGATTTCTCTGATGCTGTTATTGAGTGTCATGCAACAATGGGCAAACTTACGACATCTACCAGGCAATCCAAACACCAAGCTGTTACTGAGATATTTCATATGCCGAACTTTTCCTGACTTGGGAATCAAATAAAAGTCCATGTATGGCAGTTACACTTACATCCAGTGACTAGATCAGTGAGGCTGTTATTAATTAAAAGTAAATGAATAATTTAAATATGAAATTTAATTATAAATCTTGTAAACTTTTGACTGGAAGACTTAATTTTCTAGGACCTACCGTTAGATTCACAGTCTTATAACTATTCAGTTTATTATTGATCAATTAACTCGGCATGGTGCAATGCAATGCTGGATGTTGAATTTATTTTTCATCTCATTGATGCATATGTCATCATTAACTGGTATGACACAATCAACCTTAGTATAAATATAAAACTTTACATAATACACAATGTAATTACTACATAATGTAATAAAAATAACAATAGGCATAACAATACCAAGTTATTTTAGTAATAATTGGCGAGGTTGGCTGAGATCCAGGCACCATTAATTTATAGTTCATTCTGTAATTAATAATTGATACCTAGTGTGTGGTAGCTAGTATAACAGAATACTATTTTTGACATACCTATATTGCCATACGGTATAGTTTGCTGGATTTAATTCCACAGCATCCTTTGTTAGGTTTAATGCTCGCTCGGATCTCTCGTTGTTTTGAAGCACAGCTCGGAAATAGTCATATACATCAATAACTGAAACAAAAATGTGTTACATTCAAAATTTACAATGTCACAATACAACAATACATTTTGTAAGTATTTTTAATACCAGATAGAAATTTTTCACTAGTAGTGAGGTAATGTTTGTGTCCTCTAGGTTTTACTAAAGTAAACTGGTTATGGAAATTTAACTGACACATTATGCCGACTTATCTGTCCTTTCCAAACTGAAGGTTAAAAATATTGATGAAGTTTTTACAGGTGGTGTTTTAAACAGTAACAAGTACAATTTTTTATAGAAATATTCATAATTAATATAATAATGTTAAGTTTATTAGTTCAGTAAGTCCCTTTTCCTGTACGTACATCTTTCAGAATGCGCAATTACTACGACTAGGTTAGGCCCTTCGTCCTCTGGTACCGGAGTCACGTCACTCCACTCCGGACGATCCTTGTAGTAAGTCCATGCGACGTCACTGTCCCCGCTATCAGACATGCTCGCTGCAATACAACACTATAACTAAAACTAATTTACTCGAGTGTATGTTTACGACCACTATCACAAGCTCTGCAGATAATACATGTGCACACTGTAGCGCGACGTGAACAAACAACGACTATCTAGGCCGCAGGTATTAATGACTTAATTAAACGTGTTGTCCTCTATCTTTATTTTTACACACAGGTAATTTTTATTTCTTGTGATTACTCTTGGCAAGTAGAAAACGGCAACGACAACAAAACTCAAAGTGAAATGAAATAACATTTATGACAAGTGCAATGACAACTGACAATGACGTAATAAAACCACAATCAGCTCGGGATATTGGTATTTTGAGCAAGCAAGCATTGGGTGCTTGGCAAGAGCGTGGCGCATGTGCCACTGCGGGCCACGATTTTTTTTTTGACAAGCTCCTTTGAATTTAAGCCTTGATCAAGGATTAAATGGATTGCCAGTTCTAACTCAGTTTCTAGACAAGACTTAATCATTGTCTGTGTGTATTTATAGGTACCTACATATTGGCACGGTTCATCTGTCGTCGTTCATTATGCCATTGCCATCCTTTTATGTGACGACTTCACCAAGAAACGGTCTTATGAAGAACTAACTGAAAAAGGAAACCTTGCCAACTGTTTCACAGGTTAGTCGGGTTTAAAAAAATGTCTTTAAAAACCGCCCCCCGTACTTCACTATCAGTAGGTAGGTACTAATGGGAGGCGTATCTAACGTACTATTAAGATTTTTGAGTCTTCGTCTGTCGCTTGTTTTACCTGCCTCCAAGCTCTCTGCTATACTTACCTTTTTATGTTTGTAGATTATTGTTAAAGTCGTTTTACAACCATACAGTGGAATGATCGCATACCAAAATAAAAATCAAACATAGTTTATAGAAAATAATATATTTATAAAAATACTACCATGTAGCGAAATAATTTATGTTAACAACTAACAGGTAACAAGTAAAGAGGAATCATTCTATGCATTTACATTTTAACATAATATTCTAACACTAGACTTGTAGTATTTACCAGCCATAAGCAAGACCAAGTCCATTGGTGTAGGTCATGTGAGACACTGCAGGTGCAGCTGAATATGCTACTCCAAGAAGACCAGCTGTAGTAGCCACCTTTGAAAAATTAAGTATAATTTATAATTTACCTACCTCTTGTATTATGATCAGTGATCGGAGTAGGTAGAGCAATTTTTTGTACTTGCGATACGTTGTCTTAATATGGACACTCCCGGAATCCCGGGATTTGAAATATATGTATATTATTAAATAAGTTAGGAATTACTTTGTAAAAAGCTATTCACGTCTTAAGGAATTATGAACGAACACATATCCCTCCACCGCTCCCACGAGCATTACACCTGAGCGGCAACATTGGAAATTAGCAACGCGTCCCTGATGTTAGTTTTACAACGTCGTGCGCTCACTGCCAATACATAAGATACGCTTTCTTTTGTCCTTGTTAATAAAAAATCAATTTATTTTTTCGAATCCCGGAGTTTCAGTTAGAACCCCGGGGAATGTCCATATTAACGTTTGTTGTATTGAACCAAAATAGCTCTACCTACTCCGATCACTGATTATGATTAAAAACGTGTAGTAGATGGAAGCATGCCAGAAGGGCAAAATTTTGGGTGCAGGTATGATGTAATTATTTGCGTGCAAGTTGAAAATGTATCAAATTCTAGATCAAAACAGATTCGTTCCCGGCAACTTTTTTCCACGCTGATGATTCCACTACTCAAGATGCATGCAACTTGCACCTTGCATGGAATCGCATTAAATACACTTGTCTTTTGAACGGAAACCACAGATGTGGTCACCTGTGGTTGAACTTGTACGCAAATAATATGATGTCATATAATATCTGGTGGTAGTTGTAATACAGTCAACATTAATAGTGATAGGTGATCGAATTTCAAAATTGCTGAACTATATTAAAGTTACCGCAACACATTGTTTGCTAGATTTGGCATCTGTCTGAAATGTTCTAGCTTACCTTGGCAACAGGAGCGACACCAACATGGGAAACGTATGGCGATGCATAGTGTGTGTACGCAGGAGAAACGGCGACACCGGGGTTGCTCACGCGCACGTCGGCCTTACGGACACTTGAGAACGGAGTATCTATCGATTTCGTGTATGTCGATACCTATAAGAATATTGTTTTAGTGGTCAAGTCTTATTTTCTTCGTCAAACTTCGGTTGTGTAATCTAGTACCTACTCTTAGTAACAAATTCAAAAACATCACTTATTGTACTAACAACAATTTAATTATTATTTATTAAATTATAATATGTAACAACAATTTGTTAGCCAAGTTATCTACTCCGTCAGTTACGACAACTCTAAACAAAGGGACTAAATAGTAGGTAGTTAGGTTCATTGAACTTACTCAAATCGCTAGGTATAAATATTGATCGAGATCGGTTTGATCGGAATAAAACGTTGTCCCCGTCATATTAATGATTCCTGTATAGTGAAGGCGTTTACATACACAAATCGTCACGTGGGTAGGTATAGATACCCAGACCCAGAACAAAATATCTATAGCCCATATATATAGGTACGTTTGTTATGTACGGGAATTGAACCAGCGACAAGTAGCGCAGCACTCAATCGCTCAAAAACCACGACGCCAAGCGTGCTGTGTACCTACCTACGTTTTTAAGTACAAAAACTATTGTTAACATAATATAGCGCTTGATGAACTAACCTGGCCAAGGTTAAATGGTGACCTCAGTATGTTAGAATGCTGGGAGGACACTGCTGGTTGAGCAGGGTAATTGCTGTATGGGTTCCACCCCCCATATGCGTATGGGGAATTGTACACTGGCGATATAAGGCCGGCGGCGTTGGAGGCGGCCACTAGGCACGCCAAGAAGAATAACTAGAAAGACACAAACATATTAAGTGAGTACCTACTGGATAATACCTACATTAATTTATGTAGCGATCAACCCATAACATTCTAAAAAAATTAGGCATTTTATATGAATAGACATCGGCACAACATCTAAAAAAAATCATCTTACCTACTAAAATATACAAGATTCAAAACTTTAAATATTATTGATATGAGCAAGATATGTACCCATTTCGCTACAACTTAGGTACAAAGTAAGTTTATAAAAACCAATTTGGAAGCAATTCCTAATTCGGAAGTAGGTAAGCACCTAAGTACACTTCTTAATAATTTTAACTATTCCTAATAAAGAGGTACTCCTAATTCCTTCTTTAAAACGCTCCACTGAGAGCGCAGTTGCCTATAACATGGCAGAGTGAACTTAAAATATATATATATCTTTAAGAATATAACTGTAGCGATCAACTTACTTTTAAAAGCATATTTTCGTGTTCAACCCCTCGAAGCAAACACCGATATGTTGAATCGACGGGCGCGTTAGCCTTTTATAGTGCCCCAGTATGTCAACATGTTACAACGAAGGGACACATGTGTGATAAAGCACTCTCAATATAATGTATGACAGCATTCATTGTATGCGTGGCCGCAGAGCTTTGAAAAAGCGCGCACGCAGGCGTGGCTACATACGCAAGGACAATACGCACCCGGCGAGCCAGTCACGTGCTGAAATATTTACAAATTAGATCATTAAATTTGTACTCCATTATGTTCCGTTGCATTATACGAATTAATATTACGTCAGTTTTATTAATTTGGTTAAAATATTTAAGCGTTTGTCGTCGTTTGTGTATTTGAGTTGCATTCCTTTCATCGATTGGTAAAATTGTATTGGTATGCGATTCTCGTTCGTTTAAACTGTCGTTATTTATTGTCTGATGTAATGATGAGTTCTACGTACATGTAACTTAAGAGGATCGTTGACTTAGGTCTGCAAGAGTCTTTCTAATAGTCTACTGGCAAGCATGTTCATGAGCGTAGATTTTTTTCTAGGGTAGGCACGATGGGTTTCTCTTTCAGGGTATTACCTTGTAAAAATACTTTTCAATGACTTAAAAACTTTCATACACTCAAATGAAGTTCCAAAAGCCACACTACCTTGCTATTTGACAGTGGCGTAGCGTGGGTTTCAGCCGCCCGGGGCGCCGACAAATTTCACCGTTCCCTTATTTAGGTCTTTATAGAAAGGGGATTCCCAGTTTCGTCAGAGAATAAAGAATAAAAAGTTCCGAACTCATTTCAATTGATCCGAATTGTAGGTGTGACATAAATATGAAATGAAATGGTTCAAATATTTATAAAATATAGGTTTTATTTTTATTATTTATTGTGAAATTTTGCCGCGCTCTAAAAATGCCGCCCCTGCCGTCCCCACTACTTTACGGTACTGCTTTGTAAGGCCCGACCCAGATAACAAGATGGCACGTCCTCTCTTTTTAATCAATTGAGGAATTGCCTTATAAGAGCGTTTTTGTTTGTGAAGTCATCACAGGTATTCTGAGATTTCTGAACTTAGACATTCTAGGATGAACCATACCTCCCTAAGCTTTTTCCTAGCCCATGAACATAAATATTTCCATGAACGTGGGCCTCTTAGTATTCTCTAGAGATGATGTAGATGTAGAGATGACGAACATGTTTCAACCAAACCTAACTCAAACTACAAATACCTAATACCTAAATCTAGACCTAAAATACTAATTTATTTATCTTATTTAGCGCCATAAATATGCCTCTAGGTAGATACATAAACCTCACATAAATAGACACGTAGGTAAATACAAACCTAATCAAAAGTCACATGCATGACCACTTACCTTAGTCATTGGTTATCTAAATTGCAGCTGCCATATCTTGTACACTTGTAAGTAGGCTGGGTTGGCTAGGTACTACACAGCCTAGGAGCATAAGTTGGTCATTTATAGAATCTAATAGCTATCAATTAGGAAATTATTTTTTAAAATGATAAGTATACCAGTCAAAAAACTAGGCTCGATTCTAGGAATACCTACTCCTATATGGTGGGTACATTTTACAGATAAATATATTCAAATCTCACTGATCCTGAACAAACAATTTTAGGCGTTACAAATATTTGGTCCGGGCGAGAATTAAACCCGCAACACGTAGAAACGAAAACGTAGAAAGTCAATTGCTTAGTTATTGCACCAACCGTACCTATATATATGTATATAAGTAGCTAGTCATTTAGTTACCGCCATTTAAGTTTTAAATTGGGAAAAAGATGTTTAGGGTACCTACCTAGTAGCAGATGATTATAATTGGCTGATAGACTAATAAAAATAACGGTATTAGCTAGATCACATGTGCAGCCAAAATCGAACCTTCGCTCGAAAGCTACAGTTGTGACCGTCATTAGCGCAGCTTTGCTCCCTTCAGCCCGTTTTCTTTCTTTTTTTTCTGGTTTTGTGGATACGACGCAAAATATTTGAACTTCCTGCCAGATCGTAAGCAAAATAAGCTTGTAAAATATACAGCAGATAAAACTTAAGGATAAAACAAATCTTTATTGCTGAATAGGTACCTATTGCGTGTCAACGATAAAAAATAACACACATAGCCTAGGCTAAGCTCTAGTACATAGGTAAGTAGTAGGTGCCACACAACATTATAACAATAATGTCCGCTTATATCTAGACCAAGTTCGTCAAGTTTAGTACATAGGTGAGTTACTTATTTTATAATAGGAGTAGGTATATGACCTACTTTGGTGTATTATATTGATCGATATTCGACGTGTCTAGAATTATATTAATTGCAAGTAAAAACATATTTAAACCATCGATAAAATAAAATTAGAGCGTGTTTTCTTACATATTTCGAAATTTTAAAATAAGAAGGCAATATACATCTATCTATGTATCTATACTACCTATATATATACATATATAAATAAATGTGTATATGTATGTTCCCTATGGACTCCAACAGGAGCGATTTTAATGAAATTTTTAGGTAATCTTCAAATTAGCCCAGCGGGTCATCCTGTGAAGTTTGGTAGCGACCGGATCAACAATTTTTTTTTGCTTTTTAATAATTTTGTGTCCTACCCGCGTGCGAAGCCGGGGCGGGTCTCTAGTAATTAATGATTTTATATTCTTTTTTACACTTACGTATATACATTGCTCTGTGAATCGCTCTGTATAATTATGTAACTCGAGATAGTCATCACGAAAAATAGATTCTTCAACTGAACAAAGGTACCAAATAAGTCTAAATAATAATATAATAGTCATTACGATTTAGATTTCTAGTACGACAATAACCAATCCAATCGACACCGCCAATGAACGAATCAATTCATAGGTCAGCACCACACTACTTAAGTAAGTACTTCAGAGGCCCTAGTGTAAGTTTCTTTCGACAAATTCGATTTACTACATCGAACGCGTTCGGCGCTCCGATTGGTGGAGAGCACGAAACGGACCAATCGGAGCAACGAACGCGTTCGATGTAGTAAATCGAGTTTGTCGAAAGAAACTTACACTCAGGCCTCAGCACGCCCACTCCTCTTCCTCGAAAACTAAAGATCTTCGGTTGGATGTTGGTCTCTCATTCTCGTCTAATCTCTTCTCTCAAAAACATGAAGCCTTCAAGAGCCAGTATGGATTCTAACAAAGGACGTCCCGACACGATTAATCAGGTATCTACCTAATAGCAAGACGTAGGGTGCTTAGGCCCGATCTGCTACTACGGTTACGGTAGGTATTAAGGGTAATAAGCATGCCCGCATATACATACCTTACCAATTTGGACTGTTTGATCATGTGGTGAAATAACCCTTCAAGACATTAAGTATACAAGAACCTATCCAATAAATCTCGAGAATTAGTATCAAATGTAATATTTGGCTAATAGTTCTCACAATTACCATACATATATCAGCACGTGTTAGATTGTTGGACAGGGCGCAGTTCGCCTTGTCTTTTATTCATTACAAACTGATCTGTATGACCTAAACCCGTTAGCCTAGACAATTATCTACCCACGATTACCTAAATAGATAGGTAGACATACTTCAAGCGTATACGATGGCATCAAGCTGCAGTTTGAACTAAAAGAAAAGAAATGTTTAAGTACATCATGCCGCTATCCAGTAAATGATTTAACAAACCAGAACGATTTCTAGGCAATAATTACATTTGTCACGCTGTCCTCACAGGACAAGCCAAGTGCATCGTCCCACTAACTGCAATTTAGTATCGCGTGCATTTTGCTTAGTTAGCACGACTATTTGGTATTTACACGGAAATGTGTTGCTTTGACAAACATATCGTTCTTCTTCTCTGCACTATTGTTATCACCAAGGCAGAACGGTGGTATTCCGCTACGATCATCGAAAGAAGAGACGCGTTTCAGAATTCTACTAATTCAGAATTTAGACCCAATTACTTTCAAGATAATGAACATCGATTTATGCCTTTAATGTTAATCGATCCTAAAAAAACTGAAAATAAACGAAATGATTTTGCTTCAACATTAAACACAATTAATAACGGTATAAAGACGGACAACAATGGAGTATTTTTTGATTCTGAAGATGCAATTGAAGTAATAAACTTTAATAATACGATTAAAAACATTAATGTTTTAAGAAGAACACGACCTAAACAAAAGCACAGTCGCAAGAAATGTCCTTCACCTAGGCCGAGACAGGCAAAACAGTTGAATTCAAGGCAAAAGTCCAAAACTCGATTCCTGGAAGTTTTCCAAGTGGTGGAATTTGACCATGCGTCTTGCACATCTAGCAGTGGTTTAGAAGGAACATGCCTGCCAGAATATGAGTGCACTGATTCTGGAGGTTCTACGATGGGGACTTGTGCTGATGGATACGGCACTTGTTGTGTTAGTGAGTACTATTTTAAGTGAATTAACTTTCTAGATCATTGTCAGTAGATAGTTCAAGCCTACTTTATACAAATTTCCTCGATGTCGGCCATAATTAACTCAATCTAAAAATGTATTAAATGCGCGCGCGTTTTCGAAAGGATTTCACAAAATGGGCGCGGTCGTTTTTTTCTTTTTTCTTACATTTTTAGCTCATCCAAAGGTTCAACTAACAACGATAGAGTTTGAAGAGAATTAGACCCCGTTACTTATCCACGACCTAGAAAATCATTTCAATAGGTATGGTTTATTTTTACGATAACATAATTTTAAATTGAATGCCCATGCAGGAATGCACGCCAAGTCGTCATTTAAACATTCATCACATTGAAAGTTCTTTACAACTTAGCTACATAACAAAATAATTACATATTTCCAGCTCAGTTCCTATGTGATGGACGCTCTGCTGCGGAAGCAGGCTGGTTCACTAACCCAGACTATCCTTCACCAAGCACAGAAAGATTGTCTTGTGCTTTCGCCTTGGATAAAGCTTCTGATGATATACAACAGATACGTTTAGACTTCATCAATTTTGAGGTGAATATTGCCACTTAGCGTACCTACCTTTGTAGATAAATGAGGATCTATAATAAAAAATATTTTCCTTGCAGCTGCTTCCACCAATTGATGGTGCATGTCAAGATGATCAATTCATTGTGTCAGGACAAAATATTAATAACATAATACCCATTCTTTGCGGCATCAATTCTGGTCAACACGGTAACAACTGACAAATAATATTTCACCAGTTGCATTCGTCGTCTTAACTTCAAATACTTTGGTCCCGTTGGGAAGATAAGTTTAAGATAATTGCAACAAGTGGAGCTATTAGGCTTTATGCCCCTTGAGGCCTTATTCCATAAGACAACTTATCTTGGCTCTAGTGACGCTTCTTTGCGATCATCATTCTCCTTATCTCATATTCTTCGGGGTCGGCGCGACATGTCTTTTTCTTCCATTCATCTCTATCGAACGTCATCACAAAGTTCACTTTCTTGTAAACCATGTCACTTTTCACACCATCCATCCATCTTTTCTTGGGTCTACTTCTTCCCTTGTATCCCATCCACATTCATACTGATAACCCGTCTAGTGACATGTTTCTCATACCTCCTCATCACATGTCAATACTACGACAAACGATTACTTCTTACCTTTTCTGTCACCGGTGCCACTTTCATACTTCCTCTAATATACTCATTCCTAATCCTTTCCATTCTTGTCACACCACATATACCTCTTAGCATTTGCATCTCTGCGATATTCTTAATATTACCTAGGTACGAGCGTCGTTGTTATAATTATCGTGGGCCCTAGTATGCATAAATTTCCATTGAATACCTTTATGTTTTGTTTGATTCAGAATATTGTTACAGTGTACATTGAAGTTGGTGATGTTAAAGGACCTATTTATCTAACGTTTCAAACTGTTGCTTCTGAAAGTAGGCTATTTTCAATTAAGGTAAGGTACATTAGGTAATGAACATTTTTACTGCTTTTTCGCATGGTAGGTATTTAAATTAAATTACTTTTTAGATTTCACAATTAACATCATCTGATGAAATAGCTGCACCTACAGGCTGTCTTCAATACTTTACAGAAGGACAAGGCTATCTAGAATCGTTCAACTATCGCGACAAATCTGATATCGTTATTGCAAGAACTCCAAGTTACTTAGTAAGTATTCATTTTATTGTCAAGTTATATGGATAAAGAATTTCTCGAAGTAGGTTGTATTATTATACTAACTACTAATAAACACCAGATTTGAATAAGCAGAGTTCCTAACCAATCTCAAAGAAGCTCTTCGGGTTTATTCTTCACCTCGTGTCCTGACACTAGGTGAAGACTTTCATAGGGACTTAGGCAAGCCCTGCAGTCCCCGACGCAGTATTAGATTATTATCAGTTTGGGGATAACGTAGAACCCTCCCATGATCAACTGTACGAAGGGACTACTTAAATTTTGATAAAATTTTCTCGTTGTAAAACAAATAACTAGGCATAGAAGTAGGTACACCCGCCAGGCCACCACTGTAGGTAGCTCTATTAAAATACCTAATTGGCATTTCAGAACAATCTCAATTATGCCATGTGCATAGGGCGTGCGGCCGAAACCTGCAGTATCACCTACACTAACACCGGCAACATGCAGATAATCAATTACGACATAGGTAGGTTCGCAATCATGGATTTAAATAGCCTGCATTAACTATAATCTACATAATTATAATATCCAATTAGCCTTTCTAAATCTACATTATGTAATGATGCAAGATGCGTCGCCAGAGTGGCTGCTAAACGCGAGTTCCTGAAATCGATTCCCAGATCGGGCTATAAGCACATTTTCAAGTTTTCATCGATAAAAATTAATTTGACCTACACACCTATACGAGGTACCTACGGTCAGCAAGAAAAGTAGTTTAACACGTCGGAAAGTATTCATTAGTTATTCATTTACAATATTCTAACATGATAAATCTCCCCTGCTAGACGGACTTCCGGTAATCCCACCTGGTCAAGCTGGAGTGGAGATCCTGAACTGCCCTAGTGATTGGTTGCTGATAGCTGCCACCAGACTTTGTGGCGACCGACTCAATGATGGTTCAGTGTTTCAGGACTTCACTGTGAATGCGCCTATAACAGGTTAAGTTACCTAGGATAATATACGAACCGCGCCATTATCTAGGTACCTATATAAAAATATCTGGCAACCACAACGAACATCCCTTTGTTTTTCGTATTCCTTCTTATACGGATACGGACTATATAGCAATGCTTATGTAAGCGAAACTGCCTTTTCGGTACTATTAGCGAAAGGTACTGTCAGATTTGAGATTTCTCTAAAGCCGCGTCGCGCAGGTGAATGTCACTTATCTCCTTGTTTAAACTTATTAATTAACATACAGCATAGGTCATATAAATAGATTATAAAAATGATTTTGTTTTTTCAGATAACAGCGCGGGGCCTATCGTGGTATGGTTTCGCTCTGACGAATCATATGTCGGCGATGGATTCAAATTGATGTACCAACAGAATACATGTAGTACATAAAAAGATACACACAGTAGATATCAGAATAATTATACATTTATTTTTCTCGTTTAATATTAACCATACATAATACTCCTTTAATTAAAATCTGACTTTTTACTCATTTTGAATATTAGATTAGATTACTAGTTGATACTACATCAATAGTGTGATAGGATCAAAGACAAATCCAATAAATTTAATATCCAGAGATGAGTAGCCAGATATCTGGGGATGGATTTGGCCAAATTACTGTTCAATGCTTCTCTCGTACAGACTCAATATAAAATAAGTAAATGCAAGCATAATCTATACATGTATACATATAAATTAAATTGGAGTGTCTGTTTGTAATATTGAAATAACCGTTTTTTACTACATGCATATGAATATATATACGGTACATACACCAAAATAACATTTTTTACAATTTTTGTCTGTCTGTCTGTCTGTTTGTATAGGCTAATCTCTGAAATGGCTGGACCGATTTTGACGGGACTTTTATTGGCAGGTAGCTGATGTAATAAGGAGTAACTTAGGCTACTTTTATTTTAGAAAAAATCTTTTTTTTTAATGGCGTTTCGCATAAAAAAAATTCATTGTTAAGTTCCGACATCCACGCAAACGAATAATAAATAATAATAAGCATGTAAAAATATATGTCAAAAAAGAAGATAAGTAATTTAGGTGATGATTGGTATATTTTTTTTTTTAACAGAACCTAAAATTACTGCCTATGTACAGACAAAAAAAATCTGATATTATATAATTATTAAGTGAAACTGAATTATAGAAAATACACATAGATAGTAACTTTATTTAAATAACAATTTTTCTTACTGACTATAAATGCATTTCAAATGCTAGTATCTCTAATTAAGAAATCATAGTATAATTAACTTATAATAATGAGGGGCAATTTTGCACAACATGAACCACATACAATGAGTAATGGGTTTTTGGTTTGCCAGCATATGCTCACCCTCTATTATAATAGACATAATTCATCAGCAGAATGTACTTCTATCACAATATACCTTACCCTTATGCTGTTAATATGTACTATTAAGCATTGAATGCTTTTTACCATTCCTTTAAGCTAAAACCTCAAATCCTAGATCTGTCTCAAAGTCAATGATCACAACAAATGACAATATAATTTTACAGTGCATAATATTACAGTGTTACTTATTTTTAACATCTCTCTTCTTTTTAAGACCATCTCTAATAATTCTGTTGAAAGAAAGTAAAATCCCAACCATAATGATTCTTAAAAATCCCATTGACAATGCTTGGAGAAAAACTTGTTTACTATTCTCTATGGATCCACCAAATAAAGTTATTAATAATGTTCCTGAGAGGCTGTAAACTGAATATGTTTTGCCCACCTGAAATATGAGAATTCAAAAAAATATGTTAATGTTAATAATAGGCTAGATGAATGCATCAAAACTAAATTCTGAAATCTTGTTTGGTAAATACATTTCCTTCTAAAAACTCAGTAAAACTTAATATCTTGCTTATCTTTGATGTTTTCAATTTTTAATTTATCAAAATCACACAATTAGTATGTCAATGGCAATGAAAAACTATTACATCATGCCTTGCTATGCTATTCCAAACATTTTTAAAACAAAATGTTGTTTTTGACAGTTCATAAAAAGTAACTCAAATGACTAGTAGTCAACTACCATATTATAATCATCCACTGGCAACTGTTGATCATGGACTGCATCATGATGCTAACAGCTGTATGGTTGTTATGGAATACTGCCCTGATCACTATATTTATGTCATATTCATGCAGACACCTTTTAAGCAACCAGATAAAAAAAAAAAAACAGTTTAAAAATTGCATGTTACTTTTCCAATACCAACCATCAGTCAGTACGTAGATCAATATTTCTAATAACAATACCTCTTTCCCACAATAATCAATCTAGTTTCAGACACTACAGAGGCTTACTTTTCATAGTACACATACAGAATGATAGACAACTTTTACTTACAAGAGCATCATGAATCATTTTTTTGCCGACATTAGCTGGTGAGTGCAAACCAGCAGTGCCTGATATTAGTTTGGTCTCTTCAGGTTTAGTAAGCTCCTCATTCTTCAGACCAGGAGTGTCTGTGTCAGGAGGGAATGCCACCATTAATCTCACTCCAGTACCCACAAGTTCCATGATAACAGACTCTGCTAGTCCACGCACAGCCCACTTTCCAGCACTATATGCACTGTACCCATATATACCTGGAATAAAAGATGTGAATGGTGGTTACAGATTAAAATGATAATGAACTACTATAATAGCATCACACAATGATGGCCTGTAACAGATTACACATGCTAATAAATTCCATAAATATTGACAGCTCTGTGTTAGGGATGTATATCACAATAATGAGCCGCTAAACATTATATGGACAAAACCACACAGTTTGTAAGCTGTCACTGGCCATAATATAGTGCTGATAGTATAAGCTTTCAGTAATGTTAACAGCAAAAACAGTACTTACCAACCAATGCAGCTTCAGAACTCACAAACACAATCAATCCCTCATTTCTTTCCTTCATACCTGGCAAAACATACCGTGTGGGATATGCAGTGCCAAAATAATTCAAATCAATCATTTGTTTTATATCGTCCACTTTCATTTTCTCAAACTCGCCGCAAATGCACATGCCTGCACAGTTTACCAACATAAATATTGGGCCCACCTTTTCTTCTATAGACGCAAAACATTCTTCTATGACTTTGTAATCAGAAGTCACGTCTAAGGCGGCAAACTGTATCTTCTGGGTGAGTTTATCACAGCAGTTTGCGGTTATCTCAGTAACAGCTGAAGTGAGTTTAGTCACGTCGCGACCTATCACAGTTACATGAGCTCCTATCTTGGCTGCCTCTATCGCTGCGGATTTTCCTATACCACTTGATCCACCAGTGATAACTACATGTTTACCTTTCAAGTCCTTGTAAATAACTTTTTTATCTAAACATAAATCTATAATGACTCCCAAGGCGCCTAAAACCAACAGAAATATAAAGATAAATACTAACATCTTTTAGTCAGAGCGTCGTCTTATTTTATATTTAAGGGAATAAAATATAATTATATTTTCAAATTGTTGCGGTGGGTGAGTATGTGGTGAGCACGGTCTTTTAAAGGGGGTGGGGTGAGGCAAACACTACAATTGTATACTGGGGGTGAGGTTTAGTGAGGTTAAGTGAGGTTAGTGAGTGAATCTCTCTATTGGCGATCTGACATCGATTAATCAATCAATCGATTTCTTAGGTAAAAAAAACGATTTTTTTATTTAAAATATAGCACAAAATCGATTTAGAAATAATACACGTCGCACCGGCTTGCGACTGCAGTTATTTCAACCGCTTTGACAATATCCATTACAAAGGCTATAAAAGAATTGTCTGTATATATATTGCATCCATAAAGCTCAATAATTTCAATCGATATGACCGATATAACCTTATCGAGTGCTCCGGATCGCTCAATGCGTATCTAATCCTATCAATATATTTTATCTACAGCGAGAATAGGGAAATTTACATCCAATCAACAGATTTGACAGTTTTAGTGGTATAATATCGAATGTAATATTATATCTACTTCTCGAGAATTGCCATGATATTACGTGACAAGATATTAACTACAAGAATGGTCGTTTGCGCACTGCATCAACATTAAGTTACAGTTCACCAGGATGGTTAAAAAAATATCCAAGCCGACTGAAACGAATGGCAGTGGGTATTATTTTTTTGGGTTTGGGTTTTAGGCATTCCTTTGGGCCATTTTCTTTATACTTTGAACTTGAAAGTCCTAAAATACATACGATGGCACTTGGCAGTTACCATGCTAAGACAAGAGGTAGGAGTTGGTAATCTTCTTTAAGTCAAGTCCCAATTTAATCCTAACTTTCCAATCCCAACCTAAACTGTTTAAGAATCCGATTATCCGAAGCCGGCAATGTAAGCGGTGAGCTAGTTCTTTAATACAAAGGGCGCCTATATAACAGATTTATTTTATTGCGTTGGCAACAAATGGTTTGATTCTGTAATCTGTTTTATCTGTGTTCGTTGAAGTTCATTCGTTCGTTGATTCATTCATCAATTCATAATTATTCATTTTTATTGATTGATTCGCCTGTGTTTATTCGTCGTTCGTGCTAAATGTTATTTATTTTGTGGTGAATCTAATGATATAATAATTCGTCAAGCTATTTTAGATGTGAAATTCTTTCACTAAACATATAACACACAGTAAGAGTAAGAATCAAGTTTAAATAAGTACCTGTAGCTTATAGTTTATCATTTCAATCCGTGCAGTTGTGTTCACATTATTCTAAAATGAATTACGAGACAAATAGACTTAATACATTTACCAATTGGCCTCCATCAACACCCGTAGATCCCATAAGGATTGCGAAAGCAGGATTTTTCTATACAGGCGAAGGAACAGAAGTGAAGTGCTTTTGTTGTGGTAGTAAAATATCACATTGGAACTATGGAGATCAGGTCATGTGGAGACATCGGCAATTGCAACCAAATTGCCCGTTCGTGGTACACCCTGAATTTTCGGGCAATATACCCTTAGTCCTGGGGCCAGACTGCCCTCCTTCTATATACACTCGTAGATCTCAATCTGTACCTCCAGATGATGTTCAGAATGACCATACATATACTGCAGCCGACTATGGACTAACAGAAGAAGATGAAACTTATAAGAATGATGCTTTACGGCTTCTGTCCTTTATTAATTGGGATGTAAGAATATAATTTGTCTGATATTATAGATTGTAATTAAGTTGTATAAATGTTGTAATTATGTTTCAATATGATAGTAGTCCCTTAACCTACCGAGTTGGTTATAAATGTGGACAATTAAGTCATATATAATATTTATCTATCATTTATAGTAAATGTATATTCCCAAATACATAAAAGTCTTTGACCTATTACTCATTGTTTCTGATGTCATTAAGGTGTTTAGTTTATAAACCATATTATATGATCATTATTAAGAGAATAACTTATTATTCAACTGTTGGTATAAATGTATTATCAACATTATTATCTAAGGGAAGAACCAAGACAAGAGATATATTGTCCCTGTGGAGTGAAAATTAACTAACTAGCAAATGTAGATTTTTGATATACTACCGAGTTTTATTTTAAAAAAAAAAGGAAAAAATCATTAATTTTTGAAATTTATATAATACTAGTTTCCGCCCGCGGCTTCACCCACGTGGTTAACGAACGTGTACATTTTTCGGGATAAAAAGTAGCCTATGTGATATTCCAGACTATAATCTATCTCTGTGCCAAATTTTCATCCAGATCTGTTCAGCTGTTCTGGTGTGAAAGAGTAACAAAGATCCATCTGTCCATCCTCACGAACTTTCATGTTTATAATATTAGTAGGATTAAAGATCTTTGCCTGAATTTCATTAAACAAAAATATATATTTTTTTTATCAATTTTTGCTCTTTGGGGATGATATAACCATTTCTTACAGATAAACTTATGATTTATACATAGATAATAGTTGCATTTCATACAGGTAAATAACTTAGTGATGGTACCCACATCTTGTGACTTCATTACATGGTTAAGTGGCATGTCATCACTAAATAGTCTGCCTGTATAGGATCACAACATTTTCATACATATACATAAATGCACTTAATGAAGAATTATGTATTAGAACTGCATAGTCTGCTTTGAAATGCTTGTTATAATTATTAGAATAACAACAAATAATTTTTTAGTCTTTATCACCTACATTTCCTGGACAATGAGACCCTTTTTGGCAAAATCAACTTAAAGCAACATTATACCAATATTTCCTCATATTACCAGGCATACATTTACAGGCGAAAGAAACACTTTGTGGAAAAAAGCAGGTCAATCTTTTAAAAAAAAAAGTGTGTCTATTTATTAATATTGGCTAAGCATAATAATTTTTGTAATTTAATCATTTTTGTGTAGGACACATCGGTAACCCGCCAGGCGCTAGTAAATGCTGGATTCTACCACGCTGGTGAAGGTCGCCTGCGCTGTGCCTGGTGTGGTGGAGAATTGGCTCCCTTCAACCACTTTAGCTCAGTTACCCCACTTGAAGTGCACAGAATGTGAGAAAATAATATTTTATTTTATTCTTACAACATATTTTTATTAAATTGCATAAAAACATTATCATGACTCAAAGTTCTTATCATAGTAATTTGATTATTATTAATGATTTATTTATGATTCTTTTTCAAGTAAGAAGTAGTTTGTTTAGTATACTACAAGTTATTTATATAACTGTGACCTCTTGACTTTCACACACGTGGTCAACAAACATTTGCAATAATATGGAGCAAGAGTCAAGTTTGTGATCATATACAAGGTGTATATGATCAAAAACTCGACTCAGCAATATTAATTATAACAAAACTTTCTTTCATTACCCTTTTTATAAGGGTCCTTTTAAAAAAATAAAAAAAAACATTTTGTCATGATGGAACTTTTTGATAATATGGTATCTGCAAAGACATAAAAACTGGTGCAGTAGTAGACATTTAATATAACCTACCGATGTACCTGTGTAATTGATACAAATTAAATATGTGGAAATTGGATAACCATCAATGCGCGCATGAGCGAAATAGAAAAAGACGGCACGACAATCAATTTTGATACCAAATCCTTTGCAATAAGGTTGATTATAAATGTATTTAATGTTTCGGCCGCTTTTGTCGTTCGTCCTTTCGCGCCTACGTAAACGAAGATTGACTTCACGCCTTATTTTTTTTTTGTACTAATGTATTTATATTTGCGGGAAGAACTGGACACATTTAACAATGACTACATATATGTATTTTGCACACAATAGTACAGTTTGGAAATCAAGAGGGGTGCTTTTGCCCAGCAGTGAGATTTGACTGGTTAGCAGTAACTATTTGTATGTAAATTTTTCAAAGTACAAAATGTTTATGGATATTTTTCATTCATTTTGGTGTTGTACATGCTATAAAAATGTTACAAACAAAAAATAAAAAGAGATGCCTTGTTTGCAGAACTGTATAATTTAAAAACTTAATCATGTATTAAATATTTAGTTAAATTCTGTCACATCTTACTATAGGCCGACCGTTTAACTCGCGTATCGCCTGCGCGGTAAGAAGGGAGCGGGGGCGGGTAACGCTTAATAAAAAAAAGATACTTATTATTTTATTCTTTACCAACAATGTCTATCTCGAGATAAATCTTTGGATTATTGACTCCGTGTGTAGCGTTACCCGCCCCCGCTCCCTTCTTCCCGCGCAGGCGATACGTGAGTTAAACGGTCGGCCTATAGTGACCATACAAATTTCCAGTGTACCTGATTCATTTATACAGATAAACAATTTAGGTCTTATCTCAAGAAAGTAAACATTTTAACACAATGGGTTGCACATTCAATATTTGTTTTGTGAAGTTGGTATTTCTGATTCCGATTATAAATATGATAAAGAAGAATCTCGTTTTTCCTGTAGGTATTTTCCGCGATGCCACCATGCTGCGTCCCTGCAGGCAACTCGGCAGGCCCAGGTCGGCAACATCTCTGCAGCATCGTCTCCTTCGCTCACACCGTCACCACCTACTGACACCCCACGAGCTGACACGCCACCCCCGAATTCCAATAATCTGCCTCAGTCGTACGTTATTTCTTTTATAAATTCAGACGCAGCGAAGTCAACCTGAAATAAAAAATATTTTGTACGGGTAAACACTAGAATACGAGAGCGAACGGACAAGGGTGGCTCAATCCGTCGCCAACGTGCTTTTGTATTAATAGGTTGAATACGCTGCGCAAGCGCACGTCCTTACACGGCTTATTGTAAGTGATTAATATAAAAACTTATACTAACACACATATCAGAAGAGTATCAAAGATGTTGCAGAGCCATGGTTTCTCATACTCGGCCATTGTCCCATCACGTCCCCGATACTGCACTCATGTGTTTGGATAGACCTTTAGGAGGCTGGCAAAAGGCGAATGATCACCGACGCAATAGTTTAGTCGTAAAGAAAAACTTTATTCATACCTCTACACCAAAAATATAACATATTTTAAATACAATTAGTAACTAGTAGTATAGTATATATTTCAGTGTGTCGCTTGTCATTTGCCTCAATTAAAAAACAAGGTAAACTAATCGAAGGGCAGGTCTTTGTTTGGCTGCGTAAATATATCACTTCTTTCCAACAAAAGAACAATAACATTGAAACCGTGTATTTCACTTCCGTACAATAGGATATTTACTCCGCCAATTTGCAGTCCAATAACGAAATCACATTCGTAGTTCCCGATCGCACTGATTCTAGATATTTGTTTATTTGCCATTGAGTTTACCGTAAATTATTACGTTTATGGAGAACAAAGATGAGTCAGTTTTACTCGGACTGACTCGTAGTAGTTAATTAAACGGATTCGGAAGCGCACGTCAGTGTTCACGGGTTAATTTACATAGTGAATTCAGCGAATATTACCTCATTGGTAAAAAGAACTGCTTATTGAGATCGTGAAACACAGCAAATAGATCTCGAGTCGGAAAGAAGTGTTCTAGTTTTTAATGTTAAAAAAAAACTGTGTCGGAAAAAAAAAACTACCCATCGAGTGAGGAGTTATCACGATCCATAAACTATGGTTGCGTATTGTGCATAACTCTGTTTAAAATGACACCTTCCCATCAATAAATTCTATCCGTGATCTGGCGTGACGTAGCCATTGTTTATACAGGTGAAAATTGTTGTAGCTAGTGTATCTTCATCGTTTATTGACACAATGATCAGAATCAGGTGAGATAATTTATATAGCTACTTTGCTTTTGTTAAATTAATTTTAATATTCACGTAAAAAATTAAGTATCGCGAAACAGACATAAACAAACATACCCACTTGAGTATGTAGGTAGATTCAAGGAAAAGAAGAATTCATTTCTTTGAAGCTAGCTTCTACGATAACACAGGGTCCTGGGGATAATTATGATAGTTTTTATAATAATACGTCTTAGTGTTAGTGAATGACTACCGTGCAAATAGTCTGATTAAGATGTAAAGCGTCTCTGTAGCGGACCTCTACACGCTGGTTGTATCAAGAAGGTCAAGTATCAGTTTTTTATAAAAAGATATTCAGGCGTATCTAATGGCATTGGTTGCCGACTCAAATATACTTGGAAAAAGTCAAGGAATAATCATAGTAACTCTTCTGTCTACTACAGTCAAACAATACTATCACATCACACATACAGTTTCTGTGAGGTAATTGTGTGTGAGACTAAACCCCCAAACAAATCCACTTTATTAGAAATCAGACAATTATTTTGTACAGTATAATATAAACTTGCAAATTGGCGGTGTTATCGCAATTGGCGATCTCTTCCACATAACCATTTATTAGTATTATATTTGGCAAGCATCTAGAAATATATGTCCGTCATAATGTGTGTGGCTTCCCAGGTCGGGTGCAGCGCACAATGAGCGTGTGTTGAGCCAGGGCGGCACGTGGCGCAACCTGGGCGTGGTCGGGGGCGGCGCGCGTCACCCGCAGTACGCGTCGCTGGCTGCGCGCCTCGCCAGCTTTGAGCGCTGGCCCGCAGACCGACAACAGGCACCACGAGCGCTCGCTGAAGCCGGATTTTTTCACACTGGCACCGATGACCAGGTATTCGAACGCCATCCGTGTTTCAATTACAAAGATCGCCAGCGATACGCGGATGTAATAAACGGAAATTCGTGCTGTTACCATGAAATACGTCTGACACTATCAAATTATGTATATTACAGGTGCGTTGCTTCTACTGTGACGGCGGTCTCGGCAAGTGGGAGGCAGGCGACACTCCGTGGTCAGAGCATGCGCACTGGTTCCCTCACTGCGGCTACGTGCTGCTGGTGAAGGGCCAAGAGTTTGTGGATACCTGTCGCAATCGCTCGTCTGTGCAGCGGACTGTTAGCGTACGTACTACAAATTCGTTTTTTAAAATCTATAGTACATATTATAAGGCCTGCTAAATGTACGGCCTTTACAACACAAATATAGTGAAAACATTTATCACGACAATCCAGGTCATTGTGTCTAAAAAAAAGGAATAAATTTAAAATGAACAATTTACTGTTTCCAGTTTGCTGAAAGTGGTCGCAGTGCAAGTGGGAGACGGCGAAATAACCGAGAAAACTTTCCCATCACTGAAAGTCAGGTAAAATACAAGAAATTACTTAGTACGTATAACTTTCATGGTAAGCAGTATGCAGTTCGCTGCTGGAGATAGGACCCTCCCAATAAGGGTGCGTGTAGTCACCACAGCCGGCTGAAGAAGCCTTTAGTCCACAATATCCTTAAATAATTGAATTTCGGGTATAATGTACTTTCATACTTTCATCATTATTAATCATTGTAAGATATTGATTTAACAAGCATAAGCATAAACTTCCTTGCCTTGTTCTTTTTCATAGGAAACAAACACTTAGGACATTGCAAGCGAGTCTGACAATTAATAAGGTTATATCTGTAGTTTAAATAAATTAATAAATGCTTATTAATATGTTGTTGTTTTCCATTGCTGACTGTTTTGTTACAATGTGGTCTTATATTTTCAGGTAGAAGAATGTATGGAAAGTACAATGGCGGCAGCGGCATTAGGCGCAGGATTGGATGCGGCGCGCGTGCGCAGAGCGATAGCAAACAGACTACGTACCACAGGTATGTGCATCCACACGTGTTTGGTAACCATTTGTATTTTTTGTACCTATATGCTGATATACGGAGTGAATATGAAACCAAACTGGCAGATGATCATGCAAATTTAAAATGTTTTGTGTTCGGGTAATTTCACTGGTTCGTCCTACCCTTCATCTGGAACTCAAATATACTCGTACTTGCCAATTGTTGTTATGACTAGTGAAATAGGTGTACAAATCAATTTCCAGGTACTCCATTCACTTCATCAGAGGCGTTGATCGACGCCGTTTTAGATGACCAACTGAATGAAGAGCCGTGGGGAATGACCCCACAGAGTCGACTCGCTCGGGACATCCTCGCTGAAACCTTCAGAGAGTTCGCGCCGCGAGCTGGGTAAGTAATCTAAATAGCCCGTAAATTACACCTTCAATGTTCAATGGGTACATCACAGTATGTTGTTATTAACACTATTACTAGTACCATACCTGTATTCAAGTAAAGATCACGGCTGAACCTCATTCTAAAGTACCGGAGGCCATCGTAACTGTCGCATTTACAATATTAGTTTAAACATTTCAGTATGCCCCCTAACCACCCCGCGTTGCAAAACCGAGGATGGGAGAGCGAACCTGACAGCCCCGCAAGATCAATGTCACCTGATGATGATGATGATGATGATGATGACGATGGATCATCATCATCTTCATCATCACCATCACGCTCACCTTGTAGCTGTGATGAATTAGCGCGAAGTCGAACACCCAACCCTGAGCCGGCAGCTACCGTAGAACCTGAGGTTGTAAAAGAGACTGAAAGCGATAATACCCAGAGTGAAGAAACATCCGCGCCAGAGGGAAAGAAGTTATCGTTGGAGGAAGAGAATAGACAGCTAAAAGAGGCTAGATTATGTAAAGTGTGCATGGATTGTGAGGTTAGTGATCTACTTAATGATATACTTTACGCCCGGATTCTCAAAGGCTGTTTAAATCCTACTGTTAAATCTAATATCAACTGGTTTTGTTCAACATTTGGTTATTGCATTGATTGTCGTTTTTGGTCAATCTTGACCTGTTCAGTGATTTAATCACCATTTAGTAATAAAGATGAAGATTTTTATATATTATAGAACAGACAGTCAAAACACACATTCCAAACCCTATATTACGATATTTACACTTGTCATTATTATTATCATCGCATAGACGTAGCGTGTTTAAGCGTCGGTTATCCTGCTACGGCTTCAAACCGCGTGAGGTGGTGAGGTGTGACCGTGTAGTGTTGGTGCAGGTGAGCGTGGTGTTCCTGCCGTGCGGGCACCTGGTGTCGTGCGCGCGCTGCGGGGCGGCGCTGGGCGCGTGCCCGCTGTGCCGCGCCAGCGTGCGCGCGCTCGTGCGCGCCTACCTCGCCTGACCCGCCCGACTACCTATCCTATTCAGGTACTATATATTAACAAATAATCTTGTTTATCGGGAATGTTTTCAAACTGTACCTCATGCCTAATTGCACCAACAAGAGAGTTGTGGTTCTGGCTACTGTACTCAAAACATTGACATCGTAACAAGATAGGTACGCTACGATTACATTACAGAAGATCGATGTATTTGAGATTATAGTGATAGACAAACACGGCGCTTTATGTATTTACGGTGTAACGACATAAACTCATGATTTTGCAAGAAACAGATTAAAGTCAAAGTCAAATATTTTTATTTTGAGTAGGCCTCTGCAAGCTCTTTCAAAACGTCGTGATTTTAGGGGCACGGTTCCAAAGTGGAAGTAAGTCTTATGTAGAAGAGACTGACAAGAAACTCCATGGATATACTTCTTTAAAATAAAAAGTTTTATAATAGGTATAATCTTTAACAGCAAAAAGTATGTGAGATCAATGCAAGCCAATGTGTGCAAAACCATACAAGAGCAGTATTATTTTAGTTGATAATAATTTGGTATAGCTAGGCTCAACAACAAAAATTGGGATCCCAGAGACTCACGCACTCGACGCCAACATCATCACGAGGATATACTATCCCGATTGAGTCTATCAACCCAGACTGTCCACCAAGTTAATGTTGTAAAGTTAGAACCGAAAGCGCATTCCGAAAATATCACAGTATTTTTTAATACCGGTGTGATTTTCATAGCTACTTTAGAGGAATATAAAATACTTCGTCATTTTGAAACAAACTCAATTACACGAATGCTATCAAAAAAGTAATCGGAGAGAATTTAAAAAAAAAATTATCGTTGCGCATTTAGCGTAAAAGTGACACGTGTTATGAGAAGTGACGAAGCGCCTTTATATAAAACCTTTGTTCGCCTACGTCACTTGGCTTTCAAGTAACAAATAAGACTGTTTACCAAAATAAATTTATATGAGTTGCCAGATGTACCGCCTGAAAGCTAGTCATTATTTTATCCACTAAAAATATGAGTACGAAAATCTTTATTTTTCAGATCGAACGAGGTGCAATCGGAACATGTAACTACGTATTCTCTTGACCAGTTAGAGATTTTTAGCTCATTAATGGTATTGGATTCGGTTTGCATACTGTAAATATCTGTAATTGGTAATAACAGGCCTACATTAGATTACGCATTATTTAATCAACATAAACAATAAAAAAATCACATTAAATCCAAAAAAAAAAAAAAAAACAATAATAACTTGAATGCAGAAATACGCGTGATAAAATGAGAATCAATTCGGTAGTTGAATGTTAAAATATTCGACAAGAATGTATATTTCTTAAAGAAAGTGTAACAAATTACGGCTGTAGAAATTAAAGGATTCCCTCTGAACCTGATATAATTAAATACATAAACGGGTAGATGCTATTCTCGACCATATTATAACGTTAGATGCTATTAGTAGTAATTATTTACTATTAAATAATATAATTTCCAATATTGAATCCATATCATGGTATCTATTTATCTGTAAAATTATTTCCCAGTGAATAATTTAAAAAAAATGTTTGGCCAAACTTAAAACTTATTCAATTATATATTTAAAAAAAAACGTAAGTAACGCTACAAACGCGGTTTTGTATTTCGAATTATTTTTAAAATATGAATGTGACGTGTATTTTGATTGTCAAATAATGAATACAAAATTATAATTATTGTTATTTATGGTTACAATCGATGTTTACAAAACAATTTGATTATCAAATGTTGTAGTATAACTACACATTTACTTTGTTATATTTAAAAAATATACACTCCCGAAAATAAAAGGATTGGTGGATATACATCTCGGAATAGTAGTAATAATGAAATGAGTATGGTAAAGTTTTAAATAAGTTTATCTAGATACAGGTAAATTATTTTAACGATGGCAATGTACGAGATAACACTGTTATGTATCCGAAGCGGTAAAAAGAGGGCAAACGTCTCATAATTACTTGCCAAGAGTTCTTTCGCTATATAATCCTGTACTATTAATATTAATAATAACAATTTTTTTGATAGTTTTAGCCAGAATTCAATGTATTCATTTTCTGCCTCACATTATTCAATCTGGCAATAGCCAGAGTCAATGAGGTTGTAGTAATCTTTTCCAATTTCCCTTGTATTTGATAGTCAGTTTTTGGCTCTTCACTACCCTTCGCAAACCAAAAACGCCACGGAGCCCTTGCTCCGGGAACAAAATCAATGGATCAACCAAAACAAATCCTGCCCTAATTGCATTGTGATTATAGTAGATATTTTTATTTAATTAATTTGTAGGTTGTCAGCTACATGTGAATAATTTTGTATTGATATTATAATACTTATTATTAACTAAATATAATGAAATATAATATATGTGTTATTTGCATATTATACATTTATTTATTTATTTTATATGTTCCTTGTGTATAGTTCTTTGTAGGCTGTGGTATACAAGAGAAGGCTGATGTAATTGTCATAATGTAATTTTCATTTTGCCTTCTCCAAGTAGAATATAATGTCGTATGATAGTTTCTAGTGATATGTTAAGATGATCTGATATGAGTGATGTCTTGCTTTATACCTTAAAAAAGTTAAGGTGCATACTGCATGTGTTTATTTTGACGTGGAATACAGCTTGTATTCATTATCTAGACCTAGATATGCATTTTACCATGCAGTAGGTGTGTTATTCCAGTTGGTGTTGTAATTTGTACTTTTAAATCACATTGATCCGAGACTTTTCTAGCTCGATGTCTAAATGTTAAGTCAAACCATTTTAGTACCCTTTTTGGACCTAATTAAAAGTGCAATTTTATCGTACTGCAAGTACATTTGGTGTAAAGCAAGCCACTAAAATGGTGCCTACATAACATCGTTTCTATTGATGGGTGTAGCGGTTAAGTAAGAACTTTGGCCTTTGTATTCTGCCTATCGTAGGGATAACGTGTAAGCGCCATTAACGATTATAATTACGTAACGTCAAAATATGTCATTGATATTGTTACGTGTACGTAGGTTAGTATGTAACGCAGTTTCATTTTTTAATATCATGGTACTCAAATACAATGGTTTGAAACCTAACCAATGGTATCACTTGTTTTTTGTTTTAATCCCACGTATTAAACTATGCATTGTATAAGAAACTAAACAACTTATTGCTTGCGTAAGTTCTTTGCCAGAGATCTGACGTCTAAGGACTATAATTACTTATGTATTTTGAAATATAAATTTTCTAATCCAAATTCTGGGACCACGTACGACCAAATCATATATTCCACACATAAAAGTCCCAGCTGCACGAACAATCAGAGCGGATACGCTTCATGCCGTATCAGTCTGTTTTGTTAGATCAAAGGCGGGTTTTTTTGGAATAAAGGTGAAGTGCGTGTTAAGAAGTTCGCTATGCATGATCCGGCGCCGCGGCGGGCGTCTGGCCGGGAATAGCGGGCGGCGCGCACAGAAATAGCGCAGACGACGCCAGCCGACGACACGACGCATTTGGAACAATATTAATATGCGAAAGTCGCGCACCTTCACAGCGATACGTTGAACGCGGTGATTCACGGGAAAGCTATGCCAGATCCTATTGGTTCATGAGCTTTTACTGAGTTATGTATAGTATTCTGTACTTACTTTTTATATTGTGTGATTGTGTGGATCTGGTTTCTGGTTTAAGATTTTTATTTCTCAAAAAGAATACAATTCACTTATTATTAAGAAAACATGGTAAACTTAAAACTAAATGTGAGCATGCGAGCGATATATATATATGTATATATAGACGACATTATTTTGCAAGTTACAACAAATGACGACTCAGGAAATATTGTTTGAATATGTGTTCATTAAAGCTTGATGTTTGGGCAGAGCATAAGGTGACCTCATACTATCTAGGCAAGATTATCAGAAAATACTTGCATGTGTTGACTAAAGACCGTCGTTCGTTCGAAGATCGTTCAAGCTTGCTACAAGGCCCTCGTTGTGGCATCCGTTAATACTCTATTCGGGAGGTAGGTTGGCGATAGCAGTTCCTTCAATAAAGAGGTGGATACTGCTAGCCACCCTTTTATAAGTATACAGTAACGTAGGTATTTTTGAATCCTAACACGAAGGTATCCGTTTTTAACTTTGAAATACATTTTGCAGAATTTAATGAACTCGTTTTAATGATAATGGAAATCACCATATTGTTAACCAACTTTTTATTTTTAGGGTTCTGCTGATAACTTATCAAACTGATAGTATTTTTGACCAAATACATTTAACTGTATGGATATTTTAAACAAGTAATGGAAACCTGAAAATATTACTTACTTAAAATAAAATTAAAGTTGTCAAATAATTAACTTTGCCATATACATACTCTTATAAGACAATAATGTCTAGCCATTGACTCGATAGAAGACGACTAAAACTATGTTACTGTAGATTAAAAAAAACGTGATTAAGTCGCTCATTACGTGCAACATTGACGTAAATGTTTTGTTTCCAAAATACATTTACGTCAATGTAGCTCCAAATGAGCGAAGTATTTAAAATAAAGCATCTCCACCTGCAGGTGAAATAAATTATTCTATACGATATATTAAAAACAGCCTGATGGGCAGCACTGAGCTAATAAGAACAATCGGCGATTATCAATCTGTTTGCAAAGCGTTATTGTGCATTCGATCGTTAATAGCGGCCGTTATGGAAGGTCTTGTACATAAAGAGAAGAGAAAATGTCTTATACCAGTGGATTTCATACAATGATTTGATATCTGAATATTTTCACTTCACTAGCTTTTACTTAGTTACAAGAAAGGAATAAGTAATTATATTTTTGCCACAGGTAGTTGAAGATTGTATGAAATATTCAACCGAGGTGTAACGATTGCCACGATTAGTTTGATGTACATGCTACGCGCCTCCACAGAGTAAGCAACTTGTTCATGGGACAATGTATACGCTTTTACAATAAACTTCCCAATATACGCAATTTAACACTAAAGAAGATCAAAATTGTAATTAAATCTAAACTTTGTAAAAATAGATACTATTAAATTTCGGGAGATATTAAATTGCTCGTGTCGGGGACACGCAATGGGAACAGCGGTAATACTCTAAATTTCGTACTATTTAGATGACAGAAAAGCTTCGAATTGAGCCGCTCTATAGACTTTCCTTCTTTTTTATATACAAATTTGAAAATAATTATTATATTATTTACTTCATTATTTTGATATTGTATATAACCGCTATACATTGTAAATGTGAGTGAGATCTAGGCTGAACGCTCTGAATTTCATTAAGTCTCACTGACTGGTCCATGCTTGCCCTCTGTTGCGACAGGTCAGCTCAAACAGCTATGGCACTTTCTTCAAAAGACCATTCCACCCTGACCCCTGAGTTTGTTTCAGCGTTTCTTCTCAGGGATAGTTATAGAAAATGACGCCATCTAGTTTAAAAAAGACGTGTAAGTGATTGAAAAATCCTTATTTCAAAATAAATAATTTCAGTATTAAGGTACTTATTAAATAAGGTATTCTAAATATAATATTCATCACCTAAATAAGCTTACAGAAGGAACTTCTATAAAAAAAACCCTTAATGGTTCAGACCGAAAGAGACCGTCGAGCCTATGTCCTGTTGTAGTAGTATTTTTATTATATTATTATTCTGTGGTCCTGGGTCAACATCCCAAGTCAAGCAAAGCGTTATTTAGTTTCACTGCGATTCAATTCTTAATAGCAGCTCTGGGTTGGAATGGCGCCAGATGGAAAAGGCTCGCGGCTTATCACGTTGGAATGGACGTATAGTCATTGGACAATTGACGTTAGAACCTAGTCTTCTTCCTACCTATTCAACGCAGCGTAAAATGTGTAATGTCAGGGCTAGCTGTCTGGGGTTATGTTACGTTAAATATTCTCTAGTACCATACGTAAATAAAAACGAAATAAGTACTGCAAATTCATTTTAAGTACCTACGGGTATTTCGCAGTAAACATGTCATATCTTGGCGTCTGACTCAATAATAACGTGCAATAAAATCGATACCGATTAACAAATATATATCTTTCGATAAAAATGTACGAAACATTTTGTATCTATCTAACAATTTACAGAAAGTCATCAGTCTGTTGGCTTCACACAAATCGACCAATGAGTGCACAAATTACATTGTTGTGTTTTACTGATTTATTTTACAACCAGTAAGAATAAGATTATGCTTCTTGGTTCTTGTATTGTTATTGTAATTCAAGCAATAATTATTGTGACTAATCCTTATTTATTTTGAAATCTAAGAAATATTGAAACTAAAGCAATACGTTGAATACTAAAGTGGCTGAGTAACTAAAGTTGCATAGCAATCGGTATTGTATTGACTCAACATTTCGTAGAAGCGCTATATTATCATTATATGAGCGTCCTTTGGAGCGTTGTCCAGGAAAACGTTATCGGTGCCCGTCGTTGCTCCCGGAAAGTCCCGTTAGAATTTAAATCACAAATAATAATGTTTTAGTATTAAAATAAACAGTTACTAAATAATATTAACTAATATGTCGGAGATATGTTACATAAGGGCTTGTGGACCTATTAAAGGCAAAGCTTTTAAGGTACTTGTTTTTATCGCTGATCAAAACATAATTTAAAAAATAAGCTCAGTTTGGAAAGTCCGACCACGTGGCTGGCATGTGGCTATTCCTTGGAATTGAAACCAAACTTCCTCGTACGCGTCACATTAATGATATTATATCAAAATTTTCCGATCATTTAAACAGAGATTCTGTAAGTACCTATATTTTTGATCAACTCAGATTTTCAACATATAATACCTATAAGTAGACGTTAGCTGAGTCACTCGTCAGCTTGAAGGTGGAATTAATTAACGATGGTTGCCGTTGCATAGACATAAACGTCCTTGCAAGGCTGCTTCGCTGCGATCACGTGCCGCTCGCCTGCACTGCACCGAGCCGCTTTGCGTCATCGCCTCTCGCTCGCCCCCTTGTGAGTATAACCTGAATTAACATTCTGAACCAGGTATTTCTTGGTCCTATGTGTTTTGAAAAACGCTAGTCTTGATTTCTTTTTAATATTTTGCCTGCATTATTATAAGTTTAATAGAAACCCTATAGTCGTCCAGCAACCATTTAACATTATTTTCCTGTTCTATCTTTAGGTAATAATTACACTTTAAATAGCCTGTTTTCAAACATGATCGTTAAAACACATGCTATATGACGCATATCGGTTATGCGTCTAATCATTTTATAATAACAAAGACGTGGGTGAAAACCTAAAGGTAACCTTTAGACAGATTTTTGATTTCTTGACCTTAAATCTTTTAGGCGAAACACCAGCTATCAAGGCAAGGTTCCCCTTCGTTCACTTGATCTTAGCTTACAATTATAGGAGATGTGGGAGCGTAGCGAATCACCGGCGCCCGTCGCTGGCGCAACCATAACAGTCTTTGAATTAAGAATGGAAACTCACACACACGGTTTATGAGGATGACCTTTTACGGTGAGTTTGAATTAGCGTGACATCGCTATAACTTGCAATCATAACTCGCTTCACAAGTTACTAGAAAATACTAGTTTTATGAGAAAACATCTAAAGGAATTATTACAAGGTTTCATGTATAAAATGTAAGCGTTTATTTTAGGTGTAGGTATAAACTCTCCCACAACGGTACGCCCTTTATAAAGATAACGTAACAAATAAGGAAAATTAATTCCTGTAAGAAATATAGATTTAATTTTGACAATCAATTACGATAACATAGCAATAGCCTATAGTACTATGGCTCCATCTGTCTTGTAGAATTTAAGTTTAAAAGGCGTGGGCGCCACTGTCTGTGAGTCATAGGCACTCCTTCCTTGGCCTACCCGCTTGTAAGTCGCGACTCTCGACCCACTCACATTGTACACAGTGTGCCTTTCGTTGCACTAAACTGGACTTTATTTACAAAACAGATTCTCGTGTAGCAATTTATATAAAAAGGAATTAAATTTTAACTTACGATTTCGGAATGTTAATCTACTGTTGATTTCATTTTTATCTTATCAATGTTTACCTATGTCTATCTAGTTTTTGTTCTTTAATTAACATACGGACACTAAACGAATAAATTATTTTTAATTTAATTTATTGGTCTTGGTAACTGCGTGCAGCTATAAAATAGAACAAAAGAAACTTATTTGGGGCACAACAATTGACCTCGTGTTGCCCTGACCTGGATGAGGCCATTTGCAGCGAATGACGTGAACTAAAAATATAGAATGTCGGCTACTCCAGTTTGATCTTAACCTAAGGTACTTGTAACTCGATACATTATTGTTTTAATTTGAAGCGATTGGATACTCATCATTTCTGCCGACTCCATCTTAATTCCGATGTCCCGACAATAGTTTTAATATTCCTGGCAACTTCTTGATTGGGACATGAATGGTGAAGAGCGACTCCACGTCAAAGCTCACCATGAAGTCATTCTGTTAAAATGTAAGTCTCTATACTGTGGACGAAATTCCCCTGAAATATATATATATATTAGGGGTTGTTTAAAAATTAGTTATTATTTTTTCATAAATTTCATAATTTTTTTTCTTAGTAAATTGGATTTTGGCAGTTACATTATGGATTCTCGTGGTTCTTAAAAGTAGCCAATTAGCCAATGATGACAGCAGCAATGAACCCGTTCATTGCTGCTGTCATCATTGTAGGTAAGTTCTTTATTCTCTTCGTTCGTTTTTCCTGTCCTCTGGAATTGTTTCAGCACGAAGCATTAGCTTAGTGCAATACAAGAGGGCGAGACAGTGTTATATACATATATAGAGGAGTGACTGACATTGATATCTAATCAACGTTGTTGAGATGTTGTTTATACACTTGAGCGAAGTGGCTTATTTATACGATAACATGTTTATTGTACCTATAGCAGAATCTAGGCACTAAGTGTTCGTTCGTCGTGTGGCAGTTCCTATACTTGCCGGACATCTTCAAATTTCCAATGTATTCTTTGATCATAAGTTCGTGTGGTAAATCATATAAAAATTTGCCTGCCCCAGTCTAAGATTTCCTTACTCTCAACTGAGATTACAAACCAATCGAACATGATTAGGTACCACCCCTCGATTGAAAGACTGTTTAAAAGAATTTTGATTATTTAAATAGAACTTTTATTTTTTACTTGTTATTTTTACTGGGGAATTGCTCCAATCTAGATTATTTATGATTCTTGGAAATATATTTATCGAGGTTGCGATAATTTAGGTAAAACACTTCCTTATCATCACAAAAATTATTATTAAAAAGTACGATATTATAGGGTAATGTTAAGTTATATTATTGCTAGTCTTGCCACATACAAAATGTTCCACCATGTATAATTTTTTATTGGACACATTTTTTTAATGTTTGCATCAAGACAACAGAAGGTACAAATTTGGTGACAACTTAAAGGAGGCCACAGCATATAGGTATATGTAATTGTTAGATATTGCTAGTTTACAAGTTTATATATCGCTGGTGGAAATACCTACTCATGCTTAAGCTTTTAAAACTGACTATCGTAAACCGAGGTTATTTGGGAAATACTTATTATATTATGGAGGAACGAGGTATGGTGTTCCTCCATTGAAAAGGGAGGATCCTCCGACCAGGCAAGGTGGTTAGCCTGGCGAGCCGAAGCCCGACGATTGATGTCGGACATTAGTATATGTGTTAGAATCGTTGTAAACTTTCATAGTGCGATTCAGGGTTTGTTGTTGTAGCTTCACTGCGATAGATGGCGCTTCACTTTTTGCCATGTTGCGAGTAGTTGTCGCTACATCACTCCCCCCCCAGACCGGAGGTCGATGCTGTTGAGTCTTGAGGTTACTTGCCAGGGCCAGTGATAGTTCCAGTGAGTCCGAACCGAGTGCCGCATAGTTCGCAGTGAGTCGGAACTAGGTGCGGTGATGCTGCGAAGTCCTCAGTGAGTCGAGGTAGTGCAGTGAAGAGTAGTGGCTGGCTGCTGCGTCGACCAGGAGAGAAGGGCTCTGCTAGATGACCGGCCGAAGTGCAGTGTACTGTGCCAAGGTTGCTGATGAGAGGCCGATGGGAAGAACCAGGCTTGCGCGGTCGCTGCAAGCGTGTGGTTACCCGTTGGGGCCGAGGATGCTGGCTGGCAGGATGAGACTTGCTTGATGCTGCTCGAAGGGTACTGGAGGGGTGGAGAGGGGAGTGAAGGCGATGATGCCGTCGAAGGTTACGAAGATGTTCATTGTCAAGGGTCACCACTATGGAGGAACGAGGTATGGTGTTCCTCCATTGAAAAGGGAGGATCCTCCGACCAGGCAAGGTGGTTAGCCTGGCGAGCCGAAGCCCGACGATTGATGTCGGACATTAGTATATGTGTTAGAATCGTTGTAAACTTTCATAGTGCGATTCAGGGTTTGTTGTTGTAGCTTCACTGCGATAGATGGCGCTTCACTTTTTGCCATGTTGCGAGTAGTTGTCGCTACATATTAATTATTATTTCTACAAACGAACATACCAACAAAAAATACCTAACACTATGATATAAAAAGTAAAACTCTGGAAATATTTAAGTTTGAAAGCGGTACAATGTTTTAAGTATAACGGCGATAGATGTCGCCACTTAATACATATGCATCCGAGGCTATGTATTCCACTGAGTTCTGAGCACTTTAGCTGGCGATTTAAATTAAATTGAAGTTCATTGTGCCAGATATGTTAAAGTAAAACCTCGTGGAGCTTCGATAACCTTATATTTCGTTAATCGACTGCAGCATCGATTTTAGTTGATCAGTAACTAATTGCAGTTTGATCACCACTTTATTTTACACCATATTTTGTCTTTTCTATAACTTATATCACTGAACAATGCCATTACAAGAGACTCATTATGTCAAGCTATCTATTGTAAATGGTTGTTACTCGAGTTGACTCTATGTCATGTTATACGAGACTATTGTTATGAGGGTGCGTTTGCATTCTGCAGCTATCGCCGAGTCACAGTAGGTCACTCGATAACCGCGCTATCGAATGAACAAATAAGTACATACAAGTTCCATTTGGTACATGTCATACATTAGTAGGTAATGGTAAAGTCCGATGTGGTCATACCATGCGGTATTTATGTATTTTCATTGTTTCAAAGCTGGGATACCTACAGCTATTTATATTTATTCGGCCTGTCACACTCAACTGTTGAAGTCTTCTTTAAAAGACCGGAAATGCATATAGTCAGGACGCTGGGCTTCAGCTTTAAGGGTTTTAGGAAATTGTCAAAAATCATCCTAGGTGAAAATGTAATTCATCTTCAGAGAATGCTCTCAGAATTGCACGTCTCTGTGAATTCGGGTGTTTCAGGATGAACATACTCAAGACCAAGTTCTGCACTTAATGTTACCACTACTATTAAGAAACCCTCGTATCGAAATAGAAAACTAAATTGTTATCTATCTTGTAGGAGCAGAGAGCAAGGGCGGATCCGGGCGGTTATTGGGGTCATGACCCCCCCCCCCCCCCTGGGCTGGTTCTAGGTCGACCATTGATAATTTTTCTAATCGCATTGATCGTACAGTATTTATTATTGTAATCGAATAGGAGCGTGTCCCGACTAGACTTCAAACATGTGACCCCCCGACTTGAAAGCTGGATCCGCCCTTGGTGGAGAGCCTAACGAAACCCCAGCTCCAGAAGGACAATGTCTCGCAATGCAAACGGCACTGAAAGCGTGCATAGGTTTAAGATGTCCTCATAACCATGTCCTCAAATTAAAGCCAATCAAGGAAAATATAAAGCGTGGTGACTAGAAAGACTCTCATCCTGATGGTTGGACGACATCGTGAAAATCGCAGACAAAGGATAATAATAGCCCAGGGCTGGCTAAAGTGGTGTAAAACAGAACAGACCTACTAGGTCTTTCAACAATGGGTAGATTTGGGCTGAATGGAATTTACGCTTGGCTGTTTGAAAGTAAGGTTATCCCAAAAAACAATGAAGAATCCTCATATGCTTGTATGCCCTTAAAACGCATCACGCTATTGTATGACATCAGCGGCCCATTGTATTTTAGTTGGAACAATGTGTTGTGTTCTGCGCACACGCAGCGCCAGGGCAGTCACGCGCTGATTCACAGACACGTACAAACAAGGGATGTACCAAGTCTAGCCGCTTATGGACTCGACCCAACTTATTACTAGTCACGACTTTTTAGCTTCATTAAAATTACTTCCACCGCGTTAGCGTAGTCAAAGTGATCTTAGTTTTACTTCTTACTTTTTTTCTAGTAGATAGTACTTAATTATATCTAAATAGGTACTTACATATTGTCGCCCAGCAGTAAAAACCTCGTAAATCGAATATTTTTCAGATTTTTTTTTGCTCTTTTTATTGATAAAATCGTAAAGCACGTATTAGTTAAAAAAACTTTTAATTCAGATACTCCTAGCGCCGCCTATGATGTATAATGAGAACCTTGTATAGAGATTCATTCACTCATTGTCGTCTGAGAAACTCGATACAGTTTATCGTCGCCAAGTCCTAGAAATCAAAAGCTTATATAGTTATTTTTTTTGGCCGACCGTTTTTCTTTCCTCCTATAAAATTTTGTGTTTTACACTTCCAAGGTTTCCATGGCTGAGCGGCGATATGTGAGTAGGAAGATAGATATTGCATTTTTTTATTGGCAATACATTACTTATATTATGCACACGCTATCTGTCGTAGACAGACCCAACACGGATGTAAAACTGTTATCTCACTTAGGTTAAACCATGTTTATATGTTTTATATGGTCCAAAACGCAACACCCGATACAATACAATTTTTTTTAATTGTAAAATATATAACAAACGCACTATATAGCCTATAATCATTTGCTATAATATAGCAGATTTTGCGAGAATAGCGAAAATATAAAACAAACAAACAAACCTCTTTATAAGAATATTAGTTTGATAATGATACCTATCGACTCAATATATGCGAGCAGTGTAAATAATCTATTACGTATATTAGGTACAGTTGAACAAAGATATTTATCTTTCTATACATATGAATTTTCTGAAGAAATTGGTGATTTTTTATAGGATTATTAAAATAAAGTTCAACTTTGTCTATTTATTAAATAATACAAAAACAATTTTTTCTGTGGAAACTTCATATCTGCCTGGTGACCCTATATACTTGTCTCTTTGTTAGACGTTACGTAACTTATTTTTATCCTTAGCAATCTATGTAGGATTTGTATCTATTTATTCTATTTCATGCATTATGCTTATACATATATAGCAACACTCAGTCGGAATGATTATTTCCGACATCTTCAACAATCATCGTCATAATTCGGCCAATTTACACAAAACCTTAACGAATTATACACCTAAACCTTCCTCACGAATCACTCTATCTATTGGTGAAACCGCATGAAAATCCGTTCAGTAGTTTTTGAGTTTATCGTGAACAGACAGATAGACAGACACGGCGGAAGATTTTGTTTTATAATATGTAGTGATTACATCACCGTATGACTCGCGAAAGTTCGAGTGAATGCAGAGACTCAAGTGGATGATTTACGAACGACCCCATAGCTAAATATAGAATGGAAGATTTTCGGGACGTAGAGTTGCAACACATATCGATTTATGTTGAAATATTCCCGTGCCTAAGTAAATATATATAGGAACTCAATTCGTCTGAATGTTACAGTATAACTGAGATGCTCAGACGAAATAACTGTGATATTTTGATGAGGCAGCTAAATTAAGAGCCCTTGCCCGATGATCGAAATAAGAAGCTTTTCATGAACAAGCACTCACATTCTAAATTGGAACGAATGGCGCCAACCAGCCAGCGGTGACGTAATCGGAATAGTACGTATCTGCTGGGTACATTTAATCGAAGTGAGCATTTGGCAAGCGGCGAACAAGTCGGTCGGTATTGCTTCCGCGCTGCAGACATTGATGTTGCAAGCGCACGCCACAATGTGCGGCTTTCACTTTGAATAAGAACTATCAATATCTACATATAAATATACACCTACTCATAAACTGGCTTTAAGATGAAAATAATTTTCTTATGCTAAAGGTAGGTAAAATTCGAGAGTAGTGGCTCCGTTTACGTATTGAGTTGCATTTAATACGACTTGAAGCAGATCTTTTTTAGGAAAGGTTTATGCTCAGATAAAGAATGGTTTATGGCTACTAAATAAAAATGCTTTATTTGATGGCATATGTGCAGTGGAATGAAAGTTGTACATTACACGATTTACGAATTTTTTGGTCTGTAGCAAAATCTTGTATCATATTGTATGTATTCGTTGAACAGAAATAATGATTACGAATAATCGTATACCTACATCGCAATATTATCTTTGACGAATAAAAATTACATAGCTGACTATATTTACTGTGCTGTATTGTATGGTCATAATAACTTGCTTTATACTCACGTTCGATGAGTACTTCCAAAGGAATTTTAAAGTGTCTATGACGTTCAAGAGCTTACTGGCGCCAGTGACATAGTATTGTATGGTTCTGATAACCATATTTTTTGTGATATCTTTAAATATAAGGAGCGTATGACTGATTAATGTATGCAAAACGTCAATTCATTATGTCTTTATTGAAATGAAGTTTTGCTTACATTATTCCTGTCTAGGATAGCGCTCTTTTTTAGGGTTTAAGGGTGGTTAGCCTTTTGTAGTAAACTATGTACAACTATACTATACCGAGTTACTATACCGACTATAGATTATGATATCCGACTGCCCCTCTCCCCCACACACTCTTACAGTGGAATGTTATCATAACAATTATCTAAAAGTCATGTAGGTATCATACACTTAATATCAGATGCTCAATTTCGTCGAACAAAATGAGTAATTTAATTTAGCTCTTAACAGTCGAGGTTAGGCTAGATGACAGCGTCAAAAATAAATTCTGAAATCTTGTTTGGTAAATAGTTTTCCTTCTATAATAGTTCTTGCTTATCTTTGGCGTTTTCAATTTTTAATTTATCATAAGCACACTTTAAGTACCTATGTAAATAGCAATGCAAAACTATGACGTCACGCTTTTGTATTCCAAACATTTTTAAACAAAACGTCGTTTTTGACAGTTCATAAAAAGTAACTCAGATGACTAGTAGTCATCTACCGTGTTGACGGTGACATCCTGTGTCATTTGTCACTTTGAATAGCAATGCGACCTTTACACTAAGATGCGATTGCACCAAGTAAACATTAATATCATAAATAATAATGTCTATGGGCACTACTTAAGAAACAAATATGTTATTGATTTCTTCTAGAGAGTACTGGAAAAGTACACTGACGCAACCATTTTACATACTGTACATCCTTGGTGGGCCAAGGATGTATGTAAAATGGTTGCGTCAGTAAGATGGGTCTTAATGAAGTCATGTTTCAAATTAGATAATTCTAAGGCTATATAAAAAAAAAAAAACTAGTTATAGTGGAATTACCTCATTGGTCTAGTGGACGTGTGCCTAACTCAATAACAAGAGGTCCTGGGTTCGATTGCCAGGTCGGGCAGTGTTATTGAGATTTTCTAAAATACTCCATAACAGCTCGGAGTCTGGAATTGTGCCTTGTAGATGGCAATACTCTGGCCCCCATGGCGATATTCCATCTGCCTTAATAACGTTCCTTTGCCTACAATAATCCTTCAGGGAATACAGACTTACCAAAATAGTTATTTTAAGATCAGAAGGCATATAAGTAGATAAACTTAACTTCGTCCATTAGTCAGCTGCAGCATTCTTCAATTAAAGTGTGGAAGAACTAAGCGTTAATAAACAACTTGCTGTTGAATTAGCAGAACAATTTAGTAACTACTGCTACATTGTAAACTAAATGACTTTGTTTAAGAAGTCTGTCAGTAACGTTTCAAACTTTATTTTCGCTATGCGATATAAAGAACTGCAAACATCATCTACGGATAGACAGAATTAATGACCAATAGGATCATGCGTTGTTCAACGGATGACGTTTAGTTCGAATAAATCCATAATTACGTAAAGACGTATACTTTAATTGTTAAGAAGCCCTTCAATCAAATTTGAACCTTAATATCACTAACACGTGTCAAATCAAGTATTGAATCTCTTGAAATTCCTAAGTCTGTCTCTCACACCTAAGTATCTGTCTTAACCGTTTCGGTGGATCACCATTTCCTACCAGTGAGTCTGCGTGACTGGTGGTGGTAATGGATAACCATTCAGGAAATGAATTTCAATACACGATTGTGATTGTGTATTGAAATTGATTGTTGTTGATGGTGATTGTTATGGATCTCATCCGAACGCCTGATTGTGATGTGTTGTGATAATTCTAACTTAAGGCTTCTAATTTTGTCCTGAAATTAATTGCCAAAGTGGTTATCCATTTATACCAGAGTAATACAGGAGATCCGCGTAATTAACAATAATATTATAAATAATATATAATTCCTGTATTAATGCACTGGACACAGTGATCTTCTGCAAAAATATGAGTGAGAGCATTATCACAAGCTGTAACTAAACTGATATCTACGATGATTACATTTGGAAAACAAAAAGCTAAATTTAAAACTTGTTCCATACCACATTGTGTGTTAGGCAAATCCGGGTTGTGGCGTTATTATTTTTCTTTATTTGAGAGTTTAATAATACTTGGTACATTTACTTACTGACCTTCTGTTGGCCCTTCGCTTAAGAACAAGAGCGCCTTGAGACGGTCCACACGGAAATGCGAGTGTGAGATAAAGACTTGCAATAACAATTCACTTTTGTCTTCGTATGGTATCCCTGAGCACAATGCTGCCATTATCTTGAAAACAAGCCTGTCTGACTCAGACACTGATTACTCTTACAACATTTAAAGTAGGCTGTTTAAAAATGTTTTGTGTTATCTGTATCTACCCGTAAATACCGAAAAAAGCTCGGTGAGGCAGTTATTGTACCTTGTAGTTTGATATTTATTATGCATGAGTTTAATTTAATGATCACTAATGAACATAAAATGTATGGAAGTGCCTTAGCGATATTTCCTAACTGTTGACATGGTACTGGTTAACACAAAGGCTTAGCCGAGTATCATGACAGGGATGAATGATTCCCGCGAGAGCCATGAATGGCCCGGCACATAGTCAATGGCGGCGACCGGCTAATTGGTGCCGCCCTGTGTCGTGGGCTCGTGGCCGCGTAATTATCACCGGGACACCGGCCTGCGCTCACCACTAAATGCCATCTCACGTGATACACGACTGACTAACATTACATCAAAAGGATAGTGTTACATAAGGATAATGTGACATAATAAACCAATATTTTTACAGGGGTCAGGTGGAAGCCAGCCAAGCGTTCAAACAAAGGTCGTTTTTTTTTAATCTCCTTTAAGTAGGTATAAACACAAACCAAATACCCTACTTAATACAAGTTAAAGGGTCAAAAAGTGTGTCACATAAAATAGAATATAAACGAAATATGGCAATAAATACCAAAATGTACCAAATCTGTCAGACGAACATGACAACTAAGTTTTATTTATACATAACCATTAAGTCATTATGACCAAATAGTAAAAAGTCATAACATTTTCTGGATACACACCACCACACCCCAGATTTCTAATCTCCTAAAACAATTTTGAAAGGTAAACATGTAGCTTAGAGTAACGTTGTTTGAGAAGTAAATAAAGTAGTTGCGAACAAATATTCCCAGTAATTTAGAGTTGAGAGTGTGTACATACAGCACAGTCGTGGGTGGTTAATCCCTGGCCACAGGTATGCACAAATGTGAACACAAGTAGAGGCTAGAGAATAGAAAAGCTAGTAAAATTTATTGAAATAATGATTAACAGATAACTATGACCGGTCTACAGCAATAGAATCATAATCATTTTCAACCGACTTCAAAAAAAGGAGGAGGTTCTCAATTCGGCTGTATTTTTTTTTATGTTTGTTACTCGATTACTCGAAGACGCCTGGACCGATTTCAAAAATTCTTTTTTTATTTGAAAGGGTATGCTTGTCATTTGGTCCCATTGTCATCAGGTCAGGACCTGATGGTGGAAACCCTGAGAAATCGAGGGCATCTCTTGAAAATTGTAGGCGAGCATGGGGTAAAAACTTGATATTTATGTGTATATCTGATGAGACTACAATACTATGGAGGTTTAGGGCAGATCTGATGATGGACACGACAGAGGATCGAGGGAACTCCTCAACGGTACATCTTAACTACCTCATGTTTGGGCTTATTTTATTCGTGTTGACAAGATCTTTACACCGAGATGGATAATGACTGCCACTGCAAGGTTCGTGATGCAGGTGCAGTACAGTTTAGGGAACTCCTTAATGGTTGATAGCAGCTACATAGTGTTTGGGCTTATTTTATTCGTATTGATGCGCACATTAAGCCGAGATGGGTAATATTGCAGATTCGATGGTCGGCTAAGTCATTTATTTGGTTTTAAAATCACATAGTGCAATACCGTCTAAGGTTTTCACTCGACTTGGGGCAACATACATTTCACCTTTGTAAAGTTTTTCAAGAGAATCGTCTTTACTAGGTCTACCCATCACTCAAAATTGTAAAATAATTAAATTTTTTAACAAAAAATAAAAACCGACTCCAAAAAACAAAACTAATAACTAAAAAGCAAAAAATAAATCTTTTATTATACAATATAGTAGTTGAAGAATGTTGAAGTCGGTGCCAAGTAAAACATGCAATGATAAATCGACACGATTGGCGAAGTGCATTTGTCGTGTCCGACGCATAATTCGCTCCGCACTCGACAATTTCTACGTGAACTCGTTGTTTCAATGTCGCTATTATAGCAGCAAGGTATATTACTTTTATGTTTTACTTGGCACCGATTTCAATATTCTTCAACTACTATATTGTATAATAAAAGATTTATTTTTTGCTTTTTAGTTATTAGTTTTGTTTTTTGGAGTCGGTTTTTATTTTTTGTTAAAAAATTTAATTATTCTTTAGAATGTAGTATTTACTTACATCATTAGTTCCCAAAACGGTCTAGGTCCAGACCCCCAGAGGTTCACGGGAGACACTACGTTGTAGTGACAAAAAAATGGGGGCTTACAATTCTATTTACAATATAGTAGAACAGTACGGGTCCACCGGAACCAGCAAAATTTTTAAAGTGGTCTATGAGAAAAAAAGTCTGGGACCTTCTGATTTACATGTTATGATGTTTCATCAATATACATAACTAGCTCTATTCATTTCACATTCTACCACAGTTAATGGCGTACCTTAAATCTAGCGCTGACAGATTAAAGCACATAAGTCAAAAAGTCATACATTTCAGGAATAACAAAAAACTAAATAAAAAAAATCACGTTAAACATTTTATTGGCGTCTACTAAATAATAATAGAATGCAACATAAACGTCAAAACACACAAACAAAAGTTTTTTTGTGACTTATGTCAATAAGAACACTTACCTTATCCTGTTCAGGGACTGAACATATTATTTCGATGCCTTATCCCCATACCTAAATCTATACATATGACTTAAGTGTATGAGAACAATACAATGGTATTCAAAAACCAATTAAAACATTGTAAATTAATTACATTTACATATCTAAGTACTAAGTATGTAAGTTCAGAGTTATAATAAATTTACTCATCGTCTACTACGAGTATTTACAATGTCAGTGATTCGTAAATCGTTTGCAGTAGGTAAATCTCTATAAAGACTGAAAGACGTCAGTTAATATGAGTAAAGAAATCAAATCTTCTTTTTTTCCTTAGATATCGGCAAAGGCTGTAACGATATTACTTGAATACTATCAGGTGTAACAGAACCTCTTCTTTACATGTTTAATTTAAAAACATGAGTTTATTCTTCTAAGGTTTCCTTGTAAGATATTACTCCGAATTCTGAGTCATAGCGCATCCATCTTTTACGTCTTTATGTCTTACGTCTAATGGATCCTTTATTAATGAAGAGAAGTCCAAAAAGTCGATGTTCCGCATTTCGACCACTTCAAATTTTTTACTGATTGATCTTATCAGTTGTATCCAATCATGCGGGTGATAGATTTGCAGTTTGGTTTTTTTCTTTTTCTTTTCTATAATCCCGTGATCAGTATCCACTTCTTAATGGCTATGACCAGGAATCATAAATTTGTGGTCCATAACTTCTATGTTAAATTTTTGCAAAGCCCAGGTAAACATTGAACTTACATGGGAATTCCTGTTCTGGCCGGAAATATATCGGAATAAAATATTACATGTTTTGGGTTCTCAGGTAGATATGTTTGGAGGTGCCTGAAAAGACGAGATGCTATTTGATTACTCTTGCAGCAATTATTTCATACCATACGTAGCATACAGTTCTGCCGGTTTTATTGTCATGAACAGTCAAATTTAATGTCCACAACTGACGGTTATAAAAAGCTACAGAAGAACTTAGTGCCCTGCCTTTTATCATCGGAGATTTTATGTTTTTGTATACTTTCCCCGCAGTTATCATCCACTTGAGCTTTCACCCAACGTTTTTAGGTTATCAATAGGTTCACGCTTTCCGTGAATCCATAAAAAAATATTTATATATCTTTGTTCGACATTTTTGAAGGTCAGGATCTAGTGTTCGTTGTCTCTGAGTGGCCTTCTCTTAGATCTCCATTAACGAAGCTATATAAGTAGATCTTTTGACTCCATTCGCTAATATTCATCAAAAATAGCCTGTCTATCGATTAATGATATGCGCTCCTTGCATTTCATTTTAAACATTGTAAGCTCTGTCATTTTTCGACTGTCGACCAGTCGAAAAATGATAGAGACTTTTCCTTTTGATGTTTTATAAGACTGACCTGCGTTTCACCTGCTTTTCTTGTTTTTTGACATGGATGCTTTTTTTCGGAGATGCACTTCACTTCACTTCAGGGAGATTTTCAAAAGTGGATTCATTACTAGAACTCGACGAAACTGCTTCGCTTTCTAAGAGCACATAATGTGGATCCTGTACCGAGTTATCACTTGAAAATTCCACTTGTTCACGAACAGACTCATCTTCCACCGTTGGAATTATAAGCGGCAGGGCGTTTTGATCACCTAAAAAAATAACAATGTACTTTAAACGACATACGAATTCACACGGCTATAACGCATGACACTGAAACAATATTATAAAGGAAAATACTATCATCTTTACTTTTTTGTATTTCAAAAAGTTCTCGGACTTACCTTGAGTAGATAAATGGTATTCACATCATCTTAACTAATTTCTTTCCTCGATGAAAATCCATATGGAGTATCAAATACTGTATTTTATTTTAATAAAGTTAAAAATCAAAATTTTGAATAATTAGAGCACTACTGACTGACTTGGTGACCGACATCTCAAACTACACAGGCACTTCATCGTTTTGGCAATAAATTACATTCTTAATAACCTACCCTCAAGTTAGCAAACCGATAACGTCACCCACTTAACGTTCTTTTAATCGCATAAGTCAGTAGATATACTCTCATCAAGCACAAAAATTGTATGACATACATATGTTGTTTATAATATCGCAAGATGTGAAGAGAATGATAAGGTTGAAAAGGGGCGCATTAGTGTTCAAATTGAAACAAATTGCTTTGACTTATGTGGTTTAGTCTGCCGACCCTAGAAATTGTGCAGTTGAAATATGTTATACTAATCAATAAAATAAATTAGACTAGTCAATCAATTAATTTGAATTATAAAAATCAATAATAATAACAGTAACAATATTAAAAATTCATAATGTCAATGTTTTTCGTGTTAATTTCATGCTAATTCTTTCATAAAATTCGATTTCAGATGTCCCCTGACATAAATTTGTACCAATCATCAAATTAATGATTCAAATAATTTATAACATTTACATGTATAACAGTAATTCACCTAAATATGAAATTTAAACAAAATTTCAATAGTTAAGTAATATTCCTATCAATCTGACGTACCTACCTGCTTACAATTTTAGATTTTCACGAAAAATATATTAATAAATCTATATAAAATTACTATTTTGACAATGCTGTATTATTTGATATCATAAAAACGACTGTCGAGAAGCCAATTGGTTAATTTTTTTTTGAATTTAGGTATACGGAGTTTCTTAAATGAGGTTGGCAGTTTATTGTACAATTGGATGGCATTGACATAGACATTTTTCTTATATAATATCTGATTTACATTGAGGAAGATACAAATGATGAGGGTTCCTCAAATATCGATACTGTACAAGTGTACATTTTACCAGTGTTTCTATTCTGTGGCAAACGATCAGGGGTTAATTCATTGTTTGTTGGCTGAACAGAGTAACTTAAGCGTTATAATGTCATGCTTAAAGAGATTTAGTGACACACAGACATTAGACTCCGAAGATTTGAATGGGAGACTGAGCTATGATATAAAGCTAAGTAGGAACGATGTAAGTATGTACAGATTCTAAGTGAGATAGAGAGAGAGAGAGAGAGAGTAGTGACTCTTCTTTCTTCTTAAACACGGTTAATATTATAGTATGTTACGATAAATTGCAATATTGGGTGACCGGTTTTTACTTACGGATAACTGCGAACGAAATGGGAAATTTCCCGTGGTAACTCGTCATAAACTAGATTTTCCCTATTGGGCATAGTGACGCATGCATCGGAAAGTCTGGTCCCAGACTTGTGCAGCGGTTTGTAGGAATAGGCCACCCTATTCTGTGCATATGATGAGGAGTCATAAGGACAAAAAACTGGTTAATTAACTTCAATACCTACCTATCAAATGAGTACCTATATGTCTATGTAACTTACTATGGTACTTTTCCTTTTGATCAAAATTAAATCATTAAAACGAAGAAACCGCTTTAATGGGAGATCAGATAACAGGCTTTGTACTATCTTCGTATTCTCCTTCTTCTTCTGTGGTGTTGGCGCGAGCTATGACTATTACCTAAAGTGGAAAGATTAGCCAGTCAGCAAAAGTATTGAGGCCCAGGATGCGTCGGACGATTTCAGGTATCGTAATACGTAGGTTTATAGGTTATTTCCTTGCACCCATCTTCCTATTATTGAACTAGTGGTAATAATGATGGGTTTCACTCTTCTCAGCATTTAGTGAACGATAATCAGCCAGCATCCAATTTTTTTCTTATGGATTCCCGTTTAGTCTCGTCGGTTTCTGTGAGAAGATTTCTTTGGGTCGCGACGTGAGTTGTGAGTTTATTTAATGTTTTCTGTTCTTGCAGCAGCATATGCAGTATCTTCTCAGAAGCAGGTATATCATATGGATTCGTTTTTGCAATGCAACAAGAGGCGCAGTAGCATAGAACTAAAGTGTTTTTTATGATTTGCAACCTGGAAACTGAAAGTACTTACTGTTTAAAATTACATGTCAGTTACTAAAGCCGTATAGTCGTGAATACACTGTTTGTATTGTGTTGTTCGTTAATATCGCTCGATATTTAGGTCGTGACGATGCGCGTTGACAATAACACAAACTGTTGTCCTATCAGGCTATCAGTTTTCCATGAACACACTTCACACCATCTTACAACTTAAATCCAGCCTGCGTTACAAATAGAAATCGTAGAATCATAACCGTTGAGATTTGAATTAATAACAGGATGTCGAGACTCGGTATAAACCGCTAATAGGAAAGAAGTTCAATAAAAAGCATACATTATTAAACGGCATAATAACGTATCGATAAGTGGGTATTAAAAGTCGTCTATGATTTTAATCAACATCTATGTATGTTGTTTGACCAAGAAATGTGAATCGGTATCATTCATCAAATAGTACGATCTAGTACCTAGATACTTTTTATTTGAATATCACCGCGTAAAATGTTCTACTACTACACCCGTACGAAGTATCAAATCTGTCTCAAATAGCGTTGCTGATATCCAGATTGGAAATATCCATTTGAAAAGCTCAACGTGTTTGAAAAGCTAAACCATCACGTATGTAAAACTTTTTTTTATTGTCTAAACCCAATTGACAGAGTTTAAAATTTATTTAAAAAAAAATATAACTCAATTAAAAAATGATATTTCATATTACACTCCAATTCAATTATTATCAAAGTTATCCCAAGTATGGCAACCCTATATGGAAGTTCCATTATAGACAAGCAAGTAAATATACTATGCAAGTGCGACCATTGATGCACGCTGACGACGCATTTCCGTCAGTAACACTGCATATCCGGCTTCGTTGCGCTCGCGCCGCGCCGCCGCGCCGCTCCGTTGCTAATAAACAAAAGGGTCAAAGGAGCTTCCGCTCCGACCAATAAACAATGCGAGTTGTTGTGTACCGTTTTAAATTACTTGCTACTTTATCTAAGTATATGAATATGACAACATAGATTTAAGTTATAAAATATTATACTTTGAATAAGGTTTTTCTTTTATTTAAACTAATATTATAAAGAGGTGAAATTTGTTTGTTTGTATGTAGGGTTATCCCCTACATTCGCCGAAACTAATGATCCGAATCTGAGAATTCTTTCACCGATAGATAGTTACATTATCCCCGAGTGCTTTAGGCTATAAATTATATATGTAGATCACGCGGACGAAGTCGCGGGCTGAAGACATTATAAAATTAATATCTTAGACTCAAGTATTTTAGTACCGAGTACCTAACCATAAGCAGGTACGTAGTAGTTTATCTATCGGCTATGAGGACATGTTTTCTTTGTCTTAAAACGTTCTACTTATTAGTCTATGATGATGATTTATTAGTCTCCATATGTTGCATCTTTACGCAACCGAGATTGCATCACGCAAACAGGTACAATTAAAATAACAGAAACGCTAGGTCGACGAACTGTAACAATGCCTTCGTATTTATATGAGTATTGCACCTTGATAGAAAACCTAATTTTTCTAAGATCTATTTGCTGTTCAAATTCGAAATTTTAAAGAGGATTCCACAGTATTACTTCAAAAGAACTAAAAAGCCTAAATAAAACTAAACGTTTCCTCAACTATTTTAAGTTGGTACAACTTTGATCAGCCGCCTCATTGTAACATATGAGAAGAACCTTTTTACTGACAAAGGGATCAGCCGATAATCGTTCAAATGTCCATCAGGTCATCAGTCAAGGCGAGATGAAAGCTCCTCGGTCCGACGGAGAACGGATAATGAAAGCCGCAGCTCGTGTGACAAATGAGCCACTTCCCATTGTTGTAACAGCTTTGTATTAATGAAAGATCATGAGCACGCTGACTATGTATACTTTATGCCGTTGACCAGCTACAAAGAGGGTAGGTAACCGTAATGCTCTGATATTGATAATTGGTACATGTTCAATCTATAACCGCCTCATTGATCTTTTGCCCGCAAGCAACTGATGATCGTGAGGTCCTGGGATCCATCCTCGAAACTGCAAAGGGTGATTATTGTGTGTAGGTATCTGTATGAAACCCATAGTAGCAGTTTGGTGTACTCCCCGGTGGATGCAGTGGCGGATTAAGCAAGCGCGGGACCCGTAGCAAATTCTATCGAGGGGCTTTTAATCAGCTACAGGCTCTTAAGTATAAAGTGACTTTTTGCGGAACTAGTGCGTTTACCGTATGAATTTCTGTTTTATTTTCACAACAAAATAATCGGTTATCGATTTTCTGACGTGGATTGTCTTAGTCAGAGGCCCTAGTGTAAGTTTCTTTCGACAAACTCGATTTAACGCATCGAACGCGTTCGGCGCTCCGATTGCTGGAGAGCACGAAACGGACCAATCGGAGCGCCGAACGCCGTACGCCGTAGTAAATCGAATTTATCAAAAGAAACTTACACTAGGGGTACTGAAAACGGGTGTAACGTTTCACGTTTATGTGACATCAAGTAAATTCAGTATACCACGTCTTAATAAGTTTCACTTAACCTCTCGGCTCGAACGAATCTTGACACATGACATACCCGCTGATTCGACGAGCTGTCGCAAATTACGTCATGAATTCTAAGAACTACTGAATTTTATACGCAATTTTTATTCCACTATTAAACATGAAAAATATGTTACCTCATTGATTTAAAGACCAATGTCTACAGTAAATTTATTCATTTTTGTGTTAGTATTGGTAAAACTGCATCATTAGGCTGCGATATGCCTATAAAATGTTAATTTGTACACCTATTACAATATCACGGGTCTTAGGTTAGCTGAAAAAAAAATACCTAAGCAAGCTACTTATGTGCTGAAACACTATAAATTGGAATAATTGCACAAACTATCTTTTTATTTAACGATTCATTTATACCATTATTCATACATAAACACATAAAAAACAAGATTGAAATTAACTGAAATTTGAACAAAAAACGAAGTCTCAAATAGTGCTGCCAATTCAGCTAAAATCGTTATAACAATACAAATCTTGCATTCATCCTAATCGATTCATTTACAGCTTGACAGAAAAGAGGTTTTACTCTTTTTTTAATTCTATAAATTCTAGTGCATTTTTTTCGCAACTTAATTTCGGTGTTTCTGTCTAATCATCTGAATATTTTTATTACAATATTTATATGTATCCTCTTCAATCTTTCCTCCACTTATAATTAATTGTAAAGCAATATTTCCCAAGAAATAATTATCTTTTATTAAATATACAGAGAGCAGCAAAAGTTTCTATATTTGTCAATTAAAGGAAAATGCTTTCAATTAGTTCATGTTTGTATAACAGAGGGCTTTCCCAAAACAGTCAGAATTAAAAAATAATATATAGACTAGCTAAGCTAAACCTGCATATGGTCGGCAATCAAATCAAAAACGACGGCCATAACTTTTTTGTGTAGTTTGCCAATTTCTTTTAAATTAAGATGGCGGCCATGTTACGGATTTTTTTTCGTTCGTATCCATAAAAAATCTATGAAAATGCACTTCCGCCATCTTGTATCATCAGTTTCAGTGTCAGAACCCCCGGAAACCAAAAAACTACACCCATGCAAAATTTCATTAAATTCAATAATATATCATTAAATTTAAAAAAATGCCGCCATCTTGGGTTAAAACCGACTTAAATCACGGAATAAAAACGATATACAAAATAACAGAAAAATATAGATACATAATGATATTAATATAATTTGGTTGAAATAAAATAGACGGTAGTGGACAGCAACCCCTTGTCCTAGCTCAGCCGTGGAGCGAGCAACACGTCGCGTCGGCACTGCCGTCGTGTTGTTATAGCCTCGTTAGTGCTCAATGCACATTCAGGACGAGTATTTTTGGCGAACAAATATCATAACCTTTTCCTATAGCAGCGGCACGGCCGCGGCACCGGCGCTAGCCGCACCGTGTTACCCAGACAGGACAAGGCCTTATTACAAATTAAATACTTGTACCAAAACTAACCGAATTAAATTTAATAGTTATAAATTGAAAAATGCGGAAGAAAAATGCTCATTCGGCGAAATAATTTTCTCGTGCCTAAAAACTTGTACAGTCAGCATCAAAAATATGTATACACGTAGCGAAATTCAAACGCTTATTCTTAGACAACTAATGTTAAAATCAAAAAAATTGAATGGCCATGTATTTTTATGTATCCACAAATACTGTGTAAAATTCGTCAAGATTCAATCACTATATGCTCTAAAAATCGTTTTTTGAATTTCATATAGTGTAAATATCTTATTGATGCTGACTGTACCTGCTGGAATATTACTTTTATATTTTATAATTATAATTTATAATATTTTAAACATTAATTATATTTTTTGTATCGATTTCTAGAATTACTCATTTTGATTAATCGATTACGATTCAAATTCGAAAATAAATCGGCTAAAATAATCGTTTCGAACATCTCTTCAAATCTCTTGCAGACAAAATCTAATATGGCGGCAAATCCTTATAAACCGAATTGAGTAGTGATAACAAAGAATTTGTAATAATTACCTTTGAAGTGATATTGACGTTGATATATGGACATTTACGTGAACTTTATAGATTTTATAACTAGTTTGTGATATATTATTATCTAAGTTAACAGTAAAATATGTAAAACTAGTGAAAATAAAAAATAACAAACGCATGACTCGCGGGAAATTTTTACTTCAATCATCAAAAACTTTGTTATCACTACTTTATTTATCTAAATTATGGATGATATGAATAACCTAATGAATAAGACGTTATTATCACGCCCAGTTTGTGGAGTTCGGTGATTCAAAATCCACCTTTTTGATGTTTTTTAGCACCGTAGCCGTGGCACTGACAATGGCCGTCATCGCATTTGCGCACTCATATATTTTATAGGTAAACTATGTAATTTGGGCATAAAATGGTTAAGATTTGCTAACTTAGACACATGAACTGTTTATTAAAGTCTTTTGTTTCACACGCAATATCATGATTCGATCATTTAGTATACAATAATTTTGCAAAAATATTTATCGTGACGATTGACATAACTTGAAGTGTCAGTCCGGCCCATTTTAGGGCTTATACTGAGCCAGCGGTGACATGAGTGTCAGGCCCATTTTAGCCACCATTACGGATTATAAGGTTAAAAGACTACGCGCCGGTGGGTTTAGATACGCGGAGCACCCTTCTGCACGGGGTCCGTAGCAATTGCTACTCTTGTTACGTGGCTAATCCGGCACTGGGTAGATGACAAACAAAAGGCTCGCCCCCTATTCCTCAGAATATTTCATCACCTACTTTATAAAATTTTCTTTTATGTAGTCATGTTTTCAGCATACAAATTAAGGACAAGGGGTAAATGCCCGCGATATTATACACATAATATACACTTCGCTTGTCCTTTTCCATAATATGGTAATTGCGTCAGTTGTTTTGTATTCTAAATTGACTACATCTTATTATTTGATGCGTAGTTCAATTTAAATTCGTAACATTAGAATATTCACCTATATTATCCACATACATATACATAGGTGAATATTCTATAGGTTATAAAGGCATATAACCTGTGTCCAGTTATCATAGTTAGTAAAGAAAAATTTAATTCGATTTAAAAATTAAAATTATGGTAAAAGAACAGTTTCATTGATTGTTCGTGGAACTTTGATGATTTAGTAAGAGTACGTAGCTACCTACATGGAATTGGAATTGACGGAACGAGAAGGCGTCTTCAGAAAGCGAGAGTCTCCTACCAAGTCTTCATCTAATCCTTTTCCCGTTCTCGAAGAGAAAATGGTATGCATTTCAAAAGTATCTTACAGTTTAGTTTAATAAATTGTTGCGTAGTAGGGCTTGCATAAACTGTTCCATGTAAGTAATACGTAGATAAATATTATATTACATATTAGTTTCGTGATAATAAACCACATGTGCCCCAGATAGTTTAAGGTAAACTAACATTAATGTAAACAGTACCCGCACGTAAACTCGTTTCTTTTCTGTGTCATGGATAGCAAACTCATTACAATTATTAAAACCTTTCGAAGCATTTCTACTAAGTATTTGCTGGCCCACTAAAATAATGGTTAGTCAGCGTAAGGAGGTTACTTGTATGTTTAAAAATTACGTAGGTACCTTCATAATAAAACCACCATTTTATAGAAAACTAAGGTAAAAATCGTTACAGCTGAAAACAAAGTAATGATTTTTACTTAAATTTTCTAAGAGTATTTATAAGAACTCATCAAAATGAGTTGTAAAAACTGTACCTACCACTTCTAAAGTGGTCAGTGGCTAGCAGTGCAACTTCTTCTGGGAAAAAGAGCATAATCAAAATCACTGCGATCACAACTTTAATCAGTCCAATTAATCAGGTAATTTAGGCCGAAGGGTTAGGCAGATGTGTACCATTATACAACCAAATTTCGGCGATGCCGATATTACCTAAGTAGATACCAAGTAATAAGGTTGCTACCTACTGGTCAGGAATATGAGAGTTTAGTGGTTTGACAACGAAAAGAAGAATAAGGGGGCTAGTGTAACGCTATTTTCCGGGGACTATTCAAAATTCCGTCCTGCTACTTACTGTGATTTTTTAACAATATCACTGCTCGATTCAACTCAGGACCTCACGTTCAACAGCCGCGCTTATGACCATTAGACCAATGAGGCAGTCTGCGGATGTACAATTTCTGAAGACGCTTTCCTTTTATCAAATATATTATGAATGCCAAATCAAAGCTTTTCCGTTCCATATTCTCTTTTGCGTTACATTTCAAGAGACATGTAATGCGTACATACGTATGTACCTAACAAAGTAGACACTGCAGACTGCGGTTTAGAGTCGTCCTTGCCCTCGAGATCTAGACCCACCCGGACCTTGTAGTTCTCAAGTGGTTTAGGTTAATCTTGTTAACTGACCTCATTTCTGAACATTGCTTGGCTTCTTACGAATAAATTCTTCTTCTTCAATATGTAGACTTATCCTTTAGCTAATTACGAAAAATATGATAACAAAAACTATTTTTTTTTTTTTTTTTAAACGTTGATTCTACACTAGGATAGATTCTATTCTGACACTAGGATTTCTCCTGTATCGTGGGTACAGTTTACAAACATACATGTCACATGCACACACAACCTATACTAATAACTATAATGTTCTATATAACTATAATGTTCTACTTTAGAAAAATGTGTCCATATAAGCATATTTTTTGTTGTGTATGATTTATTTTATCAGCTGAATTTACAATATTTAAATTTTTTAGATGGATTGTAAAACTCCAGATAGATTTCTAAGAACAAAATCATCCAACAGTAAGCATAGCAGTTATTACGGTGACAATTTCTGAAGGGACATTAAATATTCCATCAGTAAATTTTATTGTGATAAAGACCGATGGTATATGGTAGGTGTAGGTAGTAATTGGATGCCTTGTCTGTCATCTTGAACACTTATAGTTCAAGAACTAGTGGACCGATTTTGATGGGACTCTCACTGTAGGGGTCGAAAAATGATAATAAATATTTCTCATCTCGCTTTCGCTCATAGGAACTGCGCATTGCAACATATTTTTGTGTAAGTACCTACCTTCTATAAAATAATACTGTTATGAAATCTGTCTGTGTTTACGAATATCATATCTAAAGGACGAAACTAGGCGATGGATTTTAAACCTTAGGAATTCCTATTTGAACTATTTTTATAACTAGCCGCGGCACCTAGTGATAGATAAAAGGTAAAGGCAATCTTATAATAATGCTTAAAAAATTTCAAAAGTATATTCAAGTATCCGCACTCCACGCGGGTGAAGTCGCGAGCACAGCTGGTTAAAATACGTACACCAATAAGTAGATACTCGTACCTATCTCACATACTCGTAGATACTTAATAAACAATGCATTCACCCACTGTACTAACTACGCATGTACGTTATCAGAACTATTTCAGACAATGATACGAGTTTTCCTTTAATTACTTGACAAACACTTATGTACCTAACTGCCTTGGTATTATATCGGACTCGATAACGGCATCATCATCATCAGCCAGAAAACGTCCACTGCTGAACGAAGGCCTCCCCCAAGGGCCATAATCCCCACGCTTGGCAGGCGGCTTGGGGATCGCAGTGGCTCACCGATTAGTAAGAGGACACTGCTGCTAGTCCTCCGGTGTCTGGCCGCAGTTTTAAGATGTACCCGGGTCTCAACGATATACGGATATATATACGGGATAACGGCATCAAATGTGGGTAAATAACTGTTAGATACCTCTCCTACCTACCATACGACATATTATTTCGATGGTACCTACAATTACTAATCCAGCGACTCTTGGCATTGTCAATAATGAGTAAAATGAAGAAATTCCATTTGTGATATTTTGTTTTTGTAAAATTCCCTCTTTCCGTTTATGTACTTGGAAAGTTTTAATACTTACACAGTGCTTTGGTAAATAATTAGTTTTCAGAAAGTGTTGCATTTAAGTACAATGCAATCGTGCAGTGTGGGGTACACTGACAATAGTAACAGGAAAAAGAAATCTCATCCAACACGTGTATTTAAAAATATTTTTTTATTTAGGTACATAATATCTATTAAGATAGAAGGAATGGATTTTTTTCTATTAAACAATCACAACCACTATACCGCTTTATGAAAAGACAGATATGTTATCGTTTCTTGAAGTGGTGTATTCAGTGCTTAATAGTACATATTCTGAGTTTTATCCTACTAATAATAATTATTATCAATGCGAAAGTTTGTGAGGATGGATGGATGGATGGATCTTTGTTACTCTTTCACGCCAGAACGGCTGAACGGATCTGGATGAAATCTGGCACAAAGATAGATTATAGTCTGGAATAGCATATAGGCTGCTCTTTATCCCGGGAAAATGCACGGATTCGTAATCCACGCGAAACTATATTCACGTAAAAATATTTTTAAAGTACAATTTTCCTATTCTATTAATAAGGTTACACCTGTTCAATAATCGTTATCGAAACTTCGAAAGTGATTCCCCAAAAACGAAGCACATGGCGTCCTAAATTTAGTTCATCGCTTCCAGTTTAATCCAGTCGTAAACAGAAGTATGCTGAACAAAACTATATATTAGCGAGTTGTATGGGGGATATAAAAGATATTCCTTGTTTTCAGATTTTACTGGTTCTTAGATAAAAATAAGATGTACCATTTTTTTTTCTTCGAATATACTATGAGCTTTGTCCTTTTTTTATATAAATACTAGCTTCCGCTCGCGGCTTCGCCCGCGTTGTTTATGAACCCGTACATTTTCCGGGATAAAAAGTAGCCTACGTGTTATTCAAGACTATAATCTATCTCTGTGCCAAATTTCATCCAGATCCGTTCAGCCGTTCGGGCGTGAAAGAGTAACAAAGATCCATCCATCCATCCATCCTCACAATCTTTCACACTTATAATATTAGTAGGATTAATAAGCTTGGTAAGTGCTTTCCAAAAGTTATACGTAGTTACAAGGTCGCGTCGGCCCAATATGACACGCAACTTTTTATAAACTGAAGAAATAGGTATTGCCATCTTTGAAAATTGTTAATAAAATACCTGTCTAGATAATACTACATATGTTTTCTATTTATTTGACAAAAAATTGGGCTAGGTACACAGGACATGTGGATAAAGCCGCAACAACACAGGCGCTTATTATAATCGACGTAGCAGACGGTTTAACGCCACAGCCGTTTATCTTATCTTGATAATCCTTAGATATCACTGAACACACGTCAGCTACTACTATCAGTAAGGCAAACGTTTAATGTACCTATTCAAAACCACTCGATATACATGAGGGCTTTTTATAGCATTTATTTAAAATAAGAAACATATTATATAAGCTATATTTTGAAATAGCAGAAAAGATGGCGAAAATGACGCCCAACGTGGGGCACCATGTGCCTACTCCCAGTTTAAAAACGAAATTAAATTATAAAGTGGCGAAATGCAATGAAATTTTTACTGGTAATGAATCAGAAAATGTCCCTTGGTTATTTCTAGTAGGTACTACAACTCTTGATTCTGGGTATTGTTATCTCGATGTGTAAATAAAAGAATCACCTAGCCATGGTATAATATTGTGAAATAATTGACGTTCTCATCCCTTCAGCCCTCGACTATATCTATGACATCACACACAGCATCAACTTGCTTCTAATATCGCATGAGTAATGACATTAATCTGCTCAGCCCCATAAAATACTTATAATGAACGAGCGGTATTTTATCAACGACGTCCGATAAATGTTACATTGAAATAACTATTAAAATCGAATTACCAATAAAATGATCTCATTACGGATAAGGAGAAATACCTATGATTGTTTGATAAAGCATTGCTCAATATCTGAAACGCAATCATGTGTTATGGCTAAAGAGCATTCGGGGGCTCCCCGCAGGCGGGATAACGACTAGTGAGATTACACGATCGATACAAAGGATGCGGGACAAACTATGAAAAAAAAAAAAAATTATGAAACTGGGTCTAATGGCATGCGTCTAAGAAATCTCCCGCACCCCGAATGCGTTTCCTAACGACCAACGAAAATGAGCCTTAAACCGTTGGTTGTCGTCACTGTATACTCCCCGCGGAAAGCGCCAGGCTGCGTCATCGACGCGGCGCGGCGGCGTCGCGCCAGTATGTTCGATAGCTGGGGCAATATACATGCATTATATGCGTGACAAACACGAAAAATATGACTGTATGAGTGATATCCATTCATACTTTATAGATAACTATTCTTCCAGACCTTATTTTGTATTTAAATCCGTAATCAGCTAATGACGCATTTTTAAACGCCCATTCATAATTATATGAAACTATATGTCTAATACATTATGTTCTCAGAAGTAAACATATATCCAGCTACTAAACATTATTATTGATGTCGGCATTCATATAAAATGTTGGAAAACTTGTCTGTGTATAAATAGCCGGTGACAACGACTGTTGATCGCGGGTCAGCTGCCATCGATAATGCAATCTTCAAGGTGTGTCGCAGATTAGGTATCATCATATTCTACCATCCATCTTAAATGAGTGTTATCTTGACGGATTTTCATGACAATTTTGAAGGATATTTCTGAGAATTGTATGGCGTGGGTGAAATAATGCTAAGGGCTCTTGAATATGAGGAATGAATTGAATTTATACAGAACCGTACCTACCTAACTACCATTTTGTAAAAAAAAACATACATTCACAAAGCATATGTTTTGTCCAACCTGGAGATTGAACTCTAAAACTAAACTACCACGTGCTGGACATAGGTAAGACTCTCCGCGGACATAAGTCTAGCACGGTCAAGAACGATGTATTGCCCACATGCATTGATACCTTGCCTGTCCGTCACCAATATCAGGGGGTAGCTTGGAATACGCTAACAAATTGAAACGTCATTCCATCCATGCCGTGGTCAGGATCTGGGTGGTGGTCTGACCCACTTCAATCAGCTTCAGGGTGTGCACCCTGAAGCCGAGTGCAAAAGTTATCGTTTGGGAATGCTAAATAAGAGTCAGTTACATAATGAACTTTCACAACGCTTTTCACATATTAAAATCAGAGTACCTGACGTGGTCTTATTTGAGTGGATAGGTAGATATGTACTTATCTAGTATATATTCACTAATATATACTAGATAAGTGCACACTCAAAACTTATACAATGTCTTATCTACTTGATAATGTTGACATCATTATAATTTTTTTTATTTTATTTTTTAAACTATGCCCCGCCCTAAGTGTTATTCCTGTATCGTGGGTGCGTTTACAAACACATATAATCACATACACAAAGACCCAGACCCGAAACAACTATCTGTAGATCATACTAATATTTGTTCCGTGCGGGAATCGAACCCGCGACACGTAGCGCAGCAGTCGAGCGACATGGTGGGGTCATAACCCCCCCATCCCCCTCCTCCCAAACCGTATACGTCAAATTGACAAACCTTTGAAATCAAAAATAGGTAGGTTTTTTATATGTATAATATTATATTTAATTTATTTCACAAAAAATTCACCATTCCACCCAAGTCACTTTACTGTTGATATGACCCCCAGTGTTTGCGAACGCGCCAGTGCGTATGTCGTGTGAACATTTATGTGTGTGAATGTTCCAGATTTCCAGTATACTATTGTAGTCTTTGGTTCCAGATATATCACCACCTTTAGTATTCAACAATTAACTTGGGGAACTACAGAAACATCGATGAGCAATACCACCCTGTTCTGATAAATTGTGTCGTAACATTAGTACTACAAGCACCTACAAAAAATACTTGAGGTCTTCATCCTCTTTTCTCGTAAAAAGTTTAACAGTCTCAGATACAGCCAAGTCATAACTTTCCTTGTGAAGTTTAATCACAAATTACTCCAAATCTTCATAAAGGATATTGTTTGGAACAATTCTTTAAATTACATTCTTCATAATTCTGCAGTACCTAATTTGGTCTAAGATAATACTGTTGCTAGTCGAAGTTCAATTTATTGACAGATTTGACAGTTGATTTGACAGTTGTTGATAACAAATAATGTTACGAACAGTCACTATATCACATTGGATTGCAATACCATACTTAGTTATTTTTGGACGTTCTCTCTCTTCCAATCGATTGTCTCAATTGAAGCGCCTCAGGTGCTTTGACGGTTTCAGGTTTGAGATACACATATGCATCCAGTCATGATGCGCCCTTTTGTTGGCATGATTGGATATTCACATAATTAAAGTTACGCACATGGTAGACCCCGTGGAAGTCTTGGAGAACATTCCGGATTGTTATAAAATATTGCACAAACTACCACAAAGCCCCTCGGCGAGCTCATCACCGTCAATCCTGAATCAGTTCAAGTTTAGCGAACAGAGAGAGAGTTAAACTTTTTGTTTTCAATAATTCGTCTATATCTACGGAACTTTTATAGAACTCTAGGTTGACCATTTACCTATGTATTTATTGGATATTTTCATGATAGTATACACTATTATTAAAAAAAATTGCCTGTCTGTCTGTCTGTTTTCGTGAAAACTTATTTCCACCGATTTTGATGCGGCTTTCTCTGTAGCGAACCTAAGGGGTCTTGTTAACGTGAAATATATATTATATCACGCTATCGTTTATAGGAACTGAGCAGCAGCATTTTAAATATTCTTTTGGGTAATATGATATAATTATATTACGAAGTTTGAGAGTAAATATGTGTGATTTCGCTGTTGCTCATTTGAGCTGAAAGAGCTTTTTGTGTACAAAAGTCGATATTTATGAAAGGTGTATTTTAAACAAATTAATGATGTGTTGAAATTAGTGACTACATATGTATTATTATAATTGGATTATATAAAGAACTGGAAACTGTAGAACTGTTTTTTTTTGTAATTTACTTACAATGTTCATCTTAACTCAGAAATTAAACAAATTTTAAGTTAACAATGGACTCCATTAAATATCTATTTAATACCCATATTAAATGCAAAAGTGGATGCACGCAGTAAATCTTTGTCAACTCCTGCAAGGATAACAGTCATGACGCCATCTGAATGTGTGTCATATAAAAAAGAAATACAAACAAACGTCAAAGTCAGTCTTCCTTTTTTATGTAAAATGTAAATATACGTGAATTCCACTGTGTACGTATAACGGCATCACAACAGCAAGCATTCATCAACAATTCACATAGCCAGTTCACTTCAATTAAGATTCATGTTCATTGAGCATGAGTCAAATAGCTCTGTAGCCAGTCATTGAGAGCAGTCATGGAATAAGGCCGCGGGTGCACTGACGTTGCAAGTAATTCCATGCAAATTGTCGTTATTTCATTAAACTAATGCCCCACGTCCGGCGGGACCCGTGTCGCCTTCGCGTGCCGACGCCGCTCGTTGTAAATAATGTAAATTGATACTGTTTGTTTATAGATGCAAGTCTTTATTGCATTTTTTCTTTATCTACCTACTCATATATAATGCCAAGTCGTTAATGCCGTACTTATCTTAAGCAGTAAGCTTCTAATACCCGTTTTTCTTCGTTACATGAACTCATCATTTATGGACCTATAATTACTAATTAGGTATCTCAAAAAACAAAAAAAAAAACAGTTTGTTCTTTTGATACCACGTTCAAGAACATTGTTCAGTACTAGTAGCGCCCTCTACATAATGGCAAGTTCCCATGTATACTCGCAATTTGCGCTGCCCTTTTGTCCAATTTGGATAATATACAGCGGATTATAATCATGTCCTTGTTGTTTTTGTGATTTGACAGTAATTTATTTTCCTGTAAAAAGGTTATTCCTCCGTCCAAACAAAGCCGTGCTTGAGTCAGCAGTGGCTGCGTAAATATTTTTATTTCGGCCGCGTTCTGCCTTCTTTGTTTTGCAAATGACTTGCTGTACATCCAGTGTTTACACTGCTGGAGTCTTGAGCCGATCCATATGCTCCTCCGATTTGACACACTGCATGTCATAAGCACGAGTCACGACTTCCACACCAGCCATTGTCTTAAAGTTAAGCGAAAGATGCATATGGATATCCTTGCTAATGAACGCGTCCTTCCCTACCTATTACAAACCTGACGATCACGTTTCACACGTACCATTTTGCATAATTCAAGATAAAGTAAACGCTTTCAATGTTTTAAAAATATTTGTTGTTAAAAATAAACATTATGTATACATCGATACAGTAAAATTCCCACTGTAGAGCTGTGCCAACCTATTATAATATTGACGAATAAATTCATAATTGAACAAAGCGTGACAAAATATGGACATGACTTCAATGTAAAACGATGCTGAGAGACCACATGTTTATTTATTTGTAGATCAGAGACCACTGGGGATGACGCACGGATGTTTACCACCAGGGAGAGCAGAAATAAAGCAAGCAGACAAAGCAGGGTTATCGCAACAAGTGTTACTCAGCGGTCAACGCTCGGATCGACATTTCACTTTGCAATAGTTGGTTGATAATGTACCTATTGTTATCGTTGTGCTGAAATGCCTGTTTGTTACAACAAAGAGCAATTTTTATGAGAATTGAATTATCGATTATGTACACGTCACACCAATTACAGGTATGCGGAACAATAATAAGGAAAACTTAATAGAAATAAGAAAGGAAATGAAGTCGCACGCATGGGCGTAACGTAAACAATCAATGGGCTATAGGTACACTATACTTACTGCATGAAATGAATGTTGATAGCTTTCGTTACGAAACTTGCTATGCGTTGTTCTGTTTATAATTTAAATTACATCCGATCAAAATATTTAAGAAATTTGAGAGAAAACCGACCTTTGTTTACCAAAGATTGATATAAATATATATGATACAGCTATTAAGTACCTACAACTTATATTGTACTATTTTCCATTTTGTATTATTATCCAGAAAGTCAATAAGAAAGGTAAAAGGACAAGAATAATAATGTTAAATTAAATGTATCATGCAAACAATCTTAGCCAATAAATTCGAATGGAACCACAATAGAGAAATATGGTAATTTTACAGAATACAGCATTGAAAGTGGTGAAACATAAACTAAATGTATAACAAGAGCAAAACACATTGAGCATGATGCATGAGTGTACAATGAACGTGTCGCAGATCGCAGACCTCCGGAGCGAATGCGACGCTTGGACACAAGACGGGAAATAAATTGCTGTCATTTACACACATATAACAAGTGCAGTCTATTCAATAAAAGATTGATATCACGATGCTTCAACGTGATTGGCGATCCTTGGAACTCGTTACTTTAACTACAAGTTAAGAACGTTCGCTGTTAACGCTAAAATCAACGGACTCCATAACGAAGTTAACTAGAATGAGGTATCCTGATAAAAATTAAGAATCTACGAAACTGTTCTTTGGTCCGCTACCTTTAGGACAGAGTATTATATAGTTCACATAGTTAAATACAATAGGAAATAGTAGGTATGTATTGAATAGGTAATACAGTTACTAGGTACAGTTCTTAAATGCGTAGATGTAGGTAGATGTGCGTAGGTGGTCGTGAAGACTTTAGGAATCAAAATGATCTTTCAATAAAAAAAATATTTGAGCAAGACCTATGATAATCTAATTTAACATCATTGGGCTCAATTCTGGGCTATTTTAATATTTAAAGTTACTGTCGATTTAACAAGGAGCGGTTGAGTTGTCATGAATTCTTCTTTTTGTGTCGATAGCTAATTTCAAATTTGTCTCAAAACATAGCCAGCTCGATTGCTCTCGGATTGGTCTCCATGAGATCCTCCATATTACAGGAGACAAAGCAGTTATGGCACAACAGCCGGTGTTCCAACTGAAATAGGTAGACGATAGCTAGTAAATATTGAATCTCTACCTCGTGTACAATAAAGGGAATAATTATGTAAATAAACTGTTTCATTAGTCTAGTGATGGTCGCAAGCAAGAGATTCGATAGAGGCATCAGTAAAATGTGGGTGTACCTACAACTGTACAGCCTACAAGTAGGTACACTTCTTCCAAACCCTTCGGAGAACCTTCCCTTCTTACTTCTTAGTTCACTACACTGGTCTGGTGGGTGTTTGCGGAATATACACACCACAATGGCCTTACTGAGCCCTCTTAGGTGTTTACTATTTACAGGTTCTTCAAGATGTTTTCCTTCACCGTGAATGCAAGTGATACTGAAATCTAATGCGCTCATGATTCCTTATATTATTATTTCTTTTTCTCGGAAATCTTATATATTTATAAGTGACTATATGACTAGTTTTATCTTATTTACATATATATAATAATAATTGTTTATTAAGAAAAAGTCCAATACAGTTTACAATAAGTATCTTACAATTAAAATAAAGCTAAGTTGCATATTTGCCTGAACTAGGTTGAACCTGTGTTTCAGGCTAGAAAGTGCATACATGCAGTTTTATAAATTAACAATAAAAATTATAAACTTATTATAGCAAGGTAACATAATTATTAATTATAATTTAGGTCAGCGTTATAGTAATAATCTAAGAAATTTATTTGCCTACTACAAGTAAGTCTTCCGTCTGTTCGTATGAAATACTTTGTAAAAATTTACATAATATTTTTTTACAGCTAAAATAATCTAACTTATAAATACTTAGTTCTCTATTTAATCTATTATACAGAAACGGGCCTAGGAACGTAAAAAATCTGTTTATAAACACGTGTTTTGAGGTTGAATTTGAACTGCAGACTATATCATTCCGTCTCTTATTTGTAATGTCAGCATTATAGGTAAGCGTTGTATGCTGTTTTAGTATTATGTGCATAATGAAAAGTTGTCGAACAGTCAGCACATTGCAGGATTTATATAATTGTTGTGTAGGATAGATAAAGGGAAGGAAGTTAGCTACCTTTAAAATTGCTCTCTGAGCTCGTTCAATAGGTAGTATATTAGTTTTTGGTGCTCCACCCCATGAGGTAATACAATAATTTATTATAGATTGGCCTAAAGCCAAATATATTTGGGTGATTAATTTTGAATCTGCGATTATACGTAGGTTTTTAAATACATATATTAATTTACGCAATCTTTTAACCAGACTGGCAATATGTAATTTAAAGGAGAGTGTTTCGTCGATTATAACCCCGAGATATTTTATGTTGCTAGTTTTGAGGATAGTTGGACAGTTACACATGTTGACTGAACGATCTTCACATTGATGTGCGTATAGATGGTAGTTAGTAAAGTTAAGTTGAGGCTTGCGCATACAGAAGTGAATATATTTTGTCTTGTCAGCATTTAATGTTAGTAAGTTAGTCTGAAGCCAATTATTCACAATATTAAAACCTAGTTGGGCGTTCTCATAAAGTTCGCTGCTAGTTTTAGCGGTAAATATTAACGCCGTGTCGTCAGCGTACGATATGATCTTGCCGTGTTTAATATTAAGATTATACAAGTCATTAATATAAATTAGGAAGAGTGTAGGGCCCAGAATGCTTCCCTGTGGAACACCAAAACCAGTATTTTTCTGATCGTCGCTCGTAATATTATCAATTCTAACACATTGATATCGATCATTTAAGTAGTCAACAAGGAGTTTCAGGGGCGTACCTCTTATACCTAGAGTCTCTAATTTGTTCAAAAGTATAGAAACAGGCACAGCATCAAAAGCTTTGGCTAAATCAAGGAAAATTCCCAGGGATTGATTTCCTTTGCCAAGTTCTTCAGTGACATAATTAGTCAGGCTAAGTACCGCATCGGCTGTTGACAATTTGGCTCTAAAACCAAATTGTGCAGGTGAAAGGAAATTATTTTTTTCAAGGTAGTTAACGAGTCTAATATTTATAATTTTCTCTAGTATTTTTGATATCGAGGGAAGTAACGATATTGGTCTATAATTGTTAACTACATCTTTGCTTCCTGATTTAAAGATAGGTATTACCACTGCCTTTTTTAAACATTTAGGAAAAGTTCCTTTAGATAAACAAAGTCGAAATATATGCGTTAAATGAGGTACCAAAATATGCTTGAAAAGTTTTAGGATCTTATTACTTATGCTATCCCATCCTACAGCACAATCATCCTTTAGTCCTGAGATAATTTGAGCTATTTCGTACTCATCAGTGTCAAGCATAGCAAACGATTTCAGACTACAGCTATTGTTTAGTTTTTGGGAAGGAATAAGTGGTTGGGTACAGGATTGTTTCGGAATCTGTTGGGCAAGGTTTTTTCCTACATTCACAAAAAAGTTGTTAACGTTGTTTGCCGACGCAAGCAGTGAGGTATTAGTAAGCAGTAAACTCGAATTTGATTCACGCTGTTTTGTGATATATGTGACGTTTTTAATATGCTTCCAAAGTAGCTTACTATTGTTACCTGCTCTATTTAATTCATTTTTATCGTAGTTAATTTTTACTTTCTTCAGAAGATTGTTGCAGAAATTTCTGTACCTTTTGTAAGTTATTTGAAGTATTAGATTGTCAGGATATCTCTTTGTTCTCTGATGAAGTTTATCTCTGTGCCTTATACAACGTATAAGTCCAGGGGTAATCCACGGTTTAATATTATAAAGTTTCTTATTCACTGTAATTACTGACGTGTTATGTAATATTGCTTGTTGGACGTGTTTTATTACGTACGATAAAGATATATTAGCGTCAGCAGTATTGTAAACTGGGGTAAAATCAATATTGCATAAATCATATTCGAGTTTGTTGATGTTTAATTTAGACTTTGTCTGGGGACGATTTAGCTTAGGCAGCGTTAAATTTACGATTAGTAATACAGCGTGGTGGTCAGTAATTGTTGAATTAGTAACAAGTGTAATATATGATAATCTGGATTTGATCATCATGTGATCGAGGCAGGAACCGCTCTGATGTGTAGGCAAAGTATGAGCGGGGAGAAGGCCATGATATGAACACAGATTAAGGTAGTCTTGGGTTCCTGCATCGAGACTTTCAGAACCAATATTTATATTTATGTCACCCGTTAGTACAATATTTTTAAAAGGGCTTAATGCTTGAAAAGTCTGGTTCAAAGAGTTGTGAAAAGAATCTAAGTTTCTAACGGAAGGGGATCTATACATAGCAATTATCGCTGTGGTTGTACCAAGTTTAATAACTAAACAATTACTCGTGCAGTCTTGTAGAGATGGTTCTTCGACTGAGACCTTTAATGATTCCTTGGCATACACTACCACACCATCATTTTGGTTGTGGTTTTCCCTGCTATAGAACAAGTTGTAACCCGGCAATACTGGGAGGTTATCACCACGCTTAGTTAGCCAGCACTCGGTTAGTATTATTATATCACAATTAAAGTTAAGTCTGTGTACAATAACGTTAAAGCTGTCTATATTCTTATAAATACTACGAATGTTTTGGGTTAGTATGGTTAATGAATTTTGATATTCGGATAGATATTGTCTGCATTCCTCTACCTCGCATGAAATTGACTTTGTTACAAATGTATTATCTATTTCAGTGATTAAATTACAATCCATACTATTGGCAATAACTATATTAGATTTAAGTCTTAAATATAAATGAATATGTGACGCTCTTAGGCGCCTACATAATCGATAGAGTTAATGTACCTGTATTCTGCAGCTTTTTTTGCTGGGCATTCGGGGTCTCCCGTCTTGTGGTCGGCTTGTTTTTTGAAGCGCAAGCATGTTGCACATTTTGGCGCATTTGCTTTCTTTGGGCAGTCTTGCAATGAGTGCCCTTCTTCACCGCAATGTCCGCATGTAGGCGCCGCGGTTTTGCACGTCTTGGCCGCGTGACCGTATTGTTGACACTTGTAACATCTAGTTACTAGGGTGAAGTCTCGTACAGGACAGGACGTCCAGTTGATATATACTCTGTCCTGTGTTATGAGAGCCTTACGGATGACTGCTGGTACTTCTATAATATAATTACAATTCTCAGCATCTTTCTTGCCAGATTTGTGGCTAAGTTTTATTGAGGTCATAAAGGTATCTCGGGACATGCTTGGTAATTTTTCGGCTAAGTTTTGTTCATAAATACATTTATAAACCTCATTTTCTGACATTGATGCCGGAATTCCAATTATTATTATGCGTGGTTTGCGCTTTTGTGGTTCATCGACGGTAAGCCCCGAGGTAGAAAGCTGAACTGTATGTCTAAGTTTTTCTAAGTCATCTTTGGTCTCGGTGCTGATTATGACTCCTCCTTTTCCGATTTTCCGTACTCCTCGGACTTTCAGCTTCATTTCTTCAGGGCATATGATTTTTTGGACCATGTTTTTAGTTTCGTCACTGGTTTTTGAGTTATCACTAGGATAAATCACTAATGAACTAAAAGTGTTTGGACGAACAAAGCTATTGGACCCCTTCTTCACCATATCCGCAAAAGATGTTCGACTCTCTGGAACATTTTTCTTATAGGACTCCTGAATTGTATGCTTGATTTCCGTAAGACAATCTGCCAGATTTCGTTCTTCGGTCAAAGTTTTAAGGGAAGTGTGGGTTTGGATGGCTTTTTGCTTCAGTGACTGATATTGGACAGCCATTTGCGCAACTCCGTGGCCAACTTTTCGGCAAAGGTTGTTTATTTTTAACTTCTGGTCAGAGTTTAATTTTCCATCAGAAGCAATAGAACAAACCTCATTCAGGCATTGTTCAATAGACCCCAACCAATTCTGTATCTCTGGGGTTGAGGCCACTTCAGTTACCTCGTCCTGGGCCGGCCTCGGATTTTGGGGCGGTGTCGGTGGAGGGCTGCGGCGCGTCATCCCGCTCCGATTAAAGGGGCTGCCTTCCATATTTATAAAATTCACTTAGGTGTCCATTATAAACTAATCACTATGATAATTATTCGTACAATACGCTAATACACTAAAACTAGGTCACTGTTTATGCAATTGTTAATTTATTTATATTTTATTTTGCATCGATGGGCACGTCTGTATGACTCGACTCGACTCGACGATGATCAATATGAAATTAAATAGATTATTTATATACATTTTACTAACTACTTATGCTAATATATGTATGTTTGTATGAATTTCCAATTAATCAATAATAATTAATAATAATTTCCAATGTTATCATATAAAAAATAAAAATGGAAAATCAAGTTATGATGATATGTAAACAAATAAATAAAGTATTATGATCTTGCGTTATCTATATATATGTATTTATACATAGACAGACATAAAGTGAACAAAATCCAAACATCACCACGTAGGTAGGTAGGATGTGGGTGTGAGTTTTTGTTCTCTGTTCAAACACTGGTGACAAATGCGCATGACGTTAAATATGAAATCATCATAGGCTATGCCAGTATGCATTATCCACTTATATACAATATATTCATAATATACGGAAGTGATCATCCGGTTAGGTAATATTATACCAAGTAATTTGGATTAGATCAACTTTTGTTTTTACAGAACTATTAGCCATCTAATAGTGCATGTGCTTGAGGTGTTTCACACGTTAGAGATGCTTGAGTAGGACTTATTTTATTAGGTATCAACTGGCTAAGATGTAAGAAGTGCCCTGCAGATAGACTGACGATAGGTCTTTTTAAGTGGATGGGTGATTCAACACATCTCAACGTCGACGGAACAGCAATTATTTCTATTTGTGATTGCGTAGGATTGCAAGCTTGCCACTAATATGCTAGCTACTAGTATGTTTGTTCGCGCTAAATTTGTTCCCAATCGATTGGCCGCATTTTAGCACGCGCCGTTCAATCTGAAACCGTTACTATTTAACACAATACGTAAACAACCACGTAACAGTGTTTATAAGGTGGAAAAGTTATTACTTGCGAAGTTTGTTTGATGAATAACATGGCTGTTGCAAACCGCAAGATTGTGGAGAGCAGGTTTATGATAAACGGGTAGATTTATTGAAGTGGGTCCACATATCCTATCGACATTTCAATCTACAGGATTCGACGTTACCCGCATCAGTTGTCCACATTGTACAGGCCCTCGAAGGCACGCAGTTCGCATGCACTTACTTCTTTGAGCGTGTCCGAAAAGCCGCAACCGGCCACTCGCCGTCACTTAGCAACCTAAATATGTATATCTTCGGAGAATATCACGTCAGCGTCAGTACATAACATTTACATGTTTTCAAATTTACATGTACAACGAGTACTTGTATTCACAGTTCGCTGACTAGCTCATGCTCGGTGTAATGGTAAAATATTTGAGCGTGGCACCGTTAGCCGGCGGGCACTGTGTGGGCCTGATACACTCTTAGATGGTCGTTCGTCGGCACCTTTGTGCATTGACCCGTACAAGGCTTGATACACCAAAGAACTTCCTAGTTCCATAGGTACACTTGTTAATGATACAATTTAAATCATGAATTAGGGAGCAAGTCATTACGAAAGTAATAAAGAATCGAGACACAAAGTATGTAGGTACCTATTAAATTATGCTTGGCTTGTAATATTTAGCAATAAATATGAATGCGTAAGTCTTCATAAGCATTTAAAACAAATAAGTTTGAGTGTAATCTAAGTACCTATATAGTTGGCAAGCATGCATTCTCGCGGTTGTCGAGTCATTTTGTAATTTGGCGTAAGTGACGAGAGGCAGCCCTGCATATACAAAATATTAATTAGTTTTGTGTTTGTTTTATATTGGCAAACTCAAAAGCATCCTAAGTGGGCCATAATACGGTACTATGACAGATATTAAAAAAAGCGACTTATCTATGATAATGTTCTGTTCAAAAGACGTACACACTGTACACAGAGAATATCTTTCCCCGTGTGAACATATAAGGTATTTTGCGCTACAATTTAAGTTATTCAACACAGTATGAGACGCTTTTTGTTGCTTGATCTTCTATCCAATGGGTACTCTAGGATTGCGTTAAGTTTTTTCTTTTTTATCCGCCTCTCTCCCCTCTTCATATGTGACAAGCAGCCGAAGAGCAGACCACATTCCTTCGCGATCGTCCTCGCCATAAACGGTCGACTGTCGTCGATCGCCACAAGTGGCATCGTTTGAACACTGATAATGTTGCGGTCGCACGTTTCGCACACAACGCTTATGGCCACGTCGGCTTTTTCAACCAAATTCTACTTACTTCAGCTGTTTAGCAGTTAGAGATCACAATTAACTACGAGATGACAGCAAAAGAATATTAATTCTATTCCGTACTATGGTGGATAACGGATAGTGCCATAGAATACTGAAAGTTTCTTTTCAGGCGTGAGAACACAAATCAACAGACTTAAATGGACTTTACTCTCAACGCCAATTACGATAAATCTTGTATTTGATTTAAAGATTTTGAACTCTATTCCCTTCATCAAAGAGTATGTTGACGATAGAGTTCAAAATGTAGTTTAAATTGCCACGAGTATGGCTTTTAGCTCCCGCAACAATCTGCACCATTACAAAAATGCCAAGCTTCTCTTAATAGACTTAACACATAGTCTACATTAAATATCGAATTTCCTTGAAAAAAAAAGACCAGTAATATTTGTGATTATTTACAGAAAAGATTAAGAATAATGTTATTTGAATATTATTTCTACAACAACGTATAATCTTTTGTATGCTGCGTAGCTCAAATGACGTAGTTAGTGCGTAGGTCATTCATAATTTTATTAATGGAGCATGTAAATATTATCAACATATCATAATGTACATTGATCACCGGAACTCAGTAGAAGGCACATGGTTATTTGCAAACGCGGCGGTTGGTAGTGGTGGTACCGTTATCTGTCTGTGGAATGGGACCATCCGTTCTATCGCATATCGGTACAACACTGACTGCAGCTAATGCCTTTCGTATCATTTCGGACATACATCATGCAAAATGACATTCACCAGTTTTGCAATTCGCTATACGTTAAATAACTTTGCAAAGGTCTTGCAAAAGACGTAAATCACTGTGTCCTATGTGTTGGGATTGTACCTAAGTTTTTGCAACTTACAAGGTTTCAATAGAAATCTCGAGTAATACTATGATCTTCCAAAAACATTTTGTAAGTTCGTACAGACATTGGGCGAGAAAAAAAATTGCTAGTTATACATTTAATTTTAAGAATCCCCATAAATAGACGGTCGGGCCGAATTTCAAAATCGAGTAAGAGCAGTACTTCGCATCTGCCTCTTTTACAGGAAACAATAAGTCTTGTACCCAAGTACGTAGGTACCTCCTTCAATATTGAAGACGGCTATGAGGCTATTTACACAGGAGATGTTCGAAAACCAAACAGAATCAAAAATTTTACTTTTTCTATGTTTACCAATTTTTGAAATACCTAATTTTATAAAAAAAGGTGTTTCAGTCTAAGCAGAAAAAATCTCGATACATCCTGGCAGTGCTGCCGCACCTTTATTTCAGGAAATATTTAATATTTTATCCAGCTTTGTTATCCAGGCTCGTTGCACTCTCCAATAAGAATCTCTTACTGATATAAACCAAAATTACTAGATCTTTGCTTCGTGGTTTTATAATTTTCACAACTATATATAGGTACAGCCGAACCTATTCTGATTAAGTACCTGCCACATTTATTGTGCCAGAAGGCTGCACAATACCTACACAATAATATTACGATAACAAAAATACATTTGAATTAATGAAATGTGAATTCCACTTGACTCTTATAGCTAGAGATTAACTGACTTTAGCGTGTAACTAATTAGTATTTTACTTAGCTATTTGTGAAGTCACGGAACAGGGAACAATAGTCAATGATGTGAGTGACAATAGTTGGTCGTGCGCACGCGCGCATAACCAGCCAGTATTATGTCCAAGCAAGACTCATTAAATCATTGGATTTATTTCATATCATGTAACACGTAATAACCAAAATAAAATCGATATAGTAGGGATAATTAATATGGAAGAACAGATCAAACCACAGTTTAATACAATGCGATAGAGCAAAAAAGTTTGATGACTTGAACAGATTTTGCCTTTGAGCCCTTGGTTGATTCTTCTTTAATTGCTTAGACTATTGTGAGTGATGATTCAATTATAGCTCAACTAGTGTTTGCAGTTTTTTTAAAATAGCCCAAATACAGATTTGTTCACGTCAGTATTATTTTTAAACGCGTATTTATTCTCTACTTTCTAAAACCGCTCCAAATAAAACGTCTGAAGTGGATTCATTGTTATTACTTATTCGTGGATGATATTATTTGTAAAGGCCACACCAAGTTTTTATTTAAATTTCTCAATCCAGCGCCCATCTGCGACCCAGTTCTTGCTCTAAAAAGCTTACAAAAACATTGAATTACATATGAATAGAAACTGGATTGAATACATTAATACGTAATTCGGTACGGGCCCAATATTAGGGAGAGGAATAATGGATGGCGAATTTTAAATAATATCCGATATTATTTGTGTGACCCCCTCTAATTGCACGTGTGTAGAACAAGTTCTGACATGATTGTAGCCAGATGCTGGCCCCTGAGATATATCTCTGTATTTTGTCTGTTTGTGCCGTTGCAAAATACTCGTGTGGAACTGCAAAGGATTTAGTTCTCATGCTTATGTCGCATGCCTTGATATCTTTAACAAAGTCAATCAGATCTAAACCTAGAATACTGGTTTTCATTGAGATTTTTAATTGTAATTATAACGTAAAAGGTTGTTCTTTGTAAATGGGGTTATTTATAATACAATAATGTAACAATTTCAATTCACATTAAATCTAAGTGGTTTATATTTTTCTTTTTAAATATTTGCGTCTTTGTATACCAACGTGGATTTCTTCGATTGGTTCTTAGAACACGCAAATCAAAATAAATGTTTTGATTGATTCTAAATCTAGTAGGTTCTTACTTTATGTTGGATACCTATTCGTGCTCACTATTTTAAACGAAGCGATATGCTCGCGGTGGTCTGTTTTTATAATCTGTGGGGGAATACTGTCTTAACTTAGAAAATGTGGTTAATAATTATCGTCATAAAGAGTGTTTTTTTAAACGCGACTTCATATTATAAAATTGAAACGTTCGTATTGGCCGTTCAACTTTAAATGTTTAGATTTAGAATGTAAATATAAAAAAAGTTAAGTGATTTGACGGTTCGTTTTGGAGATTGTTTTTTTTTACATGCTCGGTTTCTTAGTTGGTCGATAATGAGAACTGGTGATCTCATGCTGGCCCCGTCATGCCCTCTCGAGTCATGCGACCGAAATAAACAGCTACAGCCCTGATGCAACTCCCGAATTGGACCTGTCGATCCCGTGTGGGTGTAATGTAGGCCATTATTTCATTTGTGGTTGTTAATATGTATTACCATAAATCGTTTTGTTAGAAACCTTGCGTCTTTTGTGCAGGTGTAATGAATGATGCATAATCGTACTAAACCTTGTTTGGACTTTTGTACGGATAGTCTGTGCTTTGTTGGCACGCAAAAAACATCATTGTAATATTTTTTCTGATTGGCTGTCTAAATAATTGTGTTAGTATTAATACATTCATTAATATAGTTAACTTAATGTTTCGTAGAACCTACTTTTTGTTATGTTACACAAACATTTCCAAAGAAACAGACTTGAAATCGGTCAACTTGTGGTCAAAAATTTATTGGCGCGTTTTTTACCTGAGGCTTTTATAAGGAAAATTATTTGCGAGGTCATTTTGCTCATGCCATTGATATGGCTGTTTCTTCCATGAGCATGAATCATTGATTCCTAGATACTGTATCCGTTTGAAGGTCAACAACCGTTCCGTAGAGTATTAGCTAGTTTTTGGCAGTGGCTATCGAACCACAACGAGGCCAGTCCGTTACTTTAGAAACTCTATGGTGTCGCGTTTTGGTTAGTTTATTCTCATGAAACCATATTTACATTAGAACTAAGTTCTTAATTAATTGCTGGTTTCAGGATAGAGTCCTCCCTCTAAACTGTGATGTGATCTTTTAGTGCTCTTAGCAAATCCATTGAATCCATGAAACCATTAATTTCATAAACAAAAAACAAATTTATTTCGCATGTTATTAGAGTCGCTTATCATGCCTTCGGAGATACTGTGCAATGTCTTTATTGCGGAAAAAGTTTCTGTGTAAAGAATTTGAAAGTACCTACAAAGTATCAAGCTACAGTTACCGACTGCAATGCTTGATCTAGGTCGTGAACATGGCTGTGCCTGATACCGCAGCGGTGACCGTTGGCTTGCCACGATAGTACATAGCGCTAGTGATAACGACCATGTACTTATATAAGTAAACTAACTTCTGCCCGCGGCTTCGCCCGTGTCAAAGTCAAAGTCAAAGGATTTATTTGCGATTGAATACAGTTACATAAAAGGTGTTACAAAAGGTCAATAGGTTCGGTATTCAGTCATAAGGTAATGACATGCAAATGTTACATTTCAAATAGTTTATATACTATACATAATACGATTATTTCGGAAACTTATACTGTAAAAATTCTTTTATAGAGTAGAAAGGATTATCTATTAGCCATCTACGTAGTGCCCTCTTGAACCGAGTAATTGGTAACTCTCGCAGTTGGACAGGAAGTTTATTATAAATTTGGATACACATAGGAAAACAGCTTCGTTTGTATAGCTCAGTTCTCATTCTGGGAAGACTTAATTTGGTTGGATATCTAGTTTTGAAATTACAGTTATCTCCCACTTTTTCAAATAGCTCTGCATGAGACTTTGTAAATTTACAGATTTCTTCAATATAAATACAAGTTACTGTTAAAATCTTAAGTTTCTTAAATAATGGTTTGCATGATATAAGTGGGTCCACATTACATATAGCACGTATACATCGTTTCTGAGCAATTAGTACGCTTTCGATATGCACCGAGTTGCCCCATACCAATATACCATAGCGTAACACTGAACCAACATATGCATGATAAGCCTGTAATGTAGCTTGTTTAGTTGTTAGGCTAGATAATCGCCAGAGAGCATAAGCAAACTTAGCAAGTTTCTCGCACACCTTGTTTATATGATCAATCCAGGAACACTTTTCGTCTATAACTATACCAAGAAAAGTTACTTTATTAGTTTGTTCTAGTTGTTTGTCGTTGTGAGTTATTTTTAGATTTATATTATTCCAGTTTGTGTTGCAAAATTGGATGTACTTAGTTTTTGTTATATTAGGTTTTAAGTTATTATTCTCCATCCAACTTATGATTTTGTTGACAGTGTTATTTATTTCCTGGTTGTAATATTCGTTATTTTTTGGTATTATAACTGACACATCGTCTGCGAAAAGTATGGAAGGGTAATTTGTGACTTCAATTAGGTCATTAATGTATAGTAGGAATAGTAGAGGACCTAAAATACTACCCTGGGGAACGCCTGTGCAATTGTGTCCTAGGTTAGATTTATATACCATTTCGCTTTGTTTAGTTTTATCTACGGTGATTTCTACAAATTGTGATCGTTTTGTAAGATAACTTTTTAACCATGCATTTGCTTTGCCGCGTATGCCATATTTTTCACATTTTTTTAGGAGTAAGTCATGTGAAACAAAATCAAAGGCCTTTGACATATCAAAAAAAATAACAGTTGTTGGAATTTTGTCATCAATATTTTTAGAAACTAGGTTTATTAAATTAAATGCCGCTATGGATGTCGATTTATTTTTTTGAAATCCATTTTGTTCTTTTCTTAGGATTTGAAATTTATCAATAAAACTGGTAAGTCTGGAATGCATAATTTTTTCATACATTTTCGCGAGTATAGTGTGGATTACGAAACCGTGGAATTTTTTGCGCGGAACCCTAATTCTTTTTGTAAAACTAAAGTAGCCTTATAACATCAGCTATCTGCCTAAAAAAGTTATTCTTATAAAATCGGTCCAGCTGTTACGGAGATTAGCCGGAACAAAAAGACAGAGAGACAAAAATTATAAAAATTGATTATTTTGTAATGAATACCGTATATACTTTCATATGTATTTAGTAAAAAGCTGTTATTTTGACATTATAAACAGACACTTCAATTTTATTTATTTGTAATAGTTCAAAGATTAAAATAACGTGACCGCTGTAGTAGATATGATATGGTAATATCGCAGGATATTTGGGAAAAATTTTAGGGCGCCAAATATCCATCACAAAAATTTTATGGCGTCGAGTTTGGATGGCAGGAATCAAGCAATTATATTCATGGTAACTTTTTCAGTATCATTCCAATCGTCCTAGTATTTTTGCGTTATAAGATGATCAAAGCATCGATCACTAATGTATGTCAAGTGGTTCCGAGTCGCCAGATCAACGTGGAAGTAAGATGAAAATACACACCGATATTTCGAGACTCGGCAGTAAAGTGTGACGGAGTCCATGCGGTATTTCTCGAATACCAAATTTTACCAACAAACGTTACACATTACATTCGTTACTAATTAGAGAAACTTTCGTGTCTCTTACATGAGACAAGGCTGGCAAGACAAAAACAATTATTCATTGAAAAAACTCGAATTCATTGCATAGATTCTTTTTTCAATTACACTCACGCACGGAAACTTGGCCACATGTAAATTTCACGATATTTCGCAATTAAATGTATTTTTGACACTGAAATAAGGGTAGATGCACTCAGTAAGTGTTGCTTATGCTTTTAGAATTTTAAATTGAAAACGTCACTACACCAATAAGTTTATTTATTAAATTGGGCACTTTTGCAGAAACAAAGAAATTTACACTATCAATTTTAATACACTATGAAATAAAAAAAACCTAAATTGGTTTATTGTCTCTACGTTTTAGTATCGGGTGTTTCCTCATCTAGTCCTAATAACGGCCTGCATTCGATCTGGCATTCTTTGAATGATGTTTCTGACATCAACTTGCGGTATGGTACCGCGCTGCATTTCGAAGTTGGTAAAGAGTTTCTGGCGGGTCGGTGGACTTTATCTTTCTTTTGAGTATGTCCCAGATATCCTCAATCGGGTTTTAGTCCGGACTACGAGCTAGCCACTGCAATTTTTGAATACCAACTCCTTGAAGGTATTCTTCATCGCAATGTGCAACGTGTGGGCGTGCATTATTGTGTATTAGGAGGAATTGGTCGTGCCCAATGTATCCCGAATATACCAAAACATGTCACTGGAGGACTTCCTCGATGTATCGGGCTGCAGTTAGCCGGTTATCGACGATAACCAACTCCGTACGACCATCGGAACTTATTCCTCCCCAAACCATTATAAAGCCTCCATGGAAGCTCACAGTTTGTGTGGTGGTAATGGGTAGAAGTCTCTCTCGTCTTCTTCACACTCACTCCCTACCGTCGGGAGAACGCAAAGCTATTCGACACTAATCTGTGAACAGCAACTGAAGTCGAGCTACTCGGTGATGTCTGAGGAGTTCTGAAACGCGTGCTGGTCTACGGGCTTTTAAATTCACTACCTCCATCCGTCTTCTCACCGTACGTTCACAACACCGTACGCCCCTTGAAACTTGGAGCCATTGGCGTATCTCAACAACAGTCAGGTAGCGGTTTTTTTAAATTTCCAGGACAATAAAACGGTCGTCCCGGGCCGATGTGCATCTGACGCCTCCATTGCCTGATCTACGGGAATAGTGACCGGTCTTCTGGTATCGTTTTAGGGCATACTGCATCGACGAACGTGGTACATTAAGCACCACAGCAACTTCACGCTGTGTCAACCCTTGGTCAATTAATGCTACAGCTTGTGCAACCTGTGCTGGTGTTAGTGGCATTTTAAATTGGTGTTAAAGCACCTTCAGTTAATCAATAAAAAGCACAAAACAACAATAGTTGAATAAGCTAACCGTAAAATTTTACAACACACAAATTTAAATTTGTGACTTAGTCGCTCAAAAGACACGATTCAACCAAAAATTAAAAGTTGCACCATAGTGCACTCAAACATAATGAATTACCCTCTTGAACTAAGAGTAAACATTTTTTTGACCTACCTTCTTAAGGAACAATCATTGGAAACACTTAAAGTTTTTGTTATTGCGAGTATTTGCGAGATAAGCGCGTGGCCAAGATTCCGTGCCACTGAGTGTATTTATAACAAATTCAGTTGTTATAAACAATTACTTAACTTAGCTAACCATACATTGTCATCCAAACTAAACGCGTATGCAAAATTTCAGCTTAATCGGAAACCGGGAAGTGGGTCAAATTTAACTTCCGAGATTTTTTTACATAGTTAGTTACAGGTAAGCTAATAAAATAAAATAAAAGCATGTTAAAAAACTAATATTCAACATCCGATAGTAATTTTATAAATGCGAAAGTTTGTGAGGATGTATGTTTGTTATGTTACTCTTTCACGCGAAAACTACTGGACGGATTTGATGACACGGGACATGACACCGCGGGTAATACCGCAGGGTGTAGCTATCTGTACTAATATTTTAAACCGAAGAGATTGTTTGTTTGTTTTTTTGATTGAACGGGCATATCTTTGGAACTACAAATACAAAAATTATTTTTGCATGTTATAGCCTATTTATTCGAGAAGGATGTAGGCTGCTTTTTATCTTGATAAATTCACGCATTCATAATTCACGCGGACGAAGCCGCGGGCAGAAGCTAGTAAATATATAATTACTTAATGATCAGGACACCTAAAATTGATTTGATTGTACTTTTCTTCAACGAATGAAGTAATCCGAAGTGGCAATTTCCATACAAAATTACGAATTTGGCTTTTCCTTTGGGTTTTGCCTATTTTTAATCCCCTAAATCACTCCAGTAGGTGAGAGGCGAACAAAACGAAAAAAAAAAAAAACAATCGGTCGAGCAATTTTCGAGTTTTTGTGAGACTAATAAACGGCAATTAATTTTTATATATATAGATATCAAGTAAATAAGGAAATATCCCATGCTAAACATAGGCCTAATTAGGAAATACGTAGGTAACTGAAATTTGAAATTAGCGAAAGCAAAACACTTGCCTCCCACACGTATTGTATTTCACACTGCTCACAGAATAAATGTAAACAGCTAGCAGTAAGTACGTATCTATGTTATACCAGTTAATGTGAAGACTCGGAACTTGGGCTAGGCACTCAGTTGCTGAGTTTATGCTATATAGTGTTTTTGTGTTCCCAATTACAACAAAGTCAATAAGATAATCATATCTGATTATCTAATTTCAGCTTCGGAACTAGAGCGAAATGTCACCTTTCCTTTCAGCATATCAACCGAAAAACATGATAAAAACTTTAGCAGTTATCTTATCGTTTCCATAACAATATCAGAATATATTTAGATATTAAAAGCAATATCGACGCGTGGGCGCCCATCAGCTCTGACTCACAACACCAATAACATTATTCTAATGCATCGAAGTACCACAGCCTTCAATTAGCTTATTGCGTATCACAAGTTTATGGCGTTTCATTGCTCAACCGATGCCATGAATCCGCTATTAAGTCAAAATGGCGTAGGTACCCTATATAAAAAAATCTGTTTAAGGCTACATATGCCCAAAAGCGAACAGTTTGTTCGGTGAGCTCCGGATGCTGAAGTAACAGTGGGCTGACTATTTTCATTTAAAAACCATGGATGCAAACTGTTTGACCAAGATGATTATTTGAGGGGATTTCTTCGTCAAACAATGCGTTTCGCGTCGCGATGCAGCCAGATAGAGGAACGTCTTGTAGAAGGCAATGGTTGGAGTAGGCTGGATGCCGCATGATAGATTGTGACGCTAATCGGGGGCTACGAGTTTTTCTCAATGCCGTTCATACGGACGCCTAAAAGGTAGAAAATAATGCGCGTATGTTTACGATACGATTTTACTCAAATGCGCGCTCACGACTTTTTCATACATGTGTTTTTTGTTTCATACATTTTTTTATATGAGAACTTGTATTAGACCTCCCGGCGAGAAATTAACCTGACAATAGCCACGCAGGAGACACGTATCTATTCCGGTGTATCTGACGATGACTGTACGCATCCGCGCATGAGCCCCAAGACCAACGTGGCAGTTCCCTACTAGACTAATAAAGGTAGTAGATGACAATTATTATTTATGGAATTACTCAAATTGGGTACATCATTCTAAAGTAAGTAAATGCGTTCGTATCAGGAATAATTACGTAAGTCGCTGTGTCATTCAAACTTTCAAACGTCAAAATACTGTTGTAACCTCAGTTGTAACCACTGAATATAAATTATTTCGTAGTATTTTATTGCTACCGAACAAAAGGCTGTCAATGGTTGGCATCGATATTCTCCCGTCACAAGAATATTAGAATACCTACACGGTAAGATTTTAATAAATATTAAAGCGATTAGGTAAGCTATATTTTGTTTAAGTTAAAAATGCAGAACTTAAAACGAGCTAGCAGATGTTCAAAGACCAGATAACGTTGTAAGGCAACTGAACTAGCAGTTATGCAGCGTGAGAACACGACGTAAATAAGTACATTGGATTAAAGCATTATAACGCTTAACGTTAACAAATAACAACCCAGGCTATAAACAAGCGGTACTAGCATACCTCGTGTAACTGCTCATCATGTAACGGAAGATCCAAAGATTAGAAATATTAACATAAGAACTTCGCAACTTTGAATGAAAACGAACCTTTTTAGAAACAATTTATAGGAATCAAATACCAAAAGCTACTTACAAATGACAGTTAAGGTAATCTAAGGTCCTTGTTTCCAATTGAGTTAACACTGGCTGGATAAAAACTTGATCTTCCCGTGCGCGAGCGCAGTTGCCGGGCGCAGACCAAAAAGTCGACGCATTCCATTGTTGATTGGAAACAAGTCGCGGTCGCGCGCTCCAATGGGAAAAGTCGCACAGTTCTGAATTTATGAAGCGATGAATGCTGACTTTATGGAGTAGGTATCTTTCTTCTGATATCGTTATTGATAGAAAATTCCACAAACCCTGATCATCATTCCGATGGATGAATACTAGGTATTTAGCACGTGCACAATAAAACCTACATAACGTAAAAGAGAGTATTTTTTGCAAACACTGCACTGAAAATATTGCCGGGCAAGTGATGCAAATGAGATACAATAGAAATAAATTTATTGTTTCCCGTATTGACTCAAATAACTTATAAATGTATACCTAGTGCTTATTATTGCCAGTGTTTTCTTTTTATTTGTGCGTCAGATAAATTGAACCCGAAGTGCCTACCGATAAAGAAGTAATCCCCAGAATCAGTACCTACTTTAGGTCTCCGAGCGGCATCGTCACCGTCTACGCTCTACTACGTACTACGTAGTACTACGAACGTCTACTACGACGTCTACGCAAATACTACGTTTCGCGTAGTTATTACATTTACTCACTACTTACTACATTTTTTACTCCAATATTTTTAGGGTTATGCGTACCTTTACACCGTGCATATTAGTATTTGTTTTATGCGTAAGGAAAAATAGGACTAAAATAAGTGGTTTCAAGATTATGAATTGTGTGTGGATCGTATAAAAAAATACTTGTAATAGGATCAGGACAGCTTTTATTTAAAACGTAATCCGGTTTTTTACTAATGTATTGGCAAAACGTAATATTTAAGTGTTCTTGCCAGAAACTGGAGGCCGTAGCCGTAGCTAATCGTAGTTTCTCGTATCTACGTAATTCAATTTCAAATCGTTGCTAGTTTAACTATAAAACTAACATATCAACTTGCTGATAGAGAATTGGCAAATAGACATTATATAGTGGAATCTTTTAAATATTTCTTAACATGATATGAACTATCTTGCGTTTTGGGACGAATAAAATCAAGTATATGAAAATATTTTTATTTTTTAAGAATTTATTAAATCTTGTCCAACGTCGGTTGGCTGTATGTGTCGGCGGTCGTAGCGACCCAGTGCAGGGCGTAATGCGGTGCAATCACCGCGCGTTCCCGTGAGAACGCGACCGAGACTGCGCCCGCGCCTCGCCTCGCATGCCGCGCCAACTGAAAGGTCAAATGGAATGCGCGAAAATCTAGTTTTCACCGCTAATGGATATTTTCTGCATAATATTACTTGTTAAATGTAATTCTGGTACCGTCATATGTATGTAGATTCTTGTTCGATAAATTTTGCTTTATCTATGCATCTAGTATCTGTTTCATGTAATGTAGGTACATAAGTAGGTAGAAATAATCAGTTTTTTTAAACTAAAGTCAAGAAAAATATAATAATAATAAATAAAAGTAGCAAATTATAGTTATCTTTGTCAACGAATAATTATATGGGTAAAAAAACATCAGTTAGGTATTCAATAATTGTTTTTATGGAATACCTCGTTTTGATTAATGTGTTGATGCATTTCTTATGACGACTAATGACTGTACAGAATGTAGTTTGAGATGTTTGTCAATCAACCTGGTTTTCCTAAACAATTAACTAATTCAGTTTTAATGAGTTTGAACGTGTTATGGTAATTTAGGCCGAGTCGACGTCCCGTAATCGCATGAAGGACGGACGGACCGACATTCCACGGCAAAGGGAAAGGGTTCGTTTCGTTACAGACTTTTCATTTTGTAACTTTTATATAACACAACACAGCCTTGATAACCCTTGTAACAAGACGACTTGAAAGTACCTATTATATGTGGGCGATCTAAAACGAATGTTATTACTGATTACCTAAACAATCGACTGCATTTTATAAGAAAACATGATATTTCCTACTACTTGCACAATTCTTGGTAACAAGTCCATGTGAAAACATCAAACAATGCAATGAAAGAGACGATTCTCAAAGAAACAGCTCATTGAAGACGCTTAACATAACACCAACGAAGAAAGATCTCCCTCGTCCCCCTTTAGAGATGTTAACTCCCTCTGAATGAGGGTAGCATACGGATTATCATAGATCTTTTGTAAATGGGCGACCCGTTCACATGCATCCATTGAGGTCCCTTCACACGGTCAAAGGCGACAAAAAATAATACAAAAACCGTTACGCTCCCGAAAAAATGTTCCCATAACTTGTGAATGTCTGTCATTGAGAAATCTGTATAAAGAGAACATGTGTGGCGGGACTCGTTTTGAACTGGAACATTCTGGCACCAATTATGAATATGAAATACCAATACCTACATAGGTACTAACTTTTGCAAACTTTTTTTGATTACTACTTACGGGATATAGGTACTTATATAGAAAACAATGGTCTAGTGGAGAAGACTGCCTCATTGGTCTAGTGATCGCGTGAGGTCCTGGGTTCGCTTCCCGGGTCGGGCAACGTGTTATTGGGTTTTTCTGTGTAGAATTTCTGCACAACAGAGCATGGAGTTTGGAACTGTGCCTGGTTGATGGCAATAGGCTCGCCACCTATTACATTGGACGTAATAACAGCATCGGCGAAATATGGGTGCATAATAGTAAACGTATTGCTATGTTATGTCATAGAAAACAATAGAACAGATAGATATATCAGTAACAAAATATATAAAAAAAAGATAGCTAACTATTAATTACCTATGGCCGTATTATGTTCATACAATTGCTTTGCAACACTAGTATTCGTATATTTTGTTTATGATATAAAAACGAGACTACTGGAAGCCATAATGCAAGGAGCATTTTGTAGTTACACATGGATCACAAATGTGCGTGGGAGCGAGTATGAAGCGCACCATGAATGGACCAAAGACATGGGACCGCAGTCCGTAATCATTCTCACGGTTTATACATAGATAAAAACTTTATGACGTGACCCGACAGAAAGACTGATAATTTGTTAAAGCGGTTATTGAAAAGATACAGACAAACATCCAATGTTTTAGATAAGGCGAGAGAGCAACAGATGTTTTCTGGGTAACGGAATAATATCAACTAACAGTAAAACGATTTTGTATCTTTAGCATGGAATGCCAGCAAGGGCCGTCGTTTGAGAGAGCATTAAGCTATCATGCCATCAGCGCGTCCCTGTCTGGTCAGCATTCTTAAGCAGGGTCCGGTGTCCGCCTCAGGAATGTCTGCAACCAGCAACCCGAGACGGAAGGAGCAGCGGCGGAAGCGGTTCATAGAACTGAACTCCAACGTTCCAGAACGACGCTCGAACCATCTTCACGTGGAGCCAATATAAACCTTGTGTTCCGACATTACGTTCCAATATACCGGTTGTAATATTCTCGAAGTTGGTGGCTACGAAATGTTATCTCTGTTTGTGCTGTAAACGCATTAACTGCCGAGGAATTTACAAACGATTTAAGTCTTTAGTATTCCCGTTTAAAGTCTGAAATGCAAAACGTTGAATTACTTACATAATTTAAAGGTTCAGGAACATTCTGCGCCGCAGCGCGCAACCGTTTCGCTCCACTGTAGCGTGCATCCTGTCTCATACAAGTTGTAATTTTCCAAGTATTTTTATTTTACGAAAGCCTTTTCGCACAATAATATCAATATCTATTTATTTAAGTAATCAAGGACATAATTTCCGTATAGATATCATGAAGGCAACTGACCAGGGAACCCACAAAACATATTGCAAAATATATAAAAGAAAAAACGCTTTTGTGTCGAAACCGTAACAATTTTATTGGTTACGGTTATAGCAAACAAATATTTAACTTCGTATTCCAAGAGTTGATAATATGTTTTGACTGGAACGTCAAGCGTTGTAAATTTTCGTAGACTGTGTCGTGTTCAAGTTGGATTCGTGTGAAGTTTTCCTGTTCGCATGTCGAGTTTGGGACCTCCCGCAGTCTCGCTGCGTCGCGCGTCGCTGCGTTCATGGAGGTTTACATTTCTCGTGGCATTTTACTTTATAAACTTATATAACGTCACACGCGTCACAAATTGCTGCAGTCGATTGTTGATTAAACAATTGAACGGCCCCGCATGCATCGTCTGTCTCAATTGTAAACTGTTATTGGAAATCAATTGACACGAAGTAAATTGACTCAACGAGTTGGATAAGTGACATCCTAACCGATCGTCACGTTCGTTTATTTTATGTTTTAAATTATTTCTCAGTAATTATTTAAGTTTACAATATCGAACACGTTGAAGTGATTGGTCTTATCTGTCAGTATACCATGTTACGAGAAAATAATCTTACAAAGCCAAGCTATAGGTAAAACTGAATTCTACGTTCAAAAGAACTGCCAGCAAAACAATATCCAATCAACAAAAGTTTTAGAAACATTTTTGCTACTGCAGTCCGCTTTAGGAGTAGCAAATAAATTTATTCTTCGATTTCTTGTCAGAAGTTAGGTATGAGAAGTCAGTTTAGGATGGTGATTGGGAAATTTCAAATTCTATCCATGCTTTGTGGATGCCACTCACTGCGGCATAGGGAATATAGGCCTATAAAGTTGCGTCAAATATTATTGTTGCTGCTATATTACAATATAAAAAGTTCAATGAACTCAATTGCAATCTGGAGGTGGTGTGCCGTGTAGGGTGACGTTATTCATTCTCGGTTTTGCTAGCACAGTGAAAGTGAGGTCGCGGCGCTTTCTATCCGCATCGCGGCGCGGCCCGCCATCGACGCACCGACTTGCGAAAGCTACCTCCGAACATAAGCTAGCCAGTTTCGTTCAAATAGAAAGCTGGTATGAGCAATCTTCAGAACAACTTTGATATTCAGTCATCGTGTAAGTACAATTCTTAGCTAATCAGTCAATAAACAACGCCAAAGTAAAATTAAATTGCCAGCACAAACAAATTTAGTACGCTGATGTATTACAATTTTTTATTAGGCTTGGGTATTGTCTTTACGCTGTATTGAATCGTATCTATATATCGGTTTTGAATATCAGATATCGAATCTATATATTTCAATATCTATATATTGGTCAAAATCTATGGTACTCGGAAACCGAAGTAGTACCACATGTTGCTGTTATTTTTTAAAGTTTCGGTCTTAAGGAACGTATGCGGTATGGCGTATTGGCGTATTGGTTGAATCTATGATATTCTGAAACGAAAGTGGTTCAGCGGTCGGTTGTATATAAGTATTCAGAGTATCATAGATATTTTACGTTATTATTTATTATTGTGTGGTTCTGTGCAGTGTCACTCAAGTCGAGCGATATTGTACATAGTTTGTGCGCCGTTCGATATATACATATTGGATATTGTGCCGATATATAGATATTGTATCTATATACGATATGTATCGCCCACCCCTCTTTTTTATACCTTGCAACTTTATTTACCTTCATATAATTTTTGATTTTGCTAAATCTATGCTCCCATGATAATTATGTCAGTTATTGAATTGTAGAAAATGACTACATTTTCACGTACATATTACCGTTACAAAAGTAATTTGTTTTATCTATTGTTTTTTATTTTACTGGGGATGTCAACGCTTGTGCCTCCCATTTATGTGACGTTTTATGCTAATGGTTCATGTAGCGAAAATACGCTAGCACATTTTTATTCTCTCTCAGGGAATTATTCTTACTTTTCTAAAAAGAATTTGCTAAGACCTCCTATTACATAAGCTGCCGTCATGTGAGTATGAAGTCATTATTGTGTTAATTGTAATACCTACATACTTTGGAACTCTTCTGAATCAGCCCTTATGTACCAGTTACATAATGATTACGTGTCTGGTGGGTCATCGAGGGCTTTTCTCAGCAACTTAGAAGCCGTAGCGAGTGGTGTTGTGTAAATATCAATTCCATGAACATGAGAATTTCGCGAGCACAATGCAGTGTATCATAATATGTGCGTGAAGGCATTCTTCTTTGAATACCGTGAACAATGTTCATTGTGCTAGACCCAGCGTGCAACGTGAAATGGGATCCATGCGGCGCGCCTGTCTGAAGGCGTTGTCTTAGCCTCGTTCTAAAAGAGACACGCCATGTTTATTATACCTATAATTGCTGGACATAATTAATTTTGCATAAGTATCTACCCATATTTTTAATTCTTTATATCAAAGATACTTTATTAAATAAATATTTACTCCTTAAATTGGAAAGGTCATCCCAGCTTCGAAGCTGAGCTGGTTACATACCTACATATAATTAACATGTAGACACCGAAACTTTGAATTAATTAAGCCGAACATGTTTAAACTTGTACGGTCGAATTTAGCATAAATATATACAGGACGTATGATATAATAGCCGTATTCTGTATATGTAACAATAGTATAGTGTATCATGTCTAGTACCTACACTCCTTGTAACATATAGGTTGACCTATTGTCATAATACATACAGATAGTATGTCTGCCCCAGAATCCGTTTGGTACAGATATGAGTTCACGTCGTCAAATTAAGGAACGTTTACTATGCTTATAAATCTTAATGCATCTAACTTCTAGTTCACGAGTCACGACGATGAAAACAAATGGAAGCAGAAATCGTGTCTAGAGAACCTCAACACCCTTTTATAATTCAACTATGACGCAGTATGGAAGTGCCTTCTACTGAATATAATGCCTTAATTTGTATAAATAAGATATGCAAATATACGGTAACAATATACTTTGTCTGTGGCGTGTGTGGTGGAATCAGATATCTACTAATTGCCTACCTACTTAAAGAACCCGGGTAACTTGAACACCTCTTTATGTTTCCCAGAGAGACATCGACCGATGAGTGGCAAGAGACGTGAACGTTTTTACATCGTCTTACAATCTAATGTTTATTGTTCGTAATTTTCCATTCTCTTCTTGTTTTAAATACATTGCTTATTTAAGATGAACGGGGATTAGCATTGCTTATATTCAACGAGCGTGTGAGAGCTTGCTTAGGTATAAACATGTTCTGTTAAAAGTAATCCGAAGATGACGTCACCCGTTCAAATTTGGCAATGCCAGGCAGTCGACCTCCAACGTGTAGTAATGTTACCGTCGTGGCTTCTCACAAAACTGCGCAGTAGACTTGTTTTATATGTACCTATGTAATTATCATCGACGAATCCATAGAAAAAACAGTTCTTTTTTGTATTCTATTATTTGTATCATACAAATTATATTAAACATATTTGTCGGTTCTTCGCGTCGTTATGTGTCAAAGTATTACTGGCTCTGGCTCTGGCCCTACAAAGTGCAGGCGTGAAAAAGCTGCGATTGCTAAGTCGCATTTTCTTATATGGAATAGGTTCGCAATTGTCATCACTTGGCGTAGTTAGACATTATTCCTCCTAAAGTTTTCAATAAACCTTCGTCAGCTAACTACTAAAAAGGCAGAAGAACCTTCGTCAGCTAACTACTAAAAAGGCAGAAGAACCTTCGAATCAACTATACGTGCAATTAATAGGGACCATCGACACTTAAACGCTAAAATTTACCTACTAGTGAGCAGCTAGCGGGTTTGGAATTGCAAAAACACTAACAAAAAAAACGAATTGATAAGCTAACATTTTCTCAGAGTGTGTGCTGTGAAAACTCGATACACAAGTACCTATGTATCTACTTACTTTTGTATCTAGTAATTACTTAATGATTCGTGTGAGTGAATTACAAAATGTATAAGCAATATTCCTGTCGTGAAACCTACATAAGTAACCATTTCGATTAATTGTGTGCAAAGATATAAATAGAATCATTCATGTAATGTCATGGAAAACGTATTGTTCAGTGACTGAGTAACAAGGTCACAAATAATGCCAGATAAAAATATATACGACGTATAAAAACACAATGATAGTAATCATAGTAGGAACTAATTATTTGCTCGTCGGATTATTCATAATAAAACAAAAAATATTCACTATGGACACTTATTACAAAACACCATTCTAAATAAGATTGAATTACGTAGATACCTACTCTGGTTTCTCAAGATTACGTCAAATGACACATCAAATAGATAAAAGTAATGTTTAAATTACTCAAATATCAATAAGTATCTACAAAATATTTGTTCCATAATTATTTATTGTTGACAACATTAAGATGTATACTGTACCTATGTAAACAGTAATGAGAAACAAAGTCGTTACTTGTAATAAACAAAAGAGAACAACATTACTGGAACAGACAGACAATAATAAAAGAAATGAGACCAGTCCATCGGGTCCCGATGCGGGCTTTGTGGTGAAGAACTACTTGCTACAACATACTAGCGTGGCATTGATGAAAACTTGAATTTATTGTACTCTTGTGAAACACGATCAAGTCTTAAAAGACATGTCAAATTATGATTTTTATTAACTTCCTTGCTATATTTTAAGTAATTTTGTTACAACTGTGAGCTGATGTCAGTGTTACAAAAGAATAATAACGTCATATTTAGAACAACTTAACTAACTCTTACGTAATGTAAACAACTATGTTTTTCTTAGAAAAATACCCATACTCATATCTTTAAAATTCTAGGTATTTAAGTAGGTTTTAATGACACCATCCCATTAAAACATCTACACCGCATGAGGGTGTAATGATGCAATAGTATTGTGTTTTGCCCCTAGACACCCCTTGATAATGTTTATTTATATGCGTCATCATCGCATCATTCAAGGCGGAGACTATTCCGATTATGACATAAGAGGTTTACGAATTATGGAAATTAACTTAATGCAGCAATGTTGAAAACATGTAGGGTGTTCGTTAGAATATTAAAAAAAACATGTACTTATTTAAACAAAACATTTATTTAGCTAGTAGGGTGTAGGTAGCTTGCTACGTCCCTATTAGGTAAAGACTTATGTGTTTTCTTTGCGATAATAGTTTTGACAATGCCGAATAAGTAGATAGTTGCAAACCACTAAGATGAATTCTAAAAGAACTTTAGGCTTACAATCCTAACGCACTGCGAGAGTATTCACTCTATTCAACTCTATTTGAAGTACTATTTAACAAAATAAATTTAAGACGTAATTTATTATATCCATACAATGAAAACTTAAAGACGTTTGTCGAGTATACTTTGGAATTAATAGACTCAAATAATCAAATGAACGCCATTTATACCGATTTTAGTAAGGTTTTTGATAAAGTTTCACTTGGACTTCTAATTCTAATCTTTTATCCTTACAGTTGAGCTGATTCCTTTCTTAAATGACGCAACTCCTACCTAAATGAGATACTGATACCCGATTTTTTACATGTCTTTCAAAGAATATGAATGGGACATCCTTAAAATAACCCTGGGTATTCCGCAGGGATCGTATCTGGGACCTGTATCTATTATTTCACATTTTAATTAACAACTTTCCAAATTAGTTCCACTCCACTGTTTTCTATTATTACTCCAAGATGATATCAGCTAAATACCTGCCCTTAATAACAAATAACGTGAGTACCAAACATTTTAGATGTAGAGGCTTGATATAACTTTACATCGCGTAAGAGGTACCCAACTACCCATAAATAATTCAAAAGTGCTCCAAAATCGCATTTAATTTAATCAAACCGATTATAATATTAATGGCACGCGATTAAATAAAAGCAACCTTGTTACAGACCACATAACCACCAAATAACTGATTACTGATCAAATTTGTAACTGGAACTTAAAGTGTAAAATATTATTTGTATGGTGTGTGTAGTCATTTATAAGTGTAACAAATAATTGTTAAACCATTAACTAATATTTTCAAACAAAGTTTATCATGATGGTCAATCACTGTTTGTAACTTTTTGGAACTCGATGTTATCCATCTATTCATGCAACGGCTAGGTATATTTTGCAACATGTGAGTTTTCTCACGGTGTTTCTTTCCTTCACAGCTATCACAATGATTTTTTAAATCCAGCAAGTCTTGTGGTACTCTACATTTAAAAAATGATTATCATAAAAAACGCTAAACATTCTCGATTTTATTCATCTGTTCAATGCACCTCAACTCGAGTTCTCACAGTTTCTATAACTTTTGATATTACCATGTCTCAAGTTATTTATCAAATATTTTCATTTCCTAAATATTAAGGAAGTATATATCAGCTCGATATAAACAGACTATATAAACAGACTGCCGCGCTGCGAGATTATGGTAAAGCATGCTCCCTACACATGACATTTTTCCAAAGTAAAATACGACTGTAGCCAGGATGTAGCATGTTGCACCATTGTATCAACATCGCAACTGAGCAAAAAAGCTGCACTGTCTTTGCCAATTTAACTAAAAGATCACAGATAATTTTGCTGAATAATATTATTTCGGCAGGATACGATAATTATTCGTCTGTTATTTTGATATGAGCTCTCACATGGAAATTGCTAATGCAAAAGCAACGCGCATGATATTTGATAAAAATAGCTTAAATAAAAAATTTCAACAGAGCTGACAACTGTAAATTAACCAAGAGCTTCCATTGCGCGGGAAGTTAATTAAACCGAAGTTTAATTTTATTTGCATCGGAAAGCAGCTAACTGTTAACATCCGTCCTGTTTCACTTTACTTAGATTACCTTCGCCATAGGGAAGGGACTAGATCGTTGAGTCAGCTCTGTGCCCCAAATTCCACAGCACACCATCCGTATTCTTGGCTCAACGGAATACCTACCAAACTACTTAAGATTTAGAAATCACTTTGCTTTGAATCAAAGCTTCTAAGAGACCATTGTTCCGTAGGTCTAGCGATTCGCTATGTAACATAGCATTAATGTCTAGCAGATGCTTTATGGTCATAGTGCTGTTTCAAGAAACCATAGCAGTACTTTTTAAGCCAACAACGTTTTTTTATAAATGTCATTACTCAAACCATTACATGCATATTTTTACCAACGTCGATATATTTCAGGCAAAATGCGGTAGAAGACGTTTATACTTTCATGAGATATTCAGTAACATCAGATAAATTTAACAAGGCATTAAATTAATTATAATTTCAATCAGAGCGAATTTAAAAGGAGCCGGTTGCGTCTCGAGAATGGTTGTGTTGCCATGCAAAGCAGAATCGATAAAACTTTTCAAAATGAGACATGCTTGCATTGTAAAATGAATATAGTTTATGGAGGGCGCCATGTGACAATAGCTGTTATTATTGTTTATTAGTGGAGTCGACCTTCAAGGCTGCCTGGTCTCAAGAATGTCTTGGGTTGTTCAAACCGTGCTATCTTCTAAGAAACGTGCTGCACGCGTGTACCACGCACATTTTTTACATGGTATTATGTAGTATATTACAGACCGGTGGAGATCGTCTTGATACTTTGTTGAATTTCATATACTTGATTCCTGACGACTACGAAACTTGGACTGCAATAACCCCTACAAGCAACCGTCATATGACATTTGGATAATCACCACGTTTGTTTGTCGGAGTCATGACAATATGCTTAGAACAAGATATCTTGAGTTATTGTACTCTAATGCTTTTACTATTTATTATAAAATATCTACTATTATTTTCATATTTTTGAACTAAATCACTAGGTGTTACAAATTGTAACGGGAAACAGACCATAAGAACAAGTGGAATAAATAATCTGCGTGTGTTCCATGTTCAGTAACGTAAATAGAAATTCTGTATTATATTCAGTCCAAGTATCAAATTAGAAAGTACACACTATAAATTCCTTCGCCTTCTTAGCGCCAGCCTACCTGCGGTGTAAAAAAAAGCATTCTGGCTGCAGGGCCGCGTCGGCGCTTTTGAGATAATTTATAAGGCTCTGCCTTTCTTGGAATTTCGAAATCTCGTCGAGATAGCTCCGTGCCCAACCCGCGGCTACAGGGAATGGAATGTAACGGATTTGGATAGGAAAAAATACTGCATTGTGAAGACATCCATTGTGATACGTTTTCGTAACTTTTTCTCATCTAAAAATTAATAGTGTCATGTACTTTTGAAGGTTGAGTCGCCTCAACTATATAAAAAAATGTAATTAAAAATAAAGCCTATCAAGAAAACCATTAAACAATATTTTAAGTTACTAGAAAATATAATACTAAAACAGTACGTACCTATCATTTCTAAAACCTTAATAAGTAGATGACTGATATTCCTAAGTATAGTTAAGTCACCTGTCATTAAGTAAAATCCAAGGGCGGATCCAGGGGGGGGGGGGGTTTCATTGGGGTCATGAAACATAAATAACAATACAATCATGTCAACCCTTCGTCCGTCCAATCCGCCCTTGGTAAAATCATAGTATCGGTGCCCAATTAATTATTTGCCTGTTACGTACATTGACGCCTCGATTGATAAATTTGGAATATTGGTTATACAAGCATTTCTTAAAAAGCCACGGTAGTTTATCATATCAGCACACAATACAAGTGTTCGGCGGCCTGGCTGGGTACTTCGTGCAACTGATCCCGTCCCGCGGGCTGCGGCACGAAGCGAAGAGTTCTGGGAAAAGCAGGCCGCATACCACGCCGCGAGCCGCTATTGGCCCGCCTTGCCTTATGCCCGCACGCAAAGACAACATTTCAGAAGTGACACAACTCCCAATAAATTTTGTGTGCGTAAAAAATATATTTTAAGAGTTCAAAACCTCAAAAAAGAAACTCCCCGGAATCATAGATAAACGTCATGGATCATTATTACCCATTCAAGTTGGTTGGTTTAACTTGTTCAGGGACTGAACATATTATTTCGATGGTTTAACTTGATGATGATGCTACAGGTATGAAAGGTTAGCTGGTCGAGAATATGTGATCTTGTAAGTTGTAACTACATGATACATAAACAAGATGTTAAAAAGTATTTTCGGCTTTCCAATTTTAGATACCTACTTATTTCACAGGCTTTTGCAAAATGTTCGCATTTCTGTTGTCTGTCATATTTTTGTATAATTTGGCTCCGAGCAACAATTATGTGCATATAGTATCTGTAAACCTTTACTCTATGGTCATTGTTAAGTCACGAAGTGAACGCTGTAGGCACCACTCTCGACGGGCCGGGTTCATTCATTAAAATATGCATTTATTATTACTAACATGCGTCTGTGTGGTGCATTGCCGACGCCAGACAGACCTTTCATGGTGTAGTAAACCCTATCCTATCCTATTACGTATTAGGTATTAGTAGGAATCTACATACTTTTTATGACTTATATCCCCTAAGTGATTTCTTCATGATAATAAAATAACCGAAGCAAAAACGTTTTTAAGGTATGTACCTCATTTACTTAAATCCCGAGTACGTACAACGGTTGGTTTGTATTCAAGAAAGAAACGAAACGTCAGTAATAATTATTAGACTCCCATCTATAACGAGAAAGGATGTTGTGGATTAAGTAATACGGGTCGATTTTTTTTATCAATTTCAGCAATGAATTACGGGGGTGCGGTTGAGGCGGGGTGAGGGATGAGGGCGACAGCTGCACAGCACGTGGGGCAGCAGCTGTGGCGAGCTGACGCCGCGCGCCGCCCGCGCAATCGCAAGCTGCGCACGCACCTGCCAACGTCAAGTTAACAAACTTTTTTGTACTACCTTCACAATGCAATATTTTGGTATATTGACATCTGCCCCGATTAAACAGATGGCTACGATACATAGCTGAATATAGATACATACCTAAATAACTCAAGTTCATTACTAGAAACACGTTAACTCTTCTCTGTTGATCATGCGCCTAGGGTATGATGTCAAACGGTGACGTATTTTCCTAAGAGCAAACGCCCGGTATTTCGATAATATCGAGTTAACGTGTGTTGTGTGTGACCCCGCGTTTGTCATTGTTTCGACTTTAATGTAGAGTGTATCATATACCCTCCATAGGTCCACCAGGCACGGATCAGTTATTTTATGAAAATCTACCCTTAATGTGCTGTGTTAGGTTTCGGTAGAAAAGGACTTTCCGGGCCGAAATCTAGCTGGTATCAATTTCTGGCATAAATCGGCTTAAAACGGCTATAAACGCGCCCATGCTGGGCACTTATCAAGCGTGTGCTGCGCCGTGTCGTTGAGGCACTCAAAATGATGCGGGCTAGTCACACTCCTCCTCGCATCGTGTTCCTCATTACTGAGGGTCGTGATTCCCCCACGGAGTCATTTTCTGCCTGACTATGTTGCGCAAGGGGTTCCTATCTTTGGCAACGTGGAATGCTTCGTGGAGTTTCATATCCAGAGAAATGCGGATCTGGTTGGACCATCGAATGGGGCTTCGATCTCTGGAACGTTTGCCATCGATTTTGCCAGTTACCATCAGTTGTTCGAGGTTGTGGCAATCCTTCCTGGCAATATGACTTTATATGACCGATACTAGCTGTGCCCGCGACTTCGTTCGCGTGGATGTCGGAACTTAACAATGTATTTTTTAGTGAGACCAAATGCACTTAACCCTATTTGTTTCTAAAATAAAAGATTTTTTCTAAAATAAAAGTACCCTAAGTTACTCCTTATTACATCAGCTACCTGCCAATAAAAGTCCCGTCCAAATCGGTCCAGCCATTTCAGAGATTAGCCTATACAAACAGACAGACAGACAGACAGACAAAAATTCAAAAAAATGTTATTGTGGTGTATGTACCGTATATATATTCATATGCATGTAGTAAAAAACGGTTATTTCAATATTACAAACAGACACTCCAATTTTATTTATATGTATAGATGACCGAAGAACTAAAGTATCCTACGGGGACAGATGGTAGATAGTCTGGTCTTTACATTGAGCTCCTGTAAGATGGCGACATTGGCGCGGAAAGCACTCCAAGGAATCTGCAGCATCTTCCTCCAGCACCACATTTCGAACGCTTCATTGCGGTCTCAATCAGCCTTCTTCAGGGTCCACGTTTCTGCTCCGTAATTGAGTCCAACTATTTGTCTCCGCATCCGTAGTCCCGCTATTTGTCTCTTTATTACCTACTCTAAACAGTCTCGACATAATTTAAGCGTTACCATAAAATCACGCCTATTTTCTTCAAAGTGTTAGGCAGATCCGTACTGCACCCACATTTTATCGATGCTGTTATTGTGTCTCATGTACCTAATAGGGGCGACCTTATTGCCATCAACTGGCACAGTACCAAACTCTGAATATTAAATACACCTTATCGAACCCTGAGAATTGAACGAGCTCTTGCTGAGGTTTAACGCTTGCGATCACTAAACGAATGAGTCACTGTAGTACTGTAGTACTGTCTAATGTACTTACGGTGAGTTTTAAGTGTTAGATAAAATATAATAATAGATACTTAATAAGAAGCGTTAAGTACTATTTCCTAGTTTTGTTGCAGCACTGACTCTAACACAGCTCATCATCAGTGTGCATACTTCTCGTTTATAGGTAAGATACCTCCTTGGAGATTGTCTTTTGTTTTTTGTATGTGTATTTTTATTTTAATAATATGATTTAAGATTATAGACCTTTTTGCTTTTGTCTCCTTATTGTTGTCATTTCATCCGGAGTGATAAACGTCGAAAATATTTTCATAAAATTCGGTTAAAAAATATTTGTTTTTATGTCATCGACTACGCTAAACTATAACGGTTGTAATAAAAGTGAATGTCAAAAATATTCCAGGTGCACCTGTATTAATGGAAGAACCCATAACAAGGAAGAATGTGGAAAATGTTGCTGCATCTTCAGTGCCAGGTAATGTTTATAAAAATCATTACAAATACAAATCCATATATTGTTCTCTTCTATGCCTAATAGGTAGTCTGTCGCTTTCTACAATTTGCGAAAAACCAACTAAAATTTTAATTTGGTGGGCTAATCGAGTGTCGCCAACACATTTCGAAAAGCTAAAGATTAAAGAAACACTGCAAAATATATAAATTATGCACAAAATTCCAAAACCAGAAATAAAAGAACAAGCAATTAAATATTATTTGCTTCTAAAAATAAAAATATTTCGGGCATTTAGATAATTTTGTGCTCCAGTTTGAAAGATATATGTATATAGATACTAATATACGAGTAAATTATTTATTATATTGATCTGTAATTACGTTCTCGAAAATGACTCTAATGATTTCGATGGAATTTACAATGCATGGGTTTTCGGGGGCGAAAAATCGAGCTGGCTATAATACAACCGTATAGGTAACTCAGTTCTCGCAAAAAGGACCCCGCTCCCCTCTAATGCGACAACAGTATAGGTCTCATCTCTTCTCTTCTCCAGGCTCGGCTCTCGGTCTCTCGGTCTCGGTATGTGTATTACTCCCAGTGTTTGCGATCACATAATACGGCGGCTACGACATTGCGCCAATGTTGTTTTTTTTTTAACTAAATCTTTTTTGGGATGCCGGATAGTATCCGATTATCAGTTCTATCTAACTGATAACCGACTACTAGGTATCTTTTACATTTAGGCCCCTTTTCTATGAATGTGGTATCTGGCCGGATATTATACGATACCAAACACCTACATTTTATGTAAACGCGTCCGTTTTATCCTTTTCAAATACTCATCTAAATATATGAGACTTGCTTCTGAAAATATAGATTCATAGTTTATTCTACTGCAAAACATATTAAATATTTATCTACATACAAAATATTTATTCAAAACATTAATTCTCACAATTTTTGTAACACCTTTGGTGGATATTTGCCCCCAACCAAGAGCCGTGCCAGATATCCGGTATCCGATCAAATTACTATCTAATACCTACCTATTGTATCTATATCCCTTATTCATTAATTAATAAAAAAATTATGACTACATTCTATAACAATATTTAGTTTTATTTGTTCCTACCTAAGCTGTAAAATCATTTCGAACGATATTTTAGTACAACATCGTTTTCCTTTTAGTAATTTTTAGGACTGGCAGCACAGTGTATTAGTAGAGTACTGGATTTTAAAATGGTCACACTGATCTTCGACCGTCTGTCTCGTCAGTTGGTTTGGTTCATTCTTTAGTTAGTCGCGTATGTCGTACTCTTGTAGTCATGTTGGAGTTTTCCGTCTACAGAGTATAGTAATCTAAGGTTGTGTCGTTAGTTTGACAAGTGAGAGTGGGGACCGCCAATAGGTACCTAATCCAAAACAATCAGTTTGATGTGGTCGTGTTCCTTATCTTGTGTGAACCCAAAAAAAACTGGATTACAAATGGATATAACCAAAGGTAATAAGCGTTTTTCTCACAACTTTTCAGCCATATGTTGTTGAATTATGAACGGGGGTGACGTCACAACAAATATCCTCGTCACTGATTGGATTGAGTAATTGACTCTTAAAATAAATCAAATTGTCGACAATAATAACTTATAAACCCAGCAGCATTGAGCAATAAAAAATTAGTAGGGAAGCTTATCAGCTGGCAACTATACATTTTCAGCAATTTTTATGAATTACTGTACATCGTCATCTGTAGGTACTTGAAAAAAACCACATTTTTTTTCCTTATTGACAGTAATTATTTATGCCTTTTTAGTAAAACAAGTAAATGGAATATTTACAAGTATAAACAACGAAATATAATTATGACTGTAGATTTTCAAAGAAGCATTAAAATGTCAACACTTAAATAGTATCAGCAGATAGTAAATAATTCTATCATGAATATGTTTTATCCATTTTCTTGAAGTAACTATATTGTGTGGTTTATGCATTCAATAAATCATGCTATCTACTTGATCATATTAAAAGCAGTTTAAGCAGGCATTTTGTTGCTCAATAAGTTTGTGGCCTTGCCATTTGATTACAATACCCGATGGGGCCTCTGCTGTTTTGGTTGGGTGTTACCAGTAGCGAGTTCCAAATAGAGGGTCAATATATAAACAATGCTTCTGATTTATGAACGAGATGATATATCCCAATAATAACTTGCTATAGTATTAAATATTAATATATAGCTAGCTAATTATTGTAAATCTTATTTAGTGGTATAGTAAAAAATGGAAAAATAATATTTTTGCCTGTTGTGACCGTTTTCATAATTAGTTGGGTAAATCAATAATTATCCTTGTTAGTTTCCTTTGCATTTGTGCAAGTTTCAATTTTGAACTGCTTTTTTCCTCTTGTATATTTATGAAGAGAATAGTTTGAATGCTACCAGTGGCGCCATCTGTTATCACTACCAGTAATTATAATTGAAGTCCTGATTGCTTTTGCCCAAGTGGCTGATTATAATAATATTTATTAATTATTTTCACTGCCTCACATAATTTTATCAATTAATTAAATAAAAAATCAAGAAATAAATGTTCATATATTACAAGTAATGAAAATCATTGTTCTGCCCCATATGAGAATTTTACCTAGGTACTCAGCAACTATTTATTTATTTATTAAGAGATATAAATGTATTTACAATCGGTTTGACCATGGGATCTTAGTCTCTAAGCATGTTAGTATAGATATATTAAGACACAGTAGTGGCGCTGAACTTACCAATGAGATGCTCTCAGTTGTACCACTGACCATCACATCTGATTTAGGCATTATGTTTTTAAAAATAGACTTTAAATATATGGTCTGCAACAAAAGTTATGCAACAATATTCCAATACCGAGTTTTGTTCACAATGGCTTATATTGGATGTTACTTAAATTCCATTATTTCCCTGAACATTCATTGATATTTTATATAAATAATATATATCATATTATTTGTAAGAATCATATTTTTTAGAAATAAACAATAAGTTGCAATATGGAAATAGTCTATTTTATACATAATACACTTTCTATTTGTCTATACATATTATGTGTATTATAGAATTATAGTTGTTAGTAAACAACTAATCATGTAAATAGTTCAAAAATGTAAGGTTCACAGCCTCATGATCAAAAATAACTCATTAATGCTTTTTAATACTTAAATTGATCTAATAGTTCTATATAATGACAGCACGATTGGCGCAGTGGTTGAGAGATCGACTGCTGCGCTAGGTGTCGCGGGTTCGATTCCCGCACGGCACAAATATTTGTATGATCCACAGATAGTTGTTTCGGGTCTGGGTCTTTGTGTATGTGGATATGTGTTTGTAAACGCACCCACGATACAGGAACTATACCTAGTGCGGGGCAACGTTTTTTAAAAAAAATAAAAAGAAGAATAAGAATATTATCAGAAAAGGGTGAACGTGAACATTCCTGAAACCTGGATATGTCAACATAATATTATCGGACTCGACTATACCATTTAATATTGGCGGTTACGTCACAGATTACATACGAAAGGCAGTTAGATAACACAATACGATAAAGCCTATAATATTGAATTTCTTATCTTATCGCTAATTTATAGATTTCCAAATTTTATGTTTTGTGTACCAATTCCTAATAGGATATTTTTTCCTCAGTACTTTTATATTCCATGCCGTGCTCTTTGATATGTATGTGCTCCATCTGGCGGATGTTCTCTTCCGCTGACACCAATTCCGGCCCATACTTTAGTTTATTTTTCCTACTTTTATGATGAGAGAAACCATGGTTTGTTTAAACTACGTTAAAGCAACAATTATAAAATTCATTCATACATTCTCATTATGAGATAGATACGTTCGTTCAGAAAAAAGTAGGTACCTGCCTACTTGAATAATTTTAAGTGAAATTGCTAAGTAATCATCTATACTGATCTATGTAGACGTATGTAGCTAAATAGATAGAAGTCTAGCGCGTAGGCGCTACAGGCGAGGCATTGGAATTCGAAAGCCGAGCGCCGACCACCCATAGGCATGAGAACATGGCCCCGTCCCCTTCCCCACGCTTGCTCTCCCGGCGGCGCCGCCTCTCGCCGCTCTCGGCACAATACTGAATTTCATTTGCTTTTTGCATCGAGTGACGTGAGCTTTGGACATGATATCAACTAGGTAGACTTAAAACCGAAATGGCTGTACCTATATTTGTTAATTTAGAGAATTAAATTTCCAATACAATCAAATAAGAAGCCGATGTAATGACATCGGTAAATAGATCACACATAATGAAATAAATAAGTAATACAAAATCACACATAAATATCATTGCCAAAATAAGGAAGTTAACACGTTATTCCAAATCGCTGCAGACAAAATGTACTATTTGATAATATTTCCGATTCTTTTAACGTTAAGTACCGTCCGCATTCCAAGCATCCACTTTTGTCTACTTTTTATTTGGTGTTGTATTAGACCCGCCCATCAGTAAACTACTGCCACATTCCACAAGCCCTTTTTTACGCTGTGTGGTCGCGGTTTCCGCTGAAGACGGCAACGTCGCGTCTCAAATATGAATGAAATCCGGTCGGCTGTGAACGGCACGGCAACGTCGCATCAGACGCTAGCCTGATTGAGAACTTACTACCAGTGTTGCCAGGTGGAATTTGAAGGAAAGAGTAGAATATAGGCAATGTTTCCAACGTTACAGGGAAACCTACTGGTTTTTTGATAATAGCGTTAGTAATTTAACGCAAAAAGCTAATAGGTAGATCCTTGAACCTTGATAAAGAAAGGTTACCGAACATTGATTCACGCGGGCATTGCGGGGGAGCATTGTGCCCGCGTATGTAATATTGTATTTTTACAATATTATATTTAATTGGTTGTTTGTGCCCGCTAGCGAATCCGTCGTGTGTTTTATGTATATGGAAACGTAAAATAAGTTGTAGTTTTCAGGCCCGATTCGAATTTATTAACTGTTTTTTTACTATTTATCGACAGCTATAAATTTCCCATGTACCTATGTTTACTATGTTCCCTAGACCCGGAACGTTACAGTTAAATTCCTATTAATTAATGTCCTCTTGGTAACAATTTTCTAATCATGTTATTTGAGCTTCTTATCGATAGTATGGTAGAGCTAATTTTTTTTTGTCGTGCCATGGCGTTTCTAACCTATTTATATATTATATGTCCCACTGTAGGTTGGTATAGTCACCGTCAAATTCACTGGCACAGCTAAGAATCCAAATAGATCGAAACATCTGTCGATATCAGTAATATTCGGTAATATAATAACGACAGTTGGTCCACTATATTTGAATACTTTTGCCCAGCCGAAATTAATTCGAAATACATATATTTCATTCTATATATAATCCTTGTTACAGTGTATTTGACGTTGACTGTACCTACTATAGCCTCTCTTGTTATCTTGTCACTATCAGTTGCAATATCGAAATGAACAAGTATTAGGTCTTACACCCTAGGTATAGATAGGCCAATGCTTTGTTGGCTACGTTTATATCTACCTATTATATACAATATGTAAAAAAAAACTAAACTAAATACTATATGAAAAAGAAATTAATCATAACAAATTACCTACCTAACAGAGAAGGGGAATCCTTTTTATTTGGGGTTTATTTTCATATATTTATTGTTTATTATCTCATTGCGAATATGAATACCTATCTAGCTTACAGAACTATAGTTTTGTCTACGATATGTAACAGCTGTGTTGAAATAAACAATGGCGAATTGCCGAATCGCAGCGCGCACCCCATGTGCGCGGCAATACTCTCTAGGGCGAGGAGGGTTGCAGTCAGACTATTTAAACCCTCTTTTGAAGTGCGTACGCTTGCGCAGTGGGGTGGTCGTTGTAGCACAATATCGCCACCAGGCGGCACAGTACAGTATAAGTGCAGCCAACGATGTCCGTACTCACACGTACGATATCACGCTATCATTTTAATTCAACGACTATAATTTGCCATATTTCTAGTTTTCTTGCAATGAGTGTTTGCAGTGTTACGTGAAAAGGTCTCAGTGTGTTATCGCCGTAAAAATGCCTCTCTTAGTCGACACTAAAAGTAGAAATGGTAAATATCGATCCGTGTACCACTGACGGCCATTAGCTACCTATTTTGAAGGCTTATTGTTTTGGTTGCGTTGCACGTTGTTTTCTATTCTTTTCCAACCATTTTTATGTTCATAAAATAAAATAATACGTATGTTTTGATTAAAATTATAAAAAATCTAGTATTATTTATTATATATTATTAATAGGTAATATCTATTCTTATTCTCACCAATAGTTATTTGTAAAAAAAAAAAAAAAAAAACTATTAGTAAGATAGATAATATTACAGAATTGTTATTTATAAGTTATTTCTGTTCTATTTTCACATGAGTCTTGACAAAGAATTGTTGATGAAGGAGATCAACTCTAACTAGAAAAGTAAATACGTAATTAAATGTTTTATGACGGATAAGCAATCATTGTGATGTTTTTGATCAACTATATGTAACTTATGGTCTTTCTGGTACTGTTTAGGTTCCATTAGCCACCCAACCAAGCCCTAACCCAAGTAGGGTTAGATTAAAAACTTGGAACACAAATTGCGGTCATTCAGTGCATGCGCACTGAGTGCACGTAGCGAAGAGAGGGGTGATGGCAGGACGCGGGGGGCGGCAGGCATTGGAATGTCGATGACGCAGCCAGCCGGCCCCGGCGGCCGCGAACTTGTTGTTATGTGAAACTGTTTTTAAACGCACACAGCTATCTTCTACATGGCTGCATCTTGTATAAGTTATATTAAATTGGATCCTGTATGCTTGTTGGCGTCTATGAGCTATAGGAGTTACAGTCCCCTTTTCCTTTGACATCAACACAAGAATACATTACGAAAACCATTCAAAGATCTATTACTTTAAGCAAACCTATTTTTGGCCAAATGCCAATAAGTTAAATCTATTTTTTTCATTACTGACCTTGTTTCAATCATTAACCATAATTTTTTTTCTCTTACAGTGGCAACCAATGGCCCTACGATATACAAGCGCGAGCCGCGTGATGCTATGACGCGCTCTCTAGTCCCGCTAGTGCTGCCGACGCAATCCTACGACACAAACGCCGGCTCTCCGGTTTTGTCGCCCTCCACTTCTTCTTCGTTCTCCATCGACAAAACCGACAACCATGATACATTTGGTCTCAACCCGGATGTGACTGATATGCGCCGTGAAGACGAACGAATAAAAACCTTCGAGAAATGGCCCGTAACTTTCCTGCCCAAAGAGTTACTCGCACGGAACGGCTTTTACTACCTAGGCCGTGGAGATGAGGTGCGATGCGCTTTTTGCAAGGTAGAAATTATGAGATGGGTCGAGGGCGACGACCCAGCCAAGGACCACCAGCGGTGGGCACCGCAGTGTCCATTCGTGCGCAAGCTTGGTGGCGGCCCCAGCAACGACTCCAGCACCCGCGGCCACGACGAGTGCGGCGCGCGCTCCTCTGCCACCAATACGCCTTCCCGCATGCTCGGCCCCGTGCACCCGCGCTATGCCTCAGAAGCTGCGCGCTTACGCAGCTTCGATGACTGGCCGCGATGCATGCCACAAAAACCTGAGGACCTCGCTGAGGCTGGCTTCTTTTACACTGGTCAGGGAGACAAGACCAAGTGCTTTTACTGCGACGGCGGGTTGAAGGACTGGGAGAACGATGACGTCCCATGGGAGCAGCATGCGCGCTGGTTCGACCGCTGCGCCTACGTGCAGCTGGTGAAAGGACGCGAGTACGTGCAGAAGGTGATGTCGGAGGCGTGCGTGTCGCCGGCGGAGGCGGAGCACAACGTGACGCCGCCGCAACCCAGCAGCACACCCAGCGCGCCACCCGACTCGCCCGAGAGCTCGTTGGACGACTCTAAGTTGTGTAAAATATGTTACGCGGAAGAGCGCAACGTGTGCTTCGTGCCGTGCGGACATGTGGTGGCGTGCGCCAAGTGCGCGCTCGCGGCTGACAAGTGCCCAATGTGCCGCAGGACGTTTCAGAGTGCAGTACGATTATATTTCTCGTGAGAAGAGCCGCCGAATCGAAGGCTCGATTCTAGTCTTAAGGGTAGGCCTGACAGAGCTGTGTGCTGAAACCACGCTCTCTTACGTCACGTTTCCACAGGCGAGAAACCTATTGAAACTCATAGTCCGATAATAAGATGGATCGATATAGAAAGACACTTGCGCGTGTTAGTAAAGGGAAATACGCTTTTACAGTTTTAGGTAGTGATTATGATGTGTCTTAGTGGCGTGAGAAGTATAATATTCAATAAAAAAATGTCAATAAACAATGAATAACAGGGTAAACGCAAGACCCAAAAGTAGTTTAGAAGCGACTACAGAATCGGTTACAACATTTAGGTACTATGCTTCTAACAAAAAATCTTATTGGATCATGTTATTAAATATTTTATGTTACGCGTTGAATAACTAATTAACATGCTGACTACAAGAAATAGAACAGTCTTAATCTAATAAAAAACATCTGTGCCAAAAATCAGCTAAACATTAATGAAGCGCCTACAACCAAGTCAGAGGCTCCAACGTCCGATACAACAATCTGTCATCACTAGAGTAAACATAAGTTAGCAAAATGTATTGAATTGACACAAGCTGTCGAATAGTAACGTGATTCGATTTTGTGTTTCTATTTTCTAGTGATTTCAGATTCCAATTTATCTAGGGGGCAGGTCGTTTGGCTAATCAATAGCATGATATATGAAATGTGCTTTTCAATCGGCAAAATTCGGCTGGGATGGTATTAGCTAATATATATATATATATATATTTATAATATATTCAAAGAACTGTTCATTTGCGAAATTGTAGTAACTTCTTCCCATTCCTATATAAATTGCAGATGTGACCGTAAAGTTGACGGTAATAATTGTTTTCGCAAATGAGCCAAGTATATAATTTATTCTAATCTTGCAATAGCATTAATTCATTAATCTACGAACTGGTGGCGTACGTAAACAATAGATTTTCTATTGTTTGCTTGGCGTCGTTTGAGGGATTATGTGACCTACAATTATTGGCAATTTATATTATATGGGACTAGCAAGATTTCTCACTGTGGAAGCGTGGCGTTGCAGAGGCCGCCTCTGTGATTTAATAAATTAAATGCGGTGGGGCAAGTTTAAGACTCCGCGTTGAATAATAATTTATAATGAAGTGAAAATTATTTAAAGAGATACACAGGTGTCCACATTTTGGGAATATATTAATGTAAATTTATAAAAAATAATAACATAAAAAAAGTTAAATGGTATGTCCTTGAAGTTTACAAAATTGCCGAGACCAAATACTTTGTTTCACATTTTGACTAGTCGCAAATTAAACATTAGATATAATTTAAAAGCGAAGTACTAACACTGTAAAAGGCACAAAAAATAATTTAAAATGTTTTCATATTTTTCTTACAAGTAAAACAAGAATGAGGCAGAATAACTTTAGAGCTATATTGCAATTTTAACACAAATAATAAAATAATTATGTATACCAATGAAGAGGCCCATGCCCAGTAGTGGGACAGTAACAGGCTGAATTATTATTATTATGGATATCAAGACTTCCAAAAATGTGTACCCCCTTGTTTGTGACATATAAATGTAAATATGTAAATGTAAATATCCTAGCTTATCATTTTGTCCCACCGACAAAAATGTACATACTAATGTTGAAACGTTAAGCAGCACAATTGCAACAAAGAAAATGCAAATAAAAAGATATTTATAACAATCAATAAATTTATTCTTTGTTTATTGTGCTAGCCAAATGTTAAACGGAGTAATTTTTTCTTAATAATGTAAATTAAAAGTTGAAAGATAAAAATCCTACTGACAGTCTGAGAATTTAATTAATTTAATGATAGCATAACTACAAGACTTTGCTGTGGTACCTATGTATATTCATATATGTGCATGCGATGCATTCGATTCGATTTTCGTGAATGTAACATTACATCTAACTGCACACGACATTAGCATTTGGTTAAACAGAAGCATTCTAGCGAATCAACCAAAATTAGCTTCGAATTTTATGCCGACGCGAGCAATTTTCATTGTTCCATCCACTGTCGGCTATCCCCCCCGACTTGCTTTTGTAATATTTTCCAAGAGCTTTCCAAGATTTTACTTGGGCGCTAGAATGATTGACGAAATGTCCGTATCAACGCAGACGTTTCTTTCTATTCATTGTTCAGTTCAACGACTAATATCAACTAAATAGTGCAACATCGCAAGTATGTGAATTACATATATAAAATGTAATGATATAAAAATACCAAATGCATAAGATTTATTACAAAAGTAGCATCACTTGTTTTCATAGATATTTAATAACTATTATAATTAGATGCATAATTTCAGAAATGTTTATCACATTAATGCAACTTACCAGGCCACTGAATTATATCGTTTGACATACATTATAAATAATGCATAAGAGAATTCATTTAAGTCCCATTAAAATTGTTTTTCATGTGATTACTATTTCAATATTAATAAAAAATGTTAAATCATACACTTTTATTGAAAAGATTGTTTGGCTGCATTCATTTAATAGGTTGCTCCCAACAAATCATAATTAAGCACCAAATACTGCCGTCTGCTTATTTTAATTTGGATTGGATTAGCTCGTCGTAGCTATAGCCCGATGCGGGAGACACGCCAGCTTTCTTCGTCGAGGTTAATATCACTACACCTACGTATAGTAACGGGACGGCAGATTTCGCCCGAATGTGAGAGGAACAAATGTCATAATTCATCGTGGTGCGTGTAGCAACAGTGAGGCGCTAAGTATGATTAAATAACAACTTGTAAGCTGTCACAAGCCATCGTACAATTCCGCTAGAGAATGGAATACATGAAAAAAAAAAAAACAACTACCGAGATATTATTCTGTTAAAATGCAAATGTAGAATATACTAACATTTTATGTTTTTATGTCCTAGCTTAGTACAGTCAGCGTCGGATACTCAGAACAGCTGAGGTTTCCAAATGCGCTTGTAATTGGGAGTCGATTGACCGTATTTTGACAGTTTTACAAACACGCAAAATGCTTTAAAAATAACAAAATGTACATTGTTGAACGCCTTTCGTGATCGTCGTCTATCCCTGCCGCTTGCTCAGCAAAAATATTCTATTATAGTGCAACAAGGTGTAGTAATCATGTACGATGGTCTGTACTCGGCCCGCTATTGCTAAATTCTGCATATCCCGTGTTTTAAGACTTCTAAAACAATTGGCTAACAATAACAAACCCAGAATTTGTACGAACCAAACAAAAAGTTAGTAAGGTGGAAAGGTGATCTTAATTTGAACATTACATACTATCCTCGTGAGATCCGTATAACCACTTAATGCTGCAACTGTATTAATTTACAAAGAAATAAAGTAGGGTAGTAGGTCTAACGGAAAACAAATCCTGTTTAGGCCTATTGGTAGACCAACAGATGTAGTACCTACTATATTCAATTACTTTATAGTTCAATTACTTCATATAGGTCACCATAACTGATGACCTGATAGTATTAAGTCCGAATTACTCGGAAAAGATTAACTTCGGCAGTACACAATTTTAAAGGATAATTCGGTTGTCATTAAAAGGCAAGTAAAAAGTAAAAAATGAACATATTATTGGCAAGAAATTACAATCAAGCCATCAGAGATTCGACGTATTTGTTGTTGGATTGTATCAATTCTTGTTTGAGCTTAGTTATTTCCTTCATCATAGCTTCATTTGATGTTTTCTCTTCTTGTATTTGCTTACATTTGCGCAAGAAATCTACAATTAATTTGTGACCCTCGGTGGTTTCTTGCGATTCAACAGCTGCCTCTACATCGAACAAGTTGATTTCTAGTTGCGCTTGTTTTGCCTCAGCATACTGAAATCAAACGCGTAATAACTAATAACAAAATCTATATACTATAGACAAGTAGATTAATTTTTCCATACCACCCCATAGTGTATGAATTTTAAAAAATCATCTTAATCTTATCATCTTAGTGAATCTCTAGAACCTATATGAAACCTGCTAAATTTTATATAAGCTTTATATTTACTGAGATTTCGAGATAAAATTATAATTTCGATTTTTAACATAAACATCCATATATGCCCAATTTGGCGACCAATATACTTAACATGGATCCCATGATGATGCAGTTGCAATTTCTAGTGACGTACAGTACGTCGAATTTCGTACGTTCGAATTTTTGTCGAGGCGTAAATTGGAATTTAAAGAGATACTCTTAGTAACAATTGCTCACCTCAATAATAGAGTCAGGGAGGTCTGCCAGCTTGGCCACATGCAGCCCTAAGGAGTGCAACGCGGGTCCGGGCGCGATGCGGTGCAGCAGCAGCAGTTGTCCACTCACCACCGACGCTTCGGCGTGAGAGTTGACGATGACGCCGGGATGCGCGCTCGCAAGTCGCGTCAGCTCCTGGTAGTGAGTCGCGAACAAACAGAAACATTGACTCTTGATCGCCAGCTCTCTGGAAACGAAGTATCGGAGTATAAAAATTAAAAAGTGACAAACACACTAAATCAATTTCAGACATTAATTTAGGCTTAGAGTTCGGCTGCGAGTCGTTTGCTCTCTTTCTAACGCTTAGCTGGGGATATAGTACTGTTTTACTCGGTTAAATTATTAGCTTAAACATAGCATCACGCCTGTATTCCCCGAACGGTTAGGCAGAAGTGTACTATTGTACACCCACATGTCGTCGATGCCGTTCATGGGTCCCATGTAATAGAGGGCGAGCCTATTGCCATCAACTGAGAATTTCCATACAGAAAAACCCAATAACACTATGCCCGACCCGGAAAACGAACCCAGGACCTCACGCTTAGCAGTCGCGCTTGCGAATACTAGACCAATGATGCAGTCAATTATTTTAACTTAAATTACCATCAATAAGCGAATTATAAAAATCAATACCGTTAGATGAGGCATAAATATGGTAGTATGGATGGAAACCAGTCTCCCTAGACAAGATCGTCAATCGTTATAGAATAAAAATGCCACCGAAATGTATGGGAATGACATTTAGGAATCACGTCTATTCGACAGTTTATGTCAATTCGTTTTGCTGGCGTTTCTATCCTCTAGAGATTTGACTCTGGGAGCCAAATTGACATTATATTACTGTCATCCACCCTCGTGATCTGTAAATATCATTCCGATACATTTTGCTCGTGTTTGTACATATTATCTAGTTCAAGGATTATCTTCTTGTCTACAGCGAAAGGTCAAATAAGCGCTCGGGTATGTATGTTCAGTTATGACGTCGATAATCAAATAATCACTTACTCTGCTATAGCCCACGCTATTCCACAGCCCTCGTATGTCGAAGTGCCTCGCCCTAATTCGTCAATCAGAACAAGCGAGTCAGGTGTTGCCGTCTGGAAAAACCAAAATTCACTTTAGATTTCAGGAAACAGCACCAGTATAATTCCCAAGCGTAACGCGTATGTTACACATTTGCACCGTGGACTATGCACACAGCTACGGCATGCAGGCGGTGTCAGTCATACAAACTCACCCTCAGTATAGCGGCGGTATCGATCATCTCTCGCATGAAGGTGCTGTGTCCCTTGCCCTCGGCGTCGCTGGCGCCGATGCGCGCGGCCACGGCACGCATGCGCGGCAGGCTGGCAGCAGTGGCCGGTACATGCGCACCCGCATGCGCCATGACGCAGGCAGCTCCGCACGAGCGCATCCACGTGGACTTGCCGCCCATGTTGGCGCCTGTCACTATGTGCATCACTCCTGACCCTGACACATTACAGAGATCGTTGGGGAGGCCAGGAACAGTGAAATTCAAGAGTATAGCGGATACACAAGTTTTTCTGTTTTTGTAATCCATTCAGAGAAAGCTAGATTCTTAATCATGACTATATTAATTAACAATGCTTTGTTAGCTTGGCTTAGAACTGAGATAGGTTCACATTTTTTTGCCGCCGGTTTGCTTTTTGAAACTTTAGCATGCAGTTTAAACTTATACAATGAACTTAAAAGATTACTTGAGTCTTTGAAAATTATACCTCTTTTGAACACGACGTCGTTGGGTATATAAGAGACACCCTCGGCGAGCTCGAGACAGGGATGCCTGAGGTCTTTGAGCAGCAGTTGATCGAGTTGGTCCGTGAGCAGCGGCCGCACGTACGGCGCAGGCGCAGCCGCCGCCACCACCGCGAACGACACCAGCACATCCAGCCGCGACACCACGTGAGACAGGCAGAACAGGCATTCAGAATAACCAGCTACTCGAAAAAAAAAATGTTTTACGTTATAGGCTGTTAGAAATCTGTTTATAGACGACTGTCACAATGAACGAGATAGTAGCGACATCTAACTCTACAATGTAAAACTACGTAGCAACGTAACGGCAAGCTTTAATGAAATTACAAATTGACCAAACAAATCATGCAACTTGCACACGTAAGTAGATCATGATCTTTTATGATTTATAAAAAAAAAAAAAACATTATAAAAACAATGCTTTTTGTTGTTAAATCTCACCTGCTATGCCAACTATTTCTGCGACCACTTTATCTTGCTCCGTCTCATAGGTGGTTTTTATTGCAGTATATTCTTCAGTGATGTTCTCCAATGCTTTAGTTTTAAATCTAACGCCTCCCTTTACCGCATCTATGATGGTATACTTTTTATTTCCACGCAGCGATTGTTCTTCTTTTAGTGTAACTCTGTAAATAATATACTAGTTTTTATACTCTTGTATCACGAGGGAAATCATCAAAATAATGTCTCATCAATCTAATAAACAGTCTATTTTATGTAAGTATATTTATAACGGATCTTAGGAAAACCATAATAAAGATAATAGGATACTTTGATGCCGATCAAAAGTTAAAACGAAGTGGGGCCGGGACAAGAAGTATTATTTACATTTACCTAAAATAGAACCCATTCTGAGGATTATTCTCTAGCTTGATAGTCTTGCCCGCATCGAGCCCTAGGTCCCGAGCAGCCTTATTAAGTTCCCTTTCAGCCGAAGATTGCATTTTTTCCAATTCTTCACTTAAGTTCTGCAGTTGTTCATCAAAGGAAGGTTTCACGAGAAAATCACCTGAAAATAACCAATCACCTGATAATTTAATAACCATTTCAAGTCAAATGAATAATATAGCACGTAACTAGTTTTGTGAAGCTAAATACAGCCATTTGGCAGCCAAGTTACCAGAAGTTCATTATTTACTATAGAAACGTGTTTCTCAATGGATATGTACCAGCTGGTAAGATTGTGATCTGTAAAAAGACAATAGAAAAGGATGGGCTAAGAACAATGTATTTGGAGTTCGAAGAATAGTGGTGTTAATAAATTTTTCACCTCTTTCAACTGCGTCCATGTCAACAGTCGTTTCTATCATCTGTTGGAACTTGCCCAGATCTTCATTGAGCTCTGATATAGGCTCAGTGATTGATGAATGAACGGTTGCGTTCTCTGCTTCTGCCAAACAGCGCAGCAAAGATGGCAACCTGTTGATAGCCTGCAAATTTTTGGAATAATCGAATTTTCAACATTCATAAAAAATGTTGTATTTCTATTTCTCATGACATTTTGATATTTATTTATTTTTCTCTTATTACAATTTTATCAATTAATTACGATCGACTGTTTGGTAGTATATGGATGAGAGGGTGAGAAAGCTGAGATGTTTACTGAAATGGGCAGTGGTAAAGATATATAATGAAAAATCTCTTTTGAAAAAACATTGCCCCACACTAGGATTTCTCCTGTATCGTGGGTACAGTTTACAAACATACATGTCACATGCACAGACAACCAGACCCGAAACAACTATCTGTAGATCATACAAATATTTGTTCCGTGCGAGGATCGAACCCGCAACACGTAGCGCAGAAAGCTAATCGCTTAGCCACTGCGCCAACCGTGTCGTCAAAATCATGATAATTGTATCTGTGACACACTTGATTTTTATCACTGATTCAAGTCAATCAATCCCATTGTAGTCATGTCCGAGTTATCAATAATACTGCAGTGTCCATCTTATATTCCATATCAAGTACCTGATATATTCTGTAGCAATCATGTAAGTTAGCCTTCTTCCTAGTCAGTCTCCTTGCCAAGGCTTGCAGGTCCGGTATTCTCCTGAGGTGGTCTTCGTGTAGCTGTAATCGGAGCTGCGAGTTGTTTACTAACAACTCGACCACGTCCAAACGCTCGTTGATCAGGTTTATGTCACGGAGTGGCTGTCGTAACCATTGTGCTAACAACCTAGAAAGATCACGGTTATCATGTTATTTTTACATTACTTATGCACATTATTAATACCTGCTACAACTTAGCTTGTTTAGCCTAATAATGTTTGACTAAAGCTTTCATTCTGATAGGACTGAAACCCTAATAAAATTGTACTAATATTGCAAGGCCACTTGATATGTAAAGTACATTTTGCTGGCATTTCTGTGCTCTTGCGATCGGAGCTTGTCATCTAGTTTGGGGAGCGGGACGCTAGCCAATACGCGAGCCTGGGGCGGTTTGGTTAGACCAAGTGTTAGGGTTTTCTGTTAGATAATTAACTAAAGCAGCCCGGATTTTAGGATGGGAATGGATACAATGCAGTCGGCGAAATTTGGGTGTAAGTACATATTATTACTGCGGTCACCGATGCGTTTGCAAAGAGTGACTATGGCAATGTTACCAGGATGAATCCCAACTGTCTTAACTTTAAAGTAAGTATGTTAAACGTTTGCTTTTAAAACTTGATACTTGTTATCAGCAATGGAATTTTACATTGTATGCAACAAGTCATAATGTTACAGTGATATCTAAAAAATATGATGTCAGAATGACAAAATCAACGGATGTTAATTTAAAACCGAATCTTAATTTGTTAAGATGAATCATACTTAAATAAAGTTGTTTCATACTAATATAAGACAACCTCCAAACTTCAATATAAGATATCGTCACTCGGGTAGACTTGTCCCGACCACTCCAATAATAAATAAATGATAGTGTAGGGGTCATAATATGTAATACCAGTTAGAAAAAATATACCTTACCACGTGTACGAAATTCCAGATTAATTTTTTTTTAACCAATTAACTGAATATATTTTATTTTTATTGATATTTTCTGGCAACTAGATAGCAATTGAATTGCAATATGTAATAAGCCCCTTGCACAAATAGTACATATTTTTGTGGCGGTACTTGTACAATTGTACATCGTTAACTGTGTTAACATTTTAGTATATAGACATTCCTGCGTTTCCTTATTATTTATAAAATAATTATTTTATGTTTTTCTAATTAAATGAAGGACTGTATTCATCTTTTGAGAAATAAATGTCTTAAACCGTATATAGTTATGTTACACTATATTTTAAAATGTATTGCAATGGGATAAGTTTTATGTTTTCTTACTGTTACCATAATTATGACCAATTTGGCTGTTTCAGTATGTATCTGACGCTGCTTGTACATTAAAAAACGCATATACAAACACATTCAACGCTATACAAATATACTAACGTTATAAAAACAAGCAACTCGAAGGCTTTGTTCTGATAGTTCCACAGTGTTACAAACATACTCACCGTTTGCCTTGCTGTGTGCGACATCTGTCGAGCAAGCCGTACAAGCTCCTGGAGGGAGCGTGTGATGTGTCTCCAGGCTCAGGAAACACATTGAGAGCAGACAGCGCGGCCGAGTCCAAGTGGAGGAAGCAGTCAGCTTGGATTGTTGACACGCGAAATCTGCAATAAAATATTTGTAGGTATGTATTAAAAACGTTATATACTTACTAAATTAAGAGATATTACATGTTAATCAGACCCGGGTACGTCTTAAAACTGCGGCCAGACACCGGAGGACGGGCAGCAGCGTCCTCTCACTAATCGGTGAGCCACTGCGATCCTCAAGCCGCCTGCCAAGCGTGGGGATTATGGCAAACCCCCCCCTTGGAGGAGGCCTTCGTTCAGCAGTGGACGTTTTCTGGCTGATGATGATGATGATGACATGTGAATATTATTAACAGATGCTTATTGAAATACTGTACTGAGACTATTTCTTTGTTGGCGTATTTATTCTCAAGCGATCTAAGATTGTCATATTGTGTGGGAGGGAGATGCTGTTATACGGTCGTATATATAATAAAACAGACTGCCTCATTGGCCTAGTGGTTGCAAATGCGACTACTGAGCGTGAGGTCCTGGGTTTGATTCCCGGGTCGGACAGTATTGTTGGGTTTTTCTGTATGGAAATTCTCAGTAGCAGCACGAAGTTTAGAACCGTGCCCGGTAGATGGCAATAGGCTCGCCCTCTATTATATGGAACTCAATAACGGCATCGGCGAAATATGGGTGTACACTGATGCCTTGGTAATTGTTGTGTTAACAAAATAATTTAATTAAGGAAAAGACAAAAAAATATTGAAATGAAAATATAACAATGAATGTATTACCTCTAGAGTAATTATAGTCCGCAGCGGTCCCATTAGCATTTCAAAAGTACTATTTTATTATTTTCTAGATTAGTATAAGTAACGGCCTTTAATTTGGCAAATTTACTAGTTTACTTTAGCCAAACAGAATTTAGCGTATTATGTATCGTTCCCACATTTTGTAAAACTACAGAATGAATGTACCTTCCAAAGTTAGTGTTATCTGTCAATAGTGCTGAGTATTTAATAGCCGCAGCCAAACTGGTCATGGCGACCTCTTTCCTGGTCTCGGGGAAGGCGTTGGCGTCTTGCTGCTGATTCTCCTTAAACTTGAGCAACCGGTTCAAATCTTGTATAAGTCCTTCGGTTGAAAAATCACTTTTTTTCAATTTCGTCACAGTTACATTTGTTCGTTCCATTACTTTCTTTAATGCTTTGTACTGAAAAATACAAAATAAATACATTACATTTAAAACTTATTAACTGTGTATTATTTTTCTTCCTGTTTTAAGAAACTGATTTTATAACGTATCACTAAATTACAAATTACTGAATGGCAAAAGATTTATCGTCTATTACATTGGACTTAATAACGGCTTCGGCAAAATGTGGGCGAATTGTGGAACATGTATACAAATCGAAAGATGTTTCATCTTGTACTTGCGTTGCGTTATTTGGTGGCTAGTAGTAAAATGTGAGTCTCTATCGCAAATAAACACTCTTATTCCGTATTTCATTATGAAAAACTGTATAATGTCCTCCTGACCGAATTTCGGTCACGGCGGCCAATCTCACCGGAGATTAGCCAACTACGCAGGTGATATTATAGAGCAAAAGTATGTGCGCAAACACAGGTGCTCTCTCTATTCCTTCACTCTCATAGTCCGATGGGATGGCAATCCGACACGACCGGAGAGAGATCAGGCGCAGCACCAAGGCTTTACGTGCTTTCAGAGGCACGGTGTGTATTCACATACACAAAGACGCAGACCCGAAACAACTTACTGTAGATCATACTTAATATTTGTTCCGTGCGGGAATCGAACCCGCGACACGTAGCGCAGCAGTCGATACCTCAACCACTGAGCCAACCGTGAAAAACTGTATAAGCGGGAACAGAATGCAATTTGTTTGGTCTCTGTAGCTGTCACATTTTTTTACGTAATCAAGGCACCGGTTATCATTAAAAGAAATATTACAGCAAGTCAGGATAATCACAATTAAGTAGTACTGATATTTATGCGATTTCACTGGAAGCCTAAATTACGGAAACCAAAACAACGATAGGTTATAATAAATTAGTCTGAATGCACTTACGTCATCGTGTTCACTAATCGGTATGAGACATTCGGACGGTGCCATCTGTACTGTGATAGTTTCCAGCTCTGTTAGTAAATCATCATCGGTGAACTCCGTCACAGACATCTGGTAGTCACCAGCTGTGACGCAGGCGACGCCTAGAAGACGACCCTAAATATTTTTAGAAAATACATTTAGGTGTATTAGAAATAGTAAAAAATATCCAACAGTATATCATACCAATTGCTAATGCTAATGATGACCTACCAGTGATGCCATTCAATTTCTATATTTTCATATAAAGAAACCCCCACACTGCGAATAATTCCTTTACGTGTGGGTGCGTTTAGAAACACAAAAAAACACATGCAGAAACACTCAAACCCGGAATAACTATCTGTAGGCCATACAAATATGTTCTGTACGGGAATCGAACCCGCGTAACGCAACAGTCAATTGCACAGCCACTGGGCCAATCGTATCGTCAAATTCATTATATTAAATATTATTGTAGTATACATAATTTTGTATAAAAGAGCACCCGATTCTTCACTCCGCATGAAGTCCTGAATGAATTGATTAATTAATTGCAATATAAATTATTTAAAGGTAAAATTACTTTCGTGACTGCATCTGTCTTTATATGAACGGCCATCAAACAAGGGGTTGTTTCCTCAGAGGCTCCTAATCCTTCGCCAAGAATCTCTTCTAACTGGGAGAAGTATCCTGGGGAGCCTTTGTATTTGAGAGACCAGTCGTTGCCCTTCACTGAACCTTCGGCCACATATATTTCTACTCTATAGCGTCTCACCTAAAAAAATAATGTTATTTCAGGGATTGTGGAGTTCTATGTAGCAAGCTCGACTGGGGTAGCACAGTCGCCGATATTAGTTGTTGAACTTTTCGTAATTTTGAAATCGATTAGTCAAAGCACATAAGTATTGTTCTTATCTAACTATTACACTAGTACAGCGGTTCGCAAACTTTTGTGGCGACGGAACCCTTTTGGAAAACGAAATATTTGACGGGGCCCTAAAATAATCAAACGCTGATTTTATGTGTATTCTTTAAGAATAATTAATCATATTACTTTATATTTGCATCTAATGAGAGGTATGAAATTGTTTCTTTTTTTTACTTTTCATCAATTTTCAGTCGCAACAGTCGAGTTGACTGTTGCGACTTCTCTGTCAAGCCTGATATCATGTCATGTCATCTGATTGATAGAAGAGAGTTGACTATGAAGAGAGTGACTAGTTTTGGTTTTGGTTAGGTTTCGTGAAGCCTCCACCAGAGACTTTGCGGAGCCCTAGGGCTCCGTGGAACACTTTATGTTAAGTATGGCTGCACTTGTAGATAAAGTTACGTTATTTTATAAGAATTAATAAGGAAAAATAATGAAAAACTCCACTTTTCTTTAATTAAAAGCTTTTGAAACTGTGTACAATGATGAGCTACGTACTTCTGTCGCTGACTGTATTACGTTCCTACCTAATTGACACCACCTCAATCTTTCAATCTCAATCCTACTTAATCCTCATTACAAATGTGTAAGCGTAATTGTGTTCCGAGTTCCATGGGCTTTCTTGTCGTTCTCTTCTCCATAGGACCAACCAATTTTTGGAACCGTGTCTTAAAACGCCTGTAATGGCTCAAATGAAATGAAAATACTTGACTTTGGGTGAAGGGTTGGAACAGCTAAGGAAATTATCGGAACACAAGGCTTCTAAACGATGATATCGTCGCCCAGCAGTGAAAACCTCATAAATCCAATATTTTTCAAAAACTTTTTTTTTGTTCTTTTGATTAATAAAATCGTAAAGTACGTACTAGTTCAAAAAACATTTAATTCAGATACTCCTAGCGCCGCCTATGATGTATAATGAGAACCTTGTATAGAGATTCATTCAGCCATTGTCGTCTTAGAAACTCGGTAGAGTTTATCGTCGTCAAGTCCTAAAAATCAAAAGCTTTCATAGTTTTTTTTTTTGGCCGACCATATTTCTTTCTTCCTGTAAAATTTTGTGTTTTTATGGCTGAGCGACGATATGTCGGCAACGCATCCATGATTACTAAGTTGCGGATATTAGTGGGCGGCGGTGATAACCTGCAAGTTTCGATTCTTTACCTCAACATAATAAGGTTCATCTAAAATGCAAGTACTGGGTTTGAAAACCGCGGATAATTAACATTGTATTTGTACATTGAAACATGTGATTTATGTTATCTTATAGTATGACCTAGTAGTGTATAAATTGTAAAATAATAAATACAATTAAAACGTGTTTAAGATGATCCTTGTTTACGTCTAAGCAGAGAACGACTGATAAACGTGTGATAGCCCTGATTAAGTTTAAGGTCACGTATTCGCGTTCTACGCTTGTAGTTTAAACTCGTGTTATAACTAGTCGTTTAGTGTAAACGTCTTGACGCTTCCTAGATAAAACTAAACTAAAACTTGTTCTTAGAAAAACTAAATAAAAACGTACATTTATATGATATTGTTTATAAAATTGTAAACGGATGTTAATTATTTGACTGTAATTATTCTTTGAATTCAGTATTCAATTGATAACTTGGGACATTGTTCTAGACACGCGGTAGCGTGTCAAGCCAAGTTCAAGCAAAGGAACTGGCTAGTCAGCGCCGAGTGTAATATTACACGAACCACTTGGTGCCACTTTTGACCCTTCTATATTACTATTTATTAGTTATATACATTTATGTTTTTGGTGGTAGATAACTTACGTTAGGTATCGTCATATATCCACTCCAATTATTGTATTTTACATGCCGACATATGTGAATGGGAATTTACGAAGATCAGTTAAGACCTCAGATCACAGAAACAAAGGTTAATAAGGTTAAAAGGTTGTTTCATTCGAATAAAGATATATGTAAATCGATATTATTTTAAAAATGGATTTTAGCAATCCATTTTTAAAATAATATCGATTTACGCTGTCAAAATTTTTTTTATATACTAATTAATTGCTTCTTATGACAAACTATCTACTGGCAGTACATATAACTACTTAAGTGTTAAATATCAATATAACATTGACCTTATCTTTCATATATGTCATGTGTGACACATAGTTCAATGTTCTTTTATATCTCTCGATCATTTGACACTGAACATTATCATGCACATGAAGGGGGGTGCGTTAATTTTAGCAATCAAGGGTATGTAAATATACTTACCAACAAAAGTTTTTTTATAAGAATTTCGAAGTTGCCTTTTGATAACACGAGATAGTCGAGGCGATTCGGCTCAAGGCCCATCTTCTTAATATTGGCCACAGAGGAAAATACCTCCCTTGCAGCAGTTGTTGCGTCAGTTCCGTGAACACTGTAGTAGTCATTGCGGTCGAAAATCCTCACCGTCGTAGCGGGTTTCTGGAAATAATATTCTTTCTTGCATTAAATGGTCACTGGTCTAGTCTGTCCACAATATACGTTTACATGTCTCTTTAGATTTCAAAATGAGAGAATTTCGATTTTATATATTTCAGCAAAGTATAGGTACCGATATTGTATCGTATATAATTTAACGACTACTAGTTACGAGTACGAAAGAACGCGATATGTTGTTCCGTCATTATAAAGGGAGGATCTTCTGACGACGCGAGATGTTCTTACTGGCCAGGCGAAGCCCAACGGCTAAAGTTGGAAATTCGTAAGTATAAGTGAATATGATGTACGAGTGAATTTGCAGTCTCTTGGCTCCGATAGCTGACACAGGATTTGTTTTTGCTATGTAGTTGGTTGCTACAAACGTAACACCTATATTGTCCGGGTGTATACTTACTTGTCTACATTCACCTTTCGACGATGACGGTATTATGTTCTGCGTAAATAATATGACAGATATGTAAACACATTTAATTGACACATTGATATCTTGAATTCAAAGGTGCAAACAAAATATTTTTAAGTAAAATGTGATTGAGTAGGTACAACATAGGCACAAGACAATAATTACACTGATCAATAAAAAAATTGTCACAAGAAAGAAGCTTACTAATTTTGAATTACCTACCTACACCATTCTTACACCATATTTATTTTGATCTGATCAGGTCTCATTTTTGTGTGACAGCTACTACCCACAAAATTGAAAATTAACCGTTTTAATGTTTCATTTTCACATTCAATGTTTTTATTTGAAGAGCGTAGTTGTATTTTCTGTTTTTCGAGTTAAGTGATTCTTAAATAATGTCAAGAAAGTATAAAAATTATCCTCACAAGTTTTGTTACATTTGCGGCGACATTACTTTTATAACTCGGCGAAGAAATTTAGCGCCATTAGTATATGTATTTAAGTTATATGAACAGTATTTTGGATTTGCAATCGGACAACAAGATAAAACGTGGGTTCAACACATCTATTGCGTTACATGTGTGGGTCTTTTTACTGGATGGGCGAAAAGATCTCGATCTATGCCTTTTGCAATTTCTATGATTTGGACGAAACCAACGAACCACTCATCTAATTGTTATTTTTGTCTTACTGATACAAAAGGTCTTACAATTAAAACAAAAAGTATCCTGACCTGCCATCTGCTAAAAGACCGATCCCTCATAGTGAAGAACTATCTGTATCAGAACCACCTCAGAGTTCCGATCTGTGATGGCTTTTTATATTTGAAAGAAAAAAAAATCTAAACTGAGTGATGCAAAAATTAACCATATATTTATTGGTCGTCAAATCAGGCAATTGATGAAAGATAAAATATTTAAAGAAAAGCTTAGTGATTTGAAAAATTCAGCTTGGGAAGCTTTCAGGAAAGTGACTTTCAATTTTCTCGGAAATCACCGATCAACTGACCATAAAAGTATTGTCGCGGAGCTGTTATCTACTTATAAGGCTTCGGGTTGGAATATATCGTTGAAAATACATTTTCTACATTCACATTTAGACTTCTTTCCTGAAAATTTAGGCGCCGTGAGCGATGAACACGGTAAATGATTCCACCAAGACATTTCTACGATAGAATAACGATATCAGGGCAAGTGGAGTCCATGTATGCTGGCGGATTACTATTGGATATTACCCCGAGATGTCCCTGCAATTTTCTAAAATATAATAAAATCAAATTACAAAAAATCTGTTTGTATTTGGAACATTCTAATTATATTTCTATTATCCTTACCCTTGTTTTAAACTAAACTAGGCAAAAGTTTTCATGTGACATAAAAAAGTGTTTTTTTGTTGATCAGTGTTATTATTTACATTCCCATGTTCAAAGTTTTAAAATAAACAGAATTATACTCTGCATAGATTGTAAGGATGACGGTATATATTGTGTGATAACACCAGTTCCCTAGAACTATAAAAAAGTAAATAAAAATATAAAAAAACCCTGAGATATAATAATTATACAAGGAAAAAATATCATAAACAAATCAAGAACGTATAAAATATTGTTAACGATATTAATTTATTACATGTAAACTTCCTCTACAGGAGATGGCCTATTTTTAATTAAGAACAATGTCATATTACCCGAGCACTGTTATTGTATAATGACTTTGATCGCTCATTATTACTGACAAAATCTAAAAAATTTTTTCACTGCTGATTAGCTCGCTCCGAGCTCGTCACCAATCGGAGCGCCAAGCGCAGTCGACGCGTAAAAACGAGATTGTTAAAATTAGGGTCTCATATGACAGCAGTTCATAACTGGCTTTGCATGAGTCTCCTCACAGACCACCGAATAATACAAAGGAACGAACGGAATCGGTGAACACAGTATGTTGTTATAACAAACGAGGATTCTGCGGTACAATATTCTTCATAAATCCCTCACTATTTTATAATTTCGCAGGGACATGACGAAACCCGTCATTGCGTGAAACCGAAGTCGATATAATATAATCATATTTAAAAAAAAATGATGTGGTAAAAATAATGATCATGAAATTGAAGTGACTATAATAGGATAATATTTCTCGATATTATACATTTCCTAGGACATATAAACAATGACAACCTAAATATTATGATTGTTATGTTACCTATTTCACAAAGTGGCATAAAGTCATATTTGCTTCTTCGAAGAGAGCGATAAGAATATGTAAAAGGTCATCAAACTAACCAGAAATAAGATAATTGGATACCCAATAGAAATAATATTTGTTTATTATACATGGGGGTAAATTCTGGTGTACTTCGACATAAATATCTATTAGTCACTTAAATTTCGACCGCGTCTGACCATTAGTTGGATAACATATTAAAAGGTCTTATGTGATTATACAAGAATTCTGAAAAATCTAAACGATATCCGCGATTGTTTATCAATAAACCTCGATTTTAATTCGACATTCGGACAACATTCGGGCTCGAGAATTGCAATTGACATTAGCATTGTAGTATAAATGGGACTGCAATTATACTATAAGAACTTAAGCATTATGACAAGTCCCACCTTCACACTAAGTACCAACATCTTAGTTGCACTTAATGAATTGACTTATTTCTAATGCCATGAATGAAGTCACCGTAACACTGAATCATTAAGTTCACAAACTACTTTGACAATCACCAATATAAATAAACTGTGATCAGTGGTCAACTCAAGGTTTTGTATTCAAGATTTAGTTTATTTGCAAGCCCGCTTCTGAGAATAAAAGATCACTCATACTCCGGTCTTGGGGTTATCTCGCGGGAGATAGAAAATTAAAGCTCAATAAATTGGCGTGACCTGATCAACCAATGTCAGTATGCGACACGCGGCAGTCGTGGTGTGAGGTTTAAATTATTTGTGTTAGTGCTATTAATTTATAAAAGGTAAGTTAAACAGTTAGTTATTAAACAGTTTACTTAGTTATGCGTCTGAAAAACAAAATTACCTATAACAGTAATTTTGTTATTAAAATAAGCTCGAAAATATACAGAATAGTACCCATATGCGGTTCACGTTAATTGCAGAATGTATATAATGCAATTTACATTATATGTGCCATATAATAAAATAAATCTAAACTATTGCTGGTTAGATTTATTTATAACTTATATGCGCAACATTCACCTTCATCAACAAAGCTAGCTCATGTCGGTTTTAACGTTCGTAATTAAACCAGCGTGTCCCAGAATTAATAACATGTTAAATCCACTATTCTGACCAGAGTCCGTGAAGAGGATTGTAGACTAGAACCTGCCTCTGGGCTTGAGTACCAGCAATGGGAAATTAAAGAGAGGATGACATAATGTGCGAAATGTTTTGAACTTAGTAAAAGCTAGAATACTGTGTACGGTGTATAAAATAAATTTAATAAATTCAGCCCATTACTGTCCCACTGCTGGGCAAGGGCCTCTTCTCAGATTGAGAAGGGTAAGACCTTAGTCAACCACGCTGGCCTGGTGCGGGTTAGCGAACTACACACACCATCAAGAACTTTATGGAGCCCTCTCAGGTTTCCTCACGATGTTTTCCTTCACCGTTAACGCAAATGATAATCAAATTCTGATCCGCACATGATTTCGAAAAGTCAGAGGTGCGGGCCGGGTTTGAACTCGAACCCTCTCGCATGGAAGGCAAGCGTTCAACCACTAGGTTATCACTGTACGGTGTATGAGTATACTAATTAAAATAATGGATATAAGACTAATCGTGCGATAAGTTATGAACCGAACGTTGACTATGTATTCGTTTCAGACGATAAACGAACTTGCTTGAAACGAACTTAATTCTTCGAAAAGGGTTAAAAAATGAAAACTTCATTTTTATTTTATTCATTTCAGAGTGGGCCATTCAAATATCAACATGAAGCGTCTCCTTATTTTGGGCGCAATTTGGGCTATAGCTGTAGCTAGGCCTGAGCTATACAAAGAAAAAGAAGATTTCCAATTTTCAAGAAGTTCCACAGATGATGGCACGAAATCAGGGTTTTATGGCGCTCAACGAGGTAACATGGGTGGAAATTACGAACGTGCTCATAATATGGATTCACTAGCTCAGAATCAGATGAGCGGTCTCGTGAGACACGTCGAAGGAGAATTAGGTGATGGAGCTAAGACAAGTACTGGCAGTGTATACACTGCTGCTAACTCAGGAGGTACTTATGGATCAGCAAATTATGACCTCAGCAATCTTGCAGGGCGCAACTTCAAAGAATCTTACGATAACTCACAGTCGCAATCGTCGCTATCTTCATCAGCGTACAATAGTGCACAATACGCTAACAGTCGATCAAGTACGCGGCAAAGCGGATATCAAACAGCAGCAAATTCAGGTCTGAATCTGCAATCTGATGATCTACAGTCTCTTGACCATTCCCAAGGAGCTGGTCGGTATGACTATGGCAGGCAATCAAGCCAAAGTGTAGGATATCACTCCCAGTCAGGTGTTCAACAGCACAGTGCATATGATAATAGCCAAACAAATTCTAATTCCGGCTATGGATCAAATGTTCGTACCAGATTTGTAAGTGCAACGCCCGTGAGAATTATTGTAAGGCCGGGAACGAGAGTTGCAATACCAGTAACTGCTCAGTCTTACGATGTTATACATGGTTCAGCTTTAATTGATCAAAATTCTCTTAACAGTGAAGCTGAAGTGTTAAGTAATGACAACACACGTGGTGTTTTCATACCAACAAGCAATAATGCCAAGCATTACGAGTCATCGTACAACTACCGTAAGGAATGGGAGAAACATGATACAATTCCCTCGACCGTTCCTGTATCTACTTCTACAGTGAACCCTTTCCAGGACGGTGAATTGTACAAGGATAGCCGTGCGCGCGCAACCAGTAACCAATATGACGCAAGCAGAGTCGATTCTCAAAGAGGACAGGCAAGTAGTCTTTATGGCGGATATATTGCGAATGTTAAAACTTCACGCTCAAGCTACGATGCACAAAACCACAGAGCTTCATCTTCATCACTATCTAATGCAAACGCCTATACTCAGGCAGGTGACAGTACAGGATCTGCCCACCAAGGAGCCTCAGTAGACTCTAGTTTAGGCTATGGTCAAACACACAACGCTGGCTCTATGTATCATGGAGCTGCAGTAGATACAAACTCTTTGACTCAGGTAGGATATAAAACAGGTTACAATGCAGACTTAAACAGTCAAGTCGAGGATATAAATGCGAAACCCAAAAGTTATCAATCTTCTTATTCCTACCATAAATCGTGGGAGCGTCAAGGTGATCCTTATGTAATTAAGCCAGCATCTAGCGGATATTACGATGGCCAATCATCTCAAAGATTGACTGGGTCGACAAAGACAGGGTACGCAGCATCTGGATCACATTACCAACATTCTCATCAAAGTGAAGCAGATTGTGATGAAAATGGTCATATACGCGTTGCTCGTTCATATAACACTGATCAGCATGCGCAGCAACAAAGTCAAAACATCGAAGAATTTGGTCAGCAAGTTGAAGATTTAGGACAACAAACACAAACTACTTGGGATCAAGAAGATGCTGGACAACAATCAGAAAGTAAATGGGACAGATTAGAAGATTTAGGTCAACAATCACAAAATAAGTGGGACAAGATTGAAGATTTAGGTCAACAGACTCAGCAAACGTCGGATAAATTCGAAGATTTAGGACAAAGCACTCTAAATAATTTTGATCAAAAAGACTTTGGACAAGAAACCCAGCAAACAAGTGACCAACTAGAGAACCTAGGACAACAAACTCAAAGTAAGTGGTAATTATAAGTGAAAATGTAAAAAAAAAAAAAAAAAAAAAAAACACAGAATGCGATGTATTCATCTAAACTATATGGAGATGGACTAAATTAACATACATTCAATCAACGTTTATATATTAATAATTACACTACCCTGTACAAATCTGGAGAGCAGATCCTAAATGACTTTCAAGAGTTTTTGGTCACGCACAAACAAACCCCAACAACTCCGCCAAGCGCTCAAGATTCGTAGTGGCAATAATTATAACAATGTGTTTATTATTAATATGTTCTTTTATAAACAAATGTAATCATGTTACTAACAACAAAATTATAGATAGATATGCTAAATACCAAGCACATACCCATTGTATTTATACATTTATTGTTAAGGATTAATCGGATTACTTCAAAAAACCATATAAATTATAACATCGGTGGCTGGCTTTACTGTTATGGTAATAATACTCATTTAGGTATAATCAATTAATGAATATATAAATAAATCACTTTACCGTGTTTAACTGTTATTAAAAGTATTTGACTAATAAAACTAACGAAAACATACTTGAGATATAAAAAATATAATAAACCCTTTTTAATTTAGATGATCTGGAACAACAAATTCAAGATACCGAAATTGAACTAGGAAATAAACTTCACGCTGTTAATCAACAAACACAAGATATATGGGATTTTACCAACACAGGACAGCACGATCAAGAAAACCAGGATGACCATCAACAACACAACCAGTTTAATAAACAAGAAAACCAATCCGAACAGTCATCGGAAAAAGAAAATAAAAACGAAAATTCTCCTCAAACAAACACTTGGGATAAATTTGACCATTTTGAATCATATCAGAGTGGACAAGAAAATAAATCTAAAGAGGAAACGAATTTAAACAGTAATAAATTTAATTGGCATACATTTTTCCAGAATGAAAGCACCAATCAGCAGCCTCATAAACCATGGACCAACTTAGATGTTACATCTCAATTAGAACCTCACAATAGTTCTCCTTTTTGGGAACAATCAACAAATAATTTCCAAGAAACCCACAATACAAGAGACACCATAGAACAAAGTAACACTGGACATGTGAGCTTAAACAGTGGATATTTTAACTCACAGTCTCATATTAATCAAAATCAATTTCAAAAAGATGAAACCAATCGGAATTTATTATACTCCAGCAGTCATAGGCAAGATCAGACTATAAATACTGAAAGCTCACATATACATTCTTTTGAAAGGAAACCCTCAGCCACAGCACCTCTTTTGAGCTTGTGGAATAAATTAGATAATATCGAGCAACAATCAACATTGATAACAGATTTAAATAACGGCGATATGAAACCTCATAACGTATTTCAACCAATACAGCCTGAAATGGATAAAGAATTCATATATACATATAAAAAAGAAGGCATTCAATCTGTAAACAGTGAAGACAAAGAGAGACCTCAAGACATAGGCCGTGGAGATATTGGTCCTGAAGATTTATCGGATTTAGTACGGGACAATAAGCCTTCCAGAAAACCATTTCAAACGGCAGAACCCATTTCAAATGAAGAAGTACAAAAAAGTAATCAAAATAAAAGTATAGAAATGGGAAAATATTTTGGCCAACGAGAAAACTTAGACAATCATAAAAGTCAACAGCAAGATAACATAGACCAACAGAATTTAAAAACTGTTGGACAACAAAATTTACAAGAACATCAGAAACGTGAGGAACAATATTTGGAAGATTTTGTACATCGTGAAAACCTAGAGAAACAGAATAAGCAAACTTTCGAAGAAAGTCAAAATCGCGAGCACCATACTTTACTAAATTTTGGACAACATGAACACTTGCAGCAAGAAAATTTGCAAGTTATTGGACCACAAGAGAACCTTGTGCAAAATAATACGCAAGATTTTAAACAGCGTGACTTCGAACAACCAAATTTAAAAGAGCCACAAGAAAATTTTGAGCAACAAAATTTACAAGTACCACAAGAAAATTTTGAGCAACAAAATGAACAAGATTTTGGACAACATGAAAACCAGGGGCAGCAATATTTACAGAGTCTTGGTCAACAAGAAAACCTAGAGCAGAAAAACTTGAATGATTTTGCACAACAAGAAAACCTGGAGCAGAAAAATGAGCAAAACTTTGAACAACATCAAAAACAGGAGATGCATAATTTACAAGATTTTGGGCAACAAGATAACCTAGACCAGAACAACATCCATGATTTTGGAAAGCATGTCTTAGACCAACAAAATATACAGGATTTTGGACAACTAGAAAACTTAGAGCATCATAATGGACCAGATTTTGGACAGCAAAGTATTCAAGTCTTTGGACAGCAAAGTGTGCAAGATTTTGGACAAAAAAATGAACAAGATTTTGGAAAGCATGTCTTAGACCAACAAAATATACAGGATTTTGGACAACTAGAAAACTTAGAGCATCATAATGGACCAGATTTTGGACAGCAAAGTATTCCAGACTTTGGACAGCAAAGTGTGCAAGATTTTGGACAAGAAAATGAACAAGATTTTGGACAGCAAAGTGTGCAAGATTTTGGACAGCAAAATGTACAAGATTTTGGACAGCAAAGTGTGCAAGATTTCAGACAGCAAAATGTAAAAGATTTTGGACAGCAAAGTATGCAAGACTTTGGACAGCAAAGTGTGCACAACTTTGGACAGCAAAGTATGCAAGACTCTGGACAGCAAAATATGCACGATTTTGGACATCTTGATGAACGTTATAGACATCAAAATCGAGAACTGAATGGAAATTCAGAACAACAAAATGAAAATTTAGATCATCAGAACTTACACAACTTAGAACAATTAAACAAAGAGCCAGAACAAAATCCTAAATATTTAGATAATAAAGAACAAGGTACATCAGATCCAAAAATATCTACACAGAAAACTAATTTGCCACATCCAGCAGTAATTGCAGAACCCATACAAGTACAAAAACAGAACAATGATTTACAGTCAATTTCCCAACATAGTAGTGTCAATAATAAAGAAGTCCCTTCAGAAGAGCCAGTAACTGAAAAGCCTGGCTTTTGGAAATCTATTGGAAGTAAGTTTTCTAAAGCTAAAAGCAAAGTAGCTTCATGGTTCAGTAGTTAAATCAAAATATTTATTTAATTACCTAGTCATAATACTATTTCACACAAAATAGTTTTATTGTTACTTTAAAAATGATTGTGGATATGATTTGGAATGTTTGTGGTTGTTAGACCCAGGCAGGAATAGTATTTCAAGAATATTATGTTTAAATAACTTACCTCTGACAATGAGTGGAAATATTTGACAAAAGCCTGCTGCTGTACAGAATCTGTAAAAGAATATATAAAAATAGAAAATAAGATTATATAATTATTTATCAATGATACTAAATGTAAATTGAAAAAAAATGATAATAAAATGAAACCAAAATGTGTTCTTGGTTTATTTTCTCTATACCTGCATTTGGTAACAGAAAAGGGCTGTTTTACTCCTATGAACAAAACCAAATAAGAGATTGTTTCAAAAAGGTCTCAGAACATTCTTAAATTTTTTAAAGCTTCTAAAGTATTCTATTTATTATGTTTAAAGTCTAACTGAGCTTTCAGCACATGGTTATGTGCAGTTTTATGTTATATTCAGTTGTACTTTATCTTACAAACAAGTAATGTTGTGTTGTTATAACTTTTCAAAAACAATCTCTAAACATACTGCTATGGATAGTTTATTCTGAACTTTACGAAGTACATCATTTAGTTAAATCAATTAAAATGTTTGCTCCTAATCAGCTTAGTTTAAATTACATGTAACATTACTTTAAACACAATGTTAAATCATTTGATTAAAAATTTAGTTTTCTGTTGTGAATATACTTAAGACATAGCCATGTAGCCTGCCAGTATGCCAACAAATTACATAATTGTTAATATAATCATATATCATTATCATCAATCCATATTTTAAGTTACTATCATGCTAATAACCTACTAAAGAAAGGCAAACAATTGGAGGAGACTTTTCATGATTAATTGCACAAGGTGGCAAACACACCAACAATATAACAGTATTATGGCATACAGCAGTAGACTGCAAGTAGAACTGAACCAAAACAATGCATTCCTCATAGTGGAGGTTTTACATAGTGACCAGAACTCTGGTTGTGGTGGCTACCATATACGCATAAACCACACCTATATTTAGTACTTGCGGCATGCCCAATATGACATACTCTTAGTAGCTTCAAGGACTAAATGACTAATTCACGATGCACAAAATAATTGGACAGGCATTTATTACGACAAAACCTATCCCTGCTGATGAGTGATTGTGTAAACAATCTATTACAACAAATCAGAAAATCATGACGTCGGCAACACCCGAAGGTTTAGGCAGACGGTCAGAGGGTCGCCTTAGGGGTGTTTGTCGTAGAGTCCCATGTAATGGATACAAACCTAAAAGCTACACTAAGCAGGTGTCAACAGACACAGAAACTAAATAGGAATTAGCACTACATGATAATTTGTGGACCCGAGTACGTCCTAAAACTGCGGCCAGACACCGGAGGACGGGCAGCAGCATCCTCTCACTAATCGGTGAGCCACTGCGATCCCCAAGCCGCCTGCCAAGCGTGGGGATTATGGCAAACCCCCATGCGGGAGGCATTCGGTTAGCAGTGGACGTCTTCTGGCTGATGATGATGATAATTTGTTTGCTACATCAAGTATCATTTGCTTACCTAAACTCAACGCGTGTATTGGTTGTAACGAAGACATGGCTTATGTATCGTAATTATTAGCCGGTATAATCCTAATTAAAATGCAGTTCGTCAGAAACTCAGTAGAACACCAACACTCAAATCTCGACTCCCGCCATTCACGAATTCACGATCCTTCTGACATTAATTATGACATTTCGGTAAACAATTTTTTTTTTTTTTTTTTTTTTTTTTATTTATTAAGGCTTTGGATAAAGGTAAACCTCAGATAAATCAATCCTTAGATGTAGCGTATTAAGTTGAACAATTTACTCATACTTAACACTCTTCGTTCTAATATCAGTTTGTGTGTGACAGAAAGAGATAGCAATAGCCGTTTATGCACGTCTTGAAGCGCTGCGCGCCACCGGCCGAGGGCAGCCATATTTGTTTGTTAACCAGCTGGTTACCAATGTGTCGTTACGATAATTGGACTTTTTAGTGGTTTTCTTCTCGATTTTGAAGTTTTCCTTACTGTGGATATATTATAAATTAGTTATGGCGTGTAATGTTCCCGGTTGTTCTAGCCGAGCGGGTATATTGACTGAAAATAATGCAAAATTATCTTTTCATAGGCAAGTCGAATTCATGTTTATTGAACTTTACGAAGCAAACTTGTAAATCTTGCTTTTTATTCTCACTTAAAATAAAAGTAATACATGTGTTTAGTGCGTACACAGTTTCATTATGATTCTAGCTGTTAGTGTTTAACAAAAAACATTAAAAAGTTTGACTCGGTATGTATGTATGACATTTCACCTACTTTATAGTGTTGTGAATCAGAATCAGAATATATATCGATAATTTTAATATTTTGTTAGAGTGGATGTTTTCTTGATTATATAAAATAAAATTAATTTTGGTCATTTTTAAACTGGTGACAGTCAGAATAAGATTTGTTAATTCAAATTTAAAAATGGTAGCTCTTTTCCATTTTTCATTTGTATTTCGGTTGTGAAATTTTCCAGAAAGTGCGTCGAGTTGAGCTTTAAGTTAAAATAAAAAGTGATTAACATATTTGACTTGTTTTATTTCACATTTCTATGAAAGACTAGCCTACATGTATAAGTCAACCTCATATCAATGGTAACAAAACTAGTAAAAGCAGATCTTTTCCTCTGTAACACTGTCCGCTGAAAATGGTTTTGTTACCTTTAATATGCGGTTGCACCAATGAATGTCCCATCCAGTACCTAAAATATACCACCAATACCACTATCTATAACTAGATATAGGCTGATTAGTTCGGAAGTAGGCTGTAGACGGCGCCACTGCGCTTGTTTACATAAAAATACCGCAAGAGGGCTCTCTTTACCCAGTATCTTATACTTTTTGGGTAAAAAATTATAATTTATGGTATCTTTTCAAACAAGAACTTTACTGAATACATAAATTGCATAAATAGATGCAGCTTGATAGCTTGAACTCTAATCCGTGCTACAGGCTATTCAATTTAATATTCAATCTGTAGAATCAATTTGTGAAGTTGAAATTGACCTAACCCGACTCACGATCACGAATCAACCGGTCTCAAAATTTCATTTATATGACATTAACTAAAGTGCTATATCATGCTAACAAAACCGCAGGCCGAAGTTGTTATTGAATATACGTCATTTCTGAACATTTAATCTTTTTATATTGGCTTTACGATTTTTATCGATACCGACAAAAATCCTTTAAAAATGAACATCGCTATTGATCAGTATAAATATAGTTAGGATTGTATAGTCAAAATGGAGACATTGCGTTTGTTTCGCATATCCTGAGCCACTATCATTATCTCTTTCTGTCATATGTCATTTTTCTGTGTTGCGAAGAAAATAGTGATATGTCTCCGGCTCTTGCTTAATAAGATCCATCTAGTATATTCTTTATCTGAGAGGTAAACAATATCGCCAACCAGTGTTGCCGCTGCCTAGGTTTCGGGATACCGTACATCAGGGTAAAAATTGCCGTATTCTAAAATAAATTGCCGTACATTTACATAAAAAAATAAAAAAAAAAGATATAAAATTACGTATACTGACTTACTCTCTCGTGTACTGAGTAGAGTAGCTTTACTCTTCTTGTTCCATTAAATGTGAAAGAATTAGGCTGGAGAAATTTCCTGCCTCAATTCTTTCTAAGGACAATAAATACTGATAAACAATAAATATTTATGATTAACGCAAAAAGTACCGATTATCTAGTTGAGGCGATCTGACTGCCTCATTAGTTTAGTGGTCGCCAGCGCAATTGTTGAGCGTAAGGTCCTGGGTTCGATTCCTTGGTCGGGCAGTGTTATTGGGTTTTTCTCTATGGAAATTCTCAGTAGCATCACGGAGTCTGGAACTGCACACGATAGACGGCAATAAGCTCGCCCCCCTATTACATGGGACTCAATAACGGCATCGGCGAAATGTGGGTGTGCAATGGTACACCTGTGCCTAACCCTTCGGGGAATACAAGCGTGATGCTATGTTATATGTTTATTATGTTATCTAGTTGCAAGACGAGAAGCAAAAATATGATACTATGGGCTAGCTTCATTTTTTTATGAAAAAAGCAAATGCAACTCTTTTCATCTCTTGATTTTTTCGACTTTAAAAGATTTTTATTCAATTGCCGGATTGCCGTATTTTATAGTACGGTAATGAGCATCCTGCCGTATGTCGTATATTGTGTGATTTGGAGGCCTAATTGCCGTACGAAACGGCAATTGCCGTACTTTCGGCAGCACTGTCGCCAACCTATAATAAAAATAAATACACTATACACCATTGAGTTAGAATTTCGCTTACGCTAAAAGACCAACTAAGCGTGGAAAAGAGATATCATTTTAATATAAACACCACACGAGAAAGAAAGAGACAGATGTCAATGTCAGTATGATCCATAGACTTAGAATTTCGTATGATCATAGACTTAGAATTTCGCTTACGCTTAAGTATGATACAGTTTTTTTGAAGTATAGTTACCTATACCCTATTACCCTTGCTTTGGTGTCAAATATATTTTATTAATATATAAAATAATCGTGCAATTATTGGCGATAAGTGATATTTAGGCAGTCATAATGTCATGTTCTTTTGCCAATTGTAACGTGACATAGCGAAATAATCCAAATAATTACACATTTCACAGGTAAATGTGATTTTATCATCGTACGTTTTGAAACCATATTTTGTGTACGTACTAGTATTAATTCACCGAGAAAACTAATTTTACCATAGTATATTAGATTTTCTTCCGATACGTGCATATATTTTGTAGATAAAACAAGAAATAAATAATATTTAGTGTAAATATTAAAATGTATGTTTACGCTAGGGTTGACTGTAGAAATGACTTCACAAATATCGATAAAAATTCGATAGATTTTTATCTGATTATTAAATAATCGGGCTTAAGGGAACTAGCTATGGTAATATCATACATTACTTTATGATTACCAGTGCACAAAACTGTGACTAGTGGATAGCACAAGTTTAAATTTTTGTACTATACTTATCTGTATGCTGCATACAACATCATCTTAAAATTAGTATTACATTTTGTAATACTCATTGTATTTTCATAAATAAAATGATTTTATCCGTTTATTAATTTATAATAAGAGGATTTAATTAGTAGCGTATATATCTCTATTCATTAGGGAAAGATTTAATCTATCGATACTATACTATATTGACAATGCAAATACACAGCCCTATTTTCATCTAACATATCAGCCACTAACACATATGCATATTATTTTTCGGTATCGGTATTCGGTATAGCTGTCATTGTTCATCTTTTACATTCTAAATCTATGCTATACACTAAAGGTTAACAACAATGATATTCTGCCTGGGTTTTCTCTGTCTTCGTCTGACTGTCTCCAAAGGAATCGTCTATGCGCTTCGATTTTGAAACTGTCGCGATTTCCACATTGCTCATGTTATTAAACTCGTTTTTGGAGCCATAGTTTGAAGTGAATGAGTCTTGTTCATGTATATGAAAAGGTGATGCGATGCAACGTATTCATTAAAAGGGCTCCTTCCGTTCTTTAAATCTATTCTATACGTTTAAAAATATGTAAATAAAATCAATTAATACTAAGTAAACGGTTTTTATACGTATGTGCTTAATTTTAATCATTAATTTTTAAATATATAGAAGGAATAATCATCGAAGATTTCCAAAAAATAAAAAAAATACAAATAGCCATGCTTCCTAGATCCGTAATATATTTTATATAGCCGAGTTGACAAAAAATATTGTAAAGAAAGTATATAGTAAATATTTATTCATAAAACTTCTATTTTATTTTTGTCTATCGTATGATTTGGTTATTGTTCTGAGGTATGATTATTCAGAGGGCGCCGTGTGTCACCTATGATTTTGGTCCTTTCGCTAGAAACCATCCTCAAACCCATCACGGCTCTGTGAACACCATGAGGTGCTATTCGTGCCAGTACAACACCCATTTATGTGCTGCTTAGTGCTTGGTGGGTACTAAGACGCACTTAATTGCTTAAATAGTGGCTCCAGTAGCCACTAGGACAAATTAAGTGGAACCAAAACAAGTATTAGTGTATAAAACAATAGCCGTGAATAACATTTATTCAGTAGTTTTCAATTAACTAAGAAAAAACCCAGGTTTAAATAAAAATAATAAGTGAAATATGAAAAGGCTTAGTTACAGAACTATGAAAAAAAAACTCATTGTAGTGATGTTTAGCCAACGTCAAATCAAATTTAAATGTCAGGTTGTTTTTGCGACTTGCTGTAGCACTAGCAGCTATTGTCTTGTTATATTTTATTTTGTTAGTGTAATATGTTGATATTTAAGTGTGGGCTGATCATTCTAACATCAACATACATTACGTCGTAAGTACATGACATGAACCTGTAAATCATGTTGTTTAATATGAACATTTTTTTATGTGTGGTAAACATTTGCAAATATTAAACTAAGTCTAACACGTAAGTGTAACACTATCTACTCAGTAAATTGGGCCAACGGGGTAGCACGTTCATGCCACATGTTTAAAAATATTTTAAAATTAAAGTGAATGTTCTCTATATCTTGTACAATACATTCTTCGCTCCTAAACTTTCACTTTCGTTTGGAATGTGTAGTTATTTTTTTTTAGTCATAAAAGTGTTTATCTTTTCAGTCTTTGTTTCCAAGTTTCGCAAGACACAAACTCTTTGGACACTGGCCTTGCTTTTTTGTTCATAGCCAGCGGAGTTATAGGTGAGAGGGATTTATGTCTATGTTATATAAAGTCAGTGTTGAAATTGTGTACTGTAGGTGCAATTATATGAATGTGATGTGACTGATGTATTTTGTAAGCTTTTATGGTTTATTAACAAATTCAATTCATATTTATCTATCATAATAGTTGAAGTTAAACTAGAGTTTAACTTGTTATTATTTTAATAATCAACTTTAACTTGTGTTATAATTACTAGCAAAATTAAAACTAACAGTGGTCAGTAAATGCTGTTTGTGCATGGAAAATTATTCATCAATTTGGGTTGTTGTGGGAGTTTGATTTATCATCCAATCATCTTAAACATTTATAACTCATAAAGGAGTATTTATGTACAATTTTTCATAATAAATATTGGATACCATTTGATATTGAGATTGGGATATCATTATATCATTAAATTTTTAATGGCTTGTATGGCACTCAAAATGTTTGAAAAAGAGATGAATGGAACACATTTGGCACAGAATAGAACAGCTTGGAGATTAAGGGGGGTCTTTACTCTGCATTGAGATGTGACCAGCTAAAAGTAACAGTAAAAGACTTAAAGATCTGATCTTAGACAAACAACTTTTATTGTGTCATACTGCCACTATTCATGTCATACCTAAATTTAATACCTAATCTAAATGTTATTCATTTCATTATCATTGATATTTTGTAAGTACTAACTGTGTGTCTTTTTACAGCTGGCAAAATTTTATATGACAGATACCAGCAAATACATATACTTGGCTCATTAACACCAAATCCAAATGTTACTTCATTTGCAAATAGGATAGCTTCCTTTTCAGCCTCATTCCTCTCTCTGGGCTTCCTGGTATATATCTTCCTTTTCCTGTTTAAGGTAAGATCATTGTTGATTACAGGTTTTCTAGATCAGGTATTATGGTCCTGAAAATTTGTAGGTATATCTCAAGAATTTTATTTTCCTAAAACATCATATAAAATACAAGTTGTTCTCAGACGTAAATCAGTTCCAGAACTCAAGGTACTCATAAGAATACATTATGTAAATTAAATCATATTATTCTCTTCAATTATGTGTATAATCATCTCACTAACTTGAACTAACATTAAATAAAACTGTTTTAATAACAAATTAATGGTAACAATAAAAAAATATCTTCTCATTAATCTTTGATGTGTTGTAAATTGTTTGGGTTTCATAATATACCATACTAATGTGAGTAGCAGTTGTGAGTATGAAGGTGTTCTCATTAACAGTTACACATAACTTATATAATTTATTGCAGGTGGATAATCATTGCCTCACAGCACTGAATATTTTGATATGTGGATTTAGCACGTTATACATTTGGATGCAGGTGTGTACATTGTATCATCTATGTAGAATGTAACAATAATGTTTTATGAAATTTGGATGTTTGATAGTTTGTTACTTTAATTTTAAAAAGATTTCTGGATAGATAGGTACACTAATTAGCAGAATGAATCATGGATTCACATAAAGGTCACAGTTAGCAAAACAATTAGTTGAGAGGAGTGGAACCAAAGGTAGGTAGGTCTTTGCTCTTCAGCGAGATGCTTTTAGCTAAATAATAATTATTATGACTTCATAATTATGACCCATACACACACATATGACACATACACTTAATCTATAGTGTTCTAATATTTATTATTAAATTTGGAATATATTAACAGTTGGTTTTTTCAAAACAAAAGGCTTTAAGATTTTTTATAAAATAATTGATTATCCTTTAAAAGTAGGCCTCAAATGCAGTCTGTCAATTTTCGATTTCGTCAAAAATATTTCTTAAATTTTTCGTTAATTTTGTTTATAATTTCGAAACATGATAAGTATAAAGTATGCACATATTTCATACTGATAGTGTTACGGAATTCTAAATGTAATTGCTAGAAGGTACTACAAGTATACATTAAAAATTTAATGAAGTTCGTTGCAACCGACTGAATTATCAGTTATTTGGAATGGTATTGTAGTCAATTGGTAATACGTATTTAGGTTTCGAATTTATTTACATAGGATGTTTGTTGTTCCAGTGCATCATCACAACATACACCTCGACTCTGTTTTATGACAAAAATTTAACAGTGTTTCGGCAATGCCTTGCCAATGTGAGCTTCCTTATATTGGTTGTAATGGCAATACTTGGGACCGTAACATCTTTCTTGCCATCAAGTGAGTTACTGCAAATATTGTTTTTAAAGGAGATGCTTTTTAATCACTCTTTTATTGCTTTCTTATTATGCTGAAGACAGCTATCTCAAGTCAAAAAGTTTTAATATTGTCATGTCCAAAGTTTTGTACCAGGTTGGGCGTAGATTTATTCAACATGCAATGCGATAGTGTCGTGCATTACTTAAGTGTAATTTTTATTTTAGATGGTTCCAGCAAAGTTTACTTCATTTGTTTCATCGCGACTTCCCTATGTAGCAACATATTAGCAGCAATATTTTGTGTGTTTATATTGTCTTTTGAAAAAGAGTACCAATATTTTTCTGAGGTAATGAAATCTTACGCTCTTGCAATACATTTCTTTGTAAGTTTTTATTTAAATTCTTGTAACATTTTCTTTAAACTTAATTGCAGGGTTTACGATCAGAACTACTGCTCGACGATGGCTCTTCTCTGGAGAATGCATCGTTGTCAGACGTGGATAGCATATTTGGGGCCCAAGAATCAACTTCTAGTACAATCGTCATAAAGGGTAGCATCACCTGTGCCAAGATCTCCTGACCCGAGGCCGTGCCCGACTCGGGCACGGTACAATCAGCTGCCGGAACTCCCATGTCGCCTTCCTACGGCAGCTTCGGTAATACGAAAATAAACGTCGATATTGTTAAAGAAAATAGTAGTAACGAGAATCGAGATGATAATATAGACGCTCTCGAAGATAATGACAGTGGAATGTCATCTGAGGAAACTGATGACTCTCTCAAACTTAACTTAAGCCCTAACAATAATGATAATGTAAGTAGAAATATAAGTTCAATTCTAGACGATAATCAAGAAGTAATAACGAAGTGCCTAACTATTGAACCTCATTGTGCTGAGCACAGGAATGAGATTCCAACTTGTTCGAAAGCTGTTAATCATGTAAGTGTTTTTATTGAAAATGATTCCAGTTCTTTCCCGGCGGAATCGGATGAATTGGTTATGAATAAAAATGTTTCAGATTTTATTGTGATAGATCTGACATGTGATGTCGACGATGTTTGCGCATTGTCTAAAGGTAAAAAAAAGAAGGTAGTCGGTACAAAAAAATGTAACTTTGATTGTGATTATTCAAGTATACCTAATGTAGAAACGAGCCAAAGTTTAGTTCCTGTCGTGAACAACGAAATTGCTAACACCGAGAATCAGAAGTTGCTTAGCTTGTCTCTTTCAATACTTCTCGCTGCCTTGCTGCAAGCGATGCGCTGTTTCGCCCAGTTCTTAGAAGATATTGTGGTTCCTCAACGGTAATAGTTAATACATACCTAATTATATTATTTTCCATTGTATTTTTGGTGCAGTATTCATTAATATATTACGAAATATCAATGACATTATATTTAATTACATTGTACTGATTGTTTTATTTTACACACCAAGAGTAGATACCCTTTTTTTTGATTTGCGTGGTGAGAACCCATCATGGGCTATCCTCCGCTTAGGGGGGTGTCGGACTCCTACCGGCTAAACTCACCACGGTGCAGCGGTGGTCCGCCTCGATACCATATGGTGGGCTTCGGGAACTCTTAGAAGACTGCACCGAAGCCCACCACGGTGTCATGCCAAATGGCACTTCCCGGAGGGGGTGGCTGTGAAGAGGCCCCCCCCCCTCGTGCACGTCCCGGGGGAGACTGTAGAAAGGTCCCCCCGTTACCTTCGCTGGGTGCTGTGTGCACGGCGACACGGACCACACTGTGTCGACGTCTTCTCGGGGGTCGCTAAGTGAGAGCGCGCAGAGTCCCCACTCTGCGCGCTCGCGACCCCTAAGGCCCCCCGCCAAGGTGTGTTAGGCGGGTGGTTGCGGCGTGTTGCGCGCCGGGGCGGTTGCTCCCAGCGCCTCCTCCTCCGTCAAGCGGGATCGTCCCTCTCCCGATCCCGCTCAGCGGCCTCCTTCTGGAGCATGACTGCTTCACAGAAGGAGACCACTGCCCTCCAGTTTTCCGATTCTGCCAGCATAGCCGATACTATGGCTGGCAGAGAGAGATCTTGCCCGATCAAGAGTAGATACCCCAATTTAAGCCGACACCGTCTTGTTAACGATTGTTTAGAGTATTTTGCAACTCGTCGTCTGAGTTGCTAAAAAAGAATCGTCATCTCAGGTTGTTGGGCATACGTGTAGGATGATAGTCTACACTGATGCACCGTCTTCTGCAATTTGATTTTGCCTACCCTATGTTTTAGGATTTGTAAAACAATATTGTAGCGAACCACCAGATTTTGTCTTAGGTAGCGGAAAGAATTTAAAATGATGCAGATTCGACTGCTGAACCTAATTCAATGAGTTACTGGGTTAGATTCCCAGGTCGGGCAAAGTGTGATGCCCGGTAGATGGCAATAGGATCGCCACCTGTTACATGGGATTCAATAAAGGCATTGGCGAAATGTGGGTGTACAATAGTACGCCTATACCTTCTCTATCTGCCTAACCCTTCGAGGAAGTTGGAGCAATAACAAAATGACACTGTAATAATAATTTAATAAATTATTTTGAACAATACACAAACACTACTATTCACACACATCAAATAAATTAATGAGGTTATAGGTCGTACACTAACCGATTATTTCTATTTATTGTCTGATTATAATTATTATTTCACTAGCAGTTCATAGTGACGCCTCGTTGATCACTGTAATCAGTCTATTGTTTGGATTATGGCACTTTTTCTTCCACTTGATAGAGTTTTTGGCTTGAATCTCGGGTGAGTTTGGGCGTTCAGGGACGTTAGTGTCCTGCGGTGAAGAGTTGGCTACTACGATGGACCAGCGCCGTCCTCGCCGCTCGTTTAGGTTCGGTAGTTCGGCTATTAGATTGTTTTCGTATTCACTTAACATTAAATAGTTTTCCACCTGAAACGCAAAAATAAGTTAAATATCTACGTTCTCTAATTTCATTTGTGAGTGACCGCGAGGAGTACAATATCCATTAAAGATGTTCTATATCGCTGAGCTATTAGAGCTTAGCAATTTGCGGGCTCAGTTACCAAAACGTACTATTAACTGTATTTGTGGGAAGCAAATTTTCGGGTTATGAATGAGCTGAGCACCGTTACGGTTTTTATCCAAATCTCCATACGAAGGGTCTATTCTACTCCTGTTTTAGTCCGCTTCTGGACATAGGTTTCGCTCAAAAAGCATGGTTTTGGCTAATGGCACTAGCCACAAATAAACGACCCAAACTATTAATACAGTATTCCCATAGTGACCTGTGAGATATTTGCCATAAGTATGTATAAGGTCCTTGCGAAATAAAATTTGGATTACCTTATTACAACTAGTGATACAATCACCCCCGCAGTCCAGGTCGTCGAGTAGGTGTTCCGGTATGTCTAGGTCGAGGTCGAGGTCTAGCCCGCCCTCCTCGCTGATGCAGGTGAGCTCGGGCGGCACGTTTGGCGGTGGAGAGCCGAGCGTACCGGGCCGTATGCTCTCCAACAAGAGGTCGCGCCCCGTTCGGCCTGGTGCTACTAATTCTGCTCCTAGAACTAAACGTTGTGATATTACTAGTTGAAACTTTAGCATAAGGAAGCTGTAACATACCAGCAACTTTATGTAGGTACATACTTTACATAAATTATATTTTTTTAGTTAATCTTTCAAAGTCTTTATAAAAACTTCTATAGAGATGTCCCAATAATTTTTTATTTTGAGAATTAATATATACATATATAGCTTATTGTTGGTACCTACCTAATGCGGTGGCTGCGCCTGCGGCGGTGCGCTGTTCACGCTCGCGACTGCGACTGCGTCGCGACGGCTCGCACGTCGACTCGCAATTTGCGGTACCACCATTTTCTCTGTGATTAAAAGCAAACAAGATTTGTTGATCGAACCTAACGTATACATGTAGTAATTTAAGCTCTTGGAAGGAAAATGATGGTGTTTACCAGCCGGTAGCCGGCTTCTGATAAACAAGGCTCTGACAACTTATTTAGAATCATAGCTGTTTAGCTGCTGAACAAGATAAGATACCTATAAAGATGGTAAATGATACGTACTTGGTGTGTTTGTGCGCAACACTGCGCCTATGAAGATCAATGCAGAAGAGAGACAGAGATCCGATAAGAGAGCAAGTCGAGCTGAAGTAGTAGCCCGCTTTGCCACCGCACCCTACGTTTATGTACCCTGAAATAAGTACCAGATAAGTTTTAAAAAAGTATGACTGGATAACACCGTCCATTTAGCCTTTCAGTCCGTAAGTAGGTAGATACACACATACTGTTGAACATGGGCCTTATTATGATAGTGATGGTTCATTCCCTCTCGCAGAGAAGAGGAAATATTAATAATAGGCTGATGATGAATGCGCGATTGCATCCACAAGGAAAAATGCTATTGAAAATATATATAATATGTAAGTTTCTGTATGTACCTGATAGCGGCACGCCAATAGCGATGGGGACGGCTTGTGAGCACTGCACGAAGCCCCACGTGCGGGCAAAGTTACGCGATCGCACACGCTCGTAGGTGTACATCTTCAGCGAATAGTGGTAGCCTCCACAAAATATACCTGGAATTAATCACGTTTTTTACTAAACGGATCCTACTATACTAGGTAGGTACTACTTACTCGTGGATAACGAAAACAAACAACGATACCAAACATAATCGCGAGTCAGAAAATGCGTAGGTACTTACGTTACGTGAATGATATAAACAGGAGTCAGGACAAAGTTAGTAGGGCAGACAGTAGTGCGAGTGCACAGCACGTCGTCCTTTCCAAGTTGTAAATGGTGAGGACTGTGTCCAACCTCGTATTTAGCTTACTAAACAGTAGATCAATTACCGTAGACCCAAGCGAACAAAACGTATCCTCGGTAAGACCCCTCGACGGCCGTTAGCGCCATGGTTGCAAGCCCACACCCAAACACTGCCGCCTGAGTGAGGTACTGGCGGGCTATCCGACATTCAGCCGAGTTTTGACGCACCAGCAGTCCGAAGGCAGCGCATCCCACCGCCCAGGCTAAGCCGAGGTATGCTTGCAGGAGTTCCACTGTATCGCCTAGACCTGGAAGATAACATTTTTTGTTAGTTAGTAGTTTTTTTACTTGAGCTGATTATTATCACCTTCAACTCAAAACCTTGTAGTCATTCCAGGACAATAAATATGATGACTGCAACAATATTTTAATATAATAGTGTTTGGCAAAAAAATCTAGGTATGTAATAAGTAAAAAGTAGGTACTTACCTTCTTCTTCAGCATGGTAAGCCAAATAAAATATAGGCGTGTTGATCCCGAATGCCGATATCCCAGTTGACATTAGGAGGATCCTCACAGTCTTTGACTTCAGCGTGGAGAAGTCGAAGAACGGCTGACGGTCATCGGTTTTGTTCCTGTCTTTCATCTTCCGTTTGATCTTATTCTGATTCTTAAGGTGCAATATCGCTCTTCTTTGTGGGTGATATAGAGACGCCGACCGATAAAAGGTACCCAGTATGAAAGTTGCGAAAACCACTCCCGTCACAGCCTGTAGTCCTAGTCTCCAGCCAATCGCTCTGAAAGTTTTCATAATTTATTTTTGATGGCACGGTTGGCGCAGTGGTTGAGAGATCAACTGCTGTGCTACGTGTCGCGGATTGATTACCGCACGGAACAAATATTTGTATGATCTGCAGATAGTTGTTCCGGGTTTGGGTGTTGGTACGTACATCTGAATATATGTGTTTGTAAACGCACCCACGATACAGGATTTATTCATAGAGATTGGCAAGGTTTAAAAATAATCATCAATAGATTAGCTCATGCGAATAGTCCATATAAAGTAGGTACCTTTTTACGGACATGTCTATGATCTTTAAAACTTCATTGTGCCCACAAGGAATTGGAACGCAAACCGATTAAATAATTAAATTCGCGATTAATTATTTTCTTCAGTCGTTAACGTCTGGACTATTGATGTCCAAGATCAAATGTTATCCAGTGGTTTTCCCAAGAACCTCTAGGTAAGTATGTTTACCTTATGGCACCTTTGATGAACGTCGACATGACGGCAATGCCGAGTCCGCTGCCGCTGACGATAAATATTTCGACGAGTTCTCGTCTTCGTTTGAAGTATTGCGCCACCATCAGCGTAGAACAGTCTCTGGTCAGGCCCACGCCCACACCTACCACCGTCCCTGCAAATAACAGAATAAATAAATAACACATAACATCACGCCTGTATTCCCCGAAGGTTTGTATTATTCTACACCCACATTTCGCCAATATCGTTATTAAGTTTAGAATAGCCCTATTGTCAATAGTGGGAACTTTTCAAGCTCCGCACATTCGGGCTGCTACTGAGAATTTCAGAAATTCAATAACACTTGCCCCGATCTGAGAATCCAGCCCCCGATCTCATCTAGCTACTTAGACCAATGAGGCAGGCACGTGTATTATATCATCTGTATATTACCTAAATTGTAGTTACGACCGATGTTCGCTATGTGTGGAAACTATGTTTCGTAGGGTACTTATATAGTAGGTAGGTACGTTAAGAATTTGTTGCGTGTATCTATTATAAATAAGAAAATGTAATGTCCTCCTAACCGATTTCGGTCACGGCAGCCAATCTCACCGGAGATTATAGAGCACAAGTGTGTGCGCAAACACAAGTGCTCTCTCTATTCCTTCACCCTCATAGTCCGATGGGACGGTAATCCGACATGACCGGAGAGAGGTCAGGCGCAGGACCAACGCCTTTACGTGCTTTCCGAGGCACGGAGAGATAATAAAATGTATGGTTGACCCAGACAACAATATTCGTCGTCGTCGTCGCTCGTGTGGTAGATAATCGAACCCCTGATCCATAACGCAGAAATACACTATTTAAATGTATAATTCTGTTGTTAAAAAAAGTGGCTGCAAGTTGATGATCGTTGAATCCAATATAATGTTCATTAATATTATGCACAGCGCTAGTGGGGAGCTGCAGCAAGAGTAGGTCGTCCGTTCAGGATTTCACCACTTGTTAGAATTCAAGGGGACCCGTAATATGACATGTGACAAATCATTTAAAGCCATACTACGTGTTTAACAATTGATTCAAGGGTGTTTAATTGAACAGGTTTCCAGAAAAAAATCTCTATTCTTTTTGTAACTATCTGAAATAAAGGTCGCTGTAGCTATTATAATTATATGCAATTATTCTTTACTATTTAGGTAAGTACGAACTTCTGTCGGTACGGAGGTACAGTAGAACAAAGATATAAGAAGATACTTCAGGGTTAGTGAAAATAATGAATTCGTAAAATATTATCTCATTAATAGAAATACACTGTATTTATTTATAACCGACATTAAAATATTTATCATCAATTCTTTAGACAATGTCATCTACCATATACGCTTACCTCCTTGTCCGACTGTACCTAAGTATTCAAATTGTACACAAAGCAAAAAACTAAGCAAAAAAATTTAGCGGATCTGTCGGTGTAACTAATGTGAGGCAGACAGATGTCAAGCTCGGGAAGATTCTGTTTAAGTACCTTATTACGTAGTATAGGATCCGAATTAAATCGCATGAAATACAGTAGTCGTGGGAAATACAGACTGCCTACAATACTCGACTTTGTGTTCAATAGCATTAGATATTGCAATCATGTTTATTCAGCGAGTGTCTTTGTTGGGATAAAGCTGCATCGTATTGAGGCATGAAGAAGATGTCGTCTATTTTCTTTTCATGAAACGCGGTTGCTAGATCCGTTGCAGGGATTGAATACAAAACGATAAATCTTATTTAATTGAGCTGGCAATATTTCTAATAATAGGTTTAACTCAAATATCAAATATTTATTGTATTGATTTATGATCATGATTAATTTAAATAAAAGTGCAATCTGAAAAACAAGAGCCTCGTTTAATTTTGAAATTGTTGATTGTGGACTGATTTTTCAATTGCGGATAAACGTCAGATATTACATATACGTTATGATAAGTTCATACCAAAAAATTCCAACTTAAAATGAACAGAAAGATAACTTTTATTTAGGCACTGAAAAATCGGGCTTGTATTTATTCCATAAAATATAAAGAAAAACAAAAGAACAACATTCAAATTGACGACAAAATAAATAAGATCTAAGAGACAGTATCTACGCATAATAAAAGTAGAAGTAAACATAAAACCCGATTATTCAGCTAATTCCCTGATATTTCAGCGTTAGTTGTCTAACCTAGTTGGAACAGGGATTTTATTTGGTTGTGGAACATGATAACCAACCTACATAGCGGCTACCTATCCACATAATACCGTTTCATTTAGTTCTAGTTGGGGTCACGTCCATTATCGGTGCAATATGAGGGTCGGATGTTATAATGTTATTGCCGATGTTACACTTGCTGTGGAGTGTCGTTATTAGCACATTCATGACTCGTTGCAGTTGCAGTTGTCACTTTATAAGTTTAATTGGAACGTGGGTTATATTGTAGTGCAATATCGGACAATGGAACAATATCGGTATTTTAAGTATGTGGATGTGGTTTTAAAGGGATTGAGATAAAACAAATTGGTGTAATCAAAAAATATTGGTGTTTCGGTATTTTCTATCCTAGGAACTGTTAGACTGTTCATTTAATTCCAATATCGACAGTGGCTAAGCGATTGGCATTCTGGGCTACGGGTACCTAACAGGTTCTATTCTCGCAATTAATAATTATGTTCATTCCCCAAATAAAAATCGGAATATGGTACCCACATTTTGGTTGTAGTTGTGTAACAGTCATACACTACGAGTTATTCATCAATGAATAACCAAGTAGGCATCTAATTTTTTTTATATATTAATATTATATATTTTTTAATGAGGTTGATTAATTTACATTTCGAGTTATTTTTTAACGATTTCGAGTTATTTTCACTGTAACAGGGCAGCAGCGCCCCAATTTAAATGCTAATGCCGCTCTGCCGGGCCCCAACGCGTTATCCTTGAAGATAGGAGTGTTCTGTGTGCAGCACTATTGCAGTTTGCTTAAATATATTTTTTATGAGCAGTTTAGCTCTCGTAGATCCGACGTTATTTCCACTCTTGAGTTCTAGCATTCTAGAGTGGTGGTATAGTGGTCATGTACGTATAGCCTATACGTATGACCACTCTAGAATCTGTACTTTATATTACCTATCTATAAAATAAACCACATTGATCCGATTTGATCTGTGGCTTATTCGGTAATGGCCTGCCAGCCAATCCGTAAAAGCTGAGTTAGTTCCATTGAATTATTTCTTGGAATTATTTACTTACACTGAAATCCAACTTCAACTTCTACGTAATGAGACGTATAAATAATCCATTTCTATTCAACCGTTTATTTATATCCAGTATCAGATCTATTGACAGGCTTTTTGTGAGAAAACATGTAATAATTCTCTTCTAAAAATATTCACGGTTCTATTTTGGACGGTAAGTGTGCAGATATCCGCTTATTTACACAGAGACCCAATTAACGGATACCTTTGAAGTTCACTAAAACGAGTTTCGGATATGAATCTTAAGAAATAAATTGAGTTGTCAGAAAAAGCAAACATTACGTTTTCAGGTGCATTGCTTAACGTTCCAATTATTTACAGATGCAGGAGCTCGTCTTCAACTTGATTCCTTTCGTCATTTTAATATTATTAGGTTAATCTATAATTTATATTCAGTGGGAGGGTTTGTAAACTATCTTTAGATTCAGTTGCCTATTGAAAATGGAAGATGACGTAACTGTTTAAATTGAAAATTCATTTATTCGATCTGGACTATAAATAGTGCTTTAACTTCAAAAACAGAAATCAATCGCCCGCCCTTGACTGCTTCCTAAGTAAGTGATTTAGCTGGTAAAGTACCTAAGTATTTTAATTTTTATGAACAACTGGGTACAGTCAGCTTCAAAAATATGTAGGTACACTAGCGAAAATTCAAAAGCTTGTTCTATGAAGATTAATGATTAAAATCATAACATTTATATGTATAACCACGCATTCTTATGTATCAGCAGAATTTATGTGTAAAATTAATCAAGAATTCAATGAATACATATTTCTTTGAAATTTGTCTTTTGAATTTTGTATACATATGCTAAGTGTATACTTATTTTTGAGGCTAGCTATACGACGCAAACGGCGAGCGGCATGACGAGCAGCGCATCTAGTGCAGTGGATTGTAAATTGGACAATTGATTGAAATTGTAATCCTTTTTATGTTTTTATTTTTTTGCTACTTACCATAGCTGAAGAAGAGCTGGTGGAACTGCGTGGCGAACGAGGTAAAGAGGCATCCTAGGGCAGCGACGAGGCCGCCTACGACAGCGGTGACACGAGTCGACTTGCGCACGCACAGTGCCACCGTTACCGGCGACAGCGCGAGCGCCACCCCTGCTGACAGCGCACCCAGACATCCTGTAATATAACATAAAAACTGACAGTTTCTACTAAGAACCATTAAATGAAGCAGCTTTCGGCGGTCTGAAATTATGTGATGGAGTGACGGAATAATATACATATATGTTTACGGTGTTCAAAGTCTTTAGCGGCCTCCAGCGTGATGATAAGCTTCAACTGGCCATAGTCTTCATCATCACGTCTCCTGTCCAAAGAAGGAGATTACGCTTACGAGGGAGATTCGCGCCTTGATTACGTAAGAAAAAGCTGATAGGCACAGCAACCAACGAACAGTTCATCCCTTTCTCGCTTACCTATATATTTTTTGTTATGAGGATACGGAATAGCATGTATATTAACGACTGCAACTATTACATTGCTCTTCGTAATACGGGTGCCGGATTGACATACTGTCAGAAGTCTGCTTTAGGTACTAAAATAATAAGGTTAATTTTAAATTATTGTTCTATGTAAAATGTAAAACAATTACTTAGGTGTCATTTTAATACAAGTTTTAACAATCCATATTTGATAACCATTTCAGATTTTTGTATGCAGCTTAAACTTATCGAGGCAATATCTCCACACAAAGCTTTCAAATTTGTATACGTATCCACGATTTTCTCTATAAACAGAAAAGTCCAAGTTTAGAGCTTAAGTTGTCTACGCCAGCCACGTTTTTGCTTACCAAGTAGCGACCAGCTACAAAAAGCTCGTGATGTTTATTGTTACCCGCCGTCGCATCATAAAGATTCGCGGGCAGGCATTCCGTCTGCCTTGTAAGGACGCGTGGACGCACAGGGCTGTCTCCAACACGAAATGAACAGCGATTTATGTCAAAAATATTTATGAACACTCCTTTATATGTGTTATGCGACAGTTTAAATAATTTTACATTTTTACAGCTGTCGTTCATTTGCCTTGCATGAAGTACACTCTCAAACTAATGTTTATGACAGACTCATGAATTAACCATCTTCATGATTTATTTAAGGCCTAAAAATAACGTCTCACGTGTTTCGCTAATTAAATATGAACAAAAGTGATGTACGATTTTTGCACTGACGCACGCAGAGAAATTTCACACAAAGTCAGATGTTGGTAAGTACGTTTTTAACACGAGTGAAGACAAAAAGTGTCTCTGTTCCTCGTGCACTACGATAATAAAAATGTAAAACATGGTTGGCAATGCCGAGTATATTTTATAAGTTATTATTAAGTTATTATACCGACTGTAGGGTAAGTATTACACGTTCATACGACAAAGTATTTCATCTTTAGACTTTTTTGACATCCTTAAGCTGTGCTACGACAATGATTACCCTTTAGCTTGACACGTTAGTTAAATGGAAATTATTGACATAAAAGGCGTTTTATTATTTAAATAGTTCATTAAGCTAAATTATTATCGCTTTGTAGAGATGTTCATTATCGGGCTTGACAACCATCTGCTATAGTTCTAAAGGACTGGAATATGATAATTCTTGTGGAAATAAAATACAAAAAGCGTAAATAAAATGTCAAAATTCCAAGTTTGTCAGCAGTGTAATAAAGTACTTACGACATGTTCTGATGTCGTTGTCAGCACTTTACATCGAGAAGAGTTAGGGCGTGAATTCAATGAATAAGTAAATTTTATGCAATTCAATTTCTGATGTAGGAGTCACATCGCTGAACGGACAACTTATTTTGAACTTTCTGCACTCGTGTCCACCATTATGTCAAGAAAGATAATTTTCTATCAAGTTGAACTGCATCGTTGTCCACTGATTTTTACTTCGTTATATATTTCGGTTTTGGATTCCGAAAGTTATTTTGTCTGAGGAAGTGAGAGCTTATGTATGCTTCATTTGATTTAGCTTGTTAGGACAAGTGGATGGCCCTTCTTTCGCCCGCGCCTGTTTCTTTAGATATTTCAGCATTTCTTTCTTTTAGTGGAATGGAAAGTCTGTCTAAATACATGGGTTCTGTAGCAAAACTTACAGTGTTTCAGAACATCTTTCAACTTCTCTGTGTTGATTTTCTATACAAAGGCTTTTTTAAATCAAAAGGCTCTTAATAATCCTGCCTTATTGAATCATAAGGAAAAAAGTTTAAATAGTGAAAACATCAATAGTAAAAACTTTTATTAACGAATAAACTAAACCGTAAGGATAAGGATCGTAGCACGTGGCGTTCCGTAGTTTCTGCACCCCCCCCCCCCTTCTGTTTCCCATGGGAAAAAGGAGTGACTTTATGTATGTATGTATAAAGTAAACCGTTCTGTAATGTCAATTTGGTTACTAAGAATTCAACTCAAAATAAATATCTACTCTGGTTATTTATGCTTTAGACAATATATTTCTTGGTAGCGTATTTATTTAGTTGGTAAGCCTCAGTTTCTTTGGACAAAGTCTTTTATTCATTTCATGAGATTCCAACAGTTAAATGAAAGCATTAGTATTATGACTGGAAAAGGCAGATTGTCTGCAACGTCAAAAGTACTCATACAACGCTATCAACCGTAGCACTATCAAGAGAAACCTAGAGCTATTTGTAAAATAATACGAACGTTGTGTACACTAGTGATTTGTGCTGGCTTCGTCTGATGTCTAACAAACATTTCTATTGAAAAACTTTGGGGACGACGCGGCGTTTGAGAAGTTCGTCGACATTTTAAGGAGCCTCACCCACCGGCCACACATCTAACAAATAAATCTAGGCGACGATGTGTAGTCTAGATTCACAGATTGATGAGTAACTCGCGTTCGTCAGCTGTCTGTTTTTTTGACAATAGCTAATCTCTGATTAATTTATAAAACCTCAGGTGGATATGGGCTGGATTCATCTGACCAATGGGTCAAATTCATGATGATGGCATCTACATGGCAGGCGACATTGCGGTAGACCCAGACGGAGATGGCGGGATGAATTGGACTCTTTTAATAAATACTGGTCCTTAGCAGATAGAGAGTGGGAAGAGAGTATGGAGGCCTTTCACCTACAGTGTGACCATACAGCCCAATAAATACATTGAAAGCTCATACAGCCAAATGACGTCGGATTTGGAAAATGTCAAAATATTCCATTCAATGACCAGTTTTATATTGAAAACTTTTGACTAGTTTCCGATCGCCTGTACTGAAATCAATGGCAATAATTTCTAATAGTTGGTCCTATTCCTTTTTATGGCAACGGTTCCTTACTTTTGTTAAAAATGAAACTTTATATGAAAGGAGAGCAGTAAAGGCGAAATATACCGCTATAAATAAGTGTTGGGCTTATTCTTTATAAGGCAACAAATGCACTGGAACTTAAAAAGTGATGTTTTGGTCGCGCGTCTCTATCGAGTCGAAATAAGAAAATAGTGCTATCTCATCGTCTTCTTATAAATGGCAAATTGTCTGTTTTTAACTTATTTTGAATCATATCGGACACCATCAGCTAATATGTGATGGTACATTCAATAAAATGAAATCGAAAAAGTAGCTCTATTATATATATACTTTAATAATATTTTCTTTTTGGTACTTAACTACTTTAGTTTTTCTAGGTTGTAACGTGCATGAGACGTTTTATATTGAGTGATATTATCAGGTTGCATAAAATTTTATTTCGTTTTTAGTATCTGTATACCTACTGTTATTTTAATACTAATTTTTAAACAAATTACTCGTAGTTGTCAGTTTTACTTGGGAACTTTCAAACTCAAATTCTTTATTGCATTCATGTGTAGTACCTATACATAGATGTTATATATAAGTAGGTAGGTTCTTCTGCGGCATATTTTATAAAAATTCATGAAATGTTTCGTCTGTATCTGTAAGTACTTGAAAGTGTATTTTGTTGGTGAAAATGTAGTTCAGTGATGCTTGAGAAATGATTTTTAGTATAATATAACTTTTAGAAACAACAGTCAACAGTGCGAGAGCCTCCAAACTTTGTGATACGAAACACACGTCGCTGCTGCCATCTGCAGCATTTTACGGAGAATTTCATATCTTTGTAACTTTACAGCTGAAATAACTGTTGTGTGTACGTATTATTTCAATGGTCTCGTGCAAACATAGTAAGCTCATAACTGTCAGAACAATACACAGTGTTATATTATTATTATTGAATCAGTATGAACTGAAATTCTGACAATTAAATGAACCGGTATCGAGGTACAAGGTGTCCACTTCTGTCAATTGGACCACATTGTTACTTTCCTCGTCGCGCTTGGCATACTTGCTATAGGTATATTTTGTTCACTATGCTGCCTAAGTTTTATTGTGTATGGTAATTGCTTAATCGTAATAGCACATACAATTCAATCTGGTAGCCATAATACTAATAATAATAATAATGTACTCTTGATCGAGTTTCGGTCACGGCGGTCAATCTCACCGGAAATTTGCCAACTATGCAGGAGAGATTATAGAGCACAAGTGTGTGCGCAAACACAGGTGCTCTCTCTATTCCTTCACTCTCATAGTCCGATGGGACGGCAATTCGACACCACCGGACAGAGATCAGGTGCAGGACCAACACCTTTACGTGTTTTCCGAAGCACGGTGTGTATTCACATACACAAAGACCCAGACCCGAAACAACTATCTGTAGATCATACAAATATTTGTTCCAAGCGGTAATCCAACCTGCGACACGTAGCGCGGCAGTCGATCTGTCAACCACTGCGCCAACCATCAAACTACCCACTAACCGAAGAGCTATTTAGCGCCTACGATAAAGCCCATCTGTATGTTTTAGGTATACTTAATATTATATTGTAATGGCCATGTATGTTGGTTAGAATCAGTACATATTGATTGAAATATTTTTAGCCCTTTCCTGTAAGGGGCGAGGTAAAACGGACGGAACACACACCTTGTTTACAATAGCAAAGTAAACACAAATAGACGAACTTTCGCGACGCTACAAAAGTAGACGGACGAACGTGCATTGCACACAAACAAATTGAAAATGTGGCCATATGGTCGGTACAACTTTTAAGGATATCCTATAGGAACCTTTTTCTTTGTTGTAGTTTCGCATCGATGCAAACATTCAAAAAAATAAATCGTCTACATAGCCATAGGGTCGATGTTATTTTGTAATTCGGTTAACTTCACTTAGTATAGAATCTACTTTGTGTACGAGTAGGTATTAATAAAACTCATAAATGTTATTAAAAAAAATCATGTCAGCGTAAAATATGTACGGATAGCTCGTCATCGTCATCGCCGTCACGTTATCGTGGTGGCTGTCAACGAAGTGAAACATATTAAACGTCTTTTCAGATGATAAATGTGCGATGAGGTCGCCGTACACACACATTCGGCTGTCTCGCGCCTCGCCTCGATTCTAATAAACGATTGTCTATGATTGACATTTGGGGCACCCACCCTACTGTATCAGTTCTTAGATATGCTGGAAAATCATTTTCAGAATAACAAGTTTTGCTAATTAGATATATTTGAGGACAATATTGCACAGATGTGAATTGTTATATTTTATATATATTCTCGTGTGTACCTAAGCTGTAAATTAATCAGTGCCGGATTAAGTAAGCGCGGGCCCTGTAGCAAATTCTATTGAGGGGCCTTTGATTTGCTATGGGCTCTTAAGTATAAAGTGACATTATAGAACTTGTGCGTTTACCTATGAAATTCTGTGTTTTATTTTCGCCAAACAATATAATCGGTTACCGATTGTCTGTCGTGGATTGTCTTTGTCGGAAAACAGCTGTAAAGTTTCACGGTTTTGTGACATCAAGTAAATTCATTATCCACGTCTTAATAAGTTTCACTAAAGAAATACGCTCAGGCGGGTTTGGCCACGCAGGGTCCCCTTTTGCGCGGGGCCCGTAGCAATTGCTACTCTTGCTACGTGGTTAATCCGGCACTGAAATTAATAATTAATATTTGATTATTCGTAGAGGTAAGATCATGACAACAGATAGTAACTTAAGCAATAGGTATATGAACCTGTTTATGAATGCATAAATGTCGCAAAATGCGTTGATAGTGCTCAAATGTTGACCATCCCGTTGCAGCGTGGCCATATTGACTTATTCGAGTTTTATGGAAAAATTCAAATGCCTTGCATGAGTAACGAGTAGATGATTGCTTTCATTTGGGTAAGTTTGATTATTTATACATATAGTAAGGATTTTTTTTAAATATCTTGTCGTACTGTACGTCTTCCAGCCACTTATCTAGTGGTCAAACATTCAAATCAATCAGTGGAGTGAAAAAAAAAAAACGTAATTATTTAATTCTTGTTGAAATGTGTTTTTTCAGCCTGATGGCAGGCATTTTTTATGGCAATATTTCCTATCACCGTCCATTTTACCGTTAATTAGGAGTTATAACTCCATGTTCTGGAGTGGACAGCTACAGACCTATATGTCAGTTTCAGCCAGCTAATATAAAGATAATTCAACTCCATTTCAGTGGGTAATCGATTCTTGATGATCCTACGCACATTACTTGTATTTATAGGCTATTATTTTTACGACATAACACGCTCGTGTTATAAGAATAGACCTTATATGTTGAATGGTAATGTGCGCGTAACTTAGTTCTGCTATTGCTTATGGTAAAATCCTATTGCCCGATAGGAATCGTTTAACTTAACTTTGTTAAGGAAAGCTTAAGTTGTTTAATGTAGGTATTAATATTTATTACGCATCTAAATACGCCACCGACAACAGATGCGGTTGAATATCAGTTTTTCACATAAGGCGACAACCATCTGATTTTCGGTTGGACCTGTTATCAGACTTTTGGGCTCAGTCGAGCCATATTTATTCATATTGCAACCGGTAGGTCTGACTATACCTAAATAAGTTACACTGAAAAGGGCATCAACCTTGCGAATTCCTCTACGAAACAAAAGTGTTTAAAGTCTGTTAAAGGAGCTTTTTGTTATCTCTGTACGAGAGCAGTGAAGCTCAATGTACTAGACTTATATGATGCATTCTTTCAGCGACGTTCGCAGATTTTCTGCATGACTAAAATACTCCCAAAGAGAGTACTCAGATTTGTGATTTAATTTTGAAGATTTTATATAAATCCTTCTTCACTTCTTACAAAATTTCGTTAAGTGAATCCTTTCATATGAATAAAATTAGACAACACGTGACATCTGCATTTTTATATTCAGTTTGCGTAAGTGATTTCGATCTCTTTGTGACATTAACTTGATATACCTTGCAGATAACAAATAACGATAACAAAGCCGATGCTTAAGAAAAATGATATCATTTTTCTTCCAAGTAAAATGATCTTCGTGTTGTCAAAGTTTTAGGGGCCGTGATTCACTCAAGTGTATTTACATGCGTGGAGAAAAATATTTGAACGTGGGAAATTGTTAAAGCGTCTACGGGTATAGGAGCATTGACCCACGATGGGGAACATTACAACTGAAACCATAGACGACAAGCAAATCACTGGCAATAATCACTGCTGGAATAGTTGAAGTAGAATATAATATGTGCAGACTGCCATTCAAACTTTCACCTCTGGTACTTAACTTTTTTTAATAGTTTAGGTTCGCCCAGGGCCATAGAAATATCGGATACTTTGCGTATGCAAACTATCCTCCGGCGCTTAACGAGTTTACTAGTCTAACATGTAAACTAAGGAAAATTGGATACCATCCAAATCGATCGACTCAAATAACATTAAACGTCTAATAATTGCGAGATATTATAGCAGAGGAACTTATGGCTCATCGATATTATGTACATGGTATGGACATGATGGTGTGGTTAATAATGTAAAGACCAGATTTTGTAGCGGAATTTTGGGAGAATCCTATATTTACCAGTGGACTGCAGCTGATGTAATTGGTTCTTCCATACCTCTCTCATCTGCGCTACCTACAACCAGCGCCTCTCGTACACAATTTATTGATAGATTAAACTTAAATATTGATAGATATGTCCAGTTTTCAGCGACTTTGAAATTTACCTATCAACGTCTGGCTTGATTATAGGAACATAATAGGTATGTCCATGATTTGTGTTTTAAACACTACCTGCGAATTCATGTCCTGTGTATCTGTGAATAAGTCACTTATTGTTTACACTTAGGTAATAGGAAACATCATGCGATCAGCAAGCAGGCACCTTTAACTGTTTTGGGCAAAGTAAAACGATACAGAAAGACGCCTCATGGACACGATGATGGGCTACATTATTTAGCTTGGACAAACAAATATAATCAAATGTAATGAGATATGTGTACTTTCGAGTGGCCGTGGGTGGACACTGGACAGGATATGAAGGGGCACTTTATGCGCAACAGTTAGTTTGAACGTATTATAATACAAAGGATACCTATATGAAATTCGAATTCAAGTATCAAATCTTTCGTCTATAGATATTTAAGTTTCAGTTTTAGTAAGGTTTGAACTATATATAATATTATAATAAGATAATTTGTGGAACTATAGCCTAAGTGCCTTTTTAGATTAAGTACCACTCAAAAATGCAAGTAAAGTTGGAATGTACCTATAATTTTAGTGATAAAACTTCCATTTTATTGTAAAAAGTTCAAACGATGTTTTCCTATTTGAAATATTGTTAACCTTTTGTATTTTCAGTTTCAAATATTTAATTATCCCATAATACCAGTATCATATCGTAGATATTGATAAGTAGGAGTCCTACAAAATGTTTTACATAGTCAATGAAAACTATTTCCCTTCGTGAAAAGCCAAATTGGCGCTTTACGATGACCATACATTTATTTCATCAATCAATAATTCAATTCTCGTCTTGTCATAACAAGTTGATCATCTACGAAATCCGTACCGAAAGATGGTCTGGTAATCCCCAAAATGGTCATCCGGATAAAATGTGGAGAGATAAGGAATGGGCCCATTATTTATGACATGACATCGTTACCACTTTGACCTTTACGACAATTCATCCTTTCAGAAATATATGTCCGCACGCAATGATTTATTAGATATCTATGTGATAAGTAGATGTGATGGAAAAGGATTTTCAGCCTTTTGCAAAGTTTGCAATGATTGGGATACAATAGGAATTATAAGATACAAAAACATCCATTCAGGCAGAATTTTTAAATGATTTCTATCGTTAATTGTCTGAAAATAAAGTTACTACCTGCAGTAACTTTATTTTAAGACAATATTAACGATAGAAATCATTTAAAAACGTAAAGTACCTATATTTTTCAATCTACGGTCGTTTTTTTTTAAACAAATCGCTATTGTACCTGCTTGCATGCGTGTCTCTGGACCAAACCGCTTGACGGTCTCGACGGCGAGAACAGCAGAGGCTTGATGTAGACCGTGCGCGAGGATCTGCGCGAGAGTAGCAGCGGCGGCCACACCCCAGCCCCAACCTCCCTCTGGGTAGTAGTGGCGGGTGAGCGTCAGCAGCTGGCGCGGGTCGAGCTTGGCCTGTCGTGTGGGCGCAGCGCCACTTGCCGCCTCCAGCACCAGCGGCAGCGACCTCGTGCGCAGCAGCGGCGCGCCGCCCGACGACCATGACTCTTCCATCAATGCGCGCGCGCATCATGCGCCGCACGCATCACCGCCGCTCCGCACTTACACCGTCGCGCTCTCTCATGTCCGATTACACATCACTTTTGTATATTAAACCGGTTATTTATTTTGGTTTACAAATAAGATACCTGTACCTAATTAAATAAATAGTTATTAATCTTTGCACTCATTACGTCTAGAGGATCACCATTTTAAAGAGATATTCTATCAACGACGCAATATTAAATAACATCGTCAAACGAATTTATGTCTGAATATATTCCAGGCTACGATGAACACACATGACCCTATAAAACCATCGTAATGAAGCTTATATAAGCTCTATAGCTATTGGTCGCTGAAATATGTGTAGCAGTTACAAGTTGTGTATAGGAGGTTTCAGATAGCATCGTAGGAGAAACGTCTGTCTGGTTAGACCAACATAAATCTCCCCGGACCGAGGATGATCTGTGTTCTATACCTACACAGTAAATCTTCACGAACTATCCCCGCTTTAGTTAGATTATTGTTCTACAGTTCTCATTATTACTGCAACTTTTGATAAAAACGTTTCAGCTACCTACGACAATTCTATTTTTTGTGACGAATAATTCACAACATTTTCACCCGAGTAAACATAGAGAGGTCTACATAATTTTTTGCTTGGATACAATTTATGCCTGTTGTTATAAAGAAGCAAATATAAAAGTTGTAAAAAATGCAGGGTTTCAACGATGAAACAGGGATAACATGATATAAAATCAGATTTATATAAACTTAAGCAGTCTTATAAAGTACAAAAAATAAAAACAAAAATGCCGTATACAGAATTCCAAAAAATGTGTTGTACTTTTTTTTTACCGAAATCAGCTGTTTGGCATCGGTCAAAAATTTTGGTAAACACAAACTATGTTGCATCAACGGACGCTTTCGTCAATTGACAATTATTTTATTAATACCATCGAAATTTGCATCGATTGGTATTTTCATGCAGGTTCATTTTTAGCACATTACCATAAACAATCTTGGAAAAGAAGTATTTCCTGGACTGAACGGCTCATAGAACAAAATAAAAGAATACTGTGTACTCCAATCAACAATGATGTATCCGTGTTTACGTGAAGATTACAAAAAGACTATACTTAAATATTCGGTAACTCATTAATTGCGAATAATTACGTCAGCTATTCAATGATGACCTCAAAGTATACACAGGCAATTAATACATTATTAAAGATAATGATTATTAAGTTGCCAAAATCCGTTTTGATTTATGTCTGTGCCACAATAAGAAAATGAAGCTACGGTTTTAATAGCATAATTACGAACTTCTTGTAGGAAGGCTCGCAAAGAGTAACCGTTCTGATTCGATTGCATATTAAATGCGTAACCTGTAGCCAATGTCTGGATTAATTAACTTTATCTGTAAATTTACTGATATTGGTGGAGCCTCTACTAATGACGATACCTGACATCGTCTGGCGTACTCTGAGTAGACAACCTCGATACCAACGCTGACTGGCCAATCGTTCTACCGCGGCATGACCAAAACAACCGTTCGAAACGATGTGATACCTTTTACTGACATGATAGAAGACAATGTTTATTACGAAATTTAAAACCAATACTTCCATCCAAACTTTCTTTAGGTATAATATACGAGTACACTAAATATAACACGAAGATAATGCTCTGTGTAATAACATGACATGTTACAGTTTTGTTGGGTTAAATGGCGTGGAAACTGTGAAAATATAGTTGATAGGCTTCGACTGCGGCCAAGATTTCCAGCACCGGTAGGATAAGATAAGGACGTTTGTTTGTTTCCCGCAATTTATTGCCAAACATTATGGAGACATGGCGTAACTAAGTATTTGTTCCCACACCGTTGTTTTTGATCATTTACTTTATGTTTTGGAACACTTATTGTGAGTTACGAGATTGGTTATATCCTTATTTTTCACGGCGCGTAACATCTTTATCTGAAGTACTGTACCAATTTAACAATACCGCGTTGATAAGGGTGTTTAGGACGTCGGTATCCAATAAATCTATTAATATATTAGGTGTATGACAAGTATATAATATATATTCGGATAAAGAAGTTCGTAAAGCAAGATCTTGTTGTACCTTTTTCCTGACAAGGGTGCGACCGTTTTCACATAGATGACCTACAGATCCTTGGTGTTTCCTGTGGGTTATTGTAACTTTATTGTCATTTACGCATTTCTTTTCACTTCACGGTTCAATCAATGATCAATTTTATTGTAACATAACCGCAATAAAAGGAAAAAAATATTTTCCTAACAATTCTATGATTAGACTAATAAATTAATTAATTAATCTTAATTTGGATATAGCTAACAGATAAATTTATGAGACAGGAAAATTTATGGACTATTGATATAAATGTAGATGATATTTATGGCCGACGGCTTCCTTGTCCACGTCTAATGGAGTGATGGGCCATCTGGGGTCTGCATAATTGTATTGGCTTGCTTTTCTAGAGGAAATCACATCCTCCTACTCTATGTACAATAAACAACATTTAAATAATTGGCCAAACTTTTTTACTCCCATTAGGGAACCGTTTTAATTGCGTGATAATTTTTCCCTGCTGTCATGAAATTGGTACGTTTTTTTAAATAAATTCCTAATAAAATTTCCATTATAAATCTTCAGGGACAACTGGATTTATCGGTAGGGATCTGACTGAGACGCGTAATAAATTAGAAGAAATTTAAATCTCGTTTATGTAGATCGATCAGACGGTTTATCGTTCGACAAATAGATTCATTGAAATGCAAAAGCTTTCTTGGTGTAATAAAATTCGTTTTCAATGCCAAAAAATCTGATACCAGTATCCTTTTTCATTCGAAAAAGAAAGTGTTAGTTAACTTGTCTGAAAATAGAGATTTTATTATAATTTTTATACACTGAATAATCTTAACTATTTTTAAATGAAATACGTACCATAAGTATTTGCGCCTAGCTAAACAAGATGAATCTACCAAAATGTAATTTTTTTTTGTTGTTTCGCAACAAATTAAATCTGAATAACTTCTTAAAATGGAAACAATTGTGAAATTTTTGGCCTTTAAGCGGTAGTCAGTTATGAATACTGGGACAGTTTAAAAAGATTTTTATGAGCACTAACAGCACTTCACTTGTTTTTGATTACTCCGTGTTTCGTTACGGGCCCTTATTAAGCGATCTGTCCAGACATTTTAACCGTCGCTTTTTTGTTACGGAGTTTTAAATTTAATTTTTGATAACGACTCGTTCTTAATTTAATAAATTTTAGTACGGCGTCGCATCTTTTTATAATATAATAATAACCACCTCGTTAAATTACATGGAAGAATAATAGCTATACTGGACTTAAAAATCATCCTACAAGCGGAATTTGACACGTTATAATTCACAACAACAAATTGTGCAATGTTGGATATTTGTTTTAATTTTGAGATACTTTATCTCCCCATGTAATCTGTATTGGTGTAACTTATGAAGATGTTGCGTTTATAAATAATAAATAGGCCATTAATGTCTCATAGTGTGATTTTTACAAATTTGTGCCTCGTCGTAGCGACGTATAAATGAACTATTTAGTTAATTAACGCGACTATTTGAGAGCTCATTAATGTCAGTTTTACATCCACATAATTCTTTCCAAACCATTTCAGTCTTGTAAAATATATGTGTAACAAAAGGAAGGGAAGTTTGGTTTTCGTTCATACAAAGTCCATGAATTATGTCGTGGTCGTTTGTATGATATTAAATATAATTTATTAATATGAAAAACTCTTACGCTTCGCTGAAAACAACTGTTACTTATATTCAAATTGGTTAGATTTATCTGCGTTATTTCATTCTAAAAGTGAATGTTAACATTTTCGCTGTTCTATTATTAATTATTTCTTAAACCTTTCTTTTCTATGGTTTTTAAAATGATTGCCACAAGGAATAATATTCCTGTATCATGGGGGCAATTTTCATATGCACAAACAGTACCCCTCGTGTAAGTTTCTTTTAACAAATTCGATTAACTACATTGAACGCGTTCGGCGCTCCGATTGGTAGAGAGCGGAATCAGTGTACAGTAGGCCATACTTACTAATATTTATTTTGCGGGAATCGAAAGCGTAATATTATGTCTTGCTCAACCACTGCACCAACTGTACTGTCAAACTCTTTAATTTTAATAATAAATGATTTGAATTGAATTTAGATATATCGAATAATAAATGAATATCCTTTGTCCCATATTTTAGAAGTTGCTTAAAGATGATCTCTATATAAGCAGTTACAATGAATCTGTAATTCACACTATTATAAATGCAGAAGGAGTCTGTCTGTAACCTCATCCCGAGAAAACCACTGAAAAGATCGTTATGAAATCTTTTCTATTACCTCTAATGTTTTGTTAGAAACAATTAAAACCAACACTAATTCGATAATAATAAATTCAAAATACTCTCATACGAAGTCTCACTTAATTTGTGCTCAAGTAGGGATCATGGGGCAAGTATGATACTGCCAAGGTAACTGATGTTTAACCGTACCTATATATAGATACAAACTTCAAAGCATCCAGACCGACGCCGACGCAGTATCGTAATAGCGAAATCAAAGCAGGCTTAAGCAATAAGTAAATAGAATCGCGTGGGCATATCTTTTCGTGGCGAGAAAGGACGATTTATGGCGACTTCCTACTCAAGTAGAAGTACCTACCTGTTCACTTAAAGCCATGATGAAATATTAAACGGTGTTTACATGACATCCGAGGAAACTATAAATATGGTTTAGATCACTTAATAAACGTAGGCGGTTAATTTTATGAAATTACTCTTACATACTTTAGTGGTCAGTGTGGAAACTGGCTTTTCAACTATGATTATTACAAAAGTGAGTATAAGTATTGAATAATGCCGAAAATTTGAGTTTAGAATTGTGCCCGGTAGATGGTAATAGGATATTAGCTCAATAACGGCATCGGCGAAATTTGGGTGTATAATAATAGACCTACCTCTGCCTAACCCTTCGGGGAATAGGTAATGGCGTGATGCTATATAATGTTATGTTAATGAAACAGTTTAAGGAAAACACAAAAAATATAGAAATATGTAAATGTTACCTATTGAAAAGTTACTAAATTGTTGATGAGATCGAATGATCAAGAATCGATATGATCTTGTTTTCCTTTGCTCATGTAGATATCATCTTACGAATAAGGTTATTGTGGCAGATAGTTGATAAATTTTACTGCTCTATAAATGTTACATTACCTACTGCAGTGTTTATAGCTCCACTGTTATCTATGGACTCTATCACGTTAAGTGTTGTTCATCTTAAGATTAACGGTTTAATAATAAGTCATGCACAATTGGTCCGTGTTCTGTTCTAATTTTAAATCAGGTTATTTCTAAGTATCTTTACCTGGCAATTGAAAAATTGGGTGTTATTGTCTTACAGAGATTAATATTTTTCCGTTGGTTTTTTAACTAAACGCGACTCCAAGTTACTGGAATTCTGGGCAGAAGCAAATTAAAACGAATTAAGGCGTTTTAAAATGTGGGACTACAAAACTTCATACTTAGGAAAAAATACGATGAAGAGATAACATAGTCTTTAATCATAAATAAATAGGTGGCAAGTTCATTCGTATTAATATTTCATTATGGAGGAAGCTTGAATGATTTGATGAGAATGCGGTAAAATTCGTACGAGAACACACGAAACATTGGAAAGAAATTACATACATAGATTTACCATATTTTATTTTTGATTCCTATGCGCATAGGTACTAGTAAAAAGAATTATGACTGCGACACATGTTGAAGACAATAGGACCAACAAATCGTCGAACACTATTGTAGCTTTGTTCCATGTGTAAGTGACAACATGAATATGAATGCTGATAGGGTTTGCGACTCATGCGTCATGGCGTGGGGAGCTGATTGCGGACGACAGGAATTGAGCGGAGATGCTCGCTGGGAGCCGTAACACATGCATCTGGGTCAGACTAGTCACAGATGATATGACACTCATGTTATTAAATGGTGGGTAGGTACGCTATAGAATTTTTACGATCGTTTACATAAGTAGTGAAATAGATTTTTAATTTTATTTTACATAGTTTTTTTTATATGCTCCCTGTGTTTTTTTTTTCCAACATTTTGAACGAAAACTTATGACAGAATGATAATCTTGGAAATTACTAAACTAAATAAAAATGTAACTATCAAGGCGTCCTTTACAAATGTGAACATTTGAAATGAAGCTGTCTACTACTCGTTCTTTTTTCTTATATCGATGCTGTTGCTACCTACGTGAATTTCGGTTGTCATCATTTATCTTTGGCGGCGGCGGGCATCGAATTTCATGGATACCTACAATTGATAGTTTACATTTATTATTGTGAAATTGATTTCAAATATTTCTATCGAATAAAGATATCATCTACATAGATAAAATTGTAAGATTCAAACTTGTGATTAAATTTGAAGCACAACATGGGATTAATATACATACCTACTCATTCACTCGCACTCGTATGAGATGTGAGTGTGACTACTTACTTGCAATACGAGTTATAAAACAATCCACACGGAGCCATCAATCACAAAGCTCTTAAACGTTCTAACTTTGACGCCGCTACATTATTCACCTTCTAGACATACGATTAATGCCAAGTTATTACAACCACAGGGCTACTTCAAGTATACGTTAATTTGAAACGTTACGTATTTATTACGACTATATAATCTGCCAGATAAACCTGCACATTCAGACAATTTATTTGGCGAACACTAGCCGTTTAAGGAAGGCTGAGGCTGGGCTGACGACGTCCTACGGTGCGAGAGTACGAGGGATGATCAAATCATACATATTTTATTATCATGTTTTTGTGTCAATGCGACAATGAATACGATTATAAGAATATCGTAAATAATTGTGACAATGTCACAGATACTTTTGGCAGATAAGAGAAACCTTCAGAGATCAGAGAAGAGTCCGGGAAGAAATAATAAACGTATAAACAGTGAAGATATGAAACGTGGGAAATTGGGTAAGATTTATTAAAGTTGAAAATTATGACATGGTAGTAAAGTTGTATAAACAAGATATTCTCAAGCATTTCTGTCAAGAAGTGACTAGTTTTATGACTGTTACACTTTATATTATTTTATATCGGCCGATCGATCGTCGGCAAAGACAGGTTACGGTACATCACAACGAGAGCAAAAAGTGATAGAATAAGCCGTAAATACAATGGAACATTTGTTACAAATCAATGCGATCATCGTTGCAAAAGTTTCTTTATCGTTGTGTACGCTTCGTCAGTATATCACGTACACCATAGACAGAATTGTAATTTAGATCATCGGACAATACTGCTTGATCGTATTTAGTTCGTAAAGATTTCGATATGAAGTCGATCACAATAAAAAACAGTTACAAGTTGTCAAACATCAGTTACAATGATTTATATTATGTGTTAGTAGCTTATGCTTTTGGCTTCGGCCATGCGATACTTTTTTATAGCCACTTCCTTACGAGATCTCTAAAAGATATTCTGTTAACTTTATATAGGAACTTGTTTGTTTCTCACGCTTAAGGGTACAGGCAGTTTATCTAAAGGATTTATTATGTTAGGTATACAGGTCAAAAGTAAAATCATTTTGCCATACTGGTTTTTGTTTTTTTTTTGTTACGACTTAGTTTAAAGATATTTTTTAAACCATCGTGTAAATAGAAGTATTTACGCGTTATTCAGCTAGATGGGTAGTTGGGATAAGAAAACCACTATGTGTGGCACATACTAGAAAAATACGTCTTGGAAAAGCTGAAAGGTAAGTTCTCTAAAAGTTTGAACAGTCGTCCAAGTAAGCTCCTTTACGTATTAAATTTTAAGCTTACGGAAAGTTGACTGACTCGGAGTGGCACAAGTAGAATTGAATAAAAATGATTGGCAGCGCTTGGCCAAGACCTAAAGACGAAATAGTACGTGATCGGAAATATTTCGAATTGCCTATTCATGACCATTCCGAATATGGAAAACTTTTGCAACGCGTCGCCTGAAGTTTGCGAAAAAGTAATCGGGACTTTCCGAGCCTCAATGTTTTAGGTGACTGGGGACTGGAGAAGATAGCCCCAAATGTTGATACAGCGATTCAAAAACTAAAGTAGAATAACAAAAGCGTTGCTTCGATAGCAATAATGTTATAGGATTCATAAATAAATTAAGAGATCAATTTTATTGTTGTGTTGTTTAAATCTTGTTGTGTATAACAGTTTGAATTAACATTAGATCAATTCTGTACATCTACATTGATAATTAGCATCTCATATAAACAATACAATACCAATGATGAGTATGTATGTACGTAGTTCACGAGTATTTTTTCATTAGAATTACTGTGAGTACCTACTAGAGAAAATCGCTGAGGTATTTTTCGAACGACAATAAATTACGCCTACTAATAATTAAACATATCTTAATTATAGATACAGATCTCCAATTAAAGAAGCCGATCATTGTATTTACAGACATAATTTATGTTATATAAAATTACTTGTGACTAAGCTCATATATGGACCTTATGAGGAGCTCTTAAAACGGAAAACTGTATAACATAGCATCACGCCTGTATTCCCCGAAGAGTAAGTTAGAAGTGTAGGTACTATTGTACACTCATATTTCAGCGATGCTGTTCTTAAGTCCAATATATTAAGGGACAAGCCTATTGCCATATACCCGGCACAATGCCAAACTAGGCTGCTAATTAATGGAATTTTCTAACAGAAAACCCATTAACACTAGTCTTACTCCATTAACACTTAGTCACAAATGTATTTGGAAATATTTTCAATGTACAGAAACGTTTTATTCCTGAATCACAGATCTGAATCGAACTTTTTACTACATTTTAATATATCTGTTAAAACGGTCTAATAGATGTGTGAACTATGTTATATTACCTTACTTCATAATAAAATTATATCTAATTACATTGGCCTTCCTTACAGTATTGAGAGGAATAAATCAGTCTTTGGAGTGGTCGGGTTCTAATTATAAGTTATAAATGAAGTTAATAACATCAATAACATCCTAAATTAAACTTGTACCATTAAGTCGATGGCCAAATATTTTTGTTTTGAGGAAGCTATTTGACGCTTGTTTAAGGTGACTAATTACGAAAGATCCCTTTGTTGTGGAGGGCTCAAACTTCCTCTACTAATTATGTTCTCCTGAAGAGTCGCACTTACGACTCTACGACTATCTTTCATCTCCGTGTTGTTTTTTACTTTTTACTCCACAAGTTTATTTTGTTTTATTTTTGTACGCAACGCTCGATTTCGTAATCTTAAGTATTTATGGTCAGGTTTTATTTGTACACTAGCTTTTGCCCGCGACTTCGTACGCGTGGAATTTAGAATCTGATATTTTCCTGCTGAAAAATGGAGCCTATATTTTAAGTATAACCTCTAGTAATACATCGATGAAAATTGCATTCATTTCCATACAGTCGTTTTTGCGTGATGCGTGTACAAACATACAGACAGACAGATAGACAGACAAAGAATCTAAATACTGTTGTTTTGGCTTGTGTTGTTCTAATAAAGACATATGGCCCCTATAATAGTTTTTCTCCAATATCTATAATGTATAGACATCGGCCTGTTACAATTTTGTTATATGTGTATATAGCGACGTGAATACACGTCATATGAGATGAGAACGGAAATTAATTGACCTAGTAATATTTAATTAGTGTTAAGTAAGTAACTATGTACACTCGCAAAACAAGTTTTAGTTTCGCTTTTTGATTTATATTTTGGTATTTTGTGCATGTAAATTAATGTAATTATAATGTCGTTAAGGATGGAAGAGTCATGCCCAAAAGTTCAATTGTTAACCAACGGAGTGGCTATTGTGTTCGCGAATTCTTAGCACGTCAAACGAGAAATATAAATCTTTAATTCAAGATCGATAATAACAGAATCCCATTAAAACTTGTATAATATAATGTAAAAGCTTGGTACTGAATAGACGGATTCTACAACGACGACACGGTTGGCGCAGTGGCTAAGCGATTAGCTTTCTGCGCTACGTGTCGCGGGTTCGATCCCCGCACGGAACAAATATTTGTATGATCTACAGATAGTTGTTCCGGGTCTGGTTGTTTGTGTATGTTTGTAAACTGTACCCACGATACAGGAGAAATCCTAGTGTGGGGCAATGTTTTTTAAAAAAGATAAAGATAAAGAATAAATTGATGGAAATGAGTTGTTTAGGAAGAAAACTTCCCGCATTTCTGTCACTACAATTGGCAATAAAGATTTGTAAGAAATGTTAGGCGGAAATAAAAAAGCTTAAAGGTCAACTCTCTAGACAATAAACGTCAAAGGATACACTGAAAGCAATTAATTAAATTAAGAAAGAATTTGACAGAATAGGGCCGGCCAGAGTGCTTTTAAATGTAAAGTGCGAACACGATATGTAAGTACGTATTGCTCGCTATAAAGGACATTATATATTTACTTAAGTATCAGTAAATGTGTTCTACATATACTCGAATAATTTCAATCGGTCTCACTAAGTGACCTGGCAGATAAGCAAATCCTTGCCAAATATTTACCCAGACTGCACTTTTAGGTACTTAATGTTCTTTACCCGATTGCGAAGTTCTGAAGCAATCGGTGTTATAAACTAAAGTAGATTTATTACATAATCAATCTTTAAACTAAAAAACACTCATAGATTCATTGAGTAACTCCCAATAAATAAAAGTATCAATTAACAGATATGACTCACAAAGTTCATAACAAAGTGAAATCATGTCTATGTGTGTTTGTATTTATTGCTGTTCGTTTACGCTCAATTCAAGTTTGATAGATTCCTAATTAGGCACGGTACTAATATAGTTTCTATCGATACTTTCGAAAATAAAAACAGTTCAATGCAAGTGTGAGATGACAAAATAGGTGAAGTGAATGGTGAGCCTCCAGACGCAATAGGCACACACGTGCTCGGTCGTGATTCTATCGGCGAGGCGGCACGACCGATCGCAGCCTAACGACCGGACCTCGGGCCACGGCCATATGTTGTTAACTTACACACCAACTAACAATATGACACTTTTCACTTTAGATATCCACTGGAGTACTTAGTTAATTGCGAAAATAATCGAGGATCGGGTGGTCGGACCGGCGAATGTTTGAAAGTTGCGAGTAAGTTTGCCGGAGCGGTAAGTTCATGCGCTAGGCTGGGCACGCGGGCGAGCGTTGACGGAGGGAGCGAGCGCGCGTCCGCAGCGCCTTGGTGTACAGCTTACACTGATTTTTTGTTGGAGGCATCGCCGCTGGCCCGCCGCCTGCTCCACATTCGACGACCGGTGTGATACGCGGTACGGTGCACTTGTAGGGTTGACGCTTTGACTTGTACACCATGTTGCAAACTCTTGCCAAATTGGGACAAAAACTTATGAACTTTACAAAGCCTTAAAATTGGTTGATATTTCCTATTAATTTCTAGGAATAATATGATGTAAAGATGTTTGACAAAAGCTTTAATTCCACGTGAGATGGATTTAACAGTTAAAACTTTTGAAGCTTTAAACGGTCTTGACCAATAATGCAATGTAATTGGATTTCGCAAGTTACATTTTCAAACTGAGCTCAAAAATTTGTTGGGTGTGACCCTATCTCAGATTCAGAACTATTACCCGGCCGGGCGCGGCTCACCACAATAACTGGCCGCAACTTGGCAGCCAGTTAACTTCTGTCTCTGGTTGGATTACCTCACTTACCTGCTACGTGTCGGTACAATTACGTACTATTACGGTTTCGCAACGTGGATACACTCGATATTCTCTCTTATTAGCGCCAATAATAAAGTAATTGCCACACTGTATATGGAGATTAGACACTCTAAATGTGTAGATACTGGCGGTACTGATGCAAACTTGTGAGAATATAGAGTAGGTGCCTCTTGGTTAAATGAAATAGTAGAAACATCTTATATGAATGTAAATGAGCTTCCGATAAAGTTCTGCCATATTCGTGAATAGAGTATGTACAGAAGTATGTATGTAGTATGAGAATCTTTATGGTTTACGGGTACCTGATTATAATTTTATACGCACTTAAACAACGGTTAAAATAAATAAATATCTGTGTAACTAACACTTATTACTAACTCGATGGTAATAACATTTCAATTATTGTGAAATGGCGTTCTAAGAATTTATTTTATGATCAACGAACAATTTCAGGATGGCATTCCAAAATTTGGAGCGATCGGCGACAATCAGGCTATTTGATTGAAATGTTATTATAAAAAGACAACTATTCAAGCAATAAAGTTAGGTTCAAATTTTAAAGGTAAAGATCTATGTTTCGCAAGAGGAGATCCAATCCCGTCTAACGCCTAAGAATGCCCAATGTCTATATTTAATTTACCACGACATTAAACATCTATTTCAGTACAGTTATTGGTGGCAAAATAAAATAAAAAACAAGATATATTGTCAATACAGACTATAAATCATAAAAGCGCACACAAACAATTAATTGTAGTATTTATAATAAGTAGGCGCCGAAATACATCTATTCTTGTTTATCTACCATTTAATGTGATTCATATCATGTCAAAATATAAATTAAAAAATCGATCGTCGTAAGTCAAGTGTCTGAGAGTTATAATTAAGTTGCGCGTTATAAAGTAGTCATTTCCTCTGTGAAATAAGATAAAGATAATATAATTTGGAGACTAATATATTTTTAGCTTATCCTGCTGCTCGGGCGCGGTGAAGAATAAAAGCATCTGTAATATAACTTACATAGAAAATTCCACACGTTTATAAAGTCAATCTTGGTTTAAAAGAACGTTTACAATATTTTCTTCTGAATAAATAAAACGCTTTCACTGAAAAATAAAGATTCACGTGAAGTGAGCCGCAGCCGATCAATGCTGCTGATGATAAACATATATTTTATATGATAAATATTATTAACATAATTTAAAAAGCGGTCTATGTTGTAATGGACTTCTTTGACATTCAAATCATTAATTCAAAAAAAAACTACCCCACACTAGGAATAATTCCTGTGTCGTGGATGCGTTTACATACACATATATTCACAGACACAAAGACCCAGACCCGAAACAACTATCTGTAGATCATACAAATATTTGTTCCGTGCGGAAATCGAACACGCGACACGTAGCGCAGCAGTCGATCTCTCAAACCAACCGTGCCATCTACTTCAATATTTCAGTACTTTTTTGATTCCCATGTCCCAAGCGCAAATTTTTTCGATTTACACGTTTTATATTGAAATACCACAGTATAACTTCAACAAATTGCCAATATACGTACTCTCGATGTCACAAATCCTAAATATTTCAATGATGATGTTGAAATTCAGATCATCTTAAAATTTGGTTGTGACTTAAGAGCCGTACAAGAAGTTTGTGACAGTCTGTCAAACAAACTGTTGGCTTACAAATTAACTAATCGTAGTGTATTTTATATCTGTCACAATATACATTTGTATGTGTCGAAAAGTTGAGACACCACGTTTCTAAGACTTAGTTTAATTAATCAAATATTCAATGGATTTAACACATTTAGAATACTTCTTATGTTTGGTCACGTTTCACTTCTTTTGGGATTACAGTAGGTACTAGATTTCAAACATTTTAGGGTTATCATAGTCATAAAGACAAATTTTCAGTGAAATCACGCAGACATCTGACATGATTACTGTGACCAGAACAATTCAGTTTTTGTTTATAAACAGCTCACAGAAGTGCATAATTGGAAAGTCGTTAAACGCTCCAAGTATTGTTACAGCTTTTTTATTATCTTACAACGAGCAGTTAACACAAATTTTTACTCACAGCCCTAATATGATTCAAGAAATTATTTGTTTTATAAGTGCTCCCTGAAAGCAGTGGCGCTAGTGACAGGTGACAGACGTTTTATTATATTTCAAAGCATTATAATATTACAGTATCCTATCATCCAGAGTAATCCGGATGTGACGTGTTAGGTGTAAAAATATTCTGTTTCCATTTTCAAATATCATCTCACTTCCTTTATGCAGATCGCTCCTTAAAACCCGTATCTACCTTGCAGGTGCCTCGCTGCATGCAATTACATTAGTACCAACTTAGTACACACTGCTTACATATGTAGCAACGAACACATATGCAAATATATACATATACTTACTAACACTACAGAGTAGGTACTGATACAGCTCTACCTTTAACAAGTTCTCGCTTCGATCTCGTTTATAAGTAAAAATCTCTTCAAAAGCTTTAATATTATCGGAGAGTATTGAAAATAAGGAATCAGTAAATTTTTTCTCAAGTAGTTAGTATTCTCTATTGTATCTTCTTATTTTCAGCATAGACATTGGTACACGACAAGAATAAGTACTCACTGTAAACCTAATTTTCCGTGTGTAATGAAATAAATTTTATAACATCCTTTGTATTTTCGCTTTTCTCAATGCTTTTTTCTCAGCGCGCTCCTCAATCTTATTTTTCTGCTAATCTTAAAGCTTTAACTTGAACATAAACAATAAAACTCCTCAAATATGAAAATATTTTTTCTAGAAAACTTTAAACATAAAGGGGGAGTCTAATTCTTTGAAATACTCTATATACATAAAGTTTGTAATCTTAATATTGTCACCGACTGTCGTAAACGGGGTGAATTTACTTGCAAAACTTTGAAATGAATTTGAATCGAGTGGTTTTCATTTCACCGTAAATAGCATAGTTTGAATTTAAACATGTTTTCTGGCTTTCATTTTAAGATAGCATTCTCTGATTAATAAGTATATGTAATAATTTCGCCGAATAAATTCTAAAGTTGTACTTACGAAAACAGTTACAGTTCGGGAAAAAATATAAAATCTTAACATTGCTCGACATTTGCGATCTTCACACAATTTATTTGTTGACTTTTAAGAAAAAAAGGTTGTTGAAAGCAAAATTGCATTGTTAAGTTGAACAGCAGACATCAGCAGGAGACAAACACATTTGTTGAAACATATAACAACTGTTTCATTAGCAAAGAAATGCGCGGTTACGAAAATTGGACGCCATTTTTTGGTGTAATACTGAGACTGATATTTATTTAATTTGTTGTCTTCGTATAATTGTCGTGATGACCTATCGTTCGTTTTTTAGAACTAAACTTGTTGAAGGGAGCCAATATTAAAAATCAGAACATGAATAGCAAGGTATCTCGAACATGAAAAGAGTGAAGTCATATTTTATTTTTATGTTTTTTTATTAAAAATGTTTACACTTGGTAATGGATGCACTTATTGCACTAATCGATTTTTCGGGGTGGTCCGAAAATTACAAGAAACGTGTTCGTGTATTGAAATTATAAAACATGAAATGTTATTGCAAACAGGCTTAATTGCTTTGGAAAATTGATGACGATTTGTGAGATTCTCGCTAACAAATTGGTATGTTAAAATGATTTTAAATGGCGAACGCCGGCAATTTTTACGTTATTTACGAGACAAAAATTGTACTTGGCGAATTTATTGGCAATTACAGATCGTGGTCGGAGACGCATGGAGCGCGGGACGTCACAAGTGGCCGAAGACTGCCGGCGGCATCACCCGAAAATAGTGATGTGTGGTGATGCACTATAGACTTATATAGACATATTAATATTTGTTGGCTCATCTTAATCATGTTTGTTATCGGTCCTTTGTTGACCAATTTGACCTTAGAGCCAGCTCGGGACCTTCAGGAACTTTAATAAGATGAGGTTTAAGAGTTATATGACCGAATGCGTGTTGAATTAAAGTACAAGAGATAAATCAGAAAATAGTCGAGATCTACAACTTCAGATAGAACAAGGATTAAATACAATCTTCATTCTGTTCCAGAACGTAAACTACGACAACGCATAATATAAATTGAAGAGCTATCCTAATGCTACTTTAGCTCATAGAACACATTTCGTTTTAGACAGCGTCTTGTTGAATTGTCGAAGTCGCACTTGCGTAGTAATTTCATTTAACGGACTTTAACGCCCCGTGTCGGGATCAAAGCGTTTCAATAACATTTAAGTATAGTAATAACATTGTAAGGGGTGATCCACGAAATCGCATCACCAATAATAATAAAGCTAAATTTGTCGTACGCGTGTGTGGAATTTAAAAAAGAGATTTAGACTGAACTAAGCGAGCATGGCCGCTTTTATTAAATTTTGACGCTCTGAATCGTGTGAAATCCAACACATGGTTTTTAGGGTCGAATTCATATAAACACGGCTGTTAGAGTTATTTGTAGTGGAAGGGACAGATTGAAAATATCAACGTGACCTTTGTACCTATAAGACCTGTGTATTTGTTTTGTTCGCAGGTAGTTGTGACCGTTTGACTATCTGAGGGGTATATTTTGATAGAATGACGATAAAGAACAATCATCGATGAAATGTATTCGAAACAAATATGCAGTAACGACCGCATTCGTAAATATGGTACGGAGGTACTACACGTACGGGGACAAGAATGTCTTCCGCATATGCCTGAGAAACTTTGTGAGTAAAATTTTATCAAAACTCAGTGCAACTACTAAGAATACAAAACACCAGAGAAAAGAGAAAACGGAGTAAAAATACTTTATTATTTTTTATTGTGCATCCATGTACACAAAGATACAGAAAATTTTTCTCAAAAAATTGTGAACGCTTTCAAGTTACAATTATTTAAGTAGGAATAGACACAGTTGAACTATATTGTGAAAATATAGTTCAACTGTTCAACAATATATTAAAAAAAAAAAACATCATCAGCTCAGGTAAATGATATTTTCTAGAAAAATATCATTTACCTACCTAGGTGCCTTATTTCGTGTCCCCGTATATATTTCTGAATCTTTATTTATATGTTCAATGTAATGTAGTGATAATATAAACGTTAAATCAAATAAAAACACGATCAATTTAAAAAATGGTCCAGTATTTTGTTTTCCATCGTGTGTGAACAGCGTGCAATATCTCGACGCGACAGTTGCGCCGCGCGACTCAGTGACGCTTTACGACGCGACGTCCCAAGTGCAAGCGATTTATGTCCCTCTTGATTTGTGTCTGTGCACCACTCAATACAATCACTAAGTCAATCAGGTCATAAATCAGAGGGGATACGTGCTTTATGCTGCCAAAATATTTACACTTTAGTTTGGCGAGGAATGGCTCTGTCTTGAATATCTAGTCATTACCCGAGTGGATTATTACAGGCTAATTAGATGCGGTTACCAGAAACAAAAAGGGAGTTGAGTGACGATATGGAACTTAAATATTGTCCTAGCACTGCCTGACTGATCTAAGTGGCAAGCAAGACTGCGGAACGTGAGGTCCTAGGTTCGATTCCCGGGTTGAGCAAAGTGTTACTTGGATTTTTCTATATGGAAAGCATAGTAGATGCTAATAGGATCGCCCTCTATTACATTGGACTCAATAATGGCATCGGTGAAATATGGGTATACAATAGTACACCTCTGTCTAACCGTTCGGAGAATACAGGCGTGATACTATGTTATGTTACGTAATTATTTTATTCTTTTTTGACGTTGTCCCACACTTGGATTTCTCCTGTATCTTGGGTACAGTTTACAAACATACTCATGTCACATGCAATATAGGGTGCACTATTCCTAGCAATGGCAAAGTATTAAGGTAAGACAAAAAAAATGTCATATTTTGTAGGCTTTTCATTTCATTTCCAGTGTCTAGGCAAGAAGAATAATATCATATATATAATAAAACTATAACAAGTCGATGTCTGTATATTATAGATATTGGAGAAAAACTAATATGGGGAGTCTTTATTAAAGACAAAACAAGCGTTTTTAGAATTTTCTGTCTGTCTGTATGTATGTTTGTACACGCATCACGCCAAAACTACTGCATGGAATTGAATCCAGTTTTAACCGATGTATTGCTAGAGTTCTAATTTAAAATGTAGGCTCAAGTTTACCGCAGGAAAATATCAGATTCTAAATTCCACGCGTACCAAGTCGCGGGCAAAAGCTTGTTTTTAAATAAAGTTTCAACTCACAGTTTAATTAATACAACTTGGTGGTTTCGCAAAGTAAATTGTTCCACATTTTAGCAGTTTTCGTCTTTTACGTTGGTTTGATTATAATTTAAGATAGTACGCTTTTTAAAGACTTTCCGTGACGTGCAAACAGACTGTGCATTAAGTTTAAGATAAAGAAACTAATTTGGAGACTTGTTAAAGCAAGTCCGCAAGTATCTTTTGACTTATATTAATGAAAGAGTTTTAAAATTCTATTTAGTAGCGAACAGGCGGAAGAGTGCGTTTAATATCAGGGACTTGGTTAATTTGTATGGCCACTGCGCATTATTGTTTGCACAAAATAAATGCAACTGCTGTGAATGGGTTACATAGAGAGATTCCAGAAATCCTTATTTTTTTTTAACCTGCCCCTGTCTAGGATTTCTTCTGTATCGTGGGTACAGTTTACAAACATACATCTCACATGCACAAACAACCAGACCCGAAACAGCTATCTGTAGATCATACAAATATTTGATCCGTGCGGGGATCGAACCTGCGACACGTAGCGCAGAAAGCTAATCACTTAGCCACTGCGCTAAACGTGTCGTATGCACTCAAGTAAGGATGACAATAAAGACACGGTTGGCGCAGTGGTTTAGCGATCGACTGCTGCGCTACGTGTCGTGGGTTCGATTCCCGCATGGAACAAATATTTGTATGATCTACAGATAGTTGCTTCGGTTCTGGGCATATGTCCATGTGAATATTTGTGTTTGTAAACGCACCCATGATATAGGAATTACTCCTAGTGTGGGGCAATGTTTTTTAAAAAAGAGAAGAGAAAAATAAATTGTTTTGGTTTTTTAGTAGTAATTACCTGAATTATGGTATTTCTATCACAACATCAGCAAATTCTAGATGTTGACTTGTTTTTAAGAAATGATCTTTTGTTTTAATATTTTTTAGGTACGTAACCTAAAAAATAAGCTCCGAAAGATTTGTAGTCAACAAGCTTCGGCGTCGATGTGTCTCTATTTTTTAGGCTTTCCGCACCACTACCTTTTCGGTAGTTTTCCAATGAATTGTTGTTTCAATGATTTTAGATTTATATGAGTTAAAGGAAAAGATTAATCTTTCGGTTTTTTAGCCTATTTTATATGTATGTATTATTTGTCCAAAATGTACCTATCTATATTATGATCGCGACAAGTAATACATGGAAGTGAGCATGATTTATTAACATTTACCTTGTTTTTCTTTTACCGGAACTTGAAGGGAAAAACAACTTCTCAATAAGTCTTTCAGGGAGAAATTGATTCCGTTGATCCCCTCTCGAAACATCATAACTTTGATAATTTCGCCATAACTTATAAACTAACGTACTTAATTTTATGGTTAAGTATTATAATTCAGCCAATATTACTGTCCCATTGCTGGGCACGGGTTTCTTCTCATAATGTGAAGAGTTTCTTAGTCCACCACGCTGGTCTGGTGACTACGAACATCAACGAGATCTTTATGGGACTCTCCCTGATAAGGAAGTTTTCTCACGATGTTTTCCTTTACCTTTACCGTAGTAATGATCCGAAAAGTCAGTGTCCGAATATAGATCTTGCATGGAAGAGACACATTCCACCGTTTGACCAATTACTACTTTTAAATAAGGTATATTTCGGTTAAAAGCGAACGCACCCTTGGCATAGTGGTCGTGCAATCGACTGCTATGATATGTGTCGCGGGTTCGAATTGAAGTATTAGTATGCAGCGTTTGCGGTCTACAGTGGTTCTGAATTTGGGTGATTGAGCAAGAGAATGAACGCACCCACAAATTACTATACAAGAATTACAGCTAATATAGGGCAAATATTAAAAAAAAAAAAACTACAAAAATCCTAGCCGGTTAAACCTCACATAAGTGATCCTGCTTGACTGGCTAAAATAGTACCTACCTACATAGATACATCTTTAACTTTAGGGCAAACCCGGTTCAATTTGTTACCCGGCAAAGCTGCAGCATTTATAAACTCCTGCTAGCAGGTTAAGATTTATGTTGTTTGTATTATGTGCATTATTGGCCTAAATACAAGGCTCCATATATTGAGGGAGAAGTAAACGTCCAGGGTATAAAATATTGCTTATGCAGCCTTATCATAATTCACTGGAGGGGCCATCTTACAATGTTTACAGGCGATGACAATTAATCTTATTGCCAAACACACGCCTTGGTACTGCATACAATCAACACATTGTGTTTACATTTGCGAATTTATTACAATAATGTATTTTGCGTGTGTTAAAAATTCGACAGCATTTAATTTATGTTTGTAGGTTTTTAAAAATGCTTTAATAATAGTTTGGTGATAGCCAATCAACTATATGTATGTTAGCGTACCTACATTAATTTTTAAGCTGATGTGTACTATTGAACACTGACTTTGCCGATGTCCAGAATCGAGCCCAAACCCTAACGCTCAATAGCCGCGCTTGCAACTACTAAATCAATGCGAAGATAAACTCAGTCACTTATATGGTAAATAAGTATGTTGCTTGATAAAAATTTAGTCAATTATTATTTTACTTTTGTCTTACAATATTCTCTACATATCCGTTTATAATATAATAAAATCCTTTCACTCGAACATTTTTATATCTTGCCATTATAAAATACCGTCTAAGTATTATATATTAGGTAAACATCAGAAAGAGACTTAGTAGATCGACCGACAATAAAGGCGTTGAAGGCAACGCGTCGTTTTCATCAGGAAAATTCAGCGTTTATTTTATTTTTATTTTCGCTGACTCAGTTCTTATCGACACCGCACCGTCGTGTGTTGTAAACGTACCTTGATTATAACACAAATAGCTATCGCGGTGTCGCATCACGAACGATGTGCGACGTGTTCGCTCGGAAAGATTGATGGTACGTAATGAAGCGAAACGCCCGGTGTCAAAAGTTCAAAACCGTGTAAAGTGGCGTCAACATCGTTGGACCACAGTCTAATTCTATTTAGTAAACCATTGAGAAAGTTTTGTGCAGGTGGGAGGTAATGGGTAAATGTCCCAAGCTGCCGTTAGCAACTCGGGACATAAGATTCAAGCCAGCGTATTCTGTTTTTAAATGCAGTGACTGCTTTCTTTTGTTATAATTGTATCATGGCTCTGCCATGTCAGTAGGCCGTACCCGTAAACGTAACCGTAATGTTAATATCAGTGAATTTTGAATCTAAAATACTACTATCCTAATAATCCTAATAATTTTAATTATATGCCTGACGCACAGTTTTTATCATTTTAATTACATTTAAAATAAATAAAGTCTTCAATTAAAAAAAAAAACTTTTGGAACGAAAATTTCCAATTCAAAATTCACACACATTAACGACACATTTACGGAAACAGACATCAAAACATTCGTTTTAGGCTTAATGATCATCAAAGTCAAAAAACTATTTGGAATATATTATTTACATTGTGGTTGGTCTGTATGACGTCACGTGACTACTTTTTTAGGTATGCCGCTAGATTTTCCTTACAATGTGTTTTGGCTAATGATCGTAGAGCATTGTAAGCTAATGATTCATTCATTTTGATTCGCTGAAAATTATGTAGAATGGGCTTATTGGTATAATGGATACATAGGTGCTTAAATGTTTATAGGTATGTAGTTGATGGATATTGTGCTGATTTTAGCAAACAAAAATAATCATTATTTTATTAATTGCTCATTGAAAGATGAGTAGTTTTTTTTAATTGAATATTGCGTTTTATTTATTCAATTAAGAAAAGTAAAATATTTTATAATTATATTTATTGTGTCTTTAGGACATTAAGTGGATGTTACGATCCATCTTCACGCCACCAGATTTATGTCAAGGATCGTTTATGATTTATAAATCGTAATTCTCTTGTGAAATTTATTGTTTATATTTCTGATTATCCTCGGCAGCCATATTTGTATTAAGATGACTGCTGATCTCGGATGATTAATCGATTTGCCATCGCAGAGGTCTCTCGAGGATGTACCTCAATCGATTTTAGTATCACTTTATGTCATAACATGTCTTCATTATTTTCTTAATCGACTCTTCATCTTCGAAAATCAATACAAAGTATTATTTATTTTTAGGTTTACATAATGTAACAAATAAAACAATACCTACAATAAACGCTTTATATAACATTAATCACGTGTGTACTTCAATAGTGCCTATATTCAGCAAGTTCCTAATGCCCCATTTTGATGACGTATTTGACCGTTATCTGATGGACAGTACCTTTTTTATTTGTTCGCCATAAACTGACAGCGTGATAATTTGTGGTACTCAGATGAAATCTATTTACGAGACCGCCGGGAACCGTAAACCCTTTCTGAAAATGAGCTGTTACGTTTAAAGCACTTGATTTAAGTGATATTTAACTTCAAACCTAAAAACTGAAATGACCCTTCAAGCAGGAATTATTATATGTATCACTGAGTCAGAACTAACGGTCGATTGGATAGTTAAGTAAAGGCAAGGACAGGTTGACTTCATTGCCATCTATAGCTATGTAGTGTAGATAAATATTAGGGATAAGTCTGGTTTTCTGTTCACAAGCTGATAAAATAAATGTCTTTCTGCTGGGATATTTTCAGTAAACATGGTAAATTAGTAGTTGTAAAACAATATTTCACAGCACGATTGGAGCAGTGGTTCGTGTCGTGGGGTCTATTCCCGCACGAAACAAATATTTGTACAGGTAGTTCTTCCGAGTCTAGGTATTAGGCATGTAAATATTTGTGTTTGTAAACGCACTCACGATACAGGAAACAATAGAGTGGGGCAACGTTTAAAAAAATGTTGAGATTACAGACCACGAATTCGCGGTTGAACAAATTATTTTCACAGATATTACTTGCGATGTCTGTTATGCCTCTTACTTTCTAAAGACGAATCCTGGTAACGCTGGCGCATGTAAAAGTGTAAGAACACCTAGTGTCAATAATGACATGCAAAGGTTAACTTAAAAGGGAGCCGGTTTCAGTTTTATAAAGCACACTCCATTCACTTTCGAAAATCTTTCTTATTTGTGGAGCAACAGTGCCGTGTGAATAGTGTCTGTCATATTCGTTTCTTGCCCTGTTGCCCTCTTGTTGCGTGTTTAATCCGTCCGTCAAACAGTCAAAGTCCATTAAGACGTTATCTATAATATTCGAGCACACCTCTACAATTTAAACGTTACGGTTTTTTTCGGACTGCTCTGTTAGTTATACTTTTTACGCTCCTCGTATAATAGACTGATTGATTGACTTGTTACTTGATTTCTGATAAGCAGGTACAAAACTGTAAACATGGCTTTTTATAGTTTGCTCTGTATACTTTCTTTGTGTACAGTCGGCGATAGAAATAGATTTGCTGTTTGAGATTTTATAATAATTTATTATTCTTTGGTCAAAGAATCAGCATTGCCATACAGCGTGGCAATGCAATGTCTTCTGGGCACAATGCCGGTTGATAGCGATGCGGAGGAGGATTTTGACGCTTAGGTAATATTTTTATATTTTTTACATCTTTAATCTGTTTAGTATTTTCCTTGTTCTATATATTATATATCACAGATTAAATAATAGTTCTTAAGTACATCTGTCGCATGTCAAATGGCCAATGGGCCAAACTGACGACCTAATGGGTTTTTATACAAGGCAGGCGACAGGCGCAGCAGACTTAGATGGAGATGGTGTGATGAACTTGGCTTCTATAATAAAGACTGATATATGAGCTCTAGATAGAGAGAAGTGAAAAGAGAGTAGGGCCTTTGCACTGCAGTGGGACAATGCAGTTTTAAAAAAACAAGTACTTAGGTACTTGTCGATAAAGTTACGATATTCTATAATATAGGTATATAAATTTTCGTTCATAAAAAATATAAACTTTTTTAATGATTAGCTACATTTGACGATGAGTATTGATTATACTATATAAGACGAACAATATAATTTTGTCTGATAAAAATACATGCTTTGTTCAGTTCAATGGTCCAATTTTCTCTTCTACTTAAATGTAACATATTCTCATTATCGATAATCTGTTCTTTCATCTGTAAGTATTAAATGCCCTTTACTAATATCTTTGTTCTTTCTAGAATTTTCTTTTCTCCGATATGATTTCCTTTTTGTATCTAACAGTTCGAAGCGAAGTTAATAATGAGGAGCGTGGCGTCAGGAAATATACTCATAATCTTATTTTGCTGCAACTTTTCTTATTAGAAGTTTGTTTGAAAATCGAGAGTTGCAGTTGGACGGTTCGCAATACTCCGATTTCACCGTCGGATGCTCACTTGCATTGCTGTTTTATTTGTAGCGAGTTGTTTCCCGAGCTGCGACTGGTCCGCTTCCACTTTCAAAGCTTTTGCCTCACCCCGGGTTTGTATCCTTTATTAATACGGAACTGGATCAATTTTACATTTGGCCCCGATTTTACTGCAAAGGTAAAAATATTTACCATACTTCATTTTTGGTTTGTATAAAATAACCATGTAGCTACATTATGGACTACACAAATGTACATAAATAATAAAACTACATCCAACGAACTAGCTGTTGCCCGTGATTTCGTCTGTGTGTATTTATAATCTAATAAGATATTTTCCTGCGGTAAAATGGAGCCTATATTTTAAATTAGACCTCTAGCAATGCATCGGGGAAAACTGCATTCAATTCCATACAGTCGTTTTTGCGTGATGCGTGTACAAACATACAGACATACAGACAAAAATTCTAAAAACTGTTGTTTTTGCTTTTGTTGCTCTAATAAAGACCCCATATTAGTTTTTCTCCCTATTGTTTATAATGTACAGACATCGGCCTGTTATAATTTTATTTTCGTTTAATTTGGGTAAAATAACGTATTTTCTTTCATTCTTTCTTTCTCTTTCTATATGTATAGAACAAACGTTTATTATACGTTGTCTGGGAATTGAATCCGGATCTGCTTGTAGGTAAGGTAACTATGCTGACCACACCACCAACGCCGACGACAGTTTTATTTAAGATTATAGGATTGAAAATGTGTACACAGTTGTTTAACTGCCTGTAACATCTTAACGCTATCATTATGTTCTATTTAATTGTAAACTGAAGTATTAATAGAAAGCACGCAAGTTCTTCATTGCGATATCGAGGGGTATTTTTGATAGCTAGTGGTGCTTTTTGTTTATGTCAGTTTTAAATTATTTACATTAAATAAAATTAAATACATTTTGAGGATTTGAGATTTTGATTTAATTACTGTTTTTGTGAACAGGTTGTCACTACACGCCTATTTTTTAGGGGAGGCCTAATTGGCTTACCAGTTCAACAGATGACAATAATAGGCTGAATACTTAATAATGCCTTTACAAATATCTAATACTAGCGTCCCTCCCAGGCTTCGTATGGGTAGCAGAGCATATACGTTTTCTAAAACGATGGTGTAATTTAATATAATAATATAACTCTCTTGATTTACGCGACGCACGCGAGTAAAGCTCCCAGTCGCAATTATTTTTTCCGACATCTGTCGATCATCAATCGCCGTCATATTTCAACTAATTTACACAAAACCTTAATGAATTGTATATCTAAACCTGCCTCACGAATCACTCCGTCCATTGGTGAGAACCTTATGAAAATCCGTTCAGTAGTTTTTGAGTTTATAGCGTTCAGGCAGACAGACGCGGCGGGGAGACTTTTATAATACGAGTATGTAGTGATTGTCGAGGGAATCAATTTTTCGAAAACTGAAAGTACATATGTATTTCTGGTTTGCATTCATTCATCATCTAAGTAGGTTAGATACCTAGCCAATTACCTATTCATTAAAAAAGCGGAAAGCTTAATGCAAATTAATTTTACTCAGAGACATGAACTTGTTCCGCAATATTATTTAAAACATTGTATGGTAACATATATTTTTATTTGCTCTATGGTCACTGACGCGTACGCATACCTATAGCGTATTAGCATGATATTTACTAGTGCAACTAAAACTGACATTGATGTGTGAACTGATCATTATCTTGGACAGTCTACTTTTACACTCGAATTTTGTACAATGCATTGTACAGTCAAACAAACAGATAGTATACAGGGTCATAACATGGCACATATAAATTAAGCTTTCTCAGAAAACTGGGGATGTGTTTGTATGTCGTTGTTGTTTGATGAAAATAAAAGAGCTTTTTATTTCTGGTTGAATGAATTGCAAAATTATTATAATATACATACTGCATAATTATTATTTTATTAATTTTTATAGTAATCGCATACCTGAAACTTCATAAAATTAATACTTACATTAAAAAAGGTAATTTATTACTTCGTAATTATTGATAATTATTTATTTGTAGCTAGAACGTTAAAGTAATACCGATATTATTTATTTTTTAATGTGAATATGTCATAATGTCATAAACATATAGGATCAGCAGATAGATGATGTTTTTTGAATTCATGTATATTCATTGTCCTAGTATACCTATATCTCTTTCTTGGGCTGTACAATTGCATTCTCTACACAAAATATCAAAACGGTTAACTTTTATTGCTTATTCAAAAGCACGTTTAGCTAGTAAAATATATTTTTTATACTGTACTTTCTATACAACTTATTTATTAAATTGATTCCATAAAACCTATCCAAATTGAAAGAAAACTTTAATCTCGTATCTTGTTGTCGTCCAATCTTTATATATTTATTTTTCACGGTCTGATGGTTTAGAAGTCCTCTTCGTTATTATAACTTTTCCAAGCTTATCGTCACTCGACAAGTTTAAGGGTTGTGTTAAGTGATTGAATATCAGTTTATAAAGGAATTTTAGATTTCATATCAACTTGTTTTTTGGAAGTTTATGATGTTTAAGTCCGTGTAAGTTCACTTGTTAAGAGATACATTATTATAGAGGATAGAAAGATATATACTTTTAGGTTGTATTCTGCAAATACCTACGAGGTTTCAATGACTGTGCAACGGTTTTATGTTCTGTCTCAGTAATTATATCATTAGTCTACTGGTATATTGCTGAGCTTGAAGGTTCGATCCCGGGACGGGCAGTGTTAATGGGTTTTTCTGTATATAAATTCTCAGTAGCAGCACGTAATTTGGAACTGAGCTCCGTTGATGGCAATCGGCTCGCCTCCTATTACATGGGAATAACGGCATCGGCGAAATATGGGTGCACATTATAGTACCTACACCTCTGCCTAACCTTTCGGAGATACAGGCGTGATGCTATGTTATGTTATTTATGCCTCAGTATTTATGTCATTAGTATGAACTAGAAAACTATACCTACCTATATACCATACATAGTCGTTTTTATTATTTAGAGTCATGTTGAATACAATAACTAGGTTTTTATAATAGACACAGACTTATTAGATACTTATCAAGTACATTTTGGCTAGTGTTTGATATTTAACCCACACAAAATTGTACAAATGGGAGCAACCCTGCAGTACCTAAGTTTATTTTTCTTATACGATCAGATAACGAGCGATTTTATTCATGGAAGCGATCAACTGGGACTTTAAGCTCACGAATTTAAAAAAAATACATGTTATTATTACGCTATTACACGCTGATAATAATCTTGCGACCATGTTTTGACCATACACATTACATTAGATAAATTGTGATAATATTCATGGTTTGGAGGGTAATTATGTTTGTTTGACATTCTCAAAAACAAGTTTTTAAAACTGGACTTAAATTGGCACATCCCCGTTTATCTCGTAATTCATAATCAGGTCTTAAAAAAATCGTAACAGAAAATCTAGTTTGTTTGCACGTTATAGTTTTTTAGGAAACATATTTTTTTAAAATTATTGATACAATGTTATGTAATTATGTAATTAAGGCAAGTTTTATGCGATCATAAAAATATATAAACGTTTATTGGTTGTGTAGTAGAATGAAAAGAGACACAAGTTTAGTTAAAAGTGGGTTCGAATATCGTAAGATCAACCCTCTTTAGTTGTTCAGGGAGATTCGGCAATAGTGCCATTAGGCTGAACTAAACACATAACAAATATCTTCAACGGTATTCAGTAACGGGGGGAATGTAAGGATAAGTGATAGCTAGGAGGGGAGTTCATTGAACTCGTCATTATGTCCGCGGGACGCATTTCGTTATCACGGCTAATAAAGTTTCAATGATAGCCTAGAAATCAATCGTATAATGATTTGTACAGTCGACCATATAAACTTGTAAATGTTATTTTTTTATGAGAAGTGATTCTGTGTTTTGCAAACCAAATTATTTTAGTTTCGCTATATCCGTTTCTTACTTGCTTGGTATAGTGTTCGCGAGCGTGGCTGCTGAGTGTGATGTTCTGGGATCGTTCCCCGGTTTAGGCAGTGTTTTGAGATATTTTGTAAGAAAATTCTTAGTAGGAGCAAGGAGTTCAGTGGTTAAGTGAGGTGCTGATCAAGTCCGGTGCGGTTTATGTTAGTCTTTTAATTTAGAAATGGGTTGTTAAGCAAAGATAGAAAAATAAATAAAAGTTGTAGTAGCGAATACGCCGCACTGATTACATTTTGTTTCTGATACAGTAAATTGCTTTTTGTTTTGGTAATAAAACGGTAAAAGAAATGTAAGTACGTGGTGTTATTTTTGCGACGAATAATTTTCGCGTTTACGACTAGATTGTAACTACCTTTGCAATAAGTTGTCAATATGAGTAGCCTGGAGTAATAGGACATTTTGTACACAAAACCAACATACCTATGATTTTGCTTTGTCAGCGACCTTACCTACATAATTTTGATTACTTATTATTATTAAAAACTAAGCGTAATATATATTTTATAATATTATTTTTCTATTGGTACCTATATAATTTCTAAATTCTGAAACTACATATACACAATCTGTTCTAACTTATCAACAGTCTTATCAATATTTAAATTAATAAAATCAGAAACATGGCAAGATGATAAATGAAATGAAATTTGCGTTGGCCGGGAATCGAATCCGGATCAATTGCTTACCACCATAACACCACCAACGCCGATCAGGAAACGCTTCATTTACGTCATCTGATAAGTTTCATATATATTATACTAGCTGCCGCGCGCCGCTTGGCCCGCGTGGTTTACGAACCCGTTCATTTTTCCGGGAGAAAAAGCACCCTATGTGCTATTCCAGACTATAATCTATCTCTGTGCCAAATTTCATCCAGATCCGTTCAACCGTTCTGGCGTGAAAGAGTAACAAAGATCCATCCATCCACACATCCAGCCATCCTCACAAACATTCAGAATTATAATATTAGTAGGAAGTAGGATAGTTGAGCAATGTACAGAGAATGATAGGTAACATATAGGTAACTTTATTTACACATCAATTTCCTTTAATTAACAAGGACTTGGAATATCTGACCGGTTTGCTGATAATATTTTTATTTCCAACAGCCACCAATTAATTACCTTCGGTCGATCTCCGAATTTATTAAAGTAATGAATTTATCAATTCATTTGTATTCATGTCCGAAACGTCCCTACGGCTATATGCTTACTTGCTTAATTTTAATGATGGCTTTCGTATACTTTAACTTTTTATTTAATTTTATTATTAACGATAAAAAAGTGGAATTTATAAACGACATTTAAGTACAATTATGTGCCTTTCATTCGTGGATTGGATTTTAATTACGAATAATTAGGATCTTAAGATTTTAACCTTAAGCGGAAAACGTTACTTAATACGAATGTTAATGAGTGGCTTACCTTTCCACTGTGGCATGAGAAATTTCCTTGCTCAGGTAAAGATGTGCATTCACAAAAAGGATTATTTTTTAGTGATAGTTTGAAGATTTGCCGAACTAGGTTGATAGATGGACTGGATTTCTATACTTAGGCTGTTTCATGATGGTTGCGTAAATATACTATTTAAAGTAACAATACTTTTGACGGCACGGTTGGCGCAGTGGCTAAGCGATTAGCTTTCTGCGCTAGGTGTCGCGGTTTCGATTCAGCATGGAACAAATATTTGTATGATCTACAGTTAGTTGTTAAGGGACTGGTTGTGTGTGTATGCGATATGTATGTTCGCAAAATGTACCCACGATACAGGAAAAATCCCTGTGTGGTGCAACGTTTAAAAAAGAAACCTATACTTAGAGAAAAAAGTATCTAAATTACATGACATAAATTGCATTACAATAAAAGGATGTTCAAAGGGCACGAGTTTTCCTCGAGTTCTATCATGGTGTCATTACCGTTTAGCCAAAAAGGTATGAAAAATACGTGCGCGCGCATTTAAGTGAACTCATACTTATCATAGATGCGCGCACATTATTTTCATACATTTTTGGTTTGTAGTAGTAGACCTCCGCATAATATTAAATGAACATTTTTGTAATATGATGTATATTTATAGTGTACTAGGAGACCCGCGCAACTTCGTCCGCATTAGGAACAACACTACATTACACACTACACTAAAAAACGCTACAAAAAAATGCTCACCATATAAACCTTCCCTGGGCTTTCATAAATATTTCAAAACCAAAATTAGCCAAATCGGTTCAGCCGTTCTCGAGTTTCAGCGAGACTAACGAAAAGCAATTCGTTTATATAAACATATATATATATACATAGATAGATAGATAGATAAGGCAGTCATGTCAAACTCAAAGTCACTGGTGGGCCAAAAACATGGAGATCGTAGACCAGGTGGGCCGCAAAACATAATCTTAAAGTAGACAAACTACTGAAAATCTTAACGAAAAAAGTACTATTATAGGACAAGTATATTTATTAAATTTCCAATTAAAGGACATTTTCAAAAACGGTATTTTACACGGTCCCGGGCAGCACTATCTGGCTGTTTTCAAAATTGATTCGGGACGCAGGAAAATGCTCAGTAAGCCGCATGTTTGACATGGCTGGTATAAGGCAATTATTATTAACCTACCTACATTGTAATTGATATCCATTGATTGGCTCCGGATTACAAATGGATTAAGTACAAACATTTTCCTTCACAATATATTAATCAGATTTCAGTGCGAAGGCAGGAAAACCGTGAACGAGGAAAATATAAACATTCTGTTCCCACGATTCCTCCCACGTGGGACTTTAAACCTCTATTTCAGTCCTTAGAATTTTGGAAAATCTTTTCTTAGCTCATGCCTACACGCTATAGGAAAGGAACTTACCTACCAAATTTCAAGTTTGTAAACTTTACTTTTTCAGATTTTCAGACTCAAACACCTCAATTAGAATAAAACTAGAAATTCATAATACATATACCTACTGAAATTTTAGTTTATGTGCTTACTATCAAATAGTATAAGTATATATATATATACTTATTACAAATCATATGAGACGAGTAAAAACAAGTATTTTATCAAAACACAAGGGAGAAGTAAATAAATTTAATCTCCAATAAAAATAATTCCAATTAATAAATTCATAGTAAGAAATTGCAGTACCGTAGGGGTCCATCCATACAACCCGTAACGCTGTTTGTGGGGAACGATGGAAGGAATTACTGATGTCTATAACTGTACATGGTATAATAAAGAGAGGGATTTTGACAAGTATGACTATACCATAGTATAAGTTTATAGACTGTGACTATACCATAGGCTTTCTCTCTCTTAAATATTAATTACACATTACAATTCTGGGAACAATGCCGGTTGATAGCGATGCGGAGGAGTATTTTGACGCGTAGATAATATTTTTATATTTTTTACATCTTTAATCTGTTTAGTGTTTTAGTAGTTAGTAATAATAAGTAGGTTGTATATATATATTATGGAAATCTATAAAATACAATAAATAACCCCTCATTACACATATGATGTCGTAATTGTTCTGTGTGACCAAATTTTATTTGGTTTCATTCAAATTGAATGAATTTGAAAAGTTCCATTGCTATCGTATAAAATTTGTTAATTTAAACTGACCATATTTTGGTATCATAAACTTGTGGAATATAGTTCTAGAAGCCTACATTTTCTAAGAGGCAAAAATAGTACCTACGCGTGATTTACTATTAGATATTATAAAATTGTAGAAGGCTACTAGGGCAAACGTCTCTCTTCCCGTCTTCAATTTTTCCCGACCTATTACTTTCTGGTTTTAATTTATTTTTGGTAAAAGTAGTACCTACTTACTTAAAGTTCTAACTATTTTATCATTGACATGTGAAATATCTTGTAAAATACAACACAATATCCTATTTCTAACATTTATTATTATTGTTTACTAGCAAGGGGACCGATAAGGATCATAGTAAATCGTCAAACATGTAACATTATTTTCAAATAAGATACGAAACTGCAGACAGATCCATTCATATTTGTAAGAAATGGTTTCAATAAATATTATGAGGCAGGGAAAGACAACAGTGAACGTCGTGGTTACGAACTTTCGAAAGACCTTTTTATAGCTTTAATATTTTTCCATAATTCTATGTGCAAAATAAAAACTACATATATAGGTATAGCCTCTTCATTTATTATGTGCGGATCGAAGTTTGATTATCACTTGAGATATCGTTATCGTTATTTGAGGAAAAAAATATAGGTAAGGGAACCTACACATCTGAGACCTAAGTGGATTAAGGCGTTAACTTTTGTCACTCTGCGAAGAGGCCTCTGCCCAACATTGGGGCAGTAATGAGCAGAATTAATAAAACTCATAGTTTAACTTACACGATACACGATACAGGAATTATTTCTAGTGAGGGTAGGGTTATCAAATGGAAAATTTAAAAATTCGGAGAATAAGCCTGATTTCCATTGAAAAATCCTAAGATTTTGTCGCAATTTGTGAATTTTCTCGAAAACGTCATTTACAACTTCGTGAAAAAAAAAACTCAAATTCTTTTGTGCACTGGGGGCCTAGAGGTCACGCGCTGCCGTGCGATGCGCGAAGTGGGACCGGTGCACACAGATACCACTGAAAAATCTTAAAATCCCGAGTTTTCCAAAATCCTGCCGCAATCCTGAAAATAGCTTAAAAATCCTGAAATCTCAGTACAAATCCTGAGATATGGTAACCCTAAGTAAAGGGCAAATTTTATTAAAAAGAAAAAAAAACGTTTAATCAGTCAGCTTCGATATAAACCTTCCTGACTGGTTAATCTTTCTGTAACAGCACGAGCATTTTCCGTGTGAGAGTTTCTTCCACAACGGAAAAGCAACAAGAAATGCACTATATAGCCCCGTTCTTGTAATATTATGGAAACACGTGTGGGCTGTCGGTAATAAGTAGATATAAGTAATATACGCCTTCAAGTCGTTTTCACTGCACAATGGATAAGACACGCCATTGTATTATCATTCTTATTTCACAATAGTGTCATTATGCTAATATACCATGTTGTTAAACGTCCTCTATGACATAACAAGAGATTTTTCTTTAAGATTATGTCTTGAACGATTGTAGTACCTACTTGTTATTGAATAGGCAGGGGCATCTGTTTCTATGACGTGTACCCATGCAACATGTGTTTGTAAACTGTACCCACGATGCAGTTGGAATCGCAGAGTGGGACAAAGTTTTAATAAATGAATAAAAATATGAACGGATTTTGTAAGCCTTTGCGTTTATTGTACAGGGTGACTTGCAACTAGACGTGTGCTTAGGCGAGATGAGGGGTTTAATTATGTAATAACTTAGGTGAAATTGGGGGTTCCATTAACCAGAAATCTTTGGGCAGCTACTGATAAATAAAAAAAAACCTTATATTTAATACCCGTCCCGATAATCAAACCCAGGAACTCATACTTAGAAGTCATGACGTCTAGTCGTCATACGACAAATGAGGCAGTCTCAGTCAAATCGAATAATGTTGAATCATACAATGAGTTAATTGTCAATATTCTATCCTGTTTCTCGGGTGCAGAAAGAGCATAGGTACTAATCTTTTCAGTAGGGATAACTACACTTTATTTACAGAAGAATCAAGAAATTTATCAGATAAATAAATAAAATACCTACACTAACTAAACCACTCCTATTCAAGAGAATCCAAGACTATACTTCTAAGAAAATCCAAGAATATTTCTGTTCATTTTACTTTATACAAATTTTACTCTATATTATCAGTGTCCTATAACAATAAAGTGTGAAACAATAAAGTATGCGATACCCACACTATCTTCAAAATGTTACTCCGTCGTAAAGAAACGCTGAATTCAGCTGACTTGATATCTCAAATACAAGAGTTTACGTCATAGGGCGCTTTCCCATTAGCCGATACCACTGCCATGATACCAACGATATGGCGGCGCGGGCGGCAGTTGTAAAATATCGGTATTGGCGCGGACATGGGTGGAAGGAGTTAGTAATAAATATATGAGATTTCATATCCGACGCGGTGTTGGGACCGTCTGATCTGAAGATACCGAAGAGACTGTCTGATACGCAAAGGTAACAGCAAAAAGAAAAATTGCGAGCTAAAAACATAGCATACTAGTTAGTGGATCAATCAATTCATTCACGGTCCACTGCTGGATATAGGATTCTCCCCAATCGAGGAGCCGAAAGCAAGGTACAGAAATCACCCTTAGTTAAAAGAAGCGCATAATATAATGTTTCCAAACGTCTCCGAGCTCGTTATCTCGCTGACGATACAAAAACTCGGAAAAATGTATTAAAAACGCGGAGGGCGCGGTCGTCGCCCCTCGCGTGTCGCCCGCCTCGCTTATTTGATAAATAACCGCCTAAACAATAAATCACCGTGCGAGAAGTATTGATATAAGAATTATAGATACGCAGTTCGCTACAAAAACATAAATGTGTCGTCAATATTCCTCATGAGTGGTCCATCATAAGCCTATTAGTGTTCCTACACTTGAGACTTAGGTCAGGTATCTGAGAAATTTAGATGGTTTTAGTAGCAGGACCTACCAGTTTCACCTAGTGATAAATAAATTTGATTCGAACGACTGAATAAGAAGTCGAGGCGACCGCAGAGCCACCATTGACATGAATACTGTTAAGCTAAGTGGAATACAGATTCAATTATCAATTTAGCTCACTAAAAGTATTTGAACACTTTATCGAACGAAATAAGCGCACATATTTGAAATATTCGTGAATTGTTCTTTTAAGATTTCGCTGAATGTGTATCTCGAGTTTTTATATCAATGGCAAGAGGACCAGAGAACTAGTGTATTTTGACCCGTATTAAAATTTATCCCAGTTCGAGTGACCAACTTGGAACGTCGCGACAGGAAACCTAAACGCTAGTTTTTGTCGTGTTTTTATTGCTTTCTGTTTCCTTGTTTGCGTTTTTCAGTCAGCTTATAGTCGCAAGTTGTTGTTCGAAAAGAAAGCGAGCTTAATAAACATTGCGATTTTATACTTATCAATGGTTCAACTTTGATGAGATTTTGTTTTTGAATGATTCGTTTTATTTATCGACGAAAAAAGTTCATTTGATTATTTGTATGAAATGAATGTTGCTGTTTCTGGATTTTAGTTACCTACGAGGAAAAATAGCTAAGAAACCCAACGCATACATTTTAAATTTAAAAATAAATAACAATGTTTATTTAAATACAATGAGTGTCTGTTTAGATATGCGGGACACTGTCGATGTACAATGCACATAGGGCTTTTAATCGGAATACATTATAAGGAATATACATTATGTTTTTACGGGCATTTATTGTGGTTCATTAACACAAAGGGTCGAAGTAAATGGGTACTGGTTGTGCACTTAAAATGTAAATGTAATGTCCTCTAAGCAATCCAATTTTTGGCCGATAGCATTAAAGATGAGAAGATGGAAAATTAGAGAAATTATAGACCCAGAGGCGATAATGAGACGTCAGTTAATAATGTCTTGAGACCATAACAATGTTGGATTTAACAGATCAAAACATTTATCGTCGATATATAAATATTTATTCAACCACAAGACGTTTATATTAAAGATGGCCCTTTTTCTGTATATGTATAAATTATACTTATTATTTTACATTTTCAGTAAAGCAGTGATAGCCTAATTAGCAGTTGAACGCTTGCCTTCCATGCATGGGTCGAAGTTCAAGCTCACCTTGCACTCTGACTTTTCGGAATCAATTTGCGTATTAAAATTAGATTATAACTTGCGTTAACGGTGAAGGAAAACATCGTGAGAAAACATCAAGCCAGGCTCCTCAATCTCAGAAGAGGCCCTTGCCCAGCAATGGGACAGTAATGGGCTGAATTTATTTATTTATTATTAGATTATGTTTTTATTTCATTATTATTTGTTATGAAATATTAATTATCATAGTCAAAGTTTGATGGTGGGAAAAAAAAACTAATGTAGTATATCGGCAGTAATAAAAAAGGATGAAAAAAAAAACAAGCCTTATTTTTCACGGTTTTTGACGACTTTGGGTACTTAGTATTATATTTTGCTGATACCGCAAAGGCAAAGAAATTTCCACAAATATAAACGAAATCCTAGTTACCTAGAAAAATAAATAGCTTTCTGAAGCCCAAGCATCGAACTGCCCTCTTGAGTGACGTAAGCGCTGCTACGATTCGTCTGAAAGCCTATTACACTATTGGAGTACGTGGCTTCAGAGAAAACATTGGATACCAGTCTCTGGGTATATTCCAATTTTAATATTATGTTATTCCATTCTTCACAAATATATTTCACGGTTTGACTTAAATTCATTACTATTATTATACAGAGGAGTGACGACAATAACTTAAAATAGATCAGAACACTTACTAGTCATTCAAAATACTTGTTAATGATTAAATTAGGTGTTACATCAAAATAAAAATAAAATCTAAATTGCAATCATCAATATTGTATTACTTCTAACTAGTTGATAATATCTGAGCCGCACATTTTATTTGGTTGTGTTTTACGCATCGGTCCGTGTAGGTAAATGTTCTAGCGAACTTGCCTAAAGAACATGTACAAATTAATATTTTTTGGTGTAGAAACTAAGATTGCCAACTTTTTTGAGAATAAAAACGTATTAATTTCTTTGAATAGGAAAAGTAAAGTACATATATAGAAGAAAAAAAGCAAAGTTTTTTTTTTTCAAATTTATGTTTTTATTCCCTTAAAAACCGAATGTATTCCCATTCGGTCAGCTATCAGATCAGCTTTTGATAAGTTGTTCAGTAATTACCCATATGAGTGTTTCATTTTACGCATCACAGTAAAAATAAAATATTTTCGCATACTTTATTTTTATGCAAGAGTATAAAGTATGGTTGGCAAGCCTGGTACGAACTACTAAGAACTCCAGAATACGGTTTAAATAAAATTATTGTCGTTATGTCGTCTTCGTTGAATTTGGAATTATTAGGGCGGCCTATACCTACTTAGAAAATATAATATAACCAGTCCACATTTTTTTATATATTGAAACCATCGCGACCTATAATATTCTTTATTTGGCGATACTGTTACGTGTTTTATTTATGTGTTGTTTGGTCTACGGAGTTTTGCGGCTTTGTTATCTAATGAAAATGAATGTGAATGATTGTACTTGCGAATACTTGTGATGAATGCCGCCACTGATAACAAAGGAATTATATATAGTCTCACTAGTTGTTGCCCACAACTTCGTCTGCGTGTATTTTGTTTTCTGAATCTCGACAACAGTGCCACTTACCGGGTCTAACTATAATTAGGCACCATCCAGGTGTCCTCATAATATAAATAAAATCATCAAAATCGATCACACCGCTTAGGAGGAGAAGAATTACAAAGTAGGGATGTTGCGATTTTTTTTGTGATTTAGACATCCGCTTCCGCAACCGCGGACATCCGCGGGTGCGCCACTAAAAATCCGCATCCACTTCCGCATCCGCGAATGTCATAAATTCTGCATCCGCAACAACCCTATTACAAACACACGGACACCGTAATTTTATATACTTATAAAGAAGATTATTCGTATTAGCGTGCACTAGACACTTTTAGTCGTCCGAAAATTTATGGGTATGGACGGATTATGGGCATATATGGGAGTACGCAGATTGTCCCGATTCGATATCCTTAAAAAAACAAAATCGACCAACTGTTAACCGATCGTTCAATCTGTAGTGTGCGCTGTCTTATAATATAGTACACCTATGCCAATAACATAATACCCAATGCCTATAATTTTTCAGTACATGTGGTGGAATACCAACCATAACGATTTATAGCAAAATGAAGTTAGGGATATATCTTACTCATCTCCTACAACCGTGTGGTCCTCGGCAAAGGATTCTAGGTAATTCAAAATTATCTACTGTTTTTTGTGTACCATTACCATTACATCGTCGTAGGGGTCATGATATATTATAATTTGGTCAACTTTAATATGACCCCCAAATTCATTTTACCGTTGATATAAAGACTTCGGTTGCGACCGCGCCTGATCAGACAATTGTAAAAAATTTCACGTGTAGTGAATAGGCAATCAGAGATAAGTTTATCAATAAGTAGTAAAATAGATCCAAGGTATTCTAAGTCACTGAAGTCAAGTCATTATAATGTAAAGAACGTTAGTTTAGGCATTATTTTTATCCACCCTTATTATAGTCGTAAATCAATGTAAAAATTTCTGTTTACTAACAGAAAACGATATTGTTCTGCCATCTATAGTCAAACCTAAAAAGTAAAATGTGTAACACTGCCATCTGTGGAACGTTTCAAGCAACATCAGGTCTACTTATTTTCAGAGGGAACGGAAATTTTTCTCAAGTCACGATGTCGCACTGCACTGAACTTTAGTCTTGAAGGATAGATGGCGCTGGACCGAAAGATATGGGTTAATTTTTTTCTGGTTAGAATCTAACCAACTAAAGAGCTAGTTTATACTAGATACCTAGTATAAACAATCGAAATAATATGTCCAGTCCCTGAACAACGTATAAACTAGCTCTTTAGTTGGTTAGTTCTGCTCCAGGGTGGATGAATGAAAGCTTTAAATAATCAACAAATCGCAAAAAAATGGTTGTTAACTACAATGTTGATTTAAATCTCTGCATTAGTCACTTCAAAGTACATACAGAATATAATGTTTTCGGTATGATTTTTTGGACTTTTATCCACCCTACGTAATATGTACTCATTTCAAAGTACGATACTGGTGGAAAAAAAAACGTACCTCCCAGAAAAATATAATAATATCTAACCTTCGATGTCCTTTTCTCCATACTTATTATAATAATTATGAAGATATTGCCTGTTAACTAACATGATCGAATTGTAAACCTATTTTCACACGAGTGTCGTAAGAGGCGGCCGAGAAATGATTATAATGTGGAAGATGTTTTGCAGCGTCCACTTCCGACCTATACATAACACCTACCTATATTGCTTGCGAAGCGTAGGGATTATGGCAATATCTCATGGGAACGTTTCTCTCAGCGTTTATGAGATTTTCAGTGGTCAGCATTTATACTAGCCATTAGGATATATGTACGTACTTATGGTTTAAAAAATATCTGCTTTATTTTCTACGTAGGAAAAGTAGGGAACATGGGTTATTAGCGGTTCGATAACTATGCGAAAGATACTCCAGTATTAACCATTCTTTAACATTGAAATGCCACGGTTAGTTATAAGGCCGGATATGATTACCGATTATCCGGCTCGGCTCTGAACCAGAGCGTGCGTTTTGCGACATACAGGTACTTGTAACTTATGGTCAGTCAAACGGCCAGAGTTCAAGAACGTCTCGTAAATGATAGATTCGTGTTCGTAAATCTTTATACTTTATGTACAAATGTAGTAATTTTTTGTGGTACATATTCGACATCAAGCCAGGAGGATATCCATTGGACGTCTATTTAAAACCTAGCTTGACAGAAAAGGTTAACAAAGACAAGACTCTTTTTCCTTCGCACGTAGACAAGTCTAGAAAATATTAGCTTTTAGTTCTGTTATTGTAAATCAACAACCTTAACAAAGTAGGTAGAGGTAAGTGCTGTCATATTTTTAGCGCTTAAAGATATTTATAGGTAGGTAAGCATTTAAGATGTTACGATAACACGATTTTCTTAGACACAATTATATTTTCTGAGTCTACGTTGGCGGCTTTCAACGCTTGAGACATTTAATGCGATTTTCGTATATAGATATTATATAATGGTGTGTTTTGTTAGGTTAAACTGTTTGTCTTTTTGGAACATTTTGTTAAGCTAAAAGCTACTAACGTAAAAGAGTTGGCTACATTCGTGTTTTATTTAATTTAGGTATTTACCTATACTGTATGGCTTCCTCAGTTTCCTAAAATACTTTCATAACATAACATAATATAGCATCACGCCTGTATTCCCCGAAGGGTTAGGCACAGGTATACTATTGTACACCCACATTTCGCCGATGCTGTTATCGAGTCCCATGTAATACGGGGCGAGCCTATTGCCATCTACCGGGCACAGCTACAGGAAAACCCGATAACAATTTGCCCTACCCGGGAATCGAACCCAGGACCTCACGCTCAGCAGTCGCGCAACCACTAGACCAATGAGGCAGTATTTACTTTCACAAAACATAAGCAACAAGTAACTTAGTAAATATAATATGCATAGACTATAGTACTGTTTTATCAACTAAATAATAAGCATCCTATTTCTCGGAATTGCTAGAGCTTGCTCCATTTAAAGGCTTTAGAAGCTCTTCTAAGAGACAGGAATATTTTTTGCCGTGGCCAAGTTATCTCAAAGCACAAATTGTGGCAAAATTATTAACAGCTATGTTTATTTGATGGCACAACATCCAGAAAGGACAAAGGAAAATACAGAATTTTAAATTTAGAACTGAGAAAAATACAACTTTGCTTTTGTCACTTGAAATGTAGCGGGACTTTTGCAGCAGGTCAAGTCTCTTGGTAGCGCAGAGCACTGGAACGAATAGTGCCATCATCTGCAATCCTACCACGACTGGTACCAAAGAGGCTGCATTTATCAATTATTGTTCTCCTGTTCCTGAAGACTGCTTTTCTACAAAATTACTAACTGACTTATAAAAATATTATCGCTTTCAACTTCATTAATTTTGACGTCATCGTCACATTTCTACCATGTTTTTCATTCGAATTTCTGTCTGAAGTTCGGTTAAGAATAAAGGAAAGATAAATATTGTTAGAAGTTTTTAAGATCTTATTAGTTACATACACATATATGAAACAAACATTTTTCGCTTGATTCTTCACCACCGGCAAGCATCATTAAGTGGCTTTCCTTGTAACTTAGGTACCTACAATTTGTAGAAGTAAACAGTCAGTTAAGTTGCCGTCCATTTTATTCCACGTCTGATTTAATCTTAGTCAACATTTAGATAGGATAATGATACTTTTTGTAAGAAATAGCTGGTTAAATATTAGTTTTCTTCGTTTAGTTAGAAACTTTTCGTGTTTAACGAAATGGTTTTTTGCAAGATGTCACGTGTTTCCGAGATCAGAATTTAATATTAAAGTCAGGAATAAATTTCAAAAGTGTACTATATGAACCTTCTGCATGTGATCAGATCTTAGAGTGAATACTTGATGTCAGAAGCGTTTGATGTACGTTATCAACAGTAATTTCTAGGAAACCTTGGTAGTACCTTACTCATGCGCTGGATAATTATTTTGAATTACTTTTTATTACGAATTTAACATAGCATCATACATAAACATAGGATCACGCCTGTATTCCCCGAAGGATTGGGCAGAAATGTACCTACTGTTTTAAACCCGCATTTCGCTGATTCCATTATTGAGTCCCGTGTAATAGGGGGCGAGCCTATTACGAATTTAACATACATAAAGTCACGCCTTTTTCCCATGGCGGGAGGCAGAAACTATGGGACGCCACGTGCTACGATTCTTACATAACCCTTTTGCTTCATCTACATTCATGCATCGTTTCATACATGAACGCCGGTTGTGGGTACCTGACCTTTTTGAAGGACATCACTAATAAGGTCCGTATATGTTCTGCTAGGGCGTTCCCTCTTAGCGTATCAACTATCAACCGCGTTATAAATCCCTTTCGTTAACCGCCTTTCATCATTTAACAGTTCAAGCAAATACTGTAACATAACAATGGTACCTATTCGTTTTAAAACTAGTTTCAAGAATGAACCGATTCTTAATGGAATTTTTAATTCAGTAAGTATTCACGGATTGATTAAAACTTATTGGAACGTAGACTAGCGTTTGGAGTATGTACACTGTGAAGAGTTCCAATATCTGAATGCATTCTTTAGCTTGGCAGATTAATTGGATTGTTAATAGCTTCTAAGAGAGGAACTTAAGATGCATTGGCCTTGGATGTTATGGGATGTGTTATGTCAGGCCTGCAACGTTAAAGTAAAAACGTATCTTCTTCTGTATAACGACTAATCCAGATTTGATGCAAGGTATGGAAAAATGTTGTAGGAATATTCTGAAATTCTCAGTAGCAACAGTTTTGGAATTTTATCCGATGCATTTTGCCCTATGGGTCTTGATAACGGCATTGGCGAAATGTGTGATTAAAATATAGAACACCGCTGTCTCATTCCTCGGGGAAAACAAGCGTCCTTGTATGTTATTATATTATGAAGCGAAGTAAATTAATTTTCATATCGTTTCCCACTTGAGGACTGTGGGCTACTTCACTACGTTTTTTGTTTGGTATCAAGCAGTACGTAGTTGGCTCTTGGCTTCAAAGTTGAATTTAATGAAAAGTAGTAGTAGCGCTCCAAGTTTTCGTGCTGCCCTTGCACGTAAACAACTTTGTAATTTTGTTGCCACCGGAACTATTTTGATAGAATATGTGATGCGAAGATGCACTTTACAAAACGATTTCAGTCTTCAATACTTCATCTGAACAGGAATAAAAAAGGTAAGATTTCGTATTTTGTTTGTAAGGTAAAATTATGGTGGCTTATACGTACTACCAGCCTATGGTTGATTAGTTTCGGAAGTGACCATCATAATCAGGAAAAAATATTGTCGGCTCCAACTCCAACCGTCAGTTGGGACAGGTCAACTCAAAACTGCATGGCTTTATTCTCAAAAGGCTATTCCAGACCCCTACATGTTCTCACATAATCTAAAATAAATGTCTGGACTTTAAAAAAGAAACCTTAGAATTTGTTTCGGCGTTTCTTCTCAGAGGCAGTCAGTAGGAAACGCCGGCACCACCTAGATCTAAAAAAGACTTGTGAAAGCTTCCTATACGGAATTATTTACAGAAAATAAATCATTATTTCATTTCATTATAACTTAAGTTCTTAATTTCGTCTTACAATTAATGAGTTGCGTAAGGGAAATTTTTAGTCTATGACTGATGTGAAATTTCTTACTGATAGTGGCATCGTGTAGCTTAGCAATGATGACGCATGCGTCATACTTGTAAACGGGTGCAGTCCATCCATACTGGTCTTGTAAGTCTCATGATAATTTTAATCAAAGAAAATCTTGTTATTTTATTCTTTTAGTATTTTTTGTTTTTCATATTAAATTACATTATTTTCTTCTTACAACCACATTGTATTAAAGTAAAACTAGATTGTAATATCTATTATTAATCTTAAAGAGTTTTCATGGACTTTCTTGCCTACTATTTGAAACCTAAGGCCTAGAGTAGATATTTCATAAGTGCCTGAATTTGTTTTTCATTAAATAAAGATCTAGGCATTTTTCATTACACAATACATGACGCGTTTATTTCCCAAAGGGTGCGGCAGATATCTTGTACTTACACGTACTTAGGTACTTTACTGTACTTAAACATACTTGTATTTTTCATTTCAATGATCCACATTTTGCCACATCCAGCCGGTACATTTAAAGCGCATCTAACTTAATGAGTGAACCAGTTATTGGTGCAGAGAAACTTACGTATTCGTCGAGGTTGGTTCAGTTTGCTTGCACCGTGAGTTTCCTTCCATTTGAGCAAATCTAAAGCTAGCGACGCAATGTTAACACACAGTACAGCACAAAGCTGGAAAGGCGAATTTTACATTTGAGAAATTTTATTTAACCATTGTTTTCAAACATGGATGTCGTAATCATAATTTAAGGATAGGTTTTATATTTGCGAAATATTTTTTCGACACGACCTTTCCAAAACTAGATATTGAAATCCCATGGCAAAGAAGGGTTTATATATTTATTATGAAAGTTAACTTTGTTGGTCAATTGCCTCAAAATCTAAAATGCAAACGTTGCAATAGGTATAAACAGTTTGCCCTTGCTTAATCTTAAAACACTAAGTTAGTAGTACTTAGTTTTGTACTTACAAAAGTTGAAAATTAAGCTTTTCATACTTACTTATCACCTAAAAGAAAATACATAATCATAAAAAAAACAATGTACTTACAATGTAGGTAGGTATAATGATTACCATAATCGCAGTTCCGACTTACACGGAGGATGGAAATCTTCAAACACTATTTACGAATCGTAGGTAAATTTTACAAGGACCTGGAGATATCGCGTGACTGATTCCCTGAGGCTAACATCTGAGACATTCCTGTGAGGTATACCTGTCTACGTGAGGTAAAAATACAAAACAATTTATGGAAAGTTTTGTAGTGCGGTAAAATAGCGCTTAGGTCGTACAGACAGCGAGAAAAGTTGCTTATCATTGTAAACTGATTTTTTATGCTTGAAAATTTAATTACTTGTTTTTATTTATTACTAGCTTTTGCCCGCGGCTTTCGCTCGCGTTAATTTAGAATTTGACAAACAATTCGGGTTGTACTCTGCTTGCGAAAGACACGTGGCGCCATCTATTACCATAAGAACGTTATTGTTGTTTTCCTCGGGAATAGTACTTTTTTTCAGGATGAAAGGTGCCCTACGTCCATTTCTGTACACCTGACAACGTATATGCAAAATTTCAGGATGATCGGTTCAGTGGTTTAAACGTAAAAAGGTAACAAAAAACAAACTTACTTTCGCATTTATAATATAAGTTAAGATTAGAAAATAGCGTAACGTTATCGATTGCCTTGACGACCCCAAAAGCGAACCAAGGATTTCACGCGCAGCAGGTGCGCTTGCAACCATTGCCCCATTGAGGCAGTATACGTGTATATTTTTTTGTTTTTCTTTGAAAAAAAAAATAACGTTGCCTCACTAGAATTTCTTCTGTATCGTAATTACAGTTTAGAAACATACATGTCACATATACACACAACCAGACCCGAAACAACTATCTGTAGATCATACAAATATTTGTTCTGTGCGGGAATCAAACCTGCGACACCTAGCGTAGAAAGCTAAACACTTAACGTCGCGCGTCGTCGTGTGTCTAGTATATTCGTATTTATGTCGAGTGGCCACAGGGGTCAGGAAGAAAATGGACATAGGTTAGGCCTGTAATTTATAGACGACTTAAGGACTTCAGGGTCACAAGACGTATGGTTGCTCAAAGCCCAAAATTTTAGGGACAGCCTAAAATTATTCCTACATTAACTTTAATAAATTCGGTACGAGGGTGTTTTCGATATTTTCAATTTATTATATTGTTATAGAGAAAGCCTGATGTCTTTTTTCCGTATGGTAGGTACCTAATATTCTAAAAAAAATGTTAGGTTTTTTGGAAAGCTTTGGAGTACACGGGTAGAGAGTCCTAGAGAATCATTTCTGCCATCATTGTGCCTTGCGCACCCTGGATGTTCAGTCTCGTTTCCAATCTGGCTGACTGGCTAACCTTTCTGCCATGCTCCATTTCCACCAAATTTCCAACGTGATAGAAGAAACCCTTTAATTATTTTTAGTCACAACTCATAATGTGTTTGAGATAAACCAAAATTAATTGGATTAATTACCGCCTGAAGCACTTATTGAGATTGAACGACAGTGTTGTATAGACTGTCAGTTTAAACATATTGTGTGCACGTGGCCAACATCCCGGGCTTAAATAATTTAATTTCATCATAAAATTGTTTATTCAGTAAGCTGTTTGTTTCAGCAAAATAACGATTCAATTAATTAGATTACTATCAGTGGCAGGTAATGTTATTATTTTCAGAAATCAATATGTTAACCTACCCACAATAAGCAAATACTTATATATATAACTACAATACTTATAGATAGAACTACTGAAGTTATCACTACGTATTATAAAACAAAGTCCCCCGCCGCGTCTGTCTGTCTGTTCGCGGTAAACTCAAAAACTACTGAACGGATTTTCATACCGTTTTCACCAATAAACAGAACGATTCATGAAGAAGGTTTAAGTGTATAATTCGTTAAGGTTTTGTGTAAATTGGTTGAAATATGACGATATTAGTTGAAGATGTCGGAAAAAAACATGCCGACTAGGAGCTTTACTGGCGTGCTCCGAGTAAATAGGTACTCGACGTAACAGGCTGATACGAAACTACGACAGAAAAAAAATGTATATATTCTGCTAGCCGTGCGAAGCTGGGGCGGATCGTTAGTATTAAAATAAATTATATATTTTATAAGTAGGACACCGAAACCCGTAACAGATAAAATACTTGTACTTACTAATTAAATATTGTACATAAAATTTTAATTTAAAATATTTAAGCAAAAACTCTATTGATTGCTCTAATTAAATTACACCAACCTATACGCGACACAAACATGTCAAAGTCAAAGTCAAGTCAAATATTTTTATTTCAAGTAGGCCTTTACAGGCTTTTTCAAGGTGCACGGTTCCAATGTGGGGGTAGGTCTTATGGATTAGAGACCGGCAAGAAACTTCATGGATACTGTTCTAAATGTATTTGTAATGTTATTTAAAATCAAGCTGAAATCAATTACTTAATTCATTATTCCAACGCCAGAACACGGAATAAATGAGTAACCCGATCCGAAGTGAGCAATAGTGGACACTGGACAGTTCAGTAAATAAACATTCCTTCAGTCATTTCAAGTAAACAAGGCCGTGGGTAAATTAATTAAAAAAGCAAGTTGGAATCAAATTATTTATTATTATAACGTCAAAATACGGCATCAATTAGCAAACACGAGCCGTGGTATGTAATGATGGACAGTTCAGTAAATAGACATTCAGATATGCTGCATCACGGCGCTATTACATTTGAGGAGCGAGTTAATCGAGGGATGATCATCCATCACTTGCGACTAGTCATTGGGGCAGACGATTACACAACTGATCTACGATAGCGAACCAAATTATTTAATGACAGATGTTTTTTCAGAATTTCTATTGGATGTGAATCTATGAGACTATAACATGTTCTAGAGTCCTCCAGAACATATTATACTCTCATAGATTTTGTCGTTCAAATGCTTTAATTTTAGTTATTTTCTAAATCTAGTTAGTAATGATTAGGATATGTAGTTGACTAGAATGTAGCTAAGTGATTTAATTTTATGGAGGTACTGCCAAAGGTGTCTCGGATGTTTTGAAATTTTAACAGTGCTAATAAAAGTTTTTCTATATATTAGTGAAGCAATGTTCACTATTTAGTTATACAGGTCTAGTTTTTCTCAGTGGGTATTTTATATAAAGAGCAAATCACCACCGCACTTTTTGAAAACACATTTAATTATTTAATTTAAAAATATGAACAAACCACACTATTCAAAATTCATAGGTTACCTAATTTTGTAAATAAAGCGGATAACATAATATTATATTCCACGTCACCATATTTGATGATATTTTCAGGACGCGACAAAAACATTCTGGGTATTCCAAGCTTTTATAAAACTCCGTGTTAGCAGGAAATTCAAGTATATTTTCTGAAGAATAAGTTCAGTGGGTATAATAAGGAAATGAATGAAAACAGAAGAAATAACAACAAACTCTGGGAAACATAACATAACAAAAAAAAACATTATTCGTAATTCGAACGAAAGTGAAGAAGAACGAAAATTCTGCCGGAATTAAGACCGTCTTTGTACATAAAGCACTAAATAAGTAAACAGTTGCCAGTGATAGCTAAGCGGTTGAATGATTGCCTTCCATTCAGGAGCGTCTGCATTCAAACCCGGGCCCTACTTCTGTCTTTTCGGAATCATGTTCGGATTTGAATTTGATTACCTATAATTTGTGTTAGCGGCGAAGGAAAACATAGTGAGGAATTTGCACACTTGAGAGGGCTCCATAAAGTTTTTGATGGCGTGCGTCCACCAACCCGCATCAGGCCAGCGCAGGACTAAGGCCTTACCTATCATTTCTCATTCTGAGAAGAGGCTCTTGCCCAGCAGTGGGACTGTAATGGGCCGAACAGTTGCAATTATTTCACTCGTAAAAACGTAGGGGTTTCATATGAGGCGCATCAAATTGGTTTGAATCAATCAATTGATTTTTTGTAATATTATGAAATGTTCATCCGAAAAAGGTTGGATATAATTAAAACTCGTAAAGTGCTAAGCCTAGACTAAAGTAACATTATTTTGGGTAATGAGGAAAAGTGCGTACAATCTTAGAACAGTTACGACCTTTTTTTATGAAAATGTGTACATAGGTTCATGTTATTGTCCGATAATGAAATTACAAAAAAGGAAACCCGGGAAAAACCGTATTTCTTTTTAGAATAATAGATTTCGTAAATTTATTTTGTGTAGATGAATAGTTAATTTATGTAAGGGGCTCGTAGCAACATAGCTACCGCGCATATCGATCGATCTGCGAGGTTAATCAGCACTTGACACGGTCAGTCCTTGGATGGATGACCATTTTTCACATATCAAGACTCCTCGGTCCGGCAGCTTAATTACGTAAAAAAGCGACAGCATTGCGATGGCCACGCGACAGAAATTACTGTCAGCTAATACATTATATGACATAAAAATGACGTTTGACAGAAGCTATCGCGCGATCTACGTCTGTAGCTACATCGGTAATTAGATACGAAGTCCTATGACAGTCGTTACGGGTGTGTCAGTAGCCCAAAAAGTCTGACAACCAGTCTAACCTTAGGGCTTAGAGTATCAGTGTCTCCCAGTAATTGGCGGAGTTCAGAAGGCAGTCGCTCCGTGTAAAATACTGATATTCAGCCGCAACCGGTTAGATTGGAAACCGACCCCAATGTAGTTGGGAAAAGGCTAGGCAGATGATGATGAATGATTAACTTATGTAGTGCAGATATCATCTATTTAATGATTTTGCGAGATAAACGGCCACTGAGCGTGAAGTCCTGGGTTTGATTGCCTGATGGGGCAGTGTTGTGTGTATCATTTTACTGTTAGGAAGTTTTAAGTAGCAATCCAGAGTTTGGAATTGCCCGGTAGATGGCAATAAGTTCGCTCCCTATTGGATTTCATAACGGCATCAGGGAAATGTGAGTCTAATATACCTCTGTCTAATTCTCTTGGGAATTCAAGCATCATTATATGTTAAGATGACACAATATTATATAATTGTCTTGCACAGTCATTAGTCTTTGTCCTTTGAAACAAGGTTTGTTTATATACTTTGATATGTCTACGCTTGTTCCAAATTCAAAGAAAGCCTTTCTCAATTACGCTAATAAAATTTCGCACACGTCTCTACCTAACGCCTTGTCTTAGACTAGAAAGGTATTGTGAATTTGTAATGAAGGCAATTGTCACGAATCTGTGTACATGTGTTGTTGACTGCAAATAGTCTACGAAACAAAATAACATACATATTTGATTCTAAAAAGGCTTTCTAGTTGACAATATGGAGAATAACACGAAACAAGGTATGATTTTCCTCTTAGGTTGTGTGTCTGGGGAGTCAGAACGCGTTGGTTAATGTCGGACTTTCGTATATGGTATGCTAGACGTAGCATACGTTGTACGATAGGTAGTATCACTACAGTTATATTCATTAGTAATTTATTTATTGACAATAATAAATCCAACCCATTGCTGTCCCACTGCTGGGCAAGGGTCTCTTCTCAGAACGAGAAGGGTTAGGCCTTAGTCCACCACGCTGGCCCGGTGCGGGTTAGCGGACTACACACACCGTCAAGAACTTTATGGAGTCTCAGGTGTGCAGGTTTCCTCACGATGTCTTCCTTCACCGTAAACGCAAGTGATAATCAAATTCTGATCCGCACATGATTCCGAAAAGTCAGAGGTGCGGGCCGGGTTTGAACTCAGACGCTCCTGCATGGAAGGCAAGCGTTCAACCGCAAGGCTATCACTGCTCACTGCAGATTGACATTAAACATTAAAATAATCAAAGATACGTAATAAAAAAAACCGACTCCAAAAAACTCAAAAACAAAACCAATAACTAAAAAGCAAAAAATAAATCTTTTATTATACAATATAGTAGTTGAAGAATATTGAAATCGGTGCCAAGTAAAACATAAAAGTAATATACCTTGCTGCTATAATAGCGACATTGAAACAACGAGTTCACGTAGAAATTGTCGAGTGCGGAGCGAATTATGCGTCGGACACGACAAATGCACTTCGCCAATCGTGTCGGTTTATCATTGCATGTTTTACTTGGCACCGACTTCAATATTCTTCAACTACTATATTGTATAATAAAAGATTTATTTTTTGCTTTTTAGTTATTGGTTTTGTTTTTGAGTTTTTTGGAGTCGGTTTTTATTTTTTGTTAAAAAATTTAATTATTTTACAATTTTGAGTGATGGGTAGACCTAGTAAAGACGATTCTCTTGAAAAACTTTACAAAGGTCAAATGTATGTTGCCCCAAGTCGAGTGAAAACCTTAGACGGTATTGCACTATGTGATTTTAAAATCAAATAAATTACTTAGCCGACCATCGAATCTGCAATATTACCCATGTCGGCTTAAAGTGCGCATCAATACGAACAAAATAAGCCCAAACACTATGTAGCTGTTATCAACCATTAAGGAGTTCCCTAAACTGTACTGCACCTGCATCACGGACCTTGCAGTGGCAGTCATTACCCATCTCGGTGTCTTGATTGAAGATCTTGTCAACACGAATAAAATAAGCCCAAACACGAGGTAGTTAAGATGTACCGTTGAGGAGTTCCCTCGATCCTCTGTCGTCTCCATCATCAGATCTGCTCTAAACCTCCATAGTATTGTAGTCTCATCAGATATACACACAAATATCAAGTTTTTACCCCATGCTCGCCTACAATTTTCAAGAGATGCCCTCGATTTCTCAGGGTTTCCACCATCAGGTCCTGACCTGATGACAATGGGACCAAATGACAAGCATACCCTTTCAAATAAAAAAAGAATTTTTGAAATCGGTCCAGGCGTCTTCGAGAAATCGAGTAACAAACATAAAAAAAAAAAAAAAAAAAAAAAAAAAAAAAAAAAAATACAGCCGAATTGATAACCTCCTCCTTTTTTTTGAAGTCGGTTGAAAAAGGAATTACGAACGACAAATATGTATACTCTGTGGTTAAAAATTTCACAAATTATAGAGGTGCAGTTGTATATAATTTTATGTATTTGTTTAAAACACGTGAGAGTAATAATATTTAAGTAATTTTGTAGTTTTAGATCGACAATAGCAGTTAGAAGACATTTACCTATCACTAAAATCCAAAACAAATTGCCACAAACATTATCTAGTCTTGTAGGTAAAATATAAGTGAACACGTGTTATAGAAATTTACAAAATTGAGTTTACAAATTTACAAATGAACATTGGTTTGCGATCGTTTATAAAGAATTACAGAAAAACCTTTATACGTATATTTTCATAAGTTGGTAGGTACTAGTAAGTGTTCATTGCGGTACATTGGGTTCCGCCGCTAAAACGATCAATCATTAGGGATAATGCGATAATCACTATGTTTGGCACCGAGATAAAAGATTGCAGTTTGATATATACTTTGTAATTAGCACACGTAAGGCTATTCACCTACTTAACTTTATATTAATTGACATATGGCAATTAAAATTATGTATCTTTTATAATGATATGCTGAATTACCATCAGAGTAATAGTTTCCATACAGGGTTTTTCTGTATGGAAATTCTCAGTAGCAGCCAGAGTCTGGAACTGTGCCTCGCGATGGCAATAGGCTCACCCCCTATTACATGGGATTCAATAACAGCATCGGCAAAATGTGGCGGTACAATACTACACCTCTGCCTAACCTTTCGGGGAATATAGGCGTGATGCTATATTATGTTATGTTTAATATTTATTTATTTCAAATCATATTTGCGCATCTTATAAAGCCCTGCCTCCAAAACTAGGTTAACACTGTATTTCAAGAGGCAGAATTTCTAACAAGTCTTTAAAAATAGTATAGAGTACTGCCTGACTAGAGGCTCATACGTGTCCCTGCAGCACTAAAAAGATTTCCCTAGAACAAACAGTTTCGACCTAAAAATAAAAAAGTGTAGAGAGTGTATTTGTTCTTTTTAATAGAATATCGACGTTCTGCAGAGCTGGGGCCGACTACATTAGAAATAGGCAAACTGCCGTGAAAGGGGTGTGAAAAAAAGAGGAATAGAATAATTGAAAGTTGAGATAGAGCTGTGGGTTACTGGAAAATGCAACGTGAATGAGAATATAAGGAGAGAAAAGAGTTACGAAAATTGGAGAGAAATATATACATTGGTAAAGTAATATTACTATTAATAATATACGTTTTATATAATGCCTACATTATACATTTCTTTTGTCTCTTTTGCGGCAAAGCGTATTTCAGAGCTCTCTCTCTCTCTCTCTCAACTCTTAGACTTGGTAGATCAATGGTCACTGTTCTCTATATTCTGGCTTCGTTTCGACTTTTATGTATTTACCAAGCTGAAATAGCCGTAATTTTTCGTCATAACATTTTTTAATTTCATTAGAAAATATTTATTAGCGTATATCATACTCATTTATTAATTTATTTAATTTCTTCATAATTATAATTACTGATAAGTAGTTTCTCAAATTGGCCCTGAAAGTCTAATGAAACTTAATTTTAACAGTAACGGCTGTTTAAATTGATACTCAATTTGGCTAGGTATCGCTTGTATAGATATTTAAATATCTACATATTATTGAACTAATTAAAATAATTACTTTATAAGCATTGTTCTGGGACCAATTAAGGAATAATTTTACAAAGCCTTATGCCCCAGTTTTATGTTATCATTATTTTATTAAACGTAATGTTCTTGCAAAATATTATCGTGTTTATGAAATAACTTTCAACCTCCACTCGCGCACTGACCTAATTTTTAGACGTAATTTTGTGAAAGTGATTAAAATTAATTTCAAAGTATCTTCATGTTTGAAATAAAGTTGTAGTTTAACAATATAAGGTTTATTTTAAGTTTAGGGTTAGAAACTAATTTAAGTTTAGCCAAAACAATCATCGGTTTCATTGATTTTAACGAATTGATGTAAACGAATTTAACCTATTACTTCTCAACCATCGAAAACATTAGATTTTTTGTTCAAATCTTTAAATGAAGGTCTTAATACATTAAGAAAACCTAATAAACTTAAAGAAATCAAAATTTCGTACCGTAAAATGGGGCTATTTGGGAAACGCGGGGCAATTTGGGATTAACATTTGTTTTTAGAAATTTTGACATATTTTCTAAACTAAATCAAAATTTCCTTTGTCATTGAAAGCATCCTACACTACCGCTGTTTAAAAGCATTTACTACTCCATGAGAAGCACACATAATGATCCCTTTACTAAATTTCAATTAGCCCCGCGCTTCCGAAATACCCCATTTTACGGTATGAGAATACGAAGTATAGACGTGTTCCCAGTGTCATATTTATAGTACGGCTCATTTTGAAGATATATACATAATTTGTTGTCAAAATCTATTTTATGTTTACTAATTATATATTTGAAAAAGGCCTTAGAATTGTTTTTATGTACTATGAAGTAAGTAGTTTATTTTCACACGATAAGTACATAAAATAGAGAATAATGCTCATCTTAACGTAAAAAAGTGATCAAGTTTAAAAAAAAGGACATATGTTTCACTGCCAAATAGAAAATATTTTAATAGAAAAATAGTTTATAAATACAAATTTTATTAGAAACAATAGTTTTTTTTTATTAAGCTGTGGAAATAAAAATCTAATATAGTGTCCTAAAAATATGATAGTGGAAAGGAATGGGTTAGTTAGCAATGTAGTTTATTTATTTAATCTTAAAGCAAAATAATGTGATAAAAAATGTGATGATGATGTAATATTTATTCGTGCATATCAATACTAATTAATAAGTACCTAGGTAGACCAAAATATTTTCTTCAACACATCTATTTCCAAGAATAAAGTGATGACTTTAAATCAAAGAACGCCAATGGCGGGTTATAAATCCATCGATGTCATCAAAATGGATAAATTAATTATTCTTATTGATTTTATTAATTAAGTATTACGCCAGTAATATTTGAGACGCTGGTCGAAAACGCAAAATATAAGCATAAGCCATTTTTCATGAAGCATAAAAAAGGAAGAAAACTTTATTGGCGTTATGTCATCGCTTTTGAAATTGAAAGGCTAGTTATTTCGTTAAAAAGATTTTATTATACCTTTAGTAATACTTTCATAAATATGTGTGCGAACAATAAAATACGTATTTTTAACCATCCTAAAACACTTAATTTTATAGCACATTCCTTAAATAATGTTACCATATTACTTTTACGTTTGTTCTATGACGTAAATTAATAAACATTTAGAATTTAATTTGTTTATATATTCCCAACTAGCATTAACCAGACTTACACCTATATTTTTGCAAACTATAAAATTGGTTTTCTCTTGCTTAACGCACGCCCATTCTACGAAGTTCATTACATTTAAAAATATTGACAAGATCACGAAACATGTAAACATGATAACGGGTTTACCCGATTCGATTGGATCTCAATTAAAAACAGCATACCGTGGCTTCAGTAGGTTACGGTATTTTTATTTGGCATAAACTAATATATATTCTGTGATCGCGGTATCACTAGGGATTTCTCTTTCTGATATCCTCGTTTCTTTACGACATCTTTTTATATAAAATTGCGATGTGCGTGTTTTCGTAATTCTTCTCCTTTTGAACGGCTTGATCGATGATATTTTTGATGATTTTTTATGTAATTATAGTTATAGTTGGACCCGGTAGATAGCGTTGTTGTCGAGATCCAGAAAATAAAACTCACGCAGACCAAGTGGGCTAGTTAATTATAAATTTTAAAGTTATAGGATATATTTTGTTAATTTGTAGTATGCGTATATTGTGTATGTTCATAAATCTGCAGTCGGTCACTGGCTTCCGAAAAACAATAGATATTTTATTGTGCGTACTTTGCGTCACTTGACTGCAAAAAACGTATACCATCCTCTTGACATAATTCTTAATTGCCTTTAACGTCACCCACGGGAAGGTCGTTTCGGTGACCGATTATTTGCCGGGAACCACAACGGCAGTCGTAAAATGTAATTAGGATGTACAATATATATGTATAAGTATCTTAAAATGTCATAAAAATGTATGGTCTGTACGTTTGATATTGACAGCACGGTTGGCGAAGTGGTTGTGCGATCGACTGTTACGCTACGTGTCGCGGGTTCGAATCTCGCACGGAACAAATATTTGTACTTATGACTTATAGATAGTTGTTTTGGGTTTTGGCATTTGTGTTTGTGAACAGTGTGAAACATTGTTCTCTAACCTCAATCATAGCACTCATAACCCTTTCCATGTGTCCCCACATATGGTTCACAGTGATTGTTTAACTTATTATGTCTGCTACGCGGACAATGTTTTCAAATACGGGAAATGACAGATTGTGACACAAAAGGCTATCACGGAACGGCAGCCTAATTACGTAAAAAAGCGATAGCAACGCGACAGCCACGCGACTCACTGTCACTCACTGTGACTCACTGTCAGCCAATACATTATATGACACAAAAATGACGTTTGACAGAAAATATTGCGCGATCTACGCCTGTCGTTACATCGATAATAAGGCTGCGGAAAAAGGGGCTCTGCCACAGACTGCTTGTCATACAAATAAGGAAATTGTCGTCATTCACACTGGAGGCTAAGACCTTCAGCTTGATTTAATGACTCGAGGATACAGGAGAAAAGTTTGGCAGGACACTGGGTCACACAAACAAATTTCAATGTTTATCCAAAACAGGCCGTAAACTTTGACGGCTGAAAATGGACCTCGTTACATATCGTGTAAGGTCCTATCGTGCGAAAATCACTTCGATGGGAAAAACTACTATCAAGGAGTAAGCTTTTCCTATCCCGTTTACACAACTCTTTGGCTGTCTTTTACGACACGAACTTAAGATAAGAAAGCTAATATCCTGTCATCAACCAAGCTCCTGAATGAGATTGTTTCAAAGAAAATTTTGAAAATCGAACCAAGATTTTTAAATGTTTACTGTGCTTAAATTGATAATCGTTGTACGGAGTGCTAATCTGAGATAAAAGTATCAATTTAACACTTGAACTATAGCGACCTCGCCAAGCCGCAGTGCCAAAATATATCTTCTATGACCATCGATGTCTGTGTGTGACATTGATCACTTTCAATCCTTAGTGAACAATACATCATTTTTGCACTTGACTCTTAACACAATTAACAAAGAAAAATTATGACACTGACAGAGTTGACTGACATAGATCCTTATAATAATAACAGCTTATCAACAAAGTCAAAAGTTTCCATTCGGAACTCATCGATCATCGCAATGTTGCAAAGTCATTTTAAACTTTGCCATTCGGGCTTTATTTAGACAAAGTTTTGTTATGGCCACAATAAATCAACAGAAATGTACAATGACGTGAATAATATTCAATAATTTGTTGAGAGGCTACCAACGGTTTGTAATGTCGGGCTATATAAAACCTTGCCACTAAATAGGCTGCGGCATGTAATAATAAAATATGTTCCTAAATACGAGTACCTACTTGTCCTCGTTTCTTTTCACAGAACACTAAAGTATTATATACATATATATTAAGAATATTTTATTTTTATGGAATTAATGAGTACTTCTCAGCGAGGAAATGCTTCATAATTTTTTTCCCGAAGGTATCGCAAAAGATGCGTAGCTGTAACCTCCTGGGAGCTAAGAAAACATATTGCAATCACCGATAAGTACTCTCATACGATCTGAAATTTAGCCCGTTGCTGTCCCACAGCTGGGCAAGGGCTTCTTATGATGAGAAGAGTCGGCCTTAGTCCATCACGCTGGTTCGGTGTGGGTTGGCTGATTGCGCGAATGAGAACTTTATGGAGTCTTCTCAGGTGAAAAGGTTTCCTCATGATGTTTTCCTTCACCCTACTTATGTAAGCCCTAATCGTGGCTATCGGTTTAATAAGAATTTGCGATCATCACCATCTACTTAGCCTTTTCCCAACTACATTGGGGTCGGCTTTCAATCTAGCCGGTTGCGGCTGAATATCAGTATTTTACACGGAGCGACTGCCTTCTGACCTCCGCCACTCAATTACTTTGAGACACTGATACTCTAAGTTTAGACTGGTTGTCAGACTTTTTGGGCTACTAACACCCGTAACGACTGTCATAGGTCTTCGTATAACACCCGGGACCAACTGTTTAACGTGCTTTCCGAGGCACGATTATTTACGATATGTCCGATAATTGCCATCGTTTACGTCATCATAATACATCTTTCCAGTATCAAAAATGCCGAAACTACTATTTTATGGACACCGAGTAATCTATTTGGGTCTAGGCTATTGATTCATTGTCATAATACTTGTTATATAATAAAACAATATTGTGATATCGCGGTAGATGGCACAATGAAATATTTCCATTACAATTTTAATTGGATCAATTTTCGGAAACCAATATCATCTAAAAATAACTAGCTTTGTCACCGGAGCTTACAAATATTTGTATGTAGGTAATATTGTTAGTTTTAGGTAATACACGAATGTAAACGATGCACACAAAAGATGGAAAATGTATGTACATATGTCCAGCACTAGAAGATCATTAAGTTCTTCACTGTCTCTAAAGTAAAATATACAGTGAGGGGCGGTTTCCAAAGCATCCTTTTCTTTTGTTTCAATTAACGAAAAATTAATTAGCATAAAACATAAAAAATACGACGAGATACCGGAAATTAAACTGATTTTCTGGAAAAGGTTTGACCTTCATTCAATGTTGAATTCTTTTGGTTAACCTTGAACTATTTAAATTCCTTTTGAACACTTGATACATTGACGAGTTACGAGATACTAGTAGTCTCATGGAACGATGCGATCGGATAAACATACATGCTGTGACATTATTGTTTTGAAGGTCCTTTATTTCTGCCGGGAAACGTTGAATAATTTAGTAGGCCATCGATAGCCGCAATTAATGTTTCTGGGTCGCTTCTCGTCTGCATTCGACAATTCCCTTTGACCTTTGCCAGCGTGAGTCATCTCACATACGCACAGTTAACCGATCAATGCTTTTATGACACATAACCTACATTAATTCATTAATATTCGTTTTAGTTTGAAGTAATTTCACGTTCCTAAAAGCTACGCGAGATAAATCGATTAGGCCTGGGTTACTAGTAAGAAAGCATACTGGAAAATGTGTGTTGCTTGCATGAATGCCAGGAGATCACAAGACGTTAAATTGTTTTCGGAACAGCGCCAGCTCTGTAAAACTCGGCTTTTGTTGTCCCTGTCATATGTCTGACCTATTTCATCATGTTTACATGACATGCCACGAAATGATTTTCCAAGCAAGATATTTTTTTAATAGACACTTCATATTGACAGTGTTGATTTACGATTAGCATATCCAATTTTTTGGTCAGCTCTTTTAGAACTGTAATTAGTTTACAAATCTATGTGATTTAACTTATCTTCGTCATTTCATCAATATTCTATTAACATAACTTCGATATGAATAGTTGCGAAATCTAAATTCAAAGTGCGAATTATCTTAGAATAAACTTAATTTTAGTGCAGTTCTACCTCTTTTCCTTGCCAATTCTATTTAGTGTAGATACAATAAAGACGTCAGCATTAAATACGCGTGTAAACCTAATTTACAAATCGTATCTAGTATTTAGTGCTTACAGTAACCGTGTAAACAAATAATTTAATAGGTAGTAAGAATTTAATCGAGTGCAGTTTTTATGATACATACACAAATATTGTACTTATTACCTACGTGAAATAAGATTTAATTTCTATATTTTCGCGTCCATTTTCTTAGAGCGCTTTCTTCCTCGACGGAATCGGCACAAAGAGCGATGGCATTACTCAAAGTCACGAGTTCACCCAGTAAGTGATATCTATACTAAATCCCTCTATCTAACACTAACGATGCTGGTCTAATGGCTCGTGTACACAGTGGCCGGTGTTGGTCACTCTTTTATGTGCCTACATTGACAGTATTATAACTTTATTGATGTACATATGTATGATAAACATCAAGCATGTAAACGATGGTATATAAATGGTAAATTAATGGGTAATAAGATATGTAAACAACTGACAACGTAAAAATAAAACAATCAATAGGACTAACATCTGAAATTAATTTGGACAGTCAGAAGAGAAAGCTTTTGACAGATAGCTTGTTGTGCATTGAAGTTTAACCGGTATTCAGCCTCCATACCACTATTGTTTACTAAAAATTCTTCCGACAACAGTACAAGTGATACCCATGTGCTCGAGCCAATACGTCAGAAGAGACAGAACAATAGGTAAATCACTAAGTTTTACGTTAATAACGGTTAAGACTCTTTAAATAGGCTCCACCCTTTTGGACGAGTTTTAGGTACCTACATCATTTCGTTCTCTACCTACGATAGTACAGCTTCATCAGAACATCATCACAAATTCCTTACAAGAGTTGCGCTGATTGGTATTTTATCCCCAGATCAGAATTAATCTTCCTGAAAATCCATATCCGATCAAATGTGATTTCAGGATAAATTGAAGTCTTTCTTAGGCCAAACTAGTCGACTGACAAATCGCGTTAGTATTCTTAGCTGAACTTAGTCTGATCTCATTTATCGTCTTATGGAAAAATGTATTCCAAAAAAAAGTTAGAATTCGTTTTTTAAATATTTTTGACACGCTTAAAGAATAAATCAAATCGTTGCAAGGCCCAACGCAGACACGATACTTTTAGCATCTGCGACCAGTTGCTGGTCAAACTAAGCCATTTTTTGTCTTCTCTTCCGCCGTCTAGTCGCGTAAGCGATACTGGGACTAGGGTGACCGCCTATCTTTGCATAGCACGTGCGTACAATTTTATCTTGGGCGTAGACTACGGTTTACTTGTGAGCAGTTGCAAAAATGTAAAATGATGCTACGCGAAAACTCTGCAAGCCGATGGAAAACATATTAGTATTATTCGCAGGAAGGAATAAAATAGCGGTTAATAGAACAATTCCAGTCAAGCGATTATTGGCAAGTACTTTTTGGCACGAAGTTCGAGGTAAATGGCCTATTGTACGTGATAGAATCTAACTAAATACGAATTTGTAGAGGACGCCTCAATCTTTTGGCAACAGTTCGTTAATAGTCTATGTGCGAATTGTAATGGTCGTGCGGTACTTACCAAGAAGTTTAAATCTGGTGAATATGAATTATGGAGCGTTAGTGCTTAGTGAGTGATGATTTGTTACATTATAAATAGTATAAGTCTAATAAGTAATTAATGGTATAAGATTGCTTTAACGGTCTAGTGGTTAGAAGCGCGACTGCTTAGCGTGAGGTCTTGGGTTCGTTTCACGAAAGATGGTAGATCTGGTTCTGGAAGATAATCTGATCCTTTTGATATTAATATAGAAATGGACATGAACAATCCTACACCTAAAATCTAAAATCTTACCACAAACATAATCTTAAAAATGTAAAAAAAAAAACCTCCTGTACACTACGCATCATAATATAGGAATATTATGACGCGTAGTGTACAGGATGTTTTCATTTTATTTGATTTGATTTTGATTGATGTGCCCATAAGACTGGCCAAAAGAATAGACAAAAAGCCTACACACATAGGATGTGTTTAGGCTTTTTTATTCGAACTTCCGAACTAAGTAATATAACTTTAAACATCTTGTGTTTTTCTATTTCAGGGAAAACAGGCGTGATGATGAGAATATAGCGGGACACCGGGTGTATACGTTGAGTCAACCATTTGGCGCAATAGATACGCAAAGAACTCGAATCACGTTCTTAATATCGGAAACAAGTATTGCGTTGATATTGGGACGTTGATTTATTTGTTCAGCCAAAATATTATGGTTAATGTTGCTATACTAGTGGCACTTTATGATGACCTGTGATAGCTTACACACATTCATGAATTCCGTAAATATTTACAACAAAAGTGTGATGAAACAAATACCTTACTTCATTGTTGTGGGTGCAAATTACTTGTAAGCTGTCACCGGCCTCATAGAGTTCTGATAGTATGGTACTCATGAATAGGTGCTGACGTCAGTTTGAGTGACTTAATTACAGTCCAATGTAATTTGCAATTAAACGCATTATTAAACTCCCATCGCAGCGGTATCGTATTGACACAGGAATTTCGACTGTAGATCTATTATACATATTTGTGAATGGATGTGAACATGACGCGTTTAATGTAGAGTAAAAGGATATACATAATATTATGAGATACTAATTATGGAAACATAAATGTGGAAGAATTTGATGGAGACCTTTACCCAGGGACAATTTAGGCTAACAAAAAATTGTCAAGACTCATCGTTTTGAGCTGAAGAATTCCTCGTTAGTTATATTCATAACATTTTTGTCACAAAGGAGAATAGAGAGAGATCGATAACGTAGTACAGAAGAAGTAATTGATATTTTTTTATTATACATCCAATTAAACACTATTAATCTAATTTTTTTTTTCGGTTTTTTTTTTTAATCTAAAACGAGAAAGCATCCTGAGATATGGTCTAAAAATAATGTTCTTTTAAATTTACAGTTGGAACGGTAATGTAACAGACTACACCAAGTCTGATAAAAATTGAGGTAAAGTCAGCTGCCTTATAAAGAGACAGATCCTATCGTGTCTGTCTAACCATACAAAAACAGAGCTAATACAAATTCAATATATGTTTGCTTATATAATGTATTGCTCATATCATAAATCATTGTTAGCAGTTGGCATTGGTTTGTATATGTGTCGATTCGCCGTGTAAACATATTTCTAACAAGCTAATCTTTAGAAAGGACCACAACTTTTTTTGCCGTACATAAAATATTTATTTCTATTGTCATGTTTCTATTCAGGCGAAGCAATCATAATAATTTAGTCCAGTGATTCCCAAGATTAGAAGAAATAAAAACTTTTTCATAATATCAGTGTTTAGCCGCGTCATATTAGAGAACATAAAAACATTATGCAAAGTTTGAATCGTTACTGACTAGGACAGCACATAAAAACACTTTAATAGCAAGAACTTGATACATAAAAATTTAGAATTCCGTATCATATCTTAGCTTCAGTTGTCAATTTTATGAAAGTAATCGCTGAGACAGTGACTCTATACGAGAAGAAAAAAAAAATATACATACTCCGAACCCAAAGAAACCCTACGTGTTGATGATAATAAAAAAAAATGTTGGTAAACGAAGCAATAAATAAACAATAAATAAATCAAAAAATATCTAAGAAAACAAATAAAAGATATACAAAATAATGCTATTTTTATGAGTGAATAAATAAAAAGCAGGGATCATAAAGGTAAGCATTATCATTGTCTAGAAGTCAAAGTGGGAAAGATTGATACGGAAACCGCCACTTTTCCTTGACAAAAGCCGGGATTTATCTCGGTTGGAGAAGAAAATAGTATTTTCTCACGCTTTCACTTCTAAATGACAAGTTTAATTGAAGTAGGTCCAATGGCTATGTGACATAAACAGAAGTTCTAATAACGCTTTTAAAATATGACAAATTTAAAATATATTTTATTTAATCTTATGCGTCTTTTGTTATAAGGGAAAGCTGAAATGTATTTTGAACCTTAACAATATCAGCTCTGACGACGAATATAAATGATCGCTAAAGATATAAATGCATGCTATCGACATTATTTTATTCTTATGCGAAAGACATTAGTTCTAGAATTCATAAACATAATGAGCAGACTGCTTCCAACAAGATAACGATGTCCATTTAACGGTTTGGAGTTTGAACATATGAACTGCGAAAATGACTTTAAAATATACATATATTCGTGGCTCCGTAAACTTTCATTTTAGCATTTAGGTATTATTTAAATGCAAAGCCTTAAATTCAATTTCCTAAGGTGATATTTTTCCGGATGTTTAAAGGGTAGTTTTTCTTTTTATATATATATTTAAATTTCCCTCGTGTTTTTTTTCAGTGATTATTTGTTGAACTATTTTGCTAAGTTGTTGGCCGTACCATTATGTTTGGTTACATTTTTCATTTTTTGTAGTATGAGATCATCTACTACACTACTACAGTGCTCACGGAATACCAGAATAGCCAAATTCCTATGTCGACGCTTCATATTACCCAGTAAACAAGCCGATTTTCTTCCATCCTTATTTTCAATAACATTCCCGTAAATACCACAAAACAAAAATAACCAAACCCGATTACAATTGGGAAGTGTATGTTTGGGAGCTTTACGTAAGCAAGAATAAAGATAGGAATACACGACTGCAACAATTTGATATAAAGTGATTCACTCAGTACCAACCTTGAGATTCTCTTTGTAACCACTATTACTACTTCTCTAGTGTCTGCGAGACATAAAGGTACTCGGTGTAAACACTGAGTTATAACATAAACTTGATTTGTCATAAAAGTGTTGTAGGTTACGCGCAGTTTCAATATCTTACAGATAGTTATTGGTAACGTCTACGACACGTACATATGTTACCAATACTGAAACGTTTTATAACCTAGCGTGGTAGATCCTCTCATCCGTTAATTGACTAGGCCTGGGTTGCAGTTTGTAACCCAAGTACAACCGAATTTCAGTATCCCGAAATATGACTTGGGCATTACCGTTTATAACAAATACGTTGATTACAATAATATCGGTAAGAGAAACGATTGGATTTCTTTGGTAACTAAGAACTTGGGGAACTAAAAACTAAGCACTATAAATGTACCTTAAGAGATACATCTCGTGATCTGCAACGTCAGGATAGGATCAAGCACGAAGCTGTCACGATCCTGAACTTTTGTGAGGCCCATTGAGAAACGTTACATGATAAATTAGCCTCTCCTTCATTAATCTCTCCATGTAGTTTTATGTAATGTTTCAGCCGTTACGTTAATCTCTCAACTCAACATATATAACTAAGATAATTATATCAAACGTTTGCCTGATATACTTTTCTTGATTTTATTTATTTATTATATTTATCTCTTATCATAGAAGAGTTAGATTAAATTAAAAAATCGGTAAATGTTTTATTCAATAAAATAATTTAAAGTTTGTAAAGAGACTACAACTGGTATGTAGGTAACATATGGTCACTTATATTTTTTATTCCAATACGACTAACTATAAGTGTATTTAATAAAAATATCATAACATAGCATCACGCCTGTATTCCCCGAATGGTTAGGTAGAGATGTACTATTGTACACCCACATTTCGCCGATGCCGTTATTGAGTTCCATGTAATAGGGGGCGAGCCTATTGCCGTGTACCAGGCACAGTTCCAGACTACATTTTGCTTAACAGTCGCGCTTGCGGCCACAAGACCAATGAGGCAGGTTTTCTAAGAATTTTAGGCGTTATCTGAATAATGGCCGGGAGTGATAAAGGTACAAAGGTTTTAAAGGTTGAAAAGGGTATTTTGTAAACAGGGTTACCCGTGAAGGGCTCACCTATATCACACATAATGTCATTATACACATTTTTTGTGGTGGAGCTGAAGCCTTACTTACAGGCTTATATTTTTAAGTACAACGTGATATCTATTAAATTTGTTGAAAGCATAAACTTAATATATTTGCGTGTTGAAAGCGCCTTTAGTCTTTAGAATTTATAATCCGTGAGATCGTGATAAAAATCACTACCTACACAAATGCACCTATTCCACGAATTTCGAAATGTTACAAAAACCAACATGTAAAGCTTTGTTCCTAAAATAGTTTTCATCGTTTAAAATTCTCTGTTGTGCGAAATTGGATCCGTTTACGTTTATATACTGGAAATATGTACACAGCCGCTCTATATTTAAATTCGAAGTGTAAAAAATGTGCCTAGTTTTGTTTATAAAGTATGTAATACTTTGAGATGGGTGCGGAACAGTTATTGGTATTATCAGTCATCCCTGAAAGTACTCAACTTCCATCTGGCTCACCAGACTGACATACATCAATCTCTTTGTTTTATAATATTTTTCATATTATCTTGTGTTATAAATTTGGATAATTTTGACGTAAGTAATAATATTTAGGTTTTGATTTATCGTAAGTTTCGTACGGTTTGTTCGTTGAATAATGGTTCTGAACAAAGTATCTTAATTTTTTTTGGCTTTACCGATCATAATTCCAGTAATATATTACATAGTTAATACAGTTAAAGTTAAAATTACTTACCGTGTGTATACAAAGGCGAGACATGATACTTGATTGCAGCTGAGCAAGCTATGGGGCCAGCGCCGCCGCCCAGTTGCAGGCCGTGAGACAGCACTTGCACGATAGTGCCCACCACGGTAATGGTCCATCCCCAACCTCCTTCAGGGTAGTAGCGGCGAGCGAGCGTGAGGGCAGCGCGCGCCCGCAGCGCCGCCGCCGTCTCCGCTCCAACAGTCGCTCCAGCACTCGCACACCTACCGCACCAAAACACTTTAGACACCATAAACGGGACCCATCTACTAGTATCCAACTAACAGACAATTCCTTACAAACTTCATTTCATACGATACACTGCACTAACCGACGAAATTGAGCCACTTCACGCGCCGCTTCGTACCCTACACTTTTAGAACGACCCCGCTCCGGGTTTCTGTTGCGCTTGTTCGGTGGTTTGATCCGATTGCCACTGACTCCACATGTGCACAATAAGTCCTCGGGACGTAAACTAGGAGCAGGTTGGTACTTTGGTGTACATCTTTCACGACAGTCATATTCTGGGGTTCTCCACCACAACAGACGCTGCAGCAGGGAGCGGCGTCGGTGCACTGAATTCTTTCCGCACTCAATCGTACCTGCCTGGCCAGTATCAACGAATGTAGGAGATCTTTTGTTTTCGCTTGGTCTGATTTCGACCCGTCGGTTATCATAGGAGATTCTTTTTCGTCCATCTCTACTATGGCACGCAGTATTTGGAATAAAGCTTTGTGAAGCGTTATCGTTTCTATCCTCGCTATGAATTGGCTGGTCATTTGTGGGTGTGAATCCATTTTTTATTTTCTTGACATCCGTTTGAAGGGATTTCCAAGCGGCGATAACTTCTTCGCGCGCAGGCGCGTCCCCAAAATTTGGCACGGTGTTAGAGTCAGGTATTTTTTCCACAAATCGCGCGTTGTCGGGGTCCGACGGGACAGGCACCACCCGAAGTCGCGTGGGCAAACTGTCAGACCGGCGAAGCGTCATTGTCATTTAAATGTTGAGGTCTCATTTTTAAAGCACATTTATTTATGTACTATTCACCACTACTGCATCAACTGTTAGAAAATACATAAACAGCTATCTGTAACAAGGAAAAATCTTTTATCAAAACGGGTGTAAGTGTCAAATAAAACTATTTAAGAATAACTATCGCCTTTCTGAAACTGACTTCAGAAAACTGACATGGATTAAGATAACGACTTCGTTAGCTAATAAAGGCGGAAAATTTAAAAAAATAAAAAAAACAATGCATGCTCTTAACTTCGCATAGAAGATACATTTAGTTGGGTAATACAACGCTGTTAATATTCTGATGAAATATTCATAAATACACTAAATGTTATGTAAATAGGGAGATTTGGGAAATTGGAGGCAATAGGCCGATAGCCGAAAGAGATTTTGTAATGTTAAATATTTGGGTATCCACAATAAGCCCACAATGAATAATGGTGCTTACCGCTTTATTGTGGAGGCAAAGTTTGTTCGAAACAAAACACTTATATTAAAGTTACATTATAAAACACTTGAGACAATTATCCATTCTATCTAGTAAGTATTAAAGGTCAATGATTGCTACGAGAAAGATATCTTCTATTTAGGGCTTTTGCTGCGACTGCCAAACAATTAAGAGCTATAATTTGATAGTGATAGAGATCTGATAGAGAGACGTTGATTTGAACTCTTGCAGTATCTTTAAATCTTAAACTGAAATTGCTGATTCATTCTGATGTAAATACAGTAATAAATCTATGCCCTAATGAATGTCTCTTTGAGATACTAAGCACTTCGATGTTAAAGCAAAATTTGTTTAAAGTAAAATGTGCTTAAATAAAACAGAGATAATTAAATGAACATTCACAAAACTAAAACTAGTCGGCATTGAGAAGTTATGATACTAGAAAGAAGAGCTTTTGTAGTGGTTTTAAGTCTTTTCATACTATGCAAAAGTTTGGTAAAATTAAATTTATAAACGATAGCTTAATATTTTTTATTAGGATACCTTGGACATTTTTTTTAAACCTTTACCCCGTTCTACCGTCTCTCCTGTATCGTGCACACACATCCAGACCCAATACAACGATCTGTAGATCATACAAATATTTATTCCATACGGAAATCGATCCCGCGACACGAAGCGCAGAAAGCTAATCGCTTAGCCATTGCGCCAACTGTGCCGTCATATTTAATCAAATTTTTGAGGTGAAGTAACATATTGCGAATAATAAATTAGTTTGGTTCTGTCCGCAGAATGTCCGTCGTAAATTTAAATTGTATTTATAACCTAGCGAGCCGCCCGGCTTCGCACGGGAAGCACGCCAAATTAACAAAAAGCCAAAAAAAATAATTATTGATCCGATCGCTACCGAACTTCACAGGATCCCTCGCTGAGCTTATCCGAAGATTAACTAAAAAAGTTTTGGAGTCCATAGGGATACATACACACATTTATTTTTATATACATACAAGTATATAGAGAAATAGATATTATAAAAGTTTAACTTATATCCGTTTATCAGATTCACGTGATTCATATATATTAAGATTTCTTATAACTATCATAAACTCAAACTAAACAAAACGTTTACCAGATAGTTTAAACTAGCTTAAGAAAAACTGAAAATTGAATGTGAACTAACACAGTAATGAGGGTGCAACACCGAACTTTTCAGACGTCATTCCATTCTGTTGACCATTCATAGACGGTAATTACATGCGCAGATTCTTTTGTTGCCCCCACTTTGGCAGACAATTGAACTTCAAATCTATTCTTTTTGGTATCCTCGGATGATCCCTAGACTCGTCTCTATCGGCTTTTATAGTAAATGCTCGACTGCTGCTTGGCGTATGGTAATGCGTCTGGACTATCAATTTTAGGAATGATATGCATCGATCTAGAAAATAGCTTTAACTTTTTATCTAGACAATGTTTCAATTCTCGTTTAAGGTTGGTTGGTGGTTCTATTTTGTAATGTAAACTGAGATTTTGAAGACAGTTTGTACCAGATTATAAGTCTCCTCGTAGTGCATCGTTTACGTTAACATAACAATAAGTTGTTGAAAACACCTACGGCAAAGTAAAGGTCAGGAAAATTGAAGAGAAGTTTCCTATGCACGATGTTGTGGTTAATTTTTAGAACTAAAATCATAGGTCTTCTGTCGGAAAACTTGTGGTGTTTTAAAAGTAAAACTTTAATGTTAATATTTAACTACATTCTAAAAATAAACTTAAACTTCGAGTTATATTTTATGATTTTATGAGCATATTTTATGACTTCGTTTCGTCAATACTTGGATATTCTTTGTTTTAAATTGTTATAATATCTAGTGATTTTTTTTGAATAAAAGTTTTTTAACTGATCTCTCATATTGAACAGATTCGGCGAAATCTAATAAAATAATGCCACATGGTAAAAGTTTCAACAAATAAATCAAACGTAATTAATGAAATTTTTAGTAGATAGAACAGTTCGTAAATACTAACTGTTTGAAACGTAAATTAATCCTTCGTTAATTTGTGCCGTTACAACGTTTGACGATAGTTAGGATTAAATCTTAACCTCATAAAAGTTAACTGCTTCAACAAGACAGTGGAGCGCGGAACTATTTTCATCAACATTCTTTTTTCATAATTTACTGTGATAAATAAAATCATTAATCGTGTGTTCAGTGAAATGGAAAGAGTGATAATAGTGAAATCGCTGCTAATTCAGCAAGAGGGATAAATATTTATAATTTCGGCAAAACTTTGTTTTTCACTGTAGCATTCTGACTTTGATTAATTCTGATATTCAAATCGCAATTTGGGACAACTGCCGACCTCACCAAGCATTCTTTCACTTAATCTTGCACGAGTTCTGCGTAACCTCTTAATGTTTCAAGATGATTTCCTTGTATTTTGTAAGTTAAGTTTGATTTCCTGTGTGCAATTTGAACACGTATTTAAAGTATTAAATAAAATCGATTGTTTGTAGAAGTTATGGTGGGACGGGAAAATATTATTTATTGTTTAAAATAGCAATTATAAAGCAATTCAATAGCCAGAAAATAATATTATTATTAATAATAAATTTATATCTATTGTTGTCTCTTCGCTTAATTTGAGCTTAATAAGTAATTATCTTGCGATTCCATACCGTCTTATAGGTGTTGTGAAATTACAATAAGTATTCGCGATGCAACGTGTGACTTTAGTTTGAAGGAAGGAATAAGGCAAATGGAATGAGTAAATGCCGAATGCAAACTAAAATTAAGGAATTTTTCGTTCAACGAATTTCAATCTGAAAATAATATACAAGTAAAGAAATGAAGAAACTTGATTTATACTACACAAATATATAAAAATACCAAACAAAAAAACATGTCGTATGTCTTTTCCTTTTAAGACTTTCAAATACATAATATATCATATAGCAGTAAGTGGGAAGTTTCAAAAATTGACTAAAAATATATGTATTCATAATTTCATGAGGGGAAGAGATAAATCTATTGTTAATAAGTATGCAAGTTCTTAGTTATTGATAAAGTCTGGGAGTTGGAAGATGTCGGCGTGAGCACGGATAAGTATCTAGAGACCATAATTTGATAGAAATGGCACCGCTCGCACTTCCTGCAGATTTTGACTTTGATAACATTAGGTAAAAATTTGGTGTTTATTTAAAAAAAACACCAATTATGAAATAGGTTTAGTTATGGAAGATAAAAACAGAAATAATGAAAACAATTTCAAAGCACGTGAACTGCCCAGTTGGACTGCTGACTATTAGTTAAAGTCGTGGTGCAGACAACTCGTTAATCAAATGCTTAGGTTGTTGATTAATGCTAGATTTCAACCAGAAATAGATTTGGTTGTAGTTGGAATTGTGCTAGTGAGAATTTTCTTCTGTAATGCCGTTTTTATAGTATACTAGGTACTTATAGAACTATTATTATAACTTTTATTTTTAGACCATCTTTTCAAACTATCATCAATCTTTTTTTTTTGTATAGCATTATATTGTCAACAAGATCCTCATTACGAGCTGTGGCTAAAGTTCAAGGCTAAAAGGAGCCATTTATCTCAGCTCTCGACTTGTATTATGTCTATAAATTACTTATGGCAACTTAGCCCAAACCGAAACAAGTAATTTTATACTGATCGTTTGCGATGTTACATGAGTTCAGTCCCGAGTTTAGAACTTATTCATTTGGGACAAAAACAATTTTTTGGGATTTTTTTGGGAAGTAGAAAGATGATTATTAAAATGGTTTGAAATAGGTATGTAGGTAACATGTATATACTGGGTATATCTTTTCGATTCCTAACTCCTATGTCTCCCCTTCGCTCTGGTGGTGGTGATATAAAACGACTGTTTTTCATCTGTCGATAAATACAGCAAGAAAAAAAAACGGTTTTAGAAATGTTATATAATCAGCATTGTGGTATCGCGGTGGTATCGCGAGTATATGAAGCCTCAGCTTGGAGTTTTCTGAATCAAAATTTTCATTGGTTTGAATTCTGGTTTCCCTGAGATAATGTTACCATAATGAAACAACTCTTTACACATATAAATACTATTTTTGCAGTTATATCTAGCAATGATGAGAAATAAATTACATTCGCATAAATTCCTTCTAAATAAAAATAATAAAATTCAAAAATTAATTAAAATCTTCTTCTAAGATATAAATAAAACGCAGTCCAATTAGCTAAAGCCGAGTCTTGAACGCTAATACCTAGTAGACGAGCCACTTTCTGCCAGATTATATACTGTATAAATGCTATTAAAATATTTCTATATTTCAGAACAGAACTGAGACAATTACTGACTCCAAACTAATTGTATTTCAACTAAATAATTGTGAAAGTTTAATACGAATTGAATTCCCTTAAAACCTCCTCGAACGGTTATTGTGTTATTGAAAACATGTCGCAAAAATATAACGAGTGTTTTCGTTGCAAACTATTCCAAATTGTCCAATGAATGCTGTAAACAAGGTTTGAACATACATTCACGAAATTGTAAGAACAAAGTCAGACTGATACCTACTTATATTAAAAGTTTGTTTTCCTATTCATTTGTGTCACATTTTTCTCAAAGGCTTATATGTACATTCCAGAAAATGACACTAATCGATTGTTACCACAGCCGCTTGAAAGGCGTTGTGATTATAAACAAATACTGGATGCTGGTGCATTCTCCAGACATAATCCCATAGTAGCCTAGATTATAGCTGAGTCTACACGACACAAAGCAAATCCAGAAACAAATCAACAGAACAAAGCATAAATGGAAGTATGGAGGCTTCTACTGGGATTTCTCAAACTTTTATTCTCGCATCAGTTAATATGCTCGTTCGCGATTTACTGGCGACCTCTCTCACCGATATTACTTTTTATGGTTTAACTTTGACAGCTGCAACAACTATAAGAACACCTACACTCGAGAGGTTAAATTAATTCCACCAGTATATTATAGTAAAGTTGGAATTGGTCTACATATTGATATTGAAATACTTCGTCGTACGAAGCCGTTTAAAACTGAAGTCAATGAGACAATATGTGGGCAGATTCCCTTTTAATTGTTTACTGGGGACTAGATAAATACATAAAAGTCACTATCAAAAGCCACTATAATATAGATATCGTTTTTAATATGCATACTGTACTAAGTTTCCTGACCCAGATATTTAGTGATAGTAGTTATCGAAACATTATTTTTTATAGTTGCATGTACTGTACTTTCATTTTACCTTTTAGGCAGAATAATATTATCTCAAGATGAAAGTTCATACAGAGTATATTTTTTAAAGTTTAATCAAAACTCGATGTTGCTTTGAACATTTTAATCTCTATGCGATTTTCGTAACGTTCATTTTTCGATGCACTGACCTAGATAATATACGTAGAAGACCTAGGTAATATACATATTCATCCATGAGAATTCATATCATTGTACCTATATGGTTTCATAGCCATAGATTAATCTATTCATGGACTATTACAATATGTAACCGTTGCTATTCAAAAGTATTTTCATCATTTATATGGCTTCCAGAAAACAATGAATTGGAAATCGGTTGTAAGTTAAAAGTTTTAGGGTCATTTCGAAGAATTTTTTGCATATTATAGCACGTGGCGTTCCGTAGTTTCTGCCTACCCCCATGGGAAAAAGGCTTGACTTTATGTATGTATGTATTATAGTTACTTATTGTTATTGTACTGATTCAAAAATCGAGCTTGACGTTTGCGCACACGCTACTGAAATATTTTTTGTGCATTCTATACGATGTATGGTTGTCATTGTTGACTGTGAGCGCTAGTATTCACATTGCAATGCTATTGTGAGGGCGGGCGGCAAATTACATGCTTTTCATGAACACCCGCCACTGACGCGTATGGAACTCGCCGCTTCGCACTGAAAATTTCACATATTAGATCTATTGTAGTTATAGAATGCCATTACGCTTCAACGGCAGCCGCCGTCGAATATGTTTGCCTGCACTGACAGCGGTTTAATCGAAAACCAGTGTATAATCGCAGTTAATGAACATGAATAAATATCTAGTTATTTTGGTATAGTCATTAATTTATTACGAACGACGCACGTGGGAACGCACGTTTTTTTAAATTAATTAATTTTTATTTTCGTCTGTGTTCACAATACTATTGTAGCATGCCAGAACAAAAGAATAAAGATATTCGTTGAAAAATGACATTTATGTTTAACACTATTCCTTTTATAATGCTCGGGGCCATTATTTTATTTCCAATTTATTTTTAAGGTTACACTGAAGTAAGATTTTGTAAGATTTACTATTTCGAAAATTGTAATGATATACAATAATTTTATAACTTTATTAGGTATGATTTTGATTAGATAGATAGAGATACATAGATAGAATTGTTTTTATTTCAAATAAACCTAATACAGGCACTTATGAAACGTTATAGGACTCTAGTTGTATGGTTCCAAAAAGTTGTTCCTATGGAGAAGAACCGGTAAGAAACTCCATGGATACTCTTTTAAAGTCTCTTTTAACAATTATCTAGAGGATTCAAATTTTTCATTTCATTTTTTTTTTTTTTTTTTAAAACGTTGCCCCACTCTAGGATTTCTCCTGTGTCGTGGGTACAGTTTACAAACATACATGTCACATACACACACAACCAGACCCGAAACAACTATCTGTAGATCATACAAATATTTGTTCCGTGCGGGGATCGAACCCGCGACACATACCGCAGAAAGCTTTATTTATTTAGATAATAATAGACAGTAACTTTAATTTTACGTATCAAATACTGGGTCCAATCAGTTGTAATAGGTACTAAAAGGTTGCTAAAGAAATGCTTTAAATAAGGTTAATTCTCACAAAGAAAACCAGAAATCAGAAAATGGTACATATCATCGTACTTTCTGCTTTATCGGTAAAAAAATGAGAATCTGAACAAACTGAGAGAATATCAACATAATTTGCCAAAATGTATCGTTGTTATGAGTGTTGTTATCTAATTTATAATGCAAACTACATAAATTAGTTCAAAGTCCAAGATTTTGATTTCAATACGGCCTTTATAGACACTTTCGAAACAACGTGATTTATGGTTCCAATCGTATAATGGTCTTATAAAGATGACACCGGAAAGAAACTCCATCGATAATGTTAAACAATAATATACACAAAAAGAATATGCAGTGTATTGTATTGTATCAACAAACAGTGACGTTATGCAATAGGCTAGATGACTGTATCAAAAATAAATTCAGAAATCTAGTTCGGTAAATAGTTTTCCTTCTAAAAACTCAGTAAAACTTAATCTCTTGCTTATCTTTGGCGTTTCAATTTTTAATTTATCAAAATCACACTATAAGTATGTAAATGGCAATGCAAAACTATGACGTCACGCTTTAGTATTCCAAACATTTTTAGAATAAAATGTCGTTTTTGACCGTTCATAAAAAGTAACTCAGTTGACTAGTAGTCATCTACCGTAGTAAAGACGACATGATGGATCTGAAGATATTACAGACAATAAACACCAGACAGGTAACTCTAGTAATTATGTAGAAGTAAGAAGAACGCTAACATACCATGAAGATACACGACTACTTATGAAAGTTTTAATTACAAGAGTTCCTGTTGTAGTGGTTCATGAACCAGTATCTACGATAATAGGGCTTTGGAGGATAAACAACAACTAAGCCTAATAGCAACCGACTGTAGTAGGTACTATAATAATAAATACTACGTGATCATGAATGATTGAACTTGCAAGTGATTTATTAGTAGTACTTAAGATGTCAGTATGTCAGTGAATATTTATTTTGTAGATACTAAATGTAATACGCCGTTTCTCGAGCGAGCGTAACTTTTGATCGAGATGAAAATTGTTCTAAGAAATAATATTGTTACCTTAATTTTATTTTATTTCATTTTCAATTTAGTCGTATGTTAGCTTAGTCGATAAGTTTTGGATGCTGTGGCCTCCTATAATTGAAGGAGTACACCGATGAAGAACTATTTATATTTCATTGTAACTTTATGTGTATATCCTTTGTTGGAGGTTCTTAATGAATAAATAAATGATCACAGTGCAGTTCTCATTAAAATCCGTCAATTGTTTTTAACTTTTTGCGTTATGTGAGTACAAACAGACCTCTAACTGTTCAATTTTTTTTTCATTCACCTGCAAATTTCTGACATCTTCAATGTTGATAAAATTAGGTAGCAACATTTATTTTACGATTAAAGGAAATCTTGCAACTAATTTTAAACTACATTAAATGTTGTATTGGCGTGAAACCAAACAGAACTGTGTAAATCACTTGGCAACATGATTGAGGAATTGGCTATTGGAAAACTACAATAAAAAATAAGAAGCAAAACTGTGTCGCACATCGCTTTGACATGAAATATTTCTTTAGTTTGTAGAGTTTCTTAAATGTTATTTAAAATAACGTAAGCGTTATTTAAAGTATTTTAAAACTAAGTTATTATTAAGTTTAAGTAAGTAAGCTTTTTTATTTAGTGTACTCTTATCGTAATTCAGCAAATTGCTTTTATACAATAAGCTAAACATATAAATATTGTGTGCTTAACGATGTCTGGATTTGACGGCTATAATTTATTTCGCTTATGACCGAACGCCTTTTTCGTGGTATCAGAGAAATTTAAATAGATAAATAAGCTGGTTTTCTTACAGATTTAAAACTTCGAACAAATTAAGACGATACAAAATTTCATTGCGGAAACTTTAAAATTAAATAAACAAACACGTAACTTGCTATTTAACTTCAAACCAATTTATAAACAAGTTGCAAGGAATATTCACCCATGGCCTTTCCCTTTTCATATAACCCTCAAATATTAATGGCCAGTAACATTTTCACATTACAATACCATCTGTTCATATTGTAAACTAAAATTGTTTCAGTCTACACAACTTTGGTTTGAGTCAAACAACGAAACATGACAGATGGTGCCACTGGGTTTCGTACCAGAACTAAATTTTATTCCTTAATTACTTATTTATGATATTTTAGCTAAAGTGCCAAAGTCATTTAGATGTTATTTTACTCGCAATTCGATTGCCAAACTATTTTATAATTTGGTAGCTATTATGGCCATCTGATTTATTGCTTTGGTTGAAAAATTTCGTGGTCTATTATATTCTACGAAGAATGGAGGAAACTAAACAAACTTGGTAGGTATCAATAATGTGGTATGTAGCAGTTCTATTTGACTAAAAATACAGCCATAATTTTTAAGGCCACGGTCACCGGTGACTGCAAACAATAGATTTTCTTTGTCCACTGTGGGTCAACCTTTCAAGACAAAACTTTTTATACTATAACGCTTGGAAAACTGGTGAGGGTCGGACTTTAAATTTCTTAGAAAGTCAAAGTGAAGCTACTTTCCTAGAAACTACTAGAAAAACCGCTTCGTAGTAAATCGGAACTTCAGTGTAGACTAAAACGTACTTGTCACTGTAACAGTTGCAGTAAACCTGTTCTCCAGTGATAACATTTTATTGTGACGCTATAACTTTTTTGTAGCGCTGTATCAGAACCGAATCTGAAACTAGGACTGAACTTTACATAGTTTTCTGTTCGTGTTTGCAAATTTTGTGAAACTTTTCCACGCACTAAAATTTTATTTTAACAGCGCGAACCGAAACGCGCATACCTTTATTATTGTACATTTTTCGAGCAACGTGCACCGTTCCGGATTTTAATAACTCGCAGACTTTACCAAAAAATTATCCGGGCCTTTAATTGTGGACAGACTGTTAACTCAACACCGAACTCGTATTTAGTCAACATACAAAAGCCTCGCATTCCAAGTTAATGGTGCTAACAATAAACTCATTGTTTAAATGTTTACACATAAAATTCATTTCTAGCGTAAGTTGTGCAAAAATATTCTATCCACCCAACCCTTTATTCTACTCTATTGCGTCCATTCATTTCGACTATGAATCACAAATGTGCCATGTGTTAACGTTTGAATTATTAAATTTTACAATGAAATATAACCATGTCTTTTATATAAACGGGGAATATATTATGCGTACGCATACTAAGCAGGTGTAAATATATTCAAACCAGAGAAGTTCCGGAAATTATACGTCATGTGTGACGTGATGAGAAAATAGATGACATGTATCGGAAATGTAGCTGTATTGGTGACGGACGACCCTGTAATAGTTGTGGTTAACCAGTTGTCCTCCATACAGTAGCTAATTAATCCTACTAATATTATAAATGTGAAAGTTTGTGAGGATGGATGGAGGAATGGATGGATGGATCTTTGTTATTCTTTCACGCCAGAACGGATGAACCGATCCGGATGAAATTTGGCACAGAGATGGATCATAGCCTGGAATAGCGCATAGGCTACTTTTCTCCCGGGAAAATGTATGAGTTCGTAAACCACGCGAGCGAAGCCACGGCGATACATCCCACACACACACAGACCTAAACCCAGAGCAACTATAAATATGTAACGTCGTATGTAAAATATACGGGAAATTATTGTCCCTCGACGGACCTTTTTAGCTCAACCGCATCTATTCTCACAAATTATATGTGCGGCGAGTGCTCAAGGTGAAATATGCTTATTAGAACTTCATTTACTCCCTACTCCATGTTAGACTTGCTTAGAATTTCCGGAATGCGGCCAGGCTTCTCCATTCCCCTCATTTTTCAAACCCTATTTACATAGTGTAAAAAACCAAATACTGACCTTTCTTTTCTAAGGTTTTTTTTCTGAATATTATATTTACTATGATATAGATTCCTTTCCTTTAAGGTTAGTCTGGTTATCAGACTTATTTAGCTACTAACAACTGTGACGACTGTCATGATATCCGGGACCAAGTGCTTAACGTACTTTCCGAGGCACGGAGAGGTCCCGGTGTGTGAAAAGTGGTAACCCATCTAAGGATTGACCGCTGCAAACCTAGCAGATCGAACGATCTACGCTGTAGCTACAAGCCCCTAAATTTACGTCAAGTCCTTAAATTACATCAAGTTTATGGTATTGAAAATATACATATGTGTTTCAATACATGTCTATGTTATTGTAGCAATATTTAGTTTGTGTAACCTAAGTTTAACGTTAAAGCCATATTATTATAATAATATTAAATTGTATTCAACAAATTATGAGTCGAAGATTAAAATACTTTAGCCAAAACAACTTTAAAAGATCTAAGAATATTCTTCTTAATTCTGTATAAGCTTCTTATAAGTGTAAAATATTGGCGTCTGCAGTGCAAAAATACAGATCTCAGGCGTTATTAGCCCTCCTTACTGCGTATTACAAACTTTGTATGAACTTTAGAAGTTTTATGGAATTTAATTTTGCGTTGCAATCAGTAACATAATTAAACTCCATAGTCTTTTTAAGCAAATCTTAACATTAATTAGTTATCAACTGCGGATCTGAAAAGTCTCATTTAGTAGGTAATTCTCGTGTCCGAATCTACAGATAAGATGATTGCTGAAAATGAACCTTCCACTAATGATATTAGAGGTTATCAATTAAGTGAATATTTTCACAATTATAATGTGAATCATGTGTATATGATTCCTTTAATCCACCTTTTTTGTATTTCTGGTTCGTAAGTGTTTACAAAACAAATTATCTGCATATAATTTTTCGGTTTAGAAAATTATTGAACGTGCTATTTTACATTACTAAATTCAAATAATTTATTTGTTTAAATGTAGTTATAAACACGTCTTAAAATACGCATAAAGACTATTTCAGCACATTTGCCATGTACATTTATATAATTTATGTGATTCTAATTGCAAACTAAAACATAACTGTCAGAATTATAACTAACTCATCCGCATATTAAAGCTTACATTTTAAATATTGATCTACTGAGTAAAAGCAACTATCACATAATAATAATAAATTTGCACACAAACACAACATATTTTTTGGTTAAACCTTTTCATGATGAGTTCACGCTTTATGCTTTTGTTTGAATGATTTTACGTGCCACTTCAATACTTGGTTAATTATAAAAATGCTTTCCATGTTTGTGTTAACAAAGACACACATTTAGTAAGTAGATATTAATTAATTGTTTTTTATGTTGGAACGTAATTAAATATGTTTAAAATATTACAACGATACTTTGATTAATATTTTTTGTTGAACATTCCACTGTGATAATATTTACATCGTCACTGTTATCAAATCATCGGGATAATATACTGCAAACAAAATAAAGTAAAAATGCCAATATCTGTAGTCAAAATTTATTTCCTTACCTACCTACCTACGAAAACCTTTTCAATATAACTAACAAATAAAAAAGCAATGAAGTTCACATTACTTACCGTATTAAAAACTTTAACTCGCGAACGCGTTTACGTAAATCTCGGTAACGGTAAGACCGCAGCGCTTCGTCCGCGCGTGTGTTCTATGCCGAAGGCGGCCTCGCACTGCCCGTCTCTGATAAAGAGCACTGATAGCGCATCCCTATACCACATACCTATTTTTATCCCTCTGAATATTATCACGGAAATAAACCTGCAGGAGATTTTACGCTTTATTATCTTTAGTTCATTTTCCGTTTCGATTTCAGAAAATTGGACTGCATTCGGTGGCGTTGACAATACTTTAACACGTTGATAACGGTACGTTTGTAAACGTATTCGTTTACTCTAAAGATGTTTAATTATAGATTCGATGAATGTCTGTAGGAAATTAATATCTTTATTGTAACTCATATTTTCTTTGAAAATCATACATTGAAAACAGATCTTCACAGAAAAGAGCGTTTTGTAGCAAGCTTTGACTGAAAAAATAACAAATTAGGATACACATGAAGCGTAGAGGATAAAAGTAAGTCTGTTAATGAGTTTAGAGAAATAAAGCGTTTCATCTGATGATGAGGTTTTACAGCTGGGCTGCATTAGAGTACCGCTTTGTATTTCCCTCATTACGTTTGTTTATTTTGAAAAACTAAGAGCAGAACCCGCTGAAATGTTTATATTTGTATGCATTTTAATTGGACGGAACGGAATGAATAATTTCACTATATAGTATACAGTTCGCTTGATTGCGAATAAATAATTCTCGGTAGTAGGTTAGTTAACACACTTGACATGCTCAAATAGTTAGGTGCGATTACTACCTAATTACCTATAGATATCGTTATTATTACATAATTTCTTAGCATAAAAAATAATAGTAATTCTTTTCCTCCTAAACGGCTTGATCGATTTTGATGAGTTTCTTTTTGTACTTATGGAGACACCTGGTTCTTAGCGATAGTTGGACCCAGTAGGTGGAACTATTGTCGGAATACAGAAAACAAAATACAGAAATCAACAGCTTAGTATCTTTATATGTATTTACAGCGAAATACCACTAATTACGAAATCTCAGAACTGGCATCATCATCATCATTGATTAGTCTTAATAAAGCCTACAAATTATAGACAGGTATGTTTACCTTGAACCTATCCATATCAAGTCCGTCAATCAAGTTATCAAGTCTTGATAACAGCATCGGCGAAATGTGGGTGTACAAATACACCTCTGCCTATCTCTTCAAATGCTAATGATAATGCCACAATACTACAATTAGTACCTATCTCGATCGTTGATAGCAGTGATAACCTAAGCAATACCTAAGTACTTTTTGTTTTATAAATAAATAAGTTAACAACGTCTGACGTTCTTTTGCCGCCGCAAAAGGGCTTAATTAGTGAAAACAGGTTACTCGACCATTTCCAACAATTACGCTCTCCGAGCATGGCAAGCACTTAGATGCCCAAGGTTTCTCGTTCCCTAATCAGCATAGAAATTACTGAAGGTGTTCCAGATGCGGCACATTAAGACTTTATTTAACCAACCATTTTATTTCTCTTGTTATTTGGATTTAGTTCAGGGGGCAATTCACACGCGATTAGGGATCATGTCAAAATCGAGATATATTGAGAAAACATGTTCGATATCGACAAACGGCAACTAGTGGTCGGATGCATTCGAGATTTTAGTCACATTTTTTATAGAGGGAGAGTTTTCTAATATTTCTAGTTTTCTGTCGAAGCGCGTGAGTATTAACCCCAGAGTTTCACCATCGCATTTGGTAGTTGGACGCCATTAAATAGTTACCTAAGTGATCAATCACAGTGGGCCAATTAATTAGCAAATTGACATAGCATGCACCGTCCAGTAACGCCCAGTATTAACCTAATTAGACAACATACAGATAATGTATGCAAACCTACAATTCTACATATAGGGGTCGCATAGGCATGTATAATACAATATACTTCATTGCACACCAGAAACAAAATGATAAAAATAAAAATGAAAAGAGATATACAATGGGCCGTCTTATGACACTTGGCCAGACATGATTTTTGTCAGACAACCCTAGGATGGACAGAATAGCAGGTAAAAAGAGAGGGATAGTTCATGGTGTAACATAAAAATTACACCATAAATATAACAATACATCACTATTAAGCTGTAGTTAATTAAGTGCAGAAATAATTTTAAACAAGCTAGGAGCAGCTAAGTACCTTTTTTTTCGTCTAAAATTATTTTGATTAATTACCAAATAAATTCGTAGTAATTTGGGAAATCTTTTTCATGACCGATCATTGTGACGGCGCGAGCGTTTATAGGTTAATGATTAGAATGATCGATTACTTAATAATTATTTCTAAGAATGCTATTCCTGCTATAAAACTTAGCACTAAAAATGAGCACAATTACGATCAGATCGTTGCTCTTTTAGCGATAATTAATAAAAGATATAAACCTTAACGCTTCAAAATTGAAAGCTTTCTATTTCAGAGTAGATTTAGTGGAAGAGATCGAGTATCTAGCGAAAAGGGTAGGTAATACGCCGTGAATGAAACCGAATGGTGTGATATAATCGAATTTTTCATGAGTCATTTACAATTTTGTCCTAATTTGGGGTTAGGCTCACATAAAATCCATATTCATGAGTAATATTCATTCCATATCACGTAGGCCTTTCATTTCGATTGAAGTGATAAAACAGTGACTGAAAATAAACCCACGTCTTATGAAGTGGGTGTACTATAAAACTCAGCCTGATATTTACGTGGTTTACAACTACAAATATATCTACTTGATGACTGCCCACACTCAGTGACCACAAGAGGCAACTAACGGATAATTGTGAGGGATGAGTGGTTCCGTCTGTGGGCTAATGATGTCACTCTCTGATCACCGAGTTGTTAGCCAAGAGTAGTAAAGTACCATTAATGGTAATTGCATTTATTGATATTTAACTATAAGGAATAATACCTAGTAAAGAATTGGATTCTTAAGGCGTAAATAGACTGAGGCTATGTGACGCGACGCAATGTTGTATGATGTTACACTTGAAACAAACTCCACATACGCTACGTTACGAATTCAGTAACGTACCGAGTCATTTTTTTACCGATGTCAGCTATGAACGAGTTGATGTGTCCTATGCGTTAGATCGCATCTATTTAGGTACTCTATACGCGTTAGCTGACGCCTAATGGAAATTGAAAGTGTCAGCGATCTCACATAAGATTAGTCTGTTTACGCCTTTATGTTTTGCATTATAAGGCCAGCAATTTGTCTGAACACATCAAAATGGTATTATCGGTAGAATTTTCGTGACTAGTTCTGAACTAAATGACTTGTTTATACAACAATTGCTTTCCCGATGAGGCATAGTGTCATAATCTCAAGTTTATTATCAATCATACAGCCAAACATGGCCGCAGCCATCAATAAGGTCGTATGTTATGGCTTGTTGTCCAGGATTAATGTTGGCCTTCCGTAAAACTTTATAAACTATTAATGTAGTTCAAAGGTCGGGGCATTATAAAGTGATCGAGTGGACGTGAATTCAGAGCCTTTACTAAACTGTTGGAGGAAATCCAGCTCTAGTTTGCAAACTTTATAATTATTCTAGTTGTGCCCGTGACTCCGTACGCGTAGTTTTTTTTTTATATATACTTTGCACCCCCATTTCATCTTTTTAGTTTTGTACTTTTAGAATATCCTTTCTCAGTAAATGTCTACAACCTATAAGATACCTGCCTATCAAGTTTGTATTATTATTTCTTGAGGTTTCGTGATTAGTCCGTGAGTATTTAGATTCGAATTCAAACATTTATTCGCATACCAAGTGTATATATAAGTTTTGGTTATATATTAAGTTTATGCACTTAACACTTACGGGCCTTTTGCAGGCATGGCAAATTTAAGGATTATTTATATATTTATCTAATATTAACTTAATACATTAATAAAAGTTTACTAATTATATTTCGCCTGTAAAGGTTGAAATTAGCTATATGAGCTCTTAATTTTATCGTCACTAACTAGACATCTTTCTCCTGTAATCGTGATTTGGATTCGACAATATAAACCTGGGTTGCTGATTTCCCATAAAAACTCCAAATTTACCCTGTTGACAAATTTTCAATAAATTTCCTATCTGTACCGCTTTAAGCCGAGTGTAATCTGTCAGCTAGTCTATCAACCAGTCAATTGCTGGACTATTCTAGACAATCATAATGATTATGAGTTAATCGTAAAGATATTATTTTATTTCGCTATTATCATATTAATTGAAAGTTGCGCTGTTCAAATCGAAGTTTGTGTATTCACTCAATAACCTGAGGCCCTAGTGTAAGTTTCTTTCGACAAACTCGATTTAACGTATCGCTCGCGTTCGACGCTCTGATTGGTCCGTTTCGTGCTCTCCACCAATTGGAGCGTCGAACGCGTTCGATGCGTTAAATCGAGTTTATCGAAAGAAACTTACACTAGGGCCTCTGACCTACTTTTTGAAAGTACCTACTTATATTTGAGAACTAAAATAAACATATTTTGAAATTCAATATAATTTTAAAAACTGTGTCGACTCGTTTCCCATGTCAATATTAATGATGTTCCTTATAGATTGTATAAAGACGATCATAGTGTTAGCGTAAGTGGATAGTGTCCGTTAGGTAGCGAGATTAATATTTATTGAATCAATGTGCATTGACAAGGCTGTTCGTGTCCTTCGTAAGTAATTTCCCTTATCCACTTTAAGAATATGCTTAAGATTTCCTTACTTGGCAATTAATATATAAAGTGGATATTTATTAGGTCATAAGACCCTTTTAGGTGACAGATACCAAGATAAGAATCAAGAAAAAATAAACTATATGTGCATTTTTAACCAAAAAAGCGGATTTACAAAAATTGCGTTTATCTATGCAGTTTTAGAAGTGTAGAACGGTTACATTACTTCAAACAATTGCAGCTCGCTTGAAAATATGTTAATTTGTGATCCGTTTCGTTTTATGCTTTGCACAATACTAAATAATGTAACGCGTAATAAAATTCGATGCTTCGCACTCGGCTAGTGTTTTTATATGGACGCTACACACGTTGAAAGTGCGGTTTATATTCTACACCAATACTGCGCCTACTTACTCACATTCTTATAACAATCGGGTCGCATGCATCATTTTTATTGTTATAGATCTTTTCCGCAATTATCGGACGGGCGAATCGACAGATTATTATTATTGGGAATATAAATGCGTATAGGCTAGGCGAAAGAGTGTAATATATTATCTGCTAATGTTATGAGAGATATTATAAATAAGATAAAAATTATTGACATACCTGTTTCACTAATATTTTATTTTTGAATGTTTGGTTTGGTAAACTTTTATTAGTATGTACTATATTGTAGGTACCGTCTGCATGAAAATAATGGATCATGAATTACCAACCTTTTATTTAAAAGCTTGCGGTTGGAGAAACAGTAGTCCTATATAAAAATATAAACGGTAAAACATTCTCTGATCTATTCTTTTATTGTTGGCCACGTAATAACAGAGCAGAGAATGCCTAATTGTTAAGTTTGAAAAGTTATGATTTATATTTTGGCACACATGATTTTAATAGATCTTACTTCTTCTATGATTTCTTACTTATCAAACTAACCAACAGGCAATACTAGCTTGTGATGTTAAAGATTTAATGTAAAAATAAGTGCGAATTTTTTGAAACCTCGCCAACTTAGCTGTCGTCTATTTGTTGCTTTGATAGCGTCCTAACATGTACGCTAAATCGCAGGAACCTTATGTTAGGTACACGTGTGTTCACGTGTTGTTCACTGCCAGCAGCCTGTAAGATGATGCCACAGAGTAGAAAATATATGGAGTGACATTATGTCACATTTACAGTGAAACTTGGAGACGAAAGTCTTCAATATTGTTGAACGGTGTGAAAGACATTAATTGCACTACTATTACGTAAATCGTGACAGTTGCAAATCGGAAATAAACAACATAACATGACGACAGTGATGTTCTTCCCCCCACACATATTACTGATCCAGTGAGTGGTATGTTAGATGGAATAATATACAAGTGCGCACTTCATTAACTATCTATTCTATGGAGTGTGGAGGGTGCATAAGCTGTGTTGTGCAGTGCAACCGATCCAAACGATCGTTCATGCATATTACATTCAGTCACTCTATCCGGATCAATACTATAGAATGAAAACGATTTTGGCTCGAGTTCCATATTCTAAACTACTTCGCAACACTGTTGTTCTTGAAGTACTTACTTTGAAATAGATGGGGTAATTTAATCCATAGAAATTGTACGGAAATTGACATTAGAGAATGAATGAACAGAGGAGATGTGCAAATATTGTGTTCGAAAGTTCATTGTCGGTGCTGCCAGGGCAATCTGTGTGGTAAAGTTGGATTGATTTATGATAGCGCAGTGTTGACACCGCCAGGCGCATTGCGCGACACTTTACACTATACGGTACCATGCATTACCTAATGGCAGTAATTTATTACCTCATGTCCGCTGTGCATCAATTTTGGCTTTTAATAAGCTTGTGTTTGACAGAACCGGTATCATTTCGGCAGTATAATATACAGGACGAGAGTATTTAATATTAATTGTTAAAAAAACATTCAACCAAAGTATTTTGTTATAAAATGCGAGGTTTGAACGTGTTCTTAACAAAAGATAGTCACTGGTATTCACCGTTCTTAGTACTCTCTTTTGAGCATAACTTCACACGGTGTTAAGCGCAACGTACGTTTCGAGACAAACAGCGTTAGCGAATCGCCATTAAGATCAAAACTTCGGAGGAGTGAAAATGTGTGAACGAATTCAGAACGACTAGATTCAGTCTCCTGATCCATATCTTTAGAAGCTTACGAAGCTGTCTGATGTATTATTACCTATATCAGTTTTATTATTATTATTATATGAGCTTCATCCTCATGGATGCCCTTCGCCCTGGAGAAGGCAAGAGTGTATTCTGGACTCTTACCGGCGAAAACCGCACGGTGCTTCTTCTCTCTTCTTCCATACCCCCATCATCGGCCAGTTGAGGTGTTTTCCGGTCTATGGAAAGCGGTATTCGATTATAAAGAAAAGCCATCCATCACAAACATGCCAGCGGAGACTATCCAGCAATAGCCCTTCGATTTATAGCCCAGTGCAAACCCTGTATTACATCAAATATTAGGGCAGACACATAATATATTGATTAACCACAATAGTGCCGTATATGAGCCTCCATTCAATCGCCAATCAACGGCTTATACGGACTTCTGACGCTGAATGTAAAACAGAAAATCCTACCTTTGAATTGGCGTTGCCCTTTCTATCTTTTTTCATTTTCTTTTAAGCCTTATATACAGTGACAGTGACATATATAGATCTATAGATATTCAATATTCGTTCTTTAATGATTTACTCACTTGTATAATGAACCTTTTAGAAATAAATGAAGCGATTAAAAATGCCTAAACTAAACGACTATTTATCCATTTATTTAGATTAAGATAGGTACTTGAATGTCTATGTGTATTATGTGGCCATATTTGAATGTCTGTAGGCCGGAATACATTATACTTATTCACTGACATTTTCTTTCATGCTCAGTCACACGTACTCATAGATTTGAATTGTGCGTAAGAGAGTCGTGTAACAAATGTTTTCCCGATTCATATAACTGTATCATTGACTCTAGTGCATTGAAAGTTGCGTTATCATTGTGCTCCCGTTTACAAAGTAATAATCATGGTAGATGACTATTATTGTTAGCTCGATTTTGTAAAACTACATGATCTGATAAATTCTAGATCCAATTTAACTGTAAACAAAAATAACCGAACATAATTTAATACATTTTACTTTTAAATAGAGTTGCGTAAGTGGAGTTACGTATACGTAGTTATTACCGAGTTTGATCCTCAGAATGGTAATTTCGCCATAAAAATATTTTAATCAGTTCAAAATACCTAAATATCTATCGAAAAACAATATTGAAGGGACCAGACAATAAAAAGGATTTTAATGTTCACCTCTGTCTCGATCGTCGACAGATTCGTTTTCATGCAAAAAATTCAATATTTTATTATAATTCGTGCATTGTCCCGACACATTGCGACTTGTTTCAATGTCTTCACAGACAATTTTTATTGAATAATTCAATAATAGTGGGAGGTTTGGTTTTATTGTGAAAATGGCGTCTCGTTAGAGCCGTGTATGACACTTATCTAGACAGGTGCGTTGAACCGATCGACTAATATGTTTTACAAATGTTTGATATAGCCTTAATGATGTTAGAGTCAGCGATGGATCATGGATTGGTCGTGGCTATGACTTACAATTCGTAGATGCGACTTCGGATCTAGACGAGCACCCTTGTGTCAGATTGGACCATCCTATCGTGATGATACTGGTATATCTTGGAACCAAAATATCGAAGACTTGTGTTATACAACAATATTGGGTGGACACGCGTGGTGGAGTCCCACTGTCAGAAATGTAGCCTGGTGTTAAAGGTGGAACAATAATAATAGGTTAAAGACGAATAACTTGTGTTATGACTTAGCTTCTAGCGGTCCCTGAAAATAATGGAAATTCATTTAATTCATTCATCATTTAATTTACAATTAAATAAAATTGATGTGTCTATTTGTAATGTCAAAAAAACAGCTTTTTACTAAATGCATGAAACTATAGGTATACGGTACTTAAAAAAAAACTATGTTTAAAATTGTTGTCTGTCTGTTTGTTCCGCCTAATCCCGGATACGACTGGACCGATTTTGACGGGACTTTCACTGGCAGATAGCTAACGTTATAAGGAGTAAATTAGGCTACTTTTATTTAAGAAAAATAATTAGGATTCCGCTCAAAGAAATACACGGGTTCGTAATCCACGCGAGCGAAGCCCGGGCGGAAGCTAGTCATTTAATATAGGTACAGACGAAATTCATTCCGAAAGAAAATTGCAGCGAATGCTGTGAAACAAATAAGCAAAAGAGTACGTAATACTTTTTGTATTAAAAACAACTGTAAACATAACTAGTAAAAAATAAGAAACAACACGAAAAAATCAGGTCATGTCCTGGCTCCCTATGCAAACAGATAAGGATGTGCAGGGAATTCAGGCCGAGAGACTAGCATGAAGTTGTTGACTACCTACGCTATCAGAATTTTAATCTTTGCTTCAATATGCGTCATACTATCGCATTTCGAAAACAAAACATGTTTTACACAATTAGTTACCGATATTTGATCTACCGAAGCAAACTTATCTTTTCTTTTTTATTAATATAACATAATATAGTGTTACACCAGTATTCTTCGAAGGGTCAGGCAGAGGTGTGCTAAACAGTGTACCTACCTTCAACCTCATTTCGCTGATACCGTTATTTAGTTCCATGGAAGGGCCGGGGCCCGTCTGCCGAGCCCAATTGTAATCTGTAGGGCTGCTACTGAGAATTATCTGAAAATCCTAATAACCCGACCAGTGTATCGAACTTAGGACCTCATGTTCAGCAGTCGCGCTTACGAAGCTTAATTACTTTGACGAGGCAGATTAATAAAATATAATATAAATTAATAATTAGAATTCCAAACGCGCATGCATAGTGAATTATGTATTTCGACAGATTTGGCCTCATAAAATAATATATTGTAGAATAAGGGACTTGCTTTGTTTTCACGACCGCCGTAAATTTAATAGCATTCCAAGTGGATTGACGCGTCTCACGATGAAATCATAAACCAAACTATGGATTTTAAGGGGACTTGAAAAAGATAAGAGCCATGAGGTGAACCGCTCCATCAAATTTTTAAAGGATGCATTACGAACTTACTAACTTTCAAAATAAGATCAAACGTCTCGGTGCACATACTAAATCCAAGTACGCACTCGCAAGACCAAAACTGTTAACTCAGAAAAAGTAATTCAAACATACTTAAGTTAGCTTCAGTTGAGTATTAGACAACATTGGTTCTAGATCGATAGCGAAGGTTAAACTTGTCCAAAGTTTGGCGAACATACAATGCTAAAGGATCAAATCTTGCAATTGCGTCACAGAGCAAAATTCGTTTTACAGATATAGCGTTAAGCTCACATCAGTGATAGCAGAGACAAAGTCTGTTTTGGAGACTAAAGGGAATGTCTAGACACAAACATCCAATAACACCCAGAAGAACAAGTCCCGTTTATGAAGACACACTCGAAACGTATATTTAAAGGGGACAGATGTTATAAAAGAAATCACGACTGCGTTGGTCTAATGATCGCATGCGCGGCTGCTGAGAATAAGGGTTTGATTCTCAGGTCAGGCAAAAGCTTTATTGGGAATTTCTCAAATACGGAAGGCTGGAGTTGGGAATTGTGGCCGGTAGACGGCAATAGGCTCGCCCCTTATTTCATGGGACTTAATGCATCGGCGAAATGTGGGTGTGCCTACGTCTGTACGTACTCTGCCTCACCTTTCGTAATGATATGGTATGGTGTATAATTGTTTGCGTCTAGAGACTAGTGAATAAATTCACTTTTTGTACAAGATGTTATAACAACTTTCGTAAAACAATAATACCGTTTTCATAGGTAAGTATGGGTCATCAATCAAATTAGGCCTTCGGCGATGCCAAACACCACCGACCAGAAAACCTTTATTTCGCTTAAAAACCAAGGAATCACCCATCTTCTAGTGTAATAAATAAATAATTCCCGATACAACTAAGTGTATAATTCCCAAGGTGAGACCGCACACATTAATTAATTACTGTGAGTACAATCTTGTTTTCTAAAGAAAGCTCGAGATTTCTAGGTAATCCATTAATATGGTAAACACCTTCCAGATGCACTCACGTCATTTCTACTTAATATCCTCATTACTATGCAATGGTGCGTCTTTTAAGTTCCTTTATTTTTGCAATCCATCTTCATTTAAAACTAACTTTCACCTATGACACGATTGGTGTAGTAGGTAAGGAATTCGCTTTCTGTGTTAGGTTTTGCGGGTATAATTTCGTAATGAATATTTATATTAATTTATATATATTTTATTAACACGTTTAGTAACCAACTGTATGCCCTAAAGGATTGATGGGTCTGAAAATTTTAGTTAGGGGCAAATATTCACCGAAATTATAAATAGCGTATAGCTCTAATTCACCAAAACATAAGTAAGGATTATATAAATAAGAAGTATTTCTATTCAATTTGATTTTTCAAGCGTTGGTATCAAAAAACAAACAACTTGACATTTTACAGAAAAACTCTCTGAACGTTTAAAAACCCTATTAAATATATCTTAGCGTTGGAAGTTCGTTGGTGTTAACGGGCCTTAGCGATTTATTTTGATGTGATGTTCAGTGGGATCTTAGTGGAAGGTCAAAGACTTTATTTACGATCAATTTATTTCTATCTATCGTAGACTAGGATTTGCATGATCGTATAGTAAAGTGGATTATCCCTCATGATGCACAATTGATATTTGCAAGCTCCTCATAAAGTTTATCCCTTCATCGAAAATCACGTCTCGCATCGCATTTTCATATTCATCCCATGTCGCCGACATGGGATGAATATGAAAATGCAGGGCAACTGCAGGGAGAGAAACAATATAATAGCAATAAAACAACATCTGTGATATTAAAAATAATTTTATTTTTTAACTTTATAGCTCGAAGAGGTTGTTTAAGTCTGGTATAATAAAATTAAATGTCTGAAACTTTGTTTTTATTTTTACGACGGTTAGTTTTGGGCCCAAAGTGGTCATTTTTCAGCCGCCCATCTTCAGGTTTAGGTACTTTACACGTTGCTTGGGAATCACAAAACCATTTCTTAGGTGTTACGCTATCCTCTTGATAATTAATCATTCTCTTCAATGAACTTGAACTCGGTTGAATTGAAACGGTTGGATTAGAAATTCGAACTCTTCAGAATAATCAGTTTTTTAAACCGCTGTTGTGACATTTGAAATAACTTCCTCTTCTCCACAAGGTGGTACGGTTATTACGTCCAGTTTAATTCTGTGTCGTGTAGTTAGGAATAAAGTGTTGCTGGAGTGGTCCGTAGTGGGTAGTCAGAGACTCGAGCACGCGAGCCCTGTCCGCCATATTAATTTCCTGACAGAACTGTAAGCGGGGAATACTGTCCATTGGAATGGCAGGCATATTTGTATATAGCTGGGCTAAATTACATTAAGTTAGGTACAGTAAGCTTAGCATTTCATAATAATATATATGCATGAGTCAGTCGAGCTACATAAGTTCCAAATGCACACGTTAAAAGTCCCAAATTATATTTAATCAATCAATACAATGAACTATGGCTCGAATTTTCCTATATCTCTGGCAAAGATCTCCGATAACTTGCCCAAATAAGCTCTAATTACTGAATGTGACTAAGTTTCAAAATTTCTCATTGTGGATTGTGACAGAGTGACAGAAAGACGGGTGGGCAAACTAAGGAACACAGATGTTTCAGCTGAGTTTTCATCGCCACCATGCATAGAGAGATCTATTCATAGCAACGATACAATGACATCATTTTTGATCCACATTCTATTCTTTCTATGCACATTTTCACATCGGCAGATATATAGTTAATATGGGTCCGTTAACAAAGCAATCATAGTTTTATTTTTGTACCAAGAATTAAAGCAATGAATTTTTCTTTAAATTACTTACATATAGCCTCAGCTATCTTTATAATTTTTGCTTTTAGTTTTAACTTAAGAACATTATTAATTTTTTTGTAAAAACTCACAAACTCTCTAGATATCTTAAATGGGGTTGTAAACACTTAAGAGGTTTTTTCTTAACATCTTCAATGCTGTAATTACAGACAAATTAAAATTCATATGTTGTCTCCCGTGTAATCCCGTTAAACTAAAAGCGGGGATAATTTTAAAGTGGTATGTCTTTATTGTCAATTTTGCACTATCTTTAATTAATGATTACTATCGCTGCATTCGTTTATTTTTGTTCTACCGAAACTTCAAATGTTGTGCCTTAAGTACACCTTTATTTGATTAATTATATTAGTGTGCATAGTAATAAAGAAATTACGAGTGTGTGATAAGGTGCACACATTTCTTGCAGCATACACATGTACCTATATCAATGTTATAGTTTCAAAACGTTGCTTCACAAACACAAAAAACCATCCAGATCAGGAACAACTATCTGAGGACCATACAAATATATTTTTCGTGTGGGAATCGAGCTGGCGACATCTAAAGCAGTCGATCGCTCAACAACTGCGCCAACGTCTGTCACGGGATCGAGATATATATAATACGCCGTAAGTAGATACAACCTATTTTCCTTCAGAGATTTCTTCACAACTGCTTGCTAAACTAAAAACCCGTAAGTCCATGTTCGTTGTCTGTTGCAGTAACGGCTTAATTACAAAGGTACCAATAGATGACCCGTTTGCTAGTAACGTGCTGTCGCGCAGAGCGGGTGTTGGCGTAATGACGTCATTCAGCTAACTTGTTCTTTTATAAATGTAGTTTTATTTTTACTCTGTTGTAAATACCTAATTTTTTTAAGGAATGTATTTGTGTAATCAATCATATGATTGTCTGTCTACCGTTTGACCAAAATTTTACCCAAAATCTTAAGATTACAACACATTGAACATATGTATACTTGGCTGATGACGGCCCCCCAGGCCGTCTGGCATTGCAAAAATTCACGACAGCTCGAAAAGTATGACAGCCAGGCCAGCCCGTACACCCAGTTCTAAACTGCCAAGGTCCGTTAATACTGTTAGGTGTTAGCAGTTGTTTCGTGTAAAGTGTTGTATTCATTCACTTTATTGTGGAACTCCGTAACCTGTTATCATTATTGAGATAAGCACTGCTGGTAACCTGTGGCTGCTCCGTAACCTGTTATGATTATTGAGATAAGCACTGGTTTTGGTACTCATCAGTACCTTAGTATCATCAAAACCTTAGTACGAGATTTTCGCACTAAGGTTTTCTCGCGTTAAGCTAAAATTTTGTGAAAGCAGTGTGCTTGCAAGCACTAAACTTCTAAAGCTAGCGCTTTAGAAGTTTATTTTTCATACAGTTCTGGTTTGACGGTAACTACTCTTGAGTATGAAGAAAATTCGTAACTGAGCAAGTTTGGGTATCTATCAATGATTAGCAACTAGTCCCGGCTTCACTCTTGTAGCAGAGCATATACGCCTACATTTTTTTCTGTCATAGTATCTTATCAGCCTGTTGCGTCGAGCATTTCGCGGCGTACGCCAGTAAAGCTGCCAGTCAGCATATTTTTTTCCGATATCTTCAACAATCATCGTCATATTTACACAAAACCTTAATGAAATCTACACCTATACCTTCCTCATGAATCACTCCGTACATTGGTGATGATAAACCACCGTATGAAAATCCGTTCAGTGGTTTTTGAGTTTATCGCGGTTAGACAGACAGATGCGGCGAGAGGACTTTGTTTTATAATATGTAGTGATGATAAACGCTTAATAAATACATTTGGACAGTCAGAGTACGAACCTTATGAAAATTTTGGAGTTTAACGTGCCTAATTTATGTAGCTACATTACATTATGTTGGATTATGCCGTAGCCACACTGTCTAGTGTGATATCTGGCTAGGATATATAAATATAGGAGTTGAGTATTGAATTATTGCTACTCTTGCCTCGAAGGTACTTGAAGCGATTAGCGGTAAGTGCCCGTTTGTTATTCTTGATTTATCTACACTCCAGTCTTACTATCCAAGATGACAGTTACTATTATTTATAGCGAATATTGCTGTCTCAAACATAGCGCCATCATATTTTTTTGTTACAAAACCTTGCCCACTCTAGAGTATCTTCTGTACATGTTACAGTTTGCAAATCTCAAATCCGAAACAATTCATCTTACCAATATCTGTTCCTTGTAGGATTCGAATCCGCTTCATGTAACGCTGAGAGCTAATCTGTTCAAGCTGCACTGCATCGAGTGTGCTTTCATCGTTTTCTTTCAGTATTGGTGCAACGTGAACGAGGCTCTAGTGGCTAATTGCAATAGGGTAATTTCATTTTTCTCTTTTCAGATGCTACTTATGTAAATGTAAGTCGCTTATATTAATATAAGGTTGTCATCCATGGCCATAAGACAATGATAATGTCACATGGCCAGTGGCTGATAACCTCCTATTAAAATAATTATAATAAAAGGAACATTTTCCCTGTAACAGAAAGTTTTATCCATTGGAAATAAAAGTCGTTTAGGTACCAACTTTTTCTTTATTCTAAGGTACATAAACCGCCAGGATCGTAATAGAAATGATTTCTTGGCACCATTAACGCTTTTCAATTTCATTTTCTTCCGGCTAATGGCTACATTATTAGTTCAAGATGGGCATGCCGATGAATAATAATTATTATTTTACTACAGGTTTCAATGTCAATTTATTTTTAAAGGTCAGGTTCCTTTGAAATGGGCTTGTGGGTGGTATTTCGTTTTGTATATTACATAGATTTTATAGTTCTAATTTTATTTCTTTGTCAATATTAAAATAATATATTTTTCATATTATTTAACTGTTGACTTAATTTATTAGAAAAAAAAAACCCGTCCCTTTTATCTTACATATAAAACTTAAATTTGTATAAGTATGTTTAAGTTTGCGAAATGGTTGATGGTCTTTCTTAAGTTTTTAGTGTTAGTTAAGTCCATAAAAATATTAAGGACAAATTATATAGATAAAAAATAACTCGAGAAAGACGTTTTAAGTGTTCTAACCCCCTTTTAAGCCTGAAGGAGCTTGAGAAATTGAATTGAACGGTTTCACGCAATTTGTTCACTCTGCGGTCTACGTGTCCTGACCCTAATACACTAATGTGCTGACCCACCGGTAAAACTAACATTTACACGTTTTCATATTACTCGGAAACATTTTCTTACTTTTTTTTTTTTTAAACCTCTACTACATGGTATTATTCGACAACCGTTGATTTGAGATTCATTAAAATGGTAGATATCATGGTATAAGCTCCAAACAAGTCTTGGTACCAACTGAACAAAGTCGTGTTACTCAAAATAGCCCCGTTTAAACGTGCCAAATAGAAAACTCGTGTCTGTTGATTTGTGATTTGACATTTTGTATTGCAATTTCTACGTTCAACTACTGTTTATTTACGGAGGAGTGATAATAAACAATTTCTTACTTTGTATTTTCCAATAAATTGATTTTGTCCAAAAAAATACAGTACGACGGAGACGATAATAATCACGAAAGCCAAACGTTCAAACACTTTCAGTGGCTGCCTATCTTGTTTACACATCAAATTGAGCGTCCATATTGGAGCTATTGCTTTCTAATTTCCTTTTACAATTTACAATATTAGGGCTGTGAAAGTTTGTAAAGATATTTTGATGTTATTGTTTGACTGCCTCATTGGTCTAGTGGTCGCAGGCGCGACCGCCGAGCGTGAGGTCCTGGGTTCGATTCCCGGGTCGGGTAAAGTGTTATTGGGTTTTTCTGTATGGAAATTCTCAGTAGCAGTACGGAGTCTGGAGCTGTGCCCGGTAAATGGCAATAGGCTCACCCCCTATTACATGTGACTCAATAACAGCATTGGCGAAATGTGGGTGTACAATAGTACGCCTCTGCCTAACCCTTTGGGGAATACAGGCGTGATTCTATGTATGTATGTTATTTTTGTTACTCAATCACGCTTCGTCGTATATGACCAAACGGATTTGGGTGAAATTTGGCCGAAATACTCAATGTCCCGATTAACACATAAGTAGTAACCGATAAGTAGTACCTTTTTTTAGTCGTTATATGATATAACTTGGTAATTGTCCTAAGAAATGTTGGCGACTGCTAGTTAAAATATTATGCGGTGATTAGACCTGTGAGAGTGACTGTTATGCACATGAAATGAATGAGTTAGGAAGTGTTTTTAATTATCATCTTAACAACATCAGCCTTTATGCAAGAATTGTTGAACCTTTGCCTTTTCATGGACATCTTTTAAGTATATCAATGGCCGTGAATTATGCAAACTGTTTATCAAAACAAAAACTTAACATTTCATCCGAAATGATCCGGTTGAAATTAATAGTAGCTCTCCGTCTGATATTGAGTTTCATTCAATGGAAAGCCAAAACATACTTAAGTCGTTTTATCAACCTAACTGAAATAGGATATTTACCAAATTTCTTCGAATCCCAGAAGATACGTTTATTAAACAAGCGATTAACAGTTCAAACGCACGGAATTGTTTACGGTGCTTCTTCCTTGCCACCTTAATATAAGATTAATTTGAATTTACAACTGGCTAATAAAATATCCAGACTATTTAGTAATGGGTTCTCGTAAACAGAAATTTCGAAATCATGGTCGTAAACATTTTATTGGGCTCCATCGATCGCACCATTGTAAATTTCCATTAGCTGTTTATTTAGGATGAATCTATGCGAACGACTTTCTGTGTCGCCACGTAATTAACTGACAAAGTGAATCGAGTACTGTTTATTTAGGTTTCTATAGCAGTGATAATTCATAACTGCATTTGAATTGCAAATAACTCATTTGATTTCGTTTCCATTGTTCATGTTTATGCTTCACTCGTAAGAGGCCTAATTTTAGAACCATTAACTGGAAAACTTTATATTTCATAAAACAGTTTGTGTAAAATGAGCTAGTATATAAGAATTTTTATAAAATACAAATTTTTAAATTCCATAAAAATAATTCGTCCGCTTTTCTAACCTACGACTTTTTAGTATTTTAATAATAAGTAACACAAGCGTGTTTGAGTCCCTAAACACGCCTAGTTTAGTCGTTATCAAAAATTTTAGTTATTAAGATGGTTTCGAGTATACATTTTCATACAAATTTTTAATTCCGTCTAAACTGTCGTGACGTTTGTCAGTCGGCCGTCTGCTGGAGCCCCTAAACACATGCGGCACGTCGGTGAGTCAACGCTTGAGTACTGTCTTGCATACTAACCAATCTTCGCGAAATGTAGAACAATTGGATTCGGGGGTTGCCGATGCATTTAACTGGAACAACTACGCGTTTTTCCTTATGGTGACCTAGTTTCTACTAAGTGCAAGACCTTTTACACGAAGAGTTTACCTGTCATAAATTCGATGAAGTGCCAGCGTACCTATAGACCAAAATGTAGCGATACTTAGATAAATGTGTTATAAGATCTTATACGGAATTTATCCTTTTAAGTGGCACTCGCACGTCTATAGTTTATTCAGTGAGACTCCATGTTAATTTTATGGATGTACCGCGGTGTACCTAGTCAAATTAAAGTATCAAAATAGATATATCGGTGTAGTCAGACTCAAGTATCAAAATATATATATATCAGGTTAGACTTTTAAAATGTGACAAAAATAAACAACCCATATCTGCATCCCATGACGTGTCATCGATAAGTGTTACAGTTTATATCAGAATATGTTCTCTTTTGTGAGGACTACAAAATCAGCCGGTTTATAATACTTTCATTTTAACAATGTCAAGAAGACTATCGGCAGGGACTTTTGAGAAGAAAATTAACGTATTGCAATTATCACCACGTAAACTAGGTAGAGCTTTTACAGTAAAATCTTGAATAAGATGTTCCGATCCTGATGTACCTTTATTTTAAAAGCTCTCTATTTATAACCTAGAGCTATATATTTATTTTTTAAATTCACATTTAAAATTTTATTAGTTGCTCGTTAATTGTAGTTATGGAGGCTTTTTTTTATTGAAATAGTATTCTCAATGAATTTTGTAATAGGTTCTTGTAACTGATGCACATACCGGACATAAGCTAAATAAATAAAAAATCAAACTGAACCTCTTAGAAACTAAACAAGCTTCTTCTGATTGAGGTTAAGCCAATATCGGTTAGAATTTATTGTATAATAACAGAAAAGAATAACAATACACTTTAACCTGTCATCGTTTATTAATTCAACGTTCTTTGTTCGCTTTTGTTGCGGTTTGCTTTCAATCTGAAGTGTTGACGAACTTATGGACGAACATTGGTCAGATGAGAGCTATCAAGTTGATTGGCCATTTTCATTATAGGTTCTGTCGCTTCATGAATATTTAAACGTGGTATTCCTATGTGACCCTCAATACAATGAAATATAAATAACTGAGATTGATTTATTTTAATTAAATTCTTAATGACTTACGGAAATGTTTACATAAAAGGTACAAAACAATGTGCATGTATTTTTTTATTATGTTTTTTTTACCTTAAGTTCACTCAAATGCGCGCGCATGATTTTGTCTTATATCTTTCAGTTGACGCTAAATAAGGCCGAAAAAAGCTCGCACTTGGGGTACCGATTTATTTCTCCATGTAAAATTATCCATCAATATAAACATAACAGAAACTTCTTGGCCACAATCCTGCTGTAGTCCCGTATATTTTATCCCCATATTTTTTATTCTTTATTGACCTACATGTGTAAAAGCTTACATAGGGAACTTCGTGTTACATTCCGAAAAAGCTACAATACGTTTTTATCCGTAATTCGGTTTTCGCGATGTGTCGCTCCTGACTGAGACAGACGGCATCGAGATAAAGTGTGTCGTTTTGTGGAAAACCCGTCCTAAATATAGGCGCGGGATTATTTCTGACGCGTCATGTCGCGCGCGCCGTGCGCCCGCGTCCAATCGCAATCTAAACACATTACCGACAGACCGCCTAAACTTTCAACGTTTATTGTACTTGTTTTAAATCCCTGTAAAGATCAGGGTAATTACAATGTTAAGACGTAAACTCAATTACTTTTTATAGCCTGTAAAGTCGGTTTAAATGTGGAATGTGAAACGATGTTACGGGAAAGTGTGTTGTGATTTTCTTGATAGTGTTTATTTTAAAATGATGTGGTTGTGACATTCCTATAGAAACATGTTTGTGCTAGTTTCATTTACCCTACTGTTGTCGGTGCAATGTGTTTATTCTCAAGATGGGCCTTTAATTGGTAAGTTTCAAACTCAATTCTACATCAATTGGTGGACTCAGCGTTTTATTTCAGTTATTAGACTCAAACGTCATACTTTTAGAAATTTTAACGTAAATATTACATTGGAAATATTGTATTGACATGTCACTTGTATTTAAAAATATCATATTATGTCCAATTTCATACATTTCAGGAGGTATATTCTACAAAGATTCTGATGATATGAAGGTGGCGCTGGATGTGAGCGCGAAGGTATTCAATTTCACGGCGTCTATAAAGGAAGTATCTAGAAGAGGAGAAGTCCTGGAAATATCAAAATATGTATGCGAACTAGCGGAGGTTAGTATTCATCACATTGTTTTCGATTTTAAGTTTACTGTTAGGAAAGTGAACAAAAATGAAAACGATGCTAAACTTTGTATTATACAATCAAAATGGCTGGATAGAGGCTGAATTTATGATGATAATGACTATAAAATCGCCGTACGGACGTTTCTAGAATTTATTTTGAATCCAAGTGGCTATAAAAATAACAAGATCAGAGTTGGAAGTTAATAGTTTATTCAGAAAAATAAAATACTTTAATAATAATCCAAAGTCAGGTTACGATATGGAAAAATTTATAACATCAATAAAGATACATTAACTGGTATGAGATTTCTAAATTAACTCATTCATTCATTTAGATTTCTACATCATCCCATTCAATTCAAGTTTATTCGCGTGGAAGATTAAATGTGATCCTGCGATTGATATGAATTTCTTTTTTATTTAAAATTTTCTTAGCGTCTATCGCCTTCTTTTCTTCAATTGATCTGTCTGTAAAACGCAACTTTTTTACGACTTTTATTCAATTGTTCTTTTCTTTTTCATTGCCCACCTATTTTACATGGTTCGGTATAATTTGGGTGCACAACGTCAAACTTTCTTTGTTTTTATCTTGGATTCAAATTGAAATTCGTCTTTTAGTGAAAATTCTAACCATTTCATTTTATGATGTCTAAAAGTTTCCAGCGCATTTTTGCTCAACTTGTTCTAAAAATAAAGCGCTTACGGGTATCTCAACTAACGTATAATATAGTAATTTTAGTTAAGTACCTATGTAGGTACATTAATTAGGTTGTGTAATGTAAAAAATACCTAATATTTAGATTTAATATTGTGGTAGTTCATAATATTTCCACTCTTCAGTGTTGAAACCATTTCCAAAGTGACATAGAAATAAAAGAAAACAGAATATTTTGTGCATTCAAAGCTCCTTTGTTCCTTGCATTGCATTAGAAGAGAGAATCATCCGACTAAAAGAAACAGGATTATTGTGGTACCTTCCTAACGTAATCCTATTTCCTGTTATTGTGTTAACAAGAAAGAACCTAATGAAAAATATTTCCCTTTTATTTTTGTCGTATCTAAGTATTTCGCAGAACTTGCCATAGTCCGCCATTGAAGCAATTACCGAGATATTTTGTACACCTTCCACGTTTCTATTTGGGTACATTTCACTCTTCGTTGTTTATCAAGCAATTTTTATTTATCGATATATTCGAATTACATTTTGATATTGTGCTTTTACTACGCACGATAGTAGCCCTAAGTAAGTATAACTATAAAGTAGGCTATTTAAGCGATAACTGTGATTACGTACGCTAAGGGACCACCTCCACCAGCGAGTGACACTTTGTCGCCTGCGGCACTGAATTCATAGTACCTACCTATATGGACTTATTTCCGATATCAAGAGATATTTCCGATATTTTCCGGTTGTGATTTATATTATTATCATCACTTATTATACCAATCCCACGATATGGTTGAAAAATACATAGGATGTTATATATTGTTTAAAAAAATTCAATATAGATCTATAAACACGTCTGTTTCAGGAAGGTGTGGTCGGCATCATAGACGGTACGGGCGGCCGTGCGAGTGAGAACATCCAGGCATTATGTGACATGCTGGAACTGCCCCATGTGACCGTGCAACACAACGACCTCTACTGCAGGAACTGGTCCGTCCTGAACATGTACCCTAGCCCTACTGCTTACAATATGGTAAGGAAGCAAGCGCCGTAAATAAATAAAATAATACTTCACTACTGTCTCACTAATGGGCATGAGCCTTTTCTCAGTCAGAAAAGAGTTTAGGTCTTCCTTCTCCTCTAACCTGATGCCTGCTGCGTGTTCATGGACTACACATGACATAGAAAACATTTTCGAGCATCATCATCGTCCCATGTATACAGATTTCCTAACGATGTGTTTCTTCACTGTTAAAGTTATAGTCGAATCCTATTCTGCACATGAATTGAATCCAAAAGTCAGAGGTGCAGGTCGGTTAGGTAGTTTAGACCAGATAGAATTAGATATGGAAGGCAAGTGTTCAACCGCTATTCTATCAGTGCTTACACGGCACGGTCGTAATTCTTAATAAAGGTCAGCTGCACAAGGAGTTTCATATTCGTACAAAAGTATTCATGACTGACGGTATCTTACCGTTTCTATTTATATGTTTCACGTGTATCGAAGTGATAAAAATGTTTATTGCTCTTCATTGTACTCTTAGGTTTATGTCATTTTTTTCTTGTATGGCCAAATTCCGTTAGCAATTTTGTCTTGCACGAGTTAAAAGATTTTTATTTTGCGGAAAAATCTATTGTTCTCTTTCGATTGCACAGTTTAGCATTGAATCATAACAAGGGCAGAAAAAATCAATTGCGCATTGTAATACTACCTTCATCCGTATAGGTACTAATAGTAAGAATTTATTTACAGCTGCATTTTTCAAAGAGACTACTAGGAATACTATTGTCGTAGGCACCTTCATACAATTTTAGCCAAATTATATTAAGTTCTCCGTGAAAGATGGTAAGCGTTTAGCCGTTTAACGAGATCGCTTACAAGCCCGGGCGATTGCAAAAATTTTAATCAGTATTTCAATAAAACTTCCCTTTTGAAGTTTTTGTCGGAATTACACCTGGGACGTCAACACTATACCAACAAAGCGGTGATGCTATTCATAGCATTATCACACTTGTAATTCTGTACTATTATAATTGTACACCCACATTTCACCGATGCCATTATTGAGTCCCATGTAATGGGGGCGAGCCTATCGCCATCTATCGGGCACAATTCTAGACTCCGTTCTTCTACTGAGAATTAGAAAAAGGAAAGAAAACCAGGAATTCAGGCTCAGCAGTCCCACTTGCGACCACTTTTTTCTAAGTCACATAATGTTAAAATTTACTAAACAAAGGCTTTTCTAAATTAATGATACCTTTCTATTTGTAACGTTAAAAACCATTCCATCTGACTAGAAAAAAGAAATGAATTTAAATTTAAAACTTTTGTACCCTTTTGTTTAGAAAGCCTATATATTCGCGCATCAATTTGTGTAACAAAAATATTATTCCATTAAATTCAAATGTGATAATATTTTCGTATGTAACCTAGAAAATTAAGACAATAAAAGCAAAATTCATTCGTTTTGGAGGCATGAGGCACGATGAATTTCATTTCATGAAGATAAATTCTCTGTAAAAAAATAGGTATAATATTTTGAATATTGTGTAGATACGTACCAAAGGCAAAAGGTTTTTCAGCCACCGACCGTAACCAGCAAATATTTGAGTGTTATTGTAACGAAAGTACAAAGCTTGAAAGCTTCTAACTTTGGCCCATCAATTTTCAATTCTCCAGTTAGTCAAACATTCATCGAAGGTGGAAATAATAAACTGGACAGATTTTGATTAAGGCGAATAATACACGGTGCAGTGTGGCAACGCTTGCACTGCCGGGGCGGATCAAAATTTTATACACGTAATCCGTCGAGTCTTGAGACAAGATCCCGTGAACGGTGGAATCGCGCGGGGAAGCGATGCCGTGTCTGCCCGTGACTCAAAACTTGGAATTACGTGTTATTCGCCTAAGACGTCTTATCAGACCTGACAATTCTAACCTAATAAGCAAACCTAAGAGCATCTAAGCTAATATTACTGGCGTTAGTGGACGTTAAGTTGGTAAGAATTTAAGTAGGCAGCTTTACTTTCTGAGCATAGAAAACGAAATTTGGTACATACAACTCGCAAATTCGCCTTTTGTTTTTGAAATTATTTCTGAGATGTTGCCTTTCGCGTTAACAAAACAATGGAATGTGAAGAAAGGAATGAGTAAACAATATTGAATCAGTCGCTTCTTTAAAGTGCTTCTGTTGCTGTAGATAAATATTTCAAGGAATGAGCGTTGAAGTTTATTAAGTCGCAGTCATTTCCTTCTAACTTTGAGTATCTAAGTATTATTTACCGTTCCGTGGTGTGAAATACACGTTGAAATCGTACCAACTTAAGATTATAGTTTAGCTAAAAGTTTTCATACAAAATGTGTTAATGTTTTTACCCCACTAAACATGATTTTTGATTTTTTTGTATGATAGACACAAATAAAAACTATGTCGCCACGTTTTAGTTTTCAACCGACTTCAAAAAAAAGGAGGAGGTTCTCAATTCGGCTGTTTTTTTTTTTTTTTTTTTTTTTTTTTATGTTTGTTACTCGATTTCTCGAAGAAGCCTGGACCGATTTCAAAAATTCTTTTTTTATTTGAAAGGGTATGCTTGTCATTTGGTCCCATTGTCATCAGGTCAGGACCTGATGGTGGAAACCCTGAGAAATCGAGGGCATCTCTTGAAAATTGTAGGCGACCATGGGGTAAAAACTTGATATTTGTGTATATATCTGATGAGACTACAATACTATGGAGGTTTAGGGCAGATCTGATGATGGAGACGACAGAGGATCGAGGGAACTCCTCAACGGTACATCTTAACTACCTCGTGTTTGGGCTTATTTTATTCGTGTTGACAAAATCAATAATGTATGTAATGACTGCCACTGCAAGGTCCGTGATGCAAGTGCAGTACAGTTTAGGGAACTCCTTAATGGTTGATAGCAGCTACATAGTGTTTGGGCTTATTTTATTCGTATTGATGCGCACTTTAAGCCGACATGGGTAATATTGCAGATTCGATGGTCGGCTAAGTAATTTATTTGATTTTAAAATCACATAGTGCAATACCGTCTAAGGTTTTCACTCGACTTGGGGCAACATACATATGACCTTTGTAAAGTTTTTCAAGAGAATCGTCTTTACTAGGTCTATCCATCACTCAAAATTGTAAAATAATTAAATTTTTTAACAAAAAATAAAAACCGACTCCAAAAAACTCAAAAACAAAACTAATAACTAAAAAGCAAAAAATAAATCTTTTATTATACAATATAGTAGTTGAAGAATATTGAAGTCGGTGCCAAGTAAAACATGCAATGATAAACCGACACGATTGGCGAAGTGCATTTGTCGTGTCCGACGCATAATTCGCTCCGCACTCGACAATTTCTACGTGAACTCGTTGTTTCAATGTCGCTATTATAGCAGCAAGGTATATTACTTTTATGTTTTATTTGGCACCGATTTCAATATTCTTCAACTACTATATTGTATAATAAAAGATTTATTTTTTGCTTTTTAGTTATTAGTTTTGTTTTTGAGTTTTTTGGAGTCGGTTTTTATTTTTTGTTATTATTTTATATTGTTTATAGATTGAGAAATAATTAATCCTCGAAATACGTTTTTTTTTAACTAAAAATCTTCCTTAAACTTATCTCGTGATAATTATTAAATTAACCAAAATTTAGAAAAAAAAAACAAAAGGTATTGACCTCTTTTATAATCTGATAAAACGATAGTTAGCAAAATCAAATTAATTCGTTAAGATCTCGATGTAAGAAACGTGAACGCCCAAACACCTATTTTGCGCGTATTTCAAGACAATTTTGTCAGAAGCCGGCAGCTAAACGATACTCTTAAGTTATGTAGCTAGCTAGCTGGTAGCTTTTTAAAAATCAGGCCGTACGATGTTTTTACTGTAGAGGAACTTTACACAAAGCTTTGTAATCCAGTAGGCAGATTATATATGTATTTAGTCATCACATTGCTCTAACGGCGAAGAAAACATGAGGAAACTAGTATTTCCTAGAACAAACAAATTTGAAGACAACCTGATATCCACAACGAATATTATTCATTATTTATGTATAAAGCCGACGAATATTATACATTATTTATGTACAGGTTATAAATAAACCTACACTATATATACCTATATTATACTTATATTATATATGTACATATGTATGTATATTTCGCTTTACATTCGCTATAACTCCTATAATATTTTATGATGTCATATTTGGATGTTACTTTATTTCCTTGTATCCACTTCCGTTTTATGATATCACATGGGGCCTAATGCCGAAACAGGTAAACTACGTCAGTCCCTTGCCCTACTTAGCAGATTACTGTGACGTTTAAATTGATGTGTGTTTGTAATATTGTATTTGTTAATATGTTACCCTTAAAGTTCATTCTTTCTTTCTCAAAGGAACTGTCCCAAAAATTTTGTTCACAATATATTTTTATAGTAGAATAAAGTAAGTCTATAACGCTTAAACTTCATTACAATCTGTTATTATTAGAATGATTTATAATAGATACTGTTTTAATCCTTTAGGTATTAGAAAAGTTAATAATCCGTAAAGACTGGAGGAACTTCACCATACTGTACGTGAGAGGGCACAGTCTGCTGCGCGTGAGTGAGCTTCTACAGATGGGCAACGACACTAACCCATACGTGATCACCATGAGAGAACTCAGCGGGAACGATTACAGGTAACCAGGGATGAACATGAGTTCATCACTTTTGTAAGCATAATATTTAAAAAGAAAACAAGAAAATATAAGGCTTAAGGATGATAAACTTTCTCATAAGAAATTCTTATGCCGTTCAATATTTTTCTTAGATTTTATGAAGATAATGCCCAGTTATTATCATAATCATACCGCCTTTTTGTAAATTAATTGGTAATTTGTTTTAATTCGCAGATATATGAAAATACATAGGTAGATACCTAAATAGATTTACCAAATGATCTAATAGTTAATATTATCTAGAGTATTAGTGCCGCTTCATAAGGACGCGATACATAACTAGGTGATGAAATTTCAGATTTGATTATCATCGTCTAGCTTATTACATAAAAAAATATGTAGGTACAATAGAAGGAAAATAAAATATATATCTTTAAGCTATTTTATACTAATTGAATTCGTACTTTGTAAATCGCATTTCTAGGTTTTCTAGGTTGCTTCTAACTGCCCGAATAAGAGCATCAATAGGTACCTACTTGACGCGGATTGACATTCAACAATAATATTTTCTTTTTACATTCATAATTAAAAATAGATCATAGAACTTTATTTAATTCTGACAAACGAAAACATTAAAAAATCTCATTTTCAATCATCTCCCACGACCATTTTGCCAAGGAGTTAGGTTAACACATTGACAGACAACTGCTGAGGACGTCGTTAGTTGAATAACGGCGGGCGGCTGTACACGTCGTTTTTAGGCACATTTATTTTATTAACCGACTTCTTTTGTATAGAAACATAAATATATAATCAGTTTTTTACAATACCAGTACTTTATCACAAGCAATTTAATCTTTTATAAGGTGACAGGACGTCCACTGCCGTCTATATTTTTTTGTGGAAGTTGACTGTGTCATTTCACTATTTATCTATATTAGCCGAGTGTCCGTCAACGTGTTAAGATTGACCTATGCAACCTATTTGCATGGTATCTTATTCACGTTTGCATTTTGTTTACAAAAATACATTAGGTATCTCCATCTATAAACTGACTCTGGCACACGAGTACGAGTATAGTCCGTGACGCGAAAATAGATCAAAACCGTTATGGAATTGTCTTGTGGTTGATACGTATAATGTCCAATGGAAAAATTATCTTTAACACACCTGAGTCGCCCACGTCCATCCTTAAACATACGTATTTACATTTTTGTATACGCAGACGGCGACCATACCGATTGGTTCTTTGCGTACGATTTCAAAAGCGTGAAATGATCCCTTTGTTGTCGACAATTGTGGGCGTCGCTATAATGCAACTGGCGACTGCGTAGTAAATGGGTTTATTTTTCTTCGCTTTGAACGCCCACTCGTCAAACTTTAAAGAGATTTAGTATAAGCAGGTACCAATCCCTGTTGGGTGTAAAATCTCTCTGTAGTTTAGTATATATATCCTAAGAATTGATTTACCTTTATCTGTTCTTTTATACTTCAATAAGTTTATATCATGTGAAAATAGATTTAACCTTCGAAATACCTATAACTAAGACCATTTTATTAATATTATAAAAACAGAAGTATTTTTTCATATTTATTTCAGAGATGTATTAATCGATGCGAAACACAACGGCTACACTAATTTCGTGGTGGACTGCCCATCGAGGAACTTGGAACTAATGTTGCTGCACGCACAGCAAGTTGGTATGATGGCTGACGAACACTCCTACATCATTGTATCACCTGATTTGTTCACCCTGGATATGAGCCGGTACAGATACGGCGGGGTTAATATGACCGGTGAGTTTTAATGAGGGAGATTAAGTAAAGAAAACGCTAACTTTCTAAAAAGCATTTTTCCATTTTGTATGGAAATATAATATTGGGAATATATATATAGGAAAAGTATATTAGAACTCTGAATTAATTAGATTTTTGAAAATTAACAGTATTTAGTCGCTTGCCGGAAAATTTCAAAAAATCTAAAACCCTCAATATCTTAAAATCTACACATAACCGACCCTTGATCCATGGGTCATACTTGTTGCATATTGACTCTAGTATAACACCATACCACAAACAAGTCAATTATCATTCAGCCTGTATAACAAATAAATAAACTTGACGCTATAAAAAATCACACGATATCAAGTATCATGTGAATTTTTACTAACGAGCATGTATTAGCGCGGTCTAAATGCGGGCGCGATTCCTGTCTCTAATTCCTGAAACACATTTTTTCTACCTAAGTTCATTCATTAGAAAAAAAAACATCAAAGCATCACCAACCATCTTTTCTGAATAAAGCGCCTCAAAATACAGACATTTCTAGGATTCCGCCTACTAGACTTACAAGACAAAAACAATGAGAAACTCTGGAATTTTACGTCTCTGCTGAACCAAGAGACGGGGAAGTCTTTAGAACCAGATCAACTGAAGACAAAGCTCCTCCTCATACACGATGCGGTTGAAGTGTTCTCGGCAGCCATCAAGAAAGTAAAGGGCGTAACACCCAAACCACTGAGCTGTGAAAATTACGAAAGCTGGAAGTATGGATCGTCCTTATTAAATTTTATGAAGACGGTGAGTAATTATTATGATCTAATTAATAACTTAGTAGTACTATAAATGATGTTTTATAATAATATTTACGAATTATTATTTATACATTTTCATAAAATTAAATCAGTTTACATTTGGTTGTCTCAATAACGTTTCAACATTTATTTATTTTGTAACAGTACTTCTAGCCAATCCTAATTTATCAATTAATGGTATTCAATATTTAGTTATTTAATTATCCAACTTAATATGTTCGTTCGGTAAGCCTACTAACATTACACAACATATTTAACCGAATAACATAATCCAATAAAAATATTCTTAGTTTTAGTCATATAACCTATTGAATATGAAGTTCTCTAAAACAAATATTTGTTTTCGATACAATGTTCCAGAATAAGGTGGATGGAATAACAAGAACTTTGATATTCGATGGAGTGGGCCAAAGAACAGAGGTCAACTTGGATATATTGGAGTTAACTTCTGCGGGCAATCAAACAGTACTGATATTATTTTGCTTGTCACTTAATATATTTTGTGCGTTTGAGTGTATACCAATTATAATTTATATTTCTTTTTTCAGATAGGATCTTGGAAAAACGGCAAATTGAACATCGAAAGACCCTTCGTCGCTGATGCAGAGATTACACAAGAATCAGTACTCAGGAATAAAACGTTGAGAGTACTAATTGCAACGGTAACATTGTTTTTTTTTTGTGTAGATGTACGCTAGGTAAGCTCAGAGAGATCGAAGATGCATGAAGATATCGAACTATATTTTTTTCCTTACGTTTTGTGAAAGGAAATGTGAGAGGTTATTTCGTTAGATCCTAGAATTTTCATCGTCATTTCATCCTTAGCTTTCCTCGCTTGCCAATGCTGCCATAGCAATCTATTCATTTAACATTCTCAACTCTTTCATAAAGGTACCATATTTTAAAATATATAGGGTGGAAAAATACAACGACTCACGGAGAGAAAGTCTCATCTTAAATATAAGAGACGATAAAGCTTATTGAAAATTTAAAATACTAGATTTCTAGGTTCGATATAAGATCATGTAAATTCATTTGAAAAAATTATGTGTATCTTTTCTTATTAAGAATTATGTGTGTCTTTTCTTATAAAAAATTGTTTCCTTTGCATATTAAAAGTAGTTTTTCTCCGTGGTTAGCTCATTCTTACCAGCCTGTATACCTAATTACTAATCCATAATCTTAATTTTCAGGCTCCACCTTACGGTTACCTGAAAGACTCATATGAAAGATTAGAAGGTAACGATCGTTATGAAGGGTTTACGATCGATTTAATCGAGAAATTGAGTGAAATCTTAGGATTTAGTTATCAATTTGCCGTTGAATCGGATTATGGTAGTAAAAAGGCTAATGGACAATGGACTGGAATGGCCTTACAACTGAGAGAAGACGTAAGTAAATTTGACTTTACTTTTTTCGCACAAAGGACAGTACTGAAAGTACTGATAGACAACCGTGGCCTCCCTCCCTGCTTTGACATTGTTTTATTACGATACAACAAAGCAAAATAATTTGTGAGTCACAGTGTAAAGCAAACGCCTTGCATTGAAATGAGTCTCATATGTATATTTTTAAATAAATGCCTAAAGTCTGGATTTTTATTCCTTAATTAGATCAATAATTGAGGGGCTCGTAGCAACAAGGTTCTTGCACTAATCGGTCGCTGATGTCGCGGTCGGACGATGATTGATTAGACGATCTTGCTGTTAGCATCAAGAACTTTCCGTGCCTTTACAAGTATGTTAAACAGTTGGTCCTGAGTCCGTTGGTTAGACAGCCGTTACGAGCAGTCAGCTATCCAACTCAATTCAACAATCAGTCAAACTCAATTACTATGGGTGGAGGTGGTGATGGAATCCCTTCATGTAAAATATAGCCATTCAACTGCATCTGATTAGACTGGGAGCCCAGCCTGAAATATAGCTGGATAGATGATGATGAATATAAGTTATGCCAATAGAATATGATGAATTAATTTTGCGATAACTTTGTAGAAAGCCGACCTTGCCATATGCGACTTCACAATGACGGCGGAGAGACAAAGTGGCATCGATTTCTCCACGCCATTCATGACGCTCGGTATCGGAATCCTTTACAAGGAGCCCAGTAAGCAGCCACCCGAAATGTTCTCATTCATGGCTGTCTTCTCGAAGGAGGTATGGATTTAATAAATGACTTATTACTTTTAATGCTCAACTAAAATAATAAATCCTTTGTTTTTAATTTGCGACTCCCGAATAGAATAAATATTTTTACGGGCTTACGTATTGTCCGTGTGTATGTGAGATTTATACTTTTTAACGCACAAACGAAAAAAAAAAAATTATCGACGCCTCCTGTAATTAAGTTGCGACACCCTAATTCCGAGCGGTAGGTGAAGGTACATGAAACCAACATAGTTAGATGATTCTAAGCTAATAATGATATGAATGAGAAAGTTAAAGTTACTATTATATACCTATTATTTTATGTACATATGTTGAATGAAAATTTTATTCCGGTATCACAGTTTTACCACGAATATTTTTGTTACCAGGTGTGGTACTACATGATGCTAATCCAGTTAGCTCTCGGCGTGACCATGATCTTTGTGGGTCGAATCTCGCACAAAGAGTGGCAGAACCCAGTGCCCTGCATTGAATCGCCTGAGGAGTTGAGCAATCAGTTCAGTTTCGCCAACTCTGTATGGCTTATCATTGGATCTGTTATGCAACAAGGTTCAGAAATCGCTCCAATGTAAGTGATCAATTAAACAAGTTACACATGTTACACAAATTTGACTTAGGAAAGAAGTAAGTAGCCCTAATTCCTGTGTTCTCTTTATTCCATTGTAATTCAAATTCGGAAATGTTATAGAGAATTTCCTGGTGAATACCCAATCTAGGATACCGTGGAATCTTGGCCTAACAGTCGTAAGATATCTTACCACTATGGTTGCTAAGTTATAGCATTCCGTGTGTATATATTTTATTGAGAAAAACTTAACGTGTAAACGGCAGTGACCACAATAGCGCAATGACTGCGTTCTTTTTCCGCATTTTGAGTTAGGTGCTATTGTGTGAGCATTCGACCAATGATTTGCGGAACTCGCATTTATTGTAATTTATGAATAGAATGTTAGAATCGGACGCAAGTTCAACATATCAAGTAGCAAAAGCGTACATAATTGTTTTTCTGTCTCCCTAGTACGAGTTTTCCTGTACCTCTACTGTCTTTAACTTCAAACCAAAAATGTTTAAAGAAACGTGTATATATATTTCAGTCGATTGGTACCAAAATCGAGTGCACTCTTTTTTTTATAAATCAGCTGTGGTCAAAACCAATGATCACCCACAATTGGGGTACTATGATATTATTTTAAGCCAGACAAAATTGTCCTTCCTGCAGCATCAGGTAAATAACCTGTAAACCTTTACTATTGAGCGTGGGCTTCTTCATATAGTGCTACAAATCGATTGTTTTCAGTGCGTTAGCTCCACGAATGATCACAAGTATCTGGTGGTTCTTCACAATGGTGATGGTGGCATCGTATGTCGGTACACTGGTCGCCTTCCTCACTGTGGAGAAGAACGTCTTACCTTTCAATACCGTTAAAGAGCTCTATGAACACAAATCTATTTCCTACGGTGCTAAAGAAAAAGGATCTACTAAACAGTTTTTTGAGGTTTCTATCTTTCATTTAATTATTATAGTTTTTAACGACAGTGAGAAAATAAATTGTCGTTTTTCTGATGGCAGGAGATCACCACGACCTTTGAATATCTGCAATAGGTACCAAAGGAGTTTTTGATGCTTTGCTGACCTTTTATAAGCATTTCTGATTAAGGATTTGGGTTTCTGGATCTGGTTGACAATTTACTAATTTTCTATTGTCATATCAACTTAGAACTAAGATCGCGAAACTCTTCGAATTCAACTGAGTTTGTTCTGTCCGATCCGGCCCAAGCTGACACCTAGATGCAGCTGAATAAATATGGCATTTTGGTTGGAACAATAATTAACAGTTTAGTTGTAAAATATTGTAAAACTAAGTTATTAAACTTTTCTTTTAGGATTCTACAAACCCCATCTATCAGGCAATGTACCGGAAAATGGTGCAACGGAATTGGCTGGTCAAAGAAAACGAAGTAGGAGTTCAAATGTCAGTATGTTGATATTAATATAGCTACGGTGTGTTTACAACATTTTTAGAACGTTTATTTTTTAAGCAATTTTTGCGTAGAGATTTTGCGAAGACGTTGGTCCAGAAGAGTTAACTTTCCATAAATAATAATATAGATGGCATTTCTTTTTGCTTTAATCGATTTAATAATATTTGAAGATTAATTAATTGACTCGAAGAAAAACGTCTGAGCAGCGGATTAGAAGGTTTGTGTATTAATGTTAAATAAATCACTACAGGGCTGAAACCCAGCAATACGCATTTTTCATGGAATCGACGTCGCTAGAATACTGGAAGGAGAGACATTGCGACTTACTGCAGGTTGGGGGGCTGCTGGACTCCAAAAGCTATGGCATCGGGATGAAAAAGAGTATGTATACGTACATAATTATTTTATCACCTAAAGGTGCAAATTGTGTATATTTGTCGAGACATTGATCATGACACTTGCTAATTTGTAACAACTTCGTTTACAAAGTGTTTTTTTTTTTAAATATTCTAGAGAAACCTACAACAGCATAAGCTTTGTCAGCTTATACTGTGCAGATTAGAGTGTTTCCTTGTTACAGAATTGTTGTTAGCCGGCTGTCGGCTTTAACTGTTCATATCGGTCCGAATCGCGTGAACAGCGCATTAAAAGTTGTTATGTCATCAATCAACGTCGTTGCCGATAGATGTATTGGTTAACATGCGGTTTGACCTAATGTGGACCTACTCTAAAACACTTAATAGACTGGAAACGTTTTACACCGTAACAAAGTCCAAAGTTTGACGCTAATGTGTACCCACTTTTACATTTTGTTTGTAGAATCGCCGTACAAGAAATATATAGATGACGCATTGCTTAAACTAAAGGAGAGTGGCGAAATAGAGAAGCTGAGGAATATTTGGTGGAAGGAGAAACGAGGCGGTGGAAAGTGTGGGGTAACATATTTTGTTTTACTTTGCTGTTTAACTACCCATTGCAAACTAACAAGTTTAGACTCAGTTAAGTTCAGCTGACATAATGTTCACATACATAAAGCACCCACTGATTTTATTTTCTTTTTCTTTTTTTTTCTTTCTTTCTTTTTTCTAAAAAAACATTACCCCACACTAGGATTTCTCCTGTGTCGTGGGTACAATTTACAAACATACATGTCACATACGCACACAACCAGACCCGAAACAACTATCTGTAGATCATACAAATATTTGTTCCGTGCGGGAATCGCGACACCTAGCGCAGCAGTCGATCTCTCAACACACTGCGCCAACCGTGCCGTCATATTTTGTCCGAGTCTGTATGATTTTTATAATTTGAATAACTACTTATATGTTATATTTATATTTAAGATCTATGGTAATAAATAACTTTTTTTTTTAATCATTTTTTTTATTTGTTTATTATTATTTTTTTAAATCATTAAATATCTAATTTATTTTATTTAACAACCACAGGAGAAACGCGACGAGGATCAAAAGCAATTGGGTATGAAGAACATGCTGGGTGCCTTCGTGGTACTTGGGGTGGGCTGCCTCATCGGACTGTTCATATCCATAATCGACATGCTGTGGGGGGTGTTCAAGCGATCCGTCAAATATAGTGTGAGTGAAACGATAATAACATTACAACTGTATTTCCCGAAGGGGTAAAGCACGTCGGCAGAGGCCGCCTACCGGGCAAAATTTAAATTTTTGAGATGCTACATAGAATTTCCTTAATCCAGGATTTTGCTCTGCCACAGCGCTGGCGACCACAATATCAATGAGCTGTTTAGGTCAAGAAAAAAAAATACGCGTATAGATTAGAAAAGAGCGTTCTCTCCACACCTAGTTGTCATAAAAGTTGACAAACTGCGTGTGTGCAGCAGCATCTTCATAACAACGTACTGTACGTTTCATCGACTTTAACTGTAGTTACGTGAAGTCAAAATGTATGAAAAGTTCATGCGCGGGCATTGAGTGAACGTTTCTAGAAAACGCCGCACATTGTATTCATAAATTCTTGGCTGATCTAATTATGGTGGAGGTCGAAGGAAAAGTCGCACTAGGGATACTGAAATAACTGATTTGACAATTGCTCTTCCTTTATCTAGGAAACCATAAATCTGATAAGAATTAGCCAGCTCAATAGGCCGAGAATCGCCGACCGAGCAAAGTGTAATTAGATTCTTTGTTCGGAAGTTCTTACTAATAAGAACCCAGGGTTTTAATTGTTCGCTAGCAAGATAGGTAATCGGTTTAAGCGAAACTTTTTGCTATTAAGTCAATAAAGACGACTGAAGCAAAATGTTTAGGGTGGACGTAGAAGATCGATACAGTTAATTGGAGGCCGATTTCTTGTCGGTGAAAAGATGCAGTATTATCAATTTACAATCAATACTATAAAATCCATAATATTTAGACCAGTTTAAAAACATAACTGCGTCATTGGTCTAGTGGTCGCGCTTGCGACTGCTGAGTGTGAGGTCGAGGGTTCGGTTCCCAGGTCAGGCAAAGAGTTATTGGAAAAAAATTCTGTATGGAAATTCTCAGTAGCAGCACGGAGTCTGGAACAGTACCCAGCGGATGGAAGTAGGCTCGCCCCCTATTACATGGGACTCAATAACGCCATTGGCGAAATGTGGGTGTACTTTAGTACACCTCTGCCTAACCCTTCGGGGGATACAGGCGTTATGCTATGTTATGTAAAAATAAAAAAAAATTATGGACGGGGGATTCAAATCTTCACCATGAGCCTCTATACTCGATACAAAAATATCCCGACTTACCGAGACAATGTTTTTACAAATATATGTATGTATCTATATACATTTCGTATAAGGGCTATAAATAATAAAGATACGCTGTGCGGTTATCGAGACTGTACACGGACATTCATTTGCGCTTCATAAATCTAATTAGGTCCAACAAATTACAGGTGAATGACACGTGCTTTTTAGTCGTACGCGTGGACTAATAACACATATCGATTGTGAACTGACGATTTTACTTGGTTATAACATTCTAAACTATTTCATACCCGGCAGCGCTGCAAAAAGCGTATTTTACTTCAATCAAAATTAGGCGCCAAAATCGAATTCATTAAATTTGTACTACAACGTGGTCGATAGTTTCTTCTTAATCCTGAAATGTTGTCAAATTTAAGATATTACCAGTTGCCAGTTCACAGTCGATATTATATATATATTTCAGGCAGTACCTAAAATTCATCTGAACTCCAATTTAAGATAGGATTCCGAAAAAATCTATTTTAGTGTTAGATTGTCACTAATCTTCCTTATATTCTTGTTTTAATACTTGATTACACGCTAATTTGACGGCACAGTTGGCGCAGTGGTTGAGAGATCGACTGCTGCGCTATGTGTCGCGGGTTCAATCCCCGCACGGAACAAATATTTGTATGATCTACGGATACTTGTTTCGGGTCTGGGTCTTTGTGTATATGAATACACACCGTGCCTCGGAAAGCACATAAAGCCGTTGGTCCTGCGCCTGATCTCCCTCCGGTCGGATTGCCATCCTATTGGACTATGAGATTAAAGGAATAGAGAGTGCACCTGTTTTTGCGCACACACTTGTGCTCTATAATATCTCCTGCGTAGTTGGCTAATTTTCGGTGACATTGGCCACTGTGACCGAAATTCGGTCAGAAGGTCATTATTATTACACACTATAGTACCCGTCAAACCCATTGAATACTTAACACAGTGTATGTTAATATTGTTGTAGATATTCTTGTAAATTGCTGCAAACGGGTTCAAGTCGTTGTGACGCGTGAAAGACGTGATTTATGGTTGCAATAACATTAGTTCCCTATTGAATGTCTATTTAATATATTGTTGTCACTGTTTCTTTTCAGAACATTTTTTTCAGGGCTTATATGGGAAAAGTGGTTTGCTTAGCGGTCAAAAGTCTGTCTTCAGACTAGAAATTAATTATCACTTGCGATAACGATGAAGGAAAAACCTCGTAAGGAAACTTATACATCTGAGAGGGCCTCATAAAGTCGATGGTGTGTGTAGTCCGTCCTGTACCACACTAGCATAGTGGACTAACGCCTTACCGTACTGAGAAGGGGCCCGTACCCAACAGTGGGAAAGCAATGGACCGAATAATTATATTCAATATATAAAAATCTTCTAATTACTGTATATAAAACAGTTTGAATAACTAAACATCTCTTTTGTTTACAGACAACCTTCAAATACGAGTTGGTAGAAGAACTCAAGTTCGCTCTAAAGTTCAGCGGGAACATCAAGCCAGTTAAACGCCCGGCGAAGACTGTGGAGGGAAGCATTGAAGCTCTGGCAAAGGCTGAAGGGAAAGACGAGATTAGATCTCTGCACTCTATTCGGTCCACCTCCACACATAGGACACATCACTCACACAGCTCTAGGCATTCGTCACGCAGTCTTAGTGTCGCGTTTGCTAAAAGAAGATCGTATAGCTAAAATAATTATGCAATCGACTACCTTAGTTGGTTCTATAATAGTTACGGTGTTATTTTTATGATGCAGTCGTGAGAGACTTCGGTTAGTGGCCCCACCTTAAATTTAAATGTCAAATAATTTTTAATGTCCTTACATTATGACTGTCTTTGCAGTCTCTACGCGTTGAACCCAGGCACTTGCTCATATAACCCAATAGATGGCGTTCATCCTTGCGGTTTATATAAACCCATTTACGACATCAGTTGAGCTCTTACCGTCAGGGGCACCTTAGTCTCAATAAATGAAAAATGCGCGTGTCAAATAATATATACATATATCATGTCACATGTGTGACAAAATAGCATATCGTTTTTAACAAAATAAATTAATTTATGTTGGTCATTATCCATTTTTAATTTAAAGTCATTTATTTTTTGTTTTTGTTTAGTAAACTTTCTTGTAATAAATGTTGATCAAAAATGTGTTGCTCTAATACTTATCTCTAAATGTTTTCAAAAACGCTTCACCCAGATAACGACTTTTTTCCCGCATATTATGTCATCGCCTTATGGTATTAATTATGATTATTGTCAAGTGGGATAAAAAATAGTTCTCACATAACGCGTCCATTATCCGAGGGCTATATTCGTTGGCCTCAATCTAGTGAGAACTTTATTACAATAGAATGCGTATAAAAAAGGCACTAGTGGCCTTTTTATAGTCATTCTTGGGACTAAAAGGCTATTTATAAAATAGAAAAAAGCGACAGGTGATACAATAAGTTATACATGTGATTAGAATCTCAATATTCGACACTTTACTGTAATTGGTAAGCATAGCCAACGATTGAAAACTTTAAGATCCACAATCCCTACAAAATTATAACATGTAACAAATATAGTGGGCACATTTACATAGCGAAATACCTAAGAGATCCTGTATTTATTTTCACCACCAATTCGTTCGCCAAAGACGGTGATTATAGCTGCATTATGAGACATAAGTGAAGATTTCCTCATAACAATAACCAAGTCAAACTATGTACATAGTTTTGATACATAAAGCCATTATTTCAGTGTCCAGAGCGAAATGGACACCGACCTCTGCGACCATCGTCTCTCATAGCCGTTCCATTAGCCTTACAAATTGGCCGACATCAAGTTATAAGTTCATACATAGATATTTAGATAACTTCGTCGATTTATTAGCAAGATAAATGATCTTCGGCTTAATTTACAATTGGCAAAAGAGTGGTTGTTTTTAAAAAGGCCACGAATTATTTATCATTTCTCCTCAACGATCACAATTTAATGCAAAAGATCTCAGCTGGCTTACGAGTTAGTAGGGATTTGTATGATAAACTTACGTATATTCCACGGTGACTTCTAATTTATCCTAAAGATTTACATAATGATGATTTGTAAATATTTGAATTTTCTACACAGAACTCTACTATCTTCTTTTGTTTAATTTTTTCGTCTTCTTAGCCTCATTGTTTTTATGGTAGTATTAGCGATCATATTTATAAGTTAAAAAAAGTTGACCTTGTTGGGCCCTATATCTTAATTTCGACGGCACGCAAAATCTCCGAAATGAAAAAAGAAAAACATATTTAACCGCAGACTTGTTTCCCTCGGCCTCGTTGACAACAGTACTGAATTATAAGGAATGACCTCAAGGAGTGGAGGCTCCTCAATCAAGCGTCCTTCATTACCGTACCCTCCTCACGCGAGACACATTACAAGGACGGACATCCTCGCATTTCTCAAACCATGTACTAATTAACAACTTGACGTTCTATGAACTAGTTAGGACGGAAGAATTTGAGACTCTTTAGTTATATAAAACCAAGTTTTATGTGTGTTACATAGGCATGTCAAACAAAGAGTAGGTTTTACTATGTTGCCTTTATTTAGGTGTCAAATTATACAATGGACCTAACCAGCTTAGTTTCCAATTCAATTCAAACTATACCAACAATGTTTTAATAAACATTTTAGAATGACATGCGGTAATTAGATTTGCGGTTTCAATTATTATCCATCCGTAGGTTTGTGAACATTGAATAACTACATTTAAATAATTAGCTCTACCAATTTCATTTCCAAGTTTCAAATATTTTTTTATACCTATGTATTTGTTGGATTGGATTTTTTAATTCGGATAAATATTTTATAAACTAAATCCCACTTCTCACACTGTACTTCCGCATTTTAGCCATTTGCACCGCATTACTCTGCCTCCTGCTGTGCAAAGTGTGATGAGAATGGGTTGACTTCTCAGAGCGTGGTGTTGGAGGTCTCTCAGGTCGGCCTTCGTCATCAGGAGATTCCGGATCGTCTTCACTCTTATCAGTTTTCTTGGAATCTTCAGAACCACTGTCGGTAGGTTCTCGGTGGCGAACAGGCTTAGTGTCTCCACTAAAGCTTAGTATGAATTTTAATTCAGCTATCAATTCTTCTCTGAATGATATCTGTAATTTATTTATTAATATTATTTAAGTCTGAGCTTATACTATGTTTGGCAGTTAAAGTGACAATAGTCAGAAAAATTGCAACACCTTTTTTGTCGCTCGCGTATCTGCACACTCGGAATGATTTAAACAAGAAAACGGACGGGGCTGTCGATGACACTAAAAAGGTACTGGCTGGCCAAGGTTTGAGTGTTAGGTGCGAGACGAAAGAAGAAGAATCTAAACATCATAATTATACACACTAAATGGCAGAATAGAAACATGAAGCAATAGGTAGATTTCATACTTACCAATCAATAGAATAAGAAGTTACTACGAAAGATGACTCGAAGCTACTATATTTTGGGGGGTCACACTGGATCATGCAATTCTGGTAAAATAAATAAAAAACACAACTTCAAAAATAAAAAAGTAATGATGAATGTTGACGTTTATCTAGTGACGCCAATCGTGTAAAATGGGACGCATTTGGGAATTATGAGCAAAATGCGTGAAATATTATACATGTGACTTTTTCGTTGTTAATAAAATGTAACCTCAATATGGAATTTAAATTAAAACATTATTCTTCTAGAACTAGTACAATACCCAATTTTAAATTTATATATTTTTCTAAACTATTTAACTTTTTGCGTACTCTACTTCTTACATAATGACTGGTATAAAGCAGGCTCACGCGTAAAAATCCTTTAAAAAATCATCCTCACCTGTATAGTACAAAAGAAATCAATATTAATGACATTACGTCGCATACCTTCATCTTACGCGATATCATCCAGACGTCAAATGTCATTTCGAAGAAGGCGCAGACAACAGCCATCCCGGAGCCGGCAACGAGCACAATAAATACGCCGCCCACGTTCGCTAGCACTAAAGGTTGAGCTTCACCGCCGCCATCGTCGTCATCCTAATCGATAGAACCGCATTAATGGAACATTTCCAACGATAATTATGTCTTTCACGCCAACCATCCAAAAAAGAACCGTAATGTAGGTATAGAGAAACGGTATCGAAGTAGCAATTTACCGCCCTTTCGGGCTGAGTACATCTGACTGATCGCCAATTTAGACCAGCTTGGCGAACACTGGCTCCCTTCGAGGCGACTGACCCCCAGGTATATTTTAACGCATTTGTTATTTTACTGCTGTTTAATATTGTTATGAATATTCATATCACACCAATTAATAATGCGGATACTGTTCTATAGGGTTTTGATGGATACCCGGCAATGAATTATACCCGGTCACCTTCTCCTTAAACGGATATTTTAAAAATTGAATAAGGGATTTTAATCAGTCTGCTTTAGATGGTTTTTAATAAAAAATTATAGCGTTATATCAAAAAATAACTTAATAACGAGTTTAAATGAATGTGAAAAGCGTTTCTTCGATCATTTTTTTATAACGGTCTTTTCAGAGTGGAAGTTAACAGTTAGATATAATGAAAATATAATTTAAAAAAACGTACCGCACAAGCACCGCCTCCTCTTTTTTCCTTCCACCATTTGTCTTTCATTCTCGTTAGTTTACCTTCTTCTTGAAGCTGCAGTATAGACTCGCTCATAGGTTGACGATAAGGTGAATCTAAATAAATAAGTACGTAGAAAGTAAGTTTATGAATGAAACGTACTGTATTTTTTTCTATATTCGCCTGATTTTTGCAGCATCGTTCGAGCTCGAACAGAGTCAGAATTAATAAAATTTCCATAACTCTTGCTGACATGTGAAAAGAGCAAGAGTATACGCAGTTCATGCCTATGATTGCTCGTCTCGTGTTGCCTCGCTTCGCCTCATTTGCCGTTTCAATCAGTGTCGGTATTACAGCGCGCGAGTCAAATTAACTAATAGTTAAGCAACGTAAGAATTTCTTAGTGTCGCCTCGTCACGCGGTCTTCGCGAACGTCTCACTTCGTCCCACTTCACGAGTTTGTAGAGCTTGGATAAAACACGCAGACAAACACACACAAACACATATAAATAATTCAAATAAAATACTTCTTGTAGCTATTATGCATGTCTCGGATTGATCTCAGTACGAAGTAGCATCAATCATTAAATAAAGGGTCAGAGACAGAGAATGAGAAGTAGCGGTGGGCAGTAGCATCTTTTTTGGATAACGAAACGCAACTGTCTATCGGATATCAATAGCGGTTGTTAAAACGCGCTATCCTGCTATTGGTCGCTATTTGTCATATCATGAGGAACACGTAATATCCTAGTGAGGTTGTGATGACCTTTTTTTTTTTTTTTTTTTAGCTTACCTATTTACTTAAAATTCATTCATTCATGATGAATGAATGAATTTTTTTTTTTAGCTTTCACTGATGCTCAAAATGCTCAAATTGTCGGTTGCTCCACCATAAGCGCAAGAATTAAGAATTAATGGTTTTTGGTGGCTCCGTAAGATTTTGATGACTTTTTTTTTTTTTTTTAGCTTCCCTATTTATCCAAAATTCATTAACGACTCCGTGAAGTTTTGATGAGCTTTTTTTTTTTTTTTTTAGCTTCTTTGATGCACTTCCTTTTCATTCGATAACGAAACGCAACTGTCTATCGGATTCTTTGGATGTTAGCTACTTTAACGTTAGCATGTTAGCACGTTAGCACGTTTTTCAAATAACCTGCTAACCGTTATTATGACTCGTTTCAATAACGTGTTTAAGTTGCGCAACGACCACCGCTATTAGCTACTTTAGCGTTAGCATGTTAGCAGGTTAGCAGGTTTTTCAAATAACCTGCTAACCGTTATTATGACGATAGCTCGTTTCAATAACGTTTAAGTTGCGCAACGACCACCGCTAATGAGAAGGTTATCTTACTTTTTTTCATAGCGATGCCGTACCCCTTACTATCTAACAAGCCACCCACTTGTGCTACGTCACAGTTTCGCTCAACCATGTATTCGATTGATGTCGATTCCATTAAAAATGCATAATTCTCTTTGTCAGATTTTACCCTGAAATTAAATCATAGTAATTAAATATTATATCAATCCAAAGTCAAGTAAATCATTTTTACTCTTGCAAATAGTTTACCTTTCTAGTCCTTCATCATTAGTAGCTGTTTGATATTCTGGATGTTCATCCATATATTTATACATTTTTTGATAAAGTAAGTTATCCGATTCCTAATAAACATAAAATAAAAAATAAAGTGAAGCATGTAGCCAGATTTAAATTTCCATCACCTTACATATTTTCCCCGATAATTAACTTATTATTTAATGAGAATTTCCATTACCTTAAAGAAACTAAAGGTCGCGCCTCCTTTCTTAGCTCCGTAAGTTATTTCATACGGGTTATTTGCGAGATCAGTAACACTTTTAATAGCATAGAACTTAGATTCAACAGTGAGAAAAGCGGCAAGATTAGCTGTGTAAGATGATACCATAATTAAAGTGAAAAACCACCACATACTTCCAGCCATACGGGTTGATACAGCACTGAAAAACAAATATGTTCATAATAAAGATTAAATACACGAGTTAGTTAGATTAAATGTAAAAGTTACTTACATGGGTGCAATTTCCGATCCTTGGGTTAGCACACTACCTAAAGTAAACCAAAATGAGTTGGCTAAGGTAAATTGATTATCTAACGTTTCTGGTTCTTCAATACACGGGTAAGGATTTTGCCATTCTTCTGGGGCTAGCCGTCCCAGAATAAATAAAAGGACAGATACACCAACAAATGCTCCTGCGAGCCAGCCCCAAACCTACAATATAAAATTGTTAGTCGTTCATATAGAAAATAGACACCACAAGTATTGTTTTAGATTGCTTACTTACACCCATTGAAAATGGGGAAATGAAAGAGAAGAGATCTGGTGGTTCCTTTGTCGGTTTCTTATACAATATCGTTATACCTAAGTTCATAAAAGGACTGGTAAAATCAACTGCTTTTTGTCGAGCTGCTGTTATAGTTAAGTCCGTTATTGCGAAATCTGCTCTCTGCAACATAGAAGGATTTTGGCAACATTCATCAATGAGGAAATAAATATACTTGTTCTTTTTTATAAATTGACTACTTTATACCAGATATGAGCCTGTCACAAAGATCGTGAAATTGGTCCAAAATAAGGCAAATGATAGTTACACCGTCCATTATTTTCTCCATCATGCCATTCCATTTGCCAGTCTGCGAACTATATGATCCGTATACGCCATCTTCTTGTATATCAAATGTGTAATTAAATTCGTTAATTTTTGCCAATTCTTCAATAAGTTCAATACCGAAGCCTTCGTATCGACCGTTCCCTTCAAGTTTTTTAGAGGATTCTTTGAGCATACCGTAAGGAGCACTCTAGAAATAATTACAATACATACATTATGATTCTATATAGATTATGTTTATTCACACCAATGATATTTTGGAATAAGTACCAATGCAGTAAGAACGATGAAATGTTTGCCTTTCATTGATTCAGATCCTTCTTGCTCTGCTGATGATACTTCTACTTTAGTTTCAACAAAACCGTCTTCTAATGTCCAAGTTCCAACCTGAATTGCAATAATACTTAAGGTTAGTAATGCTTTCTTATGCAATTAATTAAAAACCTTTTTTTTATTTAGTGTACCTTTTCTAAACCATAACTCATAACTTCAAGTACATCTATTTCAACGTCAGAACGGAAACCATCTTCATCAAATTTTATAATACCTGTCAATCCATCCACTTCCATCTGAAACATGTACATTATTGTCTAATTAATAAAAGGAATTTAAGTTTGAATTAAATATTATAAATACTATAAAATGTACTTACGGTTCTAACATAATTAACGATGCTTGAACCAAAAATCCAACTTTCTTCACCATCACACGTCACATTAGAACCCTCTTCTAGTTCCATTGTATTTAAAGTTGAAACAAATAAAGTCACTGCATCGTATACTAACGCTAAATCTAAAGTCAAAGCTTTCCCTTCTATCGCATTTTCTATATTGTTGTCAGATAGTTCGGACACTTTCTCGTTTAAAGATGTGATAAAGTTTTGAATGGACTCTAAGCTTGGATCGAACATGCGAATACCTGAACATGAAAAACAATGTCTTTATTGTAACACATCAACATGTTTACGTATCTTAAAACTGTAATATGACTAAGAGATCAGACTTCAATATGTTAGTCATACAGGTGTATCTGAACAATAGGAATATTATGTATTACCTGTTATGCTTGAGCCCCCATGTTTATAAAGGTCTATGTCTATTGTTTGGAAGTCCGGATTCATTATAATATAACTATGTTCATCAGACATAATTCCAACTTGCTGTGCTTGTTGTAATAACACTGGCAAATTTTCTTTGCCACAGTTTATAAGATAGTTCATAGATCCTGATTTTTTAATAAATTTTAATTGTGACCTAGAAAATATCAAGAATATTTAGTTAAAAGTTTCATCAAAATTTTTCATCTACAGCTCGACTTCGCTCATAGCTGGGCATAGGCCTTCTTTGAACGTGCTCGATGCTCCTGCTCTAGTCTTATCCAGGTTGGACCCGTGATGGCACAATATCGTCTGCCCATCTCAACATCTGACGACCAACATTTCTTCTCTCAGAACTTGGCCGCCAATCAATCACAGCTTTACTCCATTTGTCATCACCACATCTTGTTAAGTTTCTAGCACAACTCCATTGAGTTCAAAGTGTCAGTTTTAATTTATAATAATTTAAACTTATACCTGCCTAAAATCTTCACCATCTGGTAACTGGACAATGTTTATCAAAAGTTTTTCACCCGTATCTAAATCTTGCATTGAGAGAATATTGTCTAAAAACGGTAAAAGTTCAGCACCTTCGTAAATTATAGTAAACTCTGTCCAACCTTTCAATTCTATAAGATCGGCGAAAATCTGTCAAGAAAAACTGATTGATTACGAGAAAATTCAATAAATTAAATAAAAAATATGAACTGAGTAGGTACCTGTGAATATGCAATGTGATGCGGAAACATATTAACAACGGACCAATTGCGATTTTGTGTTTCTACTGGATTAGTGATAATATGAGGTATTTCAAGAAAATCTGCTATAGACTGAATATGTTGTAGCGAGCCTTTTTTAGTTGGACCAAATACTCCAAAAACATTACTCTAAAAATATAATGGTGAATAATCATTAATAACACAGGACACAATATAACGAAGTAAAATACTTTATCCGTGTAAACTTTACCTCTAAAAGCGTGCACATCGCATCTTCTGCTTCTAATATGTCTCCGGGTGGTGTTCGTATGACACTTGCGACAAATGGATTCTCTTGGTCTTTGGACGCCTCGGTAAGTGCAATGGTAAAAGCGGCTTCTAATAAAAATGTGCCGTCGTCGAAAATGGCCCCTAGGTCGGTAATATATCATTTTATATCGTTAAAGTGTAGACAACATAAATGGACATAAGTGTCAAAATAAAAAAGTACTACGAAAAATGATAGACCGCTAAAAGACACAGGGGAGCTTTTAGCATTGAGACAGCACCTATTAAAAATAATAAAAACAAGTGAAGAGACGTACCGATATTTCTATCTCCATAAACGTGTAATAAACAAAATGTAGTTGTAAGCCATTTCAACAATAATTTTGACTTACGCATCATTAAGCAAAAACCAACACAACAAAAGAACTTCCTGTTATTAACTTCAAGAAAACCCACTTTTAGTTTAACTGGATCTCCGCTATAAACGATACCACTTGACCTAAATGTCTCTGCGGGAACGGATGCCCTAACTATAATTGTTTCGAATGCTATTCTACTGGCTCTAAATACTAACTGCAGGGCTAAAATTAGCCCCGCTCTCGATTTGAATGTATAACAAAATATGATAATCTGTAAGTAACAAGTATCTATTAAAATCACTGTAGAAGCGGTTCATTGCATTATACAATAATTTGTTTATAAAAAATTAAATGCATAGTATTATATCACAATTACATATCGTTTATCTTGCATATTTTTAACTTCGTTTTTTTTAAACCCTATTTCACGTTTTAATATTTTGATTGAGTTGGTCAAAGTATGAACAAATACTCTCATGATGATCAGCGACCCCTTTCGGCATTCTCGTATACCCTCCAGTTCTTCCTTTATCTACATAATTCAAGGTCTTGATGGCGCTGAAACATTCCTGAACTATTGTTAGGTACACCTTTTTATGTTAGTGCCCCGGTTTGATACTAGATGGCGCTTAACTATAGCTGTGAAAAATAAGTTGAAAATCTGTGTAAGTGTTCCTTTGTATTATGCTGAAAGCTAAATAAGCTAACCTGAGTAGAATATTTACACGGGTAAAACTGTTGCACGTAACACAAAGATCTAATAGCCTGCTGTCAATAGGTTTTTACAATTATATTTATTGGTAAAAAATAAAAGATGTAAGTTGTGTACAATGTCACAATAAATAGAGTCATAGATTTTTTTTAAGTAACATTGAATATTGTGCAAATAGACACAATAAGAATTTTCGTCAATTAGCCGCACAATTAAAACACACAACAACACACACAAACACACACAAAACACACACATAAAAAAATTGTGACTTATGACAAACACCACTTGTATACAATTGAATTTGTTTTTAGTGGTTTTGTAAAAAGAAATGCACCAGAGACAGACAGAGTAAATTACTTAATTTACAGTTTGGTATACAGGTTTAATGCTTTTATTATATAATTCTCATACTGTTCGTTCTAACTTGATATTATCATTTCGCATAGATTGTTCCGGCACACGAATAATTAGGAAAGTGTCACAGTATTTCAGGCAAACCAAAAGCTGTTCTGTTGGCACTGCTGGATTGGGATCGTATCGTAAACTTGGAGATTGGACGGGTTTTGTTGGTAACCGCCAAACCGCTTTCGTGCTAAGCCTAAAATTTACAAACACAGGATGAAACCTGAATGTAACCTATTTTGTTATAAATCTTAAACTGGATACGATACGATATCGTTTTGTCTACATTTTATCAGGCACGGTGACACATTCATACAATCTGTTTTTTATAATTTATCCTGGATAGTATTCAGAGGGCCTAGTGGAAGTTTCTTTCGACAGTTTCGATTTACTACATCGAACGCGTTCGGCGCTCTGATTGGTGGAGAGCACGAAACGGGCCAATCGGAGCGCCGAACGCGTTCGATGTAGTAAATCGAATTTGTCGAAAGAAACTTACACTAAGCCCTCTGGTTAATCTGACGATCCAGTTAGACGATTTTCGTTTATTATTTATAAATTAATCAGTCTGCTCATATTCTTTTGATTTTATTTTATTGTTTAAACATTTCCACATACCCGGCATTTCTCGCCCCCGTGGAGCCCTCGCAGCTTAATTTTTTTGTTGATTTTATTCTCGGTTATGATAAAAAAATTATAAAAGTACAATAAAATTTGTAAACGATATACTGCGGACTGAAACTGAACTAGTCGAAATATAGGTAATTGCAGACAGTTTAGAAAATAATCGAAAGATGTTTTTATTTTGTTTATTACTTAAGCCTATATATTTTCTATTTGATGTAATTATCATTACATCTCAATTGCATGTAATTATTTTTGGACAAGGTTTTATTCTGTAAATAGAACACCCGATGTATAAAAGGCCGCAGCAAGACTAAACCTTCCCTGCAATACGAAGCTAGACTGTAATACAATAGTGTTGTAGTAGATTATACTATCTGCATCTACATTAGAGATTTCCTTTAAATATCAAATGTATACATTACTTCATAAAAGTTTAATGATTAGAAAGGTTTTACCTGCATTTTAAGAAAGGAACATAATCCGAACTCCGAACCCGTTTCAGTAAATCCAGGATTAAGATTTTTTTTAAACCAAGGATAAACTCGAAGTTTTGGAAGAAAGGAAAGAATTTAAAATGTCTTTTTTTTGTGGAATATCTACTGATGACTTTACAAACTGTAAAGCCGTTAATCCAAACCCTCTTTTACCAATTATTGGATTCTTGCAAGAGACCGGAATTTATAGGCTGTCAAGGAAATGATAACTCACAAATGAATAAAAATAAATAGCTACAAATCACAAAGAAGATCTCAATGAATGAATTGTAATAGGTTTCGCAACGTATGGCAAAGCCGTTGACCACGCGACTGCCAGGCGACCTTTGATCCGTTTTCCATTCATACTTCAAACCTGGCTTAGGACACGCAAAAATACCCATGATTGTAACTTCATTAATAGATAAATGTATGAAATAGTAAGTTCCTATTTATCCCCATTGTAACAATAATCGAATACTGAATACTCCTCTAACTCGTTCGCCACATAACCGAACCCTGTGTACTTATTAATTGCCTGGTGTGTGTTCTTCTAGTTGTGCCTCTCTTCCTCCCGTCGTTGTAGTTTTTCTCTTCTTCATGGTGTACTTTTAAAACGGTTTGAATGTTATATGTAGTTACCTTAATTATAGATTTTAAATACTACAATATCTGAAGATATCAGATATTCAGATTCTAGTCGTTTACTAGTACCACTAAAGTGGTTTCAGTTCATAGACTCTGAATAGCATGAGCAAAGTTACCTGGTATATATATATATATATATATATTATGCTGTTCCTGCTGATTTAATCGTAGTTGAATCGTTACAATCTTAACAAAACACGTTATTTTCGTATTAAATAAGGTTCATAGAGTGATTTATTTCAATTCAACGTAACTCGAAGTTTGGTAACTTTGATGATTTTACAATGCATGCGTGAAAAGCACTTATGAACTTTAATAGAGAGATAAATAGAAGTAGAGCTATGAATATTCATACAATATAATAATTATTATAGTTAGAAACATAGACTTAGAATTCCGAGAAACTATATTTGCAGACAATAACATAATTACATATTTGCAGACAAGTTTCCAATAAATCTATTTTTGTAGGGTTAGATATTAGGTGTTATTGGAAACATTCCAAACCCTCAAACTATGTTTTGATAAATGTTTCATTATACATCATCATACATTGATATTATTATCATACATTGATACAAAGCATAATGGTCTCAAAGTTGCACGTCCTGCAAAAGTTATTTTTTAACCAAGCTAAAGCTATCTTTAAGAATACATTTAGTAAAAAACGATATCTAATATTCAAACGTTTAACAACATTACTTCCTGTAATGTGATTGGATTTCCAGGAGTTTTAACTTCCTTGAAGCCATGCTCAGCACATGTGCTTTGGTAATGAAAATCATCATACATTTTTGTTATTCGGGCGTTATTTTTAGTATCAAACGAGAAAGAATTTAATAATTTTAGTTGTTTTGAATACCAAAGTTATAAGTACTGATGACAAATTGATAACGAATGTTATTTCTGAACTTTGGAACGCTTTGATAGGCTATTTTTAGAGGACAGAGGTTTATTTGAAATAAGTTTGAGTTTTCCGCCTACATCTTTTGCCATAGAACAATAAAATAATATAATACGAAACCTTTATGTATAAATCAAAAGGGTAAGTAAGGTCAACTGAAAGGCACGACAGATGTTGTCCTGGTTTACATACAAATGCCTCTGGGCGAATCGTTTGAACCCAAATATATCAGATGTTTAGCATAAATTGTGATGGAAATAAAAACAAGAGGTTTCAACAGATGCGAACCAGCCACATGTCAAGTGATTCCATTTCAACTGGGGAAAAACTATTCGCAATATCCATTTAGGTTGTTTACACACAAAATAGTGTACAATAGGTTCGCACATTTCTTTGCGAGTCTCCATTTATCTTGCAGACACCGAACTAAACCCAGGCTTAATACCAGAGCCAGTTTTGGCTGTGCTTACTCATTCAGTAGAAATACCACCGCCTCATGACTTGCCAACTTGAGTTGCTCTATTTATCCTTTAGCAATAGGTAGAATTTACGTACACATTAAATTTATACAACTAAACTGTAATTTCTGTGCTATATTTTTAATCTTTGTCATAATTTGGCTATAATGTATCAAGTAAGCTGTAATATGGTGCAACAAAGGACTGCGATAGTATGTTGTTTGAATGACGTTTTAATATTTTGAACCTAAAACATCGCCATCTACTGGGTCCAACTCCAAACTTCGGGCTGCAATTGAGAATTTTCATAAAGAAAACCCAAGAACACTGCCAGACCGACCTACAACCTTCATAATAATAAAATCTGCTTAGCTTCATAATAACGACTGCTTTTTTAATTGGACAATTTAATTGCACAGTTTAGTTACATTTTCCATCTGATAAATGCAAATAAAGCCTGTACACACACCCTGAATCAATATTCCAATCAACGAGGTGGTATCGGTCGCAGTAAAGCCGCTGGTCAACATAATGAGACCACGACATTGTTCACTGTCTCGTAACTCGGTACAGCGAGTGGATTACTCACAACACTGAGTAGGGGAGAGGGGGGCTAATTGTAACAGGGGTAAGTAGTAACAGCTTAATTACTCAGCAGGTTTCGAATATTTTGTTTCCAATTTATACTTAATCTCCTCCTTATAACGGGGCCTATGACGCAAGCACAGTCAGTGAGGTGCGGGAGAGCGCAGTGAGTAGTCATGAGTAGGTGCACCATTTTTGCCAGGTAATATAAAAAAATTAAGTTCGTAAAGTTTGATTCTAAGTTACGGCAATGTCTTTTTGAAATGAGTATCTATTCATTTATATAGTCAATACATTAAGCTGTCGTACGTAACTACTTTCATTGGATAATAACATAAACTTTTTTTTCAATAATCAAAAATATTCAAAATTTTGTCATGGGGCTAGTTGTAACGAAATTTTGGGGCACATTGTAACAAAATTCAAATACAATATTCCACTACTGTGCAAAGGTCTTACCTATTGCAGACCTAACAGATTTAAGTTAATCAAATTCCTTTTTGTCTTAGGATGAGAAATTAAAGAATGTAAGAGATTTAGCGACTTCTTATTTAAAGGCGTTAAAAACATCCCTCCGTTTTGGTACAAAAATGGTACGGCTGGAGCAGATTGCTTTCAAAAAATCATGAAAAGAAATCCAATCACTCAAAATATCACTTTTCAATCATTGAAAATTATTTTGTCTGTTGATAGACATGTTGTTATTTTGTTTAAAAGACTAAATAGATACTAAGCGACAAAAAATATCAAAATGTTGATAAAGAAACACTGGTTACCTCATTAGTTTGTAATAAATACTTTATAAGTAATATATCTCATATTGATTTACAATAAATACCTTAAAATCGAACAAATATGTTGTTTTATTATGTTGTTACTACTTACCCCACGCCAGTTACAATTAGCCCCAAGAACGGGGTAAGTTGTAACATACTCCAACTTTCACAAAAAGTCATTTATACAAGCATTTCGTATCAATTTAAGCCCAATAATCATTCTGATTGATACCTGAATAGACGTTCTCTTATTTTAAAGTGCTTCATGATGAAAATATTCAATATTTTGACTTCCCCAATGAAAAAACTAAAAATTGTTACAACTAGCCCCCCGCTCCCCTACATGATTAGGAGCTTTGATTTGTTTTTTAGATACCGTTAAAGTTTCATACATTTTTACCTTTATTACATCTACAGTTAAGGGACTTGGGATTGTACTTTTGTCTCCATGTAAATCTTATGCGTTGCCTTTAAAAAAAAAATCAGATGTATTCAGGGTCCTGTATAAATCTTATTTCTTCTTTATTAAATATGTTATCGTTATTATGTTCATTTGTTCCACTTATCTCGGAGAATATTTCGCCACTTTAGGCTGATGGCGAAACAAGAGTATTTACTCTTAGCTGTCTGAATACTAAAGGATAAAATATTTAATATAAAGACGACGTATATCTCTTCCACTATCCTCGAGGTGGCCATTAAAATGAATTATTCGAATACGTGTTTGAGTTCCTGTGGAAGTTACAATGCACCAGTTAACATTTAGTATTTTTCTTGTCTTGTGATAGTCAGTTTAATTGATAGGCTTTTCAGTGTATTTTTAACTAATAATGATGAGGATTACATATATTATTTATTAGTGGCATTTCATATGGTTTAAACAACTACTTTAATATTATCAATTCGTTTAAGGAAGATATTGAAAAATAAAAGTTTTTCGGCTAACAATGTGCAAATTTAAAATTTTAATAACTTATAATCAAAAATTTTAACCTACATACCTGAAATGAATCATGGTTGTGTCTCTTGTAAATATAAAGCAATATATTCATTGTAATCTTTCTCGGTCTGTCCCAAAATCCACCTCCATCCGACATTAATGTAAACACAATGCCTGGATAATGGATCCCTTGGCTCCTCTTTTGACTTTTGTATTCTTTCATTCATTGTCATAGCCATATTATTGGTATGCATATTTAGACGACCCAATTGGGGCAGTGGCTTAACGTTTAGCTTTCTGCGGTTCAGAATCGTTAATTTGTTTAATTCGTTCTTTTTATAATTTACAAATTATTCATTGCGAGTTTGAATATTTATATGTAAGGTGCATCATAGATAATATGTATGTGTTACCTCAAAAAATTTTGTACACAATTTTTGTCACATGCAACGATTAATACTATAATTTACATTAGATTGATTAAATTTGAGCGTTTTGTAACGCTTGAAACTTAATCCTATTTACTTTATAATATTTTCAAGGATTATTATATAGCTCTCTAGCTAGAGAAATTATGTGTAAATCTTTTAGAGTGGTAAGTATTAAAAATTATCTTCTTAATGTATATATTTATAAAGTCGATTTTTTTAAAATTGCATACCTAATGTTTGAAAAAATTCTGAAAACAAAGTCCAAAGAATAAAAATTAAACATTTTCTGCGGGCTATAAATTAAACAGTCTTTTGTTTCCAGTTGTGTTAAGAATTTCCGCTGTTATTCTAGTTAAAGTATTTAAATTTCCTGGAGAGCTCCTCAGGGAACTACTGCACAAATATCCGGGAGGCAGCTGTTCCCCGCCGTGGTTGCTCCGTTCCTATAAGTACAATTGCAAGTTCCGTTTCCGCTAGTGTTACGTGACTTGCCATTACACCAGCACGGGATATTTTTTGGTTTGCAAGAAATTAAAAAGGAACCATTTGGATAACGTTAACCTGTCTTTAATTAAGCTTCTATTCCAGTTATATGTTTTTTTTTTAGTTCACGTATTTGGAGGTTCTTTAAGTAAAATTACCATAACATTACCCTCCATACAAATTTTCTATAAAAACATTTCATCAAAGTTAATGTTGATGCCAACGTATCAAAGGTTCGTTTACCATTCCCGGTTCAAAATAAATTTATCAGAGACAAACTTTTATTCCACCCCTAAGAAGATTGGACTTTACCGATGGCTTTTCGTTGGACAAGTAAAAATGAGTTCAAAAAATCAGTAAAGGAGTAACGAGAAAACTTTGCGATTATTAATCAGGCCAAAACACATTATAAAGTAATTCTACTGTAAGTACCAATCTTAACATCAAAACGACATCTCATAAAACGTCCGTTTCATCTTACTTTGTGCGCTATAATGAATTGTTAAGAGGAAAAGTTCTTTTTATCTTTTAAATACAATTAAAGCACTATCTACCTCGTTCACTATCAAAAAGAAATAGGACTTGTGCGCTAACGAATTCTCGGCCGCAGCGTTGGCCACAGTAAATTAAAAGGCTTTGGATTTCAAATTAGCGTTGCCAATTGGGTAAGTGGAGCTTAAGTGATTTGGTTTTGTTCTGAAGAAAACCTGTGGCTTCAAACCGTGAGCTGAACTTACATAAACGTTAGTGGTTTTTATAGGTTCTTGATATAAATAATACCATGTGTTTTCGGAATTGAAACACGTTACCCTCTTGAGTATTTACTTTTTCAATACACGATGAGAATAATGGCCTTTATAAACTTAATAATAAACGCATTTCAGGCTTTCATAATGAAGGCATTCAATACTATAAAAGAGCACAAAAATCTATATTAACCGTTAGACATTTCTATACGGAAAACGGTAAGAGAATTTAGAAAACCACCATTACCATCGTCATTGTCATAAAAATAATGCAGTCGTTAAAGCTGGAATTAAAAAATTGCTCGCTGCTCCGCACGTGACGTGAATGACACTCGACACCGGTCCGAGGACGGCGCCGGCGGACGCTGGGTGTGCCCCGGGCAAATTGACGGGAGCACGACCATCGAGTGTCACACCTATTGAAACAGCGTGATACGTGATATACCGCGCTGGACCCGCAAATTTAATTAACCTCTTACACTGACACGTGCCGATTCTATAAAGCAACCCGACTTAATTATTTTAATTCTTTGATATCTTTTTCCACACGACAGTGTGATGCATGAAATTAGTAGTGATGTGAAGCTTATAAACAATTTCCGAGGGTTCGATTTTTGGGGGCAAGTCTTCAAAAGTTTTCATGATGTACCTGCAAATGCAAGTCAAAGCCAATGGCAATCAACGCCATACTCCATTTTCCAAATGCCATTTAGGTTTTGTTAGTCATTAAATAATTTGACTTGCCAGTTAATGTAGTACCTATTATCGTAAACATAAGCGATACTTGAAGCCAATTATATTACAGCAAATGCAAATTCACATTTTAACGGAGGCTTTCATAACGTAAAACATGCTGATTTTTAATTGCCGCAAAACATGGATATGTTTTACAAAATATGTGAGTATTTTGTTATGCTTTAGTACAATTCAAAGAAAAAAGCTGTTTATGTGTGTTTATGCAGGCTCGGGGAGCATGCGAGTGTAGACGTACAAGCGTGTTATTTATTCATTAGCGCTGAGCCCGACGCACCGTTGTTTCCGCTGTATGATATGAAATCTCATATTAACTTGTCTACTTTCAGGGACTCGACGAATTTATGTAGCGTGGAAAATTGTCGCGGCGCTGTCTTGATGAACGACTTTACGACGTTTCGTATGCATAAACTTTGTTTACTGTAACGTGAGCGTAACTCATCAGCTCATATGCTTAAACATGAATATTCATAATTTGAGCTGCTTGGTATTTTAAGAATGATAAACGGGACCATACTGAATTTTATAACAATAACTTGTTATATGAAAGTCTCGAGATACAAATGTAACTTCTTCTGAAATGTGTCTAACATGATTTCGAATCCGTGTGTGGTCTGTCAACTGTGCCAATAAACTCATGAGCTAGATATATCTTTGGTAAGATTTTCATAGGATGCCTAAAACATTGTTCTATATCATAAGTCGCGTATGAAAATGTGTTTAAGTATTCATGATAAAAAATATGCTCGTCCGCAGTATTTGGTATGTAATGTAATCCAAGTACTAACTGACATAAAAAGGCAATGGAACTATTTCAAGCCTGCGTACATAACGGTCTCTTAAATACAGCCAGAGAAAGTTAGACGGGGGTCAAGCCTCCATTAATTAAACAGCAAGGCGGATGCCTAATACCCTCATCTTACCAACCACCGGGGCGACCTCACCGGAACTTTCAAAAGGTCAACATTACGCTCGCCGCCATAGAAAGTTATACATTATTGATCTTGAAGCCTCACTTAATAACCCCAATGTGCCTTCCAAGTGGGAATCGTATCTAGGCTCTCTACGATTAGACCTTCTGATGGTCGATTTCTTAATGGTTATCAGTTTGTAAGCTTGAAATATTTTTCTTTTCATCTCAAGACCCTTCTACCGCAAAATATGCGATGTTACACAAACTTGCCATTTGGGACGAATAAATTTTACGGAACCCTGGTTTTATTTTACGTTACCCTAAAATTTTGGCCTGTATCGTGGGTCAGAAGCAGAGAACTACTATCTGTAAGTCAAACAAATGTGTGGTTCCGTATCGGAATCGATCTCATGAACCGTAGGCACAGAAAGCCAGTCACTTAGCCACTGCGCTCGTGTTTATATGCTCAATGGTTCATACTTAAATAGGTAAATGTTAAAACCTTATTCTTAAAGTGCGCATTGCCGAGTTGTACCCATTTTATATTCAGTTCCCCTGCAACTGCTGGGCAAAATAAATTAGATCATTATTTTTCTGACATTGCTCCTTCTTTTGGAGACACAGACTGCTTTTATGCTCTGAATTTATATAACTGTCTTCAGTCTTGCTATTTTTAGAATATTCTGTTAGACTCGCTATATAAAATGTAATACAAAGTTGTATAAAGCTTTTGTTGTATTGTAAACATTTTTTCGTGTGTTTATTTCAAATATTTGACGATGATGGTTTTGTCCAGTGTTAGTTAAACCGGACTCCTACTAAAATTTAAGTTTTAGTAAGTATCGATTACAAATTTTCTTTCACAAAAATATCTAATCCGGTAAGATAGGAATAATATTGTGTATAGCCAAAAAAAAAAATTATATACATTTTACTAATTTCTTATGCTAATGTATTAATAGTATAATTAGTAATTAAACCTTATAAAAACAATAATGAAAATCTATCCTAAACGAATACTTAGGCGTCAAAATACTCCTCCACATCACTGATAGCATGCCCAGAAGACTGGCACCATTACCACGTTGAATGGCAATACTTATTCTTTGACCAAAGAACAGGCCAGCCCTCTGGTCATGTGTACTATCTACCAAGCGATAGGTAAGAAAGGTCACCTCTAAAAATCCATTTACTAAAAATTCCAAAGCTAACAATGGAGGCGAGGCAATCAAATGCAATTACAGTGCTCCAACGGAGTGGTTCTGATTAAATATTGAGTCATTAGTTAATGGCGGCACAATTCTGCGAATTATTGAAAGCACTAAAAGCTTGTTCTAACAGCATACCCCAGTTCCAGGTCTTAAGCCACTGGTAGTGTAAGTGTGTGGTAATATTTGAATGTAGAACAAACCAGTACGCTAAACTTAACTTTATTATCTATCATAATCATTTTCCCAACTTTTCAGCCTTTTTCCAACTACGTCAGGGTCTTACCAGATGCGAATGAATATTTGTATTTTACACGGAGCGACTGCCATCAGGAATCCACTATCCAGTTAATTACTGGAAGACGCTGATAACTAAAGTATTAAGTATTCTAGAGAAATCTATGTAATATGGTGCGTACTTCCTTCAATTGTTTTGTTTAAGCAAGGTATGAGTTGCAAGGCAAAACCTCCTCTAAAGTTATCTCCTCAAAAAATATTAGTTATTATTAGTTAAATTTTGAATAAAATTATGCATATTATAGAAAACTATAGCCATGACAGGAATAAACAAACAAGCAGTACTGTACGATCCGGGCATAAAACAGCTGTTAAAATATTTAACTCTGTATTGGTCGCAACGAGCTCCCAAATACTATTCTTATTATTTCAATTTAACGTCCGTCACTCAATTATTAATACTGACGTTCCTTTAAATATTTATTCTTTTATTGCTCACCAGCATCCATACCAAAGATTGTCTTCTTTTATATAAAACCTCTACAGTACCTTCCCGAAATAGTACATACTAAAAAGATAATAAAATCCCTATAAAAGTCCAAAGCTTCTATCTAAATACTACATATACGCATGTGCATAAGCGACCACAGTCCTCGTAGCCTCATCTTCCACCAAAGTGGGTTGAAATCACCATATTCATGAGGCGCTACCTTGGAAGCCCATTTAGCCTTGCAATCCCCGGTTAGAAATAGATTTCTCCATTTCCTCCCGTGAGTGTCATAAAAGATGACATATTATGTTGATAACGCGACCTTGTGAGTATTTGGTTAACTTAAAGGTTCCGGAAACAACTTTCTGTCAGGAGTACGTATTATGGGCGAAGGTACCTATACTTCAATTTCCCTTAATGCAATTTAGGCTTTATACAGATTCGGAAAACGATGAGATTAATAAAGACCACTATAAATCCCATACCTGGTTACAAACTACCTTAGCATATAATCTTTTACTAAACAATAATCACTGAATTAATAAAAGATTAATTAAAAATGTATTATTGATAATAAATTATTGTGGCGATACTTGAGGACGTCGTTCGTCTGAGATGATGGTGATTAATATTGTTTCGATGTCTTAACAAACATATCAACATTAATTATGAACCATAATTCTGTAAATAACTATTTTAAAATGCAGTAGGTAACTAAGAAAAAAAAAACAATTAAAGCTATAGAAACATCTCTTGACCTAATTTTATATTTTTGTTCCAAATTACAAATTTCAAAGAGCTTTTATGTATAGGAAGCTTTACAAAAATTAATTAAGACGTTTTAATACGAAAGATATACATAGGTATTCCAGCTTTTGTATATTCACCACAAACTTTTTGTTTATGACTAACAGTTTATTTATCACATTAATTGCTGCAATAAAACTTTATTTGTGAAAAATTAAAATGGGATTAAACCATACAAAACCCTGCTCGTAACAATGCAATTTGTCTGAAAGAACTATTGTTATTGACCTGTTATCTATTCAATGATGGCAATAGCATGGAGATGTATTCACATAACGATTACGTAATTGAATTCCTTACCGACCATGAGTATACCTCCTAATAGTTCATTTCAATTTTGGATGCCGATAACGGTCCTCGAAGGCTCCCAAGGCTCCAACGTTTAAGGAACTAGGGTAGTGCTACTTTCTTTTTATTGGGGAGCAGTGTGTTTTGGTAAAACAATCTCGTTTTCTTATTTAGCAATTATCGGAAACGAAAATTGGAAAACCTTGTGTTTTCTTTGTGGATTCCCTAATGAGTTGTCCGCCGATTCGTCTCGCATGCAATTTGTCCCGAGGACGAATCGGTTTCTTTTTTAAATAATTTTATTTTGTATAGGTAAGCTGCCTTAATTACTATTGAGCTTGAGGTCCTGATTCCCGGGTGAGCGATATGTTATTGGATTTTTCTATATGAAAATTCTCAGTAGTTCCTTAAAAATATGATTAACTAGCGAACTGCCCTGGCTTCGCACGGGTGCAATTTAGTAATGAAGAAAATGAGAATTTATTGAGATTTCATACAAAAATATCATCCAAATTTCCAACCTTCCCGGTGGATTGTCCAAAAATTTATTTCATACAAACCTTGTCCTGACAATTACAAACACAACAAAAAAAGAATTAGCCAAATAGATGCAGCTGTTCTGAAGTTATGCGCTTACATACATTTTCGGCAATTGATTTTTATTTCTATGATTATCCATCTATCTTTAGAATATGTGTCAGAAACGTTGTCTCTCAAACAGTACCTACGGAATGAATCGTCTGGAATAAAGTGCTGCTCTCTTGAAGCTTCTGTTAATCCCAATTACAATTTTCAATATTGTACACTCGACAAGATGCTGATGCCTGTTCAATAGTAGGTACGATGAACAATCTTCTTGTTACGAGTTGGTATCCTAAGCCTTTAACAGGTCAAGCATTCACGACTTTGTGACTACGCTCTACACATCCTCCTTGTATGAAATGTCTGTATTCGGCCTAGCAGTAGATTATGCGGAGGAGATTGATTTCTGTGCAGTTCACTATATCCAATATGTTATGTTATTATAGGTACTACAATAATACCTAACGCTTGCTATACAAGAGAGTCTGAGTTCGAACGGGGCAGGCATCTATGATTTTTCGAATTCATGAGCGGATCAGAATTTGATTATCACATGTTAAAGATGAACTAAAATATTTGCACACCTGAGATGGCTTCATAAGGTTCTTGATGGTGTGTGTAGTCTTTCAACCCGTACCATGCCAGTGTGGAAGACTTAAAACTGAACTCTTCTCATTCTGAGTGAGGCCTGTGCCTAAAAGCGGAACACTACGCTATATTAATTAATATCTACTTGTTTGTAATTTATGGACTGACTCCACTACCGTCAATGATCTGCTTAACTATCGTAACCTAATCTTGTAAGATCTAGGCGAACGCATTTTTAAATCTTCTCAATAAATTACATGAAATTTATTTTAATAAAAATAATTATGTTAATAACACTAATTAGACTATGTTCTTATTTAGGTACTGTGCCGGTTTGCTATCACTAATAGAGCTTAAAGACACACCATAAAAGAATAGCCGGAAAGTACCAAACTTCTGCCGGAAAGGATAATGTTACCTGCCACTATGTGTAGGGTCATACATAAACTATCCGTGAGCCGGGCTCAACCTAGATTAAATGTATGGGACCACAAATCTTCCGGCCACCATAAAGCAAAAAGTAAAAGCAAATAACACGAAACAAAGGCAGGCGCATTGCGCGATCGTAACTTTGGCTACGGAGACAATGCAAACCACAGTGCAGTGCCTGTTTACGAGTTAGCGTGTTATTAGATATGCTGCACTCTGGTATAATGTCTTGAAATTAACTATTAGATGTGTGCTGTGCTCTGTAGAATACGCACACAGAATGAAACTTATATAGCGCCAAGTGCAATGCAATTATAAGTTTACCAACATAACTTGCTTGCATGAGTAGAACACCGACATAAAATTAGTTTCAAATATTTCCACGGAAGATGTCCCTCGGGGGTTAGATATACTTCCAATTTAAAGTTACTATAAAATATATACAACGAGTAGATTCCCGTCTAACGACTTATTCGGATTATTTGTGTTCAATACAAGTAAGATCGGATATTAACATTATGTAATGTGCTATTTACAATAAGTACCCAATTGTTTATCAATCTATTACACCCGCCTCTGAATATTGCCGAACAAAAAGCGATCCGCAAGGGGTTTATTGGGGGCATTAGTATTATATAACGGATTATTGATATGACTCTAGGATATCTAACCGGGTTTTATGTTCTAAATATCAACATTTAGTAAGCGAAGATAACGACAATAGAGCTAACTATACGTAGGTACTTAAAGAGCCTCCGCATCTAAGTAAATATTAAGAGCTCCATAAACATCGAGTAAGGGTAAGAAACTAGCTATTTTCTGAATCGTAACATAAAAAACATCGTGAAACGTAACATCTACGTATCTTTCTCGGTCGCTTTGAAATAAAGTCACTGCCTCGTTAGTGCGACGCGAAATATAACTCCTATACTTTAGCACCGCCTTTGTACTGTTTAAAGGCTCGCTAAACATTTGCTCTCAAACTTTAGTGATATAAAAGAAAAATAAACAAATCTATAAGTTTGCGGTGCAAGAATAAGTTGTTTCAGACAATTCCAATTGTTATTTATGATTGTGCAGCAGATATTTACGTACAGAGATCGTCTGCAACTCTCGTAATGGTATGGTTATCTATAGTAGGTATAGCATATCATATATATTCCCTGTAAGATAGTTAAAGGTGTATTATTATACACCCACATTTCACCGATATTAAGGTCAATGCACAATTCCAGACTCCGGGTTGTTAACTGAGAATTTTTTGACAGAAAAACTCATCATGTTCTAACTGAACTTCACGCTCAGTAGCCGCTCTAGCGACCATTAAACAAATGAGGTAGTTAAGGTTCTACTCTGAATTTCGACATTGTATTAAATCTAGTCTTAAATTGTTTAAGCTCTAATTACGGGCAGTTTATTAATTTCACATATCACAAGTACCTCGTTCCACGAAATTGAAAATGAATATCGTTCGGTACTTCAACAAGATCAGGTTATCTTGCACGGATGATTAATATCGAACGTGGCCAGGAAATTGATAAAATGCTATGCTATGTACGTTTGCCGCGGTCGACTTGACTTTTATCTGTTGGATAAGAGCCAGATTTGGATTGGTACTCAACTTGTCGGGCAAGTTTAGTACCCTCACGGTCCTATTGAAAAGTCCCACTGAAAGCATACTTTCATAGGTGAGTTCTTATTTGATACCCATTAAGATACTGTCCGTATTAAGTCATAAGTTCAAATCATAAAGAAAATATGGCCCTACAAGATCTAAAAATCTATTTCAAAATATAGGCATTATATACATGAATAAAACTTCTTTTACACCTTTTTGTAAAACTTATTTCAAAAAATTTTGTTGCGCTATATTGGATCCTAAAATATATAAGAAGAACGATTATCAAACCCATGAAAGGCCACGTTCTTACCTGATTATTTTTTGGCTTCACAACTTTCCGCCCGATTCTTTCCCCAAAAAAAAAAAATGTTCTACACAAGAACATCGTCAAGTTTTCGCTTTTATCAGAAAATCTAATAATAAAACCCTTATAAATTCGTCACGTCGTAACAGCGTAATCTGATTTTGTTCCCTAATAAACTTTGGTAGCTTTGTCCACTTTTAGATTTTTTCATGTTTTCAGTTCAAACGTCGTAGGTAATCTCATCAACATTGGCTGGAGTCCAACATGGAAATGACAGTGACACGAACTGTGTCCATCGCATTTTATAAATCCTTGGAGATCTATTGTAGTGGTTTGTCTGTACTTGACAAAAACATTTTTTGACATCATTTTATAAGAGGCAGATATAATGGAAGGCAATAAAAAATAATTATCTGTTTCATCATTTTAATGACGATGGAATATAATCCATTTTTGGGGTTCATAATCTTGCCTTATAAAGTCAATTACATACTTATTTTAAATCTATGAATTTTTTTCCTTATCCAATTCAGTTCAACCAAGAACTTAACAAGTTTTTACCACAAGAAGCTTCTATCAATAAATCAACCACTAATACCACTTGAAACTCTCCTTATATTTTACTTTATGTTACTGTAAAAAAGCGCGAAGAAGACTTATTAAAATTAAAACTTTAATCGTAGAATCTGAATCTATTCGATTTCGCACGAGTAATGGATAAAAAGAAAATTAAAGCATCGGTGTAATATCTATGGTTCATGTTTAATTTTATCCTAAAGTTGATCGCCACTGAATTAAATCGATAACCCATTCAAGATTTAAAAAGATTTTTGTGACCATGAATAAATTCATTCGATGAATACTCGACCAAACTGAACCTTTATTTATTAAGTAAATATTTAATGAACTTTCCAAAACTCGTTTGCATGTTATAGGGTACCGATTTATTGTTAAATGTTGGGTATTCATATTTCAAAGTTCTCAAACAAACTTACACGGTTAAAATTATCATGAAACAAATAATTACAGAAACAGAAAATTTGTATTTTTCTGTCTCGCTTTTTGTTTGCCGATTTTTGAATTCTCCATGCCTTGATCTTTGTACACAAGCTTTTATTGTCTAATGTCAAAGGGCGAAATAATGGCGGTGTGAATAATGAAAAGACAATTTGCGTTGACGATGCGAATCCTCAACGCAAGTTCAACGGACGGTGGCGGGTTGCGTACGAGGCACGCGGACAAGTCGGCCTAAGACTTCCATCTAGTGTTTGATTTGCTTGTAGCAGAACCTAATGTAACGAGATTTATTGTTAAGGTTTTTTTTTAACATCGTAAGCAATTTAACATGAATGTGTAGATCTATTTTAAAGCCCAAGAAAAAGTATTTTAACTTTTAAGCGATATTAAGAATTAATTTAATTATTGTTTTCTTTTTCTGAAATAACGAATTAATTAATAATTCGAGTAGGCCAACTTGAATTATTAATTAAAATTTAGGTCGAGTTCATTTCAAATGATTTCGATTTAGTATATAATCTAAGTGGATGTGCGACCATCAGTAGGGTGTCGGCACGCAGGCGCGGTGAGGCTTCTGCGCTCCTGCCGCCGTCAGCTCGACGACGCCACGGGCGCGGGCGGACGCCGCACGCTACCGGGCTACTTACACACATGACTCGATTCTCTTCTCGAATACGAATCGATACCTATTCGATTAATCAAAACGAATAACGTGCCAAACGAAACCTTTGCTCAAAACGCAACAATTGACAGTTTTCGCCAACATTAACTGACTGCCGCGCTAATTACAACGTAAAAATGTATTCTGTGATTTGTGTTAGTGAATGGTTAGTGTGTATTCGTGTAGTAGTAAATTAATTGGTGATGATGTGTACATAACACAGGTGTTACGTGTGTGAGTGATATTCAGTAGTTTACAGGTATGTATCCACCTCCTTATTAGTGTGATTAACAAAAGCAATAGGTGATTTATGTTAAACAACTAACCTATACACGCATAACATTGAGCCGAGATTACTACGACTGTCATCGTGTTACGCATTAGTTCTAAATAACTATTATTTTGACTGATTTCAACTACTAAAACCTATATAGTTTTATAGTTATCAAAGAGAATATGTCTAAGCATATTACAGAACAAGAGATGGTCTAATAAATAAAAGCAATTTGGCTTTATTTGCCACATAATCAGAAACATTCCTTTTCTATCTTTAATGTATCTTCTCGCTTTTAATTACATAGATCCAACTGTATATGGAACGCGAAATGTAATAAGATATTCCTTTTAGAAAGTGAAATGTATCCAAACACATGTCTGTTTCATATGGGAACATATTATATTTGCACGCTAATAGTCTAAAACCTGATAAAGCCTGTTTTCGTGTCAAAATGTGACATGTCAGACGTCTGGCATTAGCGAATGTTACCTCCAGGAATAATTGAAGATAATATGAACGCTCCTTTGTGTCTGAATTTCCTTTATGTAATAAATATACTGTGTCAAAATGTATAAGATAAAACCCAAGGTTTTGTGGATGTGTACAGAATCTCCTTATTTTAGTAGATTATTATTTATTCTGCAATTATTTCGCCCTAACCAGTTTTATAGGAATTTGAATTTTTTCCTCGAGGTATAATTGAAAATTAAATATTACAGCAACCCGTGTATTACAGTTTCATTATGAGGTCATTATAATGTTTTGGAAGGGGAAGAGATACCGTACCTAAGCCTATTTTCGGCATCATAATTATAATTACTTATTCAATTATACAGTAGATAAACGAGGCTCAGGTTAGCTACCCCTGTATAAGTAATAGAGATACATATGTATGTAGTTTGTTGTCAAAAGAATTATAATTTTCTAATTAGTGTCTGACAAGTTCTATTAAGGTGGGAGATATAAAAAAAATAAGAAAAATATGTCATAATAATATTACTCATTTTATTATACTGTATACCTAAATGACAGGTATAATAATATTTACGAATTATTATGAGGTTATAGAGTTCAAGGTGAAGTGCAAATTCGCGTTACAAATAGAATTCCTTCTCCACTGTTTTGTGAACATAGTGCTTCATCTTGATGGTCCTTTTAAAGGTTCCTAAATAGAGTATTAATATCAACTAACTATAAAAATTAAACCTATTTATAGTGCTGATACCTAGGTCGTCTAGAGTAGCTAGTTTATGATTAAATCGCGTGACAAAAAATGATTTTAAACGTCTTATATCGGGGGCGTCATATAAAACTGAATAATGAATAAGTTATTGTGTTTGTATTAATATTATACTATCGTTACCCATTTAGTTATTCTAGTTAATTAGATGGTTATAACAACAGATAGTCCTAATCCTTTTGAAACAGAGGGGCTTTTAGCCAAGTGCTAATTCACGTAACAAAGAGGATAATTCCTGCTCCATTGTTAATATAATATACTGTTAAGTGTAGCACTTTCTCTTTCTTTTTTAATGGACGTTTTATCAGGAATACGAACTTAAACGGAGATTAATATAAGTTAACCTCGTTTTCAGTTACATACAAAAAGAAATACCCATCGAGTATTACCTAGATGACTGTGGAAAGTCTAGGTCTTAGCCAAGTACTCTCTCTGTTCAGTATACTCAAATTTCGATGCCAATCTGGCAGTTAGTCCCTTTACAAACAGTGCTGATTAGTTAATTTTGATTAGACCCAGAAATACTGACAACCACTCCATCTTGTCTCTAACGACGGCACGGTTGGCGAAGTGGCTAAGTCATTAGCTTTCTGCGCTAGGTGTCGCGGGTTCAAATCCCGTACGGAACAAATATTTGTATGATCTACAGATAGTTATTTCGGGTCTGGTTGTGTGTGCATGTGGCATGTATGTTTGTAAACTGTACCCACGACACAGGAGAGTTTCTAGAAAGTTTAAAAAAAAACGAAAATCTTAGAGTATCAATGTCTCCCAGTAATTGGGTGGTGATCGACAGAATGCAGCCGCTCCGTGTAAAATACTGATACTCGGCCGCATCTGGTCAGACTGGGAGCCGACAACTACACAACTAGTTGGGAAAAGGCTAAGCATGATGAGAGAGAGAAGAAAACGTAGAAATTGGCTGATAATTTGCTTTACAAAAACTGCATCTATTGTTATATTAATGTATTAATTGTTATGATAATTATACTCTAGTCTAGTATTATCTCATCTTGACGGGGACCTTACGTGTCTTGTCTAATGAGGGATGGAATTGCGTGTACTAACTGTACTAATCTGTTCTTAATGACATAATGTGTATAAGTAACGTAGATATTACTAACACATGTACCTATAGTACCGAGCATTAAGCATTACTGTGTCGTGTTGTCCTTTATTTCCACTACTTAACTTATTAAACAAAACTAAAGTCCGTTTGATGAAATGCAAAACTTTCAAGGTGTAAAATTCTTTAAAACAAGCTATCGATTTTAGTCTAACCTTGGACCTAACTTGAATAAATGATAGACAACGTCATGTACTTATTATTTTAAAGTATTTATGGGGATTTGTGTGTATGTGAATATATATGTTTGTAAACGGACCCACGATACAGGAATTATTCCTAGAGTGGGTTGCCCACACGTTTAATAAAAAGTTTTCTGTTAGAAAGATTAGCTTTTAGAATCAAACAATTGAACAAATGACTCCGGCAGCCTAATTACCGATGTAGCGACAGGCGTAGATCGCGCGATACCTTCTGTCAAATGTCATTTTCGTATCATATAATGTATTGGCTGACAGTGAGATTGCTGTCGTGTGGCTGTCGTGTTGATGTCGCTTTTTTACGTAATTAGGCTGCCGTTCCGTGTTTAGTCCCGCAGCCTAATTACGTAAAAAAGCGACAGCAACGCGATAGCCACGCGACAGCAATCTCACTGTCAGCCAATACATTATATGTCACAAAAATGACGTTTGACAGAAGTTATCGCGCGATCTACGCCTGTCGCTACATCGGCAATTAGGCTGCCGGATGTCATGCGAATATCTATAACAGTCACGGTACGGTCAGTTGGCCAAAAGTGTGACCACTAGTCTACATTATAGTAGGGGTTGACGTCCTTTGTTATATAAATGATCCGTTGCAATAGTGTCACAAGTTAGAAACAGTTAACGTGCGTTTTGTATCAGTTTTGAATTACAATTCATCACAAGTCGTCTCAAATCTCGAAGGAAGGCTTTCAGCTTAGTGACACTTTAAATTTGTCGTAGGTACATATTTAAAAGACATACTGTATTTTTTTAAATGATAGTTGCACTTTGCTATTGGCCGTGCACATTTTGCTACTGTATACTTTGTTGTTATAAAACGTAGATCAAATATTTAACCTATGATAAACGAGAACGCAAATATTATAGTATTTTTTTGCCGATCGCCCACGTTATCGAATACATTCTATTCTATTATCAAATACGTGGGCATAATTGAATACATTGTAGTTGCCACCTTGTATAAACTAGAAAAGTTACTAATATATTCTGACGACACGGTTGGCGCAGTGGCTAAGTGATTAGCTTTCTGCGCTACGTGTCGCGGGTTCGATTCCCGCACGGAACAAATATTTGTTCCATGTCCAGATGTGTTGAACAGATAGTTGTTTTGGGTCTGGTCGTGTGTGCATGTGACATGTATCTTTGTAAACTGTACCCATGATACAGGAGAAATGTGGGGCAACGTTTTTTAAAAGACAAAAAAAAGACAAAATTCTCATCAACGAGACTAAAACTTAAAATTACGCTTACCTATGTAATACCTTTTACGTAGTTTACAGTTCGTTTAGTTGCATGTATGAAGTTAGCTACAACAATTTCACTTCGTGCTGAGACGTGACTCCACTTACATTACTAACTTCGCAAACTGCTATGACCTTTGTACGGCAACAACCCTGTAATGGCTTGAAAGTCGGCATATTAACGACACACAGCCGGATGCCACTTTTATTCGTGTTATTTTTGTTCTCTTTGCCCTAAACGTGTTGTGTCTGGTCTGCCCCATATATTTCAAGTAAACACTTAAGATAAATTGAGATCTTTCTATGTATGAAAGCGGAGGTGTGTAGGTGTCTATTAATGAATAACTTTCATACGTCTTTATTAATACATATAGTCTGTTCATGACTTCACAGAGACGTTTGAAAATTACGATATATTGTCACACTACCCAACACGTTTGTTCATTATCAAACAATAAATATCACATTATCATTTACGTGTTTTATTGATATGCCTTCGATGTTATACACTTCAAAATCTTCAGACTATTTCGTGACGTCATCAACAGCAAAAGATTTTATAAATCATTATTGAAAACAAAAATAAATTATCATTTGTTTAAAATTATATCGTGTATAGAAAATTTCTTGTTCCGCATGTACTTAAAATATTCATTACTCTCCATTTATAATTCACTTATAGTTGCTATAGTTATCTAAAATGTTCTCTTTTGTTTGTATCGATCGAGAATATCGGAAATTCTTCAGGCACCGTTACTAGACAATCACCTTCGATTTGTTTTAATTGAGTTATTTAATTCGATAAACTTATACTATTTGATAGCTAAACATTGACTTGCATTACATATCAATTTTCTAAATATACTTACTATCTAAATTTATTTGTCGGTTGGGACTTTCACTGTAGCTCTACTTAAGAGTCTAGCTCTTATAAATACTTATGTATAACCTACGCATGAGCTACGTTAAATTGAGCAAAGTTCACGAGTATTCGAAATCTACACGGACGAAGTCACAAGCACGGTTTGTACTGCAACATCTCGTTCATTCACGTCACAGATGCGTCAAAGCTTTATAGAAACTAAATCGCTAAATACGCACTAAATTATTTCATCGCCTCTCAAGCCCGTTTTGAATCTCTCTCTTAACCGATCTTAGTAGTCTTAATCTTGTACGGTAACCGTAAAAAGTTCAGGCCAGGCTTAGGGCATTCGCATACTTCGAAGAAGACGTGTTATAAACTAAATTGTCTAAACGTTAATACAAATCTGAGGTCTTTTAGAAACACATATTTAAGACTAGTTACCAATGTTTCATTATATAAAAAACATGGCCCCTCATTATTATTTCTCCTGTATCTGGATTACAATTTACCAACAACACACATCCTCAGGCGAAGCAATTATTTATTGATATTTCAAATATTTGTTCCAGACCCAGACCCGCGACTTGTAGCGCAGAAAGTGAATCCCTTAAACACTCCACTAACCATACCTTCAAGTTTTGACTACATATAACAAGCTCTAATTTAATTCGTTTAGGCCACCACCCAAACATATATTATTATTTATATCAAGATACAAATTAACTTCATACTAGCAGCCTGTCACCCTTTAAGTGAGAACAAAGCTAAGAGTCCATTAAGAAAACGCTTTACTATTATGCTCGTAACGATAGGGTATCACGTCGGTACATACTCGTACATTAGGGATTAGTATGGAGAAGTGGCGCGCCATGATATTCGCTCATGCAGAATTTAAGTACCAAAATGTCTTCTATGCGGTTATAGAATCTGCATCAATGGCTTTTAATCGGAATAGTCCTTTGAATATACGTATGTTGCTAGAAACGATTCAGTCATTTTGAGACTATATAAATACTAAGTAGTACTATGAATCTCATCAACTGACGTCACTGGTTCTCTGTTCATTTCATTCACCCTTTACCCAGCTTGTTGTCTAATGCATATTCTTTTTTTATACGTATATTCATCACGATTCAATCCATGATGATATTTCCTTCGAATTAAGATAATAAATGATTAAAATAATAACTATTATTAAATAAAATGTATTAGGCTTTGTTCAGAGCTTTTGAATTTTTATATAAAACCATGCTGTGCATATTATTAGCGAAAAAGAGCCTTTGACTTATGTTTTAGTTACGTTTTACTTACGTTTTACCCTAAATATAAGATACTTCTTCTATCGAGTCGACACCAGCTATATAAGAGGAACGGCTCATGTAGTAGTGAAAAGAATTATTACATTACATATTAATTACAGTCCGCAGTGGTATTCTAACAAATTAATTTCCCCGGGTGGCCCCGATGATTTTCAGTTTCGTCACTCGTGCAGGCTCTTTCTTTGAACCCCTTTAAAAGAGAAATAAATAAAGAAGCGAATAACTATAGTCGCGGGCAACCGATGGATGCAAGTGGCGGAATGTCGTTCGATGTGGTGATCTGAGGGGGCCTTCGTTCAGCAGTGGACGTCTTGCTGATGATGATGATGATACCTATAAGAGAGAAGAATACGAAACAATTATTGTCGACGACACGGTTGGCCCAGTGGTTGAATGATCGACTGCTACGTGTTGCGGATTCGATTCTCCCACGGAACAAATATTCTATCTATATTCTATCTGTCCTGCAGATATGTATCTGTGTTTGTAAACGCATCACCGATTCAGGAATTATTTCGAGTGCGCTGCGACGTTTATAAAGCTAAAAAGAATGTTTCCAGATGTAAAAGTTGAATAAAACAAGATTGATCATTCTCCTATCTATCTTTTTGTCGTATTGTCAGTAAAACTAACGTCAATTCTCCTTTGTTGCAGGATGAGAGGGACGAAGGCGGTATTTCTCATTTTATTCTGCGGACATCTCTCAGCCCTGCCCGACACAATCCGAATAGGTAACGATTTCTCCGAGTTAATTTTAATAAGTAACAAATTACTGCAAAATCTCATTCTCACGTTGATTTATGTTTAAATTCGGGTACAATTTTAATAAATTATCTATTATAAAGTAATTGTCTGTACATAATTTGGTCCTGAATTTCTGTTCTCGCGAATACCCTGGGGCAGTTTTGTATTCATTTTTTGTTAGTGTCTACTGTTCTTTTATTAGCATTAATTGTATAATTTACATTAATTCTTCTTGACTCGTTGTAAATACTAATGAAGCAAATAATTATTCGAAGTTGAAAACACAATATGGCGCCTGTTTACTTATTTTGGTTTACATTTAGAAAGCTGGATAACTGAATTATATTAGTTAATCTAATAATAAAACGATAAACGTCATACGTTTGTTTCAAAGGTTATAGTCATCAACTACTCCTTACTCCTGCTATCATAATCTGTAGTAGAACTAACGGTCGTTTGAGTCAAAGAAAATTAAATCTTATTTTAAGGCAATAAGACACTACAATTTTAAATGCAGTTTGTAATATTAGGCACAAAATATTTTCTTTAAAAAATTGGTTATTGTATTTTCCGTTAAGTATATTTATTACACACTAGCGACCCGCTCCAGGTTTCGCACGGGTACAATTTACCTACAAATAAAAAAATTGAGAATTGAGATTTTCATAGAAAAATACAATCCAAATTTCCGACATTTCCGGTGGATTTTCCAAACATTTTCTTTCATATACATAACAAAACATAATCAGCCACATCGGTCGAGCTGTTCTCAAGTGATGCTTCGTCATACATGTGGCAATTGATTTTTATTTATAAAGAAGATTGTATTCACTCACTCATCAGCCACTTATCACGTCCAGATCGCCTCACAAGCAATTCATCACGAACTTATACATATAGGAGAATCCCGTCCTGGCAACGCGAGCAAACCGTACTCGGTAAATTAGGCCTCGAAAACAATTAATCAATATATAAACGCAGACTAACTCATTGGTCTAGTGATCGCAATCGCGGCTATTGAACACGAGATCCTGAGTTTAAACCTCGGGTCAATTTTAACCTGTTAGGAAATTCTTAGGAGCAGTCCCGAATTTAGAAATTCATTTTTAGCAATTTACTATTACCTATAGTTAAGACAGCAAGAAAAGATATCCCTGTACAGTAGTCAACAATTCATGCTTAAATGACCGCTACCGTAGTACGGTAATATATGTGACTACCTACAGACATAAAACCTCTTTTCTTACACACAGGTGGTCTTTTCCACCCGGAGGACGACAAACAAGAAGTTGCGTTTCGCTACGCGGTAGAACGAGTAAACGCTGACAGGGCAGTGCTCCCGAGAGCCAAGCTACTGGCGCAAGTGGAGACCATCTCGCCGCAAGACAGCTTCCATGCGTCCAAACGAGGTTTGTTTCTCTTTTTTTATAAAGCTTTCGTTTGAATACTATTCTCTTATACTCATTTAGACAAATCAAGACTATCTCAAAATGCCAAAGCACACACGCGCTAGCGAAATGTATTTGTGGGGATGTAGGTCACCTGACCCTTTGACATTACATTTTGTAACCGTTTTTTTTGTACGGCGTTCGGAGATTTTCATAATTATAGTTTATAGGTTTGTAGGTAATGTTAATAGATACAAAAAAGATACAAAAAATTAACATCTTCATATAATTTTGAACACCTTCAGTTATTGCTATATTGTAAGCATTATTTTTTGGTATCCAATAGACTAGAAGACGAAGAAATATATAATAATGATTGTTCATTAAAAAAAAAACATATAATTTAGACGTTTGACGTGATAATTTGTGAAAAGACTCGTCGTAGTTCACGTCGTATTATCGACACCAGCTAGGCACGCCTTAAGGCGCAACTTGCTCATTCACGTAGCGCCTCTATTTCTTGGTTGGTTTTGATTTAATATTACTTATTCGGAAACAATTGAATAACCTCTTCAGTCTTTACCACAGACATCCGGAAATAAGTGCGCCAGATCGCCAGACAATCTCTAGCTTTATAAATTACCAACGCTTTCGTTATATCTTAAACAGTAAAACGTTCCTTCGTTTCAATGTTTAAAGTGCTTTATACTACGTATACCACCAACTTTATTCAAATATTGTCTCTGCCAGTCTCTAAATAGGTATGGTAATAATTTATTGTTTTGAAGTCAATCGTATGTAGCAAGTACACACCTATGTAATGTCACAACAATGAAATTATAAAATGGAGTGCTTACTATATCTGTGTTAGAATTTGAGCTGTCAACAAATCATGTACGAAAAAAACGTTTTTACGCTGCTATAATATGTAAAATCTATAAGTTTTACGCACAAAGTTAAATGGTACTAGGTGATTGTTAAGAAAAGAAAATTTCAAAGTTGGGTGACGCTAACGCGAGGACGTTATCGCCCCGTCACCGGCTTCAAAGCCATAATCTTTCCGCCATCATATATCACCCGGTTCTTTATGTCCCTCTCACCCTTTATTTAATGAAGATAAATGGAACATCATCTGTATAACACTCCACAGACTCGACTAGGGAAGACACTGACCATACTATATCGTGACTTCTGGTAATAAAATAACACAAAAGTCTACATGATTAGTCGATAAAAATGACATAATTACTATCTGTTTTACGTGTCACATCCAAGGCAATAATTACACTTCATTTTGTGTAAATAAATCACATTTCTACGTGCGCGCTCTCGATGTTATGTTGTGCTGGAATATTCATAATAGTTGAGACAAGGTTACGCGTTTAACACTTAGATTGATTGTTTATTTCAATTTCTGTGGTAATATCGCCTGTAGCTGGGATTCGATTGATGAGACAAAACAGATAGGTATTAAAAAAAATGTTTTTAGCTACATGAGACGAATTTATCTATGTCGATCACATGAGATTAGAAATGTCAAACTGAATTACCTAATTTTCTTGAAGACAATCTTCTCAACCAGAGTGGTAAGCTGATGTCTGTGATCACCGATCAATGTCTTCCAAAATTAATAAGTATCTGTCTTTTACGCGACCCTCATCGCCATTTAGCACTTTTTCTTAAGAAACCGTTTTTGTTTTTATTATACATCGGAGCTGAAAGAAGACAGTCGACATCAAGAATCTTGTGACTTGATAACTCGACTTTTAACATGCTTAGGACAACTTATAAGTCGAGTTATCGAATATTGTAATGTTGTTCGTGAATAATCACTTCATAGCGAATGGTCGCTTTTGCTTGATCGCAGTGCGACAGTGGATGAGACGGACCTAAGACCAGAATAAGTGGCATAAAGAAGAGGCCCATACTCAACAGTAGGTAGAGGTAGACTAAAATATAGAGTATATAAATTACAAGATATATTATAAGCTATTACAGCAACAATCCTGACCAAGAACCTTTTATTCGTTATATTTTTTGGAAATAGAATAATGTCCTCGTTATAATAATGTTCGTAGCCCGTTTTATATCTCTAGCGACCTGTCCGGGTTTACCGCGGATACAATCAGTTTCAACTGGGTGTGTGACGTAATAGTTTTTCCCCCAGGGTCACGTCCTACACGGTGGCCGTGACAACGTTATTGTACGTGCTACTTTTCTTGGTATTTATCTGTATTTTTCAAGAACTTTACTATATTATTGGGAACACGTTTTTTGGTTGGAGTGTTTGTGCGTGTGGGTCTGAGAGATACCCAGTTTGAAGGATATTATTTATTTTCAATGTGACCAAAAATCGTATTTTGCAAATACCCATGCTTCTCTGCCATTCGATAGTAAAAAATATCAAAACATTTTTTTTTTATAATAATGATTATACAAATAAACTTATAAGATATTCCATTATCCGACACAAACAAATCCATCGTGAACTTTATCAAAGATTTTAAAATTAAAGATGAGATTCCTACTTTCGATGTATGAATAACTTGCTTTTCCTTCGCACAGTATGTCATCTACTTCGAAGTGGCGTAGCGGCCATCTTCGGGCCCCAGTCTGCCCCAGCTGCGGCCCACGTCCAGTCCATATGCGACACTATGGAGCTGCCACATTTAGAGACCAGATGGGATTACCGGACGCGCCGGGAATCCTGTCTCGTCAACCTTTATCCTCATCCAGCTGCGTTGAGCCGAGTAAGTGTTACAATACCTATTATTTAAATATTGTCAATATTTATGAAATTTCAGTTTGATAGGAGATTTAGCTCTCGGACAGGAAAGCTCTGAGCTTAAGCCTAGATGTATCCCAAAAAGTTTATTGCCGGATAAAAATCACGGCTATAATATGGAGGGCCTTTTTCAGGTAAGTAACTAAATCCCGGTAATCTGGTATATTTATCAGCATCAAATTAGTTCGATACATTTAACTGCGTTTTTTCATTTAACAGTTTCATCTTCATAAATAAAAATTTATTTATTTATACTGTGCACTGACATTATCTATAATGCGGCTGTGTGCTTCGACGAATAGTGTGCTCCGACTTTATGTGAAATGTGCAGTAAACGATATAAATTCGGGTTAAGCTCAATAATTATCAAATAGTTTGTCTACCACTATCAGACTTTGATATGTTACAAACTTATTACAACAAAAACTATTCAATGAATTTCAATTTCAGTTTTAGAATTTACTAGGCAAAGTCATCTGGCTAGACTTTTGCTATGTTGGGGTCGGCAACCAGTCTAAATAGACGCTGAGTATCAGTTGGCATTTAACATGGAACGACTGCCATAAATAACGGTCACCCATCCAAGGACTGACCGCAGTAAGTGCTGCTTAACCCCACAGAGCAACGCACGATCTGCGTGTTAGCTATGTGAAACCCAAAAATAAATAGTTTAATTATAAACATTGACCCCTCGCCAAGTAATTGAAGCTTACATTGTAGGGCTTAGCAACTGTCGCAGAAACTTTGTTAATTAATTATCTTAATTGCGGGAAGTGGCGTCGGTATGCGAGACTTAGTCGACCCTATCGCGGAAACGACGGCGTACACATTGAAAATGTTTTCCTTGTGGAGACGACAATGCGCCCCGAAGGGTGCCTCCGTTCGTGGTTATGACGATATCAAGTAACTGTAGAACAAATACCTATATTTTAAGTGATTTTATGAAACCTCAGATCAAAGATTGCTAGAGCAATAACAATTTGAAATTTTATTGTTTTTAACAGTGTACATGTTGAAAATGTTTTCCTGGTGGAGACGAAAATAAACCCCGAAGGCGTAGAAATACGCGTGTTTATTGGGGTGGAACAAAATATTATATTTTCTAACCGACATTATAGTTACAGACAAACAATACTTATGTCTTAACATTACTGGAGTGAAAATCAAATGTTCCTAATACAAAAATCTTATTTGTGACAAGTCACTGTTCTCAGTCTGTAATTTTGATGTACCTATAGTCAACATCAGTCAACAGTTAGATGTCAAAACAGGTAAATCATGTAAAATTTTCATGAATATGTCAGCTATTTTGAAATCATCACATCGTTTTGATGTTGACTGTACGTGTAAAAAAATGTAGCTTACTCCCTTTGTCTAGAGTTTAAACTACTTTCTGTGGAGAATAAAACTTAATCACATGATCCACCATCTTTCCTTGCGGCTATTTAGATTTTAATAGCTTGAAACAGCACTTAGTTTTATAAAATGATGTCCACTTTAAAACACAAAATGAATCTTATCTACCAAGCCACACATTTCAGAAAATTTCACTTAGATGTAACGAAATAAGGCTGTGCAACTTTATTGTCTTCATAGAGCGGTACTCTGCCTATCTTGTCTATAGTCTGCATATATTACCTTCTATAAGTTATTCAGTAATATTCTAAAACAGATTTAAAAAAAATCAACACTGAAACGATACGGCTATTAAACGCACATGGGTCGCGGTTCCGTTGTTGATAAAAATGAAATTGTCCACTCGACCGGAAGATTGGACATCCGCAATTATGCTGATCGTCCATTTGTAGGATGGGGATGGACACACAATACAAAGGTATTCGATCGTAGCGAGAAGTTTCAAAAACACTTTGAAATTTAAATCACTTTCGCAGCATGGTTTCAATTAATCGTTTTAATTATGCTGGATACTTATTTCAATTTAACTTTCATACAACCTACCCGAATTACGAAAGTAACTACCGGAATTAGAAAATCTCATAAAAAAACATTATTTTAGGCCTACGTGGATTTAGTGAGAGCGTGGGGATGGAAATCGTTCACGATAGTTTACGAAAACAGCGACGGATTGGTCCGTCTTCAAGAGCTGCTCAAAGCTCACGGGCCTTCAGAATTGCCTGTTGCTGTAAGACAACTGCCGGATTCTCATGATTACAGGTACATTTTTCTTTTTCTTTCACAAGATATTTTAGCATATTTGTATGCTAAAATATCTTGTACGCTACGTTACTAACTCCTAAAGCAAATTTTCCAATTTTTGCAACAGAAACCTGAGATTTCGAGTGCGTTTGCTGCATTTTATTTTTCAACATTAAATAAGGAACGCGAGACTTGCTTGTTTAAGCAGCAAAACGAGGCTAGTATCTCATACTTAGAGTCTTAACCTCACTGTTTATTGCAGGCCACTTTTAAAACAAATAAAGAACTCAGCGGAGTCACATATTGTACTGGATTGTGCCACAGAAAGAATTAGAGATGTGCTTCAACAAGCACAGCAAATAGGAATGATGTCCGACTACCATAGTTATTTAATCACTTCTTTGGTAAGCCACATTCTTAATTAAAAAATACCAATTTTCTGTCCATTAATTAATTTAATTTTTCAACAGGACCTTCATAGCGTAGATTTAGAAGAATTCAAATATGGCGGTACAAATATAACAGCTTTAAGATTACTTGACCCTGAACGTGCTGATGTCCAAAGAGTCGTCCGAGACTGGGTTTACGATGAAGCCCGAAAAGGACGTAAACTTCAACTAGGACACACAACGGCCAAGGTAATCACCCATCTATATGTAGGCCAATGATAAAGTTATATATACAAGGACAGTAACAATGTTGAACTGAAATTAATTGTTTGTTTACAGGAGAATATGACCTTTATTAAGGTGAGAATGACTTTGTATACCTATTTATAAAGATGCGTCAAGATGGTCTGGTCTATACTTACAGCCTCAAATTTTATAGTAATATTATTCTTTTTAACTCAAAGCCTTGGAATAAAATCCCATTTATTTCTAATATCAACATATTACTTGACTGGAAACTTTATTATTATTAATTTGATGTAAACAGACGGAAACGGCTCTGATGTATGATGCAGTACATCTATTCTCTAAAGCTCTACATGATCTTGATACGTCACAGCAAATAGATGTGAGACCCCTTTCGTGTGAAGCTGAAGACACATGGCCTCATGGGTACAGCCTTATCAATTACATGAAAATCGTAAGTTCATCAATCAATCTTCTTTCACGCTTATTTGATATTTCATTACCTTCTCTTTTGTATTTTTGTGTATGTCACTGCCGGTTCTGGACACAACCGTCAGTTGTTTAGCTAAATCCCTAGGATTTTAATGAACGTTTAACGGCTTGGCTGACTAACTACATCATTATCTGCGTTTGATATATTTATTGTTTTCATATAAGGTTGAAATAAAAATAATAATAATACTCATTCAAAGTTTTGTCCATCTCAGTACGAATATAATTAAATTCTATGTAATCCGTAAATCTACAAATTTTCTTCGATTTTCGTTAAAAGTGCACTAAAGTCTCGCAATAAAAAAGGAAGTTTAGTGGTCATTGAACAAAGCTGCGAGCAACATAGTAGGATTAAGTGCTGGAACGTGAGAGTTGACGGATTAACTCCTTCAGCTATGTTCAGCTTGAGCACCCCTGGATTTTTTGTTTTATTGGTGTTCTTTGTACTTTTTTTTTTTTTTTTCTTTTTTTTATGCTTCTACAAGTAGGTACTTCATGTAATTTCCTATTAGCCAATCTGGACACTAACTGAAATGTTTATATACATCGTTAGTATCTAGAAAAGAGTATGTAGACAAACAACTTTTATTTTACGCATATTGGATTTTTCATATTTCCTAACTATTCACGTTGATTGTTAAACGGTATTAAGGAGACCCGCAGCCTAATTACGTAAAAATAACGACAGCAACGCGACAGCCACGAGACAGTTACGTCACTGTTGGCCAATACTTAGGTGACACAAAAATTACGTTTGACAGTAACTAGCAGGTTGCTACATTGGTAATTATGATGCGGGTATGAAGGATTTTATCATATTTCTAAAATTCGTAAACAGCTAATAAATCCTTGAACTTTTTGATAGGCTATATATGATGTATATCTACATGTATATTATTACAACCTACGTTAAATTTAACCCACAGAGCTATACCGAATAATAATAATCATATAAGTCTCGGCACATCAAAGGTTAATATTGTAAAGTTAACTTGATACAAGATTACCGCATCAATAGCGATAAATTGTTTACTCTAGGTCCTCATTTATCTTTAGTCACACAAACAATAAATATATTATAACATAATGGTTTCACGTGAGTAAGACTGAATTTATTTTCCATTAATAATGATAAATAGGTACCAATAAACATCCCGTTAAAGATGGCGAGATTCTACTACCTTCCTGACCTTACCTGAAAGTGTACGTTGACCTGAAAGTTTATAATTACGTTTATAGCTAAATTATATTAGAGTTCACAAATTGATAACCAAAATAACTTAAATGATCAACTCGTTAATTCAATGAACAGGTCGAAATGAAGGGCTTAACTGGAGTGATAAAGTTTGACCATCAAGGATTCAGAAGCGATTTCACTCTAGATATAATTGAATTGACAAGAGACGGACTACAAAAAGCTGGGACTTGGAACTCTTCGGAGGGTGTAAACTACACCAGGTCCTACGGCGAGAACCAGAAACAGATAGTGGAAATACTGCAAAACAAAACGCTCATCGTAACAACCATTTTGGTAAGCAATAAATTACATGCAAGATATAGGCATTCATCTAGCGGAAACATTTTACTGCTCTCGCGTGGCCCACTAAAGCAAAATTAGCGTATCGCACATATATATATGTATGCATGTTCTCTCCAAAAGTGAAGAGGATTTATGCAGACTGGCACACAGTAAAAATATATTCCCAGAGAGAAAACATTCATCCGGGACATATCCGTATTCATGACTTGATACATACAAAGCTCTAAACAGAAGACAGACAAACCTGTGTTTAAATAAAAAAAATCACTCGCGCATTTCTCCGAGCTCGCTCTTTACGAATTCATTTCACGTGTATTCCCCAAGTATGTAAACAGTGTTTACTGATATAGTAAGTCTTTTTAACACATTTACATATGTAATCTGTTCTGCTAATTCCCTAGAGTTCGCCGTATTGTATGAGGAGGGAGGCCAGTGAAAAGCTAACGGGCAACGCACAATTCGAGGGATACGCCATTGATCTAATTCACGAGATATCTAAAATTCTGGGCTTCAATTATACATTCAAGCTGGCGCCTGACGGTCGATACGGGTCCTACAACCGTGAGACTAAAGAGTGGGACGGCATGATAAGGGAATTGTTGGAACAGCGAGCCGACCTTGCGATCGCTGATCTCACCATTACCTACGACAGGTAATCATGACAATATTGTACAAAACTACATACTCAAATATAAATTAAGTATGATAAAATTTTCAGTAAATGCAGGATCAGTTAAGAAAAACAATTGCACTGCTGTTTTGTTTGCCTCTCGCTTAACATTTGGCCGGCAAGCTTTTGTGGCGCGTTGAAGCGCTTTATATTTACCCTTTTCATTGTATTTTGTTTGCACAGGGAACAAGTGGTGGACTTCACAATGCCGTTCATGAATCTCGGTATTTCCGTGCTTTACCGCAAGCCCATTAAGCAGCCGCCCAACTTGTTCTCCTTTCTATCGCCGCTCTCACTCGACGTGTGGATTTATATGGCCACCGCGTATCTGGGCGTATCTGTACTACTCTTCATACTGGCAAGGTACGTAGGCGTAGACACACTGTGTATACAACCCTGCTAATTTGTTCACAAGGATAATGAAAGTTCGCTTTGATTAATATTTATTTTTCACAATCTTGGCACATTGTTCTAAAAATTGGTTCTTAATTTGAAATATCTCTCTGTGCACACCATTTAGTATGAAACACACAGTATGTTTGACGGTGTTTGGATTCAGAACGGAGTTTTAGATGATATATGGCAATGCTTTGCTTGGAATGGTGCCGGCTGTATCTAGGTCGCTAAATGTATTTATCCGATAGGTTCACTCCATACGAATGGCATCCAACGCACTCTCCTGATGGCGTGAAAATGGAAAACATTTTCTCTCTAGCAAACTGTTTATGGTTTGCCATCGGATCTCTCATGCAGCAAAGTTGTGATTTTTTGCCCAAGTAAGACAATTTAGAAAGACCCCTAACATTAACTTTTATTAGCACCAGACTGCCAACGAGCAGTTTCTTGCCGGAAATGAAATTAAGCATGTTTTCGTTTTAAACGTAATAAAAGAAAGGAAACTAATAAAAACTTGGTTTGCATTCTAAACACGCGTTTCATTTCTGGTGATAAAATATAGTGAACTCAGCGAAGTCCACAAGACGAACATAAAGAGGGGTTGTTCAATCATTCGCCAACTTACTCGGAAGTGAATTTCAATTCCGGAACTTGTTCTTATGAAACTTAACTTTATCCCATATCAAACTAATTACGTTCGAGTATACTGGCCAGTACCTACTTTAGCTACTTAACGTAATAAAAGTCGTTTAAGAGGCTGCCAAATACGGACCTCCATTAGGGACGTGAATTTATACGAGACAAGGTGGCAATAAATGCTTATTTTTCGACTTATTTACTGTATAATATTAATGTGTTTTTGTCAAACCACAATTTGGTTCCGGATGTTGAAAATTCGATAAAAGTAGGTTGGCAAATAGTCAACATACATATTGTAAATGAATGACGGGCAGTATTTGGGCGCAGGTTCAGCCCGTACGAGTGGGACAGCCCCAGGAACTGCCTAGACGAGCCGCCGGTGCTGGAGAATCAGTTCACTCTGTTGAACTCGCTGTGGTTCACTATCGGCTCCTTGATGCAGCAAGGTTCGGATATCGCGCCGAAGTAAGTCCCTAACGCTTCTGATGGTTACAATTCCGAAGACCGCCGAACAGGTAGATTGACTAACAAATCAAATCGTTAAAGACTGCGAACAGTCTTCAAGTTAAAGTGATCAGAAATAATGGGTAAAATTGACTGGAAGCGCAATCTCGCGGTAATTACAAAACGGAAATGTAGCTTTCAGTTGCAGAGCTTGGATGAAGAACTCCCTTTTACTAATTAGTTTCAAAGCGACCACAGCCCTTTGTGAATTTCAAGCATCGGTAGTCGCCTAGAGCGTCCAATTTAAATAGAGACGTGTTGGCTATTTCGACTGGCCTTGGTTTCCATTTCACAGTACTTAGCTGAATACCTAAAGTTGGTTTAGTAGCTAAATAAACAACTAGTTTCGAAGATTGTACCTAACTGATATCGCACCCGTGACTTTTGTGCTTGTGCAGTATCCAGAGCTTGCTGCATCAAAGTTCGTTAGATATTAATGAGACATAGATGTTGATTTCACATTGACGTTGTGATGCGTAGCTAGCAATATAGCCCGAATGTGAATTGAATGTCTATTTTAAATAAATTAGAAATTTCACATACTAGTATATTGCATTCTTACACACATACACCCGGTTTCTTGAAAGCTTAAGATTTCGAGTAGTAACCGTATGCCGTAAAAATAGACGTTAAACTAACGAAACTATATAATATTTTATTTTTAATAATATTGTTTAAGAATTCCATAAGTTAATAATAAGTATAGTATGCGTTAATTTCTAATAGTATATTATATAGTAAACTATGTTTGAAGAAACCGGCTGTTAGTAGCTTAACATTCGAATTACACTGAAACGTATACCAACTTGTTTTGATATAAAAAAATTAATCGATGTATTCATATCAAAAATGTTTCAGTGTTCAATGTTTCAGTTCCACGGTAATATGGCCTTTCTTATCTAAACTACTTGTTTTAGTTCTTGTTGTTAATACAATTTTGTTTGCGCCAGAGCGGTCTCAACCCGCATGGTGGCGGGGATGTGGTGGTTTTTCACCCTGATCATGATATCATCGTACACGGCCAACCTAGCCGCCTTCCTCACTGTTGAGAGAATGGACTCGCCTATCGAAAGCGCTGAAGACCTCGCGAAACAGACAAAAATTAAATATGGAGCGCTAAAAGGCGGATCTACTGCTGCTTTCTTTAGAGTAAGTACATACTTGTATCACCAATCACACAGTATAAGATTTTTTTTGAAGATTCTTAAACTCACTTAGTAATGTATTCTATTGAAATCATAAAATGTCGACATGTTATATATGTCTCTAAACTGAAACCCCTCGGTGTCCATATCTATTTTAAGTTTTATATGTTTTGAAACGACTTTAACTGTGCATTCATATTATGTCCTATCTACAAACAAAAAAAAGTTGCGGTAAAACACTATAACTTAAAAATACCATAAATACAAAATCGTCTTTATAAAGTCAACAACTAAAGGTAAATTTCAAGTAAGAACAAAAAGCCTCAGGCAATTTGCTAATGCTTAATTTATGGCCACCGCATTATTCGCTACGATTTCTATCAGACTGTGGCGAGAGCTGAGTGAAACAAATCTAATTCCAGTAATTTGTTTGGTAGATTAGCTTACCTCAAAGTAACCGAAAGATACTTAACTTACCCCTTTTAATCTAAAGAGCGACACTTGTCGACAATTAATTTACCATCTTTACGTCAAAATACTTCAAACATTTAGGGTCTGCACTTCCTAAATAAACTAGTTAATTGCCTATCCACAACTTATCTGACAGAATGCGTGCATATATTTGTTTCACAACTGAGTGATAAGTAAATCTAGCAGATAAACTCTCTGATTTATGACTATTAGATTTAGTAGCTGTCATTTTTTATCCTAACAGACACCTAGTAGGTACTATTTGTCTGTTTGATTACTATCGGGCACTTTATCAGCATGTGGTGAAACGAGACCATATTAATTATCTTATCAGTCCATTATAACTATTATTCAAAATATGAATAGCAATGACACGGTTGGCGCAGTGGCTAAGCGATTAGCTTTCTTCGCTACGTGTCGCGGTTTCGATCCCCGCACGTCACAAATATTTGTATGATCTACAGATAGTTGTTTCGGGTCTGGTTGTGTGTGCATGTGACATGTATGTTTGTAAACTGTACCCACGATACAGGAGAAATCTTAGTGTGGGTTATTAAAAAAGAAAAAAGAAATAATGGGCTGATAATTGCTATTCATATTTTGAATAATAGTTATAATTTTTAAAAAGTAGTATATTATTCCAATTACAATTTCAATTCATGTATTTTACATGCACAGATAATTTAATAACAGATTCCAACGCTTTGTAACGATTGAAGTGTATTTCTATCTCAGAATAAAATATGCCTTATATTAAAGACTCGTAGGTACCTTATGAATTTAGGCTCGACTCAAGTACCTCATAAATATGAAACGTTTCTGAATTCTGTTGTTAAGGGTAATGTTACGGATTTATGGAGTGTTATCGTGTAGCCTGATGTTCTTGACAAAGTTGACATATTGACGTTATGAACACACCGGTACGTGAGTCTATTCAAGTAATGTTAAAAGGTTATTGAACCTGCGAAATATTTATGAATGTTTGAGCGACTTTCACACATTAAAACTAGAAGTTGTATTAATATCACACTGAAGTGTTTTCATTCTTTTATGGTTTGATCTTATAGACTTAGATGTGGCTTTAGCTCTACGAAATCTCCCGGGTTTACTATGCAGCGCTGATTTGATTAATGCAGAAGCTTTAAGAATTTTTTCAAGTATAAATTTTGCCGCACCCTCATATTTCTACTGTATCATGAGAATAGTTTACAAACATACATCTCACAAGCACATAGATCCCAGCCCAAAACAATTATCTACGTATAAAGAGATCTATGCAGAAATAGAACCTGGGACATGTACCGCCACTGTGCCAACATTGTCGTCACTTTTCGCAGTCCATACTATTTCATCATTTGAAAGCACACTGAACTCACTTTTCTGTAATAGGACTCAAACTTTTCCACGTACCAACGGATGTGGTCATTTATGGAGTCTGCACGACCATCAGTCTTCGCGACGAGCAACAAGGAGGGGGAGGAGAGAGTAGTGCGAGGGAAGGGTGCCTATGCTTACCTCATGGAATCTACTACCATTGAATACGTGGTGGAAAGGAACTGTGATCTAACTCAGGTCGGAGGCATGCTTGACTCGAAGGGATATGGGATTGCTATGCCACCCAGTAAGTGGAATACCTGTAGACAAAAGTCGTAATTTTGTAATTTTTAACATATTTTTTTTCATTCTTCGTTTTTGGTTTTCTATTATTAGGTTATAGCCTTTTATAACTTTTAAACTAAACCGACATAATGTAACTATGTGGAATTAAATTTCAATTATGTAATTAATAGAGTTTAATATTCTACAAATAGAGGTACCGATATACCTCGAGAAATGTTACTAATAATTAATTCAAAAAGTTATTATTCAATTCATTTGTACAGACCTAAAACCGGTCAAACTAAAAGTCGGAAAAGAATAATATATACTTTTGTTTCAAATAATGAGAAAACTTTTTATACGAATATAAACTTTTATGAACGTACTTCGTCGATATGGGCGCAAAAGTATTTTAAACATATAGCTTCTGAAATACGTTGAACTTTTATGAAAAGTGGTAGCTACTTCATGACTGTATTAAACGCTCGAATTATTTTTAGACTCGCCCTATCGTACGGCAATAAGCGGGGCTGTTCTGAAACTGCAAGAGGAAGGAAAATTGCACATTCTGAAAACAAAATGGTGGAAAGAGAAACGTGGCGGAGGGTCTTGTAGGGTAAGTAAAAGGAAAACGACGTCGTTAGCTACTCGTAGTGGCCATAATACCACGCTCTGCGATATTTAACGATACTGAATTCCTATTCGCCTATTTGGCTTACACAACATATTTTTTTAGATAGTCAAATAACTGAAGCGGATTAAAATACTTCATTTACAATTTAAAGGCCCTTTTTTGCTGTTGTTAAATATAATATATTGATTTTTATTAAATACAGACTAAGAGTGTCCTTTCAAAAGGGCTTGAATCATAGGAACGCATTGTAGCGAAACCCACTTTTTACGCACTTTCGCATTTTTCTTTAAACATAAAATTGAAATGTCAAAAATGGAATAACTTCTGGAAAATTTCTCCTCCAGGACTACTTTACTTAAAATCTATTCACCTACATGAGCTTTAATTAATAAAAGATAATGTTATACACAACTAATTGGTACTTTATTACGGTCTCTATACCATATTGAACAAACTGAGGAGGAAACATCAAAGAAAGAATTTTCATTAAAAATAAAAATCCATCTTATTCACGGCATCTAAAGAACTCCAATATAGTTCCTTGTAAATCCTGCTTTTTTTTTCGGGAAACGTCAGAGCTGTCACTAACGTTTATGGAGAATTATAAGGGGATATAAAAGGGCAGGGGTGTGTCGCATTTTCAACAATGTTTCAATAACACAGGACGAGACGTCAAAGTCGTCGTCGACGGCGAACGAGTTAGGGCTGGCAAACGTCGGCGGCGTGTTCGTGGTACTAATGGGTGGAATGGGTGTCGCGTGCGTCATAGCCGTCTGTGAATTCGTCTGGAAGTCGCGCAAAGTTGCCGTTGATGAACGGGTGAGTTGATTTAATTATTGTACATAGGTACTTACTAATCTAGCTTTTGCTGTTCACAACGGAATACATAAATAGCTCAAGTAAAAAAAAAATGTTCAAGACCCTTCATTATCGTGCTGATTAAGAAGACATCTGTCACTAACCTAAGTATGAACCGCCGACTCGTATAGTTATTGCACTATCTATCAGCTATCAGGCTTCGTCATAGGAGGGCACACCGTATCCAGATGAGGTTGACATTTGCGGATGCCGAATGTAGTTCATGCATTGATACCGCTTGTACAAATGTTCAAATTACTGTGCCAATAAAATATTTTGAAATTACAAGTAACACATATTTTCCGGTTCACAATGATGTTCGATATCAATTAATATTCGTTCAACAATAATTAATTTTGATGAATCTGAATTCTGGTAAATGCTGCATGTTGTTTTCATTATTATTGGTATTTTGGTTGATTAACTTATATTTCGTTTTGTTCTAGGTTTATTTTTAAAATATATAGGTAACATTATTTTGCAGTGAGTTTATTATTTACAGTAATTAAGTAAAAGCTAATGTGTTCATTATTGCGTTTCTTTTCTTAGCTAGCCTTTAGATAGAAAAATAAACGGTTTTCAAGTGGTTATTAACTTTTGTTAACCACTACTTAGATAGTTTGTTTTTGTGAGTATAAGTTTTGTTGTGTGTTGTTATTACCTAATCAATACGTAATGAGCTAAAGTCCTATCTTGATCCTATTTACTTGATCTTGACTCTCTATAATTTTGTGTTTTCACTGCTATCTGGATCACAGAAGGAGGAGGTGAGAATTTTCATACTCTGGTTTAATACGCAGTCAAAAGCATTCTTTACGATATTTTTCTATGTGCAGGCTTCACTGTGTTCCGAGATGGCGTCAGAGCTGCGGTCGGCACTCAAGTGTCCGGGCGGCGGAGCCGGAGGCGGCGGCAGCGGGCCTGGCGGCGCGCGCGACGGCGCCGGCTCGCCCTACCTGCACTACGGGTTCAGCACCAAAAGCCAGCTGCACTAGCGGCCGGAGCCCGCCGCCTCGCCACCCAGCGACGTGTAGGCATCGGCACAGCGGCGGACGCTCCATAAACCCCAAGCCGCTACCCACCATACCCAGTGATACCGCGGCCAGCTGAGAATGTTCAAACTAGCGGAGGTTTGTTTGTCGAATCGAAGTAGCGTAGATGTTTACGATATATTATTGTAAATAAATTCATATCTTATTTGTATAAACTAAGTGCTGTTGTAACGTAAGCGACCCGTACGGATTTTGATATTGTTTTGATCGCAATATTTTGATAATGATTCATTCAACATAATTTGTAGCGTCCCCTATGCCAAAGAATCGTGCCAAATTTTACGATTTACTATAAGTCTGACTCGTGTATTATTACACTCTTGGCGCGTCTGAAGTTATTATCTAAACCATGTTTTTTTACTCTTATATACCTTTATATCGATTTGTGAGATACACACGTTACGAAATTATAGATATATCGATGTTCTATATCTATGAATCGATTAGAATAAATTGACATTTCATTAAAATAGGTTAAGAAAATGTTAATATTTCCAGTTAATTAAATCTGTAAATAAATCGATTCATGGTACTGCCAACGTAGAGTTAATGATTAGGAAAATTTATAACTGTGAAATAAGTAAACTAATTTGTTTTTCGCTATAACGATGGATCCAAAATAAATTGTCTCTTGAATGATAATTGAATATATTTACGTAATAGTTGTTTGGATGTAAACTTAGCGTAAAATAACGATGAAACTGAACAAACCAGTCATACGTGGAAACATTATCATTACGTCACATTAAAACTCTGTAATATACTTGTAATTGGTATCGGAAAAGTTTCCACTCGGCTCAAAACGTGCCAAATATCCTGTTCACTGTCTGTACTGTACTATATTTTGTAAGTTTACATTGCCGAGTTTAAATAAATGAATTGTTTTAATATTCGTGTTATTATTAATATTTATCCATGTAATTAAATATCACGTGTTTACACTGTCGCGTGTTAATAACGCACAGTGCCTACTTATGGGTAACATTTAATATTAAAAACAGTAGTCGTATAAACTTTTATATGGGTAATTCCGCGTAACTGTTTATGTGGCTATAAAAGAAAATCCAGGACAAACTTTCAGTAAGGTAAACATATAATCAAGTTAAACGCAAGCAGTTAGAACATCCTGTAACAGGTAAGTGTCTCATATCTTTATTAACTAAACAAGATAATGAATGATTCAGGTGTAGAGCGTAAAACTAGGAATAAAACAAATAGATAAGGAGGAAGGTAAATGAGTTAGGCTTAGTTCCCGACCGTTTTACAGCTTTTATACGACCGAGCTATATGGAGTTACCGTCCGCCTGTCAGTTATACGAGCCGTCGGCAGTAAACCGGAACACCTATCAAATATTGCTTTGTCACCGGCGTAAAGTGTTTTTTTATATTTTATTACACACAAAACATATTATTGTATTTCCTATTGCAGTACTAACTGTATATGTGACAGCTGTCGTAAACTTTCTGTTATATTATGTTTATAGATATTTGATCTTTTCTCTTTTCCCTTCCCTACGATAAACCCACACTCTTACTACCTGTTACACAAGTTATAATAAAAAAAATATAACTATTAATATAATAATACAAGACCAAGCTTGCTGTGAAGATGTCTGAAACTATGGCTCGGGTGAAATAACTCGAGGTAAAGAAGAAAAAGTAGATAATACAAAAGTAACATATCAGAACTAAGTTCGAAAGTCCAATAACATCGGAGAAAACCTTTTGTTTACTAATCAGGCATAAACTTACGCCAAAAGAAGCTTCATTTTCTTCGTAAAAAGCCTAACTAGTCTATTTCTTCGGAAAAAGTGTGCCAAAGTAGGTACAGCGTGAAAGGACAGTAAGTACAATATAAAAAAAAAATTGAAAGGCAAAATCAACATCGCAAATAGTTTTTGCTTCGAAGTTTTCGCAAACACCACTTCTTTCTTATATAATAGGCCATTTATTTCGGCGCACAGCAAAATGTTCGCAATTTTTTACATCAGTGACGGATGCTCTATTACATATACCCACATAGGTAATGCGGTCATTTCTACCCCCGACGGCAATGAAGAAATTGTGTAACTGCCTGTAAGAGCTCATACCCTTCACGATCAATGTGTTAACTTATAAGTTTATAAGTCGGCCTGAATTTGGCGATACTTTACATACATCTTAAGGGACTTGTTAGTGTAAAAGGAATGATTTATAACGTCGTATATCAAGCTTAGAGATTTTATACGAAGAATAAAAGTTATATTACGGTAATCACGTTTTGTGGTAAAAGGGAAAAAATGTTTTACAGTCTCACTTAAACTTGTTATAGCGCAAATCTCGCTGAGCTTGGGGAAAATATCATATATGGATGTATTTAAGTACAATTTACAGAACGTAAAGTAGGATTTTTACCAAGACTCTACTTGGTAAAAATCCTACCTTTAGGTAAAGTTATTCAAATATTTTTATATAATATTCGTTGCATTTTAGAAGTAACATTAAAATGTCAAGAAAATGTATATATTATAATATCCTCCTGACCTAATTTCGGTCACGGCGGCTAATCTCACCGGAGATTAGCCAACTACGCAGGAGATATTATAGAGCACAAGCGTGTGCGCAAACACAGGTGCTCTCTCTATTCCTTCACTCTCATAGTCCGATGGGACGGCAATCCGACACGATCGGAGAGAGATCAGGCGTAGGACCAACGGCTTTACGTGCTTTCCGAGGCACGGTGTGTATTCACATACACGAAGACCCAGACCCGAAACAAATATCTGTAGATCATACAAATATTTGTTCCGTGCGGGAATCGAACCCGCGACACGTAGCTCAGCAGTCGATCTCTTAACCACTGCGCCAACCGTGCCGTCACGTGCGTATATATTAAAAGGTCTTTAAAAGAGATCTCTATTACTTTAAAGTCGAATGACGGGTTAATTTACACTAAAGTATATCGAAACTTTGTCTAGATAACTAAGCGTTGACAATTTTTTCACGAGAGATACATATACCGAAATGATAACAGCTCGTTCACTTTCATTACTAAACATGGACGCCACATAGGCCGCCACATAGGCCACATACGCCACATAGGCCGTTAAACGAACGATTATCAGGTACCATCAGCAACAAAAGTTGTTGAGACGGTTGAGATTATAATTTCTATACTTAAAGACAGAATAAAAAAAAGTGTGCTTAAAAAGTTCATATACTCCGTATAACACGATATTAAATCTGCACGTAAACGCTATAGCAATATATATATAAAAAAAAAATCATAATAATTACCATAGCTAAAGAACAAAATATTACTACATGTTAATCAACTTTTGTTGCTCTGTTTCTATATAAAATATACATTCTTAAATACACTCTCTAATTATTTCAATATTAAAATGAACTTTAACATTGTTGTTTGAAAGTTATAAGTCCGACCAAATATTTTAATCTTTACAGTCTGTCTTCTATATAATAATTAAAATCTGTTTCTACTCAATTATAAAGCGAGCGAACTTTCAAAAATAAAACAAAAAAAATCGCGTAGGCAATATTAATTTAACCCAGTACTATTCGCCGGTACAGAAACATACTACAGAGGTACATTAACAAGGTTCCCGGGGGCCCGTGACAATTCAACCTTAATTAGGCAAAACAAAATGGCGCGATGTTTGGCGCGGGCGAGCGTGCATGCCCCGGATAACTTGTATGTTTACCGTTGTTTACTCTTTATAACGAACGTCCCACGCTAGCTCAGTTTAACAGTATGTCAGTTATATTAACATTTTGTGTTCATGCTACAGACATGTAGATGGGGACTTGTCATGATTATTTTGTACACAAATTTATAACAAGTAAGTATGTAACATTTTTTTATCAAAATAGTGTAGGTATTGTCGTCATATTAACCGTTAAACCTCCACTGCTGAAGGCCTATGTTCATGTTCCATTGAGTGGCATCACGTACGCCATAGTTACCACGTTAATCATTCGGATTGATAATCACAGTTGTACTGACCGCAATGGAGGAAAACATTTTCGTCTATTCTTAATCGCCAATATTATATCCACAAGCGGAGAGATGTTGCCTATTTCATGGTACGCGGGTATCAGTTATTTTTCTGGAAAAGTTGATAAATCTGGAAAAAATCCCTTTTCACACAGGATAAGCAAAAAAATCTCAGAGCAATTCATCTCCGATCGCTTTTTTATCTCTAAACCACTCGCGCGATGAAATGTAAAATACGAGGTGTAAAACTCACACGCTTTCCAAATCACAATTTCCAACGATAACCCATTGAATACGGGTTTTCCGGTTTCCGGTTAGACGGAAAAGGGGAAAAGGGTTTTTGGGATGGAACCCGCGCGCTGATAATAACGCTACTGTTCACGCTCCGTAGCACCTGCTACGACAGCTACGAGTGCTACGCAATTTATATTTTTATACGTTATATTTTTATGTTTTTATTATCTCTTATATTGCTCTCTTACTATAAAAGGCCACTCTTTGATTCGTATTTACGACCTCTTCCATTCCACATCAAAAAATTTAAAGTTAGGTATGAGTCTACCGTGTTCTATAAATAATATAATCATATTTTTCTGTAGTTTATTTAGGTATAATAAACGGCACGGTTGGCGCAGTGGTTGAGAGATCGACTGCTGCGCTACGTGGCGCGGGTTCGATTCCCGCACGGAACAAATATTTGTATGATCTACAGATAGTTGTTTCGGGTCTGGGTCTTCATGTATGTCAATACACACCGTGCCTCGAAAAGCACGTAAAGCCGTTGGTCCAGCGCTTGATCTCTCTCCGGTCGTGTCGGATTGCCGTCCCATCGGACTATGAGAGTGAAGGAACAGAGAGAGCACCTGTGTTTGCGCATACACTTGTGCTCTATAATATCTCCTGCGTAGTTGACTAATCTCCGGTGAGATTGGCCGCCGTGACCGAAATCGGTCAGGAGGACATTAATACATATAATATTTAAGATAACTATATAATATTTATTTTAATGAGACAAAATTCACTACCCACTTCAGATTTCTACATACGATAATCAAAACAATTAGTATTTACCACACAAAATAATGTTGTATCTCGTTAGCTAAGTAAATTGAATGGAACTACCATTCGCATAATAATCACGTACGGATGTAAGAATCTGTGGGTCGTAGCCAAAGGGCCCTTGTACGAGGACGAAGCAAAACTTATTTGATGATGCAACGTGCCCGTTCGAGCCTGGATTGCTTCGAATTCGGCAAATCTTTGAGAATCGAGCTATCGTAAATCTGACGCACGTAGGTATGTAACTTGACCGCACGTGGTACGTAAATTTTTCTTACGATCTCTCCAATTCGTAAATATAAATTGCGCTGACGTATACCAATCCGAATAGATGTAATTCTAGTAGAATAGAGTTCACTGTAAGGTGTCAAAACGTACTTAAAAAATTAGTACGCACACGTACAAAATGAGGTCCTCAGTGCCTCAGTTTTCCTTTAGTATCATGTAGGTTCGTACACTTTGACTGTAAAATGAAACTGGTCTATTATAACTCAAAACCTTGGAAATCGTAAATGGACAACGTATTGTTATAAATAAATAGAGAAAAGTATAAAGACTTCTGCTTCAATACAAGCAGCATAGATATAATACACATTGGACCGAATTTATAGATATTTGGCCGAAGAATTGTCGCTATTGATGCATTTTATCGCCTCAAGAGCACTATAAAACTACTGTTTTCTATTTTATGCTGTTGTAGAAAATTATATGCTACCATAAAACAATGCATAAGCATGTAGGAATTGTCTTTAAGTGGTGACCGAACACAGTAATAACATTGAGTTTGACAGTTTCTGGAAAAAAATGGATTATAGAAGCTAGATAGGTATATGAAAGGAAAAATACAGCAAGCGTTTTAACATCTATGTTATTTTAATGATGCTTCACTAATTTGTCAATTTGTCAAGGTCAAAGTCAAATCTTTTTATTTGAACTGGACCTTTACAGGCGCTTTTAAAACGTTATGATGTCGTTTTGTTAGTTTTCCAAAAGTGTGACATCTTGGATTATTCAGTTAGCTTAACTCCAGCAAAGAAAGTGCAATTGTATAGGATAATAAGCTAGTACGAAGACTGTATTTTACAGGTACAGTCAGCATCAAAATACACGTAATATATAGGTACACGTGCGTTCTTGAAAAACTATTGGTTAAAATCATAAAATGTATGTAGTTTTATGTATTCACAGATACTATGTGTAAAATTGGTCACGATTTCAATCACTATTCTCTCGTCTAAAAATCGCTTTTGAATTTCATTAAGTTTATACATCTTATATTGATGCTGACTGTACACCTCTGGATATGTACATATTACATACACGTACAACTCATTGGTTAATGTAAATAAATAAAGAATCATCCAGATATCCTACAATTATACATAAAAAATCCCTCTCGTGTTCCATTCAAATTCAACCTTGAATCTGTAAATGTAAACGTAACAAAAAAGCGGCGTGAATGGGCAAAAAGATACAAATTTACATTTAAATTCTATCCTCAATGCATCGGGTGGCATTATGTTTACACGAGCGTCGGGTAATACCGCCGAGCATTTAGCATAAATTAATGGCCTCGTGTCATTGATATAAAAATTAAAGATGCACGGTCCCCTAAAAATACAAAATGTTTTCATTTGTTGATAAGTAGCAAAACTGACTGTTACAAAAAGCTCATACCATCATTTATTTTTTTAATTTATTTTTTATTTTTTTAAAAACGTTGCCTCACACTATGATTTCTCCTGTATCGTGGGTACAGTTTACATACATACATGTCACACGCACACACAACCAGACCCGAAACATCTACCTGTAGATCATACAAATATTTGTTCCGTGCGGGAATCGAACCCGCGACACGTAGCGTAGAAAGCTAATCCCTTAGCCACTGCGCCAACCGTGTCGTCATCATTATTGTAGATATCTTTTTACGAGTGGCCAAAAAGCATAATTAAAAACAGGGGTAGAATTTTTTTTCGTGCGCTTACTTTTCTTGGACATTTTTGTGTCGCCGAATGTGTATCTCGAGTTATTATATTAATAATCTCGTGTAATCACATTACCCCGTTGGGTCAGTCAACAGTAAAAGTGTTGCCACAAGACTTTCGTTTTAATTAAACTACCGCCTGATGAATGTCTACTGAAACAAAACATTTTAATGATGCCAGGGAGAATTTAAGGTTAGGGGAGATTTAAAGAATTTTTATTGCTTGTAATTTTCCAGGGATTAATTTCTGAAGTCGTGCCCGTCGTGCATTACCTTGTTTATATTTTGTTGGTAGTAACGTTGAATTATGACCTATTTAAAATGAGCGACGACGTTCAAAATATTACGCACTCATTTTTTGACCGCTGTCTTTAGATCATTATGATCTTGTAGCGACTACTACTCGCAACATGGCAAAAAATAAAGTGCCACCTATCGGAGTGAAGCTACAACAACAAATCCTGAATCGCACTATGAAAGTTTACAGTGATTCTAACACATAAACGAATATCGGACATCAAATGTCGGGCTTCGGCCCGCCAGGCTAACCACCTTGCCTGGTCGGAGGATCCTCCCTTTTCAATGGAGGAACACCACACCTCATTCCTCCATAATCTCAATATTTTTCTACTGCTGACAACAAACTCAGTTGCTCAGTACCAAAATACAACTTGGGTAATTAATATTATAAATTGAACTAGATAAACTTGCCTTATTTGTTATTGAGGTGTTTACCTGTCTTTATTTCGAGACTATGAGCGAAAGGATAAAGTAATGGTTTCTGTATCAACTTGAGGCCTTTTAATTGCTGTTCTGTATCCTATAACTCGCTAAATACCTGTAAGGACTACAAACAGGAACTGAAAACACATTAAAAACAAATCCCTCATGTTGTTTACAACTTTTCATTGTAATTTATACCTTTATGCAATCGAAATCCTCTATATTAGACGGGTGTGTGCGCCGTCCACAAACTGCTAGCTGAAAGGTACTTTAAATGCAAATCACGACAAAGTTCCTACCGCATAACGCTGCACCACGCTTATTCGTAAACAAATATAAATCAATGTGTTATGTATTATAAAATGATTTTGATTTTAGCTGAAAGCTCTTGAACTGTTTTGATTTTAGTGTTGTATTCTTAAACATTTAATACCTATAACTTTTGATATTATGTTGTATAACTTATATGTAGCTTCTTGCCGGTCTCTTCTACATAGAACCAACCGTACTTTAGAATCGTGCCTGCAAAGGTCCATTAAAAATAAAAAACTTTAAAATTTTCTGTTTCAGTGAATATCATTTAGTCCACCCAGAGGCTAGTTCATATCACAGGCCACACTGAGTGTAGGCGAGGTTCACGCTTTAGGAAAGCTATTTTTGTACATTATTACTCTATAGTGTATAATTAATTTCGGCGGCATTGTTGGCATAGTGGTTGAACGATCAGCTGCTGTAATACGAGTCAAAGTTTAGATTTTTTTAAGAAATATACTAATATAGACAACTAACAAGATTCGAATCTGCGGCGATCTAGTTCTAGACCAGCGCTTCTCATTCGTTAATGCGTCATACAATATTAGAATTAACAACGTACGGCGACATTTTACGGCATTAAATTAACTATAATTTGTTCCTATACGGATTAAAATATGTCGAAGAAGGATATGACGGTAGCTCAGACGCTTGAGCTGGCGAACTGAACCATATGGCCGTAGCTTCGATTCCTGCACAAAATATTATCACCATTGGTATAAACACACTCGTTTATATACATGTTGAAATTATCACACATCGTTTTAATACATATTTCATGATGTTATCTAAGGATTTGCTCTACGATACCCTCAAAAGTTACATCCATATGAATTCCATGAATCACAATATATTTATAATATCTGAACAAAGTTCCTTTTCACGACCCTTACATTTTCTGTATTCGCGATACAAATTATACAGACATCAAAGGATTTTCGAATAAATACTTATCTAACTCGTAATGTAATGGGAAATTCTTCCTTTGCGTTTTTTAAGCTTTTGGTGATAGAACTTTCATAGATTCTTAGTGAGCCTGAATTTTGGTATGGGACCTAGTAAAACAAATCCTCCTATGATTTGAAATATTTTTTTGTGTGTGGTATATTTTTATCGGTATGAAACCTGTAGAAAAGGTTAAGTTTTCAGTGACACGACGGTTTGTTCCAAGGTTCTTAGAACTATGTATAGATAAAATAATAAAAGTTTAAAATAAATTTAGCCATTTACCCAAACGATTTGTCACAATTTGTCTTAAACTTCTATTATTCTGTCGGTGAAACCGGCCCCTAATCGTTTTCAATTAAACACCACTACTCTTTAGAACTTATTTATACACATAAATCAAAGACGAATTAGATATAAACAATACACTATTATTGACCTCTAACTCAAGAATGTTAAAGAACAATAGCGAAATCGTATTTATGAATTGTATCTTGAATATGAATCTAGTCAAAGAATCATAAATTTTATATTCTTTGTGTCTTATTATACTACTAAATACAAAAATGTAGGCAATATCAGCTTAGAGACCTTTCGTGTTATTGAAATCTCTTTAAGCAACAGATAAAATAATGGAAATAAAATAAAATACAACCTCTATTCTCAAGTAGGTACTACACGATAGTACTTAGTTATCTAACAAATGAAAGTCTACATACGTGGTTCTACTTATGCCATTAGCGTCTACAAAGGCGCGTTTACATTGGTAGAGTAAATATTCTACTATACGAGCCAAATTTTTAGCACTTTAATTTCACTTATCGTAACCGCGTAGGTACCGTATATTATATAATTACCACTACCTTACAGCGTTTACATAACATCACGCTTGTATTCGCCGAAACATAGGCAGAGATGTACTGTTATGCATCTTCATTTCGCCGAATCCATTATTGAGTAAATTGTTATTGCGGATGAGCATTATGTCAACTATTGGGAATGATTCCAAACCGAAAATTTCAGAAAATCCCGTAAGCAGCTTTCCTGACGGGAATCAAATGCAAGACGTCATACACACGAGCTGTGACCACTAGACCAATGAAGTAGTAGAACGTTTACATGACGCCAATAATAATCTTCTACCTTCGGTCGCGGCGGCCAATCTCACCGGAGATTAGCCAACTACGCAGGAGATATTATAGAGCAGAAGTGTGTGCGCAAACGCAGGTGCTCTCTATATTCCTTCACTCTCATAGTCCGATGCGACGGTAATCCGACATGACCGGAAAGGGATCAGGAGCAGGACCAACGGCTTTACGTGCTTTCCGAGGCACGGTCTGTATTCACATACACAAAGATCCAGACCCGAAACAAGTATCTGTAGATCATATAAATATTTGTTCCGTACGGGAATCGAACCCGCGACACGTAGCGTAGCAGTCGATCCCTCAGCTACTGCGCCAACCGTGCCGTCGCCAATAATGGAATCTTGAATAGTCTAACACAGCGGTTCTCAAACTTTTTTGGCGACAGAACCCTTATGGAAAACGAAATATTTGACGGAGCCCTAAGTAGTTTATGTGTATACTTTATTAATAATCATATTACTTGACATTAACATTTACATCTAATGGGAGGTATGAAATTGTTTTTACTTTTCATCATTTGTCAGGCTTGACAGAAGAGAATTGACTGTAAAGAAAGTGACCAGTATTTTCGCGGAGCCCCCACAGAGTCTTTGCGGATACCCAGGGCTCCGCGGAGCACACTTTGAGTATGGCTGGTCTAACACAATTACCACACTAGTCCATATGGTATTCTCAAACGTATTTCTGATAATTTAAGTAGTCGTTATTGCTGTCACTCTATGGTGAACTGTAGCGACAGAATGTTAAGAGCATCTTAAAGTTGTGTTTGAGTATTCGGCATACTCTACCCATGTAAACGCGTATTAACTGCTAGACCGACTGTGTCGAACACTGAGCGACTAATTGCTAACCACGTCGTTACCACTCAAACGTGCCGAACAAAAGGCACTGTCTACAGTATTAGTGAAAATTGCTAGCCAAATACATTGTCTTAAGTGTAACAGTTTCTGTAGAACAGAATAACTACTGGATCCTAAAATTCAGATTATTCATATTGTTAATAGTCGGCCAGTTGAATCCTTAAATTCAGATTATTCATATTGTTAATAGTCGGCCAGTTATATCAACTAACATGAAGTTCCACACCTGATTTATCAAACTCTCTCATTGGTCTAATGGTTGCCCGTGACCGTTGAGCGTGAGGTCGTGGATTCGCCGGGTCGAGCAAAATTTTATTAAGAGTTTCTTTTAGAAAATTTTCAGTAGTAGGTAACCCGATGCATAAGCTCGCTCCCTGTTATATACAGGAGAATATTGGTATAATTCTATGCTATTTACTGATTTACTTTGAGAAACCGGTGTAAGTATCTACTTATATTTGTCAATCAACGCCTTCAAGAAGTGAAAAAATTAAATATCTGACACAACTAGACCGGTACTAGTCCCTAGTGCGCCTCTTAAAGACAACAGTGACACAAAAATACGTCAGGCAGTACGTCACAACCCCAGGGATGTGATTGCAGAGTTCTGAAAATACCAGACAAGTTTGTACGATTTGACGAGCCGGAGGGTTGGACCCGAAATTGACGACGCACGAATACGCCCCGGGGAAGGCATTCTACTCACAGACAAGTTTAGACATGTGATATCGGAGCTGAGATATCGTTACTGAGCAATAACTTATATAATACCGCCCGTTCAGCACTAAATCCGTGCAGTCCCTCGGATGTTTTTCATTCGAAAATATACTCAAAACAAAGAAGAACTTACGCTAAAAACTCCATCGTTGCTGCCACTTTGATCCGGTTAAAAGATCCGCCTGTTTACAAATGGTTGTTCGGATACGCCCACGGGACTTGTTTTAAGAGTTAAATTGAGCTCAGCTTAAAATAATGACGGAATTTTTCCTAAACAAACGTCGCAAAATGGGTAAGAAATTCAACGTTTTGCGAAATTCGTTGCTTTAAGTTCAGGCGCTGTGCTAACTCTGATTAAGTGTTAGTATGAAACTTTGTAGCTCTAAACAATTAAAAGTAAAACGAGCAAAACGAAATAAAGGATGAAACTTGAAGAGTGTTTGGTATTTACAGATCCTTCAATTTCAATTTCAAATGTTTATATGGCATATATTCCTTAATAATTTCACAAATTATAGGAAATAATTTTGGATACTGACTTCCAAAAGTCTTTTGTCAGTGAGAAAACGGACGGACTGGCCTCAAGCAAACGAACACTAAAGTAAAACCATCCATATGAATAACTTCAAAATTAGCTATTTTAACACGCTTTTTTACACCTTATATGAATACTCACGAGCAGTTTGAAGCAATCAAAATATGTTCTATGTGTCCAAGAAAACTATCAAGTTTTAGACTCAAGTAAAGCGATATTGGCACTTTCTCATAAGAACTTTCAAATAACCTGATTACACTCTTCAAAAAGTATGTCTTCTATGGTTTATTCTAATTAATATGTCGTAATTAATATGTATATGTCAGGCGTTTACTGTCCCGCTGCTGGGCAAGGACCTCTTCTCAAAATAAGAAGGGTTATGTCTAGTCCACAATGCTAGTCTAGTGCAGATTGGTAAAATACAGACATCATTGAAACTTTTTGGGTGTAATTTAGCTAATTCGCCGTGTTTTGTATCAACAATAATGCAAGTGAATGCCGTTGAATATAGAATTCAATGACTGCTTTGTTATTGATGTCTCTAAGTTTTGAACCATTAAAGTTGTTTTTATACCTATAGACTTAGAATTTCGCTTTATACTACAACTAGCAAAAGACATTTTATATTGCTTTTCTTTTCTTGTTACTATATTTAGGCACTGGTTACATCTTTATATGTAAGTATTCGTCATTCACGTTAGAAGACAACGCAAACATCTTCAAAGCAGCTTATTGAAGTATAAACATATTCCCTTTTCCTCTTCTATGCAAATGTTCCGTTAGCGAGTGTCAGAGAGCAAAGCGTGTGTTATTTAGCCGTCATAACATCGATGATGCGAGGACGCGAGGCGCGACATATGCATAATTTATCAAAGGAAAGGTCGTGGGTGTCATATTGGCTGTACAAGATGTACGAGCCAAGGTCCCACTGATTTATAGTTTGCAAGACTAGCGCGCATCACTCGCAAATGTGGATGCGACCGCTCGTTAGCATCTCCCCCGCAACCTATTAGCAAGGCACACAAATTATTTAGAACGTGTATTTACACGCATCTGGGTAGCTAAGACTGGGCCACAGTAGCTGGGAAATATTGACGCTTCACATTAACTTGTTACGTATTCATGAAGTTCTGCATAATGTGTAGTTGCGTGTCTGTGAGGGGTTTTTCATTTTTAAACGTAGTTAAGTCTAGGATATTAACTATTTTATACTATGTATCATTTTTAAAGACTAAATTGCCTGCAACTTCGTCTTTTTACACGACTGCCCAAAAAAGGAGTGTATGTACGTGAGTTTCTTTGTTCCACCATAACTTTTGAATGCCTGAATAGATTTGGATGTTTGGGGTATCGTTAGAATTCTTACATCATCCCGAGTGACACTGGCTATAAATGAAAAAATTCAATACGGCGGCAGTATGGCTCAATGATAAAAAGTGAAGAAAAAAAACTTCAATTTTTACAATATGGGTGATGGGTGATGGTATTGAACGCCTTTATGAGCACATTCCAAAACTATATCGTTATTGGCATACATTTTAAATAAGTAGGTTATACATGCTAAACAAACATTTCATCTGTGGCTGCAAACGATTTAATCAGACTTTAGTAAGACTATGAACGTCTAAATGAGTGAATGGTTCTGTAAATGTATGAGTTATCTTTAGATTTCTTACCTCATCATACGAAAAACATAGATAGCTTAAATTTTAAAAAAGTTGGTTAAGATTAACACAACGCCATCAATTGCTTAATAGCGGTAAACAAAAACTTGTCACCAAAATGTATAAAATAAAAATAAATATTTAAAAAAATTAAAAAACACCACTGCCCTGCCAAAAACGAACCGGGGACCGTTCTGTGGAACACTTTTTAATCTAAGAGGTCCCCCGACTGCAATGACAAATTTATTTACCTAATACAACTTGTTTTATAATTTTTAATTCGTTTTTGGCAGTGCAGTCGAGTTTTTTTTTTTAATTTTTTGTTTTTTTTTTATTAGTGTTTTGCTGCTAATGTAAAAAAAGTCTATGTCTTTCGCCAATCAGGCTACTCTTTGTAATATTTCATAAAGATCGATTCAGTGGTTAATCGTGATGAAGTAGCAAACAGACAGACAGAGTTACTTTCGAATTTATAATCGTGTGGATTAAAAAGATATAGGTACTGTCAGAAACAACCATTCTACTATTAAACGCTGAATAAGGTTTTATCCAGTTAAAAGCCAAAAAAATGGTTACAATGCATTTTTCTTGACATCCATTACAGGATTCTTTTAATACTTTATTCTTTTCTTTTTCTGGCTATACTATAATTTACTAGGATTACATATATTTAAAGGATCCTGCTAGAAATTATACAAACATATTAAACAAAGATTCTGCGGTCACATATTATAAGGCCGTATTTCGTGAAGTAGAATCTCGTTTTATGAACAAGGCTTATAAAGTATCTTTATGGCCCGCTTAACATAATTAAAGTGGATATTTAAACAATCCGACCCAAATAAATTTCCCCAAATTAAACAGACATAAATACACAACCTATGTATGTTCATAATCTACCAATATAATTAATTTTACACGTTCCGTATCCAACAATTTTCCTCTCCATTTAGTATTTTATAATCAAGTATTTCATTATGAATCGTTAAACTTGAACTACATTTACTTGCTTAAGTTCAGTCAAAATTTGTGGAGTTTGGATAACGTTTACATTTTGACAATTTGAGTGATTTATTAAAATATATGTAGATATACTTAAATTAAACGCATTAATAGTAATTGCCGGGCCCTTGCCTGGCATTGGGTAGTAAAGGTAGAAGGATAGACCTAACTAATTCTGAGAAGATGCAAGGGTTACGCTTTCAGAATGAACTAGGCCTATCCTAAGGTTATAGAAAAGTTATGTCTAAGTCCGTCACGCTATCTGGTTCTGGTTTGTGGACTCCATCGAGAACTTTTGAACATTTGAACTCAAATCCTCCTACAAGGAAGTTAAGCGTTCGACCGCTAGCCTATCACTGTTTTTCGAATGATCATATAATATTAAGTTCGATATTTATTTACCATGAAAATTACCCTTTACAATTCAACTTTGCTCATAATTATTATTTGAAAAAACTTTCATGTTGTAAAACGTGACGTAGATAATGTTACACACAAATTATTACCTTAATGTACCGTAGACTAACGTTACTTCATCGTTTCTGTCTACGTGTCAGAAATGAACTTTTTGCTGAATCAACGCACCAAAATTCGTGTTCTATCTCCTATCAGCGTCAATAAATAGGGGCGCGTGTGTGCTCGTCAAAAATCACAAATGTGTTAGATATTTGAATATTTTGCGTTGGAAACGTACCTATGGGGATGTGTTTGCGTTTTCGTATATTTGTTTTTGTATTTTTACCAAACAAGATTTATACACCATTGATATGGATTAGAATAAGGAATTCACTTAATCACTTAATAAAATATTTATTATTCCGTGGTTTTATCCTGTCTTTGGTACCTACAGTTTACAAATATAAGTATCTAACTACGTACATCGCACATGCAAACACTAAACGCGGAACCACTAACTGTGGGCCGTACAAATATAGCCACTGTGCCAACAGTGCCGTGAAATTAATGAGAACAATTACACTTTCGTCAAAACGATGACTTCACCTGGGTAATCCTACTAATCCTACTAATATTATAAATGTGTAAGTTTGTGAGGATGGATTGATGGATGGATGGATGGATCTTTGTTACTCTTTCACGCCAAAACAGCTGAACGATCTGGACGGAATTTGGCACAGAGATAAATTATGGTCTGGAATAGCATATAGGCTACTTTTTACCCCGGAAAAATGTACGGGTTCGTAAATCACGCGGCGAAGCCGCGGGCGGAAGCTAGTATACTATAAGTTCACTGAAATAGATTCATTAAATAACTGGGTTATTTCAAACTGACGTGTTTACATACAGTTTCATTACCTTAAGTCGCTTCACCATCTTAATAATATGTTCAGTCCTCTTCACATAATCAAACATTATAACCTAATATATAAATAGAATATAGCATGTTTCCTTCACCTATCTACTCGTATTTCACAGATAACACAATCCAAGCCAGTACAGATACAGACAGAATCCATTTCCAGCTTTTGACGATCGTTGTCTGCATGCAGCGGGCAATTCCTCGCCACAATACGCTTTGCGCTAGCCAGACGTCGGGAAAATCTCAATGTTTTTGTATCACAAAGCTGACGTCACATAATGGATCGTATAGTGTTACAAAGGTATATATAACAGTTTGAAAATGTAACTATGTATAACCCTTGAATTCCATGTCATGCCATATTTAAACCTTCATTGTTTGACATTTCATCACGTCTGTGCCGAGGGGTTAAATCGAGGTGTGTGTTATTGGGTTCCGTGTTTCAGTAGGCGAATCTTTTGCCATCTACAAGTAGATTTTTTTAACAGAAATACCTAATAATACATTGCTCGACCCGGAGATCGAACCCAAGGCCACACGCTCGGCAGCCACGCTGGCGACAACTAGACGAAAGAGACAGTTTTGATATCAGTTGAAACCACTTGAACAGATTAGAATTTTATTTTACAATTAAGTATGTTAAATACTTACCCATTCAATTTGAAACACAGATATCAGATCAACAATTTTAATTTCAATTCCCCAGAGAAACAATTAAAAAGAAAAAGCAATTGGAAATTGAACTGTCCTCGAAAATTTAATTTAGGCAGCGACCCAGGACCCTTACGACTTTTTTTCGATTACCTACTTCATATTTAATTATTTTCGATTACCTACCTCATAATATAATATCGGTAGGGTCGAGATATCGCGCGTCATCGCCTAATATCGTTGGTTACAATATTAGCGGTCGCATGGCAAGCTTTTAGCCCGAAATCATTGACAGTAAAATTCTATTCGTTTCCCCGAGGGGTTTCGCCATTTAAATGCAAATAACGAACCTTTGGGGCTGCATTTTCTAGTATTTGTTTGTTTTCTTATTGTTTAACCCCATTTACAAGTAATATATATTTTAGGTGTACGCACGAAGGAGAAGGTTAACGTAAAGTTTTGTCGCAAATAAACTATACGCCTCAATGTGAAACTAATGATTATCACATAAAAACCACGAGTAAATTAGAGCGAGACGTAATTTATGTCTGAACACACCTACAAGAGCAGATGAACGGATAAACGTTAAAACCGCAACTACCAAACCTAACATCACTGGGAAAGTTCGGCCAGCGATGTAGACCCTTCCAACTCCCAGGACGACATACAACGAACCACGAAAACAAACAACCTTCACAGGTCATCCGCAACTGGTATTAATCGCGTCGGTAGTACGCTCCTGTTCCCTACTAATCAGGATATTTCGTGGCAGGATGTTGTTTATCCGGCGGTGAAGACAGAATCAATCAATTCATCACACTTCGGCTTCAGGGATTACCGCTCATAAGTAACCCTTTCTGTACTTCGTCAATCATTATTTGGCTGGGATCTTATCTGTATGATATATTTTCCTCTAAGTTAATCCTTTATTTTAAGGAGGGTTCTTTGGTACCTTAGTTATATAAAAAAACTTATTTTAAATTTACGCTATGACCCTACACGTCCTATTTTCACTATCTTCATCCCTATATAATTATGTAAATGGTTCTAAGAATCGTTTATTTCGTGTGTTTAAGTATTGTACAGACATATAACTATAACTTTTGGAATGTTGAATAATATTATATATCTTTCAAAGTATGCCACAAATGTTTGCAGCACCATTGGTTCTCACATAAACAATTTTCCGGAAACTTTGCCTTCTCCCATAATAATATATTCCTGAGATTGGCACCTGACAAAACAGTCACGCCACGAGAACATTTTTTTTTTTGGTTTGTGGTTCTTTTATTTCCTGAAATAACTGTAATAACATGCGACTAATTTTATATGATACGCCTATATATGTATGTTATGTACGTCAATCCAGGAGGCTCATTAAAATATAAGTTCCCTGTTTAGTGATCGAACCTGCAAAATGTAACGCAGAAATCACATATTTATTGATAATGTAAAAAATAGACAGCGCGCGTAAGCTGAAATTGAATTTAACGAATAAGAAGAAACAACATCTAACAAGCAACTTTTTAAGGCAGACAAATTTCACTTATATAAACATAACATTTATTAGGAGAATGAAAAGAGAAGTGAATGTAGGCTTACGACTATCTAAGGATCAATTTGAACGTAGATATCTTAACCCTGACTTAAGTACGATCACGAAGTACGTAAGATTATGCGTAATAGCTTGCCACGAACTACCCTTTTGAATTGATACGTAAAGTTTATACGTACGTTTATTAAGAAAGATACCAATTTACTTTAGATTAAACCGCAAAATGCCGCTATATGCAATCTGATATTCCTTCAGGCCGAGTTTGGCTGGATGAAAATCTAGACCATTTTTGGGATGCTCGGTTAATAAAGTGGGAATTGGGAAAAATGCCCCGGTACACTGATAACGAAAGTGATGCGATCGATGTCCGACCATCCGCGCAGGCCTAACTGGCGCAGTTTGCATCGGCTCCACATGTATAGCGGTGTTTTTAGTTTGATTTATTTTTCATTTCCTAGGTTAATGCGGCTGTTCCAACCAAGGTACAGGTGTTCAAACCTGCTTCCGCGTATATCTTGGTACTTGGTGCCTTGAAAAGCAAACTAGAATACTGCGAACAACATATTACCTATATCTTATTCGCAGTAATATACCTACCTACCTATTTACTTATTCCTGTTAGAAGATTTTATCTTTCGATGATTTGAGGCCATTGTTGTGTAAGGTGGTCGGTGGCGATTTATATAGTGGTGGAGTTAACGTGTTGCTTGGGAGGCCTCCGTCGGAGCAGAGTATCGCGATTTATAAATTTGTCAAGGAAGTGTTTTTGAAGAAAAGTACCTACTTCATAATTTGAACACAAATTCTTGCTCACGTTGTTTTGGCTTCTTGTATCCTTCTTTAGTGTATTTATGAATTTCAATATTTTGTTCCGGGTTGTATCCTGAGCGAAGCATGAATTCTGCCATTGTGCATGTTGCTGCCGATTATTTCGTATGGCGTTGGCCTTGAGTCGTTGGAGACGCTGCATTCCGACGGGGTGTGGCGTCTAATTTTAACTAATCCTTAAAAGATTTAGTAATACGATTTTTTGTTGTTGTTGTTTTTGTATCATTATTTGCGTTACCTTATGAGGCCGAGGATGCGCCAAGCATCAGCGCAAAAAGCCTTATCAAATGATGGATTTAAAAAAAAGATTTTATCTTCTTTATACCCTAGGATGCCTCCTGTAGCGTGCGTGTACTTTAATGTAATGTAAGCGTGCGTGTACCTAGACTCGTAACAACTATCTGTAAGGCATACTTAATTGTTACTTGTGAGATTCGAACTCATAGCGCAGAAAATAATCGCTTAGCTACTACGTCAATCAAAAAGTGATATGTATGCCAAAGAACATAATTCCAAAAATAGATTAACAATAAAAAATCTGTATCAATTACACCACTAAAACAGTAAGATTTTTCACAAACATTTCCTATATAAAAAAAACCGATGGATATTTCCTTTGACATACGAACAATGAATTTTCTTATCGTATATTTTCAAAGTAGTTTGTGGAAGACAGGAAACATGCTTGTTATCCCATGAGACGTCTCAGAAATGCTCTTGAAACGGAGAAGATGATAATACGGATACATTTACATATAATATAATACTCTAACACGGCACTCGCTGTTTATTTTGTAATATATAACGCCCTAAATCGATACATCAGCCTCGCGTTTTCTTATTTTAAAATATTTAGGGACGGGTACCAGTCTATTATAAATTCGGCTGAAAGACTTAAATATATTATTAAAGTACAATATTTTACACGGATCGAGTGCCATCAACCTCCGAAGCCTATCTACTAGGTAAAAGATCCTTCTGGGAATGCTTTCCATTCCTCGTATGGCTTGAGTTTTTTAGGCTGTGCGCGCCAGTCTGATATTCATCAAGCACTAGCACAAATATGAATTTATTTGATCTAACTGTATTTTTATGTCGTATCGTTAGTATATTTTTATATTGTACGAGGAATATAATAACATACCTATATTAATGTACCTGCTGGATTATGAAAATCATCCCTTAACATTAATTAAGTACCTTTAATAGTATCTCACCCTCAACGAACATACGACTTAAACTAAACCCAAATTAAATTATATTACTACAAGTGTAATTAATGTGTTAATGCTGTAAAGTTTCACTTTAATCGTAAAATTTAATTTCTGGGTCCTACGCATTTAAACCAATTACTCCGGCCCTTTGTATGAAAGTTTGATCTCCGTAAATATGTATACTCTGGCTACTTGACAATGGATATTATTTCCAATTCCAAGATTGAAAACAAACCATTTTGTAAGTGAGCTAAAAGCAGGAATGCTTCTCAAACATCAAAAGGTAGTGCTTCCTAAAAACCGCACAAACTCCATTCATAAAAGTCATATTTCAACCGTACAGCGGTCTGAGCAGTAGATATAAAGCAGTCGCTCCAGATAGGCACGCGAGTTACACACGCCACGAACCGTTCAAATGTATATAGTGTAAAAATTCCCGCAAAATTCGTATCTCTGGCCGCAATCCAAGCGGTCAGCACCACATTTCGGCACAAAAATGGTTTTTTAACAATTTTGCTACGACTAGAGTGACATTTAATTAAAATGTTCCCGAAATGAACTTGACATTGCGTTTTCACAGATAAGAATGTTATTATAAAATAACAGTTGATATTCAACAAAATTTCCAGATAACTAAAGGTAGGTATCAATTATTTATTCAATCTATGGAAGCAAAAATTGTTTTGAATTAACGCAAACATTTTTACCGTGTTTGTATTTCGGACGCCATTATTAAAAGTAATAATGCGCCTCGGCTTTATGCAAAAAGTCTGTCTAGAGCACCATTAAGTCGAACTTCAAAATTAATTCGTCAAAAGAGCAGTTTATGCCTAAAGTTTGGTTCGAGAACTCATTAAGAGAAAAACTTAGCCCTCTTGCTCATCAAGCATGTGCATATATTCAACAGCTTCAAGAAAGAGTACCCACTACATCGAGTGTGTTTGGCGTTACTTCAAGTTACTAACAATATTATTGTTCAGTTTGTTTTCTCAGTGGCTACGAAAACTTTCAGTGTTAGTCTAGGTACTTCTAATAAAATACCTACCTCCGCTATCGAATTACTGGGGGACACTGATACCGTAAAGTTAGACTGGTCGTCAAACTTTTTAGGCTGCTGAATTCAGATATAGCCGAAAAAATTCAGATATTCATAGAAGCTCGTAGATACATAGTTATGAGCCTCTATGAATATAATACATAGTTGGTAGCACTGATTTAAAAACGAAATTTTTTTTAGTTTCCGTTCTCATGAGGAATGCAAGCCTTGACTTATATACAATGCTATTAGTAAACACTTTAACTTTTTTGCGTAAAGAACTCCTTACATACAGTAATAATAAAATAATTACCTTTCCTTGCCAACTTTTTTTGCCAGTCAACGTCGATACGTATTGAGAATCAGTTCAGTTAAACACGCTCCACAAATTTTATTTCAAAAAGCTAGTTAAAAGTTGTTACTTTGTGATAAATTTTCTAGTGATTACGATACAGTGATAACTCTAACGAGTAGTGAAAAAACTAAGTAAAAATATTCACGGATTGCCTAAATATAAACAAAAGCATCATATAAAGTTCAAAATAACGGTAATTTGCATTGCATACTGCGACGCCCGCGACGGAGTCCGCGCAATTTAAGCTCCGCCCACTGAACACCTGCAAGCCACCTGCGCGCACGTCGTACAACCGCTACGTACCTACCTCAAATTCTGATTTGTTTACATTTATTTTTTTATAAAGAGAAAATAAAATGATTTGCAGTGGTTGTGCTAGCGAAATTTGCTCTAACATGTATATGGAGTGTACAGTTTGTAGCCAATATTACGACCTTGGATGCCTGAATATAACAGAAGAGTGTTTTAAAAAATACACATCGGTATACAAACAGAATTGGAATTGCCCTACCTGTGTAAGTTCACAACCCAAAGGCGACAACTCAAACACCTCGGTGGGATCGATTGGCCACCTACTCAACAATAATACACACACTGCCAGCGGCAATGTTAACATGACGCGCGGCAGTCGCGTAAAACAGCAGCAGCATGATTCTACTGATACGGAAGCGTCTATTCTCCTGTCTGAAATACGAATGCTGAGGCAAGAGGTATGCGATCTCAAACAACAAAATACAGACATTGGGGTGAAATTGTCCAACGTCTCCGAAACCCTTAACCAAAAACTAGAGGACTTTGACAGAAAAATAACTGAAAGAGACAACGAAATTCTTTTGCTAAAAGACTCTCTACTACAACTCCAAAACAAGCTAAATATCTCGGAACAAGACAACATGAGAACCGAGCTCGAAATAGTAGGAATCCCAGAAGAAAATAATGAAAACCTTCTTCACATCTCACTGTTAACCGCAAAGAAAATTGGCGTTAACCTATCTGAAGCAGACATAGACGAGGTATACCGTGCAGGCCAACGACGCACAGACCTAGTGAGAAAACCAAGATCTATCGTCCTGAGGCTTACGCGCCGAACAATACGAACTGAAATCCTTAAAGCTGCGAAAGAAAGACGACCACTTACTTCTGACGATATTATCAAGGGAACCTCTTCTAAGATATATATAAACGAGCAGCTGACAAAAAGCAACAGGGCGTTATTTCGTGAAGCACGAATGCGCTCCGACATGTATAACTTTCGCTACTGCTGGATACGAAACGGTACTATCTTCGTGCGAAAGGCGGAAAAACAGCCTTCCATACCCATCCGGACACCGACTGAGTTGGATAACAAAGTTGGACCCCCACAAGCAGTGGACACCGATGTGGTTTAGTATACAGTTGCTATTTATAACGATCTTACTTATCCAATTTAAACTTAAAGAATTTTGTTACTTAACTTACCCTTTCAAATTATGCACGCATATCTCACACTCCATGCATAAACACACACATCACGCATACACAACACATACCTCGCACACCTTACATAATGCCAACATGCCATCAACTAACTCAATTACTACACTCAATCTGCACATAGCATACACACGTATCATATTTTGCATCACTTATACACATAACTACAAATATACTAAACCTAAAAACTGTGCATATAATATAACAACTAATCATAACGCTGTCATAAAACAACACTGTTATAATATATATTTATATATAATTGTACTCAATGAGGGTATAACACACCAAAACATAACTTTATTATTATTTACTTTGAAACAAATTGTCGACCAAGTTCTTGACACCAAATTCACTACGAACTCAACTCAACCATACTATAGTGACTTAGTAAAATGACGAATTTTTTATCCGACGAAATTGACAAAAGTTTAGAAATAGAGTGTCACGAACTTGATAGAGTTGAAAATTGTAGTACCCTTTTGACCTCGAAGTACAATTTTAAGATCTTGACATTCAATATCCGGAGTATACAGCGTAACTTTAATAGTTTTTGCATTGCGTTAACACGACTGAATATAGCATATGATGTTATTGTACTTACGGAATGCTGGTTAGCAAGCGGGCCAGTTATTGGGCAAATTCAGGGTTATACATCGTACAGTACAGTGAATAATACTAACCAAAGCGGAGGAGTTGTAGTTTATGTCAGAGACTCCTGGAACGCATCAGTTTCTGAACCCACTCTTCTAGATGCTGAATCTCTTTTGGTGGAAATCTCTAATGATATATCTTTGATTGCCATCTATCGTTCTCCATCCCAGAAACAAGTAAATAACTTTATTTTCTCTCTTGACAAATTACTTAGCTCAGTTAACAGATATCCAACAATTATTGTCACTGGAGATATAAACATAAATCTACTATCTATGTCGGACAACTTATACTCTGAATATATTTGCCTAATGTCCGAACACGGATTGAAGCAAGTAATATCTAAACCAACCAGATCAAACTCGTGCTTAGATCACATATTTCTTAAATCAAGATATCCATCTGCCATAGGTCTTGTCTGTGATGTTGACATTACTGACCATAGCATTGTTATGATGGGGTATAATACATACACACCCGCTGTTAATAAAATACAATGTCGCATTATAAATAAAACGAATTACTCAGCGGTTATAGAAGAACTCATTCATACAGACTGGACTGGAGTTGTACTAGAGTCAGACGTGAATATTGCAGTCGATGAATTTCACAAAGTTATATCTAACGCAGTAAGAAAACACACAATTAAAAAGAAAATCAGTCGGTCCAAATACATCTGGAAGCCCTGGATCACACCTGGTCTTATCAGATGTATGAATCACAGAGACAAACTGCACTTAGAATCAAAGAAAAAGCCTGATGACCAAACAAAAAAACTTATTTACACCCGCTACAGGAACTTTTTCACTAATCTAGTACACAAACTGAAACGCGAATATGAAAGTCAACAGGTGGAAGAGAATAAACACAACCCCAAAGATTTATGGAAAACCATCAGAAACATTACTGAATTCTCTAATAACAAAAATAACCCTGTTGAACTTCTTACATATAAACACACTATTCAGGATTCAATAGACAATTGTAATGACTACTTCACCTCAGTCGGTAAGGATCTTGCGGATAAAATTCTCTCTGAAATAAATGAAACCCAAGAATCTGTAATTCCCAAATTAAATCTTGGAGAGCCTAGACAATTAAATTTCTTTATGCACCCTACGGACGTTTTTGAAATCAATAAAATCATTACAAACCTTAAGAGTGATAGCGCGCCTGGTATAGATGGTATCACTCCAAAACTAGTTAAAGAAATAAAGAATGAAATAATAGTCCCCCTAACACATATTATTAACCTTAGCCTCAGTTCTGGTATATTTCCTAACAAATGGAAAGATGCTCAGGTTACTCCTATACACAAAAACGGATCGAAACAAAACCCTGCGAATTACAGACCTATATCCCTGCTGGGAATATTTTCTAAAATTTTAGAAAAGGTAATGAATAAAAGACTTACCTCTTACCTGGATGCTAACAAGCTCATATCTAATAAACAATTTGGCTTCAGGCATGGTAAATCCACAGAAGATGCAGTGAGCCTACTAGCCAAACTAGTAACATCTGCTTTAGACAAAAATGAAAAATGTATAGGTGTATTCCTGGACCTTGCGAAAGCATTTGATACTGTTGCAATTCCCATATTACTTAAGAAGCTCGAGATGATAGGTATTAGAGGACTGCCACTAAAATGGTTTGAGTCTTACTTAACAGATAGACGTCAATGCGTAAGAGTAGGGGATAACTTAAGTAAGAAAAATAATGTTAAATTTGGGGTGCCGCAGGGTAGTGTCCTCGGTCCGACCCTATTTATCATATACATGAATGACATTCACCTTGCAATTAGTCAAAATCCGGAAATTATATGCTACGCAGATGACACAGTGATCCTTTTTCGTAATAAATCCTGGGAATCAGTACAAGAAGTAACTCAAAACGGTATGACTAGCGTAAAATCCTGGCTTGATACTAATTTACTTTCACTTAATATAAAAAAAACCAACTACATTTGCTTCCACAAAACGCTGGCATCAGCACCAAACCTTCCTCTCAAAATCAAAATACACTCTGCAAACTGCAGTTTATCGTTTTGCAACTGTGACGAAATTAAAAATGTAGAATGCATTAAATATCTGGGGGTCTTAATTGACCAGCGCCTCTCATTTAAACCCCACATTGACGTCGTAGCCAAGCGCATCAGGAAATTGATTCACATAATGAAACAGTTACGTAATACAGCCACTAAAAAGATTTTACACCTTGTGTATGTTGCATTATGTGAGTCTGTACTGTGTTACTGTATAACCGTATGGGGTGGAGTCGGCATTTCCACTATGATCCAAATTGAACGAGCTCAAAGATCGGTTCTGAAGGTCATGTATAAAAAACCCTTTAGATACCCCACAGATTATTTATATACTGATACTTCAGTACTCAATGTCCGACAATTATACATTTTTAAAATAGTTTTAAAACAGCATAAGAAAACCATTCAACTGCCAGAATATCCTCAACTCCTGAAACGCCGGGTCTTTAATTGCCCCGCTACTGTAGTGCAAACTGCGTTCGCTCAACATATGCAGGAATTTATGCTCAGTTTCCTGTACAACAAAATTACCAAAATCTGCGACATAAAAAACCTCAGTGTAAATCAAGTTAAAAAAATCATACAAAAATGGCTACTAGCACAAACATATTCTGACTCTGAACATTTCATTAAAGTAATATCATAAAATCACAATGTGAATTATAAAGAACACTGTACAATCACACTCACTCATTCATACACACATACACACATACACACACATCTTTTCTCACACACACACACCCCCACCACATCCACAATATGCGTTGCTAAATTAAGTATTTTAATTTTAATTTTAATTTTCTGTTTTCTTTTCTAACCTTGTTTCATTTATGTAAATGTTTATATCCAATGATAATCTACGTATCGAACTCGGTAACAATAACTATTAATTCCATAACTCACGGACTCCACGAGACAGGCTCGACCTAGTGTGGAGTTCACAGGACAGACTTTTCCTTTTGATATAAGATCTGATATTTTAATGTATAGTTTTAAGGAATTGTTATAACACTGTACCGTTTATACTGGCAATAAATGATTATTATTATTATTATTATTATTATTTTTCTTTGACTAAAATTCTCATTTCCAAAAAGCTCTAGTTTATTGGAAAAGAATAGGTATTCTATACAATTTGGATAACGTTTATGATGCGTTAATCGTTTCGTATCACCATCGGCAGTTACAATCACAAACGAGTGCGGTTCCAGCACGACAAGGGTGCAGTAATATCTTCGACGAGAATAATAAATGGACCGCGGACACCGTTAATGGAGAGATACACCTAAATGCCGTTTCGGCTTCTGCTAACAAAATGTGGTAGCTGTAAAGAGTATAGGTATGTTTGTGTTGAATAGCGGATCAATGACAAGATTCTAACTATTAAATTCTTGTTGGTGCTACGTTATTAGACTTTTGTGCACTAATAACGTCACAGTGTGATCATTAATCTGTCTGCCATCGAGCGCGTCGAGTATGGCAATAATCCTTTGTTTTTTCAGGTATATAGCACCCTTAGAATAAAAGTGGTCTAACTCAAAATTCCTGAACAACCAAAACTGACCTTAAAAAGTATACTTTTTGTAGACTTTCTTGCTCATCCCACAAATTACATTTTTGACTTAGGTCACTTTAATACTAAGGGTGCGATATGTTCAATGATTAATTTTAGGTTTTGACGCTTCCTCGACAGCAAGTTTTCTCTAATAAGTTGAGGAACAACTGACATCTAACAGTGGATAACCTCCAGATTTTCCTATAGATACTGCCTTGCCACATTGTGTAATCTTTCCACTTCAAATAATCGCTTAGTCGACTGTAAGTACACCCACGGACATAAATGGAATAGAGTGTATTTTATAATTTTATAACATTATATTTTTATATATGGCCTCTTCAGGTTGGTTTAAATGTTCCTATGTCACCTTTTGTACTTATTTCAGTAATAAACGAATGCACTCTTCGTTAAATATTTTTAAACTTTCACGACTTGTAGTTAGAGGTTTTTTAATACTGTAACTTCCAAACGTTTTTCACTTTATTCATGTCGGGTTCAGCAACAATAAGAGAATTAATATACCGGATTCCGGTTAATTTCAATAACTTCCTTAAATATAAGTCTTTGTGTATACAAGCTTATTTATTTTTCCAATGCCGTTTATTTCTTGTATAACGCATTAAATTACCTATCCAATCCACCCTCGATTGTTTTGCTCGTCGGTCGAAAAATTAAGTCAAAATAGAAAATCTTTTTGTATTTTTATTTGTTTTTCCTTTGTGCTGCGTTTGCTGTTGGGTAAGTCCCATTGAAACTGTAGATACAAATTCAACAACATGTTATCGCCATTTTTATTTGGCAGAATTATCAGTTCCCTTCTATTTTTCTTGTATTTCAGCGCTAGGTTTTTTACTCAGCTAATTGTAGACGGTGCCAAAAGTTTAAGTGAGAACTTTGAACCGGATTGGAGATCTTTTTTCTCTAAGATTTCTATTGTTAAACTGACAGGTTTTATTCCGAAATGATAAATGTACCTATTTACTATATTTCATTTCAAAAAGAAAGAGTCAGAAATACAGTACAGTAATTTTTTGAAATAAGCATATTTTTTTATATTTTCCAAAAGCACGATATCGTCTACTCTTTTACATTAAAATATTCTGCAATTGTGTTTGTACTCCGTTTATACCCACTTAAAGAACGCAGTTCAGTAAACGAGAATCTCCCCCTTGCTTCTAATTTTGAGGCAGGTGACTCGGGCATGCAAAATGAAGGCTTTAATGGAATGGTAAACGTTTTCGCCTCGAAAGAAGGACTCTTTAACCTGAAAATGGTTGGAGCTTGCCTTGGCCCAAGAGGTGCTTCGACATCACCCTGACCTAACAAACTACTATTCAAACATTTTTTTTTGTTTCTTCTGCGCCGCTCATTCCAGTGCTTCCGACCATCAAAACTTTTAATTATTTTTAATAAATACTCTTGTATATTTTCCGAATCTTATTCAGCGTCTGCTGTAAGACACTAATTTAAAAATAGTAGTTGCATATTAAAACTGTTTCCTCTCTTCTGGGAACACAGCAAAACATACTTTAAGATAAGCGTATAAGAATTAATAGCCTTGCCGATAAATTCCCTGGACCCCTACGTCTAGACCTATAAAATAGCTTATATCATTCGTTTCCGCTACATTTGAAACATAAAACCTACACAGCTTATTTGAAGCAGAGGTAAAATAAGAAACAAAATAGGATCGTTAAACATTTTCACGACATACGGAATAAAAACATATTCCGGGAATGGGCGATCCCAGACAATATATTATTTCTTTAGCATCGACGCCGCCGGGTGTTGACTAATGTCCTCGCTCGGTGACCTTATATTTAGGCGGGACCTTTGTCTTCAATATGTCGCCATTTATCTTACAGTCTATAGGCTAGTGCTGTCAGTAAAATGGAATTCTATTCAAAGTTTCATCGTTTAGGTCATTTTTTTTATTTAATTAAGTTGGTTGCGATTGTTATTTTCTTATTTTTCTATACAGAAAAATATATTTGATAAATTGTGAAATATATTTTCTTACCTACCAAACGTTAAACGTAATATACATAGTTTATCTTCTAAACGTAGACCGTATATTATTATTTCAGAAATTCTGTACAACGCAATAATAACAAGCAATAAGTTAAAATGGAACAGTTTAGCCTTGCTAGACTGCCTCATTGGTCTAGTGGTCGCAAGCGCGACTGCTAAGCGTGAGGTCCTGGGTTCGATTCCCGGGTCTGGCAAAGCGTTATTGAGTTTTTCTGTATGGAAATTCTCAGTAACATCACGGAGTCTGGAACAGTGTCCGGTAGATGGCAATAGGCTCACCCCCTATTACATGGGATTCAATAACAGCATCGGCGAAATGTGGGTGTACAATAGTACACCTCTGCCTAACCCTTCGGGGAATACAGGCATAATGCTAAGGCTATTTTGCCTTAGCCTTAAGCCTTGTTTAAGCTGGGGAATTCGGAATCAATGAAACATAATGAGTACAAAGGCCGTACTTTCATAGTACATAATAAGGTATTTCATACATATTTACCGATCGTACTAACGAAACAAAAATAATACCTTTTTTTTTATAGAACTCGCTGTGATGCTATAATTTATATTATAACATTATAGCATATTATTATATTGTATATTATAAAGTCTATGTCTATAGAACCACATTGTTATAAAAATAACGCCCGTCACTTTAAAAAGTGTTCGTTTAAAAATTGCGGATAGGGACAAGTCGCAAGACTCCAATCACAAGATGAAGACTTGTTATTCTTCAATAAGAAATTGTTCCTAGCTTTGAGCACTGTTGTCATGCAGAGCAGGTTACAGTAAACAAAAAAGTCACACGTTTGGGCGCCAATATGTTTAATGGCGCCCATGTTGGGCTTATTATAACCATTAATCTTTAAGAAGCATTAGTAAATGCAGTATAATGTTGTTAAAGCTAACCTATATATTTTATTATAATTGACAAGCATAAACACCCCATACTTAATTCTCTATACTTTTGACAAAGAAAGTAGTTTCAGTAGTTGTCTATTGTGCTCGGGAACTATAATAGAGTGTTAAGTGCTAAAGATGTCCGACACGCTTTATTGTTATGTGTCACATTTTTATTAAAGTCTTTTGTAGATCTAGTTCTTTTTTTTAACTTTGTAACATATTTGTATTATTCTGGTGACAAGATTTCTTTTATATTTCTTGCAATCTTTGGCACCTATGTGCACTTATTTTTACAAATTAAATTTAACTGTAGGGATGTATTTAGACATTGAAGGATTGATATATATCTAATGTGACTTTTCATTAGGACTGTAATAAAATAATGTCTATTCTCTTGGTCTTATGAGAAAATCTGTAAGGGTCACTTTTTATTATCCACGCACAAAGGCCGGAGCGCCAGACTACTACAATAAGAAAGAATTCTAGTTCCATTAGTCTTGTATTGCGCAATCACCCATATTGAATGAAAAACAGATAGATATGAATTATTGAACAGGTCTGATGTATAGTCTAGACTAGATGTTCTGATTAAAATAAATAATTGGATTCGTAAGAGTCTAATTAATAGATTCAGTGAGTATTTGTGATGAGGCGCATTGTTTGGAATAGAATCATTGGTCGGTCATAGTGCGGCTACCGAGCGTGCGGTCTCAGATTTGATCCCTAAGTTAGGCAAAGTGATATTGGGTTTGTCTGATAAAAAAGTTGTCAGTAGGTAACAGTCCTAAAAGTAGCAGTCAGAGTTTGGAATTGTACCCGGTAGACAGCAATAGCTCGCCTTATATTACATGGGACTTCAACACCAGCGAAATGTAAGGTTACAATAGCACACCTGTACCGCACCCTTCGGGGGATAGAGGCTAGGTTCTGTACGAGGTTTTTGCTATCTCTTCGTAAATGTCTCGCAAGGCTTCCTCATTAAGATAAGTCGTTGAGAACTCCGCCCAGTGGGTCTACCGCATCACACCGGTGATAATGGATATTAAGTCTCAATTCATTGCCAGAATAGATATGCATTAGAACCGCCGATACACGGTATACCCGCTGACACGAAGCACGGTGACACCCTCTTCTTGCGTGGTTTGCATAGTCTGCGTTGCCTTCACTTATAATGTCCTCCTGACCGAATTTCGGTCACAGCGGCCAATCTCACCGGAGATCAGCCGACTACGCAGGAGATATTATAGAGTTCAAGTGTGTGCGCAAACACAGGTGCTCTCTCTATTCTTTCACTCTCATAGTCCAATGGGACGGCAATCCGACACAACCGAAGAGAGATCAGGCGCAGGACCATCGGCTTTACGTGCTTTCCGAAGCACGGTGTGTATTGACATACACAAAGACCCAGACCCGAAACAACTATCTGTAGATCATACAAATATTTGTTCCGTGCGGGAATCGAACCCGCGACAAGTAGCATAGCAGCCGATCTCTCAAGCACAGCGCCAACCGTGCCATCCTTCATTTCTTACTACGTATATGTCTTGACTCACTTGACACACGCCAAACTTCCGACATTTATCGAAGGAGGAGCGCTGCGGGAGTTTGCTGCGGCCAAAGGCTTTAAAACTAAACCCTCGCAAACACGGTGTCATGTTGGCTTGCTTCGTCGAGAGTTGAGCTTATAGCCGTGTGCAGAATATTATTGACTACATCCTACAGTATAACATGAACCGAAGCTTATGACTCGTACTACTTATATTATTGACGACTGACGAATGACGACACGGTTGGCGCAGTGGTTGAGAGATCGACTGCTGAGCTACGTGTCGCGGGTTCGATTCCTGCACGGAACAAATATTTGTATGATCTACAGATATTTGTTTCGGGTCTGGGTCTTCGTGTATGTGAATACACACCATGCCTCGGAAAGCACGTAAAGCCGTTGGTCCTGCGCCTGATCTCTCTCCGGTCGTGTCGGATAGCCGTCCCACCGGACAATGAGAGTGAAGGAATAAAGAGAGCACCTGTGTTTGCGCACACACTTGTTCTCTATAATATCTCCTGCGTAGTTGGCTAATCTCCGGTGAGATTGGCCGCCGTGACCGAAATCGGTCAAGAGGACGTTATTATTATTCTATATGCTTCACTTTTATAGTTCTAGGAACCAAAAAAGGCTGCTTTAGATAAATGATAATATGATTTCCAATACCAAAAACAATATGCATATAACATGTATTCATGTAATGTTCATATTTGGCAAGCATCTTTTTGACAGTTACTATGGAGAATCGTAAAGGTTTACTCAATGTGGCCTTCTTAGGCCCACATTCATTGAGTAGGAACAACATGAACAGGTTTAATATTTGTATCGATCGTATAAAACCCTTAGCTTGAGCTTACGTTCTCACACAACTTTATATAAGTATGGCTTTTATTTGTGAATAGTAACAATTTATAATGAACCATAATTTTAAATCACGCTATAACAATTTTCTGATATTTGTACAATATTGTATCCAGCTTTACGTGTTTTCTATTACTTAAAACCATTACACATATAAATAATTACACAACTTATCGAAACTGAGAAATCTTCATCTTTGGGAAACATTTAGTCACATATTAAAATCTGATTAAATAGGCTCGATGTAGGTTTGATTCAAAGCATTTTAGCAAGACCAAAGTCGGAGGCGGCTAAAAAATTATGTCGTTTAGTAACAGTTGTTCAGTAGTTGTTAGTAGCTATAATGAAGCCTTTTGTTTATAAATCTGAAGTTATAGTAATAAGGTACGATGGGGTTGACATGTCCGTGTCGGATAAAAACCCTTAAATATAAATAAAGATAAAAAAAAATAAAAAATAAAACTGTTGAAGTATTTATATTTTGATCTAATCGAATTATCGATATAATTGTTTTCTTGAGGTGTAAGATTGAAATTTATTACGATTACATACCTGCACTATTAATTTTCTACTTATAGCCTCTGGACTAGTCATAAGAATATATCATTCTGCATTAAAAAACTTACCTATGTGTCTTCTTCAAACCGTTCTTTAAACAATAAAGTAACACTAAAGTAATACTTTAAATTAGTTTAAATAATATACGATTTTACATTACATATATTTTTAGTAGGATTACATTATATTTGAAAAAAATAATCTACTCACTTTGTAAAAATATGAATGCATCTTAATATGTGATAATAAATGGAACACAGTAAACAAATGAAAGAGGTATGTGACGGTAGTGAAAAAGGAGTAACGAGTGAAAGCCGAGAACGTATAACGATTGATTGTATTTTGTCCATATATAGATAGGTAGGTCAGCCAAACTTTGATGAATTATTGTGACATTAGATTCTATAAATAATAAACTTGCCAGATAAGCCCAGTCCAGTCACGAACAACAACGACATCGGTGCAATAAAGCTAGCTTTTTAGTCGTAAACTTGCTTGCGCAGCGACTCTGGGTAATTCCACCATATCTATTTAGACTGTCGGTTAATACGTTTATACCAATCATCAATGAATACTTCGATAGAAGCTTCATTGAAGCTTCGATATTGTAGCGATTGAATGCTTTCCTTCCGTACAGAAGGGAACCTGCAACTCTGACTTTTCAAAATTATGTGCGAATCAGAAATTGATTATAACTTGTATCGATAAAAAAACATACGTAAAGTAACGTAAGGAAATCTGCATACCGGAGAAGGCTACATAATGTGGTGCTTATAATCCGCCAACAACCTGCACCAGGCCAGCAGCGGACTGAACTTAGGCATTTTGGTATAAGGCCCTTACCTGCCCTACTAAGTAGCATAATAATAAGCTTCTATAATATTATATTAATAATACCTTGATTATTTTATTTCAATATAAAATTCGCATCTCATTAACGGTATAAGTAATACTTATAAAAGTGATTGGTGTTCCTCTGACAGATGTTTCTAAATCACTCTGTAATACTCTCGATTATTCCAACAGAATGGTTTGACAGATGATCGCGGTGACGCGACCAAATTTAAAAAAGCTTCCGCTCAATTTAATTTGGGCAAAATAGATCAAAGGTTATTAGTCGGTTATGTCCCTACATCCACCCTCTGCAAAAAATGATAGGCATGTCAGAAGCTATTAAAGGAAGAACTACTATTACTTTTAATAAACAAAATGTTCTGTGAGTACACAAAAAAATATTATACTAATTGAGAAAATGTGCATCCTATCCTACTAATATTATAAATGCGAAAGTTTGTGAGGATGGATGGATGGATGGGTCTTTTTTACTCTTTCACGCCAGAATAGCTGAACGGATCTGGATGAAATTTGGCACAGAGAAAGATTATAGTCTGGAATAGCACATAGGCTACTTTTTATCGCGAAAAAATGTACGGGTTCATTAACCACGGTGGGGAAGCCGCGCGCAGAAGCTAGTTTATTCATAATAACAAATGCTATCCAAGTAATTGTAAAAGACAGCTGACCGGGCAAGTCCCGGCAACCTGAAAAATACTCGGATTAAAAAGAATCTAGTTAGCTTTCATTTCAAATCCTCGCAAACAACGTTCGTTTTCTTAAGTCCTCAATTTTCTCGAGTCGCACGAGGATAAAATATATTTCATTTCATTTCATAATATAAAAGATTTTCCAGGCAGTGTTTGTCACATAAACAATACTTGTAGGTGAAACTAAAAACGAAAGAATATCCGACCTTCCCACGCTCTTTCGAATGGTATGATGTAACAAACATATTTTGAAATAATAAAACGAGAGCTACCCTTATTACGGTAACATATTTTTGTCGCTTATTATAGCACGACGGAACGTTAAGTACAAATAAATTTTATTTATAATTACGTACTGGAGTCGAAAGCAGTTAGTTATACGAGTGTTATTACCTACTTTAAAGCGTCAACAAATTTGCATAGCACAAGTGCTTTATGATACGGAAATGAGTAATGCCTCCAGTCGGTCCTCAGCCTCACCCCCTGCGACCGGGAAACCGTTTGAGTGCTAGGAAATTGAGTTGAGTCGAGTTACGTACGGCACCCAACCGGGATGCAAATATGTATGCGTATAATGAACGCTTACGTATTCATACGAGTTGTCACGTTTACTTAAGCTCACGGCTTTCTGTCTTGACACTCTGCCGCGCTGTATGCGCGACGGGTCTTAGTCTAGAATTTAACAGCTTCGCACTGTTACTTGTACGTTTCTCATTACGGACTGAAAAGTAAATGAGACTAAGTAGGTACTAACGAATTTATCAGAGACGACAAACAATATCAAAATATGAACTCAATAATAAGATCTGCTAAGATCAAAACCTTATGAATTATGCCATCACAATTAAATAATTAAAATATGTCATCAGCTTTATCCATATAAAGCTAACATATTTTGCGGGAATGAAAAGGAAATCACAGAAATACAACAGTTTTTGGAAAAAACAACAGTCTTTGAAACATTTCTTTGCCATTCAAAAACCACTATTTTGCGTCGTTTGAATAAATGAATTTTGAATTGACTATACCATAAATGTATTTGTTTAAATAAAAATTATTTAACATGTTTATGCAACACACAACTTCTATATCAGCTTTGCATACTTGCGCAGCTATTAGAGTGGAAAAAATTTCAGCCTCCTAGAACGTTGATGGCTATCGTAATTCCGTCTGTTTCGCGAACCAAAGTAAGAGCTCCGTCACAAAGAGATCACTTTCAAGAGATGCTAATTCACATAATCAATTTCACTTCAAAAGTTTAGGATTTATTAACTTTGAGTCTAAAACGTTTTTCATTTAACTCATTCCTTTGAAATGTCTTTTATTTAACTGACAACTGAGATTTTTCCTCGTTCTGTTTTCACAATCCATTTCATTAATCTAAAGCGTTTACGTTTAACCTAATAACGATTCTTGAAGTACTTTTGCTATAGGAATAAAATGTTCGCTATATTTAAAGCCGAATACCAATTTTCGAGTATTTTGATCAGAGAGATTCTGCTTACACTGCGAGTAAACTGCCTCATTGATCTAGTAGTCGTAAGCGCGACTGCTAAATGTAAAGTCCTAGGTTCCATTCCCGGGCAAAGCGTTATTGGATTTTTCGGTATATAAATTCTTAGTAGCAGCACGGAGTCTGGAACTATGCCCGGTAGATGGCAACAGACTCGACTCTATTAGATGGGACTCAATAACAGAATTGATGCAATGTGGTTGTACAATAGTACACCTCTGCCTCAGCCTTCGGGAAATACAGTCGTGATGCTATGTTATGTTAAATTCAGCTTATACTGTGAATAAAAAACTATCTAACACCAAGTCGTGTTTTCATATTAGGAGTGTAATTTCATACCGAAATTTTATCATTCTATTATATCTATTCACTTACAAAAACCAGAGATCAGTGCTTTCGGATAACTTAGTGTTAGTAAAGATTTTCATAAATGATAGAAGTGGGACCAGGAACAGGTTTTATTCTTTACTGACTTCATATCGCTTTAGATAGATCATACAAATAGTAACTATATGGTCCTAAATATTTAAATGTCTACAACATCCTATGTAGGTACCGTAATAAAGAAGATTAAAATAAAAACACTAAATTGAAAACTATACGAACCCATAACCCCACAGGCTGTCGGAAAAGAAATCAATTTTCTATTGTGCCTACTTTGCGTGACTTTTACTGTTAAGTCAAAATTCTACATAAAACATAAAGTCAAAAATTGAAAAAAAAAGTTAGATAATTTTATTGATAATGATACTAAAATACAAAAATACGCGATTATTACTAATTAATCTCTAACTACTATCTCGATGCACCGATTCTGACAACAAAGTGTTGTTTTTAATACATATAATATGAATTTAAGACAGCAAAGAAAATATTAAACTAAAAGATAAATATTTGGACACCTGCCGAAAGATATCAGTAAAATAAAAAGGCCGACCATTTAAATCGTCTTACCTTGGTAGCAATCTAAATTTAACTTATTAAAACATTTTTAAGACAATTATCATTTCTATCCATATTACGGTTGCTTAAAAAAATATTCATGCATAATCTATTCTAATATTTTGCAATCACGACCGCTTTGGATAAGAGGACCTTTGTGGTAAACATCATTAAATGCGATTCAAATAAGGAATAGGTAAACTGAACCCGAGGGAGCATTCAGAGGAGGAATAAATACATCGACCCATCCATTATTCAACAGGTAAGGGTTTATTGGAAGGTGTACATCGGAGATAGATTTCGATAGCTCTTGTGGACCCTGCCGAGGACTGGCTGGCTGCCAACCGATGAACATGACGCGCTGAACATGGAGACGTTTTGCTCTTAGACATGTTCAAGGAGTTTAGATTTAAAACAGATGAATTTTTTTTATTTATTTATTTATTTATTAAAACACAGTAACACAAGGAACATAACACAAATTCTAGTATATAGAGGTACATTTACATTATCATGTCTTTCTGTCTCCCAAACTAGGCGAAGCCTGTATCTTGGGAGGCAGATTATATTACATTCTCTATGCTCATGGCCCGTGTGAGATAATAGGTGTCTTTAACTATTACAAAAGAAAAAAGTAAACAAAATAATAAATAAAAATATTTTACATTGAAAAATGAAAATGAATGAAAAATGAATGAAAAATGAAAAATTGCCGTTTTGGTGTGTGTTGCGTGAAACGGATGCATCTTGAAGAATGTTAGCGAAGTGTGAGGTTTGTGTATGTTAGTGCGTGCATGTGTGTTTGTGTGTGTGAATGTAAGTGTTTATGTTGTATGGTGGATGCCTGCAAGAGAAGGATAATCTAGTTTAGCAGTGACTCAGTATCGTATGAAATACTAGAAATGTATGTCAATTAATAATTATTATAAAATTGAAATATACTTACACGTTACTCATCTAATAATCATAGAAATATATTCATATCTATATAGGTAGGCATAGTATCTACCTATATATAATTATAATAAATCATTTATTACACTAAAAGGTACTTCGTTAAGATGAAACATTGCCATATCGGCTGAAATGTATTACTTTTGTAGGTGTAACATAATTATGTAGACAATGTATAATATTCTACTTGGAAACATAAATTATAATACCTTCTGGCATACAACCTCAGTGTTACATAATACTCAACAACGTGTATTGTGTATTGATTTCGCAGAATGGTAGCCGCAAATAGAACAACAGTTCAAACATAATATTTTCTATTGGTAGTGCCAATTTCCATCTGGATTTCACTGGGATAATAGGATACCTGTTCATTTTTGTTGCTCGTTTTCTTCTATACCCTTACGGTTATTGTTATCGCTACAATCGAAACCGGATTTTTTACTAGTTTCAGATAAAGCCTTTTTTACTTCACGAATACCTACTAGCACGTAAGGTTCCTCCTAATATAATAACATAAATAAAGTAAGCACAGAATTATTATAATTCCAGACAATGTACTTTGCGAATTTATTAACAAAAGTGCTAAAACTTTTATTTAGAACTGATTTTTTATAGCCAGAGCTATGTCATTAAATAGAAGTCGTATTGAATAATAATTAGTTAATATTTTATTTGCGAAAACTTGTCCTTATTGAATAATGTCAGTTATTTCAATTACCGGGGAGCTAGCCGGCAGTCTCAGCTAGTTTTCACCAGGTTTTCAGCAAGAGTTGGAAGTTTCCCGTTAGTAATGAAGCTGTTAAGGATCGCTCTAAGTTCCGACCAACCGGCGCGGCGTTGATTCACCCCAAGCTCAGCCAGACCAAGTTAGTGAGCCCACACAACTTAGTTAACGAACACTTTGTAGCAAGACTAGTGAAAAACCTATTGGTTCCGTAAATATTGCAAACACACAAAAGAACAAACTAAAGCAAAAATATTCGTATTTTAATATCAAAATATTACAGAGCATAATTAATCAATTTTCACTGCCTAACTAGACATTAATAATACTGTATTGTTTTAATAAATTACATCCATTATTTGATATTGTTTTAATAAAGTCAACTATCGAGATGCATAACAAACAACAATAATGTTCCATTGTAAATTCGTATTCCATGGAGGAACCCTGAATATCCCGCGCGGTGCTATTACCACTTTTCCAACTTGAACAAGCTCGAGTTTACACAAGTCTATAAAATTTTATGCTACAATATCTGGGTTAGGCACTGAACACAAGTTAGTGCCGGACTCACGAATGTGAAAACGACTGTTGCCGACTTCTGCTCTTAAATTATATTCGTTCAGCTATCGCCTGTTTAAAAAAGTTCAGCTTTTAATGCTGTTAATGTGACTCTTGATACAGAACCGGTAGTGCTTATTGTGTTACACGCAATCGATATGAGTTTGGACACTTTAACACCTACCACAATAATAAATAGGGTGGTTCCACGGAATATAAAGAATATTTTTTATTGTCTTAATAGGTATAATGAACAACAAGTAGTAGAGTACAAATAATAGATAGATGGGTAAAATAAAAACAAATGGAGCAATGCGGTTAAAATATCGTATTATATCAATGGTTGAGTACCAAAGTGTAGCGTAACAAACGACGTGGTTGTGGTGATTTATCTTTGTTGAGAGAAGAACAAAAGAGTTCTTGATCCGCATGAAACACACGAAGGCACTGAGCTTAAACAGTCGGTTTCAACTCGGATTCTCGATATAAATTGAATTAGGATATTTGCTGCGTAAGGGGAAATCAAGATAGATTATAGTAATTTCGAACAAAAGCGCTTTTCAATTTCCAGATTTAATAAAATAATTTGGAAAACTCTTATTACTGCTACTTTAATTTTAGTCTGAGTCCATCTGTATACCTAATAAAAATAAGCTAATTAATAGACATAAGAGAGGAATGGCCACACAGTCATGACACACTTATTTACGACTAGGTAAGCCAGAATAACATATATTCCTGTTTAAGAGACACATGAACGCAACAAAGAGATCCTACATCCCGTTTGAGCACCCAAAACTCAAAGAAATTAACACAATTCATTACATAGCTTTGAATTCCATCCAAGCTTGGAAACTACTCTAGTTTGAGGTCGGACGCGAGTCGCGCGTTTGGGGCACGAACAATTACAAAGTTCTGTGTCGCATCCTTTTATTTTATACACGAAGAGTTAAGTGCCTTTTGTGAAGGAACGTGGCAACCAGCCCGAAATAATTGAGTTTTTGACGCTACAATGGATGTTAGGTTTACGGTTTGAATGAGTTCCCACCCTAAATGGAAGTTGCGAAGAATTAGAAGTGATACGGTCTGAACTTAAAAGTCGACCAAGATTTGTGTGTACTTAGTGAGTAATATTTTATTCTCTTTGTACCATTTAGTTACTTCGATTTTAAAACATAATAATAAAGACAGTAATTAAAATTATTAGAATATTTTTCATCACATTTATCATTTTTATGTATGATATGAATATATTTTTTATCATTTTACAGCATCTCCTAGTATCTGTGACTTGACAATTCTTAATTTTTGTTCGCAAAAGGTGAGATAAATAAAGAGTTTATTCTCTGGTTACTAATTTACTCTTCTTCTTCGGCAGCCTAATTACGTAAAAAAGCGACAGCAACGTGACAGCCACGCGACAACAATCTCACTGTCAGCCAATACATTATATGTCACAAAAATGACGTTTGACAGAAGTTATCGCGCGATCTACGCCTGTCGCTACATCGGTAATTAGCCTGCGCTTACTTCTCTACTCTGGTTCTCGGTGTGCTCGGTGGTGTAAAAATATTTTTCAACTAATATAAAAATCTATGTCGTTATTAACTACATTTAAAAAATCTGACATTTTATTTGGCTGACTGTCCAATAAACGCCGTCACTTTCCGTGTATTTGAAATTGCTTTATGATGTGCGAAATTTCATAAATCCAAAATGAAATGTTGCCATGTTTTACCTCTTTGAGACCGAAATTGTATATCTGAATTTGGAGTTGCATTAATCCTTAATTAAATTAAATTAAAGGTATGGAGGAAGAGTATGAATATTTATATTTTGCAATTACATAATTTTTTAATTAATTTATTTGGAAATTAATTATGGACAATTACAATAGTCGTGTTCACTGCGGTATGTATTGCACGTATTGTTGTTATTACTGTACTAGTATATACGTATTCATTTCACATCAAAAAGTTGTGTCGTAACAAGTAGACCTCATTCAATTAATTTTAATGGCAGATCCGAACATTCGTTAGTTATAAGTTTGGCGAAAATTGTAGAATATCTACTGCCGTGATAATTGCGGAGTCACGTTCGGATCTCGTTAAATAACGATGAAAGAGGATAAAAGAGTTATGCTGAAAACTTTGCTATTTTTATTAATTTAAAAGGAAAAAGTCAACTAATTCGGACAGATAAATTAGGGTTTCATAAATTCATTTTTTTTAAATGATTTTAACAATCCCTAGAGCTTAGAAAAGATTTGGTTATTACTGTACATAAGGTAGATACTGTAGACTTTAATTAAAACGCTTAGAGAATTTTACCATCCGTATGGCTGGACAACCGTTCACAATCAAACTCCAATATTATTTTTATATATATTACTCACTCCTGAAAACTGTCACATATTACCATTCCTTCAAATACTTATTCTTTAGAGCACCTGCCAACCTTTATGCAAAAGACTGACCTCTTGCATAAAACCTTTACGATACTTTATGTGCAATTTATTTAATAATTCTATATAATGTATGTATATACCCAATAAGGTTACGTATATAGGTTGAAAGCTAACTGAAAACCAAATTACTACAACTTCAGTTAGTTCATTCTAAAACGTCACCAATGTTATTAGTATTCATGATAGAGTGCTTTGAGACTGGAACACGGCCAAGTGGTCTGACCATGGCGTATTCAGTTCACCTGTTTCAGTTGAAACAATGGCACGCACGAGTATGTTCGATGCAATGCAATGAGATAATCTGCTTAAAATATAGTATACAGAAAAAATAAATAATACCTATACATATACATCAACTGAAAACGATACAAATCCCAATGTAGAAACTTAAATCAAATTTTCTGTAGATAATCTAAGTTGAATGTCTTTATCACAGTCTAGGCATTAGATGAAAACAATAATACTAAATCTAATCAATAATAAATTTCTCGCTTTAGATATGACTGCTAATCGTCGTCAACTGTCAACCTGAAAGTAGAACATTGCACTATTATACTAGTTAGCGATATCTAATAATAGCTATCGAATTTAGTTGGCAAAACAGCTGTGATAATTTGTGCATCAAAGAGTTAGGAACGTTCCGAAGTGCATCCCGAGACGCGAACACAGCTCTCGTGTCCTGCATCCGGGCCATCCAATGTGATGTTTGCCATGTGTCGAATAAACACCTACCGACGAACGGCGAACTTGTAATGCGACAGCTGTGCGCGCGCTGAATCTCATTGTTCCAATTCACTACTTTTATTCCGGAAAATCTCATCTCGAAAATGCTACACCGGGGCGAGTACCGAATTTTTACTTTTATACCTCTATTTTGACAATATTTACTACAAATCGTTATTTACTTTGGTCACATTTAAATTTCCTCTCAGTTGATACGGAAACAAACTTCTTTGCTACAATATTGCTCTTGCAGGGTTGTTCGTGACGCTTGTGATAATTATATTAATTTTCGGAAACGCTGGAGCCGTATTTCGGAAATTTGAAACTCTGAAGACGACTGTTAACATTGGTGAGTGGGTTTACGACAGAGATAATATATAACTTTGGGCAAATATTGTAGCATAAGAAACGCAAACGTAATATTGCCTCGAAGAGGCTTTAGCTAATATAGAATCAATTGAAAAATCCTAATTGTAAAATAAACAATTTAATTAACTTAAAATAGCAGCTTTTTGTATAGGTAGATACTTTTAATATAGTTTTTTTTTATTTGCCTTAAACGTTGGTCCACCATCAAAATAAGGAAAAAAAGTTCAAGGTTTTAAAGATTTCGTTTCTTTCATAACTTATATGTTAATTCTTATAATAGGCTGCAAACTCCTTTTTTCAATTGGCTTTTAGTAGGCATTAACAATTAATTTTATGAAGCATCTGTTCATAAAATACTTGTCTTTTTGTCTAGGAGCTATATTTCCGCCGAACACTGTAACTGAAGTGGCTTTTGCTTCGGCCCTGGCGCGCGCTTCCATGGAAAGCGAGCATTACCATTTTGTTATGAAAGCTGTCTACGCCCCGTTTGGTGATAGTTTTTCAGCTTCGAAAGCCGGTGAGTAAATAGTCAAGGAATTATTTTAAATTGTATTGTGTTAAGTTTCGTAGGCGGTGTAATTGCGGAGAAGAATAAAGAATTTCCACCTGTTCCCCACTCGTGGAAGCTCTATAAGGGGACTAAAAAAGGAGTGACCCAAGAACCAAACATGATATTCACGTTTGGTTACTTACTTGTCATCATTAGATAAATAAATCATAAATTACTGTATATGTAATGTACATAAATTATTGTATTTTTATAGAAAAAAAGAAAATCTATTAACCTATATTTGTATAAAATGAAATAGCGTCACTGACTCACTGAATCATGAAATCTCATTAAATATTAAGCCTACAAACATGATAATTGGCAGACATCTACAAGGATTTTATAAATTAAAAAACTCCTACAGGGGTGTAATTTTTGTATGTTACTTCGCGAACGGAGTCGTGGAAACAAAACAAAACTGAAACAAAATCCACTGATTAATTTCGTATTTATTGAACAGAACCAAATTTTGTGAATAATATCAACTAATTGTATATTCCAACACTATTTACTAATGTTTGCCGTAACAAACAATGTGCATTCAAATTATTATTTGACGCCTTTTATACACGATGAAGGCTAAACAAATAGCATCTGTTCGATAAATTTTACACCAACCGATCACTAAGCGTTTACCAACAGTTTAAATTATTAAATCCACATTCACATAATGACTGTTGGATTTGCAAATTGCTTTTATAGCTAGTAATCTCCCACAACATGTGTGTGGAGTAACTACGTAAATATAGTCTGTCTGTTTATAAATAAATTAGCTTAACATTTCAAATGACTACATTCATATGCATTAGTTTTTAGCCATTATCAAGTTGATCAGTGCATAATATCTTGTTGCGTTAGTGGTGGTATCCTGCCAACCTTCAGACAGTGTCAACAACAAATAGCAACGTTAATAGTGATCTTATATATCATATGTGTAGTTTATTATGTCAATCCTTAAAGGGTTGTACCGACGGGATTTAAAACGGTTTTTGTTTCCTATAACAATGAGTTTTGTTCACGACTTGACAGCCAATGTAAATTAATTAATTTTAGGGCACGCTCGTGATTAAAGTAGTGTTTTTTTTTCGGATTATTTATTCTTAACTATATAGATCGCAGACTGTATGTAGAACTAAAAGTTATTTGCACAATGTTACGATTCGTTTGTTGGCAGCGTGTGAGTTGCTCTCCGCCGGCGTGATCGCAGTATTCGGACCCACTGACCCAGTGTCCGCATCGGCAGTTGAAGCGCATTGCCGGGCTGCCAGAATACCTCACATACAAGTACGTATGAGCCCTAGTGCTTACAAACATTCTCACTCAAAAACTACATTGAGTATTCTCCACAGTATTGTTCTACAACGTACCAATATCGTCTATAACATCATTTATTTACGATACTCAATCCGTTCAGTTTGCTACTTCATTATTGCCCTCTACAGTACCTTTTCAATCTATCTCATAAATAACAAGGGTAGTCGTACCATTCCTTCCCAATGAATGGTACATTTTCATTAAAGGACAGTTCATTAACAGTTTACGACTTTATTAATGAGTAGTGTACGTGGAGAGAAAGGGAATAAAGGGGGTCAACAAAATTCAAAGCGATATATCGTATGTCGCTTACCGACGGTGAAGACAACAATCGAATGATCTGAATACGGGCATCAAAATGCCAAGCCAAATATGGAAAACCTTTGTCGAACAGCAGTCTCACCAGTACATGAAAATTGGCACCTATGGTGACTACGGCCAATACTTCTGTACAGACTAATGCCCAGCTATGTACTACGTTATGCTGATAATTCTCATCTTTTCCACCCACTGCTATGTAAGCCTTCTCCTTCTCTCCATTCTCCCCTATCCCCAAACGGTTGCTCATATAGTTTATTTGCAGGCATTATGGCGGCCGCCGCCAGTTCGGGGGCTCCAGATACCAAGTCCGCCTGGCCTAAACTTATACCCTGAAGCCGTGGCCCTCTCCAAGGCTATAGCACTTTTTATTGCAGACAGCGATTGGAGATCTTACACCCTGTTATACGATGACGACCATGGTAAGTTTTTTTTTTGGATTTTGTCAATAATTAAAAATAAACAAGGGCACTGGATTGAAGTTATCCACTACAACTTATGTTTGCAGTTATTTTCAGTAATTGAAACTGAAGATTTTTATCAAGGATATCATATTCTCTAGTTTGCATGAAATTTTGAAGATCAAAATATCATTGTTAAAATGACTGGCCATGCTCTTATACATTTGTGTGGGTCGAAAGAACGTACATATATATATCAATACTTTGGGAAGTGACCGACCATTTCGTTAACTTTACAGGTCTTATACGACTACAAGAAGTATTAAAGCATTCCGATCCAGAGGTAGAATGGCTGGTGCGAAGATTAGTTCCTGGCGAAGACAATCGGCCGTTGTTAAAATCGTTGAGAGGTACCGGAGAAACAAGAGTCATTCTAGACTGTCCAGCTGATAGAGTACTTGAATATCTACGCCAAGCAAACGAAGTCAAATTTTTTGAAGACTACATGGTCAGTAATTAATGTATTCTCCTGAACAGTAAGTCAGAGATTTATTATTGTACGGACACATTTCGCGGCGAGCTTATTGCCATATACCATGTACAATTCCAAACTCCCTACTGTAACACTTAAATCAGCACTTTGCTCAAGCCGCAAATCGAACCCAGGACCAGACGCTCACCAGCCGTGCTTCTGACTACTAGACACATGAGGCAGTTTCGTTTATTTGCTATAGAAATGGCAAAAAAGTATTTTATAAATTTATCAGACCAGTAACTAAAAATTGTAAAGACCATCTATGAAAGACCGACGAATATAAAGTGGTTACTATTTACCTAAATCTTTAAACTTAAAATTCTATTGATACTTGGCATTAAGCAGAATCAACACACTTTGTTTGAACTTCATTATCATCGCAAAGAAAAAGCGTGAGCTTTACCTACATAAGCAGAATGGAATCCCGAAATTAAGGCAAATATAGCCGCAAACTGAATTATACTAACGAGAGTCTTCCCCGATAATCTACACGCCTATCTATATTTATAACAATCACTACAGTATAATTTATTTAATAAGAACTGTTCCTTACTTTTCCAGAGTTACGTTTTGATGTCCCTAGACGCCCATACTTTGGATCTCGAAGAGTTGCGCTATGGATTATCGAATGTCACTTGTTTAAGAATTTTCGACCACTCAGATTCTAGAACCAGATCTTATTTAGCCGATTGGAAGGTCAAAGGATCATCTGTCGTTAAAATTCCACGACAAACACATGAAATTACGGTAAGACATTATTTGCAGTTTTTCAGTTTAGTAAGAAAAAAAAGTAAAAATTTAAGTACTTTTAAATATTTTGGTGGCATTTTAGGTAGAAGCTGCACTTGCTAGTGATGCAGCGCGACTAATAACAGATGCCGTTGAAAACGCTCCTGAAGAATTTAAATTAGAAGCGCAGGAAATTAGTTGTGATTCCGAAGACCAATGGGAAGTTGGTGAAGATTTTACTAATCATATACTAACGGTAATTGATAAGATTAAGTTAATTCTTCGTATTAACATAGAAACAACAAATTTACTTATGATAATTTCCATTTTCAGAATCCTATTGTTGGCATTACCAATCAAATAAATTTAGATAACGTAACAGGCGAACGAACGAATTTCAACGTAGAAATAATGGAGTTATCGAACAGCGGATTTAATAGCATTGCTAAGTGGAATCCAGAAACTGGTTTCGAATATGTCCGATCTACGGACGAAACTTCAGACCGGTTGGCAGAAAAATGGCAAAACAAAACTTTTAAAGTAGTGTCACGTATTGGAGCACCGTATTTAGTTGACGTGGTGCCTAAAGAAGGAGAAACGTTAACAGGAAACGATAGATATGAGGGGTATTCAAAAGATTTAATACACGAAATATTAAAAGAAATACTACACTTAAACTATGAAATCGAAATAGTGCCTGGAAATGGTTACGGGTCATACAGCAAAGATTCGAAAAAATGGGATGGTCTTGTGGGACATCTTTTAGAAAGGGTTCGTGAGTAGCCTCACAATTTAATCATTAATAAATAAAAATTATAATATATTATCTAGAATACCATTTTGCTATTACTATTTCAGAAAGCTGATTTAGCCATCTGTGATTTGACCATTACTTATGAACGACGATCGGTTGTGGATTTCACGACACCTTTTATGACGTTGGGCATTAGTATTCTTTACTTGAAGCCTACTCCGCCTGAACCGGAGCTATTTTCATTTCTATCACCATTCTCAGTTGATGTATGGATCTATATGGCAGCAGCTTATTTAATGGTATCGTTATTACTTCATATTTTGGCCAGGTATGTAATGGTAGACCAAGACATGCTTGCAATCTTGCTGTCTTTATTATTTTACTCGTTGTACAACTTCAGACTGGCTCCAAATGATTGGGAAAATCCTCATCCTTGTGACAAATCACCTGAAGAGCTAGAAAATATTTGGCACATAAAGAATTCCTGCTGGCTCACAATGGGCTCAATTATGACACAGGGCTCTGATATTTTACCGAAGTAAGTAAGTAATACCGAAGTAAGTAAAACGTAAAATTATTGTTTTTGTTATTATTATAGAATACAGAATTCCAAATAAAATAGAATAAGATTTCCAAAATTATAATGATTTATATAATTTTTTAATAGGTATGTTTAGTATACCGAGAACCTACCTAGAACCTAATGAACATTACTTTCAATGTATTCAACGATCACTTGGAATATTTAATTAAATTGGATTATGTTTTCTTTCACTAGTAATAAGATTACTAATAAAATTAATTATATTTATTTATATTTTTACAACAGAGGTTATTCCACGCGATGGGTTTGCGGTATGTGGTGGTTCTTCGCTCTGATCATGTGCTCCTCGTACACTGCAAACCTGGCCGCTTTCCTCACCAATGCTGCGATGGACGACTCTATCAAGAGCGCAGAAGACCTCGCCATGCAAACAAAAATTAAATATGGAACCTTGAAGGGTGGTTCCACGTACTCATTTTTTAAGGTTTGTTTGATTTGTTAACATGATTTCTCAAACTTATCTTTGTTTTAGATACCTATATATACTATGTAACAGCCGACCCTCATCAAACCAGCGTGGTGGACTAAGGCCAAACCAAACCCTACTCATTCTGAAAAAACACCCTTGCCCTGTAGTAGGACAGTAACAGGCTGATTTTATTTAATTATGCACTACAGAAATTAAAAGTGTCTATTAATTTAATTATATATTTCATGTCCATCGCCTCTGTAAACATATTTTATAATATATGTATATTTATATATACAGTGCAGAAGGTTACAAAGGATCGAAAGCATACAAAGTTTTTAAAGATTTTTTTTATCATAATGCACCTTAACTGTATAATAAACTTTAATGGTATAATAACCTTATTGTTTTGTATACCAGCGCTCTAACGTGTCACTGTATCAAAGAATGTACGGTGCCATGGAGTCAGCTCGACCTTCAGTTTTCGTATTGAATAACGACGAAGGATTGGATAGAGTGAGGCAAGGCAAAAGAGATTACGCTTATTTCATGGAGTCGTCAGCTATTGAATACCAGTTGGAGAGACATTGCGAACTGATGCAAGTAGGGGGTTTACTGGACTCCAAAGGCTATGGGATAGCTATGCCATTTGGTAACTATTAACCATTTTTATAAAATTAAGGACAAGTGGTCTTGAATAATAATTAATCAGATTAAATATCAAAAAATTACAACTCCTAATATTATTTATTTAAACGTAACACTAGGAATGTTTCTTATATTGTAGAGCACCAGTAAATCGATCAACCATTGCGGCAACCTTGCTGCTTAAAATGTTAATGAATCAGCATTTATCTGCTAGATTTACTTATCAGACTCTAGTAAAATAGAAATTTGCACGCATTCTATCAGATAAGTTTGCTTATCCACAACTGGGCTCTGAAAATTTAACAAGTATCACTACATGAAAAGTTTTTAAATTACGACCCTTTTTTATCTATAACTGTATTATATGTATGTTACCGAGATATATTTTAATAAATCTTATGTGTGTCATGATATCTCATATTGCAGATTCATCGTATCGCACTGCTGTTGACAATGCGTTATTGAAATTAGCTGAAAGTGGCAAGTTGGTGGAAATTAAAAACCGTTGGTGGAAAGCTCCCAAGGAACACGCGTGTGTAAGTTTATACTAAATATTATACAGTCGAACAAATATATAATATATGTAGGTATACAGAGCCAGATATAGATAATGTTTTAAATGGAGTTTTTAAAACAGATTTCTAAAAAAAATCATCTGTCCAAAATTTTCTGTGAAAATTTTATTGTCTCTTGACTCTGTTCGACTTTGCCATTAAAAGTGTTAGACATAGTGAGTTTCTTGAAACTCATCACACTGACGCGGCGCCAACCGTGAAAGCTTTGACAACTATCCAAATTGGCACCCCAAAATAAATCCCTGCCAGTAACCCGCCGTACCAGTGTGACATTACAGGCTGACAGATCAGATTGTTAAGAAAGCAGTATTTGGACAATGATCTGTACAATTATTTTCTCACTACCTGTGATACCATAATCTTGAGCTATAATTTTCAGACAAAAGAAGCAAGTGATGAAGGCGCTGCAGGAGAACTAGGGGTAAAAAATGTCGGCGGTGTGTTCGTGGTATTGGCTTTAGGATGTAGTATGGCGGCCGCGATTGGTATATTTGAATTCCTTTGGAACGTCAGAGAGGTCGCTGTCGAACAGAAGGTACGAAATTCACTTAGCGTCAAATAGCATTCATATGCAAATACGAATATGCCGTAGAATGCAATGTACGGGTATTTTATGGTTCATATAGATAAAACTAGCTTATTTATCGCCAAAATGTGTACAATACTCCTCTGCCTAACCGTTGGGGAATACAGGCATGATGCTTTGTGACGATGTTTACTACCTTATAACTACATAATACATGATTATGACTTAAAGGGCTCCAGATCATAATCATAAGAAGAACATTAACGTCCATAATAAGTCGCCACAACTAACAGTTGTAGGATATTGCCACAATAACCACCTTAGACAAATGGATTGTTGATCGCATTTGTCTATATAGATGCGATTTTCGGGTCTTAATCACGTAAAACAAATTATCATAAGGTGCCTATATTTCACTATTTCAAGAAGTGGTCACGGTCTGTGAAATATCGCACCGTACCTATCATGCCGAATTTAATAATTTGTTTATAATTTGTATAATCTTATAATTTGTTTTATTCAATATTCCTCAGATTAATGTATTTACAAAACCCACAGATGCACTTCTTTAATGGAAACCACAAGATTTTATTTGCAGATGACTCAGTCAGAAGCGCTGTGGGCCGAGTTGACCTTTGCCCTAAGTTTTTGGGAGACTGAGAAGCCCGTGAAGCATTCACGGCCTTCTTCTACTGCTTCGGGGTCCAACAGTGCTTCGAGAGCGTCGTCCGTGCTTCGGTCCGCTGTGGATTTGTTTCATCTTGACGTATTTAAAAGTTCATAATGGCTCAAAAGAACTTCTTCAGCTACACCGACAAGAGCAAAGTTGAATGGCTCAACAATGTTCAGTAATGGTTTTGAGGCAAAAGGGAAGAAGTTATTTAAAATTGTTCTTAAAAATTAAATTAAATAACTTAAATCATTTATTCATGTTATATATAGGTATATATGTATATGTTATATATAGAATAATTAAAATAAAACATATTTATTATATACATATAATTACATACATTTTGAACCCGTTATTGTTAAACTTGTGGTAGAAATAGCGAATAAATAAATGACATGACGTTAAAGGCTAAATTCATCACTATTGTTGCCTAATGTGGCAACCATTACGGATATTTGACGTTTCGTTTCCCAGAACGTCAAACCAAACGTATTTGGGAGAAGCTTTGACGATAATCAGTTATGAATTGCCCTGTTTCTTTCCACTACAATTAAATCAATAAATTTCATCAAAATTGATGAAAGAGGAGGCAGCCCTGAGGACCGATACTGCTCGTGACTGCGAGCGTTCGCGCTGGGGGGAGGGGCTGGCTGTAGAGGGGGGTGCGGAGCGGGGTGGTGCCGCCAGCCGGTGCAACTCGCGAGGGTTCAGAGATGCTCGCCACTCGCTTGCCAGGGCTTCGAGGAACGTCACCTAGAAGAACAGACCATGTCATACAGACTGAACACACCACTGGTAAAAGAAACGTCTTTCACGCCAGCCGTGTTACAAATATTTTGCGAGTAATAATATAAATATAATAACTGGACACAAGACGAGTAATAGACGGTGGATTTTCTTTTTATCTTGTGAAATCATATCGGTTTCTCATGTTGAAATATTGGCGTAATCGCCACGTAAAGCGCAGGGTTTGTTTAGCTGTTATTAGCGCACAAGAGGATGCTGGATTCACTTAACGTAATCCCCCCAGCCACTTTTAAACACTCCTCGGCCAGAGGCCCTAGTGTAAGTTTCTTTCGACAAACTCGATTTAACGCATCGAAAACGTTCGGCGCTCGAATTGGTGGAGAGCACGAAACGGACCAATCGGAGGGCTGAACGCGTTCGATGCGTTAAATCGAGTTTGTTGAAAGAAACTTACACTAGGGCTTCAGAACTCAGTTTATTCTATTCCAGAAAGCGCACTTACTTTATATAATATAAGTACAAATAATACATTGTAATAGTAACAACGTCTTACCCTTTCTTTGACACTAATTTGCCGAGCATGGAACATGAAGTCTATTATCGCCACGATAAGACCTAATAATCCTCCTGAACCAAGTACTAAGAATATACCACTCGTATTCTTCATCTGTAGGGAGCCACTGTCGTCTTCCTCTTTGTCAATTTTCTGTAGAAAAAGAAAGCAGCATTTTTATTTCCCATCTTCAATTATTATTATCTATCTATCATCATCATCATCATCAGCCATAATCGTCCACTGTAATAAGCCACTGAGCCCGGATCTCTGCATACACTTTCTCCCAGCCGCCTTCCGCAAGTCATCGCTCCACCTGGCTTATTTTTATCTATACATAATGTATATCTATTCAAATAAAAACCTGCAAAAGTTTGCAACATGTCATAGAGCAAAATAAATTAAAGCTTTGTAGCCATAAAGGTTAGATGGCAGTCGCTCCGTGTAAACTACTGATATTCAGCTGCATTTAGTTTGAACGGGAGCCATCCCCCATACTTAGGAAACAGCTTGGTAGATGATGATAATTATGTATTCAACAATTAAGATTAGCTTTCGTTTATTTAGTATATTTTTGCAACATTGTTGTTCAGTTTAATCAGGTTCAGTGTTCTTTTTCACCTTCACGAGATTCATCACCTCAAGAAAATATTATTGCGAGCCTGCACAGGAGCCAGTATATAGCACATATTTTCAAAAACTTATTGTAACATTTAAATCCGTAAATTCTTTTAAATTACATACTGTAGGAAAACACGCGGGCTTTTGCTGTAACAGACGGACTCTCGGATAGATGTGACCAAAATATAAGGGTTGGTACTACAATACCTTTAAAATGTTAACAAACCTCGCAATGCTGTTCGTTATCTTCATCTTCCCACCATTTCTTTTTTAATTTTTCAAGTTCCCCTAATTCTTGTAGCGATAGAATTGCATTGTCAACCAAACCTTTGTGAGGATAGTCTATAAAACAAAAAAAAATCTCTTTCGTATTCGTACCATTATTCCACGATTTTACGTAACTTTTTTTAAAACTTACTCTTTGCCATAGCGATACCATATTCCTTGGAATCTAATTTAGATCCAAGCATCTTCAATGTGCAGTTTCTCTTGATGTAATATTCGATTGAGGTAGATTCCATGAAAAATGCGTATTTTCCTTTACTCCTGATAACACGGTCTTTGCCTTCATCATTATTAGATGTGAAAACGGTAGGCTTTGCAGAACTCATTACTGACCAAATCTTGGAGTACACAGAGTCATTCGATGACTGTAAACATATAACAATTAATTGAAATTAACACTCAGCGCATAACATAGCAAAAAGAAAGGAAATATAAATGAACAATTTTTTTCATCATCATCAAAAGTCTCAACATAATTTAAAGTATCTCATTGTTTGTTTAAAAATTGAACCGAAATTTATTTTGAAAATCGAACTGCATTCAAAATTGTAATCGAATTACATTCAAATGTTATTTTAAATCCTTATTGTTCCTTATATTAAGTGAAATTGATGACTTCCAAACCTTTTATTACCCAATTAGTATTCATTGAAAAACAAATAAATGCATATTAACTATATATATATATATGTATATATAACATATTGCACCGTCACCAAATTAAGGACAAGGGCAGTGGGATTATGAATAAAATTATAGGCATATCTACATTAATAAAAGTCGGTTGACATCACAGTAAACCCAAACGTACTTCGAAAAATTTGTATGTTGAAGCGTTGTACACGGCTCCGTAAGTAATTTTGTTCTGTTCCGCAAGTTCCTTAACATCGGTAATAACGTTACTTCGACGGCTGTTACTGAGGAACGTAGACATATTGGCAGTGTACGATGCAGTAATAATAAGGGCGAAGAACCACCACATGCCTGTAATCCAACGCGACCCCGCTGCTCTGTGGAATAGATACACTAACATTTATTATGGTTAGATGAATAAATTTATCATACTGATATTCAGTTCAGTGTCATCTGGTTAGACTGGATGATATCCAATGATGGTGATAGCTTTATAAATTGAAATGTACTACTAATTTTAAACCTCTGCCTAACCCTTCGGGGAATGCATCAGTGATGCTATATTAAAAACCCTTCTAAAATTGTGACTTATGTTTCACTTATATATTATATTACTAGCTTTTACCCGCGACTTCGTACACGTGGAATTTAGAAACTGATATTTTCCTGCGGTAAAATTGAGCCTATAATTTAAGTTACACCTCTAGCAATACATCGGTGAAAACTGCATTCAATCTCATGCTGTAGGTTTTGCGTTATGTGTGTACAAACGTACGACAGACAGACAAAAATTCTAAAAACTGTTGTTTTGGCTTCTGTTGCACTAATAAAGACCCCTAATTTCGGTTTTTCTCCAATATCTATAATGTACAGACCTCGGCCTGTTATAATTTTATTATATGTATATGTAGATACATAAATCTCCATACCTCGGTAAGATATCACATCCTTGAGTCATAATAGCGCCCATAGTAAGCCACATGCAGTTATAAAGACTCCATATATTTTCCAGATTTTCAGGATTTTGGTTGCAAGGGTGAGGATTCACCCAATCATCTTGGCACATTCTGCAAAATAATGTTTATTTAATGTTATTTTCACCTCGCTCTGGACCAGTGGAGTGACAAGCGTCCAGCGTCTATATCGAATATTCTGCCCGCTTTCAGTGACGTCATATTTCACGACGACAATGTCACATGATGGCAGCTGTCAACTGCGGATCACATGGGTTGTGTTTGTGTCGGACACAGAACAGCTAACTGGCTTTTTTCTAGGGAAATAGGACTGGATAAAACGAGGACGCACATGAACATGAGATTTCTGAAGTTTTAGGTAAACATCGCTGTGGTTTAACATCACCTTAAACTTAAAGATAGTAGAGCTAAAAAGCAAACTGCCTCATTGGTCTAGTGATCGCTAACACGGTTGCTATGCGTGAGGTCTTAGGTTTGATTCCAGATTTCCTTAAAAAAAATTAAGCGCTGCTTTGAAATTTTGCCCGGTATCTACCGGGTGGCGAGCTTACTGCCAGATAGCAATAGCCTCGCCATTATATGAGACTTGATAATCACATTGGCGAGAATCGGGCTCAGTGCAGCCGAGGATCGGGCTCAGTGGCGTGCATTGTATTAATACAGGCTGTTGATGATGATAAACCACCTTCAGGAAATACAGGCATGATATTATGTAGTAACCGAATACTAACCGTGCACAAACAAGTAGCACAAATGACGTGATCACGTAAGTAGTCGCGAGATATAACCAAACGTCTAGTGACAGTGGTTTAATAAATGAGAATCTGTCCGGTGCTTCAGGCTCTTCTTCTCTGAACAGCATGCTTATACCCAAAGTCATAAAAGGTATTGAGAAGTCCACCACTGCATTCCTATCAGAGGTAATTGTTAGATCACATATACCTAGATGTGCTTTCTGGAAACGAATAATTACATAATTATTTTAGGCACTTATTTTTAAAGAATGTGTACCTACGTCTTTCATAACTGACATTCATATTTAGGAGAAGGCTCCTAAAATAATGGGATATTTTATTGGATAATAGTACTAAAGTAGTCTTCCACCTATATATTTTTTATAAAATATATATTTTATATGTATTCTACGATGGCTTTATTGTAACTATAATTGATACTTACTAACGATTTAATGCATATTGTTCACACGTATCTACAAATAAAAAAATTAACGAACACGTTAAAGACTTTTTTTTTTCAAATTCAAATTAATTTATAGTTCGCATAGATCTCCTTCCCCAAGACATTAAAATTTCCCAGTCTTATTCATCATCATTTCTTTTCTAATTCGTTACGTACTGTTTAATTTTTTTTCTAAGCATACTTTTTTGTTTATTTAGGCTTATGTTTTACTTACTATATAATAAAAACTAAATATTCGTGTCCAAAACTTATAAAAAAAAATAGTACCTAACTAATAATACCATTAGATTAAGATATCTTATAATAAAACAAAAAATGTCTTACGTGATCTAATAACTCTCCAATGATTCCGTCCCATTTCTTTGAGCCTGATAACTGGTTACCGTATCCGTTCCCTGGTGCTATATAAAACTCATACTCTAGATCGTTGTTGGTTGCTTTTTTGATGTATTTAAATATAGCATCGATGAGATCTACGCAGTATCCCCGGTACACCGTTCCATTGACAGTGTTAACTTTATCAAAATATGGTTTACCTATTCTGGTCACCACCTAAATGAAAAATGGGTCATCGACTTTATAATTTGTCAAACTTTCAATAAATCTCTGACGAATAAAAAAGGACTCCTCACTATATCACATAAAAATTGATATTTGTTTCTAATATAATAATTTAATTTTTGTTTTTTTTATCTTTATGTAATTTTTAAATTTATTTTTATATGTAATAATTCACTTCGTTAACTAGTTGCTTAGTTCACTGTGCATGCTGTGGTCTCCATATGTGAAGGAGTACACATACATAATACTTTTTGCTGAACGTTATTTCTATGTCATGATTTGTGTATATCTTTTGTTGGAGATCCTTAAATAAATAAATAAATAAAATGCGTGTGTGTCATGATGTAAATGTGTGCGTGAGTATGGCGTCGGTGTTTAAGCGGGTGGCTACTCTTCAGTGCTTCACTTTTGTGTTAGGCGGAAAATCTTCCTATCCTTTTTATTCGTCCGAGCAATAAAAAATAGCAATTACCCGTATTTTAGAGTTGGATTTCATGGCGAGTGATCTATCACCTATATTCTTCTTTGTAATTACATTTGTTTTGAAATCCCAATCACCCGCGTAAATAAATTGGCTATCTGTATTCAATTTTGAAAAGTGCAATTTGAAATTTATCCTTTTCCCGAATTCGTCAAATTCAATGTGTCCTGTAAAACCTCGGGCTGTTGTCTAAAAAACAAATAATTAATTAATACTTAGTTCATTCAGGTATGTTACAGTAATAAAGTAGGAAAACTTGTTAAATCTCTGTGAGTCTGGGTTCGACTTAACATTTTTATACAAAGTAAATGCTACCGTCTATTGGTACAATCCAGTGTTGGTCTAACCACTCTACCAACACTGGATGGTTGTTAGTCTAGTGCTTGGACCAAAACTGGACATATGAGTATCTGTTCTTTCGTCGTGTCGATATGGCTCTAACATGGGAGTCTCTAAAAAATATTTGCCACCAAAGTTCGTGACGGGGCTGCCGGGGTGCACCGGACGTATTCACTTATCGTCACTCGAGGCCCATGAACGAAAACATCGAAAGATGTATAACAGTAACATATTATTTTAGGATTATTACCCTCTGTAGAGCTTGTCGAAGTTCGTATCCTAAAGGCCATGCATTCTCCTCATACTCTGCCTTGGTGCCTCGCAGACATAGATTGGGTGGCTGTGGCAGTTCCCCATCACTCTGCATGCTTCTAATCGCTTTCTCCAAGTGGCTTAATGCATCAGCTGTCAATGCTGTTTCGAGCTGAAAGAGAAAAACTTTTATCAGTGATGAAAACCCTTTTATTCAATAACCCTCATTGCTCTAGTGGTCGCAAGCGTGACTACTGAGGGTGAGGGTTTGATTCCCGGGTCGGGCAAAGTGTTATTGGATTTTTCTGTATGTAAATTTACAGTAGCAACACGGAGTCTGGAACTGTGCCCAGTAGATGGCAATAGGCTCACCCCCGGCAAAATGTGGTTGAACATGCTGTTATGTTACTGACTAAACCCAATTGATTCACTCTGAGCTCTCCACCAATCATAGCAACGAACATGCAGAATACATAATATCGTATCTAAATCCAGTACTCATAATATACATACACTAGGGCTTCTGTGTTAATTACCATCATCACCATGCTTAACTGAAAGGAGTTATACCGGGGACCTACATGGTCCATGATCAATAAATAGCACATATTATGATAAATTATGTGCTATTTATTGACCATACTTTAAAGGTCTCTGCAGACAATAGTTAATACTGTAGTTAGACTTGTGGAAGAAGTCTGTGCGCGTCATTTGTTAAAGAAGACTGAGAAACAAACTGGCTTTCATAAGACTAACTGCCTGATCAGACTGCAGTCTTGACTATGGTGAGCTTACGCTTTATAAATTCAGCCCATTACCACAGCTGGGCAAGGGCCTGTTCTTAGAATGAGAAGGGTTAGGCCTTAGTACACCACGCTGGCCCGGTGCGGGTTGGGGAACTTCACGCACCATCAAGAACTTTATGGAGCCTTCTCAAGTATGCAGGTTTCCTCACGATGTTTTCCTTCACCGTTAACACGAATGATTATCAAATTCTGATCCGCACATGATTGCCAGGGTGTGAGTGTGTCACATAAAAGAGGATGTCACATAATCAGAGGTGTGTGCCAAGCTTGAACTCACACCCTCCTGCATGGAAGGCGCGCGTTTAGCTGCTAGACTATCACAGCTCCAAGCATAAACATACTAAAAATATATAATACCCCTAATCCGTCATCATCGCCCATGCCCCTGTCTTTCCACCTCCCGTCGTTTGGTGTAGTCAGATGCAGGGTAGACACGTTGGCCATGAGCGCCGGGATCCTTTCAAAGTCCAGACTATATGCATCTAAGTTCGTTAATATAAAACTCTGAAATTAAAAGATAACAAAGAAACTTAACCTGACCGACTGCTAAATGTGAGGTCCTAAAGTCGATTCCCGTGTTAGGCAAAATATTATTGGGTTTTTCTGTATGGATATTCTCAGTAGCATCACGGAGCTCGAAACACTACCGACAGACTAATTACTGATGCAGCAATCAGTTTGCAACAGGCGTAGATCGCGCGATAGCTTCTGTCAAACGTCAATTTTGGGTCATAATATACTGACCGAAAACAGAGAGATTACCGTCACGTAGCTGACGCATTTTTTACGTAATTAAGCTGCGGGTCTAAATATGTTGTTATGTAAAATTGCGAACTTATTGAATGAAAATAAACTTTAATACAAATTAATTTTACTAATTACTTATTACTAACTACTAAAAACACTAAACAGATCTATACAATATAAAAACATGAACTACGCGTCAAAATGTAAAAGATATAATACATGAATATTAGGCTGCTGATTCTTTCTTTTTTAGCCTAACCCACTCGCTCTGACATACCATTACCCATTACTATTGATTTTTTACAAGCTTTTATTTAACTTACAATGTTTGTATGTATGTTCAGCTCAAATTTTGCAACTGAATTTTAAAGCAGTTATCCCCAACAGATTGAGATGAAATTTTGCATACACGTTTAGTTTGGATAACAATGCATAATTAGCTGAGTAACGTCATTCTAAATCCAATATGGCGGACGGCCCAAGATGGCGGATTAGTTTTTTGTGCACTCCCATGATATGGGTATCAAATGAAAGGGTTTGTTGAGAAAAATACAAATATACAATAACACAGCGATAACTAAAAAATAAAACATAAATAAAAAACGTTTTTAAAAACGAGCTTTTATTTAAATGCTCTAAAAACTTGTCACGAGTTGTATTATAGTTTATCTAAATAAGTTAATCGCGCGACAAGCTTTTATATCATATAAATTGTGTAATATAATAAAGTGATGGGTTTGTTTCAATTTAAAGTTTATTTCTTCTTTTTAGAGCATTTAAATAAAAGCTAGATTTTAATAATGATTTTTTATTTAAGTTTTAATTATTTGTAGCAATTTAGAACTGATTCTTTCCTAATAATATTTTACTTAGTAAAACATATAAATAAATACGTGAATTATTGCTTGATATACATACTTGATATTCCGTAGAGTTCTCAACTTGTGTAATTTCTTCCATATATTTATGTACATTGGTCACATTACAATCTAGTACATGGTAGTTCATACGAGCTACTTTGAAGATGTACTTAAATGTTTCTCTATTATCACCGTTGGGGTCTAATTTTTTGAACAGAATTGGACCTACTGTGCTAGTCCATGAGTTTATGACTTCTTGAAGCCGCACGAAACCTGAAATATACGATATTGTATGTGCGTATTTAAAATATCGACTGCCTCATTTGTGTTGTAATAAGGACTGCTGAAGTATGAGTTCAAGTGAAATCCAGGCTTCGAGCCCCGAGTCCAGTAAAGTGTTATAGGGTTTTTCTGTATGGTTTCCCGAAAAAATGTACGGGTTCGTAATCCACGCGGGCGAAGCCGCGAGCGGATGCTAGTTTAAAATATATTTATAAATATGTATAAAATAAAAATAATTAAAAATGGTACTTGCTTCCGTCATCCTCATACAAGATCGTAAACTTGTCCCACCCCAAGTCTTTGATGAGCGTTGCGAAAGCCTTAGATATTAATTCTGGTGGTGGGTGATAAGAAAATGTGTAGAAATCCTCTTCTTGAGTCGCCGTCGGCTCCCATCCCAAAGACAAATGGGTTATCTGTCAATATTTGAACAAACGTTTCCTTCAGTTGCTATAATAGGGACAGGGTTGTTTCATGCGGATACTCGCTAGCGGCTATCGAATAATTTTTGTTTAGAGTAGTCGCCGCTAGAGGCGCGCAATTGGTTCCACACTATTATTTTTCGACTTCCAGAGCAGATGCTTGGCTTGGATGATGGCTTAATATATATATAGAAATTTGGCCACTTCCATGTAACATTACATGTACAAAATCATCACTCACATTTAATCGATTGCACAACAAACATGTCGTGTCACAGATGCCATTAGTTGGGCGGGCGTCTATTAAAGCCACGATTTCTCTGTTATCCGAAGTAAATGGACACACTGGAAAACAAACGGTTTAATATGAGCACTCCTATATTGTACTGTTCCTACTTAAATTCTTGTAAAAGGAACTAAGGTATATAAAGTATGAAATAACATGTACAGGTCCTAAATTCAGTCGTCGCATGGATTATGTTTATAGTTAAAAGCAAATGGCGCTGATACTTCTAAAATTCCCGTATTATTTCCTACGTCACGCACACACTACGATAGTGAATGTAATACCTTCATGAAAGAAATATCACCATCCGCCCATTTATTGCTCTACTGCTGGGACGCTTCATTTTGAGAAAGGACATACCAGCAACCGTAAGGCTAGTGCGATTAGTGGATGTAAAGGCTTCGAAATTTGATTCTATGATATCCCTGTTTCCTATTAATTTTATCCTTCGTGCGAATTTGGCTTGTGGTGTAATGCGCGTATAAATAATGTATTATCACCCGTTGGTGGGACCCCATTTCGATGGAAACACATAACCTATGATTTACAAACCACTGCACAAACAAAAGATGTGATGTCTTAATTATCCTATATGACAAATAGTGCAATATAGTGCAATCACCAAACCGTCTGTTAAGCGTTCAACTTTTTACAATATTTCACGTAGCTGACGCTCCCTGACTAATATGAAGATTGTGACTTACGTTCTAAAGAAGTGGAATAGCTGTCGACTACCTTCGAGTCCAAGGACCGACCGTGGTATGTCATCATCCTGTTCATCTCAATCATGTTGTCAAAGGCCCGCAAGGAACTTGGCAACGTGTCTCGGTTGAACAGACCCCCTGAAAACATACACAACTCAATTGTTTTTGTTGACTAAATTTCGTTTGGTTGTTATAAATTGACCTACCTATAGGGAAAGCGGCCGTTCGGAGCGCTTGCACATTGTGTATGTAAACATACACAATGGTGGTAACAATAAACAAAGCTTTTAAAGTGATCATTGTAAAGTTGGTATTGGTTTATACATAATGTTATTTGGGCGGACATGCGGCGCGCCGACCGCTTCCTCGCCGTCTGAAGTATTTTTGGAAAGCAGTTTTAGGTCACGTTGCGTGCGCCGTCGCCGTCACGCGTCGCCCTAGCGCCGTCTGCGACGGTTTGACGTCTATTATGCGGCCTCAGTATATCCCTGATGTGAATACAAAGGATATAGCATAACGATGACTGAATGAATTATTAAATCCCAGACTGAAATAATACCATGTAGTTATTAAAAACGGATCGAGACACCAATCACTTTTTCATGACCTTCTTGTTAGGAACTTGCCTAAAATACGCTAAATATTTTGATGCAGTATTTTGCCTCCTCCATACTTTCGTAACTCTGAGAGAAGTTAATTTTATTTGAGTGAACGGATAGCCAGACGTTCATTCGCTAAGCGGTGCGCCCACAAATTATAGTGAAATAGTTTTTATTAAATAAACCATGCATTCTCATTAAAGTTTTCTGCGTCATGTATTGGTATTTATTCGTATTTCTGCTTGGTATTCAGAAATGTACTCCACAAATTCGTTATACGGAAACGACAGAAATATCGTATCAAATCGGTAAGTAGGTGTTGTTTTAGGAAAATATTATGAGTAACCTAATATTTGTGTACAATTCTACTATAAGTCACTATTAACCGTATGTAATGCTCAAACAAATAATGTTGTATTAACATTCAGAATTCGGAAAACTCTTCTAATAACAAGCGATCCTACCTCAAATTCCAAAAGTTCGGTTTCATCATCAATTTAATTTACATTTTAGTATTGTTTTATAGACTTTATTGAAAACGAGTATTTTAGATAATCATAATGATTATCTAAAATACTCGTTTTCAATAAATGCTTATACTATTTTTCATTATCTAGTCTATGTAATAATTTTAAATGAAAGTTAGACTGACTGACTAAAATATAAAACGCCCAGGCCTCGAAAACAGGTCCAGACGTTTCTTCAAAGATCGGGAGTTAGGGCAACAAGGATTTTTTGAAAACCCCTTCTTCGTACGTTCTGTACGGCCCTGAATTCCAACAGCGATTCTGATAATGATGAATTAAGAAGGCGGTGAGAAGATGCGCAACGCACTCAGCTAGTGCAATGATAGTGTAGCTTTTTGTATCCCCGATGGATTCGGTAGAGGTATATATACCATTACACCTAATTTTCACCGATGCCGTTATTAAATCCCATGGTATCGGGGGCTAGCCTATTGCCGTCAACACACAATTCCAGAATTTACAGTTCAGTCTATCTAATCTATGATATTTTGCAGCTGGTATTTTCGAACGTGGAGCGGCCACCCAGCAATCGGCTTTTAGTGACAGCCTGAACCATGTACACCTGGGTGAAGTTCGAATAAAACCTGTCACTGTTGAGCCACTTAGAACCGACAGCTATTCAGTCTGGAGAGAATGTGAGTAGCTGAACAATACTTACGAACAGAGTCTATATAGTCATGTACAATAGGCTTATTCAAACATTTGACCGGTTGAAGCATGGCTGTCTTAAAGATAGATAGGAGTCACGAGTTATATAAAACTAGTACACTGTATACCGCAGCGTGACCACCATCCTCTCTTTCCTTTGGGTATTTCAAAACTATTTACATCATACTTCGTTTGCCACCCTAATCTCTATATAGCAATATTGGGATCACCTCCATCCATTTAAGAAGTATTTTACATATAAGAATAAGGACGAAACAAAACACACACAATTTTATTCTTTTATTTTATCAAAAACCAAGACGGATGGTCTAGAGGTTGTTCAGGGACTGAACATATTATTTCGATGGTCTAGAGTAAACTGTTTGTAAAATGAAATATAAAGATATCTCTATGCTTGTCTGTGCAATTTCTTATCATACATAGTTGAAACTCCGACAAAGCTCCGAATATATAAAGAAATTGCACCAGTGCATATCTCCATTGATTTTATTTACACAAACAATACAGCTTGTTACACAATTTCAGTATGTTCAACCAATGCAATACATCCGGTAGCTGTATTTGGGCCACAAAATCCAATATCAGACGGAGCGATTCGAGACCAGTGCGCTCTTGCACACATACCGCACATTCAAGCCACTTGGCAACCGATGGACCCCGACCTGGAACTTAATGAAGAAGATGATGAGGAAGATTCTGAAACTGAAGGCGAAGAGGAAGAGGAAGAAAACACAGAATCAGCTTTCAAAAAAATATCTATTAACTTTTATCCTGACTCAGAGGAAATTGCACTAGCTTATGGAAAACTTCTAAAGTTTTATAAATGGGAAAGTTTCGCGGCTCTCTACGAAGATAATTTTGGTATGAAAACGAAACGTATTTTTGTTTTGTAGTCCGATTTAATAAGCCGATATACAACGCTGGTGCTTTTTCATCTTCGTACAAAGCTACTAATCGGCTTGAAGAGTTTATTTAGAAGATCTGTTTGTATCTTATTTAAATAATGAGCTGTTGGAAATATCCAGCAGTCGTACGAAAGTTGCCATTTTGATGTATTAAAACGATTATATGATATGATAAACGGTTTTCCAGACACAAAAAATTAATAATTAATTTAGGTAGGTACCTATATTCTTTAATATTTCCAGGTTTGTTGCGAGTGCAAAAAATTATTTCAGAAGTCTCGGTCAATTCACAAATCATCGTATATAAATTGGACCCAAATGGCGATAACCGTCAGGTAATTTTTAATTGTGAAAATATTTTTATGTTACATCTAAGTTTTAGAAGTTATTATATGTTAAACCTTCTAGATAATAAAATACTATCGCTTATAATATGTTGATAGTTTCAAAAAGATATCTTAGTGTACGTAAGTTCTGAAAGTTACCTAAATATTAATTAGGACTCGAACTGTCTGACAAGGTTTACACAAATACCAAGTTATCAGTCTGTTGACTCGGTGCCAACTCTGCGAAAGTAAGTCTTTAATCGAAAATATTTAAGGATATTGTTTACATCTTACGAAACGTCTAGAAATCTTATATAAGTCTTTGAACTTTCAGATCTTCAAGGCTTTATTGGATTATCAAGTTAGCCGCTTCTTGCTGGACTGTCACGTTGATCGCATTTTACAGTATATGGCTGAAGCTTCTAAATCAAAGTTGATTAATGAGTATGAGGTATGTACTAGACGAGTTCTGAATTAGGACATAAAAATATAACTCAGTAGGTAACACTTTATCTACCCTGAAAAACAGATCGCAACATATCTCGGATCTAAAGGTTCTGGAAGGTAGTACTTCACTCACCGTCCAAAATAGGACCACGCTGTTCTATCTAATTTAGCAATGACAATGAATATACTTATTACTTACTTTCGCCCGTGGCTTCGCCCGTGTGGATTACGAACACGTGCATTTTTTGCGCGGAACCCTAATTATTTTTCTAAAATATAAGTAACCTAAGTAATCATGCGTTATCTGCCAGTGAAAATCCCGTAAAAATCGGTGCAGCCGTTTCAAAGATTAGCCGGAACAAACAGACAGACAAAAAAGACAAATTTTAAAAATTGATTTTTTTTTTTGTTATATGTACCGTATATACTTTCATGTGCTTTTAGTAAAAAACTGGTATTTTGACATTACAAACAGACTCTTAAATTTAATTTATTTTTTATATGTATATAGATAAATCTACACAAACAAAAAGCTATAAAGCCTTAATACACTAGGCCGCAAAGATTATTCAAACCACAACGCAAAAATTCTGGTACATATTTCTCAATAAATAAATATCGAGCGTGTCTACAAATACTACAGCGCAAACATATAAATTATGTTTCAGCATTTTGTTTTAGTCTCCATGGATACTTCAACAGTTGCTGAAAAGTTGACAGAACTGCCTTCCAATATCACGTGGCTGAGCATTACGGAGTATGACAAAATCAAAGATGATAGGCATTACTTGGCAACAAGAGTAGGTAATTGGAACTCTACAGATGGAGCATCATCCGTTATACAGTTTGAGGTAAGTAGAACCAGTGTATTAAGTTGTTTCACCACATGCTGATTGCTTATCAGCAACTTATCTGACAGAAGGCATAAAAAATTATGTTTCACAATAAACACTTTGATTCATTACAGTTAGATCTGACTAATATTTATATCTGTTTGATTACTGTTGGACATATTATTTGGTATGGTAAAATACTATAAATAAACTAGACTTGTAAACTTAGTGTCTCAGTATTCTATTGTAATTTATGTATCCTCATAAATCTTATGTACTACTTATTTCTAATAGCTCGAAGCTTTGATAATGGACGACGTCGCTAATCACCTTGTAAAGGCGCTGCGCGCGGATGAACTAGAGGGTCTGATGGACGATCAGCCACCCAATTTCAGTTGTACCGGTGAAGAAGAGCCGTGGGCCCAAGGAGCTGCATTCCAACGCGAAATATTAAAGGTAAATATTGTAAATTTGGGACAGTTTTTCAGTTTGAAAAATAATAATATGATTAGTAAGATAACGAGACGGCGATACTGCGTGTATCACTTCATTGGATGCGATAGTGTTTACAAAGTTTCAGCTATTGTTTTAATTGTGATCATGTTCTACAATAATTAATTATAAACAGGTACTTATCAATTTTCAATTGCCTCATTGGTCTAGTGGTCACAAACATGACTACTTAGGGTCTGCTGGGTTTGATCCTGGGTTGGGCAAAGTGATATTGGGATTTTCTGATAGAAAATTGTGTCTGATAGATGGCAATAGGATCGCCCCCTAATACTTGGACATCAGTGAAATGTGACCGTGTACAAGATGGTACTCTGCCTAACCCCTTAGGGAAAACAGACGTGATGTTGTTGTTGTATTTAATCAATGTTATTAAAAATGATTTCAGACCAAATCCTATGGCATTACTGGAAACGTAGAATTTGACGATCGTGGACGAAGAATAAATTATGTTCTTTATGTCAATGAAATACGTGGCAGGGTAAGAAAAACCATTGGTAGATGGGAATCCGCCAACGGTACAGCCATTAATGAAACCCAGCAGCATTTAGACAGTGCTGCTAACCAACTATCTAGTAAACACTTTATAGTGAGTATTTAAAAAAACAACATTTTAAAATGCATCAAATGTGCTTAGTCTCGATATTTCAAAAACGCCTTCATTTATTTTAAAAGAAACGACACGTTTGGCGCAGTGGCTAAGCGATTAGCTTTCTGCGTTACGTGTCGCGGGTTCGGTCCCGGCACGGAACAAATATTTGTATGATCTACAGATAGTTGTTTCGGGTCTGGTTGTTTGTGCATGTGATATGTATGTTTGTAAACTGTATCCACGATACAGGAGAAATCCTAGTGTGGGGAAATGTAAAAAAATAAAAATAATAAAGATAAAATCTATAATAATATCAAAATATTTCCTATCATCACAGGTTATATCCCGTAAAGCTAAACCCTATTTCGCAGACAAGGTAAAATGTGAAGGTGACAATTGTGAAAAAGATGATGACCCCAATGAACAATTTGAGGGTTTCTCTGTCGACCTGGTGAAAAATATATTCCGTATATTGAGAGAGGAAAAGTTCAATTACACATACAAGTTCATCCACGATGCAGATATGGGTTATGGCAAAATTGATCCAACTACTAAAAAATGGGACGGCCTCATTGGATATTTATTGGACAAAGTTAGTGAAAAGAATTACTATTTTGAATATTTTTATCCGGCGTATCTTGATATTGTATATATGTATTTGTATAGCTTGATATCCTATCCTATCCTACTAATATTATAAATGTGAAAGTTTGTGAGGATGGATAGATGGATATATCTTTGTTACTCTTTCACGACAGAACGGCTGAACAGATCTGGATGAAATTGGCACAGACATAGATTATAGTCTAGAATAGCACATAGAACCGAAAAAATGAACGGGTTCGTAATCCACGCTGGCGAAGCCGCGAGCGGAAGCTAGTACATACATATGTATATTCATTGGTCACGTGGGCCAAAATGCTACCAAATTCATATTTATCTAAATCTTGATATGTATATTTACAGAAAGCTGATTTAGCCGTATGCGACTTAACTATAACAGAAGAAAGAAAGAAAGTTGTTGACTTCTCAGTACCTTTCATGTCTTTGGGTATAAGTATTTTATACACTCAGGACCGTAAGGTGAAACCTGGAATGTTTTCTTTTCTAAATCCTTACACCTTTGAGGTTTGGATGCACACGGCTACTGCTTATTTTGTAGTTTCCATCATTCTATTTGTTTGTGCCAGGTAAATATAACGCTGAGTAGCTAATTATAATATAACTAGGTATAGTGATATATTTCTAACCCAATGCTGGGCACGAGTCTCTTCTCAGGATGTTAAGTGGAAGGCCTTAGTAATACAAATATTTAATTATACTATTAATCGAACTTATTCTTACTACAAGATCGAACCCAATTCCGTTTGTTTTTTTTAAATACAGTAGCTTGTTCCCAGAAAGCTGTTACGAATAACTTATTATACATACTGACAGTGAATTTTGACACGAATAATTTGTCAATTTGTAAAAACTTTTTGAAAAGGCGTTTTGCCCTTTTTTCGTATGTGATTTTGACTGTGTGATTCCATGTAACATAAATTGTTTGAAATTAGACAACTGATCTGATAAATTTAATTTCAGAATATCACCAGCTGACTGGGAAAATCCAGAACCATGTGAGAAAGATCCAGAAGAATTGGAAAATATATGGACATTCAAAAACTGCACCTGGCTTACAATGGGTTCCATCATGACACAGGGATGCGACATCTTGCCGAAGTATTTTTTATTTTACCTTAGTAGTAATATATGTTCGCCGTTTAGAGCGGACTCTCTTATCAACAAAAGGTCCAGAAGATGTCTACATTTCCAGCAGCATCTTTGATCTTGTGATGTGTACTCTCATACTCTCAGGAGACCCAATTTATTTAGCAATGGACGTAGAATTCAAGGCATCTTATGTCCCTTTATCCTGTTTCGGCGAAGTATCCTTAGAGTTTCTGAGGGGACCTGCAGGTGCCGAAGTGAATCACCTTGATTGGTGTAACCGATAAGAGTCCGGCACACCCCTCCGTCTCGCCAGGTGAAGGATGAGGATCCTCACTACGAAAAGCAAAAAAGGTCCTTTTATTCTGCCAATCATTGTAACTGCACATATTGTTTAAAGATAATATTTTTTTGTTTCTCAGAGCCTTTGGCACTCGCTGGGTTTGTGGCATGTGGTGGTTCTTCGCGGTGATTGTGTGTCAGACTTACATTGCCCAGTTGTCAGCTTCCATGACATCTGCCTTAGAAAATGAACCAATCAACAGCGTCGATGACTTAGCCAAGCAAACTAAGATATTATATGGTGCTATTTCTGGAGGATCAACCTTGGAGTTCTTCAAGGTAGTTTTTTACACAAAGGATCAAAGCCTTTATAATTTAACCAACTAAACTCAATAATTACGCTTGTGGGAGGAGTGGATCCTCGAGAAAAGTACAGCGGTTCGGGTTCGAAGCCATAGACATCTCGCTCGCCAGTCCGACGGACGCCTTAGCTGTTAAGCTGCCAAAGATTACGTAAATTCGAAAATCTAAAACTGTTGGGGATCTCTCCAACTCCGTGGAATGTAATAAAACGCAGTATAGTAGTTTTTTCGGAGGCCAAACGGCGGTGAGGACGTTTAATGGTGGAGCCCTTTTCTTCCACTGCGCTTGACTGTTCTGCGACTCTTCGACGACTCTTCAAGCACTGACCGAGGACTGTTCGAGGACTGACTGCGTCATAAATCGGCGCTATTTTTATACTGTTCTGATTGGGCTGGCCAACGGACCCTTCCTCACCCCCGTTAGTGCATTTTTATTAAAAATACCATTTTACAACTGAGTTGAGCTTCGAGTTCAGCTGGGATCTTAAAGATAACTCTAATTAACATATTTTACGCTAATTATCATCACTCTGCGACGCTCCGTCTCGCTTTGACGCGCAAAAACGTGGGCGGTCCCTTTTATATTTCCCCGTCCCCCACCTCAGTACTATATAAGGGCCCCTAATCGGAGCGAGGTGTGTTATTTGCGCTGGAGACGTCGGAGGGTGATCATTATTGAAAGACACAACGCTAAACTTATTTATTTAGCATAATCTAGGTATCTAACTACCTAACATAGTCTATCTTTATGTATTTACAAAGTCAACTCGTGAAACATAATTACGTAACATAAAATACAAATCTCTTATTTACGTAAACTATTCTACTTATTTCACTCTAATATGACTTATCCTAGTTAGAATCATGTTACAAATCAACGGTTATGTACATTATATGATTTACATAACATAAAACCTTATATACTAGTTCTTAGTCCTTTATACCATGTTAAACCTAATAGATATTACTGCGACAGCTAGATCACAATTATTTACTTAGATAAACTATTTACAACACTTATTTCTTACTTATTTACCTATATATTCTCAATTTATATACAGGTTTCCACTATAAACACAACGATCGGCACATTATATCATTCGTTAATTCTGTCTTTATGCATCACGTACTAATCACTACTTCTGGCACCGTACAAAGTCACTTAAGCGATGTCAACTGTGTGCTCTGGTTTCTCCGTCGTGCACATTCTCCCGCCGTCGACATTCTGCGACTCCGTTGGTAGCACGACGATCTTCTTCGTTGGTCTTCGGAGCACGTGACCGCCGCTGGTAATGATGTCCACCACACGAACTTCTCCGTCGGCACCTGGATATATCTTGCTAACGCGTCCCCGTGGCCATGTGTTACGGGGTAGGTTGGCGTCACATATGATGACGAGGTCACCGACCTTAGGTGTAGGGCCGGTTCCGCTGGGCTCCCGCCGGTGTTGCAATAGGGGGAGATACTCCTTTACCCATCTTCTCCAGAAGATGTCAGCCAGGGCTTGAGCTCGTCTCCACTGTTGACGCGCTGTGACGTCCTTCTCGTTGAAATGACCAGGTACCGGAACGTGGGAGTTGGGACCGATGAGTATGTGGTTCGGCGTGAGGGCTTCTGGTTCTTGTGGATCTACTGAGACGTGGGTGAGAGGTCGGGAATTGACAGTATTCTCAACCTCAGCTAATAGTGTCACCAACGTTTCGTCGCTAGGATAACGCTCTGTCAGGATGATGCGCAGTACTTCTTTCACTGACCTCACCATACGTTCCCAGGCGCCTCCCATGAATGGCGCAGCCGGGGGTATGTATTTCCAGACGATGTTGTGGGTCGTGATTTCGTGTTGAAGAGCTTCCAGCGTAGCTTGTCTGATTTCCTTTTCCGCTGCCTTGAAACACGTCGCGTTGTCGCTCCATATCTCTTTGGGACATCCTCTTCTCGCCATGAATCTTCTAATGGCCGATACGGCAGAGTCGGCGCTTAGAGAGTGTACGACCTCAATGTGTATTGCTCGGGAGGTCATGCACGTAAAAAGGGCACCGTACCTTTTTTCTCTATGTCGGGCTACGGTGACTTCTATTGGCCCGAAATAATCGAGTCCCGTGAAGGTGTAGGGACGGGCGTGATGAGCGAGACGCGCAGACGGCAAATCGCCTGTTGAGGGTGACGCTGGCTTTGATTTTCTTATCCGGCAGGGGATGCAGCTCTTGATTACGTTTCGCACTACTGGGCGTATCCTGACTATCCACAGTCGTTGTCTTAGCTCGTTGACAACAGTTTCCACACCGCCGTGGTGGAGCTTCTCATGTACGTGTGCTATGTACAGGCGCGTATACGGGTGTCTTCCGTCTAATACGGGAGGGTTCGTCGCGTCTTCTTTTATCTCTTGCGCTGCTGTAATTCTTCCTCTCAGACGCAGAGTACCTCCGGAATCGATGTATACGCTCATGTTGCTAAGTCGATCGCTGCTACTCGGCGCAGTCCCTTTCACGACGCGCTCAATTTCTTTCTCAAAGCTGTCGCGTTGGCTGGCGTTTATCCACAATTGCTCAGCCTTAATCAAGTAGGGGGCAGTGATTTCAATAAATCTCTTGACTTCGTGAGGCTTCCTTTCTTTCTTTTGAGGGAGTGGCTTCTTTTTATGTCTCCAATCGGCATCTTTGGCTTCTATTTTCTTCGTGCGCTTTCGTACTGTACTTACGACGTTCTCCTTTGTCCTACAAAGGTCAATGAACTGAAGTACTCTCGCGGTTGATCTTATTAGGCGAATCCATCTCGAAAATCTGTTTACGTTTGGTAGATGATCTTGACTGCATTTCTTCACTTGTGTCACGTGACATTTTTCCCGTTCTTCACCCGTATCGTATTTAATGATCTTTTACTCTTCCTTCGGCCAATCCGACTCTGGTAGTCGTAGGAAGGACGGGCCTTGGAACCAACGATGCTTAGAATCAAATCCAACTGGTGTAGCTCTTGTGGCGTCGTCTGCCACGTTGTATTGAGAAGGTAGCCACTTCCATTCGTTCTTTTTCGTGATGTCTTCGATCTCAGCTAGACGATGCGCCACAAAGGATTTGTAAGTACGCGGCTCTGATCTGATCCATACCAGTGCTGTGCGTGAGTCACTCCAGTAAGTCTTGCTGGTTACCTGATAGTCATGCTCTTCTATTACTGTCTGCGCGAGCCGTGCGCCTAACAGCGCCGCTTGGAGTTCGAGTCTGGGCATTGATACTGGCTTGAGCGGAGTAACGCGGCTCTTGGCTGCTGCCAAGGACAGATGTATGGTGCCGTCTTCGCGCTCAGTCCTCCAGTACACTGCCGCAGCGTAAGCTTCCTCGCTCGCGTCCACGAATGTGTGTAACTGCCGTGAGATGACTTTTCCACCGTCGTAGCATCGCGGTAGTCGCATATGTTCGATAGCGTTGAGTGACATCATCCAGCTCTTCCATCTTTCCTCTAATTCTACTGGTAAGGGATCATCCCAGTCGGTCTTGTATCGCCAAGTGTCTTGAAATATTCTCTTCGCTGGTGTAGTTACGGGTGATATCAAGCCTAGTGGGTCGAAGAGAGCCATAATCACGCTTAACGCTTCCCTCTTCGTAGGTGCACGTTTGTTTTCTTTTACTTCTGGGGGTATCCTCATAGTGCTTGTGTTGAACCCGATGCAGTCTTCCTTTACATGCCAAAGTAAGCCTAGAGTTTTTTCTGTTTCTTTGCTTCCCAGATTCACAGTAGCTGAATCGTGTCACTCTTGCGATGCAAAGCTTTCTATCGTCTTCGAGTTGTTCGAAGTCCACCCGCTCAATACGAAGCCTGCTTGTTTATGCACGAAGTCTACTGCCTTTGCTGTATTCTGAGCTTCGACAACAGAAGCGAAGCTCTGCAAGTAATCATCCATATAGTGATTCTTTTGTATGGCTGTCGCTGCTTCTGGATAGGTGTCCGCATATTCCTTTGCGTTCTTATTCTTGATATATAGCGCAGTGCATGGTGAAGATGTGGCTCCAAATATGACGGAGGTCATTCTATATTCTTCCGGTTTCCCCTCCCGCCGTTTGCCTCTCCAGAGAAATCGTAACGCATCTCTGTCTTCTTCTCTTATCTTCACTTGCATAAACATCTCTTTTATATCTGCGCTCACGGCGTAAGCGTATTGCCGGAACCTCATGATCACCCCGGGTAACGATTGCAATAAATCGGGACCGGAATACAGCATGTCATTCAAACATATGCCGGCTGTCTTGGCTGAAGCGTCGTGTACCAGCCTCGGAGGTTTATGCGGCTTCGCCGGGTTAATCACCGGGAAGTGAGGCAGGTACCACGTTCTCCCTTGTGGTGCTGACGTTGGCGCTCGCTCAGCGTAACCCGATTTGAACAAATTGTTCATCCTTTCTTCGTATTTCTCCTTCAGATCCTCGTCCTTGTCCAATTTTTTCTCTAACGATCGTAGACGTCGCTCGGTTTCCCTGTAGTTACTGGGTATGTCGAAGTTCTTCTCCCTCCACAGTAAGCCCGTCTCGAACCTCCCGTCAGGCAACCTCCTGCTCGTCTCTTCTAGTATCTGTAGAGCCCTCTGCTCCGGATCTGCTCTCGGTCTTCGTGGTTCGATGCACAAGGACTCGAGTTTGAAGTGGTTCCTGATCTGATCTTCTATCGAGGGTTCTTCGATGATCTGTTGTAGCCTACCGCAGAAGTTCACAGGGGTGGTGATGGAGTTGTTGCATCCATGAAGGACCCATCCGAGTTGCGTGTACGAGGCGACTGGTTGATCTCGTCGACCGGATCTGAGTTCCCTGGTTATGATGAGATGCCAATTGTCTTGTCCTATCAGCACTTTGGGGGAAGCACGTACGTACGTGATCTTGTCTCTGATGTCTACAAGGTGCTCGCAGCCTTCCAGGTGGTGATCGTAGATTGTCTCTGGCCTGAAATGCAACCTATCCACAGTGCGTGCAGCCTCCATTTCATATTCTTCTTCAGCATATTTTCCCTTAATGCGTAGGTTGATGACCTTGCTGTCTTCATGCTTCACCTCCGAATCCATGCCTTGTATCCACATTGGCTTTGTCGGTCCTTCTGCACCAATGACGTCAGCGATTGACGCGTCGACTAAGGTGACCGTGCTGCCTTCATCCAGCAAGGCGTACGTCTCGACGCTGGAGAGTGGCCCTTTCAATATGACGGGCGCTATTTTCAAATATGCGCGGCGACTCTCGCGGGGGTTTGCTGTCGAAGTCGTTTCCATTACGGGCGACGATTCTTCTTTTCTCCTGAAATCCGCGACGTTTTGTTCTTTGTCGTGATGCAGTAGACGATGATGCTTCATGTTGCACCCGTTTTTTCCACACGGAGGAGCCTTGCAGAGCATTCGGCGATGCTTGCTTCGTAGACAACGATAACACATATTATTCTTCTTCGCTACCTCCCATCTCGCGTTCGTATCGAGCGCGAAGAACTGCTTGCAATCAGGTAGCTTGTGCTCTTGTTTGCACTGAGGGCAATGTTCATAGGTCATTGACCTCTTGTTAGTGGTGAATGTACGCTCTATTCTTCTTGTGTTCCTCTTTTCTCTTCCACCAGTGTCTTCTGTTACGACTTCTGGTAGAGCGTATGCACCACACTTATCTGCTTCTTCGTTCAGGAATGTGGAGATTTTCTTTAATTCAGGAAGGTCCTCTTTTTTCATCGCTGCGTAATCATACCACTTATTCTTCAATATCGGCGTTAATTTTTCTACTATTATTCGCGCCATCTCGGGACTATACAGATATTGGCTTTTCTTCAATGCCTCCACGGTACCGACAATGTTCGCCACTCGGCCGGCGAACATACATAAATCTCTCGGGTTGTCGGTGGCTTTATTCAGCAGCTTCAGTTTCTCCATCTCTGCATGAATTAAGGCTTCGGGTCTTCCGAACCTCCTCTGCAACGCCTCTATAACTATTTCTGGTTCAGGCTGACTCAGCAACAAGCAGCCCGCGGCTTCCTTTGCAGCCCCATTTAAGCTTCGACGTATGCGCGCGATATTCTCATTCTTCGTGAAGAATATTTTCGATTCTTCATACGCGGCCTTGAAGCTTAACTACTCCGCACTGTTACCATTGAAGCGGGGTAGTTCCTGAATATACTTCGGTGGCTCCCTATTGCTTCGTACCGCTTGTGATAAAGCGGCGGCGAGGGTAGATACCTCTATTAATGGTTGACGTACCTGTGCGCAATCCTCTTGCACCTGAGTCTTCTCTGCGGGAACGTCTTCTTTTTTCTTCTGCACACTGGTCTCTTCTTGATGGGATCCTTCATCAACGGGGGGCGGCGCTTGTGCCACCGGCGTTTCTTTCAGCCACGTGTTGATGCGGACTGAGGCCAGCTCGTCGTCCAATTCCTCACCTTCGTCCGAGGTATCGGCTTCCGCTTGTATACGCTGCAGCCGTAGTTCCTGCAACTCAGTTTCTGCTTGTACTTGCGCTTGTTTCAGCTTCAGTTCGGCCAGTTTCTCCTTCGCCTCGAGCTCAGCTAATCGCCTTTTGCGCGAGGCTACGGAGCGGCGTGATCGCGCCGTGACCGGTTTGGCGGTACATCGTGAGTCCTCTTCCGTGCTGGTCGTCGTCGTGGCAGTGGTTTCCGTCGTGCCGGTGGTGCCCGTCGAACCGCTAGTACCGCTACTCGTGCCGGCGGCATCGGTAGGGGTGTTCGACGTGCCACGAGTAGTGGCCTCTTCTTCTGTGGCACCCGGCGTATTCGGCTCTCCTCGGTGGTGTTTCGCTTTATCTCCATCCATACTGCGCGTGATGACCATATTCTTCACTGGGAGCAGGGATCCGGCTCGAAGGACCATAAAATTGTTGGGGATCTCTCCAACTCCGTGGAATGTAATAAAACGCAGTATAGTAGTTTTTTCGGAGGCAAAACGGCGGTGAGGACGTTTAATGGTGGAGCCCTTTTCTTCCACTGCGCTTGACTGTTCTGCGACTCTTCGACGACTCTTCAAGCACTGACCGAGGACTGTTCGAGGACTGACTGCGTCATAAATCGGCGCTATTTTTATACTGTTCTGATTGGGCTGGCCAACGGACCCTTCCTCACCCCCGTTAGTGCATTTTTATTAAAAATACCATTTTACAACTGAGTTGAGCTTCGAGTTCAGCTGGGATCTTAAAGATAACTCTAATTAACATATTTTACGCTAATTATCATCACTCTGCGACGCTCCGTCTCGCTTTGACGCGCAAAAACGTGGGCGGTCCCTTTTATATTTCCCCGTCCCCCACCTCAGTACTATATAAGGGCCCCTAATCGGAGCGAGGTGTGTTATTTGCGCTGGAGACGTCGGAGGGTGATCATTATTGAAAGACACAACGCTAAACTTATTTATTTAGCATAATCTAGGTATCTAACTACCTAACATAGTCTATCTTTATGTATTTACAAAGTCAACTCGTGAAACATAATTACGTAACATAAAATACAAATCTCTTATTTACGTAAACTATTCTACTTATTTCACTCTAATATGACTTATCCTAGTTAGAATCATGTTACAAATCAACGGTTATGTACATTATATGATTTACATAACATAAAACCTTATATACTAGTTCTTAGTCCTTTATACCATGTTAAACCTAATAGATATTACTGCGACAGCTAGATCACAATTATTTACTTAGATAAACTATTTACAACACTTATTTCTTACTTATTTACCTATATATTCTCAATTTATATACAGGTTTCCACTATAAACACAACGATCGGCACATTATATCATTCGTTAATTCTGTCTTTATGCATCACGTACTAATCACTACTTCTGGCACCGTACAAAGTCACTTAAGCGATGTCAACTGTGTGCTCTGGTTTCTCCGTCGTGCACAAAAACTAATAAGCAAAAATAATATTTTTCAGTCTTCTAAAGACAAAACATACCGACACATGTACGAGAATATGCAGGCAAATCCTGCCGTCCTGGTCCAAAGCAATGACGAAGGAGAACAAAGAGTAATCAAGAGTAAGAGCAAGTACGCCTTTTTTATGGAGTCCAGTACCATTGAATACAAATTGAAACGTGATTGTGATTTGAAGAAAGTTGGGGGTGAATTGGATAGTAAGGACTACGGAATTGCGATGCCCGCTAGTAAGTGAGATATTTCGACACGTATAATAGTTACCAAGGACGGATCCAAGGGGGGTTCATTGGGGTCATAACCGCTCCCTGGGCTGGGTCTAGACTGATAATTTTTCTAATCGCATTGATTAATTTAATAAAATAAATACTTTGTATGAAAAATAATATTTCATTTTAATAAGATTTATTATTGTAATCGAATGTCTGTCCTGATTACACTTCAACTATGTGACCCACTCCTGACTTGAAAACTGGATCCGCCCTTGATAGTTACTAAAAACTATTAATGCATGACGTCATCAGCATCAATTAGGCCTTTTCCTCTTTTCCCAATGTTGTGGGGTATCTAATTAATATCAGACTCGTAATAACTGAGTGACGTTGGAACTCTAAAAAGTAGAAACAGCTGAACATTTGAACCAGAACGAAATCCATATAATAAAATATTTTTTATCACAAGCACGACTACTGGGCGAGAGTTCCTGGATTCGATTCCTGGAAGGAAATTCTCAATAAAAAAACTCGATTTTTTATTGTACCTAGATAGATAGCAGTAGACTCGCTCATTTGCAAGTTTCCATTCATAAAAATCTTTGATGACTTTTGACGCAGACTGAATATGTCGATGGATTTACTGAACTTTAATACTACCTATTTAACACTCATTCCAGATTCACCGTTCAGAACCGACATAAACAGAGCAATTTTAAGACTGAAAGAATTAACAACGCTGGACAAAATTAAAAATAAATGGTGGGATGAAAAGTACGGAGCCAAGAAATGTGATGTACGTATGGCAACCATTAAAATCTGAACCTACTGCTATTGTGCAAATCAAGAAAAACAAAAAAAAACTTTACGGAGTATCATAGTCATTTTTTACGCGAAGAATTTTATTCATACTACAGACGTGCTTCGGATGTACGTCGTCCGTCACCGCATACCGGTGCTTTAAAAACAATCAAAGTCAAATTTAAAATTTCTGTAATTCTAGGCTGCCACCGACGAGAGCGACATTGAAGGCGATCTTGAAATGGAGAACTTGATCGGCGCCTTCGTTGTTCTGGTCGTCGGACTAGTCTTCTGCCTATTCATGACTGCCATTGAGTTCATGAACGAAGTCCGCAACATTGTCGTGCGTGAACAGGTTCGTTATGTGTTTAACTATAAATATCTAAACGAGCACCCACAAGGAACAAAATCTTCTTTTTTAAAATTAAATTCTCTAACTCATTTCTATTTTAAGGTACAACTTCAAACAGGCACTTTCTTCGCTAGAAAATTATATCGAGAGAAGAGACCTAGTGAGAATGATTTTTGCCTGTTTGAATTTGTGCCTCAAAATAGAAATGAAGACACAGAGAGACATTGTATTTGATAAAAAAAAAGCTGTCGAAACGACGGCTAAAAAGCCTGCGCTAAATATGATAGCAGTTACAATGCATGGTATCCATTTCTTGGTTCATGTTAGATTCGAATCAACCCAATACGTCCATTTATCTTGAACTTATATATCCGTTACCGTGATAGTGGTGAAGGAAAATTGCTATTATGATGGTGTATGTTTTGTAATTAGCAGATAAAAAGAACCTCTTCTAGAAATTCAAATCCCTTTATCCCCTATGAAATCTTAATGGTCTTTCCCAGCAACTGGAAATTCAGAAATAATCTTCTTGAAATCTTCAATTACTTTACTTATGTAATTGTTATTTCTCTTTCATCGTTTTGCCAACTAATTTACTAAATTGTATAACAATTTCAGGTGACACACAAAGAGGTGTTTATCAAAGAACTGAGGGCATCGCTGAACTTCTTCCAGCTTCGGAAGCCGGTGTTGCGCAACCCGAGCAGAGCGCCATCTCTCGCGTCCTCGAGCAGTGACCACAGACGAGAGAAACAAGCCAAAGCCATCGACAACTTTCTGGATTTAGAAAAAGAAGTTCAATAGCTTTATTCTATTTGTTTGTAGTACTTGATAATGAAGGATTTTTGTAAGCTAACATTTTTTTGTTATGATACTGGAAATAATTAACATCTTCGCCGCGCCGCGAAAAGATTGATAGCAACTGCTGCGAGCAAACTGGCTTCGTGTGAGGATCTTTAGTGGCTTAAATGGAGTCTTCCTTTTACATTTTTCACTAACGTTAAGTTGATGATTACTAATAAACATGATGACAATATATTTTTGATTTCATTATTTATACCCGGTCTTTGATAGGGTATTAGCGACTGTAACTGATACATGTGTATATAATTTTTAGATACATACCATTACGCCTTTTCCTTCTGAGGATAGGCAGAAACTAAAAAGCACCGAGTCGGTATGATCCTTAGCTTCTCGTACATACATGCAATACTGACCTTTTGCTCCATACATTCATGATACATGCACGCACTTGAAAGATATCACCAATAAGGTAGTATACAGTTTCTTCTTTCCCTGTGTATACAAGAAGATACTGGCAGACTGACAATCGACATTTCAACATAGGTGCAGCCCAAGCGGTCCGGTTTAATAATTTTAAATTAAGTAATAAGTTTTTATAATTATATTCGTCCTTACATTAAAAAGGGTTGTCATAGTTGGTATGGAAAAATAAAAAGCAGGATGAAATAGATTCTGTATTAAAAACAGAAATAAAGGCAAAATATTACAAACAATTTGTAACAATAAATTATTTACTCATGATCTAGATAAAACGCCATAGAACTTTATGTTTACTTTCTTTATGTTGTTTGAAGAATTAATGTCACATAAAGGTCACAAGTTGACGGCAGGTTGCTGTTGTTGTTATTGTTCAAAACATTTCACGCAATATATAACTTTGGAAGTATTTCCCTCATTCATTTGGATATAAACAATATTTCATTTAAGTCGACCAGAGAGTAAACACAAAACAGTTGAAAGAAACTCACCTTATTCAATTTTATTGATTCATCAACTTGTGAACGGTCACAGGCGCCCGCATTATATTTTCTACTAGCTGTGCCCGCGACTTCGTTCGCGTGGATGTCGGAACTTAACAATGTATTTTTTAGTGAGACCAAATGCACTTAACCCTATTTTTTTCTAAAATAAAAGAATTTTTCTTAAATAAAAGTAGCCTAAGTTACTCCTTATTACATCAGCTACCTACCAATAAAAGTCCCGTCAAAATCGGTCCAGCCATTTCAGAGATTAGCCTATACAAACAGACAGACAGACAAAAATTGTAAAAAATGTTATTTTAGTGTATGTACCGTATATATATTCATATGCATGTAGTAAAAAACGGTTATTTCAATATTACAAACAGACACTCCAATTTTATTTATATGTATGTATATTCATATGCATGTAGTAAAAAACGGTTATTTCAATATTACAAACAGACACTCCAATTTTATTTATATGTATGTACATATGTATAGATTATGCCTACTTTGCACACTTAAGTGACGAAATACAGGCATTCGTATAGCAGGACATCCGTCACATGTCATAATGAATTTAAGTTGAGCTTGTTTTCCAACAACACACGTATAAACATATAGTTTCAGCAATGTACAAATAATCATAAAGATGTGGTGTTCAAGAAAACGGTACATAAACAGAAAAACTCTCACGGTATAAGTAGAGATGTTTATGTGTTCACTTAAAACGCCTCGTTGGACTTAAGGGTGGCACAGTGGCGAGAACTTGGTGATAAGTCTCATAGCAGACAGTTTTGTCATATTTATTCTTTCCCAGCAACGACCAATAGGCAAATGAGTTAAAAAAATATATATATACATTGGTATATGCAATACCAATACCCCTGCCAATCTCGGATAAAATGGCTGTATTCCTAGGGCGCGTTCATAACGTCTAGCTCTAACACGCTCTAGGAATACAGCAATTACACACTACACAGCCTACAAATGAAACTTGTCCCCCAAAGTAAAAGGTTCGAGTATCAAAACTCTTCCGCTCCCGAAATGAGGGTTGGAAACATTTTAAACATCAAAATCGATGGTAAAACCTCACGTTAGTATCACGTACTGTTGGTTATATACAAATAATCTTCATTATTATACTACTAACGCCATCTATTGATACTTTCTAGTTAACTTGTAATATTGTCTGTGTCTATCTGTCAACGGTGTCGTAATAAAGTCTGTTTTGTTCAAATCACGAATCACGAGTTTTTATTAGACATACATATGTATATTATATATATGGCAACGAGCCGATGACGACTTTAGCGTAAGCGAAATTCTAAGTCTATGATTCTGCCAATGTCGAGTGGGTATCTATAAAATTGTCGTAAAGGGACAATATTCCAGTATCATTTACCACACGTACCGTTAATTGTCAGTATCAAAATCTATACAAACGTCAAAACACTATCAGTATCACAGAGGTAAGAAAAAAATATACACTGTGATTATACCTACTGTAAAAATGCTGACAGCGTCTGGGCAGCTATGTCCACAAGGGGTCCATTAATAATCCATTCTCGTAACAGAACACGGATATAATCCCTGAAGAGGTGTACTATCCGGCAGAGGTGTATTATCGTGCGTCCACAGATCCACAGTTAACCGATAACTATATTAAGCCTCGGTCCGATAGACGGCGGGTTATTCTATTCGTCTCAAATTGGACCACGATACTTGACAAAGCTGATTTGGGTTCAGAAAATCGAAGCAAAAGATGTTATAAGATTACGTTTCATTCTATACCGATGACAAAGGTTCCCTTTACCTTTACCTTTAATGGTTTTTGTAATGGGATTTGAGGTTTAGGTTTTAAGAGAACAGGTACCTATCTAGGTACCTGTTCTCCTAAAACACCTCTAACTAACCGCTGTGGAATACAAACGTACTACGTAAAGCTTACTATGTAAAGCTTGTAATATCTGTACTTATAATAACATTATAACAGGCCGACGTCTGTACATTATAGATATTGGAGAAAAACTAATATATACTTTATTAGAGCAACAGAAGCCAAAACAACAGATTTAAGAATTTTTTAATATCTGTCCGTATGTTTGTACACGCATCACGCAAAAACTACTGCATGGTATTGAATGTAGTCTTCACCGATGTATTGCTAGAGGTCAGATCATAATTTCTTTAGAAAAACGTCTCTGTATACAACTGTAGGTATAATATGAGAGCTGAATAGAAAGATCCTTTGCTACTTTCTAACCCAAGGAAACCGTCAAGTGGTTGTTAAGACTACCGGTTTCTAATTGTTAGTTTTCATACATAATCGTTGTAACGAGTAGTTGAGTTTTCCGTTACTGAATGAATTTGCATTTTCATTTTAATGGTCTAAAAATTAAAATCATAACCGTCGAGGCGGATTATTCTCGCGGGCTTAGAAATAAATCTCCATTAGAGATAGTCTCTCATTCTATAGAAAAAGTGCTTCCGACCATTAGGTCCATGTTATCATACGATATCCACGATTGTTTTTCGACATTTCTCGATTTCAACATGATTTCTCTAATTGCTCGTGAATTATTAAGTCCCCAAGGTAGACGAGAGAATTATAAAATTTTATCGTACATCGGCAATGTGACCTCCACCTGTATTTCGTGACTTTATAATTGTTTTGCTAATTATATTTGTATCTAATGTTGATAGCGTTATCATCACAATAATTAATTATGGATGAACCGACAACCACACCTGCACGCGAAGGAAGTCAACACGACCGAAATAACGACAAACAAAAAGGAACTTGAGCGCATCCTGTGCAATCGTGCGAAATCGTGGGTATATTCCCGCACGAAAGAAATATTTATGTGGATGTTTGTTAAGGTGTGTGCATGTAAAATTTTTCTTTCTAAAGCGCATATACAGGAGAGCCCCAAATGGTTATTTAAAGAAAACCTTTAGATCATTAGCGATAATTATTTCATAAAAGAAATATAAAGTACATTATCAATGTTTCAACCAAATCAGTCAACTACTGATATTTGGAACTGATCTTAACGTATCTGCCTACCTAGGAAAGATTACTTGTGTACCTACACAAGTAATCTTTACTGACGATGATTATTATCATAATCATGATAAAACTGAGGTACCTATACAGTTTTACGTCAAACGACATATAGAGATATTTTTTTAATGTGATTCTATTAGCAAATTATTACTAAATATAGAGCTAAGTGTCATGATTAATTTGGGACAAAAAACAGTAATAGGTACATTGCTTATTCAGTCTTTGTTAATTAATAATAAAACTTCCTTTATTTAACATTTGTCACTTTTTTTCATCTTTCGTAAATTATTCCGTCTTTCTTTCTTATGAGAATCTAAAACCAAGCGTGGTAGTTAATAAACATAACATAGCATTACACCTCTATTCCTCGAAAGGTCGGGCAGATATGTACTATTGTACACCCTCATTTCACCGATGTCTACCATTAAGTCCATCATTAAGTCCCTTTCTATTGCAGGCTATCGGGGCTACCGGGCTACGGGGCACAGGTCCAGATTCCGTATTCTAATTAATTTCACACTCAACTATTTGTCCGTCCGGGAATCGAACCCAGGACCTCAGGCTCAGCAGTCGCGCTTGCGACTACTAGACCAACGAGGCTTAGTTCCCAACTCTTACATAAACAGGTTACTTTTCAATTTTCTCACTGAACTTAGATGAGTTCCGATTTTCTAAAGAAAGTTAACGTTCTTTTGTGTATTCCCAAAGTTAGGGGACAAATATTTTGTAATTTAATCACTTTGTTTGGAAAGGAAATGTAAAGTAAATGTTTGAACCTTCTTTGCAACCTAATGACGTAAAGACGTTGGATCAAAATGAATGATTTATTAATTGCGTCATTGGTCTTATGGTCGCAGGTGCGGTAGTTGATCATAAGATCCTGGGTTCGATATCCAGGTCGAGCAGCGTAAAATTGAAGAAATTCTCAATAGCAGACTGGAGTTTAATGACTCGGTGGTAGTTCCACCCCGACAGCATCGCTGAAATTTGGGTGTATTACAACACTACAGTCACCTCTGGTCTGGCAAACCATTCGGGCAATAATGCAGCCATGAGTTCATTTTATTCATTGTGCCTCCCCCTTTCACCTTTGTGTATAATACAAATACGATTCCGTGCCTATATCAATATCAATCTGAATAAGTTCTCCTCCCACAATGAACGAAAAAAAAACAGCAAGCCTAATTCAATGCGTACAAAATCTAAAGTGGGTGTACTGAATTGCATTCGATCAATAAAACAAATTTGTTTTAAAGTCGTTTTGTGCGTTGATCTGCGACATCCGGTGGGCTGCACGTGCTCTGGCGCAGCTTGTTGCGTCGGCGACGCACGCGACACCCGATCGGAAATGAGGGAACAGTCGGAAGCCCGCACTACCATTACCGTCTACCTACTTCATGACACTTCGAACCCCACGGCAATTGTAATCAAACACTATCCATTGGCGTGCCTGTGTCTGGGAAACGAAACTCTAAGCGCAGAAATAATTCAAGCTACATTTTGCGATTAGATTTCAGCGTGGACTCGGTCTAAGTGCACGTCTCTTGCGCAGCAATCAATTGTAGCGAAAGAACGCCAAATCTGTCCGTAGTTCAGTGGCGCGAGAGCCACACAGTGAGATGGCCGTGTCGTGGTACGCCGTTCTCGCACTCGCCGTCACCGCACTTGGGGCGTCAATCACACGTGAGTTTTTATTTGTTTTCATAAAATACAATTTTTATTATGCTTGAAATTCAGTTATGTTCACGTGTTTGTGTTACAATTGACAAATATAAAACACACTGTATTTCCAAAAATATAGGGCAAAGTTAGCAAATAGGTATTTAAAAATTAATTGATTGCTTACAAAAACAGCAACATACACTTTTTGAATTCCTTTTATAAAATATTTATAGGATAAGAAAAAACTCGTTTCATTCGTATATTGCAAAAAATATAACTGCACAACGTAAAAATAATATTGAAATCCAAATCCAAATCCAATACCAATAGCCGTTAATGCTCGTTACTAAATATTTGGTACAACCGGAATCTGGATATTTAAGACTAAGCATGTTTATAGCCCGTTCTTAGGAACGGCTATGACTTTTCAGAATACGGCAACTAGAGTCCAGACATTTAACTACCTGCAAATGTACATGTGTACACATGTACATATGTGTACATACACGTATGCAAATAAACATATTTCCGAGATTGTGCGTACAACATCAATAATCAAACGCAAAATAAGCATTACCTAATTATATCAACATAATAACATAGTCATATCGCCACAGACAAAAATAATAAAGTCTAGATAACATCAAGAGGTATTATTAAATTATTTCCGAGTTCGTATTTATGTAATAATATAGATTAAATCAACGCTCCATCATTTTATACACTAGCCATCCGGAAGTCTAGACGATCTGTAATACATACTAAGAATATTGTAGAGAACAAGTCATTAATCGTTTTTTTTTACGTCTTTGCTCAAATCTCTACAGACGATTGCTTTATCTGTCTTAATTATCAAATGCCGAACATTGAATTCTTATTAGAATATGCCCATAACATTGACCACGTCTATTGTTAGACGAAGAAAGTAGCGCCAGTAATCTCTACCTTAACTTCTACTCCTCCATTCAACATCATACTAACAAATTCTTCTGCTAATGTCTTTTTTCAGCCTTTACCATTGTCAAAGATATCTTAGAATACACCTAATGGTACGAAACTACTTTTTTCTGGCGATTGAAGATCTGCTTTTTGTCTAACTCTGGCCTCAGATAAGAGAGCAGAATATGTTGCACATATGTAATTATGTATATCTTTTGTTGAAAACAATTGTATCAGATTATTATATTAACCAGTATGCAATTAACTGAGTACATTGTCTTATTTCAGTCGTAAAATAATGATCATGCAACTGACTATATAAATTCAAAATATTGAAACACGTCTCACGTATAAACTGGTTAAAATAATTAATTAATCCGGATCACTTGATTATGAAAAAATATTTGATTTTTTAATTGAGCATATGACGAAATAAAAGTCTCTTCTTCCAAAAAATCAATAATAAATGCGACCAAATTTATAATGATATATCTGTTGTTAGGTACAAATGAGATACTTTCTTCAATTATAATACGATAAGTATCTACGGTAGGTATATTATCGTATATGTACCTAATACTTCTCGTTGATGTCGCCAGAATTTTGATTTGTGCTAAAGCTTCCCCGTCATCCAAATTCATATTCTGATTGCGTAGTAGGTACCCACTGTCGGGTTGAGACGGGTCGAATATATTTATGTACGTACTCAGGTTCTCATACGAAGTAATCCTCCATAAGATTAAACGTAAGTAGGTCGATCCAAATTTTTAATAGATATTTCTGTACTTACATGAAAACTTTTGTCCCTCACTAAAATATTCTTCTATATTGTGGGTGCGTATACAAACATACCTAAATCTCACTATCAATAAATCATACCAATATTTGTTCCTTGCCGATCAAACCCGCCAGTAGCGCAAAACGGCATTTGCTAAGCCACTGCGCCGACCGTGTCGTTAACATTTTGACAGTTATATTTCATTTCATAATATAATAGTTGGTCACGTTGAAACGTTGAAACATACTAAACCACCATATGAATTTACGCATTCAAACGGAAAATACGCAAGATTAACATTAGTCTTTCAAGATAAAGATACTAAAGATTAATAATGGTAGTTTTATTATAATTGTGAAAGACATTACGTCTAGCCTCAAGCTACCCTCAAGCAGTTAAGGTACTTGGGATAGGAAAAAAAGGAAGCGGTATCTTCAATGGAGGGTCCATTTGTAAGGAGGACCAACTTCCGACAATCAAATATACTATAATTTACATTATAACACCTGATTAATGAACTGCTAATAGAGTATACAATAGCCGACAATAATACCTGTCTAGCCGGAGGTTATGATTATGACATAAGAGCAATGCATTGTATTCGAAGGATATCGAAGATCAAGCATGAAGTGAATTGAACCGGAAGGATGACTAGTAGAAACCGGATTAATCATGCATCATTTGCTAATGAACAGCGGTGGCTCGAATCCAGGCGAGCGCGCACCAATGATCAGACTTATTTGCATTTCACTGTCCTAGCGATAAAGAAAACCTATCGTGATACCACCCAGTCACTTAGTCCCATAGACGAGACCCAACCGGTTGCCACCCGCCTGAATTGGTCCTAGTTTGAAGGGCGTCTAGAAGATTCGTTTTCTACACCGTTCATGAACCTGTCCAACGTAAAACTACATCAAATAAAACGTCGATCTCATTGTCTTGGATTCGCGATTTGCTCCCCAGAATGCATTAGGAGGCTCATGATGTCATTCTCAAGTACATTTATCATTATCGGTTGGTCGTCTCCGGATTCACTTAACCAAATGCATTAACTCTTCGACTTCGTAACATTTCGTTGCGACAATTGTGAAGTCACAAAGGCTTAAGTAAAGAATACTATTACATAAGTGGCAACCATATAAGGAGGACCACGCGGCTGATTTACTAAACACATAATTAAATATGCTTCGTTACACATGGCAGTGCAATTATGTCATTATATCATTAGCGTCGCATTACTTAACGATTGCTGGAACTTGGTATACATACTGATCATCATTGTTTTCCGCGAAGAATAGTTACTGTTTAATCTGTCGATATAAGTACCATAAATGAAGTTTCAGGGAATTAATGCAGATTGGCCTAGTGGGCATCGTTACTTACTAGAATTATCTTCTTCTGCCTGATGGCATGAGCTCTCACATGGAAATTGATCAACGTAGTGGAAAGATTAGCCGGTCACCGAGTTTCGTAACTTGCTTATACTCGGGGTGGCCCATCACGTTTAAAATGATACAGCTACATAGTTGTAATACTGCAGCTGCAATCAATCGTGTAGACGCCTAGTGTCTCATCCTATGGATTGGATATGCAATATTCCATTGTAATTCTATCCAATGATTGGAATCCGTTTCCAGTAAATGTCCCGGTAAAGCGGACGCCTGGCGTGTACAGATTCATTGCAGCTACGGCATTTCCTATATTAGACCGACTATAAGTACTTACCTATATCAACAACGAGAAATAAAAGAATAAGAAAGAAGGAAAATTTATCTAAAAATTATGCCTTTCTTACTTTCTTCTAGGATGATTATTATCTTTTTACTTTTCATAGTTCCTACCTACCTGATAATTATATAGATGATCAGTCACAGAGTACCAACTGTCTCTTAATATCTACAAGACTCGTAATCAATTCTTGGTCCTTGCCTGGAATAGTAGGGGTAATCACAGATTTACAGACACTAGTCTCAACTTTACTTATTCTTTCCACTTACAGCGAGATTTTTAAATGATGTCATTTGTATTCCGCACAGCTGCATGCGGAATTTTATGTGCATCTCTATAATTTCCATGTTACGTTTTCAGTGTCACTAGTACCGCCCAAGACGTTGCCGGTTCCCGAAACGGTCGTAAAACCGAGCCACATTATACGGACTCTTAAACGTGTATGTACGTACAGAGTACGGTTCCGATACACTTAATTACACTCGTGCAATTCGTCATTCACTTTCAACTTGCGCTTTGAAGCTTACAGTGCGCTAATGCAACTATAATGGAAAAAGCATCAATATATCATACATGCCATCAAAATAAGAATAGGATTGATTTTCCGCCATGTTTTGACGTCTTAGCTAAGAAAACAGATGAAATCATTTTTAAAACCAATTCTGTAATACTAAATTTGATTTATAACTAAAAAAATGTTACATATGTATGTAAAATAATTTTCCTTGGAAATCCTACTTTTCAAGTGACAGGTCGACATTGACTTTCTTATGTTCTTTGGCCTTAGGTGTACTTCTGTAACGCTCATTTGTTTGAGAACGAAAAAGCAATAGAATATTTTTATACCAAGCTGTGACTTGTGATACATTATGTAATTCACATTTTTTTTAAATAAATATAGTCCAATGGTCCTTTTTATTATCAGAAGTAGAATGCAGGCCGCATGAGATACGCACCCTGATATCAAACGTATCATGAAAATGTTAATCTTTTAATGCGCATGAGTCAAACGGAAACGCAAGTTCAAAGTGGTTGATGAAACTCATAAGTGTAATAATATATCCAATGGACCACACTGGTGACTGGTGGCACGCACATTGTAAATAGCAAATCGCATTATAATCTGTACTAACATCCAAAAACCAATAATTACTAACATATATGTAATTCAACCTCATTTAACGCAATTAAACACAGATCTCTATGATAACCTAAAATTATATTAGATACACGATAAATGTAAATATACAAATATGAACACGATTTTCGCTTTGGATACTGTCGATGTATCAGTGTTGCAATCTAACTCGCATAAAATATGACGCGATTACGTTAGAATTACGTGTTTGATATTAATAATACCTACAACTAACGTAAACAAATGTAGATTGTTTTCTCCATACTAATAAACGAGGAATGAAGTTATGTCATTAATTCAGTATGACTAATAATTAGCCAAGTACATTTTAACGTATAAAGCTTAATGTAACTTTTCGTTACCATACTGCGTTTATGAGTAAGGAGGAAAGCTTCTTTGAGTACAATTTAAAGTTTTGATGTTTCCCAATTCCAGCAACAGAAAATCAGGTATTAGAGAAATCACTATGTGGCAGGGTGTGGGTGACAGTTCACTCTCCTAACATTCAGCTAGCACCGACCACTACTCTTCAGGATGCTGTGGAACTTAACTGGGACTTCAACGGCTGTTCCGCCATACCTGGACAAGTAAGTAGCGCATCGGTTTCTCTCGTAGCTAATAAGAACCAAAGGGTGCACACATTACCCCATAATGTCTAGTCCTACCCCCTGAAAACCTGACACCCATGAATGTGATTTCATAAAAAATGGCATATCACTGGGTCTTTCCCCTAAAGACCACTCCAAACGTTGACTTGCACTGTTCTTACACGTGTCCCATGAAATATTTTAAAAGAATAACCATGGCGTTTCTTGCTAGATCTTCTCGATAGAATTACTAACTGATTTGTAACTGCCATTTTATGTTCTTTATTGCAAATAAAAATGTTTTGTGTTTGAGTATAATTCCCATTTACCTAACCTGTTTTTAACCCCTTACCCTTTTTTCACCCCATTTCAACATTATTACACCGTTCTGTTACACAAAGTATGTGTGAATAAATCTGAAAGCATCGAACTCCATGACCTCACAAGATCAACATCCTTTGTTTCTGGTACTTTATCACACTATAACAAATCCGTCCTGTTGAATTGATACTAATAAAGCCTGTTCAGTCATAACACTCACCCAATACCTAACATTATTCAGGTACTTTAGATTCTTTGTTAAAGTTTAAGGATATTGCTTGGTTATTCTAATATACAGTTCACAAATATACTCATACATTTCACATTCACACACACTCTGGCCATTAACAACTACCTGTAGGCATTAAAAATATTTGATTCATGCGGGATTCGAAACCGCGACACACAGAGCAGCAAGCCAATCGCTTAGCCGCTGCGTCAGACTACTATCACTACTGCAATCAGCTGGTGACTACTCCTCACGTATAGTTAGTTATTCTCGTTAGTGAAGATTCCACGATCTCGTTTCACAACAACTGTTGAAATGCAATAGAACGTTTACCGTTGCAAATTAGTAGAATCGCCCTCTTGTGTGATGCTACACACTTGCTATCGTACTTGTTTTAAGTACTCCAAAAAAAAAAAAGAAACATTGCGTAAAACAGTAACTACGTGACTTTACCATGAATCTATTAACTCACTCTATCGCAGTCCACGTATATGCTTCTCCTAAATGACAAATTGCGCCACTCTGGTACTATTTACTATATCTAGATGTTACATTACATAAAAGTCTTATCCTACATAGTAAATCATTATAATTACATAACAGAGTATGACGGACGTGACACAATGACGATCAATTTTTATTCACGCCAGTGTTCATTGTGTTCACTGCTCCTTGAAATACTACGTTACGAAATAGTGGAAGTGTATTTGCTTACATGTCGCCTACTGGTGAATCAAATATCCATGTATCAAATACGGTTGCGTGTGAGTTTACAGGCAGGAAATTATCGCCCATGCATCACGGGCTCCACATCCTATACCATCTTAGCTATCTCAATATTCAATTCCTGTTTTGTATAATATTTCCTATTGCTGTAACCATGTTGTTACAGTGGCAGACATGAAATTATTGTTCTAAAACAGAAGAAGGGTGTAATTTGCTACATCCTCATTGTCATTGATCGTTATCGTATTTGCTGGGTATGATAATCTCTATAATTGCCAAACTTTCCAATCTGCAGATCGGTTTGTTTGACGAACGACCGCAGTCATGGAAATCCGCTCTGTCATTGTACCCGGTGACGTCGGTGGATGGTCACGTAATCACCAACATATCACTAGGACGGGGGACCCTGCCCGCCGGCTGGGAGGCCGGCCGCGGCTCCAAGGGACCCCAGTGCCTCTGGCCGTGGGTGGCAGCGGGAGACAACAATGAAGTACAAGCCTTTAACTGTTTGAAAATACAGCCCACCTGGATGGAAGATTCTGCGTGAGTATGTTTTAATTAACGTCCTTATTTCTCCCAGAAGATTTATCCAATATGCATGATATGTAGTATAAAGTATCTCAATTGTTGTGGAATCTTCAGGTCCAGGATCAACAATCTTCGCATCGGTGACTTGGCCATCGCCGGCACACATAATGCAGGAGCTTGGCGATTCAACACAGAAATCAGTTCTGTGTCCCGGGACAGCTTTGTACTCTGCCAGGATAGGTCCATCTGGGCTCAGCTCGTTCACGGCATCAGATACTTTGACTTCAGAATAGCGTACTACGGAATCTACGAACAGGAGGAAGACAGGTAGAATTTTGACACTAGTACTATTTTTTAACATAAGTATACCGTGTCTTGTGTACACAATATAGTAGGATGAATAACCTAGATTTTTTTATTTTGTTACATTAAATTTTTACTCTTATCCGATGCAGCTAGATCACTTTTATATGAAGCAACTGCCATCTTATCTCCACAATCAGTAACCGACTTAGATCGGTAGCGGTTGTCCGACTTTCAGGGTTGTGTAAGACTTTTCTAAAGCAGTGTCAACCGGGACTACTGACATATTCTCGTAACCTGGGGGTCTCAGAAAGATGACCCAACACTTGACCCTCTCACGAATAAAGTGTCACAGCATTGACAATAAACATCGTTCACGGCTCTATATACCCATTCGAGCACATAGTTTGTGATTGCCTGGAAGTGATGTAACAGACGTTCATTCAGATATTATGGTCGTAAACCTTTTGTTCCAAATACCAACAGAACACGGAACGGTCAGGCGATCAATGGTCTCGCATGGCTAATTCAATTACAAAATTGTTGCACAAGTATGCTAAAAAATGTCGAAACGAATAATCTCATGACGAAGTGTATTGCCGTTGAGTTAATCATTTTTATTGCTTTAATAATTTAGTTTTGGTGTATTCCAGATATTGGCTGAATCACAACTTAATTCGAGTCCGTCCATTAGTTCCACTGCTCAGAGAAATAAAAGCGTTTCTTGACGCCACTAAAGAGGTAAGTAACGCTTGTCATACGTCTGATAGATCTGCCCATTATGCGGTCTGCAATTACCGTATTTTATCGCTGGTAAAAATTGTATAGGTACTCAATCAAACAAGCCAAGTGACGTGAATTTCACACAAAATAAAAATTAAGCCATGTCTTAATCTCCGGCCGATACCAAAACTTTTTCTTCTTATTTAAGAGCCTAGCTCTTGCCGGTGTAGCTGATGAAGTTCTTTCCATTTTTCTCTCCAATGCAGTCTCCTTTACTTCTTTATACAACATGACGGCAACATTTTCCTTTATTTGAGTTATGTAACTTATCCTTGGTCTTCCTTTCCCTGTCATTGCTTCTATCTATACAGACAGAAGAACATAATTGGCTAACCATAAAGACTATCTACTCAAGCAAAGCAGACGTTTTATGACTAACAATAAAATAATTTACAGGTAGTATTCCTGGATGCTCATCACTTCCCCGTGGGTTTCTACGACCCGGACGGGGCGCCGATTCGGAGCGTACATAAAGGTCTTCTAGAGATAGTGCAGAGAGAGCTGGGGCCTCATCTCGCCCCAGCTAGGGACTTCGGCACAGGAGTCGGCACTAAAGGCCCCACTCTGCAGACGTTAATCAACGCTGACAAGCGTCTTATGTTTAGTTATGTTGATAATGCTATAGTTTTTGGTGAGTACGTCTCAATTAGATACAAGTAGTGTCGAAATATGACTTGAAACCTAGTTTCACGATAATATTGTTGATAGTTGAGAAATTGCACTGGTATGTTGTCACGAAATAGTTTAAATATGTAAGTCGATATAAACGCTCATTGTGTCATGTATGTATAGATTTATTTTTATATTATGTATATTTCTAAAATACAATAATGATTGAGATCACCTCTTAAGATTTCGTCATGTTATCATTTCCATAAAGTCGATATGAATAAAAGGTTCAGTAATTATTTATTGTTTGATATCGGATTTGTAATTAAGCATATTTATAGATAACTAACTATGTTATCAGACATATAATTCTGTTATTCTTCGTTTTTATAATATCAATCTATTATGATTAAGACGTGTTATTCACTTAATATTATCTTGTGTTCGCAGAAAACTCGTGGCTGTGGCCTATACTACCTCACTTATGGGCGAACACGAACAGCCCAACAGAGCTAATCCAGTACTTAGACGCGGCGATCCAAATGTCGCCGCAGCCGACAGCGCGATCACCGCTGTTCTCTGCCATGGCTCAAACCACGCCTACCGTTCTCGACATCCTCTTCCTGCGCGGATCCTTGCGAGAAAACGCCGACGCCGTCAACCGCAACGTGACAGCGCGCCTCGTTTCACGCTGGCGGAACCAAGCTAACATAATCTCCACCGACTTCTTCTTAGGAAGCGATGTCATCGACATATCCATAATGATCAACATGGAACGCGGATCACGTTTATGACGTCGTCACCACAGCCGCTTTCGAAGCGGGGGACTCCATGTGAATCCAGCGCGACGCGGCCGCTTTGTCGCCGCGGTCCGCCGCTCACCGTGGCTCCCGCGCAGACGCAACCGCTCCGAACCGCCGCGTCGGCTATACTTACACGACCAATTGATCTAGTTACCTGCTGATCGCGAATATCCGCCTCATCACTGCCATACGTTATAAAGCATCCAGCGGACATGTAGTGAGATATTTTTAGATATTTTGTTTGTAGATAGATCCAAACTAGTCTGCTGGTCCTTGAAAAGGATCAGTATTAATTATATGTACATAAAATACAGGTGTGCCAAAGATGTCATGACTTTTCATTCTTATTTTCTAAGAAATGGAGAAATCAATACGAAAACAAACTATTTAAAGAGTTCCAGCCCTTTACTTATAAACAATGAGTTCGATGAACAATAAATAAATCTAACATCTATACGTAATATTACTTGTACTTGCGCAAGAAAAACGAGGTAGATTCACTGTGCCAAAAAGCACAAAAGAAGTCCATAAAAATAAACGTAGTGTCACATATGAGGCGCCAAGAGTGGCAGTAGCTCGGCACGACTCATGCGGGACAGAGCTCGTGCGTCAAGTCCCATCGCAGCAGCCGCGCCGCGTACGTCCAACCCGAAGCTCTGCAGCAACGATGCTAGGGCCACTTCTTCACCAGTACGTGGATCGCGCAGTCGAGGACAAGACCCATTACACTGCGGCCACGTGCACCTCTCCACCAGCCTTCGAGGTGCACACCCACCGCGCACTGTCCGTTTGCCACCTCCCAGCCTCTGCTCCCAACAAGCTATGGCACGCGGTAACGTTATACCCGAGACGTTGATAGCTTGCCATTCGGGCCGTGCGAGTGCTCCGTGTGCCAGACAAGCAGGTGCAAAGGCCGCACGGACCGGAGCCAAGCTCGCTAGCAACGCTGCACCCGTCTTATGCACTGCGTCCCACTGCGACCGAGTCCGAGGAGCACGCACGCCCTCTGCAGCTAACTGCGCTGAATCAAATAAATACTGAAAGATGAATAGCGGAGTGCGAATATGTGGGTAGAGTCGGTAGCCGAAGTAGCAGAGCCATGGTTCAGCAGCGTGGTCGCGGACGCACGATGTTGGAGGTCTTCCACGCCACAAAGTGTGACCAAGTCGAGCCACTGTTGCGGCTGGAGCGCGTCTTGACCGCGCAGGACGGTCGAGGAACCAGCCGGAATCAGCGATGGCTGCGACGCGGACTCCTTGCGAGCGCAACGCACGTCTTGAGGCATCCGCGTGTAGCATTACACCTGCGCCACCGGCACTCGAACCAACCAGAAGCATTCGCCCCGTGAGTCCATAGTGGAGCAGATCTGAGAGGACGGCTCGAACGATAAGTCGACCGGCGAAAACAAATCCCGTACCGGGATGTCGAGAGTTTCTGGTGCCGGCCCACATGTCACTCGAACAGTAAGGGAGGAGCACATGGTTGGAGTCGTGCCACAGAGGATTGGCGGCAGGGTCAGCGGAGAGCAGGGCAGGAGCACGGCGAGCCTTCGGCCAGCGCGTGGAGGACATGAGCGCAGGCCGGCGCCGCCAGCGCGCTTTGCATGACGCCTCGTCCCAGCAATATCCACCGCCCTCGAGGTACACCACCCAGTGGTCACTATTTGCACCGCGCCGGAAATAGTACCTGAAATTGTAAACATACCGTAAAATATAGTGTTTATAATTTTACAAGAATTTCAACAAAAATTATATACACATGGAATCCAAACTAGGACCAAAATATCTTATATAATGGCATGACATTGTGTCCATTACTTTAACAGTAGGTAACATTAGTAGGTTGTACGAGTAATAGGGCCTTCCTTATGCCTGCGTCCCAGCGTTTTTATTTTTACCGTTTTTTTTTTTACATAATTATCAATTACGCAAATGGCATGATAGTAATTTATGACGTTACAAAATATTTATTGTCTCGAATTCAGACTCCTACAATCGACGGAAAACCATCACGACGGAACACAAAACGGAAAAACAACACCGCCATGCACGACGTCATCAGAATTGTCCACCCTGATGACGTCGAGATGACTGTTGTATCTATATTACCGATAGGTGGCTAAACACAGTTCAAAATTCCAACAATAAGAAACAATACAATTAACCAAGCGTTGCCTCAGTCTACCGAAGCTGTAGACCGATACAACGCACAGTACAAGTGCTGTTGCCCAACATCGGCGTCTATTTTCAGGCCTACGTCTAGCAGTAAATTAAAAAGATGACTAGTCAATCTTTACCCGGCTGGGGATCCATCGTTGCATGTGAGCGAAGTATTAGCGAGCCACACGAGGCGCAGGCTGTCTGGCGGCGGCGTGCTCTCGCAGGCCCCACAAAACACCACCTACACAACCAAGTTATTAATCATCATAAAAACATTTAATGTCCTGCTTTACTTTTCTAGTGTTCGCAAGCGCAGCTGCGAAACATGAGATGACAGTGAGTGAAACAGAATTTCCTAGTTCGTAGTACCGACCAATAGTACGAGTAGAGAGAGAGCTTACTTAAAGCATACCTTGGAAAATCTGCAATATGTATGTTAAACATGTATATTAACGAAATAAATCCTTAACCAGACGTAATATTCCCATCCTGTTACACAAATCAAAAGATATTTTGAGAGAGACATAATAATCAACAATAACCAATTGATCATCGCGAGCTAAGCTAATTTCTTAACGTCTTTTCATTATTCTATTCACATCGTGATTTACAAAGGTAAACTATCAAATAACTTACTGAACTATGTGCACTAGCTAATCCGACAACCCGATAACTCACTTAGCCTGGCTAAGCTAAGTGAACACCTACGTCCTTCAGCCTCTCTTCTATCCTGCGGGTGTCAAGCTGACAATTGTTGTCAATTGCATTGATTTTTCGATCCAGATCTTGATACTTGTGCCTGCATAGCTTAGATTAGCTGGCGTAACTGGCAGCTCAGTAAACTGCGTTAACTAAATTCTTAACGATGTGGTCTACGCTATAAGTAGTATAGTTGGCACCGGCTATGATATTATACCCCGGGATATATCGGATTATTTCCTTTAGAATTAACATAGCTTTTCCATTCCCGTCGAATAGCTCTGTGGCAATCACCTTACTGTTGTTCAATGTGTTTCTGTTTCAAATTATACGACAGTCTCTATGTGCTTGAAAAACTTAGTACATAGGAAAATAATAATATTTGTCGTTTGTGTGCAAGCCTGCCAATATGTCATAGTGTTTGATTTGATTAATTAAATAAAAGACTGCAATTAATTGGTAATGATTTCAATAAAAAGTAGGTATCGAACGATGAAATTTTTTCCTCGTAAACTAATCCGCATATCCCATTGGTAATTAGCAGAGATTCCTTCATATACTTATAGTTACTACCGTTGGTAATTGACACTGTCGTTTAAGGAAGACAGGTTTGATATACATAAAATAAGTGTATTAAAATACCCCAGTAAATATTAAACACTGAGGTATTTACGGTTACTACCATACTACACCCCTACGTATGTAAACATTAAAATTGTAAAGGTCATAAGTAGTCCAAAAGTAGTTATAGTAATCCTTAAATTTACTCCTTCAATCCAAAAATATATAACCTTAATATACACCAAAAGAAACATCCACTTCTATATTATTAATTCCTAGTTAAGAAAGAACCAGAAACATGTGAACTTGAGCCTCAATTACCAAGCTTCACTATTTACTATCACTGTTATCTGAAACCGGCGTGATAAACACATGTCACCAAATAATAAAATCAATGCGTACACAGAGTGTCCAAACAATCCAATGGTTGTAGCGGCAGAGCCAGCCGCAGTGGCGCGTCATCACTCCCGGGCGTGGACAGCGGACGAGCGCGGGCGCAGACAGCGGGCCGGAGCACACCCCATACTGGCGGGCGCAGGCGCACCACTGCGCGAGCCCCGGCACCACGCGCGCGCCGCACGGTAGCGCTCCCGCTGTTTACAAAATAAAGCCTCTATTTAGAGCGAGGGCGAAGGGCCGAGCGCTCGCCGCCGCGCGCCGCCGCGCGCCGCCCGACCGAGTAGGCGAGCGGGCGGCTCGTTTGTGTGGCAGGGGCGGCGGGACCGGCTCCGGCGGCAAGATCAAACGCGCCGCAGATCAAAGGAGCCGCCGCGCGATCGGCATCCGTCATTATTATTATGCAAGCATTACGAGGCGCGCGTGACTCAGGCGAGAGGGCCACGCGAGCGGCGCGGGCGCCGCAGCGCTCCCCGCAGGCCCTGCGCACCCTCCACCTGTCAACGGCATCGACACCCAACAAAACGACCGCCCTCCGGCCTGCGCCCGCGCTGCGTGCACACCGCCTCCTTCTCTGATTAACCGACAGATGTTCTTTTGCGGTATCAATTCCCACATCATTTCATTTTACAAGTTTTGCGAATAATCTAAAATCAGAATAGACTCACAAGTAACATAGAACGCCACTAATAAATATTTACCCCAGAATTGAATGCAAGAACGATAAAGAATACATATAACTCATAAAAATCAAGCAGTCAAACACGAAAAGTCCATAACGAACTAACCTAAACTAAATAAAGCTAAATACTTCATTAAAAATAGGAAACTCAAAGTAGAAAATTAGTACAGAACAAAGCAAAACTATAATTGTCTTTATTAGGAATAGGTACTATCAACAAACTGTACCCGCCAGCACAAATCTCCTACCATTTTTGGGCAACGAGAACAAAGCGAGAACAAACTGGATTGAAAATGGATGAACACTAAGTAGATCTTAACGTGAAAAATCCAAATCAATATACAAATCCGAAAGTAGTGCAATAACATGTTTTGATTATGGTTTTATTTTATAAGTCAAAATACTCGTATAGGTACCTCGTAAGTAAGTAGCTAGAACCAGGCACGAAAGGAAAATATTTTCAACCGACTTCAAAAAAAGGAGGAGGTTCTCAATTCGGCTGTATTTTTTTTTTTTTTTTTTATGTTTGTTACTCGATTTCTCGAAGACGCCTGGACCGATTTCAAAAATTCTTTTTTTATTTGAAAGGGTATGCTTGTCATTTGGTCCCATTGTCATCAGGTCAGGACCTGATGGTGGAAACCCTGAGAAATCGAGGGCATCTCTTGAAAATTGTAGGCGAGCATGGGGTAAAAACTTGATATTTATGTGTATATCTGATGAGACTACAGTACTATGGAGGTTTAGGGCAGATCTGATGATGGAGACGACAGAGGATCGAGGGAACTCGTCAACGGTACATCTTAACTACCTCGTGTTTGGGCTTATTTTATTCGTGTTGACAAGATCTTTACACCGAGATGGGTAATGACTGTCACTGCAAGGTCCGTGATGCAGGTGCAGTACAGTTTAGGGAACTCCTTAATGGTTGATAGCAGCTACATAGTGTTTGGGCTTCTTTTATTCGTATGGATGCGCACTTTAAGCCGAGATGGGTAATATTGCAGATTCGATAGTGAAGACAAAAAACAGTTTAAGGATATCCTAAATGGAGATGTTTTCCGACGTTCAAGTATTGGAAGGAAGATTTCTTAACCTCGTTATTTCTGCCAACGCCCTAGCGTCGTGTGGTCGATTAAGTAAAAAGTTTTTCAAGAGAATCGTCTTTACTAGGTCTACCCATCACTCAAAATTGTAAAATAATTAAATTTTTTAACAAAAAATAAAAACCGACTCCAAAAAAACTCAAAAACGAAACTAATAACTAAAAAGCAAAAAATAAATCTTTTATTATACAATATAGTAGTTTAAGAATATTGAAGTCGGTGCCAAGTAAAACATGCAATGATAAACCGACACGATTGACGAAGTGCATTTGTCGTGTCCGACGCATGATTCGCTCCGCACTCGACAATTTCTACGTGAACTCGTTGTTTCAATGTCGCTATTATAGCAACAAGGTATATTACTTTTATGTTTTACTTGGCACCGATTTCAATATTCTTCAACTACTATATTGTATAATAAAAGATTTATTTTTTGCTTTTTAGTTATTAGTTTCGTTTTTGAGTTTTTTTGGAGTCGGTTTTTATTTTTTGTTAAAAAATTTATAAATATTTAAGATGGTACAAAAAGTTAAGTATCAAATTGTGTTAGTTGAGAATAACAACTTAGTACAGATTAAAAAAAAAAAACAACTTCTCTGAAACAGGAGACGAAACAAAAAAAACTAATTAAGAAGAAAAGTAAGTAAATCGTAAAAGATAACTGTTATAATACATGAATATCATATGTATAAGTATTGACCTTTTGGAACTAATTAGAATTATTTGTATCAATATCAATTAAATCTGTATCATTAAAACCTCTTTTTTTAAAAACAAATACCACCTACCTATTTCTTGTTGTTTTCTTCTATTCGCTTTTATTCATTCACTACGTAATGGTGTAACGACGGCAAGGTTTTGGAATAATTTTCAGTACTAATTGCACCATTTGAACTTTTGGTTTTAATGAGTTGACAGAATTCCTTTGATTACTTTAAAGTATTATTAATATTACTACTATGGTATTCTGTAGAGTGACAATGATTTCAACGATCCTCGATTTTACGATTGAGCTTTAACAAGGAGTCATGAAATAATTTCTTTTAACGTAAATGAACCGAATTTTCAAGCCAATAAAGATTTTATCGTATGATTTGACATGTGTATAGCCCGCAGGTGTTATTTCAAAACAAATTGTCCGAAGTGTATAAAACTGGACGTAGACACCGAGTTAAGTAGAATATAATTGGCGGGCGGCATGGCAGACGTTCAAAGCGTGTACCTGCCTGTAAAAATGCCATCATAAAGCCAAGCCGCCACAATGAGCCATTTGACAGTTGGTACCCACCTTTATGATGCCGACTCTGATATACGAGCCGAACCCATTTAAGCTTATTTTATCGACTCCCGATACAACAATCTAGCTATCCCGGATAGTAAATCAGAATTACCCGCGACTACCGCTCACAAACAGGGCGGAAAGAATAAACCATTTAGTTAGACCATTCAAAATCTTTATAGCTTATTATTCAATCCCATTAAAGACTTAGTGGGACGGCCTCTTTAAAAGAGCTTTTAATATAAAAGACCATTATACAGCCCATTTTCCATAACAATGAACATAATATTTTTTCGTTCCGCGTTCTCTTTATATTGCTTATTATATACGTATAGATTATTAAATCATTATGAGCAATAAAAATCTTTAAAAAAGAAGACAAAGAAAGACACCACCTCAGGAGTGTTTTTATAAAAATAATTGTTTATTTACAATGTCTGCATCTTACACAGAAAATATTCATCATTTCATATCTCGAGTAGTAACTGGTTTCGGAAGAGTTGTTAAATATTAAGCCCTTTGTGAGAATTGTTACCCATGTTTCAATCCTGACACACTCATTATAACATGTTATTATGGACAGAATACTAGATCAATAGAAATTCCGTATCAACCCTGTTCATTCCACCCAATTAGATGTATGCTGGCTGACTAAAGGTCACATCCAAATTCATATAAAAAAATCTATGAAAATAATGTGCGCTCGTTTATTACATATAAGAAGTGCACTCAAATGTGCGCGCATAGCATTTTCAAGCATTTTTAGCGTAACAGACCCTCTGATTGAGTACATTTATTTAATGTACGACGTACCTCACCCTGCACAGATTGGCTGATAGTTTTTAAACCGTCTAAGCGCAAGACTGTTTTACGAAATCCTTCTTTGAGGTTGTTTGCGTGTTTTGACCAAATCGCCAATGAATTAACTTATTTATAGAACTATAAAAATAGAGAGCTCTACGTTATAATTTTGATCTCCCTGAAGTAACAACATGACGATAGTAGTCCCTCACGTTAATTTGTTCTTGAGAATGGAAAATGCAAATCTGATAACGATGCCATTATAAAGTTATTCAACGCCGGTCAAAAGCACTTTCAGTAACAAGGGCACAACTATTATTGCCAAATCGTGAAAGAAAAAGAGAAAATGAAATTAAAAAACATATCTTTAATATAGTGATTTCTGAGCGATAATAAAAGTATTATAATAGCACTATCTTCTCTGGCATCACGGTTAGTCTGTCTGTCCATTTTAATTAAAGACAAAGAGGTCTTTAATTCTGTAAAAGGCCATTGGTTACCTAGTTAATTCTATAATATCGGAACATTAAAAAATTTCCTCGAAACCCCACTAATTAATTAGACAAGAGTTTTGTGTTTTTTTTTTTTACCCATCCAGTTCTCTTCCACTCATTCTGACATAGATTTTAACTACACTCAGAATAAACGGGTTAACATAGACCTCATAGTATCTTAGTTACTCACACGACCCACCGGCAGGTATGCAATAGCCTATTCTTAATCGGGGACAACTCGATCACTCAAAAACGGATACGAGTTTCAAAATATTAACCGCAAAGATAATGTACTTTGTTAGGTACTCAATCTTGCCCCACCGTTGCGGACAACGATAAAACTTTGTTACGTGAAAGCCACGAGCTAACTACTTTGTATTCCGACTAACTACTCGTAGAATAGTAGATAGGAACTTCATTTCCCGCTGAACTGGAAATATAGAAGAATAACAGAATATCGCAGCTGGTATATGCTAGTAATGTAAGAATCGAAGAGGTGAATTATGTGTGACTGTATAGGTATACTAGATATATACTTATACGGTACAGTATACTTACAGGGGATGCCATAGGCAAAAGGCCAGACACATTTAACTATTATACTATTATTTGAAGTTTGTTTTGGCATAATGTTGAGCTCTCGCGAGCGTTAAATTGCGGCACATTAATTTTATAATACAACAACATCAGTCACTTTTAGCTCGTTTTATGTTCAGATATAAACTCTTAGAAGTTCGTGATTCAAGTTATAAATAACAAAGTTTAGTACATCTAACTCCGACAGCAGATAAATACACCAACTACTGTATTATAACTAGACATTATAGGTACAATCGGCACAAATGGAATCGACTAATAAACCGCTCGTCACCTCGCAGAGAAATAATGGTTGAACTTTTTACAGTTGCCACCAGTCGCTACCGGGGTTGGCACTGATGGAAGCAAAAAAAATGAAGCAACTACTCATTCTCGGTGATGTCAAAGATCGGTACACTTCCCGACAGAATCGCGTCGACGATAATATTTACACGTAATTCTTTTACCGCTTGGGTTTGATCCCTGGGTCGAAATAAAACCGTGCTCAGTAAATGGTAAAAGGCTTGCCGCCTATCACATTGGGATAATCGTCGTCGGTAACCACAAAATAAATTACCTCAGCTATATCGTAGGTGAACTGTCAGCGGTCAGAGGTTACATCACAGTCTACACCTTTAGGAATTACTATGTGGAATGCCCAATCTTGGCCTTAAATTTATGATCAATTTTAATATCTAACATTTCTTTTAACGTTTTCGGGTAAGATTTGTTTTTAATAATTCTTAAAGTAAGAAGGTACGTAAAACTGTCACAATAAAGTTATAAATAACTCTAATACATAAAATATGCCTAAGTATTCGGTTGGAATTTGTTTTAATATAAAATAATATTTATCGTGTATCATATTCATAAATTATACAGCAAGTTGCTTGAAACTAAACCGCTTTTGGCTTTAATCCTATTAAATTTCTAGTGCGACAACACGTTTAGAAGCTGCAACATGTTTAGTTTAGATATGCTTGAATCTACTCGAAACAAGCTTATCTAAAAACCGATATAGACAATAATAAACGTACACGTACTTAATCTGAAATTGATAAATATTTAAGAAGGTGCACCCATTGAATTGTGACCCGGGTACGTCCTAAAACTGCGGCCAGACACCGGAGCATGGGCAGCAGCGTCCTCTCACTAATCGGTAAGCCACTGCGATCCCCAATCCGCCTGCCAAGCGTGGGGATTATGGCAAATCCCTCCCTTGGAGTAGGCCTTCGTTCAGCAGTGGACGTCTTCTGGCTGATGATGATGACCCATTGAAATCTGTCTGACCAAAATAACAGTAGGTATATGCAAAATATTATATAAGTCTTAATTATTCAAAACAAAAATATAATTTTAGCAATAAGGAAAATAATCTGCAACCCATAAGCGGGTGGTTTAGCTGTTTTCCTCTTTGCACGATTTGGCTGAAGATGATCAATACAGACAACCTCAACCTTGCAAATTCAATGTTGTAGGAATGGTGCAGTTTCTTGTGACATCGGCGAACTGTCGGAGGATTGACAGAGGTTTCCTATGAAGACCTATGAAGTTACCTTAACGCATCACAATATTCGTATTATGTATACTTTAATCTATTCTTATGTGGAAATAATAAGTTTTTTTTAATATGTTGTTCCATTTAATCGCAGTTTGATAGTAATTTTTTTTTTATTTTAGCATTCAAATTTGATTTCAACGCCTATTTTTTTAAATCGTACATACATATGAACAAGGGAGTATCTACTATGAGCAAGTTATCGACATCAACGATTTTATGAGGCGCTTCGAGCCAAATATAAACAATAGCAACACTTTTGTTTACGATATTACACACATGAATAAGCATTGTAAACCAAGTACGAATGGGCGAGTAGAGCAGTAGCAAGCGCGCGACTCCCCGCGGCCCACAGCCTCCGAATCACAATAAATCTGAACCGATAAGTAGTCGAGCGGATTGTCGGCGCGGCGCGATCAAAGCGAGGGGAGGAACATGAAAGGCGCCGCCGCCGTCCGCCGAGATGTTTCATTCGGAGCCGCGTTTCCACCACCGCCCGTCACGTCCGACCGGCCCTTTGTTGTGTGACATTTTAATTAATTTGATTTTAATGTTGAATGACACATTTAAGATTTAAATGACGAAGGCAAAATATCCTTGCAGTCTTACAGGAATGGACTGGCATACGTTATAAATACGTAGATACAAACCCTAAGTAACCGATGTCTTCCAGATTGACAAGCATAAAATGACTACTTAGGTACTCATCTACCTATACAGCCATACCTCCTCGTTTAACAACGCCGACGGAATGTTGATTTTGATAGGTACATACATAATATACCAAGTAGGTATGTATTTAATATAAGTTCAGCCGAGAAATGAAAAGGTCAGACAGTAATCGCTCTCCGCAGTGACAGTCACATGTTTAGTCTAAAAGCCGACATCAACGTACCTACACTGATAAAAATTGAGCGAGGAAAAGTAAGACAAATAAAAAGTTAACAAGACAAAAAAAACGTGTCGTACATTCCCGTGGACTCCGGTGAAATAGTACACAGAGATTGTAGCAGTTATTACTTTATATGCATGAAGCAATAACACCGTACCTTTGAGCTGGCGCAGCGTCTACTGGCGTCTTGTGTAATTAATTTGCCATAAACAACTCACATTAGCTATACATTCCTCCTTTGCTTTATCATGCAGGTACTTACGACTTTAATGCTCCGTTCACATTAACAACACTTTTTATTTTTTGTGGATTTTTTTTTTACTTTACTTCTACTGGAACGAGCGGAACCAATTACACCAATTTGAAGAATATTGCCGGCCAATTACCGTTTTCAACATTTTCTACTTTAAATAAATGTGTTTGACGCTTCTGTTTACTGAAATTAATTGAGATTAAAGTTAGAGGTAAGGTGCGTTGGGGCAAGATCTTACCCCATTGCCGATCTTACCCCAACGCACCCTAATAAAAAAAAAACAAAGTAGGCTAATTTAAAATAATAAATTTATTTGCAAATAAATACAAAGACATTTAGGAATAGTTTTTATCTCATGCTTGAAACATACCTCAACAATAATAAAAATAAAAATGTAAACAAGTTAAAACGAAATGGGTTGTAACTGCATTACTTACATATCCACCTGATGAAATAAAGATACAACCTAAGATAAATATATATACTCAATACAAAATAAGGCACTTATCTTTATCACAGAATACACCGACTACAAAAATTTTGTAGTTCATACTATCCTCGAATACAATTTATTTAACAGTATAAAAGTACCTTTACAAATTTAATTAGAGCTGTACTTATAAATAAGGAAAAACTGTTTACCTCATAACAGTATTAATCTAACTGTGACATGTTGCTACATTTGTAACAAAATTAAAGTATTCCTCAAATAGTGTTTATTCTGTACAATCAAATAACCCAAACAGGTAATCGGGTATCGTTAACACAATAATCCAGATTTTTCTCATATAACGCAAAAAATATCCCACTGTTGGGCAGGGGACTTTTGCTTAACAGTGGGATGCGACAGGCTAACAGAAACAGGAAAAAAATATCAATAACTTTAGGACTTTACGTTTTAATTCAATTTATTATTCATTATCTGGGTACATACAAAATCATTTTACCTAGAGTCTGTAGAGACAATAAATTACCTATTTTATTTATGATTATAAAAAGTGCTATTAAACATTTTGATGACATGAGATCTATAAAAGGTAAGATAATGCTTACCACCCTAAAATGTATGATATTAATTTATTGTCCCTACGTGATCAAAACCTTTGAGATTCAAACGGCGTGACTCACGTTTTAACTTTAAGGGCAAGACACACATGTATGCTCTTATGTCACGATTTAGTATACAACAAGACACCGATTGTACTTTAAACTTATTATCGTACCTGTTATACCTACCACATTTTATATGAACTGTAGACCAGGCATTTTTTATTAAAATACCTAGCACAGGATACCCGAAATATGCATTCAGTTTTAATTACATTGCTTTTACCTATTATAATGTACAAAGACCCACACGTGAACTGCTAATTTAAAATTAACTCATCCATGTGATTCGAGTGCCAACTTCATTTAAATGTTATTTTCTATGAGAAGCGACTTACAATTTTCTTGAATATTACCACAATTTTCGTTTTTACAACATAATGTAGGTACAAAACTGCATACACACTATAAAAATATTTTTTTATTCTTATATTATTATTATCAACTGTATAAAGATTGTCTATTATAAATTAAAAAAAAAAAACTTCAAAATCATGTTACAGTAATATTTAAAAAAATAAAGATACTTTTTTATCAAACTTTAATAAACAATCTCTATCTATCCTCGTACATAATGTTTCCTGTTAGTCGTATAACATTCCATTAGCTGATTAATAACTTATTTAGATAACTTATGACTCCACTCGTGAGCATTAGCCTAGCCTTTTCCCAACTAGTCAGATACTAATAATTAATATTAGTATTTTATATGCTGCGGCTGACATCATTCTGACAATCTGACCTCATAGTTCTATACATTTAAATAAATACAATAATTTATATGTCACAGGAACAATTATGAACAAAATATATTATTGCTAAAATATTTAGTATACATATCTAACATTATTCACATACTACAATCATATAATGGCAGGTTTAACTATACTCGTTCACCACAAAAATAAGAGTATTTATAACAGTTTTCGAAATACCAGTGGAAACAACACAACATTTTCTTTCTAGGCTTTATCTATATAAAACCAGAAATATATCAGACTAATTTTGATTTTAAATATAACTTAAGTATAAATAATGCTCGGAGTTATAGCCTGTTCACACGGGCGTTAGGTACATAGTCTTAAGGCGTTAACACACAACACTGGGACATGATTCGGTGTTTACGCCCGTATGTATAGGCCTTTAGCATCGGAGCTTCATTACCACAGCCTAGAGCTTCTATTATGCGTTATAAAAGCAAGCATTTATGTACAGTCTAGGATAGTATACCGGAGATATATATAGCAGGTCATATGTATTCTTTGATATTTTATTCGACTCGATTCTAACAGAGAAAAAGCAACGCCTCTCCTCTTATGGATGCCGGTTACTAGGACTAAGGCTAAGACGTCTTTAATCGCATAATCCAACACATTATGATTTTTTTTTCTAATTTCGACTTAGATTTTATGGTCATCGTTTGCCTGAGTGTTCGAAGAAAAACTTATAACAACTAATTTTTCCCACGAGTTCCTTCATGTGTAATTCCAAACGCCCATACTTTGTTGATGACCTACTTAGAATATGTGCCAAGTTCTGCATAATAGTCTCTGTATACAGTATGTGGTTAATACATTCAATAATTTACATAGTGTACTAACGTGATTTGACTCGTAATCTAAAATGACGCACAGAATGGACGAGCTCAAATCAGAACCAGGAAACAAGGTACACATATGATATAAAAACAATTATTTATCCGAACCTACCCTGCTATGTACATGTCTGATCTATATATCCTCTATTAATCCTAAGTATTAGGAAGTTAGATTCTCAACCAAGTGAGAAGAACTGTTTGGTACTAGGGAACTTAGCTCTTTGTTTCTTGATGAAGTCTCGAGCTTGTCTGTCGCCTTGCCGCGTTTCTAGCGCTTTGATGGCCTCGCCGTCTGTAAATAACAGTTATTATTACATATAATAACATTACGCTTATGATCCCCTGAAGGTTTGGGCAGAGGTGTAATGGCGCCAATATTAAGTTCCATGTAATAAGGGGCTGGACTAAAGCTCTAAAGCTATCTATCTAATTCTAATTAAGCCTAATTTTTTCTTCCGCAATGATCCATCAGCTTGTAATGATAGAAATTTAATGACTGTCAATCACACATATGTCGTGTCATGTTGATAGTTTCTGTAATAGTGCCAATGTAATCGAACGGTGCCAAAAACTCGCCGAAAGAACATAGGGGATTCTTATTTTTCGAGGGAGCCGGACTTTTGTTGCATGACATAACTAATATGTCCGAACAGGCCTTTATAACAGAATATTCATTTTCTTGAAGAAAACAAGACAATGTACTCCAAATATACTTCAACAGATAACAAAATATTGCGATCACCAATCCTTCAAATGTAAAGATCGTTTCATCGTGATGACCAAATTATGAGTATTGCAATACAACAAAACATCGATACTGGCGTGTAACAATATATCGCATTTGCACGGAATTACATTTCATTTAAGTTAGGTGCAAAAATAGTGCGAACGGGTAACACGCGTTCCGGTAGTAAACAGTAGTAGCATTGTCTATTGACATATTTAACTTATTATGATTACATCGACATAATATTGTTTCGATTCCTTTGTGTTCTACCATCTCAATTTGAGACAGACCTCAACTAAAGAAAAGCTACTGACCTATACTAGTTGGTCTTGAGAGTGGTAACAGTTGTTGTGGCAGGCTGCTGATAGGCGCCGGAGTGTCGGGCACTTCGCTGAAGTGCAAGTACGCCTCGCCCACGAACGTGTTGCTCATGCTGAACAGGTCCTTGTCCTTTATTACTAGGTGGATCAACCCTTCGGGGATACGGCGTTGTTCTGGCGTCAGTGGGCTGTAACAAATTTTAATATATTATAACATTTTCGACTTGTGTTTTGTTTTTTGTAAACATTGTCCCAGACTAGGATTTCTCCTGTATCGTGTGGTTACAGTTTACAAACATTCATGTCACATACACACATAGCCAAGACGACAAAATTATGTCACGGCGCTCCCGTTAGCCTGGTTGATGTCAGTAATTCAGTTAATATACTTTTTATTTAGTTATAAAAGGTGCCATATCGTTTACATTTTCGTGCTAATTAAATTACACTTCAATCGAAACTAAGCTTACAGGTGATACAAGGATTTTAAAGGACCCTAACAGACCCTTATTTTTTCAAATATTTCTACTTTCCTTAGATATCTAACATCTATAACGTTCTAACATCGCTTTTTTTATTAAACTGAATGAGATAAACTCCTACAAATATACCTAACTGAAAACCTGAAATTTATGACACCTACTTTGAAAAATCATATAATCAACAATTTATTTAAAGAAATACTGATCTCAAAACAAACATCGCGGCACGGTGCCAAATAATGTGCATTATTTGGCCTACGGCGGCTATAATCTATTTTTATTTCATGAACTTATTCCAATATAGCTGCTGTATCGGCATTTTTGCTCCAATGTCACTGCTACGGTCAAAGAGTATATAATCACTAGCTTCGGTATCGCTTCCGTAGCAAAGAGATTTGTTACTTAATTAGTAGATCGACTTAGTAGGACTGAGGGTCTCAGTGTCCCAGTAATAAATAGTAGATTCGCAATCGCTTTGTGCACGATACTAATTTTCAACCGCATCTGGTTAGACTGGGAGCCGTCTCCAATAAAAAGGTGATGAACTCACATTAGGAACATTTCATCGTAAAGCGGGAACAGGTTCTTGTTATGCGTCTGAGTTTTCGGCTTCTGTACGTTGAGGAAGGAATCCTCTGGAAGTAGAGCCACTCGGACATACGAATCACATAAACCTAGAAGGAAAAAAGAAAGAGTTATATTAAAAGATTCTAACATCAGATTGAGACATTTTATTGTCGCACTGCTGGCCACAGGACTTCTCAGACTGATTTAAGATCTTAATCCTCCAGCTGGCCTGGTACTGGTTGACAGACTACGTACACCGTCGAGAAATTTATGAAACTCTCTTAGGTGTGCAGATTCCCTTGTGTTGCTTTCCTTCACTGATAACGCAAAAAATCTCAATAAAAATTAAATTCTCGTCTACTCATTGAACTCAAAACTTTTGGAGGTTCTGAGGGAACCGCTCTGAGGCCCTAGTGTAAGTTTCTTATGACAAATTCGATTTAACGCATCGAACGCGTTCGGCACTCCGATTGGTCGGTTTCAGGCTCTCCACCATCGGAATTCCGAACGCGTTCGATGCGTTAAATCGAATTTGTCAAAAGAAACTTATACTAGGGCCTCTGATCAAGTAAGCGTGGAAAACACGTTCTATTTTTTTTAAAGTATAGTATGTTAATGGTGTATGCTTACCATTAGAATCTGCAGGCATTAAATTCCTCGCGTTCATAATTTCTATCTTTAAGTTATCGTCTATAAACTGCGCCCTAACTGTTAACATCCCCATCTTGGGTTCCTGTATGGTCTGCTGCTCCTGCCACCTTTCTAGGTGGAATTGGTGAATCAGTTCTCTTGTCTCCATGCCATGGAGCTTCAATAAGTACTCCACGCGCTTCAAAGTATCCGATGTGTACGTCTCTTTATTGTCTTGGCGGAACGACCGTATCATTATTTTGACACATTCATGGAGATTCGAGAAGAATGATGGCGGACGACGTTTCTGTAATATTTTATCACAAAATTATCTTCTACTCTTATAATATATGAGGCAAAGTATAAACACATTTCCCATCACCACGATGCTATACGATATTAAACGATACGAAGCGATAAGAAAATTTAAACCATCACCCTTCATGCATATGTAAAGGATTAAGGGTTATAGATATGATTTTCATGTTTGCATGAGTACTTTGAAATAGGTACATGCACATCATGCGAAAATACCTGGGAATACAAATTGCACAAAATGTATTGATGTATTTCTTTAAATAGTATTCCAATCTAAATTGTTATATATTTTTTTAAGTTAATTCACTTTTACATTTTTATTTTACAATTACTAGAAGAACAGAACAAAACGTTGCGAAAACGGCTGGAGAAGACATATCTAGGCAATATTACACATGCCACGTTTGGAAGGACGCAAGACTAAGGACGAAATATGATTTTACATATTCATGATATGTAGCCGACATTCTTCGAAAAAAAGCTATTTGAAGCGTACAAACAAGTTTATATACGAATATATTTCTAACATTTATATCATCACTGATATTCAGCCACAAAAGGAACATACTATACATAAAACATTGAAGCCAAGTCCAGGGTCACAAAACATTTTATATACATTACACGTTGCACGTGCCGCTCTTTTATTTATAGTTAATAGTCCGCAATGTATATAAAACAATGTGTAAACTCGGCGGGATAAGAGCAACATAGTACAATAACATAAACAGTGCAGCTAGGTCTAATGTTTTACCGCGTCTAGGTTGGCAGCTGCCGATTTGCTCAAGCGTCGCGGGTCGATATAGCGAGTTATCTTTGCCCTTCGGTGCTATTAAAACAACAACAAAACTTTAAAATAAAATTCTTAAAATAACACTCTACATAATTGGTGTCGCAGTCATTCTTTACTTTAGCCTTCAAACGTCAGCGAAGAATTAATTAACCAGGAACAAACAACAATTAATTTTCATTCGAGCACTGTCATTTGTTTTCGGTTCTAAACTTAAATTAGTTTTTTTTTATAACTAATACTAGCTCCATACTCTCGCAAAAGAAACAAGCCGAGACGTTCGGTCGCCTCTGCGTAATGAGATTCCACACTGTCTACATTCTGTTGATATTTTTTCCCTTGGATATGACTGCTGTCTCCACCCTATGAAGTCCACTGTGAAGAGTTTGAAAGCACCAGCTACAATTGTTTTACCTCGACGAGAGTGTAGAACTAGCTTAACATAAATATAAACAAATTATGTTATGTGAACTTCCTTTACTGCTGCTTCGCTTTTGTTATTTTAGATCTGAAGCATACCTCCATCGCGAACTTATAGCAACAAAACGCAAGTTAGATAACTCCGTCAGCTAAGAAAATGGTAACACGACTTGAGTGCGCCATCGGAAGACTTTACGACTTTACTGCTATTATTTCACGACAAAGGTGTGCCACAATACTCATAAAATTCAGTTTTTCTGATTTACCAGCTCTACTCTATTCAAAAGTAAGCTCAATAAAATAAATAATTGTGAAGTGCTCACTGCTCAAACTTTGCAATAGCGTGCATTACAAATGCAATATTATTTACCCTGAACAAAATATGGTTGGGAGACACTTTGTTTTTTCCAAAATATCTACGCCTAAACAAGCGAATACGGGTGGCGAGTTTCTCTTTCTACAAACGAAAATTAATATCGGGTTAGTATTTGATAGAAATGTTACTGTTGGTTAATGGAGAATCTGTATGAAAATGTATGAGTTTTGTGTATGTAAACTGTTAATAAACTTGTGTACGATTATTTTGATATGTTAACTTGTATGGAAAGGGTTAATTAATAAGTAGTATCTCAAAAGAAACTACAGCCGATTAGAATGTTAAAATTAGGAATACTATGCAACTTTACAGCTGTTAGCAGCTACATCCATTATATCCAAAAACACAACTGACCTCTAGATTAGCTTGTATGAGTTCGTAAAGCACGTCTCCGAGTTGTTCCCACACGATATCAAGAGTTCTGGAGAAGTTTTCGTTGTTCAAGTGCTGGTACAAAGTGTCTAGGTTGGCTTCCAAGTAGCGCATGACGCGGTCCATGCTCGAACAGTCTTGATGCAACAGTTCCGCGCCCTCGATCAAGAAACGCGTGATGGATGGCATCATCTGAAACAGTCACGAGAGACGTCTTGAATAAATTCGTTATTCGAATTATCTGTGAACCTTTTAATTTTTTGATTGAAGAAATATAACTTGAAATTTGAATCGGCAACGAAACTTACTTTTTTAACCATAATTTCTAATAGATCCACGATTTTATTTCTAACAGTATCTATAGCATTAGCGATGACGTTCTGCAGTGTTTCCTTACACCTGAAAGTAAGAAATTTTACCATATCAATTGCGTTTATATAAATCGTTATTAGGGGTGACATTATCACTACGTGATAAAGCTCCCTTAAATGAATAAAGAAAAAAATCGTTATTATAATATTTACAAGATTTATCAACTTAAAAGATTAAATGAGGGATAATGAGTGACTTTTCCCCACTCAGAGACAATGTAACAAAAATATTAGAGTATTAATTCACTATCTCCGAAAAGACGGTCTAACTTTCCAAAAATACGTTGACCATCGACAATCAACACCAGCATGTTAAAAGCGGTACAGCACTGGTGCGAAAGAACAGGCTTTACGCTCTCCAAGCCGTTTGCCCAACATGGTATCTATGACAGGCACAACTCCAAGCATTTCACTACTATTGGCTAAGAAGGTACTATAGAAATGGTTAAAAACCCACCTCTGTGCCTCCATAGGCGAGCGCGCCTCGCACATCTTCTGTATGATATCATCCATGCCGAGCTCCTCCACGAAGGGCGTGAGGCTCTGTCGCACGTAGTCGATGTTGTTGATGGCGACGCACCACTCCGTCGTCACCTCGAACCGCTCCTCGAACACGTTGCTCACCACACCGGTGTTGTCGACGCGACTCGCCATCTTGTCTGAGTAGAACACGCAGCAGCGGCAGATGTCCTGAAGAACAGGGGATGATTGGTTAGGTTTCATTGCTCAGCAATATCGGTTCCTCAAATTTGAGGATGAAAATTGGTTATGTATCAGTGGTCCTCACTATAATACAGTTTTTTAAATGAGTCATTTGATTCCGAAAGCAATCTGAGTGAGTCATGATGAGTTATCGAATAAAATAATTTTGAGTTATACTCACATGCATGATAGCCATATCTCAACTCCCATTACTCCATTTTCCAAATCGAAATGGCAATGGATATTATGGGAATATGGGGTCATAACCGTTTATTGTAGCGGTCAATGAGGAGACCCTAGTTTAGTGGTGGGCGTTAACGAGTTTAAAATGGTTATTGCGCCGTTCGCATACATAAAATAAGTTGTTCGTATCATCAATCAAAACACACCAGACTACCATTAACTTTAAAACGACTTTATAGGTATATATTCGTGACGAAATATAAAAGTAGGTATACTTACATCAATAATTTTGGCCACAAACGTATAGCAACCCTCAACGTCGGGCCACGCTAACTGTTGCCAGAAAATCTTGATCTGATAGAATATAGCCAGGGTATCGACTCCGGAGCTGCTGTACTTGACGTTAGTATCTACTGGGACCAAGTTGTCAAGGTCCACGGCCTTTTCTATGCGCGTGAGTGCTTTGTATGCAGCGATGTCGAGCCATTGTGCCACGCCGCCGAAGAACCATGCGTGGAATTTAGATATGGCGTACGACTGCCAGTCAGTTTCGTTGAGGCCTTGGCCCAACCTGAAACGACAACAGTGTGAGGGTTACATAATGTCATAAAATTTAAATAAAGATTTGTGACAACTTAAATACACATCGCTATATCTATGGATACATAAAACATTTGTAAATAAAAACTGGAATTCCTAATTGTAGATGCTGATAAATAACTGTACACTCGTAATTATAAATGTACTAGCTTTTACCCGGAACTTCATGTGGATTCCGGAATTTTTCTGATACTAATTTATATATATAAACTAGAAATCTGTGGAAGGAGCAGAGGGAGGCCTTTGTCCTGCAGTGAGACAACACAGGCGAAGTTTATTTTTAAACAGAACCATTTTTAATTACTTCGTGAAAAATATCCAAAATCAGTTTTGAAGTACTACAAAATATTAGTAAATGTATATTTCCATACAATTTCCACGATACACAAAGAAAAACGGCACGACGGCGACGCGACGGTTCATGCATTTAAATATTTAACAAGATTACACGGCTATTCAAGTATTTAGTCAATTGTTACTCGTTTTAGTTAACTTCACCGAACGTTACACATGAAACAATTTTTTTTCCATGACAAATGGACCAATAGATTACATAGCCATTAGTTTCTTTGTAGTAACCTAATGGTGCATATTGAAGTGACCACTTTCAATGCTTTGATTATTAATTTTAATGTTTATTTTTAATTAAAAGTACGCTTAATATGGTTAAAATAATAATAATAATATGGTTAGTAACCTGTGATAGCCTAGCGGTTGAACATTTGCCCTCCATGCAGGAGGGTCTGAGTTCAAACCCGGCCCGCACCTCTGACTTTTCGGAATCATGTGCGGATCAGAATTTGATTATCACTTGCGTTTACGGTGAAGGAAAACATCGTGAGGAAACCTGCACACCTGAGAGGGCTCCATAAAGTTCTTGACGGTGTGTGTAGTCCGCCAACCCGCACCGGGCCAGCGTGGTAGACTAAAGCCTAACCCTTCTCATTCTGAGAAGAGACCCTTGCCCAACAGTGGGACAGTAATGGGTTAAATTTATTTATTATTATTAATATAGTTATGTTAATATACTTAGTTATAGCACAAGGATCATGTCAACAGTGTGAAGGGATTTGAGAAAAAAACAGAAACTTTCGATCTCTTCTCTGAGGCTTGGCCGTTGCGCTTTTGTCGCTGATTATATCAATGTAGGACACGTATATATAGCAAATTGTTATCAAAGCATTTAAAGACATGATTTCATACGAAATTATGACGAATACTATCGTGTAAATAAGATATGGAGACCTACATATTATAAGTACTATTATGATATGTAGATATGTTTTTGTATAAACATCTTGAGACTCACAACAACTGTCTCAAACAACAAAGAAATATCAAGAATCGTTTACATGACGCCTCTTTAGCACCGTCTTTATTTGCGCAAAGCAACAAAATGCGCAAACAAATTGTGTAAATGAGGTTTTATTACCGAGGTATATTTACAATACCCTGTCATCTGAGATAATTATGTTGATACTCACGTCAAGAACCTTTGTAGAGTAAGGTACAGTTCAAACAAAGTAGTTCCCATAGTCAGGGGTTCTGAGCCAACCGAGGAAGTTCCTATCCCCGTCTCGCCATTGATACCACCAGCTAGGGTCGTCGTTGACCCCTCACTGTACCGCAGCCTCTTCAAACTCTTGCACACTTCCACTATTTCCGACTCGACCAATGACGCGATCTTGCCTTCATATAACCCATATAACGCCTTTGAGTAAGGAAAGCTCATAACCCTGCAAAATATCGCACAATTCAATATCGTTACCATTTACGTAATAATATCTAACAAAGAAAATTGTGCTAAAAATAAACATGACTCCTCACTCCAGTCTACGTATGAACAAACGCTATTATTCAAAATTGTATTCAATCATTGCGATGCTTACTCAACAAACACTCGGTCGTAATATTCGACGGCTCTTTGCAAATCAGACCGCACTAATTGTATGACTCGGATCAAATGCTGTAATCTTGTGTCTTCAGTATTGTCCTTACAGTCGTTGTTATCCAAAATGTGCACGAACCAATCGGAGGCACCTTGTATGACTGCCTGATTTAGAACTAGATTGATAGTCAGCTTCCCTTCGTCGTCTCGAAGCCACCCGTACAAATTTGCAGGAAATAAGTCCATATTTTCAGGGACATCCAAAACTGACAACTTGTACAGTATTTTGAGTACTTCTCTGAGTGTTTTCATGACAGTTTTGTCTCCAGCAGTCTTTTTCCTTAGTTTCCTAATGTGACTATAACAGGTCGGGAGCAGTTTCCTCGCGCCGTCCCAGAACAGCTTGACGTCCTCTTCATTTACCAGACCTGGATTTCAAAAGACAATGAAATTAATTCAATCGGCACGTTATTGTGAACTTTTTGATGGTCGACCTGCATTATAACAACATGATGTTGAGTTAAATATGCGGTGCGTGCTTTGCTCTTCGCAAGGCATGTTTCTGCTAAAGAATATTTCACCACACCATATACATTTTCTTGACGTACCAGGGTACCAATCTTAGAGAGAAACTAACTGAATAACTGACCAACAAAAATGTATACGTCCTGCTACACTATTCAAAAAATATATAGGTTGAAACGTTAGCTTACCAGATTGCAACGGCTTAGTGATTTTGTCTAGCAGCGTGTTGAAGAGTGCGAAGCTGAGCGGGTGGTCGTTGGTGACGGCGCAGTACACGGCCCACTGCGCCAGGCTGTTGTCGGCCTGGCTCAGCCCGCTCTGCGCCACGTGCTGCGTCAGGATCGCTTCGGCCGCAGCGCTGAAGTTCCCACACCACCAGTACGGCGCCACCTGACATCAAAACATTATTTATCCCATAGAAACTACACCTGGGTGCAGATTAGCTTGACAGTATATTATAATCACTTAGGCCCAACTTCACCAACAATATAACAGATATACTTTGGAAAATCCTTCACGGTACAGGCTGTTCGATTGTGGAATTCATTACCAGTTACACTGAGACGTGTTAAATCCTTAACTATTTTTAAAAGACTTGTTAAGGAACACTTCCTGTCAAAGTAATTTTACCAGGATCAGTTATTATTCACTGTATGTTTTATTGTATTTATTTTAGTCATTAAATATCCAATTTTTATTTTTACACATCCATATATATATATATGTATTGTTTATGTAGTTTATATTTATATTTAAGATTGTCTGGCAGAAATCGCCAAGTGCGATAAGACCGCCCCTTGTACATCTCTATTGGTTCCCATTTTGTATATCTTTTCTGATTCTGGTGTGCAATAAAGTGTATTGTATTGTATTGTATTAAGACACAAATCGGCCATTTGACAGGAGCATGGTTATCCAGTCATTTTAATTTTTAACATTGATGGTGAACCTGGCTCTTTAACTGCTAGCGAAAATAGTTCAAATTAAAATATAGATCACGCTATAAATAAACTTTCATTTCATTGTCAACTTTTATAGACTGGAACCAGGCCAATCACTACCAAATGCGTATCAGGGACTAAAACATATTATTAAGATTTTAGAATTTTTTGTCATGTTTTTTATAATTGGTTACTGAGGTCTCCATTATAAGAATCAAGTTCTAGTTTTAAGCGTGTAGGAAGTCAAAAACAAAAAAGAAGGTCGCGCGTTCTATAGGTGACTAACACCAAATTTGTTTACCTACAGCAAAAACGTGTCGGATCATACACTCGAGTTCTAAAGAGGAAAGTTTCAGACCAACAAATATTTATTCTATAAATGTAATTAAGGTTTCATATGATCATATGATCTGCAGACGTTTGCGGTGGTCCTAATCAGACCATGACCTTAGCGGTCTGTTATTCAGATATACAAACAGGGACAGTTTTACGATCGCAAAGACCTACACTTTAAAGATAACTACGGTTAGTGATGTGGTTTATCTGTTAAACTTCAGACTGATAGACAAACATCAAACGGAACATTCCAAATGTACGACGCAATAGACCGAATTCAAAAGTGTGCTAGGCAGGTCGTAAAATTACGAAATATGCAATTTTTACGATTGTTTTTGTATCACTGTCAGAAAAATACGATATATAGGTAGCATTATAAAATCATTATAAAAATAACTATGAGATTCAATAATTTATTCATTTGAGTAATGAGTCTACTGTATACTGCATCGGATAATACCTACAGCCACTTCCGCAAATGTGAGACATCTGTTAAGATTATGTAGTTTTACATAATGAGATCACTCACAATGAGACATCGATAAAATTCTTGTCATAGCAAAAATTGATTAAATAATGTCGCCCATTTATAGAGTAACAAGTTATAACAGGTGGAGCGTACGCCGTAGGTCAGTACCCATAGGAAGTCGGTAATTAGTATGCATACCACGCCATCGGTGTATGTGAGTGAGTAATAATTACTGGCTACCAATATACGCAGCAATCTGACCTTAGAGTTCTCAAGCTCGTGCAGGAGTATGATTCTAAGGAGGTGCCGGTGTTCCTGAGCAGCCACTTGGGAGTTCTTCTCCGAGGAAAAGTTGAGACGCACTTTGACCACGCCCTGTCGTCTCAGCTTGCTTTTCTTGCTGAGACTAAACCACATCGTCATCCCGCCCGCGGGAATTGACTGTAACAAAAAACTATACGATGATATTTCTAAATAAATGAGATGCGCCTGGATAGACTTATCCTGACGTTATATTTAAATACCGGAAATATTTCTGTATGTCTAGACTGTTGGATAGTTGAAGTATTATTCATCACTATGAGAAAGACTAAATGGATTTCTTCGGATGGAATAATATGGGAAGCACGAGGTATAGTGGTCCCGCATTGAAAAGGTTGGCAGGCAGAAACCCGACGGTTGATGTCGGATGTTTGTATCTATGGTAGAATCGCTGCAAACTCTCATATTGCGCGTCAGGATTATGTTGTCGCTTCACTCACATATATGGCGCTGAAGTGCCTAACTACTACGAACTGTGTAGCTAGTAGTCGCTATGTGTGCTTGAGTTACTTTCAGAAAAGACAATAATAATTGTAATTGGGTCTTACTTTCAGTGGAATATTTGAAGTGCCAATCAGTTCATTATCATGCTTCCCCGTTGAAGCAGTAATGGCTATCTCCTTCATCAATTTCCGGAGTCCTTTCACTCCTTTCACTTCAAATATCTTCGTCATTTTCTCTTTCACCGTCTCCGCAGGATCGAAGTCCCTGTGAAATGTTTAGATGTTCTTACTCACGGCAGAAAATCTTACAACATTAATATAAAGTCAATGACATTTGTTTCTAAGGCATAAAAACTTGAATAACTGTAGTTTTATGTCACCTCGGGTAATTAAATCAAGCATATTTACTATTGCGTGCAAAGTAACTCGGCTTAAACACTTAAAAAATATCGGTAAGTCGGTTCAGTTATAGTTAATAATCACAACCGTAAACGGAGTCAGAGGTCAATAAACCTTGGTTTATTTTGGCACTTTCTAGTAACCAGGTAAATTATTTTGGTCACGCATATTTAATAATTTTCATTCAATCGACAAACGATTATGATTAACAGGTGTTGTTTGATATTTACCATACTTCCAGAACAAGGGAATCTTCTTGAACACTTCCGGGCATAGGTCTGAAAACATAAACATTTATACGTAGGTAGGCAAAACAAGCTGTATCGTAACAAGCAACAATAATTTTACTTTGAACATAAAATATATTTTGCCTGAAATCTTTGCCAAGAACAAGGCCCCATAGGTATTTGCACTAATGGAGTCATAAATTTTTATGACAATGTTTTACTCTACTACAGTTTACTATGATGTGTAGATTATTTATTTATATACGTCATTAGGTAAATAAAACAGTAGGTCATGTGCATCGGAAAATATAAAAACTAAAACTTTACCCTGACTCAAAATAATTTAAGTTTTATAGCGCTTTTTTGCACCAAAAATGCAATGTATGCGCCATTAATCTGCATATCCATTTAACACATGACTTCATCGTCGATCAATGCGTTTCTCCCCTCTTTTACCTATACACATATCTACTGTTTGCGTGAGATAAGATGTCGAGATGTTTCACGTCTTTAGAATTTTGTTTTGTTTGTAGACATCACGATTGAATCTCTCTGAATGATGAATGATTGCATCGTACCATGACTGGTACATTTATACCTACATCATTAAACACTGAAAAGTATAAAGGCTATCTACAATAATATACTTACAAAGAAAAATGCTCCTCCCATAGAGGGTTTAGAGTGCTCGACTTGACTGATGTGTTGTACCTATGAGTTGGGTTGGACATCAGGTATATTGTGACGAATGGATCACTCAGACCGTTCGGGTCTTTAGAAATCAAGTCTTTCGCTTCAACTACTTCCACGTTCAACATCAACTCTGGTGGTTCTTTCGCTTCAGCTTGTGTGAGCAGTTCTGTGTGCTTATCATTTGCTATCTTGAATGCTTCTTGTATGTAGGACAGCATTGCGAGCTGGCCCACCTCGCACCCTACGTCACATCCCCCGACATTGTGTAATATTTCGTAAAGTACTTCCAAATAAAGTTCATCGACCTGAAAATTAAATTTCGTTTAGGAAATTAAGATAATAATATTCCCTGCATAGTTAACTATTAACTACGCAGGTAATATTATTTTAATTTATTATGTTAATTACAATAGATTGTAAAACGGTGAGAATAGATACAAAAACTGTAAAGACAACTAGAAGTACCAACATAAATCCCATTGAACGGTCCAACGGTTGTTTAATCAATCTTCTGCACTTATGTATAAATTGGCTTAATCAACCTTTTTGTATACAAAACGCTCATTGTTATCGATTGTTAGATAATCCTAGGATTTCTCAACATTGTGTTCGATATTTAAGAGTTATTAGTTAGAACACCTGCTCGAGGGACGACCTTAACGCGTCCACATCTAACGCAATTCAGTTAGCGAAATACTTTTCTAAAATAATTATAATATAATGTCTTGACCATTGACACGATAGAAGAAGTTTACTTATTACTTTCACACGAATAGCCTGCACATGTTACTGTGAAGAGTTATCTGCGATAGTGCCAAATTAAAACAAGGTCAATAATGTGTATTATCAGTTAAAACGTACATACCTACAACTTTACATGTTAACAATATGTATATCATCAGATAAAACTAACATATCTAAAAACAACTTATCAAATTCAATAAATTTTTAAAGATTACATATTTTATCTGAAATTATAGAACAATAATATTTACTGTTCCTGTACCCTCAGCCTCTACCCTAATTAATAACTTCAACCCAACGATTTAAACAAGTGACGAAACCCAAGTTTATAATTACGATTATTTGCGCAACAAAATTAAGTGTTTTTTTAATTATTTCAGAGACCTTAGTGTGTATAAACACAGCCACTTTTTCACCAATATTTTCGAATTGTAGGAAAACCACCATCACAATTAATTAGGTTTTGGTAATTGCATTTAAAGAAGCAAAAATAGTGCACTGATTTATTGTATGTTAATGTTATTTGTAACACTTCTGTTTTCACTCAACAGAATGCGTCGATTTGTAGTAAACGCATGGGTATTATTTTATATCAAGTACCTACCAAAAGATAAATTTTCCGATAACAACCTATTTAATTTGAAAATTTCTACCGTATATCACAACCCACTTAAGATAAAAACTTAAATCCACTCATTATTTATCATCTAGCTGAAGTACTTATTTCAATGTAAAAATGCATTTTTAAACTGACCACAATTATTGTGAGTTGGTACTATAGTGAGTGATTCGCTCATTATCTACTCATCCAACACTTTTTTCGCAGGCAGATGTGCATCTAAGTCCAACGTAACACTCACCGACGAATCGTAATAATATCGCAATTTCATAAACCAGTCTCAGGATTCGGGAATCTACGAGTAAGTTGCACAACAATACCCTCTGCACTGCAGCTAAAACCAAAACCGAATGAATCATCGACAGTTTTCATTGATGGGGTGTCCTGGTAACGACACCACGACACCACCGGAACGACCTGACTGCGCGACCGAACACGAATGTCGCAACCAAAAGACTTTACCCCATGTTTATAGTGACCCCCTTAAAATAGGCGGGTTACTGCGCCGTCGTGGGAACACTATCGATCTGATAGAAAGGTGGTGTTTACGATTAACCAGTCAGTTGGCTACAAAATAACTAGGTTTGTATTTGTTTGACTGAGCAGAAGATTAATTACCTAGTGAACTTTATAAAAAGGTCGGTATTCTCTGAACTAGTGACTCACGATGGTATTTCAAATAATATAGGTACGAAATACAAAGCTACCCTGCTAAGAGGAAAATAGCTTTCGAACGATTGTGAAAACCTAAAAATTTTGTATCTACCCAGTAGGCAATTAAGGAATATCATGTACCTACCTATAAATACAACAAATAAACTATCGGTAGACCTACTAAAAATATACCTACCTAGAAAAAAAAACTAAACTTGTTGATGGTTTTCACCGAAGATGACTTTAAATTCTAAATTACCTATTATCTAAGTTATGGTAAACACACAAGTGTATTTATAGGTATTGAAATATCTACTTATTATTTTTATTCAATACAGCTATCAACCAAGGTCCTTTACGAATGCAGGTTAATCGACAAATGCACGTAACAAACACAATAAAAATTAGAATTTATTACGGAACAATAGCTTATTTTATCTTTGGCAACCTAGAATTTGTATTAACAGCCTCGCATAAAAATATCTAAGAGACTACTAGGTAAGTATTACACGAACGTGTATAAAATAAATAAGATGAGGATGTACAAACTGTCATAGACTGTATCAGCATAGTGGTCTGTCTCTCTAACAATTCTTTCTTCACACCTCTGAACTTAGTCCGAAGAGTCGCCATGCCATTCATTTTTGCTAAGGATTTAGTCGCTTTCGTTTATTACATATTCACAAAATACACATTCACTATAAAACACAACTTGTTAAAACACTAAGTCATAAAACTATAAAACCGAGATAGTACGCCATCTCTCCATTGACAGTTTAAACTTTAAACTCTTGAGGTTATAGAGATGTTATATCTTTACACGGGGAAAAAATCCAAGGAAAGTGAGGAGAAATGAATGTGGTGGGAGCTGCCGGTGCACTGGCGGAGTCCGGCCGACCGGGACTCGGGATTGAACCCGCACTGCCGCCAAATTCTATTTTTGCAAAGCGCCGCCAACGAAGACGAATGCGAGAGTTGAGTTAAATAATACAAAAATCTCCAAAATATTTCAAGATACCACCATTTATGTCTAACTCGACCGATTCTTTTATTGGAATAACCAAATTTCCTATTAGCATACTTATAAAGAAAATAATTATGATTCGACAGTACAGTAAAAAATCATGAATCATTATACAGTTCGTCCTTAGGGTTCATGGAACGGATAAAATCATATTGGTTAACATACTGACATAATAGTTTGAACTAATCTCTCATAAACGTCTGTGCTAATGTAGAAGGTTTAATATATGTTCCCCTTCACAGCAAGGGTATCTACACAACAGAACATTATCAAAAGTTTAATGGAACTGTAAATGCTTTTTTTTAGTAATAAAAAATACACAGCACTTGAAATAAAACTATTAATCATGAGGAAGCCCGTTATAGTGCGTAATAATTTTAGTTTTGTATATCTACCTAACTACATATATACAGTACCCACTGTATAGCTATACATTATCAATACCCCAGAATAAACGTCTAAAGAATTTATCTTCGGATGAAACTAAAAGTGTCTCTAACGAGAGTCATATTATTAGAGTTACCTCTGTCACATAAATATGAAAGCGCTCTCATCACAGTGCTTCCTAATACCTACTGCAGTGTTTATTATAAATCGTGTGTTTAGCACACAATCAAGATCCAAGGTTCCCAGTTAGCAGGGCAACAGGCGCGCGTGCTAAACGATTTATTTATTTTATTAACCGCGTGCGTTTGGGCTCGCCGGAACGGAAACTACTCTCTTACAATATTGCCAATTTATTTACATAGCTGAACTTCAGTAGGCGGTAGTACGTAACTGTTTGAATGTATTCTCAAGAGTTCAAGAAGATTAAAATTAAGACATTCTGTGTTTGGCTGAAATTGAAATTAAATTAACGGATATATTTTTTTCTTAAAACAGGTCTGACTGAGCCAAGTGGTAGTATTTTTTTTTTTTTAGAATGGATATTATATACGATGGTTTGACATTTTCTTTGGTAGGTATAGATTAAGATAGGTTTATCCCAATCATGTTTGGACTTCAAGCCGTCATAATCAAATGGATAGTTAAACAGTAAACTGTCCATAAACATAATCTAACCAAGCAAGTTTCTATCCTGCTATAGGTAAGTACCTATATCAGGATAGAAACTACAGTAACTAAGTACTTACTTTAGAAATAAACTGAAATCCAGATTTAAATCATTCGTAAACATCTCGTCGTTTTGGATACCCTCCTATCTGTAACTCTATCCTACGGTTAACTCATATCTAGAAACACGTAATGAGATTACGTTAATGCATCTTGAGAATATCCAGACCTTACATCAAGCACTTGTCTAGATCTAGATGATCCGAAACAAAAGTACTTTGGCGCACTGAGAGAGGATGTGTTTAATATTGGATGCTTTGAAGTTAAACTTACACGTAGGTGTTATAGTTAGATACAGATTACCAAAATGTCACTTCCATATTCTAAACTCTGAATCCGTTAGCGTTATATGATGAATTAGAGCCCTCACACATACTCGATTTGACTGAAGTTTCTCCTTACGGATAATGAGGTCAGTTTACTCTTTTGTCACAAAAGTCTGCGGGTCTACACGCGGAAACGTATTTTTGTCGAAATTTCCAACTTTTACTGAAGGGGAATGACATTGGAAATGACGTATTCCTAACAACGACGGCGACCGTCATAGAGATCAACCTTGGTGAGGAAGTTGACAAAATAAAATGAGAAAAGTAAAAACTCAACTGGATACGTGCCAGAAACACTGCCGAGTATCGCGACCATTGTGCGCTTGACTCCACACAATCGATGTGTACTACACAAAGAGAAGAGATTACATAACGTAAATTGGTGTACTACACGATATTGTAGATCTACCTATACTTTTATGTTCTCAATAAATAATGCTGAATCGAACAACAATCAGCATAATCAAAGAATAGCTTATATTTTCTTAGTTTTTTACGCCCTATTCTTTCGTTATTACAACGTGAAGAACACTTTACGTGTTACCTGCAGCACCTTTTTATTTAGGTAGGTACAGCTGAAGTTGTTACAGACACTTATTTCTATTACCCAACACGTAATCACATAAGAACATTAAAATGAGAACAATAACACGGTTTATCGTGGCCAGCGTTGCAATCGTGACACCACCTTGGAATATTGCCCATGATAGCAAATACCTCAGGTTAATGTCACTGCATCGTTCCTCGGAGCTCAAAATTAACTGTGACACACTTTCCCAGGATAGGTATAGCCCAATGTCTAGTTCAATTAAAATCTAGGCCTGACTGGAGTTCAGTTGGATTGACCTAAAAATGCAACAGATGTTGCAACCATAGCACTTGGCTAACTCGCATGTTACCAGAGCAGTGATTTCCGCCCCGATGAAATGTTTATTGTCTGCGCACTTTCTTTTACTCCATCACCAATACATAACAAAAAAAAAAGAGAATATAGGTCAATCCGAGTAAATGAATTACGGCTATTGCTTACACGCTTCAAAAGGCCAAATGTTTATGGTTTAAATTGAATAGTTTCGTTCACCAGCATTTGTATGATCCAAGTGATCGCCTTCCACTTCGTTTGTGTCCGTGGTTATTATTAGTACTTAGGTAGGTATCCTAGACCCCACAGGTGCCTAATTTAAACTGATAAATACTTGGAAATGCTTTACTTATATCAGTTCAATAAGCAATGTGCATACCTACCAACCTATATCTCATACAACTTAGTTCGATAAACTGAAACTACAGAACTTGTTACTTATAAAACCCCCTGCCATATTTTTAACATTCAAACAAAAGATTTATTTGCATATCGCACAACATAAACGACACGGAATTTAAACTCGTGTGTTTTATTGGTTGGATTTAACCGTTTATTGTTATGCGAGTTTATCTTTATGGTTTCTATGAGAAAACTACGACGTCTCGCTATCTTATAATCAAATGGATGGTAGTAAAATTCATATAACTCCTAAGAAGTTATCATAACAAAGTAAATATGCATGATACTCACATTCCAGCCGACAGCCTGCACATAAAGATCTATTTTGTCATGGTCATCAGGTTCAGAGTCAGTGTCGAGTAGGGTCTCGTTCCCACTGTCAGAGTCCCGTAGGATGCTTCTACTCTCTGCTTGAAGATCACTCTCCACTTTCTGTTCACCATCCTGCTCTTCAGTCTCTTTCAAAGGAGCTAAAGGTGTCGATTCCTCTAATGCAGCTTTTTGGGAAGCTTGTTTTAGTATTGAACCAAATTTTTCGAAGAAACTGTCGTCTACTTCTTGTATTCTGTAATCATTATTTCAAATTAATGTACTATACATAGATCGGGTAGAAAGGTATTGCCTTACTTTGACAGAACAACTTCATATTAATTACGGAAAGTCTACAAGAAACGTTCGACTCGACTAACTTGAATGTAATAAGTAACATAAAGCGATCACCAATCCGTCTCCAGCCAAGAAGAATTCATATTAGGTACCTATATTAATTGCAATGACCGTTCATCAGCTGGCCTCATCTATTAGAAGTATTGTCATGAATTTTGTATAGGTACCTAGAATGGTGAATTCTGTATAGTTATAGTATCATTAGTTATTTTGGCTTGTATCAAATGATACAAGCTAAACGATGACTGTCTGTATCAAATCTTAATGATAATGTCAACAAACTCACTGAAGCAATAGGTAATCCAGTACCCTACGAGTGAAGTAACGAATCACCAGTAAGCTATTAAATATTATTCAGGGTATTAGTTTTGAAAAAAAGAACACGTAAGATAATAAATAAGTATATATATTGAATTTTATTAGTCCTAATAAAGATTATTGTCGCATGCTACCTAGTGGCGGACGAACGGGGGGGCAGCCCGCCCCGGGCCTCTGGTCCTGGGGGGCCTCCAAACGCCTCCAAGTTCCCTTGATCAAATCCTAAACAAGGCCTTAAAAATATGCTTAGTAAGTATCTAAGAGGTGGTTTGGAGTTAGGAGATCCCATACAGATAAAATACGAATAAATAAATACAACATAAACCAGTAATTTACAATTTTTAAAATTAAATTACTATTTGCTAATCTTTCTTATGTCTATACAGTTTTAGTTACAGTTTCACTTATGTATTGCACTTTGTATTCCGCGAGCCGCCGCGACCTAATACTTTATTTTTACTAACTAGTTTTTATGCCGATCAATTCGTATTTTATTTTCCTCATCCATATCCATATTCAATGTATGTTTATTTAAATCTAATTTAAATTTTACTTGCAAGATTTTAACTAAATAAACATAAACACTTATACATACAAATGTGAACTGAATAAAAAGCTTGTAACATTACATCAACTTCTTAAATTCCCCTGATTCCTCATTCAGTTTTGCCGCCCCGGGCCTCTGACGGGCTTAGTCCGCCACTGATGCTACCTACTACGTCCTGGAATGAGTGACAACAGCTAAGGTCTATTCTATAAAAAGTTAGGTACATTTATTTCTCTTATTTAAATCCAGCATATCTTGGTCTACCATTGTTTACGAAATAATTTTTATTAAAAAGTAACAACATACTCCATACGTATTAATTAATATAACATATATAATTAATAATAATAAGAAATAACAATAATAAAATACAAAAAAAAACCATCCAAAAATACTCTAAATTGATTTACATAATGGCATGGAAGACTTCAATTTATTATAAACTAGCGACCCGCCCCGGCTTCGCACGGTTCACTATTTAATGGATGTTATTATACATATAAACCTTCCTCTTGAATCACTCTATCTATTAAAAAAAACCGCATCAAAATCCGTTGCGTAGTTTCAAAGATTTAAGCATACAAAGGGACATAGGGACAGAGAAAGCGACTTTGTTTTATACTATGTAGTGATATGTATGTATTTCTTTATTTCTTTCTCAGCTTTTTAAAACCTTGCCCCACACCAGGATTTCTCCTGTATTGTGGATATAGTTTACAAACATACATATTACATGCACACACAACACATGTTACACATCACATGTTCATTGTCATGCATGTATATAAAATTTAAATATATTATGTATCATTCATCAAGATATTTCAGTTCACTGTCTTTGCTTTTTCAGTCTTCCAAACCTGACATCAATGTATATTTAATCTCAGTGTACTCATGTGCACCATGCATGCTTCCTTCCCGACCAATACCTGATTCCTTAATACCTCCAAATGCTGATTCTGCAGCAGATAATATACCATCATTGATGGCAACCATACCAAATTCAAGGTCTCTTGACATTCTAAAAGCTTGACCAAGGTCTTTAGTGAACACATACGCAGCTAGACCACTTCTAGTGCTGTTAGCAATTTTCAAAGCTTCCTCTTCACTTTTTATCTTTAAAACTGTAGCCACTGGGCCAAAAACTTCTTCATAAAATAACTTCATATCAGGTGTCACATTGACTAACAGTGTGGGCTGAAAGAACTTATTACCAAGCTCTGAAGCAAACTTGCCACCAATTAATGGCATTGCACCTTTCTTGACTGCATCTTCTACTAATCTAGAAACCTTTTGTACTTGCTCCAGATTGATAAGCGGGCCACATGTTACACCTTCCTTTGTGCCAGGTCCTAATACACATTTGGATCCAATACGAGCTTTGAAACCCATGACAAATTCATCATATATATCTTCATGTATAAGGAATCTGTTCGCTCCAACACATGCTTGTCCATTGTTTCTAAATTTTGCAAGCATGGCCTGATCCAATGCACGTTCCATGTTAGCACTAGGAAATACAATAAATGGAGCATTTCCACCCAATTCAAGTCCAACCTTTTTTATCCCTTTTGCAGCACTTGCATATAGTAATTTTCCAACATTAGTAGATCCTGTGAATGAAATGCACTCAACATTATCATTTTCACACAATACCTTGCCCACTTCAGGAGTGTTTTTTGTGCCACATGTTACAATATTGATCACTCCTTTAGGCACACCGGCCTTCTCTGCTAGTTTAACAGCCGCAAGAGCTGCCAAAGGTGTGTCTGGAGATGGTTTTATTACACAAGTGCACCCAGCAGCCATCAGTGCTCCTACTTTCCTTGTTATCATAGCAAAAGGAAAATTCCAAGGAGTAATAACAGAAACTACACCAATTGGCTGTCTTGAAAGCCACATCTGTTTACCGGCCCATGGACTTGGTAACACTTCTCCATTGAGGTGACGAGCACAATCAGCAAACCAATCCAAGAAGGAATTACCATAAGCTATTTCACCTTTAGCCTCAGATAATGGCTTTCCACACTCAGCGGTTACTATTTGTGCTAAATCATCCGAATGCGCCTCGCAGGCATCATACCATTTTCTGATTATCTTAGAGCGCTCTTTGGCTGTGACATTCTTCCAAGTCTGGAAAGTGTTAGCGGCAGCTTGAACAGCTCTTGTAGCATCGACGGCTTGCATATCCGGAACTTCTATAATAACTTTATCATCGGCGGGATTGTACACCGGGAACACTGCTCCATTTTGCGCAGGCACCCATTCACCGGCTATATACGCTTGGTTTCGTAGCAAATACATTTGCTTCAACTGAGTCGTAGCACGTACTAGTGCCATTACCACAGACAAATGCGGGTTTGTAAGCACGGGCACGAATAAGTCGACTCAAGTGTTATCTGAAATGCGTCTTTAAACTTTATCAGTGACCTTTAACTACTATCTATATTCGGAGTTGTAAATATGGTAAACAAAATTGACGAACTGTACGGAGGAAGGCGATTGCATATGTAGCAAGACCGTTTAGACCAATTTATTCAACGATTATTATGATTTACATCCGTCCGCACTAGGTAGATACACGCATAGACTTCGAATTACGTGGTATTCCGCTTACGATAAGGGACACCTACACGGGTAATCGACTATAGTAACATCAACTTTGAATGGGTGCTATCATTGTCATTTGGTTGACTTTTGACAGTGACACTTGCGTTTTGTTATCAAATTGTAACGTTCGAATACAAGGATAGGTTTCACCATAAAATAATACTTTATAAATAAATAGTTTCCGCCCACGGCTTCGCCCGCATTCATTACAAACCCGTGCATTTTTTGGGTCACACGTAATGCCATCTAGCGTCCTAAATCAATTGTGACCGTCGAAAGTTATTGTTCTTTCTTCTTCTTAGTTCCTCGGGAACAGTACTTTTTTCTGGATGAAAAGTACCCTATGTCCTTTTCTGTACCCCTGACAACGTATATGCAAAATTTCATGATGATCGGTTCATTGGTTTAGGCGTGAAAAGCTAACAAACAAACTTACTTTCGCATTTATAATATTAGTTAGGATTAGGAATAGGAACGGACCGTCATCGTCAGCTCATCTGGAGAAACTGTAATTTAATCGTAGAAAATTAAAAGTAATCATAGCTATCGAGAACACAAGCGCCTCGGTACCCCTAGTGTAAGTTTCTTTCGACAAATTCGATTTACTAAATCGAACGCGTTCGGCGCTCCGATTGGTCCGTTTCGTGCTCTCCACCAATCGAAGCGTCGAACGCGTTCGATGTAGTAAATCGAATTTGTCGAAAGAAACTTACACTAGGGCCTCTGGACAGTATTTATAAACCGTTTAAGCCCGATCGACGATCCATATATAAACGCTATACACATATATTGCACACAAATTACGTTAATTTAAGATATATGAATAAATATTATTAGAATAACGGTGACAGCTCTATCACTAGATGGCGTCAGTTTACGTTGTACTTGTAGATATCCTGAGAACTAGGTCCTTAGCCAAAATTAATTGCGGGATGATTGCGGTTTTTAACGGAACCACAGATTATATAATACTATACTAGTACCGGAAATAAATATTAAAAATTAAAAATGAGTTGTTAAATCAAAGCAGGGTCGATACTATAGGAAAATAAACCTTATTGTAATCGTTTTTAAGCTAAAACGATACTATCATCAAAGGTAACCCTTTCATCAAACTCGATTTAACGCATCGAACGCGTTCGGTACTCCGATTGGTCTGTTTTGTGATCTCCACCAATTGGAACGAGGCCCTAGTGTAAGTTTCTGATCCGTTTTGGAGGCGCTCCTTAGCGCCATCTTACAATATGCCCCGAACAATTTCGCTAAATGTTGCCAGTAATAACAACATACTCTTAATAAAAAATATTATTGTATACTAATATTTTCTTTATGTATGCATTAATTTTATCTAATATATTCTTTTAGAGTTATTTTGTTTTTGTTTTTCTAATTTTCTATATCGACATATGATAAAATACTTGTAATGTATCGATAGTGTATATATACATATTTTTTTATTTTTGTAAATTTTTTTTCTGTATTAAATCTTCCAAAGCCTGTTTTCATATGTTTTTATTTCGTAATAACCAGTTATTTGTTTAGTGGAAAATTTTATGATGACTAGAGTAGCGTCGCTTTTTGTTAGAGGTTTCCTGGTGGTTTTGGTCGTTGAATCCAAAGACTACAATAGTATACTGGAAATAGACTGGCAACTCGAGTATTATCAATGCTTAAAGGAGTGGCGCTCCCTGGCCGCCAGATAGGGTAAACTTCTCCATGACATATAGCTATACGTAGGTATACAGCTATCTATAGAATGCTACATTTACGTAGCTATAGCTATACGACTATAGAATACTATATTTACGTAGGAATTGCTATCTTTATATGATGTATGATTATATCATTTTATTGTTCTTGTGGCGCTAAAGCAAGAAAATTTGTTACACATCTTATTAATAATGTAAATGAATGCATCTCAAAGTATAATTATTTATGTAACTTAAGAATGTTTGTGTAGATAAAATAACACATCACTATTAATAAGAAACAGTAAATAATGTAACAAATTCTTTGTTTTAACTAGAGGAAAATTCAGGACATCCTAAATAAATAATACACTCAACGTGGATGCGAAACAATTAAGGCAAAACATAATAGCAAAACAAAACCGACACGAGTAGAAAACACTCGCGCGCAGCCATTTGCAATTAAGTGATTTAGTGTTGCTATTACGAAATTAGAACCTTATCAAACTTTGAAAAGGCATCGGAATTATTCAACGAATTCTTTATTTTTAAGCAACTGAGCATATTCATAACCTATAATAAATAAATCCTTTTAATTTCTGATGTAGCTATATTAGAATCAATAATTTAAAAAAATATTGCTATAATTTCTTTTAGCGTAAATTTCCAGCATAGAAATAATATATTTAAGTATTGCAACACTTAACATTTTCTCGATTTTTTTAAGTGTATCTGACGGCTAGGTGGCGCTATTTTGATTTAAAAAGGGGTTTGTTCTAAGTTGCCATAGCATGGTTGAATCTGGTATAAAGGTGATTTAACTGTTGGCAGCATTGATAACGGGGCGGCCATCTTGCACGTTCCCTAGTTTTGGTTTTTTCTGTGTGTATCAGTAATCCAGTAAATGTAAAATACTCCGGTTAACTCAGCATAATTGCTGTTTACCTGAATATTTTCATATTCATTGATACACTAAATGGCTATGTTTTTACAGTACAGTATACTGCAGTAATGAATATATACATTCATAATAAAAACTATAGTGTACAGGCATGTATAGATGTCAATATTACGGGGCAGAAATTCAGATGGCGCTTCAAAAACAACTTCAAGAAAGGTCAGTCTTTGGTCTCCTCTGTACGGTTGGGTCGTGATGACCGAGTCATAACATATCACGCGACGGACTAGAACCTGCCCCCCGAGAAAAGAGAAAGTAGTTTTATGAATCACATTATTTGATAGATTTGGTAAGGTTTGCTAGCGTCAATTTAGTGTACTTAGTAAAAAGAGTTCTTCATAGATATCTATTAAAATACAATAATTAGGGGTAGGTTACCTTTTATGTGGTGATCTAAAGTTAAGATCGTTAGAAATTAAACTGCCAAGTCCATCGCTTCATTTGTTAAACCTGACTTATACTTGGACCTTTGCTCTTAAGCTTATGAACGAAGAGAACATTTAATATTAAATGTGTCTCAGTTTTAATACTAGATTATTCTAGAGTTAATCTATGGTGTCAGCCTTCACAGTTAATATACAAAAGTAATATAACCATCAATGAACGTGGAAATGTCCGACCGACATGGGTCATTGTGTACAGATAAGGCTAACCTCTTGTCAGCTTTAATCAAATCAGAGAATATATTATAATATGACAAAAGGAACGTTAGCTAATATTAATATTCACTTAAATACTGAACTGAAGACTTTTATTATGAACTAATATTACATTAAGATTCATTTATTATGACAGCGGCTAGCCGGCCAGACTCTACAGTTTTTTTTTTTTTTTGTGTCTAATTTGCGTCACTTGGAGTAGTTTCACAAGGAATAAAGAAGAAAATTAAGTATATTAGAAATTATTTCAAGCTTACCTGGTATCGTGCACTTGTTCCTCAATAGATTTCTGTTGTTGTAGCTTTTCGTAAAAACCTTTCCACATCGATTCTTCATCCATTATGATAAGAAAACTTATACACCCAAAACGAAATAAAAAAAAGTGAATATAAGTCCGAATTCTAAATACAAACAAAATACAACTAGCCAGCAGCAGAGACTAAAATATTATGTAGATACCCGCGGCCATCGATATGTACACAATGAATCACTGAAGTAATCGAGTCATATGGTCTGGAAGAAAATGACGTAAACATTACTAGCTAAGTCGGTCTTAAGATTGGATACGGAAATAACGTTATTCACTGCAGTACGAGAGCAGCCGGCTTCAATTTTAATACACTTGGGAGTTCAGTGACACCAATTACACACTGTCTTTTGCGTCGAATATGATTATTTAAATTGTTTGGGGTCGCCCACTATAATATTTTGTGTAAACGTGTCTCGATCAGTTTGTTTTGGTTACGGTTACAGCTACTGGGCCAGACTGACGTAATTCAAGACATTTCAAGGTGGCTGTGAACAAGCGAACGTTCTGCGCACACCGCACACCGTGCCGCGGCAATGTGCAAACTAAATGTTTTGCATTAGCACACGTGCTTTTGTAATGTCACACAATCAATCTGTAAACATTTATACAATTAAGGTTTAGTCAGAATATTAAATAAATGGATATGAGTCATTCATTGCCTAAAAATCTTCGTTTTCTTATCAACTAGCCACTGTCTACAAAGATCTAAGGTTTGACACAAATCGGTTGTAATCTCTCACTAGTATTGTTTAACAATAAGGCTTGCGTGTCGCACGGGTTGCAGTTAGTCAATAAGTTGAATATAGACTTTTTATCAACAGGTGTTATATGACGAAGTATATAAGTACATTCTGTTAGTAAGAGTTACGTCATTTAATTTATTAGCTTAGTAACTAATTTATTTATTTATTTATTATTTGTAATTTAAAATTTATGTGTACTTATGAGAAGGAATAATATCCCCTTGTATATAATAGACTATTGGCAAAAGAAATTTCAATTTTGACCAGTCTTAAAAAAAGGGGGAAAATTCTTAAAAATTATGTATTTATATTATTCTTTTCGATTAATAACATGTAACTTAGTGGCTAACTGCTTGTATTATACATATAAGCACTTCGCAAGAATATTAAGACAGGAGCAAACAGTAGGAACGAGGTGTAGATCTACAGACCACATGACAAAGCAAACAACCAATGCACTGCTATATCTAGTTACATTGTGGGCGCATTCTATCAAGATGGAAATAAATGCATCTTAATGACCACTTATTTCACCACTTCATTTTTTTTATATTATATCTGATAATATTATTAGTAGCGAAGACAAAAACACTATCGCTCTAGTTAACACCTGATAGCGATATCTCAGCATACTGTGAATGAAGCAAAGTTCGATTAAATTCTGAGCCATCAAGGTCGTGTCCAAGCTCGAGGTTAGCGGGAGGTTCTGCCATAGGCTTTACGGTCCACGAACTTTATGATGTATGTATGTATGTACCTGTGCGAACTAAGAAGTGTTAACTTTTGTTCAGAACGGTGTTGACGTACGAGTACATGGACAAAAAGAACAGACAACACGACATCACCTTTTAAAATTTAATTCATACGTTCTTTTTAATAGACAATTGAGTGACAGTATCAACACTGACCTAGCTTGGTTGGAGTATCTCGCATATTTTTTTAGAATATTTGTTTCTTAAATCGACTAACTAGACGGGACATTAATATGAAAGGAAATTTATTGGATTTGCTGCCCTCGAATAGATCATTTAACTTACAAAGGATCAAGTTAAACTGAACGGTATTTGGCCAGCTTTATTGCTTAACAAAGTCTTCTCGTCATCGTCGAGACGTGGCTGAATAATTTTGAAAATAAACAATAAAGAACTCAACTCAACTTCTTTCACTCGACAAAATTGGAAGTAGACCAGTAATCCTAAGAAGTAATACCCTAAGTACTCCTAAGAAGTAGGTGTGTAGAAAAGTCCTTAAACGGAAACCGTCAATCAGTATGTTGCAATACCAAAGCTCGAAGAACCGACGATTTGAAGGAAACAGGTAAAGTATTAAATGACTAATGGAAATAAATGCAACCAGTGTCATATGAAATTTAGGTTGACTCAAGTTTACCGTCAGAGGAAAGATTGGGTTTTTATTGTTATATTAACAGCGTAACGCGGACAGCTAATAGTCACCGGAGAAGGAAGTCACCTGTCGTCGATATGCTGGGCAAGCAGGTTGACGACCGCGATGTCCTCTCGCGGCTACGAGTGAACCTTCTTTGAATGGACTATACGACTTCAATATGGAGATAGAATACGCGGTTGTATTCGAACTCTACTGCATAAGAATCGTTTAGTTATGATAGACATAACAATATAAAACCATACATTAGGTTTCCTGCCAAATTATGTTTCAGCTATTTTTGATTAGTTGTTGATTCAAGGATTTAGCACCCGCCTGTCACCTGGCTTAGATTCTCTGACCATGGTTACAACCAGTATAATAACTTTCCTGCGAAAATTAATTCCAGATCATGTCTTACCATGTAACCATAGGGGAAATAGCATAAACACAAGCAACGTAATTAAATGATGTTGATACAAGGTGAAATTTTCAAGTGTGCATAATTAGCTAAAGTACTGGTAATGTAGGAATACTTTAAAATATAATGTTAAAAATCAACACTTTCCTTTAGTTCACCGTATGTCATTACTTCCCAGAATTTGATACTTATTAGCGTGACTTTCGGACTCTGCAATAGTAGGTATAGTGTGTGTGCTCATTTTTCCAAATCAACGGGTCCGATTCTACTAATACCATTTTAGTTTTCATTTAAATGTGCCCCTTGAGTCCTTTGAGTATTATTCACTATTTCTTATAGTTTTGGATTTCGCCTTCCTCACGCACTTGAAAAATTTGCTTGTACCCTCGGTCATAAACTCCTATACAAAGTCCTATTAAAACAACTGACTGTTTTTTTGTGACACAACACTCATCAAAAGTATTAAATTTGTTTGCAAATTATTACTCATACAGGACGGGATGTCATCAGGTGTATCATTTTAGTAAATATGTGTATAATCTCCTAGATAATAAAATAAGAGCCTGTGTATGTATTTTAGCAAAACAATGGCGAATCTTAACTGAATCGCTATCGATCCAGACAAGAAGAGACAGGCAATGAGGCAAACCATAACATTACGTGTTTGTGGGTAATAGTAATAGAAAGGTCATGGCCATCGCAAATATAAAGCGCTAAATGTAGAGTTTATTTGGAAAACAATCTGAAAGCAACATTCCTAAAAATAATGCTAACACGAATGCAAATTGCCAAGGAAAATGGGAACCACCGTTTTCCTTGAAATATTTTATACGCAATTAATTGAGATTGTTAGCATAAAGTACTTCGAATCTAATTTTACGTTCATTATCCTCGCCTGCAGTAATTATAACATTACTAACCTTTTACAAATAACTTTTCTCGCTAGAAGTAGTAACCGTAAATAACTGTCCTCTACACTTATACAGAATATTAATTACGGCATTAAAATGTTTTAGATTCCAACTCTAAACAAGAAAGGCGCTTTCATTTATCCAACATCTACATCACATTACCTACCTATCCTCTCACTGAATATAATTTTCAGAGCATAACACTGACTGGTAGGTACTTAATCTACAATTTACAACAATCGGTATTAAAATTATGTATAATAAATAATATAAAAAACATTTCCTTCACTAAAACAGGATAATTAGCTGCAAAGTGACGGCATCATTTTATAATAAATTAAAGTAGATACCGTAATTAATTACAAAAAGGAAGCTTAAATCAAAATTCAATCTCACTTTGTTCTGCTGATGATTTCTTTTTCTTGTAACTTCTTATACACGAATTTCCAAGGATCGTCAAGTTTTTTCGTATGCATTTTCACAAAAATATGTCACTGATATCTACACAGTCTATATAAAAATTTCACACAAAGGTCCAACGATTCAACAGTTAAAAAATAAAATAATAATGAAACTAAAAAATATAACACATTACAGTAAAAAGTTTGTGGATGCGTAGAACGATTTTTTCAGGCTGTAGACAACGCGAGGTGTCAGCGACTGGCCGACTGAATTGCAATGCCGCATGCCGTAAGCTTTGTTTGATGGAGGTTTACCTACTCCAGTTTTTAGAGACCCAAGGCTGTTATATAGAAACCATTTTTTGTGGGATCAATTGTTAAATAGCTGAAGTGTTCATGTTCAATTCTCACGACGATGTTTTTCATTGTAAAAAATATGATAATATTCCAGTTTAGTTAGAAAAGAAGCTCATTCAATTCTGTTAATTATGGTATTTAATTTGGAACTTAATTAATTTTATGGTTCCGCTAAATGTGAAAAATTAAAATAATATTTTAATATTTTCTCTGACGCCATAACACTTCATGATTGAAACTGGATGGAGGATTTTCCTAATCCAGTTCGTACTTTATAATTATTGTGTAACAACAAAACCCTCATAACAATGAAGTTTCAGTGCTTATATATGTAGACCGATTGGTCTTAAAACCATTCTTGAAGGTTTTAGCTTTTATCTTACATTTAATTAGCGTGTTGGTGAAATTCTCAAACAGAAAACCCGCATTAGCACTAAATTATTGTAAAACCCAAATTTTCTGATCATACAATATATTAAAGACCTATACAATTACAACAGTCAGGGAATATTGCCAACACCACGTCGCGTCGTGCAACGCGTGGGCTCGTATGAATGAATGCAGTAGGTATGTTGGACAAAACGCAAGAGACGTTGCAGTACATTCATCAATCGATGGTTTGAGCGTCTTCAACTGGAAGCAAGTAGCACCACATGGACTATGATTGAGTCTGTGGCGTGTTGCTTATTAATTTAAATGTTTTTGTTAATGAAAACGTTCCTCACTTATTTTTGTGACTGTCATTTATTTAAAACAAAAAAATGCAATAAAAATTATCTACTTTACTGTGTTGGAATGTTATTATTAGGTATGCTTGCTAGTTTGGAAGCTCAACTGCTGTACACAAGTTAAAACATTATATGGTGCTAACTTATAGAAGTTCAATGTGATCCTATGCTAATTCTGATGAGAATACTATACTACGAATACTAATCGTGATGGGAATACCCCCGTTATATCACCTGTCAGCTGAAGAAAACGAGTTGCTATGATTAACTGTCTTTTCCTCAGGCGATAAAGTATTTAGCTGTCTTTACTTGTCATAGTACTCAGAGGCCCTAGTGTAAGTTTCTTTTAACAAATTCGATTTACTACATCGAACGCGTTCGGCGCGGCGCTCCGATTGGTGGAGAGCACGAAACGAACCAATCAGAGCGCCGAACGCGTTCGATATAGTAAATCGAATTTGTCGCAAGAAACTTAAACTAGGGCCTCTGATCTAAGACCACATAGTAAACGGTTTCACGTTGATCAATCTTTTGCGAGACATCTAGGTGTCGCGTCGTGATAAAAATAACTTATAATATATCATAATACATATTATAATATATTAATTATAAAAGAGGAAAAATAATAATAATGAACGATACAAAGAACCCAAGGACCGTAAGGCAAACATACCGGGTAATTTAGATATCCTTACAATATGCCGTACCCATTGTAGGTAAAGTCATAATCATTTGAACAGTTGGCATACACGTATGTGCAGTCAAAGTGGGAAGATAATTTGCATTTGGCAGAATTGCTGTCATTGTTGTTGCGTGGTACGATCGTACGTGGTGTTCTTGGAATTGTTATGGAACATATTAGGCTAAAGTAGATGCCTACGTATAATAATTAGCATTGGTCATCAGTTCTTAAACGAGTTGATGATCTCAAAACATGAGCCAGTTGTGTTCTATTATAAGTAAATAAATTGCATAGAAATAATTATTGTAAATTGTAGAATTCCTTTATGAGCATATAATTTTCCACAACATTTGAGATGATTGATTATTTCAAATTAATGGAATTAATAATTCCATATTTTAACTAGATATATTGTAGTCCTACATACACATTCGAGGAAAAAGCATTATTTCTAAACTCCTGGAAAACATTCGCCGTCTAGTGTTCACAAAAGAGTTCAGACAATGATGCGCAGTAAATGCCTCCTGTTCAATTTTTTTTTTCGATATTCGATATTACGACGCAAAATGGTATATTAAAAACACTACAACTAACCGCCACGATACGTACTGTGACGGAAACGAGATGAATGAATGGATGGGTAGAAAAAGTCATGAATATAAAAAGAACTTGCACCTTGTTATCATACCGTAAGGCAAACATTTATCTTTCAAGTTTAACTAGCTGCGCCTGCCTTCCCGTAACTTCCAAGTAATGGACTATCCAGTTCTCAATGGAAGTCGTCCGTTTATTTGAAATAATTATCTGTTTCTGCTTTTAACGATAAAGTGTGTGTTTACTAATGGAACAAAGAACAAGGCCATGTATGTACAATGAGCCTTTCTTGGTGAGACAGACGAGATGCTTATCATGACGCTGATGAGACTGGTTTTCTGTGCGAAAGCGTTCGTGTGTGACGAAGATTACACACGTTTAAGCATTTATTGCTAGATTGAATACTGTAAGTCTACACAGTAATTAACACCTTTCAAATATGTTTTTATTATTACTAGTTACTTCCATGAGATCGTCCATATTAGTCTAGTCAAATTATCCTTTGTTAAAACCTTCTAAAATCTAAAAATCGGTTACATGTACTTCTGCAGTAAGAAGTAAATAGTAAATTTGAGGCAAAAAAGTGAGTTTAAGTTGAGCCAATGCTCTCATCAAACCATAGCTGTATCCATTTATAATTAGTGAAATGTCGCGTTAAATTTAGCGAAAACAGCAATAAGTTCTACAACATCAGACGGGTAACAATTACCATAGCTGCACTGGATCACTTACAGGAAGGAATGGAGTGGCTGTAGTAGGTAACTGTTTAAAGAGTTCCGAAATAGTATTTTTGAAGTAACAGACCGGTTACGACGAATATCAGACCTTAATGTTTCAGAATGTTGCAACAAACAGCCCTTTACCTAAGCTCTAAAATTATTTATATAGATTGGTATCGTGGATTCACGCTATGTTTTACGCCACATTCATTGAATTATTTTTGAAGGAAAATAATTAGCGAATGTAAGGTGACAGGTTAGGTGTATGAAACGACTCAAATGGCTCTCATGTTATAATTCGTAAGAGAGACAAGTTAAAATCATGAACAACCAATAATATTCGTAAATTATTTTATTTATTTTATAGATCAATAGCTTCCGCCCGCGGCTTCGCCCGCGTGGTTTACGAACCCGTACATTTTCTCGGATTAAAAAGTATGCCTATGTGCTATTCCAGACTATAATCTATCTCCGTGCCAAATTTCATCCAGATCCGTTCAGCCGTTCGGGCATGAAAGAGTAACAAAGATCCATCCATCCATCCTCACAAACTTTCACATTTATATTATTATAAAGTAGAAAGTAGGATTAGGATATCTGCATGGACCAATTGCTGTGTTATAACTGGATATCTTAACAAGTCACGTATTATAAATGCCTGAATCATCAACATCACTAAATTTCAATTTTACCGACTTCCGTTATTTGAATAACATGGTAACAGAAAATGCTATAATAACATTTACTACTTAAGCTCACATTGATGTTACACAACCACAACCTCGCAATGTAAACGAAGTACCTGCTTACAATTGTGTGGATGACCAAACCCAAGGTTATTAGTCACCAACTAACCACGCATAGCATGTTTTTAGATAACGATGGCTTAAATTTTCCACTTTATAAAAACTAACGATACGAATAACTCTATAAAACAACTAAAAATAAGTTGCAAAAACAATTAAGTAAATATTTACTTAGTCACTTTCGGTTTTACATTCAAGTAACAAATTAATACCCACTGTACCTACATTCGTAAATACCCGCTGAAGGTAAATCCCTTAATAGTGCAAAACAGGTTTTAAAACAAAGTTTCTGTAATTTCCCTTTTAAAAATACACATCTTTTTCCATTGTTCATTTTTCTCACGTTAATCTAAGTCGAATTATGTATTGTACGCTGTATGTGGCGCCATCTGTGAAGGTTTGGCCAAAAGAATGGTATACTTCGTTTTATAATTGAACAACAGAGGCGCTAGTGTATCGCTATATTTAAATAGGGAATATGCACGAAAAAAAAAATTATTTCCCATTGATTAACTACCTATAGATAAGTAGTCACCGTGGCCACTATAGTCTCTCTCGCTCGAACAATAGGTGTTGCCAGGAAAATCAATGTCCCTTATTTTGAACGTAAATTTATTTTTACCCTGATTGTTGTATATAATAATGAGAATGTATTTATTATGAATAACATTATTATTTATATTAAATAAATTTCCTTTAATGTCAGGTAAATGTTTATAAATTTAATCATTGTTTAAAATTAATTTCATTTCTAATATGGAACTGACAGATATTATGGAACTTTTCCTGAAATATATTATGGACATAAAACTATTTACCGATGATCATGTAAACACATTGTATCCAAAGAAATAATATATCAGAAGGTAGGTAAGGCTAAGGAACCTCAAACTTTATATTTAAAAAAACGCATATCAAAATATTGCCACGTGAACAACTGTTTCTTCCCGCATCTGTCAAGTCATGACTTGAAAGTCATATAACACAAAAGATATTGCCCTATACAGGCAAGTTCGTCACCAATGATAGGAACGATGGTGTGGGGCGTCATAACGCCATTTACATTCAGACGTTTAATAGCCATACTACCACTTCAATTTTTTAAATAACATCTGAACTACAGATTATTTACCAGTAATCTTAAACGAAATAATTCTGTGAAATAACCACAAAGAATAAAAACTTAACAATTATCTAAGTAACCAACGAAATAATGAAAATAGTTTGGGTGATGTAATTATGTGATTAATGTTTAGCAATTCAACCAAAGCTCGAAAGATGGCGCCAGTATACAATTATCTGTATAACAATAATTAACTCGTCATATATTATAATCATACACTAAGTCGCGTAACGAAAGAGAGGTGAGGTAAATAAAAGAATAAACTAGCAACAGTAATGTTTCAGGTGTTAAGTTATGTTACGAACAATATGCAAAATAACACATTAATTTCACAGTATATTCAACGACGAGTAGTGTCAGTTCCCACCCATGATATCTGTAATGATATCTCCAACGTTATTGGAACTCTAATAAATTGAAATCAGTCTACTTACGAGTGAAATGATACGCGATACACGATATACGATTTTTTCGTGTGCTACGATTTTTGAAGCCTAAAACACTGCGATATCCCATAGTGCACACACCACACACACTCTGGAGACACACTTGCTACTTTATATGAACTTATTTAATAAAAAAAACTAAAATTTAAGCGAAATTTATATCTCTTGTTAACTTTAACATATTTATTTGACCACGCAAGTGTCAAATTTGACAATTTGTGGCTAAAAATACCGGACACGCAGATAAGGACAAAAAATAAACGTTGCATCTCCTTCTTTCATATGTGTTTCGTAATAAACGTTAATTGTTTAACTTGCCGTGACGTCAGTTACGCTCTGTCTATAGGTAGTATGTCTATGTTGTAATCTAACCAGTTAATCGAAAAAAATACATAAATATCATACCATTAGTAAACCCATTATCAAAATTGATCGAAAAACAAACGAGATATAAGCAATTTAAACGAATATTGCTGTCTCTTTCGCAAAAACGCTGTTTTTTTATGGCAGTTCTATGGGCGTGATGTTATTTAGGTCAGATAACACGTCGGACCTCTCTTTCTAATTCGTCACTTCAATGCTTTATAACTTTATCGCTGATGAAGATATTTTTAAAATTCTTTCACTATTATTTACTAGAGATTATAAATATTTTATTGAGCAAATAAAAAAAATACATGCATATTCCCTATTCTGAATTGTTTTTAGATTGCTTTGCATGACATTGACTTATTGTTAATTGTCTACAAATTATTCCAATCTAATTCTTTGCCTTCCAATTTACTCTGCCTTCTTTCTACTAGAAAAATATTATTTACCTATACAGTATTTTAGATGCCAATTGCAAATTTTTCGAAGATTCTGTAAATTCAACTGGTATATTTATACCTATTTCTACGATTATGCTGAAATTATTAAGTATGTACAGTGAAATAAAGTGGATGTTTGCCGCAATATATCACTAGGTATCAATATCCTTTTACCGCTATAAATACATAGTAAGAAGACAAGAACATTATTTAACTGCATCAAAAAGAATAGATAGGTATGCAGAACATTATAGATAATTATTGACCATTTATTATCTTCACTTAATTGCGTAATAAATTCCTTTAACACTCATTAAAACGCCCACTTATATGCCTGTTCTACTTTAGCGCCTCAAAACAGTAGGTAATCGATTTATTGGTTATGTTGTACTTGTAGTTTTTCAAAGAAATGTAATGAGAGAGATAAATAGAGTATTCTTTATTCTACACCAAAGGAAATACCTAGTGAAAAGTGAAGTTACGATATTCACTTAAGGTAAAAACTGTAGTTTTATCGCTAAAAGCAATTTCTTCCAGACAACCAGTGCATGGAAAAGGATGAGCACACTGATGGATGTAAGAATGCCGAACGAAAGGTCGCGAGTTCAACCTCGTCACATGTTCAAATGAGTAAACCAGTAAACTTTTAAATAATAAACAATTAGTGTAACGATTAATTAAATAAAGTGACATGACATAGCTTGTTCAGGGGTCTTAAAAGATACAGTCATTTGTTTTGAACAAGGCATTTATGACTTTGTGTGTCACGTTTATATGTAGTATAAACAGTTTGCACATGTTTTTGCGGACGATCGAACGACCCATTAATCTACAAATGCCTCTGGCTGGACTTCGTATCAAGAGCAAACAATTATAGCTATGTTGTGTAAGTAATGCACAAATAAATACAAACAATATAATTACGACAAAAAAAGACCGCGGGGCCTTTGTCGTATGATAACTTGGATAATTACTGTTTATGGATTTTTTTCAAAGAGTATATATAACAGTTATAATTTCGTCAATACTCATTCCGTATTAGATGAGGTCAGCTACAAACATTTTGGGTGCGTAGATAATGATGTCAATCATTACTTAATTACTATTGAATTATAAATTCTAACTACTAAGATGTCACAAAAAAGGTAACTCACCTCCGTGTGCTGTTTTCCGTAGCGTTTTGTTTCTTCCCACGCCACAACATTAAACAATCGAAAGCACCTTTTTTAAAAGGAGGTTTTAACATTTTCCATCGCTTTCTAAAATCAATAGTCTTTGTATTAACTGAACTTCCACTTTCACTGGAATCAACACTTAGGATATTCGGCTCAGAAATACCTTTTCTTAGAACACTGTTAGATTTCTTGGACGCCTTTTCTAAGTCTAATGTTAACACAGATGCACTAGGTGGACATGTTCTTCTTTTTGATATAGGGGTTGATGTCATAAAGGATTTATCACCAGTATCACCGCATTCTAAACCACTATCTGAGAACTCCGAAATGTCTGTAACGCCCTCACAAATGCTGTGAAGTTTAGGTCTGTTACCGTTCGGTCGTCTGTCGGTGTGTTCTGTGACTGTTTTTGAATTTAATATACTGTTTTGTTCGAAATTTTTACTTTTCACGTTATGGTGGATGTCTACGAAGGCTGTAACATCCTCGCAGCTTTTGGTGTTATACTTTGATAATGTGAAATATGGTTTGGCTTCTTGTGTCGTGTCCGTTTCAACCTCCATGTCACTGATGCTGGTTAGATTGTCTTCACTTTTAGATAGCACTTTTAGGTTCGATAATAGTTTTCTTGCCCTTGGTGGCCGTTTCGGGGTAGATTCGGGAGTTTTACGCACAAATGAATAGGGTTCGTCCGCTCTCTTAGTGGGCTTGGAGTACTTTGCGATAATTCTGTTTATTTCAGCGTTGTTCTTGCGTCTATATGTGTGTCGTTTGAAGTTGAGTGGCTGTTGATAAGCGTCGGCTACGGTTGCTCCCGCGACCCTCGCTGACCTTTCGCGCCATTCGGCCACTTTGTCCTCTATCAGCCTCTGCAGCTCGAATGCGCGCATCATCGGCCCTATCTCTGGCATTTTAATGTTATCTCTAACTTCATTCAATAAATATCTTTATTTGGTGATGTCTTTGGTAATCACTGCAAAGCTAATGTTGCTTTTAATAAATATTCTGCAACAAATCATAAAAAAATCAATACAAATTGCTTCCTTTTTACGCATATCTAAGGAAACATATGCATTATAATGAACTGAGTCACGAAAGGTCTTCGCATTTCGACGTTCGTTCAATTAGCGCCCCAGTTAATCAACGGTTCTTATTAGGTACGTAGAAGCCCTTCAAATATAATAACATGACACAATGCTATACCAACTGTAGTTATAACTTAGGAATGTTATATCGTTTTAGTACATTATTTTAGTTATCTACATTAGGCGGGTTTAAGATGATAGTATCTATTTATATCGAGAATTCATACTATTTATTTCTTTAGTATTGCCTTATTAGTCAATAGACAGAGTTTCAAGAAGCCCATCTTCCTTCATCAATGACTTCGAGATCATAAATTGGAAAGTTCCTGTAGCTAACTTATTTAAACTTTGACCAAATCAATTCCACACACGTATTCTTCAAATTATGTCGAAATAAATGGTTATAGAGACCTGTGACGGTAATAGGTCAAATATATAAGAATCCGAGTCTCAACATTCACCACCCATACAAAGTAGCGAATTATATCAGAAAGTCTCAATAAAACTTTACCCCACCTGGGAATGGAACCCCGAACATTATGATCAACAACTGAGCTTACGACCATGACACCAGTGAGGCAAATTTTGAGTTAATATAAATTTTAATCAAGGTCGCTATTGTCTAAAACAATTTCGCAGGTAGCGCGGGGCCCGAGTAGTAACTACATAATAACAACCTATTTGAGAGGAAGTTTCAACCACGATTTCTAACGTCCTTCCGAAAACGTGTAGCTAACATCTGCATCCTACCGCCGGCAAATATAGGTACTATTAGCACAAAGTACAGGAACTGTGTCGGACTCGGAACTATCGAAACCTTATCGCAGCGAATCTTGATAAGAAATAAACATTCTTGTTTATTTGGCAATATTTCAAGGACTTGACTGACTTGTCTGTTTCTACTGCTTTCTATAAATTAGAGGCTGCTGAAATTCTGTATTTAAGTAAGATCGAGGATAGAATTATACGGGGTAGGATAATTGCTTCTCGAAGACTCAACAAAATAATCTAATACAGTGATTAATGCCTACCTTTAGGTACTATACTACGGTATGATTCTATCATTCTATCAATCAAATTAAAAATAGTACTCACATACGTACATACATAAATACCACATTTAAACGCACGTCACTACTATTCGGCTTATACACGATCAAAATCATCGATATATTTGAATGTACTTATACTGTTTGATTGGATTTTTATGGGAGCTACTGACGTGAATACATCGCGTTTGACAATAACTTCACATTTTGGGCAAACAATGCGTTTAGAGGCAACTGATAACAGATAACATGTATCGAGAATAGAGATAAATTCGTACTATTCACACTTTTAGTAGGTATACTTTGTATCTTCTAGAGTTTCAGTATTTTAACTGTTTTCAGAGATCACGTTAGAGCGTCCACAGTTGTAATTTGTTCAATGTATTGTGCAAAAGCAGACTGAATAAAGTTATCCGTTATTACGTAATTTTATTCTCGGCAGCTGAGTATGTAGGTCTTAGCTACGCGTTTCGAAATTCTAATCAGCCTTTACGTTTAACACCATACATCGGTATTACGGAATTTTATGTAAGGTAAGTTTTATGTAAGTTGATGGGTATTGTTTTTGGCTTTGCTAACCAATTAAAATAAGTACTTATTGTTTTTAGGTAACTTTAATTTACAGAGTTCAATGTATTTTGATTGATATTATAACATCACTAATAATGTTTAAGTAGATTAGAAAAAGCACAGAAAACAAAAAAAAATGAAATCGTAACTTACATACAAGATAGTAAAGCTTATTATCAAGTCTTGATTACACTTTGGATTGAAACAACACTGATCACGGAAAATCGGCGCTTTTACACAAGTCATTAGCATCGATAAGATGTAAGGTGTCGCGTACACTCACGGAATAAGTATACACAGTCCCATCTATGTTATGGTGCGTCAGCACACGTGTGGCGAGGGCACGTGTAGATTCCACAGTGAGCCACCGAGCGTTCCAGGCGAATGCTCCTGCACTTGACTCAGCCACCAATATCCACGGACCGGCCCATCCTGCCGCCACCGACACAATGTGTTAAATAGAGCATCCAACATACTGCGTACGGCTTATGTACAATATTAGTGTACTTTATTATTCTAATTTATCATTACATCACAAAATTGACGTTGCAATGCATTCGACATGTTTTCTTAATGATTATGGTTAATCGATGAGTCTTTCATATTAAATGAAACAGCCTAAAACCATTCTGGAATTGGAAACCATTTATTACGATATTCTAAGATGGACAAAGGAGACGACCGAAAGAAACCCTGACGAAGATATTGCGAGTTTGTTCAATATTTTCGGCTTCCATTCAAAGTCAGCAAGTTTCGACAGTGAGTTTAACCATTTTCCAAATAATAAACTAGAGTTAAAAGAACTGTGTCTTACGGTACTAAGCCCTAAACCTGTGCAGTTCTAATTTTTAACACCATGGAATAGTTAAATGCCATTATCTGTGTTCGTGGGGCATTGTTCGACGCTGCGGGCGTGACAAGTGCTTCCGCCAAGTTCATTGTCGCACCGGCATGTAGTTGGCGCATTCGTGCTCCATTGGGACCCCGTCCTTATTTAACATACTTTCAACAATCAAATCCTTAGTTAAATTTATGTTACTAAAGACTATATTCTTACGGCAACCTGGTGAAGCACTATTAACAGATACATATTTTAACTTCATTATGTAAATCCTCTCGATTGGCCCATCAAACCACTAGCTAACTTGTTCCACTGGATAGACAGCGGATGGGACCCTTATAGGTAATAAATTCTACGTCCGCATCTATGATAACAGGTTTGCAACCCATCATTCTACTATACGATAATTTTGCAAACTAATAATAAGTTTAAATTAGGCCACTGTAATGAGGATATTCTGGTGACGCTAATATCATGTCAACACTTGATTAATTGCAAGGCTACTGAGTTTATTATACACTCGAAACATAAAAAGTTAGCTTAACACTACTAATAAATGGAACAGCGGAAAATAACTCCAAAATTTTATAAAGGAGAAATATAAACGAACAAAGTATAGAGCATATATAATAGCTCCTCTTACTTTATTCACTTATCCTGAAGACTAAATGCAAGAATGTTTGTTGAACTGCCTAATTGATTTTTTGATCGCAGCTGCTGGGTGTGGGGTCCGATGCTGGATTCCGGAGGCGTGTTTTTGGGTTTTTCTGTATGAAAATTCTCATTAGCAGCACGTAGTTTGGAACTGTAGATGGCAATAGGCTCGACTCTTACACATTACATTACATGGAACTCAATAACGGCATCCACCAAATGTTGGTATACAATAATACATATCTATGTAACCCTTCGGAGAATACAGGTCTGATGCTATGAAATGTCATATTTATGTTAGTATCTTATTTTTTTTTTTTAATCTTCAATCAGTTACCATAAATTATTTATCTGTATGTAACTCATTTCGTTTATATTCATTATACTCATTCTGTTTTTCTAAACATATGTAAGTACTAGATCAAGACTGCAAATCTAACCTAAATAAAGCACCGCGATATTTTTGTTTCGAGACTTATATTAGATTTTTAATAAATGTGTAGATCATTTGTTACTTTAGGTAAGTAAATAACACTTGATACCTGCGCCTACACGTACATCAGTTCAGTACTTCAAATGAGAAGGGGTCATCTTTACTTTACTTGTATACTCTTGATAGATACACCAACCCCTTAGACAAGTTACAATCTATGTACAATCGCTAGAGAATAGAAAGGCCTGCAATATGTCCCATACATATTGCAGGCCTTTCTATTGACATTTACGAATCACGTGATTACTCGTATTCGGCGTGTTGCTGGCATGGTGTTTACATTATTTAACTATTGTAGATGTTGACTACAGATAAACCTTAACGGTTTATTCATACGTTGTGTATTATAAGCTAACAGTGACGTTAATGTAATAAATCCTACATCCAAATCTCTCGCTCCCGGCGCACGCAGACTGCCCTCTCGAGTACATGTCAATTGTGTAAATTGGCTTAAATTAAGAGAGAACACAAAATCTAAAGTTAGTTTCAATTGTAATAAGGATAAAGACTCGGGAAATTATGTGGTAAGAGGCATAATACATCGATAATATTTTTATCTAGGAACAATTTCAGACACAGCAATGGTATCTTCTATGCGATTGTGCACTATAAGGATGTTTATGGAAGCAGTTCCCATCTGAAGATTAGGATCGAGACGTAAGGGAAACACCTTAGAGCAATTTACATGTCAAGAGACAGGAATTTTATTTCTTCCATTTTAATTCCTTCATGTATCGTCGCCGACAATAGCCGCGAGAAGTCTCGGAGTTGCGCTACGCACTTTTATATCTAATTTGACGTTAGACAACGGAGATTAAGTTCAAAATGCAGAGTAAATTTCCCGTCTCAATCCCAATCTAAATTGACTTTTAAGTCACACCTCCGCTTCGCAATTCAAGATTTTGCATGGACACCCTCATGTCAGACTCCGGGTACCTTCGGGACTTTAGGTACGTCTTGGTGGCTTATGTAGTTTAAATGTGGAAGAATCATTGGAACATGAAGTACTTCGGTCTGCCTGCCTGCGGGAGACCCCCTTCGAGATTACAACCACGCCGGTCATATTTTTATATGCCCACTTTACCACATCCAAACAAACAAATGATGTAGGGATATTTCAAACTAAAATACAAATTCCCTTTAGCAGTCAGTGACGAATAAATCCTGGGACATCCTGGCAAAATAATAATGAGCATAATTATGTTTAGTCCCGATAGTGGTTAAAAAAATTGCAATAATTTATTTTAATAACAGATATGTACCTACTCCTGCGTGGACTATTGCAAAATGGTTCTTTTTTTTTCTATTTTAGTGTCCACTCATAGCATCTAACATGTTAATGTCCAGTAACATGAAACAGGTCATCGCAACAAATCAAACAATAAGACGGACAAGTACATAACTTTCATAAGCCACTTTCCCTACTCGGCAAATCGATCATCGGATCCTGCGCATACCAAGCACCCGTCCGTCGGTCCAACGTCACCTAATTTTCTTTAATTGTCTCGAGACAAACAATGAAGCGTTGACAATTGCATTACTATTCAGTACCGGCACTCGTACGGGACCGTGCGTAGCATTGTTAAGGCATACGAGGTCTCGGTCTTTGATCCTAAATACGATACAGAGAAAGTAGATTTTCACCCAAACAGCCAATTGCACAATTTGATAAATAAATCTGTACACGCACTGAGTCCAAAATTTTTCCCGACCACGTGGTGAATTCTCACATTTTAAACGGTTACGGCATAATAATATTTTAGAACTAATTAAATTCATACCTTAACGAGTTCTCCATGAATCATTATGTCATATGAGATCAGACTTTCTGTACCATAGTAGACTTCGATGAATCTGTATATTATGATCCAATCATTAAAATCAAAGGCCGCATTTATGGTCTATTATCTGGGACGTGGAGATACTAAATTGTGATATGATGACGAACGGGGAAACGCGGGACGCGGTTCAAATAAATAAATTGTCTGGGACCAAGAGCCAGACTACAACTGGTTGAAGAGAATTGTTTTTTTTACTTCTGCTTACAAGCGGTCTAGGGGCTTTTGTCAATTTATAATGCGAACATTCCCTACGATTCAAATTGTGAAACACTACCACTAACTTATAAAACAAAATATAGTTAAGTTCAAGCAGCAATTTACTTACTTACTTGGCATCACCTAAAACATACACAACTTTAAAAAACGAAGTCTTTATTTACCTTATAATAATCATAATAAATAACTATCTACAAATAATTTATACTTATAAATAAAATAAATAAATCATCGCGGACGATTTGACTGGAATCAGACTAATTTCAATGGCACCTGCTATGCAATCCAATATACCAATGATGGGAACAGCGATTACTCCGCAAAAAGTAGTTTATGACGCGTCTCCCCTGGAAGGTAAAGATAAATTTGTAAATATACCAATGGATAGCTACCAGTACTACGCAATCTGAAGAACATAAAATATTAACTTAGTTTTATGAGGGAATCGAACCCGTTACACGCAGTTCAGTAATTCAACCACTTAGCGTCAAAAAATCCTCAATTCAGCCGTTAATAAAGATTTTTATAAAGTAAACAAGGTAATAGCTGCCCAGGGTCATACACTATAAAATAAACAACATACTGAAAATATAAATCTAGAACGGCTGGAATATAATAACTTATACCTACGTATTAGGTACTAGTGGTTTTATATTTCAAATTTAATGCGTAAAGACATATTGTGTAAAAAATATGACCTTTTTATCATATCAAATGAATACAATGGTAATTATACTACTAGTGCTAATTGGAATTACTTTGTTTTGTCTTTCCTTATATTATTAAATTTTACAATTAATTTGCAGCTTTATTTACCTGAAGTATGGTTGAAATTCGTATATGTCGTCAATGACTCTGCGCACGCGACACGTGACGCCGCATCCCTGCTGTTGCTGACCGTACACGGAGATAGCTCGCTCCAACAATTGATGCACTGATGTTAACTCCACTACTGGATCGTGAAAAATACAACAATAGATATACTAAATACTATTTTGTAATTTAGTTCAGCAACAATGATGTTGAACCAGGACGGAAAAAATGGGTGAAAATCAGGTTGCTATCTAATATAAAACTATTATCAAAATAAACAAATGAGTTTCTATTTCTCTCGTTTAAACAAATAAAAAGATAAAAATAGCTGTTAAAACTACGAGTACAATTTTACATTTTTAAAATAAAGAATATCTACCTGCTTCAATATTGATTGTTGTAATCAAAGGACGGAAGTTTGAGATACAATTAGGCGAGGAATAATATATCTTAACAGAAGTCGACTGCAATCTCTTATTACCATTAGACCAGTTATACTTCTTTAGTAAACACGATATCACCTATAACATACAGTATACTAATGTTTACTACACGTAATTGCACTAACACTTTAATAAAATAATTAGAAAACAACGCAACTGATACTTTTTAATTTTCAACTACGCTTCTTTGGTAAAAATATTCAAACAATTTTAAAATAGCTAAATGTATGAGTACAATAGTACGCCACTGGCTAACCTCGAGAAATACAGGCGTGGCTACAATATGTTATGAAAATATTCAAATTACTTAAAAACTTACCATTTTTGCGCCCAAAGTTGCGTTCATCTTCATCGGTGTTACCACCACCATCGTTAGATTTTTTGAATGAGATGAGTTTGGGTATCACCAACAACATGCAAACCACGGCGAGCATAGTCACAAGCTTCTTGAAGATTAGGAGCTTCAGTAACAATTTTGCAATCGTCAAAATATCAAGTTTCAATGATAGTTTATCTAGGAAACCTAATGCTGGTGCCGTGTAAGGAACTCCATATGATGGCTTCAGAGGCGGCCCGTATATTGGTGGTGGCAAGGGCTTGTGAATCGGTGGTCCATAAGACTGAGCTGGAGGTCCGTACGTCTGCGCAGGCGGTCCATACGAATGAGCAGGTGGCCCGTAACTGTGAGCTGGAGGACCATAATTTGGTGAAGGTGGACCATAAGTGTTCGGTGGGGAATTGTAAGTTATTTCTGGTTCAAACTTCACAGGCGACCCGTAACTTGGCGATGGCGAGTAGCTGTTGGATGCCGAAGGACCGGAGTAACTTGGTGATCCTGATGAACTGAAACTGCTGTCACTCGAGAAAGGCGGTGAGTAATCATAGCCTGATTGATAGCTGTCATCACGGTTTGTAATTTTCTTCTCCCCATCTTTTGCTGTTATTATCACGACACCTTGTTTCGCCTTCTCAGCCTCTACGCGCGATTTTGAATATGCATCTAAATACGTATCAGTCTTTGATAAAGAAGATTTGGTCCCATTGCTTGGCCCGACAATCGCAGAAACACACAAGCTTGACGCTAGTATTAAAGTAAAATATTTCAATAGCGTCATGTTGCTGCTAATCCTTGATCGACCGTCCGAAAGAAGTTGTCGCCATCGATCGCGACTAACGAATGACAAGCGACGCTGGCTCCCATTCAGTTTTCACTTTTGACTTACCGTAAAAGAACCTAAATATGATAATGGAACACAATTAAATTCTCAAAGTGAGCTCAGTGCGTTCCGCATTGCTCATGGTAAGTAGGTGCACGCGTGTCACGGCTCGCATGCTAATGGACGTTAGAGACCGCACGCCCCGGCGGCGAGCCTTGTTGGATGAGCCTCCCCAAACATCGGGACCTTTTATCGCATAAAGAAATCTTTAATAGACCGCAATTTGTCTGTGAAAGTTTTATCGTCATTTTTATTGGTCATGTTAAAAAATATTTCTAAGGAACATCTGATGGAATATAGGTACCTGTACTGCAACTTTACATTCGCACCAAACTTTTATTTGAGCTTGAAACCCAAATAAATTTCTGACCATGTGTGACGAACAACCATGATTGCCTACAGGAGATTCCGTTCAGTAGACTCCTTGAGTCTCCCTCATCTATACCAGTACAATTCGGTTAGCGAAGCATGAGTGCTCTGAAGTACCTAAATTGATAAACAGCCCATAATATAATTTCGCTCGTCAGAACTCCATGGTGCAGCCAAACGGTTAAGAATTTCACGACATTATTAAAAGTCAAAATGACACGAGACAAGATAAAACCTTTCAATCAAATCAACATTATTACCACATGAGTAAGGGGTAGTTCCGTAATAAATAACACTACCAAGATATTTCTTGATCGTATCTACTAAGAATCAGTCCTCGCTTCTTAGTGACATCATGTGATATTTGAAAGAACGAAATGGTGATACAGTCGACTACAGCGATAAATTTACAGAATCACCAGACATCTATGCAAATAGAAAAAGCTTTGTACATAAATATAGTTCAACTATGTCACTATATTAATGAAATCATTATCATATATTCCTGAGAAAACTTCATCTTTATCTGGTGACCTTGTATACCTGTCTCTGTTCGACTGCGCATGACAGTGTACAGGATGTAAGAGCGAGAGTAATTATTTATGGCGGTGAAAATGCATACATAATGCACATTGGTGTTTAAATAATCCAATTCTAGCAACATCCACTAATTAACAAGCAATTACCAACGGTACTGTTCCCTGTCTTCTATTAATTGATACTATATATTCTACAGTCACTTCGTAAGTTCGTAGCACGACAGAACATGGACATCTTTATATAATTTCGGTGGATTTACAGATCATCCGGTATTACATATACGAGATAAGAGAGAAAATGAGAAAATCAAAAAGCATCTAAATGTACCACAAAATAAAATATCCAACAATGGAAATCTTAATCTCTTCGTAATCGATGAAATTCTTTCTATATACCTACCGTTCACAATTATTCTAGAGGCCAGAGTGAGTAAATCAGTTCTGGAGGTTTCTTTTTAATTCTTCAACACTTTTTTAATTACTAAGTGACAGAAATTAAAACCACAATACTATACTATTCTTCTCCAAACTTACCACAAATAAAATACAACGAAACCTATAGCTGATTTGAAAAAAGAAATAACTTATTTAATTTTCCGGGCACGAAACTAATTTTGGCAACATTTCCGACATACGGACGTATCGGGAAAGATTCCAAAATGATAAAATACACGTTGTATTGTAAAACATACGACGACAGCATAAAGTGTATTTAAATTTTTGCCGATTTCTACTGATCAGCAATGCACAGCTGTGTCATTTTCACTTGCTAAGTTAAACGAAACTTAAATACCTTTTCAGCTTACTAAATTTTGCGATCTGCATTTTCATAATCGTGGTTGCAATAGCAACGTTAGTTGTTACTTCAATACCTACCTATATGGAACAATATACTTACTACACTTTTTATACTTCGGTCTATATAACGCCGAAATGAGGAATCCTACATTACATAGCTTACTAGCTGTTGCCCGCGACTTTATTTATTATTAAATCAGTAACACTATTAATTAATAAATAGCTGATAATTTGTATCATTGAATGATTTAAAAGACACGTAGCGCCATCTTGTTTTTCTATTGGGTACAATGTTGAAATATTCAGAATGAAAAGTAGCCTACGTCATACCACAAGCCCCAGACTGTTCTTATAAAAAAAAATACAATCTATTCAGTGGTTTAGTCGTTATAGTGTAGCAAATAGACAAAGAGAGAGTTAATTTCGCATTTATATTTTATAATAATATGTAATCATATATAGTGTGAAGTGTGATAACAATGTCGTACTTTTTATTATTGGTACTCCAAAATGTCTATTTAATAACGTTTCTATAGGGAACACGCTGAAGAACTCGTACTTACAGTGAAAATATACGAATAACATTGCAAATGGCGCTGCGTAAGCATAGGTACTTAAAATCACAATTCACAAGTAAGAAAAGCAGACCAAGGCAATATAGAACAACAACAAAAAAAGCTGTTATACTTATACGATGTGCGTACTACGGAAATAATTACCAAGATCGTTTGTCACACTACGAAGCTTTTCAACTTCGTGATTGAATTCAGGCGCCGCGCCGCCGCGTGGATAAAAGTGCAGTATGTACTGTATGTATGCACTGTCTTAGAATGACAATGTAATTTGTGCTTGAACAACGACATCGTGGAGACAGTTTTCGCTCAAAGAATATTAATGGAAGGATAAAGAGAGATTTGTTTGGGTTTATTTACCTACAAAAAATTGAAAATTGTTCATATTGCTGTCCAATTGGTTTAATGGTCGCAAGCGCGGTTGCTGAACACCTTCCTGTGTTCGATCCCTGGATCGGGTAATTATTAGTTATTTCTCTTAGAACGTTCTCAGTAGCAGCCCCGAGTTTGGACAATTCCAAACTCGGGGCTGCTCCCAAGCAATAATGTCAGCCGATATAGCATGGGACTTACTAACTGCATCGGCGCAGGTCAATAGACAACAAAACACCCAAGGGCAGATCCAGGGGGGGTCATTGGGGTCATGACCCCCCTGGGCTGGGTCTAGGTCGTGCACTGATAATTTTTCTAATCGCATTGATAAATTTAAATTTATTTTACATACGCGAATAACACACATAATACGACTATTGTGCTGTTATTATAATTATATGATGCGCCACATCATTAAATGTGAATAACTTAATTAACATTACATAAACCCGAAACTAATATTATTAACCAAATGAGCAGTCAAAGAATGACACAGATTAATGAAAACAGGGAATGTTTGCGACCAATTGTCAAAACGATAATTTTTTGTGGTCATCAAAATATATCGCTACGTGGTAAATTGTTGAATAAAGATGCAGGTAATGACAGCGTAGTAGCTGATGAAAATCTCTGTCTCAAATTTAATGTAGATTTAACATAGTGTGTATGGGTATTGGGGCCGACAGCTGCTCGATTATGGCTTCAGATACAAAGGGTGCAGTTCAAGAGTTGTCAAAAATAGCTGCCACTTAAAAATAGCTGTCACTACATCGAACGCGTTGGGCGCTCCGATTTTTCCGTTTCGTGCTCTCCACCAATCGGAGTGCCGAACGCGTTCGATGTAGTAAATCGAATTTGTCGAAAGAAACTTACACTAGGGCCTCTGAAGATGAAGACATTGAAAGTGTTAAACAATTCGCAGACGACTATAAACTACTAATAGACAACACTCCAGTTTCAGTAAGTAAAACGAATATCGGCTGTGGAAGGTAAAATGACAGCGGAATCAGAATATTCCGCCGTCGATTTATAATCTAATAAGAAATTGTGATACTGAAATGTATCCAAATGTAAGAAAATTTTTATGTATTCTCGCTACACTACCAATTAGTGTAGCGACGGCAGAAAGGTCTTTTTCTACTCTCAGGCTGCTCAAAACTTGGCTTAGAAATTCAATGGCAGAAGACCGCCTAACTGGATTGGCACTTCTCCACGTACACAAAAGTATATCTATTCAAGTGGAGGAAGTCGTAACGCGTTTCGCGAGAAGACAAAAAAGAAAAATTATTTTGTCATTTGATTAAAATTATTTTGACGTATAACAATAAAATAATATTTCATTTTGATTAGAATTATTATTGTAATCGAATAAGAGCCTGTCCTGACTAGACTTCAAACATGTCACCACCCTGACATGAAAGCTGGATCCGCCCTTGAATACACCGCAACCGAACCTTTAGGAAACACAGGCGTGATGCTGTTTATTTTGTGGGTTATGTAAAATTGTTCATAAATACGACTATACTGAAAATACTAAAATTTTCTACTACATGCGCAATATAATAATAAAAAGCTTGATAATTATATTAAATAATAACTACATATTAACAAGACCGAATATTTATTCCTGTAAACTGAAAAACTATATTACTCAAATGGATTACTAACAGTCAGGTGTCTTTCTTCGAAAAACTTATGTCTCTTTCTTACTTTTCCCTCATCATTCTTTGGTGAGAAAAATGAACTGATTGATTTTGTAGCCTTCTTAGTGGATCCTTGATCATCCACTTCCTCAAAAGTACATGTCGCGGCTTTCTCTTGCAGCATGAGTTCAGCCGTTGACCAGCTAAATCTGACCAGCATTGGATATCCAAAAACATTGTCAATTTGTTCACGAATAAATTTTTTGGTCAGTGGATCTGAATAAAAGAAAAAACTTTTATAAATAACATATAACGAAACATAACATACCATCACGCCTGTATCCCTGAAGGGTTATGCAGAGGTGTACTTTTGTGTATTTTTTCTTTGTGTTGTCATGCTTACCTCCAGGATATCCACTTCCAAATTCTGTGTGTACCATTTCTAATCCTTCTTTGAACCGCCATACTTTCAACGCATGATCTCTCGTCACCTTAGCCACAATACTAGCCGCCGACACAATAGGGTATATTGAATCAGCTTTCTTTGCTACCTGAAAAATTTATTACATAGTGAATTATGCATATGATCTCTAAGGAGTTTTAAATAACGTTTTTCATCTATACCCTTAAAAGGAGTGCTGCCAAAGCTAATGATTTATGGTATACCTACCAAATACGTGGGTGTTACAATAAATAATATAGTTATGTTGACTGCCTTGTTGGTCGATGAGTGGAATCGAACCCAAACCTCACGCTCACCAGTCAAGCGCGACTGGTGAGCGTGAAGTTTGGGTTCGATTCTCGGGTCGAGCATAGTGCTACTGTGTTTTTCGGAGCTGGAACTGTGCCAGTAGAGTAGATGGCAATAGGCTCGCTCCCTATTACATAGAACTCAACAACGGCATCGCGTAAATGTGGGGTACAATAGTACACCTCTGCCTAATGCTTCGGGGAATCTAGGCGTGATGCTATGTTATTATTATGCACGACTGGGTCTACTAGGATTATACTTCTGAGGCTCATATTATAAATAAGCCTTTCTACAAAAATTACTGTTGGGATATTATTAATTTTAGATCCGAGTTTTTTCATTTTGGTCCATGAAAAATATACCCATGAGTTCTATAAACCAATGCTTACAGTTATTTTATAGTTGGGGAATATTTCTGCCAATTTTGCTTGGTACTTTTCTGGTGGTCCAACAGTGTCTACATAAACTTCAGTAATGTTTGCACCACTTTCAGCTGCCCTCTTTATCAGGCCAATAGCAGAATTCATCGAAACCTAAAATAGAAATACTAACACACATGAAAATCTCATTTTCCTTACAGGATTAAGAAGAAACTATCGACCGCGTTATATGCACAACGCCGGCGAAAGTTACTTTATAGTTTTTAAAATAGATATTGGCGTCTAATTGTGATTGAAGTAAAATATGCTTTTTGCCGGGTATGAAATAATTTAGAATGATATAACCAAGTAAAATCCCCATAAAATCGATACAGGACATGTTGCCAGTTCACAGTCAATATGTAAGTATGCAATATTTTATATGACAGGTGGAATAATGCTGTGACTTAGTGGTCAAGGACTGGAAGTAGGAATGTCGTTAATCAGGCAGCAAGATGGTTCTGTCGCAGGCCAACCTCGATCAGACTGGCTCGGAAGCTTAGAAACTATACAGTCGTAGAAAGAACTATGCCAGTGGATGACATCAAACTGTGATGTGATGAAGAAATATTTTCTGTAGGTGTAGGCTGCAGTTCTAGCTTTATGTGTCAGAAACAAGTAATAACCTCATTCAATGAATGTTTTGCTCTTCTATACATTGAGTTTGAAATATAATTTGGAGAAATGACTTCAGCAACCCATCCAACATTATTTAATGAGTCCTCTTCAGATAGCATTTTTGAGAAAATATCATCTCGTTTTTCTTCTGTCAATGCTTTTGAATCGGCACAACCCAGATCATGAAGTATTTTTGTTTTGCTCACTGGACAGTAAGCTACTCCATACACCATTGGACCTAAAATATAATAGAAGTTTATTAAATATAAATAATGTTTCAAAGTTACAAAAAAATACAGTCTGCCTCATTGGGCCTTACTGCTGAGTGTGAGGCCCTGGGTTTGATTCCTAGGTCAAGTGAAGTATTACATGGTTATAAGAATAAGTAGTAAGTTGTTTAATAAAATAATGTTTCTCTTAAGTAAAATTTACTATCTCCAATATTTAAAGATCCTTTTTCTTTGGATCTAATTTGTTTTCCGCACCCTGTATATTTTTATATTAAAACATTTTTATGAAAATTGAGAAAAAAATTATGTGTCTCCCATACATAACCTTCGTACCACTGTACCTAATCTGCCACTGCAACAACCACGCCATTATAGTTATAAATTATAAGACAAGATTTACAAATATTCTATAATTTGGCTAAAATAAAAAACATCTAGTTCTTTCATTTGAACTCAATATAATAAAAGAGGATAATAGTTTGTAAGTACTCCGAATTTTTAAAAATGTTTAACTCTGGAAAAGATTTTGATTATTTTCTGAATTGGTGGTAGTATCTGATGAGATAGGATTTATATTTGTTTTGTTTAGGTATTTAAATAAAGGTAAACAATCTTGATGTGACTATTTACACAAACACATATTAAACAAATAAACTACTGCTTAAACTAGTGGTTCAATTGATTTGGTAATAATTATTGTTGTTTTACATTGGTTTTTAGTCGCGTTTTATTTTTAAACTGAGTTTTTAAACATAAAATATTAAAAAGACACATCAAGATTGTTTACCTTTAGTTAAATACCTAAACAAAACAAGTATAGGCACCTAATTCCTTTGGACAGACTGTCGGTAGATAAGTGGATACTTGACACAGTCTCATGACTGAAATGACAGTCAGACTGTCTATATAAAAAGATTCTTATTTTTCTAGCTAAGGGTATTTTACAAAATCAAAATCGTTTGGGACGATCTTGGACAACCCACCTCTCAAAGACAGTCTGAACAGCAGAAATAAAATTAAATTCATCCTCTACTTAGTTTTGATAAGAGATGGTGTCTATCTGATAGAATATTTGCGAGACTTTCATAAATATTACCTAATACCGGTCCTCGTCCTGCTTCGTCGACACCGAGCATACATGGTTCAGTTTTACATACACTGGGAACATCTGAACTACTGATAAAATTATTTGAATTATCTTTACTCTTTATGAATTCTAGTAATTCTTGCAATGAATTTACCATTTTGATGAAGATTTTCTGGTAAGAAGTTAATATTTATATTTTTATTCAACTTCCAATTCCAATTTTAATTTAATGGCTCCATCGTGGAGCGATTCGTCAACTCGCGCCAAATTGGATTAAACTTGACATTTGTCAAAAATCATCAAACATGAAGTCGTAACATAGAAATACTACTTATAGAAAGAGCGTAACTGACGTCACGGCAAGTTAAACAAGGAACGTTTATTAACACATATGAAAGAAGGAGATGCAAGCTTTATTTTTTGTCCTTATCTGCGTATCCGGTATTTTTAGCCACAAATTGTCAAATTTGACACTTGCGTGGTCAAACAAATATGCTAAAGTTAACACGAGATATAAATTTCGCTTAAATTTTTGTTTTCTTTATTAAATAAGTTCATATGAAGTAGCAAGTATAAATAATAATGTTAATTATAATAAATACATTCTCATTATTATATAAAACAATCAGGGTAAAAATAAATTTACGTTAAAAATAAGGGAGATTGATTTTCCTGGCAACACCTATTGTCCGAGCGAGTGAGACTATAGAGACTATAGAATTCCGCTTACGCTAAAAGACCAACTAAGCGTGGAAAAGAGATATCATTTTCATATGAACACTACCCGAGAAAGAAAGAGACAGATTTCAATGTCAGTATGATACAATTTTTTTTTAAGGATCGTTACCTATCGTTACCCTTGCTTTAGTGTCAAATATATTTTTTTGTTTTATAAAATAATCGTGTAATTATTGGCGATAAGTGATATTTAGACAGTCATAATATCATTTTATTTTGCCAATTGTAACGTGAAATAGAGAAATAATCCAAATAATTACACGTTTCATAGGTAAATGTGATGTTTTCATCGTACGTTTTGAAACCATATTTTGTGGAAACAAATTTTAGCATAGTATATTAGATTTCTTCCGATACGTGGTAATATTTTGTAGATAAATCAAGAAATAAATAATATTTAGTGTAAATATTAAAATGTATGTTTACGCTAGGGTTGACTGTAGAAATGACTTCACGGATATCGATAAAAAGTCGATAGATTTTTATCTGATTATTAAGTAATCGGGCCTAAGGGAACTAGCTATGGTAATATCATACATTACTTTATCATTATCAGTGCATAAAACTGTGACTAGTGGATAGCACAAGGTTAAATCTTTGTACTATACTTATCTGTATGCTGCATACAACATCATCTTAAAATTATTATTATATTTTTTAATACTCATTGTATTTTCATAAATAAAATTATTTTATCCGTTTATTAATTTACAATAAGAGGATTTAATTAGTAGCTTATATACCTCTATTCATTAGGGCAAGATTTAATCTATCGATACTATACTATATTGACAATGCAAATACACAACCCTATTTTCATGTGACATATCAGTCACTAACACATATGCATATTAATTTTCGGTATATACTGTCACCTTCACCAAAGCTCACCAAGGTTCACCTTACTGCGTTGCCATCACCACTTGACACTGGCAGAATAGTCGGCATCGGCTCAGTTGCCAATAAAAAAAAAAAAAAAAAAAAAAAAAAAAAAAAAAAAAAATTCGGTATCTCCTACAAGCTGTCATTGTTCATCTTTTACATTCTATATCTATGTGGTAAAAGGTAAAAGTGATGAAAGGACAGATTGAGTAAAACGCCATCTATTACAAAAAGCTTAAAACTAACTGAAAACACGTGCGTGTAAATAGATAACAGAGTTTTAACTAGAGGTTGACACGAAAAAATCGCTGACTGAAATAATATCCAACAACACTGCCACGCTGTTGTTACACTACTTATCATGATTTATTATATAAATGTATCTGTATATTATTCATAGATACCGTGCCTTAATTATACACTGCCTAACCATATAGACGTAGACGGCACGGTTAGCGCAGTGGCTAAGTGATTAGCTTTCTGCACTAAGTGTCGCGGGTTCGATTCCTGCCCGGTACAAAAATTTGTTTGTTCTACAGATAGTTGTTTCGGGTTTAGTTGTGTGTGTATGTGATATGTATGTTTGTAAACTATACCCACGATACAGGAGAAGTCCTAGAGTGGGACAACATTTTTAAAAAACATATACATATATAGCTACAAAAATAAGACTATACAAAACTAACACTTAAAGCGTTAAAGTAGAATACCCAGAAGATTGACAACCAAGCAGCATTCCCAGATCAAATAGCAATATTTTCTTTATTTTATTGATATTATTTATTAAATTGAAATTTACACATGATTGCACTATTCACTAATGTCTGGCACCGGCATTATCGAGGCATCAAGGCATCGTTTTATGATTTCCTTATAAATAATGCAATTATGTAGCATGTGACAATAATAATAAATACATGCAATGAAAAAAATGTATTGTAGATTTATATATCATATCAAAATAGACGCTATACGCTATTTGTGAATAAAAAAATCAATCGTTGCGAGTGAGTTGCCTTGTTGTTGTGCTTCTTGTATATAGGTACCTATAATGTAAGGTTTTGCTTGGCCAAGTGAATGAAGTTGAATGAGCAGTTGAACATTAACCACAGTACTGATGGCCATAAACTAAACTCCTTTTATAGAGTAGTGAAGTGAGTGCATAGCATAATATTTTTAGATGTAGAAATCAAAGGTGTCATCTGAATAATAATTACAAAAATATAACTGATCGCGTATATTTAAGGTAAATATTGTATTATTATTTTTATTTTTTGTAGTAGTTGGCATGTAAATGTATCAATCCAGTAATTTATGTATACTCGTTTGTAGGTTAGAGTAGTGCGATCTAATATGCAGAACAACCCCCAGGAGCTTTCATGGCAGGCGATTCAGACTATCGTCGGGGTTAAGCTTCCACCAAATGTACTACGATTTGATGATATTGGATTTCACTTAGTCAACAATACTGTTTCAAGCGCAGAAGACTCGGATTCGGACGTAGAAATAGTTGAAAATGATTGGGAGTCTGATAATAATGTGTCCTCCAGACCCGATCATTCTGACAACGAAAAAACTACGTCGCCAGATAGGGAACAGAGTGAGTCGCCTATTTTACGTCTCGTAGAGCCTGAAAATAATAATTCAGGTAAAGAGACATTAGATTATAGGGAGTATGTCGAAAAAATGGATTCAAAAGATATTTCACCAAAGGAATGTATGACACAAATCCATATCGACGATGCAGATAGCTCTAACGGGAACGTTATGTCAATCGAAAACTATTTGGAGGTCACTTTGTCTACTGACTCTGAGGCTAGTCATACTTGCAACCAATGCAACCAAATATTTTCTAATGAGAATTCACTTGCCACACACAAATGCAGTGCTAAACCCACCGAAGAAAAAAAGTACCCTTGTCATGTATGCTCTGAAAAGTTTCCAAGCTACTGGGACCTAAGGAAACACCTCAGTAGTCATTTTCCTGGTATGTTGGAATCTAAGTCAAGCTTTTGTCACCTTTGTCAAAAAGATTATACTAAAACAGGATTCATGAATCATTTACGCAAACACACAGGCGAGCGACCATTTGTCTGTGAACTTTGTCACAAGGCGTTCTCCCAGTCAAGTTCACTTTCAATACATATGAAATTTCATCTAAATGTGCGTAAACATGCTTGTACAGTATGTGAAAAGAAATTTGTAACTAAAAGTGAACTATCCCGTCACATGACAGTGCATACCAAGCAGAAGTCCTATTACTGTGGTGTTTGTGACAAAGCTTTCACTCGCTCTGATAATATGAAGAAACATGAGAAGACCCATGGGTAATAGTTTTTTTATGACAGGACTGAATGAGAATATAGAACTGTGAACAATGTCATAATATAAAATGCAATTGAATTGCATTTTAGTATCAAAATTTAACAAGTTATTTTCTGGTCAAATCTGTTGCCAAATACACTATGGTGTAATACTTTTCAACAAGCTATGATTTCTGATTCTCTTATTGCCAAAAAATTAGTTATATGTTTGTTAAGAATAGAACTTTTACATTGTTTATACTAAATTTAAACCTATTATGATCTAGTTCATATTTTAGTCATTATGGTGTGTTTCTGTGTTTATGCGAGTGTTCACACTCATGTGTGTTGCTGTAATTGCTTTCAAGATTTTTTTTATTTATATGATTTTCAGCTGCATGTTTGGGGGTAATATTATGTATTAGTAAATGTCTTTGCAGGTGCTTTACAATAAGGTCACACATATCTCAATCCAATGTTGCCTTTTAGATATGATAAAGTGATATTTTAATATGTGGATATTTACATAGGTTGAATGTCCAAAGGTCCGATGGCCTTACTGTAATGTTTACATAAGATAAAGGCATCACCTTTTATTAAATATGGGGCCTTTCCAAAAATATATCACAATAATATATTTTTGTAAACTAAGGAGGTACTAAACTACCAGTTGAAGTGAACTTTTGCCAAATTTTAGATAAGTATTTCAAGTGATTTTTATTACTGTACTGTGTTGTAACCAAAGCAATAACATTTTTAATGTGCCTATTCTTTATAATAATTATTATAAATACGAGTATACCAAATAATTTAATTATTAGTGTTAATAGATGTAATAAATCAATATCAGAGGTAACCATTAGGTTACTTCTTTTCCAAATAATATTGTTAAAGTATAGGAATACAATATTTCCTTCTTGATGGTCTCCTATCATTTGTTAGTTTAAGACACTGAACAACTATAATGATACAGTAGTTAAGGTTTATCAAACAAGGTCTTGTTTATACATCACAAATGTTTAACAGTGCACATATTTATTTGTAACTGTTAGGGAACATTAGTAAATTAGTATAAACTATTTTATTTGCAAGGGTATATTCCCCTCTGCTATAAGACTTTTTAGAACCAAATTAAGTAACCAAAATCCCAAAGATAATGTATTTTATAATTGGCTATAAAACCAAAGGCTAAAATTAACTTATTTTGTGCCACTTGGATTTCTACTGGTTGTAATATAATGCCTTTTATTATTGTCTAGATTTATCAAATCTAAAATAGACAATAATCATATTTTAATATATTTATTATATTTAATTTTTAAGATATTTAACTTTGCATGACTTGTTTGTAGATTTAAGAAAATGATATTGAGCCAAATGAAATAAAAACGCAAAAATCTACAAGACTGACGATAATATTCAGAGTAGGTATTAACTCGTGCACAAAAACGATTATTTATTCAAACTGTTTATAGCAATTTTCTATTTATCAGAACTGCACCTTGTTAAAAACTCATCATGACAATTAGACTAAGATCCGTTTGCTTTATATATTAAAATATTTTATGGAAATGTGTAATAATAATAATTGCGATTTTATTAAAGAGTTGTTTGTTGCAAATTATGTTTTATTTCAAAATTAAATAAGATGTTTCCCTTTGTTCTAGGTTGCACTAACGATGTCTGCGAGATTACGTAATCTTAATCCCTATGACTTGCATAAATACTTAGTTAATATATATTGTCTCAATACCAAGGGTTCTACCACCACAACTTTGGCACGGGACACTTCCAGAGACAGAACTGACCTCGACGTCGTAAGAGAAAATAACAAGTTTGTTTGGGAAGAAGATGATATTGCTGATACATGGGAGAAGCAATTAGCAAAAAAGTATTACGATAAACTATTTAAAGAGTATTGCATTTGTGATTTAAGCAGATACAAAGAAAATAAAGTAAGTTTTGAGAACGTAGGCTTTTTAGGAACACTTTATTTTAACTCAATAGGTTAAAGTATTATGAATTAAATAAAGTACCTAAATTAAGTTAATTTACATACTACTAGTATAGGAAATATCAAAACCATATCGCTAACAAAAGCTAAACTATATTTGAATTTGAAGGTCACAAACTTTATTACACTTACGCATATTTTGCCTTTTTTGCCCGAGAGACCTTCCTTTGTGTAGTATACTGGGGTGTGTACCTAACAAAGGCCGTGCTGCCTTTCTGTAGGCTAAATATAGCTCTATACATTCACCCGCATTGATACACAGTAGCGCACATCTGGCTATTCGTGCCGCAGCGCAGCCAATCCCCATTTATCTATCAAAATCAATGACAAAAAGGCACGCTTGGCTCTTACGCTCGCCGTAACACATTGTGTTCGTAAGTAATGGCATAGCTCAAAATGTCCAAGGGATTTCGAGTTCGAGTAGTTTTAAATAATAACATTGTAAAGTTTTGGACTGGGAATGGGACTAATACTTATGACTTATGGTTATGTGTCTTAAGTAAAATGTTCATAACAAACCCAAAACAATGCGCACGCGCATTCTATCTCAGTACGGTGCGGTGTGGCTCGCTATTTACAAATTACGACGGTTCGCTCTAGTTGTAAAATGGTAATAGTTGGAAAAATAAACGAAGTTGACGCGTAGCTTTTGAGCGTGTGCCTGACTAAGTTTGATTTCCGTCGGTGCTCTCAAGTTCTGTAAGATAATTTTCAAAAGTAGCCCACAGCCTGGAAATGTGCCTGATTGATGGCAATAGGCCCCCAAGTATATGTATGTATATATATAGTAATAAAATGGATTTTAATAACAGCATCGACCAAGAGGCATCTCTGTCACATTACATGATTCTTGCACATATGCGAGTTGAGACACGACAATAACATGCAATACACGATAGCTTAGCATTATTAGTTATTCTAACTGTACCCAATACTTGAATTTAATTATCAATAAAACAATAGGTAGCGCTTCGCTGGCGCACTGAGAAAGAAGTTGTGAGTGGAAAAGGTCAGTTTCTATGCGCTAATAAGCTGTGCCACAATGATAACGATCTCAAGTCCTGGGAACTTAACTTTCGTTACATCGAAGATAATGTGAAGAAAAATACTCTTGTGAAGATTCGTGAGTATTTTAATTTTCCCTTTTAATCAATTAGATACTCTTTTTGCAGAATGAGGTTTAGTTACGTCTTTTTGTAGTCCTTTTTAAGTTGATACTGTAGGTAGCACTTCGAACGTCCTTAAACTTTAATGAATAAGGACAGCTTTATTCATTCATCATGTCTGTAGGCATAACTTAGTTACTACCTACCTTGTTGGTAATCTCAACTATCTGTAAGACGTACCTAATAATAATAATATCTGTGCTATATTGGCACTTGCGTAGGCATACGATCTAAAAAGCGCGTAGAAAATTATTTTTATACTTAAGTAGGTCCAATATAATCTGGCACAAATATCATCGCCTGTACCTATAGACATATGTATCTATCTATGTTCAGTAAAGGTCAAAGGTTACACAGATTCGCGACATGCATTTGTTTGGTGGGACAAAATTTGCTTGTTGGGTTTCATTACCTATCATTATATAGATAGTTAAGATATACTTACCCTCCCATTAATTAAGACAAAGGCACCCAGTGGCAAGAAAAATAGAATTTCCATTGTGTCTACTTTGCTCCACTTGGCGGGTTAAAATACTTTTTTGGTTTTAGTCATTAGGCAGTATTTTCAATATGTGGCTTCTAATAATCGTCCTGCCTCTCGTATCTGTGTCTGATCACATACATACACGTTAATGCGGACGTGAAGTACTTATGTCAATTACCTCTCTCACTGTAAGTAGACGCCGCATCAAGAAAAAGCTCTGTTAGAGGTCTGGATTCGTACTACTTAACCGTGTCATAATAAACACTAAATAGTATGTTAAACATTAATTACTCTAACAGGTTTATGTCCAGAATGCTCAGCACTGTTGAACCACAAATGTATGAAACGAGAAGTTAAAAGGCTAAAGAAAATGAAAAAATTTAAGAAGTCGGACGCGGAAGTTTGCGAAGAAGAAGCTGAGCAACGCTCGCAAACTCCAGAAGATCCCCAAGGACCTTCCACTTCCACTGAAGCTATAGGAACAGAAAGTAACGATGACTCACTGTGGAAAAAAGGTATCATTTCTTCAGGCATTTATAGGCTATCGTCTACAAGAGGCAAGCTGATTGGTAACTTGTAAGGAAAATGTATTTGTATCCCTCAATCCTGTTTGTATACAGTACACCGCGCGCCCTGTAGGTACGCATCTTGACGGAGGTGTATTTCGTGTGGTGTACAATAAAGAATAGGTACTTTATCTGTCTATGTTCAGCAGTGGACTGTGATATCCCAAGTTTTTTTTTTTTTTTTGCTTTTTAATCAAAGTTAAATTATTAGATTAATAAACTCACCAGTCTTTTACAGCTACAATGAAAACTGTTTTATTTGATTACACTGATCAACAAAAAACCACTTCTTTTATGTCACATGAAAACTTTTGCCTAGTTTAGTTTAAAACAAGGATAAGGATAATAGAAATAAAATTAGAATGTTCCAAAAACAAATAGTTTTTTTGTAATTTGATTTTATTATATGTAGCGACTATCGTCGCAACATAGCAAAAAGTAAAGCGCCATCTATCGGAGTGAACAGGGGCGTATTTACCCTTGGGCCAAAAGGGCCATGGCCCGGGGCGGCAAGCTGCGAAGGGCGGCTCAGCTTAGTGCGACTTTTTTTGGACTTTATATGCCTGAAGAAATTAAAAAAATGCCTACCTAATTAAGAAAAATTAAAACTCATTTGGTTGTAAGTTTGATAAACATCAAGACGCGAGGCTATCTTAGGCCTGAAACTGCGTTAAGCGGGCACCCGCGCGGTTTCATACAAAAGTACTGCGTCGCGGGGACTTGCGCGGGCGTCCGTCACGGGGAGGCGCGCTCCGCACCCACGTAACGGGGCCCGCCTCCGTGCGACGGAACCAGTCGCGGGGGCACGCGCGGTGCCCGCCAGCGATAACACGCACGGGCTTGTTCAGTCAATAACGCTAGGTGATACGTTCTACGTATCAAGTTCTCCATCGACACGACTATACATGCACAACGTTAAAATTGAACTAGCGACACTGCGTAAATAAAATAATCCGGTCTCCGCGACGGGGACCGTCGCGTTTCCACGGAGCCCACGCGCGTAGACACGCGACGGTTACCCGTCGCGGGCGCCCGCTTAACGCAGTTTCAGCCCTTATGCCTGAACGGCGGGCGGCCGCGGCGGGGCGGCGGCGGGCGTGTCCGTCGGACTCCATCGCGACTCGGGACTAGTCGGGATGTTTCGACGTTGCTCGTGTCGTTTTCGTTCATATTCGTAGGCGAAAGCGGTTAGGGCGCGGGGCAGCGCTGGCGGCGGCGGGAGACTTGTTCAATTTATGGGGCGGCAAACCTTACAGGCCCAGGGCGCTAAATTTTAAAATACGCCACTGGGAGTGAAGCGACAACAAAATACCCTGAATCGCACTATAAGAGTTTACAACGATTCTAACACATATACGAATGTCCGACATCAACCGTCGGGCTTCGGCCCGCCAGGCTAACCACCTTGCCTGGTCGGAGGATCCTCCCTTTTCAATGGAGGAACACTATACCTCGTTCCTCCACATTGGTGACGCCGACGTGATCATCATCCTGCAGCAGACGTGATCATCAGCGAGCAACCTCCATGGAGCAGACCAGCAGCATCAGCACCATCACTTCCATTGCAGCACCCCCAGCATCCAGACCAGCAGTAGCAGTATACAGTCACGAGGGTTACCACGACAGCAGACAACGCATCCTGGACTTAACCCAACGAGAACGAGTCTCGGGGGGGAGTGATGTAGCGACTATCGTCGCAACATAGCAAAAAGTAAAGCGCCATCTATCGGAGTGAAGCGACAACAAAATACCCTGAATCGCACTATAAGAGTTTACAACGATTCTAACACATATACGAATGTCCGACATCAACCGTCGGGCTTCGGCCCGCCAGGCTAACCACCTTGCCTGGTCGGAGGATCCTCCCTTTTCAATGGAGGAACACTATACCTCGTTCCTCCACATATATTTTAGAAAATTTCAGTTTTTATCAACAAAATGAAGTTATTTTGTTATATTGCAATATTAATATCAATGTCACTTTATAGTTTTCTTCTATATTTTGCTGCAGGGACATCTCGGGTTAATATCCAACAGTAATCCGCCAGCATACCTGGACTCCACTTGCCCTGATATCGTTTTTCTATCGTAGAAATGTCTTGGTGGAATCATTTACCGTTTTCATCGCTCACGGCGCCTAAATTTTCAGGAAAGAAGTCTAAATGTGAATGTAGAAAAAAAATGTATTTTCAACGATATATTCCAACCCAAAGCCTTATAAGTAGATAACAGCTCCGCGACAATACTTTTATGGTCAGTTGATCGGTGATTTCCGAGAAAATTGAAAGTCACTTTCCTGAAAGCTTCCCAAGCTGAATTTTTCAAATCACTTAGCTTTTCTTTAAATATTTTATCTTTCATCAATTACCTGATTTGTGGACCAACAAATATATGGTTAATTTTTGCATCACTCAGTTTAGAATTTTTTTCTTTCAAATATAAAAAGCCGTCACAGGTCGGAACTCTGAGGTGGTTCTGAAACAGATAGTTCTTCACTATGAGGGATCGGTCTTTTAGCAGATGGCAGGTCAGGATACTTTTTGTTTTAATTGTAAGACCTTTTGTATCAGTAAGACAAAGATAACAATCAGATGAGTGGTTCGTTGGTTCCGTACAAATCATAGAAATTGCAAAAGGCATAGATCGAGATCTTTTCGCCCATCCAGTAAGAAGACCCACACATGTAACGCAATAGATGTGTTGAACCCACGCTTTATCTTGTTGTCCGATGGCAAATCCAAAATATTGTTCATATAACTTAGTTACTAATGGCGCTAAATTACTTCGCTGAGTTATAAAAGTAATGTCGCCACAAATGTAACAAAACTTGTGAGGATTATTTTTATACTTTCTTGACATTATTTAAGAATCACTTAACTCGAAAAACAGAAAACACAACTACGCTCTTTAAATAAAAAACACTTTGAATGTGAAAATGAAACATTAAAACGGTTAATTTTCAATTTTGTGGGTAGTAGCTGTCACACAAAAATGAGACCTGATCAGATCAAAATAAATATTGTGTAAGAATGAGGGTAGGTAGGTAATTCAAAATTAGTAAGCATCTTTCTTGTGACAAAAATTTTGTTGATCAATCTATCTATACCCATTTCCGACCATATCGTAATTTCGATCATCCGAAACATAATACAATTGTAGGTGAAGCCCCTGTATTGTATGTTGAAAGTAGGTGCCCGACAAGAAATGCTGGATCTCGAGAACCACTTTCAAAAGTTTTTTCACAAGTTTTTTTTTTATAAACAATGTTAGTGTGACTTCCTATACTCGTTTTGTTTAGGTATTTAAATAAAGGTAAATCTTGATGTGACTTTTTACACAAACACATATTAAAAAAATAAACTACTGCTTAAATCCTAGATTCAATTGATTTGGTAATCGTTATTGTTGTGTTACATTGGTTTTTGGTAGAGTTTCATTTTTGAACTGAGTTTTTAAACAAAAAATATTAAAAAGACACATCAAGATTGTTTACCTTTAGTTAAATACCTAAACGAATCGAGTAGGTATAGACGTACATGCGAATCCGATTCATTTCCAAACATGTACATGTAGCACATGAAAGAATAGAAAGACGACAAGTACGAGTTGTATTTCAATATAGGTCTGGTATTCGTCTTGGGAATCTCTTTTTAAAATTATAATCATCATCGTTGTACACAGGTGTGCAGGAAGCTGAAGAAAAGTCTCGCGAGGACGAATTTGAAGAATATTTGGATGACTTGTTATTGTAAGTGAGCCGGAATAAAAATCCCATCTAATTTAGTAAATCGTTTTATTGCATACTATTTCACAATTAGAATTGTTTATTATGTAAAAATGGAATAACCGTTATAACAAAAACAAAAAAAACATATTTTCTCGTAACAGTACATGTAGCAAAAACGGGTCATATGATGAAAACTAACAAAGCCAATTCATTGAATGAGCATACTTTAATAATATACAACCTGTTGGAATTATATTAATAATTTTACAGTTAACTTTTAACCAAACTTTGAAATTATACTCAAATATTCCATCATCTCACAATTAGGTACCTAGTTAGCTAAAAACGAAATATACAACCGTTAAAAACTGATATCATCGTTTAATTATCTTATCGTTTTGTAAATAAAAGCCAACTTATATCATTGTATATTATTCATTTTTATTATAAAGAAATATAAAATATCTAAAATCATAAACGAATATCCAACATAAACATATACATAAAACTCTGTCTACATAATATAATCAAAGCCTCTTTCAATCATACGACTTGGAACTGTATAATAGATATTATATACTTATTAATAAATTGAATATTTTACTTGTATGAAATGTTTTCATTTCGCCCATACTAATACTTCACGCTATGGTCTGTATCTCGACATTATAATCTCGTCGTAACGTAGATTAATATCATCATAAACGAGTACTACAACTCACTGAACATGTTTCGTGAAACGTATAGTTACAGTATAGGCACTACTCCCGTATAAATAAACAAACTTACACATCCAATTACGGAGAATGATCAAAGTGTTAAAATGCGGTCACGATGACCATGTACCGGCCAGTTCATGAATGCGTTGTACGCGCTTGCGTTACATAATTATCCGAGAAGACCTTGCTATTCCTAAATATAACGTTTATTTAACTTGCGCATTCTTGCCGACATCATCGTCGTCTGAGCAGTCCTCGTCGTGTGTGTGTGTGAGCTGGCGCGGCGTCTCGGGCCGCGTGTGCGGGACTGAGCCTTGCGACTGCAATTGGACAATTGTTATAATTATCAATGTGTGACTATCTGGACGCACCACTGTCATGTACTCCAAAAACATCAACATCACGGAGTAACACTAACAACCAGTAGTAACACTAATGACGAAAAATAATGATATTACCAAAACAAAAATTATGTGACAATATTAATTTATTTGAATATCATCACTTTGAATAGAGTCACTGAAAATACTGACCTCTAAAAACTTATAAAAACTACAAAAATACATGGTGACTAAATCTTTCGCTTGGACATTCAATTTCTAGTGACGATGAATGGGAATGGGAAATTCAATTCAAATGGGAAACTCAAAACTTTTTTATTCGTGTAGGCCGTAAAAGGCACTTACAAATCGTTTAGCTGGTTCAAATTGTCATTCCATGGAGAAGAACCAGCAAGAATCTCCATATAGTATGGTTACATACTAGTTTGAGTTTGAGTATATATTATAGAGAGTAAGAATATCTCTAGAATAAGAATAATATAAGACATTTTTTTTCAAAGTAGGATGACCATTTATTGGTTTCGTAATAAAAACATATTTTACCTTATTAGTGTCTGGACCGTCCTGATTGGTCACATCTTCATTAGAATCCTCGGCTATTTCAAAATAGCTTAATTGACGCTGAGAACTGGTTTGTCTGGATCTAAAAAGTTATGTTACATCTTTCTATTAACTATAATATAAAGTTATATGTGAGGGAGGTGTCGCATGTGATTTAAAAAGCAACTAATGGGAGGAGGCATGTGGGACATAGTAATACAGAGTGGCGTACACAAATTCATCACCTCTGCTTAGAGCAGAGGTGAAGAATTTGTGTAAACGGTAAAGGATTTATTTTTTTAAATTCATGTCCTACAAAACATCGAATCCCTGTGTGCCCACGTTGTGGATAACGGCCCGGGCTCAAGCAAGGACCAACCCATGAAGAGTAAATATTAAAAAATGTTTGCATCTTAATTTAAGATTATTAATTGTAAATTCACTTTTTATTTTTTGGAAAGAGTATCCATGGAATTTCTTTCCGGTCTCTTTTCCATAGGACCTACCCCTCTTTGGAATCGTGCGCCTAGTCTCGACTTTTTAAAAGAGCCTGAAAAGGGCTTGTTGAAATTAAAAACTTTGACTGGTGTATAGAGTATAACAGTGTCGCTAGCGTATGCTGACCGGTCGATGGTGGGCGTGTCGACGGTGAAGCGCTGCTCGTGCGCGACGGTGGACTCGTGCGGCATGAGCATGGCGGGCGCGCGGAACATGTAGCAGAACGGGTAGTACATCAGGTTCAGGAACGACGCCGCGTACAGGTCTGCGTACCTCACCACCTACAAGTATGGTTAGTAGTTATTAATTTAAACTATGTATTCATTCTAAGGCCGAGACTGCCTCATTGGTCAACTGCTGGAGCCGGGTCGGGCAGTATTATGGGGTTTTACTGTGTTGAAATTCTCAGTAGCAGCACAGAGTTTGGAACTGTGCCCGGTAGATGACAATAAGCACATCCTCTATTATATAGGACTCAATAAAGGCATCGGCAAATTGATCCCTTACCTATACATACCCTTCGGGTAATACATTCGTGATGGTGTAATTTATTAGAACACTACAGAACAACACTAATAAACTACTACACAATCACCAACCTAACCTGGGTAAGTATTAATTTTTTCCAGATTTATAAATCTAGTGTCTTATTTAATAATAATCCAGATCAATAGATTTAAAAAAAAAAAAAAAAATTTAAATCATACAATAAATTATAAACTGTTTGTTCTGTTACTAATGGTGACATGACGAATTAGTTAAGTATCGTTCCGAGTTCTCTTGCTCATTACAAAAACAAACCATGACGTTCGAGCACACGTCTTATCGACGAACGTACAACGCGATACTTATCATGTTCGCACTGTTGTCCTTTGAAGTGAGAAAGTACATTATATTCGGAGCCTACTTGCGTGTGTCGGCTTATCAATAGCAGATAACTGCAAACACATTACTATATTAGCCGTGACTAAAAATATCCTTAATCATTGGAATGTTACGTTCTTTACATAGTAATAAATTGCGTCATGATTACGAAGATTGTCAGTAACTAATGTAAACGACTTAAAACCTTATTCATAAAAAATTACGTTCTATTATCGTTTCCTACACTAAATATCTTTATCAATTTCATATAAATGAAAAGGGATGAAAACAGATTTTTAGAGACATTTTATTTATTAGAGACTTTTAACACGATTTTTAGTTAACTATTTATATGTCCTAAAAGGGCCCATAACAAGTAGAACAGAAGGTTATAAAATCCTCTACAGACATACGTCTCACATGCACAAACGCCCAGAATATCTATAGGTAGGTCATACAAATATGATTAGTTTTCCACGCGGGAAACGATTCCGTGACACGTCGCGTATTAAGCCAATAACTTAGCTATAACGCCAAACGTGCCGTCCAACCCATTTATTACACTGAGCCACGGGTATCGCGTCTGACCTTTTTTTACAAAGACTTACTCTATGCATAAAATATACACGAACCTGTGACGAGAAGAAAGTCTGTCTAGACCCGGAGCGGAACAGCGAGCCCAGCATGCCGTACGCGAGGTCCATTTTGTGCGTCACGTCGCGGATCGAGCCACGGAGCTTCGAGATATCAGGCTTCTCCTTCGTACTCGAGTCCAAGTCTCTGTAATGCAACATATAGGTACAATACAATATCGAAACATAACAGCAACACATCTTATTTCCGAGCGCGAATTACTGTCTGTGACCCGCAGCCCCCTTTTTTCCATGGCATGAATTGAATCATCAAGGCCGAAAAAGGCCACATTGAGCATCACGAATTTCCATAGTAAACGTCAAACAGATGATTGCTGAGTTGTTGTGTGTTAATTAAAGTGAGTTAATTATGAGTCGTCAATTAAGTTGAAATTTTGACATTTGGGTCATGTATATTACAAGATTAATCCAAAGCGACTCTTTAGATCTCCAGTTTCTACATTCAGATTCCATGCTAATTTTACTCCTAACCAAATGAAAGAACAATTATTCTGGTTTGCTTATCCGCAGTTTCTTATCAACACACAAGTAAAAGAGAAGAACAAAGCGTAGTCATTAGCCAAGCGGTACTCATCTCCATGCAACAGTACAGTACTACGAGTACAGTCAAAGATGCTTTGTGTCTGCCCGTTAAACGGTCACCGTGTACTTAATTCAATCAACATTGACCTAAATTATATTGGTACAAACTTAACTAATTTTGACCGACGTTTGGTGAAGAGTACTGTTATGTCCCTTATTATTCACTCTTATTTAGTAAATTAAATTAATTCGATTACTGATCCTTCACAACAAAAAAACTCAAAAACAAAACTAATAACTAAAAAGCAAAAAATAAATATTTTATTAAACAATACAGTAGTTGAAGAATATTGAAATCGGTGCCAAGTAAAACATAAAAGTAATATACCTTGCTGCTATAATAGCGACATTGAAACAACGAGTTCACGTAAAAATTGTCGAGTGCTGTTTTACTTGGCACCGACTTCAATATTCTTCAACTACTGTATTGTTTAATAAAATATTTATTTTTTGCTTTTTAGTTATTAGTTTTGTTTTTGAGTTTTTTGGAGTCGGTTTTTATTTTTTGTTAAAAAAATTTAATTATTTTACAATTTTGAGTGATGGGTAGACCTAGTAAAGACGCTTCTATTGAAAAACTTTACAAAGGTCAAATGTATGTTGCCCCAAGTCGAGTGAAAACCTTAGATGGTATTGCACTATGTGATTTTAAAATCAAATAATTTACTGAGCCGACCACATGATGAAAACGCATTACGAGAAATGAAAAGATTAAGACGACTATTGTAACTAATACTGTGATAGTCTTGACTTTTAGAGGTTTAAAATGAGCCCAAACCTAAGGGGTTTACTAGTAGCTACTGAACAGTTCCATCATCTATCTCCTGGCTCCATCATCAGACCCTCTATACCAAATGTCCCGTATATTTGGTATAGAGGGTCTGACTCATCAAAATATATTGAGTGATCCCAAACTCGAAAGTTTTATTCCCTAACTCCTTACCGTTGAGGAGTACTATGACATCCATCATCAGCTCAGCATCATGAAATTATGATTTTCAGACGCCAACACTTGACTTATTAAGAAATAACGAGGTTAAGAAATCTTCCTTCCAATACTTGAACGTCGGAAAACATCTCCATTTAGGATATCCTTAAACTGTTTTTTGTCTTCACTATCGAATCTGCAATATTACCCATCTCGGCTTAAAGTGCGCATCAATACGAATAAAATAAGCCCAAACACTATGTAGCTGCTATCAACCATTAAGGAGTTCCCTAAACTGTACTGCACCTGCATCACGGACCTTGCAGTGGCAGTCATTACCCTCGGTGTAAAGATCTTGTCAACACGAATAAAATAAGCCCAAACACGAGGTAGTTAAGATGTACCGTTGAGGAGTTCCCTCGATCCTCTGTCGTCTCCATCATCAGATCTGCCCTAAACCTCCATAGTATTGTAGTCTCATCAGATATACACATAAATATCAAGTTTTTACCCCATGCTCGCCTACAATTTTCAAGAGATGCCCTCGATTTCTCAGGGTTTCCACCATCAGGTCCTGACCTGATGACAATGGGACCAAATGACAAGCATACCCTTTCAAATAAAAAAAGAATTTTTGAAATCGGTCCAGGCGTCTTCGAGAAATCGAGAAACAAACATAAAAAAAAAAAAAAATACAGCCGAATTGAGAACCTCCTCCTCTTTTTTGAAGTCGGTTGAAAACAAGCTCTAAACCTTAGGCTTCGTATTCTGACATGTAGGTGATAATTTGGAGACTTACGCGCGTTAAGAATGGTTTCTTAAAAAACATTATCACCTATATATCGAGCGCCCATTGTCCTTTAGATCCGTAAAATTAAATTTAAGACACCACTTGCACTGTCTTTGGTGCAAGGAAATAGGTACGTGTGACAGAACATGAGATCGACTAGCGCAATCTGGGCAGTCAGCCTCGATTAAACCATTGCTGACTGGCTAATCTTTCCACTATGAGCGATTCCCATGTGATAGTTCATACCGACACGATAGAAGAAGCATCTCTAGCATTTCAACTGTAAGCAACACTATACTAACTTGTACATATCTCCAAGCTGCACGTCAAGGTTCTGTAGCTGCTGGAACAGCTGGCACTTGTCGGTCCACACGTGCAGCTCTTGAACCAGCTCGGGTACTATGAGGAAGGTGCGCCACCCGCCGATCTTCTTGGACTTGAGGATATCACCGAATATGTGGTCACCGATGTACAACACGTCCTTGCCTTTCGCACTGATCATGTCGGTGAACACGTCGCATGAACCTTTAACAATTTAGTTAATTGCTGAATTTATTTTATCAACTGAAGTATGTAGCAGGCGCAGCCGTAGCCCAAAATTAGTGGAGTTGTCTTAAAAATGGTTCTAATGACGAATACACAATTTCGAACCATTTGAACAATTTGGGGTAGGCGAATATTGGCGTAATGCCGATGCCGCCTCTTTACGGACCGTGGACAACTTGCTATGGCCATCGCACACTCTACTCAAACCATACAACCATTTTCAGGCCATATTCAATTGATTGTTTCAAATGGTCTGCGACTTAACTCTAACTAGACTACTTTAACCTAGTTGTAAAATATGTTTGTTGTGAAGGATGATGATATGAGTGCCAATGTACTCCACGGATCCTACTACACTAAAACGTGTGGTGATTCCTGAAAGGAGTCGGGACTAATTGATGGTATATAGGGAATCGGGGTTGCCGTTAATGTAGAGGAACAAACTAGAGTTATTCAATCTAGATCTCATTGTAATTATATCCATATAATGTATGTCAACCGACTGAGATAAACGGTTCATAAATATTATAACAGTATAGTGAACGCGCAAAGTGATAACACCAAATATTGCCATTATAATTTCCAGTGAAATCATTATTACATAATGAAAAAATAGATAACAATTTTGGGTAACTACTCATCTCATAGAGTGATTTCTTTCATCATCCTTATATTGCGATTATAGTTAGTATTATATACTTAAATAGTCGTGATACGTGAGTGATTTTAAAAGTAAGGAAAATACTTACTTCTTGTGTAGCTAGTACACATATAAATCAGAAAATACCTGCGTGACAAGAGGCATTTGAGAAACGATTCCTTGTTCCAATGCACAATAATACATATTTTTTTAAACTAATTTAAAGAGTTTTAAAAGTAAACGCCAAAATAATTAAATCTAAATAATCATTTCACAAAAACTCTGTAAACTAGCTAAAAATCTAAAAGGATGATATTCCTAATTATACAGTCGGTTTTCTTTGTAGCTTCCAACTGGGTGTGTGATTATTATGATTCATAACATCACGCCTATCTTCCTCGAAAAGTTACGCAGAGGTATACTATTTAATTGTACACCCACATTTCACCGATGCCGTTATTGATCCCATGTAATAGTTTGTGAGCCTATTGCCACCTATCGGGCACAATTCCAAACTCTTCTTTTAAGAGAGGTAGCTCAAAATTGGAACTGCCCGACTGGGGAATTGGAACTGGACCTCCACTTTGCAAACAATCGTAGCCAAATAAGATCTTCTGCAGTGTTCTGTTCCTAATGGTTTGTGAGGTCGCAAGTGCACCTTGAGAAAACGTCGAGTTGACCGTGGGGGAGACCGGCTGTTCTGTTTTGTCCACTATACTTCCAGCGCGGCGATAAATCTTTTCTGTTCTCTTTACAAATAAACAGGGAGTTTTAAGATTTTTACAGGCTCTGCAACGCGCGAATGATGTCCTGGTATTCCAAGCATCTATGGTTACGATAACCGCTCACTATCAAATGGGCAGTATACTTGTTTGCCATGTGGTATAAAAAAAAACCAGGACCTCACCGCTAGTTTATAATAAAAAATACATTTTTGATAAACCAAAAACTTCCACGAGTGTTGATAATGAACGCATGATAATAAATGTCCAGCCGTTTATGAGTACTCAAAGTGGTATTACCTACTCAATAGAGCAATCTAATTAAGATTTAATCTGCGGAGTGAATGTTTTTCACAGTCGCGTCAAAACTCAAAACGTGATTAATTTTACAACAAATACAGGATTCTTAATAGTATTTATATGATTAGAAAATATTCAATAATATTGTGTAACTGTTAGCCCTCTAAGCGTGATTGAGTAATAAATATCCAAATTTCTTGACAAACTTTCACATTTATAATGTTACTTAAATTTATAATATTACATATATAAGATATGATTTCTAGACCTTTAAAGGTATCTACGTATATTATCTCCTTGTAATAATTACAAGTTATTTAATTTTTTATTACCTAGCGATACTATTTGACCGCAAAAAGTGTAAGCACTGGTCGACCTTGTACGAGAACTGTGATATCTATGCCAACACTGCTTAAAGACTTCAATCTATTAATAACATGAAATAACTATTTAATCTGAATAGGCATACTCTTAAAATGTACGTCTAGCTCAACTATCGATTTACCGAGAACGATAATAATCATAACAAATACATAGAATTACGATATGGTTCGATGTAGGCGTGTAAATTGAAAAGCTGATTAACAGACTTCACATATTATCAACTACCAATCAGATTGAGAACAGCACACAGGTTTCATGATATAACGTGGCACAAAGCAAAGAACTCATTTAACAAGTGGCGAACTAGCGGGCGAAAGCTAGTTAACATTTAAGAAAATATCAAAGCACTTTCGATATCTTCGAGATTATATCGCAAAACCGGTTGCCTAAGACCATGGCCCAGTTTAATGCAATACAGGTTGGATTGGAAACATACAAAACAGTCTAGCACAGTCATAAAAAGCCTAATACACTCCTGGGCGAAAGCTCCCTTTCATCCACTTTATAATTAATTATAAATATGTAGATACTCTATAATATAATATAATATAATATAATAAAATATTATAAAAAGAGTATATATATTTTTTGTACACTAAAAGAATTAGTACAAAGTGAAATTACAGTATACGTACAAACGGAGGTCTTATCGCTAACAGCAATTTCTTCCAGACTACTAGTACACGGAAAAGAATCATAAAAAGGAATATAGAGGATAATGGACGTTGTACTAAATATAATTCATAATTACCTCCGGAATAAACGAGTCCCTCATGCAGAGGTCCGACGTGGTGGCCCATCTTCAAGGCACCGGTCTTGGTGTCCACCTGCCGCAGCGTGGTGCCTTCACCGAAGAACAAGGGCTTCCTCGCGTCCACTACGATCCAGTCGAAGTAAGTCTTCCAGTTCCTGTGAGGCTCGCCTGGCTTCGAACAAATATAATTATATTATAAAACCAATCCGTAATCCCCAAAGCATGTTATTACAGACGGATGATGATTGAATAATATTGGTGACTAGCTTCTGCCCGCGGCTTCGCCCGCGTGGTTTACGAACCCATACATTTTTCACGCTATTCCAGACTATAATCTATCTCTGTGCCAAATTTCATCCAAATCCGTTCAGCCGTTCTGGCGTGATTAAGTAACAAATATCCATCCATCCATATTCACAAACTTTCACATTTATAATATTCGTTACTAGTAGGATAGGATTTGAAAAAAAGAATTCTTTATTTGATTTAAAATTGTATAAGGTTTCGTTAATTTATTATTTCAATAATAAAGGTGTGTTTAATATTATATTACGTAAAAGTATGCGGTTTATCACGATCAATAATGTGATAGAATTTGATGTGATTGTGAACGCGTATTATCTAAAACTGCGTTTGACCAAACGTATATAGAACAAGAACATAAATTTACGTTCAATCGTGGTCTGCGCTTAAGTGTCGTTTAGATAAAACGGGAATTTTCTTTACCTTCGGAGTAGGAATGCGAATGAAACCTCTATTTTCGTTTGGTCCATACGCACCTTTAGAAGCACTACGAGATAAGAATTTAAATGACTTGACGACTGTTTTGACTCGCAATTCGTCATTTCGTTTCTTAAACACTCCACGATGATGTAATGTTGTCGTAGGTTTACAAATAATGAGCTACTTGATTGAAATTATATTTACCTTTGCGCCGTACGGCAAATCGAATAGGTAATTCATTATTTTATCTGTGAAATTGTAGTCACTATTCGTTAGTATAAAAACTTTGGCACCACTCTCCCGTATCCTCGACAAGAACATGGGCAGTCTGTCATCTTTCTTTAGATATAATTCCAGATTCTCCGTAGTCTTGCTCTTTAGGTCTCCGTGAATATGAACGTAATCGACTGCGTTTCTTACGTCTTGGAAGATAGATTTGAATGACATAGCAAGATCCCCGCATCTCACGCCGTAATTTTCTCTGTCAAGAAAAATATTTTATTTAGATATCACGTTTTGAAATAATGACTGAATGAGTAGGTGGGTATCCAGTTTTTTTTTTTCTAAAATTAACTGGGTCTGCCATACCAAGAGTAGTGAGCTTGTTGGTCGACGCATGAAGACCGAATTTCGTAATGAATAACTAAATGTGATGTGTGAATGTCCGTTGACCATTCACTTTCAGAAGGAGAGCTATTACGGAGTTATCGTCACATTAGGGGGAGTATCTGAATAAAATGAACGGAATGCGTCCAGCAGAGCGTCAACATACATTACGAATAAATGTTGTTGCTATTTGCACATGTTTAATTTATCGATGCATTAAGAAGAAACTATTTATTCAGCTCAAAAAATGGGAGTAATTTTAGAGCCAAATTAACAAGAAATTCAACAGTTTGTACGGCTTTAACTCGTTATTGGTTACTGACCTTGTGTATTGTGGTGAATTAGTGAAGAAGTCTATCAAACAAGCTATGAGGTATGTTTCTGGCAAGTTGAATAACGTGTTGAGAACATACACTCTCGACTCGTCTAAAGTTAAGAATTTATTCGGATACAATTCGTATACTTTAGAACTGAAACAAACATGTAAATTATTAGCTTTTTACACCCAGTATCAGGATACGATGAATTATTTATGATGTCATATTTATTGCTTCTAATAGTGCTTAAAATGGAATATTAACGTGTTATTTTCGTGCATGGTGATTGGAATAGTTCAGTGAAACTTATCCAAATCACGTTGCTGTTTTGAATAAGTCTAATTTAATAAGAAAAATATTCAATCCATGATTAGTTTAGCTGACGTCATATTGCCATCAAGCGCGATCATCAAATCTAAAACATTCATGATTTACACAGTGCTAAACATTACATAATATAAATGGAAAATATGCGCGAATTATATCAAAGGTTAACTTACTGTTTTAAGAATTCAAATCCATGCACGCATACTAAAATATTACCATACGCGTCTACTTTTAATAAGTTTCCGTATAACGTGTCAAACCATAGACCTCTGAAAATAAAATAAAATTTAGTCGACGGTAATAAAAATAGAATATCTTAATTAATTTTGGATAAAGCTCTAAACATAACTTACCTAACTGGAAACGAGGGATCGTATTCGAATTCTAATATTTCTGCGGGGTAGCCTTTGTACACTAATCTCTCTTTGGTTAAATTAAATCCTAAGGTTTCATACTGTGGCGATTTGTATTCTGAAAAAATGTAACATAATTATGTACAGGTCAAAAATAAAATACTCATTATAATGTAAATTACATTTAGAACTTACCAGCCAAAGTGTAATCCATATCAAAGCCATAAAATTTGACATTTTCTAAATGTAACGATCTATTTACAAAGATTCTGAAACAAAAATGGTCAACTTTAGTCATCACTTTCATGACTGATTCCTTGAGTTATCGTATCATATCTCCGTACAGATGAATAATTATAATTAGGTACTGATGACTGAAAATAAAACGATATAACACTGACTTTTGGCAGATATGAAAATCTTAAATGGTTGGGATTGGGTTCATAAACTTCACACTTAAGATTTTTTAGGTACTCTGATACCTTCTCCCTATTACAACCTCTTGAATTGCACCGACAAACATCCACAAATCTTCATGAACTGACTGACTTATCCTTAAATTTCCAGTTCTATCATCTACTAGACACGAAAATTGTCAAAAACAATACTTTTTTTTTTCTCTTTATTTATTTAAGGAAGCTTTATCACGTAGTGATAATGTCATCCCCAAACAATACATGTATTATTTTTGATCATTTTCGTTTCTCTACACAATCCAGTGAACCGAAAATACAAAAGTAGACAACGCAGATGTCATTGTACAATTGTTCCAAAAGTAGGTCAGCAGAGTAAAAGCTTATAAAACAAGAATTTGAACATATTCGGTACACCTTCTTTTATGAGTAGAAGGTACCACAAATATGTTAAAATTCGTGTTTGTAATAGAAGCTCATGTAATACGTATTATAAAAATGTATTTTAATTGAAGTCGAGCCGCAGTTAGCATGTCGGAAGTTTATGATATATTTCAATTCAAAAATTTGATGTGTAAATAGTCAGCTTGTAATATAAACCACATATATTATGTAGTTCGATCATTCTGCAAGATTGCTCTTGTCGCGATCAGGCCTTAAAATTTATTACGGAATTCGTTACACGTATAGGTTAACACGTATTTGTATTGGGGAGGTCAGATGGCAGTAGCATCTAGTACCTAAGATTGTATGCTGAGCGTAGTTGGTGAGTCAGCTCACAGCTACTCGTAACTAGTCCTAACACGCTACCCTCGCATCCGCTCCGTTGTTTCTCGATTTGAGACACAAGTACCTACGTACGTAGATAAGAATTACCTACGTCAAGTCAAAGACCCGACTGACTGACACGAAGATAAAATGTGAAAAATACTTAACTATGAATGTTATGACAGCATATTTAAATTGAGTGACTCAAAACCTAATGGTATTATCGATATCAATCGAAAACCGAAATCATGTATAGGATTATTGATATTATTTGAGAGATAATTTTATCAGTTCTGGTAGGCGGTCTTAATCTTAAATGATGTCAAACATTCTTTCTACATATGTGAAAATTATAATCACTGAGATTATTCAGTCTCGAAAGTGTCATGCTTAGACTAAACAGTCTTTTCGCAGGGAAAGGAGAATAGCTAACAGATTTCGTGAAATCTCAAAATAATAATTATGTATGTGATACATAAAAAAATCTTATTATTGTTTCTGAAAAACGTCCCGTGTTGCAATTGGGTATTGAATTCGCCAAATCCACACTGGTAACGTTGTGGAAAAAAGTTAGATCAAATAAACAACTTTCTTACAAATATAAAAAACCGGCCATCTTCGTGCGAGTCGGACTCGCGCACGAAGGGTTCCGTACCATTGACTAGGTAAACAGCAGTAGGTATTTATTATTAAAGTAAAAATACAACTGAGTATTTTGTGCATATTTCAAGTGCCTACCTGTTGCCATTATTGATATCGAGCAAAAAAGGGCAAAAAATATCACGTTTGTTGTATGGGAGCACCCCTTAAAAATTTATTTAATCTTGTTTTTAGTATTTGTTGTTATAGCGGCAACAGAAATACATAATTTGTGAAAATTTCAACTATCTAGCTATCGCGGTTCTTGAGATACAGCCTGGTGACAGACAGACGGACGGACAGACAGCGAAGTTTTAGTAATATGGTCCCGTTTTTACCCTTTGGGTACGGAACCCTAAAAGGAATGCATTTTATATATGTTATTAAATACCATAAACTCTATAGTTTAGAGCTAAATCGAGCAGTCATAACAGGAATGTTTTTGGATATTTATAGAACACGTGTCGCGCAAGGTGAAAAATTTCAAGCAAGTCAGGCGATAATCCAGAGCGAAGCGTAGCCGTTGGCTCCAGTTTGATGTCAATTCTAATACATACATGTATTAGATTTGCGATATACATGCCTACAGCAAGCAGTCAAGCACGCACTTCACCAGTGGAATTTCATCGTCATGCCAACAGCGCGTGTAACATTAGATCATTCCAAAGATGTCAATATTCATGGAATCAAATTGTTTTAAGCAAAACTTCACATTCGATTCGATAGATTCAATAAAAAGCCTTTTTGAATATGTTTAACGATGTCGAATTATTAATTGAACACAAGAGCAAAGAAAAAATATTCAAACGGAGTATAGCCCAAGACGCAACCTTGAGAGATGTCTCTACGCTCATAGAATGTTACAATGCATCACCATCAAAAACAATCGCTTGTGAGAATTTCCATGGTCTCATAGAATGATTTGAAGAGAAATACGAAAGTTTTGACGGTCACCTAATTAAGTACAGCGTATGCAGGGTCATATCCTGTAGGTCTCCCCTTATGATTTCGTTCCTTCTTCTTTCAATCATGACTATGTATTGCATAATGTTGTAAATGTTGTTTATACCCTTGACCTGCATGCATTTTTGAGTGATAATAACAAGTTAATACATGTTTTTAAATATAATATTTCATATTATCTCACATCCTAAAAATATCAGCAGGATAATCTTAATCTATTGAGTGACGTATGTTTAAATTGAATTCTGAGCATAGTCCGAAACTGTAGGAGAGAGTATTCATTATTTTAATAGATCCACTTTCGTATTTTGGTTCACCCATAAGTCCATACAAATAAAATACCTACCTCAATCAACAGAGACAAAGCGATTATTTTCTTTGAAACAAAAACATATTACGTACAATGTATTTATAATACAATGTACCTAGTATACATACAACGTCACTTTATATGTATTGAACACAAAGGCAATAGCGTGTTATAAACATGTTTTTAAACATGCCAACGAATGTTACTTTATACTTTACACTACACCTACGCAGTCACAGAATATTTTTATTATTAGAACTTGGTGTCCGAATTTTTTGTTCACACTAAGTTAGGCATATGTTGTATTTCCAAGACCACTTTGTAATAAAAACTCACTCGTTTGGAGCTGCTGTGTATCTGTCGCCTTTGCCGTAGGATGAACCGTTTGCCGGTTGATCCAAAAATCGAGCCGCAGATCCGTTTGCCATCGCCTGCTGTATCCTCATACTTAGTAAAACACTCTCAAAATATTCAGTCTATTTTACACCCACGACACATATATATAAATCCATATATAATTACAAAAGTTAAACTTTATAAAGTTTCACTGAGTCGCGGTAATACGAATTCACTAAAAAAAAATTATATTATTTTCACATCAGCGATTCACACGTCGCTCATGATTCACTGCAATCGTTTTAGTGAAACGCAGGAAGCATTTGAGTGGATATCCTTGACAGTAACAAGGTTAAAGAGACCGGTCTAACTGTAATGGGTAGGTACATATAGGTTGGCAGCGTTAGTTTTACTCGACATGGGCTACTTACATTTCAAGTGCACATCTATTGTCTATTAGTAGCACAAGGCTTTATGCAAGGCTCACAGACAGTAGTTTACATAATATTACTGATGATGTTACTTAAGAACGACTGTGCTGGATACTACTGAATTTTATTTTAAATTAAAATTTTACATAAGCAAACTAAATTCAATCCTAGATAGATAATTTTCCCATTTAGAGTCGGCCAAAACAATTTAAACTGTATAAATGTACTTATAGTGTTTTATTTATTCAATCCTGCATATTTATTGACTATAATGTCACGAAATATCAATAAAAATAAATATTGTTTATCCTGCATATTTTAATAGATCCATAATAGCTGCCCGATAGTTTCCAGCTATGCAACGACTAGAAGGGCAATGACATGCATTTCTAGTCTTGTCAACCAGAGGCACTAAGTACAGAAATTGCACTCTTTTTATCGCCGCATGTTTAATAGCCTATAAAATCGCGTAGATTTGTAATATACATATGTCTCAGGGTAATTACGAATTACCTGGGAATTAGTGAAACTACCATAAAACCACGGATGATATCGAATATTCCCCAGTAAGGGGGAAAATAATATGCAAAAATTATTCAATTTGAATAAAACTATAACTGGCTATAGGATACGGTTTGTAATTGGTAATTATTTGAAATATCCCGATATTTGACATCTTCAGTGATATCACTGGGAATTTCACGAAATCTGTGTTTTCGCAACACATACATAAATAGCAGCCAAATTGCATTGTATGCCGCACGTATGAGTTGTTATAATAATTATATTACATTGTGCTGTATCTCTTTCCAAAAATAATTATATAATATATCTGGTTTGCAAGGAAACGTTACACTGCTAGGCTAAGACCCCCCCATGATATTGAAGTTGTTATATTATTGTTATCTGATCACTTTCAGGAACAGCAATAGTTCAAAATTAGTTTAATGCTAGTATTGTGAGCAAACAATGCTGCAAGAATAAAAATAAACAATTTTGTCTCTTATCGCACCTTACTAGGACATTGTTTTTTACCATTGCAGGCTTGTTACTAATATGTCTGAAATGGGATGCAGTGCAGAGCGCATGGGGAAGAAGCTGCCAGGAAAAAGGAATCGATATTATATTCCAGCTGGTACCTATAACTTACAACATTAAGTAGGTACCTAGCCACAACACACACAATTTGATGTAACTTATTTTCCTGGCAACTAGTTACGTGAAATAACTAACTGAAATATAGGTAAGTAACTACGTACTTTAAAAACAAATGTTTAAAATTAAGTATATTGTACTAATATTCATTCATTTTCATTAGATAATATAGTATCGAGCACAGTCCACTATAGCTAAGTTTACTCTGATGCACAAGGCAGGAGTAATGCGCGAATGAGTCATTCTCAAAATACAAACAAATTCTAACACAATTAGGTACATAGTCACATATTCAAGTACGGGATTGTTATTTATTTTTACAAATTATTGTAAATAAAAACTTTCTAATACATTTACCTACTTATTAAAAATATTTGGGACGGTCAACAAACAAGTTAAACTGGAAATCACCGCTTGCACAACAAAATACAAACAATGAATGAATGTTATGCGCAGTTTAAGTGCGACTCGCCACCTACGCGAATAACAACCTTGTTACTGTCAGAATAAGCTGTTCATGTGAGTGGTATTTTATTAAAACATACAATTTAAAGCACCACGCAGGGCGGCCACAAATATATTCGCACACTACAAAGATTTGTCAAAGCGACATTAAATGTTTGAGATGATAACACACTGTACACACACAAGGTAAACGACACGTATCAAAATCGCGGCGATAAAAAAATTCTATCAATTAATTAGAGTTTATGTGCGTGCGATATGGATCCACGAGGGCGTCGCGCACACTGACGTTCTATAGCAGTCGACGGTCGTCTACACTAAGGCCCCACGTTACAATCACTTCCCCCGCAGCCGAAGCGAACAGCTGATTCGCTAACTTCGACAGACAGTTAATCTCAAACAATTGTCAAAACTGTAGTTATTAAATTGATATAGGTAGGTACTTTTTTAAATTGATTAATATTTTAAAGATTCCATGGAGAAGCAATATCGCTTGTCTATCCAACTCTTATCCGAAAGCATTTTACAAATAATATGGTAGATACCTATATAAAAAGTCAAGGTTTAAATATTGATTAGGTTTGACAACGACGACGACGTATCTTCAATAATACATAGTTAGTTTCATATTAACTCTATAGCACGGCTGCAAATACTTTTTGATTCATAATTTTGTTTCTATGAAATATAGACACCGGAGGACGGGCAGCAGCGTCCTCTCATTAATCGGTGAACCACTGCGATCCCCAAGCCGCCGTCCAAGCGTGGGGATTATGGTAACCCCCCCCCCCCCCCCCCCCCCCAGGGAGGCCTTCGTTCAGCAGTGGACGTTTTCTGGATGATGATGATGATGATTTTATATTCATTTACAAACACAAAGCTACCTACTATTAGTAAGCAAGTGCGAAATTTACTTGCATGACCTAGGTTTTAGTTCTGTGGTTACGCGAATTTGCCGACTAGATCCAATACGTTTTTTGACAACAGCTATAACTTTGTACATAACACTGCTGATTTCTTAAACAAAAACCAGGTGCCTCATTGGTCTAATGATTACAAGCGCGACTGCTGAACGTGAAGGTCGATCCCTAGGTCTCGCGAAATGTTGTTGGGTTTTCTGTATGGAAATTCAGTAGCAGCCCGGCGTTTGGAATTGTTTCTCTATTCGACGGAACTTAATAACGGTATCGACGAAATGTGGGTATACCTACAACTGAAGGCCTAGTGTAAGTTTCTTTTGACAAATTCGATTTACTACATCGAAAGCGTTCGGCGCTTCAATTGGTGGAGAGCACGAAACGGACCAATCGGAGCGCCGAACGCGTTCGATGTAGTAAATCGAGTTTGTCGAAAGAAACTTACATTAGGGCCTCAGAACACCTCGGCTTGTAATAAAGTAGTGGACATGCTGTTGAGTAAAAAAAATATTATCTTGGATCTTATTTTAATTTCGAAAATTTTAGGATTCAGGTTGTTATTAGGAACCTATACATACGAAGGATTTCTACTTTCACTTGAGACTTATAATTCAGAAGAACCTAAAATAAAAATCTTATAACAATGCTTAGCATAGAATAATGACTACAACTTTATGAATTCGGTTCAAGAGAAGAGCCTCCACGAGTGACAAAACATTGTCTGTCGCACCTATTGCCCAAGGTGCAGTCAGCATCGAGCAGTATTGCTGACTGACTGGCTAATCTTTCAACTATGGACTACGCCAGCCATACTCAACCTTTTTTCCATAAGGGCCACAAAAACGTATTAGCTAAGGTGCCGCGGGCCATAACACAAAATTTTGGTGTTAATAAAAAACGTTGTGTTCAAATACCGTAAAACGACGTAACGTAAACAAAAAAAAATTGTTCACAATTCATCTGGATTGTCTGGATGATTTTATAAGTATTATAATGTGAGGTTATCGTGCAGCCCCATGCGATTCAGGTTTCACAATCCAAAACTTTACTTTTAATGAGGTTTCTGAATCCCTCTATCAGTCACTGCAACGCAATGCGCGGTAGGGTTATCTAAGTACCTATTGTACTCCGCGCGCCCACACTTTATCTGGATCTGCGCGAAATTTAAAGTGGTTGACAACTTCCCAAGTGGGCCACTCACAAAAGCTCGGCGGGCCGCAGCGCAGGTTCAGTATGATGGGACTACGCTATACTTCGCCTGGACACTTTTCATTATAGCTCATGTCGACTCGATAGAAGAGGATGAAGTTTTGGATCATGGTGGAGAACAGTCAAATTAATCAAAGATGTTTTAAAAAATCAGTGAATCGGAGATTCGGCCGCATGCCGTTAGACTGGAAGCCTACCTCAACATGGGTGTACACAGAAAAATGCAAAAAATATTAATCTTTGCAGGGGGTATACTGATAACTGCAATCCTACTTTGCTCGAGTTACAGTTAGAGGAATTAAAGTGGACATACATGTACATATATATAGCGTGATATTAATAAATTAAATTATACACACCTGTGTTCAAGCACTCTTTTATCAAACCAGTTTGAATGCATTGTAGAGTATGACACTGCAATACTATCGAGTTCAACGTCTCCTTTGGCAAATGGCTTGTCAATACCGACTTCTGATTTGTCGGGTATCTCTACGGCTTCATTGCCAGCAAGAAAAGTAACTATAGGTCGTTTTTTCTTCGAGGACGAGTTAGCGCGTGCGCGTATGTCTTGGGGGCTTACCGATGGTGACAGAGGATACGCACTTTCGAACGCGTCGGGCATTTTTTTTTTTTATAATAAAAACAAGTCAATCTAGTTCCAATACTAAGTACTAACTGGCGACATCAGAACAACACTCTCAAAATAAGTACACGATAAAGATAACCTCGCCTCGCGTGATGATAACTCTTGACCGGGTCAACAAGTGATGTAAATAATAATGTTACGACTAGTCAATTTATATGTAAAAACTTGAAAAACAGAATGGGAGAAAAATAAAATTAACCATAACAAACATTGTTATAAAAAATATTATTTGTGATGATAATGACGTATTTGAATGGCACTTTGTATTTGTTCCATGGTCACATCGCCGTCGTCGTGATAATTATTTACTATTGGACTTACATAGAATACTAGGGACTATAGTTTAAATAAATGCTTACTACAATTTCTGTATTTTTGCAATTTATTGAAAGGATACTCGCGAATCTTATATTTGCCCACTAGTTCCCTTACCCACATTCAGGTTGACCTTTCAAATATCTGGTACCCTAAATCATAAAACCTATGAGCTGTCTAAATTTCCAAGGGACTCCATTAATTTCATTAAGACATCAAAACCATCATGTAAATTAATGTGTTAAAATGAAGCATAAGTATGGGGAAGAGTGTCAACCCCACTACGGTGTACGCTAGTCCATGCATAAATACAGTGAAGGTCACAGTCAAGACCGAAGTGGAGAAACTTCTATTCCTTTTCTTTACCACATACAAGTAGGACCACACAGGCGATGCATTCATATGTAGCATGTGTTTGCGACACTACTACGCCACGGCGACCCGCTACGTGTTTATAACACCAAAATAAACTATTGTATTACATCAAAAAATTTAAATATGTTAGGGACAATATTTTCATTTCTTTTTATACATATCAATGATCCTAATTGCATTAGTTCATACCACCATGGTATACTATCATATTGTGATGTATATCACTGAATTTGTTTTGAAACTAATAATAGAATGATTGAATTACAGTATATATATGATATAATTCTTAAATGCTTTAATTTAATTCTTACCTGTGTTCTGCTCGTCTATAGTATTTTTTTGACATCAGTTTTTTATTTTCTTTATCCAATTCACATTCAATATTAGCACACCCATCCATTTTCGTAGTTTTATTTTTCAATAATATCACACTTATTGTGTTAAATTGCTTGTATTGTTGTTTCCTTTGGAGAATACCTAGTAGTCTGTACATGCACAGGCAATGATTTCAAATATTTAGATGATATACCTAAAAAAATAATCTTGTTATGTATTATCTTAGACTGACAGCATATAACATAAGAGTTATATAAATAACAATATTACATATATTTTCCTCTTTATCTCAGCTTAATATTGGTAAAATAACATTGGTGATTTACAACTTATGGATAAGAATAATATCTACCTATAGCTTGTATGAATGCCTTCTTATAAGTCAGAGTAATCTAAAAATAACATATTACTTTATCTATTAAGGATTTAGAATCTGTAAGGCTTTATAAAAACCTTTCCTAGGCTTCTGTATGTATGAATTTAATATGCAGTACATACTGAATTATATTGAAGGTAGATTGGCCTACTACACAGCTGAACACACATCACAGATGCACAAAACATCCATTACATCAAAACTACTAACTTATTATGGAAATATAGATTCAGATATAGTTGCAGTAATGCTAAATTATAATATTAAGAAAAATAAAATGCCCTTGAAGATAGCTGTTATGCCTGTTACACATCTGCAGGCTAATAACACTTTTATTAGTGCAAACCATTTACGAATATTTATGTTCAGAGTCATAGTCTCCAAAAACAGTTTACTGTAAGTAGCAGTTTAAGAAAAACAGAATACTAAATCCATAAATATAAATTCTACAGTGCCCTGACTGAAATACTTATGTTTATAATTAAAAAGGGAAGGAGCAGAAGTATGTTTACCAGCACGAAATCGCGTAACCACTACTAAATTATTAGATAACTGCCTGTTATAAATACAATTAACAAGATGAAAAAAACAAAAATTCTATACATATATATTAAAAATGGCAAATCGAAATCTATCACTGTACCGTGATATGAAATATTCTAATATGGTTAAACTCTAATTTTAGCTTGAATATAAAAACTCAAGACTCATCGTAATATAATTCAAAATAAACTTACCTATCAATGAACCTGTGCTCAAGTATTTGGTACGAATTATAAATATCACATTGACGTTTTCGTATTTAAAGAAATGAAATTTGAACTAATTATTTTGCTAAGACGATAATTTTCTATAGCTGAAGTTGAACTACTGATCACCTAATGAATGCAAATAAATTTTATTTATGAATCGGGATATGACATTGACAATTAAATTTGTCAGAATGACATTTAGGCTTTTATAGGACCTCAGAGGGCAATTTTTTTTTTTTTTTTTGGAATTTTATGACCTGGTAACTAAGACCTTTAAGTCAAGTCTTATTTTATTTTATGAAACACTGCACTATGTACTTATCACTTCACTTTTATATTGTTTGAATAGTGTTTTTAATATATTTATATATCGGTTTGTAAGTGTTTTTGTTTTTTAATAACAATTCAAGTGGCGGCGGGCGGGATGAAGAATCGCACTTAAAGTTTACATCACTAAGTTCACTAGCCAACACTAATCTGTCAAGCAAGAAGTTTTGACAGTCAAAAATAAGATGCTCCATGGTTCCTTCTTGGGATTCACAATGTGGGCATGTATTGTTTATATTAATGCCAAGTCTAAAAAGGTGTGACGGTGCAGTATTATGGCCAAAGCGTAATCTATTTATCGTAGTGATAAATTCTCGGCTGGCTTCTTTCAATTTATTGTACCAGGGTCTAACAGGTAATCTTTCTTGAATACTTCCATACCACTTTCCTTTGATGTCTTGGTCTTTCTTCCACATTTCTATCCATAACTTATATATATTTTCATTAATACATTGCAGGAAATCAGTCATAGGAATTTCCATTGCGTTTCTAACATCAACAGCATTATAACCTTCATAAGCAGTTTTATCAACTATCTCATTGCCAGAGATACCTCGGTGAGAAGGTACCCACAGGAAGGCAATTTTGATGTGCTTAAGATAATATTGATGAATTATTTCTTTGATAAAATACAGAATATAATTTGACTTAAACGAAACTGTAAGGTTAGATAAGGCTTTTATCAAACTCAGTGAATCAGAGACAATCAAAAAGTATTTACAATTGTTATTTTGGCGAATATGTATTAAAGCCTGATAAACTGCATATGCCTCTGCAGTGAATATAGTACATGTATTGTGCAGAACAAAGCTTTGAGAGAGTTTAGCATGTGGATCATATATAGCAGCACGCACATAATTACTCCCCCTACTGCCATCAGTGTAAATAACATAATAATTCTTATTTTCTGCCAAAAATTGCAACATATCTAAATTATTATTAATGGGATTTTGCAATTCTTTGATGGGATGTGAAATACACTGATAAGAGAAAGAGTAACATGGCCATGGGCACTGTTTTCTAATACCAGTAAAACTATTTTCTGTTTCCAGCAATATTTTGGACAATGTTGGAGATTTGCCATTCAAGAGATCTTCTCCTGTTGTTAGAGGCCCAGGAGTTCTACTTACAGAAGGTACAATTTTGTTTATTATTTTTCTGTTATTTGCAGCAATTAATTTAAGACAGAATCTCTCTGCAAGTACGATACGTCTCAAAATTAAGGGCATAATTTTAGTCTCCACTTCCATGGCCCTTATGGGAGTAGAGCACATTGCACCAGAAATTGTTCTCAAAGCCCTGTTCTGCAATAGATCTAGTTTATTTACATGAGTACTATTTATATACACTAGTGAACTATAATCAAAATGACTTCTAACTATACTTTTATACAAAATTGACAATATTTTCGGGTCTGCTCCCCATGAGACACCTGCAAGACATTTAATTATATTTAAACCTTTAAGAGCATTCTTTGATATATATTTAATATGTTCCTTAAAAGTTAAATTCCTATCTATTACTATGCCTAAAAATTTCTTTGAATTTACTGGATTTATAAATTCTCCATTATAAATAACTTTTGAATTTGTGTTCTCATTGCCAAATATCATAACTAGGGATGTTACGGAGGTGGATTTATCGGAGGCGGAATCGGAGTCGGAGGTTCTCGTAGTGACCTCCGCGGAGTCGGAGGTGAATCGGAGTCGGAGTCGGAGCAAATCTACGAATGTAAAATATAAATAAATAAAAAAGAAGAAACTTGTCGCAACTCGTTCACTCTTCGTTCATCAGTTGCAAAGAACACATATACTCCGTCAGTTTTCAGTGTTACGTAGAAAGCGCTCGGTAGCGCTGCAGCGATAGCAAGTCATAACGTGTAACTCCGATATATACCTCCGTTTTGATATATCGGAACCGGATCCGGATTCGGAGGTGTAATTTTAATCGGAGGTTCCGACATATCGGATTCGGAGTCGAAGCTCCGTAACATCCCTAATCATAACACTGCTTTTGGAGGGGTTAATTTTTAAATGTAGCTCATCATTATAATAGTGAAATAGTTGGGACAAGGCTCTGTTAATATTGTCAATTGCAATTTCTACATTATAATTACTACTGTAAAAAACAATATCATCAGCAAACTGCAAAATATCTACATTACTGTTTACAAATTTACAGATTTCACTTGTGTATATATTATATAGCAAAGGAGATAGTGTAGCACCCTGCATTGTACCCTTAGATGCACCTTTTGGACCATACAATGTATTATTATGTTTTACATAGAGTGTTCTATTATTCAAAAAGTTATATATCCATTTACATAGCTGACCAGGTACGCCTAACCTAGACATAACTTGTACAAGTATAGCTGGATCTAGACTGTCGAATGCACCTTGAACATCTAGAAATACACAAACAGTGTGTAATTTTTTATCCTTTGCATGTTTCAGGTCTAAAATTAAGGAAGTGAAGCTGTCTGCACAACTTCGCCCTCGACGAAATCCATATTGAACATGTGGAATGATGCCGTTAGATTCCATATACCAATCCAAACGATTCTTAATCATGTTTTCAAATATTTTACCAAGACATGAAGACAGTGATATTGGTCTATAAGAGCTGGCAAGCTCCGAAGGTTTATCTGGTTTGAGTATCGGAATCACACATTGTGTTTTCCATGATTGTGGAATACATTTACAATGCCAAAGTAAATTAAGAATATTTAGAAACATTTTTTGTGCAGACTCATCTAAATTTTTAATAATACAGTAGGGGAAATCATCTAAACCAGGTGTAGTGTCTTTCCGAGATAACAAACTCATTTTAAATTCAGACCATGTAAAAGCATCTAGCAAAAATTTGGAATTTAGATTATCATTATTTAGTTCGAAAATATTGCCTAAACTATCAGCATCTTTTAAATTGCAATTGTCGGATAATTTATCTAGAAATGGAGAAATAAACTCATCTTTATATGATTTATTGCCAGCTCTTATACCTTTGAACATTTTTAGAAGATTCCAAATCTTACTTATAGGAGTAGTTCTATTGAAAGTGTTACATAAGCTATCCCAACCTATTCTTTTTTGTTCTGATATAGTCCTTTTTTTTAATGCATCTTTTCTTTTGTAATCTAGATAGTTCTCCATAGTGGGTTCACTTCTATAAAATTTCAATGCATTGTAAGAGGTAGTTACACTTTTTTCACAAATGTCATTCCACCAAGGAGCTGGAGGTCTGCTTCTAAAATTATTTGGTTTAGTGAGTTTAGGAATTGTCATATCTTTTAAATTATCTAACCGAGAACAAAAATCATTATAGGTTGAAATAGGATCATACAATTTTAGGACTAAATCATTAAATATTGTTTTGGAAATAGTTTTATACTCCGTCCAATTTGCTTTTTTATATACATACCTATCAACAGGGGGATTAATATGATATTTATCTATATGTAGTGTAATCTCTGTTATTGTTGGGTAGTGGTAGCTGCCCATGGAATCATCATGTACAGACCACTCGCATATTGATGCGAGGTTAGCACTAATAAAGCTAACATCAATTGCAGACGGATTTCGCCTCGGGTTGTTAACAGTTGTAAAACTACCATCATTTAAAATACATAAATCCAAGTCATCAATGATATTAAATAAATCCTGACCTCTGCTCTTAGTGGACAGACAACCAAATGCAATGTGGTGCGCATTAAAGTCACCACTGACAAATATAGGCTTTGGAAGATCATTAATTATATTACGTAGTCTATTAATCCGTATATGCCCACTAGAAGGAGGACAGTATACACAAAGAATAGTCAAGCTATTATGCACAGTAGTTAAGGACAGAGCAACAGTTTGAATGTCTTCATAAAATCTAGTGTTAAAAACTTTGTACTTTAAATATGGTTTAATCAGTATTGCTACACCATTATGAGTGTTATTGGAATTTTTATTATAAATGTTATATCCGGGTATTCTAAAACTATTGTCTTTAAACCATGTTTCGTTAAGTAAGCAAATGTCAACATTTTGTTTTTGTAAGAACTGAATCAATAAGGGTTTTTTACTATTAGCACTTTGAATGTTATACTGAGCAATACGTAGCTTAGACAGTGTGTGACTTGGATCCATTACTTGAGATTTTTAAGTAGTGTTTCTTTAATACTATTTACGGTGGTAGGCGTATTATCTCCCTTATTACCCAGTTCCACCAACGTCTGTACCAGGGCCATAAGTACATCGTTGTTGGCAACTATTTGGGCTTTGATGTCTACCTTAGGAGGGACATCTTTAGATTTATTTACACTATGTACAGGATTATTTACAGATACAGACTTATTTACAGATGTATATACAGGCTTATTTACAGATTTATTAACAGTGTCAATTGGTTTAATTTTTGGAGGTGGCAGAGGTGGGAATTCAATATTATCACTCATGTGTTGTTTCGTCAATGTAGCACTTGCATAAGTAATCTTATTTTTCTTTTCTAAAATTTTATTTAACTTAATTGGACATAATCTAGAAATTGCAAGATGAGGCCCGCTGCAATTACAACAGCAGATCTCTGTTGGTCTATCACATTCTTTATATAAATGCTCACCTCCACAAATGGAACATCTTTGTTTGCCATTGCATATCCTAGCAGAGTGGTTGAATTTAAAACAACGGAAACATTGCTGTAATGGGGGTATATAATCAAAAACACGGTATGAAAACAAATCATATTGTACATTGTCTGGAAGTACATTCGATAGAAAAGTAATGCTTACTGTTTGTAGTCCTACTCGCTCTTGCCCAACCTTTTTTGTGAATCTTCTTATAGCTATAATTTCATATATTGATGTAAGTTTGGTGTATAATTCTTTATTGGAAATATTTGCTGGTACAAATCTAATTATACCTGTTTTTTCTATTTGCGCAGCCGGAATAAAGGCTTTCAAGCCATGTTTGTTGAGAAAAGTGGTGTTGTTAATGAAGTTATTGGCCGTATTATACTGTTTAAATATTACTGCTATTTTATTTGCGTTTATTCGTTGTATAGCCGTCACCCCTTTTATTTCACTGGAAAATATATGATTGAGATAGATAGGGCTCTTATTGCCTATTCTATCCTTGTTGTTGGTAGCTTCAATAAACACTTTAAAATCTAGATATGTGGCATTTTCTGGGTAAAGTCTCTTATAGTCTGGTTTAATATATGGAGAATAGTCAAGCTCACCGCCGCCGCCATCCATATTTATGTCTGTCCCTCCGCCTTCGGCCTCAGGCCGAGGACGTTTATGTGAGGTGGGCGGGTTATCCCCGCCCCCCTCGTTTCCTACCATTTTTACAGGTTTGCACACCTAGTACTGTTATTTTAATTAACTTTTAAGCAAAAAATTAGGAAATATTTAATAAAAAAGGAATTTGAAAATTTTTCTGAAGCGCTCTTTTTTAAAGTTCCCGCCAGATCCCCAAAACATGGCTGATCGAGTGTCATCCTCAGATTAAGAAAAATACCTAGATAGATCATATCAAGCAAAAGCCGGAAACATATCATTATTTTCTTCGCAACAGAAATAAATGATATATCACAGAAAGAGACAATGATAGTGACTCGGGTTACTCAAAACAAACGCAGTGTCTCCATTTTGACTACACAGCCCTAACTATATTTATACTGATCAATAGCACTATTCATTTCTAAAGGACTTTTGTCGCTATCGATAAAAATCGTAAGCCGTTAAATGTTCAGAAATGACCAATTTATAAGAATGATATAGCACTTTAGTTAATGTCACCTAAATGAAATTGTGAGAACGGTTGAGTCGTGTTCGTAAGTCAGGTTAGGACAATTTTGACTTCACAAATTGATTCGACGGATTAAATTGAAAAGCCTGTAGCATGCATGAGAATACAAGCTATCCTTTTTGAAAGGATACAATAAATTATAGTTTTACCCAGACTGGTAGGGGTAGGAGGGTAATGTTTTTCTAATACAGGTATGTCTTGACTGGCTCATTGGTCTAGTGCGTGCAAGCATTCGATTCCCGGGTCGGGCAAAGTGTTATCTGGTTTTTCTGTATGGAAATTATTTTCCTTTATATCAGGTTTAAATAATAAAAGACATAGTTTTATATAAAACAAATGTGTTAAAATATAGTTTTTCATATTAAAGGCCCTTGAATAATATGAGTTTATTAAAAAAAATGTATATGGAAAACCTGGCAATTAAGTGTATTTTATCAAACAAAATATTACAATTATCGATAAACATTCTGATTCTAATTCACAACACTATAAAGTAGGTGAAATGTCATACGTACATACCGAGTCAACTTTTTTAATGTTTTTTGTTAAAAACTAACAGCTAGAATCACAATGAAACTGTGTACGTACTGAACATATGTATTACTTTTATTTTAAGTGAGAATAACAAGCAAGATTAACAATTTTGCTTTGTAAAGTTCAATAAACATGAATTCGACTTACCTGTGAAAAGATAATTTAGCATTATTTTCAGTCAATATACCCGCTTGGCTAGAACAAACGGTAACAGTACACGCCTTATCTAATATATAAGACGTCCACAGAAAGCAAAACTTCAAAATCTAAAAGAAAACCACTAAAAAGTCTGATTATTCGTAACAATACCATGGTAACCAGCTGATGACCAAACAAATATGGCAGCCCTCGGCCGGTGGCGCGCACTGCTTCAAGACGTACATAAACGGCTTTTACTATCTCTTTCTGTCGCACATAAACTTATGTTAGAACGACGAGTGTCGAGTGTGAATAAATTGTTCAAATTATTATGCTACATCTAAAGTTTATTTTTATTTGAGGTGTCGTCCTAATCTAAACGTTGGTCGCATCAAAAAGCATCGATAAACCTTAGATGAAGAACCTATAGACATGCAGTCACCGTGGCTACTATCATGTCTCTTGCTCGCACTGTAGGTGTTGCCAAGAAAATGTTGCCAATGTCCCTAATTTTGCGTAAATTTAATTTTACCCTGATTGTTTTATATAATAAAGAGAACGTATTTATCACAGCTGATATTATTATTTATGATAAATAAATTATCTTTGATCATCAGGTAAATATGTATATATTTAATTAATGTTTAAGATTTATGATATGGAGCTGACAGATATTTAACTCACAGCGACTCAGGGCTAAGAAACTCAATTAAAGACATTCTAGTTTTTAGATTTTTATTTGTAAATTAAAATAATTTGAGGTGTCATTGTCCCTTAAAGGTTCGTGGAAAGTACGTATTGGTTATTTTTAAATACCAATTTTGCCGCCCGGTAGCGTGAATCCATTTCTTTTTCATCTCAAGATCTACCGGAAACCTGTAAAATACACATTCCTAAATTGTTATATTCAAATTGTTTAAATTACTTGGAATTGATAGTGAGGTAAATAAAATAATACACTAGCAACACTTAATATTTCAGGTGTTAGGTTATGTTACAAACAATAAGCAAAATGACGCATTCATTTCACAGTATATTCAACAACGAGTATTCAGTTCCTATCCATAATATCTGTAATGATATCTCCGACGTTATTGAAACTCTAATATATTGAATTATGTCTACTTACGAGTGAAATGATACGCGTGTTTTCGTATGTTGCGGTTTTGGCAGCCGCGAAACACTGCAATATCCCATATTGTATACACGACACACACTCTAGAGACACACTTAACAGTTTATATAATGTTATTATCTACATAAAATTGAAATATAGGCGACATTTCTAACTGGAGTTTAAGATATTTGTTTGACCACCAAGTATCAAATTTGACATTTTGTGGCTAAGAAAACCGGCCACGCAGATAGGGACAAAATAATGAAGTTGCATCTCCTTTTTTCATATGTATTTCGATCACTTTCGGTCACTAAGATTTCTCCTGTATCGCGGGTAGAGTTTAAAAACATACATGTCACATGCACACACAACCAGACCCGAAACAACTATCTGTAGATCATACAAATATTTGTTCTGTGCGGGAACCGAACCCGTGACACGTAGTGCAGAAAGCTAATCGCTTAGCTACTGCGCCAACCGTGTCGTCATTTAAATAACTTTGGCGCACAGTTGTAATTATATCCATTCCACAGTCCCAAAAATCTCTTTTGTGGCTTCGGTAGGATCATGAAGAGCTTAATGAACATCAAATTCATAATTTCTCAATATTTACATATTTATTTATTTTTTAGCCACACGCTAACATAGTCTTCTTGAACCGTATAGGACTGTTACATTTCCCTAGATTCGTTCGAAAACGTATGGAATCAACCAACCCGTGTCACTCATATGAAATAGTTTAGATATTAAAGTGTGATAACTTTAAATTCTAGACTATTTCATATGAGTGACAGTGCTGGGGTTGGTTGGTTGATTAATAATTAGATCTTAATCCGGCACTAAGTCCATATGTGATCAAAATACTTCTATTTTAGTTTTTTTTTAATTTAAAATCTCTTACAGTTACTCTTAAAATGAAATAAGTCTTATGAATAATTACATATATTATTTAGAATCAGTAACCATAATTTTATATATTTATATATTATAATAATTTTATATTAACTACTTAATTATTTGGAATGCTGTATTTGATTAGATTGATTTGTAAACTGATCATTCGAAAAAAATTAACTGAAGTATGTTTTTTAGTACATATTTCATTCTATGTTTTCTTTAATTAGTAAAACAGTCACTAATCTTAGTCTAATAGTCGCAAGCGTGAATGTTGACCGTCCTGAGTTGGATTCCCAGATGACCTCTTTGCATAATCCCAGACTGGTACTTTCCCAGACTGCTGGAAAACCGCTGCGGTATGTCCCATTAACAAAAAAGGTCCCAAACATAGTCCAGACAACTACAGGCCAATAGCGCTACTAAGTTCTATCTCAAAAGTATTGGAAAGAATAGTCAACTCACGCGTCACCTCTTATATTGAGAAAAACCATCTCATCTCTGTACCCCTAGTGTAAGTTTTTTTGACAAATTTGATTTACTACATCGAACGCGTTCGGCGCTCCGATTGGTGGAGAGCACGAAACGGACCAATCGGAGCGCCGAACGCGTTCGATGTAGTAAATCGAATTTGTCAAAAGAAACTTACACTAGGGATACTGATAGACAATTCGGTTTTCAGCGGAGTAGATCAACTGAGGATGCTGCAACTCTTCTTGTGAACCGTGTAGGAGACACGGTTCACAAGAAGAGTTGCAGCATCAATCTCATATCGAGAAAAACGATAAGATTATGGCCATCTTCCTTGACCTTGCGAAGGCCTTTGAAATAGTCTCGGTTGGCCTACTTCTCAAAAAACTTGAAGCCATAGGAGTAAGAGGAATCTGTCTTGACTAGTTCAAGAGCTATCTGACAAATCGAAAACAATACACAAAAGTCGGATCATTCCTTAGTGACCAACTCCCCATTGACTTCGGGGTACAACAGGGCAGCGTACTTGGTCCCACGCTTTTTATTATCTATATCAACGATATATTAAATATGTCAATCGATAACGCTGACATAATCACCTACGTTGATGATACGGCCGTATTATTTAGGGGGAAAACATGGGAACAGGTACACTGCCAAGCTGAAAAAGGAATGTCGCTAATAGCAAACAACTTAGCCAAGAATCTTTTAACTTTAAATGCTTCTAAAACTAAATATATTGCTTTTTCTAAGACGACTACATCCAGTCCTCCGGCGTCTCTTAAACTCAAACTGCATTATTGCTCTCGTAGTAACTTCTCTCCCTCTTGTAACTGTCTTTCTCTTGAACGTACTACCTCTATTAAATATCTCGGTATCTTGATTGACGAACATCTAACATACAAACAGCACATCTCATACTTATCAGGTATAGTCAGAAATCAAATTAGCGGCCCAGGGTCGCATGCGGCTCGCCAGGCTTTCGAAAGTGGCCCACCCGTTGTAGCTTCAAATTCTATTAACGAAGTTACTAAGCCAATTACCCATTTAAAATTCCGCGGCAATTCTAGGCGCAGGGCACTGATTGCACACGCGTGATCATCTTTCCGACTAAAATTTAAATAAACAATTAAACGTAATAGGTTTTTTCATAACACCTAAATAACGTATGTTGTGATATAAGTAGGGGCTCGCAGGACACAGCTAAAATCTGAAAGGGGTCCAAGAAAAAACAGTTTGAGTATGGCTGATCTAGGTCTAAAAAAGTCTTATAAAAGCTTCCTGTAAGGAATTATTTACAGAAATTAAATTATTATTTTGCCAGTTTCGTCAATAACGATGAATTTGAATATAACATAAAATGAGTCTACCATATCGATAGATATTATTACCGAACTATAGAAAGCCGCCATTTTAGGGGCCCGGTAAAAAATTGGTATGCACGTTTCTTTTTGTAAGTATTTCATGTCCTCTTGTATACTTAGTCATTGGATAAAAGGCAATGACAGATAATATTTACATGAAGTCGTTCGGTTCGCCACACGACTATATAGATATTTTTAATTTTTTTATTTGTCGTTCCTCCCTCTTCGACCCATAAGATTAGGTAGTCTGAGGTCTGCCGAGTCTGCCTGACTGAAACGTCATTTCGTATCAGTCATCGTCACGTCAATTCGATTGCAAGCTGTCTAAAAATTTGTAAATATAAATTAAATGAGATATCCTAATTTTCTGTTTGTATATTAATATCGGCAACTGTTTTTGTACAAACTGTAAATGTAGTGATGGCTTATACGGAAAAGGTGTTATTGAGTGGGACTGCTTTGTCGTTTTTATTTTACGAATGCGTAAACTCTGCTAATAGTCAGGTCTTAATTTTGACTACATTACTTATACTGTTATATGTTATTCCTTATGTATTATAAATATTAACTAACATATTGTCTTTCAGGAAGGTTTTCTAATCGGTGACGTGACTTCAGAAATAACCACTCACATATCTGATTCACACAGTGATAATGCCCGTTTAGACACTCAAATTGAAATCAGAACAGTGCTCCCATTGCCCTCGGTTTCACTATTTTATTTTCCTACGGGCAGAATAAAGGAAGATGTACTGTCTGATTTGCTTTCAAGCACTGCAAATGAAATTGTTGGTTGGTACAAATATAGAAAGAATACTAACATCAAACCTACTTTTAGAGATAAATTAATTTCCAAAGGATTACAAAAATACTTTGAAAAGTATCATGGAAAGAAAAATTTTGTAACATGCAATTTGTCAAACAAAACATCTTCTGCAGGATCAACACACACCTTTATGTACAGGTTCGGAAAAATTAATTGTTTTGATATGTATGAGTATATTGAAGATATAACTGCAAACTTAGGTGAAAAATATACAGGATACAAAAAATCACACAGATTATCTCCACATAGTATTTTCAATAAGATTGTAAGGGAGAGTAATGTGCAAATCAATAACACAAGTGATGCAATTTTACATATTCAAGAAGCTGTAGATGTGAGACTTATCAAGGAAGCTAAAATAGCTGCAAAAAATGAGAGCACAATCCGAGAGCTAGAAGCAGAGATCAAGCAAATGGCTACCATTTTATCAGACAAGCACTCATTTGATTTACAAACTTCATACAATAAGTATATTGAGGAAAAATTAATGAACAGGGAAGCTGAAATGGCCCAAGCATGTTTGGAAGCATTGAAAACTCCTTTGAAAGTGGACATACTGAATGTTAGTAATGTTCCCATTAACTGCAATCATACTGACATAGATAATTCAGTTCAGTTGATTGAGAATGAAGTTAAGGACAGAAGTCCAAGTCCTCTTTTGATTACGTCAGGCTCATCTAAACCAGTTTTAAACTATGCCGCTGCCTTGAAAACCAAGAATGAAGTGGCATCAACCAGTGTAAGTATTATTTATTTCATGGTCTGTATTATGGAATTAAGTGATGATATTTATTTGAGCATAGGTAGAGCATAAATTTGAGTTTTATCTGGTGTTTTGCTCTTATGTGGCTGATGTACTATGTAAAACCTTACTTGATGTTTGTTTTTAGAGTGTGCAACAATGACTATGCTAGGCTTTGGTGAATAGGAATATGGGGAGTGAAAAGCAAGATTTTGGTTTCTTAGTATATTTTAAGCGGAGGATTTTTCTTTTACAGAAAGCAAATAACTACAATGATGACTTGATAACTTTTGACATTGAAGAAAATCATATAAAAAAAAAGACATTGATAGTAAATGAAGATGTTAAGTGTGGCGATAGTTCACCAGAATACTAACAAGTGCCTTTCAGCTAAGTGTATAATTATTATTACTAAATAAGTTACCATTTAAGTAAAACTGTTAACTGTATATTGTAATATAATGTATAAAGCACTGAGAAGGTTTTTCAAGAAGGTTGCAAAGTGCAGCTTTCTTTGCACCAAGATTGAGGTACCACTATTCAATCTAAATAACTTTTTAGGGAGGGTAGAAATGTTTAGAAAGTACTTACTTAAAAGTAGATAAAGTCTAGGTAAGCATGGTGCCTCAGCTCAGTGCTTACATACATAGTAATGTCACTTTTGTTTGTTACTAATAATACTCATCAAACAAACTAATGTTTTCTAAATATTATAATATACATAATTTTCATCAGTGCACATAGCTTTTGTTTGTTGCATACACCTTTTTTCTTAAACTTTTAGTTTTATCACCATTACTTAAACTTGTTAACTTTAGTTATTATACCCTATGTTGGATTTAGATTCTATTAATAAGTCTACTGGCAGAGAGCAGTGCCGGATTAAGCAAACGCGTGGCCCGTAGCAAATTCTATCGGGCCCTTGTTATGCTATGGCCTCTTAAGTATAAAGTGAATTTTTGTAGAACTTGTGCGTTTACCGTATGAAATTCTGTGTTATATTTTCTTAATAACTTTCACCCAAAAAATTACGCTGAGGCGTGGATACGCGAGGCCCCATTTTGCGCGGGCCCGTAGCATTTGCTACTCTTGCTACGTGGTTAATCCGGCACTGTCTGAGAGGTTAACATATGTTAGCATTGGGTTCTTAAAATTAAATAGAAACGTTTTCTACTTATCTGTATTGTTTTGTCTGAATATTTACTAATAGGAAAATATCAATAGAAATGTAAATAAACAAGATAAGTACTTTTATTTTTATCTCTAACAATTAATTTAACCCATTAGTCCCGCTGCTGGGCAAAGGTATCTTCTCAGAATGAGAAGGGTTAAACTTTAGTCCACCACGCTGGCCCGGTGTGGGTTGGCGGACTACACACACCATCAAGAACTTTATGGAACCCTATTAAGTGTGCAGGTTTCCTCACGATGTTTTCTTTCACCGTAAACGCAAGTGATTATCAAATTTTGATCTACACATGATTCCGAAAAGTCAGAAGTGCAGGCCGGGTTTGAACTCAGACCCTCCTGTATGGAAGGCAAACGTTCAACCGCTAGGCTATGGCTGCTATTATCTCTAATACATAGATATTTGTTTATTGTTTTATAAAAGTGTAAATACTAGGTTACTGTTGGGTGCTTACAAGTTTGATTAACATACCTGTTTTGTTCGGCAATTGGATTAGTGTTTGCATTATATTTATTCATGTTAAAAGGATGTTAGGTATGAGTCATTGTCCTCAAGTACTTAGTCTTCAGTGGGCTGTTATATTTTGTAATGTTGTATTGGCTCTATATTGAGGCTTTCAAGTTTGGAAAAATACTACACACAAGCTATAAATACAAATAAGTACTTGGTTATCAGAAAAGTCGGATATCACTGGCATCAGTATCTGTTGCAACATAAGCGTCGCCGAAAACACTGCTACCGCCTGGAATTTGCTTCTGCCTCATTGTTTTTCCAAATGGTAATTTATTTGAGGTTGATCAGCAGGTGGTACGTTACCCACAATACGCACTATACGACCTGGTAACCAATCGTCAAACCCGAGTGTTCTCGAATACCTTGCTTGTTATTAAAGAGCCATCGCAGCAGATCGTTCGATCGACGAGGTAAATTTTTTTTTTTGCCTTGCCACATTGGAGTCTCGAATTGATCGTTACTTTACACATCGAAAGACGTGGTCTTGCAGAGCTTAATGAGGCGTCAGTTCCAGTTGCCAGAAGGTTAATTTTAGGATATTCATCATCAGCCAGAAGACGTCCACTGCTGAACGAAGGCCTCCCCCAAAGGGGGGGTTTGCCATAATCCCCACGCTTGGCAGGCGGCTTGGGGATCGCAGTGGCTCACCGATTAAGGAGAGGACGCTGCTGCCCGTCCTTCGGTGTCTGGCCGCAGTTTAAAGACGTACCCGGGTCGTATTTTAGGATATTAGTATCCTTTATCAATATTGGTTTATATAGCTTGTTGAATATAAAAACACAAGTTGAGAAACAGATTAATCCCTCATTTCGTGGGTGGTTACAAAAAATAATAGTTTCTTATTCAATTGATGTATTCAATTTAAATATAACAAAAATAAAATATGGCACATTAAAAACAAATATAACGGATTATAATACGATTAATCTGAGAATATCTAACTACTAACTATTATATAAGTGCATCTTATTCTGTCTTAGATATCTAATAAATGACAAACAAAACGTACATTCTCATAGCATCTCTTTCGAAACCTAGCATGCTAATTTGCGAAATTTGCTTCCCATAAGTAATTTTTTGGCACATTCATAACTGCTGTATAACTCGGTTAAGTGTCGTGGATAATGTCACCGTAAAATTGTAAATACTGTTAGATTATAATCTATCTCGCGAGATTGTAAACTGTCGGAATATTGTGAACCGTAACAATTTAACGTATTATTTTTCGGTAGTTTATAATCTATTGAAGTGAAACCGACAAATTGTGAAATGGCATGCGACGCAACGCACCTCGCGCGCTGATTAGTTGAACACTAACCTAACCAAAAAAAGATACACCTTATTGTTTTATGAAAGATAAATACGACCGCGAGCAGGGATCGAACCAGTGACCATCTGGTTCCAGCCAGACGCTCTAACCTCTGAGAAGGTATAATGACCATCGGGACTTTCATTGACATGAAAGCCAAGGAATGTTTACAATGGAATGTCATGTAAAATATCTTATATACTAATTATAATAACAAGGTACTGCTTCGCCAAAACTTATGATAATCATTGTAAGCTATAGCTGCAAAGCATTATTTATTATGCTTACATAATTCACAAACTACGGAATTAGGAGATTGGGATTTAACACTTGAACATAGTCAGACTTCCTATAAATTCACAAATTTATTTATGGTGTGTTCAATGAGTATAATAAATATTTAGGGTCAGCTTTTGACTAGTATCTAATAAGGAACCCATAATATAGCGTAAATATCACTAAGTTTATCAATACGACAGAACATTAAAAACTGCATAAAAGGTCCATACCACGGAGTAGTAGAGTGATAATATGCGAACATGTTTGTTCCATTCTATCCACATAATAATTACATTTTCGTGACAGTCGCCCATTAATATACACCATGTGACCTTTCTTTATTCTTTCACATCTCGCAAACTACGTAGGTTTCACAGTAGGTCGGCGGCGCCGGTGGGGACATCCCCTGCTAATTCGTGCACTGAGTGCGCGAGCCGTCGCGCCTGTTGCACCGCCGTCGACGCTGGTAGGAGGCCCAGGTGGATGCAGATCAATTCTTTGACAGCTACGCCGCGGGAGTCTCCCGGGAAAGCCAGCTCGAGTAGTTGTCTGAAAAGTTACAATGATGCAAAGGTGAGATTAGCCTCGTTCAGACCGAGTGAACAGGCTCGCTTAAGTCTTGAAGTCAATCTTAATCAAGAAACATGAAACTTGTCAGCCAAAGTACCACAAGTACTTGAATTGATTGACAAGTTGGTTTCTCTCTCAGGGATCCCTATAGCATCAAAACTGTAGTACTGGTAGCTCCCCATTGAGGTTTTCCCAAAAGACTAAACCATGGAGTTCTTTAAACAAGGAGTGAAAAGATTTTTACAGGATCGCCAACGCTCAAGTCATGCCCTTCGTATTGCAAGTGTTAACAGATTACGGTAACCGCTTACCATCAGGCGGCCCGTATACTCGTTTGTCACCTTAGTGGTAGTTTTGATGTAGGGGTTACCTGTAGAAAGTGCCTTGTATATCTCCGGGCGGCGGCAGCGCCCGGACGGCGGCGGGGTGCGGCACGCGCGCGGGGCGCAGCGCCTGGCCGCGCCGCTCCCACCACAGCAGCGCGCAGCCGTGCAGCGCGCCGCGCCGCCACGTGGCCGCGCAGTACCCCTCGCGCACCACGCTGAAGCTGCGGCACACGGCGCGCCGCACCTGTCGGGTGAACCACAGCTTGGCCAAATCTCGTCTAATGCGTTCTCTCCAAAACACACTACACTCTTCAAATTTGTAGTTTACACGTCTTTGAAGCTTTACGATGCGGCAGTTTACGAAAAAATATACAAAATATCGCAAATATTAACTCCTAGCAAATGTTGTATTATTAACAGTCTGCAGATTTAGGCAGATGTTGGTCATATACTTGCACTCGCCCGTTTCGCTAACTGTAACATTTAGGTAGGGGAAAAACTATTTCTTGACCCTAGTGAGGGGATCTATGTAGCAAAGTGATTAACTTTGCTACTCCATGTGCTAACCTCAACTATACGATCGATTTTTGTAGAACAATCAAATTACATTCGACAAAGCTATTGTTTTGGGCGGCACAGGTGTTCTTTCGCTCCTAACTCAATTAGCCACGTAATAAACAAATGGAACATCGGACATCCATAAGAGTATCAACAGCACTACTCTATTACATGCCCCAGTAAACTGTAAGACATTTGTACTCGCTCAGACAGTTACACGGTTTACTTCTTCTTCAATTTAAGTGCTAGGCGTTTGTCGGTGTAGCATTTTAACGGTTTAATTAAAATTAGAAATAATATAATATTCGAACTCGAGCCAAATTCTACTGAACCTTATTTTTCCTTCAATACAACCACACTTAGCTACAAAACTTACTGTATCTGGTGCTAGCATGTCAGCGCAGTCAGCCATGTCCGGAGCCAGGAATCTCCCAACAGTGCGGTCCACGTAGATGAAGTGGATGAGACCAGGAAACTCCTCCACATACTTGTGCAGCGTTAGGGAACAACTCGCATCTGTCTCGCCCGTGTTCACGCAGACACCCACATTAAGCGAAATAATCGATTCCAACACAGATTTATTGTTTTGTGACATTCATCATTATTTTATAATCGGAGAACTTTGTGCCACAAAACAATCTTTAGTTTAATGATATTACATAAATAAACATGACATATAAGCAAATTTTTGATTTTGAAAAGTTTGGACCACATTCTCACAGAATGTGGCTTTTATAATTAATTAAGTATTTAAAGTCAAAATAAGATACGTAATTTGATTTCCAATATCGCTGTTTAGTTAACAAAACCGCGCAAGTAAAATTTGATTAGTTTTGAGACATGAATAAAAACACTGTAAATCTCTTATGAAAAAATTCGTAAATGGTTTGCAATAAAGTGTATTTAATTCTAATGTATTGTATTTTATATATATATATATATACATATGTGTGTTACACATTTACGAAATTGTTCATAATTTATAGTCAGTTTTTTGTCTCATGTCTCAAGACTTATTAATTTTTACTTACGCGGTATTGTTACCTAAGCAGCGATATCCACTTTATTTCGTTCCTTATAGGATCCAAAATCTTTTGAATATTTATAGATGTTTTGAAATCACGTTTTTATGCAAGTGTACCTTATTTGATTTGATTGGATATGAAATTGTTATTTGTGTATATTGCTTGACTGGTATATTTAATTAGGTTCACAATCAAATCCAAAATTACTCTCGTTCCCACTTTTCAGTACTCAAATACACCTAGTATTATCAGCAAACGTTGAAGTACTTTATTATTTGCTTAGTTAAGTAAATTTAAACATTTAATATAAATTGATATAAACATGCTACATAAATATGTACAGGCCACGCCTAGCTTCTAGTCCGCTTTGAATTTTTAGTTTGGGCAGCACAATCACATAAAAAAATATAACACATGTACCGGTGCTCAAGAATCGGCTTTATCCTGCGTCCACTTAAAAATCAGTTCAGAAGCACGTTTGACATAACCTTCATACTTAGGGCATGTTTAAAGGCGGTCACGTGACTGAATTAATTTCACGCAACATCACGTAAAGTAATAAAATACTGATATGAAAAGGATATGATCCCAAGCTGAAGTATCTCTTGGCCTTTACACAAAGGAACTCGACGTACGGCGCCAATATTCCTCTCAAGTCCTTCAAAGGCTGAACCATTTTTAGGCTCGGGATGTCTGGTTTCAACTGGTCTATAACAGCTTCTAGGGCGGTATGCATTGCAGTGGCAGTTGTTTCAGGGGTCAACGGCGTAGTCGTTGTACAAGACTTCCGTAACTCCAACACACGGCTTGTAAGGCGCGCGCATAAATTCGAATTAGCTTTATTTTTCCGCAACGCATCCGTTGTCTGAAATTGAATATCATTATTCCATAAAAATATGTAACAATCTTTCTGTAGTACGAGGTTTTCTTGACGTCGTAGTTATCGTTAGGCCAATAATGTGTAAACAAATGGTGCACGCGCATTTTGAAGTGAACTTCTATAGAAACAGGCGCACATTATTATCGTACGGGCGGCGCTAAAATATACTAAATTTTTTACAAGTTTTATTACCTTTTTTAAAGATGCTTCTAAGGAATCCAGTGTATTTGGTAGTAAGTCCAAATTCCTTTGCAACAACAGTCTTCTTAAATTAGAGAGTATTTGATTGGACATGTAAGCCGAAACGCCGATTTCCCTGTAATTTATTAATGCCATTTATGTCACTGCACTGTCCATCTGCCACCTGCACTGTTCAATGCTCAATGTACTGGAAACAGTTTCAACACCTTAATTTCAAAGTCAAATCTCGAAGCATTTCCCTTCGGTTTTACTCCTAGAGTATGTTATATACTCAATATTCTTACCAGTGCAAAGCTGTGATTGTGTTAACTTGAACTCAATTACAAGTTTTATTTAAGTTAAGTGTACCTTAAGTCCATGTCAACAACGACAGCAAAAGTAATCCGGGGTGCAACTTCAGCAAGATGTATGGAGTGTGGTGCGCAAGGGCTGCCTGCAGGGCCCGCGCATAAATTTACTATAGCACTATTTTCCGTTGACAACCCTGTATACATAAAGCTATCATTCATTTCATTCAAATTTACTTTGAATAACATTTATATAGACATAACATATTAATACACAAAAAACTAACAAGGCAATCGAGTAATTTCTTGATCATCTTGATTTGAGTCATAATTGCTGTGCTCCTTCCAGTACTCTTGCGCAGCTATGCACTGTATACTTAATAAGATCAAATCTGGAGGTGACAAGTCTTCGCATCCACGGCTAAAACATATAAAAATCCAAGTCTAAAACACTACTCATTCTTCCTTGTAGAAGGATATGCATTTCAATGGAATAGAATAAAATACAAGCTTCATAATAAAATTGGAGCAAGAAACGCTGTACTTCGACAGCAGTGACCCTACCAACTGATTATTAATTTAAAGGGTTCATTACCTGGAATAAAGTGCTAGCAACTTGTCCCCAACAAATAGCATTAGATGACTATGCTGATGAGACAGTTTAATATCTTTTGAAGCACTTTTTAGCGCGTTGAGTGCCGCCATCGTGGCTCCACTTTCGCCGATAACCCCATTAGCACCGGGAATGGTGTCGCCCTTGGTGCGACTATCCAGTAGAACCGAGAGCCAGTCTTGATATATTAAAGAGTGAAGCCTGATAAATACCATTAAAAATCAGTAAAGTAAAGTTATTTTAAGCAAGGCATTATATCAAAATCTGAATTGCAACATTAATTTAAATGTGGACAAGTTTGAAAGTAATAATCATCATTCAGTTCATCACCATCATCAGCCAGAAGACGTCCACTGTTGAACGAAGGCCTCCCCCTTAGACCACCACATCGAACGACATTCCGCCACTTGCATCCATCGGTTGCCCGCGACTTTCACAATGTCGTCTGTCCACCTAGTGGGAGGCCTTCCTACGCTGCGTCTTCCGGTTCGTGGTCGCCACTCGAGAACCTTTCATTCAGTTTCATTTCATTCAGTTATTTGACATCAATTAATAATATTGCAATATGATCATCTCAGGGAGTTGGCAAACTGATGATAGTCTGAGCATTTTAAAAGTTACTAGCTTCCGACCGCGGCTTCACCCGCGTGGATTAAGCACACGTGCACTTTTTGGAGACTAAAAGCAGCCTACAATTTTTTAAAATAATACGGATATAAGTATTTACGGACATTTGACCAAAAGCTAAATTTTCACAATCACGTGAAATTAGTAGCTAAGGATTCTTTTAGACGCTTAGGCTTCGTGCTAAGAAATTGTCGTGATTTTCGTAGTACTCATGCAGTTAGGCTTGTATTCACTGCATTAGTCCACAGCAAGCTGGAGTCAAGTGCGTAGGTGTGGAATCCGTTCGAGAAGAAATATATATTATTAACCGAAAAAGTTCAAAAAGCATTTCTTAGAAACCTCTATAAACAACTAAATGGCTACTACCCATATTTGTATCCCACGAAATTCCTGTTGGGTTGCTTGGGATTTAATTCCTTAGCAGTAAGAAGGGCAAATGACCAGATGATGATGATATGCAAAATTTTAAAAGGGATGATTGATGCCCCCGATCTCCACAATCAAATCTGCCAGCTATTTGTCCCTAACAACTACTGTTGCAGCAGAAAACATAAATTATTAGCAGTCCCTTCATGTCATACTGTTGCACACTCGCAGTCATCCATACCCCGGACACTGACTGCACTCAATGCTCTCCTGGACTCAAACCCAGACTTTGACTTGTTTGGGGATGCATGGAAGAAGATTCTGTCAGAATGCATGAAGTACTGTGAGAAGAATGAATGATAGTGAATTGATTTATATTAACTGTCTCAATTTATTTTGTTAAGAACAATTGTTTAAATAGAGTAATTGGTTTAGGCCATTCTATTTAAATAAATAAATAAGTATAACTCTATTGGGTTATGCGGCGCACGCCAGTAAAGCTCGAAGTCGGCATGATTTTTGCTGACATCTTTAACAATCTTTGTCATATTTCAGCCAATTTATACAAAACCTTCACTAATTATACACCTAAACCTTCCTTATGAATAACTCTGTTTATTAGTGAAAACAGATAAACAGACAGACGTGGCGAGTGACTTTGTTTTATTATATGTATTGATAATAAAATGTAATGTAAGATATAAAAGACTAAATATAATACATACTTTAGATGTTTAAAAGAACTGATTAAATGACAGCTGAAATGGCCTTATGCATATTCAGTGGGTGCAGCAGAAGGAGTAATGAAGACTGTGAACACTGTGTTGTGTGCATGAGAGGCAGTGTCTGATATGTTACAACAGATGACAAATAATTAAAAACTTACAGATTAACGTTCTGGCCGCAGATGTGCTGTACAAATGTCTTGAAGTCTAACAGTTCCCGATGGGCATCATCTACATAGTCTTCACTAATTATCATGAAAACATGATCAAGCCACTGTGGAAATATAATAGTGTTATACCTTATTACATGAGAACTAATGTGTAATACTTAACAGCAATATTCTAATTTAAAGTCATAATAAGATTACCTCATCAAATACAATTGTAGTCTTGTCCTTACACTGTATAGAAGAGTATGTATTACCAAATTGAGCTGCCATGACACGCTGAGAAGTGATGATGGGAGCCAACAATTGGGAGATAGCATTGTTCTCTGTTACATCAGTTTGGTCCTCCTAAAATTATCAATATTATCCTTATTTCCCTATCGCACAACCTCATTAGTCTAGTTAGTCTCATTACACTAATGAACAATCATTTTATGATTAAATGCCTATTAAAACATACTATTTATCCCAAAAAATCGTTATAAGTTCTTACCTGGACACTAAATGTCTTCATACGGTCAATAAAAGCCGAATCCCATTTTCCAAACACCAAATCATTAACGCTATCAAATATCAAAGCAGCCTTCATTTTAGTTGTTTTTTACTGTATAATATTTAAATCTTTATTATAAATCCCAGTAATGAGTATCACAAACAAGTGTTGATAATTCAAAACCAATCGCCCCTGCTCGTTATGTTGCAATACAGCAAAGAAAATGCCGTGTTGTGTTGTGATCAGAGCTCGGATCTTAGATCACAGATGATCGGATCACTCAGTTTTTTGCTCAGAACAAATGACAAGTGATAACCAGTGTTGCCGCTGCCTAGATTTCGGGATACCGTACACCAGGGTAAAAATTGCCGTATTCTCAAACAGTTTGCCATAATACATAAAAAAAAGAAAAGATATAAAATTACGTATACTGACTTACTCTCTCGAGTACTGACTAGAGTAGCTTTACTCTTCTGGTTCCATTAAATGTGAAAGAATTAGGCTGGAGGGATTTCCCGCCTCAATTCTTTCTAAGGACAATACATACGGATAAAACAATAAATATTTATGATTAACGCAAAAAGTACAGATTATCTAGTTGAGGCAGTCTGACTGCCTCATTAGTTTAGTGGTCACCAGCGCAATTGTTTAGCGTAAAGTTCTGGGTTCGATTCCTTGGTCGGGCAAAGTGTTATTGGATTTTTCTCTATAGAAATTCTCAGTAGCATCACGGAGTCAGGATCCTCGCACGATAGACGGCAATAAGCTCGCCCCCCTATTACATGGGATTCAATAACGGCATCGGCGAAATGTGGGTGTGCAATGGTACACCTGTGCCTAACCCTTCGGGGAATACAAGCATGATGATATGTTATATGTTTATTATGTTATCTAGTTGCAAGACAAGAAGCAAAAATATGATACTTTGGGCTAAGCTTCATTCTTTTAAGAAAAAATGAAGTCGGTTAAAAAACAAATGTAACCCTTTTCATCTCTTGATTTTTTCGACTTTAAAAGATTTTTAATTAATTGCCGGATTGCCGTATTTTATAGTACGGTAAAGAGCATCCTACCGTATGCCGTATATTGTGTGATTTGGAGGTCTAATTGCAGCACGAAACGGCAATTGCCGTACTTTCGGCAACACTGGGCGCGTTCACGTTTCAGCTGAACAGCGCCCCCTGCCTGGTGCAAAGATGGGATGTGCGAAAGAGAAAGAAGATAAAGTAGAAAGAGAAGAAAAATACTACGGGAAACGGAAGAGCCTATCTCAATAATATAAGCTTCTAATAACGGTCAGGTGGTTTAATGTACAAATTATTTTTGTTTCAGCAACATTCAACCTTAGCTCAGTGTCCTTTTACATTAACCAATGTCTTCTTCTGCCTTCAAGTCCTCTAAGAAATCCTGATTTGGTGAAACTGAATTTCAATCAATATTATTATATATTATATAACATAATTATATACTACCCGTCTTTATATATTCTTACATACAAATTGTTCTTATTATTACCCTTATAACTTCTCGTTTTTTGTATTTTGTTTAAAGTAAAACGTGATAAAATTGTGGAGACAGTGATTGATATTAAAAAAAAAAAATGTGCATGTCTCTAATCGATGTAAATACTAAATTTAGCTGTAGTCACTATTATTTTTGTCAATGTTTGTGTTTATGTTGTTGACGTGCCTTATGATAAATAAATAAATAACATTTTAAAATTTATCTTTCAACTTCTTATTACTTTAGTTCGTTTGGATAGATGGTCAACTGGTTAAATATTGATTCAAAGACTTCCTCAAAAACAACGTTTTATTTTCAGGATCTATTTCTCAAAGAAAATCAACAATTACAAGAACTAAAATGTATCCAAAAAAGAAAATAAAAGGTCACAATTGCAACCGCAAATTGCAAAAAAAAAAGCATTTCATTTCACTGTCTTCTGCGCATTTGGCTTCCCTGGTTATCTATGTATTGTATCTACTAGTTCTAGTTTACATCAGATTTACTTAATAAGATATAGAAATTTCATAAATAAAATTCTTCGTTCAAAATACCATCATAATTTCCAACATTTCCGGTGGATTTTTATGTATGTATTTTCACATAAGTTCAATAAATGTTTTAAAAAGCCTATTGTTTTTTAATTAATATTTTGAAAGATATTTTCTTTGAGATTGTGGTGCGAGTGAGCTGGTTGCATTCAATTAAAACTATATCTAGCCTTCTTTTTACATAACTGCTCATTACTGGGTACAACTAGGTGTGGAATCGCAATATTGGATTTTACATTGCCACATAGTTGATATATACGTTGTATCGATACTTTTCGATGCGAAGTTTATATTAGTACAACGCTGGTCGGCGACATTTTGTCGCGTAAGCATACACGTTTTTTTCATAGGTATGGCATTTCCATATGTTTCCTTTTTCTGAGGAGATGACACAGTTTTTTTCTTGGGTCACTTTCAGAATTTAGCTGTGTCCCGCGGGCCGATACATAAATCACAACCATAAACTTAGAATTTCGCCTCACAACATCTATTAGTTAGGTGAGGTTAGGTGTAAATGAAAAACCTATGACGTTTAATCGTTTATTTACATTTTAGTGAGAATGATGATCACGCGTCGTGTCACGTGTGCAATCAGTGCCCTGTGTCTATTATTCCTGCGGAATTTTATATAGGTAATTGGCTTAGTAACTTCATTATTAGAATTTGAAGCTACAACAGGTGGTCCACTTTCGAAAGCCTAGCGGGCCGCAGTTTGAGTATGGCTGAGTTAAAGTAATAAATATGTATTCTCATATACCTACACGTTTTGTTCTAAACAAGAAACTTTACTGTAACATACGTTAGTATCTTTTATTAGTCTGTAGTTCACAGACTGTGCACAGTGACAGACAACTGGAATGTGCACAGCTCATAGAAATACTAAGTCGTTACAACAGCGTAAGCGAAATTCGAAGTCTATGGTTACAACGACATAATTCGATGGCACACATAAGTCTCATCCTTATACGTCGTTGAAATGTCAATGTCAAAAGAAATGACATTAAACGTCTCGTTTAATGTCTTTCAATTCAGAACCTTTCGAGTCTCGCTCATCTCATTGTATGTAGTAAATTAATATCCTAATATAAAATAAACGAGACGTTTGGTAAATTTCTAATCAGAAAATAACTATGGGAAGTACAAAACAAGCTGTTGTAAGTAAATAGAAAGAAATATTTCTTTTAGAAATCTCCTACGGTCCTGTTTTTCAATATTTACAAACAATTGTATTATGAATTTATTTCAGAAAAAAATAAAGTCCTTATGTTCTCTTACATTTGGAGGATCGGTAGCATATCAGTACATTTACTACAAAAAAGATTTCAATGGTTACTATGCTAATGTTTTACAACCATTAAGTCAATACCTCAATCCTGAATGGGCACACAAGCTTGGAGTGGTAGCGATAAAGTATGGATTTTTCCCAACTGAAAAAATTGATGATCCACAAGTACTGGTATGTGTATTGCTTTAATTATATGTTGTTACTAGTCCAGTTGTTAACATTCAGCATACTCATTTCACTTTACAGAAAACAAAATTCCTCAATTATGACTTAAATAATCCTATTGGAATAGCAGCAGGTTTCGATAAACATGGAGATGCTGTTATAGGCTTGAGAAAATTAGGTTTCTCTATTGTGGAAATTGGCTCAGTAACACCAGAAGCACAACCTGGAAATCCTAAACCAAGAGTTTTCCGTTTACCAGAAGACAAAGCAGTTATTAACAGATATGGTTTTAATAGTGAAGGCCATGAGGAAGTGTACAAGAAAATAGATTTGATAGAAAAAGCACTATTAGAGAAAGGTTTATTGGGAATTAATTTAGGTAAAAATAAATTATCAGAAAATCCTATAGAGGATTATGTTTTAGGAATAAAGAAATTCTCTAATGTAGCTGACTATTTCGTAATAAACATAAGCAGGTATGGAAATGAGTTAGCTGATACTTTAAATCTATAATTTTACAATAAGATACTTATATTTAATTAACTATCTCCTTTTTTAACAGTCCTAACACTCCAGGTCTGAGGTCTTTACAGAAGAAAGATGAACTCTATCAACTTCTTACAGAAATTAACAAAGCAAGAGACTTTGAAAAGAATAAACCTCCATTACTTCTCAAACTTGCTCCAGACCTAAGTTATGATGAAATGAAAGAAGTTGTTTCAGTAATCATGAGGAAGGAAAGCAAAGTTGATGGCTTGATTATTTCAAATACAACTATTGATAGACCTGAACTTTTGAATACAGAGTTTACGAATGAAGCAGGCGGTTTAAGTGGAAAACCACTTACACATAAATCCACAGAAATGATTAAGCAAATGTATAAAATGACTAAAGGTTAGTTTTAAAACTTGCTATTTTCTTTTTTTCTGTTTTAGGTGAGACAGGTTCAATATAAAAATAATTTGTTTCAGGCAAGGTGCCTATTGTAGGTGTAGGTGGAGTTTTTACAGGTCAGGATGCTTATGAAAAAATTTTGGCAGGTGCAAGTGCTGTACAAATATACACAGCTTTGATTTACCATGGACCACCAGTTGTCTCAAAAATAAAAATGGAATTGGCTGAACTTCTGCAACGAGATGGTTACAGAAGCGTAAATGAAGCAGTTGGTAAAGGAATTTGATATCAATAAAATAATACTACTTCAATATTTAATATGTTGTATGTGTGTATTAAAAAACTTTTTTATATGTATAGATTAGTTAATATTTGCTTATATATTTACATTATCATTGTTTTATACTCAATAGATTGTTTATCATTTTAATGCAGCAGTTATGTTTTGGATATATTTATACAAAATTAAATTGTTATTGCACTTTTATTTCATCACCATCTGGAAAAAAAATGGTCTTAAATTGAAAAAAATTGTAAATATAATTAGAGAGAAATAAAAAGTCAATTATTTCAAGTAATATGATGTAAATTATTTATTGCCTACCTTGTATTTTGCAATTAGGCAAGTGCATTTGAAGAATTTGCTTACATTCTTCAAGATTTTCTACACTTATCAAATTGAATAAAACTAAATTTTGCAGTTTATCTAGCACTTTCATTTCTTTCAATCCAACATCAGTAACATTGTTACACTTGGACACCTGAATGTGGGTTAGAGTGGAACGACCATATGCAAGGCCTTTAATTGCTCTGTCATCAATGTAACTATTATTGTGAAGAATGATTTTGCTCAACATTGTGCATCCAACTAAAACAAAGATCACAATACTATTATATATTTTTAGTACCAATCTCTTATTAGTGAAGCAATTTCCACTGCTTTCCGTCCTCTGCCTTCTTTTTCACCTCTTAATATGACTTGACTCAGTCTACAGCCTTTTCCACTTACTAAACTTGGGTAACTAAAATGTTATTATATTTTTAGCAGACTCGTAGTATCAAAGCTTAGCAGTATTACCTACTTAAATGAGGGAAGCCATAATGTGAAATAGAAGAATCTGAGCCATCGATTTCTATTAATTTCGGAACCGGTTGTTTCTCAGGCGGTAACAAGTTATAATCTGCTAATTTCCTTCCACCAGCCCAAACAACCTTGCCACCATTACGCAAGACCCATTCAGCACAGGCGCGGTCGGGACCAAATTGTTTGATGCGTTCCGTATCCGGCTGGTTAAACATCATATTAACATATTCCCAGAAAGATCGAATTTGGTTGTTCCTGGGTACAAATATCCTAGGAGCGGCTGCCCCTAGTACCTTCTGAAACCAAAAAATAAAAATATTAATTTCCAAACACATACTAGCAATTAAAGAAAAAATACCAGCAGTAAGCCAACATACATGACGCAAAGTATTAAACATTTTATTCGAATTATATGTTGATAGCAATTCTCAATGTTTATTTCAACATTTCTTTAAAACAGTGTGACCATCGTGAAATTAGAGAATCTGTCCGACACTTGGAAATCTGCCATTGCCCATTTCAACTTCAGAAAAAATGCTTAAAATATGCCAGTAATATTGTAGTGTCTCCATTGGGATGAGAAAAAAAATATTTCAATGAACTTCTTCAACTTAAATCTTATCTCAAATAATTGTAATACGGCTAATGATATAAAATGTTGTTTAGAACCATAGACTTAGAATTTCGCTTACGCTAAAAGACCAACTAAGCGTGGAAGTGGAAAAGAGATATCATTTTAATATGAAGACTACCCATAGACTTAGAATTTCGCTTACGTTCTGAGGAACCTCCACTAACCAAAAGTGCTTCTGAATATGGAGACATGTAACTGCCATGCCTTCGAAAAAACCATAGACTTAGAATTTCGCTTACGCTTAAAGACCAACAAAGCGTGGAAAAGAGATATCATTTTAATATGAACACTACCTACTACTACTAGAAAGAAAGAGACAGATGTTAATGTCAGTATGATACAATTTTTTTTGAAGGATCGGTACCTATCCTTTCCCTTGCTTAAGTGTCAAATATATTTTGTTAATTTATAAAATAATCGTGCAATTATTGGCGATAAGTGATATTTAGGCAGTCATAATGTCATGTTTCTTTTGCCAATTGTAACGTAACATAGAGAAATAATCCAAATAATTACACGTTTCACAGGTAAATGTGATTTTTTCATCGTACGTTTTGAAACCATATTTTGTGTACGTACTAGTATTAATTCGCCGAGAAAACAAATTTTACCATAGTATATTAGATTTTCTTCCGATACGTGGTAATATTTTGTAGATAAAACAAGAAATAAATAATATTTAGTGTAAATAATAAAATGTATGTTTACGCTAGGGTTGACTGTAGAAATGACTTCACGGATATCGATAAAATGTCGATAGATTTTTATCTGATTATTAAGTATTCGGGCCTAAGGGAACTAGCTATGATAATATCATACATTTCTTTATCATTATCAGTGCACAAAACTGTGACTAATGGATAGCACAAGGTTAAATCTTTGTACTATACTTATCTGTATGCTGCATACAACATCATCTTAAAATTATTATTATATTTTTATATACTCTTTGTATTTTCATAAATAAAATTATTTTATCCGTTTATTAATTTACAATAAGAGGATTTAATTAGTAGCGTATATACCTCTATTCATTAGGGCAAGATTTAATCTATCGATACTATACTATATTGACAATGCAAATACACAACCCTATTTTCATCTGACATATCAGTCACTAACACATATGCATATTATTTTTCGGTATCTCCTACAAGCTGTCATTGTTCATCTTTACATTCTAAATCTATGGAAAAAACGTACATACCTACGCAACACAACATGGCCGAACAGTTTTGGCCTAAGTCTAATAAAAAATTCACATTGAAAAGCATCGATAAAACGAAAATATTTTTAGCGTCACGTTGTAAAAGATATATATCGACTGTGAACTGGCAACATGTCCTATCTCGATTTTGTGAAGGTTTTACTTGGTTACACACATTCTAAACCATTTCATACGCGGCAGCGCTGCAGAAAGCATATTTTACTTCAATCAAAATTAGACGCCAAAAACGAATTAATTCAATTTGTGCTATATAGTTTCTCATAGATTAACTACATTAAGATCGAGCGTATTTGACGTCACGGCAAGTTAAACAAGGAACGTTTATTACGAAACACATATGAAAGAAGGAGACGCTACCTTTATTTTTTGTCCTTATCTGCGTAGCCGGTATTTTTAGCTACAGATTGTCAAATTTGACACTTGCGTGGTCAAACAAATATGCTAAAGTAAACACGAGATATAAATTTCGCTTTAATTTTTGTTTTCTGTATTAAATAAGTTCATATAAAGTAGCAAGTGTGTTTCCAGAGTGTGTGGGGTGTATTCACTATGGGATATTGCACTGTTTTAGGGTGCATAAACCATAGCATACGAAAAGATACCGTGCGTACCATTTCACTCGTAAGTAGACATAATTCAATTTATTAGAGTTTCAATAACGTCGGAGATATCATTACAGATATCATGGATAGGAACTGACCACTCGTTGTTGAATATACTGTGAAATTAAGGCGATATTTTGCTTAGGTATTGTTTGTAACCTAACCTAACACGTGAAATATTAAGTGTTGCTAGTGTATTCTTTTATTTACCTCACTATCAATTCCAAGTAGTTTATACAAATTGAATATAAAAATTTAGGAATGTGCATTTTACAGGAATTGTAATGATTTCCAGTAGATCTTGAGATGACAAAGAAATAAATTCACGCTACAGGGTAGAAAAATTGCTATTTATAAATAACCAATACGTAATTTTCGTGAACCGTTAAGGGACACTGACATCTCAAATTATTTTAATTTAAAAATTAAAACCAAAAAACCAGAATGTATTTATTGAGTTTTCTTAGCCCGCCTACCTTTATGTAAATAAAACCTGAAATATATGAATCACTGTCAGTTAAATATTATGAATCTTAAACATTAATTAAATATATACACATTTACCTTACAATAAAAGACAATGTTGTATAATAAATACATTATATTTATTATATAAAACAATCAGGGTAAAATTAGATTTACGCTCAAAATAAGGGACATTGATTTTCCTGGCAATACCTACTGTCTGAGCGAGAGAGACTATAGTGGTCACCTCAGAACAAAGGTGGTCACGGTGACTACTTATCTATAGGTACTTTATCTATGATAGTTTCTTCTTAATCCTGTAATGTTGTTAAAAATGAGATAGTACCAGTTGCCAGTTCACAGTCGATATGTTCCGCTCAAAGACCGAATTCTATACTTCAATTCTATTTACTTCCATGGTAGACGTTGATAATCTGTGGACTTTGTTAATCTGCGTCGTCTGCTTCTGACATATTACTTGACTTTGCGGACAGAAAAAATATGCGGTGGACTATGGAAATGTTGTGAAAGTAGAGCTAAATAATATGAAACTTTGCAGTTATTAGCCATTACCGTGTTTACAATTTTGATATTTTAGTTTGGTAAATCTAAGTGTGTTGACTGTTACAGAAATATAATCGAATTTATTCCTTTATGAATAATAAAGATGTCCGAGTCTTATGGTATGGGTATTTAATAAGTCGTGTTTGGCTTTGAACATTGTAGCTATCTATCTTAAGTGTTTCGTTCTTTGTTCCAGAATATCTATTTAAATTTTTAGTTATAGGAAGTGCTGGCACAGGAAAGTCGAGTCTTCTCAATAATTTTATTGGAAACAAATGTAAGTAACCACAATAAAAATATAATTATTATAATCCATACACACCTTGTGCATATTAAGAAAGGGGCAGTTATAAATTGTATCTCTGCTTAAGTATATGTAAGACGACCCATTGACCAGAATTTCTCTCTCTTAATTTTGCACTACAATCACTATAATAGTTATTATGTGTTGGTAATTTATGTTATAATTATATTTTAGCGGTGTTATGGCTTTAAGGAAGGAGTTTTAGTGTCAATAAGTGTTGATGTACTGCCTGTTTGATCATGATAATAATAAAATCAGCAATAGAATTTCCACTGCTGGAGACTTTAGTCTTCCTTACTGTCAGCTTCAGAATCTCAGACTTATTTACCTATCAGTTCTGTAAATTTGAAAATAATGTTTGTATGTGGTCCTGGCCACAAGTTTTTTTTTTGTATCAGTGCATATCACTTTACATCCAACAACATCAAGTATCTGTAGATGATACAAATATTATCTTGTAAGGAAATTTATTAGTCACTGTTCACAAATTATTTATTATTTGTTATATTAATATCAGAAGAGAAGTTAGTGACATAAATATTTATGATACTTTATAATACCAAAATTAACTCATTGTGTATTACTAAAGTAATTTTAAGTGTACAACTAGTATTGATTGGTGGATATAACTATTAAAAAAAAGCTCAAAAGTAACAACCAATGAAGCGTCACTTTAGTCATGCAGGTTTATATAACTGATTTTATGAACCTCATTAAATCAATATTTACGGTATTTTTATTTTCTACAAAAAACTGACTTAAGTTTAAGTAAGGAAGACTATCATGATGCTCTTTACTTAAAATCAAATAATCGTCTTTGCAATCCCATGTGCCTTATAAGAACACCATGGGCAATTTATTGAGTTGGTTTATCTTGGCTACCTTGGATATTATTTGCTTTGTACTAACTAGTAGTTATAAGTGTTTTCAACTTAAGTTGCCATTAATTTTATTATCATCTGCATTTTGTTTACAGTTACAGTAAGTTATTTTCAGATTACTATTGTAGAGTAGGTAGTTTTAGTATATTTTTTTATTACCAAAGTATAAGGTGATGAGTTTTTTTTTTTTGTTTTTCTTTTTTTTATAAGCCCCACACTAGGATTTCTCCTGTGTCGTGGGTACAGTTTACAAACATACATGTCACATACACACACAACCAGACCCGAAACAACTATCTGTAGATCATACAAATATTTGTTCCGTGCGGGGATCGAACCCGCGACACATAGCGCATTTATTGTATAAACGGATTTAGTAAAGTCAAACCATACTTGAATAGTTTTATAACACACTAGCTGTGCCCGCGACTTCATTCGCGTGGATGTCGGAACTTAACAATGTATTTTTAATGCGAAACACCATTTAAAAAAAATATTATAAAAGTTACGTGAAGTTAAGAAGATCAAATGCACTTAACCCTAGTTTTTTCTAAAATAAAAGAATTTTTCTAAAATAAAAGTAGCCTAAGTTACTCCTTATTACATCAGCTACCTGCCAATAAAAGTCCCGTCAAAATCGGTCCAGCCATTTCAGAGATTAGCCTATACAAACAGACAGACAGACAGACAGACAAAAATTGTAAAAAATGTTATTTTGGTGTATGTACCGTATATATATTCATATGCATGTAGTAAAAAACGGTTATTTCAATATTACAAACAGACACTCCAATTTTATTTATATGTATAGTAACACATGTAATGAACTCTAATAATAAAATCATGATAAAACATGTTTGCACAGTTTAAAAATCTCTATGCACAGAACAATTTCACAGTGTAAAAATGCTAAAATCTAACATGTAATAATATTCCTAGGTGATGTGCAATTAGGAATTCTAATGATATAATTATTAGCTGTGCCGGTGCTGCTGCTGCATCTGCAGAGACCCTCAAGCGACGAAAATATAATAACCTACTCAGTGGTTATATTTTCGAGCCGTTTGGGGTCGAAACACTTGGGCCATGGGGTCCGAGTGCTCGCATCTTATTTAAACATATCGCAAAGCGATTAGTCGACTCTACGCGTGACCAGAAGTCTGGATTATTCTTTGGTCAAAGAATCAGCATTGCCATACAGCGTGGCAATACTGCCAGTCTTCTGGGAACAATGCCGGTTGACAGCGATGCGGAGGAGTATTTTGACGCGTAGATAATTTTTTTTTTTATATTTTTACATCTTTAATCTGTTTAGTGTTTTAATTGTTAGTAATAATAAGTAGGTTGTATATATATATTATGGAAATATTCCTAGGTTACTTAGGAGAAAAGTTTTACCTTTGGAGGGTCAGGCTCTAACTTGGAGTACCAATTATATAATAAAGGATACTGGATATCTGGCAAAAGATGCAAGGTTCTGCAGCAAACTCTAGCAGGTAGCTGTCACCAAAGGACGAAACGAAATCCGAACCTAATTAGTCAGGAACTGGGCAGAAGTTCTCTCTGTGTGGTTTACAGAATTTATACTTTTTAAAAGAATATATTGAATACTCTGATTTTGGAACTGTGCAATTAGGAATTCTATTATCCAAATAAATATCACTGGTTTTATAATTCATAATAGTTTAAAATGGAAAATCTTTATATGTGATAATACAACCACCTTAAGCTTTGGTATCTCCTCTTAAAAATAGGCATTTTAATGTTTTTAAATGTTTTATTCCAGTCAAAGAAGATAGATGTCACACAATTGGAGTGGAGTTTGGTTCTAAAATTGTAAACATAGGCGGCAAGTCAACTAAATTACAAATATGGGACACTGCTGGTCAAGAAAGATTTCGTTCAGTCACACGCTCATATTACCGTGGCGCTGCAGGTGCACTGCTTGTGTATGACATCACATCGCGTGACTCATTCAATGCACTCTGCAATTGGCTTAGGGATGCCAGAACGCTAGCAAGTCCAAATATAGTTATTTTACTTGTGGGTAATAAAAAGGATATGGAAGAATCAAGAGAAGTCACATATACAGAAGCCAGCCAGTTTGCCCAAGAAAATGGTAGGCATAAGTAACTGCCATAGCTGTATTTTTATTATTTTAGTCATTGTGTAAATTGGATTCATTGTTTATTGTATAAAATATTATCTTTCAGAATTGATGTTCCTTGAGACCAGTGCTAAAACAGGAGAAAATGTAGAAGAAGCATTCTTAAAATGTTCCAAAACAATTCTGGCTAAAATTGAAACAGGTGAACTAGATCCAGAGAGAATAGGTTCTGGTATACAATATGGTACTGGCACATCTAAAAGACTCAATGCACCCAAGAAACCTGCACGAACCCCATCTGATTGTGCCTGTCATGTATAAGAAATTTGTAGTTGATTACATAGAATGCATGATCTGCAGGCAGATGATGATCTAATTTTAAATTTAATCTTTAGTGCGGTCTCACTTTTTAATTATTTTGTTAAAATAAGTACCTATGTAGGTAAGTATCTAAAGTATATAATGAAGACAATTTAATTGTGATCTACTAAAAAGATCTGATGGTATGATCTGTTAAGATATAATACATAAATGCACTATTTAAATGTGATTATAAATTTATAGCTTGTCATCACATTTTGTTATAATTATATTATTTCAAAGCACACATTTTATCCTGTCCGTCAGGTTGTGAGATAAACTAGTTATAATCTCATTTTTGCATTTTATTCGAAATAGTAGCCCCTAGAACCAACGTTTGAAACGTAAAATTGGTGTATCGACTCGGTTTATACGCAAGTCGCAATGTACTGCAAGACATACGCCTCTCCCAAGGCCGTGCAACGTCTAGAAAGCCAAAAAATGCCGATTATCAGGTTGCCAATTTTGCAGGTGCAAAATTTCCAGCATTTCAGCATTTGGTAGGCATCGATCATCTTCAAGCCTGTGTATCTATGCCCAGCCCAAAACCAAGACGCTACAATTAATTTATTTCCCCAATGTTCTAGGAATGTTTTGCCAATGTTTGCGAAAAGAAGGTTGGAAGGAAGGGTTCAGTACCCCTAGTGTAAGTTTCTTTTGACAAATTCGATTTACTACATCGAACGCGTTCGGCGCGCCAATTGGTCCGTTTCGTGCTCTCCACCAATCGGAGGCCCTGGTGTAAGTTTCTTTTGACAAATTCGATTTACCACATCGAAGGCGTTCGGTGCTCCGATTGGTCCGTTTCGTGCTCTCTACCAATCGGAGTGCCGAACGCGTTCGATGTAGTAAATCGAATTTGTCAAAAGAAACTTACACTAGGAGTACGGAGCGCCGAACGCGTTTGATGTAGTAAATCGAATTTGTCGAAAGAAACTTACACTAGGGCCTCTGGTATTGAGCGACTGTTACGGTTACGTTTTATGATATGTCGTTTTATTAATTGATTTGGTGATAATAAAACCTATTTCGTCATTACTCTTTAAGATGTTCATTGTATCTTTTCTAAAATCTGAGGACAATATAAAATAATTAATGGAATCAGGCGTTACTTTGCGGAAATCCATGATATATAAGATATACAACTAGAATATTTAGTTTTAATTCCGCCAAACTCCTGCAAGCTTGGGTGCATGCACAGCACCGCCCTACCCCCCCTCAAATATATGCACATGCAGAAACCTTCAGAAGACCAAATCGTAGTGCTGTATAAGGGAGCGCACACTACCCAGCCACTCAACAATCTGATCCAGCAAGTCCTCTCTTGTCTGTCCCCCAGCAAAGCCCTAAGACGAGATTCGAGTCCCACTATGGGACATCCTTAGCAGTGTTGCTTAATTTTAATTAATTTGCTCGGCTGGAGGCCGTTTAAGCAGTGAAACCTCCCTGAGCTAACTGCGAGAGACAACTGAAAAAAAAAACCAGCCGCTCATTCGCGTCCAAGCGCTTTTTATTTCTATCGCACCTTCTGCATGTGCATATATTTGCGGGTGGTGCTGTGGATGCACCCAAGCTTGCAGTAGTAAATATTCTATTTGTATATCTTATACAATATAAAATATAAGGATTGTCGGATTGAACTCCGTTGGTCAAACCCGCCTGCTGGAGCACGTAGAGTCTTCTAGCGATATTTAATTCGTGACGATCCTCGGCTGTTTTGGTTCATTCCGATTTATTTTAATATCAGTAGGTAAGAGTATCACCTCTTTCCTACCTTTCGCTGAGTTTTGCTTGATAGACTGTTAGTCCGTTCATACGTTGTCTGCAATATACCTCGAAATTTAAATGTGTGTAACATGATGGATATAATTAAAAGCTCATTTATAATTAATAATAATAAACACATAGTACATTTCATACAAATTTATTTCTGAAATAATAACATTTCTAGTAGCTCCTATGCGTTTAGAGCTTGCACATAATGAATTTAATTACTACCTTAAACTGACTCAAACATTTGATTTAGTACAATCATGATCTACAAAGCATGTGTATAATTTACAAAAATATTTATGTGAAAATAAATTTTCAAATTCGTACCATAAATGAAACAACAACAAATATGTATATATACTTATATCCAGGGTTAGGGGGCAAATCGTTTATTTACGATTTTTGGTAAATATTTCTTAACATAAATCGAGTTTCCGATTTCTTGGCTCATTGTAATTGATATGTACATTTTCTGCGGGTAGTAATAAAATCAACACACATTTATGACCCTTCAGATACATGTGGAATGTGGTTTTTAGTTATTTGATGCAGAAAGTTTCCATATCTTTGAATAATGCATCAGACTGAAGTTCGATAAAAAATAACAAGAGTTCAGGGTATTTATTGCAATTCATGTTTGATGTGATTAAATAATGATTGTATAGTAAAATTTCCATTTGAGCAAATAATTAATAAGATTCAAACAGTTCAATTATACTGTTTTTATTGCCATAAGTAAATATTTTTTATTACGAATATTATCTGCAGAATTGATTAATAACTAAATAATAGAAAATTGCAAACTTCACATCTATCTAATTTTTATAAGCATGTAACTATAAGATTTTTTAATTGAATATTTTATGTTTTTTTTTTTGTACTTTTGTACTATATCATATTTTAACTGTTGTTACGAAACAAAATGTCTGAAGTTCACAAGCTCAACATGGTTATCTTAATTTTTAGTTTCAGCTAAATAATAATGTACTTACATAAAATCTAACACTGTACACTTAATCCACCATAATTACTTACACAAATAAAACTAAGATCGTTACAGCGTGCAGCACACATGGATGTAACGAAACATATCGCATACATAAATTAAAATGCACCTATATTTATAATGAAACTAGGAACTATAATTGGGTATGTCGCGAAAATCATGAACCCGATTATATTGTTTAACAATTTAAAATAACACCGTTTTACTTAAAGGACATTTATACTATTGTAAACGGACACTATTTGAACGAACAAAATAAGCACACAATCAGAATTAATATTGTAGAGTCAACAAATTTTGAAAAGTAAATATTTGTGGAAAATAATATAGTTGAACTACTTAGTCCTAGTTCTATCACAGTAAAATATCAAAACACTAAAGCAACTTCTTTGATTGCATTGATTCCATATACGACTGTATTGGATAAATTTCATTCATTAATAATTATTTATATTCCATTTCACGTAATTCTGCTCTTTTGGTCGTTATAGAATTTTATAGTCTTCTGCGTTATGTTCAACATGATATGATCAATAATAAAAATGGGTCCACATTATTATTGTATTGTACTTTAAGATGCAAATAGCAATAACATTTTGAGATCACACCAATAATGCAGGGTATTATACGCTTTGGGCAGACATAAATAATATGGAACTTACTCATGTATTTGATTATATAAACTTGTTTTTCGTTTGCTCTTCTTTGTGGAGAGAATGTAATAGCAAATTAGTAAGAAATTATTGCAGATTACCGCAAAAATAGTTAAAGAAAAACTAGTCTACTAACAAAAACAAAATATAGGATCTCTATCGTGGAGTTTTTTTTTTATAAATTAGGTAGAACCAAATAATTATTATGTATGTACATCATTTATCTAAAATAAATTACTCGACATGGTCGCTGTATAAAATATTTCTATAAAACAATGCATCTAAAGAATTATTTCGCATTAAGTGTTTAGTTATTAAGTAATTTATAATATCATTTCTAATTTACTTTTTCAACAGTTGCTATTAGTATATAAAATTACATACCTACTTAACAGTATAAGAGCTTTCTCTCCGATAAAATATACATTATTATAAAACTACTTATTGCTAATATAACTGAAGTCACTGAAGATAATTCTGAGCCATGATACTGTGTGCTGGCAAGGAAATGCTTAACGATAGGTATCGTTGTATACCGATTGACACTAAGATCAATAAAATGTAATCATGTAGACTATTTACGTTGAGGATGAATCGCATCTTTGAATCAGTCTTATTCTTATTTAAAAACAAAATGTTTAAAAGAGCATGAAATAGATACAGAAACCATTGATAGAACTTTTAATAGCCAACTTCAAATACCATGACTAGACTAAAGTCCATAATAAGTACAAACAATTCGTATTTAGGTAAAATTAAGTAAACATATTGGCCGAAGTATTGAATCTTAGTGTCTAACATGCAACAAGATAGAGACAGAGATTTTAGAATTCTTTTAAAGCAACGATAATATTGTTAACTAATATTCCAACAGAGAGCGAATGCATGAAAGCCGTCAGACTCTAAGCACACAGTGGTATTATATACTACATAAATATATATTCAAGCTTAGGGTCTTATTTTCACCGCCCAGTACTTCATCTGTTTTTAAACGCCTATGTGAACGATAAAAACTAAATAAAAGCAAAACAGTAAAGACCCATCCTATAACGTTTTCTCTTTAATGGTTCACACTAACAGTGACGTTCTTTCACTACGATGTTAAACGATATATGTATCTATTAAAATAGGTGTAAATAATTTTAAAAATATATAGTTATTTTAGTAGGAAACAATCACTGCAGTGTCTGTTGTATGCGTAATATGCGTATGCGGCTTGTATGCAAAGGCTCGGAAGTCAGAGTTGCTGCGGATCGTCGCCGCGCGCCGGAGAGATCGCTGAATGAGACTTGCTGGTTGGTACCTACGCCGGCGTACTACTCTGGCGGCAAGCCACAGCAGCGACAAGCGCCGCACCGCGACCACTGCCGTCTTCTGATAGCATAAGGTCGAACTGTAATTAAAAAATTAACCAGTTTTAAAAACAAAATCTTCATGCACACATGCATGTGATCGCGAAGTCACATGGGTAAAATTCGGTAACAACTGGGACTATTAGATTAGTTACTTAGCGATTATATTCTATTCTTAATGATTAACCCCGGGTTACAATTGCTGACCGCTAAAAGGCAAAACTATCTCTGTATTAGTTACAATAGTCGTCTTAATCTTTTCATTTCTCGTAATGCGTTTTCATCATGTGGTCGGCTAAGTAATTTATTTGATTTTAAATCACATAGTGTAATACCGTCTAAGGTTTACACTCGACTTGGGGCAACATACATTTGACCTTTGTAAAGTGTTTCAAGAGAAGCGTCCTTACTAGGTCTACCTATCACTCAAAATTGAAAAATTATTAAATTTTTTAACAAAAAATAAAAACCGACTCCAAAAAACTCAAAAACAAAACTAATAACTAAAAAGCAAAAAATAAATATTTTATTATACAATATAGTAGTTGAAGAATATTGAAGTCGGTGCCAAGTAAAACACGCAGAGATAAACCGACACGATTGGCGAAGTGCATTTGTCGTGTCCGACGCATAATTCGCCTCGCACTTGAAAATTTTTACGTGAACTCGTTGTTTCAATGTCGCTATTATAGCAGCAAGGAATATTACTTTTATAAATATTTTATTATAGAAAAATAAATATTTTATTATAATATTTGTTTTTTGCTTTTTAGTTATTAGTTTTGTTTTTGAGTTTTTTGTGTAAGCTTCCTGTCCTTGTTTGTGAACCTACGTTTAGTAGTGCATGACTTTGCATTAAAGGCAATGAGTCAGTAGTATTCTGTATTTCTATCGTATTGATGACACATTTTAATTTTTCAGCTCGATATCGTGCCACACTGTCGGTCCTTTCGTCAGCTATTCATGTCATCTTTGAATAAGGATGACAATGTGTTTATCTCCCAATATTGATAAAAATTTCGCAGTCATGGCGTTGATTATTCAAATGTGTTCTTATCAAAGTTTAATAAGTGATTTAATCGTTTGAAGTGTACCTCTTATTGGAGGTACTTCTGAGATAACTAGATAGATAATTTGTCCGTAGGCATCTAATATTAGGAATAGCTAGGTATTATGAATCATATTTTGAAGATACCTATAATATAATCTTTTTGAACTATAATTAAATCAGAAACTATTGTGTTGTTATCTGATTTGATTTTAAATGATTGATTTACAACAAAAAAATTAATTTCCGGTCAGTCTTCGTAATCCTGCTTACGCATTGGAGCTATGAGCCATTTAATAATGGGCCGATTTACCGATTACTCTATCGCTATGTATGTACCTACTTATACGAAGGTGTGTCTTTATAGAAACGTTAAATAGTTGAGTTAAAATTTATAAAATTGTGTTCATTGGTAGTGGAAGTATTATTTTTATGTTTGTTCGAATTAACATACAAAACAGCTTTATCGAATATTCCCATTTTGACGTCATACAGTCTCAGATTTACTTAAAGTACAGTACTATTAACCGTATATGGGTAACGAATAGGGTATTAAGTCAAGATAAGTTGAAAGCTCTTTAACTTTTCAGCCAAAATATAAACAATTAGCCTGCTACAACCTAATTTGTGCACCTATTATGCAATGCGTATTATCCATAATCTAAAGTTAATCAAATAAGGAGCCATTGCCTCGGTATTAACACGATCTAATCTCATCCGATAAAATATAAAGACCTCTTATTCCTTTAAAAATGGAACTTATGTTAAACTAGCTTCCATCCGCGGCTTCGCCCGCGTGGATTACGAATCCGTGTATTTTCCCGGGATAAAAAGTAGCCTATGTGCTATTCCAGACTATAATCTATCTTTTTGCCAAATTTCATCCAGATCCTTTCAGCCGTTCTGGCTTAAAGAGTAACAAAGATCCATCCATGCATCCATCCATCCTCACAAAATTTCACATTTATAATATTAGTAGGATAGGATTGTCACTCTACTTATTATTGTGGTGATCCATGACGTTGCTATGTATTTTCTCTTTCTTTGGAGATCAAACAAGCGTTGAACTGTAAAAACTGTTAACTATACATCTAATTTAATTGTATTCTTTCCGATCGGAAAAATTTGAAGTGTTTGTACTGTAGCGACTACTACTCGCAACATGGCAAAAAGTAAAGCGCCATCTATCGGAGCGAAGCTACAACAACAAACCCTGAATCGAACTAAGAGACTTTACAACGATTCTAACACATATAAGAATGTCCGACATCAATCGCGGGCTTCGGCCCGCCAGGCCAACCACCTTGCCTGGTCGGAGGATCCTCCCTTTTCAATGGAGGAACACCATACCTCATAGTGTGAACCATACCATGTGAACCATAGTGTGAACGTGTTATAATAAAACAAATAACATAATTGATTAAATTCGTTGAGAAGAGGGTGTGTCCATTATTTACTGAGATTATAAGTCAAAGCCCCGTCCTACATAGTACAGTCAGCGTCAAATAGTTAGTGACACTCAGGGTATTCAAATAAATAGCCGCAACCAAAACGTCAATAATATCGGTACAAACAAAGTTTCCTTATTTTTGTCAACAATATAGGCGCTCAAAAAGTCGAGACGTTTAAAATGTCACATAGATAGGTTCAGTCAAACCGCCATAAATATGGTTACAGTCATCCCGCCAATGGTATCCAAGCATTGTAAGTGTTCAAAAATGTGGAACACATTAGAAAAATAAACTAGCATGTTACAGAAATAAACGGTTTCCCAAAGATGAAAACCTCTTTAGACAATCAAGTATTGTTTGCATGTCATTATTTTATCTATCATTGCATAATTATCATTCTATTATCTATCAGTCATATCAATGTCAAGTGCAATATAACATCTATTGAAGAAATAATATTGTTTCATGCTTAAATATGGCGACATATCGCATAAGCGACACCTCAAAACATCATTTTGGGGATGGATGACCCAAAGCGCACCAGGAGAGCTAGTCGAGGTGGGAGGAAGAATGAATGGCCTCCGATACAAGGACATCCTCGAAGACGTTTTGTTTCCAACAGCCAGGATTTTTTTCCGCCATGAAAGGATTAGGTTTGTCCAAGATAACAGTTCGGTGCACAACTCCAGAGTTGTTCAAAATTACTTGGAAGGTAACAGGGACCTGGAGTTAATTTCCATGCCACCTCACAGTCCCGACCTAAACCCGATCGATAATTTGTGGGGCAAAATGGTTCAAGTATGGGACAGTACTCGAGCACGAACCACCGCAAATTTAAGGACTCACATCGAAGAAGTTTGGGAGACCATGAGAGGAGACAATTTTTGCTACAATGCGGTACAATCCATGCGAAGACGTCTTTCTGATGTAATTCTAGCAGACGGTGGCTATACACGATTTTAGTTAAAAAAATAAAGACAAATTAGAGCTAAAAATAAATTGTTTATTTTTATACCGGGCTCAGTGGCGCTTACTAGGAGAGTCCTATGTCCAGCAGTGGACGAATATGGGCTGATGATGATGATGATACAAAAACAATGGAAAACTATCCAGCAATTAAAAACCGGACAAGTGCTAGTCTGACCCGCCCACCGAGGGTTTCGAACCGTCATCATCCTCCTGCCCTTATCCCATATTATTTGGGGTCGGCGCAATATGTCTTCTTCTTCCATTCATCTCTATAAGACGTCATATCGGAGTTCACTTTCCTCTCAGTCATATCACACTTCAATCCTTACAATATAAGTATCGTAAATGGCTATGCACGAAATTCTTTACAAAACAAAAGACATGTCTATGACGTCATGCTTAAAATGAAAAGGACAGCATAGTTTCTATCCCTTTCATTTAGTGTATTAATATTAATTGATGTGAGAAATAATATTTAAAATATATAGCAATAAAGTTTATTTTTCTAATGTGTTCCATATTTTTGAACACTTAGAATGCTTGGATACCATTGGCGGGATGACTGTAACCATATTTATGGCGGTTTGACTGAACCTATCTATGTGACATTTTAAACGTCTCGACCTTTTGAGCGCCTATATTGTTGACAAAAATAAGGAAACTTTGTTTGTACCGATATTATTGACGTTTTGGTTGCGGCTATTTATTTGAATACCCTGAGTGTCACTAACTATTTGACGCTGACTGTACCTAAACTAACAATATAAAATATTCTACAATAATAAAAGTTTATCAGTTTGGATATTGAACGTAAGACAATAATTATCTAGAGCACATTAACACAAACCAAAGAGTACGTCATCTTCTACTTAATTACTACTAGAATATGGTTTATCTATAGAGCTTTATTTACGCAAATTGCGTTGGTGTAGGTACGGTTGATGTTGTTTCCGACCGGGACACTCTCCGATAAGGTTTAACGTTTTACGCAGTATTTGATTTGATTAGATTCCAATAAAACCGCTTAAATTACGCACGAATGGACGCCATAGCTGTTTTGGCAGCCTGTCCGACGATTTTGAATATAAATAACTAAAGTAGGTACGAAATGAATGGTAGAATTAAAGAGAACTTTTGGTCAATTATATTTCATTGACTCATTCAAGGAAGGTAACATTGGCTATTACGTCATCCAACACCGTTTGAAGGCACTGTTTGACTGATACGACTACCAATATCTTTAGGGCTTTACCGCATCGGGAATTACTTACCTTTATTAGTGATGGTGATCTATTTGGGATTCATTATTTTGCTAGAGAGATAGTTCAGACAAACCTGAATGCCAGGCCGCACAAGCGTCGCGATCTTTTCGCACATGAGCGTGTGGAAATGAGGATGGAAACGGTAGACTGATCCATCAATGCCAACGGTGACGCGGGGGTCGTCCATCTTGTTGAGCAGGCAGGCGATTCCGGCTGATACAAGGTGGGCTGCGCGCTTCGAAACGCATTCGCACACGTGGCGCACCGCTGCCATGTCCGCTTCGCTCGCGTGTGATAAACCTGGAAATGAGAATTTAATGTAGGTAAACTTCTGGGAATATTGGATAGGTTATATTAAAGGGCTAAGATGTATCTTGATATCTGACAAAAACAAGGGATTTAAGGGTTATACAGACTATGACCTGAGACGTTGTCTATTTGTCTCACGTTCAGTGCTGTGTGTCCCATGGTTTTTAATAGATTACCTGTGTATATAAAAGTTTAATAATGTAAAAATGACGTGCATTTATGCTAATGAGTACGGAATACATTACCCATAAAATATATCTCTATCATCTGTTTGCAATGATATGTCAACACTGCTAAACAAAAATAATTAACATAGCCTGTGACAATGGAGTTTGCACAGATGTAAGCAGCAACTATTTTATTAGGTTTATCTCAAGGAAAAACGTCTGTTTTCACTTTACATTTCCTTAATGACGTAGGTACTCAATGGCTTTAGACGTAGGTACATAAAATTAATCAGTATTAGAGAAGCGAGTTGGAATAATAAATTAATATTCTCATACAGGTCATAACTGCTTTAATCTAGTTCCTTGCAATAATAATTGGTTAGCCTGTTTCTTCATTCTTGTTTACTTTATATTTTATCAGTTGTTTAATTTTTGATTGATAACCAAATCGGGAAAAAATTAAAATAAAAGGTCAGCACACATAAATGATGTATGAAATATAAGCATATCAATTGCGTCCAAGGCTTCGTTGACCATTTAGTTACAGTTTTATATGTTACTAGCCATTTTCTTACAAAATAAATTTTTCTTATCATCCAAATTTCCGACATTTACGGTGGATTTTCCAAAAAATTCTATCTTATATACCTTGTCCTGACAATTACGAACCCAAAAATAGCCAAGTCGGTCGAGCCGTTCTCAACTGATCTTCCGCCATAAATGTGGCAATTGATTTTTATTTTAATAGATATAGATGTGTAATTTTTTATTTTAGAAGAAGACTGCTATCAATTTCGTTTACAGAATATATTTTATGACTCTCGTAACTACTACGATTGTTAACACCTTAGTACGGATAATTAAACCTTTCGGGTTTTGACTCTCGAAACAGAAAAATGCTGAAAATATTGTAATGTTGGTAAAACCTGTAGGTAGGTAATCATTTTTGTATTTAGTTAAATTGGATTCTTCTGATACTTTATAGTGAACTCTTGAGCTCCAAGAAGATCTTAGTAGCAATCCAAGAAATATAATTTCGAGTTTTGTATTATGTTAGCTTAGATATTAAGATGCATGATGTGGCTTCCTATAATTGAAGAAGCATAGTTAGCCAAAACTTTTTTACCCGTTATTTCTGGATAGACCTACCTACGTATCGGATAGGATAGGCGTATGAATTCGATTATGTAATGTATTACTTATAGTAATCATTGTGAAATAATTATCTAGGTACTGTAGGTATGTTTTCCATTATGCGGCTTTGATTAGCAGGTAGTTTACATAACATTTAATTAGAAAGGCCATTATACGCGTCAAAACGTATAGTCATAGTCATATTGTTCAGAATGTCAAGATACTATAAATATATCTAGTTTTAAACTGTATAATAACGTGTAGCTAGTTCCATTAAAAATATTTAAATTGAATGTAAGCTTATTAATACTGGATGTTATAGCACTAACCAAGTTCTTCAAGCACTTCCATGCAACTGGTGAAGTCTCCCGGTTTGTCCGACTCAATTTCCGACACGTATTTGGTATAGAAGCTGCCCCGCTGGAACAATAGGTCTGAACCGTGGCCTCCGAACAGCAGCCCCATCTTTGTAAACTTAACTAGCGCCAGACGAACTAATTCTCCCATGTACATGCCGGAAATCATCTTCTCTTGACTGCAATAGAAATTAAATCGTTATCATTTTTAGATTTTTCCTTGATGAAAATTGTCATTAAATCATATTGATGATTACCGATTAAACAGGTTTGTACAAAGTCCATAGAATATACAAATTACAGACAGAATTCAAGTTTTAATGTTTGATTACTCAAGAATCAAGACTTGTAAACCGTTTAAGAGTCAAAAAAATGTTCACAAAAATATATTTTAGTCAATTTTCGTATTGTTTTGAATGTTTTTACAATTTTTTCCTAATATTCCGTCTGGTTGTATAAGAAAAAAACTAAATATTAAGTTTAAGGTAAAAGATATGTGTCAAGGAAAATGTAATATTACCTACTTATTAAACAATTTTTGGAAACTTACATCTGTTTTCCGGGATTGATAGAATTGTTGTCGACTTCGCGGTCAAACTCAGTTCGAACGAAGTCGAGCGCCCCATCGTCACCGAAAGCGCCCCACTCAGTGTTAATGAGAAGATCAGGTTTTCCGGGCTCGCCATCAAACAGTTCGCAGTTCTCTGTCTTCTCTACGTAACAAGCATTGCTGCCAGTACCTACATTTTTCAATTTATTAAAATACGAACTAAAAACAATGATTATTACACACACAAACAAGTTATTCACGACACGACTACACGAGTCACACGGACATTCCGTTTTATATATAAGTGTCACAAATTTATGATTAAATTAAATGAAGCAGTATTCCTACTGTTTAGGCCACCGTTATGTTAAAACATGATCTGTGACACTACGTATAATGTGACTTAAATAATCAATCATTAAACCGTCCACCCGTATTTATAAATTATAATGAAAGTGAATTTTCATGATTACAGTGTTAAAAAGATGTAAGTATAGTACCCTTAAGGTTAGTCGATAATAATTCATGCTGTTACTACAAAATCTTATGGTTTTTAGGAATAATGATAACCAATTAGGTATTTTCTAATATTACAGTACCAATACCCAATGCATATAAAATTTGAGGATTGAATCATTTAGCGCGGCAGCGTATCGTACGAGGCGTGTGTAAAGCCAATTTATTATCGATCATGGAACAATTGTTATGGTTTATTGTATGCAAGCTGTAAACTCACGACACCAGTTCAAGCGACATTAATAAATGGTTTCACTATGAATAAGGTAAACCTACCAACGATGAGTCCTATTTTGCAGTTGTGGTTTTTCCACGCGCAAGACATCAATGTTCCCGTAGTATCATTCAGAATAGCGCATATGTCAATCTGTACGTCCTACAAGAGTGAGAAAACATGCATTTTATATGAGAAATAGTAATTATCATTCCAGTTCCAGATATGAAAGATTATGATTACACCTGTTTTAGGTTGAAGATGATTGATTTGTAGAGGCTTTCAGAGGCGGAGTATCAACTCATTAGATAATGTTCACTTTATACTTTAGGTATATGCTTTTCATGAGATAAAATCAATTATGAGATTATAACGAAGTTAGAATGTAATAAACCCCACGCTACTGTGTCTACGTAACGTAGTTAATTTATATTTCTTATCTAATTATGATGCACTCAAATGCATAAATTATAAATAAAACAATTGACCAATATTTCTAAAACTGTTATCTTTATGCGAATTTCAAAAACAGATCTAAAAGTATGAGTTAGATTTACCGATAATATACAGGTTGTTTCTTTTTTGTAAAAATTAAATTAAATACCTACTAGTTGCTACGAAAAATTTACGAGTTTCCCTTAATTGTGCTTCTGGAAGGAAGAAAGAAAGAAAGAAATTGCGTTTATTGGTACGATAATAAAAACATCACATTTAATGTATATGTTGATGCCAAAAGGGCCTCAGCTCAGCATAATGTCAGATAACAACATCAGGTGCTACCTGACGCTGATTCAGCTTCTAGCTGTTTACTGTACACACAGTACAAAGTATACATAGATAGATAGTATATAGTATTGAAGACAACAGCACACGTTTCAATAACAATGGTATCGTAGGTATATTATTACGATGCATTGACATATCTTTGCATAGCTGTTTGTTAAACACGATGAGAAGCAAAATATTGTGTCAAATTATCTTTACCTAGGATTGTAAACCGAAGATATTCATCAAAAGAAAATAATTTATTTTTGTTTTTAATATACTCTCGGCGTTATCTGGACCCTATCACAACATCAGTGCAAAATATGGTTCGATATTCTCGTAGTGATTACGATGACTCAATAACTTTATAATGATCGTTGATATGAAACATTTCTTATATAAATGTTATTTGCAATTTTCAGTGGATAACAATTATATTGAGCATCCGTGTATTCATAGTCTACAAGTAAATTGTTTATTGTTTACTTAAATATTTAAGAATTGTATTAGGCAACATATTAAAAATATTGAGAATAGTATATTTTATACTATTCTATTCTATACTATTTAAAATAAACAACGAAGAATATAATAAATAGTATATGACAAGACAACATGGAACACAATATCCACTAAGTTGTTACTCATTTGAAAGCCTCTACTTGGCTCTCTTATTTTGTTGACTCCAATAATGCATGCCTTACATTTCTAATAGAGAGCTTTTATCATCATCAACTCACCGATTATAATCCCTATTCGGCAATTTGGGTTCTTATGTGCACACGACATAAGAGTACCAGTTGCATCATTAAGGATGCCCATCACATATAAGGAAAGGTCCTGTAAAATTTCTATTTTTTACAAACTTTGGACCACTATAGTCATGCCTATAAGAATTGGAAATATTAATCATGGCATCGCTCTTTTATCAGTAAAACCTTATCTTTTATTTCGGGGCTAATATTGAAGAATCGAAAGTGTAGATAATATTCATAATCAAATTTTGTACAACTTACCCCTCGCCTAGCAATGGCGTCTTTGAGTCCCTGAACGACATCTTCTCCTACAACTCCAGAACAAGAGAATCCTTTAGTCCACCGTTGCAAGATTCCTTTTGTGAGTCCCAATTGTTTTAGAGGGAAGCTGAATGTAAAACCGAGCGCCAACCGTTCTGAATAAACATCATGTTCCTAATACAAATAAAAAAATAACAAATGATTAGAAATAAAAAAAATTGAATTGCAAATACCTAAAAGTATACATTTTTATTTTATAATTACCCACCTTCATAAAGTTTGCAAGACATTCAGCTATGTGATCAAATAGTGCAATCCCTGTACCAGTCATTATGTGATTTGGAATAGCATAAATTTTGGACTGCATATCGAAGTGATTTGCTCCTAAGTTTATAATTAAAACTCTGAAATTAGTTCCTCCTAAATCCAACGCTAAGAATTTACCGCGTTCTGAAAGAAAAATATACGAAATACTTAGTATACTTATGTGTCTTAAATATAATTGACGTTTGGCAGATATGAATTGTAATGGCTGTTAATCAATACCTTTTCCATTAGGTAAATCTTGGATGTAAGTGATCCAGCACTTCACAATGGAATTAGCATGTGTGTCTTTTCCAAGTCCTTTGATCAGATCATTGTGGAGTCTGCTCATGATCTCCTTGATTTGTTTGTCTGTCAAATGTAGGACTTCGCATTCTTCGCGAATCTGTAAAAATAATAATATACGATAAATAATAGAAGTCGAAAATTTGACGTGAGACATACGAGGCAGGTGCTAATTTTAGATGTTCTTGGAACCGGTTGTATGTTGATAGAGGATTTTAGTTGATGTCTTTATTGCAATTAACGTCACAGCAATACGTCAACAAAATGTTTTTCCTGCATAAATAGGATTAACAAAACAAAATGATATTTAATTCTATTCAAAGTCTATATTGTTACTTGCACAGTAATTTTATTACTAGATATGATCATAGTCGGAGCGTACTTGATTCGTTAACAACATGTAGGCAGCGTTACTTATTCACTATATTTTAAAAATAGTTTTCAAATTTATTTTAATATAGTGCAATACTTGCAAACGTACGAGCAAGTTGTTCATTATCGCGAGCGAGTTTCACAAGGTCAAAGCGGTCATTACAACACTACCGTTGCTTTCCAATTCAAAGCCGGCTTTGAATTAATACATTTTGAAATCAATGTAAATATTTTGCACTCACCTTTGGTAAATTATTAATAACTATGCCCATTTTAAATCACTTATGTTCTGACAGTATATTGAAAAATGTTACACTGCGCGCGGTTTATATTATTATGTACGACACGTCTCACCAGATCCGCAAGAAAATGAGGAATACGAACGACTGACTACTAATACTAACGGACGTCGCCGTCAGCACAACGTCGAAACGCGCTTACATACAGACGCGGTCTTTTTCATTCATGATAATAAACTATTGTTATCTCGCTTTGGTAAGGCCATATTATATGTGCTAGAACGGTAAAGAAATAGAAGATGCATATGACAAGCGCATTTTTTTAAAATAAATTCTGCCCAGTTCTGTCTAAAATGTCTTTTTAGAAAGAAAATATATTTTTTAGCTTTCAGATTCATATATTATTTTAATGATTTCAAAGCACATTTTATCGTATTTTCCCAAGGCGTGCCCCTTAGTGTACGAATCTGATTGGCTAGCGCGTGGGCTCGCTCTTGACGTCATGGCATTCCGCGATATTCACATTAACGTTTGCATTAGTGGTGGTAACTTGTTCCTTTTAAATGTGTGTTGTAAAGGTTGATATAGTATAGGCTTATAATATAGGTGCGCGTGCGAAACTTAATGTACACATAATGTAGTTAAGAATATAAGGATTAGTAAAAGTAGCATTTTATTTTACTAAGTTTCATATTATTTGGTTTAGCAGGGTGAAAAAGTAAAAAAATGACGATATCATTTCTATATGTCTAATATTTTAAATTCGAACCTGACTTAGTAAAAAAATCATACTTGATATTGTTTTAAGATAACATTTTTCGTAACATCCTGTATCCTGTATTGCAATAAATATTATTCTGAGGAGTCGCATAACAAGTTTTAATATATTTGCACTTTGTAAATGCCGTTAGAAAATTGGGAAATTTCGGATTATCGTGTTTTTTGCGATGAATTATATTCCATTTTTTTTTATTATGGTGTGGTATAAATACAAATTGATGGGTGTTCTGGTTTTTTTTTCTGTCTCCTTGAACATTTATAACTTAGAATCAGTGGACCCATTTCGTTGGGACTTTCACTGTAGATAACTGCAGAGTACCTTATTAGGTCTGGGTAACTAAATATTTCATCCCGCTAGCGCTCATAAAAGATGAACAATGCAACATATTGTTTGTGTACTATTATAGCGTTTATGTAAGTACGAATTTACCAATTTTTATGGGACTGTGGGGCTAGTTGAGTAAAAAATGTAAATGACCCCGTAACCTACTGGGAAATGGTAGGACTGTGTTGGCTGACGGGTATCGTGTTATAATCCGGACAGAAAGCGGCTTTTTAAATTTTATTTTTATTCCTGCATTTTATTTGTGTAATAACTACATGTATATGAGAAGCGGGCACAGCTCAGGAATAATAAATGAGAGCTCCGGTTTATTTAGTGGTAGATATTATAACCATAAGAGTTAATGATAAAAAAGTAAACATCATTATAATTCAGAAAAAATTAACTAAAAATAAATTTCCTGCGCGTTTGCGTCAGGACAAACGCACGCGCTTTCTTGGCATAGGTAGTGTCTGTTTATTTTTGATACTTGTAGTTTTGTTCAGTGACGACGACAACGCTGCACAAGTACTTATATTTCACTATGTTTGACGTAACTAAACATTGTGATCAAGGAGCTTAATAAATCATTATTCCTGTGGAATATTTCTAAGTAATGCACTTTCTAAAATTCTTAAGTAGGTAAGTAATCAATAATTTAATCGCGAATATGTCTAGATCAACTAGGTAACAAGTATTCGTAAAAACAATCAAATCTGGGTGCGCCCTGGCTAGACAGCATTATCATGCTACTTCAGCCTGAGTAGCCAGATAAAGTACCAACCTACCGTATCGTTTTTAGATAGCAATTTATAGTGATTCATTTATCTTTGTGATTATACCTCTATGATAAAAGTGATAAAGTAATTTTGCACTATAATTTCTAGTGACAAAATATTTTTTCTGAACACCTATATATATATAGGTACTTAATTAGTTAAACGTTTTATTTAAGTAACTCTTGTACCTATTAAACTTAGATAATGGTTATTCCATTTCTTCTATAAAAAGGAACTATAATAAAACATCAATCACTTCAACATTATGATGCTATGATTGAAAATTCTAATTCTATTCTAATACGTACATAGAAATGAGAAAATCTTCTAAAAGTTGTTTACTACCTAAGCCACATTATCACAACCCGTCATTACGACCATTGTATCTTCACATTCATTTTCACATCCATCTAAAATAAACAATCTTTATGCTTAACCTTGATTCTATTGAGATTGGAATTCTTAAGAAGCAGATTATCATACGTTTTAAAATTCAGAATTGGCGAGTCAAAACTAGTTATATCTAGATAAAAACTTCGCTAATGGGAAGTGTTTATACTATTTATCAACATGAGTTCAATAATTCACGAATGATTAGTACTTCGCAGTCGTATATGTATAATTTCATATGCCAGTCATCACTATAAAAAGTAAGTACAAGGAGGTACAAACTTAATAATATATTACCTAATAGATACATTCATGTGTATTTCAACACCTTATTAGTTGTTATAAATAGACATAGTTAGGCTTTTTGATAGCGTGTCCGGCCAAAATAAACGGTGTCCGGCTTGTCCGGCTTTTGTAAGGCTTTTTACATTTCGCAAACGAGCGTAATTATTTGTATGTGTATCTATGGACCTTGTGTATGCATTAAAAATGGGTTTACCTGAAATAAATGCTTATTATTATTATTATTATGTATGTCTCCGCCTTGCACGGGACTACAGAGTCCCGGACGTTTGGAAGGCGTGCGTGGGGCCGAAGCCAACACGTAGAGGCTCTTTCAGACAGCTTTAATGAAAATATTGTGGTGACATACCCGGCGATTATCCCTGTATGCACTATAGAAATGCAGCCAAGGACAATCCCTGGGTTTGCAGGACTATTGCAGAACATTTGAGGGAAAAACTACTTGGGCTATTATGGTGGGGAGTTAGTGGACTAGGTTATGGGAAACTATAGAAATATATGGCGCCTGCCGGAACAATGTCATATGTACACGTAAAAATGGCAGACGGAGACTCGCCAACTCACTAACTTGCGCAAGTCGCAACAAGAGGGCAACAGGGACGTGAGCGGCTGAAGGGTGAAGAGGCTTCGCTGGACTTTAAACTCAGATCACTTGCTCCCTGAGGGTCCGGCATCACTGGCCCACTCGCCACTTACGCTCAGCATCCACCCTACGAGCAGAGCTCTGCTCTAACGACTCCATTCTGGGCGGCCAATAAAGGCAACACAGAGGCGGGAGACCTGTTCATCGTCAGTGTTCACTCCAGCCAGCCAATGAAGGCAAACCGGCGGTGAGGAACGGTGACTTCTCCCTGGAGAACTCGGGTACCGCGGGGTCGCTACTCCCCGTCACCTCGCCTCAAGGTTATTATTATTATTAATACTGAGACACAAAATCCTCAATAATGTAGGGTGTCCGGCCTTTTTAAAACTGGCTGGTCTGTCCGGCTATTAGGTTTGGCGACCTGTATAAACCATAAAACTAACGCATAATATTCAATTAGCACAAAATTCCATATTATTAAATTGCAGTCCCTTGAACTTAACAGAAGGTTAAACGCAGCGTAGCACCAGCACTGGATTTTACGACATAACCAAGAACTACTTTCTTGTTTGGTGGTTGAAACCGTATACCTAACGTATTTAGTTCCTTATATAAAATCTATTGGATGATTCGATTAAAATTAGGGTATCCTTCTTAAACTCTATTGTTTCCAAAATCCCAAGCTTCAATTTTCATGACATGGACTTAGACTTATCTATTACTATTTTAAACGAAATTCTATTACGAAAACATCATATTAGGAGAAAACTGTGTGTGATTTCATCTATGGCAAAGAAATATTTAGTTATCTACACGTTATGTTTCATATGCTAGCGATAGTTCCTAGGAAATAACAAGTGTATTATTTATATACGGATAATCTCTACGTGGATCTGAATCATCATGATTCATTGACGGTGATGGGAATCCCTTAGCTGCATTACGAATGACAGACTCGAGAATAATAATAATAATCCATCAATATTTGGACGTTACCTATAAGTCCAAAAGATAATGTCAACGGGGACAAGAATTATCAAGATTAAACTTTACGCATAGAAAAGTATGGGGAAATTTTTGTATGGTCTTGGGTATGATCAGTGGCGTTCGGTGCATAAAGACAAAAAGACACTGCCTACCCTACATAACTCAGATAAATATTTATTATAGGATATTTGAGGTGGCAAATCACATACATCATTATTTAATCGACAAGACGACGAACCAATACCAATATACAGTAGGTATTATTGGTAAGTAAGCTTTTAAAAATTTTTGCCTACCCTGTCTAAAAACTGTGCACGCCGCTGGGTATGATACAATGTTTACCTATCCATTGTGTAATAATTCTGACATAAAGAATTTCAGATTAAAGTAGTCTAGTGTAATCGGAATATCCTTTGGTTTTTAACCCCTACCCATATTGGAAAAATTCTAATCAGTGTAAATATTTAATTTTGTATTGTACTCACGACATCTCTTGCTTGACGCATATCGATTTGTCTTGTCAGTCGCGACGACTGAGATAAAAGGTGATGAACGAGTAACGTTGGAGTCCACAGGGTGCTGTCATAAATTCAACAGGGCACCAGATAAAAATTGTATCCGCGATCTAGCAAATACCGGTATCGTTTCGGTGACCGCTAAGCCGCACAGAAGTGAAAGGAACGGAGTACAGTGCCGTGAGCCACGCAGAACACTTGCTTGGCGAGTCGAGGCCGAGGGTCACCTTGAGACGACGCGGGCTGCGGCGCATGTGCACCACACCCTCGGCCTCGCCGCTGCCCCGCGTCGCGCCCCCCGCCTGTCCGCCGCCGCGCCGAATGTGACGTCACATCGCGTACACTCCCCTCCCAGCCCCGCTTCCGCGCTAACTATACTATAGCTAGAATACCTTGCTTTGCTCACGTGATGCCCTTCATGAAATGTTGCGTCAGTAATTATACCTCTTTATTAAGTACTATCCATCTCTAAACAAAACTTTATTGAAGTGCACTTAAAATTATTAAAATTACGAAGATCCATGGCTAATGTAGGTTTAACATTAATAGATTTTGTCATTTATTTACATATTACATAATGTTATATATTTTGGCACTATCGGTTAGTCGTGTTTGCTTAATTGGTTACTCAGATTAAAATAACTTGTCCAAATTAAAAAGCACATGAAAACTAAATAAAGTGCAACATACATAAGGTGCCGACAACAAAACAAATAAAAAAAAAATATAGATCGAGGAGACACCAAGGTCAGTTACCTACAAAACGACTAGGAAAATGTCATGAATATTTTGTTTGAATTTTCTATTCATTTTTTAATTAAGAAAATTATAATAAAGGATTTTTACTGAAGGTACTTTAACTATCTAGGTACGAATGAATTTGCTCGACACTTTCGATTGTCAAATAATCGACTAAATGTAATGTGCCGCCGACATGATGCAGTTCTTTCATAGAATTTAACAGACAGCTTGATGACCTTCAAAATTAACCTACAAAGTTCAAGGTTATCTATTACAGAGAGGTACATAAAGAGAAATAACTACAACGTATATTAAAGAAAAAGGCGATGCTATAGGGATGCAAAAATTAAGCATGAGAATTGCAACATGTAATGTAAAAATTCGATTCAGTTTCTTGGTAGGTTCCACGGGTGTGTCAGCGACGAGTTGACGTGCCCCCGAACATGTAGGTATTTGTGTGTAACAGTCATATAACGAACCGCAACCACCACGCAATGGGCAGCGGCAGTGTGTGCACTGCGTGACGCATCGCACGTGCCACAGCACTCACACATCCCAGCATGCTAATATAATTATTTCGCAACTCAAACTCTGCTTGCATCAATAGATGATTGCAAACAAGCGTATTCATTCCTTTAATATAGGTACATCAGATACTAATAACTAAAGCTACAGGTTAACCTTCACGTGCAACCTATGTTACCTGAAATGGAGCCCGTAAAAAAAAACTAGATTTTAAGCCACAATTTAACATGATAAATTATGTTAACACTGAACTGGTGGCAATATGGTCTCCAGGCTTACTGAACAACAAACAGTTATTTTTCGTATTATCTTCGTAGATAACAACATCCCTAGTCTGATAATATAATTAAACAAAGGGTCACAGAATCGCAAAATACAACATTGATTGTTATTGGGTTTATTTAATGATCATTAATTCATTGCTGTATGATTGACCTTATGGACCCTGTACCATTTGAACTTAGATAATTCTCAGAAATGTATAAGAAATATTGATATTTATTCATTTTTCTATAATTTTATAAACATTTACTGTTTTTTATCAATATCTACAGTTTTAACTACTATTATATCATTATATACCTACATGAAATTCTATGGTCCGAAAGCGCAAGTGATGAAACTATTCTTTTGAGTGTGTTATATTACCTAGCAAAACATTACAAACATAACATAACATTACAAACATAATATCGTAGTACCTATTTTTCCTATAAATTTCTTGGTAGAGGAATACGTGTGAGGCCCTAGTTTAAGTTTCTTTTGACAAACTCGATTTAACGTATCGACCGCGTTTGGCGGCGGCGCTCCGATTGGTCCGTTTCGTGCTCTCTACCAATCGAGAACAGCACGCGTTCGATGCGTTAAATCCAGTTTGTCAAAAGAAACTTACACTAGGGCCTCTGTATAATACATGCCACATTGGAGGTAGCATTCTGCCATAACAACCGTTTATTACCGACGCCGACGTCACTAACAATCCACACTTAAAACGATTTTCCTCATTCTGTGTGGGGATTACCCGTGAAGAAACGAGTGAATACTTATAATATAGCTAAGTATACCTAGTATACACACTAAACGATGATAATAATCTGCGCATTAAGTTTTAAGTCATTGCTAGAACGTGTATTTTGTTTTCTTTTTCCTTAAGTTAGATAATTATAATCTAAATCAGTCACTGGCTATACATATTATGGAAACATTGAATATTTATAAGTCTACAATGTAAATTCAATAAGCTGTTGAGTCGTTTTTGTTGCTATTGAACACTATTTCAGTTATTGCATATTTTAATACGTATTTGTATTTCATGTGTATTGAATATTTATATTTACATACGTCCATTATTTTTGTAAGGGCGTTACGGGCGGCGATAAATTCTGAATCATATTCATAAAGCCAAACGTGTAGGATCGTTAATCTGTTTTTCTAAAACCGTTATTTCAATGCCCTAGTAATATTATAAATATGGGTAAGAAGTGCACAGCAAATAGAATATTATTTATAGACAATGCAGATCATTTTATGATGTAATCAATTGGCTATCGATATCTACTTATATTGTATAGTACTGTAGGGGACGAAAACTTTATGTGCATATATATACTTATTTTACCGCTTTAATGCAAAACATTTATAATATTATATACGTAATCAAAATATTGAATGTCGCCGTACTAGATTGTCAAACAATAATTTTCTTCGATATTTTGTAGACATTATCTACTTCTTAGCCAATTAAGTCAAGGGTTACGTAACTACAAATTAAATTGTTAAATTTTTCGCAAGTAAGACAAATTAAAAACATTTACCTTGAAATCAACCAAGTCCGTAGCCATGTTTTCCAGTTTTATCTGATATTTTGATATTCACCGACACACTATCACTGTTAATATGGAAATAAGTGGCTTATTTCTCCAACACGTCTTTTCTATGAACTCCACAATAAAATCCTTTATCTCGACATTTACCACAGTATAATCTTTATCTAAATTGCAACCAATGAATTGCGGTAGAATTGTTACATCTATATTACATTACATACGCATGAACCCATTATAAAATTAACTATGGCCATTAAAAGCGCGCTGGAGTTTTTAAAAGTACAATAAATGAATTCACTTTTATGTATAGATAAGGTTTAGTTTGTTCGTGGTGGTCCTCGAGAACTTAATAAAATACGAATATTATTGTTAGGTAACAGTCACTGATCTGATGGTACTTTGGCACCAAAATAACAAAACTTGGAGCTGGCCCAAACTAGGTGTAGGAAGATAGATTTAAAGTGCGACGGACATATAGGACAAAGTATTTGCGCCTGAAACTTTAGTTATTTAAAACTTTAAGAGAAGTGAAAAAAAATTGAGTAAGTCAATAAAATGGTTTAGTTTGCCGTTAGGTACACTGTTTCACACGACCATTTGTGGGATTGGATTAAGAACATACTGAATACTGACTGTTGATTCAAATCATTTTACGGTACTGTTGAAAGGAAAAAATGTATCATAAGTTACAATTTACCAATAAAAAGAGTTGAATTCGCGCAATGTAATTTCAGACGAGTCATACATATTTTTTCCATTCATTGTACCAATAGTCTACCTTTATTTTCAATAAGTGGTTTTCCTTCAACTATTTAATAAAAAAAACTCACCTTTATTTGTTAGTTGGCCTTTTTTGTAATTAACTTTTATTTAGATGTATTTGCCAAAATAGAAAATCTATTTGAATTGAATAAAATAGTATTTTTTAACATATTGACTAAGTATTTTATTTTTATTTTTAAAACGAGCTACTCGTATCTGTATTACTGTGTCGTTAATTCGATAAATTGCAGTTCCAGTGCAATTTAAGTGCACTGTCAGCCTCAACTGCACGCGGTACATACTACAGTAATATAGGAGCTATTCTTGATGAACTCCTACTTCAAGAAAAGGCCCCAGAGAAAGTGGACATGGCGTAGCCCCGATGGTGTGACCAAAAATGAGATCGACTTTATTATGACGGACAAAAGGCATATGTTTAGGGACCTCTCAGTGATCAATAGGTTTAACACTGGAAGTAACCACAGACTGGTCCGAGGCACCCTAAATATCAATATCCATTTGGAAAGACGCCGCATGATATGCGTAGCGCATAGGTCCACGCTCCGGCCTAACCTGATTGAATAACTATCGCCCCATTTCACTCCTGACCCACGTCTAAAAGTCGTTCTCACGAGTGATCTGAAATCGTCCTGCAAGAAGGTTCGACGAATTTCAGCCTCCAGAGGCCCTAGTGTAAGTTTATTTTGACGCGTTCGGCGCTCCGATTGGTGGAGAGCACGAAAAGGACCAATCGGAGCGTCGAACGCGTTCGATGTAGTAAATCGAATTTGTCGAAAGAAACTTACATTAGGGTCTCTGAACAAGCAGGGTTTCGAAGTGGTTACGGCACCGCAGGTCACATCCACACAGTGCGGCAGGTTATACAGAAGTCCGAAGAGTATAATCGGCCCCTGTGCCTAGCTTTTGTCGACTACGAAAAAGCTTTTGACGCTATCGAGACCTAGGCAGTTCTGGAATCCCTGCAGCGATGCCAAGTGCACTATCGTTACATCGAAGTATTGAGATGCCTTTATAAGGAACGCTACAATGGGTGTACAAGTACTGGACCAGCAGTCTAAACCCATCCAATTGCGTAGAGGGGTAAGAAAGGGGGACGTCATATCCCCGAAACTGTTTACCAGCGCATTGGAGGATTTGTTCAAGATGCTGGATTGGAAGAGAATTGGCATAAATATAAACGGCGAGTACATCTCACACTTGCGTTTCGCGGATGACATATTTCTGATGGCGGAGTCGCTGCAGGAGCTACAGATCATGCTGAACGGCTCAGCTGATTCTTCTCAACGAATTGGTCTCCAGATGAATATGGATAAAACCAAGATCATGCTCAATGAGCACTTATACCCGGAACCAGTCGTTGTACAAGGCCATCCTATCAAAGTTGTCAAGGAGTATGTCTACTTTGGGCAGACAGTGCAGCTAGATAGAAACAACTTCGAGAAAGAAGCCTAGAGAAGAATTCAGCTAGGTTGGGAAGAGTTTGGGAAATTACGTCGAATCTTTTCATCGCCCATACTGCATTGTCTGAAAACGAATAATAAATAAAGCTAAAGAAAGAAAAATAAGTATATCATGTGGAGTAAAAAAATAATGAAGAGAATTTGGATCTAGTAAAAAGATTAGAATAAGACTTTTCCTCAATCTTGTTTTCCAGTGGTGTAAGAATTTTAAGTAGTGTCGATATCTCAATGTTACTCATGTAGAAACTATAATGTCTATATCTATCTATTTACCAATACATATATGTCATTTTTTCGCTAATTTATCTCACTCAAATGTGCACTCTATATTTTCCAGATTTACGTAAGGAAACAATAACACATTTGATGAAATGAGGGTTTTCTACTTCAAAGAGGTCCTCACGTCATAAGTTTTTCCGTTGTACGATTATTATTACCTACCATTCTTAAGGGACCTGTACTTCATTAGGTTTGTTAAAACCATTAGTTTCCAAAGTGGCTGAAATGAAATGTAGCTGCAGGGGGTCCACCGGAACCAGCTAAATTTTGAAAGTGATCTATGAGAAAAAAGTCTGGGAACCTCTTGTTTAAACTATTGAATAATGTTTGGATAACGCCATGGATATTTTTAAAAGACGCGAAGCCCACGTTTCTATCTCCAATAAACCTATCTCTGTGCAATAAATTCTATTAAGTATAAGTATTTTATGAGTTATATTAAAAGGAATTTTAATAATTTTGTGTTTCGTTATTCACCAATTTATTATTTTATTATAGCGTTACCGCTAGATATAGATAAAATGGACCGTCTCCTTGTTATAAAAACAATGCCATACAGATATATGCGTAACGTATTAGGCATTATTGATACATACTGTACTATTAATCGTTACAAGTCATTTATTTTTACCAGTAACATTTCAATCTAACTTTTACAAACAAAGTTGATGCCACAAATGTAAGACAAGTCACTGCTGTAAATAATAAAACCCTGTTATATCACGAAATATGCGATAAGGATGGAATCATGTTTTTCGAATTATTAGTAAACTAGTTGATATTGATGATGTGATACTACATTTTTAATTGTGACATTCTCTTTCTGTCCCCACTTGGAGAATAAATCTCCTGTACTCATATCATTTAATTACAGGAGAAATTAAATTAATTTAACCTTACCTCTCAGAAACACCTTATTTTGACGGAAGCATGATCTTGGCTTGTGTGCTTATTCCGAACTTATGGAAATAAAAGTTGGTGTACCCCAGGGAAGTGTCCTAGGTCCCGTTATGAACCTACTCACGTGATATATATATATATATATATATATAGAGGTCAGACAAGAAGCTTTGGAGTCAGAAATAACCAAGTCACTTCAAATTCATCCGTGAATTAGAAACCGTAGTACCTATTAACAATTTGATTTTAGTCAAATACGAATGCAATCATGTACAAATAAGGCGGTAGGGTTAGACACATGTCATGTCGAGTGTTAAGGGAGCATTAGATATAAATTTTTTGTATTACTCCCATAGTAATTATTTTCCTTCGTCCACCATTGTTTACTGTGCATACTGATGGCTGTTTCTTATACATATGTATTACGACAGCTGTCATCCACCAGAAAACATAGGTATTGGTTTTCGTTAATATAAGAGTTACATGGAACTATTAACAAAATGTAATACACGAGTAGGCAAGAAATGAATATATAAAATTAAGAAACAAACGACTACCACAAGTGTATTGTGTTGTTTCAAACATGAACAATTTTAAAAAGACGTTTAATGCGAATGAGGCCCGTGTAATATCTGATAACATTGGCATTACAAAAGGAGTAACTCAAGGATACGTTCTAGGACCCGTATTGTATCAGAAATTTTAATTTAGTATAACAAATCAAACAACTACGTTTTACTGATGATAATGCTTGTTTTGCCAGTAGCATATTAAAAAAAAAACATTATGTTAGAGAATATCTCGAAAAAATAAATCTTGTAAAGTTATAAAATTACGGCTATTACTGATAACTGAACTTGACTAGCTTTTATCAATATTTATGTAACTAACTGTTATTCCCGGCAAGGTAATTGGCCTTCAGCACGTGTGAAAAACAAAGCGTGATCATGTGGTAAAATATTTCATCACTTCACTTTAGCTGGCCATTGACATGAAAAACTATGTAAAAGCAAAGATAAAAAGAAGATTAAAAACGCCGTCAATTTCGTATAGGAAAAAAATCGAGGAAAAACGATATATTGCGAGTCGCTGTTGTGGTATTTCCATGCATATTCTGTTTTTTATTCGTTTATTACAGGAACCCACGACAGCAAGACGGTCTCAGCAGATCTTGATATAAGTAGACTACTATTCCGGGGTAGGTATTTATATTATAATTTGTTCACAATTCTTAGTTTTCTTCACGGTTTTTGATCTGTGAAAAGTCCATAAAATAAAAGCAGCCTCCTGTTATTAAACGGTGGTCAAAACATTTTTTTGCACGCGTCGTTTTTAAGAGGAAAAATACAGGCTTACGTATAAATTTATCGCTATTACACTAAACTATTATACAATGTTTATGTATGCATGACGCTGTGTATTTTTATGATCGATCATAGTCTTAATTATGCGCACTAATCAGTAGCGACATCTGTTAAAGATGTGTGAATATTCAAAATACGCATACAGCGACATCTAGTAATTGTATTTCAAATTTCAATGATTATAACGAAACCCAGTCGCTATATACATAACATAATGTTTCAAACAACAATCCAAAGATGGCATAAAGCCAAATCTCTGAGTCGGATTCTGTGGCCTCTGTTAAAAATAGGCCGTCCTTTTCAGTTCTTGATTTCAGAGGTTTGTAATAGGTAACTGAGGGGCTGTATGATAAGCTGATTGTTATCTTCTAGTTAAGATGGAATGGCGAGGCAAAATATGAAGTGTCCAATTTGCTTTGATGCACGATGTCTAAGGGCAGAATGTGTCCTGTAATAATGTCCTCCTGACCGATTTCGGTCACGGCGGCCAATCTCACCGGAGATTAGCCAACTACCCAGGAGATATTATAGAGCACAAGTGTGTGCGCAAACACAGGTGTTCTCTCTATTCCTTTACTCTCATAGTCCGATGGGACGGCAATTCGACACGACCGGAGAGAGATCAGGCGGAGGACCAACGGCTTTACGTGCTTTCCGAGGCACGGTGTGTATTCACATACACAAAGACCCAGACCCGTAACAACTATCTGTAGATCATACAAATAGTTGTTCCGTGCAGGAATCGAACCCGCGACACGTAGCTCAGTAGTCGATCTCGCAACCACTGCGCCAACCGTGCCGTGGTAAGATAGTAATTGGTAGCTGTATAGGTACGCTTCAGGCCTGCTTTTTTAGGAGTACAGTGTACACTGCGTAGTATTCCGTCCTATGTTAGATAAAAGCAGCTGCCCAATAACCATTCCTCCGGCACAACATTTATCGAACTACTTGACAAAGACTCCTTAACACTTCCCAAAATATTCGATATCTCAATACGAGTCCTCGTCATTGTTTCGCAGATGTTCTTTCCGCCTATGCTAAATCAATCATTTCGTGACTACATAGTGGGGGAGTGACTAGTGCAACTCTCGAAACCTTCAAACCTCGAAACCTAAAAAAACGAATAAATTTGGCGTAAGTAAGTAAGTACTTACTTACGCCAAATTTATTGTGATGTACTGAAATCCACATTGGAAAATGTTTCGAACAAAGGACTTCCACTACCACTACATTTGGAGAAGTTAACCAAGGTGGTAAGTGGTACAGTCCCTACAAACTGTATTTCACTCGCCTAATATAACAACTATGTGTAAGCTTAGTCGTGTTCAGAGTGAAGGGTAGGAAAACACAGCAAATATACAGAATCACTTTCTTTTAGTTGAAGGGAAATATAAGTATGTATATTTGGTTAGGTTAACCTGAATAGAATTAACTGAAACTAAATTTTAGATTGAATATATCAGGGTTTTCGTGGTAGTCCCATAGGGATCTCCTTGATACGCATAAATCTAATATTAATATTATTAATCTATGTGCCAATTTCCCTGTGACGCTAATTTATACCTATAAATGCATGCATGAATAAAGATGAAGCCAAAGACGGTCTTTAAAGAACGCACGTTTGTAGTTTTTGCCTATTTCAATTGGAAAAAGGCGTGATTTTAAGTATGTTTACTATTATACTCGTTATGTATTTTAGAGTTTGTTTTCAAATCAGTGATCATAAAGTGTTAGGGCACTAGCGAAAGTCACCTAATAAAGATAAAATTTAATGCTACACACATCCTATAGACCGCTACAACACAAAAAAGTACAATTAATAAAGATTGATTGAAGTGTATGTTCTGGCCATGAGTTAAGTATTGCTGATCATTTTGAGACTCCGTTCCATAGACCTATAGTTATAATAGTCGTATAAGCCATTCCTACTGGTAATGGTGAAAGTGTTTGTTTTGTTTCCCTTAGACAGGAGTCTGGCAATCTACTCTTCTTGAATATGCGGCGTATTAGCGGAATAATTGAAAAAGATAATTATGTCCTTGGCAAGATGAAACATTGGCGACGAAGAAAAATAATGTTAGGTAAGAAACCATTGAATCAGAATTAAAATCTCACACGATTATATCAGTTATATGATTGGATTCTACTGTGGCAGATTCCTAAAAGTAACTAGGGAACTTTGTCTAAGAAAGTGGGTAACAAACACGATGCGTTGGTAAGCAGCAACCAGCGAGCATTCACTCGTCAGTGGTGATTTTGACAATACTTTTAAATATATTTTTCACGACAATTTATCGTTAGTGGAACAAATCGATGTGCATATATTAGGTGTGGACATTCATCAGCTCATACGAAAAAGAAATGAAATCATCTGTCCTGTGGAATGTTGGTAAGCGTGGGAAGTCTTACATGGAGAGTACGTAGTTAAATTAATTGAACTCTCCGTGTAATGGCGCGGAGTTCTCGTATCATTCGACGGCCTTGCTCCTTGCTGTGATATACGACGTTATAAAACATACTTTAAGATTAAGATCAACAAGGTTAACTTACACTGTGTGAGCATCAAATTTATATTTTAATAATAAACATATAAATGACAATGATGGCCATTATATAGCTATGTTATATATTTTAGTTTAAACTTAAGCTTTGTAACTAGATCAATTTATAGTATTAAATAATCTTATTACAAATATATAGATTACATATACATATATAGATACATACATTTTTGAGGTATAAACTTGACGTTAATTTATAACGTCTTTATTAGTTAAAGAACACATGTAAACTCTATAAATGGTTGCTGACTGTCGGACAAGTGATTTGAACCTATTCAGGTGGATACATTGGTGTCTTGTTTATGTGTTTAATATTTGAGGACATGGAATTATAGGTGTAACAAGTGTATTTGTCGACAGGTTGGGGCTACAGTTATAATGGCTGTAGCGCCCAAACGAAGCGTCCTCGTAGCGCGTGCGCCGGGCGGGGCGGATGCGCGCGACTCAGTCCATGAGTAGCTTTAGCTGCGTGCGCGCACCGAACGGTCTCCTGCCGCGCTTTTCAAATTCGGAGGATTATGTCGAATCACCGCGCAGTCAATATTACTGAAAAACTTTTTCTGAGCAATTTAGCTATAAACTAAAAACTTTATATAAAAAATTGTATGATAAATATAGTAATTTTTATAAAAAAATATGTTATATTGCGAAAAAGATGTGTGACTCGTGTGAAGGTGCGCAGGAGTGAATTCAGCGACGGTGGCGGTGGTCGGCGGGCACAATGAGTGCGCCGCTGAATTGGCACAAATGGCTAGTGTTGTCGCTGCTCGGATTGGCTTTGTCCGCTCGGACAATTGGCTGCGATTACAGTTCCATCACCGAGAAATTTGGAGCGGAAGCCGTGGCTCGATGCAATGAAAAATGCCCGTTCCAGGTTCGCTTATCCATATCAGTATATTTTTCCTAACACATTTCTCCATAGGAATATTGTTTCTATCGCGTTTAGAAACAATTATGCATTACCCACTTTGTATACGTAGGTAGACACAAATGCAAGCTACAATGTTCCGCACTGTGCGTTCATTGATAAAGATTGCCATTAACAGTTTACTTGGTCGACTTGAGGATAAAACGATGATGTTAGTTTATTATGTAGTTTATTTGCGGCGACTGTCGTGCAGGTTCAACGCACATCTAAGTAATTGTGGACAATTAGCGATCCACTGTAATCAACGCAAACACGCTAAATATAGATCAGCGTTACCAAACCTCAAGTGGGTTGGGGACGGATAACCCTCTTGCATATTAGAATTAGCGAAATAAAACTAATGTTTTTTTTTTTTATATTTAGGTATTAAAAGAAGAAAATATATAAAGCATTTTTTTTATGTCTAGGCTTTGATTTTTTCATGAAATTTTCTCATAAGTACTTAAAATTCAAACCGAGAGAAATGAAAAGCGCTCAAGTATTTGCAGGTGTAAGGTTGCTGCAGGAGAAGGTGGACAATGGGCGCTGTTCAAATAAAATATCTTAATTATAATATAGAAGTTAACCGGTGCATATACATACTGTATATTAAAAGATTAATACCTAAACCCTTGTGTGAAAAATAAAACCAAAACGTGAAAACCGCGGATGGATCATATTTCGGGGTGAAGCCCTTGTGGTGCTCTACCCAGCGGATTCCGGTCACACGCTCGCAAAAACTAACGGAATATGAAAAAGGGCCATCTCTCGCCAGTGTTTGCAAACGCGGCTTTGGATTAATAGGTCCAAGGTTTTACTTTTAGGGCATCCTAGGGTTAAAATTTGATTTAGACTCATAGCCTATATTCTGTTGCCGTCATCAGCAAACTCTGATTACACTTAGGAAGGTAACCCAGTAGAAATGACACTTCTGTTCTATCGTTTTCAGATCACAGGGGAATACTTGAAGTTTGAGACAACTGTTATTTACCTACCTACCTACTGTTGTTACCTATATTTATACAAACTAGGATGAATATTTAGGTTACTCTTCTAGCAGTCTGAGTCTGAGTATCTAATTTTTTTTTTTATTATGGTGCTAATCCTGCTAACACTATTTACTTAATTGTGAATGTGACAATAAAATAGGGGAGGGATTTGGTTCTTGGTATCGTTTGCACCTATGAGTAGGCCGCAATATATACGTAATATATATAGTATAGTAATAGTACAATCACTTAAAATCACGTAGCTTAATCATAGTATAATCTTAATGAACTACAGATTGATTTTAAGATGCCTTGAAAACAGGTGGCGTAAGAATAACGTATCAAGTAATGTTTTTTAAAGTTTTTAAATGGTTTGTACAGTGGTTTTCCAATCATAGTCGTAGATACCAACTGTATCGTAAAATTTTAGAGTTCTTTTTCGTTGGGCTACTTATTTGTTGTGTTCAATTACGTCCCAATAAAAATATTAAGTAATAGGAATTCACTATTTTTCAAACATTGTTTCGTAAGCCACCGTGGCTTACCAGAACCCCGCCATAACATGAAGATTACGATTTATAAAGTCATTATATCAAAGTCAAACTAATTAATACTACGTTATATAAAATATCAGAATCAATCAAACCTCAATTACACAGGCACAGGTAGTCTAATGACGATTATCACGGTCGGTTGCGCTTGCGCAGACCGTATCGTAACGGAAGTTATCAGGACTGTGGCTCTGTAGAGCATCCCGTGATGACCCTATTAAATAAAATATCCGTTGTATATATTTTGTTTACCTAATGAGTACTTTTTAAATTTTTTGCAGAACCGAACTGGAGATGGCCACTTCGATGTAAGCTGTGGGTCCGAATGCAGCGTGCAACAGGTAAGTCATAATAATTTTATGTCAATATAATTCTAAATTAAACTGTATAAAATTAAGGTTAACATATTTACTTATGTTGGAAAAATCGCTCCGATTATCAATACCTACCGTATTATTATTTTGACCACCGGGAATGCATACAGAATTCACGGAACGTAACATGTAGGCAGCGCTTGATTCCACATACAACAGTAGCACCCCAATAATTCAGATGACATAATTATGTTCATAGAAAAAAAGTATCTTCTTCTAGACTATGACGTCATAATTCGGTTACTGTAGTCTTCATACATACTGAGTAGCAATCGCTAACGATGACCAATTTTTAACATTTCAGCACAATAAATTATAATAATATAATATAATTCGTTGGATGTATGTAGTAGTAGCCATGTCGAAATCACCTTAGAATATTATATATAGCTCATCTATAGCCTCTATAGTTTCGTTATTATGAGGTCCTAATGCCACAACACATTATGGAAGATTGATCTTTATTCAAATCGCCTTAGATTAGTGTAAAATAGGAACCAGGTTTAACCATCCCTTACAGCAAGTCTTATCTTTTATGACAAAAGATTAAAAAATCATAGTGTAGGTGCTTTGTTATCTGAAATCAGAAAAACTTTATACGTATTAATTATGTAGGTACCACGTTTGTTTACCACCCACATTATTTAATTGCTTTACATTGTAACGCGTCAAAAGTGATCGGCTATAACTACGCAGCCGATCATAAAATGCAATGGTTCGATAAGTTTGTTTATAGTATATTTATGTACTCTCAGTATTTGGTAACCCAGTTTTTACGGCCCCTTAACGGAAATTGTAATGTACGCGTAGACACTGTTCAAAATTTTATTTTAACATTATTCTTTAATTTTATAGAGGTTCTTTTGGGTTGGCATAATGTTATCTAAAATATTAAAATAATTTACAAAAAGTTTATAATTACTGTGCGATAACTAAATCACAGCGTTTCACCTATAACCCCTTTGAGATATAAGGTATTTAATGAATACTGTTATCAAAACATAAGATAAGTTACACATTAAAGATAATAAATATTTACAACCTAACACTTGGGGTATGTTATTGTTAGTTGCTATATGTGTCCGGATGGCATGTCGCAACTAAAACTGACAAGAGTGTAACCTTACAAAAGCGTTTGTTAACTAAATCACATTGATGCTAGCTAGACCGTGTACATGAACAAAACCGGTTCGTGAACACTATCCTACTTCTTTTGTTGTCAAATAACTTGATTTAAATAATTTACAGTAGGTAAATAAACAGTGAACTGCAATATACTACTGAAACTGAAATAAACATATTTTATATTTACAGCGTATCGCCGTAGGCCGCGTTTTCTTAGGTCTACGTCACGTGTACGCCTACGTAGCTATACTTAACAGAGTTTTAAATATTTCGAATTCAAATTACTTGGCAGAAATAGATTTAGGTGATATGGTCAGAGTGTGTGTAAATTGTCCACTATAAATGAAAAATTTCAAGAATAGCATAAGTTTCAAGTCACATGGAGTTACAAACTTGTGTTATCCATCATAACGACAGTAACAAAACTGACGTAAAACGGCGTATTCATTCCAAACCTTGACAGTTACTACTGGTTTATGTCAAAATTATCAGTTATGTCCAATTTACGCCCCCGTGCAGCGCAAAAAAGCTCAAGTGGCGGCGGGTAGGACGCGCACCCCTCACGCGGCGAACGAAGTTAATTGACTTGCTTCCATTTATTATTATTTGTTTCCAATTTCAACAACAATACTGCAGCAATAAGTAACATAAGTTATGAATGTTGTTATTGTACTTTTTACCTTCTTTATCTGTACCTATGGCACAGATTATTTAATAGTTTCTGCCCTTTGTTTATTTTTAACAGCTATTTACAGCTTACAATGTTAACGGTGAAGATGACTGTGTTATACACCTCCGGCGTTATAGTGCATGGGAATGTATTTATCTAAACATGGCATTAACGTTGCCTGAACTGCAAAGCTTTGCTCAACATCTTTCGTCAGGCCGCAAGGTGTGGCAGACAGAAAGCATCGAATGCACCGCCCTTCCCTTCACTTGCTGCCAAACAAAATACTCTCGCTACTTTACGAGATAACTTGTTTACTTTGTAGTTCCTGTGAAAATATTTCTTGTAACAAGTTATTTACTTTGAACTTCATGCTTGATAAGTGGATAACTGTTTTCGAAAATTGTCTTTGAATACGTGCGAAATATGAAATTTGTTGACGTTGAAAGCGTAGACTTTGGTCCTACTCGCTTCGGAGATTTATAATAATGATCTCAAATTGCTCTCTGATTTGTAATATCTCTGCGTATTCGTTATATATCCTATGGTTATAAAACAAAATGAAGGCGTTTCATAATATAATGATAATGAATAATATTCTAGCTACAAATTATCGGAAAGAGGTCCGCTTTGATTCAATGATTACGAATCTTCATCCTGTGAATGCTGTAGCTATGGAGAGCTAGGTGGTCAGTGCCATGGTGCTGTCGAGCTGCGCAAACGCAAGGGTCGCGTGAGACTCGACGCCGGATGGACGCAGGAAGGAAGCTTCTAGTTGCCTGCTCCCCTCGGATCTATTTTAGAGTTCATTCGTTTTATTCTATCATTTACAGAACATGCTTTTTAATATGACCTGACTTGAGTTTAGTGGTCACTCTGAAAACGTCAAAAATTATCACTCGCATGCAATGCAAATGCATTGGCCACTTAGGTATTGCTCATCGGCTTCCCTACACTTATACTGTTATAAGACGTTCTGTCTTATTTTCTCGTACTTTCTAACATCCGATCAGGACTTAGGTATGGTCATTCGGGTAGGCTCTTTCTTTCCTTCCGACACTGAGGGGTTTGCCCTCAGTGGTAATGGTGAATCTAACTGGCTCATCTTGCCACAGCAAGATCACCACCCATGTGCCAAGTTCGTGCCGACACGATCGAAATTAATATAAGCTATACTCATTTCAAATAAATAAAATAATATATATTTCTATAATCCTAATACCCCATCAGTTGCTATGCAATATTATATATTGGTAAACCATGCACACTTGTTCGTAAGTATTGTGCGTAGCAGAAACTACGCCGTAGCAAATTCTTGAAAAATCTTAAAATATATTATATACTAAGTCATATAGGCTCTAAATCAACGTTGTTATTTTTCTAACGTGTTTCAGTTTGTAAATGCAAGGAAAGGAATTTCTGCATACAAAATGTACGTAGCGGCCTACGGGCTACGAGAATCTATTAATATAAAAAAGTTAACTTTTTACAACATGTAAAAATATGTGATTTATACGTCGATACTTACTAGTCAACTGTACCATGAAGTGACCAATGCATGGGTATGGAACCCATGTAAGGGAATCCAATCCCCCCTGCGCGCTTCGTTGCGTCTCGTTAGGAAATGAACAATCACCTATCGGAAGTAAAGGTAGTACCTGCTATTAATTCATAATTTATGTGTGAAACTAGATTGAAACGTGTGTATGGAATACGTTGTTGTATATCATACATTTTAAGCACAAGTACTTACATAACAATTAGCACCCTCAAGAGAGAAAAAGAGGTGTGCTGTCGTGTTAGTACAATTTGGAGGTTAACATTATTGAGATAGACGGTGAGACAGACAAATCCACTGATCGCATTTCCAATCTTCTAAGATTAAAGTACCACTCTGTATAGTTTAGTCTAGACGTAACAAGCCGTTATTATGAACTCAACTAGACAAAATCAGATATAGCCAACGTAATGACTACAATACAACACTTATTACTTTTATTTTCTTCTCACTTCTCTTATATTGTATGAAATTGTATGTATTATTATAGATTGTATAGATTGCTGTTCCATGCAACTTTACTACTAATAAGTATTACAGTTAGTTGATAAGCAAATATCACACGCATAACGCATACCGATGCAAGTGACTTCCTTTTGACGTAGATAATTTACGTCTTCAAGTGTACTACCGTCAATATAATCTTGAATAAGGTCAAGAACTCAAAACAGATCATCATTACGAAACGTTATACCGTTTGACGTTAATCAATTTATGTTCAACGTTATCTAAATGTCCTGTTTAATTTTTAGGTTTAGTACCAAGTTAACTGAATCTGTAAAAAGTCTCAAACATAGAATATCGTACGAACATAATAATAATATGCTAAAGTTCTTACAACGCTCAAAATTACTTTGATAATAAACTATAAAGTTTATATATTTGTAGTGTACATTCTCGGCTAATGATTAAAAAAAAACTTTGTATCAAATGCACATTCTGATAATAATGTAGTCAAATTGGTAGTGGAACATGGAAATAAAATGTGACCGTATTCGGCGTCAGGTGCATTCATGAATATTCTGAATAATTTTGAATATAATTGTGTGAAAATGTAGCATTTTATGGTCTTTAAATATTAACTTAGTCATGGGGTACACAAATTAAAAGTCACCATGGATTAACGTTGGTGCCAACAATATGTATAATAATTATACTTAGGAACTAGTGTAAAAAATTTTATTAAAACAAAATGTAGCAAATTATTATTTTATAAATATTTAAAAAACAGAAATTTATAAAAAATAAGTATGGCATCCTTAAAAATGTATACGATACAATTATAAAGATTTTGTAGTAAGTTTTCTGTTATATTCTATTAAATTATTTACCGTTTTCTATTTGGGTTCCACCTTGGGGATTATCCAAAATGCTTCATAATGATATATCGACTGTGAACTGGCAACATGTCCTATCTCGATTTTATGAGGATTTTACTTGGTTATAACATTCTAAATTATTTCATACCCGGCAGCGCTGTAAAAAGCATATTTTACTTCAATCAAAATTAGACGCCAATATATATTTTAAAAACTAAAAGTAACTTTCGACTGCGTAGTATGCACAACGTGGTCGATAGTTTTTTCTTAATCCTGTAATGTTGTCAAAAATGAGATAGTACCAGTTGCCAGTTCACAGTCGATATGCTGAAGAAGTCATTACTTAGGTTCCACGATATAACATTTTAAAACGATGTGTCGACAAAATAATGAAGCTACTATAAATCTAATAATAATACAGGACTTTGTAGCGGCGCGTACACAAGTTAACCGAAAATACCTTACCAAGTCAACACCATTTACCAGAATACCAGAATACCAGATTACCAGTTACCACATAACAACCGTTACCTATGAAATGAAGAAAACTCAATTCACAACAACCATTAGGTACAATACGTTCCGGACGACTCCGTCACTGCCAGCACCCGTACGTTCGAGACACTCTAATAAAGAAACCGTCTTGAGAAAGACGTTTAGGTACGTGCGACAACTCGTATCAAAGAAACGTCGTGCTGGCAGAAGAAATGATATGTTACGCCACGCCAAGACAGCGGACGACACTGCAGGAATCACCCGCCTTGAAAAAGGCGATTCGACACGCCGCGACGCAGCAAGCTTCCGCCGATGTTTACCCCGCGAAGGCGCCCGAAGAAAAGGACGAGCGGCGCAACGGGCCGCTATTTTATTAGCTAGCACCGCGACCCCGCGTGACCCGCACAGTCGCTCGGCGCGCGGGCGCGGACCAATCAGCGCTCAGCGAGACGGATAATCGTGCTATCTCTGTCACTCAATGTAATGTAAATATGCGGTGTCCAATGTATATAGTGTATGATAATAATAGTAATAATGTTTAGTTGTAGTATGGTAGTCACTAATTGTAAGGATAAAAATGTAAATATAAATAGCGCTATTTGGTTCGTGAAATATACTACGCTTCACTTCGATCAAGTTTACAAGTCGTTTTACTGGCCGAAGACTCTCTCTCCCCTAAAGTGGTGACCCGACGCTGAGAAGAAAAAATAGTGAAGAAAAAATAATCAAGACGCCGACCTTCTGCAAGAAAGAAGACGCGTTTGCATCATCATGACGAACGAAAAGGAAGAATCATCTCTACGGGAAGCGCAGGATGTGAAGACCGACGTGGCGACCATATCACTACCAGCCCGTTTACCACCGTTTTGGCGCCAAAATCCTCGCCTGTGGTTTGCCCAGTTCGAAGCCGCCGTCGCCGCCAGCAAGATTGGAGAAGACCAGAAATTCAACCTCGTCGTCCCGTTGCTAGGCTGCAACGATCTGGAACAAATCGGCGACATCATCTTGAACCCCCCGGCAACTGGTAAATACTCCACGCTCAAGAACCGACTGATTTCGACGTATCAAGAATCTGACCATCGACAGCTACAGAAGTTACTCAGCGGCCTCGAGCTAGGCGACCAGAAACCTAGCCATCTACTCCGCAAAATGCGTGACCTGAGCGGCAGATTACTGACAGATGAAGCCCTAAAAGTCATGTGGCTCAACCAGTTGCCTACACAAGTTCGTGCCGTATTATCAGTAAACACGGAATCAACGCTCGAAGTACTCGCCGCGATGGCCGACAAAATGATGGAGCACTTCGAGCCCGCAGCAGTCGCAGCAGTCGCCACCGTGCTACCTACTACCTCCACGAACGCGTCGTGCTCAGAAAGCCCTGCACAGTACCCAGCTACAAACCCAGTCGTCGATCTACAAATCAACCTGCTGTCAAAACAAATAGAAAAATTATCGTTTGAAATCGCCGAACTACGCTCGCAACAAGCGTCCCGCCGCCCCCGCTACCCCGGCCATTATCGTTCTCGATCGCGCTCGCGCTCAAGGACGCAAGGCGCGACACGCAAGCCCGGCGATCCAGACTGGGTATGTCGTTACCACTTCCGCTACGGGGATGAAGCCTACAGATGTGAATCGCCGTGTGCAAAAAAGAAGCGGGAAAACTAGAAAGTACATCGACGGTGGCGGGCGTCGATGTCTACAATTCAAGCCACCGCCTATGCGTCATCGATATAAACAACAGAGAAAGATTCCTCGTCGACACCGGAGCCGACATTTCAGTATTAGCAGCAAGAAGTAAGAAAAATTGCAACCCGTCGGCAAGTAGTTACAAGTTGTATGCAGCGAACAACACGCCGATACGTACCTACGGAGAGCGTACACTCGAGCTCAACCTAGGTTTACGTAGAAGTTTCAAGTGGACATTCGTAATCGCCGACGTCAAAACATCGATATTGGGCGCAGATTTTCTCAGAAGTCACAAACTGCTTGTCGACCTACATCGTCGTAAACTCATAGACAGCGTCACCGAACTAGCCGTAAATACCATCAAAATAAATAGCAACGAGCAAGCCGTATACTTAGTCAATCGCAATCATTCGTATCAAGACATCCTCACGAAGTATCCCGACGTTCTCCGACCCATGTCACTCAAGACTCCGGCGAAACACGAGGTGACTCACCACATAGAAACCACCGGCCCACCTATTTACTCGAGACCACGCCCCCTGCCGCCCGACAAGTACACAGCGGCGAAATTAGAATTCGAGAAGATGATAGAAATGGGCATATGTAAACCATCGAAGAGTCCGTGGGCTAGTCCGCTACACGTAGTTAAGAAGAAGGACGGCTCTCTACGTGTATGCGGCGATTACCGACGACTTAACGCCGTAACTGTACCCGACCGTTACCCTATTCCACGAATTCAAGATTTCACCTATCAACTTCACGGGAAGAAAATATTTTCAAAATTAGACATAAAGATGGCGTACTTCTGGATTCCTATAGAAAAAGAAGATGCAGCGAAAACGGCCATTATCACCCCGTTTGGCCTCTTCGAGTTCAACTGTATGACGTTCGGCCTACGTAACTCGGGTCAAACGTTCCAACGATTCATGCACGAAGTTCTACGTGGACTAGACGACATCGTTTTCTGCTTCGTCGACGATCTTCTGGTCCACTCAAATACAGAAGAAGAACATAGGCGCCACTTAGATCAAGTACTGGAGCGATTGAATACCTACGGCGTCACACTCAATATCGACAAGTGCGAGTTCGGCAGGAACCAAATACAATTTCTCGGCTACGAAGTAACACCGGAAGGTATCAAGCCCACAGAAGATCGAACTAAAGCAATAGCCAACTATCCCAAGCCACAGACAGTTCAAGAACTCAGAAGATTTTTAGGCATGATCAACTTCTACCGTAACTGCCTACCCCATCAAGCCGAATATCAACATGAATTAAATAAGTACCTACACAATAGTAAGAAAAATGACAAGACTCTGATACAGTGGACGCCGCAAGCTGAAGAAGCCTTTGATAAATGCCGACAAAGCATACTCGAGTCGACTACGTTGACCCACCCGATACCTAACGCTCCACTTTCCTTGCTGACTGACGCGTCGGGAACAAGCATCGGCGCTGTACTACAACAAAAGGTTGAAGATACCTGGAAACCGCTCGCTTTCTTCTCCAAGACCATGAGCGACACCCAGCGGCGATACAGTGTGTACGATCGCGAACTACTAGCCATATACACAGCTGTTAAACACCTACGCCGGCTGATAGAGGGCAACGACCTGACAATATTCACCGACCACAAGCCTCTAACATACGCATTATCAAGATCTCCGAGTAGCAGTGATACCCCCAGAAGAGAACGCCAGCTGCATTACATAAGTCAATTCTGTTCAAGCATCCGATATATTCACGGGGAGAAAAACGAAGCAGCTGACGCGTTATCACGCATCGAAGAAATCAACTTGTCACACTCCGCAATCGACTACAACCAACTCGCTCAAGACCAAGAAAATGACGAAGAACTGAAAACCTGCATGTCCAACCCAAGTCTGAAATTCGCTCCTATCACATTACCCGGAGGTCAACGACCCATCATGTGCGAAACATCAACCGGCAACGTTCGTCCATACCTACCAGCGACTTATCGTAAAGTAGCATTCAAAGCGCAGCACGAACTAAGTCACCCCGGTGTGCGAACAACAAGAAAGATAATGTCTACAAAATTCTTTTGGCCGTCAATGAATAAAGATGTGGGTACATGGGCGAAGACGTGCATCGGCTGTCAGCGCGCGAAAATTCAACGGCACGTTATCAGTCCGCTCGGAGAATTCCAAGAATCGGCGCGCTTCGAACACGTGCACATCGACATAGTGGGACCGCTACCGCCTTCGAGTGACTACAGATACCTAGTTACGATGATCGACCGTTGTACGAAGTGGCCTGAGGCTATACCCACTCGGGACATCACTGCTGACACCGTGGCAAAAGCAGTATACGACGGGTGGATTTCACGATTTGGGTGCCCGCTACGCGTAACTACAGATCAGGGAAGACAATTTGAATCGTCACTATTCAACACCTTAATGAAGAAATTCGGCGTGACGCGCATAAGAACAACCGCATTCCACCCTCAAGCGAACGGACAAGTCGAGAGATGGCACCGCACCCTAAAATCAGCACTTATGTCAAGAGAAGCCGGTACGCGATGGATAGATGATTTACCTACAGTTTTACTCGGACTGCGCACGGCCCTTCGTGAAGATACCTGTGTGAACCCAGCCTTAATGACCTACGGAGCGACGTTACGAGTACCGTCTGATTTCTTCGTGCCTACACAGCCGAAAATTGAAGACTCAGAGTTCGTCAAGCAACTAACAGAAACAATGTCATCGCTATCACCGGTCAAGAAAATGCACTCATCGAACGTCAGCACATTTGTTTACAAGGACTTAGCAACGTGTAGCCATGTGTTCGTGCGCAACGACACCGTTCGGAGCCCACTTACACCACCATACGACGGCCCGTACCAAGTAATCGAACGCAGCGGGAAAATATTCAAACTGCAACTACCAAATCGCACTACAGTTGTCACGATTGACCGACTGAAGCCAGCGTACCTACTGCAAGAAGATCCCACAGTAACGTCACGGCAGAGTCCTACGAGTACAGTGAAAACAACTACGGAGGCAACAACACTGAGCACAAGTTCGTCAACTAGTTCAGCGACAGCGACGTCGTGTTCACCGCGCGATGCTTACGTCACACGGACCGGCCGCACGGTGAAACCCAACGTACGCTTCGCTTAGGGGGGAGTGATGTAGCGGCGCGTACACAAGTTAACCGAAAATACCTTACCAAGTCAACACCATTTACCAGAATACCAGAATACCAGATTACCAGTTACCACATAACAACCGTTACCTATGAAATGAAGAAAACTCAATTCACAACAACCATTAGGTACAATACGTTCCGGACGACTCCGTCACTGCCAGCACCCGTACGTTCGAGACACTCTAATAAAGAAACCGTCTTGAGAAAGACGTTTAGGTACGTGCGACAACTCGTATCAAAGAAACGTCGTGCTGGCAGAAGAAATGATATGTTACGCCACGCCAAGACAGCGGACGACACTGCAGGAATCACCCGCCTTGAAAAAGGCGATTCGACACGCCGCGACGCAGCAAGCTTCCGCCGATGTTTACCCCGCGAAGGCGCCCGAAGAAAAGGACGAGCGGCGCAACGGGCCGCTATTTTATTAGCTAGCACCGCGACCCCGCGTGACCCGCACAGTCGCTCGGCGCGCGGGCGCGGACCAATCAGCGCTCAGCGAGACGGATAATCGTGCTATCTCTGTCACTCAATGTAATGTAAATATGCGGTGTCCAATGTATATAGTGTATGATAATAATAGTAATAATGTTTAGTTGTAGTATGGTAGTCACTAATTGTAAGGATAAAAATGTAAATATAAATAGCGCTATTTGGTTCGTGAAATATACTACGCTTCACTTCGATCAAGTTTACAAGTCGTTTTACTGGCCGAAGACTCTCTCTCCCCTAAAACTTCATGGCCATGGTTTTATTTAAGAAATTTCTTCCCATGAGTACAAAGAACAAGCTCATGTCGTGTAAGTAACAATTAAGCGATTAATTGTAATAAGTGCAATATGAAGTCGAGTCGGCCCTTCCATTAGCTAATAAACGCTGATTATGTTTGTTTATTATGTTGCTGGTATTGTTCTTATATGGATTCATGTGAATGAATGTGATGAGCCTATATAAGCGTAAGCGCAATTGTATAAGTCCGTAAATGTCAACTGCTGAACAAAGGCCTCCTAATTGACGACAAAGAATGTTCCTAATTTACTGTAACAAAGACCTTGCAATTTCCAAGTCACCATGGTGCTAATTTTAGCCTGTCTAATTGTGGTTCCTAATTCAATTGTTACTATTTCGCTATTCAACCTGCTCAGTGGCCGCGCTAATCTCTGGCTGGAGTGTCTAGCGTTAATTGAAACCCAGACGGCTTAATTCCTTATACTCAGCTTGCAAACAAATATCTCTTTGAACCATCGCAAACGCATATTTCATACTTACGCCATTTAAGCAAGATCCATAGGAATATTTTGCTTTCACTCTTTATTTGACCTATAGATACTTATAAAGTAAACACCATTGCGTTGATGATTTTCTTTTGAAGATTTTATTTTACCCGTTTCCGCCCAATTGAAAAGATTTCATTAAGACCGCACCGTAAATGGTGAATTATTAGATTTACCTCACGTTTCGATACTCAAACGTACTCTTCACAAACGCGACGAGTTAATGTACCTACTTGTCTAGTATTTGCATTTCGTTTCATACTTCATTGTTAAAACCTGACTTATTTTGAACTGATGAACATGACTTATACTATATCCAAATTTAAAACACAATAACCACAATAAATCATAAAGAGTCTCTCGGTTATGATAAAGAACTGCACTCGGCTTCGTCGTCGCCCGCTAATTCCTATTTCCTCATTAGGTGGACCGTTCCCCGCTTGCGAGTTGCGCTTGCGCCCATTTAACAAGTATCCTCCCCCTCCCTCTTTCTGCGCCATTATCCCCCGGTTGCCCCTTCAACACTCCACGATACCAATCTGTTGAGTGAAATTACCTAGAGTGCACTCAGCCTCTGCTAAGTGTTTTGATTTATTGTCCTTTTATTGGCCACTCGTCCGTTGGTTTCAAATAAAATCAGATAGATATGTGGTCATCATTATAAGAACGATGGTATTTACGGAAAGATTATAAATTATAAAACATTTATGACAATCAATATATGTACTACTAAAATAAAGCTTCATTAAAATTTCAAAAAATTACAGTTTTCATAAAGAAAGACCACAAGATAGATCAAACAAGACATGATACCATGGATCTGACATAACATCTACATTTGTTCAGCAAATACTTACTTCGTTGATAGATCAAGGTGTTGTAAATTCGACTGATAAAGGCTAGCAATAGGGCGGTAGATTGAGAGGAGCACTCTCGAGGCTAGAGCGTGGCAGAGGCGGCGGGAAGCACGCCGGTGGGCCCCAATTTGCCTCAACATTATCCAATTGCCAGAATAAAATGGTTGGCGTGGGCCAGCGCGTGACCTGCTCTCGAATTTTGAGTCCCTATAACATACATCCACAACAAATATCCTCTCATCTTAAGAATTTTGCCAACGAAATCGTACATACTTCCTCACACAGTTCTAGAAAGTAGGTAAGTAAACAAAATTTCGAGCTACTTAAAGCGGAATAGGTACGTAAAATTATTACTTTGAAGGGATGATTTCGGTTGAAATATTATAAACCTAGACGCCATAGACGCATATTGTGCCATTTTGCCGTAATCGTAAAGATTTCCGCCATGTCCTACATGCTCTGCATGCTCGATTAGTGATCACAATATCTCATGCCATTGACAGCAGATCGACTCGTGTTAGAAACATTAATCTATGTTGCTAATAAACAATTTGTGAAATAAACGCGAGATGCGCTATCTTATAAAGTTTATCAGAGGTCGCTAACGTACGGAATTAGAAAAACGAGCGTCTACGCGTGTTGGTATCCAGTGGCGCCTGTTTACAAATCTGTGAGATAACTAGGTGTCATTAATTAATTTAAATAAAAAACTGCTGCAGTTATTATTTTCACACAATGTATCGAAGCCAAACAGCGTAATTATATCCCAGGGTCATAGGCCAGAGTGGTTGCTATGTTACTTACATAGCTGACTACTTTTATGTATTACTAGCGACCCGCCGCGGCTTCGCACGGGTAGCAGAGCATATACGCATACTTTGTTTTTCTAAAACGATGGTTTAATTTAATTGAATAAGGATTATCTATTGGTTTACGCGGCGCAGTAAAGCTCTCAGTCGGCATGACTTTTTCCGACATCTTAAAAAATCATCGTCATATTTCAACCAATTTACACAAAAGCTTATTGAATTTACACCTAAACCTTCTTCATGAATCACTCTGTCCATACTCTGTTTTAGAGTTTATCGTGTTCAGACAGACAGACGTGACGGGGGGACTTTGTTTTAGAAAAGGTAGTGAAGTGGTCTTAATAAATATCCCTGTATTTTTAACATCGACATTAGATCTAGATTAAATGAGTCCTTTCAAAGCCATAGTTTGAACCGAACTGTGAGAGTGATCCGTAGTCTAGTCTACGTTTACACGCTGCATAAATAGATATTGCGACAAAACTATAGGCAATAATGAGATCATAAGAACAACAATTTCATGATATAGAGTTCATAGATTTAAACAGACGTGTATAGTTCAAAGGTATACAGTTACGCTCTTCCCACTCACTTTGCCAATCTATCTCATTTAAAACTTGGCATTTAAGTTATTCTGCACAAAGACAATATTTGTAAGTACATAGTAGAACTTAGCTATGAAGCAATTAACAAACAAATTATCCGAGTGCTTTCACAGCGCCCTGCGTCCGGTGTGCGCTTGCGCTCCCAATTGGACTTCCGAGCGCGTTTCCGAAATCGCTCCAACAATGAACTGACGCGACAATTTTAATGACTCCAAAGGGAGTAGTTATTGTTTTGTTATTATTACGGCACGAGACAGGAAACTGGGTAATTAGGCGTTAATTTACGTTATTATTTTTATTTAGCTTTCTCCTATGTGCATACAACTTACAACATGCAACTTATGTCTTCATTTAAGTACGGAGTTTGAATAAAAAAGACACAGTTTCAGCGGTCTCAAGCAACATGAAGCATTTGAGTTGTTTGAGTGACAGCATTGAATTCTAATAGCACGGTACGTCCTTGATGGCACTTTTAGCAAATAAGTGCTTGCTTTACTGTCCGTTAACCTCTGCTTTTGTAGTCAGGGTATATGATTATGTAAGTAGGTAAGTTACACTGCTAATTGGAGAGCTTTACCATAAAATAGTATTGTGTTATGATTTATTTTTCATCATGCATGTCACATAAATGTTTATGATTGCACGTTTTTGAGTAGACATCATAATAAGTCGTCTGAATTTAAACTGACTTGTAGGCTTGGGTAATATCGTCTTTACGCTGTATTGAATCGTATCTATATATCGGTTTTGAATATCAGATATCGAATCTATATATTTCAATATCTATATATTGGTCGGAAGCTATGGTACTCGGAAACTAAAGTAGTACCACATGTTACTGGCGTATTGGTGTATTGGTTGAATCTATGATATTCTGAAACGTAAGTGGTGTAGCGGTTCGGTCGAATCTATGTATTCAGAGTATCATAGATATTTTACGCTATTATTATTTTGTGGTTCTATGCAGTGCCACTCGAGCGATATTGTAATACATAGTTTGTACGCCGTCCGATATATAGATATTGGATATTGTGCCGATATATAGATATTGTATCTATATACGATTTGTATCGCCCACTCCTACTGACTTGTATTTTTCTGTGTCATTCCCCGCAACTGATAATAGAGCAGTCTCTACTTTAATAAAAATTGACAGCTAGCAATAGCAACTATCTTTTAAACATGTCCAAAAACGAGTTCATCCGTCAGTCACAAATATAAATAAATTGGACATGGAGGGTGCGTCGGGGCGTAGTGTTGTGACAACCATGGCGGAAGAGACGCGTTAGCAAGGGATACCTACCTTCGAACTTGAATGCCATAACAAATTATTTCAATGAAAACATAAGTTCGTGTCTTTATATTAAAGTGGGAATCTAAGCTAAATCTGTAAAATGTTCTCAGTTATCTATAAGTGACGAACATAAAGTATACGTAGAGTTAGTTTATGTCAGTTCACTATGAGCGGGACCAACGTCGTCCTACATATTATGTATGATCTGTCTGATGGTTGTGCGTGCGCAGGCCGCGACCCGCAATTACACACCCGAAACAAACGGCACAGATCGCACCCGCGCCGGTCCTGTGCATCCGTTTTAATTGTTACGCGTATTGTTTGGAGATGAATGAAACGGACGGATTTTTGAAATTGTATATTGAAATAATATTACAAGAAAAAGGGCGGTTTAACAGACGCGCGCGTCGCGCACGGTCCTCGCTCATGTCCGAATCCGAATGGCCGCGGGCCGGCGGGGATCGCGCGAGCGCCGCTCACCGTCCCCCGCGCCCCTCCATAGCCCCTAGTTCGCCTTGCGCGTGAACAACTTCCCGGCCTTGAAAGTCCTAACTTTCAACAGGTTCTTCTTCACCCGGCAGCCGGACGATGTAATGGATGGCTCTGCGGATTGTTCCCCTTGACGTGTAGATATCTACCACACGGCAAATGTTATCTGCGCCCATGTGTAGACGTGTGATGCGGCCGAGCCGCCAGCGTTGAGGAGGCAGATTCTGGTCCTTTATCAACACCATATCTCCAATTCTGGGACCGATAGACCCAGTTTTCCATTTGGACCGCTGCTGGAGTTCCGCTATATACTCTTGAGACCATCTCTTCCAGAACTCGAGGCGTAGTTTGCAGATGAGGTGATACTTCGGTCTGGAGTCTTCGGCTGTAAAAGAGGGCACCGACGTCAGTGGCCGTCCGATTAGGAAGTGCCCGGGGGTCAAAGGGTTTAAATCCAAGGGATCAGAAGATAAAGGGGAGAGAGGGCGAGAATTTAGGATTGCCTCTATCTGTGTAAAAAGAGTCGACAACTCCTCGAAAGTAAGGGAAACATTGGCTGCTGTTCTTTTTAAATGATATTTGGCTGCCTTTACGCCTGCCTCCCATAGCCCACCAAAATGCGGTGAATATGCCGGACTAAATTTAAATAATATGCCTTCATCTGTGGCATAATCAATGACTGAGTCACGACTGGAGCGTAACACCCTACCCAGTTCATTGTTTGCCCCCACGAAGTTAGTGCCATTGTCGCACCAAATCTCATAGGGCTTACCTCTGCGCGACACGAAACGTCGTAAACATAAAATAAATGCTGATGTGGTAAGATCACTCACCAGCTCTAGGTGGACCGCTCTAGTACTTAGGCAAACAAATAGACAGAGGTAACATTTACTTATTCGATTACCTCTTCCCTTCTTACTAGAGATTTGAAACGGTCCCGCAAAGTCAGTACCAGTCGAGTGGAAAGGGAAGTTAGGTCTCATCCTAGCCGATGGCAAGTTGCCCATTATAGGCTGTATCGTCTTGCCCCTAAACCTAGTGCATACGGTGCATTGTTTATTGACCTTGCGCGCTAAGGCCCTCCCACCTACAGGCCAGTACCTTTCTCTTACAGAAGATAGTAGCAATTGCGGACCTGCATGAAATAAACGATGGTGTTCGTTTTGCATTAATAAAAAGGTAAGTCTATGTTTACCATCTAATATAATTGGATGTTTCTTGTTATAATCAAAACTTGAATTGTCAAGACGACCTCCTACTCTTAATAAACCGTCAGAGTCAAGAAATGGATTTAAATTAAATATTTTGGATTTTTTAGGTATTTCTAAACCTTTATTTAGAGATTTCAACTCTATAACAAACGAATCGTTTTGACATATTTTAAAGAGAATAGAGATTGCTTTATTGATTTCGCTAGCCTGTAGTGAATTATCTAATTTAGTTTTGTTCCTGCAATTATGCAAAAACCGCAATACGTATGCACACACTCGACTTAAGTGACTAAATTTAGAATATTTTTTAAAATCTATGATGGAGTTTTGACTGTCATCGTTATCTACCTCTGTTTGTATATGAACCTTTAGTTCAGGTAATTCTACTGACATATGAGGTTGCTGTGGCCAAGTAGATGATCCCTCCTTTAGGAAGGAGGGTCCTTCCCACCACAAAGGTTCAAACTGCAGACGCTGAGGATCTACACCTCTGGACGCAAGATCTGCAGGGTTGAGGTGAGTGGGAACATGCCGCCACGTAAAGCCCTGTGTCAACTCATTAATTTCAATTACGCGATTGGCTACAAATGCCTTTAAAAGGTTTGGTTGTGCATTAATCCATCCAAGTACTACTGTTGAGTCGGTCCAGATTACCTTTTGTGTTATCTTATGACATCGAATGGACTGGATTACCTTTGTGGACAACCGAGCACCAAGTAGTGCGCCACACAACTCAAGGCGAGGTATGGTTATGGCTTTCAGCGGTGTAACTCTCGCTTTCGCACACAACAAATTAACATTTACAACATTATCATTATTAATTGATCGTAGATAGACACAGGCTCCATACGCTTCCTGGGAAGCGTCTACAAAACAATGTAATTCAACTGAAATGGGAATATCACATAATACATATCTAGGCAAACTAATTTTAGACAGATTATTAATATTCTCTGATATCTTTACCCACTCCCTTTCAATATGGGGTGGCACAGGGTCATCCCAGCCTAACTTTTCCTTCCATAACAGCTGTAAAATTATTTTTGCTTTAATTATGCATGCACATAGCAGCCCTAATGGGTCAAATATTTTACATGTTAATGATATAATAGTACGTTTAGTAAGTTTCCTACTCATATCCATGTCAACTGTAAAATGTAATGTGTCCGGTGAAGGTGACCAGTTAAGTCCTAAAACTGTGGAATATTTACTCAGATCAAGTGTTTTTGAAGTGGTCTCTGTTTGTAACACCTTGGGACAGTTTGTGCGTATTTTATGAAGAGGGAAACAAGCTGAAGATAGAATTCTAGTGACCTCATCATATATTTCTTTAATTTCTTCCTCTGACTGACATCCAGTATTTAAATCATCCATGTAAATATCATGTTCTAAAATATTAGAAATGATGGGATGGGAACATTCGCGAGCTAACTGAACAAGGCACCTCGTGCTCAAGAAAGGCGCAGATGCTGTCCCATAGGTGACAGTGTTTAGCTGCAAGACCTTTATAGGCTGAGAGTAATCATCCCTCCACAAAATTAGTTGCAAATGTCGCTGAGAGGGATCTATTTCTATTTGCCTATACATTTTTTGTATATCTCCAGTAAGCACATACTTATAAGTTCTAAACCTTAATAAAATAGACAACAAATCATCTTGTACCACTGGACCTACATACTGAATATCATTTAAAGATTTTCCTGAATTTGTTTTGGCAGAAGCATCAAAAACAACACGTAATTTAGTGGTTTCACTTTGTTCTCTCAGCACCGCATGATGTGGTAAGTAATATCCAAATATAGGACGCTTAATCTCATTTAAATGACCTAAGTTCTTATACTCCTCAATAAATGCAGTGTAACTTTGTTTCAGCTGAGAATTATTATTTAGTTTTTTCTCCAAGTTAAGAAAACGTTTTTTCGCTAAGAAATAAGAATTGCCTAGTGCCTGTTCAGGAATCTCCTTGAATGGCATTTTAACAGAAAATCGACCATTGGGAAGCCGCTTCATATTTTCTAAAAAATGTTGTTCACATAATTTGTCTTGGGGTGAAATGTTATCGACACAATTAATTTCTTCAACTTCCCAAAACTTTTGAAGGTCATTATGAATTTCCTTTGTGAAATTACATGTCAAGTGAGTAAGGCTACATTCTCCTAAACGGCCACTGACTAACCATCCAAACTGTGAATATTGTAGGATAGGTTTACCTACACCCAATGAAATACGCTTTGTCCCTACAATGTTCCAAAAAAGATCCGCCCCTAATAAAATATCAATGTTAGAGGGATAATGGAACTTTGGGTCTGCAAGCACAATATTTTCGGGCAAATTAAGTTCTTGAATATTTACAGGTGCGCTCGGTAACGTTCCTGTAATCTGTGGAACAATTAGACAGTTTATTTCCAAATTAAAAGAATTTAATCGCGATTTTATATTTAGATTGCAACGCTCAGATATATTAAAAGAAACATTATTAATGCCTGAAATACGTAAAGGTTCAGTAATTTTAGTCGATAGTCCTAACTTGTTTTTCAGGTTGTCCGTCACAAAAGAAGATTGGCTGCCTGTGTCCAATAGAGCCCTAACAAGGTAAGTCTGTTGAGTATATACATTTACTACTTCTACCATAGCGGTACACAACAGAACCTGGCTGACGGAGACAGCAGATAATGATACTGGTAATGGTTGAGTTGATGTGGAAGGCGTAGCGGTAGTTAGGTCTCTGTCCGTACTGTTACTACTTTGAGGTTTATTTACATGTAGTAAAGTGTTATGTTTTTGTTTACAAAACTTACATGAAACTTTCATACGACAACGGAATGAATTGTGACCCTCACGAAGACAGTTTGAACACAATTTAAATTTAGATGCTTCTTTAAGCCTGTCTTGTACATTCATATTTTTGAATTTGGTACATTGGTGAATGCGATGACCTTGCTCACTACACAATAAACACAAATATTCACACAAGTTCTCAACCGACGAGACAAAGGAAGTAGACCTATCAAGTTGTTTATTTTTCCAATTATTGGCTTGACTATTTTTATTAAAATAACCTTTTTCATTTTTATTTTGTTGTGATGTCACTGATGTAGTTTCTAAAATATCCGCACGACTACGTATAAACTTAAAAAAGTCATTTAGCGTTGGCAAGTCAGGTAAAATATTCCTATGTTCTTCCCACTTTACACTCGTATTGGTATCTAACTTTCCAGTAACCATAAATATTAATAAAGTATCCCACTGGTCAGTCGGTTGCCCTAGAGTGTTGAGCGCTCTTAAGTTTTTAGAAACAATATCTACTAAGTTACGTAATTCTTTAAATGATTCCTTAGTTAGGGTTTCAATACTGCATAATGCTTTAAGATGATTATTAATGAGGATTTTCTTATTATTATATCTATCACAAAGTAACTCCCATGCTACCTTGTAATTCTCAGAGGTAAACTCCAACGACCTGATAACTTCAATGGCACCACCCTCTAGTGAGGATCTCAGATAGTGAAACTTATTGATGCCTGGTATTGATTCATTGCAATGAATTAAGGATTGAAAAGTGTCTCTAAATTCTAACCATTTTAAATAAGAACCATTAAATATGGGCAATTTAATCGTTGGCAATTTTATTGACTGTAGGCCATGTGATGAGGAAGTTGCATGAGAACATTTATTACTGCATGCATCACCAATTTTATCTTTCTCAGACCCTTGTCTTTCTAATATATCCTCCATGATTGACATAATGGAAATAAACTTTGTCTCAATTAAATCTCTTAATGTAATTTGTTCATCCACAGCGGATTCATTACAGCTATTTTCGATTAAAGTTTGAATACTATCAAATTGTCTAAATAGTTCTTGACAGCTATCTAAACGTCTACCTAGCTCCTTTATATTAACACTACTTAGAGCACTATTAACGTTTAACTTTTGCGTTTCTTGAACATATTCGTCTAACTTCGTTAAACGCCCTCTTATAGAACCGCGTTTCCTAATTAATTTACTTAATTCACTTTCGACCTCATCCTTATCTATGATCGGCATCTTTAAATCACAATCGACAATAACCAAACAATGAAATAGGCAATAAATTGTGCATCAAACCAAACAGTCGTTTTAGGTATGGACGCTCCAGGCGCAGCTCGTAGCCACGCGGTGTCACGACAGGCACGCGGGCACGCCGCTCGACAAAATGGCCGCTCTGCTGCTAATTCCGCGGCGGCCGAGGAGCCCCCGCAGCCACGCGGTGGCGTATGTAGACGGGAGCCGGGAGGCAGCGCGTAGACGCAGCCGATGATTTCCTGGAATTGTTCGGCAAATCTATTTGAAACACGGATGCAGTGCAAGGCTTTATGCTGTGCGATGTGAATAAGCTGTGCAATTGGTGCACGAGACACGGAGTTGGGGATTTTAGTACAGAAATGTAAACATTAAAGAAGTGTTGAGATAGGTAGCTAGTATTTATGCATAAATAGAATGCAGTGGCACGATTATTGACATGCTAGACATTAAAGTCGCCTTTAGACTCGCAATTTTTACGAGTTTCGATAGGTATATAGTTTACCTGTCGAATTTAAATGACCACAATGCGATTGTGTTAGCCGTTAGCTGCCCTTAACACCAGAGGAAGCAGTAAACCCTTAACACACAAATAAAGCGGAAATCGGGAACGGAAAATATAATAGGAACGAGCTTACTTCCCTCGGACAGACCACCTGACGCGATGCCCGCTATATTCAGGTAGATCTTCAAGATAGGTTGCAGTAGCCTCCTTGTGTTCCAGCAATTTCGCCACCGTTGCACGTGGCCGCGACGAGCGGTGAGCAGCGGTGATTGCACGTGGCCGTGACGAGTAATTTCTTGAAAACTTGCAGTTTCTTTGTTGCACACGGTCGCCACTTGTTTGGAGATGAATGAAACGGACGGATTTTTGAAATTGTATATTGAAATAATATTACAAGAAAAAGGGCGGTTTAACAGACGCGCGCGTCGCGCACGGTCCTCGCTGATGTCCGAATCCGAATGGCCGCGGGCCGGCGGGGATCGCGCGAGCGCCGCTCACCGTCCCCCGCGCCCCTCCATAGCCCCTAGTTCGCCTTGCGCGTGAACACGTATTGTTCATCACACTGAATGGACATGACTCAATGAGATCTGTCTTCGTCACATTGTTTTGTTTCTACTATTTAATCCGCTGTGATACCCAGCGGATGGTCTTTCTAATTAACAGACCAATTTTATTAGAAAGATAACGCGGTTGAATCTAGGTTGGCAAATAACTTTATTCTAATTATTTACAAAGTAAATTATTAGCTAGCAAATCGCTTATATAATTCATTGATAACGTCATTACAAGGGCACCCGCTGACAACCTAATTGAATCAATCTATTAAGTTAAACACGCTATTATAATTACAGCAAGGGGACTAGTTGGTCAGATATTTGGTCACATTTGTGTTATTTGATGAAATTGTTTCACATCGTATGGATTGTTTGTTTTAATTTGAATATTATTAACTCCTATCTTCAAGAAATGCGTCACATTGTGAAGAGGGGTACACCTGTGGCTTCCGGTCACTTGCCATCCGTAAAGGACGTCACCGGACCGTGAAAATCCGTTACAAACTATTTTTTACTTTCTCATCCATGGGAACGAAAGTGTCCGTTACAAGCGTTACAAGAATACACACCTTGGTATTTATAATGCTCACTTACTTTCAGTTTCCTTAAGCGTGTTTTGTTTATAATATTTCAAAACAAAAGTGGCAAAAACATCTTGCTTTGTTTGCTCTTGAACCGTGTCTCGAACGAGTCTGCATTTCATGTCTGTTTAGCGTAAAAGGAGGCTGAAAGTCGAACGACCATATGAACACTTGTGAGATGTAAACATACGGCAAATACACTCTTCCTCGCGAAACAATTAAAAACGCATAAACCAAACCAATAAAACTGAGAACATTGTTCTAATTCCGAAGATACAGTTCACTTAATAAAACTTGAATAAAAATTAATTATAGCACAGATAATATAATACTAGCTTATAGTAAGCAGCTATTTACATTTTGAATGTTAAATAAACAAGAAATTTGTAAAATAACTAGTGGTAAATTAATTGGATTAAAACCTGCACCACTAATTATATGACAACACAAGTCATGTTTCTAATAAGGAAGCTCTTAGTTATTATCACTGCTATCCTGTTGATGCTTGGATAATTTTGAATTAAATTATTTGTTATCTATGTATTTAGAAATTAACATGCACTATTATTTTATTATACAAAATTTTATTACTACTATTATACAAAAACGTAAATTTTATTTTTAAGTCGTATAATAACATGTTTTCTTAAAATAGAATACCTTCATCCCTGTTATATGTGGCGTCAAGTAATGCTAGCGTATTGTTTCAACCGCAAAGCAGACTAATGCAAGATTCAATTAGCAAAATGTTTTTTAGTATTAGTTTTCTATTAAGAATTTCAAAAAGCCTCTAATTGTAGTTTCAAAGGTCAGTAAAAAATATGTAACTTAAGTCCATTACATGCTTCGTTGCTTGATTTAAAGTATTATGAATCGTGGCAATTAATTAATTTCTTGTTCTAGTGCAAACTGGGGTGTAGCTTATGGCAAGAAGGATTGAAAAATTCATGTCAAATTGTTTGCGTAAGTAAAGACTATAAAGGTTTTATAAATTCTGTTGGTTACATCATGACTTACTTAATTTTCTTTGCAGAATGTTACATCGGAAACAGTATTCTCGAGGGAACTGTATTGTGTTATGGGGTGTAATGAGGCTTTGAATACTTATTTTCAAAAATTAAGAGGTGCGTTAGTATTCAATTCGCAACATTAATGTACATCTAGTAAAAAACCTTACTTATGCCAGTGTTATTTTCACAGAATTGATCGGGATACCTACCGCACCAGCTTTGGTGGCCGATAGTCTGACAGCCACTTCGCTCTCGCTAGTGTGGGAGGCACCCAATTTAGGCAACCTAAGCTACATGGTACAATGGCGTTACGAAGAATTGCCGGGCACCTGGCAATATTACTCTAACTCTAGTCATTCCGACCAGTCCATAATACATGTGGACGGTCTGAGGCCCTACACCAAATATAGGGTAAGAGCATTATTGTTGTATTGGACCTTCTCCGATATTTGTTATCATGCGTGCAATATAATATCTGATAAGCTCTTAAAGTAATTGAGGACTGGTCTATGTAGCCAAATATGCGATTTGATACAATGATTATCCAGGTAACTCCTCCTCGCGTTTTGTAGGCAAAAGAGCACAATTTCTTGACAATATTAAATTGATTCTTCTGCAGTTTCGAGTGGCCATATTCCTATCTGGTCGCGAAGGTACTGGGGAGCCTGTCTACTCTGCGCCATCGGTGGTAATCTCTACATTGGAGAGTGGAAAGCCTAGCTCAGCGCCGTCATCTCTGCGCGCTGCAGCTCCGGATCCAAGCCGAGTGGCCATCTCCTGGGAACCAGGCCCATTCCCAAATGGACCACTGATCTCATACGTCTTGCGATTAACAAACACTCAACCGAATACGAACGACGCTGTAGAGGTATTTTTGGAAAAACTAAAATTGCTTTATTTGTTTTTTAGGAAGACATATAAACTAAAGTTGATTTGATATTTGCAGGACATGCCAGCATCAAACAACACGTTATTCTATATGTTTCAAAATCTAGCTCCCGCTCGTGAATATGAAGTGTCAGTAGCAATGCGAAATTCGGTGGGAGAAGGGCCAAGAGCTTACGTTAAAATATCTACACCGCCTCTGCCAACATGTAAGTCTAGGGCACCTTTCAAACTGAGTAACGCGACTGTAATAAACACCAAATAAGATGCCAGGATATTGACGAATCGTATTTTTTCAGCTGTTCCTAGTCAGCAGCCCATTTTAATTTTGGGTGGTGAACAAAATATTTTAGCAGCGCCAGCTAATGATATGCTATCGGATCCTGTAGAGTTGTATAGTACTGAACACTCAATTACCGGTATGCATTCACCAGAAGTTTATTATATATCTCATTTTTATTTGTATTCAAACTTCTCTAAATATACGTTTTATTACAGGTGTCGGACTAGATATATCCAGTGATTCACTTTTTATATCAGTATCGAATGGATACGTTTACCGAAGTTCCCTTTCCAAGAAGAGTACTTCCGAACCAATACTTACGCCTGAAAATATATCTTACAAGCCTCAAGACTTGTCAGTAGACTGGCTAAATCGACATTTGTATGTGCTCGGCGAAGTTTACTATACAAAGGAGGGGTGGTCGAATACGACCTTTTTCTCTAACTGGGAAATAATACGATCCGACTTCGATGGGAAGAATCAAATAGTTGCGTTATCTGGGTTTAACTCTCGTCCGATACATTTCGAAGTGGATGCGTACAATGGGTCAGTTTATTACTTATAAAACTATTGTTAAATATAAAATTACGGTGTGCCTGTTTACGGTGTTCATAATTCTTCTCCTCCTACACTCCTATACTATAACTATTCTAGGCTTGATCTATTTTAATGACTTTTTTTTGTACTTGTCACCTGGATGGTTTTTAGCTATAGTTGGACCCGGTAGATGGTGCTGTTGTCGAGATTCAGAAAAGAGTCTGCTTGTTTCATTATTTAAAAACTACTATGTAATTTGCAGGTACTTATTCTGGGCTCAACAAGGAGGTGATCGCGGTGGCCTTTACAGGCTCGATTTAGCGAATATTTCTAACGGTGTTCGTCATGATGCACCTCCAGAAATTATAGTCCGTGATGCTCACCTCGGAGCTTTTACTGTAGATCACGCAGATTTCAGAATACTTGTTGCACATCTTAGAAGGAATACTGTGTTAGCAGTGTCCCTCGATGGGTAAGAAACAAATCGACAGTCTCATTTAATGCTATTTTGACTCACAGGTCTTCTATTGTAATTAATTCGTTTTATTTCAGACGTGAAGTCGCTGATTTTCGAGCTAACACGCAGACACCGATGTTCCTCTCAACGCGCTCTATAGCATATGCAGGCGGCCTCTTTTATTGGACGAACGGCAAAGAAATGTTGACGGAGGAATATCACGAACAAAGCGACAGTTACTTCCACAACGAATATCCTTTAGCTTATAACACAAAAACAATTGCAACACGACAGGTTTTAGTTGCCTTGAGGAGCTGTCAACCGATCCCAGTGCCTGTTAACCCGCCACTGGGCTTGCAGAGTGTTATGGGAATTAATCGTGCGAAGGTTTCGTGGTCGCCTCCTCATTTGTTAGGCCATCAAGGCAGCGGCGCCTGGCAACAGTGGACCTTTCATCTTCAACTGACGCATGTCGTTACGGGGGAAACAATTGATATGTAAGTAATTAATGTCCAGTACGATTATGAGTTGTATATATAAAAACACTCTAAATGTCTTGCTTTTTCGTTTTAGTAAAAACATAAGCGATACGATGTGCATTGTGGAAAACCTGAAACAAGATGCAGAATATGTGATAAGAGTGGCTGCCGTTACAGACTCTGGTTCAGGTAAACTTGTTTATGAAACACCAGGTAACAAAACACCTATATTGTAGATAATATCTTTCGTCTAACCTTATCGTACCTATAGGTCCGTGGTCCTCAGAATTTGTGGGGAAAACTCTGGCGTCATCGCCGAATACTCTACATAGCACTTTGTTATGGTCGGGACCTGATGGGCTACTGCAAACTGATCTAACCGGAGACAACTTACAGATTCTAATACATAGGTATGAACAGAAAAATTGTTTAAAAATACTTTTCAAGTTCCTAAACTTCGTTTTAATATAGTTTTTTTTTCAGAGCCCATCTAAAAAACTTCCATATCACCGATATTTCCTGGTATCGTGACAAACTTTACTTGGTGACTAATGCGTCTAACGTAATGTGGTATAATACCACATCACATGAGAAGGGTTTGATGTCGAACATGGACAATGTCGGGAGTCTAGCTGTAGATTGGGTTGGGAAAAAGATTTACTGGTCTAATCCAAAACAGCAATTGGTAAGGAGCTTTTAAAAACATTTAACCGTATAGATCCATAATTTTAATCAATTATGGATCTGTTATTTCAATTGTAAAAATCTTTTCTTTAGATAACTCGAGGCAATTTAGACGGTGGTAATCGTGAGCCAGTACCAATTGTGACTGTGGCTAAAGAACTCACAATAGACTCGTTAGGCGCCTACATATACTGGAATACAGGCCACGCGGTTGAGGCGGCTAGACTCAACGGAGAGAATAAGATGATTTACTATCCAGCACAGCTGTTTAGTGGGAAGCAAGGTAATATTATTATCTAAATTAACTTAAAATTGAATTTTTTTAAGCTGATGTGACGGTATTAATGTATTCATTATTTTAGTCATGGGACTCACAGCAGACTTGGAGAAAAAGTGGCTTTACTGGCTGGTTCGTAGTTATGATGGGTCGGAACTTCATCGCGCTCCTACTGCGGATCAAATCTCCCAAGGAGTTAGTGAGGTACAATGTATAGGATATTTATTATAGTGCCGCTAGTATTTACTTATTGCTACTGTCTGTACTGACCTGTTGCTGTAGCGTCAGCTCGATTGTATTTAGGGTCTCTTTTACTAACTTGTAGGTTTCCGGTTCGCTGGTGACGCGTCTGTCCGGCAGCGCAACTCTGGGTCCCCTGTGCTACTTCAGTGGTCGCCTGGTGTGGGTGCAGGACGCGTCGCGCGCCGTGGTGTCGGACCTCGCTGGACGGTACACCGCAGAACTCGTGCCCAGAGTACATGTGATCGCTGTTCGAGACCCGACCCTTCACGCTGGAAGTGGTAAGTTTTACTTTTGGTATAATCATGGAATAGTTGACAAATGGAGCGCGCAAATTTCGTGAAGTACGCTGAAATCACAATTTTTTTATAATTGACAATTGTTCAACGAAACAGACTCAACCGGCCAATTATTCTGGTCTTGGCTTTTTAGCATAAAACGTATAACTTCAATGTGCGTCTGTACGTTAGTACTCCATTTGTTTTCTTTAAATAAAAGTGCTAATGTTGAGTAAAGTAATGGTAATGGAAAAGCAATAAGGTGTCGAAAATTACATAATGTATTTTTATCATTCTAGAATCGTTGATAGCCATCCCGGAAACCATTAACTCATCATCGATCGCAGTGGTGGGAGAGTGGGACAGGTTCAACGTAACATGGGACCCTGCCACCCGCGTCAACGTGAACAATAGCAGAGTATATTATGATGTCAACTTGCATTTTCCTGGACAATATAAAATCGAGGTAATTGATCACAAAGTTACTCGACAAATATACATACATACATACGCTGGCCCACTGAATAGACTTCATACTACGCACTTGTTAGCGAGAAGTATGTAATCGGTTCTGCTGCGCAGTTTATAAGCAGCATAAAAATATATACATACCCATAATAAATTTACTTAAACTCCTGTGGGTGTGGGTTTGTAGTTCCTGTCTACCCCCATGGGAAAAAGGCGTAACGCTGTTTATGTGTGTGTCTATGTAGGTACTCCTGATTGTCTTGATCTTAATATATTACATCGCGTTCCGCAGAGGACAGTTGATGTATCTTGGGTGGAGGTGGTATCAGTGTCCGTGGCGCCATACTCGAGCATGGACGCCAAGGTACGTGCGCACACGCACTGGGGTGGAGGTGCCGCCGCTCGTGCTCGTCTGCACTCTCCGCAGGCCCCGCCCTCTGCGCCGCGTGCGCCTCGCATCTACGTGCAACCAGCGCTCAGGTAACTATATACATATAACTATTATCCGAGCTGGTAACAACTGGTAACGCTTTCCTAGCATCGTGGCTATAATAATCCAGCACAAGAAGCAATCGCTAAAAAAATCGGTAATTCCCAATATCGACACCCCATTTACGTACTCATTACCCCGCAGTACAACAGTAGAATAAGATTCTAAGAGCAGAAGATGAATGATGATGATGATGAAGGTCGGGTGGTGAATATAATAATCGAACCCCTTACCTTTCTGCTGTATCAGTGGCGGCCCCCTGTCCGCGATATTCCGATGGGGCAGCCCTGCGCGCGCCAACGGCGTGATCCGCGGCTACGAGGCGCAGTGCTGGCTGCTCGGCACGGACGCCGCCTCGCCCGCTAAACCTTCAGCTTGCGCAGACGCCCACCTCTCGCCTTCGCACACGCAACTCATGCTCAGGGATTTGACGCCGGCTTCCAAGTACTTTTTTCAGGTAAGAAAAGAAAGGATAAAAATAACACACAACTGTAAGGCTACCATAAACAAATAATAAATGTTCAATTGGTTCCAGCATGATCAATTTAATCTTAGCCTGTATTTTTTTAGGTGCGAGCTTACACTGACGCGGGTGTCGGTCAATATTCCGAAATAGTGTCCACCTCATCCGATGAAGTAAACCCCATACCGAAAGTCATGGTTTCCTCACAGGAATCGATCAAAATTATCGATCTAGATTCAGGAGAAAGCGAAACGATACCTAAAAGCACTGGAATACCCGTTGACTTTGCTGTCTCCACTGAAGAAAACATCGTTTACTGGGTCAATAACTTGGAAGAAATATTTTCTTCGAGGATCAACGGCAGTGGACATTTTAAGGTAGCAAGATAAAACTGTTTCTGGTCTCAACATACTCACTTTTTCACGCGGTTCTAAAATCATTTAAATGGTCCCGCACTGAGACGTGACGGGTATATGGCGGGCAACTTTCTTAATATTGGCTATTATGTTATTGTTTAGCTTACGTCGATCAACGGTTCAGCGTGTAGCATGTGCGTGGATTGGGTGAGCCGGTCTGTGTACTGGACTCAACTGGAGATCACCTCCATAGAGTCGTACGTCACGTACCGCGCTGACCTCGGGATGCCCAATACCCGACCGCACATCACCCGGGTCTTTGCTAGAAGACAACCAATCTACAGTCTGCAAATAGCGCCATTACATCGGTGAGCACAACATTCATTGCCTTCTCTTAATTTAATATTTCACAATAAAAACAAAAACGTGTATTTATGTATATTATTTTAAAATTGTAGGTCATTGTTCTGGTACGAGGAAAGTGGCCATCCTGGTCTAGGCACAATAATGACGTCTTATGTTAATGGTTCGGATATCAGAACATTTTTTAAGAGTCCTGAGGCATCAGGCCGTGAGTGTAATTGCCCTGAAAACCCGCAGGTAGCCAGGACTTTCGTTATTGACATGACCAGAAGCAGTAATTTTGATTTATATTGGATCGATCCTTGGGTTCATCAAATAATCGCTTCAGATATGGACGCTTGTAAATGTCGAATAGTTGTTGACGCCACCGAGAAGAAAAAGTACGGATTTACACCCATGTCCATCACGGTCGACAGCAGATATGTTTACTGGTTCAATTCTACACAAAAGGAAATATTTTATACGACGAAACATCACAAGACTAGGATAGAAGAGAGGAAGACTGCATACGGGTACAAAATCATGGCTTTGGATCCTGGAAATCAACCTTATCCTCCGAGACAGTGTTTATTTCCTAAAATACTCCACTTAAGACCAAGAGTATTATCGAATTCAGCCAATAGCATGACCCTACGTATGCCTCCGGTGGAAAAGCCCAACAGATGTCACTATTTAGAATATGAAATGTCGACGACAGAGTACACGATATTCTACCGGGCTCAGCTGCGGAACGATACGTCGCTTTGTGATAAAGAATCTTGTCCGCACGTCACTACTACGAATACAGAAGTTGTGATCAATGAACTGAAACCTTTCACAAATTATACAGTGATGTTGGAAGCGACTAACTATTACGCAAAATTGCATGAAGTCAAACCAGTCGTTGGCTCACCGTTGATATTACAGACGGCTGCTGAGGGTAAGTTTGAATACTTACCGGCAACTTTGTACAGCGACTGGGTACAGTATCGATTTGCTGCCAAGACTGAGATTTACATACATAGGAAAAAAAGCAATCACAACATTGTCCCAGCGCCGATATATGCTTGCTAGAACAGCGTTTCTATATTTAGGGAACACACTACTAATAAATGATTGAACATTTTCAGCACCAACAGCTCCAAAAGACGTGACGGGGATAGTGTTAAGCCCTGTACTTGCTCATGTGGAATGGAAGCCGGACCCGTTTCTTTCGTACGAAGTGCACTGGAGAACTGATGATTCACCATCGCTGGCACACAAACTCAAGGGTATGAATCGAAAACCTGTCTACATTTTTATCTTGTCAATAAAATAAACCTCTATTGTTGGGAAACTGCTTGATGTATAGGTAACTAGCTTTTGCCTGCGGCATTCACTCGCGTTAATTTATAATTTGACAGTCAATTCGGGTTGTACTCTGCTTGCGACACATGGCTCCATCTGTTATCATAAGAACGTTATTGTTGTTTTCCTTGAGAACAGTACTTTTTTTTTGGCATGAAAAGTACCCTATGCCCGTTTCTGTACACCTGACATCGTATATGCAAAATTTCAGGATGATCGGTTCAGTGGTTTAGGCGTGAAAAGGTAACAAACAAACAAACTTACTTTCGCATTTATAATACCAGTTAGGATGAAAACTCACAAAGTTACAAGCTTATTGTGTTGCCTCGTTGTGCTCCCATAAACATGGTCATCTCTAGTTTCCGGACGACTAGGGCGGCGTGAGGTAGCGGGGTGAATTTTAAATAGTATTTGGACAAAATATAACATGCTATAAAAATTATAACAATCGGCTCTGTTACTGTTCTGAACAAACTACTTTCAGGTTTAGTATATATTAAAAGTTATGTCGTATAACTTGCATTCGTTCGCATTCGACAGAGCACAACACATTCGAGGTATCGGAGGGTCGAAGCGCGAACTTAACACGTTTATCTCCGAACACGGCATACACGGTGTGGGTGCGCGCGCGCTCGGCGCACAGCGCAGTGAGCGCGGACTCTGCGCCTCTGCGCCTGCGCACATACCCGCCACCCGCGCCGCTTGCGTGCCGCAACGCTACGCCCGACCACATACACATACTGTGGCCACCGCCAACCACCTACCAGTTGCATCAGTAAGTGTCAACTACATATAACAAGTCAAACTATTGAACGTAAGCTATTCCCAGATATGAAGGCAATTCCCATAGGCAGTTTTTGATATCAAGCCTCACTGTGTGTTGTAGAGATTTACATAATTCGGCAAAATTTCGGAGCATACAACTGCTTGGAAGATTTATCATTATGCATATTATCTACGAGACAGTATTCCTTAGGTTGATATCCAACTATGTATTAGATAACACAATGATCCTCTTCATTAGGTTCAAAGTGGAATACACGGAAGCAACACCGTCAAGTGAGACTTGGCGGTCGTGCACGCGAGACGAGCGCGACGAATGGGTCGCCAGCGGTCTGCGACCCCGCACGCGGTACCGCTTCCGGCTGCGTCTGCAGTACGTCACCAACGCACCGCCTTATTATTGGCCGCACGACGACCGATTTACATATGAAACTCTCGGTAAGTTGGTTCTTAGCCTCGGTTTTGTCGCTATAAATTTACAGCATAAAAGGCAAATAGGAAATCGAAAAATATCTCTGTAATGTATGTTTTTGTTCGTCAGGTGACGTTCCCGGTCCACCGGGCCCGCTGCGCGTGGAGGGGGTGGACGAGCGGGTGCTGCGCGTGTGGTGGACCGAGCCCGACCCGCGTGGCTCCAGCATCATAGACTACCGCGTGTGGGGGCGCCCGCAGCACAGGTGACGAAACTTTGCCATCTACTATGTACTATGAATTAGGGCCGGAGATGCTTCTGCTAACAGCAGATGCTAAATTGATTTTAAGCGAAAGCTCATGACGCTATTGTTACGAGTACGATAGTCTAAAGTTTTGATTCCTCTCGTCAGGATTGCGCACGTGAATGACAACATTACAAAGAATCTCAGTGAGCTGTTGCCAGCGAACCTGCCGTCGGACATCGATGACAAGATGAAGATGCGTATAGCACGAGAGGGACTGGAATTGCTTCACAATGGCACCGGTGAGTGACAGGACTCTTTAGGAAAATGAAGAATTAATCGCCTTCCAGGTCCTACGATAATCTTAATGAGGTAGTTGGCATGCGCTGAATTGGATGCATATGACTATAGAGCCGTGGGGTGCGGGGCACAGGGATGGTCTGCTCGCTCAACACAAACGCGCCCTGCGCGGCGACTACAACACTGCATCAACACCTACATACAATTATTGAGATGCATACACCTTTTAAATATGTATAAGTATTAAAAAAATAGCATTACTAACGGAAACCGTTATTCTCAGAGACATATTGGCTGCTGAGCGGTGGGTCAGTGGGCGCGGGATGGGTGGCGCGTGTCCAAGCACGTAACGAACACGGCTGGGGCGCGCTATCGCCGCCCGCAGATTTGGACGCAGCCGCGCTCGCGCCACACCGACCGCCTGCCGCCGCACTCGCGCTCGCACTACTGGCCTTACTGGCTTTACTACTAGCAGTCGCCGCTGCTGTGTTCTACGGTACGTACAGTAACATAGCAACGAACAGTCGGGGACGCGCTGTCGCCGCCCGCAGATCTGGACGCAGCTGCGCTCGCGCCGCACCGACCGCCTGCCGCCGCACTCGCGCTCGCACTACTGGCCTTACTGGCTTTACTACTAGCAGTCGCCGCTGCTACTTACATACTTCCCTGACTTCGATATCTTGACTTTAAGGGAGTGTTCCTAAAAGCAGGTTTACACCTACAATTCTTACGTGTTACTTAGGTGTAGCAAACTTATACAATATTAACTTCACTAGTCACTAGTATTGGATAGGAAGATTTAAAAAAAAAAATATTAGCGATCCATAAAATTAATCCTTTAAATATATTAGCAGCATACAACGCCCGGGCTCGGAAGAAGGCGGCTGTCGAGAGTCAAATGCCCTCGAATCTCACGCGAAGAGGTCCTGACGTGGAACTTGCAACGCTGAGGCAATTACCGACGAGACATTCTACCAACATACTGTACAATCAGGCAAGTATACCTTGAATTTATAACCCACCGCCGTACATTGAATTCCGCTCTTTGGAGGATTTACTCTCGCGGAGTTTCTGCCTCGAAATGGCTAATGCAATGGACTCTTGAATTAAGCGCCATAATATCCCTTACCACCTATAAGTCAAAGTCAAAATACTGTTTATTCCTCCAGGGTGTCCATTGCCCAACGGACGCAGAGCTGGCCAGTCTGCCTCATATTCGTCGTGAACAGATAACGCTCACAAAGTTCCTGGGTTCGGGAGCATTCGGAGAGGTGTTCGAAGGCGTCGCCAGGCAGATCAACGGTAGCACTGCTGACACAAAAGTCGCCGTCAAAGTGAGTAAACTTTATTTCAATGACAATACGTAACCTAAACATATTTCTAATGTCACAAAAAAATTATACGTACTTTATATCTACATAGATATTGCGCTATCATAACGATTAAGACATTCAATGACAGTCATAATAATATAACACAATTTCTTAGTAAGTTTAATAGCACTTAAAATTTTCTTTTCTACAGACACTACGCAAAAGTGCCACAGAGCAAGAGAAGACGGAATTCCTAAAAGAAGCGGCGCTGATGTCCAACTTCAAGCACGAACACATTCTGCGTCTGCTGGGAGTGTGCCTGGACAATGACCCTAACTACATCATCATGGAGCTCATGGAGGGCGGCGATTTGCTCAGCTACTTGAGAGCTAAGCGGGTTTCACTGGTATTTTTTATTTGACTTTAAACTCTAAATTGTATGTTATAACGCATGTATTCGAACGCAGTTACGATTGGGCATCAAATGCGTTACATCAAAAGTTATGATTAATGCAGCATCTTGGGAGATCATCGATCATCTTTCGGTGGTGTCTACCACGGCATGTGATATATTCTAGACAGTTAGTTATCAATGTATCGAATCGTGCCGGCTGCCCAGGGCGCTTTTGACGTAATTAAAAGTCCCTCTAGAAGATCTTTCCGTGCACCTTTTAAAACTAATTAGTATTATCATTTAACGAGTGGTTACTTCATTGGTCTAGCTCTCGCAAACGCTTCTCCTGAGCCTCATGCTCTGAGTCGAGGGTTTGATTCCCGGGTCGGGCAAACTGTTATAGAGTTTTAATGTATGTAAATGCTCAGATCAGTAGATAATAATACGCTCATACCCTATTACATGAGTTTCAACGGCACCGGTGAAATGTTAGTGCACAACAGTGCCTACACCTACGGGGAATACCGGCGTCATGCTATATATAACTTCACTTGTTCACAGTACACACCTGAATCCCTAACACTCCTCGACCTTCTGAACATGTGTGTGGACGTTACCAAAGGATGCCGCTACTTAGAAGAAATGCACTTCGTCCACCGGGACCTGGCCTGTCGCAACTGTTTAGTGGCCCACCGCGCTAACGGACGGGTGGTCAAGATCGGAGACTTCGGACTCGCCAGAGACATCTATAAGAATGATTATTATAGAAAGGAAGGAGAAGGTATAAATATATTTATAATTACAATGAAGTAGTTACGCTTTTGAAAGACACTTACTGTTATGATAGTTTAACTCTCTATGTAAAGTTAACAAGCTTAAAGAAATGAACTTATTCCAAGTCGTAAGATAAATATGCGCCTGCATATTATAGCACCAATTCTTACGGCGCTCCCTCACCGGAGCATTCGCCTGTAATATAACATTCCAAGATTCGTTCTTCGATTCGTTACGTTACAATACTTGCCACACTAACTGACAAGTCGAATCACTCACTACTGTAATGTTACAAATTGTATCATTGCTGGTTGCGCTACCAATCTCACCGGAGATTAGCCAACTACGCAGGAGACATTATAGAGCACAAGTGTGTGCGCAAACACAGATGCTCTATCTATTCCTTCATTCTCATAGTCCGATAGGACGGCAATCCGACACGACCGGTGAGAGATCAGGCGTAGGACCAACAGCTTTACGTGCTTTCCGAGGCACGGTGTCTATTCACATTCTCAAAGACCCAAACCTGTCTGTATTTGTTCAGTGCGGGAATCGAACCCGCGCCAGTAGCTCAGCAGTCGATCTCTCAACCACTGCGCCAACCGTGCCGAGCTGTTATATTACAGGTGAAAGCTCACGGTGAGGGAGCGCCTTTAAATATTTTCATTGTGCCGTTAGTCACATTATACAACTCCCTCGGAATGAAACAGTGTTGCCTACTCTTTGAATCAGAAATCACAGGCAATTATAATCGTCCTGCAGGCCTATAGTTCGAAGTTAAGCAACTCCATATTATTATGTGGCTTAGACTTATTGGCCTTCAATTCGATGAAAGTGACGTAATAGTATGCCATAAAATAAGTTGTTGTATAATCCAGGTTTGCTGCCAGTACGATGGATGGCGGTGGAGTGTCTGGTGGACGGAGTGTTTTCTTGTCAGTCCGACGTGTGGGCGTGGGGCGTGCTATGTTGGGAGGTAAGTGAACCACATATATGGATTAATAGGTATTGCGATTTCTATACAATCTGAGAATAATTTATATATTGAGTAGTAATGATAATTTGAGTGTGGGTGGGAATAGAATTTAGTATTGTGTTATGCAAAGATGATTCTGATTGATTCTGATTCTGATTATGCAAAGGATAATTTTTGTTTATTACCATAAATTTATTCAATAAGTGTGCATTTTTTAGATGTGTTGCAAATGGATTGTTGATTGCTGTATGTAGTTATTACCGTTCAGTGGCAAGCTACTGCCGGTACTTTTGTCTCGGTACTTTTATCGTAGTTGTATCGTTAAACTGCCTCAAAAAAGAAAATGCTACAGAAAACGCTGCAGAAAATTTTAAAAGCTTACTTACCAATAATACCTTCTGCATGTTGGTATTGGTTCGTCGTCTTCACGATTAAATAATGATGTATGTGATTTGCCACCTCAAATATCTTATAATATATGTTTATCTGAGTTATGTAGGGTAGGCAGTGTCTTTTTGTCAATGTGTTTGTGTTTATGAACCGCACGCAACTGACCTCATTGGTCTAGTGGTCGCATGAGCAAGCATAGGTTCAATTCCCAGGTTAGGCAAAGTGTTATTGGGATTTTCTGAAGTTTCCAGTGTTCATGTTGAAGTGTTCTATCGTAATGTTATACTATGTTACCTTGTGGTGCCAGGTGTTGTCGCTGGGCCAGCAGCCGTACCCGGCGCGCACCAACCGGCAGGTGCTGTCATACGTGCGCGCGGGCGGCACGCCCGACAGACCGCCCAACTGTCCTTCAGCATTGTAAGTGCTGCATGATACTTGGATTATATTGATAAATTATAAAATTAAGATTAAGACTGTTTTCAAAATTGCATCAATTATGCTTCCCAACATTTTTCGTGCTGATAACCTGGAAATTAGTTTAAAATTGCACACCATGCTTTTGTGTAGGTGTGATTTCGAAATTTTTATTTTGTAAGCCCATATAGACTTCTCATCTGCTTTAAGTAACTCTTAAGTCCAGGTTTCCCTTCACGCTAGTGTATAAAGGAGAATCGAGAACAAAACATCTAAACCTACCATAAAACATAATTTTGTGTTCGGCAGTTATGAGTTGCTGCAGAAGTGCTGGAGCTACGTGGCGGAGGCGCGGCCGTCGTTCCGCCAGTGTCTGGAGCTGCTGGTGGCGCTGCGCGACAAGACCTCGCCCAACATCACGCTCATCGCCACCGCCACGCCCGCGCCGCACTACCTCACGCTGCTCGGAGACGGTACTACCTTACAGTTATAACCAGCGCTTTAATAGCATGATATGCAATACTAAAGCTTCCACAAATCACATAATAGCAATCAATTGAACTGAAAATTAGTCGTCCCCAGTCAAATAACAGAAGTATGTTGCCTCGTGCACACCTCACAAATAGGATGAATTTAATTCTAGGCTGGAACAAGCCTATTAACACTTCATTTGTATACTACTTGGGTATTCAGTGGAATGCATAACATTTAAACAATTCCACAAAAATCCAAATTTGTTCGATCAGCATGTTAACTGAAATTCTAAATTTCTAAAAAGATTTTTTTCTTCATTTCATGTCACTAACTGATGTATTGTGCATGTGGGCTGCATGTTCAGATGCCGTCGACAACCGCACCTACCTATTGGACGAGAATGACAACGCCTGCTTAGGTTCGTTTACAATCAGCGAATGATATGCCTATTTTACTCTGCACATATAATAAATAAATAAAATAATTTAATGCAGATGAAGACTTCCCGGAGCATCACATGGAGCCGTCGCGGTTACTGCCCGAGCGTGCTCCCAAATACTTGGAACTCATGTACGATAGCGACTCTGCGCCCGGAACGATCTGTGACGGTTATGAGATACCGAGAGCGCCTATCACGTACATGCCTCCATTTTCAAGACACAGCATCGTCGGTGTCGCACCTAATAGACTGATCAAACCACCGCTGTACAGAACACATTCCTTGCGAACGCACACGCGCCCGCCAAACGCCACAATCATTCCTTTGCGGAATGGCATTGGGAAGCGAGCGTCGCTGTGTGAAGAAATTAGCGCTCGCGAGCCTAGAGCGTGCACGTCACGACAACCGCGAGTTGACTTAGACTTTGATAAACACCTCTTCAAGACTCCATTTTGAACTGTGATATTAGTAAAAATAATTATGCAATGTGTAAATGTTTCCACCGAATGAGAGCTACTGTCTTAGAATTTAAGTAAATATTTAATATTATTTATTTTCACTAGGATACAGTTGTAAATAGGGGTGAATAAATTCGTTGTACATATTAATATAAGCTGACATGCTGCGATAAAAGCAATTTACAAGACATCAATACGAGATAACATATTAATGCATTTATTACAAGCCTGTTAATTAAAAATATATTGCCTTATTATCATAATTAACGACTTTCCTTTTACGTATGTAACGTAATTCTTCCCTATACCTATACCCTTTAAATTTGCTCTAAGAAAAGCTGAAAGTCGCACAATTCGTGGCAAAATGAGACGCATGCTTTCGTGGTTAGACTTGAAACATCTAGCCACGGTACAGGCAGCTCGTTCTGACCTGCTCAAATTAGTTGTAGCCGCAATTTTATTATGAAATTAATCATATTCGTTAAAATGTTGATATTATATATCTAGGATTGTGACAGCTCACGTCCTAGTAAAATGTTTATAGCTAAAGGCACCTATTTATATGATCATTACGAATACTGTTAGGAGCAGTGTTAGATTAAAAAATATAAGAGTCATATTAAAAATCTATACTTTTTGTGAGCGACCAGATTATGATAAACCCATGTGGTCTCGAGATCCAGTATTCCTAGCGCCAAGATTGAGACATCAGCTTTCATGCTGAATAACTTTTGTTGTCGAACTCATATAAATTCTGCGCTATTGCATACAATTATTAATTTACACTTTTGTTAAAACATGACTTAACTACAGATCCGAGAGTGCCTTAAAGGTATACAAAAACAATCTTGTCAACTGTACACCTACAATATTTTGAATTTTGATCAGTGGTTAATATTATACTCGCTGTATTATGCCAAATACTATACTGACCGTAAGACGTGTACGCCTGCTTTCTTGATCTCTCCAAGGCGTTCGGTCTCGTTTCTTATGACGTGCTTTGGAGTAAATTGAGAAGTAGGGGTATACCGGAGGAACTACTCAGTGTATTGCAGTTTTGGTATCGTAATCAGACAAACCGTGTTAAATGGTCAAATGCGCTCTCGGAATCATATGGGTTGGAGAGCGGGGTGAGGCAGGGTGGTTTGTCATCTCCCCGGCTTTTCAATCTATATATAAATGAACTCATTGCCGAGCTTAGGAGCATGCGTGTCGGATGCAGGATAAATGGTGTTATTTGCAACATCAGTTATGCTGATGACATGGTGCAGCTGGGCCCGTCGCCGGGGGCGATCGTGGAGTTGCTTAATGTATGTGAGACCTACGCTGCTGCACATGGACTAGTTTATAATGCCAAAAATGTGAGTACATGGTCTTTGGGGTCGCTGGTAAATGCCGAGATAGTACAGTCGAACTTGCCATAAGCGGTACGCCTATACGTAGAGTTAATGAGTTTAAATATCTTGGGCATTTTCTTACCGACGACCTCGGTGACCATGTCGACATTGAAAGAAATTGAAAGGGGCTCTGTCGGTCAGGGGTAATATGTTGGCTCGAAGATTTGCGCAGTGTACAGATCAAGTTAAGATTACGCTTTTTAAAGCTTATTGTCAGATTGTTTACACCGGTAATCTTTGGGTCAACTACTCGAAAAGGTCGCTGGATGTTCTACGCGTCCAATACAATAATGTTTTTAGGATGCTGTTGCGATTGCCTCGTTTTTGCAGTGCCTCAGAAATGTTTGCGAAAACCCATACCGATGGATGTCATGCCATCATTCGCAAAACATCGGCCTCACTCCTGAGCAGAATAAGAGGCAGTCACAATAGCATCCTAGAAGGCAATTTGTGGGAAGACTTGTACCCTAGTTAACATTTGTCGTTGTTTCTAGTTGTTGGGTGGTCTTCTCATCAATTCGTCTTTAGTTTAAGTTACTAACAATAGTGTTTTAAACAAACCTGTTAAAACAATTTATGGATTTTAGTTGTCCTTAATAAAATGATTTTATTATTTACTAGCTGTGCCCGCGACTTCGTACGCGTGGACGTCGGAACTTAACAATGTATTTTTTAGTACGAAACGCCATAAAAAAAAATATATATATATAAAAGTTACGTGAAGTTAAGAAGACCAAATGCACTTAACCCTATTTTTTTCTAAAATAAAATAATTTTTCTAAAATAAAAGTAGCCTAAGTAACTCCTTATTACATCAGCTACCTGCCAATAAAAGTTCCGTCAAAATCGGTCCAGCCATTTCAGAGATTAGCCTATACAAACAGACAGACAGACAGACAAAAATTGTAAAAAATGTTATTTTGGTGTATGTACCGTATATATATACATATGTATGGAGTAAAAAACGGTTATTTCAATATTACAAACAGACACTCCAATTTTATTTATATGTATAGATTATTATAATTTCGTCTTGAGTGTATTTTGTTCTTATTATCTAGTGTTTTGCTGCAAAAGTAAAATATAAGTCTATGTCCTACTCTAGGATTCTGGCTACCTCTTTATAAAATTTCATAGTGATCTGTTCAGTGTTTTAGTTGTGATGAGGTAACAAACAAACAAACAGTTGCTTGCGCATATAATTATAATAGTGTAGAATATATAAGAAATCTGACTTTACAAAATAAAAAAAACATTTTTTAAGATTTGATAAACGATTAATTTATTAACTAATTATCTACTCTACATTTAACATTTTAGTGAAGTGCATCTTTTCATACACTATGCCTATTTACCTAATATGCCTACGAAACTGTGCATATTAGTCGGCTAGTTCAGATAAAGTGAAGTGAAATGTACTTATTGTACCAATAAAATATTCTTCGTATTCTGTAAATACACGCATCGGATATATATATATATATATATATATATTGTTTAGATTAAAATGTACATACTTATAACCCACTTATTCATAATCATGTTATAAGGGTGTCTTCATATTTATCATACAGGTATATCAGGACCACAAGGTGAAAATGACTTTTTCAGAATCATGTCGGTCGGTCGAATGCAAGCCGTAGGAACGAGGTTGACAAAGGCATGTCTCCCTTATTGATAGTTCTTGTCGAGAAGTATGCGGACACCCAAAGTTTCATATGACGCTTCACAACTGTGGTGCCTTGTCGTTTTATTTAAGTTGAATGCAAATTTAGAATGATTAGATTATAATTAATTTGACTTAAGCCAAAGAGGGCTATACAATTCGCTGGCCCAATCTGTACCCATCAATAGAAGACAATGTGCCTGTAAGACTGTTGACAATTTTTTAAAAATAGATATTTATTTTATATCAAATTTTAATAAATAAGGGGTATAGACGTAAAATTATTAAGACTTCTTATTGCTCATTAGCTTTGTAGTCGTGTCATATTCTTTAGACATGATTTTCAAACTACACTGCTTATTATGAAAAACAAATCGAGTTGGGTACATTATATTAAGTCGTGGTACCAAGTCAGAATCCCTGAGAAAAATAAGTGTCTTATACGGATACAGCCGCGAACAAAAGTAATAATAAAAATAAAACGTACAATAATTAACTAAATAAAAACTAAAGTGCGTTAAGATCAAACAGACCAACTTACAAAGCTAAATTTAAAACATTCCTGCTTGGAATGTAAAGAACATTGTCGTTTCAACCTGATGAACAGTATTAAAGATAATGCGGCTTAACAAGGAAAGAACGTATGGAATAGTCTACGATCTTTTTCAATGTTCATTTGGTCAACGCACCTCCCTACGGTAATTTAGTATTCCTATCTATTCGCCGTCCTCGGCTATTTCTTGTTTGACCCGTTTCTCGTGCTTCAGCTGTTGTGTGGTGGTGACGTTGCCGCCGATGGCAGGCGGCTCCTGGTTGTCGTCGTCCTGTGCGTCGTCCTTACTGTTTTCATGAAGCAATACGTACTCGCGCTGAGAGAAGCCGAACTTAACCACGTCACGCTCGAGTAGCTCGACGTAACGACGCGGCTCGACTTTCTTGTTGTTGACGAATGTACCGTTCGCTGATTCTATATGTGAATTATTAACTTATATTAGTAGAAACAGGCAAAATCAGCGAATCTAGTACTTTTACTCTACAAAGTTTGACTTAGATAAAATTTTGAACACCACTGTTTTTAATCAAATTGGAGCACATAGCGTTGAAGCCACGCCAAGCCAAGAAAACGTACCTAGATCTATGATGTATGGCCTGACCCGCCGGCCCTGCGTGCCGTCCGGCCTCGTGAAGGGCGTGGCACGATACTGCAAGGCCGCATGCTGCTTGCTTATCGACGGGTGGTCCAGGGAGATGTCCACCACTTTCTTGTCGCGACCAATCAGAAAAGCTGACTGCCGGTGAATGTACAGGATCGGTAACGCCTTGACGCCTTTGAAGGGGTAAAATCTGAAATGTTACGGAATCGTTTTTATTATTAGAGTCTCCAACAAGAAAAATATACCGCATCTACAATGTTTTCAACTTCTCAGTTACGGGACACAGCATCTTTATATCGATACATCATCATTATATGACGCCATGAGAACCGTAGTGGCCTAACTATATATTTTACAATATTGAGTTTATGATTTCTTACAATTAAAATTGATCATTAAGGTATCTACCAAAATGGTTTCTCCAGGGTGATCTAAAAGTGATTCAATAAATATTCAGTAGATAGTTAAAATAAAAAATCAATAATTAAAATAAAATAATAAAATCATTTGGGTAGAAACCAAAATGATCAATTTTAACTGTAAGAAATCATAAACTCAATATTGTAAAAAATTTAGTTAGGCCACTATGGTTCTCATGGCCTCATATATTTTAATATGGAACAACAATGATTTATACTAAGACATGCAGACAATAGTAGATTTATTATGTCCCTACTACCATTAAATAATATTCATCTTTTGTATCGTAATATTTTTCTATTCTGTCCTCTAAGCAAAGTGTAAAAAGTTTTGAAATGTAAGTATAGTGTCAATGGTCTACATAATATAAATACATTTAATTTACCTCCATCTTCTTTTAGGCTGCTTAGCGTCATCAGGTTCCGTATATTTGATCACGACTCCGTTGACCGTGTTGGCGTCAGCCGTCAGTTTGCCAGACAAGCCGAAATTGGGCTTTTCTTTATCAGCTGGTGTCTTGCCATCTTCTTTCTTGACATCTTCTTTTCCCCAGTTGTACTCTTTGTTCTCATCTGCATCTCCAAACCTGTGCACGTCAAAATAATCTTACAACAAACAGTCAACATTTTCGTAAATAAACTACAATAGCGAATGTGGCGTACGAATGACACGATGCTTACAAAGATATAAAAACAATATCCAACAAATAGTAATTCCTCAGAATTTGTTTATGGACTGACCTGGTCTTGCGGTCTCGCCCCCTGGGTTCAGTTTTGACCGGCGGTCTGGCGCGCTCCGCGTTGCGCTCGTCGCCCCTCCCGGGCCGCTCTCTCCTCTCGTCACCGCGACCATCCTTGTACCGCTCGTCCCGCCCATCTGGTCGTTCAGGACGACGACTCCGCTCTTTGTAGCGCTCTTCCGGACTTCTTGATCTTGATCGTTCTCTAACAAAGTATCACACGAAGATTATTTTTTGATTGGTTTGTTATTCCGTTTTTTTTTTTTTTTGATGTTTGGATCGAATTATTGGATGCATAGATCATAATTAGAAATCCTCCGACGCGGCTAGGTAAATTTAGTTAAATAGGGTAATATAATACGAATATGGTACCTATGTAACAAAATACGTTTTCCTTATCGGCCGCAGTAGAAATAAATTGAAGACTCGTGTTCGAGTTTTAGATAGCAGAACTTGTAATCGTAGTTAAGGTATTTTCGTAAAAAGCCCGGTTACTTGAAGCCTATTGAAATATCTGATCAATAGTATAGTCACAAACGTGGTTGGTTGTCTGATGAATTATCGATTTTGATCGAACACATAAGTTAACCATAAGATTTATCAACGTATTTACTGATCAGAATACGCTTCTAGGAACCAGTAGTAAGTATGAGAAAAAACAAACAATATATTAGGCTACATAACATATTAAAAGTAGAAGATTAATTAATTCTGACCCAATTTTCTTAGTCCGTAAAAAAATATATCTGAGATTGGGAAAAGCATTAAGGCAAAATAGCTATTATAACATTGAATCACCTGTGGTGTGACGCGGCCGGCTTGTCGGGCCTACCAGCTGCGCTCGTAGGCTTCTCACGACGGACGTCGCGTGCTCTGTAACCGATACAACATTTGAATTGATTGATTGCACCCACGTCACCAACACTGACGACTTACAATGACCATGAATCGCAAACTGAGTGCACCAACACAATTAATTAATTTCAAGCTTAAACAACAAAAAGAAAAAACAATCCAAGTAATAAATATATTGCATTATGATATAACTGAAGTATTTACCTAAAGAGCCCTACCAAAGATCCTCTTATTTTGGTCGATAATACAATTTATAATAATGTAGAGATCAGATAAATAATGACAGCAAAGTTTAAATTATATACACTATAGATCGACCTATAAATAAAAGAATATAAGCTAGAGAATTTATCGTCAGTTAATAAATTTTCAGCGTAACAATATATTCATTAAGTTATCTTCAACACGAGGAACCAAGTATTTTGACTCTCCTTTAAATCATACACTTACCATTACTTTTGAAATACAATGTTGATTTCACGAGCATACCTACTAAGTTCAACCATTCGTGAACCTCTCATATTTTGACTAATGATAACGTAGATGCGTTGAAGTCAAAGGGTAGCTTTCATCTACGCTAAGGGGCAGTGTCCACTGTTATTCTTTGTCTCATCAAAGTGCAATGAGTTGCGCGAGACAAACGCCAAGTTCTTATATTATTTCAATCTTTTTATTTTCCTATTTTATATGTCGCATAAAACAATATTTCATCACTTTCAACTGTATGTGTCAAATAAAATCATTAAGTTATTGTTTTCGCCCATTTTTACATATTAATTCCATTGTAATTATATGCTTATCGTTGCTTCCTTTATCATCATCTTTATCTTGTACCTGGTATCTTTGTTTTCATATGTGTCAAATTCTTCCATATTAATTTGAACAAAATTGCATGTAAATCTTCATATAATCTTCTTCAAGTCTTTTTTTTCTTAAAAACTGTTGTGCATAATATACTTTAAGTATAATGTTAACGTTGATAACGAACCAATCCATCGAATCCAAGGTCACACGAAAGGAAAATAGGTATCAGAATAACAATACAAGTGATCAAAGAAATGTCAAACGACAATAAATTTCAAGTAATCTTGATTCAACCTTTTCGTTCTATAGTTACAGCAACTTTGTTTAGGTGTAAGTGTTCCAATTTAAAACATTTTGGAACCTAATAATACAATAGTTAATAAGAGTAAACAGTATGCTGAATAAATAAAAACAAAATAAATAAACTCCAAATCTACTCCAAAGTGTAATTTTGTATGTCTCATCTTCAAATCTGTTTCTCAAAATTAGTCATTTTGGTAAATATCCTTCCAAGATCTTCGATTTCCTTTCTAAACTAAAGTATGTTCCTAATATAATTCCTGGTACTGACACTATTATGTCTCTCCTCCATCATATTTTTTTATAACTCATCATTGTATCTCCTCCATCATACTTTATGATAACACATCATAATGTATCCTGCATCATAACTTCTCCTTCATAATTTGTTATAACTCATCATCTCTCCTCGATAATAATTTGTTATAACTCATAATCGTCTCTCTTCCATCATAATTTGTTATAACTTCATTATTCCTCCTTCATCATAGTTTCTTATAACTCATCACTGTCTTTCCTCCGTCTTTACATGACACTACTTTTCAATATGGTTTCCATCCTTTCAGTTTCTACATTATTCTCATAATGAACATTCCTCATGTGAAGACTCATCTACCATACATATCCATCAAATTTCGTTCAGCTGTCTTCTCTTAAAATATGAATACATAGCTTTTAGCTACTACATATGTTTCTATTCTAATTATATTTGATATGTAGTATATCTGAATAAATATAAGTAGAGTTTTCGCCTTGAAATCTATGTAAGCACTTGCATAATCCAGAAGTATAATGATTATCTCTTGCTAATAAGCATTTCAAAAATCTATAACTGTCGATCGTTTCACAAATGCCTAGAGCAAGTATCATTTAAGGTGCAAATATTAAAATATCTTTGCAACACCGACATGCTCTGATCATTATAGTTTTCTGTAGAGTGGTCACTGTAAAAATAAATATAGTTATTTAACGTCGAAGACACACTGTTACCGACCGATCGTGGCCAGCGCACGCATGCAATAACACACTGTATTGTAAGTGTAACAAATGTTTATATGGATGAAAGAATCCTTCCTTTGAGACATTAACTACCAGTTATATCTAAGCTCTTATTAATGTAAACTACTTATACCTATGGATGTTTGATGACAAGTATTTACATACCTTTCAGAAGAGAAGGCGTCTTCATGGTACCTCTCCTTCCTGTCAGGATACTCCCTGTCGCGGAAGCGGTCGTTTTCAGGTGGACCACGTCTATTGAAAAAATTTACATAATAAGTTGCCATTCATGTTGAAAAACTAAATATGTACTAAGTTAAAGTTTGTTATCTTCAATAAAAGATCTCTTAGCGCATTTTCAAGTTTTATATTTCCAGTGCAAAGAAAGGCACCAAGAGAACAATGAATATATATATTGGTTGATAATTAATATTTTTGTGAGAAATTCACGATATTGGACATACACAAACTGCTCAACTTCTATTGTTGTGGACTGAAGCAATTAGGGTTGATTAGAAATCGTTATTATATGTATATTTAATAATGAGTAGATTAGCTATTTGGTAATTTTTTAAATTAGCATTTATAAAATAATAGAAATAAATAAAATTATTTTATATGATATATTAAAACTGTTGAGAACAGATAGAGAACATAGCATGTTGTAATCCATAGTTTCTGGAAAAATGTATACTTAGACACTATATTATATTATTTGTATATGTATAATTTACCTTTCACGGTAGTCCCGCCTATCTTCAAACTCCCGCCTCTTAGGTCCTCCACGATCGTCATACTGATTGTAGCGGTTGAAAGCTGGAATATATCAACCATGTCAACAAACAATATGATATTTACAACATAAGTCTGTAAAGTATAAATAAAAGATGAAAACTTTTGTTAACTTACGTCTTGATTCTTCTCTTGGATATCTTTCTTCTTGCTCCCTTGGTCTCCTTTGGAATTCTTCTGGTGGAGACCTATGATCTTCATATCTCTGATTCCTAAATAAATTAAATAAGTTACTTAAAGAAATAATAATTTACAAACAGTCAGCACATTTTAGTATCCTACAAGCAAACATCTATGAGTGTACTTGTATTGTACCTTTTATACTCATAATCCCTCTGCCTCCTATTATATTCTTCATTGGGGTCATTATATTGGGAGTTATGGCCAAATTTCTCTTTATTTCTATCAAATTTTTCTTGGCGATATTGTGAATATCTGCAATAATTCAATGATGTAGTGTAATTAAATATTACACAATATCATAATCTTGTACTTTCACATTCATTACCTGTCATTATGTTCTCTGTCATATTGTTGATACTGTTCCTGATACTGATTTCTTCGTTCTTTACTGGAGCCTCGATAGAACCGCTGAACTTCTCGTTCCCTTTCATACTCTTCAGGTGACACTGATCTTTGGTATTCCTTCCTGAAAGTATATACCATTCAGTAACCATTGACTTAGGGATGTAACAAATATTGGCAATGACAAATTTTCTGCCCATTCAGCAAATTTTTCAAGATATACCTACATTTTTCAAACCAATCAATATGAAATAATTAAGACCTCCCAAAAAAAGTCTCTCAAGGTTAATGGCAAGGCAAGGTTTTGCCAGTTTCGTGGGCAGATATTTGGCCCTCCGGCCAAGAATGTGCTGATAACCAGAATATAGACAAATCATTACATCTCTAATTAAAATATTGTATCCTATTTAATTTAACTTGTGAGGTATAACACGCATCTTACTGATTATAATAAGTCCGTATAGGTGCATTTGCTTCTTCAGAAGATCCACGACGTTCTTTTACAACACTGTGGAGGCGGCGCTGAATTTGCTCTTCACCTGTGGAAAATATGGGTGACATTAACAATTCATCAAGCAACACAGAATAAACACAATAGAAAATCTATTATTGATACAGTACCACTGTCCAATTGTAGGTTCATGCATTGAATTATTGCAGGCATATACAGTTATAGACCACAAAACCAGAGACTTTTGTGGACTTAAATCATAAATCAAGACACCAGGACCACTGATCGCTAAGGCGACCCTCTGACCATCTTCACTATTATTACACTATAGATAATTTTAATAGAAACTAATGAATAGTAAATCAGCTAACCTCTCACACTAACTGACGAACTACGTGGTCGCTTGTGCTTATGTTTATGCTTGCGCTTTTTCTTTGAAGATATTTCGCCCTCACTAGCTGAAGACACATCCTCAGCACCAGAAGCACTCTCCACCACAGAATCTGAACGTCTCTTCTTTTTGCTGTGCTTCTTCTTCTTCTTCTTGTGCTTCCGTTTCTTTGAGCGCTTTTGATCGTCTGAATCACTCTCGGAATCTGAAGAATCAGCACGTTTTCTTTTCTTTTTGTTGTATCGATGTTCGGATAGTGAAGAGTCGTCACTATCGCTCCCGGATGAACTACTGTTCCCACTCGCATCAGATTCATCAGAGTCTTCCGACGATGTATGGTGACGCTTCTTCGATTTCATAGTAAATCAGATAACGATATGTTTCAACAAAAAGAAAATTCACAGAACTAATAGCACGTCCCACAAGCAAGACAGTGTACAACGTAGGCCAAAAACAAAAAGCAAACAGCACTTCACAGCTTCACAGACAATCACAGAATTAATCAATGAATGAACAGACAGAACATTCCATTCCATTCCTATTCTCTTCCTTCCACGGATGAGGATAGAAGATGGAATGTATTGTCTATGCTAAGGCTTGCGACCTCCTTGCATAGAGGTAATAGAGACGGCATTAAGTTTTATAGTAATAGAAATAATATGATTTTTTTGACGTTGATATCACAAATATATGTCTCTTTTTAACTTACGCTTTAACAAGTTAACAAAGATAACGCTAGTTTTATGCCTACGTTTATGGCAGTCCCACATAGCACTATAGTACACGCGTGCCAATTGGCCATTTTAGGACACGATTTCCGGAATTAATTTAATTAATTTTGTTCTATTTTCGTAAATCATTATTTTATCATATTTGTCAATAACGATGATGTTTAAAACAACATAATATGAGCCTACCATATCGATATAAGTTTTATTGATAGATATTCATCAGCATCATGACCCGCAGACCGACTGCGCCCACTGCTGGGTATAGGCCTCTCTTTGAAAGTGCCAGTTTCTACGCTGCTGCGCCAATCACGCCGCGGAACGACCGACATTGTTCTCCCAGTTCTTGGCCGCCATTCGGTCACAGCTTCACGCCACTATGGAAAGCCGCCATTTTAGGGCACCGCTAAGAAATAGGTGTGCACGTTATAAGTATTTGAAGTCCTCTGGTTCCTTAGTCATTGGTTCAGACAAATCACTGAAACGCCAGAAATGTCACTTTTTGACATTACAGTTACAAGTGTCAAGTGACGAAAGTTTACAATTTGCAATTTGTTGACTATTTCAATTCTATTTATTACTTTTACTTGATAGTTTAAACGTAAAATAACAGAAAGCTAATTCATTCGTTAATCTCACTACATAATTTATTTATTGTGGTTAAGTTAATTTCTTAATATGTATAATATACATTTATAACAGAACATAATATAACCCGATAAGGCGTCGTTGGCATACTTTATAAGTGATTTAAAGCGAAAAAGGTATATTTGTCACAATATAACGTATCTTTTAAGATATGGCTACACGGAAGAGGAGCGGATCAGGGTCTAAGAGACACCTAAAAGAGAAAGTGGTACAGATTTACGAATCTTTCTTTAGAGGCGAAGATTTAACGACCGATAATGCTACATTCTGGGATGAATTCTTTCTCCTGAAACCTAAAATTCCTCAGTTAGAAGCCGAAATTCACAAACTATCTGTGGAACAACTTATGAACATGAAAGACAGTATGAATTTACTTGTGTCCCAATGTATTGAAATGTTAGGACAAGAACATCATATAAGGTAAATATAAAATCGATACATCTATACATATAAATAAAATTGGAGTGTCTGTTTTTAATATTGAAATAACTGTTTTTTACTACATGCATATGAATATATATACGGTACATACACCAAAATAACATTTTTTACAATTTTTGTCTGTCTGTCTGTTTGAATAGGCTAATCTCTGAAATGGCTGGACTGATTTTGACGGGACTTTAATTGGCCCGTAGCTGATCTAATAAGGAGTAACTTAACTTATTAAGTGCATTTAGTCTCACTAAAAAATACATAGTTAAATTCTGACATCCACGCGAACGAAGTCGCGGGCACAGCTAGTAATTAATAAAATTAATAAGAAAGCTGTAATTAACAACACATTTATATTATTTATGAAGGGTTTCTATAGGTATTAAACAAGGTTATTGTATATACTAGTAAATTTATACCTATGTTCTTCTTTGAGTAACTTCGTATTAAAATGCTACAAATAAATACAGGTTCAACCCTTCATAGTGTTAATTTGCATACATATATTAACATATAATATATGTATAAGTTTATTATTCAATTTAGCAACACAAAGGTAACTTGTTGCAGATTGGTGTATGCCCTTCAAACTCTTAGTGCACTTCTAATAACAATGAACCAAAGAGCTGGACAGGACTCTAACATTAACATCAAAACTGTTTTAATTGGTTCAGAAAATGCAGATAGCAAAATGCAAAAGTTATTTGAATACTGTAGCACCATTTTATCAGGTATGAAGTAATTTTTATATAAACCAAGATTACTAATTGTAAAGATAAGTAGAGATACCAAAAACATAGTCCATTAGTAAGGATGATTCAGGCTGGATTTACTTTGTTTACAATATTAACAAAACTCCAGTAAAGAATCGTAAAACAGAGTATAAGCACTTCAATGTCTGTTTTGCAAAATGTTGTAAACAATTTTAAATATTTCCAGGAGATGTTCCAGACAGTTTGAAGTCAATGGTTTTAAAGCTACTTTTAGTTATAGCAACCGGCATAGACAACATAGATGATAATCCTCTGGTTGAGTACTTCATGCAGAATTCATTATTTGAGCCACTAATCCAACTCCTATGCACATCAACCGAGAGACAACATCATGGTAATACATATTCTAATGAGTAGACTGCAAACTAAATGATATATCATTATGCTTATATTATTATGCACATCAATAGCACAATAAATACAGATTTCTACAATATAGAGCAACAGAAATTCAAATTAATCATTATCTGGTTGTGACTGGCCAAAACAACCAAATACTCACTGACATACTCTGATATACACTTAGTCTATTGAACCAATTGGATCAATCATACATTCAATATTTTTGAAGTAGTTATTAACACATATATATTATATTCCCTACACCCAGCATTGGGTAAAGGATGGCTGAAGAAGAAGAAGATTATATGGAGTCATTTTTTTAACAGTGAACAATGGTAAACTTGCTATTGGTTACTGTTGCTGCTACTATGGCAGCAAAAGTAACCAATAGGATAATTTGTTCTTAAAAATCTATCTGGAGATTTCAGATGTATAAAATCTGCAATTAAATATATTGTGAAAAAACCCACTCTATAAAGAGTGAGTTTATTTATAATACATTTAACTGTAATTGTATAAACAATGAACGAAAAATGTTCTAAACTTAAATATGTTTTGGGAAGTATTAAAAAAAACTTTTCAATTAACTAATTTCTTCTGTTTTAGGGTATGATGTGGTGATGCTGTTGATGTTTTTAGTTAATTACAAAAAACAGGAATCAGCAAATCCATATGTTGTGAAATTATCAATATTAGACGATGAATTAGCTTTGAATGGGTCAGTACTGTTTATTATTTTTTGTTTCCTATGTGCCATATGAGATAAAAAACAGTTTTCATGATTTTTGTTTCTAATTTCTGGCTATTGTTATGTGCCGCAAAATAAAAAGAATGGTCCCACTCAAGTTTGAGTTCTATTGTTCCCCTGAATGTCGACATACATATAAATAAGTGGCATAAACTGTCTATCTTATTGACAGTCAATGAGCCCAGGAGATGTTGAGGGTAATACTGTAAAAATGTTTTAAAATACCTGAAAGTACCAATACCCACATAACTGTTACATGAGGTTAATTGATTAAATCTCTTTGAATAGATATGGTCAAGTAATAACGGCAGCTCTGAACGACTACGTAATGTCAACGTTTGGCGGCATGCAGGGGGGCGGCGGCGGCGGGGGATGGCTGTCCTCACTCACCAGCATGGTGGGCGGGATATTCCTTACTAGCGATGAGACACAACCAGTTGTTAGAGGACAAAGGAACAGGTAACTGTAATGCTCAATCTAAACAGAGTGCATTGAATAATTGTTTTATCATTTTTATTACAGACTTTATTGCTCTCGTGATGTTGGTATAATCCCTGCGTGTTACCATATTCATGCGTTTAAGAGTTTGCTAGTAACACTCGACCTCTTTTAAACATTACGTACTTGAGAAGTTAATTACCATATTAAGCAATTAATTAATGGAATTATGTATGACGTTAATAAGTAATTAGCAAATTATTTAAACACCTGTTTCAAGTATCAGTTGAAGATTATTCGAGAAAGTAGACTGTATAATATGCTTTTGTTTGGCTTCATACAAGACGATGTACATAGTACATACATAAAAAATCGATTGCCGTCATACATATAAGTTAGAACCATATTGTCACCGCTACATGGATGTTGCAATCTTAATCAGATTAGTTAAATGCTTATCTCTTATGCGATTATATTTTGAAAATACTTGTACAATCAATCATTTCTTAGTAACATCTTCTAACAATACCTTTGTTTAACCTGTCATCTTTAAAACCAGGTCATTGAAATTACGTCTGCAAAAAAATGCACTCCTAAACATATCGGTATCGACGAGTACTATATCAAACGATATTGTTATAATCACTACAGCAGTACGTGTGCTTGGTACTGCCGATTCTCTTGATGGCGACTCTTTAAATCAACACCTACGTGTTAGGAGCGGGCGATGGGGAGTTATTCATTTCCGAGATCAACACAGCTGTCGTTCTAACAACTTATTAGAATATTTTTTTCACTTTAATTTATATCACTGTCTTTATACTCATAGCGGCGGCGAAGAAGGCATGTTACTGGCTTTATATGAGGCAGCTCACTTAAACCGTAACTTTATGACGACACTGGCGCATTCTTCATCGGCCGCCGCTTCCTCAGCACCGCCCTCACCGCCAGCTACGCTGCCTCCACATCAGGTTAACGATTAAGATATTTCAACTTGTTATAGCACAAAGATATGATCATAATTATGTATTTCTCGTAGCCTGCATGCAAAGGGTTTAGTTATCCGCGATTTGCCGATGCCATTAATTCTCGTGTAATAAAAGGCGTGCATACTCTAATCTACTAGACACAATTTCAAACAACGAGCTGAGAATTTCCATACAGAAAAACCAAACAACGCTTTACCCGATCCGAGAATCGAATCTAAAACTTCACACTCAGCAGTAGTGCTTGCAGCCACTATACGAATGATACAGTTTGATTACAGTCCAATCTTATAATTTATTTTCAAATGTTTTATATTTGACTGTTGCTGGGTGTGGCAAATGAAGGAATAATACATTGTTACAGACTCCACCTAATTTAACGCAAATACAAGCCCTCGACAATGAACAACCAACGAATTTACTGGTCACATTCTTCCAGTATTGGTAAGTTTACACAGATATAACTTAAGCATGCTTCAAGGAATTCTTGTGCTGAAAGGAAATACAGAAAATAATATAAATTTTGACCATTTTCCAGTTCCATTGTGATGGCAGACACTCGAAGCGAGTCAAGCATAAATAAATGCAGCCTCTGTTTCATAATACTGACCTGTATAGTAGAAGAACAGTTTGCTAATTCCATTATGCACGACCAAAATCTTACTTTTAAGGTAACTAATGTACCAAATTTTTTGACAATAATGGTAATAATAAACAGAAAATAAAATCTATTTGTATTTTTTAGGTACAGTTGTATAGACTCCCTATGCGTCACAGGAAAATTATTCTTGAAGAACCTCCGTCACAACCCCTTGCATCGACATTGATAGGTAACATTTCTAGATACAAAAACATGGATGCTCTACCATATTCTTGTAACGTTTAAACCTTGATACCTTTTTTTTTTTTTTGTAAAAATGTTTCAGATCTTCTCGTCGAGTTCATCATGTGCCATCTATTGAAAAAGTTCCCTGGTGAATTATATCAGTTGTGCGTGGGAGTATTGTTGCGACTGCTCAGCTACCAAAAGCGATGTCGCGTGAGACTTTCGCGAGACTGGCGACCTCTTTGGGCCGCACTCATTGCTCTGTTGAAGTTCTTAGTTACTAACGAGAGCACTCTGTTAAGGAGGCATAACATATTTATCATGGCGCAACAGGTGTGTTAACGTTATCATTTTAAATTGAATGCAGCTTAGCTTATAATGTGAGATAATGTTAAATGGTTATTATTTTAGGTCGTGAACATTTTTAATCTGTTCATTACATTCGGCGACACTTTTTTGCCAACTCCTGCGTCTTATGATCAATTATATTACGAATTGATCCGGATGCATCAAGTTTTCGATAATTTATTTTATATGGGTAAGTTGGGCAATATCTTACGTGAAGTTAGTATATATTACATAATATGACCTACTTACATGAGTGTTTATTTTGCAGCTTTACGCTATTCAACCAGTGATGGTGAATTTAAAGCAGAAGCATTGCGATTAGCAAATTGTCTGGTGAATGTACGTGCTATCATACAACACTTTTCGCCAAAAATAGAGGCCTGGCTAGCATCTCAAAACCTTTCCACACCTACTGAAGACCAGGTCAGTATATAAATATTATCTATAAAATAATGATTGAATGATAGTTGCAAGTTACGTATAAAACGAAATCTGATAAACCGACGCCGCCGCTGATGACGTAATTATTTCTTACACGATGTTAAATTAATTTCAGATTCTAGAAGTAGTCCGAAAGAACTACGACAGCCTAATTCTAAAGCTACAAGAAGGCTTGGAGTCCTACGAGCGATATTCAGAGAGGGACCACCGCCCCCTCTTGTCGCGCCTTGTGTTAGCCGCGCGACAACGAAGCGACAACTCAGCGCTACACCACCACACAGCAGCTGCGCTTGAGCATTATACAAGCATTTCTTGAAATTAAATACTTGTACAAAGCTTTATACGCTACGAAAATCAGCTGTGTCTAAGTAACGCCCAAACAAAAACAACATAACCAATTTTAAAATAAAATGGCCAATTACCGACCCGACGTTTACGTAATAGGCGATCTCTATGGAATTTGTATATAATAAGGGCGAGGGGCAGCGCACAGTATAAGCCAATAATTTTGATTTTTAACCATGATGTGATAAGTCTTAGGTTCAGTTTATAATTTAATTATAAATGTGACTATTCTTTTACTTTTGTAAAACAACATTAGATGCTTTTATCTTATGTATTAAACATGTCTATAATATGATATCTTTTCAGCTGATATAGGACATATTATTGTCATATTAATCAACATGATTATAAACTATTTTATATATCGCAATATTAATGTTAACGTATAATTGTAAAGTGAATCATCAAATCAAGTGTGGATCATCCATTTAATAATATTGTACCGATATGAAGAAGTTATTAAATCCCAGTGTTAACAAGATAAGTGAATGGATTTAAAACGTATTAGTTGATAGTTATATAGACAATACATAATATTTGTTTTACTTCCACCAAAATATTATATAAAGTTATTTACCTTATTCTTAGATTTTATTTAAGACTTTATTATTCCAATGTTTGGTCGTTATCTTAATTTCTAGCGTTACTTTGAGTTTACAATTATTCTTTTAGAACTAGCCTTGTACTATTCAATTTAAATTTTCCACATGTTGTTTAAAAGTATGTTACTATTAACTGTGTTCATGTTTTCGATGTTTAGTCTAATTTCTATTATTGGCCATGTATTTTTAGAAGTTATTATACATATTACTTATTTTAAAGCAATTACTTATATCTTTAACTATATTCAATATCATGAAAAAAAAATTGGGAAAAATAATGTGTGTTATAGTGAAAAATAATAATTTTGATATGTGTATAGAAGAGCCTTTAAGAATGGTGTATATTGTAGAAGTTAATTTTAATAAATTATTTTTGTGAACCAGTACAATTGCTTTTGTTTATTACCATAAATAATAAAACACTGATGAAGATATTGTATAATATATATTATTATAATAATAAGACATAAACTTGCAATAACAATAAATTAAATATACATTAATAATAACGTAGATAGACTAGATAATTGATTTGAATAGACTAGAATGTTTTTTTTATAGGGAATGTCTTTAGTACATCGATTATCACAAATTACGAACTTAATAGATACTTATATACTCCATTGTACTTTTTATGCGGCTATTGTGTAGTGAATAGATCTAGTAATTTTGCTAAACTAGTTTGCAGGTTTTAGTTCAGCCATAGCTTCTTTTACTAAGTCTTGTAAGTCTTGAGGCAAAACTGTTTTAGATATGTTCCTGTTTCCACCAGTATCTAAGTACTCATCCTCGTCACAACTTTTACGCAGATCTCCTGATGATCCCTCGCTATTCTCTTTGGTCATGTCATCATCACTATCTGAATACTTGCTTCTATTATTTTCTGAACTGTCATGACACTTCAGTTGTTCTTTTGAGTCATTCGATTTAACAGACCCAGAGTCTGTCAAAAACTCATCTAATAACATTTGAGATGGAAATATTGGAATATATTTCTGACCATTGCACCAGCTTTCCAATGTTTTTTCGAGTTCAGTTATTCTGTTGGCTAGAATTCTGTAAAAAAGGCATTGTTTTATGCTTTCAAAATGATCTAGGTATTTTGTATTTTAGTCACTGTAGATAATGGGCCAGATACTTAAATCTATTTATAGATTGAATGAGTGATATGATTTTAACACGGGATTTCGACATTAGACAATTTAACACACAGCATTATTTAAGCTACTTCCACACTACATTCTAAAGAAAGATGTAGAAAAAAATAATCCAATATACTTACTGATTAGTCTTTCTCTGATGTTGTAGCCCCACAGACTTATCATTGAGTGCTTCAAACAGGCCAAGGCAAAGTGACTTTAATTCAGCTGCGGAACTCTGCTTTAACCCAGTCTTAGAATTAATGTTATCCAAGAACTCTCGCACTGTAAAATTACATGAATAAATATTATTAATAGAAATATCGAACCACCTAGGTATTCATAAAAACTGACGATACAAACGCTTCATAAACTATACCTGACTGAGAGGTGATAACAGATTTGAATAAATTGGTTAATCTTTATATTACTGTTAAAGGGAGTTAGTTTACCTTGTTTTTGTGTCATGACATCTACAAATCCTTTTTTGATGTGCAATGAGTAGTTTTTGCTTCTATTGTCAAGCAATGTCTGAAAAACAATAAAATTAGCACTCTTATCTAATGATACTTCCTGTACATATTATACTGATACTATTGTATTCATTTCGCCGATAACATTATTATCCAATGTGAATGTGGTCATATGCCCAGAGTTAAGTATTGTGCCCAGTGAATGGTTAATCCATGAATGGGCACTACTAGATAAAAACTTTGAAAAAATAAAATTTAACCTTATATTTTGTCAATGTTCGCTTAAGAATTTCTTTTTCCACTTGCAGTTGAGTAATTCTTTCATGTAGATATTTGTTTTCCGTGATTAGAGCATCAATATCAACTATTGGCTTTGGTGGATCAATTTCATTGCTATCTTGAAGTTTGGCTCTATTAGATACTATGTAGCTGATTTGATGACTTAACCGTTGAACTTTGTTCTTGTAGTAGTCTCTGTCGGAAACTAATTCTTCTTTTTCATCTAATGTTGCTCGGTAGTCTAATTGGATTTGTTGATACTGTAATCATGCATTTAGGAATGAAGCTTATAAAAATTAAATAATAAGATTTTAGATGGAAGGTGAAACAAAAACATCACATGCTTAGACATACAAATAATTTTAGTACTGCTGGAGTTAGAGCACTTGGTATTGCTGGTGTGTAATTCAATATAAATATTTCATTCAAAGCATTGTAAAGAGAAAAGCGTAGGAAGGCCTCCAACTAGATGGACCAACGACATTATGAAAGTCGCGGGCAACCAATGGATGCAAGTGGCGGATTGTCGTTCGATGTGGTGGTCTAAGGTGAGCCTTCGTTCACCAGTGGACGTCTTCTGGCTGATGATGATGATGATTGTAAAAAGAACAGTGTTGATTTAACCCATAATAATATTAAATGTTATTTTGATCTAATTGAGTTTTCAAGTGCTAAATAAACCCGGGCCTGAAACAGTTTTTAAATAATAATATAAATTCAAATGACCTTCTTTTGAAATTTTTCAAGTTCATTTACCAACTGCTCATAATCTTTGTGTGAATAGCTGAATATAGTGGATAACTTTTTATTTCCATTTGTTTCTTCACTGAGACTATCTCTCTTCTGCAACTGTTTTCTTAACACCATGATGTCTTCTGTTGCTTCTTCTAATTTACTCCTAAGAGCTTCCACCTTAAAATAGAATAAGTAAGCTTTTTTATAAGAAGAATCTTTAAGGAGGTCAAAGAGACTGCACTAGAAAAGGGAAAATAAAGAGAGCTGCATCTGTTACACCAACCAGAGCAAAGTTCTTAAATTATAAAAATGATAATCATAGTAAAAATAATAAAGAAGTCCTGCATGCCTAATCTCTAATCTAAAAATTGGTATAATGCATCTCAACACCCAGGGCCCGATCTAGCAATTTAGCCGCTCTGGACAAAACAATATTTGCCGCCCTTTACAATAACACTTTTTAAGTCATGAGCATGTTATTCCAAAGATAGGATGTTGCAATTTCTAACCGACCAACGTATGTATGTAATATTGTTGTAATTGTATAATATTCATGAATACACCAAATTTCATTAGTGCATGTATGTGAGTATACATGTATGTACGAATATGGTTGTCCAAGAATATTTTATAGAATACTGAATGGAAAGAAATATTTTTTTTTATCGACTTATGTATCTTTCAACTTAGGGAACAGTGAATTTTTTTTATCAAAATCAGTTCAGAAGTTTAAAAGATCCTGAACAAACTGATATATGAAGGTGGTTTATAATAAAATACTTTATAATTTAATTTTCCCATCATATTGGGGGAATGTTTCACTTGTAACTATGAAACATGTCCAATATTTGTACTATATCAACAATTATGAAAAATAAATAGGAATATTTCTTTAATATTATTACTACTGTAGAATGCTGTAACTTTGCGTGCACTCCTAACTAGGTATTTGCAAAAATTTTTTACAACTATCTAAACAAAAAAGTAAAATTGTTAAGTGAAGAAATATATTTCAAAATACATTAAATATCTACCTCTAACTTCAACATATTGTTATGGTCCTGTGTCTTAGCAAGCATTTCACCACCACTGATAGTATTAGTGGGTGTTAGTCTGTAAGCAATGTTGTTAGAATCTGGACTAGACTTCATAGTTTGTGTCTTCTTGCACATCAGCTGTTCTACCAATACTTTGAACCTGTCTCTTTCCATGCTGCACTTGTCGAGCTCCCTGCTCATTATTGATAGAGCATCAATTTTACTTTGTAACTTACTTTTGAGGACTGAGTTCTGAAACAAGCATTAGTGAAGTGCTCAGAATATGCATGTTTTTTTAGATCATTGCTGGATAATCACGTTTGTTTTCAGTTGGATAAATTATTCACTTCCGGGCTATGGCATATATTTAATGTTGTTCTAAGAACAGATGATTTTTATTAAAATTATGTAGACCTTACGCAAATAATATTTTTGCATAATATTATTTTTACCTCGAGAACATAGTCGTCTAATTGTTGATCTTGGAATTTCACTTTGCTAAATGAAGATTTGGTAAACATTGCTATATTCAGGCTCTATCTTTATAATATATTATTTAAGATAATTTTTATACTATTTTTATTGCATATTTTATTACATCTTCGACTTATAAACGAATAGTCGAATGTGATGTGACAAATAATTAATAAAAAAATCAAAAGCTCCGTGTATGCTGCGTACGACGACGGTCGACGACAGTCGATTTTCGTTTTCGTGATTCGATTAGGCTAATTTTGACAGTTGACACTGACAGTATTGACAGCACAGTATTTTCTGTTTTTTTTTTCTAGTTTTGCTTTCCTATCGTGTAAACGGAACGGTTCAATCTCAGAACAATTGGTTATTGTTCTGAGAGTTCAACATTAAACGATTAGGGGCCCTAGTGTAAGTTTCTTTTGACAATTTCGATTTAACGCATCGAACGCGTTCGGAGTTCCGATTGGTGGAGAGCACGAATCGGACCAATCGGAGCGCCCGCGCCGAACGCGTTTGATGCGATAAATCGAATTTATCAAAAGAAACTTACACTAGGGCCTCAGAGGAACATACAGTCACAAATATCTTAATCATGGAACTAACGTCACTATAGAACAACAATGACTTAGAACTCTATAAAATATTTTTCTACAGAGATGAAATAGAAAAAGCGACAGCCGGCAGCGACGCGATTCTATTGCCGAGTCACAAGCAAAGTTTGTGACTCTGTAAAGCAATATCATACCACTGACCCCAATCTACAGTCAATCTACCAAACTAATCCATTCTTTGATTTTTATTATATCTAAAGCATAGAAATAATATGATCTGAAGTTCGGAAAAAATTCACTGCTTTTCTAAACTTCCGATCTAATAAAAATTTAGTAATAAAATCGACTAATATTGCATATTTTATCTATACCTGCCTGTGTAGCTGCAGATGTCACTCTATTACATCTCTATTAGCTATTAGCTAATGTCAAATTGGTTTGTGAACAATTGTGGTACGTACGAAGTACGGGTTTCTTTCACATTTTACTGCAGATGTTAAGTGAAATTACCACTCGTATCAAATCTGAGCACTGGTTCGATGCAATGCGTGCCGGACAATCACAGAGGAGTAGGTTCCGTTCATCCTAACGCATGGCAAGGATGGCCGCGTCTGGTACCGAAATCGACGACTTCTTGAACGGGCCTCTAGTTTCGTGGGTGAGTGCACAACGATTCAAGCCTCTGTTTTTATTGCTATGCGCTTAAAAATGAAGCGTATGATAGATTTAGCTAGCGGTTACGTATGAATGATTGTGGTATTTTGTTATTTCTGTAGATCTGGAGAACAATATTTATTTTTAGGTCCCTGCCGACGGGTAAGAGAATATTTTAGCCATGATTTGGTCTGTTGTCATACTCGAGTGATCAAGTTTTTATAAGTGATGTTTGTTAAAATAAATAGTCTAATATCCCTTCAATGTATTGTTCTTAATCATTGTTTTACTGCCTGTATCTTCCCAGCTGTTACTAAATGTATGATCATTACAAAGAATCGTTGTCATCAACAGAAAGTTATTAATAGATATGTAAATGATGATAAACATAACAATATTTAACAAAAAAAGTAGAAGTGATTTTAAATAATATAAACCTATATTACATTTCTTTTTTAGTAGGACAAATATTAAAATCATTATTGTATTTTCACCTAGGTTAAAAATGTTAACTTTTAATAATGTAAGTGAAGTATTCAACTGTTATAAAATAAGAGAGTTGTGTTCAATATCTTGTACTACATATCACTAAAGTTCCCACAGATGTTCATTGATCCATTGTTGGTGTGTGTTACCATTGAATCAAGAATACACATATTCATTTCAAAGAGAAATTCTTATGATATTTTCATTTATAAACCCTACAGCACATAATTGATAATTCATGCCTTACTTTATTATTTTGAATTTTATTTGTTTATTGTTTTCTAATTAATTCTTGTAATTCAATATATTATTCAAATCATATAGCCATGTATATTATTTCTTTAGATTAATTTATTTTTATAACATTTGCAGCTTAAATCATGTGTACCAAACCCAGAGATAATAGCAGAGTATTCCTCCCTGTTCAGTGGAGATGTACTGCATCAAGTTTACCTCCAGATAGACCCAGAGCCATCATGTCACATAACAAAACTTGCTGGATTAGAAGACCAAGCCCTGATATTAGGTAGAGTTAAGAACTTTGATGCAATCATAAAAAATGTGAAGGGGTTGTATGAAGAAGAATTGGGTATGACACTCCTGGTTGTCCCAGAATGTATATGCTTGGGAAAGTCGCCAGAATCAAGGGAGGGTTTAGAAACCATGAAGCTTTTGATACTGTTGCTTCTTGGTGCGGCTGTGCAGTGCCCTAATAAGGAACTGTTCATCACAAGGATTAAGGAACTTCATGTAGATCTTCAGCATAACATTGTGGAGTGTATAAAGCAGGTAAGAATAATAATAATATCTTGTTAATAATAAAAACATGTACCTAAATTTTACTCCCTTAACTTATTATTTTCTTGTTTCGGTCAAAATCATTTGCATTAGGTTTTCAAGGTCCCTTGGAGGTTCCATTCTGAAATAATATATGGAGACAGATAAAGGAGTCAGTCATCCATATATGAACAAAGAAGTGTTGACACTTACATAAGCAAGCATGCCTCACAACACAACTGATAAATGAACCAGTCAAGCATGACTTGAATAACAATTGTCTTTAAAAAGTACAAACTTGTGTATGTGACTATGTAGTTATTTTTTATAAAGAATTGTTTAAACTATCTATCTATGTTTATTTACTGCCTAATGCCTGTCTCCCACAGTTCTTTCTTTCATACATCTTACTTGATTAATTTTGAACAATAATTAGTTAGGTCAGGTTACCTCCTGTTACTATTAGCCAAATTTAGAAATGTTCATTCATCATCACTTTGATGCTGTACATATGTGCACATTGATACAGTATATTTGTAGTAAAGTAAGTAAACACTTTGCTTACATTAACATGTGCACAGGTCAGTCAACAGATGTCACAACAAACTGTGAAGCAGGACGTCCTTGATGAACCTCTGACATTATGAACTGGTTGTAAAATGTCGCAATAGCTAGCTATGCATACTATTTTGATTGATGGTTTGCTGCAGTGAATTTCAATATTGTCTCATTTAAAAAAAAAATACTCTTTTATTTTCTGTTATACTATAGGATTGCACCTAATCATTTTATAACATTACTCACTGCCTAAAAAAGCATATATCATATACAGGGGATCTAAAAAGTGACATCATAAATGAAATTACATTCCTCATGCCCAGGGGTATTCGAAAATATACCATGTATGTTCCGCAATTCTTGATAATTTTCCGAGTTTCAATATTTTTTTTTTAATTTCTTGAATTTTAATGGTTATAACCTCTTTAAACAAATTCTATCTTTATTTTATGACAAGCATTTATGACCCATGCTACTAAGTATCTAATTTATCTTTTAAAGGTAACAGACATGCAAACAGTCGTATTAACGCCAGACGCCATTGATCTTTTCCAATCACCCACTATGTTCAATCACATGCGACGTCTGGCCAAAGAACGCGATCACTACCTACAAAATTGGGCGTCCTTAGTACTTCACGAAGGCTTGTGTGAGAATGAGAATGAAAATAAAAACGGGAAAAATAGATCCATGCAGAATGTTAATCAAAATAACGGAGATAGTCAACACCTTGCTGTGGAACTGGCTGATTGGAAAGCGCGACTAAGGAAGCAGAGACAAGAACTGTGTGTATTCCGTTTATACAGTCGTAAAAGGGTAAATATCTGTGTACCTGAAATTAATTTTGTCGTACTATAATACTAACGTTGGAAGGGGGAATCGGGGAAACAAGAGGTTCACGTCCACAGATATTTGCGCCGAGGTGATAATCGCCTAACTTTGGTGAGATCGAAACTAATTAAAATTATGATGATTTGATTCGATTATGATTTTTTAGGGAAGAAAAATCTGAACAGTTATCAGAATGTCGCGAAGAGTTAGAGCACACCAAGTTAGTGCTGGCGAAGTTACGTTCCGATAGCCAGGAGTGGTTTAATGAAGCCAGAAAATCAGCGGGGTATAGAGACGAAGTCGACGCGTTAAGGGAGAAGGCTGAGCGCTGTGACAGGTATTGTTTAAAAACTTATGAAGTACATAATAAATGAAGAAATATCTCTATTTTGGTATTACATAAATATCTGTTTTTTCTGCTTATAGACTAGAACAAGAAATCCAACGCTATCGGGATCGTCTAGCAGATGCGGAATACTACAAAACACGAGTAACAGAACTACGCGAAGATAATAAAGCTTTAATGGAAACAAGGGATGCTTTGGAAGAACAACTGCAGAGAGCTAGAAAGCGCGCTGAACAATGTCTTACTTTAGAGGCAGCTATGATCAAACTGAAGAGGGAGGCTAATGACATTGCATTGGTAAGTCGCACTGAATTAAACTTTTCCTAACTTCAAATTATGCAACGGTAAACTGGTAGCTACACATATTTATATTTTCTAGGAGAGAGATGCAGATCAACAAAAGATTCAAGAGCTTATTGAAGAAAACAATCATCTGCAGTATATTACAAAATCAGTATTAAGCGAAAGTAATAATAGTAATTTAGATACCGACAACGAAGGCGAAAGTACACTTGAATCTGGCGAGAACAGCTTATCTGAACAATTGACTAGCAATGCTCAAGCAAGAGCTTTAAAACTCGAATTAGAGAATAAAAGGCTGTTATCAACTATAGACAACCTACGAGAACAAACACTATTAGAAAGTAGTGACAAAGTTCTTGAGATGGAAAAAGAAAAGAAACGATTAACTTTGAAATGTGAACAACTGCAGGAAAATTCTAGCAGGCTTATGCAACAAAACTCAGAGCTGGAAGAAGTGTTCCGAAATGCTTTAGAAGAAAACAGAAAGTTACAAGATTCACTAGACAGTCAAAAGACGTTTATAGATCGTCAGTCAATAGATAGAGATTCCGAGAAAAATAAATTGCAAGATTTTGAAAAACATTTAGAATCTTTAACCAAAGACAAACAGAGAATTCAAATGTTATGTGATTCTATTCAAAGGAGAGCTGATGAATTAGAAAAGTCATTAGATGCCAGAACTAAAGAATTAAATATTGTGAAGCCTGAAGCTGATAAGGTCACTGGTCTTATCATTCTTACAGAGGAATTAAAAACAAAATTAACATATAGTGAGCGAGACTCGCACAACTTGCAGAGGGAAGTAAACAAATTAAGAGAGGCAGTTGAAGAAAAAGATGTTTCTCTGGATAAATTAAGTACTGAAATTGAACTCAAGAAAAAAGAACTTGAGAGATTAACTAGGGAACTTGAAATAAGTCACACTATCATAAGTAAATTCCAAGATTTAGAACAAAAGACTCAAGAACTTAAATCACAGAAGAAAGTAGATTCTGAGACCATTCAAACATTACAAAAAGACCTGATTACAGAGAAAGTTAATTTTGACAAACTAAGAAACTGTATGGACAAACTAGGCATCAATGCTTCTGAAATATTAAGTAAAGATGTCAATATCGAAGATCTGTTGGAAAAAGTAATAACTAATGTAGATCACGAGGGATTGATATCTGAAATTGCTGCTAAAGCCAACCTAATGAAACTGGTTCCATGTGACTGTAATCATGATACTGAAAACCAAAATAGTGATGACAGTATAATCAACCCTCAAATTGAGCAGCTCACTTCAGATCTTGCAACATTACAAGCTTCTTTAGAAAACAGTCAAGCTGAAAATGCTAAACTGCAAGTTAACATCGCAACTTTGAACTCTCAAAATGGTTCCCTGATATCCCAACAAATGACTTTACAGCTTGCTAATAGTCAACTTGCAGCCGAAAAGGAAGAAATTATTAAACAACTGGAAGTCTTAAAAGATAAACAAGACAACCTTCTGAGGGATCAAGTCGCCCTACAAACACTCCATGAACAACTTAACACGGAATATGAAACACTACTTAGTGAAAGAGAGCCTGTTAAAGTCATTGTAAGGGACTTAAAACTCGAGAATCGGGAATTAAAAGAAAAATTAACTCATTATGAGAAAAAAGTATCAGACTTTGAAATTGAGAGGGAAAATTTGAAAACTGAATCAAGGAATTTAACTAATCTCAGAGCTGAACATTCTAAATTAAAAGATGATTTTAGGAACCTCTTTACAGCTAGTGATAGACTGAAGAATGAATATAGAAATATGCAAGAGGAATACAGAAACCTGAGAAGCGAGGTTACTCAACTAAAATTAAGAAACACTGAGATTTCTGGTGAAATAAACACAAAAATTGAAATTATAACTAGCATGGAGTTAGAAATTAATAAGACCAATCAACATTGTGAAATGTTAATTCAAATGAACAAAAGTCTTGATGCAGACAGACGTTCTTTGATGGATCATGTATCACAGCTTTTGACCCAATACCATGAACTACTTGCTCATTCTTTAAAAGACAAACAACATTACCATGAAGAAGAAAAGATGTTTGCTGATAAAGTAAATGCTTTGTGTCGTCAGAAAGAAAAACTAGAAGAGAAAATTATGGAACATTATAAGAAATTAGATAATTGCACAACGAAAAGACGAGGCTTTGGCGCGTCATTTGTAAAGAGAGTTCGTAAAGCTGGCACAGATTTGATTAATAAAGTACCGACTAGAAACAATAAAAGAATTGAAGACGCTAGTCGCTCAAAATCTCAGTTAACCTTAGCTGGTTCAGAATCCGGTGAATCCGATCCCGGCAGTCAAGAATTGGAAAAGATATCAAAAAATTCTGACCAAGATCAGGGTTCTTCAAACCCTAGTGGCGAATCACCAAGGCATAGTATTGATTCTAGTTTCACTAGAAGATTCGATGATAAACTTCTAAAGAAATCTGACAATATCGACATAAGTGGTTCAATCCCAAGCCTGGATTCTACTAGATTAACCAGTGAAGGGAATTTTGTACGAAGGCTGTCTGGGACGTCGATACATAGCGGCGGCGGGGACGACGCACTCATTAGAGCGTCGTTGAGAAGGCGACCACATAAGACTGTACCTCCTTCACACAGAAATAGTTTTCAAGGATTAGAAGGAGACACAGGACTTCCAGCAGGTAAATATGTTTTGGCAAACAAATCTTCATACACTTGTATGAGTTACTACCGAGTCTGGCTTTCTGATCTTATCATTTATCATAAGTAAATTATTTGAAACAAATATACTTAAAAAAAAAAAACATCCAGACTTGGAGCGTCTTTGGCAAGAAAATAATATGAAAGTAAAAATATATTTAGTGACTCATCAGACATTTTTTTTTTACATTATGTGTATCACTAACAGGCAGTAAACATTACTTTCACCTGATTGATTGCTTTATCTGTTTGATTGTTATCTGTAACTTATCAGCTCATATACATTGTTCCAGCATCTACACCAACGCCATTTGGAACAGCCGGCACCCGCCGCACAGTGTACGTAGCTGACGACGATCCCACTGCCAATCTCAATAGTAAGCCTCAAAGTACTCCCATCAAAGAAAATCCCACTTACTTGGTCTACAATCGAATATCCACTGTCATCGGAGACGGAGCCTGTCAAAGTATAAACGACAGACCGACCGATCTTCAACGGTCCATGTCTGAACATTCACGGTCTGCCGTCGATGAGAGCTTGCCAGAAAGAGATGACCTTAGAAACGATAAACGGTCAACAAATCGTAATGAAAAAACGGATAACTCGAAGGAATCTGCAATTTGGTACGAGTATGGTTGCGTATGAAGTATTTTTTATTAATTATAATGAGATGACTATGTAGAATGTATTACAGACTGATGAGATGCCTTGTATTTCGCATTTTACGATATTCGAGATGATTGCGTGATTGGAGTATTCAGTACTTATGACAATTTATTGGCAAAGTTTTGATGATGTTGTGATAATATTCTTTTTTATTTTATTGTAAAAGCAGTATTAGTTGGCATTTAATTTGTTGATATGGAAGACAATAAATTTCCTTTAAGCTTTAAAGACCTGTAACGTAAAGATTTATGACGTGAATACCAGTGAATAATGTATGACATGACACGTAAAATATACCGTAAAATTACTTCATAATATGCGATGAAAATCAATTGACTAGTATAGTAGTAGAAAAATAGATATACATTAATTTACCAACGCTATGGCAGCCTCTTATTATTTTTGGGATGACTAAAAGTCATCATAAAGCACAATCAAAACTGGTATGATGCGATGGACTGCATCCTTAGCGATTAAAACAGTGTTATTCTGTTTGTTTCCAAAATCCTCTTTACATTTCTTATACTGTATGTTTTTTTTATAGAGTTCTGTCCAATTAGAACCTAAAACACGAACAATCAACGAAGTTTTGGGAGGGGAATATTGATTCCACCTCTATAATAAAATGTAGAGAAGTATAGATTGTGAGTAATCACAGCGCGAGCGCTATACGTGATATACGGCCTATTTATTTTACAGGACCAAATGATTTATGTTAGTGTACTTATAACTGTTTAATTTACCATACAATTTGAGATTAATATTTTGAGGCTACGCATCTTATCAATTTATACATTATATTTTATTGTAAATATATATAAGTTTTGATATGTAATTTCATCGGCATACTTTGTGATGTTTCTCTATAGGTAATATTTCCTTGCCAGTGATACTGTGACTACTGATATTATTTCTTGTTTTTATTTTTATTTGTCAATGTAATTTAAATTTATTTTTAACGATTTTTTTAGCATAATACTTAATTATAATTATGGCACATGTGTACAATAGCTTGTTTTTGTAATGTGTATGTTCATTTAAAATTAAGATTTTAACTATGCAAATTTTTTATTTATTTGCAATGAAATATTACAGTAATCTATATTGCGACATCAGCTTTTCATAACATATTACGAACTATAATTTGCTCTAGTACAAATCAACGTAATAAAGATGTCGGTATTGTGTTACTTAGCTAGATTAAGTTATTAACTTTAACCATTAATTTTAATAAACAGCAAATTTCGCACAAGTGAATTTTACCGAATATCGTACGACTAATAATGAGCTTTGAACTAAAATGAAAATATAATAAATTGAACCACTTAATTAAATGATCGTATCTCTAGTATCATTAAAATATGCCTATTAATCTGGTCCCAGATATAATTTTTATATTTTTTAATATTACAAGTACATTATTGTTATAGAATAGTGCCTTTACAAACTCTTTTATTTGGATAATGTTCAGGGCAACTATTGTTGCCTTTTAAATGACACCTTGTTTGGTTCTATGAATATGGTGCTCTTCGTTACTGCAATGTTAATATTAACATTACGGAAATATGATATGATATGAAAATCGTGAATATTGAGATATTTTTTTCAAAGGTTACATCAGTTGTGTGATTGTAGTAAGAAGTACACATTTCCAAATTTAAATTTAACTAAGAAGCGGTAATTAAATCTTAATGCATTCTGCATCGAAAAACACAATATTATAAATATTACTCATTTACTGTGAACATGATATAAAGTTATTATAACTTTCATTTTTCAGTTATCAACTGTAATGTAATTATTATAATAGATTCTTATAAATGCCTCTCACCGAATTTATATTTTAGCACACATATAACTTCTCGAATACAGTTCTATAATAAACTTTGCATTATTATTTACTTATGTGCTCCAATTTTGTACTGGTTTCTATTCCTCAAACTTTAAGTATCAAGCAAGAATGTTTGAAGGAGCTCAGTCTCTATACTATTAATATTGTAATCTCACATAATTTGAAAGACAATAGAGCCTATACTCTTATAGACTATGTGAGAAAAAGTTACCACCACAGCTCTGCCACAACTAGTGACAATTGCCACTACCTCCAAGTGTCAACTGAGAATAGACAAATCCACATGGATATTGCATAAAAAATAAAAGACACATTAATTTCTAAAAGGGTAAATAAGTGCAATATGTGATTACATACATCTATCAACTTTATTTATCATTATAATCTGCACTTCACATTGATCTATTGCTTATAGCTAAATAATTGTTACATACATCTAAAGAGATCCGTTACAGCTGGATTCAGCTTTTACTTCCCACTTGAATACTGGACAGGACTGCATAGAAACTTTAAATGGCTGCCCAGATACCACTGCCTTCCGTCCAGGATCAACTTTTTGCGGCAGATAGGATATGATGCACTGAAAATAAAAATGTATTAGTATTAACAAAAAATTTGCAGTGATTAGAAAAACATAAATTCATTAAATTGGTACCTTAGGTCTATCAATTTCAGTAGACATGTATCCAATGCACATAGTTTTTGTTGTATGTCCCCAAAGCAATTCCCCCTCTCCATTCAATGAGTCAAACCTCAATGCTAAGGTGCCACCTAATCTATCAGGAACATCCCATAAAAATGGTGATTCTAAAAAATTTTCTTTCAAACATTTATCAAGACCCAACACTGGGGAAGAGTCTAGCAAACTCTCTGCTGAATTCTTAGCAAGCTGTGTTCTGATTAAATGTTCACCACAGCCAGAGGTGCAGGCAGCCACTGAGGGCTTTGTTCCATCCCTGCTCATCACTGCCCATACTCCACTTCCAAAAGATGCTGCCTGACCAACTCTACCTTCATGCTTCAAAGAAACACCACCAGAACTTGCTCCAGAAGCTACAACACCATTGGAATCCACACAGATAGCTCCTACTGTGTCCAGGGGACTGAACTTCACATCATTTTGTATAGAATAACGTTTCAGCTTCCGTTTGCAATGTTTATAGTTTCGAAATGCACGGGCTGATACCATTTTGTGATCATCTACTATTTCTAGACCCATTCTTTCAGCCCAAGTCCTTGCTCCATGGCCTGTTAATATACAAGGAGGAACTCTACCCAATGATAAATTGTCACATTGTTTAGTGCAAAGATGTTTGGCTAAAGAAATAGGATTCCAAACATTTGATACAGCTCCACATGCACCAAAATGCAATGTTTGACCATTCATTAGTGAAGCGTCACATTCTACTGAACCATTCCAACTCAAGTTTGATCCATATCCAGCGTTTGTCAATGGGCTATTCTCCAATTCTGCAATGTATGAAGAAAAATTAAAGTGATGAAACTAAGTAAGATTACAATAATTGTGATCCACAAAATATCATTTTAAATTGTATACAAACCGATTATGGCCTTCTCCACAGCATCCACGGCATTGCCACCCAACTGGAGAGCTTCAGCGGCTTTTCTACATGCTAAAAAACACGTCTTTTGATATTCCTTCTTCAAAGAGTCGCTATGATACCCGGCCCCTAAAATTCATATTATAATTATATCATGGGTAATAGGTACACAATTTTTAAGTATTTTTTATTATCTCCCATAATAAATGTGAGAAAGTATAGATGTAGATATTTTGTTTACCGCAATGGACAGCTATAAATCCATTCATAGTTAATGTAATTTTGTATTTTTTTCCAAAATTCCTTCTTCACAATGTAGATGATAAGATAGCCATTATCATCTATTTTTAATTATTATCTTATACAAGGTAAAATTCATTATATTTATTTAAGAAACGTGTATTTATATGCGTAAGAGCGTCGACGGACGGCGATCAAAGCTTAGTTTTTAACTTATACTCAAATTGTGTTGACAGCTTATTAACTTGACATTGACAATTATCAATAGGTTTGTTTAATTTATTGACAAAAAGAAATAGTCGAATAAATGGTAGAGTGGAGATGAACATTTTTTTAGCTCTTTATTCGGTATTTTACAATCTCAATGGTATTTTAGCACAACGTGTGCTTGAGAAATAGAAATAAAGGAGTCTATCTGCGCTTAAATCCGATTAGGAAAATCGGGTGCCAAAACAGTAAAAATATAATCTAAGTTACCTTGTTTATATCTACGCCTTTATGAAGTAAATGTCGATGGAGTGAAAGTCTATCAGAGGCCTTACTGTAAGTTTCTTTCAACAGATTCGATTTACTAAATCGAACGCGTTCGGCGCTCCGATTGGTGGAGAGCACGAAACGGACCAATCGGAGCGCCGAACGCGTATCGATGCACATAGTAGTATATCGAGTTTGTCGAATTAACTTACACTAGGGTCTCAGGCCAATAATGAATTATATGTATCAGAAAACTTTTAGCGCGCCTAATTTAGTTATGAAGAAACGAGGTATGGTGCTCCTCTATTGAAAAGTGAGGAATCCCTTTCCTGGCCAGACAAGAGTCAGCCTAGCAGGTCGACCAACGGTTGATTTTGGACATGAGTATGTGTTAAAATCGTTTCGTAATTTTCAGTGCGTTTCAGGATTTTCTGTTATCGTTTCAAATCGATAGATGGCGCTGTAAGCTAGCCTAATAATCGTAACGCAATAATCATACTAAATGTGCTATGGGCACAGTTTCCATATTAATATACTGTGCTGATATGAAAAAATCATGTTCTATGTTTGGTATTGTGTAATATGTACACATTTTTAAGGTTTTTATACCATCACAGGTGAACTGCTTACTAGATCATCTCTCACTGTTAATTCATAATAATCTAACACCAAAACATTTTTAGGAGGGTAGTTCAGCCTACCCTCTTAAAAAAGGTCAACAAACATATTTTGTTTTATACCACTGTTTGGCAATCAAGCATAATATATGGTCATATATATATTATGACCTGCCTGTTGGTAAATGGTGTGTCACCAACCAACATCAAAAATAATTTACATTATACAATATCATAGGATTATTCCAACACACCTAAATAAAAATCAAATAATTTCTCGAGATTTATCTGTTTATTAAAAATATCTACTCAAATATCCATTGTTCCTTAATTAAAAGTTGTTAAGATGTATTTGCCAGAATCTACTTTGTGAGATTTTTTCCTGTAGTCATCATGACACCAACAACCAGAGCCGTAATAGTGAATCCTTGTGCAACAATTCTCAATCGCATCATTTGCTGAGATAATTTTTTACGGCCTGTTCTGAAGCTCCAAAGACCATAAGATAATGCACCTGCAGTGGCAAGGCAACCTGAAATAATTGATCATTTTTAATAACACAGTTACTTCTTTGGTAAGACTTTTAACTGTTTTAATACTTTGTATAGAATAATAGTGTACTAGATTTCTGCCTGATGATAATAAAACATGAAAATGAATAGCTCATGAATAAGTGGCACAAAGAAAAGCCTATCTCAGCAGTGAATGATGTTAGATTAGAGGTAGAGGATTATAATATAGCTTTGCCATGCCAGGATTGTGTAAGGGGGTATATAATGCTTTTAGGGATTTAATATGTTGCATAAGTGATGTTTCACTACATTACAGTAAACAAAAGTATTACTATCTCAAAAAATATATTGCCAAGGTTACGCATTTCCAAGACGTATTACAAAACAGGCGATTGAGTGATTAGGTGATTATGTAGCATACCAATAGGAACAAAGGGATTTTCAGAAAATTTCCTTCCGAATTTTTCCGATGTTGTTTCGATGTGTTGATGCGCTCCCATCTCTTTACGGAGCTGCACCCAGTCCAAATCAGTAGGCTCGTCACTTGACATCATTGAAATTTCTTAAATTTAACTGTGAGGTAGTAGTAGTTTATAAGTGTACGACAGTTTATTTTTATTGCATTGCAATTGCAAATATATTTATCTGTCAAAGAATATAAAAAATATAACCTTAAATCATTGACAACACTGTCACAAATGACAGCTATCAGCTGATTGGCTATTGTTTTGTAGCGGTGGTCGTTGCGCAACTTAAACGTTATTGAAAAAACCTGCTAACCTGCTAACATGCTAACGCTAAAGTAGCTAATAGCGGTGGTCGTTGCGCAACTTAAACACGTTATTGAAATGAGCCATAATAACGGTTAGCAGGTTATTTGAATAACGTGCTAACGTGCTAACATGCTAACGTTAAAGTAGCTAACATCCAAAGAATCCGATAGACAGTTGCGTTTCGTTATCCAATGAAATGGAAGTGCATCAAAGAAGCTAAAAAAAAAAAAAAAAAAAGCTCATCAAAACTTCACGGAGTCGTAAATGAATTTTGGATAAATAGGGAAGCTAAAAAAAAAAAAAAAAAGGTCATCAAAACTTCACTATCATATTACGTGTCGCTCATGATATGACAAATAGCGACCAATAGCTGGATAGCGCGTTTTAATAACCGCTATTGATATCCGATAGACAGTTGCGTTTCGTTATCCAAAAAAGATGCTACTGCCCACCGCTATTGTTTTGTTTTTGTCGATGGATTGAAAAATACAAAAATAATGGAGAAAAACAAAAATCGATTATTCCAATGTAGTTACTAAAAGTGATTTTGAGACTAAAACGGGGCCAATGAACATGCCGCCTGCCATTTCTAATAATTTTAATTTTTTGTACAGCAATGCCTGCTGTTTTCTTTGTGTTGCCAATCCTATTTATTTCGGTAGGGATTAAAAATTCTTGGTACATCTTATGATTGGAGGTCAACTGAGCGAGTTTGGGAGTTGAATAAAATAACGTTACATTGAAAATTAAAAATGAGATATTGACACGTGAATTAAAATGGGCATTTCTTTCTGATTTTAAAAATCTATAGTGACTGACACCTGAAGACTGAAATCAACGGCGTTACAGTCTTCCGGATTTGTTACTTTCTTAGCTTTCAAGCGATTTAATTTTGACAATAGCAAATTACTTTGTTTGGGGTTCTGCAATTTCAAGTGGTGATGGCAACACCAGGCAACACTGACGTAGATGCACAGTGCACTGTGGCCATTTTTGTTGTCTCTATTAGTGGTTGTACTTTGAGTTGTATTCAGTAAAATGCTGACTATGTTTAGTTCTTCAGTTATTATCCTTGAAACGGTAAGTTTAAATATCTATTTCATGACAAAAACTAAAAGTCAGATAATGCTTTTAAAGAAATCTGAATTTTAATGTGTTACGTATATTCGCCGCATGTTTGCAAATACTTCTAAACTTTATTGTTTTGTATCAAATAATTTATAATCAGAGTAATGTGATTTGTTATAATACGGTAATTTGTTATGCCATGACTATTCTTCTAAACTGTGTTTTTCAAGCCAGTAGACATGTAATTCTTTCTAACGTAATGCGTTTAAAGCTGCGTACAGTATGTACTGTGTACTAATAAATTAGATTGTGATGACATTGAAACCAATGGCATGGATCCGCCTCGTGATTGATAGTAGATACGATGCTATATATTAGTTGTTTGTTACCAATGCAATAACTCCATGATTCATTTGCCTGCAGCAAATCTAACAGCAGTAAATAAAAATACTACCCATGGTCATAGAGCCGCCTTAAGAATGTCTTTTTTGAATGTATGTTTACCTGCTTATGATATAAGCTGAAATATTTTTAAACGAAATATATAAAGGTCTGACCTTTATTGTACCTTTGTAAAAGTCTTTATTAACATAAAACGAAAAAAAGACTAATTCTCGAACCAGGTCAATTGAGGAGGTCTGCAGTCATTCTATGAATCAATGTAGGTATGATAATAAATTGTGATGTCTTTGGTCAAGTGATTGTTATGAGTGCCTTCTTGTGTAGAAATAGAAGTTTTGTTGTGTTTTGTACATTAGTCATAATGAGTGGCATTGGCAGCTGTAGTAGTAGTAATAGCTGGAAATTACCTACTTGCCAAATGATAAACAAGGAAAACATTCAGTTTTGAGAATTTATTGTGTCAGAACCAGGTCATGGCTGTTTATTTGTTGATAATGTTTTTTATGGAAATTATTTGGAATCTGATTAGATTATACTAAGGAATTATTGAATATGTTATTAAATAACAAGGGTAATCTAGATAAATACTGTTAGCCATTTTATACATAATATTTTTACTGGGTCCCTTGAATTTAGATGGTATGTAATAGAACAATCTGATGTAACCGGGCAAATGATGAGACCAGAGGAGCCTCCAGCCGAGCAAAGTATATAATATTATGCAACATTGCTAAGGGTGTCCCATAGTGGGTCTCGAACCTCGGTTTGGGGCTTTGCTAGGGGACAGACAAGAGAGGACTTGCTGGATCTGATTCTACAAAATATACACTGACAAAATATGAGAATTTATACTCATATGACGGTAGGCTCAATATTGTAATATATATGTATCCTTTGTTTCAGATGGCTTCATCTTCGCTTTCAATGAAGTCTAGTGAGTCCCAAAGGGTGTCTTGAGCACTACTTTAGTTAGGTTTTTAGGTTAATAATATTTTATGTTATTAAATTTATCTTTGAATTTTGCACTTTCTTGTTTTATAATGTTGTCATACAATATTGCCAACTGAAACAATCTTATCATTTCTGCTCAAGATAAAACATCACTCAGTTTTTTGTGTACATTCAAGACAGTTGTCTTATTATTCTCAGTACATAAGTTATTATAAAATTTAAATCAACACCTACAACAAAGAGAACAAAATGGCTTCAAGTGACCCTGAAATTAAGGATGGATTCACACTTCCTGCTTGGATGAAAAGCAAACCTGTAAAGTGAGTACACACAAGTTCCTATAGATTATTTATATAAATATTATTATAGGTAAACTTTGTTTATACTGGCTACATGTGGATTTAATATCTACTAAAAATTATATATGCCTATTGCATTCCACTGAAGATATTTTTAAATTGCAGCAAAAACATTGCACTACCACCTGCCCATAAATGGCCACTTATCAACAAGAACCTCTCTTTAGACTATTAGTACTACAACAACAACTAAGCCTTTGTGCAAGTGAATGCTACAAATTAGCTAAGTACACAACAGGTACATGGAATAATTTTGCAGGGTCTCTTAGTTGGTAGTGTCTAGAAGTAAAACTAATAGAAAAATAATTTGAAATGTTATTAACATCAATTTTTATAATAATTGATTAGGAATCCCAGTGATTAAATCGAAAATAGTGCATCGTTGATTTCCCTAAATGCATCTAGCAATTTACCTGAACTAAAATAGAATGCATTCAACTGCGTTCTTGGCAAGCATTAAATATTTTGGTTAAACAGATAAAATAATGTTCTATTGCCTTGAAAATAAGGTCACAATTTCTAGGAACAGTTAAATGGCACTACTGCTTCCATCACGGGCACGTGTGCATTAATTTATAACTATTAACTTTATCGTTTCGTCGATTAGTACGTTATATACGTTCTAAATGGCATAAACAATATGTATAATATAAGGTGTTATCATGGAGTATCACACAGGCGTTCGTCGAATGTATGCGTACTTCTACAGTCGCATCGGCATCGTCGTCGTTAGGTATCCGTATGGAATAAAAATAAATGTCGCTGGGTGAACATAGTTTCAAGTCCACCTAAGATATCGAACGAAATTGAAAGCCCAAATATGTGGTTTCTGTGCGAATCTATGCTTGTGCAGCATTTCTCCTACGTTTACCTACTGTACGAAGTATGTTTATTCGAGCAGCGGGTGCGCCTGTGTTCTATGAACACTTGCGCTGCAACAACAACCACAAAACCAACTTTGCTTTACAGGGTTTTTGTTCTAGCATTATATATAAATACAATAGTTGCTGAAAAGTTATAAAATCATGTGAAACGAAATTCTACTATTATCTATTTAGATACGCTTTAATTCATGCTTAATGAAAATTTATCTGCATTTCCTAAATTAATTAGTAGGTGACTTATCCGTTTCCACGCGTAGACGGTCGGATGAGCGATGATAAGTGTAAAGCTGAAATCAACGCTATTATTCAAAATATTTAATAATACCTGAATCATAGCATCCATCATTTGCATTAAATTCTATATATAATATTAGGTGATTGTGGGATCACGTTTACCGTCGTTGAGGATTTATTGTTATCTTCGAAGTAATGAATGGTCATATTATTATTAACAGTGAGCTCAGAACTGCTTGCCCAATAATAGAAACGATACCTTTTGGTCCGTTTTGGCATTACTTGGGTACTTCTGTACGCAGTGTTTTACTGATCTTAGAATATTATTTTTGATTATAGGTTTGTTATTAAGATTTTGCGAATAGCCAGCAATAAGTTCCGGGTTTAGGTATTTTAGTTAAACCCTTTTAGTTAAGTCTAATCTTTTCCCAATTGTGTTGAGTTCTGATTCTGATCAGATACGGCTGAATATCAATATTTTACATGGCCCAACTGCCATCAACTATGTACCTCCACCCAATTACTAGGTGATATAATAATTACTCTACGGTTAGACAGATTTTCGAGTGTTGACACCCGTTACGACTGTATTCGTATGACACCCGGCAGCATCTCCATCATTGAAGGTTAGTTTTAATCCTGACTCACCTGGGGATCAAAAATCGTCTACTGATGATGATCAAGACGTTTCAGTTGCAAGATATCAACGGTGTATAGCGTTCTTAAATTTTAAAACAGCCGCTGTCCCAGTGAAGTGGGAAAATCAGGATTTTTAAATTTAAGAACGCTATAAAGTGTTGATCACTTATCAATAATTGTCTCTAATATTAATCAATCCAAAACAATATTAATTTCATGAAACAGTTCTACCAGGAATTCCTTGTTTATGTTTGTTGTTATTGTTCCATTCAATGTCATCTATAAATATAAAAATTGCACATTGGCTACCGGTTATGCTATGTATAAATAATACAATTGTCTTATTTATGTGGAGACGTAGTTATAATAGATGCAGTTCTGATAACAAGAACTTGATGATAACACATCTTTATCGATAGATTAGTTGATTTTCCGCAACATTGTTACATTACTTATTATGGGAAAAAATTCTGCCGTCATGATTTTAGTCCTACTAAATGTTTTTTAATTCATTAAGCTGCGACAGTCCTTCCGCGGCCCGAACTCTTCACTCGACAGGTTAAGCTGGTGTATTTCAGCATTTTTTATAAATCCATAACATATATAAGTTTATTTTGTATGTGCGATCACGAGTCACGATTGTTTGCATGTTGCTTCACACTTCTACTTTTAGTACCAAGAAATCAACAACTTGTTTCGATGTTTTCATTAACACTTGACGTAGGCCGTGGAGGCATGTCCCGAACGTCATAGAAATTCTAAAGTGCCAACTTGTTCTGAAGTAATAGAATTCAAGTTTATTTGTACTTCTATATTAATATTATAAAAAGGTAAAATTAGTTGGTTTGATGCGCGTTTTCCTAGATTCTACTTTCATACGACGCGAGGGCAGTTTCAACAGGCATGAGACAAGCACGTTTGCTAGGCAAACGTTGCCGGTGTGACGCGTACTTACGACAATGGCTAGTAGGTATGCCCGAAGTTTAAACAGCAACCATAGAAATGCAGCTCTCAAGCCAATATCAATATTTGCCTGACTGCTTGTGTAAAAAAAAAACCAATCACTCATCAAAAGCAAATTACACACATAGATACAGAAAAATACGATGCAAAATGTAACTGAGGTTTTCAATAACTGCTTTAAATAGCATAAAACCTAACTCGTTTTAATTAGTTGCTTAATTTTATTTACACAAGTACATCTTAACAAGCGTCGAGTAGGTAACACCAGTCATTACATTCAATTTCGATCCGAGTTTACTAGGAAAATGGCGAGCTCTGTTTCATACACACAACAATTAATCATTGACGAGTATGTGCCTAAGTCACAATGCATATGCCCTCCGTTGATTCACGTTTTTTCTAACCATAATGCAAATACCTACTCAGCTATTGTTTAAGAACAGTGGTACCTGTATTATTGCAGTTCATGGTGTAAAACTAAACGGTATACAAATGTTAGTACAGTTTCGCAACCGTGGTGTGGCTAGAATTTTATTATGAGTTATGTAACGCATGACGACGTAGTTACTGCCTCTCACATACTGCATGCACGTGTATGACCGCTCAGGTAACGTAAGAGTATCAATAATTTCCTAAATGAATGAAAAGCGAACTTAATATGTAACTTACTCCACTAATCTGCAAGTTGTGAATTATAGCCCAGTCTCTCAGAGGCTTGAGTTCCATAAGTTTCGTTTATTTTTTTCAAAACATAATCCTACTAATTCCTATTCCTACTAATATTATAAATGTGAAACATTGTGAGGATGGATGGATGGATCTTTATTACTCTTTTATGCCAGAACGGCTGAACGGATCTGGATGAAATTTGACACAGAGGTAGATTATAGTCTGGAATAGCATACCATTTTTATCCCGGGGAAATGTACGGGTTCGTAAACCACGCGGACGATGCCGCGGGCGCAAGCTAGTCTTCATAATTCCGCTTTGAATATAATATCTGAGGGGACCATTTATGACGCATATATCTATTTATTTACAAACACACTAGAAGTCAGGTCTAAGGCATTAAGGCGTATTCTTACTTGAACAAACATATGCAAGCACCTCGTATACTAACCTTTCGTAATAGTTTTGTTCGTTTTACTAATTGTTCATCGATAAGCGTGCGGTGTTAATTGTTATTGCAAAACGACAATTTAATTTTTGGTATCAATCGTTTTGGTATTGACATCAATTGTTACAACTTAGTAACTTATTTTCGTTTTATGTTATTACAATAATTATTTGGGTAGCTATAAATGACGCGGGACAATCAATCTATTTGATAATGTTACATTTTGTACAGATGTGTACATAATAGTCGAAGGAACGCCAGCTGATAATGATTGCAATATACATAATTCATAATTTAGTATACAAAACTAAATCTATGAATTTCTGTTTCGGTTCACTGTTTATTACTGTAGAATAGCTTATTATACCTCCTGTTTACGCAATATGCATAAACAGAAGGTATAGTAAGATTTGTTTCTGTTGATGTATAGGTACAACAAGTTTACATCATACAGTATTCGTGTTTGTTTTCCATTGGAAACGTTCTGTGATTAATTTCACAAGTCTGTTACGATGCAAATAGTTTATAAAACATGTACACGGATAATAATGGTTATGAGAAAAGTTATTTCGATCTTCATTTGTTTTTATTGCCAAAAAAACACAAGAAGTACGATGACATTATGGAACATGTCCAGACTCTATTCAAGTAAATTTTAACACTAGTTGCTCTCTGCGTATCGGGTCATATTTTGGAACCGTTCCCACACATGCTAAATTTGGGTGTAAAAGTTTTTTTTTTATACAAAATGTTGATTTGCCTTTATAAAGCTGTCTTTTGAGTTGCACATTTCTTTAGATTAACTTTTTGTATCTGATTGTATCTAAGTGATGACGTCAGACTGTTTTGTCAGCAATAACAATAAATTATTGCTTATCTGTGTGCGATATAATTTTTGATTGAATACATTGATTTTGATAAATTTGTCATTTTATGCTTATTTTAAGTTAATTAATCGCATGCATGTACTTGCATAAGTTACATATAACGGGATTACTTTTTTATTAGTGAATATACAAATATAATATCATGATTGCTTACTTTATTAATGTTAGGTATTAACCACCATGTCTCTTTGAAAGTAAAACTAAGGGTAACACACTTGTGTTCTTTTGCCTTTTCGTTTGTCTTATTTAATTTAACTTTACTGTACTCTTGTATTGTTAGTAATTTCGAATACTAATATCTATTGTCACTTGGGTTTATGTTGTCATATTGAAGTATAAATAATTCGCAATATTCACTAACTTTCAGTACATAACAATATAAAGACACATAACGTAGGTATGAGTTATTTATTGTTTGTAATTTATTATTAATTGATTTTTTATGTTTTACTTTTTGTGTCAAGGCACTTAAACTTTGTAAGTATTGTCATAAGGAAAATCGTGTGTTTGAATTGTAGGATTTTTAATTAATGAGGATAAGCACATTATAAATGTGATGGCTTTTTTATTACAATATATTAGAGGTTAACGTTGTATAATGATTTTCTTTACCAATATTAAGTTATTCGTCTCAAACAAAATATACTATCATACTGTCAATATTATTCAAGATATAAGTAGGTACCTACTCTTGTTTTAGTAATCTCGTACCACACGTATCGTGTTATCGGCCTTTGTGTTATAATAATTTTGTTTTGGAGATAGTCTATAATAGCCTTATTTTTATAGAAAGAAGTTTTTACACTAAACTTTGTCTTATCTACGATACGTATTGTTTCAGTTGGAAATAATTATATCGTTATTGAATTTAATAATCATCCTTTACACGAGGACACGATTTTTACAATACAACGATAATTTTCGGTCTTCGGGATACATAATTCACGTTGTATTGAGGCCTTTATTGGCAAATGGCTCAGCGTTCTTTGGCAGATGTTTATTTCAGTCGAAAGTTCATTGATATTATTCAAGTGCGATAAATGATTCTCATTATATAATAAACCGTAACAACTAGTCTAATACTAACTGCTCGTGTTATTCGTATTGCATACGATTTTTTCTGAATAAAGAATCATTATATTATGAAAAAGATTAGCTAGGACTGTCTGTATTAAGCGGATATTGGCCAGTGTTTCTGTTGTGTTGTGCCCACTTCTATTTTCAGTTTAGTCTGGCCAATTCTACCTAAAATTACTTTACTAATGTTACTGACATCGTCATGGGATCTCTTTTCATGGAAATGTAGATAGATACAACATTTAGACGAGTGCCAAGATATACGTGTAGTCGCGGTGCTATTATAAGCTTTTGTTTTTAACCTCTACTAGATCACGCATGCCATTCCTCGTGATATTATTGTTGCAGAGGGAGTGTGCTAATGAGGCCATCTCATTGGCTAGCTTTATCATGACGTCACTTCGACTTGTTATTACACTTATTTTCAAACTGACGTAGTGTGTACAGTTATCGTGAACTTGTGTGCCTATCTCTAGGGTGTATAAAAAGGAAAACTTGAGCGTGAAATTTTAGTTATTTTACAAAGAGCGCATAGAGAACCATCTCTTTAGACGAACATATTGCGATATAAGCACTTGTAGACCAGTGGCATATTGTGAACCAAATACAGCGTGCTTACATTTTGTGAACTATTTGGAATAACCTAGCTGTAACAATGTATAAAAAGAGGAATATGGTTGCACAGTTCAACAACATCTTATCGTGAGTGTCGTTGAATTGCCTTCAGATTGTCCGACAGTTATATTGATTATTTGAACAATTGAGAACCATTGTTGTATTGTAACTAGTTTGTTATGGATTTATTTGTCATCTTATGAATTGTTTTATTATGTATTAAATGACAGTATTGTTTTGTTCCAGGGAGTTCGAACCGTTCGCGGGATCGCCGCCTGCTCCTGAAGATTCCTTTTTCTACATCAGATACCCCAAAACGAATGTTTTATTTGGGGATCAAAGCGGACCAAAGGTTTTCACTGACCAGTCCAACGAAGTCAAAGCCCCGGCGTATAATATAGTTAAGGAGAAGGATTGGTCCAAGCACACAAAACCGTGTCAAGACGTGCTCCACGGCATTGCACCAATCAACACAGCTGGTAAGACCATTTTATACATTTCAAAAGGTTATTGAATGACATTGACATTGGCCGCACTCGGCTACTTTTTTATAAATCGAATGGAATTGTCTTTTAAACGTACGCCTTGTTCAATAAATTTACTTTATATTGTACTATTAACGCATCGATGATATTTACGTTTACGATCCCAATGTGACATTATATATGATATGACATTATATAAATTATGATTGTATAACTGTCTAAGCAAATACTACACTCTGTATGTAAATATGACGCTATAACATGGGTGACGCAATGTCATAGATGTAGTAATATTTATTGCATATTGCAACGTAGTTTTGATTGATTATTTCAGCTAAATCGGCCAGTTCTAAGCCGAAGCCGGCGGGAACCGACGACGGATTCAAAGGCGAGGGCGCAGCCTGCGGCACCTCTATTGTCAAGGTTAGTAGCCAATGGCTGAACGATTAATAATAGTGCATACTGATAGGATTTTTAGTTTTACCTATGTCGGCAGGTCGTAGAAACCGGTGAGCTGTCTCTTTGCTTTGTTTTTCATATATGTATATCTACAATTAATATTATGAGACGATTTATTAGCAAATTAACTTTATGTGTCGTTTATACTACATTCACAGAGTAAGAACGCACTGTTTGTAAAGTACTTAAAAGTGTATGATTAGCAAAATGGAAAACCCAAGCTGGGCTTTGTTGACATCTTTTGTTTACATCTTTTGTTTACATCGTTTCGTTCTTCATGATAATATCAGCCGATAAATGGTTATTACCGAAAACGAGGTTCTATAGAACCACTACAAAAACTCGGGAAAATATAACCCATGTTGCCATAATTACCATACTTGGCTAATGGATTGGTGATCGCAGTATAATTAATATTACCAAAGATGGATGCTGTTTGCCATACTTTTGCAATAACGCAGTCATCTTAACGAAAACGTGCTGCAACAAAGAACAGGAAACACGGAAGTGATTCTTTTATATTTCTTTACAGTCGGAGGCTGTTGTTGATAATAGTTTCGTATGCATGCACGTGAACACGATTTATAGTTGTTGTTCAAAGAAAATACATGGATAAATTATTTAGTTTATTGGTTCACCTTTGCTGTTGATAAAGTAATCTGCACTAGTAGGGGTCCATGTACCTACTGTATCGCACGAGCTTGATAACATTTTCTAGTGATTGGACTGCACATGTTTTTAACGAGCTCTTATCTGTAACTGACTTGTTTTTGGTTTCTAGAACCGATAATATATTCGCACTAATTACATCATTTTCTATTTCATTGCTCGTTTATAGTTGGGGATACACTGTGTGGATCTCTGAATGGAAATACATAATATATATGTAATATATACATAAAGTATACCTACTGTTTATTTTGTGAATAGTGTTATCAAAGCATCTTGAATACACACCGACAAGCCCATTGTTCTAAAGGTGCAGGATTCCTACATTTTTCCTACTGCTATGACGTTTGACGGCAACATACTGTTTCTTCAAAATCATTCATTGACAGCCAGTAAACTTCCATTGTTAAACAACGCGACTCTTAGACTGAAACAAAAAATTACCGTGGCGGATACTGTTTTACAAAGCGATTAAATTGTATTATACAGATTTAATTATGAAGTAAATTACTTTACTTTACAGGTGGCACACCAAATTATATCATCAAAGACGTCGTCTCGGGGCTTTACTGTGGCGTCGCCGGAGGAGGAACACGCTGTGGCTCCAGACATGCACCATCTGATGCACCGCCGCGGTAGCAAGAGTCTACCCGCTACACCTGCGCATTCACCGCCGTCTAGTCCCACTGGACGCAGGAAAATGAACGGAAACCGGTAGGTAGTCGATTGTTTATCAGCTTACTTAAAACGGGCATCAGATAAGATAAGATAAGATAAGATATGTTTTTATTCATGTAGACCATATACAGGTACTTAAGAATAGTTACGACTCTAGGTGCTACGTTCCAAAATGTTGACTTCCAATGGAGAAGAACGGGCAAGAAACTCCATGGTTACTCTTTTAAATTCAGAATTTCTTACAATATTTTGTTAAAATACATTGTTCTCGAAAACTTATGTGAGGACAATGTAAAAAAAAAGTCTAAACTAAACAAGCCTGATTTTTAAATTAATAACAAATATTCTGATAAGATTGACATGGCAGCTATGAGCTGACCAGTCCCAACAAACGGCACCCGTTCACGAGTATCACGCACGTATCGGCATCGCTCAACTCAACCACATTGCAGGGAACTCAACGACCCGACACACACGCCACCATCAGCAGGACATTTAAGTGAGCATGACATTCTCAAACTGCCAGACAACTATCACGTCAATTGAATAAAATATCTCTTTAGGGCTACATGGTGCTCACATATTACAAATTGCCAACATAATAACAAAAAATAGCAGGTAATACAACAAGGCAGATACAAATTAACAATAAAAATGCCAATAAAGCCAATGAATGTCAATGAAAAATAATAAGGCTAATAAAGCCAAAAGATGTCAAAATAATAATAATAATACAATAAGGCCAATAAAGCCAAAAGATGTCAAAAATAATAATAATACAATAATGCCAATAAGGCCAATACAAGTCAATACTAAACTATATTGCCAATAAAGCCGAATCTAAGTCAAGATACCATATGAAGCCATATGAAGTCAATAGTAAGTAAAAACAATCATCATCAATGCAACTTGATGCATCGACGTAGTAAGAAGTGTTTGCTTGGTACATCAGCATATTACACAACAAACACAAGTAATCATCGCGTTCTAGTGACGTAGAAAAATGTAAAAAGGGTTAAGATGTCACCAATACAAAAAGAAAAATGAATGAACGGCAACTGGTAGGTGGTTGCGTTTAACATACAGCAGTATAACCTGATACACCAACGCGGTAGTATATTCTACCTTTGTACCTGTCTTCCTAGTTTGGTTGCGATTCATTTATTATTCCATAATTAATTCTGTCTACAGTATATATATGCTTTAATACTATTTAATGGCACTTTACACGGAAAATACTAGAATCGCAGACAATTTTTGTTAATACTATAAATTTAATGTTGTTAATTCTGTCGTGAATAAATTCTTTGTCTGGAATGTTTGAGTCGTATCTTTCGAAAATTCTTGCTCATTTTTCTGGTTATGTAAAAATTGTCTAATATCTAGATCGAACCGGTTCTCACCAGTTCAGCACGTTCTTAAATCAATTCATCGAAAAAGATCAATCGGATCTTTTTCTTTGTTTGTTCGTTACAGAATATGCGTCCTATGAACTTTTCGCCGCTCGGATTGTATTGTATATTCTTTGATTACTTTCAAGGTTATTTAAACTTAAGCGCTGTAATTCGCATTCGTTTATTCGCGGAGCATTTATAGATAAGATTATAAGACACAATTTAAATGTCAAAGAACAGTGTTCTTATTTCATATCATTAAGTTTTTAATCTTTAAAATTAATTGGCATCCAATAAAATTCAAGGAGATTGGCGATGGGCGATTCGCAAAAAAGTTTGATGATGTATTGAGTACTGACTTGAATCTGACTATTATACTTGGGACAGTGCATGATATGTATATAAAGTAAAATAATTTGAATATGCTTACAGTGTTGTATTATAAATAGGTATTATAATGGAATTGTATTTTTGTTTTAGTTTTTTCACATCACCTTACGAACCAGCGGAGGATACCCACGGTTCCCGCTCCTGGTTGTCTATGGCTCTGCTTGGCTTGAAGAAAGATCTCGCCACTTCAACATCTACTCTGGCCGAGGAAGATACTCTTGACGCAATGACTATTTCGCACGGTATGTTGTTAAGATATTTCTATATTATCGTAAAAATACTATGTGAACGGAATACATCAGAAGGATATTTCATTAACCGAATCCCATGTACCTAAACTCCATGTAACCCCCATGTCTCAAGTGTGCTTCAAGAAAGAAATGCGACCGTTCGGCAACTGTTGCAGCGTCTGTGAAGAATATCTTTAGCACCGTTGGCATTATATCCTTCGATTAGATTCGAATACATTGCGTTTTTTTTTTTTTTTTTATTATTATTATATGGGCCTGCTCTTGACCTCGATCACGCCTGATGACAAGCGATTGATGAGGTCTATGATGGATCGAGCGTGCCCAGAAAATGCCTGTTAACTCTGTTTTTGAAGGTAGACGGGTTGAATGTGGAAGGGAACACAGACGTAGGCAAAGAGTTCCACAACTTGGCTGTGCGTATAATAAATGTGCGTTTAGTTTATAGTACCAGAAATTTAAAATAAATCTCCGTAATACGCACGACAAAGACAGAGTTATAGCGCCATCTAGTAATTAATATTATTAACTATAACGTGTGGATACCTTGTAGGCGCGTTTGGTAGTTTAATGCCTAAAAACGTAGGTGAGTTTAGTTAAAAATACAGTAATATGTTTAATTTATTTATGTATTCCATTATATTCCAGGTCACCTTGCGGAGTCAGTGGAAAATCTCGGACCATCGCCTAAGAGGAAAGAGGCGATGAACATGTCGCAGGAGCCGGCCGCTCAGCCGGCGAAGCCAGTCAAATCTCAAGTCTACCGCCCCAAGCCTTCAGAACTGCGCGAGATGAACTTCTGGTCGCCAACCTCTATGTGAACGTTCACGCGGGGTTAGGCTTTACTATGCTACGATATATTAATTGCGTAACTCTAAGCTTATGAGTACATTACACACGTGCATTTTTACGTGTTTGTTTACGCACAACAGCGTACGAGCCCCGCTGGGCTAAGATAAGTTATGCAGAACTGTTCTCTCATAGCCGTATGTTCTTGTGACGTAATTTTATACTACAGGGTCTTTTCATGTAGTGTATAGGTAATTTCGCGATATCATCTGGATAAGTTGTAAGATCGAAGCAGCCTGGTATGATAACCTACATTTTTCATGAGAGGTAGATTTGATAGCATACATGTAATTTTTATATACCCTCACCAGGAATGTTCCATTTCATTAGATTGAACACCATTAATATTTCTGCTGTATTCCATTAATGTTAGGCGTGTGGCACGTAGCTCAGTTTAAATAATGTTAAGATTATAATTTGGTGTAATTTAGGAATTCGTCATACAATAAGGTTAGTAATTTTCTGTCCTAGCTTTCTTGTGTCCAATGTTCTTGATATTTTTTGCATAGGGATAATTTAAATAACATCAACAGATATTCATTGATATTATGTAAGTACGTGTTACAATTATATTATCCTAAAATAATAACATTTATTAACATATTAGAACATATTTTACGACTTATATCGTAGTAATAATCTATATTATTATTATTATGTATATGAATGAATTCTTTGAGTGCACGAAATAATGTATGACACTGTTCTGATGTGAATTTATGTGATATTATTTATTATAATGTGTTCAATTTTTTCAAAGTTCGGAAAACGTTATTGTTTACAATTTGGAAGTAGTAACGACTAAGACTTATTTAAAAATATTTTTGTAATGAAGAATAAAGAGCAATAAAAGAAAACCAATTTGTGAAACGCATAATAATATATGTATTTGAGCAGAACATATAAGATTGTAATTAGACGTAACAATATTTTAAAATCCATATTATGATAATAGTGCTAAGCCCAATTTACCGCAGAGATAATATTTAAAAAATAAATATTGTTGATCTACACTCTACATGAAGTTGTTTTAAATATATATCCTCTTATTAAATACTATTTTCACCTGAATTTCTAAGCAAACATAACACATTATTTTTATGCTTAAATGCTTATTGTGCACACCTCATACTTGTAACTGGCCGAGAATAATAATCCACGTTTGTTTTTCTATTTTGTTTGTCAAACTGGTGTAAAGGATCTCATTATGATCTATTTACCCCTATTTATAATCGAAGATTTAAAAGGACGGGACGTAGGTAGTCCTTTACACATGTTTTGTACCAGAAACCAGAGAGCATATCTATACTAATATTATAAAGAGGTAACATAGGATGTTTGTATGTAGGAGGTAATCTCCGAAACTAATGTTCCGAATCTGGAAATTCTTTCACGGATAGATAGCTACATCCCCGAGGGCTATAAATTATATATGTATGAAGACGGGGGCGCCGACTCCGTGGCTGCTCGAGGGCTCCAGCACCTACGAGAAGTAAATAGTGGGTGTGGAGCACCCATGACCATAGGCATAAAAACTTACCAGTAATCGGCTACTTTTCTTCCCATACTTGGCCAGTTATTTTAAACGAGTCATCAAATGGGCATGGGCACCCACGGGATTTTATTAAAGCCGTCGCATCTGTATGTAGGTCACGCGGACGAAGTCGCGGGCTGAAGCTAGTATTTTATATACTACATAGTAGGCGAAATGAGAGATTTATCACACTGCCTATATACGCGTGATGTGAACCCTGCTAAACGCAAAGCTGAACTGATGGTTATGCGAGTGTTCAACATTGAGAGACCGCGACAACCGCTCTTGAAGCTCAAAGCTGCTCAATGAAGTTTTGATACCGAAAGGACGATGTCAAAGACTGGGAAACGTGGAGAGCAGAAATGAAGAGATGGGATGCCATTACGCATGACAGTTGATTGGATATTTGACTTATCCAAGATTTGTGTTTATAATCGCTGCTCTCCTGTTTATAGCAAGGAGTTGTGGGCTACTTATGCAGTTCTTATCATTTATTATGTAATCTGCTAAGGATAGGGCTGCCTACTTTACAAGTATTCAAATCTGCAAAAATGGTGCTGTCTCTCAAAATCCTCTAAATCTTGTGGTGTTGCAATCTCTTCGGTCATAACAATCTATTAATTATGTATGTATATATATTGTTCAAAGAGTAGTTAACGTAGCATATAGCAAGCTATAAGTATATATAACCGTATACAGTCCACTAAGAATATGTTAGTTCAAAATAAATCATCGTAATGCCCACACGTCTTTTTATTGCAAAATTTATACAAAGGGGAGTTCAACCTTATCGCCTTGAACATATGGTCCTAAATCGAACCGGATTCGGGTCGTCGACCGACCCAGTGCGAGCGCCGTGAGAACAATAGCATTCCTGAGCGATAAGGATTTGCCGTGAAGATTTTAAAAACTTAATTAGTGATTTGTAATAAATGGACATTATAACGTGTTGTGAACTTTAAAAACGCATACATCTTTAACTGTGAGACTATTACGGATTGTGTTGTTTTAGTCAATTCAGTGAGTGACCGGGTTATAACGAGTTTATAACACGAAAAATACAAACTAAAACATACTTACCTACTACTTACCGTACTTTTGTCAACTTACCTACATTACATCTGTGTTACTTGCGACTTGTGGAGCTGATTATTACGATGGAGAATCTTTTGGTTTATCAAAATAAACTACTAGAAAACCTAAAGAATGCTGAAAAGAACTTTAAAAAGTCACCGAAAGACAGAATAAAGCAATCTTATTTGGAAACGAGATTAGAACTACTAGAACAACTAAGAAATGAGTTCAAAGAAGGTCACAAAAGCATTATATTACAAATTACTAGAGAGGAAGATAAAGAGGATTCTTATTTTGAGGATGATGTTTACGAGGTATTTGAAGAATTGTATATCGCGTATAAGTCGATGTTGAAGGAATCTCTTCATCCTTTTTTGGATGCACGTAAATTGCAACCTGCTGTTTGTTCTCAATCTTCATCAGTTGCCGATATGCAGGAGTCAATGAAGAACAGAGGAATTAAGTTGCCTACGATAAAGATACCCACATTTACTGGAAAATACGAGGAGTGGCAAACTTTTTACGACCTGTTTGGTACTCTTATTCACAAAAATGAGTACTTATCGCCGGTACAGAAGCTACATTATTTGAAGACTAATTTATCGGGAGAACCAGAGGTATTGTTACGTAATTTTTCTACGACAGATGTAAACTATGAAGAAGCGTGGAATCAACTGATAAAACGTTATAACAACAAAAGATACAACTGCAATGCAATTCTGAAGATCTTATTTACACAAAAATCTATGCACACAGAATCAGCGAATTCAATTAAACAATTAGTAGACACCACTTCGACCTGTTTAAAAGCTTTGAAGAACATAGGTGTGGAGACTGATACCTGGGATATGATAATTAGCTACTTAGTTGTGTCAAAATTAGACTCTGAATCGATAAAGCTGTGGGAACAACAAATTTGTACAAACAATCACGACCTACCCAGTTGGTCAGAATTGAGGGAGTTTTTAGAAACAAGGTTCAGAACTTTGGAAATGATAGAAGGTAATCAAATTAAAACTGTGCAACCTAAACCTATAAATAAACCTAAAACTTTCCATTCGAATGTTAATCAAGAAGAAAAAAAGTTCGAAATTAAATGTGCATTGTGCAATGGTCAGCACTATGTATATACTTGCAAGAAATTTGGAGATATGTCAGTCAAGGACAGACAAGAATTTGTACAGACGAGTAAGCTATGCTTCAATTGCCTAGCGCCCTTTCACACCGTGAGCAAATGTCGACAGTCATCATGTTGTAGAAGATGCGGACGGCGGCATCACTCCCTTCTGCACTTTGAGAGAGAACCCAAGATCGAGAAACCAAATGAAGGCGAAACTACAACTACAGGTATACCGAGTGGGTCATCTAGAGGTAAGCCTATTTCCGTATCCAATGATGCACACGTTGTAACCAACTTTTCTAGTGAACATATACAATCAAATAGTGTCCTATTAGCTACAGCTAATGTGTTAGTAGATAGTAGGAATGGTTGTAAACACATTATGAGAGTATTGTTAGACCAAGGGTCACAAGCTTCATTTATTACAGAGGCGGCCGTTCAGTTACTTAATATTAAACGTAAATCAGTGAGTGGTTGGGTGTCAGGTGTGGGAAAAGGGCAAACAAGAATTAAATACATGGTTTCACTTTGCGTGAAATCATGCCACAATCCCAATACGTCAGTTCGAGTAAATGCATATGTATTGCGTTCACTAACAACACTGCTACCTACCACTAATATGAGCAATCCTGACTGGCCAGACTTAAAAAACTTAGAGCTGGCTGACCCAGGATTCACAACACCAGGGAGAATAGATATTCTGCTTGGGGCTGAGGTGTACAGCGACGTCTTATTAGACGGTGTTATTAAGCATCCTTTCAGTAATTTGTTAGCACAAAATACAATTCTAGGTTGGGTTTTATCGGGAAGGATGTCACGAGATTCCACCTCAGCCAAGAGAAATTTCACAAGCTTGCATGTTCAACTCAAAGAAGATGAGATGCTTAAGCTATTTTGGGAGTTAGAGAACGAGCCAAACCTTTTACAAAAGAGGTTGTCATACGAAGAAGAAAGGTGTGAAGAATATTACGAAGCTACAACAATAAGGGACCAGGAAGGAAGATTTGTGGTAAAATTGCCGTTCAAAGTCGAAAGCACACAGTTACAAAATAACGGACTGAGGGAAATTGCTGCTAAAAGGTTTGATTTCTTAGAGAAGAAATTTGCAAGAAATAACACGTTTCGTGAAGGATATTATAAGGTTATGAATGACTACATCAAATTAAATCATATGGTAGAAGTGTCTTCTGCAGATATTGATAATCCTAAAGCGGTGTATCTTCCTCACCACGGAATAGTAAGAGAAGATAAAGATACTACGAAGCTTCGAGTGGTTTTCGACGCTTCGTGTAAAGGAGTTAACCATGTTTCTTTGAACGATAATTTGCTGGTAGGTCCTAAACTACAACAGGACTTACGTCATATATTAATGAGATGGAGGACTCACAGAATTTGCATTACGGCAGATATTATAAAGATGTATAGAATGGTGCGTGTAGCAGAAGAAGATACAAACTTTCAAAGATTATTATGGAGACCGTCACCGACTGAGCAAATTAAACACTTCAGACTTGTGAGATTAACCTTTGGTACAGCATGTGCACCATATCTTGCTGTGAAATCATTACAGAGATTAGCAGATGAGGAAAAATCAAAATTTCCTGTTGTTGATAAAATAACAAAGACTGACTTCTATATGGATGATCTATTGTCGGGATGTGAGACAGAAGATGAAGCTGTTAGTATTTACAATGATATGAATAAACTGATGAGCTTAGGAGGCTTCGAGTTACAAAAATGGAGCTGTAATAATGAAAATGTGTTAAAATATATGGGCGAGAATAAACGGGAGGATCATGAACTTCCTCTTAAGGTCAACAGTTTAGTAAAGGTATTAGGAGTTAGTTGGAATCGAGAAGCTGACAGTTTTGTATACTCTCTCAACTTACCAGAACCAAGGGAACAGATGACTAAACGACAAATCCTTTCTGATGTAGCCAAATTGTATGACCCACTAGGGTGGATAGCTCCTGTTGTTCTAATAGCAAAATTAATGATACAAAAATTATGGAGAATAGGACTAGAATGGGATGATACTATAAGCGGAGAGTTGCTGACAGAATGGTTACATTTCAGAGAAAATTTGATTCACATTAAAAATGTTAGTATACCAAGGTGGTTAAACTGTTCTCACACATCTAAAATAGAGTTGCATGTCTTTGCAGACGCATCGCAGACAGCATATGGGGCAGCGGTGTATATACGAGTTGTTGAGGAAGGCAGAGTGTACGTAAACTTAATATCAGCCAAAACCAAAGTCGCTCCTATTGAGAAACAAATTTCAATACCTAGATTGGAACTTTGTGGTGCGGCACTAGCAGCCAAATTGATATTTGAGACATCTCAAGTGATGAACATCCCTAAGGAAAACCTACACGCGTGGACAGACTCAACCATAGTTTTAGCTTGGTTGAAAGGTGGGTCGAGTCGATGGAACACATTTGTAAGCAACCGAGTGTCTGATATACTAAACATTCTAGATTATGAGCAATGGGCTCATGTTACCACTGACACAAATCCAGCTGATTGTGCTTCGAGAGGTTTACAGGCACCAGAGTTGTTAAGTAATACAACGTGGTGGAATGGCCCGTCTTGGTTGTCCGCACTAGATCTAAACTTAGATTTAGTTGATATCGAGGATACACAGGAAGAGGAAAGAGTCAGAGTTTTAACTACTTTTTTTATCACAGAAGAAGAATTGATTTGGACTAAATTCTCTAATTTGTCAAATATGTTGAGAGTTATTTCATATTGTAGACGATGGTTAAATTTAAAACTAGATAAAAACATACGTAAACACTTGACTAAATTTATTACAACACAAGAAATTAATGAAACCTTAGATAATTGTATTAGGCAAGTTCAAAGTATACAATTTAATCAAGAAATAAAGCAGCTAAAATCTAATGGGTTTGTTCCCAAGAAGAGCAAACTGCGCAATCTTTGTCCCATTTTTGATGATAATGGAATTCTAAGAGTCGGCGGACGTATACAGCAGTCACATACTGTATACGACACACAGCATCCTATAATTTTACCTGCTAAAAGTCATCTTAGTAGACTAATAATTATTGATGCTCATCAGAAGACGATGCATGGTGGGCCACAAGTAATGCTAAATTATTTGAGGTCAAAGTATTGGATCCTACGAGCTAAGGATCAAGCAAAGAGATATTACCGAGAGTGTGTAACTTGTATTAGATATTCGAAGAATAATAATGTACAATTAATGGGCCAATTACCAGAGGTACGATTAACCCCCAGTAGACCGTTTAAATCAGCTGGTGTGGACTATGCAGGACCCATTAATATCAGATTCTCACCGGGAAGAGGAGCTAAATCTTACAAGGGATACATCTGTCTCTTCGTTTGCATGGCTACCCGTGCCATCCACCTGGAGGCGGTCACAGATATGACTACAAAGGGATTTATCGCAGCGTTCAGACGATTTACGGCGAGACGAGGTCACTGTCAGGATATTTACAGTGATAATGGCACTAATTTTGTGGGTGCAGATAAGCAATTGAGAGATATGTTTGATAATGCCAAGTCTTCTATACCAAGTGAGATAGCAGAGTTGTTAACTTTAGAGCGTACTACATGGCACTTCATTCCTCCACATGCGCCTAATTTTGGGGGCTTGTGGGAGGCTGGAGTGCGCAGTACAAAATCACATCTTAAAAGGATAATTGGTAATAGTACTCTTACTTACGAAGAAGTTTCTACTGTGTTAGCACAAGTAGAAGCTTGCTTAAATTCGCGACCTATAACAGTGCTAAGTGATGACCCCGATGACCCCCTCCCCCTGACACCAGGTCACTTCTTAATTGGTGAGCCTATATTAAATTTAGTCGATGAAAATTATACACTCTGTAAAAATATCAATCACCTAGAGAGATGGAGGCTAACACAAAAAATTGTCAATGATTTTTGGAACAGGTGGTACAAAGAATATCTTGTTAATCTTAATCAAAGGTATAAATGGAATACAAAACATCCGGAACCAGAAATCAATGACGTCGTTATACTAAAGGAAGATAATATCCCACCTAGTAAGTGGATATTAGGGAAAATAATTCAAAAACATGTTGGACCCGATAACCTTACTCGTGTTGTATCAATCAAGTGTAAGAACGGCGTCTTTAAGCGTCCTGTAAATAAAATATGTATATTAACGAAATGAAGTTACTACTAAAAATAAAAATAAAATATGTAAATGTACTTATTTACCGTTATGCATGCATCCGTTACCTATGTGATAAAGATGAAAAATGTTATAAATTACTAATTATCTTATACTCGCAAGAAGCATGTACTTACCTTATGCAGTTGTGAAGAATTCTGTTGTTGTCGTGTATGACCTTTGTAAAACTTACCTTATTTACACTAATTATGCGGATTTGTGTACACTTTATAGTGTATTATTGTAAACTTACTGTGTCAAGATATATGCATAACTTATGAGTTTAATGTGTACTTTCTTTATATAGCATTAAAGAACTGCGTCCTTTGGGGGGCGGAATGTTCAAAGAGTAGTTAACGTAGCATATAGCAAGCTATAAGTATATATAACCGTATACAGTCCACTAAGAATATGTTAGTTCAAAATAAATCATCGTAATGCCCACACGTCTTTTTATTGCAAAATTTATACAAAGGGGAGTTCAACCTTATCGCCTTGAACATATATGCCCATATGACCATATGGAGTAAACACTGACCATCAATCATTTTCTTCATAATGAATTTTATTACTTCCAATATTTAGCCAGCCAGAAATTATAATTCATTTTTATAAAATCACTAGTTACATAAAAGTTACTATTGCGTGAGAAACCTTCGTGTACATTACCGCGATTACCGATCATTTTGGTTTTTTAAAGCTTTACCTATTTTTTGTGAGATTATGCTGCCGTGATAATAATACGGTATATCGTGTATATTCCCGTTTTCGTTCGTTTAAATAGGGTAATGACTAGAAATTTAAATGATCATTTACGGTAATAAATCGTTTCTATTATATATTGTACCTATACATAATTACGAAAATAAATGTAGTGTTTATTTGCGCTATAAATCTAACCGAGTGAGTAAATATAACAATTGAGTAAATAAACAGTATGTATATTTTTTTACATTAAAATATAAAAACAAACTAATACTTTATTGGCACAGTGGTTTGGTATTTCACTTTCTGTGAGTGTCGTGCTCGTCAGAGAATTGAAGAATATTTTTTATGGACTACAGACAGATTTTCACTAAGCGGTTCGGAAAACCTTCCTTATTTTCTAGATATAGCGAGAAGAGATGTGGGTTGGAGCCTTAGCCTTAGCGCTATGGAGCGGAGACAAAATTTTTCATATTTTGTTTTTTGCTTAATCTGATTTTTTTTTGCATCTTTCTTGTATAAATCATAGTAATATAAACAATTTTTGATCTGAGAAGTTTTGTCTTCCAACTCACCGCTTACGAGATATGAAGCCTCAATTTTTTTAAATTTTCATAAAAACCTCTATTTTAATAATAATTGTTTCTCAAGATAGGCACTACACGATGCAATAAAAAAAAGTAACGAAAAGAATTATTTTTTTACACCAGTTTTATTTTTATTCTGTTTATTAATGAAACTCATATTTTCATATTTCCAGTCACCATACATAAAATAATCTCGTTAGAGTTACCCTGATTTCAAATGTGAGTCGTGTATCTGAGTTTTTATTCAGTTGATAATAAGTATATATGTATCTACATATTTCTAAACATAAAAATAAAACGCAAAAGTTCATATGAATTTCGGGTTCGTGGATCGAAAGTTACTTGGCAAGATCAAAACCAGGTGAACAAGTTATATTGTTATAGACGACATTTTCGTAAAGGCAGGGCTACACGCGATCTAACGCACGCACATTTCCAAGGCGGCTTTCAAAGTTTATAGCTTCCTTCTTCAATTGTAATTCGTCGACAGGCCGTCGATTCAGTAAGGTCACGATATAAAATCACGCATTACAAAGCTGCAATGTTGGTCTACGTGCTGGTTTTAACACGCTAGTTTCCTTATTTAATAAGAATTCTTGCGGAAATAACAGGTCATTCCAGCTACATGCAATAATGGATCGATTGACCTATATAAAGTTGTTTTACTCATAATACGTAGTTCAACTGTCGTGTGATCGTCTAAGAATAACCTAACCGGTCTCTTCCTAGGACTTTACGTATTATGTCCACTCGATGTAGTAGATAAACGCCTGGCCTTTTGTTGATAAAATGGTGAAATACTGAAACAATAAACTTTTTATGCCTCCTGTCATGAATGAAGAAACCTGGCCTATTGCTAATAAACCCACTATAAGCTTAAATAAGTATAGGCTGGATTAGGCTTCTAAAAATGTTATTCGACTCATAGTTAGCTTTACTTTGTTTCGCAAAACACAAAATGCAAGAGACAACACAGGAATAGCATTATTTTAATATTTCCTAGACTCTAATGGTAATAAAAACAATGGATAAAAGCCAAAGTAGGCCCTAAAATCCGGACTGATGACACCTACTTCAAAGGCATTACTTATAAGTCGTTGAATAAGTAGCTTCTTGAATAAAGCCTTGTTTTCTCATAATTTTTCTTCCGACTTTTTAATTACTCGCGTTTCATTACTCAAATCGGATTTGCGTTCGCGCCCGTCGTTTTTAAGGGAAACCTAATTTCGTAATTTGATAAAGAAATATTTTGAGGTAAGATTTAAAGGTTTTTGTTCCAACTGCAATGAGTTAGGCTGTTAGTTTTAATTATAAAAATGATTATGTAGGTACTTTAAAGGATGACAACCCGAAGTCTAGACCACTTTAGCTTAGCGTGGCCACGGTATGATATGGCAATCTATGCGCGGCTTTCTTAGTTTATTTTTAATTTAATCGAATGAAGAATTTAATCAGATGAGGGTAGGTCTATGTTACGTGGCAACATAGACTAGATCAAATATTAACATAATCGAAATGAAAGACTGAAAATTAAGTGGAACTGTATATTGACTAACATTCTTTTTTGTGAACTTGAACAATGGTAAAGTGAGTCTGCACCTAGACTATATCAAAACTATTTTGACGGCAACGTACCTACTGATGGAACGAAGGTTAGTATGGAACGCATTATTATCTGGTAAGGTTTAGAATTTAGATACTCTTACGAGATCATTCATCTACAAGCTATATACATAATTCTACATAGTATCTAAACTTATTTCGTTCTCGCGGATTGAACGTACCTTTCTTTAAACGAACAAAACAGTATCTGAAACGGGTTCGTTAGTAGGTAGTTTGGGTAGGTGTCTACTGTTTCAAAATAATTAAAATCAAAGTTAATTTTCAAACATTTCAAAGTTAATTATCATTTTATTGACTCGAAAGCTTCGTCCGTAACTTGAGACTGGGAAGACGAATAGTTAACAGTAGAAACTATTATAGTTTAAATTATATCCCGAAACTAGGGCCCTGAGTAGGTAGCTACATAATAAAGCCGAAAACACAATACGTTATCACATTCTCTATAGTTAAAAAGGCAATAATTTATAACTATTAGATACAAACAGACCGTGATACAGATCTCTATCTTTTATTTGATAAGTAGGTATGTATAAATACTTCATTTACATAAAATAAATTCAATATTCTTATACCAAAATTGCTGCAAATACATCCAAACAAAACAACCAAACTTGTACATGGCACTATACTTCCCTAGGGTCTGCGAGATGAAAATTAATTAAACAGTTATGGGGTTAATTTGAAGCAGCTGGTTCAGATATTATAATGGATATTGGAACCCTTTGTTCTTATTAACTTGATACCAAAGTGTCGAAGCGACGCCGACAAACCAACGTCTATGTCAAGCAAACTGTAGGATTTTAATGAGAATCATGACTAACTACAGGAGGTTACAAATTTATAAATAAATACAAATTATTCTATTTATGAGTTTCAGTTATAAAAATACATTTAATTTAAGTATACAAATGAAATATATTTTGATGAAATAGAATGAAATAGACTTTGACTACAAAAATCATATTGAATTGAATTTGAATATTATAGAGAATTGAAAATGTCATGTCAGCATATTGGCTATCCAACCCTGCGGCTGTTTGCTTAGGTAAGGAGGTTTGATATAGGATACCAAAAGCGACTCATTAAATAATATTTGGTTGGATACATCTAAAAGTGCGGCCTTATAATACAAGGTAAGTTATATATGACGAGAAGTAAAAGGAAATGTAAATCCCAGTTACTTTAAATAACCTAATTGTAAGCAAAACTATTATCAGTAATTATAGGTATGTATTGGTAGATTTATAATCTGTTTTTTTTTTAAAACGTTGCCCCTCTCAATGATGCCCATATCGTGGGTGCGTTTATAAACACATATATTCACATGGACATACACCCAAACCCCGAACAACTATCTGCAGATCATACAAATATTTGTTCCGTGCGGGAATCGAACCCGCGATACGTAGCGCGGCAGTTGATCTTTCAACCCCTGGGCCAACTGTGCCGTCAAACTTTTGCGGTTTGCGGGGTAGTTGAACTTTTATAGCAAAAGATCAGACACTGCGTTGTGAGCGCTAGCATATTAGATATCTACATAGTTACAGATACTACAACTAATTTCTAAATCAAACCTTAGCACATGTTCGTTTTAAACTTAAACGTAGTATCGATTTCATATGAAATTTAGATCTAATCTTAAATTGATTCGGGATGATCGTACGGGGCAACCGCGCGAGCAATCGAATTTCTTCCAAGTCTAGTCACGTTTTGCTTCGTAGGTCCTGCCTGCTACATATGACTACGGAACATGGTTATAATATATCTATCTGTTACATGTGTTGGTACTATTTGCTAACATAGGACAGGGTAGAATTGAAAGAAAGTTTCTCACTGATGAAAACTGCTGACAACTGACACCGTTCCCATAAATTTCATATCAGTTAGGTTAGTACCTGTGTATTAATTTGCTTTACAACTGTTACTATAGTTGGCTAAACTAAAGCTTTCTTATCACTTTCTCGGATGAGTTCGTTTAGTTGTTTCGTTTTTAACCCGGAACATTTAATAAATGTACCGCTCCCAGTTTCGCAGCAGAACACATCAGTTTAACTGTCACTTGGCGCTATTTCTGACTCGAAACAATTCCAGAAATGAAATATTTTTAAAGCCATTTGCTAGAAAGCCTTCCACCTAGCGCAACACTGAAGTTATTTTTTATTTATCTGTTGTGTGAAGATAGCTCTCGTATAACATAGTCGTAGAGGAATGTAATCATTTTTACACAGAGTACTTTAATGTTAGAAATAAGATGTTTTATGAACTTGTTGTATACGAAGTGATATTGCTATAAAACATTAACGAGCTGAAGTGAAAGTATAATCTGCAGTATAGCTGAAAAGTTTTGTGGTGTTTGATTTGTTGGAGTGGCGATCGTATAAGTAGCATCAGCAGTATGTTTAGTAGGTACGATAATTGGAGGCTCTATTGAACTCTGTTTCTGAGTCTTGAATAATTCAGGTCATTACTTTCTCACTGCTGTGTACGGGCCACCTATCAGAATGAGAAGAGATAGGGGCTTAGTCGTCCACGTAAGCCTTGTCTGGGTTGGCGGACTATATAGATATACTTTATGTATTCCTTCTGCAAAGGTAGACGTGCGGACTGGTTTCATGTTCAACCGCTTGCTTTTACTGCTTCTCAGTCTAAGGTCTACCTAAATTGCTTGTATACACGCTGAGGAATAAGGTGGGTTCGGAAACTAGAGGATCAGATTGATTATCTACATTGCAGGTTCAGAAATTGGATACGATCCCATCTATCACGAAGGCTTACGTAAGCTCCGGACTATCTATCCTCGATTATTTTTATTTAAGTAAAACCATCCACTTACTAACAAACACACACCTTTGAGTGTGGGTAGTTAAGTAGTCGTAGCAAAGATAAAAACAGATCTGAGGTCCCCCGACACCTACCTGGTGGTAATCGGTTTAAATAAAGTGGAGAGGCACAGACTCGGCGGCATTTTATAAATTTTATGTTACCCTATCCAATAATATCCATCTTTCAAATATTCCACCTAACCGTTCGTTATAAATAGGTACCTTGAATTGATTGTTCATGGAAAATAATGGCGATATGGATATTCTGTTAAAACCCTGGATTTTATTGTTGTACATACATCATAACTCTTATAAAGATCAATAGGTACTGAGATCATGCATGTAAATGATACTTTTAAATATCTATTATGACTTATAATAAAATTTTAACAGGCCGATGTCTGTACATTATAGATATTGGAGAAAAACAAACATTGGTGGTCTTTATTAGAGCAATAGAAGCCAAAACAACAGTTTTTAGAATTTTTGTCTGCCTGTCTGTACGAGTATGTATTGTACACGCATGACGCAAAAACTACTGCATGGAATTGTTGCAGTTTTCACCGATGTATTGCTAGAGGTCTAACTTAAAATATAGGCTCCATTTTACCGCAGGAAAATATCAGATTCTAAATTCCACGCGTACGAAGTCGCGGGTAAAAGCTAGTATATAATAATATCGAAGTCAACGTAAGTAATAAAATGCCGTATTTAGGTAAAAGTAAATTTAACCATGGTGAACCTTTACCGGTTGACACCTACTGTCATTAACGTTATTGAATAGCAAATAAGGGCGAGTATACACAGGAAAAGGGGTGCGGCGACGCCACCAAACCGGTCAATATGGCCGGATTACCCGGCTTTGTTCTACTGATGAATAATTGTGTCCAGTATCCGACCGGGATTAAAGCGCTTTCTACTGATTTAATTGACAATCCTAGTATGATTGTTAGCTATTAATTGAACAAACTCCGGATTTCAGTGATCTGATCAAAATGACAGATGAAAGGCAAGGTTAGATATGCGGAACGTTCATTATGCGTAATAAAGTGTTTGCTTAATAGTCGGTATTCGGACATCAGACAGTTTCAAAGCTTACCGCTTATTGACGACATGCGATTAGTGCCTGCGACTAGATACCTAGCGCAGGATCTAGCTGCTACGTTATATCCGGATAACATGGCGACGTCCTGGTTGAATTACCGGCTTTGTGTGACTGATGACTCATTGTGCCGTCCTCGTAAACTGTTATTGGAAATCCTTTCGTGCACAGTTCAGATGATGTTATAGCTTTTTGTTAGGGAACCTATTTTAGCTCTACGGTACATTACGTAAAGGTTAATGTTGGATCGTTAAAATGTCATTGAAAAGTCTAAGTAGCTTAATTAAACTTGCAGCTCAATTTGAATGTTTATGATCCTATTTTAATCATAATTAGCTGTGCAATAGCTTCATAAATAAATAACACTGTTAGAACTTATAATTAACGTTTAAAGTAAATTTTGGAGCAGCATTTATATAACTTTTTATTAGGTTACCTAAATGAAAAAGTTATAAATATATGTAGCAAAAAATAAATTATAATGTATATATTAGGCAAATGCGGTGCGTCCAAGGTATATAATGGTTGTATATTTGTTTTATGTAAGTGGATTAGTAAATTCAAGTAAATACGAAAGGAATTCATAATAGGATATCGAAAGAGAATGTCAGGTGTCGCTAGGGAGTGTGCTGTCCCGGAGTACATTAGCGTGATAAGTGGATTTTATGGGAGGTTTTTGAAATGTTACAGGTGCTTATAGAATAATCCAAGGATAAAGAACTTAAGTGAGTTACAATTCAATTCTTTATTCAGATAAATAAACCCATAGATTGTAAATAAAGACTTTAAAATTCTTTTAGTAAGTATCTATAAAATAATTAGGACTAGGTCCTCCGGGTCACTGTCCACACCATTGGACTCTCATGTTCAAGCCGTTGTTGTTGCTCCCAAGCACTGCTTAGTACTGAGGCTGCTCTTTTTGCCCCATGTGGCATCAAAACACTCAGCGTTTTGCATTCCCAAATTTTCGCCTCCCGTTCGCTTTACCCATCTTTTAACTGCGGGTGCGGTTCTAGTATAAACACAAAACCAATTATGTATAGGAGCACGCAGTTCACAAATGAATTGAAATAAATGCGAGTAGGTTTCACATTCATCTGTGGGTCAGTTCATTCGGAATGGTCGCGGTTGGTGTGATGGCAGCGTTAATTACCCTCCACGACCCAGAAAGACCAAAACGTATCCCAATTTAAATTGACCCCTGACATTTGACATGGTAGTTATGTAGGCACTTAACTTTACCCAACACAGCCTTGCTAATGTATACTTAGTTTAAATACTCCGTCAAAGGAATGCTTGATTTTAGTCCGACGTTCAGTTTATACTTTGAAGGCTGAATACGTTTGGGTTCTTGTTTTAATATTCAAGATTGAAATTATAATTATATTAATGAACAAGGACGTTGAGTATTTAGCTATTTTTTTAAATGTATTGGAGAAAGTTGTTTATATCTCGGTAGTATTTCCGTAGGACGCCGCAGTGTTGTATATACACCCACATTTTGCCGATGATGGTATAAAGAACTAGTTATACAAACAGGCGTGAACCTATCTTTCATCATTAATTAGCTAAATTTTCGGTAACAAAAAAACACAATAACGCTTTGGCCAACCAGGAGATTTAACCATGGACCTCATGCACGACAGCGAAGTAAAGTTGCATTTTGGTATCTTTGAAATACGTTTAGGTAGGTAACCTAGATTTTTTATACTACCAACATCTTGAACAGTTTGTGTTTAAAAACTATTTCATTAAATCAAAGTTGATTCGAGCAACTATGTCTAAATTCTCATAAAGGGTCTCATTAGGGTAGAGTTATAACAATGCTATTACGCAACCCAGCTTGTCACTGTGACCGCAGGATCCTGAAGCGGATTCTTGGGCAATTCTCTGGTCCCACTTTGATTTGCTAGCACAATTTATCGTACTCGCACGCACCGCTCTCACAAAAGGGAAAACCCAATCTGAAGAAGCATTGTTAGCGATAATGGATTAGTAGTGACGTTGTGTTAATTAATAAAATGTATATATGTATAAGCAATCAGTACCTACATACCAAGTAAACAAAGTTGTGAGCTTGGAGGATATTTAAACTACACATGGTGTATTGTGTTTTTATATAAAAGACTTTTGAATCCTGGATAGTTATGTTTATGAAGAACATCTATTAGGTATATAAATATTTGTAGTTCCAGTATACATATTATTTGCATTGTACCCCATAAATTAATATTTGTATATTACTTTTGTAGTACATAAGAAATAAATATTCTTCATTAGTTAATGTAAAAAAACTACATATGCATAATAATTTCTAAGAGATCCTAGCGCTACGGGCGGCGTTGCTACGAGAACTCTACACTGGTACGCTACTATTTATTTCTATCAAATTTCTCTTTTTTCTTTAGAGTAAAGAATAAAAGAATTCAAAAACTAATAAGAAAACAAGAAAAATGTAGCCTTCCATTGAACGTTGTCGATGAAAAAGGAATATTTTAACTGGATCGTTTACCGTAGCCTGGGCTCAAAGCGCGACCGCAACATTCCGCAAAGGGCTTGCATTCCACATCACGATTGTTTAATTTGGACTTAAAGCCCGCAACCAAGCTTTGTATCGGCCCGTTTGAAGTGATTGAACTTGCTAGAAATAGTTTTATTGATATGATAGTATTGGGTATGAAGTTCTTTATGATTGTACTCGTATATATATTAATTAAATGTCCAGTCCTTACAAATTCTTATTACAATATGGTAAAATGAAAGATTTTGCCGTAATGTCTTCTTCTTTACTTAAAGTCGAAAGTTGAAAAGAAACTGCTTTATAAATATAATTATTATACACATTTATTTTATATGGTGACTCATTGGTTTAGTGTTTGCACGCGTGACTGCTGAGCGTGAGGTTCTGGGTTCGATTCTGGGGTCGGTCAGTGTTATTGGGTTTTTCTGTATATAAATTTTTAGTAGCAGTACGGGGTTTGGTACTGTGCCCGGTTGATGGTAACATGCTCGTTGATATTACATGGGATTTAATAATAGAATCGACGAAATGTGGGTGCGCTATAGTACATTTCTGCCTAACCCTTCAGGCACACAAGCATGATACTGTGTTATGTTATGCTTAGTAAATATAAATAATCTTTATTCTATATATTATATTATACAAAAAAGTGTTTGCTTGCAGTAGGGATTCATCAGAGTACATACATACATACATACATAAAGTCACGCCTTTTTCCCATGGGGGTAGGCAGAAATTACGGAACGGAGTATAATTATATTATAAACAATAACCTCAAGAAATTCTATTTGAAGACAGGTTTCAATAGAAATTCGTGTTAACATGGACCACTTTAGTCTATTGTAAAAATAAATGGAGTATACTATAGGGTTGTTAAAATTAAAAGGACAGATGAAATGCTTAAATATTCTTTCAAACCTCAGTTGTAATAGTCCCAACTGAAACTTTGTGCGTTTTAACAAAACTTTAGAGATAACGGAAATGTTAGAGATAATGTAGCCAGCATCACGTTACCGATGCTTTTAAACCAATTGTCCTGGGAGGAGCGGTGTTGAGTGCTACAAGTCACTACGAAAATAATGTTTGTTTTTATGTAAACATATGGAAGTATTCACACCTACAGTTTATGGTATGATATGGAACTGGAATATAATGTATTGTTTTGTGCCTTTTTTAAGACGAAAGTGTAGGAATAATTCCTTAGTTGTGACACTTCTAAGGTTAAGAAATAATGTTGTTCGTATTCTTTGTTAAGGTTTTAGGTAATAAATCGTACATTCATAGCACCACGTCTGTATTTCTCAAAGGGATAGCCAATATCTAAATTGGAATATGGAAATAATTCTCTTTCTTCTCGAAAAGCGTAGTAATACAATTTGTTGGTTCATCTGTTGCGGGTTTGGTCAGGTAAAATATAGAGAATACTCTTCGTTGTACACCGATAAATGGTGGATAAAAACTTATATGTTAAAACACATGTAGAAAGGGCGGTCTTATCGCAGTCGGCGATGTCTATTAGACAATCTTAGGATGGGCTCTTAAGAACAGTGGGCGAAAAGATACAAAAAATGTGTGCCCATCATCGACACCAGACTTTGACGTTCCTCATAGGGTATATAACATATTAAAGATAGAGCTCTTCATAGTCAATTTTTACATCAGCTGTGTGAATAAAAATTTACATAGGTTGGATCAAATAACTTATAGGTTATTTTTTTAAAAGAAACTTAATGATATTTTTTTTTTAAATCATAGTTTGAATCTCAAATAAAATATTAATCAAGCAACTACAATATGAATGGCTTTTGAATCACATATTCAATAAGCACCATAAGACTTCATCTGGAATTAATTTATAATTTAAATACATTGTATTATATAAGTTATAACCGTATTAATATCTCCACAAGAAATACTAAGTTTAACGTTAATAATATTGCTAGGAATTTTGCTTGGCTCGTTTACGTACGCGCTTAACGACCCATACATACTTGGCAAAGCATTGCGTATTTAAAGCAATTAAAACGAGGTGACGGCGAGATCGTTTAGACGTAGGTACAAAGTTGAATTAGGCTTGGTTCGCATGTCGCTACAACGCTGATTTCCCAACGGCCCTGTCAATTCCTCTGAGCTAGAATACCACTAGCTGCACTCCACTTGATTAAAAATTAATGTGTTTTCAGCCTTCAATAATATAATTTCAAATATAGAACTCCATTAATTAAATTTTCGATGCTGGAGCAGTTTACAAAAATTTATAATTTCATCATAGTAGAATTATTATGTGGCTTTTGATAAAATTTAAATGATTTTTTTTTAAATTCTAGAGGAAGGTAGAAAATTAAGACTTGCTTCGAATTATTGTTTCTTTTTAAAAGCACTTCTAAGTTATTTTTATTTAATTTCTAATACTTGTAATTGCTAATGGACTGTCTATTAAAGACTGAGGGCCCAACTAAGTGTGACACATTAAACTCGAAGGCAGACATTGAATGAACCGAATTAAGCAGAAGAAGACTTGACAGCTAACCTAACAAACAGTATTGTTACAGTCCGTAAATTATGCGCAGGTTTTATATACATCTCAAAAGGTGCTTAAGCATGGCTGGTTGAAATAAATAGAGTTTACACTGTTATGAAAATCGGTTATAGCATTAAAGGAGGTACCACGAGCGAGGGTAGCAGAGGTTAGATGGCAGTATCCAGTTAATTTCGTTACGATGTAGATAGAGCACGTTGCCATTTGCCTCCGGCCCGTTTCCTCTCGCCACCTTTTAATTTCTGTTTAGAAATGTTCACTGACTAAATATAACAAAATTTTCTTCGAACGATGAAAAAGTCCATTTTTCATAATTAACTTTAAGTTATAAGTAAAAGGAGTTTCAAAATTTAATAAAATCTTCCTTCGTCAACTCGGGGACTAAATTGGAATTTTATTCTTTTTCGGTTATAAGTTGTTTTTATAAGTGTAGTGTGTCTAACGTAATAATAATGTCCTCCTGACCGGTTTCGGTCACGGCGGCCGATCTCACCGGAGATTAGCCAACTACGCAGGAGATATTATAGAGCACAAGTGTGTGTGCAAACACAGGTGCTCTCTCTATTCCTTCACTCTCATAGTCCGATGGGACGGCAATCCGACACGACCGGAGAGAGATCAGGCGCAGGACCAACGGCTTTACGTGCTTTCCGAGGCACGGTGTGTATTCACATACACAAAGACCCAGACCCGAAACAACTATCTGTAGATCATAAAAATATTTGTTCCGTGCGGGAATCGAACCCGCGTCACATAGCTCAGCGTGCCGTCTGACGTAATAGAATGAACTAACATTCTGAAAAATATCTTCTTATAAATGCCTTCTTTGATAATATATGTATTTTAAAGTGTCATTTTGGGATATGCAGGACGTGAGCTAATGTTGTGTTTCGTTAGTCGGTTACTGTTTTGCCTCTCATGACTTCTTGACTTGACTTGAGGCTTGTCAATCGTCACAGAAATAACAAAAAAAAAAAAACCCTACACAAAAATATAAAATTGTAAAACATGAAGTCGGTTAAAAATAGAAAGCAATTGCTTAACGTTCTGTTTCCGACTGTACTTCACGTTGGAGCTTTTTTCAATTCAATCATTGACACGACCCGACACGGGCACTTTCCTGCAGATTTCACTGAGATTGATCAATGGGACTTAAATTTTCTTGGTATATTAGAATTCCACCTCACTTAAATTACAATCCTGCCTTTTTTATTACGTTTCTATGATTGACTAGCTTTTGCCCGCGACTTCGTACACGTGGAATTTAGAATCGAATATTTTCCTGCGGTAAAATGGAGCCTATATTTGATGTTAGACCTCTAGCAATACATCCGTGAAAACTGCATTCAATTCCATGCAGTCTTTTTTGCGTGATGCGTGTACAAACATACCGACAGACAGACAGACAAAAATTTTAAGACTGTTGTTTTAGCTTTAGTTGCTCTAATAAAAACCCCCATATTAGTTTTTCTCCAATATCTATAATGTAGAGACATCGGTCTGTTATAATTTTATTATAATTATGTATAGACATTAAATTGATTCTTCATACATTTTACGATCTATTATTCTCAAAGGTACCTTTGCGAATAATTGTCAAGTTGTTGTTAGTTGACAATACTTCTTTTATTTGCATTTTCCTAAAATAATTATGTAGTCGATTTTAATGAGGATACCCACGGCAGCAAATGAGGCTTATTTTTAACAATACCCTACTTTATTTGAACAATATTCATCTGTCAAGTCGGCACAAGCTAAATCAAGGTGATTGCACATGTGGTAATTAGTGGAAAGGTTAGCCAGTTAGCATTGGTGGTATTCAGTCTGACTGCCCAAAGTGCGCCAGACGAACTCAGAAATTGTCATTCGTGGGGACTCTTTCGTAGGACTCCGATTAATAAAATGTGTATATCCGGATAAATTTTGGAGATACAGAGTAAAAAATATGTGAGTTATGTTTATGGTTTGAGTTTGATTCCCAAACCGAGTTTTTTTAACGTGGGCTCTGTTAGGATATTCTTAGTAGCCGTCTGGAAATTCTGAGACTGGAAATCAGCATTATTTTGACCTTATACCAATATCTGCAGACATGAGAATTAATACCTTTATTATTTTTTTACCGGATGATATGAATAAGATGATATGAATACCGACAACGAATCTTTTATGCTTTAACTGGCCAAGGCACATATGCGAATTAATACCGGTATCGGCGAAATATTGGTGTAGATATAAATATACAACCATACCTCACCCTTCAAGCAATACAGTGTGATGTTAAATTTCCGTTTCTAATTTGTTAAACTAAACTATCTATTGAATGAGGGAAGCCAGAGCGTCCCATAAATCAATCGTTCGTTCGGTAATCCAACTTGTGTTGCAGACGCTCTTCAAATTTCCTGTACACGCCCCCACCGCCGCCTCTAATCCATTCTGGTAGTATTTCAAAAACGTATTACCTAGATTCAATAGGGTATTGTATGGCCGGAGTTTGGCTACGACGCTCCTGGGCACCATAACGACTGCGGCCAAGGCATTATGGAAGTGTAATTAATTATCTAACTTCACAGCCCCTAAGCAAACCTCACATTGATCGTTTCAAGCCTTCGGACAATAGATTTCAAACCAGTTGCCTTGTTAATGGACTAATAGAGGATTAGTTGTTAAATTATGGCTTGCCAAGTTTTCGTATATAATAACATGTATGAATTAATCTTAATAGTAGTACTAATTAGGCCATGAAGGCTAATTAATAGATGTAAGGAATGCAAATAGTTTGTATTAATATGTTTAGGTTTGTAATCGTTTATTTCTAAAGTTGGAAATAATGTTTTTGTAGACAAAAATGTTAACAACAGAATTGGATACGATACGTTATATTTAAATTAAAATCACGGAAGAAAAGATGTAGATCTGAAATCTTATTCCATGTTCAGCCATACGTAAACGAGCGCAAAAGTCGGCGACACAAGATACAAATTGTAAATTGTACAATGTATCGAGTATTCACTCGAGTTTGGGAGAACGGGGAAGTTTGGAAAGCACGTCAGCCGCGGTGAAGTACAACAAACCAATGAAAACAAGACTTGTTCGTTGCAAGATCGTCCGTGCTGCTGAAGTTGTGAGAGCAGGAAACATTCAATGATTCCCGACCGCGTCCGCCTCCCCCGGTCTCCCCACCTAAATATTTTGTCATTGCATCTTTACCAAGTCGAAGTCGAAACTTTGTCGGCGGAATCCGTCTCTATCTATGTGACAGCAAGTATGTCTGCAAGAATTTTGGTTTAGAGAACTTTGAGGGAACTGGCAAGTTTTTAATGACACTTTGCATCCTTATTAAAATATCATGTTTCATTTAACATTTTGCTTAAGTTTATATGCTAATATATGCTATATGTTTATATGCTAAAGGAAAACTATATAAAAATACGTTTATGTTAATATTTGGAAACAATCACTGTACTATTTTACTCGGCTATTTTAATTTATTAGAGTAGGTACGCATTTATTTCAACATTTCGGGCAAAATGGGCGTAGGGTCATTAAATAAATATCTCCAGAAGAAACTTCGTAAAACTTGGTTCAGAGTTTTTCTCCTAAACAAAGAAAACAAAAAGTTTCGCTTGCTTTCAAATATCATCATTTATTACAGACGGAAGTGAATTACGTCTTTGATTCGAAGGAAAATCTGACGAGGTACTTACATTTGATGAGGAGCTATATTTATGTTGTAAAATCAAGCCTCAAGCCTTGAACGTGACTAAGTCTGTTTACAAATAACTCTACAACATTAGAACAACACTATTCTATTCTCGAGACAAGTTAAATCAAAAGTAAACATGTCTCACCTCCAATTATATCTTAAACTGAAGCTCTACTTCCAATCTAAAAGTAGTGTTGCCAGTTAATGGAGAAGCAATATTTCAATTGTCATATTCTGAGGGCAGACAGGTAAATTCCGGAAATAGGCTTTGCATTATACAAAAGGCTCTCGGAGTTTCAATTCAGATATAGAGCTGTGTCAAAATCAATTTTCACATTTACAGGTCGCTATTTTCAGTTTAGTCTGGATTCTACCTTTGTAGTTCAGGAGTCTGGCTCATTTTTATGAGAGTGTTTAGTTAAAATATTTCTTTCTTGGGTAATGTAGTATGTATATAATGTACTACATTAACAATCACAATGTGTGTACGATGGTGTTTTCAACTGTATTTGTGTTGAATGTAACAGAAGTATAGATATTAACAGATCCGGGCTTGATTACCAACTATATACAAGTACTAAGGGTTTGTTGTTATATTAAATCAGAATACGCAAAAAAATTAAAATGTTTTAGAATAACTCCTAGATAACCTGGGTTAAATGAGTTCCAAAATTGGCAAAAATAGTCTAAATAATTGTAAGCTAGGTACTGGGTACCGCTCCCAAGTAATTCATATAATATGCACAATTTGTTGGTCCCAGCTCCCGAGTTAGCGTCGCGTCTATTTGAGGAGCAGACGGGGCATGTGTAAGTGTGCATAGCCCCGACCTGTCCAGTCGCGACGGGCTAAATGCAGCGGCGACTGCAACGACACCGATTTGCACTTTGCCATCTGAATCTTTAATAGCTCAGGTTATTTCCACCCGAAGTCGCTAATTAACTTAAATGTATCGTTTCAGCCATTTAAAAATGCATCAGCCATTGTTATCCTGTGCTTTTAGATAGTACAGTTAAGTGATATTGTATGTTACAAAGTTAACGAATGATTTGCGATCGATGTGTTTATATGAGCTTTGATTATACCGCTTTCGGAATATGCTTTTAGTGAAATTATGCGCATTAGATTGGATCTGATTTATTTCACATGACTTCTGTTTGTGGATACACAATTAATTACATTACATTAAGTATTTTAAATCCTTACGATACTAAAAAATCCTTACGATACATGCTTATAAAATGCAAAGAACGCGGAGTCAATCAAATTAGACGGGACACCAGCGTGTAAAAACAACCGAAATCTCCGCTAACAAGAACTGACAACCCTCTGTTTTACTTTACTTATGGGCTATACGACCTCTCGAAATAGCCTCAGACTCAAAGATAGAGAGGAAATATAGCTATAGCAACGCGACAGAATGAGACGCAAGAATCTCCCATTACAAACTGCAAAGCCTCCCCATTGATCACAGTAACGCGTAAAGCCTTAAAAAAATCCAGCAATTTATTTACTCAGTAATTCCCCACTTTACCTACAATATGGAATGGCTATATCATATATTTTTCATATATTTTGGCTATTTCAGTATTGTATTAATTAAGCAGTTATGTCAGAATATTCTTGGAATATTTTCACGAATCACGTAATTCCGTTTAAAATTGTTATGTTAATACAAGGTTATGTTTGATCTAATTATGAGGTTACATTTTCCAAAAGTTTGGGAGGAAATAATTTAAAGTGTTGAACTCGGTTCGCGCGACAGTTTCATCAATCTTGCCAGTCAAAGAAACAACTAATTTAAATTGGCCTTTCTCGCGCTCAGCTCGAGAATAAAGGCAGGAAATTAACGGAGTCTTCCCAAGTTCTTTAATATACTGGTTGGGTTATTTTATATCGTATATTCTAGACGGCTTATTTCCGAGTCGCGGTATTGATGTCATAGTTGATTTGTTAATTTTAAAAGCTTTGCAGCGGGTCGAAATAATAGAATGCGATAGATTGATCGAATCATTTCGATCTTGATGTGTGAGATCATGATGTACAAGACTAAGCATAGTGGCACAAGTATTGTTATACTCAGTAGTATGCATGGTATTCATGAATAATGCGACCTACAACCAATCGTCGTTGTTAAGTAATAGGTTTATAAATTCGGTAAAGAAGATTCAAGAACTGTGTAATACATATTGAAATCTATTCAAAAATTTCATTATTCGTATTCGTAAAAGGAGCATCCTTTTACATAGTATAATAATTATGCCGTAGACTAGATACAGAGTGGCAGTAAGCAGTTATAATAAGCTGACTGTCGCAGAAGTGCTAACTGCACACTGCAATACAGTTCGAGGATAAAGATTAGGCTGTGGCGCCGAGTGTCGACGAAAGCGGGACATTTGTGCCTTCCGGACTGTTTTCCATTGCCGTCGGATAGCTACTTTGAAACTGGGTCGACAAAATAAGACTTTTCGAAGAAAACTGACGTACTTTTTCTTAAAACATACTTTTTTCTAGTAAAACAGATTTTATTTTAAGAGATTTATTTGGAAAGAAGAATGTTCTTTCCAAATAAATCCCTTAAAATAAAATGTGCAGACTGCTGTAAGAGATTAGAAGTAAAAAGTATTATAATATAAACCTACTAATAGCAATCCCAAATGAAATCTGTATTGAAGTTAATTACTATTAAGCAATTATATCCAATACAGATTTCATTTATGGTTAAAGAAATAATTCCTAACCTCCGATAGGAACACTTTTTGTAATTTTTCATACGAATAAATACGAGTATCTAATTGAATGCTACAGAGAATTTGGAGATTTTTTTTAAGCCTCATTTCCAACTAACACAAAGCAGCAATTATTAATACTTTTTTATATGCTATTTTTTTACACAAACGCAACAAAATAAATTATATCAATAATTTCTCCTCGATTGTCTCTAAATAGACAGTGGACGACAACATTTAGCTGAAGGCGACGCATTAATTCCTGGGAAACTTGTTAGTTCTGCCTCGACGCAGCATCCCAGCGGCCCCGGCTGTTTCCTTGGTATTTAAATTTACAATAAACATAATAAGGATTGTGTGAAACCGCCTTACTAGGCACTTTGATACTGACTTCAGAAGTTGATATTCTCATTTCCTAATGTGTATTATTAATTTAATACCTATAGATGTAGTATTGTTTTAATTTTAATGTGGTTCACATGTTTATAATGCTTAAACAAATATTAGACACACAAGTATCTTTATAGGTCCGACAGTTACTGATGGAATGTGCTCGGAACCAGAGTTGTTGATGTGTAATTTCAATATTAATAAATATGATGTTGGGATTTTCGCAAGTTTGTTAGCTGAGCCCAGATCTAAAGCAACTAAATTCATATTTAAAATGGTGGCTGCATCAAAGTCTCCCTCCTCCTCGGTAATAATATAATTATTGTAATTATTAGATTATGTTACGTGGAGGCTGACATACCTTTATAAGGTAAATGCCTTGAAATAAAAAAAGTATCTTTATAGAGAAATGGATAAGTCATGTATTGTGTTATTTCTAACGTCATTATCTGCTTAGCCTTTTCCAACTACATTGGGGTCAGCTCCCAGTCTAACCAAATGTGGCTGAATATAGGTATTTTACGGAGCGACTGCTCACTTTGTTATATTATCACTATATACCTACTGCAATATCTTGTGGACGTCTACTTATAAAATAAACTGGTGTAAAAGTACATGTGATAAAAAATGGTGCAATAAGTCCACGCTTGTCCCCACGTGTAACTAAACAAACAAACCCACACTCTCTTTATAATAATAAGTAAAGATTAATCTGACCCTTCCGAACTTTGCTCCAGGCATCGAATGTTACAGATATGAGCGGAATTGCCTTGGGATAATGTTTACACGGTAGAATATCAGTGATTTAGGACTTCGACATGATCACCGCTAAAAATATTTGACAAAGACGATGTAAACTACATAGTAAGAACTCAAAAATGTTAACTTATTATTGCCTTAAAAAAAAGGTAATACTAATATCCAATTTCAGAATGAAAAAATGAGCTGCTTACTCTGCGTTATCCGGGCAGCCATCAAAATTTAATTTAGTAGAAAGCGCACTCTCTGAGTAATGTATGCGGAATGCGCGGGGTTGTGCTAGTTGGTCTCGTCTCCTTCGTAACGAGACTCGTACATCTACAGTTTCTTATTTAAGGTACCACGGCACTCTGGCTACGGGAATTTAAATAAAATAATTTAAATACTCACCTTATTTCAATATTTAACGTATTTATGTAATAGTGGTACTGATACTGTTTCCGAGTCGGTCAATAAATTCAATTTATTATTCACGTTAAGGAATGAGTATGTCTGAATTTCATCTTTGTTTCAAAATAATGTTACTTTTTTCGTACACGTAACTGTAAAAGTGCGAACGTTAATTTGATAATTTTCTTTATTACATTTGAATATGATCACTGTACCAAAGTATACAATCAGGCATTGCCCAAAATAAAATAAAGAATTTTTTTACCTTGTCGAATATTATGCAGTTATTCTATTGATCCACGTTCGCACGATCCAAGGTACCTACAATTTTAAATTTCTAAAAGATTGTTGGATTTCTTATTTCTCCATTTTTCCTTTTCTGATGTGACAAATTTTATTTACCCGACTAAGAAAAGAGTTTTGTTCCGTCTAGATTTAAAAGAGGACTTCACTTCCCACACCTGAAACTAACTAAGCACCGGCGATAAAAATATATTCACATGAAAATTGTAGTTTATCGAATTGGCTTAGATTGAAATGCTCGGTTCCTAATCGATACTAATTCACGGTACATTTTCCTACTTATTGGAGCTTTGGGAGTGGGCCGAGGGGTGGGGATATGCGCAAGAGAGGGGGAACGATTTATAGTGGCATTAGATTCGCATTTGTAGCGCAGCGCAGACCCGGCTACGGACGTGTTGAACGTTGCCCTCTTGCATAATATTAATACGATAGACTACTTACTAAAATTATGCCTACTTTCCAAATGTAAGTCAGTGCCTAGGTACTATATAAATGGTTGTATTTTTAAACTAGAAATTGAACTTTGCTTTTGGAGCCATGATGCGTGTAATCTTTCAGAACGAAATATTTTCATGTTACACGTTTATTAATACGGAAATTATGTTTAATGTTGTTCGTGTGGATATAAGCCTCGACAGAAACATTAGACTTCATGAAATGTTAGCTCTTGGCTACGAACAGTATGAAAGTTGAGGTGTGAAAAATGATTTTATTAAAATTTAAAGTGGAAGCCACAGCTCTTTGAGGCAAGGAATTTAATAAATCTTTATGAGATTTTGTGGTACAAAAATATAAATTGTACTTTATTTATATTGAAGATTCAATAAAGTCTATTTTCGGAGTACTCTTTTTTATGTTTATGAGAAGTAGTTGTAAATGTTATTAGCACAGTTACCTACTTTTTTGTTTTTTTTGTAATAGCTTTAGCGCAATTTCCCCTTCAGTGCTGTAATTTATTTAAACAGTTTATCGAAAGTATCTTATGCTATGTTTATAAAAATACAGTCTATCTCTATACAAAATGTATTCTAAATCCATTTTTTGCTCCTTCTTAATATTCACGTATAATTAATTTATTAAGGACAATAAAAAAGTTACCATAATAAGTTCAAGAGAAAATAAATCGGTAGGATTGCAATATACACAACATCAAACACGTAACTAGAAGTCACTACGTTTGATTAAAATATAAATTGAGTTCCAAGATATAGTTCGGTATGGCACGGGGAACGAGGCGGCGGCGGCGCGGCGTGAGCGACCACTACATTGTGGTTTGCCGTCGCATATCACTGCCGAACAGGGACAATTATGTCTGTCACTACGACCACATCCATTTCGCTACCTAAGCTACAAAGGAGGTACTGACCGCAAGCGATATTGATCATATAATCTGGAATGAAAGCGAAGTTTGAAGGCACGATTTTGCTTTTTGGCTGGCGTCATTAATATTTTAGCCGTTCATTAGAAGTCTCATATTCAGCAGACACTCAAATAGATATTAATCTATTCTACTTCATTCTGTTACCTAATTAATCGAATTTCTTTTCAAATGCGGCCGAGTCCTTCCTAAGATAATATCTTGGCTTTAAACAGCGGAAGAACTGAACAAAATTTCTTTTTCTTCTCAAAATTGTAATAACAGAAGTCAACCTATTGTTTATTCCCTGCACTGGAAAAGAATATCGGGCGTTCAATTGCCTACACATTCAATCGAATAAATATCTGGACAGGTTTAATAAAACCAACCCGTAACAGCACGCATATTACAAGAAGGCTAGGGGCAGACAGTATTGTGATGCACCTCTCGCCTTGCTTCGTATTTACCGGAATTTATGATTTCATTTGGTGTCGCATATTTCAACCAAGCGGCATTTTGCATCGAAACGGGCCACAATAACGTACCGGATTCGCTTTGTTGTTCCTTACAAGCTTAATAAATTCAACTGTATGGTTTGCGCTATTTTAATTTCATATGTTTACGCTTATTTTTCTATGATTTGTCTTTCGTAATATGATGTCTACATACGCGTAGAAGTCGTAGCACGGTCGTAGTCATTGTGAAGCTACGGTGCTACGGTTTAGATACGACGACGATTTTCAGCTCGAAAAAAAGTGTAAATGCTAATGTATTGGATGAGTGTTTTAATTCATGAATCCGGAGTCGGATATCAGCGGGTGACAAACAATAAGTAAATGATGTATTGTGTCTACTTTGCCTCACTTGATGTATAATATCGTTCCGAATAGCCCGTTTCCTTACAGATCACGATGGATTTATACAGTTAAATCCTTCACAAAGCTTCACACATATCGTAATTAGGAAATAAGTTCCAGGATTTTGGTCAATTTTGCCTTAGTTTAATTAATTTCGGAAACTGTATTTATTGTCACAAAGGTCTTCTGTTATCAATGTTCGATACAGACTGCAATTCAATTGGAATTGTCGCTTTGTCAATTGACTTTGTATTAAAGTTTCGAAACAATGGTTTATAGGAGTAATTTATTAAGCAACAAACCTCTTCATTGGTCTAGTGGTCTCAATTTCAGCTGCTGAGCGTGAGGTCCTCGGTTAGATTCCTCGGGAAAAGACGGCACGGTTGGTGCAGTGGCTAAGCGATTAATTTTCTGCGCTACGGGTTGCGCGTTCGATTCCCGCATGGAACAAATATTTGTATGATCCACAAATAAATAATAGTTTCGGGTCAGAGTGTGAGAAATCCTAGTGCTACTTTTATTAACATTTTTATTAAGTTTTTCTATATAGGAATTTCAGTATAAATCCGCAGTTTTTAATTGTTTTCGGTAGATGGCAGCAGGCTCGCTCTAATATTATATTACTATATTGGGCCTCAAAAACAGCATCGGTGAAATTTGGTTACCTACCAACCTCTGCCCAACCCTTTGGCGAATCAGGCGTCATGCTATGTTATGTAGAATTCATTTGAATAGCGGTTTTTCACAGAGTTCGATGCAATAGTGTTCTTTTTTCTTTGCACACAGCGGGAAGCAACCTGTTGTGAAGTTTTTAATTAACTGTGGGGTCGCGTTCCTCCGTGATCCTTTTTGCTACTCCTGCAGCTGAAATTACTGGTTCTTACATGCATTTTATAGCACAATGAGGCAATTTACATATCGTGTTCTTTTTACTGAATTTTGTGTTAAGAAATAAATAAGTCTGTTACTAAAAATAAAAACAAAAGTATAAAGAATCGAACCCAGGATGCTTAGCAGTCGCGCTTGCGACTACTAGACCATTGAGGCAGTATAAACTATAGGTTACTCTTATGTACATTCAAAGGATATGTTAGACATATAAATACTGAGAAACTGCGTCATGCGAGTCGGGTATTTGATCTCCCGACTCGCATGACGCAGTTTAGCTAGTCTATATAAAAATAAAAACTGTTCGTTGGTAACTGCATCATTTGAGAATGGTTGGGACGATTTAGCTATTTTTTTTATTGAATATAATCGTAATTGTCCGAATAAGAATTTGGGGAAAGAAAAATTGAGAAAGTTGTCAGGAAAATTGAACAGGCAGACATAGTCGTGGGCAACAACTAGTCTTGAATAAAATTCTACTAATATTATAAATGCGAAAGTTTGTGAGGATGGATGGAAGGATGGAAGGATGGATCTTTGTTACTCTTTCACGCTAGAACGGCTGAACGGATCTAGATGAAATTTGGCACAGATATAGATTGTAGTCTGGGATAGCACATAGGCTACTTTTTATCCCGAAAAATGTACGGGTTCGTAAACCACGCGGGCGAAGCCGCGCGCGGAAGCTAGTACACAATATGTCCAAGAGAAAAGTGCAACTTCCATTAAGATGCACATAATAATTAAGTTTTCTTCGTAAGCTGTTGATAAATGTTGTTATTCGCTACTTGTGAGTCTAGACAATCGGTATAAATTGGTATAAAAATAAAACAAGTATTTCCGTCGACAAGACATAAGTATATTATGTGATTTATTCCAGGAAATAAAGAAGGAGAAAATTCCCATCACAGAAATCAAAATAGTAAGTCAACAGAAATGCTATCTACTACAATTCGTCTTACTGCTAACTATAATACATATTTCATAATCTTAATATGTTTGCATTACTCGTGCCTAGAGGAAAATATAAAAATTATGTTCTCAGGGCACTGAAATCTATGGATTCTTAGTAGTTACAGTTGATTTTATCTTTTAAGAAACTAACATCAAGATGCATAATGGCTTGAATACCTACCATAAATGAAAATGGTTTTTTTTTCTTTTTGTTTATTTTCTTTTTCTTATTATTTTGTGAGTGATTACGTGCCTCCCGACTCCCATGACATAGTTTTTTAGTATTTATATGTCTAACATATCCTGTGAATAACGTAGTTGGTTATGCAATTGTATTATAGCTTAAGTAATCATGTATGTCAAATATATTGTGTAACTGTATATATTACTAATAAATAAAAAAAAATAAAAAAATCACATCGTCATCACACAGACATCTTTTACATCAAATTCAATAAAAATTTAATTAATTCCTTGCTAATATGTTACAATTTTACACGCGCGATCTCAGTGTTTAGTTATACTAAAATACTTATAATTTGTTCATACACTAAAGTGACCATACGGCCTGTTTTGAACGGGAATGTCCCTTTTTCGGTCACCTGTCCCGTTGTCCCCAGACAAAGCTCCGGCACGCAAAATAGTTCCGTTTTCCGAAACCGCGCGAAAATTTCAAATTATCGAGCTCGTCAGACACGAGCGGTGCGAGACCGTGTTGTTGACGATCGGTGATTCCCCCGTAAAAAAAATATCTTGCATATAATTTAATAATTACTGTCAGAGGAACTTTGCTTAATTATTTTTATTAAGCTGGTGAACCAGTGATTGCTTTGATTTTTCACAGTTTGTTATAATAAAAATAATTATAATTATTAATGTAATGTAATTAAATAAATAAAGGAAAATAATAATAACTTCAACCCATTACTGTCCCACTGCTGGGCAAGGGTCTCTTCTCAGAACGAGAAGGGTTAGGCTTTAGTCCACCACGCTGGCCCAGTGCGGGTTGGCGGACTACACATACCGTCAAGAACTTTATGGAGCCCTCTCAGGTGTGCAGGTTTCTTCTGTAATGGTGCAATATAATTATAGTTAACGTTAATTGTATAAAGTTACACTTAAAAAAAATAAAAAAAACATTAAAAATTTGTGTTTACTTTCAATGTTAACCTGCTAACTGACGTATATAAAAATAAGTCCCGTTTTGACTAAAATAAAAATGGTCAGTTTATCATACACCGAAACAACGATTTTGATTTTGTGACACAAAATCAAATTAGATATATTATGTGATTCACATGTTTAATCATGTCTATAAAAAAGGTCGGATATGACCAGACCAGACGAGCAGTGATAGCCTAGCGGTTGAACGCTTGCCTTCCATGCAGGAGGGTCTGAGTTCAAACCTGGCCCGCACCTCTGACTTTTCAGAATCATGTGCGGATCAGAATTTGATTATCACTTGCGTTTACGGTGAAGGAAAACATCGTGAGGAAACCTGCACACCTGAGAGGGCTCCATAAAGTTCTTGACGGTGTGTGTAGTCCGCCAACCCGCACCGGGCCAGCGTGGTGGACTAAGGCTTCCTTCCAAGGACTTTCCTACTAAGGACAGTAATGGGTTGAATTTTTTTTTTATGACCAGTTGCATTTTTAATCAGTCTTATATAGTTACATAGAACACAACAAAATTAATATTAAACAACCTAGTCGGTATTCTCATTCGTAGAATTGTAATATAATATTGATGGTGATTCGATAGTGTACGAACTACACAAATGCCATGACCGACATTCGGCTATATCAATTTATTACGTAATTATATTAAGTAGATAGTTATGTGGTGTTTGCTTCTTGGGAATTTGATGTGTATATTGATCACCATTGGCAACCACCATCGATCAAGATTGTATAATGTCAATTCTTCAATACCGACACGTAAATAGTTTTTTTTAGAGAGAAAAGATGTTGTGCACTATTTTCACACTTAAGGTTACATATATGTTATTTTATACAGGTCGACACGACAATTTTTTGGTAATTTATGTTATGAGGTATTAATATCTCTGAAACAGATAAATATAATTAAATATTTTGACTGAGTATCTTTTAAACAGTAGAACAGAATTTCAGCAAAACAGAGAAGAGAAGAAGAAGAGCTTATTTAAGAAAAATAAAAATAATAAAAAGTTTTAAATGGTTCCTCATAAATGCTTCATTGTTATCAGTTACGTGAATCGTAGAGCCTCGTAGAGCTTCGTAGGCCGTAGCATAACTCGTAGAACGCAACATCAACATCAAAATAAACAGCGTAGCAAGTTTTAAGGATCATGTTTGTTTTTTTTAAGACCGTTTGCCGTCTTTACGAAGCTATAGAGTTTTTCTATTGTTAGTGGCTTACGAAAGTTACAAACAAAATACACAGATTTCAACAAGACATTGCCATAACAAAATATAAACAGCCGTTAAACAATACAAGGCACATTAACGGCTTCCCATTCAAACTTGTTATTAATAATAAATGTTAATTTAACGCGGCCATAAGACGTTTCCTATATTTTTTCACGTCGAAAAGCTGAGGAAATATTAAATTTATAACGTCCCCAGTCATTACGGCGATTTCATCAAAATTTAATTTACTTGAATAGGAACGTGAAGAACTCATTTTGATACGTCTCTCACGACAATAGCGAGTAAAGTTCTAATTTCTTATGTCTTCATGCTTTACGGCGCGGCGGGGTATTGTTAGTATTTGCGAAATTGTTATTTGTATGTAGTCATAACATGTGTAGTACTGGGAAAGAAGTCTAGAAGTGTTATACGTATTACTATTAACCATTCAATTAACGCTGACCCGCTGTGAGTAGATTTACGCCACATTCACTCGACGGGGTCGCCATTGAACCTTTTCGAATGCCTGTCTACATTGACGTTTTTGACGTTTGCTGAAACACTAGATCTGTGCCTGTACGACACGGTATTATGTTTTGTTGTAGTAGCCATACCACTTTTGTCATTGAGGTACCCAGATTTAGATGGGTAGGCAATGAAGTCAATTTCAACGAATTTTGGGAAAGGCTAAGTTGATGAGTCGGTGGATTTGGTACTGTTTATAACTTTGAATAACAGGGAACATATTTTAATGTGTGCAATGATTAGTTCAACCATATTGTTTTTGGACCACTGTTATAATAAAATATGCTATAATAATTAACACGTAGTTAAAAAAAATGTATTGTATTGAAAACGGTGTAGGACTTAATTTAATGTATAATTTAAATTATATAACTTGACATATTGGTGTGCTCAATAGGGTACATGTATGCGACTTGTCTAAAAGATTTAAGAGATATGTATACTACAGGTTAGCAATGAAGTTGCAAGCATATTGAATTAAAATATAAAATAATACCCGGGTACATTGACCTAATTTCAACCTCTGCTTGCAAATATCACAGATACCTGTACTAACTAAACCCAATTCCACAATCAGCTCATTCCTAAAAGTAGGCACATCTACCTGCTGTTCAGACGTAGCTCATTTCTTATTAAAGGCCTATAAAAATTTAAGGGGCGCGTTTCAATCGCAGCGGATGCCAGAGGGCGAGCGCCACCGGAAGTGAGCCGGGACCGCCATAACCGTAACTCACGTACCAGCATCCGACTGCGTTCAAAAGTGATGTTACATGTGCACCTATTTATGTACCCCACTACCTCTGCCCGATTGATGGCGATTAAACGTGGGATATAGTTTGGATTAAACGTATTCAGGTCACAACTGAAATTTATTGGGCAATTACATCGGTTAGGTGGTAGGTCATCGATTACATATCAAGCATACTCGGTTTTAATCTAACGTATATATGTAGATGATCTCCAAAATATTTTTTATTAATCGAATTTTAACTCTCCTTGATCAGCATGAACTAAAGAAATCGTTGTCCCACAGGTATACCCTTGACCATAACGTCAGGCCAAAAATTTATATTAACTGTGTGCGCGCGTTTTTAATAGATGTTCACTCAAATGCGCGTGCACGAAGTTTATTACTGTACAACTTATTCTAATTAAAGTGAACACAAAAAGTAAACAGCAGGTCACTAATCCTCCCAATGCTATTGCTTATTTATAATGAATAGTATATTGCTTTCTCTATAACTGAACATAACATAGCATCACGCCTGTTTTCTCCGAAGGTGTACTCTATTGTACAATGTACACCCACATTTCGCCAATGCCGTAATTGAACCCTGTGTAATACCTAGGGGGCGAGCTTATAGCCATCTATCGAGCACAGTTCGAGATTTCGTGTTGTTAATGAGAATTTCCATACTGAAAAACCAAATAACACTTTGTCCGACCCGAGAATCGAACCTAGGACCTCCCTCTTAGCAGTAACACTAGATCAATGACGCAGTCTATAACTAGATTAACAGCAATATTGAGTTTCCCACAAACGCCACTACAGTCTATTCGAGCATTTCAAAGCTTAGCACAGACGATAAGCGCTCGTTACCTAACCTGCGTCACGAGTGAATAAACACGCTTTACTCATTTGTTTTACATATATACTTGGCTTTATTATCTTTACGTTATAGGTTTATTGATTTGTAATAAAGAATATTATTAGTGGAATGGTTCCCGCTTACGAAAAGAGTCACCCTTTTCCTTCCCATGGGTCCCGTACGGGACTGTTACGGGATTATTTCAGGAATAAGGGCAGTATCACGCACCTGTGTAGGCTGAAGGTACTAATACAATTTTAGTGGGGCTGGTGGGACTGCCGATCTGTATACTTATGATGACAAGATAGCTCCATGTATCATAATTTGTACATGCAGCACAGGCTTGTTAATGTTATATTATGGTGTGCAAAGAAAGTGTCCCCGAGTGAAGTCACTTAAGCCGTCGCACCTGTCGCACCTTGACTAAAATAGCAATTTGAATGTGAGAACTCACAGTGACACGACAGGATAAGGTTTTACATATGTACGGCTTTAATCACATGCATTATTTAAGGAGGTGAATCAGACCACGATTAATGAAAAAAAGTGTACCTTAATTTTTCACCCAAATATTCTAATTTCGTTGATAATCCCAAGTGATCATATGATCGACAGCCTAATTACCGATGTACCAATCAATTTGTGACAGCTGTAGATCGCGCGATATCTACTGTCAAACGTCATTCTTGTGTCACATGTATAGGCCAACCATCGAAATAATATGTTCAGTCCCTGAACAACAGGCCAACAGTGACGATGCTGTCGCGTTAGTTTCGCTATTTTTACTTTTTACGTAATTAGGCTGCCAGTCGAAGTAATTTACGAATTTACGCAAGTCTACCAAACCCTGCCACCCTGCACGAAGCGCCAATAGCAATTGCATTGTTACGTGATTTTTTATAGGTAATTATTATGATATCGATAGGAAATAATTTAGTTGATTATCACCTTGTATAACGCTGAAGTTTTTAGTGAATACGAGAGATATAAACTTATTCGCGTATTAGTTACATTCAAAGCAGTTTCTTTTATTAAGCGTATTGTTAAAAAAAAAAACATTGGCAGAATAAGCTGAGGTCGAAATTCCCGCGAGTTAAGACTTTTCTTCCGTTTCCTTGGCCGGGTAACGAACTGTGTGCGAATGTGATATTTATGGACTCTTTCGCTTTCACTTTTTGCGTGAACATTATTGCTTAGAGAGGAGTTATACGATACATAGCTATAATAAATGGCTTTACTTCTAAAGCTCATGGTTACGTAATCTCACAAATAACGGTTACAAATTCTAAACAACGTTTTAATTTTTTAATGGGCTTTATTATTTGCTACTGGCCGCAAATTTGTCGAATAACAAAATAAAAAGTAGCTTTATACTTTTTATAACGCTATCCAATGTTAAAAAAGAAAGAAAATTTTAAAAATACATTTTTTCAGCATATTTGGCAATCACGCATATGCTAGAAGAGCAGTTATGTTCTTTGTATATAACTATATATATTAAATGTAAATTTATCAGCATTTATTCAGAAATGGACGTAATGATAATAATAGAATAGTTATAGACTTTCCGGAGAATAGTCAATGACAATGGCGAATGGCATAAATACTTGACATTGTAAAGGATTCCGGTTATTCTCTCTATCTATATTCAAAGGATAACGACGCAATTCTCGGTGTTGTATGAGACAACTTTCGTTGGAAACAGCACTAATATGTCTGCTAAGCATCACAATGGGGGAACACGCTGCGACTTTGCAGTGTGGGGGTAGTGCATATTTTCTATAAACGTTGAAACTTTGGTTTGAGATTGACCACTCTCGAAGAAAATAATCTCGTGTTGCTTTAATAAAAGTAGTGTATTTTATAACGTTAGTGAGATTTGCTAGTCCAATTTACAATTTCTTTAAAGTTGCGAGTCGTGAAAGAGTTATAAAAAGTACCTAGGTATTATTAATGTCTCAGGCTTTTATGAGTGGCAACATGAACCATGTTATGCCTATGTTACGTACTTGTGTAGTAAGAATATAACATTTACGTAAAATTAGCTTTCCCCGAGACTACTCGCACGGTTAAATTGTGGGTGATAAAATATATTGCACAGGAACGCTTGAGAAACAGGACTGATGATCGTTCATATGTTAGCGTCTATGGAGCTATTAACGTCAAATTAAACTATAGATGTATTAATTTTTACTTTATAATATGTATTTTGGGCAGGCAAGGTGCTAGTATACCAAGCTTGTTTTTTGTTGTTGACACAAATGTATGGAATCTACACGAAATGTTTGGTCACATAATAAGTGATTAATCGAACTTATCGAACGAAGGACGATCCCAATCGTATAAGTAGCTTCAATGCTATCAGCGTATTAATGTAAATGTGTAGCTGTTTTAGTTGTTTCATTTTTTATCTTATTTCGTTTCAATGAAGATAGAAGAAATATCATGATAGGTTTTGTTATTGATAATATAACTGTTGTGGTATTTGACAGAGCATTCAAGTACTAAGAATTTTCTGTTTACTCATAATAACAAGACTCAATCAATTACTCATAATAACTCACGAACTCATACAAAAAAGGACATGTTTGTGTCGTTACTCATTAGTGAGTAATAGTAAGATACCAGAAACTAATAGATACGTCACGCAATCGCCAAATTTTGTTACAGGTAATTTGGTATTCAGTATAATTATCTTTTGAGAATGCTCGAGACATTATATCTACTCTGATTTCAACTTGTATAATATATATAATATATAATATATATATTTCAAATTGTATAATATAAACAATAATTATTTTTCTCATTCGTTCGTTATCGAGAAATATAGGTACCACCATGATTCACAGTAAAACAAATTTAAATATAAATAATCATATCATACCTTCTAGATTTTTGATGTACGTTTCTTAGTTAGCAAAGTAAGTAATATCTTCAGATAGTATCGCTCCCCAACATTTATACGGAACACAATCCAACACATCTGGCGAACGTAATCTTGTTATGAAGAAAAACTTTGTTAATAAGAGCGCTGGTTGGTTTCCTATTTCCTTCCATAGCCGAAGAGGAAACGGTGAAATAATTACTTGTTGCCATTCTGTTTATTTCTGTATAGATAACTAGTAATCACTAGATACCGAGTTTTTTTATTAATTTTCAGATATCTTTATTATGAACATTGATTTTGTAGAATAATGCTGACTGTACTTATTTATTTTATAAGCAACGATTCTATTACACTCGGTCTGCGAAAGTGTACAGTGCTACTATCTCATTAGACCAGCAGTACCCCTAGTGTAAGTTTCTTTTGACAAATTCGATTTACTATATCGAACGCGTACTGGTTCAGTAAAAAAAACTGACAACCGAAACAATATACAAAGTTACCGCTGTGACTGGTAGGTATATTTTTTTTATAAGGGGATCCGAAATAATTTATTTATCACGTAATCAGGGAGCCAGTGGGTTCGCTGTCGTCGCTGTTACAAATATTAATTTTATTTCTGTACCACAGTGACATTGATGACGTAACAAAAAATTGGCACTAACAGCAACCAACAAACATTGTCGCTTTTACATTTTTTCATAACAGGATACTGAATAGCTTGTTTATTAGCAACACCAATAGATTTTTCTTACGTAGTCGATTGCCGAGTCAGATAAGTTTGTGGCACTGGACACATCTTGCCTCTACCGGCTTTATAGTTGAATGGTAAGTAAATACACAGACATAGTCATTTGCTATTTTTTATTAAGTGTTTACATGTATTATGTTTTTACATCGAGTATAATTAGCACTTATCATCAATTATGATAAGATATCAATTTAGAAAGGTAAATTTAATATGCAGATCTCAATATGTCAAGAATTTGCGTTGTTAAATATAATAGTTTATCCATCACAGACCAGATATCTTGATAGCAGGAGTCAGGACATTGTTAGCCTCATTTGAAATGAAAGACGACCCTATAGTGTTGAGAAGGAGGCTAGGATGATGTTCGGACTTAGCGCATCATATGATCTTTAGGTCCGTGGTGTGGATGGTGATGTGGTGGTGGTGGGTGCGGGTGGTGATTACAAGGTGGTGGGTGCGGGTGGTGATGACAAGGTGGTGGGTGTGGGTGGATGTGATGGGGCGGTGGCGGGTAGTGGTGCGGCGGGGGTCGCACTACTTGATTGCGATAATAGCAGTGTGGCGCACACATGCCAGTCCCGCAGTGCGGTCCGCATGGAAGCGCGTGCGGCGGCGGCATTACTGAAATTCAAATAAATATTGGTTAGCTGGACTCAATTGACGACACGGTTGGCGCAGTGGCTAAGCGATTAGCTTTCTGCGCTACGTGTCGCGGGTTCGATCCCCGCACGGAACAAATATTTGTATGATCTACAGATAGTTGTTTCGGGTCTGGTTGTGTGTGCATGTGACATGTATGTTTGTAAACTGTACCCACGATACAGGAGAAATCCTAGTGTGGGGCAACGTTTTTTTAAAAAAAAAAAAAAAAATTATATAAAGAGTATACTTAATATACATAACCTAGGTACTTTACTTATTTCACTACTGAATAAAGCATAATATGATGCTTAATAGCAATCTATAATATATTTAATACGAGACATAAGTAAGAGTAATTGCGGCACCACTATTAAAAATCAATATCTCATGTATTTTTTATTCAGCCGAAGGACGCACACGTCCTCGAATGACAATCCGTAACTCCATGAAACGGACATGTGGAAAAAAGATGAAGAAAAGAGACATAAAACTTCATTATCCTTCCAATAACTAGGTGTCGACAACATCCTCTTGTCCATAAAACCACCAAAGGGAAGGGAACTTCACAAGAAATTTAATTAATAAACAACAAAAAAGCTCTTACCTTGTATTGTTACCGTCTTTTTACACAAAGGAAATTATTATTTTAACAAATGGCTTGTATACAGCTTGTGAAATCAACAGTGAATGATAAGGGCACGATCGTTATTGTAGCTATTTATCGCTTTTTTCGTAAGCTACCCGCTTATCAGCCAGCCGTGATAATGCGATAGCGATACAACGTGACGGTGATGATTAATAGGAAATATTTGCTAATGAGAACTGGAATATATTTTTTATGAATCGTGATTCATCCCAGCAAACAAGGAAATACATTCAGCTTTTCGTTTCCACAAGTTTGCACCAATCGTAAAATATCATTTTTTTTATTTTACCACACACTAGGAATAATTCCTGTATCGTGGGTGCGTTTATGAATTAATAAAAATATTGACATGCACAAATAATCAGATCCGGAACAATTATCTGTAGGCCATACAAATATTTGTACAGTGCGGGGATCGAACCCGTGACATGTAGCGCAGCAAACAAATCGCTTATACACTGCGTCAATCGTATTGTTCTTTTATCATCATGTAACGCGAAAGTTTAAAAGTTAGTAAAAAGTAGCTTCCAGCTGCTGATAGTTGTTGCTTCAGATGTTGGTAAGGCTACTATTTATTTTCAAATGCATGTTTTAAATGGACCTATTCGTCCAGCCGTTCTTAAGTGACGCGCTTACCAACGAACAACATTATTTTGTTTATATATATTTTGAAATTAGGTACATAATATAGTAATTATGATTTGACTTTTTTTTATCAGGATGGATAAGTTATCATAAATGTCAGATAATAATAGTCTGAGGTCCCATTTGAAAATTTTGAACAAATTGAAGAGACATATGTTTTAAATTACTTTTATTTGTTTATTTTATTGTCTTACCCTGACATATATTTAGATATACCACCAGTCGCACCAAACAGGCCACATCCCATGGTTGACCCCATAAATCACCTCGCAGAAACTATATTTCCCAAGAAAATGGCCCACCATTATTGTTGCTAACTAGGAGAGCATCATCTGCCTAGCCTTTTCCGAACTACATTGGGGTCGGCTTTCAGTTTAACCGGTTACAGCTGAATATCAGTATTTCACACGGAGCGACTGCCATCTGAACTCCGCCACCCGAATACTCGGAGACACTGATACTGTAAGGTAAGACTGGTTCTCAGCCTTTTTGAGCCGCTGACACCCGTAACGACTGTCATATGACACCCGGGACCAACAGCATAACGCGCTTTCCGAGGCATATAGGGGTCTCGATGTGTGGAAAATGGTCACCAATCCAAGGACTGACCGCGGCTAGTGCTGCTGTATCAAGCAGATCGACCAACCTGTGCAGTAGCTATGTAGGTATGAGCTCCTCCACAAGCTCCTCTTGCTAACCAGGATTTCGTACGTCAATAAATGTTATATCACTAAATAAAAGTTAATTTGAAAATTTTCTTTTTAATTACACAAGTTAATCGCTGACGTTTCACAGTAAATCAAGATCCCAGGAATAAAATAAAAATGTTAATGTTGTTTTTAAATTAAACTTGGAACAGGTACGGTAGCAAATCTTATTAAATTCCATTAAGGAATCAACTGTTAGGATATTTAATTGGAAGCGTTTCCAAGAATATTAGTGAAGAGGTATGTAGTGTCGATAATATCTTTAATACACCTTTTAGAGATTAGGAATTCAAGGGAAACTCTCAGAGGTTCTAAGAACTCGTTATGAACAAACAACTTTTAGTACATGGATGTAAGTCCATGATTAAAATAAGCAATTTATAATATAATCCTCTCATCGAGCTGATACAGATAATAATTGAACTTACTTATACAGATAATTGAATTAATGAATTTATTATTTTACTAACCGAACTCTGAGATTTTATTAACCACTAGGTTATAACGAGAAAAAAGGATCATATGAAATACGTTAGTTCATTCCCTCGAGGTTTCCAGTATTCGATATTTTCAGAACTGCAAATATTATTATTTTAATAATAATAATAACATTATATTCCCGCAGGGCACCTTGAGGCGAGGTGACAGGGAGTAGCGACCCCGCGGACCAGAATGCTTCAAGGAGATGTCACCTCACCTCCGGCTTGCCTTCATTGGCTGGCTGGAGTGAACTCTGGCGAGGAACAGGTCTCCCGCCTCTGTGTTGCCTTCATTGGCTGCCCAGAGTGGAGTTGTTAGAGTAGAGCCCTGCTCGTAGGGTGGTGCTGAGCGTAAGAGGCGAGTGGGCCAGTGATGCCAGACCCTCAGGGAGCAAGTGATCTGAGTTTAAAGTCCAGCGAAGCCTCTTCACCCTTCAGCCGCTCAAGTCCCTGTTGCCCCCTTGTTGCGACCCCAGCATCTATTTTTGGGGGGCCCAGTTAGTGAGTCGGCAATTCTCCGCCTGCCATTTTTACGTGTTTCATTACATTGTTTCGGCAGGCGCCATAGGTTACTATAGTTTCCTATTGCCCAGTCCACTAACATAACATCACAATAGCCCAAGTAGTTTTTCTCCACATGTTCTGCAATAGTCCTACAAATCCAGGGATTGTCCTAGGGTGCATTTTTATAGTGCATACAGGGATAATCGCTGGGTATGTCACCACACCATTTTCATTAAAGCTGTCTTAAAGGGCCTCTACGTGTTGGCTTCGGCCCCACGCACGCCCTCCAAAAGTCCGGGACTCTGTAGTCCCGTGCATGGAAAAGTCATACAAATAATAATAATATACCATTTATTTCAGAAAAAATCCATACTTATACAAAAGATGTTAGTGGCACTATCTAAAAACTATGTTAGTACTTATTTTACATGGAGTTGACTTAAGTAATGAAATATAGGACAATCCAGTTTGTTAGCAATGACACACAGGAGACCGTTAGTGCTGGCACCCACTCTGTGTAGTAAAGACGCTGCACGCTTGCGTCTGATCGCAGTAAAGCAGTCAGTGTGCGCGTCCGCGAATATACCTGACGCGCTACAGAAGCGTGGCAGACTCAACAGCATCCTGAATGCATTGTTGTACTGGACACGAAGAGCATTGATTGATTTCAGAGTACAGTCTGTCCAAAGCCTACACGTGTAGAATGTTTGACAGTAGGCCTTAAAAAGTGTCACTTTAACTTAACTGCACCTGTACAACGTGAAAACCTTTGGACCAGCATGTTACACCTTACCGCCAACGCTCTCCGTTCCCTTTCAACATCTAAACTGTCCCTTAAATCGTCTGTGACAATATGACCCAAATATTTGAACTGATCAACAATAAACGACAATATATACGTATATTAACCGCCAAAGTATATTTTAATATTATAGGTATTAAGAGGAATCCATACTATATTAACTTGCAGTCATGAATTAATAATTAAGTCACATTTCTGCTTCTTCTTCTTCTTAGCGAATCGATCGCAATTTAGAGAGTCCAAGCCCAGAAATTAGCTACTAAGACTGCGCTATAAGTGGCATCCATTAATTCTTCTGGCGTGCAGGCCGAGCACGATATTAAGTGCATCATCGTTTGCAGGACCGTACCGCAGTCACAAATTAAGTTGGATTCATATACAAATCCCCACCTAAACAGGGTTCTTTCTGCTTATTTAATTAATTAGTTAGCCCACATTAATACGCACGGCAAATCATGAACAACATTCTTGGTAAAGTTTCACCGATTTTATAAACCAAAATAAAAATTCCAACGTTTAAAAAAACTAAATGGAAAACTATCGAGGCTCGAGGATAGACCACTAAATAATAATTTGACGTCGTCAGTGAGACGGCGATCCGTTAAAAGTTATTCAGAGTTTTTCATAGCCCGTTTGTTTTCAAATTCTCTCAAAGCAGAAAATTCTATTTACTTATTGCGCCTCGTTTACTTACAAGGTATTTAGGTTTGTGTCGTCTGTTCTCAGTTTTGTATTTCGAAAATGGAATTTTCCTGTTGGGATATAAGGGGCGGAATTCCCAATCGATTTTCAAAAAGGATGTTTTGTAATAGCTATTTCGTTTTTGTTTACAGTTGTTCTGTTTGGGGTTTTCGTCGGTTTCATTTGTTTTTGTTTTGTGGTTTATAATAAATGTTGGATACTTTGTCTTCTTAATCCATGATAGATGAAACGAATGATATTTACCGAGAAATATGAAGCTATCGTATTGTGTTAGTGTGTATTTGGCCATACATAAACCTCAATAAATATTATATCATCTCAATCAATTATTGGTATTATTAAGTCGCATACTATACCAGTATTAGTTTAAGGTACTAGATTGCACTCATAGCCGGTTATATACATACATAATTGGTGAAATGGATCTAAAAGCATAGTAAGTATATTTGTATTGGCTATTGCCCGTAAAAGATAAAGGTACTTATAAAACTTGGCCAACGTAGATAATGGATGTATGATCGATGGAATACAATACGATATTGCTTCACGCACTCCATCTTTTGTGAGGTTATATGCGTTACGCGATATATCAGTTTATTTTTTGTTTTTGTGATGTTAAAGCTAAACGGCGCTAATAGGCTCTTTAATTGGCATTAGTGCTACACTGGCCTTGTAGAATTTTACTGATCACCGATTATTTGAAAATCAACACGGCATACTTTAGTATTGCTAGTACGATGATCCGATATTTGTATAATGATAATTATTCAAATATCAAACTGCTTCTAATTTTGGGGTTGGATGATTCTACATCCCGGTCGGGCTAAACCCGCCGGCAACAACTGCAACTAACAACTACAAGTACATTCATGATACACAGTGAATGGTAATTAACATAACATTTACATGGATTAATTACTATGCGAGCGGTGAAATGAAATTATTAATAAGATTGGTACACCCGCGTGAAAAGTTTTAGTTGGGATGGAAAATTCCCTAAGAGGTACTACGTGGTGCTAGGGCATGTAAGAACTATCTCTTTAACAGACGTAATTGAAAACGGTTCAGCTACTTCAGCGTGTTCAATCAAACATCTACAAATCTAAACATTTGTATTTGAAGATGATCTTTTACATAAGAATTAGTTTTGGTTTAAAAGTCGCAGCACTGTATAAATCATAAGGTATGGAGTGAGCTCATAGCTACATAGATACCGCGCAGATTAGTCGATTTGCAAGATTAAGCAGCGATTGGTGCGTTCGGTCCCTCAATGGGTGACCGTTCGTCTCACACTGAAACCTCTCCGTGATTCGAAAAGCACTATAAGCAGCTGATTCCAGGTCTCACACGAATTCTTAAGCTATCTACCAGAAATTATAATATGTCCTTAAGATCGTTAGACGCAGTAACGTTTTTTTTCCTAAAGTCTTCCTAGGTTCCTAGGTTCTGTTTGTTTCCTCTCTTCGAATAACTTTCCTTAACTCATAAATTACTGAGGATTAATTTGTTGGCTCTCATACCATAAAATACTTTAATTTTAGATAATGTTTGTTAAAATATTGCCCCAAATGTGGCTAAAGTTGAAAGTTATAGCCCGGAATTGGAACTGAGCCCGATATTCCGGATTAGATCATGAACGAAACATTATCCGTAGGTACCTACTATACCTCCATAACTTTATATACCTATATATATCTAAAAAGATTTTAAAATGAATATCATGTTTCAATACTGTGACATGACCGTTTTCATGTTTTTAATAAAATAGGATTAAAGAAAAAAAAAAAAAAATTTACACACTACAATACACTTTATTGCACACCAGAAACAGAAAAAATATACAAAATGGAAACCAATAGAGATGTACAAGGGGCGGTCTTATCGCACTTGGCGATTTTTATATTGTAATAAAGCAATCAATCTAATGAGCGGCGTAAAATAGGCAAACATGTCGCGGAAGGGACGATGCCTGTAATCAATAATTTTATATGATCCCGGTTGGCATACATCTATCGCGAAAAAAAAGTAAATGCTTTAAAAATATATATAATTCTTTCAGTAATGCCACCCCCATCCCGGCAAGAGCTCCGGGGTTCACCAGCCACGCCACCCCGGTGACCATCCCATGGGGTTATGAGTCGAAACCATATGACCCACATCACCCTGCACCACCCTATTACCCGTGCTCAATATAATTAGGAACCTCTATCGACTCATAAAAAGTATGACAATTCGACGTATAAATTGTCCTTCAATCTATCGTCGAATGTATGTTATTAAACCAGGTCTAAAACAAGCTTAATTCATTAAGCTGTGATTGGTCGCCGGGGACCGCAAGCCGTAGAATTTCTATTGTTCCTGCTTTGCGTTGCTTTACGGGTTAGTTTTATGTTTTGAATTATATTTAGGATACCTTTACGTATTTCTTTGTTTGACTGTACAAAACTGTTACTCTTTGTGAAAAACCTACGTGAAGCAGTGGATTGCAATAGGTTGTTGATGTTAATGATGAGAATGACTCTTAGGGTTGAGTGCTTTTGTCTTTACGATATAGATAATACATAATTACAAGTACTATGTTTTGCTCTGCATACGTACCTTCAGGTACCCTTTTTTCGACATGATCAGCTTTCAAGTATAAAATCCCCACTGCAAGTAATTAATTTTGGTAGAAGCGAGAAGCTTTGAATATCACAATATACTTTGTACAATCAAGTGTTATTTTAACATAACAACCCTACCAATTAGTAGGCCCAAGAAGTGTTGACTACATGTTTAAGAGCCTACTTGAGAGCCAAGGTTGAAAACTGCGCGAAAGGTTAGCTTTCGCTAAAGTCTGGTCACGCCAAAAAATTTTCTTCAGTAGATAGTTGTAACTATCACTTGTTTTTTCTTCTGTATCGAGCGTGTACAGATATAAATTGCGTGTTCGTAAATGCAGAACTGAACCCTGGATCCGAAGAGCAGAAAGCCATTCGCGTAGCCACTGCGCACACGGTTCCGTCATTAAATTATAAAAAACACTAATTCTAAATTCATGTCGCCTATAAAAGATATATTATACAGCGATATCTTCCTATGAAATATGTCTGTTTTTGTGGATATTCCTTGAAACGGACGCAAGACTATTTTACGGATCGTTGCTTTCGGACATTCCAAGTTACTTTTTCCTTTCTGCGGGATATCCATCCCTCCTGTTTTTTGCGTATGCCTTTATTATTACGCAACCTCGCGCCGCTATGAAAATGGCCACCACATATGGTCTGTTTATGAGATTCTATGGAAGCTTCAAGCTTTTACTGTTTTTATCTGTATCACAAGTAAACACACGATGTATTCAAAAATATATAATATAAAGCATTCGAACATAAAAGTTTACAGTCAAACACAGTACCTACTCTTGAAATCAAAATTTTATGGTACCAGTAGCGAACATCTACACGTAAAATGGTGAATGTGTGCAAGATACCAGGAATTTATTTGGTTTTGATTATTAAATAAGATTTTATTTATTAAATTTCAAATACAATAAATCTGATGTCTTTCATCATTCATATTATATCAAACTTAACGTTAAATATTTTCAGTGAACAAGTAAGGAGATCTATTAAAACGTCGTTTCTAAAGCTTAACCCGGTTGGAATAATTAAATAAAATTTAATCGAACAGCTTTCTGAAAATAAACGTCTTCGTGGCACTGACTGCGGTCAACTAATTACTTACAGCCGATACTTGAAGGTGAAAAAAGAAAGTGTCGTTTTTTACAAACCTTTATTAAACCATCAAGAGCTAGTTAGTTAATTAGGAAAGAAGTCGTGAGCCGAGCGAGGAAATTAGGTGTACAGAAGAGCCATCTGACGGCGGGAGAGTGCGCTTATTGACCGGAACCTTTGAACAACTCTATCTTTACTTTTCATTAGCTCGCCGTTGTGTCGACGATTTCACTTTTTATTTCGACGCCTTTTTGTCAAATTAAATGAATTAATTAAGCACCAGTCAGGTTCCTCAAGCTTTGTAAGAAAGCAACTGTGATTGGCTTTTTTCGGTTTACTAAAAAAAGAATGTCTGACAATATTTTAACTTTTTCTTGCTGTAGGCAGTATAAGGTAAAAAAAATGACCGGAAAGATTTTATTAATAATATTAGGTATTATTCTATTTTGTGGATTTTCTTGTGTGTGGATACATTCAATCCTTCCAATACCTTGCATCATAATGTTATAAATTTAATTGTATTAATTATATCGTATAATTATATCGTCTTTGACCCGGGTACGTCTTAAAACTGCGGCCAGACACCGGAGGACTGGCAGCAGCGTCCTCTCATTAATCGGTGAGCCACTGCGATCCCCAAGCCGCCTGCCAAGCGTGGGGATTATGGCAAACCCCCCCTTGAGGGAGGCCTTCGTTCAGCAGTGGACGTCTTCTGGCTGAAGATGATGATGATATCGTATAAAAACAATTTTTTAAATTTTGTTTTTATTTAATCTGTTAATTGTATAAATATAGTATGTAATTTAATATGTAATACGTAGTTATAAAATGTATTATAATCACAATAATAAATTATCTCCAAAAAATCAAATACGCAATGAAGCGTAGATGTTGACGATTCAACGTTTTATAAATAAGATAAAACGATGTTTATAGATATCAGAGAAATAAAATATCATCATACTGCGATTACCAAACCGCCCACCCTAGCAATAACGGAAATATTCTCTCATTATAACGATCTATTTTTATTTGAAACGTAGGTACTTATTTATAATAACTGGCTGAAAATAATAAATAAAAAATAAGTAACACTCATGTTAGGTCAATAACGGTTTATGAATATTCGGGTAAACGTAATTTATAACAAGGTGGCAAAACAAGCTATCGGAGGCTTCCCGAGTGCTTATAGTTTTAATTAGAGCGGTAAATTTTGAGCGTTGATCGCATCGCAGCTTAAATCTTAGGCGCCACTTTAATTAAAATATATTCGGAAGACGCCGCCGCTCGTCCACGCTTCAGGTAAAATTTTATAGGCTCGACTCTTAACCTCTAAACATAATAAATATTTATTGGCAAACTAGAATATTTTTACTTTATCACGTAACATATTTTATATGTATTATTTTTGGATATTAAGCAAAAATAAACCAAACATAAGGCATTACTTTTCTACCCCAAGAAAATAACTCGTACGATTTTTCGTTTATTAAATTTTTGTGTTGTGATTATATATTTAATATATGTATTTGGCAATTAAGCTACTACGAAAGCAGAAAATGCAGCACAAGATTTTATGGAAAACCCACGAAGCAAGCATCAAGCGAAACCGTAAAGAAAAAATATTTTTGTTGTAAAATATTTACACGACTTCAATATTAAAAGTGCGGCGAAGAAAACACGCCAACTACACCGTATTTGTTTGAAACAAACAAAAAAGAAGTCCTTATTTAATGGCGACGTTTATAAATTTATTAAAGTTGAGTTTTTAACGAAACATAAGGAAAGTGAGAAGTTTCTTTTCAATATTATTACGGAATTCTTGATCCGAATCTAAAGACTTGTCAAATTACGCGGCCGATTGGTCGGCGGCGCGTCGTCAGCGGAGTTCTTAATTTAAATTCACTCGACTAATTGGTCAGCCGAGTCGACTCTTATTAGCTTTTTGATGGATATTGTTTTGATTAAATGAATTGCATGATTTTGTAATCAGTTTTCTTGTGACTATTAAAGTCACAGTTAAGGGAAGGTAAAATCAAATCGGTAATCTTGTGTATTACCTAGGTACATATTTGGCCTATTGTAAAGACGAAAAAAATAGTTTCTATTCTATTTTATTATTCAAAATTAGATCGGAATCAATTATACGTTAACAAACAACTCAATTTCTACCTTACTGCCAAAATTTCATGATTTTCTTCTTATACACAGTTCAGTCGACATACGTATATCCCATTGTGTTTGAATAAACATTTCAATTGAGAGGGTTTTCATTCGCGGTGCTTATTCGACCGGACCCACACATTCAGCTCTTTTTCGCGCACCGCTGATTTCCGATGAATGAACTGCGGTCGGAATATTAGAGTTCGCCGAACGTATAGCTTGTCAATGTGGACTTTTAATAATTATTATTGCTTTAAATAACGTATTCGATATGAAAGAAAGATTTTTTTTTGTAAATTAGGAATTAATTCCTTGTACGGAAGTACAGCTAAAAGCGAAATATAAATTTGTATATTGGTTCTCACTTGGCCTTTTATAATTTACTCTTACCACCATGTAACAATAGCTTCATTAGTTTATGTAGTACAACAACAGTACAACAACAGCCAACAGTAGGACTAATTTTAATAAATTTTCTGTAAATCCTGCAGAATAGATACGTTGCCTTTAAATCGAGGACGATTTGCTTTTCAATGGAACTGCACAATAAATAAGGTTAACCTTTTTACTCTCAAGGTCACAAATCCTGGCAAATCCTGTAAACTTTTAGTGAACCTTAAGCATCCGGATAATAAGAGTTATTTCTGAACTGACGTCATATGGGCCGCGTGGCCCATACAGGTTTTGTGGGAAATAAAAATATCAATTCATTGCTTTAACTGAAGTGGAAACACCGAACGAGACATGGGTAAAGTTCCCAAAAACGTAAAGATGTTTTATCGCGTGATAACATTACCAGGTATTTTCTATCTATGTCTCGGTAATATCGAAGTAAAGGAAGGTGAAAGTTTAATCTGTCTGTCATTCAAACGAAGCGAAGTGTGTAGTCGATTTTATCTTGACAAGCGGTAGGTACGCGTGGAACTTGAGTCGATTGTTTGACATTTAGACGTCGCGAGTCGCTGCCAAGATACCTTATATACCTACTTAAAACTTGATCATCAAATATTTATGCGACTGTTCTGTTAAAATTTAATGACCAATTGAACAAACTTTCTTCAAGGACGACTGATTGGACTGTGTCACCTTTGTTAAAAGTCATCTTTGGTACGACATAATAAATATGGGCTTTAAAGACTTTATTTCATTTACAGACGGAATCTGTTACAGATCAAAGCAATACTCGTAAAACAATCCCGTAATTATATATTTACGTTACTGTGAGCTCATAAAAACGTATCACGGATAAAAAGGCTCACAAAATGATTCAATACAGTTTCCTGCAATGAATTTGTTTTCCCAACGTAATGTCAACCCTGGGTTTTCAATGTGGTTCCCTAGAGGCTCTACATCTAAGTTAGGTTTAAGTTAGAGCTGGCTCTGTCGCATTATATGTGTCTCTGGCGACGCATCCAACAACGAATTTTTGGACAACATATCCACCGCATCGCGGCAGAATTATGCTTTTCAAAATAACGAAATTGAAAATGTTACTTTAAATTTAAACTCAAAAATAATACAATAAAATGTTACATTGACGAACACTGTAGCCTCGAAGAGATATTCAATTGAAATTGTAGAATGTCAAGCTGAAATATTTTATGAAACAGACAAGAGTGACCCGGGCCCGGCCGTATCACGTTCCTTTCTCGCTCGGAAATGCAAAAAATAAAACACCAAACAAGGAATACGAAACTGGTCTGTAATCGTAAAGTAGCCGGTCGCCAACGTATATGCAAATGTGGTGAATTTAAAATTCAATTGATTCATTTCGAAACGGAAGTGTCTAGGAATAAACCTTGCCCATTAGTGAGCGTGCGAGCAACACTAAAGCTGTCAATTTGCTTTATAAATTAGTCGGTCTCGCGCTAAAATAATCGCAATTAAATATTCAAATTCGGTAGTGCAGAGACGTGTCGCTGCAGCGGTGCTGTCAGGACTTGCATTCGGCTTGTCGGCGAAACGAACATGTCTGGGCCGTGGTATTCCAGGAATAGCGTCGAACGGGACAGGTCAAACGGAAATAAAGCAAGCTGCACTCAGCGAAGTTTGGACATGTCTGATAGCTTTACTGGCGGCTCGTGAATAAAATACATGCTATTTCGATCTACCTCTTTCATTCCTCTATTTCAGTCGTACACTATTGTAATTGTCGTCTTTGGTAAAATTGATTTTTATATGGCGGAAATGCAAACTTTTAGAAATATTTTAAATTGACTTATTTGACATGATTAGTTATCATGTATAAAGTTTGGAAAAAATAAAATTTTACCTCAGCTTAAATATAACAATGTTCCTAGTTTATTAGCATGCAAGGGACCGAATGGCGCCCAACATGGGGCCGACTGCGTTCGCCTAAATTGCGTTCTCGTAGCGTGCATTATCCTTCTGACACCACATGCGGTCAGGACTTGAATACTCATCCACTTTATCCTTTATGAAGTATAATAATAGTCTACGGTGGCACCATATTGTGTAATATTGTACCAGGTACAACTAATATTGTAGATGGAGTAAGGTGGAATGGGACTTTATTGAAAAGATATACCTTAGTGCATTCAATGTTTCAATATGGTTCTTGTAAAACAATAACACAATAATTCGAAGAAACAACATGTGAAGTTCTCAACCACCACATGATGTGGTAGCATGTCATTTGATAACAATTGCAAAACCAATATAAATTTCTTGGCAGAGGCGGCTGGGTTATAAGAAAATGTATTATGAAAGCGAGCGGTTTTATTGTGTGGCAGTAAAACGGAAGAATTTGCATTGGGAATCGAACCAGACACTTGCAAATCGACGATCGTAAAACGATCCCGCATCGGTCACCGGCTTCATGAATAAAACGTTATTTGGTAGCGACCGCTAAAAAAATAAAACGTAGGTAGGTACCTATAGAAATACGCGTCTAACTGTACCTGCTATAGATTGTTCTGGATATACAACTGATAGGCGTACAACATGCAAAAAAATATTTTTAACGGCAAGGCCTGGGATATATTGGTAAAAAAAAAACCTACAAGAGCAATGTATACAGCGTGTACATACATAATGGCCACATGTGTGAGTGAGCACTGCAGAAGTCACGTTCAGGCAATATTTGCTGTATAAAATTCAGCAACTGAGTCGGCGCCTTGTGTGTAATGTATACCTACTCATCACTTGGACACAGGATCACAGGATTTTTTATACCCATATAAAATAATACTTGCTAAATAATTCCTCTTTCTAAGTAGGTACATGCTACCTGCAAATTTTCCCTTGGTTTATAAAAACAAGGAATTGGCGCAAAATAATAAATTTCGATCTTTTAAGAAATTGGAGGTTTATTTCTTGTGTACGTGCTTTATTTTTATAAATTTTTAAGTGTTTTGATTATATATGATACATTAAATATTAACCTTGGAGCAGTGTAAGCGAAGTGTGTAATTTCGTAGTTTATCTCTTTATTCATAGTTAAACCACAGTTTGACTGTTATTTGAGTCAGTCTAGCGGGGTGTGCCGCGAACATGAGATTCAGAAAGTTATCATGAACTCGACACATTGCCCGGCTAATTCAGAACACACGTTGTTGCAATATTTGAGCAGGAATGTTCAACGCGAGTTTTAATAAATGCCTCATCTCCAATCGCCGTAAAAACGTGTCGGCTATTATACAGCTTTTGATGTCGGATTCTCCAACATGAATGTCATTAACGAAACAAAATACTTGTGAATATACAAAAAGTGTTTTATGTTGTCAATGTCTTCAGTGATGTTTTCAATTGAATCAATTTCACTGGAGCGTTTCGAGTCCCTAGTTACATGTTGGCAAATGAACAAATAAATGTTAGCAGGCGCCTGGTGAACAAACAAAAAAGAGATATGTGTAAGTTTGGATATCGATCTTTGGTGCCGATTCCACTTTACGCATTACACCAATTAGTTAGGCTGGTTGGGAAGTCCGGAACATAGTTAGTGAGCAAACAGAGTGTCTAATTAAAAAGTTTTTCTTCTAGTAACGAGAATGGACGTGTTCGTAACGTTAGATTGATGTTTGATTGAGCGGGTATCTACAGTAAGTTCTGCACCTGTGCTCCTATGTTCTCTGTAAAACTTTGTTACTAACTCCAAATCACTTTCAGTGGATAAGTGTTCAGTAATCGCCTTGTTATAGATGTAACACTACAAAGTAGGCCCTGAATCTAGGTCACGATAGTTCATGCCTGCTAACATTAGGTACCACATTAATCGTTCTTGGTATCGAGTGAAATTCTACTTTTATTTGTTTGGTTCATTCCATGAAATACACTCTGTTTATTTTTATAGATTATGGAATGGGAATGAATTCCTAAAAGTTATATTACATTGACGTTTCTATAGGGTAACTATGTATAACTTCTATTGAAGACAGCTACGAGCGGTACGATTAGCGGAGCGAATTAAGGGCAAACAGCGACGCGATTTTTTAACATAAACGTAACATAGCATCACGCCTGTCCGTTGGGTTAGGTTACTATTGTACACCTATATTTCACCGATGCCGTTATTGAGTCCTATGTAATAGGGGCGAGCCTAATGTCATCTACCGGGCACAATTCCAGACTCCGTGCTGCTACTGAGAATACGGAAAAACCCGATACCTCATACTTTGTCCAACCTGGGAAACGAATCCAGAACCTCACACCAATGAGGCAGCGATTTTCTATAACTGTTCTGTTCTGTTTTTGTTGTTTTATTTCCACAGCTGCAGTATAGTGGAAACATTAAAAGATTATGTTGTAAGTAACATTCAAAATAATGTTATCGGGCGTTCGATTCCCGGACGGAACATATATTTGTATGATCTATGTATATATAGTCGTCCCGGGTTTAGGTGTTTGAATATGTGTTTGTAAACGCAGCCACGATACAGAAATAATTCCTAGTATTGGGGAATGCTTTTAAAAAGAGAGAAAAATTAAATCTGTATCGAGTCCTTGATTGTACCGCTACGTAGAAACACATACTTTTAGTACGTAATACAGTACATATTTTCATTATAATTTCGCTTATGACTGGCGGTTTTTCCCCTGTATTCATATTGTTTAATTACGTAATGCACTTCGTTCGGCTTAAGGGATTACCTACGTATGGTGAATGTGGAGGGCTCTACTTACACCGGAAGAGCCCATGTTTTTAATAATCTTATAACCGTCCAGTATAGTGGTATACAAACACATAACATAGTCAAGCGCGGCCGCATCCATACATTTTGGGGAGGGTCATATTAACAGTAAAATGACTGGGGGGATACCCCCCTAACATGTTGATGAAATAGAATTAATTTCACAAAAATTTAAATATTATAAATAAAAAAAAACCTAACTATTTTTGATTTCATTGTTTAGGCGTTTTAAGCAGGAATTTAATAATTTGTTTAAAATTTTCGATAATTGTCTATTTTTAGGTTTGTTAATTTGACGTGTACGATTTTGGGTGAGGTCATGACCCCCACGATGCACCTTCACTGAACATAGTATCACATATATATTTCCCGAAGGGTTAGGAAGAGGTGTAATATTGGAGAGTTGTACACCCATATTTCGTCGATGACGATATTAGGTAAGTGGTCTGGGGGAAATTCTATTGCTATGAGCCGGGCATAAAGGCTACTGTCCGGCTGCTGAGAATTCCAACACAGTAAAATTCAATTACACTTTTCAGACCTGTGAAAAGAACTCAGAACCTCTGGCTCAACTGACAACAACTAGACCAATGACGCAAAGAATAGTAGTAGGTAATACTAAGTAGGTATAGAGTACATTGGGCAATTATGAGAAAGAGACCGTATGTTATATTGCATGTTATGATCATTATAGTTATATCGATAATTGCGATTCAGCGTTTATGGATGCTTACTGATACTTTGTTTTCAGGTGTTCGAACAAACTGAAATTATGTTTTCAGGTGTTCGAACAAAAAATAAACGGAAATATGAAACGAATGGAATACCTAATTAATTGATATAAAATGAAATGTATTCGCATTGGAATTGAAACATATTTTGCATAATTGTATACAAAATTCAGTTGATCCGTCGCTCAGTCGGGATAATGGTTTTTATTAAAATAATAACTGCTTTTACAGTTTAATTAAAAATATCAATTTAATATAGCGAATAGTCTCTGGGTTTTTTTTTTATTTGGGTACGCCTATAAATAATATTATACGCGATTTTTATAAATGTATTAAAATTGCTTTTTTATACATTTTTAAGTGCAACAATTACTTACAGGATAACATCACAAGAATTTATGGTTATACAAATTATTGTAATTATTAAAGTTATTTAATAAAATAATAGAAAAATTAAGTGACCGTAATATAGGCAATTTCATCAAAAATAATTAATTCAAAACAGATTGATATCAAGAGCATTAAATGTAGCAAAAATTAAATATCACATAATTTCGTTCAATTATATTAAAATTGAAATCATTAGACTGCCTATTTGGCCAAGTGGTGGCAAGAGCGACTGCTGAGTGTGGGGGATCCTAGGTTTGATTCCCGGGTCGAGTAAAGTGTTATTGGGTTTTGCTGTTTGGAAATTCTCAGTAGCAGCACGGAGTCTGGAACGGTGCCCGGTAGATGGCAAAAGGGTCGCCCCCTATTACATGGGATTCAATCATGGCATCGGCGAAATGTGGGTGTACAATACTACATCTCTACCTAACCCTTCGGGGAATACAGGCGTGATGTTATGTTATGTTATGAAATCATTATTAAAATAAATTTTATTGATACTTTTTATTTATTTTGTAACTTAGTAACGAGGAAAAACGAATACCTCGTGGTACACTTAGGTAAAGGAACTCCCGGCCTGCGTGTGGCGGATTTGGGGCAGTCCATCACTCAGCAGTAGCAGGCCAATGCAGCAGGAAAATGGGACGAAGCCTGCCAGGTCATCCACTGGCGGGCTGATCACTGCAGGGGGTGCGGTGAACGAGCGAATCCCGTATCTCCGGCGCTATAGGTATGCCGCAGGAAAACCGTATGATTTTAGTCGGTAAAAGTCCAACATCACCCATCGCCAGTCGAAATTGAAATTGTCGAAGGAACTCGTGTACCACGAGGAAGTACCCACAAAATAACATTTTTTAATTTGTTTATGTTGTAACGTTGTAAATTATAAAAAATCTAACAAACATAATACAGTAAGTTTACCTATACTTTTAATTAATTTTATAAATAAATAACCGGATTGGTGGTTCAACGGCTGCACGCTATATCTGAATTTATAGCGGGAACTTCTTTTACGAGGCGCTGTAAATAAGTTATTTGGGAGAAACTCGTGGCTTGATATACTTTTCGCGTTATGTCGCTATTGGCTAACTTTGAACAGATCTTTTAATACGCAAGTTATGCTGTCAGAAATATTCTTCAAATATTTACGAAGTTGTATGGAATAAAAGAGATAAATTTAAGGATAATGATTTGAAAATAGAAAATATACAGTGTCCTTATTCCGAGTTTTCCTCGACTTCGATCATACTCGTAGTTAACGTCAAGCCAAAAATGTATGGAAACGCAGTGCGGCCTTTTTAATACCTAGAAGTTTTTGAAATGAGCGCTCAGTTTCATATCGTACATTATCAGCTTGAAGGTAATTACGGTCAATGTCGTGGAAAACTCCCACTTAGGTACGATGAACTCGTACCGAAAACGAAGTACCGATACTCGCACCGCCAACTAAGTACTGATACTCGCACCGCCAACTAAGTACAGATACTCGCACCGACAACGAAGTACCGATACTCATACCAATAACGAAGTACCGATACTCGCACCGACAACGAAGTAGCAATTAGCGTATTTGCAACTTGTATGGTCAAGGGAGCATACATAAAACTAGTTCATAACTATGTATATATTCATATGTAATTTTTTTACTTCTTCTATCGGGACGGCACTTGCTATCATGTGGAGGTCGTTCATGCCTTAGTGGAAAGATTAGCCAGTCAACTATATGGTATCGAGGCTGACTACCCAGGGTGCGCTTGATTATCTCGTAATTCGTCATTGTGGATGCTCTTTTCTTGCATCCAATTTTTACTGACACATTTTAAATACAAGGTCTATGGAAATTAAGATGATGCTGATATAATTATTATATCTTTAGTTAACTATCTCGCAGGAAGCTTTAAAATATTTAATATGTTTCATTTTAAATTGTAAGTAAAAAGTGCTGCCCGCAATCAACATTGATGTCATATTGAAAACCAATTGATGCATCGAATGCAGGACGAAGTTTAAAATATGACCGCGTTATTAAATTTTTTGTGCTTTTATTTTACGCTCAATTTTTTTTTAACTTTTATTGCATTCGGTGATTACATTTACCGGAAAAATCGACAATCTGGTACACCATACAGAGTATACTTATAAATAACTAGCTACCCGTATAACTTTGGTCAACGAGTCCAACACGATACGCATACATTTGAACAGTTACAATATTTTATTTTTTTGCCATAGAATTTGTCGAATACTAAGGCAAGATAACTAAACCAATTGAATCAACTAAATGTATAGTTGCTTAATTCCGGTGAGTCTAGTTTTTTTTAATAGTACCTAGATAGTTTCCAAGGGGTTTTTACGTATTAGGGATTATGTAACAATACATATGTACATACACAACACTAAACAAAAACAATAATAATGGTTAAATGAAATCCATCTATTCATTAAACGTTTTTTGATTATCTTCTGTCTGGTTTACCGTGTGTAATTTATTATAATGCTCTCACTGATTTAACGTTAACTGTTCACATGTCAAAATGAGGTATCGCGGATTTGTTCTCACGTGAAAATAGTATTATACACGGAGATAGTATGTTAACTTTTGGATTATCCCTAAAAGCCTGACTGGGAAATTATAAACGTGGTGGGTTGAATTTTACTCAGTCACGCTATTTCCATGTGTTCCATTTATTCTATTATATCTGTGTACCGCAAACAGAATAGGATAAATAGTAACATAGGGTTCGAAAGAATTAAAAAAAAAATGCGAGCTCTCAAAGTTCGGGCAACGTAACACTACTTGGAACTATGTTTAGTACGATTGTTGTGGGTTAAAAGTCGATAAAATACAATAAAGGCAGGTTATATAAAAGTGACTTTTGTTTTATTATATACTGTATTCGCATAATCTTCGTATCTTGTACTCAATAAGTATGTGAATTATGTTTTATTTTCAAATTTGAAACTTATGGAATTTGAGTGATTAATTTAAATTTCTGATCCAACAATCTGAAATGTGCCCGCGTGTTGTTTTACAGCCCCCTTTTGAAAGGAAGCCTGAACTAGTAAGCATATTAATTGGCTGCTGATGGTTATGAAAATTCTAAACAACAAACCTTACGCATAATCACCAATGAGTAGTTCCAAGTAAACTTATGTTCCTATTTTCCCCATAAACAACAATAATATGGATGTTATAATAAGACCTGGCTCATATCGCAAAATCCTAGTATCGACCCAGCCTATAGCCACGTAATTTAAGTCCCAGGACATTGTAAAACGTGGACAGGGCAGTAACTCATAACCAGGTGTCAGGATTTACGTCCACACAATATGTTATAAAAATCCGGCCATTTTATTTTACGGGTCCACATGATATGGGGTTTTATTTGGTGCTGGGATTATTCTTCTTAACGCGTGTAAAAGGACGGATATTATTGTGTTGAGTGTAACTGAATTATCTTTTGTGTGTGTATGGTTTACCTACATGGGGATTTAAGCTTTGTGACACGTGTTTTTTAATTGAATGGTCATCGTAAAATTTCTCCAAAATAATCTACAGAAAAGATAAAATCTAGGTAGGGGAGGGTGGGGTGATTACGGACAGCGGGTAATTGCGGACACTACCATTCCAGCTGACATAGCTTGCCCCTCGCTCCGCAACTGGACTCGCGTGATTTCTTCCACCATCTCTAGTGGCCGGCAGGTCGTCAACACCGGAGGCGGCGCACCCGTTTTAAGGTAAGAACGTTTTATAATTTTTAAGTGTTTTCTTTTAATTTTTGATGATTTTTAGTAGCGTGCATATGCAAAGATAATTGCTTTAGGTAAAAACTATATTAGTTTTACATTAGGGTTTCATTTACCTTCAAAAATGTGAAAAAATAACTTAGAAGTGTCATTATCTAGCCTAACATTTTTTTGCTATAAAATGTAAAAGGGCTGATGGGGTGATTGCGGACATTTTCTTGGGGTAAATACGGACGTCCGTATTTATCCCAAGAAAAGGTCCGCAATCTATTGGGGAGAATAAGGACACGTTACTTAACATGGTTGTATTGTGTTTCAGAAACCTCGTGTTTACAAACAGAAGAAGAAAAATATGTACACGCTTAAAACTTTAAAATGAATAAATAAGTCTTGTACTCACAACAAACCGGAAGTTCTTAATTTAAATAAGCAGACAAATACCACTCAAGCAGCAAGTGATTCACAACTTCAAGCGGAAAAAAAATAATTAAATAAGATTTGAGAAAGAAACTGCCGAACAGAAGAATCAGATTCAAGATTCAAGATGTTTATTTTGTCAACTAAGTGTACAAATAATGGTGTTATAAAATAAAATAGTTCCTTTAAACTTAGTTGCCCTTTTCAGGTATTGCAAAATTGAATATTATATAATTCTAACTTATACTAGAAAAGTCGCAGAAAGGTGTAAAAAATATTGGAATTTTTGAAAATAATGCAGATTATAAAGGATATTTGTATATATTTTGTAATGAAAAATATCATTCGCCCCACTGGAAGATTGGGTAACGTGCATGGTGGCACAAGCCGTAGCTATATTTATGATTTTTGTAAGAAGTAGACTGACCGCAATTACCCCACCCGCTGTCCGTATTTACCCGGTAGGCATCGGGTAAATGCGGACAGCAAGGGTTTTGTTTTTTTGAGAGAAAATATAATTATTGATTTGATACTAACAATTTTCTATGTTCATTTTGTAAGGTAAGAACCAAAGTTTAAAAGTAAATAAAGACAAACTTATTAGCTTTAATACTTTATGTTTTATTGAAGGGTTTCCTTAAGTGTCCGCAATATCCCCACTCTCCCCTACATGTAAAATTCAGGTATGTGTGTGTTCGTAATTTTTCTCCTAAACGGCTAGATCGATTTTGATATTTTTTGTACTTATAGGCTCATCTGGTTGGTTTTTAGCTATATCTAGTTGGACCAGGCAGGTGGAGCTGCTGTCGAGATCCAGAAAAGGGTCCGCTAGTATAATATAAAATCAGCACCATACTTAACAATAGTATCAAATTACTTAGGTTACGATATAAATAAGTTAAGAGATAATGTATTCATAGTTACGTTTTGATATAATTTCAAGACAAACAGGTTTCTACAATATGTATGTAATTACTAAGGTTTTAGCGCTTATGTTTATCAGAGATAAAAGTTAGTACTAGATCTCTTGTCTAGACTAGATATGCCTACTCGCTACGTAAATATGCAAAGCAGTGAGAGTTTGTTGGCTCACTATGTTTATCTTGTTCATGTTCCTATCGAGTTGAGGTTCACTTATTAAAAGTTCATAGTCAGTAGGCGTAGTATGAACTTTTATCGACCTTTATCACTGACATTAATGTCTGACTGACATGTATCAATAAAAATATCGTGAAGAAACCTGCACATATTTAGGCTAGAAAAATCAGCAGTTTTGGGAGATATATACAGGACAGCAAAGACTTATTTCAATTAGATTGATTGAAAACACAACAGGATTTTTAAATACTTAACTATAGGTACTAAAACTTCTTCTTCTTGGTAAACTTGAGCTCCTCAATGGAACAAGATCGAGTCAACAAATTTAATCATCATATACTATACTTAAAGTATATAACCAATGAACATATTATTTGTACATTTAGTACGTTTTGTTCCTACAATGTTTATTAATCCGCAGTTGGACGCTGGCGATCTCGAGTGGGAAGCTTATATGAGTGTCCAACAATGGAGCTGTCAAAATAACTCGTTTTCAAAATGGCGGATACAGTTTAATCATACGTAGTAGGTACATCTGAGCCACCTGTTTTTAATTACAAATACACCCACCTATTGCTGTCCGTCAGATTAACCGGCCCGAATTAAATTAACAAGGTGTCAATGTATACCCACATGATTCGCATAATAAGTCCTGTTCAGTTTAATTAAACGATTTAAATGGCTACACCAATTCCCAGGTAAGTATTTAATTGATTTTAGTTCATAACAACGTTGGGGTGGGTTCCCAGTGCCACTAGATTTGGATGAATATCAGTATTTTATAAGGACTCACCTCCGCCATGTAACTGTGGGACACTGATACTCTAAGGTTAGGTTGTCAGACTATTTGGGCTGTTGACACATTTACCGACCATCATTGGCATTCGTACGAACCCGGAACCACATGCTTAACCAGCTCCCTGACATATGGAGGATCTTGGTGTGAGAAAAACGGTCACACATCCAAAGACTGACCGTAGCAAGTATTGTTTAACCTCATAGATCGACGGAGCTGTGGGATCTATGTAGGTAGGAGCTCCTTAATATAAGTACAGCTTGTTGATTGGAGAGTGAGTAAAATATTATATCAGTGTTGTTTAGACATAATTATTATACATACACATAAAAATATAAAACATTGCTTAAAATAGATTGGTAGGGATAACATTTATTATCATTATTTGTATCTCTAGTCCAATAGGTGTGTGGGATGTTAGTTAAGAAAACATATATTTTCCTTATTTCCCGAGCTTCTAATCGCTTGTTGATAATGACAGGTCCTATAAAACCTTTTCCAATTATCACTTGTATTACAAGATCAGATAACAACAGCGAGCCGGTAATAGATCGAAACATTTCCTAGTATTTATAAAACATCCCATTTGCCGGAAAAAATAAATTATAACAGGAAACTATTTAGATAGATGTCTTTATCTGAGCTGTCTTATTCTTTAGAAAGGAAACATCGTAAGCTTCTTTATGTAAACATTATAAGTATTCATTTGAGAAAATCTGTTTTTATGTGGTAACGTTCTTTGATGTTCCCTCAAAGCATTCATTGTGCGTGGGATTTTACTCAAACAGATCGGGAACCTTAGGTGTGCAAGAAAAATAAAAATCTTCCTGTATTTTGTTGATGTTTAGTTACAATTTGTTCATCTCTGAACCACTCTTAGGTGAACATTTCGATACTATTTTGTATGAATAACGCCAATGCATTTAGGCCAGAGTTTACCGACAAATAATCTAGTGTTGAAAATAAAACAACTGTTTAAATAAACATATGTAAAAGTGATATACCTAATGGTTGGTTCTTCTGCCTAAGCCGCTAGAACTCAAGTATAATTGTTTATGGTTTTATTGAAAATCTCGAGGACAAGTTAAATATATCAGCTGTGCAAAACCCGAGCAGATAGATTTCAAAATTAATACCAGAATTAATAGTTAAAAGGGTGATGTAATCCGCTCACAGCCACGAGGACTGCACTTAAACGGCAAATCGGTTCACAACTAACCTATATCGTTCACAGCGGCACATTATTGCATCAATTAAGTCAACAGGAAAATCCCTTTGAAGTATAACGCGGCTAATTCTCGGTCGGTGTAAACAGTGCATTAATCACAATATTTGTGAATACGTAACACAGGGCAGAGCGGTGGGGCGGCGCGGGCGCCGGCGCTCAGTCGTTTGCAATTAGTTTTTACTGTCGGTAATTAGGGAGGGCCGATTGCGCACAACTCCGTGCCTGTGCACGACCACCGCCTAGAATCATAAGTTTTAGAAGTGCCATAGGGTTAGTCAGTTATTATTAGGTATTTTATTAAAGTCTATAAAAATGAAGAAACCAGGCGTATGTCAATATTGCTTAGGGTCGTGAGTGTGTATAAGTTAGTTTTAGGTTTTAAATACCGGGTATAAGCACAGGTTTATACAATACAACGTTCTGATACTTGACAGTTCCCGCGGGCTAAAGCGTTAATGAGTTATCACTTACGACCTTATACAATCTTTACTTTTTTTTTCGGGTTTTTATAAACTGTATAATCCATTTATACGTCTTTTTTCTTTATACCACATTACATTTTAGCCACGATTTCGAAAGTTATAAATCTGTTAGCTACAGAAGTTTCAAAGAAACTAATTCAACGACTCTAAGCGTTCATAGTTCTACTTTTCCAGTAGGAAAGTACCAAAAAATAAAAGTTGCCGTCATCGCCACATGCGAATTGGAATTAGCAAGAGCTCGTTGTACCGGGGAGCAAACTAAATTTGCATTGGAAATTGCACCTTATTGTAGTGATCGAAGGCTTATATTGGTTCATCAGTTCAAATCAATATGAGCCCGATGCCCGAAATGTAGAAGTTTAAATGGGACACGCTATATTCCAGCTTGTCATTTGTTTACTTATCGAACACCGTTAATCGATCCTAATGAAAATACTGAATATTTAAAATTCGATATTCAAAAAACGGCCTCATCGGTGTCGCAACCGCGCCTGCGGAAAGTTAAGTTCTAAGTTAGAACTCCGAGACAGGCAAAGAGATAGTGGGTTTGTCTATAAAAAAATATTAATAGTAGCCCGAAGTTTGGAATTGTGCCCGGTAGATGTTGATAGGCTCTTCCGTATTACATGGAACGGAATAAAGGCTTCAACGAAATGTAGATGTACAATAGTTTACGTCTTCCTATCCCTTCGGGGAACACAAGCGTGATGCTGTTATATTATTCGAAACTATCTTTGATATTCGGCGAGTGTTTTTATTGAACTACTTGGATGGAAAATCAGCTTAAATATTGGTAGACACAATTCAATTGGCAGTTGCACAATTTATAAGTTGGGACTGTTAGGTGGAGTCCGAGCGTAAAACAAACCGATAAATTATAATTTACGCTTTTAAACAGGGTTTAAACATAAAATCAGCTTATTGAATAATTGGGTGTAATGCTGCGAGAGCAGGGGTTCGCATACGCAATAATTATGTAGCATAAAGCTATATTAGCTATTGATTTTGCAGAATCGTAATTGCTGGTATTTATTTTTTCAATCACTTTTTTACTCATTTCTCACTTTACCTTTCTTTTGTAAATACACTTTATTGATGTAAATCTCACTTGCCTTCCCCTGACCAATTTTTTTTCTTTTTGGGTCTACTGATGTCCGAGCTCTACTGACAACCCTTAACCTCCGACCGAGCACGTATTTTCAGGAAAGCGGGCTCTATCTCAGAAAACGGTGGGATCAAGAAAGAATATTATGTATTTAATCTGCTAAGTATAGATATTCTTTAAGAAAAATAGTATCGTTTTTACCGTTAGCGACAAGTTGTAATCGTATTCGAAGAATTTGAAACCGTAAAATATTTTTAAATATACTTACTGTTTTATTTTTAATTCCTTATTTTCATTAATTAATTCATCAGGAAATTTTAAGAATTTCTCCCATGTCTTTCTCCCCATCCCTGCATTCACTGTCTGTCACGATAAAAATCTCCGTAACATTTTAAAATACCGAGAAACCTCCAAATGATTTCGTTGCGGAGATCAGATGGCAGTTACTTCATGCATAATATTGATATTGAGCCGCATCTAGTTAGATTGGAAGTCAACATCAATATAGATGAAGATCGGAGACGGCGAGACAAATAATGATAAACTGAACTTACTGTTGCTATTATACCTACTACCACTACAATTCAAACCTCTTTTAGCCTCTTACTTATCGGATTCTACAAATGCCTAAATTAAATGGAGGATATCGTTTTCATTTCCTACACACAATATAACTAAACGGAGAAAAGAAGGGAAAGTGTCGCAAAACATTGTTTGGCGCTGAAACAGAATCTTAAAGTGGCTGAAGAGACCCGAGTGAATGGACTGATTGCTAATTAGAGCTGTGTCAGACCGATTCCAACATCTCATGAATGAATCATAATTTATATATCCCCGTCTGATTCAAAATTCTCTTTGGTATAATATCCAGTTAATTCCCAAAAGTCATGATTCCGTTTCTAAATACTTATTTAAAATTAAATGGACCAGACAGTCTTTGTTTTTCCAAGCTCGGTGAGTGTCAATAAATTGTTCCAGTGAGCGCGGCCGATGCAATTTTTACAAAACGAAAAAGTAAACTTGTTATTCGAGAATCCACCAATTGGTAGTGTATTTATTCTTTTGCGCTGTTCGCGATCAATTTGCTGGGAAAGCACAAACAAACAGAGTGGATTGATTAGTTTGTTATTTTTAATGATACGCTAATATTGCAATAAATTTGTATATTTTGAATAGAGTAACTGTCGTTATCTATTTATCAGCCCGTGACGTTTTACTTCAGAAGATGGATGCATTGTTGGAGAGAGTAAACTTAATGCCACATTTTGTTTGTTTTAAAGAAAAGTTTGATTTATAGAAAGTGTGGATGTTTTTTAGTATTGCTTTTTGTTTAAGTATTTTTGTGATGTCTTGGACTTGGGTATCTTTTTTAATTTTTTTATTAAAGCTTAGATTTTGTAATTGGAGATGTTAAAAATTTGAGTAGCTATATAAAAAAAGTTTAGGGGGAATATCCGGGGACTTAATCTAATAATTCTAGGAATTTCCCGCTCTATTACCTAAACTATTTAACTGGCTAAATCTTTTAATTCGCACCTGTCGCTACAGTACCTATCATATCTATCGATTAAACTTACACGCTTCTTACAAGGGCAAAAACTTGTGCAATATAAAAGTTGTGTACCAGCGCCAAGTAATTCACACTAGTGATGCTCGCAGCCGGTGGATACAAAGAAATATTTTAACAAGTTTGTAGCATCGCGCAACTCCCAGCTGTTTTACAGCTCCTTTGACGCACGTGCCTTAAAATTCTTCAGTAGCTTCGCCTTCTGGGAGCCAAAATGTTACTAAAATTATGATGGGAAAGTGTGACTCCAAATATTTTTTAAGAATTGAGGGGGCAATGTTCCACTTCTATATGCCGTAGGTGGGTAATGTAATTCATGATACAGACTGAGACCGCGTTGTGCCGTATCCGGACGTGACGTCACGCCCGCCATTACACGTGCGGCTGTAGTTCTGTGCGCGGCGGGTAATGCCGCACGCTACTTGATATTCGTGCGCGCACCCCACCACATTTCACCCCGGCACCGGCTGGTCTTAGGATCCTGAACTTTGTTATTTCACATACCTTTTTTTCTTTCCTTGGCAACATTCCTCGGCTATGCAGTAGAATTGTAATTTTCCGCCATCGGTTGTTACTAATAGCCAATACAATTTCAACACCAATAGGTATGTACGGTAAACATATTACCCGTGGAGCTCGTTGCCCGTAGATCCCTTGCACATTTATCTGATCTAAAGTTAAAAATATCTTCAGCAGCGTTCTAAAATTTAGTTTTTGTGTTAAATACAATGATACTTACTTTTTTGGGTATAACGTTATTTACTGTAGGTAACTACCGTAAGGGCTGCATTATAATGCGGAAACATTAACATTTGCGGTGTTATTTAAATATGAATACAAAATAAACGTCGAAATATTTCCATTACAAAGCAGATATCCACACGATATTACGGTTAATGAATTGTAAAACAAACGTCGGTAATTAAAACATCCCGATGCAGTGGTCCGCAATTCTCTAGTTTGAAAACCAACCAAACATGTAAACAAAACGTTCGAGTTAACCCCGATTTCGCCGACCGCATCGCAACCTCGCGTTTTGGCTTTTTTTTAGTTCCAAGTTGATTTGTACAGTTGTTGCTTGCTAAACCCCACGATATTCTGAATTTAAAATGAAATCTCATATATCGCAAACGGTGCTTGCGATTTTCTTGGATATTTGATATTTTATAAAGTAAAGGTAGGGCTTTCCAATAATTTTTAATTACATATACCTCGCGATTATAACCCACAAACATTTGTCTATATAATAATTGATCTTATGTTAGCGTGTATATTACATTTACGTTCGTGGCAACATTTTATAGTAGCAAAAAATATATAACTTAGCTCTATCAATACATAGGTCGCTCCCGCAACTAGATTCGCTGACGAAGTTTCATATAATTAGTCAATGTTATTAGGTCATGTCACTTCTACTTAGCTTTACGAGGTGTCGGCAGATTCTTTCAGAGCGGTTTCCTTTTGATGTAGTCAACATAACTGCCGTAATTTATTACTCGTTACGGAACGGTCTCGTAACCCTTATTTATTCAGACAACCCGAACTATTTAGGTTGTCAGTGAATTATGATGTAGCAAAAATGATTTTCTCACTGAAATGGAAAATTACAATGTTATTTACAAAAAGCTCGTTAATGAAAAGACGCAAAGTAAGAATTTGTTTGCAGTCCTCATTGTAGTACATTATTGTCAAACTCGTTGATACATTAAATTATCGAGATTGCTCTTGGTTATGTTATCTACTCAGTTGGTCATCATTCTTTTACTTCTACTAATTTACATCATCTAATGTCCCATTTTGTTCATATTATTTATATGGAATCTTTTTTGCTTGAAAAAAATAAGGTTTTACTTACACGAATAGGCACTGTGTATAAATATTTTTTGGTTCAAAAGGTTGCAAGAATGTCAGAATACCAGAATTGCTTTAGTGAACGATAGACAACGGATAGTCTTAAATCAGCAGTAAGGGCCGGATTGTTATTGTCTCAACATGCAAATAAAGATTTACGAAGTCGAAGCTGAAGAAGTTAAACGCCTCTAAATTTAGTAGGAGCAATCCCCCTCGCGTACGATTCGTTATGTAAAGAGCCGAGACATCCCTATAACACTCGCTTTACAAGATAGAAGCTGCGATAAAAAATTCAACACGCTCTCGATTCCGTTTTTCAGTATCACCCTGACCTTTTTTACGACACGTCGACTATTACTGCGGTATTTTTTTTTCATAAGCAGTCCACATATGAGTATAGTTCTTCGCGACGAATACAACTTTAATTCCTTTTCGTTGGAAGTCGTGCACTAAACATGCTTGCTTCCAAACTTTTATGTATCAACCTGGTGAATTACATCCAAAAGGAGCTCCTTTTCGATGTGTGCCGTTTTATATCGTAAGGGGAAACACGTAAACTAGGTTTTTAATCGCAACATAACTTTTTACGCCTACATTTTATGTCTTAGCTTTGTCTCCGATGAACTGGTGCGTAGTAAAATATAAATAATGATGACATTAGTGGCTAAATCGAAATAGCGCGTGAACAAATAACTACTAATAATATTTTATTACGTACTAATTTCTAACTAGTAGTATCTCGAGTAAATTCATAATACTACAAGTGCTCAACAACAATATTACACGGCGAATTTATTGTTAACTTTGTCCCTTCTACCTTTGTAAAATCCGAAGAATAATTTACTGGAAAAGTATTTCAGAAAAAAGGTCGCATTTATCAGTACAATTTTGGAATTTATCTATTCTGGCATTTTCTTGGCCAATTTTTTATGTTGAAACAAGACTATTAATTAACGAGCTCTGCCAATATACCTATATGTATATGCTTCTAGCTTGCAGTTCCATTATTCAAAATATATGTATATCAACTTTAATATTCCACAAAGAGTGACTGCCCGCTGCTCCGCAGCTTGGGAACCTTGATTTTAACGCTAGATGTGAAAAAGGTATAATACAAGCGCAATATCAACGAAAAGCCATTCAATATTTATTACTAATACATTTTTAAAACTAGTATCTAACAAAATGTTTGAGAGTTTACGCACAGCGACCATATAATATTATCGTATTGCGATACCGGTAGAAATAGAACGTCAAATTATCTATAGATATTATTGGGATCCAGCTTTATTAAAAATTAAAGCCCCTCTCCAGTCACCTCTAGGAGAGGAGAGCGGTAACATGTCCTTAGCCGGGAATCAAATGGCATAATAAATTGATGTGCTCTGTATGCCCATAAAATAAAATAAGCACCGAGTATGCGAGATCGCGCGTTGTTAGAATGTATGTTTTGTAGAGCTTTGATCGAAAACTAATAAAAGTACTTAGTTGAGGAGTACACATGTTCACGTAGTCGGTTCTTCAGGGCAACTTTTTATCTGTTTAGTTAACTTGTTGTTGCCAGTTGAACCTTGCATTTTGTATAATATTTTTCGCATAAGAAGTATTAAGTCTACTTTTTAAAGTTGGGTTTTCTAGACTAGTCGATGTAGCATGTAAATTGGATTTAGAAGTCTATACTATATTGTTCGTAAGTAGGAGTTCATCTTGATGGCATAAATACAATATGTATTAATAATTAAATTTATTCAGTATGCTTATTTACGCAGTTCAATATGACCTTCACAATACGTTTTGAATTTGTTACAATGTTAACAATAACCGGAGTTGAAGTCTTCAAAAATAAATCCGTGGTCGTGCACTTCTTCAAAGGCGGTTGTATTAATAAAATTGATACGTCAAATTTTCCGAACGATGAGCCAAACGAAAAGAGGGCACTCCTTTCATGTGGCAACATTCACTGAAACATCTGGGATATGTCTCTCACATGTCGAAGAGACCGAAATGATACGCGATTTATCGGATCAACGTTCCGTTTACATTTGCTCTTGTGAACATATTCCAAGCGAAAAGACTATTATACAATAAACATGTTGCTACGTTATCTATACTTATATCTTAAATATTTGTTATCATAACTTCTTTAACAGTAAGTAGTAGGTACTTCATAAATAAGATCTTGAAATTCGGATCTGTTAATGTAGACCGCGTCAAAGCATCGATCGCTAGTGTGAAGACGTCACGGGATAGTGTCTAAGATCCGACATAGGTAATAATAAAAATCACCTCCAACCGAGGGTAGGTAAAGAATCATTTGCTTTACGAAGATGTCACTCGGACACCGCAGTCTGTCCGTGGCCATAGCCGGTGAAAATCTGGCGAATCATCGCGAAATAAGAATTATCTTTTAGACCCGAAAGCGTTTAATGTGTTGTAAATATCGCGTTTAATGTGGTAATATCTTATTTATAGTGTTTTGGAGCAAAGTTTTAAGCCAAAATGTGTGGTGTTTGTGAATGGGTGTAGTGTTCTTTTCTTCAAGAAATATGATGAAATGAGAGTTGACAGTTGAGAAAAATACACAGCGCACTGGTAAGACGTATTTTTATAAATAAGTAGATCCCTGGTTTTATCGTTAAATTACATTTCGGCGATCATAACAGACAGCAACATTACAGTAGACAGAAGTCTACTGTTTATTAGAAACTAAGTTTCTGAAATTCTTCTGATGACTTGAAAATTGGGAACGACAGGATAGTTTTCATTCCGGAGATTAATACAATTATAAACGTCACGCGAGCACTGCCTATTTAATTATTATCTAATTATTAGGAAGATCAGTAGCATGTAACATTAAACATTAACAATAATTATGTTATAACATAAAGCCCGAGGCTGCACGAACATACTCGTAGGTTGTTACTATTCTAGTAGGTACCGCATTCTTATATCACTTAGCAATAGAATCGTCGCCGGTGAGCCGGATAAATTCTTCAGAAATTCTCGGTCTCCGACTTAGTAAAAAGTTTATTTGGAACAAACTGGCTGGCTGCGTCGTCGTTGTAAATGAAGCTAGTTGTTCAGACTAATTAGATTACACTCGTTGTCCAGTGGATACGTATTAAGAATGTTTAGGATTACTTAATCCAAAAAAATATTTAGGCAATTTAATATTGCTGTTACTACTTTTATAATAATATGTAAGATATAATTATTTGATGATGGTGGATTTATAGAAATGACGTTTAAACGTTTTTGATGTAACGGTGTTCACGTTTTGAAAATACCTACTTTGTCCCGGTTGCCCTATTTCTGTTACGTGTCGTGATTGAATAAAGCAACCGGCACATTGCTTTGCTATGTTGTGTCACATTCTACACACTCCTGAACAAACGAATTTGTTTTGTTAGGTGCGTGTTATATCACAATGTGTTGTGATTGATTGGCTAACACCGCGGCAGAAGGCGCCACAACACAGCACAATAATGTGAAACCGGCTTTAACCTGCGTGGGTACAATAAGATGTCTGGTTTTCATGAAAGAGTTAAACCTTTTAGGGATATTATATTAATTCTATTTTTGTTGTGAGTGCATTTAAAAACACATATATTCACATACACAAAGACCCAGACCCGAAACAACTACCTGCAGATCATACAAATATTTGTTCCATGCGGGAATCGAACCCGCGACACGTAGCGCAGCAGTCGATCTCTCAAGCACAGCGCCAACCGTACCGTCAATATTATAGGGGTGACTTCGAAACTCAGTAAAAAAAATGTTTCGTTATGTCTGTGGTGCATAAATGGCGTTGTATTGTAGTAGTAATGCGTTTGCGTTTTTGGTTAGACTTTTGCCGTTTTTTTTCATATTACATCAGTTGCATTGATAGAACAAATATAGACATTTGTTTGTGCCTTTAATAAAATTGTGGAGGAACGAGATAAGGTGGTTAGGCTGGCGGTGGCTAGCCCGAAGCCCGAAGGTCGATGTCGGACATTCGTATATGTGTTAGAATGGATATAAACTCTCATAGTGCGATTCACGTTATTCTGTTGTCGCTTCACTCCGATAGATGGCGCTTTACTTATTGCCATGTTGCAAGTAGTAGCTACAAAATCATTATATAACGTGTTCAATTTACACAGCGAACTGTAAATATAAGCTTGGAACAGTTAACAAATAAAAAAGCTAATGAATATTAAAAGTTTTTTTATGACAGTCTTCAGCGTGTTTTGAAACACTTTTGTGATAAAACAACTTCCGCTTTGGCATCATGTTTAGAAAATGTGGCATATCATTTATGGTTTGTTTATATAATATATTACAATACTATTTAATAAACATATTATTTATGTCATATGATATACGCGGGATATTTAGAGAGGGCAGTATTATCACGTTATCGGCCTGATACATTAATTCAACCTCGGGACAAATTATAATTGATTTTTTTTTTATTTTTTTTTTAATTACATTGCCCCACACTAGGATTTCTCCTGTATCGTGGGTACAGTTTACAAACATACATGTCACATGCACAAACAACCAGACCCGAAACAACTATCTGTAGATCATACAAATATTTGTTCCGTGCGGGGATCGAACCCGCAACACGTAGTGCAGAAAGCTAATCGCTTAGCCACTGCGCCAACCGTGTCGTCGATTGATTTGAATGAAATGAAATTACTCTCCATATTCTGTGATTTGAATAGTCTATGTAGATATATTGTAGCAGTTATTATAATATGTTAAAGGAGTGGCAAATATGAGGAAATTTGCTACTGTTATGGTACTAGTGCCAGTACTGGATACTGGGAATAAAATAAATGTATCGAACCGTAATATATTGCGAACTAGAACGTACACAATTAGCATTATTTTGTATTATTCTTCCAATTCCGATTTCTTATTCTATTCTTCCGATTTTCTTCCTGTTATGCCTTAAGAATCATTCCTTTATTGTGGCCACTGTACTGTCTGTGCGAGTATCGAACCTGCGACTCTAAGCACAGAAGTCAATCGCCCAACCACTGCACCAACCGTGCTATCGGAATTTTAGAGGACTTGGAATTCAGTTTTATTTTTGAAATTGTATGAATCACAGCTATTATTCTGAGCAATATACACATTTGTACTACACATGTAGGTACTCATTCCAGAAACATTACGATCTGTTGAATATCGGATCTTTACGATAATTATAAACAGACAAAATACTTTGCTTTCACGCCAATATCATTCCAGTGTAACACGGCAGTAAAGTAACGTGTTAATAACATTAGGTGTTGTATACAATGTAGATAATTTGTTCCATTCATTTTGTCATTTAACGCGACGGTAATGAAAAGTAGATTGGAATTTAATTTAGATATTTCCCCTCGTGTTTCAAGGAGCAGGTTTGTAATCATGGCCTTAAAGTCTTACGCTCTGATTATCAAAATAATTTAATATCGATTTTAGAATTCACTTCGACTCGTAATGAATTAAAATGTCAGTTCGCCAAAGAATCTGAACAGACAGACTTTTTTATTTTCTTGAGACTTTCTATATGTATTGTTCTATATGTAGGTAGTACTGGGAGAGGCCTATGTTCAGCGGTGGACGAATGTGGGCCGATGATGATATTATAAATTTAATTTTATGGTGTTTTAAGTATTTCAGTCTGCTTCATGGGTCGGCAGCATGGCTGCTAAGCGTGAGGTACTGGGTTCGATCCCAAAATATTATTGAGTTTTTGTAACAAAATTCTTACTAGCAGCTCGGGGTTTGGAATTGTTCCTGGAACATGGGAACAAGCTCGATCCCTATTAAACGGGACTTAATAATGCCATTGGCGAGATGTGGGTGTAGGATTTTTAGTTAGGTTTTTTACTATTGAATAAGTCTTTGGGGAAAGCAAACATGATCTCTTACAATAACACTTTACAGTTTTATTATAATAACTAGCTCAATTTTATTATGATATTACACACCAACCCCAAATATAAATCAAAGTATAGTGTATAAACGCTTAATTATTGGCCAGCACAATTTGTCATTGCCTACCACAGCTGCCCCGCGTGCCCGATCACCTGGTCGCAGGATGATCGACTGGAGCCAAACCAGACACCACTTGATATAGTGTGACCATGCTGTTATTTATTTTAATGCCACGACAGTACAGTCTGTAGGATCAGCAGAATTAATAATGTTAAAACATTTTTATTCTTTATAGTACACAAAGTATAGTAATACATAATAAGATAGCTCACGTAGAGTTTCAGCCGAGGCCGTTATTAAATCCCATGTAATAGGGGGGCAAGCCTTTTGCCATTTACAAGGTTCAGTTCCAAAATCCGTGCTGCTAATGAAAATTTCGATCCAAAAAAACCCAATAACACTTCGCTCGAATCGAACCCAGGTCCTGACAGTCAGCAGCCGCGCTTGTGAACGCGAGACCGATGAGGCAGTTATATATTAATATTTACTTAGTGTTAAACAGTGATGCACAAATGCGAGTTTAAATCAGTTAAGTGGAGTTTTCTTCAAATAAACCTTATGGGTGAAAGAAAATTTAGAATATTTTGGTTTTGGGATTAGAGTAGAGTGCACAATGAACATTTAATTGAGCTAATGAATTCTTGGAAAACAAAAATAAGTTTCTTAAAACGTCCAATCTCTAATATAAAAATTGGATTCAGTACTAAATTATATAAGACTAGCTTCCGCTCGCGACTTCGCCCGCGTAGTTTACGAACCTGTACATTTTCCCGGGATAAAAAGTAGCCTATGTGCTATTCCAGACTACAATCTATCTCTGTGCCAAATTTCATGCAGATCCGTTCAGCCGTTCTGGCGTGAAAGAGTAACAAAGATCCATCCATCCATCCATCCATCCTCACAAACTTTCACATTTATAATATTAGTAGGATGTATATCATGAACATAGCGATACAGAAGTTACGGTCCACCTCATAAAAAACAATAATAAACGTTTTGAGGATCTCCATATCGAAAATAGCAGTAACGAAAATAAATAGAAAAAAAACGATCTAAAGCTATACTCTCCTTAGTAAATACCATAATTTAAGCACCAACATTCCATGAAACAGTTGCAACGAGTGTAGCGGATAGAACCTAGGCAATTTGTAGAGACCGAGTCCTTTTAAAGTTGAATCTCAAGAGGAACATAACTGCTAGAAGATGGCTTACAGAACTTGTTTTGTTCACGTTACTATGCTGCGGGTTTTAAAAACTATTTAAAACTTCATGAGCATTACTGGATTTCGATATAAGTATTCTGCTAAGTATGACTGTTATTTAGAAAAGCATCATCATCATCTTTATATATATAATTAAGGAGATATATGTATATATAATTAAGGAATAAAAATTATAGTGATAATTTGAACTGCTTTATTAGTCTAGTGGTCGCAAGCGTGACTGCTGCACGGAAGGTCTTGGGTTCGATTCTCGGGAAAGTGTTATTGATTTCTTGATGGAAATTCTCAGTAGCAGCACGGATTTAGTAATGAATTGTATCTCGGCAGATAGGATTAAGGTCGCCCCTTGTTACATGTGACTTAATAACGGGAGCAACGGCGAAATGTGAGTGTACAATAGTATACCTCTGACTAAACTCTCAGGGAGTACAAATACTTTGATATTATGTATAAAGAACGATTTTTCTCGTGTTTGTTATATTTGTTTCAAAAAGGAAGGCTGGCCCTTCTATTTTTCCTTAACCGTGGGAAGTCTATGGACATAATTCGAAACATAAGATTTCTATGATAATTTGGTTAGGAAAGAGCTGATATATTTCATAATATCTCTAGTAAGGTAGGTTTCAATAATACATCATCACTTCCAATGATAGTGTCTTATAGCATTACCGAGAATAAAGTATATTTACAACTACAGACAAAAACTACCTTAATTCTGCAGTATTTGCCTTTAAGCATCTTCTCTTACAATCTACATACTTACTATCTTGGTCTTGCCATTTCATCGCTCCAGCAACGCACGGTTACACTATATTGTGTCCCTCTTTGAAGACCGCAACTATATAATAATTAAATATCGAAGTCGACAAAGTACTATTAATAGATAGTAAGTAGATTGGTATTGTTTACTCAATTGTGAGAATCGTCTTATACCACACACTGGTTCCGTTAGCACATGCTTGAAGTCTATCGGTCAATTCAATAAAAGCTCCATACACCATTGTTGTGAGTATTAGACATCAACGGCTATTGATTGATTGAATATGCGTCTACGTAAACCATTGTGTAGACCTCAGTGTCTACGCCAAATAATATATATCGAGTTTCGTAGCAGTGTGCTACGAAAATTGGAGCTTAGATCTGTTTGTATAATATAGGTAGTATAATATAGGTAGGTACGATAACATATTGTTCTTCCAACAATTAATCCACTTAATACTTACAAAAAATTCAAACTAAAGGGGAAATCCGGTGCAAATCCATCCTGAAATGAGTTGGTAACGCAATTTCAACCGGCATACGTAGTTTGGTCGTGGCTAATGTGATATTAATGGTATTCATACTAATTTGGCCGAGGCCACAAAACGAGGTCATACCAAGTTTTGGCTGTCTAAATAATTACTAACTCCCCAGTGACGCTCTGCACACCTACTTTGTTGCTAGATTAAACAAGTTAGTTGACATTAAAAACTACTTTAATGACGTAATTTCTGTGCTGCTCATAAAATTAAGAATTCATGGTTTATTATTCTTGTGTTGGTGTTATTTTTTATCAATTTTCACAGTTTGGTAGCCATCCATTGATATCACAACCCCATCAGCCTGACAGTCCGCAGCAGGACATGGGGTCTTTGTTTTGAGCAGTCTGCCTACTCCAGGCACCGCCTTCAGGTTGTCATTGATAAGAACATCCACAGAAAAAGAAACAAGAACATTAATTGTCACATAATGTTTATTCCCAATCTTTGGACCCTATAATGCTTTAAAACTAATAATAACATAAATACAACATTGCAATAATTATTATCGAAATAAAGAGATTTAATAGTTATAGTACTACGTCCATTCTGTAAAATAAATTAAGAAAACATTGTATTTGATATAGTTTTCTAGAGTTCACTTTACAAAAGGGCGCACAGAAGCAGACAAGTCTACAAAGCAAAGTTTTAAAAGCTCAACTGTCAATTTTATATCTAATTTCAGTTATCCTAAACTAGACACCTATAAAAGTACTATTTTTATTAACTATTAGACACATAATATTGAACATAAGTTCGTTCGAGAAAACAATGATTATATTATTTCGTTAATAAAATGATCTGTTACCTACAAGCTAATTTATAAATCATTTACTTATCAATGTCTGAATACCTTAGTTGTTACGGTTGTTCACGACTCATCATCATCATCAGTTTGGAGACAATCAGGAGCTCGGTAGCGGACTGTGAGCTGTGACGCAGACAGGGTTTTCAGTTGAATAAAAACTTCGATAGAGGATGAGCTCAAATTTATTTGAATTAACAATGACGTCTCCAATGCCACAATACTCCATGAATTAAGAAAAGAAAATTAATGAACATCTATAAAAGTTGTAATAATGATAATTAAGCTAATTTTATCACTATTTTTACAATGTCATTATGTTTGTCATAAACCACAATAACACTTTACCTCTGCTCTATAAGCATTTAAATAATCCAAGTCACACAAATCTAACAATTAATTACTAACTATATAGTTTGTATGGTTTATTTTACTCGATATACAAATAAGTTTTCAGCAACGCACTAACTCTTGTCACCGAAATTAAATAAAATGTCATTTAATACTGAATACGAAGCGAACTGTTAAAGTAATTTGGTAATTAAGCCATGTTCATATAATTCTAAAATAACAATAAAGTAACATACAAACTGTACAGCGATAAACAAATGGAAACTTGCGCGACACTACTCGGGTACTATGCGTAATGGTTCACGTTGTAAACACAATCTAATCGATATTATTAACGTACGAAAACAACACTTAGCAGGTATTTGATACTCCGATTATTTTGTCTTCTTTATTCTATTCATATTGTATCTCTTAGTATTTTAACTAAATTTATTAAGGGGCACAGAATTGATATGTTTCCGATGCACGGCGTTTGTGTGATACCGCTTCACTTAACCTAACTTGCAAGGCGACGCTACACCCCTACTCTACCCTATCACATGCGGGCCAATGTCACGCGTCTTTATATAAACGACGACGATCCGAATACCATCTACTCGATTTCACAGTAAACGTTTAGAAAATATGTTTTTATGGTTTACATTAACATTTTGTGTTTTAATCACTTAGAAATAAATTAATCAGAAGCGGAGATAAGTCCGAGTGAAATGATATCAAGACAGCAAAGCGAATGATATTATGTCGGAAACGCAAGAGTGGGTTTAGCGTGACATATAGCCGATTGCATTATAAGTAGTAGACGAGAATACAGAATAAACGTCTCTATGAAACCTCATTTTTATTCCTAATTACACATTAAATATTACATGATGATATGTATCGAGTAGTCCCGCAAAAGGTGACGTAGCCGTGTCCGCAGCCACTGGACGTCTCTTACTCGCTATCTACGGTTGTTGGACGGAATCATGGCGGCGACGGCGTCCACACGCACTCGCCACGCTCGCCCGCCATTTTGCACAATCACCATTTTGTTACATTACCGTGCACAAAATGGCTGAAGGAGTCGGTCATCGCTAACCAAATCGTTGACTGTATCGATGACTTTAGGGTTTACATTATAACTACGATAAAGATTTCAAAGGGATACACAAATGTCCGAAGAGAGCTTAAGATTGATCGTCATTGACGCGCTAAAGCCATCGATACATTCACACAGAACAACTGAAAAGAAAAAACAAACTTTTCGTTGTATTTTTAGTATGCGATTGAGGACGCCGCTCGCCGAAGGTATGGGAGATCACTACTACATTATTACACAATTACTTACACACGAATTAGCATTATATATCGAATTAAATAAGTGAACATTGACTTAGCTTAATTATTATAACCGACAATGAATAATTAATAATATATAAGAGAATCTGAATTGTCAGGAGATTAATTCATGTGACATAAAACATTTATAATATAAATAATAATTATTGATTTTCATTTGATATCTCAAATTGCCTGGGTATAAAACTGAATATAAATGTATATTTTGTTTAATAAATTGATTGTTTCGTCTGTAACAATAGCAAAAGTAGGTAACAATTAAAATAGTATATATCATGTCTAACCTAGGTCTCCTCATGTATCACCGTTGTGGCATCAGCCTTACTTGAGTCCGTAACAAATGAAGTCTGCATAAACTGCTGTGGCTTTAAAATAATTAATTTGTCGTGTTCACTAAAACATTGCAGTACAATGTGCCTACAAAATACAAGTTTGGTACGGTCTGAGGTTAGTATTAAAATTATGTATAATCCTTTATCTTTGGTCTATACGCCACGACGTCGGTACATTGTGAAGTTACAGTTACTATAAACAATGTATAAAATTTTGCTAAGTCAAAAATTGACGAAATTTCTATTAAATATTGACTAAGAGATTTTCATAAGAATCCACCTGCGGTATCTCTGGCCACCGACCGCCAAGGATCACGTGAGTACCTCAATAGATTTCTGTCGCGTCAACATTGTAACACAAATATCCGAAACCTTATTTATTATAGCCTAAGCAGGGATTTTTTTTTTACTTTTTTTTGAAAATTTTACTTGTTTACATCAGCAGAATACGTCACTAAATACCTATAATAACATTAATATTTCATTTTTGGTTTATTGCTATCTCGCACTGTTGTGTACTTATGACGTCACCGTTTCGTCGACACGTAGGTAACTAAGTATTCATTCTGTATGCGATAGTCAACTAGCTAAAAATAAAAAATATATTAATCTTCATTTTGATTAATCCTAACATTTCAGTAAATTTACATTTCATTACATCGTTTCATTATTATGTATGAATAACTTTCATTAAATAGTAATGTAACTATGCTGATTGTCTACAATAAATACCCTTATCTAATATTATATTATTCACCTAACGATTACACAATAAAAGTAACTACTAAATTTTAAATTAGATTATTACCAAAAAGCTCGTCAAAGCATGCAGATAGTAGAATAATGTTTCACTATTCAGCGTCGGCGCGCACGTCACCGGCTAATTTATAACTATATATTAATTAATATAATGATTACATTTAATTATTTAACTCTCATAAGGCCAAGGCTAAATTCTCGCAACAAGAGACAAGACTGAACGATCTCGATCGTGTCGCATCGCAAACCGCGAACATTGAGGGAACCCGTCGTGGAACACTGCACGCCTTCCAACTGAAGATTTACTTATTTCATCAAAAAGTTTGGAATAGTATCGAAATTCGATTTTAGGATTTTTTTCGCAAGGCACAAGAAATTTTGGTTTGTCACCTAAATAGAGAAGGGACATAAAACAAACTCAACAGTGAGTAATAAATGGGAGGATTGCGCGCGCGCACGGTGCGACACTGTTCAGCGGCACTGTTCTGTTGCACTCAACAAGCAGCTCCGAGGGCTTCCCCGTCCTATCGCATCAAGTCCTAGTCAAATATTTATAATTATTGCAATAATTCCATTTACAGATAGAAAGGTTCGTAAGACCAACACTAGAGTGCCAGCTTTAACGAGTGATTGAACATTATAAAAATTACTAAGAAAGTATTAGGTAAATATAATTTGAAATAGTCATGAAATTCATTTAAATACGCTAACATTATCGATGCTAAAACAAAAGTATCGTATTATTACATACAACTTCATTTAAATCATTCAACTTGAAATATTATTTAACAAAACGTAATCTTTCTATGAAGGGCACCTTTGGTTTTTAGCTTATTCGAATGAGATATATCCTAAAATGTTTAATTTCTGGTAATACACTATATTGATAACAAATCCTCTCAGTTGTATACATCGGCCTTGTAAAACAAATATACAAACTTTTACCGTACAATAAGTTAGTTGTAAATAAATCTTATGTTACACGATAAAATGAATAATAATATCTATTAAATAAACAGGCTACATTTATAGGAAATTAATACATTTAAATAATAATATTTTATCATGAACAGTAAAACAATAAACCTGGAATGTTAATAATAATACAATTAACACTTGCTAATTTTGGTATAAACGAAATAACACCACACCTCTGACGCTAAACTTAACAAAATAGGAGACAGAGCTTGCACTAGTGAGGACGTTAGGGTAGTGAGTGATGGTCTGCCCGGTCTCCTGGTGCCGAGGGTCCGATGCGATGCAGAGGATCTAGATAGCGCGTCCCTCAGTGAGCTGGTTGTCAAGTGCCGAGAGCCACGAACGAGCTAATGCTGTTCGCCCTCTTCTCCGCCTTTGGCTCCCTGCGAGATGCAACATATATACGTTAGTAAACCATCAAATATTGAAGCGATCCTCTCTCTTTAAGGTTTACGTATTAGGCAGGCATTGTTTAACTCTATAAAGTGCGAGGTGCATGGTGAAACATTAGTACGTAGGTCAACAGCTTCGGCATTCATAACACGTAGACTCGAAAATGCATTAAATTACTTGTGGATGAAAACCGAAGATTCGTCAAATACACATAGCACTTAAAATATATTTTATTAGTACTTTTTCATTGTGGTTGGATGGAAATGAATATGTCAATATCATGTCAGAAAAATATATCGTCAGCAATGTTGGTTGTAGCGATTTTGACAGATATATTATAATTAATGTATAATCTAAGGCTGTAGGCTCGACGGGGATGCAATATTATATCAAGTGTTGTATAATATCGAATGCCAAACCGTACGTGACTCTTAGAGAATACTAGTTAGATAGATTTAGAACTAAACATAGTGCGCGTGCATACTTCATGTGCGAGAATCCAGCCGTTGTGTGCCATCTTATGCCTCGCGTATTCGAGGTGGATGGCGCCTTCAGAGCTGAGAAGCAGCGCGCCTTGCAGGCGAGCCATGGCGGTGGCCGCGTCCGACGGGTTAGCGAAGTCGACGAAGGCCACCGGGCCAGTGCTGCCGCCGCCGCTGCCGCCACTCAGCAGTCGCAGGCGAGAGAACCCCGGGCAGCTGTACCATCATAGTCTATTGTGCCCACTCGTACCCCCCTCAGTATGACTTTGTGTGTCTTTGAAACGGACCTAATGTTGTGGACTCTTGTAGCTAAATTAAGAATGTCACAATTGTGAAGATTTTTGACAATTGAAATCTAACGATAATGATTTTTATTCAAAAACTAATCATATTCGTATTGTGCTTCTATGTTCTAAGAAATATAAGCAAAATAGTGCAACATTTCTCATCCACTTTAATGCTGTGGATATAAATATCGCGGTTGGTGTGTGCGGCACGATATGTAAGACACAAAAAGTAATATTCACGGCTCTCATATTGTGTGGTGTTATAGTGCTAACGTACGACTAGTTGTGACAACTGTGGAGATATAGTGACGTTCGTCATGCTTAGGGTGGTACGGGTGCAGGCTTCAGATCTCACACAAACGATGTAGCGAAACTAAATTGTTTTCCTTGAAATTTTATTTTCCAAATAGAACAGTTTGTGTGAGACATAGTAGAGCCAAAATTGAAACATAAAATTATAACCCAACAATGTTTAACGTGGACGACATTGTGATATTCGGTGCAACATGCACTGTGGAATAGTTAAATTTTATTAACTTCGTGTACACTTTCAAATGCTTTTATATGTTTTATTACCTTATGTGTTGCGTGATCATGCACATAACATCGTGTTAGTTTTCGACTGGAAATATTATTTTTACTGCTTCATTTCACATTTAAACTTTCAGCGGATCCTTTTATACTTTGTAGGATATAATTTGCACCATTATTTCCAATCGAAATCTTGAAGCGTTTTGCACATATACGATTACATAGGCGATAATGTTGCTTACGTACCTGCTAAAAATTTCCTTAAGTTCATGTTCGGAGACGAACTGTCCGAGGTTCGCGACGAATAGCGTCGAGCAGGGAGGCGCAGGGTGCGCCGGGTGCGCGGCGGGGCCGGTCGCATGCGCCGGCACCGCCGCGCCCGGCGAACCCAGCGCGGGCGCCGGCAGCACGCAAGCACCCAGCGTCAGGGGGGTCTGGACATTATTACCATGATAATAAGGTCCAAACTCCTAGTAACATTTAAATCATATAAGAACTCGCACTGATGAAGAGCGTCAAGCATTCTGCGTTCAGAGTTTTTTGTTATTTGTCATGCATCTAAATATTTCATTAGACAATGCGGTCAAGTCGGCCGCTGTCTATAAATTTGGATGTATGACTGCTGGATTGTGTTCTTACTCTAAACAAATATTATGAGTAATATAATTTCAATTCGAATCCTCAACTAAGATTCGTTATGCCGTTGGCACTGTATCTCACAAATCATCACACTCAAATTCAGAACACCAAATGAGTTTAATTTGAATATGATAAGCTTGTAGACTACGGAATGCAGGACAGCCACAGCAAGAATATTTGGAAGCATTGTGCAACGATTATAATGGGTTTGACACACAGCAGCTTTATATGGGCGACGCGGATGTAGCTATGTATAATCTCATGTCACGTCAACAACCCGCTGTGTGTTGAAGCCAGTTTAGTGGATTATTTTAGCAGCTTTATTAAAATGTATAAGATAACATACGTGGTGTGGCCTATCGGCGGCAGCTAGTCAGAGGTAGGATCGAACTGGTGCCATCTGCGGGTGGATGGCGGGGTGCACCAGTCCGTGCGACAGCGTCGGCAGCTCGCCGCCGTACGCCAGAGGGTGGTGCCACAGCTCGGCACCGCCGCCCGGGAAGAACGGACTCGCTAGGTCTGTTCACCATAACATCAACGTCACCATGCCATACATCAAATACAAAATAAGCTGTGTCAGTCTGTTAAAGAATTCGAGGTTTGACGACGTAACTATGAATGTGATATTAGAATAATACTGCTATAGAAAATTATTATTTACAATGTGCTTATAACATGTTTTCACGGTTGTTGAAATATTTGGTGTTAAATCTTATTTCTGAGAATATAATTTTATGTTCTTTAAATAGAAATATAAATGGTTTTGGTCTCATATTATACCTGTTTTGGTATTATGTCGAAAGTGATAACAATGAGAATGTTTCTTTAATAAATCTATGATTGTATTACTATGAAAACATGTAAAAAGTTGACAACAGTGGTAAGAACCCGACAGATCAATCAATAGCTTCGCGGAGCTAGGCCTTGCGTGGTACGTGTAAGCGGTCACAGATACTTGCCCTTCGCGATTGCTCGACGCCCCGGTCGCACCTATTACGTGCCTACTTACACCCTTTTACGGCCTAACGTTCGGGCAGCAGTGAGGATACGAGCATTATAGTGTATGGATCGGCACAGACACAGGTCGTGCGATTTTATTAGAGTGTACAAGGTACGGAATGGGTGTGGGGGCTTCGAGCGAGCGCCGGGCGGTGTGTGCGTTCGGCGGTACTTACGTCCAGTGAGTGGGTGCATCAATGCGGGGTGTGTAGCTGGCGCGGCTGTGGCAACTGCCGGCTTCGGCTTGCTGACCTTCGTGTTGCTTTTAGCGAACTCCAGCCGAATCGTTTGCGGCATATCGGGGTCGAACCGGACACCCTGCTGTGAACAGCCGCGAGCGGTGCGGCGCTCCGATATAATGTCGATGGAAGGGTCGGTCGCGAGCTCCCAGCCGATGCCGAGTCGCGACCACTCGGCACCAAAGAGGTAGCGCGAGTTGGGAGGGAGGTATGTGGATATTATTTGCATTGTATCAATATCTTTCAACATATCTTTCACCATATACCAAAAACAATTCTCGTTAAAATTAACCTAAACAAGACAGTTTATGTGTAAAGGTTTGGATATACAATAAAACATTTGGTATGTAATTTTAGTCTCAAAATTGGATTAATTCGATAGAATCGAGAGGTCCGCGCCTGCGCCTGCTAAGGTGACGGAACACAGTGCTCGGGATGTGACATCAAAACCTGTCAAACAGTGACATGCATTGCGTATTTACACCGTAACGTTATCGATCACACTCCGGCGTCGGTCCTCACAGCTCAATAGCAACGACTTGATGACCCGACGTGGTCTATTCTGTATGTGCATGGGTTTAGCATAACTTACGATGCGGTTACTCGAGTCAGGAAAATGTTATTCCAAGTCTACAATGAGAATATTAACTATAGTGCTCATTGGCTGTGTTCGAGGCATGTGATGAGAAGAGGTTTAGTAACACCGTGCGTTATACATGTTTTAGTATTTACAATAGCGTATTGAGCTTCGTATAAGTACCTAGTACATATCTCAGTCTTTCATTGAGATACTATAGCCCTGGTGTCACCTATCATACTGTGTTTGGAAGCCATTCAAACTGATTAGGCATTGTAGTGTACGTGGTATTCTTTATTATTATTGTGTGATTTTCCGCATTGTAGGAAACATAAAATCATTTTAGTAAGAATTAGACTTTCTATCTTTCTGTCATCTACGGATAAAATATATTTTATTAAGTTCGCTCCAATATGCTGAGGCAAATATGTTTGGAAGAGGATTGCTGAGATATTGGGTCAAACTCAATGCTTAGTAGTAGCGACATTTTAATAAATTCTAGATCTATATGACTTAGTTGTGAGAATACCAACCTGAAGGTCTTGTTTAGCTGCCTCTGCGCCTGCTCTGGTGTGGAACGTGACGAAACCAACCGGCTGCAAAATATAGTACCATGTAGCATATAATATTTTATACAACATATTATGTTTTATGCAACACATAATATTTTATGGCATTACTGAGATACCACAAACATCATATAACATACCGTAAGTTCAATACGAAATTGGCGCAATGAGTAGCGTAACATAGTTTCCGCCTTTCTCGTGGAGTTATGAAGGTATTTTAACCAAATAGATGAATATATTTTTTGTACTATAGTAATGTAGCTTAATGTTAATGATACATGAATATGAGTATGTTATTTTTAAAAACTCACCGAGGCTGTTTTCCCATTCTTGCTGGTAACCTTTAGCAGGGAACCCTCATATCCCTGTGCAAACAAAATTACAATGATTATTTTAACTTTGTTATCAAAAGTTGCGCCCTCGAGTCTACTGTTTTCTAAAACTTTTAGATGGAACCACATTATCGAATTACTTGAATTGTTGGCGTCATTCATGTCGCAGTAAAATTTTATTCAGACGTAATAATGTTTAACTACCACAAAAAAAAACGGTAGTACGTGGCAGTGCCTGGCTCGGTGGAGTCACGCGATCCCCTCACTAAAACTAACCCCCGGTTTAACTTTAGGCACCTTTATGTTTGTGGTGCCATCCGTACCAGCCGAGGATCGAGTGTAATCCCCCTTATCGGTAAACAGAATCGATTCAATCCGAATATTACGAATCGGAGCATGACATTTGATATTTACGGCACAGTAATCCGAACCGAGATCTAGTCGCGTGACGAAAACGATGATACTTTCCGTTTTTATTTTCTTTCGATAAATATTTTGACATTTCTATTAGTTTCGGATATTTGGTAAGGAAAGTTTCACACTGGCGGACCTTATTTCCGTTCTTTGAGGAAAATAGTGTACCATGACTTATAAACAGCGATGTTATACACGTATAGTACGTATACTCAATCGAAGTAGTAGTCTTCTGATGTAAATTAGTGTTAAACGTACTGGAATTTTGGTTTCCAACATTTCCAAATGGCATCCCAATCTGAATAACGTAGATTAATATTTTAGTTACTAGTATAAATAATTCAAAATAAACCCATACCTAGTTTACAACGACAATAATATTCCGTAGCAGAATCCGAAATATGCGATTTAACAAATTAATTCCGTTGCAACATACAATGCAACTACATTTGGTCGTAACAAAATAACGTAATTAATAGTGAACAATTGAACATACCTCGTACGCTCGAAACAGTAGATAGAGCTCGCGCGGCTTCGCGTCCATGGGCAGACCGCTGACGAACAATGTTCGCACCTGCAACAATACAACGATACATTGAGATATTTTATTTTATCGCATTCACCCTATTCACGGAAAATTGGTTACAATATGCAGCTCATTCATTCTCTGGTTACTAAATGTTGTACCTATTTGGATACTAATAAATCTACATGGTTTATTTTCGTTTACTCAATGGTATGCCTTTCCTCCAAAAGCCCTTATGTTTATAAAGTACTGAGTACACACTTTACCTACTTAGGTAATGATTAATTACGTACATAAAAGCAAATCCATGTAAACTGTAACTTTTTGTAAACTGTACATATGTGTAAAACTTAGTTCTAAGCTTGGCTAAGCATCTAATGAGCGGGAGTTATACTTTCACGAGATAATTCGGATATTGTTTTTTTGTAGGCTTTCGCTTTGACAAAGTACGTATAGGAAAGCGTAAAATTGATTAAAACCATTAATGACGGCTTTCAACGAACTTAATTTGGTTGCAGATTCGTTTATTAGTTAAACAGAGCGTATTTTCATTGTAAGCCGGCAATATCACAAACAGTATTACAACAAACAATATTTACTATGAACCGTTTTGCTATTGGAATATAAATATTCATTGTTTTCAAACTTTATAGGTCCAAATAGATTCTGAAAACAACGCAAAAGATATCAAAGGAGTCGTTGGAAGACTTAACAGGCTATTTTTCCTCAATAAACAAAGAAAATGTCGGACAATTTCCACAAACAGCCACAAAGGAGGCATAGAAATCTTTCAATGCCGGTTTTTTCCGATTCTTTCATCGGTTTTGTAAACGGTGCAGCGCATTAATTCGGCGGGTCCATTTAATGAAATAAAACAGAGCCAGTAATGGCGGCGCGATTTGGCGCGTGCGGGAAATGGAGATTAATTGCTGGCAACACCGACCGCCGCCGACGCTGACGCCATCTTGTTGCGCACTTTATTTATGCGTCTGAGTTGCGCTTCCTATTACCTGACACTTTAAAGAATTATTAGATTGAGAAATTAAGACTCAGCATTAAATGGAGATCATAAGCTGGTTTAAATTCTACAAATCGTTGAGTGTTACATACTATTACTACGAGTAAACTACACAATTTTTCATCATAATAAATTAATATGAAGCGGTACATTTGAGATTATCGTTTTTCATGTATCTAACTACATGTTTTATGTATTAAGATGGAGAGAGTGGGAAATTATCGTCTAAGATTTTTAGTGTTGCGATACAAATCTTTGTTCATTTGTCTACATGGTACGACTAAATGCATAGTAGAAACGTCACTAGAGAGCTATATAAACGTGTAAGCAACGTAATTACTTCAGTGACACTGCTTATTGTTTTACCTAATAATGTGTTAATAAGTCTAACACACACAATGTTATCCAGCAATCTGTTTATGTTTTAGTATAAAAACTCTTGATAAACTAGAATAAAATCTTAGTAGAATTAATAACCTGTAATTATTAGTTAGCTAGAACAACCTAAACACCTGGCTTAATTTATAAACTTTTTCTTTAAAACTATTTGGAACGATCGTAAATTTTCATTGAACGTGACGTAAGTCTAACACATACAGATTTGAGTGCATATTTGGTCGGAGGGTGTTGATTTATCAGGTTTTATCAACATTAGGACACTTGCGGCGAGGGAGGTCCTCGTATATATTTTATCGGCGTCCGTGCCCCGGTCAGTAGCAAAATGTCGGACCTTTATGTCGGCTATTTTCCGGTCGAATGCACGGGAATTCCCCGTTTCGGTGAAACGCGATATTTTTACAGCGTCATTTTTAATATTGCGGGGATACCGAAGGAAATTATTTCGTAAATACTGGTTCGTACATTTCTAATGAGGAATTGATAGGCGTTGGTGGAGGGAGTGGAATTTTGTTCTTTACGTATTGAATATTAAAAGGAGAGCAGCTATAAAAACTTTATTTTTAAAATTGCAAAATGAAATTAACTATGCATTTGAGGTATTTAACATAGGCATATGGTTATTGGGCATCGAGTTTTATGCAAGGATCTATCAAGATAAATTATGCAATTCACATCAAAACAAAAAACTGCGCTATAGGTTTTATTACTTAATAGGCCCATACGAGCAAGGCTCTGCCTCATAATATCTAATTTGAAGCCTCGTGCCCTCTCAAATAATATAAAAAACCTTAATTTCATGTCCCAGCCATCATGGTAATTAAGTTAGTTAGTTTCCTGGTTTTATAGGTAATTTTTCAGTGCTGGTTAATTTGATCGACACCTCTTTTATTTAATAGAACATTTTTCTCCAAGTATATGAGGTAAAATGAGAAAAATATAACCTGCAGCTTAGGTAGAGCGTTAGTTGAAAATGTATCAGAATAGATTAGGCTAGTAGATAGGATACAGAATCCTCGGTGTTGCTATCACGGGACTCGTGAGTTTGACTCCCCAGAGAGTAATAAATATCTGTTTCTGCTATATGCAGTCACATCGGATTTCCTATCATGAAGGATAACTCGGATACAGTTAAATCAATTTAAGGATAAAATAATAAATATGTTATTGCAGAAATAATAAAGGAACTTTGGAGAATTAAGCATTGTTGAGGGTGTTTGCACGTAGATTGTGTAAGTTTCTTAACTTAATTCGGAAGTTGTAAAAGTCAATTGAGAGAAAACGAGCTCCTAAATGCCATTTGTGGACCACCAACTTGTAACATTAACGTTTATAAACACTGTGCTTTTTCAGAGGTCGGGAGAGATATTTATATTAGAAACAAAATTTTGGAGATAGGAAAAAAAGCTTGCTTAAAGTTATTTACCGATCCGCTTGGCGTATTAGTGGTTAGATGATTATTATTGTTTACTTTCCAATTTTTAAATCAATCAAACATTTTTCCAATTCATATACTGCTCTGATAATAGCGAGTTTTTTTTTCTACCTCTGTATATGTATGTGCGTTATGTTACTGACATGAGAAATCGGTATATATAATCTGATTCAGTGTTCAAAGAGTTGCGTGACACAAAGATTTCAGTTAAATAAGAAGTAAAAAAATATTTCATTTTATAATTTCATGATTTGATTTATAAAACTCTTTGCCACCTACTCTCCTTGCGTGTTTCCAAATTTTTATTCGTTTTGGCCATTAATATAACACTTTTATTAATAGCCCGTGTAAATATAAGAACGTCAAATTCCGGCGCACCTAACATATTTCAGGGAGGCAAAGGGTGGTGTCCGGACTGTCCGGTCAGTTTGAAAATGCCCCTCCATGTCGACCATTTTACACTCGGTTGCCCCCGAATCCCTACGCTCACTATTGAGTTATGTTTCATACTCGGCCCGAGATGGGAGAAAGGGAATTTTACCGAATAACACAAAGACTGAAAAGTTTGCTCGCTGTGATAACAAGTTTTCTTTTTGCGATAGGTACTCGCTGGAAATAAAAGGATCTTATCCCAAGGTAAATGATTTCACATAGTCCTATGCACTGGAGTGCCGTAGGGTTAATTGTGTAAACTTTGTTATGCTTTTTGACTTTATATGGTTACATATCAAGTTGTGAAGATGTAGAATATATTCTTGACATGTTTTAAATTAATTCTAAATTTCAGCATTTTATATCAAAATTTCGACAGTTGTAATAAGCTAACTTAGTTAATATACAATTATATTATACTCAATATGTTATATATCAGTTTAATTTTCTTTTGAATTCAGTCTATCTGTGTTATAATTAAATCTTACCAAAAAGCCGAATTCAATTAAAAAAATATAGTTTCCAATGCTTTTCAAACATTTTCTCGTGAAAACATCGCCGACTTTCGCTTTATCAGTGACACAAGTAAAGGCGGTGTAAGTGGTATATTTAAGGCTTATCTCAATTTTACGCCTTTACGGCTCTGAAAGCGAAGCGAACATTTGATCTGTCCACGGAGACCGATATCATCTACGAGTTGACGTTAATACGACAAGCAAGAAAAATATTTTGTCTCTTAAAACATAATTGAATACGTGTTAAACATGACAGGTTATGATCTTATTAGTGTACAATGTGAATGAATAATCAAAGAGGAATGTGGGACGTTTCAGTGCACCCGACAGTGGGTAGTTGCATGAAAGCTATGGCGCTTAATCAAGTGTAAATTGACAATACATACCTACACGTATTAACAGAACTATTCCCATTATTATTTCTTAAATTTCAAAATAATTTTAATGATACTTCAAGCACTAATTAGTGTAGTAAGTAAGGTTTTTTATTTTTGCATAATTTTAAACCATTATTTTTATGCCTATCACGACATGTCCGAAAGTTTTCGTATTATTTAATGAACTTGCTACGAAACAGCTTTTTCTGGATTTATAGTTCTGCATTCGGGACTAAACTAGACCGAATTAAAATCATATCTTTCACTGATTGTGCAATATTTCATAATCAGCTTCGTACAATTGTTCCAAGGCAGTTGTAATTAAAGTACAAAATAAATATATACATTTGAAACCAACCAAACATTTTCTTTTTTTTTATTATATTTTGACGTGTGCTGTCATTGCTACGGGTATGTTGTTGGTTGTACGAAGGATGACCTGTCCAACAATTTGGTAATTGAACAAGCGTTTTCGAGGGTCGGCAGTGAGATGAAACCATCGGCCGATTTCACCCGCGCGTCCGAATATTAATTTAATGCCGAATGACTGTTGGTCGACGTGATAATAGTAATTGCGCGTTCCAATTGGCAAGCCGATACGACAATTATTTTCAAAATAAAATTATTAATTCCAGTGACGTTCATTGTTAAATATTATCATATTATCGATTTTAAAGTAATTGTTGAGTAATAATTATGTATTGCTAATTTAGGTGTTAATTACTATTTAAAGAGGAAGTCATTTATAACAAACAGTTTCCTGTTGCGTTTATCACTCGTGTTTCGTGGGTGATATGACGAGTTTTAATTTATCGGCTATCAGTGTATTTGCACATTTCTCAGTATTTATAATAAATATACATATTTTTAATTTATCGGCTATCAATGTATTTACACATTTCTCAGTATTTATAATAAATATACATATTTTTAATTTATCGGCTATCAATGTATTTACACATTTCTCAGTATTTATAGTAAATATATTTTTATTAACCGACCCATCAACCTGGAAAGCAAGCGGGTCATGTCGACATTCAATAAACATCGGCTATAAATAAATGGGAATAAAAATAAAATACGGATAAAGGTGTATTCACACGATCGATCGCACGAGCGTGCATCCGAAGCGATTGGAGCGGAAACGCCCGGGGCACTGCACAGCGAATTTATCATACGTTAGTGTGTACATACCTAACTTTCAACATGCAATCTCGCGCAGTACATACTATGTTTACCCAGTGTGATTAATAACTATTACCTATGCAGAATATAACGATTGACGGCGATTTGAGTCAACAATCGCACGATCAAAGACGATATTTGGGAATTGGGGATTAGGGGGCAAGCCATATTGTCATCAACTGGGCACAGGTCTAAAACTCGTGCTACTGAGAATTTCTTGTGTATCGAAACTTGGACCTCACGTTCAAGATTCCCACCTGTGACCACTGCAGCAATGAGTCAGCAAATAAATAAGCATTAAGAAGTTAAAATATCCTAAGAAGTTCATAATACTATGGACGAAATCATTACGTTGCTATAATCAAATATATTTCGGACGACTAATATTAATGGGTAAATATTTACTTGGGTAATACTTAAAAAATACAGAATTTTAATCAATTCGAACCTGTCATGTGCCTACTGGCTCAGGAGGTAAGGACTTATCATTTTCACTTGTACGCAAAAAGAACAATAATGAAAAACGGTTCCACTATTCAAAACAGAACGGCACAAAGAGGAATAGAAATTAAATGTCATGACGTCTGATATCAATAACAAGAAAAATAAATAATCAACCGTTTATTTTGTTACCTGACGGTTGAAATTGTTACAGTGTTTTGGCACTTTTTGTTGTTTTGGCCAATTGTTGTTGTCTTTTTCCAAAGCCATTGTTGACTGTAAGAAGCCAGTATAGTGCAGGGAAACAAAACAGAAACGTTTTTTCTTGGGTGAAACCTTGTTGAAGCACTTTACAGCGAAACCTACTTTACCAATGGAAAGCTAATAAAAATTATTGTGCATTTCAAAGTAACCTCAAACATTATACTTAGTTGTATGGTCACAGTAACCAAAAGTCATGTTGTTCGATTTCTATTCCTGTAGTTGATTGAAACAGCGGGTGCGCTGAATAGAAAATCGGTGGTTAACTTTTGTTTTATCCACTCTAACGAGAACTTTGGCGATTCATTTGTTTTCTCCTTTTACGGTTCGCCGAATGAAAAAGTAAACCACTGCTGACGCATTGTTTTCTACTGGCCATTTTGATGTTGCATTCCGGATTAGCTTCTGTACTTAAAAAACGTGGTAACAAAACGGATGTCAGTAGGATTTTTTGTTTTATTTTAAATTAGATTTCCAGCTACAGAAACTCTGGATGTTGGAATTGTGATAAAAGATTTAAACAATGCACCAACAGTTTTTAGCTTTTACACCCTGAGGCTTTTTAATATCGTTTCTAGTTACTAAGAGATTAATAATATGATTAGTTCATCTGATGATCATCCTCAACAGTAAAAAAATATAAAGAGACGTACCAACATAGTACATACACAATGTTTTAAGAATAAATATAGTGAAGTGATCAGTCAATATTTCACATACGATATAAAAGCAGGTAATAAAGCCATTGAAAAACTGTAAATCAATAACTGAGAGTGCTCCGATAACAGAGTGTTGTGAAAGTTTGCAAAATGAAGTGGTGAAACTTCGCTGGGGCAATTTTTCTTCGGGCCGTCAATGTCAGAGGCAATATTTCACAAGTTTAGCAGCGCCCGCGTAGATATCGATGACCACGGGGAATCCCAGTCCGACTGTACGGACGGACTCTTCAGGGATACGAACTAAGCCAATTTGTGTGTAAATAGTTTCCACAGTTATTATTTAACTTATTGATTGGAAAGGAAATCAATTTTGGACTAAAATTTCAGTCTATAATTCTCGAACATTGGCTACTTGATCTTTGAATGCTTCATATAATTTATATCTTTATTTCAATATCTACCTTCTCAGTTAATTTGTGTTGGTTTCGAAGATTATTACTTATTTTTTTTCGGAATAAATATTAGGTAAATCTGGAAAGTGAAACGCTATGGTTAAATTGAACGATTGACTGAGATAGAGATATTTCAAATTTTTCGGTTCATCTGCTCTGCAAAGATTGTAGCAGTAGGAAAATATATAGAACGAACGCAAACAGACTGGAAAAGTAGAAAAAGTGCCGAGCTGCCCAACGAACAAGCGGAATATACCGGCTAATTGAAATCATTCAATCCACTTCAAATATTTAACTTAACCGAGCTTCTTTTATTATTATTTCAGCAACTTTGATTGAATATTTAAACTTTGCTACAAAGTACAAATTAAGGAAACATTTGTGATGTTTAAGAGGCCCATAATATTCACTAATGCGACAATATTAATGACTTTATTCGACCCTTTGTGTCTCCGCAAAGTAATGTTTTCTTGAGAAATCCCTCCTCGGATCGCAAAAACGTCTATTTAACCACAATCATTAATAACTCGGACCACTTTTCGGAGATTACTTGCAAGAAATACGATCGAGGATATTCTACCTATACAATACTATACCTACATTAAGTATCAATACGGTTTCCTAAGGTTGCCACAAAAGGTGTTAAACAAAATAGAGTTTATAAAAAAATCTTCTAAAAGTAAGCACGTGAATGTTATTTTTATCGCCAGTATAGTGTTTGTTCAGTGTTTTTCGACAATAATAGTAGGTACCTTTACCAATAGACTGTATAAACAAGAAGAATATGCGTTTTTATAAATTCTGCCGTTAGTCATAAAGTAGGAAAATTTTCAAGACAACAAGCGTCGTCAGATTTATCTACAAAGTTTTATTTTCTTCATGTTGCTTGCGTAAAGACTCTATATAAAAGTTGGACCTAGAAATGCAACTCTTACCTAAACTTCATACTAATACTTACTGATCCCTTTGGTATCTAGTTTTAAGTCTAGCACCCAATGTGCTATGTAAATTACATAAACGATAAATGAACAATGCTAAAATAAATTATTCAGAATATAAGGGAAAAGTAGAAACGAAAGAAAGAAAGAGTTTAAACGAGGCAATATTGTCGACCACCTGCTCCGCTGAGATAGGGATCATAATGTTAATTTAATTAAAGGACTAATCTAAATTGCAGACGACCCAACACTCCGCCGACCATTAAAAGGATATTTCGTCGCCGACACTAACTTGGGGAAAGTCGCTGATTATAAATAACTTGGAAAACAAGTCAGGGGAGACGATTTACAGTGAAAACATCAAGTAAATACCGAAGTTTGTGGAAGTTTTAATCTGCAGGGTATATTTTTTATTTAAATTAGCTAAGTAAGTATGTACAAGTATAATAACATTTTAGATAAAAGCGGACCGAACAGACTTGATAATGGACGAGATATAAAGAAAGGAATTTTGAATATAAATGTAATAACAGAAAAGTATAAAGAGAAAAGCATTCTTCTATGTAGTGTTTCGTAGGAAAGAAATTCTTCACCGGAATAGTCGTACAATCATAGTTGATGAAGAGCTATATTTAATTAAAAGGCAAGTAGGGTACTTATCTAAATTGCAGACGGCCGGTTTAAGTTTCATTAAAAGGGGTTCTCCGACTCTACACAAGGAAGAAAAAGTTTTGCAGCGATAAAGATGCCTTTCGCCTTGAAAGCAGACAAAACTTGTTGGGAGGTGGGTGGAAAACAATTTATTATTTCCTTTGATAGCTAAGAATCTCAAAAGAATTTGCTAATTTAAAATGCTCAATGCACGATTATTCTTCTTTGTAACTATTTATTTCATTGTAATGTAGTTTGTGAAAATTTTCTCACTTTACTTCGTGAATTTAAATGTCAACTATCTGATAATATTAAGCCGCTTAAATGGATTAGATTAGTTTTTCCATGGATTAAAGAGGTAGACTTTTTAGTTTGATAAAGAACTAGAGTTTGTGTAATTCAATAATGGGCAAGATAATATAATGAAGAGCCAACAGCCGATATCAATTCAAATTGGAGGGAGCGGTCCGTTACAGCAGTGGCCCGCTGGTCCGCCCAAATTATGTTCAATGGATAATTAATCGTCCCTGTTCACTTCAATAACAATGGAGGGTATATCGAGACAGATCGATCATTATAAAGCTATATTGCACGGATAATATCATTTTAACGACCTTTAAACGACTAATGATGCGATATTTTTCGCTGTTGACCTTTCATATTACCTGGACTTTGTATGTTTTGCCCTTTTCGAGCGAAGCCTTGCTTGTTTGTTACGTCGCAATACGTAGATAGGCTTCTGTATCTACTAAATAGCAAAGTTACGTATATATATATTTATGGTTCTCTTTTTAGTTGTATATAGTGGTTTTTATAAAAACATCCCAGTTTCATACTTCAAAGCATAGCGTTTTATATATAAAACAACATTGCTAAGAATTATTCTACTAGATGAGGGTTGTTTAATTCTCTGCATAAAAAAGCCTTATATGAAGGCTATTTATATGTATATTAATCATTATTATGACACCTGAAGTCGCGAGACCTTTTTGACTTTCTTGCGATTTTATCCTCAAGAGAAACATACTTGAGTCCCGTAGTATTATTTTAATGGAACCCCAAAGAGAGGGTCGCTAGCAATTAAAATTTTCCATTTTATTAAATTAACGAGCAGAGGAAAGTACGTCAAGTGGGTACTTCACTAAGCTTTTTACTTGTGCAAATATAACGATATTTCATATTGACAGATATGTTTTTAGACATGATCTAAATCTAAAAAGACGTTATAATTTAAGTTACAATACAAAAGTTTATTCTTTGTTTTCTTATTCAAAATTATTTTTATACAATCACAGCGCAATAATCCCTTTGTAAGTCTTGGAATTGGAACAGATAGTCGAGGTGTCTGTAACGAAAACTATTGGCAACGATAAACATACAGGGTTACAAGGAAACTGGGTTTGTCTCATCCTATTTGAATTTCAAATCCGTGTGCAGGTGAGGATACGGTTGGGCCCAACTTCCTGTACGGTTTAGATTTACCAGCCTCAATTGAATCTAGCGTTGGAACTTGCACTGTATCTATTTGATAAAGTAGCTTATTGATACTCTGTTTTCGAATTTTGGAATTGGAATTTGTAACGTATAAAATCATTACATTACTATAATACATGCACGGAGCCTTGACTGGTTTGGGGGTTAAAAATGTGTCAGCTGCTTATTCCACGCCAGTCGGAATGGTCAACGGAGGGTTAATTTATTAGGAAGCTCATTATTTTAGTGCCAAATGTCAAAAGTCGGGCTCTGATACAAAATTTAAACGAGCCTACGTTTTATGTCACATGTTCTATTGCTATTCTATTTGTAGTTATTTTGTATGGGCAAAGATATATAGGCACGAAAATTGATATTAATTGAAACCTCGTCCAATGATAACATCTTGGATCGCCAGAGGCAGTATTGCATTAATAACAATGCCTTTCTAGCTCATCGCTTGCGGGCACCATAGCAACCCTTTTGTCTCAAGCTTGCATGGCATGGTAATACAATCGCCCTATGCATTGTCTTTGTTTTTGATTAGGACCATAGGTACTATGGAAGTTTTTAGTTTATGTTATTAAATATATTTACAGTACCACCCTACATATATGAAACTAGAACTATATTGTTGGATAGAACATAATATGAACTAAAACTAGCTAAACTGTAGGAGAAAATAATAGCGTTGAGATTTTTCATCGCTAAAATTGAACCAATTTATGACTCGGGGCGAAACGATCATAAAATATGATTTTCATTACAAAATTCCAAATGATATAACATTAAATCATTTATCGTAGGTATATAATAATTTGTAGCGTATAAAGCTGTAAATAGCGCTCCTATGAGGGCCATGATTAAATTCTTTATTCTCTAGGTAGAGGGCGAAATTCCTCCACTCGACGTCTACATCCTCGGCAATTTTTCACAACTGTATATCTGTGGACGCACGGCATTGTACTCTGGTACAATATTTAAGTTAATGTACGTCAATAAATTACAACTATCATATTCTGGAACATTTTTATTTTTGGCAAGAAATTGAGTAATTCGGTTATCAGTTGGATAAATGGCAAGAAAGCATTTTGTTTTCAGGTTTCATTAAACACGGTGATAAAAAATGAAAATAGGGCGCTTTGTTTGGAAATAAAATATCTTGAGTATGGAGTTTTTGTATTTTATTTATCAAGACATTCCTAAAAAACGCCTTTAGCAGTTATGTCCTTAAGAAAACCGGTTGGATTTTAGGTGAATTATAGGAATGATATAAGTGATAGGCAAACATAAAGTATACGTTTATAATAGCCGGAAGTGTTAGCCACCTACTCAGCTCATAGCTTGCACCAAACCGATGTCTGTATCTCACCAACCGCTTCAGACCATCTGATTGATGGCTCTAATCTCCACAACTATAGAATTTGTACGAAGATAGATAACCCCTGTACACTGTGGCTACATTATGTTTGCGGAAGGAAGTCAAAATATTAAGGGGAACAAGAAAGACGACCCTCTTCCAAAACAAATATTCCTTTGCGTCAAAATGATGTAATCATTTCTTGTTGCATATTATAAAACCTTGGAACGTGGTCAAATTCTATAATGGATTCAGAGCCACATCAGTTATATGAGTCAGTTTAAAGAGCGAATTCAATCAGTCCAAACAAGCAGAAAATCGAACCCCAAATCATCCAATCGTAGTAAATCTCAAATTCCGAGTACGCAGCTAAGGAGCGGCCCGTCCCGGCCAAGTCCCTGATTTAAATTGCAGATGCCCCTCGGGAACGAACGCCGACTGCCGCGATATGCTAATCATAGTCAAGCCAAGGATTATCCCTGTTTACACTTAACAAACTCACTTAATTTCGCACCGACCGATGTCTTGCCATATTTGTTGTCCGAGAGCTGAATAGTGGACGTCCGAAATCTGATAGGCGAATTAAGATAGACATTAATTTATACTCTGGCTATCCGTAAACTTATTCATAGATTTGTCTGTATTTCAATATGCAAATAACTCAATGACAACATTAGTTTAACAACTTTGAGATTTGTCGTCGTGTTTTACTTTTACCTAATCTAGCAATAAATCTCATTACGATTCCCTGCTTAGTATGACAAAATATTGGAATTAATTTCCTTTTGAATTTGCCAGCAAAGTTTAACATTGAACAATATGAACTAATTTAAGACAAAAGCAATATTTCTCTGTACATGTCTAATAATCAGTCAAGTTTTGTATGTCATTTATAAGCGAGGGTCGTTTAAAAACTTTTAAATACGATACAAATGGTATAAGTCCGTACAGTCAGCATCAAAAAGATGTACGCATAGGAATTCAAATGCTTATTTTCGGAAAAGTATTGGTTAAAATCATAAAATTTAAATAAATTCAATTTATTTTATTTTGAATTTCGCTACGTGTATATATGTTTTTGATTGTATATATGTTTTTGATGCTGACTGTAAATAAAGCTATATAAAATGTTCAAGTTTTACTTAATTCAGTATTAAAGTTGTATTTAATTTGATTTCAGATAAAACCTTTTTAGATCGCTATCTTATTAATTGTATTTATCTACGTTTCGATTATATCTAAAACCGTGAAGATTAAATTCTGTCCTACATATTATTCTGTTACTGTATTATTCAATTAATATGATTCTTCGTCAGTGTAACAATCTTAATAAATTTAAGAAAACTTTTCAACACCTCTAATGATGTATTTATTTTATTTCACGATTAAAAGTTCATCTTTTGCGGAAATATGCTAATTTCAAGACGTATCTTGAATTAGTACTTATTCGGACGTGGCATTAAAAATCAAAAGGTGTTACCAACAACATAAGAGTGGATAGAAACAAAATAATAATAAAGAACTCGTTTCAAAAAGACAAATCTACCCGTTAATTACATTAAGTTCAAACCACAATTCTGGAAGCAAACACATTCAATAACATTATTTTTATTTCCATTAAACATTTAACGTGTTGGGTAAATAACTAGACCAGCAATAAGTACGCCTGAGGCGTCGTAAAGTCGATCTGAGGTGGCACTAATACGAATTTATGTCGATGGACCCACGGAGGCGCTCTGCTCGATATCGATTCGCCTAGAGCCTATAAATGTTTCAATTTTCAAGTATTTTATGTAAACCATGATATACTTTATGGTCGTGAACAAAAAATCTTATTTAGATACACATAGTCCCTGTTGGTGTGCCAAGAAAAATATGTTGTTTCGAGCGTCGTTGTCGTTTTTTCTTTTGACTCGTTTTTTCTATTCAAGATGAACAGAATTGGAGTAGGATTGCGTCTAAATAAAATTAACTTGTTACTGACCGCGACTTTTGATATAAGAACCATATTTCGAGGCAATACCTAGGTAACTTTCAATAATAAGACAAGAACTGCAAACGCGTTAAAAATTTAGTTCCACTTTATTTCGGTACCTATCGTCTGATGTATAATGGAAGAAGGAAAACGATTAAGTTATATTTTACGAGCTCTTCCCAACGTCGGAGAAAATTCTGTCAAATGTTAGCGTTGACATATAAGGGGCAAGTAAGCTCTCTGGTACCGTTTAACTTATATGTATATCGAATTTGGGGAGAAAATCTCCAAAATTTACATGAAAAAGCGTCGTGGAAAGAGGGCTGCGTTCCTAAAGATGTCTCGGGACTCGCTGTCTTCTAACAAGGGACGGGAATGTTTGAGGTATCCGACGCAAGCACGTGGAATACGACTGGAATATTTGATTGAAATCGTGAACGTGTTTAATATCGAATTTTTTCTTGATTATATTTTTTTTTAGTCTAAATATATCTAGATTAATACATGATAAAAAATCTATGAATAAAATAATGCGTTAATTTGATTTGTTTTAATAAAGTCGCGAAATGTGTACGCACCGCACTTGTTAATAATTTAATGAAATCTAGTATGACCAAAACTAATTTGGTGATGAAATAAAACTTTTTCTATGATCCCACATTGTTAACAAACAAGATTAAACAAGGCCCCCTCAGCTGACATTAAAAGATAAATACGGTGGTGGAGGCCCCACGTTGGGCGCCAAAGTTCGCGATATGTGGCCTGCCACATGAGTAGTAATTAACACCGCCTCGCGAGCACCTCTCTCCCGCCCCGCACGCACCCCAGGCACCCGTCCCCCGCACCTCTCAGCATGCCACCCTCCCAACACTCACTGGGGCACACCGATTGAATTAAACTTCGGCACGGTTGTTGTGGTTCGGATTCGAGGTTGGTTTTGTCGCCCGCGTTTTGTGCAGCTGCGATTAAACTAGCAATACTTGTCCGGCATTTATTAGTTTTGCTGGGAACGTTGTGTCACAAAAAGCAATATCAGTAGCAATTTGTAATCATTAGTCAGTAAATTGATGGATTACGTAATTAAATATGGGATGTGATATAAATTGGGTATTTTAACCGTTACTAAAGCGTAAAAAGTAAATTTAGGTTCTTCTTCTTTTCAGTATTAAATTATTTCTCAATTTAAAAAAGATCACTGTTATGTCACGTTACTCACAAACACGAAGGAATGAGAGATCAGAAATGTTTAATTGAAGAAAGAATTTTTTTAAATGGAAGTGCACTTTAATACACCCAAACACAATCACTAATGAGGTGACAACATAAAACTAAGTAAAACACAATTAAAAAGACTGTTCCCTTTACACGACACGGACTTTACAGCATGAGCTCAATGTCAACAGTTATAAAGTTTTTCTCTTCGTACAATAAGTCTCCGAAACAAGAAGTGTAGAGTACTAGGCTGAGTGGGGGGAGGGTTTTGCCCCACCTAGAAGCACAATTAGCGCGCGCGACTCAACACGACTTGAGTTTTAACAACGCGGCGCCGAGCACTCGGCATCATTCACACGAGATGGGCTCTGCCTTGCGGGATTCTTGTGTCCTACACACGCGTTAAAGGAACTGTAACTGTATTTGTTTTAAGTGGGTTTTCAGGTAACGAATGTGTTTAGTGTTGCTTCTCGATTCGTTTGCGTGTTTTGGGTCGCACTTGGGTGCTGTTTTATGTGAAAGACGCTCGGCAACAAGGCATTTGTTTCTCTTGTCTAAGGAAATTAGTTATTCGTTCAATTTTTTGTTCAAAGCTCTCTTTTTTAATACATTCAAGAAAGCAATGTAGTTGTAAGGTTTTTTTTTTATAAATGTTAATAAAATATTTCATTTCTCAACGAACCCCATGTTGTTTAACCAGAAGTGACAAACATCTGTGGCACGTAATTACATTAAAACAGTTTGTAAGGCAATTAAGCAGATAACGCAAGATACATAACCTCCACGAAAGCTCTAAATCTCACTGGGTAATTAACACTAGCTGCGCTAACAACGCTTGAAACTGTATTTTATTGTGTTGTTGGTTTATTATCTACTAAATATAATTCAATTGTAATGAAAACTTCTGCGTAGAATAAAGTTTGAACGGCCACACACGCTCAGTGTACATAATATACCTCAAATTGTTGTGGTAAATTCAAATCGCAGGCAATGTGTGTCGTACCTATTTATTTTGGTGTTTGACCAGAATGCGTTCTCGTAATGAGCAAATGCCATTACGCTTCATAAGTTCAGCGATGCAACTACATTTCTGTCCATTGAGCGTTTTCGGCGTTTCAGTTTAGAGTTATGTAGAATCAAATATTTGATCTGATATACTATTATACCTTCTAGTCAATATGTTAATATATTTTTAATGATTGATAAATCTATTTGTAGATTTTATACCCATTATAAATAGTTTTAGTTGTTATTTTCTATTTCAAACCCCAACCAAGGAATCCTTAATTTTATGAATATTGTTTTTTTTTTTTTAACTAAGTTTGTGCGATGGTAATATAAACGTTAAAGCGTTCTCTCACTAATCGGTGAGCCACTGCGATCCCCAAGCCGCCTGCCAAGCGTGGGGATTATGGCAAACCCCCCCCTTGAGGGAGGCCTTCGTTCAGCAGTGGACGTCTTCTGGTTGATGATGATGATGATGAATATAAACGCGTTATGCAGTCAAAGCTATGCTATAAAACTCTCAAATGGAAATCTCTGTATATGCATAGGATACGTAGACATTTGAATCCCCTACCTAAGGGAAAAGTCTTTAAAAAACTTTAATAAAAAGCGTATATTACGTCCACTTTAGCAACGAGTTTTTATTAGATTTTGTGATGTTTTCCTTCGCTCTTCATACCGTTTTCTTTCTTAAATATAATATTACTTCGTGGTTGTTTAGTTTCACCCTGATTTTACTTAATTTATTTAATTTTGCCATCTATTGGGTTGGTGCATATGAAATTGCCGATTTAAACGGGGAATTAAAAAGACAAAATAATTTATATAAAAAATATTTATTCGTGACGCCTCGTGCAACTGTTGTATGATGACAGCGAGTTCTTGTGCAAATTCTCGTGTAGTTATATGCACATTGGACTCCACTAATTGTTGTAAAACTTGCAGATACAGTACGCGCCAAGGCCGTCCGCGAGGCACATTTTTAAAATTCTCGACCCTACAACGAAATTTTCAGAACTAATTTCTTACTGTCCTTTCAGAAACTTTATTTTCCCCTAATCTTTGTTTTTGCTGTTTCACGTGCTATTAATCCATCTTTGAACTCATAAAACATGATATCTCTAATTTTTTGCGGATGGTAAGGAAGAAAAACTTAAATTAAATCACGTCTAACGTCTGGATCCTCTGATGGTGTTTAAAATACTAAACAAGTGTCGATGCTTCGCTGACAATAACGAAACTGAACAAGTTTTAACGAGTTCGGTAATACGCGCCCATTGTTTTACATTGTTGCGCAATCGGCAATTTCATATGCATCAACCCAATATACATATATAGGTATGTTAGAGAATTATATATATATAGGTATGTTAGAGATTTGACGGAACGGTTGGCGCAGTGGTTGAGAGATCGACTGCTGCGCTACGTGTCGCGGGTTCGATTCCCGCACGGAACAAATATTTGTATGATCTACAAATAGTTGTTTCGGGTTTGAATCTTCGTGTATGTAAATACACACCGTGCCTCGGAAAGCACGTAAAGCCGTTGGTCCTGCACCTAATCTCTCTCCGGTCGTGTCGGATTGCCGTCCCATCGGACTATGAGAGTGAAGGAACAGAGAGAGCACCTGTGTTTGCGCATACACTTGTGCTCTATAATATCTCCTGCGTAGTTGGCTAATCTCATGTGAGATTGGCCGCCGTGACCGAAATCGGTCAGGAGGACATTATTATTATTATATTATTATGTTAGAGAACCGTGGTGTTCGTTAATAGATTTACGTTAAAGAACAAAAAACGGATACTGGCGAAAGCCAGGATTAATAACGACAGGTACAAGAGGTACACAAGTAACAAAAGTTCATTAATCGTCGATAACAACAGCCGACTAGGTAGCCGTACAATACAAGTGTCGGTGTACGAGTGTCGAACGCGTGTAGCGTACTTCACTGTTCTCTACGTCTCTGGAACACTCCAAACTCCTTTATAAGCCTCTCTCATTCCCTGCTCCTTGCTCATTTCAGCTTTAGTATTAAGGATAGGCTCCTCTCTTTTCAACTCGACTTCACTTTGAACTTTATCTGTCTCGATGTCTCTATTGTTAGGATGTACTTTTGTCTTGTCCATTGCAGCGTGATAGATTCTTCCTTTAGTCAGACTACCGTGAGAGTTTATTATTAAAACTGAAAATATTGTTTGTTAGATTTATTAAATTACCATTTGTTCATTTTTTATCGTTTTTGAAAAGAGCTGGTCACAAATTAATGTACCTTTATAACTGCTGAATAGAAAAGGCATCTTGTACAACTTTATTTATTCTCACGTAAACAGTTACGTACTAGTAAAACGTGACGTAAACGCAGGCTATTTAATGTAAAAAACGTGGGGGCAGAGAAACCTATGTGTATTAAGTATAGGGAATCTCGTTTAGTATTAACGTCGGAATACGACGTTACTAAAATCCGCCCACCTTATATTAAAGTTAATAGTAGGTACATTCACAATCGCTGTTGAAGGTTTTCCCAAGATGTCCATAGAAACTACTCTGAGATCTGCTCCCGAACTACTTTCGGCATTCAAATTGCTGCGTTAGCATACAATATTTGAGCAGGAGTTGGAAATCTTCATCGGGTGTATGTGCTCAGCCTGCCCTCGCAAATAGAATTTCGATACCGAACGGCTCCCAAAAGGGTTTGTTTGCGCATGCCACTCACGCATTCCGATCTCTTGGTTACGAGTGTTTACAATTAGTTGATACCGACATTCTAAACTTTGATTACTAACTAAATTTGCATGTAAACTAGGACGTGATATTTAGAGATGAGTAATTTCCGATCCATTTAGACTGTGTATTTGGTAAAGTTATTGCACATGCATTTTGGTCGTATATATTTACTCCGCTAAATAAGTTGACATTGTTAAGCGTTGTTATCTATCGTAAATGTAAGTTGGTAGATACCTATTATACATTATAAAGAAATATCTAGGTAATGAAAGATAGCGACAAGACAATTATTTTAGTTTTTGCTCACGGGCCTCCCTCGACGGAGTCGACTTGGCATACGTAAATACGTACCCCTTTCTCTGTAGCTCGCCTATTTAACTATTAAACCAGACCGCCCCAACGAACTAACGTATTCATGACTTGGAGAATACCACCCCCTATTTTACGAGCGGTGGTCGCAGTGAATCGGAAAGGTTACCTATTCGGACCCCGGCCTATGTGAAATATCACGCTACCATATGCTACGTAATTTGAGGGATCCACGAAAGGTTTGTCGTCTAAGTCGACGCGATTGTTCTATAAAGTTAAAGAGGAACATGAATACATATTGTTTTCTGAAAAATCGTTCGTGTATATGAGTTATTTTCTGTACATCTACAACATAAGTTTGTGCTTATATTTTATTGCAAGGCCGGGTTTAAAGTAGTTTTATCCGGCAAAGTGAGTTGTATTTCGGCTGACAACACGGATGACGTGATCATGCTCGTAACAATTAAAATACTTTTAGTTTAACTGACTCATGAATAAAACTCAAAGGGAGATCTGAGCATTTAAAATTCCGCGATTGTTTGCATCCGGATGTTTCGGTTGACGCACGAATAAACTCGGTGCGTAAAAATCGCATGCGCCTATCAGGCACTCACGCTACGACCCTTTCCCGACATCCCCGTCCACCTCGTTACGCGATATCCGTTTTCGACCTTTAATATTTATATTTGGAACGAGCTGTCGGCCAATTAGGCGGCTCCGAATTCAAATTGGCAGTTCATGTTGACAGTTGCCAGGTGGCGGTCGCAAACGGCGCACGTCTCGGAAATCGAAATTTATATGAGCGTCCCTCGACATTTAATGACCTCCTTTGAAGTGTTAGAAAATGGTCGTAAAGCTATTTTAGACACCGACATGACGATTACTGCCTGTGTTTGTGTTAAGATTAATGTTTCGGTAACAAACCGCAAACTGCTGACAATGGAAGTGCTAATTTTACGTGAAGCTTAATTATGTACGCGAAGTAAATATATTTTCCGATAAATACGTTTATCATAACCTCATATTTTGTTCTCCTAATTGATATAAACTGACTAACGATTAAAAAAATCATTGTTGCTTATTAAAACTGTTCCTTGTTTAAAATTAAAAGAAACAACAACGTGGTATTAATAAAAAGCGAGAGGTCGGTACAGACGACATCTGTCTACGGCTGAATTTATCTCGGGACAAATTGCAACGCCTGAGTCGGCGCAGTGGGGCTCTGCTATCCTTTGTACAAATGAGACACACAACAGCGCAATGGTTTCGCTAAATTAATATGTTTGCACTATCTTAAATTCTGCAAATTGGATCTGAGTGAGACAAGATTCATGAGTCACGTGTATTGAGAATGTACCTACCTTAGTGTTCTGTTGTGTTGATGTCACTTTATATGTTTTTATGGCAGTATGCCAGAGACAGCTTTAATAACTATTGATAATTAATAGTAATTCTGTATATATAATAGTGATAGGTAAGAAACATTTATTTATTGTTTAATTAATAATCAGGTTCATGTTTTTAGATATTTAATTGTATCAAGTATTTTTTTTACCTATTTATCACGAAAATAGGGGCAAAGGAAAAATACATTATACATATATGGGAACAGCAGACTTTTATGTAAAAAATTAAATATGAACAACAACGATAAGAAATAATCAATGTGTATAAAAAAGTATTAAAGCAAACAAATAACTTATCTTCTATATCGTGATCAAAGCATCATTTCTTATTAAAACATCAAAACCACAACCAGCAACCTGCAAACAAGGTATAAAGTCACAAGACAACTTGACAAAATGTGTCCCAACAACTCGGTTTGTTTAAACGTTAATTATCGTTTTATTTATGTTGGAAATATTCTAATTTACCCTGAGAGCTAATACCCGAGCTGTTCGGCGAGACGAGACAAGACGGCGCCCGTCCCGCCATCTGACAGGTGTCTTACGCGTGGTCGGATTTATCTTGAGATAAATTGCTACGAACTCTGTTTTCTACTATCGTGTGGACCTTGTACGTCACGAGGATTACACCACGATTTAAATCTGTGAGTTATCGTGTTAGTTTAGTTTCTGTGAGCTCTTACTTTGTTATGTGGTATTCACTTGTTTGGAGAATATATCTGGATTTTAGGACTACAACTTCTTATAAAGTTTTTCACGGTTTATCATATTAATATTCTAGAGAACAGTAGTAGTAGTTTAAATAGGTATCTATAGAATTCCCAGCAGGGCAATCCTTTGTTTCGTAACCAATGAGAGCAAATGTTAATTTATGAAGACGCTTCTTTGCGCTATTTACACCTTATATGTATCGAGGGGCACTGTGGGCTCGTCCCCCTCAACTCCTTTGTTTTAAATATGCATTGCGCCGTCTCTACTCTGGAAAGTGTCTCAAAAGTGCCTCGGCGTGTTTATTAATATTTAAGAAAGGAACTCCAATCGAGACGCTGTTTCTTGCCAGTGTATGTTATTTTGATACCTTTTTTACGACGCAACGTTTTAGATGGAGTAACCTTGATTACTTGAACGAAAGTTAATTTATAAACGTTTCAAGACGGTAAAAAAAGGATTAATATGCAGACGTAGCGAACAATGTTACCTTTATGTTTTATTAAGTAAGTGCCATTAATTGAGTCTAGTTACTAAAAATTGACTTGAGAGTTTCGACGCGCGACTATGAAATAAAAAAAAAATTGGCTTATGTCAGAATGAGAGTAAAATAGTATACTGGAAGAAAAAGGGGGTCATTAGAAGAAACCTTCAAATTTGTGTACAAGATTAAAGAAGCATAAAGGAAATGTTTCAAAGCATAATATTTTTAACACTTCCATGTCCTCTCTGGACATGGAAGGGTTAAAAATATTTGGTTAAAAATAAAAAGGTTTGGGTACAGTAATTACAGTATGATTCACATTTTTACTATCAGCGAAGCAGAAATCAGTTAAACAATTGCTGTTTAACTAATTTCTGCTTCGCGGATAGTAAAAATGATCTCAACCCAAGAGTAATTTAAGTTACTCGAGTTTATATATATATAGTAAGAAATTCAATTACATATTTCAAAATTCATTAAAAAAATGCTTGTCATAATGAGTGGCATGAATCTAAAAGATTTCCTAGCATTTTAAAAAAGCACGCTGTTGTAAAGAATATTCATAAAAGCATCCTCATTTTCGTAATGACGTCGCTTAAAAACAACGTCATAATGAATATGACGTCAAAGGTAATGTAATAACGTGAACAAGATAAAAGTCAATTTAATCGATAGCCAGTCAATTAAAATCAGAAATCGTGATTACTGCTGACGGTGTCAATGTAAATTGTGTTTGCGTTCCACGTGTTTCGATGACGCGTATATTAAAATTAAAGTTGTCATATCCATTGTATTACTATATTATGTTTTAATTATCAATTACACTTCCATTTTAATCGCGAGGATCACCATCACTTGCATTTTGATGCTCGGTTGTTTCAAGTATCTACTTATGGCCCGTTATGGATACATCTAGACAAGCTTTTTTTCTTTTGTACTTATCGTAGGTACACTTTGTAAACATACCTCTAACTTGCATATTCAGTTCGATTCCTGTTGACAAAATATTTAGACGTGCAGGTAGCGCAGAAAGCCAAGGAACCAGCTCCTATTATGCCATCACTGTTTGTTACCGATTCACTGTGTTTAATCAGTCAGTCACATCTTTCACACTAAACAACAAATTTTAACTAAAGCTTCTGGTAACCGACTGTAATTTATGTACTCATACTCAAGTTAACTCATCAAAACTGAGTGACTGTATAACTAAATGAGTAGTGGCATATGATCGTGGTGTCATTGTTGTTAGTATAATGAGACATTCATTCAGGACGCACCATAAGTCTGTCGTCTAGCTGAACGTATTGTTTGTTCTACATTCCTTTTTTATTACTTGCATAATTATTTTTATGGTGGCTGTGTACAAGAGTTTACGGGAAGATACTCGGAAAAAAACTAACTAACTATGCGAGCAATCCATAACTTTACGTAGGATACAAAATTGGCAGTCTCTTGAATTATTTACTTATTTTATAAATATTAATGTTCAGTACAGATTCGTTTACTAGGAGTTATGTAAGGAATACCTACAGGCAAAGATTCAGAGTTTGACTATACGTAGATAGAGATATCTATAATTGCAATGCACATTATTACTGAAAGATGTCTGGCGTACGATTCCTTCCTGCATACTGCGACCCACTGGCACCTCTTAATTGGCTTAAAAATGTACTTAGTGACTATTATGTGATACTGTAACTAACGACTCATAAATCTTTTTGACATTGTGATATTATGATTATTACATTAGGTAATTATTTATTGATGTTGCTAAATATTGTCTTAGCATTATTTTTTATTTTATTTTTTATTATATTTTTTTTACACTTTATTGTCAATGTTATTGTCAATATTATTATATTTTTAATCAATTTTGGTGTGTGAATTTGTGCCTGTTATTGTTAAGTGAGGCTACTTTTGATTGTAAATTTGTGTTGACAACAACGTGACTCTCATTGGTACCTACATTTTGTTTTGTATTATTAAAAATTACCATTGTTATATGTGAGCACTACGTAGCCGTAAATTTTAAATTTTATATCTAATAGACGTGATAGCTGTTTGGCAGTTTGAGTTTGTCATGCTCACTTAATTGTCCTGATGATGGTGGCGTTGTGCATCGGGTCGTTGGGTTCCCTGCAATATGGTTGAGCAAAGCGACGCTGATGCACGCGTTATACTCGTGAACGGGTGCCGTCTATTGGGACTGGTCGGCTCATAGCTGCCATGGCAATTTTATCAAAAGTAAATATATTTTTCACAACTATCAGGCTTGAGTTTCAGACTTACATAAGTTAGACTCTTTTAAGCTACATTGTACTCACATAATTGTTGTTCGAGATCAATGTATAAATTAATATTGTATATTTAATTCCGAGTTTAAAAGAGTAACCATGGAGTTTCTTGCCCGTTCTTCTCCATTGGAAATCAACACTTTGGAACGTGGCAACTAGAGCCTGACTATTCATAAGTGCCTGTAAATGGTTTACATGAATAAAAATATATTTGAATTTGAATTACTAAAGTTAATTTTCTATTGTTATTTTTAAATTTAATATAACATAGCTTCTCGCCTATATTCCCCGAAGGGTTAGTCAGAGGTGTACTATACACCCACATTTCGCCGATGCCATTATTGAGTCCCATACAGAAAAACCGAATAACACTTTGCCGGACCCGGAAATCAGACTAGACCAAATAGCCAGTCTTAAATTTACGTTAGATCTTGAATGACATGTTGTAAATTGCAAAGTCACCTGTATATGAATTGCCGAAATCCCGACAACATCAATAGCTACGGTAACACGTTATATCGTTCAGAATATTTTTGTACTATATAGTACAATAATAATAGGCGTCGCACTAGTTAATAATATTCGATTGCCGTTACTAAGTATACTTATCAACTCATAGTAGAGGTGCTGTTTTCAAATCTTCTAACCAAGTTCTTATAAAATAATTTAAGCTAATACATAAATACAAAAGATAATTTTATTGTCACAGCGTATGAATCCTGACTTAATTAATCCAATGTCTTTGTGGTAATATGTGCACACGTATGTTAAACGCGAAATTATACAATTAATTAAATTTCGTAACATTGTTGTGAAGTCGTGCTGTCTAGCTTACGTAGCCTATTTAAATGTACGCGATATGTTTTATAATATTCATTACGTTACATGTTTGTGAGTTACACCAGAGAACTTTTGTCAGAAGAGACACGTATTGTGCGTTCGTTTGTCATGATGACTGACAATAAGGAAATTATCATACTTCATTATTAGCCATATTAGGATAATTTCAGATGTTCACTTTAAAATTATTTTACGAGATTCGGTTAAACTCACTCTTATTTTAAAATGGCCTACTACAAGATTTTCAACATTTGAATACTTGTTTGTCTATATCTATATAAGTTCTACTGTAAATAACTGAAAAGCTAAAATGCAAAGAAGCTAGTAATTAGGCAAGTGTAAAATTAAAAGGAAAACATCTGCAATAGAGTATTAAAAAAGTAAGCTAATGCGGTAATGCACCTAGTGTACAGGGTAGCGTCGCAACCTGCCCGGAGTAGCGAAAGATGCAATCTGCATACATTAGCCTAACGTCCCTTAGTTTTGACACCTGCTCTCAGCCACTATGAAAATACGGCTGCTAGATGGATGGCGCAAACATGTCAAGAGTAAAGGCAGTTGTTTCAAAGTTGCGAAAAGGGAGCCTGAAGAAAATGTATTGTTTCATTCACTCGTAAGTCGGACTGAGAAAGCTTTTAACTAAGTGTTAAATTGTTGTTTGTAAGTATTGTTGGGGAAGTAACTGAAAATATGGAGGATACGTAAAGCATAGAGTGCTGCAAGTATACTAGATAGACTTACTAAGTTTGTACCTATTCAATAATACTTGAAGGAGAGTAAAAAAGAGAATAGAGTTACTTAATTAAATAATTTTGTTGACATTATAAAAAAGAATTCTCTAATCTATAGGGTAAATTAGTATAACTAATGAGTTAAATATAGTAGCATACCTACTAAGCTTAATAGGTTAGGTTTTATGTAATGAGAATTTTCAGTGTGAACACTAAAGCGACTAGCCACCCGGTATATAAGTAAGAAGTGCTCCAACATTGTATACTACACAATTTACAGCGATATTACGGCTGTTCTCCGGTGACGGTGCACCGGTCCTAAACTAGTACCCCAGTGAAGCAAACACCTTAAATACTTAACAGCTCAGTTACCGAGTCAAGTTTAAATGCTCGCCAGGTCGAGAGGGTTGTCACGTCACGGCACATTTTAATAATGCACCTGCTCGTTTAGTATGAAAATTAGCTGGCGTGTGGCCGCCCTGGGCGCCTGTCGCCTGTCGCCTGTTTTATTGATGGTGCAACTACAGTGTTGATGCAGACACCTCTATCGGACGCTCTGGTAATTAATGCAACGTGTCACCTTCGGCTTCGGTGTAAATGCAGTCAACGCTTGCAATGCCATTTTTAAATTGATTGCCAAATGGTCCGTGGGAACCCGCCTTTGAACATAAAGGTAGAGTTAATGTAGCAAATAACTCTGCATAGAAATAGAGGAATGCTAATAAAGGCGCTAGTACTTTTAACTTTACTATGCAGAATGAAGAGGCCATAAAGACTAGCAAGCCGGATATCATATAAAATTAGTGAATTGGACTTATATTTTTATTATACTCACCTTGTCATGTCATATCCGTCGTAGGAGCAACTATGTATGAAAATTGTCTTTGTAAAAAAAAAAACTTTCTTTAATATAATGCTTTGTCTCTATAATCTAATCTATGAACTGGTTCTACTACAAATAAATTATAATTTTCAAAGATTTCTGGTTAGTTTTAGGAAAACAGACGAACAAAAATTATTAAGTAAGCATTGTTTCATTTGAACAAAAATATATTAGCTATATCGAAATCTATTCTTCTGATAGATTTCTAAGATCACGTTTTCTCACTTGAAGAAATGGCTTAAGATAATAGTGATACCATTGAAAGGCTGTGAAAGCTAATCTATTTCAATTTTTGTTTCCAATGTGCCCCTCATATCTCGTCGATGGATCGGCACCCAATCGCGAAGAAGAACCTTTACGCCTGCAAACCCAATACGTGACTCGATTTGCTACAGATAATCTTTGTGAAGTTGTTTTAGAGAGAAAATGTAATAGTGTTTACGTAGGGTACATGTACATGACGGAAATACCTGCAAATTATTAAATTACTACTATTTGGAATTCTGTGCAATTCTGTGCAGTGTGTGGAATTTTAACTATGAACAGATCCAAGACTTATAGACGAAGGTTATAGAGAATTTTTTTTAACAAGAGCGCAAGTTTTAATATGTTAAAGAAATTTAATAAAATCATATGTATTTATTGTTGTAACGATTTACTGAAAAAATATCAAATGTAACGAAAGAAGAATAATGAATGGTCACCCTAATAGAGCTAGCTTAATTATCGTACGGTGCACTCCGCCACCCGTGCAACGGTTCCTTAGATTGGGAATAGAGGATGTCCATGATTTCCTAATTTTATGTTAAAAAAAAGTACAAAACAATTATTGGTGCTATGAAAATATTGCGCACTGGTTAATCTTTTTCCCTGTAGAATACAATAAGGTTCCATGAAAAGTAGTCCGAGCAACGCCATATTGATCTTGATTTATATTAAAATCAATGAAACGAAGAAAAGCTCTTAAATGTTCTATGATTGATTGATTGAACTGAATTTTATATGATTATTTGCTTTTTAATTATACTAAACTTCGTTTTTTAATAGGGCTTTATAGGTACTTCATAATATAATGGATATTGATATCAGTTTATACAACAATATCTAAAGAATGTGCGAAATGTACAAATAGAAAGTCTACAACGAAATTTCTATAACAGACGTAATTAATTTGTTTGAAACTTTATGTAAAAGTGAAACCACATGTTTACATTGTAAATATTATGTGCGAGTCGAGGGAAATGTTTTAAAGTCAACACCGAGGGCCCTGAAATATTCACACAACTGGAAATTCAATTTGAAGTTTTTAACGTAAAAGTATTAAGGTAAATTAGTGTTCCTCCATTGTTATACAGTGGCGGTTCCAGAGGTACGGCCAGCGATCATATTTTCAGTAAACTTCTTATTAAGTTGACACTAACTGCGAACAAGTTGGTCGTTCGTCAACTTTCTCACGGAACTTTACGACCTGACACTATTAATAAAAGAAATGGCCGAAGAATCGGAACTTCAAGGCACTAGTAAGTTTGTTTCATAAATCGAAAGCACCCGAGCAGGCCATTGGCCAGCCTGTTTTGTTGTATCAAAGGCGCGGTGGAAATTTGTAGGTACAACGACAGTCATGTCGTGTCCGCAGTAGTGCTGAATCTTATACATTTTTAAAATCAGAACTTGTTGTTCGAAAACAGAACTTGAGCCCACCTTTATTTTTAGAACCGTGTATTCAGTTTGTGACCCGATGCTCCTTTATTATTCTTGCATGTTGTTTGACCAACGGACTAAACGGAGCCTAGGTCTCATAAATAATATAGTCTGCCATTTTCTCCAGTATCCCATCAGCCAGGAGCGCCGAAGCGATTACTTCGCATAAATCAAACAGATTTGAATGCAGACCGCCGCGTCGTGCGGCTGTTACCGATGTAGTGCCCATTAGAGCTCATCCTTTTATTTTTATATTCCGTTCGCAAGCACTGATTGTTTACTTTAGCTATCTTACTACATTTTCTAGTTATGCCACATTGAAATCTTATGACAAAAATATATGTGAACATCGCTTCAACACATTGTTTCGTTAATTTCGTAGCCTGCCACATAAACATTTGCGTTAATTAATCATTAATGAGTTCAATTACTTTCGACATGCAGAGAGAAGAGAACATAATTATAATAAAGGTGGCCTACATACTTATGCTTTATAAAATTACCATAAAATATAAAATGCAGACAATATCGGTAATAACACGTCGAGTGATCCCGTACCATGTCAAAACCGTTACGCGTGCCGTTAGAAATTTTCCGGGTTCTTTAACGGGATTCATTCATAACTCACGGTCGAGTGGAGCCTTCGAATATTTCAAGCTGTAGAGGCCCCACCCCTATAAATTCCGGGCGTCGGGTTGCCAAATTAGGCGCGAGGAACGTAGACTTATTCCCCCCATTACCCCGGACTAGCAGAGTGAGACTTTTAAGGAAACTTTCCACGTCCTGTCGCAGGTGTTGTAGTAATAAATAATAATACCCCTGTGCGTTGAACGTTGCAAAGTTCCGATGAAAACTTTTAAATCATAAAACAGAAGAAATTTGGAAGGAGGCTTATGAATTTCATTATGGGCTTAATTATTCTGTTGGAAAATTCAATTGAATAAAATTAAGTCAGATGAGTTAAAAATTTATATTATTTAAAAAAATATAAGAAGATACACTGTATGTAAACAGGTATTTACATTCGTCAACAAACGACTCACGTGTGTAATAAAAAACTTGCACAATCTTGTGGGATCACCTCTAAAGTAATTATGTGGATCGCATACTGTTCCGATGTAGAACACATTCGTACTAACAATCGAATGAACTTCCACCCAATTTACTTTATGTGTAACCCATTATTATAATTGCTACACAGTTACAAAGTTGGAGCCGGTCTACAGCCCCGATGTGAACTGAGCCGAACTCACTCAAATACAAATTATATTCAAGTTGGTTCTTTTAACTTGAAATGACTTTAAGTTCAGCGTTATGGAAGAGCTTTTACTTTTCTTCATAATGTAATTTAGTGTTTTTTTGCGGTCAGATGTTTCTGATCGACTTATTACCGCTGAGTTACGGCTCAAGATTTTTTAAAGCATACCGATCTATTACATTATTTACGCAGCTATTTATGGCAGTAGAATAAGTTAGCGAAATTATTATCTAAATAAGTGTCAGTTTTTAGCAGTCAGATCAAAATCGTGCACAACCTGGCGCACTGCCGCAGGACCCATTGTAATCTACATTTTCAAATATTCGTACCCAGACTAACATTTTGATAACAATACTTGATTTAAAATATACAGTCGGCAAAATGTGCGGAATGTTCGTAGTCAAAATATTTGTATTATATTTTGTAGTGATGTAGAGTCGAGGGATTTCATATTTACTGGAATGTTTGTTTTTAGAATGTGATGAAATGAAAACAAAAAAGGCAATGGGGATAAATTGAAGTGCAAATCAATATCAAATATTTGGCGTGACAATCGTCATAGAGAATAATCGAGATAAAAACACCGAATCGATGCCACAATGACCGGTAATTTAGCGAGTGTACGAGCGTTTGGCGAATTTAATTTTATCACGGATAAACCCTCCGCTGTAATAATTTATGGAAACCGCCACGCGACCCCAACACGTCCGGTATTGGCGAGATTTGCAAAAAGTGGTGCACACAACATTACACGCATAATACAAGTATGCTCAGTTTTATATAAACCAACCAAAGTGGATTGAAGAATACAACGTATAAAACAATTATCTTCAACAAGATAAGAGCTATTTTAAGCCTTCAAGAACAACCTTTTTACAGACTTTATTTAGCTTTCAAACAAAAAAAAAAAAAAACTTGTGGTATCGAATTTCAATTTGTAATAATAATATGGTTTGAGCTGTTACATGAAAAGGGAAACCTGTAACATGCCGGTTTGAAGGGATTGTTGATCAAGGTTGCCATACTTAAGAAGTTCGACAGTCGCGTATAACGTTTAACTTAACATTTGTTACGTAAGATGAAACAGAACAATTGAATTAATTCAATCGGAGTAACTTTGTATTCAACCTCAAAGACAATTGTTTCTGCGCGTGTTACTGAAATAAACGAACCCTCAAAGGGCATTTAAGCATTGATCCACAGTATTATTGTTAGGGTTTATTAATCGAAAATACCTATGCCGTTGAAATCATACTATACCACCACTGTTTAAAAGCAGTTAAACCATGGGTGAGGTACACATAATTATTACTGTACTATTTTCAGACACTACTGATACTTCTTCCAGACTTTTTGTGCGAAGTTAGGTAAATTAATCATTGTGGCATTTATCGTACTTTCTAAAGATTAAAACATGTAACTTTTTAAGTTTTCAACTCATAACAAAAACTTTAAGTACATGGTTTCCCTCCTGGTAATCCCACCCTGATTAATGTGATCGCATATAATCTATGGAAATGAGGGATTTATGTCGCATACAAAATTGTCAAACGCGTGAAATATTCTCCAAATCTATATTAAAGAACCCATAGAAATTATCGCGAAACGCTCAGCTGTGGAATATTGAGTCATATCTGGTACAATTAACGTCTGTTTGTTTTGCATTTCCCTTGCATCTCGGAAGCAGTGAGGGCGTAATAAAACGGTCACAACAATGCGGATCACGTCACAGCGGAATTATCTCGCAGCGCCAGAGACGATCAATTACACTGACAACGAGCACGTGGAAAAAGGGCGGACGGCTCTCCAGGAGGCTTTTATTTTAACACGTTTTTTTGCAATACAGACCTTACGCTTGCGTATTTTAAACCACTTTTTGTTTAAAATGACTGGCGCGAGGGTTGTAATCGTAAGACCAATTAGGCGTAGTGGAGGCTGTTCAACGACAGTCGTTTCGCTCCCCGCTTAAAGACTCAACCTCTGCCTTTATTACTGGTACATTGTCATCGTTATCGTCCTTAGTTTTATGTACCCAGTACCTAGACTTCTAATTTCTTTGTGTAGCTTCTGTAGTATAAATCTGAGCCCTTCGTCAATCATTGTGTGTTTAACGGCGCCGTCTAAATACGCAGTCACGCGAAGGCTCCATTTTGTTCGCTACATACTTAGTGTTATGTGTGAACGTGTCTATATAAATGTTCACGTACAGAAGCAATATATTGTAGTGAGTACTCCCACTCGTCTTGTAATCTTCGCGGAGCTCCAAATGAAATACTAATTGTATTCTCAGAACATGTTAAATGGTACCCACATGTTGTTGCGTACTCTGAAGGGAGTCAATAGAGACTACAGTTGATGACTGTGTATTTAATGCTTAGGATAATACGCGGGTTCAATTTAGCGGTAATGTAGAGTAGACAAGTTTCAACACAAGTACCGAGTTATAATCATATGTATACACAAAGAGTATGATTTAAGCAATGAACTGTTGTGAACCAACATGTAAATAAATGTAGGTACTATAGGAAGAGGTTGTTGTTGGATTACGTCATATAATTTTAATCTTGAGCCTTATAGCATCCACACTAGGTAATGGAATAGACATACATACGAGTATGTAGATACGGATAACAATAATAAAAATCAATAAATATATCCGTAAATGATCCCTTTCAAAATTGATATTATAATTTGATGTAGGTATTATATTCCAAAGCTCCTAAGTAGACTCAACAGATTGAAGTATGTAATGCGACGACATTTCCGTGAGCGGGCCGCAATCCGCGCTCGGAGGGTAGGTAATAAAACAGTGACAGGCGATAGGACGGGATCGAGTCGGAACCAAATTATCTCGTGGAGAAATGTAGATCAATTATACGGGGCGTCGGGAATTAGAACGGACGGTAAACCCGCGTGTTGGTGGAGATTTATACGGGAGAATTTATAATTTGTTAAGTAATGTGCTTTTTCTCTACAAAATGCGGCGAATTTCAAATAGGATCAATACAACATGCTGTAACTTTACAGTGAAATTCAGTTATCAAATAGTTTGACTGGAGTATTGTAAATAATGGGATGCATGAACAATTATAGTTCAAACATTAGAGTTAAAACTCGAATCGCAAATCTAAATGAAGGTATATATTATCGAATACTATTCGAAAGTAATCAGTAGGACCACAATAATTATTCAACAAAGCATCTCGCCTGGATTTCGTGGCGTGTTAGGCAGAGATGTAGTTACTTCTACACCAAATTTCGTGATGTCGTTATTTAATGCATTCCTATTTACCGAGCAAATCCTAATTTAAGAAAATCCCAGTTTGAGAACCAGCCATTCTTCTTCTTCTTTCAAGTCGGCACGAGCTATCAAATGGAGGTCGCTCATGTCGTAGTGAAAAGACCACCCAAACAGCAATGGTAGTATCGAAGTTGACTGCCCAGGATGCACCAGAGGATCTCATGATTACGCACTCGTGGAACCTCTTTCCTTTCTCGAGCTATTGTAACTATTAATACAGTGTGTATCCTCACAATATATAGGAATTTATTTTTCGATACCTATTTCCTAATAGTGTTTGATATTTTCACGTGTTATTCGTATTATGCTCACAAAATAACATTAATCAACGACGATAATACCCTATTAAGTCGTGGAGTATACTCATTTCAACTGTTACATCATTTTTGTTATTTAGATACAAATAATTTTCATAAATATGTAACGGGATTTGAATGTTACGTAGGTAGAAAAACAGGGAATTTAATAATAATAATAATAATAATATATTTATTGTTCATAAAAGATTACAACCATCATTTAAATGACACTGAACCCCACACTAGGATACCCTGTGTCGTGGAGTTCAGTCTCTTTCGTCTAGAGTGAAACAATATACAATTTGTGTTTTTAATTTAGGTTCGAAGTATAACATTTTGTAACCAAAAAAATAAATAAAAATAAAAAATAAAATGTAAAAGATATAAATTAAGAGATTTTTTGTATGAGTACGTTATTGTGTCTGTGATGGGTTGTTTACTGCGGCGTGTGGCATTCTGAGAAACTATGGGTGAGAGTGTGAGTGAGAGTTTAGAGGTGAAGTGTGAGAGTGTGTGTGAGTAGAATTTTATGAGAGAGTAATTTAGAGGATTTGCTGATGTAATTTATCATTCAGTGAGCAATATGTTGATTGAGTGAATTAATTATTATAATAATTATAGCAGGTATTATTTACATATTTTATGGTTAATCTGTGTTATAATAAAACTAAGTTATCTGTCTGCCTAAACACTTAAATATATCTTCACGTTATCTCTAATAACAGTTGAGAAGTACAACATTCTTTGTTTACAATCATCGATATTTATCCAAAGTAAGCCTTAAATAATTGATTTATTACTATTGTATTTATGATTAAATGCTCACTTTGTAGATTATTTTATATTACATTTGTGACGATGATGAAATCCTTACGTCTACTGTCGAAAATGTATAAAGGACACGCTAATTACTGAAACAGTTTCCTTATGGGAAGCGGGCCCCATCTTTTATGGGTTTGATAGGTTCCATGGGTTCAACTTACCCAAAATACATAATTAATTGAAATAAAATTAATAAAACCAATCTTAGTTAAATTCAAGTTATACGATGCACAGTGGGTGTGTACCAAAACGCGGATTAAATACTAAAGTGTCCCGATAACCCACCGAAGCCGACCCCGAGGCGCTATTAAGAATTCAACAAACGAATTGGGGACATCGAATCGACAAAATTGAGCTCGCCTCATCTTTTCTTACATCGTGTGTTTTCATCCCCTAAGTACAGATATTTTAATATTTCCTTCGGCTCTAGGGACCAGACCGCTGTTTTGATCTACAACTCGCAAAATACACATTTTTTCAGTGCAAACGTAGAATATTCCTCTTCATTTCTTTATGGAGCATAACTTTGTGAATACGTCGCTGAATAACACGAAAATCTTTTATGAATGAGATTTTTTGGAGGATGCTTCGAAGGGCCAGCGGCATCGGGCCAACGGAGCGTTTAGGCGAAATATGTTTTGTAACTCACCCGTGCGTTACCGTACCGTCTTAAGATAATAAACATTATGTACCTGAAACAAAACGAGGCTTCATTAATATACAGTGAGGTTTGATGAGCAAAAGGTTAGGAACAAAACAAAATTGTTGAAATGTTAAATCGAATAGAAGGCATTCAAGGTAAAGATCTTAAAAATAATACAATATAAATATCAGGAACATCAATTTATCGATTAAAAATTACATTTGCTGATACTTATATGTATTGTTTCTTCTAAATAATATTCTTAAGGGTTTGTTAGACTCCTGGGATATAAAAACAATAGATATTTTACTTGTATTTTGTCTATTTTGAGCTGCTTGCGGGTTAAAAAGGTTACCAAAACCTATTTTTTTTTCCACTCAACCTCATTTTTTTTATCTTAAACATAGCGAACATAGTGGTGTTTGTGGAGAAGAAATTAAATTATAATCTCATTATGAATCAACATTATTCTATCAAGTAATGAGGTTGAAACATTTTGACCCTCCTTCATTGACCCTGCGTCATACGGGCCATGCGTACGACCGGGTCAAGTGCTTCAATTGTGCGGTCATGTACCAGAAAGTGCTACAAGGAATTAATTATCATCTGCATTCCCTTACGAAGCATGACTAGATCGTTATAGCAGGTTTGATTAAGGCTTTTAAGGTGTTCTTAATTGTATTCAAAATAGGCAACAACTTTAGTTTGACTCACTTCTGTCTTTTATTGGTATTGAAAACAGTCGTGCAATAATTAAAAACTCAATTTTAACCAATGTTGATTATTATATGTAACTTACAGTTAACTGTAGGTATAAGATTATGTCATACAGAACCATTAAAGCTACAAGACTGACATTTGATTGAATGATACCCCGTGTTACCCCATTGTGTGCAAGGGACCAAAAATGGTAGCGTGTATTATCACCTCGGCTCGGCACACAAAGGATGTTTGCAAATCTCTCACAGTAAACACTAAGTGATCGGATCAATGTAACCTTGTTCTTACAGCTGCCAGAGATGGGTACACAATAAAACACCCAACACCTACGTATGAACTAACGCCTGTTATCGAATAATATAAGAATTTACCTATTTCGAAAATAGATACAAAATTATGCCACAAAACGTCAAAGGTCAAAGCACAAAAATTGGATAGAATTACGTTTACTTGCGACAAAAAATGTTTCGTGCTCGATTGAAAGGATGGGACGTAACGTTTTTAACCGCACCTAAATCCTTTTACTTTACAAAAAGAAACACCATTTCCCGGGACTAAAGTTATTTTACAACAACAATGAGAAAATTGGCGACAAAAAACGACCTACATGATGCGGTGTCAACAAAGATAATATATATCGTGGTATCAGGGTGCCTCCATCGCTATTGTTGTCCCTAAACGCGGCCATGATCCCGGGATCGCCAGCTCCGGACTCGTTTGTCCCGGGATATCCTTGGGCAAACATCGACGAAACCCGAGATTCACTAGACCTTTACACAAGTGCTTTGTTGAGTCGCTCGAGGATATAAAAATATAAATATAAATGTCTTTTTTTCTCACACCATATATTCGCTAGTGTTATATTAGACGCGAAGATTATTTATTGTTACATCGCGGGATAATCCTGGATTGTCGTTTACTTTATTGTGTACAACAAGAATTCTTACTCTTGTTCCGTTTGATTGATATAACCACGATACGATTATTTTCTGCTGCTAGCTTTCGAGCCAAAGGAATTGGTTGTGTTACGACTACGATGTTCTAGCACTACTTAATCATATGTACATCAGATATTAATCAACGTCCACAGTTGTTATATCAAAGTTACATTACTTGCCGAAACCCACAACCAAGTGTGTAAAATATGGCTTGAAATGAGTACCAGTTATGAACCACTTGCCTTTCTACTAGAATAACATTACCAATAATATAGTATTCTATATAGGTCTATTATTAAGGGATTACGGGCTAATCTAATGTTATTATTTGTTAACCTGACAAAACAAGATGGAACAAATTATCCACTTGAAAAGACAAACAACTATGAGAGTAATAATAACATGAAGACAACACCAAAACGAGAGCCAAGTATCGCGCTGATAAAACTGTAGTTTCAAAAATACTGTTCAAAGATCACGTCGATTCCTCAAGGAGTGTAAAAAGAGGACAGAGCCAACTTTGCACGGAAACATCCAATAAAACGAAGTGTGCCATAGTACGCCGTAAAAACTTTGCCCGTGTACGACTAGTCGGGCCTCCGGTCGCCCAAATCGCGCGACTTGTCGACACAACTTCGATATTAGTTCGCGCGTGATCGATTTAGCAGGCCAGTTTGACAGTTGCGATGGTGACAGATGACGCAGACGCCATATCGCACGGGTGATTTGTCTTCAACTTTACCTAAAGACAGTTGTTTTCACTGTTCCGCTGTGCAGATCAGTCCCAAAGGCTAGGCTAAAGTTTTATCTATAAAGAGCGATATATTCCAACGATACTTTATGTAGGTTGTTGTCACTTCGACGCACACCAATTTCGGTTTAGATCATAAGCGATTAAGCTCGACCTTTTTTTGAATTGAAAACTATATCTAAAAATAAAGTAAGCAAAGGTAATCTGGTATTTAAGAGAGAATTGGTACTGAATGAAATAGCTGACTATTTTCGAACCGTCCACAAATAAAAAAGCATCCAAGTTATTAGCACCTTATTTCATCGTAATAGGCATTACATCGTGTCGCCTGCGCCACTTTTCTGGGCTGTTTGGCCCAGGAAAGTGTTAAACGCCTTCGCTGTCATTCCCGTGATTAATTTGTGTCGGCTCTGTCGTGCTAATGGGCTAAAATAATTTAGTGGGCGACGCTGATTATTTATTGTCAAGCGTCCTGGTTAACGTTTGCTAAGCGATTTATGGTTAATCCTACGACAATTCTAATATTATGATAGCATCTATTCTGAAACCTCTTAATTTGCCGTTAGCGACCAATTACAGTCATGATTTTCTAAAAGGTAAATCATTTTTAATGCTATAGGAAGATATTGATACACTTTGAAATTATGAGTGCACAGCACACAGACAATTATTAAACCACATCTACAAACATGGTAATAAACATAATTATCAATGTATCTGATAGAAGCATTTGGAAAACTTTCAATTCTATATGACCTGATCTACATGATTGAATTAGTAAGATATATCTGTGTCAAGGCTCCCAACTTGCAATATCAATCGTTTAAACAGTTTACAAAATATTTACACTATAAAACTGAGAATATAATTTCACAATCAATTATAATAATATGTGTATTGACTGGCAATGATTAGTTACACATTCAATATATGTTTATGCAAATGATGCTGATTACACTTTGTTTGCTTAGGCCGCTATTACCGAACACCGATGGACAATGGCCGGAGATTGTAAGCTAACAAACGGCCAAACAATATCAATTTTAGATGAAGCTCCATAGATTATTATGATGAATTTGTGGACAGTATTTTGTTTTGTTGGTATTGGCAATATAATGTTTATTAGCCAGTGATAATACTTATGAAACAAAAGGTACCAACTTAGATAGTAAGTACTTTTCAAGATTAGACAGAAATTTTAGTTCACAAGAGATAAACCAAGATTTCAGAATTTAAGCTATATCCCTGCTTCGATGAATGTAGGCGCGAGACTATGATATGTTGATGTTTTGTAAACACTTTTTTAAATCCGTGATAATACTGTCTTTGTCTCACACAAAGTGGGTATAGTCGCCGCACGCGCACAACGCAGGGTAAATGACAAACAGCTCTCTTCCTGATTGGGCCCTAAACTACAATAAAAAGAAAATAATAATATAATAATTATACGAGTATATTTTTTTTTTAAATACCCAAGTTTTTGGAAAATTACCCCCTTACTTAAACGCTGAAAAAAGTTGTCTTTGACGTTTTTAAATCATTACATTTTTGTACAGAATTGTTGTACACATTGTCAATACACGTACTTAATGTTTTATTAATATTATCAGATCCTATACATCCTAGGGGCTATCCATTAATCACGTGATGTTTTAATAGCATTTTTAACCCCCCCTCCCCCCCTTGGTGATACGTGGTGAGGTTTAAGACTAACCTCGTCCCCCCCACTCAAAATCACGTGTATTTTTTAGTACCTACAAAGAATCTTAATTTTTTTAGAATATTATCTTTAAATACAGGTATAAAGTATAGTCTAATTATATTCTGAAATTAAGGACCATGATAAAAATGTCTAGACAGAAAAATGGCAGGTTGTTTTTGATTGGCATAAAAATAATATTAAAGGAATGGTATAGGTAATCATGCGAAAAACATATATTGTACTAGTACATGAACATATTTAATGTACATCGTCCTCGGACCACGGATTAGTAAGTGAAAAAATAAATACACGTGATATCTTACTACACCCCCTACTCCCTTGTGATATTTCGTGATTTTTGCCAAACCTCCTCCCCCCCTTTCGAGCCTCACGTGATTAATGCACGGCCCCCTAGTGTAGTATAATAATATCTATTTTAATACCTACCTAGCGCAAAGAATAGACCTAGACTTAGCTACAAATAGTCTAGCATGAGTCAAAACTGTTACTATTCAGACTAGTTCAATAAAAATGAAATTCGCATAATTATGTGTAAGACAATTTAGTATATAAGACGTCTCATTCTGCATACCGATCATTTGTTGAGGATTAGTTTGTCTGACTACAATTTTCAAAGAGGTTACCGTAATCCCCCGTAGGTTTTAAAATTACATTTGTTTTCAATTTAACGCTTTGCATAAGTTTAATAAGTAGGTACAATACTTATTCAATAAACAACCCCAAAAACTCCCATTAGCGGGGTCGCAAAGGCATTTTGATTTGAGCCGACTATAATTAAAGTCTCAATGGATAAAGAACAAACTTGGGTCGCATCAACGTCACGCAACAGCCAACTTGGAAGTGAAAAGCCGCTAGGAATACGATGTAACTTGTCTGATTTCAGCAAAACTTGCCTCAATCGGCCGACTTGCCTCCAACTTTTCGCACAACAGATCGGGAGCCGAGCAACAATACTTCGCGAAACAAAAGAGCTCTTCGAAATACTTATACAGTGCCGTTCAGATTAAAGGGAGCTGCTTACATTTTTCTGCAGACTTTGTTGTGTGGTAGTTAATAGTGAGGTATGTCGCATAATCTAATAACATTTTATTTGCTTGCACTTATATTTAATTAGCTAGCATTTAAGTTTGTTTTCCTAGAACCATTGTGTTGTATTCTAATTTTAATTCAGTGAATACATATGTATATACGCAATTCAATACAAATGGTTAAATTTTTACGTTTAAATTTTAAACTAAATTACAACATTATTTTTAATATCATGTACCCTGTAATAAAAGTTCCACTGTGAATAGTTATCTCCGCTATCTATTTATTATAAAGTAAGATTATTTAATTGCTCGTGAGTGTAGACCAAAATCTTGAGTGCTGTCATCATTGAAGATTAGTTTCGTATAAAGCATCTGCTATTAAAAGAGCATCAAGTTAAATTTTAATAGCTTTAGGAGGGCGCCAAGGGCCTCGAGAGCGTAGTGTTTCATTTCGCGCGTTATATCTGACTTAAGCGGTACATCTACATATACACACACACACATTGCCGAGCACGTTAAGAACATCTGAGAAAACCCGAGGCTTAAAATGTCTCGACGTAATATGCAGTTGTATGGGAAGTATACATAAATTGTTATAAGCGTAGTAAGTTTAATTTGAGTTTGTGGCCACAGGTGCTTTCATCTCTGTTTGTGTCAGTGGCAGGCCCTTCATCTGGCCCTCATTTGCTCTACTTCGGGTAATTTCTTACCGGAGCACCTTTAGGGTGTCGTTACATTCCGTTGCGTGTGTGATTAACTGTATTTATATTGTTGGAATTTCCTTTGTAACACAGAGTGGTCTTGTTATCGTCACCCCTCGTACCTTTCGCCCCCAGAGTCACAAGAGCAGCTTACGTCGGATTTACGCGATAGATGATTGTAAAATTGTAGGTATCACAGCGGATTGCGAAACATGGCCTACTTCTATTTGAACTTTAAGGAGAGTCCGTTGATGTTTAAATATGTTCTATCACGGAATTGGGGATACATCAATAGAATATATATTTTTATACAATTGCCGAAAGGAGGGCTTTGTTTTCAAATGTATGTAGGTACTTATTCGTATGAGATTTAAATTGAGTATACTAACTTGACATAATTATACAGCCTTATTTAGCGTGACATATATCATAATTATGTTATTTTTATCATAGTTTAGTATTGGCGGGTTTATCGAGTTGTTTATCGAGTTTTCATGTATCAGAGAAATAACTACAAAAATATTCTTAGTTTCAGTAATAAATAAAAGTTATCGTTATTGCTATTAAATTGACATTTCATTTTGATATACCGATAGACTGGTACAAAGAGTCGTTCCACTAAACCTTAAAAATGGTTCTCCAAAAATAGAAATAAGATTTACTAAAATTAATCGCTTTACTCTTTATTATTTCGTTCAATACTTACGAGCATAAAAATGTGTACAGCGTATTTGTGACGCTCGTTACGAAATATTCGAAGGTTATTTCTCTCGACCCTTGTAGGTCCAGCTTAGAGGGACTTTTGCGGAGATCGATGCGATCCCAAAGTCGACTTATATCGCTTTGTAATAATACGCAACAAAAAAGTAGACTCGAAAAAGTTTCCTAAAAAAAAAAAACAAAGAAAAAAGTCTAAAAATTAGGCCGTACATATTTAAAGTAAGCACTTAGTTTGACTAATATCCCATTACTTATATAAAGTGCTTACTTAAATAGTTCTTGGTAACGCACGGCATTTTTAAACAAAATGTAACAATATTAATCAGTTTTTAGACTATAATAAAATATCGATAAAATCGAACTATGACTACGATTCTAGATTAATTTTACAAATTAAATAAAAAATTTACCGCTAATATAAAATAGTGAATGTTTTCGTCCGCAAGTGTAGAGCGTGGAAATAATGCCCTTGTCGTGCCGAATGAACTGTAACTATTGTTTTTATCCGCGGAGCTAACAATTCGAGGATAACGGATGGGGAGTCTTGTACATTTTATAACTTTTTATGCTACATATGTTTTGTACGGGTAACGTACCTTTCCTTTTTTTTTCAAGACTCAAAAGGTTCTGTATAAGTGCTTCGGTGTTATGTATTCTTGCGCTGCTACGGTACGGGCTTTTTCTGAAAGACAGATTAGCTATAACCTTGAAAATATCGTTGTTGCAAAATAATGTTTATATTGAATTTTAAGGAAATTTTCTGTTAAGAACAATTGTATAGGTAGGTATTGAAAAATTAAAACAGCCAATACGGCTTCTTCTTTTTCTGTACTGTCAAGACGAGCACTGGAATCGCCCATGACGTGGTCTATAGAAAGAGCTTCCACGAGTGACGATATTTAAGATCATCTGGCGCACCCTAGGCAGTCAACCTCGCTAACACCATTGTTGACTGGCTAATCTTTTCAGCGTTAAACACATGTAAATAGAAGTATCTACGGCTAAGAAAACAATACAACATTTATGTGAACAAAACTGTTTTGATTTCAGATATGTCTAGCGGCTTTAATTCACAATTCAAGGAACAGACGACGAACCAACAAATAACGAGCTATGAAATAATAAAACGCAAACTATCGTAGAAATAGCAGCGTGGTAGGTAAAATCGATAAAGTACGGGACACACAACACCTGTCGGTATGTCACCTAGCGACCAGGCGCAAACAGAACGTACCATCAAATTAGACCGCTTTTATCAACCAACATACCTTTCAATAGACGTCACAAATTAACCACGTAATGCCAGAGACAATACGTATACAATTATTTATGTTAAATATATCCCTTTGGTCTTTGAAATAGAGACTATGTAGGACGGCATTATCTTGTATTATTTTTTTGTCCTTCCACGTTTAGAACATTTTACCCCTATGTAAAATACAGAGAAAGAGTGATAACGTATTTACGTACATTGTGTGGGCAGACTCAGAATTCAGGGAATTGATATTTTTAACAAAAAAGCTGTAACAAAAGAGAATTATCTTCCATACAGTCTGTGTAAGTATGCAGTATTAACTTGGTTTAAATTGTATAGTAGCCATTTTGTATCAAAAATACATAACTTAAAATGTCTCGAGTAGCAGTATTTTGAAGCACATATCGCACCTTTAAAGTAAAACCGTTACTAAACGAAAATTTTCATGAATTGAGTTATCAATGCCATCTATTTAAAGTATACGTAAACTGCAACATAAACTTGTCATTTTTGTACAATATTGTATTTTACGCCATCTAGCGGTAAATTAAAGCGTTACTAAACCGAGTTATGATCGGCTCACTAAATACAATATTGTGTCTATACCAGTAAGAACATGTTCGTGGAAGAGTGATAACGGAAGTTTAAAGTAACAGTGTTATTATTTGGATAAACACGGCTGTACGTCAAAAAAAAGGTAAGTTGTTAAATTGTTTTAATAGGAAAAGTGTTTCAATTTGTTTAAACACAGTTTTTGTGTTATGAAATTACGCAATTCATAATAAAATTTCATTGATAAAATGTTACAATTTGTATAGTCACAGTTTGCCTTTATTTTTTTAGGTATTAATCCAATAACGTTTACCTATAAAGAGTAACCATTTGTTTAGTTACAGTTTTTCAATAAATAAAGAGTAAATTAAATCATATGCTTAATTACAATAGTGGGACATTTATGTTAGTCACAGTTTATTTCTTTACGCAACGTACATTTGCATAAAAATTTTAGAAGTAAAATATTACATTTTGTTTAAATCCCGTTCAATATTAAAATTTACTTCATAGTTTATGAAACAGTTAATAATAACGTTGCACATTTCTTTTAGTATCACTTTACTACTAATATAAATAAAAGTTATACTTAAAGTAACTAAATTTATTGTCAATTATAGTAATAATATAATAATAATAAAACCACTTGCTTCAGGTCATGGCGCATTTACGGAACCCACGTTTGTCACGCATTTTGGAGGCTATGGAATCTAAGAAAGATTCCGTAAGTACTGAAAACCCCAAACTAATATCCATGGACGACCTGGATTATAACTTTCCACGCGATGCAAATTCGATAACTGTCGATACTTGTAGATCTCCTTCTTTATTGCAAGAACAAGCACTACCTCAGTCCGTTAGTCATACTATGGAAGCTGAGTGTTATGTTCAACCAGTTGATGACGGAATACCTAATCCATGTTTGAGCGGTACTGGTTTTCCAGAATTAACTCCAGAAGAAGACCTTACTGTACCAGGTCCTAGCAGTAGAGCAAGATCCTATTCAACTAGCTCAAAATCATCTTCAAGTTCATCATCAACAAGTTCATCTTCATCATCTTCATCTAGTGCGTCTGAATCGGGTAAGGACTTTTCCCCTGATGAGGCAGATTGCGATCCTGATTATGTACCAGCAACCCCACCTAGGCGTGTATCATTTAGCCCAACTCCTCAAAATAGTATTTCTGTACAACTAGTTGAAGAAAATAATTTGGGTCCTCCAGAAGATAACACAACTCCGAACAAACGAAGGCGTAAAGGATTTCCAAAAGTATCCGTTAGGCAAGATGCTAAAAGACTTCGTAATAGTGGGCAACTATATACTTCTGTGTCCCAGTTAAAAAAAGTCATGCCAAAGAAGCAGATAGGACCTCCATGTGGGGAAAAATGTAGACTAAAGTGCAGCGAAATGATCAAACAGGAAGACAGAGAAATTATTTTTGACAATTATTGGAAAATGGGAGATTTATCTAGACAAAGAGATTATATTGCAAAGTGCATTAATGTTATTACACCTAAGTATCAATATAAAGTTCATAACAGCAATAGAGGACCTAAACATTCATTTTCATTGGAGATTAACAATTTTAAGCATCGTATCTGTAAAACATTCTTCAAGAACACGTTGGCCATTAACAATCGACCTATTGCAACTGTAATAGCAAAAAAGAACCAAGCGGGAACGATTGAAGAAGAAAAAAGGGGTAAACATGGAAAACAATACAAAGTAAGCTCAGATATAATTAAAGGAATAAAAAACCACATAGACTCAATCCCAAGAATTGAATCTCATTACCTAAGACAACAAACAACTCGTGAATTTATTGATGGGGGTAAAAACCTTACAGATCTTTATACCGACTACCGAACACAATGCTTGACTGATGGTGTTGAAGCTGCTAAAATTCATACATATAGAAAAGTGTTTAATGAAGATTACAACATTGGCTTTCACACACCCAAAAAAGACCAGTGCGAACTATGCATAAGCTATAAAAACGCTGTTGATAAAACAATAGAATTACAGAACAGATACGATCAACACCAGCTTGAAAAAGAATTATGTCGCCAAGAAAAGTCAAATGACAAAACAATGGTTCAGGAAAACTACATTGTTGCCTGTTATGACCTCCAGGCAGTGTTGCCTCTTCCGAAAGGAGATGTTTCTACTTTATATTACAAGTGTAAGCTCAATGTTTGTAATTTTACTATAAGTGAATTAGCGAAAGACTATTGTGATTGTTTTGTCTGGAGCGAGGTCGAGGCATTAAGAGGAGCTAACGAAATAGCAACGTGTGTTTGGAGGTATTTGACAAAGAGGGCATCAGAAATAAATGACAATAATTTACGAATCACATTTTATTCTGATAATTGCTGTGGTCAGCAAAAGAATAAGTTTATGTTTTCTATGTATGTATATGCCTTATCTGTTCTTAAAATTAATTCTATTACGCACAAATATTTAATTAGTGGGCACACACAAAACGAGAATGATTCCGTTCACTCTGTGATAGAAAAAGCCGTTAAAAAGTGCTTACGTTCTGGTCCTGTGTACACACCAGATCAATACGTGACCATAATCAGAACTGCACGAAAGAAAGGCAATCCTTACAATGTTACCGAAATGTGCTATTCAGACTTTATTGATATAAAAAATCTTACAGAGGCATACAGTGCTCAATTTTCAAAAAATACTGAAGGCGAAACAGTTAGAATGAGTGACATTAAAATAATGAAATTTGAAAAACATCAAGATTCCAACCACGTTGGCATTTATTATAAAACTTCCTACTTAGATACAGATTTCAAAGAAATACAATTCCGTAAGAATCGTTCGTCTCGAACACGAACTAGCACTGATCTTCAAGATTTCCAGTTGAAGCCTTTATATCAGTCTAGATTAAAATTAAGTGACCGAAAAAACAGCGACATAAAGAGTTTAATTAACAGTAATATAATACCACAGAGTTACGCATTGTCATATTACAACAGCATCTTGTTTTAGCAATACTAAAACGAGATGTTATTGTAATAAGACAACTTATTATTGATGATTATTGATTAAGAAAAACAATAAGTAACATTATTTTTAAGTTTTTTTTACGAGATTGTAATAACTATGCCAAATTATTGTATGGATCTCTCTTTAAATTGTATTAAAACATTATTAATTTCGAGTGTTTTTTTTTTCGTAATATTATAACACCACAACAAATGCCAACTTTATGATTTCTAATTTAAATGTTGAATAATATTATTGTATTTATGAAATTTTAATAGTTTTCTATTTAGTAACATCAGTTGCACTGTAATTTCATAGTAATATACCGTAATGAACAAATTATTAATGGTAAAGTGTTACTATAATAATATAAATCAAAATAAATAATACTGTAAATAAAAAAGAATAACTTTCCTAAATCACGTGTCATAATGTAAACAGAGATCTATAATAAGACCTCATTAAATGTCATAAAGAACCCTGCACTCAGATTTTATTGACAAAAAACGGTGACTTTTTTCTAATATTGGCTCTCCTGTAAAATTTTATAATTTCGTGTAGTAACGGTTTTACTTTAAAGGTGCGATATATAAATGTTAAGAGACTACGATCTCACAGACATTTTTTTTTTCTCTCAGTTATTAAATAAGGTTTAATGTTTATGTTTCGTCTCAATAACGTACCATAATTACATAGCGATACTTATATATATTTAATATGTGAAGAGTTGGTGACTGAAGTGATCTCCCAATGAACAAAATAGTAAATATATAAATAATAATAAGTGAGTATTGTACAGTAATATTCTGATCTCATGATTAATGTTTTTATAAACTTATAAAAGTTAAAAGGAATACATCATATTGTCAGCTCGTATAGGCCACCCCTAACTTCAAGTGCGTGTTGCAAGATACGACTGAGGGATTACGTAAGGATGGGCAACAGCATCCATCTATGTGCTAATGACATCACACTGCGACCACCAATCTGCCTGCCAAGCATAGGGATTGGGCATTATCGATACTTCCAGGATAATTCATTACAGCTCTAAAAGGGAAGCTAAGATTGACATTGGACATTTGATGCTTTTTGTTTTGTTTTTCTTTTATACTAATTATATTTTAACACTTCCTATCTATCTGCATAACAGAATTAGTTGTAGGTAGATACAAAAAACCTTCACCCTTCGTTTTATATTTTTTTCTACCTTTGAATGCTTTGTCATATTTTGGGAAATGAAGACATGTAAAGTTTCTCGTTATTATTTGTTTCTCTATTAAAATTGTGAGCCTAAGTAATGACCCGGGCTTCCACACGCCGTGCCATAGGCTCCCAATCCGACAAAGCGAATAATAGTATATTTCCTGAATTTATCATGTCCAGTATTAGTCAAAGATTTCAATAGAATATGTTGTTTCCACCCTCTTTATATATACATCTTGAAATAAAGGTCTCATTGCTCAGATAGTAACAGAAAACATACGCGCATGTGCACATTTTGAGCAACCTCTTACATTATCCATATTTCACGTCAAAATATCGTCACTCACAAGCCGCATAAAAGCCAACAGCGTTTTACAGCGTAAGCGGCATTAGCGACATTAACGCAAACATGCGCGTTTTCACTAGAACATAGAGTAATGGGTTACAGTTATTGCTCCCTGTTGTTCGGTTGATGTAACGTAATTACGGCGTGGGGTGCGCATCACGCGATATGTCGTGCCGTACCGTCTGAAAGGAGCATACCTATACGTTTCTACGTTCCGTTGGAAGGAGCTCTATGGCTTTGAAATGTCAATGCCAAAATAACAACAGACTAATGTTTCAATTAAGAATGAAAAGATCTAGCTAAATAGACTTTTAATTGCAGGACCCATTATACACAAGTACATATATTGTACATATTGACTTCGAGAACTGTCAAACAATTAAACAAAACGCCGTCAAGTAATTTAGTCGGAACGCTAAACGTAGAATAATTCATCAATGTTTAGGAAATGCGTAAACCATTTATCATAACAAGAGAGAATTAGATAGAAGCCCTCCGGCACCGGAAAGTCAGTGCGCTCTTATCTGGCCTGAGCCTAATGTAACGAGGTCGCGACAATGGTAAGGGAAAGGAAAATGTTTATGATATTAATGAACTTTCCTCTACTCGTATTTTTAGTAGGTAATTTTGGTGGAAATTTTATTGTCACCAAAGTGAGGTCATTAGTGTCCACAAAAATGATTGACGGTGTAACAACACGCTGGTATTAAAAAAATAATAGCTGCTGTAAGAGTAAGTAAAATCCCTGCTTTCTATTTGTTTTAGTGAAACAATTGTTAATAGTACTTCGGAAGCGATCCTATTAAGTTTTCTTTCGCAGATCGAAATTACTATCTAGGTATACAGTAAATCGATTTAACTTTAACGAAGTTAAACACTTAGCTGGACGCTACTTTATATTCGTATTTTACTTTGCTTTCGTAATATAAATGTTAATTACGTTTCCGGAAAAATGTTAAAAAAAAGTACGTGAGCTCGCAGAGGCCACCCGCACGTAAGCAAATATTTTTTAAAAAGTAAAGGAGCCAATGTTGACTGTAAAGAGCCCAATAGACACTGGAACGGCTCAAAGGCGCAAAAAGCCAAGCCCATTACGGGACACACGTTGCCGGAAACCACAAAAGACCCAATTATTCTGCTGTGTGAAGCCAAAAAAGGGTTGGACCAAAACCAACTTGTCGAGTGTTCTGTTTCACTTTCCGAATGCATGGAATTTGGGTATGTTATTGACACAACATTTATTTAATGTAACTATAATAAAATATGTAAAATCTTTATACTTATATATTACGTCTTCAATAAAAATGAGAATTTTATTTCATTTGTATTATATGTAGAAAGTTTACACGTTCTAATACAAAACTTGATATTATTATAGGTTCAGAATAATATATCATCGGACCATCGAAGACGCATGTTATATCATTATTCTATGAGACTATATCTAATATGTTTTTTTGTTTATTACATTGCGCAGTTTCTCGTAAATCACTCGACTTTGAAACTCACATATTGCCTAGAAATAGATTCGTGCTTTAAGTTTTATTTTAATTCAAACGCCCTCTGGTTTTCTCTTTGCCATATACAACATTTATAAGGACTTAATGATGAGTGACGGTATTATTCACCTGAAATTACCTTTAAAGACGGTGATTGACAGGCACGTGTCAAATTTATCACTTTTCGAGTGCGAGAACGCGTGGTATGCGTCTGCCTCGGAAATCAAAAGAATATAAATTGTATTAAGGCATGCTGTCATTGATCATGGCAATTCTGCAGAATACGATTTAAACATCAATGTACTAAAGAAAAACAAAAACCGAAAGTGCTTTAGGTAGCAAAATAACTTTAGGCATTCAGGAGACGGCAGACTTTATACCTATCAAGTATCAACAGTGATAGACAGTTATGAAAAATTCAATGCAATAACGCACAAGTCTCGCGAATATTTGATGACATCCGTGTGCGGTAATGCGTAGGAAATAATACAATCTATTTTCGCAAACGAAAATGTCGGCCGCAGAATGTCCGCTGACTGCGGAAGGCTTAGAGCCACATAGAAGAACCACACTAATTAAGAACATTAAAGTTTGAATCCCGGGTTTAAATGTTGGTTACAAAATCATGCCTGAATTGGATTTGAAAAGAATAGAAACGTAAAATGTATCCTGTATCTCTCTGTATCTAATATAGAGTAATATAGTTAAACTAATTCCTATTTAATTTCGAAGCTAGTGCAGATGCAACAGCTACATGCTTAAAAACGCCGTTTAAAAGTGCATTAATTTGTGGTCATAGCTATACCTATTTCAGTGGACCAAGGAGGACCGCCGAGATTAGCCCAATAAACATTTGAATACTGCTGGTAAATTAATGCTATAATATAATCTACTAAAGCTTCATAAATAAATGGTATCAAGCTATCTTCTCCAGCATTAAACGTTTTACATGCCTATGAATGTGTCTCCATACCATTAAATTCATATTATAACGCGCTATATTTTTTGATGCTATAAAATATTTTATAGGCGACAAACTTTAACGAAATTCCCGCAATATGGCACGTGATTTAATAACGGCCACATGTGGCTTTAAAGTATTGAAGTTGCTTATAATAATTTCAGCAGATACCTATTAAGTTTAACATTTTTGACAGTGTCGGAAATGAATGTTAAGCAACAAAGTATATGAATATCTAAAGTCTTTACCTGAAGGTAAAAAAATCGAAGCCATCATATATTTTCCAATATTATTTGTTGTTATTGCTACCCTTGTTGTTTCAACATCAGTATTAACATGATAACTTGGGTCTGAATAAAATATTTCATTTTTTAAAAATAAATCATTGCTTCTTCTTTGTTAATTTAAATAAACTTCTCTTCCGTTTAATTTTAATTCACTGGTAGAATTATAAATAATAAAGTCAAAAATACAATATTTCGGCTTTTCGCTACATAAACTTTAATGGTGAATAAATCACGAAGAAACTTCGCTCGGCAGTGGACCGCGGGTGGGAAAAATACGCCATTTTCATAAGGGGGAAAACAATAACTCGAGGCACAGAGCAAGGGCCGCTTTTAAGGTACATAAATCAAAACAGACGATATTTTCGGTGTAACGCCGGGTGGGCACTTTCGGTACGGGATTTTTGGGGACACATTGGGATTAGTGTTGTTTTTACGATTCACTTCTACTCTCTGTTGTTTCTTTATTGGGACGCTCGTAAAAGATACTGACTGAACGATTTCTTGTTTTACATCTCAAATTGTGTTCGAACCGAATTTGATATCAATACTGAACATTCCAAAACTTGCAACTTGAATTATTTCGGGTTTTGTAGTCGTAAGTAGCTGAGCGCGAGGTCCTGGGTTCGATTTTTGGGTTCGGCCAAAAGTTATTTTATTTATTTATGTAGACACCAGGAAAGTTAATTAATATACCTAAGAATAAAACTAAAATACTGTTTCCAAAAAAATTCTTTTCACTTGTCCCTTGATTGGAAATACAGATAACAGACACGTAGACAGTGTTAAAACAACTCTTAAAGATAAGACATATAATATATTCATTTTATCTCTCAGTAGTAAGATCTCTCAGTAGTAATCATGTGTTTTGAATTGTGACCGTAGATAGCAATAGTGCCCCCCACTATTACATAGAACTTAATATCGGCTTCGCTAAAATGTGGATGTACAATAGTAGTTATACTTACATTGAAGTATTCAACTTGAAAACGGTATTCAATTTGTACAACGGCACTGGAGGCAATATACTTGAACAAATATATGGTCTGCGGATTAAACTCAGTAACTCAATGTTCAGCGTAAGTAACCTAACTATACACTTCATTTGCTTTGTACAATTTCATTCATTCATACATTCAATATCCAACATCATTCCCGCTCCTACAGCAACGCTTCAGGCACGAACGGAATGAGATTCTTCCTTTGTGCCTTCATATTTCATACACCTACTAGGGTACCCGAACGCACCTAGATCGTGAACTAGCTTTTAGCCACATTAAAATCATCCTTTACTTAACTGAATAGAGTCGAATTTCAATTGCTTTGTATGTTAGACTAACTAATACAATGTTCTGTCACTGCACATAGCAAAATTTGCTTTTAGGAAATTCGGTTCAGAGTGCTGCGATAGCACAGCTGATAATTCAGTATAAACGGATTTTCTGGGGGTTCGAGGTGCATATTGTTTAATACAACCAGTCAGGCAAACGAGAATTTAAAAGCTCCCACTATTACCTGGTTTACGAACATCCATGTTAAAATATTAAAGCGATGTTGCTCCGCTGTAGCTACAGTAACAGAATGTTTTAATATCGAGTCCAACGGCATATACAATGTATTTGAATTACGAGTATACATTCATACTTTACTTAATTTTCTCTTACATGATAGTATATAAATTAATTTAGTTACTGCCAAAAAATATACATCGCGTGAACTTAAACCAATATTTATATTATATTATACTCTAATAAAGAAAAATTGCGTTCTTCACTTCAAAGAAAACATTACCTACCCTGGAGAATCCACTGCTCGTTATAACGTGACAAATTGACGACATTTTTTCCGCAAAGCTTCGAGAATTAGTGTGATCAATTGCGTTCTTCGGCACTTCTTAGCTGATGTCTCCTTCACTCTTTAGGAAACAAAACATTCTCTCTTTCGAGCTGGAATCAACGAAGACGTTGAAATAGCTAGATATTCACACCTCAAGGTGTGAATATCTAGCTATTTCAACGTCTCACTCTCACTCACTAACTCTCTCTTCTCTCTCTCTTCTCTCTTCTCTCTCTTCTCAGTCTACGGAAAATAGTGCCGAGTTCGTGATTTTCGGAGCTGCGATTACTGATTCCAAAAACTTGTATAGATTCCATATTTCGTTTTACTAATCTCTTCATGTAAGGCTAATGGAATAATTATAACTGACACGGCTACAGAAGGCATAGAATGGAATTGGCTGAAGCCACAAAACAGTGAATGGAAATAAATTACAGAAATATTAATTTTAGAAATATTTAATGATACACTATAATCGTTACAGTTATACTGTGTGTCGCCTACAGGCACTATAGGCACCAGTGGCGTGCGGTTCATAAAGACAAAAAGACACTGCCTACCCTACATAACTCAGATAAATATTTATTATAAGATATTTAAGGTGGCAAATCACATCCATTATTATTAAATCGACAAGACGACGAACCAAAATCAACATGCAGTACGTATTATGGTAAGTAAGCTTTTAAAATTTTCTGCCTACGCTGTCTAAAAACTCTGTGCACGACGCTGGGCACTACATGTATGTAATACGGAGCTTGAGTAGAGAGCATGAGTTACAATTATTTTTGACTTACTTGAAATTATAACTGACGGCCATTAAGAAGAAAAATTCTGTCATCTATAAGATTTTTGAAACCATTTCTTTAAATTGATGAATCATAACTTTGAATTATTTTAATTCCTCACAAGTAATTATAATCGTACATATATCGGCATGTCGGCCATAACTCGGAAGGCGGCACTCATCCGTCTGCCGGTGACAATTATGAGTTCCCAGTTATGGATAGCAGAGGTTCCCCCGCCCACTCGGAGCCTAGATAACGCAATTACGCCACCGTTATTAAGCGACGCCCATTATTCATTGCTGAGACCCTACATTCATCAACCAGAGGACTTTAGGTGAATATTTTTATTGGAGGCACCGTGAAAACAACATCTGTAATTGTGGAAGCGACGGAGCGTAGTTAATGTTGCTCTTTGGTGTCAAAGCCCGGCGATAAATTATTCTTCGCCTAGTTTTGTGTTGGACGGACTAATGTAGACTTTGGATGTAGGGTTACCAGACTTAAAATTATCTTTTCCAGGACATTTATTTTCACCTTATTCGGGACATTTCTACCAGTAATTATGCTAAAATTTATTCATTTGCTTACTTCACTTATTTGAGATGAACATTTTTTATCACTGGGAAATGCAACATAATTAGTGACTCTCGCAGAGATCCTGAAGACCTAGTAACCGTAGTGGCATAAATATAATAAATATTAGTATGAGCTATTTACATGACGAGTCTTGGTACGGCAAAAGAAGAATAAATATTGGTAAATGAGAACGCTGGTTATATAGATGTTTCCTTCGCTTTCTGTCTTACAGAAGAGAAGAAGGCAGACAGAATCTAGTTTCATTGTATTTGTTTAAATACATCAAACTAAATTAAAATTATAGCTATGTCATAAATCAAACTGGAAATTTGGAATCAGCAAAATTTTGACTCGTGCACCGTCAGTTTAACCTCAAATTAATCAACCACAGATTGACAGGGCATTCCAATCAATAATTAACGCTCAATTACCTAAATATTATTGGAGAACGCTATCCGCTGTATGGGGAGGGCTTCAACAAGTCATTTACGTACATAGCTGTCAAATCATTACGCTATATAAAGGAAGTGGCATGTCAGCTTATTATGTAGAGTACCTACTATAAACTTGATTGGGGAATTAGTTAAACCATTCTCCTTATTTCCTACTGTTTGCTGTTTTTCACCTTGCTTACAATACAATACACAATAGTTTCACTATACATACACACATTGGCATATTTTATGATCTCTCGAAGAAAAACGATTATTAAAATTAAAATTAAAATTATTAAAATTCAGTACAGAACGTGTGTTTTCTCACCGATGAACATTTTCCCGAAGGAAAATAATTTCACTGAAGATATGAAATCTAATCTGCTTACCAAAAAAAGCATCTTAAGTACACTACTGATCTTCTTAAATATACTGCCTACTTCCTATATTACGTACACAAAATATTTAAGGATATAAATTCCAAAGATATGTAGAAAAATGTCCAGTGCAAGAGATAGGCTTAGAATTTAATACTTTCAAACAAAGCGATTTATCTTTTGACCGATATTTTCAAGATAAATATGAAACGGTAGGTCATGATTAATATCGGTCGGCTTGAGAGGGTGAACCTGACGTAAATACGAGTTCCAAACGCTTTAATATGATTGACAATTGTTTAAGAAGACCAAAAAGGGTTCACCGTTTAAATAGTACTGAAGTAAGTGTAGCGGGATGCTTATAAAGAAAACAGTAGGGTAAAGACTCAGACAAATATTAGATAAAACGTTGAACATTCACAAGTGGTACCGATAACAATCCTGTAAATAAGAAGCCGCCTGAAATAAATACGATAGCCATCGAAAAATATGTTTACTATATCAATGGTTGTTCTGTCATTTGAAGAAAAAGTTTGAGTTGATGCAATCAATACAGTGGTGTCTAAAAATCACCAGAACTTTTCGACCCTATATCGATTATGCAATTGATCCATAAAACGATATTACGATCACACAAAAGAGTATTAACCCTGTCGATCTAGTAACAGAAACGTGCATAAATGTATGTATGAAATGTGTGGGACTATTCTGTTGAACATTTTGAATTATTCGCGAGTCTTCCAGCTATTTCTTTATTACATCCATTCTGCTGCCACGCAATGTTATTTCGCATGTTTTTATAGTTCCCTTTAGGTTTTACGAACGTAGAGTGAAACATTAACGGCAACTCGTTACATTTAAGTATCTATTTTATGGATTAATTACCCTTTGGTTCAGTCATTGTTTGAGACAGTACTGTGACATTCTGATTATTGCGGCTGTTTAGTGAACGTATAAAATCTGTCTGTCTTACACTACAACTTCCATTGTTTCCACTTGCAACGACAATGGAATACGAATATAGACATGCATACAAAAAAGTGTGGTAAACCATACATTGCAGCCCGCGTAGCCGTCTCTAAACGAACTCACCGAGAGAATTTAAAAGACAGAATTCAGTCGTATTCTCTCAATTATATTTTCAGTTTCAAGATCATATGGTTTAATTTTATTCCAGCCAGTCATGCTATTTGAAGTGTTTATTTAAACCACGAAATATTGATGAAACGTTTTTGAATAATTCCACTTAAGTTATACAGTCCAAGGCTTAGGTCCTATATTCCTATATTTAACACTAATTTCGTTACCTATTTATGCAAGAAAGACTAGCATTTTAATCAAAAACTTAACAATTAATGCATAATGTTCAAGATAGGTTTGTGTTATTCAGAATGTATGAAACCTGAACTTTGTTCTGAGAATAACGATGTCGTTTTTCTTATCCATAGCGTAGCGTTAGTGGGCCAACAAGCAGAATTTATCGCTATCGCCTTGTTAACTTACAAATGTATCGCACCTTGTTAGTGTGGGGAGTATCGAACCACATTTTAAATGATAATGAAGTAAAAACCTAATAAAAAAAGGTAAAGTGCAACTTATAAAGATAAAATATTGCTTGTTGGTTCACCAATCGTAAACTAGGCTAAAAAACATAATAAAGTAAGTCCTACACAGTCTAAGAAGGTTGTTCTTATGAAAAGTGTTTTAAAGTAAAGGGTACGTATATGACGTCGTATCGGTACTACGGCATCAGATATTTGTTGAATTTCGTTTTTTCAACATAGAGCCAAGAAGGCTCTATGTTGAAAAAACGAAATTTTAGCTAGATTTCTCTAGGAAACTGGTGTGCGTTAATTAGTAAACATTCAGTTACTTTATCCACGATACGGAAAGGCACTAATTAATAGACTGCTAAGTTGATTGGCTGTGTTGATGCTGATTTGGGGACCTTATAAAAAGAGTTTATAAGGTCCAGGTCCAAGTTTTTCCAAATATGAGGTACTAGCTTCCGCGCGCGGCTTCGCCCGCGTGTTTTACGAACCCGTACATTTTCCCGGGATAAAAAGTAACCTATGTGTTATTCCAGACTATAATCTATATTTGTGCCAAATTTCATCCAGATCCGTTCAGCCGTTCTGGCGTGAAAGAGTAACAAAGATCCATCCATCCATTCCATTTCGCATTTATAATATTAGTAGGAAGTTGAAAACTGAAAACTTTTTGCCTATTTTTTTGTTTTGGGATTACGAGTTTGTTTTTAATTTAATAGAAAATATTTTATTTAATATAAGTATACCTATACAGGCACTCATGACATAATCCAATTACAAGATGCGTACGGTCCCAAATAGTATAATATAGTATCTATAGTAGGTTCGATGCAGAGCTTTGATCTTTTCAAACAGAATGTCATATCACACAAGAAAACTTTATTAGTCGTAAATAGACGAATGGATGACAGTTTACGCGTAGCGCCACCTCAATCTGTCGGGCACAGTGTAATAGAATCGACAGAGTCGGTGGTTGACCGCGCGGCCCCGGATATGACCTGTCATCCGGCCAACTGACAGAATTGTGTAAGGGGTGACATAGCTTGTTTACTCTCCTTATTGTGTATAAACAGTACTTAAATTTATTTACGTGTCGATCGGATATCAATAGAAAATATTGGTTTTGGGTTAAAATGAAAATTTCGTGTACTTTGTTGGGATTAAATGTTGAAATTAGAAAAGCATGAACTGTTTGCTACGAAATCGTTTAGTTTTTAATCCACGCTAGTACCCCGAGGGCTTAGTCTTTTATATCTAGATATTAACTTTGTAAATATTTTATATTCGGAAATACAGACCTCTATAATATGTACAATCAAAACATCAAACAGTCATTAACTATCTAATCTAAAATCAAAATTAGAAAATGGACCTAATCTTTTAACCATTTTACTTCTAACCGTCTATTTCCACATTTAGTTCTTCAAAATCTCTATTAGTGAGTACACTGTATAGTTTGGGGCCAGTTAATTGTTTGCGGGGGTCGCTCGGCCGCACCGGGGGACAGCTACACTCACTCGCTGTCACAACGATGGCGCTGCCGCCCGGCCCCGCTATATGAGGACACCGAGTTATAAAGCTTTTGGTGAACCACTAACCTAATATGATTGCTATAGGCGAAACACACTTTTTATTCCAGTTGAGTACTATCTGATGTTATAGGGACATGCATGTGTATAACGTTGGCTGATGACTTTTTTCGAGGTAAGTATATATAGAATGACTAGTACGTACAAAGTTTATTTATATTGCTTACCGATTGTTATCGTGAGTAATATGAGCGTGAGCGGATTTTGCGCTTATGAAACTTACCTGGAAATAAAAAGAAAATACATTAATTGAGTACAGGTTATTCATCATACGTCTAAAATACTTCAATTTACGATTAAAATTCAGTTAAAATGTGAGAACTGAATAAAATGTTAAGACGAATTTTGCGGAAAAGTAAAAATTTGACGTCTAGTAGAGCACTAAGTCTGAAATAATTTAGATAAGACGTCAACACGTAATTAAGCGGCGACATTTATCAACGTCTCGGCTGCGGACACGTGAAAAATAAAACCTTCTTCATCTTCGTACATCGTGGATCGCCCGTTGATCCCTAGTGAACAGTGTGTGTCAGTTGATTGGACAACGGAGCTGACGTGAGTGGATTGATTCCGGCTACCATCCACCGGAGGGATGGGGTCCCCCGCGCCTGCCACAAATTCCGCGACAAATGTTATTACAGAAACTATCTACCACATTTATTGACCCACTTCTGTAATATTCCAGAAATTCGTCGGCATAACTTTGTGGTTGTAATGATAGCTTGATATTAGATACACATCAGTGCAGCTACACACGCAAACTGTTTAGGCAAATGTATGCCTACGTGAGTTTGCTTTGATTAAATATAAATGTCATTAATTTGAACCAGTTAATTCGTTAGTGTTTGTACATTTGAAGTGATTAGAATTGAATAATATGGAACATTGTTGGAATTGAAGGTATAACGTATTATGTATACGTTGGAATAGGTATACCCTTTTTCTACACTTTCTTATTTTACGTGGTCGTCACGATAATTAAAGCAGATTATGTAGGCGCTACCTAGTTTGAACAAAACAATGCGGTTTTTCAGATCTTATTACATGTATATTTAGACAAACATTACCAGACATAACAACTGTGTAATAGGATATAGACCTGTACAAAATTAGAACATTATTTGATACAATCGTTTACTTTTATTCACAAGTTTAATCTGATATTCTAAGAATCAAAAGGGAGTATCTGGTTATATGGAACATTTAGGCGACAGTCTGCCGACCTATTTGGCTACCATCTTCCTTTATTGATATTGATTCAAGATTTATTCAACCTTCACAAAGAACATAACTCGTACAAGTTGATATTAGTCATGGTACATCGAAGAAGAACACATCCTCTTTCCTGTGTCCCCCTTAGGGGCAAACGTCCACGGCTTGCTGCGGTCGCGCGCACATTAGCTGCGTCGCGTTTGCGTCTCCTTAGGGGAGGCTAACACTAGAGCTAGCTGAACAACGAGATAATTAGAGCTTACACTTAGAAATTAACAAAGCGCTTTTCAGGCATTTTCTATTAGATAACTATTCGGTGAAGATGACTGGATATTTTAGAATCGAGGACACTTTTAGATAGGAAAAAATGCTAAAAATAAAAATCTCACCATTAACCCGTATCGCGGTACCAATTTAACTCAAATTACGTACCCTATATAAGGACGGATCTATAAAAGTAGTTTATCAAAAGGGGCGTAAGGAAATCTTTTTTGTCAAATGGCTCAATTTATACAAACAACACACTTTCATCTTCGTAATGAGAGTGGGCGCAAAATGTGCCACATTTATCCTTTGGCGTGGTAGGTACTTCAATAGAAATGATGTGAGAAATAGTTCAATATTATATAGACGTACCATTCAATACGAGAACAACAATTCAATTTGAGACGCGTGTTCAGGGTGCCGGGGCCGCGTCAGAGTCTCCCGTCACCTGCGACGCAAATCTCGCTCATGTATCAAAAGCGTGGCGCGTAAATCACGAATCATTTTACGGAATGGCAATACTAGGACGTCCATATTTCACTCGGGGCGCGTTTTCTGCGTTGCGTTGGCGGGCTTTATGGGAAATATTTGCAGAGTCAACGGGTAAAGCGGTCGTTTTGTACGCCGCGCGACGTTGTCGGACCCCCAACTTGGTTGGAGGGTAACCAGATAGGATATTATGTTTATTTTTTTGCAAGGTGCAGATTATCCTGAATAGAAAGTTGGAATAATGTGTACACATTAAAAATTTATAGAGTCGAGTGTCGGCGTGAAGCTGTCCTTTTCATTTACGATTACCTATTTATAATACAATATTTGATTGTATTTATTATTTTTGAAGCAACAAACATTAAAAATAGAATTCAAAATGATGTTATAAAATTAAACACTAACAAATTAAAAAAACGCTTCGTCACATTAATGAAATAATGTTAACAGTTCGACTGTCCTACTTTCGGTTAAATTGTGTGTAACTCTAGTCACTTATATTACAGCGGCCGTAATAAAAATCAATAAAATGAACACCATGTCCCACAGGGTGACGTAATAATTGGTCACCGCGCGAGACGGTAGCGGCGCCTTTGAACTCCATATGAAAAGCCGAGACTACGGCGCCAGTGTGCCACGGAGCTCGGAGGCACGCTCACCGCATTTTTCCTAAAGAATATTCAAAAATAGACGCCTCTCACGGAAGTAATGAAGCTTACTTTATAAACGATTTCAGTGAATTTCATACATCGTGGAATTTTATTGGAAATGTGGAGAGGTCATGCACCCCTCCCCCCGACGATCTCGCTCGCTGTTACTGAAATATGAGGGTCTTTAAGTCTTTATTTTATTGTTCCCGTTTCTTGTGCTATTCGATGTCGTTCCTTTCCTTGTCATTTGAGATGTTGCTCTTATGGAGACGTCTACTTTGCTGCTTCACTTCAAAGTGGAGTCGGTTAAGTAATGTGCTTAAATTCTATTAGGCAAATTGAATAACGTTTCCCGTATAAAAGGGCCATATTTCACACTTTTGAAGATTCGCGTATGGCGTAAAATAAGAAAAAATATAATTGCGGCCAATACGGGTTACATTAGAGTAGCCGTATCAGTTGTTGCAATGATTTGATATTATTGAAATATATCACTAATTATAATATTTACTTCTCTATTTAAATTTATTGCGCAGTCATAACCAAGTGGTTTAAGTTCAAACCCGGCCCGCAAATCTGACTTTTCGAAATCATGTGCGGATCAGAATTTGATTATCACTTGCGTTTACGGTGAAGGGAAACATCGTCAGGAAACCTGCACACCTGAGAGGAAACCATGAAGTTCTTGATAGTGCGTGTAGTTCGCCAACATAGAGTGGGCTAGCGTCGTGGACTAAGGCTTCTAGGAATAGACCCTTGCCCAGCAGTGGGACATTAATGGGTTGAATTTATTAAATTTATGAAATACATGTTTAAACTACTAAGTATCTATCAAATAAAATTCAACGCAATATGTCACTATTCAGACCCATATAGCGAGGTTTCAGATCAAGCGATAGTAAATAAATTTACACACACGTACGATTTTCTAATTACAAAACATAGATGGCGTAGCAGCACTTATCAGTTTGGCCACACATGGCCGATGTTTACTTAGGACTGTTGTTCTAATGGACATGGATAACGCTGCGGAGTTTTCCAACCCTAATTTCCAAATCTCAACCATTGAGCGCCACCAATTTAACGGCCACTATTCGTCCGTCCGTATTTTACTGCGGTAGTATGACCTTACCCTTAGAATATGGTTGTTTGGTATATTACAGTGATTTAGAGATCTAACCCTCACTTTCCGCTGGTGTGATTTTAGAATTGAACCTTTACAGCTATTTGCAAATTTTAATCATTCGTTGTCACTTTTAATATTGAAATTATTAAACGGGACATAAGAACGGATTTGGTGAAATGTGGGTACACCGCTGACTACCTTTTCGGGAATAAGGCATGATGATAATCATATTATGTGATCAGTTGTTTGGGTGAAAAGAAAACGAAGTTAAAATCTTGTGTGTAGCTATATGCATATTTGATATTCGCATTAGTATTTTTCTTAAAATATTAATTACAAATGCATAGGTAAATATTTAAATAAATACCTAACCGGACGAGGACCTCACACACGTAAAACGTAAACGAAAAATCTAGTCTATTGTAAAATCTTAAAAACTCTTTGATTCGATTCGATTTGACTAATTTAAACATTCAAATTGTATTTCGGTCAAATTGTCTAAATAAGAGAGTTCTATAATGTTTTACTAACTAAGTAAGTTTTATAGGTAGAATTAAATTTTGAATACTTAAGTAATAACTTCCAACGTTGCAAAAGTAATACAATCTAGTGAACAAAGCGTACACTTTTGTTGACAGTATTAAGTCCTAAAGAAGGGTCTTTATTTGTATTCGTTAAATAAAATAGTGAAAAAGTCTCCTTGGAGTCAAACGTCAGCAACACATATTATCCGACAACACGAGGAGGACACGAAACTGCTCGTATCAACACTTACGATACACCCCAATCCCCGGAGACCGCCCTATTGCGTTATATTGCCTACTTCGTGTCGAACTCAAATCGTCTTGATCCCGTCACTGAACGATCCTACGCGCTTCAACATTTTTAGATACACGGGCTTTATGTAAGCCACGGAAAATTAGGGAATGTTTCCTTGCTGTTCCAACAACAATGGGTATGTTAATGTTGCTAATGCTCCACAATATTATGTGCCAACCACGTTGATATAAAGTTTAGAACAATTATGTTAATAACACCGAGGTTACAATAAATTGCGAATTCGCTAAGTCACAGCAAATTTAGAAGCCTAGCTAAAACAATATTTGGTGAGCTGCTGACCTCGGGTTTATATTCTAACTTCAGAAAAATGATAACTTGGAAAACATTTTCGAAGTCAATGAGAGGACGGATATTACATCTTAAAATCAATAATCTTTATAATATCACAGCTCGATGAAATACAACACTTTGAGCTAGCTACACCGCTCTCAACGATCCGCTCACCTAGTTTCTGTTGCTCGGTTAATCTCCGGCTTCACTATCAAACTATATTGAGCGGCGTATACGAAAAACCGATAGATAAGAATCCACAAGTTCTAGAAACCGCAGACTACAAGTTTCGCACCCACACAAACAGAAAACTGCGTGTTGACGCACACAAGTATCCGTTACCAAGGCAACTAGGCAATCCCTCGGGAGTGAGCAATAACTTGCGCCTGGTTAATAGGGTGTCACGAAAATTAGGGAAAGCACCCGGCCTCGAAGCACTAGCTGATTAGAAGCGAGCGGGGGTGAGCCGGAAAATTACTTAAATACTTGATGATAGATGAGGCGCGTCATAAATATTTACTTTCCTCCCATAAACCGATGTTGCTGTACAAAGTTTGGATTAACGACGTAAGAGTAAACACATGTTGCACTAAAAGCATTTTATAGACGTTCATAAAACATTTTATTTAAAACTGTCCTTTGGCTACATAAATTGGTGGGCTGGTGAGAGGGACACAAGATGCGGTGTCGTCTAAACGCCTGCCCGACTTTATCGAGCAACTTGTTTGTATTTGTATGCAATGGAGTTGTGGTTGCAGGGGCTTACCTATAAATGACCTTTATATTACAAACATGATACATACTTTTAGAACATAGTTAATTAAGAATATATAGTTAAGATAACTTTAAAATAAAACTAAATTCAGCTTCTATCAAATACTCAAAGAGGTATTGAGAGGACCTTGGCATCTATTAAATGAGCGGAAGCATAGACCACTGAACGTATTTTAATCTACAGGGAAGAGCTGGCTCAATAAATTTGAAAGGATTTTGAGTCGACAACGGTCAAATAAGTTTCAAGATTGAAATTCAGTGCAATCCTCTTCAAGTTTCATTTAAACTGCATTGCTTCGTACAACACAAAATATATTCAATTACATTTACCAAATTAACATTATTTAATTAATATCATCATAACTGAATGACAAACTTTCTTCAATGTTTTAAATAAGTATATGTAGTCATGTAGATTGGTACCTATTTGCCAAATTTGTTAAGCACAGCAGTTCTAATTAAAGAGGTTGGTACTCAGTCAAGTTATTTACTCATGCAAAATTTTGTGTAACACAACCTGCCATAAAATAATTGATTAGGCCGTACGTACCGAACGTAGCTACCTATAAGGAGGTCGTTATTTATTGTAACTGCACACTTACGGACACTTTTCATATATCCTTTTCACTAGAAAACTGCTATACGTAACTTAAGTGTAGGTGTAAGTACGGAAGTAGCCTGTCTTGTTCCCGGTGCCGACATTAATACATCTCCCGTTGCTATTGAGAGAGAAGATGGATTAATTTCGCCGAGTCAAGATCCGTCTGTCGCGCCCGCTTTCAGGATTTCTGCCTTCACAAGAATACTACTTTAGTTGAGTCTCAGACTAAGTTCGAATTGAAACTAGTCCCAAGATGGATACAGTTTGACGACAGATTTGCGGTTGGATTCCATTCGAGTGTTAAAACTACAGCCCGAAATTATGGAAGTTTCGAGAAAATAGACACAGCAAAATGATAGAGCTAATAACTGTTTTAATAACTTGAAAATATTATAAATACCTAGAGGTTTTGTTATGAACTTTTTGAACGGACCTACCGTTCAAAAAGTTCGCTGCGAAAATTCGAAAAATGATGATATTTTGCAGACACGCAGTTGTTTGTCAAAAGAAAACCGTTTAAAAGATAAACCATCACCGAGTATTTCTCAATATAATATTCACCGTAACAACATTAAAGTTTGTGAATATTATGAATAATTTCGCCATTTTTTATCGACTCATCTTAGCTTTCGGTTCTGTTAGCCTTCAAGAAAAAAAAGTGTTTTATGGCAACCTCCCTTTTCGACCTTTTCATTGGGCACAGGAAGGAAGGGCGTCTTCCTTTGATAAAGTGAAAAATAGCACCTTTAGAATGTAACCTGGTTTCACCCTTTGAAGGGTGTGTAGCGAAGGCCACATAGGGCTTTTGTGATGGAAGGCTTTTGGAAATCTTCAGTTTTGGATGATTTTTAAAGGAAAATAGATATAGAACCTACTTATTTTCAATATAAATTAAACGGAATAGGTGGAAATATAAAAATATAAAACACAAGGTTTGTAGGTAACTACATTAAATTCTTTATCTACAGTCTGATAAAATAGACAGAGAAAAATTCTAAGAAAAATAACTCACTTTCACAACAGAACCACGAAATATTTTATCTTTTGCTGTAATTTTTCGTAGCTTTCGTTTGAACTTTTCACTATTACCCAAAAAACCTGTTGAAATATATTTTTTTAAAGTTGAGTGACGTGTACGACGCAAGTGTCGTCATCAAAAGCCCTTCAGCGTGAGTCGCAAGTTAACAATGCGCCCACCCCACACCCTTTGACCTGCTTGATGCTTTGTAGCCGTGGGCTCAGATGAGATGACATCTCGTATACATGCCCGCCGTGCCGCCTCTATAACTACACCTCTCGTACTCTATGCATGAATACACATAGATCTATAAATACGTTTAGGGTGACAAGTTCAAGTGTGTCACCTGATCGTGAGTACCAGGAATGCAGAAATATTATGTGGTTACGCTTTTTGAAGGAGATACTTAATAACCATTTAGTGGCTAACATATTTTACAATGATCTCGAACAGTTATTACCTATATGTTGCAAACTAGTCTGTGTTTTGGCGAAAAATAAGATAAGTAAATTGTATGTAATTGAACGACAATTCGTATGATGTGAGAAAAGCCCGCAGATTTATCTCTTTGATCATACGTATTTTACCTTTAGTAATTGACTGTAGCCGGCAGTCATTGCCGATACATATACATACATTACACAAGGAAAAAACAAGACATTAAACAATAGAAGGATGAAGCCTCATTCATTTTAGTACATGATTTCAAAAGCTTAGTGAATACAAACTCCAAAAGGAAATGACAGAAGTTTCATGTTTTCCTTGTTAACTTGCGAAATTTCGCAAAGAAATAATTTTACAGTCGGCAATGTTTTATTTTTTGCCACATTGTACGTTATTGTAAAGCAGCAAAGGTCAAAGTAACGTGACATCGCGTTCTATGTGACGTCAATCTTTACCTTTGCCCCTCTTTGCAGTTCTCCTGAATGCGTTCAAGCGAAAATATCCAACAACTTCAAAAAATTGTTATCTGATGTTTTCGCGTGGATGTAAAGTTGAAATCTTGTGAGATTACATTTGTCTCGGTTCACGGGTTCTGACGTGAAAGACTTTTGATATAAAAACATAGATTGTCGGAAACGAAGTAAAATTTGGAGAGCAATATTATAAGTAGGTAACGTCGGCCTAGAAAATAATTTGGTACAATAATAATTTCATGACCGAAAAATGGTCAATAATTCAACACAAAGCAGGACAAGGGGAAACAAAGTTCAATGAAATGGAAATTGATGTTGTTAATCGTTATTTGTATAATATTTTGAAACGTGTGCTAAAATTTTCTAAATGCGAAAATAAAAGCAAAATGAAATGAAAATGGCGATGATTCGGCAAGATTATTGGATTACATGGATCAATGTTACAAATGTGGATTTAGACGAGGGTTGTTTTGAGCGATGTGACCTTAGAGAATAAGGGTACAGGTCTAACGATCGTGTGCATTTCAGTCACGGAATGAACGCAGATTTTGTCGCGTGCCACAGTTGCGCTTAACACTCGTATCACGTAGCACGACTTGATATCTAATATTTGGTGGCGACAAAAAAATGGATTTTACAAGACTGAAAATACGCGTTACGAATACTACTTTATTCGTATAAATTCTATATGTCTATATATATTTATCATGTACTCACCTTAAAGCGGGTCACAACCTTAAACCCAACTAAATTATTTAAGCTATGATTTAGGAAGAGCTTGTATCTAAATTCTAGTTCTCACATTTAACTTATCCAATGAGTCAATAACAATATCGTTGGCTATATGCATGAAATATTTCAAACAATGTAATGAGGTATGAGCATTGTTTACATTAGCATTTGTAGTCGAAAATAGCAAATATTTACAGAATTTCCGAAGTATTGTACATAACATAAATTTTAATAACAAAGTCTAGACTAAGACCGCCTATTTAAGGTTTAAAATCATTTATGATCTAGTCATCCAAGTTACTGGTGAGCCACATGCAGCCGTTTAATAGCTTTAAATTTTAAAGCGTATTATGATTTACGTTTCATTTTTATGTCACATTTATCACCTGAACAACTGCACCGCTTTCAATAATAATCGCAATGCATTCGTAATAAATCTCACAATTTTCGTAGAGCTGCCAATGTCGAACATAGGCTCTTTATAGCCGTTTTAAACTAATGGCGGTAGATATTTTATTTGGTTCTTGAAATTCTATATTTAAATTTGTATTTTTCTTTTCAGCAAATTTTTGTGCACGTCTTTTACTGTAATTACTGAAGCGTATAAAAGTTTAACAACGGTTCTTAATTTACGATATACTGATTATATCATTGGGATTAAGTAAGTAAGATGGTATTGCGTTCAAATACTTAAATTTAGACGCATTTAGTTTTACCGAGAAGACGACTTAAACGAAGTTATAAAAAAAAGTATAATCCTACAAGGAAAGGCAACGTCAACACACGTTAAGGACATCATTTGAATATCTTATCCAGCTAGGTTTCTCTTTAAACTGTAGACACTAATTACGCGTCTGCTAATGATGTACCGTGTAAAGCAACCCATGTGACGTATAACTTACGGACATTTTATGACGTCATTTCTGTATACCATTACCAGGAAATAAAAATTTCAGCAGCTCCCCCACTATAAAACTGTGAATGATTTTATTTCCTATCGTAAAATCGATACATGTAGCTCGATAAGCTGTGCTTGTATATTCGTGTATAATATTTATTATATAAACAAATTCAGTTGGTAGCAGGGGCAGATAAAAATCCAATTTGTTAAAAAGCACAAATGTAATCAGCTAATGGGATACGTCGAAGGTGAATGTGGATATTTTTCTGTCAAATCGTATTGGGAGTCCTAAATTCTTTAGCGAAAAATGTTTCGCGTAAACTCCTGATTTAAGCAACAGATTTTGATCTACGAACATATTGGTGTCCTATGTGGCCGCGAGAGGACGAAGATCTTTATGTCATAAGTATTCTATGTGATGAATGTACGTATTTTTTCTTTATTACAATATAATATTTCTTACAAAAAAAAACATACTGATTTTTTTGAGATTTGCGTTTATCTTAATTCTCTCTTTGTCCGTTTTCTGCGAACCTGGTTTTATAGTCTAGATTTTGCTTGAAGTCAGCTCCGACTCCAAGCGATAGAAATTCTCATATTTCGTTGAGAGACTTGTAATAGAAATTCTCGCTAGCTTACACACAGATTACTGAATAGTGTTATGAACAACACAAAATAGAACAATATGGCGGCAGTTCACGAACGTCTTGACGAAGGCCGGACAAGACCCTTCGTAAATGAAGACGAAGAGAAGAGAGATATGTTATCAGTGAAATAAATTGATACATACGAACGTTACACATGTACTGTTACACGAAAATTAAATCAGAAATTTACTAATATGAAAATATTGAAGTACTAAAGTTTCACACCTGCCTGCAAAAGCTACCTGCCTAATTTCATTTATAGTATACATATTTTTAGAATCGAACATATCATCTCCAGTCGACATCTTGGATACAGATCTAAGAAGAAATAAATTTAAGACTAGCCTTTGAGTCTACGGTTAACCTCTATGACAAAGTTGTGTGTGCTCAGCTAAATAGTCTACATTAGGTGAAATAGCATTCCCAATAGTATTCGAAACCATTACTTGATTAAAACTTTATTGAATTCTACCGAACATCGATCTTATTTCCTCTTAGGTACCTACTTGTAAATTGCGGAAAGCTGTGTGTTTTATTCAATAACGGCGATACGATTGGCCGAGTTTGAAATATTGTAAAGAGGTAGAATGGGTCCTGAATTATACAGAACTTTTCCTACCGTATAACTAAGAGCTCCTGGCGAGGCGTATCCAGGTATAAAAATAAATAGCTATTAATAGAGTAAAAAAAAACTACTTTGCCAATAATATTGTAACAAATCTAATTTCAAATCGTGAAATTTAGGGTAGAGTGTCGAGGAGTTATCTTACGTACTCAGCAACATTGCTTTCGCAGAGAGGCTTATTGGAAAATTCCCAATAATTAATTACAGCCATGATAAATGTTCGGTTCGGCGTAACCATCGAAACTGGCTCCTTTTTACTTCAACGGTGATACGCAAAAAGGGGTGAAAGGAACGAAGTGGGAAAACGGGATGATATAATCAATCTAGGGTTGTCCCTGCGCACTAACGGATGTGTATTGAAGTGAGACTGACATGTGCGGTGATTACACACCCTTATTATTATTTCGAGGTGGAGTGGAAAAGGAAGACATTTTGTTTTTGAAAAAAAAAAAAAGCGTAGTTTCTAATTAACTAGAATAGATTTTTTTTTGTTTTACACCTTATTTACTTACATAACCTTATATACATACGTGACTCAGAATTTCTTGCCGGTCTCTTCTCCATAGGACCTACCCCCTTTGGAACCGTGCGCCTAGAGTCTCGACTTTTTAAAAGTGCCTGAAAAGGCCTACTTGAAATAAAAAACTTTGACTTTGAATTAGGTTTAGTAACAATAATTTTAATCCCAACCTATGACAAAAGTTCCTTCTAACCGAACATCTAGTGCAATTTTTGTTTGTCCTCATAACGGAACCCAGAACCCCAATATACCCAGTTTTATAAGGCAATATACCCAGCTATATACTACCTTAATCACCGTAATGATAATAAATTAATGTGTCAGTACAGTCGACAATATAAGTGACTACCATTTTGTAATTTTGAAATTCATTAAAAAGAATATTGTTATTGTTCATAATCTGTATAATGGTTATCATTTTTTTAACGTTCAACTACACTAGAATTTCACCTGTATCGTGGGTATAGTTTACAAGTATACATGGCACATGTCTCATGCATACATAATCAGACCCGAAACAACTATGTGTATCATACTCATATTTGTTCCGTGCGGGGATCGAACCCACGCTAGCACGTAGCGCAGAAAGCTAATCGCTTACTTTGTACGATGATCAGCTACTTTTGTCATTGACTGTACGTCTCATAACGGTGGTGTGAATCTGATTATCATCGTAACACATAGTCATACACACGTACACCGTTTATTTGTATTTAAATTTAACACAAGCTGCGCATTCAGATGGTCTCGGATAAACAGCAAGAAATGCACGTGTTATAAATAATTTCAAGAGTTTCTGATACTCGAAGATATATAATTATGATATGAATATGAATATATAATTTGGATGATGAAGGTGTGCCAGTGCGCCAGTGGGCCAAAGAAATACTTCACCAGTCAATATTGATTGATCAGAAGGCGAATATCAGCTGTTATGGCTTGATAATAATCTAATGTTTGTTAAAATAATGTTGTCACATATCATGACAAACGTGCTGGTCTACGTATAAAGCTGACCGAAACAGAAAAGCCAAACAAAAATCCAGACTGTACCAAAATCACACCATAAACTCAATATACCTACTAAAGTATAATAAATGTACATCGTTTATGGGTCACACAGTAGACTAAAAAGATTGTCCGTTTAGAATTAAGATAGAAAAACATACGTTTTTATTAAATACATTTTTCGGATTCAATAGCTGTTCAAATAATTTCATACCGTTTACAACAAATTTTATTGGAAAATGATCTGTCTTTAGTGTTGCCATCCGTCACGGTCAACGGTTCGTTATGGCATTTTCCGTATTTTATCACAAAAATACGATACATTTCTATGAAAGATATCCAATAGTAATATTTTATTTTTTAACTGTAAACGTTGTTTGAATGGCGTAAATCGTGGGAAACTGTAGGTATTGAAATAAAATATTGAAATGAGACTAGTCTATGCAGCGGCGTCGATCGGTATGCGGGCAAAAATAAATCAGTGCGCAATGCACAAAAGTGCAGACCGTGTCGACCCTGTCCCATCGACAATGTGTCAGCGATGCGTCGACACTTGTGCGTTTACATACCCTGTACCTATCTACAATGTGCTATAGTTTCGACGCAAATATTGGACGAAATTCACGCTCCATCGGGTGCAGTTCAACAGCTACAGAAAGGATTTTGATAAATATAAAGTTCATGAATTTAAATGTTGGTTAAAATAGATAGTTACCAACGTATTCACCAAAGTTTGATTGATTAAATACCATGCTCGAAAAATCATTCAAAACTGTAAGTATGTGTATTTCCTATAGATAACGAACACGTGTGAATATAATATAATATAATATAATAAGCCTTTTTTATTTGTTTCCACATCAAAGTAATTTTTACATTCTAAATGTTTGTTAGTCGTGTTAGTAGCATATCAAATAATGACTTATTAATCGAGTGTTAGTATGGTTAGCTACTTTCTGGGATGTGGATCCCTGCTTGGGTAAAGGCCTCCTCCTTCTGCTTCCATAATATTCTATCTTTACCTAGAGCCATCCAGTCTTGCCCTGCTTTTGCAACGATATCATCAGCCCACCGTCTAGCTGGTCTGCCGACATTTCTTTTCCCTACCGGTCCTCTCCAACAAGTCGTTTTTATGGTCCATCTGTCGTCAGTGATCCTCGAGATATGGCCGGTCCATTGCCATTTTAGTTTTAAGGCTTGTGTTAAAGCATCTGTCATTTTTGTTCTTTCACGGATTATTTCGGACCTTATTTTGTGTATTTTCCTAATTTTTAATATACTTCTCTCTATTGATCTCTGCATTGTTCTTATTTTCTGTTTCGTTTTCTGCGTGTAAGTCCACGTCTGACAACCATACAGTAAACAAGGCAGGAGACATGATTCTATTACAATTTTTTTCATATTTAATGTGTAGTCTCCTTTCAATATTTCCTTTAGGGACCAAAATTTGCTCCAAGTTATTTTGCATCTCCTCTCTATTTCTTCTTCGTTGTTCGATGCACTGAATGATACCTGTTTCCCTAGGTATATGTATTTGTCCACATATTCTATGCAGTTGCCTTTTGTACTAATAGGAATTCTTTGGCTATTGGTAATTATCTTTGTTTTGGAGGCATTCATCTCTAGTCCTACTCCAGTACTTTCTCGATCAAGTGAGTCTATCATTGCTTCTAGTTCTTTCGGTGATTCAGCAAATACAACTATATCATCTGCGAATCTCAAATGACTCAGCCAACTGCCAGTTAATTTCAAACCTTTCGTTTTCCAATCTAGTTTCTGGAATACAATATCTAGGACAGCGATAAATAGTTTCGGTGACAGAGGGTCGCCCTGTCTTACTCCTCTTTCAATTCTTATTTCATCTCCTCTGGTTTCAAGCTTGACTCTACTGGTGGCATTGTTATATATGTACTTTAGGATGTTTATATACCTTCTGTTAATATTCAGTAATGTTAGTGCATTCCAGATAGAATTGTGACTTATACTATCGAAAGCTTTACTGTAGTCTATGAAGGCTATATATAGAGGTCTCCTGAACTCTTTATACTTCTCTATTACTTGTCCCAGTGAGTGCAAATGATCCGTCGTACTAAAGCCTGATCGAAATCCTGCCTGTTCTATTGGTTGCGCTTCGTCTATCTCTGCTGTTATTCTTTTTAGGATTATTGACGCGAATAGCTTATACAAACATGCCAGTAGACTTATGGGCCTGTAGTTGCCTATATCAAGAGGGTTTCCTTTTTTGTATAATAGAATAATATCAGATGAGCACCATTGTTTCGGCACAGTTTCTGTCTCCAGTATCAGATTGAATAGTTGTGTGAATTGGCTAAGTAGTATAGGTGCGGCGTGTCTGAGCATTTCATTGCTTAGCCCATCAGGTCCTGGGCTTTTCGCAGTTTTTAACAGTTTTATATGTTCATATACTTCGTTTTCATTTATTGGATAGATGCTTTCTTCGTTAGGACTGTAATTTATTATTTCGCCTTTGTTGTTCCCGTGGTCCCTTTTCTTGTATAGTTCCTTGTAAAAATATGTAGCCTGGTCTATTATGTCTTTTCTAGATTTTGTTTCTATCGATTTGGTTTCTAATTTTTGTATCCATTGTTTGTGTAAGTTTAATTCTTTAAGCGCTCTTTTTGTGCTCCTGGACTTAGTAAGGTTTTGTGTTATAATTTCTTGTCTATGTTTTTTGTAGTCTTTCTTTATTTCTTTATTGGTTTGTTTGAATAGTTGCGCTAGTTCCTTTTTCATTTCTTTATTTTTGTTTTTTGTGCATATGAGTTTGGTGCGTCTATGTATTAAAGATTTTGTAAATTCGCTAAATATTTTGCGTTTCTTCTTCTTTTTTGTTGTGTTTTTCAGCGTAGAGCTTGAGATTAGTACCCGTTCCAAATTGTCATAATAAACTTGGACGTTTGTAGGTTCTTCTTCTGTTTTTTCTAATTTATGGGATTGAAGGTTGTTTATGAATGCACTTACATCCTCTTTAGCTAGTAGGATATTTGGGACCGATTTGAAGTTCTTCCTGCTCTTTTTCGGGACACGTAGCCTCACTGTAGCTCGCAAGATTCTATGATCAGAGGAAAAATTTATGTTGTTTAATATTTCGAAGTTAGTTACCAATATTGGAGTGTTTGTCATTATAAAGTCGATTTCGTTTCTGTATCTTTGGTCTGGGGATTCCCAAGTCCATTTTTTCTTTATTTTCTTTTTGAAAAAGGTGTTCATGATAGACAGTCTGTATTCAAAGGCATATTCTATCAATCGCGTGCCTCTTTCATTTCTTTTTCCATAACCGTATTTGCCCATTATAGGGTGTTCCTCTGATTTAGGCTGTCCTATTCTTGCATTGAAGTCACCAATTACTAGAGTTTTTTCGTCGGCTAATTCGTGCGCCTTTTTAAGGTCGTTGTAAAATTTTTGGGAATCTTCTTCACATGAGCTATCTGTAGGAGCATATACTTGAATAATTGATAAACGCATGTCTTCAAACCTTAGTTGTAGCAATGCCACCCTTTCTGAGATGCCAGTGAAATTTGTTATGTTGCTTTTTAGTGTCTTTTTTATTAGGAATCCTACTCCATGTAGTCCTTTCGTTTGTCCAATATAGCAAAAAATGCATTCATTGTACTCTTCGATGTTACAACCTAATCTTCTAACTTCTGAGAGACCCAATATATCATAATGTATGTTTTCTAATGCATAAATTAATTCTAAATATTTTTCCGTTGACGACAAAGACCTTACATTATATGTACAGATTTTTAAACTATTTTCTTTGTGGATCACTCTCTTTATCTTGTCATCATTTTTGGAAGGAGGGTGGTAGTCTAATTTCCCACGAGGACCAGTCGGCTTGGGAAATGGTTTGTTTTTATTGGTATACTGTTGTTCTTCTGTATTTTTTGTATTGTTCCGGCGGCTGATGGCGTTATCCTATGTGTTGCGTTCAGATGCTTGGGTAAATGATGATAGGGAGTTACTTCTGCCTCTCATCAAGTCAAATGCATTGACTCGATTCGTTTGTGGGGTTACATTTGGTTTTTTAGGCTGGTTAAGGTTAGTTGGGGAGCTTGATTCATTTCTTTTACGTTTTTCTTTAATTGTTGATCCGTCTCCTTGTTTAACAATGAGCTTATCGTATTTTAAGATAGCGAAGTTGCCTTTATCCCTTTCTTGTATAAGTTTCGTTTGTAGTTCCTTCCTTTTCGCTAAGACATCCTTGGGGTAGTCTTCTGTAATATATGCGTCTTTGAATTTCTTTTTGTTGAAAATTATTTCATTCTTCTTCCAGCAGTTCACAAATGATATTAGAATTGGTCTTACTTTTGTTTGTTTGCTGTCTTTTTTACCAATTCGGTGTATGATGTCGATGTCTCTATTTTCAAGTGAGATGTTTAGATCGCTTTTTATTTTTCCTGTGGTTATTTCCAAAAGCTCAATTGACGATTTCTCATACTCACTAATGCCATGAATAATAAGGTTATTTCTTCGTTTGTATTTTTCGACACTTGCGATTTTTTCTCTCAGACTAATGTTTTCTACTTTCAGTTCCTTTATTTCAGTTACCAAGGGTAGTAATTTTTCGTCCATCTTAGATATTATTTCTCTTGTTTGGTTAGCCATCTCAATTTTCATTTTTTCAAAACAGTCTTGAATTAGTTGTGCGTTCTCCATGTTTATTATTGTTAGGTAAAACGGAACGTAATTAATGAGTTAGTGCGGTCAAGTTGGTAGCACTCCTTTTCTGTCACTGTTTAATTAGTTCGATTAGTTATTGCGGTCAAGTTGGTAGCACTTATCTTCCGAACCCAAATGACGTTCCGAACTCCGATTGTCTATGGTTATGAGTAATGGCCTAACCTCAAATTGTATTTAAGTTCTTCGAACTCGAAATTCGCAGATGCTAGCACTTATTTCGCCCAGTCTTCGCGTTATATGAGCACTTCGATACTTTATTCTTGCGCTGTGCGTAGTATTATATGATAGTTGTAAGTGTTTTCACTGATTTTAATATTAAAACTGGGAGCAACAATAACGATGTGTCACTTGTTCGCACTGCCAACCGGAAGTTGAATAATCACGTGTGAATAATCATTCATAATTACTTCATTACTCTACCGAAAGAAAAACAAAATGATCGTGTAGAGCTTCCATTATGTCGGCTTTCCGTAAATGAGGAAATTAACCTGTTTCTACTGCTTATTTTTGTTCCTCGCAATTCGCATCCAGCAAGAATCTCTGAATAAATCTAAATGGGGTTTCATTATTGTATTGCGAAGCGTCTGATATATAGAGATATGTTTTATCTTGACACAACATCATAGACTTGAGAAGCGGGGAAAGAATGCCGCCCTCTTACATCGGACCGCAAGCGAAATCAAGTACTTAGGCTATATATGAACGTTCTAATTTATAATATCTATTAAGAAACTTGAAAGTGTGTCACATTCGCGTGTTGGTCGTAATAAAATCCGTTTCGATTACATACAGCGGGCGGTGTTTGCAAATAGCGCCACACATTGTCGGGCTGTGACCGGCGAGCGCGACTAAAATCGCATGTGTGCCGGTAACTTGAATTTCGAATACGTTTTTCACCTTTTTTTCCATTTTCCCTATTCCCGTATAACATATGCACAGTTCAGTTCGCAGAATTGCCCGGGGACAGTCGAACAAAAGGCCGGTTCACTACGTAATCTGCGATTCCGTTGCGCGATTGATAATGTCATAACAACCCGTCTGACTGGAATCATTGCAGTCATCCGGGTTTTGACTTGCTGTCGAGATGTCAGCGTAACTGATGGCTTTATAAGAGTCATGCATCATTGCCATTCAACCAAAGGTACCTAAATAAAACGTTTTTATTCGGTATCTATTTCCAGATGAATAAATCGAAAATGACAGCATGTACATACATACTTTTACATTATATTATATATTCCCTGATTTTTCGCGCTCTCGTTAGACCGATTATTTTAAAAATATCGGTAGATCGTTAACATAAAATCGAAGACGTATATCCCTGACATCATTGCCTACTGGGACGCTTTTGAGAAAATTGGCTAACTCATAGGAAATTTAAACCAATTGACTTCTATCTGTCATAGGGTTAACTTGTAAATATGTCACTGTCTAGTCAATCTTTCGTCAATTTGTCACTGAGAATCCTAATTAGCGATCACTAAACCTTAGATACAAATAAGAAAGAAGGAATGCCTAAGGAAAAGGAAGAGGGGAAAATTGGCACAAAAAACTATGACAGGAAAACAGTAAAATTTACGGAAATTTCAATTATTTATTAGTAAAAGTACAGGAAAAACCAAATTTTCCGTATTAAATTACTCCTAATATTTGGAAGCAACATCAAACGACACATAAATCAGCTGAAACGGTTCCCAGATATCTGCAACCGTTCACTGAGTAGGTGGTATTGCCCGATAAATACCTTGTTGATAATATATCTGTCAGGACACACGTTAATGAGGATTCGACGCCAAATTAATTGGAGTACCTACGTATTTCCTGGAAAGTAGGCCGGCTAGGTGTTATAATTGCCTGCACACCCGCACACATTCCCGAGAAATTTGCAAACGCAACAATGATACATAGTGTAACATACGATCTCGCGAATTAACACGTTCTAAAATGTTACGATCTACAATATTCTCGCTCGTTACAAATTAGAATACCCCAACGTATTTATTCGACTTTGAACGAATTTATTCAATAACTGTAAACAACAGAAAAAACTTAGTAAACAAGTCACTTTACAGAGGGCTTTAAACTTTCTGGTATTCCACGTCAAAGAAGGCTGCTGTGGTCGAGTGAAAGAATTTTACATAATATTATATTCCATTTTAGCATAAAACAATAATATAATTAATATTTTTTGCAAATAGATTTATGCTGATAAAAGTTTTGTTAGAAGTTCTTCTTGTTATTAAATGTGTCAAGAATGTGCGAACAAGGTATGTACCCGCAATCTAATTAGTGTTTTATTATTTTGACTTACCTATTTGAAAATAAGTTTTCCCAGTAGGTATCTATTAGTTGATAAATCTGAATACAAGCCAGAATACCGTTATGATTACGTCAGATCCCTAAAAATACGCGAATATATATCGCGTAAGATCTATATTATCGCCATCGACGTAATTCTGTCATCGGAGACACAATTAGATACGATTAGATTCCCTCTGTTCATACACAATAAAAACGGGTCCACTCGTATTAATAAAACGTTGAAATAATTGGGAGTGTAACAAAAGTTTAGAGCCCTGACTTTTGACTCTACACACAGTGGAAACAGGGTTAATTAAATATGTTGGTACGAGTAACACTAACCTGTTGGGTAAAGCTAAACTACGGTTAATCTTGTTTTATAACAACAAAAGGGAATTCGCTCGTTATTTGAATACAAATAACTTCTAAAACAGACTTACAAATAAAATACAATTTCAATATAATAAGTTCTCTTTGGCGTATATCTATTCTACGTGAATATTACGCGGATTCCACGAATTACTTGAATCGGAACTTCGGAATTCAACAAGGACGAATATTCGCATCAGTGAGATCGTACCCTAGAGCCCGCGACACGCGCGATCCCGCATTTTATGACTTCCCGTGTCGTCGCGCGTCGGGCTGCGATCAAATTTGTGCTAAAAACACATCAAAATACCGTCCGAATTAAAATTTAAAATATCCGGGACGATTATAATCACGGATGAGCGAACACATTACAATTAAAAAATAATTCAAGCAGTAAATTTTGAAGACAGCCCTATTCATTGCTTCAGTTGTAAAATATTTAAATACATTTTTTTTTAATAAAATCTTTATGGGATTTCATTCGAGGGCTCACGTGATGGTAGGTTTTCTATAGCAACTAACGTGTCTCCTCTGACGCGAAAAAAGAAGCCTGCCGTGACTGTGACAGTCTTTCTTTACAATACGTATCAATGTACTCAAGTATACAAAACCCGAGCTTTTTCCTTACAAGGTAGACGGATATCCGTCAAGTGTATGACGACAATCAGAACGTGGCGTGAGGTTTAAAATCACGAGTTACATTCCGTAACAATGGTCAATTTAAAAGAATAATAATGACAATAGATTGTTAACCTGTCGCCACTTCTATTGATGCTAGAATATTTTTTCTTGCTGCAAAACATTCAATTCAATTTATCCTCACACTTATACTACGTAGTCTGGATCGACAAAATAGTTCAGGTTCAAGCCCCGCTTGTGTCAATAATATTCACAAGTTTTCTTTGAAAAATATATTTCTGATCAGTTACAACTGGAAAGAATTTCTATTATATATTTTACCCAGCTATTAAGTTTCTATTAATCGCGTTATTCAATGACAGTAGACTGACATAATACAACATGCTTGAGTAAGTAAATCAAAACATGTTCTAAAAATGTTTAAAAACTTCAAAAATGTTTTTCATACCGACTTCATACCCGCAATTGGTTACTAGATCCCGTCTAGACCAGAAACTCTATCGGGTACACTGAACCACATTTACATCGTAGTAGGTAGAGCTGAGCACGCGCGCGCGGCGACGTGCGCCGGTGAATCATGCGCACTCCGTCATGTCACATTATTACGACCTCGAATTTAACACTAGTGACACACTCCAGTCAGTTTGTTTGTCGATAGACGCTTTTTATTAGCAATAAAGTTATTTTTTATATTCCCGTTCATAATTTATGTCTTAATGCGTTCTTTATTCTGACATTGACTGTGTCGAAATAAATTACATTTCGCTTAGTCTTATTTTAGAAAAAGCTACACTTTGCGTTAGCAGCCATTGTGTGCGAACTTTTGCGAGTTAAAAATGTATTCCGCATGCAGCTTATACTGCTAAAACTTGCATACCGAGCAGAAAAGCTTGCTACTAGTACATTGCCGTTGTAACGTAATATTTGAAGGCAAACATTCATGAACAACAAAGTGTGTTTAGGAAATACAGCAAGAGTCAATAAATTGCGTTGCCGGTACTTATAGTTGAAATGTTTGCACTATGCTATTAAATACATTGCTGCAATTGCATTACTTCCTTTAGACAATTTATTTGTGAAGTTGAACGGCGCAAGGAATTTTAACTAATGTTTAGTGCGACTAGTGCGAGATGTAGTTGTACGACATTATTAATAAATTTAGAGTTCATCACCGAGAATCTCATTTAAGACATCATTGTTAATCAGACGAGGTTTGGTAAGATCTTCTATAAAACGTAGTAACTTATGAAAATACCTATCTATTGGTATCAATTGCTTAAGGAGCTTAAGGAGCCAAAAATAAGCAAAATAATGTAGTCGAGTATCGATCAGTGTGTCGCAGCACTATCGTTATGCTAATCTGTGGCTCGGATGTCATCTTGCGCAACAGGCGAGCGAGCGACGCGAGTGTGTGCGCGGCTTAACTCCAGCTAATGCCCCACTTCGAGACAGCCTTAACCACCGTCATCAGCCTAAGTACACTGTAGGATCATTTTTCGAAACAAATTACGCTGCTGGTAAATTACAGTCATTATGTGAACATATAGTCTCGACGAAACCACGGCGCTGTGACAAAAATCATCTTGAAATGTACTCGTAATATTATGCTGTAAGAATATGCGAGGTGAGACATCAAAATCGCACAGCGATATTAAATCTAGATTGAGGGATACTATTAAGTATATTCATGCCAGCAAATCTAATACAATCTGGAATACTAATGACTCAGATACATTATACACCTCCATTTGAGAGGTTTTGTTTCCAAAATAGATTTTCTGAAACAATTTTCTTATAAAATTGATTACCTAAATTGACCCGAGTATACAAAGAGTTCATGTATTCAAATGACCCATCGTAATTGATACAGCTTATATCATAATCAGGTTCTGTTTAATCAGAATTTGGCTCGTACACAAAAATCCCTCAAGTTTTCACCCCCTCAAAAGAGGAAGCTTTCAGGCTTAGAAGAGGTTATCAAAACTTGTAGGTATAGCACCTGACAGCATATCGACGGTCGTGTAGCACCGGAAGCGAGCAGTTTGGGGGCACGCCCCGTATCCGGTGGTCGCGCGTCGTTGCATGCAAATAGTCGGCTGTCCGTCCGGCAGACAGGTGATGAAAGTAAGGACAGAATGGCTACTTTAGTAATACATTATTATAAAAGCAGTAGGTGTGGGCCGAATGTATTCACATCACATTGTCAACGTTCACTCATTTGGAGTTGTATTGGCCTCTAAGTTTGTGGAGTGTTAGTTGGATATTGGTCAGTGTATTATTTTGGATAACTTTAGTTTGTTAGATTCCATTATTTGATGAATTGTTGCTTGTTTAAAAGGGTTTGTAAGCAAATAATTACAATTGACGTGTATACGCGAAACACAAAACTTTATTATGTCAAGCTTAAAAAGTAAAAAAAAATATATATCGTTATGCTGACGTTATTACTAAGAGGAGTAGACTAGTTGTTTTTCTAGCTATAAAAAGTGTAAGGAGTGATACAAACTCGTTATAATAAATACATCCCTTTTCTCTCGGAAATGTGCATTTTTTTATTTTCCCAAAAAAAATTTAAAAAATCGTATTCTACGTATATTTTGTAAGTTTCACTACTGATAGCCCTGAAACTTTACTAAACACAAAAAAAAACCCCTGTATATACACGTGAAACACGTTGTCGGAGATTCCAAGAGCTAAAGATATTAAATCAATATTCTGGTTCTTTGATGGGTTATGATATCACACATTCCTCCACTTTCTCTGCTAATACACCCGTGCTTAGGTACTAAATCCTTTCTCCAAAGGGACACTGGCATTGAGACGGATTAGGCAATACACTAGGCCAAGTGTTTCCCAAATTCCCAGTCATGTTTCTGTCATACTCTGGAGAATAACTGCTTAGTGAATTATTAAACGCTATGTTTCTACACTTTTGAAAATTTCTTAATCTTGTATTATGTAAGACTACCACGGGGGGCAATTATCACGCGTTTAGGGAATCGAGATTGGTATATCGAAAAAAAAAAAAAAAAACTGCGAAAATCACACAACTTCCTTTTACCGAATTCATTCACAATTCGCCAATGCCGTTAGTAAGTCTTATCTAATAGGGGGCGAACCTATTGCCCTCAACTGGACACAATACCAAAGTCATGGCAGCTCCTGAGAATATCCGTTAAAAAATTCAACAAAACCGCCCGACCTGAAAATCGAACCAAGGACCTTAAAGAAGTCGTAGCCATAATATACCTATAGTATAAAATTTAAGATAAAAAACCCATAATTTTCGGTGTTCACTCAATTTCTCAACAGAGGCCTACGACAAGATTTTCGCACCCGTCGATCTTTCTTGTCTAGCTCTTCCCGTCATCTCATAATATTACGTAAATACGATTAAGTCGTGCCTAATTCGTGTCATCATACATCAGCTACTACTTCGTTCCCCACCCTAATAAACAATTCCGTAAGCGTAACACCGTCTTACCCGCACATTACACAAGGATACGCATCAAATATTCGTGCCGGATAAGCGCAACGTGGATAGTCGTGACGATCCCACTTCCGCACCACTACTGTCACAGTCCCGTTGGCCAGTGGTGTGGTGAATTTTTTATTCCCGATTATTCCCTAGATGCTTATCCGGTCTGGTTAATTCCTTGGAAGTCTTGATGAGGTTATTGCGATGAGACATAACGGTTAGATTACCTATTTGCTTTTTTAACTGTATTTTGGCGTACGTTGTGTAAATTCCAAAAGTTTTATTATAAGACGACTAAGTGGTTTGTCTCGAATTTACCATGCTTGCCCAGTCTGGTAAATACTCGTAGCTGTATAAACAGTGAGAAAAATATTACACTAATTAAACAATAGAATAACTACATAATATATAACAAAGTCCCCCGCCGCATCTGTGTGTCTGTTCGCGATAAACTCAAAAAGTACTGAACGGATTTTCATACGGTTTTCACCAATAGACAACGTAATTTATAAGGAAGGTTTAAGTGTATAATTCGTTAAGGTTTTGTGTAAATTGGCTGAAATATGACGATGATAGTTGAAGATGTCGGAAAAAAACATGCTGACTGGGAGCTTACTGGTGTGCGCCGAATAAATGCTCAACGTAACAGGGAGATACGAAACTACGACAAAAAAAAATTAAGGCGTATATGCTCTGCTATCCGTACGAAGCCGGGCGGGTCGCTAGTATAAAATCTTTTTTAAACAGAATATTTTTTTACTTTATTTCGTAGTTTTAAATGGACTAAACAAAAAATCCTTCTTATACAAAGCTACCTAAATATAAACAGCGCTTCAGCAACAAGGTGTCACGTTCCAGTTTGAAATTAAATTTTATATTTTTATTTTAGTTGAAGACCACCCTGTAACAAAAAGCTGTTTTCAAGGACTGGTCGGGAGTATTTCTAAGAGTTTTAATATCATATCACTTAAATACAAAGGGATGAAAGCAACACTTCATAATTCAACAACTGGAAACTCAATAAAATTTAATATTGACTTAAATTTATCATCCCTTGTTATTAAAGAGATACGAAACACGATTTAATATTGAATCTTGAAAGTTTGTAAATTATTAAAGAAGTTAAAGTTGTAAGGAAACAGACTTTGGCACCGTTGCGCTGAGTTTTCACACTAACATTATATTTTAATATAGTTAACAAAGACTTATCATAAATTTTGAGTCTGCTCGTTGTTAGAAGCGGTTTTCTGTCCTTTGACCTCAGTTTTAAATAGTTAATATTTTTTATGATACAATAGAAGTTATAGAGTATCACTACGATTCTTTTACTTTATTTGATAAATGAAATAAAAACAATGCGTAAAATTGAGTAAGCTAAATATAAAAAGCTCTAAACTATATACTATAGGTACACATAATTTGTGCGTATTATAGGGCCATAAACCACTAGGTTATTGACCTCGTAATTTATTTTAATATCCGCCCGCAATTCCCTTAAGGCTTGCAAAGACACATTGTCGCAAAGCCACAATTCATCGATGACGGTATTAGGTCCCATGTGAAAGGGGGCCAGCCCATCGCAATTTATTGGATACAATATTTTCCTGGGCTAAGAATTCTCACAGAAAATCGTATATAGTAAGTCGGTTTGTGCTTAGTTCTTTTTGTTTTCTATAAAATGGTGCCTTTAGAATATTTTGTGTAGCGTGGATAGGTCATATATATATGAAGCGCAGAAAACCAAATTTTTATCCAGATTCCCATCCTTGCCATTCCTACTTTTCAGATCTAGGCTAGCCCGGCAACTATAAAATCAAATTAAAACATTATAGTAAACCGTAAACATTGCCATAAACCATTTTCACAACGGTATACAGAGAAAACATAATCAATACGAGTTTCCTCAAACAAATGAATTAACATAAGCGAAAACAAACCAACTGACCCGAGATAATGAATACTTGCAAAAAAAAACCAGCACCAACATGCGGATTACGTGCAAGAATCCAGCTTAGAACAATAGTCGGCCTTGGGCGAGGCGCAGTAATCATTGCTCTCGGACTGCGGAGCACAATGGCGGAGGTACAGATATCTATGTAGATGACCGGCTTGTTTGTCCTTGTCACTAAGACATAACTCACTAGGTCTAGAAGCGATTAGTTTGTAAACGAAAGAGAATTGAGTAGGCTCTAGCAGGAGGCTTGCCTTGTTGACGGACCGGGCGGGAAGTCTTTTGGCTTTGTGTACGGAAAACAGGCTAAACGGACGGTGGGTTTAGGTTGGGCGAGGTCGGAGTCTAAGCTACGGCTTTTGATAGCTAGCTTGTGGCTAGGCAATTCCGGTGTTTCGTCCTTGCTGTTCCAATTTGAAGTCTGTTGATACTATGCGAGCTGTTTGACATATGAAAACAATAATGCCTTGATTTTGTTGCTGTAATTTGGAAAAGATTGTCAGTAAAAAGATTGAACATTATAGAAGCATTTTATAACGATTATTTGTTTTATCAACTGCTCTTCAATATGTACTATTATGACATCTTATAATAAATAGTTTTATGTTAAAATTGTTGACATTAAAGCCTAGGTTCCCAGCTAACATCTGCAGTACATTCCACTAAGTAATAACGAAGAGACAGATATAAAAAGTCCCGCAGAGCGAAGCCGCTCGTAAAAACTAGTATTATAAACTTGTTAGTTAATTAGTATAAACAACTCAATGGTAATATTGTTAACTGCCAGCTACTTTTGCATTTGTTATTACAGATGACTGGCTTTAAAACTTATTAAATTATTTTAGCACAATATAATTATATTGTTTTTATTGTCACAGTTACTAAGTGGAATATAAAGAAGAACCAGTTGTTCAGTGAGTATGCTAGTTACTCTCTATGCTCTTTATGTTCGTTGAATTTGTGGCACGGTTGGCGCAGTGGTCGAATGACCGACTGCTGCGCTAAGTTGTCCTTCGCTTCGCATGGATTCCCGCACGAAACTTAATATTTATATGATCTACATATAATTGATCCGGGTTTACGTGTGGGCCCATGTGAATATTTGTGTTAATTATTAATATAAACACTCACGATACAGAAATTATAGCTAGTGTCTCAAAGTAAATTGATAAATGTGCCTGGGATACATTCACAAACTTTCTCTGTATGTCTAGATATCTGAAGATCTACAGTTCAACTAACTTGCCATCAATATTGTGTCGAAACTAGCGAGTTGCCGTGTACAAGAGGCATTATCGTCTTAGTAAACGTTTACGATCTCATAAGTAGTTAGACAAACGTTATAACGTATTGTCGCCGTGTGTATATTGTTATGATCGTGTTTTATCTTGTGTACTGAGGCGGGAGCGCGGCAAATAACAGTAATTTTATCCAATGTCGTGGGAACCGACGTTGTGCAAGGAGTTAACCACTGAACTAGTTCACAGATTAATCTCAGGTTAATCTTAACAACTATCATTGAGATCTAGCGGTAAGACACGATCTCAAATGACGATGGTATTTTACATAAAACTATAATGATTATAGGTTTAATGCAAACATGGAACATATAATAGTATAGTACAGTATAGTAATATTTAATAGAATAGAAACATAGTGGCAATTCTAAGTATTAGTATTCTAGTATTGTATGATTGATGAATATGATACATATCACCTGTTGTACAGTGGTCAGTGAGTAATATTACTGAATTATCAGATTAGTTTTAACTTCCTGTCAAGGTTAGTTAATAAGTGACGTAAGAGATAGACCGTCAGTCTCTTGTTTACATTCAAAATATTCATAGCGTACTTACTTATAGACTAAGCATTGATGACTCAGACATGGCAATATTCGAATACTTTAATCCTTAGTGGCGCTGTATGAAATATAAATAGTAAAACTATTATCAAGACGACGATGAAATATTATCACGTCAAATCTCGAATTCCCTTTGAAATAACACAGAAATGTAAAGGGAATTTTATATGAGAATCTATATAGTGAAGTTCAGATACTATATGTACGTATTTCCAAAGATAAAACACAGCACCTCTATTTTAAAAGCTGATAAAATTGAACTGAGTGTTTTAAAATTCGATACCGCGGCTGGATTGCTGCCGGCTATGTAGTCAGATCAAAAGAATGACACAACTGGTGTCCAAGAGTTTAATCTGAAACTCAATCAACGAGCTCACAAAACCGACACGGTCCAATCCACGCGGTGGTGAAATCGAGACCACGGCCCATGGTTACAGTAAGTGAAACTGTACACTATGCAACTTCCGTCCACATAATGTAGTAAGGTATCCGATGACTGTCGGATAGGAGGCTCGCCTGCCTGCGGTTGTGTATCCGCCCGATCCACTCTTATGTCATATTCAAATTAACGACGAAGTATTCTTTGATTTATGTGTCTATCGTGTTCAATTAGGTTACTGAACGTTTTGCGTTATGAGATTCAGCGTGCGTGCGGTTATGTTAACACTGAAATCGAATGGTAAAGTTCAAACAACTATGAACTATACAAGTAAACACGTTAATGTTATTGTTTAGTTGCAGCCGAATGTTAAATAGAAATTATTTTGTGGACATATTCCATGACTTAGGATAGTTATTATAATAATACTTGTTTACAGTTGGAAATAATAACCAGAACACATCAATAGGCAACGTTAGATAACATAAAATATAAACAAACAGCCAAAATAAGAAACGAGAGTATTTTTATAGTGAACGAAAGTAAATGCGACGAAAAGAGATTAATATCGTCGTTCGTCGTAGACATACGAAACCGTCATAAAAAAATACATAAGTAAGAGCCGGGGGCCGGACGGACAGAAAGTCGCACGACGCCGTGCTCCTCCGGGGAGCAATAAAAATGATATAGGGCCTGCAGCTTTGTCGCAACAGGAAAATCAATAGGATAGAAATGTCAAAACAAGGTCGAGGAACTCCCCATGCAATAGCAACCTATCAAAATTATAAACAACTACGATACCACCGCCGCCGCCGTGCCCGCGAGCACATTTTACCCCAACCCGCTCCCTCTGGGATCGAATTTCAGAAAATATTTTATAGCAGGCACTTATGTCATTTGTAGAACGTGCGACAACGCGGCGTCCGGGCTATATTTTAATTTGATAAAAATTACTCACCACTTTTTATCCTGTTATATTTTGTATCATGGAAAAATGAAATTGTTATTACCTGAAACAGGAAAAAAACACATTGTTAATTATAATTTGCATCAGTCTCATTTTTGACATGCAAATACAGATATAAATCACTATAATCATAATGTCTTCCCACGTTAGTCAACAACAAGGTCTGGTCATAAATATGAGCAGTCATTAGAGTCCCAAACGTAACATTGTTGAAGGTGATAGTGTAATTGCGCCAACTGGCTCCCAGTAAACATAACAATTTGTTACAAAAGAAAATTGAACGCTTTGATCATCTTTATTTATTTGGCAAACGGCAATGTCAGCAACCTTGCGAACTATTTGTTTTGGATGCGCATCGGTGGTAGATGCGCGATTGATACAACGTAAAACACAACATTTGATAAGAACCAATTGGTACTCCTGCGCACATTCACACTAAAGCCCGTAAATTACGCGCACCTTACGTCAACCTTGACAGATTTATTCTTACATGTGGGCCGGAGTGGGACGGTTAATTTTATTGTGAACCAATTGATTATATAAACGAATTAAGATGCCTTTGATAATGAGACGTGGAAAATAATAATATCTTACAATTCTCATTGTCTCAACGACGACGTAATTATCAAGCGACACGGGCTGCAGTAGAATCAGAAGGCAAACTATAATACGTATGGTATTGATAAAATCATCAATGAAGCATCAATGATTTGCAGCTCAACTAATTGGTATTTACGTATCATTATCAAATTACACAATTTGAACAGAAAGAACAACGTAGATTTTCTGAAATGTTGGTTCAACTAAATGTAGAAGTAACTTGGTTTTGTTAATAATCACTTAGTGTAAATACGTTGGCACTTCTGCCAGAAAATTAGCTTTGTTATCCGATGTGGCAACGTTGCCAGCTACCTATCTAGACGGCTTGCCAATGTGAAGTGACACGACATTTTGAACCTTTTCCGTTTAATAATATTCCGCTGGATATTTGGTATAATAGAACATGGAAAAACGTATATGAGTTCAAATTACACCACATAAAGACAGTTTACAAAGGTAAGCAGAGTTGAAACGAATACACGTTTTTTCAGACTTGTCATTTTATAAGGGTTAATAATGTCATTGTTTTCTCTGTAATATTTAATTAGAGCGATGATATATTGATTTGGCACTGTAAGTGTTGTATAATTAATTTAATTGATTCACAAGTAGATACATTCAATGACGAAGGGCATCAGTGATTGATTTTATCGCACAAAGGTGCTAGATTATCACACCAAATGCACAGATCGTATTGGCAATCGCAACCGCACTGAATCACTAATGCTCTTAGTGAAGACATCCAATTTATAATTTAATGAAACTGCTAAGAGCATACCTGTCTGGCGGTAAGGTTAAAACTATAACAATGAGGAACATATGTATTTGTTCGTACTCATTTTCGTGATTGGAATGAATTTGCAATGTTTTGTATATGTTACTATAAAATTGCCTATCGAAACACATTTAATATTTTATAAAGTCTTAGAAATAAAACCATAAAAAATGTTTATTATTTTAGTCATTATATTTAATAACTAATTTAGAATTCCACTATGTTTTGAATGTATTGATATTTGACTTGTATGATTAGGACTATAGGCTGCTCATTTTCTTTTCTGTTAGGCTGCTTTAATGATCTGTTATCATCCTATTGGGCTGTCTTACATGAAAACAATAAATTTGAAAAGATAAAAACGTATTAATTATTATCTAACGATAGAAATAATGGTGTTCGTAAGAAAAAACAGAAAAATTAAATTGATTTACTTCCAACAAACGATCTCATAAAATTTATTTTAATATTATAGTAGAATGTAGATTAAAATACCTTGAACATGGTTGCTATCCGCCCTAAATATTTACACGATGAATTCTATGTATAAATACGATTTTTATAGTTTTAATGAGTTCAGGGCTGCAAAGTTCGTACTGAAACTAAAACGCTGCACCGATCGAATTCAGCAAGGATTCATAGATACATTTTATGCAGTGCACTCAAAGTGATTAGATTCATTTTATTCGACTGTACACAACTAAAACAAAGTAACGAGATACGTTAACGCGTGAAAGTCACTAACTTTATACATTTATTTTTATGTAGATTTGAATGTAAATTTTGGCGTAATGACGCGAAAATCTGTGAGCTTTCTCCTTATTAATATTTATAAGGACTGCATTTACTATTTTTATGCATCGGTGTTATGGTTTTGGGGGTGTTAGGGTGTTTACGAATTGAGAGACTGTGGTGTAATCAAAGTAATTATTTTTAAAGCCTCTTCGTGCAATCTTTTATTTTGTGCTGTATGTAGCTCAGAGAAAATTGTATGATTAAAAGATAGATGAACTTTTAAAAGTGCGTTTCCTTTATGCTAATATCGTTCAAGCAAGTAATAGTAATAGTTCGATTTGCAAGTTGCAGGTTCGTCGCCAAATATTTTTAACTTGCGCGCAAGAATGACTTCCAACCCGCATACACAAGCATCTTGCACAGTGAAAATCTGGCTTACCGCACTGCAATCGCGCAACAATCGCTTAAATTGTTAGCACCCTTAAGCGTGAGGAGTGAAAAGAAAAAACAGGGAAACAAGAGTGACTGTAAAATTTCAACGGTAGCTGTTTACGTCCGACCTTTTTTACGATGTTGTTAACTGTTGATTCTTTTTAAACATCTGCGTCGTGAACTGTAAACTACATTGTTCGCGGTTTGAAAGCTAAAATGGCGCTTGAAACGTGCTTATTGCTTAATCGTAGGATATTAACGTTTTGTATAAAGACTTTCTAGTTACAAAACGGGTATGATTTATTTCATATTGAACAGTTTTTTTATGTTTCTTTAATCAAATTCCTTCGCTGATTTAAAATTGATTCACACGGACTATGTTATGTATTTTATGTTAACTTTGGTACATATGAAGCATAATGCAATTAATTAAATCAATTTAAAACTCTTTACAAATATCTATTGCTTATTTCAATGGAAAATATCCAGCAAATATATTTCATTGTATACTCCTAAATTCTTTATTCTTACAATACCTACCCCATCTATCAATCCAAAATTTAAATACACAGAGTAGCCGCGAGAAACATTAACCATTCGGTCAGGAGCGTCATTTTAAATCTTCCTAATAGTTCGGAAGACACTTAAAACCAGTGCCCCACTGTGTGCTAAGCGTAGATTGACATATTGTTTAAGTTTAAGCGGAAGTATACGACTTTATCTTAAGGGGTGAGGCCGGTGAGGCGTGGGTGAATCACATGAGATATTTTTATGTGTCGAGAGGCATCCTTAGCCGGCGTTTTATTTAAGTAGTTTTGTTTATATTGTACTGCGATCCGGCTAACGACTGAACACGGTACGTTTATAGTTACAGCTAGACTTCATGTGAAACTGCTGTGTTTTCACGTGAACTGTTTAAGGCATGTGTCGTGTTATGTTTTAATGTCTTATATGCTAAATTACACATAAATCATACAATTGTCCAAAAAATAATTCTAGTTAATATACTATTTCATGCATTAACTGTAGTAATTTTTTTATCTAACTGATATTTTAACTGTTGTTTGTGTCACTTTGTGTTCAAAATATTAGCTTTCAGATACCGTTTCTCTTATTATAACAATATCACACGTCGTGATTGATTACATCAGTTACAAATTAAAATCCATTCTCCCTTCTTTTGTAGGAATAATCAAAACCAGATGAAATCCCCAATATCACCGAATAAACGGCAGTAAATTTTTCATTTGTCGCCCGCAAAGCCGAATTCATTTTCTGTACGTACAACTTCGTACTGACATGCTTCCAATGCAATGATATTTCAATTCACACGAGATTATTTTGTAATTCGTGTACACGTACGAGAGAACTCGGCTGGAATTTATTAAACGAGTGAATAAGTAAAAATTGGACCGTTCCAAATGATTTCGCATAATGCGAAACAACCCATTACCGATAAATGTACCTGTGCACCTCTAATGTCGCCCGATTTTTTGTATCAACTAATTTTCTTTTCTCAGTGCATCCACAGTACAAGCACGGAAGCCTTAATCGCCTCTAGCATCGATACAATTTAAATCGGAATAAAACGAGCAAAGCGAATCGATCTCTATCCTATCGAGAGCAAATCGCACGACTAAAGACGCTCTCTCGGACGGAATGCTCCGAGCGATTGGAAATACTTGTGTCTGAAGCTCAAAAAGAAAAAAGTTAATTGGTACTGTTTTTGTCATTGTACAGTCCCGTTACTCCTTCAACTAATCTCTCTATTCTCAATCGAGACGTCTTTACCTACTTTTACACGGTTTTAGCTGCGAAATTGAGAAAGTCTTGGAAATTGGAGCACTTGCTTTTTTCATGGTTATTTCCTGGCTAAATTGATTGTTGACTTCTATGGAATCAATTATGCATTATTTTTTGGAATCAGTCAGGTTTCATTGATTTGGGCCATCAAATAATTAGAACATTTTCACTTTAAAAAAATTCGAGTGTCATTAGAATCATCATCCACTTTAACAAATCTTTGAAACGATAGCAAGATTCCTCAAACGGCTTGAACTATTTAGAATAGATAATTATTCTGGAACCTAACGGTTAATATACATAGAATATTTGACATTGAATATTTCGTAGAGTTATTGAATAATAAATCATAATCATAAATGTCTGTACGAATATCAAAGGGGGTTCTTCAAAGTGTTCACTTAGCAGTGTTATTAAAGTGCCGACTAAATGTGAAATTTATTAATCCAGCCATATTTTGGGAAGAACAATTTTACACACATCTTCGTAATCCCCTATTTCACACCAGCTGGCGAAATTCCAGACACATATTAGAATGGAAATTGTGTGGAATCGTACGTTATAAAAATCCAATTAATTCATTTCATGGAAAATCTTAACATAAAATATCTTATTTGCTAATACTCAATTTTCCAACAAAAATTTAATAGATTTATTGAACAATCTTAATTACATCCGGAAAGATGGTTCATTAAACTATAGCGATAGTTTGTATCATTAGAATCATAAGTCACATATGTACAAATACGTCTCGTACTAACAGCGCCCGCGCACTCTATGGAGCGTAAATAAAGCGATATGCACCGTAATGTTACGTACAAGCGTATTAAATGCGCACGCATCATCCAGTACCGTTTTTTTATCTAGCAATGTTTTATAATAACTACATACCACCAACAACCGTAATCTAGCATAATGAAAAGATAAACAATATAATATTGCTAACACTATAAAGGTCAAGGTATCTCACGATCTTTATGAGGGACATGCTAGTTAGAAAACCCATAGCTAATGCTAATGGTATTGCTTTCTCCAAGCAATATGAAGTTATTATCAAACATGCCATCCCTATACAAAGTAGCATCGCGGCAGATGACCTTTAAAGCCAACGCCTCGAGTCCAGCTACTCTATATTAATTCCCCGAAGTTATAAAGCGTCTGTGATATTAATTGCTGTGTCCAACTTCAATACATTTTTCATTGTTTACATCCGCCGCGGTTTGGGCAGAATGCCGTGCCATGATTACATTTTCACGTCACTGTCAACTTTGAACAAAGACAGGGAGAGAAAGCCATCATTCATTATCAGAAGAAAGAACAATAAAACGACGAGTCATGGTCGTTAACCGAATTCACCTTACAATAAGGGGACGCGGAGAGCACCAAACCAACCACCCTAAATACTTGGTTAAGGTTTGACGGAATGTTGGCAAATCTGAAAAGTCACGGCGGCCTCTCACGACGCAAGTAATTAGGTATTTATATAAATTAGCTACTAAGTATACGTTACGGCTTAAGAACCTTGGAGACGTCGAAATGCTAAATTAGTTTACTTTCATTTTTTCTCAAAATTGAATTTGTATTGTGGTTAGTTAGAGTAGTTAGGAAAAAACTTATCCAATAACATTTACCGATTATTATCTTTCATGTCAGCAAAGACGGTTATGTATAAGAGAAATGGTATCAAAATTCTAATCCCCAAAAATCTAAATCCCCTTTCGGTACTTATTGCGAGTAAGATGAGCCCGAGCGCAGCATAACTCTGATTTAGAATACGACTCTTATAATAAAAGCCAAGTCTTGAAGACGGTGGATGAATAGCGTCGTACAGGTAAGCAACCCATTGAAAGTTTGAAATCGAATTTCATTCGAGCATATCAAGTGAAAGCTTGAAAATCACTGAAGTTGTAATGCATGATGTATTACCGATATTAATTAGTGTCGAGACGTTTACAAGTATCGTATTTCCATCAACAAAATGTATTCGCGGGTTATAAATTAATCAATGACTATTTACGTAAATAATTTCCTTTACAAGATTGAGTTAGTTTTATCAAGATTTATTTCATAGCGGCGTAGATGAAAAGACCTAAATGATATTCAAATCTGAATAAGCTAAACAGTGCGTCGCAAGTCTTGACTTGGCTAAACTGCCGTACCTGCACGTACATCCAACCACATAAGGGTATAATTATTGAAAATTTCCATACGCTAGTGTGTGGTTTAGTACGTTGGAATAAGGGTGAGAATAGCTTGTGTAGGTGTTAAGAATTTAGGTCGTTTTCTATGCGTTACATGCGTCAGCCGAGACCATTAGAGTAAAATGACTGTAAGAGGTGTAGAGTGTACAGGGTAACGTTGCTGACACGGTCCAAGACTCCACATCAGGCCATTTTGATATGTAAGATTTTCGTGACTTGATCGCAGATCCTCTATTCGTGTAACTGCTTTATATTTAAACTAACTACCGTTTCATGTCTGTCCCTTATCTCCCTAATATTACTCAGTTAATAAAGTTTAAGCCCAGACATTATGTTCTAAATTTACATATTTTAGGATAAGGTACAGGATTTTCGTATGAAATTGCGACATAGGTAAATATTTTGAGAGGTGAGCAACCTTCCTGTCGTATAATAATCAACAGGTTAGAAATTTACAGTAAACACTAAGGCCAAAATAAACGCAGTAGCTTCAAATAATCCACAAAACAGGCAATTTCAACGACACGCATTCCATAATATTTACCATAGTTTGTCCTAACAGACACAATTACATGACATTGCTAACATTCTATCTCGATGTTACGGCCAAGAGTACCAAGGTGGAGTAATGGTCACCTCTAATCGTCATGCTTCGGGGCACACGAGTACGCCCGAGCCGGTACAAAATGAAACAGCGAAACAAGTTTCAACATCGTGCCATCTCAAAAAAAAGAAGACCACATCCATCATTAGAGCACTTTCTAAACTGTTTATTGTTATTTGAATGTTTTATATCATAGACGTTGCAACAGTTCAACATCCATTTGAAGTATGAGCTTCTGAATACTGAGCCAATCAGTCGGTGCATTTAGCCTTTTGCAAATACTGGCTATGCCTTTTTATCTATTCGTTGTCTTTTAACAATAACATTTATTCTGGTGTAGGTACTCCTATACATAAATTACTTTTAAAAAGCTTCTCTTTATTCGAAGCAAATAAAACTACAGCAAAAGTTTATTCTTCACTTTTATTCAATTTAACCACGGAAAGCTAAAAACAGTTACGGTAAATCAAATACTGGTTCATAGTGTTTCTTTTTCAGTCGTAATGCATCAAATAGAGCTGAGAAAAAGAAAAAAGATGCGCGTAATCACTTCAACGACACAGCAAGAACGAACAATGGTCGAGAAAGTTATGCTGACCATTACCATTGTATGGCTTCTGATTTTATACTAATGTAACAATAGTTCTACGCCTATACTCTCAATCTAGCAAACGTATAGAATTAGAGAGGGGCAAAGTTTAAAAAAAGTACCTAAATACAATTAATATTTTGTAGAGTTCTTCATTTAAATGAAAAAACGTAACGTTCATCACGTTTAAATAAATTAAGGATGCAGTGTTTACGACCTTGTGTCAAACTATTGACACTACGTCACAAAATGAAAAATTACGGATATCATCATCATCATCGACTAGCGATGACAAATTATATTCAAAACCAGTATGTAAAAGGTAGCAGTAAACTGTTTTATTTTTTTAAATGTCAAAGCTACCTTTCGAAAGTTAGACAAATCTGATTGTGAAGCGAGTTTCCATAGTAAAGTAGGCGGGTCGTTGTACGCAGAGTTCTAGTTCAGGCGATAGTGGATAAGGAACAGTCAACATGGCCCGGCCAAACAAAGGACGCACTTGTTTTGCTTTATTTCGCAATGTGGTGCTTTTATGGCTGCTTTTCCGGTTGACATTTTTAAGGTGTTTCTTGACCAATGTAATTTAGTAACGGTCAATGAGTGTCTTAAATAAGGAGATGATTAATATTCAGACGAAACGAAAATATAAATATGGCATGGTAAAGAAATTTGGATATCATCAAACTAAGATATTAACTTTTGCGTATTTACGATAATATTTTAATTTAATTTTGATGTTTGTATGTTTACCCCTTCATGTGTTACAATAAGAGTTTCTTAAAATTCAATGGCCATCTCGAAGTAATTAACGCTTGAAAAGAATACAACCTTTAAAGGCATTCCCACTATTAAAAGGGACAAAAGTCATACAAAGACGTAGGGTCATACGAATGGAAAACCATTCGCACTCTTCAAAGAAGAAAGTTCAGAACACAAAAAAACATGCCTAATTATCTATTTGACGATGGCGAATAGTTAGTTATTCAAAAAGCCTGCCCCCTCCCCGTCCCCTCCCTCTCCCTGTTACTCAACACAACACGGCTCATTAGAACCGGGCCGTGGGAAGCACCGGCCGGATAGTGCTGTAAGCACCGAGACAAAACTTATCGATAAATAAATCGAGCCATTCCCGCCGACTTATCGTAAGCGACACTTTTATGGAAATTTGGATTTTGTTCATAAGTAACATTTTAAACTGTAACGGACCAAGCCTTTTTGACATTTCTCTCAAAAATTCTTTGTTAAGTTTCAATTTATTTGCACATTTATGTATATTTAAAAAATATATATATATTTGTTAGGTTGTTTTTAAATATTTTATTGTTATATAACAATAAAATATTTAAAAACAACCTTCTTCTGTAAAATTTTATTTTTGTCGGTTACACTAAAACGGCGGTAATGGCTCGAAATGTTGGACTGATAGTATTAGAGATTATTCCAATGATGGTTGGAGTGGAAGGTTATCTCAATAATATAATATCAAGAATGCTAATTGCGAATGTCTTTTTAATTAGGTAAAGTAATATTAGAGTCCTTTGTTACACGGTCCATTGAGCTTTTAATAAAGAAGACTTTTTTATTCCTCACCCATGGAACGTCGGAGGAATTTACGTCAAAACTTAAATTTAATTTTAAAATTTTACACATTTACTTTTTTTATTACAGAAACAAAAGATACTTTTATAATTCATGTTTCAAAAATGATAGACGCCTTTAATTACTTTTTATATTGGAATAATATTTCACTAAGCGTACAAATAAAATTTTAATTAAATTACCCTCAAGAGAAAATTTGATCGTCTACGCTATACCTATTCTATTTCGAATTAGAAATTCATTCGGATATTAAAGTAACTATGTAAAATATATAAGGACTCACGAGTTTAAGCGATCGTTTGAGATATAAATGTTATGATCATGACACTAATAAACACAGTATAGAGGGCATAAAATTGGATGCAGCAATAGCACAATTTTATAAAGTGGTGCGCACTTTACCGGTAATAGTAGGTACCTAGAGGAATTTAACGTAACATCAAAGACATGGAAACAACAATCAGTATGCCACGGGTCGATGATTTTCCAAATGCAAGGTACGATAAACAAATATTGAATAGGGAATCAAAAGTTGCAGAAATAATTCATCGACATTGTTTACAGCAAACAGTCGATAGACATCAACCACTAGTTAGTTTGCAGCGCAGCGTTTACAAACAACGGTGGCTGCGAACGACTAGCTACATACGAACACTATATGAATACGACTTTCAGTTTCAACATACGTGAGAAAAGCGAACTTATGTTCAGCATACACAAGGGCTTTGGTCACACATACTTGGAAGTTGGTCTCCAACGGCCAGGGCCAACCTACAATTTGTCAAAGCAACTCATAATGTTATTTATTTAGCCTATTTGACTGTCCTGTTCCTCGTAATGTTGAGTCAGTTATGTTAGCGCGTCGCACTGGTGTTTTGGATATGAGATTGCATTCAGTAATGTATAGGATACATAATGCATATAGGGCTGATGAGGTTTAATGATCGGACTTAGTCAGTAATCTATGTAGGATGTTACATGATATAATGACTAGGTTGTACTGTTGTACACCAGTACTTCGATGGAACTGTTATCAAGCCCCATGTCATAGGGACAAAGCCTATTGCGATCTATCGGATTGAATTTCCATGCGAAAAGTCAATAAAATTGCAGGACAAGATCAATGAAGCAGCCTCGAGGGCATTAGCAACAATATAACTCAATGAACCTGATAGGAACTGTGAGACCAAGGATCTTGGTTTTAGTATATCACATAAATGTAAATAACAATCACATAATAATAGTAGGCATATAAAATTCAGAACAAACCGCATACTCATGCGGTATTTGCAAAGAATGTACAAAAATGTTCAGGCTTCGCCACTAATTCTCTGAAATGCTGCAGATAGAGAATGTTTAGACTTGTCGCACTTATGCGCTCGCTAAAATAAGCTCTCAAATAGCTTAATCCCACCAAGCCCGGCTTGTGAGATTCTCGAACTCGACAGGGACTTGGAGATAGGTAGACATTACGCGGAGAGTAATTTTATCTTTCTTTAACATTTTTGCAACCAAACTCTACTCATAAAATTTCTTAAACACCCTAATTAGAGGTAAAACAGAAAAGTACTTAATAACACAAGAGAAGAAAAAAAAAACAAATTTGGTAGCTATTAAAAAGGTGCCAGAGTTATCTAAAAATCTGTCTTTCTTAAAACAAGTTGGCGGGACAGGCTCTAGTTATATTAGCTTGAGAAGTGACATTACAAGGAAAATTTCATCTTGTTTAACTTAAATCGTAACTTTTTATAGCTGCGGTCGCGAGAATTCACTCTGTTCCTGTTCTGGGTAAGATGCAGATATAACGAGATAGTATTATATTTTCTTCGTAAAATAATATTTTCTCAAGTATTTGAATATCTAATTCTTAAAGGAAAGTATCTAATATTTTTTTGTCTCTTAAAGTTCTTTCCATTAAGCGCTATAAGCCCCTAGCGCTCCTTTCGACGTAGCTCGAAATTGAAATTTAGGTAAACGAAGTATTGTTTTTATTTAACATTAAACAGTGAATTCAAATAACTTGGATTACTTTACATTAAAATTCAAATAAGTAAATAAACACAATAAATAAGATAAAAATACAAGATCATAATATAAATAAGCATATATCTTTGGCGATATAACACAATTATCGCAATCATAGTATAAACACATCCAAGTGCCAAACATTTGCCATAGTGGCGGATAGTTGATGAGATATTTTCTCTTAGCAGAAGCAGAAACTATAGGTAGGTTTTATGGAAACGAAAATTCCAATTAAGAAGATCTTCAAAAACCAATGATTCAAATTTGGCTAGGTCATTGTACTCTACCATAAATTAATTAGGTATTGTACATTGCAAAATTAAATTATTTTCATCGACTTTCAATATGGCGTCATACATAACGTAAAATAATTGATCCTGTGTTATCACATCATACCGCCTTGATGATTGTCGAGTTGTAATTTCTGAGTGTAAATTCTTGTTTTAAACTAGGATCCAAAGGTCTCAAAGATAGACAAGTAAAATCTGTTTTATGTGTGTGTGCCTATTTTTAGTAAAGTGAACAAAGTTCTAGCCAAACTACATACATTGTAACATTTACTGTGAATGTGGACAGTTCTGCAGAAGAGCTTAGAGAAGAAACTAGGCTGACATTGCTTAGACGGGCCATCGCATCGCATCGATAAAACTATCAGCAGATTTCGAAAGAAATAAGCTTCACAAGATCCTAGTTATTCAGCAAAAGTAGGTTAACATTCTAAATTAAAATTACGAATACAAGTGTGTTAATACCCGCGGATATTCTAAGACGAAGTGAAGGGATAAATTGTTTATACGAATAAATTACCGTGTCAGTTGTTAGACACAAAATAATCCCTTGGTATTTGCCAATCACTCCGTAATGTGTACGTGTTTTCATGAAAAATAAAATATATGCACCGCGAATCAAAAAATGCCATAAATTATCCTAAATTTCACTCGAAATTGTTTTAAAAGGTGCAATAAATATCATTAAAATGTTTTTTCTCGCACCTGAATATAGTTGGATGTTGTCCAGATTTTGAACGTTGAATTTCGGCTGCGAGCTACGTTTCGCTGACCAACCGGGTAAGATATTCTATTTCATAAAATGTTAATAAAATGGGTAATGAATGTTGAATTACACTACATTTTATGAAGTTTAACACTTATATTTTACATTATAATATCGTTTGTGGATAGTTATCATTTCATGTTTTAATGTCAAATTTGCAGCTCAGTCCATAACGTCGTAATGTGTACGGATTTGAGAGAACTAACTTTATAACTGTGCAGATATAATACATGTTATATATGTATAATACATGCCTGATAGTTATTACAATAATCACTTATTTCAGTAATAATAATATAACAACAAAATTAAATATAGCAAAAATAGATAATAGTGTAGAGAAAATGTGTTTGAAAAAGTTATATTTTGTTTAAATCTACAAAAAAAAACTGTTATTAATTGGGAAAAAAGTATGTTTTAAATTACTGTGCAAGGTCGGTAAGGGTGTTAAGGTCGCGCAAAAAGAAACATATTTTCTTGAATATGAAGAGTAGGTGCGAGTGTAAAAAAAAAATTAGAAATTATATAGAACATTATGTGTTTTTAATATAATGATTAATGTAGTCATAAGAAATGAAAGGAAAAATGAAAAATAAAAGTTAATCGTATTTAAAAAATATTCAATTTTTAGCTTTTAGTAATAAATAACGAATGTTTCCAGATCTGTAGAAGTATCATCGTTTAAAAAAATAGAGATGATCTCAGTCGCAACCCGTCACTTTATTTCCAATACATTCAATGAGCCCAGCATGATTTTACAGCAAGTGGTGATTTTAAGGCCAGCTCTTATCATCCAAGGAGTAATTTATACAAAATATAGCAAACTTTGTACCTGTCTAACATGCTATTCCAAACCGGGTTTATTTTCACGTAACGTTACAAGTACTATGCGGAACTCAGGCGCACCGGTTTCGTTCTACTCTCAATCGTATATCATTCGACGTAATTGCATTAACGCGTTGTATAATCCCACGGTCCACCGTGTCACCCGCTATTTAGCGCTGTAATTCTGACACTCGGGTTTAGAACAATAGTACGTTAATTTTATTTATATCCTTTTTCATCAAAATAAAAACTATTATTATTTTGGGTTCGTAAAATTTGGAACATCCGTATGCATGTGAAAGTTTTTTTTTTGCGTCTGAATGCAAATTAATTAAAGTAAGTAAGTAAATATTTTAATAAAAACACATTACTTTATAATTATTATATAATAAAAAAAAACCTTTTGATACCCTACTTAAGACTATTTATAGGAGCCAATAATACCTAGTAGTCCACTCCTTATTATGGCGTCAGCTGTGAAGTAACAAAACGCGAACTTCACTATGAAGTAACGGACGGTTATAGTCGAAATAAAAATGTCGGATCGAATCTGTCAATTCGGAAATCGTAAGCTAAAAAACTTCCGATAAAAACATGTGGCCGGGGCCGCTGTCCGGGCACGCAGCAGATGTCCGACATCAAGACGTTATAGAGGGTAATCCCGCTCACATGTTGTACGAAAAACGATCGGGTGTGCACGCCGCGTATCGATTCAACACTAGAACCCGATCCTTCGAGATACTTGGCCGATGTCGCCCGCGCCTCTACAGTATTAGAAATAGATCAGATGGAAGCAATAAAGGCCGAAGACCAGAGATTCAGCCATGTACAATATATTGAGATATGAAATAGAATTATTCAATACTGAGCAAATGTATGTCATGCGATTTTAGTTTTATTGCGATTATGATATTCACTCCCGTTTCACACTTTATGAATATCCGGCACTTTGTTTAACTATGTGCATAATGTCGAGGGTAATTTTCGCACTACTAAAATGTAATAATACATGCACTAAGTCTAGAGTTATAATTAGAAAAATTCTACGCGCGTAAAGGACGCTAGTTACCTGGATTGAGTGTTAAACCTGAATACGTGCACCGTTGCGTTCAGTTTACACAAATTTCTAAGAAACTCGACCGACTGACGCAATTCCGGTCATGGATCTCGAGTTGCCCGAACCGAATTCAACTGCTATTCGAGCTAATTTCCGAACGTCACTTTGTTCTTTATTCAATTTCCGATATTGGCTACTCCGCGTTCCAATTTCAAATAAATTTGTGTTTCTTTTTAAATTAATCGCGATAAAAAAGAAAGGGAAACAATTGGAAAAAATAACAATCTAGTTTTAATTAGTGATATTTATACCAGAAAAATAAATTAACTACCAAACAAAAAAGGCAAGATATACCTACATCTGGCCAGGTAAATTAATTTCCTCACCGGGATTAACAGGAATTACTTTCGTAATTAGGGAAAATAAATTACCATCAGGAATTCCAAGAAACGAGCGATTGGCACACAGCGACCTATAGGGAATTGAAAAAAGGGGATGCGAATACAACAGGTCGTCGATTAAACGTATACAAACACCTTTACACTAAAGTTTCTCAAATCATATGCAAGCGGTATGAAAATACCGAAAACTAAAACTAAAAGTAAGTAACTCATAATTCCATTTCATGTACCTATTGTTTTAGTGGGCAAGTTAAGCGGATTTTGTGGGAAGCCTCTGTTTTTGTTCTGTCAGACTTTATAGCAGGTGTAAAATATAACAAAACGAAATGTAGATGTATAAAATGAAAAAGACAATGATTGATACCCAGGGCTGTAAGAGAAAACCATTTTCCTCGGAAACGCCCCCCTCCCTAGCCCCCTTCAGCCATCATAACAGCCGTCTCGGCCGAATATTAAATTTACTTCATCAGTAAAAAGCGAGTAGGTACATTTTGCAATATTGTAAATTCTGTTCGGATAAAATTTTACTTAAAAAATGTTTCACCGTTGACGATAAATGTAATCATAATAACTAACAACATATATATAAATAACTAACAATAAATACTTAACAGGTGCTCGTGCGAAATGTTCAATACATGGCGCCAATGATTTTGTATATAGAGGTATTATTAAATATGATTAATTTGATATCGTATGTAGGGAGGTATTTTCGTTTTATCCAAAGATATTGGTAGAAAGGTTTTATCCATATTTTCTACTTACATTTTCCGGGAAAAATATGTATTTCCCATCTAGTTGAATTTCTGACTAAAATACGTTAGAGATGACTTACCTGTAAAAGAGAAATAATACATTAAAATTAACTCGCACAACAAAATATTATAGAAAGATGATCGTTACTTTGAAATAAATTTGTTTGTTGTTCTTAACTAACGATTACACTAGTCGATAAAGTTACTAAATAATCACTTAAGATAGCTAGTTGAGTTTACCATATATAGTTTTTAAACAAATTCTGTTTCAAATATATTATATATCTAGCTAAACGAGGATGGAAACTGCATGAATGTTAAATTCTATGTATTTTATAATAAATATCACAGTCCATCATCGCAACACCTCTTTCATATAATAGGCGGCACTAATCATAGAACAGTTACGATACTAATGTATGACAGGTGCTCTCGTAACTCCATTAATAAACACAGTACCTGCTCCAGACAGGCCGACAAAGTCTTACAATTCTTACGCGAAACTCTACTAACTTCATAAATTACCATAAATCGCGTTACTATGTGTACCTAATGTTAAATAAAAATACAATTTCACAACAAATAAAAAAAAACATTTCCTCTTCCCTTCGCAAATAACATAATTAATCCGATCAAGATATTAGATAACGTCTTATGACAGCAAAGTGTTCTCGAAATAAATTCGATGTCGTAAAACATCTTTAAGTATCGTAATACAATAACTCTTCGAGTTCGGCTGTTGCTATGCAATTAGGCAGGAAAAACAAGAAGGAAAGAAATAAAAAGTGCATGTCCTCGACAGATGTTGGCGCATTGGCGCTGAGCGATCGAGACAGGTGCATCCCAGGGCTGGTACACGCAACCAATAACTTTATTACATTATAATTCACACACCAACGACGCGTTTAAAGGCGGTGTGATGAGTATTATACGTTTTTAGTTGACATTATTCATTATCGTTATTTATGTCGCCAAATAACTTTATAATGGTGTGTTAAATAGTTTAAAATGTAGAACAAATAAATTAATTACAGTTACTTATGTAGACAGTGTTAAAATATTTATCGATATAAAATTAGCATTTATTTTGGCGCCTACATATTTTAGTTAGTTAGTTAATGTAGGTTTAAAGCAATTAATCTATCACGGGGTACAGGCATCTACTACTCAAAGGTCTATAGGTCCAACAATTTGGCAAACCGAACAATTAGCACTAATCGCTATAGTTCCCGAGCAATTTGTGCAAATGACGCGTTACTGGCTCGACACAACTGCTCTTCGACTAATGAGCTATCCACGCAATGATTACGCTATCGATTGTTACTCCTTGAATTGAGAGTCTGACTGTTTGATTTTAGCTTTACGATTTTAGAGTGCCTATTCATTAAGAAACTAAAAATAGCTTATAGATATTCATATAGACACATACACGTAATATAGCTAACTACATATTTTTCTAGCCGCAGAAAACTAAATTATGCGAAATAAAAATTCAGTTAAGTTTGGTAGCCCTGCGTAAATAATCGAATATCGACAGCGCGGCGGCGGCGGCTTCTTGGCCGCGTGCTAATCGACCTACTAATCGCCGGCCGCCGAGCAGTTAGCCCACCATCCACTGAGATAAATGAATACCAACTTACGCATTTTATTATATACAGCAAATTGCCTTCGAGTTTGCGCATTATTTAAAAATAGATCTATTTGATTACAAAAGAAAGGATGCGGTAATTGAACAAGTACGGAACACACATGTTATTCGCCTTAACGTCTTATTATTGAGATATTAAGTATCGATTATATATCGTCGTATAAACTACAATTATATTATATTGTAACTTATATCACCCGGCACTGAAGACTTAAGTTCTATGATAATTTGTCAACCGATAATGAAGTTCCACAGCAGGCTGCAGCGTGATTGAGTATGTTACGAAATATAATTCTACCCGCGGATTAATACGAAAGCCTCTTGTAATCGTCACGAGAAAAAGAAGGAAAAAATTAAGTCGTGAGCCAAAATTATAATAAAGCAATCCCAACAAAGACATTCCACAAGTCCGGCTTACGGCACCGGCCGAGCCGCGGCGATGCGCCTTCTCCCCCTCCCGGCGTTGTTTAATTCCATTAAACCACCCCTTTTATCTTTTTCGCTTTTATCTTTTCCCCACTATTGGATTACTGAACAAAATGGCGTGCAAGAGACACACGCAATCTTTCGCTTTTGCCATTACTTCACCTCTATTTGTAATAGCCTTTTCCGTTTCTGTGGATGACTGCTTTTATGCATGCTCGCACGGTTTAAAATGCACAACTCATAATGTTCAACTATCTTTGTTGTATATTTTTTACCAAAGAGCTTTATGTAAAGGTAATGCTTTGTGACTGTGGCTTTGTATACCCACAAGTTACAGGTAGCGTAACTAAGTAACTTATAAGTAGGCTAGTTCCATACCGATGATAAAATTATCCCTCGCAAGCAGCATCTTGACAGGAAACGGAAAAATCAAACACGAAGGTTTTCTTAACGTTTCCTCATTGTCGAACGAAATATTGAATAATTAAATTTTTTAACAAAAAATAAAAACCGACTCCAAAAAACTCAAAAACAAAACTAATAACTAAAAAGCAAAAAATAAATCTTTTATTATACAATATAGTAGTTGAAGAATATTGAAATCGGTGCCAAGTAAAACATAAAAGTAATATACCTTGCTGCTATAATAGCGACATTGAAACAACGAGTTCACGTAGAAATTGTCGAGTTCGGAGCGAATTATGCGTCGGACACGACAAATGCACTTCGCCAATCGTGTCGGTTTATCATTGCATGTTTTACTTGGCACCGACTTCAATATTCTTCAACTACTATATTGTATAATAAAAGATTTATTTTTTGCTTTTTAGTTATTAGTTTTGTTTTTGAGTTTTTTGGAGTCGGTTTTTATTTTTTGTTAAAAAATTTAATTATTTTACAATTTTGAGTGATGGGTAGACCTAGTAAAGACGATTCTCTTGAAAAACTTTTTACTTAATCGACCACACGACGTCAGGGCGTTGGTAGAAATAACGAGGTTAAGAAATCTTCCTTCCAATACTTGAACGTCGGAAAACATCTCCATTTAGGATATCCTTAAACTGTTTTTTGTCTTCACTATCGAATCTGCAATATTACCCATCTCGGCTTAAAGTGCGCATCAATACGAATAAAATAAGCCCAAACACTATGTAGCTGCTATCAACCATTAAGGAGTTCCCTAAACTGTACTGCACCTGCATCACGGACCTTGCAGTGGCAGTCATTACCCATCTCGGTGTAAAGATCTTGTCAACACAAATAAAATAAGCCCAAACACGTAGTAGTTAAGATGTACCGTTGAGGAGTTCCCTCGATCCTCTGTCGTCTCCATCATCAGATCTGCCCTAAACCTCCATAGTATTGTAGTCTCATCAGATATACACATAAATATCAAGTTTTTACCCCATGCTCGCCTACAATTTTCAAGAGATGCCCTCGATTTCTCAGGGTTTCCACCATCAGGTCCTGACCTGATGACAATGGGACCAAATGACAAGCATACCCTTTCAAATAAAAAAAGAATTTTTGAAATCGGTCCAGGCGTCTTCGAGAAATCGAGTAAAAAACATAAAAAAAAAAAAAAAAAAAAAAATACAGCCGAATTGAGAACCTCCTCCTTTTTTTGAAGTCGGTTGAAAAGGACCAAATATTTACAAGATAAACGGCACATGAGGACTAATTAAATAGTTTGTTTGGTTTCGGTTCTCATTTGACGGCGACCCTCACTCACACGTGACCACACGCACACTGCTTCAATGTATATCGTGTAACACATAAACAAGGAGTTCAATTCAATCAAACTCCTCGGTGGAGTGTCTGTGCAAACTGCCAAAGTAACACTGGTGTAGTTTAAATGACGTTCACAAATTGAAATGCTTGCGCCAGCACGACGAATCGAGCAGTTCATTCGGTTGAGAACGTAAACTTAACACGAATGTTCACTTAATTGCTGCTAATATTATATGAGCTAAGAAATCTAGATAAGCTATAACCAGGCAGCACTGCCTGATTATTCAAGCATTTTAAAGAGTTTAGTGTAAAATAACAAAAAACGGAGCTAAGTTTTGATTTGATAATTGTATTAAACATTACATAGGAAAATAAAACAGCAAACAAGTTGAGGCTTGAGTTTCAGTCCTATTTTTAGCAGCAAAGAAAATATTCTTACACGTTCTCAAGGAAAAATGTTAAGTGTCGCTTCACCCGCAGGCTCATTGGGTACTAATTGGCTTTGGGAAACAGCGACACCTGAACAATATCGTTGTCTTCAAACTACGGCACTTAAACAAACACGCATCTAGGAGCAAGTTGTGTTCATCAAAGTGATAGTGTAACTTCGCTACCGACGATTAGGGTGAGTAACGCAACTAATTTCTAATATGTTTCGTTAACGGCACTTACATGAGTTCCCGTCTCCGACCTACAAATTTTCACCGTAGGCAGCATAGTTGGTAAACGAAGTTAGTTGTTTCAAGGTATCCATATACAGTGTGTATGACAATCTCGCGTCAAAGAAACGAAAGGAAATAAGTTAATGTTGTTATGAAGAGTCGGTCACCAATCCGATATCGTATTTTAGTGGGCATGTGGACCGTAGATATCCCCGTTTTGAGTGATACGTACGTCTAGCAGTTGACTGGAAAAGCTTTGTTGTGGTTCTATAATGTTATTTTTTGATTGAGTCTTGAAAGTGTATGTTAAATGACATAAAGAGAAATTCTTATTTGCGATTTTCGCAGATTTGGAAGTCAGTACGAAAATATCAGACGGTCGAATATGAAAATTTGTAGTTTTTTGTTTCAGATATGAATTTTCATTTTTCTATCCTTTATTATGCTCTTGCACACGACATAGCAATATAACTTCATATCTTTCAAGAAGAATTTTTAAATAAGAATTTGCGATTAACTGTCAATAGGTTTATTTTTCTGTTAGCAATATAGGTCTGCGAGGTTAATTCTCAGCTTAGGTCAAATAACTTTGAATAATTGCAGTTGACATACAAAGAACAACTAATGGATGCATTCTTAGGACATCATTGGCAGTAGACGTACAAAAAGAGAATGCGCGTGCGACGTGGCGTGCGTGTCTTAGTTAGGGTTGTCGCTAACCGGTAATTGTGTTATCCATTTAAAAATATTTGATTCCAAATAAAAGGAACTTCAGGAAATATAAATTGAGGTTAATATTCATCTCGGTTTGTTACACAATATTTAGTACCTAAACATTGTCTTTCCACCAATATGTAGGTACTCAGATATAATATGGAACTATTATCAATTTTAATGCTAATTTTCCGCAATTGGACACACTGGACAGTCAGCCCGGTTGCGTTGCGTTGTACGTTGCATGCCAATACAATATCAGAAAAAGAAATTTGATGTTGCTAAATTTGTGTTTCAGTGCAAAGTTCAGTTATTAAATAAAATAACTGAACGTTGTTTATGCTTGTGTGTAGGTGAGTCGATTGCCATTTATCCAATAACACGTTAGGCATACCTAATCGTGAGATCGAATCAATGACAAAACGCTGAGCGGACGCGCTTGCGACCACTAGATTAATGAGGCAGTTCAATAAATCGACAATCAGTGTCCTTGTTATATAATTAAATAAATAATAAGAGAAATGTAGTGAATAGGGAGGGATCGAAAATAAAGGAAAACCTCACTCGGCACTATGAAAAATTGTTTAGCAAAAAGATTTATAACTAAAAACCTATCACTAAAGTATGTTCACCACAGCCCTGTATCTAATACATAGCAGTTGCGTTCCATGTGCCATATCGATAGATACTGGCCACTCACTTTCGTGCGCGCGCGCACCGAATTGCATTGACTTAATTACGCGTCAACGGTGCGCGCTCCAACTATGCAGAGTTAAACTGTTGCTGTCAATTGCAAAGTGTAAAACGATACGTGGCCTATAAACGAACAACAGTTCGTTTATAATTGACGTGTTTTTACAGTTAATGACACGGTTATATCATGTATGCAAAATTATCCAATTTTACACGACAATTTTTTGAAATAATAATTTTGGCACTGCGGAAACTTTCTAACATTAATGGTGCCACAAACTTTTTAATTAGATATACTCTCTACCGCATCAAGTAAAACTTCATTTCCAAACACTTCTACATTCAACCGAAAGTAGGGCAAAGCACTAAATCTAATCATCAACGAAATTGACTTTGAGCTAACACATTTCAATATCACTAAAACTAGATAACACCTATTCAGTACTATTATTCCGTGCGATCGAATTCGCATTATTTAGACACAAACAATCGAACAACTAACGTATCGGAGGTTCAATTAATCGGTACGGTGGCACCCCTGCGACGGTGACGCCGGCGTTTTATAACCCTTTGTGATCGGAATCACTTTGATCGGAACACAATTGCGAACAGAGGAAGGTCGTAATCAGTGAGCGATTGTGACAACGTCGTCGCGACGAGGAGTCGTGTGCCACTGTGTAATATCACAAACGTATTAACTAATCATTTCTATTTGGTTCCGGCACCATATGAGTTACTTTATGGCATGAAACAACATACAACACAAATCAAATAACTTTACTATTTGCGGAATGAAACAAAGAAGAGAAGAACTTATTTCCCACATTCGGAATGTTATTGGAAATTGAAAGCAATAACAGAGAGATTGAAGAAAGTTTGTGAAACGAAAACCTTTAGAAACTATGCACTTAGTACGCGAATTTCGCTTAAGAAGCTAGTTGGAGATTTCACGTATTTCCTTAATGCAGCCGTATGCAGTACCACGAAATCCGTAAAGGATCTCACGCCAACTCAGAGTTGTAAGCAAATTGGAAATTAGATCGTGTTAAGTACCGAGTTGGCTTTCTGAAGACGAAGAGTGGGTATACATGAATATTATACTAGTTGTAACAATTCTCTGATCTTACTCATTTCTCGATTTAGTTGGATAAATTTAGTTTGCGCGTAATGACGTATATCGCAGCTGATCAACATAATTTATAACCCTCATCTTTGTCGCGTCCTTAAACAAAATTTTGATTAAACATCAAATATTAATCGAAATGATGCTGGCTCTAGAAAAGGGAAAAATATAATCGATATCACTGCTTTACCTCAACGGCAATAAGATAAGCAACAAAACTATTTGCGTTGTCGCAATAGGAAAAAATACAATAATCTAATACGGCTATCTCATTTGTAGTATAGCGACACGCTAAATGACAGAGAGAAACCAATTATGTCCGTGAAATTTAAATGTACTTGACGCTCAATACTACCTCAGTAGCCCACCATTCCGCCAATTACTTATAAAAACGTCCCGAGTTCGTTCCTATTAAAGCCACATCCAATTTCCATCTGTATGAAATGACGGGTGGGTCTAATGTTGCCGCGTCATGCATTCTATAATCCCCCCGGTTGCCACTGTGTGCGGGGCTCAATCTGCACTGATTGAAACGCGGTTGCTTGCCGAGCGTTTCGTTTCTAGACGAACGTTTGGTGAACGGTTATGACTGCACGTAATACAATCGTTTCTTCATAGTTTATCTCGTCATTTGATTGTGATCAAACATTATAAAGTACGTAATGATAAATGACTGCGATGTTAAGTTTGATATAACAAATTGGCGAACTATTCAATGAGATGTACGAATTTGTATGATTTCACAAGAAAACGGTGTTTAAAATTTGGCACAGTGAAATAAACCAAATTAAATCTCTTATTTCAATAGCTTTTACTTTAAATTTAAACATTTACTCTGTACTTACTCCAATTTTCACCGCTTTCGCTACATCAACAGCAAACAGCATCATTTTAAAATTTAAACTCGTTTAAAGAACGTTGAGTAGATGTGTGAAATCTGCGAGGTGGCATTAAGTGGTGGATAATTTATTCCACATCCCGGGAAATAACGATAGACCGATCGAGATACCGGGACACCCTCCCCTCGCCTCACCGCATAATCCTTTGATGGATTCTACACCGCAGACGCTCGAGAATACTGGAAAAGTGCACTTCGGTAAGAAAAACACAAACACGTATCTCAGAAGATTTTCTTGTGTAAACGTTTAGAGAGAATGCGTGTCGAACTGGTGTATAACGAGAATGTATTGCGATTATTATTGTTTGTATCGATTTCGTAGAGCTGTGGTGACGTTATGTGATGTGATGGCTATATTATCTATATATTATGAGCATTGTTAAATTGTAAAAATGTTGACTTGGTTATGTGTAACCAAGTCAACATTTCAACGTAGATTTTAAAAACGAATTGTGTGCCATTCTTATATTATAAACGATTCTTGTTATTTTATTAATTTTTTTGACAAATATTTTCATTGTTGTTGCTGGTTCGTCTTATTTTAGGATGATGCCTCATCGAGTTTGCATTAAATTGATTCATTTCACAACTTTGTAAAACTAGTTCGATAGCTGTTAAAAGTGGCACTTCAGATTAACTCAATTATAAATAATAACAAGCTTCTTAAACATTCTCATTCATCTTGATTTATTTACTTTAGCGAGACATCAAATAAAACGAAAACCAAAGCACATGCAAAACAGCAGGAAAATAATGAGCAAAAATACAGAATAAATTAACAAAAGAGATTTTATTAATTAAAATAAACTGTAAATATCTCGGCGCACGCGCGGCGGCCGCATTTTCTGTCATTTCAATGAGAGCGTTTGGCCAATAAGAATGTTTCCCGCCGAGTCAACGACCGAGTGGGCAGCCAATCGCGACGAGTATTGCGGCTGCTCTAGTGTTCGTCATCCGAGACAAATCGATGTTATTTTTTTCGTCACGACCGTTTCTTTCACTCGTACGACCCTACGTCCTTACAAAAAATTATGTAAACGAGATTTTTTATTATTACGCTATATTTTAGTTGTGCGTGGATACATGAATTAAAAATGACTGGGTTAATCCTACTTATATGTATTCGAAAGTATTTCTTAATATTTTCTCAAAGACATTGGCAATTTCTTTATATTATTTAAAAACTAAAATACAGTTGTTATCATCTATATTCACACCTACAATAATAAGTATCGACAAATACATATATAATACAATAATTCGTGAAGCGACCACTCTAGAAGATACGTGGTCTTGCTCTCGAATAGCCTCATCATTTCATAATTATGTTACTCTTATTTCCCAGTTCACCTACCTAAAGCTGTAACAATAACTGTACACTGTTATTACAGAAATTATACTTTATTATGTGTGTGCACAAAATCTAACTGTGCACTCTATAGCACGCGAGCAGACGTTCCGCTTCAAGTTCAGTGAGCAGCTAGCGTGCAACCATGCAACCAGTATCTGGCGTGAATAAAAAACGACAGAAGACTTAATCTGAACAATTTGGTACTGCAAGGTCACAAAATCGAACTAAAAAAAGTCAGCAGTAACTTGTTATTTTCAGCTAATTCGCCCTATGACTCCTATCGGGGTAGCTTCACTGGTCTGGAGCTTTTGTGGAAGCGAGTAGAGTTATGTCGTCATCTTTCATAGTAGCAGGGGCCACCAAATAGAAACAATTACATTTGGGAAGGCTGGAAAAAGATCCAGGCTCCAAAAACCGCCTAATCTATGACCGATATGATGTGAAGTATATGTAAGGTTGGTATCCTAAGTTGTAGCAGTTGGCCTTCTGAGTTATACTTTTATTCAGTGCATATACCCACGATACATCGCCCTCTATTATTAAGAGCATAGCGGCACCTTACCGGAGATGATAATTGTGCATATCTCTCCTAATTATAAAATGCGACGTTAGCCCTGCTCGTTTAATTAAGAGTGCTCGACTAATTTTAAACGCTTCAATTATAGTTCTTGACCTTTAGAGCTTGTACAGAGCGATGAGATAGCAACTGTCGTTGCCGAAATAATAGTTTTGGTCAGATAAAATATGTGTGTGCATCAACATAATAGCTTTAAAATCGTTGCGTGTCGACTACATTGTTGGTCAACCAATAACGTCGATCGTATGCGAAATCATGTGTTTGCTTTGCATTCTGGTCTAATACTAAATGAGCAATCTCATGTTCTGCAATACATAGAAATCACAAGCTTGGAATAACAATGGATAGCTTTATTCTGAAGATACTACAATATTACAAGACCCGGCTAACTACATTATACCTTTAGTGTATCGGTGAAACAGTCTTGTCTAATCCTTCGGGGAATACAAGTGTAATGTTATATTTTATGTTTACTGACGTCATAGAAAAACCTAAAGGAGTGGCTACACAGCCTATAAATAACAATAGATTAACAAAGCGTAGAGCACGAGATTCATGTGTCGGTAAGATTCATGTGGTGGACGACGGCCAAACGCCAGCGAAGCGCATAATGCTCTTCGGATTAATAATTCGGTAAGCATATGATTTGTGGCTAATATTAATGAGACATTATACATTATTTACAATGGTGCGGATTGAGCGGGAGAGGTGACGAAGACATTGATGTAATGATGATTATGCATGATTAATGAGCTGAATATTATAGGACTCAATATCGGCAGAGCTTTTCGGGATCTTCCATTCACAGCTTCTTCTCATTCTGCTATAATGGCGTCACATAGCATGGGACCACGATTTCAAACTGGAATATTTTCTTCTTTCATGCTTTTCAGTTCGTTTGTTCCGTGGTTGGGACTTTTTTTATTACTTTAAATTTTCATTTAATCAATGCCGCGAGGACCGTTTCGACGCCCTAGGTCTCGGATTTAGTTGGTACACCTATTATTGATTCCCGCAATAATCAGCATGGAGGAGGGTGCTAGTGCCCATCCTCACATAATCTCTTTTTTGCCTTTTACAAAACCCACGGTATGAGGCACTTCCGTGTTGACCGTGTATTTTCCGCCATATAACAGGCAATTGATTCTTTTCAACGAAATATATAGTAGATACCGTATATTTGAATTCTGAACAGAGTTGAGAATCGTTTGAATGCAAATTCATTAGACTTGCTCACTGAACTTCAAACCCAACCGCGGTAGAGTGCCACTTTTACAAAGAGCATACGTTGGCTTAAGATGTTAATTATAAACACTCAGTTAAACAGTGCAAGAATAATTAATGGTTACCAGAATATTGTATAAATTGTTGACGTAAGTGTATTTCTGACTACATCTTACTGAAATCTACATCTGTACTACGTATATTGGCTTTCATAAAAACATATGAAGCATAATAAGAGACTATTTCATCGTTTCTCATCCTACTCTCAGAAAATTCGGTGTCTCAAGCATAAGTTCTCGCAGCAATCCAACCGCTGCGCAAACACACACCACCATCAAAGACAGACAGTGTTATGAAAACAAGCAACGGAGAATAAACACAAACAAACACGAAACAATTGATGAGAATGAGACGAGAGGAGCGGGGAAGGGGGCCCGGTTACGTATTCATTGCTATGTAAAAGATTTTTCGTCCGTAAAACTGTCAAGATGCGTGCGTGTCTCTTTTTGCGGAGTTTTCGCGTAAATAAACATCAAAAGCATTCAACGTCGTCATGGCGAAATGAAAATGATTACCACCCCGAGTTGAAATACAAAACTTCCAGAATGTTGACAGGATATATAAAAGAAACATAAATAAACCTTGAATATTACTAATCAGTCGTCTTTAAATTAATGAAACGAATGTTGATCGGAGAATCTGGGGAAAATATTCATAAAGCAAACAGCTAGGCTACAGCTAATGTAATGGCGTGATGGGCTGCAGTTATATCTAAACGATTGGCTCCAAATAGCATTAGACCCGAAAATAAGAACGAAGTAGTGTATTACTCCAAAAATAGGACCTTGTTTAAAAATTAAGTTAAATGTGTTATATTATAGGTACTTATCCAGTCTTTGAATTATAATATAACCACAATTCAGTATTTTATTCACATTCTTTAAAAACTGACTTCGATTAAGTATAGATAGATAGAGTATTCTTTATTGTACACCATAGGAAATAAAAAAATAAAGTACAAAGCGAAAATACATTTTACACATAGGGTACAGATGGTATGTAGGTACTTATATATATTTTAGTCCTATAATACAATATTTAAGCCGCTTATACAATATTTTTAATCCTGTAGAAGAACAGCTAATAGACAATTATTTAACGAGAGGATAATTTTATTTTACTAAATTAGTAAACCCCGGTCTTGGCCCAAGTAGATTAGATCTAAAGCCTCTTACAATCTAGACACAATACCTTCTGAATATTGCATATACGTGAAATAAGCGGTTTTCGACCTGATGAAGACACCTGGGTTAGACTAAAACCGGAAGGCGGAGAACCAAGTGAAGCATAATATGGTAGCGCAGTAGAAGTCTACGATAGGCTAAGTTGATTGTTGATTTATTTACTGGTTGTAAGCAAACGACGAACGGTTACGTTTAGTGCAGAGGTTACAATTTGTCTTTCTGTGCGGTCATGAGTTCCATTCTTTACACGAATCAAATATTTGTATGAACTACAGGTAGTAGTTCCGGTGGTTCGATCTTTGGTTTTGCATAACTAAGTAGTTTGCCAATGAATTTCATAACGAATTAAACATATAAGCCTTATGTTCGAGCTACCATGTAATTTATTTCGTGACCATTTCGTTTAGGAATTTTCGTCATGATCAGGAAAAAAAATCGCGAAACTGGATGTGTATGTAAAGTTTTAAACTGTAGTTACGATACAGGAAATTCCTAGTGTTAAACTAAAAAGTTCTTTAAAAGTTATTGACATCCTTATTAGAATATAATCGAATGAAAATGTCTGCATAAAACTGCGCTCTATTTAATACGACAAATGTGTTGTGACAACCTGTAACCTGCGTGGCTTGGATAGTGCGTTACTGCCGTGGGAAAATGGTTATTACCACCATCAAAATAAAACTTAGTTTGAATCCCTCGCCGATATCAAACAGTACGGTGGTGCCAGACGACGGCGACGTTTATCGACAGAGGATGTAGCGCGACGAACGACGCGAAATTGCAAATTGTGTTTAACCTAACTCGATAACGATAAAACATTTTGGCACAACTCTTGTGCTTTTTTCAGACCCTGCTCCTTCTTCAAATTTGCACTTGGCGCCTAAATGCTAATTGCCTCCATTAAATGTTCAAGGGAGTGGGCCTAGCGACTACACTAATTTTAAGCAGCCATTTCGCAATATGCTGGACATCATAACCTCTCTTTATCGAGTCCATTTGGCGGGTGATACTCTTTTTAATAACGTACTTTAATTTTATGTCTCTTTATCTCGGGGATTATGACACTTAATTGAGGTTTTTCGTCCACATGTTTATGTAAATTCATATTTGTACCAAATACGAGGATTATTTCGGCGGTGATTATTATTTTTATTCATTATACTTACAAACACAATGCGGCAATTAAAAGCTCTTTGAAGTCGCCGAGAATGAAAGGTTGAAAATGCTGCGGTATTTTCCTTTTTACATTGTTCGATACATTTATGAAGATTGTGATAAATGGAAGTCTATTAAGAGAAGCGCAATAAATATTCTAGAAAATATGTTGGCACAATTCTCCGTCCATCGGATTCTATTTGTTAATTAATACTTCTTAATTGAACGAGCAACCCTAAACCGAGACAAATAAATGAACTCACAAAAGCAGCCATAAAAATAACAGTGCATAAATCGGAATGAACAGTGATTCCAACGGCTTAAATGGGCGGTCTAATGAATATATTTTAACTATTAAAGTCCATTTGATTGTTTTCCCTGGCAATAATCTGGCAATTAATGATCATTTGTTTAGGTGTCTGTGTGTAATTTATTACACAATTACTGGCTGATGTATTGACGCCGTTGTGGGCTGATAGTTACTAAACCTGCTATTGTTTGTTAAACATTTAACTCACTGAACTTACACAAACGACTTGTGGATGATGTGAACCGGTTTGATTGGCGAAACTGAAGTAGCAATAATTTTTAAGTGATAAATTTAAAATATAATCAAGCAGAAATTTGTTCAGCACATGATACATGCTATGTGCAATAACCATAGGATGTAGGCATTAAGAAGAAATAGTACGAAGTGAAGTGACGCATGCATATTTGGTGCAAACACGTAAAGCAGTTCAAAGGCAGGAGCGTCCCAAGCGTGGTGAATCTCCACGAAACGCTATAAATTTTTACTAAAACAAACAAACGCGAAAGAGCAAACAAACACACCGCGCATGCGCCGCATCTAGTAACCGCGTAGCTTATGAAGCTCGCTAAATATAATAAAACATATACCTACGCATATTATAATTATACAAACAGCACGAAACACTGCAGCCATCGACCGCACCGGTAATCAATGCTCATGAACAAAATTATGAATCTCTCTCTCAGTACGATATTTTAAATTTATCTCTACGATAATTGGAGATAGAGTATCTTATATGCATAGGTTACAAACCTATAACAAAATACGTAGTAAGAACCTCTTTGGAAATCACCTGTTGTGGACCCTGAACAGATATAATAATGAAGCGATCCTCTCAGCCCATTTTCACTCAGCCCCTCGCCACTCCATTTACGCTATAGACACTTACTTATAAATCTATCGCTCCCAATTTAGATAATCCGCGCCAAATACGGCCCGTGTCCCTTGAATCTTATTTTAACCTTCATTGTCGAACCATATACTCTTATGATTACAACACTGGCCTGTGACCCATTGTTCGAATTTCAAATGAGCGACATTGAACGTGAAGCGAGCCCAAAACTACGAACATTTCCGACAAGATAACGAACTTGCTGCACGATCGCTATTCAAGTTGTACCTTCATTATTTTCTCGTGTTCTGAGTATTTTAAAATAAAAATTGGGTATTCTGTAGACCTCCTGCAAACTTAAAGTTTTCGCGAAGAACCTTTTTAAGAAGGTTTTCTTTCACGACATCCTACAACTAGGTACCTAGGACATGCAGATAGAAGTTAAAGTCTTTCACAGACTTCGTACCTTACATGAAAGTTTTAACTAGTTAATGTAATATTACATTGGTATAGCAACGTCGCGTTTTTACTAAAATTTAAGAACAATATGTTTGTCAAATATCGAGGGTATGGTGTTAAAACCAAAATGTAAAATAAGTGCTAAGAAATCAAAAATCTTTTTACTAGTTTCCATCTTAATGCATTTTTGACACTCTTTCCTGTGGTCTAATCCAATAAACGGAATTAGTAATAGAAAGAAAATTACTAGAGGTAATTACCCACTAAAGTGACCACGTTTAGCCAAAACTGATGACTTGAACGAAGTAACAATTTTATACTTATTGGGTTTGAGCACTATACCCTCGATATAAAGTTCTCCATACACTACTGAAGAGGTTGTTAAGACCGCGAATTAAGAATATTTTATTTTGAAATGATTTTCATCCGTGAAAAATCACCGCGCCTCATAACTTTAAGTCGATAAATCACGATATTAGACAGCTACTCCTCGAGGGTTGGAAGGAGCAAAAAAATAAAATCGTCTTTCATCAATTACTGGGAGCAAAAGCTTTTTGCTCGCTTTATTTATATTCAAAATTCTCAATATCGATGGCATTACTCGTCTTGACAAATTATTGAAACAAAACAGAATTGGATTTCCTGGGATTCAATGTCTATTGTTTCTGCGTAGAAGATTATTCTTTAGCCGACAATTCTACTTGACGAAAAGTGTCATTGACGACTGGCTTAAGTATACAAGAGAGAGTGATTGGGTGGCTTGTTAATGTAAATAATTGAAGATTCATCGTATGCAGGGCTGATCGATTGTCGAGAACATCGAATATGCAACGATGACAGTTTGCGATTTTCTCGCTATCGTAAAGACGGGCGCATCGATTGCCTTTTAGCCAGATAACGGGATGATGTAGCATTATAAAAATTGCCTTGATACCTTCCATCAAGCGGCTTGTTACGTATGATAATGTCACCGCTTTTTTATACTTTTACCATACAGATCTAGGCTTTTTGGACGTTTAGTTGGATTTTTATAGGTTACCATGCCCTTATGTCTAATAGGTTTATAAATCTAAGGCTGAATTCGTAAACTGGATTTCCAATGATCTTACTTAAAAAGAAGTTGTTCGCAAAATATAGTAGGTATACATATGTATATAGTTACATTATCATTTAAAAGTGTTTCCTTTCCGTCGCCTATAAAATGGTATGATATTAGCAACAATCTAAAATAAAAATAAAAATATGATGTTCAGAGAAAACTGTCCGTCTAAAGTCAAATTGACAAAGGAGTTTTTAACAAGGTAGAAAAAAGAACTATTATATTAAGTATTCCTTATTGTTAGCGAAATTCTAAGTCTATGTTAGGAACAATATTTTGTTATGCTTTTATCATATCTTCATCACATTTACTTTTACATTTGCTAACAAAAAACCTTTCATTCAAGAGCTGATTATTGCATTATATAATAAAATTGCGATACACGTATTCATTTACATACAAAAAATATTATCTCTATAACAATGCCTGCCACCTTTCACACTCTAACTCTAATTAACTTGTTTTAATTTCATACGCCTCGAGAAGTATTGGAGTATGCAGAATTATTGAGTAGACAACACGCATAGTACCAATACACTTGTATATTTATGTGATAATCGTCAGAGTTATTAGATGTTTGTAACCACACAAATATTTTAATCACAGCTGCTATCAAATAAGCAATTATGGCTGTCAGACGCATACTATCGACACATACTATTATTTGACAGTATTTTTTGTTAAAATCATAACAATTGCAGATATGTTATAAACCCTACGAGACAAAAAAGATATGAATGCGGCGAGGTATAACCTCCCATCGGTACAATTTGTTTAATTATTCAAAACTAATTAGTCTCACTCAGTCGCCTTGTAATATTGTGAGATAGTTTTGACTTACGCTAAGCATCAACACTGTCAAGATATTAAACGTCACTATGGCAAATGCAACTGTGATCAAGGACAAATGTACTTAGATATAAAATGCAATACATAATGATAAGGATAAGTCAGAGGCGCTCGATCCAAGACTATTTTAATTTAGTCTTAGCAGTGACACATACCAAGATGTTGAATGAATAAAACCTAGTTTCCTCTACTTAATCTTATTAATAAGCAATATTTTAATATTTCGCACATCATGTTACACGCTGTTAAGAAATCCAATATTCTTCTTGCGGCGTGTTTCATCAAAAAGTTTAGCTTAAACTTGGGTAGTGTAACAACTGAACTAGGCACGAGCCTTGTACGTAGTTGTCGACCTTGAAGTGAACTCACTCGGTGGATCATTACTACAAAATGAAGACATACAGAAGGTTCACTCTAAACGCCCAATAATGGTAAACGAACATACATAGATGGTGAGTAAATCAAAATATCGCTGTAGCGTGCATTGTGGGACTACAGAGGTTATAATATCGACTATTTACAATATGCGACGTCGTTATCTCTATGGTTGTACCTTGTGCTAATATCTACACACACAGTCCTAGCTATAAACTAACAGTATAATATTTTGGATGTCTCTACGAGAAGAAACAAGCGTCTGACAGATTTTATTACTGAATATCACGGCATTTTTTCTCAAACATTTTTGGGCAGCTCGCGATTGCGCCATGCGCTAGCACATTCTGATGCAATACTTAATGTGTATGGGTCTTCTGAACCTTCACTTTCATGCTTACGTAGAGCATAATTATCCAGCTATGTGCGAACGCTCGCGAGCGTGTCTAGTTCCCATAACATTTTGCATCAGACATAACATTGTATCATGGCTGGATTAGAATTCTCTGACACGCATCAAAGTACCACCGGTTTCACGAGATGTTTTGTGCATTAGAAAAATGCTTGTTTGCAAATCGCTATACCACTAACTTAGATTTCATTTAAGTTACGAACGGTGGTGTCCGCGCTAGTCCTATTAAAACAACGTCATGGTACGAATCGTCAGAATAGTTCATTGGCGCTTATCTGACTGGAAAGAACTCATTGATACGTGACCTGGGGTTAAGTAACTTTAAGGAGTAAGAAGGTGAAAGTTTTATAATGCGGGTCGGTGTTCCTGCTAAGTTATTTCTTAAACATTATGTAATAGTATCATAAAAACTGAACATAGCTGCTGAAGTCAAACAACCAAAAACATAATGACAGATAAAAATAAAACCTAAAAATTTAATACTTGGGTCTCTACTTCTTCTTCTACTCTTAATCGTAATACTTCTGTATCATCTCACTACTATTGAATAAGTTCGCACTATGATTCATTATCGCTCGCGGCAAATCGTGTTGTGGGTAATATACGTATTAAAGTATTATCGGTTTCCTACGTAATTACATGTTATGTGATCACGAATTACACCAGTCTTACTTTATTAGCTATTCCTATTACGGTAATGTTCAGAAATCTGAGAGATTTGGATATACTCAATATATCTACTGCCTCATTGGTCTAGCAGTCGTAAGCGCGACTGCTGAGCGTGAGGTTCTGGGTTCTATTCCTGAGTTGGGTAAACTGCTATTGGGTTTTTCTGTATGGAAATTCTCAGTAGCAGCACGGTGTCTGGTTCTGTGCCCTAAAGGTGGCAATAGGGTCGCTCCCTATTACATGGGACTCAATAACGGCTTCGATGCCATTGGGTGTACAATAATACACCTCTGCCTAACCCCTTGGGGAATACAGGCGTGATGCTATGTTATGTTAATATAAGTACCGTTGGTTGTCAAAACGGTGCATAATAAGAGGAGGAAGGTGCAGTCAGCGGTGATATCTCTACTTGAGTAGCGTTTCATTCAGAATGAGATGCGAGCAGTTCATTTGTATGAAATGACAGACTCAAATTGGTATAATCACCACTGAGCGTCCCCGTTCTGTAACAAGGAACTTAGTGTGGTAGTACAGGTCACCCACTGACAGCTTGTGGCTGCAATAGAGATCGGTACTAACTCAACTACAACTGAACTCAAGAAATATCTTGAACCAATTATTTTTTAAATTTTTGCATTCACAGCTACGTTAAACAAATATAAAATAAACGTAAAACAAAAGTAGTGTCGATCACATGCGCACGAGCATTGAAACTAATATACTTCAACAACCAAACAAATTGCTCCTGAGACCTATATAAATTACCATTTAGTGATTTCCTCGCTGTTTTTTCAATTTTATTCGGACCATTAACGGTAATCATGTATTTACCGTTCCCCTAAATAAGGGTGCAACAGTATTTTATTTGTAATTTTTACGTCTGCATTTCCCCCAAGTTCGTTTGTGGGTTTTATCTATTCAATCAGGCGATGTCCGCCGGCTGGTGCTAACTTCCCCAATTTGGGGGATCGTTAACTAAAACTGAACTGAACTTGCCAGGTGTTATGCTTATTGCCTCGCATGATAGCCAGTATCAGTTCTGGTACCGAACTGTTTATTTACATATAACACCATAGTCATGTTACACCTTTATGAATTGTGTCTGTGTACTTGAAATTGAAACACTAATTACGTTGAACTGATCAAAAAACTAGAATTCAGGCTAAATGAGTACTTACATTTAAAAACTTGAACCTTACTGGAGTATTAAAACAGCCACATTAAGAAAATACCATTTGCGAAACAGAAAAATGAAAAAGAAAAAAAAAAGGCTGAAGAAATAAGACGCTCAAAATCAAATTAAGTAGGGTTCTCAAAATAGGTGCTTCCACTTTGTGCATGATTAAGTAAAGTGCCAATAAACATTTTACCGTATTCTGCTCGCCGTTGGTAATTTGATATTCTAATGGATATCCTACAACCTAATGAATTATATCCTTATTTACGACCACATGTTATCTTGTGTGTTCAGTACTTGTGTGTTTTGTGATACTATGACGTCATCGCCATTACTGAAATTCGCGGTACTTTTTGTTCCTACTTGTATCATACCCCAGCTGAACTGACGCAGCAGCTAAATCCTTTCCAGTTTTTATCTCGAGAAATTATCTTTAGGCGAATAATTTCAGCTCTTTATAGCCTCTCTGGACCGGAGTTGTTTGCAGCTCTAACACTGTAACGTTACTTACAAAGATATAATCTTGCATCAAAAAAATAATATGCTAGACATCCCCACATTCTGTATGCGAAGGTGAACTGAACCCACATAAGTTACCAAACAAGTAACATTTAATATTTCCACGTCGGGGGAAGGCATCGTAACGGCAGGGGTTTGCGAGCGGCAGGTGACTTCGCATATGCCTCCCCTGAATGCCAACGACCCCGCTTTTACATAAACATAGTCACTTTATTGATACTGCAACAGCTGATCGTTTAAAATATTAAAATAACAGCCACCATATCCATAATAGACAGGCGATACTGCCCAGTAAAGGTTTGTTTTCAAACAAACGAACAATATAATAAAGTAACGGCACCTGTGTTAAAATCAAAAGGTTATACAGACACAAAAAGTAAATGCACTTGGAAGACATTAAAAGCACTTGTTGATATGTGAAGGAAAAGGTAAAGTAGTACCTACCTAGAACTCTCACTGTGAATTAAATAACTTGTATTTTCATTAAAATTCTTTGCAAAGTAATATAAAAATATGAGGTAAAGACGGTATAAAAAGTTGGCACATTTGATAGGAGCCGGATGCTCGCGGTCATTAATTAATAACTCAGTTAAGCCCCAGTACTAAAGCTTAACACATCAACCCGGGGGTAGCACAACTTCCGGTCAAATCCCGCGCTTCCACCCGCAAGCACTTCCGGTCAACGAAACTCTGCCGGGAGTTTACAAATAACGGCCGGGAACGAATAATAATACATACCATATTTTTGCCGATATAAGACTGTATGTACCGCAACTTTTGGGGCTTATACCTATATTATAAAGTTCTTGTTCTATAAAGCTTGGTTTACGAGAATATGCCCCCAGGGATCTTAAATTAGCCCTGACACAATCATGAGGAGAAATTCGCCAAGCGCAGAATACTTATGTACTCTGCAAGGCCTGTTGAATTAACCTTGGCACGAAGATAAGAAATTCACTTACAGTACTTTCTCGTGCCCTTTCTTCCTTTTAGCGTTTAACGTACCTACCAACTATGACCGAGATAACAAGCTCACTTCAAATACCGATATAGCGTAGTTGTATTTTTCAAGTTAAGTTTTAATAACATAATATAAAAATATGAGCGAATGAAAAGTAATTTTTATGGTTTAGAATCGTTATATTATGTTATCGCTGCTTTTGCCCACCGTGGTATGACAAAAATAACATTAAAACACTAATATGACTGACGATTTAGTACGAAATGACTCACCGAGACCTCCATCCATATTATTAAATTATGTGCCGAGTATTTAGTGAGCATTTTGACTATTGCATTTATGCGTAACATTAGTCCTTCATAGCATTGTTCAAATGCTAGAAGCAGTACGTTTAACAAATTATATGCACCATTAAACTGTCTTCAAGAATAAATTTGACTGTCTCTCTCAGAGGCTATTCAGAGACGGAAGAGGAAAAAATACAAAAGGTTCAGGTTCAGTGACATTAAACCATAAAAAACCGGTAATGAAACTTCGCGAAGCTGCAAGAGTACTTTTTCAACTAGGAATCATTATCATGCTATGCCAGCTAATTGAATAATTTCAGATATTTATTTCAAAGGATTCTGAATAGGGATAAGTATACATATTCAGTTTTAGATTACCACAGTGTAGCAATTAGCATTATTAAACATTATGAAATAAATAATTTTTATCATACTAGCAAAGTTGCACAAGGAAATTAACTGTCGAAATTTATAGCACAAAATAATTATATTATGTAGACATACAACGACAAAATTAATAGTGTCTACTGTCTGTAGTAACTACACGTATTTAGGACTAAACGGTTTGCAATTTCTATTAAAAATACTGAACGAATTCAACAACAAAGAACAATATCCATGTTCTAAGAAGGGAACGTAATAAAAGCACACACAACACAACGTATGTAGAACATTTAGATTCAAATAAATTTCGAGACAAGACAAGCCGCCCGTATTTCACTGGCTTATCTTTAGTCAGCCGAAATGCGGTTCCCTGTTAACCTTAGATAGCACATTGAAGGTGCGGTGTGCCAAAGTAAAAACAAGGTATTTAAGCTAATTTCTGAGTAAGCTCTTTAAACCAATAATTTCTCGGCGCTCCAAGTTGACAGTGGTCATGGCAAAAGTTGTGAGTTGGAGAGCGGCTGCGGTGTACCACAGACCCCCGGTTGGCTTGGATTACGGACGGTTCAAACGACTAAATGAATACACAGGAGTAATTCACGTTTTATTACGTAAAGTGGCAAATTACGTATTCAGAAATGTTTGTCGTTTTACGTGCACGGGTAATATATCAAAGCCAATTCAACATATTTCGCTTTACCAATAAAAAGACGTGGAGAAGTCACTATGTATTCTCATTCATATTTTGGTTTACATTTTATTCAGATCTGGCAAAAACTACGGGCAAAGGCTGAATGCATTTTCACTTTGCTTACTCCGCATGGGAAATAAGCATAACGACAATTTACTACCGTAATATCTGGTTATTTTATGAGGAGGTAAAATGAGCGTTGTTTATTTACCTCAGTATGGCATAAAGTACGAGGGTTAATAAAAACTTTCGTCAGAATAATTATAATCACAATCGCCATAAAAACAAATGCTAATTGCCTGATTGGTTAAGTGGTCGCATGCGCAGCTGCTGAGCACGAGTTCTTGGGTTCAATTCCCAAGTTGAGGAAGCGTTATCGATAGCCCAGTTTGGAATAGTGCGCGGTAGATGGAATAGGCTCACACCTAATCTATGAGACTTAATAATAAGCAAAATGTGCAGACACCCCTACCTATCTCAGACAAAAATACTAACATTTAAAAGTAGTATTTTAATATATTTTAGTTGGGTGGAAACTACTACGATTATTATTTTTTTTTAGTTTAGGACACTAATTGCTTGAATACTTGTTTTGAAACAATATCTACAGTAGACTACTTTAAATTATGCGACCTTTAAAGGTGAACGGCATATCAATAACAATAAACACTTAGAATTTTCACCGTAAGCTAATAAACAACCGGTTAGAGCAAGGTCCCATTCAGCTAGCACGCCCTAGAGCAGTTAAACATATTCATAACAATAACTCTAAACCTTATCGTACATTTTGACAGCAGCATTTAACACAACCTTCTCTACAACACAAGGCTCCACTTTGTCTAGGTCACTGGCGTTCATTGCAGAAAAGCTTATAAACTTTGTAGAATTTGAAACTATAAAATTAAAACAAAAATATTTTTAATTTAATTCTGGGGAAATGTTTCACCAAAATAAAATTTTGTACGTGTAAATGTGTCAGCAAGTTATGAATACATTTATTTTCTAACATTCGTGGACACAGTCAGTGTATCAAAAATATCGCGTTTAAAAATTACAAACCATTCAATTCGCCACTCGCATTCGTAGTTAGGACTACAACCCCGAAAAAACCTAATCAAATATGGACGAGGCCCCGCACCAGGTGACGACTGGCAGGTGTAGAACAATAGCTCTTCGTCTCTTTCACACTCACCCGTTACCTATCACCATCTCATTCACACGTTGACATTAATATTTTTTTCGTATTAGATTTTTTCAAGGGGGGTAGATACGCATCGGGTTGATATACTGTGGTGTTATGACTTTTCATCCGTTAGCGTCATGCATTTCAAAAAAATTGGCTTTTGAGTTAGTCGACGCTATTGTCGTTTTGCCTCGCTCCAGTTTCGCGTCACAGTTTCCGTGTGTTCCGAGAGCATTCGTATGGCAACTAGGCAGACTAAGTAAAGAAGTTTTATGTTAATTAAATTCGGCTTAATACTACCTTTACTACCACTTCGATATTACCTACCTCTTCTATCACTTCGATAGTGTAAAAGAAGCTTGATTACCAATAGCTAAATTGCACGTTTGCGCAATCACTGACACAAATACACAAACGACTATGTATGTGTACCATTGTTTTGTGTCAGTCAGTACCAATAAGGGCAATATGCTAAAGAGTATTATTTCAATGCAACCATACTTATCGGGGAGGAGATAAATGTAAGCGATAAGCTATCACTGGATCAATATACCGTAATGTAACTTTCGTAACAGTTCTCCATTCTCACTCCGAAACAATACGTGGGCATCTAAACGCAAATAATAACTTTTGGTGTTGAAACTGAGCATGAGTTTCGTAACTTGTTAGTTGTAACGCAGGATAAAAGCCTACACTGCAAATTAACGGAATAATACGTTACTTAATCACGAAGGCTATTATAGAGCCTACATATATTGTTTGCAAGATTTCGCAAGCATTAAGGTTCTGTTTGACCGATCCGTAACGTATATGGCGGCAGCGAAACTTTGAAACAAGTTGCAGTGATCTATCTTTGTCAGGTACATCGATGGTGAATGTCGCAGCACTAAAGCTTGAACACCTGATTCATTACTACCAGTCATCAGTCAATGGCTTATCTAATATGTAACTGCAAGTCCATAGCATATATAAATGTAGCCTTAATAATTGCTTGAGATACGACATATGTATATCTACAAAAAAAGGAGTTACATAAAAAGGACCCGTTTAATTTTGTACAATTATAGGGACATGGACATGAAGATAACTAATAAATTATAAGATAATTCTAATAATTTAATCAAAATGTTTTAGCGACTTTCCCAATTAATTCGGCCCTCGGGCACAAGGAAAATGTCAGAGGGTGTGTAACGATTATCTTGTATGACCGGCCCTCGGCAAGCCCTGCTTTCTACGTCATTAACCTTTTATTAAGTTATCTGTGTAGCCTCCCATATTATTATTTTATAGGCGATACTACGTTATTGGAATTTCTATGGCGACTTGAAAAACTTCTCATCGTTTAGAATAATAAATTTGAATTAGATCACAGTTTTACGAGATAGTTTTAACTGACGACGCCATTGACACATAATCAAATTATATTATTTATTCGAAATAAAACAGTCAAATAGTCATCAAACTGTTTCTAAAATCGCATAAGATACAGTAATGTGCCATTTACAAATTTCGATACGACTTATGACATAAACATCAAAATTCTCGAATCGAACGCATTTTGAACTGATCATATATTTTATTCCTTTGATATATAATTTTAAGACGTTATAAATGTATAAATATATGCACTGAAGCAGTAAATTTTCCCCAAACTAAAAAATAATCTTAACTGTTTTCTTTACACGTTTCACACTAAATAATTCTGTCACGAAATGATATTTTTTCTATGTCACCCAACAAAGTATCATAAATGTGGACACGTCACTTACATATTATATGAGCGCGTATGAAATATTGTTAGAAGCGTTAATGGTGCGTTTGCGTGTGGGCGCGCCTTTACCGCATGTTCGCTTGTTCACTTCAGTGTAACCGCGCCTTTATATTACCATAACACTGAAATTCATTTCATTGTAGACATAATTAATATTTTAATTATAACGTGATTTTAGGATTTAATTTTAATAAAGAGGCCACGATGTAGGTTAGTTTACGTGGGTACATGTCTGGTATGTGATTCATAAATTAATAAACCTACATATTTTTCATTTAAGTGTTTGCTATAAAAAGTGCAATTATTGTTATGTTATGTGGTGCTCTACAGTGACGTGACTATGCACAAAATCCTGTGAAAATTGTTGACATAAATCACGTTATAGCTGCACATTAGACAAAACGTCTCACGCGCAGATACATAAAAATTATATCTTTTGTTGTAACTACATTGTTTTACAAATAGCGCTAATAACACTTGGTGTAACTTAAGGTCGCAACTGATTGAAATCTAAATTGAATTACATAGTGTTTTTTTTTTTCTCACTATTGTGTCAATTCATTCATCGGACGGTGGCGATTTACGGTCGCGACACACGGCCTTCCAAATTGAAAAACAAATCAACCAAGCAAAGGAAAACAATTTACAATTATTGTTATGAATACTGGAGTACCTATAACAAATGGAGATTACTATATATAGATAGAATACTGACATGGCTTTCATGTCAGTATTTATTAGGGTACATATATACATACATGACGTCATACCATTTTCCCATAGGGGTAGACAAAAATTACGGTTAGGTTAATCCTTACATAACCATTTATTCATAAATGGCCGCCAGTTGCGAGTCGTACAGATATCTATATCTGTTTGTCATATGTTTTTAGGAAACTTTTTTATACCACTAAGATGGCAATTAATTATACAGACCGCTTGATGGTAGGCGGTTACTGTAATCTATGTATGCTTGCAAAACCAGGTGCACCACTCGCATGTTGCCGACCCTGTAAAAATAAATTTCTCGTATATAGAGCGACAATTCATTTGAGTCTACACTGGGAAGCTCGAGTTTCTTCTGTACTTTTCAGTTAAAACCTAAGACCTTGTAACAAACAATAGACATTTACGTAACTCGTTTCAAAATAGTCTCCAGCGAGAAGACTACAGAACCATTTGTAGAATCTCCCAAGCCTTCCAGGCTCCATGCAAACATATTAAAACGTTAAGGCGCCATACATTTGTACGTAAAATGCGCGGCGAACGGAATGGTAATATTTCACGGGTGTTAGTCGAGATTCCCAAAGCATTGTTACAAGCACAATGTTGTTTTCTTGTGCAATATCGCTGAATTCGCAACAATTGCGAAACATTCGTGTAGACACGTCCGTCTGTCCGTATGTTTGTGGTTATTGTCATACAGCGTGGAATTCATAAACGGCACATAATGGCAGTTCTTTCGAACGTGGCTAGTAAAGGATGTGGATGCTTGAATGTAATTGCGTCGTTGTTTTCGTATTCGTTCTGAGATTACAGAAGCCCTACTCTATTGAAAACGAAAAAACAATGATGTTTTCGTTTGATTTAGATATCGTGGCGGATAGTATTGTGTTTATTGGATGATTCAATATTCAAAATTAGTCAGGTTGTATTCATATTTTCAGACAAGCCTACTAAAAACTAATTTTTGAGTAAGTTTTAAGTAAGAGTTTTTGAGTAGGTAACCTACCTACTACTATTTCTACCAGTACTTATAAACTTTATAATGTTAGTAATGCATACTAAATTATTCATCGCTTAAAGAAAAATCTACAGCCATTTAGTCTATAGTCCATGTAGTATTTAGTCTATAGTAAAATCGAAATAGTTAGAACAAATTATATATATTACATATCATCACCATATATTCCACGAAGGTTTAAGCACAGATACTATTCTACACTCATACTTCGAAAATACCGTAAGTCTCATATAATAGGGAGCAAACTATAATTTACCCAGCAAAATTCAAATCCAAGCACATTCAAAAAAAAAAACTAACAGACAAACCCATTATTACTCCCCGGGCATCGAAACCAGAACCTCACACTCAGCAGCCACGCTCACGACAACTAGACAATGAAGCAGTAAGAAGTCATAACTCATAAGTTATCAATACTGAAAGAAAAAGGAAGGCTTTGTCGGTATATCGGTGTTCCAAATGACATTAGTATGCGCAGGACGGCACAGGGACATCGATGTCCCAATATTTCAAGCTATACGCGACGCATACAAACCCGTATCCCTTACTAATACATATTTACGTATAACATAATACTATACGTGTTAATCCTACATTTCGATTATTACCTCTAACACCACAATATTACGGGATTTGCAGATTCAAGTAGGTATGTATTTATTAATTAATGTTTAGTAATAAGGTAAATTTGTCGTCCAAGCGTTATGAATTATAATAAACAGCTCTTTAATTCAGACCTTGGGTAGGTATGGCAAAGAATGTTAATAATGCAGATGCTAGATGTTTATGTTAATAATATGAAATACAATTGACCTAGTTGATTGCTTTAGAATGCTGAATAATAATTATCGTTAGACTTATTGAGAAAATTCTTGAAAACAATAAGGAATTAAAGAGAGACTGTACCGACACCAAGCATAATAACGGCGGATACGCAAGATCCATTTCCACGCGTTAAAAGAAACAGCAAAACAAGCTCCAAAAAGTTGCACCAATTTACTTATTGTCTTAATTGCATAAATTATGACTATCCTCGCCTAGGCGCGATAAAAGTGTTGTTATATTAGGATAATTATATAAAGGACTTAGCACACCAGAAGAGCAAAGATAAATACTTAAACATATCAGCATGAAAAGTCCATGTCGTCTGTCAGTTTTGATCAGGCCTTGTCATAATAAATTATTGATATAACTTTTACAGTGAAGTGCATAAAGGTTCGGTCACATGGAGACAATGGTCACGAACAAATTTGTTTGTTGCTCGACTAAATAATATCTATAATATCCTAGCAGATCCTTTCAATTCAACTCGCTACGTGTGTCAATCACCGACCAATAACAAAAAAAACACAAAGCTATCATGATCCAATTAGTATTTTAATTTAGTTGCATTTTTAACTACACATTTAGTAATAAAAAATATTGGACAAGCTGTGGGTGAGCGTCTGAGCGAACGGCGGTGAGCGAGCGGTAGTAAGCTTAAAACAACCTGAGTTTTTCGCATAAAATAAAATTAAATGTAAATCAAGACAACATATCAAAGTCAGAAGAAAGTTTTTTTTTGTTAATAAGCCTTCCCTTTACATTGGAGTAATACTGGCTGAAATTTAATGCCTATGACTATAAACAAAAACATATTTGAGCTCTAACAACTAATAGGTGAAGATGCTAACAAGAAATCTATCAATCTTACTATCAAATGGAAATAAATCTAATGACGTTCGCGTTGAATTTGCTATTAATTCAGTAGAAGCTCTAAACATTCAACGTAACAATCGATAAGTTGTTTTAAACGCAACATTCAGCTATTTACAATGCGCTTGTTCTCTGCACGACTTCTATTAGCCATTACTTACAAGCAAAATACCTGAGGGCCTGATTGGTGGACTGCTGAAATATTTCTGCCAACAACACTATTTTACTGATTCACTAAGGCGAATTCATGTATTTGTTCTATAACTAATACATGCAACTCTACTTACGTATTCAAAAATAATTTATTATAATGTGTCTAAACCTATCTCTATACAAAAATATTGAAGCAAAGTAACGATTCTTGAAAACGTGTATTAGCCAAATGTTTACGTAATTTTAAATATAGTTTAAAAATGTTATTCTTTTCTGTAGCCAGGGCTACCAGCAAGCATGTTTGATAGTAATAAAAAAAATTACGAAAATAAGCATTTACATTGTACATTGCAAAGTATGGTTAATCCGCCGTACTCGTAATTACCACCCTTACGGGATGCAGCAAAAAACGCTAATGCTTTGAAATTGTGAACACAGAGAAAGTTAGTGTTAAGAGCACAAACAAAGGGTATGCAGAGTATCGCAAACTGCACCGTCGGCTTTATGAACATAACCGAAATCCGCAAAAACAGCGCTTGTAATGAATTTCTCATTTGAGTAAGTGCCGGTTGGCCTGTTCACTGGACATACCTTGCATGTTACCGAGAATAGGGTTGGGTGTCAACGTTCTAACTGGCTTTTTTACTTTACCGCTTGAATATATCCTTATTTCGACATCAATGATGGTGCACTTACCTGAAACAATAAAAGTAAAATGTTAATAATTAAAATTGCAATCGATAAACTTTTCTAATTTCAGATCGTTTTATTATTTATCTGTTGAGAAACAAAACTTAATTTCGCAACTGTTTCTTTCAAGAAATGAGTGCCTAGCCATGACGCTGTAACTGTTTTCCTGACCCTCCCACGTAATTGGGAAACGTTCCTTCCTAACTCTTTTACTGATACAAGCAAACCTCGTAATCCTACGCGGGGGTAACCCTACGCCCATCAGTGAGGACAAAAGCGAATTTCACTCGTAAACCTATATCCGTATCCGACCGTATTTACCCACACCACGTACTTCAGCCGCGAATGAATCCGAAATGAGGCAAATAAGCAATTATGCGCTCATATTCAGGTTCGATTACGCGATGTGGGAAATTTTAGATGCACCGTTGGACACATGAGATCGCAGGCCGCACGACTCGCCCTGACTGACACAAGTGTACGCAGACACCGATTTAATTAATGATTCTGGAATTCGGAGCAAATGGTGCGCTTGGATCAATATCCATGACGATGCTCCGTATTTAAAGTGGGAAATGAAATTTTATAGTACTTTCCACACCATTTCCCATTTTTAAGTGTTGCGTCATATCATAAGCAAACACTCAAAGAGTTCGAGAACCGTTTTGTGTAACGTCTGTCGTCTAAATGTCTGCCTGTGGAGTGCGCCCCACCCTACTTCCATCCGGTCAGCACGGATAAACTTCTCTTATATAGCTTACTATTACTATTTGGAGCGTGTAGTCCGTAAGGCGCCTGCAATTTTATCAACAACATACATGAGGGGTCGCATTTACATAATAAGCCTCCGCCCGCATACGAAACATGCTCAATGTATTCAGATTTTCGTTATTATTTTACCTCATTCAATCCGTTCGCAAATTATGTGGAGAGGGTTGAATCAAACACATTGATAACAACGAGGCACGTTTAATATTCATCGCTGCGTTTGCGGGTTAACTGATATGAAAGAGATAATCTTGTTTGTACGATTTAGTTGCATTGATGTCACATCACGATACGCTGTTTAATAATAACCGCGGCCGAACTAGTTTGAACTCTCGTTAGTAAATAAAATGCCATTTTGCAAGCGATAACGTAGTAAAACGGTCATATATTTTATCGCGCTCTTTATAAATAACGGTTTAAGTACAGTTTCAATAAAAACTATTTACATTTTTCCCATCACAAAGTATTATTGTAATAGCAATTTACCAACAATACTCTATTTATTCTTATGAATTTCTACGAATTGATTTTCCGAACTAGTGGCATGGAAAATAGACTTTTAGAATATAAATATATATAACTAACAACATAAATGATCTTTGGAAAATATCATCGCCAATGAACTTTTAAAATAACTATAGTAGCAATAACTTATTTGCTAGTTAAGAGGGAACATTTAGGCGTCATCGTGAATACTATTAAATTATTAATAAAGTAAGTAGATGGTACAAATCGTTACAAGGAATTAGGTGGTCGGTCCCCCCTCAGCCAGTAATTTACCCGATAAAGGTCCTGATGAGAACATAAAATAAAACCGAATGGTCAGTTCGCAGTCAACGACACAACGTTGGTCGCGCGCCAACTGTCGCGCGATGTCGCGTAATATTGTTGCGACGCGCGGCGCCGACGTTAATCGAACTCGCCCACCAATTTATAATTACGCTTCAGTTAACAATTGACATTTGCCAACAGAAAAAAAACTGCACGATTTGACATTAAAGGAACTAAAAATAATATTTTCAGATCTTATTATAAAATAATACAGAATTCTCCGAAACAGTACGTTTGACGTTATTTATGTTTGCATCACGAATAATAAACTGGCAATCAATTAAACAATGGCTTATAACTTTCTTTGATCTTATACTTAAATATTTACATAAGTAAAAAAAATTAAAGATTTATGATTTTTCTCTCCCAAGGCCTAACCACTAATTTTCTGTAACAACTTGTATAAATTACTTCGCCCTGACGCAATTAGTCTTAATTTGAACTTGTGACAGGAAATACGTAATGTCTGACTTTAGTTGCTAATATAAATCATTCTTCAAGTGTGAAAAACTTAAGCAACAAAGGTACTTAATTGTAGGCCAAACGTTACGTTAAATCGACGTTGTATCGCGATTACATCCCAATAATGACTCAACTAGACCTCACCTCGCAATATAAGGCAACAAACGCACTGTCAGACACACGTTACGAATGTTAATGTAACTGCGCCCGCACTTTGTACTCCCTCGTCGCCATAAATCATAGCACCTTTTGCGGCTTGTCCCTGTCGACACATGACTACCGGATTGGACGAGACACCTTGAATGTAGCCAAACTCGCTTAATCCAAGACAGGATCATGACATTATTATGCATTATATTTGGAAGAATAATGGTTTCTTTACGCGCCGTAGGTATCGTTCCTATTATGGATTGATTTATCAGCTAGTGATATTTTATAAATATATCTGTGACCATTTCAAAATTGAATATTTTGTCTCATTAATATTGTAGCTTCGGTCTATTATAAACTCAACGTGCATGAAAATGCGATTTCCTAAAATTGATTCTGGATAACTTTTGAAGACGTGCAAGGAATAAAACAATTTCCTTGTGGAGATTACCGCCGCTGAATAATGTTTGCTTTGCACTGTCGAAAAGGATATTACAATTTTTCCATTTTCAAATGAAAAGTTAAAGGAAGAGTCAATCAGAGCATTAATGAAATCGATTCTCGTGTAGAATAAACGAGTCTTAAATTGATAAAATGTGGAGACTGAAAGAGGTGTAGTTAAGTGTTTTGTTCGTTTCATAATTATACTATTTAAACAGGTATCGTAAGTATAAAATTCTTTGAGACACCCTATATTAATAAAGCAACAGAACTCATTTAATATCCTACTGTATATTTCCTAAACAAGATCAAAACCCCAAGTTAACACCGAAAATATAATTTTGTTCAACACACATTTATAGATTAATCTACCGAGCTTTTCCTAGTTTACTCAGGTGTTAGGTATAAATATACTAGCAACAAGTATACCAATCAGTACAGGTAGATGGTACGTGAGGTGAGCGCCACGCAGAGGATTCTATGTCCCCATACAGCCCGTCATTTCTATAGATTAGAATTATTAATACTCGTACTATAGCGCACTGCTTTGCCAATTCGTTTCGGATTAGTTTTTTATGATTCTATTCGGATGAAAAAAGTGGATGATCAATTCAACTTATATTTTTTTTATATTACTTTGATCTTTTTCTCTTACTTACTTCAAATAATTAATATAGATACGTTAATTGTACTATTTATAATATAACCTTAGCACAACATGTAAAACTAAGGATTTTAAATAAACCATTATTTTTAAGAGAGTAAAGTTCCTGAAGCTTCTCGGTCTCTTCTAGATAGGACCAACCAATTTTAGAACCGTCCAATCCAATTTGGACTATCCAGTTGAACAGTTCAAGTGACTTTGATGTTGAAATTTATAATGTTACTAAGTAGCTGTTTTGCAATTTTGGGGCGACGTTTCCAATTTTTCTTTTTCTAAAAACCTTATCGGATTATTAGGACAATTAAAAAAATATAGCTGAATCGATTCATCCGTTCTCAGGTGACGCGCTTACCAAAGACCAGCATTTAATTTTTATTTATATATACATAGATGGATGGAGCAAGTAATCAATGTTTGTGAGTAAAGACATGCTTTCGATTAAATACCTGCTTAATGCTTATGTAGAAATTGTTTATGAAATGCTTTATGAAAAACTACAACATGAATCACAAGAATGTGAACTAAAAAGAAACTTTGAAAGAATGTATATCTGATCTTAGTTAGCTAAGTTCTATTTTCACCAAGTATTTAAAGGCCTATACAAGTCGTTCATCAGCGTGCCTCGTTATCTAGATATTATAGAACACCTATTATAGACAGTTATATTATACCAAAGTGTAATCTAAACAATAAATAAAGACAATACGATGGGTGACCTCATTCCGATCATCACGAGTTGATCAAATGTGACGCATCGCGCATTTTAATTGTTGCGCCCGCGTTGCGTCAATTATTCCGCAGGAGCAAGCATTGCTATTTATCGTGCATTAATTGAATATAGTCCTGCGTACTTAATATACGGTGTAATAAATCTGTTGTAATAATTTCCGATACGCATACTGATAGCGAAGCGAATGTGCGTCGAGACTAGAAGATAGGGTTACGTTCGTCCCCGTCGTCCCTTCCCACGGAAAACATTGTAATATTGCATAATTTTCAAAGACAATTTAGTGTGTAATCAATATATCTTCAAGGTAATAAATCAATAACAACATGTTATAAACAATTTAATTATGTTTTTAGCATCGATCTATGCATGCATGTATCGCAATAACAAATTATACAATATTAGATATAATAAAGTATTGTATTGCGATAAACTATTCGCATTGGCACACTAACTAATATCTTCCAGCATATTGTTTATGTAATATTTGCGTTTGAAAAACACGGAATACATACGCATATAAGTACTAAATTCCACAAGAAGGTTTTTGTGGGTCTCACAGAGAGATCTCTGATCTCATCTCTTATGTATCTTTAAATTTTCCAGCAAGAACTCCGGCTCTAATAACAAAACCTTTTTATGTTATTTTATGATGACTTTGTATTTTTTCGTGTATTATTTTCCGCGTAGACACACTGTGCCTAAAGCGTTCCAATTAATATGCAACTTTGTTGACGTAGGTAACTTTGTACATACATCTCTTATGTAAATGGCAGGACTATCTTCTGCTTAACAATGATATCATGATATTGGCAAGGATTATCACATTCTCATAACATATCAAAATCTCCCTAATCATTTCATGTCGTATTAAATCCTTCGTAATACAGGTACATAACACGACTAACTCTCGCTCACCTGTAATTCAGGGAGCCGATCAAATACCACAAATCGAATAGTGCGTCGAGTTCCGTGCCGGTTATTATTGGTGCGAGACGATATGCATGACCCAGTGGCGTTCAGTTTAATATTCAAGTGTCGCGCGTCCGCGGCGCACGCCTCGCTGTAATAAAAGCACGCTCCGACGCTTAACGAGCCCGACCGATGAGCTCCTTCGTATTTCAAACAAGGCAACTCGCACGTGACCGCAACGAGGCAAGAACTTAATTTGTGCAGTAACAAGGAGATTGTGAATTATTGGCCGCGGTAATGCTCCCCGTTTGAACAGGAAACCCCGATGTCGACACCGTGGACTTCGTCTGAGACGTCCTTATATAAATGAATTTCTTTTGATTACTTCGAACCGTAGGAACAAATTTAATTTAGTCAGCTAAAATTATTATTGAAATTATAAGGAAATCTCTAAGACTAGAAAGCTTCCCAAATTCTCGACATCTTAAAAAAACACGTTACGTAAAACTTTTTAAATAGATGCCTAATTATGTAATCAGATTCTTTCTTACAAATTATTTTGAGCCAAGAATATCTTTGTTTAAAATTTCACTTTCCATTTTATCCCTACAATGGATGGAGGACGAAGTTTGAAGAATTTAAACGTGACCAAAATTCAGAACGATTTCTTTCTGACGAAATACGCATCTATCCTTGTGTTTTGTATTTACCAGAACGACTATTCTGAAGTACAATCAGGAGCGGAATAGTATTACTTAAGTAAAGAGTTAAATATATGCCCGGCCAGCAGTTTCGAACTCAAACTTCCCGGGGTTCAAAGAAAGTTATCAGCAATCGAGGGCCCATTGATTGCGCACAAAGAGCCTTTCGTCTTGCGACATTCGAGTTCGATTTTCCGCTCACAATGCGGGCGTCGATTTTCGTCTTGCATTCTGGATTATACTTCCACGGTCCATTCGGTTTGCGCCCATATTGTTCGACCTGCTCTCTGTAGCTTTGTCGCAACGTCTGTGAGGGCAGCAATTGTATATTTTTTAGTTGTAAATGACGTAATTTATCAGGCTATGCAAAGCTATATCTGTGAATTAATACATTGCTAGGATTCATAAAGCTTTAGGGTGCGTCCATTTTGGCACGCAGCCAAGTTGGTTGCACAATACACGATAAATACCTACTACTACGACTACTCTTAATTACTTCACTCACATTAAGTAGCATATAGCTGCTGTAAGCGAGCTCGTTTCAACATGTTAAAAATAAATACCACTATACCCTTCACAGTAGGATAAAACTAAAATAACTTGCCTCTTTAATGCTGAAAGGCTTAAAATACAAATCGCTCGTGTGCGAAATGAAAAATAAGTGCTAAATGCAAATTCCTCAAAATCGTGTAAACGAATATTCGCTAGACCGATATAAAGCTGGACGCATGGAACTGCACGGATAATTAACCCTCACGTTTTAAATTTCCTTTTTGGACTTTAAAACATCAAACGAGAACTTTTTGTCCACTTTGGTCGGCGGGCGATCGTCGGTAATCCGAGGAGCAAAAGCGATAGGGAGGCTGTGTTCAGCGCATTGGAAAACAGTTATTCAATGTGCAACGTCTCTGTTTGCGTGGTCAACCCAGTGTACTCAGCTGGAGCTGACCTTACTTGATGTGCTCTGATTTATAAAGCCCCGGGATGTCGTAAAATGTAGCCGTCTCCAAGTGTCATTCGTGAGTTATAGCTACGATTACAACTGTCTCGTGTTAATGTCGGATTAATGTATAAAAAGTGACTAAACTACTTTTAGACTTCCTAAACATATTTGCTGTCATCATTTTATAGTCATTTTGATTCATATTAATATAACACACAAATCTTAAAATCTTCTTAGCGAATACCTCTTGAAATATTGACATTTGTTTCATATCCAATTTTCGTGTGACCTTTACTCTTGAAAATCTCTAAATCAAGTCCTCATTGTCTGTAAAAAGTTTGATACGTCCCTGAAGTTCCACAAACAGGTAAATAAGCGAAACTTTCGCAAAGCGTTACCTAAAAATTGTTTTAAAGCCGTAACACGCTACCGTCAAAAAGCCAAAATCGACCAACAAATTCAATTAAAAGTTTTCCACGAGTAACTCAAACCGACGAACATTAGATAAAGCTCGATTAATTATTACTCTGTTAATGGACAAAGGAACCTCTTTGCAGCGCCCGGCAAACAAGATTCCAACTGAACTAGACAAAAGCTTGAACGTAAACACCAATCGCTCATTGAAGCGACCCCCGTGAACGCGAAACTTGGAAAACTATCCCTCCTTTTTCCCCGTTTAGTTAGAATATATCTATCTTTATCGTTCTGTAAGGGGAAGTGCGGGAGCAGCTATTTGTTTTTACAGTCGAGCGCCGACGAACAAATTAGGTGGACAAACTGTTGAAACGGTCGAGGTGTCTATATTCCACTCTGCGGAAATTCTTCTCTTAAAATCGTTCCAGAGAGAATGTCTCCGCGATTGAACTCGAGCGAGGTAATAATTTTCTCTTCAGTTCCCATGGAGATGTTCCTCCGATCTGCGTATTATTGGCAGATACTTAAAGTATTTTCAAGAGCGAAAGCGATATCGTCTATATGAATTTTCTTTTCTTTTCGACTTTTCCAGTTTATCTTTATTACTTGTTTATTTCTAGCTAACAAGTTATTGGATTTTGTCAATATGTGCTATCAGTGTTTGTATCGGATATTAGAAAATACAATAGCACAGTAAACTTTTATACGTACATTAAAGAAATATTTATGACATAAATACCTAGTCACTGAGAAAGAAATTTACTGTTAGACGTGAACAATCTATCTTTTGTGGAGACCTGTAGTAATTTATCTGCCTGAATTTACTTAAGTAATTTAGGTTTTCGGAAAACACAAAGGGGATAAGAGGGTTTCGTCCGATGTTTGAGGGTAGTTGGACTAATTCATTGCGCGTTCCGGGAAATAGACAAAGCGTAAAACGGAATAGCATTGGAACAGTGTAATAATCGACCTCTATGTAAATTTATGTAATACATTTCCAAAGAAATTGTATCCATTAGGGATTCTGATTACTAAAACATTGGTCTGCGTTCGAAACAGGCATTTCTACACCACTCACGAACGAATTGGTAAAGTAGAGTTCGTGTGTAGGAACATATTGAAACTATTAATGTATTAAATTCTTTTATTTGCCTTTGGTATTCAAGATTTATTAATAGTTATTAAACGTCCCAATAATAAGATAATTAACCATTTCGAAATAAGTTACTTCGTAAACAGGATTCGTAAAAGAAGTAAAAAAAAAAAACATGAAGCTATCTAAAATAAATAATTCAAAAAGAAATCTTTTTTTACAAAGTTTAAATTGGATTGCCCAATTGACGCCTCAAGATCGAAATTACCCAATTATTTTAAAAGAGTTCCAATCTCTTTGACCACTGTGGGAAAAAGTCGACACTTCGAGAATAAAAAAATATCCGGCTTTGTTTTCTTGGAGACAGCCGACGGAAAATACAAATTGTCTCCTACAATAATGTTTATGAGTGTCCTTTCATTAAATTTATTGTAACTGAGTTGGCACTTCCACAGATAAGCACTGCTTACCTAGACACTGAAGTACAATCTGAAATATATTTAGAGTTTACGAGGACTTTTAATAAAGCGAAGACAAGGGCGAACAATTATTATCAAGGACAGTTGGTAAATAATTTGAAGCTAATAAGTAAATATTTACTATTTTTGTATGCTAATAAGTTAGAATGTATACAGTAAATGACACCAAACAGGTACACACAAATATTTGCGTACATTAGCATTTGTAAATATTTTAATACAAACCACGTTGTTCGGGGAAGTTCGCGCAACTTTCGCGGACAAAATGTGAATGAACGGTTGAACAAAAAGTAGTAACAGGTTTCAGGAAGCCATACTGGTGTTGTCTGCGAGGGCCGGTAGCCGACTACGTATCATCCGACTTGTCACCCGATCGCTCCGGGTACGAGGGAACACGGATCGATGCATTTATCATGCTTACTTACAAAACACGAGTCTATGTTTTTGTCACTATTTCACTAACGTATATCGCTATTGGACGCTGTTTAGTCACAAGGAACCCTGTATACAAACATGTTTACAGCATCAGTGTTCCGACGTGATAACAGTGTATTTATTAATGACCTGTTTTAATATAGGTAAGTTTAACTTAAACAGCGTTAATGACAAAATGTATTACTAAAGCACAATGTAATCCAATACAGATTAAAAATGATAGATTCTAATAATCTAAAGTCAAATGATCCATGAACATCAATACAAAGGCCAATTCAAAATTGATCAATGTATCCGGTCACAAAGCCTCCTTCTGGTTCCGCTCTGGCTGGCATTAAAAATCGTCGAATAAAAGTTTATTGCACGCAATTGCTAAACAAAAATAGATGGTGATGTCGGGCGGCAGACCCGACGGCGCCATCGCTTCGCCGTCTGCCAGTGTCGCCACCAGACGAACGTACCCGGCAACCCCCCGAGATTACACACGAAACGAAGTCAAACTCGATTGTATGATCAAACGACAACTAAACAAAAGGAAAGTTGAGACATTTTCCGATTTAAAAATAGACGCTTTTGTTTCTCTTTTTCTTCAAAAAGATATTGATAATGATGACGATGATGCACTCCAAGACGTATCCGTCGACAACGATACCCTAAAAGATATAAAGGGGTTGAGAGTAATATAAATATTTTAGTGAATTTCTTGGTAAACAATCATCCAATTCGAATAATTCTCCGTATTGCAATATTTTTCATTCATTTTGCAATCCCTAAAGGTATGCCCACATAATAGAATGACTCACATGTTGCTGCGCACTTACCTCGTAACTTCGTACAAGCAATAGTGAACCGCATGAATGAATGCATCCACGCTATGTGAGCAAAGGACCCTGTTTATAAACCAACCCCTACGCTCCGCCGGCCGGACTCACATCAAAGCGAAGTGGGAAATCAACACTAACTTGCCAAACAATGGAAACTGGACACAGACAAACAGTATTTATTTGGCGGATTCATTATGAAAAGGATTTACACAAAAACTGCTGAACAAAGTATCGTCAGCTAACTAAACTGGTCAGGTTTGTTTGGTTATCGTACCGCATTTAATGCGTGGAAAATTTTCGGTATTAATATTATATATTTTGCAGAAGACGAATATTACAAAATACTTTATTCTAATGAAAACACCTGAATAGTGAATTTATTAATTTCCGTAACCAAAATCGGGCGTTCATTAATTTTGTCAGCTAAAATGCATTTTTTGTAAGCTTTTTATCATCACTGGAAGTTAAAAGTGTTATGTCTACAGTATCATCAATAGTCATAAACATAAAAATATTTACGAAATCATTATGTTTCTCTTAAATTTAAATAAATGTATGCAGCATTGACATTGTATCCACTCATTAATTTCGACTCATACTCTAAAGAATGTCGTTCGTGTACAGATCACTTAGTTATTTTTGCCAGGTATAAAATTATACTACGGAATCTAAAGATTGGTGCATTTGGAACACAGAAATGTCACATTGCGACGACCCGAAGATTGTAACTGCATTTATCAAAGTAATTTAATGCTCATACACAGTTGATGCAACTTTGTTCGAGGTCGTTCAAACTCCAAAAGCTTGTTTGTTGAGCTCACTTATCCTATCTGTACATCACTTATGTGATTACTATCCTTAAGTTCGCAAAAACTAAAAGACAAGATAATGCAACAATAAAACAAGCTATTTATAAAGCTGTCCGTTCAGGAGAGCGCGAGCGGCTGAAAGCGGTGGAGCGACATCTACTCTATTTGTCTCGGCTAACACAACCGCCGGCCACTTCTCTCGTCGCCTCCTCCTCCTAGTTTGCGTTAAGGATTTTATCGCTTTTTCTTTAGGGTTGTGCTTGTTACTTTGTTTTTTCGTTGACGTTATGGTTTAGACATCCAAGCTTAACTCCAAAGAGATTGGAGTCTGTGTGTACTGTAAGAACGTATTTTAGACCTTCAATTTTGCTACTCGTAATATTATAAACATTTTCAAGGTCTTCTTAATAAATATGTTATCGATGTATAAGGAGTCGATAATCGTGTTAATTTAGTTATTTAGTCAGGAACTCAATTTGACTTTCGCAGAAAACAATTTGCAACTCTCCCGGAAGTGACATGGCACTGCGTGGCCTGTAGAGCTGCTTTTCAAATATTGATATTAATTTCTAAATAGGACCTTTAACTTCGGCGCAATAGAGACTAAAATATAATGATAGGTAAGAGCAATATAATCTTTCAATTCGAAGCCGCCTTTGTCGCGAGCAAAATTTCCTTTTATTGTGTTAGCGAATGCTTATTGTATATCCGAACGTTTTCCCCATTGTAACAGCTACGGAGCCGCACCTCCTCGGTATTACTTTACAATTGTAAGATGACAAATAGCTAAAGCGAAACGATACATTAAGTCCTCTTCGAAAGGGGAATTTGGCGCGTTCTAGTTTCTATTGTTAATTTACGAGAACCGTGAAAATGAAAGATAGGAAGGGTCCGGACTACGGGTTCAATTGTCGCACCGATTAGCTTGAATTAATTATACTTGCCAAATGTTTTTTGTAAGGTATTAAACATGACACAATAATACTGATTGATAAAGGAAAATAGTATCAACTGACCTCTTCCTCAGTGGTGGCGGTGTTGACGGAGTCCATGCTTTGACAGAGCGCGAGCTCCATGTTCTTGTGTTGTGGCGAAGCGGGCCGGGGCGAAGGCTGCTGCGGCGGCACCAGCGCGCCTTGTGTCGCTCCTGCCGCCTGCTGCGCGCCTGCGCCTCCCGTTGCTGCAGGGCTCTGCGCCGCCTGCAGACTCTGAGCCGCCTGAAGGCTCTGGGCTGCTTGTAAGCTCTGTTGAGCTTGCAGACTTTGTTGCGCTTGCAGGTTCTGCAGCGACTGATGGGCCAGGTTCAACTGGTGCTGTTGCACGATGCTTTGCTGCACTATACTCTGCTGCACTTTAATGTGTTGGTGCACCGCGAGCTGGTGGATTGGGTGGAGAGACGTGGGGGGTGCAGGGTATGGGGGGGAGAGACGCTGGCGCTTCACTTGCGCACTCTGAAGTGCTTCGTGCAGCCTCTTCACCGGAAGGGGGCTCTGGCCGAGGTTATCCACGGCTGTGGCTGGGCGGGCCGGCCGAGTCACTAGACTCTGGCGAGCACCGACTATTGCAGCGACAGGTTAGGAACCGCGCGCGACGCGTCGCGGTAACGATGTCGACGTATCGACAACGGCGCAGCTCTACGCTCGTTGCGGTACGCGATTTTAATTGACTTATCAATTTGGATAGTTAGAGAATGGCTATTCGCGATTGTTTTTACATAAGCGACGTAGCCACTTTTGTTTTCATTCGTATAAGTTGATCCTCTGCTTGTAAACCACTCCTGTAAGAAAGAAAAATCGTTTTTAATACCCTTATTCATAGAAACAAATTCGATAACAAGAGAAATATGAAAAAGGCAGTGATGCAACGAATAATGGTACATACATACACGTTTCTTTCTTTATATTTTCAGTGGAAACTCAACTCAATTCCAGAATTTCCAGTATTTCCAGAATCGCTGTGTTTAGAAAGACAATCCTCTTATATCGCGCCTGTACTCATAAATCGATGAGTGTCATCGAAAAGGATATTCGCCCCGCGTAATATACATCAAACAATCCTTCCTTCGTTAAAAGAGGATCTTATATATTTATATTTTACCCCCAAATTACATACTTAGCATCCAACCAAAGTAACAGATCTTATAGTACTCGAACCTTAAAGAATTAAGACGTGTAGACGGTAGGCCCAAAATCTATTCAATATAATGAACACATGCTAGATCGTAAATTATCGTAAAGGTGTACAACGTAATTGGCTGGGGCCTGGCCGCCATTTCTATAACAATAACACTAATGAATGACTTTATAGACGCCTTAGTATTCGTACTTCAAACAACACGTTAGACATAAAAATTATAAGACCTTGCATAGCATAATCACGAAATTAAAAGATCCTTAGATAAAAAAGACAAAAAATCATTGTTTAAGTTTAAATATGAAAAGAAATAAATAAATTAAGTTCTTGATGCCACAGCTAAAGATAAAATAAGTACGTACAACTAAGATTTTTAACAAGATCGCCAGAACATCATATTTTTTTTTTCTTTGGAAACTCCTGTTGCTTAATACTTAATGCGTAGGGAACGATTCAGTCTTCAATTCAATGACTATGAACAAATATTTCATTACATTTATAGCAGAAACTGCCAACAATACTATTATTGAGCGTAATTACAATAAATATTGTTGCTATTCCGATTATATCATTCTACACCTAAATCGTAACGGCATACGACACAATTTACACTGCATAAAAAATACCTAGTTATTTTTATATGTCAAAGAGTGCCGATTGCAATTGTGTGGGTTGTAGTCATTTAAACGGTTAGTCATCGCAATAAACATCTAGAATCGTCTAAATTACAGACTAGACGGATGATATCAGTCCAATAATAATTTACTTAGATGTAGCAAGTACTTCATTGTTTTACTAGTACTTGGTCTTGGAGAGACTGTTTCCTTCCATTGAAATTCTATCTTATTTCTAGATTTTAAGGAGCAATAGACCAAATGAATTAAATATCATATATGTCGGTCGTTTCAAAATTGATAACTGGAGCCCCAAAACAATCTCAAAAAATATATTTTTAAAAACTAAAAACTACATAGATACTTACTTAACTCTCACTTAAAATCTATACTATAACCCAAAGAGACGAAAACCAAAAATATTTTCTATTCGAAGTTGTCCTTAAACAGCGTTGTTATACCGGACGTACTCGCAGAGTTAATATGTAACAATCACGTGTCAGACCATTAGGTTGGCCAAGGCTGCTTTTTGCTCAGACACCGTGACTAATCCAAGTTTGTAAGTAAAAAACTACAATCTTCTTAAAAGCGATCATACATCTTAGCTATAAAATTACAATGGTGTACGCACAAAGTAAGGCTAATCGAGAGCTGCTATAGAAATAATGACACAGTTCCTTTCAGTAGACAAACGCTACAGTGAGAATGACTCGAGTTTTTGTGACACATCAGTAACCAAGACTGTACGTGTTAGTGTCTGTTTTCAAAACTAATCTTTTGACCATTTTGCCCTCAAAACGACCGCAAAGTTACTTAACTGTGTGCAGCTAAACGTGTGAACTTATCAACGCTATTTTGTAAACTAATTACTTGTTAGACAGAGTAAATTGTCTGCGAAAAACAGCAAGATTAAAAATGAATAAATCAAGCCTCCTAATTCACACAATCGTCACAACCATAAACTTCTTAACTATACTACTGCACTAGTCTTGTTTCTAATATTGATCTATTAAGGCATCAAAGTACTGAGAACTTAGAAACCGTACGCAGGTCAAATAAACAAAATATTATTCTAGAAATCCGGTGGTGTTTTTGCTGTAAGTTAATGAATATTTTTAACCATAATAATAAGCGTTTAAGGGCTGAAAAATATTTAGGAAAGTAATTATCGAGAGATTTAATTTCCTTTAAATCTCAGTCTTAGATTAGAACGCAAGGTATTTATTAAATGAGTACTTCGACAAAATACTTAATACATATTATTTATTCTATTTACTTTAAGCTCAACTTATTACTAAACTTAAACGATTCATGTTTGACAATAGTCGATCGCAATAACAGCATCAACAACACGAACTTTTCATTAATTCGACAGCAGTTTCTTATTCTTAGTTTCTCTTACATTTTCCTTGACAAAGAGACCAATATTGTACAACTTTCCAAATATATTTAAAACTTCTACATATTGAAACATGAATTTTATCAAACCGAACATCTGACCAGTGGTCCAGTAGGTACGCAATGTAAAGCGAACAAACTTTAATACTTCAAAAGTACATACGCGCAGAAAAGTACATCGCGCAATATTTCCTACTTCGCTGAATACTTTAATCCGGTCGTGTATTTATGCTGCGGTGGTGTCGGTAAATAAGTCCCGGGCAACTCTTACAGTTTCCATTTGTTATAACTACTAAGTCCCGGCGAGATCCCGGACTTGGACGGGACTTTGTACCTACGGGATGTGGAAGTTTGGAATAAGTGATAAGTAGATTGAATTGGACTAATGATAATAATAATATTTATCTATCAGGGCATGGTCGGATTAAGATTGGACAATGCTACCAAAAGTTTTAATTAGCCAAACTTTGAACTGAACTTATGATAAGTGATATTATTTTACGAAGATATGAGAAGGCGATATTGAACGTTTACCTTCCATGCAGGAGGGTCTGAGTTCGAACCCGGCCCGCACCTCTGACTTTTTGGAATCATGTGCGGATCAGAATTTGATTATCACTTGCGTTTATGGTGAAGGAAGATATCGTGAGGAAACCTGCACACCTGAGAGGGCTCAATAAAGTTCTTGACGGTGTGTGTAGTCCGCCAACCCGCACCGGGCCAGCGTGGTGGACTAAGGCCTAACCCTTCTCGTTCGGAGAAGAGACCCTTGCCCAGCAGTGGGACAGTAATGGGTTGAATTTATTATGAGAAGGCAAGAGAAAGATAACAAGATAGCAAAATAAGAATAAGCTGCTTCTCTTCCTGCATAACATTTTTCTTTATGAAAGAACAAGATTTATTTCTTTAAATAAGGTAGTAATTATGTTCGTTACATGATAAGAAAGTAGTTGAAACTTGTCTGTACTGTGTACTAACACTTGTCTACAGGTACAATCAGCATAAATAAGATGTATATTTATTGAAATTCAAAAGCGATTTTTAGAAGAAATAGTGATTGAAAAATTGACCAATTTTACACATAGTATCTGCGGATACATAAAAATACGTAGTCATTTAAATTGTATGCTTTTAACCAATAGTTTTCCAAGAATAAGCATTCGATTTTCGTGTGTACATATTTTTGATGCTGACAGTACACCTACAGACACGTGTACAATCTCCGATGGTTCAAGTATAGAAACGTGAGCAAAATGTACTGAATTGTCATAAGTTAAGCTGAGTTGTACGAATACTCGTGTTATTCATAAATGTTAGTCTTCGTCGATTCTATTCGCCAACAACTAGATTTCAACTCGTCTAGGCTGCTTAGAAAAGTATCATGTTCATGTGTGTTCTTTTCATTCTCATGATGACCACGCTTAGTCCGTTACTAATCCTTGTTTTTTTAAAGCAGTGAGTAACAAGTGCATGTCAGATATTTTGCATATCGAATACCGTTATCAATCAAGGTTCTAAACCCGATAAAAGATTTACTTAGATTACTAAAGTTATTTAATCAAATATACAAAATCGCTGTTTTACTTTCTTAGCTTAGGGTCCTCAACTGTATTTTAAAGAAAGTTTGCTTACGTACCACCAAACATAAATCTCCAATTAGAAATGAAATCATTAGATGTTCAGAAAACAGACATAATTCTAACTTAGCTTGTAATACTCGTATCACTTACAGAAATCATTAGCAGGCCTCATTAAAATTGAGTGTAATAATGAGTGATTACAATACTGTGTGGTGTTTAGCTCTGCATTATACTGCCGCATTGTAGACTCGTATTCTATAAATTTAATTGTATAGGTGTATACAATGTCATTAATTTATTAACCAATGTTAAATACGGCGAATAAATTATTCTATCGGAGGACGGTAACGTTATTATTGATAACGGGATAAAATCAATAAGCGAAGCCGCCGAAGTGACAGCAGCGTTTATTTCCGTTCATTCGCTATAGTGATCAAATAAATACCCGATTTAACTTACCGTTTTCCGCGGTTCTAATAATACCATACACAAACCTCTTTCTATATTTAGTTACGACGGAAGCCGTTGAAATTTCGCGAATAACGTGATTACAGCACTTGTTAACCATACTTTATGCCAATTACTGTTTATTAGATTAGTTTGCTCAACTATTGGTATGTACTTAATCTTCGTTAAATAGTTACCCGTGCGGGCCTACTCTCAAACCTTAAAGTTAAGTCCTGCGGTCAATGCGCAGTATTCATATTGCCTCAACAAACTCCTTTAATTTAATTTGAAAACTATGGGGTTGGGCACAAAGAAATAGTTTGGGGTTAACCCTCTCAAGGATGCAGAGGTGTAGTTGTGGGCCAAGTCAGCAAAAACAACCCTTATAATAAGAGACAGGTCGAAGGTAACTGCATTAGATTTGACTTCCGTGGGAATATAAAGGGCATATTGGTAGACATCCTTTTTCCCAGCTTGGGTAGTAAATCCTTCACTCTTCACAGCTTCATGAATAGCTCAGTGACGGTATACAATTCATTAACCTGGGCTTTTAGTTTGGGTAAAGCTTTAAAAGTTATTTTTACAAGCTTTTATTTAACTTGCAATGTTTGTATGTAAGTATGTATGTTCGGGTTTAATCTTGTAACTGAATTTTAAAGCAGTTATTTTCAACCAATTGAGATGAAATTTTGCATACACGTTTAGTTTGGATGACAATGGATGGTTAGCTAAGCGACGTCATTCTAAATCCAATATGGCGGACGGCCCAAGATGGCGGACTAGTTAATTTTTGTGCACTCCCATGATATGGGTATCAAATGAAAGGGTTTGCTGAGAAGAATACGAATATAAAATAACAAATCGATACCTAAAAAATAAATAAAAAGTAAAAAATCATTTTTAAAAATAAGCTTTTATTTAAATACTCTAAAAAGGAGAAAATGATGTAAAGTTCAAGATTTCAATCATTTATATTATATACTACGATTACATCACGGTCATTTATTTAAGGTAAACTACATAAATGACACAGATTTTATTGGAATAATAGTGTACACTAGCTGTGCCCGCGACTTCGTTCGCGTGGATGTCGGAACTTAACAATGTATTTGTTTTAGTGAGACCAAATGCACTTAACCCTATTTTTTTCTAAAATAAAATATTTTTTCTAAAATAAAAGTAGCCTAAGATACTCCTTATTACATCAGCTACCTGCCAATAATAGTCCCGTCAAAATCGGTCCAGCCATTTCAGAGATTAGCCTATACAAACAGACAGACAGACAGACAAAAATTGTAAAAAATGTTATTTTGGTGTATGTACCGTATATATATTCATATGCATGTAGTAAAAAACGGTTATTTCAATATTACAAACAGACACTCCAATTTTATTTATATGTATAGATGAGTCGAATTAAATTAAAAATCATTATAAATGGTGCCACATAATAATAAAAAGAACGAGCCACTTAACTTTTAAACGAAATAAAGTTGACGGCTAATATTTTAAAGGCAATGCGCATTTTAATAACTAGATTCTTACACTCAATCCACTCTCACAAAACGCTAGCTACACGTAGGACACTAAAAATATTTCAATGGGTTTGTAGTACCTGCTTATGGAAGACTGAGCGTATTTTTAGTCCTACGAATTCATAAATCTGTATTTTAAGTTTTATTTAAGCAAGTTCAAAAAGGTACCAATGTAACTAGATGCTTAAAACCATATCGACGGACAATTCAATGCTATAACATGAATGTGGCTACCAAAACAAGTCCATTCAATTAACTACGTCGGCCTGACAACCGATGGAGCCATTCGCGTAATTAAATTTGGACAGGACACAAAACGTGCGACAGCTATTTATATTTTTAACCGTTTTATCCGGTATATAGCAATTATGTAATCATAACGTACTAAACGCTTTCCCCCTCAACTTCTTTGCAATATGAATTCCGTCGAAAAACATTCCAGGAAAGAACTTTCTTTGCAATAGCGTCTAATTAGTTAGATTTACAGTAAAATTAGCGTGTCTTCGTACCGAATTCAGTCTAATTCCGAGAGAAATGAACCTTTGTTACACGCGGGCCCATATTCATAGTGAGCGGAGCGTCCCGCAAATTGAATCTAATTGCCGCAACGAAGTGTTGAATCAGACCGACGGCCCTGGCGGAGCGGTGGCCTAAATTGCGCCTATTTACCCATTTAGGATCAGAAATGCTGAACACCCACAGACCACCTGTTTATGAAATGAAATTTTCCCGAGACGGTGACATCAGTTGTCGCGCCACCGTCTTCATTAAACGCCATCTGCGCTTATCTTGTTCGCTCTAGACTCGACAGTTTGACTAATCCATGGACAAGAGGACATGGACAATTCCTTACTCATCAATACATTTGTAAAGCTATTTTATCAAAAAGAAATAACATCTTTACGATTAAGTTGTAAATTCATCGTGGAATGTTCATATATGTATAAACAATCCTTGTCATTGCTATTTCACGGCAAGAGTATTTAATAAACCCAAAAAAATATAACTTTTTCTACTCTATGGTGTTTGGTTGTCCTAATTCTTATAGAATATACCAACTTAGTCCTATCTCAACACGCCAGTCCATCGATTCAACCGTTTTTATCTGCATTCTTGCGATTTCTCGAGTCGTTGTTCAGTGCGTGGTAGAAAACACGCCATGCTACATTGAATTTAATCACCTAAATAGATTTTATTACCGCAAATATTTACATTTACTGTAAAGTGATGTCTGTAACCAGCGCTCCAGTTTATTTCTGCGTATGCGGCGGTAGCTTCTTCCTTTTTTTATTTTATTTTAGAAATATAAGAAACTAATATGATATTATATATTAAATAACTTCCATTACAACTGATATAAGTATCATATTCATTTCGTTGGCATGATTAAATGAACAGAGCATAATCAAGTAATTTGTCATCATCTGAAGTCTCTTACACAATAAGAACACATTACATTCTTTTTGTTTTCCTTTTTTCTTTGTTCTGTTTTATACATTATTATTGTGTGCCTTTAATTTGGGCCAAATATACATATTTTCTTTCTTTCTTTCTTTCTTTGTAAAAATTGCAAGTATTGACAACTGCTACTACTAGAATGAACAAAAAACTAACAGATCATACTTATTTGTAAATAGTTTGAGATTTCAACAAATAATATTATTAAAACAGTACCTATTTGTTCAATGCGTGTATCGAAAGTGGGAGAGTATTGTAATTAGAACCACAGCGCCCACCTGTAGATATACATATGTATGTGTTACTAATAAAATCACATAAATATCAAATTTGTATTTGTAATATTTTCGCTCGTCATTACACGGCGGGCATTGCAGCCTGTTGTGAAAGAGGCCGCACCGCGGAAATCGTGACAAAGCAATATTTTTTATTGCAAATCAATGCTATCCGATCGCTTTCCGGAACACACAAAACAAATTGCTAGTCGGCGAAAATCCTATCAAAGCTATTTTATACCTATGCGCCACGCCATGCGACGTTTTTGATCTCTCTTGCCAAGTATTCAGTTGTAACAGTTACCTTTGATATTATTTTCAGTGCAAACTAACAATTTGTTTTTCTTTTTTACTCAGGTTCTCAGTTTGTTGTTGCTGACCATAAACTATATATTTTGTTTAAGACAGACCGTCGCTTATTTCACAATATTTAAGGAAGTCTGAGATTTTATTAACAGATATATCATTTCCTGTTTAATATTAAAAACGTAAGTACTGATAATTCTCATGAAATTAATTGACACAAGAAAGTTTCTTGGAATGGCATTATAAATAACAATTTCCTGTAGATCTATCTTAAGTAAACATTCACACATTAAACAACTATGCTTTCATTGATCGGTTAGTTCATAAATTAATTTAAGTAGTTTCTTGAACAAGTTATCTACCTAATACATCGTTCCTCAGACATTATTTGATAAATTAGTTCTAACATAATAATATACTTTAAAAGGTCATAAAAGTGTGACCTGAACTCATCTATCTTTATTTTGTCTGGCTATAATTAATTTAACAAACTGCTATTAGCCGCCCTTATAGAGCACAGTCATGTCACGCAGTGACGCAACCACCACAATAGCGGACCTTGGAACGTCTACAACCATTCGGAATGGTGCGCAGTAATTATACCAACCAAATACTACTACAAAAATAGACTAACTAGAAAAAATATATTGTTAATGTTGATGAAGTGGAAAAATGTATAAGAACATACGAGACAAATTATATGATGATAAACAAACTTGAAGCACTATTCAGTGAGTCATAAATAATACAGACGAATATATTTATATCGTTGCTATACATTTGTTTTTAAAATATAGCAAATATAGCATCTCTGAATGATCAGCTGAGTTTCGAAATACTGACTTTGACCCAAAAAGTTGTTTGTGTATTTTGGAAGTAAATTCGTTTAGTATAAGAAAGTGAAATATTAGGAATGTTCCTATTATGTGAACATTGTTGCACTATTGCACTGTATAAACCTCAAAGTTGCACGTGCTTCGATACAAACACTTGGTTTCCAATATCTCCACGTGCATGGTGTCTAAAGCTTCTAGTTAGTATATTATTGTATACATGTTAATGAAATTAAATAATAATCAAAAACTGAGGAAAAGCAGTGATAACAATATGAAGCATTCAATAAAAAATCAAATAGAACTAATACTCAATGATCATTGAAATACAAACTCTAAAAACGATATCAGATAGGAAAAAAGGCAATATTAAGCCCGTGAAGAACGTGCTAAGTGAGATATGTAATTAGGAATTATCGAACATCCAAGAGGAACGATCACGATCGAAGACAATTAGAGCTACTAAAATAGTACTTTGGGAGCAAACGAGAATGGAAGCTGAAATAAAAAAATCTTTACAAGTTAATCCAGCCGTAAAATGTGTTTAATTCCAAAATACGAATAAGCAATTTGTTGTTCACAAGCAACCTGCTTGTAGTTAACGTTGTAGACATATTGTGATTATGATTATATTACTTGAGAATATTTTTCCATTCCGATATGGGAACCAAAGAAAAATGGAATACGTCAACTGTTTATTTTCACAGACAAGTATGAGTGAACTACTTGATATCTACCTTTCACTACGCCATTCGCTGCTGCCGTTCGTCAAGAAAGTTCGTTAGTGGTATCAGATACATGACGCTAAGCGGTATCATTTATTTTTATTGACCTGGGTTAAACCTTCCGAAAAAACATTTTCAATTTATTCAGTTTGTAGCCTATCCGCTAAAGTTCTAATTCTAATGCCTTGTAATTTGACTCCAATCCACACTGGAGAATACTTCCATTAACTCAATTAACCTCTCATTTCTTACGGTAGGGAGTCTAATGGTCACGCCGCTATTTTAGAGGTCATTTTCATTTATTGGGTTCAATTAGTTAAAGCTATCGTTTAAGGACGTCACAGTGTATCATTATTATTTAAATTAGTGTTGGCGAGACCAAAAAAATCTTGATTCTTATTTGTATTTGGTGTCGAATCGTGTTGATTCCGTCAATGTCTCTAAAAACATTATTTATGGGTGTACGTGTATATCTAATGATGTTGACGAGTATTCGACCGTATCGAGGGAGTTCGCTTGTCTATCTTGCATTCGCGCAACCATCAACCGTGAAAAAAGTCATCCATTTACATCAACTTCATTCCACAAACGCCACTGTATTTGAATGTAAATAATTTGTTAAAGTTTTAACGAACTCTACGCCGGTCCTGCTAACTCGTGTTATGCTAAATCTTAGTAACAAGACCCATTGTTTGCGGCTATTGAAATTGATATTGCGAAAGAATGCCATCGACAGCAGTAACATCTCAAATTCAATTTGGTTATGAATCAATCTGAATTATCTTTTCGCTTACGGCTTAAGAATGATGCACGGCGTAATTTTCAATCCTATGATATCGAATCTAGGTAAATGGTCCAAAGTAAATCAATAATAATTTAAAAACAAAAACACTTTCCTCTTTTTGAATATGGTAGGAAAAATACCGTTATTTCTCGTCAAAACGACCTTAACCAGCAAATAATCACTATCAAGTATAGTGTTGGGTTTTTTAGTTTCTTCGTCACGCAATTGAATTGCATTATGACCAGATATATTGAAACCTACCTTTTCAATAAATCATTACAAAAGTAGCTTTCTCTGCATTATGAATTGTTATCAAAAGCAATTGATACAGTTCTTTGCGTTTTGTATTTTTTCCATTTATTCTATACTCATTTAAGTACGCATTTATGCCCTTAAATAACACCAAGACTATTGTCAATATTTCACTTTCCAAGTGTTTTCATAAGTAAGCAAACTTTTTCTTCAGGACCTTGTTGCATAGAGTTTGAGCTGTTTTAATGTTACAATTTATGTTTTTATTCATTTAAAACAGCATCAGTCATGTTACTGGTTTGATAAATAACTGTTACATATGTATTTTCTCATTGTTTGAATTCAGTACAATGCGTAGAGGTTTCAGAAAGTGCTCCCGCTGTCGATACTTGGCAGTAATTTCTACGCTGCTATTGTTGTGAGCCTCGCTTTTGTGACTTTTGTGTATCACATGAATGACATGACTACGCGTGTTTCCTTTCGAGTCAAGACTTTCTTAGAAAAAAATATTTCCTTGGTTAATAATTTCTTTCAGCCTATCACAGTAATATTCATCATGCATGCCCACGTTTTTTTATATTAGAATTTTCATTACAATTTCAATTCTTGTTAGAGTCTAACAAGTTTCAGCTTCACTACTATTACGAGCAGTAGCTAACATTCACAGTTTGTTAGGCTTATCTAAAGCGGCGCAAACAATTAACGGATCATAAATTCATATCGTGACTAATAAGAGTTGCGCGCTTTAACAAAACTTTGATAACATGTGCCGTTATCCGTAAATTCACTTGCAGAGAAACTGTAACTATATTGCTTTTAAACTGGTGGCTTTTCCGACCCAACCTCCGTGGGAAATATAATAAAAGTGAAATTAAGAACGCGCCAACAAGTGCATCAATTAATACGTTGCATCCGACTGCCTTTTTCAAACAAAAGTGTCCATTACCTAGAAAACAATAGCACATCTCACAAGCACACACACTGCATTCGTCGGAAAACGCACATGCACAATTTTCCGAACACCGATTACGGACACTGCGTCGGTCGCGTCAGAGCAAAGGGCGGCACGTACAAACGCTGCCTCTGCGCGCGATAGACTGACGGCTGTCGGGCGGACTTGCGAGCGAGCGGGACGCGCGGCGGGCGTGCCAACACTATGCGCGCGCATAACGCCTCTCTGTCCTACGCCCGCGACTCCTATACGGTCATCTCACTCGCACACGCTCAAGCACACCTTTCGTTCCCGAGACAGGTGTTCCTATCCCTGTGTGCGTCCAGATATGGCTGGCTTCGCGTGTATGCGCGCTTCCTGCGGCGGCGGATCGTTTTTTATGCCCGGCAGAAATTATAAAAAGTAAATGGAGGGAAAATTAAATAAAACGTTTACAATGAAGCGTTTTCCTGTGCGCTTTCAATGATTCAGTGTGCGCTATTTTTCAGGGTGGATATCATCAGTGTACACAGCCAGCGTGATTACGGAGCTTTTTACGAATGTTTGAGTGATGTAGGCGGGCGTAATTAGGCACGGGGCGGAAAGGTATATTGATTGCGGTGACGCGGCTTTGTGGAAAAATCGATATTTTTGTATTAAAGGTGGCACGCGATGTGTCCGGTCGTGCGTCCGTGGATGAGTAAACCTTCGTATCGATCGAAACGCCGACAACTTTCGACCCTAGTTTATGGCGCGCACTATAACTTGAGCCACACTTACCTATGAACGTTATCGAGAAAGCTTTAGCTGAACGACCTCGTCTTTCATAAAATCCTATACGACTTGAGCTCTAAAGTCAATATTTAGAATTTTATAGAAGACGAAGATATTGAAAAAATAAATGTACACTTGTATTTGACATAGATCAAAACTTGATAAATAGTGGAATAATTTCTTACTGAATCGCCGTAGTTTGAACCCACTAATGTAAAGCATCAAGCCTCCAAGTTATGGCAGTTTACATTCTGCTTGAACTCCGACGCACAACTTACTTTCAGGCGTTGGCCGGATGAAAACCTACAGTAGGTATGTAGATATAGAGGATTTGGCTACGAGGTGTAGCATCATCGTGGCTGCAATATATCTATCATCACGCATTCTCTCAATAACGGTATTAAAGAAACGTGTGTGCAAAAAAAATATGTACACCTTTGCCCAGCCCTTCGACGAACACGATGCGATGCTTTATTATGTCAGTTCATAGGACATAAAGTTTCAAAATGACAACAGTGTGATACATTAGACTGACAGAAATAAAATTTTATCTTTTTAAACTAAATTTTGTCAACAATTTGATAACAAACAGGTTAATTGTACAATAAATACCAATTTATATGCTATCACATAATTCAATTGGAGCACTAAAGTAAATTATTTCAACCATTTACGGTAATTGGTAATTGTGGTAGGTAAATGTTATTTGAAATGGTGTATAGTGACAGGCAGCAAGCCAATCGCACACCTCAGTGACCCTTTCCCTTACCGTTCCTCTTAGGGCTCTATACAGAACTACTGAAGGTAACCTCACTTCAATGTCAATTGATGGATTAGTTGGTATATTGAAAGACCTTTTGTCAATAAATGGATTGGAGGTTGTAGCGATGTCAACTTGGGCGTACAGGAAGCATTATTCGAGGGTAAGGGACATTCCGATAATGTGATTCCGTCCCGTATTTTACTTATCTTTTCAGATTCAAATAATTAATTGCCGAAGACACTAAGGGTATGATCATTCAATAGCAAAGAACAACAAATTCATGAACCTATTTTGCACATTTTTGATTTTTTTTACTTTCCGTTCATCTTTATTTAAGTAAATATAGCTGTAATACTGATACGTTAAGAAGTTTTTTTTTTTCATCTTTTTTCCGTGCAAATTTTGTTAAATTTTATTGTAATTATCCTGCGTATAATACAATTGATGTTATTGTATTGATTATGAAATATTGGTATCTTTCCGAAATAAACTTTGCTTTACTACAATTAACAATGGACAGAATGATCAAAGCACAGCTCAATCCAAATGAATAGGTCTGCATTATCCAAATCGAACTGAACAATTTCTCTACATTCTATTGAATCAACTTTCCAAACATTACGATCCGTTTATCAAACATTAAACAGTAGCCTAAAGAAGTTTTTTCCACGACATTCGTGGTTCTGTAGCAGCAAACGCAATAAATTATACTCTTTCAGAATAACATGCCGCGTTTCGTTGAGCATTGCCGTTTTTATTAAAGAAATAAGAAGCAAAGGCTTTGGAAATGGGCGACTAATGTACTGAAGCAATGAGCGCGCTCGAGTAAAAAATTAAATACTGTAAGTAATTTAAAATGAGATTGTGAACCGATTTGCAACTGGGATCACTTTTCCTCCCACATTTCGTGTGGTTTCAACAACTGAGCTAACGAACTTTATCGTGACTTAAAAAAAAAGAGACAAAATATATCGTCAGATCTTATTTCGTAGATACATGATTTAGCCGAAGATTTAGGTAGTCCAGTTTAGTTTCCCCTTCACCGACAATACATGTCGCTACTACCTTACAAATCAGTTTTAATAAACAAGGAGGTTTTCATTAGAATAGAGATGATATATTTCATGGAGTTCCACAGGGTAGTACTTTAGGCCCACCGTTATTTTCAATTATAAAAACGAAATACGAACTCGTCAGGCAGTAATCACTTTTCATATTTTAATGGCTTTAGCATTATGAACTGGCACAACTGTAGAAGAAAAATATGATTTAAAGAACACACAGTCTTACATCTAACCGATTCTCTACATATAGTTGAACTTTCTTGTCGTTCTCTTCATTACACTATATGATCGTGTCCTGCATTAAATAAAGCTAGAATAAAGAAGAAGATCACTGGTATATAAAGCCATGACAAGACAAAAGGTTTTACCCAAAAATATATTTTCAGGGGTATTGTATTATAAATGTATATCTGCGTTTGATAGCTGTTACATAACATACAGCAAGCAAGTATAGCGAGATATAACCTTACATATTCTTAACAACTTCAAACACAATTTAAGGAACAACGAAAAGTCTCCATCTTTCTCTAGTTAACAATATGACAGTAAAAGAGCTTCACTGAACAGTGCACAATACAATACTGGTCGGTGGTATTGTATTGAACAGCAAAATAAAACTCTTTGTGGAATAGAAATTCGATAAAGTTGCATTGGAGGCAAAGCTCATGTCAAAAAGTAGAACATATTTTGATCATGAAAATAATATTTGTCTTGAAATATATACTGCCATAATTTACATATTCGTTTAGCTTTACCCCACCGGTTAAAGAGAAACCTTAAAGTTTAAAGGCACGGGAAGACGGGAAACTTATACAATACCTTTTATTTAAACCCATATCATTATATTTCGATAGCTAGAGTTAAAAGGGTGCCTTGGCCAATTTGGCCCTTCCAAGAGCTTGAAACAAGTTTGAAAAAGCATTAACTAAATCATGTTTTTCTGACGCAATTCAAGCAAAGTTATTTAATAATTTAGTCTTAATCGTTGCCGAAAATAAGTTATTAGTATAGTATACAGTTATCTTTCGAGCAGGATTCTTTGCGTCATTTTCGAGTCAAGTTTAATTCTTTAATTACATATATATATTATAATTATACACAAAAATGACGCATAGAATCCTGCTCGAATAAAAACACTTATATAGCGTTGAAAAAAAAAAACTTGTGAGTGACTTTTTACTTCCCTTAATCTGTAAAAAGAGATCTTTAGTGGTGAGATTCCTAAAAGCTCAGATATTTAATTAAGGTTTATAAGGAAACCATATTTTTACGTGACCCTATTTTCCCTTCAGTCTGTTTGTCAAAATACGCAGACTTCGTGATTACAATATCCTTGGTTTTGACGTTGTTTTACAATTCTTACGTTTTCGTTCAATTCCTATTCGACATGTAGACGACGAGTATCATAAATAACTGCTGTGTGTACTAAAATACTCTTATCTGGATTATGAAATGATCTTGTCTGAATTTATCACTTTGGTCATATAAGTTTGTTCTTTCATAATTGTCTGTTCAGAATTTATTAAAATAAGTTTTACTAAGCAGTGGTATATATTCAACAAGCCTCTTATCTACTAAACCTCTCATGCTACTAATTTATATTAATATATCAATCAAAAAATAAATTACAACTTGTAAAATAATTAGTATTCCGATGTCGAAATTTAATAAACAATATGCTATATTTATCAGTAAGGCTGTTAACAGCGGTAGTATTTCATGGCCTTTGTCATCATAATAGTATTTCGTTGCGCCCAGATGTTGGAGCACTTAGCGGCCTGCACCGGTTTTATTATGAATAGCAACGGAAGTACGGAACTAGTATTTTGCGGTTTCCCTGTGGAGGCAGACGCAAATTAATGCCCTAGCTTTCAGCTAGAAATTAATGTAATGCACCTAGGTTACGTAGCCAAATTGTTGGCATTCAGTAAATTTTGCAATGCGCAACCGGGATATGGCGAATTTTATAATTGAATTTTTGATACGCCTGTGCGAATATCTGCCGTGATTATGCTGTGATGTAATGTTTAACATGTAAATAAACGCTCTTTTTAGAATTACATACCTCCATTATTGCTGAAAACGATCAGTTTCGGTCTCAGTCTAGAGTTGCTGAAAATGGGTTGTAATTTTTGTAAAATTTGAAAATCTTGTGGTATTTCTTTTAAACATTTTGTAACCAATGTATTTATTCTAAAACTATCGTTCTCAGATTACTGTTATGTACATTTCAAAACAAACATGTAAAATTTCTTATTGCTATATTACTACTCTTTGCTTAGCGAATAAATTAGTACAGTAGGTAAATCTGGGGAGGTCCAAAACTGGCACAATAAGTATTAAAATTTAAATTTAGAAATTGCAGACTTCAGCTATGTATTTTTTAAAGCAGTATTCGCATCCATGCTGTATGTAGCCACGTAGATATTGTACATGTATGTATCTGTAGCTACACTTAAAGAGATTAAAGCGCTTATCGTGTGAGCTTCTTGCTCGTTTTTCATTCTCTTATTTAAGGGCTTTTACTTTCCTTGCGTTTATGTGATGTGTTCCACTAAGAGATTAAATTTAAGGCCTACGCTCTACATAAAGCGCTATGTTTCAGAAACAAGAGAGTGAATATAATCAAGGTGAAAATATGACTTTCAGGATTTATTTTAGTGTTCCCGGTATCATATCAGTAAATAGTTTACTGAAAGTATGTTTGTTGCGTCGGTCACCGCTGCTGATAAATGTTGTAAAATTGAAATTTTTAATGATTTTGATTTGTGAGAAAATCTTGAAACCCGCAAAATACATGTCTTGGTGTTAATGTAAAACTTTACATGCAGACGAAGCCACGGATGCGTCTAATAAAATAATACATTAAGTAGTCACACTTAAATAACTTGGGCCGGTTCTCCTGTTAACTTCATTAAGCATACAAATCTATTGAAAAACTAGGTGTTCACAGCAGACGTGATACTATACACAAATTTTGCGTTGTACTATTACGTAGGGTCACCAGATATAGATACGCTGATCTCCCACTACAACACCATTATCGTTAAGGCATTACATTTTCCCTCTGCTAAAGCAGTTTCATAGTAAAAACGATCAGAAGATTTACAATTTTACAGTTAAATTGAAAATTATAAAGAACAAATTTGAATTAGACAGTTATTATTTAAATACATAATAAAAATTATTATATTCTTAAGACCTTTTTAAAAAGTTTGAAAATCTTATTGACGTAAAATAAAACAAATATTGGGTAACTACTAAGTAAAAACTGGAGCTTTGACATACCCGGTAATACGCATAACAATATTTATACCATATGAATAATCTAAAACAGATCTGCCAATCAGATATATTGAAAAACATTCAAAAGCCAAAGCAATGGCGGACGTTAATAAACCTGCTAAAATATTTCGTCACTATAACGACGTGTCAACAACATGATGCGGTTTGCGCTTTGTATGGTGACCATAACGTTAATTACTTCGGTACTGTCTCGGATACGGGTTTGCTAAACATTCTCACTGTATAACTAAGCGGAGCTAGAGAAAGCTGAGTAACATGTTCACCCGTATATGTAGGTACGTAAGCTATAAGTGTTCTTATTATGTATAGCTGTATACACTCAGCATGGGTTTCAAAAAGGAAGGTATAACGCTCTTTGCTCATGTCAAACTTTCAGGATTTTCCGTTTGTTTAAGTCCACAATCTAAAGGTAAATGGGTAGTATATCTCATAGTGTTATTGGAAGACTCTTTATTAGCTTATTAATAAATCTAAGCCAATGGATACCTAAACCAAAAATGCTCAATTTTTAGTTATTCATAGGCTGATCAAAAATAAACCAAATTAATTTCAGAAAGTATAATAAAAAAGCTAATCTTTAAAGTTTTGGCAACATTATTCGGTACTACCGCAACACATTCTTACTTCTTTAAAGATAAAAATAATTGTGTAAAACATATCCTCTTCTCATAAATCCATAAAATATTTTCCTGCCTACAAATTCCGAGAATTAAAGATAAACAGGATATATATTACAGCACTGCCCCCGATCTATCTCTTAAATCCTCAGTAAAAATTGTTATAGGTCTTTATAAAGCTTAGGCTGAGCTTATTTGATTGATTACAAACCGAAAACAGACAAAATACAAAAAAGAGCCCACATATAAATCAAACAAATTCTGTAAGATATTAAACAACCTATTTTATGTCCACATTGTTGTGATTGAAGACAGTGCTTATCTACCATGGCCTATACCATGCAATTACGTATGCTAAAAACAGTTAATTTTAACTATTTCTTTTTGCAACTTATATTATCTTCGTCTTTACTAAATGACTATGGAGATCAGGATTTTCATAAATTTAACAATCGAGATGATGATTTGATATATTCATAATTCAATTCCAATTAGAGTAAAAGTAACTAACTAAAGTAAGTAAATAAAAGTATAATTGAAAATCAGGTTTTATGAATGACTTCTAATTCACAAAGCATACCTCCAGTTAATTTTACACAGAGCTTTCCAGTGTATTTAGTATGTATATTAACATTAATGGAGTAATAAGCATACCTTATACATAATTCAGTGAGGAAAATAAAAATCCCATCCTACAAAACAGGGTCGGATGAATGGTCCACCTACATTTCATCCGGAGAATTTCCCAGTAGCTAATACGTTGCGAAACGGTCGCAACTCGCTCGGAGTATGGCAACAATTTTAATAAATAATTATACTCGTCGGTGCCTCGCCGGATAAACAGATACGAGCATAATTCGTTACTAATATATCCACTTAAGGGAGAGTCAATTTGCATTTTTAACGCTTTTTATTCATTTGTTTTGTGATTTAATTTTTATTGTTTTTAGATTCCCCTGTGGTTTTAGCAATCTGCTGGCTGAGCTGGTATTCGACAGCTTCGAGAAATACCAAAAACCCACGGGGAGGCTGCTGAGGATTCAATAGACTGTTAGAGAAAGCCTACTAATTCGTTTCAGATAAATTTATCAAACATCGAACTCACCACCATCAATTTTTTAAAATACTCCCGTCACAGATGTAAATAATAATTGCGACGTTTATATGGCTCTGCCAACCTTTCAACGTTTTAATAAATTTTAAATGCTGCAAAAGTTTCTCGTTTATTGTTTGACTTTACCAAAGTCTATAGAACAATACTACGAAACACACATTTTAAAAGGTTTTAGACCGTAAAGTTTGTAAGTCGTTTCCATTTTTATAAAATAATTCAATTTTTATAAATACGTCGTTACTCGCTTTTATGTATATGTCATTCTAATAAATAATCTGTTCGTCCCTATTCATACATGACTAGCTATTTGCCAAACGTTCAGTCTCTCATAATAATATGACTATAATGGCGAAGAGCAAAGAATTCTAGATTAAATTCTTGTCAATAGCACAAGACGTTTCACCAGTTAGAATTATTTCCAGTTAAGTAACCTTTATATATTTTTCAGCATTCTGTGAGGTACCTACTAGAGCATAAGCATACACACAATATGCAACTGTGTGTGTGTGGTCAATGCTAGAACTTAGGTTAGGTGAAATTCACGTTTGAATGATTTAACTAGTCATCAAAAAACAGGACGTCATACATAACATAGATACATAAGCCCCAAATTGGTCCCAACAATATTTTTGGGCACGTTGATACCCTAAAAAGGAACAACGGACAATTGGGCACTCCTAATATGCTGAAGCTAATTGCAGCAAGATACCGTCCTTTTGCTAATTCGATATGTGTTACACGGGGCGCGGCTTCAACCCAATATGTTCAGGGTACAAATACGTCAAAATCCCAAACTAAATTCAGCTTAATCACTAACGTATAGAGTCCAATTTTGAATACGCTACTCAAAATTTAGGCTATTCATATTATGGCTCGCCTTAATGGAAATTGTGAGCCGTGCCCGTGTCGTTACGCGCTGCAAATGTACATAATGTGTCGTCAAAAGGGTGAAATATACTTTAGTAGGCTGTGATTTCGTTTGTAGCGAGCCGAGGCTTACCAGCTTTTAAAAGTTTCTCGAATGTGATCCCCGTTAGACGGGCGAGCAAGCGACATTCGCGCCAGAATAGGGACACAGCTGTTTGTAAATTTAAATTATTTTAGACAGTTATACGAAATGTTATGTCCTATTTAGGTAAATCTCATATTTAAACTCATTCATTGCATACTGTCATCCAAACTACTTTACCTACTTTTAAGTAAGTCAGTACATTTTATGTGATCTCATAATGATGAACTTTGTATAGGGTTCCAATAATTTAGAATAAAGATCTTTAACATAACAAGGCAGTTTCGATTTTTATATTGAAATGGATTTAATTACAGCTGCTACCGATACCACATATGAAGTTGGTTTCACAGGAAAAATGACTTCTGACTATCCGTTTGGCTAAAATAGGCCACCGAAGTGCCAAACAAAAGGCATGTGGTGGTTAAGTGATCTTTTCTTTTCCAATTTAATTTGCCTAATATTTAGATTTTTTTATTATTTCATATAATAAACTAAAACGTGCCAGCCCAAATAAATATTAACAAATAAAAAATAAAATCTTTCGAACAATTAATAAATTCGTAGAATTTATGATTTTGACCTCGCTACTTATCAAACATTTGTATCTTTTAGTTAAATTATAGGCAATTAGTGCACGCTAATTTGTTTGTGTAACGTCATTTTATACCACGAATATCAATTATTATTCCAAAAACCATTACTATCGTATTTCGTTTACCACTTTATAAAGGGTGTTACAATATCGGCTGTTACATTTTAGGGTGTGGATAATTTTAAGCCCATATATTTACAGACAATTTTTCTGATTATAAAATACAGAATATTTTATAATCAGAAAAATTGTCTGTAAAGTAAGTCAGAAAAATGTGTCAGAACATGTATCGCTATATTATTGCTCAATAAGAACATACCCTCAAAATACCTAAAAATGTAAGAACCTATATACCTACTAGAAAATGACAATAGCACTACACATAACATAGCCGATCGCGTCTATGTGAATACATGTTTGGGCAAAAATTGGTACAGTAATATGGAGTATGGACAAAACTTTTTTTTTATGTTCCATGTATTAATAACACTCAGTTGCATAATTAGCACATAGAACCAATAAAATATTTTTAAACGGAAAATACAAGCCTTTTAATATTTCTTCCTACTCTGTTCAAGTTATTCATTTTCCGCCAAAGCTAGCCGACAGTGAGACAATTAAATTCTCAATTCCACAAGTGCAGCTTCTACACAATATTCTTATCTCGCGAAAAACAAAAAAATGATACTCAAAATATGACGCTTTTATTAAATTCTTCTTACGTTTATTAACTTGGGGGGGAAAATGCTCCAAGTTGCTGCGAAAAAACTAGAGTAAAAAAAGTTTCGCGTTTCTTGACTGAGGAATTTTATTAATGTTGGCTACACTGTTTCTTGGCGAAACATTATTTTAACACCCATTACAAGGCTCAGCTTGCTTCAAAATAATTCTTGTTTTGTTAATCAACTTTAAGCGAGGCGGGAAAATGTGCAAATTGATTAGATATTTATACAGGTGTACATGAAATTCTGTTGGGTTCATTTTAGCTCGATATTAAACACGTAAATTTACTAAGCTTTTACGTAACTTTTGGATAAAAATAATGTGATTTGATCTAAGTTCTTTCAGACTAAAGAATTAGTTATTTATACCTAATTTCACATTTGGAAAAATAAAAAATAAAACGTCTAATAAAAATCGTATTCTGTTTATTTATAAATACCTGTTTCAATTCAACAACAGTATATATAAGTGCAATAGTGGTTTTATAAATCTACGCGGGCAAAGCCGCAGAAAAGCAAGTTGCAAAAAGTCTTAAGTCACAAAGTGCGAATAAAAACGTAATATTTCTATTTAAACTACGCTCTTTCCCAGCTTACTTAACCGTAACCTAATTTCGCAAAGTAATGGTAGTAATACGAGTAGCTTTAGGCTCAGTGCAGATGATGACAATTATTACGCGGTTCGTTCGCGGTTTACTATTTTTAAACAACGTACGGTGGCGATCTCTTCATGAGTATAAATTTAATCCGTCAGTTTATTAAAAATCACTCAAATGCTACCCAAGCACTAAGATTCAGACTATCTATAACGTGCTTTCACGTAGAATACGAGAGACTACCCATAACGGTGAGTTTAATACTTATAGCAGTTCAGTTGAATGCTCACGTTTATCGCTTTGACAAATACGGGAGCCTTTTGGTCGTTCTACAGAAAATATTCAATGCAGTCAAAAACATTTAACAGAAAATTTATGCGTTCATGAGTATTCAAGCGAAATACAATAATACGCAGCGTTTTGAGCAACAACGTTCTTTCTTACCTATTAATGGTCCCAACGAGTTATAAAAAATATGGTCTCATGCCTGTACGTTACAGATACCTATAATTGTACAAATCTGTGTTTTACGATGCGGTATTAATATTTTCCTTATATGACCCAAAATATTTGACAGGTTTTACGTTAAATCTATTTCCATAGTCATTCCAGATGCAGAAATCAAATTAACACTACGACGTCATAGCACGCGTTTACCAATTTGTAAGCACTCGCCAAGTAGACGTGTCATACTCATAGGTACTCGAACAGTGCTCATAATTTGACGCGCGTTCAACTCTTGTCATCTGAACGCACCCTTAGCTAGAATCTAGCAAATAAGTAGGGTGCTTTGAGTCTAGACTATGCACCGAGCATAAAAGTCGCAATATTCTTAACTAGTTTTCTTTTTACTATACCGCATGTAAAAATACGCGCTGCTGCAAATCTGGTCTTCAAAATAATATTGTTTTTTAATCTAGATCAGTGCGAAATGAAAGAAAAGCAGATCGCGGTCGATCGGTATCTTTATTATCACCTGAGTAATAAGAGTCAACTCAGGCGTCTGAGGGAAACGATTTATATAACTTTGTGATTGATTGATATATTTACATAATAAAGTATGTTGTTTGTTCAAATTAATATACATATGTAGCTACAGCATCAATCAAGTGTACAACCAACATACAATGTACGGACGTATATTTTTTGTATTGTAATAAGCATACGTCTAATGTGCGAATCAGAACTTGTTTATGGCTTGAGTTAACAGTGAAGGAACACATCGTGAAGAAAACTACACACCTGAGACTCCTCCATAAAGTTCTCGAATTTGTGAATACTCCGCCAACCATATATCCATCGTGGTGCACCATAGCCTACCCGTTCTCATTCTGACCAGAAATCCGAGCCCAGCAATACGACGATAATGGGCAGAATTATTATTAAAATTCTAGGATTCTAATAATACTTTCAAATTTTCCAAGAAGAAGAGTTATACTGGGAATATTTGAATGGAAAATTGCAAACTTAGATAAAGGTATCAAATGTTCTCGTAGCAACAAAAATCCAGAAGAATTTCAAAGCCATTTTCTCAGTATTTAAAACTTATAATTACATTATAATAAAGCTAAAATAAAAATTCTATAGAGTTCTAAAGTAGACTGAAATCAAGTAAAAATAAAAACCGCGGTACAATGGGGGGAGAAAAATATTTTTACTTTCGCGCTCAACCGTTAACAGTGGAGTTTTCTCGACTTGAAACTTGTTCACAACAGCCTATTAATATCCAAGCTTAAGAAAAACCCTCTCGTTGATATTATTAACGCAACAAACTATAGGTAGGTAAGTATTTAAGCAACCTTCTAGGCTTTGCAACCGAGTCTTGCCTACGGGTTACACTTACGCTAGATTACGTGTCAATATATCCTTGACAATTTACTTCATGTTACGATCATATACTTACGTAATCGTATATATATTTCGATGGTAATGAATATGATTGCTCAAAGTATCTTAAAGTTTGTTTTAATTGATACTACATTCGATGAATTTAGCCGAAATATTTTTAGCATGAATTTTTTACAAAATCTTTGTTTTGATGCACCGAACTAAAGTAACGTTTATTTTATCATTTAATAAGGGTTGTTATTCTAACTTATTAAATACTTTGAGCAAGTAAATAATAATACATTTTATAGTCCAATCAAATTGTATGACAATGCAAATTAGCACTTTTCAATAAATTCTTCAATAGCGGGTATTTTCAAGTAGGTATAACGCCTGATTTGTGATACAAATATTCAGTTACTCTGAATATCCGGTCTGCTACGAATCTATATGAAGCCATTGTGGAAACTTCGCATGGTGTGTAGGTATTTGTTGGGTTTATTTCGATTGTTATGAGACTTTGTCTATGGAGTTTGTGTTAAAATCTCATAAAATCTTTATGTGATATATATAACTATGGAGAACGCAGAACGGCACACTAACAAACACTAGTGTCATTTTTTAAATGATTTGTCCCTTAATAATTTACTGTCGCCAACTTATAGGTAGGTATGTTGTCCAAAAAACGAGATTGACTAAAATCCTAATATTATAAATGCAAAAGTAAGTTTGTTTGTTTGTTACCTTTTCATACCTACACCACTGAACCGATCATCATGAAATTTTGCATATCCGTTATCAGGGGTACAGAAAAGGTAATTTTCATCCAGAAAAAGTACTGTTCCCGAGGGAAAGAACAGTAACTTGCGACGGTCACAATTGCTTTAGGACGCTAGATGGCGCTACGTGTGACCCGAAAAAATGCACGGGTTCGTAATCAATGCGGCCCGAAGCCGCGAGCGGAAGCTAGTAGAATAATATTCGCTAGTCTAAAATCGCTGCGAAATATTTTGTCGTCGCATTATCTTGTCTTGTCATGGCGATAATATTCTCGCGCTCATCGCCTATCGCTATTTTGGAATTTTAATTTGCAGAATGATTACGACACAAATAAGGGGGCTCTCACAATAAAGCAATACAAAAAAGGATATCTCCAGCATAATCAATTACTTTTAATCAGTTTATGTAGTATTTAAATAATATTTTCGCTACTGCTGATGTTTGAGAGCAATATAAATATATTCTTTTTCTATCAACTTAATTATTCAAGTGACAGATTTTGAATAAAATGTATGATATAGGTGACTAATTAGGTACCTATCCCATATTTTCTATTGAAAAATTGGTCAATTGTGAGAGGCTATGATTAAAACGTGACGCTGTTTAACAGAGTATACGTCGTACGACGAAAAACTTCTGCCATACAGGGAAGAAATCGAACGGTCACCTTATTTACACTTAAATGTTACCAAACAGTTACATGATACAACTGTTTGGTAACATTTAAGTATAACTCCAACCTTGGTTACAAGCAGAAAGCTGGTAATGTTCCAAAAACCCTATTAAGGCTAGTCTGGCCGGTCGCGGGAGTCTGGTGCGATATGATAAATGTCAAAAAAACGAGCCGCATTGCGGAGTTAAAGGCTACAATTTGCCAGCAAAACTACGTTACAAAATATTAATGACACCACAAATTACATTACTGATGTCCTGGTTCGAGCATTCCTGGGGTCGATTACCGGTTTGGGTTTTACGTTAGATGGCAATAGGCTCGCCCAGGTATCGGTGAAATGTCGGTATACAGTAGTACGCCTCCCTACCCTACAGTGAATACAAACGTAATGCTATAATGCTACTTATATATTTTCAGTATTTTTCAAGTAGTTTCTATTATACATAAATGAAATCAACCATAATAAGCCTGAGGGTCGCAGTAAGTGCTCACTCCATTTCTTTAAAACGCGTTCGGCATCAATGTAGTGGGTTGATAAATTGCTGAAGCAAAAATCTTTTTAATTGTCTAGAAAATTCTTTCAGGGTGAATGTACTCGTTATACGAAATTAGTTCTACAACTAATGGAAAAGAAATCTTTCCATACTGCCAAACACTTGGGGGGTCTTATTAACACTAACACCCCCGTATGTTGAAGTTGAGCAAATTAGATTTTTAGACTGATTTGAATTTTTTTATTTTTTCACCAATAAATGTAATATAATATTACCTATTTTTGATTTCATTGTTTAGACGTCTTAAGAAGGAATTTTTGCCGTGTATAATTTTGGTGGGAGGCGGGTCACCCCCACGACCCCCCCTTGGACTTTGCTTGAGTTTCGATGGAGTTATCACATTTTACTATCTTTTTGTTTACTTTTTTGTTAAACCAGGATTCCATCTGTAAGTTAACCGTCACAAAAATGTATAATGACCTGTTCGACTTTAATGACTTACACAGTATGATAAGCAGTCAATGCAGGCACAAAGAACACACAACTCGTCTAAACTGTCTTGTACCTCATTCTCAACCATACCGCCTATATTTTACCACAATTTTAGTAATTCGCTTTCTTGTCTATCTATTCGGTATAAATTGTGCAATTCAGTTTTAAACTACCTTTTCGATGAGCTAGAAACTTGAAAATTTTAAACACCGATAGCTCAGAAAAACAGCTCAAAATAAATATAAAAAAAAAAACATTTCGTACGTTTGTATCTTGTCACTGTCGTTTGTCGGAAAATGTGTCATAATACGATTATTTCTGAAATATAAGTACTCGGGTTTAGTGAGTTTCCTAATGGGATTACTCTGACCCATATATGTAGATATGTACATAAGTATTCCTATATCGGTAGGTTCTTCCATGCAAACTCCAGGCATTCAAGCCGGTGCAGCAGTGCCATTAGGTTCCGAGATGTTGCTGTGAGTGCAAAGCTTCGTCAGTATCGTATATCAAACGCGTAGGTTTATCAAGGAGAACACAATTTCCGAACTTATCTATTAACATTATGAAATCAATGTTAAACATAAAGTAGGTGCCTATTTCAATTAGACACCGGAATCGAACCTCATCCACCTGCAGAGCGTGAGGTCTTGATTTCGATTCCGGTGTTCTGCTCTTGCGAAAATAAGACCAAGAAGGAATTAAAAAAATAAAATAAGATAGTGGTTGTAGTGCAATCATGTTTAGGTAAACTTCAAAACATGGTTTACAATAATGTGGATGAAGCCAAAGGATAACTAGTATTATTCTAGATAGTCTATTATGTAGGGACAGATTTTGGTTCCCATGAAAATACTATGCATAGGTACCTATTTCAGAAGGCGTGTCATTTTATAGTTTCTACTCACGTTTATTTACTACGGGTTGTTATAGTAACGACTTTCCTTATTGATTCGAAACTTTCACTATCGGTCAGCTCATATCGTATAGTGCCCAAATTATAATAGATAACAGCCACACAATAATTGTGGGGTGGGGTAATTGTATTATTGTGATGTATCTAACTTCTCAGATATACAACCTTCTGAATATAATGACCTCCAGAGATGTCAACCCTGACGACTAATCATATGTATCATGAACTTCATGTTTGACTCAAGACCTCGAAAGACGGTTGTCTTTGCCGACTGCATAACAAATATTACGCCTCTAGGGAAACCCTAGCTTTATCCCATCATGTATCAAACAGAATACGACGTACGTACACCTCTGCCTAACCTTTTATGCTTGGCTATGTAAGTAAAATTTCACAGACACAAAATACATATCTATAACTTGAAAATTGCAACAGAGCATATTAGCGACGGGTTACTGACTCGCCGAAGAACATTAACTTAAGTCTAACAAGTTAATTAAGCTAGATAGTAGGTGTTGACACAACTTGCACAGCTAGATAACTATCTGTTTTATCAATGTAATGTGTTACTTTACTGCAAACTCTAACACGTAAAGTTAGTTTCGATCTTTTCTTTATTTCGTATACAATGCGATATGTAAAGTTATATTTCTATACTTGAAATTATTTGTTTTAAATAGCCTAATCTTTAAAACAAAAATACAAGATTAATATTCCTTCTCCAAATGATCCATGACTATGAGCTGATTCGCGAGGCCTGGATTATTACTGGTTATGCAGGTACCAACTTACCCAACGTCAGGAATGGTACTCAGTACTTAATTCCTTTCATGGAAAAGTTCTATTTACACTAATGCACTACGATAGCCTTATGATGATTAAGTTGTATTCAATTTCGCGAATTTCGCGAATTTTAGGGCACCTGTAGGTCTATAACCTGATCACAACATAAGGAATAGACAAAACAAAAACGAGTAAATATTTGGACTTGTTGCTGAACCTCTCTCAGCTTAATTCCGGAGAATGCGAGATCCGTCGGATCGCCGTATAATGAGCTACATTTTACGGTGAAACCCTTTGAGTGCGGTGACAAAACTAGCCGTGCCTCACTCGCGGGGCCTTCAGTGACCACGTAAAACGGTCAATTAGGTAAAATTAAAAGCGGCGCATTTGCAAATTGGTGTGTTTAAACCACGGCATCGGACAACAATGGCCGCCGTACATAATGGAAACTAAAGCGAAATTATCCTTTTGTATATGAAAAGTCCTTTGAAAAGCTACCATTTTTATTTTTATGTAGAACGCGACGCAACTGCGATTGCGTAGATACAGGCTATTGAGGGAAACAATGTCTTTGTTATTGTCGTATTTTTCAATATTTTTATTCGTTGCGGTATAGTAATCTTTGTGGGCGATTTGCAGCGATTGTGGTTTCGATTGTGGGACCGTGGTTTTTCAACAAAAAATTAATAGACCGCAACACTGGCCGGCTCTATTCCAGTGTTTTTCCGTAAGAGCTATTCTTACCCATGAGAAGCGTGGTGAGGCAGCTAACAAATCACAAATCTGATAGGGTGACAAGATCTAACAGCAAAATCCATGTAGAACGAATACTACTTAACGTTACTCATCGTGGAAGCAGCACAGCAGGTACACTTCAAGCAGATGGAACTGGAACTGGGAAACTAACTAATTTGTCGCGATTTATGATAAATCAAGAGTATTAAGTTGTCGTTTATCGTAACGTGTCCTTTACCAATGTCATAATAATTACTTGTCTTAGCTACAAAAGGTACTCAAACCGAAAATATGTTGATCTGCGAACAAGAAAGATAACATTAAACATCAACCTCAAACACAAGACAAATAAAATAAATTTGTATAAAAACGAGCAACTCGCTCCATAATTATCCCTTTGATGTTTAACGCGTGACACACCTATTTTCCATGGAAAATATAAATCGAGAACCTCTGCATTGGTGGACAAAGTCAGCCTTCTCAATATTTTCATATATACATTTTTTATCATGCAAGTATCATACTTTTATCCCCCATAGAACAAGAGGAATATAAAATGTATCGACTTATTGCGAAGTTTGTACTATTCCAAACCACGCAAGACAAATAAATAACAAAGTGATACTAAATAGTAAAGAACCACTACTGTAACTTTATAAGCGTGTTGTTAACCTATTTGTTTCTAAAAACTGCAAAGAAAATATTAAATTTTATAATAATAAACATTATTCGTAATATTTTCAGTTCCAATCTATTCGATTTATACAAAAGAACAACATTACTAGTTAAACTGCGCCATACACGGAATCAAGTCATTACCAAGTCTATCGATCTACCAAAAAATACGACTAAAATAGCTCCACCAAGAAATACAACAAGACTTTTTAAAACGTGACCTCAAACTCGGATTTTCTGTGCTAAGCCGGTAAGCTCTGGATTTTTGGGACATTACCTTTTATTGGCCCAGAGTGTACAATGTGCAAGCACCTGAAGCTTGAAGTATTCATAAAGCTGAGGACGTCGAGAACTAGACTAGACTTCGTCCTGTAGTGATGTGATAAAGCGGAATAGAGAAATCAACGGTTGATTGTCGGTAACTGTTATTTTTGTAACGTAAATTATAACGTAATATGGGCATGTGATGTTGTTGATGTATAATACTTTGCTTTTTTTTTCTTTGATTTTGCAGTCGGATTTAGATATTTGGTTCTGGCCAAACTCAAGTCATAAATCCACATTTTCATGATTTTCATACAATGTTATTTTAGACATTTCGCTTTAATTGAAGACAGTCATTGGCATTCAGGAAAGCTCTGCTGAAAGTTAGTTGCAGATGAATTAATATTGTATCTAAGTATATTTAACTTTATACCCTAACAAAAAATCCGGGTCCTATCCGGGTCTGGCTGTACTGTAAGCGCTTGTGAGGTTTGCGTCTGTAAGCGCACACATGATACAGGAGAAAGTTCTAATGTATGGGGCTTTTCTTTTTAAAATAAAGGAAAACAAAGAATAACCATTTCCGAAAATATATCGTTAACTGTTACCTTGCCCATCCCTATAACACTGACAGTGTTACGAGTCGTCACTAGAGGTCGGCGGGTCAGCTGAAACCTGTGGGGGTGTGGGAAAGGGGTGCGGGCGTTGTCGTGGCAACGGCGCCCCACAACACGCCGCGGCGGCGCCGACCGCTCTCCACACACAAACGTACCTTATTATGTATGTTTTATGTGTTTGTTGGTTGTAACGTGAATTGCAACGCCAACACACACATACACCCACATCTATGCAAACACCTACGAACGAATAAAATATACGCGCGGGAAATAGAACGGGTTTTAATATTTAAAAACGTATAAGGACAGACGTAGGTTACTCGGTATTAGCCGTATATTTACAAAATTATAGGGTTTATACATTGTAGTTTTTGTTATACGTCAACTTTTGAATAGTAATTTAATGTAGTACATCCAATTTATTAGAGAGACAGTTACTTAAGCAAATTGAGGGTACCTCTATCAAATATTGAATAGAGCTTGTGCTAATTATAATAAATTCTCATATTATTTTGTTACTGCTATATTTACACGGATAAAGTTCATATCAATCATATCGAAGCTTTTACTAATAAATATTTTTTTATAATAAATAGGTGGACCTATTATGCTACATAGTTTTAGTAATCTTATCGAATATATAGACATCCACTGACTAGCGCTCGCGACTTTTTTCCCATGTAAGTAAAAGGATTTCGTCTTGCTTTCACCTCTCTCCAGTTCGAATTGTCGAATCCTTTAACTTAAAGAATCTGACCGTTGATTTTTCAGTCAGACATCAAGCAGCTACTAATACTACAGAAAAACGGATCAGTGCGGAAAATGTAGGATACACGTATATTAATTTTTGTTGTTTATTATGAATACATGAAAGCCATATGATTTGTTTATTTTAAACTCTGGATACCTATTCTAATTGACGAAACAGGAATGCCAAATAAATTGCGCACCGGATAAAAACTGCCATGTATGTATGTAAGTATACATATAGAGTAAGGATAACCCTTACATATGTATAAAATACATATATCTATGCTGTTCAACAACGGACCTGCGCATCAATTAATTCGTCATACCTACTTCAGTATCGTTTCAAACCAACAAAGAACCGTTAATTACAATAATAGGTGCAATTACATACGTTAGTTGTATATTCAATTATGTACGAAACCTTCCGACCATTCCAACTCCTCAGAAGCACACATTCGGTAAAATTACAGAAGCGTTATGTTGGTAATTGATGCCATAAAAGGTAGTTTACCCTGGACGGCCGTTATTATAACAAATTCTGTGTTGCCTACACGCACACTGAACAAAAACGCAGACAGCTAAGACTGAATTCTTTATACTGTGTGCGTGTTTATTTTGGTAATTATTAATAATATTACATTTGGTGTGCGTGTGTGCGCATGAAGTACATTAAACGGTGTTTCAAATTAGAAGGTAATAGTGCGTGATTAGATTACGCAGTTTTTTTTTAAGTGACTAATAACCGCCCGTGACGCCGCCCGCTGGCTGCATGAATACTGTATTATCTTATAACAATCTTAATACGCTTAATCTAAGAAAATATAAATGTATGTGACTACAGAAGTCAAGTCTGAGTAATGCCAATCAAAAATAACTTCGGTAACGATAGCATGACTGTAATGTGCACAAGAGCTTATGAACAAATAATTTACGAGGAACAATAAAAAGCCTTCTTCTATATGAAAAATATAATACAACAAATTGACACGCAAATAACACACATGAAAAAGGTACATATTCCAATACCAATAAAATATTTTATGATGACACAGAAATGAACCGACATAGAAATAAAATTGAACCCCTAATTTTCAAATCCACATTTATGATTAATGAGTTGATTAGCCAAGAATTCCGTGCCTTTCACAATTCTGACGTCATAACAAAAATATGTAGGTATTACTGAAACGTTGCAATGTGAACCAAACATCGGCTTACTTTAAACAATTACAAAATCTGGCCGTGCGAAATCAACGTGCTGATATTTATTGTTCAGAGTTCTGCGAATCGTTTCCGCAGTTAATCGATTCTTATTTCGTAGTCAGTTGTTTATTTTACAGTATTACAACACTAAAGTCGACAGTATGAGCAGTGCGTCATTAAAACACTTTTTTTATCTAACTGTTGGTAAAGCTTTTTATTGTCTTCAAAGCGTCAGAGAAGAGATTCAGTTTAAAGTTTATCATCTCTATCTATCTCTCTAACGGTAAACCCTTAAATATGACATGGGATATCAGTGTTCAAAGATGTAATTTAGCCAATTTACATTTTTCTACTACAAGATTATTTTTTCTTTTAAGTGACCAATGAAATCAGTACTTTGAAGGTAGAAATCGCAATGTGAAAAATATTACGTAGAGTTGAACGAAAATAATTCGCAACAATATCTTACGAGCTGAACCGTATCTTAATATTTGACACGTAGTTCAGAATTGAATTATCAAATTCAATGGAAATATTATATATATTTTTGGAAAGATCACAACAACATTGATCCCCATATAACAAAATAACTCGCAAAATGTATAAGAAAATAACTCGCGTCGTAACACCCACGCGTAGAGAAGTGCCCTTGACCCCTGTAAAGAAGACTACTGATTATTTACCTACTAAATATTTTTTGAACACTAATTGTAGAGCTGCTTGACAATAAATCTTTTGAGTTTTTATACGTGTTCATTCAACTCAATTTCTATATTTATACAGCCTTTTAAAAAGCACAAAAATATCTCGAAACCTACCAAAAACATGCAATAAAATTAACATCAATATTAAATTTGGTGCGCACACACGAGTCAATCTGCAATCCGATATCGCTAAACTTTTAACTCTTTGTGGTAGCTAACAAAGTAAGCATTTCACCACATACGGGGAAAAATAAATAATAATAAATATATACATCTGGTACGTGTTTGCTTCTATATTTGCCATGTATAATATTATATACGTATAACTTGTGTGGACTGTGCACGCCCGATTTTCAAACGCCATTTTATCGTACGTCAACGTACGACAGTCGGTATGGAGCTGCGTGCAACACGCCAAATCTCAAAATCTGTCATACCGCTCAGGCACGCAACAAAAATAATAACCAATTTTATTTATGAAAATTAACCATTTATTTACCTTAATGTACTGGCCATTTATTTATTACGTGACTCATATCTGGAAGGTTATTTAGAGAAAGACTGTTTCGTAAACACAACGTTTGCGTGAAGTAAAACCACAATATTATTCTCTTTCTTCCTAGAAAATCTCATGGAATCCTTCGTAGAAAAACAAAATTCTACAAAAAACAAAAAAACCATGCGAACCTCGTGGAGTGAAATTCAAATATTCTGAAGAAGTTATTGCGCTCCCCTTCCTTGACCCTCTTACTGTGTAGGTGCCCTGATCTTCAGATAACAGAATGAAGCGAAAAATTAATTGTTAAGCCCTATTGACAATGAGCACAATTTTAAGGATTGCCCATCTACATATTCCTTTTAAATATCGATGAAAGCTCTGTATCATTCTGAAATATATTTTTCGTCAATAAACATCGATTAATTCAATCCAATTTTCTGTCAATACATAGTGCGCAATAAAATTGCGAATTGATTTATAATATGCCCTCAATTCAATAATGGTACAATCAGTTGGTACATAATGTCACCGGAAATTGGTCCACAGGTCGGCGCGCGCGCTCCGCAGGAAATGAAATCGCGTCCGACATGCCCGCTGATCTATTGTGCGATGCGCGCGCGCTGGTTTATTGTTCATGCGTTTTCAAGCATTTTATTATAACTGCATTTTTTTAAATTAAAGTTGTTTAATATTCTGGCTATCCGTTTTGATATGGTGAGTTTAGTTTACAATTACAGTATTTTGCAGTTGACGTACAATATTTAGTTCAGTAAAATTTAATTTGTTGCTATAAAACATAAGCACACATTTCGAGAAATATAAGCTCTGTAGTCTGCATTTCTTCGTTCAATATTTTACAATGATGCATTAACCGCTCTATGTTATTTTTTTGCATTAATCACAATCACGAAATAAAAACATCGAATGATCAGTCTAGACTAGACAGTAGAAAACGAAATGGTATCTGATACGATTGCTTTACAAATAGATAGAATTGTCGGCACGTCACGGCACTATGCGCCCGCGCCGGATTCGAAATCGCAACCGGACAATTAGGACGCTCTTTGATGCGTTACGGACCGCCGGCCGCGCCTTCGCTCTTGTAATTTTTAGTACTTACTTAATCGTTTCATCGCCTCATTGGTCTAGTGGTCGTAAGAGCAGCAACCAAGCGTGAGGACCTAACTTTGATTCTCAGGCTTAAGTATTATTGGATTTTACTGTTACAAAGTGCAGAAAACAGCAGTCCAAAGTATAGAATTATGCTCATTCATCCGAATCCTATTTTATTTATTCGCTTCGTTTTGCATTTGATTGTGTACACATCCCTAAGTAAAGGCTTTTTTTATAATTTTTTAAATTTATATATCAATCACCTTGAGCGACTATGCTTAGTCTTTTGTATGTATATTTATATATTTCTGCCTTATATGAGTTTCTCGAACGTCTTGCTTGACTGCATAATAAATATATGCGAACTATTAAATCATTCAACTCACGTCGCTTTTACAACTAGTGCAGAAAGATACACTTCATTTTTCTTTGTTGTTAGAGCAGAAAGTGCTTGTGTGCGATAGTGTTATCAATCATCTTTAAAAATCACCAAAACTACCTAAATATTTATCATCGAAAGTAAAGCCATGTCACCAAAATAGTATCTATATTGACACTTCAGCTTTAAACATTGAACTAACTTTGTCAACGATAGTCACAATAAACAAATTGGCCTAGCTGGGTAAAATGTCATAACATGACAAATCCATCATCCTAATACAAAGTAATAGTTACAAAGTGTCCTAAATTGGTATAGAACCTTTGTGACGCCTAATGTTATAAACTACGGCCTTATGTAAACTTATTACCCCTATATCAAAATATCTTCATTACTTCATTACGAATCATAAAAGCATACACAACAATTGAATTGATGTATAGACATTAATCCCATTCGGTATGAGTAATAGAGTTAATTGGGTTACCTACACAATAAGTACACCAGACTCGGTCTCTTCTTTGGAAACCTAAATATAGGAAAGCACGAACGTCAATATCCATAATTGCTTAGCTGTGTACTAAAATGTGGAAAAATGTAGGCAGTCGCTATAGAGGTTAGGTACCGTCAGCATGCGAGGGCATCGCAAACGCTTGTGAGCACGCGAACCGCGCCCCGGTGTTCCATTCCAGTCAACATTTTATAGGGGAAATAGCTAATGTTTTCTGCTATTGACATAACGTTCTTGTTTGCTCGTAAAAGTACCCACAATGCGAGTGAAGTGGCGTCACATCGTTATCAATTTAAACTCGCGTGAAAGGAAATTGTAAGGAATTGTACATCCTCTAGTATCTCTATTTTTACATTATATGCTAGAAAAGTGATTGAAATATAAAAAATTGTAAAAAATTGAAACGCAACGGAATTGATGAAATAAGAATCTTGCTGAACATGCACTGTATATTAAGTTACGATCAATTAAAAAATGGTATTAGTATTTTATAAGAATATATCACCTATTTTATTATTCTGTTTATTGGCCTCCCGCTCGCACTTATGCTTACTGAGCGAAAGGTGAACAGTGGAACCGGCATTTATATAACCATTCTATTTTTTATTGTATCTAATGAAAGACTTAATTTGTAATGATTAATGTATTTTTTTGCACAAAACCGTAAGTTCATTGTAAATATTAAATGAAAACTAAAGTCAATAATTATTTTATCAAGGGCAATAGCTACTATAACGTTTCAAGGTGCCTGCCTTGAAATATGATATTAGATATTATAGAGGTAGGTACATTGATTAATTAGTAATTAGATATTGAGTGTCTATTCAATTCAAATTCAAAGTTTTGAAATCACGTAAAAATGGTATTTTTAACAAGTAAAACAAGTTACAACCTCTACTTTATAATGTAAATTTCGGATTGCTGGAAAATTTTAAGATTTAGGTACAAGGAAATCTTGAGCAGGGCGACTCTCCAAACCCGAAATATGGTAAATCCTATGTTTATTTTGGACTCTGAAGTAAATAGGTTGACAAATCTCAGGATTAACCGCTAAACTGCTACGAATGTTGGAAGTTAACCCACAAATACTGCTGGCGGAATATTTTTTTATTCGTGAACGTTACTTCAATCAAATAAAAAGTTGAAACACTTCATGCCTTTCATTCCACACGCGACTGACTTAAGGAGGGCTAATTAGGAGGTCATGAAGTACCTACCTACGTACGTATGTTAAGTACCTACCGCTACACATTTCAGAAGTAGGTACTCGAATTGACACAATTTTTTCATAACTCTTAATTCAATCAGTATTTGAGTAGCATTGGTATTGTATGAATAAAATGCGGCCAATTATTATTTTCTTTTTCATCGTATAGGTATTAAAATGATATGAATTATATTGTAGGTACAAATAAAGCCTTATTTCCAATGCTTTTGAAAACGGAAAAACGTAATTTTAATTTACTTATAAGTAACGTTGTCTTACCTCACCTTTGTTTGGCTTCCCGTCACTACCCTAAATTTTCACTCCATCAAGGAAACGACTTGGTAAATACACATTATGTACGCAACACGATATTGTAACATTTGAAAGCGATATTTTACCCACGTTAAATACGGTTATAAAAGTAACTGTGTATATTAAGTTCATTTTATTCTATATAAGTACAACTGTTTTATCGATATCGATATTGAAATCCTGGCTAATCAGAACATTTATAATTCTTAAAGTACCGATAGAAAGACTATATTTTCTAAAAGTTCTCTGATAAATTTATCAGATTTTTTTTTGTTGGTCAATTTGTCTCATTTGTGTGACCGTATATCTATTACGAAATAATTTCTACAATAAATTATCAAGACAATGCTCGTAAATGTCAACTGCTCGTCATAGGCTCACTCATATTCCGATGCCCTTTTTAGGACTACTAGCCGTCCCCACGATTTTGCCCGCGTAGAAGGATTTTACAAACTTTGAACCCATTTCACACCGGATTGAATTTTGGAAAAACCTTTAAGGATCCTGGCTTTCAAGTCTAAAGCCTTTATAATTCCCGACATATCCTGATTCATCAGTAAGTGAGTAATATTTCGCTTTAATAACACTATTATAAATGCGAAAATAACTATGTCTGTTTTTTACCTCATCACAACTTAACCACTAAACTGATCGTAATGAAATTTTTCATAGAAGCAGCCTGGGATCTGGAGATATTAGATTACATATAAGATAATGAAAATATTAATTACATACAAAATACACGATACAGATAACGTCGCGGGTAACAGCTAGTATGTATAAAATATTAAACCCTCGGTTTCTGCACCTCTACAAATAATACACCCCGGTATGGTGATGTCACAACGCATGTCAGGGCTGCAGACTATCCATGCTTCTGTTCTGATAGTACATAATCATTGACCTATTCAAAAAATGTTAGAATTTTGTATAAAAACCACAACACAGAGACTGTACATGGAGACGAAAAATATTTTCATCGAAGAAATGTATAATAGCGTGACTTTCTAACATAAGTCAAATAATGTAAGCGTCGCAGTGTTTCACTGTACAATTTCCCAAACCATAAAACACAGTTTTTCCTATAATTGGTTTCTCTATCTCGAGTTAGTTGTAGAGATAGCAAATCCTTATACTGCTAATATGATTATCGTAATCGCATTTATTATACATGAATATACTATAGGTAGATTTACTCACCAAACAATGTCTTCTCCCAAATACAGGTAGTTTGTAGAATGTTTAATTTCAGTTCAATTTCACTTAAGATACTTTCTTCTCCATATAATAAATTTGTATTTAAAATCGCCAAAATACTATAAAATGCTCTTACAATGCAATATTCATAAAGTTAAGGTAAATATAAGAGATATTTAATATTTTAATCTACAGGCACAGTAATGATATGTATTTGTTTGATAATTATTTATATGCTAAGTCATCGAATTTTCCTCACTACAGTAGATTCATTGCGTATATTTTGTTATGTCATTTCTTGCTTGGACATGTTGTTTCCATGCCTGGTAGCCGCGGTAATCTAAACAGTTTCTTCAAGGTAACCTGAGTGGAATCAGTCCAGAGTTCACTTTTCTTAACATTCTTGAGAATCACTGTCCGCTTTTAATGTTATTATCACTTATTTCATAGTTCGTTTAGGCTATGGCGACTTGCTGTGTTTAGATTGGTTACATTGGAAACCGCCTACAAACAAGCACTGAATTTAAGAATCTACTGTTGACTGTGACTAGGAAGGCCGAAGGAAACGCTGAGCAAGATGTTAATGCACTGCTAGATATCTTCGATTGTAGTGCAGTTATTATTTTGCTCTGTTTTCAGGGTGTATTGCTTCGCAGTGATTTTCTAAGCGTGCCTTAAAATGTCAGGGATGTCAGATGGTGTGCACATGCGCGTTAGCTACCCTTTTGACAAGTTACTTGAAGTTATGTCGATAAAACAGGGGCCGTGGTGGCTTGTGGCTTGTAGGCTTCATGTTTGTAAATACCTTGGATCGGTAACGAGAAAATTAGGCTAGGTTTTATTAGGTATGCAGTTTCTCAAAATTCCCGGAGGAGTTAAATTAATTTCGTTTCGTCTAGTGTTATAAGGGTGAACCTGTACTTAGGGAGGTACTTTATTAAATATTATGTTTTAGTGTACTGTGCTTAAAAAGAAAAAAAAATACCTATAGGATCACTTCGTTATTTTATTATCAGTAACTCATCATCATCCCAAGTAGTCATCAGTACCCAAATTACAATTTCTTTTCGGGTCAGTCCATTAGCTATGCTTGAAAATTGTTACATCTTCTTTTTACACGACTGCCCAAAAAAGGAGTGTAATGTTTTTACATTGTAAGTATACAATTATAAAGTGGAAGGATCTCTTTAATCAATTAACAATGTTTATAAGTAGTCATTAGGTAGATAGTTACAAAATATGCCGAATTATTATTATCGCCATGGAAGTTGGGTAGGCCTCTGGTGTGGGATGCAACATGCGTCGACACCCTTGCGCCATCACATCTTCCCAGCTCGGCGAACTGTGCTGGTGCTGCTGCTGCATCTGCAGAGACCCTCAAGCGGCGAAAATATAATAAACTGCTCAGTGGTTATATTTTCGAGCCGTTTGGGGTCAAAACACTTGGGCCATGGGGTCCGAGTGCTCGCATCTTGTTTAAACATATCGCAAAGCGATTAGTCGACTCAACGCGTGACCAGAAGGCTGGATTATTATTTGGTCAAAGAATCAGCATTGCATACAGCGTAGCAATGCTGCGAGTCTTCTGGGAACAATGCCGGTTGACAGCGATAGCGATGCGGAGGAGTATTTTGACGCGTAGGTAATATTTTTATATTTTTTACATCTTTAATCAGTTTAGTGTTTTAGTAGTTAGTAATAATAAGTAGGTTGTATAAATTAATAATTTTTTTTTAATTGCCGATTTTTTTATTTTATTTATGTACTGTGTATTTGTAGGTATTCTCATACATTCTCCTCCAATCCAGGTACCTATAAATAAGTTACTTATAGTGACCGTTATTTAATGCTATTACTCGCATCGTTTAAGTTAAAATAAAATTAATATAAGATTTAATCTTGCCTCTATTTGCGGACTTATAATTAAAAACACCATACACTTGAGCTGCATAAAGTGAAGATAAAAATATTATTTTTTATTCATACTACGGCTGTAAATAAAACCTCCTTGTAAGGTTTCATGATAGTGATCAAGAGAAGTATGCTTGACCTGACCACCGTTTCTTTATTAGCTGCTATTTCTGTATGCATAGCGTGACAATTTATAGCATTTCTTACGTTTCTTAACGTTTTCTTTGTTGAAGAAAAGAAAAATATAACAGAAACACTTCTTACGGTGTTTTTTCACAAGCTAATGACCTCGTATTGCGTGATTATTATTAATAAACATTTTTATTATAATAACGTTCGCTTTTGGATTATTTCCAACGCATAATTATAAACCATAAAACTAATGATCGTGAGAAAGTCGCGCAAAATAGCTAATCAAATCATTTTACTTTTCTGTGCGAATTGTAATAAAATAAAATATCAACGTTACGTCCTAATTTTATTCAGGCTATGGACTATGGACCCTGCTAGGTACTATAATCATTATAAAAACCGAGTCCAGTGTTGTGGGTGAACTTGATTGAATCCTATGTCGAGCATGCAATGGACTCAGTTGATTAAATGATCATGTACCCATTACTTAATATAATATAAAATAGCATCAATTTTCCTGGACCTCGATTGTCTTTATCGTTTAACAAAAAATGTATAAAAAAACGTGCGCGCGCATTTGAGTGAACTATCGTAAACGCGTGCACATTATTTCCATACAACAGTGCCTATTGGTATCTGAAGAGCACAATTCTAATTTTCAGGGAGCACTCAGAAAATTTAGGGTTGTGCGAATAATACAGAACTCTTTGCCGTACCTAGAATCCAACCCTAGACGTCATGTTCAGCAGTAGAATAATGGAGTAGTTTATGCAGTAATAACTGTTTAGCAAAGTTCAATCCTGATTTTGCCTAGTACAAAACCTCTGTGACTTAATTAGTTTTTAACAGTGTGAAGCACTCTAAACCCTAAGTTCCGTAGTAATGAGCTTCTCCCACAAATTTATATACGGGTACGGATACGAAAGTCAGATGAATGCGTCACTCCGTTTAAATCCCATCAAGCTAGTTGCAAGAAATCTATGCAGATGAAGGAACCTTTGAATAGCCTCACAAGACCGACGTAGGTGTTCAGTAGACTTGTCTTAATTGAGGATAACATGCCTCTATATTATTTGGTCTTATTCCTACCTACAGTTTAAAAATAACATTAGTAATTACGCGCTTACCATGAAACGATTTTCCCTTCAGCGTTCAGCTGAACAAGCTGACGCACAACATTTTCCCTTATTTCCTAACCAGTATAGAACCGTGATAAAACGAAATATGGCTCATAAAGTCTCCCCCGTGATATTCTAAAAGTACTTGACAGGCATATACTAAAGGCCTACGACAGGACAATAAAAAAGCGACGCTTCAAGGCTGAGCGGTCACCACGACATTTGAACACTGCACGATGTTATACAACGTAGGTACTAGGTAGCTACGTAAAGTTGAATTTGATATAACTCTTCCAAATCGGCTAGTCGTTTGTTTTTGTAAATGAAGGTGGATCTGTATCCGAACCTACCTGGCAAAACGATGATGATAATATCGATCTAACTAGACACAACATCTGTGTGTTTCCCTCGTGAACTTACGACAAGTGTTTAATATTGATATACGACTGTACCTGCCTGTATGCAAGTGTATAATCACTCAAGAACAGAAACTCCAGCTAGATCTACATAAACTGTTGAATAGTCACGTAATTCGTGAATTTAAATCCCATTTTGTAGCATTTTTGCTATTTAGATTGCAATTTGTCTAGGGGAGCTGATCGATGTAGATACAAAATTTTATTTTATGCAGAAGAAAATACTGTCTGTGACGTAGTCACCACGCAGAGCAAGCGGGTATCTGATCGTAGGTAGAGCCATGCTTCCTACGCTGGCAATGCTGATGCACATGTATAACTTCGGAAAATAAATAGTATTCCATTATAGGTAACCCAACTACTTAATTTCAAGACATATTTTACAAACTGAAAATCCTCGGCATTTATCTAGAAGTATTTGAGATACTATTCTACATACATATCACGATAACCACAAAACCTACTTGACTGCTTCATTGGTCTAATGCTGGTAAGCCCCATTACTGAGCCTAAGGTCCTGGGGTAAAGTTTAATTAGGTTTTTCTGTATGAACATTTTTAGTAGCAACCTGGGATATAGCGTCGTGCCCCGTAGTTGCCAATAGTTGCTTGCCCTCTATTTCAAGGGATTTAATAATGATGATGCTCACTATATTATTTCTAATAAAAGTCGACCCAGACTGTTTTATCTATTGTGATGAATCACACAAAATACATTTAAAAAGATCTACACACATATTGGTGTTCATGTTCAGTGTTCAGCTAGCTGCACCACGCAACAGAACAATAACATTAGGGTATTTATTGTACTACGCACAGTAGTCGCAATGCATTGTTTTAATGGTGGCAATAAAGTGTCTTCAAATTAATGGTTTATTGTTCTTTGTGAGCAACCAATGGATCGGAACTTACTGTGCTTTGTTGTACAGTTATGATAATGATCCACGTAACTCTAAACTGACAGAGTAATGCGATAATATTAACGATATATTACAATATTTGATGTACATGTAATGGTATGTATAAGACGAGTGGCAGCAATCATGTGTTTGTTGATACTTTGTTCAACAATTCGTTCACCAATTACTACAGCTCATGATAAATATAATGTGTTTGTAGAAAGAGGTAGACAATGCAGCAGCCGATAAGTCACTGCGACCTTTACAAAATATGACGTCATTAAAAACGTTCGTGTTTATCAGTCTGCGAGTCAGTCAGTCTGCGGTTCCATACTTCAAACACCGTATCTATGTTATACAGTTAACATACGAGTCAGTACGTCTAGCTACAAGGAAAGAAAGATATCTTCAGATAATCTTACTTTTAACGGATTTAAAATCCAGAAATATAAAATTTTATGTCAAGGCAGTACTCTCTACGGAGCACGTTATTTTCATACGAAAAAACAAGCCTCTAACGTTAATACATATAATATCGTCACGGCCCCAAGCCCCTGAACAATTTACATTTTGTATAAATATTGAAGGATAACCATGTTGGTAATGTTCAAGAGAAAATGGATACCGACGACCTCCGTCCGTTTGACTGAATTCGATGTGTTACCATTTTGTTCTGGTACGGCAGTATTATTACGTGTCTCTATTAAAATTTGTAAGTGACAGGTACTATGTAGGACATTAGGAGTATCGCGCCCTCAAAATTTATGACGGCACGATTGGCGCAGTTGCTAAGCGATTGATTAGTTTTCTACGCTTCGTGTAGCGGGTTCAATTCCCGTACGGAACAAATATTTATATGATCTACAGATATTGGTTTCGTATCTGGGTGTGTGTATGTGACATGTATGTTTGTAAACTATACCTACCCACGATAAAAGAGAAATGGGCAATGAGTGGGGTAGAAAATAAATTAAGTACTTGTGAGCTATACTTATCAACCCGACGATTTAACACTTCCAAAAAGCTGTGTTTTAGCATATGTTGAAACAGTTATAAGTTAAAACATATCTAAAAAATATACAAGATAATGTTTACAATGAGCAGGATGTTTAAATGTATCACGAACGCGATTTGCGTTTATACGACTTTAGAATTACAGTGTGCCACGATAGACACTTCGCATACAGGGCGATATTTTGCCCTTTGGGATCGTAAGCGTTACGTTATGTATGTTTGTTATGAAATATTAAAGCGTTGGAACATGAGCTGAGTCATGTTTCATAGTCCTCGGATATTTATTCAGAAATTGAACAGAATTTACTATCTGGCCTCAAAATGGGCACTCATTTATGGAAATGTAAAGAGCTATGCTTGAGGTTTCATCAATACGGCCAAGGTCAAGACATAGGTTGTAGAATTAGCAAACTGAAGTTGCTGTAAGCAAGCCTTATACTTGGCTCGAATAACTACGAGGTAATATTTATTCTTTGATAGAACGAACAAACGTTGGAGTAAAGAGGTTCTGAAATTATCAGTTAAATTATTTTAGGCATTAACATACAAAAAGAAAATGCAAAACGCCTAATTGAGAACAAGGTATAGAGCTCATATACGGTTTAGTACGACATTATTATTGCACGCTACGTTGGCGTTTTGATCATGACTGAGGACGTTGAAAGGTTGAGTTTTATTCAGTTAATTTGCAAAAACGTCATGCGATCAGCTGACGCCCGGGGTAACTGTTTGCATACCAACGGCGGGATGCGTACATGGTCCGAGTTTATTGTTTGATGTATGGAGATTGTCCAAAATCTTTGTTTGTTTTATGATTCAGTAATCGGTATAGGTATCACGAATTCCAACATTTGAATTAATAAAAATCTTAATTAAATTATCACGATTATGTTCACAGATTTTCTATAAATACATTAGTCGTATCATTCAATGATGACAGTATCGCATGTGACATGATGGAGCCTGTCATCGGTGATGCAATTCTACTTGTCTGTCTTACCCTTCGGGAACTATGTAGGTACATCGCGTGACGGTATATTACGTAAGCAAGTAAAGGTACAGTCGAATGTAAATCTAAACTGCACACTTTATAGATACTTACTTTTCTATTGTAATAGCCAATATTAAATCCATAAATCTACAGAGAAATAAAATTCCGTAATAGCCATTTTCCAATCAAACATTCTAAATAGAACAACCACTCAAATATCAGATTTCGTTGAAGGCTGTATATTAATATCAATCTGTAGTTATTATTCCATTGTTTATTGTAAATTACAGAAGCCTTGAGACTATGAGGCCGCTAACAGAAACAATTAGAAATCTGACTCAAACACGTTTGCGTGTTACCGAAAACAATTAGTAGCAAAGATCTCGGCTGCCAGGCCGGGAGTCAATTAGCTAGATTATCGTTCATACGCAAAACTTGCATCAAGTAGGTCATAATGGACACACTTCATGATGGTTAATACAATGGATACCAGAAGAAACGACCCCATGGAAAATCAAATTCAACTTTAATTTATCAAGCTAATGAAATTGAATAAATTAAAGCTACAGAGAATCGAAATCTATTAAATACAAGATTACTATAACTTTATGTACCATTTTTACACTGACCACCCCTTAAATAGAATTAATTGATTTAAGAAACACCCTGTATAAATGTTTTGCGAGGAACAAACTTAGCATGTATTTTGTTTTATAACAGCAACTTTTAATTTTAGTAAATGAGGTATTCCTGCAGTTTACCTCTTAAAAATACGTCCAGTAATTTTGAAAAAAAATCTCTCATACATAGTTAGCTATACCTACATTAGCACTAAATACAATATACCTATTTAATAAAGAGTAACAGCTAAATTTGAAACAATATAGAACTGACCTTAGTATGACATTGTACACTGATTTCCAAAAACATATGTCCTCAAACAATAAATGAATAATAAGTCATTGCCCTGTGTATGACTATGAAGTGACCGGTACGTAACATAAAACAATCCTTTTAATTTTAAAATTAAATATTAAAACAATCATAACTCGCACACTTTCAACTCCAACTAATTGGTTAAGTGGATTAAGTTGAGCTCAGCTCTCGCGCTAAAGTATCTACGTTACATCTAATTGCGACCGAAATCCACCTGTGTGTGTTGCACGGAATTGCGAAGCAAGCCCTAAATAGGAACAACAATACGATACTATGCTGAATTATTACGTCTCTGTCAAGATTGTCTTATTGAGATCCGTGTATGAGAACTTTATGGATGCTATTCACAATAACTATGAATTTTCTGTACCTAAGTGAATGTAGTGTTTAATCCGTCGAATGTTTGATGTTTGGCGCCGTGACTAAAGGATTCGCTTTTTGCGTGTCATGTCGTGAGTTTGATTCCTGTGCGGAAAAAATATTTGTGAGGCCTAGGGTTCGTTGTTCCTAGTCCGGGATTGTGTTTTGAAATAAAAATGTATCTATATATACTATAGGTATAATTAAACAAAGGAAGCGGCAATGATCTGAAAGGATTATATTCTCAATAATGATTTTTGTTGTTAGTAAAAATATTATGTTAATAAGTCATACGTATAATCAAGCGCGCTTGTGATCCTGCGGTTACTAAGTCGCTTTCCCAACGAGTGATAAGCATCTATGTTAGGAGAGGTCTACACTCAGGATATGGACTGCAAACGCAGATGTTTCTAGAAGATCGAAATACTTTCTGGAACCACTTGTATAAAAATTAATGATCCAGTTAAGAAAATCTGAATATGACGTAGGTAACTAATAAGAAGGCTCAACATTGGTACGGATAAATTACCCAATTATGTGCCCACATAAGATAGATAATATGTAAGTTTTCTCAACAATATAACTCAAGGTAACAGCATTTCGCCTGCCATTAACCATTAGTAAGTCAATGAAACCCCAAGTGTTCGTGGTATGCGCCTCCACCGCACCGGGCCGCGCAACCCAATCCGCGCATCCAAGATGGCGCGCATAGAGCACTGCGCACACGCCGTGTCCGTTACGCTTGACCACTGAAGCGCGAACAGTTTTTTTTTTCTACATAAACATTGTTCGCAGTAGAGAAATCGACGGGCGTGACTGCGGCCATTGTTGTTCAGAGCTAAACGCAGAGAATATTAGAGCGTGATACGGTAAAATACGGTATAAAAATACAATACGTTCACATACATATAATGCCTGTCTGTACAAGATGAGGTGACATTTTGTAATGACATTGTTTTTGTCCTAATGTTGGATAATATTGCAGTAACATACGTTGAACATTGAAACGTTGATTTCAAAAATAAACGGAACACAATTGTGAAAACAGCGAGCGGCGCGAATGATTGAAATGTTTTCATAAAGTGTAACGGATCACCAGTCATTACGTCTCCGATATGAATAGCCGATCCCATTAGTTAATGTTTTAAGAGGAGATTTAGGAGTTCTATTAGGGTATCGAAAACAGGTAACTTCCATACATGGCTCGGTCATCCATATAAAGATAGATATAGCAATGCCCCGCATGATTGTCACAAATTACAAATCTTTAGGATTACCCGAAGGATTAAGCAGAGGTGTACTGTTATACTCCCACATTTCCCGATACCGTTATTGAGTCTGTTATAGGCATAGACTTAGAATTTTGGTTATAGGGGTGAACTTACTGCCATCTACCGGGCACAATTGAAAACTCCGAGCTGCTACTGAGAAATTCCATACAGAAAAATCCCTTACCCGACCCAACGAGATTCAAAGGATGAGTAAGGGCACTTTTAGGTTATACCAAAACTCATCTCTACCATGTTTTACTATGTTTATTGGTGGCATACTTAGCACGTTTCCTCTCATAATGGTCCCATTTAGACCCAAGAATCACAGCGATATTGTCATCACAAATAGAATATAACGAGTTGAACACTACACTATTATTATAGGTACCATTTCTTTCCAACAAAGTTGAAACCCGTTTGTTTATCGCTTCCGGTTGATTATCCTTTGTTCGAACCTGTTCAGGCGCATCTATTCAAATTACATGATACCGATGCGCATACGCGATGAGCCCGCATGAACCGTACCGATGTCATTATCGATCCTACTAAGTAAAACTCATCTTTAATTCGCGATCGTAGGTTTGAGTTTTGGACTCTTGGGTATGGTGGAGTTCCGGACGGCATGGTTGGCGCCACGTCTCGCGGGTTCAATTCTCACACGTTACAAAATATATTCATAACCTACAAATAGTTATTCCGGATTTAATTGTTTGTGCATGGAAATATTTGTGTTTGTAAACCCACCCTTACTTATAAAACTTAAAAAAAATGATTTTTAGTGTGGAGCAAGGCTTTTAAAACTTTTTTATTCGAATTCTAAAACATTTTACTATTGCAGCATAACGACGCTGGCGTTGTATTTCCGCTGACGCTGAAGTTGAGTTGAATCACTATTTCCTCTAAAAATCTGTTTTGAAATTCATTAAATTTACGCACATTTCGGGATTCCTATTATCGAGTCCCTGTTACGGTTGAGGCTAGCTTTAAGCCACGATATCGTCAGCGTGAATTCCGTATTTTTCCCATACAAACTTCCTTGGGTTCTATTTTCGAAAGACCATGTACGTAACGTACCTACTTATAAAAGTTACAACGGCGAATTTGATGTAAAAATAAATCCATAATCTGTAAAACTCACTGCTTTATAAATGTTGCTCTTCTGAAGGTACCTGTAGACAAGTGCTACGGAAAAGAAACGCAAGAAAAATATATACTGATTTAAGTTGTCGAATTATCTCTATCAAAGGCTTCCAATCCATTAAATTTCCCATATCGTACCTCTTTTCCAGCAGCAGCGAGTACAAGAAGACGAGCATCCACAATCGACAAAACACTGGAATCTAAATATAGCGTTTCTCCCCATTTCTTTAGGTTCAAGATTGATAAAATTGAACCATGTAATAACAGGTTAGATATGGTCCCATTGCCTTTTTATTTACAAGTACAACGTAGAGTCAACATCATACACTGCAAGAAAGCGATCATTATCATGGTAAGGGTTAGGAAAAAAACAAATAGAACAAAGATAGGTAGATAAACAGATATATAGGGACATAGATGAAGTTTTCTGAAGAAATCATAATGAATTTTTGTAAAAAGGACTTTGCAAATATTTTTCAACTACCTATGTCTATATTTTAATTTATATATTATTCAAATGCAGTCATAATTTCCTAAGAAATCTTCATCTTCATTTGGTGACCCTGTGCACCGTGTGTTAATTCAATAAAATATACCTAATATAAGTTCTGGACTACTTACTTTTGGGACCAATGTCCAAATAACAATGAAAATCAGAGTTGGAGTTTCGTATTGATGTTTACAATTACCCCGTAAAGGAACTAGAAAGATAGCTCCCTGTTTAATTTACAATTTTCGGTAGGTACCTACGAAGTTATCTGGTAGATATATCGCTACGCGTGAAGGCTCTTCTATTCGAAAAGGCTACGATTCGAATTAATAATAGCTACAGTACGTTAATTATACTTCAAAACTATAATTATTTTACTAGAGCTAACTTACTCTACACTTACTAATATTATGAAGCAGTAAGGTTGTTTGTCAATTTGATACTTTACAACAGATTTTGGAAATACTTTAGTTCCATTTGTATGGTTATTTAGCCATACAGGTTATTAAAGTATTTCCAAAGATTTTTATGACAAAATTGACTACTTTATGTCACCATAATCAACCCCTTACAGTGCGAAAACACATACAGTATTTACAAAACTTACGGCTCAATGGAATTAACTAAATGCAATTTCTTTCGCACCTACTTGCTGTCGAGAAAATCGAATAGGTAATTGAGTGCACAACATTAGACATGCAATGGCCTGTATAGGAAAAATCTGGAATCCAGGTGGACAAAGTCCGGGCAAGAACTAATAAGTTATAACTGGCTCTGTATAACTCAAATCGATTGCCAGCACTAGAATATTCACAAACGTTACAATTACAGCCGCTCAAGACATTTACCTATTAATGAGCCATACGTGTAGAAGACAGGTATGATTGCTACATGTGTTTCAGTTCCCACAGATAACTACCTATCGCCACAATCAATATCGATTGTGACTACTTAGCCTCACTTTTGAAACAAAAGTTATAACTACATATAATTATTAAAAAAAAGAATACATAATTAATTCAGATATTTACATGAAACAAATTATTCTTTTGCTCCACGTTCGTTTTTGATCAACTTTTGTTTCAAAAGTGAGGCTAAGATAACGTTGCTGACCGTTCCTACTCCTGTATCGTTTAATAAGGGCTGAGGTAGACGGGTGACTGATCATCCATACAACAGTTTGAATGTCTATCAGAATGCGCACACGACACCCAACTCAATTTAAGACGTTTTATGCTACGACTAATGTGTTGTGTCGGTCATCAGTCGGCAGTCTGCTAGAGCCCTTAGTTAGAATAGCTACGAAAGTTCTTTTTTAAACTATAATAAGTTATTCCTTTATGGTGGGTGTGTACAAACACAAATTTTCACATGCACAAACACCCAGACTCGCAAAAACTCTCTGCAAGCTATACAAATATTTTTCCGAACGGAAATTGAATCCATAACACATTGTGCAGCAATAGATCGCAAACCGCGCCCTCAAAATTAACATTCCGATGTATGATTCTAGGTTTAAAATTTTAACCGAGGGCAGAAAGAGACCCAACATTATCCTGAGAGTTATAAATGGAAAACCTGACAGTGCCGTCTGTAGGTACTGTGAGTATACGATCATCTGTCTACTTGTCAGAAAACAGATGGTCAAAATTTAATAAGTCTTTTATTTTTCTGTTCTGAAGTCTACTCGGTGCTCGGTAACTAGGATTTTGATGTCATGTGTTCAATGTTCTTCACAATCACAGGATACTTATAGAGAAATATTGTGACCAGAAAAAAAAGCTTAAACTCATAAATGAGAGATTGGAAGTTTAATTTTTCCCATTTTGCGGGCATGTAACAATTGGTTTGCAGCGCACAGTGATTTTTTTGAACACAGTGAACTTTTGACTGGCTATATAATTCATGAAACTACAGCTGGACACTGACGACTGACAAACAATAGATATTCTATTCTATTGTATAATAAAGTAGATATACTTTACGTGGTAACTTGATGGGTGAAATGTAAACGACTGCTAGCTCACAAAGTTTTTTATTTACAAGTGTACGGACGCTAAGGTGGATGTAACAACACTCGGCGCAAGTTGAGTTTACTCACATTTGTTCTACTTTGATAACGCCACCAACAATACTTTTCACTTGGTCGTTTTACTTTTTTTACTACTTTGAACACGCAACAATATTTCTGACACGAATGTCGTTTACTGCCCTTTCATTATGAATATGTAAGTTTTTACAAAGTACAGCAACTGGAATTATTTCTTGTGTGAAATTAAATTTCTCTCGTGTTTATTTGCCTAAGTAGGTAGAAAAAAGCTTTATCTTTAGATAAAAAAAAATAATTTTATTACACAATACTAAATTAAAAAACATAAATAAAACACAAAGTACCTAATTATAAAGTGGTCTAATTAAGTATTTATTTTTCAATCAATATTAAACATATTACTACTGTAAAGTATTATCGAAAACATATAAAAATATGTAATTAAGGAATAACAAAATAGTTACTAAAGTTAAATCTCTACCATGACATTTCGTGACTGATAATTTAGCATCGTCAACGTATCGTATGTAATATTCAAATACTTTTCATAAACTTTGTTTGGTTGAATGTTAGTCATCCCCTAGGGAGGAAAATTTATGGCTGAGGGGGTTCCTTTACATGGCTTTGCTGAACATCGAAATTCTAAAAAATATAGCGTTGTCTTTTGAAAATAAAATTACTTACTCACAAGTTAAAACCAAGTAGAACCTTCGAGTGGAGCTTTTTTATAAGGCAAAAAATATAAGTACCTACGTTTGTTTTTATGATCTACGAGTACTTCTAGTGTAGGCAAATTTTTAATCTCAACGTTTCAACGAACCTGATAAATTACAGTTATCACGCCATCACAAATCAACCCTTTATAACAAAGAACAGTACATAAGCCTTTATTTCTACACATTTTTCTTCGCGTTTCAAGTGTTATAATAAAATTAATGTGCCGTTTCTCGCCAACAAGAGTTTGCGACAAAATGGGGGACGTCGATAGCTCTGAATTTTTGATGCGGTCGGCGAGGCGATGCTCAATGTGAACGTAGCTGGGCATTCGCAAGACACATTCAAGTTATTGTGACGCAAATAATAACTGACGAAGGGATTCATATTTTCCAAATAGGCTATTAAAGAATCGGTAGAAAATAGCCTAAAGGCTGATCTAGACATTTCCATAAAAAATGCCATATTTCTATAATAGTCAGTGTTTGTTTAATGCTTTAAAAGATGGTGTTCAAGGCGTCGTTGATAGGTATCTGTTATTGATAAAAAGTAGCGGTAGAGAAAACTAACAACAGTGGTTACTGCCCATGGTGAAACTTAACTAGTAATAGTACCTACCTATGTTAATCTATGGTATACTGTACATACAAAATATTGGTAGATAATATAGGTACAGGCCACCTTTATTTCCGCCTTTACAATTTAATATCGGTATCTAATATGGAAATTAGTTAAAACGGGATCTGCATTGATTACATCCAATGAATGTACTTTAGCCCTAATGTTACGCCTTGAGATGTGTCGAGAATGTGTCGTTCGTACCATAAATATAGTAAATATTAAAATACCTAATGGAAACGTAACGCACTGTATAATAACTAAACATAACAGTATCCATCTTTACAATATCTAAATAGTAGATAGATATATTGTGCATACCTACAATAAAATAAGTAGGTACATAGAAAAATATCTTAAAGAGCCCATCAAATTCAGAGCAGAAATTAATTTTGAAGGAACTAAAGGGTCCTTAAATATTTTATCTACATAACATTTTTCTGTTCTTACCTATGTTCAACAAATAAAGATTTGGCTTTGATTGGACTTACAATTCACTTTAACTCCAAAATGTTATAATGGTACAGTCAGCGTCAAATAGTTAGTGACACTCAGGGTATTCAAATAAATAGCCGCAACCAAAACGTCAATAATATCGGTACAAACAAAGTTTCCTTATTTTTGTCAACAATATAGGCGCTCAAAAGGTCGAGACGTTTAAAATGTCACATAGATAGGTTCAGTCAAACCGCCATAAATATGGTTACAGTCATCCCGCCAATGGTTTCCAAGCATTGTAAGTGTTCAAAAATGTGGAACACATTAGAAAAATAAACTAGCATGTTACAGAAATAAACGGTTTCCCAAAGATGAAAACCTCTTTAGACAATCAAGTATTGTTTGCATGTCATTATTTTATCTATCATTGCATAATTATCATTCTATTATCTATCAGTCATATCAATGTCAATTGCAATATAACATCTATTGAAACAATAATATTGTTTCATGCTTAAATATGGCGACATATCGCATAAGCGACACCTCAAAACATCATTTTGGGGATGGATGACCCAAAGCGCACCAGGAGAGCTAGTCGAGGTGGGAGGAAGAATGAATGGCCTCCGATACAAGGACATCCTCGAAGACGTTTTGTTTCCAACAGCCAGGATTTTTTTCCCCCATGAAAGGATTAGGTTTGTCCAAGATAACAGTTCGGTGCACAACTCCAGAGTTGTTCAAAATTACTTGGAAGGTAACAGGGACCTGGAGTTAATTTCGATGCCACCTCACAGTCCCGACCTAAACCCGATCGAAAATTTGTGGGGCAAAATGGTTCAAGTATGTATAGTACTCGAGCACGAACCACCGCAAATTTAAGGACTCACGTCGAAGAAGTTTCGGAGACCATGAGAGGAGACAATTTTTGCTACAATGCGGTACAATCCATGCGAAGACGTCTTTCTGATGTAATTCTAGCAGACGGTGGCTATACACGATTTTAGTTAAAAAAAATAAAGATAAATTAGAGCTAAAAATAAATTGTTTATCTTTACACCGGGCTCAGTGGCGCTTACTAGGAGAGGCCTATGTCCAGCAGTGGATGAATATGGGCTGATGATGAGGATGATGATGATGATACAAAAACAATGGAAAACTATCCAGCAATTAAAAACCGGACAAGTGCTAGTCTGACCCGCCCACCGAGGGTTCCGAACCATCATCATCCTCCTGCCCTTATCCCATATTATTTGGGGTCGGCGCAATATGTCTTCTTCTTCCATTCATCTCTATAAGACGTCATATCGGACTTCACTTTCCTCTCAGTCATATCACACTTCAATCCTTACAATATAAGTATCGTAAATGGCTATGCACGAAATTCTTTACAAAACAAAAGACATGTCTATGACGTCATGCTTAAAATGAAAGGACAGCATTGTTTCTATCCCTTTCATTTAGTGTATTAATATTAATTGATGTGAGAAATAATATTTAAAATATATAGCAATAAAGTTTATTTTTCTAATGTGTTCCATATTTTTGAACACTTAGAATGCTTGGAAACCATTGGCGGGATGACTGTAACCATATTTATGGCGGTTTGACTGAACCTATCTATGTGACATTTTAAACGTCTCGACCTTTTGAGCGCCTATATTGTTGACAAAAATAAGGAAACTTTGTTTGTACCGATATTATTGACGTTTTGGTTGCGGCTATTTATTTGAATACCCTGAGTGTCACTAACTATTTGACGCTGACTGTACCTTCATAACTCATTTACTTAGGAGTATGATTATTAATTATTTATTTTGCTTCGTAGGTTTCTGTCCCTAATTACTTATACCCAATATCAAATAAGTAAGATGTCTTTTATGATAAGTCCAGACTTCCTACTTGTACTCAACTTCAAAGAATACGTAGATGTAAGTATATCCTTAATTATGGTGTCCACTTACTATGCGTTGGGTAATTAAGGTGATTACGCTAATTAAACTAAAATTCAAAATTGTAATTAAATATCCGCAATAGTGATGAATTTCTCAGGCTAACTCCCTAGAGAGCGCCAGATCATCTCGGATATCGACATTCGTGGCGGCTCTTTCCTTGCACTCCTGAAATCTATGTAGGTATATTAGTCACATATACCTACATAGATTTCAGGAGTGCAGTCCAGTAATTGCAAACTGGATTAGGCTGGACTAAAGCCTAACCCTGAGAAGAGACCCTTACCCAGCAGTGGGATGGTAAAGGGCTATTTTTTTATATACTGAATGAACTTTCGCTAGCTGCATATGATTAAGTCATCATCATGATGGTTCCGACCACCTCTCCTAATTAAATCTTAATCCACCTCGCGAATCCAGTAGCTACCTACAGATGGAAAGATGTTACAAGTCTTTGATTACTCGGTTCTAGGATATGCCAGTTTTTCTTCACCGTTAAACCAGTTATATGTCTTGAATAGTGCGCACATAAATCATGAATATAGCCCCAACTTGGATTCTAACCTTCTTGTCTCATAAGTCAGAGCTGCGGCTACACAGCCACCATTGCTGTGTCATGTAACTTCTAATAAAAGCAAATCGTGTTTCATTGCACAAGATATGGGTTAGGTAGTTCAATATTGAAACACTGTGATAATACCCAGATCGCATGCTGTGTACGAGACACGCGAATATGTCATTTTTAGTTTTTGCTTTAAAGCAACTTTTTATAAATCTAATTGCTTTTTTTTCGAAACATATGTAATTACATACTATAATAAAATTTGTATTTTCTCAACTAGTGATATGGTCTTTATTAATATGTAGGTATTATACCTATATATAATCCAAAACTGCGAACATCGTTTGAACGATATTTGTCATCTATACATAGAAAAAGAAATGTATTGAATGCCTAAACCACGAATCATCTACCAGATCCAGCATCATTAGATAGCAGGTTAACCACTCAAATAATCTTACACAAGCAGGCAGCTAGGCAGCTCGCAAGCTGCAGTATCTATATACCTAGGTAGGCATACAAAAAGACAGCTATCAAGTCATTCAAACCCTGTTATAGCCACTAGGCGTACTGCAAACCCCTTCCTGGCCTTGGAAGGATTTACTGAAAATATTAGTTTCACTTGTAGCAAAAGCAGATGTTACTACATGACTATCCATTAGTCAACTATAGCGATATACGAGTAGTGGTCAGTTCAGCAATTTTGTGAGGAATCTTATAGATGTTTGTAAGATGTTTATGACCCGGGTACGTCTTAAAACTGCGGCCAGACACCGGAGGACGGGCAGCAGCGTCCTCTCAATAATCTGTGAGCCACTGCGATCCCCAAGCCGCCTGCCAAGCGTGGGGATTATGGCAAGACACCCCCCCCCCCTTGCGGGAGGCCTTCGTTTGCACAGTTGGCGCAGTGGCTAAGCGATTAGCTTTCTGCGCTACGACTCGCAGGTTCAATCCCCGCACGGAACAAATATTTGTATGATCTACAGATGTTTGTTTCGGGTCTAGTTGCGAATTCATGTAACATGTATGTTTGAAAACTGTACCCACGATACAGGAGAAATCCTAGTCTGTGGCAACGTTTAAAAAAGAACTAAAAACAATGTATTGGAGGTGTCATAAAATTAATAAAAGGCAAATTGTATGGAGCATTTAAGTTTTATTACATCATACAATAAATTACAAAAGCCGTAAATGATTCATATTATAAGTTATTTACAATGAGATCCTCATTATGATTGGTCATTGACCGGAGTGTTCCAAAATAGCTTTTCACACCGCCTCTCCCTGGCGGCTAATCAACTTATCTATTTACAAAACCCTGAAGCAAAAGGTTTATATTAATTGTTACTCATATAAATTAATGCGCATATAGAAAGACGAAGGCGTAACTTTTACAAAGTAGTTTTTTTTTTTTTTTGTTTTTTTATAGAGATGCAACGGGTCCAGCTACTGTCTAGTATCCGGCCTATCTGACCACTTTTTCAAGTATCCCCCCTTCGGATACTGGTTACTACCCGGCTACTGCGTCCGAGACAAATCACTTTATTTTATTTTTATCGATCGAATAATGTTACCGTTTGCCGACCGCGTCTTACTAGTGTTACTATTCGGCTATCCAAACGAGAGCCGTGCCGGATATCCGGTATATCAAACCAAATCACTATTCGCTGCATCTCTAGTGTTTAAGTACGCGAACTTAACATACTTACAGATTTTTTACGGTTACGCCTTTGTTGTTCTGAGCTAGCGACTTATCTTTTTTTTATAATTTGTAAATGAGAACACTTGAACAATTTAAACATTAATTAACAAAAAAGTCATCAACAATATATATAATTGTGAAAAAACACTGAATACCTAATGACAAAATAATAAAACATAAAAAAAGAAAATAACGATATTATTATCATGATCTACTAAATATTATTGGCTAACAAGAATGGTAATAGATTCTTCAATAGCATATTCACAACTGATTCACAAACGGCTTGGTAATATTAATATTAGCCCTTTGGATCAAAAGCTAGCTACGATAATTCATATTGCATATTGTGCGTCGTAGTGTCAACTTCTCAGTTTATGCTGCAGCCTCCTATGAGCATTAGCGGTGCATATAACACATTATATTAACACTGTGACAAACGCCGTGTTGTAAGTCAATGCGCGTTCATATCAAAGTGCAAAACAATACATCTTGTTCACACGGGCGTTTCTTAATGCTGCCGTTTAGCAGGAGTATAATTAACACTGAACGGAGCGTTAGCGTAGTGTGAATGGTTTTGAGCGTTGAAATACAAATTGAGGCGTTGGTAACTATCTACAAGACAAAATAACAATATATTGCATAGGACTAGAAATGGCAATGAAATCTGAGTGAATACTTTAAAATCAGAAATTTCAACTACATTTAATCTGATTTCCTTTAAGGTACCTAACTCACAACTACATCTTGAGCTTGTCTATTACAATATTATTTCCAAACATTGCTCAGTTAATATATGGGTTTTATATATTTACTGACACCGACTTATTTCGGTTTATTGAAAAGCAGCGATAGCCTAAGTTTCGATCGCTTGCTTTATTTGTAGGTCAAGCAATTCGAAATACATATAATTCATATTCATATAATTATGTATTAATTTATAAATCTAATCACTTGCGATAACAGTGAAGTAAAATATCGTGAGAAAACGAACTCATAAAGTTATCGATGGTGTGGGTAGTCAACCAACCGCACCAGCCCAGCGCGGTGGAATAATTTCTAACCCTTCTCATTCTGAGAAGTAACCCAGCAGATAATGCATAATGAGCACTAAATGGGCTGAATTTACGTTTTACTGTGTTGTGTAGGATATTTAACGGTGTCCTGTCATTTGACAAAAAAACGTATCACAAATTTTCATTTATACTTGATAAAGTTATCACTTCACAAACTATTCTTTCTGTAAATAACTCATTTGACAAATAATTGAAAGACAACATTTCATTACATCAAAACATCATTTGACAAACTAATCTTTTTATAATCATGTTAATTGGTAAAACAACGCAAAGCATAAATAACGTTTGACAGTCATTAGTAGGGTAGGTCAATTAAACAGAAATAGCTAGGTTTAGGTTAGGTTAGAACTGCGACCACAACGCACGAGCCGAGCGAGCGAAGCGAGCGTTTTGCGACAGCGGCCGGCGAGTGCCAGAACCGAATTCTGCCTATTTTATTTCTGTCATTTTGCAAAATCGTAAATTTGACTAACGAAGTACTTGGTCAGATGCATAGTTTTGGTATGATATTTTAACATTTGAAATACCTATCTGGAAAGTAAAACATTTGCGAAATCTGTATTTTGTCAAATGATTATAAAGTAATATGTTTGCGAAATGAGATGTTTGTCATATTATTAGTTTCTAAAATGTTATTTTTAGAAAGATCATTTGTCATTCGTTTTTTTGTCAAACATACCAAATTTAACTCGCAATTACAAAAAACACAGGGAATGACATAAAACAATTAAACTTTATTTCAAACGGGACTAGGTAGAATAACTTTCGTTTAATACAGTATTGTTGTTGTACCGTTTCAATAAAATCTGTAGCTTTAGTGTATGTGTAAACAAGTCTACAATCTACAATCGCTATGGAATAGAGACGCCAGCAAAATGTACTACAATGGCTAAAGCTATAGAATAGTCATATGACTGATAAATATGAATCCCATAGATTTTGTTGGGCTATCTATTCTCTAGCGATTTTAGATTCCAATTAATTTAGGGGCGTTGTACTGTTCAATAAACAAAATAATATAAGAAAATCATCTTAAATATCTTCATACAATGCATTTGAATGGATGATCCAATGAATCAAAAGAACTGGTACAAATATACAAGGCAAACTGGGATTTCAAATAATTTAAAATAAATTAACGAATAATACATTATATAATGTAAGATATAACCTACTACGACACATATCATTTACATTACTGCTGTATTTTTTTAATCGCCTTCACTTCATTCGCCATATTACAAAATAATATTTACCAACTTGCCTCATTGCAAGCGCGGTCAGGCAAATTGTTATTAATTTCATATGGAATTTCTCTTCAGTTCCGCAGTGAGCTTAGATACTGAACAAAAAGAAAAGGATGTCCCTATTCCTATAAATATTTTTGTAATAATCTCTAGCAACCATATATTAAAGGTTGTTCCTATATGTACCCATCGCGGAGTCGACTCGACAATGTAGCAAAAGTATATAAGACATCGCTAATATATTCTACCTAACCAACGTTGCCATAAAGGCGTTTCTGTCCGACCTAGTGCGGATCCGTAAGTACAGGGACACTCTAAGTCAAGTATTTTAAAAGTATATATCTACATCAGATTTTCTAGCAATTGCAATTCCTTATCACAATTTTGGACAATAGTTTCAATACTTACAGAATAAAACAAAAGCATACTACATAAATATTTCAAGAAGAAGTACTAGCTAGTATCAATGCATGAGTAAACTATAATTGATTACTAATAGGAGTATTAATAGTCACGAATAAAGACACATTATTAACATCTACCTGTTAATTTGTTAACTTCACGGTATTTGTATTATGTTGAATCTCAGCTCAGCAAAAGTAAAGCATAACGCTGTAAACTAAATTACGAGTCTTTAGCTTAGCTATTGCGTAAAAATGGTCCTGGTCCAGAATGGTCATCAATTACCACCGGCATTACGCGGTAGACCCGCTGATAATATTTATTTTATTTTTATGATGGCTTGCACAAAATGTACACTAGTTACTAAATAACAGCTGCATGAATTAAAACAACTTTTGTACTTCATTTTTGGTAAGATTGCACTTATGTGCTAAGCTCACCTCGTCAATTATAAATTAAATAAATTGTAAAAAAGTAACGCTATGTCTAAATCATGTGAGTACACACTCTAGAATCTCTTTGGATTTATTGAAAATTGAAGTCACACAGACAATTTGATGTATATTTACCAAAATATTATTAAATATTTTGAGATGAATGAATGGTAAACATGCAATATATTAATAGCATAGTAACAATGAGCGTTTTTTAAAATGACTGTTCTATTTAATAGGTTAAAGCTAAATTAGAATAAATGTTAAAGAATAATGGACATATCACAATAATTTTTGGTAATTATTATTATTTATTATGAGCCTGTTATGACCTGCTCCCCTCTGCAAGTATCCAATTTCTGGTAATTTATGATTTTTGTACCCTTTCATCTCATTTTTGTATGCACAAAATGTGAAAATATTAATTGATTGCCCATTTTTCTCTTATACAAATATTGTAGGTGATTTTTTTAATGTGAAACATGTTGTTAAAAATATGTACCACTACAGATATAAAGCGCAGATTACCATGAAATCCAAGGCGGTTGGTTCATCTTACTAATTGGCACATGTGTCATATTTATTGGCAGATTAATAACTGCATGAGTTTTCTTTAACTTTCTTAGTGTACGGAGTATTGTGGCACCGCTTCGACCGAGAAGGAATGCTGCTGGTATGTTCACATCTAACTCCATTCTGGAAAAGTATAACCAATAATTTAATCATTATTTCAAGGTGCATTTAATGAAGAGGTGCAGTCTCAGTTTGTGTAACAGGATTATACATTATGCATATAAACAAAGTAAAAAAAAATCATCACATAATACACTCCAGTTTTATAGTTATGATATTACCTACTAAATTCTACTAAAATTATAGAAAAATAGACACAGGTTTCAGACTAAGATGGAAATCAAGCATATAATTTTTTACATTTGGATTACATTAGGATCACACCTGTATTATTAGTTGAATATATACATATTAATAAGGCCACAAGATAAATGTTTAAAACAACATACTTATCATCCACCATTTCTATTAGATGATCAAGTGAATCATCCCATTTGTCAATAGCTTCCGTTATAATAACAGCCCTTGCTCCAGCCTGCTGGGCTTTAGCTGCTTTGAAGACAAATGAACACTCTCTGAAAAAATATAACATAAGGTTAATAAAAAGGCTTGAATATAATAAAAACCTAGTGTGTATTCTCTGAATGTATGCTATAGAAATGTGCTGAAACTATGTTGCAGAGTAGAAGAGTTGCAGTTTACTGATGAACTTTTCCAACAGAAAAACCCAACGTCATTTAAGTAAATAAGTTATGAATCTCATTCTGGGAAGAGGGTCTGTGTCCAGCAAATCAATGAAAAAACATTATTATTATTATCAAATAAGATTATAAAAACGTACCCTCTTTCTGACAAAGCAATCTGGCCTACAATATCGTCATGATTAACTATATCTGAACAACTATGCAAGGGCACAGTTGGTACAAGCCTGGCTTCTTGAAACTGTATACTCTCATTCTGAAAAATAAATATCCAGCTTGGGTAAGCATATACTTTAACAACCATTTACATATGTTTCTCATGTCAGATACTTACAAAAGGTGTACCAAAGTCTTTGGCAGGTCTGATTCTATAAGAGTACCGTAGTTCTGGAGGATCTAATATTTCGAAAAACACGTCACCAGATATAACGTCTGCGGAAGAAACGCCATCGTAGAAGTGTAAATCATTAGCTGTAATATTAAAATGAAACATAATTAAAGCCGTTGAAAATATTAAGATAACCTACAACTCAGTAATAATATAATTACCACCAGGCGATACCACACTAGCAAATATGATGAGTAATAAGCTGGAATATAGGGGCACGAGCCTTTTTTTTGAAATAAGTTTATTATAGAACATAGCAAACAAATGTTTTTTTGCAACCAAGGAGCAGCCAATTTACTGCCGAATTTGACACATTAAATTCTCTCAAACTCCTAGACCTATCTCTATATTAGCGGTGGTCGTTGTGCAACACAAACGTTATTGAAACGAGCTATCGTCACAATAACAGTTAGCTGGTTTCACCGATTTGAAATAACCTGCTAACATGCTAACGCTAAAGTCGCTAACATCCAATAGCGGGTAAGCGCGTTTTAAAATCCGCTATTGATATCCGATAGACAGTTGTGTTTCGTTATCCAAAAAAGACGCTACAGCCCACCGCTAGGGGGACATTAGACGTTATGTTGGAACAACAATGACAACTCGTGAATTCTGAGCATCAATGAGCATCTAAAAAAAGCTCATAAAAACCTCACTATCGCACTATGGCGACCTCCCCCCGGCACCCAAAATCACGTGTTTTTTTTTTGTAGTACCTAATTGTCATATTTATATGATGAGCTTTTTTTAGATGCTCATTGATGCAACGCGCTGTCTCGCTATCCCGCTATTAGTCGCTATAACAAGTAGCGACCAATAGCGGGATAGCGGGATAGCGCGTTTTAAAAACCGCTGCTGATATCCGATAGACAGTTGCGTTTCGTTATCCAAAAAAGACGCTACAGCCCACCGCTACTCTATATTCTCTATGTCAAATCTCATTGACATTAATATTTGACATTTGAATTGATAAATAGGTACTTACCTTTATGCTTCCTTACATACTTTTAAATATTTTTCATGTTGGATTGTCTTTTTTAGGTAACTCATCCAGTGACTACACCAACCAAGCTTGCTTGGTTATTGTTCTGAGCTCTGTTCTGAGAATAAATACCTCAAAACCTAAAAACTAAGTTCTAGTCTTTTAGGTTACAATTTTTTTGTAGAAAATACTCGTCACAAATTTTTGAGTACTTATCTTTAGCTTAAGCAAGTTAAGTTATAAATAATAAATATTACTATTATTTAGTTGCACTGAAACTTTCCAACATAAGTCGCTTTTTGACCATGTAGGGTAAACCCCGAAAACTGGATTACCAGTACTTCAATATAAAAATAAAAATAAATTAATAGATAATAATTAATAATAATTTTCTGCAATAAAATCAAGATACAGGACAATGACTTCATCAGTGAAGAGATTTCCAAACTTCTGAAAGATGGTGTTATCGGACCGAGTGTATCACCTTGGCGTTATGAAATTCTCAGTTTTCATCAAAGTTCGGTGTACAACTGAAGTCAGTTAGTAACTGGCAATGGAAAAGATAGCCAATAGCCCTGCAGAAGGCTTACTCCCGACAGCTTCGAGTCCCCATTGCAGGAGTCGATTCTCACTGCAAACGTCTAGTGATTGACTATTCTCAGACCATCAATAAATTTACATATCTAGATGCATATCCCTTACCTCAATCATAGACAATGTATCGAAGTATAAAGTTTTTAGTCAAATTGATTTGAAAAATGCCTACCACCAGGTACCTATACTCACCATAGAGAAAATTTATACTGCCTTCGAAGCCAACGGGAAATTATACCAATTTACTAGAATACCCTTCGGAGTAACTAATGGCGTAGCGGCATTTCCGAGCTCTTGAATTTTTCATAGACAAAGAGCAGTTACATGGTACTTTCTCATATTTGGATGACGTGACCCTCTGTGGGAAAGATCAGAACGAGCACGACCAGAACCTCGCTAAGTTCATGTCAGCTGCGAATAAATATAATTTAACTTTATACAAAGAGAAAAGTGTTTTCTCCAAAATTTCAATCTTCTTGGCTATACTATCAAAAATAATACAATCACTCCAGACAACGAAAGGCCATTGCTTGAATTACCGTGGAGGAGGAGGTCCCTCGGTGTCGGTGGGCAGCAGTGGCGTGCGGTGCATAAAGACAAAAAATGCTCCAACTAACTTCATCATCATCATCATCATCAGCCAGAAGACGTCCACTGCTGAACGAAGGCCTCCCCCAAGGGAGGGTTTGCCATAATCCCCACGCTTGGCAGGCGGCTTGGGGATCGTAGTGGCTCACCGATTAGTGAGAGGACGCTGCTGCCCGTCCTCCGGTGTCTGGCCGCAGTTTTGAGACGTACCCGGGTCAACTAACCCAACACCCAACTAACTTGGGTGAACTTAAACGAGTCCTAGGACTGTTCGCCCACTACGCGAAATGGGTCGACAAATTTTCGGAAAAGATCAGACCCCTCGACAATATAGATGGTTTTCCATTGGGGGAAGAAGCGATGAAGTGCTTTGCACAATTAAAAAATGACATCAAGAAGGCAGCCCTTTTGGCTATTGACGATAAAGAGATATTTACCGTAGAGATGGACGCCTCAGAACATGCCATAGCAGCTACATTATCACAAAATGGACGTCCAGTAGCATTATTTTCTAGGACTTTATCAAACTCCGAAAGCAATCACCCTTCTATAGAAAAGGAAGCGTGTGCTATAGTCGCGAGTTTGAAAAAATGGAGAGATTATCTCATCGGCAAACACTTCCTCCTTATTACTGATCAACAATCTGTCTCCTTTATGTTTAACCAAGAACATAGCAGCAAAATTAAAAACGAGAAGATCCAACGTTGGAGATTGGAATTATCATGCTTTAAGTATGACATTTTATATCGTCCCGGCTCACAAAATGTGGAGGCTTTCATGAATATCAACAAATTGAAGGAATTCCATGAAGCTCTCTGTCACCCTGGTGTTACCAGAATGTACCATTGGGTACGCATGAAGAACTTACCTTTTTCCGCATCGGATGTTAAAGAAATGTCAGCATCATGCCCAGTTTGCGCTGAGATAAAACCACGCTTTTTAAAGACTAGAGGTCAGCTTATCAAGGACACGGCTCCTTTCGAAAGATTAAATATCGACTTTAAAGGACGATTGCCCTCAAATACACAGAATAAATATATGCTCGCAATAATCGACGAATATAGTCGCTTTCTGTTTGCCTATGCATGCAAGAATATGACAAGTGCTACGGTGATTGAATGTCTTAAAGACCTATTCTTTACATTCGGGCAACCCCTCTATATTCATAGCGTCAGAGGACCATCATTTATGTCAGAAGAGCTAAAATGATTTCTAAGAACCAATATGATTGCCTCCTCTCGCACGACTCCGTACAATCCTCAGGGCAATGGCCAAGTAGAACGCTTAAACGGTACGCTATGGCGTGCTATTCAACTAAACCTCCGTTCTAAACATCTTAGCATCGAAAACTGGGAACGAACAATGAAAATTGCCCTGCACTCTATTCGCTCACTGATATGTACGTCTACAAACTGCACTCCACATGAACGGCTGTTCAGTTATCCTCGAAGATTACCAAATGGAGAAACCTTGCCAACTTGGATGGTGCCAGGACCGGTACTTTTAAAAAGAAACGTTCGTCATTCCAAAACAGACCCACTTGTCGAAGAAGTGGAGTTACTCGAAAGTAACCCTTATTACTCATATTTTAACCGTAACGGAGAAACGGTCACCGTGTCAAATAGACAATTAGCGCCGTTTCCAACTAACGACGAAATCGCCGAGCCGGAACAGTTTGAATCCACACCTCTAGATCAATCACAACAAAATTGAGAACTGAAAGATCAACATCCAGGTGATTCGGAGAGTGTTGATCAAGTTATAGAAGACCCGCCACCACTTAGAAGATCCACTAGAGAAAGACGACCTCCAGCTCACTTGAGGGACTATGTTTTTAATAGTGAAGATGATTAAAAGGAGAGGTGAATGATATGAGGTTCCATATCTGGCGCAATATACTTTATGTTGGATGCTCAATTATTTCTTCTTAATTGTCAATGTCAACAGCTTTCCAATCATTCTATGTGTCTCGTCTTAGCGTAAGCGAAATTTTAAGTCTATGGTCTCGTCTCGCCGATGTATAATTCTTTTAGTTAATTAAAACCAAGATTCGAGTTGGTTTATTGTTTATTATGTATCAGGGGTAAGTCCTATGTAGAAGAGACCGGCAAGAAACTCCATGGATACTCTTTTCAAAGCCAAAAGCCAACAGCTACACATCGTACATTTTAGAAATACACAGATGCAAACAAGTTATTTGTTATAATTGAATGAAGCTTCAACGAATTGACATTTATGCTGTCGATTATGGCCCTGTATTGCTCATTGATGGTCCAATGACTTAACAAGCAGACAGCCAAAAATATTTGATAATGGAGTCTGCTCATATCACAAGTCGTTTTAATTCCCTTTATGCCTTCAAAGAATTATTATCGTAATATTTGACAGTTAACTGTTGCCTAGGAGTGGGCGATACAAATCGTATATAGATACAATATCTATGTATCTGCACAATATCTAATATGTATATATCGGACGGCGTACAAACTATGTATTACAATATCTCTCGAGTGGCACTGCACAGAACCACACAATAATAATAACGTAAAATATCTATGATACTCTGAATACATAGATTCGACCGAACCGCGGCACCACTTACGTTTCAGAATATCATAGATTCAACCAATACGCCAATACGCCAGTAACATGTGGTACTACTTTAGTTTCCGAGTACCATAGATTCCGACCAATATATACGTATAGATATTGAAATATATAGATTCAATATCTGATATTCAAAACCGATATATAGATACGATTCAATACAGCGTAAAGACGATATTACCCAAGTCTACTGTTGCCCACAACTTTGTCTGCGTGTATTTTATTTTCTGGATCTAGACAAGAGTGCCACCTACCAGGTTCAACTAAAGCTAATAACTATCCAGGTGACCCCATAAGTAAAAAAAAAACATTAAATTAATCAAGCTGTTTAGGAGGAAAAGAATTGCGAACACACGCACACCGGATTTTAAATATTTTTGAGATAGATACTTGTTACATGGCGACCATGACGCTGACGTGTACTTGTACTATGATACACGCCTTACTCTATTGACATGGGAATAACCATTTTATAGAATAGTAACGCTCCATTTTATTACCGTTTCGGCATTTCATGTTGTCACCATTCTGATTTTGGGATTACCAAAAATATTTTAAATTTCTTCAACATTCCGGTGGTAATGTAAAATAAATTAGTAATCCAGTAATAAATTTGTTAAAGCCATAAAATGCTATATAAAATTTAAAGTAATTTTTACTTAATTCGAAAACGTAGAATGAAACGTAATGTGTCAATAACTAGTGAGTCCATCAGAAAAAATACCATTTATTCATGGAAAATTGTTTGAATGTTGGATCAAATACCAACTTAATCATTGCTAATTTATATACATTGTTATTCGTATTTCTTGATATTTCTGGAACATAATTTTATTATTATTTAAATTTTGTAAGTCAGACGTTGATGAATTAACTCCCTAGCGTACAGACACTAGGGAGTTAATTAGTGATCAACGTCTTAATATATATTATATCAATATATCCTTTAATTATCTTCCTACATTGTAATACATTTAAAGATAATCAAGACTATAAACATAGAACTTTGAAAAACTTTTTTTTTGTTTCTGAAAATTAAAATTATTAACTCATTGGGGAAAAGTATAATCTGTGTTGGCATCATTAGGCGTGTCAATAAAAACAAAAAGTGGAAGAAATTAGAGGGAATTTGTTATTATTCTTATTGGAGTGTAGACTGCAGCTAGTGCGCTTTTAACAAAAAGAAAGTTAAAATTTGTTTTGAAGACATATTTGTTTCATCACCCATCGTTCCAGGTACAAAGAGAGCGTACAATTTAATAACTAAATACGCTATTATTGCCGGTAATGTAAAATACCGTTCGTATTGACAATAAATTACAACAAAAACCGTGAAACCCATTAAATATTTTTTAGTCTCTCCATGTATATTTTCTCTGTTAAATTATTCACTTACTGGTCGCTATACCAGAAAGAAGTTCATAATATGTACGAAAAAAAAAACAATAGTTTTCTTTTATTTTTAATATTTTTACTAATATACGAATATGTGTGAGCGAATATAAATATATATTATTACGAATTACCGAGATATACTTGTAAAATACTTCAACAGTTCTTTTTGACTATTTCACCAATCATTTCAATCTCACGAAATTTGCTGTATTGCAAATTATTTTTAGAATATATGGATTAACATTTTTATTATCATCATTCTTCTGCCATTACCCATTTTAACATGTCTTCTTCTTTCATTCATCTCTTATCAGATATTATCTCAGAGTGAACTTTATTTCAAAGTCCAATTTATACTTATTTACACAAATAAAAAATATCACCTATTTAGATTGACATTCTTATTTATATAGGTTGCTCAAGATGGAGTCAGATGAAGCAGGAGATGCAGTGGAACAGCTAAAAACCAGGCCATATCAGGCCCAGCTTGAAGAAATTGCCATGAGAAACAATACAATCATCTACTTGCCTACAGGTTAGTCTAAACTTTGATAAAAACTAGTTACTCCATTGTTTCTGTTACCCAAAATGTGTCAAGGCCTCTAATACTAGGGAATGCAATTTGGTTCAATCTTTGGCAGATTCTCAAAATTAAAAAAAAAACAATCTATTCAAATTTAATAGTTCTCTTGAATTAACAGCATGTATATACTAGGGATGTTACGGAGGTAGATTTATCAGAGGCGGAATCGGAGTCGGAGGTTCTCGTAGTGACCTCTGCGGAGTCAGAGGTGAATCGGAGTCGGAGCAAATCTACGAATGTAAATAAATAAGAAAGAAGAAACTTGTCGCAACTCGTTCACTCTTCGTTTCTTCAGTTGTACAGAACACATATACTCCGTCAGTTGACAGTGTCACGTAAAAAGCGCTCAGTAGCGCTGCAGCGATAGTAAGTCGTAACTTGTAACTCCGATTTATACCTCCGTTTTGATATATCGGAACCAGAGCCGGATTCGGAGGTGTAATTTTAATCGGAGGTTCCGACATATCGGATTCGGAGTCGAAGCTCAGTAACATCCCTAGTATATACACACCTAGTTGTCATATAAAAAATTGTATGCATATTGTATCTTGCTTGTTGACTATTCTTATGGTCTGATAATTACAATTTCCTTCATTTGTCACACAGTTTTTCAGTTGGACAATCCATGGCCATATTAATATAGTAGCAGTATGTTCAGTTGTGGACTATGATAACCTGTTGATTGTTTATTTAATAATTAATTACCATTCGGAGTAACAAATGAGATATTGTATGTAACAGAGCTCCATTTCATAAAAGAGCATCTGTTCATAGAAATAATTTTAATAATAATTTTAATATAACATGTCAAATGCCAAAAAAAGATGAAAATATTTTTTTGCAACTTTTTACACGGGCTGGTAACAGTGGTAACAGTGTCCGTCTGTGTATTTATGAATGAATTCATTAACACCATTGAATTTACCAAACTGAATGTAGTTACTGATTTTTTACCAATTCACAATTTCTTATTTGTTCTTCTATGGGATATGAACTTGTATAAAAAGAAGAAATACTACTCACTAATAGCAATGATTGGTTTTCAAAGTTGTATGATAATTAACATATAATTACATCCAGGGTATTTTTTTTTTCTGTTTCAATTGTGTGTGATAGCATAGCATTTTAATTTTAAAAGTTTTATCTAGAAAATATTAAGACAGCGACACAGACTTGTTGGAAAGAGATTGTTGCACTGTTTCTTCTTCCCAGCCTATACACTAGGAATCAGTGAAGGGTGTGGATTAGTATAGTTCTGGTAGGCTTTCTGCAAATTCTGTAATGTCAAATAGGTACTTTTTAATGTTTACATCAAGAATTAAGAACTAACTTCATATAATTCGGACGGCACGGTTGGCGCAGTGGTTGAGAGATCGACTGCTGCGCTACGTGTCGCGGGTTCGAGTCCGGGTCTTTGTGTATGTGAATATATATGTTTGTAAACGGATCCACGATACAGGAATTACTCCTAGAGAGGGGCAAAGTTTTATAAAAAAAAAAAAAAAACTCTTTTTATATTTGATGATTTTTACAATATTTTCAGGCTCAGGGAAAACATTTATTGCTATCTGTCTTATCAAAAGATTTCGAGAAGCTTTGCGAAAGCCATGGGGGGATGGTGGGAAGCGGACATTTTTCCTTGTCAACACTGTGCCATTGGTCAATCAACAGGTATGTTCATTATCATAAAACTGATCTGCAAGTCCAATTCAAATGAAAAATACATACTTAGTATATTAACTTTATTATATATTTTATTTGTTTATATTTGTATTATCTACAGCTTCAATCATCAGGGTGAATTTTGATGGCAAAATTCACTCTCATATTAATCAGCTTGTTGTGACGTCACTTTGCTTTGATGACTCACAGAAGTCACATAATGCATGCACATTTTATTACTTATTAATTAGAGGGTAGATAACAATAACAAAATTTTCAATATAACAACAACAACCTTCCCTCAACATAACTGGTGATATTATACAATAAAAGGGTGGAAACTATTAAATTATACAACAGTCTCGTAGATTTCCAATATGACATGCCTATTTACAAACACTTTCGAAACGATAAAGGACACCTCAGTTTTTATATATATTTACAACCCATAAGGTCCAATCAAGTAAAAATAAATGAATGATTACATATCTAACTATATATTTGGCGACTTCGCGTGACTAGAGTATCATATAGAGATCAAACAACTAGAGTAACAATAAAACTTATATATGTAGCTCTACTATTATATCTTATAGATATTGAATAGAAAAAAAAAAAAACATATAAAAAATCCTTAAATGCAGTTCTGCTAATTTTTAGAGGTATGGTCGCGGTGTTAAAATGTTTACAAACCTAAGATAATTGCTTGCACATTGAAAGAAAGGAATAAAAAGGTAATTATGATGTAGGAAGCATACAACATTGACTCTCGTCTATACAAGTAAGTACTCTGTACAAATATTTTTATTTTTGACGATACTGTACTTTTGACAAGACACACATTTCCAATACATATATAAATATAAAACAAAGCACTTTAAAATATAATAAAGAAAACAAAATGGTATAGCTTCCAAATCCTAAAACTTTACTGTTCTAAGGAAAAATAATCTATACATATAAATAAAATTGGAGTGTCTGTTTGTAATATTGAAATAACCGTTTTTTGCTACATGCATATGAATATATATACGGTAAATACACCAAAATAACATTTTTTACAATTTTTGTCTGTCTGTCTGTCTGTCTGTCTGTCTGTTTGTATAGGCTAATCTCTGAATTGGCTGAACCGATTTTGACGGGACTTTTATTGGCAGGTAGCTGATGTAATAAGGAGTAACTTAGGCTACTTTTATTTTAGAAAAATTCATTTATTTTCGAAAAAAAAATAGGGTTAAGTGCATTTGGTCTTCTTAACTTCACGTAACTTTTATAATTTTTTTTTTAAATGTCGTCTCGCACTAAAAAATACATTGTTAAGTTCCGACATCCACGCGAACGAAGTCGCGGGCACAGCTAGTTTTAAATAAGAGCTCATAACATCAAAACATTTTAAATAGTCTGTTTGATATTGTAAAGTAAATAAAAGTAACGTGGATTATATGGATAAAGACGTGGATTTTCTTAGTCAGAAAACAGATGTAAAGTTTCACGGTTATTTGACATCAAGTAAATTCAGTATACCACGTCTTAATAAGTTTCACTCAAAAAATTACGCTCAGGTGCAGGTGGATGGGTTTGGATAGGCGGGGCCCCTTTTTGCTCGGGGCCCGTAGCAATTGCTACTCTTGATACGTGGTTAATCTGGCACTGAGCATAGGTACCATAGAGATCCCTAAAAATACCTTAAAGTTGTACTTATACATCTTGAAGTTGGAATTAATAGTGTTCTATAAGGTTACAATAATACACAAATATGAATGTGCTTTCTTAATTACTTATATGATGTGCATGTTTGGTAAAAAGTAATTGTCCTAACTTCATTATTCTATGGTATTGGTTGTTTTACACATGCATGTTCATACATTACAGATTTAAATAAAACTAACACATTATATACTTTTTCCACCATGGGATTTATCGTCCGTTGGCGCTGTTCGGGGGTTATTACGATAAGGTTGGTACCTACTTACCTAACTCGTTCCAAAATAACGCATAGTACGTGCTCTAACAACAGAAAGTTAAGGATAACAAATGACTCATTCTGAATACTAACAAGTGGTCGAGTGGTTAACAGGGCACTGTTGTTATGAAATGCATATCCGATAACTCACAGGAATATGCTTATCTTATTTCGGATTTCATTCGCTTTTGAACTTCATGTTCCTGTACTTAGAGGTTATTTTTGGATAGCTGGTTTGTAAAAGAAAAATACTGTAATAACAATAAAAATATTAGTTTTGAGTACCCAAGCAATATCAAACAAAAGTCAGTAATTCGAGATAATAATTTGATTTTATAAACTTAATTTATTTTTCTATATTTTTCTCGTATACTTACATTGTTTCATTTTAAGGATTATACAAGTTTCATTTTAAGGATTCCACAGAATTTCTCGTACTCTACGCCTCGATCAAAACGATGGCCATTTCATCAATGCACACTTTGTCGCCTTGTTTTATGTTCGTAATAATAACGGGCTTAACCCCGCACACACCTGACGAAGCTGTCACGGGCGCACTGCGCGTCCTTTAATGCTTTTATCTTGTGCGGCAAAAGCACGGTTCGTTCGTTAAAAGTCGTCCAGACAATGATAAAATTGTTACGTGTGTTATTGCATGTTGAATTGCAGCAATTTGTACCGCAATTTTTTGCATTGCATGTTACATTGCACATGTTAATATGACAAGTGAGAGATCGACTGCTGTCACGGGTTCGATTCTCGCACAGAACAAATATTTGTATGATCTACAGATAGCTGTTTCGGGTCTGGGTCTTCGTGTATGTGAATACACACCGTGCCTCGTAAAGCCGTTGGTTCTGCGCCTGATCTCTCCGGTCATGTCGCAATGCCGTCCCATCGGACTATGGGAGTGAAGGAATAGAGAGAGCACCTGTGTTTGCGCACACACTTGAACAATATAATATCGTCCTGCGTAGTTGGCTAATCTCCGATGAGATTGGCGGTCGTGACCGAAATTCGGTCGGGAGGACATTATTTTAATGCGGCATACACTGCGAGGGATGAATACAAAAACTGATGCTTGATCAAGAACTTTAGTTTGGCTATATCTACATGACAGCTGACCTATCAACATGACAGCTGTTTTTGCCCATTATTTGAGATTTGAAGCGTCCGTTTTAGCTACGAACGTTAACACGTTAACGAAATATCTGTGAACGAATACCATAATACTGTTATTACCAAACATCTTTATTCTGACGTTCTGTAAAGCCAGTACTTGTATTTATAAAAGTTATCTGATTATTACTATAACACCGCACTTAGTACGAAGAATCATTATACCAACATTACGGTATTCATTCATACATGTTTCTGCCCATAGTTACCCCTGATTTGATAGTATTAAAGGTTAAGTTGATCATGGTTGATACATGATAAATTGATAGTACATCAAAAAACCCGATATATTGAAAATAATGGTACATTAAAAAAAATTGCTGATATCTGTATTTTTGTGTTTTGTAGAAGAAAGTGATAGAAAAGCTATGCCCTGTCACAGTCGGCGCTTACAGCGGTGAAGACGGAGTCGACTATTGGGACATGGCAAAATGGGACGCTGAACTGCAGAAAAATGAGGTTATTAATTAATTGATTTAAGTTCGAACCCTATAAAACAGTTTTGCGACTGATAAACAATGTACAGCGTAATCCGATGAAGATAGAAATTAGAAGATATTTTTTTCCCAGAGAGTGTACAGGCACTTAGAAAGGATTTTTCTTTTTAGATTTCGCCTACAGGTAGTCGTTTCGTGCGTAGGTGTGTAATCGTGTATACATATAATATGTACCGACATATCAGAAATATTAGTGTGGGGAACTTTACAAGTACTTCTGAAGAAAATCGAGAAAAATCGATTACAAACTAAATTTACAAAAATTGCAGGTAATCGTAATGACAAGCCAGATTCTAAGCGACATGTTGACCCATCAATACATCAAGATCGAAGATATAAACCTGTTAATATTTGATGAATGCCATCACGCCGTCGAAGATCATCCCATGCGAATTATTATGAAACATTTCGAGGACTGCCCGAAACACAATCAACCGCGAGTTCTCGGTAATAATTATGAATAATGTACAATGATTATAAATATTTATCTAATGTCGGATTTCTGTGAAGGCGTTATTACAACTACAATAGACGCTACGATTTCCCCTGAGTTTTATGGAAAGTGACTTATGTATGCGAGATTGCATACGTTTGATGTGCTATTGTCCTGCTGGCAAATATTTTAAATATTTAAAAGCTAGGGAGGCAAACGTAAGCTAGACATTCGGTTTAGGCAAAATCTGGGCATTTGTTTACCTGTCTACCACCAGCTATTCTTCCAACAAATTTCTATTGAATTGCAAGTTTCGAGTCAATATACATTAATCCCATTTTGAAATGTGACGTTACGAAACTTAGGACCCCTCGAGTCGGCGTCAATGTGGACTGATTTTTGGTAAGTATTTCAGTTATATGTTATGTTTCAGGTTTAACTGCAACTCTTCTCAATGCTAACGTGAAGACCACAAAAGTTGAAGAGACACTTCATGATTTGGAGATAACGTTCCACGCTACTATTGCCACGGTTGATGAACTGGGCAAAGTCTTGAAGTATGTATTTATTTATTTACTTTCATACAATTCCATTGATATCTGTTTGGAATTTCGTGTTTTCCACTTCAATTGGTCTTCAAGACGCTTTACACTGAATAAGACAGATTTGTCTAGGATTTACATGTAGTGCCTAAATTGGAAATTGATTGGGGCGGAGAGTTTCAGAGTAAAAAAAAAATAATGAAATAAAGTAGGGTAGCCAATTTGGTGATACGTCAGTCATATAATTAGTAGACTCATGGCATATTCATACATTGTTTACCGTACGCGATGCAGTCTTAATATTTAATCAGTAAGATATTTCAAATGCATTTATTAGAAAATATTATTGAAGTTATACTTCTTTTGGCACGCTTGATAAGAGTGAATTCTTATGATGCGCGCGCACACCGACAGATACAAGCGACTCCATGAAGTTGGCTGGTAAATGTTTCTTAATTTTTTTTCTTAGGAATTCATAGCTATATTTAAGGTAGTTATAATATTTGTGCATCTGTAACACGTGTTTCATATTAGTGGAAATAAATAAGTAGTATAACTTCTTACGTGCGTACATAATTACACATACACATTATTTTTTTTTATAAATGTTTACACATTCACACTTTGAAAATGGATCTACTCTGTTCTGTATTAACAATTGTGTCAATCTATTATAGTTATTCTACGAATCCAAACGAGATGGTTCAGTTCTACAGGCGTACACAGCCATCGAAAACGATCATTGCTGTGATAGAAAAGTTGAGGCAACTCCAGCAAATGCTTATAAAGGTTAAATTGCCACAAAATAACAGCAAACACAATGTTCAGCTGAAAAAGTGGCAACAGGACATCAGTACTGATCCTAAGAAGGTAATTCGTGATTCAATACTTTTTAGAGTTCGTGTATTAATATAATTTTATTAATTAAGATATTTTCAATACATTTTACTGGCCCATTGGTCTAGTGGCCGCAAACGCGACTGCTGAGCGTGAATTCCTGGGTTAGATATTCTGGTCGGGCAGTGTTATAGATTTTGTATGTTTGCAACGCTTCTAGCATACATACAAACGTTCGGCATCAACCTGTTAGGAATACCTCCTCGCCTGGTTGGAAGAGCTTTCCTTTTCAAAAGAAATCATCATTAAACAAATTATCATGCCTCCTTCCTCCATTATTTTTTAAGCTTACTGGGATCTTTTCCTCCATTTTTCGGTCAAAAACCCTAAGAATACCTTGTGCCATTCGTACATTCAGTTTTTTTTTTATAGTTAGTGAAAGCAGTTAGTAATATGATATCTTCTATGATATTGTTTTTGGAAGAGCTGGGCATGTACGGCGGTGCTTTGGGTATACTTGCCTATACAATATTGTTGGAACGCTTGAAACGCCAGGCGACAACGAAAGAAGAGGAATTATTCTTTAAAATTGCTATCACACACTCGATTGAGTAAGTATATTGGATTATACACACTAAAAAATTATTGGCATGAGCAGAATTTGACCCCGCACCATTTGACGTACCGTGCCATCGCTCTCCCAAATGAGCTACCTTACATCTGTCCGCATGAACCAAACTCGAGCCTTCTTTATGTTTTCGTCTTCTTTTGGGACGGTGGCGACATCTTTTATTAACATGGGCCACTTGTTTATAAAACTAATTTATATATAAAATTATATTATTTATCTATACCTATTGATCTATAAAAGTGTGACTAGGTTAGGGGCAGGATGTGCGACAAAACTCTAGCGAGAATCATGAAGGTAAATGAGATATCGGTGTTCGAACAAAAGGTTCTCGGCAATAATAAAATCGCAGAAAAAATAAGGAAAAACATCAAAAATGTAACCCTCATTCTACATATTATATATTTTTACCTTTAATTTTGTTTCATCCCAGTGCACGGGCGATGTTACTAGATGAAATGGAAGACGAGACGGGATACGCTAGAATCATTAAGTATTCCTCAGAAAAAGTGCTACTTATGTTAAATATATTGAAAGAATACAGTCCAACAGTGATGAACACTCCAGGAGGTAAATATATTTACAACTAGCTTTTGCCCGCGACTTCGTACGCGTGGAATTCAGAATCTGATATTTTCCTGCGGTAAAATGGAGCATATATTTTAAGTAAGACCTTTAGTAATACATCGGTGAAAACTGCATTTAATTCCATGCAGTAGTTTTTGCGTGATGCGTATACAAACATACAGACACACAAAAAATCTAAAAACTGTTATTTTGGCTTCTGTTGCTCTAATAAAGTTTTTTCTTCAATATCTATAATGTACCGACATCGGCCTGTTATAATTTTACTATACGCATAGACTGTTATTATTCTATTATATGTATAGATTAGCTTCAGTCATGGCAAAAATTCACCGGCGTGATGCTTTGCTAGTTATATTCGTGTGAGCTTATCTTTACGTACTCTGAAATTAAATAATATAAATTATCTTTCTTGCAGTTCTACTGAAAATAAACCGTCTAAGGAAACCTCTATCGGCAATCATATTCACGAAGCAAAGATTCACAGCGAAAGTATTGTACAACCTTTTAAAAGACGTGAAAATGGCCAACCCTAAAGAGTTCGACTTTTTAAAGCACGACTTTGTGGTTGGTTTTAACGTCAACCCGCTTAAAAATACAAGAGAAGAATACTATGTCAAGAAGAATAGTCAGCAAGCTCTCCTGCAGTTTGGAAATAAGTAAATACTATATTTATACATCTTTATAATCTTTAAAATTAGCTAACCTAACCTAACCCTTGATACTAATTGACACATCACTACGGCGGCGGCGCCGCGTCGTGGAAACTAAGAAGTGCAGTGAAAATAGGGCAAGGATTGTACTACAAAATATTGCCAGTTTCTCTCAAGATATTAACCAAGCGAGACTTATAATACATACATATATATCTATATATATTATTCTTATATATTAGCGGCAGTTATAATATTATTCGTATAATTTAACTGTCGCTAATTTCTCGTCTTGCTGCATTTCCACGGCGCCGTACAGAGCTATAATATTTTGCATTTGATGCTTATTTTTCGTTTGTCAAAGTTTAATAACGTATTTAGATTATTCTACAAGTATGTCACTATTTTTCTTTCCAAGTGTAGAGTAGATTCCTAGCTGTCCTAATAGTTATGTTAGGATTGAAGAATTGAATGAATTAGTCGTCGTACCAAAGCTAGCTAAATGTATGGATGAAACTAACAAACCAATATTTTCAGCGATCTCAATTGTTTGATATCAACAAGTGTTATCGAAGAAGGAATAGATATACCGCAGTGTTTATTGGTACTACGTTACGATCCGCCTTTAGAATATAGATCGTACATACAAAGTAAAGGTATGTGTAATATTTTACGAAGTATTAAATTATTCCAGATTTACATTTCGTAAGTATCGGAACAACTCTCCCAATAATATGTTTACACCGATGCATTTGTAAGCAGTATTTAATTCCTTATATGGTCCATAAGTTGGACTTGCAGATTTGCCTTTGCATAATCCTTCCGCAATCATACCGTTACCCGTACAACAAAAATCAATATGCGGATTTTATATTTAAAACATTTAAGCTTTCTGTCCACTGCATCGCATTGGAGCGATTAAAGTGTGATTAATTAAGTTCATGGTATGGGCCGTTATAGTGGCCAAAGAACTTAAATAAGAACTTTTCCTAATAGTTAAAACAATTCTAGGTCGTGCAAGAAGTTCGGAGTCTAATTACGTGATATTAATAGATAGAGAGGAAGAAAAAAAATTCATGAAAAATTACCAAGAATTCCAACATACGGAGCGACTTATACAACGTGTAAGAATCTGTTTTATTATATTGGTACCGATCAATGACCCATAGTCTTAGTTTCAACGCAAGATTATACATGGCATAATGAACTTTATCTTCAGTATTAATGTACGGGGTAGTTTCCATTGGAAGCGCCAGGCGAATCAGTGCCGTCAATCCTCTAGCTAGAATCTAGATTCCCATGCGCCAATGCAAATTTAACCAATATATTGAAGACAGCTTTATGAAATGTGATGTGATTAACATTTAAGTTGACTTTTTAGATACTTATTGGCAATAGTGACGATCGCAACCAACCGGCTCCAGAAGACATAAATACTAAACTTTATAAGGATGAAGATATACCCCCTTATATTACGCCAAATGGAGGTAACTTATTATTTGTGTCCGTCTGAATAATACTAGTATTCAAGTTAAAAAGTAATTGTCGTTTAAAAGTATTTCAAATGACACTATTATCACTGACTCACTGGTCTCAAGCGCGACTGCTGTGCGAAAGTCCCTGGGTTTGATTCCCACAAAAGTGTTAGAAAGTTCTGACTAGTAGTGCAAAGTATGAAATTGTGGAATTAGCGATAGGCTCGCTCCTATGACATGGCAATCGACATCGCTGAAATGTGGGAATAAATACGAGAAACTATTATCAACTCTATTTCTCAAATAATATAAATCTAATTCATTTACTAAAGTCATGGAATAAAAATTAAAGAGAGATGTTTTTCAGGTCGCTTAACATCAGTATCGGCTATAAGCCTGTTGAACCGTTACTGTTCGGTGTTGCCACATGATCAGTTCACAGTTATTACACCGATGTGGATACAAGAAAAAGTTACGGATAAGCATGGGGTCGCGCGTCGGCTTGTCACTATTATAATGCCTATCTCCTGTCCCATCAAGGAAGAAATTATGGTACGGATTTATAAAATATCTAACTGATTGTTTGGTATAAGGGCCTACGGCTGCGAGTTTTGAAAGAATTTACAATTATAAATAACTGCTAAAACCTCTTCGATGTTATTTCTACTAGAGAGACTGTACAAAATACACTAAGATTAATAATAACAAAAAATTACAGGGAGCACCTCTTTTGAATTTGAAGTCAGCCAAACGATCAGCAGCACTAAATGCTTGCGTGAAATTGTATGAAGCGGGAGAATTGGATCCTTTAACGATGCTGCCAATCCGCTATACGTAAGTACCCGATACTGAATTCTAAAAAAAGGAGATAGTTCACTTAACGCCATCGTATATCGGTAGCTCTTTGTCCACCAAAATCATACAATACGTCTATATTTTTTAGGTTCCTTATTTGCTAAGATTTTTTATTACATAGATAACAGAAACAAAATTTGAAAAGATAAAATACTCGTTCCTGTAACACAAGTTTTATTTTAGCACAAGGGCTTCAATATTCAAAATGTACTTTATTGCTAATAATAATAATTAATTAATTAATTCAGCTTATTACTGTCCCACTGCTGGGCAGGCCTCTTCCCAGAATGAGAAGGGTTACCCTTATTACTATATCAATAAAATTATTTTTATATGGATTATTTGTGTTTGATGTTGCAGTGCCGTAGATTTCGATAACATGGACGTAAAGCCCTGTTTCCCTAATTGGCGCGATGACGACTTTGGCAACGTTGGTGAAGTTGGCGAAGTTGGTGATGAAGAATCCGAAATACCGTATCCAGGCACTAAGAAACGGGTCCGAAAGCATAGAATACAGGTTGGTATTATAGCTAAAGGATAAATTTAAGAATGATTTGATATCAATATTTTTATGGCTTATCTGCTTGACCAGAACTAGATCTTTGTGTTTAAAAAAAACCTTGTACGTTCTACAGAAACATTTTTATCTTTTTCCAGGAAATTGTCAGACTTGTAAAAATTTACTTCCCTCATCAACTTAATTTTAAATAAAGTCACAAAAATATCCTCAGGTTAAAATATGATTATTTCAGTTTCCCGCGCATCTCGACTGTGTTCCCGGTGGAGATGATTATTACTTGCACATTATAAAGACGCAAACTGCATTTGAAGAGCCCAAAGATCCTCGCGAGAAAGCGCTGTATAACCTGCTGCATAGAAAGGAAGGCTTCGGGTTCTTGACACAGAAACCTTTGCCAAAATTATGTAACTTTCCCATGTTCATGACTGTGGGAGAAGTATCAACGTCTATAGACGTTAACTATGCCGTCATCAAACTCAATGCTCAGTTGGTTCAGTTGGTGAAACAGTAAGTTTGAATTTTATAGGCACACCACTAATAGATAAACCCCTAGGTGATGTCGCTAGTATCGATACTTTGACATATTTCATACTAAACATTAGTTCCGATAAAATCCGCAATATGGTGAAAGTGCACTTAATTTTGTGTTTGGACAAATTGCAAGGCTATTTTATAACCAAATAAATCTTAAGAGTAGTTCTACACTAAAGCGGAGATGTGTGTTATTATTATAAATGAACAACTAATAGAATGCTTATCGTTATTTTTTCACTCTCGATGGTTCTGGAAAAAGTTCTGCGATGAGAAAAGATATAACATTAGATCTGCGAGGACCGAAGGAATCCTCTGGCGCATTTAATAGCCCTTAGGTTTTCCTTCACAGAGGTCATTTCTTTCGTCATAAAAAATGCTGTAAAAGATCATACCAGTTATCACATCCATTTTTCCAGATTCCACTATTTCCTTTTCGAGCAAGTACTCGCTATTGCGAAGAAGTTTCTAGTTTTCGAGGGCAAAATGAACTGTATGTACATCGTGCCCGTAAAAGAGGACAACGGATATGATATAGATTGGAACGTAATGACAACACACAACTACATACAACCAGTCGCACCGCCGCCTTATGAGGTATACTTTTCTATAGGTTTAATCAAATTAATTTAAAAAAAAGACTGTCTGAATTTGACTTTAAATTAAGTATAAAAGTCAAGTGAAAGTTAAACTTCAATACTTGTATCGTTCGCACAGCAAAATGTACTTAATTGACATGAGCTGAAAGTCGATATGTAAATGTCAATCCTATGAATTGCCGGCAAGCGATTGAAGATAGTCATCTTCTATTAGTCTCATGGGATATCTTCGTGGCCACTCCGCGGTTACCTTCTACTGCGGATAAATCGCGAATTATGCAAAAGTAACATGAAAGTTTTTGTGTTTTCGGAGAAGGGTTGTGATAGAAACTATACCGAATCCTTAATGCTTTCCTTATAATTTGTTTTTTTATTTGCAGGACAGGGTGACGATAAATGTGACGCCAGAGAATTACAAAGACTGTGTCGTCACTCCTTGGTATCGAGTTTTACCGGATAGGTGTGTATTTTGTATTCGAGAAACATAAAATATTATTTGAAATATCTACTCGTAAAGTATTTCGAAGATATAACGTGAAAAACCTTTAAAATAGTGAACGATCGGAATCATCTTTATCTTAATTTTACCTTTAGCTTAATCTTCGATAGTGTGTTTCATAATTGCTAGTCTTGTCGATCGAAAATAAATCAGCCTGACTGGTCAGCGAGACGGATTTCTTGATCGTCAGTCAATAGAGCAAGTACACATAGACATCGAAAATCTAATTACAAAAATTACTTAAACCTTCTGTATATAAAATGTTTGCACCTAATAATGTAACAAGTAAGAAGGTAATACTACAAAAATGATGCTATTGTACATAGGTTTTAGATCGTTATCTCCACAAATCCGAACAACAATCTATCCTATTCTACTAATCCTACTATCCTATCCTATCCTACTTAATATAATATTATAAATGCGAAAGTTTGTGAGGATGGATGGATGTATGGATCTTTGTTACTCTTTCACGCCAGAACGGCTGAACAGATCTGGATGAAATTTGGCACAAAGATAGATTATAGTCTGGAATAACACATAGGCTACTTTTTATCCCGGAAAAATGTACGGGTTTGTAAACCACGCGGGCGAAGGCTACTAAATAATATACTTATTATATTTACAGGTACATTGTGTCCAATGTTTTAGAATATATGACACCGCAATCTCATTTCGATTCGGATCCATATACAACATTTGCGGATTACTACGCTGATAAATATAAATTAGAAGTGATCGGTGACAAAAGCCAAGCCTTATTGGAGGTGAGTCTAACCTATACACTAAATCTAATCGTCACCGTATGTCGAGGAGTACATATATTGAAGCGCTTTAGAATAAGATTCCATTTAAAAGTGACTGATGAAGTGATTTTTCCGCTTATATATAATGTTAACATAACATAGCATCACGCGTATGATCCTAATAAATCTGTAGATCATACAAATATGTGTTCCACGCGGGAGTCGAACCCACGACACGAAGCGCAGAAAGCTAATCTATTCTTTGACGAAATCTCATATTAGCTTAGCTGCTTTGATAGGTCAGTACGTTAGATTTGATGACCGCGATACTATATGTGTTGTTAAAATAATAAATATTATTAATTTCTAGTTTTTAAAAACGTTGCCCTTCATTAGGAATAGTTCCTGTATCGTGGGTGCGTTTACAAACACATATATTCACATACACAACGACCCAGACCCGATTAATATGAAACTCCTCATTACTTTTAGGTGCGCAACATAAGTTCTAGAATGAACTGTCTGTTACCCAGAGCGGCCACAATAAACTCGTTAACAGACAAGCAAAGGAAACTAGTGTCGGCTTCACAAGGCGACGATAAGACAAACAGAGGATTCGCAGAGATATTCGTCGCGGAATTCTGTATCAAATATGATTTCCCTGGCGTTTTGTGGTACAAAGCCATCATGTTGCCAAGCATTATCCACAGGTAAAAATAAAAACTTATTTCAATAACATCACGCCTATATTTCCCGAAGTGTTAAGCAGGAGCTGTATTGTTGTTGTACACCCGCAATTAATCAATTGTTATTGTTACAGACTGTTATTAATTGTTACAGCCTGTTAATTTCTATATACACTTTTTCGATTCCGGAATCGAACACAGGCCCGGCAGTCAACCATACCAATGTAGTAGTCAAATTATTCACTATAAAATGTCTAATCTTCTCGTTTCTTTAAGTTCTTGTTGTTCACTCCTTCGCCATCCAGTACTGATGTATAATTATGTAATTTAAAAAAATAACGAACTTTCCAGAGTGTTTATGTTACTGGTGGCACACGAACTTCTCACGGAAATAGCCGAATACACGAAGTATGGAAAGCCACATCGTACAAAAGGCAAGTAACTCATACTTTGTTTTAATCTGAAGTGTTAATATCTTAACGCGACGCCAGAGCTGCGTAAACCGGCGTTCGGCAGCTACGCATCGCTAGCGTCGCGGCGCCGCCTCGCTGGCGTCGAAAGACGCGAAGACTCGAAAGACGCTAGCGTCTCATAGTGTCGTTGAGTAGACACAGATAGTACAAAATTGTTTGTTGGTCGGTGTCTGACTGCGGATTCACGAAAGCTAAATTCTAACTGTTCATATTTCGTCAATTGTAAAGGGCACTAAAATGACCCCAGCCGTAATGATGCCCTTTTCAGATGGTAGGCACACATCCTAAACTCTGAAATAAATTGTATTTAGGAAAGTTATTTAAATAACAATATTAATTAAATGTCACCCCAATGGAATTAATCGAATCCGCTCTCCTGGGCTATTTGTTCATCCATAGTTGAAGTATTATAATTGTATTTCTTTTTCACAGGTGATGACTGGCTGCCATTAGAGGCGAGCATTCAAATAGCTACAGATTCATTGCTAGCTCAAGTCGAAGAACCTACTCCTATCAATTCAATTGACAGGTAAATTTTATACTAGATTTTCTCGCTCCCGTCGGCCATAAGTCTTCCACATAACGCGTTATTTTATAAATATTGTCATCAGTAGTCTATTTTTTATCACATTCATCCTTTTCCCTCTCTAAATAAAGGGACTGAGTCAGAGTTCACCGCGCAGGCTCAGAGCGGCCGATGTTTATCGTTGCTATTAAATTTATTTCATCATAGCTTAGCCTACCCTAATTACACGATGCCTAATTGCTTGCATTTTTATACAATACGGCAAGTCAAAATTATCACAATTTACTATTTAATTAGTCAGAAAATTCGACCATATCTTGACACTCATAACGAAGAATATAATGCGAAAGTACTTTTAAAACATAGTTCGGGATTTTTAGGATAAACAACCCCGTAGATGACGAGAACAGAAGACGTCCAAACATACTCTCTATGAAAGAAAGTTTGTATCAACTGCAACAAAAGAAGCTTAATAAGGAGTATCCCTGGGATGTGAGTATTTTATGTATTTGTATACATTTCATTATTATTTGCTGATGCTATGCCTCATGTCCAGACTAGTACGAGTTCTCCTCGACCGCGATCGTCGTTACCGTGTAGCAAAAAATGTATGAAAATAATCGTGCGCGCGCATTTGAGTAAACTCCGATCGTAAATGCGCGCACATTATTTTCATACATTTTTGGTTTACATATGTTAAGTACGTCATTTCATGGCCGTCCTATGTACCAGTTCTAAGGGTAGTATAACCAGCTAATTAACACGTACAGTCTTCAGGGCTTGCATGTAGTTGCCTTCTAGGTTCTGTGACACGATAAATGTATGGACTGTGTTCACTTAATGTCAGGAGAAACGTCAATCAGTTTGCTTCCCGATTATAATAAATAACGCCTTGCTTTACAGGCACTAGTATCGGCACCATTGTGTATAGTGAGAACCATACGATATAATAAAACACTCTAAAATATAACGTAATATAAACAGCATCACGCCCGTATTCCCTGAAGGGTTAGGCAGCAGTGTACACTCACATTTCGGCGATGCCATTATTAAGTCCCATGTAATAAGGGGCGACCCAATTGCCATTCCCACGGCACAGTAACAGACTCCGTTGTGCTACTGAGAATTTCCATACAGAAAAATCCAATAACACTTTGCCCGACCCGGGAATCGAACTCGAGACCTTACGCGCAGCAGTTGCGCTTGCGAAGTTGCGACCACTAGACCAATAAGACAGTCTAAAATTATAACATTTATTTTCTATTTAGGTGCGAATGGAACCGATCGATATAGATCGCAACTTAAGCACAGTGACGGTGATGGACGTCGAATGTTATGACGAGTTCGTGTCTGCGCCGTTGCTAGGCAACGCGTCGCCGAGCCGCAAGGTGCGCTCACCGTCGCACGTGGTCGGGTTATCGGCCGCTATATCTGCACCACCTGCTAAGTGAGACACTTCTTATATCTTCAACTCTGCTTACTACAGTCCAATGTTACACTAAGCTCACTTGAAAGTACCCGTCCCCCGATTACGTAACCAAATTCTGACAGTTGCTAACGCTAATGAACAATTCCGTATCCTGTCATGAAAAAACATGACAGCCTTAACATCGGTTTATTACGACGCTCCACACTCGCAACGAGATACCTTGACCGTTTGTTATTTAAACTTAAGTACTAGCGTGTTCTATTTGATGTGGGTGTTAAACAATAATCACCACCTTGGCAAAAGGCAACTTTAAATACCGTTACGTTTTTGTAAAACCAAAATTCATTACTAATACAAATTAGATTACCAAAAACATTGCTTCCAGGTACAACGATCAGATCAACTTAATAAAAGCGAAAGCAACAGGCAAAGGGCCGGAGCTGCGGGACATACTAGCCGCGCTAACAACAATCAAATCTCGTGACACATTCAATCTAGAGAGGGTAGAGACTCTAGGCGACTCCTTCCTGAAATTCGCGGCAAGTTTATACTTGTATCATAAGTTCCCGACGCTCAATGAAGGACAGCTGACTAATATCAAATGTCGATTGATAAGCAACAGGTAATTTAATATTTCTCTTGCTCTCATGTAAGCAGCACGGACGTTTGGTAAAAAATAAATATATAGATTTGACAACTACTATAGTCATCTTGCTCACTTAAATAAACGCTTAGAGAATTGGCGCATTCTCTAAGCGTTTATTTGCCGATTGGTTTCTGCTAATAAGGCCCTCTCGATACATAAGGCTTGTAAATGGTGACTGTGGGCTTATATTAAGAGATTGGGCAGCAGTATTTTCCTTCGCGATACTATCAATATACTGTTATATCAAACCATTTACTAAATGTAGTGATTAGAAATGTTAAATAATGTTTAATTTGTTTTAGAAACCTTTACTACGCTGGTGAACGGTTCAACCTAGCCGGACGTATGAAAATGGAGCAGTTCAGTCCACGGAAAGACTTCTTAGTGCCTGGCTTCTTTGCACCACAAGAAGTTGAACAATTTCTCGCAGATAAAAAGGTAAGTCACTTATTTGCTAATTGCATGTCTTCACTTATAATAAACAGGATAGTAATAAAAAAAATCTGAAAGTATTTAGCTAAAAGGAAGTATAATGTAACACTAGAATCAGTCCGTAGTTTCGTGAAATTACTTTGATAATCGCGTATTGTAACTGCCTTTACGCCAAAATCGGAAATTCGTGAAAATACTAGTATTTTTGCTAAACTACAGATTATGCGATCTTCATCATCATCATCATCTACAACTTTGCCCACTGCTGTATAGGTCTCTCTTTGAAAGTGCTAGACTCTACACTCCTGCGCAGATCTCATCCAGATGTGACCCTCAATAACAACAATGTCGTCCGCCCTTCACGCGACCTTACGCTGATATAACTTTATAAGATAAGCGCAGTGTCAGCATTATTCCTTCTTCGCTAATTCTTCTTTCTGTCTGCCCATAACTTTTGATCACGGGCCTCCTTTTCATAATATATATGTAGATCCTAGTCCATCGCCCAGTCGCGGATTGGCGTGTTGATAAGGAATTAAAAATAAATCAAGACCATTGAGTTGAAAGCTCTTTATTGGTATAAATCTTATATTAAGTACTATATTTTGAGCACTATATCTTATTTTATATCTACAGCAGCTGTTTCGTAACTTCAGACTGAACATGCAAGGAATCTTATTTCTTCATTCCAAATAAAGCTACTTTTTTTCTTTTACATAATCTACATTTCATAGTTTTTTCTAAAGTAGAAAAATAATTAAAATGTAATAAACACCGTATCTAAAACAATAAAAAAGTAACTGTTGCTATGGATTATGTGAAACTTATAAAATTTAAAATACGGTTGCAAAATCAATAATTTATTTTAATAGTACTGTGTGTTATATTGTTTTGCAACGTCCTATGGCTAGAACTAAGACTTATGTACATTTTAATTATAAAAAGAATCTTACACACTAAAATCTCGAAAATACTTAAATAATAAAAGCTGTTGGCGTTGCGTATGAAAATCACAAAGACCGAAATTTAAGTTAGACAAATGTGTACTGCTGTTCACCTACATTTCGCCAATGTCGTTATTGGGTTTCATTTAATATAGGGCGAGCCAATTGCCATGTACCGGGCACGTAAAATACATGCCAAATGTAACTTTGGTATGTATTTCATAATTATTACTTATTTGCACACATTTTTCACACTTCTTATTTTAGTTGAAAGGTATTTTTATAAAAATATGCAGTATCTTTGAACTCTGCGCTCCTACTTCATGTTTACATTAATTAAAATAAGTAAACTGAGGTTTGTTTTCATAAAAAATTTACTATATTTTTTGTATTTTTCACAATTGCTAGTGCGAAGAAACGTACATCACACTATTTACTTTTTTTATCGCTATTTTTAATATTTTAAAAATAAACCTAGTTTTCTGAAACCAGAGGGCAAAAAAGGCCTCTTCAGATGACTCTTAATATGACTCACGATAAAATTTGTGAGGAGGATTAATGAATTTCCGCGAATCGTGCATTAAACTAATAAACATGGTATCTTTACAATATTTAAGCTATATTTTTGTAGTAATAAAAAATTCGACACCAAGCAAGAATTGAATTTGCGACCATCTGGTTAGGTTAAGTAACACTATTTTCTTTCTACTTTCACTAAATTATAGCTTAAGAAATCGAATCGCATTCGTTAATGTGTCAAACGACCAATGTTATTTACAATATTAATTAGATATTTTATAGAATATTTGATAATCTATTAATAATATGAAATAATTTTAATAGAACGCGAAGCGTGGGAACAAACGTTAATAACAGTGTTCTCACACTAATAACAGGTTTTCTTGTAGATATAACTTTTTTTTGTTAGTCTGACGACGAACCATAAATTATAAATTTATGGTAATAGAACTGTTAATTTCTTTGATTATTACCGCATTTATACAGATTTTTTTTAAGGCATTTATATGGTGTGTTTATTTTTCTTTCTGAAGTCGGCCTGAAATTACCTATAATTTTTTTTCGCGAAAATTCATCTTCCTCCGTATAACAAACAAAACGATGTATGGACATATTTTTCTAAAAAAAAAAAACGCTTAGTACTCCTAATTAATAATTGATTTATTTAATGGCGATTTAAACTATCAGCTGTGGGAAAAATGATATGATAAATTACCGACTTATTAGACAACCGGTAAAACCTTACCTGTGTGAGTAAATGGAATTAACGTATTTACACAGACACAGTGACGCTAACAAGTTTATTTATTTTTAGTTTTACTGTGAAACTTAATGAATTCTGATACAGAACTGAACACATCGTTAACTAATTCTTTCGGCGTGTGTAGGGCAGCGAAATGCCCCCCAAAGTCGAAGGAGGTAGACCTCACCAAATTGTGGAATTTATCTCGCAGTATCCAGTCCGGTTGGTAGACGACTTCGTGGAGAAACTTGATCGCGGCTGTTGGCACTTCAGTCGGTATACTGAAATGTTTAGATAGTTGATTAATGCATAATACCGAAATCGTACTTAGAAAAAAACTGATTTGTTTTTGTCTGAAAAACAAACGAACTTAATAATAATGATGATAAAGTATAAAATAGATTGTACCTGTGGCTATACCTCTTGCTGTAGACTACTACAGCAAGAGGCATAGCCACATATTAATTTCAAAACTACTAAGTTTAGAAATTAATATGTGGCTATTTATCGTATGTAAGAAGAAATAAAATAAAATATTATTTATTAACAATCATCAATTTTACCCATATATTTAAAAATAAAAGATTTGAATTTGAATAAAATAAACATTATCTTGAAGTTCGCACTGGCATGAAATAGTAATTCTTTGTAATGCGTGTTTATGAAAAATAAACTGTTTATAAAACTAAATTAACAAACTTACTCTTGAACTGCGATAACTTCGGGCCAGAAGAACCCTTCTGCATACAGTCTCATGGAAGTAACAATGCATTCGTTCATCCACGTTATAGTTACTGTGTCTAAAACATCATCAATGTCCAGGTTTTCCAAGCCTCCATGAGGCGTGTTCAGTTGGTCCTTGTTACTGCATATCGCCATTTTTTCCATTATGTAAGCTGCTAAACCGGCCGGGGAATCCGTAAGTGCGACTCCTTTAAAAATAAGTCATGATTTAGTTCAAACTAATAATACAATCTACACTGCGTCGACGTAGCTATTGGATGGTGACTAAAATCAACCCCTCGGTTCGATCGGGTTATGAAACTTTGTTACACTCTAGTTAAAATAAGTTTGTCTCGATGTGAATTATATATGTATATATCTACACATGAAACACAAATATTGATTATCAAGAATATTGCGTCGAAAATATTTGACATCTTTTGTGGCTGACAAATAGTTATACGTAGATTGTGAAGTTGCTCTGCGTGAAAAAATCATATTCAGCGGCATATAGTTACGCTGTAAGACTAGAGGCTGACTATAAGACGCTTGGAACGACTACTCCGAAGAATAATGAGATTTTGTCTCCTTTCGAATTCCAATGTCCTAATGACATTTTCCAAGTGCAAGAAGATTTGGCTAACGCAAGCTGTTTACTTTATAGCTTGTATGCTGATACATGTAAGTGCGATAAACATTGTCACTTACCTATTGTATCAGGTTTGGTGGACTGCAAATGAAAGTATCCACTTTCTCTCAGAAGATAAGAGTAAAACTTCTTTAGTGGATACACTCTTTCTGGGTGATCCGAGTCAATTAAACTTGGGAATAAGGCTCCAATTAATAACTTTATATGGCTAATTGGCCTCGAAGATAGTGGCATATTGGAGTGGAAACTGAAACAAATATACCAAAGAAATACTATTTTTGAGATATTTTGAATAGGTTGGTAAAAGCTGAAATTTTCCATGAAGCGTTTTTTAAATAGATTGATTTATATGAAACCCGAATCTGATAAATATATTAATGCCATAATCGGAACGAATAAATTACTCATCGTATAATCTCGATACCTACAGCATTCTTACTGTATCGAGATTATACACAAAAAGTTATCTTACTATCTGATAAAAGCTTTACCCTAAAACATTATCAGGGAACAGTGTTGCCATATGTGTGCCACACTGAGAACCCCAATCTCCCGCTTGAATGTAAAACTTTTTGAAACCAAGCCGCAACATTAAATTTCGCATCATAATTCCAATCTGCACTGGGTTTAAACCCGGTTTGCTTGTACCCTATAAACAAAAAAAAAACACAGATAATCATAATTATCTAATAAAAATAAATTATTCAAATAAGCCAAATATTGCTTGTAACAGAGTTAATAATTAATTAAATCATTATGAGCTGATATAATTACCCATTTTAAAGATAACAACGGAAAGTTGGAAATTGAAAAAAAAAAAACTACACGTGTATCAGCAAATGGAGTCAAATTGACCGACAAATACAAATTCAAGGTTTTTTGTATAGTGTACTGTACAGACGTACGGTATAAGCAGACGCTTAAGGCCACCGCGGACCGTTTAAATGCTCCCCGCAACGGAATATGGAAATGTCTGGATTATAATTATATTGAGATCATTCTGTGTGGAACAGCATGCCTATTATGTTCAATTCATTAGTTGAATGGATAAAATACGTTCAAATCTATATTTAGAGACGTGTTTTTACGTAACTTATTCTTTGTACCAAAGATGTCGGTCGAGATAATCACCTACTTATGTGCAAATAATGTATTTGACGAGCCGTTTTTACTCGTTTGCGTGAGACACGATACTTTTGAGTTCTTACCTCGGAAAATCCGAAACCGGGCAGGTCTGCGGCTACAACTTCGAAAACGAATTTATATCCATCTTTCGGGGTTGTCAACATTGGTATAACTTTGTCGAACTCTTTGGAAGAACTCGGCCACCCGTGTAACATGAGAAGTGGCAGGACCTCGATACCTGGGTTCACTTTAGGTTTTACTCTTACATAATGTATGTCTAATCCTTGTATTCTAGTTTTGTAATGAGGGAATTTATTCAACAATTCCGCCCTCTTCTTAAAGTCAAATTTATCCACCCAGTACGGCAAAACCTTTTCTAAGTAGTCTGTGTTCATTCCGTATTCGGATTGTATTCCTTGTAACGGTTTCGTAAACTTTCGTCTATTTCTTATTCTTAGTTTCAAGTCTTGTATCATCTGGAATTGTATACATTACAACCATCATCATCACCTACACGTTGAACAAATAAATGAGCTTTTAATTGCTTCGGATTCATCAAAAGAACGAGATAAAAGTGGGCAACATAACATAGCATCATGCCTGTCCCATGTAATAGGGGGCGAGCCTATTGCCATCCATCGGGCCCAGTTCTAGACCCCGTTCTGCTACTGAGAATTTCCATACAGAAAAACCCGATAACACTTTGCCCGACCCGAGAATCGAGCCCAGGATCTCACGCTCAGCAGTCGCACTTGCGACCACTAGACCACAGTGAAAATGGGCAACTGGGCATGCAAATTCATTTTTAATCCACTGTCAATATTTCATACCTTTATTGAATTGAATCGATATATTTACATTTCGTTATTCTGGCTATTTTAAAACATACTCTTTTATATTTACCGTATCATTAAAGTCGATTTTGAATGGCCTGATAGAAGCATCTTCTTTTTCTGGCTTGATGCCTGTTCCCCACCATTTCTGAAGATCTAATTCTGGCTTTTCAGTGATTTTACGATTCATGTAAGTGTATATAGTTCCTAAGCATATTGCTATAATGACCACAAGCGTTGATAAAAATAGTTTCTTCATCTGGAAATTCAAAAAGTAGTTGCTGATTACTTTATACATAATGACATTCGGACAATCGGACAATCTCAAAGTCATGCATTAGAAAAATTGCAGGGTTGCACAATAGGCACTGATTTTTTTTTGTGTCTGGGTACGGACGTGAAAAATGTATGTCTACGTAACTTATTAAAAAATGTAGGCATGTTACAAGCTTCGTTGTGGACGAAGTTCGATATTAGTCGTAGTAATCAATTTTTGTTTGGAAACTGTCTAATGATATTTGCTCGACTATGTATACTGAATTTGTCAGTGAGTATCAGCGGAGGGTGTAATGCAATTTAAACATCGGTTAAATATGCGAACTAAACCTGTTCAACTAGCGATTTTTAAATCGTGGATCTTTAACAGACAGTGCTTATTGATGTGTGTTATATGCAAAGCTAACCTTGATTATGATATGAAAATGGCACGTTGATGAAGGTTCCCCACAAATGTGTACGCAAGCTACTCATGCCTTAATCACAAATATTGCACCATATTTTGTATAGTGCCTAGGGCAAGAGGGCATTCACCTCAACATTCGGTGGCATGATTTATACAGGGATTGTAAAATATGTTCCGATCGTAACGGCTATCCGTTCTGATGATTAATTGTATCGGAGAAAAATCCAATCGACTTATCAAATAAAGGTTGGATGATTGGGCATTTATGTTATAAGACACTAAGTGATATCGATTACAATCGATGCAAAGCTCACCAGCTAACACGCTGTCTATGACCAGCGTCTGACGACCTATCATTTTGGTAGCCTATAAAAAAAAATCAAGAAAGATCATTATTAGTGGTCCTGTAATCCCAGGCTTCACATCTCCTCTTACGATATTAGGTCCCATGTACCTAATGCTCTTTTCTTATACAGAACCCATTTTTTTATTTCTGAAAACGGGCCTCTTATGTGCTCGATATCGCCTGATAGAAAGTAATAGAAGGAGGAACCCAGAAGATGGCCATTCACTTTTACTTCTACTGTGAATTTTATATCGCAAGTGCTGGGAATCGAATCCAGAACATCATGATCAGCAACTGCGTTTGCGACGGATACACCAATTATACAGTTCTATTGGAAATTAATACGGTAAAGCACGTCGATCTTGGAGAAAAAAATATACTTTCACACGCAGTAGTATAAAAAAACTTTCTTCTAACTTGAAATGACCCTCGCACTATAAAAATCCTCGAATTTAAAAATAAATAAATAGGGGGTATAAGGAAAATGGTTTGTGTTACTTTACTGTAATACTGTTTATGTTTTTAATCCATATAATAGTCATTGTATTTATTGCTAGGGTTTACCTTTGATAATGTGCATTCATTTATAAACTATTTAGTATAATATTAATTAGTATAAACGCACAGAATTATCTGGGTGCAAGGCCTGGAACGGCATTAGTTACGTAACAATAATGAGGCATATACTTGAGCTGAATAGATATATAGATACATAAAAAGACTCCATAAATCGCAAATAACTAAGATATACAAGTAAGATATATAAATACATGCAATATGCATGTATTGTTTTACTGCAATATATAAGTTATATTTATTAGACACCTACCCATAGGAAACACCTATTATAATATCTATTGGTATTGCCAAAATCTTTTTTTGCCTACGTGTGACAAACTCATATGTACCTACTATCATAAACGTTAATGCCTGTTATGATATATTATACATTATGAAACCAGTAAACTAATTTAATCCAGAATTATTGTATTTTAAAAGTAGATAGAAACGGAATAGGTCCCTTAGCAAAATATACTTAGTTCCAATATTTAAAAAGTAGGTAGGTGTAATATAATTCAGTATTAAAGATGCTAAGAATTTTTCATGGTTTCATGCTTCCATATTTATTGTATATTCAGTTTGGATGGAAAATCTGGGTCGCTCCAGTTCGTCATGTGCAAAATACTTTCACTCACATTGAAAGAAAATTAATTAAAATAACTCACTTTTATGTTATTGAAATCACTCCAAGCTAATATTTTTGTACACTGTCTTCACATCTGCAATTCAGATAATAAAATCAGTATAATTAATATGTTATGAGTTTCTATTACTAACGCGAAACGACAAGTTATGTATGTCATTCGTTCCCACTTAGCACGTGCGATGCCGGTGACCACCAAAATGATATTGTGTTCGCGGCGGGTTCGCCGCACCAACCGGCAAATCCCGACCTTGACCTTATTAAGCCCTTATTGAATGGATGAAAGATTTACGTATACTTCGTATTCCATACTTTAACATTAATACAGGTAGTCCCTTACTACGAATATTATTATAAGACTAATCAAGACTGCAAAATTATTATTGATACAGTTTTTGTAACTTAGCACGTTTTACGAAGAAAGGTTTATATTGTATATTAATTAGTAGTAAGCGTGTCAACTGTAGGCGGGTACAAATTCTTCGTCATTTATTATAATTGTAATCTTATCACCTAAATTGAAGGTGACTAAACGTTTCATATTATTATTTATTGTTGAAACAAATGCAGACAGTTTTTAGGATGTGTACATACCCACATATAACAATATCTACGAGTAAATAATTCAACATTTATCCATCAATGAGAAAAAGTTCGCCATCCCGGCTGCTAAGCGTGAGCTACTTACTGGTTTCGATTTGCAGGAAATTTTGCTTGTTTGAAATGATACCTCGGTAAATAACAATAGGCTTGCCAACTAAAACATTGGACTTAATAACGGCATCGGCCAAATGTGGTTTAATAGTAAATTTCTGCCTAACCCTATGGGGAATAGAGAGAAGATTTTTGTTTTTAAGTAATGTTAAAAATTATCTTCCGATAAATTACTGTGGGAAATAGAATACACATTTTGTAATACGAATCAGGAAGCATTCATCAAACAATACTGTAATAATTACTAAACGCTATTGTATTTATTTACCTAAGTAAATAGAACAGTACACATACATACCACTTACATTATTTACTATAAAAACATACATAGACAGTAAGTTATACAATACAAAAAAAATATCAAACACATCCACAATAATTCACCTTGTTGTGGAGTCATTTCCCGCAGAGAGCCTAAAGCTTGGAGTTATTTAAAAAAGGCATTTGGCATCACGCAAGTGATACCCCCCTGGTGTAGCAAGCGTCCATAGGTCACGGTAACCGTTTGCTATCAGGCTGGCCGTAAACTCATTTTACATCTTTAAAAAAATATCCACATATTAATAATTTCAATATAATTATGATAAACAAAATGTAGATGAAGGTAAATATGGATTATACTGGGATAAAATAAGGATAGTATTGGAGCTCTTTCGTTTCTGTCTACCCCATCCAAAAAAAATATATTATTAATGTAAGCGCAATTTGAGTAGCTCTATGAAATATCATTGGTTTGGAGCGGTAATGAATGATTAAACGAACTTACCTGTAAGTGAAGTTCTATCATAATTATGGTTCTGTGTTTCGTTCTCGAGATTAGATTAATACACTTCTAGTCACACATACAATGTTGCCACTAATGTACATAGTTTGAAGAAAAAGAAAATATAAAAAAAAAGAAGTGGGTAGACTGACACTTCTTTAAAGATTTACTGCGTTTGATTCATCATTTAGTTTAGAGATATGGTATTAATTTCACAATTTTGGGAGTATATAAGAGAGGGCGGGATGCTAATCTCTTCGAACGAAACACCTCGCATAATTATGATAGAACTTCACTTACAGGTAAATTCGTTTAATCATTAATTATGCTTCTGTGTTTCGTTTTCGAGATTAGATTAATACACTTATAGATATTGAGAGTTAATTGTGGAATATACGTATAGGTATTACGGTAAGTCAATTAAAAATATTGAATGATCAAAAAAGGATTCATTGATAATAAGTAAATAAGGATATATATATATATATTAATTAATTATCCCCAACTAACATATTCCTAGGTTAGGAATATATTTTGCCATTTTTAGGACCCCTAGCAAATAGGTTTCTAGAATGAATAGAAATTGCCCTATTATAAAACTTGGCAAAGGTTGTGGATGTACCCGACCATCCGGCAGTTTTCCCTCTTAAATCTAAATTGACACCCATTTTATCGCTCGAGAGGTACTGGCGTGCCTAGTACTGTGAGCAGAAAATTTGGTGATGTCGATTCCACTGACTTCTAATGTACTTTTTATCCACCTACTCAATGTTTGGGGAGAAACGTTATTGTGAGGCTTTTTGGTACTAATAAAAAGAAAGGAGTTATTACCACGCAAAGATTCGGTCATACGTAAGTAATCACTTATTAATCTAGCTGGGCATACTTCGGGTCTTTCACGAAATTATGGTAGTATAAGCAGAAGCTGTTTTGATTTTACACAGGACGTTTTTATTAAATCAGGAATCATAATACAAATTTCGTAAGGTGAAGTATTAATATTCTCAATTTTAATTTTTGATAGGGTGTGAACCCTGTGTGCTGTAACAAGTGCAAGTAAAGTAACCAATTTTCTAGTAACTAAATCTAATGGCAATTGATCATTAGGGAGCCAGCTAGCCAAAGTTTCTATAACTAATGAAGTATCCCATGTCGAGTCATATTTGGGCAAGGGTGGGCGAAGTCTAAATAACCCTATAAAGAACCTTTTTATGCGATCATCTTCACTGATTTGACGTCCTAAGATCAGAGACAGTGCAGATCTGCAACTGTTCAGCGTGCCATATTGAGCACCTGATTGAAAGAGATCAGTAAGAAAATAAATAATCTTTGGTATGGAGGCCTCGTGAATATTAATGCTATTTTTCTTACAAAAAAGATACCATTTTTTTAAACAAATGTCATACTGTTTGATGGAATTTTTCGACAGAGACGCCAACATGATGTGGATAGATGCAGGGGGGATACTTCTTCTCAGTAAAAATTCTCGCACAGTACTCCGGCAACCAGGGTAATCTGCTTGTGTATCTGACGGTTGCTGGAATGATATGATTAACTCCTTGGAAGAATGAAACGTCAAAGGTTTACTTTCAAGGAGCTTAATGAACAAGGGGTAGCACGGCTGTGATGGCCACGCTGGGACAACTAGTATTCCTGTCGCTCTATCACTAATAATCTTTCTCAATCTTTTGAGAATGATCGAAAATGGGGGAAAACCGTAAAAATACCATTCGGACCAACTTATTGAAAAAGCGTTAATATTATAAGCGTCAGGATCTTTATGCCATGATACATATTTATCACATTTTTTATTTATGCGACTAGCAAACATGTGTATATCTGGCCGACCGAATGACTTAATTGTTTTTTGAAAGGCAATGTTTGATAATTCTCATTCAATGTCGGGGTAAATTCGCCTCGATTCAGCGTCGGCGATAGTATTTTCCATTGATGGGATATACAAAGCAGAAACGAAAAGATGGCGAGACGCACACCATTGCCATATTTCCTTGGTAAGTTGGGTTAAATGGGGAAACTGCACACCTCCCATGCGATTTATATATGAAATTGCTGTGGTATTGTCTATTCGTAAAATGATTTGACAACCAAATAACTTTTTGGCAAAAAATGTAGACCGCCATTAATTCTAAATAATTATAATTAATATGTTGATTTCTTTCATCCTGACTCCAACCTTACTCGCACAGGCCCCCATCCCGTAGTTGAGGCGTCAGACTGAATTTCCAAACTATATTCCTCAAATTTTATTGTACAAACAGAGTTATCGATGAAATTTATGCACCAATCTAAAACCCGAATCTAAAGTAGATGGTATAGTTATGAATTTGTCATAATTGTGATCATCTTTAAGATTTAATTTACATCGCTCAAAATCTTTAGTATATATATAGCCAGCCATATTCAATGGCGGGGCAAGCAGATGTTGAAAGTCCTACCAAACGGGCAAATTCTCTAATTTTACACCTGTTCAACTTTTTAAATTTTAATAATTGCTTTTTTATCCTCTCGCGTTTTTCTGCAGGCAAGCTTATTTCCATTGTTTTAGAATCAATGTTAAATCCTAAAAATCTACATGAATTACTCGGAATCATACAACTTTTAGATTCGTTTATAATAAAACCCAAAGAAATAAGTAAATTCTTTGTAATATGAACATTGTCAACACAATCTTTATATGTATGTGATACGAGACATAAATCGTCAAGATATATTGTTGACAGGTAACCTGTACATCGCAATAATTTGACAGTTGGCTTCATGATTTTTTGTAAAAACGTAAGGCGTAGTATTGAGGCCGAACGGGAAAACATTAAATTCATAAAAGTTATCTTTCCATTTAAATCGTAAGTACTTTTAGGAATTGTCGTGAATTTTTATTAAAAATATGTATCTTTGAGATCGATTGTTGACATAAAGCAATTTATCGATATAAGCTTTATAATTGTCCGAAGGTCTTCCAATTTAAAGTGGTTTGTGTTTATAAACCTATTCAAATTTTTTAAATTCAGAATGAATCTATTTTTGCCGTTTGGTTTCGGCACTAAGAATATATTTGAACTGAACTGGCCGTTACAAGGTTAACATTTTTAAACCGCACCTATGGATAATTAATAATCAATAGCCTGTTCAATATCGCATATTTGTGTAGGAGTATAGTTTTTTGACGGTGGTATATTAAACTGGTATGGAGTTTGTGCGAAAGGAATTTCATAACTCTGTATCCACGATAATAGAGTTTGGTCCGATGTTATTTGCGACCATTGATTGTAAAAATGACTTAACCTGCCGGCAAAATTTACCGTAGTGTCTATTGGCGGTTGCGGTTGCTGCTCGGACGAGACGTTCTGGATAATTGCGCGTGCTGTTGCCTCGTCGAGGGTGCAGACTCCTTCGTTCTCCGAGGCCCCGTTGGTCTGCGATTCGGAGCTGGAGCTTTCAAGTTTAAATTCCTGTTGGATGGCGGAGGCTTCGGCTTATTTGCTATAATTTTGGGTTGGGAAACAGACTTCAGTTCCGTCCCCGACTTATTTATAGCCTTAGCAGTTTTCAACGTGTCAGCAAGCTCTTGCCCAAAGAGTAAGCTATATATCTTGGTCAGCTGCGTCTGACCTTTCAATTTTTTCTTCAGCACAGCAAGTATAAAGTTACGTCTGGTAACAGAATCATTATGTTGACAATCGCACAAGATGCGCCCTGAGTCCACAAGTAATTTTAATATGTTTGGGGTCTTTTGTTTCCTTAGACAAAAGGATAGTAATAGCTTCACTTAGGCATGCGATAGCGCTGCCAATCTTCTTCTGTTTCGCCTGCATAGCTTTATCTCTCTTCACTATGACATTAGTGACAGCTGTTAGGCTTTAATCTCTGGATTTAAGGACGGTGCGTTTTTCGGCTTACAGTTAGCTGGAGGTAAATGGGACTCTACGAGCTCCTTGCGAAGTTCTTTTGTCAAACCAGAAGTACCTATGAATTCATAACGAATAGCCAAGTCCTTTTGGATATCTTTACCCAATGTTGTAGTGGTTGACGGATCTGTTCCCAATATTTCCAAGACGGTTTCATCTAAATCAAGTCGATACTCCTTTTCGGTAGCGGCAGCATCTTCAGCCGTCGACTGAAGAGGAGGATCGTGTGTCACTTCAGGTGCATTCGGCACCTGCAGTACCTCCAATCATGATGCGCTAGTTGATGGTACTGGCTCGTCAATTTCAGCCGGCAGGTATTCAATATTCTCCGATTCCATAAATATGTCATCTGCAATCGGAATTTATAAAATGCTATACGATAACTTCGGAGTACACTAATTAGTCACGAAAGTTATTTTTCTATTATATAATTTACATTTATCAATCTATGCATACGCATAGGTATAGTTTAGTATCTACCTAAACAGGTAACAACAGATGTTAATGACATTCAAGATCACAATGGGTAAGATGAACTCGTTGGCGTTAAATCGTGAAACCGAATATAAAAAAATATATATATTTGAATAATATGTGATTTTAGTGAACATCACTTTTTATACGTGACCACACGTACAGACACAGCGAGTAAGATGAACACTAGGCGTTGCATCATGAACTCGAGTATGTAAAAAGGATAAGTTGCAATTCGTATGTTATAACGTTAATCCATGTGATAATAAGTGTATAAAACACTAGCATCACCTGTAGATTTTGACGACAACTGCTCAGAATCCGAGGATGCTGAAGATCTACGGCGTCCTTTTAACAATTTTCTTTCTAGCTTCTTATGAGGGCTATTACAAAATCGAAGCGCTCAGTTTTAGATAAATTTGACGGCGCGCGGGAGCAGATGCACTCGTGTGCGTCTAGTTAAGTACGCTACGCACACATGCAAACTGCTATGCGTCGGACGCCAGGAACAAACTAACACGAGACTGCTACTTTGCTTTCGAAATAAATTAAATTACTGTCATTATAGTTTGAGAAATATTATTTATACCGATGAATGTTATCACCTAGAACGGCTTATCTATTGAGTTATTTTTATTTATATCAGTAAAGTGGCAAACTAGCATGCGGCCCGCCTGATAGTAACCAGCACAGAGTACAGTAATACTAGTAACCAGTTACCACAGCCTATAGACTCTTGCAATGCCAGAAGTATCACTTGGGCGTTGCCAGCCTCTAAGCAAGGAATTGCACTGCTACTTATAAAAACACTTTTTGTAAATATATAATATCACGCATCTTAAACAATATAAAAATAAAAATTTGGAATTATTGGAGATAAAGTCAACCCCTCATGACTCAATCAATCATTTGAATAACTATTTTTCTAATATTGGTAAAACATTGGCTGAAAATATTATTTCTGGTAATCCATCACAGACTCACATTGCTTTTGACTCCTCATCTCCTGCTGTTCAGGTCTCATCCTTTGTACTGTTGAAAACTGATTCAAGTGAAGTGTATAACATATTAATTAATCTTAAATTTGAGAGTGCCCCAGGTTGGGATAATATATCCACTAAATTCCTAAAGATGGCCCACAAAGTGGTGGTACCAATAATATCCCATCTTGCGAATCTATGTTTCAGAAAGGGGATTTTCCCGACCCCTTTGAAGAAACTATTATTACGCCTGTGTACGAGGGTGGTGACGATGTAAATAACTACAGACCTATCTCTGTTTTACCTGCAATTTCCAAAATTATAGAAAAGTTAATAAACACTCGTTTATTAAATTTCATAAAAAAATATAACATTATTTCTCATTCTCAATATGGTTTCAGGCAGGGATTATCGACGGAAGATGCTATTAAAGCACTAACATCTCATATTGTTGACCAAGTAGACAAAAGAAAAAAAAAAATAACGGTCTTTCTAGATTTAAAAAAAGCCTTTGACATCATCTCTGTCCCGCACTAGAAAATGTCGGCACTCCCTTAACTCTGCTTAAGAACTACCTCCAAGATCGAAATCAGCGTGTAAGAATTGGAAAATACATCAGTGAGGAGTCTAGTATACGTTTCGGCGTTCCGCAAGACAGAGTGTTGGGCCCTAGTTTATTTCTAATTTACATAAATAACCTTTGCGAAGTAAACTCGAAAATGGGCGTGACTTCTCTTATGCAGATGACACAGCTGTTGCTTTCACTGGTGACACATGGGACGCTGTATATAAAACAGCTGAGATAGGGCTTGCCATTATTGCTAACTGGTTAAATTCTAATCTTTTAACATTAAATAAATATAAACTCATAGTACATTATTAATATAAACTCATAGTACATTATTTTGTTCTATCGTCAATAGTTTTTGCAGCGCACTATTCGATTCCACCCGTGTTTAGATTGAATAATTTGAACAAAAAGCTGTCATTGTGAGTTAACCATAATACGTCGCGGACTTTTTTATAGGTAATAATGAGTACTTTAATCATTAAATGTATCATCAATAGTTTTCTCAGCGCACGCCAAATAATTAATTTTATAGGCAAAATTTTGCTACTTTGGATTACATTATTGTAATTTTATTAAAGATCTCTGATTTTTTGAAAATAAATTAAATCCTATGTTACTTCCTGATAATTTAGCTTTCTATTGGTGAAAACTGTATAAATCGGTCCAGTAGTTGCGGAGCCTATTCGGCACAAACAAACAAAAAAAATATTCCTCTTTATAATATTAAGTTTTATAAAGAGAATTTTTATAAATTTATAGTGACGCAATCCATAAGTGTGTATCGTTCGAGATAACTTATTATTTTATAGATGGGTAACAATTCAGAAAAAGAACATACAGAAGAACAAGAACAAAAAGAAAGAAACCAACTATATTTACGTAATTATATGTTTATTTCCTATTATATATTCGCATTAGAATATCATAAGAAAATACTGAGGTATATATTTACATTACAATCAGACCAGAAATAATTAAAAAAAAATTACTGATTTGTATCAAGAGTGTTGGTTGTTGGTGTTGGCGCTATATTCTTGGCGAATTGGCGAGACTACGTGGCGCACAAAGTGGTAACAGGCGTGGATTGAAGCTAAATACCGCGCGTCCCGAGATTTATATTGAACTAGCTGTGCCCGCGACTTCGTTCGCGTGGATGTCGGAACTTAACAATGTATTTTTTAGTGAGACCAAATGCACTTAACCCTATTTTTTTTCTAAAATAAAAGTAGCCTAAGTTACTCCCTATTACATCAGCTACCTGCCAATAAAAGTCCCGTCAAAATCGGTCCAGCCATTTCAGAGATTAGCCCATACAAACAGACAGACAGACAGCCAAAAATTGTAAAAAAAACTATTTTGGTGTATGTACCGTATATATATTCATATGCATGTAGTAAAAAAACGGTTATTTCAATATTACAAACAGACACTCCAGTTTTATTTATATGTATAGATTATAGCATTGCATACAACAATTGTTTAAAAATATTATTTTACTTTTAAATGTAACTATCGTCTGCCGATGACTTTCTCTGCGTACTTTCAACAGTTTACGTATACAAAAAATTCAGGACGCTTTGCAATCTCGATTGCATATATTGTATCTTAAATTACAACGTAAGATATAGTGGAAGAATATCCAAAATCGTTTTTGTTACATTAAACTTACAGAGAAACGTTCATAAACATGTATACATATACTACTCAAACGTTATTATTTTATAATTTCAGATCACAGTAATATTATAACGAACCTCGGCCAAACCGATACACGTGGAGTCAGAATATCTATTTAATTTAAATATTAATTAATGTAGAGTAGTCGTAAATTATGTAAACAACAATTATAAATAAGCTATCTTATATAATATAAAAGTAGGTAGGAGTACAATATTGTTGTAACAATGATAATTATGTTTCATAAACATTATCTGAAATGGTTCCGACACATTTTACAAAAGAAACTTACGAAGTTATTGTTATATTGAAGTTACATATTGATGTGTAAACATAACACAACATTTAATTATTCCGCGTTTATTATTATCTAAGAAGGTTACCCGTCCTACTACATTGGTATCTCAAACCCTTTCCCCTTCAACTCTTTCATCCAGAACTTCCCTCCAAAATGTTCTTGTAAGGCATGATTTTGAATTTTTCTGCTCAATAATGTCCACTTTCATCCCCTTCATCATAATTTCATAACAACTGCTAAGTTCCAATCTGTCATTTAAAATAGTGACCTCGAAACTAATAATTCAAGTATAATTGAAAAAAATAATTAATAAACCCATACCTTTCAGATTCGTCCGACATTCTTGATTGGTGTGCAGTTCCCGACATCGGAAGCCCTTAACGGGCACCTATCTAAAGAAAGCATGGTAATGGTGCGGGAGCGGTACAGGGAGTGCGATGGTGCCGCTGAACTGGAACCCGAAGGCAAGGCGCAGAACGCTATGCAGTTGTATGTACACTCGCAAGCTGTCCCCGACAAGGTAAGATGAGTTATTTCAGGTTTTATTGTTGTCCCCGTAGTGTACTGTTCTCGCACGATATAGGATGTCCTATTGTTAGGGGCTGGTTTGGAGGTCTCGCTGTCAAAAGGCAGAAACGAAATCATATCGTGTCGACTATTTCGCTCCCGAATCAGTTTATTTAGCCATCAGAAACGTTGTTTGATCTGGAATATACAAAAAGGCCTTGATGATCATTGTAAGAAGAACGTGTTATTTAATTAAACGGTTCATCATTACATATTTTTGTATCTAGATTTGAGACTGAAAGTAAATACTAAAGTATTTATTTTAAGTCTCGTTTAGCTTGAGTTTAGAAATATTTTGATAGGAATGTGAATCGCACGTCCATTTAATTGTGTCGCATTATGAGTAACTCAGAAATCAGTATGTATTTGTCGACTTAAATAAATTATTTAAGACTACAAATACTTACTCATTTCTGAGTTACTAATTATGTGTGAAAGTTATGACACCATTAGTGGTAAAATGTTTAATTGTAACTAATAAAAGCTTTTTCTTTTTCTTCTTATTTTTAGAACACTGAACCAAGCAGTTTAGTAAAACAAATCGAGGGTATATTGCTTAAACCCAATAAGTATAAAATTATTACTTCTTTCCAGTCATTAGTTTTGGATATATGTCGTCTCTTTAGTGTGTTATTACCTCTAGTAATTTTCTTTCTATTACTAATTCCGTTTATTGGATTAGACCACAGCAAATAGTGTCAAAAATGTATTAAGATGAACTAATAAAAAGATTTTTGATTTCTTAGCATTTATTGGGTTTTAACACTACCCTCGAAATATCCTAAAACAGATTGTAACGGAGAGATAAGATCGTTCGGCCTTGAGTTCAAAGAACCCCTTTAATATTTTTAATATACATCATATGACATGTATACAACATTATTTTAGTATATACGAAAGCCGAAACACGTGACAAATATTTTTAAGAGTCCTTAAAAGAAATTCAAAAATTGATGATGAAACCTCACAAAGTTACAAGCTTGTAGTGTTACTTCGTTGTCTTCCTATAAACATAGTCACCCCTAGCTTCCGTGCGTTGTGGGGTAGCAGGGTGAGTGCGCTGACGCAGGCCTCTTTATCACGTGTTTGGCAATGCGCCGATGGCACGCGCGGATATAGTTGTCAGTATTTTTTTATTTTATTATTCTATTTCTTTTACTTCTTCTGAATAATTCTTGCAGGTTTAGTATATACTACAAAATAATGTTGTATACAGGGAGGGTGCACTAGGCGTACTTAGTGATCGACATTCAGGGTCGATTTTGATTATAGTTTGCACTAATAAGATTATTCATACCTACCTACTTTTTGAATTTATAATCGAATATTAATTGAGCTGTGCGGCGAAGGAAATATTATTGCAGATAATTTGTTGATACGTCTTGTTTCTAATCTGGGTGACGACAAGATTACGTCGTGCCTTCTCATGCGGCTTGGGAACAAAATTATCATAAGATAAAAGGTTCGCGATTCTGTTCGGAACTATAAAAATACTTACACGTGCCATTCCTAATACAGGCCACTGACATTAATTTGATTGCCGGATGTGCAAATGAGATAATACGATGTCCACTTGCAAAATGTTGTGTATCTGTATATGACATTTAATAATTTCCTAACTTTTTTTTGCTGCTTTTATCATGCTTGATCTAATGTCTTAGTTGAATTAGCAAGGATGATTTTATCTGTCTATATTTTATGATTTTATTTATATATAAAATATATAAAGTGTAGTCTAAATATTATACAAATGGCTTTTTTGTCAGTATTTCCTCTTAGTATACAGCAAATATGTATCTAACTAGAACATAAATTCTTTTTTGTATAATTCTTTTGACTAATACCAAAGACGGTAATTTTTTTATCACTTACATACATATTATATATTGTTGATTAGCTTTTAGCTAGCATGAACACTTCTCAGGCGTTCACTTTCTCTAAAAATCATTCTAAATAAGTATGCTGATATAATCCTGATTTCAAGTCTGCCGCTATAAAATTAATAATTAACCAATATGTTTTTCGGCCTTGTGACCTTGCTACACTAGATCTACAGAAGACCTGGGAGGTCGCGAAGAACCAAGGAACCAAGCGGCTTAAAACTGTTTGGTGTGGAAATCGATCTATTTACCTCAATATAAACTGCCAGTCAAAAGGCTGAAACTATGATTTTTAAATACAGCTTATATAAAGGTTATGTAAATGGCAATTTATATCGTACTCATATAAAAGTTCACATTATCGAATATTTACAATTAGTGAGTGAGAGTTCATCCACCCGAGCAGAGGTAATCTATGCCATTGCAGTGGGGTATTCCATCTATCAGCTCACAAAGCCAAAAATTAAATATTTGTTTAAAAGATGGTTATACAAATTTTACAGGTTACCATATACATAGGTTGGACGAGATGGTTGATGCAGGGGCTAAATGATTGGGTTTCTACGGGTCGTGAATTATATTCCTGCTTGCAATACATACGTGTATCATACACGTACATACATACATACACTATAGACTAGTATGTCTGTTTGTAAACAGTAACAATCGTACAAAAAAACATATTTTGGGATAATCTTTTAAAAAGATAACAATACCTGTTTATAACAATCGTCTATTTTTGTTATTCATATTTTATGATTTTTTTTCTGTTTGTCGAAACTGAATTTTGTATATTTTATAAGTACTTGTAGTAAAAAACACACTTCTATTAATTTTTTTTGATAATTTGTCGTCTTTGAAGAAATGTAAAACATTTTTTTTGACGACACGGGTGGCCTATTGGCTAAGCGATTAACTTTCTGCACTAAGTGTCGCGGGTTCGATCCCCGCACGGAACAAATATTTGTATGATCTACAGATAATTGTTTCGGGTCTGAGTGTTTGTGTATGTGAATATATGTGTTTGTAAACGCACCCGCGACACAGGAATTACTCCTAGTGAGGGAAAACGTTAAAAAAAAAAATATAAGGAGAATGCATGTAAAATAGTTTTCTTTTTCTTCTCCATAGGGCCAACTCACTTTTACTTAAAAGCGCCTGTAAAGGCCCAGTTGAAAAACAAAATCCTTGATCTTGACTTTGTTTTCAGTCTGTGGCTGATTCCGTAGAAGCACTCATCGGCACCTACTTGCTGAGCGGCGGACTAATAGGAGCCGTTAAAGTGATCGAATGGATGAAGGTCATACCTCCAGAGGTACGTAATAACAACGAACATGTCTAAGAAATCAAAAGAGAAGTAATTGGCAATTCACATGACATTTAATTTAATTTATTTCTCTAATAATATAATAATTCATGCGGTGTTATATTAAATTTACTATTATTAGAAAAATAAATCATTTAAAACTACTTGAAGCAATGTACTTAATATTCGCGATATTCCTTCTAGTAGTTTTTTTTTACCTTGATTGACCGTATTGGTCCATTAAAGTATTATACTGTGAAATACAATAATAATATCCCTGTTGAAAGCCAATATCTAGCATTCAACATTTTCCTTGTTAGAATGGCAGTTATTTTTCTAAGGGAACTAATTTTTTGAGCTGTTATTTAAATATTCGAGATGTTATTATGATCAGTTGAAAAACATATTGAGCAGTTATTTAATTTAATGGCGGTTGATTAATTATTGCGACAGTAAAACATGAACAGTAATAAAAAACCAATTTGTCGGTTATTTTATCATACAATGTCAATTCTAAAAATGATTGAGCAGTTCAATAACTGAATGAGCGGTAAAAATGATGGAATGAGCGGTTCGATAAATAGTTTGGCAGATCGGGTGCGCCAAAGTTCACCTAAATTTTCAACTCCGATAGTTGGAAATCCGAAAATGTTCTTCCTAAAATTTTTCATCCTAACAATCACAATTACCTACAAAGATATCCATAGATTAGGTTAGGTTAGAACTGTGACCAACTACCTCGAAATTATCTTTATGGTAATTTTGTTTAGGGATAAAAGCGTTATGATGAGAATGCGCAATATTTGAAAATCCACCAGAAAATTTTGATGAGTTTAAAGAACAATTTTTCAAAAAACATTATGGTGCGACTTCGTCCGTCTGTCCGTTCGTCACACCGCTATATCTCGAAAACTACTTTACCACCTCATTGTTTATAGAATTGCTTAGAATAAGATTTCTTACCGACAAATTCCGATTTATTACTGCCCACACGTAACCGCTCGTTCAATAATTTTTACCGCCCATTTAATTATTTTCCTGCTCAATTATATATTCACTGATCCATTTCATTATTTTTTATTACTCATTTTTGTTTATTTTACTGCTTAGTTTTAACTGCTGAACTAGTTATTAAACGTGCCATTTATAATTTTTAACTTACCAAAACCGCTATTTACAACTGCCTCTTTAAATAAGTGCCTTTTTCTAATCTTATGTATTAAATGTATTTTCGCCTCGTTCTTTTTCCTTTGGTGTACAACACAGAATACTCTATCTATTTCTCTTATAGTAAAACGAATAAAGTGGGAGTTTGCTTTTGTATTATAGATATATATTCTATCGTACATATTATAGATACAGAAGTAGGGGTGATCGAGGGGCAGATCAGTCGATCTGCGAACTTAAACAGCGCTGGCTACGTAAGTCCTTGGATAAGACCGTTTTTCGCACATCGAGAATTCGAGACCCCTCCGTGCCCCGGAAAGCACGTGAAGCAGTTGGTCCCAGGTGTCATACGAATACTTATGATAGTATAATCGTTACGGGTGTCAGCATCCCATAAAGTCCGACAGCCAGTCTGATTTTAGAATATCAATGTCTCCCAGTAAAGGTCAAATAACAGTCGCTCCGTGTTAAATACTGATATTTAGCTGCCGACCACAATTTAATTGGGAAAAGGCTAGGCTGATGATGTATAGTAGGATTAGTGCTTGAGAAAGGTATAGGTACAGGGTGAAGGTTAGACGAGGGTCATAATGATAGAGATCAGTCGGAATTCGATTCTCGTTTTTCGATTTGTTTTAAATCACCTAATTAAGAAAACTGATTATACCTCCCTATCTCATCAAAGGTTCTTCTCATTCACCCGATGGTTCGGCATTTTCCACACTATGCTAATTCTATGAAAATCTTTTCATGATTTATTTTTATTTAATTTTTTATTCGTTACATGAGGGCACGGTTGACCCTCGTTTAACCAGTCATACTATAATACATGTCGATAACTGTACGAAACCCATTTATATATGATTTTTGTCATTTATTTTAGTTAGATATTAATAATTTAAATATTTATTTAGACAGAACTAAGATTATGCATTTAAGCCAAGCATTTACCTCAGTAAAAAACCAAGATATATCTTTTGATAAAATATTATTGAAAAAATTAATACATCAAAGTTTGTCGGACTAACTATCGATAAAAAAATTTAACCGGAAACCGTGTATAGAGCTTCTCTGCAAAAAAAACCTGTATTTCTGCCTTACATTATCTGTCTTCTATAGTTAACACAGAAGCCTTGCTAACGACCTTCGACGGTTAAGTTTTATCAACCCTAAGATATGGAATCATCTTCTGGGGGAACTCGAAAGATATTGGAAGTGCTTTTAAGGTTCAAGAGATGCGTTAAGTCTATGTTTCGAGAATAACCTTAAATAAATTCGATTTGTTTAAATTGGAATTTATTTCACAAAAGAATTAAATATAATATTATAAATAAAATTTTCGTCAGGCTTGTCAATTTGACGTGTACGATTTTGGGGGAACCTCCAATTTATTGTTTCTAGGCGCCGCCTACTTTGTGTTATTTGACGGTTTAATAGTGTTCTTTCTTCTTCCAGGATAAATTTTCGGAGTACCTCCACAAGAAAGTGCCGACAGTGCTAACGAAAAAAGAAGCCACTGACAAGGACATCGATTTCTTATTAAGCTATAGTCGGACCGATGTGGAAAAAATATTGAATTATAGGTTCAATGATCCATCATTGTTACTAGAGGTAAATAAAATAACTAAGGCAGTTTCACAAGACGACGAAACCGTCTATCGTTTGGTCACGTTGTACATGAACGATTATTGCGGATAGTAAAACATCGACAAACTGTATATCGACCTTACATGAAGATACTAATAATTATATCGATTTAAATGTCTCTAATGTGTATCAATTGCTATTCGATCAACGAATAACGAAAGCAATCGAAATCGGATACGCCTCGATTAACCTGCCAGATTCGTGGTGTAGTAGCACTCGTCAATCTCAAATCACATGTCTACTAATTTTCACTCGATGTTAATCAATTACTTAGATCGATAGAGTTTTAGCTTTAAACTGTTTTTTATTAATGTTTAAACTCTTTTTAGGCTCTATCCCACCCATCCTACATCCGCAACAGATTGACTCGTTCATATGAACGGATGGAGTTCCTCGGCGACGCGATATTGGACTTCCTAATAACATCGCATATATTTGAAAACTGTCGGGAACTGAAGCCTGGTGAAATGACGGACCTTAGGTCTGCGCTCGTCAACAATGTCACATTCGCATCTTATGTGGTCAAGCTCGGACTTCACAAGTAAGTTATATTCCGTAGTGTCTTAGATTTTTCAATGTGTAAACTATATTTATCTCTTTCTATATTTAAAGCTATAATAGCTGATATGAACGCTTGCCTTCCGTGCAGGAGGGTCTGATCGCAACCCACACCTTTCCGAATTCTCGGGCGAATCAGAATTTGATTATCACTTACGTTAACAGTGAAGGAAAATATGAGACAACTGGCTAGTGACTTGTAAAGTTAACTTCTAATAAGGCTTATAAAAGGCTCAGTTGTAATATGCAGCGTAAATGTCGTATTAAATGATATTGGAATTTAAATTGTTACATACTTAATTTTCAGATTCCTTTGCTCCGAGTTGAATCCAACTTTAGACAAAGCTGTGATAATGTTCGTTGAGCACCAAGAACAAAGAGACCACGAGATCGTTGAAGACGTGCTCTATTTGATAGACGAAGAAGAATGTCATATTGCTGAATATGTTGAAGTTCCTAAGGTTGGTATTGCTTCATTTAAATGATGATAAATATAATAGGGTGGTGTTTAAAAAAGTCTAAAACGAAGTCCCAGGACTACCAGTTAGAAAATGTCTTAGTGACTGCCCGGATATTGGAATTGTGTCTGGTAGAGGGCTATGGGCCCGCTACCTATTCAATGGAGCTTAATAACGACACAACAACGGTACACCTCTGCCTCTGGGGAATACAGGTGTGACGCTATGCTAATTTTATTGTGATTTTGACATCACAGGTACTCAGCGATATATTCGAGGCGTTAGTAGGCGCGATATACCTGGACAGCGGCGGTAATTTGCAAGCGGTGTGGTCGGTGGTGTACCGCATCATGTCCAAAGAAATACATGCCTTCTCCAACCGTATCCCGCAACAGCCTGTCAAAGTGCTATATGAGAAGATCCACGCGTGTCCTGTGTTTGAGTGAGTTTGAATTTCATAAACATAAAATTAAAAAAAAAAAAACTTCAATGATAGCCCAATGTGGAGTGGTTGAATGCTGAATCTTAACTTAGCCCATACTGGTCTGAGGTTCGATGCCGATCGGGCAAATTTTTCTGTGAGGATATTCCTGAAAATGTCCATACAGCATGTGCCCGATAGGAAATATGCTTCGTGACAGTCATTATTTGGGTCTCAATGGCATCGGTGAAATGTAAAACTCTGTCTAACCTCTCAGGGAATATGGCGTAATGTTATTATATATTGACCTTGATCCCCGACTTTGTATCAGCGGTTAACGGACAGGAAATAATTAAAAACGACATGATACGACGTGTGGAAAAGATGTATCCAATAAAAAAATAATTTCCATAAATAAAGTCTGAATTTATTAATCTTTTGAAATTGAATACATCGCAACTCACTCTTACTAGTAGAACATATTTTATAACATCAAAAAATTTGATCAATTGATGAAATAATTTATTGAAATGTATGCTCCGTGTACTTAGACCCGTACAAGTTTTGGTCGGTCTCGAGCATAGTGAAAGTAAGCCAAAAATGTATGAAAATAATGCAATTCAATTTTCAGGAAAGCGGTTTTGGTTGATCCTGACATACCCAAGATTAAGGTAGCTGTGACTATCACGAAGAATGACTGGCAAAACAAAGTGTATGGCATCGGCAGAAATAAGTCGCAAGCAAAACGGGCCGCTGCTAAAATGGCTCTCAAAGTATTGAGCCTTTGAATGGTCCATGTTATGATAAGATTTTTTTCCTAATACCCATGCCAAAGTAAATGTCTTATCTTGAAAATTACTTTGATCAAACACTGTCGATAAAATTGACCAAAATATACAACTCCATCAAAAAAACCGTGAAATTTATGAAAATCGATGAAGTAGAATTATTTGTGTGTACATAAATCTACAGTCCTGTCGTCACGATATTTAGGCTACATAATAGGTAAAAACATTCATAATGGGACCGAATTATGTTTCTCGATACGTATAAATTAGTATCCCTTCGAGGATATAATATAAGTATGACTCGACAAGACTTGCTTATCGTAAAAACACTGATTTTAATATATGGGACATTTATTCTGGCATGAATGCGCTCTTTATACATGAGCGCTATAATTATATTTTTTTATATTTTTATTTATACATACATCCAATGTATTTTGTTATACTAACAATTAGTTTTAATATTAGGACTCGTAGTTATACTAAGACTAGAAGAGACTATTTCTGTACATTGAATATTATTCCAATACTTTAGTGTGATGTACTCCAGTATCGTTGCAGAAGCCAAAACTACAATTTTTGGAAACGTTATCTCTCTGTCCCCTTAAAACACTCATAACATAAGATCAGTGGACCGGTTTTGATGAGACTTTCACTGTAGAATACTTTAGGCGTCTGAGTAACATCTATACAAATGAATAAAGTTGAAGTGTCTGTTTGTAATGTCTGAATGAAAGTATATACATATAACAAAAAAAAAACAATATTTAAAAATTTTGTCTGTCTGTCTGTTTGTTCCGGCTAATTTCCGTAAAGTTCCATCAAAATAGGTCCAGACGTTTGCCTGGACCGATTTTGATGGAACTTTCACTGGCAGATAGCTGATGTTAGAAAAATAATTAGGGTTCCGCACAAAAAATGCACGGTTTCGTAATTCATGCGGGCTAAGCTGCGGGCGGAATCAACAATTAGATATGTGTAATAATGCTAGTAATATCACTCGGTGCCGTATTACATATACACATATTACACACGGAAAATCAACATCACAGTATCACGTGTACCATTACACGTAATTTGTGGAAATTGAAAGCCAAAGTATTTGTTTGAAAATTATATTAGAGCCATTAGAGAATAAGTTTTTATTTTTCATTTATTTTTTTTAAACTTTGCCCCACACTAGGATTTCTCCTGTATCGTGGGTACAGTTTACAAACATACATGTCACATGCACAGACAACCAGACTCGAAACAACTATTTGTAGATCATACAAATATTTGTTCTGCGCTACGTAGTGCAGAATGCTAATCGCTTAGCCACTGCGGCAACCGTGTCGACTATTAATTAATTTAAATGTCTGTTAAATTCATATAGTATCGAAAAGCAATATGATGGACAGAACTGTAAAATGGGATTGATGGATTTTAATAAAAATACATTTAATAAAAAAACTTATATAGAACAGCTTTAAATTATCTGCAGATTGCGTTGGGATTATAAAACTGGGTAAAGCCATGTTTTTACGAGCTGGAATAACCACCGAGATTATATTAAATTCTTAGGGAAGTAAAAATACCTAAAGTCAGCGTCAGGTAAATTGAAACATCCGAAGTGATCATATTATGGCAACAATTAGGAGAATAGACTTCACTTTGTTGGGGAAGTTCCATTTTAGCATTGTCATGTTGTTACATATTTTTTTAGATTTATTTAAACTGAAGGATTTTTATTTTCTTAATTTTTATAGCTATGATCACTTTGGCTTGTTTAGTGTATGCAACACTGTATATTTTAAACACTAGATAGATGAGGAAAGAGTAAAGAAATGAATTATATTAATACAGGGAAAGTTTACATGACGAAATTTTAAGGAAATAAGCAAAAGCTGTTTTATTTGAATTATTATGTAGGTTTGCTTGTTTAGCGCAATAGTTCATTTGTGCCAATATTTAAGATTACAAAGATTTATAACTTTAATATTTTTAATAATGACTGAAAAATTAATGAGAATAAAGAAATTCAAATCAACGATGCATCTTGCAATTTTGGGGCAAATACAACTCAAGTTGCGCTTTGAATATTTTTATGTTGTATCTGTCTTATATCGTCTACTTGATAAACTGCGTGACTGAATAAAAAGAACGCATGGCTTCGTAGCTTCATTCTCTTTTTTCTGTTCCGTGTTCAAACACCATGTAGGTTTTAAGAGACTGCTGTATTCAGTTAACCGACACGCAAAGTCCGGCCGGCATTTGTTAGGTAGGCTATTGAAAAATTATACATCTTTTTTATTTTATGATCACATAGGTAAATTCAATTATGCACTTTTAGTGTAAATTAAGATAACATAGATGCAGGTGCGGTCCCAGCTAGACTTTGGGGATCATATTAACAGTAAAGTGATTTGGAGGGGTGGGCGTGTAATATTATATTTGAGCTTGAACGGTTGGGGGGGTATATATATCTCATGACCCCCCCCCCCCGAACCGACACTGCATAGATGTTACTTGAATTATTTGTAACAATAGGTATTATAAGTTTTTATTTACATTTGTAGCAAATTAAGTCATTTTTTTCGGACATGCCGTTTACGCACTTGATATTTGTAATACTTGAAAATTTACGATTTTATCAATAAACAGTTTATACTAAAAATAACTTCTATTTCTTAATATAACTTATTCACGGATGCTGTCTTGAATTAACTATAATATGCCATACTGTTGTATGTGCGGAATGAAAACCGTCGTGGCGTAGAAGGGAATTAACATTATTATTAGAAATACATTTAATTTAAACACTTATTGAAACACTTATTGAAACTTATATTTAAAGATCATAATGCTGCCTCACTGTCATGTTTACAGTCGAACTAGAATGACGAAACATTGTTTTCAACATGACAAACACAGTATAAAGCACGGCTGCGCCTTCAAATCTTACGACGGTTCTCTTTCTGCACAGACTCTAACAAGGAATAATATTAAGTGGAATAGAATTAATATTGTTGACTAGAAAACGTAAAATGTTTCGTCAGTATAGGCATGATGATATACCGTGATCGTAATATTTGTTCCATAATCAGTTTACTTGTGTACCCAATCCTAGTCTTGGACTGCTTCAATGGTCCAGTGGCTGCAAAGGCTGAGCATGAGGTTATAGGTTCGATTTCAAATTCGCAGTGCTATTGTGTTTTTTTTACTAATATTATTTTATCTCGAGACTTCGGCAACTGATCTGTCAGCTGACAGAAAGATCGGCCAAACTTGCGAGACTGAATATGACTTTAGGACATAAAATCGAAAGAGTGAAAATCTCGACACCAAAGCTATACTATCTGCCATTACAGGGCTGTGTGGACAACATACCAATAATATTGCCTGTGAGCGCACCAACGATCGTTCAACAAATGAAACATTCAGTTTTGTTCCCACATCAGGATGTGGATTTTAATGTAATTATTATTGCATACATAATTAAATTAGAGGAAGTATGTGCTGGGCCTCTTGTATGCGAAGGTGTTGAGGCGTTTGTGGTGGTGCACGCGCTTGGGCAGCGGGAATCTGATGTGGCTGTTGTGGAACTGCTTCACCTGCGGCCGGCGGCACGACGACGCCTTGATGACTTCCACTTTGATGATCTATAACAAGACAAATTACAATTTAGTTATTTTAATCTGGGCCCCAGATGATTCAGAGAAGCGAGGTATCACCTAACGCAATGTAGATAAGGCTCATTTTATCTAAACATGTTGATTTGGGAATGACTTTGGGAGTCCTAATTAAGAAAAAGTTCAAACAACGTTAGTTATAGTAGTTTTAAATAATATGAGTTTGGGGTACCTTACCAACCAATAAATAATTAACCTGTTTTGCTCAATGGTTATATGCATAAGATTGGTCATTGGAGAAAACTTGTTGTAAATCTTGTCTGTACTATAATACAACCCTACAATTAGAAAAAATCTATGGATAAAGATGTTGGTACACTACATATGCAGTACGTTACTATGAACATTATGGAAAATATCATTTCTTTTTAAATATGATTGTTCTGTCCCTCAGCAACCACCACGTGTCATGACCAGACCGACAGCAAATTTAGCGCCCGCTTCGTACATGACCCGCTATGCACCGGCGAGATATTGCATTGTAGGCGGGCATACTTAACAAATTGTGTTGCTTTGGTGCCAGTTCTAAATTCTGTTATTTTTAAAGATAATTTTCTAACAGTAAGATACAGTTAAATATTAGATGTCTCCATCATGTCTTTTCTCTGCTTGTTGCATACCTAACACAGTGATAGTATGGTGTACCAGGCAAACATCACAAAATATATGGAACATCTACATTTTTAATAGAATTTTGTTTCTGTTAATTTATACATATGTACTCATGACCCAATACATAGTCATAATTCCATAATCAAACCTGGTAGGCCGATTTGTGATTGATGCGGTTTCATTAGTTCGCTGAAGAATATTGCTCATCTTCTTGACAATGCACAAGATGCCTTTACAACAGCCACACATGAAGATAGTGGCCTGTTATTTACCCCAACAGCCAAAGGGGAGAAGTAAAATAGTTACCTGGATGGAATGGGCGCGAGCTCTGTGCCTGGCTCCCATGTCGCGGTAACACTGAGTGACAGCGCCACCGACGCTAAGGTCGCGGTACTCGCGGTACATGTTGTGTACACCAGAGCGAGACTCATAACGCAGCCAGATGCCAAAGTTCTTGATCTTCACCGGGCTCCTCTCTGGGATTTCCTGGATATTTAAGTAATGGTTTTCAGTACATGGTATATGTATGTTAAATGAATTCTTTAAATTATACTAAATTTGTCAGTCACAAATTTAGTATTGTAATGATATGTAATACATAGTTATGAAATATCAAAAATATTTGTGAATTATGAATGATACAAGAATTATGCTTAATCTGATCTCTTCAAGTATCAAGAATAATAAAATAAACTACAGTCTAACAAACTAATGTTCATATTCTTCATTCTTAGCATATGCAATTGATTTTTAATAGACCATCTGAGGCACATTTAAAACATGAATAAGAATCTAGTTGCACTGTTCCAAATAGTAGATCTTATGGAGAAAAACCAGCAAGAAAAAACTTAACTATTAGTGTTGTTCGTTTGACAAATGCTCAGTGTAATAATGCAAGCTTCTAATATGCAAACAGAAAATTAAAATTCTTAATAAACAGAGTAATGTATAAGCACAATTTCATTGTTAATGATAGCCTTAAATATGCCAAAGTATGAAAAAAAAAAACTGGCTTTATCATTTGGGTGGGATAGCTTGACGAAGTCATGTTTGGGTCAGAGGATCGACTTAGAACATGACAACTTTGTCAAGTCGACATTCTACTAAGTCATTCTGCATTCTACAAAGTTTGGTCCAAAACACTGTATATTTGACTATAAAACCTGGACTCACCTTAATGGAGACAATTTCACCAGTAGTCTTTTTGAACTTCTTCAGCTGACGCAAGAAGTACCAGAAACGGGACTTAGCCACAATCTGGTCAGGGGAGAAGATCCTCATTTTGTATAGAGGAGGCTTGGGCTCGCTCTCCGAAGGGAGCTTGCGGCCGATGACCTCATACTCCTTCAACTGCAACAAATAATATTTTCACATTAGCCCATGCTCACAACCGAGATTTTATATGCAATATGACAAACGGTTTATTCTTAAGTAATTTAGATAGCATAGAATGTAATATCTTTAATATGATGAAGAACCAAACGTATGGGGTAAATTCTGGTTGAACAGCATCACAACATGACATAACCTCAAAGCTTTTATTTGTGTGTCAATAATTCTGCAATCACAAAAATGTCCATGTGATAATCATATCGCAAATTGTTCTCTTTCAGCCTTGTTTTTATGAAATAACCCATAAATGTATTTACAAAGAAGCATTCTGTAAAATAATTTGACGGAATGCACCGACAACGTGTACGTCTCACTCATACCGACGTTTTCACTTGTTATCCACTGTTTTTCATCGTGCAAGCACTAGTTATACCTTCTGCACTGCATTGCAATAGTTTAATAATGAATTAGTCACAAATTTCACACAAAATACGAGACTCACCTCTCCTTTAGCCTTCATTTTCGGAGATTTTAGTCTAAAAGAATCTGTCAACGGAAACGGAACACTGACGCGAAAGAAAGATGGCGCCGTTACTAACTAATGTTGCTACCGTAAAATTAACAATGTATTGTTAGAACCTGTCGAGCACAGCAAAATGTGTGAGTAAATTTCAAAAAATCTTTTGACACGTTCACAAAGGTGTCAGAGTCTCACTCAATCATCAAAATAATATGAGACATATTATTTCGATGCACTCTGAAGTAATCATAATAAAACCATTTAATAAATATCAGGTTTTAATTTACATAAAATTTAGCATAGAAACTTAGGATAGGTATTTAGCTCAGAACAATAACCAAGCAAATTGGTTCAATTCGTGCTCTACAATTGGAGCGCCGAACGCGTTCGATGCGTTAAATCGAGTTTGTCTAAAGAAGCTAACACTAGGGCCTCAGTTCGGGATAAGCGTACTCTAGAGTGGAATGGGTTAGCCTCCAGTAGTTCAGCTTCTTCTATAATGGGATCATACTTAAAGGTCCTACGATAATTAAGTAATGGATAAATATTTTCGCCCAGAGCGTTTTGATGCGGATCCTTTATTAAGCTTGAATCAATCCCCGCATTGGACACACTGGAAAAAAACATTTGAAAATTTTATTGCCATCATTTCCAAAGGTGAAACTGATTCTACAATAAGTTCTACAATGCAACTGCAGCTGTCGGAAAATCATCTTTCTCCTGTCGTATATGTTCATATAAAGGAATGCAATAATTACAATACTGCGATGGCTAAGTTTGAGAGTATATATTTGAAACCAATAAATAAAGTATCCCGCCAGCAGCAAAACGCAGGCGAATCTGTCGACCAGTATTTGCAAGTCTTAAAACTTTTTGCACAAGATTGCGACTTCAAATCTGTTACTGCTGAAGAGCATGAGAATAAATATGTCAGGGATACATTCATATCATATCGGGTCTATCTTCTGTCACGATAAGACAAAGATTATTAGGAAATTCATCTACAACAGTCGGGATGTATCGATTACCATTACCATTACCTGTCTAAATACCTATCCTAAGTTTTATGTGAATTAAAACCTAATATATATTACAGGGTTTTATGATTACTAATAATTTAATTCACACAATTAACATAAAACTTAGGATAGGTATTTAGACAGGTCTTGTCAACAGTTTTATTCTTAATTACCATAGACCTAGACTCAATTAAAACTCCACTCCTATCTGTAGATTTATTTCATAGAAAATGGATAGATAACTTTTAATTAGTTACTCTGATGCCTAATCATACTTTTTCAATCGAAACTGGTTCACATTTCAGCATCGAGATATTTGTTTTTTATACTTGGCTTAGATATTCTATTGTAGGGCTGTATAATGTATTCGCCGGTATTTTTCTTGATGTTTTCTCCCATATGTATATCGAAGAGCTTTTTACATTAAAAAAGGATATGCATAGGTTGCCCAATTCAAACTAAAATCAAGTTTATTTATATATAGTAGGAAAAAACACGTTTGATACGGATTAACAGTGCTCAATCAATCAATCTTCAAGAAATAAGAAGTCTCCTTAGTTTTTATTCTCATTGTTTCATATGGAATGACTGATGGTAACATTGTTTTACGTCAAGTTGACACCACATAATGACAGTTGGCATTGGCACTGATAGTCGAGCGATAATGACATTGTGTCGATTCGATTCACGTTGTTCACGTTCTATCTGCATGTTCTATCGTTATCGAGTGCCTTTACATAGAAAATAGTGATCTAAACAGGAATATGTGACTATTACGCAGTAAGCAGTAGACATTAAATATGTTGTCAAGGAACGTAACACGCGTGGTTAAGTACGGGTTGTACGGCAGTGTAGCCATCGGTGGTTCCGTTACAGCAGTAAAGCTTCATGATGGTGATTACGACTCCTTGGCGATCGTCAGACTTACGAGGACAGCATACACTGCTGTGAACATTGGAAGAACCTATAAAACTATGCTGTACAGCAAGGAATGGGATAGGACATCGAAAGAATATTTGGAGGTCAAGAGTCAAGCTCACAAAATTGGGGCCGCGAAATTACTCGAGCTATGTAAAGCCAATAAAGGCGTGTACATAAAAGTCGGACAGCATGTCGGTGCGTTGGACTACTTACTGCCTAATGAATATGTGACCACCATGCGTATATTGCATAAGGATGCGCCACAGAACTCTGTGGAAGAACTATTCAAAGTTATGAGAGAAGACTTAAAGCAGGATGTAAGTAGAATAAATTGCTTTTCTCCCTGTAAAAAATTATAACACTTGTGTATAATGATTTGATATAAATTACACAATAATATTACATTTTTAGCCCAAAGATTTGTTTGAAGAATTTGAACCTGAACCACTCGGGACTGCATCACTGGCACAAGTACATAAAGCTAAATTAAAAGATGGTACAGAGGTTGCAGTTAAAGTTCAACATTATTTTGTAAGAGATAATGTGAAAATAGACCTAAAATGGATGGAATTTATAATTATGGCCATGTCAAAAGTGTTCCCTGATTTTGAAATGCAATGGCTAATTGATGAAACTAAAAGGAATATTGCCAAAGAATTGGATTTTATACAAGAGGGTCGCAATGCAGAAAGAGTAGCTTCTTTATTTAGTAACTATAAATGGCTGAAAGTACCAAAAATTTTCTGGGACTATAGTACGGAGAGGGTCCTTGTAATGGAGTATGTTAATGGTGGACAAGTCAATGATTTAAAATATATTGAAGTAAGTATGAACATGTTATTGTTTCACAACTCTATTGTTTATTGTGCTATGAATAAACATGAAGTGTGGAGAATTTATCTTTTACCCAGTAACCTTCATATTTGCCAAATTACATTAATCCACTGTAGTCAACCGGTGACTGCAAACAATAGATTTTCTATTGTTTCTGCTGGGTGGTGAACAAAAACTTAATGTTTTTTAAGTTAAAGAGAGGATCTCTTTAACTTATGTTTAATAAATCCTTTCTTGTGAAGCAAATATTACTTCACAAGAAATAATATTGCATCATTCAAAATACTGTAGTACTTCTCATATTGTAATCATGTGTGGCTAGAAACATTTCACAGTCATAAATCATAGATAGATACATGCATAAAATTTTTGATTTTTTATTTAAATATTTTAGGAGCATAATATCAACCGATTTGATCTGTGTAAGAAGCTTGGTGACTTATATTCGCACATGATCTTCATCAGTGGTTTTGTACACAGTGACCCACATCCAGGAAACATACTTGTTAAGAAAGACCCCAAAGATAAAGATGTTACTGTTTACTTGCTGGATCACGGTTTGTATGCTGTAAGTTATAGATAAGTGATAACTTGTGGTCTTCCCCATTTATGGTTTGATTATTTTAAAATTGTTTTTATGTAAAAAAAAATTGATGACTTTATGTACATACATACATAAAGTCACGCATTTTTCACTAATATACTGTGATCGCCAATCTAAGGTCGCCATGCCAAGGGATGTATGGTTATGGGCTAGCCTAGTCACAAGCGTGCAAGATTTCTGGGATCAGGCTCCCCAAGGCACTAAAAAGTCTTACTCCTACATGCGGGGCTCTGTAGGGGTGGACATCTAATTTCTCGTGCTAATTGTGGGAACAAAATGAGTCAAATCAAAATGAAAATAAATGTTTTTTATTTTATCTTGGGTATTCAGTTAGCTGGTTTCTGTTAAATACCTGTGATAAGATTAAAATTGAAGTTAATATTACTATTTATAATTTCGACAGTTAATGCTATTTAAATATAGTTGTTGCCTGTCGATATTGCATGATATTTCTGGGAGATAGTATGTAGTATTCCAGTAAACAATAAAATCATGAATGACCTTGGGCATAGGAAGTACTTTTTGTGTTGTTGGCATAGAGTCAATTGACGTGTGATATGGTGTTTTTCCTGCCTATTTTTATCTATTTCGTAATTGATAGTGGCCTCAGATCAAAGCGGTTAGAGGATTTGTCTCTAACCTTTACATTAAATTTAAAAGCCTGATTAGTAAAATTAATTTTGGTCGAGTCTATGAATACTTAATATGAAACCAATGTACTTTATACTAGCTGATGTTATGATATTAATCCTTGCGGCCTTCGAAATAAATATCTACCACTATTAGACATAGTCTTTTGCTCTATAGAAGACATCACTAAAATCTAGACTGTGACAATCCACCTTTATTTGTATATAGAGCGTTAAAAGATAATTATATCTTTAATGTGTCTCGGCCTGCCATTGGTGTAGTGGTCGCAAGCGCTGAGCTGCTGAGCCTGAGATCCAGGGTTTGATTCTCGGGTCGGGCAATGTAATGTTATTGGGTTTTTCTGTATGGAAATTCTTAGTAGCAGCACGGGGTCTGTATTTGTGCCCGGTAGATGGCAATAGGCTCGCCCCCTATTATATGGGATTTAATAACTGCTTCGGCGAAATGTGAGTGTACAAATAGTACAGATGACGGTTCATGAAAAATTTATGATAATAAATTTGCATTTTCCTTTTTAGCAATTATCAGATAAGTTTAGGTATCATTACTCAAAATTATGGCTATCGATAATTGATCGGAACAGAGAACAGATGAAAATCCACGCTGAAGAATTGGGTATACGCAAGGAGTTGTACGGATTATTTGCTTGTATGGTGACAGGGAGACCGTGGGACACCATTATGAAAGGCATTGGTCGGACTAAACCTACGGCAGATGAGGCAAGTATTAGTAACGAGAAAAAATAAATACTCCACTATATTATTAATTTTTTTTACACTAACAAAAATTTTAACATTTTTTTTTATCCAAAGTTATTTTATGCCAAATTTAACTAGTTTGGCCCAGTTATTGTTCATCCAAAGATTGTATTACGTTTCCTAAATGCGTTTCCTAAATTCCTAAAAAAACATATCCATAAGTACTTCGTATTTGAACTCAAACAAGTATCAATTATGGCAAAAGGTCAAAAAACGATAATACACTAAACGAAACAGCAGGAAAAATATAGACTATAATTGCAAAAGACAAAGAGAGCAGTGGTAAAGATTGGGGGAGGCCTTTGTCAAGTTGTATACAGATTACAGAATAGAAGTATTAATTGTAACATAAAAAAGAAATCTCATGAGCTCTAAATAAAATAATTAAATTAAATCAATGATAGCATCTGTAATCTACTATAGTAAAAGTAAAGTCACATGTTTTCATTGAATTTTTACAATACCTATGTACTTCTGTTTTTTCTAGAAATCAACATTCCAAAATGAGTTGCCAAACATTTTGCACTATGTTACCCAATGTCTGGAACACGTGGACAGACAGGCGCTGCTGGTGTTGAAAACGAACGATCTTATTCGTAGCATAGAATACGCACTGGGCATGCAAGACCGCCAGTGCGGCTTTGTTATCATGAGCCAGTGCTGTGTACAGAGCGTCTACAACCTTGAATATCAGGTGAGTTCTTTAAAACATTATGTAACGGTAAAGAAATGTCGTAATGTACTTACGTGATTTGTGAATAAAAAAAGTCCAATATTTAAGCTTCATTGAAGGTTAACGTTTCTCAATATTTTAGTAGTCTGTTAAGAGATTTTATTGCATAACATGTTAATCACAATTTGAAAAAATAAAATCTATATTTTTTACCGTTGACAATAGCGTAATTTGTGATTCAAATCAATTTCTAAACTTTATAGACTCGAAAAAAAAAAAACAACACACCCTGTGATAATATTTATAATTGCCGATAGGTACAACTGCTCTCTTTATCTTATATATTTTTTATTAGATTTTATATCATCAGCAATCAAACAATATTATAATTTCATATATTTGTTTCAGAATTCATCTTCTGTATTCAAGAAATCATATTTAAACCTCAAGTTTGGATGGTCATTGTTACTATTATATTTCTACAGTTTTTATTTAAATTTACATTTTAAGTTGTCATTGAAATAGCGAATGTTAGTTAAATTTTCGGAATGGTAGAAAGAATTTTGTAAGTCTGAACCAAGTCACTAAAAGCTTTCACTACTTTGTACCTATCTAAATGTTTAACTCGACAATATTTGGCTTAAGTTACATGAAATGAATAATGAAATAGGGAGCAATTATGCACTTTCTCTCAAATCAGCCTAACCTACATGTGTATCATTATAAAATTCCAATAAATGGTAGTGTGTTTAACATGCATACACATGGTTTAAAGGCAATGCATAGACAAATAAATTATGCGTAATAATATTAGAGATCTTCATAATATATTCCAACCGCTGTTGCGGGGCTATTCGTATCGATTTTTGGTTGCGTTAAGGGCCATTTACACGATACAAGTTTCTTGCTTGTTGCATATAATTAAATTGTAGCAATAAAATGACTTGCATGTCCTAACAACACATAATATTCTTCTCTTCTATGCAATTATTGTATTTAATTGGATTCTCACATTTGCAAACATGAGTGCAGTGAGTGAGGGTGTGTTGATCGTTGCTGCTCTTTTGAGGCAAGAAATATTGAGAACTCATGACTGCGATAAATCTTATCTGATAAATGAATTTAATTAAATCGGCAGAACCAAATTTTAACACTTTTTGACTCATTTTTAATAAATACCTCTATTCTAAAACGTTCAACACTTGAATGAAAAATTCGCTAAAGCAAATAGGTACAATACTTGAAACAAGCACCATAAAATGGTATACACACGTACAAACCTGTGTTTAGACAAGCCAAAACTTGAAAACAATAATCTCCTAAACTTTTCACATTGGTGTAAACAAGACGTTTGAAATTATTTCTTGTCCAGACTTGCATTCAACAATTGCATTCAATTTTTTTACTATATCCGCGTGTAAACAGTTGCTTACAATTCTTGAAGGTCAATTATTGCGCTTAATTTATTGCTTTCAATTATTGCTCTTGTATGTACAAGACAATTTCATAGTGTAAATGAGCCTTTATGCTTAATTATTTAGGGCGCGACACAATAGTGGCACGATTTCATTAAGGTAGCAAGTATAGTAACACTAGTCCAAATAATACCTCCGACTGTAGCCAGAGTATTATTTTTGTACATAGGCATTTTATAACAGAGTACTGTAAATAATAATCAGGTATCAATATTTTATACCTAGTATAATTACATTGTTATATTTTTGAAATAGAGATGTATTTATTACGAACGCATTTTTATTTAAAAAGAATAGAAAGATATAAGGACATTATTATATTTTTTTTGAATCGAAAAACTAAATTCACGACGGCAACTTGTTTTCTAAGATAGACAGTTTATTACTCAACGTGGACAGATCACTTTGTATTTTCAGCAGAATAGTGGTGAAGTTGTCGCGGCTCTTCCTACCGCCCAATTTGAACATCGACGTGCTGGAAAAACGACACGACAGTTCCGATTTCCTAAAGTCTGATAGCAATGTGTTCACAGGCCGTTTGGACTCTGGAATGCGAAGTTTATTCAAAGCCATAGTCTCATTCGATAGCGTAGATTGAGCTGTAAATAACAATAACTGTTAGAGCGTGCGCCAACCAAAAGTCAAGACTGTGTTGTCTAAGCGAACACAAACAAATCAACTAATAGACGTCTTCCAGAGAGTACAATCATTTTATATGATTTTGATACAAAACAGACAATTTCAATAAATAAAATGCGAATTGATGGTGACACATACGGTTTCAGTTCTATTCTCTGCGATATGCCGCAGATTTGAGACTGTTTCGCATTGCCTACGTCTTGTACCGCGCACCAGATCCTACTTTTTTTAACGCGGGAATCTAATTAGTCTTGACTTTAGTGTGCGCGGGCTCATAATCAGATAGGTGCTTAATTATAAGTACAAACGTGTCCGTTCGTACGTACAAATTACTTTGTAATGACAATCAGGTGTTCAGCTGCCACTTTGAATTGAAAAGCCCTTTTTAGTATGTCAGGCATTGGTTTATTGGAAAGCACATAAATATTGTATGGCCTGGGTGACACCTACTGGCTGACTAAGAAGTAGCTTTCATTGTATTTTATATGTAGTAGACATAGTGTCAGTGCTATACGGATAGACCGGCCGGCACGAAGATTGGTCACGTAATCTGTTTAACGCGGTAAGCGCAGCACAGACTTAGATCAACCGATCTAAGCCGTAGCCACAGGAAAAGCTACTGGTCCCAGTGTCTTGTGTTATGTAACTTAATGATAATACTTACAAAAACAGTTACATCCACATTTCTCTTCATTTTCTTGACGGATTCCTTCATAAATCGTGTCGTTGGATTGTAATCGATTTCTAAACTGTAACCGTTCGTCTCCATTGCCGATCGTCAGCATATTGTTATGGATAGTGGTTGACGCTGTACACAATGAAATATATGATAAAGAATACTTCAACCGTAACTCATTGTTAATATTAAAAAAGGTATAATTTATTCATTAAATAGTGCGTCACACGTAACATGTTGTGAATGTTAAACACTTTAGAGTTATTTTATTAGTTTAATAAAAACTCGTGAGTTACATCGTCTACTTAGGTACATAACAGTTTAATTTTTTTATTTAAACTAGCGACCCGCCCCGGCTTCGCACGGGTGCAATGCTGATACTAAATACACTACAGAAAAACTGTGAACGTTGTATATAAAAACTTAGCGGCCCGCTCCGGCTTCGCACGGGTATAAAATATATAGCCTATGTGATTAAAATCGATTCAGTAGTTTTGATTTATTCATTACTGCCCGTGGCCCGCACGCGTTAAATTTGGTTAAATCATACAATTATTTATCGTAACTTACTTATAATTACTGATACGTTGTCGCGCTGAAAAGCACGTTTTTATAATAAACGCGTCCGATCGCTGCTAAATTCAAAGTGCTATAGGGAAAACCGCGGCCTCAGACGCGCTATTTATAGGCACGCTCTTGCCGCACCGGGCGGCCGGCCGGTACCGCCGCAAAAGCTACGTCCCGCAATTTTTAAATCTGTAATATCTTCGAAAATATTCACTTAAATCATACGGTGTAAAGGGCCATATAGATCTATATTAAATGAACAATGTATTCAAGGTATTTAATTGGTTAAGGATTAATGCTGTATTGGTTAAAATCGCTTCGAAAATTAGCCATTATTTGTCGTAAAAAGTAAATGACAAAAAAAAGTTATTGTGGGTTATCCATAAGAGATAGACATATACCATCACGGACTTTTCTGTAGACCTTTTCAATGTGTACAATACTTAGTACATTATTTTGATAAAACTCGTAGGGTTCAGCCTGCGTTTGCAATGTAAGCGGAAAAAATGTAATTATTTACGACATCACATTAGAAACCTCAAAAATAACAGTACTTCTCCACTATTTAATGGATGTTATTATACATATAAACCTTCCTCTTGAATCACTCTATCTATTAAAAAAACCGCATCAAAATCCGTTGCGTAGTTTCAAAGATTTAAGCATACAAAGGGACATAGGGACAGAGAAAGCGACTTTGTTTTATACTATGTAGTGAAGTGATGATGTATCCATTATCACATCCATATTTCGTCAATGGGGATTATTAAGGGATATAGAAAAGTCGAATTATACAGCCAAACATGGGTTTGAACCCAAGGTCTCACGTTCAACGGTCGCACTTGAGACCACAATAGCAATGGGCAATGAGACAGTTTAATATTCCCTGAAAGACATGCAGAGGTATACCGACTGATTCCGCCAATTACTGAGTTTAAATGAACTTATTGCCATTTATTTGGCAAAAAATCCTCGGCGGCTAAAAAAACAGAGGGCCTAGTGTAGCGCCGAATGTAGTAAATCGAGTTTGTCGAAAGAAACTTACACTAGGGCCTCAGGTTAACATTAAACAATTATTTACAAAAAATGAAACTCGACCGAATCCGGGCCCGCACGCTCGTTAACCGCAGTCTTAACACCGCAATCATACATTAGTGCCCGACGACCTTCCTATCCGTCAGACCACGTCAATAGGTATAGCGCAGCTATACTCAAACTTTTTTTTCTTGGGCCACTTTCAGATTTTTGCTGTATTTCGCGGGCCGTTACGTAAGTAACATCTGTTATTTAGGTGTTAATGAAAAAAACCTATAACGCTTAATTGTTTATTTAAATTTTAGTGAGAATGATGATCACGCTTCGTATCACGTGTGCACTGTGCAATCAGTGCCCTGCGCCTATTATTCCCGCGAAATTTTAAATAGGTAATTGGCTTAATAACTTCGTTAATAGAATTTGAAGCTCAATGGGTGGGCCACTTTCGATAGCCTGGCGGGCCGCATGTGGCCCGTAGGCCGCAGTTTGAGTATGGCTGGTATAGCGTCATATTCACCACACGAAATTCTCGAAATTTAATCAAATTAATTATCAGTTTTGTTCTTTGATTTATATTTCTATTAAGTACTTACATTGTACTCTTTTTCCCGGTAGCCAAACTTCGAGAATATACGGACGTTGGGGGTCATTGCCCTTCCGCAGTTCTACCAATGGTATTACCGCCTCGGCATTCGACTTGAGAACGATGATTTCTTCACAAAAATCCGGTAGGTCCAGCAAGTGCCACACTTTTTGACGTAACACTGATATTGAAGCGGATGGCTTTACTGCGATGTAGCGGAGATTTTCTTCGAGGACTAAAAAGCATGGTACGGCAACAACATAATTACATTTTGATATGATGATAACTAACGCGTATTTTTTAATATGTATTTTTTAATATGTATGCATTAGTCTGGTGGTCTTGCGATTAATGAGCCTGAGGTCCTGGGTTCGATGCCTGGGTCAGCCAGTGTCTATGGGTTTACTATACAGTATACTCATGGCAGTAGCCTTGTTTTTTAAATACATGGAAGATGTAGGCGTACAGCAGTACTCTTTCGGGGAATACAGGTTAGATGAAAAAATTGATTCAATTGTAATTTCGATCACATTGATCTTTGTCGAAACCCACAAACAAACGTTACTTCTTAATATTAGTATACATTTTTTTTATATTCTAGTACCAAGATCAGGTAGGTACTTATACTTACTGCCTAAGTCATACCGCCGAATGATAAGAAATGTAATGACTTCTTTTTTAAACAATTTGATTGGCGCTTTTAAGAGCTTAGTTAGTGACATGATACCATCACCATTACTAATCTTAAAAGGTATTAAACTAAGTCTATCTCATAATAATTCATAGCATTTTTGCAATTTTGTATTCTTTCTTAACGTCAAACTGACAAAGACTGATGACAGAATGTCAGATAATAGAATTTTATGCACTACTGGCGAAAATAAAAAAAGAGTTTATCATATAATTTATGGACACATCACACTAATGCGTGTACAATCGGCGTTAGTGGTGTCCAAATACAGCGAAACAACTGGAATACGCATTATTTTCGGTTTCATAACAGTATTCAATAATAGTAGAACTCTTAATCATATTAATTATAATCCATTATATTTACAATTGCTCATATTATCGCAATAGGAAAAATAAACTTATTTGGACACCTTTCCCCCTTAACTCACTGGTCGAAATACAGATTATAACACAAAACTGACACCTTAGACCAATACTAAACTGACAGATTTGGATCAAGAACGTTACTCCAGTCAGAATAAAGTTGTTAATACAATAACTGTCTCGAAGGTTTAATAAACCTTGTTTTGTAATAAAGCCAGCTATTCCAGTGTATCTGACGATGACTGTACTCGCACACAGGGTTGGCGAATTAATGCCGTAAACTTCTTAAACCCAATTTTCTCACTAGTAGTTTTAGTAACCAATAATTATTATTTGAAAACAAACTGTTGATACAACCACAGATAATACCCAATCCCATACAAAAAAAAAATGACACCGCCGTAACTCCGGCAATTTAACTGGCTATTATGTTTCTTTTATTTTTCTAACAGATGGCAGCATCGGCGACCCACGAATCGCCAGAGACTGTAGTTTAACACCACCATCTAGGAGTTGACAACGATACTACTTGATTGCGCTGTTTTAATGACAGACTTGCTCTTCTAACCACTTAGGTATATCTATGGGTATATCGAAATTCTAAGTCTATGGGTATATCTAAGTGTGAATGACATCACACCGTGCGGTCAAGGACAAGTTACAACAATACAATTATCTTGTGTTAGTGTAAATAGTTTCAATAATTTGTGTGAGCTTTCAATTTTCGTGGTTGCGAAAGCCTCTTTATGATTGACAGTCGGTTTATAAATTTTACTTTTTATACATAAAGCTACTCAATAGGTACCAGTCTACATAAACTTTTTTGAGAAGCTCGTAATTTATTATTTCCTACGCACTTTCTTAAAAACACATACGAATACTCTCTTACGCAGTTACGCAATATATGTATTGCGTATATACAATTCAGGATAATTATACTCAATCTCTTTGAAATCAGCATATACCTACTACTATTATTTCGGGCACTTAGTACGAAAAAAATCCCGATAATTCTACATAAAGATATTTATTAGGCAAGGAAATGGTACAGTAGTTGTTACATACTAACTAAACCTGAACCTAAAATACTTAGAGAATTTGTTTCTGCCTAACCTTTTCCCCAACTATTTATGTCGGGAATTCGGGATCGACTGCGGTCTAACCGGATGTAGCTGCATATCAGTATTTTCCATGCAGCGAATATTTACTTTCAAAGTAAAAGTAAATTTTCATGAAAGCGATTTTAGTACTTAACTTGGTTACATTAGGGATTAGAGTCGCTAACATGACATCTCTATAAAATAGTAAATCAAATCTTTACTATAACTAGATGTCACATTAGCGACTCTAATCCCTAATGTAACCAAGTTAAGAACTAAAATCACTATCATGAAAATTTACTTTGAAGGTACTCGTAAATAGTAAAAAACTCATGATAGCGGTACGAGCTCCATAATCCACAACCCAGTAACTTTGTAACATGATGCCCTTGGTAAGACCGATTGTCAGACTTTCGTGCTTCTGTTTACCCATAACGTAATGACTGTCACTGATCTTCGTTTGCCAACCGAGACCAACGGCTTAACCTGCTCTCCGGGTCACGGGGAGGTCTCGCTATGAATTAGTTTGATGGTTGCCCGTCCACGGACCGACTGCGGCAAGAAAATAAAATGAAATACTTGGAGAATACTCTGAACTCTGAACTACTTGTTATTGTCACAATGACTAATGCCATGAACTTACAATGTTATATCATTCATCTACAATTTGCGAAAAGCCAAATTAAATTTGAATATGGCGGGTTAAGCGAGCGTCTTAAATATTTGCGATAGACTATGAATAGCTACATAAAACGTTCCGTGCAATTATCTTGTATAGAAAGTTTATAGTTCACGTTTCGTAACACGAAAAAATATAATATGTACCAAAAGCTTGTAAATAGAATTAATTAATTTCATCTTGTAATATGTTCATAAGGCTATGGATTTCAAAAAATCTGTCGTATTATGTATCTTAAAATGAAACTAATAAACGTTAACATGAAATTCGCCTGCCCGCTCCCCACGCGATTCCCTCCCTTTGTCGTCATAACATCGCACACGCGAAGACTCAGTTATCCGGCTGCATTATTTAGACCAGGGCTGTCCAAAAATAAAAATACAACTATAATGCTAAATTTAGTTTTATTAATCCTTCATTAATTTATCTTTTACAATTCTATCAATATCAACATTAATCATTATTATTAGTTGATGCCAGGCGCAGTGCGTGTGCAAGTGAATTATCAGTCACTGAAGACCTGTATTTAGTTTTTATAAAATTCATAGTTGAAAACGCACTTTCACAGAGATAGGCACTGCCCATCATCGAACTCATTTTTAAGCCAAGATCAGTCAGTTTCGGGAAACGCTCGCCAAGGAACTTAAAAAATTCAGTTCCACAATCTGTTCTGTCATTGTAAGTTACGGCACTGAACACGAGTCGCACAAAGAAATAAATACTGAAGTTTTTGTCAATTAATGTGAAGCATACTAAACTATTTAAAATATTTTAATTCATTTATTTGGGGTACCATAAAAATAAAATAATGTAATTTTACATTAAATTTGCGTAATTGTGGTAGATTAGAAATATGTCGCGGGCCGCACAAATATAAGCCGCGGGCGTGCTTTGGACAGCTCTGATTTAGACGATTGTTATGACGTAGGTATGTGGTTTTAAAACGATAACAGTTTAAAATTGAGTAAAACGCCATCTATTGCAAAGAGCTTAAAACAAAATGACATATCAATGAGTAGTTGGTTATTGAAATGCGTCGAAAAGGAGTTAGAATTTTAGAAAAAAGCTTGATTCATGCTTTTTGTAGAAAATACGTGATTTAGAAGTGTAAATACATAAATTTACATTAAATAAGAAAGTTTTGATTTTTACTAATCTTACTTCAGCCAAAATCAGCCGTTTAATGCTTTTTAGCGAATACTAATTTTATAATTGTTACCTATGCTGTCATCTATGAGATTTTTTTAGGCATATTTACAAAATGTTCTAGTTGATACCCCATGACACAACTAATTTAATTCGTTTTATTTAATCAAAATTTAAATGAACTATAAATAATAATAAAACAGATCTATTCAAACAACTTTATGTATCAACTCATTATCCTTTTGCTTATCAAATGCTTTTTGCCACAAAATTACGTCTGGTAGGTACCCGATATATTAGAAGTTCTTTGTCACTATTTCTCAATAACAAACAAAATTAACTTAATTTCAGAGCCTGAATAGCGTACATCAATTTTTGGTATGGTGAGAAGTCCCATTTACGTGTCATTGGGTTATACGTCACGCCGTACGTTAGTTCTACATGGCAGTTATCTGGAACAAATAAATAATTATTTAACGACGGCACGGTTGGCGTTGTGGTAGCGCTCGACAGCTGCGCTACGTGTTCCGGGTTCGATTCCCGCATGAATCAAATTTGTTTTTGTCGACACACCCATGAAAATATTAAAAATAAATAGTCCATTCACTTACTTCTTTCTAATATGAAAGTGAGTTCAGTAGGTGTAATAAACTTTTCATACTGATGAGCGCCTTGAGGTACACATTTGAACAGAACTTCTCCAAGGTATATGACCATAAACTGTGACATCCTAGTCCTGTTAGGTGTTGTGAAGAATATCCTGCCGCCTGGCTTTAGAGTGCGTATGCAAGACTTGACAAATAACTCTTGGTTATTAACATGTTCTATCACCTCTGAGGCAACTACTGCATCGTAAAAGTTAACTACAGTTTTAGCGTGATTCTGAAATATAAACAAGTATTTTAAAACAACTAACATCAATTTTGAAATTGAAATTGGTTGTATGTTAAAGAAAGAAAGAAAGAGCATTTATTTCATACGGCGTAACCGACAGCACAAACATTATAAAAAATAAACAAAAAAATAATAATACCTACACACTTACTGAAATGCTAAACTGTCACATGTCCCATTAGTATTTGGTCTCATGCAACATGGGGTGAGTGTTGATTGTGTCAGTCTTAATTGCCATTATTGCCATATCACAATTTTAAAACTGATACAATACTATGCTCAGTTTAAAAATAGAACTAATGTATAAAGCATTTACCTCTATAGTGCCATTTATGTACTTAGGTTTGTTATCTGCTATTTTTGGGTCTATTTCCTTATGCTCGTTTGCCACTTCAATAAGTTCATTACTTGGATCAATACCTGTGACTTTAGCACCAAGCCTTGCTAAACCCTGGAATTGAATGGTCATATCAGGCATTTGTATATTTGTTAGAATAATTGCAAACTCTCATAATGCAATTTAGGTATTTATGTTGGTGCTTCACTTCGTAGGAATTAGATGCTACATCAGTCTTGCACTATTCCGGGGGACAATGCAAATGATGAATCTTGATTTAAATAAATTATTAAATTAATTTCTCACCTCTGATAGAATGCCACCACCACAGCCAACATCCAAAATCTTTTTATCTTTTAGGGGATACAAATCTCTTTGTGCAGTACTTACTAAACCATCTCTAACAAAAGGCACTCTGAAACAGTAAAAGAAATAGTTGCATGACTTAATGGTGATAAATATGAATATGATGAAGCTGTACCAATGTTTTCTACTTTTAAGAAAATAATTTAAGTTTATTTCATTTATTTATTGTATACAATACAAGATATGGTTCTGCAATATATATATATATTTATTATTTTTAAGTAGGCACATGCCATTGATGTTGGACATAACAAATGTTTCTATATTCTGAACCGATATTATCTCATGTAGAATCATTAGCAACAATTTGGTACTATCCCTCAGAATCTAGGATGTAACCATCCTCCAAGCTTTAAAACAGAATCTAAGTTTAGGCAAAAATTACATATTTGATGGAAAAAAAACGGGATTATATGATCAATATTATAGCATTATTAAATTATATATGCTACCTCAATAAGTTCATGCTATGCAGAAGCGCCATCTCGCCATTTGGATTCCACCAATCTTTCATTTGTTTTGAGAACAATTCTACATCTTTGGCGTCGATTGTTGAGCTTACGTTACGCACGCTGTTTTGGAAGGGTTTTGCGGTCGCTAAGGAAACCCATCTCGGCACTGTTGATGCTGTATTTCTGTAAAAATCGTCTTTTAGGAATATTAATCTAGCATAATATTTATGATAACCACATAAATTTTCACCATTATGGCACTTAAGATTATAAAAATTATAAAAAAACAAACAAAATTATACGTACATAGTCTTATCTATAACACTTCTATTTAATTTCAAAGACCACATTTTGGTATTTGTATTTACGTACGAATTTATTTAAAAATAAACACCGGTAAATAGTTTTGTTTGACAATCATATGACATAACTAACATAACCTCACTTAGTTTAGAGATGTCAATCAGTGCTTATGTAATCTGTGGCGCACCCGTATTTAGTTTTAAGACTGGAGCGAGATCTTAATATGATGCTCCTTAGGTGTCTATAAATCATACACGATATAATATCACAATATACGCCTGCCGTGAACTTAGTATCAGAGATAAATTGGACTCGACTAATGATTATACTATCTTTTACTTTTTAAATCGAACGTTAGTCGTTAACTATGGTCAAATCCATGAGTGCAACCGGTTAAGAATAGATATACCTAAAATATTTTTTTGATTATTAAAAAAACGTTGCCCCAAACTAGGAATAATTCCTGTATCGTGGGTGCGTTTACAAACACATATATTCACATACACAAACACCCAGACCCGAAACAATTATCTGTAGATCGTAGGTATATGTTTCCGTTTTGTTTTTTATTTAACATTATTAGCAAATCGTATAAAAAAGATGCGAGAAAGATATTGACTATGTTATTTTATAATTAAACTTTAAGGTTTCAATAGATTGTAGGCACCGACTTCAATATTCTTCAACTACTATAGGTATTATATAATAAAACATTTATTTTTTTGCTTTTTAGTTAGTTTTCTTTTTGAGTTTTTAGAAGTCGGTTTTTATTTTTTGTTAAAATTTTTAATTATTTTACAATTTTGAGTGATTTAGTAGTGATTAGTAGTTTAGTGATTTAGTAGTAGTGATTTACAAATGTAATGTGTATGCTGTCAGTTGAGTGAAAACTCTGAAAACCTTAGACGGTATTGCACTTTGTGATTTAAAATCAAATTATGTATTATTATTTGATTTTAAATCACAAAGTGCAACACCGCCGACCACATGATGAAAATGCATTACGAGAAATAGAAAGATTAAGACGACTATTGTAACTAATACAGTGATAGTCTTGCCTTTGAGCGGTTTAAAATGAGCCCAAACTCGAGGGGTTTACTAGTAGCTACTGACGAGTTTCACTATCTATCTCCTGGATCCATCATCAGACCCTCTACACCAAATGTTATTTACGGGACTTATTAAAATATATCGAGTGATCCCAAACTCGGAAGTTTCATTCTTTAACTTCTTACCGTTGAGGAGTACTATGACATCCATCATCAGCTCAGCATAATAAAATGATGATTTTCAGACGCCAACACCTGACTTATTAATGTGTATCGGCTGGAGTGCGGGGTGAGGCAGGGGGAGTTGAGCTCACCCCGACTCTTCAACCTTTATATGAATCAGCTGATCGTTGGGCTTGGCAACACTAATGTCGGTTGTCATATTGATGGAGTTTGTATTAACAACATTAGTTATGCTGACGATATGGTGTTGCTGAGTCCATCGATCAGTGCCTTAAGGCGGCTGCTGTCGATTTGTGAAGCATATGCTGTAACTCACGGGCTCAAGTACAATGCCAAAAAGAGCGAAATCATAGTCTTTAGAGCAGTTGGTAAAGGTTACCTTACTATACCAGAGGCATCGCTCTGCGGTTCACCCATAAATGGGGTGACCAGTTTTAAGTGCTTGGGTCACTGGGTTACAGAGGATTTAACAGACGATATGGAGATTGATAGGGAACGGAGGTCGCTGTCGATACGCTATAGCGTATGTTATATATTTATTTATTTATTTAATTCAGGCATCAAGGCCCATATAAATACAATAAAACAATACATTTGTAGTGGCACAGCACAGCACAGCTCAGTACCTACTTACTTACCAGCCACAATTACCATACCTAAGATTACCCGTTACCATTAACATTACCAATTACCTTCACCACCGTACCAGTACCAAGCACGTTTTAAGAACACTCCATCAAGAAACAGTGAAGCTCAAGCATCTTGATAAAGACGACAGTACATGAAATAAGATGGACGCACCGACGCGGCATGAGCGTCACTACAACGCCGCACACACGACGGGCTTCGCTTCGAAAGAAGCGGTTTGAGAGCATGGCAAGCGAAGCAAGCATGCAGCAGCTGGATGAAGCTTCACGACTCGAAGACGATCGCGAGGACACGACGCCGGCGCCGACGACGCGCAGTCTCCCCGTCCGCACTCGACGCCGGCGCACGCAGAAAAGGAACGCGCTTTGGGCGCGAGTCATATTTATGCCCTCGCGGCGAATAGTGCCGCGCTCGCAACAGCGCCCCGCGCCCCGTGCGCGCGTCTCGCCCTACGGCGCATCGTATTGGTCGGTGGAATGTAAATATGAATAGACTAGTCACTAAGTGTAGCATAGTAATATTGTATATAAATAGGCTAATTTTTCAAATATACATTCCGATACATTTCTTCGCATCCTTCCGAGATCAGAACACGCTGTTTCATTTCGTAAGCTACCCAACGCTCAAAGTGGTGACCCCGAGAAGCCTATACGATCCGGAAGTACCTACCTGAGTTCCTGAGAACATCTACAAGAAGATCCCACAGGAAGCTCAGCACAGAAGAACCATCATGCCGCAGGAACAATCCGAAGATTTCTGCGACGCCCAGGGTATTACAACTGTGAAGAACGACGTCGCCACCATCTCGCTGCCTGCACGCCTACCTCCGTTTTGGCGCCAAAATCCTCGCCTGTGGTTTGCCCAGTTCGAAGCCGCCGTCGCCGCCAGCAAGATTGGAGAAGACCAGAAATTCAACCTCGTCGTCCCGTTGCTAGGCTGCAACGATTTGGAACAAATCGGCGACATCATCCTGAACCCCCCGGCGACTGGTAAATACTCCACGCTCAAGAACCGACTGATTTCGACGTATCAAGAGTCAGACCACCGGCAGTTACAGAAACTACTCAGCGGCCTCGAACTTGGCGATCAGAAGCCAAGCCAGCTGCTGCGTAAAATGCGTGACCTCGGCGGCAAGTTACTGACGGACGAAGCACTCAAGGTTATGTGGCTCAACCAGCTGCCCACACAAGTTCGCGCCGTGCTCTCCGTCAACACAGAGTCATCGCTCGAAGTCCTAGCCGCGATGGCCGACAAAATGATGGAGCATTTTGAACCCACCACAGTCGCCGCAGTCTCCACAGCAGACCCCCCGCCATCAAATTCATGCAAAGAGGTACAGAATATCAACTCCATAACAGCCCTGCAGATCAATGTGTTATCAAAACAACTCGAAAAATTGTCGCTCGAAGTCGCCGAACTCCGCAACCAGCAACACTCGTATCGCCGTTCCCGCCAAAACTCCGCACATCATCGCAGCCGCTCACAATCGAGACAGCGTACTGACAACGGCCGCAAGCCCGGCGATCCCGACTGGTTGTGCCGATACCATTACCGATTCGGCAAAGCGGCACGAAAATGCGAATCGCCATGTGCCTTCGAGAAGCGGGAAAACTAGAACGTACATCGACAGTGGCGGGTGTCGATGTTAACCAGCCAAGCTACCGCCTATGTGTTATCGACATCAACAATAGAGAGAAGTTTCTTGTGGACACCGGAGCCGACATATCCGTTCTAGCAGCTAGAAACAAGAATTTGAAACCGACAGAAAGTACATACAAACTTTTCGCGGCAAATGGCACCCCGATACGTAGTACCTACGGAGAGCGCACACTCGAGCTCAACCTAGGCTTACGTAGAAGTTTTAAGTGGACGTTCGTCGTCGCCGACGTGAAAACCTCGATACTGGGCGCAGACTTCCTAGTAAACCACAAATTACTAGTCGACCTGCATCAGAGGAAGCTCATCGACCGTGTTACCGAGCTCAGTGTGAACGCCATCAAGATCCAGTCTACAGAAGAAGCAGTGTACATAGTCGACCGTAATCATACTTACCACGACATACTAAGACAATATCCAGACATTCTGCGTCCTATGTCACTCAAGACTCCTGCGAAACACGAAGTCAAACATCGCATCGAGACAACTGGCCAACCTATTTACTCGAGGCCACGCCCCCTCCCTCCGAGCCAATACAACGCGGCAAAAATCGAATTTGAAAAGATGATGGAGATGGGTATCTGCAAGCCGTCGAAGAGTCCATGGGCCAGTCCGTTGCACGTAGTCAAGAAGAAAGATGGCTCACTACGTGTATGTGGCGATTATCGTAGACTCAACGCTGTGACTGTACCCGACCGCTACCCAATTCCGAGAATTCAAGACTTTACGTACCAACTACACGGGAAAAAAGTCTTTTCGAAGCTTGATATGAAGATGGCCTACTTTTCTATACCTATACATGAAGAAGACGCCGCGAAGACCGCCATCATCACTCCATTCGGCCTATTCGAATTCAACTGCATGACGTTTGGCCTTCGCAACTCAGGTCAAACATTTCAGCGATTCATGCACGAAGTACTACGCGGACTCGATAACATCGTCTTTTGCTTCGTCGACGATTTGCTAGTCCATTCAATCAATGAAGAAGAACACAAGCGACACCTACATCAAGTACTCGAACGATTGAACAACTACGGCGTCACACTCAACATTGACAAATGCGAATTCGGCACGAACAAAATACAGTTCTTGGGATATGAAGTAACGCAAGACGGAATCAAACCCACAGAAGAGCGCATCGAAGCCATCGTCAAATACCCGAGACCAACTACGATACAAGAATTAAGAAGATTTTTAGGCATGATTAATTTCTACCGCAGCTGCCTACCCCATCAAGCCGAACATCAATATCTACTCAATCAGTACTTACACAACAGCAAAAAGAATGACAAATCTCCGATTGCCTGGACGCCCGAATACGAGAAAGCTTTTGAGAAATGCCGCCAAAGCATACTCGAGGCGACCGTACTGACTCACCCGATACCTAACGCGCCGTTATGCTTACTCACCGACGCATCTGATACCAGCCTCGGCGCCGTACTGCAACAGAAAGTCGACAACACGTGGAAACCACTCGCCTACTACTCAAAAACAATGAGCGAAACGCAGCGAAGATACAGTGTGTACGATCGCGAATTATTAGCAATATACACAGCTGTTAAGAGCTTACGTCGACTGATAGAGGGCAATGAACTCACGATATGCACTGACCACAAACCTCTCACGTACGCGCTTACAAGAACGCCGAGCAGCAGCGACACACCGAGAAGAGAACGACAGCTTCACTACATAAGTCAATTCTGCACAAACATTAAGTACATTCATGGTGATAAGAACGAAGCAGCTGACGCCTTATCACGCATCGAAGAAATCAACTTGTCACACTCCGCAATCGACTACAACCAACTCGCTCAAGACCAAGAAAATGACGAAGAACTGAAAACCTGCATGTCCAACCCAAGTCTGAAATTCGCTCCTATCACATTACCCGGAGGTCAACGACCCATCATGTGCGAAACATCAACCGGCAACGTTCGTCCATATCTACCAGCGACTTATCGTAAAGTAGCATTCAAAGCGCAACACGAAATAAGTCACCCCGGTGTGCGAACAACAAGAAAAGTAATCTCTACGAAGTTCTTTTGGCCGAGTATGAACAGAGAAGTTGGTATGTGGGCGAAAACATGCATCGGATGTCAGCGCGGGAAAATTCAACGACACGTTACCAGTCCGCTCGGCGAGTTTCAAAAATCGTCACGTTTCGAACATATACACGTTGACATCGTCGGACCACTACCGCCATCTAACGACTACAGATATCTAGTGACAATGATCGACCGCTGCACTAAATGGCCTGAAGCAATCCCTGTTCGTGACGTCACCGCCGACACTGCTGCTAAGGCGATCTACGAGGGATGGATATCGCGATTTGGCTGTCCGTTACGTGTAACGACGGATCAAGGTAGACAATTCGAATCGTCGCTATTCAACGCACTGATGAAGAGATTCGGCATCGCCAGGATTCGAACTACCGCATACCATCCGCAAGCAAATGGTCAAGTCGAACGCTGGCATCGAACGCTGAAGGCCGCGCTCATGGCAAGAGGCGCAGGCACACACTGGAGCGAAGAATTACCGACCGTGCTACTTGGACTACGTACAGCGCTTCGTGGAGACACACAAGTCAGCCCAGCCCTGATGACCTACGGATCGACACTGCGAATACCGTCAGATTTCTTCGCGCCTACACAGCCGAAAAATGATGACGCAGATTTCGTTCGCCAGCTGACTGAAACAATGGCATCACTCACACCAAGGAGCAAGTCACACAGCAACAACAGAAGCACGTTCGTGCACAAGGACCTAGCCACGTGTACCCATGTTTTCGTGCGCAACGATACCGTACGAAGTCCATTGACCCCTCCTTACGACGGCCCGTTTATGGTGATTCAGCGTGATAACAAACATTTCACCATACAGACGCCACTTCGAACTACAGTTGTCTCAATAGACAGACTTAAGCCAGCGCACTTGCTGAACGAAGAAGAATGTGCCACTCCTACAATATGCGTGCAACCTCAAGCTCCGCAAACATCGAGTTCCACTGCGAGCGTCGAGCCACGGTCATCGACCCCCAGCGCACCGCCCGACTCATACGTCACTCGGTCCGGTCGCGCAGTGAAACCCAACGTACGCTTCGCTAGAGGGGGAGTGATGTAGTGGCACAGCACAGCACAGCTCAGTACCTACTTACCAGCCACAATTACCATACCTAAGATTACCATTAACATTACCAATTACCTTCACCACCGTACCAGTACCAAGCACGTTTTAAGAACACTCCATCAAGAAACAGTGAAGCTCAAGCATCTTGATAAAGACGACAGTACATGAAATAAGATGGACGCACCGACGCGGCATGAGCGTCACTACAACGCCGCACACACGACGGGCTTCGCTTCGAAAGAAGCGGTTTGAGAGCATGGCAAGCGAAGCAAGCATGCAGCAGCTGGATGAAGCTTCACGACTCGAAGACGATCGCGAGGACACGACGCCGGCGCCGACGACGCGCAGTCTCCCCGTCCGCACTCGACGCCGGCGCACGCAGAAAAGGAACGCGCTTTGGGCGCGAGTCATATTTATGCCCTCGCGGCGAATAGTGCCGCGCTCGCAACAGCGCCCCGCGCCCCGTGCGCGCGTCTCGCCCTACGGCGCATCGTATTGGTCGGTGGAATGTAAATATGAATAGACTAGTCACTAAGTGTAGCATAGTAATATTGTATATAAATAGGCTAATTTTTCAAATATACATTCCGATACATTTCTTCGCATCCTTCCGAGATCAGAACACGCTGTTTCATTTCGTAAGCTACCCAACGCTCAAACATTATAAAATTTATGACTAATGTAAAAATACTATACATAAACAATATTATAAACACTAATTTACACGAGTAGTTGGCGTCGTGTGTCGCGCGGTGTCCGGTAGCCGGCCTCGGAATCGCCGGAACTTTACACCTTTCGGCCAAAAATCTTCCTTCATGAGTGTCGACAGATGGTCGGTCGGCACTCTCACCACAAAGGAATTAAAATTCACATTGCGACTAGACTCCAACCGTTCGACCCTCAAGGTGAATTTGGCTTTGATGCGGATGTACTCTACAATCTCTTCGGCCTTTGTAGAGTAATGCAGCCGGGACACGTATAACAGCGTCGCTGGCACAGCAGGACGCAGCAGGTGATTCGGTCCGGTCGGTGCGGTACCGCACTGGTTCCGACAAGTGGGCTTTCTCTTCTTTTTCTCTACCTTGATAAAACCCTCCTTGTCACACTGGCCTTTCTCTAGACCCTGCGATGGCAGATCCCGGTGAATGAATTCACGGCGGTCCTGCTTTCCCTCTTTTTGCTGCTTAACTTGCATTGTAGCAGGTTTGTTTGCGGCAGCAATTGCAGCGTAAGCACGTTTAGGGGTCGATGCACTAACGCGTGTCATATCCTCTACCGGAATCGAGGCACATTCGGCGGGGCGTTGCAATGCATCGACTGCTATATCGACAGCCGGTGACGCATCCAATTTCGCCGACTCAAAACTGCTCATGGAAGCATTCTGCGCCCCGCGACGCGTGTTCACCTTAGAGGTGTCAAGTGACCTACTTATCGAAACAGCGTTGCGTAACAACACCATTTCAGCCCGTAGTTCACTTATGGTGCCATCCGACACCTCCAACTTGGACTGCACCTCGGCCAGGCTCCTTTTTAGGGATGTAATATCCTTCAGCAACCTGGTAACATCAACGTGATCGAATGTAACGGGGGGCAGCCGATGCAGCTCCTTTGCCACAAAAGCAGGCACGTCGTCCGGGTCGGTCACCTTCAGTAAGGTAACGATATCTTGGATGCTCTTCTCCGTTCCGTCCCTCCTGCGTGAAGGCACCTGGTCAATTTTTCCGAGCGTTTGGAATAGGAGCATTTTGCCACTGCTTATCTCCTCTTCTTTGAAGTTTGATTTGCAGATCTGCAAAATGCTGACTTCGTCCATGGTATCGATGGCATGTTGTATAAACGCCAACAACTCGTTGGCTATAAGTTGCTGTGAACTCATAGCGATGACGGGCAGCGGCTGTTGCCGCGCAATTCGCGAACTAAATATTCAATATGTGGAAACACGTCCGTATCCGACCGCGCATTTAGCAACGAATGATAACATGAATAAATATATAACATGCTGGCCCGCAGGTTTGCGTGATGTACTGAGCCGATCAATATTACTCTATAAGGCATTTTGCCAGTCGTTATACACGTGCGGCCTGTGGATCAGATATAATTTGCGTACATACAGCGATCTACGTGTCCAGTACCTATAATTACGTACTCCGGATACTGCTGGAGTAGCGCGTAAAAAATGTTTGCAGACAGACATATAGATGGCTTTGCAGCCATTATGCATAAAAGGTGTGCTTCCCTGCTCGCGCGTCTTCTCGTCAGTACCAGCACTGTCTTGAGTGTGTTCACAGACAGATGAGAGTCTCCAATGCTGCGACATTGGATGAAACTCCACACTCAATAAATAACTGTATTGATGTGCCTATCTTTGTTCTAACACTAGTTATTAAGTTAAAATTGTTACTAACACTATAGGGTTTACCTGAAATAAATGCTTATTATTATTATTATTTGTATGTCTTCTCCTTGCACGGGACTACAGAGTCCCGGATTTTGGAAGGCATGCGTGGGGCCGAAGCCAACACGTAGAGGGCGTTTAAGACAGCTTTAATGAAATGTTATGGTGACATACCCAGCGATTATCCCTGTATGCACAGTAGAAATGCACCCAAGGATAATCCCTGGATTTGTAGGACTATTGCAGAATATATGGAGAAAAACTACATGGGCTATTGTGGGGGGATGTTAGTGGACCAGGTTATGGAGAACTATGGAAATCTATGGCGCCTGCCGAAACAATGTAATATACACGTAAAAATGGCAGACGGAGACTCGCCAACCCACTAATTGGGCCTCCAAAAATGGTTGCTCGGTACGCAACAAGGGGGCAACAATAACGTGAGAGGCTGAAGGGTGAAAAGGCTTTGCTGGACTTTAAACTCAGATCACTTGCTCCCTGAGGGCCCGGCATCACTGGCCCACTCGCCACTTAAGCTACGAGCAAAACTCTGCTCTAACGAGTCCACTCTGGGCGGCCAGTGAAGGCAACTCAGAGGCGGGAGACCTGTTCCTCGTCAATGTTCACTCCAGTCAGCCAATGAAGGCAAACCGGAGGTGAGGAACGGTGATTTCTCCCTGGAGCGCTCGGGTACTGCGGGTTATTATTATTATTAAGAAAAAAAAGCTCATTTGAGCTTTTTTTCGCTTTTTTATGCTATTCGTCCTACAATATTTGAGGGTATCCCTCGATTTCTCTAGGAACCCATCATCAGATCCTGACTTGGTGACAATGGGACCAACTAGAAAACATACTCGTTCAAACAAAAAAATAATTTTTGAAATCGGTCCATAATTGACGCGATCATTTCGCGTAAAAAACATACAAAAAAAAAAAAAACATACTGTGGAGTGATTTTCAAAACCTCCTCCTTTTTTGAAGTTGGTTAAAAATAGGTAGGTTTTTTATTTATAATATTGTATTTAATTAATTTGTGAAATAAATTCTAATTTACTTACCTTACCTTACTTACCTTTACTGAAAACCATCCAGCCTCCAATAAGTACAAAAAAAAAACATCAAAATCTATCAAGCCGTTTAGCAGGAGAAGAAGTACTCGTATATAAAGATTAGAATATCTAAAAAATTCGTAGATAAATTGTGTTACAGTAAATGTATGAAAACCTTAAAAGTACTAGAACATATGGCTAACGCCATTCACGCTGAAAACTAATTATACTGTAGATAGATAGAACCTAAGTTTAGTACGTGATGTTCCGTAGTTTCTGCCTAACCACATAGGAAAAAAGCATTGTGACGTTGCTAGTTTTGAATTAAAAACACATTCTATACTTATCGTTTTCATCTTGTATTGTATATATGTTATTTGAAATGTTGGTAACTCTATTTTTATTATAATTTGTTAACCCAAAGACAAAAAAGGTACCTACTTAATTTACTGACAGCTGCAGCCTGTATCTCTTTCCGGGGATTACAGAGATAAGTACATACTAAAGACCTTCACAACGAAAGTTAATAAACCAATTTGTGAACAATTTCCTCGCGACCCCTAAAGATAAGAGTTTTCTTTAGGATCGAACCAATACTTTTAGGTTAAGATGACTTTCATAAACTAATTATGGGAAGACTTGTAGTTCTTTAACTGTACCGAAGGTTCCGAGTATGGGAAGTTGTTACTATGATAGTAAGTATAACCTAGGTTATCTTTAGGTACGGTGAGAATTTGAGAGTTAAAAAGCTGAAATAAATAACTACTAGGTTGAAGCCTAGTTCTTATTTAGTTCAAATAATTTACAGGATACAAGAAATAAAGAGACTTATTAAAAATATTTTAATTTTTTTACTATGTAGTTTGCAAAGAATCCTGTCATTTGAGTCTATACTAATAATGTCAATGTCAAAAAACAAACAGTCCAATATCAAAAGCATCCAAGTTGATATAAATTATTTAATCAATGAGTAAGAGTGCCACACCGAAAGTCGGTCACCCGGTCTCAGACTTATCGAGGTTCTGCAAAAGCTCATTCACGCTAACTTTTGTAGTAGAAGTAGTTGGTATCGAGATTTGGCAAGACTGCAATGAAGGATGGTTAGACCTGGGACCAGTAGCTCAAGGGGTTAAACTACAATACCAGTTGTATCCTGGACAGAACTACGACGTAGATATCGTGATATGGCCACATGTTGCTAAGGTATGAGTTACGCATACAGCTCTTTCAACATCTGAATGGTAAAGCAAAGATGTACTCACTATCGATGATAAAATTTGATCCTATGTTCAGTAGAAATTGTCTGGTAGTTATGAGCATAGCGTATAGAATGCAATCCTATCAGGGGAAAGGAATACTTGTATAACACAACTCACTGATCCTGAATCCTGTCACTATACAATCATAATCCACTACGAAGTCAAGTATCGTAGAGATTGCTCATTGACACAATATCTTGTATCAGCACGTGATTTTTGAAAAAATAAGAGATAGCCCGAAGCTGTTTGGTGCGATAAATTACATTTCTAAGTAATTTGAGGGTATTCTGGGCAAGATTTATTTACGCGTACTTCCAGCAATAGGCGTCCAATAAATTGTGGTACCTACCTAATAACTCGATATCAAATTAGGGTTGTTTTTTTGGTGGTTTATAGAACTGAACAGATTAAAGAGAGCAATCGATGATAAGGTATACATGACTCATCTACTTCAGGTAGAGGTTAGTCAATGAGAATTCTCACCACGTAAAAAAAGGTATTTGATAACGTGAGTTTCTAGGAGACACACACGTGACTAAGCATGTCAGTGATCAAAGATGCAAGCAAACGCATTCGGGCATGTATTGTTTGACTCTGCTTACATGCAAAACTGTGCAGGCATAACCTAACGTCTTTAACATCCTTTATACATAAATAGAGAGTCTCACGTAAAAGGTGTGTAACGCATTTGCTCATCGCGACCAATAAATCGTTGTTAGAATTAAATAATATAAATGGTATTGTCTTTTAGGTGCTTTGCGGGACTAACTACGATTGGGTTCGAACTTGGCAGTTTCTAGAAAGAAGATGGGTGACGTTTTCTATCCGTCATGCGTTTCCTGTAAGAGTGGTCGATCTGCGCAACTACACTGCTACTGTGACGCCATATGCTGGAATAGGGTCCCTCAGTTCTAAGTACTTATTACCGCGATTTTCTTATATATTTTTAATCTGAGCTAAGTTGTAGAATAGAATAGAAGTAGGCGATATGAACAATACACAACTAGAAAAACAGTGTGTGATCCAATCGTCAACATCGTCACTTACGTCATCAGGTTAGGTGTTGCCAAACGCACTATATTACGCAGTTTATAGTGCAGTGTAGGCATAGTATCAACCCCCTCCGGAAAGTGCCCTTCGGTATGGCACCGTGGTGGGCTTCGGTGCGGTCTTCTAAGAGTTCCCGAGGCCCACCGTATGGTGTCAAGATGGACCACCGTGGTGAGTTTAGCCGGTAGGAGTCCAGCACACCCCTCCACTACCCCAGGTGGAAGATAGTCCATGATGGGTTCTCACCAAGCTAATCAAAAAATTAAAGCTATAATACCAAATCCCAGCGCTAAAATGAATAAATTGAAGTTATTAAATTATAAATATACCTTATTGTAACGGGTATACGGGTTTGTCTTTCTTTAAATTATCTGACTTTCTTGCGGCATGAAAACCTATAGAAGGGGTGACGTGTAGAGGCACTTTAGAGAATTCGAATCTGAAATAAAATGTGACACTAACTACAATAGTTGCACTGTAACTACGGATAGTCTAGTTCGATGTAGGGCTATTGGACAATTTAACATTTTAGTTTGCAGGAACGGTAATAATAATGACAATTAGTATGTGTATTACCTTATATAAAATAAAATATACTTGATCATTTTTAAACTTTAATATTTTTCAAGTCCATAAAGATGGATTTAATTGGATAGTTTGATTTTATTGAAATTTTTGCTATATTGTTGTCCAGCTCCAAAAGCGAAAATAAGACCACTGAAGTATTCCTCCCACCTCTGGCATTTGGTGAACGTCGGCAGTTCGCTACTGTCATAGAAACGAACACTTCATTGGCTAAGTACATCGAGGACCTGATATGGGGTCGCATAGTGGTTTATATCCCAACATCATTTTTGGATGGGCTCTTCGATACCCCATATCCAGTGTCAGGTAAAATTTTCAATATCAGCGTTTCGCATTTCACTTTTGATTGGCTGTCAATGTAGCCATTGACTGATAATCGCGGTCACTGGCAACGGCAAGGCGTACCGTGTTTAGTGGAGGTTACGTTTGGGTTGTGTTTAAAATTGTATAAATAACTGCTATATAAATTACTAGCTTCCGCTCGCGGCTTCACCCGCGTGGTTTACTAACCCGTACATTTTCCCGGGATAAAAATGGGTATCCTATGTGCTATTCCAGACTATAGTCTATCTCTGTGCCAAATTTCATCCAGATCCGTTCAGCCGTTCTGGCGTGAAAGAATAACAAAGATCCATCCATCCATCCAGCCATCCTCACAAACTTTCATATTTATAACATTAGTAGGATACGCTGTTCAATAGACAATATAATCATGTGTTATAGAACAACATGCTTCCTCTAACGGTAACTTTATCTATTCCAGCAGTACCCTAAAGTTAGTTATAGGTCCTATGTGTTCTACTACGGCTGCTTAATTTTATAAGACCAGTTTAGTGACAGTTTGTTTGGTTCTATTTGTACCGTGACAAATATCTCAAATATTTGCGCTAAATTCTGAACGAATTACTAAGCACTTGAACTGTGCCCGGTATATAGCAATCCATCTACCGGGCACAGTTTCAGTCGTCTATTGACGCTCTAATAAAACAGCCTTATGGTTACCCCCCTAATCTGGGTGTACAGAAATACACCTTTGCCTTACGCCACGGGGAGTACGGGCGTGATGCTAGCACTGTTCCAAAAACTACACAAATTGATACATTACAGACGTAAGACATCAAGATGCCGTACTCTACCACGTACGAGATGCAATCCTAAATCATGGTGTGGCAGAGGAGGAGGGGGAGCCCGAACCTGAGGAACAACTTAATAAAGGGAAACGAGACTCGAAATCAGTTAAAGAAAAGAAAAAAGTCGAGAAGGAGAAAATTAAATTTGAAATCAAGTTATCGGGAGATTCAATTATATCTGGTAAAATATTTGAACATTATAGTGTTCTTCTGTCGTATAGTAAGCGAGAGGTCATCTCTCATATATGTATAACGGACTATTTACGCCCTTCACGTCTATTCAAAGACTGCTGTAATGGTACTGCACTTCTGATTACACTACATTCGAGTAGAGGATTAGAAACAAAACTTACCACCGCAGCCAAGCTCTATTTCTTTTTTCTGTCAATTTAGAGAGGCACTTTAATATGACAAGAGCTTTTTTGAAAACATTGTTACGTGTGAATAACAGCTTGTAGAAAACGACACACCGTACTATCTACCTACTTTGCTTCTTTATTTAACTTTTACTTTCTTATGACGTAGTGCATATGTAAGCTAGTCATTGAGGTATGACTTTAATTAGTTAGATTTAATGTTTTTTTTAATTTACTGCCTTTAATATTACTTTTTCAAATTTTTATATTACTGCATTAAAGAGGGATAACGTTATTACTAAAAGGTGAGATTTTTATCAGTTCTATAACCGTTGTGTTAAAATATTAAAATAATGCAAAGGGAGTTTAAATAGAATTAGTTCCTCGTGATAAAATGTTGAGTATCCACAATATTTTGTATCAATTTTTTTATTGAGCACCCTTTACTTCACGTAATTGGAAATCTTGAACCAAATTATGCACTTGGAGGGGTCGAAGGTCCCTATTACGATTTTTGATAGACTACTTATGTGAATAATAAATCTTATGAGTGGCTAAAAAGTACTTATCGACCTTATTGGCTCAGCATTCGTCTATTTGATGGGTTGAGGAGATTATGATATGAAAAATATTATATTTTTTCAAGAGGATTTAATTGAATTTTCTTTTGACATGACATTTGAAAGAGTCATATGTATATTGTATGGCGCATTAATGCATGGAAAGCATATTCTTAAGTCGATAATTTTTTGTTGTAAGATTTTATAAATTGTTAACATAATTTCTGTAAAAGTTAAATATAATCTCGTGCTGCACGTGTAAATTGTGTAAATTTTGAAAAATATAATATATATGACGGAGAAGGCCCGAGCAGTGTTATTTTTAAAAGTAGTGACGTCATCAGAGCTGACGTCACCTATTTCCTCAAACTGATTATCCATTTGGGTTTGCTTGTCCATGGTCACAGTGAAACTCAAAGTAAGGTTTTTACTGATTTATTTGACAACACTCAGGTGTCCGAACAGTACGACGGCTCGAGTAATAATACATCTTAATTCTTTTTTTTTTTTTTTGAGTTGTCTCTCGCAGTTAGCTCAGGGAGCTTTTACTGCTTAACCGGGCAAATGGCGAGACCAGAAGGGCCTCCAGCCGAGCAAATTATATAATACTAAGCAACACTGCTAAGGGTGTCCCATAGTGGGACTCGAACCTCGGCTTAGGGCGTTGCTGGGGGGCATACAAGAGAGGACTTGCTGGATCTGATTGTGATTATTTAGGGACATTTGATTTATTATTACTGGCTCAGCGCGGGCTGGCTCGAGCAAAGGTCGGGGTGGAGAATGAACGGGTCTTCGCGACGGGCCTCGCCGGCGAGGACGGTACGACGGTCGGTTGTGTGTAGTGTTGGTAGTTTTCCTAATCAATCGGAGCGCCTCCTGATGGAGGTTGATATCGTCGTCTGGGTACGTGAGAGTGTGCCTAGGACGGCGAATTTTGGATATGCGGGAGGGGGTGTAATTGGCGGCGGATACCACTAAGGGGTTTGTGTGCGAGGGAGCAGAGTCGAAGAAGCGTTTAGACGCTTTCTTCATGAAACATCTGATGGTCGGGAGGTTTAGGTCAGCGTGGAGCTGTTTATTGCGAACGTACCAGGGCGAGCCTGTGGCTTTGCGCAAGAAACGGTTTTGAAGGATTTGCAACCTATGGAGTCTGGTCGTCTTTACGTGTGAAAACACGACGCTAGCGTACGTCATGATAGGGCGGATGCATGTGGTGTAAATTCGCACCTTAGACTTGAGTGCTAATTTACTCCGCGCATTGAGGATAAAATGGAGGCGACCGAGAGCAAAGGCGGCGCGGTGGCGAACCGTCTTTATGTGCTCGGTGAATTTGAGTCGGTGGTCGAGGGTCACACCGAGATATTTGGCCGTCAGTTCCCAGGGGATCTGTTGGCTAAACATGGAGATGGGACTTATGAGACTAGGATCCACGCCGCGTCTCGAAAAGAGCACGGCGGCGCTCTTAGTCGGGTTGACTTCGAACCTCCAGTTCGTGAACCATTTCCCTAGGGCGTTGGCTGCGGTCTGGAGGGATCGGGAGATGCAGTCCGGATTAATGCCGGAGTAGAAGATAGCTGTGTCGTCAGCGAATAAGGCTAATCGACATTTGCCTCTGATCGGGATATCGCTTGTGTACAGCGTGAAGAGAAGCGGGGAGAGCACTGAGCCTGAGGGACTCCGGCTCGGATCGGATGAGGGGACGAGAGCGCACCCTCTATGCGGTAGCGAAAACTGCGGTTCGACAAGAAGTCTCGGATGATGAGCACGAGACGGCCGGGCACTTTATGCTGATACAGCTTATATAATAAGCCGTTGTGGCATCTTAATTCGTTCGGTCGCCTCTATTTATAACAATCATGACTCATTATCGTGACGACATCAAGCGCGCACGTGCAACCACGCAGCTGTTGTTTACAAAGTTTTGCAAAACAAGAAATAACTCCTTATTTTATTACTTAAATCTAACTGAACGTTAAAAATAACAATAATTACGTAAATTTAGCCGTTCTTTATAATTAGTTAGACAAATAATAAGTATTTGCGCCGATATATATGTTAAATTTATATTCACAAAAATATAACGTGCCCTATTTTTTTAGGAACAGGAAGAATTACACCGTTTGACGTTGTAGGAGATCGATCTCAAGATCTGGGAGAAGTCATTGTATTGATTAGCAGCACCAATCTCCCGGCACAAGACGACTTCCCTGTTGTCTTTGTTAATGTTGGCCTTCTCACAGATATTCCGATAGAACATATCAAGTCTCACAGGTCATATCATAACATTACTAACGTTGTTTTCAAGGTATACTTTGAATAAATGTCTATCTTATCAACCCTCTTCAGGCTAGCGATCACCTAAAATCACGTCACTTGTTTCGTAGTCACGTATTCATTTAGACCGAACTGGTTTAGATTGGCACACCAAAGTGTGGCGAACTGGTCATCAATCAAAAAAAAAATGTTACAGATTTACACATTTATATACAAGATGGACAATAAGTGAAGAAGAACACAGTTCAGAACAGATATGCATTAATATGAAACACCCTCAAACAGAGATTAATTTTAATGATCACCATTCAGTACCTATGCCTTCTCAAATTGCATCAGATATAATGGGTACATTTTTAGAAGACCCTTTTCATGTGGAGGTAGGTATTAACTGGTTTTAGCTGTAAGTAGAATTTTAACGCTTTCACAATTAGTACTTTCATAATAATGTTGTAGCTTCGAGGAATTCGGATACCTCCACCGTTAATAGAAGTGCCAACTTTTTTTGGCTATGGAAAATGCGACCGTGATTTCGGCATGTATGTCCCAAATCAGTTACCTAATCAAGACGTGGATATCCTCATTGCACAAACAAAGATTGATGCTAGAGCATTATCGCACATTAATGCTTTCATCAGAGAAGAGTTTCCGTTGTATCCACCTGAAGTATCAGTTGTTAATTTGGAACGTGAAAGTATTTGTACCAATGATATCAATGGAGTGAGAGCCAAGGTTAAACCTGAATTAGTTATTCAACCAGGCGTTGTGTTAGAAGCACAAATGACGCTAGAAGTATCCATGGGTATTGTTGGATGCAAGCCATTGAACGTAACTCAAAGATTTTCAAGATTATATTGTCTTATTAGTGATTCTGAATCAATAATGACAATATTACGACTAATTTCCGAAATTAATGAGTCTGTATTGCTACAAGGGAGTAGAGATGGTTTGTTGACAGGTTTTGGATTGGATACAGGTTTAACAGTGATGTTATATGTGGAAGGTCCAAAAGACGGCCATATTTTACGTGTATGGGGTATGACAGAAGATTTCTATCCTGATGTTAAACCCGTTTTTTCGAGTTCTGTTAAATATCGTTGTCGTTTATATCCTGGTGAGTCACCTTAAATGTCCACAGCTAAAAAATAGACTTCACAAACCGTAACGGACCCTGAATTAAACATAGGTTGCTATATTTACTATCGTCTGGTGAAAGGACAGACGATCGCAGGTTTTTTGTGAGCGCATTACAAGATATTGCATAGCTTGTCATACTTCAGATTTAGACGCTTTTTACAACACCCACGGTTATTAGGTGGACAAATTGCTAGTCTTTTGACATATTTTGGGAATAAATGAGCAATTACTCCCAATATTACTTGTTTTCACTATATTTAAACAAGAAATTTTGAGACTTTAAGAATTTTCATTGCTTTATTCCAATGTTTATCAAGCGGAGTGATTTTATTTAAAGACAGCGCAATGTACAGGGGTCTGGTACCAGGTTCCAAAGTCCTCGATCCTATCTACGGCAGTTCAACGATATACTAATACACAGGGTATGTCGTTTCTAAAATAGCGTTATTACAAATCTTCACAGAATTGCTGCTAGCTGCGATGCCTTTTAATATTTTGAAGATGTTCGTGCCTCTGTCAGTGTTATTAGGTATAACGCCAATTTATGCTCGCCCAGCGTTACCGTTGCCGACTCGTGCTGTAAGTAATAATTTAAATTACAAAGCTATATTATTCTTGTAGTTGTGCGAAGAGAACTATCGTATAAAGTGCTTACATAAGGAATGGATCTCTGGTGACTATTTTTTTATATAATGTTAATACGTCAGTTGTGTAAATCTGAGAAAACTATTATTATTATATAGATATTAATTTAAACACACGCAGGCGGTGCTGAAGATAGGACGCCTGGTACTCAGTAAGCTCACCACCACTCCGTGTCGTAACGCTATGCCAACAGCTATGGAAATGAAGAGTTTCAGACTAGAGCTTTGCGTCGCTCCTCGGCCACCACCCGTTACCGTTTCGGAAATGCCTCAAGCTAAAGCGAGTAAGTAATGTACCTTTATTACTTAAAGCTGATGCCCGTGCCGCACCTGCGTGAAAATGACTTAATTTTCCGTGATGAACTTATTCAAAAGTGACTGTTATAGAGGAAGGCCAGGCGGCTTTACATTCTCTGAAAACACTGAAGAAATAAAATTGGGTCGGATATTTTGCTATAGTTACACAAGAGTGGAAAGAGTGGAAGTAGGAAAGACACGCTTTTGTCTAGCCATGGGACAGAATTGGGCAAAAAAGTCATGGTGAAGTCGATTAATTCCCTAGTACCTTTCAACATTTACGAAGATTATGAGACGGCGGCTCATTTTAATTCAGGGAGACTAAAAAAGAAAAAAAATTATAAGAACATAAGCGTTGTTAGAGAATATAAGATTATTGGAGATATGTAAACGACTTTTCATCTATATCTACGAATTTTAAATAAGGAAATACCTACAGTTGGTTTTTTTAAAACAAAAGATTTCACGAATTTGAATAAAGAAGTAGGTATCAAACTGCCAATTATAAAATTGCTCCAAAAATATTTGAATTAATCGAGTTTTTTATAGTAATTCCATACGATATAAGTATAAAGCTTCGCCCAAACTACCGCGAATCCAACCGCGTGCCGTCTATATTGTAATAAAATTATGAAATCTGAGAAGAAGCCGACTGTTAGTGTGCTAACCTGTACAGCAGACACTCAAGTCTGTTCTAATTTTGAACAGATGGCTATTGTTTATTATAAATTTATTTATCTACCCATTAGCCCAGACCGACCTGCACGGACCCTCAGTGCCTAGTGCAACAAGGATTAATTGGGAACATAAACCGAAAAAAGAAGTACTGAAGTGAGAAAGCGATTTTGTAAATTAATATTTTTGAATTAAAATATTTATGACAAAAGAATTGTTTATTTATAAAAGAATTATTATAAGAAAAAGTATGAAGAGGTATACATATTTTACCTCCCTGTTATAGCAGTAATTAGTTAATAATATATATATATATAAATAATAGACCCGGGTACGTCTTAAAACTGCGGCCAGACACCGGAGGACGAGCAGCAGCGTCCTCTCACTAATCGGTGAGCCACTGCGATCCCCAAGCCGTGCAAACCCCCCCTTGGGGGAGGCTTTCGTTCAGCAGTGTACGTGTTCTGGCTGATGATGAATTAGTTAATAGGAGAATGACTTAGTGAACTTGCCTAGAGAACTCGTAAAATTTATAAAGTAAAATGATTTAATATAATTTTTCGTATTCGAACTACTAATGCAATACCCAGAATATGGTTTCAATTATTGTACATAGGTATTATAGTCGTCGTTGTGTTGTCAACACTTGAGAACTTGCCACCTACATGCTTAAATTTGTTTTTAATCAAATTCTTAGTTTTGTAATTTTCCTGGATCGTGGAACAGTGATCACATAAGCACTAAAAACCCAGACTCGGGAAAAATATCAAGTCACTTACTCAAAAGGTACCGAAAATCCTGTCTCTCTCTCCAATTTAAGTGCCAGCCACTTGTCGGTGTAGCATTTTCCATCCTGTTCTGTTCAAAGCTAGCTCCTTCACTCTCCAATCGGGTCCCCAAAAAAAGTAGGTATTTACTCTACGTAAACGTTTTCTGCGTGATAGAAATGATTTGTATACATCTAACTTTATTTATTCATATCGATATTAAAGGATATTTAGCAAAATACTCTTTTATACACAACTCGTGAAATGTTCACTCATTGCTCTAACATATACGTTTTGTATATACAAACATATGCTTCAAAATAGCAAAACCAGTCAAATCTGACATTTATTACGCATACAACTAAAATTAATTGAAGTAAACCGTAACTACCTAGCATTGTTAGAACAGTTAGTTGCGTCACTTAGCTACAATAGTGTAGTCTGTTATTTAAGGCAGTAGGTTGTTCCACTGAAGTTTGGGGTTACGCGGCATCTCGGCTTTTAAGTCAGGTAAGAAGCTTACTTAGACGGTGGTTTGGGCTTGTGTGTTAACACGTTGCGAGAGGTGAACGAAATTTAGGTATTTGAAGAGAGTTTTAGATGTTCGATGATGGTGAAATTTGTCTGCTTGCTCCAATAGGCGTAGGGTTTCAATAATGACCTTTAATTGTTTTTTTATAAATGTATCCAGGTTATAAAGTTGTAATTTTATCTAACGCTAAAAGTACCGGAATGATGATTTTTGGATAACATAATTCCTTTTGATCACAAAAAATAAATAAACGGGTTTAAGCAAAATTTCTAGGTTCAAAGTGAGCATTGTGAGCATAAAAAATGGAAATAATAAGCATTCAAAGCACTGAGCCAGCAATAAATTAGTATGTCATAAAAATGAAAGCGAGATAGCAATAAAATCTGTCATCTTAAGTAATGCCGTCGTGTTTTAGGCTTATCTGTTAACGACGACAGAAATCTTCGCCTCTGTGAAATTGGTAAGATGGTAAAGTAAAATTTATTGCTACGCTTGACACTGGAATAACCTATTCATGTTACCTAATTCAACGTAGATAATATGACGAAATGACTTCGACACGTTTCCTTGAAACTTTGTAAAATTGATGTTTTCTTTTTTGCAAGACTTTTCAGACAGTGTTAAACAAAAGAAAGTCATCTACAGTAGCGTACCTATTTCACGTGTGCATACACAGATTGAGCAGTTGTATTAATCTAAAAATTTAAAGATTATTATTTCATCTTAAAACACCCAGCGGACTCTGCCAAGTAAAAAAACTGTTTATACCATTCCATCCTACAATGAAATATTGCCTCAATGAAATATGTATAAATGGAAATGCATAATTCATTTGGATCTTTTCCAGTGGACATAAAACATTGAATTTGTTATTATTGCCCCTACTATCATACCAAGGAAATGTTGTATCTGTTTTTATATTGTATTTTATGAATTCGACAAAGAATCCTTTTGTCTGGAGTAAAGATTTCTAAATTTCTACTTATTGTTGAACTATGAGAACGCATTGAATAAACCTACTTACACTAAATTAGGGGTGTTCAAACGGTCGATCGCAAAAGCTTTTCAAGTCGGCCGCGGGAACGTCTTAGATAAATCTAAGTCTCTGTATTTTGTACCGTTTTCTCTGTTTTTAGTTAGAGTGTAAGAAAAGTATTCTACAGATATTTAGATATATGTTTTTTCTTAGTAGAAGAAGGAACTAGTAAGGTACACGATCACTTGTTGCTTAAATAATTAATGGTTTATCCTAGATACCATAAGTCTGAGCACTTCTGCACTAAATCATAATATCTAGGCTAGGGCCTTGTAATTTCATAAAATATTTTACTGAATGGCCTAACTTATTTTGTGAAATAGCTGAAGGTATATAATGGTAGAAAGTTTCGGTAGAAACTTAGTTGACAACAATATAGCATCAGTTATTCATAATAACATACTAAGCACTTCATATAATCGCTGCTGCAAAGTGAGACATTAAAACTTCAGTGTTGCCAGTAACTTAATATAACATTTTGCATACCTAAGCGGAATGAAGTAAATAATTACACATAATTTACTTTTTCAACTTTGTAAAACTTTACGGGTACCAGCCGGTGTACTCGGTAAGGTGTAACTTTCGTCCATGTCATAAGTTTGTAACTTTGACATTATCACTGTGTTGTGTTCACACTTAACTTATTGCTGAGTAAGCACAATATGCTTGCATACTTACACAATTACAGATGGATACGGCAGAACATAATTTAAATAAGTTCCTAACTGAGTGTCTTTGTTTACAAAAGATAAATTCTACCATTTTCTTTTTGTCTTTCATTACGATTTATAAGGTTTCACATAAAACATTTGTTACTTGATATGAAAGTAAATTAAACTAACAATAAATATAATCATTACAAATTAAAATATAAATAATTATTATTTATATGCATACATTGCACTATAAATAAAAATCATCAAGGTCACATGGGTATCACAAGGTGCCATGTCAATAAAAAAGATTTCATAATATTACAAAATCTATTACCCATAACCTGGAGCTGTAAATTCAGACTAATGCTTGACAGATAATCGGGACACTTTTCAATTTCAACCTATAGATTTCCCGTCGAACGATAACTTTAGGGGCTCGTGAATCTAAGAGTGATAGCTAAACATCCCCTACTAAGATTAATTTGAGTTTTTCGAAGTAGATTTATGGGGAGGGTTGGATCGCAGCACAGGCGCTTGCGACGACTGTACTATTCGTCCGATCATTTGTCAGTGTCTCGGTTTATCTGATCCGTAAACTGAATGAATTTTGGCAAACGCTTTCAGAATGCGTTGATTGGATCAAAGCGGCCGGATGTATACGGTCTTCGAGGTTTTGTTAGTAAAGTCATTCCGATCGCTAATTACAGTCTTGTTTTTGTTTTTCAAATTACAGTAACTAATTAACTATAGGTATTTTATTATACTTAATGAGACAAAATGCTTTAAAAACACATTACGCTTGTAATCTAAACTTTTAACTTTTGGTAAGTCATCAAAATCACATCTTGTTTACCTACTACAGACAAATTGTAAGTACTTACCTACTCTAAAGCATAGCCTTATTTCGACTCAAAGATAAACATTTAACCAATTTATAAAATCGTTAGTTAAAGTTAGTGTTAAGGTAGATAAGAAGAAACTCTTAGAACAATTGGAAAGATTAAGACATGGGAGACAAACGTCCCGGAAATACCCTTCTCAACCCTTCATGTGTCAAGCTTCCGTATTATCTGATTTTTATCACAATTAATTTAGCTTTAGAGATCAACTGTCCTTTCCACAGTATATGTTAGAGATTTTATGTGTGAATTGCGATAAAATTTATTTTATTGTGTTGGAATTAAGGTTGAATAAATTAAAAGCTATAATTTACGACTTTATTTGCATGGCTTTAGGGTTGTAAATGTATTTATATAATCCTTGCCTTTTGTATTTTTCTTCCCTTTATTGAATGGATTACGATAATAATAAATAAATATAATAAAAATAATTTAAATGCACTAATGAGATATACATACATAATATAATCTAAGCAAGGAAGGATTTTCTTGCGAAAAAAACTTGTTCTTTTATCCTTACCTTTTTTTTACGATCTTTAAGTTACTAAGTAGTGGTTTTAGATTATTTAAATTTGCTTTCAAGTTTTACAAATGTTATTTGATTATTTAATTTTAATGTATGTAATATTTTATGTTATATATGTAAATTGCGCTCTGGTTTATAGAATTATCTAATAAAAACTTCTATGTATTAGTTTACAGACTCTCAATCAACAAAATTAAGCACATATATATATTATGTATCGTATGTTATTTTATAAATTAACAAAGTTAGATAAACACTAAGTGTAACAAAATAGATGTGGATAACATTGTTATTTACTTTTGCAAAATATAACAGACATTCATAATATAATGTTTAGTATAATAAATTACAGTTTCATAGAAATTGTTTTGGTAGTGATGTGAAATTCATACGCGATCCCATCTATGAAAATATAAGGCCCGGACACCTCATCTAAACCGTTCTTCTATTTTATGTTTATTGTTTGATCTTGCTCCATAAACGTGGTTTATGTAGAATTTATTTATCTGTAATACCTTCTCGGGGTAAGGTTATAAATAAAAATGGTAATCTCTAGTCGTTAAACCTCAGACGGAATCTTAAAAGTTTTATGTTGAAAAATATTTCGATTCGATCATTTGCGAAGTTCGTTTATGTAAAGTTATTAAGTTAGTAGATAAAAGTCTCGTTACGGAGTGGAAAAATGTTTATGGTCACAATAAAATTGGACAGGTGAAAAATTGTAGTTCCAGGACGCACTTAATTGGCTGTTAGTCACACGACGACTTTGTGCCATGATTTTTTTTCGTCACTGTCATAACGTGTAACAGACTGTGACAGTGTTTTCTACCTATACATTGCTTCTTTGCCCTCTGTAAGTAGGTACCTAGAGCGAATCTATTTGGGTTTATTTTTATACAACATAACTTTAGCCAACAATTTGTGGAAAGACGCTCTTAGAAAAATTCAGTTATAGCTCGGGCAAGCTACTCATAACTTTTATCACTTTAGCGCTAAAGTTGTAAACTAACATTAGATAAGGCTGTAACGTAAAAGACGATGGAATAGACTGCGACACATTCTCGACCAAGAAATAAATAAAACGAGCAGGCCGTAATAAACGTGGGATACTATTAGGTGATCTGTGGGGACACTTGGATACTAAAGCAGACGCTGAGTGTTAGGTTTATAGGGCCATAGTGTTAACCGGGTTTAGGAGTTAGTATTCTAAGAAAAATGGGTCGTCATTTCTAATGTTACGAAGCCCTACTTTTGTAGCTGCATTGGCATCTAAACTGCCAGATATGTATATACCTATATATTTTACCATCATAGGCGGTATACCGTCTATTTTCTGAATCAAAGAACAATGAGGCCAAGTGGGTACTGGTAACCAAAAATATGCGAATCAGCGTTTATTCCAATCTGAAACGCTTCTAGCAGGCAAGCTGCCAAGTGCACTGTTTGAACTGAACGGGACAATTGCAGCCACGGCATTTCATACCACGACCTTATAAATCTGCCGCTATAAGTCATTTTCACAACTTTTTACGTCGAAATGTCAGGAGGCAATTTGTAGGACTTGTTTTGTGTGCGTCGTGATGCTCGCAATGGGATTTATGAAACTGCACGTTAAAAACTACCGGCTTTCACTTGCATATTTCACGTTCCTTATTTTGATGTTGTTAGAGTTTACTTTCCATTGTTTTGATACTAGTTTTATTCCGCAGGCAATATACCGGCGAGCTGAATAACGGTCGGGTTGTCTGCGATTTATGCTTCGCGAAATCTGTTATTGGGATAGGGCATAATAGACACTATTTATTACTTTAAGTAGGTGTTTAAGTCAATTGATGTTTGTTTATGGTAATACATTGCAGAAAGTACGTAATTTTTTTTTATAAAATCGTTCGTGATCTGGTTACGTAGGTACATTATATTTGGTTGGTTATTTTGTATAAATTCAACCCGTTACTGTCCCACTGCTGGGCAAGGGTCTCTTCTCAGAATGAGAAGGGTTAGGCCTTAGTCTACCATGCTGGCCCGGTGCGGGTTGGCGGACTACACACACCGTTAAGATCTTTATGGAGCCCTCTCAGGTGTGCAGGTTTCCTCACAATGTTTTCCTTCACCATAAACACAAGAGATAATCAAATTCTCATCCGCACATGATTCCGAAAAGTCAGAGGTGCCGGGTTTGAACTCAAACCCTCCCGCATGGAAGGCAAGCGTTCAACCGCTAGGCTATCACTGGTTATTTTGTATAGCTTTAAGTATTACCAGAAAGAGTAAATTTTTTTTTTTATTTAACTATATAATAGTTTGTCAAATATTGGTCTATTGGTCACCGCTGAGCGTAAGGTCCTCAGGTCAATCCACGGGTCGAGGAAAGTGTTATGAGTTTTCTGTTAGAAAATTCTCAATTGCAGGTCTGAGTCTAGGATTGTGCCGAGTTTGTGCTTGATCCCTACAGTAATGTGGGTAGGTTTACCTCTGCGGCAATCGGCAATAGGGGTATGACGTTATGTTTTATTCAGATGTAGATAATATTTAATCGAATAACAAAAAATAAAAACCGCCTTCAAAAAACTCAAAAACAAAACTAACCTAAAATCAAAAAATAAATCTTTTATTATACAATATAGTAGTTGAAGAATATTGAAGTCTCTTCTCTTTTTTTTGAAATCGGTTAAAAAATAAAATATATCATACCTTTTCAGCTTAGCACAATTTCTGATACACATCTTAGGACTTCTTTCAAAGTTCAAAGTTTTATGTAAATCTTCAACATCAAAGGTAGTCGCTGCATTTTCCACACAATAATATAACATTTCGCAGAATTTTTATCTAGATACATGTATAAATAAAATGATAGAACGCAAAAAGAATAATAAATTAAGGTAGAAAGTCGAGGCGTAGTTAATGTGCCGTTACTGAAACATTTCAGTTGCATTCAGACTGAGGCAGTGAGGGGGACGTTTTTAAGAAATGTTCAAATCTATTTGTAGTACTTTCTATTTAAGGGCTCATAGCTATATACCTACCGCGCAGATCGGTCGATCTGCAAGTTTAACCAGCGTTTGAGGCGGCCATTGATGGATGGGTGGCCTGGTTTGCCTTGGATGGGTAACCATTTTTCACACATCAAGACCCTCCGTGCCTCGGAAAGCACGTTAAGCAGTTGATCCCAGGTGACATACAAAGACCTATGTATGATAGTGGTTACGGGTGTCAGCAGCTCTAAAAGTCTAAACCAGTCTAACCGTAGAATATCAGTATTTCCCAGTAATTGGGTGGTGGAGGTCAGATGGCAGCCGCTCTGCGTGAAATACTGATACACAGCCGCAACCGGTTAGATTGGAAGTCGACACCAATGTAGTTGGGAAAAGGCTAGGCAGAGGATGTAGTACCTACTTTATAATTGTGGGTATACCTATATACCGGTGTAGTTGCAAGATGAAGATGTAGAAAATTAAAACTAAATAGAGTCATTCGCGGTAACTGAGCGCAGTGGGTGAGTGAGCGAAGTTTGAATAAAACAGAGTCACTTGAGTGGTCAACTAGTCTCGATTTGTCCCAGTAGCGTGTAAAAACTGTATTTACCTAGTGCGGTACTTTTTTGAATAAGTATATGTTACATTTATAGAAAATTGTTGAGTTTATATTTGCTTTCAATTATTTTATGCGCACTCATTTAACAATTTAGTGTTTGGGGGAAAGTGTGCGCGGGTAAGTGTGCGCTTGCATACACTAAGAAAAGAAAGTCAGAGAATACAAAACGTAATAAAAATTAATCATCAATGTTGGCACAGGATAGCTTCAAGCTTTATAGAAAAGTCACCTGTACCAAAAAAAGAGCGACAAAACATCTTTTTGTTGAGGAAGACCAAAGCCTTTATTTAGCAAAGTGCGCACAGTTGACCCGAATAATAGCCGAAGCTTAGCAATATTCTTTGGTTCCATCCTGTGGTCCACCGATCGACAGCAGGTAAACGTGGTGGACTAAGGTAGACCTAGCAGTAATAATTGGCTGAAATATTTTATTGCTTTCCAAAAAGATACCAAAAACACCAGAGGTTTTGATCATGAGGTATTTTGGTATCACACTGTTGGATTTAGTTCGTTCGTATGTTAAGTCCAGATAGTGCCATCCACGAAGACGCGCCCCACTCTTCTTCCTAATTGCTTACAGTACAAGTGTGCAACCTAGCTAGTGTTTTAGTTCTGTCGATATACACTATTTACCTATGAGTATAACCTTGTCATAGTAGGCATTCACAACAGAGCTTCAATCCGAACTGGCAAGCTTTCGTGTTTGCTGTTCGGTTTAGGTGAGTTTAGATACCCGTTGCCCTCGTAAATCCCGGAAAAGAATAGGCCAATATGTTGGGCGATTTATTGATTGATATAGGTACAATTAAACTAAATAAGAAATCTAGGCAACTATAAAGCCTTCTTTTTTAATTATACTGTTCGGCTTTTGTCGGTGGAGCAATCGCTACTCTGGTTTCGATTTGGCTTCTTGATACGACTCGATCCCTGATTTCTCCTACAATTGTGGACTAAAGTCTATAATATTGTGTTGAAATTGTAGGTAGGTTTATCATAGGGTGTATGTAAGTTACTGTGGTGTTCAAACTTCAATTTAACCCTTAAGAATGTGAAATCGGGGTTCAAAAGTACCTTAGTAAATTCTTTAGACGCAGATAGATTCGCGTGCAGTTAGCTTCTTAAAGTTTGTGAAAAGATGTTGACAACCCATTCCTCGAAAAACATCAAAAAGATTTGAATAAAATGATAAGTATATGTGGAATATTGATAATTGAGAAACATGATATATTTAACAGCATAACTAAACTTCATAAAAACCGACTCCAAAAAACTCAAAAACAAAACTAATAACTAAAAAGCAAAAAATGAATCTTTTATTATACAATATAGTAGTTGAAGAATATTGAAATCGGTGCCAAGTAAAACATGTAATGATAAACCGACACGATTATAAAACCTATTAAAATGCTTCATGCGTGGTCCTGCACGCATTAGCTCTAGGTTATCAAAATGACAGTTATTAACGAGTTGCTGCGGAACACAGGCTTCTCTCATAAACCTGTACAATGAACGATCGGGATGCTGCCAATGACAAGAGTTATCACGACTGGCTGGCAGTTGTTAAACACGACTTCTGCTTTATCGGTAAACAAGTGAATACTGTCTATTTCCTATTATTTTCCAGAACCTACAATCCAACAAAAGACTCGACTACCCCAAAATTAGTCATGCGTTTAAATAGCAGTCAAGCGTTCAATATGTCGCACGTTACTGTATATTAAATTCGCAGTAGTTAATCGTGGACTGTTCATAATTGTACATTGCTCACTGCTCAGTGAATTTAAGTGGCTATTAAGTTGAACGGACGCACCCGGCGATGCACTGTGTACATTATCACTGGAATGGGGAATAACTAAAATGGGTTCGTTATTACCACTGCGGACAGATTAAGTTGGTGATTCTTTACAACATATTACATACCTGTATTGAATCATTTTATCCCGCTAAAGCGACAACAGTTTAAAAATATATATCCGGATGTAAAACCCGAATATAAATTAAAGTAAACAAAAATCAACGTGACAAGCAGTATTTTAGTTTAAATTAAATTAAATTATGTATTATTTAATATTTATAGGTACAGTGAAAGGCATAGGTGTAGGTAATATTAAACTCACATATTTTGTCGATGTTGTTATTGAATCCCATCCACCGACCGATTCTCTGAGTGAGGAGGCTAAGTTCGTAACACTGGATTGGAGCTAGAAGAAAGAAAACGCACACAATTCAAGATAAAAAAAATCTCGTTGCCCCGACAATTGGACTAGTTTCTCTCATGGCGCCTCGTCGAAATTGCATCGTGCCCGGAATTAATTCGAGGAAGCATAGCGGAATACCTAACGAGCTTATTAAGTATTTTATTGCACTCCTTTTTTTATTATTGACTAAAAATATATTTATTATATATTATATATAAAGTGTTACCTGTTTACATACTTTTATTATATAGTTAAATAAATAGTATTCAATGGAACGAAAATACGTTTTGGTTTAGTTTTATCCGACTGGATATTGACTGACCCTAATAAAATTTCACGATTTCATAATGGTACGAATTAATTTTAACTAAATTGAAGCTCAAGGCTAGCTTATTGTGAAACGTGTACCTAATTTCATGATTATGCTCTAGGCTAAATATTATTTAATCGAATGCATCGTTTTAGCTAACAGATACGAGAACAGTCGCGCATAATAAAAGCCAATTGCTCGCAAATTACAGAAGTAACACGAAACTAATAACAGTTCCGTTTATACAGAAAGTTGAAGGCTCGATATTGTTACTGCTTTTATCGTACTGTTATCTGCAAAATGTTTCGTCTGTGTGTTTGGCAAAAGTTGCTATCGGGCGCTCGCCCGACACTTATTGCAGCCTACTCACCGAACACACACTCATAATGTCCCATGTTTACATCAAATTCCATATTCTTATCGGAGTAAAAGTTGTCCAAACCTACTTGAAGCATCTTATAAAAGTTAGAGGTGCTTTGCATCGCCCGGAATGTTCTTGCGAATAAATTTGATTTAGTTATCAGACCCTAACCTGCTTCACAAAAGATGTGACCTGCATACATTTAAAAGAGATTCAAGCGGAAACGCTTTCCGAGTTCCGTATAAATATAGAAATGAGCCTTCAGATTGTGACTGGATTTCCTATTTGACACGTAGATAAAAACGTACACTTTTAAATAAATGGAATTGCAAATATAAAAGTTAAGTGTTGGGGGTTCCAATCAAAATATTACTTATCATATTTTTGCGGGTCCCTGTCGAATAAGTCAGATTTCCACTTGACTTGGTAATTTTTCCAGCATGTGTGGATGGAAGACAATCTTCGCAATCTCTGTACAAATCTAGTGACAGATTTATTCGTTCGAATCTGCTGGGACTGACTTCGGAATCTATGTTCGCATTGTTCATGGAACATCGGCTGAACAACGCTGACATGTGGATTATATATTGAGTGCTGACTTAGTAAAATAAAGGGATTATGACGCACCGCACCATAAGAATATTATACAAAAACTAGTTAAATGATGTTAGAGAAACTAAAATGTATGTTTCAGGGTGGCCTTTTGGTCTCCAGCATACCAGTAAGAACATTTCGCGATTAATTGGAAAGTCGATCCAAAGATAAAGTTATACGGCCTTTTCATTATGCTAAAGAACATTCAAAATGTATTAAAGTTGAAAGAAGTGATAGCCTAGCGATTGATCTCCATGCAGGTGGTTGGATCTGAGATCAAACCCAACCCGCATAATGTCTAAAAATCTGACTTATTGGACTGAATGTATAAAAATATGTGCTGGGCATTCATCAAAATCAATTCCAATGTTCAAACTTTAGGGAGGATATTTGTTACGAAGCTAACTACAGTAGGTACATAAAAATTATGCGTAAAAGTGGCAAAATGTTAGTTATTCTTTAATTAACAACTAAATCTTAGACATTACGATCCTTTATTCGTCCCTTAACCGTCTCACTATTTATGAAACGGCGACACGTTTCAAATTTGTATTCGTCCCAAAGCGAACATTACTTGTGTTAGGTGCTGGACTTAATTACGGGCGGGCTTAATAGTCTCGTTCATAAATTACAAGCCACTTTGACGGACAAGATCAGAATTCCGTTGTCTAGGGCCTGTCTCAAAGGGACAATAGGTTTACGAAGTCACACTCAGAGATTATCTGTTGTGCTTGCCGCTTATTTAGGTTAAATTAAGTTTAAACATTGCGAAGCGACACAAAATCGGCTATCTAGCGTGAATATAAATATTCTTGCTAGATAACTAATTTGGCCAACGGCTTAAAGGCTATTAAGTGAAGAAGATGATGTATCCTAGTATATTTTATAAACATTATGTAAACAAATAAATACGATACAATTAAAATATAAAATAGCCTATATTTTCACTGTTTTATTTTTGAAATATTTAGATATACTTAAGGATTTCTTAATGTTGTTATGTAGATTCTCATATCACATTATTATGTATTAAGTCATTCGACACTATTTTTTTTGTTTCCTTTTCACTCTTTAACAAATAAGACTTCTCTATAATACCGAGCGTTCAAAGAAAGATTAATTTCGTCCGTGTTTCCCACTGTAAATTATCCGAGTACGAAATAGCCCGGAAATCGACACTGAACGTGAAAAATGTGGCGGACCGCAGCCATACTTGCGCTTCCTGTTGTTTTTAGAAACTAAACCCTGAAGCTCGTAGTGTGTGTTATATTTTATATCGTTACTCTGAACAGGATTCAAACGATGCTGTTTTGTTTTGATGGTATAATAATGATGATTGTTGATAACAGTCAGTAATACTAGAATAAATTATAATTAACATACAGAACGTAATTGACGCCGATTATAATCAGCGGAGTATAGAAAATATGGTAGAATATTTTCGTGAAACAAAAATGGGAGAAAGGAGAATGTTTAAAAATTCACACTAATTAAAAATTTACATATAAAGCGGGTCTTTAGCAAGAACTACCACAACGTGATTAAGGAGTAGGTGCCTATGTAGGATATAAAATGCTCCGAGAAATTATGTATGCAGCTTTCAAAGTATATGGGGGCTTTGAGTTAGAGCTTAGTAACTGTAGAATTTGCTTATACGGTTAGGAGTCATTAGCGTGTTTTTTTTAGTTTAGTAGAATAAAAGATCAACGGCTCAAATATCAGCTTTGACGTTACTGAGACTCGTTTGTGTGTTTGTGATTATTAGTTTAGCCTCTTCATTATTATATTGAGGTAGGCCCTTGAATTATGTTTGTAGACGGATAAAGAAAGTGCGTCACCGAGTGTCATCTCGTAGAGACCCTTAGGGTTACCCCTACATATACTCGTACCCCGACATAGCGCGGGCGTATCTTATAATATATCTTTGGTGCAGCCTGGGCAGTCAGTTCTATTTTAAGCCGGCCAAACTGGCTATTAATTTCACTACGGTATAAGCAATTTATGTTTAGTTAGTAAAAATACTTTAAATTATAACATATTTAGAGATGAGAATTATAGAACATTCCTTGCATGACCTGTATTTCTTCCATCTCCATCCTACAACGACCCAATTTAATGCTGCGCTCAAGCTGACGCAATTTCGCCCGCTTGCCGCCCGCGCTTCGTTTTATGACGATTGCGAAAACCTAGATACGAATACGAAGTGTGGGCCGGCTACGCGCCAATTTGAGCGCAGCTTAAAGAATATAATTGAAGTGTCAATTTAAATTAAGTCGCTACAGAAGTAAAAACAACATCGTTAACATTTTAAAATGTGCCACAAGGACGCGTCTGGCTTTCACCGTGTATTAAGTAAATTGAAGCCTGGTCTGTCTGCGATTATTATCTTAATTTGTTAATGCAAATGTTTTAGTGTTATTCTAAGCCGGATGGCTATTGTTATGTTGGGTATTTTGACTTGTTAGTCCCTTTGTTGCCCCAATTGAGGACTATTTGGGCTTATCTTTGCACTGCGTACATGTTATTTTGTTCAAACAAACCGATGATAAGATATTGGGTGGAATCTTCTATAAAATTTCTGCATTAGATAAGGTACCTACAGTCAAACACAGAAATACGATGTACCTATACAGGGTGTTTTGTTCATAGGTTCTTATTATTATATTAAGGTTAGATATGTCCAAATAATTACTCGAATACGTCAATAATTTCCTGAGAAAACTTCTTATATAACATTTTTACAAACATACAGGGTTTGACTGTCCTTAGGTATTTATGACACTTTCAGCAGAAGTTTTGAATTACTCGGTCCTATTCTTGTTTTTTAAACTCGTGTGACAAAAATTTCTTTACAATAACAAAAAAAAAAACCGACTCCAAAAAACTCAAAAACGAAACTAATAACTAAAAAGCAAAAAATAAATCTTTTATTATACAATATAGTAGTTGAAGAATATTGAAATCGGTGCCAAGTAAAACATAAAAGTAATATACATTGCTGCTATAATAGCGACATTGAAACAACGAGTTCACGTAGAAATTGTCGAGTGCGGAGCGGATTATGCGTCGGACACGACAAATGCACTTCGCCAATCGTGTCGGTTTATCATTGCATGTTTTACTTGGCACCGACTTCAATATTCTTCAACTACTATATTGTATAATAAAAGATTTATTTTTTGCTTTTTAGTTATTAGTTTCGTTTTTGAGTTTTTTGGAGTCGGTTTTTTTTTTTGTTAAAAAATTTAATTATTTTACAATTTTGAGTGATGGGTAGACCTAGTAAAGACGATTCTCTTGAAAAACTTTACAAAGGTCAAATGTATGTTGCCCCAAGTCGAGTGAAAACCTTAGACGGTATTGCACTATGTGATTTTAAAATCAAATAAATTACTTAGCCGACCACATGATGAAAACGCATTACGAGAAATGAAAAGATTAAGACGACTATTGTAACTAATACTGTGATAGTTTTGACTTTTAGAGGTTTAAAATGAGCCCAAACTCGAGGGGTTTACAAGTAGCTACTGAAGAGTTCCACCATCTATCTCCTGGCTCCATCATCAGACCCTCTATACCAAATGTTTTATACGGGACTCATCAAAATATATCGAGTGATCCCAAACTCGGAAGTTTTATTCCCTAACTCTTTACCGTTGAGGAGTACTATGACATCCATCATCAGCTCAGCATCATTAAATGATGATTTTCAGACGCCAATACCTAACTTATTAAGAAAAAAAGCTCAAACGTGCTATTTGTCTTACAATATTTGAGGGTATCCCTCGATTTCCCTAGGATTCCATCATCAGATCCTGACTTGGTGATAATGGGACCAAATGGGAAGCATACTCTTTCAAACAAAACAAGAATTTTTAAAATCGGTCCGTAATTGACGGAATAATCGCCCAAACACTATGTAGCTGCTATCAACCATTAAGGAGTTTCCTAAACAGTACTGCACCTGCATCACGGACCTTGCAGTGGCAGTCATTACCCATCTCGGTGTAAAGATCTTGTCAACACGAATAAAATAAGCCCAAACACGAGGTAGTTAAGATGTACCGTTGAGGAGTTCCCTCGATCCTCTGTCGTCTCCATCATCAGATCTGCCCTAAACCTCCATAGTATTGTAGTCTCATCAGATATACACATAAATATCAAGTTTTTACCCCATGCTCGCCTACAATTTTCAAGAGATGCCCTCGATTTCTCAGGGTTTCCACCATCAGGTCCTGACCTGATGACAATGGGACCAAATGACAAGCATACCCTTTCAAATAAAAAAAGAATTTTTGAAATCGGTCCAGGCGTCTTCGAGAAATCGAGTAACAAACATAAAAAAAAAAAAAAAAAAAAAAAAAAAATACAACCGAATTGAGAACCTCCTCCTTTTTTTTGAAGTCGGTTGAAAATAACCTTTTGGCACAAAGGTTTCAAAGAGCGAGCGTTAGCATTAACCAGCGTTTTACTGTGGGAAAACATTGTATTATTGTGAGTATTATAAATGCTTGGGCGTCTACTAAATTTTAAGAATTCTGGTCGACAAAACAAAAACAAACACTCATCGAAAATCAAGTTAATATCGTTACCGTGGCAATATATATTTACACTCGAAAACACACGGCATCGAGCCATTTCATTAGCCGTTTCCGGGTCCCCGACAGATTACACAAAGAGAGAGGAATAAAAAACATATTTTTCACCTTCGCCACTTATCTTTGTAAGCCGTAACGTATTGTTACGAATTATGTGGTTACACGAATGGTGTAGAACGAAATAATAATAATATTTATTATCAGAAATGAATTTCTGTAACGTGTTTTTGTCGGTTTCGGTTTTAAATTAACTTTGCTCTTCGAGTGGGCATCCAAAATCCTACTTTAAATATTATAAATGCGAAAGTTTGTGAGGATGGATGGATGGATGTATCTTTGTAACTCATTCATGCCAGAACGGCTGCACGGATCTGGATGAAATTTGGCATAGAGATAGATTATAGTCTGGAATAGCACATAGGCTAAACTAGGCGTAAATCTCGCGGGCGAAGCCGCGGACAGAAGCTAGTATTTAAATTAGTGTATGTGATGGGTAGGTACTGGATAGGACTGGACTGCAGTATTCTAGTGATGGCACTTATTGCACATTTTGTAAGAAGATAATGCTACAAATCCTGCGAAATTAGTAAGTTAACCATTTTATATAAACTGCTTCTTTTAAAAGTATGTCATTTTTGTGAAATAAAGTCTAGTACATTGCCGGCTAATTTATTCAATTAAAGAATCAAACTGAGATTTTCAAGTAATATTCAGACTTTGTCTATTCGTCAATGCTTCTTTATTCCATCCTTTAGTCATCCCTTTTGATGACACTTTTGAATATACTATTGAGTAGGTATTGTTATTGTGAAAAGCCTAATATTATTATGTAATCAAGTAAAGAACAAAATTTTCTTTTCTACTATTAATGAAGGAAAATAACCATATTTTTAAATTTATAACGTTTGCTCCTGCGCAAAGAGAAAAGCCATGTTTTGCCTAAATAATTTATGTTTGATAAATTGACACCCAGCGTAGATACGTAGCAATCCTGCGCACATAACTAGATACAAATCTTAAATTGGATGAAGTAACCGTGCGCTCATCAACAAATATACGAGCATCCCTTTAAATAATAGAATTTGCCCAATAGTTTTGTCCCTTTTCCTGTAATTAGTTACGGAACTTATAGCCGAAGTAGCTACGTTGTGCACTGTCTTAATTTACAAAGATACGAGTCACGTAACATAGTTTGAAGCGGCGGTAACTAACTTCCAACTAGTCCAATCAATAATGCAGTCACTACTGACTCATTTCGGCCAGATGTCTCTTCTGTCGTTGAATACGTGATAGGGCGACGGATATCGGAAGTCAAGAAGTCAAGTTGTCGAAATTACAGGCTAACTCTGGTCTGGTAGAGGCGTGTTATATTTTACTTCCTCATTTTATAGCCTATCGTTGTCTACGAGGTACAATTCCCGGACATTCAAGGGCTGTTACTCAGAATTTGAGAAATTTTCAATAATATTTTGCTTGACGTGACTTGACAATTAAGCATTTTCTTAAGTTATTAATCCATAGTAAGCAAGAGGTAAAATTTGTTTGTAAGTTTGTATGTAGGGGGTAATCTAAAATTCTTTCACTGGTAAAAAGCTACATTATTTCTGTGCGCCATAGGCTATAAATTATATATGTATTTCAAGTAGGTTACGTGGACGAAGTCGCGGGCAAAAGCTATTCATATAAAGTTATTAATATTTACTGAAAATATTTTTCATCATAGCCGGGAACACTGACTGTTGAACATGCAATATGACATTTATAACAGACAGTAAGGATATTGTCATATTGAATAGGGATGATCTGACCAGGCTGGGTTGTATGCTTGAGGGGCTGATGACAGACGTTCATATCTATATTCCAATCGTTGCAAACACTCATAGCGCCATTGAGGATTTATGTTTTCGCTTTACTCCGATAGGTGGCTCTGTGCTTTTTGCCACTAGTAGCTGTTGTACCATTATCACCCTTGACACATGGATTTTTTATCGCTTGATGTTGTTATTAGCACATAATAAAGTTGCTGTTACTCATCCCTATGGACATGACTCCATAATTGCTTCTACTATACATCCATCTATATAAATGTGTTCAGTGTGATAATTACGATGAAAGCGCATACCGTTATTTTTAGGGAAAAGGCCTGATTATACCGTCCAGATTACACGGCACGGTTGGTGCAGTGGCTAAGCGTTTGAGATTTATATCTGTAAAATATGCCCATCATATAGGAGAAATTCTAAAGAGGGGCAAGGTCTTAAAACATTTTTGGTCCATATTTTTTTGCTCACGTGCATGTTTCGGGAGTTTGGGTATTTCCGAAAAAATTCAAGTCAACCGCAGCCCAAAATTAACAAGTGGCCGTGGACCGGACTATATAATAATAATTTTGGAGCAAGTAAAGCTTTAGTTCGCGATCTAAGCTTATTTTTAACTCATGTTTATGGACTCCGATTGAGACTGAATCTAGTCAAGCATATCCTAAACATACACGTGATTAAAGTGGTATATACTTATACTATGAATCGGCAAGGTTTATTCTAGTAAAGTACTTCAGTATCCAATTTCCTAGACAAATAGCCTTTCCTACATTGGTACGTACTAATGCCATATCACGGGCTATTTATTTTTATTTCCAGCGTTTTAGTGATAGCACTGTGATTTTCAACACAAAAGTTCAACTGGATTCTCTGGCAATAACATGGAAGTCGAGAAAGTCTTATAAATTTTATTGTTCTGCAGATCGGGACCAAGTCGACGGATAAAATTTTACAGCAGACTAATGCAGACTTTAATATATTTTTTTATTTCTGACAATTTTATGATTGTACAGATGATAGAATTTTTTAATCAAAATATTTGGAATTTGATTGTCTTTGTTTGTAGGTATATTGTACGTGTTTGGTATACCTACACAGATAAAAATAACAATTTAATCCGTGAACCAAAAATAAGGAAGCAATAAAACGGAGGTCGATTTTAAGGAGCTGATTTAAGGATCGTTTTAAACGTACGTTAAGGGTACGTTTTAATTTATTTAATCGCATTAAGGTTCTGGGGTTACTAAGGGATACTGCCCACTACGACAGTAGAAGAAAATTAAGTTTAAAAAGAAATGAGAAATGGGAAAAGAAATTAAGGAGCATCTAACTAGCGCCATCTAGTACATGAAACATGGGTTGCGTAATTGAAATTATTAGATGTACACTAACGTACAGTTCTTATGAAAGTAAATGGATGTACGAAACCGTCGTCGTATGTTTGAAACAACTCCATTTACAAAAAGAGAAATACAAAATTGACACGCGATGATAAAATTCTAGAAATATTTTTATTTGTGTAGGTTGAGTATAATCTGATAGCGAAAGATAATTAGATTTCTCAATTCTATCGTTTTTATTCTGAATAAGTGGTTGAGTTTTATTGAGATTTATGGGGCAAAAACGCAGTGCCGTATGATGCTAGAATCACCTATTTTTAGCGGCAATTTCTCCAGCTCACATTCAACTAGCCTACTACTTACGCCAAAATTAGGAATCTACAGATCACCAGTTTGTCATACCTATTCATATTTCAACCAAAATCTCGAACAAAACTAGGATTATTGAAGATCACAAGTGGTAGGCCTCTAGGGGTGACTAACGATAAATGTCACAACGCAACCCTTGCAGCTTGTTGAAACGTTTTATGGACTATAAATCGGAACGGAGCACCCCTGTTAAGTCCTCAGCTTGGTCAGATGTTGAAATGTTTTATTCTCGACATTAAAAGGGTGAAAACCTTTGGAGTAACAAATTATACGTTTTATTGAATCTTAAATTCACGTACTTAGCTAATATAGAGACGGGTTTTATGTTTCAAAATGGCTCAGTCTGTCTTGAAATGAAATGAAATGAAATGAAATTGAAATGAAATGAAATGAAATGAAATTATTTATTTTGCAATTAGGATTTTTCAATCACTTTTACACGTCTTTTTTAAACTAGATGGCGTCGGCATTTCCTATGACTATCCCTGAGAAGAAACGCCGAAACAAACTCAGGGGTCAAAGTCTATTTTAAAGTCCAGACAGATTGTATTGATGTAAAGGTTTATGTGAGACAAATATAGGGTGGAATAGCCTTTTGAAGAAAGTGTCATAACTATTTGAGCTAACCTGTCGCAACAGAGTGCAAGCATGCATCAGTTATCGTGAGAATTAATGAAATGAAGAGCGCTCAGCCTAGATCTCACTCACATTTACAATGTATAGCGGTTATATATAAGAAATAATTTCAATTTAAACGACATTACAATAACAAAATAATGAAGTAAATAATATAATATAATATCTTCATGATACGATTTAGTTTTATCCGGGCTATTTTAATTTGCCATTACTTTATGTGTACTTAGTGTTTTACTCGCTTTATTGCCCTTGTTTTCATAACGTATTATCTATTTTTTTGAGGTCAACGCTAGGTCGTTTGAGGTATTTTATGTACATAGGGGATGACGTAGGTCACTTCGTGAAATTTTAGTGCCGCATGTGTTTTTTTTTATATAGCCTTCTGGGGTGCAGGGCAGAAGCCTGTCTTTCCATTTTTTTCTATCATTCATTTCAAGTCGGATTGATGTCCGCACAAGGTTGTAGCGACACCTACTCGCAACATTGCAAAAAGTAAAGCGCCATCTATCGGAGTGAAGATACAACAACAAACCCTGAATCGCACTATGAAAGTTTAAAAACGATTCTAACACATATACGAATATCCGACATCAACTGTCGGGCTTCGGCCCTTGCCTTGCCTGGTCGGAGGATTCTCCCTTTTCAATGGAGGAACATCGTACCTCGTTCCTCCATAAGGTTAAAAATAAAACTATTTAAAGTCTTTATCTTCGCATATATTATGCAAACTGAGCTTAGCGATTAATATTTAGGGTCGTGTTCACCAACAATATGACAGGTGAATAGAGAGATATACACATTGATTTGATACCAAGGCAAGCAGGCAGGGCAACTTGTATTTTTTTTTAATCAGTTGATCTTATAAGTCACTTGATGGTTTATCACTGCTGAGTAATATCAGAAGAGTCACTGACGCGTTGGCGACCATTTAGGGATCGTATCATGATACATAAGCCCCTTGTACTAAATTAGCAAAATAGGCTATGCCTACATTAAACAACATTATTTCAAATTAATTTAAATTTATAAGGGTATTGTCAACCTCAATAGTTGATTTATTTTTGTATTTGCTACATAAAGTAATATCTCCATTTTTATTTGTGTTAACAGTTATTATTAAGTACTTATTAAGTACTAATTAAGTAACTTATTAAGTATTAATGATTTATTTACATTCAGTTCATTAAGTACCTACATTCATTCAAGCAATTTAAAATACTCTTGAAATAAATTATGAATTTCAATCTGAATAAATCCAATGAAAACCAAAGTATTATGAAAATAACATATTATATACGTAATTACAATTTCACATTTATGACAAAAGAGATTTTGTTTATGTGTCAATATATGACATAGTACTGCCTGTGATAACATTAGGCCTAGCACGAATATTTTGACATATTATTAATAAAATAATTTCCGATGTAGCAACCAGTTTGCGACACACGCAGTTCGCGCGATATCTCCTGTTAAATGTCATTTTTGTGTCATATATACATATGTATATGGCCAAACAGTGAAGCTGCTGTCGCTATTTTTACGTAATTAGGCTGCGGATCCTTAATGTCAGTGAATTTTGGTTCGAAAAATTCAACCTATTAGATTTTGTGTTAATTTTATGTGTGATGCACAATTTGTATCACATATTTAGATTTGAGACCTGGGTACGTCTTAAAACTGCGGCCAGACACCGGAGGACAGGCAGCAGCGTCCTCTCACTACTCGATGAGCCACTACGATCCCCAAGCCGCCTGCCAAGCGTGGGGATTATGGCAAACCTTGGGGGAGGCCTTCGTTCAGCAGTGGACGTCTTCTGGCTGATGATGATGATGATGACTTAGATTTAAATAAAGCCTTTCATTAAAATTCACGCATCTTAACGATACGGTTGCAATACCAGACGTTAACATATTCATGCTAGGCCTAAAAGTAAATATTTAACTAAGGCTCGGCCTAAAGGTAATCTATATTTAACTAATCATCTACTTTAAGTTGCTCTTATGAAAAACTGTTTCACTTAGAGCGGAGTAGGATCAAATCTCAGATTAATCCTAGCTTATCCTGTTAGCTTGAGAGACTTCGGTTGGATAAATTCGTACTGAGAAGGATTAAATAGACAGTATGGATTCTATACAGTAATTAAATCTTATAATAGTCTCAATCACAGGAACTAGGAGCAAGAAGTACCTATAATGTAAGTTACATAATGTTGCAGAGAAATGAGCAGAACTACAAAAACCCAGGGATTTGGTGAACTGCCTAGGGATATTACGAAATCACGAAAGATATCGAATAACCAGATGTGTCATACAATTAACTTAAAGAAAAAATATCATATACAAAGTGGGAATGATAATATGACACTAAATGATACGACGTATTCAATTATGAGCTTTACGACTGTATTACTCATTATCAAAACATTTAAACATTTTGTGATTAATTTTATAATTAATCACAAAACCTTTTAACGTTTTGAACGTAGACAAGCGTAACTTTAATTACGCTAGTAGGAACCGTCAACATGATCGAATTCGATAAATTAGTCTTTTGTCACCGTATACATTTATAATTTACAACTTAAATATTTCACGTAACATTATAAGGTATAGGTAAAATACAAAGCTAAAAATAAACAAAAATCTATTTTTTATTCTACCATCAAATATCCAGGTACAATAGAACGGAATGGTCGGAATTTTTACGATGTTGCTCGAATCTGAATGTTAGAAAGGTCACGGTATTTAAATACCTCCTGGCTGTATTGATAACAGAAAGACCTTTGTCTAACAGACTAGCAATAATACGCAGTTTTAGTCTATACTTTCGTAAAGGGACGTATACGTAAAGGGACTGAAAGTTTCAAGGAATGTTTCTGAAAAGTTTACTTAATTTAAAGTATATAGGTAGAACTTAATATGTCTCAATTTATTGAAGCTATCGACTGAACTATGAGGCTGCTTTTACGAAAATCTAGAACCAAGATGGTACTAGGACTCGTCGCAAAATAATAGATAGATACTATTTACTCATGACTTTAATGCTGAATTTTATTATCATTTTTCTGAATCTGTTTCCGTGTAGATTATCCCCATAAGTACCAAATAAAAACGGTATATAATGTTATTTAAAGCTAATATGTTTTGAAAGCTGTTATTCAGGATAATACAGCATATCAGCCTAAAACGCTTATTAGTTTTAAAGTTGCTTATGCGAATATTCACAAAAAAAAACCCAGTAACGCCTGACCCGCAGCCTAATTACCGATGTAGCAATCAGTTTATGACAGGCGTAGATCGCGCGATAGTTATCTTCTGTCAAATGCCCTTTTTGTGTCTTATAATGAACTAGCACCCGCGCGCGGCTTGGCCCGCGTGGATTACGAACCCGTATATTTATCCGGGATAAAAAGTAGCTAAATTTCATCCAGATCCGTTCAGCCGTTCTGGCGTGAAAGAGTAACAAAGATCCATACATCCATCCATCCTCACAAACTTTCACATTTATAATATTAGTAGGATTGGCTGACAGTGAGATTGCTGTCGTTTGGCTGTCGCTTTTTTACGTAATGAGGCTGCCGCAGCCTAATTACTGATGTAGCAATCAGTTTGTCGCACGATAGCTACTGTCAAACGTTATTTTTGTGTCTCATATGTATTGGCAACAGTGAGGCTGCTGTCGTGTGGCTGTCGAGTTGCTGTCGCTATTTTACGTAATTAGGCTGCCAGGAATCGAGCTTTGGACGACACGTTTAGGAGTCGCACTTTCAACCACCAGACCAATGAGACTTCATATAAAAATAAAATCAAATAATATTATTTAAACCTCACTATCGGTTGTTTAAGGTCGGGGTTTAATGTATGTTCTGACTTTTTCATTACACAGCTCTACCAATCAATCTTTTTATTTAAGTAAGGCAAAGTTACTTAGTATTCCCAAATCGGAGACCAAGTCTAAATGGCCAGGTATCGTCAATTCGTCACTAGATACGGCCGTAACAAGGTTTCAGAATAATTGATAGGATTAAACTATGCACTTAGCCCGTAGGTAATGTTCTACTAGTTCAAAATTCTATCTAGTTAACAAAGAGTAATTATTGGCAGACTAATGGACCAAGTTCGAATCGTATAATGTAGTTGAAAATAAATTATAATTGTGTTTCAAAGAAAAACCAAAATAAGCGAAACTTATTCAGAAATCTAAGTTGAGTTGACTAGAGTCTCATTAGTGTAGTCGACACAAGCGTAACTGCTGAGTTTGAGGTTTAGTTTGATTCCCGGTTGATGGCATTAGTTGAATTGAAGCGGAGTGTAGCGGAGAGAGATAAAATAGCCAATGGAATACTAATATCATTAAGTCACTAAGATAACATAACACATATTAAAGCATCACGCCTGTATTCCCCGAAGGGTTAGGCAGAGGTATAATATTGTACACCCACAATTCGCCGATGCCGTTATTGAGTTCCATGTAATAAAGGGCGAGCCTATTTCCATCTACCGGGCACAATTCCAGATTCCGTTTTGCTACTGAGAATTTCCATACAGAAAAATCCGATAACACTTTGCTCGACCCGAGAATCGAACCCAGAATCTCACGCTTAATAGTCGCGCTTGCAACCACTAGACTAATGAGGCAGTCACTAAGATCAGCATAGAAAATGTATATGTACCTATCTATATAAAAGTGAAATACGGCTGACTGACTGATTGACTGACTGACTGACTAATCATGATATCTCAGGAACTATTAGGCCTACAAACTCGAAATTAGGCAGGTATATCCCTTGCAGAGTGTATGCCTACACTCTGCAAGGGATATACCTGCCTAATTTCCGATAGGAAAGGATCATCCAAAATTTAATCCCTACGGGGGTGAAATCGGGGATCAAATTTTGTATGAAAATCTTTCCACGCCGGCAGTCATGGAAACAGCTAGTCTTTATCTAAGAGAATTTTTATTGATCAACTCTCCGCTCCGCTCCACTCCGCTTCAGTAGACAAGTAGAGTTACGGCCCGTAATCCTTCTGCAGGTCGAGATGCGGACCATGAGACCTTGAGTCATGTGCTCAAGCATAAAATTCATTATTAATATTGATAATACTAAATACTCGTCTCAAGTCTTCGAATTGTTAGTGTAGCTTCCGATATTTTCCATCACCATTCGGGCAGTGGTGATGAATAAAACGCACAATTCATGCATCAATCTAGCCTTTAAGTACGCGCCCGCGTATTTGAACCTGCTACACGATTCGCAAGTTGGGCCCGCCACCGCTGAGATTGTATAACAATACGCGTTGATTTTACTGTGTGATGTTATCGTTATAATATATTACACTGTTAATGTGATCGGTTGCGATCTAATCTAGTCAGATTATTGAATGGATTACTGTCGCAGGAAGGTAATAAGCACGGTTAGTCAAATAAATTAATTCAATATTTTTGTTTGGAAACTACTGTTTACAGTTCTAGAAATATAAAAGTATTTGAAATATATTGAAAGTCCCAGAATATGAATGAAATTCAAGATTCCTTTAATTTTTCAGTGCATAGGGACTAAGTAGAATTTTGGCAAAAAACTGGCCACTTACAAAAATAATTTCGATCGATCGGTGTTATTGGATCAGACTGCAATTACACAAGCGATGTGCTTGCGAACTAAAAGAAATTAGACTTGAATTGAAGTTATTTTCAAGAGTAAGTAGATCTTCCCTAGGGTTGAGTAGAAAGTGGCGAATAAAGCGACGCGTAGCAGATTAGTTATTTGCTACGAAAGCGTAGCTGCCGTAGCCGTAGTGAAAAATATTGGATCGAGTTTTACTAACCATAAAATAAAATTTTTCATCACTCATGCTCTGAATGAAGATTTTTTTTGTGCATTTTTGTATAAAAAGTTTAGTTTTAAAATCGAACCAGATGATAGATGTTAGACGTAGTGGTTGAGCGATCGACTGCTGTGCTACGTGTTGCGGGTTCGATTCCCGCACGGAACAAATATATGATCTATAGACAGTAAGTTGTTCGATTCTCGGTGTATGTCGATGCGCATATTTGTGTTCCTAAATGCACTCACGTTAAAGGAATTATTCGTATGGAGGGACAAAGTTAACAAAAGTAGTAGAATCTGAAAAGACCTTTAGACAATCCGTGTAGCAGACAGAACAAAAGAAAAATAGCGGTATTAATGGGCTCACAGCGACGGTTACTGTGCAACCGGTAATGATGAAAACAATTTGAAATATTTTAATAAGAATGGAATGAAATGTACGGGTAAGGGTACGGTAAATATTTTTCCTTCACGATATTTTCTTTCACATTTTTTATTTACTTTATTGTTTTGAAATTTCCTAGTTGCAAGAAAACTGGTCGAAGACGAGACATTTTCTTAGCGTAATTATAGACTTCAAAGGGAAGGGTCTAAGGCAAAAGGTACTTAGTAGTTACGTATAAACGTTATATATTATATTTACTGAATAAATCTATAATAATTAAGATTTATGAGATGAAGTAAAAGGAAGGAGTCTCAACGAGTGCTGAAACTTCAAATCATATGGCGCATACGGGGATGTAAATTTAGCACACTTTGATGCTTCGTATGATAAGAACAATGTAATGAGCGGCTATTATATTCATTTAAACATACCGAAATCCTCCTCGACTGCTGATGCTATCTGTACTAACTTTGTGTGTACACGATCGGAGAGGATGACGTCACACCGTTGTACTTCTGTGTACTTTCATACAAACCTGACTTCGTATACCAGGGTCGTGTCACCCGGGCATAAGGCGTTGTGTACATTAAGTAAACGTTCCTTCCATGACATGAGCTTTTGTTTGGAATAAACTGGCTTCTCGGAACTCTTAATTAGCTTCGTAAGTAAGTTATATGTTTGGTACAGAAGTGTATACTCTTGAACGTCATGTGTTTTCTTTCTTATTGAAGAGTCGCTTTTAGTTAGTATTTTTGAGTCTTATTTATTAGTCTTTTTGGGCCTCATTGGTCTAGTGGTCGCAAGCGCGGCTGTTGAACGTGAGGCCCTGAGTTCGATTCCCGGGTCGGGCAAAGTGTTATTGGGTTTTACTGTATGGAAATTCTCAGTAGCAGCACGGAGTCTGGAGCTGTGCCCGGTAGATGGCAATAGGCTCGCCCCCTATTACATGGGACTAAATAACAGCATCGGTGAAATGTGGGTGTACAATAGTACACCTCTGCCTAACTCTTCGAGGAATATAGGCGTGATGCTATGTTATGTTATGTTTTGACTTACGTTATAACTGCCTCATAGATCTAGTGGCAAAAGCGACTACCGAGCGCGAGGTCCTGGGTTCGATGCCATCAGCGAAACGTGGGTGTAGAATAGTACACATCTACCTCTAGTACAGTCTTCTCCTTCGATTCTTATCGAGGTGTCAGTTCATAAACATAATAATATTCATCTTACAATCTCTCACATCCAGACATTTGCTATACGTACAAATGATTGTACCTCACGGAATCGAATCCATAACATGTAACGCAGACAGCCAAGCACTAAGCCATTGCACCAACTTAATATTAACATTTGACCCGGGTACGTCATAAAACTGCGGCCAGACACCGGAGGACGGGCAGCAGCGTCCTCTCACTAATCGGTGAGCCACTGCGATCCCCAAGCCGCCTGCCAAGCGTGGGGATTATGGCAAACCCCCCCTTGAGGGAGGCCTTCGTTCAGCAGTGGACGTCTTCTGGCTGATGATGATGATGATGATGAATATTAACAAAATGTTTTTTTTTTTATATACTTGATGGATAAGTTACGTTTTTTTTTAATACTTTACCCCACACTGGGATTTCTTCTGTGTCGTGGGTACTGTTTACAAACATACATGTCACATACACACACAACCAGACCCGAAACAACTATCTGTAGATCATACAAATATTTGTTCCGTGCGGGAATCGAACCTGTGACACCTAGCGCAGAAAGCTAATCACTTAGCCACTGCGCCAAACGTATCGTCTATATTCATGACACCATCGACAAAATAAAAAGAAATCGAACAAATCTTCTAGCGTCATTGAGGAGCTAAATCCAAGTTAGTCGGTAATATCAACTTTATTATATATAATTCAGTGACCATAGAAGTCCCAACTTTAAGCCATAAATACCAAGTCGCAAACCTACAAAATGTGAACAATTTAACTAATATCCCTTATTGGCTAAACTCTGATCAAAATGGACGGTATCATTGATTTCAGGCAGGCAATTAATAATGGCAATGGTTTGAATGCCGTACAAATTGGCGTAAATTACAACTATTCACTAATACTGGGACCTACACGTTTATTTTGGGTGTTAGCTACTAGTTTATGTGTTGTGGCTTTCAAATGGCAACGCTTTTTGGAATTGAATGCTAATTCAACCGTATTAGTGAGCCTTAAGGGATTATATAGAGGATTATTGTATATTATCACCGATACCGGTATCAAGGCCTTCATGACGGGTAGTTGAACATTATACGGTAGTCAATTGCCGGCGATTTCTTATCGGGAAAAGATTACAATTTATCTAGGATACCTAGTTATACTGCCCTATTGTTTTAGTGTCAGTTAGTGTTATTCAGTTTTTTATTAAGAAAAATCTCGATGTTTGGAATTGTGCGTGGTGTGCTAGATCAGTGTTCCGCAAATTTTTTGTGTTCAATACATCTAGGAAATCGGAAAATTTTTGAGGTACACCATAAATGAAAGATCGATTATGACATAACATTAATCAACATAATATATTATTAATCAGAAAAACAATATATATTAATAATCAACAAACCAATATTTAGACGACACGGTTGGCGTAGTGGCTAAGCGATTAGCTTTCTGCGCTACGTGTCGCGGGTTCGATCCCCGCACGGAACAAATATTTGTATGATCTACAGATAGTTGTTTCGGGTCTGGTTGTGTGTGCGTCACATGTATGTTTGTAAACTGTACCCACGATAAAGGAGAAATCCTAGTGTGGGATAAAGTTTAAAAAAAAAAAACTTAGATATTAACCTTATTTTTCCTTTCCTTCACTTTGCGGAACATTGTGCTAGATGACAGTAGGCTCGCCCCCTTATACATGGGTTTCGGCGAAATGTGGGCAATACAATAGTACACCTTCGCCTAACCTTTCAGGGAATACGGCGTGATTATGCTTTTTAAGTGATGTAATTATGTAGGTATTGTACTTTTGACCTTTATATTCAAACTATGAATCATCATCTGTCTAGCCTTCTCCCAACGACATTGGAGTTGGCTTCCAATCTAACCGATTGAGGCTGAATATTAGTATTTTACACGGAGCGACTGCTTTATGACCTCCGCCACCCAAGTACTGGGAGACACTGATACTCTAAGGTTAGACTGGTTGTCAGATTTTTTGGGCTACTGACACCAAAAACCAACTGCTTAACGTGCTTTCTGAGGCACAGAGGGGTCTCGATATGTGAAAAATGGTCACCCATCCAACGACTGACCGCGTCAAGCTCTGCTGCTCGATCGTTCTGCGCGGTAGACATGTGGCTACGAGCCCCTCCTCAAACTATGAATATAAGAAGAATATTATAGGATTTCCGCTGAACTTGCTATATTATATCGCGTTTAGCTGGCTGTTGTACCATTTCATTTCGCTAATACCATATGATTGCGAGTCTGTTGACATCTACACTTCCCAACTACAAGGTTACCAGGCTACTGAGAATTCTCATAAAGAAAAATGCATTAAAGCTTTGCCTGACCCAGAAATGGAACCCTTGACCTCTCGCTTAGCTGTTGCGCTTCCAACCACTTTGTGATATCTTAGAAAACGCCATGAACACCTTATATTGCGAACGGCCAGACAAGTTAACTTTGTCAGAAATTTGTACATCAGAAGAAATCATTTCACTCAATTCACGAGGTCTGAACGAAATCCGGTATTATTGATACGAGAATTTGCAAATATACGAAAAATATTCTCTTGGGGGAGGGATTGCTCGTACCTCGACGAGATGCCTTTTACGACGTGCCTGTGGCATTCTGAGATACGGAATAAGGATATTATGTTGAACCTATCCAAGCTCTGAATAGTGTTTTCCTATAAATATCTCGTGGAATATATTTGGCTTAATAAAAATCTTTTCGTCAAACTTAGGGTGCGTGAGTGTTGAATATTAATCTGTATTGCAAAAAGGTGTACTGTATTTCTATTATGAATCTATATGCGGTACCAAGTGTCAATATTTGAATAAAATCTTTTTTTATTTTTATAAAAACATTGCCCGTGTCTAGGAATAATTCCTTTATCGTGGGTGCGTTTTCAAACACAAATATCCACATGGACATATACCCAGACCCGAAACAACTATCTGTTGATCATACAAATATTTGTTCCGTGCGGGAATCGAACCCGCGACACGTAGCGCAGCAGTCGATTGCTCAACCACTGCGCCAACCGTGTCGTCTATAATCAAACGCGGCTACTGAACTAAACATTTGTTTTTCATTAGGTATATTGGAATGCTACCAACGTCACGTTACTGGGTAGGTACTACTAAAATAAATGAACCACAAAGGTGAGGTGACGAATCATAGGACGTATCGTACTTACCCCTATATCGTACCCTAGGCGGTCAGCTTCGTTACCATCATTACTGACTGGCTGAACTTTACACTACGCCATGAGCTACTCCCATGCGTTGATCGTGACGATAGAAAAAAAAAAATACTTTCTGTAATATTATTACTGCACAGTAGACCTTTGCGATCGTTTATTTTATAGTTTTTGAACGGAATAAAATTACTTGCGATTCAAAGTCACATCTTTGTGAATTTAAACTTCCATTGGATGATGTCGGAAGAATTGAATTTAAAAAATGAATGCCGGTAGCGCTTGGAAATGAAAATCTTTTTTCACAAGAACACTAACAAAGGTTTATAATAAAAAAAAAATTAATTGACTCTGTAAACTTGCTCTGGAAGATAATAAAATAGAATAGTGTAGTCGTTGAGTTCCGTATATAATGTACAATTTTATAAATGAAGAGGCCGTTGCCTAGTAGTGGTCAGTAATATGCATAATTATTATTAAGAAGCACAAAATAAATGGTTTTCCTTTAGTAAATGAGCTTATATTAACATGACTTTGCGCTAGATTCTCGGTAAAGATTTTGGTCAACAATAATACATGATAAGTAGTCACACTTCCTTATTCCCCGTAGAGCTAACTTTTGAGCCTAAAAATGTGTTTTTGTATGAATCGTTGTTTATGTTTATAATATGTATTCCACATTTTGTCAATACCTCATAAGAGACGATTTTATTGTCATTCACCGACGAATTTATAATAAATTAATGGTTATTTTGTATGTCATTAAAGTGTAATTATATAAAATGGTGCGTACCATACGTCCAAAATTGCAGCCAGTCAGACAAAACCGCGTACAAACGACGCATAATGCGGTGTATTACGACACACTCATTCTGATATATCGCACAGAGACCTGACAAGATTAATTTATACGACACATTTTGGTCGCAGCTACAATTCTTTATTTTTTTAACGCTGGTACTTTAAACCGTTTCATTGGTGAAAGTATAGGCCACATGCTCTCCATCAGTAGGCGTCATAAAGCCCACAGTATCGATGTAAGTTGTATACATACAGTGCCGGAGTTATGCGACTTGATATTCTATGAGATAAACCGTATTTCTCAAATAGTAAGTAGCCGGTCTGAACTCACCCAAAAAGGAAATCATGTTTTATAATTAAGCTACACTAAGATTGCGTATCGAGATAACGGTGATTAAAGCAAGTTGGCTTGTTGCCCAAACTACCATCACCGGTTTGTGAAAGGGTTATTTTTTTAATGGCCGAAGAAGTTCAAGAGAACTTCACTTGAATTTGGTTGTCATCGAAGTTTGATGCCCTAAACAGCTGCTTAGTTGCTATTGCTAATCCAGCACTTGTTGGTTGGTGGTTATTTGGAGGCCAACGTTTGGCAGTGAACGTTTACAAGCTTATTGGTAACCGAATACGACGAGTCTCTGATGGTCGCCAGAACCTTATTGGTTTAATATCTAAGACCTACCCGAAATTATAAGTGAAATTGTCACTATGATTACAGAGATTTTCGATTCCAATTCGTGCTTTTTTATAAATAAAAAATATATATTTACTATCTTATTGTGGTAAGAACGCTGGTTTTTTTTTTAAATGCGTAAAGTAGTAAATGCGATTATTTTATTCAGCGGAACGAACAATTTGCCATTTTATAAGCTTTCAATAGCTTCGTCAGAAAATTTCTAATTTTTAAATTTTTAAATGATTTCTTTCTTAAAGACTAGCCAGCTTTTATCAAGAAGGTTGCCTTCATCCAAAAACAAACCTCCGCACTATCGCTAATGACTTTGCTCAGAGACAGTTAATCTGCTAAGTCAGATCTCGGAGCACCTAGTATGCAGTTACTCAGTGCCCACATGAACAATATATCGTTTCTGTGGGCACTTTGGTAAGTGCATCTTCTTTATCCCTGAAACTGCTTTTTAGAGAGTGAATTTTAGTTACTCGTTAGTTTATGTCCTAAAAGCTTTATAATTCTATGGGCGTTTACTATAACGATAGATAGGTAGGTAGATTTTGTTTGTTTTGTAAGACAAAATAAACTGAACATATCGTGTAAACTTCGACGGTGTGAAAGTGTGTTACTAATAATTTTATACGATTCTGGATATTATCTTCAAAACGAAATAAGAGATTTTTCATACTAAAAGCAAGTTTTTCATTAATGCGCGATCAAGCTGTTAGATGCGTACCTCTTCTCAAAGCTTCTATTACCCAAGTCTCGTAGTAATTATGTTTTCTTTATATGTGTTTTTTTGAACTTTTGTAAACAAATACTGTCCTATGAAGCTTGTATTCTACGTATAGAAAATGTCACATTATATTCCCGGCGGTTAAAAAGTCATATCGGTATATATGTATACCGATATCGTGTTGGTATCGGTACCTATGGTGAAACATTTAATGTGAGAACGCCCTAAATATTTTTTTGCTTTCAGTAGTTACAGTACAGTAGTACAAATATTTACATGGACTAACCCAGACTCGTAACAACTATCTGTTGTCCATACAAATATACGTTCCGAACGGGAATCAAACTAGCGCAGCAGTTGATCGCTCGACCCCTGAGTTAACCGATTTTTAAACTTTTTAAATAAAGATGCCTAGAAAGGCGATAGTTTGGGATCCTATTAGCTATTTTGAATTGTACTAAAGAAGGAAAAAGCTCATCGAGGGATACATAATGGTGTTAATTTAGGTCATTCAAGTACTTAGGTCCTTATAATTGAAATCGTAATGAGAGGACCGCCCTTTGACCCTTTTTTAGTCCATTAGCAACAATTGATATGATGCGAATATCACAGTAAATTTTAACTGCTTAAAATGGGCCTCATTCAAAATAATTATAATTTAATTAGTTTAATTTACTAAGTGATTGCTTTAAGCTAATTGCAAAAGGTATTAAATATAATACGAAACATTTAACATTAAAGAGAAAACACCGATTTTATCAAATATGTGGTTTCTTTTGGTTGGTTGCTTTGGTAAATATGAATGGTCTTAAAGATTATAAGTTTGTGTAATGTTATTAATTTCTATAATATAAACGCGAAGGAATACTTTAACATAGTTACAGCAAGCATGCAAGTAGTTTAAGAGCTGATAAGTTTTTATGAATGAAAAATATTAAATTTTGATTTTTTTTTTTGTATTTAACAAGATTTAACATACTGTATATATTTTTAATTTTTATATGAAGGATATCGTACTTTATCGACTAGTTGGTTACCTACTACAACTACTCATACAAAGTAAAGTTTAAGAATTTATTCATGGATAAATTAATTTCAAGATCACGTTCATATAGACTAGAGTTGCCAACCGTTCTGTTTTCCCAGGACATGTCCTACTTTTTGGAGTGTCCTGCTTGTCCTGGGTAGTTATTAAGTAGCGTCCTGGGTTTTTTAAAGAGTCCTCGTAAGGTCTTGTTTTATTATTCGTGCGCCACTACTGCCTCGAACCTTACGTTTATTAATCATCGGCGTTATTTTATAATTGAATCCTTCATTTCAGTTCTCATATTAAATAGGTAATTTAATTGAAGATAATTTCATAAAAAATTGTAATTGCTATTCATTGAGTTTCATTGACATTGTTTTCTTATAGGTACTGATGCTGATTGTAACTCGATAATTTTACCTTGGTTCAACGTACAAATAGTAACTTCAATACCTATTTCAAATTAGTTACAGGAGTTAACGACATATCATTAATCCAATTTTCCGTTATATCGAGTTAGTAAAACTTACTTACTATTTTATTAGGAGAAAGTTTTGCTTAATTATTTGTTCGGGATTGGTTTTCTGCATTACATGTCGCGGGTTCGATTACCGCTCTGATCGAATATTTTTATGACCTACTGTGGGGTCAAGCATAAAACTCCCTAAAGACAATTGATGACTGATTTACATGTAAACCATTTATATATAGAATTTTGGCAAAAGGCACGTCGGGGGGCGCTCCTGTTCTGTGAGACTTAACCAGTGTGGGCGTACTAATAATACCTACCAACTACGTAACAGTACCTACACATTTGACGCTACGTTATGAAACCAACAATAAATGACAGTAACATAACATCACGCTTGTATTTACCGAAGGGTAAGGCAGAGGTGTGCTATATTGTACCTATGTCCACATTTAGCCAATGCCGTACTTGAGCTCTATGTAATAGAGAGCGAACCTACCATACGTCATTTATCAAACACAGTTCTGAACTGAATACAGAAAAACCCAATAAAACATAACCCGCAGCCTAATTACCGATGTAGCGACAGGCGTAAATCGCGCGATAACTTCTGTCAAACGTCATTTTTGTGACAGATAATGTATTGGCTGACAGTGAGATTGCTGTCGCGTGGCTGCCGCGTTGCTGTCGCTTTTTTACGTAATTAGGCTGCCGACCCGATAATCGAAACCAGGTGCTCACGCTCAGTAGCAGCGCTTGCGACCACTATACCAATGAGGAATTCATACCAATCACACACACAATACAATCTAACAACAGTCAAATTAAATCTATGATACTAAATCAAAACCCTGTCGGGACTGAGTTATGCATAAACTTGAACTAGAGCGTAAAATGAACCTCGAAACAGATTTAAAATTACATTTTCCGCTACAGATTCACAATTGGGTGGCAGATTACGGGCCAAGTTCTTGACTGAGGTTATTAATCAACTCGTGTCGTGTGACCGTGCTTGGCTCATTTATAAAGCTTGTCTTGTTAACCTTAATTAAAGGCTTCTTTATTTGTAGATACGGTGAAAAACATCTGTTTAAAACTTTGTTACTTATATTAAGATTTCGAAATAAATGAAGTTCGGGGGCAGGGATAGAGAGAGACAAAAAAAATCTTACAGAAAATAATAGTTAGGAATTTACATAATATAAAAACATCATTTAAATATTGCTTTAGCGCTTACTAATTAACGAGCAAACGGATCAAATATCAGTTACGTAGAAAAATACACGAGTAGCTGTAATTTTTCATCTAAGTATTATATGAATCAGACAGGGTATTACCTTGATTTACTTATCAGATACTGAAACAGATTTTGTCACGCATTCCGAAAGATAAGCTATAGATAGGTAAGCTACTAGTTTATCAGTAGGTGGGGAAACAGGGCCTTAATCTCCTAACTACATACAGACAGACTCACAGTGTCCTAATTATTATTGGGACTTGTTCAAGAGAGAGGTGGAGCCGGTATAGAAGGCTTGTGTATATAAATAATAGAAAAGTAAACAATCATTGACGACACTATTGGCGCAGTGGTTAAGCAATTAGCTTTCTGCGCTACGTGTCGCGGGTTCGATCCCCGCACCGAACAAATATTTGTATGATCTACAAATAGTTGTTTCGGGTCTGGTTGTGTGTGCATGTGACATGTATGTTTGTAAACTGTACCCACGATACAGGAGAAATCCTAGAGTAGGGCAATGTTTTTTTATAAAGAAAAAATCTATTTTGTGTAGGTCACATACATTACAGAAGTGATTATGAATGATTAATATAACGGAACAAATATTTGTATGATCTAGGACATAAGGATACTTGTCCTGGGTCTAGGTGTTTGTGCATGTGAATATATTTTGTTTGTAAATGCAACCACGATAGGCTGCCCTAGCATTTTTAAAGAAAGAAAAATAAAAATTAAAACAATTAATACGCCTCTGCTGATTAACTAACTTTTATATATTATATAGCTAAAAAGATCTCTTACTACCTTGGGATGGACAAGATAATTATAAAAGGGAAAATTATAAATATACATATAGATGAGGCCGCCGTTGTGTGCGGTTGCACCATAGAAAAAAATGTAACACACTTTAGAAGTGCACATTCACGCAGCTGTTCAAATACGGGTTTATATTCGTAATGAATAGTCGGCGGGTTAGGTTGTCTGGAGCACGAGGAGCAGAGTGGAGCGGATCGGGACGGAGTGAAACGAGTCATATAAGAGCGAAGTCGCACAAAATTCACATTTTTGTTCCGCTCAGGTTTTTTATACATAGTTTCAGCGTATTGAAGTTTTTGTTTATACGTTTCAATATAGCGGAGGGAGGAATCGTGGCAAGTTTGGTCGGTTGCCGCTGCATGTCGCGACATGTTCACCCATGTTTTACTCCACTTTTTCGCTCCGCTTCAGAGGATAGGCACGGTTTGCTCTGCCCTCACTCCGCTCCACTCTAGCGGATAGGCGGCTTAATCCCGTGTAGTTTCTTGATTTATTTATAACGAACATTTTCACTATCAAAGCCTCACCTCATAGGCGGGTTGAAAAGTCGCGCGTGTGTTCAAAAACTTTGCCATTTAATTGGACGCTTTTCAATTCAGCTTTGAGCTTATTACACTATTTTTGGTACATACTGTATGTTACGCAATGTGTCAATAAATACGTGTAAAGATTTCGCGAGCAGGTATAGAAAATCTTCAAGATCTATAAATAAAATAAATTTAACCCCTTATGTCCCACTAGGCAAGGGTCTTTTCTCGGAATAAGAATAGTTGGGCCTTACACCACCACGCTGGTTTTGTGCGGGTTGGTGGACTACACACACCATCGGGAATTTTATGGAGCCCTCTCAGGTATTTGTCACGATATTTTCTTTCACCGTTAACGCAAGTGATACTCAAATTCTGATCCGCACATGATTCCGAATAGTCAGTGGTGCGGGCCGGGTTTGAACTCAGGCCCTCCTAAATGGAAGGCAAACATACAATGGCTAGGCTATCACTGCCTAAATATCTATTTGGCAATGTAGGGTAAATACTCTAAAAACACAATTTGGCTTATATACAAAACAACGGAATACTTTATAACAGCCACTACCCACTTGACTGACGTCGATCAACGCCCATCAGTTGGTAGTAAAAAAACTGATAGTTGACGGTGGCCAATGTGATTTTCTGTCGATTGATGCAACGGTCCAAGTCCAAGGGTGAGTGTGGTAACACCCTAAGATTCTAGTGAAAACGCTAAGAAACATTAATAACGCGCGGTTCGACTCACTCTCGGCTGTTCATTCCAATCATTCTTTTTTCTGAAAGTCATCTTGTTAAATATCCGCTAGGTTTATTTTCTTTAGGGAAAAGCTAAACTTCCTTCGTTTAGTTTATTTTTTTTTCCAAATAATGTATCTATGTATATCTAGCGTCTTCACGATATGTTGCTAGACCAGTGGGTTGGTGGACGCAATGTCACTATAATGCCGCGGTTGCTTTCAAAATAAAAATAATAAAAATATGAACGTATCGTAATCTTGTGTGCTCGCACAAATATTTAAAAAGGCCCGTTTGCACATACATTGACCGTAAGCGAGTTTCAAGAACGTTCCCCGAGGACTTGCTCGTGACTGGGACAAAGAGCTTCAAATCTGGAGCACAACAATTTTTAAAAGTTTCTCCGCAAATATCTTCTTTGTGAGCGAGATCGGAGAATCGAGCGGGCGGTTTTTATTGAGAAACTACGGTTAGTTTGCTTGCTGCTTACTGTTTCTTATTGAAAGTTCGTCTTTTGAGAGTGAGTCAATATATTTGCGTTTGTAGCGATCTCGCGGGTTTTGGGTAATGTGGTCCTAGAATTAATATACAAAAACTTTCACCAAAGCCTCTCTGCATTTAATGAACCGTATTGAATTCACTCAATGCTTTTGAGGTCCCTCATCATAGATACAGAGAAAATTGTTTTTATATTTTATGTTTCTACCTCTCAAGGACGACCGTCCCTGAACATCAGATAGGTACTTTTATTTCTTAAAAAATAAGCCGAAATATTCGAGTATTTTAATAACGTTGAAAGTCCACTTTGATCGTTATTCGTTACCCTTTTAAGTAACTTTTTTATGTTTAGCTATCACTTAATTAAATTCTGAAATTGTAACCATTCTCCTTCAATTAACATTACCTAAAGTTTTTATTAATTTCTCATCCTAGACTAGGGTATGCCTCAACAATTGTATTGACATAGCGATTTCATTCGTATGCCTGTAGCTATTCGCCTACGGATTCTAGTTTATTTATTTATCTTTATAAAAAAATATCAATTGCCGTATGTATGAAAGATTATCACTTGAATGGTTTGAGATTTTTTTGTTGTGCTTGTAATTATCTGGACAAGATTTGTATGAAAGATTTTTTTTGGAAAAACTCACCGGTATGATCAGTGGATGGTATTTTAAGCCGGGGCCGGCCGTGAGTATTTATATATTTTTTAAATTATACACCTACGCAATTGAGTTCAGTACTAAGTTTACGTCAGAACTGAAAACTAATTATAAAGATTTATCAATATCGCTATCATCATCATACATAATATCATACACATCATTATCGTATAGAGCTTTGGTATCTAATAGTATTTCCAAACAATACACAGATGCAGCCTTCTATGATAATAATCGTTTACAGGAATATATTATTGTCATGAATGATTCAATTATTTTAATTAGCCGCATTATTATAATTTGCAATAACAATTAGTGCAAATTTTATGGAAATTATATCATGTGACGGATAGATACCGAAGTCTCACTATAAGGGTTCCTTTTCTACCATTTTGGTATTAAACGCTCGCTACAGAAAGAGCCAATTACACAGACTCAAATGCAAGTGGGGCAACTGACAATCTCATTGACTATAAAATAAATGTCCCACTTAACCTTTACGCTACTACACAAAACTGTGTCATGTGTAGGATAACTGCTTTACCTTATCTTTATCATCTCCGACTTTTACCGGCTAATTTGCAAGATTTCTTTGTTTAAGCACCACATCAAAAAGAAAAACATTTCTAGACAAAGTTAAAATAAATAATGGTTCGTTAGCCATTAGCTTAGCTGCTTTTACCCATTCAGACTCAGAAATCTAAATAAATAATATCTAGATGTTTATAAAAGATAATATTGGCGGCATGGTTGACGCTGTGGTTGAGAGATTGACTGCTGCGCTACGTGTGGCAGGTTTGATCATCGCACGGAACAAATATTTGTATGATCTACAAATAGTTGTTTCAGGTCTGTGTAGGTGAATATATGTGATTGTAAATGCATCCACATACAGGAATTATTCCTAGAGTGGGGTAATGTTTTTTAAAATAAAACTAAAAACTAAAAATTCTCATTATTGTCATTGTTTCTACAACCTAAGCTACTATTTATCGTAAACTCCTTGACTATATTACTGGCACAGTGTAAAAGCAGTTCAGTTAAGTGCACTAACTCACTAGCCAACCGTAACCGATCTAGTTCGTAAAGTACATACGTACTTGTGAACTTTACTTTTACTTATTATTGGTGTAGGTAGTGTAAGTTAACTTTAATTCATTTAGCTGTGAACGGTCGCCGGCGTATGGGCCTTTTTTTTCGTTTGACGGGTTTAAATTGGTATCGGTTTTGTATGAAGGTGTATGGACCATACATCTTCATACAAAATCTGCATACCAATTTACACATAATGATGCCCTTACATAATAATGTCCTCCTGACCGGTTTTTGGTCACGGCGGCCAATCTCACCGGAGATTAGCCAACTACGCAGGAGATATTATAGAGCACAAGTGTGTGCGCAAACACAGCTTTCCGAGGCACGGTGTGTTCACATACACAAAGACCCAGACCCGAAACAACTATCTGTAGATCATACAAATATTTGTTCCGTGCGGGAATCGAACCCGCGGCACGTAGCTCAGCAGTCGATCTCTCAACCACTGCGCCAACCGTGCCGTGCCCTTACATACACCATACAGTATGGTGTATGTAAGGGTATTTGTGTACGTAGATTATTTAAATAATAAAAAAGATATGGTATGATAATATGCTAGCTATCAATTTTTTGGTATATGTAAGTTTTTATCAATCGCATTTTTGGAAATTCAATCTCTCACAAATAAAACACTTGACTTATAAGAGTAAAATACATTTTCGAATACTCCAAGGTCGAAATTAATGAACAGACACAAAATGGAAAGTCATTTTCGGCAAAATATTTGAAGTCCAGGCTTCGACCGACGCTGACAAAATGCGCAAACAAATCTTCCCGGCAAACGTGACGTAAAAAAAGAAAACGCCGAATCAATATTTTCAATATCCTGTAGGTATACTTTTAGAAAATACTTAAGGAAATATCAGAGATCACTTCTGGGCTGTTCAAAGGCGCCTTGCGGTCCTAAAGGGCATAATAATCTTTCGGGGTCCTTACTGCGATGGGCTTTTATTTGAGAAAATTTAATATTACGGTACATGGAGAAGATATTTAGCGCCATTTGAGGGATAAAGGCCCCCCAGTTAAGTGGGTAGAACGGAGTTGAGTACATGTGTGGGAGTATCGATAAAGATAACGTTCATAATTGTTAAGCTCTCCTTTATTTACTTTGAGTTGAATATTGAATAAAAAAGGCTTTGATGTTGATCGAGATAAAAAAAAAGTAATATGTAAATATGTTACGCTAAAAATCACGCATAGCTACTGGATATCAAGTACGCTAATGGTTTAACGAACGAAGGACCGAGTTTTGTTGTAACTCTATTGAAAAGGGGGATCCTACTACCTGGAGAGGTCGTATGCCTGGCGGGCCGAAGCGCAGTCGTTGACGTCGGACATTCGGATATCTGTTGGGTATGATATAAAGTTTAGTGCGATGTAGGATTACAGTTGTTGCTTAACTCCGATAGATGGCGATGGAGGTCTTTTTGTCAAGCAGCTAAAATCTCAAGTCTATACCGAATGAAATAAAAGGGTCGTTTAATCTTTAGTTGATAAGGAAGCCTTAATAAGACTAGCAAATTAACCACTTACATATATTTATATTATTATTATAATCTGAATATGTAATCTCAAAAGTTATTTTATTGTCTTTTGTTCATGTTTATTTTTGTTTTCAGTGCCGTGACAATTCATTTCACAATTAGATCCCTTAGTACAATAATAATATATGTAGGTATATAACACGGACAAAGTAATAAAAATAAAAGAAAAAGGTATCTTAGGAAAACATTTTCAATTCTCGTAAGAGATAATTAAACATATCAATAAAGTAAGAATGCTTTGTAAATCTGAAACTGATGTATCTAGTTCAAATAGGTATACATATGTATAGCCAACAAAATTCAATTCAAAAGTTACTATTGCATTGTGACGCTTCTAAGTTCTAACAATACTATAAACATGAAACTGTCTCGGTTAAACTTCAGATACTATTTCAACGCGTATTATTCGTGTTATACATATTACCCGAAAATATACACGAAGAACAAGTATTTTTTCATGGGAATGGTGAAGAAAAACATCGTAAAGAAATTTGCACATATAAGCTCCAAAATGTGCTTGATGTTGTAAGTATGTAGTCCGCTAACGTCCGCAGTTTTTTCATTATAAAGTATTTCACAGGATGAACTTACTACTATTTTAAAACAAACGTGAATCTTTAAATGAACTTCAACCATTAATATTAATGAGCTGATTAATGCTGCTGATTTTATTGAATTCCATCTTCGTCTTAAACTGCGAGAACACAGACCACGGAAAAATATCTTTTGTATGAAATTAAATATTTCTCATTACATGATCAGCAGGCACATTACAATCTAATGGGCAGTTCAAATCTACAGCCGTTTTGTAATACCACTTCGCGTAGGTCTGCTTTTATTGCTAAAACTAGTACGTGTTCCCGTAGTCGTTGAGGGCCACTAACCCGTGAAAAGTTAACGTCTGAAACAGGTACCAACCCTATCTAAAACGAACGTGACTTGGCGCCCACTGAACAGAATATAAATTTTAGCTCATAAAGAAATCTGATCTGGTATCATGTTGGAATAGTAAAATTGAGGTTTAGGAGCTCTAGAACTTTTTCGGGCTAATTACGTCTTTCAGGACCATTAAGTCTTTCAGTCCGAAAAAGTTCTGCACTACTATAAAACTATCAAACACCGATGTTGCAGCAATAAACGGAAATGGGTCAGTCTCTATACCTACACATGTGACTAAAAATACGTGATGAAATCCAGTATCCTATATTGAGGATAAAACAAAAACAAACGGACGATTTGATTGAGAGATACCCCGAGGGATCAATTTTCAATTATTTGTGTTACAAGTACGCGGCCATATTGTTGGATATTTGGCGGGAAAATGTCTTGAAAAATGACTCCACATTCCGGTCCCTCCCATCCCGCCTTTATTACATCAATATCCTGGGTCCAAGGCTTAGCTACTCGTTTTAGTATAACGCAGCTTTGAGCAGGTATAAACGTTTAGATTCGTCTAGATTTCAAAGCGTATTTTTTATACTATCTTTCAGTTTTCAGATTAATTTTAAATCCTCACTCTGAAAACAAAATGAGTACTGTCCTTCTAATTGTTAATCTTTCAAAATATATATATATCCGAATAGTTTTAAGTCATATTTCAGTCTTTTGATCCAATAAATATTAATTATAAGGACCAAAATAAGCATATTCGTTAATTTCAACTACCAAATTAATTATCGGCTATTTTCTTTATAAACACAATCAATTTCTCATTCTCACTGGTTCTAGAGAGTCTTCAGTCCAGTGCCCAACGGCTCTGAGCAAAACAAAATCCGTTAATAGATCCGGCGCGGCGTCGCGACGGGTCAATTTGTTACTGCCACTGCGGCGGTCTAGCTTCAACACCAGAATTCAGAGTTTTATTGGTTGGCTTATTCGTTCCGTCACCGTGTAAGATAAATATTATTTTTTGTAAAATGGACAGTTTAGTTTCGTGTTGTTTATATTATATATTTACAACATCGTTACACATGGTTTTAATTGTCAATTTGTTACCTTTTCTCTCAATTAGTCGTTATATACATAAATGAATCCCTAGCTTCATTTAACACCGGAACCCAATCAACGAGAAAATCGAAACCTTAAGTGGAGAAAGTTGGCCTAGTACACATTAGAAGCTTATGCGAGGTAAAGTTTTCCATGCTTCGTGGTAATATGAGGGGATAATTGTTCGATGCTTCTTAAGTAGCTGCTAACAAACTTCAAGTTATGCGCGCCAATCGAATTAAACGCGTGTTTGTAACTACACCATAGTTCACTAACTCCATAGTTAATTATACACTATTTAAAGTTCGACAGAGGAAGCCAGGTAGTCGCGTTTGCATACGACGACCCAATTGGAACCGGATTTCCTACGTAGAAACTCGAACCCACGTCTTTCAACACTAAAAGCATGTGTAAAACAAAGTCGGCTACCAGATATTTTCTTCGAGGCGTGCATGTTTTGTGTGTGTAAATAGCAATGACGTATGAACGGAAATCCCAGTCCTTAAAAATGGCTTTAACAGAGAAAGCAAGGTCCTTCCCGTTATATCTCAGTGTTGGTTCAGTGAAACTTGGCGTACCTGCTGATCGGTTTGACACGTCGCCAGAGTTCATGGCAACATCTGTAATTGACAATTGATATCTGACATTTCAATGTTGTATACAAAAGTGTTTCTGTTATAAACGCAGATATTTTGGTAATGTTTTGTTCTGTGATTAATTCCAAATTGAAAAGTAGTATAAAAACAATGCAATAACGGGCCAAAATAGTTCCAACATTTAATTTCCGCGTATTTGGGCTTCAAATGTTGCACCATTAATTTGTTTTAACTTGATGAACGATCCCAAAAGAGTTTCAGTTGGAAATCACTTAGTTTGAATGTGTAAAAAACACATAATGAAATCGTTTTTAATTGGACTAACGGATGAATGAGCTACAATTTTGTTATTGGGCTTTTATCGGGTCTGGTGTCTGTTTCACTAAATAATTTTTAAATAAATGTAATAAATAATTCAGATAGGTAGTCAAATAGTAGTATTCCACAATATTGTTGAAATAAAGTTAGGCAATTGTTTTCGTCCTTATGCGAAAATGGAGATTGCTGGTGTAACTTCCGTGTTTTTCATGTAAATTGTGTTCCATAGACTTAGTTAAACAAATTCCTTTCTTTGTTTTTTTAGATGAATGATATCATATAGAAATGACTGCCGACTGCTGAGCGTGAGGTCCTGGGTACTGTTACGGGGTGGGTCTAAATAGGCTTTTTAAAAAAAAGGCTTTTAATAGAACTGGAAAGACTTTTAATTAAATAAAAAGGTTTACAAAGAAAGCCTATGTCCGCGACGACGTTCAATTCCACACTGAGAATAAAAAGGTATAATTTCTAAGTTATTGCAATATGCTGAGTCAATGGAAAAACGTGGGATACACGTGTTGCAGCGTCAGCTGTTTATTATTATATTCTTATTAGTGTTATTTAATATATAACAGCCCCCCGGATAAAATGGAGCATCTAGGAGGAAAAGATGCGAAATTGACATTAAAATTACGAGATGACTTGAACGTCGTTTCAGACTTACAAACAACAGTAATTATAGCGATAGCACATAGTTAAAAAAAAATGAGATACTAATTAATACATATATAATCCTAACACAATTTAATTACCCCAAGTAAACATTAGGTATATTATTAATAATTAAAAGGGAAATTAAGAACATTAAGTTTAAATTCTAATTCACCTTAGATACTAAAAGATTACGCTTAATTGGCGTTGGCCTTGACATTGATGTGTAAGTCTCATTGGCCACGTCATTTTCATTCAAGACAGATAATTCAACAGTAGGTTGACGAGTTTCAGTAACTCTCTTAGTATTACATTGGTTAAATATCTGTATGCAACAATGATCTTTCGATTTTGGACAAAAATATCTTCTGATTCTATAAAGTAAATATACAAAGAATACAATGAAAAGTACATAAGAAAGAGACATATAATGAATGCCATATTTTTGAAAATGATTAGGACTTTCAAGCCTATCTAAGTCCCTTTCGAATGAATCTAAATGTAAACTAGCTTGTAATAGAGAATCTAGATTATTTGCATCATTTAATTTTAAATAAGGCAATCTGGTAAGTGTTTTGTTGACTCTACTTTTATCACAACAATCATCGTCTACAAGATTAAAGTTGGAAGCAATCTGTGAACTTACATTGAGAATGGCATTTGACTGTGGCACGAATTGTAGAGTTTTATAGAAGGCTTTACAGGTTTTGGGTATAGACAGTATGCCCGTGCCGAACAAAGTTTCATCGAAATTATTTCCATCATTCTCACAGGAAATATGACACTTGCCTGGCTCAGACAGAACGAAAATCCAATTATTATGATTTATTTTATGAAATACTTGTACTGAGCCTTTTAGTAGCTTAATTTCACACGAACTAGGTAACTTATTTACTACTTCTGTAATTAAGATAGTCTCACAAATTGGGTTAATGACACTTGAATAAACACTTTCTAACTCACACACATGGAATTTATCCGGAATCACTTTGCACTGATTTACACTACGCAACAATGAATAGAACATATGATCGACTGTTATTGCTAGGTAAGGATGAGCGGGAGCGATAAGTGCAAACGTATCAGGTTGCGATACGTCATAAGGGACAGGCATTGGAATCACGCGGTACAGGATATATGTCTGCGGAAGGACGAGCGGGATTTTAATGATGATAATTATTTTGTTATTATGAAAATAAGTAATGATTTTAGAAATATCGATTAGTTCATGAATGTTTTGTAACGACAGGGATACCGGGAGTTCGTAATACCTTGGCATATTATTCCTATTTTGTTCAAGTTCGTTATATAATTGATGTGGACTAAGTATAGTCGGGTGCAATACGTTCATTTTGCTGAATAAAATTGCATTATTGATATCTTCTATATCAAACGATAATGAAATAATGATACTTTCAAGAGCGCTTAATAGTGAATTAATGTTTGACTTGATTTCTAACTTATCATTGGAGTTGGAAATAAGTTGAAGTCCTCTATCGATGACCTCGAGATTTTTATTAAAACGTTTCTCATTTTCGTTTAATTTAGAGATAGAATTATTGAACGTAGTAATAGTCGACTTAATTATATGGATATTATCTCTCATTAAATGGGCTAATTGTTTTTCATCTGTTTGTACTTGATCTATCGCGTCAGAAAATCTGAGAGCATCCTCTGCATCCAGAGTGCCGAAAAAAGTTTTCAATAAAGATCCGCCAGCGTCTATGAGGCCGCGTTTGTATCTTTTATTACTATTAACCAAGTACGAGACTGAGGAATACTTTTTAACGTTATTATCGTGTTGATTTTGTAATGCTGATAATGCATTTAAACAATCCTGTTGGATTTTAGAAGAACTATAGTCTTTGCAGTAAGTATTGACTCTAGAAAATAGCGATTCTACGATAGTAAAGTGAGAGTGTATTCTACTAATATCTAGATAAGTTATGACGTTCCAGTTATCGTTGGTGAATTTTAGATTGTTAACTTTATCGAAATATAGGCCTGGACTCGTAGTTATAGGCGTAACGATCTGATGACACGAAGTTGATGAGCCAAAGTGCCTGTAAAGATAAGATCAAGTTATAGCATCATCTGACGCCAGCTTTATTTCGTCATAATGATGACGTACGTGTCTACGATTTATTAATAAGGTGACGGTGTGATTACCGTTTATTTTGACTATTTTAAAAGGGCCTTTCCATACAGGGGATAAGGCTTTGTTTTGCTTGTGGTGACACTTGAGATAGACTGAGTCACCAATGTTATACGTAACAGGCTTAGCATGAGAATCATAAAGGCGTTTAGACCTTTCTTTAGATAATTGAATATTTTGTAGTGCTTTTTGCCTACTATAATATAATCTATGATTTAGTAATCTGACGTAATCCGTGTAAGTGTTATTCTCTAAAGTATCTACAGATTTAGGAATATGTGGCTTGAAGCCGAATAGTAATTCGAATGGTGAGTAATTGGTAGTCGAGTGAACATTTGAATTATAAGAAAACATAGCTGTATTTAGATATAAGTCCCAAGTGTGGGTATTTTCGTTCACAAATGATCTTAAATATTCTTTAAGGGTGGCATGACTCCTCTCTAGAGCGCCACAAGTTTGAGGATGATAAGGCGAGGCTAGAATGTGTTTTATTCCGAATAGTTTTGTAAGTTGTTTAATGACCTCGGAAGTAAAATTAGTGCCTTGGTCAGTGATGATCATTTTAGGAATTCCGAGATGAGATATAAAGTGAACTAATTTTTTAGCGGTTTCATCCGCTGAGCAGGTTAACAAGGGATAGGCTTGCGAATATTTTGTAAGATCATCCTGAATGGTAAGAATAAATTTGTATTTAAATTCGTAGGTCTCTGGAAGAGGACCAACGATGTCAAGGAATATCTTTTCGAGCGGTTTTGTTGCGGTGGAAGTAATAATCATAGGCGCACGATGAATTTGACGTAGGGGTTTATTAATCTGGCAGGATTTGCAGTTTTTGATATAATCTTCGATGTCCTGCCGCATATTTTTCCACCAGTACATGGATTTTATCCTTTCGAACATACGTGATACGCCGGGATGACCAGCCGTCGGTAGATCGTGATTGTCACGAAGTATCTTTTTAACTTCCTCAGGTGTGGGAAATAGGATAGAGTTTCTATAAATATTTACCTTAATGCCAGTATCATGGAATACGCAGCCTATAATATTGTAGATTTTTGTATAAGAAAGTTTGGTGAATGGGTCGGAGAAGTCTGAAATCGCGACTTCCTTCTCCTCCAAATACCAATATTTAACCATATCTCTATATTCGACTAATAGTCTAAAAATATCCTTATATGACATTTCATCGTAGTGATGAACGCGCACGAATAAATGGGTGAACAAATGCTTGTCGTTGGAAGTGCTGTATAAGGTATAAAGTTCACGTTCAATGTCACGAACGCTAGGTTGACTTGTAGATAAGTCTATAATGTCTTTACAATAAGGAACAGAATCGTCTAAATCGATTGAGGTAGGATATGCAATTAACTTGCACTTGGCCTTCAACAATGATTCGTTGTATTCTTGAATGGTAGTATCAAAACCAAAGTTAGGCTGTTTAGATTGTTTTAAGTATTTTTCATAAGTATCTGACGAGCATGGCGAAGGATTATCGGATGGTGAGCTCGGAGAATTAGAATCTGGAGGATTCGGAATATTTGAGTTCGGTGACTCATCCTCGATAGCGCATACCGGGCGATTTAAATTGTTATCAGGATCTTGTAATGGGAAACGCGACAGAGCGTCTGCGTTGCAATTTAATTTGCCTTGTTTATGAACTATTTCGTAGTTATATTCTTCTAATTTTAGGCGCCAACGTATTAGTCTAGAACCAGGGTCTTTGACGTTGAATAGCCAAACTAAGGGCTTGTGATCAGTGATGATTTTGAACCTATAGCCGAACAGATAGGGACGAAACGTTTTAACACCGAAAAGGATGGCTAAGAGCTCTTTCTCGGTTGTTGAGTAGTTGCCCTCAGCTTTGTTTAATGTTCGCGATGCGTATGCGATAGGCTTATCCTTGCCTATTTCGCCTTGAGATAGTATAGCGCCTACGGCGTAGTTCGAAGCATCGGTAGTCAGTAGAAACGGCTGCGAAAAATCTGGGTATTGTAATAGGGGCGCCGTTGTTAATTTATGTTTCAGTATGTTAAAAGCATTTTCTTGCTCTGTTGACCATATAAAAGAAACGTCCTTTTTTAAAAGGGAAGTTAAGGGTTTAGTGATCTTGGAAAAGTTTTCAATAAATCGCCTATAATAGCCGACTAGGCCTAGGAAAGATTTTATATCTTTCGGACTTCTAGGAGTTGGGAATTGAGTGACGGCCTTGATTTTATCTGGATTGGGACAAACACCTTTATCGGTAATTATATGACCTAAATAGGCTACTTCGCGTCGTAAGAACTCGCATTTTGCGGGCTGTAATTTGAGATTGTATTCACGAAATCTATCGAAGATTAGTTTGAGCTTATCGATATGGGATTGGAGATTCTGGCTGTATATGATGCAATCATCTAAATAGATATAACAGTGAAGGCCTTGAAGGCCAGACAGCACAGTATTCATGAGTTTTTGGAACGTAGCTGGAGCATTTTTTAATCCGAAGGGCATTCTTGTGAATTCATAATGCCCAGATATTTCGTTACCTACAACGGTGAAGCCGGTTTTAGATGCATCCTTGGGATTTAATTTTATTTGATGGAAGCCGCTTACGAGGTCTAAAGTGCTAAAATATTTTGAGTGGCCCAGCTGGTCTAGGATATCTGTGATCAAAGGTATAGGGTAAACTTCAGTGACTGTCACGTCATTTAGTTTCCTATAGTCAATGACTAACCTCCATTTCTGTTTACCCGTAGAGTCTACTTTTTTGGGCACTACCCAAATTGGGGCGCTCCAAGGCGACTTGGAAGGACGAATTATATTTTGGTCTAGCATATTCTTAATTTGGGATTCGACTTCACCTTTGTGGCACTCGGGAAAACGATAAGATTTCACATGAATCGGAGCAGCGTTACCGGTGTTTATCGAATGTTCAATAGCATTGGTATGTGTCAAAGGCTCGCCCTCGAGGTAGAAAATGTCGGTATAATCTGAACAACACTCTAAGAGCATTTTTGTCTCTTCAGGATTGAGGTGTTCAGTTCGAATGAGATCTAAGACTTGTTGCGATCTATCATTTGAGATATTGAAAAGATTATTTATGTTTTGATAATCTTCAATACTAAGAGACGCGGGTGAAACAACTTCGGGCTCGTATGAAAGTAAATGAACATAGTAATCTTTAAATATGATTTCTGACTCGGTAGTGTTGAACACTGAAATATTGATACAGTGGTTAGGCTTAACTGTAACAATACAGTTTGCTAAGTAGACTCCCTCTGAGTATATATGATCAAGGACTAGAGCATCTTTCATGTGCTTTAGCTCCTCTAAGGAATTTGAAATAGGACATTCAACTATTATCTCAGAGCGAGGTGGAATGACGTAGACTGGACGATCGAAGTTTAGAGGTATAAGATGACCTTGGATTAGTAAAGAATTTTGGGAGTATTTTACATCGCAATGGAGTTTCCTCAAGAAATCGTTGCCTAGAATACCATCATAGTTAAGTCTAACTCTATCACTAACAGCATTAAGTATATAGCTAAAATAAAATTTAGAATTAGTAGGGAAAATATACTCGAAACCGATTTGGAATGACCCCAAAGTTTCGTAGTGAGAGTCATCTTCACTCAGACCCTTGAGTTTAATTCTATCATTTGATAAATGTGGGGTTGTAACAAAGTTTTGTAACTTCACAATACTAACACTGGCTCCAGTGTCAATTAGGAAACAGAGAGGTTTATTTGAATAATTTGTATTTAGAAATACGTAAGGTAGGGCTACGTTATGAGTTTTAATTTCATGAATCGGAATGCTCTTATGCTCTTCCGACTGACTCAACGAAGCAGAGATTCCTTGCGGAATATGTTGAGATGAATCTAGTTTGTGTTGGCCTTCGTTTTGGGGCTGGTTACCCTGCTGCATGGCAACACGAGTTTGTAATGACCGACCTTCGATTTGGGGCTGATTACCCTGCTGCATGGTCGGATGTAAAAGGGAAGTAAAAAGGTCTCCGTTTTGGGGCTGGTTACCCTGTTGTGTGACCGGTGAATATTGAAATGACCGACCTTCGATTTGGGGCTGGTTACCCTGTTGCATGATCGGATGTAAATTCGATTTTGTAGATTTAGTAAAAGACTTAGTAGATTTGGTAAAAGAATTTGTAGAGTTAGTAATTAATGATTTTGTATTGCGAAATTGTAATGTGCCTTTCTCACGGTCGGGCGTTGTGCGGCACGAAAACGACACCCGACTTCTTAGTTTAAATCAGCATTTTCTGCTTCGTCCCACGGTTCTACGGAATCGGGTAACATCGCGACGTTATGCTGAGTTGCAGAATTATTGGAATCGGATTGTTTCTTTAAGTTGTTATGTTTTCGTTTGAAACATTGTGAAATATCATGCCCCGGGTTTTTGCAATATCTGCATATTATAACGCCCGGTGGCTTACTAACTTGGTGAGGTTCATTTTTTGGAAATTGATATTGAGGTTGTGAAACGCGCTTTTTATTCAGACATTCACTCTCTAAGTGGCCGGATTTTTTACAGAATTTGCAATGCTTAGTCATTTTCGCAGAAACGTTAAGGGTAAAGTTTCGTATCTTTTCTTCCTCGATGGCCATATTTATGGCCTCGTTAAGATTTTTAGGGTTACGACACCTCACCATGTTGCTAAGCCCCGGATTTAGACCAAAGTTGAAAGTGTAAAGGGCAAGATCCTCTGTCATAGCAATCCTTCCTGATAAATCTTTCTTAGTAGTAACAGAGTTATGTATCTCTGTTTGCATGTCTGTTAAACATGTTTCTAAACGTAACGCGAATTGCGATACTGATTCGTTGGGCTGCTGTTTACATGACTGCAGCTCAAAGAATAAGTGACTATAATGTTTCTTTTCTCCAAAGTTCTGACGCAGGAATGATTGCAATGATTCAAAATCCTCGAAGATTTTATTTGAACAAGCTATTTGAGCTTTGTCTCGTAATTTAGACAGAATGTATTTTAAGATTAACTTTTTTTGGCTCTCTGAAGCAAGATTTAGCGCATTTTGGCAGTTTGTTAAGAATGCCGGTAAAGTTTCACGATCTCCTCGGTATACATCGATAAAATCACATAAAATTTTAAGAGGATATTGTTCACTAAGAGACACTTCGGTCTTGGACATTTTGAAAGATAGTTAGATTTAGGATTAGATTAGAAATTAAATCACAATAGGGATTGTAAGATATTGAACTTTAAAGAATAAGATTTAGTAAGTTTGTTTTAGAGATTCGAATTAAGATAAGGATTTTGAAATTGTAGGATTTGGAATTATCTGAAATAGAAATGGGATTAGCAATAACGAGCGACAAGATATTCTACTCACAGCAGCACGGCGAGTAGGAGTGTGGCGTACATCGCAGGCTTCGTAGAGGTGACCAGGTAAGTTGAACACACCAAGCACCGGGCCAGTGACGGCAGCAAGACCAGATGGCGGTGAAGGTTATGTGGTGAGTAGCTCCGGGACAGGACGCGCCGCAGCACGTCAGCGAGAGCAGAGGAGGCGTCGGCGACGTGATAAGTCAGCAATGATGAGCTTACGAGATTAACTTCCAGGTCGGGTAAGTTCAAGACACCAGAGTCCGATGTGAAGGAGTCACGACACTGTTCGCGTCAGAGTTCAGAGACTTCTACGTGAGATCACGGCACAGTGATCAGGGACAGAGTTCAGGGACTTCCCGATGTCGAAATAATCACTTCATACAAAAAGAATTTGTAGACACAGAGTTTGTAGACACAGAGTTCAGACTATCACTCGCGTAACACGTAACGGAATACCAGCACGATCGATACTGGTATCCCACTTCTGACACCACTGTTACGGGGTGGGTCTAAATAGGCTTTTTAAAAAAAAGGCTTTTAATAGAACTGGAAAGACTTTTAATTAAATAAAAAGGTTTACAAAGAAAGCCTATGTCCGCGACGACGTTCAATTCCACACTGAGAATAAAAAGGTATAATTTCTAAGTTATTGCAATATGCTGAGTCAATGGAAAAACGTGGGATACACGTGTTGCAGCGTCAGCTGTTTATTATTATATTCTTATTAGTGTTATTTAATATATAACAGTACGATTCCCGAGTCGTGCAAAGTGTTATTGCGTATTTCTGTATGGAAATTCTCAGTAGCTGCATGGAGTCTGGAATTGTGACCGGATGATGGCAATAGGCTCGCCGCCTATTACATGGTCTTAATAACAGCATCTGTGAAATGTGGGTGTACAATAGTATACCTCTGCCTAATCTTTTGAGGAACACAAGCGTGATGCTGTTATGTCGTATAGAAATAAATAAATAAAAGAAATTGCAATCGATAAAACACCGATCTCGATAAGATATCAACGAACACTTCAGATGTAAGTTTTAATTGCGGTAATACTGTAATCAGCTATTATAAATATTTTTCTAGTAGGTACTTTTCAGTTTGGCACACATAAACCCTCAGATAAATCAATCCTTAGATGTAGCGTATTAAGTTGAACAATTTACTCATACTTAACACTCTTCGTTTTAATATCAGTTTGTGTGTGACAGAAAGAGATAGCAAAAGCCGTTTATGCACGTCTTGAAGCGCTGCGCGCCACCGGCCGAGGGCAGCCATATTTGTATGTTAACCAGCTGGTTACCAATGTGTCGTTACGATAATTGGACTTTTTAGTGGTTTTCTTCTCGATTTTGAAGTTTTCCTTACTGTGGATATATTATAAATTAGTTATGGCGTGTAATGTTCCCGGTTGTTCTAGCCGAGCGGGTATATTGACTGAAAATAATGCAAAATTATCTTTTTATAGGCAAGTCGAATTCATGTTTATTGAACTTTACGAAGCAAACTTGTAAATCTTGCTTTTTATTCTCACTTAAAATAAAAGTAATACATGTGTTTAGTGCGTACACAGTTTCATTATGATTCTAGCTGTTAGTGTTTAACAAAAAACATTAAAAAGTTTGACTCGGTATGTATGTATGACATTTCACCTACTTTATAGTGTTGTGAATCAGAATCAGAATATTTATCGATAATTTTAATATTTTGTTAGAGTGGATGTTTTCTTGATTATATAAAATAAAATTAATTTAGGTCATTTTTAAACTGGTGACAGTCAGAATAAGAGATGTTAATTCAAATTTAAAAATGGTAGCTCTTTTCCATTTTTCATTTGTATTTCGGTTGTGAAATTTTCCAGAAAGTGCGTCGAGTTGAGCTTTAAGTTAAAATAAAAAGTGATTAACATATTTGACTTGTTTTATTTCACATTTCTATGAAAGACTAGCCTACATGTATAAGTCAACCTCATATCAATGGTAACAAAACTAGTAAAAGCAGATCTTTTCCTCTGTAACACTGTCCACTGAAAATGGCTTTGTTACCTTTAATATGCGGTTGCACCAATAAATGTCCCATCCGGTACCTAAAATATACCACCAATACCACTATCTATAACTAGATATAGGCTGATTAGTTCGGACGTAGACTGTAGACGGCGCCACTGCGCTTGTTTACATAAAAATACTCTTTACCCAGTATCTTATACTTTTTGGGTAAAAAATTATAATTTATGGTGTCTTATCAAACAAGAACTTTACTGAATACATAAATTGCATAAATAGATGCAGCTTGATAGCTTGAACTCTAATCCGTGCTTCAGGCTATTCAATTTAATATTCAATCTGTAGAATCAATTTGTGAAGTTGAAATTGACCTAACCCGACTCACGATCACGAATCAACCGGTCTCAAAATTTCATTTATATGACATTAACTAAAGTGCTATATCATGCTAACAAAACCGCAGGCCGAAGTTATTATTGAATATACGTCATTTCTGAACATTTAATCTTTTTATATTGGCTTTACGATTTTTATCGATACCGACAAAAATCCTTTAAAAATGAACATCGCTATTGATCAGTATAAATATAGTTAGGATTGTATAGTCAAAATGGAGACATTGCGTTGGTTTCGCATATCCTGAGCCACTATCATTATCTCTTTCTGTCATATGTCATTTTTCTGTGTTGCGAAGAAAATAGTGATATGTCTCCGGCTCTTGCTTAATAAGAACCATCTAGTACATTCTTTATCTGAGCATAAACCAATATATTTTTGGCTTGAAAGTTGACGGAAACTATAGCCATGGTCGAAAAAACTTGCACTTTGGGTGTAAATCGCTAGTAATCTCGACGCGCGCAGGGCCAGATGACATAATCTGGCCCGGTTTGTCGATTCGATTTCTGGACGCATTAGTAACAATTATATGTACGCCTCTATTAATTTTCCCAGTAGTAGTTCTTAGGAGTTTGCCTCCGGGACTAAGTTGAGTCCAGTTTATGCCAATGAAGCCCGGATTCTGGGGTACATTATTACTCTCGCTCAAGTTCTATTTGATGGTCTCTTTTAGAAATTCTAACCCGTCTTTCAACGCAAAAAGCAAGCGCATAATAAAGTCGGCTAACAGATATTTTCTTTAAACCAACTTTAATGCCCTGGGTCGATTAGACCTTATATCTTGCAAATTTAAAATTTCTAGACCCAGATATCCTCGCCTACGTTCATGTCTTAGTCAATGAGTATCTTCTTTTATATATATAATATACGGTCAGATCATAAAATCCAGTATCTAATAGAATAGGAATGCGCTGAATTCGTTGGACCCAGCAATCGTATGTTTTGCCACGACACATCCAATTTTCCGGGTGGCACTACTGCAGTCCGTACAATAGTCGGCGCCCTTTGTTAAAGCGGTGCAATACTACGGACTTGCGCTCCAGTGCTGTCGGGAATCTGCAAATATGCATAACTGACCGTCTAAATAACGCTGAAGTTTATTAAATGGTGCGCAGTGATATTGGACGTATGGGTTTTGATATTGATCTAGCAGTTTTCATGAAATGTTTTTGATAACAGAGTTATTGCAATATATTGAAGTCTATCGGATGTTATTTTGAGTAATAACAGCGACTGGACCAGTTTCTTTGTATTAGGTACTTAATTCAGCAAAAGCAACATTTTTGAAGAAAAATAATTCGACGACGGGATATTTATTTATTTATTTAATTCAGGCATTAAGGCCCATATAAATACAATAAAACAATACATTATAAAATTTATGACTAATGTAAAAATACTATACATAAACAATATTATAAACACTAATTTACACGAGTAGTTGGCGTCGTGTGTCGCGCGGTGACCAGTAGCCGGCCTCGGAATCGCCGGAACTTTACACCTTTCGGCCAAAAATCTTCCTTCATGAGTGTCGACAGATGGTCGGTCGGCACTCTCACCACAAAGGAATTAAAATTCGCATTGCGACGAGACTCCAACCGTTCGACCCTCAAGGTGAATTTGGCTTTGATGCGGATGTACTCTACAATCTCCTCGGCCTTTGTAGAGTAATGCAGCCGGGACACGTATAACAGCGTCGCTGGCACAGCAGGACGCAGCAGGTGATTCGGTCCGGTCGGTGCGGTACCGCACTGGTTCCGACAAGTGGGCTTTCTCTTCTTCTTCTCTACCTTGATAAAACCCTCCTTGTCACACTGGCCTTTCTCTAGACCCTGCGATGGCAGATTCCGGTGAATGAATTCACGGCGGTCCTGCTTTCCCTCTTTTTGCTGCTTAACTTGCATTGTAGCAGGTTTGTTTGCGGCAGCAATTGCAGCGTAAGCACGTTTAGGGGTCGATGCACTAACGCGTGTCATATCCTCTACCGAATCGAGGCACATTCGGCGGGGCGTTGCAGTGCATCGACTGCTATATCGACAGCCGGTGACGCATCCAATTTCGCCGACTCAAAACTGCTCATGGAAGCATTCTGCGCCCCGCGACGCGTGTTCACCTTAGAGGTGTCAAGTGACCTACTTATCGAAACAGCGTTGCGTAACAACACCATTTCAGCCCGTAGTTCACTTATGGTGCCATCCGACACCTCCAACTTGGACTGCACCTCGGCCAGGCTCCTTTTTAGGGATGTAATATCCTTCAGCAACCTGGTAACATATATATGGGATTCCAATCTATTATTTCAAATATCCTGTCGACTGTCATAGGTATTTGTATAACATCCGAATTTATAAAATATGAACTTAATGATCCACTTTTACAAAAACGTCAGAATAGACTCCAATTTCCCCAAAGCTTATTTCATCATAATAGGCCTATTGTAAAATTAATCCGTAATATGCCTAGAGTGTTTTTACTTTAGGAAGAAAGGAGTTTTCGTAAGGCATAAGCTTTCTTCAAGGCTAATTACATCTTTTGTATTGAAGAGATTAAATGAGTTATTTAGGGCACATAATATGGCATTACCTCCCTTTGTACTGTTTTTTGATTATGGCAAAATGCTTGAGAGGTTCCGCTAAGAGTATGGGCAGCGGAATTCTTTGCGCTATGACAATTTACCGATATCTCCTACCAGTTTGCATAGCGTACTGATTGATTATGACAATACTGTAGAAACAAATATTCTACAAAACTTTAAAAAATAATTGCATCGAGTAGTATTTTAACCTATGACCTCTCGCGATTACCGTCGACCCACGATCCCACGATTTAGTTTTCTACAAATTTAGGTTTAACGTAACCACACAAGTTTTTAAAACAAATTTATTTGACAATATTTCCACATGACTGTTCAATTTTTCATTATAGCTGATTTCCATGAGCTGTTATTAATCCGCTACAATAAACAATTGTAGAATAATCCAACGTTTTTTAAACAAATACGTATAATATAAGTAGTACTTAAATTTAGTAACGAGAATAGCGGCAAAATGCCGGCAGTGAACAAATTGTTAGCGTTCTATTTCACCAGTTGACTGTTCAAACGTCAAATCCTCAGTAACAATGTTATTAACAACGCCCGTTCACGCCATAAATTTAACCAGCAACAATCCAGCCACTGAACTAATCCGCTGCCACTAGCGAGAAATATTTATGTCCCTTTCCGTCACACCGTTGTTAGAAAAAGACGATTGTAGCTAGTTCAACGTCACATTTCGCTTTAAATAAAACTCTGTAATCCCTTCTTAAATAAAGGCGAGAAATAAAGAAAAGCGAGCGAAAGAAGCACTTCTATATACAGAAACCGGGAACATACAGATCTCCGCCTTCCGTTAATTTACTATGTTTGGTTCGGGCAAGCTGCACCATAAAAATGACAGTTTGTAGGAGGCATGTGTCCAGCAGTGGACTACGATAGGCTACTTAACTAAAGGCCCATATTTTTTCCTGAAAGTCAGAAGGGATGAATTGACTATTTTGGGACACGTTAGGTATTGATAGTCCGATCAGCATTCACAATTTTCGATCGCCATTTAACAAACACAAACGCCACTAAATTGGGAGTCATATGTTTGTCAATTTACTATTTGTTACTATTCCTTAACTTCTAATATTGTCTAATACATACAATTAGATATGTGAGACGTGATCGTATATAATCCTATAGAATCTCGAACTCAAAAAAACTTCAAATTGTTTCTACACTCTGTTATCTCTAGAATTTTGGACTAGTAGATCGAATATTTGTGGATGCCTTTAATACGATTATCATGCGAATTCTACTGAAGTATGAATCATTATTATCTTTACCTTAGTGAAAGTAAAATACGGACTCACAAAATATTCCCGTAAAAGAGGCCCGGTTTATGTACTTACCTAGCTATTCCTTAAAACTGAAGTGTTTTCGCGTAAGATACCAACTTTGTAATTTACGACTTGATCTAAATTGAAGTAAGGTATGGGTACACTCGTATCCTTTAAGTGTATAGGTACAGGCAGGTATTAAACTGAAAGTCTGGTGAGAGTACTTTGTAGTAGATTCGGAAATTGGCAAATGTAATTTTCCTCCGAAATTAATTAATTCAAATATTTATACCTTTTAAGAAGCTAAGAGCTTCTTTTGATGTTAGAACATCGTATATTTTAATGAGTGTAAGTGGCTTCTACTTATAACAAATCATTACTAGAGCAATCCCTGGAATGTAACGATATATTAGGAACATACATAAGGTTCAATTCCGCAGCGTCATGCAACTCTGAGTCAGCAGTTCCCAAATAGTTCTGCCCCACAGACTTAGATGTACGAAGTTAGATTGGACGTCTAATATAAACCTTATTGTTTCTTCTCTACAAAAAGGACAGAAAAGAAGCGTTACCTACAAAAATTCGGCCACCTTGTTAATAAATAATCATAAAGTATCCTCTCTTGGGAATCAATAAAGTTGTTCCTATAATAACTAGCGTCTTCTTTCGGCGAATTTGATAAACATTCGGCCAACCACTTATTTATTTTGCGTCCTGTCCCTTTTATTTTGTGTTTCAATAAATAGGAATATTCTATTGGGACTTGGATATATATATTTCATGTGTTCATAAGCTAAATATCGTATCTATTGATATTTATTTTATCTGCGTGGATTACATATGATGTATTAGGGTATTTGTTTACCTTATAGAGGGTAACCCAATCTTATACGGTTATCATCTGCTATAATACGAAACGTTTGATTTACTATTCTTTATGTACACCACGATACATTTGTGTGATGTTCTGTATATAAAACTACCTATGGCATCAATTAACATTTCGATGAACTGTGATAAATGCGGAAATGCCCCGATGAAGTAAGTACGAGTATATTAGTTCACCCAGCATTAGTGTGTAAACACTGCAATAAGTACCTATATAACGAGAAGAAATAAACGTAACTAAAATATTTTTTATGTGAGTCAAAGATGTCAAAAAATAAAAAAACTTTTTTGTTCCTAAATGACAATATTTAACAAGCCCCATTTTATTAATATGCCTAGTCATTCGCGCATACGTCTACTAGATCAATGGATCCAGTGGTCGTATGCGCGGCGGCTCGCCATTAGGTCTTGGGTTCAAATCCCGGGTCGAGCAATATTATTGGAATTTTCTGAAAGTAGCAGCCCATAGTTTAAAATTGTGTCACGCAGGCAATGGGTCCCACTCTATTTCATGGAATTTAATAACAGCATCGGTGAAATGTGGGTGTACAATATTTTACACCTTTGACTAACCTACATAGAATGCGCGTCTGAATGTTCCCTTATGTTAAATGTTTTTATTTAAAATGTTATTCCGACCTATTTGGATACAACAAACAAAGTCGCAAACAAACTTTAACCCAAACAAAACTTGTTATATTTAAACCGAACATAAAATCAATAAAAACTAAGTCTGTTTGTCGTCGCCCTGAATAATCTATTATCCCAAAATCCAGAGTAATCCTTATTTAAAAGAAAAATACGGAGTTTCAGTTCGACGTCATTAGCAAGTATAATTTGCAGTTAAGCTTCGGTGCTGTGACCTCATGATTGCCGAGTAGGTACTCGTACCTACTTTGACACTTTGCAAATGAAAGTGTTTTTCATTGCAACCGTTGATATAAAACGATCAGATGCAGTGCCCTACAATTTTGAAATCCAGATGTCTCACTTTTGACCATTATATCACATGTTAGGTTATGAGGAAACAATAACACAGTCGCAGTTACATATTACCAAAGATGAATATAGCAAAGAGAAATCTTGTCCTTTTTAATAATTTTAACTTGATTAAGACATTGGACAAAACTAAACAAACTAAGTCACACAATTTCGATTTGTGCGCGAATATTTCACGGACGTTTCTAAGTAGCTGAAAGTGCTTGAGTTTTTATATTTTTATATCAATGATTGCAACCCGTTTCTTGCACAGAAATTGCTTAGTTAAGTGTAACAGTAATATAAAGTTTCGCCGCAACCTCGCCGTAACCACGGCTATTTAATTGTAAACTTAGTTGCACGCAATTGAAAAGCTTCAAAGTTTAGATGGAGCTAACCTGTCCGGACCTTTGGAACTAGATGCAGGAGAATTAAACCGAACATCATCGTCTCCGGGGTGAAATACAATTTAAGTAACTGAATACATAAACATAGCTCTCGTGGATATTAACGTGGTACAGTCTAATAATTTACAAATGTACTCTAGGGCTAAAATTATATTCCTTGATAGGTAGGTACCTATTTGTTTGAAGTTAAGCTTAACCGTTTTTTGATAATGAGAAATTAGATCGGATACTCACGAACACCGGTTTACTTAGAGCTACGGACCTCCCAAAATAGTACTCATATATATTATATATATAATTTAGTTTCAAAAACATTTAAAAAAAATAACTAAACCTTAAATGTTTGTAAAATCCTTTTTTTTAAGTTCGTAATATAAGAAATATAAAAAAAAAATGCCACGTGGGTTCAGCCTTTTTTACGAGATGCGCTACCAGCATTTAATTTTTATTTATAATATAGATTACCATATAACAAAAAATGAAACCCTATCCTGTTCAATTTACCAAAACAACCCATAAAAATGCGTTTGTAATCACGATCGCTTTCATCGTATCTTGTCGTGTCTTTGTACCACAATGATAAATGTAAATCGATTCTCTAACGATGAATCACGGCGAAATTAGGTGCTTATTTGTGATCAATATAAGACCCGTGATAAATTACAAGGAGTAATGAATTTTGCAGCTTATTCGGCTTCCTTTTGTCTGTTAAATGTTATTTTAGTTGGTTGTCTCAGTCTTTTGTTTACGATCTTGACGATAAATTATAATTCCATTTGAAATACTGACCGTAGGGAGAAGCAAGAACCTCTTTAATATCTTTGATATTAAATCTTTGATCGATTAGCAATGTTAAAAAAAGAACTTTATTTTGTAAGTTTGGAGAATGCTGTACGGGTAACGTGATACCCGGTAACTCCAAAAGACTCTTGAGGTATATAATATTTTAATGCGCAATCTGTTCGTCTAAATATAATCTAAAAAATAATGTATCCAAAAACAAAACAAATCTTACTTAGCATTGCTGAAACCGCAGAAAAATATGCATTAAATATAATTTATTGCTCGAAGGAAAATAAACAAAATCTATCTTAACCAGAAGAAAGCTTCCCGGAATCACAGGAAAGCTTAAAAGGTTGTCTGAATTTTAAGCCTCTTAGTCGGAAAATACCTTGAAAATTTTAAGATAACGGAAGTCACTGTTTGTTGGTTAATTACAGAAAATACTGTAGCTTTTTTTCTTTATAAGTGTTTCGGCTGAATTTTCCTTAAAAATATAGGTATAGGTTTTACATAACATTCCCTTTGTATTCGCCGAAGGGAATGTTGCAATTTGCTGTAGGTATAAATGGACTGATTTCCCCAAGTCCACGTCAGCGGGCGTATTTTGCGTAAACAATATACTATTGTACACGCATATTTTGTCGATCACTACTAGTTACAGGGTGCACAGAAAGCTGCACCCCTCCCTCAGATAGGAGGCCTCCAGAGTACCAGCAGTAAGAATTAAGCAAAAGCAGAAATAATTAAAACGCTTATGACGATCGAAATGCTTCTCTTAATATCTATACCTAAGTGTGCTCGCTTCAACCTTGCTACAACTGCAAGAGAAGTTATGATGTGAGAGAGCTCTCACCTCAAAACTGTCGGCAACAGAAGAAAAGATTTTATAGTCCATTTATATATATAACAATCTTGTTTAATAAAACGCGTGTAAGGTTGGCAACACGCAAAAACACTAGTGTTAAAAAAGAGTTGCTAGTGAAAAAATATGAACTTTGTGTGTTTATTTAAAAGTTGTCCATCAAGCCACAAAAAAGAAAAGCTTCGTCTCACCTTGATTGACTGTTAACTTTATAAAAGCATTAATTAAATCGTGATGTATTTTTATTGACACGTCGTTTATTTTTGTATAAATTTCCTTATTATATATAGAATTCCTTCCTTATTTATTTATTGATAAAATAAATAGAGGATAAATAGGTTACAATAAAATTAATGTGAAAAAACAAATTTCGCCCAGAGAAGCAAAAGCAATAAAAAGGGATACTTAACCAAGTTTTAAAGAAATAGTGTCAGCGTCTTTCCATCTGTATCTAGGCTAGACTTAAAATCTATTTGCTACAAATGTATAAAGCTTTCTGTAAGTAAACAGAAAAGTTGGCGGATACTCTTCGTCGAGAAACAGCCACCGTCTTTCTTGGATAAACATTAATGTAGACTTTCAGATTATATCTTTACCTTCAGTTTTTTGCATTTGAGAAACTAACATACCTTTAGGGCACTGAATTTTTTTCCTGTTAGTTGTGGCTGATTTCTCTTGGCGGATAATTAGAAACATAGAACAGATACAATAGTAAAGAGCCTTCACGAGTGACAAAATATGAGATCGTTTGACGCACCTTGGGCAGTCAAGCTCGATACCATCGCTGCTGGCTGTCTAATCGTTCCCCATGACATGAGCGTTTCCCGTGAGACAGCTTGGCTCGACTCGACAGAAAATGAAGATACATTGACTTCACCACTATACGACGGCCCAAAGAATATTATTAAATCATTAGACCTTGACAAAATGTATTTAAAAATACTATTAATTTTTTTTTAACAAATTCTTTGCTCTGCACTTGCTATAATTGTATCGTGGATGCGTTTAAAAACATATATATTGACATATACAAAGACCCAGACCCGAAACAACTATCTGTAGATCATACAAATATTTGACACGTTGACTTTTGTATCACATGCACAGTTTATACTCAGAAGAAGAACGAAAGATTATTTTTGTTTGCCTTTCCTTCGTCCGATTTCAATGAAACTACGAATAAAGCTTAGCATAGCATCACACGTATTTCCCCTAAAAGGTTAGACATACCTACATATCACTGATGCTGTTAGTGATTCCCATTGAATAGTGGGCGTGCCTATTGATGCTATTCAGGGCTGTTACTGAGAATTGCCTTACAGGAAAACCGAGCATCACTTTGCGCGATTTGGGAGTCGAACCCTTGGTGCCACAGAACTCCGGTTTGCAACCACTAAACCAATAAGGTATTTAGTTAATAATTAAGGCAATTATTTAAAATTAAATAATGCCAAGCAGACTCGCCGAATTTAGGCACAGCTATAGGTCTAATTATTTATGTAAAAAACATCTCGAAAATGTAATAGTAGTTATCTAGATCTAGAATTCTAGATCTAATTTGATACCTCTAAGTTATAAAGCTGTTGTAAGGCTTTGTTATAAACCTCCATTTAATTTTACTAACTGAACATCAATTACGTTGTTGGCCAGCTATGCTTCAAATTCACTTGGTATGTTTCATTACTTAGCTTAAGACGGGCAAAGTTATCTAGGTCTAAACCATCGTAAATTATGTTATAAATAACCTAAGAAACTGTTTTATTTGTACAAAAATTGGACGTTTTATTACTTTCAGTTACCTTTTTTTTTTGTCACAAATGAAGTTATGGGTTTTTTTTTTCTTTTACATTTTATATAATTTTCGTTTTGTGTGCACTTGAATATGTATGTTTGTGATTTTTATATTTTTCGTTATAATTTTATCATATTACTTAATATTTTTTGTTTATTTAGGAAACAGAATTACAACGCAGATGCAAATATAGGTAAGTATTTCCAAATATGTACCGATATATATGTATGTATTTATTTATTCTTGTGTAAAATGGTCATAACTAAATTCCAAGCTAGACGTAACTTGCATGATAAATTGATATCCAAATGTAAATCCCAAGCTGATTTCCTCGGAGTGACTGCCATATCAGCACCAGCTGTGGAGCTCAGTAAATTGGTTATCTGGGACCAATTAGTTAACGTGACTCTTGTAGTGTAAAGAATGGTCACCCATCCAAGGATTGACACTGTATATTGACGCAGCATAGTTTCACATATTAATCTGCACTGCAGATGCACTTATATCTTTCTTAAGTACTCTTATGTTTATCAATTTGAAATTCTGTATCTCTACAATAATTAGGGCAAACCAACAATCGCTCAGTCCGTTATCTCGAATCAATTATGCATCGTACTTGTACGCAAGCTTGATAATTATTAATGGGACCCTGGGCCGACGCGTCACCCTTATTTGCATCGTAGATCATAGTGAATATATGATAATTACACTTCCTCCTGCCGCCGCGAGATTTATATGTGTCGTCACTTCGAGAGATTGGGGACCCGACTCCGATCGAATGATGACATGGGTTCCGGAGTTTGTGACACGGTTTGGGTTTTAGTGGCGTCCAAACTAAGAAAGTGGCCATGTGAGACGTGACGGGATGATGTGTTACTTTTATCTCATAATAAAAAGTTTTTTATTAGGTGTAAAAGCTAATATAATAATATAAATATAATAATATGGTTTGAAGCTAATATTATGTAAACCTACTTATTTTTTGTCCTGACCAGAAATGGCGGAGAAAAACTCGCTATGCAATTGTAATTATCGTTTATATTGTATATTGATAATACTATAAAATCAGAAATATTTAGGTAGTATATTTAGTTGGAGTTTGGCTGGCTACAATTATATTTTTTTTTTGTTTTCATCCTCCAAAAACTGTATAAAAAATATTAAAGAAAAAAGTAAAATAAAAGTGATTGTATTAATCATTTTCATTTTATAAATCACGTTGCCTTTTATTTAATTAAAAGTTATCGTTCTTTCGAATTTATTTTTGAGTCTTCATGAAATTCTAAGAAGCTTTTCTCTTTAAAACTCGATTGTCCTATTCAGGACAATCGAGGGCACATAAAAAACAATTTAACTTCGGAAATTTCTAGAAAAACGCCTACGGTAGGCAATATTGCAATCACCTTACACTCAATAGTCAAAGGTTATCCACATGTCTTGTGCAGACAATCCAACCACTAGCACGCTCTAGTCGTGATTTATCAATGCAATATTGTACGGGTACAGAGGATAGGACGGGATCATACAATAATGGCCCATCTAAATTGTTCCTTGTTCTGGATCTGACCGTAACTATTCGCGTCTAGAGTTGAATATCGAAGAAATGTGATGTCCGATAAACGCTTTGTAACATGACATCGGTCCTTCCACAGAACTAAACGGAAACACACGGTATATAAGTTTGCTGCAAACACTAACATGTGCTGGCTAAACTCTGTGAAGCAAGCTTATAATTAAATTTGTAATTAAAGTTAATTAAGGAAGGAAGACGGTCTTACAAGTCTTACTTGAGTCATACAGAGTTTGTTTTGGAGTTCAAATTTGATATTTATGAGTTAGGTATGGAGTACTAGAAGTTAGGAATTTGGGACACTATAAAGTATGAAATTGTAACACTGTAGTAGTATCACTGGGTGTGGACGGATAGACGGACTTCTTTTTCTATCGTGTCGTCATGAACTCAACGAGTACCTACACGCATTAGTTTTTATGCATTCTAACTTGTCTACTGTCTGTTATTATTTAGTTTAATCGTACATATTTTTTTTGTGTAAAATTGCAAATGGCTTTATTTATGTTATAAGCAATAACTATTATGTCTGCCTAGCTGTACGTTTTCTTAAAAATATAAAATAAAATACAATATAGCTCATGCCGTGGAAAAAAACAAAGGCAGACTGCAAGCTGGTAGCGGGCTGACTTAAGTTTGTAGGGTGCGCCGGACGGATCACTTTTTCATCGCCACGCCACTAACAGAGGCTCTAATATTTTTATTATTTTTTATTTTTATTTTTTATTCTAATTTATGCCCAATCATCACCTACCTAGTTATTTTTTTACAATATCGTGGCTCTCAGTTCTAAATACAGCTGAGTGTTTGTTATTTTAAATGAAGAAGGGGATTGGACAATTACTGATACTTTGAATTCGATGATGTCTAAAGATCGTATTTATATTCGCAGTATTGTGTGAATGTCTGTTTTATTCCCTTACATTTAACATAGGGTTGCCATACCCAAATTTTGATAAACAGGATTTGAAAGTGGAAATACCAGGACATTTTGGTTTAAGAACAGGACGCACTATGAGAAAAGTATATTAAAACATTGTCAATGAAACTCAGTGAATAGCAATTACAATGTTTTATGAAATTATCTTCAATTAAATTATATAATATTAGAAATGAAATTAAGGATTAAATTATAAAATAACGCCGATGATTAAACGTAAGGTTCGAGGGAGTAGTGGCGCGCAAATAATAAAACACAGGACCTTACGAGGAGTCTTTAAAAAACTCAGGACGCTACTTAATAACTATCCAGGACAACACAGGACTGTCCAAAAAGCAGGACATGTCCTGGGAAAATAGGACGGTTGGCGACCCTAATTTAACATGACATAGCATCATGCCTGTATTAAGTTATAAAGTCCCTTATAACAGGAAGCGAGCCAATTGCCGTCTACCGAGCACATTACCAGACTCTGAGCTATTACTGAGCAATTTCCTAAAGAAAACCCTAATAATTTGCCCGACCTGAGGATCGAATCCAAGACCTTACGGCCACCAGGCGCGTTTGTGACCAGTAAGGCATTCATTTTACCTCGCATTCATAGAACAGATGCTCAGAATGCTTGGTATTCTGCTTACCCAACAATGAACTGTGAACACAGAGTTGTCAATGTGGCTGTCTTTCAATTAGTACAACAATATAGATTGGATTGGCGCATAATTTTCAACACAGGCAGGTCCATTGAAGCCGTAATGAAATTACATGTGACGGAAGCGCCTCTCGGATACTATATACATTGGTGATTAAACATACGAGAGTACGTGTACAATAGTATTTGTATATGGCACAGAAGCAAAGAGGAAACTGAAATACAGAACAGTTTAATTCTACTGTGATAAAACCTGAAGAGAAGGCATAAATTCCTTTCAGTGATTGATTATAATGTAATTATATAATAATAATTCATAGCATAATGCTTGTATTCCCCGAAGGGTTAGGCACAGGTGCACACCCATGCTGTTATTGAGTCCCATGTAATAGGGGGCGAGCCTATTGCCATCTACCGGGCACAGTTCCAAACATTTTTATTTATTTATTAATAGAGGTTTACCCACAGTTTGTATACAATATATATTAAGTAATTCAAACATAAATAGCCTCGTACTTATACATTCGCCAATTACGGGTTAACCAACACTCACAAAGTAAAACATAATAACACTTAATTTATGGCACGATGTTTCTTAGGGTTAAAATTTATAAATAAAACCTAAACTATAATAAAAATTAAACATAAACGGAAAGTATATCATTAGTGCTGCTACTGAGAATTTCCATACAGAAAAACCTAATAACACTGCCTCAGCCCGGAATCGAACCCAGGACCTTACGCTCAGCAGACGCGCTTGCGACCACTAGACCAATGAGCCAGTCTAATAGTAATTCTTCAAACATAAATTCATGTGTGTTCATGTTTCTATTTTGTAGAGCTTTTTATATGATATAAATTAGTGTGAATCATTTTTAATTTTCGCATGTCACTAGTGGCAAAATATGTAGAATATATTCCCTTCATTTTATGAGAAATGAAGAATTAGAATTTGATATGAGATTTTTATTTATTATAGACAATCTCCTACTGTGCGATCATTGTTATTGGAACTTCGGCTACGTTCTATATCTGTCTAGACTTTAAAATAGACCTTGACCCCTGAGTTTGTTTCGGCGTTTCTTCTTAGGGATAGTCATAGAAAATGCCGACGCCATCTAATTTAAAAAAGACGTGTAAAAGTGATTGAAAAATAAATATTTTCCTTTCATTACATTTCGTTCAAAATACGTCATGCATAATTTAATTAATTCTGCCACTGAGTTCTAAATATTATCATATGAAAATAATTTGCTGAATCCATGCAGTGTCCACTGTAGTGAATTTAAAGATATCCACAGATTTGTTAAAAAACCGTGGCATTGAAGCAAAGGAATATTGCCATCATCATCAATATCTATATTCTCTATAAAAAAGGAAACGATATCTATCCCTTTTTAAGTTCGTCTTCTTCGTATATATATTTATATTAATATGAAAATAATTTGTAAACAGCACATCACAAACTCCTCAGAAACCCCTAGGCAAACCGCAGTGGGGAGATATCCAGATCCAGAGTAAGTAACCTCACTATTCTGTTCAAGCATTAGCATCAAGACAGTTTTGACGTCCTTATGTACAAATTCATAACAGAAAGACCATTAACAACACAGACATAGCCACATATTCAGCTCAACACAGCACATTTCGACCGTAGAACGCATGCAAGACAGTTTCTGGTGTAAACCGCGACACTATCATCTGTCACCGTAGTACCGTGGGCTAGCGAACTGATTCGACACACCATTAAGCCAGGGTCCAACCAAGCTATTTGTAACACGATTTATGTACCAAGCCAGGCAACATCTACAACCAGACTATCTGTTCTCAGTGGCTGTTATTACACAACGTACATGTTGTGCCTACTAATCTTCTATTGTATCACAATGCTATTTGGAACCTTAATGTGTTGTCCGAACGTATTCCGTAATCTGAACTTTACAAACGTACGTTTTATATTGTCAGTGTTGACTGGATTTTCAGCGGCGTATTGTCCTCTTAAGTTTTATTCAATTAAACCCTAAACATCTAAGATGTTCTTGGGCAATTATCTTCAACTAGTTTCATGAACGTGATTAATTACGACAGATATCACGACGCCGTCGGCACTAATAAATCTCTATGTTAGATCTTATTCTAGCTAAAAATATAAATCATATCCGAGCCGCCTTTGAGTTCTAATTTGTTCATTCCGTTCACTCATCAACCCAGTTATTTCCAATCTAAAAAAATGATGGAGTTTTATCGAATTCGATTTATCAACGTCAGGTGTTGTTGATATAAAAATTTCGATATTATTTCAACACCTGTACTATTTCCTAGAATTTTATTTACAGTAACCTGTAAGAAAATTCAATTACTAAATGTTTAAGTAACAGGTGCAGGAGATGGTTGAAAGGTATTGCCTACTTAAACATTTTTAGAGGGCATTTTCTTAATCAGCTTCTCGTGTGGGGAAATGAGTTCACGTGAATATACGAGCTCGCTTATTTCGCTTAGCGGGGGACCCACTATTTTATCTTGCGTGTAATTTTCCACACTTGATATAAAACTAAGCTGTCATATAAGTATTATAATGTTGTAAAAAGTTCAATTTTTTTTTATATACTAAATAACCAATTGTAGGTAAAGTTTACTGAAACCCAATAATTCCGAAGCTACATATTCTTATTACAATTTACGATAAAGAAGACCTTTACACTTGGAATTTCCGTAATAATTTGTACCACACATTGACGAAAACACATAACTAATATCTGCCATAGGTACTTAACACCACTTGCCTCCCCATGAAGAGAAAAAGCAATCGCACACATAAAAATCAACGACGTACCCAAACGTATTTTATTGCGTCTATTTAAACCACTGGAACAAAAAAACCGAGGACCTCAGTCGCTAATATTTTGGTACGCATTTTCACTTAAGATAAGCCCCATCCCCGGACCGTATTTCACAAGATTAAGTCATCCGCCGCACCCCACTCTTTGTTTTAATCCGCTACAGATCCAGAGATAAATCGACCATAACCGGCTCGGAATCTTGGGCAACGCTTGTTCACAATGCCACAATAAATAGTATCTGTTGTTGTTTTTCCACTGGCTCCACAATTGTCTCGGAGTTATTGTACAACTTCATTGCTATTAGATTGTGAGGAAACTTAAAGATCAGATAGGTTATCAAAGAACAATTCGAAAATAAACTTCCGTTCCTCCAGAAATCATGTTTAAGTAATAGAATTGTACGTTAAATTGCCTGACATCAAACAGCCCGCAATAATTCGTGCAAATATTTAAATTCGTTTCAAGCGTAAATTGCTCGCAAATACGAATTATCGCTGCACCTCGATCAAAGTGCTGGTCAAAGGTCCATCATGGGCGTTTACCGAGGAAGCATTTTGACAGAGGATTTATAGCTCTCCCGGCTTGAATACTAAGGTATTTTAGAATTTCTGAATTAATTCTTACCCTTTCAGTGCACGGACTAAGCCTCTATACGATTCGTATGAATATTAAGTGGGAAGAGTGAGATGTAGGAGATAAGCCGTTATTCGAAGCTTTATTGCATACTTTATTGTCATAAGCTTTTACGTAACCATGAGTATAAAAAATATGGTTTTATGGTTGTCGTAGATAATAAGTGGTAAGGGTTTGTAATTTATTTTTAAGTTCATTTCCGATCAGTCGTACCGATTCATAGTGTGAAAAGTAATATTTGTAGGATAGAGACAGAAAACACGGCTACTTCTATGAGAAAAAAACATATTAACTTTTATTATTTCTTGATAATTACTAAAAGCTTTTAACTTTTAATGCTTCTACTAATCTAATAATACTACTAAACTAGTAATATAAAATTATATTTACCATAATACGCGATCCCACTAATTAGAGAATTTTATACAATGTAATCGTGGTCACATTGCACGTTCCAGCTCACGCTAACACTATTTACGGACGTTCTGCCAAACTTTTAGTGAATTTAATTAAGAAGTGTCAATTTACGCTGTCACCGCGTGGTTTCGGTTGAATACGGAATAGGTTACCCGCCGCGTTAGAGAGATTATTATGAGGAGGGTGATACCAGCGTGCTATCGCATTATTGACATTAATATGTACTTGAATGCCTCATTGGGATATTGGTTGCAGGCGCAATTGTTGAGCGTGAGGTCCTGCGTTCGATTCCCGGGTCGGGAAAAGTGTGATTGGGTTTTTCTGTATGGAAATTCTCAGTAGCAGCCCGGAGTCTGGAGCTGTGCCCGATAGATGGCAATAGGCGCGCCCCCTATTACATGGGACTCAATAACAGCATCGGCGAAATGTAGGTGTACAATAGTATACCTCTGTATAACCCTTCGGCGAATACAGGCGTGACAGGCGAATACAGACTGCCTCAATGGTCTAGTGGTTGATAGCGTGGCTGCTGAGTGACATTTTGGATTAGATTCGGGTAGTGTTAAGGACCATCTTGGAGTTTAGAACAGTGCCCAGCAGATGTCACTAGGCTTGCCCCCTATTATATGGGACTCAATAACCATATCGGCAAAATGTAAGCGTAAAATAATACACCTCTATAGGTATGATACTATGTAATGTAATATGTACCTACGAATGTATGAATGAGTTCTGTATTTACTTAAAAACTGACAATTTGGACTCCTCGACCACATACGGCAGCCAATTATCCAGAAAACCGCGTCTTCTGCTGTAAACGGACTTCATAATCCATGGCTACAATAAATAGAAATGATGAAGTATTACCCTAATCAACAAGTTTGGCAAACACAGCACACAATATAGCGACGTAAGACCCAGATATAAAAATTACTCATTCTTAACCCAACGGTCCCTTTGAAAGGATATTATTCATCGTAGCAAGAGTTCAAGTTCAAATCAGAATGTTCCTTCATTCTTTTTTTAGAAAATGGTTTGATCGCCCAAGGGCTTTTGATAAAGACAAATTAAGTTAAATACGATATTTAATATGTCTTTTTCGAAGGCCCTTGAAGGGCGGAAATGCGAAATGAGTACGGAAAAACTTGAATATGAACGAGAAATTCTATCGAAAAAGCGAGCGCATTGCTTTCATATATTTTTGGCTTGACGTTAAGTATGGTCGAAGTCAAGGAGATCTCCGTACTGGCCAGAACTGCCATTGTTATTTCGGTTTTTTGAAAAACTAAGGCCTTCACGTTTTTCTGCTCGTCTTCTTGTTCGGATAATTAATTATTAGTCTCCTGTTACGACACTCACAGGAAAGGAGTGGGTTTTCTGGAGTTATTATTATGTGTATCACTGTTTATCAACTGACATCAAACTGAATCATTCGTTTGGTTCTTCCCTATAGGAAATACTAATAGGAACTGGGTAACTAAAAAAAAAAAAAATGAAAGGGAACAATAACTAAAAAGTGAATTTCTTGAATGACAACCTCCTGAACTGGGGATTGTTTAATAAATGTTATGGGATCATAATATCCATCACCGTGATTTCATTTGCACTTCAATCGATTTTAAGGTACCCTGAACTGTTAAGGAAATTCATTTAAACTCATCAATGTAGAAAGATCTTAGATTTTGCACATGAGGTGTTATGAAGGAGATACAGTAATTTTTCGATCAGGTAAAATAGTTATCTCTGTTTTAGGCTATAATTTAAGATAATATGATATTTAAATATTCTATATATATTATTTATTTATAATAAATTAATATAATATAATATATTTATGATAAATTATATATACAGACCAATTAATTGTCTAATAAAAATATATTGTATTTAGACAATTAATTGATCTGTGTCATATCAGGCTCAGAAAAAAATGAAAAAAGAATGTATCAGCTCAACAATACTGAAATAATTTATCACTTCGTATACAATCATTTTCTATATGACTGCACGCAGTTCACATATAATTCTTATGAAATTGTTCAACGCGCTTTAGTTAGTGCTTTTAATTCAATATATTAAAAAAAAATGAGAATTTTTGACAGCAAGATTCGGGCAGCAAGCTTCGGGAGTCACGATTCAACAAATAACTTCTTTAAAAGTTTTATAAAAACATTCTTTGTCGATTTATCATTCATGTTATATATTTAAAAAAAACCGATCGTCAGTCGGTATGAAAAAAAATTAACAATACTTAATAAATCATGACGAATGTATTTCTCTAAGAGTTGTATGCACACATACATTTCGCTACTTGAATACTAAGGCAGACAATGTTGCACAAATAAAATATGCAGGAAGCGTTAAATTGCCCTTATTTTGATTTTGTACTGATATAATAATTCACTTAAAAGTCGAGACTCAGAACAGTGGAATCAGCCGTGTAATATATACATTATCGGCACTTTATAATGACTTTCCAAACTTTAAAAGGTAATCGTTATAAACTTCGTACTTACGCTAAACTTCATCAAAGTACAAAGTTCGATGAGAATTAGATAACTGACAAAATGTTGTTTATTCGAAATTTAAGCATCTGTAATATGATTTAATTTGAATTACGAGTATTTACACTTGTTAAGTTTCCATCGAAATGAAGATGTATTTATCGGGGTCATTATTTTGCGCGTGTTTGTAACAGCTGCTCATTAACCCATTACTTCCCAAGCATCGAAAACATTAGATTTTTTTGTCCAAATCTTTAAATTAAGGTATTAGTACATCAAGAAAAACTAATTTAAATAAAAAAAATAAAAAATCGTATTATAATACGAATTATAGACGTGTTTCCAGAGTCATATTTATAGTACGACTCATTTTGAAGGTAGGTATATAACTTGTTTTCAAAAACGATTTTTTTTAATAATTACATATTTGAAAAAGGTCTTAGAATTGTTTTTATGTACTTTGAAGTAAGTAGTTTCGTATTCTTATACGATACATAAAATAATGCTCTTCTGAACGCAAAAAAGTGATCAACTTAAAAAAAAAAAAAGGACGTAAATTGTTTCACCGTTAAATAAAAAAATATTTTAATAGAGAAATTTATTAAGCTGCCGAAAACAAAATCAAATATAGAGTCCTAAAAATATGACAGCGGGAAGGAATGAGTTAATGCTGAAAAATGTTATTAGATTAAAACGGTCGTTTAATTTTGTTTGAAATATTACTAAGACGTATGCACTGAAACCGGACTATACGATATCCATTCTCGTCAATTGCAGGTGAGGAATTCCTAGCCACGTCGACCATTTTTCATAAAAGGTGTTTATACAATAATTCGACCCTACTGAATGACTGTATGTGACTGTGAATGGTAGCTACTCTTTTTTCATATCAAAGGAAAACTTCACACGAAAAAGCGGGTTCAACAAGATGCTATAAACTTTGTTAAATAAGGAACAAACAACTGATACTTAGTAAAGAAACTCCCAGTCACGTTTCAACAATACTATTCGGATACAATTTATGTGTGAACGAATGTTTCCCACGAGTTTAAACCTACAAGACTACTTTCTCCCTCAGGACTGAAGTAGGCTTAGAATCTTCCTACGTGCGTGTATTTTGATAATCTTAGAAAAAAAGAAATACACCTGCGATTCGACGAGGGAAAATTCGGTAATTTCCGCCGAGCATGTCAATAAGAATATCTTAAGTAATGTAGTGAGGTTGAATAGCAAACACCGTCATATAAAGTTAGGAACTTCGGTGTTTACATGTACGGAGCCGTCTTGTACGCATGAATCGTGAGCAAATGGCTAAGTACAGGGTGTTTTGAACACAAGTAAACTTGTAGGTAAGTAAAATAAGCATATGTGGGTACAAAAAACGTAAAAATTTGATAAGCCTTTTTGATGGAAACACTTTTTTACTATGACAATTAAGTCGAAGTAAGTATTGGTATAGATTGGTGAGTGGTTTAGTGGCCGACTGCTGCGCTACGTGTCGCAGGATCGATTCCCGCACGGAACAAATATTTGTATGCCTATAAATAGTTTTTCCGTGTCTGGGTATTTGTGCATGTGTTTGTAAACGCACCCACAATACAGGGATTATGACGAGAGTGAAGCAAACATAAACAGTTGCTTTTTTGGAGGTTCTCTCTTCCAGATGAAGCTCAAGGTTGAAAGAGTTGCATCTTTGGCTAAGCACAAGGACCAATTCCTTAAAAGCCTTAGACGACTGACACTCGTTCAAGAAATTCAAATGAAATATTCCTTTTTATGGTTTCGTTTCGAAAATATAAGTACAGGTAATTTAAATAATAAAATTTCACGAGCAAGCTTGTTTGGCCTCAAATACACACTCTGTATAAACTCTGAAACTTCTTCGCATGTTCGTTGGAGTTTTTATTCGCATGACTGATGTACAAGTATACGTCTCATTTATTGTTTTCCCAATTTCCGTCGTGAATAAAAGAAATGAATGTTTGCATTACGTTTTATGATGACATCGAAAGTTCATCAAGAGCTTGATAGAGCTAGGCGTTGTTGATCCACATAAAATAAAAATATCATCTTGTATAGTCAATAGTCAAACTAACATTATAGTCATGGCGCGTTGGTTAACCTTCTCTGAGAAAGATAATTAAATAACTGATTTCACTTATTTAATTATCTGAAGTCTTTACTCCAATTAATTACACAGCATATTTTATCAACATTCATTTTGGCTCGGTATCCACCTACGGTTTGGGGTCGTGATATTTGCCTTTACTAAGAAACTCCACCCACATTCCCAATTAATCTATCAACGATATATATTATATATCAAATATAATATGTAATATTACTTTGGTGATGTAAACTTCTTCGTGAGTCTTCGCCCACGCTTCTGTCCTAATTTTAATAGCTACCGACTACTAGTATATCTTCACGAAAAACTCTTCTATATGTAAATAAGTACCGCTATTTCAACCCAGTTCGTTATGTCTTCTTAGTTGATTAAGATGAAATCAGTTAAGTTTTGAATAATTAAACTTTATTATGTCTGGTCCGAAATATTCAGCCTTCATTTATTATTATTTTATGTTACTTGTACGCACCGTTTGCCGCGGTCAACGTTTGGATGGATGACCGTTTATTTAAACAAAACTCATCGAAAAAATCAAATACTTTTTGGAAGCAACCGAAAACTGTCTGTTAGAATATAATAATGAAGGCAATTAGCAAAGAAAATGCTTCCAAATAAACACAGAATTTTAAAAGTAAAAGAATATCAAATTGTTTTCTCTCGGGACAAACGAAATAATGAAAAATATACGTACAAATGTTCCGAATGACACAACGGAGCTCTTTGTGTGAACAAATGAAACTATTGAACCTTTTTTCCCACCAGTGTTCCGTTAATTGACCACCGGTTGGCATACTCGTATTTTGGAAATATATTGGACGCAAGGGACAATGGTGGAAACAATAGAATAAGTGGTTTATTTATATTTACTTTTAGCCACCTTATTATACAATATGAATAAGTATATAGAACATATAATATACATACACCAAGGTTATTTTGAATTACAAAGGTAAGGATGTACATCTATCTATATTTAACTGATGCTTAAATGAACCAACACAGTCGATCTGAGAATTAAACCCAAAACTTTAGGCGCAGCCGCTGCGCAGGCGCTTGCGACTTATTATTTTGAATCGACGCGGCTACTTTTTATTCTTTACGAAGGATTATATTCAGCAGTAGGCGTGTAAAGGTACAATGATGATGATATATTTAATAAAATCTTTAATATATTCAAATATACTCGTATTTTTCTGTACACAATCTTCTAATATGAAATGCTGTAAAATATATGTATTAAGTTATCTGTAGTTTGTAAGTAAACCTAACTTGGAGTATTCAGTTAGGTTTATATTAGGTTCTTTCTGCAAAAATGTCCAAGAAACTTTATTATATTGCTCGTATCTCACTTTGATTTCCACGAAACCTTAATGCTTTCAAACATACAGAAATAGAAGTTCTTGGCATACACGTAATATAGCCTTCTTATGTCTATAGCATATCTACATCATACTTTTAGTATCAGAGATTTTCAGAAGGAGGTTTGAACGGATATTAATTTAAAGTGCAATAATTAAAATAAACTAGCCCATTGGTCACAAGCGTGGGTGTCGAGTGCAAAATCTGGGTCTGATCCCCCGTATCGGGTAAAGTGTAATTGGGGTTTTTCTGTTAGAAAATTTCCTGTAGCAGTCCAGAGACGGGAATTGCGCCGGTTGGATGGCAATAGCACGACTCAATAAATCGCGGCATCAGTGAAACCTCTACCGCTTAATGCGACGATATAATTTCTTCTCGATATCATAAATCGATTCGATATTATAAATTCTGTTTGCACAACACTATACCACATATTTGTTCATGTAGAGATACGTCGAAAGGAATTCAACATCAATTTACATACAAACGAAAACTGTGACTCGATACAATCGTACACGTGTGTGCGTTGCGTTGGCATTAAAAATAAAATATGTGTGCGCCTTAAGTAGTTGGTGCGTAAATAATTCTGGCCCACAATACAAGAAAGTAGGTCTCAAGATGTTGGTCAAATCACTCAAATCTTTTGGACGTAAGCCAAATATCATAAGGCGGCTGATTCCGTAGTAAGTCATGAGGTCATATAGTAAATAAGTAATTTGTTCAGGTTTCTGGTTTTAAAATATAAAATGAATATATTAGTTGCTGTTGGATGAATGAAATCCTAGCCTCCCAAATCTTGGTTGTAGTGAAATAGTTTTATGGTTCTTGAATTCCTGATAATATTTCTCAAAATTTCAATGTCTCAAAATGACAACTTTGAAAAATAATATAGGCCTGAATCCACTGTACAGTGGTTTTTGGAGAATGTTGAGCTATTTATTGACATTATTTTTTACAGACTATAATAGTGCCTATATTTATATTTTCTTAATATTCCATCATCATCAGCCATAAGACGTCCACTGCTGAACGAAGGCCTCCCTCAAGGGGGGGTTTGCCATAATCCCCACTTTTGGCAGTCGGCTTGGGGATAGCAGTGGCTCACCGATTAGTGAGAGGGCGCTGCTGCCCGTCCTCCGGTGTCTGGCCGCAGTTTTAAGACGTACCCGGGTCATATTCCATATCATATTCCATAGTTTCTGCCTATTATTTCAACATAAATACATAATGCGAGCTTCATAATTATATTATATATTTTTGGGACTTAAGTTGTACTCGTAGCAAGCGTCGTAGCAACATCTCGTAGCAAACGTAGTAGTTAAAATACTACGCGTCTACGAAGCCTACGCTAACGTCATATCTGAGTTTTCTGTGGGATTTCGAAATATTTTTTCATTTGAATCATTTCTGTTATCATTTATTTATGTTATTTTATTATAAGGTAATAATCGATAACTGCATTTTAATCAAAATATACTTCGACCCGACTCCATTCATTCGGATTAAGTTCGTCGCATCATTACCACAGATATTCGGCTCCATGATATTCGTGTCTGTTGGAATATTGAATTAATTTTGTAACTCGATAACTGGTGTAATAAATATTCGTTTCCGATCGCCCGAACGAGTCGCGCCTGCTTTATAACTGAACATAACTTTGCAGTTGGAAACATCGAGAATCGGTCTGTAAATCATGATATACGTGATACGCTAATGTTACGTATATATGACATATAGCTTCACGCCTGTATTTCCTCAGTGGTAAGGCAGAAGTGTAGGTACAACATCCACATCTGATCCCGTACTAAGTCCCATGTAACAGGGGGCGTGCCTGTTGTTATCTACCGGGCACAATTCCAAACTCCAGGTTGCTACTGAGAATATTAAAAAAAAAAACTCAATAGCTATTTGGCCAACCCGGCAATCGAACTCAGGACTTCATGCTCAGCAGCACCGCGTGCGACTATCAGACAAATAATAATATATATTTATAAATAACCTATTTTAAGAGTATCGTTTAGCTGTCGGCTTCTGACAAAATGGTCTTGAAATACGCGCAACATAGGTGTTTGGGCGTTGAACGTTTCTTAAATCGATATATTTTCTATCGTTTTGTCAGATTATAAACAAGGTCGTTTTGTATTTTTTTAAGCAAAATTTTGATTAATTTAATAATGATCACGAGATAAGTATAAGGAAGATTATTAGTAAAAAAAATATCTCATTTTGAGGGTTAATTATTTCTAAATCTATAAACAATACAAAAAAACAAAACATGACGACCAAATTTTTACTTGTGTCTATAACATATAAAAATATCAGCAAAATCAGCTCATGTTTAGTGGGGTAAAAACGTTAACGCATTTTGTATGGTAAACCTTTTAGGTAAACTTAAGAGAATGCCACAAGTAAAAGTTAATTTCTACACATTTTTTTATCTTATGAGGATTGTTACACAAAATAACAGGCAATACTATTATGTTATTAAAAGGTATAAAGGTATCAACAAATAACGGAAACTTTTAGAGCGCTGAAGCTTCTGAGATTAGCGTCTAGAAATGAAATCACAAACAGTCACATAATTTTAGAGGATTCAGACTCAGAAAAATCACGAAGCTCGAGGTTTTTTAAGTGCTTTCTATGTCAAGAAGCCAAGTGCTTGTAATAGTGCATTAGTACGAAATACCTAGAACATTACTTGGAAATGGCGCCGTATGAAGCTTGCCGCGCTATCCCAGCTCCAGGACGAGCATAGATATTTATAAAATAAAAATAGACTAGCGGTTGACCGATTGCCCTTCATGCAAGAAGACCTGATACTAGCCTACACCTCTGACTTCGAATATATATGACGATCGGAATTTGATTCGTTAATTGTGAAAGGAAAATCTACTGTACAGTCAGCATCAAAAATATGTATACACGTAGCGAAATTCAAACGCTTATTTTGGAAAACTATGCATTTTTATGTTTCCGATCAGATGCTGTGTGTAAAATTGGTCGAGATTTCAATCACTATTTTCTCTAAAAATCGCGAATTTATTGATGCTAACTGTTCATCAGTTCTTGATGGTGTGTGTAGTATTACTGTACTTATTTTGAGAAAATCCTCGTACCCAGTAAGACGGTAATTGAGTTGATTCGATGGAAATTCGCCAATTAGAAAATAAAAATTCAAACAAAACAACCCAGAAAGATGTTGTAGCCATTGCTTGAAATTTATTAAATAAACTCAAACCTCTCTAAAATATAATACACTACCATTATTCATGAAAAGGCTTCATTCAGCGTTTATTAGTAAGCGGCTGTAACTTTATTCAAGGCCTGTTCAGACACGTACTTACGTAACTATAAAGGTTGTTCAAGGACACACTATATTATGTCATCTAAAAGTATTTTAGCGAAGTATGTTACAACCTGTAGACATAAAAATTGAGCTTTTGTGGTTTTCGACTGAGCTTTTTATACGCTGTCATAAAATTTTACTATCATCACACTATAAAAGGTAAGGCTTGAAATGTGGGGAAATCCTATACTACTATGTTTCGTGAATTACATTATATAGCATCATGTCTATATTCCTGAAGGATTAAGTAGAGGTTTACTATTGTACTCCCACTTTTCGCTGATTTTATTAGTAGCCTACTGCGAGTATTTTTATTGAAAAATCCAGTGCAACACTGCCTAATACAAGACCCAGGACCTCACTTTCAGCAACAGTCACTCAAGAAGTAAAATAGTACAATTCTTCGACAGTAACAAAGCTATACTAACGCAGATGAATAGCCTGTCTTTTAAGAGGCCTTTTTCTTCTAAAAAATACGATTTCGTCCGCTGCGGACGTAGACGGCAGCGAGTACATTCTACGCGTGTATAATGCATGAGTGTCGCTCAATATCTTGGAGTAGGTTGCGTTGGCATGACAAACGTAACAAGTGACGTCATTTATCACCTCTTGTGCATCTCTGTTCTCCTGGTGGTTATCATGGAGGTTTAATATCTTTGTGTGATTATTTTCGGATTACATCGGTTATCATCGGTTACGTATAATAAGTGTAGTTGTTGCTTTTTAAAATGAATGAAGATAATATTAAAATGATATAATTTGAAACAGATTTAGATGGTATTTGCATTTCATTGCGGCGGTAAGAATTAAATTGTCTTATTTGTACAACTAATCCTAGGCCAACAGTTTTCGTATTCAAAATTATTTTATACCTAAATCGTATTCAAAGTTTGCACAAGCGGGAAAATATCGAACAACGGCACAATATAAAATATGGCCGCAGCGTAAAAGTGAACAAAAGCGAGCTTATCTGAGCTTTACAAAGCACAGTTTTGTTCTTCAATCGACGCGGACCGGGAAAATCGAAAAATAATGATTTACGCACGTACTTAGTAAATCATGCACGTTTCGGATTCTGTTTGAATAAATATTGATTTAGGTTGTTCACGAGTGATACAACCAGGTTTTTTGATTTATGTTGACGCTTAAATTAATAATTTAAACTACCTTATGTATCTAGTGCGGCTTCTGAATATGAGACTTTGAGTTCAAATCAAGTCGTGCTTGGTTTCTTGGTTTGGTTACATTGCAATATAGGTCTTAATAACGATGAATGTTGAAATAAACAGATGTATAACAGTAGGAAGTGTGCAGTGATAGCTTAGCGGTTGAACGCTTGCCTTCCATGCAGGAGGGTCTGAGTTCAAACCTGGCCCGCACCTCTGACTTATCGGAATCATGTGCGGATCAGAATTTGATTATCTCTTGCGTTTACGGTGAAGGAAAACATCGTGAGGAAACCTGCACACCTGAGAGGGCTTCATAAAGTTCTTAACGGTGTGTGTAGTCCGCCAACCCGCACCGGGCCAGCGTGGTGGAATTAGGCCTAACCCTTCTCATTCTGAGAAAAGACCCTTGCCCAACAGTAATGGGTTGAATTATTTATAACAGTAGGAACCCCGCTGCCTACCCTTTCGAAGGATGCAGGCTTGATTCTTTGTTATGAAACAGAAACTCACAATTTTCTATGACAGTTCAAGAGGAACAAGCAAAAACTGACATCAAATGCGATGTTAGTAATTAAAGTTACGTGAAATAGTCAAGTTGCAGCAAATAGATGCTTCCTCGTTAGCACGCTCAGGTATAATTCCTAGCGGATTAAGTAGTTACGATTAGGGCCAATTAAAACACCACTTACAACTTCACTTAGCATAAATGCAGTCGGCTTAAAGTTGATAACATCGTTCTATGTAGCATGTAGTGCAACTATTTAGATAGACTGTAACAGGACAGAGGAATGCCATTTGAAAATTTGCTTCTAAAATCCAATATCACATAAGCCAATACATTTAGAGACTTTTGAACTCGTATATTGGTTCAACAGTCTCTAAATGTATTGTTATTTAGGAATATATCAGAATTACGTCGTGACGCAAAAAGACTGGTGATCTAATATCATCATCATATAAGGAGAATACTCCTGCTTACATTTATACATAATATCTTAGTCGCCTTTCAAGAGTATGATAACACTGGATGATATCTAGGTCTACTTGTCTCACTCATACGTCTCATTCGTTCTTTTTTACATAAGAAAAATCAAGGCAAAAATCTCTAACGTGGAATGTCAAACATCTGAATTCTTCTTTTTTTATGCATTCCGCATCGATGTTGTCATGCATAATGCGCTACTTACACTAACATATTGCCTTACATCGTGGCGATTCGTGTTTCCCCTCGGTTCGTTCTTGCATTTGCATAGCTGCGGCTAAACTTCCACTGAATAACAAAACCATGTTTGGAAAAATATATGCTCTGTGCATTATGGTGCTGAATGTAGGATACAGTTTTTTTATTCATTTTTATTTGTTCATGCTATCGAATCCAGTAAATTAATACAAGCGCATTTTTCAGTTTTTTTTTTACAATTCATTTTAGTTTTCGGGAATTCTGTTAGAGTGGCCTATTTGTGTGTTGCAGATAAATATGAGCAGCAAAATATCAACAGGTTGTATATAGAACAAACTTTTACCTCAGTTTTACCGTATTTTTTTAAACCTTTTTTGGCGAACTGAATAAAAGTGAAGCAAAATTTAAAGTTCCGTCTCAGCAACGATTGTGGCTAATGGTTCTGCGTATATACGTCATGTTAATTATAGGCACTTCATTTTACCGCTTCACTGACTTCGCTCGCTTCTTTCCTTAAGTTGAAGTGGAACTGCGAAATTCTTTTTCCTTAGTACTAAATCTCTTCGTTAATTTAGATCTAGGCGGGAGTCTTGGACTCATTCTAGACGTTAACGATCCGCCTTCGAGTTTGTTTGAAGCCTCGGTGCATGCCAAACCATTTTTTAGCTATCTTCACAAATTAGCATTAAGTGAAAGGCGAAATATGTTAATAGCTGCTAGATGTTTCAGTGAACTTGTGAACGTCTTTTGTCTATTCTATCTAGTTTTCATGTTTCTTGTTATTGTTTTATTATAACCTGCATAAAAGAGTTGAATTAGTCGTCTGTTTTCTTTATGGGAACTTCAACCTGTTTAATATAGAAAGGAATCCTTTTGAGTCATAACTTACTTTGGTGCATACGTGCATGCCTGACGGAACGAGAAAAACGAGCGCAATAACTCGCGAACATTGATATAAACACTCAAGATGCACACTTCTGAACAAAAACGTACTAAGGTGACGTCACGTTGTTTATAATTTACACAGATGTATATTAAGATCACTTTTGTATGGCGATCTCAAAAATCATGCCATCTTTGAGGTTCAAGATAATATTTCTACAGATCTTTCAACAAAGTCAAATAAGCGCACAATTTCAATTTGAGCGCGTATTTTTTTCAGACGTTTAAGTAGTCGTATTTCAGGAGTTTACATCAATGCATGACCTTTATCCGTCGTCCCTGTTTTATCGGGTTTCATAACCCTCTCTATTTACACAAGCTTATGAGATTTCTGACTAAATTCACTAATAAAAAGCGTTGAAGTCACATCATTCCCTTGTAATATTTTAGTTTTCATTTAACATATCTATAGTTTCCAAAGATTGTTTGTCTTTAAAATGTACGTCCCCATTTTCAACTGGTCCATATATTAGCTATTTTTATTAAACTAACTCAGAAAAACATAATTTGGACGCTGCGATACATATACGTTTTACTTACGAATCGGCACTTTTACTGACACTTCTTCACAAAGATATACGAATAATAAATTATAGAAAGAAAAACCAACATTTATTTTTTTAGATTTCAAGTGGACAAAACTGCGAACAATAGCTAGTACGTAAATAAAAGAACAAAAAGTTTCATTTTGTTCGGAACCCATTTTGTTCAAAGTTAAGGACACTATGTTTCAACTAATTATTTAGCTATTTGTGTCTTTACTCTGAAAATGCGCAAGGACATTTCTTTTTCAGGGTCCATTTAGGAAGTTAATGAAACAGATAAAGTTACAACGTAAACCAATGTTTTATCGACTTTAATTTCTTTTTAACGCCCCATCGTAGTCACCCTACGTTAGCTGCATTTTGTAAAGAAAGCTCCTGGTTTTCCTTTAAAAGCACATTTGAGGCCTGATTGGTGAAGAGGCTAATCGGTTACCTTGCAGTGCGATTGCGGGTTCGGATCTCGTACGAATCAAATATTTGTGTGATCTTCAGATGTTTCAGGTGTGGGTGTATAGTTTATTGTATGTGATTGTGTAATTTGTGTCCAACCAAACCAAACTTAAGGGAATAAATGGAGAATTTTAACAGACAACCCACTAACAAACAATTTACATTTAATTCAATATTATCTTTCCCAGGATCCTTTATTATAATAGCGGTCTACGTAGTAAAAATATATGTTCTAAGGCTAGTGAGGAATGTACTCAATAACATTGTTCTTCCTCCTAGATTGTATAAGTCGCCCTAATGGTTACAAGGGTAAGGATTAACGGGTCAAAGAAGACATTTCGCTAATAGATATACCTACTATATAACCTCAAAGGCACATTTAATATTAAGTCAATCCCCTTATTAGGACGCATACTTATGTGGTCCCCTATAATAATGCTTTAGTCACAGCTTAGAGAAAATAGCTGGCTCACAACATAGGTACAATTGGGTACAATAGACGGTGCTAAAACTGACATCCACACACAGTACTATTAGTCTATTTACACAGCACATACCACACAACGGGGCCAAATCGCAAAATACATGAACATTGTACACTAGCCAAATGGACGCGTGGAGCATCAAAAGTACATAACATTGCAACTGAGGACCGTATAATGTTTAAAATTTCAAGTGTTACATAAGTGAAAACTTGCTCTTTATATTTTTGTATCAAATTTTGATCAATTCATTTAAAATACAATTATTTTGATTAAGTAAGGACAAACATTCAACGACAAAATTTCAAAATTTCGCAATTTTAAGATCTTTGAATGAGAGCTGTTCTCTCTAAGCTGCCTTTTAGTCTAGCCGAACAATATTGGGCTGCGGAATAATTAATCCAAAGACGGCGTACATACTCCTTTGAAGAGACCTGGCACCCTGGCGTATTACTTGGTCATTAGTTATATTAGGATTAAGGCAGTAGATTAGAAATGATCTAGCGTTTCAAATCTAGCTCCTTAATCCTAACTCCTTGATCCTAATCCTAACTTAGGTTTTAGTTAATGATGTTTACATGTTATTATGAGGTATTATTTGATATGTTATACAATTTTTTTTAAGTGTGTGACTGTGTGTGCATGGTTTATTTTTGCGTCTGGTTTTTAATGATAGCGTCTACCGGGTTACTTATATCAAAGCGGCCATCCTCGTCCATGAAGATCTTTAACCTAATAGTAACGGGCGATTCGCTAACGAGGTCATAACATGAACCTAACACCAAAACAAGTTGGTAATAAACATTGAGTCAGTTGCTACCGTTAGTACTAGTGGGGAAGCAGGCTGACTGCAAAATATACAGCCAGAATACTCAAGTCAGCACTGATGTGGCAGCCGTGTACTGAATACACGACACCAGGACCAAGTCAGCATTGACTTTTGAATTTGAAGTCAGTAACTGACTTAATTTAAATCCGCCTTTATATTTTATAGAAATGACATTAATTTCTTTGACAATAAATGTTAGCTCTGCTTGAACCGTATATTAATTTATGTTACCATGACCCCATTCAAATGTTACGTCATCAAAAACCCCGTACACGGCGTACATATCCGCCAAATATGACAGCAAACAAATAATGCTAGGGGTGTCAAAGCCTTATATTTACCTACGCACCTGCCTCGAGAAAGGTTTATAAATTCACCCCTTAAATAAACATTCGCGGAATTGAGTTTTTGTGATTTTCTCGTAAACTACTGTAGCAATTTTGTCGAATAAGACGTCGTTCGATTTTCCCCAATGGGTTTGTAGACTTATAAGGTAGAGTCATAGACAGTATTATACTACCGGGCCTTAGGTATTTGTATGAAATTGTGAGGGAGTGAATGAATGGAAATTATGGGGCTTCAAAAGATTAAGAAGTTCAACTTTACTTTACGCGGGGAGAGTTTATCAGTTCATAAGTAATTATCTGCTCTTTTGTGGTCTTTTGGAAGAGATATGCTTAACAATGGACGTTTTGGTCTGATGGAAATAGGGTAAAAAGAGGAGGCATATACTCAGTGGATGGGCTGAATAGATAAATTATACGTAGGTTCATTTGTATTAACTTGACATTAAACTATTAACCATTGGAAGCATATTTTAAGACTTTAAGGAAATTACAGTCAGAAATTTTCTCTAAGAAACACTCGTTATATGAAATTAATAAAACTATTTTCTTGGTGATCAAAATATCGGTGAAATTTAAGTGTACAAAATAACTTTGCCCAACCCTTCGAGTACAGACGTGATGCAATGTTATAATTTTGGTTGTTTTCACAGTATTCACCGACACTATAGTGACATGAAACAACAACAAACTGAAAACATCGGTGTCGGCGATGACATGACGTGAACGTTGTTAGTTATAAAATTGTTTGAGAATATATCATGTGTCATTTTGGTGTAGGTACTAGCTTGTGTAAAAACACCCTTAAAATCGTGAAGATTTCTATTTTAAGTTGGAAATAACGATAACCTCTAATAATACACTTTATTAATTAGGCTTGCGCTATAGGCGCGTTTATTACTTAAAAACTGTTTCCGCGATTATGTCCGCCTTTACATTTTTCATACATTCATACAGATAAAAATATTGAACCCCATCATTCCCTTAAGGTTAGATTTTCATAAATTCTTTCTTAGCAGAAGCAAACAGTCGTAGAAAGAACTTATTTGACAAATTTAAAGTGTGCAGCCTTTATAGTTCCTGAGATTTCGTATTTATTCAGTGAAAGGTATTTTCCTTTTATATTATTACTTACCTATATCATTTTCTGTATGAGCTAAGATCCCATCAATATTAAAGCCTACCTGTCACCAATCAACGTAAGTAGGTACCTCTAAAAATAATTTCTATATTATCCTTGTAAGTAAAAGTCAAACAGAAATTTTAAATTGTCAGATGGAATGAAACAAAAACATTACCTTTAGAGTATGGGCTGCTTGATATTTAAGACCGGTACAAAATAGATGAGTAACTAATATTGTAAGTTCATTATAGATCAAGATCGTATAACTTGTCGAGAAGACACTACCGAGACCTCCTATATTAGGATGCTGACGCGTGACTGCTGCGCGTAAGGTCCTAGGGGGTTTAATGGGTTTTTTAGTTTGAATTGTGCCCGTTAGATGGCAATAGGCTCGCCCCCTGTTACAAAGAACATAATAACAGTAGCAGGGTGTACAACAGTCAAGCTCTACATAACCTCGCGAAATACAGCCGTGGTTATTTATATTTATTTATTAGTGGTTTTTTATATTCTTAATATTACTAATTTATTGTATAATAAATATATTGAACTATTTTATGTAACTGCACTTTATGATGCAGACATAATTAACCACTGTACTTGTCCCACGAATTGTGAACCCAAAGACAATAATAATAAGTCACAAAAAAAAAAATATCTTCGAAATCGGTCAAGATCACCGCATTTTGAGAGGGAAGTTCCAATAATCTATCACGGACGACCATCTAGGTGTAAGAACTTTAGCGAAACGTCGTCAATCTTATCCGACATTTAATTTCGTCCTCCGGTACTCACTTACGAGAACAATATTGTGTTCGTTGCCAAATAAAAGTTTTGGTACACATTCTTCTTTTCCAACCTTCAAAACAAGATGTAATTAAATAAATTGGGTTTGTTTCCAACTGTAAATATTGCATCTTTATTTGTCTAATGGTCGGAAGAGCGGTTGCTGAGCGTGGGATCTTGGTTTAGATCTCCGGGTGAAGCAAAATGTTATTAAATTTTCCTTTTACAATTCTCAGAAACGGCCCGGAATTAGGAATTGGGTCCAAAGAGCATTGAGTATGTACTAAATGAGTAGTTTACTTGATAGTTACCTACTCGGTATTATTTTAGGTATCCACCTTAAATAATACCTAATGCATATTGAATAAGGTAACATTAATGCGAGTGCTCAGAAATCGTACAATCACTGACAGACAGCTTTAGAATAGTGTTCATTAGAAACACTCAGTGGGACCTAACTGCTCAGAGATTAATCGTGATCGCTTGTCGCTAACATTCGGGCGCTGGAGACTAATGCCTATTTGAAAAGATTTGTCACGAGATCGTACTTATGGGGTGTTTTTTGTTCATTCTCATACCTGGTGTTTATTTAAATACTGACTGTTGTCCGCGACTTCATCGTCGTCTTCAATTTTCCAGGCAACTTTTCAAATTTATTTCCATTACCATGATTTAAGAAAATTTGTTAAAAAGGTCCAGCCGTTCTTAAGTGACCAGCTTACCAACACCAATGAACTGCATTTAAGGTTTTTTTTTTTTATAGGTCAAATCAAGACAATAAATCGCAATGAACATTGTAGTCCGCATAGAAACATAAGTTACTACTCGTACTTGAAGCGACTGCTGAGTCCAGTCGGGCAAATTGTTATTGTTTTTGAATGGAAATTCTTACTAGCAGCTGGTAGTTTGTACTGTGGCTGGCAGATGAAAATAGGCTTGTCCTTTATTATATGAGACTGAATAACGGCATCGGCAAAATGTAGGTGTACAAGTACATCTGTGCTTAACAGCTGTGTGGTGCTATGTTTTCACTTCACACAAGTTTACCTTCAGAGTCTGTAGGGAAGCAATAAAAGTACTGAGCGCAAATAGGAAGGATGCCGAGTAACCTACTTTCTTTCCTCCCCTCACTTCCACACCTCTCTTGACGCGTTTGTCCGTGATTATTATTTAACATGAAATTACTTTATTCTTATGTTCTAAAATAGTATCTATTGAATCTTGCAAAATCAGAAAGTTTGATTAACTTTTAGTTGAACTTTAGAGATAAAGAATTTTCAGAAAAATAAATTTATATTTGTATTATTTTATTTACTCTTTATTTTACAACGTACTAAAACAAAGGATTGACAGATATATCAACGGACCAAGCATAAACTTATTGCATTAAGTCCCATCTCACGTATGGGCTTTCATTGAGACTTTCAATTATTCTTTGTGTATTCTAACAGAATGCTTGAATGAAAAGGTCTGTGACACAGCGCTTGAAATAATTCAAGAGGCTTCCGTCTCGCAATGTTTTACCACATCCTACATCGTCTCGCGTATGCCGTTCCGACGGAATAAAGCGCCGAACAAAATGCAGACAGAAAGCTGTTCATTTATGTATCACTGAGATTCTCCTCCTTGAAATTTTTCGCGTAGTTCAAGAGAAAGATCATATTTGTTGCCATAATTGTGTCTCCTTTAAAGTAATCATTCGTAAAGTAATAATTTCTAGTTTTTATTAACTAATGATTTCCACAGTGTTTTGAATTCAGAAACGTCACAAAAGCCTTATTGGTCTAATGTGCGATCTTGGGTTCGATGCTGGGTCCCTATTCAGTCGGGTTATTATTGACTTTTTATGGATGGACATTTTCAGTAGTAGGCCGTAGTTTGGCATTGTGCCCGCTAGATGGCAATAGATTCGTCTCTTATTACTTATATGGAATTCAGTAAAAACGGAGTGTTCAGTAGCTATAAAAAACGTCAAAATACTGTAAAAATACTGTCAGTTTACCACTGAATAGCAACTGTTTTCATTTATTGTGATTCGTAGAAATGATTCAAATAATACAGCAGGCACAATTCGAGGAATGCACGTAAAACACGAAGCCAAAATAAATAAAATCTTTTGCTGTGTATCAAAAGCGTACGTACAGAATACCTTGACAGGCATGTATCTGTGTGTCGTTTATGAAATTCCTTCTTGCAACTTGAGTGAAGATCAAACGATGGAGCTTCAACACGTCTAGTATTCAAGGCTTGATTTCAATGGATATTATTTGGTAATGCCCGGAACTTTAGATGTATTTCGCTATAAATACTTGTGACTTCCACGTATGATAGATAACCACAGTTGGGCTAATTTACAAAAAAAAACTACTAACCGAGATGGGAAGAATAAAAGATAAGAATCAAGATTATTCAGGAAATAACTACATGCATTTTTTTGGTGCTATGTAAATTGTGTGTGTTCTAAATAAATATTATTTTCTTTTTTTCAACTGTACTCTATAAAACTTGTGAAATGAGCATGGTAGAGTATCAGTGGTCTGGTCATATCTACCTCAAAATCGACGGAAGTGACGACAAGACCTGAAGGGGAGACCGTGAATGATGATCAACTGACGACATAAAAAAGGTAGCTGGGGCAGACTGATGACACATGTGGAAGGCGCAGAATCAGATGTTGTGGGAGATTAATTTGATTTTCCTGATAGGTTGGTTACCTTGGTTACCTTCTATACTTTTGCCATTGTAGCGACTACTACTCGCAACATGGCAAAAAGTAAAGCGCCATCTATCGGAGTGAAACTACAACAACAAACCCTGAATCGCACTATGAAAGTTTACAACGATTCTAACACATATACGAATGTCCGACATCAATCGTCGGGCCCACCAGGCTAACCACCTTGCCTGGTTGGAGGATCTTCCCTTTTCAATGGAGGAACACCATACTTCGTTTCTCTATACCATCATTAACTTCCTCTATAAACAGACCAGTCAAAAAACTTTCATGTGATTCTCCACATAACCTGTGAACGTTTCGAAGGGTGGCTATGATATATTTATATAGCATCATGCCTTTAATCCTTGAAGAGTAGGTAACGCAGAGGCGTACTTTATAAAGACCCATATAATAGGGGGCGAACCTATTACCACCTATCGGGAACAATTCTAAATACCGCGCTGCTAAAGAGAATTTATGTGACAGAAAAATTCAATAAAACTACAGAATCAAACTCAGTACTTCGTGGTTACGAACACTAGACCAATGCCGCAGTTTAATAACGTAATGCGTAATACCACCGCCTGTTATATTCTCTTTTCATTCGCAACTAAACACGACCTTCCGACTTCCACATGCACTCAACGCTAGATATTTTGGCTCAGGGCGATTTAATATAGCACCTTCAAAGAAATTCTCATAAGAGGGGATTTGTAAAGGTCGTCGGGGACCCGCATAATGCACAGTTCCGTGTACAACTGGTTTGTTCGCCGTGTAAACATTGTCGTGAACTTTAAGGCATAGACGACGAGGCAAAGACGAAAGAAGTTTTCTAAATTGTAATAGATGCGAAAAGTTTTTTATTAAATTTATTTCAATTTTGGGGAGAAAGGAATGATGAGTGACAGAAAATACGATTATGAATTCTCGAATTTTTGATAGATTATTTGTTTTTTTTTCTCTCTTCAAACCGACTTAATTTATCAAATCAATAAGCGCCTATATCGAACAATGATTTGCAAGCCTGAATTGTTAATAATTCAGCCTATTAATGTATCATAACTGAGTACAGGCCTCTTTTACAAAATGATATGGGTGTTTAGTTGTATTCGCTTTCCACAACGCTGGTCTGTGACGCATGTGATTTGTTTTTGATCAACAATAATACACGCCTTTAATATTATAGGCCTAAACATACATGTATAAAAATCAAATGCGGTCTTTAAACTTTTCTCAAAGAACTGGGCCTTAACTAAACGTACACGCAAGGATTAACGAAAAAGTCCCACCGGATGCCTGTCCAAGCCTGTTTCATTTATTCACGCAGTTACACGAATGCGACTGTACTCGTAACGCTATGGAAATGCTCTGTATTCTGCTTGTTATATTCTAGTTTTTATTGAGGAAAAACAGTTGTTGTTTTCACTAGGCTGAACGTACGAGCGTTCTGTGCCAAACGAGTTCCTATTATGAATGGAATGAAACTGGAGGGCCAAGGACCTTAGTATAAGCTGAACAAAATAGGGAAAAAGTATTTACATAATATTGAATGAAAACTGTCAGGTTTTAAAAATTAAACATCAATTTTCGATGTTATAGAGAATAATAATATTTGAATGTTATTTTTAAACGTTGGGTTTCTCCTTTAGTTTACAAATATACATGTCACATGAACATACATCAAGACTTAAACAACTATCTGTAGATTATACGAACAGTTGTTCTTTGCGGGAATCGAACCCGCATGCAACTTGGATCACATCTATCAACTGTGAATTCACAGCTAAGGTAATTGACGGCACGGTTGGCGCAGTGGCTAAGTGATTAGCTTTCTGCGCTAGGTGTCGCGGGCTCAATTCCCGCACGGAACAAATATTTGTATGATCTATAGATAATTGTTTCGGGTCTGGTTGTGTGTACATGTGACATGTATGTTTGTAAACTATACCCACGATTTTTACCCACAGGAGAAATCCTAGTGAGGAGCAACGATTTTTTTAAAGAAAAAAATATATGTTGTTAACCGAATTAATTGCTGTTAGCTTCTTTAAAACTCATATCGTATTCAACACGAAATACGTACGTTCCTACCTACCCTCATTCCTCTTTCCTACCTACGTTTTGCTTTGTCTCTCATATAATTTAGTTTCTTATTTTCCAAGAGTAAACTCCATGAGGCTGCATTAAAAAATAAACGCGATTAATTTTTACGGAAGGGAGAGTGTTTTGGAAGTATAATTCGTTTTCTAATTTAATAGCAACTGAAGAAACTGGGAGCAGTTGGTGTTGTCACAGCAATTAAGCATTCATCCATCATTCCTATTCTTGCGCATCACGTACCTACCTAGCAAGATAAACCGGAATATGAGCGGCGAATCTTTTGCAACAGTGTTGATACTCGCACCTTTAGCTTTATGACCGACGAATTTTTATTTATTTACGTAAATTTTATTAAGCATTTACATCTGCATTTTTTTCTTATTTGTTGAAACTAATTTTCACGTAAATGAGGAAAAAGGGCATAAAAAGTCATTGATAAAATATTTGCTTTTTTCGCCTATTTTAATTTAAGATAAACGTGATATGGTTTGGTTTAATTAAACATAGTCTGTTTATTTCATAACATTGTAATACTAGTCATAAACAAATGTTTGTACATTTTTGTGAATTTGTACATTTTTGTGCATTTGTACATTTTTGTGCATTTGTACATTTTTGTGCATTTGTACATTTACATTCAGCAGTTAATTTTAAAATTAAATCAAACCAAAATCGTTTTGACATATAGTCCGCCATCTCGTGAGTTAACATTTCCGCGTGTACTGCGGTTCAGTGCAATTACTCGAATTAATGCCAGTTCCATTTAATTGCCGTCACTTTTCGGGAAATGTTGCGTAACTTTAGTTCCCCGTTAAATTGACCAGACGTATGTTTTTGCACCACGAAGCTTAAACGTAACTGCTCCAAATCAATGTTTTGTTTATAATTTTGTACGATGCATGGCGATGTGTTTCTGGGTATGTTCCCTCACTGCCTCATTGGTGTAATGGTAAGTGTGACTGCTGGAGCGTGAGGTTCAGGGTTCAATTCCAAGGTCGGGTAAACGAAATTCTCAGTAGCAGTCCTGGGTTTAGAGCTTTGTCGGGTAGATGAAAATACGTTTGCCCCCTATTACATGGGACTCCCAACTCAAAGGTGCATGTTAATACACCTTTCCCTTTGGGGAATACAGGTCTGCTGCTATGTTAAACAGGAACATCATAGAACGTATCAACATCATAGAACATTCGAGAATGTGATTGTTATAGTCTTCTTGGCCCAATTCGTCCAACCTTTATATAAAAAATAATCACGCACAGGCCGCCTAAACGGCCGTTAAGAGCCGTGAACTAACCCAACCAGCCTTAACAATCAAATTAACAACTGTAATTACTAGGTAATCTTAGCTTGCGGCCTTCCCAGTATTATTATTCACTTGTTGTCGCCTGGGATTCCTGGGCAGCAACCAATTACAGGAGTCTTTAGAATCGAGGGCCAAACATTTAAGCCTGTACTATGAATTGAAGGAGTTTATTGCAGTGTCTGGCACTGAACCGAGGTATAGTAATAGTGGATTACGAATTTCAAAAACATAACCAACCAATAATCTCGGCGTTTAGATGTAAATTTAGACTTAACGGCTGAGATAGAATGATTAGTCATTCGCTTTGTTATGCTTATTGCTTTGTACTATACGTATATTATATATGTAGTTGATTTCAATTAATGTATTTTGCATTGCATTAAATGCAACTAAACAAAAGGCTTATATACATTCTGACTAATGTTATTTACATTGTTTATTAATTGTTTGATGATAACTAATAAATAGATTGATATAATTTCAAATTCTTTAATCTCAATCAAATCTACGTGCTAAGTATCTAAAACAAGGCTAATAAATCCCGAGTGCGAAAGAATTGCGAAAGATTAAATTAGATTACTATACTAGCTTTTGCCAGCGACTGCGTCCGCGGGACCTACATATTAAATATTATTAATTTATAGTCTGTAGCACTTGGGGATAATGTAGCTATCGATCAGTGAAAAAAAATCTAAAATTGGATCATTAGTTCCGGAGATTACCCCCTATATACAAACAAATTTTACCTCTTTATAATATTAGTAAGTATAGATAAATAAATAGTATTGTGAATTCGCAAATATTGTCTATTGTGAATAGAAATAGCTGCTTCTATACTATAGGCAGTGCCATGAAGGACAATTTTCAAGACATCAAAGATACGGATTTTCGTCATGAAAAAAAAATCGAGGGAACTACAAGAAATTTATATTATAGTTTGACATTAATAATATAGTATTTTGACGTTTTTGGACGTTATCTTTGTTTATACAAATTACAATTCAACATAGTCGCCTAGCTCGATTTTTTCCTTGTGTTCAGGCTTAATTGTGATGTGTGGAAGGATAAAAGGAAGGTGATCTTGAAGGAATGTCTCGAGTATGTAGTTACTGGGTTTTTTTCTGTATGGAAATTCTCAGTAGCAGCACGGAGTCTGGAACTATGCCCGGTAGATGGCAATAGGCTCGCCTATTACACGGTATTCAATAACGGCATCGGCGAAATGTGGGTGTATATACAAGGTGTTCGGCGTATGGATCGTCAAAATTTTTCGGGATATTGGTGGGGTCATTTGTTACCTTTCTACCTTTCGACCCTGGATCCTAAGAGTCGTTTAAAAAATTACCTAAAATCCCGCATTCAAACCCTTATAACTTTTTTAGTTATGTTTCTAAAAGCACCTTTTACTTTTCGTTCCAATTAACACCACGAAAAGGACACATGAGCTTTTTTATTTCACAAAATTAGAAAATAAATGTTAAAAAAATATCAATGCGGAATTAATCGTGGACAATGTCAACTTTTCTTCAAAGAAATACTCGTTTAATAAGTACCGAACCACTTTTCGGAGCTTATTATTTATTCGTTGGAAAATTTAATAGGTACACCATTATTCTTACGATAACGGCAGCGAACAACATCTGTCGATAACGGTCAATTAATAATTCTATAATGGGATCTGATTTTAACGGGAACATTATTATATTTTGAATATCGAAACACGCGTAGCAGGATTAACGGCTACCCACTTCCGGCTGAAAGATTCATTCAGTTTTCCTTATCAGTAACCTATATACGAGAAGTTGACGAATTGATTCTCTAGTATTATTGATAAGCTATTTAAAAAGTTATTAGGTTAGATAATTATGTTAATATTTCTAATAAAAACTGGTTTGATTGACGGGTCGAGCGACGTCAGCATTGGGTTTTTTCTGTATGATCACTAGCCGTCTGTAATTTTGAATCGAATCGTGTACTTGCATGTGACTAAAAACGATATCGGTGAAATTGGGTACACAGCAGTACATTTCTGCTTACCCTTTGGGGTAGACGGGCGTAATGCTATGTTACGTACGTAATTCTGCTTAGAAATTCAATTCCACTGTACGCATTACAATCACATAATTATTAATAAATGCTTAAACCTACATAACCCGTCTACCTATCGCTTACCAAATACTATGGATTAATCCATTCATTATGTAGTTTGACGACTAAGTCGCTCTGATCCCAAGGCATTTCCCAGATGGAACTGGTTCAAATTATTTGCAAGTAATTATATTCACACTGAATAATTTTGCATATTATTACTTTTGTATAAATATTGTATTATTTAAGCAGAATGTTATTGTTGTGCAATCAGGTTTGTTTGCTTTGTATTAATACCTATAGCAATTTAAATTAACTGAGTGTATGTTTTTAATATTGGCCAAACAGCACAAGTATTGTTGCTGAAAAATATCGTATTCTAAATAAAGCCCGCCAAAAGAAAGTTATGGCGGCTTTACACTCTTGCGTTATTTATTCGTGGGGTATGTTCGAGTAGAGCGCCGTACATTTGAGCTGTGTTATAGTTCTTTGTAACTTTTTTTTTTTTTTTTTTTTTTTTTGCTTAACGTGGTGAGAACCCATCATGGGCTATCCTCCGCCTGGGGAGGGCGGAGGGGTGTGTCGGACTCCTACCGGCTAAACTCACCACGGTGATCCGCCTCGACACCATATGGTGGGCGTCGGGAACTCTTAGAAGACCGCACCGAAGCCCACCATGGTGTCATGCCGAACGGCACTTCCCGGAGGGGGTGACTGTAAAGAGGCCACCCCCTCGTGCACGTCCCGGGGGAGACTGTAAAGAGGTCCCCCCGTTACCCTCGCTGGTGCTGTGTGCACGGCGACACGGACCACAGCGTGTCGCCGTCTTCTCGGGGGTCGCTAAGTGAGAGCGCGCAGAGTCCCCACTCTGCGCGCTCGCGACCCCTAAGGCCCCCCGCTGAGGTGTGTTAGGCGGGGGGTTGCGGCGTGTTGCGCGCCGGGGCGGTTGCTCCCCGGCGCCTCCTCCTCCGTCGAGCGGGATCGGCCCTCTCCCGTTCCCGCTCATCGGCCTCCTTCTGGAGCATGACTGCTTCACAGAAGGAGACCACTGCCCTCCAGTTTTCCGATTCTGCCAGCATAGCCGATACTATGGCTGGCAGAGAGAGATCTTGCCCGATCTGGTCGACCAGAATCTGCCGCTCTGCGGCCCACGCAGGGCACGCCTCGAGCGTGTGCTGTGCAGTATCCTGGCCGCCTCCTCCACAATGGTGGCAATCAGCCGTGGCCTCGCGGCCGATCCTATTCAGGTATTCACCGAAGCAACCGTGCCCGGTGAACACCTGCGTCAGTCGGTACGTGACGCGCTCGCTCCTCTTGAGCCAGGCTCCGAAGTGCGGCACTATCGCTTCGACAACGCGCTTGTGCGCGAACTGTGGCCGTAAAAGCCGTTCGCGCCACAAGTCGAGCGCGTGCCTACGTGCACGCCGCCTTAGCCTTTCGAACGCCGAAGCTGGCGCGGTCTCGCCGTCCTGGCGGATAGCGCGGATCCGGTGATACACCCTCGCGTCCATATCCGCCTGGATGTCGAACGGAACATACCGCGCCAGTAGAGTTGCCGCCTCGAAGGATACTGTTCTGTATCCTCGTGCGATCCGTATTGCAACTTTGCGCTGCAGGCCGTTGATTTTCGTCCTGCAGCGCCGGACGCCCGATAGCCGAGCCGACCATACAGGCGCCCCGTACAGCACCACGGATCGCACGACCCCCCCGTAGAGGCGGCGAACTTCCTCCCGAGGCCCCCCGAGATTGGGCAGCAGTCTGTGCATGGCACCCACTACCCTCTCGACTCGGGGGACCAGGCGTTCGAAGTGCTCTTCGAAGCCCCACCGACTGTCCAAGGTGAGCCCCAGGTACTTCATGTACCGGCCCACCTCGACCTGCGCGTCACCAACGCGTATCCGCGAGCTGGGAGGTTCCCTGCCGCGAGGCAGTTTGTGGAACCATAGCGCCTCGGTTTTGTGAGGCGCTATCTCCAGACCCAGCGCGCGGATCTCAGCCACGACTGTTGCCACCGCTTGCTCGGCAAGCCGGATGGTTCCTTCCCAGGTGTCACCGCCAGCTAGCACTAAGGTGTCGTCAGCATAACAGACTATGCCGACGCCGGCGGGGAGATCGACACGCAGGACCGCGTCATAGGCGAGATTCCACAACAGGGGAGTTCTTTGTATCTGGTATGCCCGATATAGACTTTCGAAAATATTTAGCCTTTATTGAAATGACGACTAGTGAAATATTTTAATTTAGTGCATGGAGTTCTTAAAACAGTCAATGAAAACATTTTTATAGGGTTGGCAACACGCGAGTGATGTCTCACGTATCGCATGCGTCTACAGGTAACGGTAACAGCTTACCATGAGGCGGGCGGGACACTTGTTTGCCACCTTGTATAATAAAAGTGCAAACTTTTCTATGTAATTTTCAGTATTTATTGCCGCCGAGATAGGCATAGTAAACGCTGGCGTGACGACTTGGATGCCTTCACTATAAATTGGTAGTAGGAGGCAACGCAAAGAGAGGTGTGGAGGGATAAGGGGAGACCTATGCCCAGCAGAGGGACAGTAAAGGTTAGAAAAAAAAAATTTGGTCGTTAAAAGATTAGTCTAATATGAAATAACACTTCAAAGAGATCATTCGTGCCCGTTTTTATAATGAACTTGAGTGAAATGGATTTAGGATATGGTGTCACGTTCTATAGTCAAATCTATTGAGCTTTCCAATCTAATGCAATTTGCAGTATTGCCAAAGGAAAATAAAAATTTTATAAATTGGAAAAGGTACACGTACAGCAGTGATTGATATGCTTTATTTTTTATCCGAGATTCTCTTGGGTCGAAGGGTATTTCTTTGTAGGGACTGCCGTCTGGCCTGGATTTGAGGTCCAACAAGGGAATCGTTGAGTCTGTTATCCAGTACAGATTACAGCATACCAGGGGCAGCCACTTACTTATACCGTTTTTAATAGTTAGAAATTATTACATATTTAAAGTTATAAAAAATAATCTTATGGAGGAACGAGGGATGATACCATACATCTACTCTCTACTCTTCTATAGAAACGGGTGAATCTTTCGAACAGTCAAGGTAGTTACTTTGGCAGGCCGAAACCCGACGGTTGATGTTGGACATTCGTTATGTTAGAATCGTTGTAAACTGTCATAGTGATATTCAGGATTTTCTGATGTTGCTTCACTCCGATAGATGGTGCTTTAATATTTGCCATGTTGCAAATAAGAGTTGCTATAGTCTTTAATTATAGTAGTATATTATATATTCTAGTATTTATATTTATATAAAGGGTATCATGCGGGGCAGTTACAGTAATATTGCCAAAATTTAAATTGGAGTTACTTTATTATGTTTAGAGCTTAAGTTATCTGAAGGTTGGATTAAAATTACAAAGTTATTGTAAGATTATAAGTTTTGGTAATAATAACCTTAGATTTTCATTTTATAATTAATTTTAGTAATAAATAACAACACTAATAATGTACACGTTGTTGGTTTAAGACATAATTACCTATTTATTTAAATCTTATACTAGAATACATTTAACCTTATTCGTTTTGAAAGCACGTTTTTGTATATATTTTTTTAAATAAAATGCCTTGCCCCGCACTAAGAATATTTCCTGCATCGTGGGTGCGTTTATAAACACATATACCTATTCACATACACCAATATTTTTGAAACATAATTCCAGTATTATTCTTTTCAATAATTTTCAATTGTTGAGAAGGTGGTTCGCCTAATGGTACACGATCACTGCCGCCCATGAAACTTTACACGATATCTTAAACACAAAAATAAGTGTCAAATTAACCCATACAAAACACCATTCGAAAGTCATATCGATACTCAATGATATAATGTAAATCGAAATCGTTTTAGTTTCGATTACATTTATATTCGTGTAGCGCTCTCGGCCTCCACATGTTCACCGGACAGAGAAACCCTGTAGCAAATTGAATTTTCTAATCTTCAAACGGCAAAAGGTGACTGCTGCATACGAAAGGTAGATCGCAGCGTTTATTGGCAAATAGAAATGTAAAGATCGGGACCGAAATTCAATTAAGGTTACCGAATAAAAATTTCGAATGTTTGTTACTTTTCGAATATTAATGACATTTGATAATTTTATACCCTACTCCTCCTCCTCCCTTAGGGAATTATGATAAGATAAATTTCAAGTTTGTAGGCTTTTGTTCTTGAGAATACATGATTAGTCGGTGAGTGGTATTTCACTTTTATATTTAAAGTAAATAACAAAGAATGATTTGTAAAATTTTATTTATATGAATAATATTATTATTTTATTTTATTTATTTGCTTAAAATTCGGATAATCAACTTTAATAAAAATGTAATGAGAAAATATCTAAACTTATTAAGTTTTATTATACAAAAAGGTACTTAACTATAAGTAGATATTAGATAAAGTTAGAATAAATGGATAAAGTTTGAATAGCGTGATTTTTCTGAAGATAAAATTAAAATATTTTGGCATAAAGAAAAACAGTGAAATTTACGCTTGCGATAAGTATTTTACTCGCAAAGAAGTAACGCCACTGCATAAAGAAGATAAACTTGATTTTTCATAAAACGATTTACTTCTTAAGATTACTTAATTTATTTTATTCAATTTAAAAAATATATAATTATATATACATATACTAGTCAATACAAAATAAGGGCCACCACATTGGCATCTTTGCTAAATTATGAGGTTATAGGGTTTGTAAATTATAAATTTTGTTGCAATGGTTTGTTTTTAACAAAAGAAACGAAAAGTTTCAACATTAGGCAAACAAAAAAAAGTCAACGATGAAAGAAGAAAAGTACATTTGTAGCAATAAATTAGGCTGTGCAAAAAATTGAACAAAAAAAAAATTTATGCACTGTTATTTTTTTTTATTTGTATTTTTTCAGTTTGCAATTTATCCTATGCAGCTAATGATCAATTAGTCACTCATAATTCCGAAATTTGTAAGTAGTCCTTATTTAGTTTCGCCTAGTATACTTTTTGAGTTTAAGTGGAAGTTTGAAGAGGAATAAATAAGAAGCTAGTCAGCCTAAAATTGGTACTTAAATAAATCTACTTATCTCTCTTACAGATGATTTAGACAGCGTCTTAAGTAGAACAGTATCTATCTACACATAAGCGCCGCGATATTGGTATATAATCTAATATATAGCCTCGTGTTTAAAGCGAGTGACTATCCAATCAGTCTTCATGTATGCCTTAACCAGAAGATTGTCGAGTACGCCGTAAGTGAATAGATGTTTGTTAATTACGCAGAAACATGTTACAAACAGTTTCTTGTTTCTGAATGAACATGTTCGACGATACGGTTGGCGCAGTGGCTAAGCGATTAGCTTTTTGCACTCGTGTTGTAGATTCCCGCACGGAACAAATATTTGTATGATCTACTGATAGTTGGTTCGGGTCTGGTTGTGATTGCATGTGAGATGTACATGGGTACGTGTATGTATGTAAACTGTTTATGATACAGGAGAAATCTTAGATAGGGGTAACGTTTTCTTATTTAATTGATCTGATATATTGTATTGATTCAAATTTCTATTAATGTTTCATGGTTCTTATGTTTTTCAGGAGAGTAGACACATGTTTATATATCCATCAGGCAATATCATCAACAATGAATTTTGAAGGATCCAAAGGGTACATACGTAAGTATCGTAGCACGTACCATGATATAACATAGCCTCACGCCACAGTTCCAAACTTAGTGCTCCTACTGGGAATTTCCATACCGAAAAACCCAATAACACTTTACATAGCCCGTAGCCATATTACACAACGCGGGCCCAGTGTAGATTAAGGTCAAGTCCGCTTGATGGTTGCCGAGATGGTGGTCAAACGTAGAATACATAAAATAATAAAAATCTGCATTAAACAACCTTTCATGGTAAGCATTAAATTAGTTGCGAATGCAAAGAATCATAGTTGCCTTTTTTAATCCAAACTTTCTAAATGCCAAACGACTTGGAACATTACTTAAAAATAATTGCAAAACAAACTCATATAATGAAAAGCCTTCACCAACACAGCACAAGTCAAGAGGGCAACTGTTCTCTCGTCTATCAAAAAGTTTCTAATCAAGTTCAGTCGTTAATCATGTGTGTATCCTGCAACGTGACACTGCCTCGCTATTATTTCACGTGGTGTTATTACCTAAATCAACTTTGCCTAAATAAACGTACCTCCCTAATTGATTGTTCATATTGGGAGTCAGGAGTTGGGGTTGGGGTATGACCAGTTTGGTTTGAGTTTCGTTGTCGGAATTAAAATATTAACATTAATGGTGTCGACTTGATAAGGGTCTGGCTGAATATTATTTAAGAATAAAATTATGTCTTTGTAGTTTAAGCAAGACAAGGATAGGACAGAAGGAATTTTGAGCTGTCTGTTTAGCTTCTGTGTGCTGCGTTTTAAACGTTATTTTGAAATTTCTTTGGGGCTTATTTTACAACTTACTGCAAAACTAGCAAACAAATTAATATCGGTAAGATAAAAATATGTATACAAGTACCCAGCTGTCATTTTTCATGTAAATATAAATCAGACAGATTATCAGCTAGATTTACTTATCAGATACTTGTGTAATAGACATTGTTACGCATTCTCTCAGATAAGTTGTGGATAGGCAATCAGCTGGTTTACCAATAAGTGTTTAACATAGATGAAGCTGAAAAAATATTTCATAATTTCTTGTCTTTTTATGTAGTAGCGGCAAGAACGTTTAATGATTGTTTTGATAAACATCTATCTTCGTTGTTGTGGCCTCAACAAAAAACTACAGTCCCATGATGGTTTGATTTTCTTAACTTCAACAATTGTTATGGCTTCAAGTGCCATATAAAACTTTAACGCCAGTAATAATGCAGCACAAGTCACAAGTCTAACTAAAACTTTGTCGTGTAACACTTACAAACAGATAAATAAACCTCACACATACATTCAAAGTCGCGAAGTCAAGGAGTTTGTATTCACATTTCAGAAGAAAAGACAACTTTGCGCCGTATACACTGCAAGATTTTATAAGCTATTTTACTGCAATGTCACATGACCCGGGTACGTCTTAAAACTGCGGCCAGACACCGGAGGACGGGCAGCAGCATCCTCTCACTAATCGGTGAGCCACTGCGATTTGCGATCTGCGATCCCCAAACCGCCTGCCAAGCGTGGGGATTATGTCAACCCCCCCCCCTCTTTTGGCTGATGATGAATGTCACATGACATCACGTGCGCAAATTATTATGTGAGTTTTACGTCTGAAGTTACTCGTTAAATCTATAAGAAAAACAAAAAAGGTGCTTGATTAGTTATCTAAAAAAAAAAAACTATTTTCATCTAGAAAAATATCTCAAATGTTTGTAATAAAAACTTGTCATCCGCATCAGTGGTGATTGAGACTTAATATCCATTTACAAAAAAATCGAAAATTAAGGAATCTTAAACAGGTACTGAAAGATAATTTGTAAAAATACCTAATTTTCTTGATGTCTAATTTTGTTTCACAAAAAGAGATAACTAGGTCCTAATTATGAAATATGTTAATTAATAACTAAGTACAGTCATAAATTAATTAAAAGGGAACTAAGAATTTAACATTCTGTACATCATACCTAACCTTGACACCTATCTTCGCTTTTAAAATGAAAACCTGTAGAACCTAAAAACGAACCTAGTAGAATTAATTTTCATTATGTTTGGCAGCCACAATCTCGTGTCTGGCTAGTTCATAAGATTTGTGATACCCATCGGCTTACATTGACGACTGGGCTCATTAATCATCTTCACGACACTGACGAGCGAGATAGAAGCCCGAGGTTACCAGATTAGGAAAACAATATTTCGAGACAAAATATTTATAAAATAAAGGTTGGATTTTTTTCTGTGAAATAATAGAATAGATTTTTATTTCATGGAAATTGGATTCACGCATTTATGAAATGACGAGAATCGGCTTTAAATAGTAGGATTACACCAGAAAGATTATTATTAAAATTTTATGAAATTACTTGTTTATAGATAGTATTTTATTATAATTTTAATGAGCTTTTACAGGTACTGGTTAACATAGACTTCCTAACAAACCGCTAAAATAATCGGTCGAAAGATTAGGATAATAGGTATAGGAAAATACACTACTAGAATGCAATAAAAATAATTATTTTTATTGGTGTTTATGATAAATTAATGAAAACATTCTTAATTAAATAAAAAATAAATATGGACTTATGAAGACTTCTTTAATAATGTCTTATTAAAAGGTCAGATGCACAGTGCTCAAACCGGCGTGCATAGGAAAAAGTCAACACGGTAACTTTTCATGCTAAGAATGACCATTTAATGAAATTAGAATGTCCTGGTCACTATTATTTAGTTGGTCACCCTAACTATGAAACTTATCCATTTTGAAGTAAGGTATCGAAGTAATATCTATCATTATATCGGAAACAATACGATGATAAATGGACCTTAAGGACAGTATATACTTGTGCAACTTCCAATATTCTTGGTGTAATGCAATTTGGAAAAAAGAGTATCTAATAAGGGCGACATCGCGGTAGACCCAGACGGAGATGGCGGGATGAACTTGACTCCTTTAGGAAAGACTGGTCCGAATTAACGCTTGATAGAGAGAAGTGGAAGGAGAGTACGGAGGCCTTTGCCCTGCAGTGGGACATTACGGGCTATTAATAATAAATAATAATAATAATAATCATAATATGATTCACATTCCAAGAATCAAAATACTCAAGTACTCAACTACTACTTTAATTATTCTTATGATTTGCATAAGGTTAGGTAGGATATCTAGTTGTTGTGTAGGAAAAGGGTGTTTCGGACTTTCTGAAATTCTCTGTAGTAGCCCGGAATTTAGAATAGTGCCTTTGTGCCTTCTCCACCATCGGGGAAAAGAGGCACGATGCTGTTACTGTCTTATGGACAGGTTTGGGGAGTTATTGCTATTTTCCTTCATGATCGGCAGCCTAATTACCGATGTAGCGACAGACGTAGATCGCCCGATAACTTCTGTCAAACGTCATTTTTGTGACATATAATGTATTGGCTGACAGTGAGATTGCTGTCGCGTGGCTGTCGCGTTGCTGTCGCTTTTTTACGTAATTAGGCTGCCGGTGAACGTACCAAAACTGTCGAATAACCCTTTAACTATTACAGTTACGTAATATCGGTTTTGAGTTATCAGTAGGTACCAACTTTCGCGTAGAGGAAATTGGATGCTTGAATTTCCACTTGGTTATCGAGCAAGGTCGATACTTACGGCTAGGTATCAAAGTTAATACGCGGAGGCACTTTATTGGAGATAGTTGCTGTAAATATTGAGACACACTCAGTGCTAATTAAAAATATGCTATTTTATATTCTTGGTTGGTCGCAAGCAAGCCGGATGAGGTAAGTATGACGTCGGTTAAATGATGTTGGAAAAGTTGTAATTGGGTTCTTCTGCAAGTCTGAGCGTCAGGTTAAATTAGATTTTTTTAATTTCGCCTCCTGAGAAGCGAAAGACAAACGATAGTAATTACTGTACCCTGTCTCGTGTCTTTCATATATAATTAGTGAACTTAATAATCAAACTCTACATAAAAATAGTTTGTGTGTATGTAACGTAATTTACTCCTTGATAGTGTTCGTTAAAAATCCGTATAAATATATGAAAGATTTCTTTCAACATTATAAAAAACAAAAATAAACAAAATAACATCACCGTTCCCAAAACGGAGAAGCATTCGGAAACGCATAGGCACTAAATTCGTTCCTCCGTTTAGCAAAACGTTGCACACTAGTATTCACTGGAGGCACAATATGGACGAGCGCGTTGTGCCCATAACTTTAAGTTTGTAGCCCGCCGGCGACATTTCCCTGAAATTCGGGGCACGTACTCATATCGCCAAGTGCGAGGAGGCTTAAGTGCGTCACACGGTAGCGGAAAGAGGTCTACCTTTGTATAATGAAAGAAATATATCTACCCCCCCGGAGTAGATATTCGGACAATACCCAGACAGAAGATAATTAAGAAATATACTTTTGCGCCACGCAAAGTATAATTTCTTTATCGTGGGTGGTTTTATAAACAAATATATTCACATGACAAATATCTGTACTGTGCAGGAATCAAACCCGCGACGCGTAGCGCAGCGAACGATTGCTCTATCACTAAGTCAACGGCGTCATCAAACACTGATATTATTTGCAACTCACTGTACTGCAGATACAAGAGACCCCTATCGTAGATTACGTATGTACGTAGAAAATAGTTTTTTTTGGAGATATTTTATTCAAGAACATAAACATCTGGTAGCTTAGAGACAGAACTAAGTTTTTCTTTGAGGAGTTATTGACTTGGGAAGAATGAAGTAACGACTCTAATAGAAGAAAACTAAATTCTATAATATTAAATTATGTTTTAGTTCCCAGATATGATATATGCAGATTTTTATAGAGGTTGAATGAACATTAGCTCCTTATATTGAAACAAACTATAAAAATACATTTGAGTGTGATACCATTTGGAATTATCGAAATCAACAATAAATCTAAAATTATGTTGGGCTGCAAAATATTCCTCGTTGGTCTTGTAGTCGCAAACGCGACTGCCGTGCAAAGTGTTATTGGGTTTCCTGTATAGAAATTCTCAGTAGCAGCACTGAGTTTGGAACTGTGCCCGGTTCATGGCAATAGGTTCGCCCCCAATTACATCGGTCTTAATAACAGCATCGACGAAATGTGGGTGCACAATGGCACACCTCTGCCCAACCCTATGGGGATACAGGCGTGATGCTACGTTATGTTAAGTTTCAAAATATGTGCTAGATAAATGAAAAATTCTTCTTCACGTCAAGGATTGATGTTACTTAAAACCTACTCTTCAAGTAAATACTTTAGGGATTCCAGACTATAATAGAGGCCGTCCAAACCATCAATCTTTGTGCCGCCTTAGTACCTAATCTTGGGATATGTTCTTTGTGACGCAGTACTTTTAGTGTACAAAAACTGTCTGAAATTCTTATTTCTTATAATAATTATTACTGGGCGCTGAAGTGAGAAAAAGGTTTATTCTGCTCCGCAGGTTTGGCTGAGAAAAATGAATTAAGGTCGCTTTATTCCGATTGCCAGAACAAAAAAATGCTGATTTAATTTTTTTATTTAAGCTTGGCTCTCTTTTATTTTATCGTTCATATTATTTACCTTACTACGCGGATCTGTAAGTACCGAGAGGTAGGTAGGTAGGTTGTGTGTATCTATTTATACCATATTACTATATATTTTTAGGTACCGATATACTAATGTGAATAATAATGCACCCAACAATTTTAGTAGGTACATTAATAGTCTATGTATACTATGAGTGGACCACACTACCCGGCGTCTCCACCAATATTGTTGGTACCCTGGGATATGCTATGTGAGAGGTATTACTATTAATTAAAACTCATAAAAAAATCACACATATCTATGATGCGCTACGTCTGTGTTAGACAGTGAGCGTATTTGTCAGAGCAGGATACATACATTTGTTGTTATTACGATTACTAACATTAGAATAAATAAATTATTACTAACGTGCTATATTTACCATGAAAATACTAACAAACAAATATATTTATTTTATTTAACACGACTGGCCGTCCTGTCAACAAGAATCTTTCATAAAATCTTAACAAAAATATGTTACGTACTTCAAATCGTCACTTTTTTCAATGACTATAAGCCAGTCTTTTTCATTCACATAATACTTTCCACAGTATTACAATAGTGAATATTTTTGGACTAACTATTGAATTGAGCATTATTAGTCTATGAGAGTCCAGTACAGATCACATTAAGCTTTTTAAAATCGGTTCTCAACAAGTAAATCCAGAAATATCTATAATTATGTGACCACGCACAAACTTAAGTTATGCATGGAGGTACACAAACATTCCCCAAAATAATTTCCACTGCACCCTAGTTAAATTAAAAAGCATTTTACTACAAATTTATTCACGTTTACGTCTAAACTAAAATAATAACGTCGCACTAACTGGAGGTGGCCAGATATTTTTGTAGTTCCACAACTTACTGGCATAAATTTACAAAATGGACGCACAACACTACCTAAGTTTTGTACGTTTATCTCTTGAATTTTCACAAACACGCTGCACTGAAATAAATAGCATTCGTGTGTGATATTTTAGCGCTTACGTTTGGTGTGTCAGTATGCTCAATTTAAACGCGTTTAAACGACCGTAACAATAACAGTCTCATGTTTATGAGATATTTTATACGATTATCACATGACACTGTTGGAAATTGGTCTCCATAAAGAGGTGAATGCCATGTCCTCAGCTACACTGGTCATCGTAAAAGGGTGACCTGTCTAGATCCAGGCTATCTGAGTTGTTCGTTAATGGTACCTATTACATAGCCCAAATACCGTATGTGTTTGTAAAAATACACAAATTCAAGTAATTACTTCTCGTCGGATGGAATGCGCGTGCGCCCGTGAGTGCATAGCTATTCCACCGTTTTGCAATCTGGGTTTGCCCGTCCTTATATTTTTTGGTATTGTTCTAAATATATATTTTTTACATTATTCGTTAAAACTTGGCTAAAAGTTTAATTTTCTAGAATATGTCCCTCGTTCAGAAAAACTTTCCTGTATATTTTTTGTAAGGGTTGTGTCCTCGATAGACTTAAACTATTTGAATAGATACTTAGCGTCGACTTTTTAAGTTGTAAAGAAAGGTCGCTCGTCTTGGTTCTTTATTCATAAAGAAAGAGGTTAAAGGGCTCTACATAGTTGCCTTAATAAGATTTTTATAGTAACTAAGTAGATACTTGAATTGTACTGTGAGCATCAGTTTTTTTATGAGGATAAGGGACGTTCATTTTGAATATAAACCGATTAAAGTAGGTCTCCAAAAGCTTAGGGTTTGAAGACCACTTACAAACGATAAATCCTATTGGGATTCAGTTGTGAACTTGAGTCATGGAAAATAAATTCCGACACAAATCCCAAATAACACCCAATTTTCTTATGTTACGAAAGCTAAAGAAACTTCAATTTAATTCTCACGGTGCTCACGTTGTATCGGGTAAACCAGGGTTGGAATAGACGCACGCCGAAGTTCCCTGTAAGTATGCCAAGTCATGGGAGCTTTTCCCAAATCGAATTCGTCGAGCCGAATAATTGTTGGAAAAAACATTTACGAATACGAGTATGTTTAAGCTGAGAATGCAGTTTTAGATTGTTTTCCTTGAATATTAAACAGCAGGTTAGTGTGGCTTGATTAAATTGATCTAAATGTAGAGCTGTGTAATCATTAGTCTGGTTGGCGTGTACACGAAGTTATTGGCCAGTGTGAGTTAAATTTTTGAAGCCCTGCGTAGTAGGTATGTAGTACCTACCTATATCAACACAATTATAAATGCGAAAGTAACTCTGTTTGTTTGTTACCTCATGACGATTATACTACTGTAGCGAACGTTATGAAATTTTACAAAAATCATCAATCCTAATACTAAGATCCGGAACAATTTCAAGATTTGTAATTCATTTTTTTTTGTTATTATATATTCTATATATAAATAAATATTTGCTCCGAGCGGGAATCGAGTCTGCGATACGTAGCGCAGCAGTCGATCACTCAACCACTGCATCAACCGTGTCGTGCGGTTGGCTTGTTTTAACGTTTTTACTCAAATGTTTTTATTCAACTTTATTAGAATATCGAACACAGCTCCAACGTTACAGAATTTAAGTTACATTTCATTACCAGTGAATTGAAACACATCCACTTAAGTTTGTATTACATATTAATAACTAAACATAAAATTGTTTTCCTCTGCAGCTGTTTTCGATCGTAAAATACTCAGATACTCCAATACGGGATTGCAAGCCGTGACAAGTGCAAATGTCAGAGGTGCCGTGCCACTACAAATTATACACCGAGCTAAGAAGAATAGAGAAGGTAAAATGGACTATATGTTCGGTCGATTGTATCGGTCGAGGGTATGGGAGCTCTATATCGATTCAGTTTAGTAAGTTAGGTAAATACGTCAAATACGTAAAATACGTAAAATTTTTCATACAAAAATGCCATCATCTTTCATTCAGACTTTGTGCTGACAATCACAATACGAATAGACCAAAGAAAATCTGCCAAATCAGTCGAGCCGTTCTCAAGTGATGCTCCGTCATACATGTGGCAATTGATTTATATTTATATAGATAAATAATTAATTATAGGCACATCAAATAGCATCAAAAAGTTATAGAATACATAATGGTTTTAGTGACTGGGTATTTTTTTCCAATGTTAGTTCCATTCCATCCAACGATACGAAATGCAGATAAATCATTTTATTATAGTGCCATAAAAGATTAAAGCATGTGATACGAAAAATAACAGGTAATTTATGTAGACACTCTGTCTCTATGAAAACATGTCATTTTTATGGTATATGAAATACTATGTAGGTACCGTGGAATCACGCCAGGAATTTGAAAAAATGCTTTGTATATCTATACGAAATGTCAACTCCATTTTTGCCTTTTCGAGCGTGAACATTGTGTAAATACAAACAGAGTAACAGACTGACATTTGACATAGGATTTCTAAAAACCGCTTACTAACATAAAATATTTATACCAATCTATTATTTCTATCGTCTCTATGCAACATTCAATAGTGAAAAAAGAAAATGCATCATTAGTTTAGTGGACGAGCGGATGCTCAGCATAACAACCTGGTTTTGATATCCTAGGTCTTTCTCAATTCTCAATAGGAACTGTATCCGTTAGATAGAAATTGGCTCGCCCCCATTAAGTGGGACTTAATAACAGCTGCAGCAAAATGTGAGCGTACAGTATACTCCTTCGGAGAAGGGCGCCGTGAAGCTATGTTATGATAAACCGAAACCGAAATGCTTTTAGACACTGGTTAGTTAAAAAATAATACAACTATGGTATATAATATACGTATGTAAATACACCACACTGAAGCACATTAAGCGGAACATAAATTGCTTTGCTTCCACCATTGGTAACGAGAAAGTTTGTCTACTAAACAAAACAACAACGACATACTTCAGTGTTGTTTAAATGCTGTAAAACTGTTATCTGCTTCTTGGATTCGTAATATGAATTCAGACAACATCTTCTTCCATATTTGTTTGACGCTGCATCCTATTTCCGTGGCCCTCCCAGTTGGCTTGGAGCCAGTCGGCTGCTCCGTGACCAAAGGCACATTACAGCACACCATTCGCTCCATACAAATCTGGAATTTAATTTTAGTGATAAATGGATTAAAAACCTGTCTCCTAGTGTGAAATAGTGAGCGACGTGATTTGTAGGTAAAACGCTTAAAAATATTTCAAGATGGCGGCGCTTCACATAGTGCAATTTTGTGTAAAATGTTTTTAATTAGGTTATGATGGAATTTTCAGTCTGAATATTGACGCTGAAAGCAGTTGATGATAGAAAAACAATTGATATTTACTGTATAAAAGTTATTGTTTTAAATTCTGTTCGTCTTTTGAGCCTCGTCAGTTCAACGCAGAATATAAAATCGTGGTGTTGAAACTGAATATTCGAATCCCTTCGTTTTAAGATGACTACAACACGTACAGTACCTCTATTATGAGCTTTTTATTATTTACTCTCATAGTAAATGTAAATTTTCATGAAAGCGATTTTAGTTCTTACTATGGTTACATTTGGGATTAGAGTCGCTAACATGACATCTCTATAATATCTATAATATAGTAAAGAGTAAATCAAAACTTTACTATGACACATATGTCACATAAGCGACTCTAATCCCTAATGTAACCAAGTTAAAAACTAAAATCGCTATCATGAAAATTTACTTTACTACGATAGTAAATAGTAAGAAAACTCGTGATAGAGGTACAGAAAATAACTTTATTTTGTCCAGGATCAGGTACCGAATATATTAATATCAGAGGTATTTGACATATGAGTAGCTATCATATTAATTTCGCTATCTCCGTTATGAATTTCGCGCGTGGATAACGTGATTTTATTTGATTATTTCCGAACTAGTTAATATAGGATGAGGGTGTTAGTATCGCTGAACTATAACAACAATACCTACTTGGAACATATCAAAATCTGATTATTATGTCCCTGATCGTTACTGGGATGAATTACTCCAACATTCGTTTATGATATTTTACACACACATATTCACATTATTTTATGTATTTTGCAAAGAGATTTGCGGGCTAAAATATTGCTTTTAAGTTTTGTGTATTTCTTTTTTCTTATGTTTTTTATTGTAGCTGTTTGTGTTTCATAAATAAAATAAAATAAAAACCTTCGGGGAACTCACGCATGACGCTATATGTAAACATTCGATTTTAAAAATCCTCCCTTCTGTATATTCTTGACGCACACATTGGGTATTTCTTTGAAGTCTTTGATAACCTCGCGTATTTACAAATGTGATGAAAGTGTATACAGTAAAAAAAATACGCTACGTAAACGATATATCAAGTCAAATATATTTTTCATCCCACCATCTCGGAAAGAGTATTTTTGCTCTTCGATATCTGAGTGCAAAAGCCGTTTTTATCCGCTAGAGGATAAAGTAAAATTGAATTTGGAACATCGTGTGCACTAAGTTTGTGAATTCAAAACATCATTAAACCTATTTACTTCTACCTCCATGGTGCCGAATTTATCATATAACCTTTTTTAATTTGTTAAAAACTCAGACTCGGAACCTTCTTGGTGTACTTTTTTTTTTAATTTGCTTTGCGCGCGCCCTTTTCTTTTCACGTCATATTGTTAAAACCTATTAAAAACAAGAAACTTGAAAACAAGTGAAAAACCTAAAATGAGTGATTCTAGCGACGAGGAAGTTTATTTGACGCCAACAGAATTGACTGAAACTGTTAATAATGCGCAAATGAGCTTTCTCCCTCAACAATCACGCGAGAAGTATTTGAAACAGTACGATATGTTTAACACGTGGCGACTAGGTAAAGGAGCAAAAACTTTCTCAGAAAACGTTTTGCTGGCATATTTTATTGAATTATCCGAGACCAAGAAATCAAGCACTCTATGGAGTATGTATTCAATGCTAAAAGCAACAATTAAGATGAAAAAAGACATACATATCGACACCTATCCTAAATTAGTGGCATTTTTAAAAAGAGCCTCATCTGGTCATCAACCAAAAAAAATCGAAGGTTTTAACAGCATCTGAAATTGAAAAGTTTCTTAACGAAGCACCTGATTCCGTATATTTGGCGGCAAAAGTAAGTCAGTTGCACATTCAGTATCTACTTAAGTATATTAATCAACTAATTAACATAATCTAATACGTACTTAGTAGATGTTGATAGGCATAATTATGCATGCATATCATCATCTGCCTAGCCTTTTCCCAACTACATTGGGGTCGGTTTCCAGTCTAACCGGTTGCGGCTGAATATCAGTATTTTACATGAAGCGACTGCCATCAGACCTCCACCACCCAATTACTGGGAGACACTGATACTCGAAGGTTAGACTGGTTATCAGATTTTTTGGGCTTCTGACACCCGTAACGACTGTCATAGGTATTCGTATGACACCCGGGACCAACTGCTTAATGTGCTTTCCGAGTCACGGAGGGGTCTCGATGTGTAAATAACGGTCACCCATCCAAGGAATGACCTTAGCTAGCGCTGCTTAACCTCGCAGATCAATTACTATTCTACGCAGCAGCTATGTAGCTACGAGCCCCTCTATTATGCATGCATATCAATTTTATTAACTTATCTACTACAATACTCTTTACGTTACAGGTTGTTCTTATTATTGGTATAAACGGAGCATGTCGAACTAATGAACTAACACAACTTAATGTCAAAAACATTGAGAAACATTCAGATGACTTACTATTAATTAATTTACCTAATACAAAGACAAAAAGAGACCGCAACTTCGTCATTCGCAAGAAATACGTAACAATTGTTGAGAAATATCAAGCCTTACGCCCGCCTAACACTCCAATCAATCGATTTTTTCTACAGTATCGCAACGGAAAGTGTGTTAGACAGCCTATGGGTGCTAATAAAATTGGCAGTATCCCACGAGAAATAGCAACATTTCTTCAACTTCCAGAACCCCTGTTGTACACGGGTCATTGTTTCCGACGAACTTCAGCCACACTTTTGGCCGATTCAGGAGCTGATCTCCTGTCCCTTAAGCGCCATGGAGGCTGGAAGTCCAATGCGGTTGTAGAGGGATACATAGAGGATTCCATCCAAAATAAGTCTAAAATATGTAAAGGCATCGTAGGAGCCATTACACTGAAAGAGCCTCAGTCAGACCCTTGGACTGGTCCTTCTACATAAAAAATGAGCCGTTACGAAACACCTAACCATCGCCCTCTCTCGCCAACATTTACGCCAAGGGAATCCGATGAAAATCCGGTACAACTATTAAGTATGACAGATAGTTTACCGAAAAACAGTACACAAGTCACTAACACCAACATTACAGTACCTAACAAAAATATTACACTCAACATAAGTAACTGTAGCAACGTTACTTTCAATTTTTCTTAATTATACCTAAGTGTTATTTGTTATAACTTAAAGATCATTCTGTAATACTTACCTATCATAATGTAGTAGTTAATACCTAAATTGAAATAAAAGTATCTTGTGATTGTAAATGTTTTTTATTTTTGCATTTAGTCATTTCCTCGCTGAGGTGGGATGAAAAGTTACGTGTTGCACTCGAGTGCAAAGATTTTTCACCTCGTGCTCTTTTGATTCCCTCGCTAACGCTCAGGATTCTAAGTTTTGAATCACTCGCTGCGCTCGTGATTCAATTTTAGAATCCTTCGCTTGCTCGGTCATCAAAATTGAGCACGCGGTTAAAAAGCAACTTTGCACTCTTGTATAACAAATAACTATTTCTACCTTTATTTATTATGAATTGAGCCAAGATATGTGCTCACTGTTTTTGGAATATTTTTTTACGTACATAAAGTAATTGCCCTACCCACGTGGTCCTTAGCGACATTAACTTTGTCATGTCGCTAAGGACCAAGTAAACCTATTATTAAAGTCTTGGAAAATAGAAGAGAGGAATATTGAGAAAAAATACCAATTCTTCAGGGCATAACTTTGTTGGTTGCATTTGTTAAATCAGCGTTAACAAAAAGTTTTTTACTTTCTCTTAGTAAAATGAGTCTTATAAAAAAGTACCGTAAAATGGGACTATTTGGGATTTATTCAAATAAATAGTTATGTCTCATATGGATTAACTGCTTTTAAATAATGGTAGTACCGATAAATGATTTCAGTGGGATAGGTATTCTCAAATAAATCCGATTTGCCGGTAGTCACTTAAATTTATGTCTAAATAAAATACTTAACTGCTTCATATAGGTAGATAGAACCTCAAAAGTAGAGAAAAATTTCTACTTTTGAGGTTCTATACATGTGTATACCATAGTACGGTATGGTGCCACAATATTCCGTATGATACCTAAAAAGCAAGGACGATGAGGACGACATCGAGACGGTGACTCACATCTCATCATTCAACGGAATAAAACAGAGACGATAAAACCATAACCATAGATCGTAAAACCCTATAGGCTTACTTCCTTTGATTAACGACAGGCACAGTTGTTGTTTGTCCGTGTAATCACTCACTACAATTTTACCACAGCCTCCCACTGGCATACACACGAAATCATACTACTCAATGACAAATTTCTCGGCGCGACGTTAATGGCGCCATACGTTACCCTCCTACCATCTTGCGTGGTAAGAAATGAGCTTATCTCCCAGAAACATCGCGGCAATATTCAGATTTCGGCTGCAGCACAAATGAGACGCGGTCCCCATATTAATAATCACAGTGGTACAAAACGTAATACATCAGATGTGTAATAAGTAAGTAATACATCAAATGTAGTACATCAGAATATGGAAGGACCGAAGTTGCAAGCATTTGTTTTAAAAGTTTAGAAAAGTACGAAGATACTTGCGGTTTCATTTTAAAAGTTTTTTTATCCCTTATAAATTATAAGTTCCTACATTATTGGTACAAGTTAGTATTACATGGGTACTGTACTTTTTGAGTAATGACCGGACACATGTGGACAGAAACAATATTACGTAATTCCATTTCGACACTTGAATTTAATCAAGAAATAGGTCATCCGTTATGTATTATGAAGAACCTTATATGAAAAGATACAAATTTCAATAAGTTTCCTCATTTTTTAAACTTAGTAAAATAACCAAAATCTACATATATTTTGCCATACGTACTTATAAGAAAAAATACCCATCGAGCTTTCTCTTCATCGATCACAATCAATCAGTGTGCATCCTTCTAAATAAGAGTTTCTGTCTGTCTGAAGACAGAGGCAAGAAGAATATTATATTTGTGAATATTTTGCTTTAACCTCGTTTCAACAATATACAAAAATGATCGTCATTTCATTGAAACTATTACTTCTACCAACATTTCTCGACTTAGATTTTTACCATTTACAGCACTGGAATCTTCGATAATTGCATTAGTTTCACCTATTTTATAAAATAATAATAATGGTTTTGGTGTATGCCAAAGATACTCGGAAACTCCAGTCACGTTAATACACAAGAATACCGCAAATGTCTCATTAAAAATACGGCAGTCGAGTAAACTTTTGTGATTTTCTGCACTCAGACTGAAAACTACGTCAAACTGTCAGTCCGTAAAACACCAATTACAGGAATGCCTCTGCATCATCCAATTATTCGGAGAAATGCATAGTCCGCATCTCGTCGGGAGATGCTAGCACCGCATTTTCAAGATCCATCCATTAAGAGTAAAGACCCAATTTCCTAGCAACAGTTAATCTCGGCGTAACGAGTCCATTAAGCAGACACAACGTCCATTACTGCATCGAAGAAGGTTACATAAAATATTATTACGTAGTTCAAGTGTGTGCGGTATCGAGAGGGATGAAACATGTGAATATCGCCTCATAAGCAGAAAAATAGTCTTTCCCTTTTTAAAAATCATGGTCACTGGGTATTTGAAATTCTGTGATAGGAAACATTTTTCAGAAATTTGGATCTCAATTGAACGAATTACCCGAGAACAAATATTTATTTTTTACGCGACGGAATCCGACTTTAGCGCTGATAACCACGTCAAACGGGTTCAAGATCAGTCTGCCATCAGGATTCTGTTAGAAGGACGAATATACGAAACACTATTAAAATTAACATTAATTTTTTTCGAGAACCAGTTATTTTGTATACTGGTTATAACCATTAGAAGATGTTTAAGGCTGAGTAGAGAATAGCGCTATACGCAATATCACACATGACCTACAATGATTAACGACTTGATATAGTACAGCGACGCCCATCTTCCGGGGTCACACGCATACGGTTAAAAAACTATACGAACATATATGTACAAACGTGTCGTGTTTAACCAGAATGAACCCACTCATAATTTGTCCTGTTTAATTAAGTACGAAATGAGATTGTCGGGTGTAATGAAAAACAAACCGACACTGGACTCAGACTGTTGTCACAAGGCCACAGATAAAAGCAAATAGAAAACACTGAAGTTTGAATAGCGTTTTGGGAATGGAAGGGCAACATTGTAAGGGGCGGTTTTTTCATGTCATATATGTGGTTTGAAAATAGAACCATCAAGTAGGTATGGAAATTGTAAAGTTTCCAAAGTAACATTTGCATTCTACAAACACTTCTGTTGTGACATTATGAGCTGTCACGTGGGAATCATGACCACGACATATGTATGAATTTGTTAGTTATAATCAAAGTTTTTATTTATACTGGCAGCATTGTAGGGGGCGGTTTTCTCATGTCGTATGTGATTTGAAATTAGAACAACCAAGTACGGAAATTGTGAAAAGTGTCTAAAATAGCATTCGCATTCTATAGAGACTACTATAGTGGAAATATCACGTGGAAATCATGATCACGACACAAGAATTAGCCAGTTATACTCAAAGTTTTTATTTCAACTGGGCGTGTAGGTTTATATTAAATGCCGCCATTCGAGCTCCGCGTTTCCACAATTGTAAGGATTTATGTTTGAGTTGTTTGTTCCTGTGTTAAAAAACACGATAACTCGTAACAAAACTCCATGAATACTCTTTAAAATGATTGCTACAGTTGTGCTTCTTACTAATTATGATAGAAAATTTTAATTTTTTTGTAGAAACATTCGCTCCAGCTCAGTAGGCTTAATCTCAATAGTTGGGAACCCAGCGATCGGAAACTCAACGGCACCGTCAGCAGGATATTCTGTTCGAGTGTCGTGCGACAACCCAGAATATTCATATTATCAGGTATCCGGTTTTAACCCGAAAAGTAAAGTACCTATAGCTTCTATATTTAAATAGAAAAAGATCAAAAATCGAATGTCTGATGGAATATTAGATATAAACTTTTCTCTCACCTACGGTCCGGACTTCAATCGAAATGCATTGTTTTTTTTAAGCCTGACTAATTGGCGACTCTGTTTTGAATTTATGTAGGTACATTTACGGCCTCATTGATCAAGTTAGAGGTCGCAATCGTGACTGCGGCAAAGTGTTTTTGTATAAAAATCACACCACAATTTCGAAATTACAAAAAAAACAAATTCTACAGTTACAATAATGTAATGTGTTATAAAATATATTATTGTAACCGTAGAATTTGTTTTCTACAATTTTTACGCTTCTTTTGAGTGGCATTCTAGTTATGAGAAATGTTAGTTTATGTTTACGTGCAAAAGTTTTAACTCACACAGCAATTTATATTTTGGTGCATTCATGTTTCGCTTCTATGACCAGTGTGTGGAAAAGTTTTACATATATGTTACGTTTTAAACTTTCACACTGTTTCAAATGTTTACATGATACATTCTAAATGTTTTGGTTGTGAGTAAAAACAATTGGCTTAGGCCCAATTCATCAATTCCTAGATAAAAGATTTATATAGCTGTCATTGTTAAATTAACAGTTTTATACCACCTCATTGGTCTTGGAGACAGAAATTTTAAAATTATACTGGTATTGGTTATTATTATAGGTTAAATATTACTGCAAATATCATTTTACAATGGCTACTTAAGAAATTTAATAAAACGCTATGAAAAGTTTAAAATCATGATTTATCAAACAAATGTACATACAAAAAACACAGTTGAATTACGAACATTTTTATAGCCGGTTAAAATATAACTTTTTGTTCTGTTTTGATCTATTTTTTACATAAATTATTAAAATGGATATCTAAAAAACGAAAATAAAACATTTCACTTCCTATGACATACCTACTTTAAGTCATCCTACTAAAACTGCGGATTTCTAAATAAAAAAACACAGGCTGTTGTCCATTATCCAATGGGATCAAACAGTGAAAGCTTTTATCTTCTGTATAGAGTATAGAGCAACTTTCAAAACTGCAGGTTTATCTATTTCGTTACTGAAAAATAGCCGTATAATGGATTCCTGTTCCATCAATGTCATTGACAGTGTTTTCTCAATCAATCCCTTCCATTTTAAAGTATTAACTTCATGAAACTTACGTTATTGTTCACGCATGATATATTCAGAAACAATTATGAAGTAGAAGAGTACAGAGACCTATCACTGTGCATTGCCAAAGATAGGTTTCTCCTGTTGCTTTACAGTACCTGTTTTTCCCCCATTTCAAAGCTAATATAGGTAATATAAATATAGAACACGCATATATTTAAAAATTTCTCAAAATACTTTAAACGGAAACTCACACATTATATAACCAGTTTGCGAACCCGGTGGCAAATATACGCTGGAAAACTTTTCTCATAAAACACAATTCATGGGATCAAATAAAAAAACTTATAAATTATTCAAGGTAAAGCCATTTGCCGTTGGGATTGGTCATTCCGTTTCACTGAGTTTATAACTGAAAGCAAGTAACGAGTTTACACTCATTGGTTTCTCGATTTTTTATTGTGATGACTTATTGAGTGCCGTATCAACAGCGTAAAAGTTTTTTAGCATGTCCAAAGATCTTGTGCGTAATCATCTGCATGGCCATTGTAACGATTTTTCGTTGGCTCCAAATTCAAATTCAAATTCAAATATATTTTTATTCATGTAAACCATTTACAGGCACTTATGAATAGTCAGGCTCTAGTTGCCACGTTCCAAAGTGTTGATTTCCAATGGAATTTGAATGGAGAAGAACGGGCAAGAAACTCCATGGTTACTCTTTTAAACTCGGAATTAAATATACAATATTAATTTATACATTGATCTCGAACAACAATTATGTGAGTACAATGTAGCTTAAAAGAGTCTAACTTATGTAAGTCTGAAACTCAAGCCTGATAGTTGTGAAAAATATATTTACTTTTGATAAAATTGCCATGGCAGCTATGAGCCGACCAGTCCCAATAGACGGCACCCGTTCACGAGTATAACGCGTGCATCAGCGTCGCTTTGCTCAACCATATTGCAGGGAACCCAACGACTCGATGCACAACGCCACCATCATCAGGACAATTAAGTGAGCATGACAAACTCAAACTGCCAGACAGCTATCACGTCTATTAGATATAAAATTTAAAATTTACGGCTACGTAGTGCTCACATATAACAATGGTAATTTTTAATAATACAAAACAAAATGTAGGTACCAATGAGAGTCACGTTGTTGTCAACACAAATTTACAATCAAAAGTAGCCGCACTTAACAATAACAGGCACAAATTCACACAACAAAATTGATTAAAAATATAATAATATTGACAATAACATTGACAATAAAGTGTAAAAAAAAAAAAATATAATAAAAAATAAAATAAAAAATAATGCTAAGACAATATTTAGCAACATCAATAAATAATTACCTAATGTAATAACACACAATGTCAAAAAGACTTATGAGTCGTTAGTTACAGTATCACATAATAGTCACTAAGTACATTTTTAAGCCAATTAAGAGGTGCCAGTGGGTCGCAGTATGCAGGAAGGAATCGTACGCCAGACATCTTTATCTTCGATGTAATGATTGATATTATAATAAGCTTTAGACATTAAGGTATTCTTTATAACAGACTTGAATTTTATAATAGGTAATTCAGTAATAGAATTAGGAATTTTATTATAGAACCTAATACTGTTTCCCATAAAAGACTTGTTGGTTTTACTAAGTCTGAAACCAGGTATCGCAAGCTTGTGTTTATTTCGAGTATTCAAGCTATGATGATCACTGTTTTTACTAAAAGTGGCTATGTTTTTACGGACGTTTAATGAGTAGAAATTTTATACGGAGCGACTGCCACCTGACCTCCTTCCACCAATTTCTGGCGAACACTATGATACATATTTTAAGTTCAGTATCTTAAGTTCAGACTAGTCGTCAGACTTTTTGGGTTGCTGACTCCCGTAATGACTGTTCTGTTTTGATTGACTGTATTCGTACAAAACCCGGGACCTACTACTGTTTATCGTGCTTTCTGAGGAACGGAGGCATCTCGATCTATGAAGAACGGTCAACCATCCATGGAACGATCGCAGCTGGCGCTGCATATCTCTCAGATCGACTGCTCTGTGGCTTATAACTATGTCTTTCAACGATCTTGTCTGTAAATATGCCAAACAAACAATCAATCATACGAGGCCCTATTCCTCATTGATATTTTTTTAAGCGTAAATAAACTTTCTATGTTCCCAAGATAACTGCAAACTAACTCAAATGAAAATTGGGTGCAATTTCATCTTTTTAGCTAAAAGTTTTCATACAAAATGCGTTAAGGTTTTTACTCTACGAAATATGATCTGATTTTGCTGATTTTTTATATGTTATAGACACAAGTAAAAACTAGATCGTCACGTTTTTGTTTGTTATTATTTATAGATTAAGAAATAATTAATCATCAAAGTAGGGTTTTAACTAAAAATCTTAAAATGAGAGGGGTCTCGTGATAATTTTTAAATTATATAAAAAAAGAAAATGTGTCGGTCTAGTTTATAATCTGACAAAACGATAGAGACCAAAATCAACTTAATTCGTTAAGATTTAGATGTTAGAAACGTTACCGCCCAAACACCTGTTTTGCGAGTGTTTCATACAATTTCAAGATAATTTTGTCAAAAGCTGTCAGCTAAACGATACTCTTAATTCATCAAATCGTAGTCCGTAACTCATAAAAATCATCATGAAGTATTGAAAGTGAATTTTCAATTAAGAGACCAGAAAAATGCAATATAAAAATGTGAACCCGCATTTTTACCCCAATTTCTCGTCGAGGTCGGGAGGTTGACAGTTAATTTTAGGGTTGATAAATAATTTTTGGGCTTTCAAATTAAAATTTCAACCATAATAATTTCCCCTGATTTAATTATGTACAGTGTTTATTCATTTGCTAAAAATAATAACCTAGCCTCCCTGTTCGTGGGAGAAAAATATTTTCCATGTAATTATAGATAATTGTGAGAATAATAGTGAGGCCGAAGTATTTTTTAAAGTAATTTAAATCTGGCAATTAATTTTAATTAATTACAGTGAAATACAAATTGGCTTATCTAGATTTGATTACCAAAAATTCAATTCGAAATTTAAATATTTCGCAACCCCATCAATATTCATCCCCGTAAATTCAATTCGCACAAAACTATAAGAGCAATAAATCTGAAGGTGCGTAAATAAACAAGCGGTTTGGAATCGGGAGTATGGTTTGAACACATAAAACGTAAAACAAAGATTGGGCCGGTACATAATAAATAGTGACGTGAAGTCGGCCGGGTCGCGAGTACGTTGGCTCTCGCCCAAACAGCGTGATATGTGGCCGCGCCTTTCCGACCACGCTCAACGCTCAGATTCAAATTGTTTTTCTTTGAAGATGTTCGTTTGAGGAGTTCTGTTATTACCGGATATTAGCAGATTTTGTCTTGACTCTGTATTTGAGTGTTGTGCGGTCGAATTGCTCGACCACAAAATTGTTATCATCTGTGTGTATAGAGTACCTAAGCAAAATAACATATATACATTTTTCGATAGGTTTGAAAAGGTTTTATTATATATTTCGAAATTCGGTTGTGATAATATTTTGATTGCTGGTGACTTTAATATTGATATTTTAAAGAGTAATAACATATCATTAGATTTTGAATGTCTGCTGTCTAATTACAATCTCAAGTTGGCAATACGTGAACCGACGAGACTATCAAGTAAAACGTGTATAGACAATTTTGCACATAACTTTAAAAAGGATTGCAAAACTGAAGTTTTAGAGCTGGGTCTATCAGACCATACTGCTCAAATGATAAAAGTACCAGTAAAAAAGATATTTACATGTAAATCATGGCGCACTATGAAACGAGATTATAGTCCTGAAAATATTGAAAAGTTTAAAATGTGTATTAATAGTATATCTTTCTCTAATGTCTACAGCTCTGATGACCCAAACGCAACTTATCAATACTTTATTGACGATTTTAAACTTTTTTATGACCTATGTTTCCCCAAAACACTTACTTTGATCAAAGTAAACAGTAAACCAAAATGGATTTCACATGGAATTAAAATCTGCAGCAAAAGAAAAAGGCATTTGTTATGGAATCTAAGACTAAACCGTACTACAGAAAATAAATTAAAATATAAGAAGTATTGCAAAATATTAAAAAAAATCATAAACTTGACTAAACGTGCACAAAATAATTATAAAATAAAAACATCTTTCAATAAATGTAAAACGGCATGGCATATAATAAATAAATCAAGATTAAATTTACCTAGTAATACTATTAATTACATAGAAACTATTGATGGAAATTGCATAAATGATCCTACAGAAATGGCTAACGCATTTAACAAATATTTCATTGACAAAATAAGCCCTATTCCTGGTGCTGGAGAAAACGTTACCTCTTTAATCAATAAATCACTAAATTCAATGTTTTTAGCACCAAGTTCATCTTATCAAATAAACAAAATTATAAAAAGTCTAAAAAATACCAACAGTGTAGGACATGACGGCATTAACACTAAAATAATTAAAGCAGTTAGTGAAGTTATCTGCCATCATCTTAGCCACATAATTAACTTATGTATTTCAAAAGGAATATTTCCAAATAATCTTAAAATTACAGTTATAAAACCTTTATTTAAAAAGGATAATCGAATATTAATGCAAAATTATAGGCCAATTGCATTGCTCTCAACGTTTTCTAAAATATTTGAGAAGTATCTTTACGGAGAAATAAATTCTTACCTAGAAAATAACAACATATTATGCAAAGAACAAAAAGGCTTTCGGCAAAAAAAGACAATCAATATGGCAATTTATGAATTTATTGAGAATGTTATATCCCACGTTGACAAAAAAACTCCTGTTTGTGCAATCTATTGTGACATGACACAAGCATTTGACTATGTAAAATATAATATATTAATTAACAAACTTGACACATATGGTATCAGAGGCAATGTATTAGACTTATTGAAATCATACTTAACCGATCGGCAACAGATAACAGAAATAACGAGAGTGAATCCATTAACAAAAACTGAAGAAAGATATACCTCTGTAAAGCGTTGCGTTTCATATGGTGTTCCCCAGGGGAGTGTACTGGGCCCACTCTTGTTTATCATTTATATTAATGACTTGCCAAATGCCACAAATCAGGCAATGACATTATTTGCTGATGACAGCACTGTTACGATTGCATGTAAGGACACAGACCAATATAAACTTAATATAAACAACTCGTTGACATCTATTATTACATGGCTTGACAATAACAATCTAAAAATAAATCTAACTAAAACAAATATAATGCATTTTGACCAACGAAAAGAAAACCCATTAAATATAAATTTGGTTTATGATAATTACACGATAAAAGAGGTTACCACGGCTCGTTTTCTTGGATTAGTTATCGATAGCAAATTAAATTGGAAGGACCACATTGACTCACTATGCAAAAAAGTAAGCAGTCTAGCATATGCATTATATAAACTTGCACCAATTATAAATACCGATGCATTACTATCGGCATATCATGGTCTCGTAGAATCCGTTCTTAGGTATGGTATCATTTTCTGGGGCAACTCTACAAACAAAGAAATGGTATTCAAAATGCAAAAGCGATGCATACGTGCTATGTTTGGCATCCAAATTCCAGAAAGCTGTAGGCCAATATTCATTAAACATAATATCCTTACGCTTCCATCACTGTACATAATTGAAACAGCCTTATTTGTCAAAAACAACCAACACTTATTTCCACGGTTAGCTGATAACGGAACGAAAAATAGACGTGACAAAAGTAGACTTTGTGTTCATCCCGCCAAAACAGCGTTGCTACATAAAAGTATTGTGTGCAAAGCTCCGATAATCTATAATAAGATTCCGGAAAATATAAAAATACTAAACATAGAATTATTTAAAAAAACATTCAAAAAATTTCTTAGTGAGAAATGTTATTATAGTGTAGATGATTTTCTTAATGACAAAAATGTATAAGAACTTTGACATATTATGTAATAATAATTTGCTTTAAATTAATTTGTTATATCCAATTCAGCTGTATCAGTCTAATTTATATTAATTCAATTTGTATTATTCTAATCCTCTGTCTAATTCTAATTTGTATTAATTTATGTGATAATTAATTTAGTTCTTATTATATTTTTTTGATGTGACAGTAATTATATGAAACTATAGTAGTAAGTTTTTATATACCAGTAATAATTTATAATTAATTATAATCATATTTGTACACCAGTTTTGGTAGAACATGTTGATTCTAATGAATATTTAACATCAATAATATGCATCAACTATGTATTATTATATTCACACATGTTTTGACAAATAAACTTATCTTTATCTTTATCTTTATCTTTATCTGTATAATCTTAGGATATATGATGCTCATGACAATAGTTGCTAGTAATGTGTGTTTTTTTATCTATCTAGATATTATCTTTGTTATAATAAACAAGTACTTATTCGTAAAAAAATATTCAGAGCCAGATGTCAGCAGCCCAAAAAAGATAACCAGTCTTACTCTAGAGTATCAGTGTCTTCCACTAATTAAGTGGCAGAGGTCTGATGGCAATCGCTCCGTGTAAAATATTAATATTCAGTCGCATCTGGTTCATACATTCAGTTACACTGGAAATGAACATAGTTGGAATAGACTAGGCAAAGATCATGTCCCTTAGAAAAAAAATCAGAGAATCAGCCTCCATGAGTGATGAAACATCTTTCGTCTGCCGCATCCGGGGCATTCAGCCTCTATACATGGCTGACTAGTTAAAATATTTATCAATTCCCACGTGACAGATCAATTTGATTCAACAGAAGAACAAGAGTCGATACTCCCAACCAACCTTTGTTCAATAGGGTTTCACGGGCCTTTATAAAACCGGTAACAACAGCAGTTGAATCACAAGTTCATAACTATGAAATACTTAACGTGGATTTGTCAAAAAGATTAGGGATGTTACGGAGCTTCGACTCCGATTCCGATATGTCGGAACCTCCGATTAAAATTACACCTCCGAATCCGGCTCCGGTTCCGATATATCAAAACGGAGGTATATATCGGAGTTACAAATTATGACTTGCTATCGCTGCAGCGCTACTGAGCGCTTTTCTACGTGACACTGACAACTGACGGAGTACATGTGTTCTTTGCAACTGATGAACGAAGAGTGAACGAGTTGCGACAAGTTTCTTCTTTCTTATTTATTTACATTTTACATTCGTAGCTTTGCTCCGACTCCGACTCCGATTCACCTCCGGCTCCGCGGAGGTCACTACGAGAACCTCCGACTCCGATTCCGCCTCCGATAAATCCACCTCCGTAACATCCCTAAAAAAGATTGTTATTGGATCTCCCTCTTTCCTATAGTGTATTTCACCTGCGTTTAATAATCATAAAACTTTCTGCCACTCTACACCTGTATTCACAAATAATACTTTGGTCAGTATGGAAGAAACGCTATGCTAAGTAAAGCATTTCTTATAGCGTTTGTTGTGGCCAGGCTTTTCATTCACAGACAACACTCAAGTTACCCTTTGCTATGCGAATGCACCGCGTCGAATACAGGTCTGTGATTGGACCATACGGACTAGTCAAACGTGTTTATTACTGTATATCCCTCCTGCCTATAGTATATTTCACCTGAGCTTTTTGCCAGCCTGTTTCTAAAACGCTTTGTGTAATTAGTCTAGCTGCTTAAGTAAGGCAACTTATTTGCATGATCAGGAAATTAAAGCTAGTTTGCCACTTAACAAGTTTCGAGCGAATGTCTTTAGTATGGAAAACGAGTGACAATAGCACGAGTATCAAACACGAATACTGTCTACGAGTAAAATGGAGTTGCTTTAGCGAGTCAAACTGTTTATTTCCGATATTATGCTGTAAGTGCCGTGCGGGGATCGAACCAACGAGACAGACGTTTGGCAATTATCAATTGGCTTTCTGCGTCGTCATGCAGAAATCCAATTGATACATGATCCTAGTCAAATTTTATCCTCTAATGCTTCAGTCGTTGTCACCTTAGTAAATTCTGATCAGTTCTATTGAAAAATCCTTATACTGCTGGCGTATAAGGACTTCAGGACTCAAGTTTTAATATCAAAATAATGTTCCCGTTTCAAAGAAAGTGTAGGCGAATGCGTATGAAGCATCCTCTTGTGCTTAAAACACTTTTATCGGCAACACTCGCCTTTTGATTGCTTGCTGGAGTGATAGTGAACGTTAGTACAATATTTTAGGGTTGATTTTGGTTTGGCTGTAATTATGTAGATCGATTGGACACAAGTGGGCCGCGTGGGACATGTATTGCAGTTCTCGATACGAACAGTTTAATGTAAAGTGTAATGTGTTGGAGATAAGTTTTAGTTTAGATTTTTAGAGGTATCAGTGAATAAGTCTATGGGGTATTAGATATGCATTATGTTAATTGGAAATACATACATGACACCATTATTCATCAAAGTAGTCGGCAAGTTATACACTTTGTGATTACCTTCCATAGTTTTCACCATGTACCAGTAATTACTGTGAGACTGAGAGCGCTAATTTATCACTTACAGGACAAATCTCGAAACCCGGGTTAATACTATTAGCTGACATAAAGTTTCAAGAATACTTTGTCCGACCTGGGAATTGAATTCAGGACCTCTTGCTCAACAGCCACTTTTATTAACGATTTCTTATTTTCAGATGAAGCAGCGATCATATACTTAATTTATAATTGTACCCCACTATCGGCTAGATTAAAGGCTACAAATAAACTTTAACTTCGTCAAGGGGACAGGAACAGCTGGGATAGATTAGATTCGGTTGAAGGAGTTTCGTTGGAAAATTATATTAAAAACTTATTATAGGTACTTTTAACGCAGTTGGTACAAAAGAAAAATTACAAACATATTTTTACCATAATATAAGGACAGACAGCGTCTTAAATAAAATATGGCAATAAATGTAACAACGATACATTAAAATTTAAAAAGGCACTTAAAATCTCAGTCGAACATTGAAGTCGCAAAACTGACATCTTTCCAGCAAAGTGCCTTAGATAGCAAGAGGAAGTGCATCACTGACTTGAACGTTACGTGTTTTATTGAACCACTGAATAATTTAGTATCGCCCCCGTGCGAGCAATAAGTTCAAATGTCAATTTGGCATTTTCTAAAGCCTGCTCTACTGGCCGAAATTGTACCTCATTTACATTATACGTTTGTACGGTCGTTTTCCCGTATACAAGGGACGTACTCTAGTTGCAAGCCAAATGTAGCTTTCGAATTCAGAACGCTTCGCGCCTGTATGTTATCGCTTCGTGGTTTTAGTTTGGCCAGTGAAGAACTTCCATGTTTAAACGCGAGCGTAAGTTCCGATTTACAGCTGTTTGTTGCCGCATTGTTTTCTCCTCACACATTCGAAATTCAAATAGTATAGTTCGCAGGTGAAGCTATTGAAACAGCTACGGTTTGAATATGCAAATCCCGGAGTGCAATGTCAGCTAAAATGACTGTTCGATATGTCTGTATGCGTTATCAAGGAATATGTATGTGGATTTTAACCCATGCGATATGCGGTATGTCGCTTAATGTAAATGGGCCGTTATCATGTTTTCACATTAAAGCCATTTTCGCAGATTGCTGTAATCTCTCCTTTATTTAATCCGCCAACTCGCCATTTGCGAGATACTTTAGATAAGATCGCGAACACATCCTAAAGCGTTAACTCTCATATTTAAGGTTCCGGGAATCTGCAGATGTTTTGGGACATGAACATTAAAAGTATAATTTTTTGGTTCTCGCACTCTCTCCCTTATTCGTGCCTTCAGCTTGGCCTAATTTCCTGTGGAGGCGCCGTTTTATAGCATTTTCTTATTATACGAATTAATATCAGTCGGCTATAATAAGATCAACTCCCTTTCTTTAAAGTAAAATCATATTTTAAGTAAAATCTTTTGATGGAAATGACTTAGCGAACATAATTCAGTTTCTAAGAGTGTAAAGAAATTTTAACTATCTTATAGTTCACGCATAAAATTACAAACATAAAAATTACCATAAAGATAAATATTAAAACGTTAAAGTTCGTCGATATTAAATTTTATTGGAAACTAAAAAAAAACTTCATAATTTTAATCCGATTTTTCTAGGGATTAGCATTTCTTCATCATTGGATTTATTAAAATAAGCGGCGGTCGACTATAATGGTATGAATAGCAAGGGAATCGCTTGGTGAGCTCCAATAATGAATTTTCGTCGATCGTTGCGAAAATCGATAGATTTTTTTTTATTTAGAATCGAGAGCTTACGGTGGAATAGATTGTGTCTTAGCTCACTCGACGTCTAAACAGAAATTCTTTTATCTTTTCTCATTTCCAATGTTGTTTTTTTCTATCGTTCTTCAGTTTTTTTTTGTACGTTGAATTGTTTAGGTACGTAGACAAATATCGATAAATAAAAAAGACAGTTCAGATTCTAAACTATTCTAAACATAGCATCATTGCGTCTGTATTCCCCGGCAACGTTAGGCGGAGGTGTAAGTAGGTACCAAGTGTTGTACACCCACATTTCGCCGATGCCGACTATGAGTCCCATGTTATAGGGGGTGAGCCTATTGCCAACTACTGGGGACAGTTCCAAAACCCGGACTGCTGCTGAAAGTTTCAGAAAATCGCAATAACACATTATGCCTTACTTGGGAATCGACATGAAGACCATAAACTCAGCGGCAACTTGCGACCACTAGACCAATGAAGCAGTTTTTAGACACTATGTGTTTGAAAAATTTAGTCATAGTCTATAAAACATAAGGAATTGGTATTTTTATTCGGCTAGCCTCAAGCCATTGTACGTCCAGGTGGCATACTAGATAGGCAATTTATGCATGCGAAGTTATCCATGCATAATGATCAATATTCAAGCTCAATATGTTCTTAATTTAGTAGTTATCAAAGCGTATGAGGATCAGGCCATTGATATAAAAAAAACCGAGATGCAAAATGTACATACAGACGCCCAAATAACGAAAAAAACTGCTCGCAAAATAAAATTATATTACACATTTCGTATTTATGACGTGCAAAAAGAACGTGTGGTTTAAAACTAATATGATATCTATACAAATAAATAAAAGTCTGTTTGTAATGGCAAAATAACAGCTTTTTACTAAATGCATATGAATGTATATTTTATACGGAACTACAATCAGTTCACAATCAGTTTTAGTAATGTTATTTTCTTTTTTTTTTTAAAACTTTGCTCTGCTCTAGGATTTCTCCTGTATCGTGGGTACAGTTTACAAACATACATGTCACATACACACACAACCAGACCCGAAACAACTATCTGTAGATCATACAAATATTTGTTCCGTGCGGGGATCGAACCCGCGACACATAGCGCAGAAAGCTAATCGCTTAACCACTGCGCCAACCGTGTCGTCAACAACTATAACGTTATACAACTAAGTATTAGTCAACTGATTGTGAATCTTTGAATACAAACTAAGTATTTATATTTTGTCTGCAGTTATTATGTGTAATACAGAATATTTGAATCACTAATTACTGTATCACTTTCGTATATCAATTTGTAGCCGTGACTGAACCTTTGTTCTCTCATTCTCTCTCTCAAGTTCTCAATAATTTTGCTCTGAGAAGTGACATTTCTAACATACGAGCTTCATTATTGTTTACAGTAAGCAGTTATATTCAAACTCGAGCACGATATGAGCCTTTACCTACAAACTTCCGTTAATTAATATTCAAGGAACAACGCAAGCTATTTCTCTAATTTGCCTCACGTTTCACATAAACTCTTGACCTCAGCTCAACTATTAAGTTACTGATATACCAACTCGGTGTGTGCATACAAACACAATAATATATATACATGATACATTAATATATACCTACATGAAGACGAATATTGTCCGTTCTTCAGTTCTTCAAAAACTCCATCGATCTCTGGTGACATACGTATATCTTTATTCAGTACCTATTCAGTACGGTTGGCGTAGTAGCTAAGCGATTAGGTTTCTGTGCTATGTGTTGTGGGTTCGATTCCCCTACGGAAAAATATTTGTATGATTCACGGATAATGTTGTTGTGAATATTTGTGTTTGTAAACGCATTTATTAAACAGAAATTATTCCTAATGTATCAAAAAAAAAAAAAAACGAATATGAAAAAAAAAACCTATCCTAAACGAATACTTGGGCGTCATAGTACTCCTCCACATCGCTGTCGAATGGTAACGTGCCCAGAAGACTGGCAGCATTACCGCGTTGAATGGCAATGCTTATTCTTTGACCAAAGAATAGGCCAGCCCTCTGGTCACGTGTACTGTCGACCAAGCGTTTAGCAAGGTCTAAATTAGTATAAGTAGTTAGTTTTAAAAATAGTTTAGTTATTTTTTTTAATTATTGTAAAGTAGGTAATTATATTTCGTAATGTATAAAACAAAAGTGTGATTATTTTTTTATCGGAACGATTGGCATTAAGAGATTGCTCATGCTGTAGTGGAAAGATTAGCCAGTCAGCGATGGTGGTATTGAGGCTGTTTAGTGAAAAAACGTATGATTCAATGGTTTGGTCATGTGGACACTAATTATTGAGAGGCGATTAAAGAAATGGATTCATGTCTCTTATGTAACTGAAAATATCTAAGAAGAATTTTAACTGATTTACTCAGGAATCTGTGTGGCATTAACTTTAAATAGACTCTGTTGGTGGTACCGAATCCATGTGCGGTCATGTGTACCGAGTGCATGTGTGGTTAGCCTCAAAGAGATGTTTACAACTAGTGAAATTTTCTAAAAGCGGTGATTGAAAAAAAAAGAACAATTTACTTAATCATTTTTAAACATCATATCCGCAGATAACACACAATATATAACAATTTCATAAGAAATCACGAACTAATTTTTCTAAAATTCTCTTTTTAACTTTGCTACATGTACACATCTTTTTGAGATTGATTGTACCTATGAAAAGGAACAAAATATAGGTTATCAGGATGGTAGCGCGTGGCGTTCTGTATTCTGTGATACTGCCTTTCCTTTTCATGGCAAAATGGCTTGATTTTACTTACTAGGTGCACCTTGCTGAATAAACAGGTACGCAATTCAAAGCTATCCAATTAGCGAATTATAGTTGCCAAAGCCAGGATTCAGGATTAATTAATTTAATTTTCATATCCCTCAATTTGTTAGAGAAGGCAATTGGAATAGATGACAGCGTAGATTTTAGTCTATTGGTAACAAATCTCAAATCTAGAGCGACTTGCTCGGAATAAGGAGAATGAGAAGCTGTCTTTAGCTTTGCAGCCTTCATTGTTGATAGAATAATGGGATTAGATCGTCGGGCGGTTGGTGTTTCATTTCTACTGTTATTTGTTCCAGCTATGAATTGTATTACTTAATAAGATATGTATTTTATTTGCCTCTTTGGTCTAATGGTCGCATGCGCGTCTGCTTATGAGGACCTGGGTTCGATTCCCGTGTTATTTCTCAGTGTGTCCGGTCACTATGTCCGTTTGATGGCTATAAGCTCGCCTCCACATAGGACTTAATAACAGCATCCGTGAAATGTGAGTAAACGAAAAAGCAGTTGTACTTTTGTACACCTCTGCCTATCCCTTCGGAGATACAGGCATGATGCTCTGTAAATGTTTAGTTTTATTTTATGTCTTCCTTTGTATCGGATCCCAAATTACGAAAATAAATTGTACGTGCCAACGGGTACGATTTAATAAAAACTAAAAAAGCTATAAGGAATTAAAACTAGGGTATATGGAGATTATGTATAAAATACACAAATGTAAAATATACTAAATCACTTCTATTTCTAAAGACGAATTCTATAAAATGTAGTATGTAGTAAAGTTTCCTAGTCATGACCGATAAATCCATATCAGTCAAACTCATCCAGGTGTCAAATTTTCTGTACTCAGGTTTTGAAAATACCAACATTCTGTACTATGCCAGAGCTTCCATCTTTCTATTACAAATCCTTGGCAGTGCACTGTTGGACATACTCACATAACCTTTCTATAGACCCTATGAAGATAGTCACGTGACTGCAGAGAAGGGCATTATCATTTACACTTTAAAACTTTCTAGGGTTTAAATATGTTCAAGAACGTTACAAAGTTAGCTCTTAATGAACATTTTACACATCAAGTGGTACTTAATACTAAATAATTATTTGTTTCAAGTGGTACTGTACCGATAATTCTGTTAATACATATTAAACTGGAAACAATATAAATTTGTTTCCACTCGAACTGGGTGTTTGAACGTTTTCTAGTAATAAAGCAGTTATGAAATTTTAATAGATTTAATGTATTAATTAAGGAGGCTGTTGATTAAGTAATTTTCGGGATGAAATTAATTACTCAAAGGGAAATTTTTAAGGTAGAAACGGTAGTTAGCAAGTTAAGGTAGTTAGTTAACCCGAAGTATTAATAGAAACGGTGAGTTTATTTTTAAAATAGCTTGAAATACAATATACAATAGCAGTTCTTTTAACACGTTTATAGGCGTTCAGTGTCCCAGATTGTGCTAAGTTCTGTTATGTGTTAGAGGCCAGTGTTGTTTAAATTAGGAGCAATTAATATTAAAAAAAAAAAAAAAATGTTGATATTGTTTCATTACTGGAAAAGAATATCGATTGATTCAAAATGTTCTACGGCTGAAAATAAGCATGCACACCACAGTTTTGTGCTATGATGCTACAACTTGATTATTCAATGGTATGATTGTTTTCGATAGAAAAAGACAATAGATGAATATAATTATTTTTATTTCAAACTAGCTTATGCCCGCGACTTCTGATATTTCCCTGTGGTAAAATGGAACCTCTATTTTAAGTTAGACTTCTACCAATACATCGGTGAAAACTGCAATCAATTCCATGCAGTAGTTTTTGTGTGGTTCTAAAAACTGTTGTTTTGGCTTTACTTGCTCTAATAAAGACCCCCCATATTAGTTTTTCTCCAATATTTATAATGTACAGACATCGACCTGTTATAATTTTATTATATGGATAGAAAAACCTTATACTAGGTAGGCTAGGCTTTATAGGAAGTTACAAACAACACCTGCGTTGCACCGATAACTACTGTAGCCCTAGTGTAAGTTTCTTTTGACAAATTCGATTGACTACATCGAACGCGTTCGGCGCTCCGATTGGTCCGTTTCGTGCTCTCCACCAATCGGAGCGCCGAACGCGTTCGATGTAGTAAATCGAATTTGTCAAAAGAAACTTACACTTCACCTCTGTAGTCATTACATATATTTTATTTTTGTTCTATTACTTCAGTTGCGAGCGACATTGATTTGACGTTTTACATTGGCAGTATGAACGTAAACAATGAATGTTTTATTTAATTAGTGTGTGTCAAACGCATGGTAGTAGTAGTGTGTAATGTCTTTTTTTTATTAATTTAATGTATTTCTAATGCATCAGTACATAATTATTATAAAACAAAGTTCCCCGTCGTGTCTGTCTGTCTGTCTGTTCGCGATAAATTCAAAAACTACTGAACGGATTTTCATGCGGTTTCCACCAATAGACAGAGTGATTCATGAGGAAAGTTTAGATGTATAATTCGTTAAGGTTTTGTGTAAACTGGCTGAAATATGACGATGATAGTTGAAGATGTCGGAAAAAAATCATGCCGACCGGGAGCTTTATTAGCGTGCGCGGCATAAACCAATTGTGTTATAATATATCCTTATTAGATAGACATTAGATAGAAGAAGGTTGAAGGCTGCTTTTTGACCCGAAAGATGCACGGATTCGTAATCCACGCGGGCGAAGCCAGGGTAGGATGCTAGTATTATACAAAAATATTAGTTTTTTGCACTCCTTCTCTATATAAACGTTAACTGTGCCATATTTCATCCGTCCGCCTTATTTTCGTAAAAAGGGGTACAAAGTTTTTGCTTTACGTATTAATATAATAATAAAGGTATATATAATTATATAGATACATAATTAGCCTCAGCCTTTTCCAACCTTCTGTAAAAATATACCTAGGTACTAATAAATACTACTATCAATAATTTAAAAATGGAGGTTCTCAATTTGAACGTATAATTATTTTTTTCTTCTATGGATTTTAAAGAAAATTTTATATGCGTATACAATCTTTTTGAAATTTATCGCCATAATTTTCAAAAGTTTTTAGAAAGTTAAGAAGAAGGAATTCAAAAGGCATCGGCTTGCAAATTGAATAGCTTCCCAGATTTAAAGCCAATTTAACTTGGTTGCCCAGTCGCAGTTTTCAATAGTGATGCTGATTCATTGGAGGTAGGTAAGAGGACTTCAATCCCTGATCCGACTTTAATCGTTTTTTGATTAAGTGTTTCAGTAGTGATCTGTAGATCTGTAGATGATCTGTAGATGAACTAGCAAATATAAGCATAATTAGGGTATTTTTTCTTTTCTATTGCGTCCAGATGACAGATTTATCGCATAATGATTGATTTCTTGGTATGTTTTCTTCAAAGCAAGTTTTCTAATAGTGAAGAAAATTGTGTTGCTATAGTTGGCATCAATAGTAGGATAAAAAATAAATAACGCTTTAAATACATATATGAAATATAAAAATAAAAGTTAATGGTAAATTGCCAACCGTTTCTAATATACCTACTACGAAATTTTCTAGTTTTACTTCAAGTCTAAATCCAGCAGTAGATTATGACAGTTGTTGAAAAGCGCACAAAAAGGCCACATATATTGACTGTTTATACCAAATTTTCATTATCGTTGATGGCTACAGTTTGAAAATTGGCCTTGTTTCTGAAACGTATGACAAGTTCAAATTTTCGGTTCATTTGTTCTAATTTGAGTTGCTTTGTTGGGCACTCGCCAAGCAATAAGTAGTTTCGACAAGCGCCCGCTAAGTTTATCGATGCTCCTCCAATTTATCTTTGGTACAAAACAGACTACCAGTTATAATGGTGTCTTGTTTTCAAATAATTTGAAATTTTGATTGAATTCAATTAATGTCTTAGTCAAAAGACTCATCTTATAGATTGTTATTTTCAAGTGACATGTATAAACTGAATAAACCTGATTTTTCAAGGCCTTAAAAGAAAATAAAAGATCTCTAGCTGTTAATTTGGATTCTCAACAGCTTTGTACGGAATTATCAGAGGAATAACTTATCTGAGGTTTATCGAGCTATTAAAAAATCAAACTCTTAATGAAACTTGTGTGAAACAAAATCTTAATCAAGCAGATAAACGCTTAGCCAAACTGATTATTTTTATGTTATCTCTTGGAAAATGTTTGAATACTGAATGTATACAATAGGCGGACACGATGACTCCATAGCACTACAATATTAATACTCCCAAAAACAGGAATAAAACTTTTGTTTTGATTTACGATTGTAAAGTCTGTTCAAGTATACATATAAAATCCCAAAAAGTGATAACAAATAGTCAAAGTTGCGCATTGTACTCGACAAATTGAAGAACTTTTAAATTTAAACCATGAACATTGGCCACGTAATTTAAGCTTGTAGATTTTGTTCATCAATTTTAAATGGTAGGTACTTGTTTAAAACAATTTCTAAACATTGATTGAAAAGCTATTTTTCTTCCTCAAAACAACTAAAACTAAATTTTAATTTGACGGCACTGTTGGCGCAGTATTTGAGAGATCGACTGCTGCGCTACGTGTCGCGGGTGCGTTTCCCGCACGGAACAAATATTTGTATGATCTACAGATAGTTGTTTCGGGTCTTTGTGTATGTGAATCTTCTACGATCAATAGGAAACTTAAGTAAGCACTATATAGGAACTTCTGCCGTATTGATGTTGTAATCGCAGACGCGACTGCTGAGCGTGAGGTCCTGGGTACGATTTCCCGGCCTATAGAAGTGTTATTAATTTGATCTTTCAGTAAGGAAATTCTAGTATCAGCACGGAGTTTGGAACTATGTCCTAAGAAGATGAGAATCTGCTTGTCCCCCTGTTATATAGGACTCAGTAACGGCACCAGTGAAATGTGGGTATACAATTATACACCTCTGCCTAACCCTAAATGGGATACAGGTGTTATGTTATGTAAATTTAGTTTTTATAGTATTCGCAGATATAGTTCGTTGCTCACAAGGTATGTTTTTTAGTAATTCTTTGCAAATAATCCAAAAAGGTTTGTATTATTAAAATGGACTACAACTAAAATAGGTATGTTACTCACGCAATCCCGCGCTGAAACCAAATTAATTCCAAAAACTGTCTATACAACGAATTGAACAAACAAAGGTGACTTATAGAGGTTGTTTCGCTGTATCAAATATCCTGAAAACGTACATTACAGGTTAAGTACACAATTTTGCACCGCAAACGTTTTTAACATAATGTTTAGGAGTTGGCAACACCGAACCCCGGTCAATAAGTAAAACGTAGTCCCAAGTCAATAAAGGCAACGTGGATTTAGTAGATTCTGACTTTAATGCAAATGTTTTTTAGTTCACTCTACCAATTTTTTTTCAGTTCGGTGTTGGATACGAATAAAAAGCAAAACTAAACAAAATTCTCTACTACATTTTAAATTAGTAAGGTAACAGGTTTTTTGCACTAACATAAACATTTTTACGTAACAACCCGTGCTTAAAACATAATATTTATTGCCAGTATTAATTTTGTGTAGATTCTAGACTCCTTTAAATCTTGTGTACGACTGTAGGGAAATAAAATATATTTTATAATACTCGTCAGTTATTTAAGTACAGTCTTTGTTCAGGGTGAGGGTAGAAAAAAGTTTGTTACCCCTGTACTTTTATTAATAGAAACGGTGAGTTTATTTTTAAAATAGCTTGAAATACAATATACAATAGCAGTTCTTTTAACACGTTTATAGGCGTTCAGTGTCCCAGATTGTGCTAAGTTCTGTTATGTGTTAGAGGCCAGTGTTGTTTAAATTAGGAGCAATTAATATAAAAAAAAAATGTTGATATTGTTTCATTACTGGAAAAGAATATCGATTGATTCAAAATGTTCTACGGCTGAAAATAAGCATGCACACCACAGTTTTGTGCTATGATGCTACAACTTGATTATTCAATGGTATGATTGTTTTCGATAGAAAAAGAAAATAGATGAATATAATTATTTTTATTTCAAATTAGCTTATGCCCGCGACTTCGTACGCGTGGAATTTAGAATCTGATATTTCCCTGTGGTAAAATGGAACCTCTATTTTAAGTTAGACTTCTACCAATACATCGGTGAAAACTGCAATCAATTCCATGCAGTAGTTTTTGTGTGGTTCTAAAAACTGTTGTTTTGGCTTTACTTGCTCTAATAAAGACCCCCCATATTGGTTTTTCTCCAATATTTATAATGTACAGACATCGACCTGTTATAATTTTATTATATGGATAGAAAAACCTAATACTAAGTAGGCTAGGCTTTATAGGAAGTTACAAACAACACCTGCGTTGCACCGACAACTACTGTACCCCTAGTGTAAGTTTTTTTTGACAAATTCGATTTACTCGACATTCTTGATGTTTCAATATTTTCTATTCTTTTTTGTATTTTTTTATTTCTGTTTTATCCGCTTTGATCTGTTTATCCCGTTTTTAGTTTATATTCGAAACAATTGTTTAACTCATGTTGTATTGCCTCATTGTGTAAGTAGCATTCTATTAAGTTTGTATTTTTTCTTATATAATGCATGTTAATTTAAGATTTTAATTGTAAATTAACTTTTTGTTTTTGAAAAGAGTATCCATGGAGTTTCTTGCCGGTCTCTTCTCCATAGGACCTACCCCCTTTGGAACCGTGCGCCTAGAGTCTCGACTTTTTAAAAGTGCCTGAAAAGGCCTACTTGAAATAAAAAACTTTGACTTTGACTTTGACTACATCGAAAGCGTTCGGCGCTCCGACTGGTCTGTTTCGTGCTCTCCACCAAAAGAAACTTACATTAGGGGTACTGTTCTCCTCACTTTCTGTGAGTCGCTAGCTTGGCTTTATTATTTTATTAAGCATTAGTTACCGGCTACGGCTTCGCATAGGTAGCACACAAAATTATAAAAAAATCCAAACAACATTTTTTTTTATTCGGTTACTAAAACTTCACAGGATCACCCGCTATGCTGATATGGATATTATCTAAAAATTCATTAAAATCGTTCCAGCCGTTTAGGAGTCCATAGGGAACATACATACATACATTTATTTTTCTAGTGATTGCTTAGATGCCGAAATTCAGCCGTATCAATTTTTAAGTTTGAACATTATTGAGGTTCTTTTGTCAAAGAGTATACCTTTTACCTTTGTAGTCATTACATATATTTTATTTTTGTTCTATTACTTCAGTTGCGAGCGACATTGATTTGACGTTTTACATTGGCAGTATGAACGTAAACAATGAATGTTTTATTTAATTAGTGTGTGTCAAACGCATGGTAGTAGTAGTGTGTAATGTCTTTTTTTTATTAATTTAATGTATTTCTAATGCATCAGTATATAATTATTATAAAACAAAGTTCCCCGTCGCGTCTAAACAAAATTCTCTACTACATTTTAAATTAGTAAGGTAACAGGTTTTTTGCACTAACATAAACATTTTTACGTAACAACCCGTGCTTAAAACATAATATTTATTGCCAGTATTAATTTTGTGTAGATTCTAGACTCCTTTAAATCTTGTGTACGACTGTAGGGAAATAAAATATATTTTATAATACTCGTCAGTTATTTAAGTACAGTCTTTGTTCAGGGTGAGGGTAGAAAAAAGTTTGTTACCCCTGTACTTTAAGTGTCAAGCAATAATTATTTTGATAATTACTCCTCAAAGAAAGCAACGATTTTCAGTTATCTTTTGTTTTAAATACAGGCTGTTGTTATAACATTATTATTGTCTGTGAAGGCGATCAAAAGTAAGTACAAAAATACTCAAATTTTGTCTGTAATTTAATTATTTCAGGATACAGATTATCTTCTTCATCTAATTGTTTTTTTTTTATTATCGCCCTGGGAGTTAAGTAGACTTTTGATGTGGGATGTAACGTGCATCGACACTCTTTCGGAACTCTTTCTCCCATCTTATCATGTTAGTTTCGCGAGCTGTGCTGGTTCTGTTGCTGCATCTCCGGAGGCGAAAGTATAATAATTTAATGAGCTGTTATATTATTGAAATCTTTGCAGGGGTCAAAAAACTCATGGGTGCTCGTCTGTTGTTTAAAGAAATCGAACAATTTTTGGTCAACGCTACACGTGAGCAGATATTATTTGGCCAAAGTACAGGTCCTACTTTGGCCAAACAATAAACATTGCCGTTTAGTGTGGCAAGTTGCCAGTCATCTGGTCTCATTGAATATTTTGTTATTTTTAAATTATACTTATGTATAGTCAAATTATGATGTAGGTTAGCGAAATGTATTAAAATAATCATTATCGTTGGGGAAAATGTTTTTAGAGTACTGAGGCCCTAGTGTAAGTTCTTTCAACAAATTCGATTTACTACATCAAACGCGTTCGGCGCTCCGATTGGTGGAGAGCACGAAACGGACCAATCGGAGTGCCGAACGCGTTCGATGTAGTAAATCGAATTTGTCAAAAGAAACTTACACTAGGGCCTCGGTAATATTTAATATCAGAAAGAATTCGAAGTAAAGTCAATTTTCCATTTATTTGAGTGTATTTATTTATTATTTTTTTATATATTTCTAATTAGCGAGGATAGGTTTTTCAAAGCAATTTCATCAGCTGCATTAAGTCACAACTGACACCGTTATCCGTCTTGATTTGACGGAGCAAGCTTTTGTCATTCAATTTGCACTCTAAACTCCATTTAGTCGGGGTTTCGTACGATTCGTTGCTCATAATGCCTGAATTCTCTTGAAACTCGCACGTCTTTTTGCAAATTTCAACCTAATGTCTCAAGAAATAAGATCTATTTACAAATAAGTATATAGTTGCTGTTCAATTTGTTATTTCTTTAGAGAATAGCAACTATTATTCAGCCAATGTTCATCTTGAGACATCGTCCGGCGTTATTGTGTTGTTTGAAAATATTTGCGCACAAAGAACGAAAATTGATTCAATTAGGGACCAACAACAAAAAATATAACGAAGATGATTTCTAAAGTTGAGAATATTTAATTTCATCAGGAGAACAAAATTTGATTAATGTTTTTTTATGTATAGCTTTGTTCTATATCATAAAACTTTTGTGCTGCTATAGGTACCTACTGTGTTCTAACGTGAAAATCACGGATGTGTAGTTTAGGTAAATCTTTTGATTACTTATTAATATTTTAAGTCCTAAGCAGACTGCCTTCTAATTAAAAGGCAATTGGTATTGTATGTTTTCCCATTTGAATACGAGATTCTTCCGACGTAGGTACTTTGTGAATACGGAATTTTACCGCACGGAAAAGACGCTAGAGAAAATCTCGTATCCGAAACACGAGACAACATTCGTGTGTGTGTGAGTATTTTCTGTTATTTTGTTCCTATCTACACGTCATAAAACTCATGAATGGTTGTCGAACAGCGTAACACACGGAAATTACATTTCAATTGTATGCCTGCCGAATGTTAGTCGATACATCGAGACCCGCCAATTGATATTGACGCGTTTCAGGTTCACTGTTTCCTAGTAATTAACTAGTATCAAGCCTAACTAATCAATTACCAACATACTAATTGGAGTTGGTTTGGTTGTATTGTGAGTACACAATACTACCAAAGTTAAAGAAATAATACCTAAGGTAAGAATTTTTCGTGTTTATTTACATTTAATAAGCATTTATCGCTAGGTAAATGTATTTTTTATTTTAAATAATGTTGCCCCACCCTAGGATTTCTTCTGTGTCGTGGGTACATTTTTACAAACATACATGTTACATTCACACACAACCAGACCCGAAACAATTATCTGTTTATTATACAAATATGTGTTCAGTGCGGGAATCGAACCCACGACACTTAGTGCAGAAAGCTAATCACTTAGTCACTACGGCAACCGTGCCGTCAAAACTTATCACTACATAGTATAAAACAAAGTCGCTTTCTCTGTCCCTATGTCCCTTTGTATGCTTAAATCTTTGAAACTACGCAACGGATTTTGATGCGGTTTTTTTAATAGATAGAGTGATTCAAGAGGAAGGTTTATATGTATAATAAATAACGCGGGCGAAGCCGCGGGCGGAAGCTAGTCTAACTTATAAATGCTGAAGACTGCCGCTCTGGTTTAGTGGTCGCAAGCGTGACTGCTGATTGTGAGGTCCTGGGTTCGAATCCCGGATCGAGCAAAGTGTTAGATATTGGGTTTTTCTGTAGAGAAACTCTTAGTAACATCACGGAGTTTGGAACTGTGTCTGGTAGATGGCAAAAGGCTCACCCCCTATTATATGGGACTCAATAAAGGTATCGGCGAAATGTCGGTGTACTCGTACAATAATACACCTCTGCATAACTCTTCGAGAAATATAGGCGTGATGTTATCTTATGTATGTTTATCGCTAAGTATAGCTATTATTTATCATCGAATTCATAATATTTAATAATTTGATGAAGTTTTTTAAAGCTGCGGGTGATTTTTTCCCTCCAATATGTAGGTACACAGGTTTTATTTTACACCATAAATTGATGAATCGTTAGATCGAACCTCTTCAAAATGTGATTGCAATGTAGACAGATTCAATTGGAAGTCACGCATTTTTTGTCAGGCACGTTCAAATCTCTGAACGTAAAAACACTTATTTTATCGAAAATTGGTTTACTGTACTCATAATAAACAGTCTGGTAGGTGGAATAAATATTAATTTTCCTACCTCGTGGGTATATTAAATTTTCTTTTCGATCGATGTGTCTAAAAATACGCTTTTTCTCTCTATTTCGACCTTTTAGTTAATTGGGCATCAATGTACACAAAACTTTAGTAATAAATAACCATTTCAGTTTTTTTTAATAAATACGTATTATAGGTGGATATGCAATAGATAGAGACGTAACATTTTTACTCCTGTATTCCTTGAAGGGTTAAGCAGAGGTACTATTATATACCCATATTTCGCCGATCATTAAGGCGCATGTAATAAGGGGCAAGCCTATTGCCATCTACCGGGCGCAGTTCCAGACTCCGTGCTGCTACAGAAAAACTCAATAATACTTTGCCCGACCCTGGAATCGAACTCAGGACCTCACATTCAGCAGTTGCACTTGCGACCACTAGAACAATGAGACAGTCAAATAACTATACTACAGATACAGATAACAATAGATAAGTACAGATTTTAATTTTAAACCCAATATTATAACTTTACGAGGTTTATTTCCGTACGTTAAAATTTGACGTATGCAAATAAACCTCGATATACACACAATGCATCAGATATTCTTTAATTAACCCAATAACCGCGAATGTGTTCTGGCACGCTAAATGTGTTGCCAGCATTGATCAGTGATTGGAACTCTGATAGACGGCCCGCCTACGTGAGATATGCCGAAATACGGAACACAGTACCAAAACAGAATTGCTCTGGGAGTGAATCGCTTTACCGGCGATATTAGTTCACGTTAATATCTGACAGAGATTCTCGGAGAATTCAAAGAGACATATTTCGTGGCCATAAACAGAATGATTTAATTAATTTCGTTTATAGGGTGGAAGGAAAGAGTCTCCGAAGTGACGAAACTTGGTATCTTTCGGCGCACTCTAGGCAGTCAGCCTCATTACCACCATTGCTGATTGGTTAATCTTCCACTACAGTATGAGCAACTTTCAAGCGATAGCTCATGTTGATTTGATAGACGAATAAGAAGAACGAAAGTGACGTTAAATGTTTGACGGCACAGTTGGCGCAGTGGCTATGTCTTTGGTTTTTAGCGCTTCATGTCTCGGATTCGATTCCCGCATGGAAAAAGTATTTTTAAAACCTTCAGATGTTTTTCCGGTAAGGCAAATAAATCTACCTAGCATTAAGGGCCTCAATATGCAATATTGAAATCAAAATCTGCAATAGGAAAATTTACATTCATTGCTGGAAAAGATAAGCTTGTCAAAACAATCTGAGGTGACGTCATTCATTAAAGTGTCTTGAATATGCAAGTAGTAAAAAGAATCTGCTTCCCTGGTTGGCTTATCCAGCGAATTGCTATATAGCGAACTATCAGCACTAATTCATGCTGGCTGAATCCTGAAACCGTTCATTTTATATTTAATGCCAGACCCTATCTATGAATGGTCCGAAGCAAACCTAGACAAGGCTCTCTGCCAGACAGATTCAATTCATGATGCCATTAGTCAATTATGAACTCAAATTTAAAGGCTTTTGAAGTTCATATGTGAAACGCAAAATATCAATGAAATTGGAGTTTCATAAAAAAAATCGAAGACCCTTGTTGCCGCGGCAGCGAGCCCTATTGAATATCTCTTCTGAATTGCTCAAAGGTATTATGTTACTATGCTTTGATGTTGTATTTTTTGCCGACATTTACAGGCTCCTTTTGTGGGCGATGGTATTTTTATTTGAAAATCAGAGTATCTTATTGAAAAGGAAAATGTTCTCATATTAAACGAATACTTTGACAATGTAGCTTGAGCGTTGACTGCATGAGAATTCAAATCTAATGGCGGATGTTTACTTAGGACAACAGTATAACAGTTTTGTATCACAGAGTAAACAACTGAACATACGAGGAGGAATTCAGGATACAAACTTTACCTTATATATTTAAACAGAGTCCATTAAAAACTTTCTATATCCTTTCTACTAGTAATATTATAAATGTGAGAAGGAATGGATGGATGGATATTTGTTACTCAATCACGCCGGACGAACGGCCGAATGGATCTGGATGAAATTTGGCATAGAGATAGATTATAGTCTGGAATAGCACATAGGCTACTTTTAAATCCGGGAAAAAATTACGGGTTCGTAAACCACGCGGGCGAAGCCGTGGGTGGACGCTAGTAGGATATAGAATTCAAATTTGCTTGCGACGGTATTAATTTTGATGGCAAAACTTACTTAATCGAACTAATATGCACGTATCTGTAAAGGGAAGTAAAAGTTTCACGGCATGGTGGGCGCAGTGGCTGAGATATCGACTGCTGCGCTATGTGTCGCGAATTCGATTTCCGCACGGAACAAACATTTCTATAATCTACAGATTTCGTTTCGGGTCTGGGTGTTTGTGAGTGTGAATATGTGTTTGTAAACGCACCCACGATACAGGAATTATTCTTAGAGTGGGGCAAAGTTGTAGTTAAAAAAAAAAAAAGATGCCGCATAAAATGTTTAGGAATTAAGGAACATAATGTTGTGTTGAAGATTTTTCTTAGGGTAGGTACTTAAGACATATTTAAGACAGTGTCGGAAGTCAGAAACTGATTAATTCACTGCACTTGAGGAAAATTCTAAGTTCATCTAGCTTATTATGCAAACTTCATTTAGTTTAAACAGTCAAAGTTTCTGTACTGGCGTTTCATTATGCACACATTAGACGAAATTTCAAAACACAATTTTCGGCGTTGGTGCTATGTGCATTGCATTTAGTACGAACACGACAAAATTGGCGTCACATAACGTTACGTCGTGACATTCTGTCGTGACGGTAGGAGATTTATTTTAATCCCATTTGAATTGTTTTTTAATTGTACTTCCTTATGTTTTGTGACATTCATAAATAAGCCGCATAAAGGATTTCGGACGCATTTCATAAAATATAATTAACTAGCTTCCTCCCGCGGCTTCGCCCGCTTGATTACAAACCCGTGCATTTTTTCGGGTCACACGTAGCACCATCTAGCGTTCTAAAGCAACTGTGACCGTCGAAAGTTATTGTTCTTTCCCTCGGGAACAGTAATTTTTCTGTTGTTGTTGTCTTTTGCTGCTGTAAATGTCATGATGATCGGTTCAGTGGTTTAGGCGTGAAAAGGTAACAAACAAACAAATTTACTTTCGCATTTATAATATTATAAAGTTAGGATTAGGCATCTATTATCCATGGAATTGTGACGATATACAATTAACTATACAGGGTGGAAGGGACATCGACGCGCAAACGTCGAGGACAGGTCACACGTGATGCCATAATTCAAATTATTAAAGTCATTAATCTCGCTAATGATCGGTTACAGAAATTGTTATTTTTGAGCGCGCAATGTATTGCAAACAACGCGATCACATCGCTCCGCAGTGAATGTTGGCGCGCGCGGCCGCGCGCACTGTACATACCTAAGTAACTAAGTACCACTCACACGTAAGTCTGCCGCGGCCGCGGCGTTCGAGAACGTACGCCTAACGACAACATTAATACCACATAAAATCAAGTTTGATTAGTGTTGATAACCGATGATAGGTACTTATTAAGTAACAACGATAAGGGAAAAAAAATAATAAGCTTATTCCCATAAAATTGCGATTCCGATGAGGATTTAAAATAAAAAGGTTGCTTGTAAGTACAATTGCGATCCAATAATGTAGGCATTAAAAAATGAACTTACAGCTCCGGGATATCTCTCCACTTAAATACGAAGTACCTGACGCGCGTCCCCACGTACTACACCATTGCACATGAGCATATTCCCGTAGTCACGGGCACTAAAGTATTGTTCACCAAAGCATTTTAAAAGTCTGATTGACTTTGTGACTCAAACAAATAAAACACACACACAGAAAATTACTTTTAAACACGAATTCACGACAAACAGCACACCCGTTTGCGCTCAACGAAAACTAGGAACTGGCAAAAATTTGATAAAGTCGGCGACATTCAAAAGAAATTTATTTTACCGACGTTTCTTTGAATTAAACTTTCTGCAGTTTTTTTTACTTCAACCTGTATAAAATCATTATTTCCATCTAACCCATTGAGATTTTTAATTAAAAAATAATAAATTCACTATTTTCACAAAAAACAGCAATGCAAATAAAACTCGAAAGAGCTACCTGATCAGCTGTTTCGAAAAGTTCACTTGCGAGGTCAACACCCGCCTAGTACCTACACACGCCGGGCGGCGCGCGCGCACTTATTCTCTTCAAAGGCGCCGACAAAGGGCCGCGGCGATAAGCGGTCTCGCAAAAAGCTATTTCGACAGTCCCGATGAATCTAATTGACGCGTCACACAGTACCTCATGCTGTAATAATCTCTATTAAAGTCCTATTTACAACTTTTATTTAAACTCATTATGAGGGATCATTATTTTCCTAAACCTTTATCGATTTAAGTAAAGAAGATTTAAAGAAAGATTAAATAAGTTTATTGTATTTTTCAATCAATTTTTGGCATCAACATTAACCTTAGTTTTAAATGCTATTCAACAATCTAATTTATTGTTTCATAAAAAAATAGATCTATTTCCGTAATTATTTTGTGAGTACGTACAACTTAATGTGATTGTAAAGTCTATCATTTTATTGATCTGTGGTTGGTCTAGGCATAGTAGGCACCGTTGCGGCAAATTAAAAGAAATTTCGGTTTAATTCAAAGAAACGTCGGTAAAATAAATTTCTTTTGAATGTCGCCGACTTTATCAAATTTTTGCCAGTTCCTAGTTTTCGTTGAGCGCAAACGGGTGTGCTGTTTGTCGTGAATTCGTGTTTAAAAGTAATTTTCTGTGCTTGTGTTTTATTTGTTTGAGTCACAAAGTCAATCAGACTTTTAAAATGCTTTGGTGAACAATACTTTAGTGCCCGTGACTACGGGAATATGCTCATGTGCAATGGTGTAGTACGTGGGGACGCGCGTCAGGCACTTCGTATTTAAGTGGAGAAATATCCCGGAGCTGTAAGTTCATTTTTTAATGCCTACATTATTGGATCGCTATGTACTATTGCAAGCAACCTTTTTATTTTAAATCCTCATCGGAATCGCTATTTTATGGGAATAATCTTATTAATTGTTTTTTTTTCCTTATCTTTGTTACTTAATAAGTATCTATCATCGGTTATCAACACTAATCAAACTTGATTTTATGTGGTATTAATGTTGTCGTTAGACGTACGTTCTCGAACGCCCGCGGCAGACTTACGTGTGAGTGGTACTTAGTTAGTTAGGTATGTACAGTGCGCGCGGCCGCGCGCGCCAACATTCACTGCGGAGCGATGTGATCGCGTTGTTTGCAATACATTGCGCGCTCAAAAATAACAATTTCTGTAACCGATCATTAGCGAGATTAATGACTTTAATAATTTGAATTATGGCATCATGTGTGACCTGTCCTCGACGTTTGCGCGTCGATGTCCCTTCCACCCTGTATAATTCACAATATAATTATGACTTAATTCAAGTTTGAAACGAATTTGTGGTAATACCACAATCTAATTATATGAACGGCTAATAAAATTCTCGATGTTCGAAATATTTAACAGGATTGTGGAAAATCGACTCCAAACACAATTCAATACAAGAGGAAGAGTAGGTACTTGTTGCTAGCAATAGAACTTATATTTTCAATTGAGTAGAAATTGAAACGCTATTAGTATAAATTTGCTATAAATCTTCCGTCTAGGAGGGTCTTAACGTCGAAAGTAGGGAAGGGTTTTGCTCAATAGACAGAATAGATTAATTTTAGAACTTAGCACCTACCTCATTGGTCTAATAGCAAGCGCGCCAGCTGAGCGTGAGGTTCGATCCCTAAGGTTCGATCCCTGAGTCAGGCAAAGTGTTATAGGATTTTTCTATTAGAAAATTCTCAGTAGCAGCCTGTACTTTTGAATCGTGCTCGGTAGATGAGAATAGGCTTGCCAGATATACGTATGGGAATATTGTAGATAAAAACATCGGCGGAATGTTAATCAGTAAGTAAAGATCTGTGTAACTCTTTGGGGAATAGAGGCGTGATGCTTAATTATGTAAAGGGTTTCAGATGTTGAATAATATTTTTGATTAAGTCATATTTGCCAAGACTTAATCTAATTCTTCTTCAGGGTTAATTTAATAAGAACACAAACATCCAATTCGGATTTATGAAGAATGTTACGTGATCCGAATGACGTCCGTAACAAACTTAGTTCACTAAGATATGTGACTAAATTACTTAATTAAATTCAAGTCTTTGAAATCTTTAATCAGCGAATGAAGTACGAATACGGAATATCAGATTACTTAAGTTTTGCGGTTCGTTTGAATTTGAGTTGAGGTCCCCTGAGTTTTGTTAGTTTTAAACTCAAATGACATTTGGCGGGAGGATTTGAATGCAAGAAAGTTCTATTTAATCGATTGACACTGTGTACCATGAAAAATATATGACTAGTAGAACCCGGCACACGTTGTAGGTACCGGTATCCGGGAATAAAACTGCTGTTAAAATATTAAACTCTGTATTGAACGCAACAAGCTCCCAAATACAATTAATTCAAATAATAAGGCCCATCATTTTATTGTATCACACATTGACGTCCTTTGTCAGATATTTGTTCTTATATTGCTTACCAGCATCCATACCAAAGATTGTATGCTTTTATAAAAAATCTCTACAGTACTGGGGGGGTTATATCAAAAGGGATGACGCGAAAATATTTAATGCGCGAAATTAAATACATATTTTCCGTGTTCAAATATTTATGTATATGAATTTTCATGGCGATCAGTTGGACGGTATAGAAGTCGATGCGCTGTAGCACCATTTATTGGCGAGTTAAAGCAAAATGCATAAAAACCATCTCCATTAAAAATCACTTAGATGTGCCAACTTTCATATAACTTTCATATAAAGTAAGTAAAGGGAATCTGTGCATATATATATATATGCACAGATTCAGAAGAATATAAAATATATACATATCTTCACATAAGTTCTATTAGCAATTCTTCAAATACAGACTGGAATAATATTCGATGATATCAAAACGATTTCCGGCCCTTTGTAATGCCTTTGCTTAGATAGATTTCGATTTCCTGGAGTTGCTGTATTTTGCATCGAATAAATGGTTTAAGATGTGGATATGACCATGAATATGTTTAATGTTATAGTTAAAATAAAATTTTGATGTTTTGTGTTACGAGTATTTTTATGGCCTTCTGATATGTTAATATTCAGAAAAATATAATATAATATGGCAATCAAACGATGTTTACTTCGTAAGTAAAAAAGAATAAAATCTTCTTCCATTTCACAAATGGACGCGTAAGCACCACAAATAATCATCAGGAAAATACAGAATAATTGTAACCAAAAAAAAAAAATCGTTCCCCATACGTAGCGAGTTCCCAAAACGGCAATTCGTTCATGCAATTAGGCGACAATTAATAGCGGAAATGTGAAAGGAGGATTATTATGTTTACAAATTGCTCCATAGACGACCGGCTCGTTAAGCGATTTATTGTCGAGGTGGGCCACTCTATAAAGCTTTTATTCTCCACTTATTCAAATTACGTGTTTTTTTCCGACATTAAGTTTCACGCCGACGACTTTAAAGGCTTTAATAAGATTACGTCGTTTGTGAGACTATGACTCCTTAAGTTATTCGTTTTATGTGATGCTGAGCTTATGGGGATTAAGTATTTTTACACAGAGCTAGGAAGGATTTGATTTAATGATCTTTGAAGGAAATAAATTAGTTTAAACCCAGTTTGTTAAAGGAGAAAAAGATTCCGGTCTCTGCATATGTAGATCATTCTACATAAAATATTCCTTCCCATGGCTTTTATATAGAATGTTTTAAAATCATGATAGTATGCATAGCTACCAAGTTATACAATAATCGTACTGCCAAAAATGGACTGAAAATATTTACCCTAAGCGGCTCAGATATTCTCAATCTCTATATCTTTATTGCAATCCATAATTTACACAGTCGTACAGGTGGTAAGTATTAAGTATAGAAAATATTATGGACCCTGTCGGGCACAGCAAAAGTTTAAAATAAGTAGGCGTGAGAAAGAGCGCTTTAATAATTTTCGTTATTATTAAATGTTTAAATTATTTTTTACCTGTTTTTTTTTTTTTTTTTTACGAGTGTATTAGTTATTGTAAATATATTATCACTTATTTATTTATTCTCTTCATATAATATGCGTTAGTCTATCTATTTATTATATTAAATTATATATCATTATTGCTTAATTATTATTCGCTTAAATATATATTTATTATTAGTTGGTATATTTAATATAATTATACACTTAAATTAATACTTAATATGTTCATATATTTTAACTCATTAATTTATGTTATTTTACTTATCAAGTAAACAGTTATCTATTTGTTATTGAATTTATCCGTTAGATATTCGTCTATTTTGTAATAGCTTTTATCAATTAAGATTTTTTTTTATTTGTTTAAAAATATATTCATTTTGTTTTCTTGTTTTATGTTTTCCGGTAATTTATTATATATTTTTATGGACATAGCATAAAGACCAGAAGAGTGCATTATAAGGTGAGAGGGAGGCAAATTGAGTCTGGTTTTATGGCGTAACGAATATTTTTTTTTTGTATTTCTTCCCGTGTGTTGTAAGAATCTGGGCATTTGCGAACTAGTTTACATAATTCCAAGATAGAGATACTAATAAAGGTGTGAATTTTGTGTTTCTGGAAGTAGGGCTTGCGACTATCTGTTTTTTCTATGTTGGTTATTATTCGTATAAGCTTTTTTTTGTAGGGTGAATAGGGAGGGAGCGTCTGTGCTATTTCTCATAAGATGATGCCATAGCTAAACCAAGCATAGGCATACGCATAGTATGTGACTAAGGCGGTTTGTGAGTTAATAGTCTTTTTAATTTCGCGGAGGGCAAATGAAATTTTTGATTTAACTTTCTGTAGGTGTGTTTTCCAGTTTATATGTGTCTATTGTCAAACCTAGGAGAGTGAAATCGTTAATTACTTCTAATATTTGTTGATTAAATGTAAAGTTTATATATATTAGGCTTTTTTGCCGAGGATAAAAAGTTATTAATTTGGTTTTGGTAAAATTAATTTCCAGATTATGCTCGCTCATCCAGTTTATTGTTTTGTTATGAGTAATGGTAAGTTTTTAGTTTAAGTTAGCATTTGTTTTGCATGGGATGAGGAGAGAGATATCATCCGCAAACATTACACATGGCCCGCCTATGGTTTTGGGGAGGTTATTTATGTGGATGATGATTAGGAGGTAATCTATAACACTTCCCTGGGGTATTGAATCATGTATTGGTCTGACATCAGATCGTATGAACTGTGTTTCTTTTGTTGTTTGATTATAATATTCGATCTCAACCACTTGCTCTCCACCCTTTAGATATGATGCAAACCAGTCATGGGCTTTCGACGTTGGCATTCGGACGTCGTAAATATTGTCCATCATGGTTGAGTGAACGGATCCAATTTGCTCATAGTACTTTGGTTGAACGAAGAGAACGGGAAAATAATTGAAAGTATTTGAGAACAAGGCCACTAACACATATTTTTTGTTATATGCCTTTTATCATAAGAATTTTCTACAATTTTTATTTCAAAAGAGAATAAAAGAGGCAGACTACCTTATGACAAATCATCATTATCAGCTAGAAGATGTCCACTGCTGAACGAAGGCCAAGAGGGGGGTTTGCCATAATCCTCACGCTTGGCAGGCGGCTTGGGGATCGCATTGGCTCACCGATCAGTAAGAGGACGCTGCTGCCCGTCCTCCGGTGTCTGGCCGCAGTTTTAGGACGTACCCGGGTCTCGTCGTCTTATGACAAATATTGTATATAAAACATGACTGCATCAAATGGACTCATAAATCGGAGTCCATTTCTTTGCAGCCATTTGGTTTTCACTTCACTTGGTTTCACTTGGTTTATTAATGCATAGTTGACCACTATGGACAGTTGCGCACTGCACCGAGGCTTTTTCCACGGTTTGGTTAGAGATCCGAGGATTTGTAGTTCAAAAATGCCAAAAGAGATCATGTCGCTGCAGATGCAGAGGTGAGAGACTTTGAACTGACCGACTTGAGGATCCGATGGATTGCTACGGACGCGTCTAAGTTACCACGTATGCATGCCTTTCCTCAAGGTGGCATTGACGCGAGACCATCCATGTAACCATCCACCGTGGGAAGCTACCATGGTAGAATTAGATGGAAGAGACATTACATCGACCCCTAAAGAGCAGGCAGATAATAATAACTAAATTCAGTTTCCACCAATTTTGATGGTTGAAACTACGTAGCTACTTTCACGTACGTTGAAAACTAATTGCCTCATTTTGTGGTTACTAACTATTTCTATATGATGTCAGCGTAATGAGATTCTGTCTCGCCTTTTCTGCGTTCTTCGTCAGAAACAGTAATTAAAACTTTAACCGTGTGAGACCGAGCGATAGACGGGTTGACTTGAAAAACCATTAATTTATCTTTCTTTTAAAGTAACGTGTGCAAACGATTTATTCTATTCATTCGCTTAGTAAATTATTGGAAAATATTTATTAAAAAACTAAAAAAAACATGAAATATTTTGAAGGTATGTCATATAAATCATATGCAGTCAACTCCAGACCCAAAATGCGTCAGGAAACCAAAACCACGACCAAAAAGGAGCCAGCGTATACTGCGACAACTGAGACAAAAAAAAAACGGAAAAAGTAATTTATATCTATTTGACAGCTCAATACTGTTCTACGAGTATACATCAACATCATTTATCCAGGCGCCTATGAACGTCATATAAACCGCCCTAGGGCCTGATAACGGATTTCGATATTCCACAGAAACGCCACTATTTTTCCTCTAAGCTCTTTAATATTTTCCCAATAATATATGATCCTTATGGGATGTGTTTTGGCTTGAATGGGGAATCAAGTGATTTGTTATAAACAAAATGATTATTATTTATATTTTTATCGAAGCGTCAGAATAGTTTTGTGGAATACCACTGTTTTATAATGACGAAACACATGAAAAAGAAGAAGAATAAAAAAGGTCAAAAGGTTTATTTTTGAGTTGTGTTATTTGGTTTATCTTAATAGTGGATTATGACAATCGTTTTAAGGAAAACAATCTCAAATAACAATTTTGGAATAATACTGCTTTACGAGAGTTAATCACCTGATCGGATACCTGTTTCAAAATTCCGGTTCTCATCTGGTTTTTGCTCGTTATTTTTCCCTTAGAATTCAGATGACCTCGCTCATATTTTAATAATATATTAAGGCCAATGACTGACAAAAAACTGCATCCAACTCTAAAAAATGCAACCGATTGCTTTAATAACATCTTCAAACATTTTTCAGTCATCTAAGAAGGCTGGAATAGTATCGCTGTAATGTATTTTCAGAATAGAGAGTGTCCTTTAAGAATAGAGATCAAAATCGTATTGTTTGCAACATAGTACCGAATGTACTGATGTGTCATTATCATCTGCCTAACATTTTTCCAACTACATTGGGGTAGGCTCCCAGTCTAAGCGGTTGCGGCTGAATATCAGTATTTAACACGCAGCTTAACGTGCTTTCCGAGGCACGGAGGAGTTTCGATGTCTGAAAAACGGCCACCCTTTCAAAGATTGATTATAGCAAGCGTTGATTTAAGATATTATTTGTGTTATTCAAATACTTTTGTATTATGTATATGCTTTAGGTAGGTACTTGTAAATATTATCTGCCGTATGTGCTTAATGTTTTCCCAAGTATGTTGGAGATGATGGTTAGACTGGGCTAACCAGAATATATACTGCTGCCGGAACTCTTCCACACAATCACTGGGAAACACTGATACGTTTACTTGTTGTCAAACTATTATTACGTAGCTATTTTTAAGACAACCGCAGCGTAATTACGTAAAAAAGCGACAGCAACCCGACAGCCACGTTACAGTAATCTCACTGTCAGCCAATACATTATATGACACAAAAATGACGTTTGACAGAAGTTATCGCGCGATCTACGCCTGTCGCTACATCGGTAATTAGGCTGCCGGCTGCCTAATTATGTAAAAAAGCGACAGCAACGCGACAGCCACGCAGCAATCTCACTGTCAGCCAATACATTATATGACACAAAAATGACGTTTAACAGAAGTTATCGCCCGATCTATGCCTATCGCTACATCGGTAATTAGGCTGCGGGTCAACTACTTATCATGGTTATCGAGACTCGGAGAGGTCTAAATTTTAAAAGACCCAACAACCTTTCTTGTACTTCATGGACTGACTGCTTATACTCATAGATCACAGATCTATGTGACAGATATGAGCAAAGAGCCCCTAACTACATTGCACCATATCTGTATTATGTTTATACCTGCAGAATATCTGCAGAGGTGGACTATATATCCACATTCGCCGACTGCCCCATTAATAGGGGGCGATCGTATCGCCATCCACCGGAACTAATCCAAACTCTGGGTTGCTACTAAAATTTCAGAAAATTCCAATAATACTTTGACTGAACTGGGAATCAAACTCAAGAAGAACTCATCAATAAAGCCCAGTGAATCCCTAAATGGTATGTAAAAATTTCAATTCAATTTTTATTTGAAAATACTAAGAATATGTTTGCTATGCCAACTGTAAAATATTGTATATTTCATTAAAATATAATTAAGCGTGGGCGCGCTTCAATATTTTCAAAAGCTTCAATATATTTTTATGCCTATTATACATATTATATATTTTTTTTATGTCTGCAAAGACTTTTTGGTTCTTGTTAGAATTAAATAGCCTTAATTAGTTTGTTACTCTTTCTTTGCTAAATCAAATTTTACTTTTTATTCTGCAAATCTGTTGATTTTTAAAGTAAAGGTGAGAGTACAATAACGAGCCCCTTATTGAGTCTGTGTTATCAGTCATGCGAAATTCTTGAAGAGTATCTTGAAGCTCGTAGAGATATTCTAGACGTACTTACGTCACACTTGACCTGTGCCTTTAAAACAGCGCATTCCATATTTTTTGGGAATCTAATTTTTATTTTTTTACTGATCGTTTATCTTTTACCGCAGACACTCTTCGACGACTTTATTATGTCACTAACAATTTCTAAATATATTTGACCGTCACAAGTAAAAAACTGCATAAAATGGTAAAAGAAATACTGTACCATAAAGTTCACAAAAGCTCACCCTCACCCATGAGTAATATTTTTTAAATAACCTACTGTCTAATAAGGTGTAAAGGTAACCTGTCGTCCATGTACACGTACAGTCCACATCAAACATATGTATACACTTAATTTTACTCATTGTATCTGCGGATACATACAAATATATAGTAATTTAAATTTTATGATTTAAACCAATAGTTTTCCAAAATTATTTTTGGAAAACTATGTCTTTGCGTTTGAATGCGTTTGAATTTTGCTACGTGTATACATATTTTTGATGCTGACTGTATATCAGCAACATTTAAGTTTTTATACATGTATATTTGTTATTTTATTTTTATTGTTGTTTTTATATGTGTTTTTATATAGTAGGTACTAAAGTGCGGGATTTTCTTTCTTTTCTAACATACAAATCACAGTGGATATTAAAATTTTCAATTAATTCACCCTCGGCACATGTAATCGCTTTAAATTTGGGAATACCAAAGCTGCCAATGACGTCAAAGCCACGTTTACCGAAACATAATTAATGCCTAATGACATTTGAATCCATAATGAGATTGCAACTAACAATTTTGCCACAAATATAATGCGCTATAATATTTTATTTAATAAAGTCCAGCCGCCGTTTATTTTATGGCCGCATGAAGATTTGTATTTTACGACGTAAAAATATACAAACAAGACAAGGATAGTATTATCTGCGGTTGGCCAGGCCGCCCGCCGGGGACTTAGCGCGTACTACGGTATTTTAGGCAATCATCCTGATAAATTATACCTTCTCTTAAAAGTTTTGTAATTACGTTATGAAGATACCTGGGTGCTATTTATAATAACTTTTGTATTAATATTACAGGTTTTGTGAAGCGGGTATCTAACAAACAATCTTGGAGTTCAGATGAGGATAAAATCAAGTATTTTTGTATAAAAATCCAAATTACACTTCTCGAAGTAGGTGCTGACAGCACCTAAGTAAGTCTGAGTATAATGGAAACTAGATTTGTAGAAATGGGTTCCTAATAGATCTAGGTAAATAGGCACTTAATAAGAAAAACGAGCTGTAAGTAAGTATGTATTGTGTAGTATGTATATAGAATAATTATTACTAACGAAAGAAGATCAAATTCACACACAAAATTATGTAAATAAACCGAGTTTGAAATGTCGCTTAGCTAACCATACCGCGCAAGCAGAATTTGATAAGTTTTCAGAAGAGACAAAGAACTGATCATTTCTTAAGAAAAATATTCCGTAAATGGATGCAATGAAGTGTATTGTATTCTATTTTATTTTATTTTTGTTTATATTATACATTTATGATTTTTTTTATAAAATACGTATAATGTCAGTTCTATGTCTTTTATGAAATGTAACAAATTTTACTTGCGCGGTATTGTTACCTAAGCGACGATGTATACTTTTATCAGAGATTAATACATGAATTTTCACTAAGTATGTAAATACATGTTAATTTGCAATCATAACAAACAATAGGTGATCAGTTCAAATTTCACTAAGCCAATTCCGACTGTTTTTTTTTTAAGTAAAGAAACACACTTTCAAAACTGGAGTGTTGAATATTTATTTTTGTATAATAATATAATTAAAATCAGAATAATTTAATTGGTATTATTGGTTTATTGTTCATTATGAATGAATGAATTTTACTAACTACTAAGAACACAATTTGTGCAAAATTATTCTTTGGTCAAAGAATCAGCATTGCCAATACAGCGTGGCAATGCTGCCAGTCTTCTGGGCACACTGCCGGTTGGCAGCGATGCGGAAGAGTATTTTGACGCATAATTTTATATTTTTTACACCTTTAATTTGTTTTGCATTATTATATATCGAATTATCGGCACTTGCCATGAACTTGAAAGGAATAAGGAAAAAATATTAACGGTTTTCTATTTCTGCCTCTACAAACACTTATCAAGATATAATGAAGACAAAATGTGTTAAGTTTTTATTACCAAATGTTCCCCGTATAAATACAAATCTTAGACTGGACGGAAAAATATTAGAACAGATTCCCTCAACTGTCTTCTTGGGCATCGCCGTAGACTCTGGACTGCAATGGGGGCCTCACATAGGTATTCTTGCAGGTAAATTGAGTTCTGCTGCATATGCTGTTAGAAAGATAAGACAATTAACAGATGTGGCTACGGCTAGATTAGTATATTTTGCTTACTTTCACAGTATCATGTCTTACGGCATTTTACTGTGGGGATCGGCTGCTGATGCTGAGACAATTTTTATACTACAAAAAAGAGCAGTCAGAGCTATTTATAATCTAGGTTCTCGTGTTTCGCTCCGTGAACTATTTAAGGAGATAAATATACTTACCCTGCCGGCCCTTTACATTTTCCAGAACATTATGTACGTCCGTAAGAATATAACTAGTTTTAGCAAAATAAGTGACATGCACAGTTTGAACACTAGAAATAAAAACAAACTTGCAGTCCCCGGTTTTAGACTCAGCAAGACCGGAAAATCATTTATGGGGAATTGTATTAGGTTCTATAATAAAATTCCTGATAGCTTAACGAATTTACCAGATAATTTGTTCAAACCACTGATAAAGCGTATCTTGATGTCTAGAGCTTATTATAGTATAAATCAGTATATTGAGGATAAAAATGTCTGGCATACAATTCCATCCTGCACAAGGCGACCCGCTGGCACTTTAAATTAATTTCTTGTATTATGTAATCGATTTTATTTTTATTGAATTTTATTTTTATTTTCTACTGCCCTACCCATTGACATTGTATTTATTGTTTTTTTTTTCTATTTATACAATTTCTGACATGTTTAATTATACATTTTTTTTTTCTAACATTTTTATTTTGGGATTGTTTTCTGTTATGGGACCGTATTGATACTTGTTTTATATACGGGTTAAATAACCTAAATTTGTTATTATGTGAGAATCGTGTAGACGTAATTTTATATTAATTAATAGACATGATAGCTGTCTGGCAGTTTGAGTTTGTCATGCTCACTCAAATGTCCTGCTGGTGGTGGCGGTGTGTGTCGGGTCGTTCGGTTCCCTGCAAAATGGTTGAGCTGAATGACGCTGACACATACGTCTTACTCGTGAACGGGTGCCGTCTGCTGGGACTGGTCAGCTCTTAACTGTCATGGCAGTATTATCAGAAATTTCTAGATATTATAGTTATCAGTTTGTCTAGTCTAGACCTAGTACCTACTACATTTTCTTCACATAACGTTGAGGGAATAATGTATTCATCATAATTATTATGAAATGTTAAACAATCAGACTTCAAAAGAGTAACCATGGAGTTTCTTGCCCGTTCTTCTCCATAGGAAAACAACACTTTGGAACGAGGCAACTAGAGTCTGACTATTCATAAGTGCCTTTAACTGGTCTACATGAATAAAAATATATTTTATTATTTATTATTTATTATTAATGTCGGTCCCGCATTAGTATTTGAATTTATTAGTCGTTGCAGCGACGACGTATCTTTATTACGAAAGTGCTCAATAGGCGGTTACAAATTACGGTAAGTTACATTTGGATTGCCAACTTGTTAAATGATGTCCAAACTTATTTGTTTCCTAAATAGATTTCATCACTGTTACTGGACATAGTTAATGATTAGGTGAAGAACCCAGAAAACATTTAATAAGAAATTTCGAAGGGACGTTAAAGATAGCTTTATTACAAATTAAACTGTATTATTGTTCAGTAAGCTTTAATTTAGAAATACGCAGTCAATTAATCAGAAACTGTATTTTTTTTTGTGTTTGAAAACAGAAAATTATTTCAAGTAAGCCTTTTCAGGCACTTTTAAAAAGTCAAGACTCTAGGCGCACGGTTTCGAAGGGGTAGGTTCTATGGAGAAGAGACGCGCAAGAAACTCCATAGATACTCTTTTCAAAAAATAAAAAGTTAATTGAACAATTAAAAATCTTAAATTAACATGTATTATATAAAAAAAATACAAACTCAAATAAACGATGACTATCCGGTCGACTGACAGTCGCTTCATTTGCCAGCTTAGCGTAACGATATAAATCAACTTTTCTTTATCTAAATCGGATCTGTCTGTCTGTTTGCAGCAGAGATAAAGCTGTATTCAAGCTTTCCATTATCATTATTATATATTCCTCTTAAAGGTTTTCCTACTCACTTTATCTAATGGTGTTTAAGCTTCGACCTCAAATTCATCATCATCATAAAGGTGCTTTTTTTATTGTTGAAAACACTAAAGTAGGTACTTTCATAAATTTACTTCTCACGAACGCTAACTCAAAGAACTAATACCTAATTTTGTGAAAAAGCAAGCAATACAAAGAAATACGCCTCAATTTTCTTTACCCCTGCTGTCTTCACCTCAATATTGCTAATACAAGAAATAGTATTAGTTCCAGTTCAGTAAAAATATAAAGAGATGAGCATTCGAACTTGTTAATCAAGCGTTTATTTAATGCGAACGCAGCCAACGTGTAAAATTTCAATTTCATAAGTTATACGAGATATTTTTGACCTGAAACGCTCCTGCACTCTAGTGGTTTTATTTGAACAAAATTTCTGCGTTGTATTTCGAGAGGCACCGGCTGCTGTCGGACAAGTACTTGAGGCAAGCTAAAACTTTGTCCAGTGATATTCCTGACCAATCCAGAATCCAGATGGCCTTTAAGAAAATCTAAAACAAAAACAACAACTTTACGCCACGATTGACGTAATGGGTGACGACTTGGCTTTTTGAGTTAGGTAAACGAGCTGCCTGTTCAATTATCGCGTGGAACAACACGGTACAATAATATTTGTAAGTGTGAATTTATTTGGGTGTATTGTTCGTAAAATACAAGAGAAAAGTAAGAATGAGACAACGTCAAAAATCAAGTAAGTAGTCGTTTTCAATATTATTGAATTTTATAAGATAATATTAGAAAGTTAATTTATCTATTTCGTTTCTATTCTAATCTAAAAATAAACCTGTTTTATATTCAAAGTTATCCTATAAGCGCACAGCTAGCAATAATCTATTTTCTAAGTTTAAAACACGCTTCAATCTTGTAGCGTTCCATAAAATCTTTTTATACAAGTTCGTACTTTAGAATTTCTTCTTTCGTTGCAGTAACTAAATTTTTTACTTTGTAGTTAGTTTTCAAGCTTTGGAATTTCTCAACTAGTTATACCCCCCTTGGGGGAATGTTGGAGAATTTTATTGCAAATATTTTTATTAAGAGTAGGTATTCTATCGGTTGCTATTCTAAGCAGCTGTTTTATAAAGTCAGTTTCTGCCTTATGCATGTCAATGTAAATTTTAACTTTTTCAAATTCAAAACTTTCTTATTCGTGTAGATACTGTAGATCATAAAAAAGGCATCTTTAGGTTGGTTCTGTTGGTTGAGTCATTAGTTAGTTTTAATTTAGTTAGTATTAATGATCAGTAATAAGTTCTTGGCATAATATTTTTAGAACAGTTTCATTGAATTCATTACATATTTTTAATTAAATGTTTATTAAAATTAAAAAAATATTATTTAATGGTTGACCTCTTTTACCTTGTCAAAGAGTACTCAAGCATCATAATTATGTTCATTAGAATCTAGACGGACAGAATCTAGACGACTTAACCACTGAACCCATTGTTATGAAATTTTACAAAAAGGTAGCATGGGAAGGACATACCTAGGCCTATTTTTACTAATGTAGCATAACATTAATTAGGTAGGCATGTGTGCTAAAAATACAAAATACAGATAGATAAAGTCACGGGCAACAACTAGCTTAAAATAAAAATATCCATTAACTATCTATGACTGAAAGCAGGGGACAACTTTCAACTTTCGGCCCCTGGGGCTTAAAGCTGTGGACCACTAATATTACATGACAATCTGAATAATATTAAACTGTCAAAACTTTGAATAGTAATGACAGTGATGGCGCATTATTTTACACCAAAGCATAGCAAAACTACAAGAGTGTTTTTTTTTTTGACAGTCTGACAAGTGTCTTTCCGTAGAATTTTGGAATCAACCTAAATTGGTAGCGATGCGCGGTGGCCTCTTATAAAGTAAATTAGAGATTACTGGATGCCGAACTGTACCTAAATTAATCGGGAGAAGGCTAAATTAATTATATATAAGGTCTGCTTCAATATTTACTGATAAACTAGCTGATTGCCTATCCACAACTTATCTGACAGCGTCTTATTTTCTAACATATATTTTATTTGTTGCTAGTTTTACAGCGTTTAAGTGGTGATATTAGGCCCCGAAGCTAGTGTACACTTTACGCATTACTGGTTCTAACGAAATATAAAATATAGTTTCGGTTGGGTTAGTTCCTTTCCGAAGCAAGGAATACTACCTTCAACATACAAAAGAAAAACCACTTAAGTGCTTCCCAAAATTGGGACCTTGTAGGTACTTCACCTTTCCTCCGTTTTGAGAAATATGTAAGTCGAAATATCAGATTGTTAAGAAAACCTTATAACGATTAGTAGTTTTAATAATAAAGCGAAATTGCGGAAATAAATACTTTGAAACGTACGATTTATAAAATTTTCTCCGATTTTTCCTAACGTTAGAAAAATTATAAAACTTTATCTAAGCAAGACTTTGTATATTGTAGAATTGTATTGTATCAATTTTATGTCAATAAAGAATATTGTTTTGTTTGTTTTAGATTCCTATACAGTGAGAAGTTTAACTCTGCATTTGCAATTCGTTAGGAAACATTAGTTACAAACGATTTTTTTTAAGTAAATATTTAATCGCTCTCCCAATAATTCCTGGATCGTGGGTGCGTTTACAAACATAAATATCCACATACACAAACCGCCGGACTCGGAACAACTATATGTAGATTATACTCGTACAAAGATTTGTTCCGCGTGGAAACCGAAGCCGCGATGCTTAGCGCAGCAGTTGATCGCTCAACCATCGCGCATGCCGTGCCGTCATAAATAACATTAAAAAAAAAAACGATGTTTGAGCTGTCGTAGTACCTTTTTTCCTAGCTTACTTAATACTATACTTACACAAATTGTTCGCCACATTTTTAATGATCCACGTTCCCAAAACATTTTCTCAAATATTAAAACCACGTTATATTAATTATGTCAAGCGTAACTGTACTGATCAACATTCAAGTCCAAACACGGAACTCAATTCGGAACGGCGAATTGAATTTCAAATAGCTACACTAACTGCTTCGGAGAGGCTAAATTAATACTGTGTTTTGACTCTCCGAGAAAATTATAAGTCGGCTAAACTGGCGACATCATCAGTTCATACTGTACGGTTTGCTGAGCAGGTGTAAGTACTTTGCAGTGGCAGCGTAATAATTGGTGTTTATTATCAATAAGGAGACTGATTAATATTGCATGTATCGCTATCAGTATGAGATTTCCTCGACCTTGCACGTAGTCGTCGTCATAATTTTAAAGAATCGTGCGTGCCCCTTTGAATGATGTCATATACTAGACTTGCGCACAAAAATTCCTACATTTTTGACTTACGTTATCTATGGTGGCGATCAATAAAAAATCGTACTAGACCACAGATATGTGTCTTGATAAGGATGTTGCAGATTGGAGGTTTATTTTGTAGAATTATAATTGTAGGTACTAAGTCGGATTACTCTTTAATTTGACTTTTAGGAAAACCATATTTTGAGGTGACATTTAGTTTTTTTGAGTTTAAGCTTTATATACTTAAAGCAATTTACTTTTTTCCACGTCCGCGTTTTTGTGGTTGATAATGCAAAATACTTTGGTAAAGAAAAATTGATATCATAATGAATTTGAGTTCTTTGCTTCATTCGTTAGCCTTGAAGTTGCCAAACAATTATTATTCAAGACGACAGAAGCATCTTAACTAAGTTAAAAGTTTATTTTTCGTTCAGGTTTCCACAAGGTTTTGGAAATATCAAAAAAAGTGTATTATGCAAAGACTTAGAATTTCGCTTACGCTAAATATAATTTATGATTTTTTTTTTATGTAATGTGGGTCCTATGGAAGAGAACCAGCAAGAAACTCAATGGGAACTCTTTTAAAATAATTTCAAGTTACTATATTTAATACAATATAGTGGCAGTAACAGGGCCGACAAGGATGACTGTAATTAAAAATAAAATCTATAGTTAATCGATATTTATTTATTTAAATTAACTTACGATTTCATTTAAAACATTTTTGTTATAAGGCTGACGACTGCAAATTAATGCAGTCAAAGTTAATAAAACGATGAGATGTTGAAATTTTTTCGATTTGTTTATCTATTTCATAAGCATAGTTACCAAAACACGGAATCTCACCAATTTCTTTTTAGACGTGGTTTTTATTTTAAAATTACTTTATTTAACAAAAAAAATTATAGAAGACTGATTATCCGCGTATGCGTAATATATGGTCGTTACGTATTACTTTCTGATACTGAATCGTATGGTCAGTAAATACCCAGGTTCAGCGAAAGTGCAATAATTCCCTTTGGCGAACACTGATTTATAGGTTGGGGAGCCAAATTAATGGCGATACATTTACCCCCTTACACGATGGAACCCAATTCCATCAATGGACAATTAAGTGTATCTTAAAGCTTATTGTGCCCGGATACTCTATCGTCAGCATTATCCAGTCAGGATTTTTAATGTAGGTATGTATTTGACATTTTCTATAAATATCTACTTGGTTCCGATTTCTCAGACTCCAATTAAACTGCAGGACGTAAATCGTAAAATAAAAGCAAATAAGTACTAGGTATTGAACTTTATGGGTACGTAATTAATTTCAACTTTATGACCAATTTATTAAGCTCAAATTATATGGACCGAGCGTCATACTGCAACATCTGCTACGCGTTGTTCGTGTATTACAACGATATATTTTTAATATTATGTTTTGGAACAAATATCTATACAAATACTATATATATATGTTTATATAAGAGATAATATTTTTATTTATAAATTGGATGCTGGACTCCATTAATTTAAAACACAAACAAAAGTATTGGAAACAAATACGTTGTTTGTTTTTATACATACAAAGATTTATCACTGTTTATTGCTTTTATGAACCTTAATGTTCAATCAAGATGAGTACAAACTTTTCTTTTAAAAATGGTTTAACCTGGTGGTCATTTTTGTCTATTGTCGTAATAAATGGAGTAGGTGTAGTTGTCTTTTTCTAAACTCCTCATGTTAGGCATTATCAAAGATACTTAAAAAAACATCATATTCACTCACGTCTTATACAATTTCCTATAATTAAGGTAATTCAGCAATCTCATTACAGTTCAAAATTTTCATTTTATACCTATTTCACTAAAGTGACACGTAAAGCGCGCTAACACGTCGGCGTCGTCTTCGCTAGTCATGTCAGTTTAATATCGAAATTTGAACGTTTCAGCAATACTTTTTATGTCTAGATACATACGTGACATGTGCTGAAGAAAGCTTATTTCGTCAAACGTATAGAGGTGTCATAAAAATATTCTATTCGTAAGTACAAACGGCTGTTTTATGGAGTTGTACCATGTTCTGACAATATGGAATGAGCTTGGCGGCTTTACGTATGCTATAAAGGTGGATAATATCGTAGGACTACAGTATTTTGCTACAGAATTTCTCACGCTTATCTAGCTAAGAAAGAGCCTAGTCTACAACCTCTTCAATGTTTATATTCGTGCGTAAATGGAACTTATCTAAAGAATGCTGGCTATGATACTATAATAAGAATAGATGATATCCGATTAGAGTTTATAAAACGTAAAAGTAGGGGGATATTTCACTCTTATGCAGCTACGCCAACTTTTTAAGAAACATTTGATTATTTTGAAATCAGAAAATATTTATTTGTGATACATAGGTACAGTGGTTGGTAAAGGAGTATTACAGTTTGAAGTGCTCTATGATCAGTCAATTAAAGGCATACAAAAATAATGCATTACAATTACATGCATATGAAACATACTATATAATATATAATTTATGTATAAACAAATTTTTGGTTAAGTAGTACACATTTGACCGAAGGTTGCTGATCGTGGGGAACGGTCGCAAGGAAATACCTATCGCGGAAACCACCTCGCTTAGTACCATATTATATGTTATATTTTTGTTATTATTATTAACAATGTGTCTTGTTTATAATTAATAAATTATAGGCATTATTTGAGCTTGCGTGATCCATCCTTGGCAGCATTGTCACTCACCATCAGATGAAGTGCTGCCAAAGGCACTGAAGTAAGTAGTAAAAATAAAATAAAAAAATAAGATAATTTTAACAAACAATAAAATACCATTTCAATCATTAGTCTATGTTAGTGTTAAGGGGACGTGTAGCTACAGTTTTTTATTTATCGTTATAAATATAAAAACTGCATTAAATACAAATTAGCTATAATCATAATATAATTATTATAGCTACAGTCATTTATGTCAAGATATGTACAATTTGATTTTATTGCTCATGAATCATGAAACAAACATGCAACTTGCATAATTTTTGTTATGACCTTTCATACAGTCTGTAATTAGTTTTTTTTTTATTATAGCTAAAATAACTTTCAGTTATGACGCCTTCCAATGTAGCTAGCCTATTTATATTTATTAGTACTTTAGCCGATCTAATGTGAAAATGGCTGCAATTATTCTACAGCTTAATTAAATTACGAATATACCTGGCTGTATAGAACCATATTTTATTTAAGAACGATATTTTTGTTTAATTTATCTATATGTACTTTGTTCAGCCCTATATTTTTAATGTTTTAGTTTTTTAACTTAAAATGTAGTTGAATAATATTGTGTTATGTTTAAATAAATGTGTTCATGTTTCTTTTGTTTACATACATACATTATGATAAAATTCCAAAGTTGTCTGTCTGTCTGAACAGATAAGTTTAAAAATAGGGGACCGATTTTGATGGGACTTGCACTGTAGTTTCACTTTAGGGATCTAGCTCTAATAAAAAATGATATATGTATGTATTACAACGGTATTGCTCATAGGATTTCAGTTTTGACGAACATTTTAAATGTACGCGGACGATCGCGGGCACAGTTGGTACCAAATATTTATGTTATGCTGCTTAGCGACCCAAAATGTGTGTTGGCGTCCGATACGATATAACGCCAATCGGTTCTTTGCCAGTTTTTCGCCAATTGTTAGCTTAAAGGTCCCGAAGATCAGCCTGTACTAAATCATACTGATTTCGAATGCTCATCAAATTTACCGTTTAAACCATTTATTTTGCCACACACACACACACACACGCAAGATACATAAAAAGACATGTAACAGATAGGATCGGTACGTGCGGCAAGGGATCTAGCCGTGTGTATAAACACATCACTGATTTTCAGCTATTTCCCGATGTATTTTGACGTTACTCAATATCTGGCTTATTTAACTATTCTAGGCGTGTTCCATTTACATATGAATATTTTATTAGTTTACACGAACATAGGTAATCCGCGAGTGGTAAAATAATTGATTAAATTATTAAAAATGTATGACTTTTTCCATGCCTGATCACTTTCAGCAGGTTGGCAACGGGAACATAATAAGAACTGAAGTTATTATCCTTATATTATTAGTTATTATCCTATCCTACTAATATTATAAATGTGAAAGTTTGTGAGGATGGGTGGATAGATGGATGGATTTTTGTTATTCTTTCAGGCCAGACGGCTGAACGGACCTGGATGGAATTTGGCACAGAGATAGATTACAGTCTAGAATAGCACAAAGGCTATTTTTTTATTAGGTACGGGAAAATGTACGAATTCGTAAATCACGCGGGCGAAGCCGCGGGCGGAAGCTAGTTAAAACATAAAAAATACTAAAGCTGACTTTCTTTAAAGTGTACTTAATATATTGTTTAAATATTAGGTATCTTCCACCTATCTCTTAAAAAATCACAGAATATAGTATTTTTTGTGCATTGCCGGAGCGGTTATTAAAGGAGACATTTTTACTCCATTAAAGAGTCCTTAAAGAATAGCTCTTATCATTTCAATGCTTATTGAGAGACATTGTATCATGGTGTCAGATTATTTGTTATATATTTACTATGTTTATTGATTGTAACTGGGAAATTTATATTATATAATGTTCATTTAATTTTAATATTTAATTCCATTTGACATGTAAATAACTTATTATAATATTTTGCATGCCTATATTACTGGTGAAATATAATATAATACTGGTGAAAGGTCGTGGTCTAATTTTTATATAATAAACTGTGTACCATATTTCAAGCAAATAAATGCATAAATAAATAAATGGAACATATGAATGAACAAGTAAAATTTCTTTCAAGCATGTTTTAACCAATAATTTTAGTCCACTCTTGTCAGACTCCACAAATAATTCCAAATACTATTTAGATCAAGAATAAAATATCTGACTAACGAGCCAGTGCAATACAATTCCAGTGTTTTTATTAAATAAAAACGTTCTTTACGGTTTCATGCTTGTCTCGGTTGCCGACTTCTGTTTATATTTACGCGGTAAAAGAGTACAAATCGAGCAAAACCAGCCATCTTTTTTTATCTCCTTGACTCGCTGCGATTGTGGGGTAAGTCCAATGACCGCATATGCCACTCTAAATGCGTGTATATATACACGAGCAATAATTTCTGGGTTTACAAGTCCAAATTCGCTTGGCTTAACGTTAATAATTCTGCTTGAAAATCCAGCAAACCATGACTAAGTATAAAGTAGAATATGTCACTAGGAAACTCGGCCAAAGACTAATTCTATTTAAATGTATACGACATTATTTTTTGCGTGTTCAGAAACCGAAAAACTACAAAAAGATTTACGTTTATATAATGTGTGAATAAAATATTTAAAATTATGTCTTCAGTATAAAATATATACACTAGCTATGTAAGTTACAGAAAATCATGGGCATCATAGCGGCTGGCTTAAGCGATTATTTCTGACCAAAGTATTTTTTTGATTTCTTTTATAGTAAAAATAATGGTGTAGAGCATAACAAGGATAGCAAGTAGATTTCTAAAAAGATTTCCTATTTATATAGTGACGGTAAAATTAAGTAGTTTTTTTCGAATGAAACGAATAAATACCTCAATTCATTTTGTAAGTAGCGAGGAACTTTTAATATTGCTTACTTTTTCTTAGTACAGCTTATTTATGTCAATGATATTGTACAAACTAAGGAGCTGACTACCGTATCCCATTACGTATAATTAGATGAAACCAGTAATACTCTGTGACTTAAATGTCTGACGTTTAAATTTAAATCAGATGGCACAGTTAGCGCAGTGGCTAAGTGATTGGTGCATTGGTTGAGAGATCGACTGCTGCGCTAAGTGTCGCGGGTTCGATTCTCTCACGGAAAAGATAAAAATGAAAGATAAGTTTTCTGTGTTACATGTCGCGGGTTCGATTCCCGCACGGATTTTATATTTGTATGAGCTATAGATAGTTTTTTCGGGTCTGGGTGGTCTCAGACTCAAACTAGCAGATGTTAATGGATCCAAATAATCTAACTACTATGTACTAACACCTCCACAATTAACTCACTTTTATCTATGAATATTTTTAAATAAGACAAGGAGTTAACGAGAACAATTTCCTATAACAATGAATTTAACCCAATTATCCTATTTAACCGTTTTTATACTATCTAAATAACATAATGAAACGGTAACTATGCCTATAACAATGATTTTACGACTCTAGGGACCAAAACTTTATCAAAACACTGTCTGACGCTGTCTGTGAAGTCTTGTATTTACGTAAGTTAGACGTACTTGCTCCTATTCTTTTATGTCCACTAGATGGGAAGATTGGGCCTAATCTTTACATCCATAAATGTTAAGTGAGTGACAGATTTACGAGTAAGTACAGAAACATAAGGGAGGGTACTCATCGGGAGCATTCGTGTGTAATGTAACAACTCAGAATCGATGAACACGTTCGCCATAACGCGAAGTACAGTGCACACAATTGTAATGATACGAGTTCAAATATTACGGTAAAAAGTACGGTTTCGAGCATTACAGTAGTAGCGTGTATTAAACGCTTTGCTCGACGTCGATCGGTAACAAAAACGAATGTTTCTTGATGGTAGAGCCGGTGCACTATTATAATGTAATTCTCGAACTTCGAACACCACATTGTTACATTACAAGCGTATGTTGCCGGCGAGTACCTTAAAACACAAATGGTGATACATGGATATAATTATAAAATAAGGCTAACTTCCGCCCGCGGCTTCGCTCGCGTGGTTTCGAATCCGTACATTTTCCCGGGATAAAAAGCCTATGTGCTATTCTAGACTATAATCTATCTCTGTGCCAAATTTCATCCAGATCCGTTCAACCGTTCTGGCGTGAAAGAGTAACAAAGGTCCATTCATGCATCCATCCATTCATCCATCCTCACAAACTTTCACGTTTATAATATTAGTAAGATAGGATAAGATTGCCAAGCTATAAATATTATAGTATTATATTCGCACGTGTTTCTATCGCACACATTACCCCATAGAAGTAACATTGAATATTTTAGTAATTTAGTTTACGAGTTACGTTTCAGTTGCACAGTTCATCATGAATAAAAGTTACGCAGGCTATGGGTTTGCAAGGAAAGAAGCACGAACGACCAAACCTGAGATTGTCTGGCGCTCTCTGGGCGGTCGCGATTGATATCGCGATTGCTGACTGGCTGATCCTTTCAGTGTCGACACGGCCGAAAAAGAGGAACCGGCTAAGATAGCCTTTCAAGCGAATTTAAAGAGACCAAAGACGTCTGTATTTCAAGGATATGCCTATGAGCTTCCTTTTACAGGCCTAGCGATGCTAGAGTCAGATATTTTTAAGTTCCCGGTCCAAAAGAGTAACAGAACAATAAAGTCTATGAAGTAGCAGCCATAAACAAATAGACAATGAGGAGACACCAAGAATACCTACGATTCACTAATAAAAAGGAAACCTTCTTTATTGAGACTTTTCTAGTTTTATTATTTTTTGTACCAGACAGTTGAAAGACATAAGCCCAAAAAAGTAAATGGCACTGCTCATTTGGTGTTCATATTTAATGTTTGATTGTACACTGATTATTTGTAATTTTATCTTAGGTAAAAGTTCAATTTGCCAGAAACCTATTTTTATTTAAGAAATAATCATAACTTTTAAAAACTTGTACAAAGATTTTAACTGATACAGAGAAAATATAATACTTTTACTCCATCATATTTTACACAAAGGGGATTTTTTCAAAGCATCAAAAATATGTATACCTACACGTAGCGAAATTCAAACGCTTATTCTTGGAAAAATATTGGTTGAAATAATAAAATTAAAAATGACTATGTATTTTTATATATCCGCAGATACTATGTGTAAAATTGGTCAAGATATCAATTATTATTTCCTCTAAAAATCGCTTTGAATTTCATTTAGTGTATAGATCTTATTGGTGCTGACTGTACCTAACTATTGTTCATTATAACTTTAGATACTCCATTAATATAAATAAAAATCTTACTTTGATTATTATTTATTGTGAGTTTGGATACCATAAAATATATCTGTGTTGTAGGTACGCGTTTAAGATAAATCGTTCCTTACCTAAATTAATTAAGTAGAAAATCAGCCCAAAAAGCATAAAAAGGCCGGTCAAACGCCAGGCTTCCATTAATAAAAGGTTCCCAAGCATTACCACCTAAATGAGTATGATTTTGCAATTTTTTTGCGAACATCGAAACATGGCAACGAGAAATGAGACCGAAACAAGTAGAGCAAAGGGATTGCATCTTTTTCTGATATATACGACCACTTTGTCTGTACTCGAAAACTCATGTGAAAGTAGCTTGTATGCTCGATAATTTAAACCTTAAAAATAATCTAGTTTGTTTAATAGAAAAACTAGCGACCTGCCTTGGCTTCGCGTGGTTAGCACACAAAATTAACAAAAAGGCAAAACAATTTTTATGTTGATCCGATCGCTACCAAACTTCACAGGATCATCCGCTGGGATAATCTGAAGATTACGTAAAAAATTTATTAAAATTGCTCCAGCCGTTTTGGATAGCTGATGTTTTCTTGAAATTTTAAAATACATACTATCATGCCTGTATTCCGTGAAGTGTACCTACTGTACACCCTCATTTCGCCAATTCGGTTATGAAGTCCCATGGAATAGAGAATATTGTCATCTCAAAAGGCAGTACATAATTTTATGAACGAGTGAATGCTAAAGTTATTACACTATATTGCTTATTTTGTCAGCTAGTAGAGGTTATTGATGAATTATCATGTTTCCGACTCTATCTATACATCTATACATATAAATAAAATTGGAGTGTCTGTTTGTAATATTGAAATAACCGTTTTTTACTACATGCATATGAATATATATACGGTACATACACCAAAATAACATTGTTTACAATTTTTGTCCGTCTGTCGGTCTGTCTGTCTGTTTGTATAGGCTAATCTCTGAAATGGCTGGACCGATTTTGACGGGACTTTTATTGGCAGGTAGCTGATGTAATAAGGAGTAACGTAGGCTACTTTTATTTTAGAAAAAATCTTTTATTTTATAAAAAAAATAGGGATAAGTGCATTTGGTCTAACTAAAAAATACATTGTTAAGTTCCGACATCCTAGTAACCAATAAAAATATTATACTTGTATTATATATTGAGAGGGCTCCATTAAGTTCTCGATGGTGTGTGTAGTCCGCCAACCCGTACCTGACCAGCGTGGTGGACTAAGGCCTAACCCTTCTCATTCTGAGAAGAGACCCATGCCCAGCAGTGGGACAGTAATGGGTTGAATTAATTAATTTGTATTGTATTTAGTACTCAATTTCATCCGAACACGGTGTTTCGTCAAAGTATATTATTACCTGTAATGTTTCCCAACCCGTATTTTCGCAAGTCAAAGAAAATGCCTCATTAGCCATCATTAATCATTCCTAATACAAAATTCTGGTTAATTGGATACCTTGTTTTGTTTCGAGATTGTATTTTCACCCTTCCAGAGAGGAAGTAGAGTGTTCTTGCGCGTATATTTTCTTTAGATATATATAGACGGGGTCATAGTCCTTTGAAACTAAGCCCGCAGGATTTTTAGAAAACTTTACGGTATCACAAAGAATTTGCTTACTTAAAAGGTAAAGAAATAATAATACAAATTTTATCAGAAATTTTATTGAAAGCTTATTTAAATCAGCTTTATGTAATCACTAGCTTCCGCCCGCGGCTTTGCCCGCGTGGTTTACGAACCCGTCCATTTTTCTGGGATAAAAAGTATAAAAGTAGGTGTAAGTAAGTAAGTAAGTGTATATAAATAGTTTATGTGCTATTCCAGACTATAATCTATCTCTTCTTCCATGGCAAAATTCATCCAGATCCATTCAGCCGTTCTGGCGTGAGTAACAAATTTCCATCCATCCGTCCATCCTCACAAACTTTCACATTTATAATACTAGTAGGATAGGAAGGATTAATCAGACCAAGTAGTAAAAGATCCGGTTCTAATGCATCTGCCTAACCTTTTCCCGACTTCTTTAGGGTCGGCTTCCGGCCTAACTATGTGCGACTGAATATATATACGTATTTTAAACGGAGCGACTACCAGCTGATTTTTGCCACGCAAATACTGGGCGACCTTGATACTACTCTAAGCTGAGGTCGGTTGTCAGACTGATAGGAGAAAGGTTCTTTCCGAGGCACGTAGAGTTCTTAATGTGCAAAGAACGGTCAACCATTCAAGGATTGATTGCAGTAAGCGCTCCTTAAGCTTGAACATCAACTGATCTGTTTCTAACTAACTTAAATATAACGCAAGTTTCGTTGAAAATGCGAGCAGACATGGTATGGTAAGTAGGTAGGTATCCTAAAATTAAATCGAAAATAAGCAGCCTTTACTGTAAAAGTATTTAAGCGTACGTGCCTTAAGACTCAACAAGACATAATGAGCGAAGTAACTGAGATAGAATGTAAATACGGCTTACTGGTCCTAAAATAGCCTTGACTTTACTACTACTAGTTCAATTACATACTTTAATGGAAAATTTTACCAGGAAGCATTACTACGGCATAAACCCAGTGCCTCAATGCGTCATATAAATGTGGCTAGCCAGGCAACATATCAGGTATTATTACTTACATATAAACTAAAATAAGCATTAAAAAACGCTCGCATGTGATGCTCCTAAACTGGACATTTTTGTAGATAAGCTTTGACTGATGGCTTTTTGATATTCTGATTTGGTCAACCATAAAAAGTAATAAAAATATTCCAAGTCTAATTGAAATATAAAAAAGTAACATCGTTTGTCAGAGACCAAGTTCTAGTTACGTTTTGGTCACCGTTCTAACCATATCTTACAACCAGCAGACAAAGCTTCTCAATGACATGAACAGAATATTGAAATAGACATGAATATTGACAAGATGTCAAACCTTAGTTCATATAAGCTTCACCGTTTGAATATAACAAATAGACACATAAGCTCTCAATAAGATTATACATTATAACATTATGTACATGTATCATGTACAATATTTAGGCAACTTAGGTTTTTAGAAAGCCTAATTTGAATCTGGAAGCTTCAAGGCGTCAGAGCTTCCAGGCATCTGAATAATAATTAAAAGTGATTGACTATGATGTTAAAATCTTGATAAATAACCAAAATACAGTAGCGACTACAAATATTTAGAAATCATAATTCGATGTGAGGCTACGCTATAAGGAAAAAAACTTTTGTTATTGCAATTTTAGAACTGGTTTTGGTTGAGTCAAGGCACGTTTTAGAAATTATATTGCAATTTTAAACTGGCCACCACATGATCTTCAAGCTTAAAAAGACGGTCAAATTTATATAAAAAAAACCATGAAACCAATAAGAAATTGTTGATTTTCTTAACTTATATTTTCGTTATTTATATTTGAGGAAGCAAGAATAACTTATCCTATCGTATATATCGTATCGTATCTTATATATTGTACCCATTACGGAGGATGTTACTCGTCACTACACTGGATAAGCAGTTGCGGGACCAAAGTCAGTCTTTTGTACCAATGATGCTCCTGTCCGTGACATTCCTGGGCCCGTGACTCCCGTGGCACCTGTATGTGTGATTGGCTGACCTTTCTCCAGGCAACAACATCATTATTATGGTCCTTCATGTTGTCCACTGCTGGCACTGTCTCCTCTATGAAAGAAAGACTTCAGCATAATAATAGGCCTTAGTGCGAATCTTTGAATGGATAGATGTGTGACAGTGTACACTCAAATAATCATCAATGTACAAAGTCCAGTTTATTCTAGGTACCACACAAGGATCTGACTTAGTGGTGTGAATAATTGCATTTGCATTTGACACCACATTTCTATCACTGAACTGTTAATGAACGTAAGAGTGTCAAACGCTATGTAAACCGAGATTGTTGCTTGTGAGTCTATGGTCATAGGTACATCTATGAATATATCATTTTTACTCTATGTATATATATGTAGGTAGTGTGACGGTAACAAATTCATCTTAAGAGATTGACCGCCTCGTACTGAGTACAAACGCGGACACAACGCAACTGTAGAGCGTGGGTTAAATTTTCAAGGCACGCAAATTGTTGGTTTCTTTTTTTGTTAGAAAGTTTTCAGTAGCAGCACAGAATTTAATAAACATTATTACGACCCAAATGTGAGTGACACCTGTGACAGGCGTGATGCTATGTTATATATTTTTGAGGTATGGTTTTCTGATTCTGATAACTCCATTTATGTTGCTTGTCTATTTACTAGTTGTATTATGCAACCAATACTCTAATTGTATCTATTTATCTAGTTACAAATGACAGATAAATAAAACAGCCAGTTTTTTTTTTTTACATAAATCGTTGCCCCATACTAGGAATAATTCCTGTATCGTGGGTGCAAACACATATATTTACATACACAAATACCCAGACCCGAAACAACTATCTGTAGATCATAAAAATATTTGTTCCGTGTGGGAATCGAACCCACGACACGCTGCGCAGCAGTCGATCTCTCAACCAATGCGCCAAGCGTGCCGTCAAGTATTGGCAAGTGTGTTTAATAATTGGGGCATTAAATACCTCCGCATCCTCAAAGAATATCTCATCATCTAATGAATTAACATGCACAGAAGACCACAAGTATTCAAAATCTCTGGACCAATATATAACTTAAATGTTATATTGCAACACCAAGACGGTCACCACAATAATCCAGGCTATATGTATGTATATAATGCATAAGTTTACTAACAAGCGTCAAACAAAGTTGCGGCGCAACTGGACGTTGAAGATGGAATCTAAATGGCTAATGTAATTAGACTATGCATTAACGAAGCAAGAACTAAAATGTTTCGTGTAATAAAGGCAAACTATTATAAATGTGCTGCATTTGAGCACAATTTATTGCGAGTAATACGGAGCTTAGCTATTAATTTGTAGCTGATATTGCTAACTATCTAATGATTGTACTAAATTAAAAATAAAACTTAAAGCAACCTCTACACTATCAAAATATTCATCAGACTGACAGAAGACTGCCAGAGTCGTCTGACAATCTTCAGACATTTCTACCGTTGCACGTTATTCAGCATGCTAATTCTTTGGCAATGCCAGCCGTCATACGCCATCCAGCGTGCTAATTCCTTAATCACGCTAACCGCCATATGCCAGCCACGTCACGCGTATCGTCGACCGAACGTTTTGCAATGTCTCAGAAAAACATTTCTCATTTTGAAACAAATATTACTAATATTTTAATAATAATATTGTGTTTTTTTCTTTACCGATTTTTCAAATAATTTCAAAAGTAAAATAACAATCACCTTCGTTTGAAGTTCTGAAAGATATATTGAGTCGTTCAACCAAAATGTTGTTAATGAACATTTGAGAGTCGTTTGTGTATTTTTAATTAGAGGGCAACTAAATTAAAGTAACAGCTATTATTTTTATCGTACTTATATTCAGACGGCAATTAAGTTACTATTTATGTATGTATAAAACAGTTAAAAACATGATTCAAACTATACCTATATTCTAAGAACAAAGCTGACATATAATAATTTAATATTTAAAAAGTAGTAAGTAAAAGTTGCTTCACTGTGAAGCTTTATGTAAAGATGCAATGTAATGGGTAAAGTTAGTTTCTTTTTCAAAAATAAAACAGTTTTCAATATATATTCTAGCATCAGTGATGTTACTTTACTGATCTAGATTAATAAATCTGAATCTCTAGATTTAAATGATGCATATTCAACGATCATATGATCAGCCTTAAGGTTCGGTAAAACCAACGCGTCCAATCTACGTGCACGGTGGCGGCCACGGTGGCGATCTATAGTACTTGCGTGGAAAAGTCATTCACACCAAACGCGTTCTGTCAGCCTGCGTCCAGCGAAGTCTACGAATACTATTGAATTTTATGATAAGTGATAGTTCTAGTGACATCGAATAATTCGTTATTTTTTCTACCACCAGCAATTTGAAGCCCCATTTCCCAAATATCATCTTATTTTCGATTATTTTTATAATAAAGTTGTCATGTTGAGTATCAATTTTGATCGCTTTAATTTTCACTACCGAATCTAATCAGGAAAAACATTATTTTCAATAAATTATCTCTGATAAGCCTTGATAAGCTCTGATAAGTCTTTAAACGATTCGCTCATTTTAAACCCTAGGAATAATTATAGCAATGTGAAATAAAATTTAAATGTTAAACCAGGCCTTATCACGCTAAGCGTTTGCCAGTTAATTGCAAATTTATTTAAATATACATTGATATTATTGTGTTAATACGTTCATGATTATTTTTGGGGAAATTCTAAATAACGACAAACAAATTTTGTGGCTCTGTGGTTTATAATTAATTCTAAATTAGGTTTCATTTCGTTAATGAGAGTGTTATAGTGATTAGGTGTTTTAGGAATTAAAATACTTTTTTGATTGAAGCAGGTGGCCTTAATAGTCTCTCATGTTTAAATGTGTAGGTAGGTGTAATACGTTTGAACAAATACATAGGTACAATATTTACATTTTTCCTTGTCCATAAAGATATTCAAAATAAATGTGAAACCCGTCTTTAATCCGGTTTGCAAGGCACTTTATACTGCCTAATTGGTCGAGTGATTGGTTTATACTGCCTCATTCGTCGTGAGGTCCTGGGTTCGATTCCCGGGCCCAGCAAAGTGTTATTGGGTTTTCCTGTGTGGAAATTCTCAGTAGCAGTATGGAGTCTGGAACTGTGCTCGGTAGATGGCAATAGGCTCGCTCCCTATTACGTGGGACTCAATAACAGCATCGGCGAAATGTCTATGTACCACATTACACCTCTGCCTAACCCTTCGGGGAAAATAGGCGTGAGGCTATGTTATGTTATTTAATCATTTTTCTAATTGTGTTTACAGACTTCCCTAACAGCCTTACATTGCCAAAACTTGCTGAAAATATTTCAATGCAGTCTAATTCAATATCATAATTTTTATCTAGCTTTACTCAACCATTATTTGAGCAAGCGATGTAAACAGATACGGAAAAGATAAATAAAATTACTAAATAAGTACACATTGTTCAACATAATTACTTAAAAAAAACGACAGCCACTGGACAACAGTCTCACTGTTTTCAGTCAATATGTGACACAAAAATGACATTTGCCAGTAGCTACCGCGCAATCTATGCTAGTCGCAAACTTGTTGCTACATCGATATTATTAGGCTGCGGTTTTCAAACCTTTTTGTATAAATGAAACACCTATGTAACACGTGAATGCAACTTAAACATTTTTGCGAGAGAAAAGGGCGCCTTAATATTACAGATTTAATTACTGTCACACCTAGTCTAGACTGGCTGTTTACTTTACTGACTGTTTAGCTTTAATCAAAGAAAAAATACAGTAAATACTGGGTAAGGCTTGACGTTTTAAAGGTTTTTAAAGAATTTATACATCTATATCTTAACTTAATTTATCTTTATAAATTAAGGCATAAGAATATGATAGAAATTCAGTAGTATCTGAAAATATAAGTTCTGCAGAAAAGCAGACATGTATAAAGAAATGGTTTTCAAAAAAACTTACCTATTAGACAGTATCAGCGATTTTAAAAGAGCAAATGATTTCCTTGAGCGGGAACGGCTTGCGATAGAAATCTGGGAAGTAGATTCTGCACTCAGATGCAGAGGAAACTATCGTGAAATTGCAGACTGCGGTAATTTCTTTCTACTTACATAATGTAATGCGTTTAGTTTTAATGTTTGAAGACTTTAAGCTCAACCTCTAAGGTTGTGGTGATAACAACATTTCTAACGGCACCGTTGGCGTTATTTGTTGCGCGATTGACTGCTACCCAGCGGGTTATATTCCCATACAGAACAAATATTTGTATGGCCTACACAGGCATACATCATAGTGTGGAGAAAGTTATAAAAAGAAACAGTCTACAGTCATTTATTTGTGAGACGTGAGCTCTCTCCAAAATTATTTTGATTTTGCACAGCGATGATTTGATCTTATTCCTCAAATAAGACGTTCAGTGTTTTTTAGAAAATCTTAACCATCTTCTTGTTTTACACCTTCAATTATAATTATCATACGTAGGTATACTGTTGCGCATTGTTTTATATAAGTATTTAAAATATTCCACTACACAAACTACGGAAACTTAATGTATTATTAAAAGTTGATAGCACTGGTTTTTTTTGGACAAACGTGGAAGGACGAGTACCTCGCGTGGGATCGCACGTCATTCTTTTTTCCCCAAGTATTAAAGTGGTTTTGGTAAATATTGTCACTTTAAACGGTTGTTTACTTACAGTTTGAATTCGATTCCGACTTCTCGTATAAGTGTGGAGTTTACTGACTTTTTTTATCATGTAAATATAATGAACTGCTTGAAGCGTTGAGTCGAGGCAATATTATTTCATTTCAATATTTTTGGATGTCTTAGTACATAGTTGATAAGTTATTCTTTTTGGCGAGGTTTAATTTATCGAGCACCATCTGTAGCTGTATAACAGTTGCCTGAAAATGAAGAGGAAAAATAAAAAATTAAAACCGCGCATAGTATGCATTTAAAGCCATAAAAGGCAGATATCCGATGTCGGTTTGAACTGTTGGCTAATTGCAATCAACTTCAGTGTCCATGATGCTATCAAAATATTATAGGGATTGCATATCGATCGATCGTATCGATCTTCGAGAAACAGTCATGATACAATAAACAGCGTAAGAACACACCATACAAGCAGAACTACAAGCTACTATATTGTACAGGTATTATGAAGATGGGGTGGATCGAAAACAGTCTATCTAAACCAGCCCTTAGTTGGTTTCATTCATAATTAAAAATAGCAAGTGGTTTATCGTTATTTATCGTTCTAATGGCTGTAAACTATCGTTGTTGTGAATGTAAACGAGAATATAATATGGAAGGCATATTGGCCCGTACCGATGCCCCAAATAACAAAGTTTTTATTTTATTTTAATTCAATATGATTAGGAAAGACAGTTGTTGAGAATCATAGATAACAGGAGAGGAAAAATGATTGGCCACTTGATACGACCTGATCACTTCTTCAAGACAATTTTAGAAGGAAAAATTTAAGGAAAGAGAGGAAGTGGAAGACCTAATCATAACTTTGCACAACAAGTAAAGGAGAAAGTAGGGGTAGAGTCGTATCAAGAGGTCAAAACGAAGGCAGAATATAAAGAGCAGTGGCGATTGCTCCACCGACAAGAGCTAAGCTCTTAAATTAAAGAAGAAGGCGAAGAAGATTACTTTGTTTTCCTCTCTGTGCTGGTGGTACTGCAATTAATTACTGCACCAGTGCTGAGACCTACATGATAGAGCTTCAACTTCAAATCCTCAACAGAAAAGGAATCCTGATTCGCAGTAAACGTTCCATTAAAATCGGCAAAACAATATATTGTAGAATTTTATCATTATAAAGTCTTCATGGGTTTTAATGATAATATCCTCCTAGAACTGCATTGGATAGCGTAAACCGTAAACAATGTAAAAAAAGAGAAAATATTGTATGAAATGCATAAGATTATATTATCTATATCTAAAGCCATGACTGAGCTCACTAACGAAGTTTGGCCGTAAAACTGACGTTGGTTAATATTTTGATAGCCCTCTTTGGAATAATGACTGAAATTAATGGAATAAAATAGAATATGAAGTCGGAATGCATCTCAGGAAGTGTAAGGAAAGAGCTCCATTATCATAATTGCTGACTGGATCTGGACTGAATCTTTCCCCTACAACATGAGCAACGATTTCCGTGATAGCTTCATCTTATAAATTCTTCACTACAATAGCCTTCCAGTCTATCCAAATGCGGCTGAATACGTGTATTTTACGCGGAGAGACTGCCATCTGACTCACTCTAAGGTTAGACCGGTTGACAGATTTTTTTGGGTTGCTATCATGGGTATTCGTAAACCCGGGACCAAAGGTACTTCCAAAGGCACGGAGGGGTGTCGATTTGTAAAGAACGGTCACCCATCCAAGGAGTATCAATATATATTAATTTGAAATTAATAAAATATATCTGAGTTTTAATTGGTTACAAACAGGACTTCTGGGTGAAAGGTTCTTAGTTCGAAAAGATAGGTCTTTTCAGAGGCAGATGGCGATATATGGGACCCAATAACGCCATAGGCGAAATGTGAGAATACAATAGTACTTATACCTCTACGTAACCGTTCTAGAAGTACAAGCGTGATGCTGTGTTATATTATATCTATAGGTAGCATAGGTTACAATAAAATCAATCGTCTGTGAAATCTTAATAAATATCAAAAGCAAACTTTAATAATCATACAATGATTTCTTTATTAGCAAAACCTGTTTATATATTACTTGGCATTTGTTTTAGTGTTCATTTTGTAAGCCTTATCCGTCAGTTAATTAAAAGCCCCGACAGGTTCTGTGTAAAAAAACTAAACCACTTTAATTTCCTTTGGTAATTTAGTATTTAAAGTAAGTACACCGTAGAAGAATTTTGAGAGCATGGGTGTTTTGCTCTTAGACGGCTGATGTACCCTATTTTGGTATTGTACTATAATATAGTATACTATGACAAAGAGTATACACTCTCTTTCTTAATTTATTCATTACATGTTAAAGAAGAAAGAAGTTTCCTTTCACCTCTGTCAAAATGCCAACCCTGAAAATCTTATGTTAGGTCCACTAATGTCTTTCGTTGAATTTTGAACTAAAACCATCCCTATCACCAAGATTTGGCCTTTCTATTCTATAAAGTGCTGCGTGCACACGGATAATTCGTATTCCATTTTTTTTTTCTCGAAACAAAAATTAATGATCGTTTATTTTCGTGTGCTTCTTTTCTTCAACGTTTTTGATATAATGTTCCCATAACGCTGAATGGGCCATATCAAGAGTGGTTTGTTCTGTTGTTCCTTTGAACATTAAGTAGCTATAAAAACCTTTGTAAATAGCTATTAAGGCGAAAGCAAGAAATATTTTTCTCTCGATTCGATTAGTATATTTAAAAGAAAAGTTGTAATTCATTTTTCTGAACATTTTCATCTTTTCATGTAAGTATTTAAATTTCACTCTTTGCATTCAGTTACAATTTTTATAAAAACCTTTTGTTAGCTTACCGATGAAATAAGAAAACAATACCTTGCTTTGAGCTTTTTGGAGATTGCTTTTTTACTGTATTGTGCAGTCTTAAACTACTGTCTCGCATTTTAAATGTAGACACCCACCCAGTGTAGCACATGACAAATAACTTAGAATTGACAGTTGTGATGTGTTCTTTTAAATTAAAGTAGGCCTAAAGCTGCGCTCAATCTTACAGGAATCCACCAGCGGCTGTTTCTATAGAAATTTAAAAAACATTTTTATTGACACGTAGGAGAAATTTCTATACACACGTGGGCGGATTGGCGTCAGTTTGATCGCAAATTAATAGAGAAGAGTAATCGCAATCTTTTTGGTGAATACAATCTGCTGAAAAGACAACTAAAATAGAAGTCACTGGGAACATTGATAAGCTGATCATTCACTATAAAAATATAGTAAAATGGAGTACGCCATATTCTTTTTACTCATTGTTCTACAGGTTTACTACCAAGCGCGGTTGCTGAGCATGGTTTTAATCCTCGGGTTGGTGAAAGCATTATTAGATTTTTTTGTCATAAAATTCTCAGTAGCAACCTAGAGTTTGGATTCCTGCTGCGTAGTAGGCAATAAGATCGACCATAGAGGTCGATACATGAGATTTAATATAGGCATCCACAACATATTGGTGTACAATTGTACCGTTCGGGGACTCCAGGCGTTATGCTGTATTACTCATATAGATATACAATAGAATCATTGTATAGGTACGAGTATTGTCACTGTGCGTACTTGCAAAACAGAAAGCTCATTAATAAAATGATAAATAGTTTGTAGCGGATTATTGACCTGGTTTTAATGATATATTGTGCCAATAAGTTATAACTACCTATAGAAATTATACTTGTAGCTTTCTTATGTCATAGTCAATACCGTACGTCAATCAGGCGACATCGTGGTGAAGTTACTGAGAGTTTCTATTGCGTATAGTAAGCAGTACTAGGCCAGCGTGGTGGATTGCTTAGTCCACTTCGTTTTGGGAAGAGGACCGTGCCCAGCAGTGGGGTGGTAATGGCTAAATGTATTATTTTGTAATCATGTAGTACAATAGTATGTTATACACGCACTTAACTTTTTTTATACCACTAAGGTGGCAAGAATGCCAGCCTGACGGTAAACGGTTACTGTAACCTATGAACATTTGCAATACTAGGGGCATCACTCGTGCGTTGCCGACCGAGTAAATTTCGTTTCACTTACAAACCCATCCTTATGATTTTTTGTAACAAAAAATAAGGTTAATTTGTAACTAAATTTGTTTAAAATTAAAACAAACAAAGTTTTGCATGAGTCGGCATTTTTTAACTATAACATATTGCTGGTAAAATAAAATAGGGAAATCCCATTATGATATTTCTTTAAATTTATTTACGCAAATCGATTACAAAATATTCCGCTGGCTTCATTTACACAGTAGCGTAACTGTGTATTCTTAAATATTAATTAAATACGCGGTACCTACGTATCGAAATTCCTAATATTAAATTAAAATATAACGTCTGCTATTAATTTTTATTTTAGAATTCTTACAAATATAACTATCATATGCACAAACATCTAAATCACAAAGTAGTAATAATCTAGTAATGTATTACAACTTAAACTTTTCGTAATATATCACAACTTTAATATATTAAAAACGACTCGTGTGGAAATCCTAGTGACTGTGGAATTTTAAAATTGTTCACAGACCGTCCGTTAGTCTAATGAAAACGGACTTCCACGAATTTCCATACTTTATTTACGAAGGTGCAGCATTAGAACGGTTGGAACACAAAAGGATCAGAGAGTGTAAAATTTTCATATCAAAAAAATACAGCAAGGCATTTTAGGGATTCAAAAGTAAAATGAAAAATTCTTATATAATGGTTACCTCATAATCTTTCTTTGTACTCTGAGGTCCTCATGAGTGCAAAGAAAGAGCCTCTATTTGTAGTTCGTGCCAACTCCAAAAATGTTACGTCATTCAACTATTTATGTACTAACAATTTAATAGAGTTAAATGTTTGAAAAAATGGATTGTACTAATCTTTTTTTAGAACTAAAATTACTTAATTTACCAGGTCTCAGACAAAAGTTTACATAATAGTAAACTTGAGTTTATTTTTTAAACATGCGACAAAACATGTAAGTACAGTACATCAAAAGCGCAAATCTACGTATCTTCATATAATTAATATTTCATGTTCAAGTTACATCAAAATATTTTGCGTTCAATTTGAAATACCTTATGAATAAACATCCGACTTCATTTGTATTGTTTGACGTTGAATTATACATTAAACATTCATAAATATTAAAAGGAGCTTCTATTTTATATAAAAACAGAACTTTTGTGAATGTAAGGGCAGTGAAACTGGATTCTTTAATCGGTGTAAATGTAGCCTAACCGACCGGTTGTGTGCTGGTTCGGAACGGAGACCAGGAGAATGGCAAGGCCTATACTGTACAAGCAGATAGTTTATTTAGCAAAGCCTGTGTCGGCGCACGCGACGCTCAAACCGAGCGAACGAAAACATACCGTTGCAAACGTTCGAATTTCAAAGTATTTTGAATTCTATTGTGAATTGAATTTTTGTGGAGTTTCCTTTTAAACAGTAAGTTTTCCTTTATTAATTTATTACTCTTACAACATTTTAATTACTGGATGTGCGACTGTGTTTTGTATGCTTATGTAAGGAAAAATTAATTTTGTTCTTGTTATCTTTTTATTTAAACGTGGGACAGTGTGCATCTCTCTAAATGAAGTTTTTATAATTAAAACGAGGATATTCTTGGGATATTATTGTGCCAAAATGGTGATATTTCATAACATTAAAAAAATTCAAATAGAAAGCGTATCTGTGCAGACGGGACTAATAAATATTTTGTTAAACTTAATTAAAAATACTGCGAATTGAAAAAAGAGCGCAGCAGTAGCTGGAATGTCCAATTACTGTTATTTAAAGTTATTTAAAAGTACAGTTGGTAAAAAAATCTCCTTCATTAAAATCTATGTAACCTAAAGCGACGATGTTGTTAAACACTTCAAGGAAAAGACCAAAGCAGAAACAATGATAATTATTAATTAATTAATTCCTATCCACTTGTTGATCATTTGCAGGAACCATTGTAATAGCAAGCGGTTAGATTAGAACAATAGACTAATCTTGTATTCCTCAAAGCGAATGCTCACAATCCGATAAACGCATACAGCATTAATGATACGTTGTCTTTGTTCATTCATTATTATTTGGACCATCGCGCAAGCTCTGTCCATGTGCTTTAATTAAATTATTGATGTGATTGGGGTAAATTAACCGTATGCACAAATTACAATTGGTAATGGACCCATGAATTAAGTAATTTCACAAAATAGCACCAAATGGTCTGGTTTTGTGATCTGCATATAAACCTTACAAGGATCAATGTAATGCTCGCACGATTAAAGATCATGTCGAAAACCTAGAAATTATATCAAACACTACAAAATATTAAAAGCATCTAATAAAATATGCGATCATCTTCCAAAGATTTATTATAGGTACAAGTTTAGTACTGAGACGTAGCTCTATGAATATTTGATTACCTATAACATGTTGTTATATTGTGGAACGTTTAAACATCGGTAAACACAAACTGGATTCTGTTTACTACAGATTAATTAATATCAGTATATTTACTGTGCTTCTTTTTATGAATTGCTAATAGAATGCCTTAATGGTCTCGTGGTTGCAAATCCAACCTCCGTTGGGTTTGATTCGGGTCGGGCAAAGTATATGGAAAATTTTCAGAATGAACGTTCGTTTTGGCTTTGTGCTCGGTAGACAATAAGTCATAATGGCAATAAGTCCCATATTCCACGGTATTAATAACGGTACCAGCAAAATGTAGGTGTACAATTGTACATTCGGAACAATACTATGTATATAATTGACAACTAATACACTTGTCAAGTATGATGTTTATTGCTATAGTGTTATAGTGTATTTAAAATGATCATGACGGTTGAAAGAAGTACATCTAGGTAGACATGCAAGATAAAGTAGAGGGATTTATTTCGTCAAATGGTTTAAAATCCATGATTTTAAAAATGGGTAAAAAAAAACAGTGTAATTTACACACAAAACGAAATATTTTTAAGGAATGATTTTCTTTGTTACTTTTTACTTTTCCATATATAAAAAAAAATAAAAAAAAATATAGGCGCTTCGAACTGAGAAGCTCTTTCTTTTTAAAGTCGATTCATAAATAGGTTACACGTATGAACACATTAATTTTAAACGAAAGCTATTTTACATGAAGATAATTAAGCAAGTAATTAACAACCCCAACAATATTTCGACTAAAATCGTAAGCTAACAATTCTCTCGCAATTAGGGGCTCGTCATTAACGTTGTAGGTAACATCAGCGATGTCCCCACAACACTAATTTGCACAAATAACTGCATGTCTGTCATTCTGACTGGGTGTTTTGATGGGACATGTTTTAATTAAATGCCCTGTTTGAATGTTGACACCCGTTGCTTTTACTATTATGTTGTATGTTTCTTTTGCACTTTTATTTGGCTTGCTGAAAGCAATAAAAGTATAAATCACTATAATAGCTATTCCTCCTGACTTCGTCTGTGTGTATTTTTAATTAGCTATCTAATTATTTTTTACTACTCTAATAAAAATGATGAATGAGTGTGGTTTAATATTGAAGGCCAAGCCTGTGTTCCTTGATGATCGAAGGTTTGGTTTTGACTTAGGCAAAATGTATATAGGCATAGTTTCGTTTATGAGTTGTGAAATTTTTTGGAGTTTGGATATCTATGATACTGGTAAATATCGGAAGTCATGACAGTCACATAATATATTATACATAAACGAAATAAAAGAGACGTTTATTTTTTCTTCGTTTTTCATATCATTTTTGCATGCCCTAAATCACGCTTACGTGCCGCAAGCCGCTCGAGCAGTCTCTTTGATTGTTTTAACGTCCATGATTTGATATAATTATGAATATGGTGATATATTGGTAAAGGATATAGGTGTTAGCGGCGCCTTGAATACGTAAGAATAATCAGCCATGTGATCAGCAGTGCATCCTTTTCTCGCTTAAATATGTTATTTAGAGGTTACTTCGTGACAGCAACTGTCATATCATTCTTATGTAATACCAGTGCCGCAGCCTAATTACGTAAAAAAGCGACAGCAACGCGACAGCCACGCTACAGTAATCTCACTGTCAGCCAATACATTATATGACACAATGACGTTTGAACAGAACAGAAGTTATCGCGCGATCTACGCCTGTCGCTACATCGGTAATTAGGCTGCCGATCAGCCAAAAATAATGGCGCATAGGTTTATTTCCTGCATATCCATTTTTTTGCGTAAAAACTTGTTCATTCTGATTTATCGAATAAAGTTCAATCTTCGAGAAAGATTATTTAACCTTTCGATGCACCGTGCATTTATATTGCAGTCTTGAAACGCTCTATACGTTTTCCTGTGGAACCCAATATTTCACTGTTTGCTTGTAATTCAAAAGATTTAATATTCATACTCCGAGAAACTAAACAAGTGAACTGCTCTATCTTTTGTACGTGAAAGAATATTTAAAAAGGTCCTTTCTACAATTTTGTTTTAGGTATGGTATTAAAATTCAGTCATTTGCGCTTGAACTAAGTTAAGTAAGGTAAATCTTTACTCTGTTGGATTGTCAATGTTACGAAAGTCCGGCTTAACTGATTGCTGTAAGTGTCATAGTGATTATATTAGCTAGCTTAATGGAAACATAAATACGATGAAATTACCAATAAAGATTGTTTATCAATCAATAAGAGAAGGTCAATGTTCTCTAGTAGACCGGTCTAGTTCTAGCTTTACCGGTTATTAAATATGAACATGATTAAAAGGCAGAAGCAATCTAATAGTTCTCGACGCGATAAAGCGAAGCGACAACGATCGACGACATCTAACAATCAATGGTTTCATATAGTTATGCGTTCTCAAGTCGTTGCCTAGGATATTTGCATGAGGGACCGCTAACTGAATTGATCGAATCGCGACGTGTTGTTGGTCGTGTAATATTGAAGTTTTAAATCTGTCAAGGTAGGCGGCCAACTTTAAGGAAGTATGTTAAGTGGTATCTTTAGTACGATACTAAAAATTTAAAGTAGTTTGTCTGTCTGAACACTTATACTATAAAAATCAGTTTAAAAATTGTAACGGGAGTTTCACTGTAACACTACTTTCGTGCCTTGCTTTAATAATATATATCGACAGTGGAATTAAAAAAATTACCAAGCGACAATTTGGTCGATATTGACTTAAATATATCATTAGAATCAGATTATTTTTTCGATTCTAATGATATATATAACTCAATATCGATCAAGTTGTCGCTTGGTAATTTTTTCCTTTTCACCGTCGATGTGTATCACCACGCTACTGTTCATAGGAAGGAGCAGTGCAACGTATTATTAGATAATATGTCATGCACTCGATATCAATGCGAATTAATGGTGGGCACAGCTAATCCTACTATCCTACTAATATCCTACTCATATTATAAATGTGAAAGTTTGTGAGGATGGATGAGTATTTTTGTTACTCAATCACGCTAGAACGGCTGAACGGATCTGGATGAAAAATGGCACAGAGATAGATTATAGTCTGGAATAGCACAAAAGGTACTTTTTATCCCGAAAAAATACGGATTCGTAAACCACGCGGGCGAAGCCGCGGGCGGAAGCTAGTTATTTTATATTCTTATACCTAAACTCTAAATTGCCCTTTTATTTATTACTAGAATCGTCTTTAACTTTCTTATCGACCTAAATTATTCAACCATTATTTTTCTATGCCAGTGACTTATCATAAAAGCAATCGAGACTCAGAGCTCCGCCATGACGTAACTGTGGAAGTTATAACAGATTTTTGTTCCAAAAACACAGGTCAAGTTCAATTGTTGTTACGCACTGAGCCCAACGTAAGAGTCGCTTGGAGTTCCGTTATGAGATATGAAAATATTATTTTAGTATAATACAAATATTCTGAAAAGAAATATGTGTTTGTTTGTTTGGGATTTGTGTAAAAAAATTATATAGGATTAATAAAAACAGGCGTATGATTTATTAAGTCCGGTTTCATGCTAAGCAATTAGGTAGATATATTAAATCTTTTTGACGTGAAGGGCTTTCAGACGTAATTGGCTGATGGATTGATGGGAAAAAATTATGTAGCATGGCAAACAAAATCCACCATAACTCAATGAAAATTTGCTATAGGCATGTATGTATACAGCGTTTGTTTTAATTTTTATTTAACACCGACGTCAATTTAACACGCCATAACTTATTCACTGTCTCATTGGTCTAGTGGTCGGAAGCGCGACTGCTGAGCGTGAGGGTTCGATTTCCGGGTCGGGCAGTGTTATTGGGTTTTTCTGTATGTAAATTCTCTGTGGCAGCACGGAGTCTGGAACTGTGCCCGGTAGATGGCAATAGGCTCGCCCCTATTACATAGGACTCAATAACATCACCGGTGAAAGGTGTATATACAATAGTAGATATCTCTGCTTAACACTTCAAAGAATACAGGCGTGATGCTATGTTAATGTAAATAACTTATTATTTTTATAAACATACTGATCAAATACGTAGGATTATAAAAAATAACCTATTGACTGGGTATACCCTCTTCAAAGTGAAGCACGTTAATTGGTACCAGTTAAAACAACCAACTCAATTACTAGGAATCGTCGAATCTAAAATCGAATCACTTTTTAATTCAAATCGATTTACGTTTTTATTTATAGGCTTACTCGTATTTAGTAGTCTATTTTTATTGAAGATCTATATCGTAAAATATATGCTGTGGGTATTATAAAATGATAAATCAATTAAATAATTAATCCTGTTATTCTGAAATGAATTTGAAGAATTTAATATCTAGTCCACGGAGACCACACTAGGAAATATTATTACGATGTTGGCCATCAAACTATGAGCTTATTAGTAATCTAATAATCTGCCTTATAAGCTTGATGATTAAAGCAATATTAACACCAATATTGTCCTTGAGACCTATCAGGACAATTCAGAATCACAATTTGCTAAACTTGTACTAAATATAATAACAAAAAATATAAAAACTTTATTATTGATGATAGTTATTTCTGGCTAAATGAATCTTCATTTTGATGCATGATTAAAACCAAACTGTGGTCACAGTTTGGTTCATGTACAAAAGATCAATGATAAAAAAAAAACATTTTCCTATGTAGAATAAAAAAGCAAATTATTGTGGCCAGTCTAATTTGACACATACACCAAAAAGCTATAAAGATGTTACTGTTAAATGTAGAATACAAATTAAAAATATTAACGGTTTGTCCTAGATAAATACCTGTATAATTAACACTAATTAATTTGAATCCGTTAAAAAGCTTTTAATCTATATATTGTACTGTTACAATCCGATCTAAAACACGTAATGAAAATAACTGATTTACCTACTAAAAATATAATTGTAGTTTTGAGATCTATTTATAATTTGCAAACAGAATGGAATGTAAATGAAATAGAAAATAATAAATAATGTATTTAAAAATTGTCAGTATCTAATTAATTAAAAGTTAGTGAACTCTTCTCCGTTACTCCATTTGAAACGACCCTTAGTTGTCTGCATCCACGTTTTTAATATTTTTGTAACCTACATATTATATGTCAATGAACGGTCTGCGAGAGATTTATAAAAGTTGAAATTTAATTTTGTCATGTGAGCTCAATACTTTTTTACTGTAAATCATCATCATCATCATCAGCCAGAAGACGTCCACTGCTGAACGAAGGCCTCCCTCAAGGGGGGGTTTGCCATAATCCCCACGCTTGGCAGGCGGCTTGGGGATCGCAGTGGGTCACCGATTAGTGAGAGGACGCTGCTGCCCGTCATACTTACTGTAAATATCAGTTGGTTAATAAATAAATAAATCAAAAATAAAATCCTTTTTCATTGTTATTTTTGCTGAAACTTCACTTAGTGACTATGCTAGCCTTTTAGGTTCATATTCAAAAGTTTTGTCATCGTTGAGTAACCCCGTTAAGTGTTACGTTCAACCGTACAATACCAGCTTACAGTGTTATATTAAATACTAATTTATGAGTATTGCAAGACAACAAAACATCGCGAGCGCATAAAAAATGCGACGCATTTACATTCTAACAAAATTAAGCCTTAATTTCATCAGATGCAAAAGATGTGTGATGAATCTTTTTCATCAGATTTAAATTTGTAATAATGGTGTATTTTAAATGCTTATTTATTTTATTATACTAACCATATTTTGTATAATGTACTTAGAATTGCACATCGCACGTGTTTTGTTTAACTTTTTAATAGTATGTGGAGAATGTCGTTGGTTATACATTTAATAACCCTGTAACTTATATTTTTATGTAAAACTGTAAAGTGTAACCGTTTATTTTCCTAAATAAATAAATAAATGTGTGCTGCAAACTGGTAACACGCCTCCCAGGTGACTCTTAGTAAAAAGTGGTAGATAAAATCAACAGTTCTAAGGCATTCACATTTGAATGGCTCATGCCGTTGAACGCATTAGTTCTCCATCATATTACGTAAGTGCCTAAGTGCATAGGTCACAACTGAACGGTGTGAGGTAGGGCTTAATATTCTATGTGTAATAGGTTATCAGACAGCCAGGTCTTTTGTCGCCTGCACAGGTATGACTAATGGATTCACTCTCGCACGAGAATTTGAATATTCGTAAAAGTGAACAAAGGAGACCTTTGAATTACCTATGAAGTTTTCAAAAATGACCTTTAAAATTGCTTGTTTTATTTGAGGAAAATCTTTATGGTACAGTAGGCAGTTTTTGTTATACCAAGTTCGTCTTTTGGTGTTAGTATGTCATCATAAGGAAATCATCGTCAGTGGAGCCTAATCTTGTAATATTTTCGAGAGCATTTATGTATATTCGATAAAGCATACATTTGCATACTTATACATGTAAATATTTACGGAATATAGACGGTGAGAACGCAATATTTTTTGTCTGAAGAACCTCAAATATATATTTAGGTAAAGTATGCTAATGAAATCAACTCGACCAAAATAGGGAATTACCTTTAGTTTTAAATGTATAGCAATTAAATTAGATTTTAACGTTGTATCTTAACACTCAAAAATACCTAAATAGTAATGTTTCAATTAATGGGGACACTTTACTAGAGAAAGACAGAATAAAAATTTAAATGTTACATCATAGTATTAATACATGTGTTATGACTTCAAAACTAGCTTTCATTATGCACTTATACAATTATTAAGATCGAGTTATCCGATTGCAATGTGTCATAATGACTAAAAGATGACGTAAACAACAAGTGAAAGTAAGTATGACGAGACGAGTCTAAGATTGATGCAATGTTTCGGGCCTTACCTTATGGCCGGTGTGGGTAAAACATTACACTTTTATGGATGACCTCACGTTGATAAAAATCAGTTCAATTAATTATGAAAATTAAATTTGCATTTTTTGCTCTTGCATGTTTTAAATTGGCAAAACGAATGATTAAATTTAAAAAATGGTTTATTGTCAAAAAGCGGGTTATTATAATTTGTTTCCTAAATTTAATTAAGGAAAATCGCAAGATTTACAATCGAGTTTCTTCAATTAAAAAAATAAGCTTTAATTTTATGTTTGCGATACTTGTTAGTAGGTAATACTTAAAATCAACCTAATTTACATCTACGTAATATGTTTATTACCATAACTGATTCAGATTTTGACAGAACCTACACTGTGTATATACAAATAAATATCCCATATAAAGTTGCCCGAGACTTCCTCATGTGAATTTCGTATTTATCTATCCCATACAATACCCAGTAGCCTATAATCCAATCAGGACTATGCCTATTATATGGTGATGAATTTCCAAAATCGGTTTTCTATTTCATGAGATTAATTCAAATTCACAGATACACGTTACTACTAAATACTCTATTAATACTAGTTGGGACTCCGTTCGCGTAGAAAAAAAATGCAAACTGAGAGACCCTATTTTATTTTATTCAGGATTGAATTTTGGAAGATCCATTTTTATGAATGCGTTCACTTTATAATGAACCTACGCGCCAAATTTCAAGTCTAATAAGTATGCTCTCTAGTACCTACCCGAGATTATGTCAGAAAGTTATTATATCACTCATATATACAATAGATAAAACAGTAAAAAAAATATTACTAGATGCCTCAACCGACTTCAAAGAATACACACTCAGTTCATTTACTTTGAATGACATTTAAAGTCGGTTAATCATATTTTACTTTATGTGTGTACTTAGCCGCCAGCGGTTTCAAACGCTTAAAATTAATCCACCGAAGCTTTCTCCTAAGATGTTGAATAGTGGTTCAAATGGTTTCAAAATGAGATTAAGTTTGTAATGCTGTATTAGATGCGACTAAAATTTATTTATTTTATACAGCTTTGCGTATTTCAGTCGGCTTACTTACAACCAAAGTTCTAATAACAATTTATAATAGTTTATTTGATACAATAAAAGAACTGACATTTTACTCGAGGTTAGTAATAGGTATTCCCTTTCTTCCATTCATCTCTATTAGACGTCATTTCCAAATTCACTTTCTTCACATTCATGTCATGTTTCACACAGTTCATCCATCATTTTTTGGTCTGCCTTGCCTCTTTTAGCTATTAATATTTATACTTCAAATTATTCTTGTAACATGGTTCTGACCGATTCTTATGGACACTACAATTGGGGTTTTCTGCACTTTTATGTGTATAATTTTTCGTCTCATTAGTTCATCATCTGCTTAGCCTTTTCCCAACTACATTGGGGTCAGTTTCCAATTTAACTAGTTCCGGCTGAATATCAGTATTTTACACGGAGCGACTGCCTTCTGATGTCCGCCATCCAATTAATACTCTAAGGTCATAGGTCTTCGTATGACACCCGGGACCAACTACTTAACGTGCTTTCCACGGCACGGCGGGGTCCTCATAGTTGAAAATGGTCACCCATCCTGACCGCGTCAAGTGCTGCTTAATTTTGCAGTTCAACTGATCTTCGCGGTAGTTATGTGGCTTCAAGTTCCTCATCTCTTCATCAAATGTATACTTTAACGTTGTCGTTGTCGAACTAATTAAAGATTCGTAAAACTTAGGTACGGAATATAACCGAATAATACATAATGTAATGGCACAATCAAAGCAAAATGTAACCGAGTTACATTATTGTTAATTTCCTATTGTAATTCGAGCTACGTAATTTCAATAGAATTACGTTTTGGGGTGTACATACACTGTTCTGATGAATAAAGGACCTACGAGAAAATAATTCCGACTTCCTAACTGCGTAATATGGTCGCAATCGGAATCGCTTCAGTTTTGACGGTTAAACTACATATGTTCGTTGCCCAGGAGTTATTGTGGATAGATAAATTAGGTACTCCTTATTGTATAAGCTTAAAGGGATACATTGAAGAAGGGTTTGTTATGTATACATTTACAAACAACCTCTGGATGGACAGAATTGTATGAAAAAAATAAGAGTAGACCGCTTTGTAGTAATATGCAAAATATTACGAGTACTTAAATAAGTATTTACATAAACAAACAACTGAAGCAACGCGATGATCATTAAGTATTGAAGACTCAAAATTAAAGCGACCCGACTGAAGGTTATAAATGAAAAGTTATTACTTTCTGCGATACTTGTGAAATGTGTAATGAGACGCTGAATTATGGATTTTCTAAAAGAGTTATATTCATAGGTTTTGGCTATGAACCGACCAGTTGCACTTTTATGACATTACATCATAGTGTAAACTTAGCTAATGTGTCAAACACGTCTTTCGTAGAATCTAGCTAGAATATTTTTTGGTACAACATAACATAACAGCATCACGCCTGAATTCTCCGAAGGGTAACTTAACACCCTGTACACCCACATTTCGCAGATGCCGTTATTAAGTCCCATGTAACAGGGGGCGAGTTTATTGTCATCTACCGGGCACAGTTCCAGACTCCGTGCTGCTACTGAGAATTTCCATACAGAAAAATCCAATAACCCTTTGTCCGACCCAGGAATCGAACTTAGGACCTCACACTCAGCAGTCGCGTTTGTGACACAACAATGAGGCAGAATCAACAATTTTTGGTTATAATGCTAATATAATCTGTGTGTACAGTTATACTAGAAATAAATGACGTATTTTTAGCGTTACTTTTCTGACTATGACCTTACATGTGATCCCGCTTCGTATAATACAATCAGAACGAAACGTCGCTAGAGCACAACCTGCGCACTGAGTACGAGAATTGTGTATAATCGTGAGTCAAATAAATTTTCTTTCATCTTTCTAACAAAACTGCACAAAGTGTTTGTCATTTTGAATCAAAGATCAAAGATGGCGGCTTCTAAAGAATTTTACGTATTTCAATAGCGACAATAGAAAATATTTGATGGAATTTCCGTTCATTCACATCAGCATGCAAACATTCAGACGCTTTTTATATCTTACCTATTTTTAGTATTTCAAGAACTTGAATGAATAAAAGAACGATGTCAGGTATTTCATTTGTTCGAAAATATTCGTACGAAGATATTGATGTTAAAAGTTCTTTTCAAAAATACCCAAATCAAAAAATAACTTTGTCCGGTTATCTACGATTATTTTATATCTTGGTTATTCTTTTCTTAATCTTAATTCGAGATTATTCTTACAATGTTATTCTGTAAATTGATCGTAGCTATCAGAAATGTGTGTCTATTTCATTTCGCAACATAGATTCTTGGCGAGTAACTTGATACTTTAGCAACAATTATTTCTAATAATACTAGTCGCTAATATGAAGTTAGTAAAATTAAATTAATGTTACGAATCGCTAGTTCAATTCCCGTATGTAACAAAATATTTGTATATTTCGCAGTGATATTGTCAAATCCGTGATATTATAATTTCCCTAATGAAATTATAATAAACCTAGTAGGTTATTTGTACTTTTTTTACAATTTCACTAGAAAAATTAAAATATCACGGATTTGACAATATCCCTGCGATACATACACATAATTGATTCGGGTCTGAGTGTTTGTACACATAAATGGTATTCACAATCCAGGAACAATGAAAGGGACGAATCGTTTTGATATCTAAACGATATTAAAAGTAAAAAAAAAAAAATTTGAAAATGCTTTAATTATTTTTTTTCCGTTTCCAGGAAAGATGCGGCAATCAAGCTTATTAATATTTACAGTGCTGCTAGTACAGGCGTACTCGGTAAGTAGTATTATTTTCCAAATAAATTATATTCTATAAGTCAATCAAAAATCAAATATGAGTAATATTATCCTAGCCGAACGTAATATTTTTTTGAAAGCGTTTTCGCTTTATTACGATTTATTATTACTACATCTAGAAAAAAATTACCAAGTTATGAAACGATGTGAACAAAGCGGTTGAATAATAAAGTCAAATCTAATATATAATTGTGGAATGTGTATTCATTATTCATAGGTAAGGCTGAACATTTATAATGCAGTGACACATTAAACATTTGGCTTTGGAGACCTAAATTAGTCGATTCAAAGTTACAAGTTATGAATTGAAAGTTATATTATCACTCAAGAAGTACAGTTAGCTTCAGAAAGTGTTCATAGCCTAAAAATTTACGCGAGTCAAAACGATATAAATAAATTTTCAGTATTACTTACTATACTACACTATATACGCATAAAAGCAGTAATAGCCTAGCGGTTGAATGCTTGCCTTCCATGCAGGAGGGTTTTAGGTCAAACCCGGCCCGCATACCTGACTTTTCGGAATCATGTGCGGATTAGAATTTGATTATCTTGCGTTTACGATGAAGGAAAACATCGTGAAGAAACCTGCGACCGCGACCACCTGAGAGGGCTCCATAAAGTTTTTAATGGTGTGTGTAGTCCGTTAACCTATACCGGGCCAACGTGATGGACTAAGGCCTAACCCTTCTCATTCTGAGAATAGATCGTTGCGCAGCAGTGGGACAATCATGTGTTGAATTTATTTATTTTAAGTAGGTACTTGTACATTTTAAAATGTCAACCATATTTTTTGTTAATAAAAATATGATGTCAAAATTATATCTTAACATTCACTGAAGCCTTAAGCTTAAAATCTAATATAATAAATATCTCAAAAAAGTATTGTCTTGGGATAATCATGAAGGATAGCCCATGATGGGCATTTCATGATTATTGACTGGAACAATAGCATCAATAGTTTCAAATCGACAATTGTAGTGAAACAAATTATGAATGCGTTACGAACCAATTAAGTAGGTACTTATAGGTACTTATAGCTTTTCAGCATATTTTATTTTCAATGTATTTTTGTGGTATGTGAAAATGGGATAAAACGAAAAATACGTGTCATAAATTACAAAACGGTATAACAAAAGATCCGCTTAAATAAAAGTATTTAAATGTCACAGTCAGAGGAATAAAAGCCTAATAAACACAAATGGAGTATTGTACTTAGCCATGAAGTTAATTTTAATTATTAATCATTTTTACTTAAAACATTCAAAAATTGCCCAATATTTCAATAGATGAAATTTTCGTAAATATTTGTGCTTCGTCGAGGGCAGACAGAGGTCAATAATTTCAATTAAGTATATTTGTTTTTTTAGCGACGTTGTAGTTGAGTACGCAGCTCATATAATAACAGCGCAAACAATTTATTGCAGAACAATCGAATGCTCGTTTATATTCAAGAAGATTTTAAGACCTAATTAGAGGATTCAAATTTCTCGCATAATTAATGAGAGATTTTCTCAAGTGTATGCTATACTTAAGAATACTGTAATTTATTACAATTCTGTCCTTTCACGTGTCACGTATTATGTAAGATTTTGTAGGTCATGTGAAATTTAGTTTAATTAAGACAGATAAATGAACGCTTAAGACAATGAAACAGTGATGAAAACATTTTATTTTACTTGTTCCTTCCAAAGTGTCTATGAATTCATAACTATTTAATACGATATGTTATATACGATACGAGTGGTGAAATGTTAATATTTTATGATTATGTAGGCACGTGTGTTAAAATCATCATATTTAAGTTAAACTTTCATAAGATTCTTATTTAAGTACCTACTATGTTTGTCATCATAATTTCAACGGATTTGAATTTCCAATAAACCAAGAGCTTATACTTAAAAATCATAGGTCATTCTCAGAAAAATATCACAAAATTTTATACAAGGTCATGTATGAATATCTGTTAAATAATTTATCAACAGTAGTCCCGCCATTGTCTTTAGGCTAGCCCATCCATTCCCATGAACTTTTTGCGTCATATTTACTTAGGCGTCAATTTGTCAAACGCAGGCCCTCCGTGAGAGGACTATGATCGTATAAGGTTTGATGCACATTATTGTTGGGGCGGTCTCGACTGTGATTCGTGCTGGTATTATATCTCTCTTATTAATTAGTAATAGCATTGCATTTAGTAAGGTCCCATTAACTATTCGTTTTAATGCTTATGTGTCTAGTCAATTTTAGTATTCTGAAAGTTTTTTTTTTCTTGTGCATCGATATTGTTTTATTTAACGAAAAAAAAGATGTGAATTCTAAAGTCACTTATCTTCAAATGCATTTCACTTGGTTTTAGGTGGTGCATTTATTTAAAATATGCATATTATACACTAATCTAAAAAAAACATTCGTCCGTATTGTGGCAACACAAAGTACTGCCCCCGCCATAATGTGCGAGCACCATCATAAAGTTATGCCTAGACGTGACGCTGTTTCTAAAAACGCCTGTTTATTTTGGCTAGCCCGCGTGCCCGAGTTCATATGTAGAATTAAACGATTTGTCACTGTCATGTGGACCTCGAGCGCTTTGTGACTTGTGAAATATTATGTGGTCACTCACCCGGTAGCAAGCTTCGGTGATGGTTTGGGGTGTATTGTGTAATTGTCATTTCAGGAATTCTATGTAGCAGAAGCTATGCACATTGTGTGCATGTTTTGGGAAAACCTATGTCATTATATAATCATATAGATAGATAGCTCTTCTGATTCAACCTAAAGAAAATTAAAAAGGAAAGGTCATAATATATATTATCTGAATTGATTATTATATTGTATATTTCCAAAGATTTGACACAAGCAAAATTTGAATACGTAAAAGTGGTTAAATACTCTTCAACCAGGTTGACGTTTAAAATTTATTTGCGATTTAGAAGTAGTACCTTATCGTAATCTGCCAAGGGGTTATTTGCAGTCGTTGAAAATTAAGTTGTAACGGTCATTATTTTTAAACCATTTATGCGTTCCACGTAGAAAATAATTATGGTGTAAATCGAATTGAACAATAACTTTCCATTTGCAAGAAATACTGAATCATGTCTACATGAATTTCACAGAGATACGACGTAATAATAACAATATGCTGCAGGTACTCTCAGGTCCTTCTGTCTAGGTATTGGAAATTGATTCAGTAGCTTTCATATTTCACTAGCTAGCAACAACACAAACCTACATATAATTACTACAGTAATTTTAAACAATTTGGACTCCAGTCGTTCGTACTTATTGGATAAATTACTCACCTGCCGTGGAGATGATTTATATCAATATTCGGTGAAGCTTCGTTAGGACCTGAAAAAAAAAACAGATCGATTACAATATTTTACAATTTTACGTTGATTTACCTACGACCCATAAGGTTTTCGTGCTTGTATTCATACAAATACAATTAAATAAATATTACTTAGTACTGCAATAAGTAAGCATATTAAATCATTTAATTATGAGAACGTTCAAACTGATAGTTCATTGCAGAAATGCAGACTTTTCGAACAAACTCTGAAACCAAATAAAATATTTTATTGAAGAAAAATATTAAGTCAGAAAATGAATCTAGTTTATTGGAGTTCTTGACGAAAGAGAAATAATAATATATTTGCATGTTTACGTACAAAACATATTTGATGGAAGAACTTGACAAATTATATTTTTCGCGTTTATGACAAGCATCAAAATAACAAATCAAAACAGCAGTTCATTCGCTGTTTTAAAACTGCAGTTCTGAAAGATGCAGAACTTCTTTCACAATTATCGTAAAAATGGTACAGGTTCGCACAGTCCGACTCAAAAATATCAACGTGGAGAACAACATAAGTTTATTCTAACAGAAATAGTGATTGAGATCGTAAAATTATAGTTTTAATTTCTATATTCTTGTCTATTTATCCGCAGATACTTAAGTAAAATTTATCATTATATAATTTTGCTAAGGAATATCTAAGTGAAACAAATTATAGAATTAGCAAGCAATTTTTTTCTGATTTGTTTTACATATATTTCGTGCGGTCACTTCCTCTGTATAATTTATTGTAATACTAGCTGTCCCAGCCTCCATTTTACCCTCTAAGGCTGGATTTTCGTAAATTACTTAGCGGATGCTTACACCCTATAGGTATCATACCTATTACAGATTTCAACTTTATATAGCAAATGGTGGGTACTTATTTCACTTTTAATAATGTATAATCCACATGCTGTGAAACCCATTCTGCTTGTGAATATAGCAATAACTGCTACTTCAGTATTCGTTGTTGCGCATGTCCAATTAATATTTCGTGGTAGATACGGCCGAAACAGGATGATAGGAAAAGCAAATTCACCGAAATCAGCGTATCGTAAAATGCGCCAAGAATTGGTTTCTTCAAAACAAAATATTTCATGAATTAGAAGAAGAAACTGTTGAAGGAAAACGACGTAGTAGCGTAGAGAGGTTATCGGGAACGTCTCAAAGTGGGTTATTGGTAAGTGGAGAATGTTCTTTGCATGTCATGTTTGACTGATAAAGTTATTGACGTTTTCACAGAAGGCGAAATTTTGATAACAAAGAACACTTTGGCTTAAGTACAGACACCACTTTAAGTATGGATTTTTGGGTTCAAACATTTCCTGGTAGAAAAACAAGTAAAACAAAAATAAGCACAACACATACCAAGTAGATATAAATAATACCTATGCTAGATATAAAAGCGATGGATGCTACCTAAACTGAGGCAGGGAGGTAATTAAAAGAAACAAAGAAAACTCTTCCTGGTCCTAAAAATACAAGCTATAGCCTCATATATCTGTTTGGGTACCGTCCTCTTTGATGTCAAACTCTAGGGAACTCAATTAAAATCGATATGCACTCCTACAAAGAGTTCGCTTGATTAGATGGATACTTTTTTATTAGTTTAGTAATCTCTCTCCTTCTTTTATCCCGAGCGGAATTGACATACTTCGAAGAGTTTTTAAAAGGGGTTAGTTTTCTAGACTTTATTTTTCGTTAACATAGAGGCATGATTTGGTATTCACTTTGTTTAAAATAAAGTCTGTTATCAACTAAGTTTCTTTTTTTCCTTTTTATTGAATAAACAAGTGTGGAGAAATGTTGAACGCTCGTCATGCAGTAGGGTCTGGGTTCGAACTCGATCTATAGTTTTTTTTTTTCTATAAAGGTATAAAAACATGGTCGGTGGCGTCGCCCGCGCACAGACACAATAAATCTTTGTATTTACTTTGCGTCAGTTGTAAATCAATTTCATTAGAACTAAACTGATGTATGAATATTTCGAGTGAAGTTTGCAAATAATGGAGGAACTTACGAAACTATTGTCAGAACCTGCAGGATGTTAATATCAAGCATTAAAGTCGATTATTGCTCCATTTAATCTATTAGTTGCTACAAGACGCAAGCGAATACATTAACCGTCACAGCTGTTTACTCCAAAAGGTTTAACCGTACTATTCCGAGCTAGATGTGCTATTCGGAGTTTCTTCGACTGTGACAGTAGTTATACCTTCACTAGTTTTTATATAAGCACTAAGACAACGAAGCTATAGAACTTTACTATTAATTCTACTGCGGCTATCTGTAGGTACATTAAAAAAAAAGTTATGTCGTCATTTTTACTATTCATTATTATAAAGCCGCTCCAAGTTGACATTTGCCTTAATGTTTCACTGTATTACTCCATAGACACTTCTCAGTAGCGGGTCATTACTGCTGATGTCATGTGCATTAGCCTTCACCCAACGCAATTTTAATGTTTGGAAAAACACAGTCAATTGCCCGACATACGTATTTGCTTACAGAAGATTACAAAAGTTTTTATGTAGGACTATAGGATATTTTTTGTATGGAAAAATGTGTATTTTAATACCTCCAGACTTTGGCTCTAGAAGTATGAAAAAAATATCAGTATTTGTAGGATACCTATTTTATTTATGAACAACGAACACATTATGTCATTTTATATTGAATCTGGCAACTTTGCTCTCTCTCTCTTCCGATTATGACACGACCCAATAGAGACGTATAAAATATTCTTAGTCCGTTTTTATTTTTTACTTCCTCGGCACTGAAATACCAGCACTCACCACCATACTGCACCACTGCTATCAGTATTTTTTTACATTTAATTATACCGTTGAAACAAGAACATTGCTCTAACGAATGGTGTCATACTTTTAAAATACTATCAATATGTGTATTGACCCATATAAATATAGATATATTTATAAATAACATCAAGTTTTTTTATATTGACTGTAAAATGGTCAAATCTTGAACGTTATTTCATATAAACTACATTTGATGTGTAACATGCGATATAATCAGTGTTGTAATGCAACAAATTTTACTAGCTTGGAAACGGATATAGAAGACGATCGTGTTATGTTACGAATACCACAGCGATACCAATCACGCTGCGTGTTACATATTGTGTGCCTTACCTTGTACCTTTATTTAGCTCATGTCAATAAGCATCTCTTTTTTAGTTACTTTAAAAGGCATGAAAGAAAGATTAGTGCATTACAAAAATGATTTCTGTACCGCTATCATGAGTTTTCTTACTATTTACTATCAAAGTAAAATAGATTTTCATGATAGCGATTTTAGTTCTTAACTTGGTAACATTAGGGATTAGAGTCGCTAACATGACATATCTATTAAATAATAAATAGTACAGATTTGATTTAGCGGTACGGTACGCTATTGCTGTAACGAAAATTAACGCACTAAGGGCTATTGCTGATGTAAATATTATTCAGCCCGTAAATATAAATGAGAATAAGCCTGCAAGTTTACTGTTGAATAACCATCCATTAAGCAGCGTTTATACACGCGCGAGTGAAGTCATTCAACTTTTAGGTGAGGTTGATCAACTTTTATTTAAAAATCTTTTATTTAGAGGTAGTGTTCAACTGTTTAATGCGATGATTGTCAATAGAAAATCAAAAATCCCTAGTTTAACCAAGTTAATAACTAAAATCGCTATCATGAAAATTTACTTTTTACTTTGAAAGTAAATAGTAAGAAACTCGTGATAGCGGTACTGTAATCGCACATTTTTATTCGAATAATAATAATTTGTAGATACTAGCAAATCTTTTTAATAACTAATTTTACAGACATACATATTGCATGTACATACATATCTACACCCAGTTCCTGTACAACTATCTGTGGCCATACAAATATGATATCTGATTAATAGGTTAGTTGACATCTTTCAAGAAATTCCCTATTTCAAAGATGATTACCGAAACATGACAATGAACAAACATCAATCGAATTATCCTATTAAAATAATTTGAACATCTCAGCTATTGTTTTTGTTAAGGGAATCTGTCAGAATCGACTTCGAAAGTCAAATGATTCAATGACCAAATCTGAATAATTCATTGATGTTGCTCGAAGGAATCGAAATGTACGAAACATCTTGAGTTTGTAACAAATTGGATTATTGGATCGAAGCAGATTTGGGTAACTGGTTGTCACCGTGAAAATAATTAATTATTTTTTATAGATTCTCCCTTTGTTAAAATCTGAAATAATAATAAGCATTTTAAATTTTTAAATTTTCCGTTACCGTCGTCTTTGTTACTAAATTTCAACATAACTTATAATAGCAATTCAAAGAATTAGGTTGAGATGTACTTTTGTAGATACAGACACATTTCACCGATGCCGTTATTAGGTCCCATATAATAGGGAGGTCACCTATTGCCATTTACGGGGAACAATTCCAAGCTCTGAGCTGCTACTGAGAATTTTCTAACAGAATCCAACACTTTGCTCGACCCTGGGATCGAACTTTCGGCATCTTGCTTAGCAGCCGCGCTTGCAACCACTAGAACAATGAGACTGTCTACCTAATGGATATCAATTTCCTTAGAATGTCAATAGAATTGGTTTTGAAAGGAACTAATAACCACAACACTTGGCAAATATTCCATAACAAGCACAGTTCATTCATTAACACCATTTGACTAATGACTTGCATGAGATGATGAAAACAGAACATTCTATATTTTTGTAAATAACTACCATAAATAATTACGGAAACAAATTAACTCCAGCTACATCATAAAATCATATTCTTGTAGATATACAACAAAGAAAACGTCCTCCGGTGATCGTGGGTTGTACTCATTCCGCTCAAAACAAATTTTTTATACCATTAAAATGGCAAATCTTTTGTATTTCTACAAGTCTAGGATTAACGTGACTCACAAGTTTATACAAACCTAATTAAAATCATTTCGTTAAAGAACACAAGGCAAAACAGTAATTAATTTACGTGTTACGATGCCGTAATAACAGCGACATGATAATTATATTGTGTAATTGTCTGTTACTGCGAGCCATGGAAACATCGAGTCTGAACAATGGGTGACACAACCATACATCAACAATACTAAAATTATGTTTTAGAAAACTACTAGATATGCATGAGTAACTTGAAATCAATGATTGCGTAGTACTTAAACAAAAAATATTTATGATACTCGAATTTTACAAAAGACTTTTCATATGACATAATGTACGAAACCCGTTGACTACTACGTTGACCCGGGTACGTCTTAAAACTGCAGCCAGACACCGGAGGACGGGCAGCAGCGTCCTCTCACTAATCGGTGAGCCACTGCGATCCCCAAGCCGCCTGCCAAGCGTGGGGATTATGGTAAACCCCCCCTTGAGGGAGGCTTTCGTTCAGCAGTGGACGTCTTCTGGCTGATGATGAATGTACGAAACACATTTGTTATATTCATAATGGTATTACTATAACAAAATGTAAATAAAAAATACCATTAAAAGTAATTGCTCGTGTGGATTCTAACTAGAGCATGAATAATATGCTTGAATAAAGAGACCCTGGAAATAGGTCGGATATTTCTAAGAATAGCGACAAGGAATCGTTATGGTGTGACGATGGATGATCAAACTAATAATAAAAACCACAAGCAATTTATATATGTATCATTTATAAATGATACATAATCTCTAGAAGAGTTCGTACGGCGATATCTTAAACAGTTAAAACGTTATGAAATATTAGTTCCATGAAAGTTTGTGTTGTATAATAACCAGCTTTAACTAAACACGTGGTATTGTTCCTCTTAGTTGAATAAGCAGATGGTACATACATAGAATATTCAACCGAAATTTATTTCGTTTGGTAACATGAATGTACTGTAATGTACTGTAACCTACCTACCTATTTAAAAATAATTGGGTCCCATTTGCGTGTCTCCAAATGTACTGTTGAAATAATTCCGTGAAATAAGTAATGAGGTTAGTTTATAGCGGATACCATTGCACATAATAGCAACGAATAATAATTAGGGTTGTATCATTTCCTATTGTGTAAAGTAAATAATAAGCAGCCTTGAACAAACAACTATTAGGAGTGAACGAAAAAATGGTGTAACAACATAAGATTTGTTTACTTGGTAATCATAAAAGCATTGGATAAAAAGCAGTAGAAATATAGTGTCTATTCATAGTTACAAAAATATTTATTTTCCTTCCGTAACAAATGATCGCTCTTTGTGCATTTTTTGTTTTGTTTTCTAATAACGATTTTTTTAATTCATTTAATTTTGTTTGGTACCATATTTTGACATTCAAATTCTATGCATTTTGTTACATAAAAAGACAGTTATAATTGTTTATAATAATGAATTCTTCGGTAAAGTTTGTGTAATAACACATTACGATCAACGCTCTCTCAATAATTTATCAATCTGTCTCACCCTTTTCCCCGCAATATGGTTTGAAGTGCCAAGAAATATAACATCGAACCATATAATGCAGACATCAAGGTTTCGCAGTAAATATCCCGATTATCTAACCCCCAACTTGAGGGGCACTTTGTATGCTATCATAGTAAACCGTAAAGTAGAAAGCACTCATAACGTATGGAGATAAAATTCGATATATGTATTTCTGTGTGTAATGAAATACGCTTCTGCGTTTTTTTTTTTAAATGTATCAATAATACAGGTGTATACATTTTGGATATTATTATTAAAAATGTTTTCACTACCTGACCATTGATTAGTTCGACGATAATTATATTAAATCACAAACAATTACATACTACATATTATTGTGGTGAAATTCGAACAATATTAAGGCATTGGAGTTTGTTCAAAAATTAAAATTACCTGTCAAACGACACAAAGTGTTTATTCTAGTTTGTCAAAAAGAAAACTTCACGAAGATAGAATCCGCGATATCTATAAGGATCTTAGATCAATGCGAGCTACTATTTATGTATTAGATATATCGTGTCTCCTTACGTAAAATCAAATAATCATCTCCGAAATCCGGCGCTACGATGCGATGGCGAGACGCGCATTGTACCAACGTACCTATATTCTGTTGCGGTACAGATTTCTCAAACGCACGACTAGTTTCTATACAAAACACGTTCATTTATCGGGAACAGATCGGCTTACCACAGACACATTTCTGTCGAAGCGAAGCGAAGTGTGACTTTAAATCGTATTCCGCACCGAGGCCGTTAATGCACTAGTGAGGCGGTCAGGCGCGTTAGACAATCTAGAGGATGATAGCTGAAAACTAGTTTTAAAATAAGGTCTAAAAATACCAATCGAATTTGATTTGTAGACAAAATTACCTGCTTTATTTTCGAGGATAAGTGGTAACCGAGAAATAGACATGGAGATTGGTAGTAGCGTTCTCTATACGATCATTGGTTACTGTTTACCGTGCTAATGGTATGAAGAAATATGTTTCTGTTCTTATATTAATTGTTTTTAGATTAGTGTTCCCAATACGACAGCGAGGATTATCATATTTAGTTCCAAGTGTGCGTGGACGGCCAAATCCGAAACTATGATGAATAGCGAAAAACCCGAAGGAGTCTTATGGCTGATTTGGATAAATAATGAAAGAGCATTAATCGATTTTTGAATAATTAGTTTTCCTAGCCGGGAATCGAACCCGTTGATTTGAAAAAAGAACATCCCCTATATAATTACACCAGCCAGTGGTGTCGCTAATTAGCATGCGGGTGGGTATAATCGTAGATTTCAGATTTATTGGGTAAAAAATTGATTATCATTTCGAACGAATTACATTCAATTTACTATCTACCATTATAGTTTGGTACGTTATCGGCTTTGTTTCAAAATTTCTGTGCCGGCAATTTCACTGGTCTACAATTCGCCTATTTTGTTAACAGTGATGTGACCTATTATCGACTTGGAGCTGAAGTAACAAAGAGTCAATCGATCAGTCACAACTAGTGTTGTCATTGTCACTATTTTGATGACTTTAATTTTCGCTTAACAAGCTAACCACGGATTATCCTGACTTTGTTTAAAAGTTGTTAAAAAATATTATAACAGCAAAAGTAAAGTCTAAGATGGAATACGTTTAAGTATCTGATGGTTGAGAAACTTACTTGCATGACCTTAATGTTACGTAACTATTATGTACTATGTGGGGAATTGTATCAATGATTACGTAACTATAAAAAGATCGGGATTTAATGTATTATTTTTCGCTTAATTAGTGAATGTTACTAACAAAGATGAGGAGAGAGAAAATATGATAATACCAAACAAGGATAAAAGCAAAATCTGCCAAACAATTGGATATTTCACGAGTAATCAATCGTTAATAACTTGATATGTGCATAGGTACATAATTAGATTTCTAATATTAATGCGCACAGTCGCCGTCTTAACATATTTTATCAAAATGAAATTAAACGTTTTAATGTTAATGGATTTCATTAAAATATGTTCTGTGCAAACTACATAAGGTTTAATTATATGCCTAAAATATTTTATTATTAATATACGCATGCGTAGTGTGAATGTTAATTCCATACAAGTTCCTCGATAAATAACGAACACAACGCCATACTTCTTTTTACCTTAACTCTAGGTTGCGCAAGAGTTCTCACCGCCATAAACAAAGGCCATTGTCTATTACACGTAATACTATATTTTAATAAAATCATTTGTAGTCACCATATTACTTATATAAAATAAACTTATGATGCAGAACGCAACTTGAATACGATTTTATAACAGGTGTTAATCTCTTGACTCATTATATATACCTATGGGTATTTCCTATACATTATGTATAAAAAAATGTCGTTTCTTGCTTCCTAGTAGCAATGTTATGAAGTAATGTTTTTTATGTTAACTGACAAATAAATAACGACTAAATTAAAACATGTAAGAGTGACGTCAAACACTTATATACCTACCCTAATTAACAGAGGACTAATGTAGCACGAGTTAATGATTATATCGAGCCGTCTACGTCTCCCCATGTTAAGTGTTCAGGTTAGTTCCGATTTAAAATTGTGGTAACGCTAAATATTTTGATAGAGAGACCAAATAATAGAGGCACTTAAAATAATATGTGATGTAGCCTACATAGTAATTACGTGGCGTAAAGTTAACGTGCTTAAATCTTGAAATGGTAGCAGTTTAGAGCTTTGTTACGTTCGTAAGTTTTGTGCGCAGGGATTTCCTCTACCCAAATATAATATTCACGTTTTTTTTTTTTTAAACCTCTCCCCACCTAACCTAAACCTCTCTTCTTTCTACATATTTAGTCTATTTTCATTTATGGTTATACTTGTATTATTCTTTATTTAAATGTTTGTGTTTGATCCCTTACTATCTGTCGGTTTTATCGGTTTGAAAGCAAGCATGATTTTGAACCGCCCAAGGTTTTTCATATGAACTGAAGATTCTCTCTAAAATAGGAACAGGGACAAATTGATATGTAATTATATTATGAGTTTCTACCAAGTACCTATTCGTTGCTTTATATGCTTTACGTATTTTTATGTTTGTTATAAGGTCATAATAAACCATACTTAAATTTTATTTTAAACGGACACTCGTGTAATTTTTAATGTTGAGAACCATGGAACCATTGAGAAACATGGGTTGAATTATAATGTTTTTTGTTTTTGTTTGGTCGACTGTAAGTTCATATATTTTTCGAACCTTCCAGTCCATCTCAAGTCACCTCATGAGATAAACATCAATAAGACCGGTCATTACAGAACATGATAAATTTATTCGGTGTTTATTAATATCAATATACATATAAAGGGTTAATGAAATAATAAAAACCTTGCCTCTGGGAAACTGGTAAAGTGAGAAATAAACCTTACCGACTTTTGAAACAGTATTTCTGAAAAGCATTCATAGCTTAGCTTAGCTTAGCGAGAATTTTGAACAATTCATTCCACATTACCCGTGTCAGTTATTAAACCACAGCCTAAATTCTGAATGAACTCATATTTTTGTGTTAAACCAATAAATTACTAAGTGGATCGTTTTAAGTAGAATTTATGGCCTTACCTCTATAAAATTTTCAATTAGCTTTTCTCTAGAGTCGAATTCTGTTTAAATATCTGCCATAAGCTTTTGAAGCTAAATTGTAATTCATTGCTATAAAAAGTATTCTTTTATAATTGTTTTTGAACCATGTTTATGTATTTTGCAAGGTTTATTATTGCTCTCGAGTCTAAATAAAGCCATTCGTATGAATTGTTATTAGGCCCGGTTAATCCCAAGGCCCTTATATACAGCCTTCCTTATTAACGGTCAACCTTCAAAGTATTCACCAGATCATTTACTTCTATCACATTCATTTCTACATTCAGATGACAATTTTTTGCACCTGTTGCTCCCTCGCCTAGCTTTTGTATGGAAGCCGATTAGGTCTAAATATTTCGAACTGCCTTGACGGTTTGATTATTTCATTTATTACCATAGAAATTATTCAAAGTAAAATAAATTCTATTTCATAAAGTAGATCAACTACTACGCCGTAAAATAGTAATAAAATGTGTAAATATTATGCTTAAGTGCCATGAATTTGTAATAATTTTATTGTTTTTGTCTTTACAGGCTCCTCAGTTTATTACCTTCAGTGAAGGCAAATTGGGGGTCAACTTCGGTGGTTACCATGCCGGCGTGGGTCTTGGAGGTGCAGGTGGGTCTAGTTTTACAACAATTTTAACATTTATTTAGATTTGAAAGAAAGCTAGTTCTAAACGTTATGGTTCAACTGGTCAGCTGTGTCTTGCCGGCTTGGGAATTGTGGCAACATTATTTGACTTTTTAAAGTTTTACGTTAACCTTTAATATTTTGTTACTAAATTCTAAAAGTATTCAGTCATAGACTAACTGACAGTCATAGAGATAATTGTTTTTTTTTATTGACTGCCTCGTTAAGACTGAGGATCCTAGGTTTGATACGCGTGTTAGGCGAAGTACCTATTCATGCGTTTTATTGGTAGGAAGTTTGGAGTAGTGCCCAGTTGACGGCAATAGACTCGCCTCCTATTACATGTGATTTAATAACGGTATTGGTGAAATCGATGTACTTAAGTACACCGATTTCCTTTATGCTATGTTGAATTGTCCTATGGCAAAATATATTGAAGTATAGTGTTATGAAAATATGTATATTTTTAACAATAAAACACGAAAAATTGGCTTCAACATTGATCTTAAAAGGAATGAGGTCTTTATATATAAAATATTGTTGACCATTGAACTTCCTAATCCTAATTTACATGTTATTATAATAGTGATAGGTCATTGTTGGTACGACAACGAGCAAAAACTTACAAACAAAAAAATATGTTTACCTACATAACTTATACTAATTCTATTTGTACAGACTTAGTTATCAAAATATATTTGTGTTCATAAGCAGGTAACCTTAAATAAATATCTCGCCACATCACACTATTGACCCAAGCAACTTTGGTTAAAAATGAACGGGCATTTGGATTAAGGCCTCTGAATTTAATTACTGGCACAATTTCCTGTATGGCACGCCATTCTAAATATTACCGCACCTCTAGATAGGATAGTTGAAATTCCGTTATTTTGAAGCTATATTTAATCCTTTGTGATTGTACGATATAGTGGCGACGTCAAATTTGTGTTAAGAGAAAAAAAGGAGTATGTTCCGCTCAAATACTACTACTATAAAATATTAACACTACTACGAGCAATATTTTTATATATACATATATGTGTTTGTTTGCAATCGCGTTCTCGAAAACAGCTGTAACGATTTCTAAAAAATTTATAATATAGGGGTTTTCGGGGGTGAAAAGTCAATCTAGCTAGATTTTATCTCTGGAATAATTTATTATCTATAAAAAAGATTTTGTATCGAGCGGGCGGCTGATCACTCAGATATTTATTTCTTATCTGTTTACCAAGTGTGGTGCCAATGACTATATTTCCCTGTTTTCGTTTATTTCTATCATTGAAAAGACCCTATTAGACACAGTGACAAACAATAATTTGTATTAACATTCTTCTAGGTGGAAAGGGACGCACTGCAGGCGGTCTGTATGCTGAAGCCGGTACGCCATTTGGACCAGCAGCCAAGGCTGGACTAGGTGGATCTGTTGATGGAGACAGTGGTACTGCTGGTAAGACACATACTTCACTGCACTCATTATGACGCTCATCGTTCGTGTAATAAAATTATATTTAAAGACATACCAAGTCATTCTTAGTAAATGGAGCGATTTACTATCTCAATGATATAAATAAATAATCTTGTCAAGATAAGACAACAAAAATGAATGTGAATAAACAGATTAATAAACTTGAAGACAAAATGATGTTAATTAACAGATTAATACGATCTTTTGACAACAAACTATGTTTCAGAGCGTAGGTACTTTATCTAGACTTAATACAATGATCACAGTAACTATTAATTGAGCGTCAACTACACCTCGGCCTTTGAAGTTAGATTGCAATTAGTTTGTGACGTTTGAGATATGAGGGAAAAAACTCATTGTGATTGTATATTGGTCCATAGCTCAAGCAATATCAAAGTAAATATAATAAAATATCAAATCCATCCATCATCAATAAATACATGTGTTTTAATATAAGATATTGTTTTGTGTTTTTTGATAATATGTGATAATAATCAATTGCTTGCTAAACTCTTAGTCATAATTGATTTCGCAAGTAAGAATGTCAGACTGCCATTTCCTAATTTCGCATTTAAGCAAATAATATCTGTTACTAACTTTAAATCTTACAAAATCTTAGATAATAGGGTAAACTGAATAATAAATTGAATAATGATGACACAAACCCGATATTTTAAATAGTAGATCAAATAACTCTGTATATTATGCAAATTATGTCATTATAATTAATTTTTATCAATTAGGTGGATTATATGCTGGGGCAACAGCAGGAGGAAACGTCAATGCAGCGGCCGGCCTAGGAGGCGTAGTAGGCGGAGGAAAAGCAGTCGGTGGAGGCTACTCAACAGCCAATGCTGGAGCCCACTCCTCATCTTCCGTCTTGGTAGGTGATAAGGCAGAAAAAGCTAGGAGAAAGGAAGAAAGACGTAGAATAAAAGAAATGAAAAAATTACTTAAAGCGCAGCAAAAACATTGATTGGTGGTGGATGATCAAATTTAATTTTTACATATCATGCCCCAGGAACGTTCTGTAAGAATTTTGATAACATTAAACTATTTCTTGGACAATGTTTTTGGATGAGAATTTGTTTTTGACTCATAAATGAACTGGAAAAGATTATTGAGCGTTTATGGAAATCAAGGTTTTGTAAAATATGTACTTACCTATTATTATACCTTTATATTTATTTTATATCGTGAATATTTTTATATTCGTAAATTAATACTCATTTATTTCTGAAATAAAATTCTAACATCATGTGTTACTTCTTTTTAAATAAATCGTCAACAAAGCTCCTACCTTTCGAAAGATGGCTGTCCTATCTTCTATCTACTATACAATCGAAAATCAGCAGTGAAATGTAGATGGAACTAACGGGTTGTTACTTACAGGAACAAGGTAAAAGTACCAAGTTTTCTCTGTGCATGCACCCACAATGCACGTCCATTCGTCATTTCGAGTCTCATTTTTGGAAAACATTTTTCACTTTTCCTATTATGCTTCGAAATACCCGCATGGTGCTTTGAATACGATGTTTTATCCAAATGTGTCACATACATGCTAGTATTAATGCCCTTTTCCTTCTGATGTTTTACAGTCATTAGCATGATATGAAAAATAAAAGAGACAAATAACAGTGTATTAAAATAATTTGTATCATTCCAGGGAGGTGAAATGGGTGCATCTGGATCATCAGGATTTTCGATTTCTGCTCACAAATCTATTGGAGTACCAACCACTGTAGTAAAGGAAACGGAATTTTCTGAAGTTCCCGTTGAAGAAGTTAAAACAGTGCACAAGAAAGTTCATAGTGAAGCAAGTTTCGAGGCTTCAAATGAAATAACACCTGGTGCAAATGCTGGTGTTCAGGTATATGGAAACTTCAATGTAAACGCTAATCCTCAGTCAACTGGTTACATAAAAGAATTGATTAAATGGAGAGGTCCGCACTATCGTACAAGTAATATTTCGCCAATTTATTTTCAAGATGTAATGAGTTCTTTGTATAGGATTCCACAGAGAAAACATAGTCGACCGATGTGGTTGATACCGCCACACTATAATTACGTTCATCAGGTTCGTTGAAATAGTTTTTAGTAAATAGTACGTGCACTCAGAGGCTTGAAAACAGCTGTGAAAATCTTTGCACTTTGTTCATAATTACACATTTTACCACCGAAATACTTGTCGTGCAACTCTCTACGTGTGCGCTAACCCTGTGTATTGGTCATGGTCATCTTGGCCTATATTACGTCGAAGAACGGTAATAATATGTATTGTACAAAAACAAAACCTGATTTGGCACTTCTTTAATTGTACTAAATTATTTATTTTATGTTAGATATAAAAAAATAACAACAATTATTACATATATATCTTTCTCTTTTACGAAATAACCTTAAGTGTTATCCAATTCCGTTTGTTCTGCCTAATAGTCACTATGATAAGAAGAACAATGCAACAACCAAAACATTGTTACAGCCTAAACCGCATTCGTGGCCTCACGTCAGTTTTTATTTAAATTACTCATAACGCTCCCTTAAAATCTTTTTTCTTTTTTTACACACCAAATGAAAATCCCCCAAATTTTACAGCCAAAAATTTGAAAACGTTAACCGCCTGTGGGATTAAGGCCTATGTTTACTTGAATTTTCAATATAGAATTATATACAACTTTTTTCTGTTTCCATGAAGGTCAACGTCGCGCCTATACCAGCACAAGTGATCGTTCATAAACATAAACCTCACCGCAACCACGTCCACAAGACCGTATACGTAGGCGGCTACCTTGGCGCTGGTGGAGAAGTTGGTACCCCAGTATCCAACACCGTAGTTGTCACAGCTGGTCAGCCTATCGATAAGAATGTCAAAATTGAGGGACAAGGTGGATCAGGAGCGACTATTAATGGAAAACATGTTGGACCCGGCAAAGTAGTATCTTTCTCTAATAGTCATGAGGTTGTTGTGAGTAACAACGCACAAGTAAAACCAAACACTTTCTTCCAGGATATTTTCAATGTGAGTTGAATTGAGGAAATAAATGTTAACTGTTGCTTTAGAAAATAAATTACAGTAAAAAAAAAATACATTATAATTATTCTGTAAAATTTGATCGTAAGACACCGCGGTTATAATATTGTGTTTGAAAACAGGATTTTAAAGGCTGATTTAGAAGGATTTCTCATCTTGTTATGCGGTGTGTATGTTAGCTTAGGTGATTTCTAAATCAGTACTTTCAAAACTGAAATTCCAGCAACTGGTTTCAGTCAGCCTTAGAGAATCATTTTTCTTATAATTGAAGTACTTTATAGATAATAACAAATTAAGAGTAAGAAGCAATATGAAATTAGAAACGCGTTAATTTTCGTTTAGAAAAATACCTAATTAACTAATTACGCAATCTGGCAGACCTAAACAATATTATAACATATTTTGTTCCTAGGGCTTAAACTAGATAACGAAATATTAGTTTGATTGATTTTTTTGCAGATTCCGATTTCAACTTTGAAGGCAGTGAGTGGTTTTCTGTCTAACACCGCTGGAAGTACAAATGTATCAGTTCAAAAATCGGCTTCAGTTCATGCAGGTGGTTACTCCGACTTCTCTGGCCATTCTGGCTACTCTAGTTACTATTAAAATAAAACTTAATTATTTTCATGCATAGGGTACAGGTTTCGTAAAATGATAAGAGGTGATATTGAAATTATGATTTGTAATATATACATTTCTATAAAAATCTATTTGTTACGTATAAGTTTTATTTAAACTAGAACTGACTACATACAGATTATAATAATATAGTTCTAAACGACGAACGTCGAGAAACCATGCAACAAACATAAAAAGTGTACCATGGAGTATCCAATAAGATTATTTGTTGTAACACATTGGCATAAGTCATGAAAACATTATTTTACATCGCTTTTACAACTGTGATAACCCGTGTCGCAGAGAACGGCTCACTATTATCTTAGCCTCTCTTTTACCCTCGTAATCTTGATGATATTTTTATCTCCTAGCTTTTATTACGTTTTTATTTTTTACGAGCTCCCCTTTAGGAGCAAATGCCTTAGGCGGACTTATTAAAAGAATAAATAAATTTATACAAAATAACAGCTGCATCAACTCGTAAAAATGTTGGGTTTGTTTATTTTAACTTAAGTGATATAAAACTGAGAATTTATTGAGACAGTCAATGGTCCTGCCCCTTTCGCAAATTTAGCTGTTTTGCTTTAATTTCGCCGTTTCTTTCGAATAACTTAACTGGTTTATTTAAATGTTACAGTAAATTCAGCAACGTTTACTAGTTTTACATATTGGATTACATTTGCAACCTTTTTCATTTACAGAAACATGAAACTTTTATTTCATTTGGCTTAGTAAAATATTGCCAATGTGTAGCGATTAAGAGGATATATGAGGACATTTTCAATCGATATAATTATCTAGTGTTTATAGAACTACAAACTTTTTGAGGCTTAATTTTGAATATTATCAGTACCTTCATAAGAGTCCCTTAGATTCATCCTTAAGACCCATTTTAGCTTAATCTTTATTTCATTGCCGCATGGAGTCATTAATACTTTTCTTTTGACAGCAAGTATATAATGTTTTGCTTGTTTATTATAATGTTATATGTATATGTTTCATAATTATGTATACCTTACTCATCATTACTGCCTTTTCTACAGACTCAGACTTGATAACATCGAAGCATGTACCGTTATCATCATCATCATCGTCGGAGGCACACATATCGGTACAGACACCGAGTGCTTCAAAATTTATAGATGACATTTTCTCTGTAAGTGCACGATCATTCATCATTTCTGAAATTCATGTATATATAATTGTGTTGTTGTGCATGTCTAACCAAAAGCTTTATTTTCATTGGGTATGGTACATAATACGTAGGAACTACACGAATCTATGCTAAGATTTACTAACCATAGATTTGTTAAGTTTTGTTTTAACTATTTTATAAAAGAATCAGAATTCAAAACCAATACTTTCAAAATCATATTTTTGTGTGCTTACTTTTTTATTTGTCTTTGGGATTTGCGAAATAGTAGACAGTTTTTTTTTTCAAATTGAAACTTTATTCTTTTGTGCGTGTGTATACGATGAATTTTCATGGTAACCGCATCATATTTTTCGACATACGGTACATGATACGACCAAAGATACTCTGGCACCTATTTCGCGTTTATTTAAGTCGTATACACGCGGACTAAAATTTGTGGTTTTTGTACATTCGTAGTTTTAAAGCCCGGTAACGTTTGAGGATTGTATGAAATAACATACAGGTGGGTTTTTGATACTCCAACTTTTGGTTTTATTTTCCGCATATGATGAATTAATGCGCTATAGGTTTTTTGCGTCCTTAGGTTGTGGAGATTTGAATCATATTTGCTTTGTGAAACTGCGTACTTTTATATTAACTATAGTTTTGGTTCTTGGCGCAGTAACTTTTTATATAGTTAAGACTGACGTTAGCCTCGGGGTGGCTGGCATTAAGGAGCCATTTAAGTTTTTTTTTAAAGATTATTCGTACATAATGACTTTATTTTGGTTTTTTTTCTGTCAACGGGCATCAAATTCAATATTTGATTCCAGTTTGATTGCCTATGGTTTACAAAATAATATTTGTAATACTTGTAAATGACTCCTTAAATTGTATTTTCGTGGTAAAATAATTATTAATTTCGATCGGTTGGTTTGTCTATAATACAGAGAATGATATCATCAGGTAAGTCTGTATGTAAATATAGCTTCGTGTAGAGTTTTTGGTGAGTATGGTTTTATAACAGTTTTTTTGTTTTATTTATTTTTTATAAAAAAAAACCTAATCTTATAAAAAAAATATCTTTATAGATTCCAATTAACACTCTCTCGGCCGTAAACACATTTTTGGAAAACAACGTTTCAGCCAGGAAAAAGCTTCAGGTGAGTTCAAATAAACTAGTCTCTTTTTTAATTTTAGTAAAAATGCAAAAAATTTGCATGCTCCACACAAAACCTATGTAAATACCTGATGCCTCTAGCGAAATCAAATTGCCATTTAACATTTTATTGGATTACCTATTCTTACTTCTAGTTCCTCCCAATGAATTAAACGAAACGAATGAAAAAAGAAAAAATAGAACAGGTTATCTAGGTAATGAAATTTGTATCGAAAATAGAATGAACACTTGTTTTTGGTGTGATATTCCCATGTAAAATAATGTATTTGCTGCTTATCAGCATGTACAAGTAGTCGTGAAACTGTCGTTTAAGGAAACCCTATTTTAAAACTTCTTTTTTATCTCGTGACCTTGTACTTATATTGTATCTCTTAGTTCGACTGTACTAAAGATTGTGTTGAATATTTTGCCTTTATATTTATATTTATAGGTCGAAGAATAAATAAGAATATTATACTTTTACAGGTTGCAGCGGAAGGTGCAGGCGAGCCAACAAGAGTAAGACTAGGACCGTATGCTCGGAGGAGGGCCAACAAACACGTTAAAGTTATAATCCAAGACCCCGCAAACTCGCAGCAAGTTCAAGAATCAAACTAAATTACTTCATAGAACGTTTGGACTTATTACTGAAGTTATCTAATCCAATATTTGACTTTCCAAAGAAGGAAAGAAATTGTACAAAACTAAGTTACAGTTACTTAATGTAAATAATATATTATTAGGTTAATAAAAAATTTACAAAAATAACCTTTTGGTTTTAATTCAAAACTAATACTCACTACTTTATTTGCGTTCCACAATGTAGTACTTAGGCGGTAGGCTTAAAACTATGAGATCTAATTGTGGACCCTGTCGGGCACAGCAAAAGTAGGATAGAGGAAGAGAACACGTGAACGTCACTTTTTACTATCACTATGTGAATGGCCACGGTCACATCTTTATAGGCCGCTAAAATGAGCGGTAATGTGGGAATACTGCCCGTAACTCCTCGCTCGGCCCAAGGATTAGTGACCGCAGTATTGTTTCTGTAACAAAGGAAGAAGCTTTTGTCACATAATAACAATTTACTGTCCGTACACTCGACATAACTAATAAGAAAGAATTGGGTGATCTATTAATAGAATAAGTTTAGAAAACTTTACAGGTAATTAAAAATTCGTATACGATAATGTATTTGAGCTAACTTGGGGTATCATGTCGCCATACGATATCACCAATCAATGAAATACGATTATAAATATCTATTTATTGTTAATTGGTATACTAACATAAGAACTTATGCATTAATTAGTCTTAAGCACGTAGCGTGAGAGGAGGCAGAAACTTGAGCCTTTAGTGTTATAGAAACCGAAGTACACAAGGCTTTCCCCAATCTCCTTAATAGGGAAATAATATGCTCCAGGGTCCAACTTGTTCAAATCAATTTTGTTGAATGTGTAGTGTCCCTTATAATATTCACAATTCTTCTCGTTATATCTCATATTAGATGCAGCTAGAATTACTCTGGGAATCATACTTTTACATGTCAACCTTTTAAAATTATGCATGTACTTTATCACGTGACCACTTGTCTCTATGCCAGTTCTAATCTTCCAATAGTATCCTCTCAAATTCTCTTTGATTGTGAAATTACCTCTAAAATATAATAAACCACTTTTATTGTAGGGCTCCACGTTGAGGGTTACCATTGGATCGTTCTCATATGGTGGCTCCGGATTTCCACAGGTCTCAATACTACGCAATCCTATTTTGTACATTAAAGGTGCTACTGATAACACTGGCACTAAGAAATCCATTACCACTATACCAAAAATTAAATTCCATTTTGATATCATAATTCTATCACTGAAACATGTATAAAATGTAATGGTTGCGGCGAAAACTAAATACAAAAATGAAAATTACCAATCTAATTTTAACGAACAATTAAAAAACATTTCAAATGTCGTTATGCGTAATTTAAAAAAATCATGGTATGTTTAGAGCTCTTTTGCTTCTAATATATTTATAATCGGTCTCAAAATAGGTACAAATGGTTTCGGAACGTATTGGTATATCTTTATATCTATATCTATATTTATTAAATTTATGAACACACCCGATTTTTTTTGATTTGTCGAATTCAAGGCGAATTGTCGGACGTCGGACACGACAAATGCACTTCGCCAATCGTGTCGGTTTATCATTGCATGTTTTACTTGGCACCGACTTAAATATTCTTCAACTACTATACTGAATAATAAAATATTTATTTATTGCTTAGTTTTGTTTTTGAGTTTTTTGAAGTCGGTTTTTATTTGTTGTAAAAAACATTAATTATTTTACAATTTTAAGTGATGGGTAGACTTAGTAAGGACGCTTCTCTTGAAAAACTTTACAAAAGTCAAATTTATGTTGTCCTAAGTCGAGCGAAAACCTTACACGGTATTGCACTTTGTCATTTAAAACCAAATAAATTACTTAGCCGACCACATGATGAAAACGAATTACGAGAAATGAAAAGATTAAGGCGACTATTGTAACTAATACAGTGATAGTCTTGCTTTTTAGCGGTTTAAAATGAGCCCAAACTCGAGGGGGTTACTATTAACTACTGACGAGTTCCACTATCTATATCCTGGCTCCATCATCAGACCCTCTATACCAAATGTTATATACGGGACTCATCAAAATAAATCGAGTGAAACCCAAACGCAGAAGTTTAATTCCCTAACTCTTTACCTTTGAGGAGTACTATGACATCCATCATCACCTCAGCATCATGAAATGATGATTTTCAGACGCTAACACCTGACTTATTAAGAAAAAAAGCTCAAACGCGCTATTCGTCCTACAATATTTGAGTGTATCTTTCGATTTCCCTAGGATCCCATCGTCAGATCCTGACTTGGTGACAATGGGACCAATTTGAAAGCAAACTCTTTCAAACAAAAAAAGATTTTTTTAAATGGTAAGTGTAGCTATTTAACAAAAATATATTTTTTTTTTCATAAACAATCCTGTTCCGCTATCATGAGCTTTCTTACTATTTACTTCCAAAGTAAAGTAAATGTTCATGATATCGATTTTAGTTCTTAACTTGGTTACATTAGGGATTAGAGTCGCTAACATGACATATCTATTAAATAATAAATAGTACAGATTTGATTTATCGGTACGGTACGCTATTGCTGTAACGAAAATTAACGTACTACGGGCTATTGCTGATGTAAATATTATTTCAGCCCGTAAATATAAATGAGAATAAGCCTGCAAGTTTACTGTTGAATAACCATCCATTAAGCAGCGTTAATACACGCGCGAATGAAGTCGTTCAACTTTTAGGTAAGGTTAATCAACTTTTATTTAAAAATCTTTTATTTAGAAGTAGTGTTCAACTGTTTAATGCGACGATTGTCATTCAATGTGGGAAATTAATTCAAGTTGACTGATTTGAATCGCCTTGTGAGAACACTGCCTTATAGATTAGGCACGGTTGGGCAAATCATGCAATATCACGGTCGGCAGGCGAATTAGTTATACCAGTATATGTTTAGGTATAGCTGGTAGGTGATAGATTACTGCCCATCCACTGGTAGTACAGATCATCAATGGGAAGAAACAATTTCTTCAACGGCATATTAAGTAACAACCCTGGTATCCCTTGGTTAAGAAGTTTTCCAAAACGATAATTACAAATGATCGAAATTAATAAGTTTTTGTTCATAAGGGGTCTAGCTGGTTAAGCATATAAAAACTGCACTCGCGTCGGAGGGCCAACAAACACTTAGTTATAGTCCAAGAGCTTGCAAACTCACAGCAAGCTCAGAAATCAAACTAAAGAATCTAAAGAGAGAGCGTTCGTACCTGAAGTTAACTAATTAAATATTTGACTTTCCAAAGAAGTTGCAGAAAACTAAGTTGCAGTTATTTAAGTAAATAACATATTAATAGGTTAATAAAAAATATAGAAAAATAACCTTTTGATTTAAATTGAAAACTAACAACTTCACTTTCTATTATCACTATGTGAATTGCCACGGTCACATCTTTATAGGCCGCTAATATGAGTGGTAATGTGGGAGTACTGCCCGTAACTCCTCGCTCGGCCCAAGGATTAGTGACCGCAGTATTGTTTCTGTAGTAAAGGAAGTAGCTATTGTCACATTATTAAAATTTTGTCACATTATTAAAATTTACTTCCCGTCCACTCGACATAACTTATAAGAAAGAATTGGGTGATCTATCAATAGAATAAGGTTAGAAAACTTTACAGGTAATTGAAAATTCGTATTCGATAATATATTTGAGCTAACTTGGGGTATCATGTCGCCACACGACAACACCAATCAATGAAATACGTTTATAAATATCTATTTATTGAGGAATATTTAATATGCAAAATTAAATAATAATTTCTATTGAGGTTTTTTGTGGTATTGCAGGAACTTAAAAAAAATACACTAACATAAGACTTATGAATTAATTAGTGTTAAACACGTAGCGTGAGAGGAGGCAGAAACTTGAGCCTTTAATGTTATACAAACTGAAGTACACGAGGCTTTCCCCAATCTCCTTAATAGGGAAATAATATGCTCCAGGATCCAACTTGCTCAAAGCAATTTTGTTGAATGTGTAGTTTCCTTTATAGTATTCACAATTCTTCTCATTATATCTCATTTTAGATGCTACTAGAATCATTTTGGGAATCATATTTGTACATGTCAAGTTATTAAAATTATGTATGTACTTTATCACGTGACCACTTGTCTCTATGCCAGTTCTAATCTTCCAATAATGTCCTCTCACATTCTCTTTGATTGTGAATTTACCTCTAAAATATAATATACCATTTTTATTGAAGGGCTGCACGTTGAGGGTTACCGTTGGATCATTCTCATATGGTGGCTCCGGATTCCCACAAGGCTCAATACTGCGCAATCCTATTTTAGACTTTGAAGGTGCTACTGGCACTAAAAAATCCATTAAAAAAATAGCAAAAATTAAATTCCATTTTGATATCATAATTCTGTCACTGAAACACGTATAATATGTAATGGTTGCGCTGAAAACTAGATACAAAAATGGAAGTTACCAATCTAGTTTAAACGAACAATTAAAAAACATTTTAAATGTCGTTATGGGAAATTTACAAAATTCATGTTCTAACTTCTAATATATTTATAATCGGTCTCAAAATACGTACAAATAGTTTTGGAACATATTGTAGGTATATCTGAGATTTATTTATGTACACGCCAGGAAACAATTTATTCATTTAGGTATTTGTGCAGTCAATCTTTCTTACATGCAACTAAAAAAATTAATAACTTTATTTGTGCCAAAATCGTGTTAAAGTACTCGTTACTTATAGATAGTTGTGGCCCATAAATAGTTGTTCCGAGTTTGGATATCTCAGCATTCTAAGTTTTGTGTTTGTAAACGCGCCCACGACACATTAATCATTCCTAGAGTAACGTAAAAATAATAATTGTAAGAGCAGTTAAGAGCCCGCCGCGCGGCGGAGGCGACCAGCATTCACCATTCGAGACGAGTGTAAAAATCAGTCAGAATATTGCCATCTCTATTTGTTTAATGTGGGAGGGGCGCGCGGAGCCCGAAATACGGTGCGCGGACGCGCGGGAGTTTACCGTGTATGTAGTTTATAGTTACCTATAACCTTCCATTCATTGATATCAACTCAAAAGTATTTCTATTTAGCAATGATGTTAATAATTATTTGCTTTATTTTTGTTAACTGATTTGGGGAATCGTTGGTGAATGTACTGACTATTAATTAGTTTTTTGGAAATATCTCTATAATGCACATACGGCAAAAGTGACGATTTAGCTGGACAAAAGTCGATACTACCGATGTTCTTTAATACGTACGATAGTATGTGGCACCCTTGGAATGAGAGTGATGTAACTCAAAATTCCTGAACAACCAAAACTGACCTTAAGAAGTATACTTTTTTGAAGACTTTCTTGCTCATTTCCCGCAAATTACGACGTTATCAAATTATTACGTGCGATGTTTCAACGTTATTTAGTGTCTGGACAACTAAAGGACAGTAATAGTTATGAAGTAACATTATACATTATTTTACTAGAGTACCCTAAACTTGCCGAATGCTTATCGGTCCGTACGCACCTCAGTCATACGTGCGCGGTAGCTCTTTACTAATTATAGTTCAGTCAAAACCGTAAACAAAACAAAAGTCGTAAGAATGCACTAATAACGTCAAAATGACAAGGCATATCGACTGTGAACTGGCAACTGGTACTATCTCATTTTTGACAACATTACAGGATTAAGAAGAAACTATCGACCACGTTGTGCATACAACGCGGTCGATGTTAGTACAAATTTAATGAATTCGATTTTGGCGTTTATTTTTAATTGAAGTAAAATATGCTTTTTGCAGCGCTGCCGGGTATGAAATAGTTTAGAATGGTACAACCAAATAAAATCCTCATAAAATTACAGTCAATAACAATCAATCAAGTCAATCCAAGTTCGTAAAAACGGTCCGTATTGTCCGGTATCCCTAGTGTAAGTTTCTTTTGACCAATTCGATTTACTACATCGAACGCGTTCGGCGCTCCGATTGGTGTAGAGCACGAAACAGACCAATTTGTCGAGAGATTCGAGAGAGTCGAGAGATACTTCGAGCTAGAAGAGTAAAAAAAATTAAAAAAATTTTTTGGTGTGTTCTATTGTCATTTTTGATTAAATAAAACATATAAATATTTCATGTTGTTATTGTTTTCCACATATCTAACATCGCTAAAGATATCTAATAACACAAGTCTGCATGTAAAAAACTGCATAGGATTTTTGTACATTTTGTAATAGATTTCAACTTGGTAAATACGAAAATAAATCCATCACGTAATTTTTTTTAGCTACCCTCATATTTTTCTTTGTATTTAGCATAACAATCCTAATTCGCTGAATATTTAAAAATTCATTTCACATAATATGCTCTAAAAGATCTAATTGTGAAATTATAGATATAAAGATAATTAAGTCACAAACTTCAAATAATGCGGTGATAATATACTTCTCATTGCAGCATTGGTTCAAAAAACTATTATATTAACAAAATTATAAAGTCTAATATTCTCTTCCAACGTTAGAGTTTTGGACAGCGCAGTCTTTATGCATTATAAAATGTTGGGAAGAATGGGTAATCTGTATCCGATGATTTCACAGTCAGTGAGCGCATAATTTAACCCAAACATATTAGGTAAATATCTTCTTTTTGTCGATATTAATCTCAATTTCAAATTCAATTTGTCTACAATTTGGCCATGTATACAGCTTATATATTCAGGTTCTAATTGTTGAATTATAATCAAGATTCTGATTCTTATTGACTATTTGGTCTAGTAGTCGCAAGTGCTGCTGAGAGTAAGATTAGATTCCCGGGTCGGGAAAATTATTATTGGGTATTCCAGTATGGAAAATCTCCGATATAGCACGGACTTTGGAACTGTGTCCGGTAAATGGCAATAGGCACGCACCATATTAGATGGGGCTTAATAACGAAAACGGCAAAATCTGGGTGTATAAAAGTACACCTCTGCCTTACTCTCTGCGGAATACAGGATGCTATATTAAAGTAATATACGGCTGTATTTACCTAGCGGGATCTGTAGCATTATAGACTAGACACAAACCAATTAGGCAAAATATACATATTTAAATCACTTACCGTGGCATTGCTGGCTACAGGTACTAAAGGTAGTTTACACCACCATACTTTACCAAACACTAATTCGTAAAGATATTATTCTTTTTCACAACGCGGGACGATCATCGCCACCACCACACACACATATTACAACACCGTAGGTTACAATCAACCGAAAATTCATATAACATCTTAAAAAGTTTATACACACCGCGGGCGCAATAACCAAACTGATAAACGAAGGGAGCTCGATTTTTCGCTAAGCTCCAAGATCGATAGCGAACATCCAAACGTCCCGCATAGATATACATACCGGCGCTGAGCTCTATGCTCAGCCGTACAAAAATATAAAAAAATCGGGGTAGATTTTAATGAAATCAAATTAGTGTGGTCCGATTTCTACACTAAACAAATATTGTTGTGTATGTAAGATTTTTGTCTATAAACTGTACCCTCGATATTGGAGAAATCACAATGTGGGTCAACGTTTTTCTTTTTTAAATCACCTACAATAATACTGTTTATAGTTTCAATGGTGGGCGATATTGACAGGCTTAATATCATTTGAAACTTTGACTTCCTATCATGTCACAGAATTATGTCAGAAGATTTTTCCATTTATAATGTAATATAAAGATGTACTGCGTCAAGACACTTGTGCCAAAACAATCTTTCTCATCATACCCGCTCTGTCACGTTTTGACAATTCAAAATAACCCCGTATTTTCTTTATTTTTGTATACTAGTACATAATTGACGGCACGGTTGGCACAGTGGTTGAGAGATCGACTGCTGCGCTAGGTGTCGCGGCTTCGATTCCCGCACGGAACAAATATTTGTATGATCTACAGATAGTTTTTTCGGGTCTGGTTGTGTGTGCATGTGACATGTATGTTTGTAAACTGTACCCACGATACAGGAGAAATCCTAGTGTGGGGCAATGATTTAAAAAAAAAAAACAAAAAAAAAATACTGTAAATTTTTTAGTGACTAATATTAAAATAGGAGTCTCACGTAAATAGCCTATAATTGGCAAGCATCTAAGGCCTTGTATAGACGACAAAACTTTTCCAGTTTACCGGAAACGTAATATTCTGAAATTGGTGTGTGCAGTGGCATTACATTTTGTACAATTGTACCTTTATACACAACGTTCATGCAGTTGGTAAAATCCCAGAAATACCGTCTAATGGGCGAGACTACGTCATCTGGGTACGTTCCTATAGACTGAATTGTCAATACGATTATTCTTCTATTGTATTCTCTAAATCCAATACGTTCCTATTGTGCTGAAAGTGGTTTTCAATTTAGAGGATACATACTGTTTTTGGAGCTTTTAAGGTTGAAAATGTTTGTTAAAATATTTTAAAATAAGGCACTGAGCATTGAAGGGATTCTTAACCATAATTACTTATTTTATTTTTAATAAACATCAAAAAGCAACTTCGAAATGATTTTTGTTCACTATTTTTCTGTTAATCTTTTATCAGATCAGATGACAGCAGAGCAATATTTTTGAGGAGAGATTAACTTGTATGCATGTTCGTGAAAGTGCTACCTGGTTGCATCCAACCTACTAAAGTATGGTTTACAGAAATCTAAGTAATGTCTTATTCTTAATTCGTAAAGTAATGCAAATGAACAACAGTAGAAAATGTATTGTGTCTCCTTGCCGGGTTCCGCACTTATTTTAAAGGATTAAAAGCTTGTAGGTGTGACGAAAAAAATAATACATATAATTAAGTATCAGATTTATTCCGATTGTAATACAGATTGTTAATATAATTATGTATGTGTAACTTATGTATCATTAAAAGCCTCCCCCGGTAATATGATTCCTATCGACTTATTGTAGGTATGCAGTAATACAATAAGTTGATAGGAATGATATTATTTGATTTTACTCCTAAGACGCGTGTCGTCGGTTCGCCGCACACATCTTTAGCAACTAATGCAATATATTCCGTGCTTATAGTCACATTTTTAAAGGAATAATTTGGTGAATATTGCAACACAACAAAAGAATTCTCGATGTATTTTTGTTGCTAAACTCATACTTCACGAAAAGGTCATGTGTATTTACCACTTCTTTTTATTGAGATTACTACAGCATCGTCACTTGGGATGGCTCTTTTCACGTATCAGTTAATGATTTATTTACCTATTTACTCATGCATGATGGAAACATTGGTAATTTTAAAATTATTACTATGAAAGGTAATTTTAAAGGTATGAAAGGTAATTTTAAAATGATAACCGCAGCCCGGTACAGATTGAAAATATTTGTTTTCGATTAATATTCATACCGTGAATTTTTTTATAGTTTTATTTAAAATATTCGCAGATTCACGTATGTACCTTTATTTCAAACAATTTCGTCCCTTTATTTTTTAAACCACCTACCATTTTTCCACCCGCACAGAATTAATTTAACAAGCGTACGACGTTCTTTATTTTTGACAGGGATTCACGTAGAACGACTTCTTTCTGCTAGATGTACCTTCGATTAAAAAGTTTAATAATATTCGTTAAGTAGACTAAGTTTATTATAATATGAACAATTACGAGTATCAAGGTTTCAACATTTCTGTATTTCAAAAATGATATTTGATTTAGCTAAGCCTTTGAACTATTGGATGTATGTAGAGCTCGTTTCCATGGAAGCAGCTTTTGGCTATATCTTGTGTTTGGAGTTTCTGTGAAAATACACCATCCTATAGAACTGGGAGTGCGGTGAGGGAATAAAGAGTTAAAGATCCAATTTTCTGAATTAGTTTCTTTTATCGTCTAAGTTTAAACCGAAAATGAGAAACTAAAAATAATACTCTAACACGGATCTTCGTGGAACGTGATCACATTTGAAAAAGTTATGTTCGTTATCAAAATACTGTAAAATGCAGGCTTCCTTATGCCCCACACGAATAACAAGCATCACTTGCAGCACAGTTAAAACATGGAGATGACAATAAAACTCGAAATAATACACAATGTGGACTCATAAACCGTGGAGTCGCTTTGTTTACAGCGTTTCGACAAAATGAAAGTATGAAGTAATTTTACGGCCGACATATTTTATGATGGCAGCTATCAAAACAAACTTGAAAAGTTAAGCATGGAGAAAGAATTGTAGGGAGATTCATACATCGAGGACGGAGAGACGTAGGGGCAATTTCCCGGCGCCCACCAAATCGCCTTCGGTGTTCTGTGTCTAATGCAAATACATATGAGATTCAACCGAGGCGAGGAAATACTTGGCTTCCACGCTAAGCTGCACTGCTTTAGATGTGTGATGTCGTTCGCCAAGTGAATTGAAATAATCCTCAAGAAAAATCCGTTCAAACTGGTATAAGGCGAGTTGTTTCAATCTTTGATTTAATAAGTCTTCTTATGTTTTCCCAACTATTTAAAGGCTGGAAAACTTAAATAAAGAACAACGATTTTTTGTTATAAAATTAATAAAAAATACCTACTAAGAAACGGTTGCCTTTTATCTGGCTACGGCATTAGAAATATGATAAATTATATTTTAGTACCTTAACAAGACCCAAGCCGCCTGCCAAGCGTGGGGATTATGGCAACCCCTTCGCTCAGCAGTGGACGTCTTGGCTGATGATGATGATGACCTAAACAAAAATAAGCTCACTTTATAAACTGTGTTTTATTTAATTATCCAATACAATTTTAGAGGAAATGGTTTCTAGACTATCGATAACTGATCTTGCATGATGAATGATTTACCCTTACTCTTGTCTGGTATTAAATAAACTTCCTTGTTAACATAGTACCTACGCTCAACGCAAATTAGCTTAACATTCTCTAAGTAGACTTACTATATATTTAACAACCACAATAATCCTATAGAGCGACTTTACCGAAATTTGCACTTTCCACTAAAATAGATAAGAGGGCTACGTCCATACCACCGTAACGTTAACTTTCCGACCCTCGTTAGGTCCCTCAGTTCTAATTAAATTAAAACTACCCAAATCATTTGTTGAAAATGCTTCAAGTTCAAATCTGGCCTTTGAGGCATCCCTCTGTACAATAATAATCACTTGTGAAAGGTTTGACTCATCGACATTTAATCGGAAGTCCTATATGCTATCGTGGCCTATAAATAAATGATTGAATCTCACCCATTACTGTCCCACTGCTGGGTAAGGGTCTCTTCTCAGAATGAGAAGGGTTAGGCCTTAATCCACCACGCTGGTCCAGCGCGGGTTGGCGGACTATCACACCATCAAGAACTTCATGGAGCCCTCTCAGATGTGCAGGTTTCAGGTAATAATCAAATTATGATCCGCACATGATTCCGAAAAGTCAGAGCTGCGGGCCGGGTTTGAACTCAGACCCTCCTGCATGGCAGGCAAGCATTCAACCGCTAGGCTATCACTGCTGCCGTGGCCTATACATAATGTTTTTTAAATGATCATCCAAATTTTTCTATGCATTATTCTATGCAACTCATTGGTCTACTGGTCGCAAGCGCGACCGCTAAGCGTGAGGTCTTGGGTTCGATTCCCGGGTCGGGCAAAGTGTTATTGGGTTTTTCTGCATGGAAATTCTCAGTAGCAGTAGAGAGCCTTGAACTGTGATTGGTAGATGACAATAGGCTGCCCCCCTACATGCGAATCAATAACAGCATCGGGGAAATTTGGGTACAATATCAAGAGCATCTCTGCCTAACCCTTCGGGGAATACAGGTGTGATAATGCTATGTTATTCTATGCAATAAAGTGGATTTGTATCATATTGTATCATTCAAAGACTCATAGCTTTTCTATGTAAAGCCGATCCTTTTCCGTGAAACATTATTTTACAGGCGCAAATTTTCTAGGAAATATACTCAGATAATTATAATTCGTTTAGAAACCAGAAAAGTGCTTTAAAGTACATGCCAGATATTCAGTTAAATAATTTATTTTGGCATTGTGACTCGGCCACACTTCCATCATTGAAGTTAATTGCGTCAAAATTTGGTTCTAATAAACGCAGCGCAATATCCTTTCTTTATTTTAGAGTTGAAAATTTAAGGATTTTAATTATAACTCCCTGGAAAATTTAAACGACTTGTCTTTGAAGTAGTTATAAATTAAATTCTGCATTTGATTGTTGCTTTAAATAAGGCTTACTTTAAAGTGTAAGCAATTTGTTGTTTTATTTCATGAAAGAACGTAGGTAGGTAGTGTAGAGGTTTTATATATGTATTAGGATACAGTCTTTGACATAAAGACTGGTGACCGATGAAAAACAATAAGTATTTGAAGGAACGTCAATATTTGTAATTGAGTGATGGACTTTGAATTGAAATAATAAGAAATTGTATATGGGTGCTCATTGCATTCAGTACAGTATTTAATATTCTAACAGCAGTTTTATTCCCGATCCCTATAGTAGCTACATTTAACTAAGTGTAGGTACTATATACAAAATCTGCTCAATACGCATCGGGCAATAGTTTGCAAAGTCCGTCATTGATAATCATTATATATTTTGTCAGGTGTTGGGTTTCCTCACGATGTTTTTCCTTCACCGTTAACGCAAGTGACAATCAAATTTTGATCCGCACATGATTCCGAAAAGTCAGAGGTGCAGGCCGGGTTTGGACTCAGACCTCCTGCATGGAAGGCAAGCATTCAACCGCTAGACTATCACTGCTATTCCTGCTACTGCTAGTGCCTAGTTTATCTTTCATAAATATCTATTTAAGTGGAGAACATTTTCGCTGCAGAGGTAGTATACATATATTTATCGGCCGTCTGAATAATTCAAAAATCTGAACTCTTCGCCAAAATTATGAAACTATCCAAATTATGCTTCCAAAGGATATTTTTATTTAAACTTAGATATAACTTTTTAAAGTGAAAAACAAAACTGCTATTCACTATGGCAGTTTATAAAAGGGCTGAATAAATTATAGCAGTACTAATGAACTTCATTTTAGGAATGGACTCAAAATTTTTGGAATTATAGGTACATGTAAATTATGAAATTAGAATCTTAATAACAATGTTAAATCTTATAATCCTACTTCCTACTTCCTGCTATCCTACTAATATTATAATTGTGAAAGTTTGTGAGGATGGATGAATGGATGGATGGATCTTTGTTACTCTTTCACGCCAGAACGGCTAAACGTATCTGGATGAAATTTGGCACAAAGATAGATTATAGTCTGGAATATCATATAGGCTACTTTTTATCCCGGAAAGATGCTTGGATTCGTTATCCACGCGGGCGAAGCCGCAAGCGGAAGCTAGTTGTTATATCTAGATGTTATAAATTGTTATCTTTTAACTAAGTAACAATAAAATTAAAACCGTAAGTTTTTTTTTTCAATAAAATAGCATAATAGATAATACCAGGAAAAAACTTTTAGTTAATCTATTTTTAAGCCAACATCTTTAAATAATTATGTAGAAATAACTTTCATAAAGATATCGAAATATCTAGAGACCCTCATAATCCTTGACATAACTTTCAGTAGCACTTTCGAGATAAGCAATCTTACAAAACATAAGTTACGGTCCTCTAAACTTAGATACCTACTCTTAAATACTTTGTAAAAGGCAAAGTGCTCCTCGAAAACTAAAACTAAAATATAACTGCCTATTTAGCAATTATAAACGTAAAAGTAGAACAAGAAACATATCTATTGTGATTTGCTTATTTATATGACGAGTATATGGCTTGTTTTTTTCAATCTTTCACTGTACTGAAACAGAGTGTTCATCAATATTTAGTTACGTAATGAAATAAAAGAATCACGAGAGGTTATCGAACTAAACAAATCTTAAAAAATAAAACTACATAAATAACATTACGCTTTTTTCCCTTGGATTTTCCACACTCCCCACTTCCCCTTCCATTCATATAGCAACTAAAAAACTTCAGGATACAAATACTATCTTACTACAGCACCAAGTTTACAGAACAGTTCAGTTAAAATAATATACCATCACTTCGCCACAAATACGAATCTTGAATATCCAAATATTCCCAAGACGATAACCGTTCCGAAATTAGATCAGGTCGCCCCAATCAAACTTGGTCTATGTTCAGCAAAGTCAATGTAAACCAACACTGTAACTAGTACAGGACTTCTCATATACGTTCACGTTACGTTTGTCAACCGACTTCAAAAAAAAGGAGGAGGTTCTCAATTCGGCTGTATTTTTTTTTTTTTTTTTTTATGTTTGTTACTCGATTTCTCGAAGACGCCTGGACCGATTTCAAAAATTCTTTTTTTATTTGAAAGGGTATGCTTGTTATTTGGTCCCATTGTCATCAGGTCCGGACCTGATGGTGGAAACCCTGAGAAATCGAGGGCATCTCTTGAAAATTGTAGGCGACCATGGGGTAAAAACTTGATATTTATGTGTATATCTGATGAGCCTACAATACTATGGAGGTTTAGGGCAGATCTGATGATGGAGATGACAGAGGATCGAGGGAACTCCTCAACGGTACATCTTAACTACCTCGTGTTTGGGCTTATTTTATTCGTGTTGACAAGATCTTTACACCGAGATGGGTAATGACTGCCACTGCAAGGTCCGTGATGCAGGTGCAGTACAGTTTAGGGAACTCCTTAATGGTTGATAGCAGCTACATAGTGTTTGGGCTTATTTTATTCGTATTGATGCGCACTTTAAGCCGAGATGGGTAATATTGCAGATTCGATAGTGAAGACAAAAAACAGTTTATGGATATCCTAAATGGAGATGTTTTCCGACGTTCAAGTATTGGAAGGAAGATTTCTTAACCTCGTTATTTCTGCCAACGCCCTGTCGTCGTGTGGTCGATTAAGTAACTTGTTGGCATCCAAATCTGACAAAACTATACCTTCTAAACTTCTGACACGACTTAGCGCAACATATATTTGTCCCTTTACAAAAAAACTATCACAGTATTAGTTACAATAGTCGTCTTAATCTTTTCATTTCTCGTAATGCGTTTTCATTATGTGGTCGGCTAAGTAATTTATTTGATTTTAAAATCACATAGTGCAATACCGTCTAAGGTTTTCACTCGACTTGGGGCAACATACATTTGACCTTTGTAAAGTTTTTCAAGAGAATCGTCTTTACTAGGTCTACCCGTCACTCAAAATTGTAAAATAATTAAAATTTTTAACAAAAAATAAAAACCGACTCCAAAAAAACTCAAAAACAAAACTAATAACTAAAAAGCAAAAAATAAATATTATTATACAATATAGTAGTTGAAGAATATTGAAGTCGGTGCCAAGTAAAACATGCAATGATAAACCGACACGATTGGCGAAGTGCATTTGTCGTGTCCGACGCATAATTCGCTACGCACTCGACAATTTCTACGTGAACTCGTTGTTTCAATGTCGCTATTATAGCAGCAAGGTATATTACTTTTATGTTTTACTTGGCACCGATTTCAATATTCTTCAACTACTATATTGTATAATAAAATATTTATTTTTTGCTTTTTAGTTATTAGTTTTGTTTTTGAGTTTTTTTTATTTATAAACTTTAGTTCTAATACCTAGACGTTAATAGTTAGGTAGTTGCAAGAGCTCTCCTAGGTTAAGTTTCAAGATAGTGACTATATAAACATTATCGAATTTCTTAGAAGGGTATTGGCTCAAGTCAATCTGTTACAAGCATCGTATTACAGAATCCTAAAGCATATCCATATATATTTGGAGGACTCGATAGCTGTAACGGGTGAGAGGTTTTGATTTGTTTTCTAAATGTTCGTAACAAACAACAGGTCCGGGGATGTATTCTTATGAGGCAAGCGCCTTATGTGGCCCTTTGCGTCCAATGTAATATAATAACGCATTCCAGAGACCAATGAGGCTGACGTTGTAGTGCGTCAGGCATGTTTGCGTTGGCTCGAGTAAACAGTTTTCACAATACTTACCATGCGTAAGCGCGCGGCATCACTAGTACGACGAGTAAGGCTCAGTTCTAACAGGCTCCTGAATATGATCGCTGACAGGGTGGATTGCCCATATTTAGTTCACTGTTGCCAGTTGCATATATCACAGTGGAATTTAATTTACCAATTTAGTTGCTAACTGTTATTAACCTTATTATGTGTCTGAGAATTGAAATAAAGTTTATTCCATTCTAATCTTATAAGATTTGTGTGCAGCCACGATAAATGAAAGAATAATCATAACGTGACACAAAGATTTTTTACAAACAAAAGTAATGTTCGTTAGCATAATATGGCAAAGGCGCACACTTTTGTGCTTACACAACCAAATATACTTTCCAATTTATGATCCCCAGTTCAATAAGGTGCACACAGGGTAAATCCAACAATTCGCCGTTGAACATTGGAGTTATCGCTTTCAGTCACAGAGACTGCATAATACTCGTATTCTTTGAAAACGTGTTGCCCGGAAATTGATAAAATTCTAAGAGCATCGCCAAAAATATTTTTGAGCGTTGCTTTTTATATGTACTTTTTTATAGTACATCAACTTGTCTATTTGACTATGCAATATCATTATGTAATTTTTTTCGAACATCAAAAACGTCATTATCCTTATCATCATATTTTTTCTTTCGGTACTTTAGTGCTTTAGGTGCCTTTTCTTTGCTATATATGACGAGCTGGAATTGTTCTGTAAACGACCTTTCTAGTATTATTATTAGGTAGGTCATTTTGTCAGTATAAGTATTTCCCACATTATTTGTTTTTACATCTTATTCATTTCTATAAAATAAACATAATAAAAATAACCTTTTATATCTAAAATGGAACTACCAACTACCCTCGTATGTAGTTTCAATGCATTTACCCCAATTCGCCTTACAAACGCTTTCACCAATTTCTTGAACCCTCTTTGTCGTACAAGGGACTAAAATTATTTAATTTAGACGTGCTCGTATCCTGGATATTTATGGTTTGAATTTCACGTGTAAATTCCGCCTAATCTAATTGAATAAGTTCCTGTATGTTCCACCAGTTCAACACGATTACGTGTGCAGAATGTTGAGGTAGTAAGCTTTACATCGAAACAATTTGGTTTCAATCATTGTTTTCGTGACTATTATTTCAAATTTTACATTATACATGTAGCTTTGCCTGTGACGCCGTCAGCTTGGATTTTGGATTATGATAACTTATTGAAACATAATATTATTTATTATAGGTAAACCAAATCCCATCAAAATCGGGCAGAAAATCAAAGTCAAAGACAATGTTTTTTATTGCAACTAGGCGTTTCCAGGCACCTTTAAAAAGTCGAGAGTCTAGACGGTAGATCGACTTTGGAGTTTTATTATACCTAGGTAGTACTGATAAAGATATATCACCGATGGCCAAAAATGAAAGAAAAGCCTTCATTGCTATAGTAAAGTTTTCCATGGATCGATGACAATATTATGTGATTGCATTTTAATTATCAGACTACAACACACGCGCCATATTTTTACCGTTATTTTTATTTTATTTAAAACAGTTAATTCTGGGAGTATGCTGACAGTTTGCATATTTTGGTTATTGTAAATACTACTGAGATTAAAATTAACCTGGTTGTAATGATTGATAATTGGCTCTCAAGGTCAGCAATAATGACAGATCCTGTGAACCTTTAGTGAACCTTAAGCGTCGGATAATAAGAGTTATTTATGGATGACGTAATGTGGGCTGCGCGATCCATACGCGAGTCACGCGGTATCATTAAGACTCACTGTCCGCAAAGCACAAATAAATAATCGCCGTACAAGGCCGCCGCCCAAGGCAGGGAAAGTGTTTAAGTTGCGACTAGGATATATAATTAAAACGAACGATTTATTTAGATTTAGTCTATTTGTCGCCGAGTCTTCTTCTGAAACTGCCTTATCTATATAAATAAAAATGAATCGCCAAATGTGTTGCTAAGCGCATATCTTCCGAACGGCTGCACTTATTTGGCTAATTCTTTTTTGATGGGTTTGTAATTGTTTGATTTTGTTCATTAGTAAATTGCACCCGTGCGAAGCCGGGGCGAGTCGCTAGTTGATTATATAAGTGTAGCCTATGAGCGTGATATTCCAGGTTAGATTCCCGGGATAGGCAGTGTTATTGTATCCAGTAGATCGTAGTAGGATCGCCCTTACACTCAATAACAGGATCTACGAAACAACAGTAGATACATCTCTACCAGGACCTACGGGGAATACAGGCGTGAGGCGTGATGGCAATAGGCTCGCCCTCTATTACATGGGTTTCAATAACGGCATCGGCGAAATGTGAGTGTAAATAGTACACCTCTGCCTAACACTATCATGCTATGTTATGTTTATGTTGGTTAATCTCTCGGCTGCCGGAACGCAGATCCACGCGAGACACAATCGGAATTCTATTGTGTCTAGAACTGCGGCATCCGAGAGGTTAAAACAGAAATGCTTAGAGGACTAGGCTTAAAAATTCAGATCACATATTCCCATTTTCAATCCAAATCATTCAGACGTAGGATCTAATCACAACTTAATTAAACGTAAGTAAAAAAAATATCACCGACACTATTTAGCGTTACGGCCTTAATGGGGGACGAGGGATTTACCCGGCAATTTTATGTAATGAGTTCTACATAATATCTTCTCGTGTAAAACGCTTTTCTTTGCGAGATTTCCTAGTGATGTTACGCATGAGATTGTGTTTTTGTGACTGTTTTGTATACATGTAGGTACCTGTATAATATGGTGCGTGTGGTCTCTATTTAGTTGAGCAATTTAATTGGGACCCTTCTTCATTGCTTGGTTAGAGATATCTTACTTTTATTATTAGAAATTATATTTTTAACGAATTTGCTTGATTTTGGGACTAAAATACAGTTAGATCATGTCTTTTTTTATTTTTTATTCAAGTGTGAAGTGCCACCGCAAGGAATAGCTAGTTTGCAATAAATTTAAATTCGTGTTTTATTGCACAAGTAGATGTAATAAAGTAACCAAATTATCTACAAATATCAAGTACCTACCTATTCCGGCCTACAACAAAACGGTATATTCTACTTTAACGGTCGTAAAAGGCGATTAAAGGGATTTAGTAACATCCAGTGTATTAGCAGCACCATTGACCCGTATAATGAACTGTGAACCGGGTTTCGGGAAAGCCTGCGTAGGTCACAGAGGATCCTTTTAGAATTTTGCGTGCAACGTGGCTACTGACGTCTAATGTAGCAGATCGATGTCAAGTGCCGTAGTTGGATGATCTTCTCAGGAATCGCTTTTGACAGCAAAGTTCAACAAAGAAATTCCCAATTCCCAGAAATTACGCAAAGTTATGTGGTATGGTGATGGGTTCGAAAATCACTGGACTAGATTACGTAATAAATATCTGAAAGCCACTATTTTTTATATTAGAATAAGTAACATGTTTATCAACGACTTTTTTTATATAATCATAGGATAGGTTTACTGTGTGTACTTATTAATACTTTACAGCTAGTTAGCTTAACTTTTAATTTTATTGTCTACTGCACTTGTCACATGTCATCAGGATTTTATTATCAAATTGTATTAACGGTCAAGGGAAACATTGTGGGGAAATAGCACATCTCAGGGTATAAATATAAAGTCTACTATACTCGATGGTGTGTGTAGTCCAATAATCCATATGAAGACTGCGTGGTGGATTGGGATGCACGAGTGGGCCTTAGCCTTAACCCTTCTTATTCTGAGAACAGGCCTGTGCCCAGCAGTGGAATACTATTCGACAGGCTATATTTATGATAATTGTGTACGTATGTTTCACACTCTACCGTTTCACATCCCTAAAACTCGTTTAATTTCGAACTCAGAACGAAAAAACGCACCTCATTTAAACTCGGTGTTGATTTCAAACTTTACTTCAGAAACTAAAAACACGGCATCGTTAGCATACTTTTTATAAATACATTTTCAACTTATACTCATTAACTTAACGGGTACTAAATTATGGTGTTTAGCGAGGGTTGTATAATTATGTTTAGAATACACCACGGGGATCCCAGCCATGCAATAAATAAATAGACACCAACTCGGTCCATACATTCAGAGTTTGAAGTGGTTTTAGAAACGTAGCGTTTTTGTTTATGTGAAGCGGTAACATGTATTCAGTAAATAAATACCCGCAATGGGTGCGTGGGTCATATGAATAATTTAAATGAATGGCTTTACTACAGTGACGGTACTTGGTTGGCGTTGTGACTAAGCGATTGGCTTTCTAAGTTGTGGCTCGCGGTTTCGATTCCCACACGGAATAAATATTTGGACTTGCAGATAATTGTTTCGAGTCTGTATCTGTATCCCTCAAGAATTACGCAGAAGTGTAATGTCCACCCACATTTCGAGGTTACCGTTATTATGTCCTATGTAATAGGAGGATGAGATTATTGCCATCTACTGGGCAATTGGCGATTGGGCACTGACGAAACTCCGAGCGACTACAAAAAATGTAAAGTACATTTTTTGTAAAATGTAAAGTACATTTTTTGTAAAATGTAAAGTACATGTTTTGTAGCCGGCAGGAGCTCACGCTCAGTAGACCACTAGACCAATAGTGCAATTAGTAAAAACCACTCACTATGTATTTTTATTGATTTTACGAGTAAATAACCTTTCTTACATACCTATCAATAATAGGTAAGTTACTAATCACGTAGAAAGAAGACCTTTTGGTACCAAAACCATAACGCTGTGTACATGAATATTTTATAACTCTTGAGTATATGCGTGCGTGTTATTTAAATCACCGTTAATACTTATTTGCATACTTCTAATTATGATGGAAGAGCGGCTTGGTATAAATTTCATGTTGCTTCGATGCATAGAAGTTATGTTGTAACGAAATCTAGCCCTGAGTATTTGAAGTTGCACGTACACTTTAAGTTATTACCTACCTTCAAAAGACTGTGAATGTCAACAAAGTCAAAGGCAAATGGTGTCAAAAGTGGGATTTTCTAAGAACAGCCTGAAAACTGATGTGAAAAATATGATTTACAATTATATATCTTCAATTAAGCATACTATATGTTATATATATGTTATTTGGTTACGATAAACTGTGAATGTAACGGCTAAAATGATTAAACCTAAGATAATTCTTCTTCGTGTCAATGGCACATCGTAAAACCCACCTTTGTGTCACATATTTAACACATTGGGACCCCCTCGTGCCTTGGTAAGCACGTTAAGCAGTTGTTACGAGTGTCAACAGCCACAAAAGTCTGAATCCCAGTCTAACTTTAGAGTATCAGTGTCTCCCAGTACTTAATTGGGAGAAAGAGGTCAAACGGCAGTCACTCCGTGTATAATACTGATATTCAGTCACAACCCCAATGTAGCTGGGAAAAGGCTTGGCAGATGATGAGTTCCCGGTACTCTAAACTGAACCTTAAATACATACAATTAAGTTCGTGTAAAAGAAAAATGTTTTCGCAAATTCATATCCCATTTCAACTAAACTTATAACGTAATACATTTTCCACAACGTTTGATCGCGGTTCTAGTGAATACGTTCATGTAATACCTTTACTCCTAGTTTTTTACTCTAAAATGTGAATAATTCACCCCAGTGCATTCACAATGCAGATGCAAACTTTCCCTCATACATTATCTTTCTGGGCCGTTACTTTCTTTGAAAATACTTTTTCGACTTGCAACTATGTTTAGAATGCATTGATATATATATTGTAGATGTTCATATGTACATTTTCCTAAAAATTGTGCGTATATTAGAAATTATCGTTATCAGAAATCTTTGAAACGGGAGGAGTGGAAGGTAGGTTCCCGCTGTGCAAGCGATGTGCGACAGGTACCTAGGGCTAAATAAAAATAGTAACTCGCGATAATTATGAATATTAGAACGAGTCGAATTTATTTGCACACACACTGGACTTAACATATATTGCAAGAAATACGTACGTTTCGTACAGAAATATTGTAATTTTTATTTTCCGAAAGTAAGAAAGTCGTCTTTACTACCGTTGTAATATCCTGTATGTATTGTAATCTTTATAATTAGTATTTATACAGGACAGATAAAACCAAATAAGCGCACAATTTCGATTTGTGCGCCTATATTTATAGAGCATTTTAGACGTTGAAAATTCATTTTATTTTAACAATCTTTGCATGGAATAAAATTGCAACAAAGTTGCAGAGTTGGAAACACTTTATAGCGGAGAACCTTGTCAGACATATATTTGTGTAAGCACCGGTTGAGATGATCCACTTGACATCGTTTTAAATCGTATAAACACTCAACGATAAAATGATACTTTATTCCTGTGCTTTGGTAGGACACCTTTTTATGTTTTACAAATCCACAATAATTTTACGATTAAAAATAATATGCGCTCTCAGTGGTTACTATATTGAGTACCTATAGCAATAAATTAAATATACGACATTGTATTTTCGTATCATTGGAATTATAAAGCCAGCAAGTAGGGTCTTTATACAACGGAGGATTTGATAAGAAAGGATTCTACAAAACTCAACCTATTATTGGCATATCAAGTTTAGTATTAATGATTTATTGCCATTAAAAAAAGCCTATTGGTTTCGTCGTAGCATGCGCAGATGAAGCACGATGGCCTAAGAACTAATAGGATTCAGCAGGCCATTTAGCAGCCCAGAGTTTGGTATTTGGTAGACGCCAATTGGCTTTTTCCTATTCCTTGTATTATTAATTGATATGAGTATCGGAAATATTTGGGTATACAGTACACCTGTGTCTACCAACCCTTTGGAGAATATCGGCGTCATGATGCTATGGTTTTATTTTCGAGTTCTTGTTATAAGACACCATTTTGTGCTTCTATATCATTGAACCATTTCCCATGGGTATCGTAAGAGATGAGACTGGAATGAACAGTATCTACCTGTGAATTAATAATAATATCAATGTATCTACCAAGTGTAATGAATATTGTGGTATCCCCCAAGACCGCGTTATGGCCATGCTACCGCTGCAGTCTATAATTCAAAGGACAAGTGCTAAGGTATAACGATATCTTGTCCTTTAAATTGTAGACTGCGATACACAATTGATGAGTTCGCCCTTCATACTGTGAGTGTCTCACAAAACCTGCATTCTTAGCAAATCAGCATGTGCATACTAAATTATATCACTTCATATTATAAAACCAAGTCCCCGCTGCGTCTGCCTGTCTGTTCGCGATAAACTCAATAACTACTGAACGGATTTTCATGCGGTTTTTACCAATAGACAGAGTGATTCATGAGAATGGTTTAGGTGTATAGCTTTACTGGCGTGCGCCGAGTAAATACTCGACGTAATAGGCTGATACGACACGACGCCAGAATGAAGGTGTATATGCTCTGCTACCCGTGCGACGAAGTTGTAACCCTATTTCATTTTTAATAAACATTCATTTCAAATGAAGTTTTCAGTAAAATTATCATGAAATCAATGTTATAATTAATTATTAATAATTCTGACAAACTTAAAATAAAACATTGAATTAATAAGTGGGTCCTGACTTGAGTGGTCTTAATTAAGTGAAGTTATAAAGGATGAGGTATGAGTTATTCGCCAGGTTTTACTTTGAATATTCAACTTTATTTAAGTTTTAATGGAGTACCTTCTTTGTTAAAATCCGTAAGTGTTCTGGTGACTGATAATCTGTATAGTTTTTGGCAAATGAATTTATCTTTTCCCGTGGGTGTCGTTAAGTGCGACTAAAGAATGACAGAATTCCAAGTTTGGTTGTTAAGTGTTATTACTTAAAAGTTACTTTAGTATATAAAGTCCTTACCGTTTAACAGTAAGTTTCGCCTTGTGACTTACAAAATATTTATTTAAAAAATTATAAGTCTATAGGTAGTAGTAATAAGTTAGCCCATTTATTTACCATATCAGTCTCTTCAGACTGAGAAGGAGCCTTAGTCTTAATGGTCCTGGCTTGTGGCTTGGAGGATCACGCACACCATCAAGATCCTTATGGAGCTCTCAGGTGTGCAGGTTTCTTGATGATGTTTTCCTTCACTATTAAAGCGTTAATCGAATTCTGATCCTCATATGAATTTCAAAAACACAGTGGTGAGAGCCGTTTTTGTATAATTTTTTTATGCGTTAAAGGCATTCAGTTCTTCATGAAGTCCGCGGTGGACTATTTTCCCTACAGCATTATACAGTTTAAAAATCGAATGTATTAACACACACAAGTCTGGCTGACATTTTATGAAATACGTGTACGTAGGAAGTCATAGTATATTTTTGCTGAAGAAAATGTCCGCCGTCAATCAATCAAATATATCTTTATTCGTGCAAACTATTTCCGAGAACTTATGAATAGTTAGACTCTAGTTGTCATATGTGTTGATTTCCAATGGAGAAAAACGGGCAAGAAACTCATGGTTACTGTTTTTAACTCGGAATATTACATACAATATTAATTTTTCCATTGATCTCGAACAAAAATTGTTTGAGTACAAAAGAGTCTTACATAGGTAAATATGAAACAAGCCTGATAATTATGAATTATAAAATTGCCATGGCAACTATAAACTGACCGGTCCCAATAGACGGCACCCGTTCGCCGTGGAATATCCCTGATCTGCGAGAAGCCTTACGTACAGACTTAAACTACCGAAGTATAAATGTAGCGTGTGTGGACAATACGCCTGAGGTTATTTCAATCGTGCGTGACATAGATTTTATGTGCATTCACGAATTAGCCATAATCGTTACACGTTACTTTACTTTTACGAAGGGCCGACATAATTTTTATTACACGCTATCGTAAAGTAAGTACCTACCTTTTTGTTACATTCCAACGACAACCCATACTTCTGGACGTTGTAAAAATCCTTTTAAGTTCCTCTTGACAAAAGGTCTAGTGCATTTCTTTTGTTCTATTTACAATTTCCTTGTAAATATTTCTTAGTAAGCTTTTATCATGCAATTCCTACGAAAGCGAGTCTTTGTCATACCTATTTAGTTCACAAAAGGGTTTAAAATATATTTTTCATACTTATTTCACCCAAAGGTTAACAACTTTTGAGCAGTGTATAACGGTAATTCGCTTTAGCAGCAAAAGGGTGGGTTTTCGGAATTAAATACAGGAGACATACATATAAGTACAGGTTAATGAATTTTATACATTTCCAGTAACATCGACAGTTAGTTAATAACAAAATTGTTTGTATTCATTGTAGCATAAATATTAATTAAAAATTACAGGCTTATAAATCGTTTGTATTGGAATATATTTTATCAAAATTCGAGTTATCCGACATATTTTTTAGGTTGAACGGTCCTTCCTAGTAAATCGTTTCTGTAATTTGTCTGTTAATCACAAATGTAATAATATTACTGTATCGAAAATATTTGATACTCAATAAGGTAAGATTAAAATTGTTTAAAGCAAACAAACTGAGCGCATTACTTTCCCTCATAAGGCCCGGGCTCGACACGGCAACTCTTCGCGGAATTAGAAGTGTAAAGCATCTACCACGTTGTAGTGTAGGTCTACGCCGTTCGCCTGGTCTGTAGCCTGCGCACACTATAATAAACTAATGGAGTCCTCACAATAGTGTACAGGTGTCTGCACAATGTTTACTTTCACCGTTATCGCAAGTGACAATCATAAACTGATCCGCACATAATTTTGAAAAGTTAGACAAGCGGAATAAATTAATAAAATTGACAACATTAAGTTTACTGATAGGTAGGTAACTATAATTATAACTTCTATATTATTAGTTTTCAGAAATGACTTAATCAAATTATAGCGTAAATTTGACTGAATATTGAACACACACCCTAGCTCAAGCTCTAATATTTTAGAAGAAAATTTAGTCTTTAAATATTTTGAACCTTACATCGTTCGATATAGAGATGAAAATTAAAGTTGATAATGTATTGTTCCAGGTACGACACGAGAATTTTCAAATCGATCACAGCAGATTGGTTTGTGTTTATCCAGTTGATTGCACGTTGACGAAATGTTGGTACCTACCTAATGATGATTGTGTTTTGAGCAATCATTTTAATGATTTCGTAATTGCAGATGCTGAATAATTAAATTAATCTACATTTTTGTACAGGACCTATCATTGCATACGACATAAGAATAAAATTATATACCTATATATGTATATATAGATAACTATGAATGTCATAATATTCCAAGATTCATTCCTTACAACAATTTTTTATTTCTAAAATAGTGCCCGAATTAAACTAATCCGTAATAAATGCGATAGTAATACTGGTAGTTCTGTTTGCTACCTCATCACTAAAACACTGAATCCATCGTAATGTAATTTTACATAGATGTAGCCTGGGATCTGGAGAAGGGACACAGGAGGAAGAAGGACTTATTTTTACTATTGCAACAAAATATGAAATTATTTTAACACTGAATGACAAAATTCTGCATCGGTAATAGAATTATGATTTGATGAATAATAATTTTACAGCCGAAACATTCCCTGAAGTTATATTAAAATATAAAATTTTAATAAAATATGCATAAATATAAAATTTTAATTTCAACAGGGCCTTATCATGAAACGTTTTTGTCTGATACAATTATGAATTAACTAGCTTCCGCCCGCGGCTTCGCCCGCGTGGTTTTTTCCGGGCTAAAAAGTATCCATCCTCACAAACTTTCACATTTATAATATTAGTAGGATAAGAAGTAGGATAGGATAACCCGTTTACGAGAGTAGGTACATGTCTGTGCTTGACAAAAAAATTAGCGATCTGAATTTTTATCGACGTGTTATTAGAATCTCCTATTACTAAATCGCCTGGTTTCATTTTAGGATACCCAAGGGTTGATAGCTGATGATTGAATGGGAACTACACAGACTGATAACATAATATATATTTGATAGAGGCACATAATTACATTACATTAAATTGTCTGCCAAACTAGTTACCAGCTGGGTAATTTCCATAGACGCTCAAAATCGGAATGTATTCAATTTTGACAGTTCCTCGATTTGACAGATTGGCCTCGGCTGGGCATCGGGGGACCTCTTAGATTAAAAAAAGTTCCACAGAACGGTCCCCCGACAGCAATGGCAATTATATTCATCTATTTAGTCAGCGAATAGATGAGTGATCTTTCGCTTTGTAAAAACAGATTGATTAATACAACTTGGTTTTATTTTTTATTTATAATTTCGTTTTTTGGCGGGGCAGTCATGTTTTTTTATTTCTTGTACTATCGACGCGCACTGACAATTCACGGTCAGTGTTGCTAACAATATTAATTAAATTATTACTGAATTAGCTACAGACGGGGTCTCTCGTTTTTCTTTTTTACACTTTTCTTTTTGGTTTTATCTATAGCCACTGATGCCTGCTGAAGAGTTTCGGTGGCCAAAAAAAGGTATCATTATATATTGCTTCTAGACCATGATTTTTATTTTAAAATCCGTTTTGAACAGAATACAGTAGGATACAGATAAGTGAGTCTATTCCGATCGCACCATAATCCTTCCTCGAACGGAGAAGCATCTGGTCCAATTCTCACACATCGTTAGTTTAGGCAACATTGACTTAGGAACCATAAATATCATCAGAAAAATCATCCTTTATCGATGGATTATTTTATGAGAAAATATTACTGGTAAGAATGTTGGCTAAATGAAATAATTCATTATTCAAACAAATAAAGAAAAAATGTTTTCACATAAACATAACATAACATAGGATCACCCATCACTGTATTCGCCGGAGGATTAGGCAGAGGGTGCCATTGTACGTCCAAATTCCACCGATGCCGTTATTGAGTCCTATATAATAGAGGGCGAGCCTATTGCCATCTACCGGGCACAGTTCCAGAACCTGGAATCGAACCAAGGATCTCCCGCTCAGTAGTCGTACCTGCGACCAGTAGATCAATGCGGCCGTAAATATATAAATTATAATCGCCTTGGAGAGTACACCATTGAAAATCTTCGTAATTTTTATCAGTTAGCTGTACAAACATACGTACAGTCGGTGACCTACATTACCTGACCTACATTAGACATTATATGATAAATTCTAGAGGGGTCAGATAATGTAAGGCACCGACTGTACATAATACAAGCAATGTATTTTAATTCAGTTCATCATCATCATCATCATCATCAGCCAGAAGACGTCCACTGCGGAACGAAGGCCTCCCTCAAGGGGGGGGGGGGGGGGGTTGCCATAATCCCCACGCTTGGCAGGCGGCTTGGGGATCGCAGTGGCTCACCGATTAGTGAGAGGACGCTGCTGCCCGTCCTCCGGTGTCTGGCCGCAGTTTTAAGACATACCCGGGTAATTCAGTTATCAAGATCTAACCACCAGTTTATCAGTCACAATTTTCCAATTTCAAATCTCCAAGTTTACATTAAATCTGCTCTACATTTCTCCACGCAGTCTTCTTAGCTCAATGGCTGATAAAAAGCTTTCAGTAGGATATAGAAGCCACAGCCGCCGCATCCGATTTGACTTGGTCCGCCAATTTAGCTTTAGGAACTTTGTTTTCTACAAAGATAGGTACGTTTACGTCTTGGTTTTAGGTGTGTTTGTTTAAACATATTTAAGCCGTAAAGACTATTTGTCCATAGTAGTAGATATCATTATTGATTGATGATTGGTTCTTGATTTGGATGTTACCTCCCACAGTACTTTTTTTTCCAATAACTGAATAATAAACTACATAATTTCTATTTTCTTGGCTGCATTGTCCAATTATCTGTCACGGTAATTTTGTTCACTGTCAATATTTCATTGTTTTATAGTTGCGTTGCCAAGAATGTATCGATTTATGTTCAAGTTTTATTGTACATTTACTCGTGTCAGGCATTTACGTTATTTATTTTCCAATAGAGGAAACGCCAAGAAGGTTGTTACTAGGAGTTCTAAATATTCTTTGAGTTGAATATCCATTTAAGTGAATATATGAGGCACAATTTTAATAAACATTCAATAGGTATTATCGATTTTTATATTATGAAATGAGTAACTTTTTTTCACGGCTTGAGAAAGAATTTCAATCTGCACATCTAGTTACGGGGCTATCGCTGTCTCAAATAAAGTTATAATCGTTCTTAAATGAATATTCATCATCTGCTTACTTATTTTTGTTCAGAATTTCAAACACATTCTATTTTTCTTTAAATAAGACATTTGTATGGTAATAACTTTCAGCAAAATATTCACCAATTAAATATTTAATTTCAAAGAAAACTTGGCCAATTTATATTTAAATACTTAGCTAGGAAAATGTCTAGACTTTATAAGTTTCCTTTGAATCTAACCATTGGTGCGAGATTAAATTAGTGAATAAATAGCTATAGTACTAACATGTGAGCTAGAAGAAAAGGATTCAGTAGACCAAATAACTTCAAACGGTAACCATGCTAAATTTTGGAGTAAATAATTAGCGATGATTTATATGAAGTACGTGGAAACTTGGCAAGTGTGCGCCTAGGTGCTATAATTTGTAATGGACTGTTTCACGCCATCCATCATCGAAGTAATTTAGCAAAGGTAGCATGACCCTACTAATGGAGAAATGAAGTTCGTGCGACAAGCCTTGTAATTTATGTTTCCTGCTCGTGCATCGTGAATTTCGAGAGCGTGTATTGTTCACAACTCACAATAACACAAAACATATGAAATGTAAACATGTACGTTGTTAATGAGAAAACGCGAATTTGAAGCTTGTGTTTGAGATATTTATTTGATTTGGTTGTGACGTGGTATAGCGATTTTTGCCTTTTATATTTTAGAGGTACAAATTTCCGTGGCCGGGGTGTTGATTTTGATGGACATTGTGGCACAACTCATCATAATGATGTGTTCCGAAAATACTGAAAAGTATTCAAAAACACGTTCTCAAGAAATTATATATATTAACCTTTTATGAACGGTTTAGGAGACTTACTTTAACCATTTAAAGTATTTCCTTTTTTTATAACAATGAGCTTCATCAAATAGACTTCTAAGGCGCATCACAGACGAAATACTTTCTGACATAAAAATTGTATGTGTATTGCAAAATATTTGTGTTACATCACACACCTGTAGTCGTGCCGTATGCCGTACATGTATGCCGTATGCCGTACATGTATAACATACATGTGTAGTGTACGCGTGTAGTGTACGGCACGGTACGATAATTTTTTTACATCACAAATTTGTATTTGTACCCAATAAAATCGAAAGCTCTTCATTTGACATAAGCAACTAGGTACCTGATACATGTTCATGTCATAATCTAAACGAACAGTCTGAGTGAGACATTGTTTACAATTCATAATGTGTTCGTCTTGTATGTCTTCTGTAAACTATTGTGTATTTAAATAAATGCAGAAACGACATCAAAACGGCGCGGCACCAATCACCACAAACTTTTCTTGTCAGGCCTGTCGGTCTTGTACGAGAAAGGCCTTGATGATGATATATTATGGTATGATCCAACATGAGTCTTGCATGCGCTATATATTTAGGATGATTGATGACCAAAAGTGGTTATTAGATCTAGTTTTTTTAATTGGGAAAATGATCGACGAATGATTTATCACTACCGTCTTGTGTCTTTGTTTTAGTAACAAGTCTTTTTGAGAGCTGCTTATAGGACTGAAAATCCCATACTTTGAAATATTTTCGGAGATGCAAAGCATATTACCTGGTTCTATTCCAAGGCTCTTATCTCTACTCATTCGCCAACTCTTAGGAAGTTCAATCTGCAAAAGAGCACGCAATTTTCGACTTTATATGAAAGTAATAACACTGTTATCAGCAACCAACACACTGAGAAAGGTTGTAACTTTGTTTGTGACACTCCTATTAGATGAAAAGTAAACATCGTTTGATGAGAAACAACATCCTTATTTTTGCTTTTATCGCAGATTTTCTCATTAAGATTATATTCTTTGAAACCAACGCCAAGTTAGATGCTATCTCACGATATTGGGAAACTGGGTATCTCGATAGAATGTCGTACTTATATCATAGTAATAGGATACTGAAATCATATTATAGGTTCAATTTTCAGAGAGCTGTTTGCCTTGACCTTGTTATTAGTAAAACCTACCTACTTAAACCAAATATTGTTGTATCTATCAGTAATACGTTCTTATTACCTTATTACTAATATAGGAAAAACTAAGAAAAAATAATCTAAACAAAAATACATAACAAAAGCTTTCAAGTGAATGTCAAGTATAAATTATATAGTTGTATGTTGTCCTTATTTTCCCCAAAATTATTTTCGGAAGGGCCGAGGCTATTGACATTCAGGTAGAGTCCCCAGGTGTTTTACGCTACCCAGGGGCCAACTTTCTGTATTGTCAACAAAACTAGATAAAGGAGGGACATATTACATAAAAAGTCCCGAGTCACGAAGAATTTTAGTGTGGATTACACTTACACTTACACTTTTATATTTCACCGAATAGGTATCATTATTATCAACAACACGTGGAAATAGTTCGACTTATACTCGGGTTAATCTACCTACACAATATTAAGAGGTTGAAAATCTTTCTTCTTCTATAGGTACTTGAAAACTCTTAAGTTGTCTGTCTGTCTAACTTCCCGAACACAAAACTAATAGACCGATTTTGATAAAACTTTTACGGAAGCGCTACATTAGGGTCTAGTTCAAATAAAGTATATATATTATCACGGTATCACTTATAGACTGAATAACATTCACGACCATCGAAATTCACTAGCTTTAAAAAAGCTTGTAAAAGCAATGTAACCAGAATTTTCATTTTGTGCGTTTTCATTTTCTGTTTCACCTTTATTGGCTTCATTCATTGTTGGACTAGGTAAGCTCTAACAAAGTGCGGGACAGTTGCACATTGTTAGAACTTATCTAGGCCTTTATATTCTGAGAATTCAGTATAATATTTCAGTATGAATACTCACTCGAAATACTCGCATGATTTACGATTATTAATTAATGTCACCCACACATCAACACCTAATAACAACTGATCTCTGATGACAGTTATATAATCTGGGATTATCTTTGCATCATATTATCTGACATTAAACGGTAAATAAATTAAGGCATGTTCTTGATGGATTGGCGCTGAGACTGACCGATATAAGGTTTTTAACCTACGAGTTTAGGTTTAAATAAATAATTTTATGATCTACAGTACTGTTCCGGTTGTGTGCGTGAGATGTATATGAACTGTAGCCACGATATAAGGGAAAAAGGTTAGTTGATTTCATTATACCATCGCTTTATCCACTGCTAAACAGAGATATCTGACTGATTAATATAATATATATGATGTTTATAAGAAAACAAAGTATTCTGTAATTACGTAAAATTTATAGATTGAATAAAATCAAGAAGTTAATACTGGTAAAGATGTTGAGAGTTCAGTACCGAAAGTCCGTAAATCGGACTTTCCGTCAAGCTAAGCCAAAAATGCATGCAAATAAAGTACGTGCGCTTTCGAGTGAATAGGTTAGATGACTGTATCATAAATCGATTCTAAAATCTTGTTGGGTAAATAGTTTTCATTCTAAAAACTCAGTAAAACTTAACCTCTTGCGTATCTTTGGCGTTTTCAATTTTTAATTTATAAAAATCACACAATAAGTATGTCAACGGCAATGAAAAACTATGACGTCACGCCTTTGTATTCCAAACATTTTTAGAACAAAATGTCGTTTTTAAAAATGCATGAACACTGTTTGAATGCTCTCTTTGAATTCTTTGATTCTTGAACTCATGTCCAGGAAATCTCGTAATTAGGTCAAAACGTGGGAACTGTGTTATTCATATTATTGTGATGTGTCCATGATACTTAAGAACACCTTGTCTGCTCATCAATTCATCATCATCATCATCATCAGCCAGAAGACGTCCACTGCTGAACGAAGGCCTCCCCCAAGGGGGGGGGGGGGGGGGGGTTGCCATAATCCTGCCCGCAGGATGCTGCCGCCCGTCCGCCGGTGTCTGGCCGCAGTTTTAAGACGTACCCGGCTCATCAATTAACAAATGAAATTTATTTGTGTACTTAGGTTAGATATTATATTTTCCATAAATAAAGCCACTCAATTTCCTTTGCATCTGAACAGACTTGTCACTAACCATTACATTTGAATGGATCTACCGATTTCTTAAGCGTTGAAGTCGAAATAGTTATCCGATTTGCAAAGCCTTTCCGGTCCGTATTTGTGCTCAAAATCCATCGAAACGATTATGAATTGAAGCAAATAAATACATGAATAGTATCAAGAGTGATCCGTCCAAGTACAGAAGATAAGCGTGACTGAAATAAAAAATATAGCGAACCAGATAGATTCGTAGTTAAATTCAAAAAATAATTCGTCTTTTGTTTGATAGTTTGCTGATGTTAATATTTGATTTTATATGTTGGAAAAAGATGCAAAATTTAAAAACAAAAGAAAATATATTGGATCTCGCCATCTCGCGTGTCTTTTATTTCAATGAATTAAAAAAGTTTATGTATTTATAAAGAAGAGACGTTACATTATTTATATCAAGACGTTTCAGCAGCATTAATTACTCGTCATTAGGCGAATGATTGCGAATGACGCTCGAGAACAATAGATTTTCTATTTTGTCTACTTTGCGTCGCTTGAATAGTAACTGTACCTTTCCATAGGATAGAATTTCTTTTTATATTTCTAATTCTTATAACTTAAACCAAAAAATATTACAGTAGCTTAACTCCTGCGGCAAATGTCTGTGGATAGTGGCCCCATAGGATCTCTTGCCGTCATCCTCACAGATATAGAGGAAGTTGGGGCTTGTTGCTCTCTTATATTAATGAGTATGGGGATTTGGGGGGTTTCAGGCCTATGATATATTGATAAGTGATCTGGCATTTTGGGGGCGATAATTTTTGCTTTGCCAGACTAATGTAATGATGTTGATTTCATATTTAATGTCGAAACGAACCGACTTTCTGCTTACTTTGAAGGATAACTATATGGCTATACCCTATATCATCAGCCTGGTGTAAGGAAGCTGTTAGGAAGACTATTATATGTTTTTTACATTATACTCAGTAAGCAATAAACTACTTTTGTTCTACAACGTTTGTAAAAATGACAGAAAACATCTGGTAATGGATCAAACTATGTCCAGTTACCATTAACATATTGTCATTCAACGCCTATCACAATTTACTATTGTTATTCTGAACAAGATACGTTATTATATATGTACAACATATTTGATATGTGAATATTAACAGTAAAACGTATTTATGAAAGCGAAAAAGCCGAAAGTTGTTTTCCATAAAAATCTGATCTCAGTAGAAATATCAGCATTAACAAGCTTTTGGTCAATTATGTAACTTAAATTCATTAATTTCCTTTAATGTTATTACTATTCTCACTTGATTAATATTATTCTCTACAATTTACTGACGAGCTTTGTTTGATCTGCAAAATGTTTATCACGATAAAAGTAACTTTAATTCAGGATTTATTTCATCGGTGTAATCATCAATGCAATTACAGTACACTCGTGAACGATTCAATGGTATATATTCATTATAGATTGCTTGAATATATGAGTTACTTAAGTACATTGAAACGTCGAATTTTACCCACGAATATAACACATTGTTCATTTTAAATAAATGCGAAAAGTTAATCACGGTCACAACCACGAAATTCATGGAAATAACAAATTTAAGTCAATGCTTAAATGATAATAAGCTTTAATTTTCTGTTAAATATACCTCCGTCTGATTAAATACACTGCAAAGTAAACTGCAAGTAATTTTGATTAAATATAATTCTATGAGTATATTATTCATAAAATATATAGGCGTAGGCTTCATAGGCGTAAAAACATAAGGTGTATCTCAGAAATGTGCAACGTGGGATACGCCGATAGGTTGAAAATGTATACGGTAGGCAGTTCTCGGTGTAGTTATTTCCATCTAACGCTATTTAAAGCTGACTCTTTTACTTCTGTGTGTTTTATATTTGCCGTTTCCTTCAGCTGATCAATATAGTTCTTCCTCATCTTCCTTTTTTTCTTTTTGGCTAATTATAATCAATCAATTACTTTCTATAATAATATTAATCAGGTACTCCAAAATTTGTGTTTCCTCTTTTACCGTTTTTAGTATTTCTTCATTGGTTACTTTTTCTATCCAGGAATGTTCTCCAATCAACGCTAACACCACATTTCGAAAGCTTCTAGCCTTTCTTCATCTCTTTTGACGAGGGTCCATGTTTTAGAGTGTATAGGACTATGCTTCACATACTATAATACATATATTATGTTGATTGTTTTTCTGAGGTTTTTAATTATTAGGCTAATTCGGTAAAAATTGTCTATTATGTGGTTTTTATACGTATTCAAATAATTATACAACGAATGAGACTTTGTTGTTATTATTATATATAGTTTACGTAATAAATCCAAGGGTCTGTTTGATTGTTCGTTAATAAAGTAAGTCTTAGATAAAAAAAAGTACTGTCTAGCTGTTAATAAATAAGAGTTATGAGACTCTTGTGAAACAGAAATTTGAACCTATTCAGTCATCTAAGTTTTTGACAGACAATCAGCCAGCTCATCACCCAGTAGGTAGTGAAACAGGCCCGTAAACACTTTAATACACATTTATTGCGGAGATTAAACATGTTGGATTTTCTTGTCTTTTAAAGGAGTCTTGTATTAAATAGAATAAAGTGAGTGTTTGTGGCAAAACAGGCGGCAACGCAACTTCCCGAAAACCGGATTTGATTAAAAACACTCGAGCGAAACGCCTTAAGGCTTTTCCGCTGACGTTTTTCTTCTTAGATTTGTTTTGTGAATTAATTTAGAGCTTTTACCGCAAAGTCTTGGGTAGCGTTTTGTACTTCTTGAAAACTTAGGTATACTTAGTGCTTGAGTAATTTAAGCGCACCTAGAATACTTTAAAGGATTTATTTTGGCACTAGAATTCGTAATGAAGTGTTAATTCTCATTTAGCCGTAAATTTATAAACTTTTCTTTGCTAGATTAATTATGAAGTTGTCTCCTAGTTAGACTTAAAAAACTAATTATGAAGTTGTTTCACAGTAGACTGGCTTTTTGAAAGATAATATCAGCTCTTAAATGTCATTTGCTGAACAAGACCCGTCTCATAGACTACTCTAAAGTAATGAGGGGATATTGCTATATTGCTCACTACCCCTGGCAAACAGATTAGTATTGGTATATTATCACACAAGATAATGTTATCCGCACTTCTCACATACTCCCCGCGATTTACGGTAGGTTGTTGTTAGCAAGTTCAGCTATGTAGGTAGGTACAAGTTCGTTAAAAATTACCCAACTGTCTACTAAAAAGTTCTAAGAAATATAATACATGTTGTCAGAGCGATTTTTTCCGCGGCAGCTATGTAGATGTTCATTTAATAAATAAATATTAAAAAGACATACCTATAAAATTATATAGATACCTACCGATCGACGAATTGACTGACATGATGAAAATAAAACGAACGCTTCATTTTATTAACGTCAATATCAAAATGAATATAGCTACCACAAATACACATACATTGGTCATGTATATTTGTGATACTCTCGTTATGCGGGTACAAACCCGGGCATCCGGGTGTTCGATGTACAGACCAGTAATTTCCAATAAAAAACTTAACATTTTTTAATTTCGTGCCGGACTCGTACGTGCAAAACCGCATACAGCAGTCCGTGTACACAGATGAGTGACTATTTTATATACTGATGTCAGGCAAAATTAAGTGTTGGTCTGTAGATATGTTTAATTTTGGAGCAACTAATATTTTATTGATGTTACTTTAACATAAATGTATAATTTGATATATTTAATGTACGTACGTATTTAGAGGTGCGGTGAAATGAATTAGAAAAAGCAGATGTCGTGAATGGGTGCCGCAGCTGCTGAACCTGAATATCCGGGATCAATTTCCAGGTCGGGCAAAGAGTTGGTTATTTGGTTTTTCTGTCAGAAAAATATTAGAACTGATAATAATACATTAGCAGCCCATAGTTTGGATTATGCCATGAAACCGCAACACAGTAGAAGCGTGAGTCTATGTGATGTTATATGAATAGATACATGATTGCAGGACCAGGAAAAGTGGATCAAGCAAAGTTTGGACTTATATCTATCAGTATAAGGGTAAATTCAGGCTGGGTGTGATCTAAATGTAGAATTATTATATGCAACGGATGTCAATAAAGAAACAAATCCAAAATCAACAGTTTTTACTTGTACAGACTGTAAACAAAAAAAATAATATTTATTTAATTTTATTTATACACATTTATTTGTAAAGCAAATTTAAATTTAACAATTTGCAATCAAGGAAACAAATGTAATTTCAATAAACGAAACTTATTTTCCTCCACCTCATATTGCGTTAAAATTCATATTTTATACACACAGTTACACGTACAGTACAGAAGTAGTAGTTACAGTAAAGAAATTAAATAAATTTAATAGAAAATGTAACAAGGTATTATTATCTGTTTGTAAGATTTAATTCTAGATAACTGTGCGCGTCGAGAGATATTGTATGAGTGAAGACAGAAATAGTATGCGAGTAAGAAATTACGATTAGCGACCAATTTTAGACCCCTTTCTTTATTGGCACGAGTAATATTTAAATAAAGATACGAATCTCAGTTCACTCAATGACCTGCTGTGTTGCCTAGCCCGTATATTTAGCAAGTACAATCCTCTTCTATATTTTGTAGTATTGTTTTAGTGGGAAATAAACCATTTTGGAAAGCCTCATGTACAATGGGCAACAGAGCGTTACGTTTTCAAGGCAATATGCAAATAAAATGGAATTACACGCCGCTTGTGCAGCTTTGCTAAGAATATCTGAATAAGAGCATCTGAATGTCACGGTGTACTCTCTTTAACCGCATAATCCGCGTCCATGAATGGATGCAGTAAAAAAAAAACAGACGTGATTGCTTTTTAGAAAAGTGCGAGCTTCTGTTTATAGAAGAACATTGGTCCTTTTAAAATCCTTATTTCTACACTTGTTTATATATTTTCAAATAATGACAACACCTGATTGTGTCAAATTTTACTAATATTTTATTCCGCTTGTCATGTGCTGAAAAATTAATTATCGCTTTCAAAGGACACGCCGGTAGTGGTACATTTCGCTATACAGGACCTCATTTTAAACGATCAGAGTAATTTATCAATTATTTTTAGATTGAAAGAAAAAGCCCTTGCCAATAGATATCGCCATACTGTAGATATGATGTATTAGTATCAAGTAGCTTCGACGAAATCTAAGGAACTGAGGTACAATCCCAGTACAGTGTTACCCTGAAGATGACGTTGCATAATGAGCATGTCCTTTACCAAAATGGTGGTCACGTCACAGGCCGGCCTATCCAACCCTCTTGAATGTACGGACACGTGCCATCAAGAGGGGGGAGGGATTGCCGACAAATTACGCCGCTCCGTTCCAGGATTATTCCGGATATACCGGCGAACATATTGCCTGGATATTTCTCACCGGGACGCGCCGTGAGTGATACTCCCCCGTGTTTTGGTTTCGCGCTTAATTATTTTGTTGCGCGAAGTTTTACACAGTTAAGTTCCTTGTTTAAGCCCAATATATTGCAAGCATTTAAGTTTGCAATTATTTTTCTTGTTATTTCGTCTTCATGCATCCTCTAGCCTTAATTATTAACGTATAATGTACTGATTGTCCTGTGTTTACTTGTAAGCATATAGCCGACGTGCTCTTTTAATGAGTTTTTGTTTTTACTTGGAATTATTGCCGTCTATCATTACAAACAGATGGCCTCCATCCCGATTTCAGATATCCAAGACATTTTCCTCTTGATGGGAAGACAACACATCTATTGTGAGCTAGAAACTAAAATATAAGCATATTACGAGTACAATGCCAAGTAAAAGCATAACTTAAATATCACATCAAAAACCCATTACTCAACAAAGTTACCAGCGAAAAAATATAGGTTCTGCATGCAGCCGTTTGAAATATTGTAGCTTCAAATATGGATACATTACCGGGTATAATACGTTATTACTATTCAGTCGTCATACGGCGATCGGTCATGATAACCCACGCAATGCTACAGTGCCTTCAAATGTACTGGCAGTAGGCCAGACGAATGAGAGAAATTATATGAGTAGAACATATTTTACTGCAACCAATGATATTGTAATATTCAGTCTAGAATAGGGTAATATTGAGTATTTTAAGTCCGATAGTCTTTATTGTTGAAGTTGACGACACGGTTGGGCGCAGTGGTTAAGAGATCGACTGATGATCTACAGACAGTTGTTTCGAGTCTGGGTCTTTGTGTATATTATTATATGTGTATGTAAACGCACTCACAATACAGGCACAATTATTCCTAGTGTAGGGAAATGTTTTTTTATTAAAAAAAATCCAATTGAATAGGGGGCGAACACATGCAATCCAACATCTAGTAAGTATCGAAAATATTTCATGAAGTACCTATCTTAAAACAATTTTGATTGACTAGCATTATTATTAGTCACAAAAATTTTAGTAGTTAATTTTTTTATTGCGTTGAATTCAATTTCATAGAATTTACCTATAGTTATGCTAATAATTTGTTTTTTCATAAACCTAGTCTAGACTAGGTTTATGAAATTATTGAGTTTCTTATAGCTAGCTAAAAATGTTGATAAGTTATCGTACGTGATTGCAAATTTCAATTTGATTTGATTTTTACTTTGACCTTAGTATGAAATGGGACGTTTTTATTAAAATATTTCTATGCCAGTCGTTTTAGATATTTCGATCATAAAATGAAACGATTACAACTTTCTTTTGATTTAATTCAAATTACTTTAGTATGACGCCACATCGAGAAAAGTAAGATCGCAGAAATCAATAGGTTAAATATTGTAATACGATATGTTAACGAATTATAACAATTAAATACTGTACCTAGGTATAACATTTTTACTAAAACTACGTTTATGGTAAAATAATGTACCAACTGCTAAACTTTAATAGCAACTCTTTCTATTGGTATTTCAATATTCGAATCCCAAATAATAACAGAGATTTTCAACGGTCTGGTTATCGCGATCGTAAAACAATTAGTACAAAATATCGACGTATTATAAAGTGTTAAGCGGATTCAAATTGTATAATACTCTTGGGAATAATACACTGCTTCAACTGCTAATAGAGATCTGTTTATTTTGTTGGAATTGGAGGTTATTTAGAATTTATTTAATAATAAATTCAAATGTTAGAGATATAAATCTTTTGATATTATATCAAAGAATATTGTTATCGCTTTAATCTGTATATTGATGGTTATTTTTCTGTCGAGTCACCATAAGTTATGCTGTTGACGATAGATTAGTCAGCAATGGTGGTATCGAGGCTGACTGCCCAGGGTGCACCAGGCTCATACTTCGTTATTCGTGGAAGCTGTTTCTTTACAGCCCATAAGGTGAATTATTAATAGTTACGCTTTATTATTTGAGTGAGAAAAGATTTGATTTTCATATAAATTAGTGCTTGCACATGCGCTTATGAAAGCTTGCCAAGAACCTAGATAGTTCCAAATATAAGGTCCTATGTAGAAGAACCGAAATCTGCAAAAACCAGTACGAGTAAGTTAATAGGTAAGTATTTAGTAAAAATACAAAATATTAAAAAACATTGAAGACGTCAGATTCTGACTAATAACATTTAGAAGTTACTACTGCCATTTGCCTTTTTATTCTACGATAACAGTTTTTTATAATTTTCATTAAATAATTTTACCGTCAAGCCAGTGAAGTGAACTCTAAGTAAGAATGATTGAATAACAAACTAGAGCTCCTCAATCATAGCCCCGATCGAAGATAAAAGTCTCAGTTGCCATACCTACTATAAAATGTCATCAAAAACAGAAGACAGTCAATTAAAATATTCCACCAGAATGAATACGACACTTCATTTGTTTATTGATCACTAAAGTCAATTAGGCACGAAGAACTTGCAGAGTGGAGTTTCTTTTGTCAATTTTCCTAGTTTGTCCACAACTTCTAAGTAAATCGGTTAGCGCAGTGGTTGATAGGTCGACTGTTGCGCCAGGTGTCACGGGTTCAATTCCCGCACAGAACAAATATTAATTGTATGATCTACAGATAGTTGTTTCGGGTCTGAGTCTTTGTGTATGTGAATATATGTGTTTGTAAACGCACCCACGATACAGGAAAAATATTGGTTACGATATTTTTAGAAGTCATAATGAAATGGGTTCATTAATAATTTTTTTTTATATTTTTTTAATCGACTTCATTTTACTTTACTTAGTACTTACTTTTACTTTTTTTTTTTTAAATATATATTTAAACTAGTAACTTAATCACTGTGCCAACCGTACTGAGCGTGAGGTTCGATTCTAGGGTGGGGAATTGTTATTGGATTTTTCTGTATGGAAATTCTCAGTCGTAGCACGAACATCGTAATTGTGCTTGATTGCTGACACAAAGGCGACATGCGGCTGTACAATAGTATAATCTTTACCTAACCCTTCGAAGAATATAAGCGTGATGTTATACAATGGCCGACTCACAAATAACAATCACACTCACTATGGTACTTTAACTTAAGCCGCGAACTGAATTTACATTCCACTTATACCATTACAACTAGGTCTTAATTTAATATCTAGTATAGTGCATTGTCTTCTGTCCTACCGCTCTCCGAAGCTCATCGCACTCAAGTATTTATCGTACATATGAGCTACAAAGCCTGTGTCGCATACGAAAGCAGGTGAACACAAAATGTCCCAAGGGTGACTTGCACTTAAACGAACAATAGATGTGGACTAGATGTAATGCGTCAATATGTTATGACGTGTAACAAGATTTAGGACCGTTTGTAAGACTTTAAGCGGTTTACTTTGTAAATTTTGGGTCTTCAGTGCTTCTAGACAGGTTGCAATTCGCTAGAGAATAGAAACACTATATTGTCTACAGATACAGGTTAGTAAAAGTAATTTTATATTGGATTTTATGGAGTTAATCATCGGTTACATTATCATTTACTTTACACACACGTACATATATACTCATGTACTTATTTTTTAATCAATTCATGACATAAGTCATGGGTTGATTAAGAAATAAGTACTTATAAATGTTATACTTTGAGTTATGTTATGTGTATAGTTATGTTATTATGTGATAACCAGTTTCAGTAACACGACATTTAAATTCTGTTATTTTTTATTTTTATGGGTGTTAACACTTGAACGAGATGGTTTAATTCATCATGCAACAATCAATTTGTACCCACACGACAAGTAATATATTTTACTATAAACCTCCGTGAAAATTTAAAACCTTTTCACGTGTACGAAGTTGCAGGTACAGTGAGTACTTTAAAGTTAGTTTCACCACTAATCTTCAGTGAGTTCCCTCGGGTTTAGCACAAACTAAGCACTTTTGATTACACACTCTAGCTCCAAAATAGGACGGAGAAACCTCTCTAAAGTTAGCAACTATTATATAAAACTAATGTATACAACCTAATCGTACTATACCATTTAAATATTATTCTAAAATAACCTTTAAAAGATAACACTAAACTGCAGCACTTAAAATAAAAATGAAAAGGAATTTAATGTTACTTAAATTGTTCACGGACTGATTCGCTGGCTGAGTCCGGATTAATATGCAGGACTGAATGCCAACCTTTACTTACAGAGATAGTGTGCACAGACAATTATATTAACGTTCTTACTATAGAAATTGCGACTATCTCAGAATATTACAGAGGTGCTCTACTTAACTACTGAAGTGCCTTGTAGTTTAGAATGAGGTTTTACTCGGAGATTTTGGTGTGACGTGACTTTTGTTAATAATGTAAATAAGTGAAAGTGTAAGGAAGTATGGTATAACTGTACCGTAGAATGCTGTAACTTTGTCTGCACTCCTAACTTTGCCTAGGATTAACTCATAATGACTTACTATATCACATTGCATTTGCAATGATAAATAATTTAGAAACTAAGATAAATATTTCATTAGTAGTTAAGTTAAGAATACAGATTTGTAATACTTTACAGAATTAGTACAGGCAAAGGACGGTAAACATTATGAACTAATACGCGACGTTTGAACAAAAAATTATATATTTTAGTTTTTTTAAGACGTATTTAATTACTGTAAATTAATTTGTTTACATTTAATTAAGCTAGCAGCTTATCTAAATGTAAACAAATTAATGTATATAATTATCACTAAATATCACACCAACATTTTCAATGCACAGTTGCAATACTGGCTGATTCAAGATGTTGATTTTGTAAACAAACATCTTTTTTCGATTTTCGAATTTATTATAATTGGTCCAATACGAAACGTAACGTCGAACATTTTTTTTTAATACCTATTTTCCTCTAAAACTTTCTGTTACCATAAAACTGCTTTTGGAGTGCGAAGCCTTAAATTACACAAGTGAAATTACGTCAGCACTCGCATAACCTATAATCGAATTGCTACTCCGATTTATATGTGCCAATTTCATTTTTGTCACAATTCAAAAATCATTTCTTCGTAATAGGAATTCGATTTGTCCAATTTATTTGGGAATTGATCTCTTTTGAACTATAACTCTTTGATGTGGCTTCTGTTTCCTGCTCATCATCATGAGTTATGAAGGATGCGAGTTTTTTATGGTATATAGGTTCTTAACGTAAGCAGTGAGAAGAGTTAATTGAAAGAATGATATACATATGTATTGTGAACTCATCTCGAATCCTAATCTTGATAGAATCTCATCTTTCACATGGTATGATTTCCATCATAAAATAATAATATCGTACCTTCTTAGTATTCTATTTTTTACCAACGAAACATGCATTGTATGTACTTTACGATCTGAAGCTTAAGTTTAAAGCTGTTGTGGCTTCCACATAAATTATTTAGTACTCCCGACCAACATTTCCGATAAGCATATCAAAAGCTCAGTAATCGATTCTTTGCTTTAAAATGCTACTCACTTTCCTTTAAAACCCGGGTTTAAAGCTTACACACCAAGACTGCAAACTATTTCATGCAGGTAGAATGGACTTTAAATTTTACTGAGTAAGGTTGAAAATTGATTGTGTACCATTAAGGTGTTAAAAAGCCAATACTGTGGATCCTAACTCTTCTTGAAACAAACTTTAATCTAAAACCTAACACTTACGAAGCAGATTCGATAGACAATATAATAAAAGGTGTATTTTACTATGCATTCATATTAGATTTTACTCGTACATATCTACTTGACGACACGGTTGGCGCAGCGGCTAAGTGGTTAGTTTTCTGCGCTACGTGTCGCGTGTTCGATCCCCGCACGAAACAAATATTTGTATGATCTACAGATAGTTGTTTCGGGTCTGGTTGTTTGTGCATGTGACATGTATGTTTGTAAACTGTACCCACGATACAGGGGAAATCCTAGTGAGGGGCAACTTTTTTTTTAAGTAAAAAATATTACAAGAACAAAAATTCAGTCTGATTCGATTCGATCTGATCTGAGGACAAATTTCAGCATAAAATAAGATCCAGAATTTCTTTTGCGATTATTGCTATTGCTACAATTAATTTATTAACCACAGTCGAAAACAGTGTTGTTACATTACCATCATTATTATTTTCGAAAATGTGAGTTATTAAAATTAAATTTTATTTACTGTGTGCTTGTAAATGTAGTGTTCCTAACTGCAATAGTAAAAATATAATTTGATTACTGGATTTTTTAAACTCAGTCTATGTTTTCAAATATTTTTGGAAGCCGAAACACGTATGCCAATGGGTGCTATTAGGTTTATCCAATTCCTGTTGATTTACTCGTAACCCCAGGATGGATATTGTCACTATAATAAAGACATACTGCGTTCACTATAAGTGAAACGAAAGTCTTTGGTCGGATCTAAAATACCCTATAAACTTTCTGTGTAATAAAGTTTGCGATAAATAAAACATTTTCCTAAGCTATTTTTTTCTTAAGAAACTTTTTTCGTGACAAGATAATGTGGGTATCATCGGCCTATCTAATGGATTACGTGGGCTTTTCACCCCGTTGTTCTTACGGGTTTAGCGTGGCCGTTTCCTGATAACTAATTCGATATTAATCCTTATCGAAAATCGGTGTGAAGTTTAATAAACCCTTTTGAAGATCTCTTTGTAGGTTAATGAATGTAAAAACAGTTGTTAGAAAAGAAATAGAGGAGACTTTTTTCACTATATTTTTCCTCTTTCCTTTACTTAATACAGTATGAAGCGAACTGTAAACAAGTGTACATGTAGGTATATATCTACAATCGCTGCAGCAAAGAAATGCCATAAAATTTATTGAATGGCCTACGCTATCGAATAGTCAGATGATTTGTAAATGTCAATCCCAGGCATTTTGTCAGCAATTGTATGCTCTCAGGTTTGTAGATGGCGTCACTATTTTAAGTGGGGCGTAATATTTGGCTCACCTTTAGTTATCTTTAGACAATATAGTCGCCTCCTTGGTCTAGTGGCTATTTGTAATGAAACAATGCGGCAATGGTAGGGTGGCTGTCACGTGGGTGGATTTAGAGAATTCTTTCTTAGTTTTCTGTTCATAATAAGTAGAAGACAAAAAATAATAATCTGTTTACATAAATTCGGTATAATAGCTTTTCATTGATTTATTTTTCAGACGTTTCACGTGTATAGATAACTTTTGAGAAGACTACGTAATATTGTCACAACTACAATATTTTCTGTCTGATTGTCGACTTAATATTCAGATCAGACTATCGACCCTTGATCTGAAGTGTAGGTGGCTTTGCTAGGCAGTCAATAGGGGTTTAAATCTGTACTTTTTGCGATTAATTTACATTGGACGTTGTTATATCTAAGTATAACAAGAAATAAAATACTTTCAGCATGATTTATTGTAAAAAAATACTGTTAACGTTTAACTAGGTAATGTACTTGTACCTTTGTAGCGGTGAAAGTAAAATTAATATTCTCAAATACTCTGCGTAATGTGAACTGCCCTTTTGGTCTGGTCTCCGTTAAAGAATTGCTAATAGCAGTCTGGAGTTTTAAATTGTGCCCTCTAAATAGCAATAAATATGCTTATATAGGCTTTCTTCTAAACATATCACATAAATGTATCTATAATATCTGAGAAAAGCTTATCAATAAAATATTTAGTGACCTTGTGACTTAGACTTACTTCTTTTTCGACTGTACAGTGTAACTCTATAAGAAAATATCACAGCGTAAATAGTATTCCAAAGGAGTCCCATTTGATATTTTATGATACACATAACAGGTAAATAATATCATCAGATCTCAACCAGAAAATCAAAACAAAAAATGCTGTAATTATCCTTGAAGGGGACGAGCATAGTCGGGATCAAAGTTACGTTTCGGCAATCACAACACAATTGCCTGCGAAGATTGATGGCTCTGAAAGTGGCTAAAAGTAATTTCTTCCGCCATGTCTGAAATATTTCCCGTGTAGGAAATGCACACGGTGACATCGCAGCTGCTCGTAAAGAAAATCTGGTCAAATGAGATTTATTATGTCTTGACATTTATTACGCGCTTATAATGTCTTGAGTATAGGTAAGTAACTAGACGTTGTACCTATAAAGAAAATTCAATAGTAAGATGTAAAAAAAAATAAGTGAAAATGTAGTAAATTATGGACGTAAGGCGAAGATATATAAGAAGATAGATAGTTATGAAATAGCATGACGCCTGTATTCCCCTATATGACAGAAATGTAGGTACTATTTTAACATTTTGGTTATTCTATTATTACTTACTAAAGTTTTAAGGAAGGAATCACTTTGTCATTATTGAAGATGATCTTTAAAAGGATCAGCCGCATAATCACCTACCTATTTCGAATCAAAGCGTAATGTTTATAGTAAGACTTTCAATGAGTATGTTAATATTTTGTTTAACTATCTGGGCTGGTAGAATCGTCCTACACTATCTGATTTCTTTCATAATTTGGGAACAAAATCTTGTCTTATCCAAAACATTATTTTGTGTAACTTGTATCCTCTCTGTGCTTATAAAGGGGTTATAAGAATTAAATCAACGGATACATAGAGGTTAATTAAATTTTGCTGACGCCATGAGACGCTCGTGTTTGTTCTCGCCCGTTCTAAGGCACATTTGACCAAGATTCAGATGTATCCGCCTCAGAACAAAGCGTTTCAAATGTTAATAGGCTGGCGGGTGCCTATTAACATTTGAAACGGTTCTGTTTGCTCATACGGCGGCAAGCAAAGGATGGTATAGTATGGATGTATAGTGTGGACAAATGTCTGAAATAAAAGTTATTCTATTCTATTCTATTCTAAAGGCGGAGTTGTCAATTACTGGTCGTGAAGTAATTAATTCAAAAATGTGTCAATGTATATAATGACATATTGTTCTCGTGTTGTTATGATCAGTATTCAATAATTTTGACTACTGTTTGAAGCTAACAAGTACGCTATAGACACATTGATTTGCATTGGGTCACAATGTACACTATATTTCGGTAAACACTTGAAAATAATCGTGTTTTTCAAAAGATATTTTTTGAATTGGTAGTTCTTTTTTATGAAAATAAAATCTTCAGATTAAAATTATGGTGTTTTTATGAAACTTCAAAAGAATTTATCTTGCAATACGCTCGTCACCTCAATATATTCAGTGTGTATCGTTAATAAATGCAATTCGAACTTAAATAAAAGTTTGAAACATTATAAAAGTCAGTCACCAAAAATTTACACATTTTAAATTCAGGCAGACATGATATTGGGTTGGTTTAACAATATCGACAGTTAGATGCAGTCAGTTGCGTTTGACACCGAACACAAATGTTGAATTATAACTGTATGGATTTTTTGTGAAAATAGCGCGTCTACCATATAACGTAATTTGACGACACGGTTGGTGCAGTGGCTAAGTGATTAGCTTTATGCGCTAGGTGTCACGGGTTCGATACCCACACGGAACAAATATCCGTATGATCTACCTGTAGTTGTTTCAGGTCTGGTTGTGTGTGCATGTTTGTAGACTGTAACAGGGATTTTACGGATATTCGTATCCGCATCCGTATAAACCGATACGGCATGAATGAATGAATTAATAAAATGATGAATTTATTTTTTCCCAAAAAAGTAGTATTTCCTAAAAAATCTATAAATCCGCTTGAGCCTCTAAAAATCCGCAACAGCAAAAGCAGCCGTGGATGTCAAAAATTCTGCATCCGCAACAACCCAGAATTCGTAATGAAAATCTTTTTTTGAGAAGTGTCAAGGTAATTCATGTTACGCCTGCAAGACGCCGCAAATTGCTGCATCGAGACTTAACCAATTCATTATACTGTGTTTCGTTAAGTTACGCCACTATTTCTTTTAGTTCTTGTTGTTTCAATCAAGATTGATTACCTACTTGAGCTTGTTTGGATTCCAAGCGGATTTTCTGCAATGCGGAAGAAATTGCGTTTATTACACGTAGATTTTTTTCACTTCAAATAATATTTATGTGGATTGTCTATCGTAGTGGTTATTTATAAAGATTTTCTGAGAGATTTTAGCGTCCTCCACATGAAATCAGAGAAAACGGAACTTTAAGTAAATCAGTGTTTTACAAAAACATTATCTATCCCTCATTTGACTGAAACTGTAATTTAGTCCCATGTTATATTGGTTGCGCCTATTGCCATCAAACTCGAGACTAAGATTTTTCTGATAAAAATTCCAAGTAAAACTTTGCCCGTCCCGCGAATCGCTCCGCAGCCGCACTTGCGACACTTAAACCATTGAAGCAGTCAATGTATTAAATTCCTATTATACACTATAGAAAAATAAGTGTATATCCATATGTAAGCAAATCAATGATATGATTTGAATGAAATAAAAAGTATGTATGTGTATGTATCTGTATATTTTTCAATCAAAAATGTTTCACCCTGCATATATGTACAAATATATTTTATCTCGTAGATTACCTTGTTATGTCAATTCAAACAAGAAGCCACGGTTAGAATTCTTTCATTCCTATCTAGTCTCGAACTTGTGGACTTGTTTTTATTGCTCCAAGTTCGAATAGTTTTAGGAGCATCCGGGGTCCTCTAATCATGAGCATCATCGCACGCCGCGAATCCTGAGCAAGTTTGAAGTTAAACTTTGGAGTATAAAGTTCGTGTACGATACTGTTTTTGGCTTTAGAGACTTCCCGATCTTGATTGGATTGTGTTTTTCTGATATTTTGAATTAAATTATTTAACTTTTCGTATTTGTTGGTGATTAACATTATTAAATGCGTATTTGAGTTTAATTTTGCTTAATTTACATTTCTATTGTAATACGAGAATTATTTTTTACGGGGGACACGATTATGATGCATGCAATGCAATATCGGCAAAATATCGAGAGTTCAGTACCTCTATCACGAGTTTTCTAACTATTTACTATCATAGTAAAGTAAATTTTCATGATAACGATTTTAGTTCTTAACTTGGTTAAATTAAATTTTGATTTACTATTTACGATATTATAGAGATGTCATGTTAGCGACTCTAATACCTAATGTAACAAAGTTAAGAACTAAAATCGCTTGCATAAAAATTTACATTTACTATGAAAGTAAATAGTGAAAAACTCATAACAGAGGTACAGTTCAAGAATATATTTCGGAATATGAAACATAATTACTCGTATGTGACAATACACGTAGAAACCTTGATAGTTTAAAACAGTATCTTAATTAAAACATTTTTATTTTATTTTATTCGAAGTACTCGCATCCTTCGTGCATGTATGAAAAGATGCTAATGTTGATGAATCAAAAGAAGTATGTAAAAATTGTGAGGACTCTATATTATTATCATTATTAGATTTACAAACGATAATTACAATTATACTCAATAATTGCATACAGTATAACTCGATACTAGTACGTTACCTACTTACTAGTATAGGGAGGGACAAAAATTAATGCTACCAAAGGTGGTGAATTTAGTCTGTTCAAACTACTGACAGTATTGGGGTGTATGGAAAGAGCCTCCATGAGTGACGTGAACCCTGAAATCGTCTATCGCACTCTGAGCAGTCAGCCTCGATACCACCATTGCTGATTGGATAATCTTGACACGACAGAAGAACTGACAATATGCCAATCTCAATCTGAGTGCAGAATATGCAACATATGCTAGCAGCATTGGGAATGGCTAGCTGATAGAACTGATTTAATTACGCTGTCATTTCATATTCCAAGATAAAAATAAATTTTCTTAAAAAAAAATGTATGTAATGTTGTACCTATAAACTAAATTACTGAAGGGATCTCAAAAAAGATACGATTACCTTTGAGCCCTAAAGTTCATTATCTGGCAAAAAAAGTATACATTTAGGCCAACATCAACCTTCCGTCCTAAATTAGTATGGAAATTAATTCAGCCGTCTCCAAATATTTTTAGTAAAATGTAATAGAATGTTGACCTTATAATATGAACGAAATACCCCTGAAAATAATAATTGGTCCATTATTAATATACCTTATTTTAATTGATTATTTATATAAGAGTTTCCACCAAACGATATAAACGAATTTGCAATCAATTACGTGCACCCCTTCAATAACATGAGTAACTAGATTAAAAATATATTTCTGAAATAATAATTTTCCTGTTATCAATTGCTCTCATTTTACCTTTATTACGTAATGAAGGGAATGGCTCGTAGCTACATATGTACCGCGCAGATTAGTCGATATGCGAGGTTAAGCAGCCCTTACCGTGGTTAATACTTAGATAGGTGACCGTTTTACATACATCGAGCCCTCTGTGTCTCGGAAATCACATTAAGCAGTTAGTCGCAGGTATCATACGGTTCGATTCGATACCAATGACAGACATTATGGGTTTCAGCTCCTAAAATCTGACAAATAGTCTAATCTTAGAGTATGAGTGTCCCCCAATAATTGGGTAGCGGAGGTCAGATGGTCAGTCCCTCAATGTAAAATATTGATATTCGGCCGACCCCAGTATAATTGGAAAAAGCCTAGGTAACTAACTAGGTGCTACTGAGTATTTCTAATCAGAAACACCCAATACCACTTCGCTAACCCGGGAATCGAACCTGGGATCTCACACTCAGCAATCACGACCAATGACGCACTTACGTCCACGGCTGACAATCATCATCAATGCAACCTTTACCAACCAACTGATGAGATACTATCTTAAGCCATTTGAAATATTGGTCTTTAAGTTTTTTTAAAAACTAAATTATAGTTTACCTGTTACTCTAGTTATTTGCATGCAACATGTTTCACAAAAAAATTGCTAAACAGTATTTATGCTGCTCGTAGTTTCCGTCAGACGAACATCAATGTATTCACTGATAATCATTTGAGTCAACGTTGCTAACTCGAGTGGTTCGCAAAGCACTTAATTAAGGCGAAGCGTTAAGCGCAGTGTACGGGCTCCTGTTTGCGGAACCCCGCTCGCTTTGTAAATATACCCGCCCGTTCACAAACCCTGCTTTGTATGCCCCACAGAAACACCAAGCGAAATATTCGAGATCATAAAACAAAGAATACCATTTTTATTTTACATAAAATCTAACGTGCTTGCGAAGGTTATAAAACAAGTCTATAAAAATCGTAAAGTGAAATCTGCGGTGATGTTTTGGATATTGAAAATTTGATAATGTGCTTAAATAAATGAAGTATAAAGATTGTGCTTCAGCTTAAATAAATAAAGTGTCAAGATTTTCGCGAAATCCGCAATTTTGGATCGATTTAAAAGTGATTGAATAAACAAACAAAAATGTAACACTATACAGGGACCATTAATTTAGTTGAAGTTTTCTAATCTTTCTAATTGTGAATGCATTGAAGTAATATTATATTATTATTTAATAAATTGACGTAATTATAAAATATAATTATTTCTGTACCGACAATATTTAGTAAAATTCATCTATTGGTGATCATATTATATCTAATCCTATTTTTTGTTCAATGGTATCCATTAAATCGTGTTATTATTGAAGAACATTCATATTTATTAAAAGTAATAATAACAGCACTAAGAATTAAGTGAAAGAAAAAATGCAAGGCATTAGTCAAACGTTTTGTAAAAAAAGGCACAAATATTAAGGCGTCCATTCAAGAATTCCTAAACAAAAAGGAAAAATTAGAGTCCCCCGTTTAAATATTCGTTACAGCAAATTTACTCCGCATACCACATCCCCGAGAGCTTAACTTTTCTTGCCAAGTCACTTTTCTTCTGGCCAAGTTTAGCTTTTTTCGCCTCATTAAATACCTACGTTGCTTTTCAAGATACTTTTTTTTAACCAACTCCACGTCTCAAAGATACTCGTAAATAAGTTTTTTCTTCGGTAAACACTATCTGCATGTAAGAAATGGTTTCGTTTAAATTGAAGCTCCTCAAAGTATCAAGATTTTATTTCACATATAAACAAATGGCTCACGTATTTTCTGTCGCACAATAGAATAAAACTATTTAGACCCATTAATCCTGGATAATCTAGAAAAATATTTTCACTGAATTTATTTGCGAAAGGAACATTAATATTGTTTCTATTGTATTAATTTTATATTTATAGTAACTTATAAATTGTTGGAAATCAATTTATTGCTTTGATGGTTTGAAAATTAAACGTTATAAAAAAAATGAAAACCAATTCAAGCTGTCTAAAGAGGTATACGACGAATGAATCATTCATGAAGCCGCACCATACCTAATGGACGCAACTAATATGTTTTTTGCTCAATTGAGCAAATATAGAGTTATTTACCCCAGTAAGCTTTGGTTCAAAGATTTTATTGCGGACCTTTAAATGTTTTTCTTGTTCATTGATCCATGTGGTAAAATATCGATACTTATTTAAATGTTTCACAGGTTGCTGGATATAATAAATGGATTTAGTCTACCAAGAACTGCTCAATTTTAAGTTGGTTAATTGGTTCATCTAATCTACCCAATAATAGTGACAGCCTAGCGTTTGCACGCATGCCATGCAATAAAGTTCAAATTTCGTTCGCAACTCTGATTGAGTTTATGAGAAGCAAAACATCGTGACTTGTAAGGTTCTTGACGGTGGAAGCAGTTTGATGGTGGACTAAAGCCTTAACCGGACTTAAGCGCCGTGCTTAACTGCGGGGTCATTATGGAATTAATTATTTACGGATAATACTTTAGGAAACTTATTTATTACCTACTCGTACTATTTGAAAAACAAAAAGCTCAGACAAAATCTAAATGCAATTAGCTAGTCACCTTTCCTTTGTATGTACCGCTGCGTTACTTTAGGAGAAGGATAATGTACTCTTACTTAATTAAGATTTAAATTCAAGTTTCTAATAATTTATACGATAGAATTACGTTGGAGTAATATTACTCGTCTCCGTTTCTCAGAGCGAAAATTATAATTGACTTAGACTGATATATTTGACTTAATCCAGCCTGTTTAGGGGCTTTACGTAATGTATTCTGTACTTTAACATTAATTATAATATTCGGATCGAAGCTTCTGTTTCACAATTTCACGCCTGTTTTCCCCAAAGGGTAAGCAAACATGTTATAATACACACCAAAATTTTACGAATGCCGTTATTAATCCCCATGGAATACGGAGCAATTGAACAATAGTTTCCAAAAGTTTACTATTGTTCTCGTCTCGTCGTCAGACGTCTACTTCTCTCTTATCCTTCGGAAAATATAGGCGTGATGCTATACATAATGTGGCTTCACAAAACGTCTCTCTTCTTCATACCATTTATATTACTAAACAATCGTAAAAGTAATTTATTGATATCACAACTTTATCGATATATCTATGATTATGTATCACGTATACTTACTCTCCGAAAAAATAAACAACACATCCAGTACAATATGAGTGTAACAGAATTTCCGTATCGCAGACAATAGTATATATTTTACCAGAGAACTGTATTCACTGACAAATTCTATATTTACAGTGATCCATGTAAATTGGATACGAATACATCCATTCCTTATTCCTTCTACAAACAATGTAACAGTGCAATTTTCCATGTACCCAGTGTACGTAAATATAGTATTATCATGAAAATGTTTAAAAATGTAAGGTGCGTTGGGGTAAAACCGCACCAATCGAATTTCCGGCTAATTCGACCACTTTTTATGTTTTTCTCCAGTCAATAGAAGCAGTTTTATAAGATTGTATTGCTTAGAGAACAAGGTCAATAAAAAGGTGCTCGAATCAGTCGGAAATTCGATCGGTACGATTTTACCCCATTGCTGATTTTACTCCAATGCACCTTAGCACGTTCTAGGACAAAATTATAATCATAATTTTCTCTAAATAACAGGACAGGATATTATATTGTCCATATATATTTGTCTCGACACAGCCAGATCAAGGTATTAGTAGCTACTGTATTTATAGAAAAAGGTAAGGGACGAATACCTTTTGAACCTTTTCTTTAAGTAAAGTTTCGACTCAGCCTGGTTGACTGTTAAGGCTTATAAAATCATTATATTGTTTTGAATCCCTGAACGAAGTAAACGCGTTGTTTGTTTCTATACCACTCCCGGTTAAAATTGACCTTTTCTACCATAGTGATCAATAGGATCAGGTGTGTGTGCACGGAGTCTGGAACTGTTCCGGTAGGTGGCAATAGGCTCGCCCCCTATTGCTTGGGACTTAATAACGGCCTCGGCTTAGTACATCTCTGCCTAAATCTTCGGGGATTACAGGCGTGATGCTATAGGTACTATAACGATCATTACTAGTTCGCTTAATTTATGTCCATCGAGCCGCTTGCGCTTTAAACAAAAGATCTATTGCATCCACAAAAGATATCAGTACAATTTCAACTGATAGTGCTAATAAAAAGATATAACCATTTAGCACGTAATATTATTATGGCCGTCATTACGCAAGCCTATGAGATAAGGTTGGCACTAAGACCCTAAATGACCCGAAACTAATGACATCATTAACACTTCTCATAAGCACCGGGAAATTAATTTATCGTGTGCACCTATTACATACCTTTGTGTGTCACGTTTGGGAATCGTAGAAAGAAAAAATCATAATGTAGGTTGCAGTATCGTGGGTAATTATTTGAGTGTAATATACTTACTTTAAAACCACATAAAACTTCGACCAGAATTGGAAATTGAAAAATATTACCTATAAAACTAAAAATAAAGTAACGTTTTTTTTTTACAATAAAAGATGGATCATATTCATCGGAACTTTCACAGTACATACCCTAAAGTATTATTTCATCTTTCTATCACATACTGTTTAAAGTACCCATGTATGAATCCAAGAGTTACAATTACTTGGAAATGTTCAGAAGAATCCTCTAAAATTCGAGCTTCACAAAATACGAGTGACTCTTGGCTTTACAGCGAGTAGGCGGTCAAAGAGATGCCTCGACCCGCGAAAATATGCGAGTATTTGTAAGAAAACACTTCTTACACAACGTATACCGAAAATAGAAAACAAAAACGAAACAAATATTTTGTGCCAACAAGAAATTTGTGGTTCATGAATTTGGTTTCCAAAATAACATCACTGTAGGATCTTCTGTATTTAAGTTATGAGATTTTTATTCTGACAAAACGTATTAAACTAAACAAAATAATTATTCCAAACTTTTAATTAAATAACTATGGTAAAATTAATTGTACACAGCCTACTAAAATAAAATATAAATAAACGACCACGAACAAAAAAAGCGTTAAAATACTCCTCCAAATCACTGTAACTGGTAGCGTGTTCAGAAGACTGGCAGCATTGCCATGTTGAATGGCAATGCTTATTTTTTTACCAAAGAACTGGCCAGCCTTCTGGTCACTTATATTGTCGAACAAGGTTAAAAAGACGTAACTGAACATAATGCGGCCAATAACATTTAGATATCAATGTTCTTTCGTAACAAAAAGGTCTTCAAAAACCGGCTCAAGTACATTGTGTTAATGTACCGTAGCGATCAGCTAAGTACATCGAATAAGATTAGACTTTTACGCTGTTTTATATCCGAGGAGTTCAGTTCAAAGCATTCAAGCCATCTATACCCGTCCGTGATTCATATGAGTATGTTCAAGAGAAAGTAAACTTATGGAGGGAGCAAATAATGCCACAGTATTGTGTGCATTTTTAATAGGCAAAACGTTTTTAACTTTGCCACCCACTTGAATTTCTCCTGTATCGTGGGTACAGTTTACAAACATACATGTCACATGCACACACAACCAGACCCGAAACAACTGTCTGTAGATCATACAAATATTTGTTCCGTATGGGGATCGAATCCGCGACACAGCGCAGAAAGCTAATCGCTTAGCAATTACGCCAATCGTGCCGTTTGTTTGATCGTCCAGATTGTGCGAGACGATCTCAGGTTCCGTCACTCGTGGAGGCCTTTTCCTTGCATCGCAATCTAGACTTGACTAGACGATGAAATAGCAACGTAATCCATCGTAATAATTAACCTGTTATCATATGTCTTTACATCAACTATGTCACTCCGCTAAGCCTCCGTTAATAGTAATTCAAGTCTCCATATTTTGGCTAGTTCAATATATTGATTTTGTTGGACGAAATCACTGAGCGTGTAGGTAGACGTCATAGTTTTAGTAAATAGGTCCGCAGCCTAATTACCAATGTAGCAATCAGTTTGCGACAGGCGTAGATCGCGCGGTAGCTACTGTCAAACGTCATTTATGTGTCATATGTAAGGGCTGGCAGTGAGGCTCCTGTCTTGTGGCTGTCGCGTTGCTGTCGCTATTTTTACGTAATAAGGCTGCTGATAATAATCCACCGATTGTGTTCTTCTACATTTTGTAGTTAAAATTCTTAAAATAATATTTGACAAAGCAATTTGTTTGAATGAACATCCTATCACGATCTAAAATGTTTGAAATTTTTTACCTTGAAAAGCAATTCATGTCATCGGCCCCGGGTATCATATGAATAAAGGTTATATTTAGAACGTACAGTAAAGTCCACCCAATTATAATAATCCCACATTGTTATCGGACGAACGCCAATTGATATATTTAACATACATACGAGGCGAGGCGTTGCTGAGAAAAACGACTCATTTCCATTCCCAGTTCAAGTTACCGTATTTGTATAAACATCCTATGGTGCACTATGACACAAATAATAAGCCAGGTAATCTTTATAAATATGACATACCTTTGCCTTTACACCCATAGAAAGATAAGAAGACATATCTATTACCTACTGCTCTGTTTTCATCTCAATAAAAAGAGAAATACTAAAATAATAACATAAAACCGGCAACATCATTCGTCAACCATGTAAAACAGAGGCCATAAAGCATTTTACAAGCAACAATATAATAATATTTGCTACAGATATCTCGACTATACAAAGACGCACAGACAAAACGTGAATACCAAATAGATAAAGTTGCCGCAACATCTCCTGGGATTTGAAACTGAGTCCCTTTGGAATATGCAACCTAGTATGCATTTATAACAATGCATCTATGAAGCTTCTTATTTTAATCTTCCAACTAACTGAGCTGCTTCAAACAATGCGGCGAAGTTATCAATTTTAGAGCAGTCTCTATGGAACAGGGTAAATTAGAAGAGAATTTATAATTTTATGATTATTTGTTTTGTATGACTTTGTGACGGCACGTAATGCATATGAATTAGAACTGAATGAGGCACCATCGACTGGTGTTAATATGATATGGACTCACAAACAATAGCATTGTTTTATTAAACAAACATACCCGATTTCGTAAGCAAACTGAAATCGATTGTTTAAAATAAAATATACATACAAAACCGACATCACAAGGGACTTAATTTTTGCAAACTAACAAAGCGTATTGATTTAATACAAACAACCGTATACATAGTAACGAAGGAAAGTTGTTTCAAACAACTTGTAGAAACGTAGACTACGCGATAATTTCAGAAGAAACTTTGCGTTGTCACTTCGCGTGTAAAGTGTGAGTCTGCCTTTATCGAAGACATCTGAAGTCGTATTGATCTTCCTTATCTTGATTACTCGACACTGAAGCCAAAAGGGTAACGTTTTCTTTTATTTATGTCGACATATCCTACGCCGCTGCCAAAGTATTATTATTCAAAGATCCCGACTTCTTTAGTTCTAACAATGACAGCCCTTGCTTTGAATCTCACCACAGAAGAGATATGAACGTAGGTCTTCAATGAGAGTATAAAAAATATGAATGGGGATTTTTTATTGCTTTTTATTTGTTTATAATACACCAAAAACTAGCCTAAAATTTACTGTCTGATTGAAGTTTCTCAACCAGATAAAAAAGCAGAATTTCTGTTAAGTTGAAAATTGTAAAGATATTTTAGTTTTAAAGCCTAAAAAGAAATTAATGAAGTGAATTTTATCAGCTGATCTTTATGTACAACGCGCAAAACGTAAAAAAGGCTAAAAAACTAAACGCGTATTGGCAGTTATTTTTTATTTTTTCAGTTCGTAATCAGATGACATTAGTTTTTTTTAAAACTGTTAAGCATTTATATAGAGCTTTTCACTTTTGTATTATTTTGTCTGAAAAGAAACTTTACTTTTGCGCAAAACTGGTTCCATATTTCACTTTAATATGACACTAGAAAATTATAAAGTAGAGAACAAAGTGCCATCCTTAATGTTGAAAATAGGGTTCACAACATTCACCCATTCATTTTTATGTGACTCTTATATATAAGTAATGTTTTTCATAAAGTGTCAATAAACAAATAAATTCAATATGTACTCAGTATATACTCGTAGATTGTACAATTTTACATATTCACCTTTATTATTTTAACTTAATTTACAACTAAAATACTAATGAACCACAAATGGTACCCTCAAGAATCAAAATTAACTTTCCGTTTTCAACAGAAAGTTCAAATTCCCTTAGCAAGAATGTTCTCCGTGTTTTATAGCCGGGCCCATCAATAATGCAACGTACAGTCGCTACATTTAACCCTTTGGGATCTCGCCCCTAATTAACTTGGGTCCACGTTACCACTGCGATATTACGAATGCAAAGCCAGTGTCAAACTCTGAGCAATCAAAGTAATAATGATGGTGCGTACTAGTATATCAAACGAGGTGCGTCTGATACTGGGATTAAAGTTTGTTTAAAGCTGATTATTTATGAGCAGTATAAAATTTGCGGAAAAGACATTCTGTACGCCAAACAGTTTCATTTTTTGAAAGTTATTTTGTATGTACCTATATTTTTCTCGTTGATAAAAATTTGACATCATGGATAAAAATAATATGAAGTTGATTTTTTATTTATACTAACTAGTAGTCGAAATTCGACCGTTTAAACATTATTAAGGTTCTTTTGTCAAAGAGTATATACCTCTGTAGTGATTGCACATATTTTATTTTTAATTTTGTTCTATTACGTCATTTGCGAATGACATTGATTTGACATTTCGCATTGGCAGTATGAACGTAAACAATTATATATTTGTGTGTCAAACGCATGGTAATGTGTGTATGTTTTTTTTAAATTAATTTTAGTGTATTTCTAACGCATACATATTATATATAAAACTTAAAAACTTTAACTGTGCCAAATTTCATTTTCCTCCGTCAGCGTAATTTTCGTAAAAAGGGGTATAAAATGATTGCTTCACGTATTAATATAATGATTACACAAAACATAAAGTAGAAAAAATGATGTAAAATCAGTCTAAAGTTTTAAAATTGATAGTTATGTTTAATAAAAAAAAAAGCAATATAACAAGTAGACAATATTTCTGCAATTCATGCATCCTTACAAAGTCCGTTCAATATTAAAAGTTAAAAAAAAATTAACTTTGCAATTGTTTAGTAATTTGCACGCTTGGTGGTTTTGATAATCATAATTAACCCGTAAATGTCAAATCCCTGAGCCTTCCCATACATATCAACAAGGTACAATACTGTAAGGATTAAACCGTAATCAACGAGCTTATCAGACAGATTATAGATCGCAGTAAGATGCTATAAGTACCAACACAGATGGGTGCTGCCTATCTTCGGGTATCCCTTAAGTGTCTGTATCTATGGGGTAAGGTCGGGAGGCTTACATTAAGGCGGGGATCACACGACAATAGTACATCATAGATTCTTGATTGCTTAATATTTGATACTCTGGGTTCAGTTTGAAGCCCTTGTCGAGTTCCTTTTCATTCTATTATGTTTATTGTTCCCCTGCTATTGAATATCGGGCTTCCTTTGATTAATGCCTGCTTTCCGTCTTGAGCCTGTTTCGCACACTGTATCATATAAATATCCTTTTAAATAAATGATTGGTATGAGTAAATTCGGTATCCATACATTAGGCACGTAATATTTCATCACAATAAACTTCTCAGTGGTTAAATGGGGATAAGCCCACGATTTATCATTTTCCACTGACTTGGCCGAAGGCACCGCCGGTTCCTTTTATATACGGTCCTTGCCAGGCCAAAAGAATAATTCTTTTCTCTCAATTCTACCAATAATTTGATAAGCGTAGCCTGAAGGGTTAAAAGAGTATTGTGATGAATCCAAAATCGTTTTCCATTCTTTTAAGCCTAAAATATTTATTCTGTTAAACATTTTTAATGGTCTCACTGTGCAAACACAAAACGATGTAAAATGATAAAGCAGGGTTTGTAAAAACAGTATGCATTAGAAAATATAGTCAGTTAATGTAGGTACATTAAGCATATTTATGTTGAATTTGCTTTACATAAATCTATTATATTGTTTTTTTTTTGTATGTGTATTAATTTCAAGTTTACTATATCGTGGAGCTTGATAAACTGTCTGTTATGTACATGTTACCAATGATATTTGAGAATATTTGCCAGTAAATTGTCTCGGTGGATAGTTTCTTGCGTTAATCTGATTACACTTGCAATATATTGTTAGATATACATAATACCTACCTACAGTAATTTTATATGATGAAAATTTAACATAGTATTACGCCTGCATTTCTCGAAGGAATAAATACACATCTTTCATGTGTATAATTTTACAAGTACCTTTCCCATTAAATCTAATGTAATTAGCTCTGGAGCCTACTTTCATCTACCGGGCACAATTTCAATCTCAGCCATTTTTAACAGAAAATCCCTCGAACACTGCCCGACCCGGGAATCGCCAGGACCTCACGCTTAGCAGCGGCAATTGTGACCACTTAACCAGTGAGGCAGTTTATGTATTCTATACTGACATACCTACTGTATACTGACGCCATCAATCACAAAATAAAACGAATGGGATCTATTTATTGAACAGTTTACATCAGTAAAAATAAAGATATACATTAGTATTATTGTTTACATTTTCAAAACTATAAATAACATTTGCGAACAAATTAATAGCAAACATTTTTATAAAAGAAGAAATACAAATATTTGCAGGAATTTAATTCAGACTGCTGAAAAAAGTTGTAGATACCGAGGGAGCAATGAACGAATGTCTGTACATACGTACTGTTTGCTCTCGAGGGAAGTCTGATACCTTTACTGAGATTTAGTTCTTCAATACAGAGATTTTCTGTAATAAAGTTAAATGTGTTGCTTTTCTAAGGTTATTCGCACAGTTATTTATAATTTCTTTGTTCTGTTTAAGATTCATAGGAGCACACAATACGGCGGAGATGGAGGATGGTCTGTTTGTGGCTGAAGTTCTGATTACGGTATAATAGTAATATTTGCCTAATATGCACTTTTTATATCTAAGAACTCAAGGAAAATTTGTATTAATATGAGTAATATCATTATTTCATTAATACATTATAACTAAACTATTTACACACATTTTTAATTTAATTTTCATTTTTTTGGTTCTTCATATAACTGCAACGGTATCTGATGGACCTTTATACCAAACGTGTTCGACTGTTCTCGAGTATCGTCACACGGGAACGCTACTTCCGTGTACTTAAGTTTGTTCGTAAATTAGTAGCGTACGTTACACGTAAGTTAATGGACGGGAAACGTATCAGAATCGCTTCTTGCCAAAATATCATATAGAACGGAGGACTTTATTAGTGCGGTAAAATTTATTTCAATTAAATTTATTTACGAATACCAACCGTATTTGCGGACCTAAAACACGCCATCCATAGATTGCGAAAGCTACGCGCCGCTACAGCAGAATACACTTGGTAATACAAAATTGTTTTCGCTGCCGCCTGAAGTTCGCGATAAAGGTAGGTACGATGTGTTATTGAAGCTCAAACGAATTTGTAACCGTTATTAAATTCATTTGAAACTAAATATACAATCCAAAAGGTAAAGTAAATTGCAATGCACTGGGTCGCTCCACCGCGCCTGCAGTTGGCCTAGGCACCGTGTTCGCTCTGGACGATGGCCTCGTCGCCGCCTACCGGCGACGCCGATTGTTTCTCAAATTGTTATTTGGTATTGTCAGTTTTAACCTTTGGAATTAAAAATATTTGGAAATTTGCGATTACTTTTTCCTTTCACAACGGATCTCTTCGCGCTGTCGCATATTTGCGCGGGGGGTCGCGTCGAAGCATCAGTCGAGCGCGAGTCCTGTTAGTGTGTGGTCGTGGCAAGGCGTGTGTGGGTACTCCAGTACCCCTGGGTACAGTGAAGGTAACTATATTCATTACTATATTGTGAATGTTTTTACGAAATAATGCTTGTTATTGTTTATACATGTTTTTCATTTGCATAATTACCTTAGACATAACTTTGTTTAAAACAATGTGTAGGTACTTAATATTTATACATTTTTGTTTACGTTAGTTCTTTTGTATTTTATTGCATTTAATTTGAATAATTATTTTTTTTAGATGGCTTTATGTCAAAATCTATCAGAAAATGAAATTCAAAATTCTTCTGGACACTGATCATGAAGAAGAAGTGGTTCTTGGGGAAGAATTGGAAGATGAATTGCACTACCAACCAGACCAAGACAAATCTGTTGATTTACCAGAACCTCATTTGGAGGACCGATTTTTATACAAAACTTTGCCGATGCATCTTGGAGATGCATTGGCAAAGTATTGTATAAAAATTGGCGGTATATTAGAAAAAAAAGCGGTCTTCTGATGCTCCAGCCCTTTCAGTTTCAAAATCTGGAAGATGTTTATTTTGTCCCAGGTCAAAAAACCGTAAATCACGCACTCGATGTGAAAAATGTAAGAGTTTTATATGTTTAGAGCACCAAAAAAAGATTTGCCAAAACTGTTAAGTTCCTTTTATTTAGATCTAATTATATTATGTAAGACTGAAATAAGTGCCATAAAAGTCTATGTAAGTTGATTATTAATAAATGTTTATTCTTATATAAAAATGTGTTTTATTTGCCGGGGCAATTGCCGGCAAAAGGCCGACGCCGGGCCACAGGTGGGTTCTACACAGCCTTTTTGGGCCACCTCACTTTTTTTAAAAGTTGGCCATCAACTCACCTTTCTTAATAGCGGCAGGCGCAGTAGGGTACAGTCGGGGCCCTCGTGCGGTTGATCCATAATGATTACGACTGGTCTTCACTTGGACTATGGCATAATGACCCTCGGCTCTGCAAGTCTATTATGGGTATGGTTCTGAGTTAAACACGATACGAACGTAACTGCATTTCTATTACAACTGCCCTTCTCAATAAAACCAATAATATGTACACGCCAATGAACACAATTATAACGAAAGCTTCGTACGTTTTAAAAGGTAAACATTTTTTCAATTTTCCAATGTCAACACTACACAGGTGATGCCAACGTTTCGCCGCAGGAGCATTATGAAAATATTGGATATATTGCAAACATATATTCAAAAATATTTATCACTTTTCTCTTGGGAAATATTTTGAAGGAACTCTTAAGTATTTTCTATTTGAAATGCGAAAAAGTTTTAGGTAGCTGAAATTGGGATCACAAATTCGCATGTGGTGTGTGTAGAATTCTCAATTCCGTTCTTAAAATTTTTGTTTATATAAATCAGTAGGTAAATATTTTTTTATTCTCCCTGACAAAAACACAATATATCTTTATTGACAATTTTTTAAATATTGCTAATAATTTGGAGTAATATAAAATATTCACAGACTTTTGTTTAATAAGCCGTAATTTTTAAACAGTAAGAGTATTAATGCTACAGCATCTTTTATTTCTTTAGATCCACTTTTTTTTTTAAACATGGCTCCTCTATTTTTATTTACACTGTACCTATGATGGAAGACAAATCAAATCTCTTTTATTGTGGGTACAGTGTACATACATTAATACTTTTCGTATGCAATTATACTCTGTCCCGGAAAAACTATCTGTATATAAATATTTGTTTCGTGTAGAAATCGAATCATTTACACGTAGGGTAAAAAGCCAATCCCTTAGTCGTCAGACGTGCAGTAGATGACTTGGTCAAGTGTTCTCAATGTGGTGCTTGTAGATTTATATAGTGTGATACCTACTAACAATGTTTTTTTTTTCCAGCTCTAAAAGTACTGCTTCCGAGGGAAAGAACAATAACTTTCTTAGGATACTAGATGGCGCTACGTGTGACCCGAAAAAATGCACGGGTTCCTAATCAATGCGGGTGAAGTCACGGGCGGAAGCTAGTCTGAATATAAACATAACAACCTGACTCTAGAGTCACGGATCAAGGATCACACGTAAACAGACAAATACGCACAAGCACATATTAATATTCATTAACAGACGCTCAATTATTAAGCGAAATGAGAACATAATCCCGTCCTGTGTTCCCAACATGTGCTCATACTGGGGTTATAGCTGAGAACAACACATTTGCAATTTTTGCAATGCAAATGCAATGACTGTGACCAAATATTTAAGTGAAAACATAATTAAAACTATGAACTATTTATTTTATTTGCGTTTGTTCGGTGTGATAGCGGTTTATTAGCTTGAATTTTGGTTTGTATCAATTAGTTTTTGTACCAATCTATTTGAGGTTTACAATGTGAATGATCATGTGGAATTATCGCCATTACATCACACTGACTAAAACCTGTTTAATGTCGGGCGTAATGCGAATGTGAGTTTGTTTACGTTCATACTGCCAGTGTCAAATATCAAATCAATGTCGCTCGCACCATAGACTTAGAATTTCGCTTTCTAAATCTATGTTCGCAACCATAGATTTAGAGTAAGCGGAATCCTAAGTCTATGCTCGCAACTCGCAACTGACGAAATAGAACAAAATTTAAAATAAAATATTTGCAATGACTACAGAGCTATATACTCTTTGACAAACTAAAACTCTTTTAAAAGAACCTCAATAATGTTCAAACTTAAAAATCGATACGGTCAAATTTCGGCCACAAGGCGACTGACTGGATTCGGTTATGCTTATAGAAGGCAATTTTATAAGATAGGTTTTACTAATAGATTTTAGATCTAAGATTGTTTGTTCTCAGAAATATATCAATATCCTAATATCCTATCCTATCCTAACCAATATTATAAATGCGATTAGATAATAAAGGCAAAAGCTGCAGCTGCACCCACCGCTTACCAGTACATTTACGGCAGACAGAAGTATTCTACTATCCTACTAATATTATAAATGTGAAAGTTTGTGAGGATGGATGTATGGATCTTTGTAAGTCTTTCACGCCAGAACGGCTGAACGTATCTGAATGAAATTTGGCACAGGGATAGATTATAATCTGGAATAGCACATAGGCTACTTTTTATCCGGGAAAATGTACGGGTTCGTAAAAAACGCGGGCGAAGCCGCGGGCGGAAGCTAGTTTAATATAAATACATATTTTGGACTAAATTAAATAGATTCTCATTCCCTACTTTAAATGATGCCACGAATTCAGTAGTATTATTTTGTCACTATCAATACCAATTAATAAAATTGAATCATTTAGTTTTGTGCCTCATTAGTGTAGTCGAAACGCGGCTGCTGGACCTAGGTTTGATACTGCGTCTTAACACAACGTCGGCAGAATTTGAGGGTACAAGAAGTACACATCACAAAAATTCAATCAACTCAACTTGTACCTATATTTCATTAGCCACTTAGCTAAACTAAAGTCACTTCAGTTAGGTTATTACAACACCGTTTGTCGTTATCAGAGACGTTATAGGAAAATATAAATGTAGGTACAAAATTCTCTGCCCCTATTCAATAGCACACTTTAACTGCTAAGTGTGTCAAGCGCAGTCTGAGGAATTAAAATTTTCTCGAAGTTTGTATTCATGCCACAGATTCATTCCAGAGAGTGGAAATTCCATAATATATTATAAAAAATTATAAAAGGAAAAATAATAACTTAAAAAGACATCGAAAGATTAAATTATGTAGCCGTTTAACAGCGTTTAGCACACTTTATGCTTAACATAATTTTATTTATTTTACAGAAAACAATAATAGGGACGAAAATCGCTATTAACTAAAAGAAGATCACCTAATTTTTCTTATAAGTAAAGTTTGCATTTTAAAACATCGCCCGGACAAACAACAGTCAGTCGGAGTTACTTCTTGTGCATCGCGGTCAATGTCCTATATGTTTTTTTTTTTTTCGCCTACAAAATTCAACCACAGATTGTCGGCCGTCTCTGTAATCTACCATTTCACAGGCAATTGCGGTCTCCGACGATTTGTGTTGCGGTATGTGGTGGGTTACATAAAAAAAGCTTTTTAATAAAAACGTCGGCTGAGTGTTGCCATATTCAGCGTTTAAAAATGTTGGCTTCATTTTCAGAAATTAAAATGTGTACCTTTAGTTTACGACCGCTGAGCGGAACCTTTTCACGTGATAAAATAAAAATTGTTTAAAAACGCAACAATTTCTTTAATATTGCGTTTTAGTTGAAACAATTATAAAATAAAAAAGAGATTTCTTTAACAACATCTACTCAGTTACCGTAAAATGTACAAAGAGAAGTGGAACAAACCGTTTGGTAAAGTGGAATTTCCGTTTGAAACGTCTGTAGCGACAACGGCATTCAAACGAACTTAATTTGCGGGAATTTGCGATGTAAATAAGGAATTGTTTAATGACCTAAAGTCCGTTTGGACATTTAAAAAGAGGGAAATGAGCCTTTTAGAGTTACCATTATGACGAAGACACTTATTAATAGGGAGAGAGGGCTTTATTTCGTCTGTCTCATTTATCTTTGTAAACTCTTTATTTTTCGTGGTTTTGGTAAATTTACTCGGTATTTTAATTGTAATATTCACTTCAAAATATAGCAATATTTTGAAGGATATATACACCTAGGATAATAATACACATAGATTGTATACAATGAATTAGTGCTAACCGCTAAAGCACTACGAAAAACCACATATGATATACCTAGTGATATAAAGTCAATCAATAATTTAATATTTGCATAAAATATTTCAGTTTATAGCAGCATTTCTAGCAGGGACTTAACATGAACAATGATTTGACAAACCTAACATTCATTACGTTAGTAAACTTAAGTTGAAATTGTAGAAACACTTCAACTTAATGCCTCTTTACATAGAGGTTCTCAGCTGACTTAAACAAATTTAAGTTGACGTAAATTCTCTTTACAAGACGTTTACATCGTATTTGAATTGTAAAGTGTTGCAACTTAAATTGTTTATTTAATTCTGTAGCAGTTATATGTAAAAGAAAATTCGGAATTTAGAACAAGTTTGAGCTTAAGTCTGCGGAAAAATTTACTTTACCTGGCGAAAATGGTAAAGTATTTTTTTTTATCGGCATTTACCCTTCAAGTGAGACAAAGTTACAGTATAAAATTTTTGATTTGACTGACGTATAATTATTGACAAAGATATATTTCAAGTTTAGAAACATCAAAATACAATCAAATATATAGTAACCGACAATAATTTTAACGTTTCGTTCTAATATGTACTAAAATTATGAATATAATGTCACGTTTAAAAGTAGCAAAGAAGGCTGGGTTATTAAAAAAAAAAATTCAATAATGTTATAAAATAAAATCAGAAGGAAGCTAATGGAAGATCAATGGAATCATAACTCAAAAAAACATCACAAGGGATCAACTTCAAAGAAAGTAATATTCACTTCCACGAAATTGTATATAATATGTAAGACCCTTTATGTACAGATTTCGATGCACATTATAATACTTTACATGGACTTAATTCTACATCCATCCTTTTGCATTTTTTTCTGAGCTTTGTGACCAATATGCGGCTTTGTGTTTTCACGGAACCTCGTTTTCTTTGTCAACTATTAAATAACTAAATGCGATTTGTGCTTTATATTCTTCCTTGGTAGTTTTATAATATACCAGTTAGATGCGTATTTGCGCGATTGCGATGCTCTTTTATATTTACTTTGTCCCATATAATATATGAACCTCGAGGCTAAATAACGCTAGCATTCTTCATCTATCAACGAACTTCGTACTACAACTCAATTTTCTTCCGCGAATATGAAGCGGATTCGGTACATTTAGTTACAGCTCTATTAGTCTTGGATCTTGTCACGATGAGTTCAGCTAAGGAGCTTTACTTTATCTTAATATTGTCAGTGTATGCCACGTCATACATATTTAGTGGTAGGATATATCTGGTTTGATCTCAAGATTGAATTGTGCACGTTTCGGGAAAGTCTTCGGTAAATGACCGAATTATTTTGAAAGCATTATTAGGATGGAGGCTCACTCAGGGTAAATACTTTGGAAGTAAGAAGATGAATTCATACATTTCCTTCAAACGGAACAGCTACGAGTACTTTCATCAAAATCAAAGTGCTCATGTGTTTACTTGTGAAATTATGGGAAAAGTACCTGGTACATTAAAGTGTAAGAAGGGTTTCGGTTAATATGTTCTTGTTATCCTTGTGTATTCCTTTAACATAATGTTTAACTTTGATAGCTATGTGTAGGGAAACACTAATTTCAATCGTTTTGTTTCAATCTTATTGTTACTAAATGTAGTATACTGTAATTATAAATTTATTCTCAAAGTGCATCAGAAAATATTTTAAATTTGAACGTAGTTACAATAAAATGAGGTTTATCGGATCGTTATCACTTCGTCCAAGTTGTAAATGTGGTCTCAAGGAAATAGGTCACTATGTTTGTTACCTGCACACAATAGAAGCTTACACTGCTTATGTAACATTGTAGTTTACAAAACCGGACTTAACCATAGTCTATTTTATGTTCACATCTTCTTGGCCTTTGTTCAGTCTGCATTGGCCGAAAAAGTTGGTCTTGACATCTACGTTTTATGTAGCTAGCTATACCTATCCTACGTACATATATACCTTTTGAGAGCAACTAGGTAGGGAGGTATATGAACTATTCAGTCTTAACCTTTACTTCAAAGAATCCCGTTTTTCTTCTTAATCTTCAACCGGTCGCGAGGCGTCGAATCAACCACACTAGGTATATTTTTGTTCCTAATAACTTTATTTCTTGTCATATGCATTTCGCATCCCTAGTAGCCTATCATTGTTTCATTGTGCAAGAAATAAACAGATTACTTTCGCTACCTGCGCCCCCCGGAGCGCATAGATTGCATTTGTTTTAGTCACGGCGCAGACGTCGAAAGCACGCACACGCACCTGACGTCGTTATATTTATTATTATTATTATATTATGTTTTGAAATATCAATGAATACTATCAAATTAGGTTTGTAATAGAGATTTTGTATAAAAATGACTCGTCCACCGCTAACTAATAGAGATATACTTCGGGAAATACAACGAGAAAATAAAGGGAGTGAAACAGAGCTCATACTTTCTAATCAAAATAAAATTTGATTTATGTTATTTGAATACATAATATTGTTTTTATTTTTTGAGTTTAAGTTTCTTTTTTCCAAAAAATGTGTCCTAACATTATGATAATACATACACAAAAATAAAGTAAATTATTATTGATTAATTAGTGTTTCAAATCCCTGAAATATCTCGGTCTTTTAGTTTACGCGCGACCGTTGACCACGCACCTGCTTGAAGGTTAAAAATTGTTGGCTCAGTCTAGAATTTATCATATATTTTTATTTTTATTCTTGGTATTACTGTCTATATTCTATGCTTTCACCTTAAAGAAAACAAAGAGTGATTTTTACACCTTGGAAAAGCAATAACTCTACGGAAAATATTCAATAAAAAAGATTGTGAGAGAATATGTGTTACTCATAAGCGTAAATTCCACGTAAAATTGCAATAAAAAACCATATTCCAACTATAAAGTTTATGAAAAACAACCATCCAGAATGAACGTGTTCGCTTGCCTAAGACTTAAACCCACGACCTTCGCAACACGACAGGTATTCTAGTAATCTAGACAAACGGATATCGAAACTCAGCTATTTTTATTCCTTGGTGCTGGCTCCGTTGAGCATAGAAAGAAAGGTATAAGTGAATTTGTATAAATTAAAGTTTTTAGTGATGTACTTCTTGTATGTCAGAAATTCTTTTTTTATTTTGTACACCGTAAATCTTTTCTTTTTTTTATTCTTTTTCTTTTTTAGAAAGACATTGCCCCACACTAGGATTTCTCCTGTATCGTGGGTACATTTTATAAACATACATGTCACATGCACACGTAGATCATACAAATATTTGTTCCGTGCCGGGATCGAACCCGCGACACGTAGCGTAGAAAATTAATCGCTTAGCCACTGTGCCAACCGTGTCGTCTTTAAATACAGCTTTTTTATAGCATACGTTCTAACAAAAACTATACTTTGCCTAATATCAAAATACCTGAAGATCTGGTAAACTAACACCATCCTGTTTATAAAATATAAATACACACGAATAAATATGCTGTGTTCTTTTGTCTTCTCTCTTGTTACTACGATCTTCGTTTCGCTTGGATGAAACGAAAAGTTGCATTGAACGTAAGCTCTTTAACGGATTTTACGCGTTTGCACAACGATTGAATACTAAATTACCGCTACCAAAATATGGTTGCGCCATAAAATATGTGTTTACCCTTTCGGAGTAAAACGTTTTGATAAAGTTGGTCCCACTCTGTTCATCTTTTAGGAGTTTTTGTTTGAAAAGCTACATACATCATGACTGAGGTTCTCATTTCTTTTATTGTGATCATGATTTATCATCCTATTCGCTTTAGTGGTTTTGCTAAAGTTAGCATGTTAGAGCATTAGATAATATAGTTAGTATTTTTGCAAAAAACAAAATTAAGGCTGGCTAGGTTTTTTTGAATAGTGTGCTTTGTGAATAAATATATTGTTTGACCAACGAACAAAGGACGTACTGAATTATTCGTTTGTGTTCCAGCTGTAACTAATTACGCCAGACGTGGACATAATTTGCATATACGCAACAAAATATACATCTAATAGTTTTATTGTCAGTGGTTATATTTTGTTGCGCACAAACTCGAATTTAAATCTAATTTAATATTCTTAACCTAACCAGCTGTCATCAAAATCCTATTTAAAGAAGATTTTCTCAGAAATGAATTTTACGATACGAAAATTTAGAGTTTATTGTAAAGTAAGTACACTTCAAATAATACATACTTAGAGTATAATTTAGTAAGCGTGTTTAAATATATGCGTGAATAAATTACTATTTACTGGATACGTAATTCTGATAAATAGTCTTGGTATACAGTTGTACATGACAAAACAGAAGGATAGAGCGGACCTTGTGGGTATATAATAATAGCATAGAAGTTGCAAAAATCATACATTTTGACAACTATAATGAGATGCAATTGGTTATGAGAATATTACATTAAGCCATACAAAAGATAAAATGAATTATGCAGTGTTTGTTGTTGTTCTGTGATTAAAGCGATATTTCAGCCGTGGACAGGCGTTAATACGGGCTTATCGGCGTAGATATAATATATGATATGCTTACTGATTATCCGACAAACCTTCCTTTTTCCAAAAGCTTCCAAAACGCCCAGACTTTATTAAAAGTAAGTGATATAATGGAAGTCGTTATCGGCATACGCTCGGTTAACTGCACCAGATGCATCCAAGAGCCTTGTGTTAGGGCTCCGCTTGCATAACTTTAAACTTTAGCCTTGTTCAATTGATTCCATCGGTATGTTCCGATGTTCTGTGAATGGTACAATATTTAACTTTTTTGTGGAACGAGAATGGGAAATTTTGAGAATACGCAATTGTGCACATGAATGGTATAACTACTTTGAGTTCCATAATGAAGTAGCCGGGCGCAACTTTGTGCACAGCTGCTGTCTTAACTTCAGTGAAGATAGTTGTTTTCTTATTTGAAATGGATAGTATTCGATTTTTGATAAAACATACTTAATACTTAAAAACTTCGTTTCAATAATATTACTGTACTGGACGTCTAGATAATGTTGTCATGTTCAACTTGAATTAAATAACGGCTATACGTTTATATAAGAAAGGCTTCGAATTTTGCATTCTTATATAGTCTGTGAGATAAGCTAAACCATTTACCGCACTTATAGATATTCTGGGTATATAGGTTATCAGGATTTTTTTTCAATTTGCTCATATAACATAACAAAGCCTACATCATGTAATTGGTTGTCCCGTAATTATCACTAAATAAATAGCAATACGCCTGTTTTTCCCAGTGATCGAATGGTCTGCTACGAGCTCTGGACCACGTGTGTGCGGGGTCGATGTGAAGGGTGATGATCGAGATTGTTAAAAATAACTTACAATATATCCTCTGATTATAATAAGCTCGCTTGTTGTACATTTATTACATAGTTGATTTCTTAATATCACCCATGACATACCTTTATATTTCATGAAAAAATTTCAAAGCCATTGTCTTTAACCATGTACCTACTCACCTACCTTAGAAAACGCAATTTACAGAATAAACTAGAAAAATTTATTCGTTCATTAGTAGTGGCTTGACTTGTTGCCCCAAGAGATACGACGTAATGTTTTACACCAAAACCCTATCGGCTTTATTAGAAAACAAGGTTTTTATTTGTAAAATGGGTCTAAATTGCAATAAGGGGGTATAAATCGGAATTTAAACAATAAATACGCGTAGCAACTTACAAAGCCGTTTATCTGACGTTTTGGAACTTAGAACAGTTGTGTCAGCTGCTGCAAGGATAAATCAATAATAACTAACAAATAGTTTGACAACACGAGACAGCAAGATTACCAAGGGAATCAGATAATATCCTGAACTAATAGAACAAGTTATTTCAAATCCTATTTTGGACTAATTCTAAAATTGATTTATGATTTAGGAATTTCATGAAACTGACAAATACTATGCTTTTGTTATTCTTCCCGAAAAATAACACATTAAAAAAAATACAGCCGAATTGAGAACCTCCTCCTTTTTTTGAAGTCGGTTGAAAAGCCTCCTCCCAGTCTCTCCGACTGACGTAAGTAGGTACTATTAACGTGTAACTATTCAGAAATCTATGGTACTATAAAGGCCTCCTCAAAGATTCCGATAGGATTGAGTCGGTGACCCTAAAAAGAAATCAGTTTCCCAGCGTGAGGCTTAATATGACTCCCTAGACCTAACTCACGTTCGAATACTCGGTCACATGAATAACAATCTAGTTGGCCTGCAGAGCATTAGGTATAATAATATTCTCTAGAATTAGGTCTTTTTTTACATATTTGTCGTTTTCCCTCAAGTGTCACAAAAATGCATTTATGGTGCTATTTTTTGTCTTTATTTATTTATTGGGACTTTTATAAGCGTAATGCATATGACAGTACCAACGTACCCTAAATAATATTATGTACTACGGATAATTCTACAATGTTATATCCGGGGCATGAACTTGATCAGACTCTTCGTGGTCTTCGTGGTCTCATCATCAACGTGGTAATGGCGACTAAAGAATAAATTTAAAATAATGATTTATTGGTCCAGTGGTCATTATCGCGACTGCTGAGCTTGGGGACCTAGGTTCGATCCAAAGTTGGGCATAGTATTATTGAGCTTTTCGATATTGAAATTCTCAGTAGCAGCACGGAGTTAGAAGTAGGAGAACTGTGTCCGGTAGATGGCAATAGGTTCGCCCCCTATTACATGGGACTCAAAGTCATCCGTGAAATGTGGGTGTACAATAGTATATTAAGTACATATATGTTATGTTAAAACAATGGACCGCAATATCGTTCTTTAAAGTACATACAACTTATTTCAATCACCATCCCGTTGGTTCAGCGTGGTGATTATGGCTCTATAGGATCTTTGTAGCGATCAATTAGGATGCATAAGTAGCTGTGGATGTTTACGAGCTGATATAAGTTCCTATTAACATAATACTACGAAAACCGCCTGAGAATCGTTAAAATAATGTCAATATCATAGGAGTATCCGTTAATTCAATGTACAGTGGAGAATTTTTGAGGTCCTATATCTTTTATAGGTAGAAGTAATATTTTTATATTCTAACTATTCTAACTAATATTATAAATGCGAAAGTGAGTTTGTTTATTTGTTACGCTTTCACGTCTAATCCACTAAACCGATTTTAAAAATTCTTTCACCGATGGAAAGCTACGTTATCAGCGATAAATTAAATTTTAATCGCTGATAACGTAGCTATATTTTATTACCACGGGAACGGGAATCCAAACTAATATTATAAATACGAATGTGAGTTTGTTTACGTTCATACTGCCAATGTCAAATGTCAAATCAATGTCGGAATCCTAAGTCTATGCTCGCAACTGACGTAATAAGACAAAGTTAAAAACAAAATATTTGCTATGACTACAGCGGTATATACTCTTTGACAAACTTTTTGAATAGAACCTCAATAATCTTCAAACTTAAAAATTGATACGATCGAATTTCGGCCACAAGGCGACTGGCTGGATTTGGTTATATTTATAGAAGGCAATTTTATAATATAGGTTTTACCAATAGATTTTAGAACTAAGAAGATTGTTTGTTCTCAGAACTATATCAATATCCTATCATCTTATCCTATCCTATTCTACTATAAATATAAATGCGAAAGGTGGTGGGGATGGACGGATGTATGTATGTTTGTTACTCTTTCACGCAAAAATGGCTGAACGGATCTGGATGAAATTTGGCACAGAGATAAATTATAGTCTGGAATAGCACATAGGCTACATTTTATCCCGGGAAAACGCGGGCGGACCCGCGGGCGGAAGCTAGTATATGTATAATTTGTTCCTTTGTAAACGGCTCTAACGATTTCTATTATTTTTGCAGAGATGATAATTATCTATATCATCTCTGCAATAGAAAGATATTGTCTCGAGCGCTCGGATGTCCAGATATTTTATAAATTATGACGCAATTGAAAGCTTTAAGCACTGCGAAAAGTCGTTTCCTAGTTGCACATAAAAGAAGTTCTCTCTACTAAGACAACTAAAACCGGACAAAACACACACACTTTAAACTTAATCAAACGTTATTTCCCTTGCGTCTACATTTCTACAACCTTATTCCGCAATTCTCGTGTTTCACTCGTCTTAATGCCAAGAATCTAATAAACAACGTAGCTGAGCTTTAAAAACAACGCACGCGGCCTCATAATATCAAAGCTAAGAATTCCCTACGTCACACAATAGGTAGTATACGGCTTTGTTCGCGATCTTGCATGCTCGGTAGTACGGATTAAGCGTTACACAATGCAGAGTCGACTTGGCTGACTTTGTAGATAACATAATGTGTTGATTAAATACCGATCTCTAGTAGGTCGTTTGAGAACAATGTGTTCCTATGACCTGGTTTACTTAAGAGCGGCGGTTTTCAGACCGGTGCATTAGGAATCTCATAGATTATTGGTATATTTATTGTGTAACAGGCAGCAACGCTTCTCTATAGGAAGACTGACTCGAAATCCCAACTGCTTCCAACCCTTGAAGTAGAAATATTCTAATGTGATATTACATGAATTCAGTATGCGCCATTGAGAAATTATTATTACCCATTAGTTTGTCGCTTTCAACCAACATACCTGTATTTAAGACATCATGTTTGTGTGTGTGTAGGTAGACGTAAGACTGGAAGCCTAAACTCAGTGTCGTTGAAGTCTGGTAAATAGCAAGGCAGCTTTGAATAGCGAGGCGTCACTATTCACAAAACAATACTCGTCCCATGTTCTACGTGTACGTCCACTTCAGTCACTACGGTTTTGGCATGTATACGAGTAGCTTAGACATAGATAGATAGACTAGCATTCGCTCGCGGCTTTGCCCGCGTTGTTTACGAACCCGTACATTTTTCCGGGATAAAAAGTAGTCTATGTGCTATAGCATAGCCAGACTATAATCTATCTCTGTGTCAATTTTCATCCAGATCCGTTCAGCCGTTCTGGCGTGAAAGAGTAACAAAGATCCATCCATCCATCCTCACAAACTTTCACATTTATAATATTAGTAGGAAGTAGGATAGGATAGACATACCATACTAACTGTCACGAAGGTTAAGGATACATATTCAAAATTATACAAACATGGATCATGTGTACCTAGAGTATCTAGTTGTGAAAATCTGTATTTTTGTAAATGTACAATTTAGTGTCTTCTATGAACGTTGTATGTTCCCAGTAAATAGATTTTTGAAATTGTAATGTAAAAAAATCTTATTTATTTGAGCCAGCGTCGACGTCATCCGAGAGCTTGCGTAGGTACACATTCTCAACATGTACAGAGCAAATCCTTTGAATTCAGCTTGGTTAGGTAAAAAGCAACGCAACTTTGAATAGACAGGCGTCACTATTCGTAAAACAATGGTCGTTCCACGTCCCAAGTCCACTCAACTCGAGTCACCACGTTTTTCAGTACAATGAGGACGTCCTTTAACACGTTCATGTCGCGTCAGCGGGCTTCGCAACTTGTTCGAGTGTGTCATTGTTGAGGTACCCGCCGGACAGCTCAACATTAAATTAGGATATACGTCTACCCAAAGCGACGGGTGGGTGGCCGTAAATTAGGATTTTTCCATTATTTACTGGTGTTTGTGGTTTACTTAGTATTTTGTCGTCGAATAAATATTAATCTCATTTATTACATAAATATTTGAACTTACTTTTTTTTGTAACTAGCGACCCGCCCCGGCTTCGCACAGGTGCAATTTACAATTTAAAATTTCTGATTTTCCAAAAAAATTCTTTCACACAAACCTTGTCCTGACCATTACAAACACAACAAAAAAGAATTAACCAAATAGGTGCAGCCGTTCTGAAGTTATGCGCTTAGCAACACATATGGCGATTCATTTTTATTTATATATAGTTTTGTTTAAGTATTATTAGTTGTTTTTACCATATTCCGTGGTAAAGTTCTGAACTTGAATAGGATAATACCTAATTATTTATAAATATGAATATGTATGAAATATCTGAATGCCACTGAGCCTATACAATATCTTGTAGTTATTTACACCTACGATATTAATAAATCTATTATATTATATTCATATTTCATTCACGAATTTACATATTACATACCCGCCACGACAGTAACACCTTAGAAGTAGTCATATACCCACACTTTCCCAATAAAATTGTCCCACACAGTAAGAGACGAGATATTTAATTCTATATGAGGTATTGTACGTCATCTGAGCCGTAACTTTTAACCACTCATACCAAGTACATAATGTTAAGACCTGCCAAATTGCAAAAACGGTGAACAAAATACATTACCTCCGTACTTACATTTTGGTATTTGCTCTGCATTCACTGGTCAACTGCCCTTAACAAGGGTCGAGTTATCCGAGCAGAGGCTACAAAATTTCGCTGGAAAGGGTCTAAATTTTGCCCAATGACGTAGTGAGGTCCGAATTCTGTTTTGTCAGACTAATATTTGACAGACAGAACGGATTCTAAGGGTAATCCGAGTTGGTAACTTTAATTGTGTGTCATTTTCACTTGATACCGTATTTTACAAATTCTAAATGAGAATTGTTGGTATGACAAATATTTGAATGAACCCCGTTTGACCTTTATTTGTCACTTTTAATTATTTAGAGAACGAATATGGGTTGTTTGTAATAAAATATAATAAAACTTGAGCTGCCAGGAAAGGAGGAATATTTATTCCAACGTTAATAATAATGCTAAGGTTTTGTAAAAGCTAACATGAAACGAAGTGATGAGATATGTTATTTATTTATATTGATATTCATTGGTTTCATCGACTGCCATATTGGTCTAGTGATCGTAAAGGGCGATTGATGAGCGTGTGGTCTTGACTTCGTTTCTTGAGTTGAGCAGTGTTATATGGCTTTTTTGTATAGTCATTCTAAATAACAGCATGGAATTTACGTTATGTTAATGTCAGTAGGCTCGCTTCTATTACATGGGACTCAATAATAGCGTCGTCGAAATGTGGGTGTACTAATAGCACAGTTTTTCCTAATCCTTCAGGACATATGTACAGGCTCGATGTTATGTTAATAACTAGTTTTATAACTTAACAGATCATCCTCAGTGTTTATTCCATCATTTTCCTTCCCGGATAAATGAATAAATGGAAAATAAAATGTATTACTTTGCATTGTACTTTTTACTTACCTAATAGTTTCAGTAGTAGTATAGTAGTAGTTTCAGTAGTAGTAGTAGTAATAGTTTCAGTGGTAGTAGTGTCAGGTAATATGCAGTGACTTCGCCACAAGAGTTCAAAGGTAAAGGTAGATTTTATAATGTTATATCTATGGCGATGGTAATAGATTAACGCTTCTATCGACAGCCTTTCGAAATCGAAAACAGAATGAAAAATTATCTAAATGACATCGTTACTGAAAACCTTTTTACCTCATTATATCACAAAAAATAAAGCGTAACAAAACCTTTTTTTACGTCATTAAAATATAAAAAGTAAAATATTTCACACAATACGTATTTGCATGGAACATCCGTGGCACATTTAATATGTCCCACTATTTACAGACCTGTATCTCTTAGTGCAGGATACAATTCTGGCCATTGCATTCGTTTTTTCGACGCGTTTTTGAATGAATAACGACGAATTCTGTGGTCGCAGCTTGCACATTAGCATATCCCGGAGCTCGTAATACTCAGATGTTTTTATTTTATTTAAAACACGGAACTGCGATTTTTATTGGTCTGCCATTGGTTTTAGTTTATGGACATTAAATGGGATATCGCCTTTATTGCATCGTCTCTAAGGTAGGATAAAAAAAAAGTTTTCAATCTCAAGTACAAATTGCACCGGGGCCACCTGTGCCGAAAATAAACTTTAAAGAATATTATATAATTAAAGTAATATAGTCCACTACTGCCACAGCTACGCATGGGCCCGTTCGTAGCTGTGGCAGTAATATTCTTCTTAGAAAAAGGGTTAGATTTTAGTCCAGCACGCTCGCTAGCTTGGTTTGGGTTGGCGCATGGCGGGATTCACACACCATCATCGTGAACTTTATGATGGTGTTTAGGCTTTCACACGATTTTTTCCTTCACTTTGATTTTTCAATTTGCGTGGTTAAAATAAGAATAAGAAAAATGTGAGCAATAAAAATATATATTTTATAACTAATGCTTTTCAGTCGGCCTGAATTAGGTACATGATTTTGGAAAAACTGTGCCTGTGGAAAAAGAAGCCTGAAGAAAATTGCCGGGAGATATTTTGCACTAATTTCCTCACAAAGATTACGGAATTCCTACTACGAGGAGGACTATTTTTTGTTCATAAGTAGTACACTTAAAAGCAAGCAATTATCCGTTTCTTCTATACACATAAATTCTTGGTAGAAAATGGCCGGCTATTTTAAGTCTGCATTTTATTTTTATTTCTTTTTCTTTCAGATAATTTGTACCTCAAAATATTCTTTTTACTATTACCATCGCAGGAAAATCACTTGCGTAAAAAGGCTCTTAAGAATTCTTAGGACTTCTTACAATAGCTGGGCAATAACCCATATAAACAGTTATTAAAGTTTTCGTACCTACTCTCTACTATCTCGCTTTACTCTTATCAAGAGATTTGGCAAGGTTTAGTTTTCCAATGTGGGTAATGACGCATATAAAAGATCCAGAGAAGGTGACCTCAGTTATAGAATGTTCGAACTTCGAAACAAACCTTCGACCCCATGGCATATTTTTATATTTACAGCTTTGTTTGTCAACTTGGCCATGTGTTTGAAAAATGTTAATGGACTTTCAGACTTATTATTTAATATTTTTTGGTACGACGGCGGCGCCACGTTTATAAAATATATACCATAACTTATTCTTTATATTAAAGTTCGATTGGATGATAGTTGGAAATAGCGATGGGTATCGGCTAACTGGTGCTAGAAATAGTACCTAACTGATATGGGAAACAGATGAAATATCAGTTAGTTCTAAATTGACACTAGTAACTGTAATTTTTCATCTTTAATGTTGTATGTTGTATAAAGAGAGTTTATTGAAACTGAATTTTAACTCTATCTGACGAATAAGTTAATAGGCAATCAGCTAATCGGGGAAACAGCCTAAAAATATAAATAATAAATCAACCTTAAGACGTACATGTAAAACGAATCACCTAACTCACGCATCTACAAACCTATCTAGTTGTTTATATGTAGATATTGTAAGCCGACACGTTCCTGTAAAGATACAATCAATTTTAAACAAATCCTGAATTAATTAGCGCCATGACAATGGATAGAGTATAATCCGGAACAGCACATGAGATAATTTTACCCCACAACCGTATCTGATATACTGAGCTTTCATTATTACCTATAATCATTTATTTTAAAATACGTTAATATGAAGGAAATAAATGTATTAAAATTTATATGATACATTTAGGCATTTCCCTAATATGAATCGCCTACTATTGCTATGAACAGGGCATAGTTCGAAACTCCGTGCTGCTTCCCGGGAATCGAACCTAGGACCTCACGATCAGCAGACGCTCTTGCGAGCACAAGACCAAAAAAGGAGTTAACTCACTTAATTTATAGAACTTAATTATATGTACTAATATATTTGTCGTAACTGTCTATGGCTTCACTTGTTGGACTTCGTATTTGGTCTTGCTTGTCTTGTTAAACCACTATGTTTCTATGTACCTAACTACCTGTTCGATTCTAATGATAAATGATAAATCTTAAGTAGTGAAAATATATGGTGAAAAATCTAAAGCAACAACACAGATTAAAGTCAATAGAACCGACAATTATGTAGAACCCATAACACAAAACACCACAACCCGCACAAACCCAATCTCAAACAGGGTTGTGGAATAGTCAAGTGATTTGGACCTTCAAATTCACTAACCCATCGGGTTAACTAAGGGTTGCGGCCCTTTGTAACACTCAACGCTCTTCAATCAATAACCAAAAGGAGCCATAACATAACGTAGTAAGAGCGGTCTCGTTAATCATTGGGAGAGAGATACTAAGAGGAATAAGCGGTAAATATGCCGCCTCCGTCACCTTTCATCCATGGCTCTCGGCACATCCAATTTGCCGGGTATGATACCCGAATAGGCGAACAATCTTACTAACAATAGCACCGCAATGAATGGAGCCTGATCCAGCCGTAAATATATCAAAATTATGTACAACCTCGGCGGTATAAGTTGAGAAAAATTGTTTTCTTCTATATTATGTTCCTTTGTGTTCTTATTGAAATTAATCGGTGTAATATTAATTAGTTAAGGCTCTTACTTCGAGATTAATTGAATGTGATTTTTTTGTGAACTTTGTGTGAAATTATTTGCATCATTGCGTTCAAGCTGACATTGATCCCAATACATTTTTTTCCTAGGATTTTACACGTTGGGTCGATACAAAACGAAAAAATTCTGCTGTTGTTTTTATTTATCAGAATCCGTAAATAATCACTTTTACTCCCAGTCCAAAAATGTAAATATCGAATAATAACTTTCCCCAAAGCTTTTATCGTGGATTACTTTGATATAATAGTTATCAGGTCAATAGTTTATTAAACCACAATTGGACTAATTGGACGCTAATAAAAGCGTGATGTTATTTATTTAAATATTAATAGTTCACAGATAAAAACATAAAAATATTATTTCTAGCCTTTTAATCTGTAGAAACAAATCAACAGGTAGGTATAGAAAAAAAATAGGTATCAAACGTCATATATAGAAGAAAAAAAATCTAATAAGATATTTCTACCTACATACACACCATTTTATTTGCCCAACCGGTCATCGCGTAACGTTCCCAACCTCTAAGATTGTTTCATAAAAAATGTAAAAGCGTGCAAATGGCTTCCTTGTGGCGAATAGGGCAACGATGACCCGAAAGACTTAGCCACGAGGAACGCAATGTTTTGGAGGAGGTAAAAGGCTCATAAATTCTTTGCTACATCACGTTAAGAGATGTAAGATAAAATAAAGGAAATTGTGGGGAAAGTGAAAAAACAGTTCTGACGTCAGTTTCTACTGCTAACCATGAGCTTACAGTTTTGTACCTACATAAAAAGGAGCTGTTTGGGGACATATTATAATCATCGCCCAAAGCAGATGTTACTCATCACAGTACAATGCAACTTATCTCTCAGTCAAGAATTGAGCTGATATTTCTAAACAAGCAAGAAGATTATTAAAATCCGCATTTTTTACTGAAAGATGACAAAAGTCACAATTTAAATGTCTTCAAAATTTACCTAAACTTTCTAAAATTAGAACTTTCATACTATAATAGAAAGGATCGCCATTCTTATTGCCCCAAAATCCTGGGCTAGCCTATCTAAATAAAACTAATTCAATTTAGATAAAGCTTATTGTTGGTTCTATTTAACCCAGATTAATTCATTATCATATTAACATTTTGTGTATATATAGAACCACGAAGAAAAGAATAAACTATGATTTAAAAAAAAAGCAATTTAATTAGCTATTTGAATTAAAAATTTCCGAATAAAATAATTTCTCATAACCTTTATATAAATCATGTCAATTTAAGTGAGTACAATATTATTTTCCTTCCTGTTATTGTACCTATAGATATAGGATTTTATACGTATGGATAACAAGTAATTTGACGACACGGTTGGCTCACTTTAGCTTTCTGCGTTACATGTGGCGTGTTCGATTCCTGTACGGAATAAATATTTGTATGATCTACAAATAGTTGTTTCGGGTCTGGTTGTGTGTGCATGTGACATGTATGTTTGTAAACTGTATCCACGATACACGAGATATCGTAAAACATTGCCCCAGAGTGTAGAGCAACGTTTTGAAAAAAAGAAAAGAAAGAAATCCCGTCCCCTTCCAGCAATGATTTTTAAAACAAAAACGTCTTTTTCCACCGCTCACATACCTACCTCCACCAGTGACAGTACCGACAACATTCCTGTGATAGGTGTTGCTGATTCATTGTCGACCTTTTGCGGACAAATAATATCTTAATAGGTTTCCTAAAAGTCACAGTGACATTTCCGACAACAGTAATTCTCTCTCATAGCTCTAGTGGTCACAAGCGCGTCGATTGGACATTAGGGACTGTAAAATTTTACTGGATCTTTTTGATAATTGACACTAACATCACCGGAGTTTGAAATTGTGTCCGGTAGATGGCAATAGGCTCGTCTATTCCATGGGGTTAATAACCTACATACAGTACACCTCTGCCTAGCCCTTCATGGAATACAGGCATGATGCTATGTTAATATTGTTGTTGTATTTCTAACAACACAACTGCCTATCTAACACCGTTTAACGAAGTATTGTTCAGTTAGACTAGTTAAACGTTAAGCAATAACTTAATATCTCTGGAGAATAAGACCAATTAACGTTCACAGTGTTGCTATTCCCATTCCTCCGTAACTACCCACAATCCATATAGTAATTTCATTCTGTTATTGGATAGTGAGCACTGTGTGTTTTTCTATATAAAAAGTATCCATGATATTTAATCAAATTGATTAATTTAGAAATATACATTTAACTGATATTCAGTAACGTAACCTAATTTATAAAGTTGTGCTTTAATTAATATTCGCTATTGTCACCAGTTATAATACAGCGGACCTATTTCCAGATCTGGACAACAGCGCCACTTGCCAGGTCCAACTTTAGCTAAGAACCATTCAGGTGAGCCCATAAGTATAAAAAATAAAATCATCAAAATCGATCAGGACGTGTAGGAGCAAAAGAATTACGAACACAGTAATACACACCACAATTTTATAAGTCGAGATGTGATAGAATCACATTTATTGAACTAAGCAGAATCTTGGGATAAAGGTTGCGTTTTTTTTTAATGGAATTTCAAATAATTGTGATTATAAAAACTACAGCCAGTTCCATACAATCTTATTTTATTCCTCAATTTACCAAAACGTCAAAGAATTCAGCACAAGGCTGCTTCCATTTATTTTTATAGCCAGTGTGAAAATTACCTCTTTTCCTCTGCCACGATATTTCGTCATATAAATGTCACTGCAAACTTTTTTCTTATATTTAGCTGTTCTTTCCTTATTGTCGTAACGTGGGGTCATAAAATCTTCCATTTTTATTCATTTCTCATTGACACTGCTCACTGTGGCTAGATTTTTTATGTATTTTTTTGTTATATAAATGTTTCATCATCATGATCAGCCGACACTCGTCCACTGCTGGACATAAGCCCCTCCCAATAAGCGCCACTGAGGCCGATCTTCGGCTCTCCAGATCCATTTTCTGTCAGGGGGCGTAACCTATCCAAACCATTTAAAGATATAAAATAATACAGACCGTTATTTTCCATTAAAATCATATTTTTTTCATTTATTAAGATTTTAAATAATTTCTGTGTTTTATCGATGAATATCGATCGCTTTAATCGCTTTAAAACTCTTACTGATGCACAAGAGTAATGTCGCATCCTCAAGTAGTTGAATGGCGAGCCGCAGATGTGCCGAAGCGAGTTACAACGACTGTTAAGTGAACGACGCAAGTATCCTTAACTGAAAACTTTATCTAACACGTCAAGTTTGGTTCTCGTTACCGCCTGTATCGTGTTCTTGCAACGTTACATTATACTAATAGGTTGCACCAAAAATTAGATAGTGTTGTTTTATCTTGTTTGTTTGTAATACAATTTTTGATACGCATACATTGTGCTTGTGCGTTATAAATCAACAGTTAAGAATTTGTTAATGCCGTGTAATATTATTTATCCATGGGTATTTTATGCTTTAATCTAACAACATACAGACGGTTACATAAATGTGCAAATAAATAAATTCCCTACTTGAATCCGATCACATTTCATCATAAACTTCTGCAAACGAAGCAATTAAACGAAATAATACACCGAATTTTCAATTACAATCCTAAACCCTACTCAGACTTCGTAAACCTATATAAAATCGTCCAGCCAGACCTAATATTGACAGACGAGTACGTAAACGTACGCAAGATTTCATTTGTCATGATACGGTCGCCCGCCTATCTATACACGTCATCTAAGCACGTAGAATACTTCTTATCATAGCAAAGACGTTCGTCGAGATTCGAGTTCGAAATAGGTCCTTTATGAATAACCGATAGGCTTGAAATCAAGTGGTCATTAAATAAAGGTAACCTTGGAGATCGCAAAGCCGATACGCGACCTTGACGTCGTTATGTAAAGCCCTTACTACGACGGAATCGTGTAAAGTGTGCTGCACACTGTCGATACTTTTTTTATCTATAATGACAAACTAGGTAAAACATCTCATATGCAGCGGTATCCTAATTTTGCCAAGAGTAAGAGTAAAGATTATATTAGTATCACGACTGGTCAATGTAGGAGATATTTTATGAATCCTCTATGAAACAGTGGAACAAGTTTAATGTGTTGATATAAACAACGCCATAAACACCTTAGCCGTTAGCACAACAACGTCCCACAAAAACGTCGCTTAGAATAATAGCCATATAAAAACATTTACCTAATAGCAAAAGTTTGACCATATGTATCAGCCTTTACGAAGTATGACAGCTTTTCGTCCAAAGAAAGTGCCGATAAATCGATGTACAAAAACCGTCATAATGTGATCCCTTCGGCTCACCAAATGCCACCATTTCTCCATAAAAGTAACAAAGTGACTACGTGTGAGTATATGAGTATTCTTAGTAAGAAGAATATATATACGTTAAAGCAATGTGTAGCAACGTTATAGCATTGTATATTTTCAAGTTTTCCTTGAATAGCGTTGTGTTCAGTTAGAAAATTCCATTTCGTTTGATCGACACAGGGAACAATGTGAGAACATATTTCAAGCTTTTCTGGAATGTTAAGAAAATAACCTATTTATGTTGGTTGTTTTCACTTTGGTATAATGAAAAGATTCTCGGTCACAACCTTCACGAAAACAAGGTTAAAATACTAAACAAAGATGACTAAGTTATTCAAATTCACAAAAGACAATATTTATATTAATTAAAAAGTAAGTTTGCAAAATATTTAGCTTGATCCTGATATTCTAGTCTATACTTATATTAACCTAGAAAAAGAAAAGTGATTTAATTTTAAATAACAATTTAGACCAGCTTTAGTACCTTCGGGTAGGGACGTATTATCCTCGAAGAGAGACCCACTGTAATCCTTGTTGACTATGATATACATTTTATATTACAATTTGTTTAGTGGGTCCTTAGAGATAAGCTAATGAGAAGTTTACAATTCCGGTTTGAATATTACCTCTAAAGATTATTAACATTTGATAACTATTTGAGAATTTGAAAGATTGATTGATCTGCGCGATAGGCATGTAGCTAGGAGCCTCTCAGACATAAGTGACTATTTAGATGATTAAATTAGAAACTCCTTATAGTGACATACATGAATTTCTTCTTGTAGGATGTGCTCGGTAAAGAGGATCAGAAGATCGCTTAAGATGTTCGAATGTCTGCAAAGGTTCAGAATCAGGCCTTGTTTAATAGGCTGTAAGGAATTCTGCTTCAGCTTCCTCGTATAACGATCATGAGATCTTCTGGCACACCCTGAGCAGTCAGCCTCAATACTCTCACACTGACTGGCTAATTAATTATCCCATGTGATACTTGGTGCTAACACAAGAGAAACAAAAAAAAAATATTCTGTATAACCCACCTAATAAAAGCTAACCTATAAAGTCAGGAAAGTTTAGTCACGCTTAGCGGTACCAAAACCCAATTTTGAAATTCCTAGTCTTCTATCTAGCGTATGTTGTTAAAACTTAAACATGGAACCGTGGCTAGCCAGTCCAATTTGTTAAAGTTTTGTATGTTACCGATTTATTTTATTTTTCTTTGTGGATATATATTTTTTATTATCTCAGTTGGGTTCACTTCTTGCATATGACTTATTATTTTTACTTATAAATATTTTGATCATTTGAGTTTATAATTGGCTACTTGACAGTTTTCGGAAAAATATTTTAAAATTTACGTTGGTTTATTTTATACCTCTTACAATCATATTTTTCTCAAAAAAACGTTATTTATTAGAAAAAAAAGATCTTTTTTATTCATTAATTTGAAATTCGCGCGAAAACAGCTGGTCACGTGACATTTGTTAGCTGTGACGTCATATTTCAATAAACAGAACAAACTAACTAGGACGCTCTAACGCTTAAGCATAGTTTGAGAGGAAAGTTTACAGCTTTTTTGCTTGATATTCTTTTCCATAGTGAATAGGAAACTGTTAAAATATTTGGACGAATGTGTTATTATTGCATGTACACTGATTAACCTACAGGATGGTATAATTGAAAATGCATGATTTGCTAAGATTAAATTCTTTTATTTGGGGCTATTATAAACTAATGAATAAACATTTTTCTTCCAAAAAAAAATCAAATTTACAGAGTAAATGTGTGTTTCATCATCATCATCATCATCAATACATATTATAAAATTATAACAGGCCGATGTCTATACATTATAAATATTGGAGAAAAACTAATATGGGGGTCATTATTAAAGCAATAGAAGCCAAAAGAATTTTTTTTAGAATTTTTGTCTGTATGTTTATACACACATCACACAAAAACCACTGCATGGTATTCAATGCAGTTTTCACCGACCTTATTGCTAGAGGTCTAACTTAAAATATAGGTTCCATTTTATCAGATTCTAAATTCCATACATATGAGGTTGTGGGCAAAAGCTAGTATTCTAATAATATTCTATGATAACAGTCATTTTCAGGATTGAATCTGTAACTCAAATAGTGCAATGAGAGCAACTGAACCATGTCATCTTCATAATCAGGTTGATGTTATAAAATTTGTCAATTCTGCAAATTCCTTTTTGTACTCTCTTCTATCTCAATACACTATCATCTTTTTGGGTACATATGGAACTACTATTGTTACCCATTTCTTTGATTTTCATGTACTTCAGGGTACTGCCCGCTTTAGACAGTTTTGATTTCTTCTTGTAACATTTAGTGGCAATACAAAATGGCTCCTCAATTCTTCTGTGAGTCCACATTAAGAAAGCCACTGCATGTTTGCAGCACCTTTTGGAAGCAGGGCAGTAAGCATACTGGACACTGTACTACTCCTTCCTTTTCATCGAGTGTGGATGTTAACAGACCTTGTGTTCAGGACAAATTTTGCATTTTACCACACACAAATTTGCCTCCCTCTTTAGTTGGACACATCCTATAGCGTCATCACCAAACGATTGTCGCGAAGATCTGAAATTATAAACATAACCTTTAAGTAACTTAAAATGTTTTCATGAAATTTTGACTATTTGTCCTAAGAATTATACATATCAACTGTTACAAATAAATTGTATAATTACTTTGTTTATTTCGATACTTACACGACGTTTTTGCATTCCGAAACTCGGCAGAGCAGTCAGGATTACACGCAAAGAATTTTGCGACCATAAATCATTTGACTTTAGGCAGATTTGCACTATTAGCTTATGTATAGCCTCACTCCATTTCGTGAAACCTCTCTCAAGCACAAATCGAAATATTTAAGTGTTAATTTTCTCAGCAAACCGCAAACGATAAAACACATGACGTTTTATTTTGTAAAATGTGACGTCGCATGACACTTAATCATGGCCGCCCGCGTTTCAATTCTTGTAATCCACAGATAAAAAAAAACTCAAATTTATTTTTGAAAAATAAAATAATTACAATTTATTTTAATGCAAAAAAAAAATTGTATAATTATTGTTAACCTATAAGCTATCATATTTGACATATTTCATATTTTATCGTTACAACTGTCAAATAGCCAATTATATATAATCTCCTAATTTTATGCTTGAATTATTTCTATGAACATCCATCTTATCAGAATTTCTTGTATCTGCTTTATATAAGACAACAACATCAGTCTCTCTCATATTTAGTGGCTCGGAACTGACTGGAAGATAATCACTTATAGAATTTCGTTGGTCACGCGCGTTACTTCTCGTAAATCTTCGTCAACCAAACTGTCACCTTTATAAAGAGATACAACCTTTTTTACAAAGGGCCGAGAGCGTTCGTCACCAAAAAAGATCAGGCCCATTTTGGTGAGATCACGAGCTCAAATATCGGACGCTACCGACTCCCCGTTTTTATGAACTAAGAAGATATAAGCGGTTTTTCGTTAGTGATACACATTTATGAAGTTTAGCTCTACTAACTAAAGCTGATTTATTTTTCCGTCATACATTGTGAAATGCGTCTTCACTTGTAGCCACGTGGGAAAATATTAAATGAGAAAAATATGACAGTGCCGGCGAAGTAGCTGATTTTAATTGTAATTACTCTACAAATTAAAACAATTTATGAAGAAGTTCTTACATGAAAAAAAGGTACCCGACCCCGCCAACAAGGCAAATGATGAATAAGTAAACAAAACAAAATAACCTTTGCATATAGTTTCACTAAGTCCCTGGATCTCGTTGGTGTATTAACTCTTCAGTACCTTATTAATCTTGCGGCAGCCACCGATACTCGCGGGTAATAAAAATCTTTATTGTTACTAAGCAAGTTTATATCAGACGCAGTGAAGCGGGATTACAGGTACTATCACATAGGTTATCTAGGGGGATAGTCGGGCCGTTAAACATAAGAGTATTAATAAGTCAAGCATTACAGGCTGAAGTAATCCTGGCTGTATCTACCGTTTTAAGTCAACAAAATTAGAATAATATCATGAAATATGTATTATTATATTGTACTAATTGCCTCAAACGTCTAGTAACCACAAATGCGGCTGTTGAATATTTTTAGTGTGTTCTAAGTAGCAGCCCAGGAAATGTGTCTGTTAGACGGGAAATGACTTACCCCCTATTCAATAGGGGGTGAGTCACTTCCCGTCTAACGGGAAATACAAGCCTGATGCTATATTGTGTTATACTTATTATGTTCCTAAAAAATGCATGCCTCTGAGTCGAAGCCATATTCTTACTAAGGCACCGTCATCTTATGACCTTATTTTGTGTTGTAAATATACTAATAAGATTCTACTACAATAAAACCTATGAAAATTTGGCTCTAACGACGTATCACGGATCCTGGCTAATTAACTGTCGGTTTTATAACTAGAATTTGAAAGTTAAATTTTGTCATCAACTTTCCTTTGTCGGTCACAGATATAATCCCCGGTACATAATTTATCGATCCTACAAAAAATCTCTTAACTGCGGTACGTACTCTTTAAGTAAAATAAATTGACAGTTACTGTGGATTGCTATTCTGTAATACCTTATCAAATAACATAATATTTGTATTTATTTGTTGGACGTTGCAGTCTTAAAATGTTTTTTTTTTTTAATAATTAACCTGCTGTTCATACATGCTACCACACACTATAATTCCGAAAGCATCTAAAGCTTAGATTATTCATACGCTGAAGCATTTTACCCCTACATAAAACAAAGTTTAACCCCGAAACGTGCCCACATCCGACCTATTTATTGGCACTACTGACTTACGGGTTGGCTAGGTAAACACCCTGAAAGAAATATTAATGTAATAGAATTTTTAGTTCGCCAACGTATGATTAAAAAACGTTTTATTGGTTGGTTTTAAGAGTTCGTTTCGTGATCTTTGAACAAAGAATCATGTGAAAATATGTTGTTTGAAATTATTGGTATGCTTTGTGTTAATTTCTATATTTTTTGTGATTGGGTATTGTTCTATGGCTTTAGTGAAAAAAATGAAAGAGGATAAACTTAAATGTAAAAAATATTACGTATTAGTTCTATGTATCCGTCTAATGTACCTTATACAATATAAACATTAAAAAATCTGTTATTTTAAATTAGTCTGCCTCATTGGTCTAATGGCCGCAAGCGCGACTTCTGAGCTTGAGGTCCTGGGTTCGATTCCCAAGTTGGGCAAAGTGTTATTGGGTTTATCTGTATGAAAACTCTCAGTAGCAGCACGGAGTCTGGAACTGTGCCCGGTAGATGGCAATAGGATCGCCCCCTATTACATCGAACTCAATAATGGCATCAGCGAACTAACCTAACCTAACCCTTCGGGGAGTACAGGCGTGATGCTATGTTATGTTTAAGTTAGAACAGATTTGTATGGACTTTTTCGTATCTGAAAATTCAGCCCTAACTCTATTTTCGTTACAAAGTATAATGATTTATATATTCAAGTATAAACGAAAAGCTTTTTATCTTCGTGATCTTCGTATAAGATGTAAAACAAGCTACCTCACGCGGTCCTCGTTGGCGTTGAGCCGGCAATCTGTTGTGTTCTATGTACAACAAAGATTTTTGTATGTTCCATGATATGTTGTAGGTAGGCGTGTATGGCATGTTAAACTTGTGAGTAAGGTGAGTTCGGGTAAAACAGGCTATTGGGTAAAACTGTACAGATCGAATTTTCGGCTGATTCGAGCACTTTTTTATTGACCTTGTTCTCCAGACAATATAAGCTAATAAAACTGCTTCTATTGACTGGAGAACAACATATAAAAAGTGTTCGAATCAGCCGGAAATTCGATCTGTACGGTTTTACCCTATTGCCGGTTTTACCCGAACTCACCTTACTTAGTTTTGAAAGACATGCTACATGAAGGTGGACATTGAGATTTGTTGGCAGAAAGTTTCTTAATGCCTCATTGGTCGAGTGGTCGCAAGCGCGACTGCTGAGCTTGAAGTCCTGGTTTCGATTTGCGGATCGGTCATTGTTATTCTATGGTTATTCAGTGGTCTTCTGTATGGAAATTCAGTAGCAGCGCGGAGATTGGAACTATCCCCGATAGATCCAATCTCCGCGCGTTGACGACACGGTTGGCGTAGTGGCTAAGCGATTAGCTTTCTGCGCTAAGTGTCGCGGGTTCGATCCCCGCACGGAACAAATATTTGTATGATCTACAGATAATTGTTCCGGGTCTGGATGTTTGTGTGTATGTGAATATATGTGTTTGTAAACGCACCCACGATACAGGAATTATTCCTAGTGTGGGGCAACGTTTAAAAAAAAAAGATGCAAATAGTCTCGTCCTCGGGTCGGTGAAATGTGAGTTTACAATTTTACGCCTCTGCCTAACCCTGTACAATAGAGGCGTGATACTATGTTACATATACATCAGTAGCTATTATATGCTATAATTGAGATAATTGTTATATGATTAAACCAATTTCTCTATGTTAATAATTTAAATAATCAGATTACTACACAAACGTAGTCGCGGCCGTAATTAGATAATATCATCATCATCGCCTCAGGCGAAAGACGTCTACTGCTGGACATAGGCCTACCCCAAGCATCGCCACATCGACCGGTCCTGTGCTGCCCGCATCTAGCGAAGACCTAGCGAAGGTCGAGACCTTCACGAGGTCTTCGTTCCCCCTTGCAGACCTACCCACGTTGTGCCTTCAGTTATATAATTAACCTGAGATTACTGCACTGAGAAATCCTGTTATGGGAATACCTTTGACGTCTTATTGGTCAAAAGGATAATGGATTTAAAGCTTTTTAAAGAAAATAATAAGAATATAATATTATCAGCGCAAGGAAAGGGTTTACGAGTGATGAAACTCAAGTTCCTCTGGCGCACCCTAGCAGTCAGCGTCTAGGTATATAATCATTGCTGGCTGGCTATTCTTTCCCCTACGGCATGAGCGATTCCTATGTGATAGCTTGTGCCAATAGAAGAATATTATAATAATAATATCATTTCAGGCATTCAAATAGTATTACTTAGAAAATTGTCTGATCCTATCCTATTAATATTATAAATGTAAAAGTTTATGAAGCTGGATGGATCGATATTTTTCAAACACACGCCAAAACGGCTGAACGGATCTGGATGAAATTTGGCACTGGAAGCTAGTATTTAATACAAAAAAGATAACGTTGACGGGACACTTGGCGCAATGGTCGAGAGATCGACTGCTGCGCTACATGTCGCGAGTTCGATTCCCAACGGAACAAACATTTGTATGATCTACAGATAATTGTTTCGGGTCTGGGTCTTTGTGTATGTGAATATATATGTTTGTAAACACACCCACGATTATTCCTAGGGTGGGGTAAGGTTTATTCTAAATAAAAAAGGTGCTGTTGTTACAAACTTACTGATTAAATAGAGAGATGAATCCTACTAATATTATAAATGCGTTAGTTTGTGAGGATGGATGGATGGATGGATGGATGGATGGATCTTTGTTATCCTTTCACGCCGTAACGGCTGAACGGATCTGGATTAAACTTGGCACAAAGATAGATTATAGTCTGGAATAGCACATAGGCTACTTTTTATCCCGGGAAAATGTACGGGTTCGTAAACCACGCGGGCGAAGCCGCGAGCGGAAGCTAGTTCGTTTATAAAAATAGTACCAGAGGTCAAAAAATACCATGATTCCATTGAAATATTTAAGTTTGGTCTTAAATATTTCAATGGAATCATGGTATATGTTGACATCTGGTACTATTACAGTCCCGAAAAACGAAACCTTATGTTTTATGTGTATGTACTAGCTAATTTTATTTTGTTGTCTCTTTCCCTAATGTCATACTATCAGTTTATGCTTAAGCTTTATTTTTGTTTTAATCTAAGTTTTATTTTGGTCTTACTAAAGAATTATTATTGTTCTTTTAGTATTACTTTTAGTGTTATTATGTTTTACTTTGTGAATGTTGATTAACCCGTATTTATGTTTTAGTTGCTTAAGATTTATTGTATACACAAGCTGTGGGTAAACCTCTATTAATAAATAAAATAAAATAGACTATAGACAGATGCATTATAAACAGTATAAATTCATACCCATAAAATGTTGAAGAACACTCCACTACACATTACAGTACACTTTTGCGAATTGTTCTGACACATTATTTAACACTGATAACTGATAACTCGCGTAAAAACATTAAAAAGTACGATAACTCTTATTTCACGGCGCGGGCGGCGCGTTTCGGCCGAATATCTCCGGCCGTCGTCACGGGCAGACTGCGTGTCTGATTGTCATCTTCGTGACACGAGTTTCTTTACCTACCCTCGTTTGGTCTTGATTTTTATTATTTACTGTTTTAACGTGTGGTGTTAAGAAATGATATTCATAGCATGAGGTCTGCATTATCAGGGTCAAACAGAGGTGTACTATTATAATGTGTGTAATAGGGGGAGTCTAGTGCCATCTACCGGGCACAATTCCAAATTCAAACTGCTATTTAGATTTTTCTAACAGAAAATCCCCATAACATTTGCTTGAGAATCGAGCCCAATACAACGTTTAACGGTCGTATTTCTAACGACGAAATGAATAAGATAGTTGAATAATATTATTTACATAATTATTTTCATTTACTTTTCAAGATATTCGATTTTCATAATCAACCGTTTTAAGATGTAGGTATGGAGCAAAATCTTATACCTAAACTAGGTCATTGGTAAAGTTAATCTAGACAAACATTTATATGGCCCATAAGTCAAGATCGTTAGGTATATCTGTTCATTGTGATTTGTGTATGCGTAAGAGCGTCCACGATACTCGGAAACTTGCAGAGCCAATGCCCAATGGTAACTTAAGTATTATTTATATTAAATTATTAATATTATTGTTATTATTATTCCGATAAATCTTCTCAAAATCTTTTCTCCATACTAGCGCTTTTTAAACTACACATAGAACAAAGTGAACATTTTCTATACAATGTCATATAGTGCGCACACGCAGATTTTCCATATCCCGTAGCTTTAGGCAAAACACAGAATTTAACAGACTACAGAAGCCTCGCTTTTATTTTACTCATTTTCAATGTATACACAAGCGCTTTAAAAACAAGAAATTACATAAGAAGGTCATGTATAAGGAATCGTATAAACAGTTTATTTCACATCAACCAGTCCTAGACGGCTAGAGAAAACATTAAACATGTATGCGAAAGCTACGCCGAAAACGGTTCTCACATAAGGTTTCTTGAACTAAAATCCGTACAAATACTTTTGTTATGCAGCATAAAGAGGCAAACAATTTCTTTTAGTCCCGTCCCGAGCATAACTAAACGCAAGAAACGTGTGAAAAACACATTCCGTAGTTTCCTTTTTCTGTCGGAATAAAACGGTAATGTTATCTTATTTCTTATGTTGACTTCGTTACGCGCCATTAGCGGTTCCCTTCACCGCACCAGAAAGGATTACATTACTATAATACAACCCACAACAATTTTGCGGCTTTCTTATGACCTTAACACCGCTTCAGGCGGAACATCTCTTCAGGGTGTCGTTTTAAATCCAAGTTGTACTGAATAATGTATTTTATGATGATTGTGTTGCTCATTTTGAATGTTAGCCAGTAAAAAGGTTTGTTTGAATGTTTTAAAAATTTCTTCAGTTTCCTCTGATGATTTTTGCAGATTTCAGATTTATTTCGGGTTCTTCAAAAGTATAAATAAGATCCTAAACAAGATAATTAAGTACACCAGGGGTCGATACAGACTTTTTAAAATGCACGTTTTTCGTCTAAACGTTTATGGTCAAAGGTTGCGGTTGTAATATTTTTATTGCACTCTAAACCATGAAACGTGGGCTAAATTGTAATTAAAATGCATGGTTGGGCGAGAAATATTATGAATGTTGACGTGAGCAAAAACGCTTGTTTATTTAATTTTGCATGTGAACTGACTGAGATAAAAGCTGCGTATGTCATTTTAACCTGGTATATTAATAAATTATGCAATTTGGTTACAAATACTGTACGAACACACAATGCAGGATCCAACCAGGACAGTTATACGTTTTATAAAGTGTTATAATGAGTATGTGACTCAAGTGTTATGTAAGCAAATCTCCAGCAGTGTAACGAAATAAGTTTATTATAAGAATAGCAACTGGTTACATAAATAAGACACCACATGAGATAAGTCGAAAAATAATTTAAATAAACACCAAAAGCAGCTGCACCAAACCGGCTCATTTCAGCGTAAATAATGTCAGACATCAATGCTCGGGGCTGAATTTTTAACTTGAACCGTATTTGCAACAGATCTATAAATAAATGAAGCACCAAAACACCACCGAGTTCTAGCAAAAATTCTATCAAACTCCAGCACGCTTTCGCAACATATTATTCATTACGCCAACTGGGGCCCACGTAAGATAAATGCGATAGTCCGACGTGGTTCAACGTTATTACCTAGATATAAATCTGCTACACACCTCGTGAAAGCTTTCATCTTGGAACAAAGCGGACAAGTCACGGTGAAAGCGCCACAATGGCCGTCACGTCTATTTCACTGTTACAATCGCGTTATCGCACTTTGGGACAATCAATAGCGCTCGTAGTGGCAACCCTAATGAATGGTGTAAGTTGGAATTCAAGCTTTATAATATATGAAGCACATGAGTACATATATTATGTATATACATACGCATAATTTATATTTTAGGCTTTTACTGCCCCACTGATGGACGACTATAAAGGCATTACTTCACCAGTAACTACACCTAGTAATTGTTGGATGATTACACGCATCATGAAACACTTTTTATTGGAGTACCTTTTGACGTAGGAAAAATATATAAAATAAGTAAAATCAATTTTTAAATAAAGTAAAATCAATTTGGGCTCGACTCGAATACAATTTCTATTGAATGCAAATTATAAGTTTAGAATATTTAATTAATTGAAGACAAGTATAACACATTGCATCGGTTTAATTGAATGCCAAAATGAACTAAACAACTCCTTAATTCTCGTGAAGTTGTAAAGGAACGCGGTGGGTGTTTAAGTGGATTATTTTATATTTTACTGGGTAGCTATTGGTCATCATGACATAATCTTTAAACCTGTGCACCTACATATTATAATGCTTTTATTTTATTTGAAAATCAGCTGAAACAAATAAATTGAAGTTCAATTACTGTTTACTTACAAATTTTGTTTCGTATTTTCTTATACAGAGAATATCTAATTTACCTTTATTATCTAATGAAATCTAAGTCATTGTGCACTTGAGATATAAACAGAAGTCTAAAGATATTGTTGGTACTTTTGAACCGAGCAAATTACTTTTGTGTTAAACGTAAAGCTGTCTCACTTTCCGCTACGTGTCTTATTAGGTTAAGCGGGGTGAAAAGCCAATTTACTTGATTGAGTTATATCCACTGACTTATCCAATTGTTCACATAGAAAACTCTCACACTCATATGTAACAAAAGAGATCGATAAATTAACAACTTCCTGAAAAGGCACGAAAATAAAACCGCGATATCTTTTAAAAATCCATTTAATGATGAGACTAAATAAATATCAATCGTTATTTTAATTTATATTTACAATAAACTATCTTATTTACATTCCAATCATTCGTGTATTTACATTTAAGTATTCCGTAGAAAATTTGTCACTACAGAGCACTTGCACCCACTTCGTATTAAACACGCGTAACAGTCAGTAAAGTTCGCAGTTTTATGTGGGCGTGAAAATATTTACAATTGATATAAATATTTTATAATTTAACGACAAACCAAACGAAACTTAGGCGAGTAAAGAAATCTATTAGCCTTGATATAAGGTAGCGCTCCGTGATAAGCGTAGCGGCTAGCGGGGCGGATGAACGTGGTGCGCGTTCGTCCGCCATGACACTTGATGCTACTACGATGCGACGACCGGTTGCACCATCACTTCTTGTCTCATCCGCTGCTGATACGCTGCTCAGTTCTGGTGGCACGCAGTTAGGAGGTTTTTCCTGCTACAGGTACCAAAAAAAATCATCAGATTTGAGCCTGTATTATTTTTTACGCTATAGTAGTAAAAGAATTACTAAATAATCTCTTGCACAGACAACATTTACACATAATAGGTTTACGCAGTTTTTATTCAATATAGAGTGTAATAATTTTCTTCTTCAACAACAGTGACAAGAAGGTACGAAAGTTCTACGTAATACGATAAAAACTTGAACACTTCCGGCATAGTATTTTCCTCTCTATGAAAAGTTATTTATGCTAAAATATAGGCCGCATGTCGAAAATATTCATGAAAAATAAGAAAAAGAAAAGTTTGTTTGAATTTATACTTCAAAATTCTTACCGGTGGTTGTGTGAAGTTAACTTTCTCTTGACATCTCCGGGATTGATGCGCGATGCAAGCAGCATACGCGATCGCATGTGGGATGTAGCTCTGCTCCACTACACCCGCGAATAATATTGTCGCCATAGGACCTAGGGAGCAGCGATATCAATTAATTAGAGCAAATCAAATCTCTATAAAAACAGTTTTTGGCACATATGAGCCAAAATAAAGAGACAACTATCTCACCTAGAGCGTAAATAGGCACGTCTTCTCCACCATGCGTAGCCCACTGCCTTGGTACTGCAGCCGCATGAACAGCATCTGCAGAAGCTGCAGCAGATGCCGTCGTATTCAATGGCAGAGCCCTGGGCTCTGAGTGCCCAGGCCCAGTGCCGTAAAGCAAAGTAGTATACCGCAGACCATCAATATCCGAGGCCACGGTATCCGCGCCTAAGCAAACAAAACACACTTGAAACTTCGAAGTACCATGAAGAACTCGCAAATCTCTCAATGAAAACTTCTAAGTCAAAAAAGTTGAAGTTAAAGAATCTTTAATTAATTTTCAGAACTCTAAGCTGCAATTTGACGGCGAAGCCAATAGCCATCAATGAGGTTTAGATGATATTATGTAAACAAAAAACGGTTGGCCCACGACTTCAATTAGCAACTTTTGCACTCAGTGCCAAATGTTGTTTGTTTGGCTACGCATGTAACACATTTCAATTTAAGTATTTAACAGAAAATTGGCTTGAAGAAGAGTGGAATATATTTGAATTTTCTGTTTATATTGTTACCTAAAATGGGGTGTCCTCTCGGAGTGGCCTGCCCGCCAAAAGTCATTACATGACCGTGATCGGCGGTGACTACGATCAAAGTTTCAGCGGGATTAACCCTCTCTAATGCTGCCAACAGTGCGGTTTCTAACTCCAAAGTCTCGTCGAGAGCTCTATATGGATTGTTGTAGTGATGGGCGTGGTCTATTCTTCCACCTTCATACAAAAACAATTTCATATTAAGTTAAAATAATGAATATAAAATGAAGAGAAAATAATATGTAGGTACAACTTTTTTAGTAGTTTAGGTTATTTGAGTAACTGTATAGCGTTATGAATAATACCGAGCAAAATAATGTGAAAAATACGTATTCAAGAATTCTAACTATTTATGAACTGACTATATAAACATCTGATTTAAAAATCCAATAAAGGTACCTGACCTTCAATAAGTAGAAAGAATCCCTTGTCGTTTTTAGTCAAAATTGACAAAGCGGCTCGAGTCATATCAGCTAAGGAAGGATCGTCCGCTTTCACAGTGGACGTCGCGCTCGTTCCCTCTTCTGTGTCTGCTACCACTCCTCTTTCAGCGTTGAACTCCATATGCGAGTACTCGAACAGACCTGTTGGGAAAAGCGTAACTTCATATTTTAATCACTGTATATTTTTTTTCTTTTTACCAACCTTTTATTGAATCCAGTTTGATTCCACTTACCATTAAACTATTGACCTGAGATTTGGCATTTAAAAATAGAGTAATTAGGTTCTGTTTTTAATATAAAATAACATAGCATTACGCCTGTATTCCCCGCAGGCTAAGGCAGAATATACATCTAGTGTAATATACATCTGCGACTAACGTACTATATATCGGCGGTTATTAAGTCCTATGTAAGGGCGAGCCTTCTACCGGGCACAGTTTTAGACTCCGTGCAACTACTGAGAATTACCGTATTGAAAACCCCAATATCACTTAGCCCGACCCGGGAATCAAACCTAGGACCTCACGCTCAGCAGTTACGAAGCAGTTCTTTTCAAAACTCATTCGAAAGTTCGATAATGGAACCAAGAATGCAATACCTGAATTCAGTAACAGAAACAGATAGATCAGAATGACATATAATGGATGTCAATTATTTATCATATCAGTATAACGGACGTATCAACACAATCATAGAAAGAAAAAAATATTGTTTCGAAAAAAAAAAAAAAACTTTACATTTATACATGTGTAAACGGTTTACAACATTAACTTTCAACGCTAAAGTTTTATCTTTTTCGCAACGTTAGTACACATCACCGGCGACTGATGTTGACAAATGGACTTTATGTCACGTAACATGTAACATAGAGACAGATATACAGATAGTTACCATAAGCATGAAATAAGTATTGTAATTTGAAAAATGTAAGGATTTATTTCCAAAAGCATTTTACATAAATATTATTTGGTATTATATTGCAGATTTTTAGTTAAAATTAACCAAATTAATTATTATTCTTGTCAACTTCAAATATGTAAAAAAATAACTAAACTATTTTTAAAACTAACTACTTATACTAATGTATCAAAAAAATAAATAAACAAATATGAAAAAAAAAACCTATCCTAGACGAAAACTTGGGCGTCATAGTACTCCTCCACATCGCTGTCGAATGGTAACGTGCCCAGAAGACTGGCAGCATTACCACGTTGAATGGCAATGCTTATTCTTTGACCAAAGAATAGGCCAGCCCTCTGGTCACGTGTACTGTCGACCAAGCGTTTAGCAAGGTCTCTAAAAAAGAGACGTGCATTCGGACCCCATGACCCGAGCGTTTCGACGCCAAAAGGCTCAAATAAATAATTTCCTATGAGGTTATTATATTTGCGCCGTTTGAGTGTCTCTGCTGCTGCAGCGGCAGCGCCTGCGCAGCCAGCCGAGTCAGGAAGATGGGAAGGAGCAAGGGTGTCAACACAGGTTGCATCCCAAACCAGAGGCCTTCCCAGCTTCCATGGCAATGGTATTATATTATATTATATACTATGTCATATTTTTCTTATATGAATATAGCTACTATGTATTTCCAAATTTGTAATACATAGTTTATCATCACTTTTCAATGTTTTTGCACAATATTGTACAAAATACTCCTGACCTTTTAAATCATCTGCAATATTGACGCATTAAAATCCAGCTACATAATATTATTTATTGAAATAAAACGACATAATAACGTGACGTTTTCGTGATACTAAGTCCCTCATTAAAATTCACGAGGACCGTCGTAGGATTTCCGAGTGGGTGACAGATAATTACATGGAAGTTAAAAATACTAAGGAGCGTGGTTAACAATACAATTTTTGAATTAAGAATGTTGGTAACAGCATAATCCATATTTGAAATGCAAATGCTACTTTATGTCGGGCGGGTGAGATTAAAAAGGATTCAAATGGGATTACAGAACGGCGCCGCACTGATTATAATGTAAACTCGCTAAATGTAATCTCGGTGCACGTAAATATTTCATAAACTTAACAGAGGGTCGGTCCGGAAGAATTTTTGATACAATTTTTGCCAAACTTGAACCAAAATCTGACCTACACACTCCTATTGTCTATTCAATATTAATTATTTTTATCGTTTAATAATCTTTCCGTATCCTGATAAATTTAACTACCTACTGCTCAAAAATTGTATTTGCATTGTATAACTTTTATATGTATATTGCGAGATTTTTGGTAAGTTTATAATATGAGCTATTAAGTGGGTAAGAATCGATAATACTTTGCCCAAGGCTTTATAATCAGCCATTTGTATATCTAATATATTATTTTCTAAAAGTAAGCAGTTGTTGCAATCATGCACAATTTATTATTGACTTTTTTATTGTAAGTCTAACTAAAAGAGAAATCTGGAAGACTTTTGTTTGTTAAGTGCCTCTTTTACAAAACTTGGACGGGACAATGGTTGTTTCCAAGAGGCTGGAAATATTCTTACTTAATATTTCAACATAAACAAACATCATTTTGAAATTTGAGTAGAGCTAATATTAATTAAGAGTCGTGAAAGTTTTCAAATTCTATCGCATTTAGAAAGTTTTAGAATTTGCATCCGCATATTTAAAATTACTCGTCTGAAGTAATATCAGAGCAAATAGTGAAAAAACAAAACTGTTTATTTGGACCTTTTAAATTATATTCTTCTATTGTATACGGGCTTAAAGCGGGGGTCACCCTAAACAGGCTTTGTGGGCACTCAAATTGCTGAGTGAGCTTTAACCCTTAAACCCAACAAAGCACACAAAAGGGTCTCAGGGTTTCTTTAATATTCCAAAAGGTAGGTCAGTCATTTAAAAAAAATTGTATAAAAACAAACTTTAAAAAAAATGGCTTCCAAACTTCAGCTTTAAGTCATAATTTAAAGACATAATAAAGAGTTTTGGGTCGTTTTCCGTGCACCAATAAAGCGAAAGTCGGTGACACTTATTTTTGGGCAACCGTGAATATTTTATAATCCATTATTATGGTTTGCTGAAAGTAAAAAAAGATCTATTGTTGACATAAAATATATCGGCAAAATATTATTATCCTGCCTGAACATAACTAACAAAATCGTGCCACTAGTTTCCCACAACATTTTTCTTTATAGGTCGTGATTAACACTCGTTCCGCACGACGAAAATAACCGAACATATTTTCAATATCGAAAGAGCTTCGGCAACCCTTCGGTCTTTTTATGGTCTCACATTTTACCCTGAATGTATAGTGTATCGAATACTATGATTTATATCTCCATTCACATCAAGTAAACAGACCTTGGCAGCAAGATTGACTTTTTCTTTGCTATCAGCGGCCCCAACTATTATACTATCATCATATTTTACTCCAATATTGCGACCTTCGCATGTATTATGTAGATCAAAAGCCATTTTATTGATCACAACTCTTAGCCTACTTTTCCTCCTTCAGAATTTTCATCAGTATCAAATGATGCAAGGGGCAGATGCTTTGTCTACAAAGTTTTGTTGAATCTACTGCACGGAGCTTAAGTTGTTTACGGAATTGTACCAGAAATCTCTTCGTAAACAGTAAGCCACGGTCCGTTTACATACTACCCTTGGAAATTTACAGGCGAATCGATTTTCGTGCTTATTGAAATGCATAGCAGGAGCTGACACGTTTGCATAGTACTTAAAATTGAATGTTCAGGTCAAATGGTTCTGAATATAGGAGCACATTTGGGATTTTGGCGTCCTTCTGCGTAAATATCTTCGCTAAAATATCCTCATAAACGAAATTACATATGAGTGATTGCTTTTATGCAATAAGTGCTTTTATGTCATGGAAGAAAACACCATCTCCACAATGTTAATACAGATAATTTTATACAGCACGTGGTTTTTAAAAAGAATCTGTAGATTTTTATATTTATATATAAATATAATAATTCAGCTTCTTTACTGTCCCCCTGCTAGGTACGGGCCTCTACTCAGTATTAGATTAAAAGTGTTTAAAGGCTCTGTTTCACCACACTAGCCTGGAGCGGGTTGGCCTTTTAGGTGTGGTCCTTATTATGTGTGGTATCGCTATCACAGCTTATAATTAACTAGTTAATTGTTTAAAGATTTTGAGTTAAAATTACGTATACCTACTTATGTATCTGATTATTCATTTACTTATAGAATTTAAAAGTAAAACAGAAAATATTTCGGATTTGAGACTTACCTAACAAATAATCCACTGTCCTTGGATCTAACTTAGCAAGTTGTTCTCTCGTATGAATGTATTGCGCTCTCAATCGCCGTCTCTTCTTTTCTCTTGCCCAATCTTCTGCTAGATTTCTTCCATCTAATCTTCTTCCTTCACGATTTGGATGCTCTGGATCTGGAGTCACGGTTGGCAGGAAATGTCTTCGACCACCACCCATGATCACCTATTCAAGTACAATATGACCTAAATAAATTCACGATTTGAAATAGAGCTTAAAATCATACGCAATGTTTTGTGTAGTCAACTATTTGCTCAGAAATGACTGTTATAAACATGTATCGGTTGAATTGGTTTACTTTTCGTATTTGTAGCGAGATATTGGTATTGAACAAAGACATTATTAATAACTTATTTTGTTTATATTTGCATGGAAATGTGATGTGCTCGACTTGTGTTTAAAAATACGTTTGCATGTATATAATAATATATACTGTCATACGTAAATATTAAATTCCTGAAAACAGAATTGTACCTACTCATAAGAATCACAGCAAAATTATATTCATTTGCGACTGAAAATTGCTGCTGCAAACACCGAAAGCAAAAGGGATTCACATAAAATCTGCGGTATATTTCTGCAGCGCTCTAAGCGCTGTAAGCAATGCATATTGTAGCGAAGAACGCTAATGCGGTCACATTCTTAAGTCTGAAAAGCTGTTCTGTAGTGAATAAAATTTGATTAAATTTAACAAGCAACACTATAGTAATGTACTCGTACAGTGGCGTGCGGTTCATAAAGACAAAAAAACACTGCCTACCCTACATAACTCAGATAAATATTTATTATAAGATATTTGAGGTGGCAAATCACAGACATTATTATTTAATCGACAAGAAAACGAACTAATACCAACATGTAGTAGGTATTTTTAAGTAAGTAGGCTTCTAAAATTTTTTGTCTAACCTGTCTAAAAACTCTGTGCACGCCGCTGGTAATGTACATACCTACATAATTTTCATTTTTTGTAAATCGCTATATTCAATAAGGCCTCTCATTATACTATAAATATTATATAATGTACCTAAAATTTTGTATTTATAGGTGTACCTACATTCTATAACTTTATTATTTAATATATATATATACTTCAATTTTGTATTTGTATAACGTACGCCTGCCACCGCAATGTAAGCCATAAAAATGCTGCACTATCAAGCAGTTTATATTTTTCACTTCAGCGACTAAGTTTTCGATATAGCGATTTCTATATCGAGTTTGTTACGTCAGATTTCTCACAGTCCATTTCACGATATCGTGAGATATTATATCGATGTATAAAATGCATGTTCAGAACATTAAAGTCAACATAAATAACAGCAAAACTATAAAACTACTACCCGCTTCACAATAATAACTGCCTATAATCCTAATACTGCCAATAAAAGTGCTCGTATCTAATTATATTTACTTACAAATTTTTAAAAGGTTTTTTTTTTGTACGAATTTGTTTCGTTTGTTGTGTTTTTGTCAGAATTTGTTTTAATCTATCTCACGGGAGCTATTAATAAAAATAAATGATTTTCTTCTTTGTACATTTCAAAAATTCAAGTGAAAACTCTTCCGTTCCTTTTTGAGAGGCATCGCAAGTTTCTGCCCTAAAGCCTTAATTTAACAAGACATTGCGCTGTATTTTGTTTTGAAAATATTTTGTACGAAATTAGTGAGCGTTTTGTATGAAAATTATACGGCCAGATTATGTAAAAGGATATTATAAAATGTGCTTATTTTCATGCAAATTACGTGACTTTCGTTTATTCTTGACCGAAATATTGTATGTTTAATTGCTTAATTTAGCATTTTTTGTTCGGATCACAACAATATTGAATTTTCCTTTAGTCAGTTTTCCATATTTTTTGACAATTTATTCTAGAAGAAGTTGTGATACCTATGGAAATAATTTACAAATTGCGTTGTATACAATTTTCTTTTCCTTCATATAGTTACGATTAGATGTCGGCCTTAACATTATTTAAGAAACAGAAGAATATATAGAAATATGTATGTCGTAGAGTGGGCTCTAGGAATAATTCCTGTGTCGTGGGTGCATTTACAAACACACATATTCACATGGACATACACCCAAACCTGGAACAGCTATCTGTAGATCATTATAAGGGCAGAGTTTCCAGATTTAACACTAAACTGAAAATAAAAAGTTCATATACTTACGTTTATGCTTCTTCCCGGTTCATTCTCTACAAGCTGCATAGCAATATCCTTGCAATCTTTCCTCACTGTGGGAGGCACTCTGCTGTCATCTTCCCAGTATCTAGACGGCGCGTGCGCGTACAACGCCGCAGGAGTAGCGTGGGTTATCCGCGCCGTCGTCACGATGCCACTGGATTTACCTGAACAAAACATCAAATATTTAATTTTAATAATTTAAAACTGAGTTAATAAATTGATGATCATGTTAACACTTCAAAGGCAAAAATCTACGTTGTAGAAATTTTATGTTTTAAAACAAAGTACGTTTAGGGATATTTTTAATTAAGAACTTGATGTCACTTTCACGCATTTTAAGTTTCATCATCCAAAATTATGCAAGAATGTTAAGTGACAACGACTGAATATTTAAGGACTTGAAAACCTGGAACAATGGAGTTTTGAAAGCCTATTTTGTTGATGCTAAATTGTTTATGTTCCTATCATAAACTTTGCTTTCAGCCGTGGTTAGGTTTATAGTTATGATATAAGAACTTAAGCAGGGAATGTGGTGTGCCATGACTAAGTAGAAATAGCATGACTTTCAAAACTAAATACGGTTTTGATGGCGAAATAAAATGTTGACATCTTAATTGTTTTTTTTTTCAATCTTTCGTTTCTATGTATTAAACAAAACTGTTCAAATGATCTGGAAAGACATGTTTCCTATACGGAAACCATCACGAAAAATATTTTATTTGTATATTTTAAATTTAAAGTGAATCACGTGTTTTTATTTATTCTTTTTTTTTATATTAAACTAGCTTCCACCCGCAGCTTCGTCTGCGTGTTTTACGAACCCGTACATTTTTGCGGGATAAAAAGTAGCTTATGTGCAATTCCAGACTATAATCTATCTTTTGTGGCCAAATTTCATTCAGATCCGTTCAACCCTTCTGGCGTGATTGAGTAACAAATATCCATCCATCCATCCATCCTCACAAACTTTCACATTTATAATATTAGTAGGATAGGATAGTAGGATTACGAATAAAACAACCTCATTTGGTCTAGTGGCCGTATGCGCGGCAGCTGAGCATGAGATCCTGGATTCGATTCCCAGGTCGGGCAAAGTGTTATTGAGATTTTTTGCAACTCTCAGTAGCAGCCCGGAGTTCGGAATTGTGCCCGGTAGATAGCCATAGACTCGTCCTTATTACTTGGGACTTAATAACAGCATCGGTGAAATATGCTGTTAATGATAGTAACATGGACCATGACATTAATTAGGTAGTCATTATAATACACAGTATAGTAAACCAACACATACAAGTAATAGTTTAGTCATTTTGTTCATCCACAGCTCGACCGACAAAATTATTCATACTATTTTCTTCACAATACTCCACATATAACACTTGATGTAACCATACAGTATAACACTACCCGAGACACATTCCCACTGAGTAGCAGCCATCGAGGTGAACGCATCACACAATAGCTCTCGACGTACACTGCACCCATATTTATACCGACGCGAGTATTCACCATACTCAGCACATTTAACATTGAGAATTTATTATGAAAGTCTGACTGTATTATGTTCCTTCTCGTAATAGTTACATTTTGCAGGAAATGTAAAATTTTATAGAAATTTTAGGAAATTTTAAACGTTGTGATTTGGTGCTTCCAACTGAATTTATTTTTCGGTTCTTTATTGAAATTCGATTCAAAACGAGTTTTTTATCATAAGTTAATTCGTTATTTCAAGTTTTTAATCACATTCAGATCCAGTAACGATTTGTTAATTATATGACCTACAGCATTCCTTCATAATTCGTGGACATCGGTATCTTATTCTGGCTACTTAACAATAAAAGGAATTTTCATTTTATTTCTTCAACAAAAGAAACAACTTAGCGGCCTAATTCAAAATCCCTTGCGATATTATTCATGAGAGATTCTGGAAATATAATGTTTTTAATAATAAAAATAAGTGAGATCTATATGTTTCCAAATATTGTATTCCCTCGAGTATCATTGTTATTGGATAGTTTCCTGAACGTAAAGGATATAGAATTCCTTATGGTGTATAATAAAACATTGTTTTGTGGCGTCATTCGGGAGTGACGTGTACAAGTTTGATAGGCAGAGAAAATGAGGTCAGATTTGAAATACGTTACCAATAAACTGGAATGATGCGGCTGGAAATTGAAGATATTTGGAAAAGTTTGATGAAATTGACTTTTGCGCGTTTAGGGTTAGGAATGTGAAAAATGTTCTTTTATGTTTTACGAAAGAAATAATAATATCAAGCTTTTCGTTATGTTTTGCGTTTTTATCTGCATGAAAATTAAGAAAACTGATCATGATTTGATATACCAACCAATATTAAATATGTAGGATATGTATAAATAAAAATAAATTCATTCATATTTAAAAAAACATGTTGAGTCAGTACTTATAAAAAAAAGCATACTATAAGATTATAGACTATGTTGACCACAGAGACGTGTGGCGTTGATTTTCTTCTGCACATGTGCCTTCCCTGGTAAATGTCACATCGTGTCTAAACCCTACGACTTGGTTACCGTGATTTCGCATTTTTTTTGTATTTGTCTGAATTTTGGATATTTTTATTGTATAACTGTTTTTCTTTTTTTTATATTTTCTTTTGTGTTTAGTGTTTTTTACATTTTATAATATGTGCATTGAACAAGATTGTAAAACAGTTTTTTGAAAAGAGTATCCATGGAGTTTCATGCCGGTCTCTTCTCCACAGGACCAACCCACTTTTGGAACCGCGCAATTAGAATCATAACGTTTTAAAAGCGTCCGTAAAGGCCCAATTGATATAAAAACATTTGACTTTGACTTTGAACACAACATAAGGCTTGTAATTCCCCTTAAGGTTTAATTTAAGCAGAGACGTATTATTGTACGCCGCAGTTCGATTTAATCTGTTGTTATTATTTTATTTTAAAGATTACTGGGAGACTAAAGGGTAGTTCAACATTTTATTCTCGTGAGCGTCAAAAAAGCGGCGAAGGGATAAAGTCAAGAGATCCCCTTCCCATAATCGCCTTACCCGCTTTTTTCGGGTAACAGCATATTATATCCTCTATAACAGCATCAATCCGTTTACCACATTTTTTCCCACAATCGAGATGATCGTCGGAAAAAAAATAAGTTAATTACGTTCGTGTTATTGGCAGATATTTGTTCTACGTATCAATATGAACTCGAATGAGATATGATATTCTATAATACCCCTATCCTCTACGTGCCCTCAGTTTAAGGAACAGACTTAACCAAGGCTTTAATAGAAATGCTAACAGTGCTTACAGTTATAAGCGAAATTAGAACCGCATTGTATGTTCTGCATTTTCGCTACAGTTTATAGTTAAATGATAACCACGGAACTAACTGAGTTTATTTTAATTTTACTTTGAATATGCTCGAACAACTCACTAATTTTATAAATGTTAGGTTGTTTTGCTGGTATTTAGTCATGGTTTAGCAAGTTGTAGGTATTTTTTCATTAAAATGCAAACTTTTTTAACACAGTATACGCTTATATAATTATTATTATTTCGGAGATAAGAATTTTACTCACAGGCACAGTTAGTTAACATGTAATCAATTACAAATGGCAAAAAAATTGGACTGGCATATTAAAAAAAAAAAATGTAGTAATACGAACTACCATTTGAATTATATAGTAATTTTGTGTGTCAATAGTATCAAGGGTAGAAGGAATAATGATATACTCTGTGTAGTTTTTTAAATATCGAATACTTTACACTTGAATATTCAAACCAACTGATGAAAAATACCTTTCATTATATTTTTTGCATACCTATTTTTTATTATCAGTATCGTGCCTCGGAAAGCACGTAAAGCCATGGTCCTGCGTCTGATCTCTCTCCGGTCGTGTCGGATCGCCGTCTCATCGGACTATGAGAGTGAAGGAATAGAGAGAGCAGCATTGTTTGCGCACACACTTATGCTCTATAATATGTCTTGCGTATTTGTCTAATCTCCGGTGAGATTGGCCGTCGTGACCGAAATCGGTCAGGAGGACATTATTATTATTATCGTAAAAAAATAAATCCTTACCAGCTTCATGGGCCCAGTCAACTAGGGAAGTGACTTTGGAGTTGATGGTTGAGGCACAGTTGTTGAACCGGCCCCCTGCATCCAAGCCCAAAGTCTCGTACCTCGCCTTCACACCACAGAGGAGAGCGGTCGCACAAGCTGAGGACTCGCCAGTTTGGGCATCTATGTTGTAAGTCTGGTGGGAAAACAAAATTAATTTCAGGGTTTTTTTTGCGCTCTTCATATTTAATTGTATTTTGTAGTTTCGACTTTATTCACTAACAAAACAGCTTTAAGATTCATATTCGAATTAGTTTAAAATATTTTCTCACAATTTAGTGCGTAAAGTTTTTATTGGTAAGTATTTTATTTTATGTTTGTTTTTGAACTATTTTAATTTTTAATTAATTTCAAATTATTTTTTTGTAAGCTCTTATTAGTTATTTAATGAGTTTTAAATATATTAAAAAAAACTTTTGCAGCAGATGACGTCACAAAAAAATTGTATAAATAAAAAATATTTATAACATCTAAAATTCCTAAAGTTATAAAACATCTTTTGATGTTTATAGTTAGCAATAAACATCAAAAGGTATTCAATCGCGTCAAACGCGCAAGTTACATAAAAATCTTGCGTATATTTCTGATTAGGTAGATACTAAAGACCATATGGACTGCCTCATTGTTCTAGTGGTCGCAAGCGCGAGAGGTCCTGGGTTCGATTCCCTGGTCGGGAAAAGTTTTATTAGGTTTTTCTGTATGGAAATGTTCAGTAACAACACAGAGTCTGGAACTGTGCCCGGTAGATGGCAATAGGCTCGCCCCTTATTACATGTAACTCAATAACAGCATCGGCGAAATGTGGGTGTAGCTGGGTACAGCACTGCCTAACCAAACACCATATCCTTTTGAAAAATAGAGAACAGAAACTGTTATTATCACCACACATGGGAGACGGGATGATGATTACAATATAACGTTATTTGTTTACAGGTGGCTGGGGGTCTTGGAATAATCCCTTAATCGCCCCTTACGACACCCATGAAAAACAATGGGATACTCTTAAGCCAGAAACCATATGACAATAATCGTTTATGTGGAAACATGAGATGAAATTTTTTGTGTGATGATTGTTTTGCAGCGCGAATTAGTAAACAAAAGAATGTAGGTTACTATAACTACGCTTTAGAAAGCTGCGACTAAGTATCTAAGTAGGTTTAATTTCAAATATTTTAAAGAGCGCTTTTTCATGAGCTACAAAAGAAATATAGGTAGATTCTGTAGCGTGTTATTATAATATTCTATAATTGTTTTATTGGTTTTTTTACCGTTATATTTATATCTATGAATAGAATTAGTACGAATACCTACGGAGATATTACAAAGATTCTGGCAACTACAGCCTTGAACAAAAATAAAGGCAGGTACAGTCAGCGTCATAACTTAAAAAAAACATTAATGTAATGTTAAAGAAAATAAATATTGAATTTTAAAAAATCATCATACTTTCTATTAAGTTACACTATGTTACTTCTGTCGCTGACTGTACATACATGTAACAAAAAGTAAAACAAATTGGTTACTGTATAAAAGTGCGTATAGTGAATCATGAGACATTTATTTCGTGTTCTCAAAAACTACATTTGTATATTTTTTAAGATTATTTCATTACCTACTTCTAAAATCCAATATTGTTTTATATGTTCTGCTCATGATTCGTAAATTATATTTGTATTCGAAACGCAATGTTCAAATTCAAAATGTTTTACCCTAAAGAAACACCTACTTAGTATTCTGTTTAAATGAAAGAAAAAGAAAAAAGTGAAACGACAAAGGCCACTAAAAATTTCGCACAGGAAATATTGGACGGGCAAAATTAACTAAACGTAACAATAAAGGCGCATGAAAAGATAAAATAAAAGGGCGTCCTATTCCCAGTGTTTAGCGTGTTATCGTTGATGATATGTATTATGCATGTAGATTTTATACGTTGCTTCAATTGTATCAACATTGCCTGAATTTCATTCATTCAAATTTTGATTATTTTACTTATTCCTAAAATGTTTAAACATTTGATTATCATGTTTATAGGCCTTCTTTAATATAAATGAAATCCAGTACGTAATATTTATAACATAACAAAGCATCACGCCTGTATTCCTCTAAGGATTAGGCAGAGGTGTGCTGATGTACATGCCGAGCTGTTGCTAATGAGTTCTATTTAATAGGGGGCGGGCGCAATTTCAAACGCCGAGCTGGTGAAAATTCCATACAGAAAATCCTAATAGCACTTTACCCGACCCGAGAATAGAATCCAGGATCTCACGCTCAGCAATCACGTTATAATTTTGTCTGCATAATTTCGACATAACTTCATCATTCGCACCGTGGGCAGGTAACAATGCTTCTGTTACTACTGAAATTAACGTCGTTTAAGCCTTGAATGGTTATTGAAATTAATTGTTATACATTAAGATCGCTACGTTATTTTTCGTGGATCCCTTTTATACATTAATTATACATTAAAACATAAACCTTGTGCGATAAACATAAACCTTCCACTTTGCTACACTACGGGTATGTTTATACTCATTTAACTTTTTAACAAATGCTTGCTTATACACACCCTGGTCTCTTAATTACAATTTACTTACTAAGTTACTATACAGTACCTACAATAAAGGTACTATATAGAAACAAAACTTATCATAACCCTTTAAATGAATCATCCAACACTCTCGTCCACTAACCGATTTTTCTAATCAAAGGGCATTTGTGTCATGTACTTAATTTGGGGTCAAAAGCAATACATTTTTTTAATCATATTTATTAAATCTAATGTTTGATATGTATTTCGGTAAGAAAAAGCTCCAGTAATAACAAAGGAACTATTATTAAATCTGTTTTCTAGTCCTTTTAAGGAAATAATTTATTCAAGCTTCAACTTGGGTACTGTAAGTACCTACCTTAGTAGATGCTAATCATTAAGAACTCCAAGGAACGCAACTTTTCATTACTTGGCAACTTGGGACAATTTATTAAAGGACACGATTAAATATCCTAATTATCGAATACTCGGCTTTAATTGGAAAAGTATTAATGAAGCCTGTGAAATTATACTTCCTAAAAGCAGAAATGATTAAATTATTGTTATAAACAACATTATTGGCCAAGATGATGTAAAATATTTAATATTGAGTAATATTGGCTCAAAATAATAGGTACGTTTTATGACAGCTTAATATTGTTTTCCTTTGTAATATTTGTATAATTAATTTATGAGTCTTTTTAAATGCTTCTTCAGCATTCTGATTTTTCTTGTTCTATTTTTTTGTCCGTATTCCCATTATAAAACGGTATAAGGGGTAAATTGATTCATATCTATAATAATTGTTTTTACTTATTACTGATTTTGTAATAATGTCGACATTGATATTTTTGTTCAATTTATGTTTTATTTATGTTTTGTCAACAACAAATTTAAATATTCTAGAAAATTATTTGAAAATCTTTATCCTGGTAGTAATATTTCTTTGCAATAATATAGGTAATATTGATTTACCTTTGCCAAAGCTACGGCAGGAAACGTGTCCCAAGCCAAATCTGTGTCTTCTCCGGACTGGCCTCGTCGTTGTCCTCGGAGGATTCTGGCTGCTGTAGCCGTCGTCAGGCTCATACCGTCCCCCACTACCAGAATCACGTTCCTGTACAAAAAAATATATAATTTAGTATAAATGATCACTGTAATTATGTCGTAGTCGTTAACTGTTGGCCTCTTAGAGAGGCTCAGAGTCACACAGCGGGCAATGGAGAGAGCTATGCTCGGAGTATCTTCGCGCGATAAAATCCGGAACGAGGATATTCGCCAAAGAACCAAGGTCACCGACATAGCTCTCAAGATTTGCAGGCTTAAGTGGCAATGGGCAGGCCACATCGCTCGAAGAACGGACAACCGATGGGGAAGAAAGGTTCTCGAGTAGCGACCACGAACCAGAAGACGTAGCGTAGGAAGGCCTCCTATTAGGTGGACCGACGACATTGCGAAAGCCGCGGGCAACCGATGGATGCAAGTGGCGGGATGTCGTTCGATGTGGTGGTCTAAGGGGGAGGCCTTCATTCAGCAGTGGACGTCTTCTGGCTGATTATGATGATGATTGCGTTTTTGAAATTAATTGAGCGCCTATGTCATTATGGGTTGAATTTAAGAAAATACTTTTTAGCAATCATCGAGTTTGTAGGCTTTTTTATTATTCGTGGGATACGATTTCCTGGAATAATCTCAGTCTTTAATTCCATATATGGTTAATCGAGTAATGCGAACAACACATCTCCTGCCGTAAACTCTGTCAAATGGTAATAAAGGTAATTGAAAATCAATGGCCAGGAACATACTTTTATCTTTAGGTCATCTAAGAAAACGCTTTACCCATATATCCAGGATTTAGATATCTAAATGTATGGCTTTACCGCTCTAAGGTTAAAAGTCCTTGTACATTGTACAAGGTCTATTTATTCTTTTAAAAATAATGTGACAGAAACTATCGTTTCTAGTGAAAAATTACATATGACAATATAAATCTAACAATCGATTTCTTTGAACTTCATTAAATTTTTCCTTTGTACAATACCTATATTTTTATATTGCACTAATAATATTACTCGTAAAATTCAAATATATTTCTGAAGAAACCGAAAATTGACAGTTTGACGTCTACTTTTAGGGCATACGATTACAACGAGTTTGTGAACTCTTTTGTTTTGAAAAACCTGGCAAACGGCCTATGTATCTTATATCTTTCAATAGCTATCGTTGAAATTGCTAAAGCTCTATCGAATATACTTATAAAACCATGATTACTAATAAATTTCGAGCGCAGTATTTATAACAACTTTTCATCACGTTCTTTAAACAACCTACAAGGGACGTTTTCAGCACTTGAATAGGTAATACGGATTGATAATGATACCTGGATTATTGGATTTACCGTAGAAAAAGTTATGAATATTGTTACGAGTATTCGTCTGGGATACAATATTCCAAGATCCTGAATATTTTTAATATATAAAATGTACCACTATTTTTTTAGGCACTGTCTTCGTTATCAACTTTTCTGGGTATTGTTATTGAGAAATTCTTTTGATACAAACGATTATTAGCATACTTTTATTAAGTTCTATTGAATATTATAACTATCTTGTTAGAAGAAATACAATAGGTACGGCATTTTAGTATTTCTTTGTCGGTTTATAAAATTATATTACGCAAAAATGTGTTTATAAGTAGTTTATATCTTTTGTTTCTTTTATGTAAACTTGATTTCAATGAGCTTTATACTCATCAGCTGCATCTACATCTGGGATTTAAAAGTCTTCTATGAGAGAAAGACTGTTTTGTAATCCACTGCGCATAGTGTACAGATTTGAAATATCACAAGTCTCTGAATTTTTGGTTCTAGAATATCCTGATGATGATGATCCTTCACCTTTTGAGAAGTGATGATGAATAATGCGCATGTGAGTCATGAATAACTCTGCAGACTCTGCAGACTACAGAATTTGTGATTGTTCAATATAAGGCGGGTGCCTTATATTGAACAATCACAAATTCTGTCCTACTACTTTAACGTTTGTCGTAGTTTAAAGTTCGCAACGCAAAAATATTGGCCACCAACTTTCCATCTTCATTCTAAAAATTATAATTTGAAACAATAACGCAAGCGAAGTTACGGAATAAACTAGAGTATTTGAATACATCATTGTAGTAATATTTAAGGTTTGGCTCTCTATATGGTCGCTGGTATCAGAATGCTTGTTATTATTAGGACACAAACTTGGTTCGGGTGTGTTTACGTTGCGAAGTGAATTTTGATGAAAATTATAATTGACATTTTGGCAACGTAAAGATATTATTATGTAGTGGGATCTATTTGGCGTTATTAATTTTTATAACAAAAACTCCCCTAGCGCCTCCTCTCGCAATGAAGCTACAACATAAATTCTCGCGTACATATGAACGTCCAGTAGCAACTGACGGGCTTCGGCCAGTTACGCATACAACCTAACCTGGTCGAAGGATTTTCCCTTTTCAACGGAGAAACACCATAACCTAGTTCCTGTATAGTGGTGACCCCGACGTGATAACGACTTCGGAGCTTGGGAGTACACTGCTTACTTCTCAGAAAGGTTGAGGACTAGCAATTTAAATTCATAGTATTTGGCTAGACCTATTTTAAGTCAATCCCAGTTTGAAAAGGAATCTAACTATACTTCCTTTGTTAAACCCCTATTCAGTTAAAGTAGTACATAAATGAGCAAAGAAAAAAAAAACGCATGACCCTCCTTTTAGCAACACTGTGGTCGGGTAAAACTTCGTCCTAATCCGGATTACATGTTTTGCATAACTGCCTTTTTACGTTTTAGTTTGGAGATAGAAAAACTAATAACAACACAGCCCTTGTTTTTATATTACATTTATCAGTGTCAACGCTTCTTGAGGAGTAATGTTTTCCAATATGATCCCTCTGAGAGTCTAACCTGGCCTCCGGAAGGCCGAGTGGTACAGGGACGTAAATAAATTCATTAATTACATACCTACATCGTAAAATAACGTAAAAGGGGAAAAATTGGATACCAATATTTATTTTTATCCAAAAACTATCTGTGTTGGAAGATTACCCGGTGCTACGACGTAGCTGACGTGTAGATGCCAGTGCTACGCTAACTACGAAAGTAGATTGCATCCGCTACGCGTCAAATAAATACATTGCACTTTTAGCATAAAGTGCTTTCGTTTCAAATGCTCTATTATAGAAGCCATCATATCACATTATGGATCTGTAGAGAAAAACGTTGGTTACATAATTATTGAAAAAGCTTGGACAATGAATGTAAAAAAAACTATTCAGACGCATGAGATAAGACTATACCCCGAGGATGAGATTTTTGACCATAACCGTATTTATCGTGTACACTGCGTGCGCGTTTTGGATGATTGTTCATTCATACATTTATAGTTTGATGGTAATTACGTTTGAAGTCTTCTAGATGTACAATCAACTCAAGCTGAACTAAATATAGGTAAAATTAAATTATAATTCTATTTTGTAATCGATAATGACCAACAACTAAACACTATCGGAGTAAGTATCAATACAGAAATTCAAATTAGTCCGGTATAACTACAATAGGCCAACAAATTGATACTGAACAGTTCAATTAAATCAGTCTACAACCTATTACGTGATACTTGATCGAATATATTATATATATATAATATAATATTGAACACGATAATTAAATGCAGTATAATATAGGTTCATAGGCGTAGTAATCACTTTGGCTTCAGATCTTCCACTTATTTCTCATTGTCACTACGCAAGGAATGAGCCTCCATGAGCGACGAAATTTCCGATGATAGCTTGATTGATGACGAAGATTCCCATATGATAGCTTACGCTGAATCGACAGAAGAAGAAGATTGCACGATAAGCAAGCAACCAATTCCAGTAGTTGGAAGTGCGGTTACAGTGCGTGTGATCCTTGATTCAATCCCCGGGTCGGGCAAAGTGTAATTGGGATATTGTGTTAGACTATTCTAGGACTAGATAACGTTGACCGCTGACCTGGTTTAAAGCGGATATATTGCATGACAAATTTTGAAACTGTACATTTTTTTAATCTACCGGATAACATTAAAATTACGTCAGTACATAGCAAATATATTTTTGATTTTATAAACCAGTATTTGATCGGTAATCAAATTGTCTTATAATTTCGTCAGACATATCTCAACAGTAGGTTTTTTTTTTGTTTTTAAAATATAACTTTGCCCCACTCTATATTTGTTCCGTGCGAGAATCGAACCCGCGACACGTAGCACAGCAGTCGATCTGTCAACCACTGCGCCAACCGTGCCGTCAACGTAGGTACTAGTATATTATTAATTTAAGCTATTGACGTTATAATTATGTCAAAAGGTAATATAGCTTTGCCGATATCGTAGCAATTATAATCAAGAGCCTTATTATCGAAACACACACAGAAATGTGATTCCAGGAAATGTAATTAATGCTAAAATTATATTAGACACTGAGATAGTGATTGCATTAATTTTATTTGATTGAGTCGAATATATATACATATAATAAAATTATAACAGGCCGATGTCTGTACATTATAGATATTGGAGAAAAACTAATATGAGGGGTCTTTATTAGAGTAACAGAAGCCAAAACAACAGTTTTTAGAATGTCTGTCTGTACGTTTTTACATGCATCACGCAAAAACTACTACTGCACGGAACTGAATGCAGTTTTCTCCGATGGATTGCTAGAGGTCTAACTTAAAATATAGGCTCCATTTTACGGCAGGAAAATATCAGAATCTAAATTCCACGCATACGAAGTCGCGGGCAAAATATAGTCGCTTTTAAATTATGTAGGTAACTTAGCATTCTGAAGGTTAGAGTAGAGGTGTACTATTATACCTACAGCCATAATTCGCCTAAGCCTTTATTAATTCTAATTTAATAGAGGGTGAGCATATTCCGGGCACAATGCCAAACTCTAAGGTGCAATCAATAATTTTCTAACAGAAAAAACGAACTAACACTGGCCGACCCAGAGGTTGAACCCAGAATCTCAGGCTCAGTAGCTATACTTCCATTAAACTGATGAGCCAGTGTCTTGCAATAGTCATTATTCATTACACCACTCTAATATATTCTAGCTCCAAAGCATTCAGGTACGTGATTGCAAAAAAAAATGTCCTTGACCTTGTTAAACTCCTAACATTCAAGGATAACCTTCAAGCTTTACAATATGAACACGTTACGTAACTTTCGTTTGAGTTGAAGGATTGAGGGGCTTCTAGTTACAGCTCGAATCGAGGTGGTTAAGCTGCGGGCGCTGCGGTCATGCCCGAGTTTTCTTATGAGTATTTCTATTCAATCAGACTCATTGGGACTTACTTACAAGTACTCTATTATGAGATAAAAATACTCGCTAACGATTATCGAATAATATTAGTATGAAGCCGACCGCGGTGCTTTTAGGGGGAAAAATACTAAAATAGTTCCTTATTTATTTTCTTATCTTTCGCACAAAATATTCCAAGCCAATTTCGGCTAGGGCAATAAGGCTTCTAATTTTGAGAGCATAGATATTATGCTTTCATATATGTAGCTGATGTACCCTATTTTGACTGGCGGAATTTTAGTTGATCTCGTTTGTCATCCAGTTCGAATAGCTTGGAAATCAAGGGGAAGGTTCATATTTACACTTTATCAATTGTTCAATAAAGCATCCTTTTGTAAGAAAGAAAAAATAAATGTGATACAACGCTCCAATCGTTTTTTTTTAGTTAAATTACCTTCTTTGTCAACAATATGGAGAGACAATCATGTACTCATAATTTATTTATATGTATTACATACATTGAAGATATCTTACTTGTACAACAAGGATACTAAAATCCCAATATTTGTGTTGTAGTAGCATTGTTTGTATTGTATTGTCTCCAAGCCTATGCGGATCTTAGTTTGGGTTGAGTGTGTTTGTTCACATAATAAAGGAACAAGTGTGAAAGTTGGTCTTTTGCTTGCCCCGAGGACTCGTGGAAATGGGGCTAAGGAAAAACAAACATGAAGAATGAAGAATAGTAATGGAAGTTTGAAATTTAGGAGTAGAAATATTAGATTATCATATATTATGAATCGAGTGCTCCGGGGTCAATTCACATTACCACGGACGGGAAGGGAAACTAAGCCAAGCTAATTTTTAGACCAAGTTTTGCGTTTTCCAAGAAATTTCGAATAAGTATTCTCGATAATTCCTGCTACTGCCATCAGTGACGTTTTTCGTATTATACCTGGTCTGCATGAAAATGAATTGTACAATGTTGCCCAAAAACTTATTCTTCCGTGGTAATCTGAACCTAAGGTTGAACTCAGGAAAACAAAACGGAACAGCGCGGCAGCTTCGGCGTAGACGACGCTATGCCAATTACACTCTTATATCATCAATCTGCTACGAAGTTCCATTATTCATAAATATTATTTACGTTTATAATGTGTATTTTGTATTTTTTTTATTGATATTGAAACTGTTATTGTATGTCGGCAAGGAAAGACTTCAACAAACGATCCAATCCTATAATAATAGGTAAGTAGCGTATGATATCATAAATATTATGTGTAAGTACTGACTTAACAATTGGAATCACCAAAATATGTCACAAAAGGTATTTTTTTCGACAAAAATGCTTGACGAAAAGATACCTTTCGTCACACATTTTTCTGATCCTTTTGTGATCCTGATATGATCCTGATGTTGAACATTGAACATTGAAACAATATTAATATGAGCTCTATAAGTTCGCGATAAAACTTGATGTCGACTTTTTCTAAATCATCATATCGTCGTCATTTTTCAACTTTAAACTCGCATGTGCCCCATATACGAACTTGACCGAGATTTCAAGCAAAGTATTGCTTTTGTGTAAATCTCGGTCAAGCCACACAACCGACACACATTCACAATTCAGTGCGTGCAAGTTCTGGCGTTTTGTTTAACGATAAATTAGTAATAGGTAGGCATGTAAACTCAAAGTATGTATCCCTTTATTCGGGAGATGGGATGCAATAGTTGTCCACTCTTGCTGCCAAAATCTTTGAGTTCAGTCCTTAAGTGATGTAATTATTTGACTGATGATCATAAAAAAAGTATATAGCCAATCCAAAAATCTTCAGAAATGATGGCACGGTTGGCGCATTGGCTAAGCAATTATCTTTTTACATTTCGTGTCGCGGGATCGATCCGCGTACGGATTTATTTGTATGATTTACAGATATTTATTTCGGGTCTGGTTATGTATGCATGTGACATGTGTGTTTCTAAACCGTACCCATGATACAGGAAAAATCCTAGAGTGAGGCAACGTTTCTTAAAACAAAAAAAATATATATTATAGTAACAGTGGCGTGCGGTTCATAAAGACAAAAAGACACTGCCTACCCTACATAACTCAGATAAATATTTATTTTAAGATATTTGAGGTGGCAAATCACATACATCATTATTTAATCGACAAGACGACGAACCAATACCAACATGCAGTAGGGATTATTGGTGAGTAAGCTTTTAAATTTTTCTGTCTACTCTGTCTAAAAACTCTGTGCACGCCGCTGTATAGTAATGACTTTATTACTATAAAATTACTTACAGTGTCTAAAAATACTTTTGACCACCGGACCATTTAAAATGTCTATAAATAACAGCATCTATTGCCTATGTATTTAATACAGGAAAAAAACTAATTTCTATAAATAATAATAACGTATAAAAACTCTTTTTTTTTTCGTTTGACAAAGAAATGCAATATATGTCCTGTGAAATTGTGTTCACCATAATATCTTATACATTAATTACATAACGGTCGTAACTATTTCGCACGCGTGAGTTTAGATATTGTTGCTGTACTTGTTGATGTTAACTTAGTTAAATAAATTTCAACTGAATAGTGTTTGTTATTGTTTGTTTATACATACCACAACTTTTGTTTGATTCAGATATGTTAGTATTATTAGCTCGACCACGACTTTAAACGTTCCCTATAACATGTTTAAGCATCACCAATTTAATGAGTTATTTGTTGTTACTTTTTAATGACGACACGGTTGGCGCAGTGGTTGAGAGATCGACTGCTGAACTACATGCCGCGGGTTCGATTCCCGCACGGAACAAATATTTGTATGATCTACAGATAGTTGTTTCGGGTCTGGGTCTTTGTGTATGTGAATACACACCGTGCCTCGGAAAGCACGTAAAGCCGTTGGTCCTGCGCCTGATCTCTCTCCGGTCGTGTCGGATTGCCGTCCCATCGGACTATGAGGGTGAAGGAATAGAGAGAGCACCTGTATTTGCGTATACACTTGTGCTCTCTAATATCTCCTGCGTAGTTGGCTAATCTCCGGTGAGATTGGCCGCCGTGACCGAAACCGGTCAGGAGGACATTATTACTTTTTAATATAAACAAAGTACTTTTACTGAATTGATTCAATTGTGTACAGTTGAGATTTTAAAATAAACTTTAAAATAGAATCTGCCTCATTGGTCTAGTTGTCGCAAGCGCGGTTACTGAGCATGTGGTTTTAGGTTCGATCCCAGTTTCGGGCAAAATTACATTATGTTGTTTTTCTGTTAAATCATTCTCAGTTGCAACCTTAAGTTTACGTTTTATTACATAGGACTTAATGAAAGAGTCGGCAAATGTGTTAACAATAGAACACCGCAGAATAAACATGATGTTATGTTAATGTAAAAACAATAAAATAATTTTATTAAGCTAACTAATCCAATTACAGACACTTTCTAAACGCTTTTATACGAATTCTGCTTTAAATTGATTAACTACCTTGTAACTGTATTAACTCAAATGCTAACTACAAATAAAACACACCTTTGTTACACCAACAATACGTCACAATTTAGAATCACAGAAGCACTTCAACAAAGTTATAGCTTGACTATTTTGCATACTTACTTTGCGACAGGATTTTTATCCGCTGCGTACTGTAGCCTTTTCTGCAACGTTTCCTGCGCCTGAGCGTACCAGTAGTGGCGATCTGTAAAGGAATAAAGGATTATCATTCGAAGTTTATATACTTTTTTTATAATCCTACTAATATTATAAATGTGAAAGTTTGTGAGGATGGATGGATCGATGGATGGATGGATCTTTGTAACTCTTTCACGCCAGAACGGCTGAACGGACCTGGAGGAAATTTGGCACACAGATAGATTATAGTCTGGTCTAGCCTACAGGTTTTTTATACCGGGAAAATGTACGGATTCATAATCCACGCGGGCGAAGCCGCGAGCGGAAACTAGTAAGTATTATAATGTTAGATGGTTATGTCCAGTAGTAGGCGAAAAATGAGTTGATTAAAAAGTATCATTGCATAGCATCACGCCTATATTCCCTGGGCTACGCAGAGGTGAACTGATGTACACCCAGAAATCGCCACTTTCAAGTCTCATGTAATAAAACCTATTGCCATCTACCGGACACAATTGCAAACTTCGGGGTCCTACTGAGAATTTCCACATAGAAACAGCCAATAACAACTTTGCGCAACCTGGGAATCGAACCGAGAACCTCACGCTCAGTATTCGCGACCACTACACCAATGAGGCAGGCAATGATGAATTATATATTACAGTAAAATACCGGTATTCACCTACTTCTGAATAGGCTGGAAGCTGTCCACCTTGGTAAAGGCGTAGGCTTATGATGATAATGAATTGCAGGGACACTCTTAAGTCCTTTGGCGGTTCAAACAGAAAACTCAATTTACATCGCAACCGTAAAGTCTCAACACCAATGAGGCATTCCATTTCAAGTACATTATAAACACATAACTAAAATATTAACAATATTTAGTTGATATTAATGGTCATTGTTGTTGTAGAATAGTAAATAAGTGCAGTGTTACATAGTTAACAAGCAAGGCTATTCTTTCCAATAATGAGATCTTGATAAGTAAATGCGTAGTTGGTTGTATATGTATTTCACAAATAAAATATATCGACTGTGAACTGGCAACTCGTACTATCTCATTTTGACAACATTACAGGATTAAGAAAAAACTATCGACCACATTGTGCACACAACGCGATCGAAAGTTACTTTATAGTTTTCGAAATATATATTGGCTTCTAATTTTGATTGAAGTAAAATATTCTTTTTGCAGCGCTGCCGGGTATGAAATAATTTAGAATGTTATAACCAAGTAAAATCCTCATAAAATCGAGATAGGACATGTTGCCAGTTCACAGTCGATATGCGACTTTTTCAAGCGACTATTCCGAATCTTTTACCTCAAATATTTTCCACAAAGGATCTTTAAATTTCTAGAACTCCTACAAATAAGCGGACAACTTCATCACACACAAGAAATTTGTAAAGTATCTTTATACATATAATGTTCGTCTTGTATAACGTTAACGAAGCACAATACGACAGTGGAATTGTTTATTTGAAATAAATGTTGTAGGTATATAAAATACAAATTGAGAACAAATAAGTTTGTATATACACAATTACGTAGGTTGCCTATGAGTTACGTGTGTACAAGGCTATATAAAGTTCTATTGCTTCCCAAAATGTACAAATAAGTAACAAGATTATAAAACAGCAGTTTAACAAATATTCGTTAAATTGTAAGGAAATTAAACTATCTAAAAAAAATATGTTGCATCTCTGTGTCACATGTTATATAAGAGAGTATAAGAAATATATTTTTATAGAAATTATATCAGTACGCAGCATTGATGCTAGCGCTGGCGCATGTGCAAAAGCTCGTATGAACACTCAAAGGTAAAACTTACGTATTTCAACGCCGCACATGCCTCACATACGATTCCAGAATCATGGTAAAATATATAAAACTAGGTGTGAATACATGCCGTCTTTTTTACTCGAATTGTGTGTAGAACTAGCTAAGGACAGACTAAGTTTGAAATAATATGGATACTTATAAGTTATTTTAATGGTAAAACCAAATTTTGTTGTCAGGAAGATCACAGGTCTCAAAATCTTGTATATTTTATTTGAAAATAGTTAACACAAGAATCTATTCGACCCTCCTATGTAACTAACTCATTCGTCTAGAGGTCGAAAGCCCGACAGGAGCGCGTGGGCTCGAGCTAAATTTTATTGGGTTTTTCTGTAGGGAAATTTTCGGTAGCAGCACGGAGTTCGGAATTGGGATCCGTTAGATGTCAATAAGCTCGCCCCCTATTACATGGGACTCAATAATGGCATCGGTGAAATTTGGGAGTACAATTAGGTACACCTCTGCGTAATTCTTTGGGGAATACAGGAGTGATGCTATTTATATTGTAGCATCAGTGAAATGTGGGTCTACAGTAGTAAACCTTTGCTTAATCCTTCGGGATGTCGATTAAATATAAATTATCTTTTATATATAACCGCTATACATTGTAAACGTGAGTGAGATCTAGGCTGAACGCTCTTAATTTCATTAATTCTCACGATGACTGATCCATTCTTGCCCTCTGTTGCGACAAGTCACCTCAAATAGCTATGGCACTTTCTTCAAAAGGCCATTCCACCTTATATTTGTCTGATATAAATCCTTACTATAATCCTTGACTTTGATCCCTGAATTTGTTTTGTTTCGGCGTTTCGTAGGGATAGTTATAAGAAATGCCGACGCCTTCTAATTTTAAAAAAGACGTGTAAGAGTTATTGAAAAATCCTAATTGCAAAAATAAATAATTTTCATTTCATGGGAAAACAGTTGCGTCCAACCCACCCTTCATTACGTTCTGAATGATCTCAAACATCATCATCATCATAATCTGGATTATCTAGAACATGCAACGTCACTTCAATGCATGTTTCAGTCGGAAAGGCAAGGTCTTTTGTTTTTACGGTTGAAACATATTTTTTCGTGTAGTTTCCACTAACACGGAACGCGTTTTCTGCGGAAGGTTTTGGGTAACTAATTACTCTTGCGAAACCGGCGGGTCACTAGTCTGTAAATAAAAAATAACCCCGACGGCACTTCGCTAGTGAAAAGGTAAATTTTGTAAACTTTCTACCGCACAGTTTTACAAGTCCAATCTAAACCAGCCTAGACATTTGAGTAAGATATTCATGTTATGGACATATTCCAAAAACTGGAAACCATTAAAAAAACGGTGTCTATTTACTTTTTTTAAGGGCTATAAAATTGTAAATTCCTTTAGGTTTAATACTTTCTAGACAGATTAATGAATGCAGTATTAAAAAACATTAACTATTAGCAGTTTTAACATTTAACCACAGTTAGTTATTAGCATAGAAGTCTCTGTAGACGCTATTCTTGATATTCACGCCAGAGCCGGTCGTTAAACATTAGATAACAAATTCCCCCCAATCCTGCGTTCGTTTTTTTTATTTTACTTTAATTTCCCCAGTATCGTGGGATCAGTTCACAAACATACCTACGAGTATAAATATCTCACAAGCACAGACACCGAGACCCGAAAGAGCAAGCTGTAGATTATACAAATTTTATTCTGTGTGGAAATCGAACCCACAAAACGTAGCGTAGTAAACTAGCTAAGTAGCCACTGCACCGATCGTACCGTAAAATATTGTGATTTAGTTATAATTCAATATGAATTGCGTGAGCTGACTACATAATGCCTACGAGCCAAATGAAAAACCACTGTATTTAATCAGACCAAAAACAACTGGCAGTCATTACCGTCGTGTTGATGCCGTTATTTAAATTTCCTTAGTATTGTTGGGTGTTTAAGTAAGCATTTTGTTTATTTGGTTCATAAATGTTTGTTGTGTATAAAGTTTGGTTATGATGAATTATTATTATCAATGTTTATGCAAGCTGAAAGCTTACAAGAAACAATGCACAAATATTTTTGGTAACCTCTCTTCTATTTTGCCTTTAGTAGATTCTTTGAAAATAAATTATGGAAGACTAAAATACGATACGGGAATTAACGCGAATTTCCTTTTTAATTAACTATAAGGAAAAGTCCCGAATCCTTTTCTATGCTAGAAGGTCTACCGATAAAGCGGAAGACGCTTTAAATTATTTTCTATGTTGAATCCATCAAAGTTCTCAATAGGTTTTATTTATTATTTGACCAAATGAAAGCTACATGAGTCAAATAACAATAGTGTAGACAGAAATTCATCTGAATGACTCATTAGCTCACGAGCCTGTGTCACATAATTGGGAAACAGGTGTTTAGCTATATAACATTTCCTATGAAACGGCTGATTTGAGTCCTTACTGTCAGTTACACTATCGATAAATTTTATAGCCTTAATCTATCAAGATAAAATAATTAGGTAATAATAGTAATTACCATATGCTTCCTTAGCCTCAGTCTTCTGCGGAGCCGGTGTGAGAACACTGGTACTGATAGTAGACATCATGATCGCGATGCAGCACCAAGCACTCATGGTTCACAAGCCTCATCGGTGCTGTAGTCTTTTCCGGGCGTACCGAATAAAGTCCGATTTGATCTTACGCACTGCCACTCACTGTTCCCGACGTAATTACCGGAGTTCGTGATTTATCTGGAAAGATAAAAATATGAGCTTAGTTTTGTGTTTTCAAGAATAAAATAAAAATAAAATATTGTTCTTTTGACAGCGAAATAAATAAGAGAAATAACAAAAACAATAACAGTATTTTGTTGTGAAAGAACCAAGGCCCTTTTAAATTTTAAATAAGATCTTTTCCAATACTATGCTGTAAATGGACACAAACACGTTTCGTTACACTGTTCATTTTATTTTATTTTTCAGTTATCTGAGTGGTAAGCTCTGTATTTATTTGCAAATTACACTGATGTACATATATATGCGAATATTATGTGCTTAAAATAATACTATTAAAATATGGAGATAAAGTTGTGTCTTATTTGGGAACACGCCGTATAATATCTTCCAACTTAAGTAGCAAATAAATACCACAACACACTACCTAACCTTATTTATTATTCCTAACCAATTTTGTTAGTCACGAAAATAACAGTTCCTACACAACAAAACGTTCGTAAGTGAACAGTAACTGTGCAGAAAAAAACAGGAAAGCTCGATCATGCGGATGGCTAAATATCTATTCGTAGATATCGCGAGGAAATATGTGAATTATGATTATATCAGAGGCGATGTCAGGTACGAAAACATGTTTGGTATCACGATAATTTATTACATAATTATAGCTAGTGATCCCCGATCGTATCTTTGACAAACTAATGTTGTTTATGGGATTCGGATAACGTATTTCATGGTTGCCTACATGGTTGTCTATATACTACGGAATGGATCTAATTAGGATTTGCTTTGGAAATTAGTGGTTTGATTTAAATGAAATTATTAAATCAACCCTATTACTGTATAAATGCTGGGCATGGGCTTTTTTCCAGAACTAGAAGGGCTTTCACCTTCATCACAATGGTAAGCAGCCATAAAATTTCGAAATCAATAGGTACATTTTAATATTTAAAATAAAATATACAACATACTGATTAAATTGGTCTTTGAAATGCGTCAATATTAATATCATTCCAAAAGCTTTCATTTTTAATTTATATAAATGAAAACTGACATTTCTACATAATACTATTGTAAAATAATAAAGAGCTGAAAGTAAATATTTTCTATTGAATGATAGGTATTTTTAGTAGGAGTGAAACAAGTCAATAAATAAATATAAAATACATAAGCTATTATACATTGTAATAAAGCTTTTTTAAACATAATAAAACTTGCAAAAAGCCGTGGTAACAATGGCTCTCTATGCACGCAGTTCTTCCGGCTTTATAACGCGAAACTATGCTGTTTAACGTGGAAATGTTGAAACTTTTCTATTGTTCAAATTGTTCGGTACCTTTTTGTTTACACCGGATGTTTAAGTGGATACTTAAAATTATGAGAATCTAGTAAAACCTTTTTCTGCTTCAAGTTTCAATTATTTATAGCTTTATCTAGATAGCTTTAATCGACTGAGTCCAAACATTGGCTTCTTCATGGTTAGTTGACGGACTATGAACAATTGTAATGTAATATTGCTCTAATTGGTCAGATTTATTATCCAAGTGGAGTTGTTCAGGTACGGTACACCACTGCTCATTCTCTCCTGTAATCTGTGTACATATTAATCTATGATAATGAAAGTCACTTGTCCTCCTATAAAAACTACTGATAAGCAGTCCAATGAAGCTGATTCTAAAAATGCACATCTAAACAATTGAAATCACTCTTGCCTTTCGAATGTAAGAGATCCTAGTCTTAAAAAATATGCTGGCCTTATTTAAACGTTCATGATTATGTACTGTAATGATGTAAATGTTAGCTACGTCGGTTATGAATATTACAGTACCAATTAAGCAGCAACTAGGCACAAGCAGATGATGGTCCATCGCCTAAAAGCATAATAATAACTTGTGTCCCCTTATAAATTACAGAGAAAAATATCTGAGTGGAACCAAGTCTGCTTATTATTTTCATTTGTCCAGCATCAGGTCAGTGTTAGGGACTAAAAATCCAGTGGTCAGCAGTGAGACGTGAGGGCCAAGGTTCTATTGTCAGGTTGGGCAAACTATTATTGGATCTGTCTGTGAGATAATTCACAGTTTTCAATTGTGCCTGGTAAACAACATTAGGCCCACCCCCGCCCCCTATTACACGGGAATGAGGATGTTAAATAAGTTGTTTTAAACCATTACGCGTGATAATACACACATATTTTGTTAACAATGAATCTCCCAAAGCCTTCATTAACTTGTGAACAACACAAAACCGGTCTCATTTCCTCTCTACATCTTCAAGGAAGTAATCCAAAATAAAATTAAGTCCTCGCTTTGAAAATAAATCTCCGCACACATAGCGACAAAGCGATTAAAGAACAAGGGGAAATCTCATTTATCTCGAAGGAATAGCGAATATATTGATAAGAGAAAGTTCCGTGAGGTTGGCAGCACCGACAGCCGTGAAGTTTCCAACTTCTTCCATTGATTGCGGTCAGCGTAACGGCGAACTTTAAAATTGTTTTGTTCGTGACGTTCAATCAATACAATTTGTATTATCAAAAGATTAAATTAAAACCCTTTTGCGGCCCTCCCTGTTTAATAAGTTCTGATCATGGTCTTGAATGAAAATGTTAATAGGCTTACTTAATTATTTTGTTAAAGATTTCTTCGAGCGACGATAATTGAATGATTAAAGGGAATTTTCTGTTAGGTTGGGTTTTAATTCTTTAATCTGGCAGTTTCAAATAGTTCTGTTCAGACATTTCAATGATTTTTGCTGAGAAGACGTCTACAATATTTTAACTAAAAATCGATGCTAAATTCAGGCTCTTCTTAGTGATTACGAAGTAAAACTAAAAAAAAAAACCACCGTAGAAATAAGAACAATTAAAATTGAATTTAAATAGAAAACATTGTATCTATCTATAATTGCCTGCCGCATTGCTCTAGCGATCGCAAGTAATCATCGACAGGTGAGGCCCTTGGTTCAATTTCAGGGTCGGGCAAAGTATTACTGAATTTTTGTGTATGGAAAATCTCATCAGTAGCACGGAGTTTGGAACTGTACCCGGTAAACAGCAGTAGGTTGCTCTCCCCATTACATGAGACACAATAACGGCATCGGCGAAATGTGGGAGCACAATAGTATCTACACCTCTGCCTAACCCTTAGAGGAATACAGGCGTTGCTATGTAATGTTATTTAACTACAATTTTAAAGGTGCCGAATAGATTATGTCATGTCATATGTAATGCTAATGACACATTCATGATACCCACGGCAAGAGATTGGTAGGTATACTTTGTCGAGAACCGCATAGTCATGTTTAATATTGTGTCGTCTGTTTATTGCTAGAACCATTTATCATGGACGTCTTGGAAACTTTCCAATTTATAGTACCCACATAATACAAGTTTGAAGGTGACAGTTGAGACAATGTTTCGGCTTGTTAATTTAGTGTTTGAAGCAACTTAGGTACATGCATTACAACTAATGAAGGACTAGCATGAGGTCCTAGATTCGAATCTAAAGGCCTAGGCGAATTTCGCCACTTGCAGCTGTATAATTTTGAATGATGCTGAGTAATCAATGATGAGCAAAACTCGTAATCGCCGAACAAAAGGTTGAAAACTATTCATACAGTCGCGTTGACTCGGCACGCAGACGCGTCGTTTGTGGATAAATACAGCGACAAATTTTGAACATTAATGAATTTTGGGTAATCCCCAGACCGATTATATGGCAAAATAGACTAAATGCACAGAAGTTAAATTCAATACATTCTGCCGTATATTTTTTCTACCAACCGCGAACTGCTCTGCGTGCCGAGCGCCGAACGCGGAAAACGCGACGAAAAACATCAGAGTTCTTCATAAAATACAAAACGAAAAGCTTTTTTGTAAGCAATTTAATAAACTGACTATTATGAAGAAGCCGACAAAAAAGCATAGGTTATATGCCACTTTTGTTGAACATTTCACGTCTAAAGCACATCTGCAAACAATACGAATATAATTATGTTTACGAAAGGTGGGAAGGTGGGAAATAATATACTTATATTAATTTAATAAGGCTTATCACTTTCCAAAATTTATATTAAATTATCAAGCTATTCATTCAATAAATGGTTATTGAATGAATAGCTTAAATATGAAGTAAAATAAAAATCAACTCTCACAGTCTGTGTTTCACTCTGTATTATGTACAGTCAGTGTCAAAAATATGTATACATGTCGTGAAATTCATAAGCGAGTTTTAGAGGAAATAGTGATTGAAATCTTGGCCAGTTTCATACATAGAATGGATACATAAAAATACATGCAATCATTTTTTTTTTTAACCAATACTTTTCCAAGAATGTGCGTTTGAATTTCGCTACGTGTACCTATACATCTTTTTGATGCTGACTGTACATAATAAATAACTTGTTTATAGTTATGGCATTAATGCATTCCTCATGTTATATGTGTTATAAATATATTTATTTATTTCTCTGCAATTATGGGTAATAAATAGTTGTGGTAATGTAATCATCATCAGCCAGAAGACGTCCACTGCTGAACGAAGGCCTCCCTCAAGGGAGGGTTTGCCATAATCCCCACGCTTGGCAGGCGGCTTAGGGATCGTAGTGGCTCACCGATTAATGAGAGGATGCTGCTGCCCGTCCTCCGGTGTCTGGCCGCAGTTTTAAGACGTACCCGGGTCAAGTATGGTGTTATGTAATATTATATTATAAATAAAAGTGGAAATGTTACATTCATTTTCACCTTAAATACAAATTATAATTTTAAAACTTCCCTTCAAAGTATTATTTCACACTGTAGTACGTTTTTACTGTTATCATTGGTCTTGTAGTCACAAGCGCGGCTACTGAACGTGAAGTCCTGGGTTCTATTCACGGGTCAGTCAAAGTTTTATTAAATGTTTCTGTAAGAAAAAATCTAAGTACCAGTCTGGAATATGGAATAGTCCCCAGTAGAAGATACCAGATGTGTCAGATACCAGATTACGGGGTCTCAGTAATAGAAGCGGCGAAATGATGGTGTACATCAGTACACCTCTGCCTTACCCTTCGCGGAATACCAGCGTGTTGCTATGCTGTCTATATATTTATATTCCAACGGTTTAATTTAATTCAAAAGTAAAACAATAGCAAATTTAGATACAATCTCTTCACAGAGGCATTCCATTACCAAAGTTGGAATGGTAATTCAAAGTTTTGCGTACACGTTTTGTAACGGTCAATAATCTGATACGATTGCACGGGATTTCCATTCCGTTTATCATATTGTGCCTAATTAGCTTTATTTTCAAACAAAGGTAGCCCGGGACACAATGGAAATAATAAATCCCGTGTCGCACAAAAGATTCGTGTTTATTCTAGTTTTGTCCTGCGGCTTTAGTTAAAGTTTTAGGTTTGCCTTCAACTTTATGGAGGGTGTCTCTTACAATGTTGACTTCAGGAATCCAAAGTGAGTGTAGAACTTCCGCAAAAGTTTATAAAGGTTAATCATAATATAATAGTGCCGTGTTCGTTACGTTAATATTTTACACAGAAACATTGCCTACTGCCGCCGTAGTTTTTATGAACGGAAAAGATAAAAACGCTTCGTTTTTATTTCGGATGACGTCAGCTGGCGCCCGATCGTTATAACTCGGCATTGCTGTCCTTAAAAAGCAATTTTAGCTCTAACATTGTTCCGACAAAAGAAAGATATTTTAGTACACAGATACCTATTAACTAGTTAAACACTTCCAAAGATACATTGGCGCTGTTTATATTTGTCTTTGCGTATAAATAGAGACAGTATTTCGATTCCTTTACTCAAGATAAATACAACAGAAAGGCAAAGACTAAACTGGTTTTTGTAGCTATTAGGTAAAATACTAACTGATATTATAATTTCGAAAGTAAGTTTGTTTGTTACCTATTCATGCCACCACTGAACCGATCATCATGAATCATGAAATTTTGCATAAATGTTATCAGGGGTACAGAAAAGGACATAGGGTACCTTTCATCCAGAAAAAAACTACTGCACCCGAGGGAAAGAACACACACACACACACAGTCACAATTGCTTTAGGACGCTAGATGGCGCTACGTGTGACCCGAAAAAATGCACAGGTTCGTAATCCACGCGGGCGAAGCCGCGGGCGGAAGCTACTAGTAAAATATAGCATTCTTTATTCAGTCAGGCTATTTGCCAACCTTACACTAGACGATGCGACGAAAGTGTTAACTGTCGCATGTACAGAGTGCTTATAAGTGTATACTTATCAAAAGATACACACGTGTATTCCAACAATACCCACAATTCACCAGTGTCGTAACTAAGTCTCATGGAATAGGAAGCGAGCCTATTGCCCTTTACTGGGCACTGGCATGAAACAAAGAACCTCACGTTCAGCAGTCAGCGCTTGCAACCATCAGAACAATGAGGTATTCATTTATATATAATCATATACTACCTATGTGTAGTCGAAATGTGTAAAGTGTACGTAGTTGAAGTACTAGAAAAACCAAACTATCGTGCATATTACAAACAAATTTATATTCTATAATAATGCACCATAATTTACTTAGCTACCTAATTAAGCATTTAAATAAAAAACGAAAACAACTTGAAAGTAAATTGCCTGCAACACACTTGTAAATTTTCAATTCAACATGCGCTATAAAGTTCGTACTGGCTATTATGTCCAAGCCACCATAATACCGTAATTAGTCTCATTTACTTTGTACAGCAGTTATTTTTAGTAATTTGAAGCAATTTGCACTTATCATTTACATAAAACACCTTTGAACGCAGTTGTGCACATTATCTTTGTGTCATGGAATCGATCCTGCACCTAGAGATACTTATTCCGGCAGCCTAATTACGTAAAAAAGCGACAGCAACGCAACAGGCAAGCGACAGCAATCTCACTGTCAGCCAATACATTATATTACATAAAAAGGACGTTTGACAGGTAATTAGGCTGCCGGTCTGGGTGTTTATGCATGTATGTATATATGATATTTTAGTCTGTAAACTATACCCATTATACAGCAGAAAATCTTAAGGTGGGGCAAAATTTTTCATTATTTTAAATAAAGTCTGAATTCAAAAAACAGAAAATAACGTTGTTCGGATTTTGAATAATCTCGCGTCTACCAAATACACGTCTTTAAAAGTATTTTTAAAGGCATTTATAATGTAAATCCGGTTTGGAATTGCCTTAAGGAAGCTAAAGAAAAGGACTTAATACAAAGAGAATACGGAGTAACGAACAAATGGACGAATGAAAGGGAGGGTAGCATCTAGACTTTGAAATGAACTTAGATAGACAAAAGAGTTTCCTTAATACCATTTCCATTCCAACTGAACCTTAAAAATACGACAGTTAAAAAAAAGCTTGAACTATGGTTTGTCACGCAAACCAAAGAATTTATGGCTCGGAGCTACTGAAACAATCTTGAAAATTATTCTTGTTGTAAAAAAAAAAACTTTATAATCAAAACTAGTAGTTTTTATGTTTCACATAAAATTGATTTTAGAAGACTATTTAAATATTTCTAGAAAGAACGGACGGTATGTTACAAGGACCTACACGAATGGCATCGCGGAGGTATTTTTCGTTTACTTCACTCGCTTACGAGTCTCTAATTATACCAGAACTTATAGGACTCTAGAACTTCTCAACTACCTTCGATACTCTCCTTCAATATGTTTGTCATTTAACCGGTCATAAAATATTTATGTGCTGCGCAGCCTAGAATAGAATCCACTTAAAAAAATCTTGATAGGAGTACCATTAACCAAATTATCCGATGGCTATCCAGCTGACTGGATGATGGCAGTCAATCTATTCTTATAAAACAGTACCGTGAATGACAGATTGACTGATTGACAACGTATATCCTAAACCGCTGAAGATAGAAACGTGAAAATTAGAACATGTGTTCCTTTGAAGCTTCAAGAAAAGTTTTGTTCTAAATTCCCACGAGAACTCATTTTATTGCGGGTAACACCGCGGGGAGTCCTCTATTAGGAATACACAGTATTACAACTTCCAAGTCACACAATATTTATAGCTTGAAATGACTCGAAATTACATGAGCTATCCATACTAAATAAAAAAATTAGAACTGAATAATGTTTCTGATAAAAAATAAAATAACCCATAAAGATGTAGGAGTCAAATCACAAATAAGTCGAATTTCTAAAGTACAAAGTGCCCTTCGATGTTACAGAAAAATGAAAATACGGAATAATAATAACATGATTCAAATTCAGGTCGTACCTTTTATGTTGGCAACGGGACGGGTACTCATATGTATAAATGAAAAATAATATTTCAACTACAAAACCCCGTCTCTTTTTTCGTTACAGTTATTGCAAAAATTGGGTCTCAGAAATTTCTTATGTGGTGCTATTGGCGAGCTCGAAACTCAAATATACATACATCAAATAACATAGTATCACGCATGTATTCCTCAAAGAGTTAGTGAGAGGTGTACTGTTACACACTTCAGTACAGTCCCATTTCACCGATACCGTTATTCCAATGTAATAAGTGGCAACCCTATTGCCATCTACTGAGCATCGTACCCAAGAAAACTTTATACATAAGGATATTTGGAAGGAATTGTAACAAATTCTTTGGGACGTTCTGAAAATGTTATAAAACTCAAGTGCATTTCCATTTCCACAGAAAAATTGGATAGGAATCATAATATTTTTACTCGAGCAATGAACTTTGGTTTTGGCATCGACTGAGACCGTATTACGGTACGTCCTTGATATTATTTGTATTTCTAAGCTTTAGACTCCTTTGTTTCACTTGGACGCATGTAACGATATTATCAGTTGTTTTCTCCACAATCAAATAAACAAAATTGTTATATTAATAAATATGTAATCCGAGATGAAATATGAATTCATTTCGCAAACCAATTTCATTCTTCAACAAATAAATATTGATTAGAGAACGCACAAATAGCGCAAGGTTATAGAAGGATATTATTAATTAGTATTTATTAATATTTACTTGCTTTACCCTGAAAGAGTTTAAGATTGCAATATTCATTATAGGATTGTTTTCTATACGCTTTTTTTATTTGTATTTTATTCACCACCTTGCTCCACCACGGTACGCTAAGCTCTGGGGATTTCATAAAATACCTAGTACTATTATTTCCCTGCCAAACAAATACGTTATTTCTTTAGAATAACAGTCCACGGTAAGTATACCAGAAACATACCTTGGTAACTAATACTTCTTGCTAAAACTTATTATGTTCTAAGCTGCAGATGGTATTCGATCGCTTACGAACAAGGATCAAGAATATACAATGTTGTATATGCTTGATGGAATCTTGCGAAAATTAATATTACTTGGAAGCAATACAAAAGAACCTAGATAATTAATGAAGGCAATCATAATAATCAAGAACTTTTCCTCCAACAATACTTGGTAATGATCGGGAAAGGCCAAACATTAATAAATTCTCCTTACATTTTTTTAAATTCGATAATAATTTATTATGTGAACAGCGACAGACATCGACCTGAATGTTACTTTTTAATCTTTACTTTTTTTATGTTCCACGCAGCTGTAAGGCAAAGGAGTTCACGATCGTTGAGCCTGCTATTACAAAGTTATTAAGTTCTTTACGTACCCTAAAACACACTTATTAATTCCGTAGTAATATGAAACGTCGTAATCGTAAAATTTAAGGAAAAACTAAAAAGTAATTTAATTTCGAGGTAGTTAAATAATTGAAATAACTTCGTTTAAAGAAAATTTGAAATTAAAAATGGTTTTCTGGAACACGCCAAGCGTTGTATGCAGATAACATCTTGTTGTATAGAATAATGATTTGTTTGTTTTGTAGTTTTACAGTTTCTGAATAATAAAATATAACCCGTACCAATAAAGAAACAAAAGAATTAAAACACTTACACTATTACATTTAACAAGTAGGTACTTATAAAATTATATTTTGGTTACTTCTAAGACATCATTATTACTTTGCCTCGTTTTTTTAATGAATAGGTTCACACCACATAATTTATGTATTTAAATGTACGATTTTGAACTGAACCCTAAATGAGTAATTAATTAAACGAAAACGTTTAAAACTTTATTCGCAAACCATGCATAATGGCTAACTATCCAAGGCATAAATAACTACATTGGTAGACAATAACTAAAGCATAATGAATCTGTGATCTTAATATCTACTAATTACGACCCTATAGTCTCGCAATATAAATGTAAACGGGCCTTTCTCTGAGGGGAATTACTGAACGAGAATCCCCTCAGTTGGCCTAGTAATTAACGAAGCTTAGTAATTAAGGAGGAACTTGTTATTGATGTGTCACGTTTCGTTCGGAAACAGTTGTTTAATCCGAATATATCGTTACATATCTCTAATGTGTTATATATCTGTCAATATATACGAGTGTCGGAAGCCGTATTTTCTAGGAAATAGGTTATAATTTTGTGATCTACCTCGTTTAAGATGGTGTCATACATACAATACAACAAAAAACACTTATGATACATAAAAAGCCAAGTACAGATTTAAAAGAATATTACAAAATTGGTGTTATAATCTTCATTCTCAGAAAATTTTTCGGAAACAATATATGTATCTACACATTTTGCTAATATTGTCAGAATTTCTAAATTTAAAAAATTTACCGTAGTTTTTTTTTTCTCTTTTTTCCCCATAAGAAGTCAGCGTTTTACTATTCTTAGAATACTTACACATCACATTACATGCATAGTATTCTAGATACATGAATGTGATAAAAACAACATACTGTCAAGCATGGTTTTTAGTCACCTTTAATTTAACAATTAATATTTTTTTTTTTGCTTTTCTCTAACATTTGCGTTTCTCTAACAACCACTGCCATAGATAATTTATAGACATTTAACATAAAGAATAATAAGTTACTTTTTCTTGCAGGAAATCCAGGTATTCCTTTGGGTATAGCGAAAATCTTTCCTCTTCCAATTACGAGGCCAAGATACGCGCTTAAATATTTTATTTCTAATTTCAAGTAACCAAAGTTATCTGCAGCACAATCGGTGAATTAAGGGCCTAGATTTTTGATCAATCAATCAAGAGGATCTTAGGCCAAAGCTGAGCTAAAGCCTTATTTACATGACAGACTCATTTGTAGCAAGATATAACTGGGGCCAATTAATATGGGTGTCTACAAGAAATTTGCAAAAGAAAATATCAGCCGTATTAAAACATCTTTGAAATAACGAAGAGAGAATGGAGACGGAAAGAATAATACTCGTATAATTTGCAACTTCTTTTTATTATATAAAAGGAAGTTAGTATTATAAATATTCTGTCTTTTCAAAGGACTGAGTTTGCACCCGATGAATACATACAATAATACATAGGTAGGTACTTTTTTCAATTTAAATACTGCTATACTCTTCACAACACTGATAAGCCCCATTTTAGCTTTAAAATGCATAAAAATTATCTACGTATTTGCTTACAGCAGGTATAATGTTTTCATGAACCTTATAGGCCACCTAAGATGAGCTGAAACTCTTCTTAGTCTGATCTTGATCTTGAAGAAATGATCCAAAGGATATTCGTGCCTTGTATTACTAATATTGTATTTTATAATAATAAATTAGCGACTCGTCCCGGCGTCGCACGGGTGCATCCACATACATTTTTTTTCTTTCGTTGTATCAGCCTATTGCGTCGGGCATTTAGGCGGCGCACGCCAGTAAAGCTCCCAATCGGCATGATTTTTTCCGACATCTTCAACAATCAGCGTCATATTTCAGCCAATTTACACAAAACCAAAATGAATTATACACTTAAACCTTCCTCATGAATCTCTCTGTCTATTGGTGTAAAACACATGAAAATCCGATCAGTAGTTTTTGAGTTTATCGCGAACAGACAGACAGACGCGGCAGGGGACTTTGTTTTATAATATGTAGTGATAGTGATGGAACATAGATTACTCTCACGGGTCATTCCAAAACCGGGTACATTATACCAAATGTGTGTAATCTCAAAAGCTACTATATAGTGAGGGTTTCACCACTAAATTTTAATAACTTAATAATAACTTTATGCATGCGAATTGCAAAGTCGCAGCTGGGACCTATTGTCGTACAACTCGGACAACATACAATAGTACTAATCCTATTATGCCAATTGCTTAACATAAATGTGAAGCTTTTATATAAAATCTGTGCCATTAACTAGAACTTTATACATAAAATAGTTTCCTCTGACACTAAGACCCTTACATACTGATACTATAATCCCATGTAGAAACAAATTGTCATTTTCTTTTGAAGAAAAACAATCGTTTCTGGAAAAGTATGTAATCAAATAAGTGCTTTACGTAACCAATTCGATAACTTTATCAAATATCCCGTTTCATGAAACTAGAAAGACGTATCATTGTTATTTGTATTATATAAAGAACTATTAGATAGCCAATAGAATTTACTATAACATACATAATAGTCATCCTTCGCGATCGCGAATATTGACTTTTATGCTAACACGAGCGCTATGATCAAAATAATAAAAAATATTTGTAAAATATAGACTGGTGTCTGATTTAGGTAGGTTACCATAACATGGTGATTACTTTGACAGTATTAGAATTATTATACTTCACGCGTATTTTTTTTTTTTGCAGCTTATACGTAGATTGTTCTGCGCAAGACGTGCGTCACAAAGCGTCGACGCGCGTTCATCAGTCGCGTCTACGCGTTGCCTACGGCAAGGCGAGTTTCTACGGGCAACTTCGTGCCGCACGACACTGATACATACGTTGCCGTAAAAATATAACTTAACATTGCGATCATGACTGCAGCCACTACAGCTTTTTAGTTTAATGAACGATCTTCGTATTTTCAATAGGTTTGAATGTCAGGAATCGTCCAGCAAGAAAATGATGTTGCTCTATTTTTAGTGAATTTTTAATCACGTCACTACATGTAGACGTAACAAATAAACTTTTGTCTATTTGTTTCGTCTACGATATATATATGAACTCTTACATTTTAAAGTAGGTATTTAATATTATGTGGAATTATTATGTTAACAGAAAGTTTAAGATATATTAAATTAGACAAATATAAACATTTTCTTAACTTTCGCGCTGCGGTTTCACAATTTTTACTGTGAAAGCGATTTTGTGTGCCAAGTATTAATTTTTTTTTTTTTTTTAAGGGAACACAATCTTTTTTTAAGTTTCGGCAATGAATCAGATTAGTGAATTAAGATTTGAGAAATTTAATCAAAATATTTTTCTTGATTTTAAAGTTCATAGCAGACAAGTACTTATTACGATTCATGAATTGGCAAACATAGTCATCATCTGCCTATCCATTTCCAGTCTAATCGGTTGCGGCTGAATATCAGTATTTTATAAGGAGCGACGGACATTTCAACTCCTCCACCCAATTACTGGGATACACTCACTAATACTCTAAGGTTAGACTGATTGTCAGACTTGGCCTGCTGACAAACATAACGACTGTCATGCCTTCACACCCGGGACCAACTGCTTAACGTGCCACCCATCCAAGGACTGACGGTGGCAAGCGTTGCTTAACCTCGCAGATCGGCCGATCAGCGCCGTAACTATATACCACGAGCCCCTCAATTGGCAAACATAGTGTGGTGTAATGCAATGCAAATGTAATGCGTTAGTTGCGAATAAGAACTGTCTTAATTTTTAACTGCCGTGTCTTATTTTTATTATTTGGGATGCCCCAGGCCCCGAGGCTGTTCTTTCTAAAATTTTCAACTCACATTTTCATAGTGCTGTATCTTTCGTTCACCATCATCGATTCAAAATGTATCCCTTAAAAAAACAACCTAAAACAAAATACCCACAGAGTCGTTTATTATTAAAACGGAGCTTCGCTAGCTTCGCTAACATCGTTGTAATATAAACTTTCAATATTTTTTCATGAGCAAAACCGAACCAATCTCTCGGCGGTCCCCAACCGGGATTACACTCAACACCAAGTATTTCGTTTGTTTTGATCATTCAATTACCTACTGTTTGCGCAAACGTTATGATCCGGTTTAGGTAATAATGATATGATTTTTATACAAAGACCTACCACACGGTTGGTTGAGCTTCGTCAAAAATGATTAGCGATATAGTAAACATGTATGTATGTACAAAAGTTCAAGTAGGTACGCCTATGAAAGGTAACTAAAATGTTAAGTATAATAAATTTAATTCTAAATTATCCTAATATCTGAAAATAAGCACAGTTGAACATTATGTAAAATGTTGATATCGTTATTCGTATGAAATAGGTATGTATCCATTTTTTACAAAAAATATTTTGTAAAGATTGGGAAAAAAATCTAACACAAATCGGTATGTTATACATAACATAGAATCACGCATGTATTCCCCAAAGTTATAGTTTGAGCATTTCGCTATTGAATCCCATGTATTTAATAGGAGCTATGCCAATTGCCACATGTCGGACACCATACGAAACTCCACGCACGATCGCTACCTACTAAGAATTTCCGCACATAACCCAATAAAACTTTACCCATCCCGCGTATCAAACCGAGAACATCATTCTCAACAATCGCGCGACTACAAGACCTATAAGATAATTACTAGACTAATGAGGTAATCGGTAATATTGTGCATTTATTAGGAAATAAACTGAAGTACCTACTGGGAAAAAAATCACCGACGCGTACGAAATCCGAAAAACATAAAGCACATCGTAAAACTCAAACGATTTATCGACCTCAATCCATAATACCATAATCCACAGTTTCGGTTTGTGGCGAAATAAAAGATTAACTTTTCTCCACCAATTCCGTTTACCATCGCTTAGATAAACAGGTCGTTAATAATGACTAGGGTTTTAGTGCTAACCTTTTATATTAATCTCATTTCTTGTGCGTGGCTGAGCTTAGCATAAAATTAAGAGGGATCTTCAATGGCTAAGTATTTAGACGGAAAACTGGATTATAATACAACGTTGTATTATAAAGCGTTTTTGTCTGAACTTTTCGAAGGTGTTTTGTAAGCCGATATAGGGCTCTAGGGATCAAGACTAGGCTTATAATAACAGATGATATTTGTGGAGAAAATTGTGTTGCCTCAGGCTATTTTATAAGTCACATGTCTAACAGAGGATTCAAAATAAAAGCGCGAGTGAATTTTATGAATTTAAACCTTGTATCAATGCTTATAAAGGTCACACGATGCGCACTCCTGATTTGATACTACTACCTGACAAGGGTGTTTGCGAAGCTACGATTTCAAGACCAAAAAGTGGCTGTCAAAAAGTGTTATGAATTAGATCAGGTGACAAAATGTATAAAGTAGCAATATAGACGCCTTCAATAGACCTATACTCGTTAGCGAGTAAAGAATAATATTATGTATACGAGTATAAAATAAAAGTAAAGCAACTATCTAATACGAACCTACAGTAAACAAAAAACAGCATCCTTATTGGATAGTCGCTAGCAGGTACGAACTTGTAAACTCAAAATAGAGTTATAGTGGGGTCCTTTATGTAACAAATCTGATGTGTAGGTAGGTAGGTAGGTAGTAGTAAAAAAACTACTGAAGTTATGGTTCGAATTTAGAACAGTTTCAAGGACAAACAAAACAAATGCCTACGAAAACAAGTTTCGATTAAAAACAACCCTTTAATCGAATCATTTACAACCATTTCAGAAATATTTTTCTTCCATTTTATTCCATTTATTTGTACTACTTCTGGTCCAGTCTTGTGGCTGGACTGTGTTCGAGGTTTTGGTAAAAAAATCCCTTAGATATTTTGCTAAGTTTAACATGTAATATTGTTAAAAAACTCTGAATAAATCACATCGAAGTCAAGCATTATATATGTTTGAAGTTAATTATACTGTAGTTACTTTACTTAGCTATTAATAATATAGGTCTGCTTAAAATATTCTGTAATTCCTAAGTAGGTAGGTAATATTGTAAGACCAAAGGTGAAAGTTAAGTTATGTTTGGAAACAAGAGCCAACATTCAAGTTTTAACAATTTACGACCAAAATTTTAGAAATATCGACAATTACGATCATTTCTTCCTTAAACTACTGATATTATATAACATTCCAGCAAATAAATGTCTATATAAAACAGTGATGAATGTTAAAGCGAATCTTTCAACCAAAAAGATCTCGTTTCTATAACGTAGTAATCTTCCTAAGTAATAATCCTTTTTGTTTTTATTATTTTATTCTCGTACGAAAACATATATATAAAAATAAGTACTTTTCTAACTGAACTTCTTTTTACACACATTTTATGAAGATAGTTACATAATAATAAAAGATTTAGTACCTACTAGATCAATCCTACTTGAACACGGCAAATAGCAGTTTCATAGCTTTTATCTTATCAAACTTGTACACAACAATATTCGTATTTGATTACTTACCGAAGTTCTATTCTAAATCCACTAGCCCTCTTACTGAACTATTTCTTTGAGTAGAAGATTCTACGATAACTTAGGTCTAATCAAACTGCCTCATTTGTCAAATGGTCATAAGCGTACCTGCTGTGAGGTCCTATTCGTTCCCCGGGTCGGGCAAATGTTATTGGATTTTATGGAAGCCTGAGCGCCACTGCCGCTGATTACCGGGAATGGGCTTCTTATCAGAATGGTTAAGGCCTTAGTCCACCGCGCTGGCCTGGTGCGTGTTGGCGGACTGCACACACCATCAAGAACCTTATGGAGCCCTCTCAGGTGCACATATTTCCTCAGCATGTCTTCCTTCAGCGTTAGCCGAGGTAAATAAGTTTAAAAGTGAAAGCAGATCTGTTTATTTTTTCAGCAGTATTTTTCTGGTAGCATATGGCAAAATTATAAAAGGAACATTTATTCACTTATTTAAAATTATTTTGATACCCTGTACCTTCCAACAGTAATTTTAACAACCTAAAATACACATGTATGAATTCATAATTTAATGAGCAACCTTTTAAAAATATCGCATGACAAAGTTATTGAATTACTTAAAAGTAAAATACCTTTTCAGAAAAAATACATTTTTAGATAAAAAGGTAGCCTTTAATTTGTAAGATGCTTGAATGGTGAACATATAGCGTACCGTATATTATGGTTTCTAATCCGATTAGTCAGTTAGTGTAAGTATCTATTTCAATTTCACGTTGGCTATTAACTAAAGACTGATTGTCCGAAGATTTTAGACAAATAGAGAGCTCGTTACATGCGGTAGACTATGGTAACATTTGGAAATGTTTGCGAACATTCTTACCTTAACAATTTATAGTGGACAGTACAGGTACGGCCTGCGAAAAGTCAAAAAGAGTTTAAACGACAAACACTGTGTCAATTTGGGTTAGAAAATATCAATGCTTCCTTTCTTTAAACCTTCTTAAAAATAATTATATTCCATTTTATTTCAATAATATTCTGAATGTTTATATTCTGCTTATTGTGGTTATTCTTATATCTAGTCTATGGATATTTAAAAAACCGTTTCGTGAATCGAGTTCTACGACCTGACTTTTAGGATTTCATCTCACTCATTCACTCACTGAGTTGAGTTGAGTCACATCAAATTTGATCTGACTCAACTCAACTCAACCGAAACAAGTTAAAAAGATCGTGAAAAGTATTACCTTTATTAAAATACTAAAAACTTATAGAAACTCAATCCCGATCAACTTTACTGTTTAAAATTCTGATGCTCCTCTAGGGTAGAGTTCATCAATCAGCATAAAAAAATCGAGAAATCCTTTCCGTCGTTGCGTGCGGTGACGGCGACGTCTGTATACAGTCAACGCGTACCAAAAAGGTCAAACATTGTTTAACTAGTCCATTTTCGATCCAATTACGACTCTGCAGAACAGGTATTTACATAAACTTTTTACGGACGCTCAATTAGAAACTTATAACTGGCCAGGGCCCGTAATAACGGATTCGCATGTTATTCCGAATGCTTAATTAATTCATGCCCACACTCGTCGGATGTGCCCGTTGAAATCCAAATAAAATTTGAAATAAACAGGATTTTGGAGGCCGGTGTGTTATTATGGAGTTGTTATGCTGGATTTATGCGTAATTTACTGGCTTTGAATATTTTAGGTTGAATTTTTAAAAGCATGATCAGTTATTCTCGCTCATCAGTTACTTTTTAGGGTTCCGTACCCAAAGGGTAAAAACGGGACCCTATTATTAAGACTTCGCTGTTTGTCCGTTCGTCTGTCCGTCCGTCTGTCTGTCACCAGGCTGTATCTCAAGAACCGCGATAGCTAGACAGTTGAAATTTTCACAAATTATATATTTCTGTTGCCGCTATAACAACAAATACTAAAAACAAAATAAAATAAATATTTAAGAGGGGCTCCCATACAACAAACGCGATTTTTTTGCCCTTTTTTGCTCGATTTCAATAATGGCAACAGGTAGGCACTTGAAATATTCACAAAATACTCAGTTGTATTTTTACTTTAATAATAAATACCTACTGTTGTTTATCTAGTCAATGGTACGGAACCCTTCGTGCGCGAGTCCGACTCGCACTTGGCCGGTTTTTTATTATTTTATTTTGATCTAACATGATGTATATAGTCCCTGAAGTGTTAGGCGGAAGAGTTTATAGATGTTTACAATTTCACACCAAGAAGAAGAAGAGTAATATTCACTTGCAAACCTACCTAATGAGGACTAGGTCTCGCGTTAAACAAATTTCTTCCTTAACTATTTTAAAGTACTTTGTCTTTCTACAAAAACTGGTTCCATAAGTGGACACAAATTTCTTTTGTGAAGTCCTTTTAATGGTTCAGTAATATTAAAATAAAACTATTACTAAAAACTTGGTACTTCAAAACTTTTTAAAATGTCTTCCTTCAACGTACTTATTTTCTTTTTGAGGAAGACTTCATTCATTTTAATGAAAGCAATTAAAAACAGTCGCAAACCGTTCATTTACAGGTCACTGCGTCAACGAAATGTTATGTTGATTATAAAATAACAGATGCGATACTGTCAATTCTTTTTTCTATTAATATGAATAAAAATAGAATTTCGCGCGGTTTGAAAGTTCCTATTAGATAAATGTTATCTACATAGGTATTAAGAACTCAAACCACGCGGCATATGACAGTCCCAATCCCAACACTCTCAACGTACCCTAAGCATAATAATCCAGAGATATATAACTGGACCATGAAAAAGCTTAAGTGTGCGTATGTTGTTTTTTAGAAGAGCCTATTTTTCCCCTTTAACCAGTTGCGTGGTTAATAATAGCCATTACCGGGCACCCAGTAAAAATAGGATCATCCAAAAATGTACCTTAGTAGCGTAGGTGTCTCGTAAATATCAACCCTTGAGCCGCGAGCCCCCCAATTCTGGAAGGTATTATATTTACCATCTATACACATAATTATTCCATTACCAAACCACCCCATTTGCTGCTTCAGGCTCATTACGACCACAGCAGGTAAACCGAACAAAATTGGTCATCGTAGGAAATCACATTTGATTGCAGAAATTACTGCAATTACCGTGATTTGGTGTAACAAGAATGTATTAACAATATTATTATGTGCATGTTTTATACGTTACTATAATAATAGTGATGACCTAGAGGTTCTTCGCTTGCCTTCCATGCAGTAACCCTGATCGTAAATGGCCTTTATCGTAACAAATTACATAAACTAGTCGGCATTTGGAGTTCGCGCTCATTTGGCCTAATAATTATGTCCATTTCTAGTTTGTTTGTTTCAGTTCGCGGAATCGATAATGTATGGCTAAGTACAGACGTTAATTGCTAAAATGCATTGCTTTACTGTAATGTAATCAGGCATTGCGGTGCCTGGCTCAGGACTACGATTCGTGGATCTCCCCTGTCCCCCTCAACTCAGTCAGATCTGTTACACACACTCATTCTAATACAACAGAAGCAGTTTTTCGTCTTCTTCTGTCGACTCAAGCTATCACATGAATCGCTCATGGGGTAGTGTGGAAAGATTAGCCGATCAGCGTCGGTTGTACCGAAGCTGATACCTCGTGAAGTCACTTTTCTTGAACTAAATTCCCTAGTTAGTGTATTCCGCGATCAATAATTTACCTTAATATTAAAACAGAAGTTGTTCACAGAAATAAAATAACTATCCGAATCAGCACGAAATAGCCCAGTTTGCTATATATGTAGCTACTTCAAAGAACCAACTGTTCAAGACAGGCTACTAAACAGTCGCATTTTACTGCGACGTCGCTATCTTGGAATTCTATCACTATCTACCAACCCGTCCTATTTAATGAACGTTAGGAGTCCTAAAATTCCGTTGAAGAGGCAATATATCTTGAAAAGGTCGCGAGTTTAACCTGCCGCTGAATATTTGCAGTGCTATTTGGCATTCTGAACTGTGAAATCAGTTAGAATTAATATAATTATACTAATTTATAAGACAAATGCGAAACTAAGTTTGAATGTCAGTTTTTGAATCTTCATAGATAAAATGCACTCATTTTGATTTCTCTTGGTAATGAGAGAAAAGTTGTCACCCAAAAAAAGATCCTTTTGACAATAAGCAAACCAGATTTTCTTTTTCGGTGGACAATGCCGTCGCCTTGTGCTCAGTTATAAAATAATACACTTAATTTATATTATTATATATTTCTGTATTTTTTATCTTCCGCAGGTAAGCGACAGCAGATAAATTTGGAACCGAAGATGTCGAATTTGACCTAAAGGCACAGCAAAAAATTTATATCTTAATTATGCTTAATTCTTTTTCTATATGAAAAAAGAAGCTATAACAATTGTTTTATGATAGAATCTAAAATAATTAATGAACAGATAAACAAAGTTAAATAATGAAATCATTCATAATAAAATTAACAATAATTCTCTGAGAATGAATACGATCACAGTCGACGTGTAATGTATGATTGTAGTAAACACTACATTTTGACACGTTGGTATTCTATTTTCTATATATTTTACTACACTACAGTACCCATTTCCCACAGAGCATCTTTATGACTTGCCCAAGAAGATCTCATAAAAGATTCTTTATTAGCTATTTACTTCCCGATCAGCTTGGAAGTTATTTTCATTGGCTTCCAGGAAATATGGCTAGTATTATTGAAATAACTTACTATAAATTGGGGCAGCCAACAAGCGGAAAGATTGCTAATCAGGCTTCGACGGCCATATTAGAAGAAATATGCCGTGATTTGGTTCACAATTTAGTTCGCGTGACACACGACTATAAAACTATATTCGTAATATACCTAAATGTAAATAAGAAACAAACAAAATCAGCAGTTGTTACATTAAAAGTTTTTTCAACGGATTGAAGTAGACCAATCGTTTTATGGGCACTTATTTCGTTTTCTGTAATGTGTTTCGGTTGGGAAAAGTTTGGGTAGCGATTACAGACGAACAAATTCAGTTATGAGAACATTAAGTACTTATTATTTTCGTGAGTTTTCGTGAGAGCCCGTTGTGATTAAATAATAGTGACTGCGAAGTATTTGCAGTTGGCAGCTCATTTATTATGATTTCTATTTTGCAATGAGGCATCTAATACTTCTATTTAATCTTCTATTCATAAAAATAATACAGCTTACCTAACGTACGCGTACAATTATTCAAAACAATCTACGATCCACAAAATAATCCAATGTACGTTCGGATATGGACAAATACATTTATAATTATAGTGAATAACAATTAACCACAAAATTTAATTTTCACCGCGAAGAAGTGCAATCACCCCACTTTATAGAACTTTTTGAGTACTAAGTATTATCGGAAATCATTTCCTCCGAACGACTCATTTAGTCCAGCTAGGTATTATGTAAATAGTTAACCCGAGTCTAACGACTTTATAACTAGTTTTACACACAAATGAACCAATCTCTACAAAATATAGTTAAAGTTATATGAATTATTCAAATCAAATCAAATCAAATCAAATCAAATCATTTATTATTCGTAAAACATAGGTAAACATTAAATGCAGATCTTATAAATATGTATACAGTACGCTATGTTTTGTCTATGACAGGACATACGAATAGTAGGATAGGTTAACATTTAGGTACAATGTATGTATTAAAATTGTTCATTTAGAAATTCGTCTACAGTATAATAGCATTTACCAGTTAGAATGTTTTGTAAACTTTTCTTAAATGTATGGACAGGTAGATTTTTAATTTGATCAGGTATTTTATTATAAATTCTTGGAGCGATGCCAAAAAAACTTTTGTACATAAGAGCTGTTTTACATTTTGTATGACATAATAGATTGATATATTTAGCACGCATAGGAGTTTTTTTGACATCTGATAGTTTAACAAATAAGTGTAAATTGGTTTTCACAAATAAAGCGGTTTCTAAAATATACATAGACGGTAGAGTAAGTAACTTCAAAGACTTGAAAAAAGGTACACAGCTATCAGTTACTAATAAATTGCACATTGACCTTATACATCGCTTTTGCATTCTGAAAATTAATTCCCTATTATTTTATTTATATTATTATTATATTATTATTATTCATTGATAAGATACTGAAAAATAGATACATAAGAATACAATATAATGTAATTAATATAAATTAGACGTCACGTCACGTTTCTGGATATGATATTCTTCAAAAGAGATTACTACTTCAGTATAATAGAATAATATACAATACAATTGTTTTTATTTCAAATAAACCTACCACAGACACTTTTGAAACGTTAGAAGATCTAGAGTCGGTCGGTTGGTCGGTTCCAAAAAATTAGTCTACATATAATTATGTCACAATACAAATAAGGCCCGATTTTTTAATGCCCCGATAAAAAATATCTAGTTGTTAATTTGTGTAAGCTTATCAAAGGACCAGCTTATCTGAGATTTATCCAGTTATTGAAAAATCAGCCCCGAAAACCAACATTTAACACCGTATCTTATTCCCAGTTATATTATGTTTGAATAACTCCATTGCATAACTCAATATTATCAGGAAACAACGATACATATCACAAAAGAATCGTTCGTTATTTTATTATGCCAACCTCGTTATCCAGGGTAACACAATTCGGACTAATCGAATTTTTATCGCTCAAAATGAGTTTACCATTTTCTCTGAAGGATTCAATAAGCCCTGTGAGGGTAACTCAAAAACAAACTGGCCTAAATCTGAAATTGACGGGGAACTCTAAATTTGACAAGCCAAGTCGTTTAACTTTGTTTATTTCCCTAGGCCCTTGAAGTCAAGGCGTTGAGAACGGGCGATTTTTTTAAGAATATCGGTATTTTATTATATAATAAATGAGTTTTCATTTTTCATATAGGTACGCGCGTCACTATATTAGACCTTTTTAAACGACTTGTGGAATAACAAAAATTGGCTTTTTCGCTATGTCGTTCTTGGTTGACGAATGTATACTATAAATTGTATACAAACACCCGATTTAGAACTCACATAAACATATACAATATAGCAAATAAGTACTACAATACAACTGTTGTGTCTATCTGTTTGAACACTTACAATTTAATAACTAATGAACCGACTTTAATAAGATTTTTACTGTATAAATACAGTCCAGCTATAATAAATAATAACAAATATAGGTATATCATCAAGCTGTTGCTCAAAGAAGCTGAGCAATGCAATACATTTTGTGTATACTATGTTCGGTATCTATGTCTCTACCTCTATTTATCCGCGGCCAAAGTGGCAGGCACATCTACTTATAGAATATAATTTCACTCATTAAAGTTTTCGTACATATGCCCATACGAACATTCACACAACTCACGCTTTGTATATAAATAATACGTAACTCAAGCGATCGCTTTAAATGACTTGCCATTGCCACGTAGCGATACGCAAGGCATCGCGACACAGTCATCATTCATGAGATACGTGCCATTCCCTGCAACTGGATATTTCTGCTTGTTACTGTGGTATTTTTGCTACAAAAATTGTTGTTTGAAAGCCGATACGAGATAACAGTTTAATATTCCATTCGATGGTGTACGAGATCAAAGTTTAAACAAAGTGAAGACTGCGCTGGAAAACGGATTTTGGTGTACTTAAATGCAGAAGAGGTATGTTATTTTCGCGTAGCGAATTCGTTTTGCAATATCTTATGGGAGCTCGATATATCCGAGATTTCATTTGTTAGATCATAGTTTCAAAGGAATATAGCCATGTTGTTTATTCAGATACGAACTACAATTTAAAGTATATATTATAAAATGTTATTTACACATTCACATACTTTTTATTTAAACGAGCGCGAAATATAACGCATATGTGCAGTGATGAATAAATGATCAAGGTGGTGTGTGATTACTCGTATGAATAATGCATAAGAGAATCGTTACATGTTTCTCTGTCACCTTTATGCCCCACAATCTGTTATTATAGTGAAGTCTACTGCATATTAAATTAATTGTACTTACTAATAAGAAGGTTCAGATCTAACAGACCTCACATGAACAAATAAGATTAGGCAGGAATGTAATACCTATTGTTCACCAATTACGTGAGTCAGTCCTATGTAATAGCGAGCTTAATACCATCTGCAATACAAACCAAACTTCAGGCTGCTATTTAGAATTTTCTAACAGAAAAACCCAAAAAACAAAATACACGTACCGGAGATCGAACCCAAGACTTCATATACTTGCCATACCTTAACCAAAAAAACGTCTTCAAAAACCTTATCAAGATGAAATTATTAGAGCAGAAATTTATCCTTAAAATGGTAGGGACCAGTAGACCGAATCCGGCTTTGTGTTGAAAGATAAAGAGATATCCAGCTAAATGTTAATACCTAGAACTTCGATAGGTAGGTACTCGTAGGGATATTTTGTGGGCTTGCGAATTCGCTGCAAACGGAAATATGTTGAAATGCTTGCACTGGTAGTTCGATAGCTCAGTAATTTATGGTTGTGTGATGGTAATAGAGCTTTATAAGTGTTGGCACAATTATCAGGGGTTGGGGTTGGGGTGTTGGGCCGAATAATATGTTAACATTTTGGGTTAGCTTTTGATCAGCAGCAATTGATTTTGCATTGCTAGTAAGGGTAACGCGTTAGCAGCAATTGTCACTGGCAACAACACTGCTAAAATTGTTTGGAACTGACAATTTGATATATCACTTGATATATCAATCTTTCCCTTTGCTATCCTAATGTAACTCTCTTCCATGTTTAAGTAACAGGCATGATGTCATATGTGTAAGTGGGTGCAAATAAGATACTTTATTCCACACATACCTAGCCTTACTTGTCACATTATAACCTCGTCAGAGCACCTCGGTCAAAGCTCGTAATACTAAACAAACACCACCACAAGAGGTTGTGCCTGAACTAATAATTGTCTACACTGTTTATGAAGTTATTCAAGCTTGAAGTTTGCCTTGAATAAATAAGGGAAAATATACTGGTACATTGTTTTTCGCATAGCGATGCTAAATAAAATTGATCAGTACTGACAGATGATAAGTACACAGAATATCGGCTGGTACTTGTGACGGATGTCCAGCATAGATATATGTTTGTTGCACATTTACACGAGTGTCAATATCCAAGTACATCTGACGCACCTCGGCCAGTCTTAACCCTTCAAGTGGTGTAAATAAGACACGATAAAAAATCTTTTGTTTGCGGCAACCAGGCGCCCCGTTCGCTAGCTTGCCCCGGGCGGCGCGGTGTTACGAACCATACTGGTTCTCAAACTTTTACAAAATCGTATGCGTAATTCTCTTGGCTTGAAACTCATGCCATGAACGAGGAACAATTAGAAGAACAATCCACATCGACTGCATCGCAGTAGACACAATAGAAAATGCATTGTTCGCGGTCACCAGTTCAATTAAGCAACTATCCTGGACCAAAACTGTCAGGGAGAATAGCTCTAAAATATATACAGCAAAGTGAAAACCACACATTCTATTAGACCATAAAAGTCATAAAAACGCACCGTTGAAGACAACAAATCGTAAAGAAATCAAAGATCATTTGAAAAGTGACGACCAATAAAATATTTTTAGAGGTATCCCTTCATATTTTTGAAAGTAATATATCAAGACACTGCATTTTAATATCACTATAAAATAGTGAATGTGATAAGTTGTGGAGGAAAAACAATAAATTTTATGATTTATAAATATATTTATATAATATTACATGAAAGATTTCATCTTCATTACTAGCTGTTAAACTTTTATAGGAAAAAAAGCCCCTGTCACGAACTCGAAAACGGAACGAACGCCTGTAATTAAATTTTGACCCCTGTCAAAATCAGTCATCATCTTCATAGCATCACGTCTGTGTTCACCGAAAGGTTAGGCAGCGGTGTAGCGTTTTACATCCAAATTTCGCAGGGAGCGAGCCGATTACTGTCTACCGGACACATTGTCAAACTTTAGGCCGCTGCTGCAACTTTTCATACAGAAAAACCCAATACCAATCAACTATAGGAGAGGCCTACAACCATCAATATAATTTCCTAAATGATAAGCATTGAAATAAAACATAATTTTATGTAATTTAAACTTTCAAATTTTAATCAGTACTCGAGGAGGCACTCTTCCTGCAACCTCGCTATTATTTCCCGCAGAATCACACGTCCCAGTTTATATACAACCCGCATGAGTTCCCAGGCTTCATAACAACTTTAGATTATTTGATAAATAAGCTTTCAGTAGAAATGAGTATAAACTACTTTAAATAAAATAGTGAGTAAATTCGTTTGCGTATGAGTTTTCTACAGGATTCCACGCAAACAGAAGTAATAATAAACAAATGATAATAATAATAAAGATTATCGTATTTACTAAACAAATATAAAAGTAGATTTTATAGATAGTGGATAGACTTATAGATACTTACCTACCTATATACTAAAACCTAACTTTCCCCCTTATCTTTCGTAACTATTGTAACCTTACATGTTCAGCAATAAACTCTCTTTATTGTTAACACAGTAATAATAACTCTCAATCGTTCATGAATTGTATAAATAAAACCGCCTGTCTGTAATTTACATTCGCAGAAATCTACCTCGAACTCCGTTATACAAACTCCATTTCATAAAAAGCGTTTTAATACCCGTTTAAACAACAAACACTCTGGCATGTATTTACAATAGTGATATATCTTGTTTTAATAAAAAATCTAAAAATACTTCGTATATCTCTAGAAGTTAAAAATCCGGAGTGACACTTAATTAGCGTGGGGCTGTGTAGGTAAGGGCAGCCAAAACGGGACGTTTTTTCAGTTAAACTTTTTACCCCTGGACGGTAGGTATTCAATTAGTTAAATTAAGCGACGCTTTCGCTTTGCGTTTATATTTTTTACAAATTCAGTTCGTGTAAAACGAAAATAGTCGAAAACATTGGCGAAATGAAAAAAAGTTTATTTCAAACGCAACCCCGGTTTACGCCGAATTATAATCCTAAAATAATATTTGGAAACGTAGACGATACCGTCCGTTTCAATGTACAAAGAAAAGCACATTAAATATTCAAATATTAATTTTATTTATAATGGTTTGGGAAGATATAGGTTAGGTGAGTTGCTCAGGTACTGTTTAAATATCCCCGGGGAAAGGTATTATTATTCATAAAACTGCAGAAAAATCTACTAGGTAGACAAAAAATGAACCGAGACAATCCTTTTAATCTGTTAAACTTGTGGTTATTGTAGAAAACAAACTGAGAATCAAAAAATAATATTCTATAAGAGCTGCCTTGATATATTTCACAACTAAATTCGCAATAAATTGACAGCAATTGATTGTCAATCGCAAATACAATTGACAGGGAATGTAGAACTGAGACTGAAATGCATATACAAGTTATTTAACAGTTGGCAATATCTTATGCAAATTTAATATTGCGAAAGTTCAATAAATATGATTATCACCTAGATTTTCGTTCAATAGGAATCACGTCACCATTTTGCTCATTTCTGAAGTGAATTTTATTATTGAAACTTTAGCCCGTGTCTGTCGCCGTGTCAAAGATAAATATGTTAATCTCTTGGGATCCTTTCCTAGGTAGAAGCGCTTTTTACGGTGTCACAGAAGAATGGAAGTGTGAATAGAAATACGTATTCAAAAATGTCGTATAGGATAGCGAATACATTTTAAGTGTTTCATAAATATCTGATGGTAACAAAAAACTATATAGACTGATTGAGGACTGTAATAAAGTTTTTAGCTTCTGTGATAATTAATAATACAGAATTTAATGATAATAAAATCGGTATTGTCAGTTGCGTATCTACTGTAAATGGCGATAGAACATTAGAGTAGAACACAATTACCAGTACCTGTGTAATTTTCTACGTCTGATATGCTGGTTATGGTGACCTCGGTTTATTGACTGATTGCAGAAAACCTACACTATACCATCACGTAGAAATAAATCCTTTCTCACAGTTTCATAATTAAAACGCATAAAAGCCGATTCACCCATCACGGTATTGACAAAAAACGTCAGCGATGACGTGAATAAATATTGTTGCATACATTTTACACGATTTGTGTGGTTGCACCGCATTGACAGCATCAACATAGTCCGGGCACGTTCCAACCAACGATCTCGTGACGTGAAAATATACCGAAACGTAGGGATGTCCCCAACGGGATTTACCCGGATTTGTCTCAGTCGCAAAGGATACCCAGTGGGATTTTTAAGGGTTTCGACATTCATTGTCCCGTTGGTAAATGTTGACGTTCAGTTGTTCAGACGAGTCGTTAATGATTTTTTTTCTTTCTAAACGAATAAGGACTAATGTGTAAAAAAACAATTGTTGTTTTAAATTAAATAAAATAACTTGTTGTTTTATAATCTACAAACTAAAAACTTACCTCTGCACTAATTTTCGTGTTTTCGGACTTGTTTCATTCTGAAAAAAGAAAAATACCATAAATAAAATACCCAATAAACCGGACAAAAAAACAAAACAAAAACAGTAAAGGTGTGCAAATAAAGCGAAACATCACTCAGGTGATTAGTTAGGTATATTAACTATTACTATTAAAGAGTTGGCCCATACATTGCTTCCCATAGTCCTTTAATAATGAATACGAACAAAAAAAAAACATTATTTTCAAAATATGATACTACTAACCTAACCTAAACTAACTCTTTGTTTACATTTTTGTAGATAAAGTGATCATCCACACATTATTTTTCAACTGGCAGCCCTATTTAAAAGCTCAGTTTCAAACGACCGTTAAGAAACGTGCACAACATGTACGTACTGTCGTCGACAACTAAATAAATCACTCTGCTTTGTTATGTTATGGGCAAAGTTTTATTGGAGATCACTTTATCTGTACTAGAATAGATTGCAGCAATAGTTTATGTACACAATCACCACAATGGATAATTGGCTTAGTTGATTGATCGATACAAATGAAGTCAAATTAAGTTTTTATTTCAACTGAGCCTTTACAGGCACTTTCAGACCGTCTAGGCTCTTGGTACATCATTATCATTTATTTATATGTATACGAGTTACATGGTGTACCGATTCATACAGTACTTTTCACTCTAAATGGAAGAAAAAGCTTCTCCGTTTCCCATCCAAATTCCAACAACAATACGATATGTTTTACACTGGCCCATAAGAGTTCTTCCTCAAGTCTCATACTTATCTCCATTTATCACAGGACACAATAAAGACGCTCGTAGCAATATATTTGCGTCTCGTTCCCGCACATTGTTGATAATGATGTTCGCAAATAAAAGGAAAGCTTTTAGAAATTGTGGACACGTTCTCATGTTGAGGGGAGGCACTTAATCGCACGTGTTCATTTCGTTTTTGACAAATTGTTCCGTGTCTGATCTCCTTCCCGCGTCCTAGTAGAATTAGATCGACGCAAAGCGCTGCAATGCGATAGAAGACAAACAATGACGTAACGTGTCAAGATTGGACACAAAAAGTCTGACGAGTCTGAAGACTCATCTGTTCGGGATTTTTATGGGCGACGACCCAAATTATTCAAACAATTAATAAAATCACCCTATCACAGTCCACTGCTGAATAGAGACTTCTTCGAAATCGCTTCACAAAACCCGATATTTCGCTTATTTTAACATACACATTTGCTAATACTCATGTAAAAAAACTCCGCACTGCGTCCCATTTTATCACGAACTTACATTCAATTTCGAACAGAACAGCTACGAATTTTTGGATCGTATCGCATCGTATTGCGTAGCATTTTCGCATTTGTCGTTCACCTGGGACGATGGGCTACAATTATTTTACCGTGTGTTGCGTTATGATGGTAGATACATTGTGACGTAACTCCTGATGCATGGACGATTAATCAAGATGAACGTCGTATAGAACGATATATTACTTAAGGTTGTCTGGTTTTACAGAACGGATTGCGAAAGTGGATTATATGGCGTTATATCCGAATGTTTGGCAAGAGTTAGAATTTGTTTTATCGTAAGATATTGTAAAGGGGAATGTTTTGTCTGATAGACCGTGTGATCACTATTGTTGCTAGTAGTCTTAAACCAACTAGTATGTCTCAGACTAGATGTCGTATTCATGACAGTTTTGCATTAACCTAAAGATATCCTGTCTATGTAAAACTGACAAAATCACGAGACATTTAAAAAATAAGGTACTTATACCCTATGACATAGGGCTTAAAGTATAAATCACGAATACATACCAAAAGCAATAATTAATTAACTTGTAAGATTGTGTAAAAACTTTTTCGTTTCCTTCATTTTCAGGATCTGTAACATGAGCACCTTAAGAACATGATCAATATTATCAAAAGTATTTTATTAAATTTTCGAATCCCATTAAGGTTACTTAGTTTCACAGCCATTAAATATTCCAAAAGATATAAATAAGGCCAAAGAGGAATAAAAGAACATTTTTAAAGGCAAAGTTTTGAGTAAACAATGATGTTATTACGGTAAAAAAGGTAAAAGAAGAATTATTACTCAGAAATCTTACGAATTTATAGAACGGTATTTATTATATACTTTAATTAATCCAGAATAAAATAATTCAGAGGCCAGTCTAACTAATCCTCATTACTTAACATTGACTTTAGCCATTAAGACTAAATCAATTAGAACTTGAAACTGTGCCTAATAGGCAATTTACAGTCTGAAATATAATCTCTTTAAGATATTTGTAATTTGCTAACACTTAAAAATTACGAAAACTTCGTCCATCACAGCTTATAATTATAATCATGAATAATTAAATATGTAAAGGGGCTATAAAGTTTATTCTAGATTATATTTATTACACTTTAAACATCAGAACCCGGGTACGTCTTAAAACTGCGGCCAGACACCGGAGGACGGGCAGCAGCGTCCTCTCACTAATCGATGAGCCACTGCGATCCCCAAGCCGCCTGCCAAGCGTGGGGATTATGGCAACCCCCCCCCCCCCTTGGGGGAGGCCTCCATTCAGCAGTGGACATCTTCTGGCTGATGATGATGATGAAACATCAGAACTCATAGGGCAAGTAAGACTACAAGGAAACTTGTATGAAGAAAAATTTGGCAATCATTTAAAAATAAATTATACTAATTACATGTTTGCTCGTTTGACTACCTCATTGGTCCAGTGGTCGCAATCGCGACTGCTGAGCGTAAGGTCCTGGGTTCGATTCCCGCGTCGGCCAAAGTATCGGGTTTTTCTATATGGAAATTCTCAGTAGCAGCACGAAGTCTGGAACTGTGCCCGGTAGATGGCAATAGACTCGTCCCCTATAACATGGGACTCAATAAAGGCATCGGTGAAATATGGGTTATTCAAAATATTCAATAGTAGACACCTCTGCCTAACCCTTCGGGGAATACAGGCGTGATGCTATGCTATGTTATGCTTGTTCGTTTGTGTGAAGCTGTAATAACTGCGTGCCATTATTAACCTATTTTCCTTAATTAGTTTCATAAGTTACGCCTTGTAACAAAGTCCATTATGCTTATCACACAATCTTAAAAAAGCTTGATAGTAAACTTATTAATGACTAACTGTTTCATTGGTCTAATGGTCACGTAACTGTAGAACGTGAGGTACAGGGTTTGATTCCCAGCTCCGGCAAAGTGTTGGTGGATTATCCTGTGAAAAAAATCTCAGCATGGTATTTGAAACTTTATCCAATAGATGGCAATAGGAACTTAATAACGGCATCAATCAATAAAAAATACGGAAAATGAAAAACGTTTCCCGTTACGTTTTACGCGCAGTTCAAAAATTACAAGAATACCATTTAGCATTCATACTGCAACTTGATCTCAGCGTCACTGTAACTTGATCGACGCGTCGTAAGATTACGTGAATTAGCCTGCTGAGAATTTTAGGGTTAACACAACACATACATAACTGCCTCATTGGTTTAGTGGTGGCATGCGCGGCTGTCTTTGGTCAATTCCAAGGTCGGGCAAAATATTATTGGGATTATTTGAAATTCTCTTTAACAGCCTGATATTTGGAATTGTACAAGGTAAATGACGTTAGACGACACGGCTGGCGCAGTGGCTAAGCGATTAGCTTTCTGCGCTAGGTGTCGCGGGTTCGATCCCCGCACGGATCAAATATTTGTATAATCTACAGATAGTTGTTTCGGGTCTGGTTGTCTGTGCTTGTGACATGTACCTATGTTTGTAAACTGTACCCACGATACAGGAAAAATCGTAGGGTGGGGCAAAGTTATTAAAAAAAAAATGGCAACAGACTCACCCCCTATTAAATGGGTTTTAATAAGGCATCGGGTAAATGTGGATGTACAATTTTTCACCTCTGTACTCAACGTTTCTACTCGTATGTATAGAAGGTGAATCATCAATAATGAGAAGAAAATTGTTAATTACCTACTTCAACTCAGGGCATTCTGCTTAATGATAAAATAACAGAAAACATTATAAATTTGATAAAAAAGTTATGGCCACGAGATCTAAGTAGACGAAGAATGAAAATGTTTATCTGCTGATTTCATTTCTGTTTATGTTACTTAACCGACACTTGTGAAAAGAATAATTTGAGCGTACATCGTCAGTTATGTTATGAAATCAACCAGTTTAATAGGAAAGGGTGAAACAAGCGCTCAGTATTTTGATTACACCTGGTAATTGGTACTAAATTGCTCTTCCAGTAACAATGTAGCTGACTACTAAACAATAATGACATGGAGTCGTTTTGTAGTGGACTTGCAAACGATTGCGAACACGCCAACCTAGAATTAGACTTGAGTAGGTAAAAGTATTCACTGACACGAGCATAAATATGTAAAGGTACACTATCAAAACTGAATTTTAAAATAATTAGTTACTTAAATCTTCGAATGTTGCTCGCATAATATTTGCCGAAAAATGTTTTACGCAATTAAAAGTAAATTTTAGAATAATTAGTGATTCAGATCTTCGAACTTACTTCATATATGCTAAAATAAAAAGTCACCTATATGTTATATAATATATATTGCTCTGTATTTGTGCTTGTGACTATACTTGAACTAAGTGTGTACTTCGTAACAACTGTACTCTTTTTTCAATTGTGAAAGGGTAAGATTATTTTCATTAAATTTAAAATCCACGTGATTAGCCTGCAGCGATGCGATAATCTTGCAGTTGATGCGGGTCAACACTTAAATAATCCTGATTTAAATGCTTTCTTTCCTTTAGTCAATATTAAACTGAGTGGATGGGTGGGAAGGCCTTTGCACAGCAAAGGAAAAAGAAAGATTAAAAAAAAAAAAACTTCCGGAATAAACTTTCCCATATTTTTCCCATAATTTCATTAACTCATATAAAACGATATTGGTGTTCACAGATGTTGCTGACTTGACGCCTTTATCTACACCCCTGGAAATGACCACAAGGACACAATGACCACCTGTGTAGAATAATTCTGTTCAATTTTGGATATAGCTTTAAACTTATATAGTTGTGAAAATTCAGACTCCACAATCTTACAATATAACTTGTAGAACCAACGAATTTTCAAGACAACGAAATTAATAACCTAAATATAATTTATAATGTCTTCCAGCTCATCAAAATTTCAGCTGGCTATATTGAGTAGTCTGAGAAATTATTTATCTAACATCCAATTCATTTTCACTGTCGTACATTTAAAATTAATGGGTCGGTGTTTGTGATATATCGGTAGAAAGAGGACAGAAAATAAAGCTAGTGACAATCATACTTTGGGAATGAATTTATCGAAGAATCTACATAATATTGTCGTTCTTAATTAACCATTACACTGGACGATAAAGTTACGCTATTCTCTAATAAGTTGAGTGACACGAGGTAGACACTGTAGTATGTTGCCCTTGTCCCTTTGCGGATTCATGAATTAATTACAGAAAAAATCATATTTGTACAATTTCATTAATAAAACATTAAAGAAAAAAAAACTTTTTACATTAATCAGCTGTCTACTCATGGCCCTGACTGTATCTACATTTATAGGACTCACGAAATAATAGCTTTCAAACTAATTCATTTTTCCCACACTGTGTCTTTAGCTTGAACCTCTTTTTTATCTTGTGTGACTACGTCACTGGCTATGCACACCACACCTACAATCTTTTTTTCTGCTTTCTTGTTAGCTTGTTACGCACTCTGAGCAACATTATCCTTTCACGATTTTCACTATTCATTTTATATCTCTAATTCATCTCAGTAAAAATCTGTTTTTATTTATAACCTACCCGCGCTTTTTTTGTTCTCTCTCGCCTTTGACGTTTACTTTGTGTAGGGCAATAGTCAAAAATGATATAATAGTCTTAATGCAAAAAAAAATGCAGAGCCAATGAGATATTTTTTTTTTTCATCTATATTTCTGTTGTTTTATTTTTAATTGAATATTTTTATATATTTCTCAAAACTTGCTACGAATAGTGGAAATTCGGTACCACTAGCTACTTAACGATAAGTATCATGAACCTGCGTTACATCTTATTCGTCTTACCTAATGCATATTAAACTAATTCATATCAACCAAACAGTTAATCGCTAATGATCTGTCATAATGACATATCTAATGGGAGGATGCGCTATTGTGGAGTATCAAGGTATTTCCGACGGCTGCCATTATTGATTGGATGGGGATTAGTATGTTTGAGATACGGAAATCTACGCGGATAGCGTTAAGTAGTTAAATCCCAGTCTGTGTCAAAATAAAAACAGATCAGAAATCTTTCATTTAAATTATTTACAAAATGCCCAATCAATAGGTACGAAATAGAGGTGGAATATAATTGGCATAAGCTGTCAGACTCGGAGATAAAATGTATAAATATGGAAATAGTTTATTAAAAAATATCACCATCAAACGAGGTATGGTGTTCCTGCATTGAAAAGGTTGGATCCTCTGGTCATGCCTAGTAAAGCCCGATCCACATTGCATAATTATCTACATGTGAATTGTTGTTTCAAAGCACGACTGAGGATTTATATTATCGCTTCAGTTCAAAAGACAGCGCTAGAGTAAATTATTTTGATATGCAACTGAGTGCTCAAGAAATAGACTATATGTATAGCTTTATTTACAGTACAGGTAGTGTTTCATAAAGCTTCCACTTCCACAAAACCATTTTTCATCTCTGTATTAAGTGTATCCTCCGTAATCAACTATCTTTCGAAGATATTGAGGTAAAACTTAAACAAAAAGGAAACTTTGAAAAATAACATCTTGGATCGCTTTGGTATCGTTCATGTAACTTTATTTTCTGTTGTACTCGTATCAATAGGTAGAAACATTTGATGTAGAGAAATAAAATTTTATTTAATTAAAATTAACTTTGGGTGTGTTTCACCTTCATTGGTTCGTCATTTGTTTTCCTATGTGAGCAACAAACGCAACACGATATTATCAAACAGTAAGTTGAGTGTATGTTGTGCTGAAGTTGTTAGATTGTGTGGAAAATACGCGATTAAGACGTGACGTAATGTTCGGACAATGCGACTTTGTTTTTAATTCTAATAAAACATCTGTATGTATAATTGTATATCCCATCCCATGCAGGCCAAATTATTGTTATAATCTGAGAATTCTCAAATTAGCGTAAACAAAATATGTGCATATTTCTCATAGGCATGAAAACAACAAACGTCAGTCAAAGCACACGAGAGAACCATCAAACCATCAACCATCTTAGAATAAGTTCGCTGTGATCGAAATTGGCTAGACGATACCACTGAATATATGTTAATTCTAAACCTCTAAGTCGCTTCTTGCGATTCATAAGACTTCATCGCCCACTGAATTAAACTCACACCTCCATGTCCAAACAATTTTCGGGTTTACATTAGTAATCTAAGTTCCCAAATTGAACATGCAACGCATACTAACTCCAACTGTTTATTATATCGCGTACATGTATTCACCAACAGCAAGCAATTGCTAAATTGGTTCTCTCGCTGTATCCAATGGATACGGAGACCCAATGTTTATAATTACGGTGGTGGCCATGTTATGTAAATCGTGCAACCGGGTGATTCGCATAGCAATCAGTTGCGATATAGTTTGAAGGGCGTACTGTATTGGAACTGGGCTGGGCTTGGCTATGTTCTCCATATAAATGGCCGAGTTTTTAAACAAATGGCTGTAAAAACGCTGTGCGGTTACTTGTTGCATAATGACTGGATTTTATTGTTGTGCGTGTTGGTATGAAATGCAGAGATCTTTCAATGTAAAAATGCACACCCCTACAATGTCTTTACCCCGCTAGATGCAATAGTGTATAGACGCAATACACGCAACCTCTTCAATATCATTGGGTCTTTAGTCAGGCTAGACACGAAAGTGGGATGCGTCGATTGTAGCGCAAATACATATTTCTTTTAACACATTTAAATAATCACGTTTATTGCAGGGCCGTGCATTTGTAGACTGAAATATCTTTACGACGATTTAAGTTATGGTATCAAGGGAGATTTTCTGACGTTGCAAATTAAGGCGGGATATTCCGTACGAATAATGAAATTCCGAATACAGCTTTCATATTTAAAACCCTATCATATTACCTGTTGATACAATTACACTAAAAAATCTATCACGGTTTTTTTATTTAGACATTATTTTACATTGGACCGCCTAACCTCGTTGAGGCATTGCCAAATACACATTGGTTCACGTACGTATATATTATATTCTTCATACATTAGCTTGTAAAAGTGCCCAATGTCTAGTGTCTGAGTACCTATGTAGGTACATCAGGTAGAAAATAGAGCTTTTGGCCCGGTTCCTAAAAGGCAGCTCTTGTGAAAGAGGCGGAAGATACTAACATTACTAACAGCCGCCGTCAATTTGCCTACTGGGTTAAATATTACACCTGACTATACTAGAATCTAGTAGAAATTGAGCCAAGAGCTTAGGTTAGGTAATAATCATAATCATTAACATTCGACTTTCTGTTTAGTGATTTAATTTTAGAACCTAGTATTGGAAACCTAATAATATTTTAGTAAAGAACAAATGAACACCCTACCTTAGTTCAATAAGGATTCGGTGATGAACCATGCTGACTGAATAATCTTTTCACTTGGTTTGAGGAATTTTCTTATGAGACCCCATGCCAACATAACAAAAAAAAAACGGCCGAACTATACAGCAAAATGTCATTACAAAAAACCCGCGATTTAAAAAGTAGCTAAGAATATTATATAATACATTTTTAGTTCAAACCAGGTCAAGCTATAAAAAGCGTTCCGTGACGCCATAAGTAATCATTAGAAATGGTAAGCTTCAAAGCAAGAAAAATAATTGGATGATTATTAACTTGCGTAATGCGCACGCGATCCTTCATAACTGAACCGTTAGTCCTTTGATGAAAGTAATCAACTTCTTATAAACCTAATAACTGGTTATTTTCTGATTTGAATATAAGGAATGGCTGGCCAGTGACCAGTCATTTTAATAATTTTATACGAGTAGAAATAACCGTTCGTACTCTTTTTTAAATCTTTGATCAGGCGCTCTCTTTTGAAACACAAAAATAGATGTGATAAGACAAAGCTTAGAAATTAGAAACAGATTTCAATACAAAAAATATGCTTCGATTTTACTACTCAATTGAATTATTTCTTTAAATCCATTTACAATAATAGAATTTTCTTTTTTCCAAACTTGGCTAGCCCTTTATCTCGAGCAGCTTTTAATAACTAGTCGCCATATACTGTTAAAGAAATATAGGCAAAACATTCAACAAAACTCATCAGTTTCAGTGTAAATAAAGATAAATCTTCAAACGTAGAAACATACATCATAAATAGCCATTCCATTTGGACCCAACGACTTAAAAAAGGCTTACATGAAAGCCCCCTTTAATCTTTTTCTCTTCCAAAAAATTCAGAACAGAATCCTCCGTTTTGAAATCGGTTAAAATTTCCAGTTAATTTTATCCACTGGAGAACATAACGTGAACAAATCCGCTTGCAAACTCCCACACATACTCCACAATTCCATTTGAGTATTATGAAACTATCGCGACAGGTGACATATTAAAAATGCATATGAACCTTACTTCGACGGATGAATTATATATGTATGAGATGTGAGCAAAACGACATACCTACTACGTCGTGAGATTTTGTTACTTTATTGACTTTTTTTGTCCCAAAATCTAACCTTACTCGTAAGTTCGGGCGATTTGCTAGTCAGTCCTTGAGTTACCTTTCTTGATATATCGAGACCCGTTCGTGCCTCGGAAATCACGTTATGCAGTCCCGGTTTTCATTCAAATACTTTGTAACTCCATACATCCTGCAGCAATAATTGGGTGGTGGACGTCAGATGTCCCCCGCTTAAATAGATAGATATACATATTTGGGAAAAAGCGAGGCAGATTGTGATGTCATTTGCGGAACGTGTCGCGGGTTTAACCGTGGAAAAATATAACTCAGAACACAATAATAATTCAGAACGTAGGAAATAACATAATATAGCATTACGTATTCCAGAAGGGTTATGCACAGGTATACTTTTTGTACACCCACACTTCGCTGATGGTGTTATTTAGTCCCATGTAATAAGGGGCGATCCTATTGCTATCTACCGAGCACAATTTCAAACTTCGGGGTACAACTGTGAATTTCAAAAAGATCTCAATAAGTAATACTTTGCCCAAGCTGGAAATCGAACCCAGTACCTCATGCTCAATAGCCGTGCTTGCGACCACTAGACCAAACAAGCAGTGTACTATATTTTTTTATTCTGTTAAGCAACTAGTCTGATTTTTTTTCCAAGCAGAAGCTTTTATCTTGGCATATTCTATGGGCTACCTGATCTCTGTGAGTCGTCAGAACCTTTAATATGAGCGAGACTGCGGCGTGTACGAATCAGAACAAATGACAAGTAAATGACGACATTCTCGACTACCTGTGCATCAGTATTTTGTAGCTAAATTATTCTCTTTCATATCCCATCATACATTATTGGCATCATACATTTACAAAAAGAAATTTAATTTAATGTGAAATTAAATTATATCGTGTTCAATGATACTTAAATAAATTGTTGTTTCACGCAAACCAAATGTTGGCTGTCGATTGAACTATTCGCGTAGTTTAAATTCGTTTTAATTAATTTAAATTCAATTCAATTAAGAATATTTTAATTGAACTGAGTATAGATATATTGTTTGATATAAAAATGATTAACAAACATAAAAATATCATTACGCTTGTATGTCGTAATGAAGTTCCATATGTGCTATTACTAGCACACGTTCCTACGTACGCGAGTGTATTGCGCCTTCTGCCAGGCATAATTCCTTAGTGCTGCTACTTAGAATTATTCTCTCAAATACCCTTTGTCTAATTATGTATAATTCGACAAAGGGTATTTGGGTTTTTCATTCTTTTGTTTGGAACCATTTTCTTGGAAAAAATGAACAATCGTACTTAATGAACGTAATCTCTAGGTCTTACAATGTCAGCGTTGAACTATTACGAAGTAGTCCCCAGAACAACAATTTATTTAATTGGGAACGTTAACAAGAAAATTAAGACAGCGGATATTTACCTCAGCTCGTTGAAAAGGAGTGAATTATTTAACGCTACTCGTGCAAGCGTTGGCTTTTAAAGCTGAGTTATGTTTGAACAACATTTAACATACAAGAATTACGGTTTGTTAAGCTATCAGACAAGGGTAAAGCACACTATCCAGCACTATAGGTACGCACCGCACTCATAGAATAACCCTCCGCCTTTTACTAAGATGCGATGCGTGTTTGCCATTAAAGGTTGGACGTATTTTTGGCGCGCATAAGTTATAGTATGCATTGCCCTTGAATTAATTACAAACCAACGCACGTGTACGCGTGAACCTATTTGCTTGCACGTACACACCCTTACATATAAGCGTTTCTTTACTCGTACGGGATTGTTACTGTAGCCTTTGCTGCCATAGCTCGCGCGTGTACGAGCGTAAAAAATCTAGCTTTACATTTCGAAAATACAAAAATGATAAATCTGTAATGGCTTTAAGAAGCTTTAAGTTTGCAATTATGCCATGACCAAAAAAAAAAATTTCTATGCAAGGTTGAATTTTACTGACGGGCTGGCAATTGCTATTAGCCTTTATGATAACTTAGTGAGAAATCTTTAGACTCCTACATGAGATGTTCCTTAATTGAAACGCATTAGTAGTTTGAGCACCGAAGTTTGGTTGCAATTGATCCGACATGAAACGTCTTAAGAGAGGGGTGCAAAATAGCCAAATAACTTCTACTTAAATGGGATATCTGGGTCGGCCTATATACGCCAATTCGTGTAGAGTACTATATACGCCAAGTCGTAGTAGTAATAAAAAACTTAGAAATAGTCACTGCTGAAAATGAACTTCAACGATTCAACGGTCGATTTCTGTAAGAGATAAGTCGGAGCAAAAACTGCTTAAAGTTGCTTTATTTAATTTCCAACTGGCCCTGAGCTATTGATATTTATTGTACCTATAGATAAATATTAAAATATTTGAAAAGGCCATCGTGTCGTTTGTAATTTATAGTCAGGTCTGAGTGATCACGGTTTATCTAAATTACATGTTTTGACTCAAAACTTAACTGTAACAAGGATTGTTTCTTAGACTCCAAGTGATTTGTTAGGCAGCAATCTAAATCTACTAACGCCCCCGTCCTACTTATTACTTTTCAACTTCTCTCTAACTTTTCATAAATTAAAACTTTTTCAAATTACTTACCCCAACGGAGAACTATCATACATGTTTAAAATAAAAAGACTGTGGTGGAGTTATTTGAAATAAAAGCTATTTTATGTATTAAGTTCTGTTTTAATAGAACATGTCGACAGTGTTCTCAAGAAAAACAATCTTAAGTAACAGAAGTTAAATAAATTTAGTTTTACGAGTAAAAGCCTTGAATAAAATAATATAAAAGTAAATAGAGCCTGATGAGCTAATGCCACGCGGGTATTTACTTCATTAGCACACAATTTAAATATTATCTAGCGACTCTCACGAAGCTAAATTAATTAGTTTTCATTATTATGTAGAAACTATCTTCAATTAACAACAAGACTAGATGGCGTAAAAAATCGATTCTGTGAAGGCTGTCGTGTGAGTGTATTAAAATAGGCAGGGAATCTCGACGAAAGGCGGAATACGAGATCGTGTACAAACTCCGGATCCGACAGACGTTGTCTTGCCCAAACCTGGCCTAGATCTCGATCGCAGCACCACTTACCGGGTTTCATTTAAATCTTTAGATTTCCATCCAGGGACCCACTTAAACACACACAAAAAATTTCATGAAAATCGGTCCAGCCGTTTATGAGGAGTTTTATTATTTATTTAAGGATCTCCAACAAAAGATATACACAAATCATGACATAGAAATAACGTTCAGCAAAAGGTATTATGTATGTGTCAGTGATATACACGCGTACAGAAGAATTATAAACCTATATAAGTTCCTAGGATTGAACGAAGCCTGAAATATTTTGCTCTTTACTTTCGTCATTGATTTTCGTTATAGAAAATGTCACATTCAAAGAACAGAAGAAAATAGCTGTATGTTAATTAAAAACGAGATATTAATTAGTATATCTAATGTTAATCCTGTATAGTAAACATTTAAATATCGTAGTCCTTGTGTAGTTTCGGAAACACACACAAATTCACTCAGATTCCTATAAAATTAAAGCGCGGTCGGTCACTCTTTTTTCAATATAATTGATGGTAGGTACACCCACAAACTACACATTTTGTACCTTAAGATAAATATTACATGATAAGATAAACATTGGAATTCTATGAAATATTACAATACAACCTCACACAGCGAAACGCGCCGTACGTTTTGCATTACGGCATACTGCGGGAAGTGATTCTACCAATGCTACTTGTCTGCATTCACCATAAAGCGCTTTTTTTTTTAATAGTTTTGTCTACTTCCCTTTACAAATATTTTCTACTAAGAAAACCTATTCGAATCGAAGCGCTATACGAAATCCCAGTCGAAAGAAGTTTACAAAAAGATGTGCCTTAATCTTTTGTCTAGTAGAGCTAATTTGGCATTCGTTCGTATTTGAATGGGTTCCGTGTTAGTGCTGACTCAATAATCTCTATGAAACAAGTAGAAAACAAAGCGGGGCGGAGGGGGAAACGGTGGATTATCACTTACTACCCTTTGTGTTCAGCCAGCTACTGAATAGCCGTAGCTCAATTAAAACAGGATTTGATTTTAACTAAAGAAGTAATATTATATGATAGCGATGTATGAGAATATATATATAAGATTTAATAGTACCTATATCTACTGTGTATATTATAATATTACTTATATTCTCGTAAGTCCCAACGTATTTTAAAAGGTACAAACTAATACTAGCAGTTCAGACCTGACATTGGAATGTTATATTGAGACTAACTGCCTAATGTACTACGTGAAGTACATTTATTAAACTTTATATTTTGTTGTTTTCTTTTTGTACTACATAAAAACTTAACATTTAGTACGTTAGGTTTTTAGTACAAAAGATTTTTGCATATTCTCTTCTTAATATAGTATTAAGTATATTAAACATACTAAAAAATATATGAACAACCAGGTATCGCCTCTAAAATCGCAGCAACGGGAATCTTTCCGCCTCGGTCCGAATCACTATTCTTAGTTTGTACTTTTTGTGGTACATTAGGTTGTTAGAACTACACCTGTTTAAAAAACACAGGACTTACGAGGATATCTTCTTCTAAATAGACACTATAAACTGTCCATCCATCTGCGACCTTCTTTTGTTCAAACCCAGATCAATCATATTCTAAAAGTGTAATTATATTATTAAATCTAGCAAAAGGATAATTTTCACGAGGAAACCAATTTATTTAAAATTTACACAACATAACATAGATCACGCCTGTATTCCCCGAAGGGTTATGCACAGGTATACTATAGGCTAGATGACCGCAACAAAAATAAATTCTGAAATCTTATTTGGTAAATAGTTTGCCTTCTAAAAACTCAATAAAACTTAATATCTTGCTTATCTGTGGCGTTTTCAATTTTTAATTTATCGAAACTAAAATAAGTATGTCAATGGCAATGCAAAACTATGACGTCACGCTTTTGTATTTCAAACATTTTTAGAACAAAATGTCGTTATTGAGTTCCGTGTTATAGAGTGCGAACATTTCTGTGGTGAGAAAGTTTTGCCATCTACGCTGCATGATAGTATGGGTTTGAAAAGTGTTATTGTATAATAACACTTTAACCGACCTAAAGTCAAACGCAGGACCTCACTCTTAGCAGTCGCGTTGGCGACCAGGCAGTCACATATTCTAAGTTCTTTCTAAATAAGTGTACATGTCATGTAATTTTCCGTCGAATGTAAATGTTGACAAAACACTGTTCTTTCAGTTTCTTTCATGGAACGTGGGTTGAATATGTATGGGCGTGTGTGAGTTCTTGCCTTTTTCCTTTTCAGGAAACCTAAATACCTTGTACGAGTTACCTCAGGCGACTTGGTTTTAATTAGCAGTTACATCGACTCATGAATTTCTCCAACATTGAAACACGTTTAGCTTTAAATACTTCTTTTCTTTCCATGTCTGGTGAAAAGTACGGTAACCCATTTGATTTAGGACGAAGTTCAGGTAGTACGTGTATTTATGTAATACAACGCGTGCCCTGATTAATTAAAACATGTAGAATTTAATAAAATGGGTCATGGCTTGTCGAATTTTCCATTTTGCTATTATATTCTATAAGTTAGGAACGAAAAATGATTATTTTCTCTATTAATAATATTATAATAGTATTACTATTAACGGGGTTTCATAGGTATTGATATTATGTAATGCGATAATAATATGCGATATATAGTTACGTACGACTTGGCTAACTAACCGATTATCCACAATAGGTCAGATTGATTTGGATTATTACATTATTCTATCATTATTTATCCTACAAACAAATCAAAAATTTTACTCAAAGCCAAAGGGTACGAATATGTCTGATATATCAAACAATTCAGATTCGTATTTGCGATCTTTACACAAAAAAACATCATGTGTCAATATTTACCTAGGTTCCCATCGACAACAGTCAAACATAAATACAATGCGAGCGATAAATCAAATACAAACTATTTTTGTAAAAGGTTGTGTAGGATATTGCCGCCTGTTGTGGGTGTAGGTAGATTAGGGGGATTTGTGGGATTTACAGAATAAAAGCTAGTCATTTATATAAAAAAAAAAGATCTGAATATGAAGTTGTTTAATTTTTAATTTTTGTTTTTAAAACTCAGACAAACAAATATTTTCTGTGAAGTAATCAAATTAAACATAGAAGGCGGTAACAGTTTCTGTCGGTATCTTTAATTTTGCTATTTAAAAAAAGTAGTACCTACTTAGTTCTAGATGTGACTAGTAAGAAGTTCTGACTGAGGTAGTTCTGACTCAGAACTACCTCTATACATTTATAAGTATCTATAAGTTACCGATGTATCTCAGTTTTACTTTTTATTTATGGATTTAGTGTTTTACTGTAATACATAAACAATTGTATAGAACCTGTCGTTAACTTCAGCTTTGACATCGATAGCCCAATAAATGAATAAACGCCATCATCGCTATGTGAGACCAAATAGAAATTGGGCTAGGAAAATGTGTCCTTTGAACAATTTCCCCTTTCAAACTTTCGTGCTGCACCACTTTGTGTCATAATTGACGCGAGTGACTGAAAAAGTACGTGTCTACCTACCCCTTTTAGGACTGCAGGTATGACAAAAAGCACTTGAATAAAAATAGTTAGGCCCTGTTCACTAGCGCACGTTTTCAAGCGAACTGAAATGAATACGTTTGTATGAAAATGCTCAAAATTATTCACACATGAAGCAATGCTAAAGTTTCAAATAAAATGTAATATCCTTTGGTAGTGTATTTATTAACGCTAACTCTGGTGCTAACCTTCATGTAACTGGGCTATAAGAGCTTGTGCAAGCCAGTTTTCTCCTCATTCTGTGGTCAATACTGTTATTAGACTATCGAAACTTACACTTAGGAGAAGAGTAACAAACGAAATTGTCTCAACAATTTCGCATTGACTGACATATAGACTAATATAGCACAGATAAAACTTCTAATAGATGTCTATAGACAGAATTGTTTTTGTTCGACTAGACACTAGTGACTAGCAACCGTCGACCGACTAGTGAGCGCACGCACTAAGACTTCATTTTCCAGTCTCGACATAATGTTGTCTGACGGAAATAAATTCTACGATGGATGGTTCTGTATATTACTTTTACCCGTCAAGTGAAATAATGATCTGTAATGAAAAAAGTCTGAAGGCCGTGAGGATACAGAGAAATAAAATTACGATTTATTGGACAGGAATATGGTGCCTACATTATTCATGTTGCTGTTACCCGCCTAATACAGTTCCAATAGGCTAACTTCTGCTCCTAATAAATGAGACGTAATACCAAAATCTGAGAGCCGTGAGTCTTTTCAGCACTTATTTATAGAATTAACTTGGACTCCGTACAGTAACAAGACTGAATCAGCAGTCTCAGACGATGTATGGTTGAAGGATTGACGTTTACGAATCATATTTTCACGGTTTGAAAGTTTATGAGGTCGGATATTGCGATCTCATTTAAGAGGACTGGTTCTTCGAGCTTCTGCGCGTAACCTAGTTATAAAAAATAAGGTCGAGTTGAAAGTAGCTTTTAAATTTTTCACGCAATATACATAGATAGCATGAATAGCATCACGCCTGTATACTTCGAAGGGTTAGATAGAGGCATACATGCTACTGTTTAGTCTATTTACGCACATTTTGCCACCGCCGATATTGATCCCCATGTAACCGATTACCATTTACCAGGTATTAAAAACAAACTATAGGTACTCGTACTACTAAAATGTATGTTTACAAAATATCCCAATAGTACTGCCCGACATGGGAATCGAACTGACCGGTCAGCAGTCCCGCGACCGAATACTATATCAGTGAGGCAGTTTAAATCAAAAAAAATCAAATTGCATTTATTATTGAACTTTTCTCCAACAATGAAAATCGAAACAACTAACAAGGCATTTGAAACAAAAGATGTTTTGCTACCGTTTAAAGTACAGAATTCAGCAAAACAAAAAACTTACTGAATTGAATTGCTAAAGTGCCTAAGAAGAGACAATAGTCCATTCCTCTTAGTGGACCCTTACAAGTTTGGAAATGAACAGCTGTTGCATCCTGTTTGCTGTTGTTTTTCTTTAGTTCTTGGTAAGCATTGACATAAGTTTGAACATTTCTCTTACAACATGTTGAGAGAACAATGTTTTTTTTTAATGACAAAGGAATAACAAAAGTTGCAGTGCCATTTACGTATTTTATTGTGAACAAAACTAATTATTTCAGTGACTGAAATAAACTGTCACACAGTATGTTAACTCTTTGTTCACTGCCTTACTGATCCAGTGATCGCAAGTGGGGCTGCTGGGCTTGATTTCTGGAATCGATCCTCAGGTCTGACAAAGTGTTATTGGATTTTTCCGTTAGAAAATTCTCAGTTACCGTCCGAAGTTAGGAATTGCGTCCGCGGTAGCCCAGTATCACGTAAGACTAATTATGGCATTGGGGGAATGCTGGTGTACATTAGTACATCCCTACCTAACCCACGTTGAATACAGATGCGATGTTTTATTAACTGCATGACATTTTTATAATCGATTTTATTCGTTTGTGTTTTAAAAATTAACTAGGAAGGCCGCTAATGTAACATCAACTGTCTCTCAATTCCAAACTTTCCTACGTCACAATTACGATTAAAATTTAAATATTAATCCTTAATTATTCAGTCCGACATTACTTGGCATCAATTACGAAATGTATAACCTCGCGTGCGCATTACATTAAAACTTGTAATTAGTTCCCAAAATGTCTTTGACATAATTACTAAAATCTCCTCTAATTTCCTAGATACGCACTAAGATCGTAAAGTAAATTGTCGTGTCGCGAATGTAAGGCAGTTCCATCGAAGTTGGCAATACCATCACGTGTGTCTAATACTCTGTAATTGTGGTTCGGTGGCCGTTACTTTTTATTGCGTCAGTAACTGCTCTTAATTTCTTTCCCTCCTACTATTTCTCCTCTAAGTCCAAGGATCAGTAGACGAATGACCATGGCGAGCGGCTCAGTAATTTATAGTTTCTCATAAAAAAGAAAGATTTATTGAGAGAAATTTTCTTTGTGGCTTGGTCACATAAGTGTTATAACATCAAAATTCATGTATTCGGTTATAACCGTTATTCTTGTAAAAGAATGACAATGGGACGGCTCATTTTTATATTCGCTACTTAAACTTTGACCGATTTTTGTCATCTGTTCCAAGATTATGATGTACGAAATGTCTGGATCTTTTCACAGACATTTTTACTACTTTTTGAACTGTCATCGTTGAAATAGCTGTCTTTAACTTGCCAATTTTATTATATCTGTCTAGAATTATAGTTTTGATTTAAATTTTCATTGAAAGGAAAGTCATTATGCAACCGCAGCCAGATTAAATTCTTCTTCATTCTTTTAAACAGAATTCACGGCGCCAACTAGTTTAAATTATTTGAATTAAACACTCTTCAGCCTTTTATTTTAAAAGATTCAAATTAAAATTTTAAAATCGAATCTTTCTAAAACAAATTAATTTGTGAATCAGAACGTTTACTGACGTATTATTATTATACTACTCTAAAAACAAATAAAGGATCTCTTACTCTATGTAAGTATCACCTTTTCCTCTTTATAATGTGGATGACTTCATAAAGCAACACCATAAAGCGTAATAGCCTTAATCACGAGCACATACGGTCCTGAGCAGACTGTAGTTAAACTAACTACCGCTTGAGGGAAAAAAGAAGGTACGCACTTAGAACAAGAGGTATAATAGACCACATTGGCTTATGTAAATATAAAACTCAGTCAGTCTCAAGTCTGTGGAATTTGGCAAAGAAGATGTTTAAATAACAAATTTGTTTTTTTAAGTTTGGTATGACTAGATATAGTTCATATAGTACAGCCTTTGGCAAGTGTATTCTAATGCCCACGCTCTAAGTAAAAGATGTTGATGGTATATTTGTGCACACAGTTCCATCGGATGCTTCAATACGAGTACAAAGCTCACACGCATTCCAGAACAAACAACTATCCTTGGAAAACATTACCCTCTTTATTCGAGACTAAAGGTGTCTTCCCACAGGCAAACAATAGACTGACTGTTTACCGGACGACTCTAATAATCTTCGTAAATATCATGGTTACTTGTCACCCCGCGTCCTCCGCACCACATCACTAACCCGCTGTCGCCCGCTAATTTGTTACAGTGTGTACTCACACACATACGCACAGCGTACTATACGCTCCCGTTAAGCGCGAGCGGGCAATGCCAAGTGACATGATATAGTCCAGTAGAAACTACGTGAGCGGCTGATCATACTTATTTCTTCGAGCATATAAATACACACGAAATTGGCCGTTTTGCTTAGTGTGGGTACGTCCTAAGGCAGATTCACGCTTAACAAGCCTGCCCGAGTAAGCTCCGATAAAACGTTATTTCCTTAATTCATACAATCCAGCATTTAATTAAATGCGTTTTTCATACTAACAAGTCACGTTCAGCTGTGTCTTCAATTAAGAATTTAATTGAATTGTCTGATAATATACTTTTTGCACGAGAATACTTTGATAACAGTTAACAAATAAGGGAATTATGTTGAGATTACTGAGGTTTATGGACATTTCAACCGTTTACTTTAGTATAGGTGCAAAGGGTTCGTGTACAATAAAACGTAGTTTTAACTAGGTAGTCGTAGAGAGAGAGAGAGAGGGAGAGAGAGAGAGAGAGAGCGAGAAAGAGAGAGAGGGAGAGAGAGAGAGAGAGAGAGCGAGAAAGAGAGAGAGAAAATAGTCACTTGCTGAGAGTCAGATCGAGAGGTAGATCGATTTCCAGATGGATTTTTTTATTAAGAAATTCGCACTGGTTGATGGGTTTTGGGGTGGTTGTTGGCGTTTTCGTTAAAACTTGCCAAATCACTCGACAAAAGATAAGTGCACACTGATGACATAACGTAAGTAAGTAGTCGACTTTTGTGCGCGTTACCTTCAGATGAGTTTATTTTTGTAACACATCGCCTACATGGTTCTACCAGAAAATTCGACATCGGTTTTGTTAAAATAAAAAAAACAAAACACGACACCCACTCCAATTTTATTATTTGACATTTAGTTAATTTGACATTTCTTCGGTACTTTTAAGGAAATTTAATTTTAGTAATTGCGTCCTCCACTTGAAAGGGTATTGGCTTTCCAATTCAGGCAATCGCAAGTTATAGGATTGGCTCACTGCTCTTTGCAATTGAAAGTGCGGGGAGGCCGTTTGAATTTCAATCTTCTAAAGTCTTCAGTACTGAATGCGTAATCAATAAAGTCTTGTAGTCTCCCTATCTTCTCAAGTTGTTTTAGTAAATCTTCTGACTATACTATAATTTATCATAACATAGCATCACGCGTTCATTTCCCGAAGGGTTAGGCCAATATGTAACGTACAGTACTTCCAAATTTCCCCGTTATTTCAAAACCTAATAGTGAGGTGAGCCTATTACCATGTACCGGATAGCATTCCAAACTCGTTGCTGCTACTGAGAATTTTTACTCACAGAAAAACCCAATAATACTACCCGAACCCAGGAATCGAAACCAGAACTTCACGCTCAGCAGTCACATATAAAACCAACCACTAGACCATGGGGCAGTTTTCAGACAGATTCTGACTATATTAATAGTCTAGAAAGAAAATGAACAGATAAACCGTAGAATTTGATTAAGACAAAGCTAAGATAAGTTAGAAAGCGGAACTGGCCAATTTATAGTGTAGGATAATCTGGAAGCCTTATTTGTTTTATTTATTCCGACCAGTTAAAGATCACCAATTATGCATCCTGCCATACAGTACCTACGTAACACTCCAAAGAGCACACCTCGAAACTGGCAGGTTAAGTATGTAAAATCGTACACTTTTTGTCTTATGAAACAAGTGATTAAGGAGCACATTATCAGGCGGCACAAAATTATCACTTGGCCTAGTATAATTTGTAACTATAAAACGTCGACATCTGCAACTTTTTTTTTTATTTTCGCTTTAGGAAGTATTCCTGTATTTTGGATACGTTTACAAACACAAATATTCACTTGCATAAAAACCCAGATCCGGAACAATTACCTGTATCAGCCTGTATGTGATACAAATATTTCGATCCGTGCGGGATCCAAACCCGCGACGTGTAGCGCAGCAATTTCAATTTGTTGTTAGAGACATCCGACAACTGTGATCATTTATCGTCAACTAATCCAAGCTCGTTAATCAGTTCAATTAAATAAGTATTTCAACGAATAATAAACGACTAAAACAGTTTCTAAAACTTAACTAGTAGATACATCAAATACTCCTACAACAATTAAACAGTAATTAATCCAACAGACAGAGAAACTGGGACAGTTATTTGAATGTGAATATTCATAGTTCAGAAAGACTTGAGACTTTGTTCGGAACATAACGAGTCTTAATACAGCGCCATGCTCCAACTTATAATGTTCTGCGGTCGTTGCATTGTAGTTTTTGAGTATATTTTAATTGCAATCGTGGGTAACGGGTGCTTTTTCTTGGTAAAATTACTGAGCGAGCGACGGATTACTTTTCTTAACGAGACGATTGTACAATGTTAGGTTATGATGACTTCAAAACAGGGGTTTAAATATAAATGAAGATGGGTTAGGTGCGTAGCACTCTCATTTAACATACAAGTTACATATTTGTATGTAAAGATGTATAAACGTAGAAGAAGCAAAAGAGTAAGTAACGATAACGATCTTTACAAACAGTATGTATGGTACTTCATTGATTCATAAAAACTGACGTTCTATAAATGGTTCATTATATTTTTCATTGTCACTTTTGATATAAATGTAAAGAGATGACAACAGATTTTCAATCCATTTTAGTTATTAAAGATGTGTAATTGTATATCATGATTATGAATTCAAAATAAATATTCTGGAATAATATAAAAACACCAAAAATAAGAGATTAATCTCTTTTGAACACAAACTTCCACATGTCGTGAATTTTTCGGAAATTTCTTTTTCTTTTAGCATTTTAGTTCCCGTAGAGTAGTCCCTAGAGCAGATTTATCGCCTATAGCCACTGTTTCACCGATTCACTTAGAAACCGTTTAACAGACGCTATTTAGAACAATGATATCACTTCTCACGTAGTGTTCAATTACAAAGTATTCAACCAAGCATGAGAACATGGCAATTTTCCTCTGAACAATAGAGGATATCATCTGGAAAATATTCCTTTCATGCCCATATTGAACACAGGACACGTTCAACAGTCGCCGCCTTCCAGCTGATAACGCACAACAATGTAGTGAAGTTGTATTACATTATTGCTGATGTTCTAACAATCTTAATTGAAAATAGTTATACGAGGATATTCCGCTTATTTGAATAACTAGCTCATTGACCTAGTGGTAGAGCGCAACTACCGATCGTGAGGGTTTGGGTTCAATTCCCGAGTGGGTAGCTTAGTTGGGTTTTTCTTTATGGAAATTCTCAGTAGCAGCCCGAGCTTTGAAACTGTGTCCAGTAGATTTATGCAGTATATGAAATTCATATATCATCATAGATTTCATACCACGTTATTTAATCCCATGTAGGTGTCTTACTAACGATATCGACGATATGATAGGTACGACTCTGCCTATGCCGGGAATATAGCCGTGATGCTATGATAATTTTTACGATGAACAATAGCCAATAGTGGTTACGTTGAAATCAGGTCTCCTCCATAAGAAAATGTACACCAGCAACTAACCCGAACTATGGAAACTATGCCAATCGCTTTTTGTGTGAACATGACGGTATAATGGATTGATATGGATATAAGGCCAGTTTTGCGGCTTCACGGCCGTGGCTGGAACTTTAAACAAAATTATAAGGCCTTTTGGACGTGATGGAATACGATTATATTTCATGTTACATCCCGGGGGAGCCATCTATCTTAAGAGGGTTTTCTATCCCCCTTATACGTACGCCTGCCACACTAATATTACATACACAATATGACTGGTTACCCCATTAAAACACCATTCGTTTTTTTTGGACACTCCAAGAAACTCTTACTGCTCGATCTGATATATCGTCAAGTAGAAGGCTTCCTATTTCATCCGGAACTATAAAAGAATGACGGATATATTGAACACATATTCTAAGAATTTAAATGCGCGCGGAATGACTATTGATAAGGCCAAACTGACATATCGAAAGTCAGAAAAATTATGAGTACTGGATGATAAAAAGCAGAAAAAATACTTCTGGTGTATTTTATTCTGGTAGAGGAATCGTGTTTTTTTTTTAAATCCCATATTCAGTACTCTGCTCGGGTTCATGAAAATATATTAAGTTTATTAATTTGGTTCATTTTAAGAGAAAGGATACCGTATGTATATATTTATTATTTTATATGCTCAATGGAATAATTGGTTGAAATTTCAGTTGGATTTGGATATCAATCGTTCTGTTATGTGAAACCTGGTATATAAACTATAACATAACATACGGGTATTATACTCCTAGTTTGACGTGGCTGGGGATCGGAAGTGGAGCGTAGAGCAGCCTGAGGGGCCGTCGTACACTCAAGAATAGAAATGGACCGACAATTTAGAGAATATAGCAGAGAGTCTTTGGATGCAAACGGCTCAAATCTGTTCGATGTGGAGATTCATGGGAGTGTACTATATACAGTCCATCCGACGTGAAAAGGCTGCTTAATAATAATGACGATAATGATGTGCTAAGTTTGAATAGACATATTGGTACAGGTAATATGATGTTCTATAGGTATATTAAAAAGATTACTCGTGTGAGTTTGATTTAATAACTTTTTAAGACAACTTTATAAGGAAATGTGATAGAATTGGGAACACCGTTAAGGTTACGGAGAAGAATATAAGGATAGGGAAACCAACCAAGAATCCCAATTTTGACCGATAAGCTTGCCAAAGGCTTTCTAGCAACGAGCGGGACTAAGTAGTTTGGGAGCTCTCGTACCGGACTAGCTACGAAAGGCGGATTTTTACTTAAATTGTCTGACAGACATAAAAGACGTACCTATGATGTGACCATTTGATATTTTTTTAAATTTCGAAATCATTCATACGTGTCAAGAACCGAAACACCGTGTTATTTTAGCTGATAAAAGTCTGGCATAACTCTGCCTCTAGCCCTTTGCTCTGGGGACTAAACCTTGAAGATTTTAGCAAGAAAAAGGTCCCTTACTAAATAAATATCCCATGCTGAATTATGGATGTACTAACGCTCTTGATTTATGCAGCGAAGTTTGAAAGTCAGACAGCAAAGCTAACTGTACTGACCACAGCAACCTAACGATGTTCTAAAACATGGAAATAATTATGTAGAGGCGGCGTTCTACTTTCCTTTACTTATTATGATGTCCTAGTACATCAGATTGAAGTTATTAATAGGAGATGTTGGCACACGTTCCTTTGTATTCTACCACTTCGTTATCACCTACTTTGCTTCGTTAAATTCATTAGTTTAAGTGTTTCCACACGTTTTAAATTTCATAAATATGTTCAGAGTATAGAATAGAATAAATTTTATTGTAGTATTCTATGTGACATGATTATTTTATTTAAGTAAGAATTTTTAATTGAAATAAACTTATAAATAAAAATGTCCTTGAATATTATATGCATACAAAATTGGGAAACGGATTAAAAGTTGCATATACTATATCGAATGAGTTCCTAGTTTAAATTAATAAAGCAATAAAAATATTGAAGTACAGTATACAGTCGGTGTTCTACAGTGTGTTCTTCACTGTTCTACAGTCCGACTTTCCTGTTAAAAAGTCTCGATTTTAGCCTGCATGCATGACATTTGGTGCGTCACGCGTTTCTCTAGACTTAGTTTAACCTAGTACTAGGAATATATCGGTACGATACTCGGTACAAAACTATCAGATACTACCTAGAACTATTATTATTTATTCTGAACGGACACCTTCGTATTAACACTCGAGTTTTCCTGATTTGGATCTCCCTGATAACTATATTTAGAATTTTCTATGACTAAAAACGACTCTCAAGTATCCTGAATCACGGACGAAATATGGACATTAGTGTTGTTTTCGACCGTGAATTTATAAAAGAAACTGTCTTTTATAAATTCACGGTCGAAAACAATACTAATGTCCATATTTCGTCACTTGACGAGTTAGAAATTCAAATTGCCAAAATTTTCTCGAAAAATATAAGTTTTCACCCGTCTGTCGCATTTCAGAAGCTACCGACAAAGATCAAGGCTTGTTTGCTGACACACAAAGATAAATGCGTTTCCTCCAAAACGATCAGGGATCTTTTGGGAAATATTCTATAAGTGACGACACTTTTACGAGTTTGATAGGATCTCATCGCTCGGTAACAGTCTGGGTGACTTGGACCATCTGTCAAATGGCTGTATGATCTTTGACAGTTTGTCTTTAGGATCGTGGATTGAGGTTACAATTTACAGGATAACTCTTGATCGTTTGAGCTCGTTTACTTCCACCTGAGTATGCGACATAGGCCTTCACTGGTAAAGTACTGAATATCTATGGCTATAATCAAGACGCTGATCTTATAATATATACCTATCTTTAAGCCAAATATATATATATAACTCACTAACCGACTAATCAAAAAATCTCAGGAACTACAAAGTTTACAAACCACGACAGGATTTTTGAAAATATAACTGCAAAGAAGATAAAACCGTGGTTCAAATGTTGCATGAAATATCTTTCTACATGAACGCAGTTGAAGCCAGAGATAGTATAAAATAAATGGAATTAATAATATTTGGCTTCCAACTGCCTTTGTTTCCCAGTCAGTTTTAAAACACTCGGTTTCGCTTACATGATCAAAAACCACTTTCTTTTTTTAACTTTGCCTTTCCTTTCTTGGAATCGCTTATGAACACAAATGTTCACATAAACAATCACCCAGACTCTGAACAACTATCTGTACGCCATATAAATATTTGTCCATAAGAAAATCGACCCCACGAGACGTATCGCAAGAGCTAATTCCTCATCTACTGCATCAATCGTACCGTCAATTAATTAATAGATTGGATAACCTTTCAAAAATTAACCTTCAGTAGAAAAGTTTTGAAGTGTTATTAATTCAATTACGAATTGGCACGCTGCCCTAAAAACCGTTTGTTCCAAAAGATATAATTTTTTAACTTTGATAGCTATTGAATGAATTCAGTTTTACTAGTTGTGTGTGTATGTGACATGTATGTTTGTAAACTGTACCCACGACACAGGAGAAATCCTAGTGTGGGGCAATGTTTATTATAAAAAAAAAAAAAAAAAAAAAACTAGTTGTACCTAAGTAATTAATTAGTTAACTGCTAGATATATATACAATAATTTTGTTTAGTGTACCTACTACATTACTTAGGTTTTCCCGTTCTCTGTATACCAATATAAATCGACGTTTTCCTTTTTTAGATTGAAATTAAATAATTATATGACGCAATAACGTCTACAAAGCGAAATCTGAATGAATATAATACAAATTGTGGTCTGAAAAAAAATTACAGAGAGCAGGGGTTGAAAACCTAAAACCTATTAGATCAATTCAATATTATATGGAAAAAGCGGATTTCGGCATATTGAGTACAGATCGCTATAAAATTACTAGCTCAAATTTAATCTTAGCTAATAAAAAGCTATCTGAGGACGAAAACATACTTATGTTACGTATTGCTTTATTTGACCTATTTTGTAGTTAGTTTAAATTTTTATGTTCAACACTTCCACCGGTTTATGAAGGCCCTTCAAATTCAAAAGTTGGTGAAATTTCCATATTTCCATGACCTATATTGAAACCAGCTTAATAGATTACCTCATCTGCCTAAAATGTTCCGAATTACATTGGAGTCGGCTCCCAGCCTAACCGGTCGCAGATGAATATCAGTATTTACCACGGAGCGACTGCCATCAGACCTCCACCACCCAATTACTGGAAGACACTGATACTTTGAGGTTAGACTGGTTGTTAGACTTTTTGGATGACAGCACACCCGTAATGACATGCCATAGGTATTCGTATGAATGGACCCAGGATCCCAGGATGAAATGCTTAACGTGCTTTTCGGGGCTCGGAGAGGTCTCGATATGTGAAAAGACGGTCACGCACCCAAGGACTGATCTTAGCATGCGTTTCTTAATCTCGCAGATCCACTGCTCTGTGCGGTAAATATGTATGTACCTATGAGCCTATTAGATTACCTACCAGGCACAATTAATAAACCCACGATGCACTCAGGAATGCATGCTTAGGAGTCACGCTTGAGACCATTGACCAATGCGATAATCTGTTAGACAATATTCGCAGAAATTTAATCCCACAAATTGAACGTATACTTAAAAATTCCGGGATTAAGTACCGTAAGAAAGTATGATAACATATTCATATCCAACTTTGCACAAAGACGACCCATAAAATATAAGTGCAGACGTGAATAATTTAGAGAAACTTTCACCACTTTACCTTTATAAAGTTGGTCTGGTTAATATTACACAAGAGGTTCTTGTGGCTAATAAAAGAAATGGAGCTCATGAAAAAATATATATTATTTGTTCGTCGTGGTTGGATCATTATTCTTATCGTGTCAAGTCAGAAAAAAAGACGACAACGGTCAAGTTTAAAACCATTATTTAAATAAGGAATATTATTTAACTAGTTCAGATTTTACCCAATAATAAACCATATAAATAATTATTAAAAGTAATATTTTTTGCTGGAATTGAAATTTCCTAAGACTATGAAATATCTTTTTTGCTAACTGTAGGTATATATATAGCTGTAGAGTACCTAGTAAGATAAAGAACCATTTTTTTTTTATTAATGTAATAGCTGTTTTTTTACACTTTGTGGTAATGGATGTACAAGAGACAGAAATTTACACTTACACATACAGAAATCTGTCCCAATAACAAATTGCAAACTATAATAACTAGAGAATAGAAACGACAGCAAAATATACAGTTCCCAGACTTATTTTCTCATAGACCACTTTCAAAATTTAGCTGGTTCCGGTGGACCCCCTGCAGCTACATATCTACCATATTGTAAATTGAATTGTAAACCCCCATTTTTTTGTCACGTCAACGTAGACCCCCGTCGAGTCTCCCGTGGACCCCTTGGAGTCCACCTGGACCACTTTGGGAACTAGTGAATTATATGGTTATTCGACAGCTTATGGAACAATATCTAAACATGAACAACATTTATGGATTACGTAGCTATTCAAGAGCTTATGTCGATTTAGTACATAGAGACTGTATATTGTTAATTCTTATGTAGCAATCTTAGTTCATTCTCCAAACAATAGATGTACATGGCGGTGTCAAAATTTTTAACCGGAGTAATTATTCTTTGACTATGTTAGGAATAAATGTTTTCGTCCTGGACTGTTTTTTTTTTTTTGGGTGATGTCGTAATTAAATATGTAGGTACCTGGGCTTCCCTCGGGACCTTTTTGAGAATTATACATGGTCCTTCAAGCGGGATAACAAGTGTTGTACTTTTGTCTACAGGTACTGGTCGCTAAACTGCACGATATGCCCGCTGGCCACTTCACACAAGCCATAGATCATGCCATAAAATATTCTCTTATCCACAGATAACCGTGGCCCTCGACAGTAAACCAATGATTGGATTATACCAAAATCACTGCGCTTAGTAGGCGTATGTTGCTGTTGCTAATCTTACCAATCAGTTATGTCTCATACCTATGACATATTCAATAAGATAATATACTTGGTCGAGTATATGATTATAACGCGAAACATATTTGTAAACCATATTATCGGACGTCAAAGTTTATTAAGTTAAAAACTGTATATCTAGCCGTGAATATGACAAAAGGGAAATATTTTCTCAGTATCCTCAATCAACCAATACTTTCCAATTATCTTTAACCACTGTGCAAACGTACCAAAATGTTCAATGGTTTAAATATATATAATATTCATTAATATTCCGACGTTTTGCCCACAAATTACATTTCCAGCTTTACAGAAAAAACAGCAAATCACCCAAAAGTCTACGCCATTATAAATGTTTTCATTTACATCGTTGCTCGACCAGCGTGAAGTTTACACCAGAGATAAATCGTTCAAATACTTTAGCCTAGATCTCTAGCGATTACAGACTTTATTAATGGCCGCTGCCAAAATATTTTAAAAATAATACCCTAATTACTTTAATCGCCTTATTACTTTCTAACTGTTTGTTTTTTAACGAAAACCGAATGTAATGGTTATTTAATCCAGATTTAATTTTAAAATATTATGACAGTTATTAATTAGGCGAGCAATTAATAATGAATATGTCGTTGGCATAGATGGTTCGATTTTGATACGCAATCGTGGAATTTAATTTTAAACTCAAATTTACAAATTTGTGAAAATTATTTTCATGATGTTAAATTGTAAACAATACAATGAGGCAAATATTAAGGTCATTATTTTTTATATACCTATATGTATATAGATATATATGTAAATGGGTGTCACATGAGAGCTTTCCTATGTATACATCTGTGTCTCTATAATCAATATTCAATAATTATAATACGTATTAAACTATTATCAGTATCGCTCATTGAACTGGTAAGCTATTGAGATACCAATGAAATGTTGAGCAACTATTCATAATTTCAATGGGTACACTCAGCGAAAAGTAATATAATGCTGAAGTTATCTCGCATATGTAATTCATCTGATAAGTCGATACAAAAGTATTGTCATTACAGATAAAAATCTAAAGCTTTTGCAATCGAAAAATCAGACATTTATTTATTTAAAAGTTCACCTCGTATATTGTATCCAGGATTAACCAAACTCATTATAACAATAAACAAAAGCTCATCATAATAATGCCTCCATTTTAATTAACTCGAAACGCACCCTTTTGAAATCAAAACAATGCAATGTGAATGTGTTAACATAACAAAGTATTCAAAACGAGAGAAAACAAAAAAGATTATTGATTATATGGAATATGATAATTAATATGATATTATTATACGAACGTACATATTCAAATATGGAATACCAACGCCATACTGCGAACATACTTCCACGAATACCAACATCAGAATTCAATAACACCCTACTCACGATAATTCAAGACACGAACAATTAAATGACATTCCAACACCAATAGATAAGATGTTTGGTGCATCTACAACCCGCTTGTGATTCACGCAATCAAGTGTAGACATAGATAATAACGGAATACTACAAACACCCTAGTCATTTACAGATTAATTCATCGAAGCAAATGAGTTTGAGAAGGTAAATAATAATATCAGTTAATTATGTATAAACATAACACGTGAAACGTTTCATAAATTGGATGTGAATGACAAAATGACACATTATGTTTTTATATGTAGATATGTATATAAAATTTGCATTTCATTTGGGATTCGAGTTTGGTATTCTAACTGGCATGTTATTATTATTTTCTTTATACTTCTACACATTTTTTTATTAATTTACATAGGAATTGTATTTGATCATCATCATCACCAGACGGTAAGCGACGAAGTGACCTATATGCAGCACTCAGACTTAGAAGGTAACGATTTGTTCACTTTTATGCTGTCTTTTCATTTTATTACCATATTTTTACGCAGAAACAACTCACACATAATGTGAACGCAAACAGTGACAGTAAAACCAAACCACATCTAACGCCACCTTCCGACAATAATCGGCTACTAAAATTCCAAGCACGAACAAAACCGCAAACGCATAAAAAAATCGATAGCAACAAGATCCCATTTGCCAATTATATTTATCTGTCCCCAGATTGTCGTCAGCCTACCACTTTCCATTTAGAACACCCTGCTTATCTTTTCCATGAAAATTTTGGCAACGCACCCTTGGGGTTACAATTGTTAAGAAGTTAAGGTATTTTACATAGATATAAAAAATTAAGACGCAGACGCTTCAATAAATTTAACATGTATTATCTCGTCAATTGTTTATAAGTAGAAGTCAAGTTGTATGTTCACTTTTAATCGCAGATAGGGAAAAAATCTGGCCTTATTAGTGTTCTTCATTCGATATTTATAGATTACTACCGGACCCGACAGCCGTTGTCCTGCCCGAACCTGTCCTAGAACTCGATTGTAGCGCTACCAGTTACAATTGTGAATCTAAACCATCCAGGGACCAAAATTTCATCACAATCGGTCCAGCTGTTTAGGAAGAGTTCAGTGACATACACACGTACCGAAGAATTATATATATAAAAATTAGGATGCCAATAATCATTTCAGTATTTGATAATATTCAAATGATGATAGAATAATTTGTTTTGAAAGCGCGTTATCGGTGTATCGGAAACAAGTCTTATTTTGTACAGGAATGAAGGTAGATCTTGAATTTCTACATCAATGGTATTTTCACACAAATGATTCCCTGTATGAACTACGGTGCGGCGTGAAGGATTTTTCTTTGTCGTAACACCAATGGGAAGGAAGTAATCGCGAAGATGGCGGCGCGCAAATTGTGAGGGAGAATAAACGAAATTATGTTCGGAGGATTATTTGTAATGTTATTATGCTATAGGGTTATATTTATAACAATATAATACAATACAAATCCACTTGTGTTAACATACGAAGAAAACCAAATCGCGTTTTAGATCATGTGTATTTAAAACTGCACAGCTGTATAACTGCACAACTCTAGATATAAAAAATCTACTTTAAGGTAAGTATAATAATAAGACCTATAGATTAGATACTTATATTAGAAACTTTGATTTGTTATAGATTTACGTAACCCAGATGCTGAATGTATCGTCCAGGCGTGATTTATTGATATTAGATAAAGATAGAAGCCCCGAGGTCAAAGACATTGACTATTTATTTCAGACATATCTTTCGGAACTGCCTTTTATACTCTGGGAAATCTTTCTAAATCTTTCTCGTTATTTTTACTTGTATATATTTAAATACAATTTTTGCAAAATATATTTTAATTATATCAAACTGGATTTAAAATGGCGTGCTAAATTACAGCACAGTCTTATTCAGAACGGGGAGTCCAGCGGCGGGAATATCGCCGTTGATGATGATGATACCTATAATATTCCGATTGTTTTATTAGATGTCACAGCTTTTCCTGATATTAACCATACAAAAAAGAATTTCAACTGTCGGGTTGAGTGTTCATCCGAAAACAGTAAATGAGTAGGTATTAGAAAAGTAAATAAATAGTTCCAACTAAGTACGATATGAAAGAAAAAAAATATTTTTTCTCGTTACACCTAGACCAAACGCTTGATGATAAAATAAAACCCTAACAATTTATTTAACACGGCTCTGCTTATAGGCGAGGACGAAATCTACATTAGTCCGGGCGATAATCGTCTGTGCGGGACACTGAGCAAAAACAACGTAAACGAGGGAAAAAGTTTTTGCGTGGCCGACACCAAAGCTACGCGCTCAGACTTTCCCCCATTAATTTTGTACTCAGGAAATCGTTTGACAGACCACTGGGCTTGTCAGCAACCTATTATGCGTATTTAAGCCAAACCACTGGCCTTATTATGAGTGACTCCAACAAAAAACAATATGGCCCATTTTAGTTTTACGATACACTAACTTCTAAATAAACATACTTTTGGACTACATGAAGAAAGAAATGAATCCTATTTTCTTTTGTTATTTCGTTCTAAGCTCGAATGTTGTGACATGTCGTGGAATTAGATGTCAAAACTTGAAAGTATAAGTCAGTCAGTTGACAAATGACGAGACACACATACGCTCATGAAATCATATAAAAAATAAAGATTCCTTGGGAAAATAAACAAGATAAGCATTATTGAAGGTTAGCTATCTATATATTGGCACTTGAATTTCAGGATAATAATTCCTATCACTTATATATACTTGTCATTTTGCCTTGTCATTTACAGTAAGTGGGAATAATATTTAATGGATTTGTGAGCAAATGGTTGATTTAGTACTAAACGGAATAAAAAAAAATATCATCTTTAACTAAAGATGATATTTTTTTAATAACTATTGGCGACGGTGTCATAAAAATCCAGAGATATTAATTATCTACGATAAGATCTCTCTATAATAAAGAGAAATAGTATAATTATCAATAGTATGACCTAGTTGGCTTTTATAATCTAGATCTATCCTTTTTGCTCTAAGAATAACGGAAAAGTACCCATAAACCGTATTATCTTATCTTTCTGGGAAATTATCAAAAGGCATCCAATGGAAAAAGGGTCAAATTCTTCGCAGTCGTGGACGTACATTGTGTAATTAAATCGCTACAGTTGTGTGCCATTGTAATCTAGGCTCACTTGAATATTACAAGGAAAAGGGGAAAATGAGACTGGCCATTATTTTAACTTAACCATTTACTGTTTTAAAAAAAGGAATCTTTATTTAGACGGTATTTATGAAGGCGATTAAATTTTTATGTCTTCAACCGAACGGATTTTAATTCTCTATGAAGAACGTCTCTATCAAATATGTACCAAATAGATGAGGTAATTTCGTATTGACTGACAATTTAAGGTTGATTCATCACTTGCTGATAAAGTGTCAGATAGTAAACTAACAAATAAAAAATCGATTCACCTGAGTTTATTTGCTAGGTTTTACTTATTCGAAACTTGTGCAACAGCAATTTGAAAGCATTCTGATAGATAAATTTTAGTCGGCAAACAATCACGTTATCAGCCAGTCCTTACAAAGGTCCTTAGTCTATTTAACGAATTGTTCTAAGTGAAAAGACGTCCACTATTTTTTAGAGCGCTAGTCTACCTAACTACAGTCTAGACTATGGTCTGCGCAGGCCCTAAGATACTAACCCAACTTTATACTCATCATATTATAAGGCAAAAGTCAATTTATCTATCCATTTATTTCTAGCATCTTCGCTGATGAAAGTGTAGGTATACCTGGTGAGATTTGGAAGAGACGTGACTTTTAACTCGAAGAAAGACACATTATACTTGTATGTCATACAACCTATTTAACGAGAGCGGCAGCCTAATTACCGATGTAGCGACTGGCGTAGATCGCGCGATAACTTCTGTCAAACGTCATTTTTGTGACATATAATGTACTGGCTGACAGTGAGATTGCTGTCGCGTGGCTGTCACGTTGCTGTCGCTTTTTTTACGTAATTAGGCTACGGAGCCGCTGGTACATCTAAGAATTTAAACAAACAAGGAAGATACATACGGATTACTTGAGGCTACAACTAATACACAGAAGTCTGTAGTCTATAGTTTCAAGACAAAGAAGATTAAGAACAAGTGATTATAGCAGAAAAAACAGAAATCTAATTTCACTCGTATAATTTGACATTCAGTTCCAACTTGTGCAATGACGCATCTATAAAAACCGGCGGCCTAATTACGTAAAAAAGCGACAGCAACGCGACAGCCATGCGACAGCAATCTCACAGTAAGCCACTACATTATATGACACAAAAATGACGTTTGACAGAAGGTATTGCGCAATCTACGCCTGTCGCTACATCGGTAAGTGCCTTCTCCAATTTTGCATTTTCCAATTTTCCAGGCGACATTTCCAATTTTTTTCTCACAAACAACCGTTTGCTTATTATTACAAATATTTAAAAAATAAAATCCAAATCATTCCAGCCATTCTCAAGTGACGTCACCAACAAACAGCATTTAATTTTTATTTATATATGGTTTTAAACTTATTCGCATTTATTACAAATCAGGGTTAATTTTTAGATTAGTTTAAACCTTCTAGCCGGATTTTGTATTAAGAACCTTACTGTGGTAAAAATACAGCTATTAATCCAAAACGATCAACTTAGTAGTGGATTACGTTGTAAGTTTTGTATTAAAAACGGTTACTAGTAGAGAACACAATTTCAGAAATTTCCCACACTGTGAGAGAATCCGAGCAACATGGAGTTGTTACCTAAATGTAATTAATATTTGGTATAAACGGGCTAACTTATACTGTGTCAGTTCGTTAGCCACCGGTGCTGTAGTTCTTAGAGTAAGTAATTAGAATGGTTTGGAGACACTCAGCCACATTTAGGTATAAGCGGTACAAGACATTCATAGTACGTAGGGGACCTTTAATAATGTAACTTGCCCAAAAGACACAATACACAATACAAGTTTATAATGTGTCAAAAAAACTACAGCAAGGTACTTTGGGCCTTTTTTACTACTTGCTCATAAACTGGTTGATTGCCTTTCCACAACTTATCTAAAAGAATGTAACAAAATTTATGTTTCACAAGTGGCTGATAGACGAATGTAGCAGATAAATGCTTTAATTCATTAACAACAAGATGCTGTAGCAGAATTTTATCTGTTAGATTACTATAGGGCATTTTAGCAGCAAGTGATGAAACAAGCCAAGCTGTAATTGACTGCGTCTTTTTATGGGAAAGAATATGAAACCACTTTATTTAATATCGTCTGTAGATTATATTGTTTTTCTATGCAAAATCCGATTTTTTTGGTTTGTAGACTTGCAGATACATTGTTACCAAAGTACGCATACCGTAAGGGAATTGGTATCCTTGAAGGAGACTGACGTCACGTCATCCCCTACGTCACAAACCTACATTAATTTGCGGATTTCACAAGATTTTATTTGTTAGTATCGCAATCTGATCGTCAGTTCACTATGTAAACCTAACCAAAATATGCAAATATTTAAAAATACTTAACTAGTAAGTCGAACCCCGTTTTCATCCATGCCTAATAAAATAATAAGTATCCGTATTTTAATATGATTAATAAAAGTTCACTTTAAAAAAGTCTATAAGTAACTACTGGAAATTCTACAACACTGGAACAATGTAAATACTACAATCAATGTAAAAGATACTATTTACATATCAATAATTACTCCGAATACATTCTGAAGTTTATAATGTTTTAAAAACATTATATCTATATCGAAATCTATTTCGAGTCCAGTCTCATAAATATTATAAACACAACATCCTAAAAATTCCCAACATATTTCTCATACAAAATGGCTCCAACGAACTAGTAGACCAAATAGATAATAATCTAGAAATACTCTTCGACATGGTCGAGTCGGCACTTGATCGATAGGGGAGAACCTAATCAATTTCTATTAGACGTGGGTAGGAAAAGCGATGAGCTTAACTTAGTGTTCGTCATGGTCAGAAGACTACATATAATCACGCCTGTATTCCCCGAAGGATTAGGCAGAGGTGTACCTGCTATTCTACACTCGCATTTCGACGATGCCGTTATTTAGTCCCATGTAATAGGGGGCGAGCCTATTGTCATCTGCCAGGCACGGTTCTAAACTCCGTACTGCTATTGAGAATTTCCAAACAGAAAATCCCAATAACACTTTTCCCGAACCGGGAATCGAACCCAAGACCTCACGCTCAGCAGTCGCGGTTGTAACCACCAACGCCACCATTACCATGCACCAACAATAATATGTTCAGGATCCAGAGATCATGGAGGTAATAACAGGGGAACAATAAAAAATGTAACATTTGTATCCAATTACTGTGAATCAACTGCCTTATTTGTCTAATGGTCCCAAGCACATTTCTTGAGCGTGAGATCATGCACGACCCGGATATCAAACCATCACCGAGTCAGGCACTCTTAACGTATGGCGATTCTCTTTAGTAGCACGGAATTTGGAACTATGTCCGGTAAATCGAAATAGGCTCTCCCGCTATTACATGGGGCTTAATTACGATATCGGTAAAATATAAGTCTACAACCGTATCTACATCTCTGCCTAGCGCTTCGGGGAATACAGGCGTGCTATTTTATTTTATGTTACTGTTAATTAAATACTCCAAATATATTTTTCACTAGAATATCCCAACATAAAATTACGTACAAACTAATTACAAAACCAATCTGAGTGTTAAACTTCTCAGTCTCTATAACCATAAAGGAGCCATCAAAACGACGTTGAACTAAAAGTCGCCATAACGTTTCACTTTTACTGCAACCATAAACTTGGCCCTTTTTACCATTTAACACCGATTACGATTTTTTTCGTTACACCATTATGTCCCTCTCTTCTTAAAACCATTGTTCTTGAAACTTGATGGAATTTTGGTTAGGTTTTAATGCAGAAGTGAAACGAGTCTTGTAATGACTTTCAATGATAACTTTTACTTTCGATCATTTTAAGTTACTGAAAATGACGTCAATTTGTGACCTGCCTATATGTATTGGAAGTTATTCGATTCGTAATAATTTAACTTAATTATATTTCTTTCATGTGTTTAAATATCGATTATGATTTATTGAAACAAGAATTGATTTATTATTTAAAATAAACTTCTCAATCACTGACCAAAATTGTTCAATACAGCCTTTCGACTGCCAAAATTTCGGTAAAAAAAAACATCTTAGTTTCCTTCAATAAAACGACATTCTCAACCAAAAGTCGTTAAAGACACGCAAAAGCTTAACGTTTTGCCCATTCAACCTTCAAACAGAAACAATGAAGGCTTGTAACTTACTTCAAGTCAAATTTTGCTGAAACTAATTTAATTAAATTACTGGCTCCCGTCATCGAAAACAAATTTAAACTTTCACTTTGACTTAACAAATCACAATTAAACGATCAAGTAACCAGTGAGGCATCGAAAATCAATTCAATGTTTGTTAAGTTTTAAAACAAGTAATAATTTATGCTTCATTCTATTAAAAATACAAGCTTAGTAACCGCGAAAATTGAGAACCAACAAAACCTTGCATTAAAAAATTTAGATCGGTACTCTCATTTTACTCATTTTTTAAGTTGTGTGGCAAACGTTCATACTAAAAAAAGTTTCCCAAGAATTAAGTGGTATTAAAATAGGTACTGAAATTATTTTAGTTCCGTACACATTTATAAAAAAAAACAAATAATAAAAATGAACTTACCGTTAATTTACTTAATATACTGCAAATATACCAGGTTCTTATAACGACATAAGCACGCAAAAATATTGTGTATCCAAAACACTTATTAAAAGGCCCAGTCACACAAAAAAAAACTCACTTCTTATAACAATGTTTGCTAACTTTAAAGTTGATATGGCAATTAATTTAAATATTCCCGACACTATTATAAATATTTAAGACACTGTATTTTTTAGTTGACGTCGTATGTTCGTGAACGTACTTTCGTGCGGACGCTCTCGCGACTCAGTACACTCCGCCCCTGTCCGCTTTCAAGCGAGTTTCAGTATAAACTGGTCCAACTGAAAGGGTACTATAGTCGCGCATGCGTACAGCGGCGGGTGACAATCAGAACAGAGACATTTCGCTGAACTTTATTACTGAAAATAACAGATATATTTTACTTAAAATAATTATAGGATTAAAAAAACTGGGAATCCAACGCATAAGTTTGAAAGATCGAAAATATACTTATTGAATTTAATTTCCTTCTATTTCATTTTCGGGGTACGCATTGAAAAATAGAGGAAGCACCAGACTAAACTTATTAAAATGATAATAGTCAGAGCCCGGAGTGCTACTCACGTGGATTTTGATAATGAGGATCAGAATTTGAGTATCACTAAACGTGTGTTAACGTTGAAAAAATACAGCGTGAGGAAACCTGCACACCTAAGAGGGTCTCATCTCGATGGTTTGTATAGTCCATCAATCCGCACCGCAACAATCAACCAGTTAGTGGTAATTAAAGTGTAATAAGTACATTTAACTCCATTCTTTTATATCATTTAGTCGATCTTAAGTACCTAGTTTATGTCTGTCAATAAGCTAGTAAATTCTCTGGGTTTATATACATAAATCCTTTTGCGAAGAACTCCAAACAATATCAACTTTTATTGGATCTCTATAAAATACGATGATGTCATAATAATCCTTGGATACTTTCAGTTTTGAACTCGAAAAACATCGGAAGGGAAAGCTGTAAAACATCGAAAAAGACATCCTAGCTTTGATTATTTCGAGTCTCCCTATCGACTTCATAACGCTTCGGGCAAATATGACAGGCATAAGAACTAGCATCGGCATTACGTCGCATCGGGAACGAACGCGTTTTGATTGTGCCCCACTTTCACCTTTATTTCACGTTGCTTTTCAACTATCCTTATTCATAAAATGAAGAATACCACACTGCAAACGGTGATGGTGAAGTTCTAGGTTCGTGGCCGAGCAAAGTATTATCGGGTAACCTGCATTTACAATAACTTCCCAATCTCAATAGCTTCCCAAACTTTGGAATTTTGCTCGGTATGTGGCAATAGACTCACCTTTTATTACATTGTACTCAATAACGTCATCGGTGTATAACAGTAACACGACTTAATCACTACCTATAAGAAATACAGTAGCGATGTTTTTATGTTGATAGTTCGTTTCATCGTTGACAGTTAGTATACTTGGTCGTTATAAATATAAGCTAGGCAAAGGTCTCCCCATATCTTTTTACACCTCTTGTTAGATTGCTTTCTGGGGCGAATGCACGTGCTTTTTTTGCGAAACAGGTTTATGTTAAAACCTAATCAAAGAGTTGTAAATAACCTAATTCAAATATGATATTCGGGCCAGTTTTCTTTCATTGCGACTACACGAGCTCGCATATAAGAAAAAATGTGGTGGAAATATTAGTCAGTCGGCAACGTTTTGTTACGAGGCTGACTGCCCATGTGCCGTGCCGTACATGTGCCGACGGATTTTCACTCAAGGAAGTTGAGAAAAAATATATAAACAAAAGGGGACGCTGGTATTTTTATTTTCCTCTATTCTACAACCCAATTTTTTAATACCTAGTGATTAATTAGTAGAACGTATTTCGAAGTTTGAAATATTGAAAAAGCTCGGAAATTATTGCTCTGACTGCCCGTTTCCATCAATCTGGCTATCGAAGTTGTAGTTGAAAGCGCTTCGGGCAGACATGACAGGTGAATCAGTTTAGAATTTTTTTGCTACCACTGGAAACCGGAAATGAACACGATGTATGACAATATTGAAAAAAACTGATGCTCTTCGATATTGGTCGTGGTTCTGTTTCGCATCACACTCAACTATACTACAACTCTTTGCCACACTAAATCTCATAATTGAAAGGACAGAACATATAGAGATCTGTCAAATTAGTTTATGCCCTAGTAATTTACGGAAAAATAAACGCAATGTGGCGACATTTGGATATCCGGGAGTAGGTAATAGATATAACTTCCATCCTTTTATTCTAAAGAGACATAGTGACATTAAAATGAGTTCTGTGCTGCGACAGACTACATCAGAATCAGAATAAGAGTCTAAGTCCTTGATATTATGATTATAATAAACACTTTATGTCATAAGGTTAAATAAAATAAAAAAATCTTATAATACTAATAACCACTTTTTATTTTTTCTTTAATTGACATCAATAATTTTTTTATAATATTACTATTTACTCAAACGAACACCTAACAAATTTGATAAAAAAAAAAGTTCAACCAGTTTTTCTATTGAATAACCTTGATATCGTGTGCGCATATTCGTAGTATGTGCATTCAAAAGTTTTCAAGAAGTTTTTTGCCAGTGATCAATCGGTCATCTGCTGAACTCATATTTAAACTTTATTAGTTTCACAATATTTATTATCTTTTAATATATTACTTTTGAACGTTTCCATATACAGGCCGACATTTAACGTTAAATATTTCAATATTAATCACTGTCATTACAATTACTCCTCATGAGCTTTTCTAAATTAATTTGATTCTTAACGGTAGTAGAAACCATAGGAGATAAATATTGGTCACAGCTTTTTAAAAACCTTTGAAACGTTATGCCGTCTAAAGGATAATCTTCCTCGCAGTCGTCTAGAACTTTTTTTTGCTTTTTGGTACATTTGAGACATTCTTCAAAATATTGTTTAGTATTTTTAGGTAAATTAGAGACAATAACTCTATCAGTTTGAATTGATTGTTCCTCTTGTTGCCGTACATATGAGGTGCTGGCATTTCCTATAGAAGAACTATCGGTTACGAGTCCAACTGTTGTTGCAGATTCTTCTATTTCTTGCTTTATTTCTTTTTCGGGCTTAATGGAAAGTAACTCTTCAGTTACTTCAGTCTGAATATAGGATGATTCATCTTCTTCTGTTTCTTTTTTAATTACCACTCCAAGATCTTCATCATCATCACTCCTGTCTTGTACGGAATCAGGTATATTACACACATCTTTATCTACTTCCATTTCAAAGCATTGCATAGATGCATTTGCATCAGTCTGAATATGGAATGTATCACTTTCTTCTATTTTTTGGCTGATTTCCAGTTTAAAATCTTCAGTCTGTGTATGTGAGGTTCGTACTTCTTTCTTTTGTATTTTAACCTCAAAGTTTTGTATGCCTTTATAATCTTCCGTAATGTTTAGATCACCACTAACGAATTGTAAAGATTCCCACGTCTGTGTGGAAGAATCAAGTCGCGAAGGCTGAATCGTTAAATTTAATGACGGCACTGCAGTTTTCTTCAGATTGTTTTTTTTAGTATACATACAATCTTGGAAATGCACCCCGCACACGTATTGGTGCTTAAAAAAATCCGAGCTTTTATTGAATAAATCTGTTCTTTTACAAGCAACAATCCAATCTTTGCGCCTGTAAAAAAAAAAAGAAAACTTAAATTAATAACATTGGTGGTACATATAATCACGTATTCATAGAACACCTTATGGTATGTATTAACCATGAGATATATATTTTTTTTAAATGGTCGTACTGACATACATTTTTTAATAGTATAGGAGCAGTTTACACTTTACCCGAACCCGTCACAACACAAATCATTCATTTGTATTGTTTAGTATAGGACCCACTACACGTAGCCCTTAAAACTAATCCCTCTTCTGCGCAATTTAGTCAAAATTTCGTTTTGATTTGAATACAAATATGGGTAGCTGTGCAAATAAGCGAAATTCTAAGTCTATGGTGCAAATTGTATATCAATTGTTTTAGTATCTATCAAGTAGATTTAATGATTTAATCAGTGTTTTGGCGGTTATCGTTGGTTAATAAAGTAGGCAAGTATTAAGAAAAACGTAGTATCGTGTAATATTTCACACGGGAATTATTCGTCCCAACCGCCCGGTACATCAGCGTCGCGGCGGTTGCTTGCTTTCTACTTCAGCGGCGTGACGGACTCTGCAGTTTACTATCTAAACAACAATAAATGTTAGAAATAGAAACCCCACAAATCCAGGACTGCAGCATAGATAAAAGTGCTGAGATGGGGTTCTGAATTCGGTTCGGCAAAGTATTAGGCGGTTATCACATTGCCGCCGCATCCCGCTGCGGTGTACGGAGAGACGAAATCCACATGCGGCTGCGGAGGCACGTATCCGTACCACCGTACGGTTTGCTCCGTATCTCCGTCCGGAGCTGCGGTGCACGACGCCCCGCATTCATTTCCGTCCGTCATCTATGTTAAGATCCATTATGCGTGTGTACGTCCTTTCTACACAAAAACCGCACCGCATCTCCGTCCGGGAGTGCGGTACCGTCGCACGCGCCGCACCCCCGCACGGAGATGCGATGTGAGTGTGTTATGCCCTGCGGTTTTTGTAATCAAGATTCTACAGTGTAAAGTTAAAAACCGCAGTACCGCACACCGGAGCGGTGTCCAGTGTAGTGTGATAACCGCCTTATTGAGCTTTTGCGGATGGATATTCTCAGTAACAGATTGGAGCTTATAATCATGCGCTATAGACTCGCGACCTATTTCTAAGGACTTAATTATGGCATCCACGTAAGATAGGTATTTTCTTGATGTATGTAAACAATTACCCTTATATATTTAATTATTGTTGTTGGAGTAAATGCCGTTGCAACGGTAAACATATAAGGGATAAGAAAAAATAACAAATTACACAGATTCTAGATCACTTTCATACACAATTCCTTTCACAAAACCTAGGACATATGACTTAATTTTAGTCCATCCATCTCCAATACATCGCAATCGGGTGCATCATGTACTAAGGCGTTGATGTCGCCGTGCATGCGACACAGTGGGGAATGAGCTTGGGACACCATGCGACATTTGTTACCACGTATAATCTGTATACAACAGTACCTACACTCGTTCTGCCTAACACTTCATGTAGATACAATTGGTTTAATAATATATACATAATACATAATGTCACACCTTTTCCCATGGAAGTTGGTAGAAACTGATTAAATAAATTAAAAGTATTTTTTTATGTAAGAGTTTATTAACATAATAAACAATAAGCATAATATTAAAATTATGCTTCGAATCCGTACAGAATTATAAAAATAATAAGTTTCAGAAGTACTTTGTCATCAAGTCGATAAACTATTAATCCACGAGATAGTTATTTCTAAAAACATACTTCACTGATATGAAAAAAATAGAGCTTATATTTTTGGATCCTTATATTACTTTTTTATTTCCATTTCTTGGAATATTTTTGTATCTTCGCCATCTTTGTTAAGTTCTTCTAAATGAAGTTGATTACTAATTATAGAACAAAAATTTGGAGATAAAAACTTTTTGCATATCTTATAGAATTCCGACTTTTCCAACACTTCAACATCGTCATAGTCTGTGTTTAGAATTTTTGGTATTTTAGGACATTGGCAATATTCTACATTACTTTGATGCCTCTTACGGGGAAAACTATAGATAGTGACTTTGTCAGTTTGAATTGATTTATTTGCCTGTTTCTGTACGTACGATTTTTTGGAAAATTGACTCGTAAAAATCTCTTCAGTCACCTCAAATGAGGGTTTTTCATCTTCTTCTATTTTAAATTCTGTGTTAAGGTATAATTCTTGTACAGACGGTGCGCTCTGTATATCTGCATTTGATTTTTTATCTTCTATCTCCTTTTTAATTTCAATTGCAAGCATAGATGCGTCAGTTTGTGTATGAGATGATGTTACTTCTTTATTTTCTTGAACAGGACTAAAGTACAGTACCGATACTTCAGTTGATGTATGAGATGTATCACCTACTATCTTATTTTCCTTAATTTCCAAGTAAGGTCTCACGTACTTTATAGATTCCCAAGTCTGTGTGTAAGAATCATGCCGCATAGGTGAGTCTGCTAACAGCAACGATGGCACAGCGAATTTTTTCAGGTGGTTCATTTTACTATACATACATTTTTGAAAATGCAAACTGCACACATATTTATGCTTGAAAAAGTTCCAGTCTTTATCGATTACATCTGTTCTTTTACAGGCGTTTAACCAAATATTGCGCCTGTAAAAGAAAAATTAAACATTAATAATACAGATATTACCTACACACAAATATTTGTTTACCTATCTGTAGTTGACTATTAATGTTTGTAGTAAGTTTTTTATTTTACTTATCGAGGCCCTCCATGCTCCGGAGAGCACATTGTCAAGCCATACAAAAACTCGTGTAACCAACAGAAAATAAAAAAATCCGTGCATGCGGGTAAATCATCGTGCAGCTGACACTACGCTTTCAAGTTCGATTTTAACTGTAGTTTAAACTCGTAAAGTAACTATAATTTACATATAATAAAATGGAATGGATATTTATTTGCACAGTGTAACTACCACAAGCATTTACCGCAGTTCAAAATCACAGTAAATTATATATCGAGTACACATACATTCCGAATCAGTTGATAAAATTAAGATGCAGTTTTTAAGTTGTGCACTCTTGGTATTTCAGTTGGATGGTTGTATAGGATTAGGTAGTTATTGTCATAGGTCTGGTGGTCCCACTGACTGCTGAGCGTGAGGTCCTGAGTTCGATTCCCGGGTCGGTTATTTTCTGTATTAAAATTCTCTCTAACAGGCCAAAATGTGCCCGATAGATGGCAGTAGGCTCAACCCCTAACATGGGTCTCAATAACTGGTGGGTGTACATCAACATTTATTAGTTATTGAATATGAATTAGTATTATTAATTTTATGCCCACACTAGAACTTCTGTATAGCGATAAGATAAGCTGATACATAATGATAATAATAACAGGTTAATAAAAAGGTGTTAAAAGTAAGTAATGTCACACACTCTGTCCTTGAACGACTATGTGTGGGCCATACAAATATTTGTTCCATCCGGAAATCGAATCGACGACCAGTAATCATACTGACAAACAAAGTCAATCTTCAAGCTTTACTGTGCCAAAAAGACACAACGCTGGCACCAATCAAGCTGTTAAAATTAAGCTGCCGCGGCCACATGACGAAGTGGAGGATAGAACAACAAAGAATAAAATCAAGCATAAAGAATAGAATGGAATAGAACTTCTTCCAATTATTCTGAAAACATCAAAAATATCATCGAAAATATTGAATAAATCATGTAAACTATACAATCATCACCGTTAGCGGAATTCTAAATGTACGATCATTACACTCAATTAAGAAAAGGTTAGAATAGGACAGAGTGCTGTGCGAGTGCAACTAAGCATTGTTCAAATCTCGTTCAAATACTGCGGACACGAACAAAAGCCCCCCGTCCGTTTACGAAGGTTTACGAGCATGTACGATAACAAGCCGAGTTCACCCGAACGATACAGTCGGCGTCATAGACTTAGAATTTCGCTTATAGGTCGGCGTCGCGTCACGTTGCCACGTCACGGATTGTTTAATAAATTTTGAATTACCTATGAAAATCGTTGAAAATATTTAAACTGTACGATTGCATCATCATCGATTTCGATCCAACCAACTGCCAAATTAAATACATACAGTTCAAAACGCTATGTAGCTACCGAGTTCCACAACAGCGTGAATGTATTGGTGGGAATTATAAAACGCTAACCAAGCAGGTCTTACCTTTCTGCGTCATGAGGGAACTGATGGAATTTCAAATTTTTATTATGTTTTGATGACGATAGGCAATGAAGTGCCGAACATGTTGCGTGCACCATTATAGCTGTTATTTAAACGGTTTTATACGTAGCGAGCGCAAACAAAACAAACACACGCGAGCCCTGAGTAACACGTCCCGAGTGACTGAGGCCCACTCGGTAGATAGAAACAGACTAGACGGGCGAGCCCCCGCTCCCCGCCAGCGACGTCTCGGACTTACCCCCCGTGCACGGCAATATTCGCGTTCACTTAATTATTAGTTCATAGCAAGGTAAATAAAATAGGTAAATAAAATAGCTATACATGCATATTACTCTCGGAACCATATAAACCACAGCCGCTTTATACGGACTCCGTTATAGATAATATTGTCTACTGTCTAGGTTTACGTATCATGACGCCTGTTTTCCCTAAAGGGTTACGCAGATGTTTACCTACACGCACAATTAGCCAATGGCGTTATTAAGTCACATGCACTATTGATTTGTAGGTATAAACAACACTATTCATGCTTTTATATTATTTTGTGGCGCAGAACTTAATTTTCAATGTTACGGGCATAAGCTCCTTTGGCATTTATTATAGCAATATTTTGTGCCAGTGAGTGTGGCTGTAATTTTTTCTCGATATTGAAGCAATGCTGGGTAGCAGTAGCGTTAGGATCAGAGCCATGAGAGGTGTGAGGTTGTGCCTTTTTTCTACTTTCACCCCTTTAGATATAGACATTCAATTTCTTGTTGTAATGGCATGTGCGTCTAGGTAATTGAGTGTTCTGTTAAGAAATTTTAGCGGTAGCATGGAGATTGTAGTCGTGCGTGGTAGCTCAATTTAAGTGACTTAATATTAAATTGTTAATGTCCTCAGGATCTCAGTTAATATTGGGTCTTCCAATGACTAATTTAATGAGCGGTCATAGGGTCAATTACCATAACTAATCCCAGAAGGAGTATAAAAGATAAGAAAAAAAATACAAGTTAGTAAACACCTACAGACTCATCTTTATGATTCTCAATAAGTTATAATGCGTACAATAATTTTCTGAATAGCAAGTAATAGTCTCATTAGAAATCTTGTTTGAAATCCTTTTTGAAATCTCGATCGAAATCTTGTTTAAAATCTTGTTTGAAATCTTGTTGAAAATCCTGTTTGAATTCCTGCTTAAAGTCCTGTTTGAAATCTTGTTTGAAGTCCTGTTTGAAATATTGGTTGAAATGTTGTTTAAAATCTTGTGATTTTATTAGATTACTCATCACGTTATTTTAATTTATAAATCAAAAGCGCAATCGTTCTTTTCTTAACACTGCACGAAATATTTTATGATTCAATAAAATTAAAACCTTTAAAACTAAATGACATTACATTCGTAAACACGTAAATCTAATGTCAATGTCCTTTTTTTTAAATCCATAGAGCTCACGACTTAAATTAATAAACAATGAGGTTATAGGAACTAACGGTTATTAATCACAATTTTATCAATCCCATATAAATTCAAATTACGGAATCCTGCAATATTAAATTGATTCAAGATCATCATTTCGCAAACAATACGCCACCGAAATTGGATTTTAAAACTTGAAATGAAAATGAAACTGTCATTGCTGCCGAACATTTTTTCTGTATTAACAATGCAAATTCTCTTTTATCCAAACTCATCCAAATAGGTACTAATTATTCTTATGAATAATATCTGAGATTCATACTTTAATTTCCGCTGCGGCGATTGTAAAGGACATTTTATTGGAATGAGATTTAAATTGCCTTTTGTCGTGTTTTCGGTTGATTGGGCTTATCAAAATTCGTAATCAGCTAACGTTGGTAATATTGAGTTATACGGAATCAGCAGCTACAAATTTGATATAGGTAGTCCTTTGTCAAATATTATAAATCTAAATAACACAGTTGTTATTTTACACTGTGTATAAGTCTGATTATCTCTGTGGCAAAGGTTAGATTACAATTCAGTCTAGTTGGAGGGTTTGCAGGTAGATTAGGTTTGATTATGTTCCGCGAATGGGAATCGGAGTGCTGATTCGCATCTGGGAAGTATTTATCGCGATACTAAGAGGTGTTTCCTCTATTGAGAGAATCCTGAACAGTTTTTCGTTTGTTTGTTAGAGAAAATATATAGCAAAATGTGTCCCTTGTTTTGGAGTTTTAGACCGATTAAATTTTATTGACTCAAAACAGAACTAACTGTAAGCAAAAATAAGTGTTTTATTATACAATATAGTAGTTGAAGAATATTAAAGTCGGTGCCAAGTAAAACATAAAAGTAATATACCTTGCTGCTATAATAGCGACACTGAAACAACGAGTTCACGTAAAAATTGTCGAGTGCGAGGCGAATTGTGCGTCGGCCACGACAAACGCACTTCGCCAATCGTATCGGTTTATCATTGCATGTTTTACTTGGCACTGACTGCAATATTCTTCAACTACTATATTGTACAATAAAATATTTATTATTTGCTTTTAAAAAAATTAATTATTTTACAATTTTGATGGGTAGACCTAGTCAGGACGCTTCTCTTGAAAAACTTTACAAAGGCCACAAGTCGAGTGAAAGCCTTAGACGGTATTGCACTTTGTGAATTTAAACCAAATAAATTACTTAGCCGACCACATGATAAAAACGCATTACGAGAAATGGAAAGATTAAGACGACTATTGTAACTAACACAGTGATAGTAGTAGCGGTTTAAAATGAGCCCAATCATTAGATCCTGACTTGGGAACAATAGAACCAACTTAGGAGCGTACTCTTTCAAACAAAAAAAGAATTATTAAAATGGGATTTTTAATTGACGGAATGATCGCGTAACAAATATAAAAAAAAAACATACAGTGGAATTGAGAACCTCTTTTTTGAAGTCGGTTAAAAAGAGACAATTTTTACCTTATGATAATAACGGTTTCAGACTTCAACAATTCATTCAATCTACATACTTGAGTAAAATATATTAAAATGTTATGTATGTTACGTCATATACCAAGCATGTACCTTTCATAAACATAGAATCGTGAACCTCTGTTACAGATATAGGTAATATCAGGCGAACAAATAAAACAGTTACTTAAGCAGGTACTCTTCGTAAGTGCGATAAATTGGTTCTTATCTGTGGCACATCGAAAATATACTCACGCATCATATTCCTATAAACACATAAAAATATACATTCCACCTAAAAATAGTTCGGCTATATTTAGGAGATGTCTACATGTTGGTAACGTTATTTTTTTATCACTAAGTTTCAGTTTACGTATTTTTTATTTTTACGAGAAGCTTTTTTTTGTCTGTTGCGGAACTGTTGCTCTGCAAAAAATGTATGCAGCGATCATTTTGATGCCACGCCACGCACAACGCAACCTGTCACCACAATTGGAAACACCATAAGGGATCAAGACCGTGTATGACTCAGACTGAGGTCGTACTATTTTACCAGTCTATCAAATAAACAGTTTGGACAAGAGGTCTAATAGACATCCATGTAAAACAGTCTAAAAGACAGCCTCTTTTTATGATTACTTTACTCAACATCCAATTACTACTCTTATTACAAAAGAATGTCTTTACTTCAAAGGATGAGTTATCTTTATGGTGATGAAAAAGGAAGCAATTTCCTTGATGATATAACCGTACTAATAATTCATTATTACTTATTAGAGCCTGTCTTTGACATATCTTTTTTTCCCTATCTACTTTGACCCAAATAATTTATTGCTATTCTCTTATTATGCGAAAAACACCCTCGGCAGGAAACAGGCCTTTCCACAAACCGCAACAAAGGTTCAGGAAGAGTGATTGTCCTACCTTTCTTGGCATGTGATCAAAAGGTATAGGTAGATATTAGTTATTAGTCCACATGTGGCATTGCCCATCCTTTTGGCATAATCGCCTTGTCGCCTTTAACGACACCCATGGGAGGCAATGGATTTGCTTTTGCTTGGATGTTTATAGGTACACCATAATCCCAAATATTGCCATGGCTATTACCAATTCAAGTTTTATGTTTAGATTTTAAAATGATCATTATTATGTTCATTATAGTTTAAGCAGTTTGCACCATAATATTACGCGAAAAATAACTTCTTTCATTTTATAAATAACTCGTTTTGCTTGAAGATAAACGTAGAGTACTTGATTTTTTTTATAATATACGAATCAACAATTTTTTTCATCTTTTTCGATCCTCATAATGTTATCTATGAAATGTATTTTTATATAAAAAAACTGACGTGTAATTTAATAAGTTAATTTAAAAGATAGTGGTAACAAATTACGTGGCATCAAGACACAAAATAAGGTTTTAATGAGACCATTTTAAAATCTCACTCCTAAACAGCTCGTAATGCAAACGATTTATCAAAGTAATTTTATATTCTTAAAACGACTCGTATCTTAATGCATGCATAAAAGAACAAAATCATCGTTTTAGACATAACGGCTGGTTGGCTGTTATGGAGAAAATAAATAAAACAGAAAATGTCATCTAATAAAAAATATGCGACATTAGCATTTAAATTGGTTTAATTAATATTTACTCAAGCCCTAAATTCTCGTAAACGACTTCCTCCTGAAAATAATTGAACTTCTCTTTGATGTGATCCGTTTCCTTTTCGCACTTCAACATCTTTACCTTTTTTTACCATGATAAGAAAACCGAAACCAGAATATTACAATAAAAATAATCAGATAAAGATAAAATGTTTTTCTTCTATTTAAACTAGAGCGACGCAATATCTGTGAGCAATGAGCTAGACTTGATCAAGGGTAAGTTAATTTGTCTTAGAGCCCGCAACGAATGTAATCAGAAAAAAGGGAAGCGAAAGAAACTTTAAACTTCCTTCTTTGAGAAATCGGGAGATTACAACATTGTCTTAGTAAAACATAAACATAACATGACATAGTATCACGTCTGTATTCCCCGAAGGGTTAGGCAGAGGTGTACTATTGTACACCCACTTTTCGCCGATGATGTTATTGAGTCCCATGTAACAGGGGGTGAGCCTATTGCCATCTACCGGGCACAATTCCAGGCTCCATGCTGCCACTGAAAACTTCCATACAGAAAAACCCAATAACATTGCCCGAACCGGGAATCGAACCCAAGACCTCAGGCTCTGCAGTCGCGCTTGCAGCCACTAGACCAATGAGGCAGTCTTAGTAAAAATCAATGTCTAAACATAAAAGCAGTATACTCATGAAATTCGTAATACACTAAATAATGCTAAATCTAGACTATAAAAACAGATATACACAATACGCTATGTAACCAAAGATGTTACCGCAATGAAACAAAATTAGCTTAGGTATTTGGATAGTGCAGCGAAATTGAATGCAGTCAGCCTGTGTGCATCTACTTCTATCTATAGTGTCACGCGTTGCGCTTTCAAATAGAAATTTCATTACCATTTTGTACCTAGTAAAGCTTATACTACATAGCTGGTGCCGATGCCAAAGCAATCTCTGGCTGCTACCATCCGAACCGCCCATATACGTGATCCTGCCATCGCAAAACATCTCACATGGACATGAACTACCATGACTGATAAGGATATCACATAAGAAACTATGGGACCATGTCGGGCGAAGTAAAGGTAACCTCCATAAGTGGGGGTTCACGGATGGCTCAGAATTCAGGTGCGAGTGCGGCGCGCGCATCCCACCGTATACCTTCCATCATAAGTTGCGTGTCCTGCCTGCTGCACGCGTGACGACCTAATGTCCATTATTGAAAGTGCTGTTCGCATGGTGGAATACTGTATTAATATATAATATAATAATACTGATATTCAATTTGTATGTATTCAAATAGGTAAGTAGAAGTACAGCTTGTAATTTAATGATCTTAACATTATTATTATGCGACTATTCGACATATTATAGATTATTATACCTACACCGGTGTATAGATACAGGGTACACCGGACTTTTAGCTAGGCGTTACTCGGATTTTTTTTTTCCAAACATGCACCTGTTGAAACACGGAAACTAATGCATTTGTGCTCATGTTTTTTTCTCGCGTTCTGTAGCTGCAAAGAATCATCTTGACTTCGGACATTATCTATTTTCGCCTTTTGCTGACGAACAAGTATTCCAAAAATGTTGTTATAGGTATTATAGGTCCCTTCTATTTAAGAATAGGTACCTACCTACTTACTAAAATACGAAAAAAGTTTGTTTGTCCATTTTTGCAATTATTGGGTGCAACACAAACAAAAAGTTGAATGAAAACAAACTATATTTTAGAAAAACACACTCCAAAATAACACGGGGACATCAGTAGGTATCTAACGTAAAAACACGTCACTATCACGCATACTTATCTAGGCGTAACCTGACACCCTTGTAATATGGGGTCCGACTCCTACTCAAATACCGGAACACATCAACACGACCACATGTGACGTCACGATGATATTTGGTAACGGTATTTTGAGGTTTTCCAGATTAACAAAACTTCATACAAATATAAACTTTATTTTGGAAACAGTAGTGTTGATTTTACGGGCTTACTAGGTTATTGCTGTGGGTCTTCTTAGTTTAGGTGTACTTTACCTATGTAATCTATAATCCGGCCTGCTTTGGAAACGGGCTTACAGGATAAAAGTTGTGTTCGGACTTTTAATGAGCTCTCGACATGGTTCGGTAAACTTATCTTATGCAAACTCAATTTAATAAATGTATGGGTTCACTTAAGTAGTTAGGATATTATACTTAGGAGTAACTTATGAGCTGGATTACCATTTTGAACGGCAGTGTTGTATAAAACTCCTGACGTTGGACGTTGACCTAGTGAGTGTGAGTGTGCTGAGCGTGAGGTTCGGTGTTCGCCTCCAGGGACGGGCAAAGTATTATTGGGTTTATTTGAAAAACTCATAGTAGCAATCCAGAAATTGTATCCAGTCAATAGGTTCGCCTTTTACTAGATATCTACATATATCCTACTAATATTATAAATGCGAAAGTTTGTAAGGGTGGATGGATTGATCTTTGTTACTCTTTCACGCCAGAACGGCTGAACGGATCTGGATGAAATTTGGCACAGAGATAGATTATAGTCTGGAATAACACATAGGCTATTTATCCCGGAAAAATGTACTGGTTCGTAAGCCACGCGGGCGAAGCCGCGAGCGGAAGCTATTACAACATAAATGATTATTCAGAGGGATGAACTTAATAACGTGTTGTTATAGAAATCTGCGAACACATTGGCAGTATTGGTATTGGCAGTTAGGAACGGAACAGCTAGTCAATAGGTATTCAATCTCAGTCTTCGGAGCCGATTGAGTTTCTTGCATTGAAATTGTTTCTCGCCTGTCCTCTTTGCGTCAAATCAGCTTCCCGATTCCCTAGAATAATGAAGAGTACGTAATACTATTATGACATGCAGAATGATTTATTTAACAATAATATATAATTTTAATTAATGCATAATAAGCTTACTCACAGTAAGACTATCGCTGCAACTAGATACGAATGTAGTTAATCAGTGTTTTTTAACTCTTGGTTTTCTCCTATATCGAGGGTACATTTAAGAACTGGAGCCACTTCCCCAACCGTGCCATCCTCCTTGATCTTCAACATACAATCAAAACCAACAACACAACTTGCTTAAGAATTTCACTTTAATCTTTTAATTATGGAATACGTGCTTATTGCTCGTAACAGTAAATTAGCGGCCGCTTACCGCTTGGCACGCATGCGCTATGGTCTTTAAACTCAACTCTTTACTGTATTAGGTTCAAGCTGTGCTAAAGCGTGCCTTGATTACACCGTTTAAGGATTTTCATCAGCATACTAACATAAACTTATGCCTTCTTCCCTTGAAATAAAATATTTTAAACGTATTGTTTTCAGGCTGCTCAGTGTTTGCATCTTTATTAATCTATACATATAAATAAAGTATTGGAGTATCTGTTTGTAATATTGAAATAACCATTTTTAACTACATGCATATGAATATATATACGGTACATACACCAACATAACATTTTTTACAATTTTTGTCTGTCTATCTGTCTGTTTGTATAAGCTAATCTCTGAAATGGCTGGACCGATTTTGACGGGACTTTTATTGGCAGGTAGCTGATGTAATAAGGAGTAACTTAAGCTTTTTTTTTAGAAAAATTCTTTTATTTTAGAAAAAAATACGGTTAAGTGCATTTAAAAATACATTGTTAAGTTCCGACATCCACGCGAACGAAGTCGCGGGCACAGCTAGTTATACATATGTACATTGTACATATATATCTCTATATAATATATCTGTATCGATCCCCAAGACGCCTGCCAAGCGTGGGGATTATGGCAAGCCCCCCCATGGGGAGGCCTTCGTTCAGCAGTGGACGTCTTTTGGCTGATGATGATGATGACATTGTACAAGGTATATAACTAAAATGGAATTGGGCTGGACGCATCTGTCGCATTACATGTCAGACCACCAATGAGCATAACTCACGACCCAATGGGTCATGGAGACAGATCCAGACGGAGATGGCGGAATGAACTTGACCCCTTTAATAAAGACGAGCCTTTAACAGCTCTAGATAGAGAAAAGTGGAGGGAGGCCTTTGCCCTGCAGTGCGACATAAAAATTTGAACTTTTCCTAATTTTGTAATTAATTTATCAAAGCAGAAGATAATAATTGTTCTTCGCTAACTCGTTATGTTACGCTATCCATTATTAATTAGGTATAAAAAGTAATTACACTTAAAAGTTTTCATGTAAAAGAAACATTAAGCTTCTATGGACGATGAAAGCATAGCAAACCAGTAACATTGGGAAAAACAAAATTGTTGGGGAAACGACTTTTCTGATTCACTTTTGCAGTGGTGCAATTTTTAACAATGGATAGGGGAGGCCACCCTGATAACGTAACATAATAACGTAAGGGGTACCGTAATTTGATCTAAGCCATAAAAAACACATTCAATAAAATGGTTTTCCTGATTTCAGATAACGACTTTGGGTCAAGTTAATTAGAAAATCTAATACATGAATGTAATTTGCAATAAAATACCATACACATAGTCATTAACATTTTTGGCTGGATGTCCCGGTAGCATAATGAGAACAGTCAAGTAGCAACGTTAGTAGAAAACAAATGGTTACCAGGTTTTTGTTGTGGTGTATTACAATAACCACAAAAGTAATAAATAACTGACTTTTGTTACTTGTATTGTATGATTGTTAAAAACTGAGCACTCACGCAAAACATGGTAATTAGTTTCTTAACAAAAACTTACTCTAAGCCCTCTGCTAGGTATGCATTAAATATAATCAAGTTTAGTATATTTAAGCAGTTTCTCATGTTTAACGATACCAATGAATATAACAGAAGAAGAAAATGTCAATCAGGTGATGTGGCGCATCAATGTGACGAATGAATCAATGTCACACAGAGCGGTTCTATCCGTTAATCTCGATATTTTATTAAACTAATAATTGAATAATTTATCATTCAGTATTTTCTAGGTACAGCCATGTTATTGTATTTAATTTGAATTTGAATGGCAATACCTACTTATTCTTTGACCAAAGAATAAGCCAGCCCTCTGGTCACGTGTACTGTCGAACAAGCGTTTAGCAAGGTCTCTAAAAATGAGACGTGCATTCGGACCCCATGACCCGAGCGTTGACTGTACCAGGTTCTAAGTACAGCCATTGTCATAAATTAACATTATGTAATTCATTTCGCAAAGATGATAATGATAGTTCTTCAGCAACAATTACAGTAGTCGATAAGGTTTTGCTGTACTAATAATTCAGTTACAAAAAATAATAAAAACAAGTTTTTACAAACACTGACTGTAGACAGTTCTACATAAAATGTATTTCTGTAAATGGAAGCTGGATCTTGAAAGCCAATGCAATCTTCTTCAATAAATAGCTTTAAGGGTACATACCCTTTGTTCTGTGGAACTGTAATTACATTCTCAGCACTATCTTCCTTGTACTTATTTCACTGTTATGTATTACTATATTGGTAGATTTTTCGTGTGTTGTCAGTTTATATTTTAAGATCTATTATAAGAGCAGATTTATGAAGAATAGATCTATTATAAGAGCATTTTATCATCACTAAACCTCTGGACACCAACGACCAAGATTATAATCGTGCACTTCGAAAAGAGTTTGTAAAATAAAGTTTAAAAAGAGAATGTTAAGAGCAATAAGATAAAAAAAGTGAACAAAAGTAAGTAACAAATACAATGAGTCGTCTGATAATATCAGACAAAATTTCTATCCCGTTGCAGTACTAGTAAAATTCCATCTTATGGACTCGACTACAGTGCATGTTTAGACTTCATAACAACTAATTACATACTTACGTACAAGCGTACATAGATTCCCGCATGGTAGGAACGCAAGTCAAATTACAGGTTCACAAGGTATTCCAACTTCACCCTTTACAACAACGAATCTGTAGTCAGGTTGCGGATTCATAGCAAGGATAACGGGGATCTCTTTGCACTTTAACATCTCACCGTGATATACCTTTTGTTAGCCCTGCGGTTAACTTCGTCCTAAAGAGCTAAGAGTTCTCGAAGCCGAACATCAGGTGCCGAAGTGGACCACCGTGGTCAGTTTAGTCGGCAAGAGTCCAGGCGAAAGATAGTCCATGAGGATTCTCACCAAGTAAAACAAAAAAGAAATATTGTGGATAAAATATAGGTATTCCTACTTCCATTTCGCATACCTTCTTTGTTTCCTTAGATATGGGTAAAAAAGCAACTTCGTATCTACTGTAATTTTCATCCACTGGCTTGCGGACTGTAATCAGTCACGGAAATTGTTGTATTCAGTTCATCTAAGCGAAAGTATTGCTCAGTATACTGTCTCCCTCTTTCATGAAGTATTGCGCCCATTCTACAGAATAACAGAATACAGTTGTTTATATTAAGTATATATTTGGACGCGTGCCAGTTATCTTTGCCCCTACTTCTACACTTCAATTGTTTGGGGACATGTGAGGTTGTTCACATTGTAAGATTGGAGCCAAGATACATTAGAAAAAGTTGTTAACAGTATGTTTGTGGATTTAGATGCCAATTCTGGAGGAGTCTAAGTCGCAATTCACGTAGAGATAACATGGATTAGACGTGACACGGAAATTAGATGTTCTGTTTTCTGATAAGTATGTGACCCGTCTACGTCCGTGTGAGAAGGTATTATATTACGTATTTATTATACAAAAACGTTTATTATGTCTATTTGTGTTAAAAACTAAGGATTTTATAAAAATCATGCCTACTCTAATTTATCCTTCATCGTGGGTATACTATACTCCAAGTAACTAACCATCACTACATATTATATATAAAAATATACAAATAATATATTATATAAAGTCCCTCGCCGCGTCTGTTTATCTCTCTGTCTGTTCGCGATAAACTCAAAAACTACTGAACGGATTTTCATGCGGTTTTCACCAATAGACAGAGTAATTCATGAGGAAGGTTTGAGTGTATAATTCGTCAAGGTTTTGTGAAAATTGGCTGAAATATGACGATAAAAGTTGAAGATGTCGGAAACATTCATGCTGACTGCTGCTGATTTATTATTTAGATTCCTGTGGGGACAGAGGGCGTTACATGGCACGGAAATTCTTTCACTTCCTTTATTTTTCTGTGACAATCTTTACAATAAATAGAAAATAGTCCAAACATTAAGGATATGGATAAAGATAAGCATTAAGGAATTTAAAGTAGGTAAACATCGAACGCACTAACCCCAGAAGTTATAAGTTACAATAACTTTGTACACAATGATGCATTTAAATTGGAACTAAAGATAACACCACTTTGAAATTGAGGAAACTCTGTATACCTATTCAAAGTCCGGTACTATTAAAGTAATAATATTTTTTTGGACTCGCTAAATATAGAAGTTTGGTCAAGTGGATGAGTTATTAAAGTAAGCAGGTCTTCCGCCGCTTATATGAGATAAACATAAAAAAAGAAACATCATAACAATGCTCAATTTGTCCTTGGTTAATAATTATAATTCACCTCTGTCCGACGGCCGGGGCCTTTTCTTTGAATGAGAAAGGCTGGAGTTTATTCTACCACGTTCACCAACTGCAGGTTCTAGGACTTCGCACACCAAATAGAAAATTTTATACAGCCTTTTTAGGTATGCAATTTTCCTCACTATATTTTTACCTTCACCGTTCAAGTCAATTATGTTAGCAAGTCTAGATCCTGAATAATATCTACCTATAACAGTGCAGATCATATTATTATATACGTATATATTTAGTCCCTACACGCTGACAAAAGCCAAGAAAATGTAAAAAAGAAGACCAATCTAGAATATAAATCTGTTTATTTTCAATTTTGTTTCCAAACGCTTGTATTCAGTATCTTGTTAAACAACTCTTATGTACTAGAAGCTTGTAAACTTAGAGTGTTGTTTACCTATACGATAGGTATGATCGTTAGCGAAAACTTTGACTATCTCCTGGTAAGTATGTATTATAAACGACTTCTTAACTACATATATAAGTCAGGAGAAGTGTCGGATAGTTTAAAACTACCAGATTTTGTGATACTTAATTGAAATTATTTATTTTTGCAATTAGATTTTTCAATCACTTTTACACGTCTTTTTTAAACTAGATGGCGTCGGCATTTCCTATGACTATCCCTGAGAAGAAACGCCGAAACAAACTCAGGGGTCAAAGTCTATTTTAAAGTCCAGACAGATTGTAATTATGTAAGGGTTTATGTGAGACAAATATAAGGTGGAATAGCCTTTTGAAGAAAGTGCTATAACTATTTGAGCTAACCTGTCGCAAAAGAGTGCAAGCATGCATCAGTTATCGTGAGAATTAATGAAATTAAGAGCGCTCAGCCTAGATCTCACTCACATTTACAATGTATAGCGGTTATACATACATATATAAGAAATAATTTCAATTTAAACGACATTACAATATCAAAATAATGAAGTAAATAATATAATAATTAATGGCAAGAATTGTATATAAAAAAAAGGAAAGGCTAAAGAGCGGGTCCATCCCAAGCGTTTTTGTCATCTAAATAGTCCGAAATTTTATAGTATCCTTTTTTACAAAGTTTAGATTTAATTACAATTTTGAACTTCTTTAATGTTAAATTACGTAGGTATATCATTGGGAAGCTTATTGTAAAAGCGTATACATTGTCCCATGAACGAGTTGCTTATTCTGTGGAGGCGCGTAGCATGTACAGCAAGGTTGTGTTTATTCCTAGTGTTCAAAGAATGAGTATCAGACAGTTTAACAAAGTTCGAAATATTTTTATAAACATATATTAAATTTTCAAAAATATATTGTGACGCTAAAGTTAGAATATTAATTTACTTAAATCTGTGTCTCAGCGACACCCTTGGACCAAGATTATAAATAGCTCGGACAGCCCTTTTCTGCAAGACGAATATAGTATTGATGTCTGCATCGATCAAAACTGTTTCGATCAAAACTGATTAATTATTATATCAATAGTAAACGTTTTTGTTGAATAAATTTTAAATAAATATGATATGTTCTAAATTGTTAACAGCCGATCGTGAGGTTTTGGATTCGATACCTGGGTAAAGTGTAGGCCGTAATTAGCTATTAGGTCCAGTATAGACTCATCAGTAGGCTTGCTCATATTACATGGAGCGTAATGACTCCATTCATGATAATATAAATATATATATAGATGTACAAGTGTACATACAACAGTAAAACTGCCTAACCCTTCGGGGAAGCAGGCGTGATGCTATCTAACTTGCCGTCTTTAATTATTACTCATACACTATTTTTTTTACCTACAATATTTATTATGGTTGCTATAGAACCGCCCTTGGTGACCTATTAAACTACTCATTACATCATTCGCATCATTTCAAGTCGATTTATCTTTTGGGCAGTTTTGCAGAAGAAGTAGCAGGAGAATGCAGGAGAAGTAGCAGGAGAGTTTCACAGTAGTAGGAGAGTTGCAGGAGTATTTGCTGTGATTCGGACGAAGAATTGCTTATACGCGAGATAAAATTTGTTTTAAGTCAGAAAAAAACGTTCAGAAATATAACAAATAAATCGTCACAAAGGCAGAGATGTATTGTACACCCACATATCGTCGATGCCGTTATTGAGTTCCATGTATAGGGTGAGCCTATTGCCATCTGCTGGGCACAATTCCAAAATTCGTGATACTAATCAAAATTTTAAGATTGAGCATTACAGAAATACCCAATATCACTTTTGCTCGACCTGGGAATCGAATCCAAAACATCATATGCATTTGTTTTACCTGTCACAATGACAGCTACTTTGACAAAGTCTCAATGTAATAATGTAATAACAGGTAGGAAATAAGCAATTAATATTATTGGATTATTTTTTCACTTACCTTTTTCCACATATATCGACTCTCGGATTGGAATAGAATCAATCTAATAGATATCTATAATAAATAACAAGATGGGTACTTAAATCTAATATATTGTTATCACGTTCTCAACTTATTCCATATTAGATACTATCGTAATTATCTATCTATTACAAAACTAAAGATATATCTACCTACTAGTGAATTACGACCCAACTACTATAATAAGCACCACTTACCAAACAAAACGCACAACTTCCATCCACATTTCGCCCAGAATAAGAGAGTATTAGAAAACCATTTTCTTAATCCGTGAAAGCATTAGCCGTGACTCAATTCTGAAAGTGTTGAAAACATAAATCTTTTACATTGGAAGGTTTGAATATGTCATTATTTAGCCTGGAAAGTAGCCAGATCCGTTATCATTGACCTATTCCTAATAATTTTACCATTTATACGTCTGTTGAGACTGTTTTTGTAATGCTGGTCAGTGATTGATACTCGCGTTGACTGGATTTTTTCAGTGAACACGAGTCCACATTTTTATGTGGAAGACTCACTAAAACTTTATTAATTACTTTTCAAATTATTGCTGATTTGCTAGAATGTTCTTATACAACCAAGGTTCCTTGTCAATAAAACATTCACTAGCATGTTCAGTACAACTGAATGCTCAGGTCTACCAACACCTTTAGAATATCAGTAATTTCCACTAGCGGTGGTCGTTGCGCAACTTAAACGTTATTGAAACGAGCTATCGTCATAATAACGGTTAGCAGGTTATTTGAAAAACCTGCTAACCTGCTAACATGCTAACGCTAAAGTAGCTAATAGCGGTGGTCGTTGCGCAACTTAAACACGTTATTGAAACGACCTATCGTCATAATAACGGTTAGCAGGTTATTTGAAAAACGTGCTAACCTGCTAACGTGCTAACCCGCTAACATGCTAACGTAAAAGTAGTTAACATCCAAAGAATCCGATAGACAGTTGCGTTTCGTTATCCAATGAAATGGAAGTGCATCAATGAAGCTAAAAAAAAAAAAGCTCATCAAAACTTCAGGAGTCGTTAATGAATCCTCGCCAAGAGACACGAACAACAATTGGGTACATAGGGAAGCTAAAAAAAACTCATCAAAATCTTACGGGGCCACCAAAATCCATTAATTCTTGCTTATGTTGGAAGAACCGACAATTCGGGAAATTTGAGCATTTTCAGTATCAGTGAAAGCTAAAAAAAAAAAAATGGTCATCAAAACCTCACTATCATATTACGTGTTGCTCATGATATGACAAATAGCGACCAATAGCAGGATAGCGCGTTTTAATAACCGCTATTGATATCCGATAGACAGTTGTGTTTCGTTATCCAAAAAAGATGCTACTGCCCACCGCTAATTTCCACAAAGGTCATCTAGCTCCATGTTATATTAGAATTGTGCCGCAACTGGCAAGATTCGAAGCCGCTCGCATCGTGCTCTGGGTACAGGTCAATGAAACAATGACTTAATTACTGTCATTATTATTGTCTAAAGTAAGTTACAGGTGTCTTGCCTATAAAGTTCTAAGAGCCTTAAAACTCTACACCTTTTTCTTATCTAAGTTACAAGGTATTTATAATATTTATATGTTTTTCTCGTCCTTCTTACACCAATTACTTGTCTATAAATTTTGCCTTAGATCCTTACGTAAGATTAGGCCTCCAAATTAGAGTATGATTTTCTTCAGATAGATCCTATTACAATACAACCATCCAAATAAAATTAATGTGTAGAAGCTGCCAGAATAATTGTAATTCAAAGATAAATATTTTCTGACCGAATTATTTTTCCTATCGATATTTTTCTTCCTTTTTCCTTGTCATTATGACAGCACGGTTGTTTTTGGGTACTCTACTGCGAATTAGCTTTGATTAATCCGCTAGGGGAGAATGGTGATTACTGCATTATCTTCCCGAGACCATGCGTTGTATCGGACAATAGGGATCCATAAACAAATGCTCAGGAATGGACATCTACGACTTGTGACGTAGGTCGTTTTTATTCAACCACGTGAAGCTGTGTCAATTATTTTATTTTATTGAGATGATAATTTGATTAAATTGTCCAGCCACGCCAAATAAACAAAATATAAAACCGTTCGGATGCCAGCGGCCATTCTCCGTTTAATTTAATTAATTAACACATTTATTAACTTGACGAAATTGTTGGAATCATTCGTCAACTCATTATTTGACTAGATTATGTTTGGATTTAGCAATACTCTTGGGATATCATTAAAGCGATGTCGACAGCGGCTTTCATTTCGGTTTCATTATTCATTGTTTTATTGGGTTTTCAATTGTATTTTTGTATTTGAACATCATTATAAGGTACGAAATACAGGTGTTGAAGTTGAAGCAATATTCTTAATTACAGGTCTTATATGTTAGTAAACGTTAGTGTTTATTGTTTATTTTGTGTTAATTACTTATGTGTACTTATTTGACGAGCTTTTAGAAAGATTTGCGAATTCTTTGACTTTGTATTTCATCGTTAAATAACAATATTATATCGAGAAACACCTAAAACCAAATCTATAGAAATCTAATTTGGTTGTTTTGCGTAGGTGTTTAAAATAAATATAGGTACATGACATACATATATATACGCGATAGGTATACTCCGTAAGATTTCAGTACAGATTCGATAAATCGGAAAATATGATACCTAAAACTTAGATTTTAACTAAACTCGAAAAGCCGTCCATGTTCACAAAGAAACATTCGATAATTAAGAACACGTAAGAGCTTCTGACACCAAATAAGTAATGGTGGTAAGAAGTTAAAGTTCAAAATGGTTGAAGCAACTAATTACAAGACTCGTAAATCTCTATTATGTGAAATAATTATTAAAATAGCTCCCGCAACTGATTTCTCTCGTGTACTTAGAATATAGACTTAGGTTATTCACCTCGTCGCCCGTCGTGAAGCTTTGAACAGTTTATTTTTCAGTTTCACGTTCGAAATTATAATATACATATAGGTATTGATTGGTTGTTGTGTCTAACTTTATATATATAATTATTTTATACATGTGTATCATGTCACTGAACCCCTCCTAAACGGCTGGACCAATTTTGATGTTTTTTTGTGTGTGTGTTTGAGTGGTTTCCTGGATTGTTTAAATTGACCATTGGACTCGGTAGGTGGTGCTATGATCTAGTTCTAGGACAGATTCAGACATGACAACGTTTGTGGGGCCCGCTAGTTACATATAAAGGGGTAAATTATAGTCAGTCAGTGCTGACGGTCCAGAATTGAGATATATTCAAAATAACGCATATTATCACGTTAATTTACAGTTTTTGATTACAAATCAGAAACTCGTTTAAATTATATGTTTAAACACATTACTGTTTCTTCGTTAAAGGGTTTTGTTGTGAATTGTCGCAAATTCCGCGGTTCTTAAGGAGGTTTTACTGAAGAGAGGAAACGTTGTTAGTGGTTAAATGAATTTCACTCAGGAGGGGATTCAAATACTTGACATTATTTAAGTTTTAGTGGGAAATGCTTCAATCTGGATGACTAGTGGTATAAATTTCATTTATTCGGGATGTAAAGTTTTTAAAGGTGTTTTTATTTTACAGATTACAGAGAGATTATTTAACCCAATAATTTTAACATGTAATTACATGATTATTTTTTGTAATTTAAATTAAATATATATACAAAAATCTTCCGAATTATGCAGATTATGTTTCATATAGTTATATACATATATAACATTATTTTCAGTATATACGAAAACCGAAACATGTGTCTAATAATTTGATTTATTGAGTCTTTATATAAAAACTCAAAAATGTATAACGAGAACACACAAAGTTACAAGCTTGTTGTGTTGCCTCGTTGTCCATAAACATGGTCATCCCTAGTTTGCGGGCGACTACTGCGGCGTGAGGTTTGATAGTGGAATGAGTGCGCTGGCGCATGCCATTGTGTTACGTGTTTGGCCATGCGCCGATAGCACGCGCGGATGAAAGTTCAGTCAGTTAAAGAATTTTCAAATATTATTTGGTACAAAATACACATCGTATAAAAATTATTACAATCCGTTCTGTTACTGGTTCGGAACAAACTACTTACATGTTTAGTATATACCTACTAAAAATAATGTTGAATAGGTAAGTATCCACTGTAATCTTCACGCTTAGTTAGTAGGTATGTCGTCAATTCATTAAGCTAAGAATTTCGGGACATGCAAATAAAAAAAAGTCTATACTTACCGCTGCTTGAAGGATAATAATCCTATCCTACTAATATTATAAATGCGAAAGTTTGTGAGGATGGATTGATGGATGGATCTTTGTTACTCTTTCACGCCAGAACGGCTGAACGGATCTGGATGAAATTTAGCACAGATTATAGTCTGGAATAGGACATAAGCTACTTTTTATCCCGAGAAAATGTACGGGTTCGTAAACCACGCGGGCGAAGCCGCGAGCGGAAGCTAGTAAGTAATATGTAAGTAAAAAAATGTAATAAAAAATAGCTAAGTAATATAAATAAAGGAAGTGATATAATATAATATAATGCTCATAATAATGATATCGGTAGTATCATAATATTTGTCTAAAAATATGAAAGCTGAAAAATTCGTATTATATTTACTAATTTTAGAACTCTACTCTGCGAAACCAGCTTAACAATGTAATCTGTCAAGTGACGCAAAGAAGACACAATAAAAAAGACTGTTGTTTGTCGGTCGCCGGCGTCCGACCGCGCATTCACTCAAACAGGAAATCGCAACCAGAATAGCTGGCAATTCCAATTAGCATTAACGATATCAAATTCCAGTGGTAGTGCAAAGGCGCTACGTGCATAATTCAACTCATTTTCTTACCACCTTCGCAGTAGCACCACAAACAACAATTTCTTCCTGGAGCAATTAATTAAGAGCTAATTAAAGTAATTTGGATCATTGCGCTGCAGTGAGACGTTACACAAGCTGGTCGGTTTTAATCGTTGCGGTTGAATGTCGCACTGCGCTGACTTCTAAGCCGGCCAAACGTAATTGACGCACAATGTGGCTTTTCACTCCAATTAGTGTTGTTACTTCGTAGAAGTGATATCCAGAAGATACAACCACTGTCGCATTTTTTAAACTGGAGTAAAAGAGTAACGTAATTATTCATTAGTGATAATTACAAAATAAACCAATTTAGTATAATGTACTATGTATATTAATTATGTAACTACAAACTAATTTGATGACTATTTTACCGTCGGGAACAAAATAGGGCGTGATAGGTAAACGGAGTAGAAGGCTATGGCTTAGTTACTTTCATTTGTTTTTTATTATCTTATTAGTGTGAAATCATTCAGCTAATAAAGACTTCTAATTTTTGCTATCAAATTTTTCATACAGAAACAATTTTCATTTGGCGGCGAACTAGACCTGCTGTGAAGCGTTTTTATTTTTATTTAGTTAGGGGTTTTTATCCGTAAGGATACGCCAACCCCATCATACCTTATACAATCTGTGAAGCGTTACAGTTTAAAATTCTTTGTGTGTGTGTTTTTTTATGTGTTACTCTCGTGTGTATCATCTATTACAGATACACATTATTTGTTTTACCATGGTACAAATATCATGGCATTCTGTTATGGGGATCAGCGGCGGATGTAGAATCAATATTTGTGTTGTGTGTATAGTTAATATAGTTTTGTATTACCGAAGAGGGCGATCCGTGCGATCTATAATATGGGCCCATGCGAGTCTTCACGAGATTTTTTTAAAGAAATCGATCTTTTAACATTACCGTCTCTCTACATTCTAGAAAATATAATGTTCGTTCAGAAGAACCTTCACATGTTTAGTATCAATAGCGACGTTCACAACATTAATACTAGAAATAAACACAAAATAGTGGTGCCAAAATTTAGATTGCCTAAAACAAATAAATCATTTTTAGGACACGGTGTACGCTTCTATAACAAGCTACCGAAAACTGTAACCAATCTTACCGGTAAGAAGTTTAAAATCGACGTTAAATCTTTTCTCACAAAGAAAACATATTATAGGATCAAAGATTATGTTGACGATAGAGACGTGTGGCGTTAAATATCTTCTGCACATGTTTTATTTTACATTAGATTCGCTTCACATGTCTGGACATTCTTGATGTTTTAATATTTTGTTTTTTTTTTCTGTTTTTTCCGCTTTGATCTGTTTATGCTGTTTTTATGTTATATTCGAAAGACTTGTTTAACGCATATTGTATTGCCTCATTATGTAAGTAGCGTTCTATTAAGTTTGTATTTTTTCTTATATAATGCATGTTAATTTAAGATTTTAATTGTAAATTAACTTTTTGTTTTTGAAAAAAGTATCCATGGAGTTTCTTGCCGGTCTCTTCTCCATAGGACCTACCCCCTTTGGAACTGTGCGCCTAGAGTCTCGATTATTTAAAAGTGCCTGAAAAGGCCTACTTGAAATAAAAAACTTTGACTTTGAGTGCTATGTCAATAATAAAACCAATTTGATTCCAAACGCGACGAAAGACGTTTTTTATTTATATGTATATTCCGACATCGCACTGCGATACTCGTGTGCGGGCCATTTAAGGCCACGAGGACATTACAAACAGGATTCCCTAGAACTTAGAATGTACCCTGAAGCCTTACAAAGCTTGGAGTAGACAGAATATGGTTTCAATACGATGTATCTGATATAGACAATAAATACATACATGCTGGAGTATAACACGTTGCGCGGGTATTTCGCGCGCACGAGTTATTGGCAAGTTGAAATTATAGTTCAAATGTTAAGTAGTTCTCAGTAGATTTCCTTGCAAATGCAATACCTTGTTTTCCTTATGCATCTAGGTTAAGCGATTTGGAAAAAGTGTAAGCATTATATTACGTTGAGTTATTTATTACTGTAGTGACATAATAAATAGTTCCATAATGTAAATAAGAAATAAATAATTGTCCGCAAAGATATGTAAATAAATAACTCAACACTATTGATTATGATCAAAAGTTTGATCGTGGGAAATGTCTCCGTAGTTAAGACAGCACGTTATAGCCCGTGATTATGATTAGTACAAAGAACTCGGCTATATTGCACATAGATCTAACCTAAATACCTACGTATTGGTAAATTTTGAAACTCTGGTACTTATTTACGATAGTTTGATAGGTTACGCCGTCTGATAGGTAATTGTTGATCAAACGTTTGACGACACGGTTGACGCAGTGACTAAACGATTAGCTTTCTGTGCTGCATGTCGCGGGTTCGATCCCCGCACGAAACAAATATTTGTATGATCTACAGATAGTTGTTTCGGGTCTGGTTGTGTGTGCATGTGCCATGTGTGTTTGTAAACTGTACCCACAATACAGGAGAAATCCTAGTGTGGGCATCGTATTTTAAAAGAAAAATAAAAAATAAACTATTAAAATCAATTAATTAGGTTTACACCACGCACAAATAACCCACAAATATCAAACATCATATTTCGTGTAAATTGCAAAGTACGGGATAAATATTAAACTGCAATTGATTACGTATGTAATGTATGAAAATTTTCACCTTCCGATTGAGTGTCCGGCGACCATTAGAATAAGTTTATTAATAATTATGTACCATTGTCATGTAAGTGGCATTGTTTGCCTTTGTGAAAATAAATTTCTTTAAATCGAATCATTCCTTGAACATATTCCGCCCATTCTCTTATCTACACAACTTTTACTAATGCTTGTTTTTTCTTTTTCTTTCTTATACGCTAATGGGGACGGACGATTTATACTATCTTAAACCCATAACTAATGTCAAGATATTGCCCAATAAATACAGACTTTCTAAAAATAATGAAAAACTTGTCAATATTTTATGGCGACCCATAAGATTGTCAACAAATACCGAAATGTTCCACATAAATCCATAATCTGACGACATAAAATACTACCAAAAGAATTATTAAAGGTCAGACAGCTTCAACTTACAAAGTGACAAAGTAAAATATCGCCTAGTAGGTACTGGACGGCGATCCTATATAGATTGAATTATTTATAGATCCTATTCTGAAGACAACAAAAACCGGGTCCGATCGATCACATTCGAAATCAATGCGAAAGACACGTAATAAAGAAACTTTTGCTCTCGACAAGGACACTGCACACCCAAAAAGTCCGAGCAAGACGCGTTCAAATCGAAACTTTGCAGCTTTTTCGTTAAGACCAACGCGCGTTATAACACAAATTGTAAAAATACATTACACACGACTTAACATTACATAATGCCTGAATTCATCGAAGTGTTAGACAGAAGTGTACATTTCGCCGATGCCGTTATTAAGTTCCATGGAATAGAGGCCGATGCTATTAAAATTTACCGGGCACAGATCCAAAATCAAAACTGTTACTGAGAATTTTAGGTAGTCAATATGACTTCGCCTGAACTGAGAATCTGACCACAGACATCATGTTCAGCAGCCGCCACTATGATCACTAGCATGTGCTGTAAAAATATTGCGTCTATAAAGGTAAAAAAGAATAATGCAGGCAATGGTAATTGTGACGATTGCCCCTGTTTAACTAATTAGGTACTTTGTTTAATTAATTACACTTCAATATTTTTTTGTATGTTACTGTGCATCTTGAGTTTTATCAACGCCTGGAAGTTCAGTTATTTTCGTGTCCCAAAATCTTTGCAAGGCAAGCAAACTGTTAGAGATAGTTCCGAGATAGATGATCTTGGGAGTTTCATCTTTATTGTCGACCCCGTTGCCGACTAGCGCATTGGCAAAAGCGCTTGCTCGTCCATCAAGCTACTTTAGTATAATATCCTGTAAGTTAAATTGTATGCTTTAGATTTTAGCTTTATATTTTAGCTTTATTTTGTACATTGAATGTTTACTTGAATATAAAATAATATCCACAGGTACCTACTAACTGTGGTATTCTAGATATAACTATAACAACAATAAGAAATGATGGCTGTATAGACTGGAGTTTCTTATATTATTAGGTTGCAGATGGCAAGGAAATTACATAATCAAGGATTTCCTGAAATCAAAACCGTATTAAAAATGAAATCTTTTAGTTTCCCAGACTTAATTATTTATTTCTATTCTCGTGTCTTTAGTAGTTTATAGTTTTTTTTATCCATTGATTGCTATACGATAGACGAACGGATCGTTAGAACAGTATTGTTTACTCGACAGATTATTATCCCCTTATTACGACACTCGCTGCAAAAATGTCCCCTTGTAATTTCTACCATTCTTAACATTTAAAGGTCGTCCCAATTCAAATGTGGCTATTTAACTCGTTTACATCGTTGTGTTGTGGTATTTGTTCAGGTAACCGTCATCATCATCTAGTTACCCTGTCTAACCAGATGCAGCTGAATATCAGTTTTTACACGAAGAGACCTGACCACCCAATTACTATGATAAAGCATATACTTATTCCATACAATTATATTTGATTAAGGAACATAATTTATAAATACATCTTGAAGGATTTTTATTAAAATCTAATTCCTCACATACAAATAAAACTAAGGCAAGGTAAATTCAGTTCAGAATAATTGTATAAATTGTCAACAGTATTACAGATGCTGTAACCTTTAATATAAAATAGAACTAAGTATCTGCAAAGCAGTTTATAGCAGAAAATATGGGCCGCTACAGCCACAGGAACCGCATGCGGATTTATGAACACCCAGTGAATAGCGCAACTTCTGCTCGGAGTAATTTATACGGGAACCAGCTAATGCCTCGGATATTTGAGCCTTTTGAAAACAGAGATAGAATTTTATTGGAACGTAAGTAATTTTTCATATTCTATCTACTCTGGAAATATGTTATAACGTTAAGTATTTTTATGGATACTAAAATGTAGTTTATCATTTTTGGTTTGATATCATCGTCAAATAGGCCAGAAAAATCGTATATATACGAGTATATAGAATAATATTATTTTCGTTTATTTCTGTAACAAGACTGAATAATCATTGCCATAATTGAATAGTCATCTGAATGCCTACTTATTCCGAAGGAAATATATTTTCTGGTTCATTGGGTTTTGACTCGAAGACGCGTATTGAGTATTGACATAGCGGATACGGGCCTCGATGCTTTGAAGACTTACTTATTGAAATAAGCTAGCTTTCAAGATGAACAAACTTTATTACGAGGCAGGAGTTTTATAAAGGAAATGTGCTCTGAACACTAAAATACTTATGGTGTCCAAATAGAGCGAAATATCTGTATTCATTATCTTCTCTAATACTAATAGTATATATGTATGTATATGTAATACGTCATGATCATATTAGCCGTTACGTTTCATCAAAAATATATTTGAAATTTTCGAGTAAATTTGTTTACTTATAGTATGATAAAAAATATACGTATGTCGTAAATGAAGTTTGATGCAACTGGCCTATCTATAGTCTTTTTGCCAAAACTCACACTTTCATAATTTCGTTTTCCCAGAAGGAAGTCCTAACACTTGCCAATACCAATATTAAGTTGCAAAACTCACGCCGTAATATCGATTTTCGTAGCCACCACCACGGTAGATACCGTGGTTTTCTGCCTCAATGGAGCTTTAGTGTGAGTTTCATTCAGACTTCAAACCACGGTACAAGTAATAAAAGGCCTCCAGTAACGTTGCGGGCTTGAGGCACGCAATAAAGTGACTATTGAATTCGCGACGGATGTACAATCTTACAAATAGATAGGAATACAGAGTAACAAATATGTATAAATGTTATTTTCTAAAAATAACCTAATGATGAACCTATTAATATTTCAATAAGTTCAACTAAGTAATTGATTCAGTGCCATACAGATTGATTGGTAATTCGAACTTTTTTTAACAAGGTCTAACTCGAATTACCATTAATCTGTCTGAAATTGAGACCTCTTTGGAGAAAGTCTCAAATTGGGGTAGACTTAATTTGGTCCAATTTAACCCCACAAAGACACAAGTTTGCGTATTCACCGCAAAAAAACTACCGTTGGTCGTATCTCCTCGTTTTGAAAGCACCCCCTTAACCACGTCAGCCAATATTGGAATACTTGGTGTCGACATATCGAGCGAAGTCCAGTTCCGCGGCCATTTAGAGGGTAAGGCTAAGTTAGCCTCGAAGAAGCTTGGCGTGCTCAATAGATCGAGACGGTATTTCACTCCGACCCACCGCCTACTACTTTACAAGGCGCAGGTCCGACCCCATATGGAATACTGTTCTCATCTCTGGGCAGGGGCACCCCAGTACCAGCTTCTCCCTCTGGACCGGATCCAACGGAGAGCAATTCGAATCGTCGACAGCCAAGATATTTCAAACAGGCTTGACCCCTTGGCGCTGCGTAGAGATGTGGCCTCTCTATGCATCTTTTATCGCCTATACTATGGGGAGTGCTCCGAGGAATTGTTCGGACTGATCCCTGCCGCCTCTTTCCGCCATCGTTCTACGCGACAGCAGTTCCATCACCATCATTTAGATGGTTGGCAGTCCACAACTGTGCGTTTCTCTAGAAACTTTCTGCCTCGCACAACAAAACTGTGGAATGAACTGTCGCCTGCGGTATTTCCGGACCAATACGACCTTCAAACCTTCAAGAAAAGAGCGTACTCCTTTTTAAAAGGCCGGCAACGCACTTGTGACTCCTCCGGTGTTGCGGGTGTCCATGGGCGACGTTAATCGCTTACCATCAGGCGATCCGTCTGCTCGTTTGCCGCCTATGACATAAAAAAAAAAAAAAAAAAAAAAAAAAAAAAAAAAATTCTTTATATTACTTAAATGCATCTACTATTTCTTGAGAAATCTTCACCTGTATCTGGTGGCCCAGTACATAATAGTCTTGATGACTGCATCAAAAATAAATTCTCAAATCTTGTTTGGTAAATAGTTTTCCTTCTAAAAACTCAATAAAACTTAATCTCTTGCTTATCTTTGGCATTTTCAATTTTTAATTTATCAAAATCTCACAATATGTATGTCAATGGCAATGAAAAACTATGACGTCACGCCTTAGTATTCCAAACGTTTTTAGAGCAAAATGTCGTTTTTGACAGTTCATAAAAAGTACCTCAAATGACTAGTAGTCAACTACCGTATTGTGTATAGGTAAGTAGCCTACCTACCTACCTACCTATCTATCATTTAGGTATATAAACATGTACCAATTTATATTGATTCTAAGAAGCAGTAACGCCTACGAAGCGCATTCTAATGTAAATTGTAGAACGAAAATTTGGCCTCGAACAGGAATCCCTCCTACGACATTCTGGTTCTGTACACCCTAGCCTCTGATCTACCGCCATATCTGCTCGCTATGCTGAATTTTTCATCCACATTTTTAACCGTCTTAGGTTGATGGAGACGACATCTAGTTGGAGTTGCCTGTCATTTATACAACCATAATGTACTTAGGATACTTACTGATATCATAGCAATAAAATAGCTACATATTTTGTATTCATCATTAGTAATAAAATCACCTATTAAGATAAAAGCACCGATTAAAAGCGTAATACATTATTACAGTGTATGTTTTAATCATGTTGCCAAGAACGCAACTGTCTTGATAGACATTTGCGTTCTCTCGAACAACTCTCGTTCGCGAACGATAATTAATAGTTCACATGCTATGAACCTTTTTATATATCTTTTAGCTTTCACTTCACTTTCATTTCCCTTTTTTGTTTTTCAAATTCTGCGATAAAATTTTCAAGTATCTACTCCTAAACTTATTCTCAAAAACATAGCTCACGAGTTGCGTCCCTAATATTAATAATTAATTTTTATTCCTACGTAAACTTGCTACGAATGTTATTCAGGATTAAAAAGGTTTGTGCTCGTTACATAGCACCCAGACTAGGGCAACTAGGGTTCTTTTAAGCCATTCCAAATGGGGTCCGAGTGCTCGCCTTTTGTTTAAAGAGATCGTAAAGCGATTAGTCGACTCTACACGTGAGCAGAAGGCTGGCCTATTTTTTGGCCAAAGAATCAGCGTTGCCATACAGCGTGGCAACGCTGCCAGTCTTCTGGGCACACTGCCGGTTGACAGCGATGCGGAGGAATATTTTGATGCGTAATGTTTTTTATATTTTTTACTTTTCTAATCTAATTAGTGTGTAAATATGTTATATATTGAGTGTATTATATTTGTGAACAGATACAATTTTCTAATTCAGACATTAAGCTCATTTTTGCATGTAGACATATAAGCAAATGAGCACAGAAGCGTTTCTATGCGCGTGCACTGACTAACATAAGTTGGTACAAACTAGAGTATACGAGCTTTTCTTTGTATTTAATCGCGAATATAGATTTTTCTATTCATATTTTTCGTTTGTGGGCATTTGGAAAATGTACGTCTTTATGAGTTTAATTATCACAATTATTAAATTTATAATAAACTAAACGGTTGAAACAGTATTTTGTCTTGTATGTTCTGGGTTCTGATAGAACTGAATATTGACTTGACTGCACGGTTGGCGCAGTGGTTGACCGATCGACTCCTGGGCTACATGTAGCGGGTTCGATTCCCTCACGGAACAAATTTTAGTATGATCTACAGATAGTGCTTTCGGGTCTGGGTGTAGTCCATGTGAATATTTATGTTTGTAAACGCACCCAGGATACAGGAACTATTTTTATTGAGGAGCAACATTTAAAAATTAGAAATTTATACTACTAATATTTAGGAAAGAGTGGTGTTTTTTTTTTTTTTTTTTTTTTTCAATTAATTCTATTGTCTCTACCATATTACTGCCAATAATATTTGTTTGAGGTCCAACGGACATGCCAACAACAAGCGATTAAAAATATAACAGAGACGATGTTTACGCACCATAAATTCGTACTATTTATTACCGTTATCCGGCGCCAGAAACAAAAATATGTAATTGTTCATCAAATACCTACCTATGTAAAAGTAAACCGTCTTCTAAACTATCAAAAATGAACCTTGACATTTTTGTTCTGACAATATAAATACCTATAGATTCATCATTTTTTCGTAGAATTGCTTTATTAAGTAGCGATAAGCAGATGATCCCGGATGTCATGTGAATATATCACTTGTTACGGAAGTCAGTGGCCCTAAAATTCTGATTACCGGTCTAACTTTAGGGTAACAGTGTCTCGCGGAGGTAGGATGGCAGTCGTGGCGGGTGGCCTTAGGGGTCGCGAGCGCGCAGAGTGGGGACTCTGCTAGCGCTCTCGTCTAGCGACCCCCGAGAAGACGGCGACACGGTGTGGTCCCGTGTCGCCGTGCACACAGCACTCAGCGAGGGTAACGGGGGAATCTCTCTAGTCTCCCCCGGGACTTGCACGAGGGGGTGGCCTCTTTACAGTCACCCCCTCCGGGAAGTGCCGTTCGGCATGACACCATGGTGGGCTTCGGTGCGGTCTTCTAAGAGTTCCCGACGCCCACCATATGGTGTCGAGGCGGATCACCGTGGTGAGTTTAGCCGGTAGGAGTCCGATACACCCCTCCGCCCTCCCCAGGCGGAGGATAGCCCATGATGGGTTCTCACCAAGTTAATCAAAAAAAAAAAAAAAAAAGGATGGTAGTCGTATATTTAGAGCTCGATGCCTCCCCGAACCTGCCCGAACTGTTTTAGAGCTCGATCGCAGCGCCTCCTACTGGGCCCAATTGTGTTTTCAAACCACCCAGGAACCCAATGAAATATACGGTCCAGCCGTTTAGGAGGAGTTAGTGACAAATACACGTACAGAAGAATGATATTTAATAATAATATACATTTTGATATCTTAGCGTGTTTACGTAGGTTTATTAGGAATTAAATGTTTGTATTGTTCATGGGGATACTGTACTCTGAACAAGAATATTGCAGTCTTGCGTAAACTCGCTACGATATTGATAAGCAAAATTTTAATACACGTGCTAGGATACAAGACACTTGCAAAACTATGTTGATACATAATCAGCAAAGTTTTGCAAATAATTATACTGCATACAACAAAAGAACAAGATGTGGGGGGCAAGGAAAGAGCCCCAGGAATAACAAAACCTGAGATCGTCTTGCGCAACCTCGGCAGTTAGCCTCGATATCACAATTGCTTACTGGCTAATCGTTACACTACGGCATGGACTCAGTGATAGCTTTTAACGACACGACAGCAGAAGACCTACAAAATGAAAATCATGCTTCCTTGCATTTTACAAAGCCGGACTCAATAAAATGGTAGACCATTTCAAAACAATATTTGTTTAACACACATTTCATTTCATATGTACCTAAAATGGTGTTTAAACTCCTCGTTTTATATTTTTATTCCGTATCTGTGCACATAATTAAGGTCAGAAGATCAGTCGTATGTTCAAAAATATAATGAAAACTATCTACCACACGCACATTTGAATAAAAACTGTTAATTAAGAACACACAACATGCTGTGTATTCATTCTATTATTTGCAAACCATAACGATGTCTCTTTCTAATAAAAACGAAAAAGGATGTTTAGTCCTGTCGAATTAGTCAATTCTTGTTATCAACGTCCTACATCAAAGTTCGCGTCTAATATCCCGTAAATGATAAGAGCATAAACTTATTTGACGCTTAAAAAAACCAGGATAAATTCCATGTAGTCTCTGAAATCGTGGAAAAATCTTTGCATTTCGGTAGGACACAGCCCATATCGGTAGAAATACCGAAAAATCGGTAGGTTCGAGACTGCTGCTAATGTGTTGCATCCCGAGTATGCGCAACAGGCCTTGCGGGGGTGCCTCTCGCGGAGCGGCTGTGACGATTCAGTTTATTTTTATTATCAAAAAATATTAATGAAACAAAAAAAGTGAACAATACAAATTGTTAAACACGTCATTATATTTTTTTGGGTATAAAATTCATGTCTGACTATTGAATCATTCTAGAGAGAATTTATAATTTAGGTTTAAAACGGTCTATTTTCTTCGTTTTTTTACCAAAATTTGGGAAAAATTATTAAGATTTTAAACAATACACTTTATTTTTGATGACCTTAAGTACAACATATATTTATTATTCGGCAAACGGACTTAAGGATTCCTCTAAATACTTCTTTAAACCTACGGTATTTTTGCGATTTGAGCAAAATAATCCCCCAAGCTCATATTCGTATCTATTTATTTATTTATTTATTTATTCTTTATGCACAATGTACAGAGGCGGACTTAATGCCTTAGGCATTTTCTACCAGTCGACCTTAGGGTGATGCAGAGAGGAAGGATGGTAGGTGCACGATACAATTTTAACGTTCTGAAACGTTGTGAAATGTCTATAATATTCTGAAAGACAATAATGATTAGCTGTTTATTCCATTTGTTACTATTCTCATAATCGGAACAGAACTATGCCCAACAATCAATTTCCAGAGCATAAATGTCATTATCATTTGCGTTACATGTCCGTATGCGTTTGATAACTCTGACCTCTGTTATCGAAATGCTTTTTAGTAGTATGGACTTATATCTGTTTGTACAAAAGTAATGAAAGTGTACCGATAAGTGGCCAGTTCTCGATTATTGCTCCCTGGGTCAATACGTCTACAACATGGCTGTTCGTAGCAGCTTCCTATTGGTGGCATTTGCTTGTTGTGTGCTTTCAAAAAAAGAAGGTAGATTTTTTTCTTCATCATGTCTGATAGTGTTTATTCTAGGGTAATATTCCTTTAGATTGACGATACATCACTGTGCAGTTCGTCTTTTGTGATCAAAGCTAGTTGACGTTGATGGTCTCTGTTTTCACCATGCAAATCTTTCCATGTTTTTGTAGATCCAAACCGCTTTATCGGTCTAACAGTTTCAAGCGCGGGTGGTGAGCATGAAGCCCTGGCTTGATTCCGGGACGGGCTGAGTTTTAGTGAATTACTCTGTTAGAAAATTCTCAGTAACAGTTTGAATTGTGTCCGGTAGATGGCAATAGGATCGCTTCCAATTACATTGGACTCCACTCAAAATATTAGAATTCAACAGGAGGTACGCGTTAGTTTAACTCTTCGATGAATTAGAGCACGATGCTGGACCTAATATTAGATTAAGTCCAAAAAATAATGTAATCAATTATTTTATTTTATCTTAAACAAGTTATCAACTCCTAAAAATGGATGTGTTTATGACTCAAAAATGTAAAAAATCTTAAAATATAGTATTTTTCATACAAAATATATTATTTACAGGACCACCTTTTGACCCATGCTTCAAAACTGACATCGCATGCCTGAGAAAAGCAACGGAAAGCTTCTTGGAGACCACGTCTAATGGCTTGCCGCAATATGACATCAAACCTTTGGACCCGTTGATAATTCCAGAATTAGATGTCACTGTTGATAAACAGCACATGGGGTTGGAATTCAACTATAAAAACATCAACATAACTGGGTTGAAGAAACTGCAGATTTCGGATTTCCAGTAAGCTAATTATTAACAGATCACTATTACTTTCTCTATAGTCGATCACTAGTAGTCTAGTGATCGACTATAGAGAAAGTATCAGGCAATCTGTTCAATAACAGAAGTCTCATTAGTTTAGTAGTTGAAAGTGCGGTACTGAGCGTAAAGTTCTGTTTTGTTCATGGTCAATATGGACAATAAATAAGAAATTAATTGGACAAATGTAAATGGAGCTGTGCTAAGTCTACCTTCCGCTATGTTGCTTTTAGATATACTTATCCTTAACTATTAGATACATAAAAGCTAATATGTAGGCACAATAAAACCTTCACAATGAAAAAATGAGATCCTAATATCCACTTAATCCATTTTTCGCACACATAACAACGTTTTTGTCGTATTAATAAGTATTTATTTCAAATGTTTAGAAAAGAACACAAATATAAGTTCGTTATACCTGTTCCAAAGGTTCAACATTCCGATAAAATGACTGCCATAACTCACAGCATCATTGTAAATTATCTGACCATAAATCACTCAATACGAGTATTATCAACATAAAACAAAACCTATATTAAGTAAAGTTATTCATACCACTAATTGACAGTTTCTACCTTGTTATCACAATGATAACCCTTTTACGTCATTTATTTGCAGAATGAACACTGACTTGAAGTCTGTGTTAATAAAAACGCAAGCGGATATACATATGACGGCTGATCTGACCATCGTATTCCTCGGAAAAAACAAGACTTTTACTGGATCCTACACTGCTTCAACAAGTAAGTCATTTAATTAAGTAGACGTAGTTCAAGTAATTAGGTACACTCATACTTTCTTTGAAGTTCTCTTAAAATATTTGCATACATCTTGCTTAGTTGTGCACTAAAAATGGTTTTACTTGTTAAATTTCAAAGTTTCGGTATGATTTTTTTTAAATACTTATGCAAAAAAACGATAATGTATAACAAAGAATACTAAAGGGTAGCAAACTGTTATTTTCAATTTTCCCGCGGTACCGTATACCTTTATTTATTTCTTTAATTATGTATATAAAATCTTTCTTTCTTTCTAGATGCTTTGGGTACCACGAACTATGGGTACACTCTTGTCAAGAAAGGAGATGAAGAATATTTTGAACTGGGTCCTGAAAGACACGTTTGTGAAGTTTTTGGAGAACCAAATGTGGCAATTGATAGCAATTTACAAAACGCTTTAGATAATGGTAGGCAAAACTGTTTTTTATTTTTTTATTTAACATAATGATGATCATCGAGTCTATAAACGTGAATATGTTGAATATGATTCTCATAATAGAATACGGAGCATCTTTTCTGGGAACCACACGACTCAGAAATACTTATCCAAAAATAAATACCTACACCCGTATTTTTTCCTCCGGCAATACAAGAAGTTTCAGTCATCGTATGTGCAAGGAGGCATAAATCTACGGCTATGAGGAAAAAAACAGAGTCCGAACCTTAATGGCTCTTGACCCTCTTTTGTGTCAATTGCATTGGATCATACCAAGTATATCTTATACATTATCGACCCGAGCTGTCGAAATCTAGAAATTCTTTTTACTTGCCCTTAGACAAAAATATTCATTGAAGTAATACGTATATTTATGTCCTTAAACTATGTTTTTCGACCAAGGGACTTTTTAGTTAATAATATGGCTGCGTGTTCCTGCAGTGGTAATTTTTATCCGGTTTTCTACGCGCGGGTAATGTTCGGGAAGGAACATGAACCTTCACGTCATTTCTTCACTTAATGGTATTGTCGTGATGTTTTTAGATATTTTTTTTATTGTTTACAGACCCAGATGCAAAAAGTTTGAAGCCAGGATATGAATCAAACAAATTATCTCTGCGACAAAGGGCACTTTGCAAGATTATTGAAACCGCTTTTATTACCGTTATCCATAATATCAGGGCCGTAGCGAGGATTTTCCCCAAAACTGCTTTCTTTAAAGATGTCTAATAAACTTTACTAATCCGAAAATAATGAATTTCATTGCTATTATTATTTGCTTGTGTGTCTTTGATACAAACCTAAAAAAATACACCCTTATTTCTAATCTTACCTAACCTAACTTTATTCCACATTTATGACTAAGGTTGTAATTATATTGTTAACTGTAAAAGTAATGAATAACATCAACATAACCCTGCATATTTGTCAGGCAAAGACTTGTAATAACTTTATTCTGTGACTGTTAGTAAAATTTCAAGTCAAAGGAGTGTTACCGGGAAGGCGCGTAGAGCATGAATGAAGAAGATTTATTGTAATATTTTTAACCAAAATTCAACAAATAAAGAAACCAATTCTAGCTTAGCTTGAAGAAAATGTACGCCTGCATTTCTTTTGTGATTTTTTTTTATAAATCTACTGAAAAGTAGTCAAGATGCGATGCGATTAACTAACCTTAAATACCACAAAACTCCCTCCAAAAGAAATTTCTCCTTTTTATATAGGATTAGAAATGTGTATTGATGTAAAAGCAACCCAAATGAAAAATATTTTTTTATATTCCATGCGTCTATCAAATACTTTACATTAGTGCAGAATATTAGATAAATTGACTGTAAGAATCCAGTGCATCATCTGCGAAAGAGCTGTAAAAATCAAGTACATAAGTACGCTGTTGGTTTTCTTGCTGTTGATACTGATATGTAACGTTTTGGAAATATGTACGCATTCGGTAACAATTATGGTCTTTCTGTACCTACTTAACTACTGATAAGGACGCCAGTGAGCAAGCGACCTAAATTAAGGTCTCCAGCTACAATGCAGCAAGTGCAAGTACATTTCAATTGCACTATTGTAAAATATACTACAGGATTTTCAAAACAAAAGGTTCTATGAATTTGTGTCTTAAATAAATAATTTTGTTCACACTTCGTATGATGACTAGCATGCGTATAATTATTTAATAGTTGAGAAGTGAATGAAGTTTGATGGTATTGGAATTGGTAAAATTATTTATAGTTCATTTATGAGTCTATTTATTGCTCAAATACATTTATATATATTACCTTAGAAAACTTATCTTAAATGACTTTGCCCGGTGACCCTGTTACTATACTCCCTATACTCACTTAATTCACTGGCTATCAGTAAACAATACGTTTTATGGTTATATAATCTATATAAATAAAAATTAAATGCTGTTCATTGGAAAGTGCATCACCTGAGAACGGCTGCAGCGATTTACAATTTTTTTTAATATTTTTAGTATTCCGAATAAGGTTACCCGGAAATTGAATATGCGTATAATATACGAAATAAATATTAAAAATTACTTCACCATTTTAATTTTTAAAGCGAACTATAAACCTGACTCGTCCTTATGATCTGCCGCATTTTCTTAGGTAGTCTTTATTTTAATGGACATTTTAAGCTTCATCACAATAAAAAGGCTATAAATGTTCGCCGAAAGACTCGTCTCTATTTATTCCTGGCAAACTGACTCAAGAATCTCCGATTTACTTTTGCCTTTACGACCAAATGGACTTTTTTAATTGTATGGATCAGATGAACCACTATGTGGAAATATTCTTTTGATGTCTTAGGATTATATTTGACACATCATGCTGAAATATTATAAATTTTGTCTGACTTATCAATATATTTTTTCGTAGGTATTATTATTATCGTGATAAATTTCTTTTTTTTTATTTTAGACACCTACCTATGGACCCGCACCAAATTTATGGTGGTATTCAAAATTTTCCTAATGACAGTATTCCTGATGAAGATCGTACCGACGATGATACCTATGCTAGGCCAACTAGAAACAGAGCGCCGATGGTGATTCCTGAAATAGATGAAGAATCCAGGAAAAGAAAGCTAGAAGTTCAATTGCGGTTATGCCTTTACAAGATGTACGTCTGGATTAAATGAATCATTTACCTATCTGGAAAACCAGACAACGATGTAAGGTGCCAAGCTGTACTAGAAAATCTTTCGTGGAATGTCAGAAATGTGAAGTCAACCAACCTTACTGTTCCACACTACTTAACTTTGTTATAATCAGAAATAACAGTGTTAATTTGCTATCACCGTCAGTAATTAAAATTATAATTGATGAATAATGTGCAATATATGTACCAAAGATTTACTCTTCGTTTGTCCTGAAGTTTTGACCCACATTCCAAAAAAATCTTAGTTTATCCCTTATCACTATTGAAGTTGTGTTTCGTCCCAAATTACAAGTACTTTAAAGGTACAGTCAACAAAAAAAAATGTACTTATTTGAAATTTTTGAAACAATAATTCAATAATAGAACACTTCTAAACATTTAGGTATAAACCACTCTCTCCTTTAATCTTCTTAAAGCGGCATTAAAGATAGACGGGATCGATGCAGCGATAATTCCTCTTTAATGTCATTTTCTGATTGACTAGGTGTGCAAAAGTTATGATTTAAAATCTTTTAAACACTAGTATTCACTGTTACCATCCAGCAAGTAACGTCAGCTGTGTACGTATAATTTGCTCACAAAGCGGCTTAAGAGTGTTATTATAAAATAATATGAGTAAATTTTGAGCGGTTGTTTTAAATAGTTAATTGATGTTAAATATTTAATAATACGTAACCCTTTTTTTCCGATTGTACAAAATAGTAAGTTTAGCATATACAAAAAAAAAAATGGGCCGTAGAAGGAATATAAAATAGGACGAAACGGGAATAAAATAATTAAAATTATATTTCGGGACGAAGGAAGCATATTGTTTAGGACGACCCAGGATTTTTTTATGTAGGATAAAACTCAATGGGCCAAACGAAGAATAAATCGTACCAAACACAAAAACTTCTGTTTCTCACATTTTTTCAAGTTAAAAGAAATACGAAATACGTGTATTTTTAATTTCCATTCTTCATGACATATATTTTATTCACCCCAAAAAAAGAAATCTTACAGTAAGGGGTTAAAAAAATATATGGAAAAATAATGATAATAATAAGTTTTTAAAAATACACTACTATCGTGCGATCTTCTCCCAGTAGTCCAGTTACTTTCCGTTCGATATTATCAAAAAAAGATAATCCAGTAGGTAGCTATATCGAATATTAATCACAATCACATTGGTAACTTGTATTATTAACATCTTTATCGATAAATTCAGATCTCCAGAGAACTGATATTAACTTCTTAAGTAGGTATTTATCTTATATTTTACTTAACTCTGATTTTGCAGATATTATAAATGTGTGGAAATGGGTATCAATTTTGATTTTCACATGATAATGATAATGCCTGATAATTATTACGAGTACCTAACAATATGTACCTACTAGCGTTGCCCGATGTACTGATTTGCGCGGGTCGATTTACCAATGATCGAGAAGTCAAATATCCCGATTTTGATAGATTCTCGTTTCGGTCATCAAAAAGTGTAAACTCCGTGCGCGCGCACTTACGTTCATTCAATATAAGTAGTACCTACGACACATAGACAAAAATGGTGATGATAAAAATCTAGTATTTTTACCTTGTCCTGATTTGAAATCCAATATCCCGATATTTTTCCCTTCGGTCTCGAAAATAGGCTTATCGGACTATAATTTACACCACATTTTAGCGAATAAACTGAAATTGAATTTGAAAATTGCTTATCGATTGTAACGACAAATCGAGTCTTTACTCCGTCAAAACCACAGCACAGACCACTCTGACCACATCAAACAAACCTGATCCATTACCACATGGTAAATTAGAAAAATGAATAAAATAAAAAGCACAGCTTTATTGGTCTTGTGGTTGCAAACGCATGACTTCTTGGGTTCAATCCCCGTGTCGGGAAAAGTGTTATTCGGATTTTCTGCTTGTAAATTCCTAGTAGCAGTGTGGAGTTTGGAATTAAGCCCGGTAGATGGAAATACGCTTGACCTCATGGGATAGATGGGACCTATTAAAGGCACCGGCAAAATGTGTCAATACCGTATCAGATGTTTAATACAACTTCTAACCATTACAATACCGTACTTTATCATAACATAATTAAAATGATGGTTAGGTATTTAAAATATGTGAAAAGTTTACTGCTCCTTATAATATTTTGATGAAGCCATTTTCAATACACATTAAAGTGATTTATTAGAAAACACTTTTTTTTTTTGTATTTTAATCTTGTGTTAGTCTCTTACATCCGCAGCAGATAAATACCTAAATGTTATTTGAATTGGATACAAAATGAATAAAGTTCATTTTCAAAAGGTTTTTAATACAAATACCTAGGCTCTGATTAATTAAAACGTATAGCAGAGGCTTATTCCACATATCTCAAATAATTTCCTCGTCACGTCAGAGACAACGTCAGTCGCCACGCTCGTGTGACATTGTACTGGTCTATGTAGTTCCACTATATTATATGTCTACGTAACACGTGGAGGAAACTCTGTGCTTTACCTATACATTGGACGCTGTTTATATGAACAGCGAAATAAACATGTGACTCGATTCAAACTCAAAACTTTTTTATTCAGTCAGATTATCTTTTTAAAATAAAAATACACAGCATTAACAATTTCATTATAAGAACGACCTAAAAAAATGCACTGTGCCTATATGTATATAATCATTGTATCATCATCATTTTAGCAAATCGATAAACTTCCAATAGGTCTTAAAAAATGTCGACCTTCTAAATTCATCATTACAAAAGTAAGTTGATCCTTTTGGAAAAGAGATGTACTTATTGTGCGATTTTGATAAATTAAAAATTGAAAACGCCAAAGATAAGCAAGAGATTAAGTTCTTCTGAGTTTTTAGAAGGAAAACGATTTACCAAACAATTCAGAATTTAGTTTTGATGCAGTCAACTAGCCTATTACGTTGTTGCCCAGAACAGTCTGCGTGAATTTTGTTTTCAGGATCTCGACAGATCAGCGCCACCTACCGGATCCGAACTATAGCTAAGAACCATACAGGTGAAATAAGAAGTTTAAAAAAAATCATCCAAATCGATCAAGCCCTTTACGAGGACAATAATTACGAACACACGTACATCGGAATTTTATGAATAAAAGATAGGCGACCGCTACAGATTTTATTTCCTAAACTTATTTTATTTGACCAATCAATGTTTAGGTTCGATTATTATCTTAGAAGTTATTCGGTACCTACTGTCAACATTGTAATGCAGACACAGTTAAGCGTGTTTATGATATCAAAAATCTTCTTAATTTACCAATTTTCGTAGCATTTTCGAGACATTTCCGTGTTGGTAATAAAATGACATGAGAACAGTCGCTGATAAACATTTTATGTCACATACAGACGACCTGCATAGCATGGCGCAGTGGAAGAGGCCTGAAATAAGTGATGATTATAACACTTTCAACGCAATTCAAATTTATATGGTATCCATTGCCGGAATCTTCAGATATAAAATGTGCAACCAACACGTATAACGTTGCGCTACACATATCTAGATAGGTGCGTCTTGTAACAGAGCTCGGATCACTCCGTGTTAGGGAATCCAAGTTTCAAGAAGATTAACTATTGTTATGTTGCGACTTTGATGCTACGGTTATTATGTAGGTGTCGATGTCCAAGCTCAAGTTACAGCTAAGACGGAAGGGTCTTAACCGTAATTTGAGCTTGGTCAACTTTCAGCACATTATTTCTGTCGAGGATTGTAGTAAGTGTCAGTATATATTTTTTTTATATCAAGCATGCAATGTTGTTTACTCGAGATATAGTAATTGAGAGCGGATCAAACTCGAATTTGTAGTATAAATTGATACTTTATACCTAAGCATATAATGACAAACTTGTAACACGCTTTACTTCGATGCTCCTGTGTGTAAGTGTATTCGCCTAGGTACTATGGATAATTTAAGCCTTAAAAACACTCATGAAATGAAAATTAATGTCATGGGATCAGGCCAATAAAAAAGGCCAGATCTTAAGCGTTACTTATATTTTTATCGAAACACCCAGAAACCAAACCTATCTTAACATTATTAGAATTTATGAATACATATATCTTGATCATAAAACTAGTCTTGCGTCAGCATGGCGAGTGCTGAAGATAGTTTGTGTAAAGCAATTTCCATTAACAAGAGTGAGGTTTCAAATATTTACGATAGTTTCAAAGTCGGAATTGAACAAGTAAATCATGTTGAAACGATTTTCAACTCTCGTGATCGCAATGCTAAACGCAGCACTTCAAAAGATGAGTTATAATGCATACGTGATGTTTATAACTGATAGGAGTAGTCTGGAATGTAATCGATGTGATTTTTTAAGCAAAGGTAAGGTTTAGAAGAATATGGATTTGCTATAGTTCGGAGAGTCATTTTTTTTAATTACAATAATGTTGACTACCATATGCTAAAAAGTACAGACCAGCTGCTTCCATTTCAATTGCGGCTATTTATTTAATATTAACTAAACGTTTAATATTCACCACAGAAATAATTAAACTGCTGTGGTATTAATCAAAATTGTCCGAAAAGTCATTAATATTCTGTTGTATTTAGTAGTAGATCTAATTTGTTTTTCATAACACATGCATCATAGTTACATTGTTATCAACCCATAATCTCTCACGCCTCTTTTATTCACATTAAACATTTCTTAGGTTTACAGAGACTGGAGAGATCTATTCTGGGGGTTTGACTTAGAATTGAATGAAAATGGAATATGGATTGAAAAATGATGAAGGTCAATTAAAACTATTAATACATTTTATTATTTGTTAAATGCAGTGATAGCCTAGCGGTTGAACATTTGCCTTCCATGCAGGAGGGTCTGAGTTCAAAACCCGTCCCGCACCTCTGACTTTACGGAATCATCTGCAAATCAGAATTTGATTATCACTTGCGTTTACGGTGAAGGAAAACATCGTGAGTAAACCTGCACACCCGAGAGGGCTCCATAAAGTTCTTAACGGTGTGTGTAGTACGCCAACCCGCACCGAGCCAGCGTGATGGACTAAAGCCTAACCCTTCTCATTCTGAGAAGAGACCCTTGCCCAACAGTGGGACAGTAATGGGTTAAATTTATTATTATTTATTATTCGTTGTTACCACACATTTATCTGTACTACAAGTAAATATCTAGGTAGATAATAAATAATTTATTGATCTTTCTGGGTTGAACCTAAATAAGGGTAACGATGAGACCTAAATAAAAATATCAAATCAGTACCCATATTCCGTGTTTTTTGGACCTTGACCGTAGTTGCCAAAAAACGATAAAAAAATCGTGCGCACGCACTTAATTGAACTTCTATCGAAAAAGCGCACAGTCGCACACAAGGCTTCATTTTTAGCTTGACGGTAACTATGGTCGAGATCGAAGAAAACTATATGTATATTATTATGATAATTATATTGCCATGTTGATCCCGAACTGAAAAATAACGTAATGAAATTGGGTACATATTCGCAGAAAAAGTGTTGAATCCTTCCTCGAATAGGTACCTACTATTTGTCTATTGGTATTATGTATGTATGGTGTTTTACATTTTAATATATCGATTTACCTATATTTTTAGTTAGGTATTGGTGTATTCTATCTACTAAGTAATTACTATTAGGAAAAAAAAGGTGAAATCTTTTAATAAACATAGCCTCCATAAACCTATTCTCTGGCAATCATTGTAAAAATAATATATAGCTATAGGTATATAGGTATACCTAATTACTCTGTATCATCGATTTTAATTAGATAAAAAAGTTTTTTTATTAGATAAAAAAAAAGATAAAAATCGTAATACACCTTATAATAATCTTGCCAATAATGCACCTGTCAATATTAACTACCGACTTGTAATAAGTAAGTATAAATTTGGGTTCAGTACCAAAATGTACACGACGTGAAAGATCAAGGAGGATATTTTACAATAGCACTCCTAAACCGATTCTTTCTGAGAAACTTCGGTCACGGATTCCGTCCTTGATTAATTTTAATCTTGTAGCAATAGAGGATATTGCTGATGCAAGATTAGTAGGTACTAGGTACCCTGAACACGAACAATACGAACAGGCAGGGTACAAAGCACCTCGACTTACGCAACTAGGTCCATCAACTAGGACCATCGCAAATTAGACATACAAGCTCTTTTTTACTACATAATTACAAACACATATTTTTATTAGTATCTAGAACAGTTTTTAAGCCCAGACTCTTATTGTTATTTGTGCAGTTAATTGAAGTCAGAAAGTCACTTATTCAAAAGTATAATAAAAGCTATCTACTACACGTATACTTAAATAAATAACGATTGACACACAACACAACACAGAGATTTTAAAAGCTGTTGTTAAAAAAAAAAAAACAATATTCTCACTATTTGTCTTAATGATAAAAATAAAAAACGGTAGATTTTTTGTCCTATCAAATTAGATCACTTGCTTATTATTAACGTCTTATGCCATAGTTCACGTTTAAAATCCATAGACTTAGAATTTCGCTAAAATCCCGTAAATTATATTTTATTTTCTGTACATTTTAATGTTTTTTTTTTTTTTTTTTTTGAGAATTACTGCCACTTTATTATCTGGTTCGCCAATAACAGAGGGAGTTACTGGTCTTATAAGGATACGATCAGATGATAAGCAGCGTCAACTAGAGATGTGTAGGTCCGGATGGATACGAATCCCGGACCCGCATCACTCGTTTTAAAGATGGATGTACATCCAACCGAATTCGAGACACCCATCCGTCAGTACCAGTGTAGTCACAGTTGACAGTAGTATAGTAGAATTACATTATCTGTGGTACAGACCGGAGCGGTAACAACGAAACTGAATCGAGAATAGCGGACCGGGGACGGGCGGGTTGGAGTGAGACGTACGAGGGAACGGAACGCGAGCTGATTGGACGTTTTGAACTGTAGCGAGTTGATTGGACGTTTCATTTCATTTTTACATTTATATCATCGTGTTTTTCTGGTGTGTGTATCGGTTTCAAGACGTTCGCATTCCATTCTCATTTCTCACACTCCGCCATCCGCTGGACATGGTTTGGTTGGGCTGCCGGACTCATATGGGTCCGACGGACACGGGACCTGGATGTAGATCTTTAGAGCTGGATGTACATCCGGACCCGACTCCGAAATATCCTCGGACCTATACATCTCTAGCGTCAACTGTACCGTATGCTGCTGAGACAATATGAGCCAGCAGCTCTATCTCAATTTAAAAATTAGCAGGTATATACCCTTTATCTGCTGGAAAAGAAGTTACAGAAAATTAAGATCGTTAAACAAGCTCATGATCACGTCTATAAATAATATCCCTGATGCCTAACGCTTGACGCCCGCGTTTGATAATAAAAATTAGCTGTTCATTACTTTGCTCTTCATCGAAACAGAACCATAATCAACAATAAATTTACAGAGCATAATTTTCGATAGCAGAGATCAAAAGATAACAACTATCATTTGATCTCTGTTATCGAAATGCTTTTTAGAAGTATTGACTGATATTCGTATCTATTTGTATAAAAGGAATAAAAGCGTACCGATAAGTAGCCAGTTCTTGATTATTGCTCCCTGGGTCAATACGTCTACAAAATGGCTGTTCGTAGCTTGCTATTGCTGGCATTTGCTTGCTGTGTACTTGCAAAAACAGAAGGTAGGTCTTTTTCTATATCATTTTTGAGATTTTTCTATGCATGTCATCGAAATTATAGCATAATTTGCCTTTGGACTGACGATTATTCATTGTTTTCATCTTTTGTGATCAAATCTAGTTAACAAAAATCTTAGGTCGTTCTCACGATCTAAATCTCTTCATATTGTAAATCTTAACTGCCTCATTGGTTTAATGGTTGCAAGCGCAAGTGGTGAGCGTGCGGTCCTATGTTCGATCTCCGTGACGAGAAGTGTTATTGGGTTTTTCTGTTAGAAAATGCTCAATAACAGCCCGTATTTTGGAATTGTGGCCGATAGATGGGAACAGGCTTGCTCTTTATTATATTACACTCAATAATGACATCGGCAAAATATAAGTGTACAACAGTGCCTACATCTGTGCCTAACCCTTCGGAGAATATAGGCATGATGCTATAGATATATATTATGTTTTTTTAGACCTAATATTAGGTTACTTTGTCATAATTTACTTGGATGGATACACCCCAAGATCTGTGGTATTTTTTTACTACGCGAAATACCGTTGATATTAAAAAAACGCTTATTTACAATAAGGAACTTAAAGCTAATAGAAAACAACGAAATTCTTTGGCAAACACACACTTTTGATGGTGGTCTTTTAAATGTGGAACCATTTTATATGTAGTAGAACTGTTCGTGTAAGACTGCCTAGGCACGGATGCTTTAAAAAATATCTATTTACAGAACTAGTTTTTGAGCCATGCTTTAAAACTGACTTCCCATGCCTGAGCAAATCATTGACGACCTTTTTAAAGAAAACCGCTAATGGCTTGCCGCAATATAACATGAGACCTTTGGACCCGATGACTATTCCAGAACTAGATATGTATATCAATGAACATATCTTGGGATTGGAATTCAGGTTTAAAAACCTTATCGTAACTGGATTGAAGGACATACAATTTTCGAAAATCGAGTAAGTTACCTAATTGCTCATTTTTTTTTAGTCTTTTTAATAAAATCGCCCCATTAGTCTAGTAGTAGCAAGTGTGGCTGATGAGCGTGAGTTTCTGTGTTTGATTCCCGTGAAGGGCAACAAGCGATTAGAGTTTTCTAAAAAAATCTCGGTAACGACCTGGATATATGAATTGGATTCGGTAGATAAACTAAGAACTAAATCGGCGAAACGCTCTGCTTTACCCTTCGCGGAATAAAATTGTGTTCAAATTAGAGTAAGACTTTCTAAACTTAACAATATTGTACATTGATCAAATCCTGCACAAAATGACAAATAATTAAGCCAGTGACACGTAATCTTAAACTAAATGACTTCATTCACGATATGCAGTTTAAACAGGTCAATTTTAATCGCGAATAGGTATCCGACATTCATCAGTCATATTAACTTTCTCCGATTTTATAAGTACTACCATGAGCTCATGTATGTACATATCTATATAATTAAAATTAAGGAGAAAGAGCAGACGTCTAGAAAAAAAATGAAATTCAAAAGTAAGGAGCATTTTAGTATCTTAAAGACAATCAAAGAAAGAACAAAGATACGATATTATAGAATATTAAATAATTTGTTTCTTATTTCGTTTTATCAGATAAATAAATTGATTTGATAATAAATAAGATAAAAATCAGTGCTGTGGAAAAGAAAAGAAACATTATTTTATTCATGATTACTGAACACAATAAATAGATATAAGTAAATCGGAGGAAAGTAAATGGTGATCCGTAGTCTACCTCCTATTATGTTGTGGGTGCAGGGTATTCCAAATTAGCATTTTAAGTAATGTTATTGCACTGGCAATGCTGAATGCAGCAGTGCACGTCTTTTGGTTGAATGATGACAATGATGATTCATAGAATTGACAGATTCTACCTTATAATACCGCTGATAACCCGTTTACATAATTTATTTGCAGATTTAACACTTACGCAAAGTCTATGTTCCTACAATCGCGTGGCGATTTAAATATAACTGGTGATCTGACAGTCGTGTTACTTAAAAGTAACAAGACATTTACTGGACACTACACCGCTTCACCAAGTAAGTAAATTAAGTAAGTTAATTCCGCGCCGAATGCAATATAAAAAAATATGATAGGATTTCTAAAATTATACAATTTAGTCTAAGTAGATAGATAATAGTATGTAAAATAAAAGGTTACACAATAGGAACCACTTCTTGACAAATTTGACCTCTACCTGGATATGTTCATCACAAACCAGTGATAATAGAGACGTATGTCAAAGTATTTTCTCCTCATTTCTAAGCCAACTCTCTTCTCATTTATAGCCTCGAGTAGGTACAGCCGAATAATAAGATATATAGACAGGAATAAGAAATTGTATAAAAACTGGTATAAGTATTTTTTAAGTGTTTCCAATAAATAATTCACTTTTGTCTAATAGTTCTGAGAATAAAATAATCACATAATCTAGCGACACTGTTTATTTATAGCTTTGTCCTACTGTATTATCCTCATATATTTAGATGTGCGTTATTTAAATACTTAATTAATCCGGTAGCTAAGCTTTGTATTTTTTTAATTTATTTTTTTATTAAAAATGTTGCCCCTCTCTAGGAAAAAATCCTGTATCGTGGTTGCGTAAACAAACACAAATATTCACATGAACTTACACCCAAACCCGGAATAAATATCTGTAGATCATACAAATCTTTGTTCCGTGCGGGCATCAAATCCGCAACCCGTAGCGCAGCGGTCGATCTCTCAACCACTGCGCCAACCGTGTCTTCAAAATTACACTTCACTTTTTGATTAGATAATGATTTTTTCTGGGTTTCTTTTTTATTAAATAAGATTTGAAAATAAAGAACTTAATCAGTTCTTAAATTATTAAACTACTAGGTTGAAACTCAATGCTGTTTGAGTACTTATGACTTTATTAAAATATAGTTCATGTACCTACATTCATACTCCCTTTGAAGTTCCTTCAATTTTCTTTTTCCCTCTTCCTTTAAATCCGTATAATATGTAACGATTAATATTTTCCGTAAGCGACATTCGTTCAGCTAAGTTTTAGTTTTATGAGTTGTCTCTCGCAGTTAGCTCAGGGAGCTTTTACTGCTTAACCGGGCAAATGGCGAGACCAGAAGGGCCTCCAGCCGAGAAAATTAAATAATATTAAGCAACACTGCTAAGGGTGTCCCATAGTGGGACTCGAACCTCGGCTTAGGGCATTGCTGGGCCCCAGCAATGCCCTAAGCCCCCCAGTGGGGTGCAGACAAAAGAGGACTTGCTGGATCTAATTGTGATTCGTTCAGCTAACTATTAAAACAACTATTTATATAAAAGAGTACCTACCTACGAGATGGTTAGAAAACTGTTATTTTTATGTCTTCGGCAATATGTTTAACTACCTATGTATTCATGTAATACTTTCTTGTTCAGAATCTGTTTCGGGGAACACGCACTCTATGTACACTATAATCAAGAAAGGAGATGAAGAATATTTTGAAGTGGGTTATGATAGACACGCTTGTGAGGTTTATGGAGAAATGAATGTGTCAATAGACAGTAATTTACTAAACGCTTTAGAGAATGGTAAGCAAAATTAATTTATAAAGTTTCAGTCATTTAATGTGCAATGAGGCATAAATCTATGGCTATGAGGACAAACACAGACCATACCTTAATGGCCTTTGACCCTCATGTATGCTCGATTGCATAGGAACATAACCAAGTACACATTACCGACCGAGCTGCCGAAATACTCGAAATTGTCCTTACTTGATTTTAGACAAAAATATTCATTCGTGAAAAACGTGTAGGTAATTAGGTACCTACTTCCTTAAACTATTGATACCCACATTTTTAAAAACAAGGGTCTTTTTAATTATTTGCACCTATGACTGCGGGCACTGCTTGGGAAGGAACATGAAGCTACACGAAATTTCGTGTTGTTTCCTTTCATTTGGTATATTTCTGATGTTTTAATCAAGTTTTTACCGTCAACAGACCCAGATGCAATGAGTTTGAAGCCAGGATATGAAGCAAGACTATCGGAATTCCGGGATAAAGCGATTTGCGGGATCGTGAAAACCGCCTATAATACTGCCGTTGTACATAATATCAGGGCCGCAGGGAGGTACTTCCCCAAAAATGTTTTCTTTAAAGATTAAAGATATCTAATAAACTTGTACTAATCCGAAAATAATAAATTATATTGCTGTCATCAATAATAGTGTCTTTGTAATAAACCTTAAAAAAATTACACCCTTAAAAATAGAGCAAAATAAAGTTATGTCATAAATGACGTCAAATACCTAACCGTGTATTGGTCTCAGGCAAAGGCTTGAAGAAACTTTATTCTATGATTTAGGTAACTATTAGGTAAGAGGAAATCTATGTTCATCACATTCAAAATTCTTAGAAACACATTATTTGATTTTCTAAACAAGAGAGTAGTTTCAGGAAAGTGCATAAAAGCTAACCCTACACTTATACTGCAACCTTATTTTTTGTACTTATATGTGTGACCGGCTTTTTTAGCCACAAAGTGTTAAATTTGACACTTGGTGGTCAAACAAATGTGCTAAAGTAAACACGATATATAAATTTGGGTTAAATTTTAGTTTTCTGTATTAAATATCTTCATATAACATATTAAGAAGCATAAAATGTATACGTATATTGGCGTTTCCAAAATGTCACCCCTACGAGGGTGAATTAAAGATTGAAATGAGATATGAGAGGTTTGTCACTTTTGAAGGAAGAAGCATAAAATTCAACATTAAAGCTTTTTATACAAAGTTCAAGAAAAAATATTATAAATAAGTTTACATATCGTCCCCTTAATGCAAAAACCATGTAAACGCACTTTTTGGCGTAAATGAGTTGTAAATACTGTTGGAATCTCCTTTTCCCAATCTGTATACTGCTTTAATCCCTTTTTCGATACGACTCTTCGTTTTCTATTTAGCCTGTATCGTAAAGTTACTTATTAGTAATTTTTTAACTCTGCGAACAGGCACAAGTGTATAATTATATGATAAAGTAACTGCTTGTATTACAAGAAAAATGTTAGTATCACCTTTTATGTGATTTTGGTATATTAATATTTTAAAGTATTATTATAATTACTGCATAAAAATACTAAGCATTTCTTCGTGGTATTTGAAGTAAAACACTTAATGAATGTAGTATATTTTGTCAGCAGGAAATAGCTTAAAACAGCCTCAACGTTTTAGACATTTTAATTTAACTCAAGAGACAAAAAAAAATCTTGCAGCCAATAGAGATTAAGTATAGTATGGTTGGTTTTACTAGTAACATTTTACATTCGTCGTTAAAGAAATTATTCAGGCAAAACCGCTTATATGCGAGCGTATAGTTTTTTTCCTAGTTCCTAGAGCAATAGGTTTTTTCCTACAAACTACAATTTTTCGAAGATATTGGGTCTTAGTACAAAAGTAGTGAAATTAATCGAAAATGTTAAGAGTGAAAACATAATAAGCACATTTTGATAGATGTAAGGGCACTTAATAAATAAAAAAAAAAAAACTACAGACAAAACCTGTTATAAGAATGATATTTTTAGTGGTAATTGAAATTTTATGCATTCTGTCAACACATAAAACGTACAATTGAATTAATGTATACATAAAAACGAATTTAGTCGAAAGTACCGTGCCAAAGTATTAAATTCAGAAGATAGAAAAATAAAATGTCTACAAGCAAAACCATTTAACTGCAGTATCTATTGAATTAAAACATTATTAGTACCTACTAATTTATATTATTTTGTTATTTAAAATATACTATGCTACTAAGTAATAAAATGTCTAAATAAAAACGTTCAAATAGTGTTGCTATTATCATTTCATAATAAACATTTTGATATGCAAACCTTTATATAAGTTTTTCTCAAAACTAACATTCACGCAGATATTTGGTTTTTGTAGTAAGGGGACGATATAAGCTCAATAAATGGCATTGTGTAATGTTTCTGAATCGCGCTATGGTTTCGTTACGCGGTTTAGTGTATGATTATATATGACGAGTTAATTTTTGTTATACAGATAATTGAATGCTGGTGGAATAGGTACTCAGTGTGATAATTTTAAGCTCCTCATGTTCTTATGGTCATGTTCATGGTATATGCATAAAAATAACCCAGTAGAATAGATAGAATGGAATTAACAAAAGCTTTCGTTCTCACCATTATAAGTAAATAAGGTTATGTTCATTAAGAATTAGAGATTACATTTCTGCCTATGTCTACAAACTATTTAGGGCCATGTTCTTCGACAATATAGCAGAAGTTTAAAATGAAAATGTTCATTTACCTATTCAAAAGTTCTTGTTAAATGGCTGATTTTAGCTTAAACATCTGTTCTGTGGTCGATGAACTTGGGCCTAAATATAGCAGAAATTATGATTCGAAGGTTATAAATTCATAACCTTTTGATTGAAATATCATCAATAATCATCATCAATAAACACTGTGACTTAGAAAGTAAACGCTTTTAGAGTCTATAATATTCCTTTCTTATCAAATGCTTATTAACCATATTAACACAAGATACATAAATTAATATACCTACACAGAAACAATACTGAGACAGATAATGCTCATTTTGTTTGTTGAGAGAATGAACTCTCTGACTTTGTAAACAAATGATTCATAAATGTTATTAATACATGATGCCTATACATGCTCTTACTAAACATACACAATAGATAATGGATCCTGGTATAAAGTTCGAATGTTTAAAAAATGAGATATTTGATGCTGAGATAGCATGACCAAATAATAAAATTATATTAATATAAAAAAACAATTATACATATAGGTAGTTAAAAATTGTTTAACAGACTGACGCCAAGCGAGCAGATACTTAAAATTTGAAGAGTACATATCACACAGCTTTCACGACGTAAGGTACCACTTGAACGTCAACTTATAATTTTAATTGAATTTTTTCTAAGTCTAGTACGAAGTAGCTAATTAATTGCAAGTTTTATGTACGCCGCGCCGTTATTGTCATGTATATCAGAAAAAATGATTTGTATAGAACTGTTATTTTAATATGTGATGTATATCCGACCGGCGCAGACTAGGCAGTTAGCCCGCTACCAACCTGCTGACGCTGGTAATATTTGTACCATGACATAAATATAATTGTCTAACTCACTATATAAAAGAAGTAAGTATTGAAACAGCAATTGTTTCCTAAAATTCAAGTCGAAGCAGAAAAAATGATTCAATGCTATCGTTATACCTATGCGTAAATAAATTTTAGAATTCACAGAAAAAAAGGATACTTAATTCCCATTTTGTATCATAAATCATGGGTATGCTTGTCTCCAGGGCAATAGTAGCAATTAGTAACTGATCCCCTCATCTCTGAAGTGGCGATCAATTGTGAAATACTATATTAAGCAAAAACATTCTCCTGTGACCAAACAAACAGGTTCATATTCTGGTCAAAGTTACATAAAGAGTTCTCAGTCACCCACACCAAATTCTAAAAACAATAAGCATTTAGTCTGTAGCAAGATATAATTAAGTATACAGTAGTGTACACTATGTACATATCGTATACTTCATTATATCCTGCACATTGTCCATAATCGTCCTCGTCACGTGACTGCCTCAGTGGTAGACGTGTTCACAACGGCTATAAAATATAAACGCGTTATAACGAAATGCTAGAAATAAAACGCAAAATATTTTTTATGCTATAATATAGCATTACAGCATTACAACTGCATTTGATAAATATTACTCGCATTCCGCAGCACAGATCGCGGTACGCGTTTAGTGTTCGTCGTTGGAACAAAACGCTATGTGATATATTAATATATATGCGTATAATAAATATGCAATCTCGTTGTTTCGTTGTATGTTGTATCTAACACATTGACAGTGTTGATAGACACATTGATGGTAGATATATTAGGTGTACGTACAACAATTTTATTTGCGGGAAACACCTAATGTACAAAGATCTTTGCAAAAAGACGTAGAGTAGGCAACGCTGCGCTAAGCGCAGATAGCAGACTTCGGTAAAAATATATAGCAGGCTGCTATATTTTTTAACGACTATTTTTATGTGCAGTGTAATATAACGAACACCCCTACTCATTGGCTTAGTGGTTGCAATAGTGGCTGTTTATCGACCCCTAAACCGTGACGTCGACGGGTTCCGTTCCTTGGATGAGAAAGTCGATTTTGACTTTTTCCGTTGGATATTCAATGTAGCAGCCCGGAGTTTGGACTCCTGGGTAGATGCTGATAGGCTCATACCCTATTATATTGTTCTCAATTACAGCATCGACTAAATTTGCTTAAATTTCGCCAAACCTTCGGATAACACACGTATGTAATGTAAGCCCACATATCACAAATGTGTCATTATAACACTCATTTTAGAGTTATTCTTTTACTTTCTATTACTTCTACTGAAAGTGGGCTTTTATAAAGGAGAATTTTCTAACTGAAAAAGTTCATAACAATGTGCAAGACCTGGCAAGCGAACCCAGAACCTTGCGACCACTAGGCCAATGTTGCCGTTACTAGTTTCCCGAGAACCAATTCCAATACTTACTCTATGCAAATAAAAATTTGAATCCCATATTGATATACAGAGTTCATACATTTATTAAGATAAGACGTACCGCTCGTGTTTATAGACTAGGTAAATATATCTTTGGACCTGCCTTCAATTTAGAATAGCGTGATAAAATCTCACGTTATCTAAGGGTTCCAATAAAAAAGAGTACAGGATATAAGACGTTATTTAACTTTCGTATATTATAATATTTGAAGAACATGTTGGTAAACAGTCAAAGCGGCATGGGCATAGGGATTCAGCGGATTTTTTACCATCTAAGTAGGTATGTGAGAGTTAGGGTGTGTGTATGTTTATATCAATTAAAATAATAAACAATAGACACATAACAACGTGTTTGCTTTCAACAGGGATTCAACAGAGTATATAGCTAGATGAGCGAGTCTACTAGAAAAAAAATATTCAAACTTTTTTCTATCGTTATAAATAAGTGGAATAGAATGTGTTTCATGTAAAAAAAAACGTTTGCTGTAATAAAGCTGTATACGTATAATTTATATAATATTATTTTATTTCTCCAACACGATGTTCACCTAAGCCTTCATTTAAAATCCCGTCTTTCTCAGGTAACTGTACCGATAAACACGGCAATCTTTTACTTTGATAAATGTTCAGTAAATATCAGAAAGTACCATTTATCCGAATAAGATCCTCAGTCAGCTAAATGTCAGATGAAATTGTTCAGATAAAATAAAGTAAATATGTAAAGGAGAAATTGTTACTTTATTTGGTGTAATTTCTTCGCTTGCATATATCTTAAGCTAGATGAACTTATCTGTAAATAATTACGATACAAATAACTAATAAGTCAGTAATTGCCTCATTGTTCTATTGGTTATTAGCGCGGCTACTGAGCTAGACCTATGTAGGTCTTGGGTCCTATGTGGTTATGTGGTTAGTGTTATTAGGTTAGAAAATTCTAAGTAGCATAGCTCAGTTTAGAATTTTGCCCGGTAGATGCGAATAGGCTCGTCATCTATTTTAAAGGAATTAAAAAAGACATCGGTAAAATGTGGGTGTACAGTACATAGGCACATCTCTGCCTTATCCTTCGGGGAATACAGGTGTGATGGTATGTCATGTTATCATGTGGTTCGTTCTTTCTTATATAATGCATGTTGAATTTAAGATTATTAATTGTAACGACTTTATATTTTTTGAAAAGATTGTCCATGAAGTTTCTTGTGGGTCTGTTCTCCATAGGACCTACCCCTTTTTTGGAACCGTGCGCCTAGACTCTCGACTTTTTAAAAGTGTCTACAAAGGCCTACTTGAATTAAAAAAAACTAACTTTATTTTATGTTGAATAAGTACTCATAGTTCCCAGTTCTACCTATCAATAACTGTCAAAATGCGTATATTCACAACGTTTTCTAACTGACATTCCGTTAGTGCAATCGTCAAAACCATATATCATGTGAAATCGCACGAGAACATCTCAAATTGAAATATACTCTGTGAGTGGTTATGCAGCAACAAACCTAAGTTTTGCAAGCTTTCATAATTTAAGAGTGCCACGATGGAGATATATGAAAATTGGTATACCTTCTTAAATTTCAATCTCTCTTAAACACTGTTTCGGCAAAGGATAAATTATTAAACCTCTTCACATACGGTTGTTGTCGGAAACGTAGGTACATATTAGGCAGGAAATATTGATACAAGATTTATTGCTATGAAAGCTCCAATGTAGTAGGTACCATAGATTTAAACTCTAAGTCTATGGTAGGTACACATAAACGATAAAAAAGTTACGTACCTACGTAGTAAGTATGTATATATCACCTTTAAAAAAAATCTGTCTCTGAGATAAAATACTTTTTTTTCGATTTTGTTCTGATTAATGAGGGTCTTTCGTCTAACATACGTGTTAAGTGTTCATGAAATATAACTCTGAACTACTTTCATAAGAGTGTCATTAAATGGAAATTCTTAACACCGACTTCTAGAAAATATGTGGCATTCTACAATACCATCTATCGCGCACAGAGGTAAACTTTATACAATAATTCAGTGGATTAGGCCACTCAATTCATCTATGGAAATGACGCCATCTAGAGAACTATTAATTTAACTGCTCGCTCAAATATAATTTAAACAATCTGGTTATTGTTGTAATTATTTATATTTGATATTTTATTTCTTTTATGAAATTCACGTACTTAAACTTATTTTATTTATCTGCCTCATTGATCTAGTGGTCGCAAGTGCGACTGCTAAGAGTGAAGTCTCGAGTTCGATTCCCGAGTTGGGCAAAGTGTTATTGGGTTTTTCTGCGTGAAATTCAGTAGCAGTACGGAATCTGGAACTGTGCCCGTGTAGATGGCAATAGGCTCACCCCTTTTAGATGGGATTTACTAACGGCATCGACGAAATGCGGGTGTACAATAGTACGACTCTGCCCCTTTGAGGAATACAGGCGTGATGATGGTAAATTTCTAATTTTACCCCAATGTAAAAAAAAGCAATCAAATACATTATGTAGGGATCAACCTTGTCGGACCATTTATAATCTCGTCAAAGAAATAATCACACAAATAAATCAATATATTAACCATTCACGTTGCAGGTTGACAGTGATGTGGTGTAAAAATAACTTATTTTATCGCCTACTAATTACCGACCCAAGCATACATAAATTAATTATCACTGCGCGACAGCGGTAAATTCTTAATTTATCATCTTCAAAGTTCCACAAGAATTATCATACCTCAAAGGTCAGTACCCAAGAACATAGATAGGTAATAGGTAGGTACAGGCTCCAAGAAAAACTCAAGACATTTATTTCTTACTGAGACAGAAATTGGAATTATAATTTAATCAAACAACTTGAAGAGAGTTTTCGCCAGGTATAACCGGTTTATAAAAACAAAATTCTTTTTGATATTCTTTTTTTTTGTGAAAAAGAGGACCTGCAGTATAAATAGAACCCTTTTTTCGGCAACGCTTTTAAAGGTAATGTAAGTTGAGTGCCTAAACAAAGAATATCTGTGCACAGTGTATTTAATTATTTAGAGGATTTTTTAAAAATATATTGTTTTCCGTTCCGACGTTTTTTCTTTGTTTAGGCTGCGTGACTTGACTGAGCTAGGCTCTCCAACTATACATCCACAATGCATCACACAATGTCATCTAATCCTCACGCAACATAGAAGAGGTATAATATCGAACAGAACCGCGATAAGCTGATTTGATTGAATTTTTTAGACACGGTGCTATTTATAAAACTGAGAGGAGCTGGTAGCTACATAGCTGCCGCGCAGGTTGGTCAGTTGGTGAGGTTAAGCAACGCTTGCCGTGGTCAGTCCTTAGATGGGTGACCATTTTTCCCACATCGAGACCCCTCTGTGCCTCGGAAAACACGTTAAGCAGTTGTCATATGAAAGTCGTTACGGGTGTCAGCAGCACAAAAAGTCTTACAACCAGTCTAACCTTAGAGTATCAATATCACCCAGTAACTTTGTGGCGGAGGTCAGATGGCAGTCGCTCCGTGTAAAATACTGATAATCAGCAGCAACCAGTTAGATTGGAAGCCGACCCCAATGTAGTTGGGAAAAGGCTAGACATGATGATGCTATTTATAAAACGAATCGCAATCATAATTATCACAATGTCTTCAGTCATCTTACACTATAGATATCTACATCACAAGGCGCAGAGTAAAATTGTTATTTAGTGACCACAAACAAACACGGAAGCAAAGACGTTATATCCTATATATAGACTTATTTCTTGGTAGAGTTTCATGCTAACAAAAACATAAACAAGGCCGTTCCCTGGTCCATTATATATATAATGTATATTTGAATAAAAACGGGATTCTTAATATTATATGAAATCGTCTTCCTTCGTTTTCACGACCCATTTTTTTAAATAAATAATTTGTTCATTAGTGAGCGCACGGCAGTGTTAGTAAGGTACTAACTATCATTGCCGTGCGCTTTTTTGTATAATTATTTCGTTAAAATCTAACTAGGTACCTTATAGTAGGTCTCATCCATGCAGGGTTGGGCAGTATTTGAATTACTTGTAATTAAAATACGTAATTGAATTACAAATACATATTTGGTATTTGAAATTATATTACTTCTTAAAAATGTTATTTGTAATTGGTATTTCAAATACCTGACGTTGAGGTATTTTGTAGTTAGTATTTCAAATACTTATGGCTTCAAAATACGTTTGAACATAAATACATTTAGCGATGTTATTGGGTGCGTTCTGCAGAAAATAACGCTCGACAGCTTTCGTGGCGACCGCTAAATATGTCAATCTTTAAAGTTGGCAACACTGCACCTCAGACTGGGATAGATTTAGTTCTATTCTATTTACATAACCTAATACCTGACTGTATCTTGTAATTTGAATTTTGTATTTTAAATAGTAAATGTTAAAATACTGTATTTTGTATTTCAAATACACGACTAAAAATATTTTGTATTTCTTATTTTAAATACATGCAAGATAGTATTTAAAGTTTGTATTTTAATTATAGCAAAGCATATATTCTGCCCAGCTCTGCATCCTTGTATATGATTACGCAATGCACCTGCGTGCGAGTAACTATTTGTAGGTGGTTGTGGTACAAATATTTGTTTCGTACGGGAATCAAATCCGTGACCCGTAAGGCAGAACGCAAATCGCTTCGGTATCGGCAAAACATGGTGTCAAATTGATTTTATATTTATCCGAAAAGTCTTCTGAACATCACGCCTATATTCATGGAAGGACATTCTTATGACCATCACCTGCCTTAGATTAACGATCACTCATAATTTATATAAAAGATGGCATACCTGTTTATAATGGTCATTTATTGAACAAATTTCAAACTTCGAAACGGTACTAATAATTTCAAACTATTTTTTTACATCAGCAAGTCCATTTTATCTTATCTTAGAAGGTAGGAAGGTACTCTCAGCACCAGATACCTACTCTAGAATAGCTAAGGTATTTAAATAGAGCGAAACATTTCAGGTAGTCATTACCTTCAGGTAAGCTAAAGTATCCACTATTTAGTGGAACAAGTGTCGAAATCATCATCACCTATTAGTCATTACAAACAAAATAATATATTTGATAACAATTAGGTTTTTTTTTACCAACGTATATCTTATCTTGTTGAAGTCTCTCACTGTCAGTTTAAGGTGAACAGTCGAGACAGAAAGATTGTCAAAAGCACCGGGAATAAAAATTCATTGAAATATTCGACGGTAACACAACAAAGGAATGCAATCATTTTCGCGCATGTAAGCCTTTTAACGTGGAGTCGACGAACTCTGATTAAACAGTAAGCCTATTACGTAACTGGCAACCACTTAGATTGTAAAATAATTTTGCGATCGCGCTATCAGAAAACGAGGGTTACTGTTTTGAATTTAATAAATTTAAACATGACAAATTTGTAACAAATTAACGGAACATCGCTGATACAGAATCGTTTGAATTTTTATTTAGAAAGGCTTTATGATGAAAGGGTTTAACGCTCTTTGTATATAGACAATGTTCGTCTACAATTAATAGTTAATTACTTGAATACTTGTGATTAATTTTCGAACAAATTGATGAATAGAAGGATACATTTTCAGAAAGCAACTCCAAAGCAGACTTATCTGTAAAAAAGAAAAGAAATACCATGATAATAATTGGAACCGACATAATTGTGCATGGCGGCAACCGGACGCACGTTTCCTTTACGAGGCAAGTCTCTTTCCACTTGAATTACATCGCTGATATGAGTAAGAAATTGGTAACAATGACCGACTACATGTTGAAGTTTATTATCAAGAAACTGTCCAAACATTTTCTGGTAATTTTGACATAGAAGCGCTCTCAGGAGTAATAATGTTAAGGATATGTTAATATCTAAGTTATGAAGATCCGTGGTAACAAGTCAACTTATTGTTATTTATTATTATAGTATACCTTTAAATGGAAATGTAAAACGTAGTATGCACTTTAATATGTTAATTGGTTTTAATTAATATAATTTAAAGGGAAACAAATTTGTTAAAGGTAACCATTTATCGAATTTGTTACCCGTTATATTTTGACACATAAGAAGTTATTTTATTGTGTAACTTGTGACAACCCAGCATCTTCCCAAACCCACAGTCTTCCCTAGATGACGTGCCTAAAGGTACATATGTAAGGTTAATCGGCAGTGATTGATCCCGTAATTATACCAGATTACTGCCAGTAATAGGCGAACTTTCAAACGAAGTTATTACGGGAGTTTTCTCACTGCAACCAGTCTTCAAAGTTGGGAAGAGTCAATAATCGATAGTAACTTTACCGGTTATAATCAACATTAGTTTTAGTAGAAATATTTTAAACTAGTTTCAGAAGTCATAAATTATGTGCGGTAGGTCAAGATCACATTTTATTATCTTTATCTTAAGCGCATCAGTCTCTGACATTAAAAAGAATGTAACAAAAATAAAAAGCAATTCGTGGAAGTAAAACGACAGATGATATGCCTAGAAATGAGTCAACTTTATATTTATAAACCAGTTGAGTGGCCTCAGACAGAATGAATAAATGAGCTTAATGTAAATTGGATCACTTATATTTTTAATAAGCATTAAATGATTTTTTCAATTTTTCCGACTTACATGGTGAGAATCAATATTACCGGATAATATCAGTTGCATCGATGCTAACATTCGCTTATTTATAAAATGGTATTGGCCTTTTTCATCTTAAGACTCTTTTCCTGCCACTGTTACCCCTGTAAAACAGCAACAAAAACCACAACATTCGTTTGGCGTGTCAGAAAATTAATTTAAAAACTGTCATAGGAACCGCACCGAAATTAATTAAAAACATAAGAGTAGGACATAAAACTGACATCTCGCAAAGAGATAGTTTATTTGGAACAACGGAAGCATTCATCCTGAAAAACTCCAAGACAAAGAAGTAATATTATTCAGTAGACTCTCTCGCAATGGTTGTACCCACCCAAATACGTACAAATGTTGCCAAATATATTATTTTGGCGGGATGCGTATGCCATGCATAATAATGCACATTTTGAATGGGCCTCACATACATGCAAATGTAAACCCCGTTGTTCAACTTCATTCAAATCCTAGCATCAAATCGTTTTCTCTATTATTTATATTAAAACTGGCACGCGTTGAGAATGATTTTATTGGCATATGTATGAGCCAATTCACCATTCACATGATCCATCAAATTTAATAAATCATAGCTAATAGTTTTAAAATTCATAAATAAAAAATAAGCCATACATATATCACCAGTCATAATAACTTTAAGTATCTAAGCGTGGTTGTGTTCGGGAAACTCTTTACCCAGGAAAAGTCAATGAAATTAACTTAACTCAAAAACAAACCAAAGTAGAGACTTTAGTTTTAATAGCTAATCTTCATGGCCAAAACGATCAATTATTTTTGGACATCTTAGCAGATCAAACAATTATTTATTATGTCCTATGTCATTAAGAGGTTATTACAGGTTATAAGTATGTACAAGAGTTCTTAAACTAAATAGGCAGTAAAGTTTCGTTGAACGTTGAACACTGTTTACAAACTTTATCTATCTAATTTCTAGGTTTTAATTTTTTTGCACTATAAGCACTTTCGGATATCATCCATATTAATAAGATTACCGAGTTATACCTCCAAAGATACCCGGCAAATGTTTAACGCAGTTAACCCAGGGAACAAAGTCCCGTTGACAGTTCATCGTTCAGAATTTTTCATAAAGCGAGATCATTAAATTTGCACAGATCATTTATCAACCAGACTCAAACCTAATTAAGGGTAAGGAAATAGTGAAATTCGTCTTTTTTGCAACGGAAGAACAAAGACTGTGGTCCAATGATTTTATTAAGTTTCAGCTGAAATAAAATTCCTATTCAATGGGTAGACAAGTTTCCAAGCATCATCATAAAATTCGTCGAACAACAACTCTGCAACGCTATAAAATTTATGTGCGGAAGTCATTTTTTTTTTTCATTATTTGGCAATTTGTCTATTCTGATTTTTTTTTAACAGGACCGAGTATAATAATATTCACATTCAGTAGCAATGCTATCTATTAATACTGCCACTGAAATTATTCCCCGCAAGGGTTGCGTCGAGATTTTTTATTAACATCGTGATTTCTAAAATAGGTCATGCGAAGAATAAAAATTAAATACGCAGATAACCCACCTTTTGTCAACCCACAGCCATACAGTAATAAACAATAATAGTGGTAGTACGCCACAATGCAATGGAACATTGTGAGATATTGGTGTATTTACTTTTTCACCTGAAAACAATATTTCAGGCAATGCGTGAGTTACATAATATTTATTTAGATATACGAGCAAACTTTAAACCGATTTGCTTACAGTTGCATGTCGAATTAAACGCTCTCCAAGTTAAAACCGCTGAAAGTTGTTCAAAAGCAAAACAAGTTAAACGGTCATTTATTGTAGAGCAGTCTTTTTACAGAACAACTGTAATTATGTTTCATTAATTAAGTAAGCAGTGATAGCCTAGCGGTGGAACGCTTGTCTTCCATGTAGGACGGCCTAAGTCCAACTTAGGCCGCCCGGCTCACAGACTTTTTCAATTTATGTGTGGATCAGAATTTGATTACGGGTAACGATGCACACCTGAGAGGATCCTAAAAGTTCTTGATGGTGTGTGTATTTGCCAACCCACAGACCCGCACCAGGCCAACGAGCTGAATTAGGACTAACCCTTCTCATTATGAGAAGTGGCTCGTTTCCAGTAGTAGAACAACAATAACAGGCTCAATCATTTAGTATTAATATTTTTACAACGAATCGACCGTTTTGGGTGACAACGGTCTCGCTACAATATTGTTGTTGTCATGATTATAAAGTTAAACATTTTCTGGTTTCAAGGACTCGTAGATTTACAGGAAATGTCAGTCTTTCACCAAAAGACCTATTTCCTGTTTTAGAATATCTGATTCAGACTGTCTAACCATAAATATCCAGTCCAACAACTCTGAAAGTTTATTTTTGAATATACATGTAATAATTAAATTAAATATTTTTGAATCACTTCTATTTCTCATTTTCTGTTATCTCGACAATCAAAAATACATATATCTAATTGCTATTCCGAGAGCAGCATACGCTTTTATACCTGAAACCTCTTCTAAGGAACGTATCTACATAAACTAAAAAAAACTATTCAATAAATTCTAAAAATTCATGCAATAAATTCTAAAATTTCGTTAAATTTATTTTACACATTCAGTTTATGAATTTGCACAGTCCCTTCTCAAAATACGAACTGCTATTAATTCATACATCAAAGAGCCGGCAGAAGGTTAGATTTTGGACTAGAGCAAATACTAATAAAAGTTTTTATTTTATTTTGTGATATCTGCATTACATTGTATTTGTGTCCATATGCCAAAAATATTGATATGTAAAACCTGTGGTAAAACCTTTCCTACCTTGATATAAAAACATAAGATGCACCATGCCCTCATGATGCATCTTATGTTTACTAACTTACTTACTTGTTCTAAACAATTCTAAATTGTGCACATATTTTTTTTTGCACTCTCTCTTTCTTTCTCTCGAATAGAATGAATAATAAGGTCAAAATATCCATACTTCTCTTAAAGAAAAGTGTCCGTTGTACTTACCGGTACAAATATTATAAGCAATTTTATTCAAAACACTTTTGTTAATCAGAATTGTACGGAACTGGTGCATCTTATACTTTTATATGTATAAATGCTTTATATGGACAGTGTCCCTCAGTATAAATCAGTCCGTGTAAATTATTTGAAGGACGCATAATAAACCTCAACTATAAATAAACTTTTGACCGTTACAGTATCCCCTTCCAACCTAATTATAAAAATGTATTATTTATCACCTCAATTAGACCTAATAAATGAGATTTACTATAGCCAAATTTAATATAAGACTCCGTTACTTTTATAGAACAGGACCAGTTGTAAATAACTTTTGATGGACTGATACCACAGAACATAGAAATCAATTTCTACCTACAGTGTTCTCTAATCTATATAGTAGTAGTATGTCCATGTGAATATTTGTATTTGTAAACCACGACACAGGATTTATTCGAAGGGTGGGGCAAAGTTAAAAAAAAATCTTCGTCTCCGTGTATTTTGTTTTCTGGATGTCGTAAACAGCGCCATCTACTCTAACTATTGCTAAGAACCATCCTGCTGACCCCATCAATACACAAAAAATCATCAAAAACGATCAAAATGTTTAGGAGGAGAAGAATTACGAACACACGCACACCGGAATTTTATATAAAAAGATTAACACAAAGAATGCGTAGGTACAACAGAAACATCCTTTTCCTTTGTTTTAAATCACATCCAATGTAAATCACACATGCGTCGAAATCCCAATGTAAACGCAACTTTAAATTCGCTACAACACGAAGCCGGTTTTTTGTTTTTGAGAAAATAAACTTGGTATATAAAGTTGTGGCTTACGAGAGACTTTTCGTCGCGATTATTAGTGCAAACAAGATGGTGCTCGCTCGTGGGGAGTTCGCCTTTTGTGTGTTAGTTGCGTTTCAAACTATATTGTATTGTGATGGCCAGTTCGAGGCAAAGCATTATGAAGCAAGTAAGTATTTTTGGCTTTGTTTTGTAAAAAGTATTGTTTACGAAGTTTATTTTGTTTTTACTAGAGCACTGGAATTGGAATTTGCTGGGAAGAGCACTACAATAAAATTGTATACGAACTAACAATGAGTCAAACTGTTAAACTACCTATATCAGTAGTTTCAAAGGTCTTTGTATTTTTACTGAGCTTGATAATATTTAATTTTTAAAGGTAAGATCGAGATCTGAATATTAAGATCATTAACCTCTATTTTATTTTATTCAATGAGATCCTATAATATACCTAAATATGAGATTAGAAACCAGCGTAACAGTTGGTAAATAAGGTAAACACTCTCCATAAGCTTTCAGATCTATTTATTACACTCAACCCGTCAAGTGATGGAAATTACACACAACAGAAAATCTCAATAGATTTCTATTGTCTTTATGAATTAAACCGGTAGAATTCAAAGAAAATAATTTTATTTTCCCAAGGGTTAGGCAGAGGTGAAAGTGCTATTGTATACCATAATTTTACCGATGCCGTTATTAAGTCCCATGTAATAGGTGGCGAGCCTTTTGCCGGGCACAAAATCAAATTTCGGGCTGCTACTAAGTATTATCTTTTGTGTCATGGTTTTAGAGAGACAAGTACTAATTCATTTTAGGAACATTGAGCTGGGAAACAGTAAACGCTTATATTAAGTTTAAACTGATTAGAAGGTACCTACAATAAATTTTAAGATATCTGAACCGAATTTTCCCATATCTCGACCTAAATCCTACATTGTTTATATTGGTTTGCTTTCCCATTCTTGCTACGACTTGATCTTATAATATGTATATTAGTCTATATACCTAAAAATGAAATACATAAAATGAATAAATTTTCTTTTTGGCTCCGTTTAGTGTTGTATTGGATCTATGTTGGAGGTCATTGTAACTGAAGGGAATTTTACACGATACGATAAATTGGTTCCGATAAATCGGATGGGTGTTGCCTCTGCCTATTTGAACATAGTAGCAGTTTCGGTCTAACCGCTCTAACTGTTATTACAATACGTGATTGATCGGGTCCATCAGGTCTGATCAATCGTGTAGTGTAATAACCCCTTTAGAGCGTGCGCTCGCCATAGCCAAGACGGTACATAAAACTGTCTAGTCTATTAGACGATTTCTATACACATCTAGACAATTTCGCATTGATATGAGATAATTTAGTCTATTTAAACTTCTTGTTCTAATTCCTTTCTTCAAACGTAATTTGTGTAAGTACAGTCTTCACAATTATCTGTTTAGGCCCTTAGATAACCACGAGGTCAAACAGATAAATACGCAATAAATAAATAATAGTGTATCAGCTACTTATAATAAATTATGTTATTAGATATTATATAGCCGGCCCTGACACTGTGCTTAACTGACACTAAAAGGAGCTCTTAGTGTGTCTCTATAATTTTATCTTAATTCAATTTAGCGTCACTAGGAAAAGTGGGACTCAGATGGTTCGCTGTTCTTTGTGAATGACGTCACTAGAGGCCACTCGAACTTATAACAAAGTTACATTAACCCTTTACTTTGTGATATATATAATTACTTTATACAGATACAGTCGGTGTCACATAGGTACCACTGTATCACCTAAGGTGTCGAAACAGAGCGAAACATCTTAGGTAGGTACTCTCAGATTTGTTTTTCCAACTGTTACGATAATATGAGAACTTTGACTATAACGATGGATGCAAGTGGCGGAATGTCGTTCGATGTGGTGGTCTAAAGGGGAGGCCTTCGTTCAGCAGTGGACGTCTTCTGGCTGATGATGATGATGACTATAACGGCTAATATGACTAAGACACTTGTTCTACATTTGAATGCTTTTGCTGAGCGGAAGACAGCTGTTTCACTGTATCGCGCAGTTTACGCCGACTTTACCTTAGTAACGTCCACAATCGAAGTCCTGTTTTGTATAGTGTAAGAAAATTTGAATTTTGGAACTGTGTCTGATAGATGCACGAGATTAATTTATCAGCTCCGGCGAATGTAGGTGAAGAGCTAACTTACACCTTTGCCTTACCCTTTGTTATGTTATACATATACATTTTTCCTTGCTGTGCAGAATGTTGGGTAAATAAGTAATGAGAGAGTTGAAAGAAAAAAAACACATTCTCTACCTACCTGCCTCGACTCTCCTGGAATCGTGGATATTTTTAATTGTAACATGTGAATGGAGTTTTGCTTGTTGAGGTGTCTGAGGAAAACGATGATGACTTGACAAGACAATAATAATGAAAATATACAATGATTCTAACATTGGATGTAGAATAAAAAGACACCAATATTATTGCGCATTGTAATTTAACAATCGCATAACCGTTTTTGACTGTGGCCAAAACAAAAAAAATACCTTTAGAAAATATAACAGAGGTAAAAACACTGTAATAAAATAAAAATTAGATCTTAGGTAATAGTTTTTTCAAGTAAAATCATTTTTTTGGATATGTGTTAAGAAATAATTTTATGTCATAGGGGTGGGAAAAGGGAAAATGTTCTTTATAGATACATCGTCAACACCAAAGCCTAGGGTCCTATGGAGTGGGAAATTGACATATTTATTTGTTTGTTAAACCTACCTTTTATTTTGGAATACATTTAATACTGACTCGAAAATGTATATGGGTTGGTTTATGTACTTACTGCAATTTCTACCTAAACTCGTATCGATCTCGTTTGTTTGATAAATCTTCTTCTTCTTTCGTATCGACATGAGCTAAGCTATCACATTGCCCATGCCGTGGTGGAAAGATTAGCCAGTCAACAATGATGATAGCGCGGGTGACTGCCCAGGGTGCACTAAACGATGTCAAGTATCTATAACAATTTCAACTTCAGGTCGTTTGTTAACGAAATTTTCAAAAAACCAAAATGTTTAAACAAAAAAACCGGCCAAGTGCGAGTCGGACTCGCGCACGAAGGGTTCCGTACCATTGACTAGGTAAACAACAGTAGGTATTTATTATTAAAGTAAAAATACAACTGAGTATTTTGTAAATATTTCAAGTGCCTACCTGTTGCCATTATTGATATCGAGCAAAAAAAGGCAAAAAAGGGCAAAAAAATCGCGTTTGTTGTATGGTAGCCCCCCTTAAATATTTATTTTATTTTGTTTTTAGTATTTGTTGTTATAGTGGCAACAGAAATACATAATTTGTGAAAATTTCAACTGTCTAGCCATTGGGGTTCTTGAGATACAGCCTGGTGACAGACAGACGGACGGACAGACGGACGGACAGACAGCGAAGTCTTAGTAATAGGGTCCCGTTTTTACCCTTTGGGTACGGAACCCTAAAAAGTAAACGCCGAGACTATTCAGGTTTATGGTAATAACCATAACCCTTTTATTTTTAATGCACATAATTATCATAATCTTAAAATCTAACATGTGGCTGTTGCAGTACCTACATAACAAGGAACTCGGACCGTTGAAAAAACGGGTGTAAAGATATTAATCTCATTCTTTACTCAGTACATTAAGTAATAAACTGTAACGGTGTTAGTAACCCTTGATGACCTCATTCAGTCAAGTTTTATGACTTCAGCGTGAACATACAGATGAATTATAATATTTAATATTTTTATTAGTTTTATTTTCATAAAACTATAATGATGAACTGAATGTCCAGGGAGAGCCAGGCGATCTTATGTTTCGTCACTCTTGGTATACTCCTACTGCCAATAGGCGACCATTGCCTTCCATTTTAATGTAATTAAAATTCTTGTTTGTCCAACCAACCCAACTTGTCACAGGGGGGGTGCTCACCCCCCCTTAACGTCAACTACTGATGGGCGCGCAGACACTTTGCGCCACCACCTCGTGTCCATATACGGAGCGAACGGATTTCCCCAAAATGCCCCCAATCCGCCGCTCGATGGACCGCTACGGGGGGAGTCGGATGTTATGATTATGACCCACCCGCCTCCGGTGCCCGGTGCGCCTGCTACGGCATACGATGGCCGGGAGCGAGAGGTCCCGTCCGACTTACGCGTCGAGAGCACGGTGCAGCGCATCCCACGCGATGCACTCCTCCACCAAAAGCCGCGCCGCCTCCACGCGGAAAAAAAATAACCCTAATGGTAAGACTTCTATATCTATCGGTTTGTCCATTACATGGTATCTTCGGATCTATACCAAACCATGATCTTAATTTTTTTATGGATTTCCTTGCAAAATTGTTGAAATATATTTGTTCGTGAATTGCCATGCATACCTATTTATTCCTTATTATATTTACATTTTTGTTGCGAGGTCTGTATACCTAGCTAATACAGATGGTTATGCTATCAATATAAAATAAAATATTTTTGGTAATAAAAAACATATTAGTGCATTTTTTAAAACAGGAAATCACATCAAAATATCATCATACTATAATGCTCCTTGATATTTAACAAAGTAAAAGTGGTCGATAAAGACCTTGATCTTTTTATAAAATAATGTAAACCTGTTATTGACAGGATATTTATTTATTAAAATCTTTTAAAAATGATTGTATACGGGACGTTAAGAAACCCTCAGAATTATCTTATATACCAATGGTTCCAGATGATTCTGTCCTACTATAATATTAACAGTTGGTACCACCTGTTTAACGACTAAGTGTTCATATCTGTAACCCTTGCTATTTCATGGTAAACTACCATAGTCAACATAAACGAAATCGTAAAACAGGGTTGCTCGGTAAAAGACAAACTTTGAAGGTGTTAAAAATAACTCTTATATTAATTTTTTTATACAGATCCCCGTTTGAAACTAAATCAAACTTCAATATCTCGGCAGTATTTTGTTCCCTTTAAAAGGGTCAATGCGAAATATGCACATTGTTCAGCAAAATAAAAATGAAAAAGAGATTTTGGTGCCAACCTACTCCGGGACCAAGAATAATATAAGTACACAGAGAATTTGCGTACTGATCGCATTACGAAATCTGCTACTTTATTCAATTCGATAATATAGAGGGCAGCACTGTAGGTACGAAGGATAGGTTTGTTATAAAACGTTAGACTTAATAGTTTCGAGAAATTATAGAACAAGAATCAACAAATATGTGTGATCACATAATGTTATCGTTTCCAAGGATGATTTATGCTAGACCGTGACCGGCGCGAGCCGTGCCTCGTACGCAAGTCCGGCAGCCTAATTACGTAAAAAAGCGATAGCAACGCGACAGCCACGCTACAGAAATCTCGCTGTCAGCCAATACATTATATGACACAAAAATGACGTTTGACAGAAGCTATCGCGCGATCTAAGCCTGTCGCTACATCGGTAATTAGGCTGCGGGACACGACCGCCACACAGCAACATAACAATTCATGTTGCTGTGATATAGAATGTAAAATTGGTGCCTCGCCCACGCCTCATACTGGGCAGGGTTTTCGCGAAACTACGATATTACGCGAACCCAGTGACATAATACATTACCTACTCTATCTATTGTATGTATCTATATATTGTATGATGCGACGTGCGGCCTAATTAATACCTTCATCTAATAATGGATCCTTGACGGGTTAATTGTTTAAATAAAACAACCTAACCCTCCTAACCTGTTCAATAAATATAAATATTATGTTACCTTTAGTGTGTGTAAAGGGAATCCATAATGTAGATACCTAATGGTAAGTACTACAAGATATTTCAGTTTATGGAAAGACGAAGAGTAGCAGGGAAGTGAAAAAGCAATGGGCTGAATGTTTTATTAAATGTTAATGAAACACACTAAGCATTTCAGTGTGTTTCAATAACATTTAGACCCTTGGCAAATCAAAATAAAACCTCGTTAAGTGGAGAAGAAAACCTAGAAGAAAGATTCTGGAAAAACCTCAAAATAATAGAAAAATAAATTGGTAAATACATATTCATGCAAAGGCCATTTGTCATCCATCACTAATTACTGGAGACAGACACCGGTCGTGTGACTTTTAAATGTAAGTTTCGTGAGACTACCGAGTTTTCGCGAGGTTTAGGGAACAATCGATCACTCATCTCACCCCTGACCGCTGCAAGATCGATAGGCCTGTACGGTGGCCATTTAGACCCGAGCCCTTCTTGGAAACAACAATATAAATCAACCCTAAAACAACGTCGCTGTTTTAATCCTAATAATATCAGTAAATTCGGTCATTATTTTTCATTTTTTTTTAAATATATCTTGATTTAGGCACTGATATCCGCAGTATCGAGTTATTTATCAGATGTGGACGTCCGCACGTAATGAATAAGGCCAATGATTATTTTTTTGATCATTTTCTCACATCAAAACCCGATTGGATAAAAAATGTAATTAACAACAAAGGAAAAACAAAACTTTGTCAAGAGTTGAAAATTTATAACTAGTATTGCAGCTTTTGTCATAAAATAATTAAAAAAACTATAGGCCAAGTAAGAATATTTTGACGCGTAGTAACGTCCGTAAGTAAATATTGAATCGAAAATACAACTCATTATATTGTTTACCTGTATCTACATATACTACGTACCTATACTATAGATTAATTTACATTTATTTTACCTTTGTTATCTTCACGCCTGAAATACAGGATTACCAGTACCAGCTTCTCCCTCTGGACCGCATCCAACGGAGAGCGATTCGAATCGTCGACAGCCAAGATATTTCAAACCGGCTTGACCCCTTGGCGCTGCGTAGAGATGTGGCCTCTCTATGCATATTTTATTGCCTATACTATGGGGAGTGCTCCGAGGAATTGTTCGGACTGATCCCTGCCGCCTCTTTCCGCCATCCTTCTACGCGACAGCAGTTCCATCACCATCATTTAGATGGTTGGCAGTCCACAACTGTGCGTTTCTCTAGAAACTTTCTGCCTCGCACAACAAAACTGTGGAATGAACTGTCGCCTGCGGTATTTCCGGACCAATACGACCTTCAAACCTTCAAGAAAAGAGCGTACTCCTTTTTAAGAGGCCGGCAACGCACTTGTGACTCCTCCGGTGTTGCGGGTGTCCATGGGCGACGTTAATCGCTTATCATCAGGCGACCCGTCTGTTCGTTTGCCGCCTATGCCATAAAAAAAAACCTAGTTCAGACACAAAGTTAAGTAAGACTAAGTACCTACCTACTACTTATTAACTTCATGACTCGATTATTGTAACGGTTTTATGGTAATAAAAATTTTAATTATTTTTAAATTATCTGTCCTTTAAGATTTTTTAATTTTATACAACATGCACAATTTGTATTATACAAAAAGTATGATGTGTAAAAATTCGCTCACACCAATGATACTTACGTTTTCTTTACCAGAGGCCCTAGTGTAAGTTTCTTTCGACAAATTCGATTTACTACATCGAACGCGTTCGGCGCTGCGATTGGTGGAGAGACTAGGGTCTCAGACCTACTTAGTATACAACATTTACTACTTTTAACAAGTTCCTTCTAAGTAGGTAGGTATACAATATAGCAGTTGTAATAGTTTTTCGAATAAAAAAGAAACATTAAAGTAGTAATAACGTGAAACTATTAAGGCAATTTCCATTTATGATTATTGAGGGAGCATTTCAATATGGACGAAATTATATTCATAAAATTTTACGACCCAAAACTGATCTAACTACCTGCCCATTAGTTGTTTTACGTGAGATGTGGTTCTGATTGAATTGTAATAAAATTATACCTACTTACTTTTTTCTGTGAAGATACTTATTAGTTCAACCATAATTCGCCGATGCCGTTACATAAATCCCATATAAATAGAAGATATGGCCTTTCAATATTCACCGGACCCAATTCCAAACTAACATTTTACCTGGCTTAGGAATGCACCTCAAGATCAGTAGCCACGCTTGCGAACTCTAGATCAATAAGAATGGTGTCTAATTGTTTGAAAATGATAGAGATCCTTAATGACGAATCAAATAGGCTTGGTGGGCTTTTACGACCATTTTCCTTATTTCCTTATTTGAAGTCATTGAATCAAATAGCGTTTAACTTAAGCTTCGCTCGCATTATTACCTACATCCGTCCCGTCTAGACTAGATAATTATAGATATAACTAACAGCATATGAAACAAGATAGAAGTAGAATATTTCTGTTGGTAGGTAATGTAAGACTTGGTTAAAATTACCATTTTTAACCAAGTTAAGTATTCCGATTTATCAAACTGGAGAATATTCGAATAAACCTTTTACTTACAACTAAGAACATAAAAAGGAGCAAAGATGAATGTCAGGATACGGTTAGAATCGATTAATGTCTGACAGACTTCCTATAGTAGACAACAGGACAATTCATTTTAATAAGATTTGTGCAAGTCTAGAGAAGTTCACCGGCTATCAAATAGTATACCTAGCTAGAAGTGGTGTAAGGACGGCACCTTAAGAGTATCGTTTGGCTGCCGGCTTCTGACAAAATATCCTTGCAGTATGCGCAATATACGCGCATATAAAAATAGATGTTTGGGCGTTAACGTTTCTTACATCGAAATCTTAACGAATTAATTTGATTTTAGTCTTTATCGTTTTCTCAGATTCAATGTCTTTTTTTTTTATTTCAAGTAGGCCTTTTCAGGCACTTTTAACACGGTTCCAAAGGGGGTAGGTCCTATGGAGAAGAGACTGGCAAGAAACTCCATGGATACTCTTTTCAAAAACAAAAAGTTAATTTACAATTAAAATCTTAAATTAACATGCATTATATAAGAAAAATACAAACTTAATAGAACGCTACTTAGGTACATAATGAGGCAATACAATATGAGTTAAACAAGTGTTTCGAATATAAAATAAAAACGGCATAAAACAAATCAAAGCGGAAAAAACAGAAGAAGAAATATGTAAAAACGAATACAAAATATTGAAACATCAAGAATGTCGAGACATGTGAAGCGAATCTAATGTAAAACAGAACTAGTAGATACAATGGATAACCAGGGAAGCCACATGTGCAGAAGACATTTACCGCCACACGTCTCTATTATAAACTAGGTCGACACATTTTTTTTTTTTTTCAAAATTTTGTTTTAAAATTATCACGAGATAAGTATCATCATCATCATCAGCCAGAAGACGTCCACTGCTGAACGAAGGCCTCCCTCAAGGGGGGGTTTGCCATAATCCCCACGCTTGGCAGGCGGCTTGGGGATCGCAGTGGTTCACCGATTAGTGAGAGGATTTTGTATGAAAACTTTTAACTAAACTATAGTCTTAATCGTTGTAGCTATAGGAAAAGTTATAGAGATTAAAATTTTTAATTACGTAATTATGGTACATTCGGATGGATAGGTACATAATATATAGCCGTTTCAATTTAATATTTTTAATTCCATTGCCTAGAATAAACATTATAATTTCGCTCAGTGTAAGTGTATAATTTTTAAGACTCACTGTAATGTTATTTAACAATAGGTTATTTTAAACAGGGCAATATTTTGGAGGTGTTCCCATTCCCCTTTTAAATTCAATGTAAATCTCAGGTCAAACCAGATTTTTGCTCGAAACACTTAAGAGCGATATTATCAAGAAGAGTTATAGAAATTAAAAGCAATATGCATGTGTTACAGTCATACTATTTCCGACCTTATTCGCAAGATACCCAGATTCCCTCGTCTTCTATAACTAGACACAAAATAAATGATGCATAAGAATCGGAATTCCACATTCCACCCTATAGTGACATGGCGGCCTTTGTTGGCATCACATACCGTTTGATGAGACATACTACAAAGGATGGATCTAATTCATTCTGTATCAATGATAGACGACATTCGCAATATATTTTAATCTTACGAAGTATTTTTATGCCAGAGATAAAAATAGGGAGGAGGAACGACCCGGGTAAGTTTTAAAACTGCGGACAGACACAGGAGGGCGGGCAGCAACGTCCTCTCACTAATCGGTGAACCCCTGCGATCCCCAAGCCGCCTGCCAAGCGTGGGGATTATGGCAATCCCCCCTTGGGGAGGCCTTCGTTCAGCAGTGAACGTCTTCTGGCTGATGATGATGATGATGATCTGGGCACAGGGCACACTTTCAATCTCCTGGCTGCTTCTGAAAATTTTATAACAGGGAAACTCAAAATCACTTTGCCTGATCCCGGAAACGAACTGGCACCACTCTTGTTCCCAGCAAACCAATGTGGCAGTATAATAAACAATAGTATTTTGTCCACAGTGTCACCGCTACCATTTCCTGCCTGCAGAGCGGACCACATCGACTGCCTTCGGCGTAGTCTAAGAACTTTCTTTTTTTTAATGGACGCAGGCCACTTTGGCATGAAGCCAGTTGACCCAGCCATAGTAAACAGTGTGGCCCTAGCTTTACCTGAACAGCAAATGTCATTATTACTGAGAAGGGTCAATGTTACCGGTGCCAGGTGGACTAAACTCGTGGAAAGGAGGTTTTACTCATTATGCATTCAGAATTGTGTTTTTTCTTATGAAGATTTATGATTCTTAATCTTGGTAGTACCTATTAGTGGGAGGTTGGCAGTGGCGGTCCGAGGGTTCGAGGTCGGGTGACCCCTAATTGACAAGTCAAGTTCAAGTCAAATTGACAAACCTAAAAATAACAATAAAATTTTAAATAAATTATTAAGTTCCTGTTTAAAACGTCTAAACAATGAAAACAAAAATAGTTAGGTTTTTGATTATTTTTAATATTATATACTTATAATTTTTTTCTGATATAAATTCTAAGCTGCTGAACTATTACCCCCCCCCCCCCCCTACTGTCAATACGACCTTCCCCCAGTCTGGTTGCGACCGCACCTGGAGGTCGTGTAGACGAGGTGTAAACAATCCGTTAGGTACCTAATTACCTACCTATAAACTATGATATTCCACATAATATATGAATTCTAGTAAATCATTTTATACAACAATCAATAACCCACTAATCGATTACTTACAGCAATATTTCTATTACCAAAATGTACTTGGTTTTTTTATTTTAATGTGTAGGTAGGTATCTATCTAGTAGAATAAATCTCCCTTAAGTACCTAATTACTTGGTTGAAGCAATAGTAATAACATTTGTTCTGAATTTTAAAGTGTATGTTTTTCTATCTAGTAGAACAAATCTGCCTTATGTAATTTAAGTATGCAGGTACATAGTAGTTTTGAAATCAATAATGATTACAAAATAGTAGGTGTACAATTTTGTGTCGTGTAATTGGTCGCTAATTTTACTCACTTGAATTGTCGGGGATGTAACTCAGTGGTAGAGTGTCTGCTTCGCATGCTGAAAGTCCTGGGTTCAAATCCCAGCATCTCCAAAAATCGTATTTTGGAAAATTCAATAAAAATATTAAGAGTACAGTTATTTTTAAAATTTTCTATCGCAAAATAAATTAAATTAATTTTCTGCAGGTTTAATTTAGAAGGCGGTAAAAGTGGAGTGATATTCCATAGTGACTTGCATGTGACGGGACAGATAAGTTTGGAGGTCGCTGGAAGAAAAGAGCCTCATAATGCATTTATTACTATGGATATTCGTAAGTACCTCCTATACTTACATAACAAACCAACTACCTTTGTACAATCATAGGTAGGTATATGAACTTGTCGTAATTTTGAAATTAAATTATCATAATACACATTTTGTAAGTGGGTAATATTTTTCAAATCATGTAGCATCAAAACTGGAACGGAATTTAAAAAAAACATGTTCAAATTACTGTATTCTATAGAACAGAATTTTATAAAAGTAATGCTTGCAACTTTTCATTCATAAAAAAATCTCAAAAGGCTTTTTAAGAGGACATACTATTCTCATGTACCTACCATACAAAGTCGATCACAGAATGATCGATCAAGTCTAGTTACAGGTGCCGCAATGAAAAGAATCTACAAAATGATTTTATTCTTGTGGCACATTGTACCAAAACATAGACTGATATGCACGTAGTGCATACGTTGCTATATACAAACCAAACTAGGTACTTAATTCCCAAAAAGTAATGCAAAAAACCAATCCCTGTTCCTATGTAATTTAACTGCAGTTCAGCGCAGCTTTAGTAAGTTTCAACTACTCACATTTAATGTTTTAAATTTCAGTGGGTGCGGAGAGCAACATAACTTATCCATGGAACATACAGCGGGGTATCGATAATGAGGATTACATTGTTATCGGCCCGGAGAGGATAGCTGTCAGGAATATGCGAATACCTACGTATTTTTTGCAACCAAGTAAGCCTCGATTTATTGCTTGTGGAAAATTGGTTTGGGTGTTTATTTTCGGTAACAATTTTGAGATATAATTTTAAAAATAACTAGGGAAAAAAGGGTATGTAAGAACAGTAGCACGTGAAGTTCGATAGTTTAGAAAAGGTGTGTTATTCCTACTTAGCCATGTAAGTAATAACTTTAAGGCAGTGTTTAATAAATAGGATGCGAGCTGTCAGCTGTCGGTCTGACCTGCCGGATTAGATGTTTCACATCGATAATGTAGGTAATTTATCATGAGAGGTTTCCAAAGTAATACACAGGTAAAAAAAAAACTTGATTTAGCCTTTCTTCAATTTTGAAATAATTACAAATACATACCTAAGTAGGTACTAAAAGTAGTCACGTTTCCGACAAAATGTCTTTTTACTTAGTAATAAAAATGTCGACTCGCGGCCATATATCATTCTGTAAACGAAACTGAGTGCGAAGTTGCTAAAATGCTAACCGACCATTCCAGTACAAAAATAAAAAAAAAACCTTTCTTCCAATTATTCCCAAGCGACGCGACGAAGGCAACAAGTCATTTATCATTTATGTGTCAGTGTAGCACACGGTATTTCACTCAAACATTTAGCCCTATTTACTTAAGTACAAAATATGGGATTTTAAGCACTTAGTTTGTCTAGCCCAGACTAAGAGCTTAACAAAGAAAATCAATTAGTTGGTCAATAAATGATCGACTTAATCGTATTTCGTTGTTACCTTTAATTAATTCCCGAAATTAACTAACGTTGTTTTGTTAGGAGAAACTTTCATTACAGATAGTTTGGAAACATATTTTAGTAGAGAGTTTATACAGATTTAGGTCTTTAATAATATTTTATTTTATGCACTGTACGCCTCTATACCAAGTGGTAGATAATTTTATAGATCCGCTAGAAAATGCGCTTCTTCAATCGGTGTCCTTAAATGGGATTAACAATAGTAAGTAGTGCCTGGAACTTACCGGAGCTTTTTCTTCGCAGTCACACCACGATTTTAAGTACAACAACAACATATCACGGACGCAAATTCAGAGTAGAAACTTGGGGATATGTTGTCCACACACACACACACAATATTAAGAGTTCCACTGGAGTATAAATAATATAGGAAGGTATGATGTAGTGTACACGAAATATAGCCAAGGATTTTAATCAAATAATAGTTCAGAAAATTCGAAAAAATTCAAAACTTTCTTCTTTTGTTTTTACTAACTTGTTTTAGCTAAATCCTTAGTCTATGGATTAGAACGTGTGCGAGTATTTTGGCCAGGCATAAGAAAAAATAAATTATAAGTATTTTAAAAAAGATTTGTTTGTGTCATTTGTTAGTCTATAGGTCTATGATTATGCACTGCGCAGATTATCAATGTACATTAGCACATCATTAGATGTCTGTGAATGTTAAAAGCTGATATGGCCGAATATAAACAAGCCCAAGATCAACAGTGGTAATTATAACATTGCCCCTAAGCCCTATCAGTTTTGGAGAAAATAAGGATGGACTGATACCAATATGACAAAATTGATGGAAGAAGGACTATCTGCTTTTAGGGGCAGTGATTTGTAATGTGAAAATAAACATAATTTAATCTTAATAGCCGAATACTGTACTAAATATATAATAAATAAACATTGTTATAGTCTTCTTTTAAGGTTTCTGTATTTTCAATATATTCTTTCTTTTGCAGATTCTGAAGATTCATACATAATTGATGAAACTCTACAACATCGGCATTCCATCCTAGACCACATTTCTAATGAAATTACAGCAGCATTGATGCATTCTATAGTTGATAATTTTAGATTATTTTCTACTAAAGTACCTATAAAATACTACTATAAATATTATATGAAATGATTTTCAAAAGAATACCAGCTATGTATTAAAATTACTACAATTCATTATCATTCAACATTCAAATAGTAAAACTTCATTGTAAAATTGAATTAAGGTATTTATTAATAAAATCAGACACATTCAGTTTTTTTTTTGTATATTATCTTATTTAAAAAGCATCCCCCATGGATTCTTCAACAAACTTCTTGTAGATAGCCATGAACTTTGCAACAAATGCTTCAAGGTGGAATATAGGTTTATTGCCAAGTCTTAGTCTATGTTCATAGCATGCTGCATGATTGGCAACTTGGCATTTCATTGCCATGTCACAGTTACGAACCAATTCCTTTAAAAGTCCACCAAAAATCATATCGGGTGGAACTCCGTGTATGATTAATTCATAGAGTTTTTGTCTCACTTCACCTAACTTTTTCGGAGACTGCTCTGATAATATCATTGAGGCTGTCTCTCTGATGTATTGCTGCCAGTCAGGCTCAGGTATCTTCTGGTCAGCTGTAAATGGATACTGTTGGACTTTACAAGCCTCACACATAAGTAAAGCTCTTCTTAAATTACGATCTGCAGCTTTGGCTAAGCGGATAGTTAGCTGTGAAGGTATGTACAAACTCTCTTTCTTACAAACTAACTGAAGTACTGAGGCAATTTCACTTTCTGTAGGCGCAGGCACTCTAATAGTCAAACAACGGGATCTGATTGCAGGAATGACGCGTGATATTGAGTTGGCAATAAGGATGAGGCGACATGTAGAGACGTACTTCTCCATAGTCCGACGCAACGCGTGCTGTGCATCTTTGGTTAAGTCATCAACCTCGTTAAGTATTACAACTTTAAATTCTCTCTGTCCAGACGAATCTATCTGATGAGTTTGGGCGACATTCTTCACCAAATCCATAATAACTACTCGATCATTAATACCAACATCAGTTGGGTTAACTTCAATATGGTAGTTGCTACTTACAGTCATTATTTCTATTTTCTTATTGGAAGGTGTTGTGAACGTCATGGTTTCTTGTCTTAGGCGTTCTACGCCCGAACCGTAGAGTTCTCGCAGTAAACACATAATACGAGTCTTCTTACCGGCTCCCGAAGGTCCGTAAACAAGGAGATGTGGGAAATCACTTTGCTGAACCAGACTCTTTAGACGAACTGCTTGATCTTTATGGAAATCCAATTTCATCAAATCCCTCGGTCTATGCTTATCCACCCAAAGACTCATAGTTATTATATTAATAGGTACAATTAAACAAAATAGTATAACTTAAGGTTACGAACTTAAATTTTGAACTTTATTTTGCAAACAACAGGCAACCATCAAAACATGAAAACGTTTCCATTTGACCTTGACGTTTTAAATGCTGCGTTTTCTAACATACGTTTATTTCTATCTTTTTCGCACTTTCTATGAAATGAATTATGCTGTCCTGCTGTCACGGAGCCAAAGTTTATGAGGAATCTAAACGGAATAGTGAAAATTCTACTGACATTAAAAAGCGCGCGGGTTATACATACATTATTTCTTTATTTCAACTTCTAAACTAGAGGTGTCACTAATATAATCATAATAGTTTCTGGTAACATAATATTAAGTATTAATATGATAATAGATTATTCAAATCTGCAGTAATAGTGTTACTCAGTAATATATATTATTGAGTAACGAATACTGAATCCGTAAACTATTATTTGACTATTACCGAGTAATAGTTATAATAATATAATATCAGTAAAGCGTTATATTTAATAATAGTATTACAGACTAATGACCTTATTACCCCATAAATGCGATCTATGTAATTTGTGATAGAAGCCAACCACTATATTAGTATTCCTTCCTCGTTGGATGGTAGCAGATTGCAGATGCAACAATCAGCAGGGCAATCTTATATCATATAGCAATATTGGTTACCTATTCATTTAAACATCGAAAGGTATGACATTTTAATTTTACAGATCACACTGAGTCACTCTGTGACCGTTCTGTACGCGGCCATTGCAAGCAAAATACAGTGACGTTTAAGATATGAGATCTTAGCGTTGAAGATATTAGAATTATAATTATAATAATGTATTATTAGTAAATAAACGTTTGATTGATTCATTGGCCACGTTACACACACCATGCATACAGGCCAGACATGGACCCCGCGCTGTGTTAAAAAACATGGTCTATGTGTTTATATTGTGGCGAACAACTATATTTAAATGTCATCAATGGCCACCATCTTAGTACACCCAAACTGTGAGGCTCCCTTGGGACTATTTAACGACGCCTCAAGCGTCCACATTGGATCATGCCTCCAGCAATAGGTTGACAACGAATGGCGTCCTCTCGCTTTCTTTAGTAAAAAACTGACCGACCAGCAAGCACAGTGGCCAGCTTACTACCGAGAGTTACTGGCAGTCTATGAAAGCGTGCCTCTATTACGGCGGAGGAAGTGGCAGATACGCTGGTGACTGGGTGGATATCCCAATTTGAGTCCGTTTTGTTCAGGCGTCTTATGAACGTGTGCGCAACAAAGAGGGTTCGTACAACCAGTTACCCTCCTTGCGCTAATGGCATGGTAGAACGCATGCACCGCCAGCTCAAAACTTCTTTGATGTGTCATGCCCAAACATGGACAAAGGCACTACCACTAGTACTTCTTGGCATGAGGACGGCGCTCAAAGAGGACCTAAAAACTTCGTACGCTGAGCTCGTCTATGGAGAACCACTCCGTCTTCCGGGAGAACTCATCGTGCCACCTGAAGAACCCAGATGCCTAAGTGATGCCGTTGATTTCGTCATGGAACTAAGAACCCGGATGGCAGTTTTACGCCCAATACCAGCGACGGTTACACATGTCCTGAGAGCAGATCGTGTCTTGAGAAGAAAGGATAAGACGCTCACCCTGGACGTGAATGGCGGAGAGACCACGGTAAGCGTAGATCGGGTTAAACCCGCATACTTGGATGCTAGCGGGACGTCGGCCAATGAATCAACAGCCTCACCAAATGCCTCCCGTTCTAGATATTCCACCACCTCCGGCTACTGTCACCACCCAGAACAGGTAGACGGGTCAAGTTTAGAGACGTTCTAGATTTATAGTGTAGATTATAGTTTTCTTTTATTTCACCTTTTTCTTCTTTCTTTGTTTTTGTATATCTTTCCTTACTCCGTGGGGGGGTGGTGTGACGAACTACTATATTTAAATGTCATCAATGGTCGCCAGATTATAAACTGACAACACTGATTTCAATCTCTAGACCGGGGACTCTATGGTTTTTTGATTGTTTTGTTAAGAGAGACATATTAGGTCGTTTTCTATCAATAGTGAAAAACTGTAACTATTTTGCCTATGTAATCATCATATGTTAAATGTGCCAAGTGTTGATATATATTACACTTAACATTCTGGAACCGTCGTTTCATTCTTATCAAGCAACCAACTTTGGGCGCCGACTGCGCACCTTAATATGTTAACTTATTTTCTAATTGTGTTCTGCACGCTCAAACAAATCAAAACATCGAAATATGAAGACATAGGTAATTATTTTTTCGATGAGTGCAAAATAAGTAAACTTGCCATTTAAAAAAATGGTTAAGTAATACAGTAATACAATAGGTAGGTACTGGAAAATACGGAAATGTCATTTGAGCTCATTTAAGTCAATGTCAACCTTACTAATTGTCAAATTTGTTGATCAAATTTTGATCAGATGAGGCGTCAGCGTAAATGTTTTTAATTAGTAAATGAAACTCAATAAACTTATTCCATTTAAATCTAATTTACAAATAACGAAACTTAGATTAGTGAGCCCATATAATGTTTATTTAAACAAAGATGATATCAGTATTTATTATTTTTCAAATCCTTTTTATTTGTTTGAATAATGCTTTTGGTGATGAAATTAATCTTTATGGTGATCCTGGGGATGCATATTCTATAGAAGTTTATCTTGGCCATCCTCATCAAAAGGTAAGAGAAATAAAGATGAATACAAGTTATGTTTATTTTGAACTGTGATGATACTGTTTTGTTTTGGACAGTGTCCAATTAACATTGTTGTTTACAAGCACTCTGGAGGTTAAATAGGTTACATAAAACAGCCTAAAATAAGAAATTGTTAAGTGATGCAAAGGAAACGCAATAGAAAATCTTTTGTATGCAAGTGTAGTGACTTTTCTTAGCTTTATTGTAAATTTTGTCATTCATTACAACTTTGAATCTCAGGATTTTCAATTGTTTTTGTGGATGTTTTTATGTATTGTACACTTTTCAGTTTCGACTAATACTAGACACAGGGAGCACTACTCTAGCCATAGCAGCATATGCTCATCAGAATAGTAATGAATACTTCCATGCCGATAACTCGACCAGTCTTTACAGTAGAGACAAGAGTGTAAGTAGTCTACATATAAATCTTAAATAGATGAAAGAATTTTAGACAACTTCAATTAAGAGTCCAGCTGTGATGGCATGCTCTGAAACCTGCACAAAGATAGTGTGCAGTCCTTATGGAAACTTCTGAACTATCTAGAAAGCCATCTTGCTGAGAACCAGTTTCATCTGTGGGCTTTTATGGGCTTATGATTAACTGATGTGAGAGCATAGTCCAAACTAAGATATAATAAATATCTTGTTTTTGTACTTACAGGTTCAAGCAGCATATTCTCAAGGCACATGGTTAGGTCAGCTAGTGTCAGACTTCATACAGCTGCCATCATTGACTGCCGTACCTGAAGTGAGGTCCGATTTTGCACTTATAACACAAAGTCATGACTTTTTCATGAATAATTCAAGATGGCAGGTAAGCAGAGCTAAACATTATTTATTCTAATATAAGTTGACCAACCATCACATATTGAATCTGATGGTTCTGCATATGTGACAGACAGACAGACAGACTGACATGTCCACAGGTCACTGGTGCGAAAGATACCAGAACCTGGGTAGGTCACATAATTTTAACGTATCAACAAGACTATTGATGTAGTGGATATAAACATATGGTGATTGCTTACCATTAGGTACTTATTGGACTACAATATAATAAAGAAATATTATTAGGAACTTCACCACAATGCCAAGAAAATCTTTTGTGTGACTTCAATGAAATAATATATGTCCTTTTATATTTCAGGGTCTACTTGGACTAGCATACCAGCCAATAGGCGCATGGGGAAAGGGCGAGGCTGTTGATTCATGGCTGGATGCTGTTGATCGCGACTTGAATAAGCCAATGTCTTTTAATTTGAAACTCTGTGGTATATTAAGCACAACCAATACAACACATTATGGTTATTTTAAAATTGTTGGTATGTATTATTAATTACCACTTCACTATGCATGTTGATAATTAATGTTCTTACCATCTCTATGTTGGTGTGACTATCCATGTAGTGTACACATTGCTATATCCCTAAATGGAGCTTGGAGTCACATACATTTTAATTATATCAGCCCTAAACCAATATATGTTCAAATTAAACATAATTGACGACTGCCTCATTGGTCGTAAGCACGACTGCTGAGCGTGAGGTCCTGGGTTCGATTCTTTCGAGCAAAGTGTTATTGGGTTTTTCTGTGTTTAAATTCTCAGTAGCAGTACGGAGTCTGGAACCGTGCTCAGTGGATGTCAATAGGCTCGCATATTACATGGGACCCAATAACAGTAATGGCGAAATGTGGGTGTACAATAGTACACTTCTGCCTAACCCTTCTGGGAATACAGGCGTGATGCTATGTTATGTTATGTTAAACATGTTTATATGGCACCCATAAAAGTAAAGTTGGTGCAGCCAGGTGGTGGTTACTGAGAGTGACACATGACAACTTAACTCGCCAAGTGACTCAAATGAAACACAATAGAAAACCTATTGGGTCTCGTAAAAATATGCTTGTTCGTGTGGAGTTAACTGGTTTTTAAATAAATTATGAATTTTTTATTTTGTTACTATTTTACAGATGACCACACTCCAAATACAAATCAAAACAAAATATTCAGAACTCCAGTTCTGCGCAAGCGTTGGTACGAAGTTGGGGTCTTATCAATCAGAGTTATGAGTTCAATGACTCCTGAAGCAAATGAAATAGGAGATACCGTTAAAGACCCTGATACTGATATGTGCATCAAACTGAATGCAAAGAAGAGCATTGTTGATAGTGGAACTACTGATATAAAACTCCCTGATCATTTGTTTAGAAAGGTTAGTATTTCTATTATATAAAGATATACTTGGTGTTATTTTCTGACACATCAATATTGACGACACGGTTGGTGCAGTGGTTAAGCGATTAGCTTTCTGCGCTATGTGTCGCGGGTTCGATCCCCGCACGGAACAAATATTTGTATGATCTACAGATAGTTGTTTCGGGTTTGGTTGAGTGTGTATGTGACATGTATGTTTGTAAACTGTACCTACGACACAGAAGAAATCGTAGCGTGGGGCAACATTTTCATTAAAAAAAAATGAGAAAAGATCACTAGAATTCACTTTATTTTTTCAAAATTTATACCCTGAAGTATGTCGCTCTTTGCAAAGTATATTATGTAGTGTATTTTTTTTGTACTTAGCGCGAATTTTCTTTGTGCTGAGTTAAGGCTGCCCAAGTTCTTCCACACAACTCTTTGATGCGTCACCTCGAACCAACCCCTCTAGTACGCCTCTAAGTCATCTTGCCACCTCTTTCTAGGATCGGCGCGCCACGGTGAGACGGGTTAAAGGCAAGCGTATTGACTTTTATCAGACGCAACTCCAAACTCCGAGAGGTTATTAAGAATTTTAGAAAAACATTATTTTATTTTCTTCGTGTTTCAGGTTGTAGATGAATTAAAAAATAATTTTCGGAAGTCACAGGTGCTTATATTAGATGAGTTCTGGTATCAAGGCGAGGTAAATATTTTTTGGTATCGAGTAATAATAATTATTTTGGTTGTTTCCTAGATAAGATAAGATAAGATAATTCTTTATTTGTTAGAACATGAGCACGTAAGCTCAACATGTTTGTCAACACAAGTCAATTCGCGTCACAATTCCGCATCTACTGTGAGAGCATGCTCTTTGTCTTGTTAGCGTTGTATGAGACCTTGCCCGACCTGAAGCTTATGAATTCACATACCTAATGCTCATTAGAAATCCGTTAATCGCTTCTTACCGTAATGTTAAATTTTTATGCATAGTTTTTGTAAAAGTATGCCTAAAATATTTTTACGCTCAGTACTTATTTTTTTTATCAACTGATTTCAGGCTGCCTGCTGGCCAGAGCCTCAAGTGTGGACATTACCCTGGCTAGCTATAGACCTCCTTAGTGCTGATGCAGATAACCAGTACTTCACGTTAGAAATACCACCTCAGGTAATTATAATAATACATAGTACTACAATCCTGTACATATCCATTTTTTTGTTAGTTTAAAAAACCATCCCACACCGGGCATTCTCTTGTATCGTGAGTACAGTTAACTAACATACGCTACGCGTGCGCTAACGCGTGCTACCTAAGGAGAGTGGACAGTTTTGGGGAATACTGCCCCGTGTACCTGACTTACCTTCTGTGGCTCCTTGCAGCCGCCCACACCTGTTCATTCAGTAGTTTTGAAATCCCTTATTTCCCTTATTCCCTTATTTTATCCCCTTTTAATATGAGCTGATTGTTGTCTTATCTCTCAGGGTATTATCTATCCAAAACTGAATTGAAAAAAATGCATGTAAGAACTTATGTGTGCTGTCTGTATATATTTTAATTTAATAGTTTTGTTTTTAGAACTACATGGTTGTAGTGGGTGTGTTCAACAGCAGCGAACAGAAAGGGACAGTGTCTCAGTATTGTTACACACTGGGACTGCAGGCGGGAGGGAGCGAGACTGTGCTCGGTTATACCGCCATGGAGGGTTTACAGGTACAATATTGTATTACGCTAATTAATTAGTAATTTAAAGTTCTGTTGGGTTCCCGGCAAAGAACAACAAACTTTGCTATGAATGTTCTTACAGCTTACTTAAAATTTTTGTCAGAAGGACAGACAGCCTCCGCATTTAGAATAACATTGGTACAGTGGTCATAAACAGTACACTAAGGGGCCATCCATAAATTACGTCACACGAATTTCATGCTTTTTTGACCCCCGTCCTTGTCACAGCTGGTCACATTTTTGAGCCTCCCCCCTCCCTAGTGTGACGTCACATATTTTGCAATTTTATATCCAAAATTATTAAATTAAAACAGCAGTTCCGAAATTAGTTTTATTTCCATTTATTTGAAACCACGGCGAGGCTCTCGAGGAACTCGCCAACGTAACAATTTAAATCTTATATTCACAAAGATAGAGTTGGAAATATTTTTAAGTTTTTCGTTAATAGTTCAAATTTCACGTTTTAATACTTAGATATATTAGATTTTGAAATGTGATGTCACGAAACTTAGGACCCCTTCCACCCCTTCACGTCACACAATGTCACACTTCGTAGACCCCCTCCCCCCTCTTAACGTGTGATGTAATTTATGGATGGGTAATGTAATGTAATGGGTATTTTCTTGCTCATAAAATTAATTATTGTTTATTTTATGCTACAAATATACCGGATATGTGTACCATTTTTCAGCAGTGAAGATATAAAAGTAAATCTGATGAAGTATTTGTCGCAGAAAATTTAAACAAAAGACCCAAGTTCATTAATTTGTTGTATTTTTAAAGATGTAGCTGAATCCCTATCGTTTTAAACAAAACCTTTAATTTTTTTATGTTCTTTTGTGTTTAGTGTTTTTACTTAGTATAATTTATGAATTGACGAATATTGTAAAACTGTTTTTTGAAAAGAGTATCCATAGAGTGTCTTGCCGGTCTCTTCTCCATAGGACCAACCCACTTTTAGAACCACGGAGAATAGTAATAATACTAGAATCATAACGTTTAAAAAGCGCCTGTAAAAACCCAGATGAAAAAAAAATTACTTTGAATCTCTAAACATATTTTCTTTTCGTTATAGGTACTGTTCAACAGATCAGCCGGCTGGATCGGCTGGCAGACCTCAGACTGTGGCTCAAACGCTCGAATCACAGGTCCATACAACGCCTCCACGTCCCTCAAATCCACTTGCCAACTTATAAGGCCAGGTACAGATGTAGCTGTGTCAATAAAGGCGGCTCAGTGGGCATTATGCGCGATATCAATCATTGCCGCTGGTGTATTACTGTATTTATTGGCTCCCTGTGTTAAAACTTTCGTCATGAGAAGAATGCCAAGTTCCCAGCAAATTTCTTTGTCGCAAGCAGCGCTAGTTGAACAAGAATCTTCGTAAAGGTTTGTCTGATGTTTTAAGGTATATCCTCGAAGTATGAAAGATTTGACTTGAATATACAACATGATTGTTTAAACAACGGCCATAATCAAGGAGATTTAGTTTTCGCTAAAAAAGTCTTAGGACGTCAATGTTTTAGCCAATAATCTAAAAAGTATGTCATATAACTACTAAATACTTTTGGCTGTCCTAAGGCAGGTTTGAAGTATGAAGAGAAAACGGATCATAAAGGGAAAAGGTATTATTGCCTTTGAAAAGGTAGGGAGTTATGATTCATTAGCACCTGGTGCGTCGCATGCGCAAGGAAATTTTATACTTCGAATTTTATTAATAGTTTTATCATGTGAGCATGGATTATCACGTCCTTAAATATTTCCGTCGTTTAACCAGTTATACTGTAAACTGTAAAAGACCTTTAGTCATTTTTATTTTGCGCTAGTATCAGACGAATAAGAACTTAATACCAGTGGAACTTCCTAAAAAAACAATCTCAAAATCTAGCCAAAATATTATATAGGTATCTTATTACCCCATCGGTACCCACAATATATTTGCCAAGCCGTCGATAGTTCAAATATTCCGTATAGAAATGCAGTCAAGTGCCCAGTCATAGATAGACCTACAAATTGCATATCATGCCTTTAGGGACTGAGAAATCTAAAAAGATCTTCCTTTGAAAATCGTTGAGCTAATCGATAGCTCGATTTAATATGGTATAGTATCAGAAGATCTAAAATGGCCACTTTAGATTAGTCGTATGATTCGTATTACAAAATGTCAACGACCTTTAATATCATATACGGAAGGTCTATATTTAGGAAACAACTGTTTGACAATAATCATGGAGATAGGTGAATTTTTCAATGTGGCATTTTAGGCCGTCTGGTTGTAGTAACGAGTCATTATACTCTTGAAAATCTTCTAAGCCATACCTTTGCAGCAGCTTTGTTTATAGTGTAATTATTTCCGTCACTTTTAGAATATTTTTCATGCTGCTATATGTATTAATCGAAAGCTTATTTATTTAAAATCTAATCGTCTCGAATGACTTCCACTATTAAATGAGCTACCAAAGCAATGATCTTACTTAAAAGTCTTTCCAAGTGTGATTTTCTTATCGTAAGTAATTAATGGTACTGAATTAAGTTGGGCTACATTGTGAATGTTAATAGCGATACGTTCTGGTATTAACATGTAGGGCCAAAATTAACTGGTCGAATGAGTATGACCATTTAAAAAAGTTATCTAGTTCAAGCTATTCTGTGCTAATGATAGGATTTTGTTTCTTTTGTAAATTATTTGAAATATAATCTGATATACCAAAATTCGAAAATGTAGTGTGATAGTTATTATAATCAGGGCATTGTGGTATTTAAACTAGTTGTGTACTCTAAAAGAGTAGTTTTTTTATTTATTTATAAGTCTGAATATTTAGGCAGGTATTAGGGTTAGTTCAGTATATTTAATGCAGTTTTTTAAATAACGCTCTTTGTGCATATTTTATAATTAATATTTAAGGAATGTGGCAATACTTGCATTGTATTAAATCTTAATGTTTGGCACATTACTTTAACGGATCTCTTTTATTTATCGTTTAAAATCAATGTATTTTTAAAACAGTGTTTGATATAAAAGAGGTATTCATATTTCTTACATTTTAACGTCACTTGTCTCGGGGCAATAAGTGTGCAATAAAATCATTATTTTAATGAACAGGAGCTAAAATTTAATTCTTTGAAAAACAAAATTACAACGCACTGAAATATTTTACCGATTTCAATTGGTACTACCCCCTTTTATAACAAACACTAATTCATTCATATCAGTATTCTGGCACTATTTTGAGGGACTTTTTGCCATATTTAATATTGTCACAAGATGTATTATGTATTACGCTTAGTATTTTTAAAAGTATTATCATGTATTTGAATTAGATACTAAGTTCCGAGCTGTATTTTCATTGTATGGTAATTCTGGCAACACCTTGTTACCAGAAATCAAAAATGCAATACCTAAAGCTAATAGAAAATATTATAACGAATGTCATCGCTACGTCATTGATGGTGTAAGCTTTTTAATTCCGATATTATGTAATATATGTTTGCTATAAGTCTCTATGGAATAATTTTACCGAGACATAGACTATAACTATATATTTTGGGCAACTTATTATTGAACAGTTGTCGTCTAGTGAATTATAGCTGGCTTTATACTAGTTTTGGGATACAATCACGTTTAATTGTTGTCTTTCGGCTGGGCGTGAACTGACAAATGATTCCTGTTGCAAGTGTGTTATGCAAATAAGAAGTCTTTGATAACACATAGCATAGCATAACGATTCTATTCACGGAAGGGTTCGGCAGAAGTGTGCACATGCCAGACTAACCACCTTGCTTGGTCGGAGGATTCTCCTTTTTCGATGGAGTAACACCATACGTGCTTCCTGCATAATTTAATAGGGAGTGAACCTAACCTACCCATCTACTAGGCAAATTTGAAACTCCGGGATGCTGACCGAGAATTACATAATCGAAAAACCCATTATATTTTTTGCTTTAATTAAAATTTAAAATGTTAATAAATTTTTGGCAAAAATAAGTAAGTAAGTTCCTTTGCCTAACCCTTCGGCGAATACAGGCGTGATTCTATGATAAATAAGTATCGTTTACATTATTCAACTGTCGTCTGTCAACGTGATATTTGTCAAAGTTAATACTATTTAAGTTGGTTTAAGTAGACATGCGTACTTAATGATATTAATCGTTTATTTATCATAATTAATGTAATTTGAGTACGCTTTATTTTATTCATAGAATTTAGTTAGTCATCAATTTACATAAGTAGGCAGTCATACTGTTATAACCATTGATTTTAAAAGAAGTACACCCATCCGAACATTTGCAGGAAGTCGTTATCGTATTGTGAAACGATACAAAAACACAGATAACGTAAAAGCGTTACAAAAAAAAGTCAGTATGTTGTAAATATTGAACTTTTTTTAACGTTGCAACACAATGCACAGATCTTCGCTCTAATGAGTACTTTGCTAATCCATAACTCACAATGGTCCTAAATTCCTACATTGGATCTGGGTCCATCTAATTGGCAACATTAACGCGTCGTTGGCCCAGTCCTTTCGTTTAAAATCTATTTAGGTGCGTACAGCTAAGGAGTGGAATTCCCTGCCAGAGTCTGTGTTTCCTGATAGCTACAACCTGATGGTCTTTAAGTCAAGAGTGAATAGGTTACTTCTAGGCAAGCGTGCTACATCTCCGACCACATCATCGCTTACCATCAGGTAAGATAGTGGTCAAACGCGTGCCTGTCAACATTGTTTTTTTTTTTTGTTGGTTTAATAATCAACTAATAGATACTAGCTACATAGTAAAAAGTACAGCTACAATCGACAAAGTTGTCGATTCACTCTGATCATAAAATCGCCGATAGTTTACAATTCTGCATACGGACTGACTCGAGCTGCTTCTTGAATACAATCCTGATCTTAACTAATATTATAAATGCGAAAGTTTGTTTGTAACGTTTTCACGTCTAAACCACTGAACTGAACATCATGAAATTTTGCATATACGTTGTCAGGGGTACAGAAAAGGACATAGGGTACCTTTCATCCAGAAAAAAGTACTGTTCCCGAAGGAAACAACAATAACATTCGACGGTCACAATTTCTTTAGGACGCTAGATGGCGCTACGAGTGACCCGAAAATATGCACTGGTTCGTCATCAATGCGGGCGAAGTCGCGGGCGGAAGCTTGTAGATAATTATCGGTCAGATTCGAAATTGCAAGTAATTGCTAAGTCGTCTCCGTTTGTAAATTAATTTTGCAGCTAACTTACATTTAGTACTTAGATAATACAGATATTTTTCATATGCTGTAGCAGCTAAAAGATACAGACAGCAAGGCAATTCATCATCATCATCATCAGCCAGAAGACGTCCACTGCTGAACGAAGGCCTCCTCCAAGGGAGGGATTTGCCGTAATCCCCACGCTTGGCAGGCGGATTGGGGATCGCAGTGGCTCACCGATTAGTGAGAGGACGCTGCTGCCCATCCTCCGGTGTCTGGCCGCAGTTTTAGGACGTACCCGGGTCACCGGGCAAGGCAATTAGCAGAGAAGAAGACGGCGGGCGCTCTGAAATATTATTTTTTCCTTTTCACGGCATCTCTCCTTGCAAGATAAAAAAGACAGTTTAGATTAGGGATGTTACGGAGCTTCGACTCCGAATCCGATATGTCGGAACCTCCGATTAAAATTACACCTCCGAATCCGGATCCGGTTCCGATATATCAAAACGGAGGCATAAATCGGAGTTACAAGTTATGACTTTCTATCGCTGCAGCGCTACCGAGCGCTTTCTACGTGACACTGACAACTGACGGAGTATATGTGTTCTTTGCAACTGATGAACGAAGAGTGAACGAGTTGCGACAAGTTTCTTCTTTTTTATTTATTTATATTTTACATTCGTAGATTTGCTCCGACTCCGACTCCGATTCACCTCCGACTCCGCGGAGGTCACTACGAGAACCTCCGACTCCGATTCCGCCTCCAATAAATCCACCTCCGTAACATCCCTAGTTTAGATGAAGCCCAATGTTTACAGTCGGAACGGCACAAAATCGCACTCCCCCTTGTATAATATCACTTCTGTGAAGTTCATTAAAGGCAGCTAATGCGATAGACATAAGTTTTAATTTTTTATGTATTATACACAACGTTTCAACGAGGCCGACGAATAAAGATAATTATTATGTTCATAAGATTTGCTTTTACATTTATAATAACTGGTATAGAATGTATGAATATGAGAATGTATTTTTCAAACATCTTTAGTCAAGAATGCCATGTATGTATTATTTCATGATATTATACCAAGTAGTCGGTTGATTTCAAATTTACATTTAGAATTGTATGATCTTCTGATCTGTAGAATTAGTATTACAATTGTGTGTTTACTGTAAATTATGATGACCAATTGAGGCGAAAGGGTTAAATGCTAATAATAATTGAAAAAATATCTATTTACAATGAATTAAAGTGATCTAACTTTTGTGGTTCAATATTGCTTTTTATTGTGTAAATCTTCCCCTTAAATCAATGAATCAATCAAAGTTACTATTGCACTCCACTTCTGGTATTGCCTAACGTGTATATTGACTGCATTCCGACTGCTGTTTGGATTTAGTTAGCGTGACAATCTCACCGGTCCCACGCGATACTTCAAATGTGCTGACTACATATACGCTCTCAGCATGAATACTGGAAGTATTAAGCAACTGGAATAAATTCCGTCGTTACACTTTAACGCATCTTAGATAGGTATCTTAGTTACGAGGAAACACCAAATATTTCTAAAAAATATGCAGGTACTCGTACATACTATAGTCATAGATAGCTGTGGTCATTAACATTGCACAGAACTGCACTGCAGTACGATTTAGTCAATAAAAGGTACATAGATACTTACTTTAACATCTAATTATACTGATGCGCACTTACCTGTGGACATAAAAAAAGTTTATGATAGTGGAGACACTTACGCTGGTGTGTAAACAACTTTATTTGTTTACGGTTCGACAAATTACTTGTTTACGGTTAGTTATTAATTAAACGGGATAATATCCTATCCTATCCCACTAATATTATAATTGTGAAAGTTTGTGAGGATGGATGGATGGATATTTGTTATTCAATCACGCCAGAACGGCTGAACGGATCTGGATTAAATTTGGCACAAAGATATAGTCTGCAATAGCGCATAGGTTACTTTTTATCCCGGAAAAATGTACGGGTCTGTAAACCACGCGGGCGAAGCTGCGGGCGGAAACTAGTAAACAATAATAGGAACGTAAAATTACGTAAATCACTGAGCAAGCATCTGCTAGCGACTGTCCGCGTAAAAAGGTTTTTCACTTATCATTTGAACCACCATTTCACCCTCAAATCATTTCTTAACGAATGTCTGCAATATGGACCTATCAAACAAGGGCTTTACATACAGATCCTGAAATTTTGTGATTAAGTAGTACCTAATAGGTACGGAGGTACTTATTTCGCTTTTTTATGTAAGTGTAAAGCATATTTATGTAGGTATTTATTAATATTCTGTCTCTAATATTAGAAAAAGAGCCTGAGACTAGAACCATGTTGACCACTTTGCTCTCTAAGTTAACATCGAAGCTTATGGCGTTAACTACAGTAATAGTAAAGAAGATATCTTTGGCGTTTACTCACCACACTACATAAACATATAGATAATTTGGTAGGTATTCATACGGATGCACCAGAAAGACAACAAGTTAGCAATCGGCAGTAGGTTGTAGGAACCAAATCCTGTGTGCCAATCTAAGTCCGAAGTACATACAGGTAGGACTCAAGTGCTTTTCTATCAAGGACACGCATGACTTCTTTTTCGTGAATTCTACGAATCACGTATCTACTTATCTATTGCAAATTAACACTACGTTTGTTTACCTTACATTGTATGCAAGAAGATTGGTCTATTTTATGAATAGCCTGTAATTATGTTTTATCTCATTTACGTCACATTTTAAATTGGCTATCATACCTCAATGGGAAGTTAATAGAGCAAAATAATTATATTTTAATTTCCAACTGCATAAGCAAGTGTTCATTTCCTTGGAGTAATAACGAGGTCGCGTTGGAAATCAAGACCAATTTCCGCTGATCTCTTCACCTCTCGATCTATAAATAATAAATGGTCAATAGGTGTCTACCTCTATCATGGCAATCGTTACAGGCAGTCAACATTCCCAAAATTTAAATAGATACGACATCAATGAAGTGTTTCTATAGCTTCTCCTAAATTCAAAATCATTAAAATGCTTAAGATTCCCTCTTAAAACGTAACATGCCGCAGAAAAATACCAATTTAAAAAGCTTGAGTTCGATTAAATAATTCAGTCGTCAACCGTTTTGCGGCAATTTGCATAGAAACGAGATGAAACAGAAGTCGCGATTCGAAACTGAAATTAAATTGCGATTATTCTGAGATTGGAAGGAATCGTGATTCCTGCCTAATGCCCTGTAGAAAGAAATTTAATTTTGTACGCGACACAATTTCTTGGATTGGCCGGCCTGCAACTTGTTACGGATCAGCTAAGGTTTATGTACGATACGAACTGTTATTTAATTTTACAATAATTGAGGTACCCATTTATACCTAGCTACCTAATAGAAAAAGTACATAGGTACAGATGTAGTTTACAGTTGAATGCAACTCCTCAATGAGGAGTAACACAGATCGTGATTGGGTTTGTGTACTGAAGATGACTGACCTAGACCTACCTACACGATTGAAATCTTCAATGATGAACAGCACATAATAAGGATGGTTAACCCTATAGTTGACTAGGCACCGCTTGTTGCCAGCAGATTTTGAATATAAAATTAGAACCTGCGTTATTCTAAATCCCAAAAAAATATTTTGTTTATTTAATGTTAAAAAATTAAACGTCGGATCATATGTCTGATTTTATTAATTAAATTAACATATTCTTGATAATTTTTTAAATTATAGGATACTTGTTAATTATTTTATGTTCGAAAATATTATGTAGGTACTTGTAAATGCGTATGGAGGAATACAATGGAAGAGATAGACTTAAGAAAAGGTGAATGAACTGTGTGAAATGCGTAAGCGAAATTCTAAGTCTATGGTGAAATGTGATATGGTGGACAAGAAAGTGAACTCTGAGATGACGTCTGATAGAGATGAATGGAAGAAAAATACATTGCGCCGACCCCAAATAATACGGAATAAGGGCATGAGAATGATGATGTGATAAATAAATAGTATATATAGTTTAAGAAGACAGTCGCTCGTGGATTTACCAATAACTGACAATAAACTGCGAGTACTTACAGTAACAGTGACTGTTGCTGACAGTTACCTCTACAGCTGATGAGCTCAGGCCTGACATGACTGTCGTGTCAGCTACTTATATTCTCTGTCAGCCACAAGAGACGCCGGACGCTGAGAAACAGGGTTTACTTTCCACTCCTCCTCCTATTCCTTTTGTATGATTAATTATATTTATTACACAAAAATATCGAAATATCAATCGTAATAGCAACAATAATTGCTAGTTATGATGGAGTTTTAACATCATCCCAATAATTTGACAGCTGATACGGGATTCGAGTTATATTTTAAGAACTATAATAATTTCTCACTATCATGGGAAAGTCTTAGGATGATCTTTGTTTTCTGGCAAGCATGTCTGTTTTTAACCACCCCATATCTAAACTTGACAGAATTATTTTAAACATGAGTACATTCCTAAGTAAATAGTTAAGTACATAAAAATCTACTAGAATTGGATCGTAAATCACAATTTGTTTGCTCGAAAAATACTTGAGACATTATTTGTCTGAAGTATTACTTCAACAAATACAGCACAGCTGAGGCGTCGCGTCGGGAGTCGCGTTGCGTTATATTTCATGACAATTCGCTTTTTATTTTATTTAATCTTGTTCGCAAAATATATTATGCTAAAATTAAGATAAATCTGAGACAATCTTAAAAAAACAACTTTCGGGTTTCAAGTGAATTAATGTACCTAACTATTTTATCGCTTGGAATGAATTATATATGAATAACAAGAAATTACAAGCAAAAAAGTAAAACAGATTATTTAGTCGTCAAACTGTAATGACATTCGAATTATCATATATTAATTAAAGATAGTATTAGGCACCATTTTTTTGGAGTGTCATATAATGGGCGATGTGACTAGAACTAAGAATTTCCCAACAGGATCAGAATAATCAGATGAAACGGACTCAAGGCCTTATGAGGGAGCTAGCAAGTAGCTGTAATGTATGTCGATCAAAGAGATAAGTATAAAAGCTTACCATATTTGGCCATTCTATATTACCTACTGAATAAATAACCATGGGTGTCAAAATATAATAATTTAAAACCCTAGTTTAAAAAAAAGCCAACACGAAAATTTCTTCATTAACTAACGAGTAATCCTGTATACCAAATATATATATATATAAATATAGGGTCATCCGATATAGATATATATGTCACTTTACAGTCTCTTTGTTCTTCTGTACCTACAATACAGGCATACATATAAAAGAAATGTCATTGCCGTTTCATTTAAGTAGTCTTTGTATCATTGACTATACTAGTGGCACTGTGTGATGGCCGGTTATATCTCAAAAGTTGTGTGGTTTTGTTGTTAAATTATATTTAGCCCCATATTAGATATATTTAGCGACTCACAATTGCGACACCCACAACAATGAAGTATGGAATTTGTGCCCACACACTTAGATATCAATATTTATGGAATTCATGAGCGTGTATAAGAAGCGTGTGTATTAGTGTATATCTGTATATCTTTAAACAAAAGAGGATATTATCGAACACTAAAAAAAGTGGCGTAAACTTATTTTGAACGTTCATATAATTAAACCAACCATGACCTTTCGAAAAATAATTTGACTAAATTATTAGCAAGTATCTCCCAAATATTAAATATGCTAATAATATTTGTAAGAGATGATTTGTATAAGTAAAATAAAATGCTATCGGCGCTGATTTGTGGGTTTATCACGTAATATTTGTAGTAATGGAAAGGTAACAACTCTGACAATGAATTCGACGATGAAATTAGGAGTCTAAAGTTTGAGCTCCTGTAACTTTTTTCTTAATCATATCTTTCGGAAGCCCTCACCCACTATTGCATGGAACTTCGGCATTATCTTCGGCATTGGGTGTACAATATAATAGTATATCTATGCCTAACCCTTCGGGCTATACAGTTTGATGCTTTTATGTTATGTCTTTCGGGAGTCAGACAGCGACAGAGCCGCTATTTTAATTAATTAAATAAAAATTATACCTAGCTAAGGATGGTAGGTACTTAAACAATAGCGACGGTAACGGGAGGACCTCTCTACAGTCTCCCCCGGGGCGTGCACGAGTGGATGGCCTCTTTACAGTCATCCCCTCCGGGAAGTGCCCTTCAGCATGGTATCGTGGTGGGCTTCGGTGCGGTCTTCTTAGAGTTCCCGAAGCCCACCATATGGTATCGAAGCGGACCACCGTGGTGAGTTTAGCCGGTACGAGTCCGGCACACCCTTCCGCCCGCTCCAGGCGGAGGATAGCCCATGACAGGTTTTAAAAAAAGAAAGATTTTTTAATAACCTATCATTTTGTAAATTTTTACTAATTAATTAGGATAAAAACTATGGTATTTTTACTGGCCGATTTACCTGGATATACTCGAGGGTTGAGGAATCACGAATAGCAATATAATTATATACTATAGTAAATTTAAACAATCCACGATAAATGAATGTATGAATAGAGATTTTTTACCGGTAGTAGTATTGTGCACGAACTACATTTCACAGATGATGTTATTAAGTCCCATGTAATAGGAGGCTAGCATTACCATAATTCGGGTACAAATCGAAATTTAGATCTGCTACTGACAATTTTCTAACGAAAATCCAATAACATTAGCCCGACCCGGAAATCGGCTCCAGGACCTCACGTGGAGTCACACAACAGTCACTACATCAGTGATGCAGTTTAATTGAATCCTACTTAATATTATAAACGTGAAAGTTTGTGACGATGGATGGATGGATCTTTGTTATTCAATCACGCCAGAACGGCTTATCGGATCTGGATGAAATTTAGCACAGAGACAGATTATAGTCTGGAATAGTATATAGGCTACTTTTATCCTGGAAAAATGTACTGGTTCGTAAACTACGCGGGCGAAACCGCGGGCGGAAGCTAGTAACTTTATATATTTGTTTTATTATATGTGGGTAGGTATACAACATATACATCAAAATTATTCACATTATCATATTTCGTCTAATTCATTAACTTCGCATCTTAAATTGCTTCTATCAATCATATCATGCATACGGAAATATGTAGATACTTACTTTTTTGGCGGCCAGACTCGTTCTCAAAGTCAAGGATAAACTGAATAAAACCACGCAAGACAAAATCCATTTGACATTGCTTGTTAAGAGTATCGTTTAGCTTCTGACAAAATACGCGCAAAATAGGTGTTTGGGCGGATCGTTTCTTACATATAAATCTTAACGAATTAATTAAAAAAATATATATATATATATATCATTTCATCAGATTATAAAATAGACCGACAAAGTTCGATTTTTTTTTTTCGAAATTTTGCTGGATTTATTTATTACCATGAGATAAAGATAAGAAAGATTTTAATTAAAAAAACGATTCAATCTATAAAGAATATAAAAAAAAACAAAAACGTGTCAACCTAGTTTTTATTAGTGTCTATAACAGTGGTTCCCAAAGTTGACTGGACGACGATTCACCTAACAAAAAGTTCAAAATTCGGGACTCACTTCTTGGTTTTCATGAAGGAAAAAGGGATATAACTACATATATGTATAAAGGACAGTTCAATCGATCCAAAGTGTTAATATTTGAATACAATTGCTGGAGTGCTATTTTTTAATGAGAAGGATGCATTTGATTCTTATTTTTTGTCGTTATAGCCATAGCATCAACTTAAATTTTACTTAGTTACTTTTAATCGCAATGAGTCAGTGGTCGCTCGCCTGTTCGGTGGATCTGTCGTCCTATTTTTCAGGGCCAACCCAATATTCGCTCCCGATCCACCAGTAGGTCGCGACCCATACTTTGGGAACCACTGACCTATAACATATAAAAAAAACAGCATTATAAGCTCATGTTTAGTGGGGTAAAAACGTTAACGCATTTTGTATAAAAACTTTTAGCTATAGTCTTAACGTCAGGTAGTTTGTTATATCATTGGTCTAAAAGTAGTGCCTCTGGCTGCTGAGGTTGAGATTCCGGGTAAGACAGTTACATTGGGTTTTTCCGTCAGAAAATTCTCAATAGCAGCTGTATGGAATTGTGCCTGGTAGACTTAATATAGGATAACAGCATCGGCGAAATGTATGCGTACCAAATATAGTACGTCTTTGCCTTACCCTTGTTAACACGTTAAACGCCATGTAGGTAACCGGTGGCCCCACCTGCCCTGTATCTAGGCGCCGCGTTGGTCACCAGTGACCTCATGAAGTTTTTCAAGAATATCTCTAAACTATGCTTCAGATCGAAGCCTAACTGAGACAACAGCACGAACCACTAGTTAGTTAAAAGAGGCGAAGCAAAAAAAAAGGTAAATTTTCACGTTTCTTCTATGGCGTTTAAAGAGTTAATTTTTAAACCTACATAATTTAATACGCTAAAACCTACATAATCTAGCAATGACTCAATCAGTCAATTTACATTAAAACACTATACGGTTGATAAGGACAAATAGAAGGTCCTTTTTAAGGACATAAATAACTGCCTCATGATGCGTCGTTTTCATGCGTAGGTACTTAATTCCCAGCATAATCCCGATTCCGTTTAGTTTTAATCATGAGGTAATTTCATAATACATAAAATAATATTAGTAGATAAGTATATTGCAGTACATGCTCATCTCAACACTAAAAGTATATGACTAACAATTAAATCGAAGAGTACCTAATAAAAAGCTATAATATATAAGGGTGAATTTAATTTTTTTTGTACGTATTGGTGGCGCACTTTATTTTTAGTAAATACCTGAATAAACACACACACACACCCACTTAGTAAACTTACATAAATTATATTCACCCATAAGAGTGGATACCTAGCTGGGTCAAAATTTACGGGGGAGTTGATTTTTTTTAACTATTCTAGTGGTGGTTTCCTTAATAAAAGTGGTGTAGATTAAGTAGCAGAGCATGATCATGCGCTTAACAAATCTGGTTATCGAAAATAAGAGATGTGAATGAGCATTGTGCGTTTGCCTTTTTAATAAACACCGTTTAATTTAGTTATGTAATAAAAAATGTACCTATATAAAACCTGTTAGCCTTGTTATCTGACACTAACATCAATCATTATTGTAAAAATACATGTCAAGTTCAAGCAATGTTATTTTTTTGCCACATCTGCGGACCATTTACGTAGTTTTTCTGATTTTACATCTCGTTTTGCCTTAAAACACTGTAAAATGCAAATTGATATTTACATTTTAACGTAGACACATTTTATGTATTACATAGATACAGAAAAATGTTAATATTATATTCTTCAACCACACCTGGTTAGGTAGACTGGATATAATAGCTGTATCCGCAAGGCATAGATTGGTTATTTATTCATCTATACATATAATAAAATTATAACAGGCCGATGTCTGTCATCATCATCAGCCAGAAGACGTACACTGCTGAACGAAGGCCTCCCCTTAGACCACCACATCGAACAACATTCGGTTGCCCGCGACTTTCACCATGTCGTCGGTCCACCTAATAGGAGGCCTTCCTACGCTGCCTCTTCCGGTTCGTGGTCGCTACTCGAGAACCTTTCTTCCCCATCGGTTGTTGTGTTTTAGAATTTTTGTCTGTCTGTCTTTTTGACCGTATGTTTGTACACGCATCACGCAAAAACTACTGCATGGATTTGAATGCAGTTTTCACCGATGTATTGCTAGAGGTCTTACTTAAAATATAGGCTCCATTTTACCGCAGGAAAATATCAGATTCTAAATTCCACGCGTATACGAACTCGTGGGCAAAAGCTAGTTAAGTAATATAATACGTATCTGTATTCATTAACAAGTCTATTTATAAACATAAAAGTAGGTACTGGCCATTTTTATTATATCTCCACCTACCCATGTTATAGTGCCACTAAAAATTAAAATCTGTGATGTTAAATATTGTTATTCGCTTTAAATTTGTTATGGATAATTTTGATGTACAATTTTTAAGGTATATTTTGAAATATACATATTTTAGAAATACTTCGTTTAAAATTAAATTATCCATGACATATAAAAATTCCTAAAAACTCTTTATATGTCGAAATAATGTCACTCAATGTTTATTTTTATTCGTTTAAAAGAAATCCTTTTAACTATTCGGAATAAAATATTTAAGTAAAGGTAAAAAATATAAAATGTAGAATAATTATTTCAATGCTTCACTGTCAACTTCAGTATAAGTAAGATTTAAAGATCACATCTTTCTGTTTTAAATATTCATGGTACCTAGCTGTTATAAGATTTTTTTCACATCTTTTTGCTGACATTAACTCGTTCGGCATTTATTTCTGCTTCGCTATTTCTAAACTAAAGTGTTATTTAAGTTTTTTTTAACGGAGGCTGCTTTGGCGGCTTTTTTGTGAATAATAAAAATATTATATTAAGTGTTATATTATAAAATTTGATTAATAGTTAGGAGTACCGCATGTGTTCATTTGTACACGAAGATTACTTATTTATAATGATTAGATTAATCATTGGCCTTGTCGGCACAATGCTCAAAGTTTATATATAACAGAAGCGTGCGGTTAAGGCCGATTTGTGTTGTGACCGAGCTTTCGATAGGACTGTGTATAGTCATTGAATCGCAATGAGTGCAATCTTTAATACGTTTTTGTTGTTAACGCAAATATCAGTTATATTAACAGCGTGTAAGTGAAATGTTCATGTATATTGGAGAAAAAACAAAAAATACATATAAGTTTTAGAATAATATTTTATAGTAAGTTCTGGTAGGTTATTCTTCATGTTAGGTACCTACTCGATACGTACTTTTTCTTAGGCAAAAGTGTTGTATATTTTGAAATATTAATATTTTTTTCTATTAATTTATTGTTGGTTCCTGGTATTTATATATGGTATTTGTATATTGTGAGGATGTCTTTCCAACGTGATATTATAAAACAGTATCTAATTATTTTTTGTGACTATAGGGTACTTCCAAATACTACAAAAAATAATAATTATTAATTCTGTAACATTATTAGTCAAAGTTATAATTACATATTTTTTAATACCAATCACCCAGTGAAATTTTGGTAGAAAAAATCTGAAATCCACGCAGGTAAAGTCGCAGGGTAGTAAAATATAAGGGTCATAAACAAGGTATGTATGATTAACTATTTTAGCGACCTGATATTTGATTTATGGTATGTCAACGGTAATTTGAAATTTTAGTCCAAACAATACATTATTTTGGCAGGTTCTGTTGTTGATAACTTTAGCTAAGATAACCTCAAGTAATTTGATGTTAAAGCTATTGTAGATAGACACACCTTAATAACCTTAACCTGATCCTTTGATGTTTACTTCATTATTAATTGTGTTTATCTGCGCTTGAGCACAAAAAGATAATCTTTATATGTATTATATACAAAAAAATACTTTTGTAATAAAAAGTACAATGATAGACGTAGGTTTTTCGTTTCATATGTAGGTGAATTGTAAATAATTCAGTTTATTTTCTTTTATTTCTATAACCTAACCTAACTTAAGAATATTGCGTCTATTTTTTTGGTTTTCAAAGGACATATTATACCTACATAATATGACATGCATTAAATTACCAAGATTACATATTGATAAGACGAATATTTTAATGTTACATTTGAAGGCAAGTCACGTATTTAGGTAATATATTTTGTTTTCGCATTAGTATCCGTTACGTCATGGTCAGCGAGTCTTAGAGCTTAAGGAGGATCTTAAACCGCGTGTTGTACGTATTTTACTTAGCTGTTTAAGTTTTAAGTGTGCATTGCTAACTGCTTAGTCATAGGGCGTGGAACTCAACTGAGGGAAAATTATAAAGAACTAGCTGCCGACCGCGGCTTCGCCCGCGTGATTTACGAACCCGTTTTTCGGGATAAAAAGTAGCCTATGTGTTATTCCAGACTATAATCTATCTCTGTGCCAAATTTCATCCGAATCTGTTTAGCCTTTCTGGCGTGAAAGAGTAACAAAGATCCATCCATCCATCCATCCTCACAAACTTTCACATTTATAATATTAAGTAGGAAGTAGGATAGGACAGGATAGGATAGGAAGTAGGATAGGATAGGATCGTATGTACCTTTAGGTAATTTTATATTTATTTGATCAATAAAAAAAAAAAAAAAAAACTTTTACATTTATAATATTAAGTAGGAAGTAGGATAGGACAGGATAGGATAGGAAGTAGGATAGGATAGGATCGTATGTACCTTTAGGTAATGAACTTGAAGTAATATTCAGTTCCATTTTAATTGGAAACTCTCATAATCATAAGGCTCATAACAAAATTGTTGTGGTTAATAATTAAAAACAGATTTTTGAAACCAGAATGTATAATTCTTTTACATTCTGATCAGATTTTTCATACAATTTTTAAGGCCGGGTTTGAGTTTTCGAAAATCCTCATTCTTATCAGATACCTAAACACAACAATAAACCTGCTTGCTAAATTTTAAGACTGTAGGCTTCAAAGTTTCTCAGATTTCATGATTCGTCACACCATCAGCTCAAATGTACCTTCCTAATTGTCAAAAGCCTTCGTCGGATCAAAGATAAAAATAACGCTGTTTTTTTTGTTTCAAAATATGAATATAGTATTATTATATCATTTTGCCGAACTATAGCAAAAAATGGATACCAGTAATGTACGTTGGTGTGAATGGAAAAATTCAGTCGTTATATTTTTTGCAAATTTTGACCAGATGTAGACTGTAAAAAATAGTGTATACCGGACAATAGACATATCCTCAAAGAATAATTGAAAAGAGATACAAATAGAAGAAGTTTACTCTAGATATTATAAATACATTCCAATAACTAATGTGTGTAAAGGAACTGTGTAATATATTATAAAAATATATAAGTTAGAGGCACTCGGGGATAATGTAGCTAACTGTACAAATTGTACAATCACATTGATGTATTCGGCACAAAGCTAACAACCTATAAAAATTCTGTAAAAGCAGTTATTGGTTTACCTCAATAAAAATTTACTTTTATTGTTATTCTACTTTAAGTGATAGTGAATAAATAATAGTATCTATGTTCACTCCACAAAACTGTATTATGCATCAGTGAAAACTTTATTGGCTATATGTGTAATTTAGGTTTATTTTGGCTTATTGTTACTGATAATGCTGTATGTTTTCCTGGAAATAAATAAATAAATAAATAAGACTATCAGTGAAAGAATTTTCGGAATCAGATCATTAATTACGGAGATTACCCTTTAAATACAAAATAACAAATTTTACCTTAATGAATAGGTAAAATAAAAACTGTTAAAAAAACATCAGCTTTTAAGACAACTTCATTTGGTTAGTCTCGTATCTTTTTGTTTGACTGTATGTGTTAGATTCATAATTGATTGTTTGTGTAAAATAACGTTTTCACACTTACGACAATAGTTTAAAATAGAAACAAGTGAATTAACACTTGTTTAAGTAATTTGATGTTATCAGCGTTCTGTGGACAATGTCGCTTATTACTTAGATATTAATCAGACATGCGAAATAAAATATAATTGTTTCTTAGAAAACAAGTATTTCAAAAGCAACGTGATACTTTTATTCTCGGCCAGAAACATTGACACATAGCGGCTTACTCTCAAAAATAATGTCAATGTAAGTCCAATTTCAATGTCTTTTAGATTTGTAAATATCCGCTGATCCACTCAGAAATGAACAAATTTAGTTTTAGTGAGAGTGTCAAACATCTCTAATACTGGTTGATCGGCTTAAGAGTCGGCCAGTCATTTTTTTTTATATTCATTTTATAGAATTATCCCCTTTTCTATTCATAATTATATTTAATTTACTAATTTTCATGAGAAAATAAAAAGTCATCATACATTAAATGTCTACATTAAGGAAGAAGATAATTCCTTCTGTTCAGCAAAACAGCACACCCATAAATTCTGTTTGGGTTTTGTAGAATAAAAGGCATCTATATACATATATATTGGTATATAATATACATATATAAAGTTTCTGGCTTTGAGCCAAAATGTACTGTCACAGAATCTGCACTGTGTTTTAAGCTGTTATGTACTATGTAGGTTCTGGATTACTTTACCAAATAACTTGGAGAAAAATATTAGGAAGAAATGCATTATCAGCTCTAGTATATACTTATCTACTGTTATACTTGTTGTTAACATAAATATAGTTCTATTAGTTTTACATCAGATAAATCAATATTATTCACTATACGGTTTACCGGCCGAGTTCAAACTACGTATCAGGTTGGGTATCGATATCTCCCTGTAATTGGGTGACGAGGTTAGATGATAGGCGTTCTGTGAAAATACTGGTATATATACATAAAACTATGTTTTAAATATCTATTAACATTTTCATCGGATTAATGAACTCGTATTTATTTAATCATTCGTGAATTACCTCATAATCAAAATACGCAGACCTTGTGACGCCAACTTATGATAATAAAAAGCAAAACTTGTATATCACTTCCTTTAATAGGCTGTTTAAAATCAATATATTAATAAATTGAAGCAGCTGAGATGTAAATAAACAAGTTAATAAAAAAATATTTGTCATAAATATGTATATTAAGCAGTTAAGTACAACCGCAAACTTCTAGTTCACTCAGAATTCTTTCCTACTCTAGTTTGTCGAATGAAGTGTAATAAGAATATTTTAATTATACGTTTTTTCTTTTCAAAGTCAAAGTCAAAGTTTTTTATTTCAAGTAGGCCTTTTCAGGCACTTTTAAAAAGTCGAGACTCTAGGCGCACGGTTCCAAAGGGGGTAGGTCCTATGGAGAAGAGACCGGCAAGAAACTCCATGGATACTCTTTTCAAAAACAAAAAGTTAATTTACAATTAAAATTTTCTTTTTCAATAAACAGTGATAAAAACCAGTTAATTACCTAAATACTATATAATTAAACGAATATACATACATTGTTAGATTTATCTTTAGACTTGAGTGAAGTAGTTGAACTTGATCATCTTGTTATGAGATAATTATCATTAGCAGCAAAAAATATAGATATGAGGCGTCATCGTAATTATAGTCGTTGTTTCGTACCTTCCTGTTAGATAGGTATATATTTCTTGGTGGTTAAAAACAATTCCAATAAAAACACAATACGTAACGTTCATGTACAATTGACCTACTTTTAAAATTGACTGTCATAATTTATGTATTGTGCTGCTTCTTCAACATCTTTTGTTTGTCACTGTTTAACATCTTGATATGTCAGAAAGCGACATTGAACAATTCTGTCATAAGCATTTCATTAGCTTCGAGGTCTACCATTGATATATTGGTGTCTACTCTAATACATAAGACTCCAACAATACATACTTTAGCTATATAAACATTTTTACAAGCTTTTGTTTGAAACTCATTTGAATCAATACCACTCCATGCCAGGGGTCATCAACATCAAGTATGTTGGTGGCACCTATTGAAAATTTATTGATTTATAGGTAGGTATCGTAAACATTTCAAGTGGGTTTAAATCACAAACTGACAAGCCGTTCATTGTTTTACTGTTGCTATATCCACTGTTGCCTATAATGGTGGGCTACGACCTCAATAAAGTAGGGAATAGGCTAGATGCTAGATTGGTGGTTTTTTAGGAAAATGTCTCCTGTTCTGGCTACGCTTACGATTTTATTTAACAGAACCTCCAAATTACACTTAATACAACCAGAGAATCTTCTTCTTCTTTACTGGTTTCAACACGAGTTATCACATTGAAATGGTCTATGATGTGGTGTAAAGATTAGCCAGATAACAATAGTGTTAGCGAGGTTGACTACTCAGGGTGAGCCAGACGATCTCAACTATCGTCACTCGTGGAGGCTCTCTCTTTGCAACAAATAATCAAATATTTGCTGCCTACAAAGGCGATTTGTTAACATTTCTGAAATCTTTCTTCTTTTCATTTCAGTACCCCCAATACAAAAATGCACGTTGAGTGACTCAGGATGTCTAAAAAAGTCAGCCCAAAATGCCCTTTCGGTCTTCGTAGCTGGTATACCAGAAGTGGGCTCAGAAATCTTAGACCCAGTTCAAATTGATATCATCAAGATAGACCTATCTGGGTTGAAGTTGACTGTTAGAGATGCTAATATTAAGGGACTGAAGAACTCTGTGATTGACAAACTCAGGTATGTTAGTTAATTTATATCAGGTACATAGATGTAATAAAACCATCAGACTACATGCATTCATATTTGCAAACATAAATATATATAACCTATTAGTTTAGGTTAGGCAGAGGTGTACTATTTGTAAATTCACATTTTGCCAATGCCGTTATAAAATCTCATATCATAGGGCGAGTCTATTGCCACTTACCGGACAAAATTCCTAGCCCGTATAACTACTGATATTTTTCTAACAGAAAAACGCAATATCACTTTACCCGACCCGGTGATTGAACCTCATGATCAGCAGTAGCGATTGCAATTACCAAAAAAATATTCCTAATAGGATATCTGAGTACTCACAAATGCGGAATCAAATCACGGACTTGACCGGTTAGAAACGGTTTTAACATCAAAGCGATTAACGTGCAAACAACGTTGTTCGTTATGGATTCGACTCTGCCGACTGATACGGTTTGAAAGACCTTATTACCTAACACCTTTGTGACCCTTGCCAAAAATAAAAGGCGTTTCTGACCTGTTTGAAGCTATGTTAATAAGTGCGGTAACATAACATGGTAGATTTCAAAATTTTGGCAAGCTATAGGTTCGGTGTTTCGGCTGGCTAGTTTGATCTTTATTTCATCCATTGCTGTTGTCATCTGATCCAGATTTTAATTAAGGCCGGTCCGCAAAATTAGGAACTACTGACTTGTGTCAGATTCAAGCAACCGGCAACTAGCAGTGAATATTTTATTTTCATATGAAATCGAACATCGATAACAAAAATATTCTGTTTCATCAGTCTCTAAGTATAATTAATTATAGACTACACACTATCTGTTTCTGCCTTTCCAGCATTGATAGCGCCAAGAAAACGATACAGCTGAACTTCCACGCGTCACCCATAGTGTTGAAGGGCAAGTACAAGGCTGGAGGCAGACTGCTCATTCTACCCATCAGTGGAGATGGAGACGTTACTATCAAAATTAGTAAGTATCAAATCCACGATGACTTCTTTATTAGGTGATAAAGTTTTAGAAACTGAAAGCTTGACCCTGGGGAATATGCTGCTTGGTTTGGAAGTGAGGATTTTAATGGAGTTGTGTTGCACAGATGTCAGAAAAGTTATAAGTACGGTTGAAAATACCCTGGTCAAATATATTGTCGGATAAAACTTATCTTGTGTGGCCATTTTGTGATAACTTAATAAAATAGTAAGCCGACTTAGTTTTACAATGACACAGTTTTATGGCAATCTTAAAAATATCCTTTTTATTGTTAAGTCTTCTTAAACTTAATTTTCTTCAACATACGAGTAAAAATCCACAACTCCAACATTCATTCAATCCTAAACATTTTCCAGAGAACCTCGAGCTCTTCATCACTATGGTCTACGACATCGTCAAGGACAAGAATGGCAAGGATATCATTGAACTGAAGAGCTACAAATTTACATACGAGAACAAAGAAAACACTCATTTCAAGCTAACAAACTTGTTCAACGGAAACAAAGAATTGAGTGAGTATTAGAGATCCTTCTGTTTCATTGGGCTTCTGAAACATTGTCGAGAGATTTTATCTGTCTAGTGGCCGTATGCATGCGGTCAGATATGATGTACGAAAATAAATGTAGTTTTGGGGTACAATTAGATTAGATAAAGTCTGTCTCGGTTTTTCTCTGTGTAAGGCCTTACTGATATAATGAGATAGATACTTACTGATATAGAGATGAGGCCTTACTGAGATACTTATAATGGTGAAAGGGTTCGATGAATGATCATAAAAATCACGTCCATAAATATTTATAATATTTTTTCATTATATACGTCATCATGGTTCATTTGTGTCGATAGGAATTGTGCCCGTTAGATGGCCATAGAAGCTGTTAAGCTTCAGCGAAATTTGTGTGTACAAAGCACACCTCTCCTTAACCCTTCGGGGAATACAGACTAAGTGGCAGGAATAACTTTTCTTTTTTTAATTTCAGGTGATGCGATGCACACATTCATGAACGAAAACTGGAAGGCGATCTCTCAAGAATTCGGCGACCCTATGTTGGAGAAACCGCTGCAAAAAATATTCAATGCCATCAGAACTTACTTGAAATCACAACCTTTGGAGGATATTGCCAACGTTTAAAAATGTTAATGCCAAAAAATTTATTTTAGGTATTACCACGTAGAAATTGGTTAAGGATATTAATATTTATGTAAAGAAACGAATTTGGTTCTTTTGTTATTAAGAGCACTGATAAGTGTTTGAACTGTTGGGAAAGTATGGGATTCTATTAAGTTTCATTTTCTTTTTATTAATGAATGAAATTAATTGTAACTATTAGACTTTTTTTTATTGATGACGATACTTTGTTTGATGATTAAAATGTATAGGTAATATAGTGATGATGAAAGAAAGTCCCAAATAAATAATATTTCTGTGAAACATTGTTTTGTATTTAATTATTTTAACTGCGTCACTGGGCTATTGGTCGCAAGCACGACTGCTGAGCGTGAAGTTCTGGGTTCGATTCCCGGATCGGGCAGTGTTGAAAAACCTATTGGGTTTTTATGTTTAGAAATTCTCAGTAGCAACACGGAGTTCGGAACTACGCCCGTATGGTTTTGATGGTTGACTGCAATAGGCTTGCCACCTATTACATCGTAGGGCTTTATAACAGCATCGGTGAAATATGGGTGCACAATAGTACACCTCTGCCTAACCCTTTGGAGATACAAGTTGTGTCAACTGGTTTTTTATTTTAAGATTTTTTTAATTGAAACATACACATAAAATATAATTATTTAATTAAAAACGACTAAGAATCTTTGAATGAGCATTTATTACCTAAATTATAATTGTTGAAAGCTACATTTTGTCTAAGTGATTGGCATTCTCCGCTACCCGCGAGTTAGATCCCCGGACGGAACGAATATTTTTGTATGGCTGGTTTGGTTGTTGTGTGCATGATGATATAGGCAGTGGCGTAGCTAACGGAGGGCTAGACGGGGCAGTGCCCCGGGGCTCCCAAGCTCAGGGGGCCCCTCGGACTCTGACTTACAAACTATAAATTGAACTAGTGAAAATTTCTCCCACATTCGGAATATAAATAAACCAGATTCTAGGAAAGCGACTTTAATAATAGCAACTTATTTGAAAAAATACAGAGGAATTCCCAACAAGTCTCGAACATCTTTGTTTGAAACTTGGTACCCAAAGGGTGCTCAACGGGACACTATTAAAGTGCCTCCGTTGTCTGTGTGTTTGCCACAGGACTGTATTTTTTGAACGGTACCAGGTAGATATTTTCTTTTATTTTCATAAAATAATTTTAATTAGTTCATTAAAATAAGTTACAATTTGTATTTGGTTTTTAATTTTATTATGGAGTCGACTGTATTACGACGAATCTGGATTACGACAAATCTGGAGGTACATCGAATTCGGAACACGACGAATACGGAACAAACGATTTTAAATAGTTTAGTTGGGGCCCTAGTTTATTTTTTGCCCCAGGGCCTTTGGTTACCTAGCTACGCCACTGGATGTAGGTACCTATGTTTTTGAACTGTACTCACGATATCGGAGAAATCAGAACGTTGGACACGTTTAAATTAATTTAATTTATAATTATCCTATCCCAGTCTCCAACACGCAAATTATTTGCTTGTGACCCTTTGCTATATAGCATAAAGAAGGTAAGGTACTCTAGTGCCATCTATAGGAGCGAAGCGACAAAAGATCGAAGGCATTCAAAGATCCAATAATTGAATTGCGGTTTTGCAAATGAGTACTTTATTTTCACACCATGCATCCCTCCATAGATTTACTCCTGAGTCTTGATTAGCTGCTACGTTCAGCAGTACCTCGACTTATATGATTGCTATTCAAATGTTGCAGGCGACATCGATATTTCAATTTCGATTATGCATGAACCATGGTACGTGCATGAACCGTTTAAGTGAATTCTTCTTTAATTTAAGAACTTAGTTCTAGTCGGCGGAGCAATCGCCACTGCTCTCTATTTTCTGCTTTCGTTTTGACCTTTTGATACGTACGACTCTACCCCTACTTTCTTCTTTACTTGATGTGCAAAGCTTCGTCGCCTATGTCTTCTCCTTCCTCTCTTTCCTAAAATATTTCCTATGTGAATTAAATATATATATCGGCGTGAGCGATGGCTGAGCTATAGGGCTGTCACTACCTCGATTCGGTGGTACAGGGTTCATGACGCAGGATTACAATAAAATCACAGTTCCAATGTAAATCAGTTAGTATTTCACTTTCACAATACAATCAACAATTGTGGGTAATTCACTCGGCACATATCACAAAATAACTACTTTCTAACTCCAGGCAAACGGACAGTTCGTCCTATCCGTTCGATGCTATCACAAGACTGCGCTTCTTCACAATTATCTCCCTTAACACGACTGTGTCTACGCGCCGCCATCTTGCAGTGACGTTACGTTGTTTACCCTCACCTCAGTACTGCGGTAATCAATTGAGAGACTAAACATCGTTCTCCGCGACATATAAATAAAAAAGAACTGGAAAATGAGAGAGGCCAAAGCATACTCAGGAGTTCAAAGCGCTGCGATCAGGTTACTATGTGTCAGACTTCTTGGCAAAATATCGACAACTTCTACTCGTTTGTTCTACCTATAACCCTATATATATATATATATGTATGGGAGCCAGGCTGGACCCTTAATGCCAATATATACTAGTTTTAACAATATGCCCGTGTGAACAGTCCCTTTACCAAGGACTCCCTTAGTCTGAGGTGGACTTTAATATCATGAATCTTGTAATAGACAAGCATGTAACAAAGTAACATTATTTAACTATTTAAAGTTGTTGTCAGTTGACAACTTAATTGCAGTAGCGTGATGTACAACAACTTATCATACTAAGTAGGTAGGTACTAATAATATTCCATAGTAGGTAGATCATCTAGAATAGTTTGACCTTTACCCATCAATTTTATACCATGAAACGACTTTGTTTTATCACTCAATTTTATCGTTCTCCGGCTTCAATCAAATTAAATTTATAGAAATGTTATCACACTGTCATTATCTATACATCTATACATATAAATATTATTGGAGTGTCTGTTTGTAATATTGAAATAACCGCTTTTTACTACATGCATATGAATATATATACGGTACATACACCAAAATAACATTTTTTTACAATTTTTGTCTGTCTGTCTCTCTGTTTGTATAGGCTAATCTCTGAAATGGCTGGACCGATTTTGACGGGACTTTTATTGGCAGGTAGCTGATGTAATAAGGAGTAACTTAGGCTACTTTTATTTTAGAAAAATTCTTTTATTTTAGAAAAAAATAGGGTTAAGTGCATTTGGTCTCACTAAAAATACATTATTAAGTTCCGACATCCACGCGAACGATGTCGCGGGCACAGCTAGTTAACAATAATATTGTGAAGAATCCTTTCAGTAATGGATATTCTAACAGATAGCTACAGCTTTATAAGGCTCGACACCAGGTGCAATTTACGTAGCGATCACGCTTGCTTGTCTCATGGACGGATAAAGGTGTGTTTAAGGGATTTGGTCAAAATGATCAGCAGCAACATTCTCTTCTCTTCACAGATTGACACTACAGGTCCTTCGGTACGGGATTGGGGTTTCGTAATGCCAGATTAACCACACGCCATGCATCAGTGTTACTACTTTACTGGAAAGAAATGCCTTATCAGCACCCGCCAGTACATTTAATTTGGGCTGGTTTTCGCTATGTTGCCTCTTTTGTGATCTCACTCGTGTGTATAGGCCGTGGAGTGCTACATAATTTTTCAGCCTTAAGCGCTAGCTACACCAAGAGCTGAGTTGACTTAGCTCACGTGGATGCCGAGTCTTTTCATACCGTGAACTACAAGGCCTAGCTAAGTGACTTATGTGGTTTAGTAACCCAACGTTTCCAGCTCTGTCACCCAATTCTCTCTCGTCGACCCCGCGAATGGCTGGCAGCTCGTCACTCCTTCCTTAGTTTTCAGTGAGGATAATTAAGCTCCCATAGTTTAGTAAAGATTATCAAAGCTGGGTTTTTAGTCATATATTTATTGAACCAAAGACATTATAGTATTTGAATGTATATACATTTTTACAATAATGTATCGTCAGCTAAGCTTAGCCGAATTAGGTTAGCCATTGGTGGTCTACGCATAACAGTTAGGTGGCTCTCGTTAAATAAATATAAATCTTTGTTCGGCTTTGTTCTAAATGAATGAATGTTTATACATTCGTACATTGGGAACAGATGAAAATAAAATAAATGGTTCTTCTTTTTTGAAGAAATAATAGACATCCTTATTTTTAATTACGAGAAATATTTTAAGGACAAGGTGTCAAGTGGCAATAGGCTCGCCCCCTATTCATTTTCATGGGATTCAGCAACGGCATCGGTGAAATGCTATGGCATGTGGCAATGTGTGGCACAGAGGTGTACTATTGTACACCTCTGTCTAACCGTTCGGTCAATACAGTCGTGGTCCTATGTTATATTATGTTATTTTAATGACATGCTCTGGTCATAATTCTTCACAATTTTTATTATGAGAATTATATTTGTATTATATTTAGTAGGTAGATACATAGGTACATACAATACGCTGGTTCTCACATATCATCCTTTATCGCTAGATCAATGATGGTGAACAAGTCAGGTGGTTGCGTTTATAATTATAACTAAAAGAAGAGAACCATTTTTATCATTTTTTTTTTTCTTTTACTGCCTGAAATTCTGTGGTCTGGTTTTTATAATCTCAAGTTCATTGGATTGTCAAGTCGAACAAGTCCCGCAAATTCATATGCTATGAAGGAAGCGAAGGCTTACTAATACTAAAACTTGTAAACCTATAAAATGCTGGCCTATTAGTATGGTAACCAATTGTTGGAGCACACCAGGATATTCTGTTCTTTGAGTGCCATGTCTGTCACTCGCGAACAACAATTGATATTCTATTGTGCCCGCTACGTGGCAGACAAGGAGACACACTGATTATTTTTCTTTGTAACTCGCTTGGTACAGTCAGTTTCATAAAAGTTATACACATATTTAGAAAAAATCGTGATGAGAAATTCTACAACTTCATCGTATCAGCGGATTCATAAGAATACATGGTCATTTACATTTAATGATTTCAATCACTACCTTTCAGAACAAACATTTGAAGTTTACTAAGTGTAACAATACACTTTTTACATTACATTACACTTTTTTCGATGACCAAATGGATGAGAATTACGTCACTGTCGATCACTTGATATACGCTGCCAAAGGCCATTGGTGCCACCAGAAATGAATAAAAATTATAATGCACTGTTAGAAAATAAACCATGTAGTCAAATTGAAAATATTTATCATTACTTTGAGTGTTGTCTAAACGATTTATATAAAGTTAGCTAAACAGATGCTAATCAGCCCGCGTGCCGCCCGCGCTTCGAATTCATGTCGATTGTTTCTTTAAAAAATTCTTAATACATTTGGAAAGAAAGTTCTATAGATATATCTTATGCATTTCAATAAAAATATCTTATACATTTCCATGGAAACAATTGTAGCGTGGCCGGCACGCAGATGGATTTGCGTCTGTTTTACCACAGATTTAATCCGAATGGAAAATCCCTTAAAAAATAAGGTTTTTGGTCATAAGAATCAGAATTCACGGTCACTTCATGTTATTTAGCGTGAATTATAATAATTATAATTATTTTGGAGGCAAGATTAGATTGAATAATTTGGTGACTGAACTGATTCAAACTTAGCTATAATTTTTCTGCCCATTGGTAGTCTTTGTACTATGTCCAGACCATTGAAGCAGTTTAACAGTCATTTTTTATACCAACTCATACTTTTTGCATAATAATTCCTGACAAGTTCTCGTTATGTCATTTTCAGCTATTCGATGGCGTGTAAACAATGATAAAAAGTGTAAAGGATAATTTATGTGTGTATTTAAATGGCAAAGGAAAAAAATAATTACACCTAGATCTGTTTACAACGTTTTGTGGCTGACACATCGAAAGATTGTACTTGACATATAATTACAAAAATAACGTAATCGGGATATGTTAGCAAAATAATACGTAGTATATTTATTACGTTTATATGGTTCCTACAAGGAATATGAATCTTTTATAATTCATGTGTGTTATGTCGTTTGTCTGATAATTCAGCCATTTTATTCAGAAACTTAAAAGACTACCGGTCTAAAATTAGCCATATAGGTAGAGGTTTTACGGTTACTTAATTTTTATTTATTCGAAAAGAAGATACACTGTTCACATAGGGTTTATAGTGTACTAGCTTCCGCTCGCGGCTTCGCCCGCGTGGTTTACGAACCCGTACATTTTTCCGGGATAAATAGTCCTATGTGCTATTCCAGAGTATAATCTATCTCTGTGAAAAATTTCATCCAGATCCGTTCAGCCGTTCTGGTGTGAAAGAGTAACAAAGATCCATTCTTCCATCCATCCATCCTCACAAACTTTCGCATTTATAATATTAGTACGAAGTAGGATATCAGTAGGATAGTAGGATAGTGTAAGTTGTTTATGTTTAAAATGTGACAATTTAAATCATCTCCATTGAAATCTATATAGAGCCCTCTCAGGTGTGCAGGTTTTCTAAAGATATTTTCTTTCACCGCTTACCTAAGCCTTTGCCTTGCAGTGGGACACCGTAGGACAATAAATTAACACTGAACATGTCTATCTATTTGAATGAAATCTTACAGCACTAGACCATTTTAGTGAAATGGCCTATCGTTTAGTTAAAAGAGTTTATATGTGTAGATAGTTTGTATAAATAGAATTTAGTCAATGTCATATTTAATTTTTTTTTAATAAATCTGGCTAATTATTATTACTTGAATTTAGTCATTATAACGTGAGTCGAAAACTACATGTTTGTATATAGTATGTACGTTTATAGCTAGATTTTATTTCTTCGTATGTATGTATGTTTATAGCTAGTTTATGCCTCCTATTACGTAAGACCCAATGACGGCATTAACGAAATGTGGGTGTACAATAGTAGGTACACATCTGCCTATCTGTTTGTGGAATACATGCGTGATGCTATGCTATGAGTTATATTTATTTTACGAGCGCATTTACGGAAGACAAATCGTTCTCATAAATAAGTAATTATTTTCCGCAAACATAAGAAAGTTCAAAGTGATTACCAAGTTTCACTAAATATTGAGTAGTTCTATTTGTGTTAAGTAAATAATAAAATGTTATACCTATATTTAAACCGAATTAAACTTGAACACACTTGATATATTATAATAGATTCTCTTTACCTTGACCGACAAACTTGTCAAGAGCGTTTGACAAAGTTTGAAGGGTTTTCATGGTGTTTTACGATTAATTATCCTATCTATGCTTTCTATTTAGAGAATTTTCTTGGTTACGGTCAAGAGACGTTGTCACTGATATCTTTTTAAACCGGATCAGTATTTTATTAACCTTTTTTGAATTATAATTTAAATATCTGCATAAGTGTTTCCGTGGGTCAATAAAAAAAAGAATATGATAGCTATGCGGAAAAAACATATTATACTGATCACCAAATCAAAGGTTACACACACGAATTTTCCATAACAAACAATATTTTGTACAAAACGGTCACTGTGTCTACTAAAATACTGTAAACAAAAGATACTATGCTGATTATATATATACACATTAATACTAAATTATGCAAAATACTATTTTTGCTTCGTAGCAAAAAGTTTTCAAGGGAAGCAATCGATAATAATACGATAAATATGACAAATTGCATATGTGACAAATTGCATTAATATGAACTTCGGACTGTCGAACCTTAAAAATTTTCGTCAACAATGACCAAATTATTTTAGTACCCCACTCTATAGGTACATAAACAAAATAACGTATTCAAGTAAGTTGGTTTTGTCGTAGCATGTAAGTATATAAAATATATACATATTTTTTGTACCTAAGTTTTTTACTGCATATATTTTTGTTCTATGATGACTCCTTATAAATAATAGGATAATTTTTTTAATAGCTAAAGATTGTTGCAATAATATTTAATTTATGTCCATATGTAATTATGGTCAGTGACGACGTTTTGCCTGGTATATTAACGCACTCTCTTCAAGTTCATGCACAGTTCGGTGCTTGCTTTAGTTAGATAGTTTGCGTGAACAAGTTAACATGGTGTTCAAAGTAACGTGTTTGAGTTTGTTAGTGTTAGGTTTTGCTCAAACGGCAGGTAAGGATATTTTTAAATATTTTAAAATTAATATAACGTTTTAATTTATGTATGGTTTAAATGTAGATAAATTCATTATATTTTTACAGTTAAACTCCAATATATTTTTTGGTTACAATTATATATAAATTTCAAGCTTGTTTTTGATCTCTAGATTAGATTTCCAATATTATTAGAAAAGTTTAACAGAACATATTTTTATTTATTATTGTATTGCGTTAAATGTTGGTAATAGGCAACTATTACCGATATATTTTTCTTACGGCATTTTATTTTTACTTCAATTAGTTCTTAATAAACCTATACTTTTACTAAATTATTATTATAATTTATTAGAAGTCTCTTATTTAATTTTAGACACTTTTATTAATTGATAAGAGCTGTCTCATTTAATTACTAAAAATTGTATTAGCGTTGTAATCAAGATAGTCCTTAGCTCAAATTATTGTCTAAGTACTTAGCATAGTTAATTATATTACCTGTAATTAAAAGGACGAAGAAAGATTCTTAGCAAAATATGAATTGAGAAGTGTTTAACAAAGTCAGAAAACTCACTCCAATAAACCTAAGTTTATAAATGTTCGTTTAATGCATATACAATATTATTACAGGTAATAGTAATAATATGACGTGTATTACATACAAAAGGGTGCAATCGAAAGTAGTTTATCAACTATCTACTTAAATAACTTTTATTTTATGATATAATTATAACATATACTTTATTAAATTTATAATTTGTTTATTGATAGTTGTAGGGCCTAGGTCCAGCTTTAATAACGTAATAATATCTTAAATAATTAAGTAGCATTTTATTTTTAGATATCTATTGATATTAGAAACACTTTATGATTAAGACCTAAAACCTTTGCATTGTGAGACGAGGTCCTTGCTTCTTGCCCAGAAGTGGGACAAGAAGGGGCTGCATTTACCTTAACCTAATCAACTTTCATTGCTTACCATGCCTATAAGTTTTCTGAGTCTGGATGATATTCGAGTGAATTGTCACTGAATATATTAAATAGTTTGTATGTTGTCTGTCAATTAGTAAATTAAAAGCTTTTAAGTATTTTGCCAAACAGCGATCCGAGACACAATATCTCTAAACGATTCCCCAAATGCGTATTTATCTAAAGTAAGCACTAATCCCTTTTTCAAAGTTTTGAATGAGTTTAAATAAAGCAGGTTTTACTGTTCTCAACCTTCATAAATGGTTTGCGACAGGATAATATTGTAATGAAGCAAAATTGACTAATAGTTTTTTAAATGAATCTGACAGTTGACCAAGAAATTATCTAAGATTATTGAAATCTATAGGTTTTATTGTAGCAGCGTGTAGCGACATTAAGGAGACTTAAATTATAATGCTTAAAGTCGCTAGTTTTTTTATTGTTGAAAATCTGTAGTTGCTTTAGATACCTATATCCTTATAGGTAAGCAGAGGATAGATATACATATATATATAGATAGTTGCTGGATAAAGGGTGGCATCTATCTAAGCAATATTAAAAAAAAAATACAATGATGACTAGGCTCTGTATAGATAAAACTTTAAACTATTTGATGGCACGCGTATAATTATAATAAAGAATGACAATGTATCAGCTAAAAATTAACACGTTCTAGTTCATCAGTGATATTAAAAGAACAATTCATTATTAAAAGAATAATAATAATCTTAAGTATTATAATCAGTTTGCAAACGCTCAAGAAATTAAAAATAATTATGTAGATTACATATAAGCACAATCATAATAGACAATGATGTATAATACTTATTTTTTATTGGTACTTACTGTAATAACAGTCATCAAAAAGGCCATATAGCATAAAAGAAGTAAACTTTTTCTTCTAATTGATCTGAAGAGGGTAAATTAAAATCTCAATATCCTAACTAATATTATAAATGTGAAAGTAAGTTTGTTTGTTTGTTACCTTTTCATGCCTACACCACTGAACCGATCATCATGAAATTTTGCACATACATTGTTAGGGGTACAGAAAAGGACATAGGGTATCTTTCATCCAGAAAAAGGTACTGTCCTCAAGGGAAAAACACTTTCAACGGTCACAATTTCTTTAGGACGCTAGATGGCGCTACGTCTGCCCCGAAAAAATGCATGGGTTCGTAATCAATGCGGGCGAAGCCGCAGGCGAAAGCTAGTTTAATAATAATTGTCATTTTGCGTACATTAATGGTTTATCAATTAATTTTATAGATCGTTTGTAATGATTATAACGATCGTTTGTAATAAGCGGCATAATGTGGCGTACGTGAGATGCCGAGAATCCGCAATTAATTTGTACGAGTAGGCACTAGACATGTGCCTCCCAAAGTACCTATAATGAGGTCGTGGGGGAATGTTGTCATAATCACCACGGCTAACAAATAGATTGGTGATAGCAGCATTTTCTTATCAAAGAACAAGACGAATTAGAGCTGGAATATTGTACAACCACATTTAGTCGATGCTGTTATTAAGTGCCATGTAATAGCGAGCGAGACTATTGCCATCTACCAGGCACAGTTACAGATTCCGTGTTGCTACTGAGAATTTACATACGGAAAAACCCAATAACACTTTGCCTGACCCGGGAATTGAACCCATGACCTCAGGACGCTCAGCAACGCTTGCAACCACTAGACCAATGAGGCAGCAAGCCAAACTAAGCACTTTACCTGCGTAGCTAAATTACCGTTCGGCAATTCTTAAACATCAATAACCTGTATCTCGAGTAAAGTTTTATGTAAAGTCGAGTAAAGTTCTCACATGCACAGCTCAGGCACCTAAACCAACAACTACTATCTTTAAGTGATCAATATATTTATTTCGTACAGGCATCGAACTTGTAATACGATGTAGCGCAAAAGAGACAACAGCTTAGTCACTACGACAATAAAACTGGACCGCTTGTTCACCAAAATTTTGCGCGAAACTCAAAAGGAAAAGTCAGAGTATAATTTATCCTTGCGTATATAATTTACCCTGTCCATTTATTCGCAATGTGCTGCGGCTGCGCATTTTAATAAATATCATTCTTAAATATTTTATATCGCCAATTGTTCTATGAGTCAATCATTAATTATATTCTTAATGATAAACGAGATTCCATAGTATTTAACATAATTAGTTTAAATGATGTCACGTAGGTAAGCTAGTTATTAAATTATCTAGTCAGAATAATAAGTCATTGTTATGCTTTTGTAAAAGGTTTAATGGACATCATTTATATCCGTGCATTCAACCTTAATTCAACAGCATTGCAATTATTGAACATAGTAACATTTATTAGAATAATAAAATAAACAAAAATAAGAATATACTTTTATGTCTGATTGACGAACCTATTGGTGCAGTGGATAAACGATTGGCTATCTGCGTTACGTGCCGCGGGTTCGATCCCCGCACTGAACGAATATTTTTGTATGCCCTATAGATAGTTGCTGTGGGTCTTTGTGCGTGCATGTGAGATGTGTGTTTTTAATCTGTACCGACGCTACAGTAGAAAACATGCGTGAAACAGAGCGTGGTGGTCTTTTCATTTGATTCTTCTGATCTTGATTCTTTTCAGAATCAGAATGTCTCATAGGTTTGAACTGATTTTGAGAAGAAACCCGTAAGTACACGGTAGTGGGATAGTAAAGGGATGAATGAGCTAGTGGAGTGGGTACTATTCCCTGATCTCTTTATGATTTAAGAAAGCGTGTCACAAGGTCTTAAAATGACTTGAGGACCAAGTAGCCTTACTTTTAAACACGCACATATTATTATAAAAAACCGCTTAGTCATTTAACATGCTGTAATTATGAATAATAAAACATAATAATTTATATAATCGATTCTATTTTTTACTTAAAAGTGGACATTGTTAGTTCCTCGCAACGAGACATTATAATTTTAAGTGTTATGACATATCTTACTACTTCATCTCGTCAGCTGGGCTTTTCGCAAAAAAATAATATTATCATAAAAAGACGTATTTGGAAACCCCATCGAAAATAATTAAAATATTTCAACGTGTGTCATTGCCTACATAGAATAGAAATGTGAATATCCAGACGTAATAAATGGATCACACCTGCGACTCACAAGTTTAATAAGATGTCTCGCTGTTGTCAGATTATCATAAAATAATTTAAAAAAGTGACGAAATATTTTTGTTTCCTTCGTAATTGTTTTCAAAGCTTCTGCCGTTAAATACCTACTACAAATAAAAAGATAATCTACCTCGACCACCTACTTTATATTGATAGATTGTAATCAGTTCTGTAAATCCTAAAACCTAAAACGTCTTTTACAGTTTTACCAGTTGAAAAATGCAAGCTAAGCGACTCTGCCTGCTTGAAGCCAGCGTTCCAGAAAATGGTGACAGCTTTCATGTCGGGACTACCTGATGCTAAAACTGAAGTACTAGATCCAATGGAGATGGATGACCTCGCTTTCGAACTAGCTGGACTGCAGTTCACCTTGAAACAGGGCATCATGAAAGGATTGAAGAGTGCAGTGATGGACACTGTTGAGTGAGTATTTCTGTCTTACTTGGTATATCATGATCTTTTTATTAAATTCAACTCGGCTACGTTTTATGTCCAACTAACTATTGCCCGCGACTTCGAATTACTTTCTTACCAACAGTTCTTATTATATAACATGACAAAGAATATAGTCACATAGAAATACTCGAAGGATCCCGTAGAAAATCCAGTATGAGAATAACTGAGACATTCATAAAAGAAATACGCAATTTCACTTCCTCTAAGGAATCCAAATCCAAGTCGCTTTCCAATCAGTATTGCAATCAGTTAAGATAAATAAAACATAACAAATTATTACAGATGGGACACCAAGAAGAAGGTGTTTTCCGTTGATTACCACATGGACACCGCAGTGAAAGGCCATTACACTGCAGCTGGACGTATCCTGATTCTGCCCATTACTGGTGATGGTCAGATTAAGCTGAAACTGAGTAAGTATACCAGTCACATTTCCACAAATTCCTTACAGATAAACCCAATAGCAGTTTGACCGACCTGGGAATTTAATCGAAAACCTCGCGGTCTGTAATCATACTATTGACTATATCAGGTTCCCGACCGGGTAGGTAGCGGTCTAGTAAAAAGTCAGAAATCATAACATGTCGACTTGATAGTCAAATTGGTGTGTTGCAATGATATGAACTCAGATATTCAGATCCCGAGACTGCTTATTCTACTGCCATAATCCTAAGTCACCTACGGGTAGATAGGTGGCCCATTTTTGAGACAACCACCCTGTATCAAGTAGCACCTGTTGACAAAACTGGTCTTTCTTCCAGAACACCTGCAACTCAAAATTTACATCCACTACGATATTGTGAAGGGTGCCGACGGCAAGGACCACATCAAGCCCACGAAGTACAACTTCGACTTCGATGTTAAGGAACACGCACATTACCATCTGACTAACTTGTTCAATGGCAATAAGGAGCTTAGTAAGTATAACAGTATACAACAAATTTTAAGATCAGTGCGTTAGGCTACCAAGGGGAAATCTTGAAAAAAATTACTAAGAATAAATCTAAACTTGAAACATAAATTCACACATGCAATAAACGAAAAATAAGACACTGGCAAAAATTTCTTTTAAACAATTTCTTTAAGTAGTCTCAGCTAATTTGCCATTAATGATCATAAAAGCATTATACTATATTGAATCCCTGCTGAAAGCAAAGACGGTGTTAATTTCTATACATTTCCTGTATAAAATGGACCTTTTGTATATTGTTGCATGAACAAAAGCATACGGACGAGAAAGTTTTATACAAATAATTAAGCTATTGATTACTTAGAAGATTAATAAAGTCTGTTTTTGTTTTAAGTTTTATATAAATAATATTTTATTATTTTTTTCCAGGTGAAGCTATGCTTACTTTCTTGAACGACAACTGGAAGCAAATTGTGACGGAATTCGGTAGACCAATGATGGACTTAGCCGCTAAGAAAATTTTCAAAAACATCGCCAAATTCTTTGACGCCATGCCGATTGAGGAAATAGCCATTGTATAAACGATGTTTGACAGTTTTATTACTTGCGATTGAATAAACTTTTTGTTTTCTATGTTTGGTCTTTTTGTTCGCATAGCTGGTTAGATCTTCTGTAAGTCGGTAGGTTTACCTGTTTATTCAGTAAATATGATGTCAACAACTCTTATACGTGTAAGATTATTGACATAATTTGACATTAACATTTCGATATCAATCACTGTTGTACGAAAATCTTTTTAGACAGAAAACTTACTTTACGAAACTGAAGCAAAAGAGAGGGAGAGACGACTTACGTACTTTTTTATTAAAATATGGTAGATATCTACAAAATCAATAAGGTAATTACTACAATTTTTGAAGCAATGTTGTAATTTTTTTTTTTTTTTTAAAGTTTGCCCCTCTCTACGTTTTCTCCTGTATCATGGGTACAGTTTACAAACATACATGTCACATGCACACATAATCAGACCCGAAACAACTATCTGTAGATCATACAAATATGTATTCTTTTTTGTATTGTATTTGTTTGTGTTTCTAATGTTGTTGTGATCATCTAAAGAACTTTTACAGATTTCAAAAAGATAAACATTTCTTGGTTATATACTCATGTTAGGTAAAATATAGACTACATTTATATCACATAACACTACAACCGTAATGTGCCTAAAGCTACGATTTTTTTGCAAAAATGCCTGATCAATATTTTCTGTCACTCAATTTTTAAACAAACAGGTATCTACATAATCAATAACGGTTACTTTTTATTGATAAATAAATCTTTTGATAACAACAAAAAGTCAAACTACAAATTGTTTAACGTTACCAGTAAAAATTCTGAAATATTAATCGTGTAAGCCGTCACTCATATTTTTACTGGATCATTTTTTGTAAGGGAGCCGCTTTAATGGCACCTGGAAAACCCATTCGTCCGCTTTATGAATATTTTATTACGACAAATCCGATTACGGGTGAAATGAAATCTGTGGGCAAACTCCTTTTCATCACTAAATTTTGTAAAACTTGAATATCTTAACGTTGCTTTTTGTCGCATAATCATCTCTAAATCTGTTTTATATGAGGTCTGTGTAGTGATTTTGATAATTGAAGGCTCGTGTAAAGCAGTTTGGTGTTAGCCAGAAACCTTATCTTTGTTGTTGCGAAGATTGTAGTACCTATTAACACTCGCGTGTAGTAAAGTACTCTTGATATTAAGTAAAGAACATAATGTACAAACATTAAAATTGAATATGATCTGTGGGGGGCCGTTTTTTTGTTTGAGCCCGCATTCATTTATTGTTCAATGTAGGTAAACAATACTCAGTGAATGTCTCGGTACTTAATGACGTTTGAAGGGTTTATTAATTTTATCAAATAACCTTGCTTTAAACAGAGCAGGAAAATATTGTAAGGAAACAGAAAAATAATACTTTAATATCATAAAACCTATGCGATGACTAATAATAGTGGTGGAAATTTGATTATATCATACAAACAGTAGCTAGACAACAGTCTATTTGACCTAAAATAATGAATTTTGAAATGTCCTGCGTTACAAAAGGGAGCATTGCCATATTTTTTGGAAAGATATTTATTACATACCTAAACATATGTGTGAAAGTTAGCAACCATTCTCCAAGTTTGTAAATCCATCAATTTATACTCAATTATATTGTCACGTCCTTTTCACGAAGGGACTCGAGGTTTGGGGTTGACATTTAACATGGGTGTCGCGGGTCATACAATGTTTTAATTATTTTTATATCCTGCGGGGCAGTATTGGGGATGGAAAACTCGTTAACTTTGGCTAACATTGCGATTGATTGTAAAGCTATTAAGTAAGGTATATCTACATCCACGTTTCATTGGTTAACCTCGCGATGAGATTATATTTTTATTCTTTTAATAATTTCAATGTACTTCACAATCACTGCAAAGGATATTTCTACATTGAATTAAGTTTTTTTAAATTCTAGAATTTTCTCCTTTACTGTGAGTACCTTTACAGACACAAATTTCACAAACATACACCCGGACTTGGTACAACAATCTGTAGATCAAATAATTGTTTGGTGTAGGAATCGGCACGTAACGCAGAAAGCCATCGCTTAGCCACTGCGCCAACCATACAGACATTGCTCCCAAGAACATTAATTAATCCCTTTCTTTCCAGGCCAGTTAAGAGGATTGCCTGAACATTCTCTTAAGTTTCCGATACTATAAATATATTACTCATCCGCATTAATTCGTACTGTGAATAACGTTTGGTAACGCTAAACGAAATTATTAAGTACGTTTATCATGCAGCAGGTGATCGAAATATGTTTTTTTTATTTTATTATTCGGCTTACCCCTTGGGTATCCCTTGGTGATCTATTACGCCACCCATGAGAGCCAATGGGTTGTAAATAAGGTTAACAAGGACGCATGACACTCACACACATGTAACATTTATTTTGTTCATTTGTTTATTATTGTTGAATACTGCGATAAGCTTTATCTTTCGCTCTGTCCAGGTTCGACTTCCGAACGGGACAAATATATATAGTTATATTGTTGGTCTAGGTGGGGATTGTGAGATGCAGACGTAGATAGTTGTACCCATGATCCAAGCCCCCCACGAATGACGAATATTAGATGAGATGGTCTGGCGTACCCTGAACAATCAGTTTACCACCATTGCTGACTGGCTAATCTTTTCATTTCAAGAAAAAGAAGACTTTAGAAGACTTAGACAGGCAGGGGACCTTTTGCCGTGGACCAATCAGTCTAGCTATCAGTCAGCTCTTTTCAGTCTTTCACGTTATATGAGGCAAGGTACCATGATAAGCGTCGGCGTGATAAAAAAACCTGTAAACAGAATATATTGTTTTCCTGTATGTAATATTTCAAGTAACTCAATAACCGTGTCAGAACAGTTAAAGGTAACGGCTCGGAAACGGTCACCGGTCTTTTTTTGTGTTTTTGTCATTCATGAACAGGGTTAAAGTACAAAATTCACGTGAATAATTATAGGAAGCCTCGCGTCACCTGTTATAAGGCCATGTTAAGGTCGATTGACAATATTAAAATCACAATGGTATTGCTCATGGATACTGATAACGATAGACATGATATAGTAAAATGCAGTAAGTAATGTGTTCCTATTGAACATATAGACTCTTTATATCACATAGCATCACGCCCGTATTCCCCGAAGGGTTAGGCAGAGGTGTATAATAGTTTATACACCAACATTTCGCCGACGCTGTTCTTAATTCTCATGTAATAGTTAGCGAGCCTATTGCCATCAACCGGGAATAGTTGCAAACTCCTGTGTTGTGGTTACAGTTTACAAACATACATTGATACATGTCACATATACACACAACCAGATCCGAACTAACTAGCTGTAGATCATACAAATATTTGTTCTGTGCGGGATTCGAACCCGCGACACCTAACGCAGAAAGCTAATCACTTAGCTACTGCGCCAACCGTGTGTTTATATAATAAATATTAGTTTTATAAAACACGTCTCCGTTTCATCGTGGCAATATATGAACCGACCTTTACACCCAAACTCTAGGTAGGTTTATATCATTTTTTCCGGACAGATGCCCATTGATATGACTGCAGTATTAATATTTTATTTTGACGCAGTTGGTATACACGAACGGACATGGACACCGCCTTACAATGATGCTGTTAATTATTTATCGTGTGTACCCCGCTGAAAATTTGCGGCGTGTTTTGCTACTAAATTATCAAAGCGCAGTGAATATTCAGATTTTATTATCATTTTGGAAAAGTTTGGCTTCATAATTTTTGTATTTATCTTTAGTCTTGTGAGGATAACAAAGCCTGAGTAACAAGAGTTATCATTTACGGTAACGGAGTAGTTTTGTATATCTAATTTTATTTCGAAGTATTATAATAATATCTATATATTATTATATAGAATAATGTTCTCCTTTTTGGATGATATATGTATTAAGTATGACTGAAGGTAAAATAACTGCTTCACTTTTTATAATGACCTTAGAAATGAGCGTCAATAAAACTATATGAGATCTCTTATTTACACATTCTACAAAAAGCAGGGAAAACCATCTGTGGGAAATTAATCGGACCAACAAAACTTATCACTTGTAACATTTACCTGCTACATATAGGGCTTTATACATTTAATTAAATCAACACTTTTAGCTCAATTGAGATAAAATACAATTGTTTCAGCCTCCAATCAACAATAAACTCACATTCACAACAAATACAAACAATTGGCGTACACAAATTGATTACAAACTTGATGGAACAATTATTAAAGTCAGATGCCTGAAACGATTGGGCAATAAGGAGAACGTCTCGTCAATGTCCCGGCCCCTATTCTATCGATGTAACGGACGTTGATTAATACGCTCACCCTACCTTGGGTGTCCTAATTAGTTGAGATAACGTTTTATCATGAACAACCATCGGAAACTGACGCCAAGGGTCTAATGAGATGAGGTTAACATTTATATTATGAAGTCTTGACTTGGAGTGAGTGGAAGATCTAGTGGTTAGAAATACGGTTGGTGAACGTAAGGTCTTGGGTTACATGGGCAGTGTCGTTAGGTTTTTCTTTCAGAAAGTTTTCCTTAGCAGCCCGGACTTTAGAATAGTGCAGGGTAGAAGACTTAATGACTTAATAACGGTGTCGGTGAGATGTGGGTGTTCTTCTAAGGAGTTGTTACTTATTTATATTAACTTTTGTTATCATCTTCATCCAATTTGTAATAAATGTTCATGTTAGTTTGAATAGAAATATTTCACACTCGGATTGAATGAAAAAAGTGTCACTAAACGAGACTGTGTACCGTAATTCCGTTTCTGTTACGTTTTCACCCAGATCTCATGGAAAACTGCACAAAAGGCCCAAAAAGTGCCCACCATGGGACTTTCCATGGTTCTTTCGCATTACTTAATTGAAACCAAAATAATTCATATTTTATACAGACTTCGTACGCTTCCAATACTCCAAACAATCGTAATTTATTGCTGAATAATAAATCCGATAAGATGGAATATTTATCCAAGTTTAATAAAGTTTAAAGTGCGGTCAAATTAACGCAAATCCGCCCGCTTGCCGCCTGCTTTTCTGATTCGGAGAAACTCATAAGACATTTCTTTAGGTAGAAACAGTAGACACAAAGCAAAGCGCGAGCGGCACGCGGGCGTATTTGCGTCAGTTTGAGCGCAGCTTAAGTATCTAAAGCCGTCAAATAAATACGTTAACGACAATCTGCATTGTTGATGGTATATTTAAGATGAAAATTCCAGATTTCTGAATCAATTCGTTAAAAAGACAAACGCAGAGATAAATTAGGGAAGTCAATAAGTTTAGCAATCAACTGTTTTATTGACTCGTTTTATGGTTTGTTTAAAATTCATTGCCTCTAAAGTGTTCACAGTGCTTTTTAATCACGAGAGTTAATTTTGCGTTAAGACTTTTATTTAATACTCGTAGATAACTAAGAGATTTGTATGAATGTAATGTCTTTAATTAGTATAATTGGCCTGAAGCCATTTTAATTTAGGTACTTTGACCGCAGTGATTAAACGATAAGATTTTTGCGATTCCCGCACGGAACCAATATTTGTGTGGTCTAAAGATAGGAAGTACCTAATTCCGAGTCTGTGTTTACGTGTAATAATTATGTCTGTAAACTGTAACCACGATACAAAGAAAACTCTAGCAAATTTTAAAAATAACCTTCATTTGTAAATCACAACATAATGTTAACAGGGTCAATCATTCATTTTAATTTTTTTAAACTTTGCTCTTCCCTATTAATGATTCCTGTATTCTTGGGTTTGTTTACAAAACACATATATTGTACACACATATTTGTACCGTTTTATAATTTCATGTTTTTTAGCTACGAACAGTTTTTGGATTGTATCGAAACTTAGAGAATAAAAAAAACTAACGAAACCCGAGACGCGCCCCCACGGGCTCAACGTTAATACCACTATCTGGCTAAAATTTCAGTACGGTATGAGCCATTTTCATCCGAAAGCTCGTACCGACATGTAAGAAGAAAAAGAAGATGTTAATATAAGTACCTGCCTACACTATGTACCTATTACTATAGATATTATATTGCTAAGCCCAACGGGTCGCTGTCATCAAAATATTACGCCCAAAACGGAAGTCAAAAAGCTAACTGGAACACTCAAAACATTTTAATTCCTTGTTTAATAGACAATGATTTATGCTTACACCTTAACGGATTAACCGTTTGAGCACAATTTTGTGCTTAATCCAATTATGTAAGCCCTCATTTGACTTCTCTACAGAAGCTTATGTAGTCAGACCAAAGATAAGGGATGCTGATTTGCATAAAACAATTATTAATTATATCTCATGGGACGCCACCATTACGCTAGAATACCAAACATAGGTACTATATTGCTTACGATATTCCAAGGATTGTTATGCTAATTTTATTAATTAAGGTGACATATTCATATGTAGTTAAGTTATACCATTTTGACTTTGACTTGGTTTTAGTTGTCTTCTAGTAGAGTAAATTGTTCTACGAAATGTCTAACAGGAACAAAGGATTGAGAGCTTAGTACAAAATTATTATCTTCTTCAGTTAAGTCACTTCTTCTGTCCGCTTTGAACTGTTTATGCCGTTTTAATTTTTTATTTGAAACACTTGTATAACTTGTACTGTATTACCTCATTTTACAAAACAACGTTTTGATAACTTTGTTTTCCTTATATAATGCATGTTAAAATTAAGCTTTAATAATCTTAATTTAACGTAAATTAACTTTTATTTTTTATAAACTTTCTTGCCGGTCTCTTCTCCATAGGACCTACCCCCCTTTGGAACCGTGCAATCTTTGACTTTGACTATCAAGTAAATGGTATATTTTTTATTTTATTCGAAAGCGCATTAGCTCCACATTGACGAATTTTGAGATAACAGTAAATTGTATCACGTTGAATATCATTTTAATACATTTATAAATACCTATATTTTATTTTAATTTTTCCTGGATCGATTCTCGGGTCAGGAAAAGTGGCCTGGAAACAACTTTTTTGTGTAGCTTTTTTAATGTTTTTCTTTTCATTCTAAATGTTGACTAGTAGATCATGTCACATTTGATAAGTCCACTTTGTGTCCATGATTGTGCATGAAGCCATACATAATTTATCAAAGCATTTCACTTCTATGAGAGAACTCCAAATTATTATTCCAAATAACAATTCACATGACCGACATTTGCCATCGAAACTAATTTATCACTTTACTATGTTAACATTAATTTTCATTATAAATGCCAACTAGAATCCACGAAATTAATATTCACCCGAAATACGGACAGTTCAATTTTAAACTCTTTCAACTTTGGCCATTATTCATGGAGCCACCATGTTTCAAACTCGGCTTGTCAGTGGTCCATACAAAAAGTTCCACGGAAAATACGAGCTGGGTAATAAGAGAATTGTAAAATGAATGATGAAATACCGTATCAAACAATTTTTGAGTTTGAGTCTGACGTTTGTGCGTTTCATGAGTCCTTTTGGCGTTACGTTACGGATGCATGGTTATAATAACATAAAATTATAATTACCTTTTTTTTCAGATATCCGTGTTTTTTCGGCTATCAATTACGTATACATATGTATAAAATTCCTTTGTCTTAGATTATACCAAAATAAAAGGGTCATCTAAAAGCAGTCTGAAGATTCCGATAGAAATTTTCACATTAAGGACATCGTGGTATCATTAAAAGAAAAACTTGGATATTTTATAAAATATAACTATTGACAAAAATAGTCTAATCTACGTATAAAAAATAGCTAAACAGACTTTAATTACCGGATTGGACCTCTGGGTGATAATTATAGAGTTTTTACTCAGCGCCTACTGACCATCGAAATTAAGTATTAAAAGTCTACAAACAAAGTCCAAGTGTTGAATGAAAGAAGAAGGAGTTAAAACCGCTACCTCATTTTCTCTACAATGACACGTTGCATTCTGCACGTTGTACATTTACTACTTACGCGGCCTTAAAAAAAAGAAAATGTAGGTCAAACCTTGAATGTTTGTTTCCTTATAGCCTGAAACTTTACTTGGCTCAGCCACAGGAGAGTTTCACTTATTCCATGAAAAGAATTACTCTAGTCAAACACCTCAGAATGTATTAAACTTTTAAAGTGTAGAAAATAATGATGATCCAATAATATTGACTGATAATTGGTACGTATTATAATCATTCCCTAGTTGACCATTAAAACAAATACTTGTCTTGACAGATTACAGAGCAAAATAACCATCAAAATATAATATAGGAGTCATATAACTATTTTGATGTAATTTCACTACGCAAATTTAAAGGGAACACTTCTAATGTGAAAATTACATTGAAATAGTACATATAGTACAATAGTAAGTGAGAAATTGTTTTGTGGGACGGCATTAAAAGTGGCTCAAGGCTTTCAAACGTCCATTTGCTACAAACAAAATGCCTAATTAATTAACTACATTCTAAATAATCCCTGATTATATTCTATCAGTTACATGCGGTAGAATCCTTGCAGGGTAATCTAGAGATTACTGCCGCAGCCTAATATATTTACTGGGATTAGCCAATTATCGGTAATTGGTCCATCGCAATCCAATTAAATTACGATTACGTCAATCTGTATGAAAAATTTGTTAATATCATCACTATTTGGCTACGAGACTTTTTGCTTCATCGAAAAATCAGGCATATTATGTTACCTACAACAAACACTTATAGAAATAATTCCAGATAATTATAGTCAGTGTCTTGATCATGTCAGGTGCATTACATATCTTAAACAAACTGCTTAATTCGGTATCTAAAGACTGTATTTGGTATTTTTAATTATGAATTGTTCGGTGTCTTTTCTTTACCACGTTTACCGCCATTAAACGTGTAAAATAATAACTATGTATTAAACATTGTAGATTTAGATTTTTTACTTAGACTCCTTCAAATTATTGTGTAACATTATATGCGTGAAGTCTGAAAATTAACTACCGCTCGGAAAACAAAAGTATTGAAATTAATTGCTTGAAATCTAAAAACAAAAACCTAAGAAATGTACATACAATTCATACATTTATAAAACAACACTTTACATTAGGTACTAAACATTAGGTACATTTATTTTCTCCATAAAAGAAAAACTGATAAAGAATATTGTTTTATGTGAGAAAACCTTGCGCCTCAAGATTCCCATCTTGTTGTATTACCCTTGATCTTACAAAGAATCGATTTCTATAGAGCTATTGTTTTTCATAAGAGCCTATACAACATGGCAACCTTGGATATGAAAACCTTGCGAACATTTTTAAGATAATAAAATTTAAGATGGGGTTTAAGAGGGATATTTTATGGTTTCCGGAAAAGATTAAGCAACTTTCTAAAAGGCGACTGGGAATATCAAGAGGATAGGTAGGACCATCCTACAATCCTGTAAAGACAATATACAGCAATAACCAATCCATTTGTCACGAATGGTGGTTATGGTATGGTATCTAATAATGAGGCGATTTCCACCCGATTTCCAGCGTGGTCATTTACGAGATAATAACAGTAATTATAGTAACTCCTAATGTCGTCCGGTTCTCAGAACAACATCCTCATCACCACGAAGCGGATCCAAATAATAGCAGATTACAAGTAAACCTGGCCATGGCCCACGCAAAGTCCACTTGTCAAAGCTTTATAGACAAGGCTTGAAAAGCTGAAACAACATCGTCGTTTTAAAAAAATATATAAATATTATCTAGAAAAATAAAAAACGAAAAGACTTAAGTTTCTCATTAAACTTTTCCAAGAATATGTTAAAGTTCCAATAAAGAATAACGTGATTCAGAATTAAGTTTTTTTGGAATAAGTACCTGCAGAGTTTTCCAGACTTATAAATGTCTTCAATTTACTGAAGATTGTTGAACATCAATTTAAGGCGTCTACACAAGTTTTTTAAAGATTTGAACGTGCGACTTTTCAATTAAATTATCGATGTAATATATTAAACTCTATCTTGAGGTTTCTTCTGGCAAAATTTCTTCAATGGTCGTCGTCGTATACACCACTACGGAAATTTTCAAGATTTGTTTGTTGAGTCTCATGGCATGTAAAAGCCTTATGACTATTAAGTAATAGTAGCTTTACAGAGCGCTAGCATTCAAAAGTTCTCACTAATGATGTTAACTAACTGCTAAAACCTCATAAAACTCAACTATACATATAGTATTTTTTATTCATACCTAAAATAAAGACAGCAAGAATATTAAATACCAAACGAGAATGATAACACTATTGTACAACCCGTTAACTGCTACTTAAAGGTGTCTCTAATCTGTAAACTTGAACAGTGAAGATAGAGATATCTGAAACAAGGCTCATAATCAGCTTAGCGTAAGCACTACCGGACTTTATCTTCACGGCAGCGGGCTGTCCGCAGGGACTGACAAATATTTCAGATTTTCAGCTTCAGTACCATCCAGTCTTCCCTGAAACGTCGCCGGGGTAGGACGTGTGCACGGGCCGACCGCATCGCCCTCACTCCGTTCGAAAAAATATACCGAATATTGAAATTTAAAGTTTATCACAGACTACGCTTAACGACATAGTTTTGGTGATTTTGTTTTGGAGTGGACTACACACTTTTAACTTTCTTTTTTTTACGTAAAAATTTCAGTGTTGCTTAAGTGGTGGTTCCGAGTTAATGAATGTTGACGATGTTGAGAGATGACTGTGGTAAGTGCTAAAAGAAAATAATACAGCCATTTTATGAAATCTGCAACACCAATTAGTGGTATTACTCCTTTAAAATCTTTGTACGTATATGTTCTATTTTTGTGCAGTCTAAGCGAAACTTGGTTTTGGGTTCACGCTCTTTACAATGCTTTTCAAAAGGGCTTAGCAAGTTCTCGAAAAAGAGGAACAAAATATAGAAAATATAGAACGTGAAAAACTAATAGCGACATAAAAATTGGACGATTCGTGTTCCGTCCAGGAGACATAACGAAATAAAACTTTCTTCCAAGTTCGTCCGAAGGGTTCTGTACACTCGAGTGATTCGTCAACGTAATAAAGTAGAACCCGAGATTGACAGAGGAGAAATTTTCCGACTAATTTTTCACTTTAATCACAATGGAAACGTTTGTTAGCGCTGGTTTTAATTCGCTTTTTAACCCATCTCGAATCGACTAATTGAATTTACAACCCTGTTTTTCTACAGGTGGAGAATTAAAACGATAGGATAAAATAATATTTTTGATCATAATATTTGTTCAAATTCGTAAATGAATATCGCTTCAGGCCAGGATCAAAGGATTCTTTTTTAATTAACCGATTTTATGTATTACGTATTTACATTCATAATTATATATTTAAATCGTATAATATCTCACACATATCCACCGAAATACATGTTTACTAATTTAGGAGTACTTGAGTTGCAATTTATCATTTCCATTTTTTATAGTCATCGTAATGACGACACGGTTGGCGCAGTGGCTAAGCGATTAGCTTCCTGCGCTACGTGTCGCGGGTTCGATCCCCGCACGGAACAAATATTTGTATGATCTACAGATAGTTGTTTCGGGTCTGGTTGTTTGTGCATGTGACATGTATGTTTGTAAACTGTACCCACGATACAGGAGAAATCCTAGTGTGGGGCAATGTTTTAAAAAAAAAAAAAAAAAATAAGCATTTCTAGAAGCACCTTTAATCAGAAAAAATTCAACATTCTACCTTTTTATAATCATGTTAATTCCATTGAATCGCAAAATTAGTAATGAATCGAAATTTATAAATACCTAAATGAAATCCGTGACTTCGTTATAACAACACTTTGATAATTCTACTGCCGAATAATTGGTTTAACTTTTCTTTGGCGTTTGCCACTCTCTGTGAAAGGTTCTCCTTAAAGCAATTTTGTGTAGGAACCGAAATATCGTGAAATATTTTCTGAAGACAATAGCCGAGTTTCACTTGAAGCCCGGTATATTGAGGCTATCTTAGAAATAATAATGGTTTCATTTTATATTTTTATATGGCATTTGTGTAAAATACAATATGATGAAATGGAAGTGAAGGAGTAGAAAGATCAAGAAAAAGATCTTAGATTCATTATAATAGAATAACCTATAATTATTGCTCTTTTACTGGCATTAGATTTAAAATTGAATTTAAAAAAACCGGTCTTCGCTAAAAATGATCAATAAAAATCTTAAAATTCTATTGCTATGTTCTAACAAATAGTTTCAGGTCTAAAGCTTCCACAGCGCTGTACTGATAGATGAAGTTATTATCTCCAAGTCAGTTTCGTAGTCACTAAGTCAAAGCTGTTTGGCAGAGACATGAGTGTTATCGGCGTATCGGTTCTTTAGCTGGCTGATACCGGAAAAAAATCCATAACGATATCTGAACGCTGTTTATGCGTCACGAAGAAAGAACGTTACGTATTAATGTCTTAATTTGAGTAATTGTATTAGTATTCATTTGAGTAATTGTATTAGTATTCAGTTGAGTAATTGTATCTTCAGTTATGTTGACTTTAACATTAGATTAATTGGTTTTAGTGGCAGTTATATTATTGATTTCAATTTGAGTACATAAGTTGGGGCAGGATTCGTATATTTGCTTTATTTCTGCGGCAATATTGTTAAAAATAGTAAACGATAATTATAATATAAGGGAAAGCCATTTACTCACTGAGTAATGATGAAATTTTAGGAATTGCCTATAAACTTGAAATTAGCAGGTATGTTCCATATAAAAAATCTTAGTAGTCCCCTAGGGTAATATGGGGTTCAAATTTAGTATAAAAATCTTTCTATAGAACTGCTAGTTGCTTAATTATATCTATATATCTGGCCGTGGTGATACATTTTGTTAAAGATTCAAAGTTTAACTTTGAATATTTCATATTTATTTATCGGTGACTTACCGACGAGAATTTCAATATCACTTAAGTGCTGTAGAGTTTGCGAAGATAGTTTGCAGCAATAAGGCCGCGGTATCTACTGTATATAATTGACACAATATACATGTAACAAGACTAAATAATATTGACCAGCTAAGAAATAAGACGTATGAAATACATTCATAATCAATTCATAATTGATGGTAAATACACGTATTTATGGAGTCATATTTTCTATTATTGTGTATTTTAAAAGCAAGGATTAGAGACCCTGGGGTTAATGGGGAAAAAACTTCACCTACATAGTTTGTTGCTATCAAGGACTCCGAGAATAATCTACTATAATTTGGTAGACTTGGTAGGTCTAGTGGTCGCAAGCGCGACTGCTGAGTGAGGTCCTGGGTTCGGTACCCGAACCGACCCGTTGGGTAGTGTTATAGGGTTCTCAGTAGCAGCACGGAGTCTGGAACTGTGGGTAAAGGGCAATAGACTCTCCCCCTATTACATGGGACTCAATAACAGCATCGGCGATATGTGGGTGTACAATAGTACACCTTTGCCTAACCCTTCGAGGAATAGAAGCGTGCTGGTATTTTATGTTATGCTAATTTAGTAATAAAATTAAGTACTTATTGCCAACAAGCTATCTTAATTCAACGTTGAAATCTGTTCAAAGTTATTTCCCCATTTACCCCTGGATCCCTGTTCTCCCGATATCATTAGAAATTATTTAATTTCTTAATATAAATACTACGAACTTACAATTTCTTAGTTGAATATATTAAATCTGATTTTGCTTTAACCAAGAATTTATTTGATTAAAAAGCAGTTGTAGCAGAATCCAGATCGGAATATTTGAAAAAAGTTTAAATATCTCTTAATATTGAAATAATAAATACATTTTTCAATTAAAACTCGGCACAGCGGAAATTTTACATGGGGTACTATTTTGAGTACAACGAATCGGGTGGCTAGATGAAAAAAATAAAATGGAGACAATAAAAAGGCTGGCAACAAATCACGACGAAGGATGCGTAAACATCGTTCGTGAGGGGTTCAGAACAATGTTCTTTGTGAACTATTAGGAGAATTAACCGATGCACGATGTCGGCTGAGCGTTTTACGTAAACGACCGTTTTTACCGACCCGAATGTTGGACAGTTTCCATGCTGATATGGGTTTATAAATAAAATGGAGTGGTTCTTTGCTTTTAGAGAGAATCGCATAAAAAAATGAAGTTGTGGAAATTTTTAATTTACTAATTTTGTTCTTTTGTTTCGTTTCACACCATTACACAATTTTTTGGATTAAGTTAAACTTAGGACAGATAAAGTAGGATTGCTTTAACGAATTGAAAGAAACCTTTAACGATTGCTTTGTAAATTGTAATTAACATTTCATAAGTTTGTCGATATTGAAACTAATTTTCAATTTCTAGATTTTCATTGTTTCTATGTTACCTTTCTAGCGTTTTATCTATTATTTTAGCACATTACCACTCACTAGCTTTGCAACATTGCCGTTTTCCTTTGTTTTTCAACCAACAATTATCAGAACTTCCATCTTTCTTTGTTCTTAAGCTCCTTAAACACAGAAGATAAGCTTCTTAATTACAAGTGAGTATACTTCAATTTCAATCTGTATTGTATCGTCTTCTACAGTGGAAAAAAAATGTTTTCTTTTATTTAAGCCTGCTATACTTGAACTGATTTCATCATTTGCTGCTTTCATTGCTTCTAGTCCCATCCCATCTTAATGTTTTTTCCGTCGAAAGTATTTACGTTAAAGATTTTAGTTTAATAGATTATGGTATAACAGTAATAATTTCTTTATGTTAATTAGATAAGAGAAGATATTTTGGGGTGATTTATGAGAACAGATTTGTGTCTTTTAATATAGTTTAGTATTTTTTCATAAAGTATTATTTTATAGAAAAATACTAAACTGACACTTAGCATTAGGTTGTTGATCACATCATAATCTGCCTAGCCTTTTTACAATTACGTTAGAGTTGGCTTTCAGTCTTACCAGATGCAGCTGAATACCAGTATTTTCAACGGAGCGACTGCTATCTAACCTCCGCCACCCTATGAATGGGAGACACTGATACTGACTTAGATCGATTGTCAGACTTTTTAGGCTGCTGACAGTCGTTACGATTGTCATATATATTCAACTGTTGCCTCAGCGGGGAGGGGTTATGATGGTGAAGAACGGTCATTCATCCAAGGGCTCACCACAGCAAGCGCTGCTTAACCTCGCAGTTCATCTCATTTGCTCGGTAGCTATGTTAGATATGAGCCCTTCTTGAGTTGTTGTTGATCTAGGTCAATAATAATACTCTTATTATAAAACTGCCTCCATACCATAATAATAATGGCAACTTGGTTTTAACACAAGATCACGCTGCACCGTGGGTGTTAGCGTAAGCAACTAAAACAAAATTTAACGTCAGTTAACGACAACAGAGCTAACTCTACTAAGCTCCTTTACAATATTAAGTTCGTTAGACGATACCAGAGTACACGCTTCCATGGAATTTTGGGTTTGTATCTGATAACTTCCTCTTCAAGTTTAATCATATTTAACGGGTTTAATTCGCGTGAATAAGTAATTTCCTCCCGATATCTTAGGAAGAGGCTTAAGTTTCTGTTTGTTTATGTCATTGTATAAGAGACTATTAGGTTTAAGGTGGTATTCAAGGAATGAGATACGTCTCCAAATTGATTATCGATTCAAATCAATGCCGATTGTCGATGAGTTTACTCAGAGTTCTATTTGATGTCATTCGTCGAGTCGAGTCAACACTGTGGGAGGGATTTTGAAAGCTTGTTAAAAAAAACCCTTGTCTGTCATACTTTCATGTGCAAAATGTCTGCTTTACTCCAAATTATCCAAGATTGCTTTGTAATTGTACTTGTTATTATTTATTATATTATTTACAATTTCGAGACATCACCCCGAGTGGAAATTTTGTTAACCAACCAATCGATACCGACTTTGTGTAATAAGTTGTCTGTGCGTTGTGCACTGAAGCTAACTTAAAGGTAGGTACTTTGATTTTGACCGGTTCTATGAATATTATGCATAACATAGCATCACGCTTGTATTTCCTGAAAAGTAAAGAAGACGTTAAAGTAGGTACGCCTAATTTCACCGAGTCTGATTGAACTTTTTCTCACGATTTTCATTATGATCAATTCGATCATATTCCAAATATTTGAGCATCTGTCATCGGTGTTATTGGAATAATTCTTTTCGTCATTATAATATAAGATATCTTGTTTTAATCCCGTCCGAAATTAACACACGAGCGCAAAGTAGATTCGAGTTTCAGTTCCATGTTACATTTATCACACAAGTCACCCGCTACAATAGTTTCGCCTCCACCTCTTCAGATATGTAACCCTAAAAAGGGACATGAATTATGTTTTATTGTTAGCGGGTTGGGTTCAGCTATAATTTTTTTCAACTGCCATCTTTTTATGGGAATGATGACGGTTTTACGCAGCCTTTGGTTGATATGTTTATACAATGTTGATGGGATGTTTACTTATCTTATTCATACAAATAGCGTAATAATAATCACTTTGAAAAAATATAGTACAATTTATTTTACTACACAAATTTCGTTTCTAACATACTAAACTAAGGCCCGATTTTTCAATGCACAGATAAAAGGTATCTCGTTGTTAATTTGAAATTGGAACAGTTTATTCAACTTTCGAAAAATCACTCTTAGATATCATAAAAATAAGAAATACAATAAAACGGGTTAAAGAAGACTTTGGAGGTCAAGAACTCCTCTACATCACTGTCAACCCGTAGCGTGCCCAGAAGACTGACAGCAACTAACGCAAACAGATGACTTGCCAAAATAAGTATCAGAATTCTGCCAGGGCTTTCCAGTGTAACGAGTGTTTGAATAACACCAGGACTGCATATATCAAAAGGCAGTCACTATGTGTAAAATATTGGAAAAATCGCCAATTTTAGTAACACTGGAAACCGATTTCAACGTAGTTGGAGAAAGATAAGGAAGCTTGATGGTACTGATAATTCTGTTCCAATAAAACTAATATTTGGAAGAATGAACTGAGTTTTTTTTTTGTTTTTAACCGAGTATTTACCTAATTATTTTCTTGTATTGCCATTGCAATAAGTAACGTAACAAACAGTAGGTACAAGATGGATATACTTACGTAAAACTATATAAATATTATAATAAATGTGAATAGGTTATTCTGGTTAAATTTCATCTGAAATCCCTCGTCTATCTAAATATAATTAGGTACTTTTCCGAAAAAAAAGGGATAAAATATTTGGAATACAAAATTATATTCTTATCTGTTCATCCATGATTTTATGTTACTAACAAAATATACCAAGCTATTTTTCTGTCAGTTATTCTCACGGGAACTTAATTTGACATTGAGGATGGAACGATTGGACATATTATTAAGATACAGAAACCGCAAGCTAAATATAGCGAAAGCTTTGGGTATAAAACTTACAACAATGAAAACCAAATTGAATTCTTAAATACAAACTGCAGAAGAAACGCCATCTAGTTTAAAAAAGACGTGTAAAAGTTATTGAAAAATACTAATTGCAAACAAAAAGAAGTTCCCTATTGACTTATAAAAATGGCTGCAGATAATAATACAAAAAAGGACCCCACGCTCAGTAGTTGCGCTTACCACTAGAATAATGAGGCAGTTAGGGTCAGTATAATTTAGATTTTTTGTATTAAAGATAAAACAGTTGAAAGCAAAACGTTGCAGCGTGACAAACAAACAGACAGACATACAAACGCAAATAAAGTTTTTGTCATTTGCGTAATTTTAATAACTCTTTGCAAATTAATTATCAATTCCAGCTCTATAACATTAAACCGTTAATGTTTTCGGGTTCTAAAACACCGATAAAAGCGAATAATCTAGAGATAAGTTGCAGCATCTATTATCAGACCACACGGCAAACCCGTTCAGTTAAAGCGATGCGGAAAACAAATCCTGATAGTTCGGATAATCTCACAAATTGCTCACTCAAACTCAGTTAATGCAAGTAACTTCATACAAGCTTTTATATTCAACTATTTATATGAAACCCACAGAAGGGAAATAGTATGTAAACTGAGAGGTAAACCGATTGTGGCTCTCGTTAAAGTAAAGTTTCAATATTCTAATATCGCGTTTGTAGCGTTTGTTTCAGATTTGCACTGTATGTTTATTGGGTGAATACCTAATACGTTTGGATTGTCCTGGATAACGATAAAATGAAAATTAAAGGTATCTTTATCTGACTCTTCATTCTTAAATCAAACAGAATGAACTCCTGAATGGAATGACACATTGAGAATAACAATACTAAATAAACATACCATCACGCTTGTTTTCACATGAGGGTAGGGGGAGACGTACAATTGTACATGCATGTTTCGCCGTAGCCGTTATTAAGTTCTAAATAACGAGCCTATTGCCATGCTATTGCATTGTTCCCGGTACAGAATTTTCATGCAGGAGATCCGTTTGTTTGATCTGGGAATCGAACCCAGTACCTCATGATCAGCAGCCACGCTTGCTACCACTTGAACAATGAAGAAGTCAAAATAACATACCTACATAACACAAAAAATAATTTTCACCGTAATTGGATTCAAATGTTGTAAAACTGTTCGTCTAATATTTTTAATTTTTATAGGGACTCGATAAAATTATTATCTATCAAACGGTTTCATCTCAAAATTATCTCGCCATGAATTTCGCTACTTCAGCTAATTACTTATTCAACATTTTCAATTAAAATGTCAGATTCTCTACCTTATTCCCAATTCGAGACTTTCTTCATTAGTATGGAAATTGTTATTGTAATACTTTGGCTTTAGGAAGTTAAAAAATATACAATTTTGTTGTAATTTTAAATTCAAACATTTCTACCAAGATTTACTGAAATAAATGAAAAGCAACGAATTAATTTTCATATCAAGTCTCTAATACCTAAATTACTGACTAAGGACTTAACCCTTCTCACTCTGTAGGACACTAATGGGCTTAATTATTATTATTTTGCTAGTGTCACCTAAGTGTTTAAAATGTTATTTAGCGACAAACCTAACAAGTTGGTTACATAATTGAACAACGCTAAATTAAACCAATCAACGAAAACGGTTGTAAGTTTCATTCATTGCGTTGTACAAAATCATAATTTAAGATATACCATAAGAGAAAAGAATACATCAAGAAATCTAGAAATATGGCTATGAAATACATCCCCTATAAAACTAATTTATCATTACCGATGATGTTAATGCATTCGTCTTTTTTTAATACAATATATTCAAGGAGGATGTGTTTGTTATATCTTTTGCTAAATAATATTGATTGCACGTCTTCAAATTTGATATATTTTATTTGTCCCATATAACATTATATTAAGTAATGAGTTGTCAAAGATACGGTGCATTAGATACACAATTTCAAATGTCTTCCAAGTGACAATATTAGCTATTTAGCATTTATTTACAGTACGCCTTGCTGTATTGGGAATTTGCTATTTCAATTTATATCATAAACGTAACAGTACGTACTTCACTTTGGCTGTCTGAAATCATTGATTGCGCATCCGTCCTTTGTTGTTCAACCTTTTTTGTAATCAATTTGTATCTTCTATTTTTTTCGTAAACAAAAATAGAATTCGTATTTAATTATAGAATTGGTTATTGTTAGAATTATTACCGTTCTCAGAGTAACTTAAGTATTAATGGGTAATTGCTGTACAAAATATATGTGTGAAAAGATTTAAAATAATGCACTTAATATTTTTGTTTGTACAAGTAAAGGTAATAAAAAGTGAGACGATAAGATGAAAATCAACTCCCGACAATATTGTCGATATAAATTGGCTTGCCAGTAGACAGGTGCGGTTTCGGTAATTACTGCCATTAGTTAGGGCGCCCACATAAACAATCAAGAGCTCTGCGTATGGCAGTAGCAGCGACACCTCATTAGTGTCTCTGGCTTACAATCCGAGAGTAATAAAGCTAGCCTCAATCAAGGTATGATTACCTTGATTAATTTGAAGATGCTCCTTTGCTCTCATAGAATACCTTTGGACTTTTAACAAAGAACACTTTAATAAAAGATATTGGCTGGAAAAGTCCAAAAATATTTCTCCTAAAATAATAATTAATTCGTCTTTTAGAGCAAAGGGTTTAAGATAAAAGCGAATTTATAGTTCAAACGTAACCCGTATTTACCAATTATGACTTCCCCCACAAAAACAGCAAACAACCCATTTTTAACAACAAGATCAAAATGGGAATGATCCACAAAACTTCTTAATTAAATACGGGTTAGAAACGTCTCACGAATACCAAAGCTCTTCAATTTAAACCCAGTTTAGGCACGCCTACGCTGGTTCTAATCTAGGAACGTCTTCAAACCTCGCTGTGGTGCCTTCAGTTCTTATTCTTGACTCTTCAAACTGACGTGTAGGTCCACTTGCTTTGATTTTATTTAGTACAGTAGCTGTCATCTCTGAACTTGGCGTGTTGGAAACTTTAGTTTTAGAAAAATGAGGCCGGTAGCGGAAGGTCATCGTCGTAGATTTTAAACATTACTTTTTAATGTTTTTTGTTAATAAAAATAACACCGTGATGAATTGAAGAGTCAATCGTTAATTCTATTCAATTACTTAATTCTTAAAAAACTATTTTACGTGAATATTTACTATTATTTTGTTAGTAGCAGTGATACTCTAGTGGTTGATTATCTTCCATTCAAAAGAGATTGAGTTTGAAGCCCGCCCTTAGACTATTTGAAATCATGTGCGAATCAGAATTTTAATATCACTTGTGTTACGCTTATAGAATACAATCGTGAAGAAACCTGCACACGTGAGAAGGCTCCTTAAGTGTGTAGTCCGCTAACCTGCACCAGGCAAGCGTGGTTGACTAAGACTTAACCCTTATCATTCGAAGAAGAAGCCGTGCCCAGTAGAGGGATAGTAATGGGCTTAATTATTGTAACATTATGACTAAACTAAAGTTCCGATATCAATTCTTTAGTTCCGGGAAATAAAAGATTAAAGTAAGCAAGAATCGACGTTGGAACGATATTAAAACTTAATTTCTATCTTAAAATATTGTTGCGATATTTATTGTTGTACGTTGACCGCTTGTTTTATTACGACCACTTCTCATGAAAAATATACGATATTTTTCAAAACTGAACTTTTACTACGTATTTTTATTGGATCTTTAAACTTTAGGCACATTGCGTCATGTTTGATTATACTTTTGTCGTATGGTATTTCTCTTTGTTTTGATCAAATACATTGTTTTATTTATAGGACTTATGAAGTCATATGTTTGTAAAGTTTGACTTACATATATTAGAGTTCACGTTAAGATCGAGATATATCGAAAACATAAGACGGATTTCGCTCGGCTACCTTTTTTCAAATTCTCCTGTGTGTATACATAGATTTCTTTAATGTAAATTTTTTATAAACTTCAAACGCTCGAAATGCCAATAGTGTTCAGACAGAGACGTGATTTTAGACTCACATTAGACTTTTATTATAGAGACTATATCTAATAGAGATTTATGTCAAAGCACGAAAATTGCCCCCTGAACATCGTTAAACTTTAAGTGGAACACGATTTAATTAACAGGAACATTCTAATTTAGTATGAAATTTTCATAACTCTTCAAAGTTATTAGTCGACGTCTGCGTCACGTCTCTACCCGTCCCCTTTATGACAATACAGACATGTTGTTTTCACTAAGGTGTGCACAGATTTACCCGCTTTTAATTAAGCTCTTAAGTTTGCTCAGCCTTAATATATTATAGTGATAATGAATATAATCCCCAGGTTTACTCTTAGCGGGAGAAGAATTAAATGAAGGCACACTTCGCGGATGTATATTGTGTTAAATACGGGGTTAGCTTTTAATCTTACTTAGTTGAAGCACATAATAAATAGGTACAGTGAAAGTCAAAAGTTGCGGGTGATTTGTATAATATTTCAAGTGTAACAAATCATATAGAGATTCATATAGAAATCATTACTGATATATAAATAGATATGTTTTAATGCTTAGACAAGACTAATGCTTCAGTTCTATTCATAATCATAAAAAAAACAAAATAAAAAAATAAATATAGAACTCAGATTCATTTGATGTTGAAAATAATATCAGTAGTTTTGATATTAGAATTATAAGTATATAATGTCAATCCTGGCTACATAATAATAATACTTAAATTATTTTTTTGTAAATTTTGTTTGATATTAAATATATACTTATTATTTATATATATAGATATTAAATATATATTGCATTAGCAGTTGAAGGTTGAGCTTTCATTTCTAAGCCATGGACTAAGCTCCTTAAGACTTTCCATTATTTGCCTATAAGTAAACATACCAAATTCCTTTATTTGCAGGTCATTATACCGAATTTCCTTTGTGATACCTAATCTTTCTAGGGCTGTGTTGTTGCCATTAAAAGTACTCACTTTGAATGGCAACAACACAGCAGTTTTTAAATATTATGTTACTAATAACATAACAATTGTTAAATTAATAATCTAAATGACGAACTGGGACGAAATTTTCAGACCATTTCGAAATTAAACTGGAATATTTAACACAAATTGCTAAAACTTTTCGCACTTGACCGAAACATTTAGTCTTTCAGAAGTTTGCCCGGCTAATCCCTTGAGCAAAACAGTAGCGTCAACGCTGCATACAAATAATGAATGAAATACACGGAGCAACTTTCTGGTCGTTATTAAAAATATAATACGGACCATAGACTTAGAATTTCGCTTACGGACAGTGAAACAGTTTCAGACACTCAATAATTTCCATCGTGTTTCTTTTCTGTTTATGATAACGGTTGCTGTAGTGATACAAACATACCAAATTATGAAATAAGAGGAGAAGGAATAAGCAGAAAGAAATACCAAAAATGTTGAAGTTAGCTAATTTTACTCAAAGGAAAGATTTTTTTGTTTTAGAAAAGTTTCTAGATTTTTCGTTAAAAGCAACAAAAAAAAAAACGAAAAGTCACCCTGTATTTTTATGTCACATGGTCATAAATGTCTCTAAACCGAAGCGTGATTGCATCCTATATAAAGCGAAAAAATAGTTAATTCAAAGAGGGTTCGGCTGGAGGCCCTTCTGGACTCGCCACCAGCCCGGTTAAGCAGGAAAAGCCCCCTGAGCTAACTGCGAGACATAAATAAATCTATTCCGGCAGATAAACAAGCTACATATAAAATATACGTTCTGAAATTACTATAACCTCAGAATAAAGGTTATAAGACCATCCTTTCAATTTAAGCCTGTTGCAAGATAATTCTAAAGTGATAATAGGTTTCGGGTTTATCGTAGCTGTGATCTTAAATATTTATGAACAAAATGCGTACGGTTGGGTCGGCCTGAGATTTTGGGCATTTACCGTAGATTGTTCTCCATTAATATCAGCGTTAATAGACCACCCATGTAATGCTACCTTTTATGGGCAAGACAAATGAAAGTCCCACGAATGAACATCTTTATTTCCTGGTAACATACATTTCGATCGCGTTGCTCAAATTAGATGTGCGTTAGAATTTTGTATAGTGGACTGAGGAAACTATTTTTTTTTATTAGGTTTGTTACATTATCTAGACAGTTCCACTACTTATACGTGTTCATTAAATTGTTTCTAGTAACTAATGGTTGTCATAATAAAAGGTAAACAGTGGCCCCCAAACTAGGCGTTATTTATTCGTAGGTACTCTATGTAATCTACTTTACGGCGCATTAATGTACGCATGTGAATCCTAAATTTCACATATTTTGTAGATACAAAAATTCGACCGTAAGTACGAATTGAACCTGCGACCATCTGCTAATTCAGTACATCAGCTAAGAAGATTTTTTATTTCCACATTCTTCGCCCTCTTCTTTTGAGTATTTGCCTTCTTTATGAGTATTTTACTTAATTAATGCTTGTTAATGAACTTAGAAATAGAGTCGAAACAATTTAATAATTATATCAAAGAACCTAAGTAAACCAATTTTTGTACGTTTACAGCATACAAATATTAGGACAAGCTCTCAACAAATTACACTGAAATAGGTTTCTATTTTATAAATACATTTTATTAATATTGTTGCTGGTGATGTATTAAAATCAGACCTTACATTTTATTTGACTATAATTAAGTGCCCAATAAATAGAAATGTAATTTCATAATTAATTTTGTTCAATCACATAGAACAGTTTTTTTTTATCATCACATTATATAAAGTTCTTTTGGGAGCACGGTTGGCGGTGTGGCCGAGTGAATAGCTCTACGCTATGGGCCACGGGTTTGATTCCTGTAAGGAATAAAAAATATTTGATTGACTGACTGATCATTGTTTCGTGTCTGGCTGTAAGTTTGTGATATTTATGTCTAAAAGGCACACGACACAGGAGAAAATAAAAAAAAAAAACGTTATCAGTGTATCATAGCAGTGACACTTCATTGCAAAGGGAATAATTATGGGCTATGGAATTCCATGATATTTTTATTTGTGCGCATAAATAAAAATATCGTGGAATTCCATAGCCCATAATAAAATAAATGCAAATAAATAGTCAATTCAAAGTCGAAACACAGTTGGGCTTCAATAATGAAGTCCTTTAAAATGAGCGACCTTTTGAATATCTGAAATAGCTGTGGAAGCGAGAAGGATTCTTCCAAACGTGCCGGTGTTACGTGCCACATTCAAGACTTACCCAGGGTTGGATTTTACTCAATTGCGAAATAATTTTACCTTCCATCAACCTATTTATAGTTCGGACTGTGAATAGGAGATTTATTTGATGTAGTTTCATTGTACGTGATGTTGAAGCGCTTTTTTTTTTTGGTATATTGGACGATGGTTTATGTCTAGAAAATGTAGATATAGTACTTGGTAACAATTGAATTTCTTTCTACATTTTGTGCACATGATTATATCCTCATGTATTTAATTGTTTCGGGTGACATCGAGCGATTCTTACTTTGTGACTTGTATTTGATGTTGCTTGTATTTATGATCGCTTGAAAAACAATTTTATACAGAGCTAGCTCCAGGCGTGGCGTAGAACGTCAAGTGCTTAGAAATAACGTCAGATGAACGATCAGGCATCCAAACTAAACATCGTGTTGTTTATTAAGTTTAGAACTTTCTCAAAGCAGGTAACTGTTACTGCACTACAATCTCCTTTGTGAGCTATGAATAAGCTGCAGGAATTGATTTACACAGTCTAACCCCCGGCACATTTTGACTACTTAGTACCTTTAAACACTGCGCAGTGTATAACTATACACCTCCTTACACTAACGCCTATGCCTGTGAATATACTCCAACCAATTACGATAAGAGGTTGCTAAGATAGTGTAGCGGGAGTATTGAGATCTAAAATCAATTAAATCATTTGACTGTGGCAGTGCTTCTATGACACATGTTAGATATATGTATATAGACCATATGAACTGAATAAATATATTCTGATACCTAGTGTAATTTGAGTTTAGTCGATATTATTCTGAACGGTACACAGTTAAACAAAGAAATAGTTACACAGTCGTTTTATTTTTTGAGAAAAGTTCAACGATGTCCTATTTTCTGAAATATAAGATCTGTATCTGGTCTCCCTATAATCTATATACTGAACATTATATCTTTATTAAGTTAGAATTTGGTGGTAGGTATTTAAGTATGTGATCCGAAAGAATGAAATTATGATACAAGAATAATTTTAAGTTTGAATTGAAAGAAAGAGGCAGAAAAAAGAAGATATGGATGAGTTCTGTGAAACATAACACGACTGAGAAGAAAGTGAACCCTTAAATGATGTCTGAGAGGATATATAATATTTGGAAGCACCTCACCTGATGGTAAGTGACAATGCTGCCGAGGATAGATTACGCTAGTTCAAATAACGGTTACTTACTATCACTTTAAAAATTCCTAGATTATACGAATAGAGGAACACAGATGCAGTTTGCAGAGAATTCCACTCCTTGGCCGTTTACATGAGAAAGGATGAAACGCTTCATCGAAAATTTAAAATATGAGAGAAAGACATTGCGTCAAACCTAAATAAAATGGTATAAGTTTAGGAGAATATATTCTTCTAATAAACCTCCAGATAAGTTAGAAACTTGGGTAAATGAGGAAAACAACACGTTTGATGTTATGTCGAAGGATTATGTATGTTACCATTATAAGTTCATCTTTCATGTTGCCGCAAGTATGTAGAAATATTTTGATGATATAACTCTGACACGGACCCAATTGATTGAGTAGGTTATTTTCAAATTAGCTGAAACTTGGTTGATTCAGTAACCTAAAAAATGGTTCACGTATTTAAATTCTTTTGGCACAAGTAAACTTTATGAGTGGCTCTAGGTAACACAGTATTCTTTTCTTTCAGAAAAATCTTTTTGTTTTATTTAAAAACCCCAAAGTTTCATTTCGCATCAGAACATTAATGGGGCTTCGTAGCTACATGGACACCGCGCAGATCTGTGAGGTTAAGCAGCACTTGTTGCGGTTAATCCTTAGATATGTTACTATTCTTGAGCAGTATAGTGTAGCAGCAACGGCTTCACGCACGCACGACGACCCTTTCAAAACCAATTTTAGATTCCTAGGAATCCTTTATTTATAAAATTATTAAAATAATCATGTGTTTCAAAGATTCGATTTCAAATATTTATTAATCTACATATTCATGTTTGAAGCAAGTTGGTTGGAGTTTGATTTAACATTTCATAAGAAGCAATAACTTATTTGAATAATTTCACATTCATATACTTGCGTAAGATGATCTAGATGGTACATAACACACATTCATGTGCCTACAGTTCATGAATACAAATATTTGGATCCGGACCACGGTTTTGCATTACGGCTTTGTGTGGTGCCAGCTTTATTATATTACTATTTTATCACTAAAGAATGACCACACATGTTTAACCATTGAAATAATAATGAAATAATGATTTATTTTCTGTAAATAATTCCGTATAGGAAGCTTTCACAAGTCTTTTTTAGATCTAGGTGGCGCCGGCGTTTCCTACTGACTGCCTCTGAGAAGAAACGCCGAAACAAACTCAAAGGTTTCTTTTTTAAAGTCCAGACATTTATTTTAGATTATGTGAGAACATGTAGGGGTCTGGAATAGCCTTTTGAGGTTAAAGCCATACAGTTTTGAGTTGACCTGTACATTTGTATTTGAAACATTATTTATGGAAAGGTACTCACACTCACGATTGTGGCGGCTTAGAAAATATCGCTCTATGAAATTAAATTATGTACATTATAAGTTTAAGTACGTATATCTAGATAGTAATTTAATAAAACGGCTAAGGCGTGAAATTCTATGCCAGCGACTGTTTCCCGAATCGTATAATGTAGGAATCCTAAAAGCAGCAGTGAATAGGTATTATTCGAGATTGCTTGCAGCATCCTCAACTACCATCAGCTGAAGTTATGTCAAACGCACTCACATATGTTACAAAAAAAAATATCTTCACTGAAAACCACAAATTTTTAGGCATGATTTTTCGAACTTTCATGCTTTGCACACAACAAATTTTTCATGCCTAAAAACCATACAAATTCGGTTTATTTCTCATGCATCCAATTTTCTATATATTTTCTGTTTCATACTATTCGGTCCTCGATACTCGTTTTATACAAATCGGGGAGGGACACCATGACGCCATATAACTGTTATCTGTCTTTGTTATCCCTTATTATAGACCGCCATTTTGGGTAGTATCACTAGCGCCCGTTTCGTAGAAATGAGTTATATGAGATGGTACAGTGTCTTAGACATTATTTGTTGTATCTATAATCCATCATTCAATTCCGTATTCCTATAGAGCAATGATAGGTACATATTTCAGATCTACTACAATTTCGGGTTGAACATTTTCGATTACCCTCTTCGTTTTATTCAATAGGTATAAAAGTCATAAAAATATACAGTGGGCAATAAATAATGGGGCTTCTTAATTATCGCATGGATTAGGACCTTTGGAAAAAACGAACAAATCGACCCATGCGAAGAACATAGTTACATCTGCAAACTTGTTATTTTGTAGATGTAACTATGTTCTTCGCATGGGTCGAAATGTAAAAAGAAGTAAAATTCAAGAGTGAATCACGTATTGTTTTGTATTAGGTAGGATAACACAATTATAATTAATGCATTATATTTGTCGTAATAGGTAAAAAAAATAGTAGTAGAATTTCCAGATGGGCACACGTTAAGACCTTTTATAAATCAGGTACCCATGTTTTCAGACACGTGTACGGTCTACACGGTTACGAATAGGCGCACCTGACCTTTTTAATGTTGGGAAATCACTAATGGCATGTCCTCCAAGAATGTATACAAGATATTAAAAATGTTAATAATAATTCAGCCGGCGGCTTCAACGACATAGATGACGCAGCGTTGTAAGAGTCTGGGTGTTTATGTTTGTAAACGCATCCATGATACAGAAATAATTCAGTGTGTGGGACAAAGTATAAAAAAGATGAACAAGCCAATTCTGCTTCTCTTCTCATCATGTGAAGGGTTAGTTCTTAGTACATAAAACTGGCACGGTGAAGTGAACTAATCACATCATCAAGGACGATAATAGAGTTATATCCGGTGTACTGGTTTCGTTACCACAAGTGATAATTATAAGCAAATTGAAACCCTACATGAATCTCGAAAAGTCAGAGGTTTTGAACATAAACTGTCTGGTATTAAAAGCAAGTATTCAAATCTAGGCTTTCAGTTCTTCTTCATATAAATCTTATATAATATAAATAATGAACATTACATAAGTTTTAATCATATCTAGATTATCTAGGGTTACAAATTAGAAATTCATTCGTAATTACTACATTATTGCCGAAGGGTTTTGTAGTCTGTAATAGAATATTTAATGAGACCCATGTCAACAGATAGTAATGATCTCTTTACATAACGGATCATCTTTATCTTATGTTCAGAATATATTAAACTATAACACGCGTTTTGAATTTAAATGATGCCGCATAAAATAAGCACATTCAAAGGAAATTTTAAATGTATTGTATTGTTGACGGATAGTCTTTTCATTAAACATCTTCGTGACTTCAAACACGGAATATTTTATATTTAAGAGATTTTTTTTTTGTTTTATATTAAATATGAATAGATTTTCTTTTTAATGATAAAGATATTTTCTGAATATATTCTACCACTGCTATGATAACATATAATACTAGCGACCCGCCCCAGCTTCGCACGGGTAGCAGAGCATATACGCCTTCATTATTTTCTGCCGTAGTGTCGTTACTTTCTGTTACGTCGAGCATTTACTCGGCGCACGCCAGTAAAGCTCAGTCGGCATGATTTTTTCCGACATCTTCAACTATCATCCTCATATTTCAGCCAACTCACACAAAACCTTAATGAATTAGGTATACATTTCAACCTTCCTCATGAATTACTCTATCCATTGGTGAAAACCGCATGAAAATCCGTTTAGTAGTTTTTGAGTTTATCGGGAACAGACAAACAGACGGGGCGGCGGGGGACTTTGTTTTATAATATGTTAGTGATAGCACACACACACATTTCACTGTTATTGAGTCCCGTGTCCCATAGGCACAACTCCAATCTCCGGGCTGCTATTGAGAATTTCCATACAGAAAAACCCAATAAAACCGGAAATAAACTCGCGTTGAGTAATCGCGCTTGCAACCGTAGACCAATGAGACAGCTGTGATCTAGGAATATAAAAACTCTGATTCACGTTTTATATGGACTTATAAACACTTGATAAATCTTGAATTTAGAGTAAAACGTATATTAAATAGAGTTTATACTTACACCTTTTCTTCAATTGTGACCATCTCATGAATTACAATGAAGTTGTAAATGTGAAAATAGTGAGGCAAAGCAATGTTCCAAAATGTGGTTTGTATCAAATTGGAACAACAATTATTTCGAGTACCAAAAGCGGGAGGCAGCTGCACCCAAACGCGTAGTTCTACGCTTGTTGGCCATATCTTATGAATCCCACGAAATGGTGCTTGTGGCTATCGACCAATGTAAATATTGAGCCTACTGCTCAATTAGCTTTTGAATTAGGTATATTCAAAACAAACTAAGCTTTGGTTTTACATTACATATGTATAATTGTATAAGCCTGTCGAGGATTGTAGCTATATAGGTATCGCGCAGATCAGTCGATCTGAGAGGTTAAGCAGCACTTGTTACGGTCAGCTCTTGGATGGGTGACGATTTTTAAACTTTGATACCTCTTTTTGCTTCTGAAAGCACATCAAGTAGTTGGTCCCAGTTGTTATACGAATACCTATGTCAGCACCCCAAAAAGTTTGACAACCAGTCTAGTCTGGGTGGTATAGGTCAGATGGCAGTCGCCCCGTGTAAAATACTGATATTCGTTCGCAACCGGTTAAATAATGAAATAATGATTTATTTTCTGTAAATAATTCCGTATAGGAAGCTTTCACAAGTCTTTTTTAGATCTAGGTGGTGCCGGCGTTTCCTACTGACTGCCTCTGAGAAGAAACGCCGAAACAAACTCAAAGGTTTCTTTTTTAAAGTCCAGACATTTATTTTAGATTATGTGAGAACATGTACAGTTAGACTGGGAGCCGATCCCAGTGTAATTGAGAAGAGGATAGGCACATGATGATATTTTATGTGTAGGTTTTGATCGGTCACGCTATTTTATTCAAGATATCACTGACAGTTTTGCTTTAATGTTAAACCTGGACTGTAATAAGATAATCTTGTGTGCTTTTCCATACCTTGTAGACGTTACCAATAATCTAAATAAACATATTCATATGCTTAACATGCACATCCAATTTTTAGTAAGTCATTACAGTGACAAGTTTTTATTCTTTGACACTAATTGTTTTATTGGTGAACTTAAATTATCTAGGGATACTGTGTATCTCCCTATGAGATATAAACGACATATTGCTACTCTGTTAGTCTATAATATTAACTCAGTCATAGGCAGTATGACGAAGTTTTACCCTAGTCCTTCCATTGTTAGTAACAGTACTAATAACACAGTGGTTGCCATTAACAGTAATTTAAACCTACTTGTCTGACAAAAGAGAACGATAGTAATCATTTAATATTTACTCATCAAAATATTAATCGTTTTTCTGGCAAAATCTTAGACGTTGAGTTGTTTAGTGAAAAATATGATGTAGATATCTTATGCCTGACAGAGACTTGGTTGAAGGCAAATAAAATGTCATTTAATGTAGCCAATTTTAGGGTTGCCGGGTCGTTCAATAGAGAGTCGGCAGAGAGAGAGAGAGAGAGGGTGGGGGTTCTTTAATACTAATGAGAAATTACTTAAAGTTTAAAGAGCGATTTGATATTCGCCACCTCTCTGTGGAACGAGTATGTGAGATCGCGTGTGTAGAAACTGAGGAATATGTTATTGTATGTGTTTATAGACCACCTTCTGCAAATACCTCCCAATACTTATTAATAATGGAGGATGCACTTAGAAAAATAAAAATGAACAAAAGAATACTTGTATGTGGGGATTTTAACATTGACATTCTGCTAGATACCGCTGATAAACATAACTTCCTAGCATTATTCAAATCATTTAATTTAAAAAATATGTTCACCGAGCCAACTAGAGTAACGCCTACTTCCGCCACATGCATTGATAATATTATGATTAATTTTAAAATATCCGAAAAGTCGCTCATTAGTGGTATTCGCTCTGACCATAGATGTCAACTAGTTAAGCTAAACGGAAATACTATTAAATGCCAGATAATAATATATTGTAGACTATTGACCAAGAAATGTCTCGATGGATTCAGTAAAAATCTTAACAGTCAATTAAAAACAATAAAGCTTCAGTCAGTAAATCCCAATGAAATGTATCAAACATTGTTTAAAGCTATATGTACAGAGTTCCACAAAAGCTGCAAAGTCAAAAAAGTAAATTTGTCAAATAAAATACTATTCAGTGCCTGGGCAACCAAAGGTATAAGACGAAGTAAGTAGAGATGTCTTATACGAACTATATGATAAAAAGTCTTATACATCGAATAATGATTTTCATAATTATGTTAGGAGATATTCTAAAATGTTTAAAAAAGTTTGTGTTCAAGCTAAAGCCGCTTACATTAGTAATCAGATACAGAAATCGAATAATAAAATCAAAACGACATGGAAAATAATAAATACTGAAACTGGACAACGTAAACTTACGGATAGTGCAATTAATCTCAACATAAATGATGAACTAGTTTCAGACAAGACAGTAGTCGCCAATTTTTTCGAAAATTTCTTTACTGACGTTCCATTAGAAACCACTAAATATCTTCTTTCGTCACCCGCCACGGCTGAGACATTTTTAAAGGAAAATGTTGATATACAAGTACCTACGTTTACTTTCAAACCTGTAAACCATATTGACATACTGAAAGCATTCAAAACTATAGCTACTAAAAGATCTGAAGACTTATGGGGACTATCAACTAAAGCTATTGATTCAATAATAGCTAACATAGCACCAATTCTGGCAGAAATATTTAATACTTGTATTACAGACGGCATATTTCCCGATCTTATGAAAATTAGTAAAATAGTTCCTATTTTTAAAGCAGGTTGCTCTAATAGCGCTTCTAATTACAGGCCAATATCTGTGCTACCCGCGTTAAGCAAAATCTTCGAAAAATTGATATATAACCAAATGCTACATCACTTTAACAGAAATGGGATTTTACACGACAAGCAATTTGGTTTCACCAAAGGTCAATCTACAGGGGATGCTGGATCCGCTTTAATTAAAACTATATTAGAGGCCTGGGAAGGTGCACGGGACGCCCTCGGAGTATTCTGTGACCTATCTAAGGCATTTGACTGCGTGGATCATCGCACACTTATTCTTAAATTAAAGCATTACGGAATTAGGGGTAAATCTATCAATCTTCTAACTTCATATTTGGCTAATCGAAAACAAAGGGTTGCTATCGATAATGTCACCTCTACCGGTTCTTTAGTCAAAATGGGTGTACCCCAAGGGTCTATTCTGGGCCCATTCTTATTTCTAGTTTATATCAATGATCTTCCCTATATGATCAATGATAATAATATGTCAAACATGGTCCTTTTCGCTGATGACACATCATTGATATTCAAAGTAAATAGAAAGGACAGGGATCTTGTAGAACCTAATCATACATTAAAGGTCATATCAAACTGGTTCTCTGCTAATAATCTTCTATTAAATGCAGAGAAAACCAAATGTATCAAGTTCTCACTACCAAATGTAACTCAAATAAAACCAAATGTAAGCTTAGGCGGTAAAATGCTAAATCTGGTTTCCTCAACTGTCTTCTTGGGTATTACCGTAGACTCTAAATTGCAATGGGGGCCTCATATTGAGGCTCTTGCAGGCAAACTGAGCTCTGCTGCTTTTGCCGTCAGACAAATAAGACAACTCACAGATGTGGCAACAGCTAGGTTAGTATATTTTGCTTACTTTCACAGTATTATGTCTTACGGAATTTTACTGTGGGGCTCGGCTGCAGATGTTGAGACTATTTTTATACTACAAAAGAGAGCAATCCGTGCAATTTATAATCTCGGCTCACGAGAGTCACTCCGTGAGAGATTTAAGGATATAAATATTATTACTTTTCCTTCTCTTTATATTTACCAAAATATTATGTACGTCCGTAAAAACATAGCCACTTTTAGTAAAAACAGTGATCATCATAGCTTGAATACTCGAAATAAACACAAGCTTGCGATACCTGGTTTCAGACTTAGTAAAACCAACAAGTCTTTTATGGGAAACAGTATTAGGTTCTATAATAAAATTCCTAATTCTATTACTGAATTACCTATTATAAAATTCAAGTCTGTTATAAAGAATACCTTAATGTCTAAAGCTTATTATAATATCAATCATTACATTGAAGATAAAGATGTCTGGCGTACGATTCCTTCCTGCATACTGCGACCCACTGGCACCTCTTAATTGGCTTAAAAATGTACTTAGTGACTATTATGTGATACTGTAACTAACGACTCATAAATCTTTTTGACATTGTGATATTATTATTATTACATTAGGTAATTATTTATTGATGTTGCTAAATATTGTCTTAGCATTATTTTTTATTTTATTTTTTATTATATTTTTTTTTTACACTTTATTGTCAATGTTATTGTCAATATTATTATATTTTTAATCAATTTTGTTGTGTGAATTTGTGCCTGTTATTGTTAAGTGCGGCTACTTTTGATTGTAAATTTGTGTTGACAACAACGTGACTCTCATTGGTACCTACATTTTGTTTTGTATTATTATATGAAATTATTATATTATTATTATTATTATTATTATAAAAATTACCATTGTTATATGTGAGCACTACGTAGCCGTAAATTTTAAATTTTATATCTAATAGACGTGATAGCTGTCTGGCAGTTTGAGTTTGTCATGCTCACTTAATTGTCCTGATGATGGTGGCGTTGTGCATCGGGTCGTTGGGTTCCCTGCAATATGGTTGAGCAAAGCGACGCTGATGCACGCGTTATACTCGTGAACGGGTGCCGTCTATTGGGACTGGTCGGCTCATAGCTGCCATGGCAATTTTATCAAAAGTAAATATATTTTTCACAACTATCAGGCTTGAGTTTCAGACTTACATAAGTTAGACTCTTTTAAGCTACATTGTACTCACATAATTGTTTTTCGAGATCAATGTATAAATTAATATTGTATATTTAATTCCGAGTTTAAAAGAGTAACCATGGAGTTTCTTGCCCGTTCTTCTCCATTGGAAATCAACACTTTGGAACGTGGCAACTAGAGCCTGACTATTCATAAGTGCCTGTAAATGGTTTACATGAATAAAAATATATTTGAATTGAATTGAATTGAATTATTTTACGTAATACGGCATTAAAATATTTAGATAGCGCAATTAAATCGCCTTATGTACACAAATATCATATTATCTTGTGTGTATTCCGAAGCTGAACATACACATTACAACACAGAACCATCTATATTTTATTCTACCTATGAGCATATACAAACCTTTTTGTTATTCAAAGTATTATATTTTTAAAAGGTTTATCCAAAGGTCTGAATAAAATCGCTATCAGAGACAAATTTTTTTTTTTTTACTTGAATGTGTATTTTAGTGTTTAATATGCCATGCTAAGCTGCAAATAACTTTTATAATCTAAAAACAAAAACAATGCATAAGTATTTTTTTATTGCTTAAAGCGACTTGAAAAACGTTATGTTGTTGTTGTAAACTTGTCAGTTCAAACAAAGAATAAACAAGTGTAATAATGAGTTACCATTTACTTCAAATATTTAAAGTTACAAAAAATATTTGCAAAATTTTATAACGTTGTTTCATATAATAAAATGTATCTTTATGTAATTCAAGTGTTGGCAAGCACTAGTACATAGGCTTAGTTATTCTGAAATAAAATCGTAAATCGTAAACATAGTCATACATAGAATAGCCTTATTTAATCATTGGGAGTATAGGCTTAGCTCAAACTATTCTGTCATTACCAACCTCAAACGTAGCAAAGATGTTAAGTTACATAGCAATAGTGTTTCGCTATTGACACTCTTTCTAAGAATAATAATATTGATGGTTACAATGGGTTGACATGTTCAATTATGGATAAAGAAAAACATTGGGAGTCAACCCCAATGTAAATAGATGTAATGGATGATATTAGATGATGACTAATAGTGTCCTATTAGATGATAACTAATAGTTTCCTATTAGTCATCATCTATCTAGCGTTTTAAAGATTATTTAGTAATGGACTGAATTCTCACTATAAAGCTCCCAGCTTTCTCATCAATTCAATAAACAAAGAAAAATATTTTCACTCGAAAAGCAAAAGTTTATTAAAATTCCAGAATAAAATATGAAACAGTAACTATTATTTACTCGCTTAAGTACCGAAACGCTAGGAAAATAAAATTAAACGGTGGACGGTAAATGAGCCGGAAAGCTGATTTCCTTTTAGTGGATAGTGGCCGCATAAAAGTTAATGCCGTGTTTTTCAATCGTTTTTATGTAAGTTCTTTAAGAATCGGTTTAGTGTTCCCTGCTTTTATGCTAAGATCGAGAAGAGGAATATAGTGATAAATATACCATGACCCGCCGCATGATGGCCACCAATACAGTTAATGATTCATAAGAAGTGTAGAGGGAACATTATTTATAAGAATAATCCTTGTTCAAACGTCAACTTTTCACTATTTTATAGTTAAAACGATTTTTCTTTCAACATATGTATGTATATCTTTAGCTATACAATATATGACATTCTACAAGCCTTTTACAGTGTAATATAGAAGGTCAAATATTACCTAATAGGATAGTGTCCAACGCCATCGTATCTCGAACTTTGACGTGTGATAGAAATCTACCATTGTGTGCAGGAGCCGTTAAAATACAACCTGGAGCTTACCAAAACTGGTCTTAGTTCTGTCAATATCGCATGGTATTCGTAGGCAATGTACAGCAAATTGGTACTAGTTAAGTACCACGCTATAGCACTATTAAGAGCAATTTTGCATAAAAAATCATGGGTTGCGAGAGCAGCATGGGTGAGTGAGGTGAGTGAAGATACCCAGTTGTGTCCCAATCTGCAGTACATATGCCAACTCAGGTCATATATGATTTGTCAGCTGGGTTGCATTGTGATTTTGAATGAATAAATTCTATCGTACCTATATATGACGATGTTCTTACATTGTGGTAGGTATTATATGCGCAAAGTCAATTTAATTAACGACCAAAACCAAAGTGTTTGACTAAAATCCATCGTGTGCCTAAGAAACTTTTACAGGTAACGGCGCGATCGGCTGTAATAAAAATCTTTCCTTCGTCGTTCAGTCAAAGCCGTGCTCGTCATTCAGGGTTCCGTAGTGATCACAAAACTTTTTTATAAGATGACGTTCCGTTCTTAGAAAATAATCTAACTTTTACAAATTTGTCTACCTAAAAAACTTTTCAAATTTGATGAGCGCCAATAAATTATTACTGGGCCACTTTACTCTTTCTTCGTTACGTAGATGGACGTTGAAATTATGTTATCGATTCGTTTTGTATGCATTGCTCGGTTTGGTAATATGTGGATTGAGTATTTTATTCGGTTTACTCGATATGTTTTGATAGATTTGATTTATTCTCGCTGTTTATATAAAGTTATGAAAATCCTAAGTATTTACTATCGGTAATAATATTATGTAACATTTTAATATCTAATTACTTACACTAGCGGCACTGTATGATGGCCTGTGTCAGCTTACACACGTTCATGAATTCCGTAAATATTGACAGCTAAGTGTGAGGAAATAAATGCCGTACTTCATCGTTGTAGGTGTCGCAATATCCGCTGAGTATAATTTAACAACAAAAACCATACAACTTCTAACCTGTCCTCGGCCATCATACAGTACCGCCATATAGTATAATAACTCCACTAATAATATTTGTAAGTATTCAAATAGTAAACAACTTAAAAATATAAAAACTAATTCTAATAACAAAACCTGTGCTCCTAAACCTTATTCTTCAAAATACATCTCCACCTCGCTGTCAACCGGTAACGAGAAGAGTGGCAGCATGTAAGGATTGTAAATTTATATATTGCTTGTGTAAAGAATACAAGCGCACTTTAAATATTGCAGGTAATTAAGTAGGACGTACGTAGAACTATGGACTACGGACGCAGGTAATCTAATTTAAAAGGGCTGGATAGAGCTTGTTTTTATTTCATGAAAATATAAAACTGAATCCGTTTTCGTATTGCCCAGCAGAATTAAATCCCTTCCTCTGTTTTGGGAACTTAGATTAAATCTTCAAAACCGAATTTCTACTTAGAAAGATTTTTAATACGATACAGAAAAAGTATATGTATGAGAAATAAATAATAGGTACGTATGGATAATTAATGATATTCACTCTAAACGTCAACTATACTGCTCTACTTGTAACATTCGAAGCCAACTAGATCATATTCTGGCACTATCGACCTGAATTCTGACATCACATACATATCGAATTGACGGCTATTATTCAGTTCAGTTATAGCTAATACACTGCTATTGCCCGGAACACTGTTATGTCACATGAGGTGTCAAAACAAGGCGATTTGCGATCACACATGCTGTGTATGGCGTATCTCGACAACGGGACCCATTGTTGAAATATGTTGACTGATATGCTCGCGGTTATGGTTTCTAATGATGAATAGGTGCGTGGTATTGACGCGATTTTGTTGTGTTTATACAAGAAATAAAGGCACCTATATAAATTGCGTAATATGTATTTTTAAACGAATGAAAAAGTGTTTACATGCGATGAATATAAAGGCAAACAATTTATATCGAATAGAAAATTAAAATTTTCGGTGGCAGAATAAGGAAGTAAAAGATCGAACCAAATATGTATATATCATTTTTTATCCCTCGGTGCCTTTTATTTTTTCAGAAGCAAACGTGCATATATGTTTTTTGTATGCTGACAATACATATTTTATTTCCTGTCCTTTGAATTCTCGGAAAATACACAACCACATCACGATATATTTATGCGTAGATCAAGAAGTCGAGAACACCGAATTTTTGTTTCCATAAAAAGTCTAGGTAGACATTTTTCCCGTACGTGATCTGGTGAAAGGTAACGAAAATGTCAAATCTCAGTACCTATTGGAACGTCCCACGTTTATGAAGCAGTATCTATATTCGAAAAGTTGGGGGCAAAGTTGTATGAAGAAAAAGTTCCTACGTGACGATGTGAAATCACTGAGAAGGAAGCTGCTTTGTTAAATAATTATGTTACGTGTTCTGCGTAATGTTGTTAAGTGAATAATGAGTTGCTCGTTTATTTTGTTTCTTGGAATATGTGTGTGTATGTATAATTTGGTTAACATACCTACAATATTTTCCGTAAGTTAAAAGGTCCCAAGGTTTTCTGTACACAAAGAGGTAAATATTTTTAACATTACTGTTAGCTATTATTAGGTATATATTTTATTTGTTATAATTGAGTCTTGGTAGTTAAAAATGGAAGTTTATAACATAAAGGATTTCCTCGTGTATTGTGAGTTACCGACACAAATCTCACAAGCACAGCAAACATTTGTTCCGTGCGGGGATCGAACTTACGACCCGTAGCGCAGAAAGACAAAAAACACTGTGCCAACCGTGTCATTAAATCTTTAATACTAATTCCAGTGACATAATTTAATTACACATACCTAATTAAATAATCTTCTTCTTATAAAAAATTCTTATAGAAATTTTAGATATTTCTGTTCTTTGATTCTTTTCGTTCTACCTTCCGTTTGTACCTAAGTATCATTAAACTCATAAACTCCTCACGGGCGGTGGCGAGTGCGAGCAATCCTGATATCATAGACCATTCGTCGATTGAGTTTTATAACCAATTCTTGAAACTATAACTGGATGCGTATCACTACATATTATAAAACAAACTCCCCCGCCGCGTCTGTCTGTCTGTCTGTTCGCGATAAACTGAAAAACTACTAAACGGATTTTCATGCGATTTTCACCAATAGACAGAGTTATTCATGTGGAAGGTTTAAGTGTATAATTTGTTAAGGTTTTGTGTAAATCGGCTGAAATATAACCGTCCGTCCGTGCTGTTACTGAGAATTTCCATACAGAAACACCCAATAACACTTTGCCCGAGCCGGGAAGCGGACCCAGGACCTCACGCTTAGCAGTTGCGCTTACGACCGCTAGACCAATGAGGCAGTACACATGACACATATAGTATGTTGAAAGTCAAAGGTAAATACCGGTTAACTAGAAATTAGCAGCTCTCGATTAACCTACATGATTTCACTCTCATGCATGTTAACGAGGTGCCGCTTCAATTGTGATTGTAAATGCTTAGGGCCTGCAACAACAATCAAATTGAATCCATGGACTAAATTGTTTTGTACTGTTAATTGCTATTGTCACTAGTAAGCAAAATTACCGGTTTAGCTCGTATTTATGACATCATTTCTAGCCTGGACACCCACATTTCGGTAAAGTTTGCGTTGAGTCTCATGAAACAGGAGATAATGTTTTTCCATTCGCGACTAAAATCCAAACCCTGGGTGTCGATAAGATTTTCCTTACAGAAAAACGGAATGACTTGACTCCAGTTTTTCTGTAAAGAATATCTTAATGACTTTCATGACCTGAATATCAAACCCAAGATCACACAAAATTATAATTTTTTTTTCTGGGAGATGAAAAACTTAAAATGGAGAAAATAAATCCACTATCTCGTACCAAAAGAATACTACGAAATAATTTGAGCAATCCGTAGCAATAGACACTCTGATTTTTATACGCGTCATTGTATAAGATCAGATAAGTCCTAAATCTTAAAGCCTGGAGAAAAATAAGTGGACATTTATAACCAGATGTCAGACAGGTCAAATCGCCTACATGAGTCAAATTTCTTTGATAAATACACATGTTTATATGAATAAATTTCACACAAAATTGAATACGCGATCCATTTAGTTGTTACGAATATCAGTAAAAATGTGAGTTGACGCGAACCCCGTACCATGCATTATCACTCGTGTGAAAGCAAGTGACGTCGATTTTCTGAGTATGGGCCATTAGTCGTCTGTCTGCGTTCGCACTCTCCAACGCTTCCTTTGTGATGGTGAGAGACAAACGATGCGATTACGGCACGGAAATGGACACCAATTTAGAGTATCCACCGTTTTGGTTCACGTATCATATCTAATACTCGATAGGTCAAGTGGCTCTTGTCTCGTCTAAAACATTGCGGAGATTTATTAAAGCTGTTATATCGCACCCAATCTCGAAGGGGTACGTAAGAATTAAGCAGAAGTGTACTGTCGCTTACTAACTTTACGACAATGAGAGTAGTTAAGGACCAATTATGTGGAAAGGTGAAAAGTACAAACCCTTTTACAGTAATAATATCAAAAATATTTGCAACATTATATAAAATCACCCGTAAAATGCTGTCTATGGACGATGAAGGTAAAATGCATTTTGTACCCCTGAGTCTGCAGTGATCGATCGGTTCCGACAAACTTGAGATTGGTCTTTAGTGACGTCGAAACTTTCAAGACTTATGTGCAGCACCAACACTTGACAATAAATATTCCAACATTTCTAGTCTACAAATGGTTTTAGCACCTAAAATAACAGGAATTTAATACTTCCTTTGTGTCTATTCGTAGTAAATATTGTAATATTAATTGATAGATATTGATTGTGATGATTACTGATACCTTTACGTCTATTTATTCGAATCAGCTCATTTGATACGGCAAGCACTAAGCTATATCAGTTACGAAATCTTACGCTCGCAAAACGTCTAATCAAGCATAGGCATTTCTGAATAATATGGGTATCAAATGTAGTACCGACTTAATGAATAAAATGAACATATATCAGCACATATATTGTCTCTTGTTGAGATATGCAAATGCTGTTATTGATTTTCCATCAGGTGTGGGAACATCGTCCGTCGTCAGATATCGCGCCTCATCTCGAATGCCTTTTACTTCTATACTAAAATATATTAATGAAATAGCTGCGTCATGTGGAATTGCTGGCGTTGAGTCTAGGATATTATTCAATGTTTAGTTGTGTAGGAGACGTGTTTTTGCAATTTTGTTTAACTCTCATGAACTACCCAAACAAGTGCAGTGTTTTGATTTAACACGGATCGGTGAATCAATCATTAACATATAGAATATCCTAATTATCATAAGAAGAAGTATTAGTTTAACTACTGAGATATTCGTACCAAAACACTCTGACAAACAAACAATCTCGCATTTATAACATTAACATGTGAATAGGCTTAGAGCACCCGAAGATTATTTGATTTAAGTCTTACAGTGAGTGAGATGCAACAAAAACATGCAAATATATGGAAATCAGCCATGGAAAACAACAGTACTTTGAATAAATACGTGGTAAATAACACATACATAAATAAATTCTTTGAAAACATCTATCTCCATAATTTGCTAATTCTACTTCTCATTCTGATGACATTCAAGATTCTACTATTGCTATATAAATGGTTAGTCCAATAATAGACAGTGGTCTTATTGGGGTCATCTTTAGTGCAGGTGTAGTAGCACTTGAAATATTCGAGCTAGCGTGGTTTGGTAAACACAGATCAATGATAACACAATTCTGTCAAGCTTAAGTGGGATTGGACTTGATACATTTTTCTACGTTAAGTAAGCTGGGGCTTAAATAACCATCAAGTGAATCTCATAGAATGAACATCAACGATACGGAAAAAGGATTTGGTCTCTATAATAGAAACAGATGTTTTTTTTTTTGAAGCAAGAAAATCAATTTGGTTTTTGGTGGATATAATGAAAAAAATAATCCTACTAATATTATAAATGCGAAAGTTTGTGAGGATGGATGGATGGATCTTTGTTACTCTTTCACGCCAGAACGGCTGAACGAATCTGGATGAAATTTGGCACAGTGATAGATTATAGTCTGGAATAGCACATAGGCTACATTTTATCCTGGGAAAACGCGGGCGGAGCCGCGAGCAGAAGCTAGTAATAATATAAACCACGAGAGAACAGTAAACGTACATGCAGAAAATATACTTTATTGCTAGAAGTCGACGTTTTTTTAGTTGGGGATGGTAACGTTGGAAAACATTATAATTTTTTAGAAGCTCAAGATGATACATGCGAACTAGGAAACCAATTAAAACGCCGAAATAATATCTAAACATGTTGAGTCGTTCAGAAAAAAATACCGAAGATTTCGTTTAGTAAGGTAAATGTAGGCTACATCTGTTTACTCAATACAAAGCCTTGGAGTATTCACATAATTTATGTACCGCTATCTACATGGAATTGACATGTTCCTTACAAGAGCGTTTTTTCTCTTTTCGTTCCTGATAAAGTTACGGAACATCAATCGTGCGGGCGATTCGTGAATGTACCAAAAGTTATTCTCCGTCAATTGTTTACGAATTGTGAATACAAATAATGGGGCAAAGAAACGGTATTAGTTTGCGAAGTCTTGGCAGTATGAGCTGTTACATGTTGGAACGCTAAAGATAATGGGAAAAATTTGGAGGTTTACGTGAACCAATAATACTTTTGTATTGAGTGTTCTATTATTGTATACTGAATAAATAAATTTCTGATAAAAGATTACTTAGGTATCAAGATTTACTATATTTACATGATTTAAAACTTTTCCATACATATTAGTTTCTTTATCTATAATATTGAAATATCTAGAGCCAATATCAATATATAACATTTAATCAATTATATAAAATGATTACTTAAATAGTTTTAATTCCCCAAATATTCATAAGAATTATTACAATCAGATTATATTGGTTCCCATTGAATTTTACGCATCGCTTGTAATCACAATACATTCGGATGTGGTTACTTTTCTACTCGTTTCGTGAATTACTTTTACGAAGGTCGCCATAATGCGATCAACCTCTTTCTTTACTTTTTCATCACTGAGATTTGATGGGACCAAATATTGTTCCTAGAGGAAAACACTTATATCGTGATATTAATATTATATAAGTAGAAGCACATTTTGAATATTTTATATACAGGGTGAATTTTTGAAGTGGGCGTGGACGGCCAAATCCTAAACTATAAGGAATATCGAAAAATACTCAAAGGATATTAATTGTATTCAGGTTCAAAGATATAATATTATTTGTATTCAGGTTTGTTTTTCATGCCTTGGATGCAGTCTTTGACAGATAGATAAATCGTCTTGAGTTATTGTTTCTACTGCAGTTATATAATAGGTTTCCAGGAAATGGAGCAGTGTGCTTGCAAGTTGATCAAGTAGTAATATATTACTCTAGCTTTTAAATTTAATTTCATTGTACGTTCACATAATTGATATATTACAATTCTGTGACGGTGAAAATTTACTGACTGGCTGTTATGCCCATTTATTAACACTAGCGAACTATGCGTCAGACAGTGGAAATCCTGACAAGCATTAGAAATATCTATAATCATTATACTTGACTCGATACGACTACTATATACGACTCCTCTTCGAATGTTCGCTTTGAACAAGAGTTGGTGTAACTGTATTTTTTGAGTGCGGTATATTTGTTTTTTCATTTTCAATATTTTTTTTTCAATTCTTAATATTTAAGACCAAGTGAGTATGTAACAGTGATACGTTTATTTTATTGCCATTTGTATTCATTGTAGTTAGCAGTGTCAAACAATAAATATATTCTATTCTTTTCTACTCAAGAATAGGCAAAATAAAGAAAGACTAAAGACATTGTTGCTGCTTAATATGAAAAAAAGGGATTTATCTGACATAAACATCTTTGGGTTGGAGGTCTCGTATCCTGGAAGGCGAAAAACGTGACGGACACATTTACACATAATCCCACTTTAGCCAGTGATATTAATAATTTTCTGTCGGAAAGTAAAAATGATCTAACAAATTGCCTACGCTTTTTCCTTGTACGGATTTGTCTGGATGTCGTGTGTCTCCACATTTTGCGATTAGGACGGGACGTAGATTATTATTATACACGTAGGTTATATACATATTTGTTGACTGCCTCAGTGGTTCCGGTTTAGTACGGCTGCTCAACGTGAGGTTCTGGATTCGATCCCCAGGCCGGGTAAAGTGTTATTGGGATATTCTAATAATAAATCTCTAGGGCATAATAATGGCATCGCAAAAATGGTGTACAATAGAACACATTTGCTTAACCTTTGAGGAATATAGGCGTGATGCTATGTGATGTTATGTACTTTATATATATATTACTTGTGAGTAAACTTATCGCTCGTGTGTTATCTTTATTTAGCTTTTGTCTTCGGGAAAGCGATCATAAAAACACAAAGCACACTGAGCTGTGATTTAAAGACCATGCCAAACTTGGTGCAGTTTCCTGATCGGATGTTTATGTGGTTTTCGTTTTGAATTTGCGTAGAAAAGTTTCGTCAACTGTTATGGTAATCAAATTTAATTTGCTTCCTCTGAAAGCTGCACTAGGGGACTTCGGAAATGATTTAGATATAAGTATACTACAATACACCTGCCTCATTTGTCTAGTGGTCGCAAGCGCGACTGCTAAGCGTGTGGTCCTGGGTTCGATTCCCGAGTCGGGTAAAGTGTTATTTGGTTTTTCTGTATGGAAATTCTCAGTAGCAGCACGGAGTCTGGAACTGTGCCCGGCAGACAGCAATAGGCTGGCCCCATTTTACATGGGACTCAAAAACGGCATCGGCGAAATGTGGGTGGACATATATAGTGCACCTCTGTCTAACCCTTCGGGGAATACAGGCGTGATGCTATGTATACTAAAATACATACACAAAACATGTATCCATATAAGTGTAAGCAGTGTGAGTAAAATCAAAGAAACATTATTTGGCCTTATACAAGTATGTGAAGCCCTTCGTTTTATTTTACTTCTGATAATAAAACAACTTCTCCCTCGAGAAATTTCACAATTTTGACTAAAATTACATGTCATAGCAATAAATACGAAACATAAAAGCATTTAGCCACACTATTACTTTAAGTGGTTAGAAGAAACGGAGGTTCACCTCTTGGGACATACCTTCAAAAGATAAAAGCTTATGTTTTGGACCAACGTTATTATCTCTACAAGGAATAAGGATACAACACAGTATCACTAGATTCTGTTCAAAAATAAACTTTTGAACAAACTCTACACTATTTCAGATTAAATAGATAACCCAAAACGCGTCTATACCTGTAAATAAAAGGTGATAGCTAATAAAACCGCATAAGTAAGCTTGTCAGTTTCGGCCTTAGCATAACCATTTCTTTGAATAAAAACCTATTCTGAACAACTGATCGTAAAAATGTAAGGCCGCGCTCGGGGTTTTGCGCCCGCTTTTTACATTATTTAATTCCGCGGACACGTATAGACACATACTGAGTTAACCATGTAGAGAATTTATATTCACGCCAAGTTCAACTTGCAACAAAAAAAGAAGTGAAGGTTCGGCTTCGTAAAATAAAAAAATATGTTAGGACTATGACATTCAAAGAAAATTTTTGAATGCAAAAAAAAAAGTTTCATGGAATCCCTCGCGCCGAAGTCTGCTTCGATTGTTTTGTTTTGATTATAGATTCCGCCATTGAATATCACACAAAGTGAGCATTTCCTAGAAACGTAAAAAAAAAAAACAAACGAAAAATACGAAATTGAAATCGCATTGCAACCTTACCCTAAGCTTACCCAAACAAGTGTACTAGACCGTGGTAAATGTTGTTTTCGTCTCACCAACTTACAATCCGAGAATGAACTCGCGTCCTCACTAATTCGTGTATCAGAGTTTCAAAAAATAAGCTGACCAACTAACTTCGCCGTTACTTGTAAAGTTCGCCCTTTATTGCCTTGTAATGTCAGATAACCGGACAGGGGAAGGAGTAACAGCACTGTAGTGCAGGAAAACTGCCCATTACAATGATTATTGTGGTCGTTACGTTGGACAATAGAGTTGGTGGTTTGATTGTGTTCTTGGACAATTTATTAGAGAAGATACGATAATTGTTTAAGAAAATGAACAAGACGTTGCAGTTACCTTGCTTTATTAAGTGACGTAATTCAGTGAAATTCTTATTAAGTTTATTAAATTTTCTCTTGTTAGCTCTCCCCATCTCTTTCCCTTTCTAGTGCAATTATCTTTTCCAAATATGACATGACAGCAACCTTTTCCTTTATTTATCGATGTTGATAACTAATTTTACTGAGTATTTCGCACTTCATATGTTTTGTTCACACGTTGTTGTTTACAAACCTTCAAGCTATTTTTCCTCCGCTATCACGAACGTTGAAAGGCAGTCTCATTTCAACATTTTGATTGAACGAAAAGATACGAGGAAATGGACTGCTTTAGAGCAAGCAGTTCTGTGCAACAAATGAATTTAAGTTTATTTTAGTGTCGTCTACTACACTGTACTAAAAAGTATTATAGTAACTCGATTCTTAGTTGACTTTGATAAATGCGAAGAATAATAAGCAGCAGATTCTGTTTCTCTTTTATCTTCGGATTTGCATAAAACGGTGCTCAATTACTTTTCCCATCCAAAACAACTTTAAAGTAAAGCAATTTTGATACTACCCTTTTTATACGACAAAAGATTTTTAATCAACCAACGTGGTACAGTCGTCGTAATAATGCCCGTGTCTACATGTAAAGCACAAAGAAACCGAGAGAATAATTTTCGTACATAACCTAGAGTCAGTTTCGCCGTTTCGCCCAGTCTTGGCGGTCCAGCCAAGTTCATGTTGCAGCCAAATGGGACGACATATCCCTGACCTGTTTTGTGCGTTTATTTTTAGGGACACTTAGTTGAATTTGTTGCTGTTATCTTCCGCTAGTGATGCGCCAATGGTTGTTATTTAGTGTTATTATATCGTATAATTATGGATGTTTGGTCTTCTTTTTATGGTTGTTTTGTTTATCTATTTTTAAATTATTGTCGGTCTTTTATGTTGCTACTTAAATATTAATAGGATGGCTTATATGAAAATTTTTGTACGTAAATTTTAAAACAATGCAAGTCATTTTATGCAGCGAGAGATGAACAAAGACTGGATTTCGTTTGTTGTCATCTACCCTGGTATTGAAAAAGGGGTAGCGTTTATTTGAGCCTTAAAACATTGTAAGTTAATGATAATATTAATATTTTTAGTATGGCCAATTTCATATTTTTATGTACATATTGCGCATTTAGATATAAAGTTAGAAAGTCGAATACTGTAAAAGGTTAACTAAACATTACAACACTTTATATAGGTCATTTGAAGTAGACAGCAATACAGAGAGATTATTATTGTAAACAAGTTATCGATGCACTAATTATCACCACAGCAGAACATATTACAGTTTATACTTACGTAAAACAAAAAAGAGTCCTTTATTAAAGTGCCTTAAAATACACAAAAAGTTCAGATAAGGAAGATTTCGAGATAGAAACTCGTAAGTGCCCGGTAACGTATCGAAAACCAGTAAAAAAGTTTCGATTTATTAGAGTGAATTGTTGTCAATATACTTAACACCATTAAGTCCCACTAACGATGATTGTTTGACGATAAAGTCCCTCACGGGGAAGTATCCACGTTATTTACGTTTTGATTTTAACCTTCACCTATTCTGTCCTTTTTGATCCCGATATAAGTTACAAACTTGGTTTTCCCAAAGATTGCAAAGAAAGCGAGGCATTTTTTCAGAATGGAAAGCGTTAATCCTTAGTTCACAACCCTGAAACAACATTATAAAGCCTTCTCAAGTATGCAGGTTTCCTCAGAATGTTTTCTTTGACTGTTATCTGTCAAATTCTGGTCCACACATGCGAAAAGACAAAGGTGCGGCGCGGTTTCAAACTCAGACCCTACCCATGGAAGACAATCGTTCAACTACCAGGTCACCAGTAACCAGTAGGAACATCGAAATATTTTTGCAAATACCGCACACACAATACACTTGTAAGCAATTGCTTAAATCCGATATTTCAATAACGAACTGCCACTGTCGATCCACTCGTTGTATTGCCGATATTCCGAATAACCAATTATCAGTATTGGCAAGAAAAACGATTGAATGCGATACACAATACACCGGCGACGAGTAAATGGAAAATAAAATGGTTTATTGTGAGCTAATTGATTACTGATTTGTGGAATCATTTAATGCTGAGCTTTGTTCTGTATAATAATTATATTGGGAGGAATATGGTCTCACGAACAATTTTTAAAATATAAAGATATCGACCCAGCTATAAAACGAAAGAGAGCGAGCCTATTGCGATCTATCAGGTTCAGTTCCTAACTACCTTCTACTACTGCGAATTTCAATACTGAAAACCTCGATAACAGTTTTCGGAACCTAGGAACGGCATATAGGACCTCATGTTCAATAGTTGCGGTCGCGACCAAATAGATCAAGAAAATGTGCTGTCATTGTAAATATTTTAGATATTATTTGTTTTGACTACACAACAAATTCCCACCATGAAAAAGCCTAACTAACTAACTAACTTTTCTGACCGAAACTTTTGCCAATAATAAGGTTAGCTTTTATATTTCACCATGTTACTCCGAAATACATTATAAAAAACGGTATTATTTCTGAATAAGGCATTGAAATATAAAACCAATTCCAGATACAGAAAAATAAAGATAATAAAAATATGATTAAACGAAATAAAGCCAGTAGCCCACTAGCGTAAGGAAAATTGTTAAATGAATCGTGGCTTCGGTTGTTAGTCTCTCAGTGGGCGGTATGGCCGAAGCCAACTCGGTAACCAGAATAAGGCTTCCGGGATGGCGGCCAATCGTCTCATACAAGAAACCTCATAATTTTTCGATATCATTTTACCGCATTTTATATACGAGAAGATACTTTACAAAAGCTTTGTGATTTTTCGTAAAATAGGTAAAATATTTACTTATTTTGGGCTATTTTATTATACACATAGACTGTTACATATTTTGATATTCAACAATGATTTATGGTCAGAAAATATGATTTAAAAATGTAAAAAGTAAAGCGTCAATACATTGTTATTCTCTTACAGAATTGTCCTCAGTCTGAATCTTATAGTCCCTTCTTTGGTCTTAAAGATTAAGCTAAAAAGGTCTCAAGAACGTAAAGTATTTTGGAGTATCGGAGTCGTTTGAGGTAAAAAATAAAACAAGCAAATTCAATAAGATTTCAAAGGGAACCGGCTGACTGGATTTATTCAGGGGGAAATTTAGAAGCTATCGTAAGAAGTTCTACGACCGCAACGGAGCATAAAAGACGGATTTTACGATTGCGACTGTGCAAATAACGCATTTTGTGAAAATAATATTTGGTTTCACACCGCGACACAGGGTTATTAGGCGTAATGCACACATACGCGTTACAAAATCGCATGAACCCGCACGGAATCGTGACTACTTTGATACGCAGCGACGAGGCGCCAACGATGCGTGATAACGCCACAAGTTTTATATCAAAACAATTACTTTTATTGGCTTTATTCGTTTTTATATTTTGTGGTAGCAGTTGGCCGCGTTCCAGAGTCAAGGTGAGGAAACATAGGGATCAAAAACCTTTTACAGCAATAAGTAAGCGCTTTCTCGTGTTTATCATACACTATCTATATTGAATGATCAGCGACCTTTAACACGTTAAACGCCAGTCGGAGAAACGTGAAAATTTTCTTTTTTTGTTTCGCTTCGATGTAGCATGTCGATATTTGTGCCGTTGTCTTAGGCTTCGATCTGAAGCATAGTTTCAGAGATATTTTGGAAAACTTCATGAGGTCACTGGTGACCAACACGGCGCCTAGATATAGGACAGGTGAAATAACGCCCACCTATTGTCGATGCAACGAAAGTGTGCATTGCCCTTTACAGTATCAAATGCTGATTCAACTTTATCGCCTTGGCAATGTGCCGGTGAAGATATGGAGTCTAAATTTCGCTCTAATGACCTTTCTCGTGACGTTAGCTCAGTATAACGAAAAGCGAATTTCTTACTTAAGATAATGCAAGTAATGGAAAACAAATATTCGTGTATTATATTAAATTTTCTTGTCTTTTGATGCTTGTTTACTCTTTGTAAGTAATATGCATTTTGAAAGTTACACTTCATTCTCATAAATCATGTCGGGTTACTTCTTGTAGTTATTCTATTTAATTTAAACCAAAATGAAATATACTATCATTGTTTTTAAAAAAAATGTGAAATGTACTACATTGTAACTCATAACCAAGCTCATATATTTAATTGAATACTGTTTAGGTGTTTAAAGTTATCATCATCACTTCTCGTACCGTAACGGATCAATGTAATGGATTCTTCTAGTAATCTTGATAGCCAAGTAAATGTAAGAAGATATTGGTAAGATGCTTTGACTTTTTGAGAATTAAATATCTTTAAACCTAAGAAGGGAATGATGCCGTTAATCACACGTGCTACACCTCAACTACATCAAGGGGAAGATATATTATTTCTAGACAAGCATCCACCATCATAGACCAAATAGTCACTTACTTAGATAAGACTGAGTTCAAAAGAGAGCAAAAAAAACAGTAAATACATAATTTGTTAGTCCTCAACATACGCGTAAACATAGATACTTATAATATACCTAATATACGTCATTGTATACATCAGGCATTCTGTTATACATCTATGGAGCCCGTAGTCGTTAACAGCAGGTCTCCGTTGGTACTTTGTCATAAAATATATGGCAGGGTTAAAGTGAGTCACATTTTTTTACAACTAAAATCCCACTATCTTTAGAGAGTGGTTGCGGTTCTGTGGAAAAAGAGAAAATTCTTTCGTTATTCTGGGATTAAAAGGAAAATAGCGGTGCGTAGAGAAAGGCGACAATATAAATGATGATTTGTTCTTAAAAGTTAGTGTTAAAATAGTCACATGTGAAAAACAAAATCATTTGTATTCGATAGTTTTATTTGAGGCGCTTCTTCATTAAGGTAATAACTTAATCCACACATTTAAGTCTAAATTGAGACGTAGCCTTTTCAGCTCAGTAACTAGCGACCATCCCCCTCTGCGGCTAGCATCGCGGCTTACCGCTTGCACGCATTTTGTGTAATACCGCGTTGATCATGCGCACTACACGCAGCTGACCTTCTGTAATTCAATGCCCCGTAGCTGGTGCCGAAGCGGTTAGTCGTAAGTGTGTAATATACTTTAAAGTTCAAAACGCGTAATGTTTAAAAATAATAGTTTATTATTATACAGAAAAATGACATTTGATTCACTCAGCAAATGTTGATCAAAAGTAAGGAGAATCGTACGAATTTACGCTCCGTATCATTTTATAGCTCTAGATTACAAAGCTTTGAGTCAAGTCTCATAAAAACCTTAAGATTTATAGGTCCCTAGTGGGAAGACCCAATAGCTTTTATTAGATTTAAGCGATGCTCACACGTAAAATATTATGACAAATTGATAGTACTAGGAAAGAAATAGTGCCTAATTTTACTTAATCGAAAATTGTGCCTTGTCGCAGAAATTTAGAGGAGAATATATATACCTATATAGCTAATAACATTAAACTACGGAATTAAATGGATTATTTTAAAATAATTAATACTTCACCGATACAATGGAGACAAATTAATGTGGTTTTCGATCAAATAAATATTTTATTTCTTAACATTTCGTCAAGTAGTTTTAGCTCAATCCATGTTGGAAGGAAACCCGCTTTTTATTTTCTATAATGAATGATCCTTATTTCTCTAGTTATAGAAATTTTGTTGTATAACAATAGAAAATAAGAACCATTATGGACACATTAAAGATAATATTATAGTCTCATATTAATAACCTACGGCACCACACTAATAACTTTATACTAACAAGGGAATTTGTAACGAATATATAAAGGACTAGCTTCCGCCCGCAGCTTTGCCCGCGTGGTTTACGAACTCGTACATTTTTCCGGGATAAAAAGTAGCCTATGTGCTATTCCAGACTATAATCTATCTCTATGCCAAATTTCACCCAGATTTGTTCAGCCGTTCTGGCCTGATTGAGTAACAAATATCCATCCATGCTCACATCACTTTTTATCCTCACAAACTTTCACATTTATAATATTAAAGTAGGATGAAATAAGGCGCGACCAGAATACAAACCATTCCACCTTACAGTAAAAAAAAAAACTAGGTATCGGATAAAAAGTAGATACAGTAAATGGATCAGAAAATACAAATAGACAGAGACCCACCTCGGCAGAGCTAACATATCGAGTGAGACTTTAAGAGTCTATCTCAATTGCATTCTCGCACGTAATAACGTCTATCAGAGTAGTCATTTGAATATTACAAATAGTTAAAAACATTGCTTACCTGGATAATATCATTTATTTCGATCGTTTCCAATGCAATTAATAGTATCAAAGCACTGTTGAAAAGGTTAACAAATATCCACGTGATATGAAATTGCAATTTTGTGGTCATTCATCATTTTAATGTGAACAGAAATGTGAAGGAAGACAAGAAAAATTCTCTCTAGAATATGCATTGATATGAATCATAAAAAAGGATTGGACTAGTTGGCGCGTACAGTAACTGTGTTAGTCGAAGATTTATGTGCGGATTTCGAACACTCGCGTATGAACGAGGGTAGGTTTTGGAAAATACTCCAGATGATATAGATGCTTATTCCCTACATTATTTCAAAGTCTCTAACGCTTCAACGTCTGAATATTATTTAAATCGACGTATTATGAACAACCGCGGGCGCTTCTTCGATATCTTCAACGTCGTTAAGCGAAACATGTTCCGCTTATTCCGTTAACTATTTCGAAATCTCTTTGACGCTTCAACGTCTAAATATTATTAAACTCTTGAGTTAGTAACCAACCACACGCTTAACTTTAACGTCTTCAACGACGTTACAAAATGCCTTCAAGATATACTTACAAAAACTAATAAAAAAACTATAATATTTTTATTCAAGCAGCGTGCAGGATAAAAATATGAAAACCAAAACAAAGGTCACCACGCAGGCCAGACACGTCGTCGCCAAATGTGGCATTAACTTTAGCCAACGGGATATTATCGCAAGAATATAATGGAACTTATTTTGTAGCAGTTTTTATTGTTTATTGTAGGTATATTTATTGGTCGGTTTGCATTAATAATTTTAAGCTTAACAGTTTGCTTACTATTAATAGTTTCAAAGACACGATCATTTCTTACTTTCTTTCTAATATACCTTTATCCTACTAATCCTATCCTATCCTACTAATATTATAAATGTGAAAGTTTGTGAGGATGGATGGATGGATGGATGGATGGATGGATGGATCTTTGTTACTCTTTCACGCCAGAACGGCTGAACGGATCTGGATGAAAATTGGCACAGATATAGATTATAGTCTGGAATAGCACATAGGCTACTTTTTATCCGGGAAAATATACGGGTTCGTAAACCACGCGGGCGAAGCCGCGCGCTGGAGCTAGCTACTAAAATGTAAAGTTGTTTATTTAATCAATAAATAATAATCCCTTAATATTTACCACCTAGTCGTAAAAGGTAACTAATAAAACTAACTGGAACCCGCAGCTTTACCGAGGTCCTTTAAACATATAAAGGTAAATTACAAAATTAATCCCAATTTATATAATACGAGAACCCAAATTTCAATAATTAAAACCACAGCACTTCACCGCACTCCAGTACCTCATTTGTTTAAAGGGCTTTTGCTTATTGACCCTAATGAGTATTGCGAAGCCCCTATGAATAGTTTGAGGGTTCGTCATTGAAAATACCTCTAAGGACCGAATTTTCTTTGATCATGGATTTTATCAAAGTATTAATTCCACATCAGATGGATTTTGACTGTAACCTCAAATGGATCACTTATAATTATATTTGTGAAAATTTCGGTATTCTCGATATAAAATGGTGGATGATGCACCATAATATATTGTCTATTTTAACACGTATATGCATTATCGTACTTGGTGCAGCTGAGAACTTCAAATAAAATGATAGATAAAAAAGAGCAAACAATAGACTACTCGTATACAACATTTTTTAATATCCGTGCGCATTCCATTGTAAGACTAAATTTATAAAAAAATATTTACCCATGAATCAACGATGTAAGCAGATACTTGTCAAACGATGTGTAAAAAAAAATTTAACTCCAATAATAAATTAGTCTATTTTTGTACTTTAAGTGCCATTAGGCGAAACTTAACTACTTATCTTAAAAAACAGTAACATCCCAGTTTTCATACCTTAGCTCTTTTATGTGAAAACATCATGGACTCTGTGACCTTCCAAGTCTAAATGAAGGCTTTTTATTTTGTTTTTGCTTCTTTGGCACTAGACGCAGAGATCCTTGTATTTACAGTCCGAGCTCTGTCGGAGGCTAATAAAGTTCTAGAGCCAAGATTGCAATTTGAGCTCATAAGTATTTCGATGTGTTCATTGCTAATGACAGAACATTTTTGTTACTTTAGGCTAGGTTATGTTTATGAGAGTTAATGAAAATTATCTGACAATGTAACAAAAATGTTATGTTAAAAATTAAATACATTTTATTGTTCTTATATTTGTGAGATTGATGTAACCATGCTTTGAAGTACCCTATCATCTCTGATCCGTATTATGTGATCAATGTAGGTCGAGTCGGCCAGCAATATATCAATTATTGTAATGGAACCTGTGTTATCAATAGTGTAATTCGTCCTATTGTTTCTAAGCGATCAATTTATCAACATGTCAAGAACAGCGACTACAGCATATCATCTGTTCAAATAGGGAAGGCTCATCTTGATCAAAAGACATTTACGAATTGATCCGAGTGGGTTCAAATACCTACGAGAAAAAACAGTCACTATTTTATAGGCGCGTTACACTTCTCCATCAGATGAATCAATCTACTTAGCATTAACTTCCTAATATATCTCGTCTCTTGAACAAAACAAATTTATGGGCGCCAGTAAAATTTCGCTTCTGGATCCGTTTTCCCTATTGGTGTTAGGGTGTGTACGACTTTGTACAGTATTAAGATATAATATTTCAACTATTCCGTGTATTCATTCTATAAAACTAAACCATCTTGGCGCACTTACTATGTTAGCGGTCAAAGTTGTAACGTCACTGCATGATAAAAATAGCAAAACTATCAGCTGCGTTGTTTTGATATGGTTTTATTTAACACTTTTAAATACAAGCTTCAAGCGATCAACATGAAATAATTAATATAAGCAGCATGTTAAGAGACTTAACCCTAGACAAAAGACTCTATTTCCTCCAGGAAATTGATAGAGCATTTGCCACCAATCTAAGGAAAAGTTCCAATCGGAAAAATCTATCTCAAGGAAAAGATTCCTAAGACGTGTCTTGTCACGCACGCCCCACATATAATCTTTTATTTTTCCTCTGTTAAAAGTAAGACGGAGAAATCTTGGTACCATAAAATGTCTTAAAGTTACATCGCCTGAGAATACTTAGTCACTAGGGACCTTCACAAATTACTTTCTGCAGAGTATTTGGCTTCAATAACATTTTGATGAAGAATTCGGTTTTGGGTGTACAAAAACATAAAGCATTTGAAATAAACAGACTTATAATGCGACACTGACAATTTCTCAAAATAATTCTGGCAGCTAAAATGTAATTGACTCTAGTGATTCAGGTTTAAGACCCGTTTCGTATTAACGTTCTCTTTTTAAAAGTAAATTGTTTGCCAGTCCTCATTACTTATACAGTAAAATAATAATTAGCGTGATATTTCTCCTACTTATCTTTATTTTGTTTGAAATAGAACTTTAATGGAGTTTAAATATGAATTTATGTTTGTTCCAGATGAAATATGAAAATCAGTAAAGGACCAGATGAAAATAAAGTCAAACCTCATGATGGAGACATACTTCAAAACTACAATTCCAATAATACACAAAGCTTAAGTGTTTCGTATTATGTTTGATATAAACAAAAACCAAGAAAGTCTGAAGACAGTGTACATCAGATGATCTAAATGCCTTATTTAAGAGAAGAGTGCGCTGCCTTCAGGCGCCGACTATGTTTGACTCGACCAAAGGCGCACTACTCGTAGCGCCATCACTATCCAACAGCTCTTGTTGGCTAAACGGCAAAGGTTGGCCTTCTACATTCCCAGCTGCAGCCGATATTCTAAAAGCCTTCTTCATATTTGCACTATCTATGTCAATAGTTTTTGGAAACTTGGTTCTTATCTGCGTTTTGAATAATCGAAGATACATCAAGTATATCGATAATCAGGTATTTATTGTGTGTTTCAGTATATGCTTAGCAAATATTAATTATCCCTAAACACGGTGTGTTCATTCTGGTTGAAATCATTGGGTAGTCAAATGATTAATTTGTTGTAAACCCACTTACCTCAATTGCCAATTAATTACTACTACCACTTATCTACGTTTTAAAATGATATTAATATCTTCCAGGCACAGTTCACAATTATCTTAATTTAAAAGCGGAAATTACATTTGAAGATGTTTATCTCTTTAAATAATTCATTGCATTTCAGATAAAAACAATGCTAATAATGATGAACATTGCTTAGTTCTATCACTATTATTTTTGGCATCTGACATCTTTCTTGCTCATTTATTCACAATGATAGTTCGCTAGGAAATAATTTATGTGGTGCCATATTTTACAGCCGAGATACTTACTGACCTCGCTCGCACTGAACGATTTATTTACGGGAATCTTGATAGCTCCGGTAGCTCTACTACCGGCGTTGTACAAGTGCTGGCCCTACGGAGAGATATTCTGTCAAATCCAGGTACGTGACTTCAGAAATTGTATATTAAAATAATTACATATGTTGTAGTGTACGTTTGAGTTAATTTTATTACATGTTTGCTATTGATGATGGAAACATTCTAAGCCAAGTTGCATAATGCAATAAGTTTGTTTCGTGTTATAATTGTGTATGAAAATTCAATTCTAATATTCGAACAAGTACTTGAGTTGCAGTACAACTTGAATAGTAAACCAAAATAAAGTGACTATAGTAAAATTAGTTCGCCGTCGAAATTTGCGAGACTTACTTAATCCAGTTAGACCTAGGCGAAGCTACGAGGTCCTTGCAAAACTTTGTTTAACAAGAGATGAAGAGAAAATGAGTAAAGTTACATTTAAGAAAAAAAAAAGTTCGCAATTCGCAAAGAAAAGTTAAATGGTAATCGGATACCAAGGATAAACTCTTAATTTAATGCTGCTTATATTTGATGACAATTTTGTTACCCGAAAATTGTTGGTGAATAAATTCACTGTATTCGTTACATTCCGTGAATGATATTTATTTATATGATTATGCTATTTTGATTAATCTCAAGAATAAAAAAAGAGACAAACAACAGCGTGAATAAAAACGTTAAAGTATCTAAAAAAATCGATTTGTAGACTTTTATAGATACAAGAACAACTTTGAAAAGGGGTAATGTTTGACGTTGGAGAAGCGGCGATCCGTGAACAATAAAATCTTCAAAACTTCTATGAAAGCACATAAAGCGCTGTTGGCTAATGGTTTATAGTGACCGAGCACAAAATAAGGATCGCTGAAGTTTAAGCTTTGTAACTTATTCCCAACGCCTGCTGACTCGTTATTCCTTTTACAGAGTGACCCTTTTGTTTCGTAGATCAAGGCTATTTAGATGCCCAGCGATGTTTCCTCATCTTTAACGTGACTTGTTTCTTAATTATAAGCGTTAAAACAAGGTGGTTTATTTCAGGCTCTTCTGCGCGGAGCTGTGAGTCAACAAAGTGCGGTTATATTGGTCTGCATGGCTATCGACAGATATTTATATTTGTTGCACCCCAATACTTATCATAAACATTCGAGTAAAAAGGTAAGTAGGGTTTTATTTCATTGACCGGTTTGAATTTTCATTCATCTTCAATATTAAAGATTTCTAGTACATTGTATAAACTAATAAAATGATCTTGACGAGATATTTTATCATACATATTTTAAGTTGTGAAACCTCTATATTATACTAATGAAAAAACTAAATGAAAATAAACATTGCTTTATGCATGAAGCATGAATGGAATCGCAAAAATAGGACTGAATATACAATTTTCACTATCTAAAATAAAATCACTTACGTAACAAGTTAAAGTATTTAAATATTTATTATACTCAACCAACTCCTTGATTTACTCTTTTTAGATTGACTCCTGATTCCTTTAAAAAACTTTATTTAGTAACACATATCTTATTTATAAATCTCTCTTTAAGCGCCTTATGAAGTACTAAGTATCGAGAGCAAACTTACTTAGGTGTAAAGGGTTCAGTACGAGTTGAAAATTAACTCTTTCGTGCTTGGAAATAAGATGTTTCGTATAATTTATTAGGTTTATGCGGGAACTTTTACTTTTGGACAGTATTTAATATAAGGTTAATTTTAATAAATTTGACTTTAAAAGGTATATTTCAATCGTTTTGAGACTATTTTTAGTTTTTTAAGGTATATCTAAGCTTTCTAAGCTTAGATACACATAATAAATAAGACTAATCTAATTGTTACATTACAAATAATATTTTTTCACTAACATCTAGTAATCATGATTGTCAAAATATCATGACATTGAAAGTACAACATCTAAGGCTTACTAGAAGAAATAAATTGACAGTATAAATGCGCAGGATATTCATTTCACATGCTTATGTTTTAAAGGTAGAGTTAGTATTATCTGTATGAAAATATCCTTTGCGTCAAAAATATCGTTAAAATTCCGTGATTCCGTTTCGTTTATGAACGAGTCTTAGTAAGGGATATAATTTGGTTGTGAAATAAGTATGATAACTATATAATTATATTCAATGTTACAATAATTTACCTATATACCTAATGCCTAGACTATTTCAACATAATTGTGGATTAAAACGGTTTTTTTTTCACAGGGTTGCGTACTAGTTATAAGCATAACTTGGATACTATCTGTTTCACTATTTGCTATCATGGTGCTACCAAGATCTGGTTATTACTTTAATTCTACTGGACTGATGGCATGTGATGTATTCCATAGCAGAGTGGCCTTCAGGTATTTATTTTTCACGATTTCAAAATATCTATACAATTCAATATCAAAATATCTCTTTCTTATTATTTGCTATCAACGATCAACCAATTCAACACTTAGCGAACCAATTTAAAGTTCCCACTGTGATCAGCGAAGAAAAATTGAATATAAATCTGGAGTTCAGTCTAATGCAAACAAATCTAGAGTTTGAGAATCACAAAGAAAATTAATATACATCTCAAACAAGTCGTCAAAGTGGAATCAATTCAAGCCTTTAAAAAGTGTTATTTGAACTGATAAAAGGTTTTAGGTTGTATCTAAAACATATTTTTTTCTTAGAATTCTGTCATGCTGCGCCTACTATTTTCCTACAACTATGGCACTGATGTACTGCTATGGTTCTGGTTTCCACGTCAGCAAAAATAGAGGAAAATTTGATCCGGAACCATTGAGACCCAATGGTGTGCCTGTACCTTGTGCGAAAACGTCGCATGGTGAACATGAAGTTGTGGTAAGTTAATATAAACTTTTTTTACCCTAGCGATTGAACGCTTACGATTGATGCGTCTGTGTTCGATACTGGCCGTATTTTTTGCCTTTTTTAAATCACGTAGATTTTGAAGAAGTATTAATTTTTTATTATTAAAGTATAGTAAGTAATGTAGTGGATTGATTTCTATTCTGAGAAGAAATTCGTGGGCAGTAGGAGGACAATAAAATTATTGTGATAAATATAGGATAGAAAGCCTGCATTGAATTGCAGGAACGACTGATGAATATGATTGGAACTGATGAGGACAACATGATAACATAACATTGGAACTAGACCTTCAATGGAATTCTGATTATTCAAGTCAATATACATCATATACCCACATTAATATTTGATTCATGATTTATAAATTCTATCTCGTATTTCCCTAAGCAGGTCAGAATTTGTAAAATTTATTCATAATTTTATGAGTAGCTATATCCCATGTAATAACTTATGAATAAGTTCATCTCCAAATTGTAAATCATTCATTACATAAACAACGTTCCTTTTATATATCAGAATCAGAATGATAAATAAAATCTCGCTCACGAGGTAATTGTATCAATAAACATAATGCAATTTTCTCCTGTGCTTCTTCCTTCCCTATCTTTTTTCAAAACTTCGTTACCAATGTGCTCGAGTTATGATATATTGTCTTTGCTTTTAAGTACGGCCGACGCTTTTCCGGTTTCATTGATTTAAGTGCCGCAATCTCGCTGAGATTATATTAGACCAAGTGAAACATTAGCCCACGAATTACAACTTCGATGTTTCGTAAATCGTGATTGTTGTAAAGATTAAACAAGTTGTATCTTAAATTTAGCCGTAAAGCGGATTTGTTCATCGTAAGATTTCAAGAATTAGGAATGATGTTGAATTAACGATTTATAGGCGTAAATGAACGACGAATTTATAGGAAAATTGGCGTGAATGAACAATGGAAATATATTTAATTGAAATGTGTACTTTTGGTCTTAAGTCATCACAGTGCCGAAGTAGACGGAGTGAAAAGATACAATTATATATATTATGTTACTATTTTTTGTTTAAAATAGTCTCATTCAATTTCCCGTAACATAAAATGAAAGGTTTGTCCATAGCCACCACGCTGGTCATACGTGTTGGCGATCGTCAATCGCAGCTTCTTGCACCAGTGACGCTGAATGGTAGTACTGTGATGAGATTATCCGAAGATTAAGCTAGATTGCCTGAATGGCGTGTGATTGGAGAGGCATATGTCCGGCAATGGACTGGTTTAGGTTGATGTTGATGAATATATAATTGACTCCTAATTAGCTTTGAAATTTACTAACATAATCATAATATATGATCGCATTTTCTCGGCTACAGATTCAAGCCCCAGTGAGACCACACAGTGTGAGCACATCACGAACAATGGCAGCAATGTCATTAGGATTCATCGTTATGGTCACTCCAGCTACTATTCAAGAAGTAGTTGCGGCTTGTACTGGGTGCAAGGTATGAATTTCTGCTTTAGAAATTGTTGGAATCAATTAATACATTTTAATAAAACCTCGTTCCTCGTTACTCCTATGAAAATAATCCATAAAAATTCCATGCAAGTAGTCTTTTGATTGCTAACGAGAATTGATATAATGCTTTTACGTTGTAACATATTCCAATTTTTATTTGGCTCTATTGATTCATTGAAATCTTGTACGGTTTGAATATGAAATTCTGAAGTAAGTTTTTTTTGAGTTTAAATTGCGTATTATAGTACCACTTTTAGTAAAACTTTTAAATATAATAAACCAGATTTTTCACTCCTCATTTAGTAGGTACTTCATACTTGTATCTCAAATTTGGTAAACTTATGTTATAAACTACAGCTCATCTTATGTCTTTTTACTAACAGTATTTATTTTATTCTACATGAGTGAAGCATATAATATGTACGATACATTACATAAAGTAAGAGTTCTTGTTTAATTTCAGACAATATCTACATATGTTAATTAATTGCTTGTTTTATACAGGTTCCACCTTCACTGGATTTCATCGTCACCTGGTTGGCTTTGAGCAACAGCTTTTGGAATCCATTTCTGTACTGGCTATTAAATAGTCACTTTAGAAGGATTAGTCATGAATTACTACAATACTACGTAAGTATTACGAAGTTATTTACTGTCATCTATATAGTATTCAGCACTCTACAATTAAAGTTCATACTTGGCTGGTTATTGCGATTTGATGTGGTTTTCAGAATTCAACAAGAGTAATGTAGCGGGCAAAAGGAATAAAGTTATTTTTATTCATACAGGCTGTAACGCAGCTAAGACGAAACACGTCTCAAAATAACGTTACGAAGCATTATATATTTGTCACTAAACTGTTTTTTTTTTTATAGGAGAGAATAGAAGATAACAGCTGAAGGATAGTAAATCTGAAAATAATTCTACTACAAATATATTTTTTACAGGTCTGCTGTCGGAGATCAAAATCATTTCCAAGTTATGAAAAACCTACAACAGGCTGTTGTGGGTCTCCCGTCACATCTGATGGGTTACATTCAAAAGGAGAATTTGAAGGTCTTGGAGAAAAGTACTGGGGAGAAATACTAGAACGAACTGTATCATCCTCGTCCTTGCATGCTATTCAGAAAGCGTGTCACCGAGATCCATTACGATGTACAGGTTCCTTCAAAGGCTGCTCCAGTGGTGCTTGCAAACAAGATCCACGATTCTTTGATGGCTATGGTCCAACAGATTACAGGCAACATGATAGATCAGCCTTTCAAATTGAATCTTGTTCACGTCAGTGTAGATTGAAGAACTCTGATATATGCCTGTTTAGACCAAATACTGGGTTGGAATGTGGTCGTTCTCGTTCCAATTTAAGCTTAGATGAGAGCAATTTCAACAAGACGTGTAACGGTAGGCACCCGGAATTGTGAGAGTTCCGAAACTGTCCGATTTTCGGGCATAGAAGTAATAGCATAAGTATGTACCCAGGAGTGGAACATTTTAATTCAAATATTAAGTGGAAGTTCGATGACTCGCCTGGGGTTGACGATGATATGCAAAATTTAGAACATAATCTCGATAGAATACGCAGTTTAAGTCACGAGAGAAGCTTTAATGCTTATGGACTAAAAGAAAACGATAATTTATTGGAAGTTGAAGTGAATGATATTGTCGAGGACGATTCAGATGAAAACAAAGACTACGGTAGCGGTTGTGGTCATGAAATTCATGAAGATAAAAGTGAATACAGTGCTCATAAATTTTCTCGTAACTCATCGCTATCCAATAGGGAACTTGACGTTATTAAAGAGAGTTCTAGAAGCTCGAGTGACACTGAAGTGACATTAACGCGATGACTTCCGAGGGTAACCTTTGATAAGGCAGTAAACGTTGTTCATTTGGATTTATCCCCGGAACATAGACACCATTGTAATAAAAAGTGTATTTTGTCTGTTAAAAGACATCCTTAGTTGTTTGATGGTTTAGAAGAGACGTATTAGATTTAAGTACATGTGGACCAGTAGATTCGGGTCTTATTTCTGTAAATTATTCAATAGTGTGTAAAGGTGAGTTATGGACGTTAAAAATCAATTGTGCCAAGATTATAGACGTAGAACTTTGTGATCTCCATCTACATCTTCAGGAGGCATGCATGTGTTTGTGTAAATAATTTTCCCAGAAGAATAGTAAATTGTATAGAGTAATATTTATACTACGTATGAATATGTATCGAGTGTTGGCGAGATGTTTTAGTATCAAATCAAGTAAAGGAAGTTTTGTATTTTTTGTAATAGTTGAATCAAAGAATTGTGAAATACTATACTTATACATTAATATAATGACAGGTTATCTGTATTTCTAATTTTATGTCCTATAACATTAGTTCCACTACTATATTTCTTTACAATTTCATGTATAAAACTTTCACTGATACTAATGTTAATTTATTCACTATGTACATACATAATAATAAGACTGTTTCAAGGGAAATTCTTAAAGTTATTCAGATCGCACAATACTTTTCTTCTATACATAATGAAGTAATGATTAAAAACATTGTTGATGTCTACTTAAATGTTAAATCAGCAAACGGAGAGAAAATAAATTGTTTATATATAGTCATTGTGTTTTATTTATACTGAGTGTTCCAATAAAATGGGATATAAAATGAGTATATTTTGACCAAGGTACAATCTAGAATCAGCTTGAGATCCTATAAAGATCATTAAAATCTAACATTAAATCATCTGCACTCTGTCTTAACTTACAAATAATTGTAAATATAAGCAGAAATCTTATTGAAGGGTAAACATGAATCTCGGCTCTGCAGTCGTTTTCGAAGGTTTCATTCGCTTTTACTATACAATATTTAATTAAATGTAATGTATGTGTTTTTATAAGATGAAGGTAACGCTTTAACAAACGAGAGCCAAGAAAGAATTACATTCATCACTTAAAATAACAGTTGATAAAAAAAGTGATCATGTCACATGTAATAATGCCATTTTCATATCGTGCAAAACATAATGTTAACTGGCTGTAACAAACTTATGATTCCTGTAATCTACCAATTGAGTCCAAAGGTATTACGTTAGTCTTAAAACACTGCAGTGCATCTAAAATAGTCCAACTATGATATGTTTGGTTTACGGCTATTTTTTACGGCCCGTCTACGGGTTTACAGCTTAAAGCGGACGCCTAAGCGATAGTAAACGTGTTGATGTTTGGGACTTTACACCGGGGCTTATCTAGTGGACCTGTCATCAGTATCTTTATCACATGCTTGGTGAGCAACGTTGCGATTTGTGAGCAGATATTGCAGTTGAATTATGTTATAATAGGTACTGCAGGAGTAGTCTAATTTAGTAATGAGAATGGTGAAACGGTAGAATCAAAAATGAAATCGGTTCTTTGAGTCAAAAGCGGCAATTTTTGCGGATAACTCAAGCACAAAAGAAGAGTAAGTATATCCATATCTACTGAATCACGATAACATAAAGAACCGTTGTGAAAATAATTGTATTACTGAAATATAATACGATATTATAAAATTAATACGCTGAAAACAAATAAGAATAAGTAGACGTACTATACCTATAGAATAAAGTGAAAATACCGTAAACGACGTTAATATATTTTTTGATCTTCTTATTTTTTAGTTCAACTATCAAAATACATCATAGAGAAAAAAGCATTTAAATTCAATAATAGTATTAATAAATGGAATGTCCCCGTATCTCTAATAGAACAGAATCGTTTTACGATAATTCCGCAGTAAGAGCCCCTTTACATTCAATCCCTGTAACTCGATACGTGATAACAGCGTGGACAAACGTCTCGCTTTATCTCATGAATTTTTTATCGTTTTGTTGTATACGAAATAACGAGAGATAATTATTTTTGAATCAGCAATTGATATTTGCTTAGAATAGGCTTAAAAGACCGAAGGGAACAATGACAGTTATGACAAAAGTAGCTAACATATGTACATACTTTACAGCTAAGTTCTACAGATATTATACATACATAGTATGTACTTCCGTCGTATCGCTACGAGCTATTACATGGAATTCGCGCGTATCATAGTGAAAAGATTAGCCAGTCAGCAATAATTATATTGAGGCTCTAGATGTGCCAGAGTGCGCTAGATGATCTCAGATTTCGTCACTTGTGTATGCATTATTCAGAAATGTATACAGAGAGCATTTCCGCGTGACATTGCTGAATCAACTCCTGTGAATCAGAATTGTCAGTCCCAATAAGTAACTTGCTGATTGGCTAATCTTTCTACCACGGTAGGAGCAATGTTTATGTGGGAGCTAATACTAATCAGCTGGAATAAAAAGTAGCTATTGATATCTTCAGTAAATACAATAAAAAGAGATTAGAAACGAACAGACTTGAAGAAAATGTTTGTTTCTAGCAGCATAACAAGCTTGAATAATATTTAATCAATCAAAAATATTATTTATGTCATCTTAAACTACAAATTTATTTAAATATATAGATGGAATAAAGCAACAAATGAAAAAATGGCGAAACATTTTTACAAGATAAAAAATATGAAGCTTAATTTGTTTTAAAGATTAGTAAATTCGTTGAATTCGACAAGATGGATAATACTCTAACTTTTAACTAGATAGAACTAATTTCTTATAGATTTTATTGAAAAGAACATTGGACTCAAGTTTCTGGAAGTCTCCTTCGGAAGCAATAATAAGTTAGTAAAATATATACGTCAGCTTTTGTACTTTACGACACGTAAGTATTATAATTTTAGAGGCCTGGTTCAGAATTATAAAATTTTGAAGCGCTTTTTCTGATGACGTCTGCATTTTGTGGCCAGGACATAATAATCTGTTACAATTTACCAAAAAATGTTTTTTATGCTTTCACCGAGGCGTATTTAGTCAGGAAATTATAACAAATGGTCGCTACCGCGTAGACACCGAACATCTTTAGCGTAAAATATGTCTACCGTGTTTTATTGTCTTTGTATTAAGACTTACTGCGCCCCGCGGCGTTTTGCGTCTAAGTCATTTCGAGATTTCACCGTGAGTGAGACGATTTCATTTGTCTGAACTAAGCTTTTAATCTTACAAATTATTTTATTAATGACGCACCGTCGCGCGATCTCGAGGAACGGCCATAAACTAAAAAAATGCTTCAAATATTTTACTTGGAGAAAATTTGATATGAATTTAAGAGAAATAAAAAAGCACATTTACGTTGTAATATTTTCCTAATAAAATTCACAATTTCATTAAGTATATGTCATTAATATGTATAATTTATAAACTAAGCTCAACTACCTCAGAATATTATTTATTGTGCACTCAGAGTCATTAATAAATCATTAGCTCGTGTCTTATTGCATTCTAAATTTATATTAAGGGAATTTAATCATTTATTGTGCGGTTCAGCGTACTCATTATAAATAAGTCCACCATTGGATGTACGCTTATCCAAAGTAGTCTACCAAAGACGTGGACGTAGGGGTATATGAGTACTCGTTCTATGACGTAGGAAGAAATTCAGACGTGACTATAGGATGATATATTATATTGGTCCTCACATAACTCATATCTTATATCCATCTTACTGAAACCGCAATAATATCCACACATAATTCTCCCTCCTTATTATAACACGTACGGACAGACGGATCGTTTTACAATATACAGTATAGCGGGTGATATTATTATTTTATGTGGGGCCCAGACTCGGTCACACTGAATGTTTAAGACGTGACTTGGGTGACTATGGTGTATAATCTTACCCCATAGATGGTGTATATGTGTTATTCGAGTAAAATGTTTCCCTTGTTAATAGAATTACTGTTCGCGAGCTCTTCATTAAGTTTCAGATACGCTTTGTATTGAGCTGGAAAAAAGTTTTTGTTTTCTCTTTTTTCGAACATTCTATTGAGATAGAGATAACAGTTGAGTTTTTAGTTTTCTTTGTTCCGGCCTTTCTGACCTACTTATTTTCAGTGTTTGCAGAGAAGATTTAATAGAATTAATTGTTTAAATGACGATGTAAATTTCTGACATTTATAGAACAACAATACTGTTATGATCTATAGATAGTTGTTGCGACCTGGGTGCTGATGGATGTGAGAATGATGCCTTCAAAATGTACCCACGTTATATTAGAAATTCTAGTGTGTGGTTTCTTACATCCTGTCCACCAGAGCTGTCCAAGGAACAGCGATATAACGATCTTATTGGCATTCAACTTCTTTATAATGGCTAAGGATTAGTCCTAGCTATTGACGTCAAACGTATGCGAGGAATGGGCGTAGATATTATTGTAACATTATGCTGCTTATTTATCAAACAGTTATTTCTAAGTCCTTTTAATATCTCCGCATCACAAAGAAAATATAAGTTCTTTCATAAAGTAATTCTCCTATAGATTCCATTTTATCGCTGGCATAGAAGAAAATTAATATCTAATAATTCAAAAATGCCTTTACCTTCACATAATAGGGAGAACGCTAAGGTATGAAATCTCATACAGATGAGATTTCATATTTCACAGTGCAATGATTCGTGGGAAAATAATAAGCACAATTTTGTATGGATCGTTTAACTGATTGAATCCAGGAAACATGTCTTGGTAGTGGAATTGGAAATATAAAAGGATTGATACGAATACATATTGTTACATAGTAGGTGCCTACTTTGGTAGTTGTAGGGGTAGATGTATAAAGACAACTCAATGATAACTTCTAACGCTAGATTATAATTAGCTAGCGTTGTTTTCAGATCACATTAATTTCAATGAATTCATCCGTGGAGGACCTGAACATGCGTCCGATGCGTCCACTAGCAATCACATACGCATGGACATCACAAGACATACATGAAAACATATATTTTGGTCATAGCTCGTAAAAAGCTAAAGAGCGGTCGTTTGTTTTACCGATAAAAATAAATAAATTACTCTTACCGTCCCAGTGCTGGGCAAAAATTAGAAGGGTTAGACCTTACGGGCTGGCTCGGTGCGGGGGGGGGGGGGAACTACACAAACCATCGAGAACTTTATGGAGCCCTCTCAGGTATACAGGTTTCCTCACTTTGCCTTCACCGTTAACGCAAGTGATAGTCAAATTTTGATATACACATGATTCCGAAAAGTTAGAGGTGTGGGCGGGGTATGAACTCAGACCCTCTTGCATGGCAGGCAAGTGAACAATCGCTATCACTACTAGTCATGCTTAGAACTCCTACTTTATAATTTCAACTAAAACTGTGTAGGTACATGACCGAGAAATAACGTATCTTTTTTATATACGTTGCTCTCTCTAGAATTCCTCGTATCCTCAAAATTATTTACTCCCAAACGCAGACCTGGAACAACTGCATGTAGGACATACAAATATTTATTCAGCGTGGAAATTTAACCCACGATCCGTAGCGCAGAAAGCCAATCGCTTAGCCAATGCACCACACGTACTGTCAAACCCCTCTTAACCTAAAAAAACTAACGACATAATTTTTCAGTTATAATTCTTTTTAATGAATTAAAAAGTAATTACGACAGCATGAAAGCTGTATTCAAAAGATACCCAGCCATAACTAGCGGCTATAAATAGTCATGTCGGTTTATATCTACACTAATAGCTGTAGAAAAACTTGCAGTCAAGAAAAGCCTTCTTTTATTCACTTTGCTGTCGTTTTTCAACCGAAACGTACAGCGAACTGTTATGACCTCCCAATGTATGCTAATTCGATGACACCTCAACCTTCAGATCATCAATCCGCAGAGTCAGCAATTAAGATGCAGTGTCTCAGTCCGAGCGCTGGAGACATCAGTTGCTCTTAGACCTTCGCGTCGCTTGGTCCTTCTATATCCTACTATATCCTCGATTTATGCCAACTCAATTTAAGTATAAGTAATAAGTGTATTTTAATTAAGTGCCTTATTAATAAATCTATTTCTTCAATATAATTTTCGTTTTTTAAAAAGCGTTTCACGCGGACTCCTATAACATTTGGTGGCAGCGGTGGGATACCGAAAATCCCCTACCCGAATACGTCTCTAAAGAAAGTGAAAGTGCTACTAAAATCTTTCAACCCCTAAGTGAAAGTGCTATTCAAAATCCTACAACCCCTAAGTGAAAGTGCTATTCAAAATCCTACAACCCCAAGGTGAAAGTGCTATTATCCTTCAATTTAAAAACGAACTGTTAAAAGATATTCATAAACAAATAAATAAATAAATCTGGAAAGTGAAAGTGCTTCAATAATAACAAAATCTTAATCGATAAATTAAAAGTGTTACGCATACAAACCAACCTGTGTTCATCCACAACGCAACCCTGAGACCTCTGTCAAAACACAGAGGTCCCTGTCGCTGTTTTACCGTTGACTATTGGTCAAGCGGTCAAGGTCGCCGTGATGTTCCCGATGCTCCTCATAACATTACTGTGAGTGATCAAAACTACTTTACAAAGTGCGAACTCCTACAATATTCTGCAGTGTCGCGTTCCTGTTATACATTGTTATCACCTAGACTAAACGAAGCTCACGGTTTATGTTACACGCCTGTTCTACGTATTGATAAACGCGCAGTCCTAAGTCTCTGTACAAGCTAGCATAAGGTTGATACGACTTCTTGTAATTTAATTTTAAGTTCTATTTTTCTATTTACTAAATCACATCATGACTAATGACAAAGAAATTACTCCCGGTACCTCTAAAAGTGTACCAGTCCGCGTTGAAACTGAAGAAAGAATAGAACTTGGTGTCTTATTCAAATTTATCAAACCTTTCGACGGTACTAGGGAAAAATTAAAACCCTTTATAACTAATTGCCAAAGCGCTTATGACTCAGCTACTAAATCGCAGAAACCTATCCTGTTTAAATACATTCTAAGTCAGTTAATAGATAAAGCTGAAGCTACATGCAATGTCAAAGATTTTGAGTCCTTTGAACAATTTATAGAATTTCTAAAACAACAGTTTGGCGAGAGAAAACATTACGCTCATTTACTTTCGGAATTACAGGATTGTAAACAAAATCCTTCGGAAACAGTTAACCAATTCGCTCTAAAGATAGAAACATGCCTTTCAAAACTGCTCACCGAAATAAACATTTCTATTCCAACTAAAAAGAAAACAGAATTGTCTGGGCGCGTAGCTACCATACAAGATCTCGCACTCCATACCTTTGTTATCGGACTATACCCACGATTATCACAAATCGTGAGATGCCGAAACCCAGACTCGCTTAATTCCGCTATAAGCTTCGCAGTTGAGGAAGAAAAGATATTATCTAGCATCAATAAAAGATCACCGCAAACTAACTTCAACAATACTTATAGACCCAAGTTCACACCTCGCCGCGAATTCCAATCGCAATCGCAATTGAAACACCCTCATACAAATTATCCAAGGAATGTCAATACTAGTGACGTCATTTGCCGTTATTGCAAAAACATAGGTCACACTATTGAAAACTGCCGCAAACGTCAATACAATAATAACAAAAACCAGTACAACCCCTCAAATTCATACAATCACCAAAATAACACCGCACCAACTACTAACCCGAATCTAGTACGTAAAACCTACTCCATGAATAAGGTAGACGAGAACGGAGTCGATGAAGTCGATCACGACAATTTAAACGAATAAAATTTCCCGATGGGCATCGCCCGGGAAATTACTGTCATAAATTAAAAGCCGATGCCTCAATTCTCACTGTATCACTTACCAAATCAGCTAAACCACTGAATCCTTTTCCTAAATCCACTGTATCACTTACCAAATCAGCTGAATCACTGAATCCTGTTCCTAAATCCACTGTATCACTTACCAAATCAGCTAAACCACTGAATCCTATTCCTAAATCCACTGTATCGCTTACCAAATCAGCTGAATCACTGAATCTTGTTCCTAAATCCACTGCATCACTTACCAAATCAGCTGAATCACTGAATCCTGTTCCTAAATCCACTGTATCACTTACCAAATCAGCTAAGCCACTGAATCCTGTTCCTAAATCCACTGTATCACTTACCAAATCAGCTAAGCCACTGAATCCTGTTCCTAAATCCACTGTATCGCTTACCAAATCAGCTGAATCACTGAATCCTGTTCCTAAATCCACTGTATCACTTACCAAATCAGCTAAGCCACTGAATCCTGTTCCTAAATCCACTGTATCGCTTACCAAATCAGCTGAATCACTGAATCTTGTTCCTAAATCCACTGTATCACTTACCAAATCAGCTAAGCCACTGAATCCTGTTCCTAAATCCACTGCATCACTTACCAAATCAGCTGAATCACTGAATCCTGTTCCTAAATCCACTGTATCACTTACCAAATCAGCTAAGCCACTGAATCCTCTTCCTAAATCCACTGTATCGCTTACCAAATCAGCTGAATCACTGAATCTTGTTCCTAAATCCACTGTATCGCTTACCAAATCAGCTAAATCACTGAATTCTGTTCCCAAATCCACTGTATCACTTACCAAATCAGCTGAATCACTGAATCTTGTTCCTAAATCCACTGTATCGCTTACCAAATCAGCTAAATCACTGAATTCTGTTCCCAAATCCACTGTATCACTTACCAAATCAGCTGAATCACTGAACTCTGTTCCTAAATCCACTGTTTCGCTTACCAAATCAGCTAAATCACTGAATTCAAGTCCTAAAATAAGCAAATCTACTCCAATCCCAAATCCTTATGTCCAAACTCCGAATACCTTACAAAACCTGAAACGAGAAAAGAATATAAAAATATATAAATTAAATAAAAATTCAGAGAAAAGATACTTACCCCATGTTATGATCCAAACTTCCGTTGCTAATAAACCATTATCCTTCCTAATTGATACTGGCTCTTGTATAAGCCTGCTAAAATTAAATTCTATGTCCAAAGTTCCAAAACTAAGCGATGAAATTATAGTTCTCAAGGGAATCGACCCCGGAGACGATACAACATCAACAATAGGTAGTTTTAAAATGCAAATATTCCAAAAATCAAATAAACCTTACATACACGAATTTCACGTAGTCGAAAACATCAGTTTAACTCACGACGGTATTATAGGTAACGACTTATTGAAAAACTTAGAATGCCAAATCGATTACTGTCACGAAATCCTGCGAATAGATGACGATTATGTGAAACTTAAATTCGACGAACCACTATACAATATTCCTCCTCGTACGGAAACTGTAATTGAATGCACAGTCAGTAACCCAAAAATAAAAATAGGAATGATACTAGATCAACACATCTCCGAATCTCTACTCGTCGCGAACTGCATTGTTAAAGTAAAAGAAAATAATCGCATCAATATAACAGTCGTAAACACTTCTGAAGAAGCCGTCATTCTACAACCCAACCTTAACCTTACCCTAGATCCATTCGACATCCAATCCTGTACAATATCGCCTCGTCCCAATACTTCTATTAGAACCAAACAAGTCCTCGACCAACTTCGAATCTCCCATCTAAACGACGAAGAAACAAACGCATTAATACAAATCTGCTCTGACTACTCTGACATCTTTCACCTCCCAGGAGACCAACTCTCTTATACTACCGCCACAGATCACAATATCAAAACAACCACAGACGTCCCTATCCAAACTAAATCCTATAGATTCCCAGAATGCCATAAAAAGGAAGTCGAAGATCAAATTAACAAAATGCTAGAACAAAATATAGTTATACCATCAAACTCCCCTTGGTCCTCACCCATTTGGGTTGTCCCTAAAAAACTAGACGCTTCAGGGCAACGCAAATGGAGAGTCGTTATCGACTATAGAAAACTCAATGACATCACTATTGGAGAAACGTATCCTATTCCACAGATAACAGAAATTCTAGATCAATTAGGGAAAAGCCAATACTTCACAACACTAGATTTAGCCTCAGGCTTCCATCAGATCCCTGTATCAGAACAAGATGCACCCAAGACCGCCTTTTCAATACCCCAAGGTCACTTCCAGTTCACGAGAATGCCATTTGGGCTAAAAAACGCCCCATCAACTTTCCAAAAACTTATGAATACATGCTTATCTGGACTTCAAGGTTCTCGCTGTTTCGTATATCTAGACGATATCGTGGTGTACTCTCCAGACTTACCAAATCACATCCAAAATCTATCTGCCGTCTTCGACAGGCTCAGAAATTACAACTTGAAACTTCAACCAGATAAATGCGAATTTCTGCGTAAAGAAGTAGCTTACCTTGGTCATCTTATTAACAACCATGGCGTACAACCAAATCCTGAAAAAATAAAATCAATCGTCGAATTCCCGATTCCAAAATCACCAAAGGATGTGAAATCCTTCCTTGGGCTCGTTTCATACTATAGACGGTTCATTCCCGATTTTTCTAAACTCGCGAAACCCCTAACATCTTTGCTGAAAAAAGATATACCATTCAATTGGAAAAACGAACAACAACTCGCTTTTGAAAATCTCCAAATGAAACTTACAACGTCACCAGTTCTCGCATACCCTGATTTCTCCAAACCTTTCATACTAACCTGTGATGCCTCTAACTTCGCTATATCTGCTATTCTATCCCAAGGTCATATAGGAAAAGACCGCCCTATTGCTTACGCCTCTCGTACACTTAACAAGGCTGAATGTAACTACAGCGTTACGGAAAAGGAATGTTTAGCTATTGTTTTCGGAACCAAATCATTTCGACCATACCTTTATGGTCGTAACTTTACAATAGTCACAGATCATAAACCTCTACAATGGTTGTTCAATTGCAAAGACCCTGGATCCAGACTTATTCGCTGGCGACTCAAACTAGAAGAGTTCGACTATAATATCGTACATAAAAAAGGGAAAATCAACACTAACGCCGATGCACTGTCTCGATTCCCAGTTAACCCAATACGAAATCAACCTTCGCCGTTCTTTGATCCTCTATTACAAAACCCTAATGAACAACTTGATGACATATTAGAAGAATCCCTCCTAGACCTACCATCTCCTATCCCATTCTCTTTCGAAAATGACGATTTACTAAATCAAGATATAAACACTGACTCTAACATAATTCCAAATCCTACACCGCAGAGTGAACCTAGACTCTCACCAGAACTCATTGATCTAGGACCTAACCTACCCTATCTAGATCTTAGCCCCGATAGTGCAAACCTCAACCTCGATTTTGACACACTCCAAATCCCCTCACCAATGAACCAAAACGACGACAACTACTCACAATTCTTAAAATCAATCCCAAATAAAAATATCGCTCCTAATACAATATTGAAAGAGCATAATGAAAATCTGCTAAAATCTCCCTGCAAAATAATACTAATCCCTACATCCATAGACTTAGATGAAACAAACCCATATATTCCGGAAATCCTTCTAAACTCCGAAAACCAAGACGAAATCCTTAACGCTGAAAAGGAATTACACCGTTTCCTGAAAACAAAATATGACAACAAAACTATTTATCTAATCTTTACTAAAGTTCATCACTTTGACGAATCATCCTACCCCGATATTTATGATACTCTGAAACAAGTCAGAAACGAAATCCTCGAATCCGAACAAACTACAGACATCGCTATTTCCGATTTTAGAAACCCATTCGACAAACATTCCTATACTAAAATTTACAACATCTTAACCTACATTTTTAATAATACAAAAATCTCTATTCATGTGTATCTAAATAAAACAATCTATCCTACTCTTAGCGAAAGACCTAAAATCATGCGCGAAAACCATGATATTCCAATAGCTGGACATCTAGGATCAACTCGAATGTACAACAGAATCCGAGAACAATTTTATTGGAAAGGCATGAGAAGCGACATCGAAGACTATGTTAAAAAATGTAAGTTGTGCCAAGAGAACAAAGCCCTGAGAAAATTAAACAAAGCTCCGATGGAAATAACTACTACATCTACAGCCCCATTTCAAAGAGTAGCTTTAGACGTCGTAGGACCCTTACCGGAATCGGGGCCTGCACACCTCAAATATATCTTGACGTTGCAAGACGACCTCACCAAATATTCTATAGCTTATCCTTTACGTAGTACAACCGCCGAAGAATCTAGCGACTGCTTAATTCATTTCATTTCCCTTTTTGGGATTCCTAAATCTATTCTCACTGACCAGGGCACCAATTTTACATCTGACCTTTTTAAAACCACATGCAAATTCCTTAAAATCAAACAATTATGGTCATCACCTTACCACCCCCAGACACAAGGAGCCTTAGAACGTAGTCACTCGACTCTGAAGGAATACTTAAAATCATTTGTAAACGAAAACCAAGATAATTGGCCCACTTATGTCTACACCGCCATGTTAACTTATAACACAACAACACACTCAACGACGAAATTCACCCCATATGAACTTATATTCGGACACAAACCGTTCATCCCTAACTCTATCTACGAGAGTAGCCCTGGTACGACCTATTCAGACTACATCAGGATGTTGCAACATAAATTCCAACACACCAGAGAGAAAGCTCTAGAAAATATCCTAAAATCCAAAGAATCTTCTAAAACTTATTACGATTCCCATACAAAATCACCGCCGCAATACAAAGCCGGCGACTTTGTTTACCTCAAAGCCCAATTGAGGCTTAGAAAAGCACTGTCATCAATCTGGAAAGGACCTTACAAAATCATTAGTGTCCACAACAATAACACAGCCACACTCCTCATAAATAGACGTCATGTGACACACCATTTTGATCAAATGAAACCCGCAGAATCCACTGACATCCCGGCTAATGAAATAGCATTAGTTAGTTAAGACATATAGTTAGACTATAAGTAGGTTAGATAGATATAGATCTTTAATATAATTTAAACTAATTATGTCCATTCTATTTCAGTGTCTCGATCAATGCGCAACAAGATTTTATCAAACCATTGACGAATAGTCCTGGCATCTATTTCGACCCTTTAGGTTCCTTAAGTTTAGTTAGTAGTTATCTTAATATAGTTATCCCTTATGACGTATCTTTTATAAACCCACATATTCTAAACCTTCGTAATATCCTTAATCATTCCAGACTACTATGTAAAGACAGCAAAGTCTTCGACTATTTAGAATGTGACAATCTCTTCGAACCCCTAAATACTCGTTATAATGATATAGCGCATGACAACGAAGCCATTTCTCACCTCACACCTCGCCATTCTAAAAGATCCGCAATCTTAGGATTCATAGGTACCATTTCTAAGAAATTATTTGGCACCATGGACGAAGATGACGCTATCCGATACGATAATGCCATTAAAGAGGTAGAAATGGATCAAAAGAAAATAGCTCTTTTAATGAAAGAAAATATTCTAGTAACTACGTCAACACTGAAATCTTTTAATAAAACCATTCAAGACATAAAAATTAATGAATTAAATTTAAAATACGCCATAGACGCACTGTCTGAAGATATCCGAAACTTGACCTACGTATCAAAAGAATTAGGCATAAGATCCCGTATAGTAGAATTAATATCTATGATAGAAAATAGCTTGCTCGCCTTATCTTTTAAGGTAGAAGACACGATCAACTCCATTATGTTTAGTAAATCTAATATTCTATACCCTACCATATTAACTCCCAAAGAACTGTATTCTGAATTAGTCGACAACTACCGTTTTCTCCCAAGTTCTGCACAATTACCAGTCCTTCTAAGTTTGGATAATATGCACACTATTTTAAATGTATCCGAAATATCCAGTTACTTTAATAAACATCAAATAGTGTTTACCATTAAAATTCCTCTAATAGACCCCATGAATTTAGACTTATACCATAACTTACCTTCTCCAGTCCCTCATGACAAGGACAACCCAGTGTCATACTCAACTATCATCCCATCCTCGAAATACATTGGCATAAGTAGAGATAGAGCAACCTATTGTAAACTAAACAATTTAAATTCATGCAAGTTAATTAATAACGATAACTACTTATGTGAAACACCAATTACCTATTCTTCTTCAGCAACGCCTTCCTGTGAAACAGAAATTATAACTAAAATACTTACCTCGATTCCTGTAATGTGTGAAACCAAATTTATCCATGGTCATCTTAGTATTTGGCAACCTCTACGCAACAATAAATGGCTATATGTAATGTCTGAAAAATCCAAAATAAACATTGAATGTAATAGTTCACAAACTAATGAAATAGAATTAAGTGGTAATGGAATATTGTACTTACCTTCAAAATGTATCGCCTATTATAAAGACATTCGTTTAGTCTCACATGAAACTTATGAAATCCAGATAAAGACAATTGTTTCCAATTTTAATATACTGAATGATTCATGCTGTAATAAATTAGCTTATACTGATATTATACCCAACTTACCTGTAATTAATCTTAAGAACATAAATTTAGACACATTAGCATATGATAACCCTGAAATAATCAAAAAATTAGATAATGTTATTGAAAAACCCCACATTGTCATGTATCAACAATATTACTCTAGTTTTACTATTATAATTGTAATCATAATTTTAAGTTTCGTTGTTTATAAAGCATACAGATTTGGCATACATCGAAAGATATTCAAATTTAAAGAAAATAATGTTGCTAATAATCGTGATATCGAATTAGATCATGACGAACCCGATAACATCATACCACCTCCTTCTCTTAGAATTGGCTGAATAAGCTCTTTCCCGTAAACTCCACAAAAGTTGAACGTGTAGTTTACTCTTATTCGGGGGGCTGTTATGACCTCCCAATGTATGCTAATTCGATGACACCTCAACCTTCAGATCATCAATCCGCAGAGTCAGCAATTAAGATGCAGTGTCTCAGTCCGAGCGCTGGAGACATCAGTTGCTCTTAGACCTTCGCGTCGCTTGGTCCTTCTATATCCTACTATATCCTCGATTTATGCCAACTCAATTTAAGTATAAGTAATAAGTGTATTTTAATTAAGTGCCTTATTAATAAATCTATTTCTTCAATATAATTTTCGTTTTTTAAAAAGCGTTTCACGCGGACTCCTATAACAGAACGTTACTAAAAGAAGTGTAATATTTCACCAGATTGTGGCAATAAATTATTGCCGCTTTCAAAATCAATAGTGCATCACAAAAAGTAGGTTTTGTTTGGCGGAATTTGCTTTAAGTAAATTTGCTCTAAAGCATCATATTTTTCGCTCTAGCATGTAAACTTGTGAAGTTTTAAAAGGTCATTATTTATTTTGAGTTTAAGTGCATGGCAAGTGCATCGTAACTTAATAGGAAATTCTGACTTAGGTACTCCAAGACGTCTAACAGTACTTTATTAATAATGTTCATTGAATATTTTTTGTTTGTTTTTCCAATTTTATTTATAATGTTTCACTGGTCTACTGGTCGCAAGCGTGACTGCTGAGCGTGAGGTCCTGGGTTCGATTCCCGGGTATAGGGTTATTGGGGTTTTCTGTATGGAAATTCTAAGTAGCAGTACGGAGTCTGGAACTGTGCCCGGTAGATGGCAATAGACTCGCCCGCTATTACATGAGACTGTAAAACGACATCGGCAAAATATGGATGTATAAATACAATATCAAACGCCTATGTTGTATTTCCAAATTTCACTTGAGTTAAAATACGGTTATTTTGTACCTAAATTTATAAAAAAAAAACGTATATCCATGGAGTTTCTTGCCGGTCTCTTCTCCATAAGATTCAAGATTCTAGACTCTAGGCTCAAACTCTCGACTTTTTATAAGGCCTGCAAAGGCCCAGTTGGAATAAATATAAAATTTTCGCCTTATATTATATTATTGCAGTTAATACTATAAAAATGTAACAAGAACCCGTAAACGGGACATACATATACGGTTCCTACGCCTTTAATACAGTGCATCTCTGGATAACGATGGTTTCATAAACCAGATAGAAACTATAAAACTCGTTTATAACCCCTGTCTTCGGATTCTAGATGACTAGATGCAATAATGTGCGAATGGGAGATATATGCTGTTTTAATAACATAAGGTTATTGAAGAAAGCTACTTACTGGTTTAGTGGTAGCAACTATTGAGCACGAGCTCTTGGGTTCGATTCCCAAGTCTGGCAGTGTTATTAGGATTTATTTCAAAGGTTTAAATATAATAGATTTGTGTGTGTTAAATGTGAATTGCAATAGGCATGCTATTCAATAAGAATTAACGATATTCGCGATGTGGGTGTATAAATAGTATACATCTCTGCCTAGCCCTTCGGGAAATAAAAGCGTGATAGTATGTCATGTGTTTGTTTTTGTAAATCGCTTCATTATGTAATTCACGACAGTAATCATGAAAACAGGCGTAATGAAAAAGACGAATAAAAAAATAGTTACAGAATTATACAGAAAAATTTTACTACCTTTCGTTTTAAATTTTTCTAGTCGACTATCAGATTATGTATTTTTTTTATAGGTCAGCTCTAGAGCTTAGTTCTAGTTTTAATATATAAATACTGTTAGACGTCACGCTTTACTAAAAGTTAACGTAAACGTTTGTCGTGAAACGCGTATTTTGATGTTAATAAAGAGGAAAGGAGGCATTTACTCCTTTCCATGACTAACTAAAACTAGTTGAAACTTTGCGGACAAAGTCAAGGGTTATACTACGTATCTAATAAATAAAAGGGAGCAGTCCTTACATTAGCTCACAAAAATACGCCCTTAGAGGTTGTGATTGAAATATAAGGGAAGAAAGGGATAATGATCAACCGGTTGCTCGGAGTATAAGTCGAGGTAGGTTAACCCGGGTATTCGTGAGAGTATTCGTGTCGAAAGATGTGTCGCGTGGGTCACCATTAAATCCGGGTGTATGAATGGTATATTATACGAATATAATTAATATATTATGTAGATTTATCTGTGTTTTGGATATGGAATATTCATTATATATATATATATATAATGCTAGATAGGCATCAATAATGACGACACGGTTGGCGCAGTGGTTGAGAGATCGACTGCTGCGCTACATGTCGCGAGTTCGATTCCCGCACGGAACAAATATTAGATATATAATATAAATATTAAATAGTTTTTTTGGGTTTGGGTCTTTGTCTATTTGAATATACATATGTGTTTGTAAACGCACCCAAGATACAGGAATTATTCCTAGTGTGGGGCAAAGTCAAAAAAGTACCTAACTACACTGACAAATTCTCGATTAATTTAAATAAATGACAAAGAAAATAATCAATAAATATATTATTTAATTTAATAAAGCTTCACTTAATAGGTGATAATAAGCAATACTATAAAATAAGGGATGTGTAACATTTCGTGATATTGTAACGTCACAGAAATTAGAACTGACCGAGAGACGGAAATAATAATAATGGCATAGGAAAACAAAACTTTCGTTGGGTCAAATCGCGCTAACTAAAAACTAATTTACTATATAAACAACTGAAGTTGAATAAAACCATGTAACAAAATAATACTCGAAAATGTGAAGGCTGCGTATATTAAATATGTGACTGACGACTATGTACGAATTACAAACGTTTCAATGTACGGTAGAGAGAAAAAGGTAGAAGGTATCACAAAACAGATAATAAACCGCTAGATACTTGATAGATCAACAGCTTTTTATTTGTAAACATTGGCCCATATTATTTTTCCTATACTGTGGGTACAGTTTACAAACAAACATATCACATGCATACACACCCAGACCCAAAACAACGATCTGAATCAAAGATGTGGGAATCAAACCCGCGACACGGAGCGCAGAAAGCAAATCGCTTAGCCGTTTCAGACATTAATAAAGCTACAACCTAAACATAAGAATAATCGGCCTGTTTCGGGCAGATACTAAACATTTTCATACTGAAAACTCAAAACTGATCAGCGGTTATTCAGTTTTACTGATAAAAACCTCTTAGAAGCAAGGAGTTTGAAATTGTACTCGATAGATGGCAATAGGCTCGCCTATTACAACAGACTTACTCATTACATCTCTGCCTAAAATTTTCGAAAACACAGACGAGAGGTTATGTTAATTAGAATTATGACCATCTAAGTGACACCATTAAAGCTAACAATCAATTAACTTCAAAACAATCTGACTCATTCCATTGACATCAATTTTCTCAGGGCAATTAGCAAACGGTATCAAATAGCCGAGATTAATATTTCTTAATTTGTATACAAAGGCAATAAATTGTTCTCCACTTACAGTGATATTAATTCCGTGAAACAATATTACTTGAGTGATATTAATAAATTGTTGTACGGTGAAACGTAATAGCGTTGCGGTGAGGCTGATTTAAGGCTAATGTGATTTATTTTCTTTACATTAGGGAATATATTTGTTTAATGTTTTACTCGTCGAGACGGCATCGTACCTTGAGGACCTGCCATAACTAGGTTATAAAATTTTATACATATAATATTATAAAACGGTATATAAACAGGTGATAGCAGGTGGTGCCCTGAAGAGCCCAGGCTACTTTTCAAGGGTAAATCTCTGTGGTAAATTGATCACCTCGGTGTGTGAATACCATTTGAAGATATCTTAATATTTCTGTCTCAATTATTGTTGATGAAAATTATTGAATCAATAACGAAATAGCGTAACTTTATCGATCAGTATGATCGTTTGAAGAAATAATTACTTTGAGGTAAAAATTTAAAAAATATATACATAATTTATGAAGTATTTTTTTGGTAATACGCATCGGAAGACTAATAGAGATGACAATAATAGAGAATAGTTTGATAGAAATCGTGGGTTATGTGAGGTAAAAAGAAAATAGGCACCACATAAAAGCAGCGCTCTCAAATTGTAGCACCTGGGCAATTTTCATGGACAAAACGAATGCAAAGGTTGTCTATCGGTCAGTCGAATTCTCCAGTCGGAATTGCAAGGCTTGTAGGTCGTTTCACTAAATTGCGATTTCGTCAACGACCAAAATACGGGTTGGTTGTGTATGGTTAACCATAAGTATGAATTTAATGGTATTACACTCGTGCAACATGTAATGTAACTAATGTTATAATGGAACACATAGATACATGTATGTAATTAATGCAATTTCACTTTTCATCGTCTTACCATTGGTATTCATGTTACAGCCTGCGTTACTCCGTTATGTTACACTGTTACATAGCATGTTGCACGTACCCGTCGTAAGATATTCCTTTCATTGGTCTACGAGCATAAGTTAGAAAGGTATCGGTTTTCTAGTTCTTTGAAAGGCTATAAGTAAATAGGTTAATACTGTTCATAGAATTTGACCCAGTAAAGCAGCTTTTACACTGTACAGCTTATGGACTCCACAGATCTTAGTGATATGAACCTACGTGGAGGTAGGTAGCTGAGAAACTTTATGCAATAGTGATCCTTTCAATTTTCTTCGTGTAAATACATTTCAAGTGAGACGTAAGCCATTAGGCTTCTGAGTGTTCGCGTAAATATTTACTATGCGTCGTTCATTATTAAAACATAATGTTATAAGGCTATGCCAGCTTCCCAGAAGTTGAAGTTGCTCTATAATCACTATGTAGTAAGCTCCTATTTGAATAAAGAGAGAAAAGGAGTTATATTAAAAAAACCTGTCCTTGTATGTTTGTTTCGTCCCTCAGTGATTTAAAAGCTCTCCTCAAATTTCAGCCTTTCCTGCAACGCGATTCTATTCGATTTAGTTTTTAAGCTTGTTTGTTTATCATCTGCCATTTCTAATACACATTGATACAATGTTATTTCATGATGCTCTAGCCATACCCATTTATTCTAACTTAAATCTTTCATACTTTCCTTCCAAAAATACGGCAAACAAACAAAACAACCAAGAAATCAATTCATATAGATGTGATTACGCATCATAATTCAATAGCATGTACAAATATTAGATACATAATGTAATAGTGAAGTGGGGCATGATTTTCAAGAAACTAGTCTCCCTTTATGCGGATATTGGCAAGGGAGGAAACAGACTTCCAACATAACAGAAAGTAGGCTCGGAGTTCCGTATAGCGTTCGTGTCACCGCGCTGATATGTGTTTCAATTCGTGTCGCACGATTTTATAGGTTGAGAAGGAAAGGGAAAATTGAGCGTTGATTTGTGTTAAGGGTTGAATCTTGGGGTTGAACCCGACTACTTTTTGATTTAGAGAGAGTAATGTGTGAACTGGGTTTTCTATTTGAGTCGTGAACAGAATTATAGTGATGTAAGATCATGTCCAATGGCCCATTCATTGCTAATAATCTTAACTCAATGTTGGTTAATTTATTCTCTAAACCTGCATCGTTATTTTTTTTTTCTCAAATTCTACTATATATACTATTGTACAATCACTTTTTTATTGGACAATTACGTTATTGGTCCAGTGGTTGCAATTGCGGCTGCTGAGCTTGAGGTACTGAGTTCAATCCCCGGGTATCATCATAGTGTTAGGTATAGGGCTTTAGTGATAGAAAATTCTCACTAACAGCCCAGATTTGGGAATCGTGGCCCGGATTGGCGCAATGTATGTGTCTTTCAGGGACTACAGATGTGATATTATGTTAATCATTAAAACTAACCAACATTTGTTATTACATAAAAAGTTTGTGACGTACGACGTAATTTGTGATTTTAAAGTGTAATACATTGCTTTCATAACAAGCAGATGTGCAGTCTACACGTGAAAGTTGTTAGCAATGTAGGTACAAGAAATGATTGACACAAATTGGCGTATCGGCAGACTGTCGATATTGGATACCGATCATTTTCGCGTTATGTGATCAAGTAGTGTGTTTGTCAGTCAATATGATGTATACTTGTGTCATATTATCTTTGTTATTTGTGTATATTTTAAGTAGGTGCCGTAAAACGGGGTGAACACAGAGAAGTAGCGACTGACATTTCTTTTTTAGAAATTTGGTCGTATATATTCTAAAATAAATCGAAAGTAAACTGTTTTGATTTTGAAATTTTATTTAGAATTTTAAACATCTTTGTATTCAATTTTTAATTTATATTTTAGGAAAAAAAAATAGGTATATAGGCTAATAATTTAAATTATTAATGGAATATTAACACATTTATCCTGCAGTATAATTATGCCGTTAAAATTACACTAAAGTATCACTGTTTAAAAACAGTTCATCAATATGAGGAGCAAACCAAATTATTACTTTATTAAATCCCAATTAAACCCGCGTTTCCGAATAGCCCCATTTTACTGTATTTATATATTTTATAATTAAATAAGTGGTTTATTATCATTTATACATAAAAAATGGTTTTGACGCTTCCCAATTTAATTATGGAATCCGAAATGGAATATGAAAGCCGTTCTGTTTTATAATATTACAGTCCTTAAAAAATATTTTACCGAATTAAGGCGATAAATTCCTGCCGATAGCTAAAAATGGAACAAAGTCGAACATAACTCAAACGTTTCATAGGAGTTTGTCAGAAGTTCACCTAATTAAAAGTTTGAAACGGCTCATAATAACGCTTACTTTTAGATTTTATGTACACGGTGATTAGGGATCGAGAGGTAAATTCTATTTAACTTATCAGATTCAACGAAGCAGGAAGAAGAATTTTTTAATATGGGATCATTTTTTAACCTGGAATCAATGTGCTCTATTGTTAATGCTCAACAAAGGTCCCGTCTCCTAATGGGTACGGTACATCTGCGTCAAATCTAGCTGAAGAAATGTAAATTGATATTAACAGCTCGCAATCAGTTCAGGTTTAAAATTAAAATAATAGAATAATTTTAAATAGGTGTGCAGCACCACTTATATTCAAATAATGCCTCACACAGATAATCCTGTGTGCTAGTAATATCATACTATGATCATCAACTCGTCTCCCAACTCATCATACAGTGGCATTCCGAATGTCCGTCCATTTTAGTGGTTAAGAGGAGAAGATTCTGGAGTGGTCGTTATGGTTTGACAAATGGAGTTACGGTGTCGTGTAAAGGGATATGCTATGTTGTTTAGGAGTCACATAAACGATAAATAACAGTTATGTCGTTTCAATAGCTAACTGCTAGGAAGGCCATTATGCTTTATTGGGTCAACACTTGTGAATGATACTCGGTGGTGAATGAGTGACTAGTGTGAATGTAATCGACCTTTTTTTTTATAAATACATTGCCCCAAACTAGGAATAATTCCTGTATCGTGGGTGCGTTTACAAACACGTATATTCACATACACAAATATCCAGACCCGAAACATCTATCTGTAGATCATACAAATATTTGTTACGTGCGGGAATCGAACCTTATAAACGTTTGTAGTAGGCATGTTTATTGTAAATAGACTAACTGTTTACAAAAAAAAAAACTATATCAAGTATGATAGGTAATAAAGAACGGAATTTCTTACTTTTCCTACTTTTGGTAAATAAATCATTGTACCTATCTCTTTATCTAACCATGAGTAATTGATGTAGCTTTGTGCGTTTAATTTCTTAGAAACTGTGTATCTCGAGTTTTTAATCAAGGACTTGTGCATATCACCCCATGCTGATCAAAACATAATAAACACCGGGTAGCATGAACATGAACAATATAGTCTGAAATAACTTGTTCTTGCCGCCTTGGCCAAGTCTAAGTCACCAAGTCACCCAATATGGCGGCCGGCCAAGGCAATAACATTTCCGTTCACATAACAACATTTGGCATAGGTTAGTGTTGTACTGATCGATGTATGACAAAATTATATTGTAATAACTATGAAAGAGTTATAATGTTTAAACATTTATTTTATCAATGGTGATAGCTGTAATAAAAAACTTTAAATAGCAGTCTCGGTACTTTAGAACGTATTTGCTGAGTCTGGAAAAACAGTGATCCAAGCCCTATACCAGATTAGCTGACGCATTGGCGGCGTGACGCGGTGATCTATCAAGGCTGGATTATTTACACCTCAAAAATATTATTTCATTTTTAAAGTATTTTGAAATTCTATAGATGAATAAAAATCAATTGCCCCATGTATGACGGAGCATTACTTAAGAACGGCTCGACCGATTTGGCTGTTGCTTTTGTCGTGTTCGTAATTGGTTCTTTTGTCGTGTTTGTAATAAGACAAGGTTTGTAAGAAAGAATTTTTTTAGAAAATCCGCCAATAAAGTCGAAAATTTGGATGGTATTTTTGTATGAAATTCTCAATAAGCGCGCTTCTCATTTTCTTCATTAGTAAATTGTACCTGTGCGAAGCCGGGGCAGATCGCTAGTATAATAAAATAGTCAACGCAGTCTCGAAGCAGATTTGGGATCACAGTATAATTATTATGTGGTCCTCCGCGTATATCAATGTATCTTTACGCTTAGTCAATGCTTAAAATCAAGCCCTTCTTGTCGTGTTTCAAGTTAGATTTAATTGTTCTAGTCCAGTAGGAGGCTGTGCCTATTTCATTCTCAGCAACGAAGTTGAGATCTTCCACGGCAGGGATATGGAAGCACTTGAGGCATGAGAGTAAATGTGTCTGTTCAAGAACACCGTGTTCTCATTGGCTAGTTCAATGATCAATTTTGCGAAATTTTGTACTAGTTTTCTTTTATTTACGGTCGATATTTTAGTTGTTAGATGTAAACGCTCACATGCTAGTATTTGCTTTATGTGTTTATTTATTTAGGTCAGTTGTAGGCACTAAAATGCAGTACAGATCGATGTGAAATCTTTCGCACCATTAACGCTTAGTACATTTCGGTAACTGATTGCGTGCATGCGGGCTCATGAGATCGGAAACAAAGATTTACGATCATAGTACATGGGGATATACACAATATACAGAATGCTTAAGATAATTGAAAAAAAAAAGTAAATTCTTCAATCTTATGTTTTTAGTAGGTACAAGCGATTGTTCATCACTGATGCTCTGAAAGTATGATATGACACATAATGTCTGTAAGGAGAATGATGAATACAGCATGCCCTTACATTTTTTTTTCTGGTAATAATAAATTAGGGAACTTATAATTATACATAGATAAGTTTACAAATTGATTCGTTCAAGTTATTAAAAGTATCGACAGACATTTGATGGCTTAGTCGTTGGGCTATTTTAGCACTATAACTAAAATCTAAAGATAAATCTAAATCTCTCATTCATGAAACAGATGCAATACAAGCGCGACTTACTTTCAACGATAACTTTGTATATAGTGGAGAACACAACGCTAAAGACGGGTAACTAAAAACAACAGTTGTAAAAGACACTAGAGATATTTTCGCTTCCCACCCGTTTGTGAATCGGATAACACAGCGAGGTCGGATCAGATTTGAAACAGAACTAAAATGAATTTCAAGAATGGCGTTGTTATTAGAAATCTAATGGTAGTTGACTATTATAGTTATAGGATAGGGTTAATAGAAACTGGTTTTAATTAACTCCTTGATTGTCCTATACTTGTAAAAGTCCTTTTGATTCTATTCTCATTATTTTCTCAAAATTAACATTCGTATCGAAGCAGTTATGTACTTTTTTTTCGTTTTGTTATAAGTTTTTCGCAACAGTCATAAAAATACCTGAGTGTATTTAAATATAACAAAAAATATCGAAATAAAATTAAATACAACTTTATTCCATCGTAAAACAGTTCTGTGCATTCAAAACAATACTAGAAACATGCAAGTTTGCACCTTTTCCAAGCGGAAAAAATGTGAACACGGTTATTTTCTTTCCACAGTGGAATTTATTCAGGGTTCAGTGGGCACGCTGGGGGGGCCGTATACACTATTGTTTATGCGGCTCTCACCCAAACCGCACAGTAATGAGAGCCTAGTGCTTGCGAGAACCTCGCGCTTTAAAATCTAATTTGTACGACAAGAATGCTTTTACACAGTTTTGAACTTCGCACCAAGAACCTCTTTACCTTTGAACCCGCGGACTATAATGGAGACCATATATTTCAGAGGGTACACTTAGAAGCCGACTACATAGAATTCCCATTTGGTTTTTGATCCCCTCGTATAAAATCAATGTTTTATTGCTTTTCTACGAACGGAATTTTCGTGTTTAAAACAATTTCAGTAATATAAATCGTACCGCTGCGTCTTAAGTATAAAGTCACAGAATTAATTAGTTACGTAGTGTAAGAGTAGGCGACTAATCTTAATAATTACAAGCTGTTACCAACAAGTTCTAATACTACCTACGTTGAACGTATTTTTTATCGTTTAGATATAATATATTTAATCGGTAAAAAAATAACATGAATTTATTCACATCTCATGTACGTAAATCCTATAACATCATTGTTTACGCATCTAGTACACCGTAACCGACGCCTAATGAGCGTCAAGTGACGTCACGAACGCCACCATTAGCAACGCGCCACAGATAACACACACCCACTTGTTTTGAATCGCGAAAAATAAAACTTCCGTGCTCTCCTGAATGAAAATTTATTTTACGAATTCTATTTTTGAATGAAAATATATGCGTTTCGTTTAGAAGAAAAAAGTGTGTGTCAAGTTTTTCCGGTAAACGAGGATGAGGAAAATAAAGCGAAGTTTGTTTGTAAGACCAGACTCAGGAAGTTTTTACTACTTAAGACTATTTAATCTGTAGTTACCTGTGAGGATTCCTGATAAGGATAGTCTTCATCTATTCCTGTAATGTCGATTGAGCTATTTATAATCGGGTTCAACATTCTTACTTCCATTGACCTATAAACAATAACTTATAACATGATTATGAATAAGGGGGATTCCTACTTATTCATAGTCATATTATAAACCTATAATAACTATAATATCTCTCTCTGTCTCTCTTGCCAATTCTTTTCAATTGTATAGAACTAAGATAAATATTTTATGAAGCGTTTATAGAACGTCAACTTTTTGAAACCTAAAAAAGTCAACTGAAATTAACCTAAGACTGAAAATGGTTAAAACGAAGTTCAAAGGTGTTTAAACAGAAAATAACGGTTAACTGATTTTAATAAAGCAACTGAGTAAGTATGTTGTTTTAGGTTAAAGATAACAGTTTCTTCAAAGTCACTTAAAAGAACATTAAGCTAAGAGTTAAGTTAAAGTGGCAGTTGCATTTCGTTGTTCATTTATATATTTGATCCATCGTTTTTCAAATTGGAGTGTCCTTATCTTTACACTGAAGAAACTTTCGGGAGCGGGTATTTATTATTTACATGAATTATTTTTTATAGACACAAAAAGCGCCCCCGGATTAAAACAAAATGAATTTCTATTGTGTCTACTTAGCGTCAGTTGATGGGTGAAAGGTTTCGTTCGGAAAATTTTGTTCGAACTCGGCCAGCTGTAAGTCAGGTCGTCTAAGTAAGGCAGCTGCTAGTGTTTATGCCGTAGGGATGACGAAAATCCTATGATTAAAGGTTTTGTATTTCGTTTTTAAAACATAATTCTTTTTAATATTTTATTGTTTGTATCTCGTACCACTATGGACAGAGAATACAATGTGGCGTTAATTCTGCCTTAAGTAAAAATAAATAAATATCACGGATAAAATAGAATATTAAAATATCGTAATAAACAAGCTTTCAGATACTAATATTGAACTAATAGACTTTCTCTCAATTTAGATGATTTGACTGGATTTTTTGATTATCAATAGTCATGGCATTAGCGCTCTCTCTACAACTTGTTTACGTTGTTTTAAAGTTTTATTGAATTTAACTTTACCGTCAGCGAGAACGTTGTATTGAATTTGTAGCGAGAGCCTACTATTAATGCCAGACTAATTCACTCTCAACTAAATTCTAACATGTACTTTGAGTAAACGAGAAATTAGATCCATTCCAGCTTTGCTGTGGCAAACTTTGGAACTAGTTGAAACAAGTTGAAACCTAGGTAGAACTGTGTAACGTTATAATTAAAATATATATCTTAATAAAGTTTTCAAAGTGTTAATATGACTAAAACAGTCGTTTTCTTAATTAAAAAGAGGATATGGAATCATTTAACAATAAACCCTTACTAATAAACCCCTGTTTACCGTTTCACCTCGCGAGGAATAGAGAGGAGTTTGCAAAGCTGATTGCCGACCTTCGCTAGTCGATTTATGTCAAGTTCGGAAATGTCCAAAAATATATTGTTTTATTGACGTTAAGAGTTCGTCGTAGACCCTGCGTAGCGTGGGTTACGTAACGCCTACGAATTTGGTGGCTCTACGACATTGGTAGTTTTACATGACGGACTGATAAAAATCTGATTCAATTAAAAAATGTGAATTTTGCCATATTTTCGTAACAACATAGTATATGATTAAGTGAGAATCATAAAATAAAATTGTTTGAAGAATTTTCTTTGTGGGAATGGTATGTTGTGTTAGTCGACCGTGTCCGAGGATTTTCTCTATTATTTTTTACATTAACATTTTACTATCTCTGATAACACTTCTTGGCGACAAAGCTAGATGTATTTTTCATGAAGTAACCTTTGGCCGGCTTAGCGACCTAAGTCAGTAATGGCTATTTGGAGTAAATTTTACTTTCTAGAAATAAAAAATGTTATACAAAAATACAATACATACTCAGAAAATATGAAATATAGAGGTTATGGAAATATCTCTTTAAGTAGATGCAATGGCACGTAGGGCACTGTTCATATAAAATATATACTTAATAAAATTGGTAATCTGTGATTTTACAGCCAAATCAACAGTCCAAGTGACAGATGAGAAGTGGCTGTATTTTTTTATTAACTTGCTTGCATAAATGTCATAGTTTTTTTTTTTTCAACTCATGGGAAGGTGAAGGATTATATCGTTCTCTTTCCGGCAAAAAAAAATCTTCATTCATAGTGATTAAACGATCTTATTTCTAGATGGTTACCGTTAAGTTCTCATTTTCATAATTTCGTATTTATTTGTGGTAACTATAGGCTTATGATATATTCACTGTAACTAATTAATGATAAGTTAAAGCTGTTTGTTTCCCAAATCTAAATAAATAAATAAAGCAGCACAGCGTTCCTTCTGAAAATCTACGATAACAGTAACAGTAGTTAAAATTATTAAATTACTTGGCACCGACTTCAATATTCTTCAACTACTATATTGTATAATAAAAGATTTAATTTTTTCTTTTTAGTTATTAGTTTTGTTTTTGAGTTTTTTGGAGTCGGTTTTTATTTTTTGTTAAAAAATTTAATTATTTTACAATTTTGAGTGATGGGTAGACCTAGTACAGACGATTCTCTTGAAAAACTTTACAAAGGTCAAATGTATGTTGCCCCAAGTCGAGTGAAAACCTTAGACGGTATTGCACGATGTGATTTTAAAATCAAATAAATTACTTAGCCGACCACATGATGAAAACGCATTACGAGAAATGAAAAGATTAAGACGACTATTGTAACTAATATTGTGATAGTTTTGACTTTTAGAGGTTTAAAATGAGCCCAAACTCGAGGGGTTTACTAGTAGCTACTGAAGAGTTCCACCATCTATCTCCTGGCTCCATCATCAGACCCTCTATACCAAATGTTTTATACGGGACTCATCAAAATATATCGAGTGATCCCAAACTCGGAAGTTTTATTCCCTAACTCTTTACCGTTGAGGAGTAATATGACATCCATCATCAGCTCAGCATCATTAAATGATGACTTTCAGACGCCAATACCTAACTTATTAAGAAAAAAGCTCAAACGGGCTATTTGTCTTACAATATTTGAGGGTATCCCTCGATTTCCCTAGGATACCATCATCAGATCCTGACTTGGTGATAATGGGACCAAATGGGAAGCATACTCTTTCAAACAAAACAAGAATTTTTAAAATCGGTCCGTAATTGACGGAATAATCGCCCAAACACTATGTAGCTGCTATCAACCATTAAGGAGTTCCCTAAACTGTACTGCACCTGCATCACGGACCTTGCAGTGGCAGTCATTAGCCATCTCGGTGTAAAGATCTTGTCAACACGAATAAAATAAGCCCAAACACGAGGTAGTTAAGATGTACCGTTGAGGAGTTCCCTCGATCCTCTGTCGTCTCCATCATCAGATCTGCCCTAAACCTCCATAGTATTATAGTCTCATCAGATATACACATAAATATCAAGTTTTTACCCCATGCTCGCCTACAATTTTCAAGAGATGCCCTCGATATCTCAGGGGTTCCACCATCAGGTCCTGACCTGATGACAATGGGACCAAATGACAAGCATACCCTTTCAAAAAAAAAAAAGAATTTTTGAAATCAATCCAGGCGTCTTCGAGAAATCGAGTAACAAACATAAAAAAAAAAAAAAAAAAAAATACAGTCGAATTGAGAACCTCCTCCTTTTTTTTGAAGTCGGTTGATAAATAAAGCAGCACAGCGTTCCTTCTGAAAATCTACGATAACAGTAACAGTAGTTAAAATTATATTTAGGTACATAACATAACATAGCTTGTATTTCCCGAGGTGTTAAGCAGATATCTTCTAATTGTACATCCACTTTTCATCAATGCCATTATTAAATGACATCCCATTTAGGTCCTATTACCATCTTCAGGGCACAATAACTCTGGATCGCTTGAGAATTTTTTCCAACAAAGAACCCACTAGCTCTGCCCGATCCTCAGCTGCCGCGGTAACAGTAAGCAGCATATTTCATAAACATAAGTAATTAAGTATGAATCACTGATATCTATTATTTTGGTATCTCATTTTATTAACACATTCCTACTGTAATTACCACACACATTCTAATTATTCGGAATGTTTCTGCGGATGATACGAGTTTCAAAGAGAATACTGTAATAGGTATGTTATAATTATCATGAGAAAATAATGAGTATTCTATTGTAAATTAAGATTTATACCTCTTTGTTACTAATTAAAATTAATAAAGAGCAACTTTGGTTTGATGAACCAAAGAAGGGTAGTATAATATTAAATTAATTTTAATAATCAAAACGAACATATTTTATTCAGAATATAATTTTACATGCATGTTTGTGGATTCCATTTCATATAGTTTAGGAATCTTCACAGCGAACATGCGTGATAACAACACGGCAGAATTGAATGAAATAAATACTCAATTTAAATTTAATATCAGATATGGTGCTGCTAAAAATAATTAAAATTGTAATCATAATGTAAAATCGTATTTTTCTGATCCTACACTGCAAAAGATTTAGAAAAGAGTTACTATGAGACATTAAACATGCAATTAATACGCATATTTATAGTAAATCTCATCATTAAATAAAAAACCTCATTACCTAATTGGCTAGTGCAAAGTGTTATTGGGTTTTTCTGTATGGAAATTGACAGTAGCAGCACGGAGTCTGAAACCGGTAGATGGGAATAGACTCGCCCCTATTATATGGGACTCAATAATGGCATCGGCGAAATGTGAATGTACAATAGTATATCTCTGCCTAACCCATAGGGAATACTGGCGTGATGCTACATCATGTTATGCTATAATAAAAAATAAGACAAATTTAGTGTTTAGAAAGTTATCTAATATTTACAGACTTCTTAAACCACGGTGTGTTTTGAAATCGGATTTAAGTTTTTTTACGGTGACTTAAGATTTAATCACAACTTGTTAAAGATTTATCAAAGTATGCAGTCAGGGTCAAAAGTAACTAAACATTGCGCAAAGTAGTAAGTTAATTAAAACATAAGTGTAAGTGTAAGTGTTTTTTAAATTATCATAGATTAATTATTAATCTAGCAAGATCGTTACTTAAAAATAATAATTTTCTTCATCAAAACTTATTTTAGGGGCCCTATTTACTTCAAATTTCAAAAGCTACACTTTAACTCTCTAACATAGACACTCCGAAGACACTGCTATTCTCTCAAGAGAAGGAAAGCTAATCACGCGTCAGTTACGGCAACTAGGAACCTGGAACCATCAAGATGTACAGTCAAACAAGATCACCTAGATCACCTGATTTAGATAGTTCTCTGAAGGACTGATGATGCATTTTTCGACTATATCTATTATATTTATAAGCAGTGATAGTCAAGAAATTGAACAGTATTCTTCTACATAGGGTCTGAGTATGAACCTGGTCAGCAAAAATATAAATTTGAAAAAAAAAAAAAATATAGGCCTCATTCCAGCATTGGGCAGAAACGGGTTCAAAATAATATTTTTTCTTGATGCATTTTAATTATGAATCATATTATATTGCTCAAATGCATTCATAACCTCCCGAGAAATATTCCGAATAGAACGTCAACCACAAAAAGGAAAATATAGATATTGATTTCTTTAGTTGACTGTACCAACAACGATCCGAGTTCGAGTAACCGACATCCCTATTAGACAACACGGTTTAAATAGCATGCTAATACAGCAATGCAGTTGTACTAACTTTAAATTGACTCGAGAAACGTTGTGTAGCGAATTGTGTTGTTAGTCGAAAGCGTTTGTAGAATGCAGTGTACCGTACGTTATTGTGGGAATATTTAAAGTTGTGGAAATCTTGGTCGCCCTCTGAATTTAAGTCGTAAAAATTGTGCTGAGGACAACTAGTCTTTACTTTATGTTTGTTGTGTGATAATGTTTTGACTGTTGGACAAATAGTATATGGATTTAGTACTGCCATTGTTGACTAATCTTTCTATTGAGGCGTGAGCTATTCCCTCATCTCGACACGAAAGAAGATGGATTTATTAGCTGGTATAGGTATAGTAGTCTATATGCCATTGAGTCCCGATCATTGATAGATTTTATGATACGTTGACTAATTAAATGCTGTAGGAATTTTGTTGCGTTGCGTATTTGGGTCGTTATAAGTCCGCTAAGAAAATGTCGTATGTATGTACCTGAATCTTATTATGTGACATCTGACTTTGGATGAGTGAAAACAGTCTTAACACGGTGAATTAAAGCTCAGTATTTTAGTATCATAAATAAATTAATCTAATAATTGGTAAATGCATCAGTGTTAAATGAATTTATCATGCTCAAACCACAGCCACACTAATAATGCAAACAATCACCATTTGTGTCAATCAGGAAGCCACAAACTATAATTATAATATGATACTGATATATACATACTCGTTGTGATCCCCTGAACCTTTAAAAAGCAATAAAAAGCAGTAATATTTCCAGATAGCAACTGAAATCTGATTTTTTGAAATGAACAAGTGGGTGAATATATTTTTTGTAAATTCATTATGTGTGTGTTTATTAAGATATTCATTAAAAATTCACAAAAAATTATATTCACCCAAGTGAAAATTAATCGAATTGCCAAATTTTATTAATTTTCTGTTTCTAATATTGGTAGCACTTGATAATGCCATTTTGTTCTTTTAATATGACTCAATTTTTTTTTGGTTGATTATACTCTAGTGATTCCTAGCGCGTCTGCTATGATCCTGAGTTGGATCCCTGGGTCGGACAAAGTGTTATTGAGTGTTTTTTGTTAGAAAATTATTAATAGCTTCCCGGAGTTTGAAATTGTAGATGTAGATGGCAATAGGCTCATATACATACATGACATGGACATGGAACATAATAAAGGCATCTGCAAAATGTGGGGAATACAGGCCCTATGCTACGTTATGTAAAATAGTCTCGTGAGTATATCTTACCTGCAGATGTTAGCAACAAAGTAGAAAGTCTACTAACCTAACCTCTACCCTATGTATATACTTTGATTCCGTAATGGATTGATCGAAATAGAATCGAATCGAATGGGAATTTGTAGTTAATAAAATAACCAATAACAGAGAAAATTGGAACATTTTAGACGGACTGTAACAGCGATAGAACATGTAATCTAAAGAATGGAAGGAAAATATATAGGTATGTACAGTACACATGAACAGTTACCCATCCAAGAACCGACCATGGCAACGTTACCTGGCCTTTTAGATAAATGATATTTCCGATTTCCATTCAGCCTCAAACTCATTAAGTCTATCAATCAGACTAACATCTAAACAATAACAATGGTCCTATCAGGCGGCTATAGAAACGTGTCGGGTGCGGCCAACTAGTTCGCTAATTGAAATGAACAAAGTTAGTTTGTCATTGTTCCTTTTGTGTGTTTGCCCCACTATTCGTGGCGGTCGGTAGGCAGTGACATCGTGTTACTGTCAATTGAGGTTAAATATATTGTTGGACTTAGGGCTGATTTTTCAACCGTCAGATAACTTTTATCTGAGGAATGAGTTTTGCGATGTGATAGCTATTGTATACAAAATATGTACATCAAAGCGCCACATTTATTCTTCAGATATAAGTTATTTGACAATTAATAAATCGGCCCTGGGTTGATTTTCCTAAGATGTGTTTTTCCTCTGATAAATCCATACAAATGTTCTAATTTCCATTTAGCATCTAGATAACTGGTATCTGGACATTGAAAAATCGGACCTGAAAACCAAGATATAAAAAAACAAGATAAAGACACCTTACACTATCTTAAATTATTTTGAACAATATAATTTTTAAGATGTTATGCAGCAGTAACACTTCAGCAGTTGAACGGTTGCCGTCTATGCAGGAGCCCCTAACTTCAAATTCAGCCCGCACCTCTATCTTTTCCAGATCATGTACGGATTGGACTTTGACTATCACTTGTGTTAACGTTAGAGATTAAAGGAAACCTACATATTTGAGAGGGTTCCATAAAGTAGTTGATGGTATGTGCAGTCCACGAACCCGCACTCGTCTACCGTGGTGGTCTAATGGCTTAACCTTCTCATTCTGAGAAGAGGCCCTTGCCCATCAGTGGAACAGTAATGGGCTTAACTTATTTATTTATTTATGAACAAAAGCATGACCTCTAGAGCTTAACTGGCGTTTGGCGTTTCCTGTTCATCTAACTATAAAAGCTCTTGTTACCAATAAAGCTGAATACATCCAAAATACGAGTCAAATTAATCTGTTGCAGTTTTGATAGGCAAAGCGAGCTCCCGAGCAGTATGATTAGTTAATATTATGAACATAAGGTAATCTCTTAATAGATGGTGGTTGGGATATTGACAATATCAGTTTATAGTTTAATATTGACGAGACGGTTAGCGCAGTGGCAATGCGATTAGCTTTCTGCGTTAAGCGTCGCGGGTTCGATCCCCGCACGGAACAAATGCGGGAATAATGGGAATACGGCACAATTTGGGGTCTGGTTGTGTGTGCATGTGACATGTATGTTTGTAAACTGTACCCACGATACAGGACAAATCCTAGAGAAGGGCAGTTTAAAAAAAAGTCAATGACCCATTGAAAAGTTATACAATTTTAAGCATAGAGGATAGTTTTATCACCAGAGCAAAGCTGGCCACAAAATGACTTACAATGGTTCTCGTTGGATCTACAGAAAAAAACATTAACTTAACATTAACTTAACGTTTCTGAAACGCGAGTTTAATCTACATAAGGGCCCGTTTCACCAAAAAATTCGGAATTTAAAAATGATAACGGGAATATAAATGTCGATTGACAAAAGATTCGTACGAAGCCATGTAGGAAAGTGAATAAGTTTCTCGTTTTACGAGTTTCCAAATTGACAAATAAAATTTTAGTACAGTTTGCGCGAATAGTTTTCAGTGCGTTACGACAGCGACGCATTATCGACTATGTTTCGAGTTATATTTTTTGCTGGCTTTTGTTTTTTAACAGAGTGAAAGTGAAAAGTGGACATGGATTTCGTTTTTAACTCTATTGACTTATTTGAAATGGGTTTTTATTTAGAACTAGCTGTGCCCGCGACCTCGTTCGCGTGGATGTCGGAACTTAACACTGTATTTTTATTACAAACAGACACTCCCATTTTATTTATATGTATATATGTATAGATTACCTGTTCGTGTATTTTACCAAAGATATCAATTTTTAACGCTGCAAAAAATATCTCGTTCCTTTTCAAAGTTCCAAGTTATTTCTTCAGTATAAAATCATAAAATCGGATGAGCATTAGACGTGATCTATGTGTGTGCTGTGTGTTAAGCGCAAACAGATTGCGGCTATACTAAGTTTCTTCTTTTTAATTCACGTCGGGCAGTGGCTTTTTGTCACGGGCAGACGACGTCAAAAGCTATACAAACCGTAACAAAATTAACCCGAATTGTTACATACATACATACATTAAGTACAGATATGTTCACAGAGTGATTTCGCAATTTTCTCATTAATTACCATAGTTGTGTGGCCACAATTAATTTTGTTCTGACTGTTGTCATAGATTAAACAGCTATCATTTAATGTTGTTTGGCCGAGTGCGGTGTGCGGCCGAATCAGTATCGGTTTTGTAAAATTAAATAAGCACTTAAATATTAATGGATGTAATAGTAATAGTAGGATACAGATAATTCAAGGAAAGGTTAAAGAAGAGAAGAGAAACTCAGGGATACTGCTGAGAATGTTCAAAAGAAAATGAATATAACACTTTGCCCGATTAAAAAATTGAGTATAGGACCTCACGCTCCGGAGCAACGACTGCCACCACTACACCAATAAGCAGTTTCGAGACAGATATAGAGCATTATGTACTTACCAATTTCAACTTGTTGTATTATCAGCACGAGCACAGGGATATTGCTTTTATCATAGTTCGTTATTAGTGAGTATTGTTCGAGGGGCTCTTTTTGCGAACCAATTTTGTATGAATGTAAGATAACCTAGCATCACGCCTGTATTCCCCGAAGGGTAAGGCAGAGACCTACTTACTATTATACACTCACATTTCGTCGATGCTATTTTTGAGTCCCATGTAATAGGAAACGAGCCTATTGCCCTCTACCCAGCACAGTTTCAGACTCCATGTTGCTACTGAGAATTTCCATACAGAAAAACCCAATAACACTTTGCGCGGCCCGGGAATCGAACCCAGGACCCCACGGTCAGCAGTCGCGACCACTAGACCAATGAGTTTACTAGTCTTTACCTACCTAGTAACAATATACACATAATAAAAAATCATACAAAAGTATGTTTAGCTTTACTTAAAGGCTTGCAGGATCGCAACCAAGAAGCGTGGACACGTATCATAAGTATAATAAAACTCTCATTGTAGAACTGGATGTGTCTTGCAAATAAATATCACAGTATAACACTTTAAGCCATTTCGCTCCCGTCGTATATGATACACAAAAGACAAAATAGCATCAAAAAAGCTTTACATTCGCAAGACTTCGGAATTTGACCTAAAACTAGACAGAAATTCTTAAAAAAAATTTTTCTAGAAAGAACTGGTGTGAAATCATAAGTGACTGCAAGGAGTCTAGTTAAGGTACGTACTGCACCTGGACAGAATATGTTACTCTTGTTCCTTGGTGTTGCAAAATATAGAATATTATATTTATTTTTAGAACATATGAGTATGTCGTTTTCAAGCTTTTACAGGCGCATTTTGGTGGACTGACGGAAATAGAAACTCTTTATAGGTTAGGGAGACTATTAAATTTCATATAAACCCTCGTAACAAAATATTAGAAGATACACTTTATTATAAATAACTTGTATCGTAGCGCGTTTATGTATATTATTATAAATATAATTCTTCTTAATTCTTCATTAAGTAACGAATTTATTGCTCGTTTGATTTCTGAAACTCTTAATTATACATACCTACTAATTAATATTCAAGCATTCGATTGCTGCTATCGACTCGGTACTGTAAACTCGGATTACCTCCAGTTGGTACCTTACTTAGGGCCATGTTCCCCGACATTATAACCGATGTTTAAAATGAAAACGGTCGTTTACCCATACAAAATTTGTTGTTAAACGGCTGATTTCAGCTTAAGCATCTGTTTATGTGTATTCTCATTACGTTGTTGGTGAACATGGCCCTAAATCACTGATCACTTTCAAATTCAAATATTCAATTTCAAATATATTTTTATTCATGTAAACCATTTACAGGCACTTATGAATAGTCAGGCTCTAGTTGGCACGTTCCAAAGTGTTGATTTCCAATGGAAAAGAACGGGCAAGAAACTCCATGGTCACTCTTTTCAACTCGATATTATACATACAATATTAATTTATACATTGATCTTGAACAACAATTATGTGAGTATAATGTAGTTCAAAAGAGTCTAACTTATGTAAGTTTGAAACTCAAGCCTCATAATTATTATGAAGAATGTATTTACTTTTGATAAAATTGCCATGGCAGCTATGAGCTGACCAGTCCCAATAGACGGCACCCGTTCACAAGTATAACGCGTGCATCAGCGTCGCTTTGCTCAACCATATTGCAGGGAACCCAACGACCCGACGATGCATGCACTGATTGTTCATCTCATAGTACCTTATATTAATTCATTGAAAGAAAGGGAGATATATTATGGTAATTATAAAATATAGAGGTCATTGTAAAATTAGAAATCAATATTCCTTTCGAGCAATATTGCGAAAAAACAATTATATTTATTTTACAATTTTATTGTAGCCAATATAGTTCTCACATATTTGAGACAAATATTTATTTTATTATGGTAATTGTTTTATTGCGATGAGAATTGTAAATACATACAGCTAAGGAGTGGAATTCCCTGCCAGAGTCTGTGTTTCCTGATAGCTACAACCTGGGAGTCTTTAAGTCAAGAGTGAATAGGTTACTTCTAGGCAAGCGTGCTACATCTTCGACCACATCATCGCTTACCATCAGGTGAGATAGTGGTCAAACGCATGCCTATCAAGAATAAAAAAAAAAAAAAAAAAAACATCACCTATGCAGATATGTACAATTATACTATTTATTGTATCTGGTGAAGTCACAACTACTTTGAATGAAAAAAGTTATCATCCAATGACTTGCTGATAAAAGAGGCTACCAGTCTTTCGTATATAGATATAAATATAAAAAAACAAACTACTTCATTAAAGAGATAATTATGTAATTAGCAACTAAAATATTCCATGTATATTTTTCTTGTAAACAGGCGTCTGTGATGGAAATACCAAAATCATAATTAGATGTCCACCCTTATTGCGACCCAGTTGAAGTAGTTACTGGCGCAGAAAATTACCAAATTAAGTACATGTCACTTCACTCAAAGGTACACACGTGATAACGGCAGGGTCTACATAAAAAGCTAAGCGACAACGAAGATGCGTGCAGCAGTTTAATTATCAAAATAGTAGCTGTGTGTAATAGCAGTTTTTAGCATTACTGTTCCATAGCTGGATAAGGGTCTTTTCTCAGGATGAGAAGGGTAAGGCCTTAGTTCACCACGTTGGCCAGGTGCGGGTTGGCGGACCAAACACACCATCGAGATCTTTATGTAAATCACCGTTTCTTAACGTTGTTCTCTATCATTAACTCAGTGATAAATTCTGATCTGCACCGGTTTTGATCTGAGACCCTCGTACGTAAAGTGCAAGCATTGAACGCTAGGCTATCACTGCTCAAGCCAAGTGATGTTCAGATGAATTTCAAAAATTAGGTACTGAAAGAGAAGAAGTTAATGTTACAGTCGTTACCAGTGTAAACATCTGACTGTTTATCATTTACTGTGGACTGTATTTCTCATACAAAATTATACTGCAGAGTGAGTGCGCTAATGGAGTTCGGACTTCGAAAGACTTTATAAAACTCTTTGAGCAATGCACTAACAAGTGGAAACTTAGTTCAGTAAATACCTGTCCTACCCAATCAGCTCATAAAGTATAGAATGTGAGAATTACCCCAGACTTTACGAACTGATTGATTTAAATTCATTTAAAAAGAATATGGGCCCCGCACCTTTCCATTTTTTACTAACTTCAAGTAAACATAATCTAAATAAAGCTGCTAAATAATAAACTAAAAACGACTAACTGCCTGATTTATCTAATGTTGTATCATGAGGTCCCCGGGTTCGATTCTTGATTCGGATAAAGTGTTATTTCGTTTTTTTTTGTGTACAGAAAATCTTTGTATAGATAGTGCCATCCACGAAGATGCGCCCCACTATTTTTGGTCGAGGCTTTCCAGCTGACCGTAAGTTTTGTGATCAGTTAATATTTCGTAGTGTGCGTGTGCACTCTTAGGTAATTAGTGTGTATCGACAGAACTAAAACACTAGCGGAAAGTTGCACACTTACACTGTAAGCAATTAGGAAGAAGAGTGGGGCGCGTCTTCGTGGATGGCACTATCTGTAGCAGGATGGAGATTAGAACTGTGTCCAGTAGATGGTAATTTGCTCGCTCCCTATTATATGAGACTCAGTATAAGCGTCGGCGAAATATGAGTGTAAAATACTATACCTCTCCTAACCTTTGGGAGGATATGTGTAAGATACCTACTATGTTTTTTGTTATACATTATGAGGGAACCACCAGGCAAGGTGGTTAGCCTGGCGGGCCAAAGCCCAACCATTGATGCTGGACATTCGTATATGCGTTAGAATCCTTGTAAACTTTCATACTGATATTCAGGGTATGTTGTTGTAGCTTCACTCCGATAGATGGCGCTTTACTTTTTGCCATGTTCCTAGTAGTAGTGGCTACATACATTATCTACAATTGAATGTTAACCAAAAAGCATGCAATCCAACTAGCAATTGAACGCAATTGCTCTCGACAATACCAAGAGTAAAACATTCACCGTGCTGTTTCACATTTAGTTCAATGTTTTTAGCTTTCCCCAACTAAGAAATATCTAGCACAGAATTGCCCGCAAACCACAGGGGACGCGGCGAGCGCGATGTGGTTGTTACTTTAAACGGTCTTTCGTCGCTTCGGTGTCGCGTTATGCTGCACCAAATAGCATTACAATCAGTGTGTCACGTTCTAAGTTTACCACGTTAACTTGTTTAATATCAGGGGTATATTTTTAGACGGATGAAATTTTGTCACCTTCTAATATTTTTTGACGTTTCCGCAAACAATGTTGACGGAGAAAAACAATTTTATCAATAGGAGGAAACATTTCATCGAGTTGCTACTGACCTTTGTCTGGACTGTTTGAGTACATTAGACCAGTTTTGTATGTTTTCGTACCAATCAAATAAAAAGTAATAATTATCCAGTGAAAAATATTACTAGTGTTTGAGCTTTGAAAGTTTTTGAATTCTCATCTTGTCTCATATTTTTTGAATTTAATATGTTCTTGAACTTTTTAACACCAGCAGAACGGAGTTAATGTGTTAACCATTCACCACCCGAAGCGCCAATAAAATACACAACCTATTGACAAATATATATCTACTACCATCCATAGCGAGTAGTTTAAAGCGCGCAGCTGTCCTCAACCCCGGGGGATACATTGCCGGGATGATTGTACTGTAGTACAGTGTTTAGAAGTTACATGCAAAACATTCGTGAGCGTGCAATTCTGGAAAACCTGGCGAAGTTCAACAATTGTCCAAGTTCTGGCTGAACACAATCATTTCATTCGTAACGTTTATCGTATCGTGTTTACGTAGGATTTAAATGTTCTTCCTCGGGGAACAGTTCAACTACCGACAAATTTTCCTTTGCTGGACAGCTACTGAATCTTAACGACTGGATTATGCTCACAAGTGGTGACTTTAATGACTTGACATGAACTTAACGCCTCATTGAGGCATCGTCAACGTTGAGGTATGGGGGTGACTTTAAATTATAATTAGAAATGGAAGAGTATTCATGGAGTTTCTTTTCCATTGGACCAACTTTTTGGAACCGTGCCACTAAAACTGTATTAACGGTTTAAAAGTGCCTGTTTGGTTTACCACTACATATAATAAAACAAAATCCCCCGCCGCGTCTGTCTGATGTCGATGAACTCAAAAACTACTGAACGGATTTTCATACTGTTTTCAGCAATAGACAATAGATGAGAAAGGTTTAGGTCTATAATTCGTTAAGGCTTTGTGTAACTTGGCTGAAATATTACAATGATAGTTGAAGATGTCGGAAAAAACCATCAAAATCATGGTAGCTTTACTGTCTCGCGCCGAGTAAATGCTCGACGTAACAGGCAGATACGACACTACGACAGAAAAAAAAAATGAAGGCGCATATGCTTTGCTACCCGTGCGAAGCTGGGACGGGTCTCTAGTTAGAAATAAAAACATCAAGAATTATTTTACGGATATACAATATAAGTATACTGTTAGAATATTTAGTTTTAATTTAGACTTGGATTCCATGTTGCATTATATTGATCGCACCTTGATGAATTGGGTTGGTGGAATTAAAACTAAAAATTCTAATTATTTTCTACCCCATAAACACCTGCAGGTATGTTTTTGTTCTTAGCTAGACAGATTTGCGATGTAACCTCTAAACGTGGTACTACCGTACTGTGGCGTACGTTCCCAAAGAGACGGTTTTATTCAGCCCGTTGAGTGAAAGTCTTCGAACTTCAATCGGATATCTTGTTACGAGGAATTGTATAAAGCTATTTTTCTTTGTTATTAAAATGGGAGCGTTGTGTTCAGTCTATTTTGTTAGTGTAGTTTTGTAGTTTTTATTAGATTTGTAGTTACTTTAAAAGTTTTGTGATAATATAAAATGAATTTGGAGCAAACGTCCTGTAGGTATCTGAATAAAAATAAAAAGACAGCAAACCATTCTCCATTGCATACAACTAATCGTCACTTTGCTATTTATTTCTTTTTTAATAGTCACAAGTAATCACTCTAGTTGATTGCTCTATCTGCAGTACGCAGAAACATACTCCGCGATTAGCGTAATATCTAGTCGATAAAGCTACGCTCTTCTATAAGAAACAATTAATTATAGAAAGTAACGAAGCAGCAAGTTTTTATTCGTAAAAAAACTTATAAACTTTGTACAATGATCACTTCTGTCGCGGACTGTACCCAACATCTGGCGTACCCTGGGCTGAAAGTCCCGTAATGAGTCTTATTGACTGCCTAATTTTTTCACCACGCAGCAACTTCTGAAAGCTCATCACAGGGCAAGAAATAAAAGAATTCTTTACCAAAACATCTATTCTTCTTCTTTTGTCGAGCCGGCACAAGCTGGGCGCAATATGGGAATCGCTTATGCTGAAGTGGAAATATTACCCAATCATAAAAGCTGCTCAGGATGCGACAGATGATCTCGGGTTTCGTCACTTACGGAGGCTCTTTCCTTGCAATACCCAAATGTATGAGAAAATATGAATAAATCAAATTCTCAATTACTCGAAAAGCAATCTAGACTGAATCTAGCTTAGAATCCTCTAGCTAATTCATCTGAAGATGAAACTTTAAGTACCTAGCCATTTGGGCTAACATCCTGTTACACTTAATTAATTGAGTACACTCGATGAGCCAGCCAGCTTCAGCTGTCCATTTCCTATCGATAATTGCCCGTACCGTCTTTAAATTAATTTCGACGGCACGATTGGCGCAGTGGTTGTGAGACCGACTGTTGCGCTACGTGTCGCGAGTTCGATTCCCGCACGGAAATATATGTATGTATGATCTACAGATAGTTGTTTCGGGTTTGGGTCTTTGTGTATGTGAATATTTGTGTATGTAAACGCACCCACGATACAAGATTTACTCCTAGTGTGGGGCAACGTGTTTTTAAGAAAAAAGAAAAATAAAAAATGTCCAACTGCTAGTAAGGGTTGATGGATATAGGATGTTTTATTACAAGACACAAGAAAGAGAAGCACGATGTATCTATTAGGACAGTGGTGGTGATATTTATGAGTCAAAAGAGCTGAACTTAAGTAGTACCTTGTGGGTAGGTACGTAACTTTCAACTCTTTATTATAATGATTATTGATTAATAAGAACTTTTATTAACCGATTCTTTAGTAAATTCATGGCAATGCCACTATTTAGTGGCTAAAGAGCCGCATACGGCTCGTGAGCCGCGGTTTGCCGACCAATTTATTATCATGGAAGAAAACAGATAAATAATAATATTATGTAACGATATTATTATGCAGTTAGGCAGTGAATTCTGTTCTCTACATTTTTTTATGGCATAGGCGGCAAACGTACAGACGGATCGCCGGATGATAAGCGATTAACGTCGCCCATTGACACCCGCAACACCGGAGGAGTTACAAGTGCGTTGCCGGCCTTTAAATTTATGATTGGATAATTTTTCTTCAATAGTAGGTATGAGCAATCATCATTACAGTTGCAAGTCATTACATAAGCTGATTTGATTATTTATAAGTCCAAATAGTTTCTAGGCAACAATAGGTAAAAGTCTTTGTAAGGAATCTACTGTTCTATTGCTGACATAAATAAATAGACTTAGTAAGTGGTGTCACAATGGGCAGTTGAAACGATAAATACGATATCCCACCGTTCAATCAATCAACTCAGCATATGCTGCGGAGACATTATTATTATGAGTCTGTAATGTCCTACTGCAGAGTAAAGCCCTCCCTCCCCTCATTCCATTTATCCCAGTCCATTGCGATGTGGGGCCAATCCTTTGCATAGCACATGTCAGAGATAGCTCTTTTTTTTTCATATATTGTACTTTGCCTATAACAGCTACGAGTAGGATTTCTCTTGTATTGTGGATATTCACACCAAGACCCGAAAGAACTATCTGTAGGCCATACAAATATTTTTTCTGTGTGGGAATCGAGGCCACGGCACATAGCTCAGAAAGCTAAGCACTTAGCTATCGCGCAAATTGTGTCGTCATTAATAGCTCATTTAAAATTTTAAACTTTACATGCACAATGAATGTGCATACTTAAACAGCGATAACATCAGAATCGACTATAAACAAGCCGCAAGCCCCGCTTAGTATTCAGCGACGAAATATTGAACGTATCTAGCTTATTGTTCTATCCGGAAAATCAGGTGGAAAATCCGGCCATTTTACGTTGACCTCCCAATATCTATGAAATAGCTGATATAAGAAGCTGTTGTGGTAACAAAGGATCTACTTGTACTGGTTTTGCCCCTTTCCAACGCTCACGCTTATTGGACTGGTAAATATAAAGAAAATTAGACTGTAAACCAAACATAGTTTTATAAAAACTACCATTTTGGCCATGGTATGGTGGTAGATTTCTCCTGGATCGTGGGTACAATTTTCAAACATATATCTCACATGTAGGTATAGGTATATCTATACTTAAAAAACTATGAGACTATATTTGTTACTACTGGAAATCGAGACCGCGACACATAGTGATGAAAACCAATCACTTTACCACTGCGCCGATCGTGTCGTTTAATCCTCCTTAACACCTGTGGTCAGTCTCGAAATTATATAAAAAACAAAAAAAGAAACACGGCGACTTACAACATCGCTTTTCATTTATGTCTCAGTTAATTAATAAGATCTTTTTCTCATAAATTGCCCGCTTCTAAAGCTGGAAAAGCTTAATAATAGTTTCCAAGTGAACTTATTGCATTGTATAGTGTAAGCACACCACTGCCGCTAGATTTATGAGCTTGGCGGACGACATTTTAAAAATCCTATTATTTTAAACGTTTCTTTAACCACTTCATTATTCTTTGTTTGCACTTTTGCTGAGGTTTCTCGGGTTCTGGGAATTATTAAAGAGCTGGTAAAGAAGGCATCTGCTTTGATTGTGACGCTTGTTAACATAATATAGCATCACGCCTGTCCCCGAAGGGTTAGACAGAAGTGAACTATTGTACTCCCACATTTCGCTGATGCCGTTATTGAGTCCCATGTAATAGGGGGCGAGCCTATTGCCATCTATCGGGCGCAGTTCTAGACGGCTGCTACTGAGAATTTCTACGCAAAAAACCCAATAACACTGACCGATCCGGAAATCGAACCCAGAATCTCACGCTCAGCTCACTTGCGACCACTAGACCAATGAGGCAGACAAAAGCTAGGTAAATACAAGTTTTTGATCTTACATTTCGTTATTACATTTTGATCTTATATTTGAAAATTCTCTAAATACACAAGGTCTAATTTCAGCATTATGAGCCCGACGCCTATGCATCTGACCACAATGGAGTGTCAGCTGACGCGTGGTTAGAGAAATGGGTACAGCCACATAAATAGCACTTTTCATCATGTAACAATTTTAAACAATCAATTACATAAGTAATGATAATTAAAACTGATCATTATTAAAAGGGTTTCAATATAATTATATTATACGTTATAGGTAAGATTGTTGTCACATGTCTTACACCATTGGCAGAGACTCCAGCATGGGTATTGATGTTTCAACATGAAACACCAACGGAAAAGCCAAAAAGAATAACATCGCGCCTGTATTCTTCGAAGGGTTAGGTAGAGGAACCTACGACTCTGCCTAAGCATTCGGGGAATACAACAGTACACACTCAGCAGCTATACCTACTTGACACCACTAGATCAATTAGGATGAGAATGAGTTTGAGATTCGATCCAATTCTTCGGACTGATATTATTGTCTCTTAGAAAAAATTGAATTATATTCACAATAAATATTCAAATAATTCACAGACCTAACGTTCATTTGCCGTGCATTACAAGCAATGAGGTGTCATAAACAATTTCACAAACAATTAATATTGACTGCAAATTTATAGGGAGAATTAATCTCGTTAAACATACTAGACATTCGTTGCACAAACTAATCCATCATGACCGTTATAGACTGAATAGAATATTTAGTAGTCAATATTCAAGGTGGAAAATAGCTTTATGTAATGCCTGTGTATGTTTATTATCCTCCATTTTCATTTAATCGAGAACCTATATGGATAACAGATACTCGTTATTTTCCATATTAAAATTAGCTGGGTTGTGTCTGGGAGAATATGTTTATTTTATAGTCTGTATCGATAAATATTTTCGGTATCGGATTTTTTTCGGTAAAAATAACCTTAGCATTAAAGACAGGAGTAGTCGCCCCGCAGTACCTATCCTATCCTATCCTACTAATATTATAAATGCGACAGTTTGTGAGGATGGATGAATGGATGGATGGATGGATGGATGGATCTTTGTCACTCTTTGTCGCCAGAACGGTCGAACGGATCTGGATGAAATTTGGCACAAAGATAGATTATAGTCTGGAATAGTACATAGGCACTTTTTATCCCGGGAAAATGCACGCCGACGAAGCCGCGAGCGGAAGCTAGTTTATAATAATGTATTATGCAATGCTTTTATTTTTTCAGAATAACAAACACTAAATATTCTTCAGATTTTTTTAATTTCAATGTTCCTATTTTATGGTCACATTTACACCTTTAAAATGATATTTAAACAGTTGGTAGTAAAAGCCCGAAACACATTGAAACAAACATTTCAAAGCAAAGCACCTTCCCCTTATTTCGGACGTCCCTCTAGATGCATTTTGAATCCCTACAAAATTATGTTTGAGTAGTTGAGAACCGCTTTCATGCTACGATATTATGTTTCACATTGTGTAACCGCAACAAGCAACAACGAAACGCGAAACGTTCTGATTTGAAAATTACGGTGTTCCTACATAAGACCTTGGCCTCGTAAGCGGCGTTTCGTTGTCACGACATTGTGTTGTTAGGAGTTTTGTTTGGGTTTCATGTTCCTTTTTTTAAGGAAATGTAGAAGTTATGCAGCATATATATATAAGCATGTGAGTTAGCATCGATGTACGCGTTACGTGTTTAAATTGCAGACTAGCGTATGAACTAAATAAACCTTCGACTAAATAGTAAATTTTATAAATTTTTATACCATTGCATAGCACACGTCTCTATTCTCCGAAGGATTAGGCAGAAGTGTAATATTATACATCCACATTTCGTCGATAGGTACCGTTATTTAATCTTATGAAATAAAGTTAAATGTATTGCCGAGTCTATTGCCATCTATCGGACACAAGTCAAAATTTCGTGCTGCTATTGAGTATACCCAATATAATTTAAGGTAGTCAGTCATCATAATTTATCCAGGTATATATATATATATATATATATAAATAAATGTGTGTATGTGTCAGGGATGTGATCTGGATACGGATACGGATATATGAATAATATCATATCGGTTTCGGATACGGATATGAAATTATTTCGGATTATCCGATAGTTTCGGATAGTTTCGATTTCGGATATTAGATTTTTATTTCGGATATCCGATAGTTTCGGTTACTGTTATGGAGCTCCATAACATCCCTGGTATGTATGTTCCCTATGGAATCCAAAACAAATAGAGCGATTTTTTGGTAATCTTTAGATTAGCCCAGCGGGTGATCCTGTGAAGTTTGGTAGAGACCGGATCAAAAAACAATTATATTGGCATTTTGTTTTTTTTTTTTTTATTGCCATATGTTTCCTACAAATAATTTGTAGTAGTAGTAGTTAGATAATATTCTGTTTTGTTTGATTTCGATGTTAGTCTAAGAGGTGTGAAGAATTCATTTGTCAAATTCGTAAATCATGCCATCCCGTCTTCCAAAGGTGTTCAACAATTTATGCGGCGATATTTCTTTTTCTCAATTTTGTTCATTCTCAGAATCACAATGAAAAAATATATGTAAGCAGTTACATATATTTTTTCTTTGTGATTCTGACGTTCATTACAGAACTTGCCAAAGAGAATTTCACGCGAGATCGCTGTCGCTGTTTTTAAAGCCGTGTCCTCACTGTAGGGCACGAGGACACTGCGGTCACGTCACTGTCACACTCACAGCTCTACATACACACACGAGTACTTATGAAACTACGATGTGTACGTAACTTTATAATTTTAGAATCCGTTATCACGCAAAATAACTAGGGGCATAAGAATTTTCGGAATATTTGACATTGTTTTTGATGGGTACTTTGTTGAACTGTTATGAACCGTGGTGGGCTGGCGGATAACGTCTGTGTATTTTATTATTCTTGGGAAAAACCACTTGCTTGTATCGACCATACTAGGACCGTCTGGTGTGTTAGTGCTTAATTAAAACCTACATAACTCGTTGCAAATAGTAGTAAGAAAAGTTTATCTTTAATACTAATTATGGACAGCAGAACAAGTTACTGTGCAAAGTTGAAATCACTGAAATCTAGGTTTTACTGTAGCATAGACATTATTATTCTATTCTACATCATGTTTTTAGGAATATTTTCGTTGCTTAGTTTAAGTATATTATCGTTTTTTTTTATTAAGCATGAGATTGGATGAAGATACAAAATATATTTCTTATTACCGAGTTACACGATTTTTAAAGAAGGTCTTCGTAACATTAATATTTATCCAGAAATTTCTTAAGTTCTGCAGAAAACTCATAGGAGCAAGTTTCAAATTTCATAGGTATATGTTGTACATACCCCATCGAGTAGGGGACGGACCTATTGCCATCTAGCGGGCACAACTCCAAACACTGGACTGCTACTGAGTATTTCGGAAAATGACAATAAAACTAACGGCCTGGAAATCAAATCCAGTACCTCATGTTTAGGTATGCGACCAGTGGACGAATGAGGCAGTTCTTCCCATATCTTTATGATGTTACTGTCTTCTGCTGCAATATTTGTTTTCATACATTCATCATAGCTAGTCTCCTACCAAAGTTCTTACATCGATGCAATAATGACTGCTTTAGAAGTTGGCAGATCATTTTGTCAATCGGCTTTTTTCAAGGTTAAACGCACTATTTCTAAAAAGTATCAGGAACTGTAGAACTCAGCTGCATACGAAAACAACTCTCATTTATTTTTGATCACTCGCATTTTAACTTGTCCTAGGGGACATTTAAAATCGACATAATGTACGTAGAATTCCAAGCACTCTTAATTGTTTTTATTATAACACAAATAAATCATTGATAACAACTAAATGTCTCAAATACTCCGAAAATAATATCTCAAAATACACGTTTCATTTAATCCTTATCAGGCACTAAATACATATAAAAATCCTGCGGCCAAGAGCTTTCCTCATAATTAATTCATGATAAAACTATGTAAACGAAAGGGCAAAGAGTAATGTACCGGGGGAAGGATCTACTGAAAGGGTGATATTTGAATTTGATTCGAACCTGTCGCCTTTGAGACGTCCCAAGAGTGGTACGGGTCTTACCCATCAATAGGACGAAGACATGAGTTTATTTATTCAAGAGAAGATAGTAAATATTCACACATTATATTTACAGGAAATACTTATTTTTTATCGTTGACAGACATCTATTTCAGTAATATGGAAATGGAAAGTCCTGAAAGGCGCTATAATTATTTTGAACTTTAGTGTTATTTTAAAAGTCTGCCTGTATAAGGCTTATTTGAAATAAAAACAATTATATCTAACTGTCTAGTCACTGCACTGTTCAAATTTCGTGTTGTGTATGTTTCAAGGAAAAAATCTCTTTTATGATGTCATGTCATAACGACTGACATAGGTACTAAGTCTTGAATTTCAATGACCGACAACCTAATTACGTAACATTGCAACTTAAATAAAAGCGACAGCAACGCGCCACGTGACTGCAGCCTTACCGTTGGCCAAAATATATGACACAAAAAGACATCCACTGTGTAGACCTATGTCTACTGCTGAACATAAGCCTGTCCCAGTAAGCGCCACTAAGCCCGGTTCTCGGCTCTTCACATACATTTATTTGTTTAAAAATGCATCTTTGTAAATGCTTGTAACACAGTAAAAGGTTTGCTACCGGAAAACTTGGCAAGTGATGGAAATATCATTGCCTCATAAATATGAGATATCGCGGCTCGTGCGCCGGCAAACGATAGTTTACATCGATGACTTTATCACTTTCACACTTTATTGCACACTAAAAATAACTGCCAAAATGCTGAAGTAAAGAATTATGAGCTGTTTGTTTCTTTTGATCACTTTGTAGGGATGTTGTCCCCTCGAAATGATGGAAGGAACCACAAACAAAAATATCAAATGCAAAATATTATCATATTTTTTATTTTGTTACTAATAATATTGTTCTCATTATTGTTTACTTTATTACTGCTGAGGCTTGGGCGAAAACTAAACTCAATATTCCATAATAAGGATAATAATATTTTTTATTTTATTGCGCCAATGTTCATGTACTTTTACTATTTTATACGATTTATAAATATGCATGGTCATAAACACGTACATTGATCTTTTCAAAGAAGCCGTCCGACCGTGCTCAGAAAGTTACTTAGCTAACGAAATTCCTACGAATTCATCCAACTCCAATCACAATTCTAAACAAAAGTTATTAGACAACTATCACAACTTGGCCATCTAATGTCAGCCAACTAAATGTACTTTAAGTCAAATCTGTAACGACAACCGATTATCCCTTCGACCTTCCCGAACTTATCACTTACAAGTACTCTGCTGCTTTTGTGCCAGTAAATAGGCTAAGAGTGTGTTTACACTATCAAAGTGAATAAGAGGCACGGACGTTGACGGATGGTGTTTGTGGACACACAGAGGGAGTCCCAGTGGTTCCGCGTAAACAACAGGTTTATTTATTTGCAAAGTTTTCTGAGTATTATAATTGTGGGTAGTGTTGGAAGTTTTGGGACTTAGTTTTTCCGAGTACAATCGTAGGATGTGTTTATTTGAGTGTATGAAATTAGCTGGGATCCGGAATAAAAATAAACCAGTTCAACTCAGTTACCTATGTAATTTAGGTATGACAGCATTGTTCAAGTTATACAAGTTCTCAGAGAACAGTTGCATCTAGAATAGAAATTATGCTCGATAAAATGGCAGTGTTAAATGTGGTGAGCCATATAACATAGTCATCACTTAAAAACCTTAACATCATCCCTCATGCTGGTAATAGAACTTAATTACGACAGCATTGTTTTAGTGATTGTGCTTCATGACTGCTGACCGTGAAGTCCTACGTTATATTGGGTTTTTCTGTATGAAAATTCTCAGTAGCAGCACGAAGTTTGGCCGAACTGTGCCGGCGAAATGTGGGTGCACAAAAGTACACCTCTAACCCAGCCTTCGGGATATAGATTTATACTATGATGCCCTATAATACTACTATACATTATAATAATATGATGTTAAAATGACCGATGACCGATTAATGCTAGTCTGTGAGGACAGGTCAGCTCAAATCTGCTCTTTCTTTCAAAGGTCAGTCCAGAGGCTGACATTAAATCATCAACAATATTTTTGTAACACGAATGATATTTTAAAAGTGTAACCATTGACTTTCTTACTGCTTCCTCTCTATGGAAACATGAAGTAACAAACCGAACCATAATATTTTCATGGGAATAAGAAACTGAAGCAGCCCAAAGGATTGTGGCCTATACGAATGAAAAAATAAATTGATGCAATAGAATGCATCTTTGTAATAATGACATCATATTTTGGCAATTCGGCATTTAGGTCTACCAAGTAAACAAAGATAGCCAGAGGTAACAAAGTTAATTCATTATTTGTGGTAGAAATATAAAATGCGGGCTATGAAGTATAAAAATTAAAAAATAAGTTTGACGCATAAGAAAAAATACTAAAAAACTATAAAAAGTTACTCTCGTTATACAGTAACAATGTTTGAAACGATGTAATAACTAGAAAATGTTCACATCAGCGAACGTTATAAATCCTAGCAAATGGTTTTACAGAGGCTCTATCAGTAAATGTGAGTGTTTGTGATTTTTTTAGAGCAATCCTGCTTTATGGGCTGAAACTATTTGGCTTGTAAGTAATAAATTTAAAGCTCTTTTGTGGATTAGTATAAAAACTTCACAATATTTCTTTAGATTAGTCATTTGGATATAAATTGTTATTTTTTACAATTGAATCCTTAGATATAAAGTTTGTATAAGAATGGGATAGAGTTGAACTGCTCTCTACTGATTCTTGAAAATAAACTCAATCTATATCATAGTACCTCAATGGTTTCATAATTAATCTTTAACTTTATAGTCAGTCCAAATATCTATATTGAAGCCTATTATTTTATTCTGTTTATCCTTATCCTATACTATGTTACCTGTATTGTATGGGTATAATTACAGACACAAAACCCTTCAAAATACGTATTTATACCAACATCAAATTTTGTCTTTCCCAAATCTACTTTACATACTAAACACCACCGAAAATTAGATTTATTTTCATTGTACTAGGTCTCACAATTAGCACCTAAATAATATTGTACTTTATTACAACCATATAGTTATATTATTTTGTACAATGAAACAAGCTAGCAAAACATATATGAGGTAACTTGACGTTCGTTAGTACATTAACTTTATTAATATCTAGTTAGCTAATGAAGCAATCTGTCTATGATGTTATGTTAGGTTCTCGTTACTGGTTCTGGCTTTGATCAGGTATCTCGAGATGGTTTGAGCTCTTCTATGAATAATTCGGAATTAATGAATATTGAGGTAGGTATCGGCTTTAAGTTTCAGTTTCAAAAACGGAGCTTTAAAAGATGTGAAGTGAACACGTTCGCGTTGTGAATTTTAGTATCGGATTTGTTTTAACAGATTGGATACAGACTCTAACAGAAGCCAAAAACATATTTGCTTTGATTTTTGTAAACTGTATCATTGGCCTAGTGGTCGCGTAGGCCTTGATACGAATCCACGGTCGGACTATATTATTGAGTCCTTTTGTTAGACAATTCGCAGTATCGGCCTGGTGGTTGAAATTCTGCCCGGTAGATGGCAACAGGCTCGCCCCCTACTACACTACACAAATATGGGTGCCCAATAATACAACTCTGCCTAACCCTTTGCGCAATACAGGGTGGATAATTAGTAATTTTTTTTGCCAACTAAACCTTAATATAATTCATAACACTAATCTTTAGAAGCCGTTTCTCTATTCAGTTTTTGAAGGCTTAACTTTGCTTATAAACACTGAAATAATATTAACTAGAATAGGTTTGCAGAATCCAACTACAATTAATGTCTTATAGAGCTCTATCAACATCCGAGTTCTCTTAATACAGCCACTAATACCTTTGCCAAACTTTGTTGACTTTGGTAATTATTAATTGGTTGAGACAGAAACAATAGTTAGAAAACTTTCACCGACACGAAAAGACGTCTGGAAAAGTTCAACAACTATTACGAGTATGGGTTTGAGATTTGTCAGACTACATGTATTATAAAACTTTTAGTCCAAATGGTAACATAATGAGTGACGTGAAATATTTTGCTCCAGACTATGACTTATTCCAGTATACATACAGATCTGGAAAAATGATCTATACAATGTACAAATTTGTTTCTGAGCGAAAATCAAACACACCACACGTAGCAAAATAGTCGATCGCTCATTAATTAAATCGTCAGATCAACTGTATACCTTCACTGGTCAAAATTCTAGGGAGGCATAAAATTTCTAAAGTTAAAGGTAGCCATTTTTTGAAAAACACTGCTAATATTGCCAAAGATCCAAATGAAGTCTTCAGAAACACACAGGTATTATAATTCGGATATGACTCATCATCTTCATTCCATAGACATTTCACTCGTAAGCCTACGCCACCTCAGAGAACGCTATATTGAACAATTATGACTTAATTTTATTAAGACTTCATTCAAGCGCGACTACTAAGCGTGCGGAGCGGTTCGATCAAGGTTAAAATATTCTCGGATTTTTCTGTTAGAAAATTCTCGTTAGCAGCCAGGAGTATGGTATCGCGCTCGGTAGATGGCATTAGGCTCGACTATTGTATGAAACTGTGACCGCATCGTCGAAATTTGGCTATACTCTAGCCTTTGCCTGAGTGATGGTATGTTATATTACTAATAGTATATGCCTGCCATCTTTCCCTTCTTCCGTTTGATGGACAAATGTGGAAGAAAGTAGGTAAGCATTATAACCGCACATTGCCAAATGAATTGGTGATTCCTGTGAGTTTATATTAGCACACAAGGATGACGATAAATCCTCGTGGGTTGTAACTAAATCCAATTTCTGCGAATTTGGAGATTATGGAAATAAAATCGTTTTTACCTCGAATATAAATATTTTATTCGTTGAAGTAGGTCAAGGTTCTTTTTCAATTAAAAATACAATATTTTGCATCTTATAGCATCATAATATCTCACCTATTTTCCATCCCGGAAGTCACCTTTTCAACTCCGTACTGCTACTGTGATGAGAGATTTTCATAAAGAAAAACCCAATAACACTTTTGCGACTTATACGAATTAGTGTGCGTTTCAAATATGAAAACTGTTGGATGGACGCCATATTGTGGTCCTCTGTTTGCTTATTGCACATCAATGAATGAGTAGCTTCGTTTGAGTGAAGTGAACTACATGTTATTAAGCACAGTCAATTAAATATATAGAGTCAAAACACTGTAGACAAAGCAATACAAAAGACAATTACGTACCAAGCTAAATCATATAACTAGAGAAATTAATTAAACATTTCCGACAAACGTTCCACTAAATATGCAGAAGTGTAACACTAAATTAATGAAGGGTCCGTGGCTTGTATAAAACCATTAATATCTGGGCTACAAGTAAAGCAAAGCAGTATGGCACTAATGGCATAGCTCTAATGTCCACACCATCTGTCAACGTCATGTCTTTGCCGGCTTTTTGTAGCACTTATGTACGAAACTCTTGGTTCTATTCACTTTATTATAATGCTTTTCGTTTTTATTTGCAGTTATTGGGGTAGCTAGTTGGTTGATTCCGAAATTAGTGTTATTGATGCGTCATAATTTTGTGCAAGTATCTCTTCTATCTTATTCGTTCACTTAAGTTGAACTTTACAAGCTGGCATCTTTGGCATCAGCCATTTTGCTCCAAAATTTTATGTACTTAGGTGAGCAGGTTTTAACGAAACTGTTGTTTTTCGAATAAATACTCATAGTACAATATAGCTGATTATTATAATATAATAGCCAAATTGCTACAGATATTCTTATTGATTTGTATCAAACCCAAACATCTACTGTTGTTGTTTTGACTCTCACTTTGTTACCTAAAATTGCGGTAACTGAAACTTAGACCGGTAAACCAAAGTTCATAAACTTCCCTCTAACAACTCGTCACACATAGGTTTTCTTATTTCATGAAATTATATTAGTTATTGGCGTATTACTGACTGCTGTCAGAAACATTGCAATGGTTTGTGACAGCAAGATTTATTGAAATCAACTGGCTGTTGGTCCCGGTTCATAGTCAATAAATCAAGTGCTACTGAAGTAATTTGAGAATTTTAGAGACAAAAGCCTGCTGAAAATAATACACAAATATAGTAAAAAAGTGCAGATGTATGTGGAGATGTCGAGTGTATACAAACATTTAAAAACCCATGATCCGCTAATTAAGGCTTTATATCCCTTAGAAGCAAACGAATCGTTGTTACAAATACTCAATAGGACTTCACTAGTCTTCAAAAACTTAAAGCATAAGAAAAAAAACCACCTGGTTCCCCTACCAGAATAATAAAGGAATTAATATTTTTAAGAACGAGTAGGTATCTGTCAATATACAACTCCACCCAAAGTACTTTGTTAAAAATGGATGTGTAATAAATATTTTGGACTTAACACGTGCACCACATAATCAACTAGAAATTATACGGGAATCGTTATTATTAATGGGCATTGTTATGAAGGGAATAACTTAAAATTTGTCCACCTCAATATGGTTTTAATGCTTATTACAACATTCTGCCAAAATAATGTGAGCACCTTTTACATAAATTTCGCCAAATGCTCATTACGAAACGAATACATATTGTTCCTAATAAGTTCTTTAGTATCTATAGTAACTATGTTATTATTATATCAGAAACAAACCAATTTTGTGCCGATCTCCATAAGAAAAAGGCGTGGCATTATGTGTACCACATATGTATATGTACCTAAGAGCTGACTGAAAATAAATAAAAAAAATCCTGAATATTTTTTGTTACATTGATTTACATTAATATTACTTTCAATAGAGGATCGAGGGACAAGAAATAAATTTAGCTTACCACGCGGTCGAAATCGCCGAGTAAAGTTGGTGTTCCATAATGCTACACGATCTATATATGCCCATTTTATTGATGAGATGCTTAAAAACTTTAATTTCGCCGGGATACGTTGAAATTTGTTCGGAAAACTTTTAATAGAGCTTTTCAATTTAATGCAGGCGCGAGTTAAGCCAATTTTAATTACAAACTGACAAGGTATTTTGTCGTCGAATGCTTGTTCTTCCACTCAGAAAACAAATGAGAACAATGTTTCTTGACAAACACTATCATACGGAAAGTTTCATTTCATTGTTTAAAATATGGAGCTTACAGTATATTGCTTTAAAGTAAACATCTTGAGTACGATTTATTTGAAAAAGTTCTTTTTTACGTATATATCTTCTGAGATAATAACCAAGTTTTCAAAGGGTGCTTTTGATTCAATTTTGATTAATATGCGGTCATGATAAATAGAATACGACATAAATATAAACATATTTTTGAGTTCTACATCAAAAACGTTGTAATAACCCGTTTAGAATATTCTATGCCACGAAGCCTTTTCACTTTTGAGTGGACTCTTTGAAAGCTGGTACAGGTACCTTTTTTGAAATGCAGAAGGTACGGATGCAGGAGTGTGCCATTTCTCAGCAGACTTTATAATAAATGATGAGGCAAATTGAGTCCGCTCTTGTGTTGCGCTGACCATTCGTTCTAGTAAAAAGAACATTAGTGCTACGATTCACGAATTTTCCGTTAAAATAGGTACTATAACGGGATCTATAAATTAAAGGCAAGGCAATCTGTGATATCAATGTATTCGGCACCGTGGCCGTCCAAGTTCAGCGTTACGTTATAAATCTCAATATTAATTCTAAACAGTTTTCCACTACACGTCACACTCATCTCTAAGTCACTTATTTGAATATTTGTTCCTTTTACACCAGCCAGTCTTAATGCAGATGAGCCTATGGCTTCTGCATAAAACCTCTACATCAGCTACGCCCACCCACATGGGCAACTCAGACGAACCTTGGACAGTTGGCCATGCAATACAAATATTCAAACAAAAACCCTACCTATTCCTATCCTGAATCTACCTAACAGGCGGAAAGAAAGTTAACAATTTCTTGTGAGGTACGTCTCTTACTAAGAGATAGTTTACCGTATAACGCATGCTAGAATAATACTTTGAAATAAAATTATCAAACATTAATATGAGTAAGTTATCACATCACAGACAAATTGCACACGTTAAACCATAAACTTCAACGCGCCAAAACGCCTGAAAAAAACGCGTAGCGACCTCCTATAAAATGATACTTCTACCAATTAATACAAATAAACATCAAGTTTCAGCAACTATTCCTGAAGGGAGAAATACTTAAATTAAATCAACTATGAATAGACATAACACCATAAACTTAAACTCTCATGACTACTGTTGAGACATGGGAAGTAAAAGGTCACGTTGTAGTATCATTCGCATCACGAACTCACTCCGAAACACATCATTAATAGCAATGACTATTAAAAAATTGTACCAGTTAATAACAATTAATTCAAAGGATTATTGTTTCATCGCAGTCAGGTGGAAGAGTCCGTTAAACATTGAGACCGATTGTGTCCTACCCAGACACACTTTGCGAGGACTATGCCCCGTGTGCAAAGTTGGTCTCGTTGTCAAGCGGGTTTCCTCCCCCTCCTTAGATGGAACTATAATCAAACTCAACTCAACTTCTTTTCGGAGTGTTTCCATCATCAATTTAAGACATTTATAAAACACATTATTGGTGACCTTTCTTCCGTGCGCTCAACGTTGTAGCCACCGCATTGTCCCAACATGAAAAATAAATAAAGTGATTAATCATCTATATTTTCTATAACATAAAATAATAAATGATTTTATTCTAACATGAACAACTATATTCTAATATGGAACGGTTTTAATCTATTAACATGAACAATATCCCTAAATCTTCTAATAAACTTTGGATTATAAAAATTATAACTATGTTTGTATATAGAATTCGCCAACTTTTTATCAAAATCCATCTTTTGCTGAACATATCTCCTTCCTAGATTATATAAACTCTTTTCAGGTAAAATACTTTGATCGCTATGTCTTCCTATTGTACTTTTCACAAGCTGGACATGGTTTTTGCCTGTGTGAGTAAAACCTTTTTGTCCTAACACTCGATATCCCTTGGACCTAAAATAATCCTGCTTTACAAGCAATCCCTCTTTTGGCAACTGCTTTGAATCTTGGTTGCTACTAGATTTTACATTTCTTTTTACTTTCTTACTAACTTTCTTTGGTGCACAAGTTAATAATTTATTTTTATTCTTCTGTACACCACTTGTTGAATATAGGTGGTCCACTTTAGATACCACATGTACCTCTTCCTGTTGTATATTTGAACTATCATTCATACAACATTGTTTAACAACAGGATTTTCTTTCAAAAGTTTTACTGGAAAACGGCCCTTTAATAAAATGCAATTTTTACTAAAATCAATAATAATACCATATTTATAAAAGAAATCTTGACCTAATATTAATCCTTGGTCAATGTCTTTTACAATTATAAAATTATTGCTATAAAAACATGAGTCCACTAAGAAATTAATTTTTGTTTCACCAACAACTTCCAAATATGAACCCGAAATAGACTTAATAAAACACTTATCAGCAGGGTCGCTAGTATGATAATTCAAATGTAGCTCGTTCGCTAGTTGAGCTGAGATGCACGAGATGGTTGCTCCCGTATCAATCAATGCAGGACATTGCCTATTACCTATAAAAATATTAATAAAAGGACTGGACTGACCCGATTCATTATTTTCGTCCAAGACATGTCTTAATGCATTCAATTGCCCGCGACAGCCTGGGCGGCTTGGAGTCTGCGGACTCCTTCTTGTGCTAGAACAATTAATTATATTATTATTTGCATAGGTAAATCTAGCACGTTGCGGTCGTAAGTTATAACGCGGAATGTGAAGCTCTTCAGCTTCTCGTTGCTGTTGCATCGGTGTGTCATGCGACGATCCGGCTCTGGCTGGGCTCGGTGATCTCGATCCCGTTGTCGCCAATGGATGCTCAAACCGCACCTTCGTTAAAATCCCTCTAGGCGGTTGAATAGGTAAATTCACCAATTGTTTAGCCTCTCCGTCGAAGAGTTCCTTCATCTGAATTAAAGTGGATTTCAACTCATTTTTCGAAGCATATAACTTGGTGCCCAATTTATATTTCAACTCTCTGGTCACTGATTTTAAATATTGCTTGACAAAGTCTCCTTCGTCCGTCAACGCAGCCTTCGTAGCAATATCACTTAAACGATAAAAATAAGTAAGTGGTTCTTCCTTAAATTCCTGTCGAGCTTGATAAAAAATTTCTACGTAATTGATTTTCACAGGAAACTCCGTGGCTAGTGCTTCGCATATAGATTTAAAACTCGCGCCCTCTTTATACGTAGATTTAAAGAAAGCGAGTGCCGGCCCTTGCAGATAAGACCCCAAAATCAACGCAAGGTCTCCTTCTGGCCATTTATTAATCGCCGCAACCAGACGAAATTGAAGCTGAAATTCTTCGAATGGGGTTTCATCAACACCCGAAAATAAGTAAATTTGTGACATGGTTGATTCACCAAAATAAAAAAATTGACAACTTAGCTTTTGTTTTTTTTCACGAAGGGTCCTCTTTGTTCCCTCTTGGTCCTCGCTCGGTGGCTTATCGACCCTCACGTCGGTCTCGTTGTCGCCGGCGAAGTCTGCGTAAATGCGGCAGCCTCCAGCTAATGTCGCTTCACTAATATTCTTTGTGACTTCGTATAACTGAAACAGATTTTCTTTGTATAGCGCTGAATTTTTATGCCTTACCCGGCGCCTCCACCAAAATATAACGGGATCTATAAATTAAAGGCAAGGCAATCTGTGATATCAATGTATTCGGCACCGTGGCCGTCCAAGTTCAGCGTTACGTTATAAATCTCAATATTAATTCTAAACAGTTTTCCACTACACGTCACACTCATCTCTAAGTCACTTATTTGAATATTTGTTCCTTTTACACCAGCCAGTCTTAATGCAGATGAGCCTATGGCTTCTGCATAAAACCTCTACAGTACTTACTACAGTTCGTGGTTTACCTTTTTAATTATTTTCCTAAAAAGTTTATCGTATAACGATATCATAAGCTCACCCGTTATTTAATCCAAATACTACAGTATCAATGCGCTAGAGCCATAATAAGGCAATTCTTTTTTTAAGAATATTTTAGACGTATTGAAATAAAAATAGGTAGTATATGAACTTTGCGGCAACCCTTTGCGAGACATGAAGATATATCATAGAATCTACTGCTCAGGCGTTCAGTGTCCCTAAAAGTGTTAATAATAATAATAAAGTTGTTCGTATTTGCTATTCCAAACATTGAGCTCTCTGGGGAGATCGTTTGTCCATAGCTTTTACAATCGGTTCAATTAGTATCAGTTTCAATGGGATCTATAAATAAAACAATGAATAAACAGTTTTGAACGCTCGTGTGACGTGTCAACAAGATTGATTAGCCGTCCATTTTAATTAATAAAAAAACAAGCATCACCCTTTAGGGAAAATCTGTTGACGTGAAATGTTAATTATATATTACTCGATGATTAATAACTTTGAAAATGGAACAAGATGCATTACTTATAGTATTTTGTTTATTACATTTTCATCCTAATGGATAAATACATATTATTAGATTCTCATATATAAGCATATTTTATTATATATTAATAATAATGTAACGGTAATGTTTTCATTATTATTTTCTTATTTCATTGAGCTCAATCATGTAGTTAATTTCTTTCCAATGAAGTAACCAATTTTATTATTCGAGGCAAGATTCAGTTGAATAGGTTTGGTACATATATTAATAGTATAGGTAAGAACTTAGTATCCCGCCCGTATTAGGCAGAAATGTACTTTTACAACCACGTCATACATATATTACAAAAAAAAAAAAAAAACTCTAACTTTTCCCCGATCCGGGGATCGAAACATACTTTATCACCAATGAGGCAGTTAAGAAGAAATATTTTCAAAAATATTACCATATTTATATGAAATCTTTCTACTGGATAATCTCTATTATCTTAAAAATATATCCTCAAAAATAAAAACCTGAGGTTCATTAGTATTATTTTAGCTGCAAAAGGTTAAGTCATCACTTAGGCGTACCTTTTGTTATAATTTCACGCGCCTACATTTAATGTTATATTCTTTGTCCCCTTTCAAGTGTTATATTAATTATGTATTTATAATGCGTGGATAACACAAGATAACACAAACTGTGTAAAAACAAGGTTATATATACAAAAAGAGACTAGGAATATAAGTTTTCCATGGGCATTATAATATAATCTTTGGTACCCATTGAGTCTGATATAAATTTTCAAGAAAATGTTATCGTAATTTATTTGAACTATTGGATATTCTGTGAAAGTCTGGCTTAGGATAATATCGATTCCTATGTGAACAGCAGTTTGATTGATGTTTAAAAATGCATTAGCTTCAATAAGTGAGTGTTCAGACGATCTACTCAATCAAACTATCGTTTTCACCACAAAAGGCACTTGAACTTTTCAGAACCCCTTAAACAGTTTAGTCGACCATATTAGCGTCAGCTTAAACATCGCTCAATTTCAAGACCTCCATAAATTTAAACATAATATTCCCATAGGTATACTTATATTTACAGTTTACGACAGAAGCCGACAGTAATTGTCTTCATTACGCACAAAAAGAATAAAAAGTGTAATTAAAAAATTACGTCAAAAAAAGAAAAACGGAAACAATTTTTCACGTCATAAAAATGTCAACAAAATTGTAGATAAGCATATTATGCAAAGTTACCGGACCTTACAGTGTAGGTAAAGACATTTTCGGGGAGAATTAAAAATTCTGCTCGTTAAAGATTATGAAGTCGAGAGGGGAAGTGGCTAGAAAGTGCACTGAAGCGGGAAATATCCCTGATCAGCATTCGACGGGTTTATTCTCCTCTTCAATTACCATTTGCAGTCTGTTCGGCTATTGTCGGGCGCTCCGATCATTACTGAATGGAAAGAATAGTTTTATTTCTCCATACGAGTACGTTTTATAGAATGTTGATTAAAATGGATTTTTTGTTTTGGATCAGTTACTAGTATTACTGAAAAAGCTTTTTGAAAGACTTACATTTTCAACGATTACGTGGATAGGGAGAGGTTTTCTTTTGAATATAAGTGTTTTTTTTAGCTTCCGAATTTGTTCTAATATCAATCGTATCGCTTATATAAAAATGATTGTTTACCCAGTGTGGGTTGTGTAGAGACTATCACAGTAGTAATATTGATTAGTCAGGCCGAAAGATTTTCATTAGGTAAATAAATTATGATAATAGCGAACCAGACGTTATAATTACGTACTTACCTTACATTTTGTGTCGTTATGGATGGTACGCAGCACTTGTGAATCGACAAAACGATCTAAACCATTTTGTGTCAAACCAAAAAGTTAAAAACATAGTCATGCAATTTAATTTCTCCCAAAAACCAGAAGGTCCATGTAACATAAACATTATTATCCCAGAAAAGTACTTGAATTAACGCTTCTGTGTTCCCAATGTCCCTTTTGTTATTACCCAAAATAATTTTAAAGGTGCGGGCAAGATAATTTCATTGACAGGAATTGTTAACTAAGAAAACAGAATTGCCTTTCCTTATTGGATTAACATTTAAGTAGACATCACCATTACTTTTCCAGTAACTTAGAGGTGCAATAAATTTGTTAGTCGAGGAGCAATCTTCACTTCTCGTGACTAATGTAGCGAAGCAAAGTCGACTTAAGTTATCAGTGATAAGATTGATTTTGATCTGACAAAAATATAAGGATTGGAAAGTGTGGGCGCCAACCCAATTAGGTCACTTACTTCTAACATGAAGTACCTACGCTAGTTTAGAAAGGGTTGGGAAGGAACTTAATTGTATTTTTAAGGAAAAGTTGGAGCTTTAATCGGTACATACCAGCGGAAAAGGTTTTAGTTGACAGTTTGTCGAGACAAGAGGGAATTGAGAAAAATACCAAACTCTGGCATTGCCAGAAATTGTTCTTGATAAGTACTTGCCGAATCACAGATCGTGAAATTTCCCTGCCCTTCATATTAACTTTATAAGTAGGTCCCATTCTAAAAGACAGACGCAAAAAGGTAATATAATTAGTGGGTATATATTATGGTGGGTGGTGGGTATAATTAGATATGGAAAGTAAAATAATTAATTTAAAACTGCTATGACTATAAATTATATTCGCTGTTTGTTTTTGTTTTTGTTTTGTTGCCTTGTCCACGTGAGATTTTGATAGTGTCGTCAGGGAACTGCGGTTCATACAACCACAGTTCATGATTGCGTTGAGTACTCTACGATAAACGTGTGATAAATTTGTTGTGGTTTTTGTGTTTTGCAGCAAAAATGGCTAAAGGTTAAACCCCACAGCGATGAAACAAGATTCAAAATGAAACCCTAGTCATCAACATTATCATCATCATCATGCCATGCCTTCCTCCCATCCCATACCATAAGTCTTTAGCCCATTTTATTTGGGGTCAGCATACTAAGTTTCTTTCTACAATTCACTTGGACTCTGTTACAGATACCTACTTATTTAATACTGACTTCTGCCCGCGACTTCGTCTCTATGTATTTTTTATTTATTATCTAATTTGTAATTTGCTGCCAAAGTAAAAATAAGTACATGTCCTTTTCTAGGATAAAGACTACGATTGGTTCAGTGGTTTAGTCATGATGAGGTAGCAAACAAACAGACAGACACAGTTACTTTCGCATTCATAATAGCAGCGATTAAATCCCGTACCAACCGATTAGAGTAATTTTCGAAAGTAAAGCTCCTGCTTACTACTCTATTTAGGCATAGGTAAAGAAGTTAACGGTCACTGCGTTTACCAAACTACTTTTTTCGTAAAAAGTTTAAGCAACGCAAGGAGTTTTTAAAAGTTCCAGTTTAACATCAAAAACTTTTTAGTGCCTAACGATAAGCCAGGTTTTCTTGTGAACGGGAAAATATTGTGAGCTTTAAGTTATTTAAGTATTTGTTAAAGAAATTCGACGGAAAATTGGATCTAGAAACTTTAAACGACTATTGGTTGATAGACATAGAGATTGGGTCCGTGTTTACTCTTGCGTATATACATTTTCAGTTGAGTTTTAAAATACTGTTTTGCATAATTTCGCTACTCGACCGTTAAGGTCCCTTGAACTGTAACCATTTTGAAATCTAAACACGATACTCTACGAGACCCAATTTGGAAACTGTTGAAGTAATTTTAACTCAGTTACTTATGGTATCTTAGTCCAACTTAAGAGATCTATACGTCAAGTAATGCCTATACGTTGACGAAAACCGTCATAGAACAGACTACGATATAGGTATTTGTCGATAAAATAACGATGCCTCACCTGTCTTCTCCTATAAAGAGAAACCGCCACTGTATGAATCTTAAAATCATCTTCTTGCACAATATAGGTATGTGATTTAAATGGGCGGGTTGGAATGATTAAAACGTATACATTCATAGAATGCACTTTAACCTAATTGCGAAACTAGGTTAAAGTTCATTATATGAATGTCTCTCTTCACCGATTAAAGAGAAAAGAACGTTAAAAACACATAAAAGAGGCAGATAGTTAAATGAAAACTACGTTATTTCTCCAAAAGTTGCCACTGGCGACGGCAGCAAAAACCGCAAACAAACCCGGATGAAACACTTGTATCTAATTAAAACTTTTGTTTTAAGTGCAAATGGCACATCTCTAGTGGGTGAGTCAAGTGTTTGCTTGTTATAACTTTAGTAAGTACTAAGTTGCTCGCTTAAGTTGGTCGTATGAAAATTTTAAGTTGGCACTTACACCAATTTTTGTTTAATTATACTATTACACAAAATATAATTTTTACCCGGCTTTTTTAATTTTAAAAGCAGTTGTTTCTACTACTGTTAAAGTAAATATGTTATATATATATTTACCGTGGTACACAGCAAAATACTATTTAACAATAAAATGAAACATTTAACTTAAAATACAGGTAATCTAAACTGAAAGATGTTTTGGTTGTCATCAAACTTTTTAATACTAGACATAAGTCTTAGCGTAGTATTAAAAAGTTGGACAACAAGTTTAAAAACTTTTCACATATTAACGCAATAAATCAAGTTAACCTGTAAACTCAAACAGACCAGAAGATTTATTACTTAAAAAAGAGACCATGTTTCAGCTACAACCACTTTCATTCAAATAATTCAGGGTTACGAAAATATTTGACGAACAAAAGAAATAAAAACGTTGAAAATAGAATGCCTAGATCCCTTTCTAAATAAAAAAAGTGAAGACGAAGTATTTTTACTTATTGGTATTCAGGGAACTATAAATAAGGGGAACGGCTTACAAAGGATATGAGTGGGCTATTAAGACAAAACGCTTGCACAGGTCTAAATTATATTATTCTATACCCTTTCAATGAACCTTAATACTTTGAGGGTTAAGATGGGTGAAACGGTTTTTTCTAGGTTATCGGAAATACTTCACAACTTGCCAAAGTTTACCTATTTTTATCTATAATTTCTTATCACACATTTTGTATTTATCTCAAATCTTATGCTTCGGAATAATCCCAACGCACAATATCGTTTTGCAATTTTACAAAAGGTTATTTATTAAAGCACTCACCAAAATCTGCGTAAAGAAGTCATGTACCTCCTGCCTGGCGACCACCTGAGTTATCACATCCACATGTCAACGAACACTTCACAAAACTATTCTTCTTCTCATTATAATTATCTCACTAACATCACGGTACGCAGCTAAAAACTCGCGTATGTCGAACAACAGAACGTAACAAAAGTTTACAATGAACGCGTGCGCACACCAACTGATAACCGAAGGACACACGAATCTACTCTGATACCGATAGCGAACGACTGCCAAAATGTCATTTAGTGACAAACTACCCACGAAGTCAGTTGATCCAAAAATAACACTACCAATGCGGGTAGATTCAAAACTACCCGAAAAACATGACAAAAATTATTGAATCGTTTAAGCATTTTTAAAAACGACCGATTACCGTATTAAAATTTGATATAATAAAATATAGCTTGAGTTGATAGCTGTCAAAGTAGCTCGATCATACCCTTCAAGTTGTTGTTATCATTAATATTTGGATATATTATAATGAAATCAAACGAAACGGAATAGGAGATCACACGTTGTTATTAAGAGAATCACTTAGCTTCTGATAAAATTGTCTTGAAATACGCGCATAATTGGTGTTTGGGCGTTAACGTTTCTTAAATATAAATCTTAACGAATTAATTTGATATTGGTCGGTTGTTTGTTTTTTCAAAATTTTGTTTAATTTAATAATTATCACAAGATAAGTATAATGAAGATTTGTAGTTATAAAACGCATTTTGAGGGTTAATTATTTCTCAATCTGTAAACAATATAAACGTGACGACCTAGTTACTATTTGCGTTTATAAAAATTAGCAAAATCAGCTTATGTTTAGTGGGGTAAAAACGTTAACGCATGTTGTATGAAAACAACTGGCTTAACTGTAGTTTTAATTTCCATGACAGCTATGACTGATTCCAGCTATATTTTATGCTATCACAGTGTCTTTTTTAACCTTGATGTTTTGTAAGGTAAAAAAAAGCTCGAAATAAATAATAATAATAAAAAAAACCTTGACGTTACGTGTTGGTAAAATCGTTCAATAACGATGGAACTATCGGTGACTCAGTTCACTCATTTTTGCCATTAATTTTAATATCACCTATAATAGCCTGAGGCGTTTTTCAATTTTCGATATTCCGTTTCTACTCACTAAAGTGAAAGCCTCATAAAACCCCAATTTATTTGTTACCAAAACACTCACTATACCTGTCACCAAAATTCGGAGGCACAGGGTCCCATAAAAAACGTTCCGGACATATTGAAACACTTTTTGTTCCCCGCATATTTCACGTACACGGTGGCGGCATCTATAACATCGTCATTTGTTTACTGCCAATCCACTAGAATGCTGCAATGAAAAATTCGACAAATAAATATAACAGCTAAACAATCGACTGTCGATTCCTTTTGTCTGAATACAACTGGTGGTAAAATATATTCTGATGGTACAGTTTCTGTGTTACTTTTTGAAAGTTGCTTAGATTATCTACGACTTTAAATTAATATCACCACTGGATAACATGCGATACTTAAAAGATAAATTGGCTTTTATAACTTTACCGTTGAATTCTGAAGGCCTTAGCAATAAGGCAGAAATTTCAATAAGAACTCAATATTTTCCATTCTGTTTGTTGTAACGAGGTATTATATAGTACTTGCAACTTCTTTCGTCAATGTCTTCGTAACATGCATCAAAACCGCATTCACCGTATAGTACCTAACGCTTGTCAATGGTGCTTTTTACTACAAGACGAAAACGACTTATCTAAATCTATTCTCTGATAAAGAAAAATATGAGTCGGCTACCACTTAACAAATAGACATATTGAAAGTGAACGTAATCATCTTTTTAACGATTTACCGCATTAAATTCTGCTTGGAGCGCTCAAAGGAATCTGGCACTTAATAAATGGATTGGTAATGTTATTGTATGGTTCACACAATGAATGAATGGTATCATTTATAAAAGGGAAAATTAACCTTTATTAAAAGGTACTCTTTAGAAAATCGTTACATTCATGCTCTTTGGAGCTTCACTAATTGATGAGGGTACGACATGAAGACGCTTAATAACATGTCTTTAATTAGATACTTAATTAACACGCATTTTAATTGAATTGTTTTTGCAAGTGATTTTTTAACAATATCCACTGATATTTATAGCTGTATGTACGAGTCACATATCAAATTATTTATTTAGTGCTTATGACTTATGAAAGACTGTACTCTATTTACTTGACTAGAGGTATATATTAAATTATGTACATCCATCAAATAAATACATAGGTACCTTTCAAATTGAGAACCTCCTCATTTTTGAAGTTCATCATAAATTAGTTTGTGTCCTGGTTATAAAGTTATGTATTATTCGCATGTCACATAATATTTGTGACGAAACACAATGAAACTGGTTTTAATTTAACATTTTCCAAGAGAATAAAGAATTGAATAGACAGAAATATAGTTACAGAATCAAATATGCCAGTGACGAGAAAAAATCAAGATAACATTGAAACGAACAGGACAAAGTAGACAGATTTTTATCGTACAGTCGAGTTTAACACTATGGCCGAACAATGGGGAGTATTGAAAAGATTAGATAAATTGTGTATGTCGAGTGACTGTTCTATCAAATCGGCACGACTACAAAAAATTACGAGGGAATCGCTTATACCGTAGTGGAACGATTAGCCAGTCAGCGTTGCTAGTATCGAGGCCAGGATGTGCCGGATCTCATATACTCTGTTTAATATAGACACTATTATTGTTTCGAAATCCAAAAGACGTTGTTTTAAAATATTATTCTTATGTGTAACATTTATGCGTGAATGCTTGTTGACGACGACTTAAAAGCTATTACAAGCTGAATGTTGCAGTACGTCGTTTGTTGTTGGAAGTAATGGTCGTGACTTTGGAATGTGACGGTTGCTGTAACTGTCCACAGACCACATCGCTAGTTGTCGCATTGCGTAATATGGAACAATACAAATTTTCTGTTGTAGTATTTTCAATGAAATTGCATCATACATAGTCTGTGATTAAGTTGATGATATTTTCGTAATTTTGAAATTAAATTATTAAAATTTAAAAAAGAAATACCCTGCTCAATAAAAATATTATGTGACCAGTTTTCATTTATAAAATATATTTACTTAAATAAACTCCTTTTAACGCTGTGCATGTAATAAGATGGTTGCATTACACTATTGTAAACAATGTCAGAAAAGTCTTTAATATTTCTGAACTTTAATACCTACCTATTATTCTGATACATATTTTCTTACTGTTTAGGACAGTCAATTATATAAATCCATATTTCCACATGTTATGTTATCCGTAGCCTCAAATACAAACTTTTGGGTTGAAAAATATTTTGCTCCCTAACTCGGAACAACTGATTTCAAAAGCTTTATTTTTAGATGTTACCATGTTCATTAATATCCCGCTACGGTAGAATATAACTCGATTTTTATCCATAAAAACGGAAATTTCATCAAATCGGAAAAAAGTTGGGAGGCATAACAAATCCGCTTTGTGTCTACAACGTAAACAATGGTTTATACCTCTCGTATTCCATGAGCATAAAAACAGAACTCCTTAATGAATTTAATCAGCATAAAGTTGTACTAGGTATCGTTTCATCAATTCAAATTCTGTCCAAACTGCAGGTGCCTGTTTAGAAAAACAAACAACGTAGGCCAATATAAAGATGGAGTATTTCCAAATGTCAGCAAAACTCGTGCTTGACATCCAGAATACCGGTTCTATGTTTTAGAATCCCAAAGTAATAGGCAGTGTAACTTCGTTTTTACGAACCTCAATTTCATTTCAGACGTGCTTATTTCACTAAAAGGCGGGAGGACAAATCAGGAACTTTAAGATGTAGAGGAAAAGGAGGCATTTGTCGCTGTCTTGATCTTGGAAATAAAGAAAAAAATCTATTAGCTGCTTTTTTCCCGTATTTGTAAAAGAAAATTTGATTCATAAATAAGCATTTACATTTTACATTTTCATACATTATAGGTACTGTTGGATAAATCTTATATTTCCTATCGATATTCAAGTTTTAAATTATACAAAGTTTCTACTAAAACTTTCGTTTCGTTCACACCTCCAAGCACATTTCATAGTGATAACACTTAATAAACATAGAAAATAAATTTTGCAAACAAAACAAAGATTTGAAAACCATAGACCCGGATATGAAGATGAAAAGATGAAAATGATGCGTAAAATATTCATTGAATAGTCTGAAATTATCGGAATGATGAGGCAATCCTCACACTAGCGACAATGGCGATAGTCTTACACTTGAATATTGCAAATCCTACCCTTGATTTTATCTTTAGAGCTTCAACCATATTGGCTTGGTGCGATCTTGAATAGAATCATCTCGAATTTTTAGTGTTTTATACAAAATTCATATAAGAAGAATTTGAAAGAAAGAAAAGGATATGTGAGAAAAGCTAGCCTAGTTTTCTGTATAATAATATTCTAAGTTTTCTTTACATAATATCATGCTCCTATGTTCATATAGGTTATATACTATGGAGGTATTATGTTCTATATTGCATGTATATCGCGTGACGTTAAATTGAAGTTTCTTTTTTTTTGTAAACTGAGCTAACTCTACTATAAATTTTAATAATATTTTAACATTATGCATTTAAGTCAAACATAATCACAGCTGTTTTGTTTAAAAACGGGAAACAACTGGCACAATTGGTACAATACAATATTACCATACCATATTGACTGTGATTTTCGATTCCATACTTTTATCTTCTTCAAATACTTTTATGCAATTTAATATCAAAAATCGCTTGGGTTACTATGTACTCGTAGGTCCGCCGTATGTCGTCAGTATGAACTTATACAAAATTCAATTCCCTGTAAATCCACATTCCTATAGCGCTCTCACGGAAAACACACATTCTGCAACGTCACTAGTTCATCCCACTACTAACAACACTATCTACCTCATTTTTAACTTCAAAAATAATCTCTATTGCACGAAACTTAAGGGTTTTTAGGACTGCATTTAAATGTTTGCTAGTTTGTATTCGTCATAGGACCGCGGGTCGAGTCTTTGTTCTTGAAAAGTCGCTTTGTTTGTCTGTTTCCTATAGCCCGATAGACTTGCGGATGTGTTGTTTTGATATTTTATAAACAACTTGTTTGTTACACCCAGTGAGGAAGTTATAAAAGTAACATATTTGCCGTTGCGAAGTCTACTTTACAAGTTTTTGAATAATAACGTGGCTTGGCATTGAGCAGTTCCGGCAGTCGGCCGTGCCGTCGTACCTAGTGATTGTGATTCTCATTATTTTCGCCCAATGGAATAGAAGGCAATGTAAATAAGCTTTTTGAACTAAACACGACGATACTAGCTTAGGTGGACTACAAGCTAACAAAAGGATTTCTCTCCCAAAGAACTAAATCCCAGTCTCTACAGCAAAGAACACACAATCTATGCAGACATTGGAACTCTGTAATAACATTCCTATACGAATGTGATACACTCCAAAGTTAATGTGCTTTGGGTCTTGCTTCCGGTAATAATGGACCGAAGGATGTGGACGCACAGATTTATAGCCCTGTTTTATATTTATGACTTTGATCATTGGTACTTTCCATTTAATATGGATGTGGAATTTTCATGCGTGACTGAGTTTGGTTGCAATTTATATCGTGTTCGGCTTTTCGAGTGGTTTTCCTGAGTGAGGGGTAGGGTTGAAGAAATAGATTTCATTTAATAAATGAGTTTGTATCTTAATCGTTTGCTGCTGAAAATGACAAGGGAAATCGGTATGATTTTTTTTTATGTCAAAAATAATATTGTTTTCAACTATAATCATTTTTTTTTGCATTACAAACAGCAATTAATTGGATCAAATTATAAAAACGTCATAAATTTAAATATCAGGGACCTATTTTATTACTGTAATGTAATGTTACCGAAATGTTCCAACTACATTCTACGGTTCTTTCATAATAACTCCATAAAATAATAAAGATAAAAAAGTAAGTTAGAGCCAAACAGAAATATTTAATATAACCTTCTCAAATTAAGTATTTAATTAGAAAATGAAAAGCCCTAAAAAGATTTATGCTACAGTAAATAGCTTACGTTCATCTTTGAAAAGAATAAAAGTTTCGTCAACCAGTATTAAGGAATATTAATAGAAACGCGCAATTGGCTCTTCAACTTCTATTGTGTGACCGTACATAAGTATAACTGTAATTTTACAAAAACAGAAATCAAACTTTTCATTCCTGGAAGGCCAAAGGTAATAATCATCATCATTAAGGCCCATTCATCTTGACAGTTAATTCAAACAGCACTCACTGCCCGTGACGTCAGACACTTGAACTAAAATGATAATTATGCCACCCCATTTGGTATTTTTCTCTGTCGCTCTCATATCAATACATCCGAGTTAACTACGAGTACACCACTTAATAATAAAATTTCTAAAAAGTCGATTTGTTAAAATACTTTCCGATAATTCTGTACCTAATACTGCCCAGGTATGCAAAAGTTTGAATCGACACATCAAAAAAAAAACTTTGCCGTGTCTTATAATCATTTTTATATTTTATATGCAACATAAAGTATTCCGTAATTTGAACTCTACGCGACATTCACCTTCAAACCTGACACTGTTCCTCAACTAAACTTTTATGAAAATATAGCTGAAAAGTAGGTCAGATATTCGACACCTGATAGAATCCGTCTCGCTCTAATGACGACAAATTTTAATGAACTACACCATATCGACCAGAAAAAGTTTGCTGTCGTTTTTTATACAAAGCTTGTAGTTTTCTAATTGGTGTTTTGGTTAACGAATATAAATCGATTTTCGAAGAATTCAGGTAATCTTAAAGAGATTACTGCAGTAATAACAGCCATATATGGCCGCTATCAATCAGACGGTGTAGATCTTGATATCCCGGGTAACTGGGTTTAGTTAAAAAAAGGGTGGGTCTGAACAATGCCTAGTATAAGGTACCTGTCAACTATCAAATACCCGATTGCCGAACTATGAACATCTTTATTGTATTCGCTAGTATCTATTTCGGGGACGGCAATCTAATCTTCAAAATAGAAACGTTCCACGAAAAGCAATAGTTGGCGATAAAATTTCGTATTTCCCTCTAGGCTACCATTTTCCCCGCCCTAACTTACTACCCTCCTCTAATTGCAAGTTTCTTCTGAACATCTGCTGTCTTTTAATTAATGATCATGTCCCACCTCCTAAGACGCTGTTGTATTTTTTAGCTGCCTTCGATGAGACACTTGTCATTAAGTTTGTTACGCTTTATTGAGTTAAGGAAAATATTTAATATTTATTTAAGTTGGATAATGATGTAGTTTTTTTAATGTATTAAAAAAATTGACCAACTTAGACTTACTTATTTTTGTAAGACTAGTCTGACTAACTTTATACTATGGTGAGCATGACACACTTTAGTTACTTTTCTGGCATAAAGACACGAAACATGCCTGGCATATGACACCAAAATCCAAGCGTCTAGCTAATGAGGTCTTCGAAAAGCATTCAAATCTTTTTGGACCTTATTTGAGACTCTTTTATAATAAAACCATCTTTCATCTTCTCTACATATGTGACCAAGCTAGTGAAATCTGGTCGACTTTGTTTCACCGATTCTATTGGGCCAAACTTTCCTCTTACAATATACTCAGAAACAAACCTACAAAAGAATTTTGCACTAATCATATAAGTTTTATTAGTCACAATGCAGTACCTAAGTGGCTCATATTTTACTGCACGCCTGGATACTAGAGAAGCGTTCGATCTTCATTAGTAAAGTCGCTCGAACTTAATTGCCAATACTCCGGCTAAGTGCCCCTATTTAGTCGTGGTACCTTTAGATTAATATCTATAAAGTGTCTCTTAAAGTTAACAATAACCAACCTATGATCCAAGGTTGGTTATTGTTAACTTTGTAACGGGGTGAGATTGAACAGTAATTAATGTGGTTATGAGGTAAGGGTGTGCTTACAATACAATTATTTTGGTCTTCGAAGCAGTAAGCAGTCAAAATCAAATTGTATCAACGGATATTATTGCGGTAGATGCAATATTTTTAAAGGCTAAAGATAGTCATAAACTATTAACAATGCTTTTAAAAAGACGATCAGTATACTCTGTTAAACATTTTACAAATCGTTTTGAATTTTTCATACTCTATTTCAATAGTTAAAATATATTTTTTCTCTCTATTTTTCACAGCACCATTTATATTTTGCGCTACCGCACTCTGATCCCTAGATCGCAGTCAAAATGCACATGTCGGATTTAAACCAGGTCTCGTTGGACATTTTATTCCGAACTAGATATTGGACAGCTATACGCAAATGGGGACGGAACCCGCTTACCTGGGCTGAAATCTCCTGGCGATTTATACATAGACAGATTTTAATATCCCACTATACAGTGCATTACTTCTCTCTATATTATTTGATATTTCTCGTACAGTAATATACGTTTAATTCGATCGTATATTATAACGTTATGTTACACGATTCATATTTTATTACAGTCGATGTTTTTTCCTGTTTTACTTCCCTTTATAAAAACACACAGTCGCACAGTCCCTTTTGACTTATGATTTGGCTGAATCTACCAAAAATTAAGCAGGTATCAAGAAATAAAAGAAAGATGTCATGTCAACAAAATTATGTGTATGTACCTATATATTCATAATATTGATTCTAAGAAGGATATGTACATAAATATCGTTCTTTTAAAAGACAATCAGAATCAGCACTATAGGCGGAATGAGCTAGAGCTTCTTTCGTTTCTAGCCTCAGGTAAGACTTTGTGATGGAAATAGACTTCTAAAAGTACAAGATGAGGCTCCTTTGCAAAGTCCTACCGTTATAAAACTGGTCTTAGAGGAGTAAATTGTTTTTGTGCCTTTAGGCGGTTTGCATCGTCTGGAAGGGGTTGGGAAATATTAAGCGGTCGCTATCTCCTTTAAGTGTTACTTGTGAGCACATAGCGCAGGCTTACCCTTGGGTTTGTAAACACCTACACGTTTTACTGCTTTAAGAAAACAGTATAAAAATGGCCATTATCTAGAAAATCATGGACTTAAATCTCAGTTGTCGGCGAAATTATTTCTTTTGGCACCAGCTGCAGAAATCTTTTATCGCAAAAATGGCACAAAAGGGAATAGTAACGTAGTCTACAAAGAAATAAATGGATAATTTCAGTTGAATCCTCAAAGCAATTCTTCCGAAGAAACAAATACTTATATGCTTGTAAAATATATTATGGTATCGCAATAAATTATTTTAGTTATCGAGTGCAGAATTGTGTGGTGTGTTTAGCCAGGATACAATTGTGATTTCCGCAATATCACCAAAAACCAAAAGTTGTGAACGTTCCAGATCACTGAACTAAACAAGCAAAGATTTTTGAAGAAACCAAAAATAACTTTTAGACGGCTCTCAGACCACTGGGACCATATTTTAGTGTAGGACCCTCAATTACAACAGGTGCGCAAGGGGATTCAAGAAAGTACTCGGAGCGGAAGATATATTTATTTTTCTCTTTAAAAATACGCAAGAAAGCGGAATGGAGATTGGATTTATTTTGATACGAAGTTACGACAGTCTCGAGATTTACAAAGCGTAATTAGCAAATTTTTTTTAAATATCCTTCGCTATGATAACGTCTGTTGAATAGACCCGAGATGTCTGCATTACCGTATCTCAAGTCATTGCCTTACTTACGGCTAAAATCTGGTCTTAATGTTGCCTTTTCAGCCTATTGTGTTCGCTGTGAAGGCTCAATTCATACTGGCTTTAACGGCTTTTAACAAACTCAAGAAACTAGAAGCTTTTAACCGGAGAGGAAGTGAATCGGAATTGTTGCATGTTAGGTAGGTTCGTGACGTAGAAACTCTAACAAATAATAGTTACTGCAAGATGTATGATGATAAATTTTAAGTTGGTGCGGAGCCAGCTTAGCAATGTACTTTTCAACTGTACCTAAGCAACTGAATTTTCTACTGTAACTGCAAAATAAATTGACGTTTAGTTTAGAGGCTTCCCTCTTTCTTTATCTTTATAGGAAAGTATCTATTTCTGTCATATTTTATTAATATCAAAATATTTTTTTAAACAATAATAAAATTATTGTAATATAAAGAATCCACGGTGCATAGTTCAGAATGCAGAAACGATAAATTTGTAGAGTGCAGAAATAAAATCCAACTTAAGACTAAAAATATTACGTACATAAAAACATACTTGTGTCACTTAAAGTTTTTCATCAACTCATTGTCAATTGACGAAGGTACTATGTTAATTAATAATCGTTTATAAAAAAATATACGAAAAACAATCTCAACCGGATACTTAACATCCAAGTAAACAAATCGCTTCCAATTAAATTCTGTCAACCCAAATCACACAATTCCATCCTCATCTACAAAGATGCAAGCATCAGCTATTTTAAACGTTATATTTTAAGTTTCCTCTGCTGAGACAAACGGTATTATGGGTCCCATTCCTGGTAATCTCATCTCTTCGCCGTCGGTAAGGCGGGCACATTGTTCCACCTTTATCTCAGGTAAATTACATTTGGGCCCAGATATTCGTTGCCACCCGCCTTTGTTTCGCCTCCTGTCCCTTAATTGCACTTTTAGTTTTAAATCTTTGCGTAAAAGATAGCCGATAATCGTTTATGTCTGCCTTTATTATTTGTTTTATTGTAGATCTAGAATCTATGATTAATTTACTGAACTATGATTATTTCTCATTAATATTTAAAATCACAGTCAACAACGGATTCGAAAACTGAAACATTATAACGGGAATACCTACTAAATTCGTAGCATTAACTATAAACCACACCTGTAACAATAAAAACTACATATTCAAGATTTTCTCACCCGGAACATTCTAACCCAATACCGTCGGCTTCCAACAATATTCAAAGATGGCTGCCTGCGGTTTCTGTATGGATGAACCTTAAAATTTAATTAAATCAGAGATGCTTTCGACACGAGCTCGTCCACCATCCGTGATGATGTTTATGTTCTGAGCAAACAGCAGCGGTACTACTTTAGTACTATTATTTATTCTGAGGCGCCACAATTTTGCACATAATTTAGAGGAAGGGCGGTCGCGTAGTAAAGAGTATTGTTGGATCTCACGTTGCTGTTGTTAAAGTAGTCGTATTTGTAAATCCGAGATGTTTTATTGTGTTTTTATAATTGACAAACGGCAACACAATATTATATGGTTGTTCATTTGTATTTTCTTACGGTGAGGTCAAACATATGAACACAAATAACAAAAACGTATACAATCGAATCTCAAAGATGAATGAGTATTGATAACTTAAACTTAAGATTAAATTTTATAAGGTTTTATGTATGTGTAGATTTTTTGCGTTGGTACTATTTCACCAGATATTCTAATGAAACACTTAAATGACGTATAATTTAGAGTAAAGGCAACGTAAAGAAGAGCAAATCCTGATTATCTTGGGAAAATATAATGTCCTTAGTCTTTATAATACTTTTCTATTAATTGTAATGGAAATGCTTTTCAGAAATATTCATTACACCATGATTACATTACTATTTATAAAATGTAATCATAATGATATTTGGGGCTTTTGTTTGCAGGAAAGCTTACTTTCCGTCAGTAAAATATATTTTTATGAAGGGCAATAAAAAGTTATTTACAAATGCCATATTTTGTTGAGTCCCGAAATACGCGCGAGTGGCGCAGAATGAAAAACAATAAATATCTTCATTTTACGCTCCCTTCTGCTTTCAAAGTTGGTGGAATTCATATGTCGCGAGAACTAGATTACCGACTCTCTTTATTCCAACAACTGGTTATTTTATATAGTCTTTAGGTTGGACCCACTGGGAGTGGGGTGTAAGATGACATAATAACATTACGTTAGGCTGATACTATATGTATTGCACACCCAAACACCGATGCCGTTATCGCGTGTCGTTATGGCGAGCCTATTTCCATCTGCCGGGCACTGTTCCACTGCCACTGGGAAAAACCCAATAACACTTTGCCCAACCCAGGAATCGAACACAAGACTCCACGCTCAGCAGTCGCGCTTGCGACAACTAGACCAATGAGGCATGAGGTCTGGAGTCTAACGGTATATAAAATTCTATCCTATGAGCACTGATAGGAAGACTGAGAAGGCGTTTGGCGCCGTCCAAGGACGAGCACTTCAATGCAGCACTGTCGGGAACTTCGGTGTGTTTCACTTCATCCACGAGCTCATTAGCGTTTGATAGCATCATCCTTGAGAGATTTAGTGTCCAAAAATCCCACTCGGTAATTATTGCAATCGAGAGAGTTCGTACCAAAATGAGATAAGGAGATTAATTAAATGTAAACTTTTTTTTCAACCAAAAATAACTGTAAACCTTCTCATTAAAACCTTAATTATTACTGAAACTCCACTCCCTGACTAGTTAAAAGTTATTGCAAATTATCTCGAAACACCTTTTCGGGGGCGTCTAAAAACTATCAAAATAATAGGTGAAACGTGTAGGCGACCTTTAATAGGTAACCCGATATTATTAAGTCAGCAATTAGCGAATAAACAGAGGTTCTCGGGGCATTTAATTTCTGGTCCGCAGGGCTTTAATTAAGAGCACGGTGGGGCAAACGATAAATTAATGTGGAACAGCATTTTTGAGACACGTTCTATCTCCTTGGTGGGCGATTCAGTGGGATGCTCAAAGAATATAGATTTATAATGACGGTGCGTTTCCGCATTTCTTTCTTAATTAAATCCATGTTAAAATGCTAGATATTCAGTGAACCAAAATGATTCTAAAACTAAATTAAGTAACATAAATAAACACAGTGACATGGCGCAAGTGCTTCTTGAAACGAAAGCATCGAGGTTACTTTTTAAATTCATTCCTTGCTTAAATAGGCCCTATTTCTCTATTCTTAGGTACATGAAATAGAGTTAAATGAAAAATGTCACAATTACACAAATAATTCATGTCTAATATTTAAATAAAAAAGATAATATATACGATGTATTTGAAGAAAATGTACCTTCTCTCGTGTACCAGAATTTCGCATCTAAAACCGACATCAATCCTTTCAAGTTTCCTCGAAACCAATTACGCAAAACATGCGAATGAGTCAGTACCTAAAAAAATATATTTAAAACAGCAGCTAGGCCCCTGACTGGTTATTGATGATGTTCAAGATCTTCATGAGGCCGTTCTTTGGCTTGATACAGGAAGCGATCATCCTGGAATAAGCTCAATTGTTTGGAGTTAGCTAGATCTTTGCAACTGTAACTGAATTCTATTCGCTATGCTAGTAATTCAGTTCATGTTTTTGTATTATTTCAAGAGTATATTTTGTTTTATTTTTATCTGTATTTACATATATTCTATAAAACTTTTATAAAGCTAATTATGATTTGATTGAAGGGAACCGCATTTGAGGGTGAAAACGTTAGTTCTACCTGAGATATTATTTCAATCATTTTAAGTCAATTTCATCAGATGGTCATGAAATTTTTAAGTGGTTAAGCGATCCGTTTTCTTTCCTACGTGTCGCGTCGTCCAATCTCGGTATAGACCAAATATTTGTATGGCCATATAAATAAATTGATTCAAGTCTGGGTGCATTGTGCATGTGATATTTATGTCTGTAAATTTTATACACAATACAAAAAAATTCAAGCATGGGACAACGTTTCATTAAATAAAAGTATAATATAACAATTAACTTACGTACTGCATGCGTACAAGTCCTGGGTAACGACTAGTGTTGTATATCTATTTTTTTTAATAAAATATAAAATGTTATTTAATTAATTATTAGTTTCGCATAACCACTTAAAGATTCGCCTCCTATTACATGGGATCAATAACGGCTTCAGCGAAATGTGGGTATACAAATAGTATCTACACCTTAGCTTACCTCTTCAGGGAATACAGGCGTGATGCTGATGATATGTTAAATATTAGTAAAAAGAAAACAACATCACGCGTTTCAGAAATTTTTATTTCACCTTCAAACGTTTCGTCACGTTTATTCTGGCAACAGTTCATCGTACGGAACCTGTTCCAATAATACACCTAAATTCTCCACGACGGCTGCACTGAGAGATTGGCAGATATATGGGCCCACCTCAGCAACGATTTCACGCCACATTTCATTTAAAATTCTGTTGATTTGATCACCTGGAACGTACGGACAAATTAGTATAAGTAATTTAAATGTATTTACTACCTTAGGACAAATTCAAAGTAACTTGACAAAGTAACTTTCAAAGTAGCTGGTGTAACTTGATGTGTAAGGTTTAATAATTCCTCATAATAATATCCAAATGCGCCATTTACTCCGGCTAATGATTTTGAGTGGTTGATCATCAATCTTCTCTGCTTAGAAGCATGTAGGTAGGTATTCAATTTCCGCAATAGGACACTTTTACATTTGTATGATATTAATATATTTTTGTTGTGATTCTAGATATTTATGCATTCTATATGTTTAAGACATCTGAAGCACAAGGATCTAGCTAGGTGTTGCATATGACGTCATAAATGTGAACCGTAAAAAAATAAAGTCACTGTCCCGCATTAACGAAAGATAGAGGGAGCGAAATCTTGAAAAGAAATCTCATGGGATTTCTTTTTTGGGTAAACACATCAATCAAATATATCATTAAACATAAAAAAATACCCGAAAGAAACCCAGCCTCTCGGTCAAAAAAAAACTGACCGTACGAAAATATATTTTGATATGTTTTTGTATCCCTCGTTTTCACATTGATTTGAAGTATTGCCAATCATCTAAATTCGCAAACAGCAAAACATGCAATTCAATGCAAACATGCAAAAAACATGTCGTCAGATCGCGGAACTTTTTCATCATAAATTGTTCCATTTTACTGTTATCGATGTGTGAAGTGCTCCCCTAGTGATCAATCATGAATTTGTGGCAGTATTTGTTCAGCTAACGTGTCTAGCAAAACTCCATCAATTTTTATATCCTAAGTATTCTATTAATCGATTGGGAAAAAGTAAACGGTTGAATTTATTCAATTTTATCGCGTTCGATGTGGCAAAATGTTACTGTTGAATGCAATTTTAATAGGTTCAAAGTTTCTAGATTTGATGTCTTTTTTAAATACAATGCTGTTTTTCTCCCCTGATCAAATGCATGGCCCTCTTCCCTTCATATGCTAAGAGCTGATATCCCAACCTGAAACCTACTGTCCTGTCTGTCATACATCCCTACCCCAACCCTAACTGATCCCTCCCAAGCCCACATTCCACTCCTTAATCCTCGATCCTACCCCTTTAGTGGCATTTAAAAAAAAAAACAAAAACAATAACATTAAAATTCTGTTCGGTTGAACTGGTTTGACTAGTTCGAGGGAAATTATAAACAAAACAAAAAACCTTTTTATGTAGGAAACCTTTTTAAATATATTCACAAAAAAAAAAAAAAATGTTTATATTTTTTAATAATGGTAATATGTATTAATTGTTCTTCATTTATTATTTTATTGTAATGAAAAGCAATCAGTGTCTATTTGGAACAAATAAATTATACCTACTTAACGAATATATTATATATAGATATATACGAATATATATAGGCTATCTTCTTCTTTCAAACCAACCAACTTTCCGTATATGTATAACGTTTATTTGAATAAAGATAATATATACAAACCAATATTTTTGTCATTTAAGAGGTTCTCCAATCTGAAGGCGGCTTTTTCCACTTCGTATTTGATATCGTGTTTATATATTTTCCAGTGGATTTTCCCGTCCGGCCCTTCTATGTGTTCGTACCAAAAACGAATATGTAGCAGAGTATTTTCTGGAAAAGGAGTTAGTATAAATATGTTATATTATGTGAACAAAGCTATATTATGTAAATGCAAAGGTACTAAAAATAAATTATGTACCTATGTGAATATCCATTAAACTGTGTTCACGAAGTAGATAAAAAATATTTATATTATTTTTATGCCATGTCTAATTTCATTATGGCGACGTATTATACAGTTACTGTCACAGTACATTATACAAATAGAAAGGGATAGACTAATATCTAAGCTAATAATTAGTAGATACGCGGGGTTCAGTACACTCCTTAATTATACAGGGTGTATATTTGAGCGCAATAATGCTTGACCGAGTTGTATGGTATCTCATTAAACCTAAAACAATAGGCACTATACTGAAACCGTCGAGTATGCTGGTTAAGATTAATTGGTACCATTCTAGGATATGGTCTGAGCTATCATGTGTCTCATTTTCTTGATATCCGGGTCTGTTCAATTTTATCTCTTTCATCATGGCTTAATATACCATAATCGACCACATCTATCAAGATGGCTAAACTAAGTTTTTCTTTAGGTTAGGTTATAGAAACTTAGTTAAAATATACACTCTTTTTAGAAACTTTGCCCCATCCTTTGGTTTCTCCTATATTGTGGATATAGTTTACAATCATAACTAGACCCGAAACAAATATCTGTGCATCATACAAATATTTGTTCCTTGCGAGAATCGAACCCACGACACGAAGTGCAGAAAGCTAATAGCTTAAACACTGCCAACCGTGTCGCCTAAATTGGCCGCGATATGAACAGTATAATAAAAAATTATTGCATTATTATCTATACAAATAAATAGAATTGAAGTGTCTGTTTGTAATGTCAAAATAACAGCTTTTTACTAAATGCATATGAAAGTATATACGGTATATACTTACAACAAAAAAAAAAAAAAAAAAATGTCTGACTGTTTGTTCCGACTAATCTCCGAAACGGCTGAACCGATTTTGACGGGACTCTCACTGGTTGATAGCTGACGTTATAAGTATTAACTTCGACTACTTTATTTTACAAAAAATAATTAGGGTTCCACGCAAAAATGAACGGGTTCGTAATACACGCGGGCGAAGCCGCTGGCGGACACTAGTTTTATACTAAAATGAAATTGTACTTACTCAAGTGTATAGAAGAATCGCCATTAGATTTAATTGGTATAACAAGTAGACGGCCACTTAAATCGTATGTATTCTTTACATCCAAGGTGACCAAAGCGTCCGCTATTATCATTTTGTTTTCTAGATCGAATCTAAAAATAAAAAATAGATTAATGTCGATAACAGGTTACATGGACAAAAAATAAAGTGAAGGTCATTGAACTCGGATTTATGGGTCTCCAAAAGGGGTTTAAGGGTAAAGAACATTAAGTCAAATTGCTTGTACGGCTATCTGCGTATGTAATAAAATTTCTTTTGAAAATCTACATCAATTATCGATGTTACTCTTAAAGTTTATTGTGTATATAAGGTGTGGACGCAAGAAAATACATAGATCCAGACAACACTTATATTTTAAATGAAATCTGCAAACTAAAATCGTTCAGCTATAAACGGTCACTGGCGTAAGGGAACAATAGATTTGCTATTATCAATTGCAATAATTGATAAGTTAATGCGGTTTTTAATTGTTTTTTTTTTTATAATTTCTGTTTCTCGTTTATTTTCTCAAAAAACAAAGACAACAGAAACATAATAAAAATATAAGACCATTTACGCATTTTAATTACGCAAAGCTCTTAACTGCAAATAACAAAACTTACAGAACAAAGCTCAGAAACAATGAATATGCAAAAATTATTTTGCATACATTTCTTGAACATGGCTAGTTCTGTTCAAATTCCGCACGATCATCGCGCGGTTTTTCACTCCATTACTCCTTTTGTTCTTAATGAATCATCGCCTGAGCCTAATTATTTGAACGGGCCAAACTTAAGGCGCCTTCATAATATTATTCGTAATTAAAAGGCCCAAAGCTAATTGTCCGTGAGTCATGACGTCGTCGTTAGTCGGGTACATAGTTCATTATGGCTTTATGTACAATCAGCAAAATAATTTTGTGACACTATAATGGTTATCGCAAGCATGATCCGGGTTACGGTGCCTAGTAGAAGCAAGCACTATGGGCCACAGATTCAATTCTCAGGTTTTTTAAATATCAGGTAATACCTATTTCCGAGTAACAGCGCCTATAATATAAATATTATCCCCCATTACCTGATATCATAAAATTGTGCCTACTTTTTGGCTTTCGCAAAATATGATAATAAAAGGATGTCATGAATGTGTCCTAACGTTTGAAAAAGAAAACATAAAACATTAAATAAATTAATGTTGACCGCGAATGAAGAAAAGTGAAAAAATAACTAATTAAAAATTAAACTGACGTAATTCAATTTGTGTGACTCAATGTCGTCGAATTTGCTCTTGACAAAACCCGCATCTAGTAATTAAGAATTCATATTATTTTATGTTCTTAATTTTTAGACTTTAGGTACCTACTTTATATTTAATGGTCATTATAATGTTTAGCTTGAAGTAGTATAAGGATTTTAGGTGTCTTAAAATGAACAAAATTTCAGATTAGCATTACATTAAGAGGTAAAAAACTTATTTGATAGGTACCACATTTTAAAAATTAATTTGTTTTAAGACTACCTAAATAATTATGAATTAATAAATCCTGGATTTTCCTCATAGAAGTTATATAAATAAAGGTATTTCACGAATGAGTTACCTACTTTGTCTTGTTTAAGGTATGTTAATTATTTTAATTTAATAATCTTCTAGAACAAATAAACTTGTTCAAATAGCTGAATCAGATTGTGTATACAATTAAGTTTTAGTATTATAATTTCAACAAAATGTGAAATAAATATTATAAATCTATTAATACTTTGCCAGATTTCGTAGCGATGTTTAGTTTCAATTTATCGTGGCTCAGCTAAACTCTACAAGAAAATATAATGTGTAAAAATAAACTTAGTGGGGAAAATATATTTTTTTATTCATACGATCATTTTCGCATTTGCATAATTTTATGACTATCCAATATCTCTTTTGTTAACGCTACTTAAATATGGTAATCATAACGTTCCAACGGTAGTAAAACGCTAATGGAACTAGGTATCTACTTAGTAAGTTAGTACATCACTTGTGACACTATTAGGTACCTACTATATATCATCTTAATGTACCTATGTTATAACATCAGGAGTGACATACTGAATCTTATTATGTACCTATATTTAAATGAATTCTAAATGTTCGCCCGCTATTTCTTGGCTTCGTATGCCGCAATGGAAGATGCATACAGTGATAAAAGATCCAACTAAATGCCTCATCGGTCAAAAGCGCGGCTGCAAAGAGTGAGGTCCTGAGTTCAATCCCCGGGTTAGGAAAATGTACTTCGAATTTTCTGTTAGATAATTCTCTGTAGCAGCGCAGAATTTGGAAATATGCCCGGTAGATGGCAATAGGATCGCCCCGTGGTGATGTATATTAATAATATCACCTTACAAATCAACAACTAAAGTCGTAGATACTTAGCTCTACTAAGACATATCCAGTACATGTTTTTATACTTCACTTAATTGTCGTGTAACCATTTCCAGGTATTTCGATAAGCATAGACCAATAACCAACGGTTAAAGAACTGCTCAGTCATATAAGAACTGATTATTAATCCACCTACTTAGATACAATGTACATACTAGTTATGACTGAACATGGCGTTGTTTGTATTTAACGTGTCATTAGGTTAAATTAGGTTTAGTATAATCAGGTAATCGTGCGCTTTCTTAAACAATTTAATCTTCTGACTAGCCTTTTTCCCAACTAAGCTACATTCTGCTCCCAGTTTAACCGGTTGCGGCTGAATACCAGTATTTTATATAGAACGCCTGCCAACTAACCTCTGCCACCCAATTACTGGGAGACTTTGATACTCGGCTGCTGACACGGGTAATGACTGCCATAGGTATTTGTAAGACACCCAACTGCTTAGCGTGCTTTCTGAAGCAAGTATCCAGAGCAATAAACGAATGAAAAGCATGATCACGCTAAGTTACGGGAATCGAGTTTCGTGGAAGTTTGAAGGAGGGTGTCGAGTGTGAAAACTAATCACCCATCCAAGGACTGACCGCAGCAAGCATTGTTTAACCTCGCAGATAAATCTGTGCAGTAGGAATGAGCTACGAGCCCCTTATCATCTTTATATTAAGTACGCTTATTATTGTTATACATTGTTTTACACATGAAGCATTAAATGAATACAGTCAAAGTGGTAATAAATAAAATTAGACCTTATCCCATTGAAAGAAGTTTTAAATTGTATACGGGTCTATATAATATAATGTGACAGCTATCAAATAGAACTTTAATTTATGGAATAAAGTCTTCCTATGTACTATCTGCCGTAAATTTTGCACCAATGGATTAAATGGATAACATGATTGCGTATCTATTTCACTGTATTTGAATACTTCTGAGCTAATAATGAGTACTAGGATCAGTGTGGATAACTTCGCTATTCAAGTTTCTGACTCTGACTGTAGTTTCGCAATAGTTACACTATAATAATAACAGGAACCGGGTACGTTTTAAAACTGCGGCCAGACACCGGATGACGGGCAGCAGGATCCTCTCACTAATCGGTGAGCCACTGCGACCGCTCCACCCCTTGGGGGAGGCCTTCGTTCAGCAGTGAACGTCTTCTGGCTTATGATGAATAAAATAATAACACCTATAGATACGTTAAAAAAAATACAATACTTACTTCAGGCTTTCCATATTCAACTTCGAAAGTCCTGTAAAGTAGTTATCCTTGAATATAACCCTGAAGCCCTGCTTGTTTGGTATGTACACCGTCATCTCTGCTACATACAAAGGGTCTAAAGGATGAAGGCCTCTCTCAGTGTCTCCTAAGGAGAACTGATGAAGAGAATCCCGCGCTGACTTTAAGGCACAGTCGTTTAGGTTCGGGTCGTTCCTTGAACATGATGATATGAATGAAGCTGAAAATTTACATATTTTTAATGCCAGCACATTTTCTGTAAATGAATATTATAAAGTAGTTTTTTTTAAATCTTTAAACTCATAGGACGCGGAAAGAAGCAACCTGTTATTTACTCATCAGCTAGAAACAATTTTGATTCCAATAATTGAACATGGCAAAATTCAGTAAAAGAACTCTAAATTGTAGACGTGTTTAAACTAAAAGCACTTGTCAAGTTAATTAAAACTTACGCAGTCCCATAGACACGACACATCTAAACAACGGAACAAACAAAATTATCTGCAGCATTTTGTAAAACAACTGGTTGACACTAATGAAAACTATGTAACTGTACTAACCTGGCTTGTTCAGAGGCTTTATAAACAAATAATGTAAAAATTACATGTTGTAGCCTCTTCATTATGTAAGTTAAACACTGCCAACCCTTAATTTTCTGTTAACACGTGAACGTTTATCTCACGTTTGATAGTATTATAAGAGTCTACTCTACAGATGACTTTGTTTTGTTTTAGTGCCATCTCTCGTTTTATATGTCTTAGAGATTTGAGGATAGAAAAGAACGCGCAATGAATAACATTATTTTCAGTACATTGCTTTCATAAAACTGCCTCTTTTAAGTACCATGGCTTATCATCATGTACATTTAAAATTAAACTCTAATTTTATGGAGTAAAAGACGGGATTCCACTACCTATTCATGATGCAACCTTTCACAGTATATATTATGACGTAAATTATTTTTTTAGATATATTAATAGTAAGTTCTGCGTAATGTTAAATTACAGTCTGTATGCAAAGCACGTCAGAGATGATATAACCACATTTCATTTTTATTGTTTACCGTGTGGTTTTATTGGAGGCAAGTCGTTTAAGTGTTTTGTTCCTATCTAACTTGTCGTCCGACTTCATACATTAATGATTAAGAAAATGATAGATTCTCATCATCACTATACCTTGCCGGATCTTTGAGAAAAAGAAAAGGAAGTATTTCAGATGTTTCAATATGAGCCTTTGGGGTGTAAATCCAGCTTCAACCTCGACGAGGCTTTGATGATTTTCAACGGATGATGGTAGTGATCAAACTTGCTAGATCACAAGGGTAGGCTGTGAGAAGACTACTTAGTTCTGCCACACAAACCAAAGAATAATATGACTGTAGTTGACAAATATGAATTTAGATATGATTCGAAATACGTTCACTATTTAGATTCGGATTTAATCTAAACTTTTTAATTTAACTTCGTTCGGTCACATAAATATAAATAATGTGTTTAATGATGAATTAACATTTAATATTGTTAACTTGACGTTTCTTTATAATAGATTTCGGTTTATTTTTTACTATGGATTATCTATTTATTATGATCATTTACCTAATTGATATATTATTTTTAAATTATTTGTACTAATGTTGCATGCCGCTTGATGGTAAATATGGTGATACTCTGTACCTATACTTAAGAACTATGTCTACAATGCCTATATGTCGCAAAAATAATCGATTTGATTTGATTTGATTTGATGTTATTCCTATAAGATTATTTGTTTGGAATTACGAAGTCTTCGAAACTGAGATCTCCCAGCTTCGTAGATTTCGAAATACCAGGGGTAATTTAAACAAAGTCCTTTTACCTCTTATTTCATATAGGTTATTTTAATACATTTTTCTCTACTTCATTTTTCATTATGAAATCCCGTGTTTACATTCCCAGAAAAAAAATCTTCTATATAAAAAGCTAAAGTGTCCACTTGACAAGGACATACATGAAAAGCGTCGCAAATGAAAAATGTACGCGACAATATATCACCGAGGGAAATGTAAATAAAATCACTCGCATAAACATAACAAGATGCATCTTTGACATATGAATGATGTTCGTATAAAATTCAACCTTATATTCTTTGCTACAGAATACAATTTTAGTTGTGTATATTTTTTGTTTCACGGTACAAGGGAAACAGGACTCAGTGTTCTTCGTTTTAAGGTTGAATATTAAATGCTAGGGTTTGACTAATATACTTTTTCTGGTTAAATGTTAACAAAATAGTTTAGGTTGGAAGTGACAGTGAGTGTGCCACTTGAGCTTGTACAACATCTGTACTGGATGAATGGTGTTTATATTAACTTTATGAAATAATCCCCTGGCAAAGAAACCACTGGGCAACTTTTACAAAATCTATGACAAAATACTATTATAATAAGTAATTATGGAAAATGGAATCTGATTGATTTAATCATAACATTGAAAGCTTGAGTTTGTCAAGTCTATTGAACAGTTTACTTCATTGATAACCCTGATTCCGTTACAGTAAACTAATTGAATCACACTTAATCTCTGTTTTGAAAACGTTATTGAAAAAGGACAGAACGTATGTCAAATAAGTCTATGTTCTTATAATTTGCAACAATTTAGACATATGACGATAGCGACGTTATATATAAATAATATAAATTCATGTTTTGTGGACTAATTACACTGGACTAAAGATCTTCTATCCTGTTCTTATGTTTTTGTTAGAAAGAGGCACAGTGTGACTAAACTGGCTTAGTTATTAAATAACAGAAGTTGTATTATTTACTTTATGATGATTAAGTTACGTTAGATATATACGAATCAAAATAAAGATTGGAAATCTAAAAGATATTGATGTGAATATTTACGAAATTTATTATATTTTTTACGTTAAACAACCAAACGTATCTACGGCAAAACCTGCTTGCAGCCGTAAATAATACTTCAATAATTTCAATCCGCGTGAATATCAAAAATTAATCTGAAATATATCATTTAAAAAAAAGGAATAAGGCAGAAAAATAACGAAAAATATACCTTTGTATCATGTCTATTAATTTTCCAATTCATTCATCAAAGTCTAATATTCCAGAGAGTAACACAATTATTCACAGAGTCCACGTTTTCAAGACCACTGATTCTATATAATTTGTATAACAAGCAATTTATGGAGCCACTTGCGGTTAATCTGCGACATTGACTCCTACTAACATTATCTACTTGACTTAGTATGGTAAGAAATAATTACGGGATCGGTAGCAATTTATAACATTGGGAAACATTTATAAACATCACGGTAGGTTTCCTTTCATGTCTCAAAATCGGTACAATACGCCATTTTGTATAAATAAATATGTAAATAGTAGTAGTCAAAACATTAATAAATTAATATAATAAATTAATATAATAAATTACTTCTGCCCGTTTCTGTCCTACTGCTGGGTAAGGGCCTCTTCTCAGAATGAGAAGGGTTAGTCCTTAGTTCACCATGCTGGCTCCGTGTTGGGGAACTACTCACACCGATCGAGAACATATTTTGTTATTATTCGGGAAATATATAAGGTTTTCGGGAAAGAAAAAATAGAAAAGTTGCCCAGAAAATTGGACACTCTGACAAACTCCCAATAGCTAGTAACAGATAAAATATCGTTTATATAAAAAATGTCAGGATCTAGTACATGTAGGTGTTGAGATAATTTAACAGTTTATCTGCTAGATTTACTTATCAGACACTTGTAAAACAGTTGATCTCATAATGTCAGATAAATTACCAAGTGGTGAAATGGACCCTTAATAATGTAAATACGCACCCAAACTATAACGAAAAACTCATGGAAAAAACAAAATGGACCGGAAAATTAGTAACCAAATTGGCAGATACGATACCGATTTAAAACTTCCGTAAAAGTATCCTCAACTCTCTTTTGAAGTTTGTCCTACATGTTTGCGAAAATAAGTTCGGCTTCCAGGTACCTCTATTTCGAGTTTACTAGTACTCGACCTCGACGATTATAAACATAAACGAAAAAAACAATGTGCGCCTGTTTTCATTGGAAGTTCACTAAAATGCGCGCGCACGACGTTTTCATACATTTTTGGGCTTAATTGTAGCTACGATTAGATATATTTTATTTAAAACTTTATTTCAAGTAACATAGACTCATATTTTGTTAGTAACACACATTACACTTACAAACTAAGGTTAGTATATTACATATATGGATGATTAATTTAATTTACGTGAGCCCTGCAGCAGTGGTTCACGTATGGACAGTCAACCCTACCCGCTATCATAGCCAGAATGCTGTTGGAGCTGACCCTAACTCTGCGCACCAGGGACGCGCATCGTTTCCGCATTATCGCGTAAAAACAATCGGTGCGCGCTTCTGCAAACATCCCTGATGCGCTGCAGCATCGGGGCAATCCCAGCAGCACCCTAAATGCGTTATTGAACTGCACGCGAAGGGCGTTATAGGATCTTTGCGTAAAGTTCGCCCACAGTCCGCTCGTGTAAAAAGAAGTACAATATGCTTTAAAAAGTGTAATTTTTACCTCCCTAGTACAGCGAGCAAACCTGCGCGCGATCATATTTGCTCTCACCGACAACGCCCTTCTCTCTCTTTCCAAGTCAGCATCGTCCTTGAGATCGGTGGTAATAACATGTCCCAGATATTTAAATACGTGTACTCTCTGCAGTGGCGCATCATCGAGTTTTACGGGAGGCACATTAGGTATGTTACCACCACCAGCCCCAAAGACCATGACTTCGGTCTTGTGAACATTATATTTTAGGCCATGACTAATCGCATAAGACTCACATATATTCACGAGTTTTCGGAGTCCACAGATCGACGCGCTCAGCAGCACCATGTCGTCTGCGTAGCTAATGTTGTTGACACACACCCCGTCGACATGGCAGCCGACCCGCTCACTGCTGAGCGCGACGATCAGCGCGTCCACATACAGATTAAAAAGTGCAGGGGAGGATAGCCCACCCTGTCTGACTCCGCACTCCATCCTATATGGCTCTGACAGATTACCCGCCCATCTCACATGGTTGACCTGATTTCCATACCAGTACTTGAAAATATGCACAAGCTCGTGCGGTAATTTTATGTCCTCAAGCTTTCTCCAAAGGATGTTGTAGGAGACCAGGTCAAAAGCTTTGGACAAATCAAGAAAACAGGCAAATACTGCTGTTTTCCTAGTAGTATAGTACTTTACAGTATGCTTAAGAGACAGTATCGCACTCTCTGTTGACAGTCCAGGTCTAAACCCGTATACCATTGGGTACTCACCGCAAGTAATTTTCTAGCATGTAAATTCTATGTATAATCAAACCCACGAAACAGCTTCCTTATTAGGTATTAAGGAATTGCTAATTAATATTCTACGTTATGTTCACGCTTTATGATTTCAACGTCATGTAGCAAAGGAACTGTGTTACAATTCATATTATAAAGCGAATTTGTTAAGATAAATACGCGTTTAATGGATCTATGTTAATCTACGATCCTTTGGTTTCGACCTTGCTATGGATGTTACACTTTCAAAACATTTTGAGAGTCTCAATAATCGACCTCTTAACTATCTTTGTACTATAAACTCTACAATTCTTCTTCTACGATCTCGAAAATAATCACGCCTCTGATGTGATTTCGCTTCTTCACAGTTCTGAAACAACATCTTATGAAACGAAATGAAATGATGAAATTGTTATTTTACAATTACGATTCTTCAATCACTTTTACCCGTCTTTTTTTAAACTAGATGGCGTGGTATTTCCTATGATGGTCATAGGAAATGCCGTCGCCATTTGCCGACGCCTCAGAAGAAATGCCGAAACAAACTCAGGGGTCAATGTATATTTTAAAGTCCAGTCCAGAGAGATTAGTTAAAATTTATATGAGACAAATATAGGGTATACCTACTGTATACATATGTATTATATTACTCGGCTAATACTTAATCTATACATATAAATAAAATTGGAGTGTCTGTTTGTAATATTGAAATAACCGTTTTTTACTAAATGCATATGAATATATATACGGTACATACACCAAAATAACATTTTTTACAATTTTTGTCTGTCTGTCTGTCTTTCTGTCTGTCTGTTTGTATAGGCTAATCTCTGAAATGGCTGGACCGATTTTGACGGGACTTTTATTGGCAGGTAGCTGATGTAATAAGGAGTAACTTAGGCTACTTTTATTTTAGAAAAATTCTTTTATTTTAGAAAAAAATAAGGTTAAGTGCATTTGGTCTCACTAAAAAATACATTGTTAAGTTCCGACATTCACGCGAACGAAGTCGCGGGCACAGCTAGTAGAAAATAAAAACCGTTGTGAGCCGCAAATGTCATGTCCAGTCATGTTACCATACATGTTCAAAATATATGGTCAACCTGTCCTTCTCGGTTTCATACCTCTGTCCCGGACATTTGTATTTTGACTTTGTCTGTTTTTTTTATGTAGGACGTAACTTTAATTTTTATTACTCTGATTCTGGTAATTCTATTAATCAACAACACTTACTGTTCCTATTCCCGTTTTCCTTGAAGAAATTCTTATAGGCTTAAGTATATGACTGACAAGGTTAAGTCGTAAGTCTTGCCAGACTTTTTGAGTTCGTTGTTTACCTCTTAAAGTTATATGTTTAAGTGAATGATTTCCTTAAGTTTTCGAAGGACCATAAACTCATCACCAACCTTGTGTTTGTTAACAGTGAAAAAGAAACAACATATATAATAGACAACTTTTATATTTCAAAATTGTAGTACAAAAACGTTAGATGAATATTTTCAATTAAGTATTGAAAACTATTACATTTCACTTCAACAATAACAATATTCCATAATAAAATATCCTACAGGCAAAATAGTAAAACTAAATTTTTATTACCAACTGTACTTCATTTAACATTAGACAAATAAGGTCCATTTTAGCATGAAATGTATAGAAATAGACTATGTGTTTGCTTGCAGCAAGAATGCAACACAGTATAATGCTTTTATGTCCCTTAACGGTCAATCAAGATGAACTGAAACTGTACTTAAAGTAATGGTTCCAAAGATATTCGTGTTTTGGCCAGTTTTGTCTATTGTTGTACATATGGAGTATAGTGGCCTAATATTCTTTTGTAACATAAGGGGTCAGATCATCAATAATATAATGTTTCGTTGGCACTGTATTGAAGAATTTGTGTAGGAACTCGTAAATGAATGCCATGGCTTTGTCCATGAAAGACTTCCCAAATGACGACATTATGAACTTCCAGTTTTGATTCAGCAGGTCAGTCACGAGTTTACCTGAGAAAGTTTCAAATTAGGTCACAACAAGGTAGGTAAAGTATGTTGTTGAACATCCTTAATTGGGCGATATAAAAAGAACAATAACATGAAATAAGATAAGCATCACGCCTATATGCCTCGGAGGATTAGGTAAACGCGCACACTGATGCCCGTATGTAATACCCGCAAATCTATTTCCAGGTACAGGGCACGGGTCCAAATTTTGAGCTGCAACTGAGAATTTTCTAACAGAAAATCCCACTAGCACTTTATCTGACCCGGGAATTAAACCTAGGACGGCAGCCGCTTGCGACCACTAGACCAATGGAGAAAATAAATTAGATGCACTTTCTAAAAATACTTCTATACAAATATAGTAACAAACTTATTTTTTTTTTTTTTTTTAACGTTACCACAAGATTTTTTTTTGTATGAAATTAGATTTCTTAAGGCATTATAAAAATATTTTATTACACAATAGCAAAATCATTTAAACTACTTCATTGTTTTGTATTAATTATCTAGTGTTTTTTTTTATTTATATAGATTGCAACTGCAACTTTAATAAAACGAAGAATCAACCAAAACGATTTTTCTTTGTTGCAAACCATATAAACACAACCATCAAACACAATTTACCTTCGCAAAGGTATCATTAACTCTAATCCCTTCTGATCTTTAACCCTTAACTAGATGTGCTACTGATGTAATTATATTGGCTTTAATAATACCTTTATGCTATTATTATTAACAACAACTACAGATTATTACACTCTTCAACTAATGACACTCGTATACAACTAATATTAGTATGTTTTAAGTAATTCATATTATTTAAACCAGTCAATTGGTCTAATGGTATGGTATTTGTCTCAAATTCCATATTCGGTAGTGTTATATATTTTATATATGTATATTATTTGCCTGTATCCCCGAAAGGTTAGGCAAAAGTGTGCTATTGTACACCCAAATTTAGCCGATGCCTTTATTGGGTCCCATGTAATAGGGGGCGAGCCTATTGCCATCTGCCGGGTACAGTTCCAGATTTCGTGCTGCTACTGAGAATTTCCATACTCGTTTCACATTATAATTTACAATATCAAAAACATGTACTTGTTTTTATTTTCGTCTATAGCTGTCTATAACTGTTCGACTAATTGAAAATAATCATTTTACTATTTTTCATCATTCGTCTCAGACCGAAAGTGCTATTGACAGTTTAAAAATCGAACCAAGATTTTCAAATTCGTCATCTGTCCTGAATGCTTTTTAACATCACTGCATACAATCGTAGAATAAAATTATTTTAAAATGTATTTTATTATAACTACTATTTAAAAAAAAAATCGTTGCCCCTCTCTGGGATTTCTCCTGTATCGTGGGTACAGTTTACAAACATATATGTCACATGCAAACACAACCAGACCCGAAACAACTATCTGTAGATCATACAAATATTTGTTCCATGCGGGGATCGAACTCACGACACGTAGCGCAGAAAGCTAATAGCTTAGCCACTGCGCCAACCGGCAGCCTAATTACGTAAAAAAGCTACAGCAACGCGACAGCCACGCGACAGCAATCTCACTGTCAGCCAATACATTATATGACACAAAAATGACGTTTGTCAGAAGCTATCGCGCGATCTACGCCTGTGGCGACATCGGTAATTAGGCTGCGGGTCGTCAAAATTATTGATTTAAGTAAATATTTTGGTGAATAACAAAACGATTTGTTTGATTTTTCCGGAAAGCAGAAGTTAGCAAAGGAATAAAGCAGAAGTTTACTTACTGGATTCTTGTTTGCCTATGTACAGATTGTCGGCAAAGAAGGTCATTTTTCCTTTTATGTCGTATGCGTAAACATTTTTGTCAGGAAAACACTGTAGATAGATTTCTCCATTCTCCTTTTTGACGATGAAAAAGAAGTCGATTCTGAGGAATAGTTTCTCTGAAATGAATTTTAAAATATTAGGTATTAAATAAAGATATCAGTAAAGGTTTACGTATCATCTTCAGTACATAACTGATTGATTGGCAGGTAACGCACAACCACACGTATTATACATGTTTTTTTCGCCCGCTTACTGCCGAAAAAAATGTATGAACGACGTGACGTTTCTTTGAGGTGCCTCATGGAGTGCCACAGATACTGTAGCTTGTCGAATACGAAAATCTGTTAACAAATCTTTCATATGTTATATCCTTAATCTACGCCTTTAAAGACTGACAAAAGCTAGTTAAAGTAATGAAGTATTTTAAATTTTTTTTTAAATACCTTTCTAGCTAAAAATGGTAAGATCATTTACGGTTTACGAAAATTTTGTAATCATCGTACTTCATAACTTATTATCTACTTAAAATGATATCAAAGAAAACTTTATTTTACCTATTTTAATTTTTCCATTCCCATCGCCTTGAATACTTTCCCCCCCAAAAAGATTTTTGACGATAGGGCTCGAAGCGAAGACTTTGTATCGTCCTTTAACTGAGATATCACACGTCAGCTCAATGGATGCGTGACTCTTTTCAATGTCCGTACTGAACAAGAGAAACAATTAGTTATTTACAAACAAAATCATAGGTGGATTTAATTATAACTTTTTTGACACTTCTTAGTAAATTTCAGATGCATAAACCAAGACCCGAATCCTCTGTAGATCATAGGCCATACGAATATGGTCGTCTTGATAAAATTTTCGAAATATATTAATAACAGTTCTATATATCGCCATATTTTTATATAATAATAAAAAAAATATCATACTTACGAAAACTTTTCTACAATGCAGTTTTTAACACCTTTAAAGGATCCTTCAAGCAAAGTTATATCGAGTACATCCAAAACAGATACCGATACATTCTTGAGATGAACGGGGTCAAGTTGGGGTATATTTAATTCTGGAATACCATTTTTAGCGCCGTCTCTAATTATTGACTGTATGAGATCCTTTTCACAATCTCCATCATTTATCTTACATTTTTTCAAATTGTCTACTGTAATTAAAATTAGATAATTTTTAATATTAATTACCTGCAGGGAATGCTTATTTTCTACAAGATACTTTGCAATATAGGTCAGTGGCTGTGTCAGATCTAAAAATATTAGTATTAGTTTTTCTATATATTCATGAATCTGGCAGAAAAAAGGTTCCAGCACCAAGAACATAATATGATGATGATGATGAATATTTATTCAACCGAAACTGCTATCATCTTAACAAAAGAAATTTTAAAAATTAAAGCGCTCTTCATAGCCCATAATACACTTACCAAAACCAGATTCACAGAACACAAACACCGTGAACACGATTAAAAGTGATTTTTTGAAGAACATCGTTCACTCTCAAAGAACTTGCACGGATAACAGTTCTCAGATCGGGCAAATCTTAATATATATAATATAACGTCCACAAAACGAACACACACACTTACAGTGGGTATAAAATAGAGAAAAAAATAAGACAAGGTCATGTTGTATTAGAGTTTAATACTAGGCATTAAGGAGTTGTAATTGAGTTTATCATAAGGAAAAATGTGACGATATAGATACAATGTAAGGTGAATTAAAAGGGGTTCTACATCATGCAGTACAGCTTGCTTTTCATAATTTTTAACATCTCGTTAAGATTAATTAAACAATTGACTGATGTATACCGGTAGGACGTCGTAATTTAGTGTCAAATTTTACATAGCTTCTGAACAAAGATGGAGAAATGAAACATCCACACATTGCAACGAAAAATTATCGTCGAACAGTGCAAGATAAATAGACACAACACATTTTGACTGAACTAAAAAATAACTGCGTTCGAAGGATAAATTTTCACGAACCCTTAATATATAAATTCTATGTTGTGAACTCTGTGTATGTATTCTATCTTGTCCTTTTTTAAATCTTCGGTCAATGTACGGTTCGAAATTAACTATGCAAAGGTTAAACGATTTAAACATTTCTTTTTGGCCAAGAACCGGTAGTACCTATGTTCGTCCTAATTCATTAACATTTGTTGAAGTTATGCACTAGCTTTGACCTCGGCACGAGTGCATAATTCCTTTTTTTTATTTAACCTTATCTATTTATGTCGATTTTTAAGTTTCCCATTTACATTTTCGCATGTCATCACAATCAGTTTAGCAGTTTAAACGTGAAGACGCTAGATATAATACAAGCATAGACAAATTCACTTTTGCTCTTGAAATGGAAAATATCAACTGTGAACTGGCAACTGGTACTATCTCATTTTTCGCAACATTACAGAATTTAGAAGAAACTATCGACCGTGTTGTGTATATAATGCGGTCGATGTTAGTACAAATTGAATGAATTCGATTTTGGCGTCTAATTTTGATTGAAGTAAAATATGCCTTTTGCAGCGCTGCCGGGTATGAAATAGTTGGACACGGTTGGCGCACTAGTTGAGCGATCGACTGCTGCGCTCTGTGTCGCCAGTTCAATTTCCGCACGGAACAAATATTTATATGATCTACAGATGGTTGTTTCGGATCGGGGTCTTTGTGTATGTGAATATATGTGTTTGTAACCGCACCTACGATACAGAAATTATTCCTAGTGTGGGGCAACATGTATTTTTTTTTTGAACAAAAAATCTTCCTATACAGCATTACATAATTCAGAATCCCGCCCGTATTTCCCGAAGGATTAGGCAGAGGTGTAGGTACTACTGTACACCCACATTTCGCTGATGGAGTTATTGAGTTCCATGAATGTGAGCCTATTGCCATCTATCGGGCATAGTTCCAGTTTCCGTGCGCTACTGAGAATTTCCACACAGAAAAATCCAATAATACTTTGTCCGACCAGGGGACCAGGGGACCAGGGGACCAGGGAACCGATCCCAGGACCTCATGCTCAGCAGTCGCGCTTGCGACCACTGGACCAACGAGGCAGTCCTTGTGCAGTATGTACCTCTGTAAATTACACGAAGCGTAATTCAAAATTAAATTTTGTAATCATCAAGCTTTGAAGTAATTAAAATTAATTGTAAAACCTACAAACAAATACAACGAAAAAAAAAATACGCTAAATCCTTGAAACAGAGTTTGTTGCACTACGTTACACCAACTTGGTTTTTAAGGAGAGACATAAAAAACAAAATAATGTAGGTACATACATATTGATGTACGATTCAATAAACTCGTAATTAGTGAAGAGCCTGAAGAATAAAAAGAATTATTATAATATTATAGTTATTAAAGTTTATTTTCGTCCACAAATAAGATAAAGGTTTCAAAAACCATAATAACAACAAAAACAAAATCAGTATGAGCTTAACTTTATTACTCAGATGTTTATTGAGATAGATAGAAAATTGTTTACTTACCAAAATAAAATTGCGATTTTCATAGAAAGTCGCAGTCATGAGAAATTCCCAAAATACTTGAACATAGACTAAATTATCCCACTGTCGTATAGTGGGTAAAGTTTACAGACCTAAATGTCACATGAATATAATGTACACCCAGATCCTTAAGAACTCTCTGTAGGCCATGCAAATATTTTTTCGTACGGGGTACAAATCCGTAACACATAATGCAGATATTCAACAGTTTAGCCACAGCGCCAATCGAGTCCGAACAACCCGAACAATTCACCGTTATTTTTCCATAAGAAATAGAAGTAATCTCAAATATTATTATTTTTAGCATTATAAATGCGAAAGTAAGTTTGTTTGTTACCTTTTCACGCCTAAACCACTAACTGATTATCGTGAAATTTTGCATATACATTGTCAGGGGTACAGAAAAGGACATAGGGTACCTTTCATACCGAAAAAAGTACTGTTCCCGAGGAAAAATACACGTGTTCGTAATCAATGCGGGCGAAGCCGCGGGCAGCAGCTAGTAAATATTATATTGCAAAGTGTAGTCTAGTCACCACTGGCGCGCCAGTGGGTAATTACCCTTGAAGCTACTGATACATCTAAGCTAAGTTTCACGTGTAGGTAGATCCTATCAATCTTAAGAACGCTTCTGTATACGTATTTAGTTTAATTCACTATGTTAATTAACGACATGAAAGATTGCATTTTTTGATAATTTAATTTAAGTTTATAGTACAGAGAACAGATTTCAGTTGGTTATGGAGATGTAATATTAAAATATTCGGCCCACTTTTGTCTCACTGCTAGACAAGAAGTACCTGCTCTCCCTCTGAGATGAGTTAAAGCCTTATTCCAACATGCTGACCTAGTACAGGTTCGCAGACTACACACATCATCGAGAACTTTATGACAGACTCAGATGTTGAGGTTTCCTTGCAAACTTTTCCTTCACCGTTAACGAAAATGGTACCTAATTAGAGAGGTTTAGGCAAGCATTCATGCTCTAGGACTGCCTCAGAAGATATTTTTAGGAAATTATACTATTGTCTAACTGTGGAGCTGAATTTGCCTATGAACTGTTAAGTATATTTATCACTTTAGGGGGGCACAGTAGTTATATTATGACTGTTTAGAGGATCTTAAAGTAAATATGTGTTTGAATGGCCGCTGTTATTGTCGGTATAAAGCAGGCACTCCTTTCCAGTGGGTATCATTTTAGCAACTACAAAGTATTTCAATCAACTCGATGGCCAAAATCTATCATTGTGTGCGTTAGTTACAACATAAGTACAGTGTAGAAGACCCTAAAACAATTTTAATAACATCTGGTTTTTTTTTTAATAAAATAAATATATGTACACGAGTGTACAAATAAAATGACAACACTAATTTCCCTTATCTACGCAATACTTAATATTCTAATGAAACTAAAGCGGTTTAGCGAGCCATGCAAGGTACACCACTATTTTAAAAATAGGTGTAACATAGCCAGTTACTTATGTAATTGAGTTATTGTCTCAAGTTTATGTAATACGATAAAAAAAGATCTATTCATACACGACCAGTATCAGTATCTTTTGTGTAAGTAGAATCATGATTTGCTTTGATGTTATCTGTCTTTTCATTATTATATTACGAGTGGAATCACAATTATTAGAACAATTTCTTATGACACATTCAGAACACATACAAAACCTCTTATTTCTGATAGAAGCAACACCTACGTTTATTCAGTTATTATAAAGTTTAGTTACAAGACGATTTACGTATACCGTGAAACTTGTTTTTTATACTCGCGTTTATTTCAAGTCAATATCAAGCAACATTACGGCTTCAAAGTTGTATTTTATGCATTCATCATTCTCCTATTTATTCTCACTCACTCATTTACTCATCTGATCATATAAGTACCTATATATCAAATCAGCCAAGGCGACTAAAGCTACGGCAATTAGGCTTCTAATTTTGGAGAAAATTCATAGAGCATGAGTGTTTTGCTCTCTTGTGGCTTATGTACCCTATTTTTGTTGAGAAACTCTGTGCGCACTGTGGATACCTCAGAGTACCATCAACAAAGTTGTACCTACTTCAAGTTAGAAGGCGGTCGGGTCTTCAGCTTAGTCAGCCAGTTCTCGCCTCCTGTCATTCTGAAATTATTGTACGCTTTCTTGCACACGACGTCAATATAGTTCACTATTGGACAAAGGTTCCCTTCCAAGTTGCGCAATGATATCGACATCCGGATAACTGCCTTCTGTATCAACCTGACCCGTTTTTAGGAAACGCTGTGAGTAGTACAGCCATATTTGTAAAATACATAACAAAAATATAATATAATTACTATGACAAAGGTCTATTAAAACCCGACACTAAACATAATTAGGTAATTTGAATTATTTTTAAAAATACTTCCCACTACCTAATTAATTGTTTGAAACAAATAAGATTTTTATGGTTCCTCGGAGGTTGCGAAAAAACCATCTAACATATCAGACATTTTATATCATCCATGAGTTAAAAAAACAGAATAACAATCTTAATGTAAATGATTTATTTTTATAACTGATTCTAACGTAACAAAACGTTGCACAGTTTACAAACATATATCTATGACATATGCACATACAATCAGACCCGAAACTGTAGATCATACAAATATTTGTGCCGTATGGGGAGCGTACCCGCGACACGTTGCGCAGAAAGCTAATCAAAAATATCATTTTTGTTCTCATCTTAATATTAAATGAATTATACTAATAATAACCATATTATCGTGCAAGTTGTCATCGTAAGTTTTTTCAGCTCAATATAAATAGACTCTGGGTAGACTGCTATAGCTATATATATAGCTTCCACATATATAGTATACATATAAACACAATTAAAAAATCTAAGTTAATAATGTCTAGGACAGCTTTTTCAAGCCAGCGTATTTTTATAATACCTGTTTAATTTATTACCTATGACTGGTTAAAAACTCATGTTGCAAGTGGTTTTACACTGCTTGACCTATAAGAGATCAAAATCTTGTTATGAATACATAATTTAACATTATTATTCGGTAAAGTCACTTTTTGCTGTTACAAACTACCTATGTACCTGTACTTCTTGTGCAAATAAAGTGGTTGCACCGACAAAAAATGCTTCAATATTAAAGGGTTCATAATCATTATAAAATCGCTCGTCTGCTGCAGTTGCTTTCAGTAGATACTGACACAAAATCTTATAATAATGTTCGAATTTTAAATTAATAAGCAATTTGTGCATCTCTTATTTCTTAATTATCATATAAATTTTTCAATTCAAAATTCAGTTATTAAGTTTTATTTTAATCCTTTACCGAGGTTGCAAAATTAATTATCATTAAAATATATTTCGTTGTTCTTTGGTGTACGGAACTATTGATTTCCGAATTTAATACTTCAAAGGCTTAATGACTAGCCGCTTTTAAGTCTATAAATATAAGACACTTCCCGTAAGTTCAACATTAGATCTGTACGTAACAAAGCACATAGAAGAATAATGTTTAAAACGAGTGTAATAATATTAACCAGCGCCATCTTGGCTTTCTGCGAATCAGCAGCAATTGGTAAGTTCCACGCTTCAGTGTAATTTAGAAACATAAAAGTGTAGTTTTATAATTGTTGACTTTGATTTCTATATATTATATTATATATGTATGTGTGTTCCAATAAATTATTGTTCTAAATTGGTGTAATACATATTACACCAATTTCGAAGATTTTTAAAAGCATTATTAAAAATGTACAAATCAATATCGTGGCCTTTTATCCTCTAGATTAAAGAGCCGACAGAGCATAATAGTAAAATTTTAAAATGTAATCCTGACTTATAAAATTAAAATGAATTAATATTTTTCTTTTATTATTCCAGTTGATAAAGTAAATAAAAAATGTGGTATAAGTGACAGTGAGTGTCATAAGACTTTATATAGAAGCATATTCCTGGAAGTGGTAGATAATGGAATTCCAGATATGGATATACCCATAATTGACCCATACGTGGTTAAGGATACGGACGTGGTGGTTCTTGGCATGGTAAAATTAACGATGAAAGATGGGACAGTGAAAGGTTTTAAAACCTGTTCCAGTAACAGTTTCAAGTAAGTTAACTCTTTTTTTGTCATGTCATTGGAATTGATCATAGCGTAGTATTAAGATTAGCCAGTCAGACTAGCGAGGCTGACCGGCGCGGCGGCGGGGTGCGCTAGACGATTTCAGATATCCCGACTCGTGGAGACTGTTTCTTTGCAACCCAAACGAAAAAAAGTTTATTGATAAATAACGTATGCAAATAATATTATTATTATTATCAGTTACATTTTATATGATCCTACGTGTATTACCTACACAGCCTATACTTCTATCAGTGTACTTATATCGTTCCTACTATCATGATGATGCAAAAAAATATTATTATGTCATAGATCATATATAATAATATCATCTTTGACATAATAATATTTTAATATTTAGCATCAATAAATTAAACTTGCTATGCAGGTAATTGATGTACGACATTTTCCTCTACAAGTATATACGGTAGTGCATCTTTACAGCGTAATATCCATTGCAAATCTGCTTTGTATGTTTATTATTATTATACTATATTTTTTTTAGGATTGACTTTGAAAATCAACGTACTAAGATAGAGCTTGTATGCGAAATATTTGCAATTGAAGGACAGTACAAAATTGAATCGACTCCTACTCTATTGGCACTTTCTGGTGGTATTAAAATTCACGGCGAAGGCACGGGAGGCGTTGTTATTGGTAAGCATCTCTTCACTTTATAAATTTTACTAATAAATAGCTGTTGTGTAGAAATAAGTTCAAACCAACTGTATCCTGATTGACGACGATTCAAATAGTTCAGTTTAAAGCCAGTGGGGATTCGCTATTTGTTTGACTATAATGTTTTTTTTTTTTCTTAGAAAAACTCAAACTGGACCTGGATTTCGCTTCCGAAATAAAGAAGCTTGATGATGGTGAACTCCATTTTGAGCTGATACCCGAAGAAGCAAACTATTCGTTCGAAGTTTTGGGCCAAGTCACGTTCAGTGCTGATAATATTTTCGTGGGAAAACAAGATATAAGTAAGTATGGCTGTAGCTATTTTAATGGTCGAAGGCATCAGACCGCGCAATGGTCACATACAATGTACCGATCAAATAAAATCTAGTGTACCTTGCAACTTTTCACCAGACGCGCAGACGGGCAATTCTGTTGCCCTACAACATAAGTCTATTCATGTAAAACTTCATATTTTCATTGAACTTAATTAATTTCCCTGTATGCCTTTTTACATTATCTCTTTTTTCGTAATATACAAGTAAGCGCACCGAAAGAGCGCCTATTTTTATGGAGATTTACAGGCGACAGGCTCTCGCATCTTGCGCTTCGCCTTTGGTGCATATTCGCAGATACCTATAATCCTAACCATTAGCCCGAATAACCCCATAATAATAACCTCGACACATCTACCTAAAACATAACAATAGTCTAACCTAAACATTCTGCACTTATCCAGGTACTGTTGCAGTCAACATATTCAACGAAAACTGGGAATTCATCTCCAAAAGTTTTGGAAAGACGATATTTGATAAAGGTATTGAGGTGTTCTATGATTGTGTTGGCAAATTCTTCAAAAACGTTCCAGCAAAAGACTTGATCACTGATGATTTGTCTGCTTATGTAAAGAGCTAATAAGGGCGTTTGAAATCTCAAAATCAAAGAATATATACTTGATAACCTCAGGTGGTTTCTGGTTTCTTAATACCCATATTCGATTATGTTTTATGAGTTCTTCAGCACTGTACCAAATATGTGGTTTTCTCACCACTCTATACCTATATAAAGTATTTAAATGTGATGAAATTTTAAACTGGAAAGTACGTCTGAAAATTGTTAATTACCAGAAATAAAATATTTTTGTTTATACAATGCATACAATACACTTTATTACTCATCGAAAACAAAAAAAAAATAACAATAGAAACCAATAGAGATGTACAAGGGGCGGTCTTATCGCACTTTCATAAGTATTTTAGTAATCCGAATCGATGTACACACTAAAAACCCTTTTTTTTAGTTAAGTATCACTTTAAGTGAACAATGTAATGTTCTTTGTGAAATAAAAATATCTATATACCGATTTTAAATTTATTTCTTCGTATTTTAAAATAACAAAACATCAAGTAATGATAACAACTCGGTTTTTATAACTATTTTCTAAGTTTTGTTCTTCCGTAGTGTCGATATGAGCTATCACGTGGGAATCTCTCATGCTGTAGTAGAAACAATTAAATTTTTTAACAAAAAATAAAAACTGACTCCAAAAAACTCAAAAACAAAACTAATAGGTAACTAAAAAGCAAAAAATAAATGTTTTATTATACAATATAGTAGTTGAAGAGTATTGAAGTCGGTGCCAAGTAACGGTGCCGGTTTTTTTTTTTTCTAAATATCTGTAGTTGCTAAATAGTTACAATCTCCTCTTTCATAGATGTAAAAACACTATAAATAAAAACTCGAAAAAACTTACTTTTCAACACGATCGTGCATTTTTATTAAAAAAAAAAAACATAACCTAGTCAAGATTTATGACAATCCGAAAACATTACCCAATCAATTTTATACTTTTTACTAAAAAAAACATCAACGTTCATTATGAAGGTCCTTATAATTAGGGTTTAGCATAAGGTGATAAATCTTCAATGATGTAGTGTCTGGCTGGCACAGCGTCGAAGAAAAATCCAGCAAATTTGAAGTAGAATTCCATCGCTTTGTCTACAAAAGGCTTGCCGAATGATGACATCACGAAGCGCCAGTTTTCATTCAGCATCTCTACGATGGGTGCACCTAGAACAAAATGGTTTTATAAATTGTATCGTCATTATCGGTTCGAGCCGTTACGATCAGTTTTATAAACTTTTTCATATTAACGATCCATAGAATTAAATATTTGTTCTTTTTTGTTTAAATGTTAAAAAAAAAACAATGAAGACAAGACACATTTGTTCTTGTTGTCTTTTATTGAGAAGCAATTTTTACTTGTTGATTTAATACCTAACAAGACATTCCTATTTTTATAATAACACTAGCTATTGCCCAAGACTTCGTCTGCGTGTATTTTGTATTTATTATCTAATTAGTATTTTGCTGCATAATAAAAAATAAGCGTATGTTCTTCTTCCGGTTGCAGGCTACCCTTCAGTCGTGATGACGTTGAACAGTATAGAAATTATTGAAACAGTGTTGAAATATCACCAATATAAATATAATAAATAAATAAATATATATATGTATGTAAATGTATATACATATATAAATGGATGTTGATGTCCAATAAATTAACACGTGCAAGACGGAAAAGAAACATGAAATGCTATAAATATTAATCATATTATTAGTTTTATATTTGGTTCTACTGATGGCAAAACAGTTTCAATGAATATAATTTAATTATTCTGCTCATAAAAGGCCCACAACTGGGCACAGTCCTTTTTTCAGAATGAGAAGCGTTAGAGCCCTAAGGGGTATGCCACGGTGGGGTTTAGGCCTTAATGGAGGTCACCACGCTGGCCTGGTGAGGGATGGAAAACGATGTAGGTCTTTAACCATTAAGAACTTTATGGAGCCCTCTCAGGTTTCCTCACGATATTTTTCTTCACTCATATCTCAAGTATGTTTAAATTCAGACCTTCTTGCACGGAACGCAAGCGTTCAACCGCTAGGCTATTGTTGCCACATGTCAGTAACCTTGAGATGAAGATTGATGTTACTTAAACATAAATAAAATGAATACTTAGCATTTTTATGAAACCTGTCTTCCGATGTAAATTATTTGAAAAATGAAACATACACTTCAAAAGATGACCAAATTTTTCTGAATTTAAAAATGTTTATAGGCCCTGAAATGTTTATGACTTATTTGTACTTACTGATTTCCTGCTTGCCCATATAAAGATTATCAGCGAAAAATCCAACATTTCCTCGTATTTCATAGTCGTACTTGATGTAGTCGTAAATGCATTTTATGTAGATTTCTCCGTCATCGCGTCTTTGTGCGTAAAAAGGGAAATCAAATTTCAAATGCAATTTTTCTGGAATATATAAAATGATCGTTTTATTAATATTATATTCTCAATTTCTCGTATCATCATCATCCAAGTGAGCTCCTAAGTATATTCCGGTTGGTTTCGATGAGTCTTCAAGGTAGGATAAAGTAAGGGAAAATTTGAATTGAAGGCCATCATTATCATAATCAAGTGGCTGTAAAGTCAGCAACTTATATAAGAGAATTGGAAATTAATTTGTCAAAAGAGATATTTCATTTCTTAACTCGTCCTTACACTAGTCTGAAAAGTTATACTTTTCATTTATAATAGGTATTTAATTACAAATATATTGTTTGCAATACTTTTTACATTGATCAACAGTTTTTCTTGCTGTCTGTACTTAGCTTTGAAATTTACTCGATTTGAAATAGTCCGAAGATTCATAGACAGATCATAATTGTTATAGAAATAAGAACAATACCTATCTTAATTTTCCCATTTCCATCACCATGTATCGAATTTCCTCCAAGAAGTTGTTGAACCAAGGGACTCGACGACTCAACTTTGTAATGACCTTTGATAATAAGATCACATGTGTTCTCTTGGTGTCCTATTTCTTCGGTAATATTGATCCTAAAATCACACATTATTAATATATGAGAGACTGCCCATTGATACTTTGTTAACCAGAAACACGTAAGACGAAAAAGAAAAGTATTTATATATAGAACATAATTTTAATAAACATAACATAGCATTACGCCTGTCTCCCCGGGTGAGACTGAGGTGTACTAATGAGTGCCCAGATTTCGCCGATGCTGATATTAAGTGCCCGGTTACCCATCAACCGGGCACAGTTCCAAACTCCGTGTTGCTACTGAGAATTTCAATACAGAAAAACCTAATAATAATTTGCCCGACCCGGGGATCGAACCCATTACCTCACGCTCAGCAGTTGCGCTTGCGATTACTAGACCAATGAGGCAGTTTAATAATAATTAACCGAACCTATACCACAGATAATATAATACTAGTACAGATACCCAATCCCATACAAAAAAATGACACCGCCGTAACTCTGGCAATTGAACTGGCTATTTTCTTTCGTCCATTTTTCTAACAGATGGCAGCATCGGCGACTCACGAATTGCCAGAGACCGTAGTTGTACACTGCCATCTAGGAGTTGACAACGATACTAGTTGATTGCGTTGTTTTAATGACAGGCTTGCTCTACTAACCACTTATGTATATCTAAGTGTGAATGACATCGCACCGTGCAGTCAAGGACAACTGGACAAGTTACAACAATACAATTATCTCGTGTTGGCGTAATAGTTTTTAATAATTTGTGTGAGTTATACATTTTCGTTATTGCGAAAGCCACTTTATGTGTGAGAGTCGGTTTATAAGTACAAATAAATTTTACTTTTTATACATAAAGCTACTCAATAGGTACCGATCTACATAAACTTTTTTGAGAAGCTCGTAATTTATTATTTCCTACGCACTTTCTTAAAAACACATACGAATACTCTCTTATGCATTCTATGTATTGCGTATATAAAATTCTGGATAATTATACTCAATCTCTTTGAAATCGGCATATACCTACTACTATTATTTCGGACACTTCGTATGAAAAAAATCCCGATAATTTTACATAAAGATAAAGATATTTATTCGCCAAGGATATGGTACCCACAGTAGTGGTTACATACTAAGATGTTCCAGGCATAGGTATATAAATAACTTTAAAATTGTTAATTTGAACCTAAAATACTTAGAGAATTACATAATATAACATAGCATCACGCCTGTATTCCCCGAAGGATTAGGTAGAGGTGTACTATTGTACACTAGCGTTGCCAACATTTCTTCGGCGAAATATAGTATTTTTCAAACTAAGTTATAAAAAATATAGTACACTTAAAAAAAATATAGTATTTTATGGCAAAGGCAAAAAATAGACAAAGATAATATTTCTTACTTATTTATTTTTATAAAAACAATATATTTTTGCACTTCTTGCATTTTAAAACGAAGAATATTTTTGTTAGATTTCGGTGTTGAAAATATAGTATTTTTGCGTACTATATATTTTTTCAACAGTATATAGTACGCAGACCCGAAATACAGTAAAATACTATATATTATAGTACGGTTGGCAACCCTGTAGCGACTATCGTCGCAACATAGCAAAAAGTAAAGCGTCATCTATCGGAGTGAAGCGACAACAGAAAACCCTGAATCGCACTATAAGAGTTTACAACAATTCTAACACATATACGAATGTCCGACATCAACCGTCGGGCTTCGGCCCGCCAGGCTAACCACCTTGCCTGGTCGGAGGATCCTCCCTTTTCAATGGAGGAACACTATACCTCGTTCCTCCACAACCCTATTGTACACCCATATTTCGCCGATGCCGTTATTGAGTCCCATGTAATATCTATGATAATCCCATGTAATATGCCTATTGCCATCTACCGGGCACAGTTCCAGACTCCGTGTTGGTACTGAGAATTTCCATACAGAAAAACCCAATAACACTTTGCCGGACCTGGGAATCGAACCCAGGACCTCACGCTCAGCAGTCGCGCTTGCCACCACTAGACCAATGAGGCAGTCTTAGAGAATTCGTTTCTACCTTTTCCCCAACTATTTATGTCGGGAATTCGGGATCGACTTGCGGTCTAAGCGGGTGTAGCTGCATATCAGTATTTTCCATGGAGCGAAGTTGTCCATCTGAGCTCCATAATCCACAACCCAATAACTTGGTAACATGATGCCATTGGTAAAACCGATTGTCAGACTTTCGTGATTCTGACTACACATAACGTAATGATTGTCATTGATCTTCATTTGACAACCGAGACCGACGGCTCAACCTGCTCTCCGAGTCACGGGGAGGTCTCGCTATGGATTAGTTTGATGGTTGCCCATCCAAGGACCGAGCACGGCAAGAAAAAAAAATGAAATACCAGGAGGATACTCTCAACTACTTGTTGCTGTCACAATGACTAATGCCATGAACCTACAATGTTATACCTATTATTTATCTTCAATTTGCGAAAAGCCAAATTAAATTTGAATTTGGCGGGTTAAGCCAGCGTCTTAAATATTTGTGATAGACTGAATAGCTTCATAAAGCGTTTCTTGCAATTATCTTGTATAGAAATTTTATATTTCACGTTTCGTAAAAAGAAAAAATATATAATAAAATAACAATAATAAAGTTTATTTTCGATATGTAGGTACCAAAATATTGTAAATAGAATTCATTTCATCTTGTATTATGTTTAGGTATTGGATTTCAAAAAATCTGTCGTCGTGTTTCTTAATATAAAAGTAATAAACATGAAATTCGCCTGCCCGCTCCCCACACGATTCCCTTTGGCGTCATCTCCCGTTCCCCTCTAACGTCGCACAGGTGAAGACTCAGTCATCCGGCCGCATTATTTAGACGATTGCTATGTATGTGGTTTTAAAGCGATAACAGTTTAAAACTGAGTAATACGCCATCTATTGCAAAGAGCTTAAAACAAAATTAGATATCAATGAGTAATTCGTTATTGAAATGCGTCGAAAAGGGGTTCGAATTTAAGAAAAAACATTGATTCATCTTTTTTGTTGAAAATACTTGATTTAGAAGGGTAAATACATAAATTAACATTAAATAAGAAAGTTTTGATTTTTACTAATCTTACTTCATCCAAAATCAGCCGTTTAATGCTTTTTAGTGAATACTAATTTCATAATTGTTACCTATGCTGCCATCTATGAGATTTTTTAACAATAATTATAAAATGTTCTAGTTGATACCCCATGCCTATACAATGACATTATAATTAGGTAAGTATTACCTATGGTAATAATACGGCGAACTACATAACATCTTATATAATATTAATTTTAACCAATTTATATGCAAATAAATGATTAGGAAGCCGGTTTAAAAACTGGCTTCAAACATCTCAAACTCGTAAGCATTCGATGTAAAACTGAATTTGGTGTTTAAATTTTTCTGTCGAATGTTCACAAAAAATATGCTTAAGCACTTGTCAGTTTGAAACTAGTTTTAATATGGTGTCTTAAACCAGCCAAAATTATTGCCAGCAAGGACTATGCACACATTCATATAAGCCGTTATGTTCATGGTCGCTTCTCAAGGGACCGATTAGACACACACCATTTGGCTGATCTTAACAACGCCTTGACTCGATTTACATAATAACTATGTTCACGAGAAAGAAAAACGTCATAATTTCATGCTTCACATATTTTGGTTGTTTTGTTTTTGTTCAACAATACTCGTATGCAACTTTATGAATAGACTTTTTTTTAAACGAATCGTATTCTAAGATTTTACTTTTTTTTTATTTTCGGTTTAATTAACCTCAAAAGAATATATACATTTATTAAGGTCGTAGGTTTAAAGACCCCGTTGACATTGAGAATTTAAAACAACTAAAACTATCTTGAGGCAATCCTACAGATAGGTTTTTTTATTTTATTTTGGACCACAATATCAGACCGTCACTTGTATTAACTAGACCATATTATCTATTTTGTTCCATGCGAGCGTTGAACCAGCGACACTGCGAAAGCATCTTCATCGCTCAGTTAATCGGAGCGATTGGCTTCCGCTTTTCTCCCAATCGTGCGTAATTTAAATCTCATTTATAATAATAACGTAGGTAATATATATTTTTTTTATTAATTTATTGCATCTTATAATAAGATGCAGAGTATAAAAAAATAAAATAAAATCATAGAAAATATGCATTGACCTATCTAACCTTCGATAAAATAATATTTAAATGAGATCATTCAGAAACCATCGGCCAGTCGTCTTTGACCTACTAAGTAAACTAAGTAACCTTTAAGATTTAAAGTTACATTTATTTATTTATTAACCATGCTTAACAGCTATCTTACACATATAGGTAACCCATAAAAACAGGTTAATTATAAAAAAATACGCACCTGAATTTTTCAAACGTGCAGTCTTTAATCCCTTTAGCTACTCCTTCTACCATAGTAATATTGACCAGGTCTAGAACAGTCACTGTCACGTTCGTCAATCGTATGGGATCCACTGGTGGTATCTTCAATTCAGCAATTCCAGATTTGCCAATATCCCTGATCACGCTTTCGTACAGACCTCTCAGACATTCGAAATCGTTTAAATGGCATTTTGGAAGGTTATCAACTGAAAATTTAAATAATTAAAAGGTTGGTAAGTCTTTTTTTGGGTCCATAATAAGTCGCTATAATTAACATAATTATGATGACCATTATGATAGTAAATAAATTACTGGTACGTGGTACGTGGTAAATAAGGTACTGCTTAACTATTATAAATTTACATATATTTAGTACAGCTGTACACACTAGTCAGCCTATGGCAATCTACTGCTGGATATGTCCTCTCTCAAGTGAACCATAACACCCATTTCTCCGCCTTCCACATCCAGTCTGACCCTGTTAAACTCCTCATTCGGGCCACTGGCTGGGGGGCGTCTGATACTATGTTTACCAATTCGTTCCCCATTGAAGAAATCGTTTGCTCCTACGGTCATCAGTACTTCGACAGACATTATCAGCCTACTGCCACTTTAAAGAAATTCTGAGCATAGAATGTGATAAACTTTAAATTTAAGAGTACTGAATCACCTTGACTACCAGTTCATAATTCAAAATGAAACGTATAATATAATTCTTGGATATCTACCATTGAAAAAATGAACCTTTCGTAAAAAATGTCTTATTCAGCCTATCCATCCATGGTTGAAATTGTCTTGTTTTCTACACAACACGGAAATTGAAAAAGGAAAATCGAGAAGGGGTGATAGACAGCTTATGGGGTAGTCGGTCACCGCAACCCATATAAATAAAATAGGGGAATAAACAACAAAAATAAATTATGGTTTCTTTTGAAGCAAAAATATCAGCGTAATATTTTTCTTTCGTATATCTTTATAAATATATAAAACCCCAGTGTGCGTGTTCGTAATTCTTCTCATTCGGAATGGCTTGACCGATTCGTTCATCATGGATCACCTAGTTGATTTTTAGCTATAGTTGGACCCGGTAAGTGCTGCTGTTGGCCAGATCCCAAAAAAAATCCGCTAGTTGTATTAGTGATAAGTTCACAAAGAACTTTAAATTCATGTAGGTATCGACTTAAATTCGAAGACAAAAAAAAATGAAGACTTACCAAATCCAGATTCACAAAAAACAAACAATGAGATAAAACAGATTGCAAAGTTTTTTAAAATCATTTTGATTTTGACCTCTACGTTTGAACTACGTTTCAAAACTGATTCGGATTCTATAAAGCTCTGGTATTAATTACCAACAACAAAGTGGAATTAGAATTATACAGTGTCGAGCAGAAAAATAGCACAGTTAATAAAGTTTTAATCAACATATTACACTTCACTATGACACCTTCGGTTTTGAGGTTCTTTTTCAGGATAGAAAGCTATAGTAAAAAATACTTCTGAAATCCTTAAAAATAAATAATTAATTAATTTTTATTAAATCTAATAAGAGGTTTAGTATTTTGAACATTAAAAAATATTTAACGTTGCGTTAATTTCTGTTCTAGCCAGTGTACAGCGCGAGTACGTTTAGAGGCCAACCTTGATAACCCGTCTTCGTAATTACCAACAATAAATAAAAAAAAAAAGGAATCTAGCTGAGTATTTCTGGTTTTTGGATATGGTTATAATTTCCTATTTTAGTTATGGTTCTATATATACAATATAATTCTAAATGAGTTCACATTGAAAACATTATCGCGAATCACGACTAGATATAAGCAATCGAATTTCAGTCTGTCTGTCAGTGTCCGTCCGGTCTTCACCTTACCAGCCTGAAAACGGCTGAACAGATTTTCTTAAAATTTTACAAACTTGCCATCTTAATCGGTTTAGTAAATCCCGAGATATAGTTTGACCCCGATATCGTAAGCAATAATGGTATTACTTGTTTATGTTTAAGTATGTCTGCTTTGTCCATAATAGCTAAAACTTCTAGGATCTAATTACAATCCTAATATTATTATGTCTTTAAAGGTGTAAAGTGTATTGTTAAACATATTGTTTGTTTTATATGTTTTTCAAATAACAGACCTAGATGAATTATTAAATATTATTTGTATCTGATTAAATATTATATTATTCGAGATACGGAGAAATAAAACACACAGTTACTAGTTAAATCCTGCCAGTTGCCAGTTTATTAAAACTACATTAAAACTGTTTAAAATATTTTCAGAACTTGGCGATAGTAGCGCAAAGGTTGTCTGATTCATTTACAAATTACCTCTATTATCTGAAAAACATATATAAACAATATGTTTAAAAGTTTATCCTAAACTTCAACTTTATTGTAACATTACAGAATGAACTAACTCAGCTTTTATTTAAAAATAATAGTTTGTTTCGGTCCGAAGTCCTTTAAATCGTAATCATTTAATATCGGTAGTATTTAAGTGTCTACAACAAAGCTCTCGTTCACTGACAATTATTTAAAAGATATTTATTCATTATCGTGTCCCTCGACGAGTGAAATTATTAACTACATGTACTACAAAAATGTGACTTAGATTACCTAAAGTTACAGGCGGCAGGCGGCCTACCTGACGGTAAGTGGTCACCGCCACCTATGGACATCTACAATACCAGCGTTACAACAGGTGCATTGTCGCCCCTCAGTATTTGGATCGTTAATCTTAGAATGAACCTAGTTTAATTAATATGGCTGATCATATTATAAACAATCCACACTGAGTAATTCTAAAAAGTTTTACGCTATCTACGATACGTTGCTTATCCTTGTAGTCAGGCGCTCTAAACCTGATTAAATCATACAATACGTATAAAGAAACGAGTGTGTGTAATTCCTATTTCCTTTGCTTTACAGATTGTATGTACCTAACTACCAGCTCTTGCATAGAATTATAGTTATATGTATCTCGAAAATGGCTTAAAACTTGATGGAATGGAGCGGAATCACCAGTTTTAAGTGCTCAAAAGCGATTTAGTTAAATCTCGAGTTTAGAAAAAGCCATTTTGAAGATTTAGATACCATTTCGAGGGCGTTTTAAAATGAAACAGATTTTATCTATTACGTAAACACATTTATATATAATGGATAAAAATAAATAACTTACGTAAACCACAAGTGAGGTATTATTCAAAATTGCACTAAGGCCTAAACCTTCCTATCCTCAGGCGAAGGCCTCTTCTCGTTCTTGCCCAGCTGTAGGACAGTAATTAAATAGGCTAAATTGATTTATGTATTATTAAAAAAGCATTAATCGCAGACTCTAACTAAACTAACTAATAATATGATACGGTAATTATATAAGGTAAATTTTGTTTTAAATCGTTTGACCCTCAATCAGACGGCCAGTTTCCGTGTTTAGACCTACAGTAATAACCCATTTTACCTTAGCCGCCTTCTTTGGCCAACGGGGGGTGGGGGGGAATACTAATCCACTTACCACTCACTATCAAAAGATTTATTTTTTATTTTTAATAATTTATTTTTAAAATTTTATTTTTTAAGTTTATTCTTCTGCGGATTTACGAACTTCCTTGATGGCACGCGGAGCGCGTCTCTTGAAACCAACCATGGAGCCGTTTGTATAAGTTAACCGTGTATTCATTGATGGCAGATGTACCTTTCCTCTCTCCCTTAGGTTTTGCCATTGTGATCTTGGAGCTTCGTGCACCAAACCAAATCTGATGATCACTACCAAACTGCCGGCTCGTGGTGTGAACTAAAGAACATACATAAGCATCTATAAGCAACATCTATAAGCAGTACCTACTGCAAGTCCAGTGACTCGAGTTTTCACTCCGCTCCACTTTCGCAGGTCCTAGTCCAGCTAGTCCTCTACCATCGCTCCGTGATCTGTATAATGTCGTCCGACTATTGTATTGGGGGCCTTCCTGACTGTCGATGACATTCCCTTAGCTACCACATTAATATTATCTTGGGCCATCATCTGTCGTCCCGCCTTGCCAAGTGCCCAACTCCATTTTGGGTTAGTGATCCGTTAACTCACATCTTCGACTTTCATGTGACGTCAAGCTAGTACCCGATCGACATCGGAGATTCCTAACATACAACGATCGATGGAACTTTTACTTTGAAGAAATTCCAAGCACAGCCAGTTGAACATCTTTAAAAGGATAGCTCTCATCCGATAACAACGTGCAAGCATTGAACATCCATATCGTGGAAGTTCCACCACGTATGTCAAAAATAGCAACTTTTCAGGAGTGTGAAAAAGCTACTTAGTTTTACATAGACACCATTACAATACAACTTTATATTCATTTCATTTTACGAGTTTCTATTGGACGATGCTTGTTTCTGATTGGCTGAAACAACGCGTCTTCCAATTCTCTATCAAATGTCATCGAAATATCAAAATCGCCAAAAACTAACCTACGTGGTGTTAGAACTTCAACGACGATATCTCAATCTTAAAAATCTAATTTTGTTGGGATTTTCTCAAGTATATTTTTGATTTGTCACTGTAACGATTAGGAGTGTAAGTTGTAGTGAATGTGAGGAATTCGGCGCACGAGCATGTTGCACCAGTACTAAAAGTTGTAAATGACGCAAAGATTTGCCACCGCAGCTCTTTACTAATGGTTTGATTTCTCACAATGTGGTTTTGTCCGTTGATCCATTTGGCGTTATCCTAGTGAAGACAAGGAATTACAATATTTTTTTAAAAGAAACATCACCAAAAATCAAGACTTTATTTAGTAGGATTAACTTACTACCGCTTAGATAGACGAACTGGACAGAATTTGAAAATTAGTGTGATTAACTACTTTCTGGACCTTGATCATGGAGAGCGCACACTGCAAGTGTTGCTATGCAGGCTGCGTATCAATGCCTGAAAAGTATACATATTACTGTTTCATTTAACTTATTTATTCCTTATGATATTTCTATTTATTATTATCCTATGTTATTATTACTTAAAATCTAGGTCTCAGTAATTAAACCTAGTACCTCATACTAGACATGTAGCTATTACGAAAACTCGTGGTTAAGCTGTCGTAATGGCGAGTACCGAGTGTGATGATGCATCTGTCCGTAATTATAACCAGTGTGAACCCATGCAGACAAAGTGCATGAAATAATGATTACCTTAGCTCCTATAATAACCGTTATGTACGCCTCTATGCTCATTGGCCTCTAAATGGTCATTGACATTAGAGCGGCAGTCACTAAGTTAAGGTTCAGTGTGGACTTTACTTACCTGTACCTAAACTCATGAATTACAATGTCTGTTTGTCTAGCTCACAACTTTACTTTGCAGCTAGGATGTAGGTACAATGTAATCTTTCTTCCACGCCGTAATTCTATTGTGAACGCCTGACTGACAAATTTTATTGAGATGGGTAGGTTAATCCTATCCTATAAAGTATAAATAGATTATTAATATATTTTTTCGTATTAGTTAAAGAGTACCTACTAGTATTTAGTTAGAAAGAAAATTATGTACCTATATCAATATGCTTTATGAAATTGTCAAATCAAAAATTAATTCAAAACCAAAATCAAAAATTGTAACAAAATAACGGCTATTATAAAAACTTATAATACATATAATATATAATAACATGTTGTTTAAACTATGTAACTGGCTAGTCCAGTTTGTAGAATATTGCAACATTCACTGTAAATACAAATTGCATATTTAATTATAATCTGATAAGAATAATAACACTCGTTAATTTTGTCTATGTCATAATTATTTACACGCAATAAATGTAGAATTTAAATTCAAGAAGGTTCAAATTGGTATTGCTGATAGAATTATCCCACGAAATAGCAAGATCTTGCGGTTCTTTCACCGCTATTTGATAAAGGATCATCGTGTCATTACACAGGCACCATCATAAATTTCTCGATGTGTTCGATAAAATGGGCCAATCAGTTGATGCCGTCAATTAAATGTAATAGGGGTGGCCTTTACCTATCTTTTGGGCACAATTTCAAACTCTTTGCTGCTACTAAGAACTTCCAAAAAAATATTCAACTAGGAAATCTAAACCGAGGCATTTGTGGTTGCGCTTGTTGTCTCAGGCAATTAGTGTACCGTAACTATAGTCAACAAAGCTATACCTATCTATTTTGTAGATATATTTTTTTGTATCCCTTTTACGTATTTGTTGATTGTCTACTTATTAAGAAGCTTATGAATGACTACAATTCTTTGAAGCATGAAACCATAAAGACTATACCAGACCAGATTGGAATTATTGGACCAAAGTTACAGTTGACAGATCGTTAACTTTTATTCGATATTCCTTATGTGTTTATTACCGACCTGTAAACTACAACAGAAAATATATTTTGCCACGACGAAGTAAACAGGTTTATGTTTTTTTTACTTTCAGATCGTTTCATATATGATGTGATTTATATACAATCAATTAACTCAGTTTTCTACTAGACAGGTAATAGGCAATGATGCGCCACAATAAATCTGACTTTTCACCTTACGTATCCAGTCTGTCCCAGCACCTTTTTTTGATAGTTTGTACATATGTAGGCACACTGGTGTAATTTTAAGCGTCGGCCAAGGACCAGATTATTTGTATTAATTTGTTTGTCAAGCAAAAGGTTTCTTCCTGTGTGTTTTTTTATTTTTATTTTATTTTATTTATTAGGAATAACAAACAGTTATACAATATGTTTTACATACAAGATTACATAAGCTATAATACAATTGCATAACCAACTACATTATTCACAGGATATGTTAGACATATAAATACTAAAAAACTACATCGTGCGAATCGGTTTGCACGTAATATCTCATAATAATAAGAAAAAGAAAACAAACAAAAAGAAAGAAAGAAAATAAATAAGTAAAAGTATTCAAATATCCATTTACGGTAGGTATTCAAGACATTATGCGTCTAGATGTTAGTTTCTTAAAGGATAAAATCAACAGTAACTACTAAGAATCCATAGATTTCAGTGCCCTGAGAACATAATTTTTATATTTTACTGTAGGTAAAGCAAACAGATCAAGATTATGGAAATACGTATTATAGTTAGCAGTAAGACGACGCATAGGAGCACGTACGCCAGCATTTGTACGACATGGTGTTACAGCAAATACAGGACGGGCACGAGCATTACGTATCATTGCTGCTCTTGGAACCACATAAAACAATTTGTTACTAATATCTAAACAATCGTATGCATTGTTACACAAATCAAATAGAAACATCGCTTCAAGTAGTAAGCGTCTAGACTTCAGATCTGTCAGACTATATTTATTAAGTAAATATTCATAGGACTCAGACGTACGGAAACAACGGTAATGCATAGCTTTAAGGTATTTACGTTGCACCCTCTCAATACAATCTGAGTACTTAATATAATGAGGATTCCACACCGCAACCGCATACTCTAGTTGTGATCGGACCAGTGATTTAAAAAGATGCAAATACGTTGCAGGTCGCCTAAATTCTTTTGCAGACCTCATAATGAAACCATACATTCGATAAGCATTATTGATGATTTTATTAATGTTTGTGTCAAGATGAAGTTTATCGTCAAGTAATACGCCAAGATCTCGAACCAGCGATACCCTAGAAAGGTTTATATTATTTAGGGAATAAGCGTACTTGAAGACATGCTTATTTTTTGTGAGACTAATACAGCAGCATTTCGCGATGTTGAGTTGCAGTTTGTTTTTTACACAATATTCAGAGAATCTTTGAAGGTCCTCTTGGAAGAGGTTGCTATCATGAACACTTTTATGGGTCTATAAATTTTTAGATCATAAAGTAATAATTTTGAATTCTGAAAACAGGCGTCTATATCATTAATGAATAAGATGAACAGCAAGGGCCCCAGAATTGACCCCTGGGGTACCCCTGAGGACACATTTACAATATCTGATTGGAACCCGTTGATTACAACCCTCTGTGTTCTATTAAAAATATATGAAGAGAACCATCTTAGGAGATTGCCACGTATACCATTGTACGCAATTTTCTCCAAAAGTATTATATGATCGACCTTGTCAAATGCCTTCCTAAAGTCAGTATAGATGCAGTCCACTTGTACTCGTGAGTCCATGTTATTAAACAAGTAATCCACAAAAGTTACCAGGTTAGTGTTGGTTGATCTTCTCTTTACAAATCCATGTTGATGATATATTATTATGTTGTGGAGGACAGGGTATAATTCATTATGGACTAACTTTTCAAAAACTTTTAACTTTGACAAGGCCAATAATATGGATATTGGGCGATAGTTCTCTACATCATTTTTTGGTCCTGATTTGTAAACTGGTGTTATATTCGCCTGTTTCCATAACCCTGGAAAGATTCCTTCAGACAGTGATTTATTAAAGATAATTTTAAGAGGAATGCAAATGCTGGACGCGGTTAATTTAAGAAAAATCACGGCTTTGACCGTGATTTTTCTCAGGCGTCAGGCGTCAGCGTGTTGTTATCAATATAAGTAAAAATTACAATATTGTTGGTAAAAAATGATAAGCTAAGTCTAAGTCTAAATAATACAGGCCATCAATATAAGAAGCATAGTCTGAAGATACAATGTAGCGTATGAATCAAATAGGTACTGATTCCAGTATTAAATCCGTCCAACGAACGAACAGTAACTTGCAACGATACGACATAAAAGACCATGACAAAATTTATAATGTACGGTCAACAACGATTGATTAGTTAAGATTCTGATATCAATATTTTAATCGAGAATACTACGTTGTTATTTTACTTATACTATACCTTAGACAGCTTGGTTATAATAATATTTTTTTAATGATTATTTTAGAGCCTAATAAGCAGCGGCGTGCACAGAGTTTTTAGACAGGGTAGGCAGAAAATCTTAAAAGCTTACTTACCAAATATACCTACTGCATGTTGGTATTGGTTCGTCATCTTGTCGATTAAATAATGATGTGATTTGCGACCTCAAATATCTTATAATAAATATTTATCTGAGCTATGTAGGGTGGGCAGTGTCTTTTTGTCTTTATGAACCGCACGCCACTGCAAAGAAGTAAGTCTGTACTTAAGATATACAATAATAACAACAACAACATTTTCATTAAAGCTGTCTTAAAAGGCCTATACGTGTTGGCTTCGGCCCCACGCACGCCTTCCAAAAGTCCGGGACTCTGTAATCCCGTGCAAGGAAAAGACAACAACAAAAAATTACATTAACACGATACGGGATATAGGCTTGCCTAGTGTAGGGACCATGGTAAATAAGACCTGTCTTGATAAGACACTATAATGTATAAAACAGAGGTTCATGATCTTTTATATACTAAGTTCCGTAATTTTGTATGGAGGCAATTTTTTTTTTTTTCAACAACCTTATTATCTTAGCCAGATAACATTCAATATCTCTAACTTCGTTGCTGACTCCCCCTTTGTATAAACGGCTTAGAGAACATTATCCTATCCTATTCTACTCCTACTATAATATTATAAATGTGAAAGTTTGTGAGGATGGATGGATGGATGAATGGATGGATCTTTGTTACTCTTTCACGCCAGAACGGCTGAACGGATCTAGATGAAATTTGGCACAGAGATAGATTATAGTCTGGAATAGCACGTAAGCTCGACTACTAGCACATAGACTAGACGTTTTCCTGGGGTAAATACCCCAGGAAAATGTACGGATTAGTAAACCACGCGGGGTAAGCCGCGAGCGGAAGCTAGTCTTGAATAAGACAAAAATACAGTGTAGAGTGCATTATGCAAAATAAAACCAGTAAATCTAGATGCAACCATCAGTTGCGTAGCATATGATCAGATACCGCAGACTGCTAAACACATTAGCTAATCCGACGGCCGCAGCTGATATGTTAGCCAATCTGATTCCGGTTGACTAGCGCAATGCCACTGCTTTGTGCGTTATTTTTCTAGTTTTCATATTCTAGGTACAAACTGATAATTCCAGTTAGAAGATTGATTGAACGATTTTGAGGAGAAGTTTCTTACCCTTGAAAATATGTTAGAATAGAATAGAATAGAATAGAATACTCTTTATTGTACACCGATAAAAATTTGGATACAACTTATATATTAAAAGATATGTACAAAGGGCGGTCTTATCGCAGTCGGCGATCTCTACCAGACAACCTTAGGATGGACAAGAATAGAAGGCGAAAAGATAAGGGTAGTCTGTGGTGTAACAATTGATTAATAGTTTATATATGTATATATATGTATATATATAAATATTATAATAATAGTAAATAATTTGTATAATAATACATACTTAAATACAGTTATAATATACCTAATTAAATAGATAGGTAATGCTCTTTCACAAGTTTTTTAAAAGTTGGTAATGTTTGAGCATGCCTCACTTTTACTGGCAACGCATTCCACAGGCGAGCAGCTTGCACTGTAAACGATTTACCAAAGAAATTGGTGGAATGCGTCGGTATTTTCAATGTCAGATTTTCTGATGACCTTAGACATATCGAATGTGAGTCATGGAGGAATTTGAAACGTTCCTTAAGATAGTGGGGAGTGGTTGGATTGTACAAAATACTGTACAGGAGGTGAAGAATGTGCGAATTCCGGCGGGGACGTATTGGAAGCCACTTGAGCTTTGTACGAAAGTCGGATACATGATCATATTTGCGCAGGCCAAATATGAATCTGATACAGAAATTTTGAAGTCGCTCAAGTTTATCAAGTTGGTCCTCATTGAGATCAAGATAGCTGGTGTCGGCGTAGTTAAGTACGTTCGATTGGTATGGAATTTGTCAGTTTTCACCGTCAGTAGCACCATATTTTTCCAAGTTAGGTTAGGTTAATATTGGCCACGGCAGCTTGCCACCACTGTGGAGGAGGCGGCCAGGATACTGCACAGCACACGCTCGAGGCGTGCCCTGTGTGGGCCGCGGAGCGGCAGATTCTGGTCGACCAGATCCGGCAAGATCTCTCTCTGTCAGCCATAGTATCGGCTGTACTGGCAGAATCGGAAAACTCGAGGGCAGTTGTCTCCATCTGTGAAGCAGTCATGCTCCAGAAGGAGGCCGCTGAGCGGAATCGGGAGAGGGCCGATGGCAGCCAGATCGGGCAAGATCTCTATCTGTCAGCCATAGTATCGGCTGTACTGGCAGAATCGGAAAACTCGAGGGCAGTTGTCTCCTTCTGTGAAGCAGTCATGCTCCAGAAGGAGGCCGCTGAGCGGGATCGGGAGAGGGCCGATCAGCGATGGGTTCTCACCACGCAAAAAAAAATTGTTAGGTTAATATTATTTCAGAGAGTCACCCAGCAAGATTCAGAGTGTTGAGAACCGAGTGTAGCAATGAATGAGAGCAGCAATGATCTGTGATAAGTTGATTTGATTGAAATATCTGTACTAAAACAAATGAAATATCACTCACAATGTAGAAATTTTATGGTCAGCTTTGGAAATCAGCTTGAGCTTAAAAAACATAATTTTCACAACATAACATAACAAGCCTGTCGCCTGTATTTCCCAAAGGGTTAGAGAGAGGTGCACAGTTGTAAAGCTACATTGCTCCGATGCTGTTATTAAGTCCCTCGTAAAAGAGCAAGACTGGCCAACTACTGATCATATTTTTTCCAAACTCCAGGCTATCACTGGGAATTTACAAACAGAAAAACCCAAAAACACTGACTTCAGGAGTCGAATCCTGGACCTCACGCTCAGCAAACACGCTTGCAACCACTAGACATCATTAAATAACTGTAATAATAATAGGTGATTGTATAACACAAACGCTAAAGATAATGAATCACGAAAGTTATTAAGTACTCTTTCGACATCGATGCACACGCTAGGTACAACGGTAGGACCCCTCATCGTTACCTTGAAATGATTTATTGCATAAATGCAACATGCACGCACCTTCTGCTGAAATAGTTGGCTATTTACTTGTGGCCCTATTCTGGTAAGGAATGTTATTGTAGCTTGCGTTTTTGTATCGATATCTCCGAATATTTTTATCTATGTAGGCTGTAAAGAGCCTGAACGGTTGATGAGATCTTAGTGCATCTGGCATACTTTGAGAAGTCAGTCTCAATACTACACATTGCTGACAAATCTTTACTCTACGGGATGAGCAATACCCATGATAGCTCGTATCGACTCGAAAGAAGAAGATTTATGTATTATATTATTTTTTAATTCGGTCTCAATGAGGTCCTACTACCTAATGTTGGGATCTTTAAGCTCTATAATTAGTGCTTTAATATCATAATTAATTATTAAAATTAGCACTGCAATGTAATAAATATATAGGCTACAATCGAGTGGTCTGTGTTCCTTTTAAAATCAGTCTAAGAATAAAGAAAGAAGAAATGAAGAACACAGCCTAAAATATTATGCATGAACCCATACAGACAAAATTCGTTGAACTAAATATGTAGATAGGAAAGTATCGCTCTCGGTCAAAGCGAGTTCCAGTATGAACAAAAAGTATGAGTGTTAACACAGCTTGGACTCATGAACTGCAATAACACGTTGGGTTTAAGGTTGACACGTTTCTCAATTCGCGGTAATAGGTCATCGTGTACGATCACCATGGTAACCCGTTTCGCTAAGTTGCCTTACCACTTACACAACGCAGATGCAAGTATGGTTAAGATCGTTAGTGGAAATGTAATGAGACATGATTATATTTATTCAACGGTGATCGCATGCGCGGCTTCTTAGCATGAGTCCTGGGTTTAATTCCTGAGTGTTTGGTACTGGGATTTCCTGAAATTTTCAGTAGCAGCCCGGAGTTTGGAAGCTTGCCTGGTACATGGCCATAGGTTCGCCTCCTATTCTATGGGACTTAAAACGGCATTAGTGTAAGAAATAAAGTAAATAAATAAGTCACATCTGTCTAATTCTTCGGGAAATATGATACTATGTTACGAGTACGTTACTATTTCATTTATGTGCGAAAAATCTGGACTTTACTGATAGTATTATATTATACAGGAATCGGAATGCAAAATCCGATTCCAGAAGTTTGGGAAAGAAACTTAAGAAGTAGCCAACAGTCTTTGTTATAAACAGGAAGAAAACAAGACTTATTTTATTATTTTCCTTGAATTCCAAGTTTAAGTTTTACTCTCCATGTGATACGATGCCCCACCGCACCGTGTGTTTATGACCTAACTTTTGTGTCAAATGTATGTATTTTTGTTTTTTTTTTTTGTTTACGTATTTGATTCTAGGTCAGAATATGCGATTCAGTGTTAACCCTTTCAAAGGAGTTGCCGACATCATTGAGGGATAACAGTGCAAAGCTATCATTTGTTACGACTGTTTAGAACATTTTCTGACTTATCTTGGGAAAGATCCCAAAACCAACCACACTCATAAATTACCCAACGAAAATACTAGGTACATAAACTTTAACACTGTGACCTTCGTACTTGAACCAACTTTTCGAAAACACCTCTAACGGCCAATCGCGGTGCAATATCCCAGAATACGATCGCAAGCGCACGCAGCCTGGCGCATTCACGTCGCGAACATTTTGTAGAACGGATTAGTGAGCGGCGTTCCGTGAAAATCAGGCTTCACATTGGCAAAGAGCTAGCCGAATTTATGCAACTAAAATAAGAAAGAAATTGTTTCGATTTACATAAGCAAAGTGAAGCCGCGGGGTCGTTTCTGTCAGTGTACTCCAGGATTTCGTTCTGACTTTTGTTTACGCACTTTACGCGGTTCGATCGAGTGTTTATCAAGCATGTGTGATAGTAGATATGTTTTTGTTTTCACTTTGCTGTCGGCGTCTTTCGTCAGCGACTGTTCGGCGAAGTTTGCACGTGAGTCTTAGTATTTGTTTTGTAATGTTTGTGAACCTAGTTGCGGTTTTGTTTGTTTTACTTGTGGTGTGGCTTCGATTGATTTGTTGTCACAGTGAGGTCTAGTATGGCGCTTTAATCTATCGTAGCTACAGTATCTACTAATATAAACGATTACGTTTTGTGTTTATATCAGAATAATAATTGCAACTACAGATTATGTTTTGTTTCTCATTAAAGCGAAACTATTGTTTGATGTAAGGGACATTAATTTCTATTGCAATTTATTCAATAATTTAATTGAGTAAACTGCTATTAAACGATTTCCACTGATTATTTTAAATTAAGAAGAAGAAAAGGAAGCGATTCTACATACAGTATATTATTACAATTAGCTATATTAAGAGTGATACCTGTACCACTATCACGAGTTTCCTTACTATTTACTATCAAAGTGAAGTAAATTTTTATGATAGCGATTTTAGTTCTTAACTTGGTTACATTAGGGATTAGAGTCGCTTATATATATAGTTTTGATTTACTATTTACTATATTATAGAGATGTCATGTTAGAGACTCTAATCCCTAATATAACCAAGTTAAGAACTAAAATCGCTTGCATGAAAATTTACTTTACTTTGATAGCAAATAGTAAGAAAACTGGTGATAGCGGTACTGTAGCATTCTATTTATTTCTGATTAACTTCTTTAACAACACTTACCTACACGTATTCTTAAGAAATGTATTATTCTAGTCTAGTACGAAAAGGGGTGCATAGACTAAAACCGAAATCATCTGGGGTATCCTGGGCAGTCAGTAGTTGACTGGCTTATCTGTCTACAGTATCAGCAATATCTACGGTAGTGGTACAGTCAGGGACATAGGTTGATTAACATTTCGTCATTTTGAAATTTATGTTTCACAGCAGATAATTATTATTCTTAAATAACCTTCTCACTATATATATTCTATAATAATTAATTACAGAAAGAAATGAAATTTGAAAGTTTTCATTCATAAAAATAATGGATTTGATCGCCGATACATAGGTTCGTTTATCTTCTCTCTTATTTCCACTATTGTATATATTTTCCCATATGTCCTATGGGTTAGTACCATACCATATCTACATTTGGACTATATCGTGTTGTGGAGGTCAGTTAATAGTCAGTCAGGCAATCAGACGGTGACCCCAATATGGTCCAGGTGTTGTTTAAAAATCGACTAACAATGGTTCGGTCGTACGTACATACGTACCTAACCAGGTAGCTAGCTAATACCTAGATTTTTTCGTATCATGGGTACAGCTCACCATCATTAAAAACTGACCCAAATCAACTATGTAGGCTATACAAATATGGTTTCTTCCGGGATTCGAACTCCCAAATCGTAGAACTGAAACCCAAGTACTTAACCATTGCACCAAACATGTCATAAAATTCTACTAAATGTGATTGAATATTCATTGGAGTGAAATCGATTATTAGAAATTTTCGCTCGATGCCCTTGTGACCGAGTACCAAACCTTAGGTATACATTATCATTTCCAAGGCCAGAGAGAAGCCGCAGGAAACAGTGGTGCTAACTAAATACCTCCGTCTGCGCTGCCCCCAATCTGATTAGCCGCTGTTTAGATATTTCATTGGAACCTTGAATCCACTTTATTAGAAAGCCTAGCAAACATTTAAGGATTGAGCAAGATAACTATGTTCGGAAACCAATACAGACAGGCATTTATTACGAAGATTCGTGGAGTTCATATGTTTGGAAACGCTTAAAAATTGCTGTTTCCTAATCTTGTGCTGAAGTCTATTGCAATAGAGTTGAATTTACGAAATGTATTTGAATTGATTTGTCTAAATAATATACATACCTACTTCAGAAATATTAATAGTAAAAGGTATGACAGAACCCTAAAAATAATTTAAAAAAAAAACATCGTAAAAATTGACATATGACAAATCAAATACATACGACGACACAGTTGGCGCAGTGGCTAAGCGATTAGCTTTCTGCGCTAAGTGTCGCGGGTTCGATCCCCGCACGGAACAAATATTTGTATGATCTACAGATAGTTGTTTCGGGTCTGGTTGTTTGTGCATGTGACATGTATGTTTGTAAACTGTACCCACGATACAGGAGAAATCCTAGTGTGGGGCAATGTTTTTTTAAAAAAAAAAAAAAAATATATAATCATTTTCGTTGTTATATGTGCCTATACACATATCTAGAATAATAGAAGATATTAACGTTCCTATACTGCATTCTATTATAGTATTTAGAAATATATTTTTAACAACATATAAATTAAACGTAGAATAATGTTTAAAGATACGATAAAAAATTCAATTATATTTGTTAACTCTCTGAGTATTGACTATATAAATGACATAGGTATATAATTTTGACCATCAACTAACCTATTGGTCGATCAACAATACATTGTAAACGTACCTAAACCCTTACGAGAAGTACATTTGGTTATTAGATAATCGAAACACCTCATAGTCAACACGCTTCACACCTAGGCCTTCGGTTAATATTTGTTTAGGTTTAATAGCAAACAGGCCGACCGTAGCTTTAGACACGGTAATACTGTTAACCCGTACGAATGATGTATTATTTTGAAGAATTTTAAAAGGATAATTTAATATTGGTTGAAAATAGGTTCAATATAGGTAAAGAATCCTATCCTATCCTACTTCCTACTAGTATAGTATTATAAACGTGAAAGTTTGTGAGGATGCATGGATGGATCTTTGTTACTCTTTCACGCCAGAACGGCTGAACGGATCTGAATAAAATTTGGCACAGAGATAGATTATAGTCTGGAATAGCACATAGGCTTATACAATACTTTTATCCCGGAAAAATGTAAGGGTTCGTAAACCACGCGGGCGAAGCCGCGAGCGGAGGCTAGTAAAAAGAAAAAATGAAAAAATAATATACTGCTTGTTAAAGACAGTGTCATCGTGACATTTTCACAAGGTACCATTACTTGAATTTCTTCACAGATACACAAATAAAACAATAATAAAAAACCAAAAACGACCTATTTAGTAGAATTTTACTTTTAAATCCATAATGATTTCGTTTATGTAGGTATAATAAAGCAGTATGTCACTAACATGGAAAATATCTAACCAATTGATACGGAACTCCAAGAAGAACGCAGATAGCCCAACTCGTATTTTTTAGGTGTCATGGAAAACAAAAACAAGGCTTTTACAGGCCTGGATGAAAATATAAATACAATTATAACTCTCAATATTATCCTGAAAATTCTAAATATTTCTTTAATCTCGTATAACCCTTTTATACTCATCTCTATTAACATAAAAAAAAAAAACAAAAGACTAAGGTGTGTTCATATCAGAAAAAAATATCAGTTGTATACATATATTCATCTTCCTCGAAGTGACCTTGAGTACACTGCCATCTTTTGACTTGACACGAACACAACTAAGTGTTGACCCAGAACTGGTAAAAGATGTCAAGTGTAGGTATGAGTCAACGCATACAGACCGAAAAAACGTCAATAACAAATACATTTTCGTGCGCATACACCGCTTAACCATAGCACTGTAAGAAATGTTAACAATGCGCAGGATTTGCGGTTACCTTATAATTTTTTTAACCTAATTTACGAGCTCTATTGAAACAGGGGTAAAAAATCATAGTTTGCCAGACCAGGCTTTGAAAATTCTCAGGATAATATATAAAAGCGGGAGTTTTGGTAACATAACATAACATAGCATAACGCTTGCACTGCCCGAAGAGTTAGACAGAGGTGTACTATTGTACACCTACATTCCACCGATGCCTTGGTCAAGCCTATTGCTATCTACCGAGTACAATTCCAGGGTCCGTGCTGGTACTGAGAATTTCCATACAGAAAAACCGAATATCTCACTCACGCACTTTATCCGACCTGGAAATCGAACCTAGGACCTCACGCTCAGCAATCGCACTTGCGACCACTACACCAATAAGGCAGTTATATTAACATGGAACCAAATAAGATTAAATAATTAGGGCATTTGTATATCGCTTTCGCATTCACGGGTTAAAATCCTGCTCAACGAACATGTATTTTAATCACAATGCATGAAACTATTAATCAAATAATGAATAGTTGCATTTGGCATAGGTTTTTGTGAATAATAGCTTACAATTTGAAAGGTTTGAAATGAACGAGGTGGTTGTTAGATACCTATTATAACTGCTATCTATTACGCAACGTGCTATCTACTCGTACACGCATGCGTGCAGGTGCAGGAATAAGTATTTGAGGCTAATTACATATTTTAGGTTCATGAATTTAATGTCTTGCATTATGAATTAAAAATCTATTAAGGGGTTTATCTATAATTTGTAGTATACAGAAAGTAATGTCATGTGTAAAACAATTTACTTAGAAGCGGTATGCGTGATTAAAATATTGGTACAATTGGTTGTTAATTTAAGATTAATAAAACAAACATTTGAAACGATCTTGCATACTTTGTGTAACATGTAACAATAGACAAATAAGATCTATTTTAGTAAGAAAATATACAGATATAAACATCTTTTCCAGATTCACACAGTATGATGTTTTTATGAATCTAAATGAGCTGAAACTTAGACGAAAGGTTCAAAAGATGTTTTTACCCTTGGTAGGCCAATTTTGTATATTGTTTTATTAAATAGAGTATAGTCCTTTGTAACAAGGGGGGAGCCTATTGACATTTACTGGACATAGTGTCTGCATCATTGGTCTGGTGGTCGCAAGCGCAACTGCTAAGCGTGAGGTCCTGGGTTCGATGCCCGGATCAGGCAAAGTGTTATTGGGTTTTTCAGCACTGAGTCTGGAATTGTGCTCGGTAGATGGCAATGGGCTCTCCCTATATAACATGAGACTAAATCTCGATATTGGCGAAATGTGGGTGTACAATAGTAGGTACACCTCTGTATAAACTTCCGGGGGTTACACGTGTGATGATAGATTATGTTATATTAGGTATATGAACATAATTAAAAATATCGTGGTGTTATCCAAAATGTAAGAATCCTCTAAAATATTTCTCGATAGAAAACCAGAACTTTCAGCTCAATAGCTTAAATTTTTACCACTACACTTATGAGGGCGTTTATTTTCCTAATTTCTGAATGCATATTATTGCGCGGGAATGCAAGTATCCCACGTGCAATTCTTGCATAAGTAACCTGTTGGATTGAATTGACATAACTGGATCACTCGCATACCAGTTTCGGTAACATTGGCTTTAATTACCGCGTAAACTAGACGGTCCAGTTAGAAGTAGTTGGAGGGTGCAGTCGGCCTCAAAAATATTTAGGCACTTAGCGAAATAAGTACAAAAGTGAATTTTAGAAAAAATACCTATGTAGTTAGTGATGTCTTGAGTTTATACCTACATAATATCGCAAATAGGTATATTAAAACTTTATCGATAGTAATAATTAATATCCTTTCTACGGGTTACCTTCTTTACAATTACATCCAAGCTGTTACCATCGTTGTTTTCCCAGTTGTCATTCGCTCATGAGAATAATATGTCAATTTTTATATCTCGTACAAAAGCATTTCCCATAATTGGAGAGAGCACAGATTAGATGGCAGTTCCTTTATATAAATTACTCTACTTCTATTTAAGAAACGTTGCTCTAGCCTAAGATTTCTCCTGTATTGTGGGCATAATCCTAATCCTAACTAATATTATAAATGCGAGAGTAAGTTTGTTTGTTACCTTTACACACCCAAACCCTGAACCGACCAGCATGAAATGTTGCATATATGCTTTAGGACGTGTGACCCTAAAAAGGCACGGGTTCATAATCAATGCGGGCGAAGCCGAAGACGCTAGACCTGAAACAATATTTGTAGGTCATATTTGTTTCATGAGAGAATCGAACCCGCGGCGTAGCCACTGCATCAATCGTGTCATCACGACATTTCGTACAATGTTGCATGGTTACGTATTTATTTTTATTGTGTGAAGGTTTAAAGTGTAATTTAACTGATAGAATCTAAGTGCCGTATGCATGTTTTAAAACATTATGTATTTTTATACAAGCTTGATTGCAGGGAACAGTAATAGAATAATACAGATATAAGTGGATGGGACACATGCGATTGAAAAGTAAAAATGGTTACATCGAAGAAAATATTTTTCTTGACGAGTTTCTCTGAATTGATTACCAACCACTGCTTAAGTCAAAGATTTGTTGTTTCACTAACTGAAAATGCCTAACGCACGCCGCGTTAGGCATTTTCAGTTAGTGAAACAATACATACATATCGAAAAAAATAAAAAGATTTGATCAATAATTAAATAATTTCAAATTTTTGTAATGGCCCACTTTGGCTTACATAGGATAGGTAGAATAATTGTAGTAGATATCCTTCTACAGTGTCATTTGATGGACACACTTCGTTTGTAATAGGTATGTTCAGATAACATAACGCAGAGGTGTATGAACTATGTACAACCAAATTTCGCCGATGCTCTTATTAAGTTCCATGTAATAGGGGGCGACCCTATTGCCATGTACCGCGTATAATTCCAGACTCGTGCTGCTATTGAGAATTTCACTTTGCCCGACTTTAAACTCAGCAACCTAACTAACAGCAGTCGCGCTTGCAACTATTAGACCAATGAGGCAATCCATACTCTGTCCATTTTAGTTTAATTAAAAATTAAATAAAACAAATGCGAATATCTACGTCAAATTTAATTTAATTTCTGATTTTATCGTGTTAGTAAATCATTAAAATATATTAGCTCAACATTTTTTTAGATGCATTTTTAACCTAACAATATTTATAAATAAAAAAAACAAAAGTGTATGTAAATTGGGAGAATCTTCGCAAACATTATGACAGTGTCAAATAAAGCCAACTTTACGAGACGTCTGAAACTACATACTCAAGCAAGTTTAAACAAAAATATTATTGCGAACTAGGTCAAGTTCACTATTAAAATGTCTCCGGCTTCAAGGCATGCCCATAAAGGCAGGAGTCGTCTGATGAAACACACATATATGTAGGGAATTAAGTGTAATGTACACGTTTCCGTACATATACTGTGCATTTGTAATCAATGGGCCACACTCTATTAAGGGGACATTATTCACACGAATTTATAGTAATGTATAATAAGTGTCTGTTGCTTGATTTTCTTTTTACCGACTCAAAATGGAGGTTTTCAGTGAATTGTTATGTAAATAATATGTAAACTCGTACAACGGTATTTCTTTAGCCGATTTTAGTGTTTTTTTATTTTATTTAAAGAAGTTTTCGATCCTTTGAAGTAGGAACAATTTCTAAAAGTGGTACCATAAAAAAATACGAAGATTGATTCTTTTTTTATTTTTATCTTTGAAATGATCATTTATATATCAGTACAATATTTTAAGAAATCAGTCACGCTAATTAATGTGTCATTTACACAAAATATTACGCAAAAGGAATAAAATGTCCTTCATTTTTAAACACAGCACAAAAATAGTACAATGGGTCCATAAAACGTTAGTGTTTATATTTAAATGAGACTTTAACAATAACCTAAAGGTCATACAAGAATAAAAAAACTAGACACTGCCAGAAACATAATTTCGTTAATAATTGTTTCTTTTATTACGCATTTTATGACAGAACGTGTCTCCAAGGTTCAACTGCGAAATACCTTTTGTTTGATCTACAAATGAGTTTTTTTAAACGCGTGCTGTCTGTCTCGGTGTATTTGGTAGGAATAAACAGTGACACCATTTTGACGTTGCGTAGGATTTGCGGATCCACTTTATTACGAAAAAGTGTAATTTTAACCAATTTATGGGTTATTAATTTTTTATGTATTGTTTTTATACATTATTTTTTCAAAAATAAAAATGGGTTGAGGTTTGAGCACTGAATATTCAGAAATGTTTTGAAATCCGAAACAGTGTTCACAAAAAATACTCAATTACCATAATCTGCGGCAGAATCATTTTAATTTAATTAATAAATATATTTAATTTGTATACCTTCTGAGGTTATTAATTAGTCTTCTATAGGTTAGATTACGGATAATTATTGTGGTTGTATCGTAAATAAACTTAAAATTGTATGAGAAGTCAATATCAATAATAATCTTTTATTACCCTGCAATATATACCAAAAAGTGTAGCATCCCCTTAACAAATCGCGTGAGTCTATCGCGAAATGACTGCAGTGTATCTTGCCTAACAATTCTGAATCAGTACCTTTGCACATTAGTTGAAACACTATTACTAAACTTCGTGATATGTTACACGATTCATTAAATCATGGAGTTATCAAGCAGGTTTACCTGCGAGAAATTTTATAAGCTTTTTGTATTATTTTTAGAAACATTTTCACAATTAGCAGTAGCTAAATCTATTCTTCCACTTACGCTTATTATTCAACAAATTTAAAGGTTGCCTCACTATATTATTTTGCCTGTATGGTGGTTACAGATCTGTAGATTAACATGCAATAGGTAAGCTATCCCTTACAACTAAAGGAGGCACTAATGCCCTGTATGTAATACTCTCAGTATAATCGGCTCCCTGATTACTTAAAAAAGTCATATAATTTTTTTAGCTAATAAAATACTGCCATACTTTTTTCGCTTATGTATTTTTAAATAGAGGATCTACTTAAAAATACATAAGCTAAAAAAGTATGCACTGTTTATTGGTCGAAGTAACTGTCAGATTTTCGTTATGTAATTAAGGCGCGGGTAGGTAGGCAATCGGTATTTGCGGTAGCATATATCCAGCCTCTTATTATCATACTAATCACAATACTCCTTACAAAACGTGTAGATTAGAGGGTCGTGAAGATCCGATATACCAGTCATTTTGAGCATTTTGAATCAAGCCTAGCTAGAGGAATTTTCATCTAGACCCTTTTAAGCATATTGCCTCGAGAACTGAACGATGGGTTCTAGGCTAGGCGATAGGCACTACTGTTATTTGCATCGCCATTTCCCAAGTATATTGGGGTTAGCTCCCAATCTAACCTAACATGACTGAATATCAGTAGGTATTTTTTACGGAGCGACTGCCATCTGACCTTCGCCACCCAATTACTGAGAGACACTGATACCCGACAATTAGTTGTTGTCAGACTTTTCGGGTTGCTTATAATCGATACGATACTGTCATTATTATGTATTCACCTGCTTTACTTACATACTTTTTGATGATTAGAAGAGTCTCGATCAGGGTCTGATTAAGGCGTGTGGAGTAGAATTATGAAGGCCAGGCTAAGAAGCGCCCCTTACCAAGAAGTTAACCTTCATTTCTATTATTTATTTTTTGTTTGGGTACTAATTTACATTTCCCTCATTCACAGCTGACTTCATTAATCCCTGTAACAACACGGAGCCAGCCTGTTTAATAAAAGCCACTCAAGATGCGATACCAGAGTTTTCCAAGGGTATGCCACATCTCGGAGTACCATCCCTCGACCCATTCCTCATCGATGAGCTACCTATACAGCTGCCTGGCATCAAGGTTACTTTCTACGGAGGGAAGGCGACGGGACTTCGAAAATGTCAAGTCTTGAATGTCGAGTAAGTTGAACTACTAAACTTTTACTATTGGCAAGATATTTGTCTTTTCCACTCGTAAATACTACACATTTTTCGTAATCTAAAAATGAAGGTGTACCTTTTTAGCAATTCATGTGCACTAGGTAACTAATTTTCACCGGCGTAATGTATTATTAATTTAAATGTATTAATTAAATTAAAACACTGTTCAAATGAAAATAAAAGAATATCTGGTAACATCTGTGACCTACATTAGTCAGATACGGTCGCTTCAAAATTCATAAACTTTTGCTCGTGAAAACTATAAATGAAATTTTACGCATATTTATACGGATTACAGACTTGTTCTAGTAGAGGCAGCTCAGCTGCTGGTCGTGAGGTCCTGGGTTCGATACGCAGATCGGGAAAAGTGTCAACAGGCTCGCCACTATGGGCCAGAACACTCGTAGGTAGTTAAACCTCTACATACCCCTTTGGCGAATAAAGGCGTTATGCTATACATGTATACACCTATTATACGTAAAGTTATCAAAACTCTATACTCCTTAGTAATAAATACGGAATAGAGTTTTGTTAAAGAATAATCCCTTATTATACAAATAAAAATGAACTTTATTGCACAGCAAAAAATTAAGACAGTGTATGTATTATAAGTTATGTTATCTAAATACTACTCTTTAACAAAGGTAACTCCTCAACCTAGCCAGGAGAACAGTATCTACGTCACCCGCTCAATGATTTAATTAACCATGTATGCCAGTGCTAAATTTATCTTATCATGTAATCTAGTCAACGTTTAACAATATATTTTTAATTATTATTACTTATTAAAAATTAGAACTATTTTTTTTATAAGGTTTGCATTAGTTAAGTAAATAATAACACACTGTCATAACTTTGGATTGAAGTAATGTAAATTGTAGAAGCGCACGCTTGTGAGAGGCAACTAAAAGGCTGCCTTCTAGAAACCTAAACCTATTTACCGGTAATTGATTACATTATACAAATTAATGCTATTTTATAATCATTAAACCTCATCGCTGCTATTAGCTAGGGCTGCTAGAGCATTAGCACCTAGGTAGTATTTTTTTTAAAATGAGTATTCATTTTTATAATTTTTATAGTGTTACAATATAATGTTAATATAATTATCATAATTGCCTTTCATAGGGTTATTTGGAATAAAAACTATTTTGTTTAATATTTTTGCGTTGAAAGACTGAAATTCTCCAAGCTAATAGTTAATATCCACTATACTTTAATTATAAAATTAAACTCATAAGTCAAAATACAAAACTTATTCAAAACCTTACAAATAAAACAATTCATATTCATGCAAGCTGTGACAAGTTAAGGAAAAAGGAAAGCCCCAGAAATCCTCAAGGATAAAATGATTGGATCTTTTGACACAGGTCAAAAGAACATAAAAATGTAGGTAAATACATTTTTATCCGGTATCTGTGTTGTCTGACAAATAACATACTGATTCTGTCTCGCAACACTTTCAAAGTTCGCGAAGCAGACAATAGTTAAACAATTGCTGTGAACCATATATAGGTCACTGCACAGCGAAAGAGTTAATATTTTTTGCTGAACTTTGTCAGTGACAAAATAGGTAGAATATACATAAGCACACTGTGAATCGGTCGAATTGTACCGACATTTTCATTATACAATGAGCTAATGATTGTATTTACACTCGTTTAAAAACGTAGTTACAGCCCATGCCTTTGCAGCCTTTTCTCGTAGGTATTCTTTACTTTATACTAAACTAATTAGGAGGCTAAAATTTTTTTTTTCTTTTCAAGCTTCTTCGAATTCAAATATAACAAGGCGACGTCCCTACAATGATAAAACACAGGATATTTTCTATGCAAGGAGAAAATTGTTGAAAATACCTTCAACCTGTGCTCCTGCGTCATATTTGAACAAAGAAACGATTACTTCCACATGAAACACTTTGAAAGCTTCAGAGGTCTTTGAAATTCTTGCGGTGAAGATGCCTTTGTCCTAAATAATATATAATCGCATGGCATTCTACTACTATCATTTTTTGTAAAATATGTATATTATTTCTGAACGATTTACTATGATTGATTAACCAATCATTTTAAACAATTTGATTAATTCTAATTTTATGAACAGCAAAATGTGAACAGTGGAATAACAGGTAATTAAGAATAATCGAGTTACCTAATCCATCAAAGAACTAGTCAGAATAATCAGTCAAAACTTTAATCATAATTCTCTTCATTAAATAGGTACACAACTTAAATTGATTTGATGTGCAGTGACTTCTTTACTTTTTTTAAAAACCTTGTCCCTCACTATGAATACTTCCTGTATCGTGGGTGCGTTTACAAACACATATTCACATACACAAACACCCAGACGCGAAACAATTATCTATAGATCATACAAATATTTGTTCCGTGCGCGGATCGAACCCACGACACTGCGCCAAACGTGTCGTCTATTTGAGTCGTCGTAATTGAGAGTTTTATCATTTTAAATACAAGTATCCTAATTGGCCTACACGTGTGTTGTAGAAGATTTACAGTGGGATATGTAGAATAAAAACACCTCTTTACATAATTGTACGGCAAAACTTCAGTAAAACCGTATATTCGGCATTTATTTTTATATTTTTAGGACAAAAATGTTAACCAAAATAAGTAACTGTTTAATATCAACTGTTGCCAGTTAAACTTGCATTTGTACATGCGTGTGATGATTCATTAGAGCTGGAACTACTGAAAAATGCTGCATTTAATTGCTTTGACCCAAGAAGCAAACTGATTAAAATATCTTTAAATTTGTGCACTATTATTTGCAACTTATACTTAACTTAAGAAATGATTTAATAAAACTATTAAACTTACTGTCAATAATTACTTTTCTCACGGAGGAAACTATTCTCACTGTGGCAGTTTTGTAGATTTATATATATATATTTAGGCCAAAATTGATAGACTAGTAGTTGAACATATTATTAGTAATTATGAATGCTAAACCTGTGCATACCTCATTCAGGGAAAACAGGCTTGACGCAAAACTTTAAACTAAAAAGGACACATTTATTTCATTTTTGTACATGTGTTTGGTACTAAATGACCTATACTCGTTTTGTTTAGGTATTTAACTAAATGTAAACAATCTTGATGCGTATTTTTAATATTTTTTGTTTAAAAACTCAGTTTAAAAATAAAACGCGACTAAAAACCAATGTAAAACAACAATAACGATTACCAAATCAATTGAACCACTAGTTTAAGCAGTAGTTTATTTGTTTAATATGTGTTTGTGTAAAAAGTCACAACAAGATTGTTTACCTTTATTTAAGTACCTAAACAAACCGAGTATAAACATTTCATCTCATTTATTTCACGCAACTAGTCATCCATTAAACTAATTTTCTTTTAACGCGCGTCGCAATCCAAATGCTACTTAATACATAGCTCTTACCTAACTCAACGATTACTAAGGAAACCTTGCCACACCACTGTAATGTGGTTTTATTCTCACGCCAACCGTAAGTTGACGAAACCCTTTGTATTTTAGTACTACATAAAACATTTGTAATGAAACAAAAGGAATGTACAAGGATTTGACGTGACATAAGAGTTTTATAGTACCTAATGTTGAAAACAAACGATGTGATTGTCTGTCAAGGACACCTGTCAAGGATCCTTAAAGATATATCACGTACCTATCTAACTGTAGTTTCGCCAAAAATATTTAAACCGAAAAATATGTACTTTCAACCCTAATCATTAAATGCATAAAATAATAATAAACTAGCAACTTAATAGGTTGATGTATGTGTGTCACAAGATTTGGAGATATGTCCAGTCTGTTTTTTGAATATAATGATAACAAAATTAATAAAGATTAGTGTTATAGAAGCTTCGCTTTATTCAGAAAGCATTAAATGCAACTTCATTTAATGATTCAAAGCGTTAAGATTGAAGGAAAGCTTCTTGAACAAGAAATCACTTTATCTAAACTTTTTCAACAATCAGTCACCTAAATTGTAGTCAAATCTTTGACAGAAGAGGAACATGTAGTTTAGATTTAGAGGATATTCGCACTACCCAACTTACTACCAAGGATAGATGAGGATACGTTTATCCAAGTATATAGGGCTTTTCTGGGACGAAGTATGCGGCTTATTATGTTGTCGTCGGGTAAAAGGGTATGACATATCTAAATTGTTTTTCCTATTGTAATATGGCTCGAAGGGTTTAGTTGAAGGAAGTTGCGGAATAAAAAGGCTTATAAAACATTTTGTTGGTGGTGATTTTAGAAGTTTGTTGTTTAAAGTTGTTGAGAAATAACATTTCATTTGACTTTAAATAAAACCTATTTTTTCCACTCAGACGATACTTCCACTTAATTCGATATTGGTGGTTGTGTTTTTTAGAAAAAACTACTGGAAGCTGGCATATAGAAGTCTTTTCAAATTATAAAACAGCAGAACTTTAAGACAAATAAAAAATACCATGAAAACTAAAAACCAAATTTCTTCGTCTTCTGATGCTCGACCTACCCATCATATGGGAATTGCTTACAGCGTAGTGATAAGGTTAGCCAGACAGCCAATGATAGTAGCAAGGCTGACTATCCAAGATGCATCTAGCGATCTCAGATATCTTCCTTCATGGCAATATCTAGCATAGGTCTTTCATAACACTCACACCACCAAATGTTAATTTTAATTCGTTCTGACGTTTCAGAGCGTACCTGGAGAAGAATATCTTCATATTGGAGGTGCGATGCAATATCACTATTAAGGGCAAGTACACTGCCGTCGGGAGATTGCTGCTCTTCCCCATCAACGGAGAAGGAGACTCCAAGATCAAAATTGGTGAGTGATTTGCTACTGCATGATACTTGGATATCGTTCAATTGCTGTTTGTTGCTGAAATTAAAGTTAAGAAAAGACTGAATTGATAGGGACCGATATTTTTTCACACGTGTTGGCCATAATTTTTTATTTAGTTACTTTCTTTTTTCTTTTACATTATTAGATCGTTAGAGCGCTATCTTAATTCAGCTATTACAATATCATCTATTGTCAATATCGGCTACCTGTCTATTCGCTACGGGAATTCAATAATATACCTACGTACTCATTAGATTATATGCTCTTTTTTGTAACGGAAAAATAAAAACTGGATGACATTTTTTTACGTTAAAGAAATAGAGTGAGATTGGTGGATGATTAGAAGAGCAGAAACCAATTTTTCATACTAAAACATGATTTTCATTCATGCGTGATCTAGATGTGTACCAATCTATTCTCCAAAATCCAAACATAGGAATACGTTTTAATAAACCATTATTAAATTATTTTCCCCTAAATTATTTTAAATCCTGAGAAGCTCGTAATACACTGTCAACCAGGATCAAAGGTAAATATGTATATTCGTAGACTAATTACACCAAAGACGATAAAGGAAACAAAATAATTAAAACGAAGTTTACTCAATGTACCCAGCAACAAGTACTACGTACGAACGACGGTATGGCATGAATTCTAAGAAAGAATCCAATACGCAGTTATTTTTCCTGATAAATAAGTAGTAAATATCTCTGAAACGTCTTCGTGTATTTTATATACGGATAGCTAATACCATCTTGCATTGAAATAGAAATAGTGTAATCGTCGGAATATTAATCTGAAAGTTAATGCGATATACTAAGTCCCTTTTAGTGGTATTTTACAAAGTCATCAATTATCAAATATATTTAATAATTTAACATCAGCTTGATTGTATTCAGTACTTTTCAATAAACGCCATTTTGACCTCCGCGACCCAATTACTGTGTTATACCAATATCCTTGGAATTGCTCCAGATTTATATTTTTGGCTTACGACTGTCATAAATGTGACAGTCGGGAACAGCTTATAAAATACCCGGGGATACCGGGATAGGGAGGCCTATGGATGTGTAGAGAACTATCCGTGATCGCATCAAGTACTTGATTTATGAAGTACACATTTAGCTATGAACCGCATTACTTGTTATTGCTATTAATATTTGTTAAGGAGTTTTTGACATGAACTTTATTGTATCATTATTAATATCATTTTTCCAGTTACACGTATCATCTTCTATACTATTATTAATATCTTCTCCTCCACCAATATCCTTTACGTATGTACTATGCATATACTGTTATTATACGATCGTTATAACATATTTTTGTTATAACGTATTCTTGGAAATAGGATTTAGGAATGTATCTTGACAAAATTCTGTTGGCGCGATCATTTTGCGTATTGGATCTCTTGTGTTTTTTCCCAATGCTAATAATATATTGGTACCTTCTTTCTGTTTCATGTTTTTTGTTTTTTATTGTTAACATTTTTTGCTTCCAGTAAATTCCATCATCAAACTGAATATAAACACTAAATACTTCAAAGACGCTGAAGGTCGCGATCATTTTGGTATCAAGAACTACAAATATACGTTCGATTACGGCGAAAGGATCGTCTACACAATCAACAACCTCTTCAAAGGCAACCCTGAATTAAGTGAGTATAAGTTTTATGTTACCAACACTTTGTGAAAGAGAGCCTTTCATGAAATTAATAACCAATAATGCAAATTTATATCGTCGTAAGGAAACCTGCACACCTGAAAGGGCTGCATAAGATTTTTTATGGTTAGGTAGTCCGTCAACCCGTACTAAACCAGCAAGGTGGACTAAAGCCTAACCTTGATTAATGATCATCATCACCTTAAAAACTTATATCTTCTAATTAGATTTGCAAATGTACTATATTATTTGATGTACTTATAAGAATTAAGTACCTCCTTAACATTTTGATGTGTGTTTATAATTATGTAAACACCCGAGTTTATTTTCTTTATTGCGCTCATTAACCATTTTTCCTCGTACATGGAGCTCGTCGACTCGACTAATGCCTTATGGTATTTGTTGAGGAAGTAAGGTCTTAAAGAAAATGGCATCATATCCCAAAACTCTGAATGTTTCCTACCATTTGAACTGATGAAATATTTTACACAAATAAAATCCAAGTTTGCTTTTGATGCAAGGAATGCTATAAAACCTGCCATTACCACGAGAGATGACTCCAATATAGTTGGAAAAATCCTAGGTAGATGATTCTGAAGATAAAAAACTACATTATTATTTATTTTTCATTAAATAAATTCACTGCCTCAATGGTTTAGTAGTCACAAGCTTGACCGCTGAGCGTAAGTTTGTAGGTTAGATTCTTGTGTATTTGGAAATTCTCAGTGGCAGCACGGGTCTTGTTCCTGTGCCCAGTGGATAGCAATAGGCTTACCAACAATTACATGGCACTCAATAACGGCATCGGTGAAAAGTGAATGTACAAAATAGTACACCTCTGCCCAACCCTTCAGGGATTGTATGTGTGATGCCATATTGTTAAATATTTGTGAAATTATTTAATTCAGTTCAATTTATTCAATAACAATAGACATTGTGTTTGAATATGCAACATGAAACATAAAATATAAAACATAATTTAATAAAAATAAACTAAGAATTAAACTGTGAAATTTAACAAATTGGATACTAATTTCATGTACTATTAATTATATCAGATTTAACTATGATTGCAAGTTAATTATTATAACATAAAAAATTAATTATCATATCATAAAAAAAAATATTATTATAGCATAAAAAATAGACATCAAAAAATAAAATCAAGAAACAATAATTAATTACAATTTTAAATTTAATAATTAATTACACATTTAATTATAAATCATCTATTGAATAGAGGCATTTTTGTAATAGGAATGCTTTTAGCTTTTATTTTGAACTAGCTTCCGCTCGCGGCATTGCCCGCGTGGTTGACGAACCCGTACATTTTTCCGGGATTTAAAGTAGCCTATGTGCTATTCCAAACTATAATCTGTCTCTGTGCCATATTTCATCCAGATCCGTTCAACCGTTCTGGCGGGAAAGAGAAACAAAGATCCATCCATCCATCCTCACAAACTTTCACATTTATAATATTAGTAGGATTAGTAGAATGAACCTGTATACAGGTTATTTTTTAATGAATTAATATTCAATCACCTCGTTCACAGATCAATGGTTCTGTTCCATCTTGCTTAAATCAAAAATGATTTCAATTTCATTATTCTCATCGGTATTCCAATCATTTTTCCAGGTAACACAGTGTTGCAGTTCCTGAATGAAAATTGGCGAATAGTTACGGAAGAATTCGGCCAACCAGTTGTGGACTATGCCATTAACGTAACAGTCAGCACAGCGAAAAAATTCTTTGACGCAGTGCCGTATGATGAATTACTCAATGTGCCCATACCTAAGTATTGATAAGTACTCCTGTAGTAACTATAAAGACAAATTACTTTACGAAACTTTAAGTACATGAAAATCTTTCTTTAAGACTACATTTGTATTTAAATGATAATACGGGGTCATGTTACTCAAGTTCTGACGAAAAATGATATAAAATATACATGAGTACTGGTGTCACTTTAAAATTATGTCGACATTTTAAAAGGAAAACTTATCTAGTAAAGTGCAAGAAATAACACAACGTTAAAAGCAAATGTAGTCATTACTGTTATGAAGTATTTCGTCAGTGCAATATTCATATTGCTGACGCATTTATCATTGTATAACTTTATATGTCCTGAGAATACTATCCTACTATTTCTGATACTATTGTGTGTCTTATAAAATTCGGCAATGAGAGTGTCACATCGCTATCTTGGCTATAAATGTAGATGAAAGACCTAAGCAGAACACAATCAAAGACTTTATTCAGGCACACTACTGCTTGAATAAACTTAATTGTCTTTCACCAATGCGATTGTAACAGCATTTAGTACACAACCTTTTCTTATTTAAATTTTAGTAGGACTTGTTTTTGTAAGACTAGTCCCACTTCATGTATCATTGTTTTACACAACGATATAAAACCTTTTTTGTGACTAATTCACCATCGTTTACCAAAACAGACTGGTGCAAACTTTAGGGACGATTACGTAAGCACCTTTTATTAAAAAGGGATTTGAAAATATATTTATGTGGGGAAAAAAGGGTGGCTTTGATGATCTGACGTAAAGTCACGTTTAATGTTGTGTCTATATTGGGCTGTTATTTTATACAGTTAATATATGTAAACAAATTGAGATTTTAATGTAGAAAAATAAATTTATTGGGTTTTAAGTCGACAGCCATTACATTGATTTTGCATGCAAAGTTTTACTAAATTGTAACCCAATAAAATTCTAGATGGAATGTTTTTAGGAGATAATATTATTTAAGATTGCACAATTCTTTTAAAATGTTTTACTTTGTCTAGGTTAAAAATAAAAAGTTCTTGTCTCTTGACAAGAATCCACTGTGAATAACTTAATAACTAAACAAAAGCCTTACAACATGCAAGTCTGAATGTTTTATTCTTGCGTCATCGCTGAATAAAAGCAATTTAAGAGTCAAAAATCACAATCAATTGCGCGTCTGTAGTGATGTTACTATTGTTTTGTTTTTGTTGAGATTTTCCGAAGATCCACTGATTTTTCAGATAATATAAATAAAAAACTATTTTTCCTTTTCTTGTAAATATGTAGTGATATTATGTGCTTTAAAGTTTAAATCGTTATGTTCATAAATTTATTTTATGTTCGGATGGAATTTTGAGCATCTTTAGGAGTACTATTTTGTAAATATGAATTAAGTTTAACAGAATCAAGTTGTTAGGTGTTATTGTGTCAAAGTTACCAATAAATGATTTATTTATAGATACTATACGTGTATTATAAAAACACAATGAAAACATTCGTTTCTGAAAAAGACAACAGCAAACCTATCCTTATATTTATTATTTTCTTTGCCATAAGATAATCCACGGATATACGAAATTTTAATGGCAACGAATACATCTTATAAACTATTGATTTGTATAAAGAACTTAAACACAATTCTAAAATATATGATGAGATATAACTGCAAACGTTTCTGGACGAATGTTGCGTAAAATGAAAAAAAGCTTTAACATTAATGTGTATTCAGACATGATTTCTATTCCTTCTAATTTAAGGTTATTATTGTTGAACTATTATTGTAGCCACCTATATAAAAATAATTTAAATTTCATATCTAACTGAAGATCTGTAAGCAACGATTTAATATACGATTTATTTATAACTATTTTCCACATCCTGTGTGTAAATTTATTCTGCCCAACGATCAAAATCTAACTGAACCAAAATGCATCTTGTGTTTGAGCCTTTAAAGATCTAAATCGCAAAACATTATGTTAATAACTGTACATTGTGTGGTTAAGTTGTCTAGTTAAATTTAAGCTAACTGTTATGTTATAATTATAGTAATACAGATTTTTGAAATAAATAATTATAGTAATAAAATAAGAGTTGGTATATTTATTATATTCACAGTTATTATAATAATATCTTCCCTGATCTTTCTATAATCATATTCTATTTCATATAACTATAGACAAATAAGGTCTATTTTACCAAAGAAATGTAGATATAAAAATGAACAACGCGTTTGCTTCCAGCAAGTATAATGCTTTTATACAGGTCTGGAATTCCAGATTTGCTGACACTGCTTGAAGAAATGGTTCAAAATATATTCGAGCCAAATTACTTTTGTGTATTATTATAATAAATGGTATAGGTATTTAAAAAATATTCAAAAGTTGATTTCTGTGGAGCTTACATGCATGTGATATGCATACTGCACTCAACAGACTAATAAAATGAGTACTCATCATCATCAGCCAGAAGACGTTTGACGTTTGCCATAATCCCCACGCTTGGCAGGCGGCTTGGGGATCGCAGTGGCTCACCGATTAGTGAGAGGACGTTGCTGCCCGTCCTCCGGAGTCTGGCCGCAGTTTTAAGACGTACCCGGGTCAATCAGATGTACTCAGCCCGAAAGGGCGGTAAATTGCTAATCCGATAGTGGTCGCAAACGCGGGTGCTGAACATGAGGTCTTGGGTTCGATTCCTAGATCAGGCAGTGCTATTGGGTTTTTCAGTATGAAAATTCTCATAGAATAATAGAGTCTGGAATTATTGTGCCTGGTAGATGGCAATAGGCTCGCTACCTATTACATGAGACTCAATAACGGCATCGGCGAAATGTGGGTTTACAGTAGTACACCTCTGCCTAATCCTATGGGGAATACAGGCGTTATACTATATTATGTTATGTTTATAAACAAAACCGACGTCGAATAAACCGTAACTACCACATTTAAATTAATGCTCTTATGAATAATGTTTGAATCAAGCAATATGTAAACTGTCTGATTCCAAAACGCTTTGCATTTAGTTCGCCCACTAATTGTGTTCGCTACAAGTTCAGAATGCATAACTAAGTAGGTCACAATTTAATTCATAGAAGCTTCCAGATTGTGGTACACAAAAAGTTCATTTAGATTGTCTGTTTGCAAGCTTCCATACATAGACTAGGCATTATAATCAAATTTGAATATCGCACGTAATTACGTATATTTTATTTTTAGTTATTAACTGTGATTGCTGCGGTATATCAAAAAAGGTCTTCTTTTCTTGAAATTTTGGGATATATTCTATATATCCTTATCCAAGATAATCATTCCAATTGTGTAAGCCATGAGTTCAGAACAAGATTCCCAATTACCCTTTTTCGACGAAAAAGCAACTATCGTCGAAAGGTATATGTTTCTACGTATTTCATACGAGAACAATTTCTTTACCGGGTATAAAAGTTTTTTTTTTATTTTTTTTTTTTTTTTTAAATTTGCCCCACACTAGGATTTCTCCTGTGTCGTGGGTACAGTTTACAAACATACATGTCACATGCACATACAACCAGACCCGAAACAACTATCTGTAGATCATACAAATATTTGTTCCGTGCGAGAATCGAACCCGCGACACCGAGCGCAGCAGTCGATCTCTCAACACACTGCGCCAACCGTGCCGTCGAAGTATACCTAAGGCTATGCGTTTAAAAGATTAATGAGAACGCGCATATTCCACTAATAGTGTTAAGATAAACATCAAAGCCATAAGAGTCTCAGGTGTTGCATGGCTTTCCAGACATGATACGCTCAAATCTACTCAATAAACTTCACACTACAATCATCGATCCGTTTAAGCATTCAAATTCAATTTTTCAAGATCATAATTTGGATAGGATATCCATTCGACGACATACAAAATCATAACTAAAATTAATACGGTAGATGACTACTAGTCATCCGAGTTACTTTTTATGAACTGTCAAAAACGACATTTTGTTCTAAAAATGTTTGGAATACAAAGGCGTGACGTCATAGTTTTTCATTGCCATTGACATACTTATTGTGTGATTTTGATAAATTAAAAATTGGAAACGCCAAAGGTAAGCAAGAGATTAAGTTATACTGAGTTTTTAAAAGGAAAACCATTTATCAAACAAGATTTCATAATTTATTTTTGATGCAGTCATATACCTAGTCCATGCTAAAAAAAAATCAAAAAAACTACTGTATACTGTGCATACAGGCCCCACTGCCTCGCCATTCTAAATTCTACAAGCCATCACTTAGTTTAAAAATAAAGCATTGGTCATAATAATTTCCGGGATCTCAATCAGCATTGGCTAAGCTAGGTTATAAAAAATTATAGGTTTAATTAATAAAAATGAATAATAATTACGCTGTAATAATTTATAGTGTTATACAACAGCTATTATACGAAACTCACCAAACCAGTTAAGTATTTTGATGTGGTACTAATTTTGTTTTTATATTCTTTAGTACAATCAGCGTAATATGAAATGAATATATCGAAGACGATGGCCATTGTCAAAATATAACATTCTACTCGAATAACTAGACTACTCCGTGTATCGATAAAGTTACCGTTAAGTAGGTACCTATAGTAATTAATTATAAAAAATGTTATTAAATTCACAAGTTTTCATTCATAAAAAAGGATATTAACATTTTGTACAATGATCCTTTCTTGTTGCCGACTGTACGCTCATATTTTTTTCTTTAAGAGAAACATCGATGTTTCCGAGATATCATTTTATTAATGCATTCAATACTAGCGTATCAAAACAGTCATTTATTTTTTGTTATAGTTTCACGAACATTCTTGCAACTAAATATAAAAAGTGACCTTTTAGTTCACGTCAAGCCAGTATTAAAATTATTAATGTAGGTGTGTTAAGTATCATCGTAGGAATATCTACCTACACTCCTATATTCCTAAAGGTCGAAGCAGAAGTGTACCACTTTACACCTTCATGGTACATACTCCTAGTATCAAGATATAGTTCCAATGAAGAATAAAGATTCTTCAACATCTTCTAAGCTCAGAATAAAATTGCCATTACTTATAATTGCAATTTTGTTGCGATGCATAATTTTAGCTATTATAAATACTATTTACTTGAATCTAATATAATTTAATTTAATTACCTAATTTATTCAGGCTAAAGTCGTTGTTTTAATAATTATTTGTTTTTTCAGTATCGTCTTGTAACTAGAGAGCAGAGTATCGAGTTTTTAAAAGTGCCTGCAAAGACCTAGTTGAAATACAAAACTTTGACTTTGTTATTTAAGTGCAGTTGCTCTTCTCTGAATTATGGGGCACGTACGACTTATTGATTGTTTATGTAGAACTGTACCCATTGTTGAGAAGCCAAATAAATAAATAAAAATATCTCCTACAGCTGAAAATTCCAACAGAACCACAGAAGCTCGGCGCTTGTCAATAACCACTACCTGATGTAAGGAACGTACATAGTATCGAGCATAAAGCACGCTATGCCTATGTCTAAAAGATGCTGTTTTGTCTAACAGATTGGAATTTTTGAAAAGCACTCTGACAAGAATTTCCATCTTAGCATAATTAGATTGCGACGTCTTTTGTTAATAGTTGCTAATATATTATGGCATTCATGTTGAATCGTCAGATAAAAGCAAAGATCAAGTGACAAAAGGTAGGCACCCGTTATACATATAAGAGTCTTGAAAGAGGTGTTTTCAACGTTTTTTATTATTAGCTTATATGTATTGTGTCCCACTGCTGGGCAAAGGAGTCCCTTTTTCCCTTCTACTTTACAACAACGCAACATGTTACCATGCCCCGCATCTATATCCAGGTCTTCACGCCACGTACGCCTCGATGGATCCCGGTGGCGATTTCCTCCGTCACGCGCCCAATGGGCGACGGTCTTTGCCCACCCGTCTAAATGCATACGTGCAACATTTCCACAACTTATTTGCTGATTACATATACTGAAGAAAATCTATTGTTAGCGGGCGCCGGTGACCGTTTACAGCTAAATTTATTAATTACATATTCCGCATTCATTGTCTACCAGCATAAAACATTCAAAATCAACTCCATGGCGATACTATTGGACCTTGTAACACTTATAAACAAAACAACTAATTAAACCACATTTTTTTAAGACAAGAAAATAATACGTTTTCAAATAGGCCGTTGCAAGATAATCTATTTACGAATTACACAACATCACAACCCATTATTAGACGGCCCATTTTTTGCTCCAGTGTTACAAGCTTATACTTTACTTTTTGTTTCAAAAGCCATCGACTTAAATTATCGACATAATTAATTATTATAATAGAAGTGAGATGCACACCATATTAGGATAAGCGATGGCGCAGAATATTGTGCTATTGTGCTGGTCTTGAACTTGTCTCGTCTTCCGTAGTCAGACATTTACTTATAGTTTAAATTGCTATCACTAATGAGAATAGCGATTATGTAAGAAATCTGAAAAAACTACCGTAACTAAACATTATTATTAATTCGCTGGTTAGGCCACGGAAATAGTTTCACGGTCATAGCAAAAACTAAAAAACGATAAGTTTGAGTGGACTCACGCGGTATTCGGTAATATCCACCATATCTGTCACAGAAAAAAAAAATTAAACGCTTACTACTCCCAAAAACTGACCCCGAAAATAAAAGTGTCCCATTTCGGTCAGGTACACAAAAAAATAGACAGGAGTTTTATGGCATGCACTGTCAATTTTTCAACAGACAAATTATAACAGAATTCAATCTGGGAATAATTGTGGTGCAAGGTAAGAGCCTCCACGAGAGACGAACCCTGAGATCGTTTGGCGCACCCAGCGCAGTCAGCCTCGATACCATCTATGCTGACGTACACGACAGAAAAATCTGGGATCGACCCAGGACCTCACACTCAGCACACGCACCTGTGACCAAACCAATTAGTCAGTTGATATTCATTGTTATCTTATTATAAGCTTCAAGATTTTCATATGACATTTGATGCTAATTCCCTAGTAATTGAGAATATTATAATGAAATATATTTAGTTTAAATAAAGTTTTTTCAAGTAAATAAAATTTAAGTGTTATGCTTATGAAACATTAACCTTGAGTTTAAATTGTTCAGAGGTTACTTAGATCACTCATTCATCAGAAAATTGCAGTTGCAATCAAATTATAATTCTAACAAACTAAATGTATCTTTATATAGATATACCTAGTTAAAGTAAACCAAGAAAAATCTAGAAACAGAAAATGTTGCTGCTCTATTATGATTATTAAATCTGCACATATAAATAAACGAGCTTGTCGAATTAGTCCATTATTTTTAATAGCCCAAATATGTAAATCAAGTTATTTTGTTCTTAGCCCGCCAAGCGCGGCAAAGCAGACACAATAACAAATCTAGTGTTTGCGGTCGCTGGCGACCGAAACTTAATAAATTGAGTTGTGTATTACAACACATCTACAAAACGCCTCCGTAAAACTTCAGGGTGAATATGGATCTAGGTGTGGGAACATTACCTGGTAAAACACCTCACTCAGCATACGGATTGTTACATTATCTCTTTATGCCTTTACGAGACCATTCAAAATGTACCTATCCAGAATTGACAGAATCGTCCTGTTGATGAAATCTCTCAGATAACTCTTACTTGCATCAAGGAGGTATTATTTGTAGTACCTATTTACTTTTCCCCTCGACGTTGGACTCTATCCAGACGTAGTGACTGCTGAACTCCTTGGATTGGGAACTGTAAAGCCAGCTTTTTTCCACTAGAGAAACTGTTGCTAATCATAATCTAGGAGGCAAGCGAGTGTTTTCGCCATCGTTGGTCGTTGGCAGATCGAAGTAAAGTGTATCAATAGCAATTCTAAATTCAAAATCGCATATTTATTATCTGTTTCGCTCTGCCGCTACTTCATGGTTGGTTAGGCCTTCCTTTTTCACATAAATATTCATAAAATAGTTAAATATTCACTTGATATTGCCTAACATTAGGGACCGCGTCGCTATAATACTAAGAATCTCAAAATAGGACAGCGTTGTACTGTAATAAAATATAATAATAAACCTACAAACATATCCCGAGGGTTATTAGGTCTTAAGTTTTATACTCGATCTTCGGCCCAGGATATAGAAAACTATGAACTGAGAATTGTGATCAAGCTCAAACAATCGAAATCGACAGTTGCTGTCAGTTTAGATTGTTTTGTAGAACCCAACTTTTCACAAGTCTGTAAATAATATGATATAAGTTCCCCTAATTAATATACAGAGTGAAAGGTTGAAGCGAGACCTAGACTGGAAGTACCTACCATTAATACTGAAGTTGACTAATTTTACTAAAAGGAAAGAGATCTTTTTATTTATTTATTTTTTAATGTAAGAAACAACATTCAAACATTTTTGAAAAGTCGCTTGCCTGTTTAAATTCCTTTAGAACCGACCCAAATGCGAAAAATAGCATCCTGCAGAACCAATCGATAGTGTCAGTCATAAGGATAAAATTTTGAAAACACAAATTGTATAAAAGGAAATGTAACTACAGAGCGGTAGTAGATATTAGATTTAGGCTTTTTAACAAGAGAAGAGTATTTGATTGTTTTCTTTTTTTGTTACAGGTAATATAAAGTTGCACTAGGTACTTAGGGTACTTCCCCTAAAAGGCCTACTTCTACTATCAACCCTGTATATGTAGTCATAGATTCATGTTTACACTAACTATGCGACCGATTTCGCCATGGCAGGATTAAATTATGTTAATCCTTATCTATTCAAAACTAGCGACCCTCCTCTGCTTCGCACGGGTAGCACACAAAATTACGAAAAAGCCCAAAAAAATTATTGATCCTATCGTTACCAAACTTCACAGTATCACCCGCTGGGCTAATCTGAAGATTACCTAAAAATTTCATTAAAATCGCTCCAGCCGTTTTGGAGTCCATTTATTTTTATATTTATAAATTTACATAAAGACCTATTAACGGGTCACCAAAGAATTTATGTATTTATAATATATATACTGTAGCAATAATACACATTAAAATTATAAATAATGCAAAATTAATATTGAAATTTCTCAATGTTTAGAAATTAAGGAGATTTGTTGACCTCCACTTACTCTCATTCAGGGTCATCAGTTCAATCTCAAAAGTATTTATTATAGGCTGCAACTGAATAATTATACGAAATAATTATTTTCTTCATTTAGGATTTCTCTCCGTGTTCAGGTCGTCAGAAAATGTGAAAAATAGTCAAACATGTAAATTTGAGACGAGTCAATCAACACCTTCAAAATGTGTCGGAACCGTTAAAGGGATCCATGCGGATTAACTAAAAGTAAATAGAATAAAGTTTTTGATAAAGATATAGTCAGATCGAAAATAAATGCATTTTTTTTTACTTAAGCTATATACATCAATCACGGTACGCACTACTGTCTGATGCGCCGTTCCCGAAAATTTGGCCCACTTTATAATTAACTAGTTTCCACCTGCGGCTTCGCCCGCGTGGTTTACAAATCCGTACATTTTTCCGGGATAAAAATAATAGCCTATGTGCTATTCCAGACTATAATCTATCTCTGTGCCAAATTTCATCCAGATCAGTTCAGCCGTTTTGGCGTGACTGAGTAACAAATATCCATCCATCCATCCATCCAACCTCACAAACCTTCACATTCATAATATTAGTAGGAAGTAGGATTAGTAGGATAGGATTGCTAGAAGCCAGAATCTTCATCTGCAACTGGACTTACTTATATTTTACGCTGCGAATGTAGTGGCACTACTTTAGGATATAATGGACTTTTATTAATTCACGCAAAATCTTTCTTCTGAATTACAATAGTTGAAAGTATTACCATTCTTTTAAAAAGAGAAAAAAAAATCCAGCTAATAAAACCGCTTAGTATTTTTATTTACTGTCATATCCACGCGCTAATCGACACACGATGAAGTAATTACGATAATAAGACGCTGAGGTTCGTCTCAAGACCGGTCGTCCGCTTACAATGTCGGCTGTCGAAGGTCTACTAATAATATTTCCGTTTAGTCGATATATAGCAGTAATACTCGCCGCAGACGATACAGTTGTCGACACACTGTTAATTGTTCAACATATTGTTGGCCAAAAATGAATGCACAAGTGATTATCAATAGTGTTTTGATAAGTTTCGTTTTATTTTTCTTTGGTAATGGATACGCGAGATTGGCACGTAAGTTTTTGTTTATTTATATTTTTTATTTTAAAGCGATATTATGTTTTCACTAATCAGAAATTAAAAATAAGCTGATTCCCAATATTTTTCTCGTAGTTATTGAGTTTGGTTTGGTTTGATTAAATAAGTATTGAAATGAAAATAAACAAAAGTGACCATTTTATTGGTGTTTAACTGTTTAATTTTAAAATAAGAAAGTAGTTCCACATTTTTTGGAGTACTTTATCACAAGAATATTAGGTATTATTATTGTAGCCACAAGAACTAACAGTAACAAAAAATATCGCTAGGAATATCTAAATTAAAATTATAAATAAGTAACATATCAAACTGAAACATCTATGTGTTTTTAAGCTTTGTACGGATTATTGTATTGTCTTGATTAGTGTAGTATATAGTTTCTTGTATAGTGTATTTCTTGTAAAGTGTAAGTGTGTTTTCACACTTACACTTTTAAAAATACACTATAGAAAAAGTATTCTAATTCAATCTATTTACTTTCATTAATCAATTAGTAAATAAGATAAAAAATATCTTAATCGCCTTTATTTGGTACTTTAAACGGATGGGACTTTTCTAGTTCACACCACATTGCGTAACTCCTTATTGTTTCAAACTTATCTCCAGTTTCCACAGTAGCATCTTGCTTGTAGTAGTAGTAGCTAGTAGCGGAGGCTGTTCACATGAGTAAAAGCCCATGCCAGCCAAATTTGTCTATAATAATCTACCCAGTTTCTCAAAATCCTATAAAAACAATGCTGCATAACTGGAAGTGAGATAAAGGTACTTTGTAACTTAAAAATATAATTAATTAATGTAATTATAATTAATATGTCCCTTTAATAAAAGCAAGATTTACAAAGAAATGAAAGAAGATAAAATGAAAAATGGATATAATATTCAATTAGATCCGTCATGGAAGGTATGGCGCAGATATACATTTAATTACTAATGAATTTAGAGTAAGGTCGTATTAGATTAATTTTAGACATATACATAATTTATTTTGATTCATCCAAGGTTAATCATGTATGTGAATAAAACTTCCAGTTTTAAGTACTAGTAATTAATCAAATACATACATCATACCTAATATTGTGATAACAGTGATATGTCAGAACTAGTGGTAGACTAGCGGTTCAACGCTTGCCTTCCCTGGGTATGAGTTAAACCCGCCTCATACAACCGACTTTTCGAGTTCATATGCGGATCAGAATTTGATTGTCATTGAAATCCTAGTGAGGGATCCTACATACCTGAGCACACCGCCTGGCGTACTGAACTAAAACATTACTGTTCTCATTCTGACGGGAGGCCCTTGCCCAGCAATGTGACAGTGGATTTTTTTAAAATCCAAACATCAAGTTAATTACAATAAAATATACAATACATAAAAAGTATCTAACGGCATGGTATCAGTACCTGTCTCTTGGTTATAGGGTTGCAGGGCTACTGGGGGTCTCCCAGTCTCCATAATTGCGAAAATGCGAAGTTGATCACGAGGTGTGATATCGACAAACTTCAAAATTAGATTTAGAGGCGTTGACACAGAATATCGTGGTTCTAATTAGTATTACCAAAACTATTATTTATTTGGTATTGCACGTTTAACCTTAAATGTATATAGAAAGAAGCAACATTTCTACCTCCTGTTTCCATAAATCTTCGGGCTTATAATATTTCTAGTGAAAATGAATGGAATATTGTTCAGTCTTTCGATGACACCCATGAAATTGTTCGAATATCATAAGCATTTTAGTCAAGGAGCCAATTAAATTAAATTTCTTTTAAGTAAATTTTCCTTTGAAGCAATTATTCTGATTCATTTTTATTCAGTCAAACATTTCTATAGATCTATTGACAAAAAATCACGATATAACGAAGGGCGTTAACATTAACCCGTAACATTTGAGACCCAATAAAGGGTTTCTTTTGTGCATTTTAGTAAAGTTCCTCGTCGACATACATCAGTCATCTACTAGTCATGAGCCGTTCCCAATAGGTAGTGTAAATTCTATATTTATTAGTAACTAACTGTTGCCCGCGACTTCATCTGCCTGTATTTTGAATTTATTATCTCATTGATGTTTGGCTGTTTTGTTACTTACTTCAGAAACTAAATATTCGCATCACCTCCACGACGGTAGCGAAACGGCGAAGCCATACATTTTTACTGATATGTAGAATTTGTGAAGTTAGGGTCGGTAGAGTTAGGCCGTGTACATTCAGAAGCTTGGCTCTACATGAGATCTGATATCTTTTTCACAGGGCAAACCTTATGTGGTCGTCTTGGCAACATGTTACATGAAATGTTTTTGGTGGGATTAAAAATTAAACTTTGTCATTCGGAACCAGGCTACCTCTTTTTAAAATTTCATAACGATTGGTTCAGTGGTTTAGTTGTTATGAGGTAACAAACAGACAGACAAAATTCTCTGGATATTAATTCCACAGAGTGAATGCACAATACATGGTTCATTAAGTCAATCATGACCACCAAATTAACATCAAACTTATTGAATTTGTCAACTTGATTAATACCCAAATAAATTATGGTTTATCTATTAGAACATAAAATTATTTTCGTTTGAATAGTTTCTAATTATTTGGCATTCATCTGACCCTTCGCTGGCAAAGCTGCTAAATACCAGTTCACTGTTCAGGATTCCTAAAATACTTGGGCAATTAGGTTAACCACACATTTGGAACCGTTGTGATATAGCTACTATGATCTCGTTAGTTTAAGATAAGATGCAATATATCTACCCACTATATTAAAGCCTTCATTATATTCTAATGTAGATTTCTTAGTATAAAATTGACTCAATAATGTTAGAGCCACGTGACATATTCGTAGAATATCAAGAAATAAGAATAAAAAAGTCTTGGTCTCACGCCTTAGGCGATACAACCTCCCTTGAAATGCTGTTAGTAATAAAAAATTCAAAAAAAAAAAAAAACGATATTACGAATACTGAGTACATGAATATTGAATTTGATTTCAGTGATTGAGCGATCTTCTGCTGTTTTACATTTTGCAGTTTCGATTCCCGCACGGAACAAATATTTGTATGATCTACCCAATCTATTATACCTACATATTGCATAGTTCTGGGTTATAGAGTTTGTGTAGGTGAATGTTTGTGTTTCTAAACGCACCCACGATACAGGAACAATTCATAGTACATTCATCCTTATTAAAAAGTAAAGGAAAAAATCTATTAATGTTTTTACATGCCATAGTTATGTGACAATATGCATATACAATAATGTAAAACCCACTGTAGATACTGTCACGAGTGATTTATTTTCGCTATTTCGAGGTACCTACCAGTGGCGTGCGGTGCATAAAGACAAAAAGACACTGCCTAGCCTACATAACTTAGATAAATATTTATTAAAAGATATTTGAGGCGGCAAATCACATAGATCATTATTTAATCGACAAGACGACGAACCAATACCAACATGCAGTAGGTAGGTATTATTGGTATAGCCGTGCACACAGCACCAGCGAGGGTAACGGGGGGACCTCTTTACAGTCTCCCCCGGGACGTGCACGAGGGGGTGGCCTCTTTACAGTCACCCCCTCCGGGAAGTGCCGTCCGGCATGACACCATGGTGGGCTTCGGTGCAGTCTTCTAAGAGTTCCCGACGCCCACCATATGGTGTCTACTTAAAGAGAATTTCTGCAAAGATGTGCCTAACTTTAAATTCAAGCCTATCTGTATAAGTACAATTAAAACAGCATTTAAAAGCCTAAATATCAAAAACACTGAAGACTTGTGGGGCATCTCTGTTAGAGTTATTGTAGATATTATTGATACTATTGCCCCCATACTTACAGGCATATTCAACCAATGCATAGATAAGGGTACGTTTCCTGATTTGATGAAACATAGTAAGGTCATACCAATATTCAAATCAGGCTGTAAGAATAATCCCTCCAATTATAGACCAATCTCCGTTCTCCCCGCATTAAGTAAAATATTTGAAAAAATTTTGCTTGATCAAATGCTTTCACATTTTAATTCCAATGGATTATTACATACTCGTCAGTTCGGCTTCACCAAGGGTAGGTCTACTACTGACGCAGGAGTGAAATTAATCACTCATATTTTAGAATCCTGGGAGAGCTCACAGGATGCAATTGGCGTCTTTTGTGATCTCTCTAAGGCTTTTGACTGCGTCGACCACTTTATACTAATCCGCAAATTAAACTATTACGGAATTCGTGAACGAGCTGCCGATCTTGTTCTATCCTACCTATCACAAAGACAGCAAAAAATAAGTGTAAATGGTGTCTTATCTAAAGGGTCTCTGGTGAAAATGGGCGTACCACAAGGCTCAATTCTTGGCCCTTTCCTGTTCTTGGCTTATATTAATGATCTTCCATATATGATGAGCGGAATAGCTGATATTGTTTTGTTTGCGGATGATACTTCCCTCATTTTTAAAATAAGTAGAAAAGATAGCGAAGTAATACATGTTAACAATAGCTTAAATATCCTTTCTAAATGGTTTGCAGCAAATAATTTATTACTAAACGCTACTAAAACAAAATGTCTCAAGTTCTCCTTGCCAAATGTACCCCAAGTAAACTTAAACATAATGCTTGATGGCAATAAACTTGATTTAATAAACGAAACAGTGTTCTTAGGTATTACAATAGATTCGAAGCTGCAGTGGGGTCCGCACATCACAGCTCTATCGAAGAGACTAGACGAGAGAGGCTTTTGCAGTCAGAAAAATTAGACAATTAACAGATATAGCTACTGCCCGAATGGTATATTACGCATACTTTCATAGCATTATGTCTTATGGCATTCTGTTGTGGGGATCAGCGGCGGATGTAGAATCAATTTTTGTATTACAGAAGAGGGCGATCCGTGCGATCTATAACATGGGCCCACGCGAGTCTTTACGGGATTTTTTTAAAGAAATCGATATTTTAACACTACCGTCCCTCTACATTCTAGAAAATATAATGTTCGTTCGGAAGAACCTTCACATGTTTAGTATCAATAGCGAAGTTCACAACATTAATACTAGAAATAAACACAAAATAGTGGTGCCAAAATTTAGATTGACTAAAACAAATAAATCATTTTTAGGACACGGTGTACGCTTCTATAACAAGCTACCGAAAACTGTAACCGATCTTACCGGTAAGAAATTTAAAATCCACGTTAAATCTGTTCTCACAAAGAAAGCATATTATAGGATCAAAGACTATGTTGACGATAGAGACGTGTGGCGTTGAATATCTTATGCACATGTGGCTTCCCTGGTTATCCATTGTGTCTACTAATTCTATTTTATATTAGATTCACTTTACATATCTGGACATTCTTGATGTTTCAATATTTTGTATTCTTTTTTGTATTTTTTTATTTCTGTTTTATCCGCTTTGATCTGTTTATCCCGTTTTTAGTTTATATTCGAAACAATTGTTTAACTCATGTTGTATTGCCTCATTGTGTAAGTAGCATTCTATTAAGTTTGTATTTTTTCTTATATAATGCATGTTAATTTAAGATTTTAATTGTAAATTAACTTTTTGTTTTTGAAAAGAGTATCCATGGAGTTTCTTGCCGGTCTCTTCTCCATAGGACCTACCCCCTTTGGAACCGTGCGCCTAGAGTCTCGACTTTTTAAAAGTGCCTGAAAAGGCCTACTTGAAATAAAAAACTTTGACTTTGACTTTGACTTTGACTTTGAGGCGGATCACCGTGGTGAGTTTAGCCGGTAGGAGTCCGACACACCCCTCCGCCCTCCCCAGGCGGAGGATAGCCCATGATAGGTTCTCACCACGTTAATCAAAAAAAAAGGTATTATTGGTAAATAAGCTTTTAAAATTTTCTGCCTACCCTGTCTAAAAACTGTGTGCACGCCGCTGGTAGGTACTTACCCGTATGGGATTATAAAAAAAGTAAAAAAAATCCCATATCTATTTTTAAGTGGTACTTTAATGTATTCAACTAATCAAAGATTTTCTTTTCAGCTGATTACATCCACCCGTGCAACGAAACATCCAGAGAGTGCCTCGTAAAATCAACCCAAGATGCAATCCCAGATTTCGTCAAAGGCATTCCAGAACTTGGAGTACCAGTTCTTGATCCCTTCACCATCGAGAAGTTGTCTGTCCCCCTGAGTGGACTGACTTTCACCTTCTATAAAGGAAAAGTGTCTGGGTTTAGGAAATGTATCGTGGATGACGTTATGTAAGTATTTTACTTAAGTCAATATTAAACAATCATGTTGTACGACAAAGTAAACAAAGTGTTATTGAGTATTTCTGTATGAAAATTCTCAGTAGTAGCACGGAGTTTAGAACTGTGCCCGGTAGATAGCAATAGGCTCACCCCCTATTACATGGGACTCAATAACGGCAAAATGTGGGTGTTCAATAGTATACCTCTGCCTAATCCTTCGGAGAATACAAGCTTGTGGATGATGCCTTTCAATGATCACTACAGAACATTGTTTTTAAAACCATACAAAAATGTATTTCGGAGAGATTTCGGCAAAATGGCTTCAAAATCTTTCAAATATAACAGATCAATCAGTATAAGTCAATAATGTCATTTTTACGGTTCCTTATTATAAGTGCCTTATTAAAACCGACATAACAAAATCAACAATTATCCACACTAATTCTACACCAATCACTTCTACGCTATGATCAAAATCAATCCAACAGATGACGAAAAATTACGCATATGCAATATCCACCATTATATCAATCGCAATAAGGTTTAAAGGCCAATCAAGCCAAATCGTCCAAGGTAAACCTATGTCCCTACAAAAATAAAAAGTCAAACATTCACTCGCATAATTAAACTTCTAAAAGTTAGGTACAATTTGGCAAATAAATACTGCGTAATAAAAGTTTATTTTTGTGAATTAAAAATTTAATTCGGCTTTAACGACACCCACCCCCAATAAAATGCGGGAAATTAAACAAACATAGCTTCACGCCTGTATTCCCCAAGAGTTAGGTTGAGATGTAGGTACCTACCTACTATTGTACGCCTAAATTTATCCGATGCCGTTATTCAGTTCAATAGATTGTTGTTTAACAAGCCCACTTCCAAATTCCGGGGTGATAATGAAATTTTTCTAACAGAAATCTCAATAACACTGCCTGTACCAGGGATCGGGCCTTAACGCTTAACCGGACTTACCACTAGACTAGGGTTGCCAACCGTCCTATTTTCCCAGGACATGTCCTGCTTTTTGGAGTGTCCTGGGTTGTCCTGGATAGTTATTAAGTAACGTCTTGGGTTTTTTTAAAGAGTCCTCGTAGGGTACTGTGTTTTATTATTCGCGCGCCATGTTATTGACGCCGTTATTTTATAATTTAATCCTTCATTTCATTTCTTATATTAATCAAATTGAAGATAATTTCATAAAACATTGTAATTGCTATTCATTGAGTTTTATTGACATTGTTTTATTATACTGCGTCCTGTTTTTAAACCGAAATGTCCTGACATTTCCACGTTCTAATCCTGGTTTTCAAAATTTGGGGATGGAAACCCTACACTAGAATTACAATAGACACGTTATTGTCGCACACATATGTATATAACTAAAGTCCTTATCTCGTCAGTACTACTTACTACTTATCTTTCTTTTTCTTTTCTTAAGACTTGTTTATAACTTACCTATTAGTTTTGCGGTTATTAATTCAGATTTAATACGTATAACCATTTCATATCATGTTATTTGATTGGATAATCAATATTAAACCATTTCATAAATATTAAATCATAATCGAATGTAATGATTATTGAGGTTGTCATTTAATAATTAATAAACAATATCGTAGCAATGATAACACAGGACAGCATCTAAGCAAGAATAGGAAAACGTTCACTTAAAATCTATTTTAAACTTTAGCATCCGCCCGCAGGTTCGCCCGCGTGGATAAAGAACCCGTGCATTTTTGTTTTCGCGGAACCCTAATTCTTTTTCTAAAATAAAAGTAGCCTAAGTTATTCTTTATAACATAAGTTATCTGTCAGTTAAAGTCCCGTCCAAATCGGTCCAGCTGTTTATGAGATTAGCCAGAATAAACAGATAGACAGATAATTTTTTTAAACATTATTTAATGTTATAAGTACCGTATATACCTTATGTACATTTAGTAAAAAGCTAAAAATATTGACTTGATTATTACAAACATACACTTCAGTTTACTTTTATGTATAGATAAGCGAAATATGATTCAATTATTTACTGACTAATGTCGAAATCTCAGGAGCTGTAAAGCCTACAAACGGTTGGCAGGTGGACTTTAATTGTGGAAGCATCAGTAAAGAAGCGTTTTTTCCACTTTTAAATTTTGCTCAAGGAGTTGAAAGGGGATCAAAGATTATATGGAAAATATTTCTCTATGAAGCGAGTTGCGTCGTATATGTATACTGTATACATACCGATTCATTAAAAGTCTAAACTTATATAATAATATTGTTTATGTGATGTTTAAATAAAACTGGAGTGTTACGTTTTCTAAATAATGTTTCAAGTGATGCCACAAAATAGTTTATACAATCGGCCATTCGGTTCATTGCTCGAGCTTTTAAGACTCTTTTGCGCTAATAATTGCAAATGAGGGCGCCACTGCTTCCAAAGGGAAACGAACCTGGAAGATGGGAAAAGCAAATTGCAAATGGATTCTAATTTAAGACTTCTTTGCCAGCATGGCGCAATCTAGAGTTTAGATCTTGATGAGATTTGCCGGTCGACTTTTTCACTGATTGATTCGCTATATATGTATTTGTAAATAGCTAAATAAGTCTACAGAACGAAACATTTATAATGACCTTTAGTACTTCGTTTTATAAAATGCCAATTCGTAATAAACTAACAACTATCAGTCAAATGAGACAAACATGAATCCTGATTTGACCGACACTAAATTGGTGGTAATTTACAAGTCATAATCAAAGGGCGTTAGACGTTATTTTGACAGTTGCATTGCATAATGAGTTTCGCTCTTTTAAAAAACCTATTTTATTAGTTTGACTATTCACTACTGACTGACAGATCTGTAAATGCATCCTAATATAATAAAACAACGAGTAATCATACAATTCTGCTTCTGATCTATTATTTAGAGGAAAAAAATCTACTCACGCCACTGTAATAACAACAACATAGACATGTCTAATTACCTATAGTTTCCTTACTATGTAATTTATTATTTATATAGAAAATAAAACACAAACATGACTGTAATTTTTTCAAAGATTAAATGGATAAAGGTTACCTACAAAGTAATTGTCCAACCAAGAGTAATAAAGAATTATAAGATTATAAATACTTCGCCACTGTTGCTACTCATTCTTTGGCCATGCAATGTTTGCCTCACAATTTACACGTCGCCATAGTAACGCGCCATCTGTAGACCATATTTACGCAAGGTACAAAAAATCACAATTATATTTATGACAATAAAAAAATTGAGATTTTTTGTACATACTATAAAGCCGCAATTAAAGAACCATCATACTAGCTTTATCTATATTAATCATAGTTAAGAATGTACGATTATTAAACTATAAATCAATTTGGCAATAATTATATGATTCGCTTGGCGTTTTGCATCAAACAAATCGTTTTCCGATCAATTTTTGACCATGATCTTAATCTCCTTAGAGCTAATAAAAATCATATTCCTAATAAATCATTGGGGTTATGTAGACTTGTATCATAATAATAAAATTAGAGGTCGTTCATATATTCTTATATTATATAACAAAACAGAGGTCAAGATCGATGAACGTAACAACAACGTAACTTTCGTAATTATGAATACTACAAATCCATTTTTTGTACTATTCCATGAGAACGAAATTCTGGTATTATTATATATTGGTTGAATAAAACTAATCCTATAATTATGTCACCGTGTATTAATACTACTTTATGAATTAATATTGCGAGGCATTTTAATAACACACGTATCTACATCTACATAACGATTTAGATGTAGATACGTGTGTTATTAAAATAATTATATTAATGTCTATGTTCAGTGCATACTTTGCTTAAAGGATTTTTTCATGCCCTCATCCAATTTTGTGAGAGAGAAAGCCGAAGGGGTATTCGAAATTTATCGATGTTTTTCAAGTATTTTGATACATCTAGTATGGAAAATCATAATTTTAAAGATATGAATGTATTATTGCACCATTTTATCCCACTGGTTCTTAATCATTAGCGATACAAATAGAAAAAAAAAGTGATCAAATTTTTTTTTAAGGAAATTTTGTTCAAAGGATTTTTCGTTAGCAGTCCGGAGTCTGGTGTTGTGCCTGGTAGATCGATCGACCCTTAATCCATAAGACTTCAGTACGCCTCTAGTTAACCATTGAGAAATACAATAACTCATGCTGTGAACAAAATCATCACACCATAGAAGTAAATTAATTTACCAATGAGAAAAGTGACGGATACAACTCCTGCATTAGATGACTAGTAACCTTAATGGCAGTGATTATTAAAGTACCCACGGAGACATATTTTTTTAATTAAGTTAAGACTGGATCATCAAATTCTTTTTCTTTAAGATTTATGCTATTATCAATTAAAGTAAATCTGACATTACTTAAACTTGGAAAGGTTCCCAATGCTTATTTTAATGAAGTCTATAGTATCAACAGCTGGCTGGTAGCCAAAAACCTTCTATATTTAAACTAAATAATTTTACCAGAACAAAATTATATAGGTAAATATGTAAGCATATATTAATTTACATTTTAAATGACGCTAGTTGGTATTTTACTTTGATCATAAACAACTTATATCAAAATTAAAGATGAAGGTCAAAACATGATGTTTTTATTTTGTATTATGTAACATAAAAAAAAATGTTAATTTAAAACCAGTGTACTGGTTTTTGTTCTCTGAAGCGTAGATATCTACATTATAATGATTTTGTTATTGTGCAATGTTATGCACCGTTTCTCAAAATTTAGTTTTAATTTGGTGATCGCCTCGCTGATATGGAATATTGGGCATGGAAGGAAAAGACTGCATGTTTCGATTTTATCAATTAATTCTACATTCTTGGGACTGTTTATGGATACTGCTACTGTCCACGTAGCAAAGTGTACAGTAGAAGAACTAAAATTTTGTCTGCACTTTACTATTGCCAGCAAATTGCTGTGTTGAGCGAAATATAGTAAATGGCAAGATATATTTCATTTTCATTAAACTTCGTTCAAAAATATATGACTATACTGGTGATAACGATATCATAAAACATGAACGACTTGCCATAACATTTAATAACGCAGCATTAACTTTTATTTTTAAAAGTTTATCTCTTAAAGTCATAATTACAAGTAAAGAATTCCAACTTCGCAAACAAACTTTAATTGTTAGGTACAAAGTTTATTTGAATATTTTACGCAGTCCTGTCTCGAAAGTACCTCGTAACATCATAATTATTATTTTTTATATTATGTATTTCAAAAATTAAACGCGGAGAACGTATATTAGTGAATTAAATGTGGAGAGGGCGTCTGTTTTTAGTACGAGAGATAGGTCTTAAGGTAGTCTTATTATTTTACAGAAACGACGTCAAAAACACGCTGAAAAGCTTAAAATGATGATTTATCAACTAAACAGTAACTGATAGCGATGCCCATGAAAACTGTAAAGAATAGTTGTTTATATTTAAGGATACATAATATAACACTTTATTTTTTTCTTATCTTTCTTATAATAAATTAATTATCATCGTTGTCGAGCATCATCTCAGGGGGCCAGGCTTTGGCCATCAAGAACATTATAGAACTCTCTCAAGTGTGCAGGTTTTCTCACAATATTATCCTTCACGCTTAACGCTAGTGAAAATCACAGAACAGGAGTGTTAAAAGTCAGAGATGCGGTCAGAATTTGATCCCAAGCCCTCCTCCATGGAAGGCAAACATAACCGACACCTATGTCATCCACTGCCTTCTTATAAAGTAAACAATCTTTCTGTGTCTTTATACATGCAAAGAAGTCGATTAAATAAACAAAAGACATGTTAAAAGCTGTTACGTATGTAATAATTGTTTGTACCTACATAATTCCTTTTGTAGTATTTTCCGCGAATTGTATTTACTTCTTTATACACATGTAAAAGACACAATAAGCTTCTTTTCTTATGAATAAAATGGAACATAGGATGTACTTTGACTGCCTCATTGGCCTAGTGATTGTAAGCGCGGTTACTGAATGTAAAGACTTAGGTTCGATCTCTGGATCGTTCAAACATTTATTAGGCTTTCTATTAAAAAAAATTACAGTAGTAGCTTTGAGTTCGAAATTGTGGTTGGTAATAGGCTCGCCCTATATTTCTTGTGACTTCACAAAGACATCGGAGAAATTTGGGTGTACAGAAGCTCACTTTTACTTAAACTTTCGTAGAAAACAAGCACGTTTTTTTGTCTATAGCCAATTACACTGTTTAATCACGGTGATAATTGTTTATGTCTGTACAATATATTTTATTACCATTTCATATTAAACAGTTTACCGTTTTCTTTCCAGATCTGAGCTGGAGAAGCGTCACTTCGTCCTAGAGTTCCATTGTAACCTCACCATCAAAGGTACTTACGATGCTGTCGGAAGAATCCTTCTATTCCCTATTGACGGTAACGGCGACGCCAAAATAAAGCTAAGTAAGTAACACTGCCATTAATAATTCAACAGTTTGTGATGCCTACAGTTTCCCCTTTATCTTCCTTTTAAGTTCAGCGGCTTTGCATTTTCAAATTCATTCGCATTTCATTGCATTTTGTGGGGTAAGATTTAGAAATTTTATGTCGGTTAAAAACAGCCAGAGCCTATTTTAATAAATCATGAAATTTATTCAAGTCGATTAAAATATATATATATTTAATTTAAAGGTGTATATGGAACAATGGTTTTCTTTGAGTTGCGGTGTATAAAAAGGTTTACCAGTCCACCCAAAACATATGAAGAAACGTTCTTTAAAAAAATATTTATAGAAAATAATGGTAATAAAAATCTGGGTGTACACTTCAGGGAATATAGGCATGATGCTAAGGAATACAATAATAGTCAATGGTCAATTTTACTTTTTATGACAGTCAATTTTCTCTTATAAAACCTACTATCTCTTGACATTAATATTTTACCACTGATAACGAGCTTAGAATTATTAAATTAAATCTTCCTCTTCTTTTTTCATAAATATTTTCCTACGTCTTCATAAAACATTGAATTATATCCCTACAACTTTTAATAAACCATCACTTTTGTTACAGCCAATCTGAGAATGAAGGTCGATATAAACACAAAGTACATAAAAGACAAAGAGGGCGTCAATCATTTCGCTTTGAAAAATTACAAGTACTCTTTTGACTACGGAGACCGAGTCTCGTTTGAACTCGCAAATCTTTTCAAAGAAAGCAAGGAACTTAGTAAGTATAATAATAAAACAAATCATAATAAACAAATATTAAAGCAATGACGACTTCTCACTGAGTGAGATCCTGGATTCAACCCCCAAGTCGGACGAAGTGTAATTGAATTTTTCTGTTAGTAAAATTTTGAGCAGCAACTCGGAATATGGGAAAATGCCTGGTAGGCTAATACTAATAGGTTCACCTCCTATTACATGGGACTCAAAAACGGTACACCTCTGCCTAAAACCTTCGTGGAATACAGGCGTGATCTCATGTTATGTAAAGTGAATAAAATATAAATTTTAAAACAAAATATTATTATTATTGCTTTTAGAATCGTTAGGTTCTGACTTGACACAGCCTATACTTTACCAAATGGCTGAAGCTACGCAATTATCGGAAGCACGTTCATCCTCATTAGACCCGCCAATGAGCCACAATAGCAATTATTTTACATAATTGTCGCCAACGATTTCCTTGGCGGATACAGGCCTCCAAGGAAATCCTGTTCCGATCAAGATGTGTGCATGTCGGTAGAATGTGCCACTGTGTAATAAAAACTATTGACCTACTTGGGTATAGTGCAATATTTCATAGATATACGATCTATGATAATTACCTCCAACTCAAGGTTTAATGCGAATAATTTGGTTATAACTGAATTTGTAATAATTGCGTGTTAATGCATCTACGGCTATTTTGCAATGAGACTGAGGGTGTGAGTTACTTGATTCTACCCTGGAGGAGATTAGTTAAAAACAAAAAGAATATCTAAAGTAAATAAAATAAAAGGAGGGCGCCATAACTAATGCTCTCAAACGCGATGGACAAGATCTAAAGCTTAGGATCAATAATTAAAACAGGATGAACATTAATAATAGTTTATTATATTGACTAACACTTAAGGAATAGAAGAAAAAAACAGTAGACAAACTTTAAATTAATGAGAGAATTAAACTCTTAATTATGTTAAATAATAATAACAGTGGGTATCTGAAAATAAATTATTTCTAACGTAACACACACTGCTACATATACAATATTAGCAGGGAACATTAAGAATTTAATCTTATAATGCTAATGCTTACTTTAAATAATATAATAGTACTTTACCAGATACAACGCCAACAAGTTAAATAATAGAGGATGTCACAATGTGAAATAGAGATGTGAAGTCACTTCATAAACCCACACTCGCTCTCATACAGAGATCAATCCATCATATAAATACTGCAGCTTGATCCGACTTGCTCATACTTGGTAGATGAAACAAGATTTCTTAACACAGCATGGAGATTATCCAGTTGTATATTAAGTATTGGCATGGAGGTTACCCAGCCATATACTAAAAAGGGATGGCACAGCCATATATTAAAAAGGTATTGGTCTGGAAGCTATCCAGCCATACATTGAAAAGTTAAAGGCATGGTGATTTTCCAGCCATATATGAAAAGGTTTGGCATGGAGATTATCCAGCCATATATTAAAAAGTACAACTTTTCAACCTTATATTGAAACCCTAGAACAAAGAAAAGTCCTAGTTATTAACACGAATTGTTTCACAAGAAGATTTACACCATGTACACTTTGAAAAAGGAACAAAATGGAGACTTACCACGTTGTCGGTGGGTGAAGCAAAACTTATTTAAACAAAAACATTGCCTAAATGGCCAATGTACGTGTGCTTTGGCTATACGCCATCGCCGTATTGACTATATCCAATGGGAAACGGATTGTCTCACATTATGGAAATGTCGATGACACGCTAATTTATTCCGGGACCTCGACCTTCTTCCAAGGGAGCCGGAACAAAAGAGAACGCGACCTACGTTGCACCAACTAGGGTGAACAAGTACGATCCTACTCACAAATCGATTTAATATCGATCCAGGTAATGGATCAATAGTTATTAATAATATTTACGAAATCAATCGTATGACAATGTCTTGACAACTGAAAGTTCGTTGACACCAAAATATCACAACAATATGTCATAATTTTATGTATTCAACAGGTATTATAAACACTGTTTTGATATAAACTATTAAAGTAAACGATTTGATATCGACTTAATAAACAATCGGATGACCTAATGAAATTACACATCTCTGATGACGAACTAGAAAAATACAGATTCCATAAAAATATTACGTTTAGTTTTACGATGATAACGCATAGAATCTTGTTTATAGTTTTAATGTAAAAATTATTTTGTTAACAATTTCAGTCTAAAATAAAAAGAAAAGCATATTAATGAATACATTAAAATATGTTAAAACATTAACAATGAGTCGAATACCAAAATGATGACATCATTGACAATTAATTGTAAATAATTACGAATTTTTAGACTACTCACGCCATCTAGTGCCATACAAAGGTAACTAAACAGAAGTCAATATTAGAGTTTTGAAGTAAATGCGCCTTCATAAAATATCAGGCGTCTTGTGGGGTATAAAGTATTACAGTACCGGTTAAGTTGGTAAAGAATTATTTTATTTTAAAATAAAATAATTCGACATTTACGCTATCCTCTGAAAGTGAAAGCGTAACATCGAATACAGATTAAACAAAATGAGGACAAAATCCTACTACAACAACTTTGAAATAGTTGTGCAAGTTATCAAATACAATCCAAGTAATCTCAAGTATCTTTTCCGACGAAACGTACGAACAAAGAACGAAATAGAACAAATTCCTATTGCAGGAATGAATAATCCAGTAAGAGAATACAATCAGTGAAGTTCCTTTATTACTTCAAGTATCCTTATCTTAAATTTAACTTTATTACAAGTAATTAAGTATGTGTGCATTTCTATAACTATCTATAATGTAACAGAACTACGAACACGTATCAAACTAAGTGAATTATTAATAACTCTGTAAACTAAGTATAGGTACTAACTAAACATATACAAACTAACTAGGTAGATATACTATGACTACTTATAAAGGCCTTTTAAATAAAATTAACTAATGTGTTATACACACAAATACTTAAGAATAGTTAGTACGACTAAAGAAACCTTAAATATTAGAGATAACGAAAGTCAATGGCTTTGGACATTTATCCTACCTATAACTCAAATAATAACCTAAAACACTCAAAGGAGCAACAGTTGCTAGTTTCATTCATACTAGACAACGGCAAATATAATAGGTACTCATAAGAGTATGAATTGCTAACTACAACACGATAGACAACTCACCTATAAGAGAGAAAATACAAATTAATTATTTTCCTCAACAATATACAAAAACAAAACAGATAATATGCCAGGGCTATATAATATCTAAGTCCCTATGAGAACATGGATTACTAACAGTATAACCATCACTATTAAACTTACATTAGACGAAGTTAAATTATTGGTGGAGATTTTTCTGGTCTCACCAAGTCTTTAATATGGAATTTACCTAAGTTTTTACCTTCCATTGATAGTAAAGTATAAACAAGAGGAGAGTGTTTTTTATGTATTACACATTTCTCATATTTAGGAGAAAGCTTAGCAGAAAAATAATTTGCTGCCTTAGACAAAGGAAAACACTTTTTATAAACAATTTGACCTTCATAATATTCTATGGGTCTTTTTCTAAGATTGTAATATTTAATATTACGTTGATAAGAAATTTGGAGGTTATGTCTAACTTTATTAAAAATACCTTCCAATTCTTTTAAACTGTCTGAGAATTTCACAGGAGACTCGACTTTAAGAGATTCACTATTAAGAGGAAAATCTGCGTTATAAAACGAACCATCTAGTATCATTTCACGGCCATGAACCAAAAAATAAGGAGTGAATTTCGTACCTACATGAACTGCAGTGTTTATTGCACATTGTATCTCAGATAAGTTCCTATCCCAATTTCTATGATCGGAACGCACATAAGAAGCAATTGCTCGAACTAAATCACGATTCACTCGCTCAGTTTGATTGGTCTGAGGATGATATCTAGGATTATAAAAGATATGAGGCATATGAAATTTATTCATTAACTCTCTAAAATCATTAGACACGAATTGAGGACCATTATCAACATAAATGATTTTTGGTACCCCATGTATAAGGAATATACCTTTTTCTAAACATTTAACTATGTTTTTAGCAGTTACCGTTCTTAACGGAAATAAAGTGACATACTTACTAAAGTAGTCAGAACAAACAAATAAGTATTGGTTTCTAGAATATGAAGGTGGAAACGGACCGAGTATATCACACGAGAGCGCTTCACCTGGTTTTGAAATAATACGGGGATTACCCATATATCCAGCTTGAGCTACATTAACTGGTTTATATGTTTTACATATTTCACAAGAATCTACATAATCTTTAACGTCTTGGAAAAGAGTAGGCCAATAAAATAATTGACTAATTCTAGAATGAGTTTTAGCTACACCAAAATGTCCAGCTGTAGGATCATCATGATATTGTTTTAAAATATCCGATCTCTTTTCATAAGGAATAACTAGTTTCCAATCAAATTGAGAAGTAAGTCTATATTTGTTTTTACTCAAACGATATAGTTTATTATTTTCAATTTTATAATTAGGATAACAATGTGGAGTGTTTAAAACACTTTTAAAAATATCTAAATACCAATTATCTGTGACAGATTCTACATCAATGGTGATGGAATCTAATTGAATTCTAGACAATGCGTCAGGAATAATGTGTTCTTTACCTTTTCTATGAATAATTTCAATATCAAATTGACTCAATCTACAAGACCATCTATTTAAACGTCCTGTGGGGTTTTTCAATTTATGAAACCACTGTAATGAGGCATGATCAGTAACAATAAAACATTTCCTACCTTCTACATAAGCTCTGTATTGTTCTAATGCATAAATCACAGCTAACAATTCTCTTTCGGTAGCGGAATAATTAACTTCTTGAGAATTTAATGTACGACTACAGTATGCAATAGGATGATCTTTATCATCATGTTTTTGAGTGAGAACTGCACCAATAGCAAACGAAGATGCATCTGTGTGTAAATAAAAAGGAATATCAAAATTTGGGCATTTAAGTATAGGAGCAGAAATAAGTGCTGTCTTTAATTGACTAAAAGATTCATTAGCTTCTTCTGACCAAATAAATTCTACTTTTTTACTAGTTAATTTAGTTAATGGACGGGCTATTTGTGAGAAATTTTTAATAAATCTACGGTACCAACCGGCCATGCCAAGAAAACGTTTTATATCTTTTACATTCTTGGGAATAGGAAAATTCATAATAACATTTACCTTTGAAGGATCAGTGCGTAAACCATAACGATCTACAACATAACCTAAATATTTTAATTCGTTTCTACAAAATAAAGACTTTTTAGTATTTATAGTTAAATTAGCAAATTTCAATTTTTCATATACCGCTTTTAATAATTTAATATGCTCATCAAATGATGAGGTACATATAATAATGTCATCAACGTAACAAAAAATCTTATTATCAAATTCAGCAGTAAACAAACTATCCATTAAACGTTGCATAGTAGCGGATGCTCCAACTAAACCGAAACACATACGTTTATAATGAAATAATCCACGTCTAGGTACAGTAAAAGCTGTCTTTTCTTTAGAGTTTATCTCAAGTGGAATTTGATGATATGCTGCACTTAAGTCTATGGACGTCAAAAATTTTGCATCTCTGAGATTATCTAAAATATAATTTACATATGGCAAAGGGTATGCATCTGACTTAGAAACTGAATTTAATTTTCTACTATCTAAACAAAGTCTTAAATCACCATTTGGTTTTTCAACCATTACTACCGGAGAATTCCATGGAGAATCTGAAGGTTCTACAATATCCGATTCTAACATTCTATCTAATTCTTTTTCTAACGCTACTAGTTTATCAGGACTTAGCCTATAATATTTCTGTTTAATAGGAAGAGCATCATTAGTATTTATTGAGTGTTCTATAAGAGATGTTTTTCCTAAACCGACTTTATCAGTATTAATGTTTTCAAATAAAAGTTTAATTGAATCTATTTCTTGTTGCTGTTCAAATGATAAGTCATTATAAATTATGAGACCATTTTTGACAGGCAATGATGGAATATTATCTATAGAATTGGAGAAATGTATATTTGAAATATGTTCTGGTAATAGATTAAATGCTTTCCAAAAATTCATTCCAAAATGAATGGGTAATTGAATCTCAGGTTGAATATAAAATTTTAAAATCTCTAACTTATCTTTATATTGAATAGGTAATAGCATATAACTGGTACAAGTAAATTCTTGTCCATTAGCAACACCAATAATCACTGGAATATCCAATGTGTAAATCATTAAACCTAAATCTTCAAATAGCTTATGACAATTATTTCCTAAAATGGAGCAAGATGCACCACAATCTAACAATCCTTTAACATTAATATTCAAAACTTTAACTACAATATATGGTCTAAAATCTCCCTTAGGTGGTTCGAAATAAGTCTTAACAGTGTGGGAATGATCTTTCTGATATGTTTGATTACTAGAAAAGACTTTCTCTATTAGTTTTTTGTAAGATTAGAATTATTATCCTTCTTATTACTACATTTAGTGCAATCTCGAATAGTTACACCTTTTTGACCACAGATATAACAAACTTTTTCTTTAGAAACTCTACAGTCTTTAGTACTATGGTTATTTTTATTACAACGGAAACACTTTAAATAGTTGCTGTTATTTTGCTTAGAAGTATTATCATTTTTAACAAGAGAACTAATTCTTTGATTTTTATTTTTACTTAATTGTGACTTAAAAGTTTTATTATGATTGGAATTCACATCTGGAACAGACGAAATCTTTCCTAAGTTTGGTTCTTGGAAGTTATCCATATGCACTTTAGTTAGCTCAAATTGCTTACCTAATCGCTTTAACTCATCTATCGATTTTATTTCTAAAAATGAAAATTTGTCCATGTATTCTGGTCTTATATTTCTTAATAAAATATCTAACTTCTCAGATTCAGATATATCTTTATTAAGCCTTGCAAACATACTAAGTATTATTGATAAAAATGTGACTATAGTTTCACCTTTAGCTTGAGTACGAGATCTTATTTCTTGCAATAACTGATAATCTAAATCAGGATAATCAAAGTCTTCTCTTAAGGCATTACACAAATCTGTATAATTATCATAGTGGTGTTTATTAGCACGATACCAATAAAGAGGTGGACCATCAAGTAATTCAGGAAAACCATTGAAAATAATTTTATCTGATATATTTCTAGCTAATTTTAACTCATTTAAACGAGTAAGGAATGCACGCACACATGAATCACCTTTATATTTAATATTTAAAGAATTTAAATTTTTAATAGTTTCTGTTCTATAAATTACTTTTTGAACATTACTAATATTTTTAATATGACCTTCACTGTCTGATTCCTCATCATTACTGGAAGACGAAACATCTGTTTCTAATTTAGTTATGCAAATAACAAGTGTAGAAATTAACTTTTGTATTTCTGAAGAAGGATGTTCAATCCTAGACAAACGACATAATAAATAATTGGAACGAGCTACCAACCTAGTTGTTTCACGAGTATCACTTGAAATACCTTTTGACACAGCATTTTCAATCTCTGCAACCAAAGGACCACAAGTTTTCAATTCAGCAGCAGAATCAACCTGCATCAATTCTAACGGTGTCTTCAAACTACCGCGACGAGAGAGCTTTGAAGTTTTTCTCAAAAGCTTCCGAAGATCATCACGAGAAGAAATGGATGTATCAACTGAAATGTTACGAACAGAAAGTTCATGAGATAATTCCTCTTTCTTAAGGAATTCAATTTTACAACCTAAGTCATAAAATGCCATTATGGATAAATTAAGTTATAACAATTACTTAATATACAAAGGTCAGCTAAATCTGAATGATTACTGAATTATAAAGGTCAGCTAAATCTTAATGATTACTGAAATATACAAAGGTCAGCTAAATCTTAACGATTACTGAAATATAAAGGTCAGCTAAATCTTAATGATTACTGAAATAAACAAAGGTCAGCTAAATCTTAACGATTACTGAAATATAAAGGTCAGCTAAATCTTACCGATTACTGAAATATACAAAACATGTTTATTACCATGTGTATTTTTTCATCTTGGTTTACTGAACCTATCCTTTAGATGTCCATGCTACCAGGCCAAACGTTGGGCACGCCAATTTTGTAATAATTGCGTGTTAATGCATCTACGGCTATTTTGCAATGAGACTGAGGGTGTGAGTTACTTGATTCTACCCTGGAGGAGATTAGTTAAAAACAAAAAGAATATCTAAAGTAAATAAAATAAAAGGAGGGCGCCATAACTAATGCTCTCAAACGCGATGGACAAGATCTAAAGCTTAGGATCAATAATTAAAACAGGATGAACATTAATAATAGTTTATTATATTGACTAACACTTAAGGAATAGAAGAAAAAAACAGTAGACAAACTTTAAATTAATGAGAGAATTAAACTCTTAATTATGTTAAATAATAATAACAGTGGGTATCTGAAAATAAATTATTTCTAACGTAACACACACTGCTACATATACAATATTAGCAGGGAACATTAAGAATTTAATCTTATAATGCTAATGCTTACTTTAAATAATATAATAGTACTTTACCAGATACAACGCCAACAAGTTAAATAATAGAGGATGTCACAATGTGAAATAGAGATGTGAAGTCACTTCATAAACCCACACTCGCTCTCATACAGAGATCAATCCATCATATAAATACTGCAGCTTGATCCGACTTGCTCATACTTGGTAGATGAAACAAGATTTCTTAACACAGCATGGAGATTATCCAGTTGTATATTAAGTATTGGCATGGAGGTTACCCAGCCATATACTAAAAAGGGATGGCACAGCCATATATTAAAAAGGTATTGGTCTGGAAGCTATCCAGCCATACATTGAAAAGTTAAAGGCATGGTGATTTTCCAGCCATATATGAAAAGGTTTGGCATGGAGATTATCCAGCCATATATTAAAAAGTACAACTTTTCAACCTTATATTGAAACCCTAGAACAAAGAAAAGTCCTAGTTATTAACACGAATTGTTTCACAAGAAGATTTACACCATGTACACTTTGAAAAAGGAACAAAATGGAGACTTACCACGTTGTCGGTGGGTGAAGCAAAACTTATTTAAACAAAAACATTGCCTAAATGGCCAATGTACGTGTGCTTTGGCTATACGCCATCGCCGTATTGACTATATCCAATGGGAAACGGATTGTCTCACATTATGGAAATGTCGATGACACGCTAATTTATTCCGGGACCTCGACCTTCTTCCAAGGGAGCCGGAACAAAAGAGAACGCGACCTACGTTGCACCAACTAGGGTGAACAAGTACGATCCTACTCACAAATCGATTTAATATCGATCCAGGTAATGGATCAATAGTTATTAATAATATTTACGAAATCAATCGTATGACAATGTCTTGACAACTGAAAGTTCGTTGACACCAAAATATCACAACAATATGTCATAATTTTATGTATTCAACAGGTATTATAAACACTGTTTTGATATAAACTATTAAAGTAAACGATTTGATATCGACTTAATAAACAATCGGATGACCTAATGAAATTACACATCTCTGATGACGAACTAGAAAAATACAGATTCCATAAAAATATTACGTTTAGTTTTACGATGATAACGCATAGAATCTTGTTTATAGTTTTAATGTAAAAATTATTTTGTTAACAATTTCAGTCTAAAATAAAAAGAAAAGCATATTAATGAATACATTAAAATATGTTAAAACATTAACAATGAGTCGAATACCAAAATGATGACATCATTGACAATTAATTGTAAATAATTACGAATTTTTAGACTACTCACGCCATCTAGTGCCATACAAAGGTAACTAAACAGAAGTCAATATTAGAGTTTTGAAGTAAATGCGCCTTCATAAAATATCAGGCGTCTTGTGGGGTATAAAGTATTACAAATTAAGAATATTTTGTTTTTGTTTATTGCTTACTGAGAGTGAACGCGCTATAGTCAACTGTTGTTAGTTAGACTAACATTACTAATTAGACTAATTAGTCTTCGCGCGTTCAACGCGTGAAGTCATCATACTTTAAAAAAGGGTATAGTTGTAGTTACTAATTTCTTCGTTTATCACAGGTACTACAGTCCTTCAATTCCTCAATGAAAATTGGCGAACAGTAGCAGAAGAGTTCGGGAAACCCATTGTTGACTACGCAGTAGAATTAGCAATAAAAACAATAGAAAAGTTCTTCCTTGAGGTGCCTTATGAAGAACTAATTAATGTTCCAATTCCAAAAAATTGATGGCCTAGTATTATTATTACTAATAAGAGTATTATGTTGAAATAAGACTATTAGAATATAATTTGTTTTAAGATTATCTTTTGTTTTATTTGATATTAACTTCGAATTTTGTTTGATGTCAGTCACAATGCTCACTCCATTTTTCGGGAACGACAGCCTAATGTGCGTTGGGCGATTTCAGGATTTCACATGTGAAGACTTTATCCTTACACCTCCTCATTCTTTATTAATCTGAAATACTTCGTATTAAAAGATTCTCTTACAGCATCATTCAAGTTGGAAGTATCTGTTCATTTGTCTTAGTTAGACGTAGAAGATAGTCCCGCCTTTCCCGCGTTTTCGTCATCTTGACACGATCCTTTCGTATTACTTGGAGCGTTAAATTTTTTACACGGCATTTATTTTTTGTGAACCGTTAATGGAACTGGAGACAACGTACGATTGCGTCATAATAAAAACAATTCTAGATCAACCAGTTTTTCGGTCTTATAAAAAAGGTGATAATCAGCACTCACCAGACTATTTATGATTGTCATATTTGATGATAGATCGACTATTATTAAATTAATTAATGACGTCCACGTCTATAATAAAAAAAGACCAATGCGGTGTTTTTGTTGTCTTTTTTTTGCGTATATATTGAATTGGATTTTAAAATCATATAAATTAGAGATTCTCGTGTTTTATTTTTTTAGTTTTCACATAATACCTATTTAATTAATATCACGATTGCCAAAAATACTTTTTTTATTATTAATTTCAATTTAGCGCATTATAATTCAATATATGATCATATAATGCTTTCATTTCTAAATAAACGCAAATATAAATACTAATGACTAATCCGGTGACTATTTACATATACATGCTGATTTGAGCAAGAAATCAAGGCTTTGCGGCTGTTCAACTGTTGAAGCAAGAATTTATTATTTGCCTGGTATTTGCAAAATGTCCTTTAGCGCCTATAATTTCCACACCATTTAGAATCTTATACGTACTTATGCCAATACGTATTTTATTGCGCATGCGAGAAAATGAGAATAATTCAAAATAAACAGTTACCTCATTGGCCTCATGGTTGCAGATGCTGCTGAGCGTGAAGTCTTGGGCTTGATTCTCGGGCCGGGCGAAGCGTTATTGGATTTTCCTATATGAAAATTCTCACTAACAGACTGGAATTTAGACCTGTGTCCGGTAGATGGCAATAGGCTCGCTCCCTATTACCACAGTATAAGTATTTTTACTACGGCGGACTTGCATTTTTTGAAAAATATATATATGGGTGTCATATTCAATGTTTCTTGGGGTGCTGATTATGAAAATTACGTCAATTTTGAAATCCAAGATGGTGGACAAGCATTTTATATTCACATTTTTCTCCGTTGGCTGACTGTATTATTTATGTGCTATTAAAAGTTGAGTCCTGTTCACAAAGTGTGATTGTACCTACCTATGTCTGGTACATATTCGATGCCTGTCATTTAAAGGTTGCTTTGAATAATAATGATTTATTAAGTTCAACAACTGCATTGCGGCCAGAATGATTATGATTTAGAAAAACAACTGAACACCAAATGTGAAACTTTAAACTATTGCATCGGAGTCCACCAGTCCTCCCACACAAGTTGCAATTTACAATTGCTAGAGACACTAACAAAATATAATGCAATTAACATTTACGAATCACATGACTATTCGACGATGTATGTCAATTTTGCTGACGTTACTACTGTCTATAGATTGTAGACTGTACTGTGTGTGTGTGTATTTAACTTTGTCTTCAAGTACTGGGTGAGACACCAAGGCATTCACTGGTAAATTCGCGTTATTATCTCGTTTCATACCTTTATCAGTTTATGTTGCTCTCATATTTAAGTATTCTTCCAGTGAAGGTCAATTTTTTTGTTATTTATATTTCGTTGTTGGTATAAACATAATAACGATTATAAACATGTCTTAACATTCTCATCTCATCTAACATTCTCAAACACAATCATAAAATTAATTAAGCTCATAAATCTATTTTTAAATGAGTGTGTGAAGTCACACCTTTTTCGAATGGGGGTAGGCAGAAACTACGAAAAGCCACGGGATTCATTTACATTCATGCATCGTATCATACATGAACGCCGGTTGTGGGTACTGTACACCTGGCCTTTTTGAAGGACATCACCAATAAGGTCCGCATAGGTAAGTATGTCCTCCTAAATAATTCTATAACATATTTGAGGTGTGGTCGACAAATTTCAACAAAGAGCAACAAGTTACAAAATGTTACTGAATGCATAATATGTTGAATAGAAAATAACTCGCTATTAGAACTTAACACAAATGAATTATTTTTTCGAAATACTTCCAGACCTTATCGATTTTCTTTTTCATAAAGCTCAAATTCCATTGCAGATAAATGCTAAAGTTTTAAACGCCCGTAAAAACGTATTTTATAACACAACTTAGTTAATTTTCCGTTGTTCATATAACTCACGGCAGTCAGCCAACGGATTTTACCGTGTTCAGACTTTATTAACGCTGTAAAAAGTATTAAGGTATGCAAATGTTTTACATTATGGTGCACTTTTATCCTTTTATTTTGAAATACGATTAGTGAGCTTATTAGAAAGAACACTTTTCTGATGTATCCTTTTTTATCATCCTAAAAATCAAGAAGCCACAAGACCGAAGCCCACCACGGTGTCATGCCCGCCTAGTGTATACCTACATCTGATTTTGCGCACTATCACAAAACAGGACTTTAATAATATTATTGACCATACTAGACTGCGCTAAAATGAAATCCTGTACAGCAGCCATACTCAAAGTGTGCTCCGCGGAACCCTAGGGCTCCGCAACATGTCTGTGGGGGTGCGCCAAAATACTGGTCACTCTTTTCACAGTCAACTGTCTTCTACCAGGCCTGACATCAAACAATTGATGAAAAGTAAAAAACAATTTCATACCTCCCGTTAGCTGCAAATGTTAATGTCAAGTAATATAATTATTAATAAAGAGTACACATAAAACCAGTTTTTGATTATTTTACGGTTCCATCGACTATTTTGTTTATCAAAAGGGTTCCGTTGCCAAAAAAGTTTGAGAACGGCTGCTGTACAGCATTCTCGAACACATCTAATTAGACATTCACTATACATAACCCTATTTACTTTTCCATAACCAAGTCAGCAAGAAAAATAAGTAGATACTCCTAAAATGCAACACTATGGGTATACAGCCTTACAACAAGTCACAAACTCACAAGTCAGAAACTCTTAATTAAATAGCCGACCAACCTACAAGAGATAACCAAGTGCAGCGAATTCTATTTTCAGTCACAATGCTGTGCAAGCGCCATTGCAAACGGAACACGGGAACAAGTCACAACTAGTCCGCAAGTTAACAACTTGTTGTGGACAAGTACAAGTGAAGTGGATTGTCCCGACTGACCGAACGTTACCACTTTTATTGTTCGAAAACTTTGCTTTTAGTATTCGTAATTTGATTAGTGTACCCATAACGCTGTTGCTTTTTAATACACGTACGAGTAGTGGTGAGAAACTTGTGGCAAGAACAATATGAACGTCTGCGTTTTGTTTTGTTCTGACAGGAGTTGCATTTTAAAGTAAAAGCATTAGTTTAAAGCTGTTCATAACACTATAGTTGTAAACCCTAAAGGCGACCTTTTCACTGCACTGTTAATTTGTTAGTTTATTATTATTATATTATATTATATTATTTCTCTTCCTGGTGTTATTGCTTGTGACCAGGGATCTTGGATTTGGACCGTGTATCCGTAGTTCGACAATCGCTACAATTTTCTTTTCAATAATAATTTTAAATTATACAAAATGCTATTAAAAGAAGTTTATCGTTGAACTTTCTGAAACCAGAATCTTTTCGTATCGCATAATATTTCAAGTTCGTTCAAGTTAATCATGATTAATTACGAAACATGATTAAGCTATTATAGGGGCTCGTAGCTACATAGCTACCGCGCAGATTGGTCGATCTGCGAGGTTAAGCAGCGCTTAACGCGGTCATTTCTTGGATGGGTGATCATTTTTCACATATCGATACCCCTCCGTGTCTCAGAAAGCAGTTTGTCCCGGGTGTCATACGAAGACTTATGACAGTCATTACGGGTGTCAGTAGCCCACAAAGTCTGACAACCAGTCTAACTTTAGAGTATCAATGTCTCCCAGTTCCTGGGTGGCGGTGGCCAGAAGGCAGTCGCTCCGTGTAAAATACTGATATTCAGCCGCAACCGGTTGGACTGGAAGCCGACCCCAATGTAGCAAAGGTTAGGCAGATGATGATGATTAAACTATTAATTATCTGTTCACCAACAGTATAAGATTTAGGAAAAAATCACACGTTTAAGATTAATATTTAAATAGTCGTTTTTTTAAAACATCTTATGTTATTTTGTTGGTGAATAAATAGGTATTAAAATTAATTTAAATTTAAACATTTTAGCCTGAGAAGTATGCAAATATCAAATTAATAAATAAAGACTGCGTATTGCAAAAATAAATTCCACACGGAATACACATGTAGGGTCGCCATGTAATTTTGGGGATCGTAAAGACCGTTAATTAATTGCAACCCCATTAAAATAATAATAATATTGGATATCATGAGGGAGTGTATACAATATGGAACCCTTATGATTCCACGTTAGTCACGACAGGAGCTATCACATTCGAATCGCTCGTGCCGTGGTGGAAAGATTTGGAATTATTTAGCGACAGCCCAGGCTACACCAGATGATCTCAAGATCTCAAGTATCTTTGCACTCCAATAAATATACATTAATTAGATTACATACAGGTAGGCTCAAGAATATCTTTAAGTTAATATTTGAATACTAGAGACTCTAGAGAACAACAGGCTTTTAGTTAATTTCACAGCAAAGCTCCATTAATGTCACATTGGTAGCAGAAACTTGTGTTGAAGAACTAATATTACGGCTAATTGTGTTAAAACTTTTGCAGACGTACACGTTCCAAGCAATGAGTTAATCAGATTGTTTTTAGACGAAAGTTTTGTTTGTACAATACATAACAGACTCCAACTTTTAAATCAAAGGATAAATAAATAATTATTTAATTAAACGGTGTTGATTGATTGCAGAACATTGATTACACAATACGGTAGTTGACTACTAGTCATCCGAGTTACTTTTTATGAACTGTCAAAAACGGCGTTACGTCATAGTTTTTGTGATTTTGATAAATTAAAAATTGAAAACGCCAAAGATAAGCAATAGATTAAGTTTTACTGAGGTTTTAGAAGGAAAACTATTTACCAAACAAGATTTCAGAATTTAGTTTTGATGCAGTCTAGCCTATTACCGATAAGGCCAAGGACCGATAATAAACTGTATTTTATTATAACAAAACATAGTATTTTATTATCTCATTTGTACACACTTATTTCACTAATGCCATTATTAAGTCCCATGAATGATCATGTTCTTTTGAAATCAGCCGCTATTCTAGAATAATAAATTCATGTATCCTTAAATACAGTTCAACTCACGATTTAGAAAAGAGAAAGAAAGAAAAAAGAAAAAAATATTTTATTGCAACAGGACTAGCGTATAAAACAAGAAATAGGTGGGTAATAAAATAAAAAACAAAAAAGAATTAATTGCACGCCGCGCCGTAGCTGCGACAACGAGGCTAACACTCAATATGATGTTATGTTGTGACGTGAGCCTCAACACAACGCTGGTTTTCAGTACTGACCCCAAGTGAAGGACATAGGTGAAACTAGCAGAATTAATAAATAATTGATAAAAAATGTTCGACAATAACACATAATCTATTTCTGAATAATGAATGCAACATTTTTGTAATAATTGCATATGTTTAGAATTTAAATTAGGCTAGGCAAACAGGCATTAATACTGTCGCATGTGAATTTAAATAGAAAACAGGAGTAATAAAAATTGTGCAAGCATTTCACATTGGGGTCACGTTTGTTCAGTTTTTAAAAAATACGATTTTGTATTCATCATCTGCCAGAAGACGTCCACAGCTGAACGAAAGCCTCCCTCAAGGGGGGGGGGTTTGCCATAATCTCCACGCTTGGCAGGCGGCTTGGGGATCGCAGTGGCTCACCGATTAGTGAGAGGACGCTGCTGCCCGTCCTTCGGTTTTAAGACGTACCCGGGTCAATTTTGTATTATAATATGCAAATTCAAAAATTTGACAAAATATAATTAATTTCCATATTTCAATAACATAGCGAGTTCCATGTTACAGTTTCAGGCTTATTTTATATTTTATAAATAACATTATTGTAGGTACGTCACCGACACAAAATGTTATTTATAAAATAATGTAACTGTAGAAACTTAACAAAGTTTAGTAACCTACAGTTTTGTAATGGTCAATGTAGAACTGGGAAAGGCTGGAAAGAAAGAAGCTCTATGAGTGTTGAAAACTGTGATCATCTGGCGCACTCTGGGCAGTCAGCCAATACTGACTATCTAATCTTTCCATCACGGCAGAAGCTATTCAAGAGCCCGTGATATGTAGACAGAAGAAAGAAGAAAGACACAAAGTATGTTAAGAGATAAATTTGTGACGGAAGAAAATTATATTTAAAAAAAGTATAGTTTTAATACCGAGAATGATTCAAAACAAGATATTAATCCTAGACGAGGATTGTAAGACTTTATAAAGATTCTAAGAAGAAAAGAACCTCAAGATTTCATACATATAGCTGTATTTATAGTATAAATACAGCTGATTGTATGAAATCTTGTAATATAAATTTTATACTACTCCTTGTATAGTAAAATCCCACCTAAAACATAAGTTCTCTAACACAAAACCTTATATTTTAGCCCGAAACTAACCATATTCAATTAAGAAACAAGAACAAAGGTAAGTGTGTCTCGACACTAACTTTATCGAAAATAAATCCCAAAGTTCACACGAAATTCGTAACCAAAGAACACTACTCGGAGCAAACAACTCGGACAAACTTGTCCGAGCTAATTCCGTCCTATAAAGTTTAGACTTATAGCACCTCGACCCGTTTGCCGGAGAATTTATGCTTTCGTTCACGATTTTCACATTATTTTGCCTTGTTGGGGTAAACCGGTGATTAAATATTTGCCGTGTTAACAGTTTTACAATCCATATCAAATTATGGTGTAATTTTGCGAGTTCACGGTGATCGCACCACCGTTCTACATCACAGCATATATTGTTGGTTTGAAATAAATGATTTTATTTTTATTATTACCAATGGCTATACTATATAGTAGACAGTCCACGATATAAACGCGCGGTTAAATCGCATTTATTTCGGACACAATGCCAACCCGACAGAACTGATCGGGTAGAAAACAAAAGTTTAAAGCAAAATCAATAAATGCCCATACAAATAAAACATGAGTCACTTGAGTGATGCAGAGTGACTGCTGAGCGATGCTGCTGAGCCACAGGTCACACACAGGCCGACACAGGGTCATAATGAAATATACAACAATTTACCTAAACAGCATCCCTCTATATGATAGACTTAAATTAACTTTGTATGCATCTCTAGAACTGTTTTAGAATTATAGATGTTCCGAATTTTTTGCACCAATTTTCGCATGGCTGAAGCGTGATGAATTTATAATTGAATAGTTTTTTTTTAATTATTGTGAGAAGTGTGTTTGCCCTGCAATCCTTTGACTCAAAAAGGATAAGTAGAAAAGGTTAATAAAAATCTATTTGCAAGTGAAATACCAACACGCATATGACAACTTTATATTATTATGTTTTACAGAATGCACTAGATAACAGTTCCAATGTAACTAAATAATCATTGATACTGTTTTAATCGTCATTGCTTGGTTTAATTCAATTAAAGTATTTACGTCAATTTACATTATTAAAGGGCTTCATCTATTTATTGGAGCTTCAATTAATTAATCTGGATACTAAACTGAATTCAGTAATACTTTTTTTAATAATAAATTTAAATGCGTTTAGCAGCACTTCACCTGATGGTAGGTGACGATGCTGCCGAAGACGCATCATGCAAGCTCAAATAATGCCTAGTATACTCTTGCCTTGAAGATTCCTAGAACTTATTTAAATGTTAAAATGTTCTGCAGATAGGTACTTAATAGTCGCAATTCGTAGAACATAGATTTGAATTTAATTAGTTTACTAGGCAAAGTAGTATAATTTAAAATATAATTTAAACTCAAAATTATCAACATTAGGTAATAATAAATATAATTTCACAAATCTTTACAAAATATCAAAAATAATTTAGAAATAAAAGGGCAATTATCATAAAAAATATCACATCACATCATATACGTATATTATATCGCTATAGTTGAGTTGACTAATTAAATCTTAAAGTTTCTCCTGACTCACACCGTTTGACTTCATAAATACCTAGGTTTCGGTTTTGGTCGAAGCTAAGTCAACCCTTGTCAATAACCTTTTGTCATTAATAGGGAAATCTTATTGCTGAAGGAAACTTAATAACAGAAGGGAAACCTTTGAAATATATAAGAGCCTTTTTGAAATAAAATTAATATTTTTTTACCAATTTTGTTTTAATTTGTAATTGAATTTCACCCTCTTACTTACCCATCATAAACGGTGTATAAAGTTAAGTCAAAACATTAAGGTTAAATGAACGTTTTTCAAAAAAGGATTTTTAACGAAATTTTTCCATTTTCCAATAGTTTTATTGATACAACTTATATATTGATTTGAACCTTACACTTTTTTACGATCAGCAAAAATGTACGTAAAATTTACATTACCCCGATACGTTTTGCCAATACAAAGCAGGAGACTGCTTTCTCCAGTGAAAACATGTAGTTTATTTCCCTCTTTTCAATAGAATGTTATTGAAAACCCCGTCAGTGTATAGAATCTGAGCGCACTTGAAACTGAAATTCTGAGTGCGATGCGTAGAATCAGGTGAAAATTTCCACGAGAGTGTAAATACGACGTGAGCTTCCATGAAATGCCGCAATATTTATACGACATTACACGCTGTAAAACTCAAATAGAAATTTAATTTTTAATTTAATATTTCTCACATTTGAAGAGTATAATATTGTTATCATTTCATTTTCATTTCATAAAGGGCAGGTAAAAAATTAGACAATAGATTTAAAAAAATATTCTTCAATTCGCCGTTCGTAGGTAACGATTTAGCGTGGTAAACTTGTCTAGAATTTAGTGCCTTGAATTTTCTGATTGAAGAATTATTGGCGCTTGCTACGTGTAGATGCAAAGGCAACGAAATTTTACAAATATTTTCTCAAAATAATATCAGAATAGTCCAGAAATGGTCCAGTCCATCCAATTCCATAGATGTTTCGGCGTTTTTATATACAGCACTTGACCCAAATCTAAACTGATTGATGGAATCAGCGGATGCAATCTACAAAATTAAACGCAGACTCGATTTCAATCCGACTTGGGGATGTTGGGGGAAATTGGACATAAATTTTCGGTCATCTTCTAAAGTATATGGGACTACTAACTGGCTTCCAAATCCTATCAAAACTTCCCGGATAAGATCGGGTAGGAAACTGCATTTTAATGGACACACCCATAGCTGATATTTTGTAGGTAAGTGACGATAATGGTGTTGGGATCGGGGAATTTTAATAAAAATTCATAGGTTTTATACTATCTTTATTTTCGCACAGGCGCAGACGATCAGAATAATTCTGATAAATTAAATTAATAATATTGTCTTCAAGAACTAAAAAAAAAAAAAACATTTCTTTGGTTATCTTGTTCATTTAACTGTAGCCTTGTGCTATTAATATATTAGAAACATTTTACAGTTTATAAAAAAAAACGGTAAAATTATTTCACCCGAGTTTTTATTGCTACAATGCAACGTTATTCTCTCTATGATGATACAATACGCTATAAGGCTTGTTTTTTCCAACTCCGTTAAACCTTTAGAATAAAATAACGCATAAATAGCAGATTTTCGTTCTATGCACATTTTTGCTCTTTGAGTTTGCTTTGCAATTGCGAACTCATGACAAGTTCATTAAATACTGTTATTGTGTATTGTGTTATATAGCTGGTAAGACATCAACGAACAAATAAAAGGGAAATATGTGTTACGTAGGCTACATATAAAAACATAGTAAAATATTGGTTTCTTTGCTCAAAATAACTCTGTAATGATATCTGAAATACGAAAGCATACCCACTAAAGTCATCGAGAATAAAACAGAAACGCGTTGAAGAGACATCAAGAGCCCAAGCGTAGGGTTACCAAAGAAACCGCATTTATTTATCCAGGATTTTGTACAATATATATTGAAACGTTACGTTACGCCCAAACATCAATTTTGTTGGAAATTGTGACTTGTCGGTGATAGCCAACCAACTAATCTACCATTTTAAGACTAGTTCCTTAAGAACCATTTCCAGGTCTCAAGTCTCCGCTATTGTCATGGGTAGATTCAGGGTATTGAGGATTACCTATAATTACATAGTTCTATCTCAAAAATTATGTTTATGCTACAGTTTTACTAGATTTAACTACTTAAGTAAATTGGTACTGACGACTTCCATTTCACTTTCTCAAACTAGGTAGATGATGCCGAAGTACTTAAAATCCATTTTTTATTTTTTTTATTAATGTTATTTTGCAATGTAGAATAACACGATGACAAATTATAACAATGCCAAGTGTCAAACTAGATAACAAATACATAACATAACATCACGCCTGTATTCCTCGAAGGGTTAGACAGAGATGTACTATTTTACACCTACGTTTCACCAACACTTTTATTGAGTCCCATGTATTAGAGGGCGAGCCTATTGCCATCTACCGGGCATAGTTCTAGAGTCCTTGCTGTTACTGAAAATTTCCATAAGGATAACACTTTACCCGACCCAGGAATAAAACCCAGGACCTCACGCTCAACAGTCGCTCAGGACCGCTATACCAATGAGACAGTCAGGTCAAATTAGGTGTAGAAAATAAAAAATGCCCTAAGTTATGATAGTAACCCTACTCAAAACGCCCCACTAGAGACAGCTAAGGCGATGATTCTAAGGGCAGACGATAATTATTATTGTTAAAGTGGCGGAAAAGGGTACCCTTCCTCCTTCGAGATCAAAAGGGTTACGCTTCTAATTAAATACCAAGACGATACCGTATCACAATATGACTGGAAGGCATTTTCAAATTGTATTTACGCCTTCGTATTCATTTTGATTGGTTAATTATTTTATTTAGATGTTTTCTAGGTTTTTTGGTAAGTTAAAATGGTGTTTGTGTGCTGATTATGGTGTGAAAGACACAAATATATAATTGACCCTGTAGTTCCAAGGTAGAATAGGGTGAATACACTACCCATGCGTGGTTTAAACATAACCGTCAATGGATCTATTACATCTTATGGATCTATATACATTTTCTATGTTCAGCAATAGACTTTAACGGCTTTCAATTTTCTGATTAGGGTAGACTTACCTGATAAGTTGCATATAATTTCAATTAATCGATTCATTTACTTCTGAAAAAATCTAGATTACATAGACTCTGATAAGAATGTTTAGCTGATTCATTAATACCGTATCTAAATCTTAATTACTTACCTACAGGCAAATTGCAAGGTGCGAGGTGTAAGAAAAACACGCTACAAGAAGCTGGCCACGAAGATGGGGGGCGCGCCCCAGTTGACGCGGTAATTAATAGAAATATGACGCCCCAGAGACGAATCTTGCTATTAAAATGTTTAAAGGCGCTTTATTTTTTTAATCTAAGCCGCTTCATTGGTCTATTCGACACAAACGCGGTTCCTGAGCTTGAAATCCTGGGTTCTATTTCTGATTAGGATGGGTCTGGTAGAGTAAAATATCCTCGGGTTTTTAATACGGAAATACTCAGTCTAGCTAGCGAGCCTGTTGCCATCGGCTTCGTCCAATTACTCAAAAATAAGATCGGTAAGATTATGGTCTAATACAACATCAGTATATCTCTGCCTCTTCTTTCAGGGAATACAGATATGTTACTATGTGCTTATGTTAGGCTAAAAGTAAACACGTTCTAGACAGGAGATGGAAAATGCAGCATAGTCTTTGACAGAGTAATCATTAGGATATGATGTGCAGAGACGAATGCTATAAAAATTTAGGAAGGCGCCATATTATTTTAGGTTTGTTTCTGTTCTACGCAGGCGTTTTAAGCAATAACGTATTGTAATAAATAGCTACATAGTATTTTAGTATTCTTTTGTTTTTAATTACTAATTAAGTAACACTGCTTCTTTAGTGTGGAGTCTTGAGTTAAATTCTCGGCTTGGACAAAGTGTTATTGGGTTTTTCTCTATGGAAATTCACAGCAGCAGCACGGAATCTGCAGCTATGCCCGGTAGATGGCAATAGGCTCGCCTCCTATTATATGGAAATCAATAACGGCATCGGCGAAATATGGGTGTACAATAGTGCACATATGCCTAACCCTTCGGATATATGGGAATACAAGAGAATACACTATTTTACGTAATTACTAAGTAGGCCGATAAAGACTTTGTCACATAAGGCCGGCAACGCACTTGTGACTCCTCTGGTGTTGAGGGTGTCCATGGGTGACGGTAATCGCTTACCATCAGGCGATCAGCCTGTGTGATTGCCGTCTATCCCATAAAAAAAAAATGCTCGGGAAGTACAACTGTACACACTTCAAGCTAAAGCCTGGACCTAAACAATCAAATCAAAGAGTGTATGAAAACAGTGTTACGCGCGTTTTCGATGAATTTGTTTTTTCCCTTGACGGTAATATAGGATATGGAAATGATTCTATAATTAAACTGCAATTATAATAAATCCTTTGTTCACACGACCAAACCCAATCCAAATTCTCAAATGCAACTCTATTCTAATATTCCATCACTCTATTAAGTCACACATTGACACTTTCAAATTCTTGCTCTGAAATCACTCACCAGTCTTTGTACCAAAGGCCTTAAACCTCTTACATGAAACCTCTACAGTAACTACGGTCAAGACCAAGAAAAACTTGCAATCAACGTATCTAACAACATCTGCAGACCTATCTAACGGTTACATCTGAATTCATAGGATTCAATGATTCCACTTCACATCCAACCCTCCAGTTGAAAACATCAGTAATAAGGTACTTAAGTACATCATTATATGGATCTTAGTAATCATCCCATGACTATGCTGATTATTAGCCCCCTTAGACACTTGAAGATGTCTCAAGTGTGGTTGCGGAGGCTCGACAATATCGTCTGATCATTGGACACGTTGGATGTTCTTAGATTTGTGTATGTCTGTAGGTAGGTACATCGTTATTTTGTATTGGCGACTTCGTCCGTGCGGTAAGTGGGCTCGTCCTCATTCAGGTTGAATTTCGGAAATCTTTTCTTTGTAAGTAGGTACATCGAAATAATTGTGTAGCTTTCCGTATTTTTTTAGACTTTGACCTCAACTTTTTTTACCTTTCCTTTTCCGAGAAGTTGTATCAGCAGACTGAAGGCACGATTGGCGCAGTGCTACGTATCGCGAGTTTGGTTCTGATACGACAGAATATAATTATTTCGACACTCGTTTTATCTAAGAACATTGTGACAGTTTCTGTGACTAATAATCATGCTATTCTGTATCCTCTTATGAAAACATTTATAAGCGAGAATGAGATGCACTGTTTGCTGAAGGCTGTGAATATCAGATTTTTCTTACGCCAAGGCCAGGACAAGTCCACGTTGAAGGCCAGGTCTGGGTGCATTTCAGATTTATGTCTGTAGACTATAACTACGATAGCCCAAAATCCTAAGGTGAGAATTACGATAACAGATTATATTATCATTATAAAAAAAAAATTATCAACTAATAGCTAAAGCTAATGAAAAAATAAGACTCGTAAAAAATTTAATATACCTACGTAGTAATCCATGATAAACCTTTTGCGGGGAATTTTCAGTTTGGCCTAATTACGTTCATGGTTTAGCATGCATGATAAAAAAAAAAACATTATAATTATGCATTTAATATCATGATTATAAGGTAATGTCATTAAACATTCACTTTGTTTAAGTTTAATGTCAGGGTCTACTTTTAAAAGCATACCTATATAAAAATCCGGAAACTTGTTTTATATTAACTCAAAACCCGTTTTAAATTCCCACTGAAATATTTTTAATATATTTATAACTTGTGTTAACTATAAAAAACAATTACCTACTTTACTTTGTATTCGTTGGACTCTTTGAATTTATATTTTCTGCAACAATTTTGTGTATATAAAATGTTATGTTAACTATCTGCACCAAGTTTTTTGCTTCTCGTAGGAATAGTCAGCATCAATAAGATGTATACACTTAATGAAATTCAAAAACGATTTTCAGAGGAAATAGTGATTGAAATCTTGACTTATTCTACACATAGCATCTGCGGATACATAAAAATACATAGTCATTCAAATTTTACGATTTTAACCAATAGTTTTTCAAGAATAAGCGTGTTAATTACGCTATGTGTATACATATTTTTGATGCTGACTATTCACTTTTCAAGTATGAAAGATAATGGGAAAATCTGTTTTCGGTAAGGTCACACCCAAATTTTCAGTTTTACTCTGTATACCGTAGAATGCTGTTACTTTACCTGGACTCCTAACTTTGCCTAGGAATAACTTATAATGACTTACTATATCAAATTGGATTTGAAATGCTAAATAATTTAGGAAATAAGATAAATATTTTATCAGTCGTTAAGTTAAGAAGAGGTTTGTACTAGGTACTTTACAGAATTAGTACAGGCAAAGTTATAGCATTCTACGGTACCTATCTAATTATACTATAATCATTCAGACCATAAATCCTACTTACTAACCTATATTCACAATTCATGAATTCATTTTAGAAAGCATTTGCAAAATATGTCAGTCCCGCAAATCCGACCCTGGTGACACATGAACATGACACGCCACCGAGACCCGCTGACCCGTTTCCCTTCAACCAGATGCGACCAGTCAATTTACCTTTAAAAAAAATCTCGAGCAAACCTCAGCCCGAAAGAAAAGCAGTCTGTTTACTCAACACACATACATACAGTAACGGCCGCGTGCCCCCATTTCTCCAGCCACGCGAAAAGTCACTTTACCCTTTTCACACCTTTGCTTTTAAAGTGTATATTGCTGTGAACTTTCAAGTGGTGCTTTTGACGTTTCGAAAGGTGATTTTAGAGGAATGCTTAGGAATGGTTGAGACCTGAAGCGCGATGTTTACGGTATTCAAATTGCTGTCACACGCCTTGTGTAAAGGTCCGATCGCACTCTCGCCGCGAAATATGCTCTTTGTGTGGAACAAAGTATACCATTGCCCGTATGCGCGTACTTTATAGCAACGTTTCTTGTTTTATAGGATTGGAACATCAGATTCAATAGAACCTTTATGCTTGCACCTGCTTTGCGAGATTCGATACATATGAGAAATATTTCTTCTGCCCGGCAGTAAAGGTCATTTATTAGCGTTTTCTGACTAAGTATGATATCAGGTGGGTTTATACATTCAATAAATAGCTTTGATATCTTTTATCGTGTTCTTTTCAAATTGATTTTGACTTGGAAATTGGTACAAATAATAATGATAGAATAATAACAAACAACAGTAACAGTCAGTTCAATAAAATTAAGAACTGCGTTTGTTTTTTATTAAGATGTGGTAGAATATCAGTATTTGTATCGTCGGTAGGTACTTAAAAATCTATATGAAAACAGGGACGTAACACTTAATGGGCTCTTCAAGGTTTGGATAATTTAAGGAGTATAAAGAATGGCCACTAATTCAAGACTGTGACTAATGGAATAGCTCTACACCTCCAAAGAAGTAAATTTTGTATAAATGAATGATAAAAAAGACACCAAGAAAAAAATTACGACAAAGTTAATTTTATTATAACGTATGTTTACTTTTGGCTTAATTACCACTTTTAATTGCCAAGAAATGAGAATAACAGAGACTACATAAAATATAGTCATAAAAAGAGATCAGTAAGTACAAATATACCCACATGAAAACTTTCTAAAGAACTGATTGTTATATTTCAACTAGATATGTTTATTATTTAAATCATATATTAGGTACTTGAATGATTGAAATTAGACTTGGAAGTCATGGAGGGGTCCTTGCTCAACAGTGCATTGGGACGATGGTCTGACAGGGCCAGTAATTACTCAAATTCAAATTCAAATTCAAATTCATTTATTGCAAATATGGGTAGTAATACAGTTGGATTTTGAGAAACAGGAAAGTTGTTAGTGTCACCATATTCTGCACTAGGCATGCAACATTTAGTTCGGTTAAGTGGTTAGTCCCTTAATTAAAAAGAAATTTAAATACATTCGAGTTCAATATTACATGTTTTTTAAATTACCAATTAAAGTCAAGTTATATAATGTCAAGGTAATAATGTCAAATTAAATCCATTATGCCAAAATGTCAAGAATTAGTAATTGTGAAATGCGTAATTTATGTCAAACTTTAGTAATTACCATTATTAAAATTTGATAATATTAAACAATTAATGATTATAATTAACATTATTAGAGTGTGTCACTCAAATATTCATTAACACTATAATAAGATTTTTCCAATAACATTTTTTTAACATTACATTTAAATATGTCCATACTTTTTAATTCTATAATACATTTTGGCAAATGGTTATAAAGTCGAGGTGCCATCCAAAAAATGCTATTACTAAACAAAGTAGTTCTACTGCTGTCAGGGAAATATATTTTTTTATTGTTACGTTGACTTCTATAATTTTTGAAATAATGCAAGTTGTGTTTTACAAAGACTACGATGCACAAATCCATAATTTCATCAGCAAACTTCAAGAACAAATATATATATTACCCTATATATTTTTCCTTTGTCAGACATGCTAGATCAATGGGGACAATCCCTTACTGATGTTATAAAATCCATAACCCACGTAAATATACTTCGGAAAGTGTCAAACACTTGTAAAGGCGCACATAATGCGCGATTGCATTTCAAATACTACCCGTTGAGCGCGCACAAGTCAAATGAATAATTCAAGCCGAACTCCGTATTCAAATACCGTATGTATGGATGCAAAGGAAATCCGATCGGTAACTACTTGGAAATTTGTTTTTACATGACATTTGCGTTGATCCTAAACAAAGTAGGATGAAAAACATTTGCTTGTATGTTGAAGGGGTTCTGAATGAGAACGTTTCAACTGCTTATTCTTTCCTTCTAACCGTGAGAAATAGTGCACACTGATAGATTGAAAGTCTGGTTTGAAAGTTTTATTTTAATAATCTGTGACTCATATTAAAATACATGTTAAATGAAGTTAATCTTATAACAAACTAAAGAAGTATTAAAGGTGTATTATGAAATATATAATGATGAAATCCAGTTTTAGTAAATTTTGTAGTTATAGGAAAATTGCAATTTCTATTAAAAAATAAAAAAATATTTTCCAAAGGTTAGGCAAAGACTAGATATTAGTAGAGATTATACACTTATACACACACCTGCATTTCGATCAGTTACTAAGTCTCCTATAATAAGGGCCAAAAAAATAGTGGCTCGTATGTTTTTTAAAAGGAGTTTTATTTAATTGTTGGTTATTTAAGAGCTAACAAATCGTCACAGAAGTGCCCCAAACCTGCCATTAACTTAAAAAACCTGCGAGAAACTTCAAACTTTTGAAGGTATTACATACGTCAGAATTTCAAATTACAGTAGGTACACAGTAATAAGGCCGGGCTTGCCAACTTGACTGTTAATAACGATGTAGGTTACAGGTAAGGTTCCGTTGCATGCATTTTACATGAGAATTTTTAGACAGCAGAGCCTCCTACACTGAACTAAACGTTTCCGCGGAAATTTCGACGTGAAAACTGGTGGGGAATTTGTACACTCCTGTATTATGTAAATTGTACTTTGTACGGTACAAACGTCGAACATTTTAATTTTATTTCAAAAAAAGAACGGGTTATATATTTTTTCTGTGTGCCAATCTTTAAACCAAGCATCTTTAGTCCCACCTCTGCGTAATCCTTTGGGGAATATAGGCGTCATATGTATTTAATTTATCTTTACAAACTCACTATCTGATGTTTCTGAATGATACTTTCCTTTTTTTTAGAATAGGTAGTATTGATTTAATTACTACTTGTAGGCACAAATTTAAAACCGCAGCATGAAAGTTTAAACTAACCAACATTAACATAATTACAAGGCATGTCCTTAATCTCGGATTATCCACTTTCGATGGTTTTACCTTAATCCAATGTAGTTTTAAGCTTGTTTAAGTCAAAACTTTTTTTTAAACCTTCGTAGGTACTTGGATATCATAATATTGGTTACCACACATGACCAAGCACAGGTATCTTAATCGTTGTTTACAAGAATGAAAACAAATTATATTTCAGTAACTAAAGACCAGGTTTAACCTGCCTTGTCTGCTTATGACACTTAATCAGACAGGTGACGTAACATAGACACAATAGACAATACATTTTTTAACGGTTGCCAGTGTTTACGCGTGTCATCATTGTATATTTTTCTTTGAATGTAGGATTCGTCAGCGAAATTCTGAGTCTATGGATCTGCCAACCCGTACCAGACCAACATGGTGTACTCATCGAAATAGTATGTCGTTAACAACGGGACCGGACATATTATTTCGATGGCTGTACTTACTTAGGTTTTATTACACTCTGTAGCAGAAGGATAGTAATGAGCTCTATAGTTTTTTTTTTATTTGAGATGAATAAATGTCAAGTCACGTAATCGTTAGCGAAAACCGGTGCTAATTAACATCCGCAAAACCAGATAACTTTCATATGTATTCAAAAAATAAGATGGTTTTCTAAAAAACAAATCTAATATTGTGCATGAATATTACAAGATCAAATTGCTGACTTCCATTTATTATGCATTTTCACTCTCATACCTCACGCCTCTACGCAAATTCAATGGAAGCCACTAAGTACAGAGTAGTGTAATATTTCAGATACTATCTTCGGTCGTATAAAGAGAATACTTCGTAAGATATACACCTTGTATTCAGTCAGTAGCTAGATATGTTTTCCTATATCATAAACATGCAAGTTGTTCCTAATTATATACGCTTGTACATTCTAAATTTTTTATTTTTTTCTCCTGTTTAATAAAAAGGTTTAAAAATTTAATATCACACCGAGGCATCCTTATCACAAAATATAATATTCTAGTTTAGTATGGTAAGAAGACCCTAATCTAAATAAAACCGAAATATATCTACATCAGTCATAAATTTCAGTGATATAAAAAGATTACAAACAAGTCATGACAGTAAACTTACTCTTTATATAATCCAGTAAAGGTACAGTAGGAGCGTCGTGATACGATTGTGCAACGTCGGTGGGCAGACTACTAAGTGCTACAAATCCCCCGTCCAATGTCCCGCACCCTACAACTCAGTCAACCGTCGATACTTACGAAACACAGCCGCGGAGAAATAAATTAAATAGAAACTCAATAAAAAATATGACTTCGCTATGGCGACAATTTCTCTATTTCTCGTCGTGCTCGTAAATCAAGTCAACTCACAAACAAGCTTAACCACGTTTAACACAGGAAGCGAAGTAAACAGTTTACCAGAAAGACCAGGACTTTCTGCCATTTTTCCGACGCAAATCCAACAAATTCAAACGACATCGGAAACGAGGCCCGCGGTTTCTGCCGGAAACAATCTAAATGTCGTTGGCGGCACCGTACCGATCTCCGTGGATGTACCAGAACAGAATTTCCAACCAATCTCCACAATTTACTCGATGAAAAACAAGAAACCCAACGACAAAAAATATGCGCGCGATGGAAACGTAAAATTACTTTTAGATGAAAGTGTCCGGGAAAATTATGGAAAAGACTTGCTGAAGAAGAAAGGAAATCAAGTTTCGATAAAAGCTGAGCGTCTAGTATGGGATAACTGCTTGGAAACAAATTTTAAAGATAGCCCACAGAATATAGTGAAACCTCAAGACATGCAAAATGATAATCACGATTACGGATATCAAGGAAACAAAGAAATTGGTAGCTTGTGGCGGAAAAGAGATGCTGGTAATTTAAATTTGAATTCGACTGCAAGAAAGGCTTGGTTGGAAAAGTATAATAATTTGTTAAATGCTAAAACAGAGGAAAGACGTCAACAAAAACCTGAATCGACTCTTGTTAAGACAACTTCAGTGGCAACTACTGCAGCACCAACGACAACGGTTCAAGTCATACCAATAACAAGAGACGTTTTTAAGGAACTTGTGGATTTATTTAACACTACACACATTGCAGTAACAGAAAGTGATATAGTGGCTAGTTATACAGAGGATTGGTTTGAGGAAAAAGACAGAAGTAAAATAAGATTTGGTGGTTTGCCACAAAAAGAAACATATTTGATACCGGCGCTGAAATTGGAAGAAGAATTTCACCCTTTTGGGTTTATATCGGAGTTTTTTTATCTGATATACCCGTTTGATTTTCCAGTGGGTAAGCATAAGCTTTATTAAAATTTGTAATACATTATTGTTTTCATCGAATATTTATTGCAAATATAATTTATGTATTTCAGTAATCGAAAAATTCGTTGTTCAGTCTGAAGGTGAATTATTTTGGATGTGAAAAATATTTTTGCTTTATATCTCTTTGACCCGAATTTTCGATTCAGATTAAATCTTTATCTACTTGTTGATTTAAAATTAAAACAGTTTTTGTATGGACTTCTCAAGAAATAACTAATCTGAAATATATCCAGCTTTTGAAAAATCAGGGTTTAGACATTTTTTTATGACATACATTTTAATACCTGCCGTGTCAAAAATTAAACATTACTGAAGCCAATTTTCCAAATTCATGGTATTAAGCGAAATTTAATGAAATACTGGCTAGTACTTCATTAAATTTCGCTCAGCACACCCTATAATTAGGTATCTCTACCGATAAGACTTCGGACAGTCGCTACAATATCAAAAGGCTTCACACCGGACTCGTAGAACGAGGTCGCGCAGATGATCTCGTTACCTCACCTGCTAATAATACAAACGTACGCACTACATATTTATGGGCACTTTGAATAGATTTTTCTTCCTTGAGCATTTATTGTCAAATAATGTTTTGTTAATGTTTTGTTTGTTTTATAATGATCTACTTTATACTTTTTCAAATGATAAAACATAAAAATTCTGTTTATTAAGTGAATTATTATCCTTACGTTATCCATGTTTGATACTCGTATTAAGTAGCGTGGTCATTATGGCACGTTCTGATACGTTTCTCCTCTGTGGCGATTTGGTGGCGATCCATAAAACTCACGTTTAACAGTGAATGTTTAGTGGATTTTCTATTGAGTTGTACATTATAAGCATATTGGCGCTTACTGGGAAAGGCCTATGTCCAGCAGTGGAAGAATGTGGGCTGATGATGATATGCATATTATACTTAACAATAACAAAATTACTGCGCAAGCATCCGGAAATAGTCAGTCCGGTCTCTTGTCTTATTTTATATTAGGTTTTTTTTATAAAAATTCACGAAATCTATGGTTTTTAAGAAACCGGCTTTTAGTGCATTTAGTAAAAATTTAATATTTTATTCTTTTTCAGGTCTTATCAAGGATATTGTGTGGGGAAAATTCACATTTCCGTACTCCTTTCTACAGGTATGTTAGATTCATTCGAGGTATTTTTGATACATTTTCTCAGAACACTGCAATCAAAGTCATTTCATGTTCTTAAATATTTTTTATTCTTTATATCTATCGTACGTCACCTACAAGTATCCCTATTTTCTTTCTTATTCCAGACCATCTTACCATTTCTCACCTTTATTTGGTTTTTACACAATTTTGTGGATATCAGTGCCAGTCGATTAATATTTATACTTAATACATTAAGTTATTATACACTATAATGGTAATCACTGATATACCTAAAACACCTAAAATACATGAAAACTATCTATTACATTAAAATTAACACACTTAAAGTTACCACTATTTTACTCAACAAACAATTCATCTTTAGGAACTGCTTCAAAGAACTTCTTCACAATATTGTAAACAATATCAACCAGCTTATCGACCAGAGGTTTGCCAAATTCTTCAGCAACCTGTTTCCAATTTTGGTTCAAAAATTGAAGAACTGCCTCACCTGAAAATAATTAATTCATAAGTGATAAACTCACCTGAATTTTTTTTTAATAAGTAATTTAATAAATAAAAAATCTTAATTTACAACGGATTAAAAATCTTAATTTACAAAATTCTTAAATCATGCTCGAATCAACAGGACCGAGCCAAATTACATAACCACATTTTTTAACGACGTTATCTAGTTTTATTAGCTCGAACAAGGTACTCTTATCCCATTGTTGGGCATAGCTCCTATGACTTTCAAACCAGAGCATAAAATAGTTTTTTTTTTGTAAGCGCTAAATCAAGGTAATGATATCTCAACCTACTTGATATCTCCTATCATTCTCAAAGGGTCTTAGTTATAAAGTCAAACTTAATGCCACAAATACCATGAGTTTACAAAAGGGACCACAGGAAGCAACGAAATCTAAAAGCCTCTCACAATAATTCCGACACACTTACAAGATCTTCGATTGGATCAAGCATATTATGCTATAAACTGAGAACCTCCTCATCGTTCCACTATACACATAGTCCTTTTTAAAAGTTAATTTATTGTATATTTCCTTGATCTCGGACCATTAAATTGAGTATTGAAAAGTTCAAGATCATATTCGGCTCTTACCTTACATCTTACATAAATATTAAATAGGTATTTGACGTACTTATCCCCGACATATTATTATAAGACAAATAAAAGTGTCATCGACTCATAAGACCTTGGATTTATTTTTATATGTGTAAGTTAATTTTTGGTTTTAAGTAGATCCCTTTCAAATCAGTAAGTATGGTCAGTCCATTAAAATAAATGTGTTTTACACTGAAAAAAAAGATTGTTGAACAAGTGCGAATTTTACTTGTTTAAGTATTTCATGTTTAATCCTAAAAAGAAAATTATAATACCTATAAACCATACATGATTATTGGCGATAAAGTCAACATGATCAAAATATTAATAATTACACATTATTTTCCTAATAACTAACTTGTTTGAAACAGTCATTTCAATTATCAAGTAAGGTTTATTTAAACAACTTCACTGATGAACACGATTAAGAACTTATTTATTTTTAGTATGATATTTGTTTAAATCAGTGATAAAGTTAGCTTTATTGCTAGCAAACAAGTAGCTTTATGTTCCCATATATGAACATTTTACTTGATAAAAGCTAACAAAAACTTTATGGCAGCCATAATATTTTTTTTTTTTCAGTGTAATGTCATTTATACTTAAGTTAAATCTTAATTTGCGATAAAAAAAAAACATATAATTGATGCTATTATAAAGCTACCTACTATTATATATATACTTAGTACTCTTTAAAAACAGTCAACAATAAAAGTAGTAGGTATGAAATATATTTAAACAAAGGTGACTATGTAAACAATTAAACAATTAATGATTAAATAGCGATACTTTATCGATAGGGATGTTAATTTGTGCTAACTGTATTTTATTTGATAATCTGTATTCAAAACTCCAAAAATATTAATTTGACTGTTTCGCTGAATCTACCCGCACATTCTGATTTAATAATATTGTTTTTACTTACTTAATTCAGGGTTTCCTTGGAACAAATTTGTTAGGCTGAAGCTGACTCTGTCACCATAGTTCTGTGTGATATCGAAGTCTTTTACCTCGTAGTGGACCACTCCATCACGAATCTGGTCATGGAACCTGATTTTGGCTCGCAGAATAGTATTCTCTGTAGTCAAATAAATAACATTAATACATAACATATCAGCTTCACGCCTGTATTCCCGATCCCCGAGGTATTGAGTCTCATGTAGTAAGGGGCGAGCCTATTGCCATCTACCGGGCACAGTTTCAGGCTTCGTGCTGCAACTAAGAATTTCCATATAGAAAAATCCAATAACACTTTGCCCTACCCGGGAATCGAACCCAGGACCTCACGCTCAGCAGTGGCGCTTGCGACTATTAGATTAATAAGGCAGATAGAGTACAGTTATATTACATAACACTTCATTCATTAATAAACGTATCTATTATTAAAAATATCTGGTGTCCCAAAAAGTTTTGGAGGACGGAAGTTAGTCGTTTTAAGTCAAACTTGAAAGAAACTACTTCCATATTTTTAGAAAAGAATAGATTTCTATTTAATTTACCTAAAACAGTTATAAACATTATACATTTTTAACTTCCTCATTGGACCTAGAAAATGAATCGGCAAAACACTCCAATGTTGTATAAATTAATTATCAATTTTTAGGCCATACAAAATATATGATGTGCAGCGCGAAGAACAACAATCAGATCCAGCAAGTCCTCTCTTGTCTGTCCCTCAGCAGCGCCCTAAGCCGAGGTTCGAGCCCAACTATGGGACGCCCTTAGCAGAGTTGTTTAATATTATTTAATTCGCTAGGCCCTTCTGGTTTCACCATTAGCCCGTCTAAGCAATGAAAGCTCCCTGAGCTAACTGCGAGAGACAATTGTCAAAAAAGCAGCGCGGAAGTCAAATTCACAGCCGCGTATACCGTAGTACAAAAACTAACTGGCGTTTCAAGGTGTTTTAGCAAAACACTCTCTTTAATAACAATAAGCCATAAACTCAATATTAATACAAATAATACTTACTGATTTTAATTTTAGCATTTCCATCACCGTTTATAGAAACGATCAATATTCTTCCGTAGGCCTTGTACTTTCCTTTGATAGTTAAATCACAGTGCATCTGCAAATCAGCTTCGTGATCTTTGTATCTGAAAATGAAGACAACATTTAAATAAACCAGTATAATTATTTTGCAATAATTTCTGATAAATTTGATGACTGTTTCAACGTCTCGTGTTCGCAAGCGAAGCTGCTGAGCGTGTGGGAACAACACATTTTATAAGAACTAGAAATTTTAAATAATGATAATTGAAATACAATTAAGAAATGTGTCCACATCAAGGTCTAAATCGCGCATCGTCGGAAATGCTTATACCAACTTATGTATGTTTGAAGTCATATTACCTGATACCAATGAAGTAAACAATTGAAGCTACATCTGCAGTTTACTTCAAATTAGTTTTAGTAATCAAAATATTATAACAGTTCAATCCCTGGGTCGTGTAAAACGTTATCGTGTTTTCTATTAGAATCATTAGTAGCGGCCCACAGTTTGGGAATGTGTCCGGTTAGAAATAGGCTCGCCCTAGTAGATGAGCCTCATATAATTGGTACCATGTGTACCGGTATCGGCGAAATTGGATGTACAATAGTAAAACTCTGCTTAAACCTTCAGAGGATACACCCGAGATATCTAAGTTATGGTCGTCTGCAAATTAGGTATTCAAGTTGAAATTCACTATGCTAAATTAAAACATTCCATGTTAAATTAGTGATTGCAATTTTCTTAACTTAAACAAGTTTTAAATACAAACAATAAACATCACGGGTGACGCAGTGGTTGAGCGTTCGACTGCTGCGCTATGTGTCTCAAATTCGATTCCCACACGGAACAAATATTTGTATGACCTGCAGATAGTTGTTCCGTGTATTTGTGCGTACAGGAATTATTCCTAGTCTGGGGCAACGTTTTATAAAAAAGAAGTAAAGAAAACACACAAATCACTACATATTATAGAACAAAGTCCCCAGCCACGTCTGTTTGTCTGTCTGTTCGCAATGATTGATTCATGAGGAAGTCATAACATTCAGTATGGTTTTGTGTAAATTGACTGAAATATGACGCTGATTGTTGAAGATGTTGGAAAAAATCATGCCGTGGGAGCTTTACTGGCGTGCGCCGCCTAAATGTTCGACGGAACAGGCTGATACGACACTACGACAGAAAAAAAATGTAGGCGTACATGCTCTGCTACCCGTACGACGCCAGGACGGGTCGCTAGTGACTGATAGACCTATAAATATACCAAAACACTTAAAATCACTTACGACACAGAATCAATGTTACACTTTCGTAAACCTGTCATGGTTCCATTCCGGAATTCTACTTTGAACCCACCAGGTAGTACCAGATTCACGTGGTCTTGTTTCAAAGGATCGATAGTCTCCACCCCTAATTCTGGAATACCCTTTGCAAATTCTGGCAGTGTTTCTTGTATTACTTTCTTTAAACAATCTGACTTTAGACCTGGACATATCTTGATGTAGGAGGCTGAAAAATAAAATAGTAGATTTAATATATAAATATAATTTAATATATAAAATTAATTTAATATAAAAATATAATATAGATATATATAATTCAAATCCACTATATTCTACATCGGTGTAATAGTTAATATAGTTTTAATCAAAATTTTAAAATCATAAATATGAGTGTATAATATTGTATAAGTTATTATTAAGCATTAGAATAAAACTACCACACAAATTACAACATACTTTAATGTATTTTAAACTAATCTACTTAAAGTTAAGATTGATGCAAACTTATTGTAATTTTAGTTCCGCATGTCTAACTAGATGGCGTTGTGCCGTAAGGCTGAATCGCGGTGTTAATATTCTCCGCGATTTAACGACCCTAGATGTGAATTTTATTTTTTGTATGTTCGCCAATATACGCATTCATATAGTAGTCGGTGGTTTTAATGCTCCCTACTATATCGTGATCGCTCTGGGCTTGTACTGAGTATTTGTACATGGTCCTTCGTGTCGGGCATAGTGCGGTGTTATTGCGGTGTTACTAGTGTGATCGGCGAGTGCTGTGATCACAGCCTGTGCGGAGCTGCGCACTCTACTGGACAGTGGATCGCTGTTCAGAGCAACTTTGCAGCCCAGCGTCATCAGTGGAGCTGCAAGGAACCAGGGATCTGGAAGTCCCTGGAGGAGAGTCGCGGATACAGGAGGAGCCGGGAGTTGTGGATCTCCCTGGAGGTGCCGGGAGTTGTGGATCTCCCTGGAGGTGCCGGAAGTTTGGGATATACCGGAGCCAGGGCTTTGGAAGCCTGTGGAGGAGCCGGGAGCCAGGAGTTTGGAAACCCCTGGAGGAGTCTGGGGCAGGAGGTAAAGTGTGAAGTGCCTGGACAAACTGTGAGTTGCAAATTTATATTATTATTTGTTTTCAAGAAAAAGTGAACTTAAAGTGATCTCATTAACTTTGAATAAATTCAGTGAAGTTTGAACATTAACTTTTAGTTTAAAAATAGTTTTAGGACTTAGAATAGTTTCGTAAGAATGGTTGTTACGGGGAACCTATGCCCAAATTTTCTATGAATTAAGGTGTTTCAAACACTTGTAATTTATTTTCGTTTTGTTGGGGACTTGTAAAATTTTGAACAAATGTAGTGTTGAATGCACATTTGGTTACACACTAATTATTTTATGTTTTGAGATATAACATTTTAATTGTGTAGTTAAAATTGTGTTATAAAATTGTCATTTTGGGTTTGCAATAATGGATTCATTAATTTACAAACAAGAAGATACTCACAATAGAATCAATAAGGCATACAGTAACTTTAAAAAATCCCCTAAGGATAGAATAACCGGGCCCTATGTGAAAGTAAGGTTGGAACAATTGGAAAAAATGTGGGATCAATTAGTAGATGGGCATGGTAAATTATTGGATGAATATGATCCAGATAAACTACGGCAGAGCCAATATATACAAAAAGATTTATATGATGTAGCAGAAGAAATATACATACAATACAAAACTGAACTCGAAACTATTTTGCAATCTTTTGATAGGAAACAGGATATCCAGAAAGAAAATGTAGTCGCGAGTAACAGTAAACAATGTCATGTAAAACTTCCTAAAATAGTAATTCCGGTATTCTCGGGAAAATATACAGACTGGGTTACGTTTAGGGATTTATTTGTATCGCTTATTCATAAAAACCCTAGTTTGGATAACGTGCAAAGGATGCAATATTTGAAAGGATATTTGTCTGGAGAAGCGGAGCAGTTGCTCAGGCAAATACCTATTTCAGATGCTAATTATGAACGTTGCTGGCAACAATTAAACTCGCGTTACAATAATAAGCGGTATTTATCGCATTTCATTTTAAAGAGGTTGCTTAGTCAAAAGAATTTGAATTCCGAATCGGCTCTTGGTCTCAAAGAATTAATCGATAACACAAATGATTGCTTAAAAGCCCTTGAGAATCTTGGCATTGATGTTAACGCATGGGACATTATTGTGATCCACATAATGGCTTTGAAATTGGATCCGGAATCACGCAAACAGTGGGAATTTAATGTTACTTCGCATAATTCTTCTGAGGAATTACCTACATTTGTGCAGTTTACGGACTTTTTAACAAATCGATACAGGGCCTTAGAATTTTTAGATAATAAACCATGTTCCGGTTCCAAAAATCAAAGTCATTACAATGGGAATTCAAATAAAGTAAGCAGTTTACACGTTACCGGAATACAGTGTCCTTGTTGTTCAGAGTCCCATAAGTTGTGTTATTGTAAACAGTTTACAAAAATGGATTGTGATGCTCGTCGTGGTTTTGTCCAGGAAAAGGGTTTCTGTTTCAATTGCTTAGGCAAAAATCATTCTGCGAAGGATTGCAATAATACCGTAAAATGTCGAATTTGCAATCGGCGTCATCATTCGCTATTACATCCCCAGAGTGATTCTTCTAGCTCGAGCGGGAAGTCAGCTAACAATTCACAGGCGAACACAGAATTATTGTCAGCTGATGAAGACATTCCAACGCAGGAATGTAACATGGTAACCAATCACTCTGATTCTCATGCTGAGGAGGCAGGGCAACCACTTGTTACTTGCTTATCGACAGGAACATCAAACAATACGGTGTTATTAGCAACAGCTCTTATTAGAGCTGAGTCGAAGGCAGGTACTTACCAAATGGTTAGGGCGTTAATTGACCAAGGGTCACAGGTTTCTTTGGTGACTGAGGCTACGGTGCAGTTTTTGGGTCTGAAGAAAATTCCTTCGACTCATATAATTAAAGGAGTCGGAGGAGACAAAGAAATAAAATCAAGATACGTGGTTATTATTAATATGAAGTCGAGGATAGATCCAAATTTTAATATTCAAGTAAAGGCTTATGTGTTGAAGTCCATAACGTCTCTTCTTCCAGTTACTAAAGTAACTGCGATAGAATGGGTTGACTTACAGGAAGAACATCTGGCAGATCCACAATATCATACACCTAATAAAATTCATGTGTTATTAGGTGCTGATGTTTATAGACAAGTTATTGAAGAAGGCTTAAAAAGAAATTCGGAAGGATCTGTAGTAGCTCAATGTTCTAAATTTGGATGGATACTGTCCGGTGTCGTGGACACATCTGTTTCTTTCTCTTCGAATTTAGTTGTATTGCATGCTCATTTAGACGATAATGAGGCGTTAAAAAGGTTTTGGGAATTAGAGTCGGAGCCCACTAATCAAGAAAAGCTATTGTCGGAAGAAGAAAAGCAATGTGAGGAGTTATTTGCGGCAACTACTAAACGGGATGAAGATGGGAGGTACGTGGTTCGATTGCCGTTCCGGGAACAGAATTCTACTTACCAGTTTGGTGAATTTGAAGAGATAGCTGAAAGGAGATTAAATTCTTTACACGTGAAATTGAAGAAAAATCCAGACCTGAAAGAAAAATACAAACAAGTTATAAATGAATACTCAGAGTTGGGACATATGGAAAAGGTTCCTGAGGCAGAAAAAGGCAAAAAGAATACCATCTACTTACCTCACCATGCAGTTGTGAGAGAAGATAAAGATACAACAAAGGTGCGTGTGGTGTTTGATGCGTCCTGTAAATGTAAAAAAGGGTATTCATTAAATGACAAATTAATGATTGGACCAAGATTACAACCAGAACTTCGCCACTTATTAATGCGCTGGAGAAAACCTCCCATCTGTATGGCAGCTGACATCGTCAAGATGTATCGGCAGGTAAAAGTGGCAGATGTTGACACAGATAACCAGAGAATCCTGTGGAAAGAAGAACCAGAATATAAAACGGAAACTTATCGCATGTTGAGGGTGACTTTCGGTACGGCGTCTGCTCCTTATTTAGCGGTGAAGGCACTCCAACAAGTTGCACACGACGATGGAAGGGATTATCCAGCAGCTGCAAAAAGAGTAGTAAATGACTTCTACATGGACGATCTCTTAACCGGGTGTAGCAATACAGAGGAAGGGTTGACTATTTACAGAGAAATGAACACGTTATTAGGTAAAGCAGGCTTTGTTATTCAAAAGTGGATGAGTAATAATGGTGATTTATTGAAAAGAATGAAGGAAAGTAATAAAGGGCAATTAAGAGAGGGATTACAACTGAAAGAGGACGAGATTGTTAAGGTACTGGGACTTACCTGGAATCAACGCTCTGATGACTTCCGATACGTGGTGAATCTAGCTCGGGAACCGGGACCTGTAACCAAAAGAAAAATTATTTCACACATTGCTAAATTATATGATCCACTTGGATGGGTGGCTCCATGTGTAATAACAGCAAAAATACTTATTCAAACCCTCTGGATAGCAGGATTGAATTGGGATGAGGAGGTATCAAGCAAAATTTTAAATGAATGGGATACTTACCTTACTGAACTAGTATTGTTATCACAAATTGTAATACCTCGATGGCACAGAACAAGGGCAGACAATAACCTCGTTGAACTGCACGGCTTCTCCGATGCGTCTAAGCTTGCATATGCTGCAGTCGTTTATATCCGAGTGGTGGATACTGAAGGCAACGTACACGTAAGTTTAGTTACGGCCAAAACGAAAGTTGCGCCCATTAAACAGGTGTCTATTCCCCGCCTAGAACTGTGTGGTGCGGTATTGTTAACCAAACTTCTTGTTGAAGTAGCCTCCGTAATGGGAATAGCTATTGCGAATGTTAGGGCGTGGACAGATTCGACGGTGGTCCTAGCCTGGCTCAACAGCCACCCAAGTAGGTGGAAAACTTTTGTGGCGAATCGCGTGTCTGAGATATTAACCACCTTAGACTCAACTCAGTGGTCTCATGTATCCACTAGTCAAAATCCTGCTGATATTGGATCGCGAGGTATTAGCCCTTCGGAACTGTTGAAGTGTTCTTCATGGTTCAATGGTCCAGAATTTCTATCTAAAGTAGACATTCATTACAGCAAGCCGAATAAACTAGAAACTAATTTAGAAGAAACAAAGGTTCATTTTACGGTAACAGAAAATTCTTTATGGAACAGATACTCTTCAATCACAAAATTAATTCGAGTTGTGGCTTACTGTCGACGGTTTCTAAGGTTGCGTGAAAATAAAAAATTCGGTGCTTACCTGACTCCTGAAGAATTAGAGGAAGCTTTGAGGTGTGCTATAAGACATTGCCAGGCGGAAGGTTTCGAGGATGAGATAAAGCTTATAAGATCACAAAAATGTTTCACAAAGTTGAAAGGGCCTCTCAAATCCTTGAATCCTTTCCTGGACAAGGAAAATATATTACGAGTCGGCGGGAGACTGGAAAAATCTACTCTTACTTCAAATACGAAACACCCAATCCTCATACCTAAGAAATCCAAGCTCACAAACCTTCTTATAGCAGACGCACATTTTAGGACTCTTCATGGTGGACCACAGTTAATGTCAACCTATTTAAGCACAGGATATTATATCATTGGAGCCAAAGCAGCAATTAAGGCCCACGTTAGAAGATGTGTACCCTGTGTGAAGAATTCTGTGAAAACTTCACAACAATTGATGGGTCAGTTACCAGAAGCCAGAGCAAGTCCCTCGAGACCGTTCAAATGTAGTGGGGTAGATTACGCAGGCCCAATTAATATTAGGACTAGCAAAGGACGTGGTCATCATGCTGCGAAGGGATACATTTGTTTATTTATTTGTATGTCGACACGCGCTGTACACATTGAAGTGGTTAGTGATTTAACCACACAAGGATTTCTAGCCGCTTTTAAAAGATTTGTCTCTCGTCGCGGTTTATGCACTGATATTTGGAGCGATAATGGTACAAATTTTGTGGGCGCTTCAAGAGAACTTCACAATTTATTTATTGTGGAAAAGTCAACATATCTTCAGGAAATTTGTGAAGCATTGGCCACGGATGGCACGAAGTGGCATTTCATTCCGCCTCGGGCACCTCACTTTGGAGGACTGTGGGAGGCTGGCGTAAAGTCAGTTAAATTTCATTTAAAACGCGTGATAGGGGACTCCACACTGACCTACGAGGAACTATCAACAGTCCTGGGCCAGATTGAGGCTTGCCTCAACTCTAGACCTCTTTCTGTATTGAACACAGATGCCGATGCTTTTGATGTTCTAACGCCAGGGCATTTTCTTATTGGGGAGCCTTTAGTGACTGTACCAGACCACAATTTTGAAAGATCGACAGTAAGCAATTTGCGTCGGTGGCAATTGACACAAAAAATGATGCAAAATTTCTGGCGTCGCTGGTCTCATGAGTACCTGACAAAGTTCCTGCACCGATACAAATGGTCCTCTTCACGGCCTGAACCTGAAATTGGGGATATAGTGGTAGTGAAGGAAGACGACTTACCCCCTAGCAAGTGGCTCTTGGCTAAAGTTGTAGAGAAGCATCCCGGATTGGACAAAATTACGAGAGTAGTTACTTTGCGCACGAAAAATTCTTTGATAAAAAGACCGATCTCAAAGTTATGCGTTTTACCTGTCACAGAATAGTCATTTGTTTTGCTATTTAATCATTTTTTTTTTAATGTTTTAGTACAACTTCAATGTTCATTTTCAAGCTCAATTTTATTCATTATTTTAACGTTTTTATGGTGGGCGGTACAAATTTAAGTTAAGGACTATTTGAAATAGGTCCTTGGTGGGCGGAATGTATAATATTGTATAAGTTATTATTAAGCATTAGAATAAAACTACCACACAAATTACAACATACTTTAATGTATTTTAAACTAATCTACTTAAAGTTAAGATTGATGCAAACTTATTGTAATTTTAGTTCCGCATGTCTAACTAGATGGCGTTGTGCCGTAAGGCTGAATCGCGGTGTTAATATTCTCCGCGATTTAACGACCCTAGATGTGAATTTTATTTTTTGTATGTTCGCCAATATACGCATTCATATAGTAGTCGGTGGTTTTAATGCTCCCTACTATATCGTGATCGCTCTGGGCTTGTACTGAGTATTTGTACAATGAGTTTTTTTCTTAATTCTGAAAGTACATAAGTAACATAACTTTTTGATTTTATAGGAAGATTAAACATAAGACTTTCATAACTTATAAAGCTTTCTTTTTAATGTTGTTATTAAGTAGGTAGCACACAAAATGTTGATTTACAATCTCACTATTACAATTTCTATTGTTACAGTTAACTTTATAATGAAAATCGTTTATTATTATTAAAACTTAATTATTTGAGATGAGTTAGAACAAATTAGTAATGATTATAATTAATTAATATAAACTATATCACCACCTTAACGTACGAATAAAAATAATTTAATTTTGTGATTAATTTCATTTCATAATTATTCAGCATTTCATTTTCAATAATTAATCACTATTAAAATAAAATCAATGTTTATTTTTATAATAAAAGTTTATTATACTCACGTGCAATCCTGCCACTACTTCCACTTATAATTAAAAATAAACCTAAACAATACAATGCTAAAGTCTTAATCATTTTGAATATTTGTCTCTGTACTCGTTTACCACTGTTGATGTTCAGATATATACTGACCAATATTCTGGAGGTCCTGCTGAATTAAGCCTGCTTGTTATTCAAGTGTTCATAAAAATCGCGGAAAGACCAATACCATGTATAACCGGTTCACGGATTAATTAAGGATAGGACGGGTACTGACAACCGTTGTACTGACGTGTGACAACCCTATATTGGGAGTTCACGAAACAAAAAATGATACATGTACTTTTCGGAGGTACTTGTTTATTTTAAATCCTTCATCGCTGCTTAGCATAACGTATAATTTTATCTAAAAGGTACGAAGTAATTAAAAATATAGAACATGCCACCCAGTTGTACAGTAAAACAGAACAAAGGGTTTAAATATTTATCTCGGTTATTATCAATTGTTTCAAGTCATTTGAAAAGGAACTGAAGCTCCCTGACTAATTTTTTTTTTTGTGTTATTTAATTATTCAACAACTTAATTCCACACAATTAAAAATTAAATTTAAAATTCATACAAAAATAAAAGATTTAAAAATCCAATACAAAAGTCAAGAACATATTCATATATGAGGCTCTCGTACGTCAGTTGTGTCCACGGAAAAGACATTGACATTTTAAAAGGATCGCTTCCTGTTACTCGATCGTGCCATCGTTCAACTACTCAAGTACGAAGAAAGGCGATAATGTGTCGCCTAAAATGGCCATTAAAGTTCAATAACAGTTTCTCTGTTTATTTCTGTGATATATAAAACCGATTATCGAAATCTTAGGGATATATAAAAATAATATAAAGCCTACGAATTTGGAACTACGCAGATAGATTCCATAACGAGTGTAGGCATCCGCTAAGAAAAAAATTCCAAAGTTCAATCTCTAAGGCGATGACAGGTTCAAAGTTTGCATGAAAAGTCATTCTACGCAGACAGAGTCCCAGGAACAGCTAGTGTTATTAAAAAGCGAATTACCACTAGCTTACGGAATTATCATTAAATCATGCAAATATTTTAAAAGTCTTACGAACTTGGATTTTGGCAGGTCCCTTGAAGTTAAGATATCCTCAAAGTTTTTATAAAAAAAACTTCCTTAAACAGATGTGCGCGGTCACAGCAAATTTTTAAATTCATATTTATTATTATAAGATTGCGTTCAGAATATTGTTAATAAAATCTTTCACTATAGGCTTTGTAGTAAGGGTTATCTGAAATATTAATTCATCATCATCATCATCAGCCAAAAGACGTCCACTGCTGAACGAAGGCGTCCCCCAGGGGGGGGGGGTTGCCATAATCCCCACGCTTGGTTATTAAGTATTAATTACTATATCATTATTAACTACTCAGCTCATTTTACTCTTCCGGCAATATCTAGCTTTCCCAAGAAACAGCCAACTCCTATGGTACTTGCGAATGTAATGCTACTATTAAGAATCTCATAATATCCAATATCTTTAATACCAAGCTATGTTTGTAACTGACCGTCGGTTGTGTATGGTTTTTTTAAACAAAGTAACCGTATGCTATACTAAAAGGAGAGCACAAATTGACAACATTTGGTTGCTTACAAAAAATTTCGTTATGATTTCCGTAATACGATAGGTATTCATATATTCTAATAATATATATTAAAAGTAAATGGACATTAAATTTTCACGGTTGGCGCAGTGGCTAAGCAATTGATTTTTTGCGCTATGTGTCGCGGGTTCGATCCTTGCACGGAACAAATATTTGAATGATCTACAGATAGTTGTTTCGGGTCTGGCTGTGTATGCATGTGACATGTATGTTTGTAAACCGTACTCACGATACAGGAGAAATCCTAGTACGGGGCAACGCTTTTTTTAATGTTAACGGCTCTCTAAAGTAGGTATACACATCCACAAAGAAACACTCGACTGAAAATTTTTGCTGTGTTGGGTCATAGCGTCACCCACAATGACGGAACAATTACGAAACTGTATCACAAAATCTTAATGCGAAAGCAACACAATAGGTACAAACAAAAGAGGCTGTTCTTCACTGTTTACGGCAAATAACTGTAATGAAATCCCTTTGTTTAGTTCAACTCGACAACGCGAATCGGTAATGAGATGTCTCGTATGTTCTTAGAACGTGTAATTACGGCTGGCAACGAATTTAACACCTCTAATATTTCTTACCTTTCATTGGCCTGACGAGTGGGCTGGCTTACGAGCTCTACCGTATTGACTTCTGTGAATTAAAATATAGTGCTCATTAGATGGTACTATACTCCGTATGCATTCAAAAAGAAGGGACTAAACCAAGAAAAAGAATATAATTATGTATAATTCAACTCAAATACTATCAGTAAATATACAGGTTCCAAGAAAGGAGACGCATTCAACCTTCATTCTATTTCTCTTCTTTCTTCTTCTCCCAAACATTCACTGATGAATATAGTCCTATAATCAGCAGTAGTAAATACGGAAATCTATAAAGAAATTTACATATCGAATTTTGAAAACAAGAAAAATCCTAATTTTTATTTCGTAAATCCACTTATCTACATCCTTCGCGATCTTTTTCTTCTATTTTCACCAAAATTAATATCTCGATTGGTGTCGATGTACATTCAAAATTAGAACTTAGGTACCCAGAATATTCAAGGACATCTAACCTAAACCGGTATCTGCATATTAAGTGACCTGCTATATCAATAACTACACTAATTACTAATTATGGCGCAAAAAAATCACCTTCATCATATTTGTATTTATGTTATTGGTTATTTATTATTAGTTATTCCAAGATACCTTTCGGACATTGACAGAAACCTTTCAAGTTGAAACCAAGTTTACTTTTATTACACGTGCTCACAACTGGAAGTCGTATAAAGTACTTGCCAGACATACGAGTTTTCCAATATATTGATATAGGTTTCTTGTTATGCTTTCAAACATTTCAAACATTCTGTTATTGATAATTGTATCTATACACACTGGATCAAACTTTACATAACATAACATAGCATCACGCCTGTATTCCCCGAAGGGCTAGGTTAGAGGTGTACACCCACATTTCACCGATGTGTGATTGAATCCCACATAATAAGAGGCGAGCCTACTGACATCTACAGAGCACAATTCTAGACTCCACGCTGCTACTAGGAATTTCCATATAGAAAAACTCAATAACACTTTGCCCAACCCGGGAATCGAACACAGGACCCGACGCTTAGAAGTCACACTTACGACCAACTAGGCCAATGAGACAATCAAATTTTGTTTCTGTTAAACTCTATTCACTATAATGCAATTATCTGATTAATATATATATATAAGCTTCACGAATTTTACATGAAGGCATTGGCAGATAGGTTCCACCTTACATCCACAATTCGTTTATAAAGGTATAGGTATCATATAACATATTGTGTAAAGTCTACTAATGCCACTTATTTAAAAACTCAGGCTTGCCTAGTTTGGAACCAATGTAAAATTCAAATGTTTTAAAGTACATAGGTACCTCTATTTTTGAAAATAAATCCCAACATTGTTTTGTGTAATCCTCTAGTGTTGACATCCAACTACGGCCTCTTTCCCAAAAAGAAACGTCTTACAGAATATCCTAGCAACATTTCCCTCACTCTGAAAATCGATTTCTCTAAAGTTCGCTTGCAACCCGTAGAATCATAATCTAATAAATCACAGATTTTTAGTGTTATTATGTACATTAGAAACATTTTATGAAAATAGAGTAACAATCGCTACAAACACACAGTCTCTCAATTTCAATAGATTAATGTTATTATTATAGTACGTATTACTGTTTTTCTGAACAAATACAGGGTGTAATGTCAGACCCATTAGACTATGATTACGGCTGGGATACCCTCCGCTCATTTACGCGAAAGCACATTTTTCTCTCGGACGAGACACATCGCTCATTCCTAATTACGTAAACTTTTTACGCACATTATATTTCAGTTCTTTTTGATTTATTTATATATTAGAAAAATTGTTTTGAATTGTAAAAATACAGGGTGGAAATTTCAGACAAAGCAGTAAGGGTAACTAGCTTAGCCCAGTATAGTCACTGAAATAAGGGGCATATTTCAAGATGTCCTTTGATTAATGCAGAACCGATCTTATTAATTGATAATTAAAAACTAAACTCTCAGTGGTAGCAATTACTAGTGGAAACAAAGAATAAAAATATTTTTGTATAAGTCTTGATTGGCTCTTGTAGTCCTTTCCCAAGTGGCTATAACACCTCTTTTTCCTCCTTCTATATCTGGTCTGCCCCATGTTAACATGCAGTAATGACATATAAAGATTCCAATTCCATAGACTTTGCATTTGATAGACAATAATATGTAAAATTATATTCGAATAATAAAACAGCTTTTCTTTTTTAAAGTAGTCTTTAAGTGGTAATGTTTAAGGTAATGACATAATTAGCTACTTATGTTATTCGATAGTTTCCCATACAAGTCATCATCACTCTTCGCCACTTATCCCATTTTATTTTGGGTCGAACATTGTCCTTTTCTTCCATTCATCTCCATTATATACCATTTCCATATTCACTTTATTTTCATTCATGTTTGTTTCACACAATCCATCTATCCATTTTATCTTTGGTCAGACTCAATTTTATAGCTATCAACATTCTTAAGTACTTAAATTCTATCTACCACCTATTTACTACATTCTTTTATTTACTGAGTGTGTTAGTGTAACGAAGGTGCTGGCTTTATTGTTTTAGGTACTTTTATGTCCATCATATTACCTATATAAAACGAGTTTGTATTTTCCTCAAGTTGACAACTTAATTTTTTTATTACTACTTACTGCTCTTTTTATAACCCATGTTTTTCCGAGTTGAAATCTAAAGTACAGTGATGTAATCGATATGATTGACAATTGTTTTTATACGCATTCATGGCTATTTCTAGAGTAGGAAATCTATAAAAATATTTATTTAGATGTTGTATTTTCGTCAGCCGAACTCCAAGTGACTTTATTACACAGTCACAGCGTAGGCGTTTTTGGTTTAATTAATATTATTTTATTACTATCCTTAACAGATTATTAAGTCTGTATCCATCTTAATATTATAAATATTTATATTATTTAACTGCATAAGATCATAATTACAATTTTGTGACAGTTTGTGACAAATAATAGAATCAACAGCAAGATTTAAATAATGTAACACTTTTGAACAATATACAATAATCATAACATTAAGCTTTGTGCTGACAGTTACTAGCTCGGTACAACCTTTACCAAATCGGAATACAAAGGATTAATTAATATATTTCGCATTGAACGGACTGTTTCTTTAACAACTCTGAATATACCTATCTGCTCCCAAATGAATATCTTAACATTTTTTTATTTTCGTTTCAGTCAATAAAAGTGGAGTCTACTTTCCTAGCATTTATCATCGGTTTCGCCTGCATAGCCCTCGTGATACCTGCCTACCTCTTCATTTTGGGTATATTGTCCCTATTTTCAAGATCCCGGTGCGACGACGAAATGGAAACTGGAGCTTTATTCCCTGAAGCAGAGAACTCCAATTGCAATGACAAAGCTTTAGTAGTTGTAACTTTATTCTTCGCACTCATCTGCTGGTTAGTATGATATTAATCTTATATTTTCTTAAGGAACTCTCAAAGGCTGTGGTACTTTACCTAACATTATAAGATACCTGAATTTAAGCCGAACAGATTTTCACGTAATATTTCTGTGTGACGTCAATTGAATAATGTAGATTAGGCAAACAATATTTGGGATTATGCGGAAGACGGTTTGGAGTTGAAACGTTTTCACGTTTCATGAAAGATCACTACCTGTATGTAATGATTCCAACGAATTTTCTAACGGAAGTCATTTTTGATCTTGTTTGACTCAATAAATTAATGACAGCATTCTGAAAGGTGGTTTGATTATTTGGTCCTAAATTGATTGAGCGACTCAGTGAAACTGACTATTCGTGATTTTTTTTTCTTTTTGTATGAATCCAAATATTCATGTAAAGAAATTCGCGTAACGCAGTAGTGCTTTTGAATGAGCAATCGAGATAAATGCGAAGAAACTCAAATTCATTGGCCAATCAAAGAGCAAGCAACCTAGCCATGTTGAAAAAAAGACGAACGAAGTAAACGATGAAAACATAAGTGATTCTATTGCAAATATTGATGGACTCAATAAATTATCAATTAAAATGAATGCAAATATGAAATATTGAACAAGCAAACACATTAGCTCCTACCGAATCATTCTCAAATACGTATTTAAATAAATTAACAACTAATTTATTCAATCTACATGTTTACACGTCCCACCCGCGGATGCTACCTAATTAATTTTATAACATACTTGAAGCTAAAGTTCACAGAAACTTCCGTAGTCTCGAGCAATGCGTATGAAAGTTCCAGAAAGTTAAATTAAACGCCTACAGTGTATCGTGATGGAAATCGACCTTTTCAATCAGAAGTATACAGGAAAATCTTGGAGGGAATATTTACCACGTCTTAGATTTAATCGCTAGCAAGACATTATTGAGTAGGGAATATGTTAGCTTTCTTTATATCACTAAAATTGCATATTTTTATATACTTTCGAGCATAGGCTGCGCTTGTCACGGTTGAAGAACGGTAGTATCCAAGAACCCTTGGATTTGTAAACGTTCTTCACATGTCGCTATGTTGTTATTCCTTTAAGTCAGAAAATTGGTCCCGGTTGTGAAATTCGTTAGGGGCAGTTAGTAGCCCGAAGTATGCAAATGACTTAAAGTTCTTAAGTGGAGAAGATATGGCAGGCTTCTTGTGAAAAAAGTTCGGAAAAGCTGGGCAAAAGATGATTTGTAACCTAAAATAAATTTGACCACTGTTCCGTGTAAAAAGTTCCTCTTTATTATATATTTGGGATGAACAATTATTGATGTAGAACGTAAGTAATGGTGTGTTCAGAAGAGGAAGTGCTTATACATATAAGCCGGAGCTGCTGTTTCACTATTCGGGATTACTATTTTGGGCTGTTTCTAATGTCACCAATTAATCAACTAAGTCTGTTGCACTTCACTGTTATATGCCTTTCCCAAATTACGTCAGTACTCTTGATTCTTCGCTTTCCCCAACTTTTCTACCTACCCCAGCAACCATATTACTTTTAGCATTGAATAAATAGAAATTATTCCTCTATCGTAGGTGCGTTTACAAACACAAATATTCACATATACATTAGTTCTTTGGACTTTCAGCGTCTTCAAAAACCGTGCAGTTAAGTAGCTAGATTCATCTAGATTAAGGTCTCAGTTATACCCCTTCATAGGTTCTCGTGTGAAACAACAATAAAAGTATAGAAATAAATCTTAATTCCGAGGACGACACTAAGGCCCATGTTCACCGACTATATAACAGATGTTTAAGACAAAATCTTTAGCATATACATGTAACATATACATGTCAGCAACCAACTATGTAGGGATTATTCGCTCTGTGAGTTTATCATAACAATAAACACAACCGATATTTTGGCTGCAAACAACACACAGCAGGGATGATACCAGAAACAATTACCGACAGTAAGTCGTGTCAAGAATAAGAAGATGAGTCTTGTCGCTGTTAGACTAGCCGCAGTTCCGTCTTTCGATTAAGTTTCCATCAAACTTCAGTCTTACACTCCATATCGTTCTATCTTCATCTTGTTTCCATGTTTCCAGTATCCTCATATCAGGCATGGCGGTGAGCAATGAACAAGCCCGAACAGCGGCATCCGAAGGTCGCAACGTAGTGAGCTGTGCGTGCGCCGATGTCGCTTCCTGGCTGGCAGCGGCTGCGCGAGAATTGCACCATAGTCTCGTGCCGCCGGTAGATCTTGTGCTACACGCTTATAAACAGGATTTAAAAAGTAAGAGAAGTATAATGTATCGTCTTACCTATAACCGTAACTAATGACCGTGATTACGTCATTATCAGTATATTACAGTAGAACATTAGCCTTCTACACTAAAAAGCATTCTTGACTTACTTACCATCATCATCATGTGCCAGTAAACCTCTAGTTATCACTGCAAACACAATTATAATATTGTGTCTGTTTGTGATTCCTCTATCTAAAAGAAAGTATATTCTACATAACATAAAATCACGTCTGTATTCCCCGAAATATTAGGCAGAGGTTTACTATTGTACGAGTACACCCACATTTCGCCGATACCGTTATTAAGTCCCATGTAATAGGGAGCGAGCGTATCGCCATCAACCGGGCAGAGTATCAGACTCCGTGCTGCTACTGAGAAATTCCATACAGAAAACCCCAATAACACTGTCCGACCCAGGAATTGAGCCCAGGACCACACGCTCAGCAGTCGCGCTTAAGACAGCTAAACCAATGAGGCAGTCATGAGCAGTGCTCAGTATATTCTAAGTGTAAGCAAAGACTTTTTGATTAGCGTAGTGAGAAACCATCATAGGCTATCCTCCGCCTGGGGGGTCGGAGGGATGTGCCGGACTTCTACCGACTAAACTCACCACAGTGGTCCGCCTCGACATCACATGGTGGGCCTCGGAAACTCTTAGAAGACCGCACCAAGGCCCACCACGGTGCTATGCCGAAGGGCACTTCCCGGAGGGGATGACTGTAAAGAGGCCACCCCCACGTGCACGTCCAGGGGGAGACTGTACAGAGGTCCCCCCGTAACAAAGACTATCTACAGTCCGTTTGTCTTTTCTCTCTCTTTTCTTCAAACATCTCTTTGAAAATTCCTTTTAACTACAACTTATTGGACTGTATTGCAATTAAAGAACTTTTTCAAATATTTTATATTGTTCATGCATTTCAAAGCGCTGTTGAAATTCCATAGAGTATTTCTTATACAAATAAACATGACGGTTCTTATTTACTTTATTAACGCGGATGTTTGAATGTGTGACGTAAGTTTTATTAAAGATCCAGTAGTATTTATACTAGTACTAATACTTCTAGATTTTCAAAGCCTGGGAATTTCGAGTGCTGAACACTGTTTTATCTCAAAAACCACTACAATGAACGACAGTCAAGATTTATATATAGTTGCTATGTACCTATTGAATAATAGACCGAGATTGAACCCAGACCTGCATGGAAGGCAAGTTTAGTATTCATCCACTAGGCTTTTCGAATAAATTACTATTTATATAAAAATCAAAGGCTGTTCGTTGGTAACGCGTTACGCATCATTGAGAACGGATGAAACGATTTGGCTATTTTTTATTTAAATGTTCGTAGTAATCGGAATAAGGTTAAAAATAATGGAAAAGTTGCTCGGAAAATTGGACGCGCTGACGAAGTCACGGGCAACATCTTAATATAGAAATATCCCGAACTTACGCGATAGGTGGGACTGAGCGATAACCGCGTAAGTCGAATTCGCGTAAGTCGGGGTATAATTTCAACAAGCTCACACTCCTTCAGAAATAAATAACACAGAATAAATTATAGCTAAGCGTTGATTCCGCGCGAAACGTCCGAACATGTCCATTAGCTGAACAATAATGAAGGGGAGTGAGTAATCAAGTTGTGTAGCTCTCAAAGTAACGACGAATCGATGGAATTCGAAAATCGCGTAACTCCAGATTCGCGTAAGTCGGGATAGCGTATGTCGAGGTATTACTGTATATAAAAGAAGGAAATTGCTTGCTCAATCTTTTGACAGTATTCCTCAGTACACCTACTAAACCCATAGAATAAGAGGGGGTCGGAACAAATTCCGCCGGGAACCACATGTAACACGGTGACTTAAGCAAAGTACTTCCTGAGTCTAATCCGGAGTTCGGCTTAAAATTTCTGACCAAACTTGTGGCAGACAAATATGATTAATAGAAGTATATTTAATGAGCCCACTGCAGATATGTGGTTTAATTTGTAGATACTTTGTTAGCGTTCGTATGTAATCTGTGATACTTACCGGACAAGAATTCCAAATTTGATTTTGTGTTGCGACGATGGTTTTGCGTTTTAAAAACCTCTTTGTACCTAAGAATATTCTCTCAAATTTTGGTTTTTCCAGTCTTCCACAAAGATAAGGTTATATACAATACTTATATAATTTATATTATACCAACGCAGAGTGCATTGAAATTTTAATAGATAGGTACCATTGTAAATCCTTCTTCCTACAATCCTACTAAGATTAGCCAACTACACAGGAGATATTATAGAGCACAAGTGTGTGCGCAAACACAGGTGCTCTCTCTATTCCTTCACTCTCATAGTCTGATGGGACGGCAATCCAACACGACCGGAGTGAGATCAGGCGCAGGACCAACAGCTTTATGTGCTTTCCGAGGCACAGTGTGTATTCACATACACAAAGACCCAGACCCGAAACAACTATCTGTAGATCGTACAAATATTTGTTCCGTGCGGGAATCGAACCCGCGACACGTAGCAGTCGATCTCTCAACCACTGCGCCAACTGTGCTAATAAAAATCCTACTATCCTAATATTATAAATGTGAAAGTTTGTGAGGATGGATGGATGGATGGATATTTGTTACTGAATCACGCCAGTACGGCTGAACGGATCTGGATGAAATTTGGCACACAGATAGATTATAATCTGGAATAGCACATAGGCATACTTTTTATGCCGGAAAAATGTACGGGTTTGTATACCACGCGGCGAAGCCGCGAGCGGAATCTTGTAAGTATATAATTTTAGTCTAGGTAGGCGTTTCATTTAACAGTTGCCGCAATTAGTTACATTAACTACCTGTTTGGAACGTGTAAGCTCACTCCGTTAGTTGTTAATTTACAAGAAATTATGTTCTCAAACTCGGCTGGCTTTACGTAGCCATATATGCTTAGCCGTACGGAGCTCGATTTTAGTAAAAAGTGAACCTTATTCAAACATTTTCATACCTGTTAATTCAGTTTTCATTAAATCCAGCGTGCATATTATAAAGCTTCGAGTTTTCTTTTTATCTCCTTTTTTTTCTATATAAAAACGTTACCCCATGCATAGAATTCTCCTGTATCGTGAGTACAGTTTACAAACATACATGTCACATACATACACAACCAGACCCGAAACAACTCGACGGACGACGGTGTAGAACAAATCGACGGTCTCTACGTATAAAAAGTCATGTCCAAAATTGCATTTTTTTTTTATTTCATAATCAGCTTCTGTTTATCGATATGCATAGAACCATATATATGTATATATATATATTATTTTTAAATAAGCTGTATTTCCGCAGATACAAAAACGCATAAGAGAACATGTATCACGAATCTAGTATTAATTTAACATCGGTTAGAAGCTTTAAAACGCTCTCCTGTAAACCTCGAATTTTGATATGTCGCTTTGTACGTAGGGACCGTCGAAATATTTGTTCAGTGCGAAAAGAAACAGCGACACCTAGCGCAGAAAGCTAATCACTTAGCCACTGCGCCAACAGTGCCGTCGTTTATTAGATCCTTAATTGGTTATGTAGATTATATAACTAATTCGACTAAGTCTAAACTGCCTCATTAGTCTGGTGGTAGCAAGCGCGACTTTTGAACATGAGATCCTGGGTTCGATTCCCGGGTCGGGTAAAGTGTTATTACGTTTTTCAGTATAGAAATTCTCAGTAGCAGCACGGAATATTGAACTGTGCCTAGTTGATGGTAATAGGCTCACCCACTATTATATGGAACTTAATAACAGCATCAGCTAAATGTGGGGGCACAATAATACACCTCTGCCTAACCCTTCTCATATCGTAATCTCTTCATCACGTAAGTAATATAATAAAAAAATAATGAACTACTTAAAATTTTTGTTTGAATTATAGTTATACTAATTATCCACAGACGTTCAGCCGTTGCTAGGGGAACCAATTCAACAGGCGATATCGTCAGAAAGCGGAATCGATCTAGTCTTCGATTCTTTGGCAGATATAATTTCAGGTATGTTTTTAGCTTATTAGTTTCCAAGGCTGATAAAGGACTTGCATCAAAACACGTAAACATTATAGATATGTTAAAAACAAAACACTATTTGAGCATCGCAAAGTAAAAACAATAGAAAATCTACTGTCCGGTGTCAGCGTCAACCGTTAGATTAACAACAAAAGTAAAAAGTTATTTAAAAAAAAAATAACGTGGTGTAACCTCTATATTGTAACCTATTTCTATAATCTATGACCTAGTCTTTGTCAAAAGATCAGATAAAACAGTCAATCCACTTATTCTGGATTACTCCAATAGTATACCATAACAGGTGCAATATTGAAATATTCGACATTTTCAAAGTTTTTTTAAGAATTAATGTGTCCTTTATTATTATTATAAGAACTAAAACATTTGAATTTCTAGAAATATAATGTTTAAAGTAAAGATTTTTGATTAAACCATAAACAAAATAAAAAATTCTAAAAATCTTAATTAACATTGGAATCAGCCTTTAATCTAAATTCGCATTAGTGAGTCTTTAGAGTATCTTAATTAAATAAAAAAACAGTTCGAATTTATTAGAATTGCAAATATATTACAATATCAAATTGGTAAAAAGTTACTAACGTTTTAAAGGAGCAATACCAAAGTTAAATGTATTCTTTTGAATCAAAACTTATTTTAAATCAAACTATTTACATTATTTTCTCATCTATTTATGAAGTTTTTACCTAAGTCCGAGCTTAACACAAGACTAGATACAAAACAAATTTTATCAATGCTGTTAAAGCGTGAACATTAAAGACTCAACTGAAATGACCTTGCAAAGTAAGGCAGTTTAAAAGATAACTTTGGTATTGATCAGCAGTTCTTTCTTTCCAGAAAGTGAAGACCTGTCATCAAAGATATCATCACTTAGAGATGTGAGCGTCAGAGCAGGATCTTTGGCGTCTGCTGCTTCCGACAGAATCAGGGACTTGGCGCGACAGCTCGAGAACCTGAAGAAACATTGCACTGTGAAGGATACTCCCTTGTGTGATACGATCAATACTCATTCGTTGGAGTTGAAAATGAAGTTTGATTTGGTAAGTATAATGGATCTAATAAATATTAAGCAAGGTCAAAGTTAACTTCCCTCGGAATTATCTTGCTCATTTCTTTTTTTCAATTAAAATGCTTTTCTCTGTCTGCTGATCCACTTTGCCATTTTTTAAGAGTCAAGTTGCGGGTGCCGATTTTTTTTTTATATTGCCCTCAATAACCTAACATATACAATAATTGTGCAACGTGACTCGTTCCAGATTCTACACGAGCAACAATTGTTGGAACTCCGTACTCTAGGGGTGGAGAATTTGACACGTGCGATATCAACGGCCCGCCAAGAGTTCAGAACTTTGCCCTCAGCCATATTGGCGCAGACAACACAAGTTAGAGAAGGTAGTCTCGCTGGATTTTTAAAATTGTTTCGGCCAAGTGAATATTTCTTACTATTTTTAATAAATTGAGAGCGTGCCAAGCCTTTAAAGCTATTGCAGAAGATATATCGTTTACTTACACCGCAGAGGATATAAATAAGGCGCTTTATTTCATTATTGTGAAAATATTGCCATTGTGTGGTGTATACAATCGTTAAGATAAAAGTGAATAGGCGCTTTTAGCAAGCGTGCTCCATCTGTAATTACGATCAGAGTATAATTGTGTAGAATTGTGGTTGACAATGGTTCAATTCGTATAAGGCATAAAAACTTTCTTTATTTTACCGCAGTCTTCTGCTAGACTTCCATAATCGGTACCTACATAGCATGTACCTATATTTTTGCCACTATTTAAACTTCTTACGCGGAAACATCAAAAACTAGACTGTCAAAAATTATATTTATTTTAAACATAGACTTACAATTTCGCTTACACTAAATTTTCAATTTAAATTTTCTTAGATATCCTCCGAGACGTAGAGATGCGACAACAAGCTGTGCACAGCTCTGCTAAAATTCTTAGCGACATAGTACGGCATCTGACGTCCGGGCTGCACACTATTGCAAGACAACTAGAATCGAGCCTCGAGAGACTGCAAAGATATGAGTTCGCGAGATGGACGCTTATGTTAGGTAAAGTTTGCCTTGTGTTGGCGCTTACTTATTAAGATGGTTTTGTTTGCCATTACACTATATTGTTGTTCCGTACTAACAATACAACTAACAATATGTTCTAAATGTATTCTCCATTCTTCCTATAAAGTAAATGAGAGTTAAAATTATCATCCAAACTACCTGCACTATCATAAATGCGAAAGTAACTCTGTCTCTTTGTTACCTCATTACGACCAAACCATTCATCCGATTATAATGAAATTTTACAAAAAGCTAACTTGAGATCGGGAGTAGGATATAGACTTATTTTCTAGCAAAACAATAATTGCAATTGAATACAAAATACACGCAGACGGAGTCGCGAGCAACAGCTAGTATATTATAAAACCGTTTAGTGCTATAACTTTTGCCACAGCATGTAAGATGGCGAGACGATGAAGATGAATCTATATTTTGAAGCTTTATTTATATATTTTAATAATGTTTTTTCCACGTAGATCTCGGAATAATATAGTGCAGCGACTATTTTAAAGAATGTATTATTTTGAGTTGGATCTTTTATGTGACTGTCATCTCACAGCTGATTTTCTCGAGAATCGATGATGTTTCGTTATATTTTCATTACATAAACTTTTTGTATTATTAATTTTATTTAAATAAATTAAATTTTTACTAATATTCCAGCTTGCATAGTAACTTTTGGCTTTGTTATGGTGCTTATAATACTGGCAATGCTTTGTGGTTGTGGTCACGCCAAGAATCATGCAAAAAGGACTCTCAAAGTGTAAGTCGAAATGAAAAATAAAATATTATTTTTAAGTATATAGTGTATTTGGTTGTATAGTCGCTGCGCCTGCCAAGTTTATATGTGCATTTTTTAACGAAAAGTATCCTCTCTTTTTAAGTAGTTTTTATAATTTGATATCATTTTATAGAGTTTTGTATCTAATAAATATCTTCAATACTGCGTTGTCAGTTTTTTATTTATTGTATTGTTTAAAAAATAATTAGATTTTTGTTGTTTCCCGAAACCTGTCAAAAATCACAAATGGAACTTGGCAGGCGCAGCGACAGTATAAAATAATTATTAACTAATTATAACCTACTTACGTGACAATGCAAACTACGTTTTCAATTTCAATATCTTATTTTGTTTCATTAATTACATTAATTAACCTTAGGAACAAACATAGAACATTGCTTGTTTTTTTTTTTTTCAGGTCAGCATTTTGTTTATGCTTTGCATCTCTTATACTCTGGAGTATAGTGTCAGCTGTATTCCTCATAGCCGGCCATGCAGAGGCAAGTATTCGATATAACGGTGATATTCTAAGTACCTGCACACACACACAATTATCAACGCGAAAAAAATCAGGTCTAAACGCCTTTGTTCCGTGAGTTGTGAAATCGCTTTTGTGTGTATTGCTCAGTATTTCTTTGAAGGCGTTTTGAGAATGTACGGGCAAGTTGCTCTGAATATACGTTCGCTGATACAAACTTGGAGGTCTAAGTTGTACTGTGTTGTTTGTACCGTGTGTGGTTACATAGTTTCTTGTTACGTAAGAGACTGTAAACACAGAGTTGATTTTGGAAGTCAATATTGCTATGATTATGATGTTGAGAACTTGTTAACCTAACCAGTACATAAGTAGGAGTGATTAGCATAGAATAATTGGTATTCCTAAACACTAGGTATTCTTGCTTGTCCATTGCGCCGCATCTCCAAAAACAATTCTCTAGACGCTGTAATAATGTTGCAGAAGAATATAATAATAAAGAAGAAATTAACATTATTGCAGATCTACGTTTGCCATGCCCTATGGGATTCACCGCAATACGAAACGCTAACAGATCTTCTTGATAGACCGTCCCCACTACTACTGAATAACGAAGGAATCTTCGACGCCATGTTCAGGGAAATAGAAAATGTTACTATCGATGTCTCGGTGAAAGATGTGTTAAGGTAGGTAACTGTATTTTTTTTATTACTATTTTATGTGAGCGTAACTACGCTACTCCGTATCTTCTTGAGTACCTATGTTGTACTAATCTATACCTATGTAACTTTCAATCTTCAATACTGTACCTATAAAAACCATAAAATTCCGAAGCAGTAGTCGGAAGACAACAAAAAGACCTGCTAACCAGCGAAATGAAACTTTTTTCTTCGTTATCCTAAAAAAAGAAGATAATTGATGGAAACAATAATTTCTAGGAATTGGTACATGGCTTCTTTATCACGCTACCGCTAAGAAGATAAAAACACATGTTAAATCTGTTCTCATAAAGAAATCCTATTATAAGATCAATAATTATATCGATGATAGAGACGTTTGGTACTAACTATCTTCGGCACATGTGGCTTCCCTGGCTATCCCTTATATCTATTAGTTCTACTTAATCTAAATTATCCCCGAAGATTATCCCCGAAGTTTCTTGCCGATCTCTTCTCCATCGGACCAAAACCACTTTTGGAACTGCGCACCTAGAGGCTCAACTTTTTTAGTGTGCCTTCAAATACTCACTTGCAATAAAAACGTTGACTTTGATTTTGAAATAATAAATGATGCAAACAAATTTAGAGTCACAAACTCAGACTTATTTCAGGCTGGATAAGAGAGGTTTAAAAAAAAATTGTTTCAGGGAATGCGAAAAAGACAGGCCAGCTTACATCGTCTTCCAACTAGACAAAATACTTGATGTAAATAAGGTGACCTCATATTTCGAATGGCAGGAATTGCAGGCGGATTTCGGTAGACTGGCATCTTCCATAGATGTTGGACTACTAAAAACAATATCAGTTAACTTCAGCAAATTGTTACACGAGATGCTGGTTGTTTCTGACGTGAACATTGCTAAATACAGGTAAGGTAACACAAATTTTGTCATTTTTTTAAGTCTTTAATTATTTTTAAAACAATGGATCGAAGAAAAACATACATAGTCCCCGTTGTATATTTTATACAACAGTATTAAAAACTTCTATAAACTACAATTTATTTATTAAATTTTGCTGTCGTTTCTTTTCATTTCTATGAAAGTGACAGTGATATGTATATTTTTATAATATTTGTAAGGTAGAAAATTTGAGCACCAAAATAGTGTTCTTAAAATAAATTATCAAATTGTATTTTAGTAGACTCGTGTATGTAGAAATACTTACTTTTCAGAATGGACTACAACGTCCCTGTTGTTGGAAAAGACCTACCGTCTCTGGTCGATCAACTTGAAAACATAGCTGCCCAAGTAACTGACTTGACTACTGCAGGAAGACTGGAAACTCTAGGTACCAATGAATAATTCACAGCGATATTTTTTAACGTTTTTCCTACTGGATCCTTCCCAAACTCTAGTTGCAATTTAACATCACATGCACATGGAACAACTGCCATCTGTTTTCTTAACGTAATCACTTTGCTAGAGCGTTTAATGTGCCACAAATAAACATACAAAATATCACTATTCCAGCAACAAGAACTCAAAGACTATACCTTACGAACATCAAACCACTGGAACAGTTGAGAGCCGACGTGGTGTTCAAGTTAACGGAGTTGGAACTCCAACTATCTCCGTTTAGAAGAAAACTAAACATCTCTCTCAGCCACATACATACAGCACAGTTTTATATTGACAACCAGGGCGACGTTATAGCTCAAAAGGTAAGGTTATTTGGATCTGTTATGTCTAGGGAGGTCCTCGAAGTACATTAAAGAATAAAACGCCTCCAAAGAAATATTAAGCAGCACACACGAAAGCGATTTCACGGATCGTTTTTAAGGCATTAAGGAAACTTAAACTTGATTCCTCAAGCTAAATAATAATTATGCTGGTATTAGAAGTACGGTCACATTAATAGAACAATAGGTGGGGTTGGACCTCATGATCACTCGCTAAATGCCTTGGTCATTGGGCTAGCATCGCTTGCAACTGGCAAAGCAACGGCCTCCAGCCGAGCAATAGAATGTAAGAAACAGTGATGCTTTACAGTGGGACTTGGATTACGGCCTAAGGCGTTGCTTGATCTGGTTTTGATTATACATAGACTCCTGGACTCAAGCCCAGACTTTGATTAGTTTGGGGATGCCTGGAAGAATATTTTGTCAGAACGCATGAGTATGAATTAATTTATATTTAATGTCTCTACTAACAATCTATTCCGTTAAACACAATTATTTAAATAGTGTAATTGGTTTCGGCCATTCTATTAAAAAAAAGATTTTGGTGTTAAGTTCTTTACTTATTGTTCCAGAAAGTGTCAATGTATATATCCCGGCTGATCTCACACGCGGCTGGTTGGCGAACACACGTGCTCATATCGACCGGCAAGCACGCCGCTCGCTGTAGACCTTTGTACGCTGTGTATGCGGCCGCGAGGTCCTTGCTGTGTGCTAAATATGTTGCGTCTTTGGTAAGAAGATAGAATAACATAAACAATGGTCTTTTTACAAACATTACTCTTATTAATAACGTTTTATCTTCAAAACTCAGTGTTGTTTCGGTGGGTTTTAATCGTCACACTGCTTAACCGTGATTATAATAACACCAATCATTAATATGATAACTTATCGTCTAACATTTTGTATGCCAGTCTGTTAGAACATGCAGTGGTACTATACGTTTTCTGTAACAGTGTTTCATACATTTTTTTTTATTGCATTTCTATAGAACCGACTTTTTTTTCTGTTTCCTTTATTTTCGATTGCGTATCATTTTATATCTGTGAGGTCATTTTCGCTCAACCATCTCAAATTCAATTGTCTCACAGGACCAAATTGTTAAATGTCATAAAAAACACAGCATGTGTGTTTTACTAATCCCCAAACACGTTTACACTCGTTGATGCCAATAGGGCTATAATAAAAAGCTTATTGATTGTGCTGAAAGTGAAGCCCTGGGATCGATTCCCAGTCCGGGGAAAAGGTTTTAACTTTTTTTTCGGTTAATAACCCTCAGTAATACCCTTCGACAAAACACCGTCAAAATGTATGTGTTTATCTGAGTGTGTATCTTTTGGGTACTTACAAATCAATATGTGTTTAATTATATTTCCAGCACGGTTGGTGGGTATGCGGATTTTTTCTGGGACTTGTATGGTGCGCTGCTCTCACACCACTTTGTGTCAAACTTTGGCGCGCGTATGGACGGAAAATTAAGGCACACGAAGCCATGACGCTTGCTAACTTGGGCTCTGGGTTAGTTTTGTAGTTTTGCAGCTGTCCCATTTACATCTGTTTATGGTTTGTGACTGTTGCTAGTTTCAATCCCAGTTTATGGATAAAAGGAAAGCAATGTGTCTTCACCATTGGTTCTGATTCTTTTGTTTACAAAGTAATTCAGGCTCACTCTGTCTCTTTCTAACAAAAAGTATGAAATAGGAAGGATGATAATATATTTTAGTCCTATCAATTTAGTCTACTTGATTATTATTAACGAAAATTAATTCTCCATGAATAATCCAGTAATCCAAGTTCCCAAGATACAGGCTTGCCTAGTTTAGGAACCGCGGTGTACTTGCAAATGTAACAATTTTCAGTTGTTTTTCAAATAGTAGTAGTAGTAGTAGTAGTAGAATAGCATGTACGGTTTCAATAGGCTCGTTACATGAGACTCAACATCTGGGATAGCAGAATCGTCTAGATGTGTGTGTACTGAAATAAAAGTCTGCCTGATATCCTCCTTACCGAATTTCGGTCACGGCGGCCAATCTCACCGGAGATTAGCCAACTACGCATGAGATATTATAGTGCACGCGCAAGTTTGTGCGCAAACACTGGTGCACTCTCTGTTCCTTTACTCTCATAGTCCAATGGGACGGCAATCCGACACGACCGGAGAGAGATCAGGCGTAGGAACAACGGATTTACGTGCTTTTCGAGGCAAGGTATGTATTCACATACACAAAGACCCAGACCCATTACAACTATCTGTAGATCATACAAATATTTTTTCCGTGCGGAAATTTAACCCGCGACACGAAATATCTGCCTAACCCTTCGGGGAATACAGAGTCATTAGATAAAGAGTCCTTTCCATAAACTAATACTCTACAATACTGGTCAAACTTTTAATTGAATTAGTTATTTGTTTTACAGACAACAAGAAACTCCCACTACAGCATTGTGTGACGGCAGCAATTGGAACACACCTGGGTTAGTTCAATATTAGATATAAACAGGTTCTCGACCAAATTCAATACAAGCATAAATGTTTTTTCAAGGCCGCAACAATTGAGCCAAATCGTACTATAGTCAAAAAGTATCCTTCAGACAACGAAATGAACATTATACATATTTAAGCTGCCGTGTTTACATAAATACTCGTATTGTATTTCTTTTTCAAAGTTCCCAGCCACCAAAGATATTTCAGAAATTCGTACTTATAGTAAACTGCCTCTGACTGCCTCATTGGTCTAGTGGTCGCGAGCATGATTGCTGAACGTAAGGTCCTGGGTTCCCGGGTCGGGCAGTGTTATTGGATGTTTCTGTATGGAAATTCTCAGTAGCAACACGGAGTCTGGAAAGGTGCTCGATAGATGGCAATAGGCTCACCCCTGTTACGTGGGACTCAATAACAGCATCAGCGAAATGTAGGAGGTGTACAATAGTACAACTCTGCCGAACCTTGCGGGGAATACAGGCGTGATGCTATTATGTTACAATTTCATAGACCAATTTGACTATGATTAATACTGGAAATACTGGAAATCCTTTCATACTGGAAAAAGGAACGTCTTTATATTATATATTGTGTTTGAAATTGAATGAATTATTTCAGGCCACCTGCTCCTCCGCCAAGAAGCGACAGCTGGTGAAGCAGTGGACAATCTGTAGGAAAGCTTTCAACAGCACAAAATGATCTATCAGTGAATTCGATGAGGATTGTTAGATTATTAATATATTATTGAGAGAAAATATAGTGTTCGATTGTGTGCCTAAATTTATTGTGGTTAGGTGTGGCTTCTTGAGTAAAGTTTAGTTACATTAACTTTGTAATGATAAGTGAAAAATGCTTTTGAATGACTGTATCGCAATGTAATTAACATACGATCATATTTAATTGAGTCTAAATTATGTATTTGAGTTTGATAAATAAATAAATAAATATTATTGCAGTTCAAAAAAAAAATCACTCTGCTATATAATATAAGGACCAGTACCAAATTTTTAGGCTTTAACATGGATATAAAGGTATCTAGTCATTAAAAAAATCAAGAAATAAGCCTTTGTTTTTTTAATACACTTCTCATAAACTCGTTCGTTATACACTTAAAAACTACAAAATAAATGAGATCTGAAGAGTAATCTAAAAGGACCAGTGGAATCTACTAATATTATAATAGACTGCTCTCATTCCTGTAAGTAAGAGTTTTTTTTTAATCATATTTGATGTTCTACACTCAAAACATAGGTATTTAAACCCAGCGTTCTGTAACCTACACAAATCTATCGGCCTACAATTTCTAGCAATTGTATATTTCAATATCAAAATATTTCAAACAACGTTTGCAGCACATACATTTTATTCAGTTATGATTTATTTTGTTTCCATTGTTTTAGCACAATGTTACGTTTCTGGACTGAAAAATATTTTATGATGACTGATGCTTCTTTTGTTCTTAATAGTAAAGTCTTAGCTTTTTCAGAGCGATGAAATATTATTTAGAATTTTCCATATATGTATGACTATTTATACATTAGATGCACTATCGCTGAATTAAGCTCTGGGGTCGTACATTGTACATTTTCAAACCACCTTTTCGTCTATCAGTTAATTCATATGTATCTACTTTTGAACATAACGCTTGGGAGCAGTATCTCAAATATACATAAAATCGCTGTCTACTCACTGCCTCATTGGTCAACTGCGACTGCTGAGCGTGAGGTCCTGGGTTCGATTCCCAGGTCGGCCGAAGTGTTATTGGGTTTTTCTGTATAGAAATTCTCGGTAGCAGCACGGAGTCTGGAACTGTGCCCGGTACATGGCAATAGGCTCGCACCCTATTACATGAGACTCAGTAACGGCATCGGCGAAATGTGGGTGTACAATAGTAAACCTCTGCCTAACCCTTCGGGGAATACAGGCGTGATGCTATGTTAAGTTATGTCACTGTCTACTAAAAATATGTTTCATATCACCGTTACAGGAATCAAAAGAATAAGCAGATGCGATTTCCGTAAACCAAAAATCAAATATCACATTCCAAAACGTGATCAAGTTAATGTTTTATTAGCGGGCAGTGATTCTTGCAACAATAGAAAATATTATTATATAATAATAATTGCTATTAAAATAAAATAAGTAATGGAATTTGAAATAATAACTAACAAACTGTCCGTTCCACTGCCATTCCCAGATTGACATCTGAAATAGCGATTCATTAAATAAGTGAACGTCGAATATATTGGCATATATTAATTACGTGTGATCTAAATGCCTCATTTACATACATTTTATGGGTCAATTTAAATTGGCTCCGATAGTCCAACTCAATTAAGAAGTACTAGGACTATTACTGATACTGATATTTAAATAAGATTCTATTACCGCCCCGATTACTTCGCGTCTGGTCTGTTATTTTTTCGGTTCTAATTTTATAAGTTTTCACCAGACCATATTTTTTTTTTTTTCATTTCTTTTTATAAAACCGTTGCCCCACACTAGGAATAATTCCTGAATCGTGGGTGCGTTTACCGAGACCTCAACTTAGGTGGAAAAAGTCTAGGACCTAGCCGCTAGACAGTTGAAATTTAGGTTGGATCATTCGCAAATTAAAAACGAACCAACGTAACAAAATGTATATATGGTAATGTATGGTATGTATAAATAATTGGCATGTAAACGCGATATTCATAATTACTATTCCGTAACCTGTGTTAAAATTCTGATATACGTTAATGGTTTTAACAAGTTGTCATGTTTAGTTACTGTTATGAGACAATTTATTTGAATGCCTAATAGATATTTAATTTATAAGGGACCTTTCTGATACCCTATCTTTTGGAATATTGACTAAATAGGTACGACAGATAACGAGGAATTTTTTTTTTTAACTTTATTTTCATTATGCCGTTGAACAGGTCTAGATATATGAAATGCCGAAAAATTATTGAAGACATTTATGGCTGGGTTAAGGTTAGACGTTGTCTATAATGATCACGTGTAAAAGGCATCTGAATAGACATTAGACAACTAGAACACGCGTCGTTTGTCAGTATTGTACAGGTACAATCTGCAACATAATTAGATGAACTTTTCGTAATTTGGAAATTAATTTATCTATTAAGATACCTAATTATTGCTTGTAAGTACTTTACCCTAGGCAAAAATTTCGTTATTCTAAATCATAATTACAAAAAGTCACTAACTATACCTACTTAAAACGTAAACTTTGATGGTTTAGTGTGGCGGTCAGCAACAGGCGGACCGCGGTCCATATCCGGACCGCGGAAGGCCGAACCTTGGACGGTCAAATATTGATAAATATACCTACCCATTCAATTTAAATAAAAGAAGAACAAATATAGTTCAAGATGAGCTGAACAGTAGAAACTAGTAAGCATTATAAGTACTTTTTTTGGACCTCGATAAAAAATTTCAACGGTATCCGGACGCTACTAAAAATTACTTGCCGACCCCTGGTTTAGTGGAACGATGTACTACTTTGGCAAATAATATTATTTAAAAGATTTATTACACTATACAATTTATTTTAATGAATAACTGATGTAATATGTATGTCGGTATATATAATATGAATAAACTTATGCGGTAGCAAATAAACACAACGGAAACGGGAAGGTAAAATCAGCCACCAGTACCTTTTGACTTATAAATAGGTACATTGTTCACCAATCACAACATACACCATCATTTAATTAATGTTTCAACAAATAACAAGGTCAGTGTAACCTTCCGAAAATATTTTTAACGATACCAATCGTGTAAGCAAAATTTAAAGTTTAAGTTAATCTACAAGATTCTTTAAAAGGCGATCTGTCAAGATTGGTTTTGACTTGACTGATTTTTACCATCTTTAAATGACAATCCTGAAGGACCAAAGAATTTACGATTACGAATTTACGATACCTATTTTGCTCGTAATAACTCTTACGAGCAAAATAGGCAATATTGTTTTCGTTCAACAGTCGCGAGGTCTTGGGTTCTATTCCCGAGTTTTTGGGTTTTTCTGTGACAAAATTCTCAGTTGCTACTGAGTTTGGATTGTGCCCGGTAAACAGCAATAGGCTCCCTCCTTTTACATGGAACTTAATAACGGCATAGGTGAAAAGCCACTGCCTCACCCAACCGGAATAAAGATGTGATGCTATATTATGTTTTATTTCATTTGGTAAATGATTACGAAATAGTTCTCGAAAGATCCTACGGCACTAGCTAAAAATTCTGTCTTGAAAATTTTATATCCTTTAAAATTCTGTCTCCAAAAAGATGCAGATGTTAAGGTCTCTTCAATTATGTAACAGCTGGCCCACTTCCCAGATTATTTATCAGTCATTTGTTTTTCTCATATCAAAATCATAATATCATATAAAATTCAGTTCTAGCTTTAGAACCCCGCAATATGTTCGTAGCCTAATAAAAACATAAACAAACATGGCGGACCGCCAAATTCTTTGAGCATACTACCGCTACCGGTATTTGTTTACGCGCAATATGTACCGATTGGATTGATTACAGGTATAAATTATATCCCATACATCAAAGAGTATCCGTAGAACCGAAGGGTGGAGTTGCTTTTATCCGTAAATCATTGGGGATAGAACATTTTCGTGTTACGCTCAATGAAGTGGGCCATCACCTGTGTTACATAGCTTTGTTTTGTTATTGGAGATATATGGAGCAGATAGTTAATAAGCGATCTATATGAGATACGTTAGCTTGGGATCCACAAAGTTACATCACTGTCTGCCGCTTCTGAAGCGATTAGTTAAATACATATATCCTCCTGAGGCCCGTTGTTCTCAGTCAAGAATATAATTAAAAGTAATTAAAGCCCAAGTGTAAATAGCGAATAGAAGCCTAGTAACCCAGTGTCTTCTCGTGAGAACACTTTAGTTTTTTCTGGCATTACCTGATAGGTCGTTAGATCGACGCCATTTTTTGTTTTTGATTGAGTGCAACCAATTGGCGTTGATCTTAATTCTAATTTAAGCCTATGTTGTATTATGTACTCATATGAGCACAATGGGCAATTATTATTAGAAACTGTCTAAATTTAGCTTGGGCGTCAGGAGGTTAACTAAATAAAAGAGCATCTAGAACTTTCGGTATCAGTTGCACTGCGTCAAACAATAAACTTGTCCATGATCATGGCATATCCATATGGTAACATAGTATTACGCCTGTGTGCCCCGAAAGCTTAAGCAGAGCTGTACGGGTGGAATAGGGGGCGAGCCTATTTATTGCCACAGTTCCAAACTAGGGCCTGCTATTAATAATTTTCTAACAAAATAACACTCTAAGTCGGTCTGGAAATCGAACCAAAGACTAAAGCAGCTGCGCTTCCAACTAAATGTCTTATAAGACCTGTAGACTAATTCACGTAATCTTTCAACATTGTCATTATCATTTAATTTCAAACATAAATAACATCGCCTTACAACTACAATTTACGCTAATAAAGTGCGCTTCATCATGAACAAAAAGAGAACAATATTCAAAATTCAAACGACAATCATAAATTAAAGAGATAAAACAGAACAACTCAGGTTGGGGGTATTCACAAAACAAATATAATTTAGTTGAATAGAACCTGTCTGTATAACTTTCTGTTGACTGGAACACTTTCTAGAAGTAAAGAACAACCCGCAAGATAAATAACACGTTTGTTAATTATGATGGAAGCTGTGGTACTAAAATATAGAGTAAATCGAGGCACACAATAAGTACTTTCAAGCAAATGTTGAGTACAATCTAGGTAAATGGAAATTGTTGTTTATTTAATACCTTTGAAATTCTAATCACTGTCTTGTTGGTTGAATTTTTCTGATAATTACATCATTAATGAAACCGATCATGGACTTCGGCATCACGGAATCGAGTGGGCAGGCATTGCGGTTTTTTTTATATTTACTTAGTTAGAATACTCATGGACTACCTATTATCCGCTAAGGGTAAACGGTGGACTATGGCCAGACTCTAACCAGCTTTTTTTTTTTTTTTATGTAAACGTTGCCCCACACTAGGATTTCTCCTGTGTCGTGGGTACAGTTTACAAACATACATGTCACATACACAACCAGACCCGAAACAACTATCTGTAGATCATACAAATATTTGTTCCGTGCGGGGATCGAACCCGCGACACATAGCGCAGAATGCTAATTGCTTAACCACTGCGCCAACCGTGTCGTCAAGATTTAAGTAGGTACTCTTATTGAAATAGTTTGAAAATTTTAAAAATTAAAATCATTCAGGTCAAGTTATTTAATTTACTTGTTAATCCACACAGGTAAATCTCGCGACAAGCTTTACTATTATATAAATTGTGTAGTGACGATTAACGTCTATATTTTTTATCTTTGGAATTTATATTTACAATATCAAAGCTATAGCTCAAAAGAAAATGACTTAAAAATAACAAACATAAACACAAAACATTTTTTTTAATTCTGTAACTTTTATAGTCCCCACTATTACACCACGCAAATTCAAAACCCAATCATCTAGAACCAGAACACTTAAGGATTAAATACAACATGCAAATATCTACAATTAGGTGCGTTTGCGCAAGAGTTTCGGATGTAATGATCCATCGAGCCACTGTCGACCGCTTAACATTTCGCTTGGCCTTAAGCATTGCGACATTATGTACTGTAGAGATCACATCTGAACGCATTGTTGGCAAGATGCAGAATGAGTTTCGATTATAGATCGGAAGGTTGCGTTGTATGTGGAGAAAAATATATTAGAAAGTATTTTTCTTTTGTATCGCAAATGTTCATATTAAAGGGATAAAGGATAAGGAAAGAGTAGACCTAATACAGATTGTATGATTTCTCTATTTTATTATATATGGGATATTTTTGTTACTGATGCAGTAAATATCTTGCATAGGTACCAGTCATGTTGTGAATTAGCGACAACTGAGCGAAATACACACGGTATTAATATCATCTTATTACTAATCTCATTGTAAGGTACTGAATATCTTGTTTGTCTGTTACAATAAAACAAAAACGAGTATCCATAATACTACATTATTACTGTACAAGTAATAAATACTAACACTAACATAGCATTGACAAACGAATTAATCACAATTTGTCACGATACCAATTTGTCATCAAATTTTAGTCCATAAAATAAATCACGCTTCGTCACCCTTTAAAAATAAATTAATTTCTATTTAATATTTATATCCTAATGTGTAATCATCATTAAATTGATTTGAGTAAATTGAACGCATTGAAACATAACAAACTGTAGGCTTTTATAATAAAGGCTTTTATAATATGCGCCTGTCAAATGTAAAGCTTTGTTAAACCTGTCTGTCGGTAGGGTTACCTACATATTCAATGGTAGTCGTATAGTTTCATTTAATATGATTAATGATACTACATGACTGTTAATTGCGAAGTAACATTAGCTAGACGTCAATATTTATCTCATGGCCGCGCCACACGTGAATTCATTAAAGTGTGACTAATTTTGATCCTTGACTTTGCCTGATAGGTTCTGGATACTATACCATCTAATAATAAAAGCGGTATAAAGCTTAAATTTTGAAAACAATTGTTAAAAACTCCTCATACAATTCCACAATTAAATTAAATCTCAAAAAGTCGTACACATAATCTCAAAAAATCTAAGTGTATTTCTGTTATTTTTTATGCGAAACCAAACTGTCTAGGTCCGTTTCAGATTTTCATTTATTATACCATAATCACAAAGCCTTCAGAACCTACGTATTTTTTTACCAATGAAATGGTGGGCAAAATTAATAAAAATCATACCGTTACTTCCTAGTTACCAAAACAAAGAGCCTTCCTTTCATGTTTTTTTTACCTCAATGACAATTCTAGACGTTGGAGTAAAGAGAGGTGAACCACCCTTTTCTTCCTTATATTAGATTTATTAATTTTACGAACATAAATAGAGCAGACAAGTCCTTGAGTGAACCGCGGTTCGGCAAACGTAGCTTGTAATGCCTGCCTCCCAACCAGAACGACCGACGAGGACATTGGTACCAGGATACGAAGAAGACTCAGGACCGAGTTATGTATCGTAACTTTGTTTGTGTATTCAGTACCGAACAGCGAAAGGACAACAATACTCAACAGACGACATACGGACTGGTAAACGGCGACTAAGAAGTAATTTTTTGTGACACCGATGAAAAAAGAAAATTGATTAATTCCCCATTAATTACCCTCTTTTTCAATTCGCCCGCGCTGGATTGGTGCTGGGTGAAAGACTACACACACCATTGAGCACCCTCTTTTGCGCAATTGTTAACCATTCACGCAATTAATAACCAAATTCTTAATTCAAAAAGTCAGAGATATACTGAAATCATGAAAGCTAGCGTTCAGACACTAGGCGATGGCAGCATTTCTTTTTAATAGATTTTAAAAACGTTGTCCCGCACTAGTATTTCTCTTGAACCGTGGGTACAGTTTAGTAACACATAAGCATACAACCAGACCCGAAGTAAACTGTAGATCATACAAATATTTGTTGCGTGTGGGAATCAAACCCGTGACACCTAGTGCAGAAAGTTAATCACTTAGCCGATGCGCCAACCGTGCCGTCAAATTCATAAAAAATCATAGCATTTATTCCCTACCTAAGTCAATATACTAAGGCTCGTTTAAATCTAGAAAGACATTTCACTCACAGTCATAGAACATAAATACAAGCACTTAAATATGAGTTACGAAAGCAATGAATATAGTTAAATGTTAATGACATTAAGTATATTCTCGTTCAACTACTTTACATAATCAGATTACCTACGTAGGATGTCCAGACAAGTCTCTCTCTTTTGAATTCCGTTGACCCACTTATTTCTGTCGTAGAGCTTTACTGTCTGGATATTTATTTACAGGACACTTTTTACTAACTCCAAGTACTAAAGAATGATGTTGTTATTACTGTTTCTAATGATAACTTATTATTTTTATTGGAACACTACGTAAGTATGTACTGTTTCAAAATCTAAATACATAGATAGAACGATCGGAGGACTAAAGACAGCGGCTCGTAGTTGGTTGGTGAGTTTTGTACCGCTTTCCGCGGTCAATCCTTAGATGGGTGACAGTTTGTCACTTGAGTGTAAGTGAACAGAGCATATAGTCAATAGTCATAATTTGAGCCTGCATGATCGATTTTCTACTGCAACTTCACTTACCATAAACGGCGAAAAGGCAATTAAATTTTATAAAAAAAAATATATCTAAAACAATTCTGATATGTAGGTAAGTATATTTGTTAGTTTTATTTGCGCTTAACTCCAAATGTTTATCACTTTTTATGTAGCTGTCTCAGCTTCTACAGCAACTTAATATTATCTCATAAAAAAAGTAAGTAAACACCTATTATCCAAGTTCAACAAAGGCCAAATTAGCTACCAACGCCCACTAATGATTGCGATCGCGGATCCAAGCCATATTTAGAACCGAAATATGACCCGTTTCTCCATACACGTCACCTTAAAATCTGAGTTTAATATGAAAACATTCTTCTGACGTCAATCTTTACATGATCCTTTGCCAGGACTGCCTTTTTGACTGAAAAGGTTGTTCAAGGTTAAATCTCTTATGATTTCTTTCCTGACAAGATACAGTGCTTAAATTATTAACATATACAAAGCATCACGTCACTATCCTGGAAGGGTTAGGGCGATATATACTATCGTGCCCCCACATTTCGCGCATGCTGTTATTAAGTCCCATATAATAGGGCGATTGTCATCAACAAGCACAGTTCCAAACTCCGTGTTTCCACTGACAATTTCTATACAGAAAAACCATTTCACCAGGGATTTTCTGAAATTCTCAGTAGCAGCAACAAGATTGTATTGTGTTTAAATAGCAATATGATCCCTCCCTATTCCATGACCCTTAATACAGGAATCCATGAGGCTCTACAATATAGTAATATCTGCCTAACTCGGTGAATAACACAGGCGTGATATATATGCTATAATATGTTATTAAAACCACACCCCGATTTAAGCAAAAAGTTTTTTCGTAAACCAACCAACAATCTTTTGGTGAAATTGCTAACACAGCCTCATTTACCCCAAATATATAATTACATTTATTTCTATACTACGACCTAAACAGTTCAACATTTTGCAATATATAATTCTGACGAACATCTTGCATGTTCGTCAGCCTATTGCGAAATGGCTGGCACAGAATTCATACAATGGTTAATTAAGAGTAGGTATTATAATAATCGTTGCACCTACTATGTTAATCATTTTCTTTGTTGCTTCAGGCGAATATTGGGCTTCTGCACCTTTCACGATCAATACGGGGTAACTGGTTAAACAACAAACACAACTGATTGAAGGTTATTAGGTATTATATTTGTAAAAAATAGTACCATAAAACTGGGTAAATAGGGGTTGAGGAGTGAATAGAAACAACTTTGAAAGTGTTTCAACGTTGAATGAACACAGATTTTTATCGACAAGGACTTCATTATTTTTATTTAATTACAGTAATCTTGAATTGCTTGTTGGCATCAAACGGATTTACTCAAAGGTTAGAATGATTTCAAAGTTTTATCTCTATCCGTCCTGGATCCCTTTTCACCCCGTTATACGGTAACTTAAAATTTTACCTAATAATCATAGATTTTTTTCTCAGTTTTGAAATATGAATGGAAAATCATACTTGACTGGTTAATCATAGGTCATTCGCCCGAAACAGCCGCGTGCGCGGTTTATCCACACTTTGCGAATCCTATTTGAATATTTTTATCAAGTATATTTTTGTATTTTTTTTTATTAACATTTTGTTCGTTACATGTCATCATGAATTATCATCTTGTATATGTCCGTCGTTTAACCAGTCACACTGTATAATTTATTGAGTAGACGATAAAGATATTGAAAATGATTCATAGTGTTCCTACTTTAGATCCGTGACTACGAACACTATAGATAATTATCATGGTGTAAAACTATATTTCAATGACGCCAATCTATTAAAAAGCACATAAGATACAAAAGCGACATTTTCTTGACGTTATCCAAGGTCACGGACGCAAGATTCTATCGTTTACATAAGTAAAGAAATACACAGAACAATATAAATGAGTGGAGTCGAGTCAGTACAGTGGACTCATGCTGACACGCTAGAAGGATTATAGAGAGCAAAAGATTGGTTCGCAAAAGTCCTAGCCTGACGGCAAACGATTTGAAAAAGTAACGTGGAAATGATGTAATTTGTGATTGAGAAGTGCTAAGCCATTAAGTTACTTTTGTTGTAGGTAAAGCTAGTTCGAATATACATTAGAACAGTACTGATTTTAGACTTCTCCTGTTAGCCTTTACTGAACAATGGCAAGTGAGACAACCAGGTCCTAGACTATCACCATTTTGCTCGTAATTATAATCTTGTAACTGCGTTATCGGTCTAGTGGTCGCAAGCGCGGATGTTAGCTTGACTTCGTGGTTTCGATTTCCGGGTGAAGCAAAGTGTTATTGGGTTTTTCTGTTAGAAAATTGCCGAAATTAGTTATACAATAAATATTACACCTCTACCTAATACTTCGAGGAATACAGGCGTAATGCTATGTAAATCTTATAATCTTATTAAAATAACAAACGATTTGTATGAGATTAAAATTATAAAAGAATCAAGTGTAAAGTTTGTTTACAGTAATAAATAAAGAGCAAGATCAATGACCGACTACAAAAAATAAATAAAAAACAATAATAAAGATGTTACTGGAGCCTTGAACTAATGCCTTATTGAAACACTCGACTGCTCAATAATAGTGACGGCCAGACTCGTCTGCCGTGTCATACATAGAGTATTTAATGTGCTTAATCGTAGATATGACATAGGCCATCAAATTATATTTTATATAATTATAATTTCTTGGCCTTATTGCCCTGCCTGGCCTGTAGAGTCAAAATTTTTGTTAAAAAGTCTATCGTTCTATGAAAGCAATGCAGGTAATAAATAGTCTAATACAAAAAAAAAAATACATATGTCTCTATGGTAGCAATGACTTTTAAAACACGTCTATCAAATATATTTTTGTAAAACTGTGCTGAGCGCACAAACGGCCTGTTCCGTCAGCGAAGACATACAAAAAGTATTTTTTGTGCCTAATGTTACATACAAAAGTATTGCAATTGGAGTGCTTTAGTTACAACAGACGGCCAGACATAGATCAACTAATGTGACAGTGCCAATAAAAATAATAAAACCTAGAACAAAAATTTATTAGTGTCCCTCCTTTGTGTCCATATTGAGTGACCTATTGCCTAAGTAAGGTTCAAATGGCTCAATTAATATCCATTTAGGTACTCACTCCATCTATAAATAAGAACATACATTTTAATTGAACTCCTTTCCTTACTGGTTTGCCATTCGTCTGTGGTACAAGGATAGCTAATTCATAAAAATGCAAATGCGCACCCAATCTTATCTATTTCTCTCGAGCTGGTGCATAAATGTTGAGTCCAATAATTTGTAAACTTTCATTTATTTTTTCTTCCCCTTCTTCTGTTTTACATGATTAATGTCTACTGTGCCAGGGTCGGCTTCTGTCTAAAGTTTATCGTGGCCTTGTCTGGAATGATAATGAGCAATTGAGCATACCTAGTTTCTGGTACTTGCATCGAATCGACGCCCACGCATGTTGATTCTCTGTCATATTTTTGCAAAATTCGGTTAGCTACTACCAATTCTTAAGTGTTTTTGAATTATGTGTGTTTAATTTAGAAAAAAATCATTGGCCATATTTCCATCTTATTTTATCAATAATGAAAATCGGAAAGCTTAAAATTTTATGAACAAAACAAGCTCAACATTTATGGACCATTTAAGTCCACAATATTATTATTTGATACCACATCCACTTTTACAACAGTGATCTCCACCATTTTGATTATAATATAAACAGAATGAAGACGAGTAGGCAGTGAACAAGGTCAAGTCTAGTCTGCCTCACAGATTACAACTACCTACATCATCTGTGTCCACACGATCGACTCGTGCGCATCTCAGTGCATCGCATTACGTAATATTATGAATCAACGTGGTAGGTTGATGAACTTTGTAGTAAAGGTAGTAAAAATTATGAATGGATTAAGGTTTAGTTTAGAATGATGTTGCACTAAGGTGGTTTTATTTGAAATATTATTTTTATAGTCTTGAGATGAGAATGGAAAGTATTTAAAAAGCTTAAGTTCTACGATTAGTAGGTATACATAAATGCAATATAATTCCACTTTATTGCACATCAGAGAAATTACTTAAGTACCGTATTTTATTTAGTTTTTTATAAATTAAATGTACTATTAAATACAATATTCAGGTTTCATTAGTAGGTATAAATATCGGATAATTATCGCATAATTATCGGAGAAACAGGAAACACAGACTGTTTTCTGTTCCAACATCTCGTACGGTAGCTAGAACTTGATCGCCAATACCGCGAATTAATGGAAGGTAATTTTAAAGGAATATCTGGAGCACTGTGAGAAGATCGCGATAGTAGTCTACTTTTTCAATGTTTTTCTATACAAGATCCTACTTATCCTACTCCTACTAATGTTCTAAATGCGATAATTTGTGAGGATGGATGGATGGATGGATCTTTGTTACTCTTTCACGCCAGAATGGCTGAACGGATCTGGATGAAATTTGGCACAGAGATAGATTAAGTCTGGAACAGCACATAGGCTTTTTATCCCGGAAAAATGTACGGGTTCGTAAACGAGTTTTTCTATATAATCATGCTTTGTTTTTTCTTGGTCTGTGTTTATATATGTAAATTTTATACATAAGTAATTTATTCATGTAATTGGCTTTGCCGTGTTAATAAATAAATATCTATTTTAATAATTGCTTCATTTAAGGTGTGTTTCTTTAGCGAGTTTCATATAAGAACGAAATACTTCTAAGTATAACATCAATGTACACACGAATGCAATAAAAAAATCCAGTTGAAGTTAACTAGTAAATAACCAAGCCCTAACACTGTAATACCCATATTTCCGTCAAACATTGCTCAACATCGTCGGACGGGTTTGCCTGACCTTTCACCACAAACGTCCAGTCAGCGGTCTAGATTCTCAACTAGATAAACTTATCCGTTTGCGAAACATACATCGGTAGACGCGAGAGAATTCTCGGAGTGTCACAAAAAGTAACTAAGTATATCTTGGTAATTGATACGATTAATTAATCGTGTCGATATGATAGAGCGATATAAATGCCAATATACAGGTGATTTTTCTAAAAGGGTTCATTTTTAAGGTAATTTTTCGTCGCATTTTCTTTAAATAGGTTAGGACCATATTAAGTACGATTGTGCCAAATGCCAGAAGGTACCTACACTTAAATTTCAATAAAAATGGCGATTGGTAGTTTCACAAATAATGGGTCCCTTTATTTCAATTACTAAAATTCGCGCTATCATTAAATTAACCATTTATTACTCCTTACTCCAAAATTGTACTAAATAATAATATAATAATAATAATAATAATAATTTATTCAAAAATCATTACAAGATAAAATTATACAGAGGTGCTTAAATGTTAATTATATTCCTAATTCTTACGTGCCTGAACTAGGTAAATCCTGTGTTTCAGGCAAGAAGAGCTAAAACAGTCTAAAGTAATTAATAAACAATCAAAGAGTTATTACATAATGTTCAAAAAGAAAATAATCCTAAATTATACAGATTATAATTTTAAATAGGCTAATTTTTAGTTCCTAAATTAACTAAATGCTTAGTGTAGGTGAAAATTTGTATACTTAAATATATTTACTTCGGCACAACTAGTAGATTCTCTGTATCTTCGTAGGACATACTCTGAAGAGAATCCTTGAGAATTCTCTTACAATTAGTGTGATTCAGGGAATAAATATTCGCTATAGAGTTTAATCTATTATAGAGGAGAGGACCCAGAAACATGTAAAATTTTGATGTAAAAGCATGTTTTGTTTGATTTTGAGGACAGACTAGATCTTTACGTCTTTTATTAGTATGTTCAGTGCTGTATGGTAGAGCTGCGTGTTGTTTTAATACAATGCCCATTATAAATAGCTGTCTAACTGTTAATACTTCACAATATTTGTATAGGAGGTTAGTGGGAAAAAGGAAAGGTCGGAAAGTAGACACTTTGAGAATCGCCCTCTGAGCTCTCTCAATGGTTAGTAATAGTGTTTTACCCGCTCCTCCCCATGTGGTAATACAGTAAGTTAGTAAAGATTGGCATAGAGCAAAGTAGACTTGTCTAATTATTTTTGGGTCTGCAATATTGCGTAACTTTTTAAAAACAAATATCAACTTCCGAATTTTGTTATTTAAGGCTTCTATATGTTGTTTGAATGAAAGTGTTTGATCAATTATAATACCAAGATATTTTATCGTATTTGACATTTTAATGTTGGGACAAACACATTGGTTATTTGTGGGACCTGTGCAGTGATGAGCAGACAATTTTGACTTAGTGCCACTTGATTTTTGCTTGTGCATCGAAAACTTAATGTAATTTGTTTTGTCACTATTTAGGGTTAGTGAATTTTGATGAAGCCATTCATTAACAACATTGAATCCGTGTTGTGCAAGCCTGTAGACATTATTTTCTGAGTCAGCCGAAAATAAAAGAGCAGTGTCGTCAGCATAACAAACGATTTGGCCCTGATCTAGATTTAGATTACAAAGATCGTTTATGTATATCAAAAATAGTGTAGATGCTAAAATACTTCCTTGAGGCAGGCCGTAAGACGTGTTTTTCTTATCATCGCTGAGAACATTATCAATCCTTACACATTGCGTACGGTCTTCTAAGTAGCTCTTAAATAGTTTCAGCTGGGTGTCTCTAATACCTATGGCTTCAAGCTTGTGCAACAGGATAGGAATAGAAACCGTGTCAAACGCTTTGGCGAGGTCCAGGAAGATTCCCACTGTGTGGTTACCTTTATCAATTTCTTGTGCTATATAGTCAGTCAGATGGTGTACGGCGTCTTCTGTTGACATTTTAGGCCTAAATCCAAACTGCCGTTTAGATAAAATAGATTTATCCTCCAAATATTGATAAAGTCTTTTATTTATAAGTTTTTCTAATATTTTAGACATAGAAGGCAATAAGGAAATAGGTCTATAATTAGTCACTTGATCTTTACTGCCTGATTTATAAACAGGGACAACAACAGCTTTTTTCAGGCACTCGGGAAAAACACCTGTAGATAAACATTTTTGGAAAATATAAGTCAGTGGCGGAACCAAAATATGCCTGAACTGTTTGATAATTTTATTTGATATATTATCCCAGCCAACTGCGCAGTCATCTTTCAAGCTTATAATTATCCGTTCAACCTCAGTCTCGTCAGTATCGAGCAGTGCAAAGGATGATAAGCTAGTGCTACACACAAACGGAGAACTTGTTAGATACCGTGATCGGCCCCGAACTTTTTCAGCCAGACACTTTCCTACATTAATAAAGAAATTATTTGCAATGTTAGCAGATGTTAACTGTGATGAATGTGCTTGTAATAAACCTGAAGATGACTGATTTTGTTTCGAGTTGTATGTTACCTTTTTAATAAAAGTCCAGATTTTTTTACTATTTGTACCAGCCTTTTCTAGAGCAATTTTATCGTAGTTGTTTTTTATTTTTTTAAGAAGACCATTACAAAAGTTACGATATCTCTTATACGATAGTTGCATTATTAAATTATCCGGATAAGATTTAGCTTTCATGTGCAGTTTATCTCTATTTTTCATACAGCGAATAATTGTCACTTTAAAATATCTACTCAATGAAATAGATACTCGAAGAAAAATCCAACCAACACAATTGCTACAGTGGCTAAGTGATAACTCCGGGCTACAGTTCGATTCCCGTACGGAAACATATTTGGATGATCCACAGATAGATGTTTTCGTGTCTGGATGTATATAGTATATATTATATAGTATGTAGTATGCGAGAGGTGTGTTTTTAATTTAAAAAAAACTTGAATTTGTTATTGCTTAACTATAAACCTTGATCCGAAAGATTCTATACTAAGTTTTTCATAGGGCTTATAAAATGGAGATAGCAGAAATCTTGGAAATAGTCTCGTAAATAAATCCGTTGAGTTGGTACATTCCTATGTAGAAACGACCTACTCTACAAACGAAAAATCTACAAAGGATTTCTAGGCTTTGACAGAAAATATTCTTATCTAAAGCTGCCAAAAATCACAGTGATCTTGGTTAGCACTTACCGATTGTTATGAAAACGCCTTTGTCTTTGACTGGAATAGATTTGCAACCAAGATTCGGAATAGCAATTTTAGTTTTCAAAGGATTTACAAATTGCCGACGATAGACGCTTGTTAAATCAGTATTCGTATTTAAAAAATAGAAGAAATCTCTGTGCCTTGCGAATTATAGCTTCTTCTTCTCCTTTTATTTAAGAGCTCAGCCCTTATCGGTGGAACAATTGCCACTGCTCCGTATACTCTGCCTTCCTTTTATAGCTATGATTAGATAGAAATATTTTTCCATCACTTTTTGACGTTAGGTTTTGCGGTCAAGGACAATGTTTGGTCATCGTGATAGCTCATATGAGTTGACTATGATCATACTATCCGTTTCAGGAAAGACAAGACAAGAATATTCTGATTAGTTACTCAGCAAAAGGTATAGATTAATATCAAGTCCATTTAAAGACCTTGATAAGTATAGGTTTGAACTATTCAACATATACACATGTGTGTATAAGCCTTATGCACACCTGCCCCGTGTGCAAACATACATTAAATCATAGAGAGTCATATCTCACGACAAGATTTAGTCCAGATAGATAATTAATACGCTTTGAAATGGCTATAAACTGACTGCGTCGGTTACGAAATGAGTTCATATGACTAAACCGCCCAGTCATAGGTAAAATGGTACATAAACGAAATAGCAGTACTTTTTCACTACTAATACCAAAAACATTTGTTGCTCTGCAAGCAGTATGTTTTTCTGACATTTTGAAAAATTAATATTGTATTGCAGTGAGTATGTTACCCAGGGAAAATAATTCTACGGAAAAAATATAAACAAGTTACTCTACAAAGATGTTTGGCGCAAGGTTTGGTTCCTGCTGAGATCAAATATTTTATCACCAACAGACATTTATTCAGTGTCTGGGTGCATGTAAATATTTGTATTTATAAACGCATCCACGATACATGAATAAATAATTCATAATGCTTAATTGACCCGGGTACGTCTTAAAACTGCGGCCAGACACCGGAGGACGGGCAGCAGCGTCCTCTCACTAATCGGTGAGCTACTGCGATCCCCAAGCCGCCTGCCAACCGTGGGGATTATGGTAAACCCCCCTTGGGGAGGCCTTCATTCAGCAGTGGACGTCGTGGATGATGATGAATGCTTAATTAAAATGATTTTTGTATTTACTTATATGTACAAATAATTGCACAACTCCCGTAATTACTTACAACTACGAACTAATTTACACCTGACATGTTATAGAAAACCCTTTTCCAGCAAATACCTACGTCACATACAGTACCTTCCTGGCAAATTTCAAGTTTATACGCTATAAAGTTCCTGAAATTTTGTGATGGTTGTATGAGTTTGTGAGTTAGACAGTGGTATTTAATCATTAATGTAAATTATATTAAGCTAACATAAAAGCATTTAATGTCATTAAACTTTTAATAATATTTACTCCAAATAAGAAAATAGGTCACCACGTTCTTTTTTTTAAACTTGGCCACTCTAGGAATAATTCCTGTATCGTGGGTGCGTTTACAAACACAAATATTCACATGGGCATTCACCCAGACCCGAAACAACTATCTGTAGATCATACAAATATTTGTTCGCGGGAATCGAACCCTCGACACGTAGCGCAGCAGTCGATCTCTCAACCATTGGGTCAACTGTCAACCGTCAATTTAATATTTCACACGAATATCGAATACCTACAGGCTTTTGTAGAGTGAACTCCAGAAAAGCCTGTACCTATTCATATCGTAATGTAAAATGTTAACTTATATGATTATAATTACAATATTTTGTTAATAGGCAGTTATTTTACACTATAGTTTGCATTAGATGATTAAAATAAAAAAGTCTCCAAATGTGTTTTTGTAGTATGATTTAACAGAATGTTTATTTAATTACACTGCAATTATGTATATTATGTCTGAAAAAAAATCTTAACTCTATCTCTACAGGTTTAATAAAAATATAATTAACTAGCGACCCGCCCCAGCTTCGCACGGGTAGCAGAGCATATACGTCTTCATTTTTTTTCTCTCGTAATGTCGTATCAGCCTGTTACATCGAGCATTTACTCGGCGTACGTAAAACTCCCAGTCAGCATGATTTTTTCAACATCTTCTACTATCATTGTCCTATTTCAGCTAATTATTTACACAAAACCTTTACAAATTATACTCTCTCTCACTCTGTCTATTGGTGAAAACCGCATGAAAATTCGTTCAGTAGTTTTTGAATTCATTGCGAACAGACAGACAGAAAGACAGACAGACGCGGCGGGGGACTTTGTTTTATATAATAATATGTAGTGATTTGAAGTTAATTGTACACCGCTCATACATTACACTAACAAAATCACGTTTCACGTTTAGTAATATAAAAATGACCGTAAATTGTACCGAAAGATTCATGTTTCACACATGACTAACTTATCATTACGCCCACCAAATAAGGCTTTCAACCACTTTTTGAATGACTCAGGAGAATTATGTATGTACACAATTCGCGCATGGTCTAAAGAGGGCACTACGCAACGAGTTAGACCAAAAATGGACCTCGTTTATTAAAGATTTTGCACGTTTTGAAAGTGTAAAGTCCTTCTTTTGTAATATTTCGCCGTTTAGAATATGAAGGCGTTCAAGCGAGAGACGTTAATGTACTGTGAATTCACGAGTCTTGATTGTATGATGTTATTTGTTTGTATTGGACCAACAAGATATTTCTACTAGCTCCAATATCGGTTCCAGTCCCGCCAAATATTTTAAAACTTCCATGAAGTAAACCTATTTACTTTTTTTTTTTGAGACTCATTAAAATCGGTCTGTAAATCTAAACGTGAAGTTATGAGTTCTGACGCTTGCGTTCTAAAAAAAACTTGTAAATGGAATATGGTACTTGACGAGAATGTAACTCTAGGAAGATAGTATATTATAAAAACAGCTGCTTTTGGTCTTCTCATAAAGATAAAATTCGCGAGTGTCGTAAATACACGAGTGAATTCTGATAACATCTGATCTAAGGTCGTTAATCATTGCAGCCTTTGAGGAAGGTTCATGTCCGTGTAGAGGTCTACGGAGTGTTATGTATGAGGCAATAATATTATCTTTGCATATATAATATTTTATATTTAATAACGTGTCAAATGATATAAAAAATTAAAGCAAGATTAAGAACAAGATTTATTAGGATGTTTTGATAACAACCTAAGACCGAGAAAATGTGGTTCAAATAAAAAATAAAAACATTATTCGACTCTAAAGATTAGTCTTCATAAGTAATTTTATATCTAAATTCTTATTTAGATTGCTTATAGCCGTCCTTCACTCCAATTGATTTCTATTTATAGCATTTTTTGACTTGACATTAGTATTTTAATCGTTAAGACTAATTTATTAATATTGATTTAGGTATGTAGCGCTAGATTGTCTCAATCGAAAATCAAGAATATTATTCAACAATTTATTCAAAGTTTAATAGTAATTTCACTGGCTGTTTAAAATGCATTAAAACGTCTTAGGGCTTATAAATCAGTCTGTAAATGTTAGTAGTTGTGACATGAACTGCTTTTAATTATACAGCATGTGCCTCAATTAAAATAACATTTTAAAGGTGAACGCTCACTTGTCTACGCCAAATGCACTGAATCGCGGAAAATTCTAAAGTTAGTCAGATTCAGTGCGGACGAAGCGGGCGCCTGCGCCGACCAGCGCGCTGTGCAACTGACGCCATCCTCATTCTGTCATCCCATCTTTATTTCTGCCGTAGCGTTGTGAGATCTATTATATCTATCTATATTTCGGCACGATTCTTTGTACGTTCCGAGTATGTGTGGGAGGCCATTAGAAATTCCGTTAACTTCGGCGCGTTCGGCCCGTACAAATGCGCGTTCACCTTTAATAAGGGGCCATCCATAAATTACGTCACACGAATTTCATACTTTTTTGACCCCTCCCCCGTTCTTGTTACAGCTGGTCACATTTGTGAGACTCCCCCTCCCTAGTGTGACGTCACATATGTTGCAATTTTATATCCAAAAATTATTAAATTAAAACAGCAGTTCCGGAATTAGTTTTATTTCCATTTATTTGAAATCACGGCGAGGCTGTCGAGGAACTCGCCAACATAACAATTTAAATCTTATATTCACACAGATAGAGTCGGAAATATTTTTAAGTTTTTCGTTAATAGTTCAAATTTCACGTTTTAATACTTAGATATGTTAGATTTTGAAATGTGATGTCACGAAACTTAATGTGTGATGTAATTTATGGATGGCCCCTAAGATAAAGCAGCTACTTATTATGGGTGTGAGTTGTCATATTTTAAAATTATGTCGTCGTTTATCTTCTCGTAGTATCACGCCGATTGTGGAGATTTCTTCTTGTTACTACCAAAAAGCTCGATATAAATTTCGATTTTAGGGTTTCATCTGACAGACCGTTCTGGAACCACTAAGGGTAGCGAAAATATAGTGAATATCACAAGTCGTTTCAAAAGCATTGTCAAAGCATTTCATTTCAAATGGCTCATTGCATACTTTTAAAATCGAGATTCTAGGTTGTGCACGGTTCCAAAAGAAGGTTGGTGTAATAAAAATAAAACTTATATTACGCATGTCTCGTCGTATGTCCCGAAGTGTGACCATCCGTCTAATAACAAAGAAAATAGAGACAGTAGAAATTTTAGTGTTTCTCGCCGTCGGGTGCCTTATTGTGTTTTAATAAAAAATCATCTCCCCAGCAACCATGGCAAGAGCTAATTAAGTAAAGAGGTGCTTAGTTGAGGACCTCACATATGAGATGAAGACCGAAAATAATGGATGGAACTCACTTATTCTTAAGTCAGCTGTTTCTCACAGTTGCAAACGTTTCAAAATTAAATCGTGGAGTGAATCACGGAGTTAATTGATGTAATTTTTCTTGCTAATTGTACAGACATTTTGTAACGACGAGCGGCAGCGTAACTAGGCGTTCATACGTTGAAAGGACGAATAACTGCTCCATTTTAATTATAACTCCTATGTTTATGCAATACTTATTTTTATAAGGCTTTGTTAATTTATGTTAGACTTACCTATTTATTGTAGCGACCTGCAAGTGTCTGCACGCGTTTAATGATTACCACAAGAACTCGTGAAACAATGTTGTACGTTTTGAAATACATTGCGAGAATAAATCGGGTCATCGTTTTTTTTTTAACTTTATGATATCATATGTCACGGAATATCGATGATGTTCTGTTGTACTAAGAATTTCCTTAGAAAAATAGAAAATTTCTGAGTCGAGTCCTGAACCTCATGATACGGTGCTTTTTTTAGACTATTTTAATCTGAAAATGCAGTAACCCAGTGATGCTACTGCCCATGTCCTTACATCCTTATAAAATTAATTCTGCCGCCTTTGAGATGGGGCTGCTAATTCTTATAAAGTAAAGCACTCTGGGAGAAATCACTTTTCTTGTGTTAAGAATTCTATTTAGACATTGGAGATTTTAATCTTGTTTAAATACATACTTGAAGTTTTGCTTTTTCTACTAACGGAAAACCTACTGTTACAGTTTTTATTTATAGAAAAAAAAATTATAGCATCTCAATATTTACATCCAACAACAGCAAGCTTTTGTTCAAAAATTTCAGTTTTTTTTTTTGTTATAACATTCCATGTATTTATGGACTTAAAAATGTCAAATTTCTTCAATCTCTTCTCGTTTTAAGCATGAATAATCCCACTTTTTCGTTTAGCCTACACGAATACACACCCAGAATTCCTTTTAATGCAAATTAACCAGTTTGCCTTATCGTGATCGCTTTTACCCATTGTCTCTGCTTATATCTGAAGCAAATTTAGGTAAAGTTTTAATTAGTAGGTATATTGTTATCTTTAAAGTAGGTAGGTTGTTGCGGAATATGTGGTTAACGTTTAATTCTATAAATAAAATTTAATTTAAGTAAAAAATAAATGTAATTTAATTGTACATAGTAAATATGTAAAGTAAGCCTATAATATATATATTTTTTTTAATCCTTGCCCCACACTAAGATTTCTCCTGTGCTCAGACTCTTACGGGTGAACCCGTAGGAGTCCGAGCTCACTAAACTTGAAGATTAAGTACAATTAATGAAAAGAAAACGTTTGCCTGAACTGCTGAAACGTGAGAATATTATTTAAAAACTTTTGATTTTCATTTACTCTATCAGAAAAGTTTTAACGAAGGAATAACTAGTGTTCAATTTTCAATTGATTTAGCATTTAAACTTTAAAGGAAACTAAGTAGCGAGTTTAGCCTTTCTATTAAAACTATTTTTGTTTTTTCAACTCTCGCAAATGGTATAGTCAGCAACAAAAGTAGTTAGACATTATACAAAGTTTTATGTCTTTTTATGATTAAAATCAGCTTTTTTGTTGAAAATATCGAACTGTAATATAATACATTAAACTCAAAACTTACGAATTATTCATATCCTGAAATTAGACCAGGTTTTCAGATTTTAGGCTTCTGAGTTTGTAATTACGATGAGTCTTACGGCTTAACATGCTGACTGGAGAATGTTGAGGTCTTTATATGAAAATAATCCATTGACTGACCCGCGACAAGCGTTGCTTGATGGTACAGCTGAATAACGGTAAGCTATGTAGGTAATGAGATAAATGTACACACAAAGCCAAAAAAATACATATAACATAGCATCACGACTATATTCCCCGAAGGGTTAGGCAGAGGTGTACTTTTTGTACACCAACATATATTAAGTCTCATGTAATAGGGGGCGAGCCTATTGCCATCTACCGAGCATAATTCCCAACTCTGAGTTTCTACTGAGAATTTCAGAAAATCCTAATAACACTTTGCCCGAACTGAAAATCGAAGCCAGAGGTCTTGGCTCAGCAGTCGCAATTGCGAATACTGGACTAATGAGGCAGTTACTAAATACATAAATAACACCTAAATACATAAATAACACTTTTATTAATCTCCTACCTTGTACCACTTAGGGACTAAGTTAGTCAAGACAGGCCTTTGATCCACGTACCAGCTTTTGATCACATGTACAGGGTGTGGCAACCATGTCAAGCTACCATGTTTTGATATATCTCCATCAAGGTCTCAATATAACAAGTGCGTAACATCAACACGACAGAGTATTATCGCCCACCACGAAAGACCATTTTTCTTGAATATGGACCAAGGTAACGACTCGTCACAGTCGTCACTCGTCAGAACTCGAAGTTCAACCACATCGCGGTGTTACGTGACTACACTTTTCAATTCAGTGGTACAGTCCTGTATATTATGAGATATACAGGGTGACCGGTTAAACGACAGACATATTGAAAGACTCAATAGTAAATTTTGTAAAAAAAAAATTGACCTTAATATTTTACGTTTTATAAATAAATAAAAATGTAATGCTGTTCGATTTAACTTATTTTGGATTTGATTTATTTCGTTAGATTTGAGATTTGACTTATTTTTTTGTAATGTTCATACCAGTCCGAGGAAGTTTTTTATCGGAAGAATGAAATAAGTTACCCGGAAAATTGGAAGTATACAATACAGAGTTTCTATATAACGTGAATATCCTACTTTAATATTATAAATGTGAAAGTTTGTGAGGATGGATGGATGGATGGATGGATCTTTGTTACTCTTTCACGCCAGAACGGCTGAACGGATCTGGATGAAATTTGGCACAGAGATAGATTATAGTCTCGAATAGCACATAGGCTTCTTTTTATCCCGGGAAAATGTACGGGTTCGTAAACCACGCGGGCGAAGCCGCGAGCGGAAGCTAGTTAATTCAATTTTTACTACACTACACTACCATGTACTATACTTAGAGCACTAGCAGGTTTTCATTATATTTAACGGCCTCATTGGTGTAGCGGGAGGTACTGGGTACAATAATTCTAGGCCGTGCACAGGGCTACCCCAAGTTTTTAGTGTATGTAAATTATAAAAACGGCTCAATATTTGGAATTATGGGAATTGGCTCGTCCTTTGCTAATAGGGGACTCAAAATATAATAGTCCTATGTTTGGACAACATGCCTTCAAAACCGCTTTAAATCTTTTAATGTCCGCCGACTCAGAATACCATAAATTACGTCTTAAACTTTACGTCATTATCCCATTTCAGCTTACACAAATTTGGTCACCTTACTTGTTATAGCCATCTTTTAACACTCAAGATATAAAAATGTACAATTGCGTACAAATTCTGTTCATAATTTACTGGAAACAAGTACATTCATAACAAAATGTATGAATATAAATTAATCATTTCGAATGACAGTAAATTAGATTTCCATAATGTATATATATACAACCTACTTATTATTACTAACTACTAAAACACTAAACAGATAAAAGATGTAAAAAATATAAAAATATTACCTACGCGTCAAAATACTCCTCCGCATCGCTGTCAGCCGGCATTGTTCCCAGAAGACTGGCAGCATTGCCACGCTGTATGGCAATGCTGATTCTTTGACCAAAGAATAATCCAGCCTTCTGGTTTTGAATGACTATAAATAAATCATGAGATATGTTAATTTTGTTATGACTTCGCTTTATCGTTTAATTAATTATTCAAAATTCTCGACTGATTTAAACATATATTTATGACAATACATAAACAATGCCAAAGCACATAATGTTCATGCCATCATAATCATTACTTTGTAATTCAAAATCAAATATTGTTTTATAATTTATTTCAAACAAAATCTTCTACTGGGCAAAAACAAAGAGGTCAAACAAATTTTATCGACCCCTTAAAATTTGTTACCGATAAAATACGAAAGTAGGTAATATCTGTTACTCAATTTGAAGCGATTTTATGCCCACCAGTACTGTCAACTTGTAAACCTAAGAACATGATAAATGATGCATGTAGGCATGGGTTTTGTAACTTTCGTACTTGACTGTCCGACCGACCACGGCTACTTGATTATGACAAATTACTCGATTGTCTCTGACGGTACTTGAACTTCAATACATACTTTAAGTAGGCATTGTGCAGCTGTTAAAAGCCTTGTTATAGATTTATCATGTAAATAATCGAAGGTCATCTACGAAATAAAATAAGTCATGACTCGTATAGTCAACATGCATAAAAATTGCAATTTCCATTATTTATAGTGATTAATTAATTACAGTATTAAAGAATACGTTTTTGACTGGTTAGTTAGGAACAATTATTGTGTTCTGTATTAAATCAATTTTAAAATCACAAAAAAGTTAATATACTTATGTCGCTGACTATACGATGTAGCTTAATAAAAAAAAAACTTGTGATTAATTAAATTCACAAGCCGCAACTCATAACCGTTTCCATCATGGCATTAAGACAAAGACATAAAGCTGTAGGCAATAACAACAAACAAAATAAAACAAAGCAAACGTCACATAGAACCTTGATGTTAAACCAAGCTTGTTACGTCAACATTTCCCCAGTAATTAAACTTTTATTCGTAACATTTTGTGGCATTTAGTCTAGAATAAAGTCCGAAATAAAGTCTGGAATCTTACGGATTCCTAGCTTTATTTAGTTGGCTCGTAAATTGTGGCAACCTCTACTGGTATATTAGTGATCTTACTGGAAAATACTGACAGGCCTTGTCGTTTCCAGAAAATAAAACTTTTACGTTTACTTGTTCTGTTTAACTTTATCTTTTCAGTGGAGGCCTAGACAATAACATAAACATAAGGGTTAGGAAAATGTTTTAGTACACCAACATTTCGAATATGCCATTATTAAAACTAACGAAGATCAAAAATCAGCGGCCCAATAAAATCCAAACGCACAGTTTTCAATTCATAACATAACATAACATCACGTCTGTATTCCCCGAAGGGTTAGGCAGAGGTGTACTATTGTACACCCACATTTCGCCGGTGCCGTTATTAAGTCCCATGTAATAGAGGGCGAGCCTATTGCCGCAGCGCCTGCTGGGCGCAGTTCCAGACTCAGAAAGACCCAATAACACTTTCCCCGACCCGGAAACAGAAACCAAAACCTCACACGCAGCAGTGGCGCTTGTGACCACTAAACCAGTCAAACCGAGGCAGTTCTTTAGTTTAAGCCATTATTTCGATTCCTTTCGCTTCATTACTAACTTTTTTATTTAAAACACTGCACAACAATGCTACAGATCCATCATATTTAAACTACCGTGACTAATTACGTCCAAATTAATTAAATTGAATAACCTCGTTATTAAAAATAAAACGGTCAAGTACAAGTTTATTTCGCGAATTCCAACGATACACACCCGTGGAAACCTTGAAAATATCAACCTCTGTTACGTAAATAAACAGTTGCAAAGGTTTTTGAACGAACTGACTGGTTGTGGAAACCATGTGAATGAATTGTCAAATTCTTGTTTCATTCTGCGTCACTGGAGACTTCTTTTGTTTTTTCTGTAATTTCATCATGTATCTTTACTGAGTTGTTATAGGCTTCTTTCTGATTATACGTATACCAATCGCATAATTTCGTTGACAATGACACCAAATATAGGCGAAGATTTTTTGAGAACTGAATAGTGTTTTTTTTTTTGTTATCATATTTTAATATATTATACTTGTGTGTATTTAAATCATTCGAATTTATGAATAGATTTTTTGAATATTTATCTTTATCTTGTGACCCTGTTATCTTTGAATGTTTGTTAACCTAAACCTACAAATTATCTCCTATTAAACTGCATATCACTATTGCACATAATCCTTCTCCATATATTACTATAATATGTTATGTATTTATTATTATTATTAATTGCCATTATCATTACGCTTTGCCAGCCTATTGATACCCACATATCTTTATACATGTACCTAAGTATACTTTTACGACATTTGCGGGAAGATTAAGGGCGTTTTCACACTATTCCGATATTTATCGGTTCGATGTAGAAATCCACTTTTTACTATACGTATTCTGATCTGCTTTTAATGGCACCTCCCAACATCCAACGTCAGATCGGAACAGTAGAAAAACGCTCTAGAATATCCTCTCCTGAAAAACTACATGGTTAATGACGTTAATGAAAATATTTAAATGTATTTTAAATGTTCCCTGACATAGTAAAAATGAAAAGAAGGCACGTAAAGAAAAATTACGTCAAAAGATGTAATAGCAGCTTTACAAATATGTTGACTTATAATTGTTTTAAAATTATCAACATTATGGACGTGATATTTTTATATTTTTATACGGCCTAGAACATGAAGTTATGAAGAAAAGTTTGAATTAAAACTGAGTTAAATTTAATAGTTACATGTTAAAAAACAATCTACCAACCCATTGCTAGGCCCTATTTAAGTAAAAACACTTAAATTCATTGATACGGAACTAAGGCTTAAATCATTAAAACTTTATTATAATATCAAATAGTTTTAATTACCTAATAAAAATCCATAAAACATAAAAATCTACAAAACAGTATTATTCATATACGGAATTAACATCACGTTAGGTTTGTTTCGTATAATATTTACAACCACACTATAGTCATTGCAAACAACAATAAGAAGACCACGCCACATCCAAACCATTTCGCATCTCCAAAGAGATAGCTTGAGATAAAAGAAAAAAATTAAATTACGCACTCAAGTCACATTGACCCACATGTTCGAAGGCCTTACAAATGTCAACAGGACCTTTGCGATGAGAATCAGAGCAGCTGCAGTGGCACATGTTATAGAACTCGATTTTACACATCACATATTGAAGGTGTTATGAAATTGGATCGATTTCGTCGAGTTTAATTAGACTCGGATAGGATTTTGAGCAAGCGATTGATGATGTGTCATCCGTTAATTAATTATGTAGTTTATGATCAAAAATTTAAAGGTAATTGATTCTTTAAAGTATTTATTTTTATATATTTCACCTGTCTCAATGGTCCAGTGGTCGCAAGCGCAACTGCTGAGCGTGAAGTCCTGGGCTCGGTTCCCAGGTCGAGCAAGTATTATTGGGTTTATCTGTATGGAAATTTTCAGTAGCAGCTCGGAGTCTGGAACTGTGCCTGGGTGTGTAGATGGCAAATGACTCGCCTCCTATTACATCGGGCTCCTCTGTCTAACACTTCAAGGAATATAAGCGTGGTGTTATTTTATGTTTATGCTATGTATATTTCATTTAGCATTACAGATTTTTTTTTGTGAAGAATTAAAAACTGCACAAAAAATTGTCTGTAATACTAAAGCAACAGACAATTTTTGTGCAGAAAAAAAAAACGCAACATTTAAAAGCTTTTCAAGCTGTACTTTTAACCTAATACTATCGGGGTTTGACTATTTAAACTTCAACGGGTAGTGGGTACACTTAACCAATTAAGAGCGACTGATGCCTAAACCTTATTTTTTTCACAAAGCTCTCTGAGATATCTTTGTTTTGTTCTCAAATTTCTTTATTGTATGCAAAAGCTTATTCCTATACCGAATCCATCATCGTAGGACTTCATGCAACGAACTCGCACCCAGCCAATATATCTCATCATAACGATGAAAACTATCTCGATCACAAACGTATAAGTCCGTGTTCACACGAGTGTGTCGCCAAGTTTTCCCATCGTTATAACTTATGGCTGACACCGGTCATTACGCCCACTACTTCCCCTCCTTTTCATATAACTTCCCTTTATACTATGCGGTCTTATATAACTTTTATGTTCCTTATGATGAACTTGTCCAGTGAAGCAGAAAAAGCTGCCTGAGGTAATTTGCAATGTATCTCTGAAACAACAAACCGATTTGACTAAGTTGGAGGATGGTTTATCGAGATCTCTGCAGTACGTGCCGCGTGTTTGATCCTCTTATGGACAGAATATTAAATAATTGTTTCCAGTAGTGCAAATACCCAGACCCAGAAACAACTATAAAGTAAATAATGAATATGCGTGGGATAATTGGTTTTAGAACAAACATTACCAGTTGTATCCCGAACTGCATCCGCATAGAAAAAAAAACATACAGACTTTTTACCCCCATTTCGCCCCTTTAAAACTTTAACGGATGGACTTTACACCGTATAAGAAGTCTTTGTGCCAAATTTCAAGTTTGTGTAGGCCTTCTAATTCTGTTTTAGCGTTATAGTAATTGGTCAGTGAATATTTTTATACTATATCCTGGATTCTAGATAGCCTGAATGTCTTTTAGGATTGGACCTCGCCTGTCAACATCCAGCATACGAACAGCATAGAGCCATCTAACACATTTCACAAAAGAACTCCTTCGCTGGTGAAGAGCGCAAACAATAACGCAGAACACATAAAAGAGCTGATGCGTGCTGCCAATTGAGCTGTAACCCTAAAGAAATTCAGATTATCTTCCCTTTTTCTTAAACAAGTGACTATTACTGTAGCCAAACATTTTGACGTGGACAAAGCCACTAGTAGAACTAGTCCAAAATATTTAGCTTGATGAATTTTCTATTTAGGTCGGTTCAAAAGTTAACGCCTTAATTACATAAAGCTAGTAAGAAGCTCACCCACGATCAGTCATCAATCATGTGGGTATTTCAATATTCGCAAGAAAATTGATAAACTTTTTGTTTCGGTTCAATACAAATTAATATTATTGGTCCATTTTAGTGCAACATTAATCTACAAGAAACTTAAATGTCTCATGTACGACCGACGGTGCAAAACCATACAATGAATTGCTTAACAACATAAAAGATGAGAAAACGATAATTACTTATAACTCATTAAGATACAGGAGGCCCATAAATATAGTATAGTAATCGGTATTATTGATCAACAATATGCATTTGACGGACTAATCGAGAGTCTCCGCCTCCCGTTCTCATATAAGTTACCTAATTGTAAAATTCTTATAAGAAATAAATATATCACAAACTTTTATACAATTAATTAAATTGATTCAAAGAATGCAATACTTTTAAGTACTTTAACCTTATAGCGCAAAAAACATTAATTATACAGCTCGTAAGAATTCCGAAGAATTCATTTTTCCTTATTGAATGGACGGCAATCTCAATTATCATATCCTTGGCAAAGATAGTTACACCTTTATCATCATTCATTAAGTTTTGTAATGTAATTTGTAACGGATTGCGCTGAACGTATTGTTTTAAAGCGATTAAGAAATATGACACGACGTTATGCTGTAATACGCTACGTAATCGTTTTCCTGGTTCAATAATATTGTGTATAATTAGGATCATAATTACCAAAGTCAATGATTTAGGTTTCGATTTTATGAGAAGCCGATTATTATAGTTAGATTTCTAGTAATTTTTTGACGTCACGGTAGGGTTAGTGGTTGCGCGATCGAATTCTTTGCTACGTGTCGTGGGTTCTATTCCCGCACGGAGCAAACATTTGTATATCTTAGAGATAGTTTTTGCGAGTCTGTATGTTTTTTCATGTGAATATTTATGTTTGTAAACACACCCACGATTCTGAAATTATTAAAAATAATTCTGAGGCCACTTATTTTTTTAATTATTTAGTTTATTATATTTTTGTATCTAGAAAAAAAAAAAAAAAAAAAATGTTTTCCTCAAAAACAAGGTTAAATCTCTTCAATATTAATATGTAGGTTCTAAAAGGAGAACATCAGCAGCAATACAAGGTACCTACTCTCCTAAGATTACGTCATAAATGTATGTAAATAGGTACTGTTTATTGCCATTGTTAGGTTTAATTTTTATTTTGTATACCTACTTTTATTTTATGTTATACTGTTTTGTTCAACTTAAGTTCTGGCAGCTCCATAGCCAGTCCATAAATTCTACAAAAGATGATGGTAGTATTGTAGTTTAAAAAATAAAATTTCAAATCTTATCTGTATTCGAAGTATCTGCCTAGGGGCCATCCATAAATTACGTCACACGAATTTCATGCTTTTTTGACCCCTCCCCCCTCCTTGTCACAGCTGGTCACATTTGTGAGACTCCCCCCTCCCTAGTGTGACGTCACATATGTTGCAATTTTATATCCAAAAATTATTAAATTAAAACAGCAGTTCCGGAATTAGTTTTGTTTCCATTTATTTGAAATCACGGCGAGGCTGTCGAGGAACTCGCCAACATAACAATTTAAATCTTATATTCACACAGATAGAGTCGGAAATATTTTTAAGTTTTTCGTTAATAGTTCAAATTTCACGTTTTAATACATAGATATGTTAGATTTTGAAATGTGATGTCACGAAACTTAGGACCCCTCCCACCCCTTGTCACACAATGTCACACTTCGTCGACCCCCTTCCCCCCTCTTAACGTGTGATGTAATTTATGGATGGCCCCTATTTCTTCAATAGCATATTTTACGCGTTTAACTGTTTAAGCAAATGATAGCACTTTTTACAATTACCTAGACAAATAATTATCACTTTTTGTTGCCACAGCTACTTTAATAGCATTGTGCCCAATAGAAAAACTTCTTTTCTGAAAGCCAGAACATGAATTCAACTCGTCTTTATTACCCATTCTTAAAGAAAACGGTCAATTAACGGCGCAGGCGTCGTTCTCAACCACAAAAATTACCCCTGGCTAGTATCCAGCAACATCTGAGCTTGAGAGGCCAATTATCGTGGTTAAATGTCACCTACTTTGCGATATTGGTAGAGGAACTACACAGGTTCGGCTTCGAGCCAAGCCTTTGTGATTATTAGTTTGTTTAATGATAATTACGGGAACAGGTTGTTTGGATGGAGAACGAGAGTGAAAAGAATGGAGAAGAAAGTAAAAACTACTTAGATCCTATCAGTGTTCAAATGTTTTTATTACCTCTAAGGATCTGTGCATGTAGGTAATTTATTTATTTCGTATGAAAAACAAAAGAGTATATACTATATACTATTATTTAATATAGATCAAATTATCAGCTTGTGCAAATAAGCAACAACATAAAATTACAATATGAAAGTAATAGCTAGACGGACAGCGTCGCAAGCGCAACACGCATCTAAGTCAGTTAATAGTCAGTTGTTTTGTAATTCAGTGACGCGAGGCGACAAGTAATAGTTTCAGCTCTGTCATTATAATTAAACTAACGATTTATCCACCGGTTTTGCGAAAGTAGACCTTCAATAACTAATTTAGATATGCAATGTACTTGCAGTTGCGCTTTTGATATCCTTTACTTTCTATAAAGATATAGATATATTTAGTCGACATCCGCTGAGGTTGCGAAAAAGAGTCGGCGATATTTGATGTCTTTGGATACAATCTACAAATCAATGTCTTAGCAGGACAGGACTGTTCTCTGAAGGAAAGTAGTAGTCTCGGCTGGTTATATCGGTTGATAGCAAGGGAAAATGATTCCTTTATAAGAAACTAGCGACCCGCCCCGGCTTCGCATGGGTAGCAGAGGACGCATTAATTTTTTTTCTGTCGTAGTGTCCTAACTGCCCGTTACGTCGAGCATCGGCACACGCCAGTAAAGCTCCCAGTCGGCATGATTTTCTTCGACATCTTCAACTATCATCGCGAATATACAGACAGAAGCGGCGGGGGACTTTGTTTTATAATGTGTAGACTGCAAATCAAAAAACAATATGTGACGCTTGCTGATGAACCGACTTGAAGACCCTAGTTATCAAGTAAGTTGCAGCAGGTCGATAGAAGTCTAAATTCAAGATTGGACTGTGATAGACAGATAGAAAGATGATTGGACCACATACTTAGTACTAGATTTTTTACGGTACATAGCTGAGAACACACAAGGGACCTTCAAAAAGGTAGAGCATAAACTCACAGATATAACTTACTGAACATATTACCTACGGTTCTTTCTGATTCATGTACGGAAAGGTGACAAATTCTTACGTCCAGATAATTGGTAATTCAGCCCTTTATTGACCCTTAGTCCAACACGCTTGCCTAATGCTGGTTGGCGGACTACACACACCATTGAGCACTTTATGTAGCCCTTTCAGGTGTACATGTTTCCTCACAGTATTTTCTGCGTTAACCCAAGTGCTAATAAAATTACGGCATAGATTCTTAAAATCAGAGGTATGGTTTGGTGGCGAATTGAGACCAACAACCGCCAACGACCAACATGGAAGTCAAGCGTTCATCCGCTAGGCTATCAATGCTTTTTTCATGTGGTTGAATAGAATTTATTCGAGTGGAAAAACAAAATCGCTAACAAAGAGACTTGGGCAGAAAGTTTTGATGATAATTGGGCAACCTGATTGTCCTTTGAGAGTGACAATAGTTCATTTGCTTACTTCAACAAGTCCTGTAATTTCAGATTTGACCTTTGATTTTGGTTATGTGACCATTATCCAACTGGTCCCAGAATTGTTTGCTTTTTCAACTGCCTCATTGGTAGTAATCGCAAGCCTGATTGCTGAGTCTGATTTCCTATTCCCGGGTCGTGCAGCGCTATTGGGTTTTTCTGTAAGTAAATAACCAGTAGCAGAATAGTAAGTTCCATCATCACCAGCTTATATCGTTCACACTTTTGAGACATATAAGCTTGTTTAGAGAACGATTTTTTGGATTTATGCATGTCACAAGTCTTCGAATTTTCGGTTCTATGACAAGCTGGTTTCCTCAAGATTATTTCACCGTTAGAACAGTGATGATGTTATTATCTACAGAAAATATATGAACAAATCTAACTTATGTGATACATAAAGCGGCACTATTTCTAACTGCGCAGATAACAAGGAGATTTTTTGGTTTATTTATTAAAGATTTCTAAGACCGTACAGACTAACACATATATAATAATCTAAATAGTTTTGCAAGTTTGGAAGTTTGGGTCATACTTCTCTGTATTGTTGGAACATCACTCCTGGTGGCCAAAAATCGCCGGCTCAACGCCGATTTTTAACCACTTGTTCTTGTGTTTGTTCTTATGTGTATTACGTTGGTTATGTTCACTTCAATTTGTGGTTAAATACTTCTCCCATGCCCTTTACTGACACACTAATGTGACCTTGTAAAAATGAACAAGCTTGTATAATATCACACTTTATAATTCACATACATAACATTTTATAATGGGTACAGAATTTTTATATTTCTCAGAAACACAATTTTATTTGCGGTGTATATAATGTTGACTTGTTTAATAAACTAAGGAATTCGTGTCTTGCAATAAAAGTCAGCGAAAATAACTTAGGAAGTTTGATCGGATAAGTTATTTGAAACAACTTAACTTCTTCATTAGTCTAGTAGTCGCGACCACAGTTGCCAAATGAACCGATCGATTCTCAAATTGGACAAAGAGTTATTGGATTTTCTGCTAGAAAATTCTAAGGTTGGAACTGCGCCCAGTGAATAGTATGTAGTTATTCCCTATCACATAGGAAAAAACACAACACTCGATATGACTTATTTTTTATATTCTTTTTTATATTTGTTTCCGATAAAACAGGTATTGAAAAAAGCGGATCACGCTCAACTTAATGACTACATTTCCGTACAATCTTTGCTCACAGCCTTTCCGCAAAAAATCGAATGTAGGCCGCCGTTGCAAGGTTAAAACGTTAATTTTGCGTCTAGCCAAGTGTTGAATTACTTAAGAAAATTGCGACCAAACCCACTAAGCTATTACACACATGTTAAATAAACTAGACTAGCTAGGCTGGGAAAACGGAACCCGCAAGTAGGTACTCGTACGGTTCGCAACAAAACTGTATTCAAATTGCGTCCTTAAATTATTTTCATGACCTAATGTATTTGCAAATTATGTTCTAGTACATGGGTGTCGTTTATGTTAATCCATTTTATGTGATATCATTAGGACACTGAATTTTCTAGTTGTTTAATTCAAGTTGCTACATTTGGTGCACATTAAATTAGTGTACCATGTATTTCGATGAAGGTTACACAATATTTTCAATATACTTATCACGGCACATTGCGATGTGGTAGTAGAATACTGTCAGCCCATATTATCCAATTTCTGGGCAAAAGCCTCCTTCCATGACTTCCAGGTCTTTCGATCCGGAGCCAGAATGGACCATTCGGAATTGTTTTTATCTAGCTCGTCCCTGTATCTTCTCAACGCCGTCAAGCTGTGTCAGGGCTCCCCATAGTGGTAAACCCCCAGTTTATTAATCAAGTGTGCATATTACTGTTACCATAAATAACTTATTATCGTGAGTGTAGCACAGAACATCCACCTATGCCCAAAATACATCTGAAGCGCCGTAGAACGTAGCGGAAAAGCGAAAAAAAAAACTGAATAATTTTAAATTAAATATTCTTCTGCTGCCTGTACCTTCATTAATGTCGAACATATTCATGCAAGGCCGATGTTAGAATCATAATAATTAAGTATTATAAAGCAAATACCGAGGCTTTACCTATTATATTGCTATTTAAAAAACTTAAATTTAGGATTGCAATTAGGCGCATTAGTTCTAAAAGGAAAGGACTTTGTTCACATTTTCAATGGCATTGACTGTACACTAGATAAATTCTGTACGAATAAATTATATAAGTGCCTCACATTACCTCTCTATCACTCTAATACTTTTTAAAGTTTTAAAGGTGTGTGTAGACAAAACGATTGAGTAAGAGCTAGTACTAGAACGTTCTTAGTCTCAATATAGAGCACTAACTTTTGAGGTTGTGACGGTTATTCACCATATTAAGGCGGATTTACATTGAGTCATATACGGAGTTCTAATTCAAGACAGTGTCAGTGCTGATACAGTACAATATATCGAGTCAGTACAGTCCTACAACGACATTGCTAACTTAAGTATTCTGGCTAAATATATTGAAGCTATACCGCTCTGCCGCCTGTACTGGCGTTAGTAACTGACTCAATGTAAATCTGCCTTTATATCTGCGTGGGAGTTTAATAACCCAACTATACAAATAATTAAGTAATTTCATGATTAATATCGAAGCGTCACAACAACTGTTCAAATATTTTTAGTAGCAAAATTTTCGAATCTTGAACGAATTAAGTACTCTAGAATAGTCAATACCATGTTAGAAGTACCTATAGCTTCAAAAGTTGTTATCAATATAAATCAAGACAGTGACGAAACTAAATCGATACTGGATTACATTGGCGTTCACATAAAAAGAGTACATTTATTTTATTGCACATACCTAGATACAGAACTATTTAAACAAGTACATATATATTATTGAACAATTAGACTTGTAGGCACAAGGCCAAACGAATAACGATCGTAAGTATCGATACATAATTTGATGATTGCGATGAACAAAAGATGCAATAACATTGTTCGATTCTTTAACCTTCGATTTGATTCGGATTGGGATTTAGGCATCGAGTTCTCGGTTTGGCTATCAACATCTTTAAATGATTGTAATCGACTATTAGTAATGACTGTCATTGAAAGAGGTCTATATTTAATAGAGGTCTTGAAGTTACATTTTCACGTGTACTTTTTTCTTGTTTTATAACTTTAGAAGCTTTTTTACTTATATTCTATCCCTCTCCCAAGAAAGACGACTGAACAGGAGTAACATTAGCACTCCAAACAATTATATTGGTAGAGCAAAATTTCTCCTTAAAATACGAAATCTTTTCGGCTTAGAGGAAATATGAATCTTTTGTTTGATCTAGTTCGTATATTTCCCTATGTTTTAGTAAGTCTATAACGAATACGGAAGAAAATTATTACAAGACTAACACCATTATTAGTGATAGTAGCTTGTAGCATTAGATTGTTAAATTACGTCTAATGGTTACATTACCTAGGGTTAGCTAACTATAGATAATGTTAATATTGTGTTGTGTAAAGTATGTACCGCTGTAAAAGCTCTAATCACCTTTACAACATTAGCTTTGCTGCCTTCATTATTTGTTAGATATAGGTTTTTCACCAGCCAACTTAAAGAGCCGTTTTAGCTCCAAACGTTGGCTGGTCTTCAAACCGTTCATCGCTATTTAACTAAATCGATGTAGGTACTCTTGCATACGAATGAAGCAATGTATGTAAGCAAATGTTGGCGTATGTTAGCTGTGATGGCCGCCCAAAACTTAAATGGACCACCGCACATGAGGCTACAATAAACTCTTGGTGATATTTGTACGGTGCACTTAGGATAACATCTTGTATTTGCAATCTCGTGATTAAAGACTAGAAATAAAATAAAACAGTGTCAATCACTCACATACTACAACACAATTTCTGTTTCTAATAAGTTTACAAGACTATAATCAATGAATTGATTGTAAAAGAATAAAATTTTGCTCTTCAATCAAGTCAGTTCAAATTGAATAAAGATTGGTTTAGCTAAAAGCTAAATCTTGTTGAAACTTTCTTTTTTATTTCTCTATAAAATTGTCGACGAAATAAAAAGCTCCTGATAAAGCGACCTTATATATTTACTGTCGATATTAAATTATATTAGTAGATACCGTAAATGGGGTGTGGCAGGAGAGGCATGAAAGTAGAATTAATGCAGTGGAAATGCGTTCCTTGCGAAATATGTGCGGTGTAACTGTATAGGTCTGAAAGAAGATGTAGTGACAAGAGTAGAAAAAAGTATGTTTCGTTGGTTTGGTCATGTAGAGAGGATGGATGAAAGGTGATTAACGAAAGGGATTTATATCGCGGTTGTTAGTGGAAACGCCAGGGGGGGACGCCCTAGAAAGACATAATACGGACCTTATTGGTGATGTCCTTCAAAAAGGTCACGTGCGCACTACCCACAACCGGCGTTCATGTATGAAACGATGCATGAATGTAGATGAAGCAAAAGGGTTATGTAAGGATTGTAGCACGTGGCGTTCCGTAGTTTCTGCCTACTCCTATGGGAAAAAGGCGTGACTTTATGTATGTATGTATGTATGTATACAGTAAATAGAAAATGACATGATTGGTAATATAATAGACATTAAATAACCTACATAACTCATAAAATCACATTGCACGTTACCGTTTTGAAATAATAGTGTTAAAACTATAGGTCCACCATTAATTATACCATGTGTCAAACACGTGCACTCAATTTTGAACATAATTACGTAGGCCTAAGGATGAAATTAGCAACAACATTAATTATGAAAGAAGTTGTCAGTGATGAAGATTGTAATCATTTTGACACTTGACTGTCGTAAGTTTAAAATATCGTTTAATGTGAAGTAATTTAGTTTATTTAAAACTAGATTAAGGCTTTATTAACAGCTTGAATAAAATGGTATTTGATATAATTAAAAACCCATCCATTACTCCTGAAAATGATGTTGTATCTTTCTTATATCTAAGTATACAAAAGCGAAATACTTTTCATTAAATAATCACCAAATCTCAGGAACTCTCATTAGTCATCTTATCTCAGAAACTCATTCAGGAACTATAAAACCTAAAAGCTCGTTGGCCGATAGGTCCCTTAGGTAGGTATAGGCGTCCGCTAAGAAATAACTTTCTAAAATTCAACAGCTAAATTTTTTATGAAAAATTATTTTACCCGAGTAAAGTGACGGCTACCGATAGTACCTACATCATTATCAAGATATTTAGGTGTACCACATTTTGAAGTAACAAATTATAAAAAATATAAATTATTGAAATCATGAATGCAACGATATGGCGGGCGTTAAATATTTGTTTAATTCATTTAATTTTAATGAATGTTTAAATAATTAATAATAAACTGCTTCAAGACATTTTATGTATGTACATACGCATAGTCTTAGGCTGTGGCATTTACATTTAATTATTGTTTAATAAAGTGCAAATGGCACTTCTTATCTTAAGTTTGATAGGCCAGATCCTAATACCTACAGATAATAGATACCTAATACTAGATATTTAACCACAGTATTACGACGGTTTTAAAATTAACGATAACTTGTTTCGACATCATATTTTTCAACCACAATCAGTAATTAAACGTCAACACTGTTAAAATCAATCATACTTTTAATCATTTTAAAACTAATATTATTCAGTCAGTGCGTAAATTTTGCCTCAAAATAAGTTTAATTAGGATTTTAACGCCTACATTTCCAAACCATACTTTCCAAAATAGATGAGGAAAGCTTAAAAAAAAAGCGAAGGGCGTGTCGCCCATTCATAGTGGTTCGACAGGGGTCCCCACTTACCATCCAATGTTTTATTGATGCGCCACCCAAGGCCTGCCATTAAATTTTCATTGCTTTATCACCCAGTATCCGCGTTATGTATGAGAACAGTAATTGCTTCATACATGATGTTTAAGCCGCATTGAAAACGCTTCGCGTCGTAGTTTTCGTTTTCAGGCGTCGTTTCAAGTTTCAAATTAAAACGCAGGTTTTTGTTGTGTGCATCTGGGGTAGAATTTTTATGAATGAAAATGTTAGTGAAAATCGCTTTAAAGTTGGCTATTTACGTAAAGCTAGACTACGAAAAGTAGGATATATAGAAGATTAGATCAAACATTACAGATAGATAATATTGCAAATCTTAGGTTATATAATTAAATTTTTTAACAAAAAATAAAAACCGACTCCAAAAAACTCAAAAACAAAACTAATAACTAAAAAGCAAAAAATAAATATTTTATTATACAATATAGTAGTTGAAGAATATTGAAATCGGTGCCAAGTAAAACATAATAGTAATATACCTTGCTGCTATAATAGCGACATTGAAACAACGAGTACACGTAAAAATTGTCGAGTGCGGAGCGAATTATGCGTCGGACACGACAAATGCACTTCGCCAATCGTGTCGGTTTATCATTGCATGTTTTACTTGGCACCGACTTCAATATTCTTCAACTACTATATTGTATAATAAAAGATTTATTTTTTGCTATTTAGTTATTAGTTTTGTTTTTGAGTTTTTTGGAGTCGGTTTTTATTTTTTGTTAAAAAATTTAATTATTATACAATTTTGAGTGATGGGTAGACCTAATAAAGACGATTCTCTTGAAAAACTTTACAAAGGTCAAATGTAGGTTCCCCAGGTCGAGTGAAAACCTTAGACGGTATTGCACTATGTGATTTTAAAATTAAATAAATTACTTAGCCGACCATCGAATCTGCAATATTACCCATCTCGTCTCTCTCATCTCTCTTAAAGTGCGCATCAATACGAATAAAATAAGCCCAAACACTATGTAGCTGCTATCAACCATTAAGGAGTTCCCTAAACTGTACTGCACCTACATCACAGACCTTGCAGTGGCAGTCATTACCCATCTCGGTGTAAAGATCTTGTCAACACGAATAAAATAAGCCCAAACACGAGGTAGTTAAGATGTACCGTTGAGGAGTTCCCTCGATCCTCTGTCGTCTCCATCATCAGATCTGCCCTAAACCTCCATAGTATTGTAGTCTCATCAGATATACACATAATATCAAGTTTTTACCCCATGCTCGCCTACAATTTTCAAGAGATGCCCTCGATTTCTCAGGGTTTCTACCATCAGGTCCTGACCTGATGACAATGGGACCAAATGAAAAGCAAACCCTTTCAAATAAAAAAAGAATTTTTGAAATCGGTCCAGGCGTCTTCGAGAAATCGAGTAAAAAACGTAAAAAAAAAAAAAAAAAATACAGCCGAATTGAGAACCTCCTCCTTTTTTTTGAAGTCGGTTGAAAATACCTATGTAATGAAAGGCCATTTTTTTATTATATACTTTGCCCCCTCACTAGGAATAATTTCTGTAGCGTGTGAGCGTTTACAAACATATATACATACAAAAAGACCCAGACCCGAAACAACTATCTGTAGATCAGACAAATATATGGTCCGTGCGGGAATCGAACCCGCGACACGCAGCGCAGCAGTCGATCTCTCAACCACTGTGCCAACTTGCCGTCATTGCCATTAAAATTAGATTAAAATTAAACCTAGACAGAGTTAAGTTAAAAATGATCATTAAAGTAACCAAGAAATTTAACATTGACTGGTAAGTTGATTTATTTGATAAGTATTTCATGTAAATAGTGAACAAATATCCCTCTCACTAATAGTCTATCAAAAAACAATAGCCACAAAAGTTCTTCCATCCAAATCCTCGATACTATCCAAAACTAAATCAATGGAAACAATCAGTTTCGAGTATCACCAAATTGAGGTCACACCCACGCACTAAATTCAATCGTATGTTCTAGCAAGTACTAGTATGTTCTCGCTAACCAACGCTAATATCTTAAAACAGTTCATTGGCTGACCAGATTGCAATTGCAACAAACATGCGTAACCTACCAAATAAATTCCCAGAACGATTATGCAACAAACCGAGTGTGTAATATTGATATATCGATGTTTAGACTTACAGGCGACAGTAACGAACGCGACGGACCAGTATCCCTGCCCACCTATCGAGACTCGATTATTCACGTTTATCGATAACGGGCTAACGAGCACTCATCGATTTGTTTGCGGTGCGATATGAATAAAAGATAACGGTTGTTCATAATTCGCCAACACGCATCGCAAACTAACGTAATTACAGGATAAATGTTTTAACTAAAATAATAATAATTAAAATAAGGGTCAAGGGACTGATTCAGAAAGCGGTACTCCTTGATACGGCACGTATTGTGAGGAGATTTCTGTCTCTGGAGCCCTAACCACCGGTAGCTTGGACCCTGTTCCCGATACCGGTTGGTCCCTATTTTTTTTTTTATATTTATAAATGTATTTTTATTTTATTATTAATTATATTTATAAATTTAAAAAATAAAATATGTAATTTAATAAATAAAGGAAATATTAAAATAATACATAACATTTTCATTATAGTTGTTTTAAAGGGCCTCTACGTGTTGGCTTCGGCCGCACGCACGCTTTACAAACGTCCGGGGCTCTGTAGTCCCGTGCAAGAGGAGACACATAATAAATAAATAAACTGACTTACTGAGAAACAAGTAGACTGGTATTGTGAAAAAGGAACTAACCTTACACTTATTATAATAAGTCAGCCCATTACTGGATAACAGCTGGCCTCTTCTCAATAGAATAGTAAGGTTTAGACCTTCGTCCTGTATGCTAGTACGTAAATGATAATCAAATTTTGATCCGCAGATGAATTCAAAAGTCAGATATGTGGGCCGATTTTGAATTGAGAACCTCTTGAAAGACCGGCATTTGACTATTAGACTATCATTGCTTACACTTATAGAATAACTTTATGGCAAAATATCTACATTCTATTCTCTATAAGCGATAGCCAATGATAATTCATAGTAAGATTATACCATAAAAGCATCAATTTTATCTAGAATGGAAACTACTAGAAGTATTAATGAAATAGGTAATAATCCAAACACAGCAAGCAACGTTTTATATTAAATAAAATTAAAGCATTTTGCAGTCAAGATTAATCACTCATTCCTTTATGGTGTGTTATTAAAGTCAAAGGTGAACCTGAGTTTAAGGTTTCGAACTGGTTTAGCAGCTGCTATGTAGTGATGCATTACACTCATTAAGTTGATCATTGAGGGAGAAATTATTTAAGCCTTCGATGTATAAAAGCTTGGCCATTTTGACGAAACTGTCACTCAATGACCAAAGTTTGAGGGAAATAACCAACGAAATGATACAAAAGGTGAGTTTAAATTTAGAATAAATACTCAGGATTGAAATACTATAAAGAAAAAACCATATAGCAATATTATAAGTGGCAAAAGTATTATTGAGGAAAGTACCATGTGCACAGAAAAATAGCTTAAGATTTTAATTGTTTTCTTCGAAAGCCTGTCACAGCCATCTATAGGTACTCTTTATAATTGTACAAAGTTTCATATGTGTATTATATTTATAATTAATTCAGATAAAGTGTGACTTTATTAACTAGATAAGAATAATATATCCTCCATAATAATTAATTTCAATTTTGCATCTATTATTTTAAACACAGCTGTAAATAAATTTCTGTATCTCTTTTCAGATATTTTTGATGCTGTGCTCTTCGGCAATAGTTAGTGCCGGAGTTATCGGGACTCATTATTCACCTGCTTCTTCCATTTCCTACCATTCAAGTCCAATCGTTGAAAAAACTATAAGCGAACCAATAGGATACAACAAAATTATTCAGTCGCCTCCCGTATACCAGTCTATACTGTCAACCAAAGAAAGTAACTATGAAAGCCCAGATGGCACGCAACACACAGCTTATTCCAAGTCTTTGGACACGGCGTATTCGAACCTTCAAAAGTACGAATCAAAAGCTACCAGAGATGGTGACGTAATAGTATCTTCATACAACCCTGCTGCTCATTCTCCAATTGTCTATCATCCATTAGTTCAAACGGTCCATGCTCCGGTATTGTCTAAATCCGTATCAATTCCGGTTTCTTACACAACTCATGATGTACCTTATACTAAAACGATTGTATCTCCTTCCATAGCATCGTATTCTACGCCTATATTTGACAAAACTAAAGTTTCTTCTTCAGGTTTGTCAGCATATTCTTCACATACACCATTGATTCAAGCTCAACCAGTTAAAACCACTATAACATACTCTGAGGCACCTTTAGTTTCCCATATGTCGTTCAATGGCCTAGGTGCAAGTTATGCATGGTAAATAATTGAGATTTTTCCCTCACATGGTATGCGCGACTGACTGCTTGATTAAGTTTAATTTATGTTTAATGTTACGTTTATGTAAGCTTAAATTATTTCTTATAAAATAAATTATCTCTGCATCATGTTGCGTGTGATTCATTTTTCTCCCATAATTTGTTTAATACATAAACTGGACTCTTATAATAAAGACTAATCTTCAGCTGCTTTAGATAGAAATAGCCAAAAAAGTGGAATCAGAGTATAGAGTATAGGCCGTTGTTAGTGGGACAATACGGGCTTATAATATAATAAAAATAAAATAATATTACAAAGTTTAATCATGTTGAAAATAATTCACTCTCAATTTTGGTTAGTAAAATATTTGTTAAGTAGGTAGAGATGGCAATAATGCCCATATCAATTAAGATATTATGATTATCGATAATTATGAAGCTATATGTTAACTTTGAATCATTGTATTTCTAGACTGATTCAACACAAAGCAAAGTTCCTCAGTATTTCTTTAACAGTGTAGTTCTTAGGCCATGTTTTCATAGTACCGGTTCATGAAATATTAAAACTAATAATATCTAAGTTGTTTTTGTTACCGGCAAACTTTCTACAGCAGAGAGTTAAGAATTATTTATTTTATCTTAAGAAACTACAATACCAAATAAAAAAGAATAAAATCCTGTTACTTGAAGCGACAAAAATAAAATAATGTTGTTGCTGAAAAAGATAGGCACTAATCAAAAGTTAATGAAGCTTTATATATAGATTTGTTCTTTTTCCTTGTATCGTTGTTGTAAGGAATTCTAACAATAAAACTTTTAAGTTATGCATAGACAATACCCAGTGAGGATATTTTAGGACACTAAAAAATGATTGCTATTGTTGACACATAACAATATTTCTAGACTATGATATCCTTGGAACTGGTAAGCCACCACAGAAACTCTGATGATACCACCCACAGTAACGACTGGAAAGTGGGCATCAGGTAAAGCGAAAGAATAAATACAATCCATTCGTTACAATGTAGCCTTTTCCTGGTCTTTGTCAATAACCACAATCCATCCTTTCATGTATCAAAAATAATGTTATCTAGTACCTACATTATTAAACAAATCAATTTGTTCCCAATTTTATCATACGACGCCTACTGGATAAAAGCGCTTCGGTTAATTTTGAACAGGGTAAAATACGGCACACAGAAATAATTCAATATTTTGGCTCAGTCAAAAATAGAATTAATTCGGAGCGCTTGTCCATTTTAGGCAAATCCTGACACCTACACATCCTGCATGAAATTCTGTGTCTAAATATAAATTGTTTACATGACAAGCTATAAAGCTTAACGTTGATGAAATGAATTACCTACCTATCTGAATAAGAAGGGAGACATAAATTAATAATAAATGAAGAAAACATAAACGACTCTCTCTCCACGCTTAGGTGTCAGGAGACCAACGAATATCTTATGTATTGAAAGGATCTTAAGACTTTGACCACCAATTCATTTGATAAGTGGGGTGATTATAGTAATATCGTTCTGAGAAATTCTGTGCTTTTATGCCAGGATGCATAAATCACTTTGTACAACCCGAACACAAAGTTTGAACCTTTTATTAAAAATGCAACGAATGAAGCACGGTCGTTCATAGTTAGCACTTGCAAGAGATAAACTAATAAAGTAGAACAGACAACCAGTTTATTATGAACCACTGAACTGAACTGAGCCCTTTTCATTATAATTAAGTATTTTAGGGAGAAGGGAGTAGGAGCGCTAGAAAAACAAAAAATAAGTCATTAATGACTACACAGTTAGTTGAGCGATGGACTGCTGGTTCGGTTCCCTCACGGAACAAATATTTGTATGATCTACAGATATTTGTTTCGGGTCTGGGTGTATGTCCATGTGAATATTTGTGTTTGTAAATGCTCCCACGATACAGGACTTTCTCCTAGTGTGGGGCAACGTTAATTTTGAACAAAAAAATGCAAGATTCATTAAAATCGGACATCCCGGACGAACATACACAAGTCTTTAAATAGATGTAATGACTTAGAAAATCGTAAATATACATTTCCAGCACACCTACCTACAAATACGTTAACTAAAAAAAGTTGATGATTTTTCTCTTCTTTGCTGTGCCCAGCCATTTTTATAATATTTTATAAAGTTTTTAAGTTTATCTTCTTAGTTATAAATTGACTAGTACAATAAACAACTATTGAGTATTAATTGGAAATCATTTTAAAAACATTGGCGATTGGCCATTGGCATGAGCATGAGCTTAAGCTTATTTAAAATATAACTTCACCTATTTCCCTATAACCGCAGTATCCTGTTACATTACCACACACGTGCGTACAATCTACGATCAGATTACCACACGCGAGGCGGGTCCAATTGGCGACTAGTGAGTTGGTCACAATACCGGACTTGATAAAGATGTATTGTGGCACATTTACGTTACACACTCGACTCACTGCCCGCACGATTGACCCGTTGAGTGTCTATGTGCGTTGCAAAACGCAGCCTTAGGCACGGTTTACATGGATGTTAAGTTGATAGATAGATCTAGAATGTGGTCTAGATTTTTGTATCAATGATAGGGAATAAAGGATTTTATTTCATAAAGTTTCTGTTACTACCCGCCGAGCTAAGCTGTCTTTTGTTTTATGGTAATCGTTATGATCAAACATGGGAAGTGTACATAAAAAAAATAGTTAGCTGTACAGTTCCTCACGTAAAGTACTCTATTCGTATCAAAGGACCAGAATATGTTATTTTTAGTCTCATGCCGTTTATAGACGTTTCAAGTACAACGACAAAAACAGATTTTTCGGAAATTATATTAACATTATTTCCGTTCGATTTTTTTTTGTAGCCCTTTTCCAGTTTTTCCTTTTTTTATAACCAATGACGTCAGACTAAAAACAATAGTTTCAACGTCCATTTCAAAGATTTTAGTACTAACGTTGGGGAACCGAAAACCAGAACTTTGTAAAATCGTGGGCGGGGAATGTTACGAATATTCTGTGCGGCTGTTATAAAACATGGCATTCAAATTATCTTGGTCTTGAATCTCGACCTTGAAAAAATACACGAAGTAGGTTTTATTGACATTATGAGCAATACATTGTGTAAAATAATTCTTTGCAACCTTCTTCCAGTGTTTCTAAAGATCAAACAAGGTTGAATATGAGTGCTTACAGGCATCCTATTTCCCATCCAATCTGTAGTATCGATTTGGTAAGGTAGCTTCTCTGGCTTCAGTTTGAGGGTGCCTTTTGCGGTGTCTCGTCTGTTCGGCATCGGAAAGACGACACCATACTGAGAGGTTGTACTTAATCCTTTAGAGACGATGAATTGCTCTTTAGACAGGGCATTAAAATCGTTGAGAAACACCCCAATATCATGAGAATCAAACATTACCCACTTAGATTATTTATAATTTTACTATAAGCCACACTCCCAATGTCTGCAGTCAACCCCTTTTTATAGCAATCAGGAGCCAATTCTGTAAATATGAGTCTTGGAGTGCTAAAAAGCTACATTAAACAATTAATTTACGAATTACCTACTGTCACACAGATGACTGCAGATTGCGTATCTTAAGAACGCGAATGATATTAAGAGTTGTTAATGAAGTTGATATTTTGTAATGTGAATCGTATTATGATTCATATACTCGTAATGCGGCCTTTTTAAACACGTAGGTTATCTCGCGACCTTCTTTTAGGCCACATATCGTTTTCTGTTGTTTGGTACATTTTACGGTTTTGTCTATAACTAATACATAAGTCAATATAAAATTACTTGACGGTTGTAGATCTAAGCCAATTGTACCGGAACTTAACCAATGAATTAATTTGAATAAATGAATTCTAATTTGTTAAAAGATCAATGGCGACAAAATTATTAATCAATTACGTGTATGGGTAAGTTTTACGGATGTTTAACTATTATAAATGATTTTCAATATCTATAAATGATGTGTCATAGTATATTAATTATATCTCTCTTATATCTTATTTAAAAACTAAAATCGCTTGCATGAAAATTTACATTTACTATGAAGTCAATAGTAAAAAACTCATAATAGACGTAGAGCTTATTTGAAGAGTTACTTATCCGTTTTTACAAAAGGTGGTCGCTTTTTTTTTGTATATTTGTGTTTCTCTATCCAAATAATTATAATTTGTCTTGATATAATAACACAGATAACGTATAATTATTATGTAGTTTTATCATATATAAAATTTACAGAGTAAAACTAAGCGATTGATGAAATGCCTTTTTAATGGCCTATACGAATAAAAAGGTTTTGAGTTTGGGTTTGAGTTTGTATAGGTATCACAGATGCACAAACACCCTAAACCGGAATCTCTAATCCATACATTTCTTCTATGCGGGAATCGAACACACGACCCCAAGCATAGAAAGACACGATTGATATAGTGGTTAAGCGATTGGCTTTCTGCGCTTCGTATCGTGGGTTCGATCCCCGCACGGAGCAAATATTTGTATGGCCTACAGATAGTTGTTCCGGGTCTGGCTTGTTCGTGCATGTGAATATTTGTGTTTGTAAACGCACCCACGATACAGGAATTATTCCTAGTAAGGGGCAACATTTTTAATTAAAAACAATTACAAGTGCTAACAGTGCGTCGATCTAGTCGTTAATAATATTAAACATTTTTTTTGTATATTTATACGAATCAATTTAATCTAGGCGATCTAGAAACGTGTGTACCGGGCCTTTGAAATACCAGTAATTGCCCTTAGACAAAAGCTCTCGTATATCGACTTACATAACCGTGACACTAAAGTTTCATATGTAGGTAATACTAGGCATGAAAGCTTTCAAGTAAACTAATAGGTAAATATAATCTGATTCACGAATCAACACTGCAGATCAATTAGAAATAAGTATGTCATAAATGTCTTATTGGTACCTGTATATTGATCGCAAGCGCCGTTGGTGAGCATGAGGTCCTGGGTTTGATTCCCGGGTCAGACACAGTGTATTTTTTTGTATCTGTTACCCTTGTACCCCTTCTGCTTCACGCTTCGGGGAATTTAGGCGCGATAACGCTATTAAAGGAAGCTTAGAGGACATTTTATAAGTGCTTTCCAATTTTACGTAAAGTTGTTTTTTGTTTATGAAGAACTAAAATATTTACAGGCGGAAATACAGACTTATTAAAATTAATATACAAGCTAAAAATATATAAATAAAAGTACAAACTGTTAAAAACGGAGAGGGGAAGAAATCATAGGGCATCGTAAAATTCGTCCACATCGCTGTCAACGGGAAAAGTGCCCAGAACGCTGGCGGCATGGCCACGTTGTATGGCAATGCTGATTCTCTGACCGAAGTAGAACTGAATTTAAAAAGTTTGATTTACTCCTATAAAAACTTGGAACTCAATCGGTGTAAAATGGGTGAGCACTAGTACCCGTCAACCTAAACCTTCCAGCAACACAATTGTGATCGCTAAACGTATGTTTACGTAAGTTCAATTCAATTAATTATTTGGGCACATAAGCAGTCCTTTGTAAAGTCTACTGCAACCGATAATTTCGTAATCTACCTAAATATAGTTGATCGACTTCTATCTCGATCATAATTAAACATGACAATATTAATTTCACTATCGGAACCGATCACGAGACTAATGAGCGTTACTGTAAGGCGCTGTAGTATCGGCAGATCTGTAAGATAGTAGCGAGTACTTGTCTCTTTACAATAGGGACAAATTAATTATGTGTGAGATAGATTACTGTTCTAATTTAAGTTAGAACTTATTAACGTGGATATGTAACGACATGTTTCACGCAGTTACTACTACTACTATTACTAGATACATTTATTCTATGCGGGAATTGAACACATGACCCCAAGCATAGAAAGACACGATTGACATAGTGGTTAAGCAATTGGCTTTCTGCGCTACATGTCGTGGGTTCGATCTCCGCACGGAGCAAACATTTGTATGTCCTACAGATAGTTGTTTCGGGTCTGGGTGTATATATGATTAGGAAATTTGTTGACGATACCTGTAAACGTATTTGTAGCGTCGTAAGTCGTAATTAAGATTTCAGGATTTTTTTTATAAACTGACTGACTGTTTGTTCATTTATAAACTCAAGCTAATCTTTCGTAAATTACTAATAATTGAATTAGAGGAACTATGTAATAAGTCGGAACCTAGATAACTGACGAGTGTTACCTGTGACAAGTAAACGGTTGGCGACGACTCGGTTGGCGCAGTGGTTAAGCGATAAGCTTTCTGCGCTATGTGTCGCGGGTTCGATCCCCGCACGGAACAAATATTTGTATTATCTACAGATAGTTGTTTCGGGTCTGGTTGTGTGTGTATGTGACATGTATGTTTGTAAACTGTACCCACGACAAAGGAGAAACGCTAGTAAAAAAAAAAGCTGTTGGAGCTACGTTTACAGTGAATTTAATCTGTTTAGCTCCATGGTTGAGCTACGATTAATTTTATCTAGAAATATTTTCAAAATATTATTAAATATTAAAAATGAAAAAAAAAAAAGCTGTTGGAGTTACGTTTACAGTGAATTTAATCTGTTGAGCTCCATGGTTGAGCTATGATTAATTTCACTTAGAAATATTTTCAATACACCTACAATTAGGGGTATTATTTATTTATGTACGTAACATGTCTATATTCTCTGAAAGCTGGAGAGATTTTGGACACCCATTCTTCACCGATGCGTTTATATATCAAGTTCCATGGAATAAGGAGCGAGCCTATTGCAATTAATCGCGCACATTTCCAAACATCGGGCCAACATTTTATAAACAAAACAATAGTGATCTACGTATGTAAAAATATTTTTTGAACTATTGCAATCGTATCATATAATATTGACTACCACTTCACAGCGATGTTGAGTACATTGCCTAAGCATTCGTTTAGGATGGGTTGCCATTTTTGTTTAATTAATACATTAGCATAAGTACTTAGTAAAATGTCGTCTCGTTTTTGATCCTGCGTAATACATTTTTAGTATAGAAATCATACCTATACCTATAGTATTTCAGCTCATCTTGTTTTACCGATAATGTTCGTAAAAGTGTGATGAAAGTGTGAATCCTTTCTGGAAGTAAACACGTTTATCTTGTACGTTTCTGTTGAAATAAGCCTTATTCTATTGTTATCATTGTTATAATAATTTGAGAACAATAATATAATTGATGTACTTTGCTTTTTACTTGATATTTTTTTTTTACTAAGGTCGTTATAAAGATTTCTGTACGCGATTTTCATATCACCTTATAAGTACCTAAACATTTTCTGGCAAAGTCTAAAAACTCAATAAATTCCTAATAAAATAGTTTCCTGAGACACATTTTCACATAAGTGACTTATAAGTTTAGCGGCATACTTTTTGGGCGATTTGTAACAGTGCTCTAACTAAATAGTTGCGATACTAAACCACATTTGGTACCTGCGCCTGCGTCGCGGGGGTAACGAGTCTAGTATAAAAGTGCTTGTGTGTACTCAGACCGTATCACTTGCCGTAGTGGATTTTATACCTATATCATAATGGCAGCTAAGGTACTTTGTTTTATAGTGTTCAGTGCAGTTATTTAATAATTTTAAAAATGTTGCGATTATTGGATTTTAAATTACGAATGAAATGTAGAAAAAGGGTATTTCAGTGAAATTACTTGGGAGATGTCTATGCCCAGCATTGGACTGTAATAGGTTAAGTTGATTGATTGGGTGATAGTGAAACATTTAAGCATGCTAAATTGCTTAAAATATAGATAAATAATTTAAATATCTAGTGTATTAAAATAAAAGTCTGGAAATAAATTTGATTGACTTAGTATGATCTTATCAATAAAATATAGCATTAAAGAATGTTAGGTTGATATGGTTTTTAAAAGACCTTTCGTGACCATAAAAATAAAGAATAACTTTTTTAAACTGTTTTATTAATTTTACCTTTTCATTTCAGTTACTAGTCCTTTTGTGCGCGTTAGCGACAGCCCGTGCTGGTGGTCTCTACTCCGCCGCCCCCGTTGCCACATACGCCGCTGGTCCTGTCTACAAGAGCTACGCGGCTCCCGCCGTTGCGTACTCCTCTCCTCTCACATACTCCGCTCCCGTTGTGAAGACGATCGCCCCCGCGGTCTCCTCCGTCTCATCATACTCCACACACACCGCCCATTCAGCTCCTCTGGTGGCTAAGTCGTACGCTCCCGTCGCCACCTACGCCGCTGCCCCCGTCGCCACCTACGCCGCTGCTCCCGTAGCTACATACGCGCACGCTGCTCCCGTGGCTACCTACGCCGCTCCTGCCTACGCTGCGCACGCGACATACGCCGCTCCTGCCTACGCTGCGCAAGCGACATACGCCGCTCCCGCTGCATACGCTGCGCACGCGACATACGCCGCTCCTGCTACATACGCTGCGCCCGCGACCTACGCCGCTCCCGCTGCCTACACCTCATACGCGCAGGCTGCGCCCATCAGTTACGCTAAGTCCTACGCTCCCGCTCTGACTTACGCGCACTCCGCTCCCGTTGCGACTTACGCTGCACACGCCGCTCCTTACACGACATACGCCGCTGCCCCAGTATACAAGTCTGCTCTGACTTACTCCGCGGCTCCCGCCGTGTCTCATGTGTCATACAACGGCCTTGGATCCAACTACGGCTGGTGATCGCCTTAACGACTGTACAAATCTAGTTGTTTATGTTTTGTATATATACTTTTATACGATGAGAACAAAATTAAAAAAATGAAGAAAGCGTTTATTTTTCATTCATTTACCTAAAATTATACCCCATAATTACCCGAATGCTCAAATTACTCATTCTATTTATATCCCCTGTGTATTTATTATCTTCAAGAAAATCTGTGAAATGAGATAAAATAGTGCAAGTACACATTTGATAGTATCAAAGTATTTGTTTCGTACAAAATAATCTTGATTATTCGTATCTTAGTTTCTCATTGCACAAGCGGAAGGGTAGATTTACGAGCTCCCTTGCTATTTGTGAAAACTGTATGTATTCCTTGTTTCTCAAAAAAGGGATTTAGTATACGTACCTACTTATCAAGATCTTGATTTACTTTGACGGCCTGCTCCAGCCAAGAATGTGGTAAATATAAAAAAGGCTGAAAAGTAAACACTGTGTAATATCTGTAATATTTAATTATATCAGAACATCTGTAAAAACATTGATTAGACTCTTCGCAATTTATTGGTTATTTTTAGCCAAGGTTTAATATTTAAAGTAAATTATCCAAACAATTTTATTCTTTGATCTCATCAAGATAAAATACGAAACGGCCACTTACATCTAAAAAAGAAAGCTAAAAACAGAAGAAAAAAGAAGGCTAAAAAAAGAAGGCTAAAAACCTACAATTATTAATAGAACTTTGCACTAATTGGTATAAAATTATCATTCCACACAAATTTCTAACAATAGTTAACACTGCGATTCCTAGGTATCATTATAATTAACATCATGGTCTTAATAAGGTCATGAAGTGATGTTGAAAGTATAGGAAGCCTTGTCTTGCGTCACAAGACATACGTCACTTTAAATAATTGCGTACGCTAAAGCCAAAATGTGTTATTTTAAAATCGTTTCACAGCTTTTCTCAATTGGTAAAAATAAGATTTGGATCGTATATTTATAACCCATCAAGTGATACACACGAGACATTTAAAATCGACTGTTTCTCGTTGTTGGACGCCACGTATTTTTTATGAGTTATCTCATTTATGTAGTTGGTTTTCTACTTTACTTCATTGAAATGGCATCTGAAGTAGGTACTTTGTTTAGTAGTGATCAATCCAGTTAAAAAAAAAACTTAAAAACAAGATTTTCAATTATTAAAAAAAAAAGTCCAATTTCTTTTTTGAATTATAGGTATACTTTAATCGAAAAGTTCAGAAACTGATTTCCCATATAACAATACGGACGTTTAAACAAGTGTGTTAAATTTAAAATAAATCTATATTTAGTGCACCTAAATAAAGATTATTAGATTAGATTCCGTAGTTTCTGCCTACCCCCATGGGAAAAAGGCGTGACTTTATGTATGTATGTATGTAAATAAAGATTTATTTTAAATTAATTTAATTAACAAACTGGCATTCATTATTATGTGTTAATATCATGATAGGCATCGTTATAATCATTATCATTGTCTTTGACAAGGCCATGAAGTGATGTTGAAAGTATGGGAACAAGCCTTGCCTATGTCACGCAAGATCCAAACACGAGAGATACGTCAGTATAAGTAATTGCGTACTCCAGGACCAAACTGTGTTATTTAAAATAGTTGCGCAATTTTTCTCACTTGACATAGATTTGATTTTAATCGTATCTACCTACTTGTAAGTAATTTAGACTAGGTGGCTTAGATTACTAAGATATTATTTTAAATGTTTATTTCCGATGTTAATGTAAGCAATGAATAAAAGTAAAGTCATACGATACATATTATGAAGGCAAATTATATTATTAAGTAATAGATGTTAGCGAATCGTTTATTTGCACTCGATGGCATTAAGAGTTATAGGCCAACCACAATTGAAACTTGGCGGTTAAGCTCTTTATATACTATAGGCATCCCCTAAGATAATATTTGCCGAAATTCAACCCCTAAGGGAGTGAATTTCATATAAATACGGTTTATCCACACTATATTTTTTGTTGCCGTTTCACATAAATCATGTTATTGGACAAATAATTCGTGGACTCCTGCATTTAGAGTTTGCGCAGCGTTCATTTATAAAATAACGGCAACTTGTTACATACGTAACTTGAAACTTGATGACTTATTAAGTCCCTAATATCTGAGGAGATGAAATTATGAGTCGTGACAACGAGTCACATTAAAATATATAAGTAACATAAGTAGCCATTCGCTTAATATTGTGATTTCCTGATATCTCAAAAAGTACTACCTAGCTTGAATCGCAAAAAAAAATACAATTTTACTGAAATTTAAAGCTTAACATAACCATAACAGTTTCACCGCTCCAGATAGACCAGACTAGACCCTCATTACCATACACTATTCGTCTATTAATTATACTTTTTATATTTCATTTGAATTTATAAATTACCTGCAAAATACATAATAGGATACGTTAATTGGAATCAATTCAATTTGAATCGTCGTAAGTTCATCAGCGTGGCATAAATATTAAAGTGTTTCCTTAATGCGCATGACATTTATTAAATGCATCTGCGATTCACATTCACACATAAGTTCAAAGGCTACCAACTTATACAGAACATCATTTAATAAATAATGTTTTCATATATTTATTATCACAAACATTAGACAACATTTCCGTAATAAATACATTGTTATTCAATGTGGATACAATTAAACATATTTGGTACATTGCCAGAACATATGAGTATTTCTCGGTTATTACATAGTATTATGTGTAAGGGATGGCCTTATTTATATATTTTCATAGTAAATAAACAGTTGGGAAGTTCTCGAAAATAAGCCTAGATATAACTGTTATTAAACTTATTAATCATTGTGAATAGTGTATAAAGTTGGTATGAACTACTTACTTAACTATAATAATAGTCGTCGATCTGTTTGTCTCGTTTTTATAACACTTTATAGTTCAAATCACAGATACGAAAGCATGACCTCACGATTGTTATCCCGTGCCTTAGAATTAGACGTTTAGCTATTTTACCTTTATTAAAGTATTTGCGTCAACTTAATACCATGACCCGGGTACGTCTTAAAACTGCGGCCAGACACCGGAGGACGGGCAGCAGCGTCCTCTCACTAATCGGTGAGCCACTGCGATCCCCAAACCGCCTGCCAAGCGTGGGGATTATGGCAAACCCCCCCTTGGGGGAGGCCTTCGTTCAGCAGTGGACGTCTTCAGGCTGATGATGATGATGATGAATACCATAAATACTCGTTTGTTTGGTACTTTTTATTTGTGTTAGAAAAAAAAGGATTTTCAAATCGTTAGGCAGTCCATGAAGAGAAGAAAGTCCATGGTAACTCTATTGAAATATAATTTGACTTTCAACATATAGACAGAACAGAATATGTTAGAACATTCAATTATTTATAACATCCATTGTACCTTGTACATATTCGAGAAAATAAATGATGTTCATTTGATTTTAACAGTTTTTCCGTCCATATATTAATTAAATACTCCGTTTTAGCGTAAATGTATCATTAGGGTAAAAGATTGGGGTAAAAATTAAACCTTGAGATCACTTTTGATACCAATAACTATCATAAACCGTCATGGGGATGCAAAGAAAGAGCCTCCAGGATTGACGATACTTAAATATGGCTGGTTAGTCAGCATTTTCAGCAATCTTACGTCTACGGCATGAGCGATTCGCAAGTGACTCCTCTACCGACTAGGAAAAAGTAGACTCTATACAATCAACATAATAAGGTGATCATATAATAGCAATTCAGATCCCGAACAACAAAAACACTAGGTTAGTTGCAAAATGTATTACTTAGGCCGAGACAAGCTAGTTGAGAAATGATTTAGACAAGAAGTAACGATATTGAAGCGGCTTGCTACATATAGGTTTATCTTTTATTGTGACAACAGATGTTACACGTCAACGTCTCGCTTGTTATCCTTATTGACTTATAATGAAACTTGGTCCTTTTGTCCGCGCGTCTTGGGCGTCTACTAATCAATATATATATATACGAATTTAGATATAATGCTAAACCGACGACTGCCTTATTGGTCTGGTGGTCGGAAGCACGACTACTCAGCATGAGTTTCCGGGTTCGATTCCAAAATACAAACTTTGAACCCTAATTTTATGGCTTTAGATGTTGAATTTTAGAAAATTCTTTCTTAGAGGATGCCTACAGCCTACAAGGAAACTACTCATGAAATTTCAAGATTATAGACTTATAATTCCTGAGATTTCATATTTAGTTAGTGAGTAGGGCAGTATTCAGACTCTTATAAATATGGTCACACATTTGTTACGGGCGACTTGAAAAGTGCAGTCACTATGAATAATGACCGGTCTGTATACATAACACCCGTATCAAGTAATGTAAGTAAAACTGCATGACTAATCACTTTTCACGATCAGTATGAATAATTACTACCCTATCTGGGGCAAAAAAATAAAACAGATGAATACTGTTTTTGTTTATTATATGAAATAAAACTTACATAATTCTTATTGAAAGATAAAAAAAAACAGTTCAGCATAGTAGTTTAAAATAAGTTAAATAATTTAACTTAATAACATCAACCATACTTTTATTTTAATAAAAATATTACTTATGAACAACAATTTAAAAATAAGTTAGTAATCTGGGAAAAATCAACTGAAATATATGAAAATTTAGGATTGTGTAAGAATTTCATTAAGAATCAGATTTTCTCGGCCCGATTTATTATATTGCCCGGCTAGAGGTATACTTCCCGTATTCATTCAAGCCCGGTCCAAGTGATAAATTCAAACTATCTCAAACCTTGATTTTTCCAATAGACCACGAGCCGTCGGGCATTATTAATATGGGCCGGTCAAAGTAATAAAATTAATTTGGCTGACGCTCTTGGTCATTATTCATAATAATCGGTCCATATTAATACTGCCCGGTTAATCAAGTTGCCCGTAACATTATCATCATAATTATGTTCATTAGATATTGCTTTATAAATAATTTAATAAATTCAGCCCATTACTGTCCCACTGCTGGGCAAGGGCCTCTTCTCAGATTGAGAAGGGCTTAGTCCACCTTGCTGGCATGGTGCGGGTTGGTGAATTACACACACCATCAAGAACTCTATGGAGCCCTCTCAGGTGTGCAGGTTTCCTCCCGATGTTATCCTTCACCGTTAAAGCAAATGATAATATAAATTCTGATCCGCACATGATTCTGAAAAGTCAGAGGCGCGGGCTGTGTTTAAATTCGGACCCTCTTTTGCATTATATAAAATATTAACACATACGAAACATATAGGTTTGTACACTACATACTTGTTAATCTAAAGACCGAAGACCACATATTTACAAGGCAAAAGTACTATTAACTAGCCCGTAACCTTTTTACTATTTCAACATGTTGACAGCCTTGAGGTGAACTTAAACCCTAATCGGTGCTAAAGGTTAACAAGGGAAAACCTACTTAACCTTGACATCTTGATCAGGATGGTGATTAAGAAATGCCTTCTGTATTCTTATTGCTGATCTATAATTATGAAAGTAGGAAATACATTTCATAATGAAGTGTTAAAGCACTGTGGAGCAGCATTTAAATTCATTTACCTACTCGATTAATGGAATCAATCACTAAACCATTTTAAGAAATTGATGACATGGAAGACACAGTGGCTAAGCACTTGACTTTATGCGCTCCGTGTCGTTGGTTCAATTCCCGCACCGAAGATATTATTTGCATTGCGTACTGATTGTTTTTCCTCTAGGCATGTCTGCACGTGAGGCGTATGTTTGGAAACTGAACACCCACAGTACACGAGAAATCAGAATTAACGTTGAAAAAAATACGCAAAGTCTTTACCGTTAAAGATTGTACCCTGTATAAAAATATTAAAAGAGTATCCATGGAGTTTCTGGCCGGTCTCTTCTCCATAGGACCTACCCCCACTTTGGTACCGAGTACCTAGAATCACAACGTTTTGAAAGAGCCTGTAATGGCCTACTCGAAATAAAAATATTTGATTTTGACTTTGATACTTTAAATTAATCTACGCAATTACAACTCAAGATAAAAACCACCAATCAACAATATATTAAACGCATTCACGCTGCCATAATTAATATATGTACATATTATAGATAATTATATGTCTAATTACCGCTTAAGATCATTAGTCATGCTGTTAAAAATATTAACTTGAAACATGAACGTCGCCGCGGGGCTGTATATGTATATGTCGCTAAACTTATTGCGTAATACATGTGTATATGTATCGAAGTGAGTTTGTCGTGACCCGTTATCAAGTAGCCGACAAGCTTTTGGGTCAACGAACTCTTTGCAACTGTTGACCTTAGGATATTAATATTAGACTGGCAAGATAACTTTACTGAAAAAGTAACTGCCTCTTTGGTCTAGTGGTCGCAAGCGCAACTGCTGAGCTAAAGGTCCTGGGTTCCGATTCCGGGTAGGGCTGTGTTATTATGTTTTCCTTCAAAAAAACAAAATATGGCCTTATATGAGCGCAGGCATAGCGTAGCTTTAGCATATCTGTTCATCATAGCCGATAGCATAATTGCAGTCAATTATGCCATTGGCTATTTTGAAACTGAACTACTAAATAAGATAGGACTTAGAATAGAAACCTAACCTATTTCATGTTCCATGTCTTAACAGCGCATATACGATTCGTCTCTAATACGAGTGAGCAGATTTTTTAATGAGCTATCACGAGACGTTGATTTAGACTTATTTATTACCAGTGTTTCTCGACTTGAGCATACTTAGGTGGATAGGTTTTTGACTTAGGCATTATGATTACGTAGCGTGCACAGAGGCCCTAGTGTAAGTCTCTTTTGACCATCAAACGCGTGCGACCCTCTGTTTCGTGGAGAGCACGAAATGGATCTCTGTTTATATTGATATGTCTTATTGTTTCTTTTATCACTTGTTCTTCCCGTTCATCTTTTACCTTCTGAAATGATTATAGTTAAAAATAAATTTAAGTACCTATTAAGTAGGTATTATGCATTAAAATTTAGATTTTATTACAAAACTTACGAAAACGCAACTTCTCTATTATTTAAAATAAAGGAGGAATTAAACAGTGTTTTATTGGAGTTACCAATACCAGTATAGAAGTGTCATCTGCATATATTATCAATGTTGCCTACAAGTAGAAAACATTGGTTTAACAAGTTTGATCGGAAATGCGTTCGGTCGACCTCGACATGTAAATTAGTATTAATGAACTATCAACTTTTGAACTGCAGCTAAGATAAACTTTTAATCATTTATTTGCAGAGTTTATGAATTAAAAATATATATAAGCATATTATCACACCTTCGAAATAAGCACAATTTTGGGCAAAACTCCAATACCCGCACAATGTGAAGTAGCTGCGATGAGTGTAAACAAAATACTATTCTGTATAATTTATATGAATTTACATTGTATCAGAAATCTATTAACGATTTTTTTTTTAATTTCTGTCTCTTCCATCATAAAAACGCGCGTGTTAGGAAGGGATAAGCAAAGGTGTACTTTTATGCATCTACATTATAGGGTAATGTAGGTAACAGGAGCGAGCTTACTGGTCTTTTAATCCGGAACCATTTCATAATCTTTTCTGCCACAGAGAATTTCCTAACAGTGAAATACAGTTACATTTTGCATGACCTGGGAATAGTACCGAGAACCTTGGCACAGCCGGGGCTGCCACTGTTAAACTAATGTGTCAGACTAGTTACTAAATATTATAAAAAAATTCTTTTCATGAACACTGACAACACATTACAGGTTCAAAGATTACGCCATCAGGTAAATTGCTAATTAAACTGTGAATTATGATTATTAAGTTTGGTTAGCTTTAGTTCCACATAGATCCCAATTCTTCGATTTGCACTGAACGGTTATATTCAAGCTGTTGAAGATCGAGATATAGCGGTTATGGAAATCATAAAAATAAAGAATTAAACTTTTTTCTATATGAGCTTTGCTAAAGGGTTTTGCCAGTGTTTTGTTTCTATTCACTTGGTTTTTTTTACCAAGCACAACGGCACGTGGTAACAGTAGGACTACAAAACTAAGAATGAACAACTTCAAAAACACAACAGACATAACGCACGAATCCATTGCAACACAAAAAACGCATACATGTCCACTTCCTGCATTATTAAATACTTAAATATGCAGCTAATTAGTTCACCTTCAATCCACCTTTTATTACTATAATAATATAATAAAGAATTTATTTTAATTTAAAAACGGACCTTATGCACTACATTAGTAGAACGATTATGCGCAATTTTACTAAAAACACCTAGAAACTTGACAATGGCGAGGCCGCTTTGTTTCCTGAGATTTCGTTAACTATATAAGCTGACATTTTTGTTTTGACTAACATTCAACACGTCATATTCCAACTAAATACATCAAAATGATCGCTAAGGTAAGAACAGTGATATTCTTGTACATTATCTAAAGGATATAGATGTCAGGAATTTGTATAACAATAAAAGTTGTGAACAGTGCAGTGAAACTACTCTATACGTGTCGCTTCATAGTTATAGTTGTATCAGTGATTAGAATACAAAGTGCTACCAATTCTAAAGAGCCCGATTCGTGTCTCGAATCCACCAAAATCATCGTCGGATTTATCTTATTCTTAAAGCCTTTGAAAATTTAGTTCCAAAAATTTCGCCGAGCTCTCTTATCAGATTTATTTCTCTATGCTATCAAATATTATATAGATCTAGATGGTGATATCGCGCATCTGCTTCTCTTACCCCTTTTATCTTATCCTCTCAACATTCCAATTCAAATAAATCAGTTAAAACAAAAACATTTCAATGGCTTTTATGTCTCATCTCACCAGCATTCAGACTTTTGAATGTGTCAAAATCTGACATACATCCAGTACCCGAAACTCTTTACTGAGATAACTGATATTGACATCCTAACGCTTCTGGCGACATGAGAGCGGATGGTTGAGGAGGTTAGATAACTGAATGAACAGTAAAACCGCACTTTACATTGATCAAGAAAATGTATTGCGGTTTTTGAGAAAATTACAATGATATGTGATCAAAATTGGGTGAATTTATTTCAGTTGAGAATTACGCGTTTAGTATATTTTTTTATGATGTGCAGTTCAAAAAACAGAAACAATTGTATACAGTACACATTTCTTTTTCTTTTTTTGTGGTACTCATAGCGTTTGTATCTGTTTCTAATTAATATTTAATTTTTCAAGCTTTTCAAACAAACAAAATATCTCCCTGTACTCTTTTCGTTTGTTTACCGTTTTCACTTTTAATTTTATTGTTTGTTTAAATTGTCTACTTTACCATGTTAGATAATTAGTGCTTAAATGGGTGTACCTTAATTGCTGTTTACCTTAATTATAACAATTAATACTTTAGTATTAGAGAGTAAGTAAAAAAGCATTAAGGGGATTGTACCCTTTAACCTGGCCGACTCAAATTCTTTCGATCGATACGTTTTTCTATATCTTAAAATATAATCATTTTTGTATGTATACATAAATATAAAAACGGCACGGTTGGTGTAGTCGCTAAGAGATTGGCTTTCTGTGCTACGAGTCGTTGAGTTGATGCTAGCACGAAATAAATGTATGTATGATCTACAAATACTTGTTCCGAGTGTAGGTAGGCGTATATGAATATTCATTTTAAACTGTAAACTGTATCCACGATATAGCAAATAATACAAATAAAATAGCCTCCATTATCTTCCTAGTGCATACTTTTTGGGTTAATCTCGGATTACTTAACGAGTTAGGATGGACTTTACACTGCCATTGCTGAAAATTTTCGTACGTTCTGTTTAGGAATAATAACTCGAGCAATCTCAAAAATTTTACTTCATCAGTATTGTACATTCTCTTTGTTTACACACGAAAGAGTTGTACAATACATATGTCACACTTGACCGGTTTTCAAAGCGGAATCAGAGCAATCTAGTCTATTATTCTAAACCCACTAGAGGACTTGCCTAACAGTCTTCATTAAGTAACTTTGGCCTTTAAGCGAATCAATCTGTACAGGTTTTAAATCTCTACCATCAGAGACAGCTTTCATAATATCTGTCACGTGTGCAATCAACTTGGTCGTAAATCATAAAACATCTAATGTGTTTTAATAAGTGAGATATTTTCCTTCTTTATTGATCCAGCGTGAGGTCCTGGGTTCCTATATAATAATATACCTTTGCCTAACTCTTCTTCTTTTCTGTTTTGTTACATTTCTCTTATGTCTCCCGATGGCATGCAACTTTGCATGCCCTGCAATCAGTCCCGTGCAATCCATAGCTGATTGTAGGACATCCAATCTGTCAATTCAATTACTTCCCCCTTTTCAAGTTGAGCACTAGTTTGTTTAACAATCAATTATTTTCACGCAAATCTTCACAGAGAGTTTTAGAACGCAAATCACGTGTATTTTCTAAGGTTTCAGTTCACACGAGTCAAACACTCGAGCCACGCTTAAAATAGAGTTAACTGCCTACGCATTCAAATATTCATCTGGATTAAAGCTACACAATAACAACCGCATCTTGCGCAAGTCGTAAATGCTAAATGAAAATGAGTCCTTGTGAAGCAAATCAATCAATGCTATTTATTATTTAAATCCATCGTGCCGTTGCCACATTCATATACAATGATATTGTGACTATCTCTATACAGTACACTAATCCCCTTATGGGAAAATAAATATAACACCAAGGACAGTTAGTGACAAAACTTGCAAGCTAAATTTTTTGTAGAGTTAATGGTTAGTTAAAAACAGTAATGATTATTATATTCTTTGAAAAGTTTTTTTTTATATATATTTATTATTTATCTTAGTATGTAACCAATGACTGGTATGTGTAGATTTCTCTGCGAATGTAAGTTTGTTAATAATAAATAAATAAATTACTTCAGACTCTTCTGAGATAAAAATGTTATTAATGTGCGTAGGTAGAAGAATAATGTTGATTGTCTTATGACAGTCACCTGATTTCACAATTGTCAAGGTATCGACCTCGAAGAAACCCTAACGACGCCTAGTGATGGCAGGCGGGCCGAGATATGGGCTTAGTTTTGAAGTAGCCAAAATTACGTATCAACACGCTATGACAATTATAGTGTTAATAGAATAAAGGTTACAACCTTGTCCCTCATTTCAATCAAAACAGAAGTAATGATGGGAGCGGAGTAGAACAGCTTTTAAATAAAAAAAAGTATACCTGTTTTTATAAATAATGTCAGATAACATCACCACCTACTTGAGTACCTACATCCATCATCTTCTATGGAATCGACAAGAACTGTACACTGTATACATGGATGTATTATAGCAAGCTTTTCATTTCCACAGGGCAACTTATTTTTTACTTCTCTACGTAGAAATTGTTTAGAGGATATTGCTCACTGAACGAAGGCGTGTGATATAATTACTTTCTGGATAACAACCTATTCTCCAAACTAATCTACCATTATTAATCAAATTCTTCTGTTTCAGTTCGTCGCCGCCCTCTGCCTGTTCGGCTTGGCCCACGCTAGCGGTTGGCATGGTGCTGGTTTAGGCTACTCATCTGGCTACACATCCGGCTTAGGCTATTCATCCGGCCTAGGCTATGCCTCCGGCTATGGCGCCGGCTATGGCTCCGGCTATGGCCTCGGCTACTCCGGCTACGTGGCTCCAGCATACACCGCTCCCGTCGTCAAGACTGTAGTAGCTGCCCCGATCGTCACTAAAGCAGTGGTCCCTGCCATCTCGTATGCGCCTGCGGTTTCCACTGTCTCCCGCTACCAAGTTCACTCATCGCCTATCGTTAAGTCGTACGTAGCCCCTGTGTCTTACGCGTCTTATGCTTCTCCTTACACCGTCTCTTACGGCCACGGATACAACGGTCTTGGATACGCCGGCCACGGATATGGCGGTTACGGTTCGGCTTACGGCTCTAAGTATCTGTGGTGAGAAGGACAATATATAAATTGTATATAGTATTTTTTTCTCAGAGATTGTGAATACCTATTTATTTTCTCTCTGTGTATATTTTGGCTGTTTTAAGTTATAACAGATTTTAGTTGCTGTTTCCTATGTATATAATAAACATGTACCTGCTTAAGTAATACACTCTTTTATTGTCTACTACAGTAAATCACTTTAAATATTTCCCTTAATGGTAAAAAATATTAAACACGACCCTGGCTCTAAAAATTTAACGGTTTACATGACCAGAATACTAGTTTATCAATTATATTTTATTGCTTTAAAGAATAAAAGAATAGGTAATAAACCCGAACGTAAATTTTGCAAGATTTGAAAATAGCGTGTAGCTAAATATTTTCACTGACATCAACTACAAATACTGAAGTTACGCACATTAAATATCCGAGTTAAAAAGAGTATCCATGGAGTTTCTCGCCCGTTCACCACTGGAAACCAATACTTTGGAACGTGGCAACTAGAGTCTGACTATTCATAAGTGCCTGAAATTAGTTGACACGAATAAAAATATATTTGATTAATTGAATATTCAGCCAAACACATAAAAGAACTATAAGAATATATAAGATAACTCGGTTAAACGAAACACAAATTGCAGGTCCTTAAAATTTCACCTAATTTTCATTTAAAATACGTCATAGGTATTATCTAAGTCGTGTACTATGTTTGAATTATGAATGAAAAACGGCCTCACGGTCATTCGCTGCATGCGCATTTTTCTTCCACAATTTGCGAATCGTATTAGAAATTTTTGCAATATTTTCTTTTTTTATCAATACAATGAATTTTCATGTCATTGAATATTACATTCGATATTTAATCAGTCACCTTTTATAAATCCCAATATTGCGACAAATGTGAAAGTAATTTTGTCTGTCTGTTAGGTACTTCATTACGACTAAACCACTGAATCAATCTTTACAAAATTTTACAAAAAAATAGCTTGGGACCTGGAGAAGGACATACGTTTATTTTTACTATTACAGCAAAACACTAATTATATAATGATTGAAATAAACGCAGACCAAGTGGTCGGCTAGACTAACAGCTAGTGATGTTATAAGTAATAGTAATTTATACAAATACGTAAATTGGTTCAGTAGATTTTGCCTGCAGTTGTGCACACGCAACTTATGTTCGTCCTTTCCGTTATAAGGTTTAACAAACTTTATAATCACTCAATCAGCAAGTAGCAATTGCCGATTATAATGTGTGTCAAATGAACAGGATTTTCTAGTTTCGTAATACAAACATGTTTGTTGTAATACCATCTTATTAATTTGCAATGGATAATAATCCCAACGTAATTTTATTTTTATAGCTGAGACAGCACGGTCTGCCATATTAGTGTACGAATCAATATCAAATACTTTTAGTACTGCCTATCTACCGAACAGATGTGCTGGGAAATTCAGACAGACAGTAACCCTAAATTTAAAAATTGTTACTAAGTATTGGGTAGATTTTGACATCCACCAATCTCTACTGATCTCCCAAAGTAATTAACGACTTCGCTTTCCCAAAGAGAAGGCCTAATATACAGTTGTAAAAATTATGATAGACTATTATTTGATGATGATGAAAAGAAAATGAGACATGTGAGAAATTTTTTAGGTCTGTAGCAGTCCAGAGTTTGTCATAATGGACCCACGCGAGACCTGGGTGGGAATACTGACCGAGCCTATTATTACGAAGGACTTAATCTGAAAAGTAGCTGTACAAGACTCCTCGCCTCCACCTCTTACCTTCGGGGAAGAGAGGTGTGATATTATTTAATACTTCTCATGTTCTCATAAAAACTAACTTGAAGGTTTACGTGAGATACGGATCTTTCTCAGCCCTCTCAAAGACGATCGAGCCAACAATTTCGTTACATCGATTTCTCAACCGATGGAACTAGTTTTTGTAGGCTGCGTGACAATTTTGAGAGTGCCTAAGTCAGCATAACGCATGTGCCCCAAATACGATACGAATTCTTTTCAGCAAGTTTAGGCTTGCACAAGTATGCAGTAACGTGTGTAGGAAGAATTTGTGCAAGTAGGTATCTTGCCTACTTGCGCAAATTCTTCCTTTCTTTGTACAAGTTTAAAAAAATATTAATATTTTAAATTTGGAAACTTGTTCGATTTGAATTTGCAGAATCTTATTTATACGTTCGTGGTGTTGACGAGGGCGCAGCCCTAAGCTATGCTACGCCAAATCTATAACGCAAGTAATTACATATAATACGATGTGATAACTGTAGGTATGAGAAGAGAGGCGCTTTATGCTTTTTTTTAGTCTTGTAGACCAGTTTGTCATAACACAGATTTTTTTCTCTTGCGGATTTTCATTTAAGTATTAATGTCATTGATATGGCAAAATAACAAAACATTAAATCATCATTTATTCCAAAAAACATAATTAATATTTTATTAATTACTACATTTTGTAGTTAACACTAAGCCAACCTTTGTACAACAATACTCAAGATAACACCATAAATAAGATAATAATCTTGGAATCAATGCACACAATTACCTTTCTTAAAACTTAGATGGTAAGGTTCTAAGTTTATTACAAAAAAAAACGGTTAATACATTCGTTGATATTGCATTTTTAAACGTAAACCTAATTAAGTCGGTTACGCTCCGTTTTTCTCAAAATCTAATAGAACCTTGAGAAGAATACTTATTTCCTACGTTTTTAATATAAAAGCATGTAACAATAGCTTCTAAAACATTCAACTCATCACTGTTGAAGAAATACCAGCAACATGTTCACTAAGGTAATTATACAGTGTTTAAATCTTAATTACATTGTTCAGTTTAACACTTTTATAAAAAAAAAACATTGCATTGTTTTTTTCACGCCAACATTGGCAATAGACGACAAGAACCTATGCTTTTAAAATTCCTTGCAAAAGTTTAAATCTCTTGTTTGCTAGTAATACAATTGTCCAATAGAGATTTTTCTTGTTGAAAGAAAGTCCCTTACCAGCTTAAATAGCATAGTGTTCCATTGGACAAGTTATATGGCTTATACAAAATTCACTTGCGCAGTGTTTAAACTCCCAAAAGACAAACCGTCCAGACATGTATTAGCATCTGACCATGGGGAACCCATCTGTGCCTGCAATATAATTATAATATCTCATAAAAACACTCGTTCGTCTCTAACCAACAAATCATTGTAAATCATTGGTCAATTTGTTATTGATACCACACAAATTATTACAGATCTTCGCCATCGCTGTCTGCCTCTTCGGCGTAGCTCGTGCAGGTAACCTCTATAGTGGAGGACTAAGTGGCGGATACTCCGGCTACGGCAGCTACGGTGGCCACGAGGGCTACGCTAGCGGCCATGGTGGTTACGGCGGATATGGTGGATACGGCTATGGCGGTTATGGCCCAGCAACCTCATACACCTCAGTAACCAAAGTAATCCCTGAAACCGGTTCTGGTTACGTTGGATCTCATGGTGGATATTCCGGTGCTCTTGGAGGGTATTCCGGCGCCCTTGGTGGAGGCTATGGCGGTCTTGGCTATGGCTCTCACGGTTATAACAACCTTGGTTATGGCTCTAACGGCTATAATGGGCTCGGATATGGCTCTCATGGCTACAACGGTCTTGGCAACGCTGTGTCCTCAGTCTCTGTGTACCGTGAAGACTCTCCCAGCTACACCAGCGGTGGACATGGTGGATACGGTGGATACGGATATGGCGGTTACCGCAGCGGCGGCTATGGAAACAAGCTCGGCTGGTGATTCGTCTAGTCTCGATGATTGTACTAAGAAATCCATAATGTGATATGCGGGAAAAAGTAAATAATTTAAAATGTTAAATTTTATTTCGTTTTTTTTAAAACATAATTTATTGACCCTGATGACCCTCATATAATATAATTAAGTAATTAAGATGAACTAATTTATATTACTGGAAAAATAAGAATTTTTTAATCACAATACACAAGATAATTTGTCTTCAAGGGCTTGATATACCTGGATACCAAGAGGCAAATACTAATTAATTCTCCTAAAACTTATCGTCTATTAACAGGATATGCCAAACTAAGGAAGTTAATATTAAATTTTATTAAACTTTTTTATGGATCATTTAAAGGTTCAAAGTCAAGATTTTGTTCACACCAAGTTCCGAAAACAACTTCCTTATTAGTAAATATGGAATATATCCGACTGTACTCGATATTGAATGCCTTTGGCAGATTACACAATTTTATGTGCCGGGTGGATACTCACCTTGACATTGAAACGGAAAGCGCCCGCGGCTGATCCACTACGAGATTCAATACCAATACCAGTTTGCAGAGGCGATATAAAAGCGAAAGCAAGTGCTCCAAAAATTACACACAACAACAACGTTCATACAAACATGTACTCCAAGGTACGGCAGTGAATTTAATATTTAAATATTTGGTTTCAAAAATTATTTGGTGATCTTGGGTGATTTGCTTTGAACTCATATAGTTTAAGTAGAATATTGTGATTTGAGATTGAAGACCCAAGAATTATTCTACAGATTATGTGGCTTTGAGCAGTGTTAACTTTGTGCTGAAAGTAGATTTTAAATTAAAAGACCTGAAAAAACAAATCACGCAGATTCGAATAACAATGTACTTATATTTATTTGTGTATTTTTCCTAGGTCGTAGTATTCCTGTGCGCGGCGAGCATCGCCTCCGCTGGCCACCTCCTGCAGGCCGCTGCCCCTGTGGCGTACAGCGCGCCCGTGGCCTACAGCTCAGCACCGGCCGTCTCCTCCGTGTCATACTCTTCGCAGACTTCCCACACTTCGCACGGCCCCGTCGCCACATACTCCGCCGCACCCATCGTCGCCAAGACCTACGCTGCTCCCGCATACGCCACCTATGCTGCCGGTCCCGTCGTAGCCAAGTCCTACGCCCCATCTGTCTCTTACCAGTCCATTTCTACCCATTCCGCTCCCGTAGCATACGCTAAGACCTACGCTGCTCCCGCTGTACACACCTACGCTGCTGCGCCCGCCGTCCACACCTACGCTGCTGCTCCCGTTGTAGCTAAGTCTTACTCTCCAGCCGTCTCTTACCAGACCATCTCCACCCACTCTGCTCCCGTAGCGTACGCCAAGACTTACGCTGCACCCGCCGTCCACACCTACGCCGCTGCCCCCGCCGTGCATACTTACGCTGCTGCCCCCGCCGTCACTTACTCAGCTGCCCCTGTTGTCACCAAGACCATCTCCAGCCCTGCTGTTGCCACCTACTCTGCCCCCGTGTACTCCAAGTCAGTTGGTCCCGCTGTGTCTTACTCATCGGTGTCCCACTCAGCTCCCCTGACTTATGCCGCAGCAGCTCCCGTCGTCACTAAGACCTACGCCGCTCCTGCTTACACCACTTACGCTTCGGGTCCCATCGTAGCCAAGAGCTACGCCGCTCCCGCGGTCGCAACATACTCCGCTGCTCCCGTCCTCAAGTCGGCTGTGACTTACTCGGCTGCTCCCGCCGTCTCCCACGTCACATACCAGTCTCTGGGAGCCAACTACGGCTGGTGAACACTTGTTTGTTAATATTTATTACTAGGAAATATTCGACTGTAAATAATGGTTTTATTTTTGATACAAAGAACGAAATAAAAACTGAAAAATATTTTTGTATTTTTTTTTTTTGTTATTCTCCTTCACACTTACCGTTTACGTCAATTGAATTCGGAATGTAAAGTTCACCTACAAGAACTTAATTCCTAGAAATTTCATCTCGAGAACGCAAAACAGGTTACTTAACTCAAACAACATGAAACTAAAATCAATGCTTATAATACAAAATGGTAAAAATGGGAAAATAATTTCTTTCCCATATTTTCATATGACATAAATGGTTCTCATTTGAATAGCAGAAAGTTAATTTAGTAAAATCTCAACCTCAATGCTGCTGACATACCTACCTACCACTTTTGGTCAAATATTGGTTACATTAGACCTGTCGCCGCATTTAATCAACCAATTTAGGTCGAGACCAACAACAAGCACCCGTTTCAGCACAATTACCTAAGATCAGAAGATCCAGGAAATAGCTTAAAATATAAGCTTGAATGCATTCATCTATGACATGATGAGTGTCAACGCACAGTTATCGTTTTCAAAATTACATACCCTCACATGCTCGAGCATGACTCGTAAGTCGTTTCAGCAGAGCATGTACTTGTAGGTTTTACCAAAATATAAAAAGTAAGTATGCAATAAATCTTTATTTATGAAATTATTATATTAGATACTCGAAAAATATCTATACATTTTCAAATTATAACCATTTACCAAAATGTATTTAATGTTAAATGGGTACAATAAGACGGGTTCAAAGAATCTATTTGAATAAATAATTAATTATTTGAAATAAATAGCTAAAATACTAACGCAACGGAAGTTCATAAAACTAGGACTTCACATATTACTACTAAGATAAATTAATTGAATTCTTAGCAAATTGAAAGACGAGATACATACTCTGATACTCGATAATTGAAATAAATTAATAAGGCGCAATTTAAAATATTCGATGAATATCTGGATTTAATGGCATGGTTAGCGCAGTTTATAAGCGATTGGCTTTGTGCGCTACGTATCTCAGTTTCAATTCCCGCCTGGAACAAATATTTTTGAAACCAGATGGCTGTTTCGAGTCTGGGTGATTGTGTAGGAATGTGAACTGTATCTACTTAGGATACAGTAACATAAAAAAAACTACCTTAATAATATGATTATGGATCGAAACTGGCTCCCCGAGTAGTACATCCCGCTTACTACTATTAGTCCCAACAACAACCTTGCCAAGCCTACGGCCAGTGGACTCTATTAGGCACATTTTATTTAATTTGTGTAGCGTTAAAATTCCTGCTATGTATAGGTACATTGTAAAATACAGTCATTTTGCAACAAAATTTACTGTCGTTGGCTACAACGACAGTAATTTTTTTTTACTTTTTTTTACTTTTTTTTTTGTTTTAACTTTGCATTAAAAAACGAACAACTAATGCAAAAACCCATGTATCTGCTGCAAAATCTTGAAGGTTTATCAAGAATTTAAACATTACATAAGCACATCATTAACAAGCTAAAATTTATGGTAAGGAAGAGTACAACCACACTTTTTGCTTCAATCATCATCATAGGCCTCTCTTTAAAAGTGCCAGTCAACATGCTCATGTGCCAGTCTCATCCAAGTTCAACCCTCGATGGTAACAATGTCGTTCACCCGTCTCGTCACCGGATTATCAACAATCCTTCTTCCATACATTATTTGCTATACCTAAACCAAGTGAAGACTTAAAAGAAGCAGATATGTTTTTTGAAGTCTATTAAGACTGTTGAACAAATAATTATCTCGTTATCTTTTCTGACCCTCATCCATCACGAGATGATACAAAAGATTCGTAAAAGGAAGTCATCCAAGACATCAAAGCAACTGAGATGTGATCTTCAGGAACATAGGAGAAACCACGACTTTAGATTTCCAAATATTAAATCACGGTTTCTTTCACGTAGATTGATACTTATGGCTTTAGCCTCAAGCCACCTTTATTGACCCTTAGTCATATCGAGCTCTCGAGTAAAGGGGCCAACTGATACTTGTGAGTTGGAAAGTTGGGATAAGAACCAACTAGCCTAAATATATTTTGGATTAAAAAAATATTAAATTTTTTATTAATGATAAATCATATTTGATATAATACTCACGTTAAGGGTTGATGAAAGGGATAATGAACATGAAAAGAATTTTATATTTACAAAGAATAGTTTCTGACCATTTTACTACTGACTTTCCCTAGATTACTTGTACCAATTCTGAAAGTTGCACGTTATAGGTATTGTATGTAATGTATTATGGACCTCATTCAGAGGATAAACAAATTTCATTATTTATTAAAGATTTTTTTTTGATATGAGTTGTGCTCCACACATAAAGGATAATTTCACAGTATACACTGTAACTAGGCGAACCAAAGACAAATATTGTTTATATTTAATTTGAATCTATAATAACTACAAGAAGCTAGATACAGGATAAATAATAAACGAGAACGAAACAAAGAACAATGTTTTCGTAGTATTATATAAAGAGAAAACCAATTACAATAAAGTAAAACAACTGAAGATTAATATTTAACTAATTAATAAAAATGCGGCAACTGTACAAACAAGGAGTAGAAAAGTAACCATAATATTATGTATATACTCATAATATTTTGATTTTGCATATTTTACAATTCACACGCGAGAGCCTGTTTCGTTAAATGGCCTTTTGACATTACATTCAGATTTACGTGTCATACTAATTGTACCGTTACCCTCCGAGTGTGAGTCACACTCACGCTTGACCGGTTTTTGTCTTGACGGAACAAACAGAGCTCTAGGCAATATCTCATGGAGATTCAATGCTAATACCAGTTCGCAGGCACTGATATAAAAGCGAAAGCAAGTGCTCCAAAAATTATAACACAGTGCAACCTCTTACAAACAAACATGTTCACCAAGGTACTTGTTAAATTAATTTATTAAAAATATTATTTGTGATTGATTCAATAATAAGTTGGACCTGAAGACATTTGAGTGATATTATTTCAATGGAGTGCAGAATTTAGTCTTGTTTTTCATGTGTTTCTGTTAAGGACAACCAGTGTTAATACCTATTGGAACCCTAACTACACTACAAACGTGTGTATAATTATTTTGTTTATTGCAGGTCGTAATCTTCATGTGCGTGGCGAGCCTCGCCTCCGCCGGCCACCTTCTCCAGGCTGCTGCGCCCGTAGCTTACAGCGCGCCCGTAGCCTACAGCTCAGCGCCGGCCGTCTCCTCTGTGTCATACTCCTCCCACACCACCGCACACGGTCCCGTCGCCACATACGCCGCCAGCCCCGTCATTGCTAAGACCTACGCCGCCCCCGCGTACGCCACCTACGCCACAGCCCCCGTCGTAGCCAAGTCTTACGCTCCATCCGTGTCTTACCAGTCCATCTCTACCCACTCTGCTCCTGTCGCGTACGCCGCTCCCGCTTACAACACGTATGCCGCTGCTCCTGCTGTCGCGGCCTACTCTGCCCCAGTGTACACTAAATCTATTTCTCCCGCTGTGTCTTACTCTTCATACTCTACCCACTCCGCTCCTCTGTCTTACGCCGCGGCAGCTCCCATCGTCACCAAGACTTACGCCGCTCCCGCCTACACCAGCTACGCTGCCGCTCCCGTCGTAGCTAAGGCCTACGCCGCTCCTGCCTATGCCACCTATGCTGCTGGTCCCGTCGTAGCGAAGACCTACGCTGCTCCCGCGGTCGCCACATACTCTGCTGCTCCCATCGTCAAATCCGCCGTAACTTACTCTGCTGCGCCTGCCGTCTCTCACGTCACATACTCTGGTTTGGGAGCCAACTACGGATGGTGAACACTTGTTTGTTAATATTTATTCCTAGAAAATATTCAACTGTAAATTATGATTGTATATTCGATACGACGACCGAAATAAAAACTGAAAAATATTTTGTATTTTTAATTTACTTGAATCCTTTTTCCGCACACAATATAATTGTGACGTTTTTCTACTGTGCTTTCAAATTTATTCAGTACTTATCTAACTTATAAAATCTTATTATAGAAAACAATAAATAAATAAGTACCACTTCATAGAGCATTCCAAATTGACCTTATTAATTTGAAGGCAAAGCTGACCCCCAAATCGGCAATCCATCAGTCTTCTATAGCAGCGGTGACTATTTATCATAAACACATGTGTGTTCGCCTTTTTTATTATTATTATGAACCTATTATGTCCTATTGTGGGGCCAATCCTTAGCATAGGAGTTAAGCTTATTTCGCCATCTCCTTTCGGGTCTGTCGTTTTTAGCCTTTTGGGACCCACTGTGTGGTGCTAGCTCCTCAGACATGCAGTAAACGTGGCCAGTCCAGTTCCATTTCTGTTTGGCAACTGAACGATCCACATCAGCAATTTTTGTTTTGGAACGAAGCATCGAGTTTCTGTTGCGGACCAAAAGTTTGACTCCATACTCCACTTCATTCCTCGCTGGCAAACTCCGAGTACGAATTTTGACGAAGCTTGACCATGAGACCATGCTTGCTCTTCATAGATTGAGACCATGCTTGCTCTTCATAGATGAGGTAGAATGCACATGTCCATGAATTTTCTCTTTAGTGTAAGAGGTAGAGATTGCGTTTGCACCTATATCCTAAAGTATACCGTTTGATTTCTCATACATTTAACAAGTATATGTACTATACTATAAGAGACCTGGATCCACTATATTTGATATCCATGCAAATATGAATTTCGTGTCCAATCGCGCCATGCATAAAATAACATAGCCCACAAAGGTACAAATAATAACAAAAATCAGTGAACTAATACCTACTTATTTTAATTCTTCAATATTTCATTAGGATATCGGAAATTAGTTCTAAAAGTTGGGTGTAACACCTAATGTTAGGTATAATAAGAAATGAAGGATTTTATCGAATTATTGGGTTTCTTAGCAACTTTTAGAAAAAGAAAATCTCCTCCTACTGAAGAGTATGTACCTTTGCCAAGTATGAGCCGTAGCAACAAATCAATTAAAGAGGCATTTTTTAATATTTTTTAAGAAATTATCCTGTAGTTCCTCAGCAATGCTGAATCATGATCACTGGGTGATCTTCAACATAGTATCAAGTGACGGTTCAAGTTACTCTGAATAATTTCTTTCGGATGATCTTACAGTTTGCTGTAACTTTTATTAATCCTGAAGGAAGATCGCTATGTTCCCCAGGGGAGACCAAGTTCATCAAGTTATTCCTATTGAATAATCAAGCGCTTCGCAATGAATAATGAAGTGGAAAAACTATCACCTCACTATATGTTTATTGATATAGATTATTATTGGTGCAATTATTAATTAATATACGAGTATCTTCTCCTTCATCTGTTTGAACGGATATTGTTAAAAGGGGATACATTTACAAAAATGAAGAGTTATAAAACGTGTCGACGATATCTGATTCGCATATACATAGGTGAAATGCTGACATGGTTCCAGGAACGTTACGCTAGTAATTCGTAGACACGTTATATTGGACGCATCGATCGAATGTATTAGTACCTTACATACCCGGATTTTTACACTCATGTACTAAGTTTCGTTGGTACAAGCTTCACGATTATTTTACTAAAGTAAGTAATCTTTGAATTTGTGTAATTTTGAAATTGTAATTTTGCAATCATACCAGTAAGCTCAAGTAATTCTACGACGACATGCAAAATATCTTACCCATATGCCTTGATAATTACTGCAGTTGGAAATGTGAACAACATTTATGATCTAGTTATACTCGTGAATCATACTTGCACTTGACCGATTTTGTCCTGACACACAAATTAAGTTGTTTGTTAGATGAATACCAGTTCGCAGACGCTGATATAAAAGCGCAAGACATGTACTCCAAAATGCATTACACAGTGCAACCACGTTCAATTCAAACATGTACACCAAGGTACCAGTGATTTGTAGAACTTTTAGAAATATTATAAAAATTAGGAATATATCCCATACATAATTGTGATTTTTCTGAGTGTTCGAAACATTGAAAGTATTCTAAAGTTGCATCATTATATAAAATCACCACATTATTAAACACACATTGCTGAACATTGGCTACTGAACTGACCACTCCAATGGACCGTAGTGAGGGAACATTGCCATAATCATTGGCGTATAGATTAAACTGGTTCACACAAAAATGATTTCCCGTAAGGTTCTGGGGGACAAATAAGAGAATATCTGGAATTAGATGAGTGGCAGTGATCGTTGTATGAAGAAGTTCATATGTCTCCCATTCTGTATTTCTCAAATCAAATATGGGACTTAACCGTGTGGATTGACTGAATTGAGGCGGAGTAAGATTACCTAAGTCGAAACTGAAATCACGTTATAAGTATCCAATACACAATACCTATTTCGTTGTATATTACTCGGTTGATGATTTGTGTGTGAAGTGTCAACTTAAACCCCGCAGGGTTAGTGCTATGACCCAGATAATTTTCCTTGAATATAAGAATCAGATGTTTTTTTGTGTCACAGGTCATAATCTTCTTGTGTGCGGCGAGCTTTGCCTCCGCCGGCAACCTTCTACAGGCTGCTGCACCCGTGGCATACAGCGCGCCCGTAGCGTACAGCTCGGCTCCGGCTGTCTCCTCCGTGTCGTTTTCGTCGCACGCTCCCGTTGCCACATACGCTGCTCCCTCTGCAACTTACGCTCCAGCTGCAACTTACTCCGCTCCAGCTGCAACTTACGCCGCTCCCGCTTACACCACGTACGCTGCCGCTCCTGCTTCCGCGGCCTACTCTGCCCCAGTGTACACCAAATCTGTAGCGCCCGCTGTGTCCTACTCCTCTTTGTCCACCCAAACTGCTCCAGTAACTTACGCTGCTGGTGCTCCTGCCATCACGACATATTCTGCTCCTGTCGCCGGTAGGACTTACGCTGCACCCGCGGTTACTTCATACGCTGCTCCTGCAGTTGCTTCGTACGCTGCTCCCGCTGTCGCCACGTACGCCGCTCCCGCAGTCACCACGTACGCCGCTCCCGCAGTAACCACTTACGGAGCTACTCCCGTACAGTCAGCTGTTACTTACTCAGCCGCACCCGCCGTTTCCCACGTCACATACAGCGGTGTCGGTTCCAACTATGGCTGGTAAACTTGACCACCTGTCTGTTGATATTTATTACTTAGAATTAACGACTATGTACCTTCAATCGAAACAAGTAATTAAATATACGTAAACCAAGAAAAAACATGTTTTCTTCCTTATACTTAATTATTAAGAACATACATATATGTTATTAAAGTGTTTCGATCACTTTGATAAATACACACATTTACTTTGCCGAAACACACACACACACTAATTTAATCAATTGTATCGAATAATTCAGTAGTGCACTGCGCACCTCTCATAAGTATATATCCTAAATAGAAAATCTTGGTACAATCTCAAATAACAAAACATTCAATTATTGGTTTTTACAAATTTGAAATGTTCTTTTCTGCTATTGTCGATGTACTCACAACAATACTAAGTCACTACAAAGCCAGTGTACCAGCCAGTACCAGCGATTTTTTATACTTATAATAAATCTATAGAGAGGTCAATTCTGTACATGAAATATATTTTCAAAATAACTATCAGGGGGTGATTAGTGATCGATACTGATGCCAAAAATGCAATCAGTAAAATTTTTGTCTGTATGTCTGTCTGTATGTTCATTGTAGAAACAAAAACTACTCGACGGATTTTAACGAAACTTGGTACAATTATTCTTTATACTCCTGGGCAGGTTATAGTATACTTTTCATCACGCTACAATCAATAGGAGCAAAGCAGTGAAGGGAAATGTTGGGAAAACGGGAGAAGTTACTCCATTTTTTAAGCTTCCGTCGCGTGTGCAGCCTTAATGGTTAAAGCTACATAGAAATCATATACGAAAGTTAATCTGTCTGTTACATCAAAACCATTGAACCGTGAGGAAGGACATACGCTACTTTTTTACGAAAAACGACTGAAACGCGGACGAAGTCACTGGCAAAAGCTAGTCATCAATAAATTCTTGGTCTAAACAAGTGATTTTTCAAAAACGGAGCCAATGTCACACGTCCCTTCATTCTTTGATGGGAATTGGCATAATACCCATATTTATAAGACTGACGAACGGATTAATGATCCTGAGTGCAGATTATACTGACAACGCAAAAGAGAACACTGAATCTGAATATTGTTATCATTTAGTTCCATTTTACAAAACACTGGAATTTAGACAGAAAAAATAAAACACCTTTACACTATGTGCTCCTTCAAGAACGTTCAAACGTCAAAAAATAAACTATTCCTATACAAGGAACGACATGGTCATTCATCTTCATAAGACGTCATCTCAGACTTCTGTTTCATCACATTTACACAATGCATTCATCTTCACTTTGGTCTCCATCTTCTCCTTCTATCAAGACTGATACTTCAAGCTCTTCTTTACTTAGTTCTCAACCCTCCGTGTCAAATGTCTAAACTACGACAAATATACTGACGCCATTTATCAGCAGTACAACACTATGCATAAGTTAAAATAAATAAAAGAATAAACATAAATTAAATGCATAAAATATGCAAGAAAACTATTTATTTCATTTCTCGAAACAATCTAAATGGACAATATATTTTATTAAATAATTTGTCATTTTACTTACATATTTTACGTACTTTCTTATGCACTAAAAACAAAATTCTACTTGACTGGACACTAAAGTATGGGATCCTTTCATTTTTCGTGCCGTACAATTATGCTTAACCATCAGCCGTCACGTAAAGTTATTCAACTCTGTTAGTTCAGACTAGCATTATGGGGGAGAATTTAAATTCCATTCAAATTACGTCACATAAGATTTGACGAAATCCCGGACATACATATGTCTCATCATACATCAATTCTGTGTTCCTTAAAGGGTTAAGTAGAGGTATACTGTACACCCACATTTAAGTACTGACGTTACAAGTTTCATGTAATAGGGTGCCTGACCCTATTGCAATTTTAAGGGTTCTAAAGCACATCAAAAAATGGTAGAATAGTTTTCAGGTTTTATTTCGATTTTTGTTTCACATTCAAATTCGTATTAATATTCCTAATAATAAATATCAACAAACGTGTTTTCACCAGCCGTAGTTGGCTCCAAGACCAGAGTAAGTAACGTGGGAGACAGCGGGCGCAGCCGAGTATGTCACTGCGGACTTAAGAACGGGAGCAGCGGAGTATGTGGCAACAGCGGGAGCAGCGTATGTCTTCGCTACGACGGGACCTGCAGCGTAGGTGGCGTAGGCGGGAGCGGCGAAAGTTTTGGCTACAACGGGAGCGGTCGCATAGCTGGTGTAGGTCTTGGCTACCACTGGAGAAGCGTAGCTTGTGTAGGCGGGAGCGGCGTAGGTCTTAGCGATGACGGGAGCAGCCGCGGCGTAAGTCAGAGGAGTAGAGTGAGAGATTGAGGAGTAGGACACAGCTGGAGCGATAGACTTGGTGTACACTGGGGCAGGGTAAGTGGTGTAAGAGGGAGCGGCGTAAGTCTTCGCGTACGCAATGGGAGCAGAGTGGGTAGAGATAGACTGGTATGACACGGACGGGGCGTAAGACTTGGCCACGATGGGGGCGGCGGCATAAGTGGCGTACGCGGGAGCGGCGTAAGTCTTGGCGACGACGGGTGCGGCAGCATATGTAGCGACGGGACCATGTGCGGTGTGCGAGGAGTACGACACGGAGGAGACGGCTGGCGCCGAGCTGTAGGCAACAGGCACACTGTATGCCACAGGCGCAGCGGCCTGCAGGAGATGGCCAGCGGAGGCGAGACTCGCCGCGCACATGAAGATTACGACCTAGGATAAAACAGAAATCATTAATATTTTCACACTATATCACTAATGCCGAAATACATCAACACTGAATCTGGACTGCTAAAACAACAACTGCCAACATTAATCATGTATCAATGTAATGTTCAAAATCAATAACTAACATTAAGGTCATTAACGTATCACTTTTGTATACAAAAAAAACTCAGCTGTTCAAATTTTGGCAATATTAAAATCAGTGTTATACCTTGGTGAACATGTTTGCTTTGTAGGAGGTTGTACTGTGGAATAATTTTTGGAGCACTTGCTTTCGCTTTTATATCTGTCTCTACAAACTGGTATTAGCATTGAATCTCCGTCCGGTATGACCTGAGGCTGTTTATTCCGGTAAGCAATGAGACGAGTATGAGTGTAATTTACACGTCATAAATCACATGGTAATTAGCTCCTAAATGTCATAAGCGTACTTCTAGACCGACATAGTAGAAAGTCTAGGTAGCAAGGTGACGTTGCTGAAGCTGATGTTATTCGAGCATAGAGGAATCCTACTCTTCGCGAGGCATAAAATGTTTGAAAACATTATTTTAACGTTTAATATTCAAATGCCCGGAGTTAGGTGAATGGACGCATTTGTAGCATTTTGAAACTCTTGGAGTGGGATTGCAATAGGACGAGGCCCGCCATGTCGTCTACTAGCGGGCAGATACCTGCCGGAGGTGCGTCGAATGCGCGAGTAAATCCCGCATATCCGGCGCTACGGGTATATCGCAGAATATCGTGTGGTTATAATCGGTTAAATTCTGACATCACTCGTCGCCTTCCCCAGGTATGAAAGAGCATATCCACACCTAAAAAAAACGCATTTGGAACCAGTCTTCCTTAGAGTGACGCAAAGACAAAACACGGGTAACAATACCATACATGCGGAAGGCTGAGAATTGAATACCACTTCGTATGGAAGTATGTCTGTATGGCTAAGCATATAAGCCCGGTGCATGTTTGGGCTATTAGATATAGATTTTAATAGTATTAATAGATTGGCCAGTCAAGGTTGACGATTGGTAATTTATTGCCAAAATTTCCTCGTTGGACTTGTAGCTGCAAGAGTGGCTGTTGATTGGGTTCGATTCTCAGGACAGGTAGGGTGTATTTGGATTCTGCTTCCTTCTACCTTCCCTAAAAGAGCTACACTTCTACCATTTTACCGACATTCAATTTATACAGAGCAAACTCCATTCGAATATCACAAGAATATGAAAAACAGAGATTCTGCTATATATCATTGCAATAAGTACCCTTCTTTTACAGTAATTTTCTATACCTTCGAGACTTCTGCAGCAATCAGCTTTACTTAAAGCAACAAGGTAATTTTCAAGGCCAAACCCATACATCACCCATATTTTACCAACATCTATTTTCTTCAAAAAATACCACTTCTAAATAACTTCTTACAGCTTCTTCATGAACTATGTAGCAATCTGCTTTGCATCATTGTCAAAAGCGAAACACATCTCCATCAACCGTACTTACTCGCATCTAGTTTCTTTAGAACTTCATTGTCACGTTGAAAACAAGTTACATCATTCACAACGCTCTTCCAGTTTAAGAATATATCATCTTAATATCCCAAATCGAGTACCCCAGTTGTACCTCAAGTGAGAAAAGTTTGCCCTTTGCAATCTTTTGCTGTCATCAACTGGAAATCAGATGCGCGGTGCCTTGTTACTTATGATTGATGAATTAAAGGTTCATAGTTAAGGTCACTGATTAATATTCCGTATCATATAAAATTCTTCAAATACGACGATACGATGAATTCAAATTCAAATTCAATACTTTATTGCTGAACACAGTGCATTTAGATACATTGCAAGATGATGGGTGAATGTGCAGTTCATTATATTCGACCACTTAAGGCATGCAAAAATATATTACTGGTAGGTACATAAATTAAAATTACAATGACTAAGAATTACAACATTATCGTATGTCAAAATTAAATCGGATTTATAAAGCATTCACCTTAATGTCAGAAACATAATAATAATATTAGATATTTCTATCAAACAGATACTCAGTTATTGTATAGTATGTCTTATGAGATATAAAGCAGCCTATTTAAAAGTGCGTGACATTATGACACAAATGACCACATATTTATTCAACCTTGACTGAAGCTACAATATGAATAGGGTAGCAGTAAAGAATAGGGCATACTTTCTCCTTCTCTCGTGTCAGTTTGTGGTTTCACATGAGAATTACTTAACAAACTTTTCCCGCATTTGAGTGCAGCAGCATTCTTTTTTAAGCTAATAACAAAAAACTGAAATCACTCTCTTCACTTTGCATGGTGATTAGTGAAATTCAGTTTTTAATCCCTACCTGATGACTATGTACATGATGTCCTCCCTACCGATTTCGGTCACGGCGGCCAATCTCACCGGAGGTTAGCCAACTACGCAGGAGATATTATAGAGCATAAGTGCGTGCGCAAACAGAGGTGCTCTTTCTATTCCTTCACTCTCATAGTCCAATGGGACGGCAATCCGACACGACTGGAGAGAGATCAGGCGCAGGACCAAAGGCTTTACATGCTTTCCGAGGCACGATCTGTATTCACATACACAAAGTCACCGACCCGAAACAACTATCTGTAGATCATACAAAACATTTGTTCCGTATGGGAATCGAAGCCGCCATACGTAGCTCAGAGGTCGATCTCTCAGCCACTCCGCCAACCGTGCCGTCAACTACACTACATATGTACATACATAACAACCGTTCAGTGGTCTGTAAAGATGCCTATCTTCTGCAGTCTTAATTAGGTACTACTTACTGTGATCACCGATTTTGTCTTCGTAGCATAATACCGTTAATGTCCGATTACGGAAAAATGCTTTTTACCCAACTAGGAACCAAAAGGAGGGTAATGTGTTTCCTATAGAAGAAGATGCGTCTAACAGCTTGACCTCATAGACGGATTACATCACACATAAAATCCATAACTTTCATACACATAGTATGAGAATATGTCAATGAAATTATATGTTTATGTATGTAAATTAAAACACTTTTAACATAAGATAATTAATTATTAATGAAAAACTTCCGAACGATCTTGAATTTATTTATTTTTGCAAAAATTAACAAGTTTGTGAATTGTGAAAGACACAAGTTATACCCAAAAAACAAAAGAGGCTCACTCAGTTCTAAAATTAATTAAATATAAAATTATTACAAATTATAAAATGTAATGTTTAAATAATGGGACGATACAAATACATACATAATCTTCTCACATTAGAAATATAAAAAATATCCATATGTAAAATTTATTGGTAAGAAGTACATATTTGAGAACGTTTTTTATGTCTGCCAAATTGAATTCGTTCTACGCAATCACAAATAATGTATAACCTAACACGGAAACTAACAAAAAGTAAGTCATGGCAAATATCCAAACAAACTTACGAAACAATTGGCAAGCCTAGCATCGTCTACAACAAATAAAACTAAGTAGCATTTATATAACTGAGGTAACACTTTTATTCACAAAAATATAATCACAATAAATTACTACACTAAAGTATATATTAAATATAGCCTCTACCATCCATAGCTTACTCCTAACCCGTTAAAAGTGACACTAGAGACTGCTGAAGCGGGGGAATATGAAACAGCTCTGTCATAGTCATGCTGTGGACCAGCGGGAGCCACAGGGATATGTGTTGGCCCAACTGGGGCAAACACCTTATCAACAAAGGAATTGGCATGTACCACCGGAACCGAAGCAGGCTGGTAACGAACAGAAGTACCGTCATGGTTTCCGGAAGTAGGATAGAAAACTTGCACAGGAATCGTTTGAGCCCTAACTGGCGCTCGGGCGTAAGTGGCGGCGGTAGGAGCAACATTCTGATTTACAACGGCGAATTGTTGTGCAGAAGCGTGGTGTGTGTTCACATCAGAATTTTGGTAAATGACTGGAACAGGTATCGGCTTGGCCACTGTAACAGGAGCATATCTTAAAAGACCAGGAGAGTGGGGAGATGCCGGATGAGCAGTAACAGACTTTAATGAATCTGCTGATATACGCCTGGATGCGACGGGAATATTTGCTTCACTCTTTATATAAGGATTGACAGAATATTGTATACCTGGAGCGGCAGCGTATTGAGCTTTTGCTGACGCGCCTACATTGTTGCCAATATTCACCACGTATGCCACGCCAGGAGAATTAGCATGATCTGCTCCATGAGATCCAACTGATACAGTTTTTGCTGCACCGGGAACAGCGTAATAAGGCCTTATAGAGGCAGCATTGTTGGCAAAATGATGAGTAGCATAAACAAAAGGAGAATAACCATTTATTGCTCCATTTGACTCAATCGTAACTGTTTTTGCTTGAACAGGGACGGCATAGTAAGGCCTTACAGACGCAGCATTATTCACATAGTTCACAGCAGGATCAACATGATGATGAGTATCGTAAGCAGGAGGATGAGCATTAACTGCACCATCTGACTGGATTGTTACTGTCTTTGCTTGAATAGGGACGGCAAAGTAAGGCCTTGCGGTGGGGGCAGCATTGTTTAAATAGGTCACAGTAGGACCGACGTGATGAGTGCCGTAAGCAGCAGGGTGATGTGCATTAGTCACTCCATTTGAGTCAATAGTAACTGTTTTTGGTTCAACAGGGACGGCATAGTAAGGCCTTACGGTAGCAGCGTTATTGGCGTATGCAATGGCAGGATTGATATGATAAGTATCAAACGAACCCGGACGCTGAGCACTAACCGCACCATTTGACTCAATTGTTACTGTATTTGCTTCAACAGGGACGGCATAATAAGGCCTTACGGTAGCAGCGTTACTGGCGTACGTAACGCCAGGACTAATATGATGAGCGGCATAGGCAGCTGGAGGATGAACATTCACTTCACCATTTGACTCAATTGTTACTGTATTTGCTTCAACAGGGACGGCATAATAAGGCCTTACGGTAGCAGCGTTATTGGCGTACGTAACGCCAGGAGTAACATGATGAGCGGCATAGGCAGCAGGATGATGAACATTCAATTCACCATTTGACTCAATTGTTACACTATTTTCTTCAACCGGGATGGCATAGTGCGGTCTTACCGTCGCAGTATTTGTGGCGTAAGTCGCAATTTCGGGGGCATAATTAATATTATCTGCGTAATAAACAGGGCTTGGGGCTGATATACCATCATAAACAGTAGGTTGCTGATAAATATTGGGTGATTCGTAGGACTCCACAGTAACACTCTTCGATCTCACGGGCACTGGTCTTGATATCGTTTTCACGACTTCGGGATTCGTTTCAACTCGCCTGTCGATTGATAGACCGGGGTGATGTTTAGGTTGAGTATGCGCGACACTTTGGTGCGTGGTCACGGTTGGCGAAGTGGCGTAGTCTTTCGAATGACCAGTCGGTTGGTGGGACTCAACTCTTACAGAGTTAGCTGCGGCTTGAACACCATAGTACTGCTTTGATTCGCGAGAAGGCTCAGGTGCTGGAGTAGAAATAACAACTGGAGATTGAGTCGCTTCATTATGCGCAACAGGAACTTTATGACGTAAAGCACTTGCGCGTACTATGCCCACAGCGCATATAAAAATAATCACCTGAAAATATAACACAACTTGATTAGTGATCTGACTGATAACTAGTTATAAAAAAAATATATATCACAGTTAAATTTTACCTCTCTAAACATGTTGGATCCGATAGTTTTGATGACAAAATAACATCTAGAACACGTGCATTCACTTTTATACCATCCTCGTCAAACTGGTATATCCTACTAGAAGATACTTTATGCAATTCAAATTATAGAAGTTAGTCATTGAGAAAATGACCTTTCGAGCGTTGCATTAAGGTGTTTAGAAATCGCGTGATTAAGTTTGTAGTGTCAACGACTTTGAGGTTTTCCATATCCGGTTATTGGCGCTTATAAATAAGTACATCCGATGTATCTGTTGTAGATTAGGTAGAGTAAAAAATTGCATGAAGGTATTGCTTGAAATCACTTTTGGGCGGGTGGTCATTAGTTTTTTTTTTTTTTAAGTATATCTGTAGGTAATACAAATATTCGTTCCAAGCGGGAATCGAAACTTCTCTATATTATCATACCAGGACCAACATGATGATCAGTGGTTTAGGTCTGCAATCGAACGCTCAACCACTGCGCCAACTGTGGCACGTACATACGTAATATATTATGGAAGCAATTTGTCAGTCCATCTTTTGATGATCTCCTGATGAAGTAGTCTGTGTTTGTCTTTTACTTTAGACCAACTTAGTAGTCAGCTGCAATACAAACCGTCTGTGCCCAGAATGATTTTTTACAACACACTACTATATCCTCGTAAGACCTGTTTTTTTAAACAGGTTTAGTTTTAATAACCTAATGTACTACAAAAAGTACAAACTAAGAATAGTGCTTCAGACCGAGGAAGATTCCTGTTGCTGCGATTTTAGAGGTGATACCTGTTTGTTCATATAGTTTTTAGTATGTTTGATATACTACATTATGAAGAAAATACTCAATAATCTTTTGTACTCAGTTTGGTACTTTAGGTTTTTATATAGTTAAAAAAGATTTGTACTTCACGTAGTATATTAGGCAGTTAGTCTAACTATAACGTTCCAATGTCAGGTCTGAACTGCTACTATTAGTTTGTACTTTATCAAGTATGTTAGGGCTTACGAGGATATAATACAATACTATGTATATGAATAATACTACTACCCAAATTCCGTCCAAGTAAGTTAGTTCATAAATGGAATTTACATAACAAATGCATATTATGATACTCACAGAAGCTCTAGAGTTCAATGAACTTTATATTAAAACATCAGATATTTGCTTGTAAGGAAAATATTGTTATCAAGCTAATAAGAAACTCAGAATATTAAAAAAAGTTATTGAAGATGCTTAACTTAACCCGTAACACATGTATAATTTAATTTAATTATAAATTGTCTCACAAACGTTAAAGGTCGACAGTTTACGCAACTTTGAACCGTTTAGTTATGCAAACAAGGCTTTGAGTTAATAATTTAGTTATGCTAATAACTGATTATTTTAACTAACACTAACTGATTATTTTGAAATATAAGAAACCTCGAAATAATTTAAGATAGTTTCGACTGCCAAACTTAAACAATAGTTACAACACAAAAATTGAATATCTGTTGTTTTTAATACCATCAATTCACACAGAACCTCACACACACCTTTGCCTTACTTTGCGGGGAATACAGGCATGATGCTATATAGGTACATAATATTGTGTATGTGCGTCCCTAAAGAAAGAGCTTCCACGAGTTTCAAAACCAGCTTTCACCCCAGGCGCCTACGCAGCAATGGTGGGTTGCCAGCTTCAATAGTACCATTTAGCTAAAATTATACGCAATAGTGATTCTCATGTTCGCGTTGATCAGCTGACACGACTGAAGAATACAATAATACAAAACTTTCCTTAGCTTATTGAAATTGAAATAATTTATTGAAAAAGATAGTATCACGCCTGAATTCCCCGAAGGGTTAAGCAGAGATGTACTTGTACGTTATTGAGTCCCATGTAATAGGGGGTGAGTCTATTGCCATGTACCGGGCACAGTTCCAAACTCCGTGCTGCTACTGAGAATTTCCATACAGAAAAACTCAATAAACCAAAACCCAATAACGCTTTGCCCGACCCGGGAATCGAACCCAAGACCTCACGCTTAACAATCGCTCTTGCGACAACTAGACCACTGAGGCAGTGAGGCTTCATAAGTTAGTCAAAATTCTAATAGGTACTCTTTAGAGCAATGGATAATAATTATAATGTTTCGATATTATAAACAAGATAATAACTGATCGTGCTTTGTAATTATCGACTATACGCAAATTAATTCTATGCATCACTGATACTGGCGGAGAAACATTTTAATATTTATTTTTTCTATATTTTATAATAATACATAAAGACCTTATAAAAACATATAAATAGTATCATGGAAGCTTAATTTATTTTTCAAGGACAAAATTTACCCAATATTACGCAAATTTAATAGAAAATAATTGAATATAAATACCTATAACATACCGTATACGTTTTGTAATGAATGATTAAAATATATTTAATTATTGTTTTTATTATCTTGAAAATGTATCACTTGATTACATGCCAATACTGCTTAAACCCATCGGGGAAAACATGCGTGATATCATGTTATGAAAATGTGATTCATAAAAAACGTTTTACTAAGACAATATTTTGTTACCGTTTATTCATTTAATATTTCATCAGTTTAGTAATCATATTCGATACAAGATCTGGCAAGATCGCAAAATGCTAATTTAATAGACATACCATTGATCCAATTCTTTCTAAATATATTATACCAGTCTCCTGAACATTGATATAAATAAAAAAAAAACATTCGTAGTCCATAAAAAACAAATTGTGTAGTAGGTGGTGCCTATGTAGATAGAGATAAACAGATACTTTCTTGTATAATGTTTTATACATTATGTAATAGGAGAAAATGTAAATGATGAAGGAAAGAAATACTTAAGTACAAATAAAGTGTGTATTTAGAACATCTGAAAAAATTGAATATGTATTTGAATAAAAATTGGGTATCCAGTAGATGGTTCTGGGGAAGTATTCACTTAGATAGTAGAAGCGTCCTCCCACTAATCGGTGAGCCACTGCGATCCCCAAGCCGCCTGCCAAGCGTGGGGATTATGGCAAACCCCCCCTTGAGGGAGGCCTTCGTTCAGCAGTGGACGTCTTCTGGCTGATGATGATGATGATAATTCACTTAGAATAAAATAATAGATTCTGTAGTACTAATTCTTAAATTCTTCATTATCCTACTTTCTACTAATGAAATGAAATGAAATTATTTATTTTGCAACTAGGATTTTTCAATCACTTTTACACGGCTTTTTTAAACTAGATGACGTCGGCATTTCCTATGACTAACCCTGAGAAGAAACTCAGGGGTCAAAGTCTATTTTAAAGTCCAGACAGATTGTAATGATGTAAGGGTTTATGTGAGACAAATATAGGGTGGAATAGCCTTTTGAAGAAAGTGCCATAACTATTTGAGCTAACCTGTCGCAACAGAGTGCAAGCATGTATCAGTTATCGTGAGAATTAATGAAATTAAGAGCGTTCAGCCTAGATCTCACTCACATTTACAATGTATAGCGGTTATATATAAGAAATCATTTCAATTTAAACGACATTACAATGTCAAAATAATGAAGTAAATAATATAATGAATTAGGGGCAAAAATTGTATGTAAAAAAAAAGTAAAGGCTAAAGAGCGGCTCAATCCCAAGCGTTTTTGTCATCTAAACAGTCCGAAATTTTATAGTATCCATTTTTACAAAGTGTATATTTAATAAAGTCACGCCTTTTTCCCATGGGGGTAGGCAGAAACTACGGAACGCCACGTGCTACGATCCTTACATAACTCTTTTGCTTCATCTACATTCATGCATCGTTTCATACATGAACGCCGGTTGTGGGTACTGCGCACCTGACCTTTTTGAAGGACATCACCGATAAAGTCCGTATACGTCCTTCTAGGGCGTCCCCTCCTGGCGTTTCCACTAACAACCGCGTTATAAATCTTTTTCGTTAATCGCCTTTCATCCATCCTCTCTACATGACCAAACCAACGAAGCATACTTTTCTCTATCCTTGTCACTACATCTTCTTTCAGACCGCAACGATCTCTTATCACGCTATTTCTTAATCTGTCATTCAAAGTTACACCGCACATACTTCGCAAGGAACGCATTTCCACTGCATTAATTCTACTTATGTATGTATATTTAATTTCAATTTTGAACTTCTTTAATGTCAAATTACGTATATCATTGGGAAGTTTACTGTAAAAGCGTATACATTGTCCCATGAACGAGCTGCTTATTCTGTGGAGGCGCGTAGCATGTACAGCAAGGTTATATTTATTCCTAGTGTTCAAAGAATGAGTATCAGAGAGTTTGACAAAGTTCGAAATATTTTTATATACATAAATTAAATTTTCAAATGTATATTGTGACGCTACAGTTAGAATATTAATTTCCTTAAATCTGTGTCTCAGCGACACCCTTGGACCAAGATTATAAATAGCTCGGACAGCCCTTTTATGCCAGACGAATACAGTATTTATGTCTGCAGAGTTTCCCCAGAGGAGGATGCCGTAAGTCACATAATAATAAAAGTATAATATTATAAATGCGAAATATTATATATGCTTAATATTATAAATGCGAATGTTTGCGAGGATGGATGGATGGATGGATGGATGTTTGTTACTCTTTCACGCAAAAACTACTAAAAGGATCTGGATGAAATTTGGCACAGAGATAGATTATAGTCTGGAATAGCACATAGGCTTTTTATCACGGAAAAATGTACGAGTTCGTAAAACACGCGGACGAAGCCGCGGGTTCCGCCCGCGGCTCCGCCCGCTAGTCTTATATATTTCACTGGATGAAAAAATTAAACAAATGTAATTATGGCGAGTCGTTTATTTTTTACATTGGTCTATTTACAGAAACAATTGATTCAGTTTATCAAATTACCAACCGTAGTTAGCGCCGTGACCGCTGTATGCAACGGCGGGGGCAGCAGAGTACGCCAGAGACTTGTAGACGGGAGCGGCCGCGGCGTAGGTGGTGACGGGAGCAGCAGCGTAGGTCTTAGTGATCAAGGGAGCGGAGTAAGCGGCAACAGCGGGAGCGTACGCGGCACCGTGAGCGGTGTGGGTGGAGTAGGCAGACACGGAGGACACAGCGGGGCTGATGGTCTTGGTCAACACAGCGGGGGCAGAGTAGGCAGCTAAGGCGGGAGCGGCGTACGCGGCGGGAGCGGCGTATGCGGCGGGAGCGGCATACGCGGCGTATGCAGCGGGGGCAGCGGCGTAGGTCGCCACGGGAGAACCGTGAGCGGTCTGGGTGGAGTAAGAGGAGATGGAGCTCACGGCGGGAGTGATGGTCTTGGTCACGACGGCGGGAGCAGCAGCGTAGGTGGCGACGGGAGCAGCGTACGCGGCAACGGCGGGAGCGGCGTAGGCCTTAGCGACGACGGGAGCGGCGGCGTAGGCGATTTGGCCACCGTGCGCGGTGTGGGTCGAGTAGGAAGAGACGGAAGAGACGGCAGGGGTGATGGTCTTGGTCACCACAGCGGGGGCGGCGATTGCGTGCGCGCTGTAGGCCAGAGGAGCGGCTCCATAGAGACCGCTGGAATGGGCCACACCCACGGCGCAAAGAGCGATGATCAACTAGAAATAAATTTTATACTTTATTACTCCGCTGGTTTAAAAAAGACTTACTTCCTGGTTCAGTGCAATAAAATTTAGAAGTTACATATCCTTCAAAGTCAATAAAATGTTATCCTGTATCCATTTTGAACACGGCAGAAAACGAATACAAATTTTATGGTTATGTAATTTAAAAAGTAATGAATCTTTGTAGTACCTTGGCGTACATGTTTATTCTTCAAATGTTGGCAACTGAATAATTTTGACAGGAGGTGCTCCGGTTTTTATACGCATAGATCGCGTCCACATTGTCCAATTCACTTTCATTGCCAAGGTGATCGAGCGTATGTACAGTAACTAGCCTGCGCCCGCGCTTGTGACTCAGAGATAGCCTTTCGATTTCATTTGTTCCGTAGTTACAGAAGCACAGGGCGGGTACAGCCTTGAGTCGGAGTTGCTTTTCGTCCTCGTCTATGATATATCGTAACTAGATTAAGTATTGACTGATATTTTTTCATTACATTACATAAAGGTCAGTAGATATTATCAAAATACTCAAGTGTAATTTAGTCGCAAAAACTAGCGTCCTCGTTTTTGATAAATCATTTGGAAGAAAAATGTTTGTATTTGGAGTTTATTTACCCGAATCAAGTTGAGGATGCCTTAAAAAAATAGTACCGGGAATGCTTGACAGGTAAGTCTAAATGTCTGAATGAAAGTGTTTTGAAACCTTTTTGCACAAAGAATCATGACTTCATGCTTTTTTTTTAACTGTTGCCAGTTTGATGTATTGATAAGAACTTTAAAGCTTTTAACGACAGAACACTGCATTTAAAATAAGTTTTATTAGATATCTACATACTTTTTAGATACCTGGTAGCGCTGTGATTTGTTAAGAGCGGTAAGTACAGTCGATACGATCAGTACGATCAGTCGAATTTCAAAATGACTTTACAATAAAGTTTATATAACACATAATTTACTAGCTTAGACATCAGATTGTTCATTTGTCTTGATGTTGACTATATGATGTTCTAATCCTGGTTATATTTGTTTTTTTTTTTTTTTATCTTTGTTCCTCTAGAACTTATTCCTGTATCGCGGGTGCGTTTACAAACACATATATTCACATACACAAAGACCCGAAACAACTTTCATTCATCATGTGGATCATACAAATACATATTTGTCCGTGCGGGAATCGAACTCGCGCAACGTAGCGCAGCAATCGATCTCTCAACCACTGCGCCAACCGTGCCGTTTGCAATTATACTGGGTATCAGATCTATGCAGTAGCTCCAGCGATTATAATCTTTAGGGATACTACGCAGTGGCGGATTAAGCAAGCGCGGGGCCCGTAGTAAATTCTATCGAGGAGCCTTGATCTGCTATGGGCTCTTAAGTATAAAGTGACTTTATGAAGAACTTGTGCGTTTAACATATGAAATTCTGTGTTTTATTTTCGCCAACAAAATAACGATTGTCTAGCGTGGGTTGTCTTAGTCGGAAAACAGGTGAAACGTTTCAAGTATTAGTAACATCAAGTAAATTTTAAAAAATTTACTCGTTGCCTAGGTACGTTTAGATACGCGGGGCCCCCTTTTGCGCGGGGCCCGCAGCAATTGCTACTCTTGCTACGTGGTTAATCCGGCACTGATAGTACGACGAAGCTGCGTGGTTCAAGTGTTTTGAATGGGACAGCTGATTATACGTACGAGTACCTAACCTACATTCGCATAATTTGACGACACGGTTGGCGCAGTGGCTGAGGATTAGCTTTCTGCGCAATGTGTCGTGAGGTCGATTCCCGTACGGAAGAAATGTTTATATGATCTATAGACACTTGTTTCGGGTCTGGGTGTATGGCCGTGTGACATGCATATTTGTAAACTGTACCCATTATATATTATCATCTTTTTTAACGATTTATACCTACTATCATTTATCCCATTTATGGTAGGTGCGTACTATTTACGTTTTCAAATAGCATAAGAGCCGGAACAACCAGTAATTTATACAAATGTTGGTTCCATTCAAAACTAATAGCTAAAGTTTAATTATATATGGAACTTGAGATTGTCTGGCGCACCCTGATGCCACCACACGACTCTCATGTGTTAGCCACGTGACAGAAGAAGACCTAAAGTCTAGGTCCTAAACATATAGTTCCATGTACCATTTTCTTTTTACTAGCGTGGTGAAAACCCATCATAGGCTATCCTCCGCTTAGGGCGGGCGGAGGGGTGTGCCGGACTTCTACCGACTAAATTTACCACGGTGGTCGGCCTCGACATCATATGGTGGGCCTCGGGAACTGTTAGAAGACCGCACCGAAGCCCACAACGGTGCTATGCCGAAAGGCACTTCCCGGAGGGGATGACTGTAAAGAAGCCACCCCCTCATGCACGTCCCGAGAGAGACTGTAGAGGTCCCACAGTTACCCTCGCTACTGTGCACGGGGACACGAGACCACACCGCGTTGCCGTCTTCTCGGGGGTCAGTAGACGAGAGCGCGTAGAGTCCCCACTCTGCGCGCTCGCAACCCCTAAGGCCCCCCGCCAAGATGTGTTAGGCGAGGTATAGTTTCATGTACCTAGGTTGAACTGAACCTGATTGTACTGCTTCGTAGCTGAAGTGAAGCTCATGGTGAAGACTAAAAAAATTGTAACAAAAATAAGAAATTAAAGTGCACAAACATTTGAGAATAAAGTTAACCAGATAAAAATTTTGCATAGCGAAATATTTTTACCTACATCAGAACTGTTAGTAAATGTTAAAAAATAAATTGAAAACTTTTAATCAAACTTAAAACTAATGCAATACATTTAATTAGGCAAGGCCAGAAGGCCTTATTAATTAAAAAATAAAATGAAATAATTATTATGAAGGTGCATTGTACCTAGTTAATTAATTCCTTTTTTTCTGAGGAAAATAATTAAATTAAGTATCTATGATTGGCACATGTGTTATGTGTAACACCATCCGTAGTCTAAAAGATTAATTAAAAACACATTTTATTAGAAGTTAAAATTCAGCAGTATTCAATCAAAATCTATTCAATATAATTTTTGCCCGCGACTTCGTCTGCGGACTTCTGGATTGAGACAACAGCGCCACCTACCGGTTCAACTAAAGCTAAGAACCACCCAGGTGATTCAATAAGTACAAAAAGTCATCAAAATCGATCAAGCCGTTTAGGAGGAGAAGAATTACGAACACGCACACCGGAAGTTTTTATATAAAGATAACATAACATAGCATAGTCTCGCCTATATTTTCCAAAGAGTTAAACAGAGGTGTACTACTAATACATTTTACATCCACATTTCGCCGATATCATTATTATGTCGTCTCATTTAACACGAGCCAGTTCGCTATTGACATGTACTGGCCGACACAACTGACTACACAATTCCAAATCCTATCTGCAAATTTCATAATATTTGTCAACACGCAACAACTGTGACACATTCTCCTGTTCAATTCCTACATAAATAACTACGACAAATATGACTTTACATAGATACAGGAAATGTATGCGACAATAAATACGTGTAAATCGAAATTGGCAAAACACAATCATGTAGACACGTCAAGGACATATTTGGGTCTCATTTCCTTAATCAAATTCAACAACATATTCGCTGTAGGTACATGCAAAAAGCTGTTATTAAATCAGTAAAAAAATCAGCCACACATCAGTGACTCTTCTCGTGTTGCGTATCTTAGTGATCACCAGGGTCTCAACTCGAACAAATTATGATTTGTCTTTAAAAAATCTAATAGACGGCAGCATCGGTAATAATTGAGAAATTATCAATCACTAAAAACCCTTGCACGGCAGAATTTGGGTGAAGTAAGATTAGAAAAGACTTATACTCAGAAATCATGTATTTTTTGACAAGTATATTACACGTTGTGATCATTCGGATAGGCTTAAGTGATCATTATATTTGTTGGGCCGGTTGTACCTACAGATTATAGAATCACCCCTAAACCAGTTGCCATCGACATTGGCCAGAAAATTTTCCTTATAGAAACAACAACAAATATAGTGGATTGTGTGATTCTATTTAAAATGATAAATATGAAAGCCATGACATAGTCAGAATTTAATTACAACTAGGTTTTTACAGGCTCTTAAAAATGTCGGGATTCTACCTACAATCGTATCAGCGAGATGCAGCAGTCGTATCCCAGCAAGCGTATATTTAGGTCGTTATTTATTAATATGTATTTGTAATCTGGTTCCAGTCAACATCATCATCACTTTTGCGGAAAGACGTCCACTGCTGGACATAGACCTCCCCCAAGCATCGCCATATCGACTGGTCCTGTGCTGCCCATCCAGCGGGTTCCCACGACCTTCACCAGGTCATTGTTCGACCTTGTGGAAGGCTTACCCACGTTGTGCCTTCCAGTAGGTAAAAATTGCATATTCCAACATGAACTTCATTCAGTATTATATCTACATATTGGTAGGTTATTTAAAAAAAAATGCACCTAACGACCGATTTGCAATGTACCTACCTATCACCAATTTACTGATAGTCCAATCTGAAACTTTTACTTCAGCAGATTCATCTTTTCGGGTAACTAGGTACATGCAAACATTCTTGAAAAGAAAAGGCCTCGTGATATTTACCTACAAAGTACCTAGTCCATCCTATAGTCCGCAAAACGTCAAGGCCATTCATGTCCACAGTTTTGACGAAGCTGATATTTGTCGCGGTGAAAGAAGCCACGGCGAGGCAAACCGGATCACTTAAGTTCAGTTCAGTTCCTACTGCCGATGCCTTTTGATGCTTATTAAAATTAATCACGAAGGCCGGTCTACTGCCGGATAAGTGATGTAATTAGCTACTCGTAATAAATTGGTACTTATTGATATTACCGGAATAAAGACAGCATTACGTAGTTGATCGATACGTACACTTTTTATTTATGCATATTTTCTTTGTTCTTAAAATTTCTTATGAACAACTTTGCGCTATTTTATATTGGTGTGTATTTTATACTAACTTTCTGATGGTCCCTAAATTATCTAGTTATTAAATATGAAACGTACATACCTAAGGACTACCTCATTGGTCTTTTGGTCGAAAGCGCGAATGCTAGGGGTGAGAAATTCTCAGTAGCAGCACGGAGTTTGGATTGCCTGGTTGATGGCAATGGGCTCGCACCCTATTACATAGGACTCAGTAACAGCATCGGCGAAATTTGGGTGTACAATACCAAAACCCTTGGGGGAATACAGGCGTGATGCTATGCTATGTTAGGTACCTAGGTCGTAATAGGTACGTAGGTAGGTACTATTTTCCTATGGAGGAGAACGGGAATGAAACTCCATGATTGATCTTTTAAATTATGTTTTTTTTTTTTATTTATCTTATACTATTATCTATTTAGGAAAGGGCTGTCCCTTTCCTAAATAGATAATAGTATTTCGCACCTATATTTATGTATTTTCGCACTTTTTGCACTCTTCGGGAACTGAGATTTAGGAAAGAGACAGCTCTTCCCTAAATCTCAGTCCCCGAAGGGTGCAAAAAGTTGAATCATACATAAGAACAAAACTTCAGACATTCACGAGATTTCTGCGAAAAAAGAGCTACATTTAGACGACCTCCAGTCTGCTCCCCTAAGGTCGATGACCATAAGTCGTTGAAAAAACATGTCGCTCGTAATGTCACGACATACTCAGTAAAATGTTGCAACCGATATATAAAATATCAACAAGTGTACTTGCTTAGGTCACGCCTTTAAAATGACAGATTGGAACAAGCTTAAAAATGCATGCTAGTCTTAATTAGGTTTATTCTAGATAATAAAATTATGGATTTGTCTTGAGGATTGTTAGAATAAAAAAATATACGTTATTTAAACCATATAACTGCCTCATTAGTGATCGCAAGCGCGACTGTCGACCATGAGATCCCGGCTGCGACTCCCTCGTCGGCCAATGTTATTGAATTTTTCGGTATATGAATTCTCAGTAGCAACACGGAGTTTGGGACTGTGGCCGGTTGATGCCAATAGGATCGCCCCGGATTACATGGAACTTAATAACAGCATCGGCGAAATGTGAGTATACCTGTATCCCCGAAGGGTTAGGCAAAAGTGTTGCTACTATTGTGCACCCACATTTCGCCGATGCTGTTATTAATTCCCATGTAATAGCGAACGAGCCTACTGCCATTAACCGGGTACAGTTTCAAATTCCGTGATGCCAGTACCGTACTAAGATTTTCTATACAGAAGAATTCAATAACACTTTGTCCAACCGGTGAATCGGAACCTGGACGTCACGCTCAGCAGTCATTGCCACCATTAAACCAACGAGGCAGTTAAAAAAATTATTAACAATTAAGTACATACATACAAAGAAACCAATTATTCGAATAGTGAGAGAGGTCACTTTTTAAAATAATAATAGGTATTATCCACCTCTAAAAATACACAATATAATAGAAATTCAATTACCACTATGTATTTCAAACTCAATGGCCTATTTCCTTCCAAGGTTCACAGACTTAAAGTTAGTTTTATCTGATTCGGTGCAGATAAGTCAGTCAGTGACTTGCACTTATGCAACAGCCTTGGAGCTTAGTTCAAAATGTTCTTTTTATTCTTTTGGCGGCCTACAATTTGACATTCAATTCGCTATGGTCTTAAGATAGATACGACTTGAATAGATGACAAATGTTGGTGTTACTTGGTATGAATATTCAATATTGTTTATTTAAGCTAGGTAACACTCGACTTGGCCAAGTAGCACCTTGAAGAATGTAGGCCTTATTTTACCACAAGCTTCTTCTATGGAAGCCAACAAAGAGGTTGTTTTGCGGTAGGTATGGCTGGGGCAGAGTTTGAGCGATCGACTGTCACACTGCGTGTTTCGAATACGATTCCCGCACGGAAGAAATTAAATATTTGTACTAATGACCTACAGACAGGCATACAGATCCAGGTGTGTTTGTGTAAACGCGCACATGATACAGGAATTATTCCAAAAATGGAGCAACGTTTTAAAAAAAATGTTGATCAAAGGGTTGATCAACAGAAGATTATCCTTCGGCTTCTAGAGATAGATATTATAATAACGATGATCGATTACTTCATTAACCAAATAACTAGGTATAATCGTAATCAGTTACGACCGTTATACAGTCATATTTTTTTATATCATGGCTTTGTCACCCATTAAATCACAAAGTATATTGGTCTTTGCAAAGACAAAAACAGTACAACAGTACAGATTTTAGTCCAATACCGACTGGTTTCAAAGATTTATGTATGCTCTTCATAGTACATATAGATGCAAAGTTCAGTCTGATTGGGGACTGCAACATCTGTCTCGATAGGAGAGGGGGTTAAATAAAACAATAATTAGACACGTTGGCTAGTAACAGATTTATTTGTCTTTTAATTGACAGACATCTCACATCAAAATACACATAAAGAGTGACTTACAATCTAACACAGATTACATTAGATATTGTTCAAAAAATGGCATCCAAAAATGAAAACTTCTAACTAACAATAACTCAGTAATAGTATTTCATTCCGTATGATAAAAAAACAAGACAATAAAAATTTCTAGGAAAACCGTAACCAAATAAAAATATACTTTTAAAAATTACTATTCTACTGAATCCACGCGTCGTCTTTGAGATCTAGTCTTCTATAACTGGTAACAAAGATTTATTCATGTATCAATAGGTACCTACACAAGTTCTCATTATAACAATCTTCGGAATACCAACCCTTAAATGGAGTATCTCCCCTTTCGTACAGTAATGTAAAAATTCCCTGTACTTTTAGTAAATTCCTATCAAAAGTAGATACTACGCCAATAACGTGAGTACCTAGCGCTTATATTAAATTTCGATAAAAAGAAAATTGCAAATAAAAGTACTTATTTAGCACCCTACAACTAGGCGATTGTTAGGTAAGCATTAATTTAGAATTGCAAGAAATATATTTTTTATCTTATCGATGTCGATATATCGTTAACTGTTCTGTGTTTAACAAAAATAATCCACCAGGAGTATAATGCCGTCTTTGTTAACCCTAAGGCTTACTCACTTACGTTGTGCGCGTAATTTCTAATAGAATGTTTATTAAAATTAAAAGCTGAGAACTTCAGAGTAAATACTGATATTTTTTTACTTGGCAGGCTTTTATTTTTAACCTGAACACCACTGCACCACGTCTATAGTCGAGTAATGAAAATGTGTTTACCGCCACATCGTCGGCAAAAGACGACAAATATTGCGGCTTTAAAAATCCTTGGCGTAGAGGGGTGCGTATTCTAAGCGTGGCGATCAAGAGGTTAAATAAACGATTTCTCTTTACTTTTATATTAGATTTTATCAAACTTAAAATGATTTAATATTATGTTAGAAACAGCAATATACTCAGATGGATGTTTGGCATTAAGCTAAAAAGCTGACATTTTAATGTCGTTAAAATTTTCAAATCCTTTCTTAGCACTTGCATTTTTAATGCAACCCACATTATCATTTACACTCTACGTGTATATATCACACGATTCCCAAGCACCGATTTAATGATTTATGTAACTAATCAAAGCCACAAGACCGCACCCTTATACTTTAACTTCTCGTTCAGATTAACAACTTTCGGCGTATCGTATACGCATACGCAATCACTTTAATAAACTTTGACTTGAACAATTTTTCGATCGAACCTTCTAGATTTCTATCAAAAAAGTCATTCTGTCTTTGGCATATCTAGTACAGAAACTTTCTCTTCTTCATATTTGCCAGAGACCAGCTGCGAATGAAACAACATGTATAAAATAATTGTAAATAACTTAATTATTTTAACCTATTATGTGTTTTAAACCCAAGAAGATTCTACAACCTACGTATACATAAATAGTACCTACATCCTACATATCTATGTGCGTTTGTGCACTACGTGATGCGCCTGACCCGAATCCGAAAAATACGATCCGAAAAAACGTCAAATTTCTGTCCCAAGTTCAAATTTCGGTTGTCCACTGCACCACAACAACCATAAATCTTGCCATAATAATCTGGCAGTCAAACGTAGAAATACAGGGATATCTTCCGTTCAAAGTGCATTTGAAAATGGAATAACATGCCGCAATATTCGCAATTTCTTATGCCCCAGTTCTTTTAGAGTACTACAATGTACCGTCAGACAAAAAAATAAGTATTGCCAGTTAAATATATTAGTAAATTAATAGATAAAATATATTTATTTCAAATGTTGTCAACAACCATCCAAAGAACTGATGTTCTTTAGAAAACTTCATCTACCTAATATCCGTGGAACCTGCATACATATATTTTTGTTTGACTGACTACAGTGACTTCGATCCGTATTTTCCAGCGTACGAATTGGACGCAGAGCACTTAATATTAAATATTTTATCTTATAGACACGTTTATATACCAAGGAGTACAAATATCTATCCTAAGGTGGGAATCCAAGAAAATACTACTGAGAAAATGGAAGATAACGCACTACGCAGCCAATCCGATGTAACAATCGCACATCATTGTCATATGGCAACCCTGTGGTCCTCACTGCGACAACCAAACAGAACGTATTTAAATATTACTGTTCAATATGCCATGATATTTCAATTACACTGAAAAAAACAGGTGATAAATACGCCTTCTAAGTGAAATCGTTAAATCTGGATTGACAGACATCTTGGACTGACAAACCGGAGTATAATTTTTTTTTTGCCGTCGAGGATTTAGTAGCTTCGACCCGACTGCCAAATGCATTATCTACCTTAACGTCAAACTACAAAACTACAAATGCTTTGTTTGGATAATCCTTACTTATTCGCATTGTCAACAAGAAACAGTAATTTTAATAATAATCTCAATATAGGTGACCGGCTTTTCGGTAATCCTCGTATGAACACGAATAAGTCCGAATGATCCCTAATCGTATAGTGAATAATTGTAATTTAAAAATCCTACTTTAAAGCTACGTGTCCGTTTCAGGACGATAATAGACATTCAAAAAAGAGGTACCCTCTAAGATAAAGATTAAAAGCACAGACATCGAAATATGCAATATATTCATTAAGTTAACTATTTGTTCATTTTTAAAGAATGGCATTACCAACTGCCAATATAGGAGGTGACAATTCTAAACTGTCAATCAACCTTTACAAAACACGCCTGTTTAGTCCGTTTGTTACAATATAGGACCGTTACAATTTAAACTTTATAGAGCGGTAAATATTGTGGGTTTGGCCAAAAAGCCGATTTTCAATAATTCCACCAAAATAGACTCTCAGTCGTATTTGGACAAAATTTTAGAAAAACTAACGTCAGCCTTAGTTACTTCCAGTATAGTTCCCTTGAATAGTAAAAGGTATTTACCTTTTAACAAAGGCAGAATACAGAAGACAATATTTCTTACTTGCATAATAAAAGATCGTACAGTTTTATGCAGGTGCTCGTTTGGCACAATCCAATTTTCCGTGGTCACACAAATATCGCCCTTGGGCTAATCACTTAAGGTTCAACATGCAACACTGAGAATCCATTGTATATTCAAATTTTACATTAATTAAAATGTAAAGAGTTCTACAGACGATATGTACACGTATTACTTTCGTATAAGGTTAAAAATCCTTAAGCACGGGTCAAATTTAAATAAATTCGAGAATATTTCATTATAAAATCGTCCGTAGATCGCTTTAGATGTACTTAAACTAACTTATGAATACTGTACTATTTTAACTATATTAACGTTTGTACGTGAAAATACTTAAAAATGTACGATATGAATTGAGTCTGGAAAGTGGTCCACAAGAGGTCAAGAAAAATAAGTAATGACTATAATAAGATATGTGACAAAAATAATGTAGATATATGTAGAAGTAGAGAATTATTAAAATTTTCAGAAATATGGATATCCTTACAATTTTCAATAAATAAGAATACTATTTGATTTCAATTTCCACTTGTAATTTAACTTTAGGGAGGGAATATTAGTAGTATAAAAGGTCTTTGGACGGTTTATACTAAAAAAAATATGATAAGACTAATTTTATGAGGTTTGTAGAACTGAAACCAAATGTTTCTAGAATAAAAACTATAATATCCATATTGAGTAATTATTGTAGGATAAAAAAAGTTTTTAAAGTTAATCCCTGTAACGATCACAGACAATAAACTTATAATAACTCACTAATTTAAATAATGTATAAGATTATTAGCTGAAGAAGCCGAAAATATTTTTAAAATCAATAAGGAAATAGTATTTATCAATGAAAGCAGATGTATGTACCATAAATATGTTATTTTAATATACGAATATGTGATCACTACGATGTGATTTGCCCAAAAGCTATATAATATACATAGAGCTACCTACGTCAAGTCATTATCAAAGTTATGTGCAATCTTCGCAACCATATTTCGTGCGAAAGCTTTCTTTAAATCGTAATGGAAAGTAACCAAACTTCGTCAAAACTAAAACATTAAACGACGTCACTACAAACTAAAAATAATTACGTAATATTTTTGGTAATACTTATATAATATCATCAATTTGTTTTTTGAGCATTTACAACTTATTCTAGGTAGATGTGTCGCAACAAAGTGTGCCTCCGATGAATTGTTGACCAACATAACTTGCACTTAATAACAAATATTTCATAGTTCTTACACCATAATGATTACTTATAATAATCATATTAATCACTGTTAATTTGAAGACCGTTACACTAATATACGCAAATAACGCTACTGATTTCAAAGTATATCGGTGATATTGTAAGCTGAGTAGTTATTCCTAAGGAATCGCACACATACTCGTGTTTAATAATAAACCCTTTACCTAAAGCAGTAAAATATTGGGGAAAATAAACACCCATCACGTTCAAGTCTCTATAAAATAGCGGGTGTTCATATATAAATGTAGCTTGGGCCAATTTCGAAAAATTTAGAACACCGTGTCTTCCAGGCCATATAAGAATTTCTTGGGCGAACCTGTTATCAGGGCAGTATCTGAAGTGACAAGTGTATGGTCCAACGGAGACACTGGTAGCGTAGAAGACGGCGTACTCCCTGCCAGCGTACAACACATGATAACCAGCAAAATTTAGCAAGACGCGATACGGTTCCCTGAAGAAAAACATATCATCGTCTTGATCCCATAAATCCTAGGGAACCGACACTTGATATGTCAACTTCGTATCCAAGTTGACTCTAGCAGATAGAAGGCCGGGATTTTTCACGTAAAAGCTGGAAAAATAAAAAGAAGCTGTACAAAGCAGGCCAGTGCAAACACACGACGTAGAAATAAAAACGTAAACCTAAAGGTTTCCCTTCTTTTCTATAATATTTGTAGCAAGCCAGGCGTAAGGATATCCGTTGTACAATTACGAGCACAAATATACACATACCGAGTACCGACATTCAAAAGAGAATTTTAGAATAATTAGTGATTCAAATCTTCATAATCATACATTAATATACGTGATTGAGCACTCGACATACGCTACTAAAAATAGAACAAATATTTGTATGGTACAGATCGTTGTTCTGGCTCTATGTGTCTGTGCTTATGAATATTTGAGTTTGTAAACGCAACGCCGATGCAGGAAACATTCGTAGGTTGAAGAAAAGTTTTTTTTTTTTTAAACCTCTCAATTCATTACGTAATTGCTTGGTGTGTGTTATAAGATTTCATGATCAAACTTTTTACCAAAATTTATTTTGAATGTCGCTACATAATGTATAAATATATCAGCTCATTGTTGTATACTGGTTTTGCGGTTAAACTTTTTAGGCGCAGAGCTAAGGCCTAAGCAAGTCAGAAGCTCTGCTACGTATTGCAAACCAGGTGTGATGTTGTGGAGCAATTTATAATATATAAACCTACTGAAAAATAAAACTCAAAAATTAATACCACTTACCCTAAGCCACGTTGTCGCAGACGATGGATTGTAGCTGGTTTGATGCGTGCACGCCCTTGGCTGTTCTTGCCTCGTCCAGTAATGAAGAAAAGCATGGTGCTGCGAGGATGGCCGGCATCGCGAAGTTTAGAAATGTGGGTGTCTATAAATATGTCCAGGGACTCCTTGGCTTCCTTGACGCGCAAGTAATGAAGATCGATAGTGGTGCAATCAGGATTGTTCATAGCGTGATACTGAAAAATTTAAAGAATAATTAGAAGTCAATATTAAATAAATAAAAAGTAGTTATTTGTCATTTTTAAACACTTGCACCAATTTTTCAATTATCAGTTATCGTAGGCTAAAGAATAAATATTGCAGTAAGACATATTTTTCTATACAATAGCTGTTAAACCACTAATTAAATATTGAAACTAGGATTAAGATAATAGATTGATGCAACTGTCCTCTATCCCTTTTTGTTAGTAAACAAATAAAACACAACAAACAAATGAATATCCTCAAATCTTTAATACTATGATGATCTTCGTTTATTTATAAGTATATTAATTTAGAACAGTTATAGATTCATTGTACTAAACATCAGAATACCATATTGACGGCACGGTTGGCGCAGTGTGTTGAGAGATCGACTGCTGCGCTAGGTGTCGCGGGTTCGATTCCCGCACGGAACAAATATTTGTATGATCTACAGATAGTTGTTTCGGGTCTGGTTGTCTGTGTATGTGACATGTATGTTTGTAAACTGTACCCACGACACAGGAGAAATCCTAGTGTGGGGCAATGTTTAAAAAAAATAAAAAAATTATATGGTTACATGCAATTATTACTTCTTGTAAAGATTTTTTCTATTTCAGATTTACTTAGTAATATGATATTTTGCCGTTTTCTATGTGCTTAGTATGAAATATTTCTATCACTTTGTAACGACGCCCAGATTTATTGTATTATTGTAAAACAAAATAATTAAACTACTTACTTGCATCAAAGAGGCTACAGCCAAGGAATTGGCATGCTCATACTTTTGTTTATGAAAGTTCGCAATCTCGGAATAATAGTTGGCGACTTGAGTCATTCCACGGCGTATGCAGTCTTGAGCCTTCTGGTAGTTCCTGTAAGGTGTATATTAACTTTTAGTATTATTACGTTTTCATCATAGCATCAGACAAATAGGCTTGTTTTCTTCTAAGGGTGAAGATATGCATTACACCCACATTTCGCTGATGCCGTTGTTTCATCCCATGAAGTAGAAAGGCAGTTTAAACTGGGCACTAATTCCGAACTCTGGAACTGCTATTAATATTGTTAATATTTGGTCATTCATGTGATGTGAAAAGTGACTTAACACTCTAATCCATCGTATCTGTTGATATTTTAAAAATATCAACAGATACGATGGTTTATGAATTGATAATTAATTTTCAACCAATCAGGACAAAAAAACTAAATATGAACTGATAACAGGACCACACATATTGCAAATATAGGTACTGTATTCACAAGTACGTTTGACAAGCGTAATCGTCCGACTCCATTGTCGTGGTCCATTAAAGTAATCGAAAGATCCCGCTGCAATCGGGGTCACTAATTATGCGGTTGAGATGGACCTAGCGCGCACATAAGTCCACTTTAAGAGACGTTTTGCGCTAATACGTTGATATAGTGAAATTATAAATCAGAAGGGCTCATAGAACCGTTGACCTGCGAGGTTACGAAACGCTTGCTGCTGTCCGTCCTTGGATAGGTGACTGTTTTTCGTGCCTCTGACAATCACGGGTGTCAGCAGCTCAAAAAGTGACAGCCGGTCTAAACTTAGAGTGTGTCTCCCAGTAATTGGGTGGCGGATGGCAGTTGCTTCTTATAAAATACTGGTATATTCAGCAGCAACTGAACAGTCTGGAGGCGACCCCAAAGGCTAGCTGATGAATGAAATAATAATAACATATTCCAATCGAATTCATAATTTAAATCTTTACTTACAGGTTCCTTCGAGAAAGATGTTGATCAGCTTCTTCTCGATAAGCTTCCACAGTAGACATATCCACTTTCTGGTCCTTGGATAGTAAAGGCCAGTCCGATTCAGAGAGTTCCTACAATAATAAATTGTTAATTAAAATTTGTTGTACGGCTGACCATGAAGGAAATAACGAGACGTATTGGATGACTTCAAATACTGGGCAGAAATAGCGCGCGGTCACGAAAATGAAGGAAAGGGAGGCCTTTGCCCATGAGTGGGAAAGCATGGGCTTCTAATAATGATTTATTTTTTTAAACGCGGTACTCAATTAGATAACTTTTTAGTTTTAAAGACGCGTTAATAATGATTAAACCAAAATGAGGATCGACTCCAATCCACAAATGAAGGTAAAATATCCCTCCACATCAAGTAATAAAAATTATATAGAGTACTTCGTGTACCTTTCTTTTCTGTTCTAGTATCTCTTCCTTTCGTTTCATTTCTTCGGCCATAACAAACTTATTGATTCCATTCTCTGATTCTAGTACATCGCCTCGGCCCGTAGACATCAAAAGAACCTGGAGACATAAAAATACAATTACACATTCATATATCAACGAGAATATTTTTGTAAATATTTAAAATAAAAACATATTGTACACATATTTGACGACACGGTTGGCGCAGTGGCTAAGCGATTAGCTTTCTGCGCTACGTGTCGCGGGTTCGATCCCCGCACGGAACAAATATTTGTATGATCTACAGATAGTTGTTTCGGGTCTGGTTGTTTGTGCATGTAACATGTATGTTTGTAAGCTGTACCCACGATACAGGAGAAATCCTAGTGTGGGGCAATGTTTAAAAAAAAAGAAAAAAAAAAATTCGGGAGTACTGGTAACTTTCTTTACGCAAAATTCGACTTGCACAAGTATGCAGTTACGTGTGTATGTAGTAAGAATTTGCGAAAGCTTCGCTAATTAAGTCTCTAATAGTACCAATGATATTCAAATTCAAAAATTGTGCATGTCCGTGTGCACTAGTTTATTTGGGCTTGTGCAAACGTCATGTCGTCTATGTCAATTCACATGCTCAGGTATACTTGAACAAATCACTTACGCAGACATACTTGGAGTTTTTAGATAGGAATATTACAAAAAGCACATTATTACCTCGACAGTCGCCTTGAAATTATTATCATGCGCCATAAGAAGTTCTAAAAGGGTATCTTGATCGACATCTGGGAACAAGTTGTAAAGCTTGTCTCTTGTCATCTTAGCAGCTAAATCTGTTGGCATGTTGTTGCGCCATTCGGCAATATCCTTCTGGTACATGGCGATTGCGATATCCATGTCCATTATCTCTTTGAAGTCAGGGACCTCTGGTTCTTTTCCCGCGAGAGATAACTCTTCCTCCTTCATCGCTATTTGTCTACAATAACAATAATATTTATAATTAAAATGTGATTATTCATTAGACTAAATTCAAACTTTATCTATGTACAAATTTTCCTTGGTGTTACAGTTAACGCCCAATGCTATACATTACAATAAATATTGTTGATGTTACCATAATCATCAAGCTTTGCATACGGATTGGTGATCAGAAAATTTTGTTTTGAAAGCATATGAATAATGCTTTTGTCCCTAACTTTGTCAAACCCCAAATCGCCTTTCACGACAACCAGTGGAATATAAGGGACGGCACGAAAAAATATTTAAGCTGTTACTTGCCTTGCGAATTCTTCGTCTTGCTGGACCAATTCTGCAGTTTTCTGTGCATGTTCGTCAAGCTGAAACATCAATGATTCCATCCATAAGGCGTTGATTTCATTCAATGTAGACAGCGGGATGCTAATCTTAGGCTGAATATATGCAGGATATTCCATATCTTTTCTGCCGAACCTTTCATCTAACTCTGCTATGAAAGGCGCTCCTAAAGTTACAGTAACGATTCTGTCTTCTTCAGTATCGCTTACATTAGAGGAATAATCCTCTCCGTCACTATCATCGAAATCATGTGGATATTCAAAAGCTGCAGCTTCAGCCGACAACGCCGAAGTGCTAGCTTCCTCCAAGTAGTTTTCATTTTCACTTATATCTGGTTCTCCACGGCGAATTTTGCGTATCTTAAGGCAATGTTTTGAATAATGTTGGTCGGATATGACCACATTCTGTTCTATCTGGCGTTTTATTTGGATGTTCTCTTCGGATATAGTGACTTCACGTTTTTTTTTCTGAGGTACAGATGTTGTGTCACCCGCAGCTACTGATACGATTTCATCTTTTGATGTTATTTGTGCTTTACCTGTAGCTACATTTGGTATAATATTGTAATTAGCCAAACATTCACACTGTTCGAAACTTTCTTCTTCTGGGTCAGATAATTCATCTGTATCAACAGTTTTGAACTGATTATTATTCACTCCATCGAGAACGATGTCCACCGCCCAATTTACATCACCACAACATTTATCAAAAATATCCCGTAGATCGGACCTTGCAATGTTTTTAAATAGCTTTCTAAAAGCTACGAAATGTTTCTCTTCATTAGAACATCGAATGGATTCTGTTATAATTCCTTCATTAGTCATGCTACTTTTATCCAGCATTCGTTTTTGAGGGATTTTCTCATGGTCGAGTGATACATAAAATTCGTTTATGTTTCTAGATGTTGCAGTAATTACTTTGTTTTTACCGTGAATATCTGAATCGCCTATTTCCATGCAGGTGCCGTTAGATTTTGTAACGATTGGAACGATTTGAATCGTTTGGTTTTCAATTGAATTCGGCGGTTCGGATGAAACAACCCATGGTGGCATAAACATTGATATTTTACTCCAATCTTGACAGTTATTAACTGTATGAATTATAGACTCTTTGCATTCGTCTAATTTTGAAACAGGAGGCGATATATTAGCTTTTCTTTGTGGCTTTGCTTCAGATAAAATTTGTAAAGTAGTAACAGCGCTGGCAGGTGTTTTTGAAGCTACATTAGAAGCTTTAAGTGGTTTTACTGAAGCTGCTGCAGCGTGATCGTCCGTATCCCAATTTTCACCATTCTCCCATTCTTCTTCTACTTTTTCTATTTCCTCAAGCCTTTTCAGAGCTTCCAAAAACGATACCTGCTTTGTTTTTTCTTCGGTTGTCAAATCATACTGAACATTTCGGGAAGAATCCTCTGTCTCAACTTTAGCGTTTTCCTTAATTTCTTTAACTGCAGTTAAGTTTTTCTCCTCTTGATATTCTGGATTTCCGATAGTAAGCGTTTGCTTTGTGTCTGCATTTAATGTTGACGTTTGTGGCTGCAAGCTAACTGTAATTGCAGTGTTATGTTCTTTATCTTTGGATACGGGTGCAACTTCTTTAATTATTGGAGGCAATGCTCGTTTGACGGGGGGAACCATATTAGAGGGATAAGATAGCCCATAATTAAGCCTTAAACTTTCACCAGTTATATTGTCAGAGTAATTGTTTAACATTCTTTTAATAGTTACTAAAGGCACATTGTGCGAGTTTCTTTTGAATAACTGATTTGCTTTTTTAGCCCATGGTGTTGTTGGTTCCACCACTTCAATTATATAACCATTTCTAACTCCATCTCTTAAATAGGGTTCCATTTCCCACATCTCAATGTTCGTATTGTCAACAATAATAGGGCTTAATCCCTCTCTAGTTGCAGCTCTGACTCTATTTTGGTTCCACATATGTGCTTCAGATAGTTTATACTTTTCGTACTGGTATTGGCCTCTAACCATAAAATAGTCGTCTGTGCTCAAAATATGAGTTTTATAATTGAAAAAAGTAGCGCCAATCATCATGTCTACTAATTGCTTGGCCAAATACGTCTTCCCACTACCGGGTATGCCTCGCATGAGGATAAGTATTCTGTTTCCTTGGTTGTGATTTGTTATTATGTCTCGAATCTGGTCGGTCCAGAAACATTGTCTTATTGGGGATGGTCTTTGAATGTTTTTTGGGATAGCACCCGTTTTCTGTGTAGGTTGGGCAGCAGATGCATACGAAGTTGATGCTTGGACTGGTAGTAGAGGTGCCATAACGTTTGTGTTGTTTGAATTTGTTGCAGTGGGCATGTCTTCTTCTTTGAATATTATATTACCATCACTTGTGATATTCATAATAGCATCCACAGATAGATTCACTGGCAAACAAGAATAAAAAATATTTAGAAGTACATAATGAAGGGTTACTATTATTGGTGGCAATATGCATGTTAGTATAAATATAATCAATATTGAATCTGGCAACACAGTGTGGGGATGATTAATGAACATTTTCATTAATCATCCCCACACTGTGTGACCCGGATAACTGGTCAAAATATGATGGAAATTTGAATAAGGCACATAATATTATTAAAAAACGTAATAAAATAGAATATGTATCTAATATGTATAACTCTATGGTCTTCATGGTTGCTTTACATCAGTGCAATAGCAATTAAATCGCAAAGTATGACTAACTCGGCTTTATTAGAAAAGCTTTTGTTTTACCAAAAACCTATTCCTCTTATAAACTGCTCCACTATCAAGTTGTACAATGGCAATGCAAACTAATTTAAAATAGCGCAGCAACTTAAATTTTCCTGACACAAAGATATGTTTAAAATGAAACCATTGATAAGTATGTACAGTTATATAATAGATGTTTAACTCTGTACTTCAAATGTTTTTATACTTTAAACGATGTACAAAATGAAATAAGTAATGTTAAATAATTCAAGTGAATTCATTCATTTAATCATCTTTTTTTTTCCTCCACATACGGAACGTGCCGTCTTTTGTCTAATCGCTAAAAACTATAAATATTGTTACTTTGCAATTTTATCTAATAGACGTGCTAATTGTGGTGTGGACTTGAACAACTATGTCGCCAATGTGAAAGCAAGCAATAAGAGGTTTTCATTAAAATATAGACATAGACAAATTTTTACATTTTAAAATACATATAATATTATAGATATAATATGAAAGGAATTTAGTGAGTTCCGCGATAAGACTCACTCTTCGCCCCTTCACAACACTTTCAAACTCACCTTCAGTTGGTTTAGAACTCCGGCCATTGATAGATTGTAGATAAATTACCAGTAAAATATCATCATCATCATCATCACCAGCCAGAAAACATCCACTGCTGAACAAAGGCCTCCCCCAAGGGGGGTTTGCCATAATCCCCACGCTTGGCAGGCAGCTTGGGGATCGCAGTGGCTCACCGATTAGTGAGAGGACGCTGCTGCCCGTCCGGCCGCAGTTTTAAGACGTACTTGGGTCTTAAAACCCAGTAAAATATACACTATATATTTTTATCAATGGGGAAAATAAAAGAATAATGCTCTAACCCATCCGTTACTTATTTAGGAATGTATAGCTTTTTTAAACATTGGGGACTTGTTATTTTTGGACTTCAGTATTATTTGTTAAGAATTTTGAAATAATTAAAAGCCAATTAAACTATTAATAGCCAATTATACAGTCATTCAATATATATATATAATGTGGAAAGTCCCCATTTCTTACTTGGCAATAGCTCCCTATAGTTTCAGGATTTCCCCAATACAAACAGTATGAATTTTAAATTTAAAAAAAATAGAGTTTTGTGAAATCTGATCTCATGTCCACCCATATTTATCCGTTGTCAATGTAACATGATATAAGACGTATTTTTGAAATTCTAAAATTGTTCATTTAATTGAATCACTTTTTACCTGAAAATGGTAATGGTTTCATACTTGAATACCTAAGTAATTTTTAGAAAATAATGACATTGCACCAACTATTCTAAAGATGAAGTGGAGAAACACAAACAAACATAATAAACATATTCTGTGGTTTTCCATGCTTGTTTTGAATTTGTGTTGAGGTTTAGATGATTCACTAGTTATTTGACCAGTATTAATATTACTAACATTTTATGGAAGTGATATTTTATTAAATTATAAACATAACTTCCTAACGCAGATGATAAATTAAATCTCAATGTATGGAAATACTTCATGAATCTGCAGTTAGACACCAACAATCAACAAACAATAGATATTTTTTTGATTTAGTAACACTTTAATGAATAATTCCAAACATTGATATTGGTCATTACTTAATGGATAAAAAGATTGTTACCTAATTGTTATCTTTTTTATTTATTAAATATATACCCATAATAATTTTCTTTCTTTTTAGTAAAGAATGTGGAATGTGTTAATTTAAATGGTCAAATAACATGAAAATGTAAGTTAATAATCTCACAATATTATTATAATGAAAACAAAGTACATACCAAACCATTCATAATAAGTGTGTATCTTACTAAACTTGTAAAAAATAATAAACATATATAATTTAGTGATTGCATTCACACCCTAGAGTGTGAAAAAGGGTTCAGTCTAGTTTTTACATCCATAATCTCAAAAATGTTTATTTTATACATTGTAAATATTTGTTTCTCATAACAAAGCTTCACAAGACACATTAAATACTTTACTAATAATGTTTATGTAAATAGTAAAGTTAATTTTCTAAAAATAGTAAAAGGAATCATTTGGTGGTATTTGAACCATCCAAAAAAATTAATATAATCCTTAAACATTTGAATTTCAAATGGTTATTTAGTACAAAACAAAATATAGTTTTAATTTAAAATTGTATGATCAGTATAAAGGACAGTCTTTTCAAGGCATTATAACTTCTTTAGGAAATAATACATATTAATTCATAACTAAAATTATTTCATTGTTTGCTTCTACTTTTTGTGTTGATATCTCATTAAAAATAAAAGTAAAAATAAATTTCTTTGAAATATAAACTGGTATCAAAGAATTAGAATCACAAAAGTAGATTGTAATTCAACAAAAGATAATTTGAATTGAAATAAGTTGAACCATTGAATCAAATGTACAATGTCCTTTTCAAAGCAGGCAGCCCTCCGGTATCATCTTTTATGTACAGGTATTGATAGAATCCAGTTATAAATAGCAATTGTATTGACCGGCACCAGACAGAGGGGAAAGGTGGGCAGGTGCAAGGGGAGGTGCAGCCTTACACCCCATCCCTACTCTCCCACCCAACCCTGCATTCTCCAATGAAAGTTACAAATATAATCAATTACATGATAAATTGTTAATTATAAATGATTGATGTATTACACCCTCAATTTATTTAACAGTATAACTATGGAATATAGATATAGTTTACAGACTTCTTTGTTTTCATAAACAAAGACAATGTTATCATTAACTTGCAAGGTACAAATAAACACTAATATCACTGTTGTTATTTATGTTTCGCACAAAACTAACAACTTTATCATGTTATGACAGTAAACAAGATATATACTGAATTTGGAATTAATATTTACCAAATCGTCCATTAAGGTCCTGCCCCGACAGCCTCTACAGATAGACTGAAGCCTTCTCACCCCATAAATTATGGATTATATGAATAGTACATCAAGGTTCGTCATCCTTGTTTCGCATAAATATCCTGTAACTACGTACATACAGCATAGGTACCATTTTATCGACCGATAACGTTAAAACTGCGTTGCGAGTACCTCAATATTGACTTACTGCGCCGCGCCAGTCAATCAGCGACCTCGATGCACTACAGTCGCAATTCAACTTAACATTACAAAACTGAATGATGGTTTTCTACTTACGGTCCCCAGCGCAACTTTCAACAACAGCAGAAATCACATCTTTACTCATCACATTGCCGAACATATTCATTAGATTGTCAATAGTATCCGAATAGTCATTTTCTTCGTCTCCGTGGGATCCCATGGTTGCACTTAAAACTATAACAAAATGTAACCAAAACACACGAATCAGTTCCTCTAAGTTTAGATCAGTTGTTCACATTTACTTTCGATATTTCTGCTCAAACTCGACAAATTTAAATTACTGAAAACGAGACATTTTGTCGCGTAGGACCGAACTTAGAACTGAAACTGGGGAGCACTGGCGATTGGAGGAATCGGATCATCGGATGAAGGAAGACCGGAGACGGCGCCTGGTGACAATTTGACAGCTGATAAAGACAATGTTGCCATAATATTACTGAAAATAGTTGAAAAATACTATAATTTGATTACTCTATGATATGGGAAATTACAGAAATTACTTTGATCTGTATAAAAAAGGTATGAAATAACGTGAAGTTCTTTATTTGTGTACTCTATGGTACGAGAATTATGGGAAATAACATGATTATGGATCGCTTTTAATACCATTAAAGGTTTGATTCACAAGAAAAACACGTTTATTCCCTGGCATAAATCTTTTTGTCTACTACGACATGATCGATTTTGACCGACTCTCTAACCCTGATTCGACACGAAATGGTACTCACTGACTAATCATGAATCATGTGATCGTGAAATAAAGAAAACACGACACGATCGGCGCAAATAACTACACACATACGTTAGTATATAAGTTTGTGCTACACACCAATGAATTTGTAAGTACTCAGCGAATATGAGCCGCGTCGTCTAGGTCAAGTGACATCACACGCTGGAGCGCCGCGTGTAACGAAAAAATTCTTGTAGCCGCAACTTCAAAGTCCCATAACTTTTACATTGATAGAGATATTTTAATGATTCATTCACATTTTTGTTTCATTTTACTTAAATTTTTAGGTATGTATATATTTATCCATAAAAAAATTGGAATCTTCTCCATTGACTACTGCTCTACGTGACAAATTCGATCTCCGCATGAACCAGATATTTGTATAGTCAACAGAATTACGAGTTGAACTATACATTCGCTATTGTGTCTCCTTTGTGTTACGTGACGGGATAAAAATCTTCAACTAAAATTATTGGGCGGAAGGGACGTTCCGTGTAGGATTATTTGTAATTTCATAAAAAGGTATTCGGAGGAGCTCGTAAAATATTTGAGTTTATAACCAGGAGTAGAATCTTTGGTTGAAAGTTGCGCTTGAAGGTGATGTTTGAAGAACTTGGGACAAACTGTTCAACTGCAGCTGGGCACAGCTGAGTCCACCTGCAGTGGGACAGTTACGAAACCTTCTATGGCTTTGCCCTTATGTGTTTCAACACTTTGCATAATAATGTTAACTAATGAAACACAAGAGAACTTTATGTATGAAATTACAAACTCAAGTCAACAAGCTCGTACCAATATCTACAAAAACTCTATGCTTGTTTGATAGTAACGTAAGCGAGGCTCAGAAGCGAGGCGTAAGCATAGATTTTGCGAATTTTAGCGAAGCGAAATTCTAAGTCTATGGTCGTAAGCATAGATTTATTAGCGTAAGCAAAATTCTAAGTCTATGGTTAGCCTCCTGGCTTGTCACTTACTACTGTCAACTGTCATTTGAATTTAGATTCCGACAAATTTTGGAAGTTGTGATTTTTTATAATAAGATTTATTCAAATATTTCAATTCAGAACGCAAAGCAGAAGTACTACAAATGATTGTTATTGTGTTATGAAACTTTATTTATTCTTATTCAGAACCACGAGAACGGTATAGGTAAAATGGGTGACAACTTTCAAAACAAAACCATGGCTCCTGTTATGATGGATTATGAATTCAAAATAAAGACTCAAAACGAGCGTTCTAAAGTGGAAGATTTGTTTGACTTCGAGGGGTGTAAAGTAGGTCGTGGTACATATGGTCATGTGTATAAAGCTAGACGTAAGGACAACTCTGATACTAAGGATTATGCTCTGAAACAAATCGAAGGGACTGGGCTGTCCATGTCCGCTTGCCGAGAAATAGCAGTAAGTTTAGTTCGACCAACAGGTTTCTTCGGAAGTATATAATTTTATTGCATACGTCTTTAGCAGTAAATATGCAGTGCTGCCGTGACGCGTGCATTCCATTCCGTCACCTTAATTGAAAACAACCTACAATATGAATGTTAGATGAGAGCATTGAGGCGAATTAAGTCTAAGCATCAAGTTCCAAAAGGGTTAGACAGATGTTTACTGTTGCTTGCTGCCATGCCTTAAAAGCCATAAATTATACCACTTGTGCAATCCGTACACTGAAGCGATGTGGTGCATGATAATGAAGTGAGTCTCTCAGATACGAAGCTGATGAGTCTCAACAGTGGATGTTAAAAGCGGACAATAAAAGTTACTTGAATAATATAAGGGATGATTTGAATTATTAGGTTAGATGTCCTATGTGTAGAATAACCTTTCAATTGCTTTTTCAGCTACTCCGAGAATTGAAGCATCCAAACGTAATAAACCTCATTAGAGTATTTCTCTCACACACTGACCGTAAAGTTTGGCTGCTGTTTGATTATGCAGAACATGATCTATGGCACATTATCAAATTCCATAGAGCTGCTAAAGCTAATAAGAAGTCTGTGATGGTGCCAAAAGGCATGGTGAAGAGTCTCCTTTATCAGATTTTGGATGGGATACATTATTTGCATTCTAATTGGGTTTTGCATAGAGATTTGGTAAGACTTTTGATTTTTCATTTATTATTCAGGTGTATTCGTAAATTTGTACCAAATAAGTTGTGTACCAAGGGACAGCAAACTATACTTCAAGAATGTATAAGTTATTTGATCTAATGAACCATTTCTTGAAGTAGAGTTTCAGCTGGTCTTGATTGACAACGAGTAACTAACATATAGTTTATTTCTATTCATTTCTTTGAGTAGTATTACATTTATATGAGTAGTTTCATTAAAGCAATTACTTTTACAATTTGTATTGATAAGTAGATAGTCTTGGGTATTTTTAACAAACTTATGCAAGAAATAAGACATAACTATTAGATCTGCCTTTATAAATTTAAACCTATACCAATTATATTGGTACCTATGTATGATTTAGGGTTATATTTCTGTTTATGTTCTATAAATAGTAAGCAAAGGATAAGGAGGTGAAATGATATTATTTTCTTATAAATTTCATCATGCTCAGGGATAGTGTATTTTTTTATGTGAACCATTATTTAAATCATTTACAGAAACCAGCCAACATTCTAGTGATGGGTGAAGGTCCTGAGAGAGGGAGAGTGAAGATAGCTGATATGGGTTTTGCTAGGTTGTTCAATGCTCCGTTGAAACCGCTGGCTGACTTGGATCCAGTTGTGGTCACATTCTGGTACAGGGCTCCTGAACTGTTGCTTGGTGCAAGGCATTATACAAAGGCTATAGGTAATTAAATTTTATTTTAAACATGGTCAAATGTAGTAAGAATATTGAACAGAAAATAGTAGTCTAAAATCATGGTAATCATAATTATAAAAGTAGTAGTCCACTCCTAAATGAATGTGATTAATATAATAAATACTATGCTTGGCAAACAAATAGGTTAATGCAGTAGGTTGTTATCAACATACAGGGCAATGTATCCTTCGTTTTCCTTCCTTCATCTTAATAAAAATGGTCTTTTAGGACACCAAGGAAGCAAGGATTTATTCTAGGTTAAAAATGAGAAAGTAGTTCCTATGTTTAGAGTACTTTATGATTTTTAGTTATCTTTTTAATAAACATTGCCTCAGTTGGATTTCCTTTTCTAATGTGTGGGTACAGTTAACAAACATAACATATGGAGACAATTATGTCTAGAACATAAAAATATTTGTTCTGAGCAGGCATTGAACCTGTGACAAGTAGCAAACAAAGACAAACATTTAGTTAGTTGTGCTAGTTGTGCCACTGACAATTAAAGTTGATCTGAATTTTTCTCTAAGATTTTAACAATTTCAGACATTTGGGCGATAGGCTGCATATTTGCAGAGCTATTGACTTCTGAGCCTATATTCCACTGTCGGCAAGAAGACATCAAGACCAGCAACCCTTACCATCATGACCAGTTGGATAGGATATTCAATGTCATGGGCTTCCCACAAGAGAAAGACTGGGAAGACATCAGGAAAATGCCTGAACATGCCACTTTAGTAAAAGACTTTAAGAGATCAAAGTAAGTTGGTAGATGTATCATTTAATTATAAAACACTAGTTGGTACCCAGCGCGTTGCTGCCGCAGAATAAATTTGCTACTTCAAATACATTTGCTGGTACGACACGCGCGCCACCTACTGTAAGTTAATTGTATTATGCCAAGCAATAAGTTGATCAAGTTTTATCACAATCACATGAACGGTATGGCAGCGCATAGAATACGAACAAACAAACAAACATTGGCTTTTATTATATACTAGCGACCCATCCCGGCTTCGCACGGGTAGCAGAGCATATATGCCTTCATTTTTTTGTCGTAGTGTCGTATCAGCCTTTTACATCGAGCATTTACTCGGCGCACGCCTGTCAAGATCCCAGTCGGCATGATTTTTTCCAACAACTGTTATCGTCATATTTCAGCCAATTTACTTAAAACCTTAACAAATTATACACTTAAACCTTCCTCATGAATCACTCTGTTTATTGGTAAAAACCGTATGAAAATCCGTTCAGTAGTTTTTCAGTTTATCACGAACACATAGACAGACGCGGCGGGGGACTTCGTTTTATAACATGTAGTTATCAGATAACAGAGCATTATGTATGTAAGTACACCGAAGGGTAAGGCAGAAGTGTACTACTGTGCTAACACATCCCATTCAGAGTAAGGGGTGTGCATTAAGTGAACCCAGAGTTGACAGCAGCACATTGTGGTCATATGGTGCTGAGATCACCAAAAGGGTTTATGGGAGACTTCCATAATCCCCAAAGATGGGTTTAGTGGGAACATTCGCCAGCCACACAACTGAAGATTTGCTTCATCATCATCATCATCATCAGCCAGAAGACGTCCACTGCTGAACGAAGGCCTCCCCCTTAGACCACCACATCGAACGACATTCCGTCACTTGCATCCATCGGTTGCCCGCGACTCTCACAATGTCGTCGGTCCACCTAGTAGGAGGCCTTCCTACGCTGCATCTTCCGGTTCGTGGTCGCCACTCGAGAACCTTTCTTCCCCATCGGTTGTCGGCTGCATGTTCCGGATTTTATCGCGCAAAGAGACTCCGAGCATAGCTCTCTCCATTGCCCGCTGTGTGACTCTGAGCCTCTCTAAGAGGCCAACAGTTAACGACCACGTCTCAGTGCCATATGTCATCACTGGCAACACACACTGGTTGAAGACCTTTGTCTTCAGGCACTGTGGAATTTTGGACGAGAAGATTTGCTTAATATATGTTATCTGTATGTCATTTCAGTTACCAGAATTGTTCTCTAAGTAAGTACATGGACAGACATAAGATCAAACCAGACAGTAAAGCCTTCAGTTTACTACAGAGGCTCCTACTAATGGACCCCAACAGGAGAATAACATCAGAACAGGCTATGCAAGACCCATACTTCGCCGAAGATCCTCTACCAACACAGGTAAATATCATTTAATTATGTTTACAAAGCATGCCTGTATTTGCCATAGTATTTGGGTGAGGTCTACTTTTCTACAACCTAGTTTTAGGCAATGCTTTTATTAAGTTTACATGAGCCTTTTGCCATCCTAGTAGGCACGATTCCTTCCACTTCCCGTGTCCACAGCACGTTGCTGGTGCCGAGAATTGATTACGCCAAAGACCTCGAGACTTCACATTTTTGCCATTTGCTAGAGAATTGGAAGACGCATTGTTTCAGCCAATCAGAAACAAGCATCGTCCAATAGAAACTCTATATAAAATTATGCAGTTTTTACTCTCCTGAAAAGTTGCTATTTTTGACATACGTTGTCTTAGAACTTTAACGACGATTTGCGATCTATGCTATGAAAAAATCTGGATTGGAGTTTTGCTTAGTCTGTAATAAAAGCGTTTCGTGGCTCATGGTTGTCAATGGTTGATGGCTACATGTTGACTACATAATGTAAATAAATTCACAGGATGTATTTGCTGGGTGTCCCATTCCTTATCCGAAGAGGGAATTCTTGACTGATGACGACCAAGAAGACAAGAGCGATTCTAAGGCACGCCAAAATCAACAGCAGCAACAGCAGCCTAATGTAAGCTTTAGATATCATAAAGCATGAAAATATTGTAGAGGCAAGTTTAGTATAGTAAGAGATTGAAGATAACAGGAATAAAATTAATTACGGGCTCAAAAAATAAGTTGAGAACATGAATAGCTTTTTAAATAACCGAGACTAATTTTTGTTAATTATTATTTTCAGACTCAACAAAATCAAGTACAAGCTAACAGCCATGATCATGGAGCGAATAACGCGAAGAGGATGAGGATGTCAGGTATAGTGTACATTTAGCTATCGTTTAATTTGTCGACAATAAACCAATGTCTTATTTGTTACATAACACAGCATTACACCTGTATTCTCTGAAGGGTTCCGCAGTGGGATACTATTAAACATCGACATTTCGCCGATGCCGTTTTTAAGTTCTATGTAAGATTTAGGGGGCGAGCTCATTGCCATCAATCAGGAACAATCTTAATCTCACGGTTACTATTGAGAACCGCTCTATTATTCTTTTGCACTGTGATATTGTGATACTGCAATATGTATTTTTAAATATTTTTATCGGAAAATAGGCTATTTAATTTGAATGTAATATTATATCTTATCTGGGTCGATCATTCAATTTGTGTAACCAATAAGCCATAAGTCGTTCAACGTATTAACTCGACAGTAATCTGTGCATTCCAGGACAAAACCAAGGCAACAACGCTGGAGGTGGCGGTCAACAGGAATTCCATCAACAACAACAGATGATGTTTGGCGGTCAACAACAGGGTGGCAGTTCCCAACAACAGGGGAACTTTCAACAACGGTTTTAGTGTAAAATGATCGTTTCATATCCGTATCGTGCCGCTCGCCTTTTCTCGAATGTCTTGGGGTCGGCTCCCAAGCCAACCAAATGCTGAACACCATATAGTGACCCTCGCAAGCCAACAAGTGGGCTATAATGTCAGATTTTTGATCTGATTGCGTAGTAATTGTGTAAATTATTTCTATGAAGATTCTATTTGACATGTATTTAATGATATGACGTAAAAAAATAAACTGTCAAAGGGCAGGGCCTGATATAATTTTATAATATCTTTACGAGTAAATTCAATAATAAAAAATAAAAAATTCTAAAAAATAAACTTGCCATCTGTAACCTCCCCAAAAGGGCCCACGTCAGTTGTGCAACGTGTGGGCTAGGGATCCATGATGTCTCACTCACCAGTCCGACGCTTTAGTCGTTAGGCCAATGCCGTGCAATCGATATCAAGTTGGAAAAATAAACGGCCTTTTAGTAAATAAACAAATGATCACTATTTTTAATTAAGTATTAATTTAAGAATGTAACAGTACCTATGTAAATATTAGACTAAGTGTAATTTGTAAAAAATAATTTAGAGAATAAAGTTTTAACAAGTACAACCAATTTTTTTTAATTCAAAATACAGATGTTGTAAAAATATTTATTAAAAAACATAAATATGTACATCTTTGTGGACGGAATTAAATTATTTCAGCCAATGATGTGAACACTTGTTCAATAAAAATCGAGTAAATTTACAAAAGTGATATTTGTAGACAATACTTTGATTAGACTAAGTTCTTAAAAATATCAGTCGAATACATTGTAGGCGGTAAAAACTAAGAAGCAATCGCCAATACATATTTGAAACTCAAAATGTCGTATTAATTAGAACTATAATTATATTGTTACATTTACTTACTTTTTAATAAAGGCTGTGTAAAAATTAAACCAACAATATCGGCAAAAAAGAAACCGTCTGTATTTAATTATGTTAAATCTCTGTTAAATTATGTAACTGACAATAACTTTGACATAATTATCGATAAAATACTAATAAAAATAGAAGGAGTCCTTTTGGGACGATCCGCGACTTTTCAATATTGTAGATCTCACAGCCCCCACAAAATTGGAATGTTTGATCGGTGAAAACTCAAAATTACCATGAGTAACGACAACTAGGTTGAACATAAAACTTAAACTTTAGTTCAGTGGTAGATTTCATTTTACTAATTAAAAATTCTCGATTCTAAATAAATTGATAATTTTAAACAATTTAACATGTCTCTCTCGATGTCATGTATTGTGTACAATGCGTTTCACGTGTATAGAATTTTGTTTTTCTTGAAGGAGCAACAAAGTGTCCTGCATATTAACATAATCTATGTATATACCTACTGCAAATTGGCATAATCAACGTGTCCTGCGCATTGACATAATCTATAATATGCATATTGCAAATTGACATTAGTAACGTGTCCTGCAAATATCATCTGATGTATAACTCTACTATCTCTTATGTCAAACTATACATTCGCAATTGTTACCTACATAAAGTTCAATAATATTAATTTAAAGCTGAAAACTCAACAATGGTTTTTGTGCCGCTGTTGTCAAGGAAGTATTGTGCCTTGTTCAGTTCATCTCTCTTCAACTTTGTGTTGGAGTCGACTGTCCGTATGCGTGTGCGTAGCCTGCCGCAACGGCCGTCCAGTACTTTTTCATATGCTGTAATTAAAAGTAATAACTTAACATAAGTATGCAACAGGTATCAAAGAACTCAATGGTCATAATAACAGTGTAAATCAATGAACTTTTTGGCAGTCGTGTAAAAAAAGGCAAACAAGTATTACAAAAAGAAGTTTTAAACGAGTTTTGTTTGGGTCACTGTAATGTGAAAATAAAAATATACTTTGGTTGTTAGTTTTTCTTATTTCTTCAGATCAGAACCTATAACCAACATCCAGAGTAAAGTAGCTACATAATTAGGGATGTGATTCCATAAAAATATTCCTGATATTTAATAGCATAATCAGTGTAATAAATCATTTATTACAGTGGTATTACAGTGTAACCGATACGCATAGAATAACCAGTAACCTGTGTATTACCTACTAGCATCGTTTTGTAAATACCGATCTACTAATGTGGAAATCCGATATATTTTCAAAGTAGAATTGAGTATGTATCTACTTAAATAGTTTTTGTATACTAGTTTATACGCACTGTTTGCTGATCAAGATTGATTAATTATTCATTGATTGTCTGAGGAAATTGTAGTTTAAAGCAAAGCGATAACGTATATTGTAATACTTGGTATTACTATTCCAGTTGAGTCGGTTTTTGTTGGCCAAAAAAGTATGTGTAACAAAATTGGGTGCTGAAATGCAATTGACAGGAAAAATAACCGTTTTACATGAGTGCAATAATGAGTATGATGAATAAAATATTTTTGTTGCAAACTGTAATTAGTAGAAATAATTATATGTTATCCGATTGATTTGGCCAGTTTTACCTACCTATGTTAGTATAATACACGCAGTGCACTCGTCCACACTGATGTAATATTAAAAAGGCTCTGGCGGCGACTAGTATAGTACAACTTACTTGCCAGCTGATTTAACAAGTGCAAGCTTTTTCGCATACAGTAGTTAAGGTCAAAAGATTATAACTTACGTTCCTTTCTGTAGGAGTTATGGCAAGCCATATGGCAGACGGATGGGAATCCCTTCAAAGTGTTCGGATCCAGGAAAGAAGTAGAAAGTGGGGCTGCACATATCGGTTCTCTTCTTCCCCTGCAGCCGTCTGTGCACGTTTCATAGTTATTCCTCTTCGGCTTATTAGTCTTTCGAGTTCTTGTCGTAGTAGGCCTTCTCGTGGTCGTAGTTTTAATATTGGAATTAAAATTGACGTTGGTTATGGATCCACTTGGAGCCACTACGCGGATTCTTAGAGGGAACGATCCATCGAGAGGAGAAAGCGATCTTGGCGTTGTCAGGAAGTTTGTTATATTCTGACAATTGACGCGAGTTGTCCTTGCGGATGGTGTTGTTTGAATTCGAACGGTCGATGGAAATGGAGTAGTCGATGTAGGAGGTGCAGTGCGGGTTGAAAGAGGAGATACAGTTGGAGCGGGCTGAATGATCACTGTTGATGGAGCACGCGTAGTAGAACCTTCGACAGGTGTTGTGAACTGCGAGACTGCTTGGGATATTCCTACCGGTCCCGGAAATCCTTGAATAGACTGAGGCGCTTGTTGGTATATCATGAAATAGTTGGAAAGTGGCCCCACTGTAGATGTTTGTGATTGCTGTTGGGTTGCTATTTGATTAGGCAAATTCTGGCCTGGTATCAATGGATCCTGAGGTACGAGTTCGAGTCGTATTTGTTGTGACTGCAATTGCGAAGTTAGGGACGAAGATGGCGATCGCGTCGTTTGTTGATCAAAAATGGGTTTTAACTCTGATAATGTTGTTTGTTGCAGCTTTGGCTGGATTGAGAACACCGGCTGTGATGGTGGTTGCGTTTGTTCAGAGAACTGTGTTATTATTGGAGGTTGTGTCTGCGCTTCTGTAGACGAAAAAGATACTATCGTCGATGGTGTTGTTTGAGAAGTTGATGGTGTAAATGTTTTAAACGAAGATGGTGGTATTGTCTGGAACGTCGGCGGTGGGGTTGTCGAAGACTCTAACCCAACTACAGACGTCCTGGCGAATTCTCCAGAAGTGGGGCTTGTAGTGGATATCTTTCTGGGAGGTGCTAATGTTGATAACAATAAGATTTCGTCCGGTACGGAACTTTGTTTCGGCAAAACAATTATTGGGTTTGTAGAGGAAAACGGCGACTCAGTTGAAAATATCTCCGATATCGATTTGGGTTGGAAGCCATCGTTTATCACGTTTGCCGAATACCAGGATTCTGGTAAGGAGTCCGATATTTCAGCTCGGCATAGTTGTAACACTGGAAGAAACAAACAAATGTAAATTAGATAAGTAAAAACAATACTCTTAGATGGGTAGGGATGGGTAGGTTGTTGTTGTTGTAGGGTAGACTAGAAATTTGATATATCTTTCTTTTTATTTTCTGTTTTAGAATTCAGTTGCCGCATATTAGGAATCATTCCTTTTTTAATTTTGTGGTTACGTCTACAAACACAAATATTCACATCCACAAATACCCAAACACGGAGCAACTATCTGCATGTTATAGAACAAATATTTATTCCATGTGGGAATCGAACTTACGACACTTAACGCAGCAGTCGATTGCTCAACCACTGCACCAACCGTGCCGTTATAATATATTACCAAATGATCTACACTGGTATAGGGGTAGCAGTAGTTGTTATTTCATAAACCGGAGCGATTCTAATATGAAACCTTTTAAAGCAGAAAGATTCGTTTCTTGTATTTATGCTAAATATTTCCTCAAGTTTTCTAAGCTGTTTTGTAAGATCTCGGCTGACCAACTAAATAAAAAGTTAGCTCTAACTTTATATCTGCAGTAACAGTAAACACAAGCCTCACGAAGCATTGTAGGTACTGTGGATAAACAAAGTAAACATCGGCGAGTAGTTTTACTTCATCACGTCCCGTCTTGTCAGAACCAGTTTTCAAGGTCCGCTTTTTGCGAGTCCCGTCTCCAGAGAGGTCAAATACCTTTGCAGGGACGGAACCCAGTGCCGTTTCATTGAGTAAATTGCATGCTCTATATATATTACACAATGAATACAAGTGGGAGGCGAGCCGATTCGAACTTTCACGTTGCCAAGTCAACCGTGTTCGTGGTGCTACAAACGCCGAAATTTTAATGGACGTGCGTTTTATAATGTATTATGTACATATTTTGAATTGCAGTATAGAGGTAAACAGGTGAATAAGTGAATACTTAGTTAACAAGTTTACGGCTTGTTGATTGAAATCATCATCCTACTATATAATATTATAAATCTGAAAGTTGGTGAGGATGGATGGATGGATATTTGTTACTCTATCACGCCAGAACGGCTGAACGGATCTGGATGAAATTTGGCACAGAGATAGATTATAGTCTGGATTTACTTTGAAAAAATGGCAAAAAATGTACGGGTTCGTAAACCACGAAGGCGAAGCCGCGTGCGGAAGCTAGTTATAAAATATAAGCGATTGTCTTGGATAACCACTGCTGTATTGTATGGAACAGAACAGTTTATATGATACATACGATTAATATATGTAGAAATAAAGTATAATAAGTAGAAGTCAATGCACGTGGTACTGCGTGATACGCCCTTTGATGATATCAATAATATTTTTTATTCTGTTTGCGATTCTGAATGGCGAACGGTTTGGAAATAACTGACAAAAGTTTCCAAGAATATCTACCAGTGAACAATAACGATTAAATATAAAAATAAACACGTTTTGCATATCTAATTTAGAAGCAAAACGCAATGGCGTTTATATGACTCATAACCCTAGAATTCTAACAATTTAAATTATGTTTAGCACCGTTTGAATTGCTCGATATAGTATTCTAAACCTATCGAGATACTATTAAGGTTCAATATCCATAATTTCACTTTGAATTACTATCCTAACAGCTGCAGTTGCATGTAAAGGAGTTTGTAAATTTATGCAGTAACCTTGACGCCTACATGGGTGTTAATCTGCGTGTTCTTGTGTTATGTTCTTCTTATTTAAGACCCTTGCTCTTGTCGGTGTAGCTGATGAAGTTCTTTCCATTTTTCTCTCTCTAGTGCAGTCTCCTTTACCTCTTTATACAAAATGACGGCAACCTTTTCCTTTATTTGGCTCATGTAAATTATCCTTGATCTTCCTATGCCTCTCGTTCTTTCTATCTTTCCTTCAATTATGTTTTAATGAAACTGTCGTGTCTTATAAGATCGCCTATCATCATCATCTTCTTCTGACATTGTGTTAAGACATAAAATTGTGTTTACAGGATTTGTAAATAGCCCTTATAAGAGAATAGAAAAGGCATATTTGTATGGCTTTCTCATAGCCTCATAGAGTTTCATCAATTGTAGGGTTCCTGCTTGAAATCTGATATGACGAATATCGGTTTGACAACTTGTACAAAAGGATAAATCGTGCTGGTTAGATAAGTAAAATTATTTAAAATTAGATTAAAAAAAAATGTTACATTTTACAATTTTGAAAGGTGGAGTATGAGTTGCAATTACCTTAACTTAATTTATTCATAACGAATATTATTTTAAAGACTAGTCTATGGTTTATAAGTACTCGTATCTCGAAAAACCGGTATACCAGTATTTGTAGAGACATAAAAATAAAATAGGCGACTGTGTCCACCATATTGTCATGCCAGAATTCCCCGAAAAACAGAGCGGTATTACGAGTTCACTGACGCTATGAGTAAAATGCAAACTTACATGTTATTATGAACGAGCCATTGGGCCTTTGCTGGGTCCAATTTAAAAAAGCTAATAAATGTTTCTGTGACTGTCCAGTCACTTCATCCAGCAGATCCGTTCCGAAGCCTCGAAATAACGAATTAAAGTTCCGGAAAGACAATATAATTAGTATAAAATGTCAATCTGTGGGAAAAGGAGAAGAATATGTTCTGCTCTTGTATCTGTATCATGCTCACACATAAATATGGCTGATGTCGTGATGGAAATATTAACCAGTCACCAACGTTCATCATCTGCCTAGCCTTTTCCCGACTAGTTTGGTCGGTACCCACTCCTACCAAATGCGGCTGCCACGCAATTACTAGGAGGCAACAATAGATACTCTAAAGTTAGACGGGTTGTCACCCATAATGACTGTCATATGTATTCGTAAGAAACCCGAGATCAATAACTTAACATACTATGCGAGACACGGAGAGGTTTCGATATGTGATAAACGATGGCAGCAAGCACTGCTTAGCCTCCCAGATCGACTGATCTACGTGATGGCCATGTAGTTACGAGCCAACTGTCAACAAGGTCGTTTATTGTATGTATGTTTATAGTAGGTAGGTACGGAAATAAACCCATATACCTACTTATATTTAAAATTCGATAACTTTATAATGACAAGCCCAGCTACGGTTAATTAACTATCGTTTCAAGTTAAGGGCCAATATAGTCTATATAAAGTCCCAACTTTATGTGCTGCTGATTATAATCGATAATAATTAACAATAATTCGGATAATTAGTATTAGTAAGTGGAAATTAATTTCTTGAAATTCATATAATTTCAATTACGACGCAAGGAAGTGACCTTTTGAATCGTATATGATTATTTATTTGTTGGGGTACAGACAGGCAGTATAATTAATCAGTTTTTGTTTAAATAAGTTTTTTTAACTTTCTTGTTTTTACGCACCGATCGCGTCGTCTGTCGCTGAAAGTTAAGATCTCGGAACAGGCTAATTGGCACCCGGAATATGCTAGAATATCGATATCTGCGTTTGCAAGACTGTTCATAAATTGCCCCCTATTAGTAGGGTTGCCAACCGTACTATAATATATAGTATTTTACTGTATTTCGGGTCTGCGTACTATATACTGTTGAAGAAATATATAGTACGCAAAAATACTATATTTTCAACACCGAAATCTAACAAACAAAACCTTCGTTTTAAAATGCAAGAAGTGCAAAAAAATATTTATTGTATAAAAATAAATAATTAAGAAATATTATCTTTGTCTATTTTTTGCCTTTGCCATAAAATACTATATTTTTTAAAGTGTACTATATTTTTTTATAACCTAGTTTGAAAAATACTATATTTCGCCGAAGAAATGTTGGCAACGCTACCTATTAGGTACATGGGACTCAGTAGCAGCATCGGCGAAATATGGGTGGTACAGCAGTATGTACACATCTGTCAAACCTTCGGGGAATATATACGTGATACTATGTTGTACATACAATGATGCGGCAAATTAAACAGGTTATCGATTACTAAAGATTTACTAGTAGGCAATAGAAATGTTAATTCATATCCACTTTTTACGATCATTTTGAATGCGTGAATGCGTTTACAAGCGTTTTTGCTTTTGATACCTCATCATCGTTGTTGCGTAGGGATGGTTAATGTAACCTGATTATACGCCTGGGTTGTATGCTTCATTACGTACTTGGTTCAAATTTTGATGGAAGTTCGACGTAAGGCTATAAAATTAATACTTTACGGGTTGCCAACCGTCCTGTTTTTCCAGGACATGTCGTGCTTTTTGGCGTGTCCTGGGTTGTCCTGAATAGTTATTAAGTAGCGTCCTGGGCTTTTTATAGAGTTCTCGTAAGATGCTCTGTTTTATTATTCGCGCGCCACTACTGCCTCGAACCTTACGTTTAATTATCACTTATTTTAAATTTAATCATTCATTTCATTTCTTATACAATTTAATTGAAGATAATTTCTTAAAACATTGTAATTGATACTCATTGACTTTCATTGACACTGTTTTCTTATACTTTTCTTATGCTGCGTCGTTTTTAAACCGAAATGTTCTGGCATTTCCACTTCCAAATCCTGGTTTTCAGAATTTGAGGATGGCAACCCTACTTTACATCGCATTAAGCCTGTATTCACCTAAGGGTAGGTCGGAGTTGTACTCTCGTATTCATATTTCACCGATACCTTTAAGTCCCGTGAAATAGGGGTCCAGCCTATACCATCTACCGACCACAATCGATCGATCTAGCGCAGTTGTGACCAGTAGAACAATAAGGAAGAAGAATAACTACACAGAATTTCACGGATTACCGCTGTACATCTGGCTTGTCACCGGCAGTGAGCAAGAGATATGATTTTATATGTAGATTTAATGTAACAACAATCGCTCTAGAGATACGTATGTATATAACATTTATAAAAACTTTTAGTAGTCTACCTAGGTATTGTAGATCGATTTTCGTTTTCGTTCATCTCATTTGGGCGTCAACTGAACAGCATCCTCCAATGGCAATGTAATAACGGTATGAAAGATATTAACCGTTGTTGATGTGCTTAGTGGACGTTTTCGTCAATTATATACTACCTAGTAACCAAGTTGAGAATTCTGGCTACTGGGAGAATTGAGTGATTAGGCAAAATAAATTCATGATTATGAATAAGTACCTATTTTATAATAGGTACTTATTCAAAATCATGAATTTATTTGCTCAATGAATTGGTACAAAATTAATTGGAGAAAGCTTATTGTGAATTGTGATTACTGTAATAATGTCCTCCTGAACGAATTTCGGTTACGGCGGCCAATATCATCGGAGATTTGCCAACTACGCAGGAAATATTATGGAGCACAAGTGTGTGTGTAAACACAGGTGCACTCCTTATTCCTTCAGTCCCATAGTCCGATGAGACGGCAATCCGACACGACAGAGAGAGATCAGGCGCAGGACCAACTTTAAGTACTTTCCGAGGCACGGTGTGTATTTACATGCGCTAAGACCCAGACCCGAAATAACTATCTGTAGATCAAACAAATATTTGTTAGGTGCGGAACCATTCCCGCACGGAACAACCCGCGACACGTAGCGCAGCAGTCGATCTCTCAACCACTGCGCCAACCGTGCCGTCAATTGCCGGGGTGATTACTGTAATTAGCCAATGACATAACTTTCATTTGATAGGAATTCAATAATTAAATGGCTATAATCTAATCGAATGATATTTTAATCGATTCAATCGTTGTAATGCATATCGCTGGTAGGCAAAATTAATGGTAAAGAAACAATGGTTTCTGAAACTTTCGCACGGGTGCAAAAAACGGGGGTCAAACACACACCACGAAATTTTTCGATAGAATGTTGCCTTTCATTTCTACATATTTAATTTTAAAGTCCAGTAAAAGTATAGTTCTAATCTGAGCACCCCTGATCTTTCTCATTTTTAAAGTAGAGGAGTCATACAGAGCTTTAATATTAGTCTACAAACCTGCATCACTGAAGATGAGATTAATAAATATAACGGTTGAAGGATTGGTGATCGCAGAATAGGAATATAGGTACCTACTGTTATAAGTTCTGTGTTTAAAAGGTAGCAATTGTCTTGTCAACGACTCTAGAGATCAAAAGAAAGAGTTTACCAGACGCATGTCCCGGAAGACTTGGCTAAATTCAAGCTTTGCAAGGGGACTTCGTTCCCTAGTATCGAGGGTACTAAAGTGAGGTACCTATTTGTCTCAAAATAGACCAGTCACTCACAGGGAATAGGGGTATGGCCTTTTTCAGGTACTATAAGTATGCGTTCACCTTGATCTACTGATACAAATTCTCGCTGCAAGCAACACTGTACCGTTAATGCACCCTAACAGTTCTTTGCAGTGACAAATGGTGACAAATCGTCGCCCACGGTACCACATTAATCCATCAAATCTCATTTAACGATGACTGCGTCGGTAAGGTCAAGGCCATTTTTTGCAATTTTCTTTGCGGGACATGTCCATGAGATGGCGGTTCGAGGTGTGCGGGGCATACCCCAAATCGGGATATTGTGAAACGTTTCATCTATTCCAGAAAGAATTATCCCACCAAAAACATTTCATGTAAAATGTTGCCAAGACGACCACATAAGGTTTGACCTGTGAAAAAGATATCAGATCTCATATAGAGCCAAGCTTCTGAATCTACACGGCCTAACTCTACCGACCCTAACTTCACAAATTCTACATATCAGTAAAAATGTATGGCTTCGCCGTTTCGCTACCGTCGTGGAGGTGATGTGAATATTTAGTTTCTGAAGTAAGTAACGAAACAGCAACAAACAAACAAACACTTCGAGAAAAGGTATGTAGTGCCCTTCGCTTGGCTCGTCTTGGCGGGGGCACTATCGTGCCCCCAGATATTCTGGGACACTGCGATTTGCGAGACGAATTATTACATGCGAGAACACCAGACTCAATCTGGCACTATCTTGCAAAATCTGGACTGCTCGCCGTTTGTATCACTATTACTACTACTACATATTATAAAACTAAGTCCCCCGCCGCGTCTGTCTGTCTGTCTGTTATAAACTCAAAAACGACAGAACGGATTTTCATGCGGTTTTCACCAATAGACAGAGTGATTCATGTGGAAGGTTTTGGGTGTATAATTTAAGGTTTTGTGTAAATTGACTGAAATATGACGATAGTTGAAGATGTCGGAAAAAAACATGCCGACTGGGAGCTTCACTGGCTTGCGCCGAGTAAATGCTCGACGTGACAAGATGATACGACACTACGACAGAAAAAAATGAAGGCATATATGCTCTGCTACCCGCGCGAAGCCGGGGCGGGTTGCTAGCTACGTTATATAAACTTGATGCATTAATAGATAGTTCTCCGTCATTTCTCATCTCACATCTTCAGATAAAAAATAAACAAACGTTTTTTCCACGTTTCTCGTTCTTACTATTCACGTTTTCAAAGATAATTACTTGAAAATCTTCTTGACCTTTTCCAATGGGAAAGCAACATAGTTGAGACAATATATAATGGTGGGAATTGTTGGAAATTACAAGATGACTGTTATTGTTCTTACAACATTGGATACTAAGAAAAAGCTTTCTTTATATAACTAAAACTTTTCAGATAATGCAGATTGCAGGTGACTGGATTGGCTATATATAATTATGTATCTACTTAAAAGCGCAGTAACAGTACATAAATGGGTTATATAATCCGAACTAATATTATAAAGCGAAAGTAAGTTTGTTTGTTACCTTTTCACGCCTAAATAACTGAACCGATCATCATGAAATTTCACATGTAGGTTGTCAGGGGTACAGAAAAGGACATAGGGTACCTTTCAGCCAAAAATAAAGTTCGATATTGTGTGACGACTACCCGCGTTAGGCTAGTGTGAGAGAGCCCGTGTTCAGCAGTGATAAAATAATGTCACGTTCTTCACATGGCCCTGGATGTCATACGAATACCTATGATAATAGTTACAGGTGTCAGTAGTCCAAAAAATCTGACAGCCGGTCGAACCTTAGAGAATCAGTTTCTCACTTCTCTTTGTAATGGTGTGGCGGACATCAGATGGCAAACCCTCCGTCTTAAATTCTAATACGGGAGCCGACCCCAATCTAGTTGGAAACAACCTATGCAGATGAGTGTTTTTGGTAATTAAGTAGGTCAAAAACATGGTACATGTTATGTACGAGAAGTATCTACCTATATCCCATGGGCCAGTTGCTACATTGCCAAGCCATAAAAATACTTTAAACATTCAACACGTGTAGTGTGCACCTAACACTACATAGCGTTATACTGTACGTGAGTTGTATCGTTACATGCCTTAGCATAACTGACAATGAGCGCAACTATACCAGCAGGTAATTTCAAATGTACCGTTTTAAATAACGATCCGATATTGGTTAATAACTTTGATTAGATTTCATTTAGGTATGTTGATAAAAAAAAACGGTTTCATTTTAACGGCTATTATTTTACCCGTCAAGCGATATACTTATACAATAAATTTTGTATGTAGGCCCCAACTGGTGACCGTTTGATATAATAAAATAAGATTTTTTTTTATAGTAAAGGCTCTTTAGTAAGAGATCACGCTGGAGGATAGGATAAGAAGCTACACAGACATACTAGGGGTCCAGTAATTCTAGATGATTAAGGACTTTGGTTTATAGAGCGGGTGGCAGCACCAACTACTTGTATACTCTCAAAAGGTCCCAGAAAGAATTATGGTAAGTAAATATCAAGCGTTTGTTCTAGGAAAATTAGCCTGTACTCGTAATGTATCCGGGGATAGTCCGTTTCTTACATGAAACATGATTGTTACTAAAACACTTTTGAATTTGCTTCCCTAACATCCTCAAGTTGTAAACTGTGAGAATTTTACTTAGAGACAACTCACTAAGAGAAACAACTATCGTTCTTACTTTTACAATATAGGTACTCGGTAACAATAATAAAGATATTGTATTGTATTGGTACAGGTCGTAAGATTCAAACAAGGAAAATAGAAGCCAAGAATGTTGGATTGGGTTAAAACGTCTGACACATCGACAAACTACATACATTTTGGAAAACAGGTTCAAGCGACATTGTTGACACAATTTTTATAGGTTCTTAACCTCTTTAAGTGTAGGTAAGTATGTACTTAAACCACTATTGAATGAAAAATAAAGTTCTTAATTCTCGTGATTTACAAAAAAATATATAACCACTAATGATAGTTAAATCTTACTAGAAACAAAAATGAAAAACTATCCTAAACGAATACTTAGGTGTCAAAGTATTCCTCCACATAGCTGTCAACTCATATATAATATATACTTATATGTTTTTAGCAGATTATGTAAAGGAAAATAATGTGATACGGTAATGTGCTTAGTAATAAATTAAGGTAAAATTTTGCGTGAAAAACAGAGTTTTTGTTTGTCTTTTTTCACAAAAAATAATGAGTATTTAATTAATTTTATTGAACTCAGAAAATTACGTCATTAAGAAAACTATTTAATAAACATAAGTAAACTAAGTAAGCAGGTTTATAAGGAAACGTTTTACGTTACTTCAAAGAACGGATTGTTACCCACAGATAGTAATCAACAACATTATTGCATGTCGCCGCTACAACACCAATTTTGTCATCTAACAAAACAACCACTTTGTACACTAAACACCACAGAAAATGACGCACAAAAATAATAATAAAAAACACATTAAATAAAAGATATAAATCAAAAGGTAAACAATGTAAAAGACTTACGAGTTAGAACTAAGAGCGATCGCACGCGCATGTACGCCATTCCGGTCGGACGATGACGGTATGGCGGGACGGACGGACGGGCGAAGTCCACCGCTCCTACCACTGTTCATGTTGCGAACTTGATTCCACATGGCAAGTGATATAAATGATGGGCATACGATTGCATGCGACGTGGTTAGCCAGGATTTCGGAGTGTTATGTAGTCTTTTTTTATTCAAGGTGCCGATTTAGTCTCCTACTCTATTTAAGGAGGTGAATACGTCACACTATCCAAATGAATTAAATCGATAATTCACCCAATTATCGATTTTATTTTCTAATGCACTCTCAGTCCTAATTTCGCAGTCCATTGACCTCAAGCGATCTAAAGGTAGACCTACGTACAAGGTTATTCTACCTATGATCTACAAAACTTCCTAGCGCATGACGTTCCTAACTCGACCGCCCTTCACGACGCGCTTATAGCAATTGCATTATCGCGTGTTTTATTTTTATCCGCATATTTTATCCGCAAATTAGGACCTGCACAGATAACACTATGTAGGTACCATGTTTTCGGTACCCGGAAAACAAATAGCTTTAACAGATTTCTATTACTTACTGTATGTAAGCAGTGGATATCTTTTGTTTCTATCACGTGTCGTTTTTGAGGCATACACTGACAACTTTTCTAACTATTATTCTATATTTTACTCTTCTATATATATTTTTCTTTTCTATATATACTATATTTTACTCATGGTAATAAAAGTTATCGTTATTGACGAAACATGTTTATTTTATGTTAGTGTCTTTGCGGTTAACTATTGAATGAAACAGCGTACCTACTGGATGAAGAAAGCTTTGAAGGTGCACGTCGAAAAAACGTCTAAAGACTAAATTGTCTTACCATGTTGTCTATTAGCTACTAAAATTAGTCTGTTTTATAGTCTTGTTTTACACTCTAGTGTATTATGAAATGGTAGGAGATTTTAATTAGTGGAAATTGATCGAACAAAAATACATTTTAAAATTTTAATACATATTAAACACAGAATTTCAAACATCCCGGCGATTATTTAAAGTATTTCTTACATCCAGTAACACTTTGCTTGACCTAAAAATTAAACCTATGATCTCATATTCAGCTGCCGCCCTTGCAGGAACTATAACAATTAGTGAGATAATGATGAAGATTTAAACTATTGCCTTTTGGCTACGGAAAACCTTTAGTTCAGGATCACACTCACAATATTCTTAGTGACTCGTAGTTTTGTAAAATTCAAATATCTTTTGAATACAAGACTATTAATTTTACGAGCGTTAAAAATAATATCGTTAAAGTTCCAACCGAAAAGGGTCTAACTCCAGAAAATTAAAAATATTTCATAAGAAATAAACACCTCAGATTCTAATTTTTCTTTGGATAAAACTTAGGAACCTTGTCGGTACATAAATTGTTCTGTGAAAGCCTCATTTAAATTAAAATCCATGACTCGTTTAAGGATAAGACAATCCGATTAGGTTCTTTATATCACCTTATCTATTTCTTTGTTCCAATCAGTCAGCAGTCTCATATTTAATTTTTTTTCGTTAAAATTTGACTTATGCCTGTTTATTTGTAAGACGTCTACGCATGTCGAATGAAACTTTAAAAGGGGCGAGTTCTAACTTCTAGTCACACTTCGATCTAGAGTTCTGAGAAGACTGCGAGTAGTTCTTAATGATAGACTGACTTAGAAATTCGCTTATTCTTAACGTAAAAGTGACTTCACTGTAAGTTATAGGTACTGAAGAGGTATGGTCGTACTGTTTTTTTTTTTTTATATTCTTAATCTTGATAAAAGGTGCTAAAGTAATAGCGTTTTAGATTTAATTTTCATATGAATATACTAAGGCCTACGAATTCAAAAGCCTATCAAAATTCTGGGAACCTTCCGGAGTATAAGAGTTACTTGTTCCTTTGTTGTATATATATCTAGTATATTATAAGATGGTATAATCGTACGATCAAGATATATACTAATCTTAACCAAATTAGAACAGAATAGAATTCTAAAACCGTATTTTCTTGCAGTCGTAAAATATGACTCAAACTGTCCAAACAATCACAGTTTTAAAAGAAAGGGAAGAAAAGCCATTGACTTTGGTAGCGCCTCAAGCATCCCCCAGAAAATATCATATAGTGTATCAAAACCTCTTCACATTTGGATACTGGCATATTGCTGGTGTATACGGGCTTTATTTGTGCTTCACGTCAGCGAAATGGGCGACAGTATTTTTGAGTAAGTATAAAAGAAAGCAACGGCGCGACGGTCAAATGCAACAAGCATCGGATTGTACGATCGGAATAACGTTCCGAAATCTTATAATTTTGAAATATTATTCTATACTTTTATTTATCACAGGCAACCCCTTAACTTTTTCCTTATTAATAAAATGAAACCTAATTTGTGAAAATGATATTTAAATTTTCAGACTTTATCCTATTCGTATTGGCAGAAATAGGAGTAACAGCTGGTGCGCACAGGCTTTGGGCACATAAAACATATAAAGCTAAGTTGCCTTTAGAAATTATTCTTATGGTAATGAACTCCATTGCATTTCAAAACACGGTCATTGATTGGGTGAGGAACCACCGCCTTCACCATAAATATAGCGACACTGACGCTGACCCTCATAATGCCACTCGAGGCTTCTTCTATTCCCATGTTGGATGGCTCCTCGTGAGGAAACATTCTGAAGTCAAGAAACGTGGAAAAGACCTCGATTTGTCTGATGTTTACAACAATCCGGTGCTGTGTTTTCAAAAAAAGTAAGTACATACTTACTTTTTTTCAATTCAAACTGACACAATTTTTATTTCGTTCAAGATAAAGCCATCGAATCAATAATGATGATGATGACCGTTTCTTTTTTCCAGATACGCGATACCCTTCATCGGGGCTGTTTGTTTCGGCCTTCCAACATTGATACCTGTCTACTTTTGGGCAGAATCTTGGAGCACTGCTTGGCATATCACCATGCTGCGATACGTCATGAATCTCAACGTCACATTCCTCGTCAATAGTGCTGCACACATCTGGGGTACAAAACCTTACGACAAAAGCATCTTGCCTGCTCAAAACCTAGCAGTTTCCTTCGCGACATTTGGAGAAGGTTTCCACAACTATCACCATGTTTTCCCGTGGGATTACCGTACAGCGGAACTTGGAAACAATCGTTTGAATTTGACAACACAGTTCATAGATTTCTTCGCATGGATCGGATGGGCATATGACATGAAGACGGTATCAAGTGATATGATACAACGGAGGGCTGAACGGACTGGTGATGGAACGAACCTCTGGGGATGGGAAGATAAAGATTTGCCTAAAGAAATGAAGGCTAAAGAGGAGGGTCTGTACGCAAAATCTGAATGAAAACTGAATATAGTATAGTTTTACAGTGTTGAATATTGTAATAGTTCAAATTATCACATTATTATTACAATTTATTAGGCGGAGTTTAAAAATATATTTATTTATTGTCTCCTGGCTAACTGGGATTTTCTTTTTGTGTTGAAATTACTCATAACTACTCGATTTACCTCGGTCCACTTAGATGTACATATACCAATTGCCTAACATATAACGCTGGGCAAGCAATTTTGTGACCCCTTTTACTTCGTGAATAGGTACTGCACACCTGACCTTTTTGATTTTAGATACTAATTGCATTAACCTTAATTGAATATGAATATGTAGGTTTATATTATGCATCCCTTGTCACTTATTCCTATGTATCATCTGATGTATGTTTGAGTGTTTAGCTGTTTAGCTGTCCTTTCTTAAAAACATTTATCAACGAGTCAAAATATCAATTTACCCACTTCTTAATTTAAAAATCGACACTAATATCGTATATTTAATACTGTGTCTATAAATCATATTTAAATGTCAAGTTAATGTCTCAAATACTATCGTATAAGAATGTATAATTATAATAATGAAAATGTTATTAATGACTTAATATCCACGAAAAAATTTAAGAACAACACGAGGTTTCTTGTGAAGCATCTAATCCTTACAAATGACATTATTGTAAGAGTTCAAATACCTACACTTTATTATTGTCAAAACAAAATACTGAGTTAAGAAGACATTAGTGGTTAAATAAACATTTTTTTCGAAATTATTATTTTAATTTTTAGGCGTATTGTCAATTTGGCATTTACGATTGGGGGGGGGGGGTTCATGACCACACGATCCCCCCCTCGGACCGCCACTGCGTAGAGTCCCACTTCTTGCGTACGCAAATTTTACACGAATTAGCCAAACAAAGTGGTGGCCGCCGTGGTCGTACATAACGAATCCGTCAGGATCCTATTCCGTCCATTCTGTCAGTGGTAATGATTTACTATATTTTCCATTTGGCTGTGAAACATTTGTTCTGTAGAGGTCCAAAAAATACTGGGAGCACCAATATTTTTTGGAACTCTACATCATTTTTTCGACGAAATCAAGTCAATTTGGTTGTTTGATAGAATAAACGAACGATTTGAGGAACGTTTAAGGTAATATCGTTAAGTTAAAGACAAGTTAATAGACAAGGGCCTAACTTCAGAAAGTGAAAAATATCGAATAGAAATAAATATAATGAAAATGAGTATCCGTGAATTTCTTGCCGTTTCTTTTGAATTACGAATAACAACTCTGATATGTAAACCTGATTTTAGGTCCCAAAAACAACTATCAGTTGAAATAAAAATACTGTTGCATTATTAAAAGATTAGGAAGTTTCAATTATTAATATGTCTGATATTCGGGATCACAATCGCGGCTGCTGAGCAATAAGTACTGGGTTCCCGAACTCGGACAAAGTGACATTCTGGAAGTGGTGATTTTTCTGTTAGAAAATTCTTACTAGAGTTTGGAATTATAATAGAAGGAATACAAGCGTGATGCTATGTTTTGATATATATTGTGTACACTTGTCCTTTTAATAGGTATGTATCAAATTCCAATTTGTAAATGTAATTGATGTTGCCATTTCAATATATTTAAATATCAATTAAAATACTTAGCTCTTTTATTGTTTTTATGTTAGCATAATATTTTTTTCTTAAAATTTCAACTTATGCCTTTTTGTCTATAGGATGGCAATGTATTTCTAATGAATCTTTAAAAGGGCCGAGCTGCAGTCACCGCTTCCATTTAGTATTTATCATTTGGAGTAGAGGTTGCACGTACTAGTTTTAATTTAAAAAGTGATTTCAATGTGAGTAATACCAAATTTTGTAAAGTAATAGTGATGGGCCGTGTAGATTCGGCCGAGAATAGGGCACTCCATCTTCTACCTGTAGGCATCATAAAAGCGAAGAAGTAAGTCTGTACACAGGCAGCCGTACATGATATTAAAACTTATGATTCTGATCATATTTCTACTATACCATAATGGTGATTTGGTGGCCCATATTCAGCTATGGATGTTTACGGGATTGATTAATAAGATAATATTTGAAGAACTTTTATCTAAGTACTCTTACGATCTAATCGTTATGGAAAGCTAATGTAATACCTAAGTGGACTAGGCCTTCACAATTTCACACGGAAGATAAATGTACAGCGATTTTACCATCTCTTGAAGATATACAGGTTTTCATGAAGCGCTTTATTACTTCTGCATTCCTTAATGGCTTATTATTTGATTTTTTCTGTTAGAAAATTCTCTGTATCCCGGAGTTTGAATAGTGCCTGGTAGATGGCAATAGGCTTGCCCCCTATTACATGTGACTCAATAACGGCATTAGCGAAATGTGGGTATAAAATAAGTAGGTACACCTCTGCCTAACCCTTCGGGTAATACAAGCGTGCTATGTTGATTTTGCATCCATTTGTGATCGTTGATGCTTGTGGTAGAAAATAGTTCACGTAAATATTGCAACGTGCGGGCTTAGAACTCACTACTACTACTAGTGTGGATATGGCTAGTGTGTCGGACTGGCAAGCCTCTCGCTCGACACACTAGCCATCGAGAAATTACCGCTCTTAAATTAAATTACAGGAAAGAGCAATTATCTGCATTTGACTGGCTAATTAAACATTGACTTATTGGGTAACCTATGATAATTATCTAGTTTTCGGTATAGCGGCTAGAGCCAAGAATTCTAATGAAGTGGACACAGCCAATCTACCTAGATTAACCCACTTTCAATAAAATGATCAATTAAATATCACAGGTTATGTTAATATTTAAGTGTTAAATACTTTAAGTATAATTGTTATTTGATTATTCGAAAATAAATTGTTCCGATGTAAAATACCTACTTTTTCATGGAATTTCATTTAAACAATGCCTCACATTCTCAGACCCTGGTCAAGTATTTGTAGATCATACAAATATTTTGTTCTGCGTGGGCATAGTAACCAAGACACGTGGCACAAAAAGCCAATCTCTTACACCAACCTTACTGTCCGTCTCTGCATGGTTTCGAATAAAGAAACTGATCTCAGACTATAGATATTTAACGACCTATTGTTAAAGTCAGTTTTTAAATTTCAACTAGAATTTATCGGGTGCTTTTAAAAACTTGATACTCTAGGCGCACGGTTCCAAAGGGGTGTACGGGGGTAGGTCCTATGGAGAAGAGAATGGCAAGAAACTGCATGGATAATCGTGTGCAAAAAATAAAAAGTTATTTTACGATTAATAACACAAACTTATCAAAACGTTACATTGCGTTGTTTATATAGGGGAAAATGTTCAGGTTCAAGGTTCCCGAATCAGAGAAGCTATGATTATGTATTTATTTTGCGGTATGGCGACAACCAATTGTAAGGATAGGTATCCGATTGCCTTATGGAGCTGACTCCACCACTACGTCGGTGACAGTCTCATCACTAGTGGGCCGTTTGGTGTTGTCAGTTTGTTGTCTGACCACAGGGACGGACAGACATCAAACTCCGTCCGTGTCACGGGTCTTTTACGATAACCTATTAGGTCATATCATGCACGGAACCGCTAATAGAGCGAGGCTTGACTTGTACTAGGCCGGTTTTTTATCGTGTCAAGCAAATTTTTTGTAGTAATCAAACAAATAGTTGGGAATGACGAAGAGAACCAAAAAAAAATATTTTTATTGTTTATGTTTAAAGACATTAAACCGAAAAGGATTAATTCGTTTAATCATCAATTATTTTAATTAATTATACGTGTAATTAATAAAAAAATATTCTGTTCAATTTACGTGTGAAATAAATGTAATTTTTGGTCTGTATCTGGGTTACCTAAATATTAAATATCTAGTAGCTCTAGGTTTTAATATTCATAATTCAGCCCACGGCTGGGCAAGTCCAATACGCTATCCTAGTACAGGATGGCCGTCTACGTATCCTAGTTCAAATCCATGGCGGCAAACATTTTTTAAACGGTGTCCAAGTCATATAAGTAAGAAATAAAGTACACTGACTGTCTCATTGGTCTAGTGGCGGATGTCCTGGGTTCGATTCCCGGGTCGGGCAAAGTGTTATTGGGTTTTTCTGTATGGAAATTCTCAGTAGCAGCATGGAGTCCGGAACTGTGCCCGGTAGATGGCTATAGGCTCGTCCCCTATTACATGGGACCCAATAACAGCATCGGCGAAATGCGGGTGTACAAAAGTACACCTCTGCCTAACCCTTCGGGGAATACAGACGTGATGCTATGTTATGTTATAAAGTACATGGCAACTTGTTAGGATTATTTTTTTTAAACAAAAGAAAAAAAATACTTTCTTAACATTTTCGATTCTTGTTTTTTGATTTAAATGGGCGCGAGGGCGAAATGGTCTTTGCAAGGCTTACTTTTTGATGTTTCGAAGGTGCCATAGTTGTACGTGTTTATCGCTCGGAGCTCCTTACAATAACTTCGACAAACAATTTTATTATTGTACTTAATGTGTAGTACTCACTTTAAACGATGGGTATAATTGATTTATAAGGTAAGGGACAATATAATATTTATATGATACCTATAAAAATGGCTACACTGTTTCCATTTTATTACTGTCCTTATGGCGACACGGTTGACGCAGTGGTTGAGAGATCGACTGCTGAGCTACGTGTCGCAGGTTCGATTCCCGCACAGAACAAATATTTGTATGATCTACAGATATTTGTTTCAGGTCTGGGTCTTCGTGTATGTACACATACAATACACACCGTGCCTCGGAAAGCACGTAAAGCCGTTGGTCCTGCGCCTGATCTCTCTCCGGTCGTGTCGGATTGCCGTCCCATCGGACTATGAGAGTGAAGGAACAGAGAGAGCACCTGTGTTTGCGCATACACCGACCGAAATCGACCGAAATGACCGAAATCGGCCAGGAGGACATTACTATCCTTATGGTTACAAAATACTAGTTTTATAAAGTATAGAGCCTTAGGGCTGCGCGTAAGATGTAAAGAGCTAGCTCTTAATATTTCGGCCTTTTCAAATAATAATTATTCTGTGAATTAATAGTTTTTATTCCAAGCACGTGTCATTTATTTTTTTACATTGATTACATTTCAGCCACACGAGTATAAAATGGTTAATTTGTTTAAGCATTAACCTACATCTAATTACAATGTTTTATTGACATATTGACCTAGTCCTATTATATATGTATAATGGTTTTACAATACCTTTATCATTTTAGTGCATATTAGTTTGTAGGCATTTATTATTCTGGCGAAGATGCAAGATAGAGCAGAAAAACAGGCGAAATATAACTTGTTTTTTTTTTTTGAACTTGTGGAATGGCCTTTTGCATACCCATTGCACCGTCCTGGGGAAAGCGACGGGTCTGAGTCGGTCTTCTTCCATTCGGCATCATATTTTATCTTCATCATGTTAGATCTAGAAAGTGTTCAATTTGACGGATATTGCGGACTCTACGACAGGTTCAGCTACAGTACAGTAGATTCAAAATGTCTTGAAGTCTATTGAATCGATCAATTAAACAAGCCAATCAGATACATGGGATTAGCCATAACTTTAGATTTTCTTGCCTTATTATTGTATTATATTATATTCTTTTATTATATTGTATTATATTCTTATCTTGTTCGCGGCTTTGTTCGTGAAAAAGAGTTTGTCATGCTCATTAAAATGCCTAATAATGATGGGTTTGTGTGTCGGATCGTTGATTTATCTGCAGAATGGTTACTGCTTATTAATTTACGATCACTAAGCAGTGATGCTGACGCATGCGTCATGGTCGTGAACCGGTGACGTCTGTTGGAACAGGTTGGAACAGCTGGCACAGTCTTTTTATATTATTCTCAAGTGATCTAATTATACATTTATTTAATAATTTTACATAATATCATATTTATCTACATCGTATATTCATTAATATTCTTTTACTAATTTTTTGTGTCATATTTTTTCAACGTTATAGCTAGTTTTAATCTCGCAACTCTTACTACAACATTAAATTATACAAGATTGTAATTAATATTTTTATAAAACAAATTCCGTGGAGTTTCTTGCCCGTTCTTCTGCATTGGACCGACTATTTGGAGCCGTCCGTTGTGTCTAGAGTCTCGACGATCAATAAGTGACTGTCTCTTGTTTACATGAAATAAAGGTGTATTATATTCTAATAAAAACAAATGACAATCGCTTGTTATATCAAAAGTTTTAGACCAGACAGACAAGGAGATGTGTTTTGTTTGGTTTAAATGAAAAAACTACTACTTACTGAAAAAAAATGAAAAAATCAAAGCAGCTCCATTCTAAAAAAGTATTTATTATGTTGCAGTTGTTCAAAATGGCTCAGACTGTCCAAACGTCCACAGTTTTAAAAGAAGAGGGAAAAAAAACATTGACTTTGGTAGCGCCTCAAGCATCACCCAGAAAATATCATATAGTGTATCAAAATCTCATTACCTTTGGGTATTGGCATATTGCTGGTGGATACGGTCTTTACTTGTGCTTCACGTCAGCGAAGTGGGCGACCATTATTTTCAGTAAGTATAGAAAGGAAGGCTATGGTTAAATTAATATGGCCCTTAAAAATATTATAATTTCCGCGCTGGAATTGGTAGTAAGTGCGGCAGTAGAGCCTAGTGCTCTGGGTTCGTCTTCCAAGCCAGACAAAATCCTATACTATGATTCTGTCAGCCAAGACTAATGCAAAGGCCCGAGCCTCATATCGAGATGTGAGTGCGAAACAGCAAGTACTCCTCTATCTATCTTTTCGAGGCGTGATGTGCTCCCAGTATGATGATGTATATCTACAAACATTCAGCCAATTCGTAGGATGTTATCTACTTACATGATAATTGAATGCCCAAATTTGTCTCTCGCGTGGTCTTTAATATTGGTACCCTTCGTATATTTTCCCTTACAATTTTTTTTTCAGGTTTTATCCTATTCTTAATGGCAGAAATAGGAGTAACAGCTGGCGCACACAGGCTTTGGGCACACAGAACATATAAAGCTAAGTTGCCGTTACAAATAATCCTCATGGTAATGAACTCCATTGCATTTCAAAACACGGCCATTGATTGGGTGAGGGACCACCGCCTTCACCATAAATATAGCGACACTGACGCTGACCCTCATAATGCCACTCGAGGCTTCTTCTATTCCCATGTTGGATGGCTTCTTGTGAGGAAACATTCTGAAGTCAAAAAACGTGGAAAAGACCTCGATTTGTCGGATGTTTACAACAATCCGGTGCTGTGGTTTCAGAAGAAGTAAGTAAGATAATGTTACAAACCTTTTGTATGTTGTCGATTTAGAATATTATTACAAGCCTTGAATCTTTTCTACTGATATTGACTTTTTTGTACAGAGTAATTGGCTGTCTTGGGTCAACATCACCATGTAAAACTTAGCAGCTGGAAATTTCCCAGTGAAGTATGTGTTATACTACCCAAGCCTACCCAAGCTATGGTGCTGCTCATGTTATTGATGTATAAGATTTTATTAGACACTGGCCTTTTCAAACGTCTTTTTACTATTATAAAACAATTCATAATAAGGCCGTGATCCTCTTTACCATAATTCAAGAGGCAATCATTAACATTTTAAACGATTTTTCGACACGTAATTTTGCATACAGAGAAATTTGCCAGGATGACCGTTTCTTTCTTTCCAGGTACGCAATACCTTTCATCGGTGCTGTTTGTTTCGGCCTTCCAACATTTATACCTGTCCACTTTTGGGGTGAAACCTGGGCCACTGCTTGGCACATCACCATGCTGCGATACGTCATGAACCTCAACATCACATTCCTCGTCAACAGTGCTGCACACATCTGGGGTACAAAACCTTACGACAAAAACATCTTGCCTGCTCAAAACCTAGCAGTTTCTTTTGCGACATGTGGAGAAGGTTTCCACAACTATCATCATGTTTTCCCGTGGGATTACCGTGCAGCAGAACTTGGAAATAACCGTTTAAATGTAACGACGCAGTTCATTGATTTCTTCGCGTGGATTGGATGGGCATATGACATGAAGACGGTATCAAGTGATATGATACAACGGAGGGCTGAACGGACTGGTGATGGAACGAACCTCTGGGGATGGGAAGATAAAGATTTGCCTAAAGAAATGAAGGATAAAGAGGAGTGTCTGTACGCAAAATCTGAATGAACTAAAAGTAACTACTCGTGCAACAGTGATGAATATTGTGATATTGTTCTTATTATGTTATTTAAATTTTTGTTCTATAATTTGTAAACTAGAGTTTAGACATATTATAGAAATACATTTATTTATTAGCTCTTTAAGAGTGATTTCTGTGTTTAAAAAATACTCCATCTGAATTTTTTTGCCTACGTTCGGAAATAGCCGATAGCTGGAAGTTGATCGCCACGGATAATAATGAGTATTTTATCATTCTACCTGAGCATTGATAACGAATACAGTTAATCCTTTAAACAAGATTTATGGGATTGAAATTTCCAATTATTTAGGCCTGAACCACACAGCTAGTTAGAGGTATAGGTGAGTAGGGTGGTTGAAAGTGCATAGTACATATCCGTTCACTCGCAGACTCAGAGAGAAACAGCCATGAATGCAGCGTCATGACGTAATGTGACTTTTACGCTAATTTCCGAGTTTTCATGCAACTCTTTCGTGAAAATATGGATTACGTGATCCTACGTCGTACAAAACATAGTCGTTCCAGGTCATGGTACATTATTTTAAATTTTCACTTTAACAGAAGAAGCTGTGTTATTAAAATTTTAATTAATATCAACTTGACGAGCTTTCCAGTAACTGCTACAATTAACGGTATAAGTATCGTCAGAGCTCTGTTGGTTTGGGACAGAGGCCGTAGCTTTGAATTCTTGGAGAATTACGATTTAAGATGTGAATCCTCACTGGCTCGGGTATATTTAGGTTCATCAGATTCCTTCCATATAAACCGACCCTTTCAATCTCCTGTATTCAGAATCAAGTGATTATTGGAAAAATTAAAACCTGTTGACCTATTATTTTCAAACTTTTTAAGCCATAAAGAGCTCTTTATGAAGTTTTGCTATGTAGAGTTTTCACATCGAAATAATATGTCCTCCTGAAGTTTTCATAATGATTTTGTCAGAATTGTCACGGACGCACAAATGTCAGTTTATAATTTTATATCTTTTGTAAATATATTTTCCAAAGTGAATATTCATTATATGCCTATTGGTTTCATTTCCTTTGAAACGATCAATAGAAATCTACAAAGGTGACTTTCTACAAGGCCTACTTTGGAATCATTTTAGTATTATGTGCCAGTATAAGTTCCGAAAACATAACTTCATTTCTAAGACAGGTACAATTTTTATATTTTAATATCGGAAGAACGATCGGTGTGGACCCTCCACACAAATCAATCATGCTATAGGAGCATGTCCATTTTAATGGAGGAACATCATACCTTGTTCCTTCATATCCTTATGACTTCATGACTTAAATACGTGGTTTCCGGACATAATGTTACAGTTTACAATCGTAAGATTTCATAACTGTGTACTTATGTTCTATAAAATATAAAAACTCATTAATTAGAGAGATTAAACTATTGTGATGGTAATATTTTCAGGGTCGCAAAAATAAATTGCGCTCTAATTTCGGCGACGAAGTCAAGCTTGGGGAATGGCCGCATCATGTAAGAGTTTCGACTGCCTTGTTTTTGATTTTCTTAGGAAGTTTAACGATTATATAAGCACTTTGACTAAGACGGCTAATATGATTACGGCATTGTTAGATTATATTGAAATACTTTTGCTGAGCCGATGACAAAAACAGATACCTAAAATTTTTCATTCTATTTGGACACCTTAGGTGTTCCAGAGTATGTATTACTAAATGATCCACTATATTATTTTACGACGGACGAAAAGTCACACGGTATTACAATACTAAGTACATATTTTGTTTCTGTTAAGGTTCTAATCTTCAGACTATACGATAGATGGAGATTATTATATCGTGCCTTTTGTGCTGGAAGCATCATCGGAGAGAAGCGGGTTTTGACGTCAGCCAACTGCTTCCTTACTAATAAAAAAAAGTAAGTATTTTCTATATGTATCTCCTTCATCGTCCTAGCGTTTTTCAACCTATTAATAGGTTTTACGTAACTGATCATGAGAACAAATTTTCGACAAGCGATCGAAGAGTGGTTACGAAGCATGTTTGTCATGTAAAGTCTATTTGGAATATAAAGATTCGTATCAAAACATGCAAAAAAATCTCTGTCTCTTGATCTGGAGAAGATATGACCGGCAGATCGACCGCGGATATGATAGCCAAACAAAATTTGCTTATCGGTTTTTGGTACATATGTATGTAGGTATCCTCTATTCGACGTATGGTAAAGTCTGAATGTATGCGGTTGCTATCGTTTTTTAAGTGTCATTGAAAAAAAGCAAGGAACTGACTGATTGACTGACATATGATACAACGTACAGGGGTGATAAACTAGGTTTAGAACAAATGAGTTTTGGAAGAAATCTTTTATAAAATTATTAGTTTACTAGCTTCTGCCCGCGGCTTCACCCGCGTGGTTTACGAACCCGTACATTTTTCTGGGATAAAAAATAGCCTATGTGTTATTCCAGACTATAATCTATCTCTGTGCCAAATTCCATCCAGATCCGTTCACTCGTTTTTGCGTGAAAGAGTAACAAAGATCCATCCATCCATCCTCACAAACTTTCACATTTATAATACTAGCTTCCGCTCGCGGCTTCGCCCGCGTGGTTTACGAACCCGTACATTTTTCTGGGATAAAAAGTAGCCTATGTGCTATTCCGGACTATAATCTATCTCTGTGCCAAATTCCATCTAGATCCGTTCAGTCGTTTTTGCGTGAAAGAGTAACAAAGATCCATCCATCCATCCATCCTCACAAACTTACCATTTATAATATTATAGTAGGAAGGATAGGATAGGATAGGATAGTAGGAAGTAGGATTACTCCACATACTACGTCTTTTATAAGTATAGATATTTACTAAGTTGCACAGCATGTTACTGTTAAATAATACACTAGGCACTTTATTTTGCAGTCATACATAATTATGTAGGTAGATATATTATATCTTTCATCTACAACGGAGAAGTAATCGTCAATTTCAGCAAATGATCTGTCATTAGCTTGGTGATTTAGTTTTGGAACTTACCGGAATTATACACATTATAGTCGGATAAGATCTGGTCTGATGTCACGCTTTATTCAATGCCAAAATCACCTTCATTGTAGGAGTACCTTCACGTGGATTGCATCCTTATAGAATAGTCTAGCGGGCATACTGAGAGGTTAGACCTGGCATGCGACTTTTTTGGCCCTTGCTGCTATACATTAAGCTATAAAGTAATAGATAGGCTTTTTTTGACGGCACGGTTGGTGCAGTGGTTGAGAGATCGACTGCTGAGCTACGTGTCGCGGGTTCCCGCACGGAACAAATATTTGTATGATCTACAGATATTTGTTTCGGGTCTGGGTCTTTGTGTATGTGAATACAAACCTCGGATAGCACGTAAAGCCGTTGGTCCTGTGCCTGATCTGTCTCCGGTCGTTGCCATCCGTCTTATTGCCATCCCATCGGACTATGAGAGTGAAGGAATAGAGAGAGCACCTGTATTTGCGCACACACTTGTGTTCTATAATATCTCCTGCGTAGTTGTCTAATCTCCGGTGAGATTGGCTGCCGTGACCGAAATCGGTCAGGAGGACATTATTAATAAATAGGCTATGAAAAAAAAAGTAAATTTCTGATTTGCGCCAACTCTCAGACAAATTGGCCATACTCAAAAAACTGTGTTCGTTCATGGTTTAGTTTCTAAGGTTATGTAGATTGAGACAGCTGTCAACCAACAGTCACGATGCGTTATTAGTTCGGATCTGAAATGGATAAATAATACTTTTACTTGAGTTTAATTAACACTCCACTTTTCATTAAGAACTAGCTGACTCAACAGACAAGTATCTTCCTGGTCTTGAGTTAATACAAAAATCCCATCCAAAAAAGCATTTGTCTTCCCAAAATATCCAATTTTGAAAATTTTGTTGATCCGACTACTTGCTACCAAACATCACAGGATCGTCTGCTGGGAAAGTCTGAAGATTACCTAAAAATTTCATGAAAATCGCTCCAGCCCTTTTGGAGTACATAGGGAACATACATACACACATTTATTTTTATATAAATAGATATATAGATAGAAGACTTGAGAGTTGTAACAACATATATTCTATTGTATTTTCAGCCGTAGACACGATTCCCGCCAAATAAGGTTTGTGGGCGGCATTCTCCAGACGACAGGAAAAGAACCAGTCAGCGATGATGTAGAACAATGGCGTTCAATGGACCACATTTACTCGCAGAATTTCTATAGATTTCCCGCTTTCAACTTAGCTGTAGTGGTAAGGTTTTTTCAACGAGACTTCATAATATAATTATTATTAAAAAGAACATAAATCTTGTAACCATCATAATTTTTTTAACTAAAATTTTTCTTCAATTTTTTTTTTCGTAATGAATATGTAGTGATTTTTTCTAGATATTTTTTTTTTCGTAATGACAGTAGTATGTTTGACTTTTTCAGACAATGACTAAACCTTGGGTTTTTAATACTTACATAAATAAAATACCTTATGCTTCTCGGAATCATGATTTTGATGGTGTTTGTACAGGAACAGCCGTGAAAGCTACTAGGGTAAGTCGTAATTTTTAAAAAGTTGATATATTGGGTATTTATAGTACAAAGAGATTGGTATTCATAGTAGGCGTCCGAATTTTTGTGTTGAAAAAAGCAATAATATGGCCGGCATTATTCCCTTCCCGCGCTTCGGTACAGATGCGGACGAGGATATGCGCAGTGCGCACTTCGTGTCAGTATAAATTCCAGACATTCCATTTCAGAGTTGGTCAAGAGTTAAGTACTTATACACCGAAGAGGTCGAGATGATTGTGCGTGAGAGTTGTGAGAGGATGTTGTGTAGAAGCTGCCGATTATTTTTTTGCACCCTTTTCGATAATAGGATCAAATATGCTTATTCTGTAAGTATTTTAGATAATTATTTTTAGTCTTGATCCCGAGCGTTTAGACGAGCTGCACACAAAAACTAACGGCAGACACCGACACATGCTGGGTACAGTCATCGGTTTCGTCGGTACTATACCGTTCGTCAAAACTTAAACCAGCAGACATCTTTCCGCTTGGGCACTTCCAGAAGAAGCTGTCTTTCTTCTGACGATAACCATAAAGAAATACAAGATATAGAACGAAATATTCTTTATAGATTTCCGCAAAGTAACGCCTGATTTTATTAATTACCATGAAGATAGGTACTGCATACGAAACTTACGGCAATGTGACTTCTTTCGATCTTATATTCTGAACCATATTTAATTTTTTTAGGAAACTGAGGGCGGTGGCTTGGTTTGTTATGAAACTGGTGATCCCAAGGAGGTGGACCCGGACCAGGGAGTGTTAGTAGGCGTGACTTCGATCATCAACATCGGCCTACCTAACCTTCACATGCGGGTCGGTTTGTTCAACAAATGGGTTACAGATGCGTGTTTGAACGTGTCTATTAACAAATTCGTGATGACTATTTGTTTAACTGTTTATTTTATTAAAACTTATTTGTTGTAGTGCTTTTTTAGTTCTTTTTTGTTATCTATATCTATACATATAATAAAATTATAACAGGCCGATGTCTGTACATTATAGATATTGCAGAAAAACTAATATGGGGGTCTTAGAGCAACAGATGCCAAAACAACAGTTTTTAGAATTTTTGTCTTTATGTCTGTTTGTATGTTTGTACACGCATCACGCAAAAACTAGTGCATGGAATTGAATGCAGTTTTCACCGATGTATTGCTAGAGGTCTAACTTAAAATATAGGCTCCAAAAGCTAGTTGTTTCATAAAAAACACTGCTAAGGCCTGTTGGTTGACCGCTTCAATGAATGGCCATGAGTTCGTGTTCCAATATTGCTGCTTGTCTCATTGCTTCTCGTGGCTTGCAAACGCGCCTGTAACGTGTTTTTGGTTTTTATATATGTTGAATTAATGGTCTAGTTGTTGAAATGGAATAGAGAGACGACCCTATTCCATGGTCTTCTTCTTAGCGAAACGATGGCATTCCATGTTACTTATGACAGAATCGGCGAAATGTGAGTGGGCCGATGGTAAAAAATAACTCAGAAATGTGGCAGAAATCACAAAATACATACAAATAAAACAAATCAAAATAAGAAAAATCTTCTATATAATAAAGCTATTGCAATGGCCGTATGAATTTCAACATTATATTGATATTTTTTGTTCGCAAGCGAAGTACTTTTTGATACGAAGTTTTGATATCGAGACACTCTAGTGAAGAACGAGCCTCGGCCTTTGCTGTGTCCGCTAACAATACCCACAAGCACTCCCTTGTCTTTTTCGTTAGGGTCGCCAGTGTTTGCGCATACCAGAGGTCCACCGGAGTCACCCTGAAAGTCGATACATTAGCTGTAAGGCGTATGACATCTTAGGAAACTTCGTGGACACGTCAAAATTGTTTTTGGTTGAAATAATTAAACAAGACTGTATTTTTTTTTTCTGAGCCCGTCGCATATTAGATCTTGTTCACGCCATTGATCACTTAGCGGTTAAAAGCTTGTTTTACATATAATATTACGAGAATTCAGAAAAAAAATATGAGCGATATGCGCGATCTTCTTACCACTTTCGAGATAATCTCTCATTCTGCTAGGATCGCCTACTCCTTCATTTGCGAGTCCAGGTAATTAAGAATCGGTATAATAATTAGCAGAAGAATTAACCTTTCCGACATCCGTGAGTCTCGAAGACGTACATACGAATCGATCCATTTTCTTGCGATGTATGCTATTGCACAGACGTTTTGGCATTATATCTAATTCCGCCACCAATAAGATTTCAGATTGATCCTAGAAAAAAATCTTTAAATTGGTGTGTGATAATTTTTACTTAAATTTATTTTTTGAAAGTCACTATAAATTAACACTATGCGATAATATCAAATTTGCCCGTGACAGACAGACTAGACAAATAGTCTTATAAATATAGTATCTAATGTTGGATTCATACCAGGCTACCATCATCATCTGCCTAGCCTTTTCCTAACTACGTTGGCTCCAATCTAACCGGTTGCGGCTGTTTATCAGTATTTTAGTTACACGGTGCGACTGCCATCTGACCTTCGCCACCCTATTACTGGGAGATACTGATAAGATTAAACTGGTTGTCAGACTTTTTGAGCTGCTGACATCCATAACAACTGTCATATGAGACCTGGGACCAACTGCTTAACGAGCTTTCCGAGGCACGGAAATGTTTCATCGTATAGTAATCACCCATCCAAGGACTGACTGCGCTAAGCGCTGCTTTACCTCAGAGATCCAGTCTGGGTGGTAACTATGTAGCTACAAGCCCCTCGTACCGGGATTCATACAAGGCTTCTGAATGCTAATAAAAAGTTCTTTGTAACTGTTGGGACTCATAAACACTATCAGGCCAAAGAATAAAAAATCAAAGCAAATGCTCTTTCATAGGCCTCGAAATATAAAATTAAAATCGGATTGAAATACTGCGTTTTGACATGACATGTGGGCGCTCGGCTGGAGGCCCTTCTGGTCTCGCCATTTGCCCGGTTAAGCAGTAAAAGATCCCTGAGCTAACTGAGAGATACAAGGCAATAAAAAAAAGAAAAAAAATTACATGTGGGCACAGTTTCCTGTATTTTATGTTACCGTACATTAAGATATCCCCTGAATCGTGGGTGGGTTTCTGAGAGACTGAGATCAGTCTGTGTGTATGTGTTTGTGATAAATGTACTCATGACATAGCATAGAAAGTCAATTTTTCTAAAGCAGTTTAATCACCGATCACCGATATTTGCTATCTTGTCTGAGCTCGCATTAAAAATGCTCTTACCGATTTCTTCTGTCCAGTTCTCCCGAAGCCCGAGACCAAACATCTTCCGTGGTAGTCAGTATTCCGCGTCGCGATTGGTATCGAGTTGATGTAATTGGTAAACACGAAAGGAGAACGTAGGTACTGAATGCAAAAAAGATTATTATACAAGATTTAAGTATAGTTATTAACATAGCTTAACATAACATAGCATCACGCCTGTATTTCCGAAGGGTTAGGCAGAGGTGTACTATTGTACACCCACATTTCTCCGATGCTGTTATGGAATCCCATGTAACAGGGGTCGAGCCTATTGCCATATACCAGGCACAGTCCCAGACTCCGTGCTGCTACTAAGAATTTCTATACATAAAAACTCGATAACAATTTGCCCGACCCGGGAATTGAACCCAGGACCTCACGCTTAGCAGTCGCGATTGGTACCACTAAACCAATTAGGTAGACAAAGGCAAGCAGTCAAAGGTATTCTAAGAAATCGCAAAAAAAAATAAACCAGCTGTTTAGTAAATTTAAGTCAAGTAATATTAAATAAAATAATATTTATTTGCATAAAACATGGTAACTATATAAATATGTTTAAATATAATATAGATCATACATGTTTTGCTAATATAGTATGCAAATATTTGATGTTACATTAAAAATGTTTCCCGCCAGGGAATTCTTTTACACTGTAAAAATTATTATTAGTGTTTAACCATTTACATAATATGTAGCTTATTTTTAAATAATCAAAAATATAAAGTTTGATCATTTGGAATTTTATTATTATACTAGTAGTAGTAGTACTAGTAGTAGTTACTACGCTAAAAAAGAATTCATTGTTTTAGTGGTCTAAAATCCATCATCAGCCATAAGACGTCCACTGCTGAACGAAGGAACGAACGAAGGCCTCCCTCAAGAGGGGGTTTGCCATAATCCCCACGCTTGGCAGGCGGCTTGGGGATCGCAGTGGCTCACCGATTAGTGAGAGGACGCTGCTGCCCGTCCTCCGGTGTCTGGCCGCAGTTTTAAGACGTACCCGGGTCAGGTCTAAAATCATCTTCGCCTTATTGCCTTTCTAATGAAACCCGTTTGGGGCACATCGGTTGGATGTTCAAAGTCCATAACGGACATGGGTAGAAACAATTTTTGTGTTATATATATACATATATATTCGAAAACACATGGCTAAACAGGTTTTATTATATTTACTATTAATTTTATTATATATTATTGAATGATTTATACAACAGATGGAACAGATGATTATTTTTGCGATTTTAGGGTTGATCCCCTAATAAAAGTTTCCTAAAACAACTTTTTTTTTTTTTAAGTTATTCGTGTTGATGCATAAAATAACCCCTTAAAACGATTAGGACTAGAAAGGTAGGCTTTGTTCTTGACGTCACTCACCGCTACTGCTATGTCATGTTTTGGGAATTTGTAGTGTTTGGGATATTTTACACCGCGTATTCCCCTCCACTGACCATCGGGGCCGTCAAAAATATGTCTCGCTTTGTTGTATAAATTACCCGCCACCGCATACTTGTTCTTGAGTATCTTTTCACTGGCTGTGCTAAAAAGTAAATATTATAAAAAGTAAGTAAATATTCCGGTAAAACGAGCCTATGGATAACACGGGACTAAAACAAAAAGAAATTAAATACGTTTATTTGGCCCAAACTAAAGGCACACAATAATAATATATAACACAGAACAAAGAAAAAAAGAATAAAGACAATAATAAATAATACCTACTCAGCTTTAGAACTAACACTTGTCAGATTTTCTAAATCTAAAATTGCTACTTTTGCTATTGAAATCATATCATACTAAACAAAATAACATAACAAGCATCACGCCTTTCCTCCAACGCTTAGGTAGATGTGTATTTATTGTACACCCACAGTTTACCAATGGAGTTATTAAGTCCCATGTAATAGGTGAGCCTATTGCCCGGCACAATTCCGAACTCTAGGTTGCTGCTGATAATTTTAGATAATCTCAATAACACTTTACCCGACCTGGGAATCGAACCTCTAGGACCTCTTGCCCAGCAGCCGCTCGTGCGACCAATAGTCGAATGAGGCAGTCCTACTCATACTAAGTATACTACTAAATGCATACATAATTAATATTTTAATAAATCCCAATTAGTCTAAAAGTTATAATATTGCGATTATGCAAATAGCCCCATTTTATGGTTTGTTTTTTAACCAGTGTGCAAATTATAATTTCATACATAAAGGAAACGTTAAAAAAAAAACAATTGACTTTTTATGTATCCTTGCTTTTTATTCAAGGTTGTTTTGGGCATATACAGTAACAATTTTAGCAATGTCATGCTGAAGTATCTGGAAAAAGTCCAAAACCGGCCCGCATCTCTGACTTTCAATACATGTATGCAACAATGAAGAATAATTCAACTAGAATTATTACTCCACTTAAACTTTTTCTTATTCCAAGTAGAGCTCCGGGACCAGCAGCAAGACAATAAAGGGGTCGTTTTATTTTATTTTTATTACATACCCTGGATAAAAGATTTTGTGGCAGCTACTGCCCTGTTCTTGGAAGCAGTGCGCCGCAGTAATTAATTTGGTTGGACTAATGATGCATGCGCCGCAAAATGTTTTATACTCTCGTGTACGGCGTGAATATAATGATTTCAGCGCAACCTGTATCATAAATGAAAGAAAAATACTAAATATTACGAAGCGAAATTCTAAGTCTATGATATTACGCCTGTAGTTTCTTTAAGTATTAGGCGTATACAGGCTGATTTTTTCAAGTGGGCGTGGATGCCAAAATCCGAAACTACAAGAAATATCGGAAAATACTCAAACGAGCCTCCAGCCCGATTTTGATGAAAACTAAACCTGCATCATTGGATTTTTGAAAAAACAATACCCGTAGCAAGCAATCGAACCACTTGATTTTGAAAAAAAAAACACGCTCTATTAATACATCATCCGATAGCGTCGTTAATAAAGATCAAATGTTGGGAAGTAATGACATATGGCAAACTAAAGACTACTGAATTGTGTTGTTTGTACTCGAAAATTTCTTCCATACCGTTAAGTCATGGCAAACTGCCAAGCTGGCGAGCTTATTAAAGAAAGAAAGAAAAAAATTAAAGAAACAAAGCATCGCATGCTTTCGTTTTAAATAACTATCTTGTGTAATGAGCCTAATAACGCAGTCCTTGGAGCTAACTTCTGGGCTGGGATTATCTGGCTTGTCATCGACTCGCTAAGAAGAAGGAGCATAATAATATTCGTACTGCTAAAGCAAACTCAAGCCTTCGTTCTGAGAGACGAAGGGATATTCAGAAATAGGAAGCGGTATAGACAACGTTTTTGGAGCTACCTGATATGGTACATCGCCTTTCTTTGCCTCCCGGCCGTTGACCACACGTGGAACCCACATCCCTATTTCCGCTTTTGGATATTTGGTTGTGTTTTTGCTTGATAAACATAATTTCAAATATAAAATGATACACAGCAATTTTTTTAAAAACATTACAATTTTAAACTTGTTACCAAAATGACATGACAGAAAAACACAGAATGTCAGTTAAATAATCCAGAGATAATCCTGATAACTTTTGATTATATCGTAGCTTTAAAAGAGGATCCATTAAAAAGCTCTGTCTTGACCGTGTGTTTGTGTAGTCCTACCCCAAATATAGGTTCAACCCTTTAATCTTGTCCAACCACGGACCCACAAGCCTTAAACCGAGTTTGGGTGATTTTTTCTGTATTGCTTAGGAATGCTTTTATCGAAAGTAGTAAAATATCGTGCACTACAATTCTTTCTAGTAAAATAGATCCTATAAAATGAAGAAGGGGTAATGTTTAGATCTCAGCACGAGGGCTTCTGTAGTTTCTATAATCATGGGAAAAAGGCAAGGCACTTAAATGGAGCGTTGTATAGGTTTAATTGTCTTGCAAAATCCAATGGACGAAGAGTCTGAAGGTCTTATTAAAACAAAAACTCAAATAAATCAAAACATAATAGAAAAATATAATTAATTGTGATAAAATACAAGTGTTAACAAAAACATTACAGAAATATGGGATTCTCTCACATCGATTTCTTTCTATGAACTTATGGTAATGCGAGACCCTCACAAATATGGAACTGACAGCTTCTAAGGTTCCGCTAGCGATACCAACTAAAATTCGAGAATTATTCTTTTCCAATGGATCACCAGTGTATGAACAGACTAGTGGTCCCCCTGAGTCTCCCTGTAGGTCAAAAGAAAGAAATGTTTAGTTTCCATAATAATACATACAATTTTACCTTTAATTTTCAACCGACTTCAAAAAAAAGGAGGAGGTTCTCAATTCGGCTGTATTTTTTTTTTTTTTTTTTTTTTTTTTTTTTTTATGTTTGTTACTCGATTTCTCGAAGACGCCTGGACCGATTTCAAAAATTCTTTTTTTATTTGAAAGGGTATGCTTGTCATTTGGTCCCATTGTCATCAGGTCAGGACCTGATGGTGAAAACCCTGAGATATCGAGGGTATCTCTTGAAAATTGTAGGCGAGCATGGGGTAAAAACTTGATATTTATGTGTATATCTGATGAGACTATAATACTATGGAGGTTTAGGGCAGATCTGATGATGGAGACGACAGAGGATCGAGGGAACTCCTCAACGGTACATCTTAACTACCTCGTGTTTGGGCTTATTTTATTCGTGTTGACAAGATCTTTACACCGAGATGGGTAATGACTACCACTGCAAGGTCCGTGATGCAGGTGCAGTACAGTTTAGGGAACTCCTTAATGGTTGATAGCAGCTACATAGTGTTAGGGCGATTATTCCGTCAAATACGGACCGATTTTAAAAATTCTTGTTTTGTTTGAAAGAGTATGCTTCCCATTTGGTCCCATTATCACCAAGTCAGGATCTGATGATGGGATCCTAGGGAAATCGAGGGATACCCTCAAATATTGTAAAACAAATAGCTCGTTTGAGCTTTTTTCTTAATAAGTAAGGTATTGGCGTCTGAAAGTCATCATTTAATGATGCTGAGCTGATGATGGATGTCATAGTACTCCTCAACGGTAAAGAGTTAGGGAATAAAACTTCCGAGTTTGGGATCACTCGATATATTTTGATGAGTCCCGTATATATAAAACATTTGGTATAGAGGGTCTGATGATGGAGCCAGGAGATAGATGGTGGAACTCTTCAGTAGCTACTAGTAAACCCCTCGAGTTTGGGCTCATTTTAAACCTCTAAAAGTCAAAACTATCACAATATTAGTTACAATAGTCGTCTTAATCTTTTCATTTCTCGTAATGCGTTTTCATCATGTGGTCGGCTAAGTAATTTATTTGATTTTAAAATCACATAGTGCAATACCGTCTAAGGTTTTCACTCGACTTGGGGCAACATACATTTGACCTTTGTAAAGTTTTTCAAGAGAATCGTCTTTACTAGGTCTACCCATCACTCAAAATTGTAAAATAATTAAATTTTTTAACAAAAAATAAAACCGACTCCAAAAAACTCAAAAAAAAAACTAATAACTAAAAAGCAAAAAATAAATATATTATTATACAATATAGTAGTTGAAGAATATTGAAGTCGGTGCCAAGTAAAACATGCAATGATAAACCGACACGATTGGCGAAGTGCATTTGTCGTGTCCGACGCATAATTCGCCGCGCACTCGACAATTTTTACGTGAACTCGTTGTTTCAATGTCGCTATTATAGCAGCAAGGTATATTACTTTTATGTTTTACTTGGCACCGATTTCAATATTCTTCAACTACTATATTGTATAATAATATATTTATTTTTTGCTTTTTAGTTATTAGTTTTTTACCTGTTCTGGACGTATATTGAAATAAATAGCCAATTCTATTTTGTAAACGAACTTATGATTGCTAAAGTATATTTTATGTTCTACGTGATGGCTTTATTGCTTCTTCAAGACCTTCAAAAAACGTAAGTGATGGTGATATGATTTACTGAGCTCATAGAAGAGATGTAGCAGGGTCGATTTGGGAGGTTAACCTGTACTTGCTGCGGATGGGTGACCATTCTTTGAAATTAGATACCAGTTGCTCTGTCTAACATCTGATATTTAGTTCTTTTAGAAGCCGACAACTTTATAATGTACAGAAAAAGGCTAAACAATCAATGCCACATTGTCTGTGATTTTTAAAAATGATTGTTACCTTGCCAATATCGCTTCCGGTTACTGACGTGCATATACTGTGCGACATATCCCTTCGGTGATGCCACTTGCACCAAAAATTGGAGAGTAGTACTAAATTACCTTTTAACAAACTGTCCGATGCTACCTGTAACATATTATTATGTGAAAAAAAAAAAACAGGCTAACTACATTTTTTTTAATTATCTTCTTTTTTTCTTGACATAGGTACTATACGTGTATCTGGACGTGAAACCATTTGACAGCTATGTTGAATACAGTCAAAATAGTATCCCATTTTGGGACCATCCGCGAATTTCATAGTCTTCACATTTACTGGAATGGCAATCGACTCCTTACTTAGCTTAAGTGAAGTAAACGAATGTATACAAAATGGCTCCAATCCAATTGTTTTCAAATTTGGAACGCTCTCTGTTTGTGTCCTATCGGACCTGTTAACGAGGGATTCGATATGGTTATTTCATTTTAAGTTTTTATTTATTAAAATTATATGACTTACATTGTATGAAATCCTTCCGTACCCGGACGCAACGCAAAACCCTTCATAATCCATATACTTAGAAGCGTATTTAATGGGCTTCACATAATGGTTGAATTTAAACGACTGTTTTACAAACTGTCGAAAAATACAACAATGTAAATAGATAGATTCAACGCGTACTATAATTAATACTGAAAATCTTCATTGTAAAAAATAAATATAAAGATTTTACAATAAAAACTACACAACTAAAATACGCTTCCTATTGGGCAAAACGCATGCATACGGTGATTGAGTCGAGAGCCGTGCTATGCAATTATCACCTTAAAGGTGAGCATGCGGAAGTTTGGTCGATAGTACTTACATAATGTCACGCCTTTTTCCTATATAGGTATAAATGTACAATAAAGAATATATAAATAAATAAATAGTTTCAATTTGGTACCTACTGTTTTTTATTGCAACCCAAAGTATTTAATTATTCTGTGGTATTGGTATATTCTTTTTTTATGACAGAGGAATACAAAAGAGTTGCGTGTCAGCCGTTCATTGTTATAAACAAATGGAGTCCGTTTAAGTCTATGTCACATCGTTGGTAACCTTATTTTAGTCAATGAAATAATTTCCCGTTGAAACAACTTAAGAGCCTTTACGCCGTACGGTCCGTTATTGGCATTTTTCATCCTGAAATTACTTCGTTAAATTGTATAGATCATATATCAAAATTGCTGTCCATTTAATAGGAAATTTTGTAAAGAACAAATCTAATACAAAACATTTTTAATTTTTTTAGTAATTATGTATACTAGGGCTATTATTTGACACCATGTTTCGTAAAATTTACGAAACGTGACTACTTCATCCTTCGATACCTGGCAAAGTATATGAAATAAAAGCAAAAAATAAAGGTTTTTAGAATACATATATACTCTTGTCCAAATCTAGTAGACAAAATTTTAAATAATTATTATTATTCTAAAGTAAATTACGAAACAACATAGCGTAAATTATATATTTTTAGGCATTTTCAAAGCCAATTTTGACAAACTTAATGATGGCTAAATTACATATTATATTTTTTTTACATTACTAGAATATGTCCTTAACAATAAGGCAAAAAAAAATTTATTCAAAAATGTAATAAACTATTTTTAAAAGATTTTTTAAAAGTACCATATAAACTGACCCGCAACTCGGCGCGAGATCAGTGCCCGCCGAGGCTTTCTAGGGTAGGGACGTGTCGCTCTGCGCTCCGTTTTTCGAAGAAAATATTACGATTCTGAATCAATAAATTGGAATAAATCTAGTCCAAAACATATTGATACTTTGGGTAGAAGTAAACAGTTGAATTATTTTTGACGACTTTTTATGAAAATTTGTACAATAATTGTTCATAGTCCTCTTATACTTCTTGGTGAGGTGAGCCATGGTGGTGGAGCCAATGGCATCGAAGACCTGATGATGGATCCTGAAGGTTACAGGAACTCGGTAACTGTTTATAGTAGAACCACCGTGTTTAGGCTTGTTTTATTTGTCTCGATCGGTACTTTTATCCTAACTAGTGCTGATGCCCTGATGATGCTGATGATGATGAGAAGTGTTTACAGGAACTCGGTTACTGTTTATAATAGAACCATCGTGTTTAGGCTTGTTTTATTTGTCTCCATAGGTACTTTAATCCTATTGCTAATGACCTGATGATAATGATGATGATGATGAAAGGTGATTACAGGAACTCGGTTACTGTTTATAGTAGAACCACCGTGTTTAGACTTGTTTAATTTGTCTGGGTAGGTACTTTTATCCTAACTAGTACCGATGACCTGATGATGATGATGATGATGGGAGGTGTTTACAAGAACTCGGTTACTGTTTATAGTAGAACCATCGTGTTTAGGCTTATTTCATTTGTCTCAATAGGTCCTTTTATCCTAACTAATGCTGATGACCTGATGATGATGGGAGGTGATTACAGGATCTCGGTTATTGTTTACAGTAGAACTACGGTTTTTAGGTTTGTTTGATTTAGTATAGTGCCGATAACCTGATGATGAGGTTGTGAGGTGCTCTTAGAAACTATATCCACCGTGTTTGAGTTTAGGAATTTGTATTAATTTCATCAGGTCTGGGAAACAAAGAGCTTTTTTTTTATTCGGGAAAATAAATAAAATAATAAGTAATGTACACAATATGTATCTTGATTATTGATATAATAATTCGCCACCGGAAATATGAATTACTGTAAGGGACAAAATGCAAGTTTTAGGAAATCGCAAAAAAACTTAAAAAATGTATTTCTTTCAACTTTAATGGTATCATAATAGTAAATATACCATTATTCTTATATATTTGCGCTCTATTTTTCCCATAAAACAGGATTTCAATAAGTCTTTTAGTTTCAGATATAGCCATTACTGTAAGGGAAAAATTATTTTCATCAGTGACTAAGCCAATTTATTATCAGAAAACTCTTTAAATCATGTTTAAAAATGTAAATAAAGGCTATTAAGTTTTGTATTTAGGGTATAATACCTTTGTATAACTATTTTATTTCGGTTTTAGAGTTACGCTAAACGTATGTAATATACAAATTTGATGCTTGCTGTTTGGACTTAAGGGTGACTTTGTTGTATCTCTGCATGAGTATTTATAATCATGCCATGCAACTGCTTTATTATTTATATTTTTTTTAAAGATCTCAAAAATTAAAAATAAATACCAATCGATAGAGCAGATTTTTCTGAGTAAAACTGTATATTTAACAAATTTTTGACAATTTGTCCCTTACATTAATTCATATTTTCGGTGACGTTATTATCGTATTATGAAAATATATCGTAATATCTAGGTACTAATAATTATTAGCTCATCTGAATAAACAAATACTATAAACTACAATACAAAATAAATTATAATAAACTAAAAAATACCAAAAAGGCAAAAAGGATCAACATCGCCAGCGCGCGCTCTAAGCATTGCCTGCTCACAGTCCGCACGCACACACACAAGCGGATGAGCGGTCGAGCGCTGTAAATACCTAATTTCGCTCGCCACCGCGCGGCGTAAACGCTCTTAAATCTGATACTAAGCGATCACCACCATCTATATAGAATATATGCAACCTTACAATTGACGACACGGTTGGCGCAGTGGCTAACCGATTAGCTTTCTGCGCTACGTGTCGCGCGTTCGATCCCCGCACGGAACAAATATTTGTATGATCTACAGATAGTTGTTTCGGGTCTGGTTGCTTGTGCATGTGACATGTATGTTTGTAAACTGTACCCACGATACAGGAGAAATCCTAGTGTGGGGCAAGGTGTTTAAAAAATAAAATAAAAATGCCTTGTGTTCCGTTGATTTCACCGGCTGTTCATACACCTAACCCAAAACATGTTTTCACATAGTCGCTTACCAATATAGCTATATCGTGATCGGGGAATCTGTATTCTGCCGGATAAGTGAAATTATGGATAGCTCTCCATTGCTCATGTGCTGCTGTTCTGTTTTTAATGGCATAATTTCTTAAATTCGCTGCAACAGCATATTTGTCGTCTAAAGGTTCTCTACGATTATGTCTGAAAAAATAAATTGTTTTTATTATGACATTTTCTAGTAGAGAAAAAATGTTCCAGCTATCTCGATGGTCATATACGTTGGATCATGACCAGGGTGTGCACATTATAGTGCTTTAGTTGTAGAAACTTGTTATTACGGTTTAATTGTGTTAGCTTTTTAGGAGAACCTGCAAGGAACTACAAAGAACCTTCCAAAAAATAAAAGAGCGCACGCTTGGCTCGTTCTCAATTAACATTTCTGAAGACAGTAAATAAATATACAGTTGTAATTTTAAGTCTGTTTAATAAGTTACTTACCCATAACACAAGGTAAATAGCCCAGACACTTGGCCAACAAAACAGTGTGCAGCTGATAATATCTTAGAATCTCCAATGAGAGATCCGCCACAAAACGTGTAATACTTTAGCTTGTCATGCTGTGATCTGGCTTTTAACGCCACCTTTAAATAAAGGTCATTAGGTTACTGAATGAAAAATGATATAAGTATAATCTAAGGTGAACTTTTAGTGGCTAAGTTTAGTTTAGAGTACAATTTACACCTTCTGTCATGCTTATTGTGCACCAACAATTTTAAAGACCTGTGCTAAGCCACGGACTATGTTATTCACGTGTCTAAGTTCTGGTCAAAAAATATGGAGATCGAAATTGCCACTAAGAAAAAAAGTCAGAGTAGAGGGTCTTTCTCAGCGTTCGAAATGGCTTGAATGTTCTATCATTGTATTTGTGCAAGGTCTGCTTATAGCATATTGTGTAGTGGTAAATGATGAAAATTTGAAAATGAATCCTGGAATAATTTATCATTTAGACGTAGTGGGTGTATATTGGTGGCCACAGGAACTTAGCGATATAATCATTCTCTACGATCTGTACCTATGCATATTCAGTGATTGATGCGTGGGATTTTAAAATGTTAACAATAATAAAAGTTGATTACCATATAAGGCAGTTCACCGAGCTTCACCGGTGTACCTTTGGATATATGGAGAGAGAATTGCTTCTTAGGAAAATACCTAACATTAGATGTGCACAGCTGAAAAGAAAGGTTGATTATGTACAATTTAGTTATTATTTGTAAAGAAATAGTCATTTCACTATTGATTTAATGTATGTATTGTGTCAAATTAGTATTCAATCATGGTTAGTCAATTTCCAATTTTAATTTAATGTTTCCATCATATCCTAAAGATGAATTATGTTTATTCACAAGTGCATATCGCAGTTTTTATGACAAATGATCAGTCAATGTGACAAAATATTTTTTCTTTTTGTCGTCATCGTTCTAAAACCGATAGAATTTCATTAAATTTAACAACATTAAATGTATGCAGATATGATTATTGAGCATTATATTCAAATCAGCAAATGTCTGCATTTGAGGAACGAAGTTTGGTATAGAAACTTTAACAATGCAATGCACAGCCAAAATGAGATCTTTTTAAGCGTAATTCATTTAAGCAATTGATTGATTTCTTTTAAAGTAAATTTTGTAGTAAAGATAACATTCATTACAAAATTATCGGTGTTATTGACCTAAGTAAACAACACAATTTCTGGACACATGATTTTGACACTCCGAATGTCAATGTAAAATTATCATTTTCAGTTTACTATTTGGTAAAAATGCTCTGACATGGTTCATGGTTAGAATGTTTGACAAAATTCAAATAAATGGTAACATCACTTATAAAAGTTGTTTCTTCTTTAATATTTCTCGTGATGACGATCTTTCAGGAATCAGTGAGAGTATTTGGTCAATCAACAGCAGTAAATGAAACAGAAGAGAAGGAATTTGATTTTCGAGTAAATATGTGACATTATCTGTATTATCTGCCATGTTTTCTAAGTCCAGCTTCAGCATAAAAATTAACCTCTCAATTATTTCTAGGATATTGTAAAAGAAAATAGTTTGTATAGCCCGTTTCTAGAAAAGTGTTACCTCAGAATATACGGTGGGTTATCGGTTGATATTACGGACGTACCCTACCAGGTAAATTAATTTTAACATAACATAGACGTAGACGGCACGGTTGTCACAGTGGCTAAGTGAGTAGCCTTCTACGCTAGGTGTTGCGGGTTCGATTCCCGCACGAAACAAATATTTGTATGATCTACAGATAATTGTTTCGGGTCTGGTTGTGTGTGTATGTGACATGTATGTTTGTAATGTTTGTAAACTGTACCCACGATACAGGAGAAATCCTAGTGCGGGGTAAAGTTTTTCTAAAAAAAAAGTTTCACCTAAGTTTTAGCATTCACCCGGACACAATTATATTAAATTTTATTTATAATATTATATTATATATTACTAGCCCCGGCTTCGCAAGGGTAGCAGAGCATATACGCCTACATTTTTTTCTGTCGTAATGTCGTATCAGCCTATTACGTCGAGCATTTACTCGGCGCACGCCAGAAAAGCTCCCAGTCGGCATTATTTTCCCCGACATTGTCAACTATCATCGTCATATTTCAGCCAATTTACAAAAAACTTAAACGAAATATACACCTAAATCTTCCTCATTAATCAATAAGTCTATTGGTGAAAACCGCATGAAATTCCGTATCCGTTTTGAGTTTATCGCGAACAGACAGACGCGGCGAGGGACTTTGTTTTATAATATGTAAAGAAAGAAAGAAAGAGAAAGAAAGAAAGAAAGACCAACCGACCGAGCCGGTTTGGACCGAAAGTTCCAAACCGGCTCGAAATTAAACCTAGGATTTCCCATATATAGAAGTACCCATGATGCTGGAGAAATGCTGAAATAAAACGGTCTGACGGTAAACTTCGTCCGATTAATCCAACCATTGGTTAAAAATATGATGGGTGAATCTTCAGTTAAGTTTTTCGTGCATCTATTCGAAATCGATTCTTTCATTCATGACATTGTATTCAATTCAATTTTAGGTCGCGATAAGGAGAAGCAACAGACGTGGTCACGTGTGGTTTTTATACTGTGGCGGATCTATAGTTACTCGACTCTACGTAGTAACAGCCGCTCATTGCTTCGATAAAAAGTAAGTTATGTAGTAGTTCCTTTACGTCCTATTAGCTTCCTCCTGCGGCTTCGCTCGCGTGGTTTACGAACCCGTAAATTTTTCCGCGTTAAAAAGTAGCCTATGTACTATACCAGACTATCAATCTCTGTGGTAAATTTCACCCAGATCCGTTCAGCCGTTCTGGCGTGATTGAGTAACAAATATCCATCCATCCTCACAAACTTTCACATTTATAATATTAGTAGGATAGGATAGTAGGATTAGTAGGATACGGACGGTTATTTTTACCATCAAACCCACAACTGCCTGGTTTAAGACCATTGGAGTCGGCGCAATGTTTTATTCCATTCATCTCTATTAGATGTCATGGCAAAGTTCAATTTCTTATCAATAATGTCACATTTCACACGATCCATCTAGTTTTTCTTAGGTTTGTCTCTACTCTTATATCCATCCATATTCATACTGATAACGGGACGGTTGGCGCAGTGATTGAGAGATCGATTGCTGCGTGTCGCGGGTTCGATTCCCGCACGGAACAAATATTTGTATGATCTACAGATAGTTGTTCCGGGTTTGAGTGTATGTCTATGTGAATATATGTTTGTCAACGCACCCACGATACAGAAGTTATTCCAAGAGCGGGGCAACGGTTTAACAAAAGAAAAAAGCTCTTTTGACTGCATGGTTCGAAAAAAATTAAATACCGATTGCGAGCGTGTCTCGTAGTTAGAAGGTCTCACATTTGCCAATCGGTATGATAATAAAGAAGCAGATCCATACGGATTGAATACTGGAATATAAGCCACTGTTATACTTAATTGTACTCTTTAAGTTTCGTAAATAAAACTGATTATATTTTATTGTTTAGGAACCTGAGACACTTGCGTTACATCAGGGTAGTAGCGGGCACTAGCAGGGCGAATTTCGATATATATACCCATAAAAAGAACAGACCGGAGTTTGACCAGGAAATGGAAACCGGTGACGTCTGGAGAAAAATTAAACATTGTTATAAACATGCTTGGTGGAACGCAAGGCGGCTCATACACGACCTTGCCGTGATCGAGGTACTCCTTAACCCTTATATAACCTTTGTAAGCAGTAGTAATATTGAAATGATATTTTAACACACAGCGACTGCCATCTGTAGGCTAGTTTGTGCAATTTTATGACACATGGACCAAGTTGAATTGGTGTTGCAGTGACGTATATGCTCGTCTGTCAAGCTAGAATAATCAAACACACGACCGTAGAATCTTGTAACTAAATTTCACTGCAACCGCACTTAAAATAAGCGTCTTTAGATACGTGGATTAGGCAACTGTCCTCTTCTAAATGCTTGTATTTTAAAGGTTGTATTTATGCATCTTAGAGTTACAAAATGTATTGAAGTTGTAATTGGTTTTAAAAATAATTTCAACTGTTTTTAGCTTAGACATCACAATATGGCGGAACGCCAATCCTATTCATATTTTGATAGAAACATCGAAGGAAAACGTATATATGTTATTGTTAACCTAATTAATGGTAAATTTAAATACTGCCTCATTGATCTAGTGGTGAGAAGTGCGAGTTCTGAACGTGAGATCCTGGGTTCGATGCCCAGGTCGTGTCAAAGGTCATTGGGGATTTCTGTATGGAAATGCTCAGTATCACGGAGTTTGGAACTGTGGCCGTTACAATGGAAATAGGCTCGACCCTATTACTTGGGCCCCTATTACTATAACGGCACCGACGAAATGTGAGTATATAATCGAGGATTACTGGGGTGTTATTTTTTTAATATCAATTGTTTGTGCAGTTGGAGTATCCTATATCATTTTCGCGGACAGTTCAGCCTATACCGATGCTCAGAATCTATACAGGATTTAAGCTAGAAGATGACAAGATGTGTCTGGTTTCTGGATATGGACTTATGGAATATGTAAATTACGTTTTCACCATATCATTTACTCTAAATATTGTTGACCCGCAGAGCGTGAGTCATTCGTTATTGCCTATCGTGTGAGCGATAGAGGGGTATGCCGGATTCGTACCAGCTTAAACAACCCTGGTGTTCGGCTTCTGACTATGGGTTAGAGAGCAAGTGTCGTCATAACGTTGATCACTGTCACGTCACACCACTGACACACAGTGTTATTGCTTACTGCGGCATGGCTTGCATCCTGCATGCTATCTCTCTAAGTGACGATATCAAAATTCAATGCATCATATTGGTAACTGCCTAGTGGGTCTAATGGTCACAAGTGCGGCTGTTTGGATTTTTCTATTAGAGCATGTTTAGTAGCAGCCCGAAGTTTGTAACTGTCGTCGAAAGGTTCCGGTATTCGAAATATTTAAGTATCTACTATAGTACACATGCTTAATACTAAGGGGAATATAGTTAATCCTTTGTCCTGCACTCTGGGGAGTGCAGCGACTCCATTCGAACCTTGCTGCATGGCTCATTTTTCAGTCTATTAATAAAATCAATTTTAGAGCATTCCATCTTCAACCCTCCGAATGGTGTGTATTCCTGTAGTAGGATCGAAGAAGTGCAGCAAGTATTACGGACGAAACAGTATAACAAGATATCAATTCTGCGCTGGTGACCATGGTAGGGACAGTTGCCAGGTAATAATATTATTTTTCTTTGTTTCTGTTCACAGTTTTCCTCGACCTCCATCGTCCTTGCCGTTTAGTCAAAAATGTATGAAAATATCGTGCGCGCGCATTTCATCATCATCATCATCATCATCATCAGCCAGAAGACGTCCACTGCTGAACGAAGGCCTCCCCCAAGTGGAGGGGTTTGCCATAATCCCCACGCTTGGCAGGCGGCTTGGGGATCGCAGTGGCTCACCGATTAGTGAGAGGACGCTGCTGCCCGTCCTCCGGTGTCTGGTCGCAGTTTTAAGACGTACCCGGGTCGTATTTCGCATTCGTCGCATTTCAGTGAACTCATACCACGCACCCACATTGTTTTCATACATTTTTGGTTACCGTTAACTATGATCGAGATTGACGAAAACTTGTACTAAAACCTCTGTTATTTAATAAAAGTTTGGGTCTTTTGGAATCAGTTTCAACATGAACAGTTAGATAAAGCAAAAAAAAAATATCTGAAATTAAATGTTACACAAACAGGAATATCTTCAACTGCATAAACTATAGAGATACAGTTAATATTTTTGCCCGGATGCATGTACATACACATATTATACATTAAGATATTATTGAGAATGAAAGCTAAAATAATTATTATTATTGAATTATTATCATTGAATTATTATTGAATTTTCTAATAACTGGAAACTTAAAACGGAAAATTGGTGTCGTATTTAAACTTTGACAGTACGGTTGGCCCAGTAGTTGAGCGATGGATTGGTGTGTTTCGTGTTGCTTTTGATGACCATGAAATAGTTATTCTAAGTCTGGGTGTTCGTGGCGAATATTTGTGTTTGTACCTTAAATGAATTATGTCTAGTGTAGGGTTTAGAAGTCGCAACAAAAAATTGTCAGTAACAACACAACTGAACTTCTCAAGGTCTTCTTGATTTCAGGGTGATTCTGGTGGTCCGGTCACATATAAAGGTTATTTGACTGGCATAGTGTCTTATGGCGGTAGATGTGGACAGGCTCCTGGAGTATACACACGACTCTCAGCCTACACCACCGGCGATTGGGTACCGTTTATCAAAGGACAATGTGTCCAACAAAATATAAATTACCTTGTATATGTTTTTCTTGTATCGTTGACATTATTTTATAATTTAATTATCACAAGGCTATTGATCATTTCTGTTTGATAAAATTTCACTTAGCGATGTAATCGTGTGTTAATTTGCGTTCAAACTTGGTGATGTTTGTGTATCAATGTTTCTTTTTTGGTATTGTTATTTTATATTAAATGTATGTAGCCGCCAGATAAGTTGTTTCTTTTTAAGTTTTAGTAATTTCTTAGGTTATATAGATCTTCGGGTTGCGACGGTATTAATTGAACATATTTACGTAGTTCAAGTTCGAGATTTTAGGGAGAGACAAAAATATATTGTAATATTTTAATTAATTATTGAACAAATAAACGCGGAATAACGTGATTAATAACATCAGTATTAATTTTTAAACTTGACGTTACTTTGCAATGAGGTACCAAGGAGGAAAAAGTGCAATTATATAATGCGTGTCATATGGTAAATATGGTATTGGGTTTTATATTAGTTACAGCAGAGTTACAATATTATGCACATTATTATTGATTATGGATATTATTTAATAAATACTGGTGACTTAATATGGTAGAGATGATTCAATACTATTTTAACATTATAAATAAGATGTACAAAATATGCTTAATATTAGGATTAGTTAAAAATTACCCTTGTAGTTTATATTCCTACATATGTACATATTATAACATTTCAAAAGTCATTATATCATGACAATCGAGTGTAGTAAAGTGTTAAAATATAACTTCAATCATAGAAGAATTTTATGAAGCATCCCAAATCAATGGTGAAATGTTTACTAGATTTATGTGGGCCGATCCCGGCGGCACTGCAATGCCGGGCCGACCCGTGACGGGAGTGGAGCGAGCCCCGAACATCCCGTCAGTTTACAAAAATCAGTTTAATATACTGGTCCCTCATTGAGGGAACTTTCAGATATTAAGCTGAAAAGAACAGATACTACACTTTGATCTTAGCCAAAAGGCCGAGAAGCGATACCGTAATACACTGTATGAGCGAGGGTCATTGAAACGCGGAAAATCTTAACACCGCCATTCAGAAATCGTGGCCAATCGTACAGCGCCATCTGTTACTCACAAATGGAACTTAGTAATAGGTATTTTCCACCTTCATACCTAAACTAATGTTATATTCAATGGTATCATTTATTTTATGTTTAGTAAGTCAGATAAAAATATGTTCTTCAAATTTGTTTTCTAACCGCCTCGCCTGTGGTGCTATCTGTCGGTGTTTTAGGGAATTAAGTGTTTCACCCGTTGCCTCATACTACTCACAATTTGCTTTGCAAGTTTTGTATTGCAATGCTTAGTACCAATAACGACCGGCAGATAGCAGTCTTATACTTATATAACATCGCGAATGCTTGTATTGCGTTTGATCAGTGTGGCTCTTTACAACTTTATACATTTCAGAGCTGAATAATAGGTACATAATAGTTAAAATGTGGTAATAAGACAAAATGCATTGCTCTTCCCATACATAATATCCAAGCAGTGGGCCTTAAATGATCATGTCATTTTTATGTGAATCTTATTATAATTCATTATAATGATCTTGTTAGCCCAGAGCGGTTCGTCGAGCTTAATAAACTTTATCAAGCTACAAGATACAGAAACCGGGACGGAATCTATTATACGCATAGGAATATTTTAGAGTAAGAAGTTGATTCTACTGTTGCTTTTTTATTTTGCTAATTAAAATGGACTCTGTATCATCATTTATTTACACATGAGATATTATTTATTTATTTACATACATTACAGTATTAACTAAGACGTTGTGTATAACAAGACATTTTTATTTAACAATTACTGTACTATATCTATTTTAGTTATAATTAAAAGTTAAAAACACAAATACAAATACATTAAAATAAATACATTAACAAAAACAAAAAACAAAAACTTCTTATCTATTTAAACAACATAATCAAACATAGTATTAAAGAACAGAACCATCACCTAGTTTTTCTCAAAGACGATACAGCAGGCCGTACTTTTTTATGAAGATCACTCTCTGTCGATTAACGAAGCGTATTTTTTTTTATCAAACCAAAGGCCATGACTTAAGGACCGTAACACCTAAAATTATTTACTTTACATTATGTTACTTTGTTATAATATTATTTTAGTAACGCATATAAAAACGGCGGTAGACCGTGGAAGAGATGGCGGGACGAACTGGACACATTTGGAAAAGACTGGTCATGTTGAGCATAGAACAGAACGGTTTGGAAATCAAGGGGGGAGGCCTTTGCCCAGCAGTAGGATGTGATAGCCTAACAGTGTCAGGCATATCTTTGACGACACGGTCGGCGCAGTGGCTAAGTGATTAGCAATCTGAAAACGAAACAATATTTGTATGATCTACAAATAGTTGTTCCTGGTCTGGGTGTGTGTGCATTTGCATGAGATGTACTTATATTTGTAAACTGTACCCGAGATACAGGAGAAAGTATCCTAGTGTATATAATGTTTAAAAAAACAAAACCTTATTAGCCATGTAATGCTGAAAAAGAATTATTATTATTAAAGTTAAACTTGACCAATAGATAGATAGATAGAATTGTTTTTATTTCAAATAAACTTAATGCATTTATGAAACGTTATAGGACTCTAGTTTCACGGTTTCAAAAAGTCGTTCCTATGGAGAAGAACCAGTAAGAAACTCCATGGATACCCTTTTAAAGTCTCTTTTAACAATCTTGCCATGTACATAATGTGGAAAAAGTATGAGATTATATTCTTTTGAGGAGTTGGCACGAGCTAATCGGTCATATCTTAGTGGTAAGTAGTGGTAAGGATTAGCCAGTCAGCAATATCGAAGTTAACTGCACAGGGTATGTCAGACGATCTGAGGTCAATCGTGGAAGCTTCCCTTGAACCAACCCTTTAAAGGCAATAATAATTTCTTATAAACATAAGATAGCATCACGGCTGTTTCCCCGAAGGGTTAGGCAGAAGTATACATCTACTTTTCGCTGATGCTGTTATAAACTCCCATGTACCTAATAGGGGGCGAGCCTATTGCCATCAACCGGGCACAGTTTTAAACTCCGTGCTGCTACTTAGAATTTCTATATAGAAAAACCTAATAACACTTCACCTGATAACAGGATCAACGCCCGACCCGGTAGTTGAACCCAGGTCCTCAACCTCAGCAGTCTCGCTTGCGACCACTAAATCATGAGGCAGTTATTTCTTTTAAAATATATAGTAACTTTAATGTTTAAAGCTTATTAAAATATGTTCCAAATTTGCCGAACAAAAGATAACCTATAACAAAATCTTCCCACAGTATAAACTATTAACAGAGTCTTCACCTTAACATCAACGAGTCTAGGTAACTTCCTCAAACTCTTGTATAATCTTAGTGTAGTTTTAAGGCGATCCTAGACGCCGTGCATTATAAATCAGATGTTTCATTACCTCCAGACTGGGGCCGAAGCCTCCGGAACGAACTTCATAAATTATAACTTCCGCTAGTTTAGACTTGACGGATTTAGCGCCCTGTTACACGGGGTGAATTCTTAGTACGAAAGTTTATTAAACCAGCGTTCAGGATTAATTTGATATTTTCTTTGTTATCATACAAAAATAATTATTTGAATTTAAATAGTAGGTATACCAGTTAACGGATAAAATGGTCCAAGCAGAACTTTCTTTTAAATTAACTTAGTATTAGTTTAATCTGAAGTTCTAAGCCTATGTTAGGATGGTGTTGTTCTTTTTGGAGAATAAGAGGTTCGCACTATTACGTATTTAACATGACGAGATATCTTGCAAAATTCTCAAATAAAGTTAAATATTTCAAAAATATACTCTAGCAATGTGACGATTAAACGTGTCACATTGCTATTTAGAACACGTAGGCGCACCGAAACGCCACAAAGCACACATTACCACACAAAAACGGCCCACTTCAATTCGAATTTCAAAATTCAAATACCCCAAATTGCTTAATACGAAACTAGGGAGTACCTTACGCGTTAATTTTCAAATTTTCACCTCGTATGGTTCCATACTTCTGGAATCCGCTGCTACTGTATCGTCTTGAGATTTGTATTTAATTATCGCGACCTCAAGTCGATGTGTGCAGCCCAAGACCGGATATTAGGCCTGCATATCAAATAAGCAACGCACAAGGTAACTGACGGATATTGGACGTGAAACGTGGTCTAATTGATAGAAATTATAGAACATTTGATTAACAGTAGAAATTAATAAAGGTGGAATATGATTGGCTTTTGTTTAGAAAGCAAGAAGGTACAAGATGTTTAATATTGAAGTTCTTGTACTAAACTCTTTAGTGACTTTTCGGAATTCATAACCAAATTGAAACCAACTTTAGTGACTGGTTCTATGGTTCACCACTTGCTGATAATGTGTCCGAAAGTAACTTAAATTGCCGATTTATCGAACGCACAGTACGTAGTAAAATAGTCCCTTAGTCTGATTATTCAAAATGGAAATTGCAGAAATCAATTTTTCAAATATTACTTTTTAACTATTTTTTACTGTTTTTTTTTTATTTGCCATTGTACCAGTATCTAGTCACATCTAATGTACCAAACAAACAAAAAATAATACAAATAAGTATTTTTTACTTAGAAAAATAATGGATGCTATCGATATTATTGTTCAAATTATTACACATAGCTATAGATTAACTTTATTATTTACAACCCTATTAAAAACATCATTAGTTCTTCTTCTCAGTAGCAGAACGGCGTTTGGAACTATGCCCGGTTGATGGCAATAGGCTCGCCCCCTATTACATGGGACTCAATAACAGTATCGGCGAAATGTGGGTGTACAATAGTACACCTCTGTCTAACACTTTGGTTAATACAGGCGTGATGCTATGTTTATGTATATAAACATCTTTTATATCTGTGGTCACCCTTTGTATCTATTCTTTTATTCGACTGCACTACTTACATATGACCTCAGTATTAAGTGTACACATATATACGACTACGAACAGTCTACGAGACTCCACAGTACAAGACGCTACTAATTAGGTCTGCTAAGTTAAACAAGTTAGAACACCGTCACTACCGAAATACTAATTAAGTGATACGCCGTTACACCAAGTTCAGCTAAGTTGGTACTAAGTTGTATTGTCTAAGTTCGGTTTGGTTCAACTGTGCAACTGGCTCCCGTAATCTATTTCTGAGTTTAATTTAAATACTATTGTTTTTTTTTGCTGCAATGAAAATATATACCCACTGAAATTCCTTGCAGAAAATAAACTACCTACTTACGGAGTAAGGAGTTTGGAGTTCAGTACCTACAGAGTTTAAGTACCTATGTTCTTATTCTACGTCTAAATTATACCTAGAACCATCATATTTACACAATAATCAAACTTTTTAAAAGTAAAAATATAAGAGTGTATATATTATATACATAAGGAGGCTTTATAAGGTTCAGCTATATTTCTAACAAAAAAGATCAAAGATTTGACGGTATATTTGGCGCAGTGGTTGAGCGCTCGATTGCTGTGTTACGTGTCTCAGGTTCGATTCAACAAATATTTGCTTGACCCACAGATAGTTTGTCTGGGTGTTAGTGCATGTGAATATTTGAATTTGTAAACATACCCACGATACAGGAATTATGCCTAGTAAAAAATAAATAAAAAAAGGTCTTCGATGGCAACCAAAGTGACAGTTGCGGGTTCGATATTTAGAAATTCGGAAGGACGTCAAGCAAATAGCAAAAATTAATGCATTAAACAAAATATACTCAGCATACATTACAACTGACACTGCCTTTGCTGTCAAAGAACACAAAAAAGCACTACACAAGAGAAAATGAACAGATGCGGCACAATACTTCGTTATACCAATGACGCAACGCCTCGCGCACTCTATAAAAATATAATGAATCATAATGTTGCACATATGCGAGACTTTTTAAAGGACAGTAAATCGGTTGGGTTGTTCTATCTCCTATTGTTGGCGAAAAAATATGAGTAGAACATGTTAACCAATTGTTATCAACAATAATAATTTTTAATATATTTTTCTTCATTCGTTAATCTGTAGACATAGTGAACGAAAAGACTGAAGACGAAGACTTGGGGAAATATTGCTCAAAATTTAGTTATCTACCTAACATTAGAGACTTGGAGGATTAATTAGGGAAGGAAAACATGTAAGTATGGAAACAAGAGCTGCTGGTCTTTTAGTTATGATCTAGCAATTATTATCACTGATACGTTTATGCTAAAAGTGAATAGTAATCAAAATCCTAGTGTTTTAGTTCTCTGGTGCTAATTAAAATTCTGGTATTGTTGATAGGCGTGATTTTTTGCATCGTAAGTATTGAACTACAACATTAGGTACTAACATGTTGTGATAGTTTTAAAGAAGATAATTATTAAAACAAATATATTTGTTGGCTCAGTAATACTTTGTTAACTCAGTATTACTTGTAAGTAAGTAGGTATTGTTCGAGTTTATTAGCAATAAGTAGCGGGTTAATTAATTATACCTGTGCCCGTTCAAGCAAGATTATTTTTTGTATACCGTTATACTAGATTTTTATTACTGCTGTATCAAATTGAAACGATACACGATAACTACGATTATCCTACAAAAACAACAGTAGCAACAAATTATCAAATCATAATATCCCTAATTCGTACAAACAGACAAAAAACTGACCATACCAGAAGGTCACTCAAGTGGGTAATGGCGCAACAAAAAGCTATTTAATAGTGGGCCGACTGAGCCATTACAGTGAGCAAGCGGTGCTTATTAAAAATGTGGCCTGAATATCAAATTGCTATCTCTGTATTGTGTCGCACCCCTAAATCATAGCACCAGCTACCCCTTGGATTTTGGTGCCTGTGTAATTTGTAGTCTGTTGAACGTGTAGACGTTCCCGATTTTTGAAAAATTTAAATATCTTTCATTATACCTATTTTTAAGAGAGCTCGTAAAGTAAAATAAATGTGAAATAAAATAATTCGTAATTAGAGATTATAGACCATCGAAGTGCACCTCTATATAGGTACTATATATACTAGGTCATTGTATATTGTACTGGAATAACAACTCGAAAAAGAAATCATATGGGTGTAACAAAGAGTTTTATACCGTATTTTTTTCATCAATCTCTTTAAATTTGCCCGCTCTAAACATTTCGTGCACTGTATAAAAAACACAAGTCCGAGCAGCAGTTATCAGGGGCGCCACTAGCCCTAACGCGTCCTATTGTTTGTTTTTTTATATAAATAAATTCAGTTGTCACATCTCGTATGATAAATGGTTGCACTGACACGATGCTCATATGGCGAATTTGGGCCCACTTGGGCCACTTGTTACTTCGTTAGTGCCCTTCGTAAGGGCGTGATGTTTTCGAATATGGAAATTTTAATTTTCATAAAGCATTGTTTTTTTTTTATTGTAGAAAGAACGGTGGAAGTTGCAATCTGTATTTTGCGTTTTAGAGCTTTTATGTTGCATGTGAAACATATTTTTATCCTTTATACTATAAACTTGTAGTCTAGTCTCTAGTCTTGCTCGTTGTGCACCAATACTTATACTCAATCTGCACGAAACCATAAATAATAGTATTGACGTGGCCAAGTACCTATTGTTCAAAAAACATTTGAGTTTGGAATTAAAATTAACACGAAGAAGTTCTTTTTATTATGGAAAGTTTCTACTGGATTCCTTTCATGCAGTTCTATGCGATGATTAATCTTCGGGATGTATACTATTTCGCAAGACGGTCCTCTGACCGATTACTTATTACCGAGAAGTGAAATGAACACATTGCATAGTAAACGTATATGTATTTCATGAACATAAACAAGATTTTCAAAACTCATCTTCATTTTAGCGAGTGTCATGCGTAAACGAAAAGGTAAAACCAAGCTAAATAAAAATCTTGACAAAATAACGTAAACCGATTTTGGGGCTAATATTTCGTGACGTTAAATAAATTATCAGTTTGCGAATCCATTTGCTTCGGTTTCCGCATTTTTTCGGCTCCATTACAAGAACGGTATGCAGCCAATTTGAAAATATTGAATAAGTAAAGCTTCCCGAAATATGAATGCAGAGAAGAGGTTAATAAAAGAAGCGATAGATCTTTAACGTGTGGGTAAGACTGTTTAGTTTTGTACCTACAAGTTGTCAAAAGAATCAGTAGTGATTCGTTCTTTAGAGAGACTGTTAAGTGTGCATTAGTCAATTGCGTTGTTGAAAATAATACTTTGTTTTTCTGTTCGTTGCAAAATATTATCTTACTTTAGGTCCAGATTGGACGGAAATTATTTTGGGAATACTGCATTTATCGTCGCGACAGAATCATAAAGGTATAGTGATCATTTTTAAGACCTACACCAAGAGAGATTCGAGTAATGTGGCGTAGGTTGCTCCAGCGCCAGATGCACCAACAACCTAAATAGCTTAGCTGCTATGTGGAAAAATAGGTTCACATATCTTGGTGCAATTTTAGGAAGGTTCAGTTCGTTTAAATTCAGTGTCCACTCTACCAACTCAATTAATTTATTCTTTGGCGTTCAACAGAGGAGCAAACGCTAAACACATTATGACGAGTTACTGTGTTTTATCATGACGCTGCGCCTCAAATATGATAACACGGTTCTGTGGGAAAATATACCATGGAAACGGCATGGAAATTACACTCGCACCATTAAGGCGATGTGGATAGACGGAGTATGCATATTTTGTGAGAGGAAATGGAAACTTCAGGTTTTGTTTTCAGTTTTTTTGGGATGAACGTTTTAGGGAAGCTGTTTTGGTCGGCGGTTCGTTCGTAAAGTATTTTAAAGGTACGAGCGAATTTGATTTTATGATATAATGGTATGTTTTATCATTATCTTTTATAAGGAAGCTCGTTGCCAATTTACAATCCGCTTGTAATGTTTGGTTATTATGACAATATTTATTGAAGATTCGTTTATGGCTTCAATGATTGTTGCAACAAAATGAAAGATGACAATAATAATTTACAAATTGTGTTTAATTATTTAAGTTTATGTATCTATCGAAACGTGTAATATTTGTTCCGCGTATATTTTTAGAATTGACTTTAAGGGCTATAGAACCCTTAATTTTATTCAAATACCCGTTTAAATATCTTCTTCATGGGTCTAATGGTCGCAAGCGTGACTTCGGAGCGTGTGATCTATTCCCAAGTTAGCCAAGTATTCTTAGCTTTTTCTATAAGAAAATTCGTAGTACTGTAGAATGCTGTAATTTTGCCTGCACTCCTAATTTTACCTAGGAATAATTCATAATGACTTACATTATCAAATTGCATTTGCAATGATAACTAATTTAGGAACTAAGATAAATATTTCATTAGCAGTTTAGTTAAGAATACAGGTTTGTACTACTTTACAAAATTAGTCCAGGCAAAGTTGGGAGTGTAGGCAAATTTACAGCATTTTACGGTACAAGGCCGGTCTGGAATTATGTCCAATTGATAGCAATAGGCGGGCTCCCTATTACATGGGATAACAGCATCGATGAAACACAAAAGTAATATTATGATGCTTTGTTTATTAAAATAATTATTATTAATGTGATAAAACGAACATATTATTGTGAAATCTTAAACTTAGCTTTTCCCATCTCTTTATGTTAGCTTCCTGACTAGGCATGAACTGAACTTGAAACATGTTTTTATTGTAAAGTCTATTTTTGCTGGCATTTCTGACATGTTTCATAGTTCACATTAGTGGCTGGTTATCTGGCGTATGAACTTGTTTTCTTTTTTTATGTTCGTTTCTGTTCAACTGACTGTTATAATTTTAGTTTTTTATCTTTTCTACCTGTATTGTTCCAGATGGAACGGTTAATTTTTTAATTGGAGTTTTCTTTATCGTTATTTCGCAGTTGTTTTTTTGTTTCTTTTTTTTATATATTTTATCTATTCGCCCTATAGCAGAACACAGCTGATTTCGACCAAAAAGGTAATGTTCATAGTTATTATGCCTGTCAAGTACTTCAGTAAGTAAGTAGAGATGCAGCTTCTTTAACGGGGTAATATTGGCGATTGAATATCTTACTTATACTTTAATAAGATAGATAAAAGGTAATATTGGAACGGCTTTAAAAAACTGTTATTTTTACTTATACATATTTTGAGCTCTTACTGTTAATTTAAAAAAATCGAATAGTATAGACTTTTCGCGTAAATATAAACAAGTAGGTAAAAACGCCTTTTACAGAAGCAAATAGCCGCCAGAATTTCGCAAAAACTACACAGCATGTATCATATTATTCAAGTTAACAGCTACGCGAAAAAAGTCGGCAACTTTTACATTACAACAAAACAGTAGTATCGGTGTGACAGACGGGTAACCCTTTACTGCGGACGCAGGGTACATTAATACCCTTTTATGGCTTATTTGTTTTGTCAAAGACGTCACTGAAGACGCATTCGGAGTCTAACAACAGCGCATTGTGTCAAAATGTTTGTGGAATTTATTTTCACAGCGTGTTGCGGTTTTTTTAGAATTTCGGGGTTTGTGGATTTCTTGCTGATTTGTGCGATAATGATATGCATTTCGTTTTAGCGGGCGTGACAGAGACGTTTTAATTTGCTTGTTTTATACTAAATTTTCCTTGTTTGACGAAACTCACGCAGTAAGTATAATCGATGGAACTTGCTCTGTCTATTCAATAGAATGAGGTTTTTTTGTTTGCTTCTTGTTAGTAAAAGATTTGTTGTCTTAAGATTCGGATATAACAAAAAATGGGTGTCATCTCTTCCTGACTGTGTTGCGCTAAGTGGCCAGATTTTTTGCACTCCAACCACTAATAAAGTGTGAAGTCCCAAAAAAACCACTTCAGTCACCACAGAACATCAAAAATTCACACTGTTTGCAAACTAATCAATTGGTATCAACATCCGCTGTACGCATCTGTCCGTTTTTGTCGCGGACATTTCCTAGAGACCCTTCATAGAAAAGCAATCGGGTAGTCGTAAACGTTAAGGGTCTGAAAGCACCCCCCGGGGGGCATCTAAAGGCAGGACGATGTTTCTTGACACCGGCAGAAAAAGTACCCGTTGGTAGCCCCTAATCCGGGACTCGCGTCGGGGGGGTTATAAGGCCAGCAAAAAGTGTAATTTAAAGCTGACTTAAGGTTTCGAATTAAAATGAGGGAAGAAGTCATGTCAGCTTGTTTTTCAAGTATCTGCATGGCTACTGTAGGAATGTTTATCCCTGTAAATACTATGCGGATTAACTGAAAAAATAATATTTCTATTATTATTACATTATATATTAAAGTTGCTACATAGAATTATCGACGTAGTTTAAGACATGCATAACAGTATTATAATAGTATTCATAAAATATACCTGCCAAAGGTTTTTATATGATAATTTATAAAGCATACCTAGTACCTATGTATTTAGTTGTTATGATAGCTAGTAGCGGTACAATGTATCATATTGTTTTTGAAAAGAGATAATTTAAAAAGAAATTGTCAGAATGTATTTTTTTACTTTGCTTCTTTAAAGTTCCACATTCAAAACAACGCAACCGTTTATAGGCCACTGCTCAATAGTGCTCGCACAAATTGCACCAAGACACTCGTTTTTTCACTTTCTGTTCCCATATTCCAGTCTGCATGTGTCCGAGTTCGAAACAGACTTTCACCTCTGACTTTTTGCATTCATGTGAGGATCAGAATTTTATAATAACTTGCGTTTACGGTGACGGATAACACCGTGAAGGAACGTGACATACGAGAGGGCTCCTAAACCTCGCAAATCCGCACCATGCCAACGTGGTGGACAAAAGCCTGTGCTCAGCAACAGTACAGTATATAATAATAATTATTCTCTCCTTTATTTATTTAATTACATATCTTTTTTTTTAAATTTATAAACATAATTAATAATAATAAAAAATACATTTATAAATATAAAAAAAAAAATAGGGACCAACCGGCATTGGGAACAGGGTCCAAACTACCGGTATTATGAGCCTGTTGTATTATTATTATGAGCCTGTTGTGTCCTACTGCAGGGCAAAGGCCTCCCTCCCCTCTTTCCATTTATCCCGGTCCATTGCGATTTAGGGCCAGTTCTTTGCATAAGAATCCAGTTCATCTCGCTATATCCTTTAGAGCTGCCGAATTGAAATGGAACTGGGCTGGTCACGCTTGACGCATGTCGGATGAGCTACGGGCTAGAACAACCACAAAGTGGCTCCTAAAAGGTGGGAAACGACAGCGTGGATATAATAAAGATGTCAATATTTTTTAAGGTTCGAATGTTAAATAAGCTTATTATATTACTTACAGTTGAAAATTTTACGTATTTTTCGTTACTGATGTCTGAAAAGACCTATATTTAAACAAATTCTATTCGTAAATACCTACTTTTAATTACCACGTACTTACCATATCACTATTCATTCAACAATATCAATTTAATATTCACAATATCAACTGACCGATGCAAATGCAGATTTCCCAACTGGTTTCGATCTAGTTACCGGCACAATAGTAACCTGATTATAATGCCTGGATCTAGATCCTATTGTTCCAATAAAGGACGTTCAGGAAATTGACTTTGTATGCTAAATATGATTGTCAGCTTGGAAGGGTTAGAAACGGCGTGATTTAATTATTTATGTAAATTTGTTGACTGGTCTTGTTAACTTTACTGATGATAATAATCTATAAGGTCTTTTGTTGAGTCTAGGCATGGAACATTTCATTAGTAACATATGTTTTCATTTGAAATTCGTTACTATACGAGTTTGTCACACCAGATGGTAACAACCTTTTTTTACATATTGTTCGGATATCTTCGTAATTGATCGTATACTAGAATTGAACACTAATATTATAGCCTATCTTACGTAGCACCAAAATCCAGTATTTTTTTCCAACTCATATAGTAGCACCATTGATCATAATTCATACTTCGTTTTCAGCAAACGGTAGCAAGTGTAACATTAGGACAGTCACAAGACAGGTAGTGACTCGGCGGGGGGGAAAGGCGTTGGCTGTCAGCCTTGACATCGTCAACGCCTTCAACTCTCTCCCGTGGGGCGCGATTCGGGGGGGGCTGGAACACCATCAGGTCCCCCCCTACCTGCGAGGCATTGTCGGGGCATATCTGCGCGACAGGCACATTCGCTACGTGGGCAGGGACGGTAGCGTCCAGCGGAGGCGAATCACGTGCGGGGTTCCACAGGGGTCAGTTCTGGGCCCCCTGCTGTGGAATCTCGCCTATGACGCGGTCCTGCGTGTCGATCTCCCCGCCGGCGTCGGCATAGTCTGTTATGCCGACGACACTTTGGTGTTAGCCGGCGGTGACACCTGGGAAGGAACCATCCGGCTTGCCGAGCAAGCGGTGGCAACAGTCGTGGCTGAGATCCGCGCGCTGGGTCTGGAGATAGCGCCTCACAAAACCGAGGCGCTATGGTTCCACAAACTGCCTCGCGGCAGGGAACCTCCCAGTTCGCGGATACGCGTTGGTGACGCGCAGGTCGAGGTGGGCCGGTACATGAAGTACCTGGGGCTCACCTTGGACAGTCGGTGGGGCTTCGAAGAGCACTTCGAACGCCTGGTCCCCCGAGTCGAGAGGGTAGTGGGTGCCATGCACAGACTGCTGCCTAATCTCGGGGGGCCTCGGGAGGAAGTTCGCCGCCTCTACGGGGGGGTCGTGCGATCCGTGGTGCTGTACGGGGCGCCTGTATGGTCGGCTCGGCTATCAGGCGTCCGGCGCTGCAGGTCGAAGATCAACGGCCTGCAGCGCAAAGTCGCAATACGGATCGCACGAGGATACAGGACGGTATCCTTCGAGGCGGCAACTCTACTGGCGCGTTATGTGCCGTTCGACATCCAGGCGGATACGGACGCGAGGGTGTATCACCGGATCCGCGCTATCCGCCAGGACGGTGAGACCGCGCCAGCTTCGGCGTTCGACAGGCTAAGGCGGCGCGCACGTAGACACGCGCTCGACTTGTGGCGCGAACGGCTTTTACGGCCACAGTTCGCGCACAAGCGCGTTGTCGAAGCGATACTGCCGCACTTCGGAGCCTGGCTCAAGAGGAGCGAGCGCGTCACGTACCGATTGACGCAGGTGTTCACCGGGCACGGTTGCTTCGGTGAATACCTGAATAGGATCGGCCGCGAGGCCACGGCAAATTGCCACCATTGTGGAGGAGGTGACCAGGATACTGCACAGCACACGCTTGAGGCGTGCCCTGCGTGGGCCGCGGAGCGGCAGATTCTGGTCGACCAGATCGGGCAAGATCTCTCTCTGCCAGCCATAGTATCGGCTATGCTGGCAGAATCGGAAAACTGGAGGGCAGTGGTCTCCTTCTGTGAAGCAGTTATGCTCCAGAAGGAGGCCGCTGAGCGGGATCGGGAGAGGGCCGATCCCGCTCGACGTAGGAGGAGGCGCCGGGGAGCAACCGCCCCGGTGCGCAACATGCCGCAACCCCCTGCCTAACACCTTAGGGGGGGGCCTTAGGGGCCGCGAGCGCGCAGAGTGGGGACTCTGCTAGCGCTCTCGTCTAGCGACCCCCGAGAAGACGGCGATACGGTGTGGTCCCGTGTCGCCGTGCACACAGCACCCAGCGAGGGTAACGGGGGGACCTCTCTACAGTCTCCCCCGGGACGTGCACGAGGGGGTGGTCTCTTTACAGTCACCCCCTCCGGGAAGTGCCTCACGGCAGGACACCGTGGTGGGCTTCGGTGCGGTCTTGTAAGAGTTCCCGAGGCCCACCATATGGTGTCGAGGCGGATCACCGTGGTGAGTTTAGCCGGTAGGAGTCCGGCACTCCCCTCCGCCCCCCCCCAGGTGGAGGATAGCCCATGATGGGTTCTCAACACGATAATCAAAAAAAAAAAAAAAAAAAAAAAAAAAAAAAAAAAAAAAAAAAAAAAAAAAAAAAGGACAGTCACAAGAGACACGAAATGACGACACGGTTGGCGCAGTGGTAGAGCGATCGACTGCTGCGCTACGTGTCGCGGGTCCGATTCCCGCACGGAACATTCGGCGTTGTTTCGGCTCTGGATTTATGTCCATGTGAATATTTATTTTTGTAAACACACCCACGATACAGGAATTATTCCTAGGGTGGGGAAATGTTTCGAAAAAAGTAAGAGAAATCATTGCTTGTGTTGTCACAGGTGAAATTACTGTGAAAAAAAGAAACATTTATCGAATATAAATTAAAAGTAGCAATCATTTCCATGTCTAGTCGAGGTACACACCTTAGTGGTATGAAGTCCCATAAAGTTTATGCATCTAAACATCTGCTAATGTCCTAGCCTTTTCCCAACTACATTGGGGTCGGCTTCCAGTCTAACCGGTTGCTGTTGATTATCAGTATTTTACATGGAGCGACTGTCATCTGATCTCCGCCACCCAATTACTGGGAGACACTAATACCGTAAGGTTGGACGAGTTGTCAGACTTTTTTAAGTTGCTGACACCCGTAACGACTGGCATGCTTAACGTGCTTTCCGACGCACGGAGGGGACTCGAAGTGTAAAAAAATGCCCCATCCAAGAAATGACCGCAGCAAGCGCTGCTTAACCTCACAGATCGACTGATCAGTGCGGTATCTATGTAGCTACGAGTCCCTATTGACGTAGAGAAGGAGACATTTTCCCTATGTCTATCATTATGAGGAGTCTACTGGCGAATATTAAAAATCGGTGTATTGAACAATTGCAGTAGTTCTTATGGATAACTCTTGAATTGCCTACAGATTTTGCTATGCCATCGTTCCTTCACAAAAAAGTTTGATAAAAATAGTATATCTATAAACAAAAAACTTCTATGTAGGTACCTTAATAATACCTATATACAACATTAAGTACCCAAGTTAAACACTACTGTAAGTACTGTATAACTTAAGTGAGATCCATCATATATCTTAAGTAAAAACAAGTACCGATATTTCACGTAACAGCCAAGTCGAGTCAAGTCTCTAGGCACTCTGTGGGCGTGGCCTGCGGTGGGCGTGGCGAGGAGGGCGGTCCCTCTGAGGCCTCCCAGAGCACTCAGGCCCCGGAGACGAGCGCCAACTTGTTTGTGCCTTGTTGTTGGACTTGCTTAGATATTAGTCATTATATATCTATCTACAATTATGTATACGTACCTACGTAGCATACGTTGATTGTTAGAGATATGTAACTACAATATCCTTATGGAATACAAAATTCTGCTACCAATGCCTGTTCAAAAGACTGCCTCATTGGTCTAGTGGTGGCAAACGCGACTGCTGAGCGTGAGGTCCTGGGTTCTATTCCCAGGTCGGGCAAAGTGTTATTAGATTTTTCTGTATGGAAATTCTAAGCACGGAGTCTGGAACTGCGTCTGGTAGATTGCAGTAAGCTCGTCCCCTATTACATGGGACTCCATAACGGCATCGGCGAAATGTGGGTGTATAATAGTACACCTCTGCTTAACCCTTTGGGGATACAGGCGTGATGCTATGTAATAAAAAAATCATCTTCTTAGGTCTTGTCGGGGGTTTTATATACATACTAGTGGATATAACGGACATAGGTAAAAACAATTTTTTGTGTTTTAGATATATAGATAGGGCATTACTTATGTGATGTTGGAAATATTAGTCAACGTGACTGTTGTCACGTACTTTGGTAGTGTCGCTTCGTAGCCTTGTTATACCTTTTACCTATAAAGGTACCTACATAGTTACCATTATTCTTATGTTTCGTAAGAGCTAAGTAATACGGTTGTTTGTACCACTCTTGTATTAGAGTGTATGGTAAGGAAAAAAGGTGCAGTTTGAGAGAACATTTGCATTGTAGGCAGTACGCACCCTTAGAATGAAAGTGATCTAACTCAAAATTACTGAACAACCAAAACTGACCTTAAAAAGTATACTTTTTTGAAGACTTTCGTGCTCATTTCCCACAAATTACATTTTTGACTTAGGTCACTTTAACACTAAGGGTGCGAGTAGTCAGTACAAAAAAATTATGGCCATAGGGTGACTAGTGGAACTATTTTGTTGGCGTCATAGACAGTGATCGTAGCTGATTGAAAATTGAGTTGGTGACTGTTGTTGGTTTCTTGCGCGGTTCCGTCTACTGCCCAACATATGTCTGTAACGGACATTTTTAGTCCTATGATGATGAAGATCTAAGTGAAATAGTTTTTAATTATATTCTCTTACTTTTTTCTCTTTAAAAAAAACGTTGCCCCACACTAGGATTTTTCCTGTGTCGTGGGTACAGTTTTACAAACATACATGTCACATGCACACACGACCAGACCCGAAACAACTATCTGTAGATCATACAAATATATCCGCGACACCTAACGGAGAAAGCTAATCACTTAGCTACTGCGCCAACTGTATCGTGATATACTGGGTTAATTGGGGACTAAATCAATTTTCATATTTATAATGTGATTGGTACTCTTCTTCTGTCGTGTCGGCATGGGCAACCACATGGAACGCTCATACCGTAGTGGAAAAAATAGCCATCAGCAATGGTGGTCTCGTGGCTGAGTACCCATTGTGCGTCAGATGATCTCAGGGTTCGTCACTCGTGGAGGCTCTTTCTTTGCACACCATGAGTTATGGCAATGGCAAGATATCTAACAATTTTGCCCACTCCAATGATAGTAACATTGGGATGGAAGTATCTACCTACAGAATAGGTTAGATTGTGATGTAACCAGCGTCAGAATTCTCAAATATCGTATACTGCGTTGCAATTGTGACAACGGTTACATTGGGATTTGGTCATTGGGATTATTCAGCTATCATAACGACCATTATATTGTATAATTTGTGGATGCATGGTGACTGACCATTTCCTCCCATGGTCCTCGTGTAATAATTTTTGTATTGTATCAAGAAACACCTACGTACTAGCAGCAGGAACAGTCTTCTATAGCTTCGTTAAACTATGATAGTTTATTCTTCAAACAACATTCACTTCATACGTTATACTTTCACATTATACACACACTTATATGATACTTACTTTTACAGTAGATATACCTACGGTTATCCATGTTATCTTTTGTTTTTAAGAACCTGGTGACTACGTTGAAATTCTCATATGCAATTAGGAAATTAATGAAATGAAATGAAATGAAATGAAATTATTTATTTTGCAATTAGGATTTTTCAATCACTTTTACACGTCTTTTTTAAACTAGATGGCGTCGGCATTTCCTATGACTATCCCTGAGAAGAAACGCCGAAACAAACTCAGGGGTCAAAGTCTATTTTAAAGTCCAGACAGATTGTATTGATGTAAAGGTTTATGTGAGACAAATATAGGGTGGAATAGCCTTTTGAAGAAAGTGCCATAACTATTTGAGCTAACCTGTCGCAACAGAGTGCAAGCATGCATCAGTTATCGTGAGAATTAATGAAATGAAGAGCGCTCAGCCTAGATCTCACTCACATTTACAATGTATAGCGGTTATATATAAGAAATAATTTCAATTTAAACGACATTACAATAACAAAATAATGAAGTAAATAATATAATAATTAATGGCAAAATTTGTATATAAAAAAAAAAAGGAAAGGCTAAAGAGCGGCTCAATCCCAAGCGTTTTTGTCATCTAAATAGTCCGAAATTTTATAGTATCCTTTTTTACAAAGTTTAGATTTAATTACAATTTTGAACTTCTTTAATGTTAAATTACGTATATCATTGGGAAGCTTATTGTAAAAGCGTATACATTGTCCCATGAACGAGTTGCTTATTCTGTGGAGGCGCGTAGCATGTACAGCAAGGTTGTGTTTATTCCTAGTGTTCAAAGAATGAGTATCAGACAGTTTGACAAAGTTCGAAATATTTTTATAAACATATATTAAATTTTCAAAAATATATTGTGACGCTACAGTTAGAATATTAATTTCCTTAAATCTGTGTCTCAGCGACACCCTTGGACCAAGATTATAAATAGCTCGGACAGCCCTTTTCTGCAAGACGAATATAGTATTGATGTCTGCAGAGTTTCCCCAGAGGAGGATGCCGTAAGTCATAACGCTATGAAAATAACTGAAATAAACTATTCTGGCTGTATCCACATCAGTTAAGTGCCGAATTTTTTTGACAGCAAACGCGGCAGAACTAAGCCTACCCGATAATTTGTTTATTTGCGGGCCCCATTGCAGTTTGGCGTCTATAGTGATGCCTAGAAAAACAGTCGAATCCACAATGTCCAGTTCCACTCCATTTAATTTAACATTGATTGGTACTTGTCGGACATTGGGCGTTGAAAATTTAAGACATTTGGTTTTTTTCTCATTAAGGAGAAGATTATTAACATTGAACCAATGAACTACATGAGATAGTGCAACGTTAACTTCGCGAAAATCTAGTAATTGTCGTCGAATTTTAAATATTAGAGAAGTATCATCCGCGAACAATACTACCTCGTGATTATCCCGTACGTAATATGGCAAGTCATTAATATAAACTAGAAACAAAAATGGACCTAAAATTGAACCCTGCGGGACGCCCATGGTGACCTCAGATCCCGAAGATCTCTTGCCATTAATATCGACTCTCTGAATTCTATTGCTTAAATAAGAAGATAAGAAGTCGAGAGCCTTGTTCCTTATGCCGTAGTGGTATAATTTCCTGATGAGTGTATAATGGTGTACGCAATCGAAAGCCTTTGACAAATCGCAGAATATGCCAAGAGCATCTTGCGAGTCTTCCCAGGCATCGAATATATGTTTCAGCAATTCCACGCCCGCATCTGTCGTTGAACGTCCCCTTGTGATTGTGATTGTGATTAGGAATTAGATATCAAGTACCTAGCATGTGTCAAATGCAATCGCATCCATATTGTAAAACATAGGTACTAGCATATCTACCATGCGTGCGCGAGTGCCGGTTGAACTTCCTATCTTACAATAAAGTAACGAGGCTTTTTTTAGAATATATTGATGTTATGATGATATGGCTACCTCTTTGGTCTGTTGGTCTCGGATAAGGGCTGCTGAGCGTGACATTCGTAGTTCAAATCCCGGGCTCGGCAAAGTGTTATAAGATTTTTCGGTTAGGAACATACCTAGCAGCATGGAATTTTGAATTGGGCCCGTTAGAAGGCAAAAGGTTAACTCACTATGATATGGTACTCAATAACAGCATCGGCCAAATATGTTTAATTAAATAATTAATGTGATCAAACTGTGAAATCATTGATTTGATATTTAACATAGTTATTACCTAACCGTATTTTTGTCAGATATTCTTCTACACTGCGCTCATTTTCTTGTCAGATATTTAATATCTTCATTTTTTAAAAACGTTTTCATACTAAAATTTCTCTGTACAGTTTGTCTTACGAGTTGGCACGAGCTATCACGTGGGTAATGAAAGAATTACTGACTAGGTAATCTTTTATAAATTATACCAACATTCCCATGCTATTCACTGTATTGCTGGCAGTAAGCCTCGATACCATTGCTAGGCAGCAACAAATTATATTTAAACTGAAAACAGAACTGCTACAAAGCTCATGCAGTAGTGGCTAACGCGATTATTCGTCTAATCTTTACATAATTACTGAAACCAGCATTGCTGAGTACTACATTAGCATCAACAAAAGCACAAGCTGCAAAAATATATACCTACCTATCTATAAAAACAGCTAACTATAGATCAATGCTTATACTCAACTGAGATTGAAATTCTCTTAGATCTTGGAATCTAAAACGTGTTATCTGTGTAAAAACGTGTTGCGCCGACTGGAAAACGTATGAATAAAATCAAACAAAATATTGTTGAGATTTTTTTTAATTCTCGTCACCAGGCCGGAGTTAGGACTTGTGCCCGGTAGATGGAGGGGTATATTCGACTTATTAACAGTATTGGAGAAATGAGTGTGTACCATACTACTTTTCTTAACCCTCTGAGAAATGCAGGCGTGATGTTTATACTATATAACAGTAAAAACTAAAATCAGCAACGTTTGTAACGGGACTGACTACCTAGGATTCTCGGATATACTTGGGTATCATCGCTTGGGTTACACCTTCCATGTTTCTGTAACGTATTGATTTCAAAGCTCATAAAAATAAGGTTGAAAATTCCAATCACAACATCAGATATTTGTTAACTCTCGGTTGTAATTCCCTGTCGAATTAACACAGACATTTGCAACCACCGGTTTGCACTCACATTTGAATTTTATGACGGTCGATAAGGGCAGTTGTTCACGGAGGAACGTCACTGTGACAATGCTTTTCTTACGAATAAATTAGGTACAGTAAACTCTTCCCCTTATAAGTGGGAAACTAGAAATGAAAGGCGCGTTGCTTGAAAACATAGTCATCATCGACGCTTTAAAAATAAATAAATTACCTACTGACCCACTGAGAAGAGGCCCTTACTCAATAAGGGCCTTTTCTCAAAATGAGAAGGGTTAGGCCTTAGTCCAGCACGTGGGCCTAGTGCGCGTTGGCGGACTACACTCACCATTGAGAACATTATGGAGCCATCTCAGGTGTGGGTTACTTCACGATGTTTTCCTTCACCGTTTACGTAAGCAATAAAATTCTGATTCACACATGATTTCGAAAAACCAGAGGTGTGAGCCGAGTTTGAACTCAAACCTATGGAAGGGAAGCGTTCAACCGCTAGGTTATCAGCGCTCTATGTTTGGAAGGGAAGAGGATCACAGATTCGCTGATCGATAAGCATAAATGTAACTCTTCACATGTCATCATCAGTAATGCCGCGTTTGGGTGTGTGGCCATATGAGATACCTATATATTGTTAGTAAACCGTACATACGATGCAGAAGAGACCCAAGGGCAGGACCCACTGTAATTAATTTGCCCTTTTCCAGTGTACTATGTACTCCTGAACGAGTATAAGTCCCCTTAATATAATGCTAGAACGTTGATCGTGAACAATTTTTATTAATAATGGACTCTACATGTTCTCAGAAGTATATTTCAGTTCCCAAATATAAATCAACGGCGTACGTAGCCGTGTCAGCGACCGAAAACGTTATTTTAATGACAGCATTAGCATGCTCCGATTTGTTCACGTTCCAACATACGGGACACTTTACATATAATTAATGAGCCGACAAAACCTCATCTCGGTAGCAGTTAAAGTCAATTCCCACTGAAATTTCATCATCGTCAATCTAACTTGGTTTAATAAGTAATACTTGTGCCGTGGGCCGTCCCAGAGCGAAGCTTGGCTGGTCCAGCGAGATGTTGTGCGTCTCATCCATCCCGCTATCCCTTACTCGCGCGAGCGTGCTGCGGTCTCTGAGGGAAACCTCGCAACGTCCCTCCATTACCATAATACTCGTCTATAAATTCACACGTCTCTGTTGTAATTTCACTTCAGAAAAATCGAAAAGGATTTTACGTGATAATTCTAGGAAATAATATCGAGTATTTTTTTGCTTCTAAAGGTTCTGGAGATGTGTGCAAGTGGCGCCACCTGTATCGGTGTAGCCGTCCCGCTCTTGAGGCGAGGGCGTGTCCCCAGGGCGCCTCCCACAGTCCGCGGGGACGGACGGGGGCGCCGCGAAGCCCGGGCACTCGGCGGCGCGCTCCCGCGACGCTTGTTAGTGTTCCGCAAATTCACAGCGGGATCGCCCGCACAACCGGGACTCGATCCCAGAACGCACATACGATAACACAGAGCCGCCTACCGGATAGTTATACAACAGTTAGTTAGTACGAAGTTGCGAATTTGTTTTTTATAAACGAAAATTTGAGAAGGCAACGAAATATTTTGTGTTCTATTTCTGAGTTTTCCTGTGATTTTGAATTGAATATATTTGTGTTATACCGTTTCTGTATTATGCACTGTTGGATTAAGTAACTTTTTTTTTTTTCAAAATACTATCGAACTTTGACACAATTTTAAATACATAATATTTATTTCGAATAATAAAGACAGTGCAATAAAACTAAATTTGAATTTAGACCGCAATTTTCGGAAGTCTTCGTGATTTTCCGGGGGTGTTCGTGCGCTCTCGGGCGCGTAATCGGGTGCGTGTCGTGATTCGAGATTCGGTCGGACGAGTTGAACGCGGCGGCGGGCGGGTACACGGGTTCACCGTGGCCGCCGCTGGAACTCGACCCCGTGGGATGGGGCCGAAAGCTGTATCCTTCAGGAGCGCCAAGATCTTCAGGTATGTACGAAACTCCTAAAAGTTTAGTCTAACTGATTAAGTTGTATGTCGTAGGAATGACCGATAGGTGGCTTTTACGACCTAAAACTACTTTTTAGCCCTGAAATCAAGATAAAAATAATGTGTCAGAAGTTCAAATGAAGTTTCAATAAACTTTAAATGTTTGTTTTGCCATGGAAAAATCAGGAAAAATATAAATTATTGATTTCCTACGTTTATAATATTCTACTTGAAATAAATCTTCAGTGTGTTTTTTGCCTTGACACAAAACAATATAAGTCAAATATATTTTATATCGAACATTTTCACTATAACAAAATTAATTTAATTGCTAAAACATGAAACGAAATCATACAAATACATAAAATATAAATTCAAAGTGTTGATATAATCAAGTCTACGACATTGTCTACGGCTCTACGACCGGCGTAGCATAACAAATGAACGTAGCTGCCGTAGTAATTAATACGCCGGCTAATTCAGTGGCGTCTTAGCGAGAGAAGTAATTTTATTATAGTTTGATTGATGGACCTGAAATGTTTTAATATTCATTAGTTTGTACTGTGTAGGAATTTTAGTGTTGAAAAATGAATTATTGTGAGTTTTAAATATTATTGTAAATAGTTTAAAATGTTAGTAAGTTGCGGGCACCTATTTATTTTAGTGACCAATAGTAAAATTTGTCCACGTAAATAATTTTATGTATAGAAAGTGTTATATATGTATTTTAATATATATATAAATTATACGATTTATGTTTCAATAAAAATTTAACTTTAACAAAATATTGAAAACACTAGATTAATACCTAAATTTCAGTTAAATATGTTATAACCTCCGAAAATATATTTGGTAAAATTTACATAAAATAATTTATAAATAGAACGCTCTTTACGTTACAAATAATTGATAAAACTATCGTATTATAACCACTAAAGCTAGGAGTAGTGAATTAGTTTTAGGTACTAACGATATATTGTATTAATTAGAAAAGTTAATGTAAAATTAACAATAGATAGAGCATTGCAAAAAAATATTATAACTAATTAATATAAGTACAGCCACATGAAAAATAAAATGCAAGATTTTTATGAACTGTTAAAAAAAATTGCGACTTTTTAATTATTAAGGAACAATATCCATGAATAAAAATAAATGGAGAATTTTCATTAATTAACAATGCTATATCTTTATCTTGCATTCAGTTAGAATTGTATATTAACGATGATATGATTTATCTGTATATTATTTATTACCTCCATATGAAAATCTCGATAATAATAATTAATTTATAATTTATATTTTAGACGATTATGATGATATTCTAATTCTAAAATCTAAAATTTATTTTTTGTATTTTTCCTATGAGGGATTACAAATAGGTATAGTTTACATATAACTTATTTTTGGGATTCTTCGTAATATTTACGCTAAGTATTGCAAGGAATCTTACAGTAATCTGCCAATTCCTTGGCTATATTTGGGTAGGAATATCATTGAAATTGCAGGCAGATTGATGAAGGACCAAGGAACTTTAACAAAAAACTACTTTCATACATATTTACAAGGGATAGTACCTAGCATAATTAGCCTATATTTTTTATTATGCAGTCTACTGAGTAAAACTGGTATTTAGGACAGATGTACTAAAGAAATCTTTTGTACGTTTACTTACGTACCGAAATCCGACAACTGTGCAAAAATGAATACTATGAAACTGTTCGATACTGGTTTCTTAATAATTCTTAATAATTTTAATAACGCTACGTTTTCTAGCTGACTGGTAGAATTAACGCCTATATACAAATGCCATAACCAATTTACAATGATCCATAACAATTTTGTTGATAACGTGGCTGAATTTTTTATAAGTTTCTTATAAATATTTTTTTAAGCCGAAAGATATAGACACCTGCATAAAGCGTAAAGTCAATGTGGTTTCGATAAAACTATTCGATAGTGTTTTCTCTTTTTCTGTTATTGATTGTGATGTTGTTATTGCTTATTTGAGCACTAACGTAATCTCAATATTTCTTAAAAGATTTGTAGATATGGCCACTAAAGTTTGGTCTCTTTTCTCGTGTCAATGTTTGAAAGCCAGTTGTATATATAGACACCTGACAACTTTATTACCCACGCCAATTCTGTTACTATCTTTAATTCGACTACAAACCATTTTATAATGGTTTCCTTTCCTTTTTCTAATAGCTGAATGTTTTCAGGCGGGCTGATGTTCGGCCTGCACCACCAGGAGGCGGCGGGGGGGCTGCATGCTCAGCCCCGAGGTCCCGTCACCTCGCTGAAAGAGGAGCCCCTCACTCGCGCCTGGATGACGCCGACCTCACTAGTTGATAATACCAAGTAAGTAAAGGAAAATTAATATGGACAAACACCCAGCCCTGAACAACTATCTTTAGATCATACAAACACTTGTAACGTGCGGGTATCGAACCAGCGACACGTACCGAAGCAATCGATTGGTCAACCATTGCGCCAACCGTGCTGTCTAATTGATTAGCGTTAGAAGTTAATTTTCTTAATATACGTTGATGAAGAAATGCAGTAAGAAGTTTTTTATCTGTGAGAAGTGTGTGATGTACAGCGATGCGCCACCGGTACATGGTGGATATCCCACTCACACGCACAAAACGTTTTGGGAACACATTCATTGTGCGTACAGCTAAGGAGTGGAATTCCCTGCCAGAGTATGTGTTTCCTGAAATGAAATGAAATGAAATGAATTTATTTGCCTGAAGTATGGTACGTTACAGATTTTATGGTATACATATTAGAGTCACATACTTCGTCGGTAAATATTATGCCCGACATGCAAAACTTTAAGATTAAAAAAATATATATAAAAAATAGAAATAAAATTGAGTTTAGAATTACAAAATTACGTTACCAATATATTCGCCATAAATTAATATAATAAAATAATACAAGGAACAATATGTCATTGATTAAAAAATAAAAAATCCTATATGTTACAAAATAAATCATTAATACTATAAAAACATTTTTCTTGTAGCCACTTATGGAGTTTTGTCTTAAATACCTATAGCTACAACCTGGGAGTCTTTAAGTCAAGAGTGAATAGGTTACTTCTAGGCAAGCGTACTACATCTTCGACCACATCATCGCTTACCATCAGGTGAGATAGTGGTCAAATGCGTGCCTATCAAGAATAAAAAAATATATAGTTAGGGCTTTCGACGAGTGACGAAAGATGAGATCGTTTCACGCACCCTGTATAGTTGTCACCATCGATACGTCATTGCTGACTAGCTAATCTTTCCACTACGGTATGATCGATTCCAGTGAGATAAACAGAAGAAGAAGAAGGAAGTTTGAATGGACAGGCAATTAACCTCCTTATGGAATGAAATTTGTTTTTTGAATAAGGCGTTGAAGGTTTGAATTGAACAAGGACTGGCTCAACAATGTATAATTTTCAGAATACCAGTTCTTTTGTCTATGACATGGAGTATGTATTCTTTCTGCACTAGCTTCCGCCTGCGGCTTTGGCCCGCGTGGTTTACGAACCCGTACATTTTCCGGGATAAAAAGCTAGCTTATGTGCTATTCCAAACCATAATCTATCTCTGTACCAAATTTCATCCAGATCCGTTCAGCCATTCTGGCTTGAAAGAGTAACAAAGATCCATCCATCCATCGATCCTCACAAACGTAGATATCCTCATAAACGTAGTCACGTAGGAAGTACGATTATAATATTAGTAGGATTTCAAAAAAGTGTTGGCTGTATGATACATATAGAAAAAAAAAAACAAGCAATATAAAAATAACTATAGATCTTAGTAACGAATTCCACATTTAATTTAAAATGCGTTACAAAATAAAATAATTCGAAATTCAAACAAAAATGTTGGGTGAACCGAAACAAACTACCCTCATTTGATACGCTGTTAAACCATTTAGTGGCCGAAAAGAGCATCAGCTAAACTTATTATAGCCACCGAAATTGTATTAGCGCTCTTCGAACCCAAAGCAAAACGAATGTGCCCCGTTTGACATTAAATAACTGTAAGGGATTAAGTTCGGTTCCTAATGCGGCTTTTTGGGGGTCGCTGTCAATCAATATGGTTTCTATTTGGAAAAAGAGCAACTGTGAACAAATAGAGAGCGGTGTTTGATTACAATGATCTTAATTAAGGAATGAAATACAGTAATACCTCGATTTACGCTACCCCGACTTACGCGAAGCTGGAGTTACGCGATTTTCGTTATTGTTCAGCTAATGTACATGTTCGGACGTTTCGCGCGGAATCAACGCTTAGCTGTGTGCTGTGTTATTTATTTCTGAATTACGGAGTGTGAGCTTGTTCAGATTATACCCCGACTTACGCGAATTCGACTTACGCGGATATCGCTCAATCCCACCTATCGCGTAAGTTCGGGGTGTTACTGTATAAATATATGAAACATTGACTATTTCGTACCAGTAAGGAAACTTTTTAAAAATAGTACAATATTTAGCTCCCGTTAACAAAAAAACTACAACATAATTGTCATAAACATTGTAAAAACTAGATTACCTATATAAAATATTTTTATTTTGCATAATCCAAATGAATCATCTTTTATTTAGGTTCAAAAAAAAAATCGACATAAAATCTTGTGTCACTAAATACTGGATTTATTTACGCGGTCTCCAAATAAAATGTCGTATGCAGATACAAGAACGTTCCTATCTAAATGTTAAGCTTTAAGAATTGATTGAATTTTATGAATAATTTTCAGTCTCAATATGTCTCATTGGTATATTCTGGATAGGGCCAAAAAAGCACTTCAGTGTCTTCGGTGATGCGAATGTTCAAAGCCTCTTTAGAACATCGTACAATATGAAGACCTCTTAGAAGTGCAGGTTTCCTCACGATGTTTTGCTACGCCATTATCGTACGTGATATTCTAATAATGATCTGCATATGGATTCGAAAAGCCGAGCCCAACTTTTCTTTTTAAATAAATAAGGTTTCCCCACAATAGCAATAATTCCTGTATCATGAGTGCGTTTACAAACACAAATTCACATGCACAAACATCCAGACCGAGAACAACTAGCCGTAGGTCATAAAAATATTTGTTCAATGCGGGAATCGAACCCGCGACACGTAGCGCAGCAGTCAATCACTCAACCACTGCGCCAACCGTGTCGTCAAGCAATCCACATTGTTGGGAACAGGTTAGGCGGGTGATGATATAAATTCGGAAAGTCAGAGGTTCTGTTCGGGTTTGAATATAGATCCTCATGGGTGCATGGCATACTTCTCATGAAGAATGGAAACATCAAACCGCTAGACTATCACTGCTGCTTACAGATGGCAATCGAAACCAATAGGTATTATAAAAAGTCTGTCCAGCCGGTAGAAGCCATCCTTTATATAAAAACTGGAAATTCTTAAATAATTTATAAATATAATGGAAACAAATGAAATGCATCATTTGATCGAAGTATAAAAAAACGGTCAACTTGACTACTTTCTCATATCAAACGTAATATTGCCAAACACCTGCACAGCTCTGCCAGCCGATACATACAATGACTCCATTATCACGCGGTATCCAATCAGGGGCGTGCAAATTTCGCACGGTCCATAATGAAGCATGCGGTAACAAGTGTGTATTCATAAAAGCAAAGGGCGCTATAAATCATAGCATGGCTCGGTGCGGTGGGGCGAACGCTTCAGGCGGCTTTGCTTGTGACTGTACACCGTATAATTATGATAGGTACAGTTGGGTTTAATATGATCGGTGTAGAAATTATCGTTACCAATTAGTCTATAAAAAACACATAACATCATGCCTGTATTTTCCGAAGGGTCAGGCACAGTTGGAAACTACGTGCTGTTACCGAGGATTTCTATACAAAAAAAACTCAATAACGCTTTGTGCGACCCGGGAATCGAACCCAGGACCTCACGCTCAGCAGTCGCGCTTGCAACCACTATACGCTATAAAAAAACATAAAAAACAAAGTGATAGTACTAAAAACGGGTCAGTCTATATCAACGTTATGTTTGTGGCAATTTTCAGTCTATGTGCCAAAAAAATATCATTTTGAACAAAATAAAAATCCTAACTTATATTATAAATGTGAAAGTAAGTTTGTTTGTTTGTTACCTTTTCACGCCTAAACCACTGAACCGATCATCCTGAAATTTTGCATATACGTTGTCAGGTGTACAGAAATGAACATAGGGTACCTTTCATCACGAAAAAAAGTACTGTTCCAGAGGAAAGCAACAATAATGTTCTTATGATAATAGATGGCGAATTGATTGTCAATTCTAAATTAACGCAAGCGAAAGCCGCGGGCGAAAGCTAGTGTTAAATAAAACAAACAACAGTAACTTGAAAACACCTCCCTTGCATTAACAGTTAATACTATTTAGTCAGAATTATAATTACAACAAAAACCAACAAAACCATACCTTTTATGATAATAATGACGTTGCGCAACAATGCAGCATTTGGTGCTCTGTATAATGTGACGTATTGATGCACCAACTCGAATTAGGGAGTATTGTGTTTGCACAGAATCATAGAGAACCCTCCCGACATCTGTCGTGTTTTAGCTAACCAAGTTTCGTTCTTAAAATGTTTACTTCGCTTGTTGAATGTTTTTGTTTATTTTTGTGTGTTTGCTGTAATAAAATAGACGAACGTGCTGGTTAGATTGATTACGTTTTAATTTTGAAAATCAAATTTCAAATTAAGAACTCAAATAAAATAACGGTTGTTTGAATTTATGTGTGATTAATGTTTACCTTTTTTTCTTAACAGCCAATATGCTATTTCTTTATGTCAAGGAGAGACTTTTTTTATAGATTATCGGCTTTGAAGCTATAGACATCGGTTTTGAAACACTTTAAAACATTTGATTCATCATCATCATCAGCCACAGCCCGACTTCGCCCACTGCTGGGCATAGGCCAACATTTGATTAGTTAAGGTTTAATCACATCCCACCATTATACAAGTAGGAAAAAAAATAGAAGTAACATCGTCTAATCTCCGAATAAATTCTTCAATAACCCACTAATTAAACTAATTGCAAGCAATCGCCGGGTCTAGGGATGACAAATGTTGACAGATAGCTACTCGTCGGCGATGACAGACCCATTTGTTAAGCCCACTGTAAATCATTAGGCCGCGCCCGCGTACTACCGTTTTTAATAAATTACATTACTAGGTAATGATCCTCTAAGAGTGGCTGTACACGCGAATCGTAATTGTTTTATGTTACAAAAGAATTGTTTAAGTAATTCGTTTTAGTCATTAACTACTTTTAATTGATTTAAATATAGTTTAACGTAAAAATGAAGTCCAATTATTAAAAAAATAATCAGAGGTTTTGAATTAATAAAATTTTGTTTTCAGTAAATAAAAATGCTTAATTTATTTTCTTTATTTTATTTTTCAACTGAAACTAACAATTAAAAATAAAAAAATCTCGCCCCCATCCAAACGTTTCAATAAATACATAAAACAACGTTTTACTCAAAAAGCGCAATCCTCTAAAAAATATAAATAAACAAAATACACAGCCTAAAAAAATCGTCAAAGATTGACAAAACGCATGCGATCTGTAAGCGGAAAAAGCACTACAACCTAATCGCGAACGCGCCGCCGAAACTGGTAACGATAAATAAAACAATGGAGTGTCGCGTGCGAGAGTATAAAATGGCAATCGCGAAACCAATTTGTTTACGCAAATTCTGCAGCGGGGAGAGATGAATGGGCAACCATAGCGTAATACGGTCCTGGTGGGTAATGTGTTCTAGTGTTGCTACTGCGCTATCGAAGTTTTGGGGACTACAAAAAGACTGAATTTTCGTGGTTGATCTAAAGAGTTTTGATTGGTCCTAGACGGTTTCTAAAGGCTTGAATCTTTTTGCGAGTGCAAACTTGTTTATAAATTCCATATTGGATCAAATCAACAATAATCGCGAATGTTCTTTTCTTTTTATTGAATTTTGGGTAAATTAATATACGTAATATATTAATTTACCCAAATAATAATAATACGATAATGAACTTTTAAGGTATAAAATCTTGTATACAAATTAAACAAAGTTTTAAATCTACAATATACCTTATCATTTAATAAGTAGACACATATATATCAATTTTTAACAAAACATTTCGCGTGTATCTCCAACCTTTTAACTTGAAACAACATAAGAACATCACTAAACACAAGCTTCACATTTACGGGGAACAACAATGAGAAATGAGACCGAAGATTTGATGAACTGCGCGCATTTGAAATGTGGCTCTATCGATGTATTTATTGGACACATCCCGCTACTTTAAATTGCAAAATAAACCTTATGAACTGAGACATAAGAGTGTACCAAATAACGGATTTAAAATTAGGTTCTGTTTTGAAAATCGAACAGCCACACATGTCGATATCGATGTGTGTGGTGCTATTAGTACATCGTCACTTCATTAGTGTTATCGATACTTTAGAATTGCTTCCGAATGTTAATCTTATATGAGTAGGTATTAGGTATAACTTTGATTTATTGCTCGAATATGAACCGATTTCTAGTTAAATTGATCAGAATTGTAACCAGTGCAGCATTTACAGGACATATTCTATCGATTTGTAAGAAAATAAGTCATCAGTGTCGGCACAAACAAAAGGGAAGGCTTAACCGTAAAATAAAAAAAAAAAGCAACAGTTACAATCATGCAAAATAACATTCTCGGTAACGGTAAGAGCAATAAATCAATATTTAAAAGGATTATAATCTATTCTATTGTTTAACTGTATTTTTTTTAGTCTGTGGTTTAGTAACAAAAGCACACCAAACAGTTTTGGTGGCAGAATCTCTATTGACAAATTGCAGTTTAGAAATAAAGAAACTGTGAAAGAAATGTGATAATTTATGACCTTAGAATGTGGGTTCCGGTTCTTTTTTGTAACTTCATGGTTAATTAATATTTGTTTGTGGAATTAAACTTGGTAAACGACTTATGTATATATATAAGTAATTTAAATGAGTAAGGATTTTTAAAGTAGGTATAGTGGCTTTAAGTTATAGTTGTGGTAGGTAGGTTTAATTGCAAAGTTTAAATAGAATAATTTTATTTTCTTATATTCCGAAAAGGGGTTTTATGTTGTGACAATATTCTTAAAGTATTTGTATCTCAGGTTCGCATTTTATAATAATGTGGTTTACATCCTGGACAGTCACTTATAAAAATATCATGTATTATCTTCCCTTAAAAATAAATAAATTACATGTAATATTTACGTCAAAATGTTTCTTGTGCCTACAGCAGCGTAGGCGTGGGTCGTGCGCACTTCGAGAAGCAGCCGCCCAGCAACCTGCGCAAGAGCAACTTCTTTCACTTTGTGGTCGCACTGTATGACCGCGCTGGACAACCTGTAGAGATCGAGCGCACCGCCTTTATCGGATTCATCGAGAAAGATCAGGTTGGTTTATTAGTATTAACCATTTAAAGTTCAGGTTAGAAGGTCACCTTAGAGGCGGAATCAAGTTCAGGCAGCCTGCGACTGCGTAATCTTTCTTTTTAAAGTATTCCTTCATACCTTTCCTTGCAACACTTTACACACCTAGTTGAATGGTAAAAACACATATGTCAAGATGAAGCGTAATAAAATGAGCCGATTACACACCAGACACCTATCCAAATAACTTTTAGCTTAGTTAGTCCCTTTCAATACGGCGCGTCATATCGTTAGTTTATCAAGAAATGTTCCAGACGAGATAAGAATCGCGATTCAGCCGAGTTCATCAATCAGGATCGCTCCGACATGATTTCTATTGTGTCCACAATACTAATTTACATAATACGCATGCGTGTTGGTGGCATGTGTTAAAATTTACTTTTGGTATTGAAACTTGTACTTTTTTTAAATCTTTCGTCGTTTATAGGAAGTTGAGCTATTCCATTGTAAATGATGAAAAAAAAGACGGTTTTTTTATTTTGTAGACTATGGCGAGACACATTATTACTGTCAATGGTATTGTAAGATTAATCGCAAAAAATAAATCAATCTCTAGCTTACTTTTCCGAATCAAGTTTTGTGTAAACACCGGTTACCAATTGTTTTGTTTAGTAAGGTAAAGAGTATAAAACGTAACCTAAAAAAAAACCTACTTCAAAAAACTCAAAAACACACTAACTAAAAAGCAAAAAATACATGTTTTATTATACAATATAGTAGTTGAAAAATATTGAAGTCGGTGCCAAATAAAACATAAAAGACTACTTTACTGTTTTACTTGCCTATAATAGCGCTCTATTAGCTATACCTTGCTGTTATAATAGCGACATTGAAACGACGAGTTCCAACATGGGAGCATACACTTTCAAACAAAAAAAGATTTTTTTAAATCGATCCATATTTGACGGAATGATCGCGTCAAAAATATAAAAAAAAACAAACAAACAGTCGAATTGAGAACCTTCTCCTTCTTTCAAGTCGGTTAAAAATACGGAGCACCAGTTTTTCACATCCTCAGCATTTTTACCATATTTCGGCCAAAACGAGTAAAACAAGTGAAATATAAAATAAGTCTCGTATATAGGTTACAGACTGTCGCCAGAGGGCGCTGGCGCGTTCACACGTCTTGTTTGTTGGCGCCGTGTTAATTATTCACATAGTAAACAGTCATGTTCGCGTTTTTACTGAACGTGCCGCCCGCACTTTATATGTAACTGTTAAGTATATTTTGGACGGGTTTTAGTTTTTTTTTTGTTGGACTATTGGTCAATAAAAACGGTCTGCCCCTTTGATTGGAGTTATTTTTCTTAGTTTGACTTATCTCAAAAGTTCTCGTACACATATAACATAACAAAATAAAAGTAGGTACACCACAAAGCTATTTTTTTATAACTAAAACAAAAATCAAACTTATTAAACAAAAAAACATCATATTGTCTGTCGAATGATCGACATCTTCTTGTCTTTACTACTTAACTTTTAATTAGTAAAGACAAGAAGATTTCAATTTCAAATACAGAAACGACTTTCTACATACTACATCATTACTGCTAGGCATAAATCTATATTTCTAAAACTATTCTAAATATCTGTCTGCTTTAAAAAAATTAAGGTAGTTATTGTAGTTATAGCTCGATATTCTAAGATTGGGGTGTGAAGTCTTGCTTTAATATTAAGTCACACCTTGTATAAAAAATATAATTTAATGGTTTATTTAAAATATTTATGCAACCTTAACTAGAGCAGCTATACGATTCAGTTAATTTATAGATTAAAAATCTAGAAAAGTATCAGTCTTCCTTCAAACTATTCCATTAAACATAACCTTTTTGTTCCAGGAAGTTGAAGGGCAGAAGACGAACAATGGCATCCAGTACAGACTTCAATTACTTTATGCAAATGGTAAGTGACTATCTACCCAGTTTTGGAGTTTCTCCATGACGACCTTTAAAACTTTTGTGGACAAATCTTGCCTTTTATATAATTTACGTAAAGAATTTCGTAATTTCCTAATAATAAAAAATATGTGAACGCATAACATAATATACCATCACGCCCGTATTTTCCCACATTTTGCCGATGCTCTTATTGAGACCCATGTAATAAGGAAGCGCCTATTGCCATCTACCGGGTACAGTTTCCGACTCCATGCTACTACTGAGAATTTCAATACAGAAATACCAATAATACTTTGCTCGACTCGAGAATTGAAGCTTGGACCTCAGCAGTCGCGCTTCCGACCATTATACCAATAAGGCAGACTTGGAAATTAAATAATATATGAGTAGGTACTATTGATTGTCTCCAATATTTAACTTGGTTCGGTAGTTTCGTCCACGCTCTTATAAGACACTTTACGATATTTATTGCACAGTAGAAATTTCTTTGTAATTGTTACTAGAAACAATTACCACTATATACTTTCATTGACCGTCAAAGGGGCTATTAATGTATTTCTATTCTGAGAATAACTTCCATATATTTTATTTAAACCTTTAGGTTCAAATATTCATATTAATATGTACGTATATAGCGACGAGCAAAACCGATTTGTTCTTATTTAAATCTAACATTCTTCACATAGTACAAGTAAACACTTCATAAAGATTAGTTATAGTTAACATTTAAAGATTTTACAATTAAAATATTTTTTTTAATACCTTTTTAAATGTCTATACATATTATGTAGGTAAACATATTTGTGGCCGTGACTGTACAGTCACCAACATAATTGTATATTCTCGACCGTCTATACAGTGATGTGCAAAGCATTATCGTCAGTTGGTCGGGAGGTGAGCAAATATTGCCTCGCCTTGACTTGCATTGTGGAACTGTCTTGCATGTATGTCGTCAATAGCTATTGAAAACAGCCTCTAAGATGGCGCATAGCCCTTCAATCGAGAAGCGAGCAAGTATACAGGATGATATTAAAACGTTATGAATTAATATATGCATCACTTAGATTTCATACTTTCATCATCAGAATGATGTACGTATGAAATAGAGCAGTCATACTCAAAGTGTGCTGCGCGGAGCTCTAGGGCTCCGCAATGTCTCTGGGACTCCGGGAAAATACTGATCTCTCTTTTCAGTCTCTTCTATCTCTAAAAATAAAAAAACAAGTTCACACTTCCCATTAGATGATAATGTTAATGTCAAGTAATATGATTATCAATAAAGACTACACAAAAAAATAGTTTTTAAAAAGGCTTCCGTCGCCAAAGAAGATTGAGAACGGCTGAAATAGAATATTTCCGAGAACATAAACTTTTCTGTCAAAATGTCTTTAAAAATAGTGTTATCAATATGACAGAGTGTGGATGGCTATAAAAATACGTCCAATTGAGAAATACATAGTTATTACCAAAACTGTATTCATATAAAAACATATTAAAATTTATACAAGCAATTATGCTCTTTATTTCGTAGTAAGAAGGGTTAAATCAAATGTAAACCTAGATCACGTATTCAACAGACGTCGGTGACAACACAGACTATACACACGACGGTAGTATTGTAAATATTTGCCGTCTTGCCGTTAGACCACGGATAATGGAAAATTGGCACAGAATAGCGAGCTCCTGGACTATGAATGACGACTGCATTGAAGCTCTTAGACTATGTTATTGGAGCGAGAGCTGGGTTGTCTATGGTAGAATAATTGAGATCATTTTAAACTGGGAGTCAGTATTTCTTTGAACTTCATAAACTATTAAAGTTAACGGTATTTATTTCATTAGAATCTTATATGAAATGTCTTACTGAGTTAATGTTTGTGTTATTAATAAAACAGTTGGAATCACTTAATTTTTTTTTGTCGAAATACCTATTTACTAAACACATAAAGTACTTTTTTCTATTTTTTACACAAAATAAATACCTTTTTTATTTTGCCAAAAATAGAATTACGTAATTACAATACGATTAACCTTATACAGAACTAAGGTTAATTTCAAATAGTTTCTGGCACGGAACTCTAAAAGTAGAGAACCAAGCGTAGAGGCAATTCTAGGGGGTTAACAAATTGTGCAATGTCTGCCCCTACGTCGAGCTACGCTCGTAGCCCGTAGCTTGCTACGATCTTTATTGCTACGATGTGTAAATGTTACTGTTTTATAGGAGCGAGAATTAGAACGATCTTAATACAAACACAACATGTTGGAAAACATACTGGTGGAAAGTTTGTTAGAAATTTAATTGTTAATTAGTTGATATTGTTAATCATCATTAGCATCAGTATGATGAAGAGTGTTTCTGTTCATATATTCTGTTCATATATTACAATGTCGTACAACTCGATGTTTATAAAACAAGTATGTACCTAATACTTTTAAATTAAAGATGCCATCGACATGCAAATTCATCCTATCCTACTAATCCTACTAATATTATAAATGTGAAAGTTTGTGAGGATGGATGGATGGATGGATGGATCTTTGTTACTCTTTCACGCCAGAACGGCTGAACGGATCTGGATGCAATTTGGCACACAGATAGATTATAGTTTGGAATAGCACATAGGCTTTTTATCCCGGGAAAATGTACGGGTTCGTAATTCACGCGGGCGAAGCCGCGAGCGGAAGCTAGTATTATATAACTATTATAGAACGTTTTCTTTTTAATTTCTAACAACTGCATTGAAATTGATAAATATTCGAGATTTTATTCAAACGTTGCGTTGTGGTGAAGGTGTTTTTCTTTTTGAGATAACCTCTATTCCTAAACATGAATAGGTTCGCCGTTTGAATTTTGAATAACCATTAATAAATTTGGACCTCGTCATAAACCCCCAGCAGCACAATAATGTTGATTAATATTCAAATTAATCAACATTATTGTGCTGCTGCCATTTAAAACTTATGTTTTTTATCTTTCACAGGTATTCGACAAGAACAAGACATATTTGTTCGGCTCATCGACTCGGTGACGAAACAGGTAAGACTTTCACTTTCGTCTCTCATACCAGCATCTCTAATGGCTTTACCAAAAATGCCCCATGCCCACGTGTCATCCACGTGGACGCCACGCGGCTGATTGTCATCGCCGACGCCCGATTAGACCCCTAATCCACACGCCCCTTGGTCAACTAAATTGCATTGCGTTTGAGCACAATTATTATCTTTATCTCGTATTACAATTTTATTTGAATTTAGAATTCGACGGTGTGAACTGGTACTGTCATGTTTAGAAATTTTAGATTCTGATCGACGTAAAGGGTTGGATTGGCTGGGTTTGATGCTTGGTGTTAATCCTTTTGTTGGGTAGATTTTGTTACATGGGAATTGTATAGGATTTTGACGGTAGCAGATGGTTGAAAGAAATAGAATCACTTAAATATGGGTTCATTTATTCATTTTTTGACATAAAACATTTTGTATCAGATAACTTTGTGTAAAGAGAACGTCTTAAGAGACCAGTTTTGTTATAATTTGCCAACAACAACAATTTTTTCCTTGAGATAAATAAATGCAATTGCCACCCACTTTTACAGATATTCAATGCTATTTTTTTTTCTAGGGATACTTACTAATTTAATCACCAATAAATCTAGCCAAGACCTGCAAAGTTCTACCAGCAATTGGCTTCAATTATAAAGCACACAAATAACAATATTAACGAAAACATGATGAAACTTCACCGCCTCACATATATAATTTCAACACGTCCCAAGCTCTTAGTATTGTGTAACAAGAGGCCAATTACCAAAGATTTATGCCGTGAACATAATTAACTTAGGCCGTACGTTGTTAACTAAGAATTACGGAATCGTATGTGTATACCAGGTTGGTGCAGTGTTTTGTTGGATGAAATACTGTTTGGTCTTGGTACATACTTTTTGCTGCAAGTTAAAAATATATTAAGTTAATAGATGAATGTATTTTTAATTTTGGAATTTATTTATCGTTTCTCCAATAACGGTTAGACTGGTTGATAAAGTAAAGCTATTGTTATAGGTAATAATTGTTTACAGAAAGTATTGTTATTAGCTTACAAAAAGATTTTGATGCCTTTCTTGGATATATCGATGGAACAACTAGGAGTATTCTTTTATTCGGTCACAACATAGTCACTTGGTTTTACTCATAATTAACTACTCATAGTTACATACATAAGACTACTTTTCCTATTGATACGTAAATAGAGGAAAAATGTACCATTCTTAAACGCCATTTAAATCGACAAACAACCCACTGCAAATGTCTCACAAATAACAATAATATAACATCAAATAAATTTTATTCTATCACAACCGCAATACGATAGTGTTGTTTTATGGGCGAGCTACAAATAAAAAGTGTGCTCCACTCGAGACGTACTTGCACAAGACGTACTTGCACTTGCATCACAACAGCATCGCAGCATTCTCGCGTGATTTACATGAGCGACAACGCATAGAGACTTTGAAATTGTTCAGTAGTGCTGTACTCATTTTTATTTGTGTTACGTAAATAGTGAAGTATAGGATCGTATTTTATGAGGAATGGGAGACAATCGTGGTTGGGTATAATCAGAATTAGGTGATGAAGTAACATTTACTAGTTACATAATTATATTAATGTTATACTCATATGTTATACTCAGTTATAAATTCTTTAAATTGTAATTCAATATGGAAATAGCCATATGTTTCAATATGTGTTGTAGGTTGACCTTAATGAATCTTTGACGAAGTTAGCATTAAAAAAAGTTTATACATTGATTTAAATATTCTCTCTGGTCTCTCTATACTTAAAACGGTAGTAAAAATAGAGATAAAAACAAAACAAGGCAATGATTTACGCATTACGCGAAGACGCCTGGCAGCCTTGCCAACGCAGTTACTGTAGATATTTTTATTATTACTGCAGTTGCACTTTTGTGAAATTTATATATTACAGTTATTATATCTTTTAATGTGGTCAAAGCTTTGGACTTTGTATAGCTGGAGTTTATCAATAAAACTAGTTCAAAATTCTTGGTAAATCAGCTTCCGAAAGTCATTTTCCCAACAAAAGGCAACCAAATTAATATGTTGTTTGAACATCGTTAAATAAACATAATCATAGTGCCACGTGCACAACACACGCCTCTCCATTCAAACCATGGGCCGGTCTATGGGATTTGGACGAATCTCATTCGGCGAACTATGAGTCAGTATCTTAAGACTATACTCAAACAGAGGGTGGGCAGATTGATGTTTTAGATATTGATATGATAGTGATTTAGTATGGGAACATAAATAATCCTGTACCTACAACTTAAATATATGGCTGTTTGCTGCGACATTTTAAATTCGAATAATTATAATTTTGTTAAGTAATAACGTGAAGTTTTCTGTACATTGTTTAACGTAAAATATTTCATTAGCAGTTCATATGAAAAGGAAATTAATAAACTTTTTGTAGACCGCCCTATTCTAGGAAACTTACGTGTTTCTAGAATTCTGTATGCCATATTTGGTGAGTGGTTTGACATAATTTGCACACAGAATTCTTGCTCAATATTTTTGTCTTTCCAAAACAAGAGTTGCGTGTCCTGTTCGCATGCACCGTACAACATTAGCTGATTGCCCGTGTGCCCTCAGCCTAACGTTTTAATACAATTAAATCGACCGCAAGTTACTATTATCCGAACATCTTTTCATCGCCATTTTTGTGAACGACTGTTTTGCGTGTCACTCAATTTGTATGAACTTATTAAGATAATGTTACGTGACATTTTAGATGATTACGTCTTTTGTTTTTAATCTGTTTTGTTCAATCAAGGTTTTGATTTCATAGAACTTGTCGCGGTCTGCAGCTCTCATGTAAATGAGAACCGTCAATTAGCTAGTCTAGCATCTTATACAACAGCATACATACACCACATATAAAATGTATTACAAATACACTTCATTGTTACCTAAATAGTTTACTCTAAAAACTTTATGAAATATGCCAAAAACATAACTAATTAACAAAATATGAAACCTAAGTGCACTAGCCAACTATGAAGTCCATTTTTTTAACTCCCCATTAATTCCCCAGAGATTGAATCCCATGCGACGGAGTATGCCCAGTGCGGCGTCGACCCCAGGCATCCTGGGGGATCGTCTCAATTCAAGGAGTGAACTTGAAAAATGTTAGCTCACACCACTATCGCACTAGTTCTAGTGCTTTTGTTCTTCTAGTCAGAAATGTTGCCAGTTAAATGTGTTTATACTTTTGTGTCTTTGCAAAGGTTAACAAATAATGTCTGATCTGTCGATTCAAATGTAACGACTGAAGGCATTAAGCTTTTTATTTAAATGACTTACATACTTATGGAGTTACTAGCTGTTCTCGCATATAAACTTTGAATTTTCCCTTTGAACCCCATATTTCACCCTTTTAGGGGTCGAATTTTAGAAAAATAGTTCTCAACGTACACATACATTCTATAAATAAACCTAATTGTAATTGTATTGTAAGATTTATAGTTCCTGAGACTTTGTTTTTTATGTATCACTTAAAGGTTTAGGAGTTTTATTATGATTATTCACGATACTGCTAATCATAAGATATTACCAACATCCCCAAGTTTACATTTGTAATTACAAAAACTAATATGAATCACATCGATCACAGGTTCAGTCATTAGAACCAACAATTTGACCACCCGCACAACAAAGAAGTAGACAATATATTTGATTTACGGTCACACCTGATCCCACATCCCCTCACTTAAGTCCCAAATGCAGAAAATGTAACCCCTAAGCTATTTTGGTGTCAGCCTAAATACTTTCGTATGACCCTTGAATACATATTACAATGTACATCGCAAAGTCCTTGTAAATCCAAAGCACAAAAGACGATAATACCCTGTTTCATATTCAATTAAATATTTTGTCAGGGATGAAAAAATCTATTTGAGATGTAGGGGGCTCCTAATGTTGAATGAGTAAGTAATAGTTACACAAATTGTAGGTATTTGAGATGGAATGTGTGTTATTTTCTTTGTAAGTTTCATTGAAAATAATGTGAATTTTCATTTAAATGTGTTCAGATGTCATTCATGAATATTTTAGATATTGAAATGCAGCAAATACTGTTGGAATTTTTACTTTTCCGAAAGGTTTTTATTTTTTTTATAATCTCATTCTGACAATGAAAGCTTTTTCCAAGTTACAAAACGAAAGTCAGATTTTTATAGTAAAAAAAATGAAAAAAAAAAATAGTTTAATATTATTCATATTATCCTTGGTTACTAGTAATTAAATATTAATAGATAAACACGCCGTACGCTGTTAGGGCTTGTTGTTACCAGTTGATAATAATAAGGATTGTTTTTATCGCGAGAATTTCGTATATATTTTATAATATGAAGAAATTTTGATAATCTGTATAATAGTTACACTCTTTACTTTTTAAAAGTTTTGTAGTTTTAAGTGTTTTTTAACTTTGAATTATCGATTTATCCAAAATGTTATCTTGTTCGTGTATACAATGCGGGAATTATGCTAATAAGTTTTTGGTTTAGATAATAAAATGCAATAATTATGCATACGAGGGTGCATGAATTAGCGAAAAAGTAATAACTTGATGAAGAAGGCACATTTTATCTTATCTGTTCGACGATTTTTAATTAATTTAAATAATCATATCTTCAGTCTAATTTTTAATTATATTTGGGTTAATGAGAATTTCTTTGATTCACTAGCTATTACTTGGCCATTTAGCCATTTTAAATCTCTATTATAGAGAAAGTATGGCTTTATCGACACTTGTAATGTCATATAATAATAATACATATAAAGTTACTATTTTTGGTTTTATATATGTATTTTATAAGACTAATAGTCTATTGAATTCGAGGCGTAAAGATGATTACAGTTAAAGGATTAGAGCTAAAGCGACAAATATTTACCTCCTTTTTAGGTAGTGGCAAAAGTAATCACTTTATTGTCATATACTTTAGTCTGAATGTAATATTTCCTCTTTGTTTCAGCCTATCGTCTACGAGGGACAAGACAAAAATCCAGAAATGTGCAGGGTTTTGTTAACACACGAAGTTATGTGCAGGTACACCTCAAAATATATAATTATATTATTATATCGCATTTATTCTAGCCATATAATTAGTCAAAAACATTATTATAATAACATATTCAAAAAAGAGTACGAGAGTAAATTTAAATAAATATTTTACAGATATCCAAAATGGCTGACACTATGTATATTTAAGATAAAATATAACAATTCCATATATATATTTTTTTTTTATTCTTATTTATTTCGAGGCTTTTACCTTATAAAGGTATGTCAGCCTCATCGTAAATAACAATTCCATATTTGAAATTACATAATGACAAAAAAGTTTCGTAGAAAAGTGTCACGACAGTCATTTGTCATAAATATTGACTCCCAAATATTATTGCACGGTCATGTTTCTCCAAACGGCAGGCTTTTGTGGCCATACATAATAGGCCTGTGTCAATACTTTAAAAATTGGTCATAATGTTAGGGTAACATCCCTAAGAAGGCGGGCTTATTTCGATTATTGTTTAGGATACATCTGGAATTATTATTTACTCTTTTTCTTTTGTAGCATTTGTTTTCCACGTACCTAATACTTGTTAAAATATAGTATAGTATACTTTGTAAGATTTTCTAAATACAAAATACAAAATGTGTAACCTTCAAGTAATACAAAATGTAAACAACACTTACACACAAACGCATCTTGTAACTTCCTAATTACGAACACTGTACAAAGAAGCGAGTGTCCTTATTAATTTAACCATTTGTTTGGGGTGGTTTTTCCGCTCGTAAATGTGCCGTGTCTCGCCATTCTATCAATGTATGTGTGTGTGATTATACACCATTGCATCAGTGTGAGCAATTAAAATTTTATTCCACCTTAGACTGCGTATCGTTGTCCCATTTCGGTGGATATGTGCGTTTCTGTCGCACGTCTTCGGGGGAGGAGTCTCTAGGGAGTCTGTCCTTTCAATGTCTTTGCCCTTTGCGTCAAGAAGCCCCGGTAGGGCGCGTGCAGCGTATTGTTTGTTTAGTGTGGATGCGGCGCTTGATAAGTTTTTATGTAGCTTAAATTCGAACGAAATGTGTTGGAATAAACTGATGGTGTAAAGTATTTAGGTGTTATAACTACATACATTATGTAATCTTATGTTATTTTTTGAATTAAATATTTTTTAATTTAACTCTCCTGCTCTAACAATGACGCTTGTTCTTCTAACATTATGTGATTATGGAGTCAAGAGAATATTGGCTCAATCACATCGATCAATATAAACACATTTAACGCTTATAAGTACTGTAAGAATATTCACATAATTTAATAAACAAAATATGTATTTCTTTATACGCCGACATCCATATATTTTTATTTAAAATATATTTTGTAATGCACTTTTCGTGATATTCAGAATTTCCATTACCAAAATTCGAAACTCATGTCCTAAGCACTATCAATCGTATGTATTACGAGTGCCTTGATGCATCTAAAAGGGATGAAGGGGTTCTTACATTAAAATTTTTACAAGCAATATATTGATTTTTGTCCCCAAAATGTATTGGCCCCATATTGGTAAAGGGAATCACTCTGTGTCCCGTTATAGACAATTTATTGAACTTTATGACGTCATTAAAGGTTATTTAGAAAAGTAGAAATCTATCTATCGTTCTAACATTGTATTAAATACACCAATAAAAATCAACATTTCAAAAATGTAAAGGTATAAAAAAAAAATATTCAGTGTCAGATTGTCAATATTCTTAGATCAACCGTTTTCCTTATTGTTTTGAGGTCTGCAAATGAACTTGTATAACGATTAATAATGATCAGGGTTTTTTAAAATTCTATATAATTAATACAATTATTTGTTTTCAGTCGGTGTTGTGACAAGAAGAGCTGCGGTAATAGAAACGAAACACCCTCCGACCCAGTTATCATTGACCGGTGAGTAAAATTGTTAGTTTCATACGTCATACTCGTGAACGGGTGCCGTCTGCTGGGACTGGTCAGCTCATAACTGCCATGGCAGTATTATCAGAAATTTCCAAATATTGTACTTATCAGTTTGTTTAGTCTAGACCTAATACCTACTAAATTTTCCTCACATAACGTAGAGGGAACAATGTATTCATCATAATTATTATGAAATGTTAAACAATCAGACTTTAAAAGTGTAACCATGGAGTTTCTTGCCCGTTCTTCTCCATAGGAAAACAACACTTTGGAACGAGGCAACTAGAGTCTGACTATTCATAAGTGCCTATAACTGGTCTACATGAATAAAAAATATATTTTATTATTATTTTTAACTGACCTTGTTACCTCAAAGGTTTTATGCAATCTTATATAAAGACTTCATTGACATGACATAGGCTATGAAAGTTATTACGGAAGTCAGCAGCTCATAAGGATGACTATCTGGGTCTAACCTTAGGGTATCAGTGTCTCCTAATAATTGCGTGGTGGCTAAAATAGCAGTCACTCCGTGTAAAATACTGTTTTACAGCCAAATCTAGAGAATCTGGATAACTAAAAAATAATTGTTAGAAAAAGACAAGATGATGAATAATTAAGAAAATATGAAACTGTAGTACACGGTAATTTAATTAATAACAAAACAGGTATCAACGTCTACTTTATCAAACAACCTATTTTAAACTCCATTAATCAGTTAACAAAAACTCCGAACACAAAACAAAACAAATCGCAAAGTTCATTGAACACTAAAACAATAGAGTAGCGTTTGTTAAAATTTCGTATTCCACAATTCGCGGCGATTCATCAGGCTGCAATGACGGCAATCTCGAAACTTTGCCGAGGCAAATGCATTTTCACGATACAGAAACTTTTGAGGCTCTCAGTTTGCATTGTATTTTTATTGCGATCGTTGCTGCCAGATATCTATTGCGGAGTTTTCGTTCGTACATTTTTTTATTGAAAGCTTTTGCAGAGGATCTTGTTGATGTGTATGAAAACTGTATTGTGGAATGTGATGAATTTTGTCTGGAAGTTGTACTGAAGAGTGAACTTTTGTACATCAATTGTTTTTTTTATACCTTATGAACTAGTGTTCTACCGCTACCTAAAATTACTTTCTAAAACCGACATTTCCATTCAAAAATTTTAACTTTTGCAAGGGTCAACCCAAAATAATTCAAGCGAAATCAATTAAAATATATCATGTAAAGGTACATAATTATAGACCCCACAATAATTAACAAAAAAAACTCGTTAATTCGTTGTACTAATTTTGTGTATCCCACATACTACACAAGTATACCCATAATATTTCGGCAGCCATCAATTGGAGCTCACAAACAACTCAATAAAACAAAAGCTGCACAAAATTGCGCTCACATCGGTCTCACGCTGAGCCATTCAGCCTTCTCTGATGTAGAACAGTGTCGGGAGGAGCGGCAGCTAATCAGGCTGACAAATATCGAAAATTTCAATAGAGCTGCGGCCACTATTGATACGAGGGGTCGTAGGGATCTCTATTTTTTTATTTTTCGGCCTTTTTCGGGAATTCAATAGAGATAGGCGTCTCTCGTTCTGTACGTCGCATCGTTCGATATTTGAAATTTAGGGTTGCCAACAATGTTTTAAGTGTTTTTTTGTTGAGTGAGTTTTTTTGGAACTACTGCGATTTTGTACCTTGGTAGTTGTATACAAGTAGGTACTTACTACTCAGGCGTTGCGATCAAACAAAGGTCACGATATAAGAAGTTAAGCTTTGTAGTTTAATATGTACTTTACTCATAATACTATGAAATACTGATAAAGGAACGCAGCGTTTTTTATTACACATTATAATATGTGTTTATAAGACATGTTTTTGTTGTATATAGCTCATGAGAGCTTACTTCTTGTTGCGTTACGATGGTAAAAATCGTAAAAATAGCATCTTTGTCAGCCCTATCTACCAAACGTCGCGCGTCGGTTTTGTAATTCGCTCGATTCAAATTTTTTTCTACCTTGGTAACAAAAAAATCAACGGTTGCCTTTGTGCCAACTTTCCTTTGGTTTTCGGCGCATGAAGTTGATCGTGGAAATTCTCCCTCACCACCAATAAAACTTGTGATTTTTTGAGCGTTTGATGTATCTAAATTAAACTCGGTTTTGTGTGATGTTCATTATTAGCAATGAATTTTTTGATGAAAGGATATTTTATGAATATTCATTGTCATTGATGATTGGTGGAATGGGGAATTGTTTTTGTATGTAATAAAACAAATTTCGATAATTACTATTATATAACGGTTGGATGACATGAAAAGTTATATGAAAACCATTAATTAATATAATAATTCATTTCAACGTCATTGCCTGGTGAAAATAATATGAATACAAATGAAATAATTAAACTTTCTAGAATAAGTACTGAAGTTACCATCAAGTACTATCACCATCACAAGTCACAAGCGTACGTAGCAATAATCCATCAGGCCATTCATGTACACGGGCCTCGCCCACGGTATACTCGCGAACTAATGCGATAATTGAAATTGTGCAATTGCGTGCGAAACGCCCAACACCGAATTCATTACAGTCGTGTTTTTTGCAATTTGTTTTTTTATTCTGTTTCACTTTTTTGCAGTACTGTCGCTGCCAGCGAAATGATACGTTTTCTGATGGTTTAATTATTTTATGTACCTATGCGTCATTGTTGTTGTCGTATTAAGAAAATGGACGTTTTATCATAAAAGTTATTTTATGATTAGCATACTTTTTGTAGATGTTTAGTGTAATTTCTATTCCATTATGGATTATAATGTGGTTTTTCTAGTTATATCTGTTGAATGAATGAGACCAACAACGTTGTTTTGAGGTGTTTGCAATTTTTATATCTAATTTCAACAGGAGAATGTGTGTGTGAGTGCCAGGGTCAATCAATACTTGGAGACGGCTATTCGCAGTAGTTAAGCTGAGTTTTGAAACTGATTTAGATACAACAATTCATTTATACATCACTTTAATTCGTCGATGATAAAAAAGTGACTTATTCGACATCCCTACGCAATCGGAAACAAAACGCAACAACACTCTAAACCGTTCGTGTATCGATAACACGGCGAATAATTGACGTAACGGTAAAAGCAGGCAACAATCCAGAACCCTACGAATCAGCAGCAATTTGTTAAGTGGATTTTTGGCCGAGACACGCTCGCGGCTCGTTGCGCTTCTGTACACAATTTCATTATCTCTGCCCGCCTGCCCGCCCGACTCTACTATTAACTTATGCGATACTGTTGTAAGCTATGGACATTTTTTTGATTTTTTTTATATATTTGGTGGTTTATGCATATTTTCAGTTTTCTTTAAATTTATGAAAATTTTAAAAATTGAAAATCGTCTATATTAGGTATATATTGTTTTACTTCTCAAAACACTTATGCAAACATTAAATTTAGATAAAACAAAAAAGATTTTTATAAAAATGACGTTACGTAACGTACATATGGTATGTGATATAGATAGGTAGTATATATAAAGACTAACGTACATGATTAATTTGTTAAATATCTTTTTTACGAAATTAGTTTTTTAATCTCTTTCGAGTACTACAAAATAGTCACGTTCAACAAAACCGAACGAATTAAAATACAATCAACTTCACTTTAAATCGTTGGTAACCCCTCAATATTGTTTCCATAAGTACCGTTTACTGGGCAGGTACTTTATAAGATGGACTTTCCAAATCAATTCATGCCCACGCAAACGTCCCCTACGCAATCACTTAAGAATTTTAGGTACCGTAATGATTAAGATGTTTTGTCGTACTTGAATTTAAAGCTGCGTGTGAGGGGACACTGACTAGATTGTTGTGTTAAACATATTGTGACTGGAATAGCTATTAAAGGATTAAGCGGATGCTTTAAATGTTGTTTGCTTATTGAATTGAGGGTGTAAATTAATTGACTAGGAGCGTGAGAGTGCAGTCGATCGATAAAACTGATGATAAAATTCGCCATAGAATTTTTACGGTGAAACATATGAATTTTACTAGTTTTAGTTTGGTTCAACACTTACTGCAAAATTAACTGATGAGTGATGAGCTTTAAATAATTTTTCATAGAGCCTGATGAATAAATTCTAGTTGTTAAATTCTCCGACTCCTATACAAAATACATTGGTATAAGTCCTATATAATGAAAGCTACAAGTATATTTTTTTATCTATCAGATATTTTATTTCTTTGTTAGGATATCAGTAAATGATGAAACAGTCCTTTAATAGCGTAAATAACAAGTACTCTAAAACATCGTCTCTTTTTAACTATTCTAAATTTAATAAATCTTTGCTTAATGTAAGGGAGTTGTTGGTTAAACCAAATAAGTACGCAATAACTTATTTATTCATGACGATAATTGCTTAGGATTTGAAAATATGCAATCCAAAGTTCAATGTCAGGTTACTTCGGTAAAAAAACAATAGCAGAGTACTTTTTAAATGACGAAAGCAGTATAGGGGCAAAAAGTCCGGTCTCTTTCGACATATGGCCGACATCTATATTACAATGAGATCTTTACACCCTATTTCGGGTGCGACAAAATCGATTCCCAATTCGATATGACCCTCTTGTGCTGCCACCGGTTTGATAGAGACATATTTTGGGTATGACTGTACTCGTAGATAGATAAAATAGTTCGGAATTTAAGCGGTATAATGACCAACAAAAGTGCTTACTAGACCAGAATTGTAATAAGAGGACTAGCACCTGTTCATCATTCATTATTGTACTACAAACTTAACTTTAAATATAGAAGAAATAATTTCGTCATCGGCAACGAAAACAAAGTGTTAGGTTACATAAATGAATTTCCTCATTTGCTATTGGCAAACTTTAGCAGAAATCCAGTCCCAAACGAGAAATCCTAATTTTAAATTAAAATTACCAAAAGGTGTGTTTCTATCGGCTGCAGTTTTCCGGTGATTTTCGGTCTCATGAACGTCGGTGTGAGAGAATCACGGCTATTATATTATCTCATTAGACACGCCGCGCCGCCGCACGCCCGCCTCTTTTCTTCTCGCCAAATAAATTCCTTTTGCGTCTGATATCTCTATTACCTTTTTTGTTTTGATACTTATCTAGATATCGTGGTCGACTACCTTTATTAAACCTTTTTTTTTTACTTTTATTACCAGTTTATTCCTTTTGGCTTCTCTTAAAAAGTGCAGAATATTTATCAGGTGTAGAAAACCAGTGTTAACGTGAAACTATAAATTTATATTACGAATAGTTTCCAACTACAAGTTTATTGGCGCATGACTTTGGAACGGCTCGGTTTGCAGTTACACTGAGAAAGTTTCTATAACTTAATAAGTCCCTTTATTAATAGCTTTGCACTTTCTTCTGTTCACGGCGAAAGGGGAATTTATTTAGCGTTACTTTTTATTAGCTCTCGGTGTATTGTTTCATAGATTTTCATTTTAATAATACCTAATTTTGTATCCTCGTCTCGCATTACAAGTTGTTTTTTAACACACTGGTACCCCTACATGGTTTTCCTTGTATCCATACAGTTTCGACAGAATTTCTCCAAATGTTTATTCTTTTTCTACATTTACGTAAAATTACGCTACTTATCCCGTTAAAACGATACTAACACAAGTAAACACAATACAAATCACACAAATCTGTACAAAAAGCGGAGGCGGCAACAAAAGAATTCGGCACACTTACAACGTAATGTAAACCAAAAAAGAAAACTGGTCCCAAAAGCATACCCTGGGGAATCCTCGCGCGCTTCGCCCGGCCCGATACAGACACGACGACTGGTGATTAGGCTTCTTATCCACGAGATAGCGACAGAAACTGTGCAAGACTTAACAACTAGGACCGTTTTCTTATTCCCTCCGACCAAGCATTTTCTTGCCCGCCGACTTATCTAATGCTACTGTTCAGCTTAAAATTCCTATGTAATATTAGCGGCTAACTTTCGTAGCTTATGAATTTTATGCTGCGTATTAAATTTCAAATTATTATTACGGACATTTTGTTTTGGCTTATATTAAGGAAGTAACGTAGGCGAAAATTCTGTGAAGTGATATAAATTCTGAAATCAATAAATCAAATAACATTATTTCGGTAATGAGACGTCTCATTTCTGATTTATATCTGCGTACTACTTGCCCTCCGATTTTTCTACTCGATAAGTCTGGGTGGTGATCGTAAATTGAAATATGATAAAGTCGCAGTAATAAGCTCCGGTAATCGCATCGACCCTCTGACTGTAGGCGCTCGAGTGACGACGGGAAATGTTATGCGAACCTAATTTGGTAGAAGTTTCTATTTTATACATTATTTTCATATTACATATATATGAAAATAATGTATAAAATAGAAATTATTGATTGATTTTTTTTTTCCTTTGCTCAATAATTATTATATTATCCTATTATCCCTATTATCTTTCAACACCAATCTTTTTCTGGAAGCTCCTTTTATTTCACAATGTTCGGGTCTTCTATCTCAATTCCGACCTCATTCCCGATTCCAATACGTGATTCGTCGGTTCGCAAATTATTCGGTGAAAATTCACCATCTCGTTAGAATGTGCGATCCGGTCGGGCGCGGCGAGCCAACCGCTTGATAAATTGTCTGGAATAATAATGATGAATTGCAACTAGTCCGATCCCAATGTAGGATCTAATCTATGGAGCAATTTTACTAGTACTATGAATAAACCTACACCTCGGTATAAGTCCAAAATCATATGTTTTTATGATGAAATGATGTCTACTTGTCTTTTAATTTCCTTCGAAAGGAAAATATTTAATTCTTCCAAATATGATTTCTAATTAAATTTTATTCGACGGTTTATATTACGTGGAACTCGACAAAATTACTTCAAATTAGCGACAAATCTATTAAGAATAGGACGTCTCGAGCCCATTTAATTAGTGACGGGGTTTTATCATCCACCCTCTTTCCACTCGTTGAGAATTTCAACTGTAATACTGCCATATTGGCGAGGCTTAAATAATATTGGGCGTACCTAATAATAGACGTTTCTTTTGTAATTTATTTTTTCCGACGAGATTTTTCCGGTGTTTACGCCAGATATCTGGTTTTATTTCTATTCGTTCATTAGAGCCGGTCATAAAAGCGGTAATGTAAAAGCGTCATTAAATTTAAATACAAATTCACGCGTGACATCTCCTTTGAAGACAAACACACCCAGTACTTGGTAGTAAAACAAACTAAAGTTAATTGTTGCTTTTATGATGACATCGCGTGAGTTGGGGTCAGATAGCAAACAAATTGTTACTTTTATTCTGTCGCCAGAGTAGAAAGCATTTTACTGGTCGGATGTGGCATCGTTTTAAATGTTGTTATCATAAACATCAGCTTGTCTTGTTCATTGAAGTTTTCAAATGAGTGTTTTCAACCTACCTAGTATAAAGTTAACATCAAAGAATCCAACTTTACAACAATCTTAATATATTGGATAATTTTATACACAAGAGTTAAAATAATAAATATAAATATAATAAAAAAAAAATAATATGCATTTTTGCTAGAGATGCCTGTTATGAGTTATTATTATTGTATATTTATTTAGACTATTCTTATTCTTTGTCCACCATTTAACATTTAATCGACTGTCACAACCACAAAAAGCAAAATATCACTTATATTCAATTTATACGAGTGGCTCATTCATTTGTTTATCTAGATTTGTATGTAATCATGCCCTTTTACTTGATTGATAGTCTCTTCAATCTTCTTCAATTTTACGTTTAGTTAATTGCGGCTTACAAATCGACCCTGTTACACCCGTAACCACTGTTTTATATCCATTAGCTTGATGATAGTGACTTTTGTCATTAAGGCTTTACAGATTTTGGTTAAAATAGTTTTATGTTCGAACGATTTTAAGAATTTTCGAGAGCATCACTTTTTAAATTGTGTACTACTTATTTTACTAACAATTGTAAATATATTTATTTCACGAATAGATTAGGTATGTAATCAATACAATTAATAGTATTTTTTACTCATCGAACTAGATTGGAATATCACTTATCCAATTCGTTTTCGCAAGACAGCTTTTCAGTATCAGCATTGAAGTAACTTGATGAAACGCAAAATCAAGCTCCTCACCTATCAACAGAAATCTCATTCTGTATAACAATTTACAAATTCAAAACATGAGCAAACCCATCTCCACTTACGGATACGAAGCATATGCATAGGAGCAGTTAGTGCCCCCCTCAGGGGTTCCAAGACGTCAGCGCGTTTAAGCGCCAATTAATTATTAAGGAACACTGAGCTTCCTTTGGCTCTTTGACGGCGACTGTACAACAATGTGGCTGACTCTCGTGATTGCCTGCTTTGTAAATTGCATTAACGTAGCCTGTTTGTGTGTTTGTTTGTTTACTTGTATCATAATGATACAAACAGTGTTTGCTAAGGATTTATTGGTTGAATAATGGACTAGGTGACGTTTTGTATGTCGTTGGATATTTTGTAAATTGAGTACCTTTAGATGAGGTTGTGACGTTTTATACTAAATATATTACTAAAATTACAAGTCCGAGGGTCTATATTTAGTTTTTAGTATACATTGAAACATGTTTGTACCCGTCTATGTAACCTGAAATAAATAATCAAAATAACTTTGTCTATGGTCCAAAAAGTGATTTTTAAGCGAAAGTTCACTTGCGCACTATTTCGATCTAACACAATAATTCTTCTTTATAAGAATAGAAAGCACTTTTAAAATGTATTTCGGCAAACATGTCGCAGGGGTCGCCTTTGATGGAAGCGCCTTCTTCAATTGTCAGTTGTGAATTCAATTTTCACTTTATACAGCTAGTTTCAAATGTCGTGGGGTGCACGCCGACAACTGATACACATCTTTTGCAACTAGATATTAGGTTTGATAAGATATATGCACTTTATTCGCCATTAAATTGAAGTGGAATTGAATATTTGTACACAACAGTGTTTTTATATTTAGAATTAAAATAATTTAAACGTTTTTTAAAAATATACTGGCCGATTGACATAGTGGTGGCAAGCACAGCTGTTGAATGTGAGGTACTCGGTTCGATCCCCGGGTCGTGCAAAGTGTTATCAAGTTTTTCTGTTAGAAGCTCATTACTTTCGAGCTGCTTTTGAGCTCAGTGGATGGCAATAAGTCCAATTTATGTGAATTAATGGTATAGGTAAAATATGGATTTAATTACAATAGCACAACATCGTCTAAATCAAAATTAGACTTAGTCTATAGTAAAATGAATTCCTAACCATTTCGATATCCCTTTCATAGAGAGAACCCTAAACATTTTTCTCAGCTAAAATGTGCGTATAGGAAAGAAATTCGGTTATACGCCAACTGGGGTAGATTAAATTGCATTGAGCTACCCATTAACGCCTTGTCAGATCGGGTTACGATTTATATATTTGATAAATCGGATATATTGCAGGCGAACATCCAGGGTATTTTACGTACAAAAATCATGAAGCAGATTAAAGACACGATTGACTACGAGATTAAGTTTCTTGAACTACGTGTCGCGGCTTTGATACGTGCATGGAACAAATATTTGTACGACCCGGAACAAGTACATGTAAACCGATAGATACTTGAGCAGGGTCTGCATGTAATTATCCATCATATAACTGTAGTTATCCATAGAACCGGATAAATAATAAGGGAAAAAATGAAAAGAGTTGAATCAAAGGGGACTGGAGTATTGTACGACTAAGCTTATTAAATACACTTTTTTTTAAAAGTAAAGTTTTGTTTGGGACATTTCATATAGCTCTAAGAGAACACACGTTGACTGTACTAATAATAAGATGACTCAAAGGGTTTTGAAGATTTAGATAATGCACCATTTTTTTTTTAAAGTAGCTTCTACGATTTCTCTGTAAATATAAAAGTGAAATACCACTCTTTCTCATGCTGCCTAATCACAAAATTTCTGGAGCTTTAAAGTTTTGCTCATAAATGATTATCTCAAAACGTTTTTGTTCGTATTAACCACTCTAAAGATATAAACATTTACTTACCCAAAGTTACTCTACATTTGTTTTCGTTTGTCTTACAATTTTTCCCGTTGTCACGGAGAGTTAATGAAAGAATTAGCTTTCATTACAACTGATACGATTCCTTAAAGGGATTCCCGAATGAAGATGAAGTGCCTTCGTAACCTTTCTGATGGCTAAGGATCAATGTGGGAGCGGTCGTCCTCTTATCTGTGATTAGTTTTCGGGACATATAAAATGCTGTTAGTACTGACACCTTCAGTAGTCTTATCCACTCTTTATTTTATATATTTTATTTATATCGATTAAATGAAAATCTTTTAAAAGATTCATTAAAACTTCTTTATTCAATCGAATTACGGGTATGAAACGTTAAACACAAAGTAAAATGGATGGTCCGCCGTAAATGAAGAGTCGTCCGGACTTTCAACTCTAATGCATTAATTAAGCAGGACCGATCCCCGAAAATCGTCTCGAAACTCTCTCTGTTTAAATTAGTGCAGAATTCATTTTCTTTTTAATTCGTCTTCCAAATTCAAATAAGATTTCTTTTTTTTTATTACGCCATGCCGCATAAAAGGGTAGACCAGGATTCGTCGCTCCGTCGTCGTTCACTTCGAAACGCTAATTCCTCCTCGTTCCAAGATACTGATTGGACGATATATTTAACAATGCTACCGACACGCTTCTCTGCGAAAAAATACATCTTACGTACTACCTTTTTTTCTCGCGCTTGGATTCCTTTATTTTCTTATTTTCTATTTGGCGTCGCGGCCAAAGGTTGGAAGGGGCGGTTGGTTGTACAAGCGTTAATGATACTAATAGCAATTAGTGGAAGGTTGTGTTTGGCTTGTACGGTTTTGGTGTTTAGTTATTCCATGTTCTGGCTGTATAAGCATATTACGGGGCACCCAGCCCATGGAGGGTCTTAACGGGAGGTCGTTTGCTGCGCTGCCAGCCTGCTAAGATTAATGACATTACGCCAAGACAGTTTGTAAGAGACAAACGTGACAAAAAAGTGAGTTGTAATTAAGTAGATCGAATGAATAGATTTAAAAGCTGATAGTAGTTACTTTTTTTTTGTTTATTTTATTTATGAAACCCTTCAAGTCGGTACATTCTGTCATAAAGATGGTCACAATCGTTCCTGCAACAAAAATAAGCTCTTCTCATAGAATTTTGAGGTTAAACTTGATAGATGCTCTCAATAAGATAAGCGGCGTAGTAAAACTGCAGACGGCGTATCGTTGTACAACATACAAGTCTTTACAAGATCGTGTTCCCGACTTCAAACTCTGGGTGCGCACTGGACATCATAAAATATTTAACACTCATATCTCGCGGAGCGGTCCAAATATTATCGACTTGCCTATAAAACGGAAAAGTCCCGCTAAAAAAAGATAGACATATACTTTACACTTATGTAAGAAAGAGATGTGAACACCGTTATTGTACGATCTTTGGAAATTCGTCGGAAACGTTTGGTTTCTTTTCCATCGTTTTTATCGTGGTCGTTATATTTTGATAGAGCAGTTTGGTAGGATCGGCGATATAACGTTTATGTTTTGGTTTTCGGTAGATACCTTTCGCGTTGTTTTGTTACAACATTTTGTTACTGTTTATTGTTTAGATAGTTGGGTATGCCAGCGTTTGTAGGGAAATGGGAAAGTAGAAGCGTGGCGAAAATTAAATATTCCTTATGTATTTTCTCAACCAGATCAAAGGGTGGCAGTAGATGAGGCTAGCTCAGACTCGGTAGAATGACGTAAGAAAGAAGAGGCTCTCGGCCGTAGATAGACGTGGCTTGAGTAGATAGATCAAATTCCTCAAGTGGCTTTAGTTTAAAAACATTTGTGTATGGAAAGAAGAAAGAAAGACAAACCATTTTGTCTGTACGAGACAGTAGCAGAACAGCAATTACAAAGAAAAAAAAGATTGAGAAAAATAACTTCAGCCTAAAACCAAATATGTACTGACCAACAGTGTGTTCATACCGAACAGGTTACCAACTCAGCATGTACTATACTTGACACACAGCGCTGATTTTCAGTCGGCAGTATGACTATATGTTACAATGCCATCAGACAACGGTACAATAAGTAGGTCGTAACTTAAAAAATCCTACTAATTATATTATATTATATTTATGTTAATATTATAAATGCGAAAGTTTGTGAGGATGGATGGATGGATGGATGGATCTTTGTTACTCTTTCACGCCAGAACGGCCGAACGGATCTGTATGAAATTTGGCACAGAGAAAGATTATAGTCTGGAATAGTACATAGGCTACTTTTTATCTCGGAAAAATGTACGGGTTCGTAAACCACGCGGGCGAAGCCGCAAGCGGAAGCTAGTATAACATACTTTCACAAGTTCCCAAAATTTTCTTTATGTCATTGTAAGGATCACATTTTATCCGGTAACTAGTAGAGGTACATAAATATGCTTACCTTAAAAGTTTCTAGTGATAAATATCCTGTAGGGCTCGTGAATGTAAAGCATCTGGTACAGTCGCTCACATAACGCTCTACCTCATTCTTGATTAATGGATTTAAAGTTAAGGTTTTATTAAAAGAAAACTACAAATTGCAGATAATCATGTGCCTATTACGTATTACTATATAAGACTACGAATTTGCTAGATTTATTTGATTAACACGTGCAATCACTAAAAGTTGAGGAAACATGTCGATATTAATACTGGTTAATAGAACTGATGACCTGGCCTGTCAGCTATCACAGGACAGTCGATTTTGTACGAGTTCTATGCATTTTTGTAGACATACTGTTAATATACGTATCTCTCATTAATTTATTTTTATTGAGTTTTGATATTTGTTCTATTTTTAGAGACTTATTATCAAGTTTATGTTTATCTACTTATAGAGTTTGAAACTGATTAGTTTCAATTGAAAGATAGCATTCACCACCGTAGATAACATAACATAAGGCAAGGGTTAAGCAGAGATGTACTATTATTATACACCCACATTTTGCCGATTCCGTTATTGAGTCCCATAGGGGCCGACCCTATTGCCATTTACCAGGCACAGTTCCAGACTCCGCGCTGCTACTGAGAATTTTCATACAGAAAAACCCAATAACACTTTGCCTGACCTGGGAATTGAACCCAGAACCTAAAGCTCAACAGTCGCGCCTGCGACCACTAAACCAATGAGGCAGTACCTAGATATATTAAAATATTTAAAAAAAAATGCTAAAATAACATGTAAGATTGTGTAATAAGATTACAATTTAGTAGCTAACCTGTTTGCTCGCGAGTGTACAGCCGGCACAATAACTCAGCGGGTCCCTCTTGCGGATATGATACAGTGCGCACTGCAGCCACGTATATTTTTCGACGGTCCAACTGCCAAAAATCTATCCGTACCTCGATATTATAGACTAGTTTAGGTAACTATACCAATATATTATGTTAGGCAGACATTTGAATTTGTGATAGAACTTTTTATTTGAAATTGAAATGCTTTGAATATTCTTTTGACTACCGACGTCGTAGAGGTAATCAAAGTGTAAGTATTAGGTATTCTGTGACGATCTGGAGATTGGAGACAATTAATTATTACACGAGAATATTTATTCAAAGGACCTAAAGGTATTTGTTTGCTAAAGATACCCTTATTTCTTTGCTTTTTTCTAGAGTATCTTTTTCTTTCTTTTTTAGAGTATATGTTGCCCCACCCTACGATTTCTCCTGTATCGTCGGTACAGTTTACAAACATACATGTCACATATACACACAACTAGACCCGAAACAACAATCTGTAGACTGTTTTTCGTTAACATCATAACAGAATCTTGCAGGTGCTTAACTATTTCTGAATCAACAAAATCTATTATATTATTAAAGTCTCATCTAGATAAAAATATGTATCGTATTAATTAGCGACATGCAACCTTAATACTGTTAATAAGGCCACTTAATATTGTGGCTACAATTACGTACAGTGTACGCCATGATCTGAAAAGCGGCGTATGAAAATACGCGGCCGCGAATTTCCCAATAATAAATTATACTCCTTGTCCGCTTACCTCGGGTTAACCGGCTTTTATAAACTACCCGGGTAATTTATAACTATTACCCGGCCGAAAACGATCACGTGATATCACTTTATAGCATATTCACCGGGTAAATATGAGGAAGTTATGTAATAATGTTTCATGTATTTACATAAAAAGTGTAGGAACTATTTACTATGACTGTTATGACGTATTGAGGTTATTATTTTGAGTCTGGGTAAGTGGGGGTTAAATCATTGGGCTAATGAAGATTGATTTTTTTTAGTAAGGAAACTTAATTTCAAACATAGTCAAACACGTGATAACATAATAGCAAGTCACAAGAACATCTACACGCTCATCGAACAAAAACAACACGTTTCGAAAATTCTAACACTTAAAACATTACACCACAAAATGTTCGAAGTTTTTCATTTAACAACAAATAGCAACCGGGAAACATCGTGAAAATAGTCCACAAAACACTATCTTACCTTTGTAACACTACAACTAGGTACTTAATGTAATCGCGCTCAATATCCTTTGTTCACTTTCAGACTCATTAAAAAGGCGATGCAATTTAATGAGTTGATAGTGTGCGTTAACCCTCGCTACGTTTGCAGATACGACCTTTTTCCTCCAAACGAATTTGGACTTTACTACTTTATATTAAGTTCCATGTTCTTTTGCAGCATTGGTGAAGCGTATTGGTATGTAGGGGTCGAAGATTAGTGGCACACGCCTACCCGGCGGAGCGCTGAGCGGCTGATAGTGCCCAAGAGTGTAGTTACAATTAGACCGGTGCCCACAATGAAGTGATGCCCGCGTAATGTTGCCCCTTGTCTTTGTATGTTGATTGTGCACGAAAGACCAATGTATGTGTGTTTCAAATGTACGAGTACGTGAGCCTTAATGTCGGAGTTAGGGCTTATGAATTATTAAAAGGTCGCTTATGTCTTAGTAGGCTAGTTAGGAACATAGATAAATAAAACATAATTTTCACTTATACGAATAGACAATATTGTTCTGAAGGTGAAAGCGTCGACATTTATAGATTATGTTCACTTGTACAGAGTCACAGATCATTTAGTCTCGCTTAGCGTCAATTATTTGTCAAATAATCAGAGCTACAATAATTCTGATGCCGAGAATAGCTTCTGCCGTTACTGAATAAATACGGTCTGCAACAAAAGTTGATTTTATATAAATATTAACCTAGGTAGTTTAGATATCACATGATATTAAAACTTCACATAAGCTCTATAAAAATCACTGAAATAAATTACCTTTTCATAACCAAAGAAAATTAAATATCTATACGTATTAATTTTCTTTTGCTGCTGACTATCTGTGTCATAACCAACCTCACTTTCTTCAGACGGATTTTTCCTTCTAGTTTAAGAGCCACAACTACTGAAATATTTTCTTTAGGCAGTGCGTCTAACACATAATATAGGCTTTATCTATAGAAGTGTAGGTCCAGATAGTTGGCTACCGTTATTTTTTTTCCACAACGATAACAATACATAAATACATATTATTATAATCAAAGTTAACAAGATACATAAGAGCTGTATAACAGTATTTGAGCTAAATTCTGGCAGACGGGAGGGGAAAAGGCGCTTACAAGCCGCGAGCGATTGCCCGTCTACCAGTAGGTACATTGTCAATTGGAAACTACTCGGCTCCGAGAGCAAGCGCTTTTAGATTTGAAAGAGTACCAGATGCAGTATACGCGGAAATTTCAGATAAATACTGGTGACATGTAATTCGAAAATAAAAGCAGATAATCATTGAAAATATAAACGGTGAGACTGAAATTCGGGTGGTTTAGTTAATCATTTTTGAACTGTTTAAAGCTCAAACAGTTTCTAAAAGAGGTTCAGAATTCAGGCCGTACCGCTATTTTTTTTTTACCGAATTATCCTGTCATCGCTGTAAACCATATTTATGCCCAACGTGCTTAAAAAATTAAGTGGAAGTCAATTCAGAAACTAACTTACCATACTAGGTACACAAGTGTTTGGTTCTGAAAATATTAGAATAATTTATTAATACCGTCAATTTATTTTTTCTTCACTTGTTACGAACAAAACACTAGTTATATATTTTGATTTTATTTTTGTTGAACAGCAAACAAATATGCGTACAGTATAAACATATATTACCACATAATTTTTCATGCGTTCTATCTTCAACATTCAATAAAAAAACATAAAGGCCATACAATTTCCATCGCAGAAAATTATCTGAAACTAACGTTTACTGTTACGGAGGGCTATGAAAAGGCGAGGTTTTATCGCGTTGCCATGACGACGGCGGGATGCTGCGTCGCCCGCGATACCCTCCTCACTCGACACATTGGAAAAACTACTACAGTGCTTTATATTTACAGCTTTCGATATGTATGTATACGGGACCATTGTAGGAAGTGAAAGTCCCGAACTATGGATGAAAATCGATGAGTGCAGCTATAGGTGTCTACTTTGTATTACAATGTCAGACTGGAAAGAAGTTAGAGAATATAAAAATAATGAAAATTATTAGTCTGTTAAAGTGTTAGGTATATCATAGAGCAATCAGGTAACAGGTAGTCGGTTAAAAATATAAGTTATAAATATAAAAACAAGGCGTATGTCGATTTAAAGGTTTTTTTATTTCTTTGCCGAGATAGCGTTCTTTTCTCTCAACCATAATCATTATTAGGTATATGCTGTATTGTTTTAATTAAACAATACAGATACCAACTATATATGTGTGCATACAACACCAAACAAAAAAAAAAAAAAAACAAATCATACGCAACAAATAATTTCAATTTCATCGCTATTTAATCACAATAGGAATCGTTCAATTGTTCTCGTCTATTTACACCGTCAGCGTATACTGGGAACAGTTAACCCTTGAATTTGGTACACACTGAAATATTAACGCCTGCTATGGAAGCACGCGGAAAAACAAGTCGAAAACTGGGCCCGTTATGGGCCCGTCGCATGTTACGCAAAGATTAACTCGCCAATGTTATTCAGATGAGTGCAGATACGACAATCTTTTGAGCGTAAGTTTGAAGTTAGGTTTTGGGTCAAGCTATATTTTATGAGTTGGAAGGTAGAGTGCAATTGATTAGCTTATTTTATCTTGTGTACCAAGAAATGTAAAAGTAGTTGTACATTTTTTTTACATATTTTCAAACAATATATATAACAATATATCCCATGTTGGCTCGTTGAGCGAAAGTGAGTAAGTACTGACGTATAACAGCTTATTCGGCTAACCTCCCCATTGCCTCATGGTTTCTCACCTAGCTGGCTTAGTTCGCTTTTGGTGTGTCTTGCCAACTCAGGATGGAGACTCAGAAGGACGAAATGTTTATGCATGTGCAATATTAGTTAAACTTACTCACTATGAGTAATTTCTACATGCGGTACACGATGACAAAACAAGCAGAATTAATAGAAAAATAATTTTCACCTTAACGGAATAGGGTACACATAACAAGAGCATAGCCGGGCAAGCTGTTTCAAAATAGGAAACATATCAAACTTCTTACAAAACCTGCCAAAACCAAAAAAACATCTGAGCTCTTCAGCTTGAGCCACAAAAGTCCCATTTGACACAGTAAACACCGCTTCCACCTGCTTAATCTTTGGCGTCCGCTTGGCGTGTCGGTATTGAGTGGTGGCAGGGGAGGGGCTCACCAGGGGAGTCGATGCCGGCCCAGGGGACCGCCTCCCGAGGGAGCCGGCGACGGCCCGCGGGCCGCGGGGCCACGGGGGGAGAAAGGTTAAAAGGGAAAAGTTATAAGAGACCGCTTGTTGTCGGATCTGCGTAGTTCGATTTTCGTATGCGGTTTAGCGATTTTTTCTTTGCGTAGTGTTGTAAGTGTTAGGATAAGGGTTATGTTAGTTATGTAATATTTGTTAAGAATAGTATTATTGTTTTATTTATCTGAACATAAAGGTACATAATTGGAGTACGTAGAGCGATTTATAATAAAAAAAATACGCTAAGAACTTTAGACTATAGCAAAACTTTTCAAACTGAACTTAAGGAATCTATTAAACACTTTGGATTTTAAACAAAAGCTGCCTCATAAATATATAATTTCAAGCGTACAGTTTTGTATGCAGACAGGAGTTATTCACAAAAGTAGGTTTTTTTTTTTAATATTCACCCGAAGAATATCTGATGCAAATAAACATAGTCTATACCTCGTCGGTGGTGTGGGGAGGGGGTATTCAAGTGTTCCGAGTCGACTTGAAAGAGGGCAACCTACTGTTTCGCCTCTTCGCCGCGACTTAATGCCGTACTAGATTTTTTCCATCGAATAGTGGAAGATGTAAAGTATATACAGGACGTATAACAAGTGAAATGTTCCTAAGAATTTATTTCAGTATTGAGTGAGCTTGGTTCGAAGTTTGAAATGATGAAAACTGGTATCTGAATATTATTTGGGTCGATGTATTTTTGTAACAACTTTAATAGTGTAACTTTTGAGACTGACGGTACTTTAGGCTGGAAAAAATATTGCTGAATATTATTTTAGCCTCTGATTTAAACTTATTCCTGAATATTTCTTTTGGGCGATTGTTTGATGGGAGTGAAAGTGATTTAGTCACAGATCCGTATTGTGAATATCGTGAAAAAAAGAACGGGCGCTATGGTACGTACCATAAGTACCATACCTATCTTGATAATTATAAAATGTGTCGTGTGTTTAGAAAAAAACTTCGATACATTTGAATAATCAAACAAAACAATTTTACTTTGCCCAAGGCATTAATTAGTATTTAAACTGTATACTGTAAAAAAAAAGGGTTTTGTTATATAAGCTGTTAAGGGATGAAAAGAAAGATAGGGCGGTTTTTACGACGCAAACAGTAGTTTCTTTTCCGTTCGTGTTGCGATATGTAAACAGTTGTGGCGGACTGTCACAAACAAACATTTATTTTCTGAGTAGGTACTACATATTTTAAAGTTCTTCATATTCCTATAGAAGAACTTTAAAATATGTACCATTAAATAAGTGCGTTTATTGTAATTGCGAAAAAACGTAATGACTTTAGTAATATTGTGATTTAAGTACTACTTGAGCTGGTTCAACGTCCGTGCATTTTCTAGGTAAACAGCGCTGTAGTAGGTACTGCTAATGCTGTAATAAAGCATATAGCGAGACGACTATAACGAGAGGTCCCACTGATGGCACCAAAATGCTTCATATTTTATATTACTTATCAACTTATTATACATTGCCATCAATAAAAAGATTTCTTTCTTTCTTCCTTTTTCGAAATTCGAGTTGCAGTCATTTTATTTTCAGGACCACAAAATATTTGATTGAATTAGAGAGTAAACATGCTCAAGAAGTAATTTTACGTAATTAGTGAATAACGAAATTCTCTCGTTTAATACTAATGCAGTTGTAAAGTTGTATAATTATTTACGTAAAAAACTAAGTAGTAGCACGGTTTTCTACCAATAAGAGTTATGCTGGTCACCGTTCCCCTCTAAAAGTCCTGCAGTCTATTATCAATACAACCCATAGATTCTCTTTACCTCAAGGTAATAATTTTTCGGCTTAGTGGTGACCGCAAAAGAGCGATACTGCAGGATAACGCAAGTGTCAGGTCGCCCTTACAATGATATTAATGTTGCAAGCTTTAGATGACCAGGGGTGGTACTTTTACGATACGTCTTAGTGTGATCCCTAAAAAAAATATCACTCTTTACTTGAATTATGAGAATTACCCAGAGATGTATAGACGCGGAATGTTTGCATAAAAACTGAAGAAATTAAAAATATGCGAAGACAATAATTGAACATATATGATAATATATCAGGTTTTAGAAAAATAGGACAGAATATTCTAGCAATCAACTCTAAGTAGATAGCCTACAAACTTTCATTTATCTCCAGTGTACTCGTGGAAACTCGAAGTAGTGGTGTCAATATTGTTTGACAAAGTAACAAAGTCTTAACACTTCAGAACTAACCTTGAAGATATTTTTGAAGTATTCAGTCATTATTTGACGCTTTGAATATCTACCGAGATATGGAAATTTTAATAAACAATTTTTTTTACCTATCTATCATATGACTTATGACGACATAACTAGGCATCGTACACACTTATTGTACTCCTTGAAATAAAATCCCCATTCACGGCAAGTCGTTTGACAGTGGCGTAAACTCGTAACTCGCAATATTGTGACATAAGGTGTTTAACATAAATAATGCGGGAACAGATGTGTGGCGCCGCGGGCACCACAAATACGTTCGCGCGGTACCAACACCGCTCATATCTGGATACGTTTTTACTATTTGTATGGAGCTGTTGTAACGCACGATTAAATTGGCAAAAATAATGCCAGATTAAAAATAAAAATATAATTATGGTGCCAAAATATTTTACTCCAGTTTTTCTACTAAGTTCCATTTAAAATTAACGGGATGAGATAAGAATAGGGCTTAGGAAAGGTGATATTAGCAATGGACTTAACAAAGCAAGATAATTTTATACAGCCGTGGGTATATTTAGGTTAGGAGTGATGACCATAAATAATTGTTCCCAGGTAAGAATATTTAAATTAAGTCACTCATAGAAAATAACAAACATATATAAAACTTTAAACAAACTAAATCCCAAATATTCATGAGTGCCAAATAATTTATCACGCACATTAGGGGTGTCTAACAACTCTACTAAATCCACACGTGTTGGCACAGCAATATTCGGCGTGGCGGCATCGCCGGTGCCTCAGGCTATGTAAAATATTTCTGCTAAAGCATTCATCGTGATCGCCCGCCTGATCGTACGCTCAACATTACGCACCGGCAAACTTACATAAACACCTCACATGGACCTTGCGACAACGGCATAAAGACCATACTTCATCAACAAAGAACTCGGAATAAAATTGTAAAGTCCAACTATTGTGTGTAATCCGATATGCCGATAGTTGGCCCGATAGACTTTCCGTTGGAAATTGTTTGATTCCGTTTCGAGGTTTCGTTTTGACAGCCAAAAAACAAAGTAGAGCCTATATTCTTTTATTTCTAAAAATGAAGTCGTTTTTTGGTTGCTGTCTGCACTTTGTCTATACGTTTTGTTTCCTTTTACGTCGATTTCAAATTCTTTTTAGATTGTCACACGACTATTCGTTTATGGCGCAAAAAATAAAATGTAGTAAAGTTCACACATTGGCTACCGATGAAGCAAAAACGTTAGTTTGAACGGAAGAGCGGAAGGTACTAATTTGTGAACATGAGAAACAAATTAATAGGTTACGTTTAAGTGGCGTTTGTAGAGAAGTGGAGACAGTTGGCAAACTTGTAGTAAACTTAAAGCAGGTAGTCGAACTTCTAAGAATTGATCTGGATGCTTACTATATTTTGCTACATGTTCATTTAGGTTTAGATGATTATTTGTTGACTCTGTTTTTGTTTTACTTCCATGTTCTACATATTTTTATCCTAAAACGTATATTTTGCAAGAATTATTCTTCAACTAAGTTTGCAAATTTGCAAGACCTAATCCATCCATGACGTCGGTTGGACGACACCTTAGTTTAGTACTATCATTTTTAACACAATTTTGTCACTAAACATAATCATAAACTAATGTTTATTTTGTTACTCTTATCATTAAAAACCTCCCACCAATTTTAATAGGAAACACTTTTGTTATATCGATAATTCATATGTTGTCGACGTTTGATTTATGCGTCCGCATCATTTGCGGCATATTATCTGTTCACACGCCCGTCGATATTTTATGGAGCCACTGTAAACTTGTGACAGGTTTTTATATGAAAATAGCCTTACAAAATAGTTACTCTGTTTCATTTTATTAAAAATGTTTTTTGTTGCAGGTTTTTCTTGAAGTTCTTCTTGAAATGCAATCAGAATTGTTTGAAGAATGCCGGGAACCCTCGAGATATGAGAAGGTTTCAGGTAGGTTATTGGTTACTAATTATTCCTAATATAACTTTATTTATTGTTACACCATAAGATGGAAAACGAATGGTATTAACTTAGGCCGTAGGATTTTGAAAGAAAAGCTTTGGGGCCCAGACGTGGTTTTATCAAATTATTTCTATAATATTTTGACTTAGAAACCTCAATATGAGTAGAAACATCTTATTACTTATAGTCGCTATTCTTTACGCTTATGTCATAATGTAACGTGTTTTTCCCATGGCAGAAACTTTTTTTATTTCGTTTATTTTTATAATACAATAATATTATTGTGATATATATACATATCCTACATACATAAAAATAGGCAACCAATTAGTGTTGCCTACTATAAAAGTAGTTTGCTACCTAGTAATTATCAATCTTGTCGACAAGACAGTGAATGGGAGCTTGTTTACCAGTCGTGGCGAAAAATTGCCGCGATCTTTATACGCGTCTGTCAGTATTACTCTGGCTGTGTGTTCCAAGTGAAGAACTGAAGAGTAAACGAAAGAAAACTAATTGAGATATCTGTTAGGAAAAGTTTGTTCGATAGACAGATAATATACACTTTATTGCACAACACAAAGTTATTCCGATATTTATATTATCACAATAGGCGATCTCTTTCAGGCAACAGTTAATAGTAAAAGACAGAACAATCAAAAGATCAAAAGCAAGGATTTTATTTATTTTGTCTATACGTTCGTCACTTGAACCATTCAACTGTCTGTATTGCCCTTAACTGAAGGAAGGGTTGCGTTCACGACTCTTGAATATTTGAAGCGCCTCCAATTTAGGGGAGGGATGAAATTAAATTTATTTATACGAGTTTATTTATTTACTTTCAACCGATCTCTGCTAGCCCTTTACTTTTGTTTTTTAATTGGTTATGCTGCTATATTTTGTTAAGAAGCGTGCAAGTAAAATTAATTAGGACATTGTCGTGCAATAAATAAATTTAAAGTTTTTGGTTGTAGTTAATAAATGTATCAAATAAGAGCATCTATGTTCCGTTAAAAAAATTATTATAATACAAATTAATTATTCTTCTTCTATTTTATGAAGATTAGGATTTGTATTTCTATTTACTGTACTAGGATTCACAGGAGTAATTTTATCTAATTCTTCTGTTGATATTACATTAAACTGTGTATGTAGTTGCTCATTTTCATTATCTAGTTAGCTAACTGAGCTAACAATTACTTAAAACCGTACAAACTCAGTGTAGTTTCTTAAAGAATATTAATGAATATTCTAAGAAGTCACATTACTTATTTTAACTTACATTGAAGTAGGTATTTCTAACACCATCCTAACACGAACTACAAAGTCGTTATTCACACTTAAAACTTCCCCACAAAATCTCGTAGCTCATAATATAACTAATTAGTAGCAGCCCTAACATAACTATCCAAAAGGTGCATTCACACAGTCTACTTATGAGTACAAATTTGCTTCCACAGTTGGTCTAAGACATATTTGTCTTACGTGTCCTCTTACCAACTTTAAACAAATATAGAACTTACTGTTATACACATATTGCTCATTTCTATATGCAACAGAAATTCTAACAATTTCTGTGCATGTGTGCGTACGTGTAGTAATGTCTATATTTGGGCTTTCTGTGTGTCATTGAATAATTCAGTGGTCGTTCCCCAACGTTTCAAGGGTAAGAATATATGGGTATAATATATAACTACGTACATATTTATAGGTGGGTGTAGGAATCGAAATAATGCAGTCGCTTTATCGACGTGAATATTGTATTCCAGGTGATTTAGATGTCAAACTTGGTGCTGCTTTAGAGTTACACTTGAATTCAGTTTTAGTTTTCATATTAAAGTATTCGTTCTGTTACTACAATTGTTCATTCGTTTATTCGATATCATGTTTTGTAAGTGAGACGTATAGAAGTATAATTATTTTAAGAATAAGTTTTGTGGGCCATGTTTGTAGAACAAGTTCAAAGAAAACAATATTTAATATTTTCCTACTATATGAAAACGTTCGTTGAACCATCAGCATTTACATCTAGATACATCTACGCAGGTAGCTAATTCTACTTGTTTACCCAACAGAATTTTTAAGCTACACCCCAAAGTACACTCGGCTCAAAAAACCCGTATCGATTGAATGGCCGTCTATCAATCGGCCACCCACACCACACAAGTCCACATCAGTACGCATACATGCACACAATGCACTTCCTTGCATACCCATTGGAAGAGTTTCGTCCATTTCGTCGGTCCCGAGACATTGGCTCCACCTCCCAAGGGACTCTCCCTTTCAGTTCCCTTCGCACTTGTGTGTGTCGGAATGCGAGCGTGTGTATTGGAAATGTAGACGCGTTGTATATCTTCATGCGTTTTATTTCGGTGACTGTACTTTTGGTTTTCTAAGAATAGATTCGAATTTATTTTGCCTACTTCCTAGTTCGAGTAAATAACTTATGGGTTTACTGTGACACTGTTTAGTTAATATAAGTAGTTCATAGGTATATGGGGTTCGTTAGCTTACGGATTAAAATATTATAAATAATATTCAATTTTCTTAGTCATCGAAATCATGCTTTGAATATTGTCAATGATTCTCCATTCATTCCATTCCGTCAAAGCAGTACAATTTTTTTTCAGCTCAAGTGACGGTAGCAAAATCTTGTGTTGAATCCAATAAATTGGTATCCAAAGACTTAAAACTATATTTCTGTTGCGTAATAATTCTCAACAATTTTCTAACTTCGCAATTTGTTCTAGGTGGTAATATCAACTCAAGTGATGGTCGACGGTCCTCTGCTAGCGATATCAGACAACATGTTTGTCCACAACAACAGTAAGCACGGCCGGAGGGCGAAGCGGCTAGACCCTAGCGAAGGTACAGATGGCGCGACAGACAATACTTGTACGTTTTTGGTTCTTTTCTTTTATTTCTTTATGATTTCTCGTGGGTAATATTGGAACGTATATTGGAATATGTAATTGTGCCATCGATTTGTGTTGTCGAGCGTACATTTTGCTTGAAATATGTTTAAATATTACCCATTTTGTATTCCGTTTTATTAACCTATTTTTGATTATTTTTAGTACAATGTTCATGACTTGGTGTCATATAAATTGTGAGACGTTGAAATTTTGTAAAAAATCGCGATTTCATCTTTTTTTTTTTGTTTTATACTACAATGCACACTTCTACCTACTTTACCAGTATCATATTAAAAAAAAAAAAAAAAAAACATTTATCAACCCGAGTCCTAAAATACATTTTTTTTAATATATACATAATTATACGTGTGAAAACCAACAGTCAATTGACGATAAATGTGCAAAACTCATAATATAGTCCTCTAAGATGTCGTTTGTATTCAAGGAATCACTGTAGACATTTCGCAAAGAACTTCAGCCGGGTGTTCCGGAGGTGGGGGCGTTGAAGCGAGCATGAACCGAATAGGGATAATTTAGTGAGGAATTATGCTCCGTACAAACTTGGAACATGCGTTCATTTTTGTACTATTTAAATTCTCTATATTAATGTTATACTGAGAATAGTATCAACCTTATGTACCTACGTAAAGCTTAGTTTTACCTTGGTCATACTTGAAAATTGAATACACACTAAGTATTATAAATGCAAAAGTAACTCTGTCTATCTGTTTGATACCTCATTACGATTAAACTACTGAAATGATCGTTATAAAATTTTACAAAGAGGTAATTTGGGTTCTGGAGAAGGAAAGTCCTAAAGTTATTTTCATCATTATAGCAAAATACTTATTTGGACGCAGAGGGCGCAATGCAGTTAGCTATTTGCGTGTCACGGGTTTGATTCGTACGGATCAAATATTAGTATGGCCTATAGCTAGGATAGTTGCTCCAGTTCTGGGTGTATATGCATGTAAGACGTATTTGTAAACTGTACAATAGATGGAAATAATCCTAGTGCCAAGCCGTTTATCAAAAAAACAGAACTAATATCATTCTTGTTTAAAAATCATTTTTCGAGTAAGTTTTCCTAAAATTATTTTCCGTTTACTATTCAAAGTGTTGCTGCTAAAGTATACGCATTTGAACAAATACAAAATTAACCTATTCCACATTAGGAAAACGGTAAAGTTTCGAAGGAGGCTAGACGGCGCGAAACCGACTCGAAGGGATTACACGGTGCGAATGAGAAAATTTGCACAAGAACTTGTTAACTTGAAAACATTTCAGTTCCTATGTTATTGCTTCTTGGTGTACTGCTGTATTTGCTTGTGACGCTGATAGTTTCTATATTCTTAACTGAAATAGTTATCCTAGAAAATCAATATAAGATCATGTTTGTTTAATTATTTTATGGATATATGTCGAGTTCTTTCTAGATACCGATTTAATTGATTTTTTTCTGGGATTTTAAATAACAAATACATCATCTGCGACCTTTTTTACGGAATGTTAAGACTTCTTAAGTGGGGAGAATATAATATTAGTAAAATTAAAAAAGAACCACCAAAGTAATCGCCTTTCGTCCCCTTAAATTCACTTTCTCCCGTCTTTATTACAACGTTGTTCGCAAGATTTCAGTTTCCCCCTTGTTCAGCGCGTGTCCCCCCTAAACCTTGCACTCGCGGCAGCTGACAATGTCATAACGACCGTGAAACTGTATTCCATAACCAACTTTATTACTTACTGTTAAAATTCAATTTCAATTATTCGTACCGATGTCTTGATTCCTTGTATCAGTGACATTAAACACGGTGACTTTTACGGTGTACAATTGTCCTTTTTCTAGAACAGTGTAAAGTGTACGTTCAAGTAGGACGGAGAGAGTTTTAGTGGCTTTGCGTTCAACTTTTAAGTTGTTGTACCATTCAGCCCTTACTTTTGCGGTTTCAAGGAAGATGCCATTTACGACCCTGAATGCTATTTATATGAAAGTTGGGGAACTATTTTAAGCTTTGCCGTTGTGACTTGCGAAAGGTTCCAAAGATGTTCTATTTTCGTTATTCTTATATCGATTTCTCAAATCGATGAGATTTTTATGGTCGATATCTTCGTCCTCTCTATCATCTGCTTCATAATCTCTACCAAATATTGTTTGGGTTTTGTATTTTTATAATATGACTCTGGTATCTCAAACAAAGTGAGAAGTACTTAAAAACTAATTTTGTTATAATTACTTATTTTGACAAACGTTACGTACACACATATGTATATTTTATGCACACATTGGGTGATTTCACAGTACACAATAGCAACACCGACACGTACCTTAACTTTTAAGCAAATTATTATTAAGATAAAGTAATTGTTAACAGCAGGTCTATATCCACCACTGCCAGTAGCTACTCCTTGCATCAAAGCGATATCACCGAGCGAAGGCTGGACGTCGGGAGGGTCGACAGTAATCATAGTAGGGGACAATTTCTTCGATGGACTACAGGTTGTGTTCGGGACTATGTTGGTTTGGAGTGAGGTGAGTTTCATAAATATTTTAGGATTGGTTTAATTTGATGCTGGTCTGAAAAGAGTAACGTTACTAATTTTAAAATCAGTTGCATTGTATCTTTTTAATATTACGTACATTAATTAATACGACCGGCATTAAATTAGCAGCAAAAGCTGCTTTGTGGATGCAGTTGTATAAGAATTTAAACATAAGCAAGTCTAAATCATTTTCATGCAATGCCATGTTGCGACTAGCATTAGTTTGTTCATCTGAATAGTGTTGGAAAATCTTTGATTTTAAGTTATACTTCTCGTCAAAAATATTGTATCTTCACCTTTGTACGGTAGACCCGGCAAGTCATGTTTTAGACCAGCATTATAATCACTTAATTTATTACTACGAACCAGAACAATATTTAAAACAAAAATATGTCTTATCAGTTAATAACATCACACGCGATAAGAGTGCAGACCCCTCCGCGACATATACCGGGCGTCGTGGAAGTGACGCTCTCTTATAAAAGCAAGCAGTTCTGTAAGGGCGCCCCTGGAAGATTTGTTTATGTTTGTGAGTATACTTACTGCATTTAATTAGTTTCATCAAGGCGTCTCGACTTAGCCCGATGTGCGGTTGGCGCAGTGGCTATGCGATATCGCGTGTCACGGGTTGGATTCACTTGGACGCACGGAACAAATATTTTTATGATCAAGAATAGTTGTTTCGGGTCTGGGTGTGAGAGCATGTGTGATGTATTTTTGTAAACTGTACTCACGATACGGTAGAAAATATATTAGTATGGGGCAAGATTAAAAAAATATCATATATATGTACGCATCGCAAGAAATGGATTGTACAATAATGCCAGCCGTCAGGCAAGCACATGCCTTAGTGGATGCGTACTTTTAGAAGTCCCCTGATTTTTAAATAAAGAATCAACGATAAATTACTTTAAGTCTAATTATATTGTAGAGTAAAGGCTCAATCAAATTCTTTAGTTACTTTTACGCTTATTACCAAGTCCAACAACGTCTCATTATTTACGTACGAAATTCTCTCAGAAAATAATCAGTAATTAGGGACATCGCAAAATCTTATACAATCCATCAATTAGGCTTTCATTTGTTAGTGGGCCAACTAATGATTGATTTTGTTTTTCTCTTGTTCGCATAGCAGCGTTGAACGAGCCAACGATAGATTACGGCTTTCAGAGGCTACAGAAACTTATACCGAGACATCCCGGGGACCCGGAAAAATTACCAAAGGTACGTTTTTTTGTTTTGCCGCTTCGTTATTTTATCTTTATTGTGTACAGTGAATTTTGGGGGTAAGTGTAATGTAGGAGGTTTAAGAAACTTGGAAGCTATATCTTGTAGTGTAACTTAGTTTCTCAAGATTTTTACGTGATTTATGTATAAGTTCATTTGACTGTTATTCAAGCCTGAAAAGTGAAGTGACTTGACTTAAAAATCTTATTAAAAAGGTTTTATGATGTGGTTACACACGTTTTCATAACTTGATTTCATTATGCTTCCACCATTTTGTTTCTTATGCTGATAAAATGCACTAACATAGGTTTTCTCTTCTAGGAAATAATCCTAAAACGAGCAGCAGACCTAGCGGAGGCACTATACTCGATGCCTCGGAATAACCAGCTAGGGTTGGGGGCGCCTCGATCGCCGCCCGCCAGCATGCCTTTCAATTCGTACACCGGACAGCTGGCCGTCAGCGTGCAGGACACTGCAGCCTCCCAGTGGACTGAAGGTGGGTTATGTTCATAGCTTAGATATTTATCTACTTATATCGTAATAGTGGGGAAATTACACAATCAAAAATTAGTATTGAGGCCTCCTTTACCTCTACTTGGATGCATGAAAAGAACCTTCCCAAGCGAGTGATGGCTTACCCGGAGAAGTTCTTTTCGTGCATATCTTTTAGCACAAAATTCTGTTTAAATCAGACTGAAATTGCTGAACATTTGCCTTCTAATGCTTTAAAATACACTAACATAATCCCTATGCGTTTTTAACCGATTGGTGATCGCAGTAATTTGTTATAATTTCAGGGAAGAGAATGCTTCTGCTATCCTCTGATATAGTCTCTTGGTGGCTAGTCCTATTTTTAGAGTGGAAGCACACTACCAATTAAAATTACACTTCCAATATTTATTATAGGTACTAGGTGTAGTCAAACATACTTAACGGTAATTATGTGTTGATCCCAGGCTTTTTCTTTTAGAGGAGTACGCGCGCAGCGGCGGCTCTGTCTCGCCTCGTTACTGCTCCGCCGCGTCCACACCTCACGCTGCGCCCGCTGCCTACCCGCATCCACAACACTATCCTGCACCGCCGACGTCACTCTTCAATACTACGTCACGTGAGTCTAAGATACATAAAATGTTTGTAATTTGAAAGTAGGTGTCTTATTAGGCACTTGGCGGGGGCACTGCCGTGCACCTTTTAGAATATATATATACTATTTCAAAATCATTTTTAATTTTAATATTTCTTAGTACTGGTATAAAGTTTGATCCTAAAGGTACAGTTATGAACAAAATTGTCATGGAATTATCATTTTAGGTGTTTGTGTTCACTTATAAAGTTCTTGTGACGATTCGATTCTCGACGTCAGGAAAATATATTATTTGAATATATGGCGTAGATATTACTAGTATTTGTTCCTCGTTTTAAAATTCATGCCATCAAGTTATCCAAACAAAGAACAAACATCTTTTTTTTTTTTTAAAGAATACTTCTTTTTACATCTTCTGCGATCAGTTGAGAAACTACAAAATTCAATGTATAACATGTGCATCTAACTTCTTATATTTTAAATTTCTAACCCAGCTTATCTTTCTAAACAATACAAACAAGATTTAAGTTCACATTCCAACGCTTTCTTCGCACGGCATCTGTTTGTTTACGTCGCTTTGTGTTAACCCCTGTTTTCTTTATCCCGTCCAGTGTCTCTAGGACCGTACCATCCGGCGAACATGAATGGACACTTATCATCTGACCGTCACTATAACGCGTATAATACGAAAGATAGCGGACATTACAGTGAAAGAAATGGGAATTCTAAAAGCCTGGCCGACTGTCCGGTAAACATTCATACAAAATGCACCGGCAGCGATATGAAAGGGGCTCAGAGTAAAGAGACTAAGCTGAGAAGCGCCTTTGCCGTTGTGAGGCAGAGTCCGCCACGGGTTGCCAATGAGCATCATCAGAATTGGCACCACCTCGCCGTTCAGTGTTAGTAGTTTTGTTTTTATTTGTATTGTGTTTTTGTTTCGTTTCGCTTTTTTATTTGTTGCGCTGTTGATGTATGTGCATGTTTGATAACCCTATTCCAAATTTAGATACAGTCGTGAACGAAAATGTAGCTGAAATCTGTTTGACCTAAAATTATTCAGTTAAATTGACTATTTCTAGAAAAGTCAGATGCATTTGTTTTTTGCGCGATAGTCAAGTAACAATTAGAAACTTTGCGGTGATGTTCATTTTATTTAAGAATTACTTTACCTGACGATAATAATATTGTCATGGATTCGGCAGTCTGAAGTACAAAATAAATTCAATGAAATTTTGTTTATAGATTTGAAAACCTGCCACTTTTCAAACTATCCAACTATCGCTTTTAATACAGCAATGGAGTCGTTTTGATACCGTCAAAGAATTAAGAAGTACTACAATATTGTAAGGATAGTTTGGAAAGTGATGACAAAGTCACTTTAGAGTGCCATGAGTTAGAGAGTGTACCCCATAGTTTTCATTAATAAAAAACTACAGCTGTGAACACAAAAATCTTACGTGTGTTTTCCTTGTCCTCAGGAATGGGTGGTTTAGTTTCGTCGCCGTTCAGTGTGAATCCATTCTCACTACCAACTTGCAGTGCTCAGCAATACGCTCAGACAGCGCCACTTGCTTCCAAGTAGCCCTATACAACTATAAGTGTTCCCAGTCAGTTTGTATTATGAGAAATTTAAATGAAACTTTGTATGTTAAGTCTGTTGAAAGTGAAGTTATCGAACTGATTGCAATCGGGTACTTCATTATTTTTATCAAACTATTAGTTCTTAGATTACTGAGAAATTCTTTTTTTTTATGAAATTTCCATTATAACACACATAATGTATCCTACATATTTGTTGACTTTTAATTGTAAATTGTTATTTTTTTGATAAATGAGGTTTCTTGGCTGTGTCCTTTTCTTTTTGTATGCACCAACAATACATACAATGTCTGTGTACACTTTAAATGTGAAACCTACATAGAAAATGTCAAGTATATAATTGTCTTTCAAACTCAGGCTGACACTGCTAACATGTGATAAATTTATATTTGGAAGTAATTTTGTTTTCGATTGTACTTCACCACTTAACTTCAGTTTTGTCATGGGATGTGTACAAGACCTGCGGGCGGCATTGTAAATATAATTGTAATTTTTATGTAAATATATAGATAAATAACATTCAATAGTTCGGTTGCTAGATTGGACGTAGCGTAGATTTTATATACATTTGAAGGCTAACGTTAAACTGCTCAGGACGATTTTAAAATACCATGTAAAAAGTTCCCATTTTCGTTTCCTCGTAAATGTGTCGGTTTCGTTATTGTAAAATCTGTGATATATTTATTGTAAGTAACGTTGTAAATTTTAATGTAAAACGTAAAAGTGTACATTTTTCGATTCTTAATTCGAATAGCGTTCAAATAATTTTCGCTTAGGTTACGGATTCGGACATCGAAATATTTTACTGAATATCGATCATATCTAGAAACAATATACATATCCATTGAATTCGAAGCTTGGGATATATAATATATACAACGAAAGAAAATCTGATGCCGAAATGAATGTATACGAAAAAAATAAAATATCTCTGAAACTGTTTGCTTAGATTCACGCAAAACGAATTGTATTTTGTGAGATAACCTCAGTGAATATATTATGTAGTTACGTATTATTATTTAACGCAACTGTGTATCAAATAAGACATTGTAAATTGTAATCGTTCATGAAACAAATTATCACAAAATACGAGATTAAATTACGTAAAATAATTAAAACGTGTTTTCATTCTTTATTACAATTTCACTATAAATCATGGTGAAAACAAATAAATATACTTATGAGTAATTGAATTTAATAAATGCATAAATAAGGTATTAAGTAAGCAAAACAGTAATTTAATAAAGTCGTAATTAGTTATTAGATTTCGCAACAGAAGCATTTTAGTCACTGATGAATAAACCATTTTCTAAATAAAAGTCAATAATTTTCCTATATGTATTTAATATTCATTTACTACTTTTAAATATTTAAAATTAAATGAATATGATACCGGTTAGTAAGGCAGAACATGTTGCTGAAAATTATAATAAAATATTTAAAAAAATAATACTTAATATTAATGACATAACTGATGAGCATAAATAATACATCCAGCCCTAATTAGAAGTGGACATGAACCATCAATCATTCTCCCATGTGACTCAAACAAAAACATACTTTTGAGCCATTGTGATTTCACACATGGTACTTTTTGCACCCTCTTGAAATATTATACTAACAATTTTTGTCCAAGGGTAATATTTTCCATTGTTGGCCCTGACTAGATAATGCATGGGTTTATCGCTGTCCTTAATTGTACTAAAGAATGGAGATCGTATTACTTCGAAATTAGCATTAAAATAGATTCGCCCGGTTTAGATGGTACAATTTTGTACATTTAAATTAATTATGGTGATCTAATATGGGCTTGGTAAGGGTGTTATAATAAATGGGTACTTAATAAGTTGAGAAGTATGAGATAGCGAAAATACTTAAATGTTTTTCGGAAAAGTATAAAACGTTTTTTTTATACTTTTCCTAACTTATATTTTTATTTGGCATATTTATCAGAATCTTAATGATTTAATTTAACTTAAAAGTAGTTTCTTTATGTAAATCGCTAAAATATTACAGCTCGATTCTACATAAGGCTGCGAGCACACTATTGTCTAAGTAGATTACGCTACAATAATCCGAATGAGCGTTTAGTCTAGCTCGTTTGTCGTCGTGTGCGGCGCACGTGTGATGCGTCTGCCGCACGCGCCCGTCCGGATGTCATTCCATATCGGTGTGAAGACGGACTTATTTGAAACAGGCGGTGTGAGGTTTGTATTATAATAAGTTTTTTTTTTTTTTTTGTTTGATTTATAACAAAATTAATGATGTACTATGGAGATGTCAGGTGAACAGTATTCACAATCCTTGGATTACTTGGTTGCTTTGGGGTTCTATAGAGTTTTATTGAAATAGCTTATGCATATTCAAACGGTCAGTAAACTAAATATAATATCTAAAATCTTTTTACCTAATAATTTATTTTTATAACAAATGATTTTCATTTAATAACAAATGTTTATGTCGTTATAAAATGAGTTTATTTAAGTAGATTACATATAGCAATTGTAATTTATATATGAAAATTCGATTGAGTATCAAATTACAAAGAGGGCGGGAGTGACATTTTTATTCTTGTGCATATTTGTCTGTCCCTCACGATAAACAAGTTAAGTGAACAAATCGTCTTGTCGCGTCAATCTGTCGCGTGGCGGTCGCAGCGCGTGTCGGCCGCGTGGCGATGTCGCGCATTACCAAATTAGCGTCCGGTGTGCACCTAGCCTTAAATTATGTTAAGCACGGGTCATGTTACTAATAGAAATTGGCTTTATAGAATGCAATTATTACCGATACATAATAAAGATTTGTTTTGTAGTTTTTATAACGATTCTTAGAAGTTTTTATAGAAATTGGTAAATTGTTATTTATTCTTGAATCCGAAAGAAACAGATTTTAATTAAATAATATAAACTACCTATATTATAGACGACACGGTTGGCGCAGTGGCTAACTGATTAGCTTCCTGCGCTGTGTCGTGGATTCGATTCCCGCACGAATCAAATATTTGTATGATCTACGGATAGTTGTTTTGGGACTGGATGTGTGTGCATGTGATAAGTATGTTTGTAAACTGTACCCACGACACAGGAGAAATCAAAGGAAGGAGCAACGTTATTAAAAAAATGTAGCGTTAGAGAATTAATAATAGGTAGTTTCAGTTCCAACTGCAGAGTATAAAAACATCACGACTTAGAGCCTAGAACATCTCAAAAATAAAACGTAAAACGCATAAGAAAGTCGAGGGTGGAACGGGCTGAAAACTGGGGTGAGGAGAAAGGGGGTGGTCGACAATAGGTGTACAGATAACTTTCCTTCTACAGTAGAGTCAATACCGACCCTAGGGAGTTTTACCCTCGGGGTTCGGTCGCTTGGGAAAACTAGACCCAACAATATAGAAAAGGACAGAGCTATACATCACGTTAAAGGGGGAACGGTGCATCGGATTGTACTTATGTATTAATAATATATAGAGGAAAAATGCCGAGGACGTGCGTCGAGTGATATGTTGCGACTGTTAGCAAGAGAGGGATGGATGACATCAATTTGTCGTGTCGTGATGGGGTTTTATTTTGTTTCTCCTTTTGCAATTTTTTTGGGTCCATCTATTTCTGTATTTTATCTGGTTCAGATTCTATGTAATGTTTTAAACGATTAGAAGAATAATTGGCTTAGTTTCTAAAGTAAGAGTGAGAGTTTATTATACAAAGTATAGAACTTCTTGTACAGTTTCACTGATGCTAATGTTCTAAGATAATTAAATGTTTAAACTGATCTATCAAGAGGTCTAGCATATTTGTGATATTTTTGTTTTATTAAATAGAGAGAAACACATTAAGGCCAAAGTTCACCGTAAATATTCTTACTAGAGGTATAAGTAAAAAAAAAAAGTTTTTATATATTAATTATGTCAATATATATTAATGGTAAACATTGGCCTAAAATTTAAATCCTAAAGAATTAACTTCAGCACTTGTAAAACTAAAATCATACAATTAAATATTTACTTCACAAACAAAGCCTATGAAGGCAATTATTAAATCTTTCAAAGTTATAAGCTTAAGTTGGGAGCATAACGCCATAGTAAAACAGTTATAAGGCGATATCGCAGCGGCATCGAGGCGTGTCAACGGAGGCGTTAAGCGAAATTGAGTGAAAGTCAAGTTAAAGTATTAAAAGTTTTCAGCTAGCGATCTTTGTGAACGCGACGAGCGACCGCCGTACACTTTGTAGGGTTGTGCCTTAATCAGGACGGTAAATATCGATGTCGATGAAACTGAAATATAAAAATGTGCCCCTTTGTACAGGTATATCCGTCGGGAATAGATAAGTAATTAATTAAATGAAAATAGACAGCGACATAAATAAAGTGAATTAATGAAAACATGGAGTTTCAACATAAATATTATGTGATGTGTTTTATCAACGAAAATACAATGTGAACAAGAATATAATATAGTGAAATTAGGGTCCTAAAAGAAAGAAGCCAAAATGGAAGAAAAAATTAGATTATTAATTAGTCATTAGGTATACTTAGGTACAGAAAATATGCCGATGGATCTCACGATTATTTTAAGCGATTTGGAATCATAAACGTGGTATTTTGGTAATAAAGTTATCGTGTACTTCCCCATGGATAATAGGAAACCTGTTCTCTATCCTTGGGTGTCGTAAATGGCAACTCAACGCTAACCCTTTTTAATTCTAACAATCCTCCTCCCCATGACATACCTAAGTATGTCATGGGGATTGATAGAATTAGCAGCATCTTTCTCGGTGGAATTAATGAGAAAAGTACCAATCTTCTTGCCAAAAGTGATAGGTATGGCAATAAAGAGGTATATTTTGGTATTTATATGGAATCCCATGTCAAATATCCCTGAAAGATTCGTAAAGGTCTTAAAAAAAAAAAAACTTTTGTATCACGTTCACACCATTATCGATACATTCCTATCTTGTTATCGATAAGGCGAAGTTCCGATTCCAGCCCTACTTCCTTAACACGGTGTAAGTTAATAATGTAATAGAATTACGAGGGAAAAACTGTTGAACTCCGACGGAGCGGGTCGCACTTAATTGTGGCACTTTGTTTTGTGTGTCCTACTGACGTTACTTGTACACACGCTGTTTACGTATCGATTGTATATGTGTGTAGATTTTTTCCAGTTACCAATTCATATCAGTGTGCAGTTCCTGGTTAATTAAGTTGTAGGATACACGCTTGGCTTAGATATTACTTTCCATTAGGTACTTGCTTTATTTTACTACGTATTTTTAATGAATATTAGACATTATTGTAATTTCATTCAGTGCGATTATTTTTTATTTTTTATTTATTTATTGCACTATGTTGTTACAGAAAACAATTAAGCTAACCTTAACACACATAGACCCTGTAAGGGTGTAGCATCTTGTTTTATTGGTTTGACATCTTATTTTGCTTAAAATTAAATACCTAGTAATAACAATTACAATTAGCAATTGCCCTCCATGCGTGCTTATCTAGTGTTGTGCCATAGAGCGATATGACACGAAAGTAGCTCTTAAATAATTAATTTATTCATTTTATCTACAGTAATTCAGATTATATATAGATATAGATAATAAAAAAAAACGATGTTTTTGATAAAAATAAAAACGTAATGAAGTTGTAGTTATTACTTTCTGACGAGACTCAACTTTTCAAAAAAGCGTTTAAAACGCTACATAGGCCTTACAAATAAATCCTGCACATTGCCTAAACAAAAACTAACTACTTGAATATGCATTGACGTTAATAAAACGCAATTCAAACGCCAGAGTGACGTCTCAGTGGTAGACGAAAGTTAGGCTAAAAATCATGCAGAATATGGAGGTAGTTAGCGAAAAATTTACAACTCGGACGTGTGGTGTCTAAATTTTATGCGAGTCGAAATAAACTTCGCAATAGTTATAAACAGTTCGTTGTTTTAGCAGTTGATGTGATGTGTATTTTAGTACGTAGATATTCGCATTTAATTCAGGAAACTTTTTATATGAACTTCTGGTACCTACTGTGCACGTTACCTATTGATAGACACAATATCGCTACGCTCTCGAGCTTTGGTGTGATAATGTTCAGGTTTTTTGGACCGATACCACGACGGCAGCAGAAATCGAAAGTTGAGGAAATTGCCTGAAACATTCATGTAAGTCGAAAATTTTATAAGGTGTGCTTTTTAATGGCAACTGAACCGATGACGACTATTCTGCCAGTGTCTAGTGGGGAAGTTATGCTGTTGTACTACCTACAACTACCAGTCAGCTGTTCATGTCAAATTAGTAATACCACTGCATTTTTAAAATTATAGTTTTAAGATCCGAACCGAGAATTAGGACTGATTTCTAATTTAGAAATAACAAACATTATTCTAGCCAGAAAATACCATGCATTCACCACCTAATCTGCAGTTAGATAATAAATTAAAGCGGAATGTTTATTACACGAACACTTCGCAATGTATACGTTGCCGATTCGCGAATCCCTTATCAAGATCGCGCCGAGTTTTATGGGTCTAATCGCGGCCGCCGCAAATAGGGCCCGGGTGGGTAATTTTCTAACCTGACCGATTATAGGATTACGGCTAATTAGCTATTACCGATATATTGTGACTTACAACGCAATATCGCACGGTTATGTTAAGGATTGTGTGCGTTGTAAAAGTTTGTGAAGAGAAATTCGTGGTGGTGTGATCCATTTTTTTTTTCTATGCCTTTGATAACGGTGATTGCGCTACACTGACGGTTATTTTCATACCTTATAAGTTTAGTATCAATAGACTGATATAGGTGCTGTATTATAGTTAGAGTAAGATCCGTGACATTTTTTTTAAACGTTGTCCGACTGTAGCAAATATTCCTGTGTCGTTTACAAACACAAATATTCACATGGACAAACACCCGCGACAAGTAGCGCAGCCATCGATCGGTCAGCCATTAGATCAACCGTGTCTTCAAATATTGTAGTTGAATAAGACGATTGTCTGAATTTTTATTAAACTTCAATATCTCTACTACTGATATCCGACCCCTAGTTCATAGGATCAGATTTGTTGCAAATTGGTTTGAGTATACAAGGAATACGTTCAGTTACCAAACATCCTGTATGTAAGGTAAGGAATATTTCCGTAATCAGCTGATTGGTGACCGCACAAGAAGATCAACTCATCTTCATTAATTCAATAATACCTAATCTTATACAACCAATCCAAGTGGTAATTACTGTAAAAATAAATCATTAATATTTATTATAATAATTCAGTTCGTAACTGTCCCACTTCTGAGTCTGAGAATGAGTAAGGCCTTAGTCCACCATGGTATGAGTTGGCGGACTATACACCATCGAGATTTTTTTTAACCTGCTCAATGGCGCAATGTACCGCATGATGTTTTCCTTTATAAAAGTGATAAGTATTTTATTATCACTTTGTTTCGTACATTATTTCAATAAGTCACTGAACATGGTTGAACTCAGACTCTTCTGCATGGAAAGCAAGCATTTAACCGCCGAGCTATCAATACTTATAAATAGCTATAATTACAATATTAAGGGCCTATTTCACAACTAACTCATAAACTAGTTCATTGCCTATCCACACATCGCACTGCTGAATGCGTTAAAAATTCTGATAAGTAAATTTACCTGATAAACTTTCCTTTAATATGAACCAGAGACAGAGCTGGGCAAAATACATGCTTTGCTTTAATTAAAATACAAATTACAAAATACTATCTCGCATGTATTTATAATACGAAATACAAAATATTTTTAAGTTGTGTATTTGAAATATCAAATACAAAATACAGTATTTTAACTATTTGTATTTAAAATTTATTAATAATTTTATTAATAACAAATTACAAAATACAGTCAGGTGTTAGGGTTATGTAAATAGAATAGAACTAATCCAGCCCTGCCTGGAATGAAAATGAAAATTTACCAGGGTTGCCGCTGCCTAGATTTCGGGATGCCGTAAACCAGGTAAAAATTGCAATATTCTAAAAAAATATCCGTAAATTTACAAAAAAAAATTATATAAAATTACGTGTACTGACTTATTCTCTCGTGTACTGAGTAGAGTAGCTTTTAGCTCTTCTTGTTCCATTAAATGTGAAAGAACAAAAAGTACAGATTATCTAGTTGAGGCAGTCTGACTGCCTCAACAGTTTAGTGGTCGCTAGCGCACTTGTTGGGCGTGAGGTCCTGGGTTCGATTCCTGGGTCGGGCAAAGTGTTATTGGGTTTTTCCGTATGGAAATTCTCAGTAGCATCACGGAGTCTAGAACTGTGCACGGTAGACAGCAATAAGTTCGCCCCATATTACATGGGGGAATCCGTCGGGGAATACAGGCGTGATGCTATGCTATCTAGTTGCAAAAAAAAAAAAAATATGATTCTACGGGCTAAGTTTCATTTCACAAGAAAAAAAATCAAACGAAGCACGTTTCATGTCTTGATTTTCCGTTTTGAATAGTTTTATATTGAATTTCCGTATTTTATAGCACGGTAAGGAGCACCCTACCGCATGCCGTACATCGTATGTTTTGGAGGTTTCATTGCCGTATGAAACGGCAATTACCGTACTTTCGGCAACACTGCAATTGATACTTGACACTTTGACGTACAGTACTGGTGCAGTTTTGCCAACTTTAAAGATAGGATTGACATATTTAGCGGTCGCCATTTCGCTTACGAAAGCTATCGAGCGCTATTTTCTGCAGAACACACCCATTAATAAGATCGCTAAATGTATTTATGTTCAAATGTATTTTGAAGCCATAAGTATTTGAAATACTAACTACAAAATACCTCAGCGTCAGGTATTTGAAATACCAATTAAAAATTACATTTTTAAGAAGTAATTAAATTACAAATACAAAATACGTATTTGTATTTCAATTACGTATTTTGATTACAAGTAATTCAAATACTGCCCAACCCTGACCAGAGATATTGTTATGTTATAATGATTTAACATGTGAAATTTTATCTATAATAATTGATAATGTATTGATTTCCTAGTTTATCAGTAAGTGATGAAACAGGCCCTGAATATCCTGACAAATTCATATTCAAAATCATTTATTTGAAAATATGGGTGTGCAAAATATAGATGTTCAGGAAATAATTGGGTGTAACCATCTTTATCAAGATTCGCTTATAAATAATTCTCCCATAGTAGATTTTGCATTTATGAGAAATTTATATCAGTGGAATCTGTGAAGGAAAAAAGAAAATTACAATTCATCATAAAAAAAAACTTCCTGTTTTAAATACTTAAGTTAATAAAGAAAATACAAGCTAAGCTAGACTCAGACTTTTAAATCTAATTATCATTGTAAAAAAACTCATTAATTTAATAATCATGAGAGAACCAAGAAATTATTATAGGTACTGTCGGATAAATACTTAGCGCGTAGGACGGTAAGCCTCCCTCATAAAATTGATAAGCTACTTACGAAAGATCGATTTCGCATTTATGGCTGCTCCTATTATTTCAGAAGTACCTAGATAAGTATTAATACATCAAATTATTACTTTTCAGTGCTAGTTGTTAGTACTAATATTACTCAGTTTACCTAATTAATGTTTATTTCCAATTTAAATTGATGGCACGGCTAAGCGATTAGCTTTCTGCGCTACGTGTCGCGGGTTCGATCGCCGTACGGAACAAATATTTGTATTATCTACAGATAGTTGTTTCGGGTCTGGTTGTGTGTGCATGTGACTGTACCCACGATACAGGAGAAAATCCTAGTGTGGGGCAAAGTTTTCCAAAAAAAGAAAATAAATGTATAACTAAACGTAAAACCAGTCACGAGTTAGAGAACGATTCGAAAACGCGATTCGAAAACGCACTTGCCAATTGAGGCAAGTGCGTTTTCGTAATCAAAAGACTGTCAGTACAAACGTGTAAATGCTTTGAAACTCCGCAAATAAAATCTTTGACTCTTGAAAGCGTAATGAAGTCAACAACTTTTCCTCCGTCCCAAAAGGCTTTCTGTGCGACTAACGGCGCCATCTTGCTGAAACTTTTCCCACGTAGTTTGGCCGTATTTCAACAGATGGCGCTGTTTAAACCTCCCGGGACCTAAACACGAACCCGTTTCAGTGCGCACCGTCCTGAAACAGAACGCAACGACTTGAGAAAGGGAGAGAGAAATTCTCAAGGCTCGCTGTTTAGGGACTAGTCTCGTTTTGTTCAAATGTTCCTTTTTGTTACAGCGGTGGGTGTGTTCACAGACGGCCAATGGGAACGATTTCTCTTGGTCCGACCACTCCTACCCAGTTTTCGATGCCTACTGGGAGTTGGATGGAAAAAAATGTTGGAAATAGGTAATTTTGAACGTCGTTCGCCAGTGACGTAATTGCGAATTTATGGTCCAACGAATTACCTTGTTGATATTGCGAGTTGATTGAAATGGAATTTTAAATTATATTTCCTGAGTAATCATTAAGAGTTAATGGAGTTTCAGCGTTATTAGTGTTCTTTGCGTATTTACGACTGCACAGCCTTAATATCATAAAAAGTCCAAGATTAAACCACTCCTGCCTGTAATATATCATTCTAGTACAATAATTTACACTTATTTAAACCTATTTTGAGTACCTAACTATTCCTTTACGAAAAAAGCTCTACCCGTACTTTTAAACATAACAGCATAATTTCGCCTTCCATCAACACTAACCTATAAAGGTAGGTACACACACCATAAAACTACGAAGGTACGGCGGTATGCAAAAGATATATTGATGGATAAGCGGCGTGTCCCTGGGAATACGTCGGTCTCTACACGGCTTAGCACTTCCAGGGGAGTCGACGCCTTCCACACGAGTTTTAAAGTATACCAAATTGCTTTTTAGTGGCAGTTTTGAATAGTAGCTGTTTTGAAAGTTCGGTGACGTGATGGAGAGGTATAGTATGGGTGGATGGTGCTTTGTTAAAAGGTTTTTGAAGGTATCGACGTTTGTGAGCGACGGTACCTAATTCAATAATTTTGTCTTGTCAATTATGGATGACTGCATTTTGCCTGCGATTTCTTTGACGTGAATTTCCATATATACCTATTATGTAGTTTAAAATTATATCGTTGGACGGGTTATCTTCGAAGTATCCTGTCTGAATGCACCTGTACGCTCTAGAAACTTGACCTTGGTTTACGTACTATGTCAGTAAATAATGTAGTTTCTTTTATACACGCAAAGTAGTGAGGCTGACTGCGCAGGGTGCGCTAGACGATCTCAGGTATCTCAGGCTCTTTTCCTTTTACCATTAACATCAAGGTGGCTTATAGAGATGATTTGCTGCTTTAGTACCTTAGATTCTTTTTTTACTAGGTCTATAATTAATTATATTAAACACAACATGTCCAACATATCGCCTAACAATATCTTTCAATACCCTTTAACGAGCAATCATAATTTTATCACATTTGTTATATTTCTACCCCTTTCGCCATAACACCATGTGTTGTGTCAATTACCACTAACGCCACACTACAACAAAGCGACAATAGTACAAGTGATATTTGACAAGCAATAAATTTAATTTCAACTTGTTCTATTGTGTTTTCATTTGTGTTCAATGTGCGATGAAATTAAGATGTTTAGCGATTTGGGGTGTTGCGAATTTTGTAATGCGTAGAGTTTAAGTAGAATATGTTCATTTGTTGGCGATTGTTGTATGATTGTTGACAAAAAAAAAACAATTTTTAGTTTTTCAATATGCTCCTTTACTGTAAACGAAAAGCTTACGAAGTAAGTAAACTGCACAAAATAGAATGCGAGGTTCCGTATTCACATTAGAACATGGAATATTCCATTTCTACGCGATTGCAAATAAGAGAAAAAACAATGTAAGCATGTAGGTATTATTGGCAGTTATTAATATTTTGCTACCTACGTGTAATGACGTACACCCAACTTCTCACCATTTTCATGACAACAAGCAGCTTATTTTTTCGAAATTACCATATGCGATCACTTCAATTAACCAAGAAAATATTATACTAAATCCCAATGTTTTTTAAAATCCTAACCGCTTTCAACAACGAAGTCTTCTCCCCTAAAAGCCCACATTATCGCATTTAAATACGAAAGCCTTTACTCACTCGCAAAGGAAGGGAAATCAGGTGTAGGCACGTATTCTCGGCAATCATTAATATCTCGTTGCGTGTAATGACGTGCGACAGGTGAGGTACACGCGTCCAAATTGAAATTCTTTCAGATAAACAAGCGCACTTATCAGATTTATTCTCCCCTTGAACATTTTCTTGGGAGCCGTGTTAGAATTCATTTCTTGTATTAAGTTGACACTGTCTATAATGTATTTTAAAGCAATTTAACTTGCTTGTTACTTACTTTTTACGCTGAGGGAGTAATGCAATGTCTGCGCTATTTAATTCTATAGATATAGGTAGTATAAGTAGATGAGTGTGTATATACCTATTACGTTACGTTTGATAAAAATTATGTCACGATAGTACTTATTGGAATGTTTTTGGAGGATTACGTCAGAGGCCTTCGAAGGTATGATAATTATCCACACTTATTAAATATACGAATAGAATATTTGGAGAACTTTTGTAAAACCAAAATACATTTATTACACTAAGTACTATTATAATAATACAGAAGTGATGAATATGGAATTAAGTAAAGGTAAGCGTATGTCAAACTTGATTTTTCTACAAGAAAACCTTTGAGCCAGTCACCCTATTATTCCGAATCTGAATTTATTCGTTCACTTCCACACCTTGCGAATTTAATTTATTACACCCCACAAACGAGATGAGACAAGTATCTTAGAGGCTGTAAGAATAAAAAAGTAAAACATGTTAGTACTGAAGGTATTTTACTAAGGAAGCTTATTGAATTTATTCCCGCATTCTTGCTTCGCTTTCTTCTTTCGTGTTCTTGTAGGCTCTTCGCGAAGATCCCTTCGACTGACGGATGAGCTGTGTGCTCATCAGCAAGAGAGAGAGGTTCAGGTGTCGGAAAAACTATCAAATGACAGATATTTAATGTTAACTTTCGTACAGAATGTTTTGTTTGCAGCATGGAGTTATTTCTGATTGTTCAGAAAGAGAGAACTTCGCCTTCATTGACTTAAAGTATTATACTAAGAAAGTATATAGAAATAAAGTATATTGAATACGTATTTTTGACACCTATGTAAACAAAATGAAAATAGACCCTGTTCGTAGTATATGCGCTACACCGTAGCTCCGCGCCATAGTCCATTATTTCACTTGGCGTAGCATGTACAACCCAACAGATTTAATGTTAACTTGTCAGATTCCAAGGCAAGATTGATTTCCATGCTGTCCCAATGTTAATTTCTTTGCTGAATGGATTGGAAATGGAATCTTATTAGTTAATTTTACGTCCAGGATACCAATAAATAAATAGACAAATAGATTAAAATAGGTAAATCTAGTTTCATTTTTTAAATTATAATTTTTATATTTTAATCCTTTAAATATTTTTTGTTGTCTGCTGGGTGGGTCAATGTGTCAATAACTTTCTAGTACATTAAAACTATCAATACATAGTCAATGTTCAATTAATATTCAAGCACTATACTCCTTCTATTTCGGATACCCTCCGGCTTATTAACTTCTTTTGTGACGAGGCCATAAACTTTATGCAGTCCAAAAATTATAAATGCTAATTGTATTGCAATATCTAAGAATAGATTGAAATACATTTGAACGTAGTTTCACGCTTTTAAATCTGGTTTCAAGATGAAGTATGAAATTATCATATAAGCACCGGCTAAAGCCTGGTGCTTTAACTGATATAATCTAGTCTAACTGATCTAATCTTTATCTAAGCTTTTTATAAATGATTGCCATTGACAAACCTCGCCGCCACCCGCGCCTTTGCTCGCAAACATAATATTTTATTCTATAGACAACTAACAATATATTAGTACTGTTTACAAACATACATGTCACATACACACACCCAGATCCGAAACAACTATGTATCAGTATTATAAAATGACGGTTGGCGCAGTGGTTGAGAGATCGACTGCTGCGCTATGTCGCGGGTTCCATTCCCGCACGGAACAAATATTTGTATAATCTACAGATAGTATTCATAATGTGAGGCAAAATTAAAAAAAAAGTATTAAATTATTTTTGTCTTCTTTGCAATAATTGACGTATTTAAATCGAGTACTCGTACTATACGATAACCACTAATAAATTAAAGTCCGATAATGCCATTACTACAATATTACAAAGAATCAAATTTAAAATTCGAACTAAGTGAGGGTTCTAATTCAGTTTCTAAACTCTATTTAATTCAGTTTCTGTCCGACTCATTGCCTCCACTTGTGACAGGGCCATAAACATCTTATTGTACAATTATAAATGGCATTTGTATCGCGTTTGTATTGCAGGACAATTCGTCAATGTGCCACGACTTTGTAGCAGATGTATTGCATTACAACTTCATTTTGTACGTATCGTTATCGGCTGGGGTTGGGTAACGGGACTGATGGTGGAATTAAGTGGATAAGATTACGATATTTAGTTTTGTGTAAAGCAGGTATATAAAATAGGTGAATAAACATTTAAATTACAATTGTTGGTTCCTATCTGGTTGAGTCTATAAAGAGCTGGATTTTATTTCTTTTTACAACTACCTTTTATAATTGTGGTTCATCTTGGGAAACAATTGAAGCCTTGGTAGGATAAATTAATGATAACACCACTTCTCTGTCTTTATAAACCTTCGGGATAGTGATTATTTTCATTTCCGACCCCTGATGGAAAAGAAAGTTTAAAGCATAAAGACTTCACGCGTTTTAAGAGTATTTGACGCAGTTTTACATGTAATGTATTACAACTTACGGCATAATCAACAAGAGATGTTTCTGATCAAATCTCTGTCAGTCTCATCCACCATAAACCAGCGCCCCTCAGTACCGGCGCGCACGCACCGCGTCACAGAACTGTGTAAAGTACGAAATAATTTCACGCATCACATGACCCCGCGTATAATGACCCCAGGAGCTCCGAGCCGGGATATCCCGGCCAAAACAAACAACGGCCTAATAACGGAATGAATAAGTTCCCCCAAAGAATCCTTTCGGAAAGAAATTGCGAGTGAAGGAAGTTAATGTGTGTGTTCAGGGAATATTTGTTGGAGCTCCAATTGTTGCGTAAGTTTTGGCCTTTATGAGGTAGCTTTACTCGATTTCTACGCACGACGCTACTAAATCAATCTTTACCTATTTGTAAAAATAGAAGCAAATTCAATCCCTTGGTACATTCATATTGATAATAGCTTAAAAAAAATGGACCTACAGACACAAGTTACCTAACTTCTCAACCTTTCCATCTGTCTTGCCTTATGACTTCATATCAAATACAGGACAACCTATGAAGCTTACAAGAGTATCAAATTGCCAACTTATATTAACCTATAATGATTTGAATTTTTCAAAGGCACTTTATGTGTGTTAGCTTTGGGCTAGTATAACTAATGTTAATCGCTTATTGCAAAACTCATATCGTAGATTACTGCTGTAGTCTTCACTGTAAATCCTATCCTACTTCCTACTAATATTATAAATGCGAAAGTTTGTGAGGATGGATGGATGGATCTTTGTTACTCTTTCACGACAGAACGGCTGAACGGATCCGGATGAAATTTGGCACAAAAATAGATTATAGTCTGAAATAGCACATAGCTACTTTATATCCCAGGAAAATGCACGGATTCATCATCCACGTGGGTGAAGCCGCGGGCGGAAGCTAGTAGGACCATATATGAATAACTACATACCTTGCGTCAAAAAGGGGTAAACACCAATCTGCGACAAAACCAATAAACGTCACCACAGTATAGGAAGAGATCAAACAATTGAATCCCACAGCAATCACACTGCGTCGGCTCCATACACTGTGTTGACAAAACCAATGAACATTCTTAATTATTTGCCCTGTTCGTGTAAACAATGACCCTATATCAAAACCAACATAAATTGACCCCAAAACTTCCCCAACTAATCCCAACATTTTTATTGAATTTTAACCGAGTTAAAGGAGATCTGTTTAGGGTGGTTTTCAAAACTATTGTTTGACAGCGTGTAGGGTCTGTCTCAATTAAAAATATTGCTAACAAGACAAACAGTTGTCGCGTGATTTTTGGATTTTAATTGGCTATTTGGATAGAGATTTTTAGATAATGGTGTATGGTGTCACAATTGTTGGTTTTCCGTTCCATATGCCAGCGAATGCTGTTTATCAATTGAAAATCAAATTAATAACTATAGTCAATAAGGTTTTTTTTTGTTTTGGGCATGATACCGTGGTGGTTTTCGATGTGGTCTCTTTGGAGTTCCCTAGACCCTACATCAAGCATCGAAGTGGACGATCGTGGTGAGTTAAGTCGCTATGAGTTAGCCCCTGATTCTAGTTTATGAGGATTATTTCCACATAAAAAATAATTAAAATAAGGCATTTTTTGCTCACTGCTCAATGGTCTAGTGGTTACAAGCGCTCAGCATGAAATCCTGGGTTCGATCCCCGGTCGGGCAGTGTTATTGGGTATTTTTGTATTGAAATTCTCAGTAGCAGCACGAAGTCTGCAACTGAGCCTGGTAGATGGCATTAGGGTCACTCCCTATTACATGGGACTCAATAACGACATCGGCGAAATATGGGTGTACAATAGTACCTACACCTCGGCCTAACTCTTCGGAGAATACAGGCGTGATGCTGTTTTGTTAGATACAATCAATTAGATCGATGGCGATGCTAGAATTTTTCTTATATCGCAGTAAGAGTTTACAGACGTAAGTCTAATATACACAAACACAATTTTATAATCGTTATACCTAATAGCCGTATTAAGAATTTCGTCTTGATAGAAAAGTTCGTTTTGCAAGTGTTACGGTTATGAAAGTGTGAATGATGAGATTGACATGAACGAGATAGCTGATATCAATTACATACAATGTTAGTCCAAATTCACGTTATTTCTATCTTTTCTAGAAACAGATTTAGTTTTTCTAAATAGAGACAAAAAGGCCATCCCGGTATGTTCCTTGCATCATTGGAGTAAAGTTAATTTATAGATTGATGCCAACAATATATTCAAAACTGTATCAAAAATCTTAATAAGCCTAATAACCTCCACCTACAGTCCCACCTACAGTCAAAACTCAAAGTCAAATCAAAATCAAAGTTTTTTATTTCAACTAGGCCTTTGCAGGCAGTTTTAAAAAGTCGAAAGTCCAGGCGGAAGGTTCCAAAAGGGATTTTTCTATATGGATACCAATACTATAATTGCATCCAATCTCACGTCTCTAGTCACTGTCATTTTTATAATAAATTACAATTCAAACACAGTAAAATAATGAAGGAGGTCGTCCGTTATTTACCAGTAAAGTAGCACTCAATTTGGGTGAAGGGCTCTGTGGCCATGCGCCACATGCCTCAAAATAGGGATCGAAGAATAGGGTTGGGCAATGATATTTATGGTACTCTATCGATAGGGGTTTTTGTCCGAAGAGACATGTGGTCAAATAAAATTAGTTGATTTTCAGGCCACTGTTTAGAATTCGCTTTTTAAAAACAAATGAAAAAAATCTGTGAAAAAGTGTTATAATCTAATTTCTATACTATATATAATATATTATGATAGAAAATACAGTTACATTTACAGTACAGAAAGTATATAGATTTTTAAATTAGGCAGAGAATGCAACAATGTTAAAACTCTTGTTTATGCAATTAATGATTATTTATTTTGATAAAGAAGATAAACTAAACCTATAATATTTTTTTTTTTAATATTTAGACTACTCTTATGTTTTCATATTTATCGATAGTTGGTTTTTCCCGTCACTATGAACCCTCCCCCAATTTTTTGACCTGACAGGACATCTAAATATTTAAATAGCTCTTATGCTATAATTACGTTGATTTATTGTTCTAGTTTCGTGGTTATTGTTTACATAGTTTAGCTATTTTAATCATTTCAAACTCGGTTTTTATGTTTCGATTGTGGTCCATCGATGTTTTCATGTCCATACCATATTACTGATCTATTTTTTTTTCCTTATGATCAGTGTATCAATGTGGCCATATAGCTAGCACAATCTATATTTAAATGACTGATCAAATTGTACGTAACCTATAACTTATATGTGTGGAATTCTCTGAATGTAAATATATTTGCTGCCTACAGATTCTCGCAGTTTAATTTTCTAATCTATGGTGGTTAGCTTCTACCGATGCTATATTCATCTAAATCGTTCTTCTCCGTAAATACAGATAATTAAGCTATCCTTTGCACAACAAATACACAACATATTTTTAAACTATTAAACCCACATCACAAAACGAACTGGGTGTCTTCGTAACATTTGGCTTTAAACCATTATCAGTACTGTCGCAGCGCATTTTAGGGTTATCAGTGCTCCTCATCTCAGGGGTCGTAAATTGGTCAGCTTGGTCTTTGGGGCAACCCGGGTGTCAAGATGAAAGCTTGTTTTATTATGAGAAGGGTCACTCGCTAATGACTTTAGTGGTTTTTGGATTAAATACAGACATTATGGTAGGTAGTGAAAGTTGAGTTTGATGTAACGAATTTTAGTAGTTTAGGTCTACGGTTGTAGATTACGAAATATTCGGTCTGTATTTTCTAATAAATATAAGTAACATAAATTGTTATTACATACAATTAACATAAAGCGAATTCTAAATAGTGGCCTGATATAATTTTATTTTGAAATACAAGCATTATCACCATACATAGTTATTATAAGTCAAAAGATTCTGTGCAACAATCTAAAATCGAGCCGAAATACAGCAGAAACAAAAAATATACGAATTACATTGTTTCCCGTCGGCCGTCAAGTGTGACGCGAATGCATAATCAATCAGTAATTCTGAGTGTCACAGCCCTGTGACGTGACAATCACATGGGATTGGAATTTCAAATAAAGATTTTTGAATTACGAATTTTTATGGCTATTCAGTTTGAAATGCTTTAGAAAATGTGTTGTATTTTTTTCTTTTTTTATAACAATGCCCTTAGTTTTCTTATAACTTTGGCTTTAGGTTTTTTATGTCTCGGCTCTCTTTTTTCACGTATTTTGTAGTTGTGTGTGTGTTTACTTTCTGTAAAAAAAATGGACTATAACGTATCATATGAGATTTATAGGATCAGTCTTCTTTAGCTAAACATAGTAAAATGTCATAGAAACATTCTTTTACATTTCAACCTGATAATCAAAAGTATTTAAACATCTTTTCCATTCAAACAAAACTCTTTGGCTTTTCTTAAGAAATCATTCAAACGCCGTCAAATTGTTTCATCCAGTCCAAATCCCGAACGTCACCGACAATTCCCGATCATCTGTGGTTATTTAAAAGGGGAATGACAAAGAAATGCGTTCAATGAATGGATTTTAATTTTAAAAGCTTTCGCGGCGTTTTCGGAATGCGACTTACTCTGGGGAGTTTGTCGGTGATTATTGATGTTTTGACAGCTCGTATTTACTATTAATTATGATAATGGATTGTGTGCGGTTGTAAAAATGTCTTTTGAAATTTTGAGCGACTGTTGCCCGCTACTTTTGTGATTTTCTTATGTTTTGAGGAAGAATTTAGGAGATAGGATTTATCCGTTGTTAAATTATTTCTGTGTGAGTGAATTTCTTGATCGTTTTATTGTTGAAATACGAAGTTTAATGGATGAGTGGCAACGAAACTATAAAACCTTTGTCCATTCAATTAATTAACAGGATGTAACTTTAGACTGAAATAAATTCAGAGTAAAAAAAAAATCGACGAATAGGTAGGTATGGAAATCAATCAACCAATTAAGCCTAGCCTGACATAGGTCTATCTAAAGTTTTGCAACATCGCCCTGTTATCCACCTGTAAAACACACACACACAGAAAATAATAAAAGTCGGAAAACATTTTTACGGGTACAATATTCGTAGAGACAGATGCGTTCACACAAAACTTACAATCCTCGCGGAAGCGTAATAACATGAAAGTAGCAGCTCATTTCATACCAGTAAAGCGAGCATATTGCTTCACAAACTTACCATGCACCTCGTACAAGACAAATTAAACTTTATTCAGTTGTGCTAAGAGTTGTGTGCATGATAAAAATAAGGTAGCAAGAGTAAGCACGCGTCATAACCTCTGAGCGAAAATTGGGGAAAGCGTGTGAGATAAATCACGTTACAGATGTTACTGTTTATACAGAGATATTCACTGTAATGTGAGTGAAAAATTATAATTATACACATAAAGATGTGAATGGTAAAGATTAAAAGAAAACTGTGATTTGGGAACGATTGGCCTTATCTATACTTCTATACTAATATTATAAAGAGGTAATATTTGTTTGTACGTAGGGGGTAATCTCCGGAACTAATGATCCGAATCTTAAAATTCTTTCACCGATAGATACCTACATTGTGCCCGAGTGCTATAGGCTATGAATTACATATGTATTTCACGCGGACAAAGTCGCTGGCTGAAGCTAGTTATTTATATTAATAAAATGTATTTTTATTGCCAAAGGTAATGTTCTGGTATGATAGTTCATACCTGAACATTACCTTTGGCAACAAAAATACATTTTGCAATAAAATAAGTATGTGTTGTGCATATGGGATACCTACGCTATTTCGTCTATTACCCAAATCCGAACACGATCCAAAATTATTTCCTTGTAAATAGATAGTCAGCTGAAGTATTTATTTTATTTAATTGGAATAAAAAACATAAGGGTTATTGACTAGATTGACGGATTAATTTTATACTAATTATTATTACTCTTAATGAACATATTATAGTGAAAATTATATTTCCTCCCTATATTTAATTTTATTATTTTGTATTTATTTGTCTGTTATGATGGATGGATGGATGGGATGACTTAAACCAAAGCAGAATACATATACTAAAACAATAGTTATCTTGTAAAAGTAAAGGTACACTCATGGACAGTAGCCATGTATGGTCACCGCGTAACTCTCAATCCCTTGTCCGTGATTGGTCAAATTTCCCACGAGGCCGCGGCAACTCGCGACCCAACTCTTAATTTCTTGCTCCAACTGCGTCTCCCGTTCTGTTAGAGCTCCGTAACTATTCTTTAAACGTTTGTTTAGGAACATGCAACAGTTTCAAAGTTAAACTTGACTGTATTGTAGCATTATGACGAATATTTTGCTGGAATAAAATAAGAGGTTAAGTTGTGTGAGTTTAATATCACACGTCACGCTGTGAAGTAATGTTTATGAATATTTATGAATATTTTAATACTTGTCTTAATTTATTGAAATTGATTAAGATACTTAATACTGGTCTTAATTTGTTGAAACTGCTTAAGACCTGATATCAGCACTTATTATAATAAATTCACCACCTATCTAAATCTTCTGCTGCACCTCTAGGTTTCAGTAAAGATCCTGTATTTCATTGCAATGACTTTACTAAGATTGACCGTAACAATTGTCACTCTTGTGTGCGACATACGAAAAAATTCGCTAAATAGGTAGGTAAAAAGGCCAAACATATTTATGAATGGATATTTCTATAACTCTTTGTTTGTGATGACGCGTGTTCACGTCATGTACGTATAAAACAAAACCGCGACAAGGTAAGCGAACTGGAAGGTTGCTTTTGAATGAACTGATGAATATTAAGTGCGTGCGCATCCATCTAGCACTGCGAAGATGGCTTTTATTGTAGATGGGTGGATGAGATGATTTTATGGTGGTTTAGGGCGCGTGATTTGAAAAGATGATTCAAGTGGAAATAATCCCAGCGTGAGACGAAGGGTTCAAGAATTGTCTTGTCTTCTTAGTAATGAAGTCTACTTAGTGATGAGTGATATTCAAAAAAAGAATAGAATATAACGTTATCTCTCCGGTTATACCTTATAATATATCCAAATTAACATTTCGGTATACAATCCTTCCTACTAATATTATAATTGTGAAAGTTTGTGAGGATGGATGGATGGATGGATCTTTGTTAATCTTTCACGCCAGAACGGCTGAACGGATCTGGATAAAATTTTGCACAGAGATAGATTATAGTCTGGAATAGCACATAAGCTAATTTTTATCCCGGAAAAATGCACGGGTTCGTAAGCTCGTAAGCGAGCGAAGCAGCGAGCGGAAGCTAGTTTAAATAAAATTCTTACCAGCAAAAAGTAGAAATAAAGTTTGAGAAATTCAACGACTTTTTATGTTGTTTTGTATGGTATTTTTATATCAGTATATCCATGTTAACAATAATATTCTTCCACTGTGGTTATTCAGCAGTACATTATTACGGTAGCCGTCCGCGACGATGATGGATCGCGACCACCAAATCACATGAGATTTGAACTTACCCTTACTACGTGGTACACAAATTGAGGCGCCCGTTCTCAACACTTACGGTAACAATAGGTTTATTAATACAAAATACAACAAAATTTTTAGTTACGACATCTTGTATTTTAATATTTGCATGATTTTTAGTTTAATCATAATATTTTTTATGATTTTAATTTTTTGTTAACTACAAATTAATGTAACTTTGTTGACTCAGGTGTTTTAATATACTTAAATAAAATTATCAACATATTATTATTATAGAAATAGAAACACCATTTCCAGTTATGTACAAAATATTAGATAGAATTGTTTTTAATTCAAATAAACTTAATACAAACACTCCTGAAACGTTAAAGTTGCACGGTTCCAAAAAGTTGGTCCTATGGAGAAGAACCGGCAAGAAACTCCATTAAAAAGGGGTACCTGATACAATATCTCTGTGAATCTATATACAATGTATTTAGTAGTAAATACTCTATCTTGGGTTCATGATTTTAGGATTAAAGGAAAATCACCTCCAAGAAGCGTCCTCAAATTCCGTACCCCATAGTAAGGTCCTATACATTATCATTCGTAGCATTCTGCGGGTCTGTATAAATATTTGACAATGCGACTCTGTCTTATGCTTAATTTATTTTGACAAATCATCTTTAGCGAATAAAGGTGTGTTTGCAGAGGTACCGCGGGCTTGTTGAATGTATGTAGAGTTTTTTCGAGTGGTTAGGGATTTGGGTTTGGTTTACAATGTTTTGTATTGTGTATTTACGTGTAACTAGCCTGTTAGTAGATTTTTTATTAGTAGGTAGGCCGATATTTTAATTTTTAATTTATTTAATTGTACAATAATTTAAAATGACCAGCGACTAAATATAATGACTAGTTGATTGTTTAGACCCAGTTTGTTTTGTTGGCAATATAGTACGATAGCAAACAAAAACCAAGATTTTTCTTTGTTTGCTATTGTGCTATATATATTGCGTTGCTATATTGGTACTAAAACGTAACATTAACCTCATGGATCTCAGGTTATTAGAGCCCTGTTCTATTTTTGCGGTTTACGAATTTATCAACCAATCTCCACTAGCTTAAGACAAAAAAATATTACTTATATACAGTACATAGAACACTAGATATTATCCAAGTAATACGTTACATTTATTTAGAAAAACATATTTGTCCATCAATATCAATTCCCAAGCCCACTCATTTTCTTATACCTTTATGAATAACTAGTGAGACAATAAACAACGTTAACATTATATGGGCCACATGCAAATATTGGGCTAGCAGATAGTTCAGCTCAAGGTAAATAAGTCAGCCGCCAGCAAATCCCAGAAGGTCGCGACATCCGACATTCGGCGAGCCTTTATTTTACCTTTCATCTAACCAGACGGATACATCATGTTGCTTTTTATAACGAAACATATTTTTGACTTATTTCGACAATAGTAGTACAAAAAATAATAGATTTTCTATTGTTTCTAGCTGACAGGCGTCTCGAGGCATAATAAATTGCATATCTCGTTTTAGTTTAGCCATATATTTTTGCATTGGTTCATAGATTTAATTGTTCCTCTTGTTGGATTTGTAATGAGCAACACTGAAATTGAAAACTGAAATTTAGAGTTTTTTCCCGGCAAAGTAGGGAGTTCATTTTAAAAAATTACAACTCTACACGTGAGGGGTCACGGATCCAGTATTTTCTATAATTAATTAAAAGTTCCCACTATCATATTTCTCGTAACAAAACATCCCACAAAAGAGGACATTCTTTTATTCAACAACCTGTAGATACCGGTACCCATTTGACATAGCTTCATAATATATGAGACGAGTTAACAAGCATGTAGTTACTGGCATACTGGTTACCTCAGATGTGCGCTGCCGGTCCACAGGGACAGACAACGACCAGTATGGAAATAACTTTATTTATAATAAACTAATTAAGTTTTATGGAATGTTATTACTTTCATTTGTAATCCTCAAAGTGAGTTTAACTTAATTTAATCATAAAATTACATAGTGGAGCAATTTTTTTTTTTTAATAATAGCCCTTGCCCCACTTTAGGAATTACTCCTGTATCGTGGGTGCGTTTACAAACACATATATTCACGTACAGAAAGACCAAGACCCGAAACAACTATTTGTAGATCATACAAATATTTGTTCCGTGCGGGGAACCCGCGACATGTAGCGCAGCAGTTGATTTATAATCCACTGCGCCAACCGTGCTGTCAATTGGTACCTATGTTTTCCAGAAGACTATAATTAAAATCTAATATTTTATTTCTCAAACCTTGACACATTTTTTATATTTGGTTAGAATCCTTAATTTTGAGCTCCAAAACAATAATAATATTAATCTTCTGTCACGGAAAAGACAAGACTCTATCGATAAGGGCAAACAAATTACTCGCAAATCTATACATCTATACATATAAATAAAATTGGAGTGTCTGTTTGTAATATTGAAATAACCGTTTTTTACTACATGCATATGAATATATATATACGGTACATACACCAAAATAACATTTTTTACAATTTTTGTCTGTCTGTCTGTCTGTCTGTTTCTATAGGCTAATCTCTGAAATGGCTGAACCGATTTTGACGGGACTTTTTTTGGCAGCTAGCTGATGTAATAAGGAGTAACTTAGGCTACTTTTATTTTAGAAAAAATCTTTTATTTTAGAAAAAAAATAGGGTTAAGTGCATTTGGTCTTCTTAACTTCACGTAACTTTTATATTTTTTTTTTAATGGCTTTTCGCACTAAAATATACATTGTTAAGTTTTGACATCCACGCGAACGAAGTCGCGGGCATAGGTAGTATTATATATTTCACGAAAAAAGCAAACCAAAATCAGATTCCTAATAAAAGAATCTAAGAAAAACTCGAGTATTCAGCAAACGATATTCAAAACCAATCGAAATATCAAATATATATTGCGTTTTACAATATTCATACGGACATCCAATTTGGTTCCTATCTCAAACGTCCAATGTCTGGTCTTTAATATGCATCTTTGATGTAAAGTCGCTAGATGCACAGTTCAATACAAAACAGTGTAGTGAATTTTTTTCTTAAGCTTAATTTCTTTGGAGAACATACATCTTTTTATTTTAATAGGCGTTCAATTTATTTAAATTAAATTATTAAAATATTAAATTTTAAAATAATAGTAGGTAGCATTTTTTTAAACATTTCCCTACACTAGGATTTGTCCTGTATCGTGGGTACAATTTACAAACATGCACACACAACCAGACCCGAAATAACTATCTGTAGATCATACAAGTATTTGTAACGTGCGGGAATCGAACCCACGACAACTAGCGCAGAAGGCTAATCGCTTAGCCACTGCGCCAACTGTGCTATTCTATTAAAATTTAGAAATATTTAAGTTCTATGTATATAAAAACAAATAATAGCTAGTTAATTCATTATGCCTAAAGATCTAACTAAAAACTATAATTGACCTGTGAAATAGATTTCTAAATATGTCATATCGTAATTCGTAAAATACAGCGACAATTTCATTGCGATTTGACGTTTTTTTGAGTTGGTCATCTCGACTATTATATCAATGATAAGCACAGACTTTATCTGTATTGGTATGCGATGTAATTATGTGGGGACGAAAATGTCACTTCTTTAATATTTCATAAGGGTTAGTTCGGGGTTGAATTCTAAAGGGGCTCTTAATTTCAAATTGCGATTGGAAATTGTTTGCGACCTTTTGGATATCGTTTGACGCGTTTTGAATTTCATTTATAATCGTTTGCGTGGAAATGAGTTTGAGCAGTATTTTATTAAATAGAACCTTATTGAATAAAGGTAATGTTTTCATTCGACTATATGTCTAATGACCATCCGTTGGATCGTCCTCTTTCAGAATGTCCATCTCCTAATAATGGTAGTTACGTTACAGCAAACAACACATATTAGTAGGACTTTTTATTTAGTAAGAACGGTTTTTTTTTTAACAAGTAACATAACATAGTATCACGCCTCTATTCCCTGAAGGGTAAGGCAGAGGTGTATTATTCTACACCCACATTTCGCCGATGCCATTATTGAGTCCCATGTAATAGGGGGCGAGCCTATTGCCATCTACCGATCACAGTTCCAGACTCCGTGCTACTACTGAAAATTTCCATACAGAAAAATCCAATAGCACTTTGCACGACCCGGGAATCGAACCTAGGACCTCAAGCTCAGCAGTCGCGCTTGCTACCATTAGACCAATGAGGCAGTCTCGTTCAAGAAGTATAGAATATAATCTGAAGCTACTTTATATACAAGTTGTAAACTGGTGTATATATGTAATCTTATCGGAGATGCCAACATAATTTTCCGCTGAATAACTTTACTTTACCAACTTTCAAACTAATTAATATCCTCTTAACATGTTTATCTTGAAAATTAATGTGAATTTACGAAGCGGTCAGGTAGTACCAGAGACTTCTGACCGAAACTAATCCGTCTCTCTAATTGTGTTAGCGACAACTTTGATCCCTGCCTCCCCCAGGATATGATCCGACAAGAAATTATATTAGTTATAGTTGGCTTCACTAATAAAGGGAGAATTTTGTTGGGCGTCCTATTGGTAGTTGTTGGTAGAGTGTGTTGGTAGGTATTTGTAGATGATTGATCGAAAGAGAATTCATATAAGTGTAATACCACTGTAACCGTGGCAAGTTAATAATAATTATATTCATATTTCTTGATTTAGATTATATGTAATTTTGTAGCATAATCATGTTATGTTATGTAATTTTGTAGATTAATTAAATAATTGGCTAGAGCATGAAATATTCAGAAATAGATGTAAAATTTCTACTAATTCTTTCAAAGACATGGTTGTCGTAGTGGCTAAGGGATTAGGTACCTTTATTCGTTACGGGTTCGATGCCTGTATGGAACAGATAATTTTGTAAGACATGAGTCACATCCACGTTTAAAAAAATCTATCGACATAAATCTGTGGTTGATTTCTAAAAAAATAACATGATTCAAAATTATTTCTGATAAATCTGCAAATGGGTACAACGAAACCTGTAAATGAATAAACCAGTCTAAAATTACAATAGAACATAATCACAAGAACGATATACCTTACAAACTCTGTATACAAATTCCGAACTCGACTGTACCAAAAAAACCCGCGACAATTTTTAAACCAAAAATTATGCATGAGCAATGTTATTCAATGAGGTGTACAAATTCCTCCCTCTGTTACATCTCGTTGAATATTTAAAGGCTCGATGTCTCGGCATCCTGGAAATTCATTACAGCACCGCGTAAAAATGCCACCCTCTTTGTTTAAACGCAAAATCACAATAAACTTGTTCATGTAATGGCCTATGCATTTTGAGGAGACTGTAGACTTTGTAAACCGTTTTATTTATTGTTTTAATCTCAACTGTGTGTCTTTTGGTTCCCTATTCGTAAAATTATTTGACGGGATATCAAGTTGATAGCGAGCTGCCTTTATGAACGAACAAATTTTGAATACGTATTTTTTACCATCCTAGGTTTTCTGTCAAATTTTAATCATCATACTCATACTATACGAAGCGATTCACCTAAAACATCTATTATAGATAGATAAATAAAAATGTACTAATCCATCCTTAAGTATTAAGTCGACAACACTAAAGAAATTTCCTTAGCTTAAAACACCATCTGCGCAAAAATCTGTTGGAACAAAAAGTGACAAATGCATACCTACGTGAATTAAGTTCAGTAAACTACGTCTTACGAAATCTCGATATAACAACAATATTTGTTTAAACATAATTTCATACACTAACAATATATTAATAGTATAGTGACTGCAATATAAAGCAATGCAAAACGGATTAATCTAATCTTCTCGGATTGTCCCAGGGCCAACTTCGGGCGGACTGTCTGGCCAGTCCCCAAAGACTGGACCGCTCTGATATTAGAATGTCTCCAATCGTTGCTACCGTTTAGATAGGTATATTGAGTTTGTTTTGATTAATAGCATTGGTCTGTGGGATATTTTTAAATGAGTTAGAACAGAAGTTGAAGTATCTGTTTTGTTTTTTTATGTATCGTGGTTTCGTTTCCATATACAAATACCCCAAACCGGGAACAGCTATCTATAGGTTATACAAATATTCGTTTTGTGGAGGAATCGAACTCGCAACACGCGAGAGTTGATCGCTCAACCACTGCATCAAGCGTGCCATCACGTCGCTTTTTTTAAATGATTGTGTAACCAAAATATCACGCTTTTGTAACACAAAACAGTAGCAATAATATTTCTAAACAATTCATTATTCTTATAAAAAACTGTAGATGATACCAACCAATTTAACATGAGCGTAAATAAATTAAAAAAATATATGGAAAGGTTCTATAACGTTAGTTAAAATAAGTAAACGGTAAACTAATACTTTAACTTTTAAACCGTTCTTCATGTGCTGATTTATTACTAACGTAGTTTACATTAGTACCGACTGACTGCAAATTACAATACGGTAGGTGACTACTAGTCATTTGAGTTACTTTATATGAACAGTTAAAAACGACATTTTGTTCTAAAAAAATTTGGAATAGCAAGGCGTGACGTCATAGTTTTTCATTGCCACTGACGTACTTATTGTGTGATTATGATAAATTAAAAATTGAAAACACCAAAGATAAGCAAGATATTAAGTTTTACTGAGTTTTTAAAAGGAAAATTATTTACCAAACAAGATTTCAGAATTTATTTCTGATGCAGTCATCTGCCTATTAGACTTTCACAATACCATTGAAATTGATACATAATAATCTATGTTTTCTTGCTAAATAACTATATAACATTTAGAAAGTCTTATAAGCCTGATTTTCTACATTTCGTTGCAAATTTTCAGCAGTTATTATTTTAATTTTCAACGAAACCCAATTTCAGCAATATACTATTGCATTACCTTTATTGGGGACCTTTTTAACGAGCCGTAAAGCATTTCAATTTGCCACATTTATTGGCAAATCAAGCGAGACTTGCCAATTTTGTGCCATTATACTATACACATTTTGGGTATAACCTTCGTATAGTTTCATCGATGCCCATGGGATCATTACCGTCATTCGATGGTAATGATACAAAGCCTTCATGTGCCTCATTAAATATTATTGAATCAAATTGCTGAACATAGTTTTAGTGTGTTCAGTTATTGGTAAAGTGTAATATAATAAAATGTGTGGAGTTATTTTCTGTATTGCTACGAATCATACTTTAATATTGACCGGTTACAACTATAAGCTCTTGCATTTTCGTCGTACAAAATGCAAAATTTCATTATCTTTGAAAATATGTGAGAATTATCAAAACGAAATTAAAATTAGATGTGATCAACAATTTTTAAGTTAATTTAGTATCGGTTATATTATTTTATAATATTTATGAATCTTGACAATATGATAATATAAATATAACAACAAAAGCCACAAATAAAATCCCAAGAAAGAAAGTTTCGATTAAAATCGCCATACTTAATGTTGTTAACTACGTGTTTTAAAATCTGAACTCAGCGTGCAATCACATTGGCATTATCCCATAAATTAAGAATAATAAACACATTACTCGTAAATAGGCATTTTATCCCCATAATGAGACAATAAATAAGCTCGATAAAGTTCCGTTCCGTTATTATTTACCGACAATTCGCGACAAATGGAACATGCATTGTCGCGATTGGCGGGAATTTGTCGCCGATATTTATGGCTATTATTGTCTTTGAGCTACGAAAAACGGACGCGGCGATTATTTTGCGTTGGTTACTCTTGAATTTAATTTAAATCCAATGTTATTGAGTATATCAGAATTAACAGAAGGAATTTACTTATAAGGCCTGCAGAAATTATAAGAATGCATCGCTAAATTGCTTCATTGTGGTTGGAAGCGCGGCTGCAGTGAGAGAAGTCCTGGTTAATTCTCATGCTGGGTACAGTGTTAATGAGTTTTTCTGTATAATTTTCAGCAGCAGTTCTGTATCCACTCTAGTTTGGAAATGTCGATATGCTGTTATTGTGTACCTATTACGAGGGACTCAATAACAGCATATAGCCGCCATTATATGCTATGTAAAATTATTATTTTTGTTATGTTATACTTTCGCGGTATTTATTAACTTAAAATTTAGCCCATGTCTTCCTCTAACTTGTTTTCCTCTTGACCTAACCTAAAACATCTATTTTTTTGGATATGATCTCATAGAGTAACTTATGAAGTGGTGATGCAATTGGCTGCAGGTGTAATCTATGTTAACTAATAGCTTTATGTTGAGGCTAACTGATAACGCATTAAGTATTTTAAACATTGTCTTTTAAGATTCAAAATAATGAAATATTTGGAAATGCCTTATCCATAATCCATTTGGATGTGGTTTCCATGTTCGCGTTTATACTCGTAAAGAGACAATATTGCATACAATTTATGCGTGGGTAATTAAACGTATCATGTTAATTGCGACCCTACAATATTGATGTTTTTATTATAAGCACCTATAACAATAGCACTTAGGCAACTTTAACCACTGTTAAAGCTTTTTAAGTTTCATACATTTTTGTCAAGGATAAGTATTGTAAATGTATAAAATAACAGTTTACAACTTCAGTATAAATTTAAAAATATATTTCTTGAATCATCTTTGCACATCTGACTTGTTTAACCAAACTACAAGCAACACACTGTTTTAACCAAAATCTTGACTGCGGTAGACCGTTAATCATCAGCATCATCATCAGCCCGAAGACGTCCACTGCTGAACGAAGGCCTCCCCCAAGGGAGGGGTTTGCCATAATCCCCACGCTTGGCAGACGGCTTGGGGCTCTCAGTGGCTCACCGATTAGTGAGAGGACGCTGCTGCCCGTCCACCGGTGTCTGGCCGCAGTTTTAGGACGTACCCGGGACCGTTAATAAGTAAGTTAAAATGGTAATTAACTTATCTTAGGACTTAGGTATTCATAATTATGAGATTTCATCCATATTTCGAAGATAACAACAGAACCACACACATGCATAAAACTTATAGATGTTTTACAAAAACGGCAAGAAGGGCTATTTGTCTGAAAAAGTTGAGACAGGGGTTGTAAATCGGTGAGCTCAAACGTTTTTCGGTTAAACAAATGCGGGTAGATATAAATTAGCTGAAGACTGACGAGGGTAGCTTTGACACGTGGACATACGTACCTTATAGGTACTTTATACTTTTAGCATGATCATAGGTGAATGATATTTGTATGCAAATAGATAAATGGCTCGTAAATAAAACTTCACTGGTTTTTGGTCTCCGGCAGGTATCTCTAGACTTTTTTGGTGTTTAGATAGAAACAAAAATTATTTATTAGATTAAACTAACAAGAACAAACGTACATAGATCATAGGGTTTTTTTTTTTAATAAGTCACTTGAACAGGAATGTTATTCAAAAATCTTGGGAGTGAGAGTATCTGCCTCTATCTTGAAGATGGTCAACGTAAACGAAAACTGTGTGAAAATCATGAGAACACGATTTTTTCATACAGTTTTGGCTCACCTAACGGTAACAACGATTGAGGTTGAGGTACTAGATAGATCCCTTGTTCAAGTCCAAAATAAAACTATTATGAATAAAAAATCATAACATAACATAGCATGCCTGTATATATAGCCTGTAATCCCCGAAGGGTTAGGCAGAGATGTACTATTGTACACCCACAATTCGCCGATGCCGTTATTCAGTCCCATGTAATAGGGGGCGAGCCTATTGCCATCTACCGGATACAGAGCCAGACCCTGTGCCGCTTCTGAGAATTTCCATACAGAGAAACTCAATAACACTGCCTGACGCTCACAGGACCAATGAGGCAGTCAGTTTATTGAACAAGTCTGTTTTATTCATTTTATATTTTACCTTATAACATTATACAACTGACTTGGTAAACAACCCATTGTTTATGCTAAAATTGTTCTAAATCTAAATATTTTAACACATAAACATTGCCATGTAAATTATCGTTACATTCTAGTGTTATTATAGGTAGTTATAAGGCCAAACGTTTGATTTCCAAAGCTGTGTATAATCTAATTACTGCGAACAAGCGTCCTGCCAGACACATGACATGTCATGACAAGGCATAACATGGAGTTACCCGTGTCCGAGTATTATGGAATCTCCAAGCAAATATAGGCCATGGATTCAGTATTCTTTTTAATAAAAATGTACACTTTAAAAGACTGGAAATATTTCAGTTATTAGGAAACTAGCGGACCCCTTCCTGGATCTTGACAACAGCGCAATCTATCGGGTCTAACTACACAGGTACAGGTACAGGTGACCCCATGAGTACCAAAAAATTATCAAAATCGATCACGCCGTTTAGGAGGAGAAGAATTACAAACACACGCACACCGGAATTTTATACAAAAATAAAATTTAAAAAAAATTGGTAACAACATATAGAATTAACTTCAGTTATTACTTTCCAAGGATACTTCAGATTTATTCCTATCCTATCCTATCCTACTTCCTACTAATAACTTAACTAATCCTATCCTATCCTATCCTACTAATATTATAAATGTGAAAGTTTGTGAGGATGAATGGATGGATATTTGTTACTCAATCACGCCAAAACGGCTGAACGGATCTAGATGAAATTTAGCACATAGATAGATTATAGTCTGGAATAGCACATAGGCTACTTTTTATCCCGGGAAAATGCACGGATTCGTAATCCACGCGGGCGGAAGCTAGGAAACCATATATCTTATCTTAATGTAATTTAACGAGCCTAAAGAATCTGTTTTTAAAATTGGTCTAAATTTACCTCAACTTTTGTATTTGTACCGCGGTTTGTTCAGACAAAGCTATTGACTGATACATCTAAGTACGATGTCAGGCACAAAATTTTATATCGGCACTAAAATAAACTAAAAGATAGAAATAGATCGGACTTATCCCTCACAGTCGACCGCAAAGTAAATACATAACTAGTGAGTACAATTGGCGACATTGACGTTCTGCCACCGGACAAACGTTGCCCCAAACATTTATTACCGAACTGAGGAGCAGTGGAGTCGACCTAACATAGCAAATATTGTTGGAATACTTTAATCAACGACGAAAAATAATTATTGTAAAATACCAAAGAATATATATTTTTTAACCTTGCCCCATCTAGGAATAATTCCTGTATCGTGGGTGCGTTTACAAACACATAAATTCACATACACAAAGACCCAGACCCGAAAAAACTATCTGTAAATCATACAAATATTTGTTACGCGCGGGAATCGAACCCGCGACACGCAGTGCAGCAGTCGATCTCTCAACCACTGTACCAATCGTGCCGTCCGTCAGAAATCAGGTGAAAGAACATTTTTTTTGTTGTTTAATTAAATCACCACCAATTTCCTTTGAAGTACGTTACCATATTTATGGCTATTGGGTTTTTTAATAAAAGAATAATTGGTGATTACGAGAGCTGCAAGTGTATTTACATAGCTACTTATTATTTAACCTTTTAAACTTATTTCTTTTAAATCAAGAGTCATGTTCGTATAGCTCGTCATTTTTTCCTTGTCCTACTGTATTCTCTCTCTTCTTACAATACATGACATTAGCCTTTTCTTTTATTTGACAAATCTAACTTATCCGTGGCTTTACATATTATAATATGATATAAGATGGCCTATCACTCTGAAACTATATTCTCAAAAAGGAAAAAGATGATTGATGAAGATGAAGATACATAATTAATTTTTTTTGAATAGTTTTTTTTTTAGTATAAAGCAGTTGTATCGCCTGCTCCACCCCAGTCCAAGTTCCTGTGACGTCTGCATACATCACAGCACACACACCATTATTCTAATTGGTCACAAATTATGCCTGATCGGGTTAGCTTAGTTTAGCTGGGGACCGCACGTAATTCAGTTTAACTGTTGTGCGATTTACAGCTCTTTATTGATTATTGTATTGTTGCCATGCTAGTTTTAATTGATGAACTGTCTTTGGTTTTGTGTTAAAGTTTGAAATCAAAACTAGTTATGTTTCCGCCCAAATTGAAAATGACTGCTGAGGTCTAAAGCTTTTCGATTTTCACTTCATAATATTAACAATCATTGTTAGGATTTTAATTACTATATAAGTGTAAATCCACCGGAGAAAAGTCAGTTTGAATCATTGAATTAAATAGATATTAATTATATTTTAAAGCGACAATTATTTTATTAGAACTGTCATACGCACTACGTGTCGTATTTTAAACCTCAGTTATCAAAATAAACGTCTGAGACAAACACATAAATATTTATTGAAATAAGTAAAAAAGCAACAACATATTATAATATAATACGACTAACAAAAAGGTACAGTCACATTAACATAACACGAAAATCCCATAAACATACGACATTTTTTTTAACACCCTTTTGGGTAAGCGGCGTCGGATTGTCAAAGTTCCCCCTTTTGAAGATGAAATTCACTGTATAATCAGCATTTGTATAAAAATATGATTTGTGTGTAACATTTGTGGTGTTGTTGTTTATCAAGTATCAAAACTGAAACAGTATAAATAACCACATTTCATATTGTAAACTTTCTCACTGGTCAAGTTGTTTTAAGCGCCGCCGGTAACCGAAGCGTTCGACTCGCAGATCAAAGTGGCATTGGGGATTTCTGAATTAAATAAAAAATCAGTAGCATCCCGGATTCAGGAATTATGTCTAAATGGCAATAAGCTCTACGCTGTTATTATCATGGCATCAGCGAAACGTATACAATACATTTATGCCTAACCCTTCGGGGAATACAGGCATGGTGCAATTTTAAATAACATTACTCCTTCTGGAACAATACCAAATGACATGATGAGGAATCACGATCATTAATTCATTCCCAACTGTGATTAGTACGTACCTTTATTTCAATAATTTCGTTAAGAACAATATTGTCTTCTAGAAAACATCCCAACATGGTAATATAATTAAAAACCCAACAAAATGAATGCGCCATATTAATTTAAATAAAGTTATGTATGTTTGTAGGTACAACAGTATTAACTTAACCCTTCCCTTGTTAATGTGATGTCACCGTTATTTATTGATGTTTAGTTTTAACTGTACGGTTGGCATAGAAAGTTTAACTTTATTTATATAAAATCATTAGTTTCTGCCCGCGGCTCCACCCGCGTTTTCCCAGGATAAAATGCCTATGTGCTATTCCAGACTATAATCAATCTGTGTGCCAAATTTCATCCAGATCCGTTCAGCCGTTCTGGCGTGAAAAAATAACAAAGATCCATCCATCCATCTATCCTCACAAACTTTCATATTTATAATATTAGTAGGAATAGTAGGATGATTTAGTTACAATGTGCTGATAGTGCTTTTGGCTAGAAAAGATTACAGCTTAGGCGTCTTAAGATATTTGGGTATGAATATCTGACAGGAGGTTATTCTGAAACAAAATTTGTGTTTATTAAATTTATGAACACCAGAAATTAATCTCCTGTAGGTAATTACGTAAGAATATTGAGGATAACATTTATCATAGTATAAATGATAAGTGAAGGAAAATCTTAAAAAATTGCCGTCGGCTCAGAAAGTACTTTGTTTATTTCTATGAAAGTTTTGGTAAAACTTAGATTTGTATCATATGTTCAAGCTGCTTCATTGAGAGCTTCATTAAGTGAAAATAGTCCTTAACCTTGTTGTTGTATGGTTTAAAGATAAAATTCAACCTTAAGGTTAAACATTTTCTTGAGAATCATTAAATACTTATACTCTTAAACAAATAAAATCGGTTTCACTTTATACTAAAAATTGGTTTGCTAACTGTACATAAGTAGTCATTAATACTAGTAAAAGGGTGTGTGGTCTTCTTATCTTATATTATCAACAGTGGTTGTGTCTATGACTTTTGGTCACGATGCTTTTCATTTAATGTTATTTTCCTAATGAAACTTAGTCTTATAAATAACAACCAACCTTTCATAAGCATTTACAATAGACGCACCCACTAGTACATGGGACTAAATAATGATATTGGCGAAATGTGGATGTCATGATAGTACCTACAATTCTGCCTAATCCTGCAGGCAATACAAGCGTAATGCAACTTATTTTAAAAATCGGTCGTCGTTTTTCTGCTATAAAATCAACTGCAACAATTCCCATGTAAACAAAATCCACCCAAAAAAAACAACAGTCCGCCAAAAAAACAGTAGCAAACCGCGGCCCGGCCCTGCAATGTATTATTCAAATTTACTTACATTTATACTAACGGGAGCGACCTTTGGTACGGAATTGTATTCCCTTGCCAGACCATACATCTTCTTCACGCGAGGAACGTACTTATTTATTTCCGCAACGTACGGCAAGGGAGCATGATGTTTTTGTTAGTTGCGAACCGCGGAAATGTGCTGCAAAACGAAATGGTGGAGTAAAGTAAAAGTAAACAAATGCTATAGCAGCTTTTACTTCATCATTTGCAATTTTTCCGTGATACTTGTTTTGCATTAAATAAAAATCTGTACCTAGTTCATGAGAGTAGCATTCTTTGATCCTACCGGTATTCTATGTAACGCATCACGACTCATAATTTTTGATTTTGTTTCTTCTTCTGTAGAATTGTATGGCACAAATGTGGTGGAAAGATTAGCTAGATAGCAAATATGGTATTGACGCTGATTGCCCAGAGAAACCAGTCGACCACGAGCTAAGTCACTCGTGGAGAATCTTTGTTTACACTAAATACAATTGTGTGTGTACACTTTACTTTCAGACCCAGAAATTTAGTGAATCAATGCTATCGTAACGGAAAAGTTCCTATAACACCGTTTTTACACTTTGTTCACCCGATTTTTCTACTCATATCCTAAATTCATCCAGCATAACACGAACGATAAATAATACTGGTTGTCTTATAAATTATTATGGTGTTAGCTCACTGCTCATTTGCTGACGAAGTTCAAACCCCCAGGGGATCCAGCCAATCACGGCGCGCGAGAACTTGTTATGGGAAAAGTATGATCCAGAAAGTTCCGTAATGTAATGAAGTGTGGCGTAGATTGTTTTATATCTGGAAATATGTGGATGGATGAGAATAATATGTTATAAAACTAATATTTCGTTCATCAAATACATCATCTAATTAAATACTGTCAAGCCCGTTTACGTGCTACTTTTCACATGTCGCTATTGTCAAATAGAACATAAAAGATTATATATCTAAAAAAATGCTACTTTTGCACCGGTAAAAGTAAGTAAACTTTTAATTGTGTTACAAAAATAAAATGATTGACAATTTTAATGACTTCTTGAAATACAAAAATAAATATAAAAAACGATCTCATCGTCGATTTCAAACTGAATAGCAGAAATTTCACAAACTCAAATATTAAAACAAAAGGAGGCAACAAATGAACCGAGGCACAGCAATGCATCATCGACTTATTACAGACGAGCCTTCGACGCGCTGATGGTGACAATTTTTCAGCGTGAAGTGGGAACGGAACAATCCCTGATTAATCCTACGGTGAGATTATCTGTGTAGAATGGGATCAGGAGGTTTTGATACTTGATTTTTCAAGAATGAAGATTTTTTTTTTGTTCACTGCTCATTGAATTTTAAATAAAAATAAATATATAAAATTGAAAAAAAATACAATATGACTTCATTTTTTATTCTTTTATTCTGACAATATAACATTAGTGGAGTGTACTCTTTATTCTATTCTATTCTATTCTATTCTATACATATATGTGAATCCACCACAGCAATAAAAAGTAGTTATTTCAAGCATTATAATGTTTTATCCCTTTGCTTGATTTATATATAAATAATTCAAGATTTTGAGTTTATTGATGCGCGATTAGTTTTGGACCACAAAATACGCCCACGTATCGCGTGAAGAGTAAAATCATCGATTGAAACTGTTGGCAAGGTTGTTGACTGCAACACCAGTCGTATCGTCCCAATCTCTCTGAAGATCGTATTTTAGGCCAAATAATTGCACAGATCAAAATTACGACATCCAAATATAATATTGCGCCAATACTTACCATAGAACTGGTGCATTAATATTTTGGTTGAGTTTTTCGCCGCCGTCAATTCCCGGAGCGACTAAAGTGGGGGAAGTTATTACCGGGAAGTATCGCTCCGTCTCAATAAATTATTGGAGATGAGAGGGAACATTAACTAATTACCGACACCGATACCTGGGTATCCGAGAAAATAGAGGCATTTACCGGTGTAGACATTATTGATGACGGTCTAATAGGTTTAAAAATTTCCCTTAAAAATTGTTGATGTTCCTCTAGACGGAAAATTCAACGTTTGGAAATAGTGGTGTGTAGTCCTCGTATTACCTCCATTTTTTTTAAGTACTTAAATCTTCCCAATGTGACTATGCAACTATGTTTAGTAAAGTGTATTGATAAACACAATTACAACTAATCAGTTTTTAAAGCGTAAGGAGTAGTAGATACAATATTATTATTTGAACAGAACCTATTATAGGTATATTTAAACCATATGTATGTACGTACACTAATTGCTGCCTAAAACCAATCTAAAAGTTCAGACACATAATATTTACAAACAGTCACCTACTACGATACTCAATTACAGCAAACAATCACATTCACCGTCCAACTTAAACACAAAGAACCAACTCGTTACCTCATTGTGAGCAAATGCAAATCCAGACGTTTCACCCTTTGCCGAACGTATATTTAATTCAGCAGCACGGAATGCAGGTAACAATTGCGAAACACCGGTAACTGTTGTAAGTGTAAACGAAGAGGGAAGCACGAAAAATTTCCACGGAAAAAAAAAAAAAAACAAAAAAAAAAAACAACAAAGTGAAACTCAGCCTTTCTTATTTCCCCTGGCGATGGCCCGCCGACGCTCCCAGTTTTGCCAGGAAATGGAAAATATTGCGATAAGGCGCATTATAGATTAAACACGTCTCGCGTCTTTAATGCGTTTTACTGTGATCAAGTGTCTCAGATAGTGTGTGTGCGCCTTTAAAAAGTTGTAATGATGTTCTGCGTGTAAATAATGGACTCGATAAGGATATTCATATGCAAATTGCTCTTTATTGTGTTCCAACGTTAAATATGTGGATAATATAAACAAGAAGAGCTATTTAAAAACCGAATGTTTTGAAGTTGTTTGCTTACTTATGGGTTGCTTAACATCGTGAAATGTATACAATAATAATTCAAATCCTGCGTAACGATATAGGAGCAAGTTTATGCAATATTTAAATGTTCCCGCTCAGGGTGCAGTTCAATAGAATCTATTTTTTATTGATTTTTTACTGTTTTTTTTTTTAGCGAGGATATACAAGGCCCAGACAGTGTAACTGCAACAGGTTTTGAAAGGCGCATAACGTAAGGAAGAGGAAGAGTTTACGGATTGCTTATATTTCTCCGGTTATATGAAATGAATGAATAAATATAAATGGAAATGACTACACCGGGAATCCTAATGTGAGATTTAAGGTTAAAATTTTCAAACTAAGACAATCATCATGATAGGTTTTGGTGTGATGAATTTTAACACACTTATCGCCGAAGGTTTGCAAACAGTCTTGATCGTGGGGGGTGCGACCACCTCTAAGCGACATATAAAAAATACGCTGTTCGGTTGCATTTCGAATGCAGTTTACTTAGTGGAATCGAGCTACTTAATTTCTATATAATAATTATGCGAGATAACTTAATATAGAAGATACTGATTATATAAATATTCCTACTTAATATTCCACAAACTAAATAACACGACAGCTAGCTTCCAACTAAAAATAATCTTAATTACCCTTACTAAAACCACATCAGCTAATCCATACCAATTTTTCTCATGTAATACCCACACGAGTGGTGCGTGCTGGTAATCGGTATTAGATCAAAATTTAAAGCCCCGCGCACATGTTAGAGGCTCGGATTACGCTACTTGTAGTGCACCCTTATGTCGTGTGCGATATAACAGAATGACCAGTTAGCCATGAGGTTCTGTATGTTTGTATTTTTATTTTTCGGATATTTTGATTAAACTTTAGTGAATAGTGTTTAAATGGAGAACCGGATAGTGCTGCAATTTCAGAGAACTGAGTTTTGAGTGTCCTGCAATATGCGGAATTGAATGGTACTAGATTGATAGAATTAAGTTAGAAAAATCCATCAGCTAGTTCCTGTTAAGAAGGTAAATTAAAACGCATGTTTCTTTCAGAAATAAAATAAATATCAATTAAACAAACCAATAGGGCACGGCTCACATAACGCACACCATCCAAATGAACAGTCGACGGCCAAGTGTAACACAAGTAGGAGCGCATATGGTAACGCTAATTCCACACACTGCCCTTAGGGGTTGAAATAAAATAAAAACCAAATTAGGGGAAGATGATGCAATGGCACACCCCTTCGATTTTTGATAAATTCCATTATACGCTTATATCTCGATGCATTACTTACTTAGTTCGCTGATGTATGTTACTCTTTAGTTATTCATGAGGTTGGTATGATTAGCGTACTTTTAAAATAATGATACGATGTGCGTACATATTTTATAAATATTACATGAAGTCTCATCTACTTCAGCAGGCTCTCGTTCTGTTAGCAGTTAGATCCCGAGAAGCTTTAAGTGAGAATGTATGTAGATACTTATTGGTAGATCACTGAAGGAGTACAAATTCCTTTGGTTTTAGAAAATCATACTAAAGAGTTTATTAACAAAGCCAGTGGCTATAACGACGTAGTCTAGGGTCCAATCAAAACACCGTGGGAAAAATAACGAGAAATTCTTCGAAATATTTTGGAATCGCCTTTTCAATTTCTACATCTAACACCGTAAATATTAAACTGATAGTGGTACTGAATTAAATATCACCACATCGGCAGCCCAAAGTCAAATGCTTTGCGCAGCTTAACCTCATAGACCCATCAGTTCTCTTGGTCTTAATAATGAATTCTTTCTGCATAAATTAATATGAAATATACACATCAGATTCTTCAAATATTTTTTCTACATCTAAAATAACAAAAAGCTACCGATTACTCGAGCCCACATGTTACCCAATTTGCACAGTACAAGAATCACCCGCTGTGCTGAATAAATTATATCGCAAACGCCCCTACTATCAGAATCATTATACTCAACAAAAGATACTTGATTATATAAGTTGTTATAACTGACTACTAAGCTATTTTTGTTTATGATTGCAACATTTTGATATTTTATGATAATTGGTAGCACAAGTGTCGCTTTGTGATTTGTTTCAGTAAATCAATTGAGTTTTTGTTTGACTGATTTGTTTATGTTTTGTTTTTAATGATGTGATTAGATTTTGTAAATATATAAACAGAATTTTGAGTGGCAATCAAGTAAGGTTGTACACAACCTTCGTTCAATCTCCGTACGCTTTCGATTCCATTTGTAATCTTCTTTTATATCTGCTGACCATATTTCTCTTTGGTCGACTGTTCCTTCAGAAAATGATACGAACAAGAAGAGAGCACAATTTCTCATTTCTTTCAGTACTATCCTTGGATCACACTTTTGGTATATCTCTGCCGTTTAAGCTGTTCAATATATATCTAAATCAATACACCTCAGTACAATTGGTACATCCATCTGTACATCAACGTACAACCGGCAATCAGTCGCGGCGTTCCCATATAATGAATCCCGGAGGAATGATCCGTCCGTGCAACAATCGTGACTTAACTCTAGATCAATTCCCAATACGTTCCGACGGACAGTGTGATTTATTGTGTTAGACCTATGTTATGTACACACGCAGCTGAAAGATGAAGGTATATGTGTGGTATTGTGTTACTTGTAGCATAAGAATTAAAGGGACTTGAGTGTTTTCATGAAATGCTACCTCCGTTGCGAAGTTCTCAAGTCAGTATGGTCCGGTTAAATTTGAAAAAGTCAAGGCCAATGACGATCACTTTTTTATTAATAAACTCTAATTGAATTGCAAAGGGGCTTACACAAATGTTTTATGATAATGGTTTGCTTCACTATGTTGGTTCATATTTAAGCAGCAAAATTTTCTTAATAATATAATTTTCACTTAAAAGTACAGTATACATTTATCACGCAGATTTCTGTTGTAGCAGTATGAGTAAAGTCCAGTGAAAGTTTAGCCAACAGTATGTACCTTCAGACGACAGTAAACACACTGCCACAAAAACACACATGCCCAGTCTCTGTGATGAAGACTGGCTGGTGATCAATAAGACACTATTAATGGACCATTTAAATAGAAAATAAATAAATAGGATGATTTAAAAAATATATATAACTCCTACAGTACTTTCTCCTTAACTCATTAATTCACAAAATATACTGAAACAAAAAAAGAAAACCTAAAAGCTTTTAGCTCCGAATTTCCGTGTAATTAATAAAAAAAAAGTCTGGTCCATTAACAGGGATATCGATCTACATCTTGTTGTAACAAGTTGATCCTAACAACCCTCTGGTGGATAAGCCAATAACAAAAAACAGGGGCAGCCTGCTAAATGAGCCGTCTCGTGTTACTCCTGAATATTTATGAGTGGAGTAATAGTGGATTTTGTTATATTTTCTTAGTGGATTTAATGGGATAGGATGGGTTGACGTATTTCATAAAAATATAAATTATATTACGATTATGTACTACTTTTAATATGACCAAAGACGGATTTTTTTCATATTTGTTCCATGAGAATTATAGTACTCGTAACTTGAAAGAGTATCTTTCCATGGAGTTTCGTGCTGGCTGGATCTTTTCCTTTAAATGATTTACAGCCAATTCTCCGAGAAGATAAAAGACATATCCAATGAAACGGCCGTCGAAAATGTTTTTTGTACTGGCAAACAACTGATTTTATATTAAACGTCTGTTAAATGGTAGGTAGTATTGCTCTTATGGAACCAACTCAACGATTTCAAGTGCCGAAGTTTCATTCTTTCAGGGTCTGTATTTTACTACGATGGCTGAGCTTTTATTGACATTCGGTGAGCTCCTAGATAGTATACCACAAGTGATGTGATAACATACACTTTTACTATTAGGTATTTATATTGTAGTGAGAATAATTTATGTTTGATTTTTCCCTATTCCTAGACGGAGACAAGATGACATCTTGTAATGTATGTATTAAAGCTTATTGCGAGACTTAGTAACTAGAAAGTACTTAGTATCTATATCCCGGAAGAATCTGCAGGCACAGTGTGAACTTTTCTTTACCTTTATCAATCAGCCAGTAAAAAACTCAAAATGATGAAAATTTATCACGGGGATTGACAAGTTATTACGGAGATTGATAAGCTGAGTGAGTAAAGTTGAGAAAATTAACAATACTGATGTGCAACAAGAGCTATATTGTATTTGTTTTTTTTTTTTTTACTAGAATAACTAAGCCAATAATGATTGAATTCGATGAATGTTAGTATCGCTATATTATATTAAATTGTAACTTTCAGGAAGCGGTTTGAGGGGTTGAAAACGATATGACGTTTAATCCCAAAATGGCGTCTATGCTTAAACTGCACTAAGTGGTGACATGTTACTAAACCACAGGAGAGACGAACATGTGATACAAAGTTATAATTTATGCAGCGTTACTGCAAAACTTACGTAAAATTTGCATATGGCCACGGTGTCGAGTTCTCAGCACAATAAAGCAATTATAACTGTCATATTTCACGCCCACCCTGTATTTACATTTATATTGGGACGCCGATGCCGTGCCGAGTAGGATCGAGTTCGTTATTTTGAAGCGGCGCGAAAACTTTCACTGCAACTGTGTTTTGATATAGGAACAGCGTTTGTATAACTGTGGATGTACCATGAATAGTCCGGGTCTAACCATACCCGCATCGATAATTAAACGGGGCAGTCTCAGTCTCACATATATTAATGTAGGTTAATTAGAAATGGAATTTTACTATCTTCCTTAATTATTTTAGAAAAAAAATATAACGTAGCAACAGAATGTGACCAGTGTTAATTAAATGTAAATGTTGTATTGACTTGACAATAGAAGAAATTAATATCACACCGTAGACTTCGTAGATCGGCGTAGCAGCAAAACGTAGCATTAATACTACGAGTTTTCTTCATTTTTTTTATTGTAATATCTATTTTTAGTTATGTAATGGGGCAAATGAAATCAGTGTAAAATAGGTGCCATGGTATGATCTCATTAAATTGCATTGATTAAAATTCTCTAGATATATCTGCGTGAGATTTTCGGTTCTAACGGTTTTCGGAAGGATTTTAACTCGTTAAATAAATAACACATGAATTGAAAACCTTATCTTTTTTTAAGTCGATTTAAAGCTTCTAATACTCAGAGTCTAGCATCAGTAGAAATCATCATCAAAATGTTACAATAATTAGAACGGTTAATATTATCGAATATTTCTCAAACAAAAAAAAAAATACCTATCTACTTTCAATCAGAGCGACGACGAATATCATCTAGATATCTAATATTTATCTCTCAATACTCGTATCCGAACTACGAAAGGATAAAATAAAGTCAGTGACATATGCGTATTTGCAATTCGGTCCACGGTTGAGGCTGCACTCTTCTTGATTCCATTTGGGAATTACTCTGTCGCCACAAACTCACAAATCAGGACTTTCATTATAATGTTGTTACTGTACGTATGTACATATTTATAGTGATAGGTATGGTTGTATTGACTTAAGAGTGTTCTTGTAGTAGAGTAAATGAGAAATAAGGATTTATAGGAATTACTAGCTTCCGCCCGCGGCTTCGCCCACATTGGTTACGAATCCGTGCATTTTCGGTTCACACGTAGCGCCATCTAGCGTCCTAAAGCAAGTGTGACCGTCGAAAGTTATTAAGTTCTTTCCCTCAGGAACAGTACTTTTTTCTAGATGAAAGGTACCTTATATCCTTTTCTATACCCCTGACAACGTACATATAAAATTTCATGATGATCGGTTCAGTGGTTTAGGCGTGAAAAGGTAACAAACAAACAAACTTTTGTATTTATAATATTAGTTAGGATTCAGAAACCATAGCTTCTCTTGCTACGTTTCATAAAGGCTACGGTAATACCATACGGTCATAAAGGGTTAGGCAGAAATGTACTGCACAGGGTACACTGTATACCCACATTACGATTATATTTCTCGAAGTTAGGGAGAAGTGTACTGCGCAAGTACATTTCATTGATGCCGTTATTAAGTCCCATAAAATAGGGGGTGAGCCTATTGCTATTGCATATTGCATTTACTGAGAATTTTATAAAATCCTTATCTTTCTTAGCTGACCTTGTACTTGCACATAAGATCTCTGAACTTCAGAAGCCAACTTCAGTATCTATACACCGAAGTCTAAACCAATATGGCTGTCCAAAACTACACATTGCAAAAATCAAGCGCACTAAAATCTCCTTAGAATCCCTTAACAATCAGCTAAGAAAATACGTAGTATATAAGGCAGATTGCTTAAATATAGTCTTCATTGTTCTTGTACGATTATGTACGAAAGTATAAATAAAATATTTTTCAAGAAAAAAAAAATCTTGAATCTTCGAAGCGAATAGACGCAGGTGCTTTCAATCCAACATCCGCAACCGCCAATAAAACTTGAAATCCCATGATAAAATAAAAATTCACGATATGTTGCGTCCAAATAAATAACATTGACAGTGTCCAAAATGGGTTTACCACTGGCCAAATGTGGGGGCACGTTTTTATCCTATTATTGTTTCTGAGAAATTGTTACACTTTTGACGAGTGACCTGGCCGTTTTTCTTCGGTCGCTAGTCGGCCGGAATGAAAAATTTTCAAGTTGGTCCCCCTCGCGTCCCTAGGGTGCCGTAAAACTCTGTCGGACGCAGGATAGTCCGGCTGACCGCCGCCGGACAATTTGTCATATTCATATGTTAACGTGTCCGTCTTTTCTTGCAAAAAGTGGATAACTTAATTCCGGGAGGCGGTGGTATGGTTATTCGGTTTGCGGACATTCAAATTTCATGTCTTGTTATGGTAATACAGGTGTTGTCTCGCCTGAGGCGGGTTTTCACTTTGTTTCGGGAGGGGATTTTTGTGTTTGTCTTGAATCTGTCTTTTGTTTGTGTTTTTGTTATATGTTTGATATAATAACTATATACTATAATAACTATATACTGATATTTTTATACCTTCCTTTAAATATTTAACAAACAATACAATTATAAAAGTTATTACCAAACTATACATACATCCCCCCGCACGGAACAAGTATTTGTATGATCTACAGATAGTTTTTTCGGGTCTGGTTGTGTGTGCATGTGACATGTATGTTCATAAACTGTACCCACAATACAGAAAAAAATCAAGGGAGGAGCAAAGTTAAAAAAAGAAAATACAAAAAAAAAAAACAAAATGTTTTACTTTTTTCAAGTGAACTGAATTAACTATCTATGATTAATAACAATGTATTCGTTCAGAAATTATGCCGTTCTAGTTTTTTAATTGTGTATATTGTTTTAGTAATAATAAAATTGTTTTGTTTAAATCCCTTAATACTTAATTTCCTTCCATAATAGTCCTCTGAATGATACGAATGATGCATTACATTCTTTCTTTCCTAATTCTATATTAACATAATTATATTCCTCCTTACAACTCTCCCTGAAAACGTAGACACCGTGCAGTAGGGTGACCATACAGCACCACAGGCCGCAGCTCACGCCAATATCAATAACGTGTTGCAATTGATGACTTGTCCGATTTGTTTCGACCAATCGTTTATCACCAGCTTTACGACATACGTGTCCGGGTTTGACGTTACGTGTGTACCGTTTGGACACCCTAATAATATAAGTGTGTTTAAGAAAATGTTCTTTGAAAGATTAGTTAATTATTTACAGAAAGTCTAGCACCATTGTTTATTAATGAATACAAAGCCTTGAATCCTTTATTTTTTTATTAAATATTAATAATCTTTAATATTATGCATGAAATTTAACCGTAGGTAGGTACCTATAACATCTATATGTTGTAGGTAAATAATATATTAAAAAAAACGTAACGTAATCGGCCAGTGAAGGGTATTTCGCTTTTATATATCAACTAGCTTTTGCCCGTGCCTTTCGCTCGCGTTAATTTAGAATTTGACAATCAATTTGGGTTGTACTCTGCTTGCGAAAGACACATGGCGCCATCTATTATCATAAGAACGTTATTGTTGTTTTCCTCGGGAACAGTACTTTTTTTCGGGATGAAAGGTACCCTATATCAGTTTCTGTACACCTGACAACGTATATGCAAAATTTCAGGATGATCGGTTCAGTGGTTTCGGCGTGAAAAAGTAACAAACAAACAAACTTACTTTCGCATTTATAATATTAGTTAGAATTAGGATTAATTTATAAAATATCATATACCTTTGCCAAACTGATTCCATCCATTAATACTCGTGTTAACCTAAATCACACTTGAATCAAAACCAACACAAAAACGCAGCAGGATCCACTCTAAAACCTATTACACACGAATCACTTAATTAAACTCATTACCATACTTATCATTACTTTGGTGCAGCGTCATTTTAAAGGTAAAGTAAACAGAATTTTTGTCACCATGTCCAATGAAATTAACAGCCAGGACTGATAGAGGGCTAGATGACTTCTAACTTATGACGGGCGGTCACGCAACCTTGTCACGGTAATGACAGAATAATAAATTATGTTGTAATAACTTATTATAATGTGCTCTAGGGCTTATGATAGCGGGGAGTGGGTAAGTACTTAATTAGCGAATTTAGTAATTAAATGTTCGTGTTTTTCGGTAAGTAATGAAGGGTTAACTTTTGATAGCGTGTGAGTTATTAATTTAATAACTGAGTATGGAGTTTCTTTGATAATTGTAGAATAGTTTACGTCACGATGTTTTATACTTAACGTTTCACAGACAGTTTGAACTGACAGTTTGTAGTCTAAAGAATAGAAGCACTAGTTTCCGACAATTTACAGAGTGGTTTCGATATAACGACAATAAATTAAAACACGCATATGAGTAGTCGGCCTATATTTTTGATTCCCCTGAATAAAACAACAACAAATGTACCCACAAATTCTCGCCATGAATTTCTCCCTCTTAAACTGAATTGAATATAACTGAATTGATTTAATTGAACTGAAAATGTTATTTAATTATTTCTTTGTAGCAAGATATTTAAGGACATCACCTCAACGTAATTCCATTATAAAACCAATAAAATGCTATGTAACACCCGGTATAAATTCAAATAGTTTATTGTAATTTAGTAAACAAACGTGCGTACTATCTGCTGCTTAATATGCACCCTCAGGGAGGCTCAACTAGTATAAAATAGTTAATTTTTAATTACAATTTTATTACTCAGTCGCATCCCATCCAATTACCAAAAGAAATATTGCACGCCGCCCATAGCAAATTGAAATTAACTTTTTTTACTTTTACTTTACTAATCGTAGGCCTACAATCCAACATTATTCATTTCTCTTATAGTTCGTCAAAGACCGACAAATACTATAGATGCCTGGAAGAGTTCGCGAATTATGATAAGGCCGCCCATTGTATAATATATCTATATTTATATTTCGCTATATCTGTTTCGGAATAACCTTGTGGTGTGCAATAAAGTGTATTATCTATACATCTAAATCCGTTTTTTTCTAGTAATGACACAGAATGACAAAGAACACGTTATCATCACCTTAATTTGGTTGATCGTGGTGATATGTTTTTTAAAGGGGTTTATTAGATCATCTACATTGTAACTAATGCTGGACCATATAAAACAAGGACCATATCGAAAGTTAAAAATAAAACTAGTGAAAATAGAGGAAAATGAAAAAATATAATGATTTTGTGGGTATATGATTAATTTTAAAACGTGTTTACTGGATTTTACAAGTAAAAGTAAAAAAATTGCAAAGCAATAAATTTTTGTCAAAAAACGCTACCATTTTTGTGTATGACGCATAAGCATGTTTTGCATTAGTTGTATGTTATTAAACCTTAGTTTAGTTAAAGAAATATAATGACAAGAAGTAATCAAAGATAATTTTTTTTTTCTTTTATATAAAAAAACTTTGCCCCACACTAGGATTTCTCCTGTATCGTGGGTACAGTTTACAAACATACATGTCACATGCACAAACATTCAGACCCGAAACAACTATCTGTAGAACATACAAATATTTGTTCCGTGCGGGGATCGAACCCGCGAGACGTAGCGCAGAAAGCTAATCGCTTAGCCACTGCGCCAACCGTGTCGTCGAAATATATATGAATCGTAGATAAAACACATAACATTTGCCGTTGGTTTTATATTAAAGATTCAAGTTACATATCACGATTCCCGTCCCGCTACCATAATTCGCGAAATAGGTCGTGTCGAAACTAAAAAACCCTTTGAAATTCGAGTCGCGAACCACCACAGGATAAAAATCTGTATTCCCCATGCTTTCACGATACGCATACGATATGCGTTATCTGCTAATGCCACTTGGGATCACGCTGAGTAGTGCTTTGTACTCAAAGGCACCTGTTTTTTGTGTAAACAGAATCTATTTTCTATTTGCTTCGGTTTGGTTGACGTGTTATGGAATAGATAGATAGAATTGTTTTTATTTCAAATAAACCTAATACAGGCACATATGATACGTTAAAGTACTCTAGATGCATGAATAGCAATTTAGATTTTGTAAGTACATGTACTTGTTTGAAGTTAAATTGGGATAAAGGTTAGGATTTTGTTGTGACTATGTCTGATAGTACACTATGAAAATGAATATAACGCCTTAATTTGACGGTTGAACAGAATTAAAAAACAAAGAAAATCAATTTTTTCCTCAGCTGTTTAAATCCTTGTTCGAAATTTGATTACCTACCGCAGCATGAACGTATCGGAATGTTATGTATTAACTTACATTATGTACTTACTAATGTGTTGAATACCGTAAACGTATTTTGTATTTTCGTAGTACGTTTTTGTAGTACGTAACTCCCGACGGCCGTCGGAAAATGTATATCGACGTTTTCATATTATAATTTCTCCATTACATTAAAATACGCTTAAAATTGAAACTGATAGTTAAATATTTCTGAACATGAGTCTACGGTGTTGCTCGGTAAGCAGGACATACCAAATTTACTAGTAATCGTCAAAAGACACCGATAAAGTGATAGTATATGAGAATTTGGATTACTCCTTTCTATATCTTAAGTTCCTGAGACCTCACTTCTGAAACTACCGCTGATTAGCGAACATAACGGACTTAAACTCAAAAAACATTTAACATAATAAATATTCACAAAAAAACAACCAAACAGGGTTGAAAAACATACAAATGCACTTGAAACATGTTACCATTTATCAGTCAATAAATATGATAAAAAGTATTATTGGGGTGTATATGTGTCCGTCGGGATACCCGCGCCGGCGCCGTTATTGTTTTTATTTTGCACCCTTTATACGAATGTAAGCGAGAATGTATTTTATTGAAATGATGTTTGATATAAAGATTTATTGCAAATGTTTGGGCCGTGAATTGTTTTTGGTGGTTTACTTTTTTTCTGATCGCAAATGGGGATACATGGTTATCGTGCTGTTGTTTGGTCGGTTATGTAAACACTACACAGTCCAAAAAATATTCTTGGATAAGCAAAGAATGGAGCAATTTTGTAGCTATTGGGATAGTAAACACAGGCAACCTTATGAAAGAAGATAAGTAAATAATTCCACGTAAGTTTAAAATCTACCATGTACGGAATTTTGTTACCAATTAAACAATTGATAGTAATGTTGTGTACATTACTATCAATTGTTTAATTGGTAACAAAATTCCGTAGTACCTATTGTTAATTCGTTAGTTACTTTCAAACAAACACGTACATAATCAATTCCACTAGAATTAATAATAATAAAAATAATAATGAAAAATTATTTCATACACTATAATAAGAAATCAAAGTATAGAGAAACTTTAAATAACTAGGCACAATGCAACCAAAATGGAAAGAAAACAAATGAAAAGTGAACACTGTGGTCTAATATAATCGATCCTAGAACTAGAACAGTATTTCACAACAGTAACTCATAGTATGAACTTTTTTGAAACAATAATAACAGCCAGTTATACGGCTAGTTAGTAGCTGAACATCACATAACGTAGAATCGTAACTGCGACATTTCAACCCAAAAAATCCGGAGTGAAATCAACCCCATAGCAATTTTCCAATCATCGACGGATTCACCCTACCAATAACGAACATACTAATTTTTCCAGCAAACAAAACGGACCAATATTGTCGCCAATAGTGACGCAATATTAGGGTAAACGTCCCCGTCGCCGGCACGTCCTTATTTACTTATTGTAAACTCACATGACAGGTGCCTTAATGGGCGAAATAACATGCCGGGTGCGCCGCCGGTAGCTAGTCCAAGAGTAAGAAAATGGCAGAAAAGCAAAGTAACTCGGAATAATTTAAAAAAATAAAATAATATACAGTTTTTATAGTAGGATCTGATTTATGATGCATTCATGCTGTAATATTTAAGATTTTCTTTAGAAATCACATGACAAAATGAATAAAATTTATAGAGGAAGAGCTATTATTTCTTAGCGGCAGCAATGATTGTATCTAAATGCTAGGCGTTAAATTACGTAAAAATCGGTAGTTGTAACATAAAAACTAATTTTTCATAAACATTCAGCAACTTTTTTATTTTAGGTACCTAGGTAACACATTGATTTTTTTATTATACCAACTAAAATTAGGACTGTTGTTATAAATAACAAATTCTTTTACATATTTGACTTACTAAATCATTTATCATTACAGGTTAGTCATAAAACAAAATAATCAATGTCACGTCTGCGTTTCAATTCCTGCCTGGTCTATGACCCAACGTTGAACGTGGACCTCATGGGAAATCGGCTGTTGCTCGCTAGTTACGGTAGGTGCTGCGGCCCGGGCGCGCCAACTACCTGTAAACGTAATTAATTAATTATCGATTTTCACTTACCTTTACTATGTACTATTTATTGATTATGTTTATAGCGGATTTTAAAATGATATAAGCCACCCTATAGGCTTTAATATTTTAAGTCATAAAAAATTCTTCATGTAATACCAAGCAAACTACTTTATATTTCAATGTTTTAAAAATACATATTTTTCCTTATATTTGTTGTTTTTTCGACAAATTTGTTAATGGCTAAAAGTACGGCATTCATATAATTTACGAGGCTTAAAACAGGTATCGTGACTTAAAAAATATATCCTTATCTATCGCCAATGTACACAAAACAAGAAAGTCTATCACCCGATAGAAATAACAATTGCATAAGATATTTACATTTCAATTTGAGACAAACATGAAAATCTTCAATTCTATTCACAGTTCTTACTTGGAACCTAAAACCTGCAACGTCTGTCGTAAGTGCCAACAATGGGGACAGTTACCCTATCTCTACGAACCGATAATGGACCGTGAACTCTCTAGGCGCTGTGTCTGTCTGAAATGTCTTCCAATGCTGCATAATATGTAACCGGCAATATTGGTATGTTTTATCGGATAATATGGGGAATTGGTGGTGTTTGGTATAATTGTGACCCGTGTCGTTTTTAAACCAGAATAAATTAAATAATTAAAATAAGTATTTCAGAGATGTGATGAATTTTTTGTCACATTATTATGCAATGTTTATTAGAATAATATTGAGTTATTGAAAAGTACATAAGTAATACGCGGCCCGGCACGACCCGGGTACGTCCTAAAACTGCGGCCAGACACCGGAGGACGGGCAGCAGCGTCCTCTCACTAATCAGTGAGCCACTGCGATCCCAGCGATCTCAGATCCAAGCGTGGGGATTATGGCACCCCCCCCCCCCCTTGGGGGAGGCCTTCGTTCAGCAGTGGACGTCTTCTGGCTGATGATGATGACATAAGTAATGATTTATGGATAAAAATTCAATACAATTTGCGTTTAAGTGGTGACGATTGAAACGGAACTTAATTTAATTATGATGTCAATTCACATCTCCATGATGGTATTATTTAGTTTAATATTTACTATAAAAAATATAACAAAGCTACTGATGTTCTAAAATAGAAGCGCCAAATACCAAACTAAATATGTAACATCGACTTTACCATGCATAGAAAACATACCATTACAATTTTTGGCACCAAATTTGAATATTCCTTACATTCACAGAAACATAAAAATCTGACCGGTCAGCTCTATAGGAATTTGGTACATTAACCGGCAATAAGGCGTTTGGCCATCCAATAAAAGAAGGTAGGCTTGGCAATATAAACATGGGCAACATAACGACGGGGCAAATGTGCCCTGACAGACATAACTGGGGGAGCCGCGGTCAAATTGTAAATAGTGTTGCCTCTCGTTTAGTTTGCAATATTTGTGCGGTTTCGTGTAAATGGAAAAAGGGATGCACAGAGTAATGTGTGATGGTAGATTCCGCTGAACAGTTCTTTGTTCTTATTGACCTTTCATGTTTTGCTATATATTTTAACTTCCTACTTGGAATAGTTTTCGACACGTCACATCCAAGGAAGCACCTTTCAATATAAGATATATCTTTTTATTTAAAAATTCTGGGATTCCTTTTAAAGTAAAACTAATAAAGAATGACAAAACCATGTTGACCACACAGATACTAATCGTAAAACAAGTTTGAGTTAGGTATTAATTTTAATTCTTGAGTGGTTACTATGAGGTGGATTGCCAACCCTTTCAAAATACAATCGGGTGACAGCGCCGTAGCGAAAAAGCGGCTTTGTTGTGCTCCACGTAGCGCCGTAGCACTGACGTAGACGTCAAACCTACAATTACAAACACTCATTACTGATACGTAGAAGAAGAAGAAGACTGATACGTAGTGATTTTGTAGCTTTTAAAAGTAGTAGAGGTGCACGCTGTGTGCGAAAATCACCTTCTGCAAAATTATACTGCGAGCGTCTACAACGTTTACGCATGTGCCAGGTCTCTTAATGTTCTGCACAATTCCATAGTTTTTTTTTTTTAGCATATATTAGGCAGATGTGTACTATTGTACACACATTTCGCTGATGTTGTTATTGAGTCGCATGTAATAGTGGGCGAGCCTATTGCCATCTATCAGACACAGTTCCAGACTCCGTGCTTCTACTGAGAATTACCATACAGAAAAACCCAATAACACTTTGCCCAGCCCGGAAATCAAACCCAGGATCTTACGCTTAGCAGTCGCGTTTACGACCACTAAACCAATGAGGTAGTTCTTAGCATGTATCTGTTCTCAATCTACTCTGTGCATAAAGGGGGTACAACACGATATCGGAAACGCTGATGTGTGTAAGTCGACGGGAATTAGACGTTACGACGGCAGGGAATTGAGCAGACGCGGCGCACATTGTAGACCGTGTGATGAGGCGATACGCCGCGATTATGTGTGTTACACTTAATTTTGTAGGAAGTTTTTTATTTTTATGTAGCTATAACATTATTTATTTATTATATACTTTATGTATGTAAACCTGTAGAAATATACGCGTATGAAACTTGCATAAACATACTGTACAATGTAGCCTTATACAGACAATCTTTTGTTGGACAAGAGTGAAATGTACAAGTTATGGGGCAGTCAGTAGTATGTTCAATATTCTTGTATAGCATGTACATATTGTACATATACCTACTAAAGGGACTAGCAATTCATTATATAAGATAAACTATAAATCATTTAGTTTAATATTCGGCGTCTAATGTAGTCAGTTCTTGCAGAAATATGTAGGTATATCGACACAACAATCACTCGGATTATGTAAGATAATTAATTTGCAATTTGGATCCTGCAAATTACAATTTCTCACAACAATAGAAAAGTACTTGAAACTAGATATTATATGTTCCATCGAAATAAATAAAAAGATTACTTTTATGTATAGGGGTAAATTCAATAATAGTACCCACTAACTCAGTATAATTAGAAAGATAAAAAAACATTGTCACGTAACAAACAGTCGCAACTTTCTGCCAAACTGCACATCCAAAGAATTCATTCCAAATTGAAATCCAAATAATACATGAACGGTAACAGGCATCAACGATGATCGAGTTAGCGCTAACGTCGGTGTAACATTGTCCAATTAAACGCGTCAAACGCGCGTCACTGGCGCGTGACGATTAGGATGCGTGACGCAGATTGCGTATTTACAGGTAGAGCGTAATGTACCACACTTGTCCTTTAATTTCTCTTAGCATTACTGACTTTTTACTTATATGAGGAAGAAAGAAGGAAAATGGACTAAAACATCGAAAAAATGGGTTAAGAACTAAAATAATAAAAGAAGTGGGACTGGCCACGAAATGACCTTTGTATAAATTGAAGTTTCACCCATTGCGCTAACTATTTTTTTTGTTTTAAAAAAATCTTTGTCCCTTCCTAGGAGTAATTCTTGTATCGTGGGTGCGTTTACAAACACATATATTCACATACACAAAGACCCAGACCCGAAACAAATATCTGTAGATCATACAAATATTTGTTTCGTACGGGAATCCACTCCGCGACACGTAGCGCAACAGCCGATCTCTCAACCCCTGCGCCAACTGTGCCGTCAACTCTGGTTAAATAAACAAATTATCATGCAATGCGATAGATTAATTCTTCTTATGTTGAGAACGCACGACCTCATCATCTGCCTAACCTTTTTCCTTCTACATCATGGTCGGCTCCCAGTCTAACTGGTTGCGACTGAATATCAGTATGAGCAACTGCCATCTGACATCCGCCACCCAATTACTGGGAGACAGTGCTACTCGTATGTTATACTGGTTGTCAGACTATTTTGGACTGTCATAGATAGTCGTATGAGGCCCGGGGCTGCTTAACGATCTTTACGAGACTCGAAGGGGCCCTCGATGTATAAGAAAATGATCACCAAACCAAACACTGGCCGCAGCAAACGCTGGTTAATATCGCAGCTGCACGTTAGCTTTGTAGCAACGAGACCCTCCATCTTCTTCCTAACTCAGCACTAGATATCATATGGGAAGTCTGCGGAAAAAACAAATTCCTCTGCTCTATGAAGGTCTACAGCTTCGGGCACACGTAACCGCAGTTCGGCCATTACGCAGGGTTGTCACGTGCCACTAATCACTGTGCCCGTGACGTCACGCACAGCTAATTCGCACATTTACACCTCTACATACCTTCTGATAATGTTGTGTAATTAATGAACTGTGTTCTATAACTTTTGGTGAAACATAATTTATTAGTTGTTAACACGGTTTTCATTTTTTTGATATATAATTTCAGTCCTTCTGGCAGTACCTCACTTATGGTATTGCTAATAGAATTACGATATTTAACACTATGATTTTATATAAGTAATTACCTATGAAGGAAAACATGTTTTTAACTACGGAATCTCGATGGACTGACGCCTCATTGGTCTAGTGGTCGCCAGCGAAACTGCTGAGCATGAGGTCCTGGGTTCGATTCCCGGGTCGGGCAAAACGTTATTAAGTTTCTTTGTGTGGAAATTCTCAGTAGCACGAAGTCTGAAACTGTACCCGGTAGATGGCAATAGACCCGCCCCTATTATATAGGACTCAGTAACGGCATCGGCGAAATGAAGGTGTACGGTAGCACACTTCTGCCTAACCCTTCGAGGAATACAGGCCACGTATCAAATTATTATTTTTATGAATTTGGTCATGTAGAGAGGATGGATGAAAGGCGATTAACGAAAGGGATTTATAACGCGGTTGTTAGTGGAAACGTCAGGAGGGGACGTCCTAGAAGGACATATAAGGACCTTATTGGTGATGTCCTTCAAAAAGGTCTGGTGCGCAGTACCCACAACCGACGTTCATGTATGAAACGATGCATGAATGTAAATAAAGCAAAAGGGTTATGTAAGGATCGTAGCACGTGGCGTTCTAGAGTTTCTGCCTACCCCCATGGAAGAAAGGCGTGACTTTATGTATGTATGTATGTGAATTTTTATGATATTTTTGACACCACCCATATATATGTAGGTGTGCAAAATTATGACCTAAAATCTAAAAGATAAGTCATTACTAAAATAAGAGAGACGTGTACATACATAATATAGATAAACAAGACTAAAATTGGATCTGATTAAATATACATATGTATACTATCTAAACACAGGCTGGCAATAAATATGTAACACTAAAACCGTGTCTAGACAATTCTCCATTATACAAAGGCCGTCAATCAGTCCGGTTGTCCACTGATAATGGTTCCCATCGTCTGGCCCCGTATTTACACCGCACAGTCATTAGACAGTATTGGTTATTTAGAGAGTAAATATCAATGCATTTGAGGTTATGTTTTATTAATACTATTTTATTCTTTACTAGCTTTTGCTCGTGGCTTTCGCTCGCGTTAATTTAGAATTTGACAAGCAATTTGGGTTGTACTCTGCTTGCAAAAGACACGTGGTGCCATCTATTATTATAAGAACGTTATTGTTGTTTTCCTCGGGAACAGTACTTTTTTCGGGATGAAAGGTCTATGTCCATTTCTGTACACCTGACAACGTATATGAAAAATTTAAGTATGATCGGTTCAGTGGTTTAGGCGTATAAAGGGACCAAATAAACAAACAAACTTTAGCATTTATAATATTAGTTAGGATTAATATAGTTACAGCCGAGAATATTACTAATTCAAGGTTTCAAATTCTGACAAATACTTAAAATTTAATAATAATAAAATAGAATACCTTTTTTATTACATTACTATTGAATTAATTTTTAAATAGTAAAATGCTATAAATCGGTTATAGCATACTATTTAAAAATGAATCAAACAAATGTGTTTAATATTGAGACAATTTTAGTTCGTGCAAGAGGAATAATACTTGTAGAGAATAATTATTAACTGGACAGATTTATTTTATACTGTTTTTACTTATTATTTTTTTCATTTAGCGAAATTATTAAGAAAAATACATTATTTTTTAACCTGCTTATACAGTATCACATGTCATCATCTGCCCCAATGCTACGGGATCTAACCCGCAGGGCGCAATAACCCACCGTAGTAATTAACACGACGAGAAATAATTCACGAGCGGACAAAACGAGAATTTTAATACGCAAATGAAATAATTCCTCAGATTGATGACGCGGATTCCGCGCCAGATTTTTTTCCGCACGTTTTTTTTTTTTTACCGAATTGAATTTTTAATTACATTTTACGCGCTCACGAATAGCAATTTGTCGGATTAACTGCTTTTTCCGTTGTTTATTGGTTCCGTTAAGTTTTTTATTGCTTTGCTTTTTGATGGATTATGCTCCTGTTAAGATTTAAGATCCTGGAGAATTCTTTTTCTTCTATTTGTAATGTAACTATTAAAAATATAGGTACCTATTGCAAAAATCAGTCAGGAATTGGATAATATATGTATTTTTTAAACATGTAGTATGATTCAATTATATTTTATCTTAGCGCCACAAATTTATATTTTATAGGACGATTGGGTATAACCGAATTCGATTTTTGTCCTATATAATACTAGCTTCCGCTCGCAGTTTTGCCCGCGTGGTTTACGAACCCGTACAATTTTCCGGGACAAAAAGCTTATGTGCTATTCCAGACTATAATCTATCTTTGTGCCAAATTTCATCCAGATCCGTTCAGCCGTTCTGACGTGATTGAGTTACAAATATCCGTCCATCCTCACAAACTTTCACATTTATAATATTAGTAGGATAGGATAAAAGCATTTTTGCATTGGCAATCTTTCACTGCTTTCTACATAAGTTCACATCCGTACATTTTACTTTATAGCTGTAAGTAGCTGTGCTTAGTAAGTAATAGTTTGCTTCACCCAAATAGCTCCCTTGGCACATACTTTGTTCTAGAACATAGACACTACACCGTTAAGAATTTCTTACAAGTACGTTATTTTACATTTAGTATCCAACTTTCCCTTTACACGTCCGTTGACCTCCTACTAATGTGTTCACGTCTCTAATTAAGGGAATACACACGACCAAAGTTGTCCAAAACTCCGGACACATTCGAGCATTATTATAATAACCCTAACTTCGCTTGCCCAAAATGACATTACATGTACAAATCCACGTTCAGTTTAAACCAACTCACAAGTCGCGACCAACCACAGAACAATATGATGTCATTGAAAATGCTCTCCGAATATCCAGTAAGCAAAAACGATGTAGGGACTGCGTGTTAGACTGTGGTAAGGGTTTCAGTAAGGGGTAACATACACTGTATGTTGTTTTAAAATGATATGCGTTTCATTTATAAACAGAGAGACGCGCGACCCGGCAAACAGCCTCCCTCAGGAACTAAACTTTTCGTCCACCTAGCGACAATATTTGAAAGTTATTTCAGCATTCACAACCCTCATAGGCGCCGTTAAAATTTTCCCTGCCACCTTATTCATAATACACACATCGCGCATCTCTTTCGCTCATCAATTTACACAAACAAGAGTGAGTGGGATAGAATTATTTACAAACTGACATCTCGAAATTAACGGTGGTCGGCTCATGATAATTTACATATTTAGGTGAAATTAACCTCGGTACGTTAAATTATATTATGAATATTAATAGGTATGCGTATGCGTAGTAATGTATTATATTGAATGGGTAAGTGTAACCCTATCTTTATGGCTCAGATTTCGGAACTGTAGGAAGTTACGATAGCTTGTACAAATAATTCATCACCCAATTATGTGTTTTTTTTTTTATATATTTGACCCCAAAAGGAATTGTAACGTTAAATAATACGTTTCATTAGTAATTGTGATATAGTTAACAATTCCTTAAAATATGACATCATTTTATATGTTATAAGATGTTTCCAATTCTTAAAAATACCAACAAAAATCCGAATTTTCCTTACCATAATGTAAATATTCGAGACATCTTGGGGACAAAAATTGCAAACTCCAAACTGGAGGTTTATTTGGTTATCTAATAAAATATTACGAGCTTTGACAAGTGCCTCGGAGCTGCCCCCTTGTGGCCTTTGCTCCTTACCTTTTTCTGTTATGGCTGCGTAAGCAGCGACTACGGCTTTTATGTAACAAAGCAAAATAATTTTAAGAAACTGCAAAGAAAGTTGACCTTATATCTACTATATATATATAGTATGGTTCGTAAAAGTAATGGATCGAAAATAACAACACAGACGCAACCAAGAAAGGAATCTCAAGATTAAAGAAAAGTTACAATACCCAAATCAATTTTTCAAAAAATGTCCAATAAATCATGGTATAACATAATTAAAAATATTCATGAAATGTACGATGAATTATAAATATTTACAAAAGGTCGGCACACCCTGTAGATGAGCTCACTTTATCATAATAAAGGTCATGTTGACCCTACAAAATTAAACAATACACAGGAAAAGTCCTTACGGCTAGCTATAATTCGGAGGGCGGGAAAAAACGTTAGGGGATTTAAATTTAATTTTCGAAACGGAATGACGTCAAATATCCCCAGCGGCAGTTCCAAGTTTAAGCGTGGAACAACATCTTGTGAAAGACGCCGTTAAAAAGAGAAATAAAAAAATTAAGATTGGTACATTAGAACAGAATTCAATCTCCTTGTTTCCGGACTATAGATTTCTTTATAAATGTTATATGTCAAAATAAAAAGCTTAAGATCAAAATATCAATTTTAACCAAATTACACTGAGCTGTGTAATCAGTATGTTTACACAAAACAATTGAATATCTAGGAACAATTTTTGAATTAATTTTTCACGCAGCGCCAAACCTCTCTATTTTAAAGTTCTGAATTCCAAAACTAAGTCCGAAATACATTTTATTATGAAGACAAAACATTCAAAGGTATCCCCGGGTACATGCGACTTGTACTTGTTAATTAACAGGCCATCCTTAGGGATAGCCGGTCGGACGCAATATATTATATTCCAGATGACATCCGCCATGGGGACTTTGAAGGATCGTATCTGAACACCCAGAATTAGATATATATGTTCTACCTTCCAATTTCCATTGTTGTTAGAGTTTTCTGCCTGGGTATAGCATTTTTTTTTTGTTTTGGTTTTTACGTACGAATATTTTGGATTGAAGGATGAAGCATTTAGTCCCGAGTGTCATACGTGTACCTATGACAGTCGGTATGGAAGTCAGCAGCCAATCGGTCTGATATTAGAATGTCGGTGTCACACAGTAATTGGGTCGCAAAGTTCAGATGGTCATTTGGTTAGACTAGGAGCTGACTACAACATATGGAGGAATGGGATGTCGTCACTGGAACTACAAAGAACTTAAAGACGAGTGACAATCAAATTATCTTAGGTTGAATTAGTAGTTTAGTGGCTGGATAACTCTTGCAAAACTTCTGGTACGTGTTTATAAACTGCCTCAAGGGGCTAATAGTCTGAAGCTTGACTTGAGCTTATCTTGGGTTCAATTCGCGGTTCTTGCACAGTGTTATCGGATTTTTCTGTATGGAAATTCTCAATAACAGCACAGATTTTGGAATTGTCCTCGGAAGATATCAATAAGCTTGTTTATATTAGACTCAATAACGGCCTCGTTAACTGGTGGTGATACACTTCTACCAAACCTTTCGGTGAATACAGGCGTGATACTTTGAGGTGAAGTATGTGCTTAATAAATGGCCACCGCTATTAAAAAAATCCTTGGACCTTAAAGTACATAATTACTGCAAAAACCAAAACAAAAAGTCAAGAATACTCAATTGCTATATTTAAGACATCTGAAGTTACACCCCTTAAAATACGGTCAATATATTTTTATAGCTTTATGGTGGACCTACCATCTTTTCTCTCTGTATCGATCTAAGGTCGACTAGTAAAAATGGCTAAGGCATTAAGTCAGCATCAAGTTTGTACATAGTTTTTATTTTTTATATAACATTGCCCCACACTAGGAATAATTCCTGTATCGTGGGTGCGTTTACGAACACATATACCCAAACCCAGAACAACTATCTGTAGATCATACAAATATTTGTTCCGTGCGGGAATCGAACCCGCGACACGTAGCACAGCAGTCGATCTCTAAACCACTGCGCCAACCGTGTAAAAAATAAATAATACACCAAGACAATATCCAGGTTAATATAATTTTCATAGTTTCGCCTTTTACGATGAACGTTTATAGCTTTGTTTCGCCATTACGAAGTAGAATATTTCTACGATTAATCCGTAAATGTTTCATGAAGTAAAGTATCTTGTAAAGGAGAATGATGGAGCTTTTCCTTGGAAAGTTACTTTTGTACTACAAAAGTGTCCTTTTATGTCACATAACAAAGCATCACGCCTGTATTCCCCGAAGGGTTAGGCAAAAGCGTACTATTGAACACCGACATTTCGCCGAAGCCGTTATTGAGTCTCATGTAATAGGGGGCGAGCCTATTGCCATCTACCGGACACAATTCCAGACTCCATGCTGCTACTGAGAATTTCCAAACAGAACATCTCAATAACACTTTTCCCGACCCGGGAATCTAATCCAGGACCTCATGCGCAGCAGTCGCGCTTAGGACCACTAGACCAACGAAGCAGTCACTACATTTACAGAGAAAAACTACTTAAAATTAGTTCATAACTTTGGTTTGTACAAAGAAATGTCGGATCTATGGCCATCACACTGGGTCGATTTTGTCTCGTGGTGAAACAGGTGGTATGAATTCTTTTGATTTGTTTCCAAATTAAATAAAGACAGTTCGTCTTTGTTTTAACTTTAAAGCCTGACAACATTTGTAAAGTAAGAAGCCAAAGACGAAAAATATTGCGCTCTTTTTTATTTTCACTGTTTTCAATTTCTTTGTGATATATTATATACATAAAGGGGCTCGTAGCTACATAGCTACCGCGCATATCGGTCGATCTGCGAGGTAAAGCAGCGCTTGATGCGGTTAGTCCTTGGATGGGTAACCATTTTCCACATATTGAGACCTCTCCGTGCCTCGGAAAGTACGTTAAGTAGTTGGTCCCGGGTGTCATATGAAGACTTATGACAGTCATTAAAGGTGTCAGTAGCCCAAATAAAAAAGTCTGACAACCAGTCTAACCTAAGAGTATCAGTGTGTCTCAGTTACTAGGTGGCTAAGGTCAGAAGGCAGTCGCTTTGTGTAAAATACTGATATTCAGCCGCAACTGGTTAGATTGAAGCCGACCCCAATGTAGTTGGGAAAAAGGCTAGGCAGATGATGATATTATGTACATCCTAAGTTAATATTATTTTTTAATATTATAAATGCGAAAGTAAGTTTCTTTGTTACCTTTTTACGCCTAAACAACTGAACCGATCATCATGAAATTTTGCATATACGTTGTCAGGGGTACAGAAATGGCATACTAATATAATAAGTAAGCACTGACTTTCATCCAGAAAATGAACAATAACTTTCGACGGTCACAATTGCTTTAGGACGCTAGATGGCGCTACGTGTGACCCGAAAAAATGCATGGGTTCGTATTCAATGCGGGCGAAGCCGCGGGCAGAAACTAGTAAAACATACTTCTATCTATGTCCCCCATAAACATATAAAACTAAATTATTATTTAGATAGTAAAAACAGAGTGAATTAGTTTTATACCACGCATCCCAATACACAGCGGGTACTAAATCTTTCCTGACATTCTATATAAGAGCCGCTTCACCCCTACTGCTTAGTGCGAATTAGGAATTATTGTAGCGTTAGTAAAAAAATGGCGCTCACAATAGAAGAAAATTGAGGTGTGAATAAGAGCTATACATACGTACACACTTTCCAATAGCATAAGAGGAAAATCTTGTGTATTTCAGATTTTTACAACACAGTACCACATTCTTTGTACAACCATTCACTGTAGTTTATTAAACTGTGACCATACTATGGATCTATAATGTATTATAACAAAAACATAACATACCATCACGCCTGTATTCCCCGAAAGGTAAGGCAGAGGTGTACATTTCGCCGATGCCATTATTCAGTCCCTTGTAATAGGGGATAAACCTATTACCATCAACCGGGCACAGTTCCAAACTCCATGCTGCTACTGAGAATTTACATACAGTAAAACCCAATAATACTTTGCCAGACCCGGGAATTTAACCCAGGAACTCACGCCTAGCAGTCACGCATGCGTCCACTAGAGTCATTGGTCTATTGACTAGACTATTTTAGTAAGCACATATTAAGTTTATAGTTTACTAATTTATTGAGATAAATTAACGTATTTTACATTGTAATATTCTTAGTCCACAAAACTGTGAAATCGGTTCGTCAGTATTGGTTTTCACTGATCGGTTCTGTTACCCACAGATCCTAGCCTCAATGCTGATAGGATTCAGAGTCGCATCTAGCCTCATCATCACCAATATGACCATAAGCCAGAAAACGTCCACTGCTGAACGAAGGCCTCCCCCTTGGATCACCACCTCGAACGACATTCCGCCACTTGCATCCATCGGTTGCCCGCGACTTTCATAATGTCGTCGGACCACCTAGTAGGAGGCCTTAATAATTATCTAGCCTTACCACTGACATAAATGGATGAAGTGGCTCGTCACCTCTAGCAGGCGCTTAAGCGTAACCTTATCATAAAATTACCATTCTTTTGTTTTTCGCATTGTTTCTGCTGACGTTACCCACCGGCTCGTTCATCTCGCGCGTCCGTAACTAGTGTTTTTCGCACAAGTTTTATGTACTATTATTTGCAACGGGATATAAAACCGGCCCTGACCATGTTTACTGCTTACCGGCCTAATCCCGGCGTAAAGCCACTGCCAACCCCTTTATGTTGTGTTCGACAGTAAAATCTTAACTTATGTATCGTTTATGTACTTGTGCACATAAAATGGAGTATGGTGCTTGGAACAATTTCTGTGATGGTGTTCGTAGAGTCTTATGTTTTATTTATGTGGACAAAATATGATGTTCTTGTTTGTTTGCTGACGACACACACAATAAAAACCTACATAGGACCCAACGATAGAATATACTTTTTACTTTTCATAAGCAGATATGTATAATTGTATATGCTTTGCAATAAAAAATAAGGGTCGTTCAAATAATTTCAAGATACGATTGGCGGAGTGGTTGAGAGATGCAGTCAAGTGTCGCGGGTTCGATTTCCGCACGGAACTAATATTTGTATGATCTACAGATAGTTGTTTCGGGTCTGGGTCTTTGTGTATGTGAATATATATGTTTGTAAACGCACCCACGTTACAGGAATTATCCACAGTGTGGAGCAACGGTTTTCTTTAAGAAAAAAATAAATTCTTAGCAAGCTTTATATAAAACTGCTTCAGCTTTTATATAATATTTATTGAGAACTAGCATTTGCCCGTAATATTTGTTTCTCAATCACGCCAGAACGGCTGAACGGATCTGGATGAAATTTGGCACAGAGATAGATTATAATCTGGAATAGCAGATAGGCTACTTTTTATTGAAAAAATGTATGGGTTCGTAAATCACGCGGGCGAAGCCACGGGCGGAAGTTATTTTTATTATAACATAAAGATTAAAAATATTTTTAACCGTTAAAGAGCCACTTTTCTGTAGAAGTTCGTTCCTGAAACTCCTATTCTACCCTCCAGGTTGTATATTCCAAATTCAAACGCAAACCACAGGATCGTTCTAGAAATAGCTCGTAACAATCGGTTTAACGGCACAAAGTGATTCTGTGCGCAATCAAACTCGCAGACTCGCACAGAGTGCTGTGATTTCGTGAAATTTTCATCTGTACGGTGAACGTAAACGTAGAAGTTAACGTTTATCGAACGCGAGGAAATTAGTTGTAAATTCAAAATTGGTATGTTAAATTTAGTACAGGTGAGGTAAATTGAATTTTGGATTTGGCCAACTGAATTATTTCTGGTGGAGGAATTACGTGACTACCTTTAGAGAATGCAATTGAACAATGAATTACAGCGTAAACTTAGAAAACGGCTACTGGTTTAGTCGTTATATTGGAATCTTAGCATTGAAAATAAAAGTATTTTTATGATGTAGATATATATTTTTATGGAATATAATTATAGGAGTAAAGAGTTCATTTTGAGATATTAAAATGTAAATCTAAAATTTTACTATTTACTTATAATATATATTATCATGGATTTCGGCAAAGTAACGTTTGATTCCATTAATTACAATTTTACTATCCATTCCGCTATTTTTTCATTATTTATATGTATTAAAAAACATAAACGGTCGGAGAATCACGTGGAATGTCTTCGTAGCTGTCGTAGCATCACCGCTACGTCGTAGCATATGGTTTCAAATGGTCAAAAAAACATAAATAAATAATTTACTTACACCAGTTAGTATATTGTCACTAGTTAGGATTAGCTTTAGAAATTGCCTCGTTAGGTATTAGTCAGGTTCAACTTCTACATTCTTAAAACAAAACCTAGACGAATACTGCTGTTACCCCTACCACTTACTCACGGCAATCCAAAAGCCATTTTGTGACATAAATAAAACAGGTCTCAAGCGCCCCATACCTTTCAATTTCTACCTAGTAGCACCAACAATATTCCCGGGCCTGTACTAAACAACTGTCATTTTATTTTATCACCGGGCTTTCGCGTAAACTCTCGCGTTAGTGATAAATTTTAATGTTGCAACGAAATATTGTCGCGTAGTAGGGGCTTCAAAGTTTACGTGTTCCTAAAGGAATTATTTACCTGCGTCTGTTTGGATAATTTCTTTATTTTTGTTTTTGTGAAGTTGAATTTTTTTATTTAATCGTTGTTGAAGTTATAAAGGAAATATTGGATTAATTCAAACATCTAAACAAGACTTCTGGACAATATTTCGCCAATCTACCCATTTTACGGAAAATTATTAACAGTGTTTTAGAAATATGCAGGACCTACTCCCGTACTTCTCCAAACTGTGTGGTTTATATTCTATGTTACATAGTTTGCAGAAAAACCAAACAACTGCCTATTGCTTTACATTGAATTGTACGTCACAAAGTCAAATCCAAAGACACACAAATTCAAAACTTCCTCAGTAACCTATAACGCTTCCCCTTACCATACATAAGCTCACACACTCCAAACTTAACCTGTACACATTTAATCTCTACACGATTAATCTCTGATCTTCACAAAATAAACAAAGTGACGCCGTAAGGGAACCGTAAAATTATTCATCCACTCGAAAATTTACGTAACCCATTGTAAAAACGTTTTTTTTAACGAACTCTTAAGAAGTTTTCGAACTCCGTCGCGTTTCAAATCCAACATCGGTCTCATGAGAATCTCCGTAAAAAATTAAGTCACAAAAGAGTCCAAAAAATAAAGTTTAAATGTCCCCCTCTTTTGGCAAAGTAAACATTTTACGTTCGCTTAGGAATTGGTTGGTTGTGAATTAAAAAAGCTCTTTGTAAGCTCCGCGGTGACGGTGATTGTACACATTTTAAACAAGTTACCTAGGATGATTTTGTTATTTTTTACTTTTTATATTTAAAAATGGCTGCTAAAAATTTGGCCCGCAAGGCCCTCTGCGGCCAAGTGGACAACTAAGATCTAATAACATCAGGTAGAGAAGTAGCAGCATAAAGCATGCAAATATCATATTATCAGTTGTTGACATGGTTTGACATCATTTATCTAAGCACTTACCACAAAACCAGGCAACTAGGTACTTGATATGTGCCCAAAACCGATAATAAACCAGACAAAAACTAGGATGCTAAAGACGAGGCACCAAATTTTAACATCACCAACATATTTACTGTACTAACTACAGCACTCGACAATTTCCTTTTGCATACAAGCGCAACATATGAAGAGTGAATAAAGTCTAAATCTATTCGAATAAACAATGTATTTCTTACCGGTATCCTAATCCGTACAACACCGACCCCGCGAACGCAGAGACCCGCGCACGGCAACGGTTAATTCATGTTGAATTCATTAAGTTTGTAGGCGCCTTAACTAGGTGTCTTGATAATTTAATCCTGCCAGGATTGCCCAATTAAAATGTTGCCAACGACTTTTTAAATATTCAACCAGGAAGGGTTACCAACTCCAGAAACGAGGTAAAATTCATCACTCCAGGGAGGATTTGTGTAAAATAATGACACTTTAGGTGTCGATTTAGAAAACTTTGAACGTAAAACTTTTTAGAGAAGGATTTAGGCTGTCATGGGTTAAATGGGGCGTAAAAATATTTTTGATATATTCGATTGATATATTTTCCTTGAAGTAATAAATGATGCATTAAATAGAGATATGGCTGGTCGATAAATAACATTCGCATAATATACAAAACCTGGAAAATAATAAAGCATTCTTTTATAATTATATTTTTAGAACAGCTTAATATCTACCAAGATTCGTATTCCAGATATAAATAAAAGCTAACACTATTGCGTACTATAGATGGTTGTAACAATTTTGGTAATTCGATCAAAACTATGTTGCAACTCAAAATATAATCTAGGCAGATGGCAGAACAGAGAAAGCTGTAGAAACTTATTAGACCCTCAACCTATAGAAAAAGTTTCTCGACCTTTTTCACTCACTTCAATTGTCCAAATAGATGAACAAAATTACATATTTTATAGTATTTTACATATAAAAGCGAACGAAAAAAGTTTAGATTTCGCCTGCTGTTATCTTTCCGTCTATCAATTTACCCTACATCTTTCCACTTCCTCTTTTTACACCTACTTTGTCGGTCCTGAGCTGATCTTACTATAATCTTTTGACCAACGAACAAACAACACAACCTTACCGCTTAGCGTACACGACGGCATTTACGCGCGCAGCTGACAGCTATACAATGGCGCCTGTTACGTTTTCAGCGTTACTGATTGCGCTCAAAAATGTGCCAAGGCTCTTATTAATAATAATCTACCTAGTTCACAATAGCAAAATTCAACAACAAACGCAAATCAGCGCTATTTTGCAGTTTTTATGTCAACATCAAACTCAAAAATATCCATACCAAACAACATCGCCACGGTTTTCTGTTCCATGTCTGGAAATAGCCAAGGGACGTTAGGACGTGGACAGACGGACGACGAACAGGCAACTTTTAATATTTTCATTACAGTCATACTCCCTCTGGGCTAGCATTCCGATATGATTGTACAAAGATGGAGCATTGCTATGGTTTCACTTTTACTAATTTGGGCCCATTTCTGTCACACGGGCACGGCCTGTTCTCAGTATGACAAAGATTAAGGCTAAATCCACAACGCTGGCATATTGTGTGAGTTGTACTACACCATCGAGACATATTACTTACTGAGCCCATTCAGGTGTGCTGTTTCTACACGAAGTTCTCCTTCACCGTCTACGCAAATTATAATCAAATTCTGATTAGCACATGTATTCAGAGAGAATATTAACCACATATTAATGACAAGCCCTTATTTTACTACTCTTTTATGTAGCTATATTATTGTTCGGCAGTTACCTTATTGTACTGGACCTCTCAGCCCACAAGTGATAGGTAGGAACTTATAACGCTAAAATGTGGAAGGTCCACACGACGTATGACTCGCAATCAGATTGCCACGTGTAGATTGAAAATGACTGATTATTTATTTTTACGAACATGATGATGTACAGGGCCTTATTTAAAATTTTCCAGTCTTATTTTAACTTCTAGACTATCAATATCTTCAGTAATGGCATTATTTTTTAATTTATTTAAATTTCCTTTTATAATATTCCATATTTATGTAGGATACAGCTAACAGGTCTAAACTACAAAAAAATCGTATATAGCTTAAAATAGGCGGAACCGTAAATTCTTTTTTGTGTAAGTGTACACAATACCCACAGACTCAGATTCAATTCAATTGGCAATCGAATTGTTCTTCAAATTATTTCGTGTGTTATCCATCAAATATCTTTTGTTCGGAAATTACAATTAACGTAATATACATATTTTTTGTGGGTAGACATGATTCAAACATTTTAAAATATACAGGCATTGGTTTTGATATTTTTTATACAGTTTGTGCTTCGCCGGTGGTGGGTAGTTCGATATTGGAGTGCGTCTACCAGTCATTCGCGAGCGGTTTCGGAGCGGAATCATGCGTCCTTCGGTGATCGGTTTTGGTGTGCGCACGCGTTGATTGTAGACTGTAGATTATTATCGGCTCACGCTTTTTCCCCTTGCCCACCCGTGGTGTTAGTGATAAGTGTACCTGTAGTGTTAGTGATGAGTGCAGCCGTGGTGTTAGTGATGAGTGTGATGACAGTGCTAGTGAAAAGAACAATAGTTTTGTGAAGTGTTGAGTGGCATGTGGAGGCACTCAGGACCTGAACGCAGTTTTTGGTAAGTTTCAATCGATAAGTAATTGGTACTTACTTATCCTTCAGTAGAATCTCAATTACGTAACATATATGTATGTATCAATTTGTGATAAAGCAGACAAATAGACTGTTTCGAAATAGGGTAGGTAGGTATTTATTACCAGGTATCGAATAAACACAGGCATATCATTTTTTTTGTATCACTCAGATTGGCTTTTATTTTTGGTAAGAAGGTATCTGCCATACAAATAGCCTGCCTGCCTATTTACGAATCCGTTACACGCAGCACAGAAAGCAAAGGACAAATCTACTGCGCCATCAGTTTTATACTGTGTGATTCCAATTTATCTTCTTTAGTTCAAATACTTTGATAATGGCGACATACTGGGCAAAAATAATTTATTTTCCATCGTTTTTAGAAGTCGAATAAAGTACGGTAGGTAAAAGAAACTGTTGTATTTGAACAGGTATTTCGAACTTCTTATCACCGGCCTCGGTAGCGCAGTAGGCAGCGCGTAAGTCTCATAATCTTAAGGTCGTGAGTTCGATCCTCACCCGGGGCAAATCTTTTTGCATTTTGACCTAGAAAATACTGGTTTATAGTTAGCGAATTTTATCATTACATTATGTTGGTATCTTTAATGACAACAATGAATCTGTTTACTTTTACATTTGATTTCACATTGAATGTGTGAATAAAAAGGTTAATTAAAACAAGTAAAAAACAAATCGTGCCTTAAATAATACAGACAATATTTTTTTTTATGAATTTGTAATTTAATGACCTATTGCGACATCTATTGTGAATCACAATATTAGTTGGAGTGTTGACTACTGCAGTTATCGTAAGACAGAGCTTCTAGATGGCACTAGTGTCACCTAACGTTTAACGCCACCTAGTGAACAAGTTTCAAACGAAAACATCTTTGTTAAAAGCGTCACGTACAGTTGTACTTGAGACCAGATTGTTTTTATATACTCCGGTAGAGGTCGTTGTCTTAAGATGTATCCAAATTATTTTTAGAATTAAAAATACAGTTACTATCGTTTGCATAACACTCAGCAAAAATTTGGAAGAATTTTAATATTATTTATATATTTAATTAATGTCAGTGTCAATGCTGCCAGCCTTCTGGGCACGTTACCATTTGAGAGCGATGCGGAGAAGTGCTATGACGCCCAAGTATTCGTTTAGGATAGGTTTTTCATTTTTTATTTTTATTTTTATTGATGCATTAGCATAAGTAGTTAGTTTTAAAATATGATATACTTAAATTGTTTGTCTTGGTAAAGAATTAAAAATTATGTCAGTTTGTTTACTTGCAGGTGAATAAATCTACTTACTAATACATGAACTTGTATTTACCTAAATCCTGGTATTAGGTATGCAGGATTAATTACCCTATAAACTATGGCGTCACCGTCGATTAAATGGTGTTGCGTGACAGAATGTAGAATTATCGGTGCAAAAAATCTATTTGACTTACCTTACCAAACAACATAAAAAAGATAATTTATTAACGTTTCTAAATCAATAAAATTTATTTACGCAAATGGTTAAAAATAAAATAAAAATTGATATTTTTTGCCACAAGGTCGACCACTGGCGCCTGTGTCTTAAATTCTTTTCTGATGATACCGGACTTATGGTAAAATAACAAGGGGTTTTACCTCTTTTTTAGAGCTTTTTTATTTACTTAATATTGGCAATTCTTTAGTTCTAACGAATTTTATATTTATTTTTATGAAGGTTGTAATGCCAATAAAACTTTAATATTTGTATTTTAATATTGACAAGTTAAGTTGTTAAACCATCAACCCTTTTACGAATGATCCAAAGTTTATTGAATGTTTGTCAATGATATTGATTTTGAATCAGAAATTGCCAGCCATTTTTGATTCAAAATCAATAGGATTAGATTCTAATAGTGGAAACACTTCAAAATATCTTCTAAAAATAAATCGTTTTAAGCCTGTACGTAAGTATTCCTTGAAGAGCTGGGCAATAAAGTTTTTACTGTACAGTACACTCACATTTACAGAACCGGGAAAGCCACAGAAAATTTTACCCAGCTATCGAACCTAAGCACTAGAGCAATATTCTGATAAAACCTTCAGACATATTTCAAAAAAGTTTCACTTTCTTTACCAAAAGTCTGATAGCGTTACCCGATTAATCAGATTTTGATCTCGACAGACAATTTCACTCGCCTACCATGAAATATTCGCAATCTGCCTACATCATAAGCGTACCCTAGCCAGTAAACCAGCGTCCAGTAAGGTCACATTTGACAGTTAAGGCAGTAAAATAAAACAGTCGCTGCCGGTTTGATGGAGTATTGTTTCGAATTCCGTCACGCGTTCACTGCAGTGCATGGGTTAAGGCCATTGAACAGTGAACTGATATGGATATTTCTATGGAATTTGCCATTATTGTGGGTCTTTGGGATTAGGAGTTTTGTATAGTAGATTGAAGAAAGACAAGTCATGTCACTTTCAGTTGTCAAATTGTAACATTACTGATCCATTTTGCAGGATAATAAACTAGTGGCTAATATAGGGCATACATTTTGTGGTAAAGATTTATATCTAGGTATAGTTTAAGATCATAGAAATTGTACCACGAGGCCAGAGTTTCAGCTCCCCAGTCGCAGTTCAGATCCTGCTATGATCGTTGAGGCATTAGTGATTGTATAATGACATAACCATTCTCAGACCACCATTTGAAAGATGGCTAGCTGGTCGAAACCAACTGTCCTAGCAATTTACCTATAGTCTTAGTTGGTGGATTGATTGAAACAGAAAATGTTGCCGTCAAAGCGAACGAAATAACGGTCGCAGTACGTGCAAAATTGTTGCCGTATGCAAAGCAACTGACTGCAGTGAGTCTTCTGCTCGAGAGAGAAAAAAAATCAGAAGAATATTGCATCACGATTTTATTCACTGAAGTAAAGCAGAATTATTTGGTGTTGATGAAGATGTTCTTCTTGAAAACGTGATGAGACATGTTTAACTTTGTCAACAAGCAAGACATACTGTATCCGCAACTATTAACTCGTCTATTTATTGATAGTAAAACTTATTTAATGTTTGCAATTTAATTAATTTGCACGTAATTAATTAACAGGAACACGACATTTTAAGTACACCGGTATATTACTAATTGAACAGCAACCTTATGTATTGGAATGTTAACCTGTTAGATCGTCACTTATCTCAGTATTAGAAACTTTACTCGTGTATATGATAGCAGTAGAGATTCTTGGAATAATTTTGCTTTCCACAAATGCGTGCTTTTTCTAGCCATCTTTGCCAAAACTTGAAGATTTTTTAACTCTTCTTCCTTTCTACTGTGTCTTGACTTTTTGCTGTCAGAGGCAAAATGTTGAAGTCAAAAATGCAATGTCTCCCTAGACTAGTTGTTTAATTAACAATCGCTTTAGAACAGAATAGCCTAAACATAACACAACACAGCATCACGCCTATACCTATTCCCCGTAGGGTTACGCAGAAATTTACCTAAGTACTATTTGTACACACAGTTCCAGAACCGTAATGCTACTGAAAAAAATATCGCCAGAAAATGTAGGTAGGCAATTGACATTATTTTACGAGTCATGTGATAATTGGTCAGGTTTTCACGGGTACTGGTCTTTTTTACCCTCGCAATTATCGTCGTGTTATCGAACCTCGCTTCTGTCTATCCTCAACATCGTAAATTAACTTAATTGTAAGTTGTGTACACTGCAAATTGTTTTTTAATTAAATCATTGATTATGTTAATCCTTCAAGTAGAAGAGCGTGGACTTCTATCACGTTTGAACGATTAACTTTGTATGGTATAATCACTGTTTTGCCTCGTAGTTTAACCGTGTGTTTAAACAGTCTTTGTGGGTTTGTTTGTCCATTTGGTGTTGTTACACTCCGATGATTCTGTATTTAAATTCGCGTCCGCATGAATTCAAAAAGTCAGAGGTGTGGACCGAGTTTGAAATCAGACTTTTGCAAGGAAGTCAATTGTTAGGCTACCACTGCATGGTTTAAATGCCTGGCGCCATAATAGTAGGTATTACATTTTTTATTTCAAGGAAACTCATTGACATCATTGATGTATTATATTACAGTGACATGCTTAAGCTTCGATTACCGGTTTACCTCTTTATTATTTATTTGCTACGTATCTCTTCAGACAGCATACCGAAGTGTGTCTCACGTGATATTCGAAGTTAAACTACTTCTTTGGTCTAGTAGTCAAATGCGCAGCTGCTGAGCATAAAGTCCTGCGATTTCCAGGACGGCCAAAGCAATATTCGGATTGTTGTAATTCTCACTAGCAGTTTGGAGTTTGGAATAATTGTACCCAGTGGATTGCATAAGCTCGTCTCTTATTCTATTGGATTTATTAAAGGCATCGACGTAATGTATCTGTATAGTATAGCTCTGCCTAACCCTTCGGGGAATCAAGCATGATGTATCCTAATGTGTAATTTTATGTTATTCAAAATATCAAAAATGCGTCTCGACTGACGATGACAATGATCTTTCGGGGTATACGAACTTATGTATAAAACCTCTTTTTATGTGTTAAGTAAATAATATCAAGTATTGTTTTACAATAGGTATCACATTTCAGATTAAAAGATTCATTTAAAATTGTCAAGGAAAATTTGGTTTTAGAATTTTTGTGTATTTTATGTTAAAAATGTAGTGACCTACGTATTTTGTTAGAGGAAAAGAAACTAACTAGGTAGTACTATTAATTTTAAGAATTTCTTATTTATTCAGATCTTTAACTAATTTTAAATGATATGTGCTGCCCTAGTACCTTGCTCATTGGTGTAGTGGTCGCGTAATACATACGTCGTAGCATCTTGAGTCGGCGTAAGACTTGGCCATTTTATTTTTATTATAAACTAGCTGTGCCCGCGACTTCGTTCCCGTGGATGTCGGAACTTAACAATGTATTTTTTAGTGAGACCAAATGCACTTAACCCTATTTTTTTCTAAAATAAAAGATTTTTTATAAAATAAAAGTAGCCTAAGTTACTCCTTATTACATCAGCTACCTGCCAATAAAAGTCCCGTCAAAATCGGTCCAGCCATTTCAGAGATTAGCCTATACAAACAGACAGACAGACAAAAATTGTAAAAAATGTTATTTTGGTGTATGTACCGTATATATATTCATATGCATGTAGTAAAAAACGGTTAATTCAATATTACAAACAGACACTCCAATTTTATTTATATGTATAGATTCATTTTCTTAACTCCCAAAATAGGTAGAACTATATACTCTCTAAACATTAACCTCGTCATCATTCATCATATCCAAAAACAGACAAATTGGAAAATATTTTTTTCTAGCTATTTTTTTAAATGTCTTTTTTAATTCGGGTCGGATCATCAACTCCTCCCTTAATAGGACAAAGGGTGGGCTGTTCAATATAAATCACAATATTAATGTGATTGCTAGATGACCTTAAGTCTTGGCACCATGCACTTAAGAATGTTTAAAGAGAAGTTTTTCCTGATAAATTATGTGAATATAGTTCGTGAGGGTTAAAATTATATTTAGAAATAGAGGCGAGAAAAACAGAGCATAATATTGTGTTAAAATAATGACCAATGATGTAAATAAAATAAAGATTTCATTGGATATCTTCGAAGTTTCAACGATTACCTTATTTTTTAAACGGTTTGAGTTCAAGGCAGTTCGTGGCGTTCCCACTGGCGATGAACTTTTCACAGAAATTATTATTATACTAAAGGATGGCAAACCAACATCTGGATATTTTTAATCTTTGGTCTGTTTAAAAAAACATTTAGTCTATGGATCAAAAAATAATATATCTAGATATATGAACATATAGATAATAGCCCAGAAATAGAAAAATTACTTGAATAAAATTGTAGCAAACTTAATAAATCTGAGTTCTCTGCAGTTTAAAAAAAGAAGCACGCATAAAATTGAATTTGTCCGAAACGCTGATTTCATTTTAAAACTCCCCAATACACTAAAATCCCCCTTACAGCTTCCTCTTAACCCTATAATGGTGACGGTGCAACCCTCAAAATCACCCAATTATACCCCTTTTAAGGGGCGCCGCCCAAAGCTATTAACTGTTGAACTACTGATTTATCTATGATCATTAGGTGCATCGCTGATTAGCAACGGCTGCCCGAAAATAAAGAAATGAGATAGTAGGTCGTGATTAATTACTTTGGTCCTGTTTTAACAGTTTTCTGATTGCTTACTAATTTTTGCGGTAGGTAATTTTGGCGTGCGAGATTGTTTTTGATGACTAGGACTTTGCGATTTAAAATATTGTACTACTTTCAGATTTATTAAGCTTTTCTCGTCCTCATGCCCTTTCCGATAGCTTGTTTAGTTAGCTTTTTATGTATGAGATTTGATGATCCTGTCACAATTGCAGGCTAAATTTCTCAGTACTGATAAATCTATTTTCATTAGGTATAGTGGGTATGTAATGTATACTTCTATATTATATTATCTGGTAAGACCCTTCTATCTTCTTTTAGATCAATCAGAAAGGAAGTAAAATGGGGAATCTGTTTCAGACCACACGCCAGGAAAAGACTGTCCCTTTTAAGAAATTCCGCTATAATAATTTTGTTCAAGTTGATAACTTCACAAACCCCTGCTTCTAAAATGGCGATAGCTTTATAAAGAGGTACTTAAACTCCTAAAAGTTATCTTTCTAACGAATCGATCGTGTAGGTAAAGTGATCGATATTATTAATATACCAACTATTATTATTCAGCTTGCATCTTTTTACAAACGATGCCGACAATGATGAACGTCGATAAAACAGCGAATCTATAGAGTTATGTTTTCGTAAATATTTTTTATTCGATGCTGATATTAATATGAATGCTTGAAATATTAGACTTGTCATAGAATTAATATTTTACATTTATCTTCAACTTTAATAGTGTTGATTTGATACGTTAAAGTTCAATTCATATTAAGTTGTCATAATTATTAATTGCTTCTAATAGATTCTGCGAAATAGTTTGTCATAATGTCATAAAGAAATATTACTTGTTCTTATACGGATTTGATTTTTTAAATGGATACTTGAAATCTTGTCTGTAGATTTTTTTTTTGTACCAAATGTGGGATTTTGTCAACAGAGATCACATCAGAAGTTTATTGAGACTATTAGGTAGCACTCAAAATTTATAATAACAATCCATATAGTTTCTTCTCGACGTCATTTATTGTGCTGTTACATCAACCCAAATTGAGTTATCAACTTGGGTGAAATTCATTGTTTTTAAGCTTTTATATATCTTTTTGTGCCGATACGTGTTTAATAGTCAATTAATGATGCTACCTGCGGCTCTTTTTATCCCAAATCGATCGGTTAGGATGACCAGTCACTTGCCTTAGGGGATGTGCCCGCGGCCGATTGGACCACATTCGAGTGGCCCCAGGGTTGGCAACTAATGAATTGGGATTGTATTTTTATAGATGATTATTGTCGTTAAATTTTTAAATGAATTTATAACTGTAAATATCGAAAGAGAAATATTATGGTCACGCTACTCATTCGAAGATTTTAAGTTTTGAATACTGAGTAGGATATTATGTGAAGTTGTGTTCATATCCATCGTGTCTATTGAATGCTAATATATTTTAGCTTGCTGAGCAAAATATGACACATAATAAGACACAATAATAAACAGAGAAAGACTATAACAAAAGATTTATTAGGGCTTATGAAACATACACCAAGAACATTGAAAGTGGATGCAATGTTTATCAATCATCCAGTTAATATTTAATCACCTGTACAAAGAGTAGAATATAAATCTGTATCAATACCAAATATTGTATCTCTTCTATAAAACAACAAACAAATTGATTTTTTACCCTACCAATCAACAAAAATCCCATGATAATATAATTTTATAGGCGCTTCTAATCATAGGGCGGGACCAGTTAAAGGATAATGGGGCGATCGCATCCTGATCTGTACTGGGTCAGATGAAAATCTGTGGTCCTTAATAATAGGAAACCAAGGAAATTAGGGAATTCCTCTATTAAAGTTGAGACCTTTTTCGTGAGGGATTTGTGAATACCTCTTATTATTGTTGACGTATTATGTGCTTTTTAGGTTCATAATATGCATTAGGATTCAAAATTATCGCACTTAAATTTTATTTTTGTGTAAGCCTAGGTATCTTAACTTGTTTGTTTTTTTATTTTCAAACTCCAAATTTCAATGAAAACCTTTATGTGATCGAGCGCCAGTTTCTCGATACCTGATTGGCTCCCACATTAGTCATATCTAATTATTATGATTTATTTAAGCTACAACTCACAAATTACTTTAAATAAATCTATAAAATAGAATTCTTATTCTCAAAACGGATTTACGTCAGTATTGTCACCAACTGCTTTTGTTTTTTCGGGAGCCTTATTTATACAACTCCCAGAGTTGAATGCATCTACGTTAACTGGATTATACCCAATAAAAGGTAGCAATGCTGGGTGGCGGGTGTTTATGGCCCAACTTGTGTGTTCCCATAGCTTTCGTTGGATTTTTATTTCTTACTACCTAGCTATTGCCAGCAACTTCAATTGCGTCAATGGTTTTATTGTTCTGCTCGGTCCCCAGTTGATATAGCGCAACAAAAGGTATAATAGCGTTTTAGTTTGATGCTAAGTTTGGAATTATATTTTGATTTTGTGCCTTACTTCTATCATATTTCTCATATTATCCAATAACACCGAAATAAGATCAGTTTTAGTTTTTAAAACTGAGTCTAAAAAACCCACGACTTTAGCTGCGTAACTTTTTCCCATTTCTATAGGTTTAAGGTGGGTTTAAACTATTGATTGATTGATTGATCTATTGGAGATTCTAAGATATTCTTCTTTAAATAAAGATTTAAAGAAAATATTATGTTCCTTTAAAACGCAATGGATACATGTAGTTTACATTTTATTGACACATAGGGCTAATTTTTGATTTAGAAATGTAAAATTACTATGACGTCATATTGGTCCATCAGCATGTAATACTTCTAGTAGCACTTGATAAGTAATTTCAACAGTACTATCATCGGCCGAAATAGCTCAGTTGGGAGAGCGTTAGACTGAAGATCTAAAGGTCCCCGGTTCAATCCCGGGTTTCGGCAAACCCTTCTTTTTGTATTTTACTGTTCTTGTTTTTCAATAAGAAAATCTTTGTTGTGTAAAGTGCTTTTTTCTTATAAGGATGTAGTTATGTAACCATTGGCAGGTAATAGACTGCCTCATAAACCGGTAGGTTATTAAGAGTTCATTATTGCCCCGTGCATAAGAACACTGTATTATCATGGACAAGAGAAAATATCGTAAACACCGTAAATATGTATTGTTTTGTAACAATATTGCTGTTTATGCAATATGGCGATTGATTGCCTGAAAAACAATAAGTCATTAGAATTTCATAATAGGTTGTCTCGGTATTACGACTGTGGTTGAAGCAAATGGGAAATTCCTTACAGACGGATAAGCTTGATATAGTAGGTACACTAAACTATAACAAATGTTCAAGTTTTAAAAGGTTTAGTTTTAGGTCTGTGACCCGAATTATTCTGTTGGAACCTAACTGCATCTTTACGTCCGTTCTCGGTACCTCTAGTTTGTTGCTGTTCATTGTTTATGCGATGAGTTCTTTAATTAAATCATTATCATAATTTGTAATAGTCCTCGTCAATACTTTGAATTTACTTTCAAATCTTATGAACTTTCTATTTTAAATCTCAATTTTATTTTTACCTTCATCAGTATGTAATCGTTCTTCCTTAGCTGCCATTAACTCTTTATATATTCTACTTATTAATCACAGATTTAGAATGCAATCAAAATAAATTCTTAGTTTTCTGTGATCATCATTAAAATATGATCCATATTTTTGCCATCGAAATTCATCAGATCAGTAGGGCTAAACAAAAAAAAAATTGAATTGAGAATTAAGTAAAAATTGGATTTCTGACCAAGTCTTGATACAGGAGTATTACACTAGCGTGTATTCGACCTTAATGATTTTCGCAGTGTTGAGCGCCTTAAGTCCCTGATCTTTTACACGTCGGGCCATTGGTGACAGTTCTTCAAAATTTAATCCAAGGTCTTCGTCATCTCTGCACACTCATTGATTCGTATCCTTAAACATTCCATGACGCTTCCTATAGTTGTGGTACTTGTTCGTCAGCACCTTGAAATAAGTGTCAAGGTTCTACAAATCAACAATAATATGAAGATTATAATAATGATAGGTTAGCATTACATGCAGTCATCCTTTATCAGTGATGCTTTACTAAATTAACTAGTAACGCCATCTATTGGTGAGGTATTATAACTTCAAATCGAACCGTTTGTCCAGTATATCACGTACATAATAATTATGGCCAGTAGTGGACTGCAACAGATAAATACTAGTTAGATTTCAATTATTTACGATAAGATCTTTAGAATATCAAGTCGCTTCACAGAGCCCTGATATTGACACCGTAATACCAGTGAATCTAGAAGAGGTTAACAGAGATGTAAGTACCTGTTACGGTTGGTAAGTTCTATAATTCCCTGATACCTATGGGCTATAGTTTGTCGCTATTTACCGGGAGCAGTCGGGAAATTTAATATTAACCTTGTCTATTGTTTATATAAAATATTAAAACTATTAAGTACCGACGTATGAGAGAGTGTGACCACCGATATCTTGGCAATAGTGCCAAAACAGTCGAGAGGTAGAATTAGGGGAGTGCAATAACCAATATTTTCTTTTCCATAAAAGCTCTCCATTCTACAAATTGAACATAATACATAAAAATCACATAACAAAAATGTTGATTACATGCAGTAGTGGTAGTGGTAGGTATTACTCACACCTCATTCACACCTAGAATTTTTCTTAACCCACACTTAAAAAGGCAAAAGCGATAAATTCACACATTTTACAACACTCCAAAGTGCAGGTAGGTATTGTACAACAATGAATCAAGCAGCTAAATACGTGGTAATTACGCCATCTGCCGGCTATTCGTCGGATATCAATTTGAGCGACCCACAACTCTGCTATTAAACTTGTGATAATTCGCCATTTATTTTCTTGCTGCACTGTGTTATGTGCAATGGCGTTGCTCGTTGCTTTTGGTCCTAAATTATTAACATCTTCTCTAGTTTAGTTAGAAACACCTTCATTACGAATATTCAAAGTTTGAAAAACGAAAGAAAAACAATTAATTCATACTATGGATTAATAAAGAATTTATTTGCTTTTCTGTGTTTATTTAGCCCTGTATGGCGTTATTAGTACCGACTTTTATGAGGATGCACATGAATCCTTCAAAGTTAAAAAGAATATTGATCTTCCACTAGAATAATTTTTAGATGATTAAAATGCAGTTAATGTATTGTGAACCATTTTTGCTTGCATTACCCTTAATCACGCAACCAACCACTAGCATTGCTTGGGGCAATTCTCGCGTGCTTCTGCTTAATTCTTTTTTAGGGATAGTCTATTCCTCTATATAAACAGTCACTAAAATTGACGATAGCCTCCAACCACAAGTTATATTTTGACCGTTTAATATATCTCTTAAGTGATATTATGAGAATTCTGAAAAAGTAGGCAAGCGATAATTATCCGCAATAATTTTTCAAGAGATTTCAACCTTATGACATCCAAACAAACTAGCACCTTATATGTATTTACTAACAAGGAGTAAATATGTGTGAAGGTTGAATTAATGGTAAACCGTATGGTGGATAGGGGAAATATTAAACCTAATAACAGAGAAGCTTTAGTCTCGATCTCCGTGCATTTGTTGCTACTAAGTATCCAATTAAACTATGTAGTAGGCCTATGTTAGTGATTACGGGTAATGTCGGTATGCTGAACTAAGCTTGGAAGGAACCTAAATATTGTCAGCCCACGAAGTACGAAGTCCATCAATCTTGGCTATACTCGTTCATTGGTTGGCCCGGGAAGCTGGCTCAGAAAGAGTTGCGATTGGATACTGTTCGTCAGACCACAACAATACAATACAAAAATACATTATCTTGACTGGCATCAGTAGATTAGCATAGTGCTGAGGACACTAGAGGACCCGAGCACGGAAGACGCACGTGCTCTGGAGTGCACTTGTAGTGTATTATGACGTAGGAAGTACGTTTGTGATAATATCGCAAACAATGTATGAATTACGGCATTAAAGAACCGTAGAGCACGTTGATACATGATACAAAGGTAGACTTACAAGGCCTCATCCTGTTTAAATGAGGCAACGACGAGACACTGCAATCAGTGAACAAACGTCACAATCCTTGCCCGCTATGGCCTAATTGCTATTATTATTTCCTTTATTTTAGCCTGCTATGTCCCATTGCAGGGCAAAGGAGGAGGGAGGCCTCCTCTTTTTCTATTTATCCCGGTCCATTACGATTTGGGGTCTTTTCGGGTCTGCAGCGCTGTCGTTTCCTACCTTTTGGAACCCACCGGACTCGTGCTATATTTTTCTTTTTTTTCTAATATTTTTCTACATAAATTTCTCTTAAATACTATAATGTGAACAGTGTTATTAAGTTTCATAATTTATAACTCGTTTCAATATTTCTATAGAAGCAATATCAAAAAATATTCCACGGATTCATGACGTCAATTATAATCGTTCATGACCCACGTTTTGGATAATTTTACAAGTATTCGTTACGTGTCTATCTTTAGATTAATTGCCCTTATATTTTTATGTCTTAGCAATTTTAATCGATTCCTTTATAAATTGTAATAATATGCCTTAGTGTTACGTCATTATATTCTAAGGGGTTATCAACATGATTATCATCATAGCTGTTAATTTAAGGTTTCATGGATTTTGAGATATTGGACATATGGAGGAACGAGGTATGGTGTTCCTCCATTGAAAAGGGAGGATCCTCCGACCAGGCAAGTTGGTTAGCCTGGCGGGCCGAAGCCCGATAGTTGATGTCGAATATTCGTATATGTGTTAGAATCGTTGTAAACTTTCATAGTGCGATTCAGGGTTTGTTGTTGTATCTTCACTCCGATAGATGGCGCTTTACTTTTTGCCATGTTGCGAGTAGTAGTCGCTACAGACATATAAAATGTTTATGTCCAATGTCCATGGTCTACTGACTGGACGAGTATAACACGAGTGTTATACTCGAAGCACAGATAACGTCCACAAGTAGAGTTCCAATAAGGTTAGACCAGGGGAAATCTAGTTAAATACAGAGGGAATCCTGGATTTCTCCTTCATCAGTACAATTTACAAACATTTATATACCCGGAACAACTATTTATATTTCATACATATACCGTGCGGGAACGAACCTGATACACAGCGCAGAAAGTCTATCTTAGCCACTGCACTAATCCTTGCGTCTATAAATACTTGTAGAAATGAATGATGGATATGATAACCGCTTCCATCAGATATTTTTGTCTGATAACACTAATGTATTTCCTGTTAGGATAACTTTATCGGTAACTATATCTCGGGGATTCCCGGGGAGGTTTTGATACCAGAAATCTGATGGATAAAACAGCTAAACCTTTTCAATTAAATATATAAATGAACGTCTTTTAAATATATTTTTTATACTGTGTTATATAAAACAAAAAAGTTTAAATTAATTTTAAAACACTTCTGTGTCCAATATGGACACATAAGTGTTATACAATTCCAGTTTTTTTAGAATTAAATCACTAGGACAATCGTTGAATCAAGGGTCAATGTTGATACCAGATAGTGTAGGTACAGTCAGTTTCAAAATTTAATTCATTACTAAATTGTAGTTCATAGGAATATGTACTTTAACGCTTGACTATAATGTACAATCGACGTCAAAATAAAGTGATTATTATACAACATTGTAGATAGGTATAATGTGTCCTTACATATCTGTAAATATACCTTAAAATCATTGAATGTGTAACTCACAACAATTATTTAAATAAGAAACAATTTCCTGTTATATTTTTAATGAGGACGCAACGCCGTACTTATTAAAACCACAGTTCTCAAGAATATTAGCTTGCCTAATTAACTACTTGTAATTAAAACCCGAACTAAAACTATGTCCGGCTTATAAACACAAATTAATTCACACAATCTAGTCATAAGTATAAAAAATAAAATCTCTCACGTTAAAAATAAACCGATACACATATCTACATGGTACGAACGAAAATAATTACGCGCGATCATCGGCTATTAAGGACCGTAAATTACGCGGGTAACGTAATACGCCCATACTAATTATTACGCGCGGTGTGTAATTGAAGCGGCTTAAATATAATAATAAATTTACCTACTTGTTGTAGCCAATTATTGTTAAGGAGAAACGCTTCGGTACTTTGTAAGGGGAAGACTGGATATTTTAATTTTTTTATGACCTAACTTTACCACCTAACTTTACCACTTTACCACTTTTGCAGTCTTTTAAGACCACGTAGATTCTAAAAGGCATATTTTATTAAATACAGTTTCTGTCAACTGAGGTTTCAAATTATTAGACTCAATTATAAATCAATAAAATAGATGAAAGAGTTGTCCCCATCTATTTATTATTATTTTTTATTTATTTTATTTTTAAGGAAAAGTTGCCCCACACTAGAATTTCTCCTGTGTCGTGGGTACAGTTTACAAACAAACATGTCATATGCACACACAACCAGAGCAACTATGTGTAGATCATACAAATATTTGTTCCGTGCGGAAATCGTACCCGCGACACCTAGCGCAGAAAGCTAAACGCTTAGCTACTGCGCCAACCGTGTGTAAATCTGACCGCGCGATCAGGTGGGAACAACCCGATCAAATTGCAATGATAATTTGCAAATGACAAGCAAATAATATGTTAGCAAACTTCTAGACTAAAAATATTCTAACAGGAGAACTTAGCAAGTGTGAAAAATCCATCGACTGTGTCTCTCATCTTGCGCTGAGCGACCTCTTACTTGAATCTTTAATCACACCTTTTTAATTGGATTATGAGCTCGTAAACATATATGAAGGCTCTCATAAACGACTAAAATTAACGGTTATAGGCGCATAGAATTATAATGCCTTACTCTTCACAACTTTGCTTAGTTACCTACTATAGTGGCAATGCTGCCGGTCTTCTAGGCACACTGCCGGTTGACAGTGATGCGGAGAAGTATTTTGATGCGTAATGTTTTTTTTATATTTTTTACTTTTCTAATCTGATTAGTGTGTAAATATAGTTTAACAAATATTTAACTATATTGTATTTTCTGAAAAACACCCGATAGTAAAAAAGACAATGTTTTCATTATTGATGGAAATAAGAATGAAGGTAAAAAAAAAATTCTTCAACTATCATCGTCATATTTTAGCCAATTTACACAAAACTTTAAAGAATTATACACATCAACATTCCTCATGAATCACTCTGTCTATTGGTGAAAACTGCATGAAAATCCGTTCAGTAGTTTTTGAGTTTATCGTGAACAGACAGACTCGGCGGGGGACTTTGTTTTATAATATGTAGTGATATACGATCATAAATGTACACATAATACTTGGAAATAGTGTTCAACGATTTCACAATCAATACTGTATGTAAATTTATTTTTTCTTGTGTAAAACAAATAAATATTTGTAGGTACTGAATGCATATAATTTACTGTATATGGAATGAGTTGCTAGCCATATTAAAATGAAAATACATCTAATCGTTTCCGAAGACATACCAGTGTATAGGTACTCTTCGATATCAAAATATTTTTTTTATAATTCAAGTATAATATCCACCTCTATATTTATTGTCCTTAATTGTGAAGCAGAAAAATATTATACGAAATCATATCATATCACTTTTGCTGACTGTACTTGTGTACTATATCGACACACAAACTGTGACGATCGTTATCAAATCGTTATTCTGTAACGGTGATTAATATTGTAATCATGTCATTCATCAATCAGTCGTAAAATCTGTTAATAGACGAAAATGTTTTTAATTTGGTCTTACTAAATTCCATAGATTTGATAAGATTATTTAATAACAACTCATCATCAGCCAGAAGACGTCCACTGCTGAACGAAGGCGTTTCCTTTAAACCACCACATCGAACGACATTCCGCCACTTGCATGCATCGGTTGCTCGAGACGGTCCACCTAGTAGGCGGCCTTCCTACGCTGCGTCTTCCGGTTCGTGGTCGCCACTTGAGAACCTTTCTTCCCATCGGTTGTCCGTTCTTCGAGCGATGTGGCCTGCCCATTGCCACTTCAGCTTGCAAATCCTGAGAGCTATGTCGGTGAATTCTTTGGCGAATATCCTCGTTCCGGATTATATCGCGCAAAGAGACTTCGAGCATAGCTCTCTCCATTGCCCGCTGTGTGACTCTGAGCTTCTCTAAGAAGCCAACTGGATAAGGCATAATATAACTTTAAAACATATACATATGCATATAACATTCTTTTTGATTTTTATAATCCTTGTGACATAACATACATAACATAGCATCACGCCCGTGTATTCCCCGAAGGTTTGGGCAGAGGTGTACTATTGTACACCCAAATTTCGCCGTTGCTGTTATTGAGTCTCATGTAATAGGGGCCAGACTATTGCCATCAACCGGGCACAGTTCCAGACTCCGTGCTGCTACTGAGAATTTTTTATTCAAAAACACTCAATAACACTTTGCCCGACCTGGGAATCGAACCCAGGATCACTAGACCAATGAGGTAGTTAGTGATGTGATTTGTGATTGTAATAAAAATCATCTTTTTTTATATTGAAAACATTTCAAAATCAAAACACTCCATAAGGGGTGAGCCAAGTAAAACTTGCGAAAACTAAGACCAATAAGGCAATTTACATAAATTGAATTAATAAAAAATAAAATAATGTGTGTTTCTCAATTCAGTTCAGAAAATATAATCAAATGGGAGAAATACCCAAGTTCCCAAATTACCTCGTTGAGCGGATATTATAATTGTACATGCATAATTTAGACGCATACGTTCAGTTCGTGTATTTGCAGCGACCGATGACTGAAACCATTCAACTGACTACAAGTCTTGCAAGTTAACAGTGACTTAGAGCTTAGTACCTTGTAAGTTACGGGTTAAAATGGTGTTGTTAACACGTGCAGTTACTCTAATGCTACATTATTACGTCAAGTGATAAATAATGTAGCGAAATTTAACAGAAAAAATATAGTTTTTTATTTGGCATACAAAGTACCTTCATTTAGTAGTAGATATATAAAGGGCTGATCTTTCAATAGCTGGTTAGACCTCAGACAAGTTACTCCTCTGATAAGTCCATACAAAAGCTGTGCCTTTTATTAACTGGCCATTGAAAATCAGGCCCAATTTTTGTAGAATATAGACGTTACTTAGGTTTAATAAAAAAGTAAATATTTAAAAGCAAATATTAAATTTTCTACCGAGACAACATATTTGACAATTCAATTAAATTACAAGAACAAAGTAACAATATTCGTTTGTAGTAATTGGTTTGTGTTATTTCAATTGAATATACAGATATACCTACTTATAGAGAACTAGCTTCCGTGCGCGGCTTCGCCCGCGTGGTTTACGAACCCGTACATTTTTTCGGGATAAAAAGTAGCTTATGTGCTATTCCAGACTATAATCTATCTCTGCGGCAAATTTCATCCAGATCCGTTCAGCGGTTCTGGCGTGAAAGAGTAACAAAGATCCATCCATCCATCCATCCTCACAAACGTTTACATTTATAATATTATAAGTAGGATAGGATATCACTTTTATCTTCGCTTCGTGCTATTATGTTTTTCATAAATTATTCAGCACAATCTCTTACTTGTTGCAGGAACGAATTATCCCGCTTAGCAGAAGATTTCGAGGTAAGTAATGATCCCTTTATAAATTATACACTGTTGGAAAAATTCACTGTTTGCAAATACAATATATTTGTACTTTCGTTCCTTTCCTCAACCTTAAAAATATCGGATATCGGATATTTAATAATGCGTTTTAACCTTACTTAACTTTACTATCGGTTAAAGATTTACTTTCATACTATGGATACGGTTTACAATATTCACTTTTATTTTGATCGATACGATTTTTTTTTAACTCCACACGACATCTTATCTGGCCTAACATTGCATCTATTCATTCATTCAACTTAATCATCGTTAAGTAAAATATATGTTTAAAATTAGAAAAACGACATAGGTGAGTAACTTTTTGATCAGAAAACTTAACTGCGTGGGAGCGCCGGCGCCATGCTCCGAACAACTCATATTGTATGCTAATATCACATGATTTAGAATAATAACTATTAAAAAAATAAATTTGTAAAGCGGCTCATACACACCGCAACTGGTTCGCTCAATGGTTACTGTCTTACATGGAATAGATATTACTTTTCGTACCGGTTTGACGAAATTAAAACAGGCCCTTGAATATTCAGGAAACTACCGTTATATACCTACGCGAATAGTTTTGTATGTAATTAGAGGTGCTACATGTTAATAGATTTCGTAATTTTGTGACACAACTGCATTTGTCTAATACTCTACCAAGCCTCACATAGAAACATGTACACTGGACTTATTTATTTTATTTTTATTTCTTTATTCAAGTGACTAAAAGTCAATGTCTTTCCAAAAAAAACTGTAGTGTTGTCCATTGTCATCACTCAGATGAAAATAACTATTGAAGTAGCTTAAATGATTAAACGGATCTACATATAATACATATATTCCACACGGTCCCTTGTTGTGGGACTAGAATCTACGTAACGAGAATCTTGCTTTAAAGTCGAATATGAACAAATAGTTAGAATCATAATAATGTATTATGTATCCTATATACTGTCCTAATTTACGTTCATCTTTGTTTATTCACTTGAAAATGTGTTATATGCACTTATTGCGAGATAAGAATTAATTACATAATTAGATTTACATAATATTTCGTACTAATGTTTACAAGCAATAAATTACAAAGTTGACACAAAAAATATGTATATACAAATTAGCGATATATACCGCCTGTTCTGTCTAGTTTTTCAATCATTGTGTGTTATCATGATACGTTTTATATTTCATAAAGACCTCTCTTTACTCAAATATTCCGCTTTTTTTTTTCCACATGGCAAACTCAGCTAGCACCAATCTACATCACCATCGCAAGAGTCGACTGATCCCCGTATTTTGAAAGTCCCGTTCAAATCTTATGTTATAGTAATTTATAGTTTCATGCACTGAGCACATAATACTGTGTTTCCAAAACGCGTAACCTCTTCTACGATATCCCCGGAAAAAGAGAAGTAACACAGTGTAACGATCACTTATAATCTTTATAGGTGCGGTTGTTAGTAATTGTGATATTATCAAGGATAGTGCGTATAGGGGAGTCCCGTAGACAGTTGACATTTCCTGACTGATAATGATCTTGAAAATGTTTAGATAAGCCAAAACAATCCACGCACGTGGTTTTATTATCAGGATACCTTGGCATTAAGTACATTATGTACCTACATAATGTGCACAGTTGGTATTAAAATTTTACTTATTTATTTATTTAATTTATATATTCATTTATATTGAAATATGGTACACAAGTTATTGTATAAAAATTAGACCAATACATATTTCACCAGTAATTTGGCATGCAAAATATTACAGTAAGTTATTTACATGTAAATATTAGAATTAAATGAACATTATATAATATAAATTTCCCAGTTACAATCAATAGAATAGCAAATATATGTATAACAAATAATCCGACAGTAGCTCTTGAAAAAACAAATTTTAAATTATACAATACCTACAAAATAAAAATAGGTTATTTATAAAAGTTGTGTAGGTACTTTTTTGTAAGCAAACCTACAATTAAGGTAAATGTTGAATAAATTATTAAATTATGTTCAGTTTATTATTTTAGACCGTATTATTTATTAAGTTTCTATGACAATATTATCTTCGTAATTCTCAATAAAAGCAAATATTTCTAATACGAAAAAGATATACATATTTTAATTTCGACTTATACAAATAATAACAAACATAATTTTCACATTTTCTCCTTAGCATACCTCCCATTTGTAGTTTAAGCAAACAATTCTGTTATTTATTAGGTACATTCCTTGACTTAGATCCGTATTTACGCTTCATGCATGAATGAGTTGAGGAAAATGAACCACTTGAGGACCGTACAATTTGTTTAACCAATACATAACTTTGCCAGTAATGCGTTCCATGAACAGTCATATCGGCCAACTAAACTAGGATTTTTGCCTAAACATTCCATTTTCCTCCTTTTACTTCTAATTAGAATATGTCACACACAAAATTATTTGAGATATAAAGCAGTTATGTTTGTGAGTTTGAGACAACTTATTACTAATTTTGATAATTGATAATCTTATTTTATTTTTTTTATTTTTAAAACGTTGCCCCACGCTAGGAATAATTCCTGTATCGTGGGTGCGTTTACAAGCACATATATTCACATACACAAACACCCAGACCCGAAACAATTATCTGTAGATCATACAAATATTTGTTCCGTGCGGGGATTGAACCCGCGACACTAAGCGCAGAGAGCTAATCGTTCAGCCACTGCGCCAACCGTGTCGTCTAATAATAGTAAGCCTGTTGTGACATATTAAAATATGTTTACGGAATTTTTAAATTCCATTTTTACACACCAAAGAAGTGATTTTTGTAAAGAAATCGTTCAGAATCCACGCAGCAGACAAAACGCCAAGAAATAAAATTGAAAAAAAAAAAAAAAAAACTGATCTCATTGTTAATTTTTTTAGACCTGAAAAATCTTCACTAATTATTAAACCGTACTCTAGGACACCGTGTTATCTTGTAGAAGCTATTATAAACAGACATACAGACTACCGAGTCTGGATGAGCAGTCCCAGTGTGGGAATAGAATCTGCGACTGTTAGCTCGTATCAAATAATTGTGTATATCATATTGTGTGCATTTATTGTTCGGTCTAATACAATCTACAAAATAAGATTAACTTGGAACAATTTTTAATATTCATATATTCTGTTTAGGGCTATATTTTCAATATCTCGATAATTTGCAAGTAAGTTATTTCTCTGATAAGTCCATACAAAAACTGTTCTAATTTTAAATCAACAGCTAGATAACTTTTGGATACTGAAAAATGGGGTTTTAATGTTGTAAGATTAACTTATTTAGTGACTGTTATGGTCAAAACGTATGTCAAATATATGTAAATGTCACAATTAATTAGGCAGTACTTACCTTTTTTTAAATATTTGTATTAAAAACTTAACTGTTAATGAACTTTTGTTTCTGATTATACGTGAGTTGGAATGATATAAAGTTATATAAAACCTACCTAATTATATATTGTCATCAGCGGCGTACACAAAGTTTTTAGACAGGGTAGGCAGAAAATTTTAAAAGCTTACTTACCAATAATACCTACTGCTTGTTGGTATTGGTTCGTCGTCTTGTCGATTAAATAATGATGTATGTGATTTGCCACCTCAAATATATTATAACAAATATTTATCTGAGTTATGTGGGGTAGGCAGTGTTTTTTTGTGTTTATGAACCGCACGCCACTGATTGTCCTCTAAGGTCACCAGATGCATAAGCATAGTATACCTATTATTTAATTAAATGATTGATTAACCACAGTCTTTACCGGATAATTATATTATTAAACTCAATACGATATTCCCACGATACTAGCCGGCAAATAAAAACTTTCTTTGAAACTCTAATCAATATTCTTATTCTTATATTCATAATACTTGAATTGCTTATTTAAAAACATAGTCGACAATAAAACGCTTGATAATATCATCCAATAAATTTATCAAGTCGTTCTCAAAGTATTCAAAAAGATCTATCAAATAACTTGAGATTAGTTTCGATCGCTATCTGTTAGATAACAATCTAATTGTATAAATAATTTGTTTTGCATATTTTCGCAATAAAATTGTGGGTTATCTTCTAAATGACATTCCTTCACCTTATAATATATTCCGATAATATATAATTATATATGTTTGACGTGAACTCTAAGACGCACTGTAAGTAGGACAATGTGAGTGATTTACTTTTTTCTTTCTAAATTGATGTTTACTAATTTCATAGAATTGTGATTATCAGTAGGATTAAGTAACTTAGGTAAGTACTTAATCCTACTGATAATGACACATAAGTACGATGTAGCATACATTGTATGAACAGTTGTAATTTTTTCTCGATATCAGAGATGGTTCCACCATAAATTATGTTTAGTTTTACTCTACGTTGACCACGGAAAAATGTATGTGTATACGGCCGTTTTTGGACAGAAGTTCACTAAATACTTGCGCACTATTATTTCTACACTTTCCTAATATTCATTACTTATATAAGTAATCACTTATGAATAGGACCGAGGTCGGGGATAATTCGGAATATGGGTACAGAGGACTTTAAAAAACTTTGAGTAAGTAGGTACCTAGTAGGTCGGTAGGTCATCATTACGAGCTTATACATAGTAAAGAAAGAGTATTGTATCTATTAAAAACTAACGAATCGTAAGAAGCACTTTTAAACAGTTATGTGTCCTATGGTTTTTTTTTGTTTTCGATACATTAAAGATGTAATTAAATAAGTATCATCATCTGCCTGGCCCTTTCCCAACTACATTAGGGTCGGCTTCCAATCTAACCGGTTACGACTGAATATCAGTTTTACACGGAGTGACTGCCTTCTGACCTCCGCCATCCAATTACTTTGGGCTACTGACATCCGTAACGACTATCATTTGTATGACACCCGGGACGAACTGCTTAACGTGCTTTCCTAGGCGCGGAGGGGTTTCGATATGTGAAAAATGGTCACTCATCTAAGGACTGACCGCGTCAAGCGCTGCTTAACATCGTAAATCGATTGATCTGGGCGGTAGCTATGTAGCTACGAGTAGGTAATGCAGTAAAAAAGTTTATTATTCACAGAACAACTTAATTTGGTCTTTAGATCAGTCGCACTATCATTGCTTTTATCATTTGGTCCAATGCCCTCAAGTTTTACGCAAATGATTAAGATCAATGGTAAGCTTTAGATTAATACGCTCATTAAGAAGATACGGAATATTTCGCAACTCAACATTGTGATTGCATAATCTCGCGACAGAAATATTTATCAGAATCAACCTGTAGGTATAATTATGTGAAATTGGGAAATTTTGAACTTTACGCTACTAATAAGTGTTATTGGGCAAAGAATTGCAAAATAACTTTGGATAAGACTAGTGTTAGCTATATTCCAATTAATAGCCGAACAGAAACTTTACATAATATCTAAAATCAAATTGTTTATTTAGAAATATAAATCCAGTTATTTTAATAACTGTGCAACGTGGTACATCTTAGCTTTATGCAGAGCATTCGTTTTTAATAAACCAATCTTCACCAAATATTTGCAGTTGCAAAACAATATTGAAACCTTGATAAAATCAGCGTTAAAAGATGAATAATTCATATCTATTGTTTCAGCTTTACTCTTACTAATCCAAGGTTAATCTTTACGATTATGAAGCAAGCATAATTTTTTCACGACGAAAAAGTCTTAGGAGTGCATTATAGAATTACTAAAATTTTACTTCCAGCATCAGGTATTGGGTGAGTGCTTATAGCTAAACGACTCTTGCGCAGATCGATGAATTTACTAAGTTGCGCTTGCGGCGACGTAAGAGTGTCTAGCGAAACTATTACTCTTGTTCGTAATATTGTGCAAATTAAGAAAAACACGGAATCGATTGTTCTTTTGTTATTTTTTTTAAGTACCTGTTTATTTTAGGCTATTATAGTTCAATTCATTTATCTAAAGTTTAACAAGAAATGTTTAATGCTAATACACACAACAATGAAACCTCTTACAATTCTGCTGGTCCACAACATTCAAAAGAGCGTCAAGACGTACCAGTTCATGAAACAGGTCCAACGTCGGCTTCCGACAGAAGCAGTAATTGAACGATTAAATCTGTTCTTATAATACTTTATTGATTTCACTTGTAATATAATAAGGGTAAGGTCGATCTCATAAATATTTGATTGACCTGGCTTAGTATATTAAGCTATTGTGATAAGAGATACACTGATCGAAAAAGTTACTATTAAATTAGTATTAAGGTCGTAGACAAAATGTTAGATATGACGTAATAATTTTAGAAAACTAGGACCAGTTTCACTACTTGCTGATAAAATATAAGATAGTAATCTAGATATCATCATCACCAGCCAGAAGACGTCCACTGCTGAACGAGGCCTCCCCCTTAGATATAAATGTTATGAAATCAAAGAGTTTATCAGCAAGATTTATTTATCAGACATTTTAAACAGAAACTTTAACGAATTCTGTCGGATGAGCTGCGGACGGCAATAACCTAATTTATCAGAAGGAAACAGGACCTCCGACTTCATCATTTAAAGCAGAATGAACTCTATCAAACGGTCAGAAAGACTATAAAGTTTCTATGGTGCAATTCACTCCTAGAATTATTACGCCAATTAGATTCCTTTATAGAAGTGTTTTGTTTATAGCGTTGTGTCTTTCGGCTTACCGTGCAGTGTGACCACATTGACTTTCTTCCTATATACCTACCATGTCTTACCATATTTTATTTGGAATTACACATTATCATGACATTTCGGGTTTCATATAATCAGTACTTTTTGCCGAGTATTTGAATTCCATACTTAGTAAGCACTAGCTTCCGCCCGCGGCTTCAACCGCATTGATTACGAACCCGCGCATTTTTTCGGGTCACACGTAGCGCCATCTAGCGTCCTAAAGCAATTGTGACCGTTGAAAGTTATTATTCTTTTCCTCAGGAACAGTAATTTTTTTCTGGGTGAAAGGTACCCTATGTCCTTTTCTGTACCCCTGACAACGTATATGCAAAGTTTTATGATGATCGGTTCAGTGGTTTAGGCATGAAAAGGTAACAAACAAAATTTCGTATTAGTTAGGATTAGGATTTATAGAAAGGTGTGGCGACTGTTAGGTACATGACAAAAAGTGGAACTAAGGTAGACTAACTTTAGTTTCGGAGTGAAGAAACACCATGTAGTCCTAAATCGTACAATGAGACTTTTCGACGATTCTAACACATATACGAATGTCTGACATCAACCGTGGGTGCTTCGGCCTATAATGCGCCAAACTAACCTTGTCTGGTCGGAAGAACCTTTCAATGGAGGAACACCAAACTCCCTTTAAATATAAAGATAACTATAGGTAGGATATATGTCAAATATTTGAGATAATTTCCCTATATACCCTGTCTACTTTGGTACCGTCACTAAAGGAGACTTTCTGTACACCTGTTAGGAGTGTATTGTGTCAACAGCTGTACCTCTGCTTACCTCATCAAGCGACAGGTGATGAGTCTTACGTCATTGTGTGTTCACATCCTTTTCGTGTTTATTTGTTTATAGAAACTACAGTTTCTATTTGTTGACAAGGCGTGAGCGCATGATTACTAACTAATTAAAGTGTATACACACATTGTTAGTTTTCTCGTTAGAAGAACAAAGGTTAAAAAATACGGATGCTGGGGATTTTTTTACACTGACTTTGGTAGGAGAGTGTTCCTTTACCATAAGCGCATGCGTTAGGAATAGGTATATAACCACAAGTAGGAACTTTTCTATCACTATTCATTTTTGCGAGAGTTATACAATATACATCATATGAAATATTTTCGTGCAACAAGATTATTATAGTTTTTATTTACATGATAAATAAACTGCAGTCAAAAAAATGAACAAAAAAGTGCATTTAATTTACAATTTATTCTTACATAAAATATATCGCATTCGCCTTAAGAGTTAAACAATAAATTATTTTTAAATAATGTCCGTTAAATATGCTCATTACATGACGGAACGCCTACCAAAACTGTCGATGCATATTTTAGTAGCGCGATTTAAGTACAGTTAGTGACATGGAGTAAAAAATAAAACAGATACGCAAATTTTCATATCGTTTTATACCTACTACATATATTTCCCACTTCTCTAGAAAAACTATAATTGTCAAACGATATGGGACTTTTGTTATAAAATGCAACGTCAAATTAGTAACCAGTTTTGTAATCTACGTTATTACAAACGCAATTCGATATAATTACTTTGATAATTTAAATCCACAACAATCACATTCTTTTCAAAATAATGTTATGTAAATAATTGGAATACGTGTGAGTACGTCGTACGTGTTCCAGAAAAAACATGAGTGCTAGAATTATTAATTTATTATTAAGGGGTATTCTAATAGGTACTTAGTTTACACACTAGTGCCATACACAAATAGATAAAAATTAAATCTATAAAAAGCCTGTTTAACTCAGGTCATCCCGAATTAAAAAACACTACCAACATTATCCTAATTATATTCAATGAAAATAATCTCTGTGACCATCTTTATCTATTAAGGCCAATCACAAATTACCATCGATTATAAATAAGGTAGGCGTTTAAAAACTTGTCCAATGTTGAACGTCTATCTTTTTTCTTTGGACTTTATCTATGCTAATAACTATTGCGCATGTTCATGCAAGAATATTCAGTAAAAAATTGTATCTTACATCCATTATCGCCTCATATCGTATGTAAATTGCCGACACTACCGGCCCTACAATTACCCCGGTTGGCGGCGATTTCTCTTAATTTTTCGTCTCTCGTTTCCCTTAATTTTCATCCTTATCTTCTTAGTTTACGATCACATAATAATGTACATATTGTAGAGGTGATGATTTTGGGTGGTCCTACTTTAAAGTAATGATGTTATTATTTATACGGGGTTATTAATGGTGCGCCTGCGACTCAACTGTCTCATCAAGATAAGTTTGTTTTCAACGAGCACTCATTACCATGCTATCGGATGAACGATTGACTTTTAAACGGTTATCTATGTTTAGAGATTTTCATTTGATTGTTTTCAAATGTTGTCGGTTAAAAACCGTGTTTTGGATTGGTTTTGCTCATTGCGCACTAACGCGACTACCGTCCTGCTTAATTTTTTTGTTATTTCGATTTTCTTTGTTTTGAAACGGACGTTTTGTGTTTTGTTTAATATTTCCTGTGTAGCAATCAAAGGATTATATCTAGATCTATATTTTACGCAAAATGGAGATAATTCCAATCGACGTGATTATAAACATTCTAAATTGTTTTGAGTAACCACAACGTTACATGGTCTGCTATGCCGGGAATTTCAGGAATCACTTACTAACAACCGAATAATTTATAATCTACGCAGATTATTATCAGATTTGAAGATTGATACTAATCCATCTCATGAGTGATTAGCGTATTCCAAGAATAGTTGATTTTTTTATATGAATTTGGATACGTTGACATAATATAGACATAATACGATGACAGGTAAAAGAGACCTTGACCCCTGAGTTTGTTTCGGCGTTCTTCTCTAGAGATAGTCGTAGGAAATGCCGACGCCATCTGTAGGTATAGGTTCAGAGCAAGAAGGGTATTATTTATTATTATTGTATTTGTGATGGTTTTACTTATTATAGTAAGTTTGTGACGGTCTTACGGATTCAAGTGATGCGCTGCTGAATTAAGGTAACGAATTAACGTAACCAGCGAACACATGGCCACTACTGGACCCGAAGTTCTTTAAAGTTGTACCGCTGCACAACAACTAATCTGCCGGTTAGCCGTTCTATAAGGAAACCTCAAACTCAGCAGAACGTTGACGAGCTGATACGTCGATGATTACAATTTTTCCCATGATAGCCTCACCTAGGCAAACTCATTTCTAAAACTGCAATCGTGGCACATCTCACATGCAGTAGAAATTGAAGGTTGTCCACTGGAACTCCATATTACAAAGGCAGTTGGAATTGTAAATATGGAACCAAAGAAATATACCATTTTAAAACTGGAATTAAGTAGAAAATTGTTAAGTCTAGACCGAATACTAGATACATTTTCCTTATATAATAACGTTGAGGGAACGATGTATTCATAAGTATGAAATTGAGTTCCTAGCTCGGCCTATGGCTTGTGAGGCCAAAATGATATTTAATTTAGTTAGTATAATAAGGGTTGAGTTATGTTGTTGTATTTCTATTTAATTGTTAATGTTCTGTGAATTAATCTAAGCTTAGTTTATGATGGGACTGACATGAACCGTGTCAAAAGCCCCTTACAAAATAAAGAAATAAATAAAATCTGAATTTTAAAGATTAACCATAGTTTTCTTTCCCGTTCTTATCCATATGTGAAAGCTTTGGAATGTGGCAACTAGAGCCTGATAATTAATAAGTGCCTTTAACTGTTCTACTTACATGAACTTATATTTTATAATTATTATTTACTAAATGTATTTACATCTGGATTCTCTCACACACACACACACATTTATCAGCATCGATTCGCATTTTAACTATTGAAAAAAATAAAAACCGACTCCAAAAAACTCAAAAACAAAACTAATAACTAAAAAGCAAAAAATAAATCTTTTATTATACAATATAGTAGTTGAAGAATATTGAAATCGGTGCCAAGTAAAACATAAAAGTAATATACCTTGCTGCTATAATAGCGACATTGAAACAACGAGTTCACGTAGAAATTGTCGAGTGCGGAGCGAATTATGCGTCGGACACGACAAATGCACTTCGCCAATCGTGTCGGTTTATCATTGCATGTTTTACTTGGCACCGACTTCAATATTCTTCAAGTACTATATTGTATAATAAAAGATTTATTTTTTGCTTTTTAGTTATTAGTTTTGTTTTTGAGTTTTTTGGAGTCGGTTTTTATTTTTTGTTAAAAAATTTAATTATTTTACAATTTTGAGTGATGGGTAGACCTAGTAAAGACGATTCTCTTGAAAAACTTTACAAAGGTCAAATGTATGTTGCCCCAAGTCGAGTGAAAACCTTAGACGGTATTGCACTATGTGATTTTAAAATCAAATAAATTACTTAGCCGTCCATCGAATCTGCAATATTACCCATGTCGGCTTAAAGTGCGCATCAATACGAATAAAATAAGCCCAAACACTATGTAGCTGCTATCAACCATTAAGGAGTTCCCTAAACTGTACTGCACCTGCATCACGGACCTTGCAGTGGCAGTCATTACCCATCTCGGTGTAAAGATCTTGTCAACACGAATAAAATAAGCCCAAACACGAGGTAGTTAAGATGTACCGTTGAGGAGTTCCCTCGATCCTCTGTCGTCTCCATCATCAGATCTGCCCTAAACCTCCATAGTATTGTAGTCTCATCAGATATACACACAAATATCAAGTTTTTACCCCATGCTCGCCTACAATTTTCAAGAGATGCCCTCGATTTCTCAGGGTTTCCACCATCAGGTCCTGACCTGATGACAATGGGACCAAATGACAAGCATACCCTTTCAAAAAAAAAAGAATTTTTGAAATCGGTCCAGGCGTCTTCGAGAAATCGAGTAACAAACATAAAAAAAAAAAAAAAAACGAAAAAATACAGCCGAATTGAGAACCTCCTCCTTTTTTTTGAAGTCGGTTGAAAATAGCTATTTTGTATGAAGATGCGTACGCGAAATGAGGATTGATGCGTTCCAGGCCTAACTAGCCGTCAAATCTCATCTGTATTAATATGATTGGTCGTTGATTTGTTGTTCAGCCACCACCATTTCTAAGTGCAGCCTACCTAGATTAATATTACAAAAACATCTGTGTATCGGTCTAAATTTATTAGTTAATAAAATATTACCAATTAAATCAACCAGTTCCTCAATGTCAATCACGGAAGCACCCACCCTCATTTGCCGTTATCATAATTTCGTGAACTATTTCGGTTATTACGGTTATAAGGGTCATAGAAACTAGTTGCGCCAACCGTGGGAACTTGGGCTATTTGCCCGCCACGTTTGTTGGTCTCTCGAAGACGGCCAAACACTCGACGCCTTTTGTCCAAAAACGTAATGGGGATAAACAAATAAAAATAGGAGGACACTTCAAGAGACGGCGCTAGATATATTGGGAATAAGAATTCGTTGTCGTTTTTTTTTTTTGTTTGAAATTTTGACAGATCTGTTCGAGTTATTAATCTTTGAAAAAAAAAAATAGAACTAGCACAGTTTACACTGGTAACAGAGGTTTTGTAATTGTTAATATTAAGATTGTAGGTACTGAACAACATATTCTTGTAATATATCTATTTAGCTTCATAACTTAGTGTATACAAGCAGGAACTTTTAATGACTAATATTTAATGTAATTACTTACCCAACTGTGTGTTTAAACAAATGTGGCCAGTACCATCAAATTCTTACTTGCAAAGCAAAAGCAACTTTGCCAAAAGTAAAAAAAAAAACGAAGTCTCTCTCCTCCCCACCTCTGTGATATCTCAACATATCTGCGAGGAACCTAATGGACTTGTAATACCCGACGACTTCAAACAAACAAGTGGCGTTAAAAGGACAAAGGGCCTACACAATACGTATAGGTATATGGTTCAATTTGTGAGAAATGGCGGCATTTGACAAAATTGCAAAAGAAGGCTCACTGCCTGGTCTAGAAGCACAACAACTGAGCGTGAGGATGGGTATACAATACCTAATACTGTTCTGCTTAATTCCTCGGGGAATACCCGCGTCATGGAATGATATAGGTACATAGATAGATAGATAGATAGATAGATAGATATACGCTTTATTGCACACGACACAGTTCAAAAACATACATAAAATATTACAATTAGCATGTACAATGGGCGGCCTTATCGCAATCAGCGATCTCTTCCAGGCAACCGTAGGATGGACAGAAGTGAACTGGACAAGATATGGGGCTTTAAATTGTGTACATAAATACAATACAAAATAATAAATACTTATAATATACATATATATATATATATATATATATATATAAAGATTTTGCAGGAAATAAAATTTAACAAGGCAAAACTACAGTGATAAATAATGCTCCTTCACAAGCCTCCTAAACACTGGCAGTGATTGCGTACGTCTTATTGGGACTGGTAATGCATTCCACAGACGAGCGGTTTGTACCGTGAAGGATTTGATTGTTGCTTTTTATCAATTAGCTCCATTAATAACATGATATTGTAGTACTTATGTGAAAATTGTTATAAGTAAGATAAGAGTAATCAATTGCCATCAGAATTATTTCATTATAAAATTATATTATGAACCTCTTATCAGTGGAAAGCCACGATCTTGAATAAATCCCAAAAATCGCAATCAAGTACCCAGTTTTCCCATACAGAAAAACCCAATTCCCGACCGGGAATCCAACCCAACACTTGTGATCAATAGATCACTGACGCAGTTGTTAGGTATTATATTCCTAAAAACTTAAAAATAAAAGGCAAGCAAGGGCTATCTTGCAAACCGTCATTTAGAGAACAGAGTGTAAGGGTTACAATCGCTTTCAAAATTATATCCGTAACCACTTACATTTTGTACCAAACTACTAGACACTGAACGTCCAATATTTACAAAGTGGAGTATTTTTTGTCAAGCCCGAATGGAAGGGTTGAATGGCTGAGGGTATTTGGAGTGAAGGCAACCTTCGAAGGATGGAAAATTGTGTCCGAAATAATGGGACACCATTGTACTTATGTGATGGGCTGTGTAGTTTGATGCTATTTGTTGGTAATCAAGTATTTTTGGTCTCTGATATTCTATCGTTCATAAAGAAAGTGTGTACATAGTTCTTCTTGGCTGATTTCGTGTGACGGTGAAATTTGATGGACACTAACATTTAATCGAAAAACGGAATTGACAAGACTATTTTCGATTTTCACAGGGACGCTATTCTACCGCGCTTCGATTTAAGTCTATTTTAAAAATAGGTCTCAGAGATCTTCATCTATGGAAAATTGACAATAAAAAATCTCAACTACGGCTGCGTCCAACTTCTTTGAATTTGGATCATTTAAAGTAAAAATATTTCTAACGATGTTACGAATATTCCGAAAACTTCATCATCATCATAGCATCACGCCTGTATTCCCCGAAAGGTTAGGCAAAAGTGTACTAGTGCACCCACATTTCGCCGATACCTTTATTGAGTCTCATGTAATAGAAGGCGAGCCTATTGCCATCTACCGGACACAGTTCCAGACTCCGTGCTGCTACTGAGAATTTCCATACAAAAAAACCCGATAACACTTTGCCCGACCCGGGAATCGAACCCAGGATCTCACGCTCAGCACTCGCGTCCGAAAAAGGTAGCTCAAATTCGCCATGATCACAAATCGCGCGATTATTGCCCCCAGGACTCATTTCTGAACTTATCTTAACCATATCTCCGACATATCGTTAATTCTACTTCAAGGCAGATGCCAATAGATCTCCTATCTATTGTAATATCGTAAAACTTTTGCCCCTTCCTGAAATAAGTACGCTTTGGCACATCCATTGTTTGCTGACCACTCCAGATTCCTTGTAACGAGAGATTATTAAAGGCTCTGTTTATTTGATTATAGGCTATGAGAGGGCTATTATTTGGCGACTGGTAACCGTTCAATATTGTTAATATCCTTTTTAAAAAAATCTACTATAGGTACAGTGTAAAATATTATTAAAACTGTCCGAGCTTATAAGATGCAATAATTATATTATGAACGATCATAGCTTTGTTTAATTCCTAATTTTGTTTGCGAAATAATATTTAAATATACACAGACCTGTATATGACACAAAAGCATAGATTGTCTTTACAATTTCTTGAATACCTCCATCATTCATTCATTCATTCACATAAACCCTTCTTACAACAGATCACTTGAACCGTACGGTATAAACTCATACACTTTTGTAACTAATTGTACCTTAACCCTTCACAGCCACGTGCGTAGGGTCGTCAAACTAGTCCCCCTTTCTAAAGAATCCATTTACGAAAATATTCATTCTCATAATGAATAAAAAAATGTTTTTTTGTCGGTTCATAAACTTCTCTTTGCTGGTAGGTACTGGTTGGTCCGGCTTAAGCCAAATGTTTGGTCAATGTGTTAGCACGGTCCCTTGGTTAGTTGGGATCTTCTCGATTAACGTACGATTCGTTTTTGGAATATTTTTTGCCCCTTTCATTCAGGTTTTGTGGTGAATGTGAAACTAGTTAAGAACAGTTTCTATATAGGGTTTTATATACTTGTTATCGGGTACCTATTGCGTTTAATTTGGACGTATGGTAAAGATTTTGTATAATTAATTAAGCGATATATTTCATTATTTTTATACACGTAATCGAGAATACCGTTCTTTTTCTATAAAGGTATTATTGTAGAATATATATTATTGGTTTTTTTTTTTAGGAATTACAAGGAAACGATAATACAATATCCTTTAAAATCAAATCTTTAATAATTAAAAAGTATATGACTCGTAAAATAAAATAAAAATTAAATAAACCAAGTATCAATTAGTATTAAACGATAATGTATTATTTTTAATGCTTTGACCGTACTTAAATAGTATTAAAATCAATAGTCTCGCCACATATTCGAGAGCCACTTGTTGTACACCTGCATAAGCCGTGGTATGCAATGGCACGTACTATAGACTAGTTAACACATACATCAGTACATATGTTAGTATCGACAAACATATTAATCGACTACGTATGCGGCGGCGGCGGTGTGCTCTTGCCCGAACTTGCTTATTACTCTGAAGGTGTAGAGTAGCCAACGATACAGAGACTGCGGTGATTTCATTATTTCAATTTTTTTTTAAATATTGTCTTTCCTTTTCGGTAGACTACTAGTCATCTGAGTCACTTTTTATGGTATGTCAAAAACTACATTTTGTTCTAAAAATGTTTGGAATACAGAAGCGTGGCGTCATAGTTTTTCATTGCCATTGACATACTAAATGTGTGATTTTGATAAATTAAAAATTGAAAACGCCAAAGATAAGCAAGCGATTAAGTTTTACTGAGTTTTTTTTTAGAATTTTTGACGCAGCCAACTAGTCTATTATGGTAGATAATCCATACGGTTTAGTGCTACCCTGAAGGTTGAGAATGCATAATTTTATACCCATATTTAATCGATGCCGGTATTAATTCCCATGTAATATGACAGAGTCTATTGCCATCTACGGTGCACAATTGCAAACTCTGGGCTCCAACTAATAATTTTTGAGTGTAATTTTCAGTAGCAAGCTGGGCAGATCATAGTTTGGAATTGTGCCCAGTAGATGGCAATATGCTCGTCCTTATTACAAAATGTAGCTACAACAGTATACCCCTGCTTAACCCTTCTGGCAATACAGGCGTGCTGCTATATTACGCTATATGTCATATAAATTACTTAACAATATTGAATCATCTGCATATTTTGCATAGACGAAAATTGTGTATTTGTTACGGAAATAAAATGCGCATGACGAAAACTATTTACGCATGCGTTTCTGTCTCGTGTTACAATTTCAAACAATAACAAATTGCACTTTATTCATATAATGCATTCATAGTGTTGTTCAATATTTTTTTTAGTGTCTAACGTTTATAGTACGTGGATTTAAATTGAATGGCTAAACAGTTACATTATATACTAAAATCATCGAATACCTTCTTTCCAATAATTTTCGCAGCTTATTGGTAGGGTTAATAAAATTTCAACTCATTCCAGTCCCACAGTCCCACAGCTGGATACGAGCCTCTTCTCAGATTAAGAGGAGTACGCCTTAGTCTTCTACGTTGCATTTATGCGTGTTGGTGGACTATATACATCGTAGATAATTTCATGGAGCCATCTGAGGTATGCAGATTTCGGTACTCACGATGTCCTTCACTGTTGGCGCTAGTGATATTCTGAGGCCCTAGTGTAAGTTTCTTTTGACAAATTCGATTTACTAAATCGAACGCGTTCGGCGCTCCGATTGGTGGAGAGCACAAAACGGACCAATCGGAGCGCCGAAACGCGTTCGATGTAGTAAATCGAATTTGTCGAAACAAACTTACACTAGGGCCTCTGGTGCGAACATCGATTTTTAAGTTAGGTTTCATTATTTAAAAAATGTATTTTGTCGCTAAGTTAATTAGTTCTTCAGGCTTATTTAAATGCGTGTAAATTAGTAGTGAAATTCGAACCACTATGATGAAATAAAGACGTAAAGTGTGTAAAAAACCGTGACGCAAATTCTCACCGATAATAAAGATGAAGAAATAATATTGTTATACAATTCGCTGACAAAGGCGTGTCAAATCACGAGTAATGCTTTCAACAGTTCGAATTAAGTAATACAATATAGAGAACAAAGAATGTAGTAAAATTAATATAACATAGCATCACGTAGATATTTTCGAAGGGTTTGGTAAAGAATTATTATGGTACACCCACATTTCGTCGCTGCCGCCGTAGAACAGGAGGCGATTGCCATCTATCGGGCACAATTCTAAGCTCCGGGTTGCAACTGATTATTTTAACAAATCCCAATAACACTCCCCGAGTAATACGCATGCGTGGCTGCTGAGCATGATCGGTTAAATTATAAAAAAAGAAGATAAAAAATCATTGGCCTATGTTGACTGAAGAATTTTCAAGAGTATTGTCACAAAATCACAAATCACTGAAAGCTATATACGAGATCAAATACTTTATCTTGGGCCGAGTTAAGCGCTATTTTTTTGACGAAATTGTAGCCCTGAGCAGTTTCCACCATTATTTCGTAGATTATAAAGTCTACGTTTATTGCCACTCGTTGAAACTTATCTGATTATTTACCTACATGATTTTACAGTTACAAGTCCAGACTACTTCGTTAAATTTAATTAAATAGGTTAATTAATTTCATAATTTATTTATTTAAACTTATTATCAGTTCTGTAACAAATAAATATCAGTTCTGTTAGAAATAAGAACAACAATCACCACGTCAACGCGTGTGGCTGAAAGTGAATCTATCGGAGGTCGACGTGCCAAAACTATTTGAAAAACAGTAAATATTGTGATTAAAACAATATTTTTCTTACCTCAACTTATTTGAAAACCTCTTGTAAATGTTGACCAAATAGTGTTGTACAAAATTCTAAATGTACCTACCACTTCAGTGTGTATTGCTAACATATCATTGGCTTCTTCAGTACATCTCGAATTTGCGTAAGAAGTACTTGTTCCATTATCCACAAACATCAAAAATGTTAATATACTTGAATTTAATATTTTGTTAGGATATGTTTTTTTTTAGAACTGCAAATTTAAATTTCGTATTGGGTTTTATAGATTTAGATTAATATTTAATCGTACTGTATGATCTTAGATACGTCACTATAATTGATTTTATTTTTAACAAGGTGTGCTAGTGATTCGATTTGCGTAGTAAAATTCTTCATACAAACTCTGAACTTCAACTTCACTCTCCTAGCAGATGATAATCCCTTTTAGCAGATCACTCTTGATGGAACCTACGAAAATTTCCTAGTTCCTGAGATTTTATGATTGGTCAGCGAGTGACGTAAGATATTCTCTGTACCTACTTCCTCCTTCCTCGGTACTTCTCTGTATCTTCTGTTTCCATGATCTCCGAACACTAAGCTGTTGTTACACCGTCTTCGGCTCCTTGAAATGACTCTTCACTTGCTTTCTAATCAGGATGGCCGGTATAGCTGCTGACTCATCATATTTTTTTATCAGGAAATATTAATTAGAGACTTCACTTTATGTAAGCAGGTACTTAGGTATATTATACAACTACAGCACCATAATATTTACAAACACTTTTCCTAGACAAGTAGTTGTTATCTCTGTTATCTTACCTACTCTGTGCGTCGCATCGCCGTAGCTAGGTGCTAATCGGAGAGCGCACACGCGCGTCGGCGACGGCATCACGTCCAGTTAGCCCCACTTTACCCTGTTTGTTCTTAATGTTACATTTTACCCGCAAACACCCTCTTCCGGCAAGATTATTGGAAATATCGCCTTTTTTGTGGCCGCACCCGTCTTGCTACTTTTGAGTAAATAATCCTTTAGTCAGTATATCAAATATAAAGATTTTTAATCCTTACATAAAGAATTTGAATACCTCTAAATATCATCAGAAAATATACTTACATTGTTGATTGAATTTAATTCTTTGTACAAGATTTTCAGTTATAAATAATACACAAGAAATGCGAGTTAAATATGATTTAATTTCGTAATTTTTCTTAGCAATTATATTTCGTTCTCAGCATCTGAATACTTATAATTAGACACAGTAATACATTAGACAGTGTCACGTTATTTTAACAAATTTATTATGTATTTAAGCGCATATTTTGTAAACTATTTTACACATTGTTTGGAATGTTTCAATGTCTTTAACAGTTTGTCTTCTATGTATTATATTCTATGGAATAATGGAGGAATGTAAAGCAACAGATATACTTAATACATTGACTTGAATGGTGACAACAGTTTCGCGACGTTTAATTTTATTGAGTAGTGTCGAACATTATAATGAGTGAGGGACTATTTTGTTCATTGTATTTATTTTAAGTATAGAATATTTTCATCGTTCAAATGGTGTCAAGAAGTTAGACTCTTGTAAAAGGCTTTAGTGAAAAGTTGAAAAATCTGGCTAGTTGTTCCGTTATCGCATTCGACGTAACACACAGTATTTTGTGTTACCTCGGTACTATAATGTTCCACATTAATCGATAACTTTACTTACAATTTGAATATACTGGGTATAGGATACAAATATTATTTTCCTAAATTTTTGGATGTCCTTCGCAATCATTTTCAACAAGTATACAGTTCGCGGATTTTGTTCTAGGGTGGGCATTCGAAGGCAATTTGGTGTTATAAAATTTCTCATTTCACTAAATTATATTTGAATACTGCTTATAAGAAAATTACGTCATAATCAATGTTCCCTTTTGGAAATGATTGCAAAGTTGTATAAATTCTGTAATATTTTCTTAAGTTAAATATTTTTATCTACTCCAAGTTTACAGGCAAAATTAATACACTAGTTATAATGCGAACACATAGTCATACACTGCCACCACACTATGGCACAGATCTTATTAAAATATTAAGATTATAGATGTCCTTTATATGTATTTACGGTGACGAACATATGGATAACAGCAGAACACTCGATACTGACGCCTTCTATGTTTCAGTTCAAATGGATACTAAAACTGGCAACTTTATTATTGAAAATCCATCATAAGCATCGCCAGAAATCGAGAAGATTTCGACAAAAGAGATTCAAATACCTATCACTCTCATACAAACTCTTAAAATAATATATACAAAGCGCTCGAAATCATACAATCAAATTCACATATGACCGGAAAATATATTCAAATGAACATTAGTAAGGAAATGTTTCAGTACATGGAGTTAGTAAAGAAAACTAGGTCATAGCGACTGTGGCTAATCACAAGAGAGCGGTTGGTCGGATAGATTAAATACCCATAATTAAATACAAACATTTTAATACAACTTTACATCTAACACCTACGTTTACAAATTTCTGATTAACTTTTGTTTGATAAATAAGTAAACACAATTATTTTTATTATATTTACAAGCAGATAACACGATCCGTACTTAATAGTAAAGCGTTTTAAATAATAACACACTGAGAATTGACGTAAAGGCGTTTTTGCTACACTTATGGCGAGCCAGCCGGAGCAATCGAGGCTACATAGACTTTCGACGCGTTGACCAAGTTGTTCCAACGAGATGAGCGTCCCCGACGCACTCCTCAGTCCAGCGGTGGTCCGTCCGAACACTCGTGACTAGCGAGACTACTATTTGCTCTTTCCACAGAAAACCTTTTTTCCTTTTAGAGCACGAGTCCGACCGCTGGCACAAGAGCAAACGAGCGCCACGATGTTACACGACCTTAAGGAATTTCACAGCTCCGGACGTCGTCCCGGCTCGGCGTTTTTTTCCCCATTCAAATGTTTGCTCTCTCGCTTCAGCTACCATTCATGCGGCGTTTGAAACGCCGCGGCCACCGCGGCCGAGCTAACCTAACGCTATCCAGTCCACGTCACTGTAATAATACTGCGATAGTTGACTAATACTCTGTCCACTCACAATGTCCATCGACAGCTGGCAACGGAACGCGCGAAGCGTTGAAGCGTAAATGAGCTGCTAATGTATTGAGGTTGCGGGCCGTCTACGTGCCGTCGCAGTTCCTCCGCCTCTGATGCCTGCCGTGGTGGTGGCGCGTGCCGTGGCACGGCGGCTTGATGGAGTTCTGCGGCGGAGGCCGGGGCCTACGCTGCGGACGCCACTTGGGCAAATCGCCGGCGCGCATTATGTTGTGCCTGTTTATATCGAAGTCGTGGGCCTCCTTCATGAAAGAGAAACACTTGTGCAGTCGCTCTGTGAGGCGACTCTTGCCGCGCCGCAGCTGTAGTCCCCTCCGGTTGAACCCTATGTAGCGGTCTTCGTTCTTCACCAGGTGGTATCTGTTGTAGCCGTCCACAAACTCCTCTTTGAATAGGCAGTTGGGTTGTCTCTCTGCTTGGAACCGTGTCTGTTGACAAGAAAAAAACGACCTTATTACCACTAAATTAACAATATTTAAAAAATCTTATGGATCTAGTCAATTTAAAGCTTGTTTTAGAGCAATAAATAATGTCCTTCTGACCGAGTTTCGGTCACGGCAGCCAATCTCACTGGAGATCGGAGATATTATAGAGCTCAAGTGTGTGCGCAAACACAGATGCACTCTTTATTCCTTCGCTCTCATAGTCCAACACAACGGCAATCCAACACGACCGGAGAGAGATCAGGCGCAGGACCAACGGCTTTACGTGCTCTCCAATATTTCTAGAGCAATAACAAACTGTGATACTCACCAATCGTCTGCCAACTAGCCGAGACCGGTTGAAGCAAAGGTACATATCCTGCACGGGAGAGTGAATGAGCAGTTCTAGGCTGAAGCCGCGCGTACTGATGGTGAGATTCGCTGAAACAATAGAAATAACTTATTTAACATAATAATATAACAAGACAGGGACATGATGGAAGAAATGTGTTGTATCGAATAGTTAATATTTTTATTACGGTCATTTGTTTATTCAAAAATGTTGTTCACATTAAAGAACACTAATATTACTACAACAAACAGCAACTAATGAAACATAAATCAAACTTTCTTTCCAACACACGAATTAATTAACTCATAAGAGTAGGAATTAATAAATAGAAAGTAAATATTCAAAGAATTCCCAATCTTTACTCCTGCTTATAGTAATTACGACACCCCAGGTGCATATTTTCCAATTTCAATCAACGCCGCTGGCCGTGGTCACGTAATAAATTCAATTTATATTGTAGAAGAGTTAGCCGAACAGAGTCAGGTGCAACAGACTAATCGTTAATGATATTTGAACACTAATAAAGTACAAAAATAAAATGTCGATAAATATTAATCTATTGCCGGACATTCAATACATGACGATTAAGGAAAGGCTTACATGTTGCAAGAAAGCTATTTAGAATTTGTGTGTGACGACGTTCCTCGAGCGTTCCGTTTCTTTATTTAGGCATAGACATTTATGACCCTTGAATATTGTTGAACAAAATACAAATATAAATCAGCCAGTACCTACTCATTATCTACACGATTCATTTGTTCCGTGTTAAAATGAGTTCTGGCACTAGGTCACGTGAAACATAAACACAGACATATTGTCTGTACAACAGCTGAAGTTTTTATTGAATTAACGTAATATCTACTGAAGCATTATATTTTAATGATGGCTCACTTATCAGTACTGACATTATGAACCGAACCCTGATATAATGAAATATTTTATTTTGACCACACACATTGTTTTAAATTGAATTGATAAAGCAACTAATAAATCTGAAGTTTTATGAGACGCTCCGATAACTAAGACAAAGTATAAAGCGGAAGGTCCCCGAATGGCATTGAGCGCGTCCAATCATACCGAATATTTTTAAATATTTTGTGATAAAATGTGAATTATTCGACGTAAAAACCACACGCAAATGTAGCATTTCGGTGGTTTTTACACATTACAAAGAAATAAGAAAATTATATTAATTAACTCGCCATGTAAGCCGGCACCAGCGGAGCTATCGATAGATAACATATAAAAGGGAAAAGTCGATGTATGGAATTCGATGACCAAGCTGGCTGGGTCTCGTATAAAAAGAATTAATAAAATAAAACTATGTGCTCGGACATGGCCGCCTGTGACACCGGCCGTGTCATTTCAATTAACATTAAAAGAAATAAAAATACTTTGACTGGAACAGAACATAAATTCATTATAATTTCGGTGTGAATGTGAATGAGAATGTGTGTGAAAGTGGAAGAATTGTATGGTGTAGTAGATATTAGGAAAACCGTTTGTGACATTCTATATTCGTTAGTCGTAGTTTATACAAGAACAAGATAAATTTAACTCAAATTTGAAATTGAAATCAAAGGAGAAAGCTTAAAGCACTGAGATTAAATTTTTCCTGAACCACATACAAATGAATCGTGTTGTACACTATTTTATTCATAACATTCATAAACATTGTGGACGACGAATGTTAATCTGAAAGTATATTAAAGACTTAATTGCTTACCTAAATATTTTCTTTTGCTTTTACGACATTAATAAAAACGGTAAAGATAACAAGGAGCCGTGTTATAATGTTTTTATTATCTAATCCATATTTGTTCATAACTCCATCGTCACATCTACATTAACGTCATATTCGTCTTATTTGCTCAGATTAGTTTTAGTCTTGAGATAAGTAATTATATTTTATTTTATACAAATTGTGTTTGTTGCTCATGAAGTCTTATGTAAATGTTTCTTTTTTCTGTTACACTTTTTGTTAACTTGTGCAATTTAAAATATGGTGTACTTATAATATTAATGAAGACTACATCAAAATGACGCCGGGTTTAAATAGGAATTAGTCATTACACCTAACATTTGAATTTTCTAAACGCTAAGTACAATAAAAATTAATACCCCAAACACATTTCAGAATCACCGAAATGAAGTTATTCTGATACTTCTTAACGAGATCCAGTAAGAAATATTCCAACAAACTTCATGGTTACTATGACTGGTTTATCAAAAACAATTCGTATATTCGTTTCATTATATCAAACTTATTTTCGTTTCACATGATCATAGTTTTCCAAATACAAATGTTTGCTCCATGTTTTCTGTTTACGCAAAAACCAGATTGTGAGTTAGTGAGTTGACCTATAGGCCCTATGGCCAACTTAAGGTTGAAGGGACTTTCTTTCAGACGTAACGAAGCGAGTAAACATTGCCCAACCTCCGTAATAGGCTAATTTTGTAAAGACAACATAATCTCGAGTCGCTAAAGTAAACTTGCTTTGAAGTGCCGACCGACGCTTGTAATTTCACTTGAAGCTTCTTTATACTTGCTAAGTTAATGTGCTTCTATTAATTAGTGAATGGTTTGACGAAATTTTACGTTTCAATAGACCATCAAAGGTTGGCGAGAGTTAGCTATACCTGTGGATAATAATAATATTATTCTGAATAATTTTGTTATTAGAGAAATGTATTTCGGTACCTACGTTAATACTTATTTTCATTGTTAAATCTAAAAACAAATTCAGAACTTAATAATATTTTGAACTTTCTAGAAAGTTGTAAGTATAAATATTTGGAAGTTGGCTGTGCGATCGGGTCATTGACTGGCTATCGTACCGATAACGATATCGATGTAATCTATGTACTTCTTACCTGGATTCTCTAGAGCAACATCTCTTTTTATCGAAAACTATGTACTACCTATCTATTAAATATGATATGTGACAAATGCATACTTTAAGTAGGTAGGCGTATCACGTATTTTTGTTGACGATATCCCTATGACATATAATGGGGGATTATACGGTCTAAAGAACATAGTTCAAAATGATCCTCAGTACAACTGATTTTTTATTTAGAATAGTTCAACAGGGATAGCTTGGGTAAACGTTAAACTGCTGCTTGAATTCTGAGGTCGGGGCGCACATCTGACTTTTCGAATTCATCTGGGGATCAGATTTTGAGTGGATCAAGAGAAATTCTAACTATATATAGTCCCTTTTATTAATACCATTACTGAGCGTGCCGCATATAAAATTAATGGAAATGATAATACTTAATGTGAGAATTAATTAAGAATAGGATCACAAGTCATCCATCATTCATTTTGATTAGTATATCAAATTCATAATAAGAAAGGATTATAAGCTATTTTGTATATTAATTGCATGTTGTATGTATGTAAGCATGTACATTAAGAAAACATAATAATATCAACTTCTATTTCTTCACTACAGAGTGTGTTAATCAGTTTTATATTATTTTTATTTGTATAAGAATCATTTTCCACACTTTCCAATATGGTATACGATTTCAAAATATCAACCTTATTCCAATATCGTTGGTACAAATTAGTTAACATTTAAAGTCACTAAGTTAGTCTAATCGATGTACTAAAGCCTCGAGTGTTGGAATCCTCGTTCATAGCTCAATACCTCAAAATGAAGATTGCACATAAAATATGGCGTACTAGTAACAATATTTTCACATAAATCTATGAAAATGTATGTTCATGTCATAAAGTCAGTATTGTTTGCGATTTAAATAGATATCGTTAGAAACTATTTAAAATCACGTGTGCTGTTGCCATTATGTCTCGTGTATTATTTTGATAGTATACAACGACATAGTCAACAGCCTTGGACATTGTAATCAAGATGTAAACATAATTTTTACGTAACTATTTGACGTATTCATGTTTAGATAAGTTTAATTAGGTTTCGATTTCAAACTAGACTGTCATGTTGTTTATGTTCTCAATAATTATATCATTTACTTTTATCTGTTCTAAATAAACAGTATCGGATAAAATAAAAATTGTATAAGCTGACTTCGATATTAAATTGCAATAAAAAAAACAAAACAAATTCCCTCTGAAATGTAATATGGAAACCACTAAAACTGCACCCCATAAAATTAAAAAAGAGACATTCAATATTGAAAATTAGAAACATTCACGGCGGCGCCAACCCCATTTTAATTAACCAACCGGATTCCCACATACTAATTACAGTTGTTGATAAAGCAAAATCCCAGTTAACAGAGCCGTCGTAGACAGATAAACGGATATAAACGGGTATAAGCGCGTACGACGCGTCTTAACCCTGCGGATAACGCCCGTAATCTGACCAAATCCGACAGGATACGGCCGCTGCGGTAGGTAAGCATTTGTCGGGAATCTTGCGTTAAATTCCATGCCGCTTTGGTAGACAGTGCGTTTGCGTTGTTACTTCCGACATTTACGAAGTGGATTGCGCTAAAGGGCCTCAAAAAAAGTTAGATATGAAAATATACTGAAAGTCGGTCAAGGATGGAAGAATACAATCTAAACGCTTGTCTAATATTGATAAGGTTCATGGTTTGCTAAAACCTTTTTATGTGTTATAAACGCACATAGATGCCAAGAGGTTTGGAAGATTAGATAAATTTACAATAAGCGTCAAAGTAAATTTAAACTGACACCGTGTCTGATTTTTTTTAGTTTATCAATTTTTTATTCATCATTATCTAATAAAACAGATATAGATAATAGTATAATATTTTATAGTATTTTTTAAGAGAAGTATTTTTCATATTTGACTTTTTGTTTCCGTCTTCTTTCTCTTCTATATCACGATTGTTATGTCACGTCAAACTCTTTATTGCTACGAAAATTTCTATAACATTGGAAACGTTCAAATGTAGCGCCTTCTCGGCGACAGGATATGTACTTACAGAGGCACTATAAACAGGGATTACCCGCGCTATTGAAATCCTTTAGTCTGTCTCTATCTTAATCTCCAACGACTTCATACTTATGAATTATACGTCGGCTTGTTTTCGTTTCAGCATAGTAGGATATTATTGTAAGACCAGATTTAGTAGCGAGTTTGAACGTTGCACTTGTACTCGTTTAAGTACAACAGTTCTTTAGAATAGGACTTGAAAAGGTGCTATAGTTGCTCGCTATGAAATGTATTAAGCTTGTGTTACACAATTGGATGGTCGTTCCGAATAAATTAAATCTTTATCTACTTTAAAGTCCTTTTGGAATAAATAACTGATGTTGACTGACGAAATTATAACTTTTTTTTCAGTCCGGTACCTACATTTTTAATAGGTCTCAGTGGTTAGCATGACTACGGTGTGAATGAGTCTTAAGACTCATTCACACCGTAGTCATTAATTCATATTTCGGTTTATCGCACTTTTGATATCTGGTTCAAATGCACGTTGCGGAAATATCAGGTTATTTAAAGATATTCAATATTAATTACTGGGTGTTCATACTATTTGGCTTTAGTATCGTCATTAGTCACCTTTTAAAACAATATATTGGATAACAAAAATTGCACGCCTACCCAGGAATTTATAAGATTGTAATTATTATACATAAGTAGGTACACAGAAAATAAATAATTATGAGAAGTAATGAGTAATACGATAGTTATGAGACTGGATACATTGAATTAATATTAAGTCTAATTAATTCAATGAAAAACAGTATTGGAATTCCAAAAATACGTGTCATATTCGTTATTGTCTTTTCATACAGTTGGTCCAATGACGTAATTTCACAATTGTGTATTAATTTCAAAAAACATCAATACAATAATTAAACGTACGCTAACGAGTTGTTTAATGTAATTACTGGAGGCATGTCCTGCATCATGTGAATAAATAATGTATTCGTCGAACCGTGTTCAGTACCTACTATAATAATTGCCTATTATATCTTATAGTATGAATTCCGAACTATAAAACCTTCACACGTCTTTTCCTTGTCAATCTTCCTCGTGAGTGACGTCATACAGTTTACCTACTTTACAAGAATCCTGACATTTGAGGCGGTTTCACATCGACAGTTTTGTAACATCGTTCAATAATTCAGTGTACCTATTTGAATACTAGATGCAAACATCACGCTGCCGTCAAATATCAATACTACAAATGCCATGGTACTGGTATTTCAAGAAGTTGAAGTGACAAAAAAATGTCAAGAAAACATTTGCTTAATTATGGTAGAATCGCTAAAATTAATCATTTGCTTGTCTGAGAATGTAGTTAATTTTGTATTCTTAATTATACCAACACAGATAGATCTATTTTTGGTAATGAAAACGATTGTCGAAATGGTGAAGTCACGAACGTTATAGTAAAAACTATTTCAGACATCTTTATAATGGTTAAACACGTCGATCACATCTCACAACAGCATAATTTATACATTCTTAAATACAACATCATATATTTTGCAATTTAGTTACCTATTATTAACTATATATTTAAAGGAGACTTGCATTATTAAAATATTTTTATATTTCCTGCATTCAGATGTTTTAGTTTTAGGTAAATCTGCAAACCTTGAGAAAATAAATTAGTTTCATTCTTGATAAGTCTCTTCTAAATAAGAATCTTCTTATATAACTTCTTCTCTTGTACTTGTTATAACATGTGTGCTTCTGTCGTAATAATTAACACTATGCAGCGTAGTATGAGCTTCACAAATAATATTCGTTTTTAACTAAATCCGAACAGTGTGTTCCATGGATTCTATCTAATCACACCCTAAGACTACCAATACATTACATTAGCTTAGATACTAATATCAAGTTACCGTCCAGTCTGACTAGATTATATGACCACAAACATTATGTGGCATTGACACTAATACAAGATATGCCTGATACCTTTACAATACGAAAGGGCTACCACTAAAGCGCGAGAAAATTTTGGGACTCTTAGCAACCGAAATGACCACACATTATTTAGATTTTAGATTCTGTCTCGGTTTCTGGAAGGCTTCATAGCTTAGGTCTATGGTGATTGATTACCAAAATCAAACCAATCATATCATTTGATAGCCTACTCTGATCAGAGGTCAGCTTTTAAGAAACCATGTGTAAATCACTAAGAAGAAATTAGAAATGCGATAATGATTTATCTAACCAATGTTTTTTTGGTACACCCCTAATAACTATCAATGTTTACGTAAAATCTGGTACATGACACGCTAGACGCCCCCTAGACTGATCTACAATATTCGCAAAATAGAGATAAGGTCATGTTTTGTAGGAATAACACTGCCAACCATTAATAGTGGAACGTCACGATTGTGTTCCAAGTTATCACAAGGCTCTATCAATAAAAGGATTCTTTATAATAAAGTCATACCTACATAATTGAATCGTGAAGGATTCATAAACTTTCAGATTTGGCGATCGAGATTTGTTATAATGTCTAATAAGGCTTTTGAGAAATGTAATTTTACGTAACCTATACGAATTTTCAGTATGGAAGACAATATAAATTATGTTCTAATCTATTATTTTAAGCAAGGACCCATGCGAGTCATAAAAGCATGTACAAGAAAGTATCTAAATTGTCATTCGTGGACTTTCGATAAACATTTCTTCACCTACTAAGACCTAGTAACAATTATCTATGACTAATGCCTCAAAATCTAGACTTAGCGGGAGTAGGTAACATCCATGACGATATTGCCAAAATCTATGTCAATATTGCATTGACAAACTATACAATGTTACCTAAACAAGCGAAAATGATCTCTATTAAGTAGTAAAAAGGGTGATTGGATATGCAATATGTTATCGGGTGATATGGTTAGGTAAGGATTGTCGCGGCAATCGGAATCAGGTCAAACGCATATGAAGATAAATGCCAAAACTCTCAAAGATACGATAAAATGTGCGTATGTCTGACGTTTTGACAGGTTTTCTTTGATATGTGACAAATTTTTAAATTTTGTATAATGGTATTTTGTTTGATAACATAGTAGGTACTGAAAACGAAATTTTGGTTAATATATATATATATATATATACTTACGTAGGTATAAGTGATAAAAAGTTTCAATTAAATATTCCATTATAAATTGAACAGAATTGGAGAAAAATTATTTAATTGTCGGCGCAAGCGCTTAGTATGAAAATGTTATTACGCCGCTAGATACGCATCAGTTGCTTATTATATACCTTCTTCTTATCATGGTAATTTTTTTGGAACAGGGTTTTGATTTACCATTAGGTATTACCGTTCACAATAAACACTTTCGAGGTCTGCTAATATAAAGTGGAGGCCGAAAAAAGTACTCGTATTCCCTTTCCAATAACAATTATTCCTACAAAGTAAGAATGTTTACTAAACATCGTTTTTTTCGCGACATCAACACTGGAAATACGCGCAAGACCACCCAACGAGCATTGTTGCAAACACATGTTATAATAACAGCAATAAAATAACAGATAAACTGAATCTGTCTGCTATTTTGATAAATTAATGTGCCAGAAATTCCTATCAACTTATATTAATTGAAATACGTAATAAAAACTTTGGAACAATTGGTTGTGATGCTTGAATATTGTTTTTATTAAGAAATATTATTATGAGTGGACTAATATTCTTGGACTGATATGTAATGCTTATGGGTTTAATGTCTATATTAATAAATTCAGCGTCAGAAGTTAGCCGGGACAAATCTTTATTTATATAATAAATATTTTAAAATTTATCATTTTTATGTACATAAATCCAATTAAAATTAATATTGAATCGGTCGCAACAATATACACTCATTCAAATTATCCTCTTTTCACAGGTATTTCATTTAAAAAAATACACACACAATACAGATTAATTAAAAATATCAAAAGAACATTGAAGTGCACTAGTGGCATATTGTTTGTTTACCTTTAGAAGAAAAAATAATACAAACGAGAATGCAAGTCACGCCACTTACCTACTTATTAACAAAAACATCAAACGTTATCACCAAGTTTCTCGCGGCTAACTACCACAAACCAACCGTATATAATCACTAGGTGCATACTAAAAGAAAAAAACATTTTAGTTATTTTTCTAGAGGACCAGCGAAACGTATTCACAGAATTCGAGAAAAAATCAAATCTATTATAAAAAACAACATTCGAATTTTAAACGTCTGTTATTTTTTCGATGCGCGCGCAAATTACATTATTAATTCCCTATTAAATTATAGCATATTATTGAGGGGTCGTGCGTGTGGTATATTTTTTGCGAAACAGAGGGCTTTATGGGGCTTCATTATTAAGTTTTAAACGTAAGAACTTAATTTAGGTAGGCGCCGTACCGCCTACGTCGATTGATTTCATATAATTTTCGTTCCGCCAAACAATCTTTCGATGAATTGCCACAAAAAATAAACCACCGTGTGAGTTATCAAAGTTTAAGTGCTTGCGGTTCCGTTGAAGATGTTTTAACTGAATAGGTTTTGTGTTTGACTCAGAAAATCCTTATATTATTTGTTTTACAAATATGTTTCTTGAGAAGTAATCATAGAAACCCTATTAGTATCAGCAGAGGTGTGAAAAGTTTCTAATTTAGATAATCTGTTAATTCATCCTAGCGGTTTCTTGCCTTCCAAACGGAGAGACCGAGTTATTTTTTTTTTAATTTTCGTTTTCATAGGCCTTTAATAATTTGCGCAAGTGATTTTTATTACTTGCGCTAACGGTAAGGAACAATGCACACCTGAGATAGCTCCATAAAGTTCTCAAAAGTGTGAGTACTCCGCCAACCCACAGCAGGCCAACGTGGTGGACTAAAATCTTATCCTTCCTATTCTGAGACGGCCCTTGCCTAGCAGTGATTTGATAATGGGTCCGATTATTATTATATATATAGGGCTCTTCACGCTCTACATGTTATTTAATGTTTTATAAATATCTTTAGTTTATTTGCAAGGTGCTCGCAGAGATATTTCTGAATGTATTACTGTATTAGATCACAGTGAAAGTAAATAAAACAAAAATAATAACTGGTCTATTACAATTATTTGATTCACGAACTAAATTTGAAATATTAAACTATTAATAATCCAATTTGTTTTATTAAACCCGTTTATTGGTGACACAAAGCGTCATAAATATTTAACCAAGTTCCATTTTCAAAATATATTTTTTGGCCCGCGGCGTCCGCACTGTTGCCGTTAGTTCGAACCAGTCGCTGTTTCTAACACGATGGGAATAATTAAATTTCGTTATCAGTACCTTCGAATCTAATTTTAATTAAAAAGCGTCACATATTTCACGCGGTATTCGGTGGTAGGCGGTGCAATGTGTCCGGCGAGTACAGCTGACCAAATTAAAGTGAACCGCATTCCATTAGTATTTTGGTATAAAGAAACAAAAACTAGAGGTCATCTTTAACTGGCGATGCAATATTAAATCGTTAAATTTAATATTGGCTGTGTAGTTTCTTTTATTGCTTCACAACTAACACGTATGCTAACACGGGTCAAATGATTAAATTTTTTACTCTGGCAACAAATAAATGTTTATTCTCACGCGATTATTGTTCATATTAAATTAATGGCTTTCCGCTCTGTATTATTTATTGATGTTATGTAAAAAATGTATGTAATGTATAACATTATTAAGCGTCGGAATTTTATAAGTGGTAATTTTGATATAAGAATTTACGATCGCATAAGTTAGTAATTATCTGTGCGTAGATGACGCAATAATTACAAAGCAAACATCTTCATAATTAAATTGTGTGTCAAAATGCTGATATGAAACTGTCGCTGACGTTATTGGGTCACTAGTTGTAGGACCGTCGTACGATCGCATGTAACGTGAACTTCACAATTCTAAGATGGTGCGCTTTGCATAAACACGGCTACTTAAACGAAGGAACACTAGTAAGCAATTTCAACTTTGTTTTCGTATACATAAAGTTGTAAGTTCAACACGGGGCTTTACGGTTTCAATTAAGCAGATAAAAGACGTCAACACAATACGCCTGCATGTTTCGCAATCATCAAATACCTTTCTGGGATTTCAGACAAAGATCCCTTTGCGATTACCAATTATAATACGCAAACGATAGGGGCGTAATACGAGGGGAAAATTATGACTAAAGTCATGAAAAAACATTAATTTACTAAACCTACCTACTAACCTACTACTTTAGTGCATACACTTGAAAAAATGAACGAATAAGTAAGAACAAAAAGAGAAGACTTGATCGAAAAGCAGAACCTGGCGCTGAGCCAGAGGCTAGGTAAAAGAAGGTACTGAATAAAATTTTATTTTTCAGTATCACAATTGGACATTTTGTAAAAAAAAAAAGCATAATTAGATCTCAAGTTTGTTTCAACGAAAGAAAACAAAAAGATTGGCGTTATAAAATTAAAAAATAAAATTAAAATCAATAGTCAGAGTCGCACAAATTGTCTCGTAATACCTATAACAGTCAAATTCCAAACTAACGAAAGGTGAAAGCAAAATTTAAACAAGTGACATCGCTAAAAGTTGCGTCGTGTTTTAAAACAAACATTTAATTCGCAAGTAAGAATAGTATTACATATTCGCGAACATATACTTACATTACTTTCGTCAAATAATAGAAAAATGAAACACCCTTCACTTTGCCAAGCTCAGCTTAAAAGCCAAGTCTTGTATAAATAGAAAAAGTCGTCGATTTATCGCCGATGTCGTTAGCGAAGTTTTTGCAAATGTTTTTGTAAGGACTGAGAGAAATAATGATAGAAAATAACAAAAAGGACTGCTAAGACTTAAATTATCGTTGAGTTTTATTGCAAAAACTATCGTGAAGCGGCTTTTTGTCATGCATTATTAAATTATACTAAATGCTTATATTACAGAATATAAAGGCGATGAGGTAGCTAAAGCAGGTACTAATGCATCTAGATCTAACAAAAACTTGTATTTTCAGATAACGGAACACTGACGTAATTTGGCTCATATACTTCGAGATACGACTGAATATCTATTAAGGCATTCTTGTCACACTAAGATCCAACTTCACCAACAATACAAGAAGTTTAAGACAGAATCAGCCGTTTAAACATAACTTTCATAAACAACAATTAAGGTCAATGTATAAAGTTGCTAAAAACACGGTCTCAATATTATTTGCAAATCCATGATCAATATTGATAGAAAAAAAATGTATGCACCAGAAGATTTTTTCACCAATAAACCAGGTATAAATGGTCAAAACAGTCACATTTTACAGTCATAACTTCGTAGCAATGCTGTACCCGTTACTATATCGCACAGTGGTCTCTACCTGTTGCGGTGACTGGCCGTTGACCCGTCAAGTATTGACATATTCCTATAGTTTCTCACGTCTAGCCCCTACACTATTACTCCGCGTGCTTTTACTGTGTTAGCGAAATGCAGCCTTCATCGTTGCATCTGAGTCCGACTGACTTGTTAACTTTCTTTACTTGTAAGGTATTGCTAATCAATATAGCATTATATTGCCAGTAGTATCATCTTACTATACTAAATGAATTGCGCTTCTATTGAAGTTAACGTTATATATACAAAAAAAAAAACCTTATGACTGAAATTCCCGAAAGTAAGATAAATATTAGGACCTGTATAAATAGGATCTCTCTTTATTAATTTATTAAGTTTAACGCTTGTTGGTAATTTCAATGTAACAGTAACGCCTCTCTACAACTTGATTTACAACAAAATACTTGCATTTATATTCAGATGATTATGATTTATATTCAGACTTTACTATATTAATTGTTACCATTATTTAAAGAGTTCCCCATCGCGGGCCCTTAACACTATTACCGCGAGACTAAACGGCTGTAAAAATTCAAATTACTCCATCACTTTTAGTTTTATTCAGACACTATAAATGTAAGGAAACGGCGCACCTGGGTCTCCACCGTCTTCGACGGCGGTTCTCAACCTTTTTGTGCTTAGTACGTAACAGCACCAAAGTCCAGTTAGGTTTATACCGGCTCACTTTGCCAGTTCCTCCTAGTTCTTCTTAGCGTCTAAACATTTTAACTCAGCTCTATAAAATTTCGTAATGCATTTCCTATTTATGAGAACTATAGATTTCTTTGTCTAACAGGTGTGTCTAACAGTGCTAAAATATCTGCCTGAAGTTTGGGTACCCCAGGTTTTATAACGAGCGGCTCCGAAGTAAACGCTTGATTGTCACCAATCATTGTATTACTTATTCAACAGCTTATGTCTGTACTGTCCTCGTGTTTGTAATTCAATTGAAGGCAATTGATAATTGTAATCGGACAACGTGAATCATATCGATGTTTACTTTTGAATGTCGGGATCGATTTCATATCATTTTACAACTAGCTATTTTTATATGTTTCTTCCTGTAGACCTAATGTCAGATTATCACGTCAATAATTTGTATCTTATAATAATTGTAACTTATTGCAATTAGTTCCAAGTATGTTTGTCCATTAATTTGTTAATAATGTAAGTTCTACAATCACTATTATAAGGAATATTTTACACCTGCCGTAGGTGTAAAATATTATATAAAATATATCAGAACTTTATGATATTATCATAATAAGAATTTGATGACCCTAGCAAAGTATGCAATAAAAAGGCACATATTAACTAGGATGTAAATACAGAAGGTACTTACGCTGGTCGTTTCCATCGGAGCGAGCCATGACGGTACCGTTTGGAAACACGTTGACGTACATATGGGAGCACTGGCTGTAGAGGCGAACCGACCGGACCATCGATGGCACCGCACCGCAGATCACCACCTGTTCACAAACAAAACCACCAATGTAATCAAAATTAAACACAAAATCGTTAATCTCAAACTCAAACATATATCACAATTAGAAGAACGAACAGCACAAGATAAGATTTCAATTTGATGGAGTGCAGAAATAAATTCACAAACGATTCAGAATATTCTAATATGTTCAGCTTATCGTGAATCAGGTTTGTAAGGGTGATAATTATGAAAATTACCAAGCACGACAAGATCTCTTAATAAACATTTAGCAAGACTACCTACAGCCACTAAATTTATAAACTTATTGAGCCATTTCGTGTGTATACTCGTAATGAAACAGAACTGGATATTTTCGCCGCTATCGCCGTTGAAACAGACTGATGGTCATGCTAAATTGACGGCGATAACATTGTGCTGTGAAATACTGATTTACGCACGGATTACTCATGACTTTTAATGGCCGACTTTAGACTGTGTCATAGGAGTGACGCGACCCTAACGTACTAGCTACGTGGAGGAAAAATTCAATTTGAAAATACAAATACCAAGACAGTTTTATTGGTATTTGTATCTTGCAGTCAAAGGAAAGCGTAAAAAAGTTAGCATGGATGTCACAGTGGAAATGCCTTACACTCTTCTGCTGCGTGTGGTCCCTCCTACCCCACTCTAACACCTAAGTGTCAAGTCGTTTAAATTAGTTTCCTTATTCTGTTGTTGCTTTCACCGGGATTTTAATGGCGCCAGTGTCGACCGACACCTCATTACGCAGATATTGATCAAACCCTATCTCCTATGACCTTGCGAACTTCACGAGTTGAGATGTTGAATATTTTACTCGTTAACCCCGAAACACTACAAAATTTTCTTTTAGTTTCAACGGTCAAATCTAGATTTCCTATAGCCCGAGAACCTACAGCTGATTAAATTATTACGTGTGGTATCTAGTATTAGTAATCAGTTAATAATTAATGCAACAACAACACACGCCCATATAATGATAATCTCCATCCTTACATATTACAAACGATGTTACATGCGCTTGAAGAAAATATACAACTATATTACAGTCATATTGAATTTTGTAATTATTACTGCTACGCGTCGCAGGCACTATAATAAGGAAACAATCGATCGTTTTAATGGGTCAACCGTGCTCAGCTAATCCGTCAGACTGAGGGTTCGGATTATATCGTTTAGGCAATAGTAAATCCTATTTAGATATTCATCAAAGTTGATTTTTCATATTTGTCTACACTCGTTTTAGGACCTTTTATAACTGTACGAGCGGTGTCATATTCAGGTGGGAAAGCATAGGCTACCGCGACGCGGTCACTATTCAGCCATATTGCATTTCAAGTGAACTTTTTGTAAACAATATCGCATTTACTTTTTAGTGTTGAATGTTTAAGTTATTCGAATTGTTGTCGCAGCCATAGCAATTTAGTAAAACCAATACATGTAAATGCAAATGAGGTAGATAACGTTGTTGGATTTGTTGAAATGTGTATAACTCGAGAGCTTACATTACGAAACTTTAATTAAGGGAAAATACTTTTAGTTTTAAAATCTTGACACATAATCATATCACGTCAAAACGAGTCATACTTAAAAATAACGGTTGCGTTACCAAATACGATGTGAGAGTTAATTAAGGTAATGGAATATACAGGGATTGTCATATACATTTAAAAAGTAAAGAATATTATCTCTGTAATATGTTTAATATGTTTAATAAAGCTCTAAAGTATAATCTTATGAAACTAGTCACGCGAACGGTAATAAACGGTAATCATATTTACAGTAAATAAATAATTGTACGTTTATCTCAATTAGCTGTAGCATGATGTTGTATTAAACTTTGTACTTGATTCTATTAAGATAAATTAATCGAGATATCATATCTAAACGCTGTAAGTTGTGATTTATGTGTTCTAAGCTACGATTTAAAGAAATTATTTGGACTTTTAAATTTTTGGTGAATTAGTATGTTAAATTGATTCACTGTCTTGATTTGGTATACATAGAGCCAGGGCTACTACTACTCGTTCCAATATGTATGAAGTCCTGGCCAGGTCTATTCACTACTCTGACATGTAATACATAAGTATAACGAGGTTTAGTAAAACGTTATATTTTAATTAGATAAACATTATCGATTTCATATGATTTTTGAATTTGTATTTGTCCCAAATTCCACAAATTTACAAGAAAATTGAAGCAGTCTACATTGTCTTGGCCTGGGTCTTTTTGAAACATCTCGTACGGATATTTACTTGCCAGAGGAATGCAAGAATTTTTTTCTGGTTTGTCTTTATGTCATGTTGTCTTAGCTAAAATAGTTTTAGCAAGTTTTTCCGCTTTTGTTTTTACAATAACTGTACCTATCTAATTCAAAATTCTAGTTTATATTCATCTTATATTTGTATATCCAAATCATGTTCACGGTTTATGAACATGTGCTGAGAAGAAGGTCGATACTCTACATGCAATTATCAAGTATTTGGAGGTCACTGATCGTTCTGTCATTGGTCTTATCTTTGTCGACCCGAGCAAACGCATTATTAACGCTTGATTACATGTCAACCAACCAAAACTATCCGGTATCTAGTGTATCGGAAATTTTCACGGTACGCAGCACAGATATCGGTGCTCAATACCATATAATCTTCAGTATCATGTACTTCAATGCTCGTCTTGTTATTAGAAAATTAATATTCACTTGGCTGCTAATCATCCTGTGTGTTAGCGTTATTATTACTGGATATTTTAGGTTTATAGGTGGTCCCAATTAACTATACTTAAACTGGATTGAAAAAATCCGAATTATTTATAGCGGCATCCAATACCCGGGTTTTAATGCAGATGGGTAAGTACTATAAGTACATTCTGTTGGGCACATTAAATTGAATTACAATTCAATTTATACAATGTTCGACACATGTTTATTTCAGTCATTACGATGAGTTGTATGTGTGAATTTGTTCACAACAGACGTCGCATCGATAACGTAATATCTCAGTCATACTTTATTCGTATACGCTGATTAGTTACAAAAGTATATTTTGTTGGATATGATTTGCATTATCATTTTGTTATGTCTGCATATCATGTGTAAATCCGGGTTTATCCGAATTTATTGTGCGTTTTACACCATATATTAATTTGGACAAAATACCTGTCAAATGTTACTTACATTATATTTTTTTTTTTCATTTTTATTCTACCAGTCTCTTTTGTCATTTGGTGATTTAGGTACCTACTTAGTAAGTTTCAATATTATTCCATACTTATGATGACGATATTGAATAAACAGATAGGTTCAAGATTTATTTAAAAGATACACATACACTGTAATACATTCTATAGTGTTATTTAATCATATTTATAGAAAAATAAATGTAATGCAATATATTTTAAAAAAATACTTACTTACTGCTTCATAAAAAATAGTATTATTAATTTAATTTATTACTTTGGAATATAATTGAATAATACTGAAAAACTGGTATATAGTGGACTTAGAAAATCACCGAAACTGCCCCAGTTCACGAGGTCATGCCAGATGCTTTAATTAAGTAAATTATATTTTGTTTTAATTCAGTAAGTGTATCCTTGAATCCGAATTTTGCTACTTCAGAAGAATCATCAATCTGTTCAATGACAATAAAATCCAAATGGACGATTCCTGGCGAAAAAAAAAACAGACCGCCAACTAAAAAATCAAAACCTAATATATTGACAATTTTGACGTGACTACTTTACAGCTTTTGTAAATTACAAAGTACATTTTTCTGGCTTTACAATTCTCTAATGATTGTAGTTTGTATGCTTGTCTACTGAGTAATCATGCTGTAAGTAAGACCTCACAACGAAGAACAATTTGGTTTCCAAAACCCTTATCAACATATCATTACGGATGGATTAGAGCCGGCCGCACACGCGCCAAGATAACGTCTATGATAATGTAAGCAAACTTAGGTTACATAAGATTTTTTTATTTAATTAAATATTTGTGGGTGACCAAACGTAAGCGCAGCAGACTTTGGCGAAGACTAAAAAGAAAAAACTTGTTTTTGTATGTATATGAATAATGACAATATTTGAAATAAGAACTTCTCGAAAAGAGAGATTCAACCACAAGCGGATCACAAAACGTGCTAAACGACGAATCGTGTACGTGATTTGCAAAGATCCGTTAGCCACTAATATATTGCATTAACCAGTCCCGCGACATTTTTGGGTATTTTTGCGTTTTAATCTGCGAATGCACTTTTGTTTTTTTCATCTTGATTTATTATGTTTCATTATTTACTTAATATTATATTGTTTTATTCAAGTAACGTTTTGCAGTATTCAATTTCTGTATAATTAATTTTATGTTTACTTATTTAGCATAAAATTATCATGAGAAGCCCGAATCCATATTTCCGCATTTGAGTTACGAAAGGAAAAATCATTCATTATTTCATCTACTGCCTATAACAGATTCAAAAATATCTGGGTTCCAAGATTTCAATGCAAAACAAATGTTGCTCAATTTATTATATCGAAACGTTTACATATCGATTACACGGGTACGTCAACCGATACCAGGTTATAGATAAATTTTGAACTAAACGGCCCAATATCGGCTGTAATTCTTGCGTAGAGGAACTTACTTATGCTATAACACAAATTTGATTTATATATATGTATATTAATGATTGTTAATCAGTTCTATCAAGAAAAGAGAATTGACAGATAGACGTCTAATATTTGATACTTTTTATGGGAATGAAAGGTTTACATCGACGGTTTATTATGTAAGATTTTGAAAAACCGAGGAAGACGATATAGTGCGTACGTTGAAATCTGACACTTTTTATATGAAATCGGACTTTGAGCCAATATTGTAGTCACAAGTGATATCGATGCACCTAGTATCAATAATCTTTTAATTCCGATAACCCAGATTTGGGACACATGTGTCGCTGAAATGACGGCGGATAGAGCGCGCGTTTTCGAATGGAGGGCCTTAATTGGAAGTTGGAAGCAGAATATAGTAAGTGCTGTGTGTGACTGAGCTTAGTTGAAATGCGATACATGGAGGTATATTATAGGCGGCAAGAGTTCAAGAAAAAATTGTGTTTTTTGTTTTGGCTGACACGAAGTGGAGGGAACAAATTTGTTATATATTTAACTCCGTATCATCATTGTACTCGTAATATTTTTTTAAGTAGAAATTTATATCTTGGAAACTATTGGAAACTACCGCATTCATGTTCTATCACGTTAAACACTCATTCGTGCTAGATATTCAGTTTACTCTTTAATCAACGTTGGCCCAAATCGTGCTTTTAGTATGATTATCGTATCATCAGCAGAATTATCAATGCGGTCAACGTCATATTGGACTTTTCAGATTGAAATAACTGCTTCCTTAATTTAAAAAAAATGTAAGCTTTTCAACATACTTTAAAATAGTCCAATGACAACGATCAAATTACATATGAAGATAACAAAACTGAATTTAGATTTTCACAGCCATACTTTGAATGACATTTGATTTTGTAAGCTGATACTTGTTATTAAGTCCAAAAACATTGTACTATTTCCGCTATTTCGTAATTGTAACAAAATTTAAAACGATATTTATCAAGACAAAGTAATGAGAAAAAATAACTGGAATCCTTTAGAAATTCATGTTAAACGGTCTAATATTTTAATAACATAACCGTGTTTTATAGCAGGCTTTGTAATTGAAAAACTAGTACTAGGCAATAAGAGCAAATTTCTTCATCGGGCAGCGTGGAGTGTTTGCGTATGTAATCATGGCAAATGATAGGTGCCCGCTAAACTCTCCTATGATGTCCCGTACTTAAAATATAATGTGTTCGCGGAAAAATAGGGAGATCTTTAAATTTTTTATACATTATTAAGGCTTATTATAGGGCGTGTAATCTTTAGCTATTAATAAGCAACTTCATCTATGTGTGTTGTGAGAGGCAAATAAATTATAATATCAAGCATAGTAGGCATCATCAATATATTTATTATTATTTTATCAACTCCCACAATACTGATAAGATCTTCTTGGTCAGACAAAAATCACTCCAAATAAAAGCATATCTAGACATATCATAAACGACGACGTTTTCATACTTCTATTTTTGACCGCCATCTACACAAGTGCTTTAAACTTGAAGAATTTATAAGTGGTTTTCATTTCTTGAAGTGATAGGTGAATTGAATGCCTTCGGCCATTTTCTCAGCTGAGTCCTAATAGTTTATATGAAAACTGTGATGTTTTTTGAGTAGGTATCTATTGTATCATATTTTTATTATTATAAAACGACACATGTGATAATCACGAATGCTTTGCCGCAGTCACGTACCGACCCACTATTAAGAATTTGGAAATCAATTTGTTAACAACTCAAGGTATAAAGCGTGCCAAGCATGCTTTTTGAAATTTAGCTGTAATAATAAATTAAGTGCCGACCCAAATGTTTGTGATTCAAGTAATAAAAGTTTTAGATAACATAGTATTACGCCTGTATTCCCCGAAGGGTTAGGCAGAGGTGTACTATTGTACATACCACATTTCGCCGATGCTGTTATTGAGTCCCATGTAATAGGGGGCGAGCCTATTGCCATCTACCGGGCACACTTTCGGACTCCGTGCTGTTAGTGAGAATTTCCATACAGAAAAACCCAATAACACTGCCCGACCCGGGAATCGAACCCAGGACCACACACTCAGCAACGACCACTAGACCAATGAGGCAGTCCAATAACAATAACAATAGTAACAATTTTACTATCCAAAAAAATAAGAACTTAAAACGTGCGTAATTCAAACGAGGCACAAAATATCCATCAAAATACAAACGCCGTCAAATTACAAACATAACAACCCTAATAATCAACACCGCAAATCAATATTACGTTATTGAACAGATAATTGATTGATTTAATTAAACGAGTGAATGATTGATTTATTATCGTCGTGCGTCCGATAATGACGAAGGGACACGTCACGTCAACGTCTAGACGTGCGTATCGAAGGAACGACCGAATGCGGAACGTCCGGGTACATATATTTGAACAATCAAAGACATCAATTTGCTATGTTTCAATGAGACACGAGAATATCATGTAGAATATAATATTGTGATACAATGTGCGAAAAATTTGAAGCTTCGAAATTTAAACAAAAAATAGATATTACGCAAACCTAAGCGTATTAGGTATTCTTAAGACTATTTGTAAAGTTGCTGCAACTTTAGAAATAGATAGGTAGGTACCTCAACTGTTTGGCCAATACTTAGCAACTTTTGATTTTTAAATTCAGAACGAAGTTATCAAAATATGTTATATTTGACAATGAAATTATTTAAAGTTTGGAAGTAAACGCTTATCCGTCACGGTGTTTCAATATACTCGGTGTTTCACGTTCTTCAATAAACGATACTATAAATATACTTACTTGTAAGTAAATACTAGAAAGAATGGACATTATTAATTCGAATAATTTGACTTTCAATAACACTATTGACTCCATAAACTCCATATTTGAATATTTGAACAAACCAGATGATGCTGGTTTAAAATTCGCAGTGGAAACCTGTTTCAATACTAGAGTAAATTGACGAATATTAATCGGTCAATAATATGTAGCGGGATAAGACTCTCACTAGACAAGCGACCTCGTGAAGGTCGCATAGAGCCGTTAGACAAAAGTGGATCAGGAGTATTTTATATAGAAATCGATGGATCATCAAAACATGAAGAACATACTAAATGTCTACATACTGATTTGATAATAAAGCTTGATTGCTATTATCGGGAACATAACAAATCAGTTAGGCTATGCTAAAATCCCAAAGATACAAATGCTAAATGTTAAATAATCAGAATAGAATTACAAACTGGAAATACTAAAGCTAAGACATTTACACAACCTCGGTGTTCTTAATCTTAATTGTTAACTTGTCGAAATATTTGCATAATTACATTTTATGTTATCGTTTTGTAGACAAGATGAATATGCAATCGCGTGATTAAATTTATCAATAACTCTGTTTTCTGGGAATAAATGTTTAACTTCCGCAGCGATTTTTACTCGTACGTCAGATCTAAGCATAAGTCGTATATGACACATCTAGAGTGGATCTCCCAGTCATCATTTTGTATGGTACCAATATACTTTGAAGAGCTTCTCAGAACTTTTATCGCACTTAAACGCGTCGTATGGGCTTTGTGGCTAACCGGCAGACGTTTTCTCATTATACCTAGCTAATGTGAATAAAATGATGGCTGCGATTGAAATTACTAATCCTTTTACACCGGATAACTGACCTTTTTACGTGTTACGTAAATTAGTTCTATTAAGAGCTTACATACTCGGTCTATGAGTATGCCTAACCTACATAAGATCAAATTAGGCAAATCGACACCGCATGCTAATTTTCAATCATCGAATGAGAAATTTTATTTGGAAATCATACTAATGATACCATGTGTATAAAGTTACAGTTTAATTTGAATTTTACCAACTTCGATATTTGAGCTGTTAAGTGTACCGACCTATGGGAGCTCCGGCTTGAAGAATTATGAGATACACGAGACACAAAATAAAGGAAAATAATATGATGCATCAGCATCCGTATATTTCGGCCTTATCAATTTTGATGACGGTGACCCTAAAAAGAAATGATCTCTTGAGTGTGAAAATTTTCGTAATATGACATTCTAGACCGAACTGGTTTTATTAAAGACCCAATAATATGGAAAGCAATATAGTTAGCTCAAAGCTCTATAGGTGCACATAATTATCAGCTATGAATGAAAAGTAGTAAATGACGTTTCAAAATGAAGAAATGAAACATAACCAATAAAAAATTATAAATTATGAGAAGCATACCAATCTTAATCAAATCGTTAATACAGTAGCGAATTTTATAGACTGCCACACTTCTGCATTATACATTTATGACTAAACACGATAACCTTAAAACTTTAGATTTTATTTTTATTTAATTAAACCAGAACCTCTCACAACATTAATAAATTTTATGATCACAACTAATTTATTTTATTGGAGATTAATTGGGAATTAATTTTAAAATTTATGTTGTATGCTAAATGAGTTACTAATTCAACGTCAATAAATGCAATACGAATGTTTCTTTTTAAAAACCTGTTGAATACTATATAAGAAGATAAAAGAACAGGTCACGCTGTAGATTAAGAACGCTTATTATTACTTCGCATTTTTTAGCTTTTCTGTGTACTTAATTCTTCATAATTTTTTGTTTATTTAGTTCAGTTAAAATTTCATCCTAGCCTTTGTCTAAAGTGTTGGCATCTTCCTTATTAGTATCTGAAATCCTTTTGCTATTATTATTAATAATTTTGCGAACTTTATACACAACAACTATCGTCTGTACCTCATGTGACATCACCCGTTAACCTATATAAAGGTCCATCTTAAACGGCTGATTGTCTTAAACCAGAGGTTCCTAGACCTTTTCCACTTCCAAAATTTAGCTGGTTGCGGTGGACCGCCTGCAGCTACATTTCTACCATATTGTAAATAGAATTGTAAACCCCCATTTTTTTTCACGCCAACGTAGACCCCCGTCGAGTCTCCCGTGGACCCCTGGGGGTCCACTTGGACCACTTTGGGAACTAATGTCTTAAACCGTCTATATATAAATCGTCGAGGAACTACTTACCATCAGGAGGCACAATATCTTCGCAGAGACGGCAAGCTGTGGTAACCTGCAACAAAAGAACAATAACTTGAGTATTTATTTTGCATTATTATTACTTAAAGTATTATTGTGAACAGAAATAAATAGACCTTACTTGTGATGTTAACAAGCTCACATAATGCTTATGGGCTTTTTCACACTAACATTATCGTCAGTTTCCAGTTCCTCTAGTATAAGTTCAAGTCTATATTAGCTGGCGGCCATCAAATAACATTAGTATGAAACTAAGCTCTACTCTTAAGCAACTACTGTATATATAGAAATCATACTTATAATAACATCAAATAACATATCATCACGCCTGTATTCCCTGAAGGGTTAGGCAGAGGTTGTACTATTATACACCCACATTTTGCCGATGTTGTTATTAAATCCCATGTAACAGGAGTGAGCCTATTGCCATCTACCAGACACAGTTCCAGACTCCGTGCTACTAAGAATTTCTATACATAAATACCCAATAACACTTTGCTCGACCCGGGAACCGAACCCAGGACCTCACGCTCAGCAGTCGCAAGCGTGACCACTAGACCAATGAGGCAATCTTATACTTATAATATACTAACTTCGTCTGCGTGTATTTTGTTTTCTGGATCTCGATAATAGCGCCACCTACCAAGTCCAACTATATCTAAGTACCATCCAGATGACGCCATAAGTACAAAAAAGTTCATCAGAATCGATCAAGCCGTTTAGGAGAAGAATTACGAAACACAGGCACACCGGAATTTTACATATAAAGATATACGATGTAGACTTATAAACTTGTAGCGACTACTACTACTCGTAACACGGCAAAAAGTAAAGCGCCATCTATCGGAGTGAAGCTACAACAACAAACCCTGAATCGCACTATGAGAGTTTACAACGATTCTAACACATATACGAATGTCCGACATCAATCGTCTGGCTTCGGCCCGCCAGGCTGACCACTTTGCCTGGTCGGAGGATCCTCCCTATGGAGTAGCACCATACCTCGTTCCACCATAAACTCGATAGTAAAAGTACCTACAGATATCGCGATGTCAGCATTATGATTAACAATATGTGTCTTTTTGAACAGGTTCAAAATTAGGGATTTGATTTAAATAGCTTTGTGTGGATTGTGTGATAGCAACAAAATGAAAAATCTTCGTATTATGAACATAATAATTGTAGTTGAAGATTTACACTACAGTAATCTTTCTTGGCAGGTGAAAAGCGTAAACAATGTCGAGTCACTGTGTATTTATTTTGTATAAGACTTCATATATTATATGTGCTAGATAAATGTTAAATACTTAGATAATTGTTAAAGGCATTTTATTTTCTGCCTCATCGTTCCAGTGGTCGTAAGCACTGCTGCTAGACGTAACATTCTGGATTTGATGCCCGGGACAAGGAAAAATGTTAATGGGTTTTTCTGTATGTAAATTCTCAGTAGCAGCACGGGGTTTAGTTGTAAATGGCAATAGGTTCACCCCCTATTACATGAGACTTAATAACGGCATCGGCGAAATGCATCTCTGCCTAACCCTTCGGGGAATACAGGCATGATGCTATGTATGTACTTTTTTTCTGTGGGTTAAACAACTTGATGTTTAGTTTATGATATTTTGTAATTAGATCTTACGCTTAGACATATCTTTACCTATACTATGTTTGAGGAACTTCTAAAACCTCTATATGAACATCTATTTCGGAAACGATGAAATACAATAACGTATTTGTTGATAAAATATAACGGCTAACTATAATTAATTTATCAATTGTATAATATCCTAGATAATATTCTATACTGTACTGCAATATAGTACGAATCACTTCAATTTATAGGCAGTTCAATCGCTATTTTCTTTAATGGGTAAATGCGGGGTGCATTTGTCGTTAATTTACTTGTATAGGTTTCACCATTCAAGCACCATAAACGTGTCAATATTCCCATTAAATTCATATATAACTATGTACAGTCAGCTAAACTATAGAAATTTTCACAAAAGAATTTTTTGTATCTATGAACCCATCGTTTTTCTGTTTCCAAGGCGGACGAAGTACTTAAAAACAAAATAAATCTAAGAATGTGTTTTCTTATCTAAGTTTGTTATGTTTTAAGAGTCAACGGTTGAACAGATTACTTTTATTTGATATGCTCTTGATTCGTACATAACATAATACAATAGCTAATAAAAGTACAGCGTAATCATTCACAGTTGTTACTACATATTTCATAATAATTAAGATTTTAATACATGGTCCAGTGCATGAAATACGCATGAATGTGAAAGAAACAAAATGAATCTGTAAACAAAATGGATAGCACGACGCGTTCTCTAGTTCTGCTTATCTCTTAGTACAAAAACCAATTAACAGCAGGTGATTTCACTGTTCTACACAGGATTTAAAAAAAAAATGGAATATATCAAATATGTGTTTGGAGCATTTGACGTCTACTTTTATATAGACGACACGGTTGGCGCAGTGGCTAAGCGATTAGCTTTTTGCGCTCCGTGTCGCGGGTTCGATCCCCGCACGGAACAAATATTTGAATGATCTAAAGATAGTCGTTTCGGGTCTGGTTGTGTGTGCATGTGACATGTATGTTTGTAAACTGTACCCAACGATACAGGAGAAATACTAGTGTGGAGGTCAGTCATCGTTTTAAAAAAAGAAAGAAAGAAAAAAAAAACTTTTACGTTATACGGTTACTTATAAATTCACGAAATCTTTTGTTTAGAAGAAAGTGACTCTAAGAATTATGTAGAAGACCAAATTCCGTTGTATGTATATACGTATTATAAAGTATCTAATCAGTTTTATTACTGCAAAAAAAAAAACTAATCCCACTGGCGTAAAAGACAAATACACAACGCCATCTAATCCATTTAAGCGCCTTTTCATACACACTCCATTTGAAACTGCTACGTAAGACACCACCCAGTAAAAGCAAAAGCTGAAAATTCTACACTACATTGAACTCAGCAACAGTAAGGTTATGCAATCCTCGGAGGGGCAATGAAACATCAGACGCACGAAAATGCTAATTAGGTCAACGACACTGAAATAAAATAACATCGAGACACATTACCTTCCTGAGGCCCTAGTGTAAGTTTCGATTGGTCCGTTTTGTGGTCTCCACCAATCGGAGCGCCGAACGCGTTCGATGTAGTAAATCGAATTTGTCAAAAGAAACTTACACTAGGGGTACTGACATCGACTACAATGAGTAGATGATAATCTAGATTCCATATAAAATCATTAATCACCTATAATCACACGGTCTGCCATTATGTAATATGATATTATGTACCTAGGTATCACTAGCGGGCAGTGTTCTTGAACAAAAACTAGGGTTCAAAGGCCAGCTAACGTGCCTTAGGTAATACTTGCGGTAAGACATGTGTAAATTGAAAACTGGTGTCAATGTGTAGATATATTAATATTACTCGTATTCACGGGTAGGTAATAATCCATCGTTCAGGTTATGTGTATGTTAGCCTAAAGTAGATGTTTCCAGTTCAAAATAGGTCACCGTTTCTCTTCAAATTGAGAAGGTGACTAAGGAAGTATGCCAAGCAGATTATCAGTAACATCCTCACTATGCCCTTATAATATTCATATAGATTCCAGTATTCTCCTAATGGTAAGGCAGAGATGCGCTATTGTATACAAACATTTTAAATCAAATGGAATTGGGGGTCAGCTAGGGTAAATTTCCTAACAGAATAGAACCAAAAACACTGTTCCGACCCGAGTATCGAACCCGAAACCTCATTCTAATACAGACAGCACTGCAGACTGGGTGATCTTTTAACCACAGTAGGAATTATGTCAACACAAGGCAGAAAATCAGAGTGTTATGGTTTAATTCAAACAGAAAAACACGTGTAAACATGGATGACTCAAATAACACTCAATGTTTGTTTATTGCATTGGAAAAATGTTCATACGTACATAAAAATTCTTCAAACACATAATCAAGAGTGGGGTTACAACTAATTTACGCGTAATTACTTCTACAATTTCACCTGTACGTTGACATAGGATACGACACGTATAGCGTAACGTAAATTCCAACTAATTTACCTGACGCATACACAAAGAATTCCATTTTACGCAATACAGACAAGAATTTCTTTTGAAACATTAGTAAACGGCGTCGGTACGAATAGCTTCGTTCGGAAAATGTTTGTATTTAAAAACAAATAAACGTCGCTGAAGTTAATGGGAGTTATTGTTGATCACGTGGCCGCACGTTTTCGTCAACGCCATACGAAAAACAATAGAAATAATGTTCGTTTAAAACTCGCATTCCGTCCAAACTAAGGACTCTACACAATTCGTAGCTCAGTTTTACGGCTTCCATTTTAATTTTCGTGATAAATTATTAAGAATTTTTGTGACTTCCTTACGTTTTGGGCGTACGGAAATCGAATTTGGTTAATTAATTTTCATGTTTATCAGGTAATAAAGCAAAACGAGTATCGGCTTCTTATAGACACGTGAGGAAACGATAACAAACAAAGTGTTCTTGTTTTAAAATGACAAAACGTTTTTTTTTTTTTCAAATATTGATCGCATATCTGGTTAGTTCTCTGCAAATCATATCATAAAAAATTCAAGATCTGATAAGTTATTATATAACGACAGTGTAAAGCCCAGTAACCTACTTCTATCAATCTCTTCTCAAGCAAGCAGATATGAGGATAAGAAGTAAATAAATACCGTTATCAGTGATCAATAGATTCAGAAAGAAATTCAAACACTCGTATAATATGACATAAAATATATACTTGTGTTATGACAACTCAAGGCTGCCATAAAAATACAAGTATTGGTAGTCGGGTGAAGGACAAGCATAAAGAAGTACTTGTAAATTAAAATGAACTATATTGTTCTTTGTAAGCGATGTGTTGACTGATTTCAGAATCACTATTATTTTTATTTATTTATGAACCATACAGAACAAAAATGATATTTTATGCATAGACGCCGCATACGTCCAAATTTTCAGAATCTTTAGAGGTAAACTATATATATGAAAAAATCGACATCGTTTACACGATGAAAATCTTCTACACGAGATTTTTCAATAAAGAATAAACCCTACAAGATGGTTTTTCTATAATGATATATTCGATAAAATCTTGTACAGAAAGAAAATAATTATCATCTGAACGAGGCCTAAAGGCAGTATTTCAGCATTTTCAGGGAAAAACTTTCGTAATACCAACTTAATTAAAATTAATTTCACTTGAAGTTTACTCGTAAATGAAAATGAACGTTGAACTAAACTATATAATATCGAGGAAAATGCCTCGGCGTAGGCAAATACTCGGTTGGTAATGAATTTCCTCTCGGCCTTGACCTTTGCGTGCCGTGAATATAAAATGAGCGCAGTTTCTAACCACTGTAAATTCTAATGAGTGTCTGGGAGGTCCCTATTAACATGAATGTTACGAAAACTAACATAAACATTGGTTAATTTTGTAATATCGTGTGTGTTAGTGAAAAATTACGTATAGACTAGATTTATAGGCTTTATTTTGCAAAAAAAATGTTAGATAATCAAATATTGCGTATACTATAAAGTTAATTCAAAATTGCGTCTAAGGCGAGAAAATCTCCATAACATCACGCCTGTACTCGCCGAAGGACTAGGCAGACTTCGCCAATGCCGCTTTTGAGTACTTAGGTAATGGTGAGCGAGGCTATTACCAGGAAAATCTATAGATACCAATATAATAACAAATTTGTCATGCCACGGAAAATAATATTACCTAAAAACAAATCGAAAAATTCTCAAGATAATTGAAGAGTGCTTTTCTTAAATTTTATTTAATAAAAGTCATTATGGAAGATGGTTAGGTACTTAAAAAAAGGCATAGCATAAACAGAAGAACAGTTAAGTTACGCTCACTAATACTTGTACTCATTACTTTAGTATAGGTAAGTAAATGCAAAAAACGTCATAAAGACATGGAGAACTGATTAAAGACCATCGAACTTTCAATAAGTCACGCTTATTCCGTACGTTCATATGAATAGAACCACGTGTAGCGAACATACGGTATTAACTACTCTATGTATACTCCATATGTGAAGGAGATCGGGGAAATAGGTCCTAAACAAATTGAGACAGGTGACTGAAGAAAAAAGAAGTTCATAATTAACATAGCATCACGCCTGTATTCCAGAGGTTAGGTAGAGGTGTGCTATAGTACATCTACATTTCTCCTATGCCGTTATTGAGTCCCATGTAATAAGGAGCGAGCCTATTGCCATTTACCGGACACAGTACGAAATTCCATGCTGTTACTGAGAATCCCACTTTGCCCGAGAATCAAACCCATAACACGCTCAGCAGTTGAGCTTGCGACCACATTAGATCAAGGAGTCAGTCTTGGATATTTAATTTTTTGTATTTACATGACATATCATATCTACACTAGAAGTAAATATCTTAATATCCAATTGACATCAGTCAGACACATCAGTTACGCAAAAATTAGTGTATACGAGTGCTAGTTACCTATATATATACTATTTCCCATTATCCTCTATTATTATTTTTAGTTAAAGCTAAATGTTATTATACATACATAGGTTCATATATAGATTTCAACATTAATTTATACATAACAAGATAATTATATCAAAGTAAGACATTGTCATTTGTTATTGTGTTTTTGTGTTATTCTTATTATGAAACTGTTGCATGTCTGCTAATTCAACCAAAACTTTAAATATTGAGACATCAATACAATTTATTGGTCTATAATTCAGAATTGAGACAATTTTATCGATATTTCATGTTAATTAGGCATACCTGTATTTGGAAATTGGAAGGCATGTTACTGGTTTGTATGAAAGGGAAAAAAATATCAAAATAATAAAAAGCAAATGCAGTCTGGTATGTTTCTTTTTTTTAAATGGAGTTTTTTTTAATTAGTCTTCTAAGTATATTTTCAAATTCTTCTTTTCATGAAGAACATTCATTGCTACACTCCCCAATTCTAGGCAACTTAAAAATTTACTGTACTAATTTCAAAAGTGTACTGTAAGATACCGATCCATCTAATTTCAAAAACGTGTTTTATTTTATTTCAATTTCATCACAACTCAAATTTACTAACTTCCAGTGCTTTGAAAATCCATTCACGATAGTTATAAAATATTCAGTATTCATTGTTTTAATAAATAATTTGTCATTCATGTCTTCTTATTGTTTATGTGCAATAAATCATGACAACTATAATTTAACTGCTTTTTCTTGCACAAGAATTATATTTAGTATTGTTAAATGAAGTAAATCATTAAGCCTGTTTTAAATGAACATATTTTATGTTACAATTGTCAAAGCGATTTTCACTTGTGTAAAATGTATATTAGTTACTGTGTCACAAATGTGTCTTTTAATACTTTATACAACATTGGCTTTATGACATGGCAATACGAACAATAGAATTTCTATTCTTCTTCTGTGGTGTCGGCAGGAGTTACTTATTACATGAGAACCGTCCATGTCGAGGAAAGATTAGCTAGTCAGCAATAGTGATATCGTAGCTGACTGCCCAGGGCGCGCCAGACGATCTCATATTTCGTTACTCGTGGAAACTCGTCTACTTTTCGCCAGTGGCATGTTCAAAGCGAACATGTTATAACTTGTCGGAAAATCTAAAGAGGTTAGATTCTGATACTACCAAACTGTGGAACGGAGGTGATAGCATAGAAGTTGAATCAAGAGACCATTCCTGAATGTGACCAAGATTGAAGTTAGAAGAAAACTTAGAGGAAGCTGTTTACTTAAAATGGAAACCCACTGAACGTATTAATCTTTAGGGATATAGAAAAGACCACTTTTTATATCCTGCAAACTCCAATGCCTCATTACACGAATAAAATTTATTCGCTGTGAAATCTATAAATACGCAAATAAAATACAACATTTACGAGCAAAAACAATAAAGCCATACGTAAAGTGAATTGCGAAGAATCTTTCGAGGAATCCATAATAGTGATCCCAAAGCGACCTCTCTGGAGTGTCATATTAACTTTAGTCATTAGTGATTGGTTCAGTGATCGTAGTCCTAGTAAAAAGGACTCGGAGGAAGCAAACTGTTTTTTTTTTAATTTGGTTAATCGTTTATGTTCTCTAGGAAATTCATAGGTGCGAATTTTCTTCGGCCTTGACTGTACTAACTTCCAAAAATATATCCATATATATATATATCCATATTCCATATTCCAATTCCAATATATATCCATATTCCATATTCCAATTCCAATATATATCCATATTCCAATAAAAGTTCACTCGAATGCGCGCGCACGTTGTTTTCTATACAGAAACACCCAATAACACTTTGCCCGACCCGGGAATCGAACCCATGACCTCACGTTCATTAGTCGCGCTTGCGACCACAAGGCCAATAAGGTAGTTTTGACGATATTAATCTTTAGACTGCAAATCGTTTGCGTACGAGTTCATTTTGCGTGATTCATGTGCATTTGTGTCTTTGTTCTTGTTTTAAATTATAATTCTGTTTTCTTGATTGTGAAACGGCGTCATTGGTCTTGTTGTCGTAAACAGCTGCTGAGGTGCTGGGTTCGAACCCCGGGGGTCGAGCCAAATAATTATGAGTTTTCTTTTAGAATATTTTCGAAACATCGAGTTTTGAATAGTGCCCGATAGATTTAGCCATAATAACGGCATCGGCGAAATGTAGGTGCACAACAGTACACCTCTGCATAACCCTTCGAGAAACACAATAGATACTATATCATATAGGGAATGCTTAAATTATTGAAAAAAAAATACATAGCGTATCTATATATTTAAAGTTTTGTTGGATAAGGTAGTTTCTTAAGTATTTAATTGCCATACTGGGAGCGAAGAAATTATCATAAAATTGAAGATCTGCCTAACCACCAAAACAATCACCTTTGGAAATCCTAAGCATGTCATTAATTGTGTTATGTTTATAAAATAATTAAATTAATCGATAAACACATGTGACATCTGTTTAATCAAGTTTCCGATAATTAAGATGTACAGTGTTAATAATACTTAATCGAATGTTTTAATTAAACGTTAATAGCATTGCTTAATTAAAGCTAATATCCATTCCTTGTGACAAAATGAAGAAATACAATTAAGAAATAATAACACGCAATAGTGAAGAAATAAACGTAATAAAAAAAATGCTTTTAATTAATGCCTCTAAAATTACACATCAAATTAGGTTCATTAATAAATTGTGAGTATCAAAATGATTTATATATAACTAATACTTAGGTATGAGAATAGCAAAAAAAAAATAAGAACCTAAAACTTAAAATCCATACAAAAATATAAAATATAAAATATTTTAAAATCTAGTCTAACTAACTTCATCTATACATATAATAAAATTATAATAGGCCGATGTCTGTAAATTATAGATATTGGAGAAAAACTAATATGGGAGGTCTTTATTAGAGCAACAGAAGCCAAAACAACAGTTTTTATGTCTGTCTGTATGTTTGTTCATCACGCAAAAACTATTGCATGGAATTAAATACAGTTTCCACCGATGTATTGCTGGAGATCTAACTTTAAATATAGGCTCCATTTTACCGCAGGATAATATCAGATTCTAAATTCCATATGAAGTCGCGGGCAAATGCTAGTATAACATATTACTTATTAATTGATAATTATCACCAGTGAACCCAATTATCCGCTATATTCAATTATGTGTAACAATTAATAATATTAATTCTTGCTGATAGCCTTTGTAATAGATAAGCATACTTGACGGTAAACGTTCTAATCTTGAGGCGCCATTGTGTTTATAAATAGTGGATTATTAACGAAGGGTTGAAAAAAATCAATTTTACACGAGATATTTTGGTGCCCGAGCGAAGAGGTCGTCTGTAGTTCGGGTATGAAATTGATATTTTCCCCAAGATAACAAAAACAAAATTGAATTGTCTGTTTGTAATATCAAAATAAAAGCTGTTCCGGCTAATCTCCGAAACGGCTAGACCGATATTAACGGGACTTTCGCTGGATGATAGCTTATGTTATAAGGAGTAACTTAGGCTTTAGAAAAAGAATTAGGCTTACTTTTAAGTTATAAAAGAATTAGGATTCAAACAATGCACTGGTTCATAATCCACGCGGGCGAAGCCGCGGGCGGAAGCTAGTCAGTACCATTGAATACGAAGACTGAAAATACAAAAAATTCATAAGGCCAGAAAAACAGTTGAAAATTAAAGATCGATTTTTAAAAGACTGTCTTTTGAAAATAGGCATTGATTATATGTACTTGGTTTGTATTAAATGATCCGTTCCTAATTATTAGCAATCATTACAAAACCCTGTTCCTTCAATTTATATTAAATATGGCAATTCATCACTGATAACTTTTAAATCATGATTAGGAACTTACCTACTAATAAAATGTTATACATATATGATAAGTACCTATGGCACATTAATCGAGTATATTCAGGTTAGCGCTTTAATGCATTGCACAATTGATATAGATCAAAATACTCTACCCATATTAATAAAAATTAGGAACCTTAATTTTTCACCCAAATGACGATTTTATTTTCAAGTTCAGGATCGTTTTATCTGGTCATATGTAGGTCTACCAAGCACCGTAGTGCCCGTGCCAAGCCAAGTAATAGCACTATGTACCAGTTCAAAAGCTATTTATTTTGTTTTTTCGAGACCCCTTTGAAGTTATACAGTTGATTTATATGCCACTCTGTATACTTAGATGAATGTGAATTTAAACTCATGATTTGATGATTATATGATCATTAATTTTGTAACACTCATGCTGAATACTAACTTCTAATTTGTTACACAAACATTATGAAACTTCCAATTTCAATCAAAAGATATGATTATGATATTAATGAGATTTGCTTATTCATAACTTTATGTCATATGAAACGGTAGCACAATATAAAATGGATTTTATCTATGTAATTTACTGCTGCCAAAATACGAATAACATAACATAGCATCGCGCCTGTTTTCACCGAAGGGTTAGGCAGAGTTATACTATTTTACACCCATATTTCGCCGATGCCGTTTTTGATTTCCATGTAATACTGGGGTAGCCTAAAGCCATATAAAGCCAAACTCCATGCTGTTAGTGAGAATAAGCATTCAGGAAAATCTACTGTCCGACCTGGGAATCGATCCCTGAATCTATCGCTCAGCAGTCGCGCAACCAATAAGGCAGTCTTAATCAGAAAATCATTATTATTCTTAGTGGGCATATAAGCCAATACAAGATTATGTTATAAGTAACCAACTACTATTAATAGTATAATTGAATAGTCGCGTCTTCGTCACCCCGGGAGTTAATGTGGTGACCTAGGTCAGCCACATAGTAAACGATAATTTCATAGCAACGTTTAGGTATGCAATATGTGCATATTTTAAATCAGTGACATAGTTGTTTTACACAAGAGTATGAATCAGACAATGTGTATAGCGTGCCATTAGAATAATGAACTGTCATCACTAAAATGAACGGATGTAGGTATACGATTTTCGTATTTGCGATTATTGGTTGAAAGGGAAAAATAAACACATATAATGGATCTTATCATAGATTAAAAAGATAGTATTATGCTAAACATCTATACAACGTGCTGTCACACTAGATGGAGCAAATACTTACGTTCTGAAAGGTATTTGACAGGCACCTTGTCTCTCCAAAAGTATCAAGTTGTTTTGAGCACATCTTTATATTAAAACTAAGTCCCATATTATAGAACAACGCTCTGCTGTGATCTATGCTATAGCATAGATTTGAGACTGTCTTTCATACAAATACGCCAGTCAAACGCTGCTCAAGTAAAGGTCACAGCTGAGCGTCGATCTGTAATACGGGCCTAAGACTTGTCTTATTTATACTCTAAGTCTAACATCAAATCATATGAAGAATAAATAGGTGTGCATGGAGTCTGATTACTGAGTGAACAACAAAAGTATGAGCGTTACAAGATACTTTGGTTACTTAGAACTTTCAGTAGCAAAGATGTTTATTTATTATATGTTACATGATATTACTTTCAACCACACATGTAGAGTCTGAGATAGAGGCACTTAGAACGTGTTTCAATTTACATATAGGTAGTAGCTAAGAACATATGTTAGGAGGAACACACATTTGAATAGGAATTGTATGTTTTTAATAAATATACAAACTCATTTTTATTTGTTTGAGAATAACAAACAAATTCCGACACTATCGTATCGACTTTTTTTAAATATAATATTTGGTATTTTTTATTAAAAAAAAATACTGAATATATAATTCTGAATAAAAAATACATCATTATATAGAGTAAGTAATTGACAATATTTTTGTACGTGACGCTGCACATGAATAAGCACGCAACCGCACGATATACAAGCATAACATTAATGAGCAACGTAATCATGTCTATATTAATTTTAATACTAGATTGTCAGTACAGTATATAGTTGTATCAGTGGTATTAACGTTCATTTCACGATTATATACAATATAGATTTACTTTATCTAAGTATATCACACACGAATAATGATAATAATATGCTGTAAAAAATAAATTTCCATTCATAAACAAAGTCACAAAAGTTTTATGAACGAATTTACGTTACATTGGCATACCGCATTCAGATATTATCAAAACCTAGAGTTTATCGTAGTTTGTTTAAAGATTAGATGTTCTTCGATACCTAAAGAGTGCTAAAAATAAAATCCAACGATAAACTCTTGAAAATAACTTCAAATTATCTAGCTCCATTCATGTTGGCAATATGCGCATGGCAACTAGAGACCTAAATGAAAACTTTTATTCAAAAAAATAACAAATAAACTTACATAGCCGAACTTTGCCGTCATGTTGTGTCCCGTTGTATATTATGTAGAACATACATCTAACTGAATTACTCGGCCGCTTTTCCTTTAGTAAAACTGAACAATTCACTTTTATGTAATATTTTTTCAACACACTTCTCATTCAATAGAACAAAACACTGAAAATAGTATACTTTTTGTGCTTCAATTCAAGCAAAACGCAAACAATAGCTTTTGTAGTCACTAGAAAAAAATACAGAGTAAGCGCTGAACGTACTCTGAAGAGAAACACCTACGTTTCACATCACTTTCATAATTTTCCGAATAAGCCCGACGAGCGCGATTTAAAAATGGAACACCTTTTTTTGTCAAACGCCTTTGACGTGCTCGCTTCTTTGAATTATCCAGGGTGCGATTTTTTTCCTTAATTTTTCATATACGGGGTAGGTGTATTTTCACGCGCGTATTTGTGAGGCTTCAGCGCTGACCGTCGACATGTGCGCTGCGCGGCGGGCGGCCAACGACTACGAGATAAAAACCTCGCTTGATTATAAACTTATAAGCTAAACTTTTTTGTTCGTGTGCGTGCGTTTGTAGCAGTGTGCACACGAGGCTTTGTTGGTGACCTTACAAAGTTTTCACTTACGTAGATATTCTTGTAGAAAAGTCGTTTTTTTTTTAATGCTGGCACTGTAGAATCTCGTCATCGGATCGTATAAACTATTATTACATGGATTTTTTGTATATGCTCTGATACATTCCGAAACATTATATTCATATTTTCTTGAAGTAAATTTTGGAATCGGTATGAAAAAAAACTCGACTTAAAAATTCTGACAAAAATGATAAAAGAACACTTGCCTTGCACTACAAAAAATATAAAAATAAGTATATTTTATCTATTTTTACTGCTTAATAACTACACTGAAAGTACTTCTTAAGTATTATTTAAATAATATAATAAAAAATATTATTCGAAGACAATTTAAAAAAAACACGTGATAATGTTTTTTTAAATAGGCACATTATAATTTATTTACGTACATATAAATACATAATTTACTGGTAAAATGATTACTTACAAAATAACAAAAATTATGTCGAATAATTTATAAGTGTATTTTTGAATAATAACGTGTTTAAAACTAATTAAGGATAACCGGGAATCACTGGCATGAATAATATATAATTATTATACTATAACCATAAAGCTATTATTACTGCAGGAATAGGCAGAAACCGTACAATAACAGTTCCCGAAGAAATTAATAGAAAACTTTTTGATATTCATTACATATAGAGACACATTTTAAGCGGTGTCGCTTCTTGATAGGCTTCCGAGTAATGTCACATATATAGGAGACATAAAGTGTTATTTCAATAACAATCTATCATCGCAAATTTAGTTTTGTGTACCTTCGCTGAAACACTTATCAACCAGCGTTTTCTATTGGTGTCCAATGATGGGCATAGACAATTAAGATTTCTTAGTACTGACTAACCTTGATTTTATTTATTTTAATAGGTATATAGGTACATAAAGTACAGTGTTTAATTCTCAGTAGCAGCCCGGAGTTAAGAAGTGAATTGAGAAACTCAATAATGACATCGGCAAAATGGGGGTACACTAGGTCGGCAGAGTGGGTATACCCCGTTCAGAGAATGCAGATATATTGTGTCCATGTTATATTATGTTCTGTATTTAAAATACTAACAAAAAATAAACACGGAAAACGATGCATGCAGCACCTGAGCATTAAAGTGGACGGACGTAATCTATTCACGACTTTATCAAAATGGGTCAATGCGGCAGTACCTCACTCCTTACTGCGGTAGACTTGGAGTAAGCGATAAACTCGCATCGTTGCACATACATTGCTCATTTTGACTGTGGGTGTTTTTGATTGTTGTGATGTGTGCAGCAATGGATTTTATCTGTCGTCATTTGAGGGAAGCCGAATGACTGATGCATTAGATTTTTTCGGAATTTATTTTATTCATTGCGTTAGTAAAATAGCTCATATTTTTTTGCTATGTCTTGATGATTGCATTGAACAGCGCAACGGACGAAGATGCTTTCCGCGGGTATATCTTGTACGGTCACCCTAAAAAAAATAGTAGCGTAGCGTAGCCAAAAAGACCAACAGTTAATATTGGAAGAAGTAGTGACGAAAATAACTCATACTACGTAACCTTATATTACGTGTACTCAAATAAAATGCTGAAACATTTCGAAATATATGCCTTCAAAAAAATTTTTTTTTGAGTTTCCTAAAGACTCGATTGCTGCCGCACAAGCCGTTAAATTTTGATATAAAATTTAACACAATTGCTTTTACTCAGATCCTAAAAAAACTTAGTAAGTATTTAAATTTTATTACAAAGTAATTTTACAATAGCTTCAAAGATATCTGCCGCAAATTTTCAAATGAGGCGCTAGCACTGCTAGAATCTTTTTTATTAGACTCGAATTATTCAAACAACAAGTATTAAGGTTCTATGTTTACGCAGGTGCGAAACCTGTATATATTAACAAAGTATTTTACCACGAGATGTGAAGTGATAGTTGAAACGTATTCAGTCGTTTCTACATAATAGAAAAATACAATAAATAAAATAATATAGGTAAACAAAATCTTTAAAGGTGAACCAAAAATATAGGGAGGAAACCTGCACACCAGAAAGAACCTCATAAAGTTCTCGGTGGTGTGTATAGTCTAAACAGCACCAGTCCAGGTGTGGTGGATTAATCCTTAACCCTTCTAGTTCTAAGAGGCGCGAGCGCAACAGTGTAACGGTAATGGATTTTATCTATTATGATTATTTCTAAAACTATAAAATTTCGTAAAATTTTAAGTAGGTACGGTCTTCCCTTATTTATTCACAGGTCACGAAAATTACGGGTTTTCCGAAATTTGACCAAAATTCTCAAAACTCCAAATCATCTTAATAATGTGTTAATCTGCGGTTTATCACGTGTTTATAAACATTACCTTGTGGATGTTTTTATTTGCGTTTTACATATAACGTAGCGAACCTCTACTTGTTTGCACAAAACTGACATTGTCAAAGTTACTGTTCAATGCTATAGTATTATCCGGGTCTTTGGAGTATAACAGCTAAAGTGTATATTAGGATTATGTAGTATTGACCAAGGGCATGTACTAACTCGTCCAAATATAATAATAAATTCATGACTCCATCTCGATAAATCTGAATTTCGCGTTGCCAACAACAAACTGTTGCTAGCGTACGAGCTGAAAGTCTATTTTAATTACAAAATGTATTGCATAATAATTAGTAATTAAGTAGGTACATCAATATCATAAATAAAATATTCAGAAGAAATTGATTAGATCAAGCGTATTTTCCAATAGCTATTCTCGATACTGTTTAAAAAGTCTTCTTAGAATCGTAAAAAATCCGCCACCTTGGAATTTAAAAAATGAATCCATACTATTCGATTTAAATAAAATTTCGACCTCCGTTAGTCACATTGTGAAACTCTACTTCCGAGTTGACACTGCGTTTCTTTTTTTTCCTTGTTTAGACTTGAGGATAAAGTACTGTGGAAGGTATGCAAGCCAAGAGGATTGTTTGAACAGAGGCACCTTGACCCGCCCGGCGCATGACCGCTTGATCGTCGACCAATAAATCGTGACCTTTTAAATCTCATTCCATTTCCTTTATTTAATTTGCGTTCAAGTGTTGACGCCGGAGGGAGAGGTCCTCATAAACTGGTCGGAAATCGGAAAATTATTCAGTGACAATTTCACCATAGCCGCTTATTTTTCAAACGTAATTTATTTCGTTACTAATTAACCTGACCGTGAATAAATACGCATTGTGTTTCCCAATTTTCTTAATAGATGTCGTAACCAAAAGGGCAATGCAACCCTGACTTTTTGAAAACTATCGACATCGACGAAATATGTCAACAAACTGAGGCTTTACAATTTGAATAATGTTCAATTTAATACACTATTAACGTCGAACTAATAATAAAGCGAGTCCTTATTGCGAAACGGTTAAATAACACATAATAATGGCGAGCGCGGCTGCTCGTTGTCGCGTTTACGAGTGTTTATTTACTCGTTGCACTACAATGCCCGTATCGCACAATAATGTTACGCTCGAAAAGCTATAATCAGAATGTTCTGTGTAAATAAACTTGGGCCGTGAAGACACTTAACGTACAAGTACTTGCGTACTTAGCCGATAAAAAGAGCTCCGAGCTCGTCCCCTGACGTCTCATTCCCGTTTTACTGCCAACATTGTCCACACGACAACCGACAATTCTGTAAATTTATGCTTCAGGTAAATCCGACGAAAAAATCTAACTCCCCGATATAAATTACAATATAACGTGAAGCTAGAAATTTAATAGTTGGCGCTAAAGGTGGCATAGACAAGAAAGAAACTGTTCAGTATAAAAATAAGGCAATAGCGGCCAGTTATAATCGTTCGAAATTTAAAAATGTGCTTTATTTCTACTTTATTTTAGTTATTCTTCGATATTTAATATTATTTTATGAAGTTTTAGATTTTATCTTTGCATGGACTATGATATAAATTAGGATTAGATGATTTTATATGAATTTGAATAAAGTTAGTTACCCCCAGAATCGGTTTAATTTCCGTTCATATTATTTCAACACAGTTCTATACAGCCTATTAAAACGGTACACATCCTGTTTTTAGATTAAGATTTTAATCAAATGTCATAATATTTGCTATAAATTATTTTATGAACGTCAATTTCAATTCAAGCAGCAAGACCTGACTTGAATTAATACGCTTTTACAAGGAGTCGCAAATGTTTATTTTTTGGTCACAAATATAATTTCATTTAAAGAGTGATAAAACCGAGGACGCTCCACTGACACTCCTAAATGTTGTATGCGGAAATATTTAGGTTTGAATGGCAATATTATATATTTATGACGCAATTATCGATTGATTCGCCTTTCGTAGCTCTTGGGTCAAGACCGCACTGAGCGTCGGAAAATTTTACTTAGCTATTATCATTGTTAAGGAATTTCTAGCTTTATTTTCAAACTCATAAAGATTTATTTCCTTCTTTATGGTATTATGTAAGACTAAGCATTTGTAAATGCGTAAGTATGTAATGTAAATAAATATTAAAAGAAGCGCCGCCTACACGTTTTCGTAGCGTAATTTTTATAATTTGCTCAACACTAACAAAATATTTTAAGTAATGTTATTTATGACATTAGCAAATGTTTAAAATATGTTGTTAAAAAGATAGGCACATAGAAGCAGAACTTAAACCAAGATTCTTATGTAGGAAAGTTCAGTTGGTAATATACTTAACCTTAAGAGTAATGAAATGTAAAAGGAATAAGGAAGTCAAAAAACCTATTTACATTTTTTTCAAAAAAGATCTTTAGGTAATAAAATCGACAAAAAGTCGTTGCCTACCTTGTATCTAAGTGGCTATTCAATAAAACAGAAAGAAATATCTGAGGAAGTAAATAACGACCGTTCCTCATATATTACTTATACTAGCTTCCGCTCGCGGCTTCGCCCGCGTGGTTTACGAACCCGTACATTTTTCCGATTCCAGATTATAATCTATCTCTGTGCCAAATTTCATCCAGATCCGTTTACGCGTTCTGGCGTGAAAGAGTAACATAGATCCATCCATCCATCCTCACAAACTTTCACATTTATAATATTAGTAGGATAGCATAGGATTTATAATATTAGTAGGAAGTAGGAGAGGATAGGATAGGATATTTATATCTTATTTAAATCATTACTCTGGTCTAAAATGTAAGTTTGTAAAAATACAATTGACTGTCATTCTAGTCTCGTCTTACTCCTGAATATTCCGATTAACTATTAAAGAATTAATGCAGATGCAGACAAACAAGCAGTAGCGCTTTCTCGGTGTTTTTTTAAATACCAATTTTCGTCACTATTGACACAGTGGCTCAGCGATTAGCTTTCTGCGCTTCGTGTCGCGGGTTCGATCCCCGCACAGAACAAATATTTGTATGATCTATAGATAGTTGTTTCAGATCTGGCTGTGTGTGTATGTGACATGTATGTTTGTAAACTGTACCCCCGATACAGGAGAAATCCTAATGCGGAGCAACGTTTATATATTAAAAAATACCTAAATAATAACATAGCATCACGCCTGTATTCCCCGAAGGGTTAGGCAGAGATGTATTATTCTATACCCACATTTCGCCGATGCCTTTATTGAGTCCAATGTAATAGGGGGCGAGCCAATTGCCATCTATCGGGCACAGTTTCAAACTCTGCTGCTGCTGAAAATTTCCATACAGAAAAACCCAATAACACTACCCGTCCCGGGAATCGAACCCAAGACCTCACGCTCAGCAGTTGCGCTTGCGACTACTAGACAAATTAAGTAATTCAGACGAATTTAATAATGTAGGGGAAAAGCCCTGAGTAAAAGTTAGTTAATAATAACTATTAAAAACGGCGCGGAAAGTTAATATGCATACTTAACAAGTATTATCTAAGTATTGATCGTAACGGACTATCCGCTAAGATGGCGCAATGTGTGAAATTCTAACATTCTAACATTCACAAACTAATTTGAAACTTTCAAGTACCAGAAAAGTTGCACATTAAAGTAACTTAATATAATTCTATTAATTATGTCAAATTTTATTATTGTTTATCTATAGGATTCGAAGACTTTTCATCTCTTTAATACCCAGAATAATAAATACACAATCAGTTGTCTCATAAGTATATACACAACATAGCATCACGCCTGTATTCCCCGAAGGGTTACAACTGTCGACTTAAAATAATTTTTACTTGACCGTTTAATCAGAATCCTTGCTTTTAATTTTCTCAGATCAATACGATAAAGTATTAATAAAGAACTATTCACTTTGCCTGTACAAGCAAAAAAATACTACCATTTTCATCTTTTATTTATAAACTATACTAAGTTACAATGCGTTTAAAAAGAGTTATTAAAATTATTATGTGCTTTTTTCTATTGTAATGGGTTTTTCTCTATTTCTCACACCTGCACCAGTGAAAACATGTACCCTATTGAAATGTTTCAGTTCTCTAAACATAAGTATTATTACATAAAAGGTAATTTTTCAACCTTACTAGTATTGTAAAGTATTTGTTTTTATAATTTGCTTTATTAGCATAATTGATAGAGAAAAGTATGCTTCGTCGGTTTGGTCATGTAGAGAGGATAGATGAAAGGCGATTAACGAAAGGGATTTATAACGCGGTTGTTAGTGGAAACGCCAGGACGGGACGCCCTAGAAGGACATATACGGACCTTATTGGGGATGTCCTTCAAAAACGTCAGGCGCGCAGTACCCACAACCGGCGTTCATGTATGAAACGATGCATGAATGTAGATGAAGCAAAAGGGTTATGAAGGATCGTAGCACGGCGTTCCGTAGTTTCTGCCTACCCCCATGGGAAAAAGGTGTGACTTTGTGTTTGTATTGAGTCTTTAAAGATCTAAACAATTTGATGGCAATGTCGAAGTATCAGTACGTTCTATATGTATCCGATAAGTGTCTGGCTTTTTCTATCTTTCGTAATTAAAATAACGTAGGATATATTACACAACACTAGTATATTTCAAAAATCATATCTAATATAAAAGTCTATACCTAGAAATACTTTTATCATTAAGAAAATGTCCCAATTCGTTAATACAGCAAAACATTATCAGATAATGTAATTTGATGTCAACGCTCCTTTTCCTTTTAGATAATTCTATGAACTCATATTAAATAATGATATCCGTGACAAATTAGAAATTGGTGATGTCAATCGCGATGTCGATATTGTTCGAAGAATTTCACCAATTAGGCATCAGCGCTATCTTAATTTTATGTTAATTTTTATGAACTTTATGAATAGCAGGAAAAACTACGTCATTCTATTTTATATAGAGAATTGAAGACGTTATATGACGTCAATTTTTTGCGATATTGTTTTGTTTATTTTTGACTAACGAACTGTTGTTTTGACATATTATGTCGCTTCCTGCAAAAAAAAGCTTAGGCCACCCGTTTCCATAGGTCAAGTTACATGTTTTTCTACTTATCGAATTTCTATGTGTATATTAAATTCCTATATACTATATATTAAAACATAATATGATGACCAAACCGTTTTCCAAACGTGTTCATTATGGCACTATTCCCGTATCTTAATTACGTAAGAAAAATCTGACAGCCACAATGACCAACAAACAGTGTTTCGATTATATAGGGTTTTAATAAAACGACACGGAATTTCGTCTTTATTAGCAATAGCAACTGTCAGAATTCCTTTACATAATCAGGTATTAATTGTATTCTTCGTTATACTGCAACATTTTTACATTACAGCATCGGAAGGGGAAAAGGGATGCTGAGTGAATGGGAAAAAAGTAAGTAATATATTTTTTACTAGCTGTCCCCGCGACTTCGTTCGCGTGGATGTCGGAACTTAACAATGTATTTTCTAGTGCGAAACGCAATTAAAAAAAATATATAAAATTTACGTGAAATTAAGAAGACCAAATGCACTTAACCCTATTTTTTTTCTAAAATAAAAGATGTTTTCTAAAATAAAAGTAGCCTAAGTTACTCCTTATTACATCAGCTACCTGCCAATAAAAGTCCCGTCAAAATGGCTGGACCGTCAAAATCGGTCCAGCCATTTCAGAGATTAGCCTATACAAACAGACAGACAGACAGACAAAAATTGTAAAAAATGTTATTTTGGTGTAGGTATGTACCGTATATATATTCATATACATGTAGTAAAAAACGGTTATTTCAATATTGCAAACAGACACTCCAATTTTATTTATATGTATAGATATAGATAGTAGATTAAGTTCGAAGTTCTTGTCGACAACGAACTATATAATGTCAATTCAAAGTTGAAATCCTTTAACATTTTTCTATCAAAATGCCAACAGGTCTTTTAGAACTTTTCCCGTAAGTTCTTGACGAGACGAATAATGTTAGTCGTAATGTAATGTTGTACTCAAACCTTTCTTTCTAACGTATAATGAAGATCTTATGGGTAATCTCTAAAACCATTAAATAACATTTTTCAAGGAAGTGATGAATGATTTAACGTGTGAAAGCGGGTACCTACTCGTTTAATTAAAACTTGCCATAGCCCAGTGGGTAATGGTTAGTAAGAATACTAGTAATGCTTATCATTAGTAGAAAACATAAAAAAAAAAAAAAAAACATTTTTAATAATTCTTTCGTGGTTGATTTTCTAAATTTCAAATGGTGGTTGAATTCAAAATTCAAATTCAAATGCTTCCCAGTAACCCGTTTAGTTCTGTATAATTTTAAAATAAGAATACTAAATTCTCTTCCACACTATCATGTCGCATAGGCACGAATGCCAAAAAATATGATTATCTAGTAACTATTTCGGTCAACACATTTTCGCAAAGGTTAATGTTTTCGCGTCTAATCCTAGTAGAGTTGTGTAAGTGCTAAAACTAGATACATTAGTAAATCAGGAGTCTCGACGCTATGTATCTATTTGTTCGAACAATTACATAGGCCAGGCGCCAGTCGACAAACATAACTACGACTTTGTACGTGCGTATAGAAGAAATACGTTAAGGATTAGTGACACAGACTAAAAATATACAGAAGGTTTATCATTTACATGGAGCTTGTAGCGATATGGCTAAACCGCAGATCAATTGAACTACAAGATTTCTCAACGTTCGTGTTCTTCTCTGATTTATATTTACAAGTAGAGACTCTTCCTAAACTAAACTGTCGGCCTTGGTTGTAGGATATCACGAGAAATTAGAAGCCCGAAAGTCTTATGGCCAGTCTAACAATAGGATATCAGATTGGGTTAACGTAGATCGTACTTGTAAAATACTGATATTTAGCCGCATTTAATTAATCTGAAAGCAGAAGCTAAGCTAAGGTTAGACTGACAATGATATAATTCAAAGCTTTAAATGGCTCACCATACTTACTACAGTATTATAAGTACAATGCAAAAGTTGACCACGGAAATCACAGATTTGACAGCCTATTTATCGATTTTAGTAACGTTTTATGTCTATAATCTTATCGTATTGATCGGAGTGAACCTTCTTTTATTATGTGGACTGCGGTGTCAACTTGCGATATCCTATTGGTAAATCCAAACAATTTTTTATTAGATATGACAGTATCCAATTTAAATTTTTCAATCAATTTTAGACATTTTCATCTATAGTGAAGTTCCGGTAGCGATTTATTTTCGCTGTCTGTATATTCCTAAGTTTATGGGACATACAATTTACATTGATGATTTCAACTTTAGAAAACACCCCAGTTAATTTCTTAGCAGACACAGGCTAGTTGGAAATGAGTATGATGAGGTCGTGAAAAAAAATGAACCACATATTCATTACTAATAAGACACATTTTCCGAAATACCAAGCAACCTTTTTTCTTCGACAATACCTACAAAATACATATACCTACCACAAATGGTCAGACGACAAATGAAATATTCGTCTACACGACGTCCATAGGGCTTTATTAGCCCAACAAATAACTTCTACAATTCTATCCTTTCATTACATGGCCTGTCATGTAACGTAGAAATCTCGTACGCTACCCAAAAATAATTTAAGACCACAGCACAGAAAATACAGTTCCACAAGGTTCCACACAATATTATTTTATCTGTCACCAGGATCGACAAGATGTAAGCATTAGGCGCCAATTTATTTCATCTGATAAATCTGTTAATTCGAAAAAAGAATACTTTTTTTTGCTTTCTCTTTTTTCCTTATTCGTTCATATCCTTTAAGCTTAAAACCGTGTCCGAATTAATAAACTTAGCGTTTTTCGCGGGCGTTGTAAGACAATTTATGAGAATGAGTCAAACATTAAATAGCTTCGGACACGTTCGAGTTTAAAAAAAAGGCTTTATTAGGGTCTATATTTGATTAGTGTGTACAAATCTTAGATATAATGTACAGAAAATTAGAAAGGTATCATGAAATAAGTAAACCGATATCACAAAACAATATTTAAAAATAAAGGTCAAAAAATGGCGACTTAACAAAATCAGTACCAAATCAGGCCTGTCTAAAAATATTGGACAGATGTGGTTTGGCGCTTCGTTATAATTAAATAATAATTAACAGATCTAGAGAAAATTCGTACAGAAAAATGATTTTTTTCCCAAATATCGTATAACATGATTATAACAAACCATACATTAACAATACTTATCTACTTTCACGAGCTGGCGTCTAAAACGTTTATAGTTATCGCCTTATCACTATTATTGTTATCAGTTATCACACACTCATTAATACATGGCGCCATTGCACTATCTGTGGCTTTACGAATTTGAACCATTGATTTATAAGACTCAAGACAGTTCGCTCACAAAAATAATGTACAAGTATCAATCGTCTGTTTGGTTAGGTCCCATAAGTATGATTTAGCAGACACTTACAATGATAATATAATGGTTATTTTTACTTATCGAAATTGAGCAAATGCCTCATTGGTCTAATGGTCGCAAGCGCAACTGCTAAGGGTGAAGTCCTGGGTTCGATTCCCGGGTCAGACAAAGTGTTATTGGATTTTTCTGTATGGAAATTCGCAGTAACAGCACGAAGTCGCGGTTCGCCCCCTATTTCATGGGACTCAATAACAGCATCGGCTAAATGTAGGTGTACAATAGTACACCTCTGCCTAACCCTTCGAGGAATACAGGCGTTATGCTATGTTATGTTATTAAGAAAACCCGTTTTATTTTTAGTATTTGGTTTGATAATATTTTCAGTTTTTATACGAATACTGGTATCTTGTTTTCTGTCCGCGCATTGAAACAAGACGATCAATTTCGATTTGTGCGCGTATTCTTCTGAATATTTCGATCTCGATTTTCATGTACAAATTAGGACCTATATCATTGTCCTTGTCGTACCTATTACATTTTAAATTACCGGGATTTGTTTAATACATTCGTCATTTAAATATGAAAAGTAGTGATGTAACATGATGTTTCATTGTTATGTATAATTTGTTAGAATATCCAATGCATAATCGATATAAGTTTAATATCAGATTATGAGTCAGATAAGAGTTGATTTTGGATTGTATTTTCCTGTATTATCGATGTATTTAGAATTTAGATATACTTACAAATATCCATCGAGAGATATCTGTGGTCTCTATCGCCCCTTAGCACCTACATGCACTGTATTAGGTTTTGATAAAATACAGATGTATAGGCAGCTAATCTAAGAATTCTAAAATCATCTCGATTTTGTGAAGATCAATTGGCGGATGAGCTGTATCGTTACCTTTGACATAGTAATATATTTAGACAAGATGTAAGAAGCACACCAGCATTCCATCCGTCTAATCTTCGCATATTTAATTATCGAATCTGAATAAAAAATACATAAAACCTACTTATAATAATATATAATTTTATGCATATTTATACACGCCATTTAAAAGTATAAGCCACTACATCTAATTTAACCTATTACCAATAATCTACGACACTTATTAGTGGAATTGACTAAAAGAATTTTCAATGACATCTGACTAATCAAAACCACTCAAAGCTTACATTAAAAAAATAAATTTAATAAGAGATAACAGCGATTGCATAAACTTTCTTTGAAGTGTACTTTCGTCGCATACACAGAGTAGAAAAAATCTTAGCTACAAGTTCGTATACTGTGTCTCAGTAAGCGTTACTTATTCGTGAGTGTTCATACTGTGGTGCCGAATTTAGGTGTCGCAACATGTATAGAGGAAGCTCAACCGTAATGTAACGACATTGACTGTCATGTGGTCGCTGGTGACGTGTCAATGAACTTCTTGTCCTAATTCAATTGCATCCAAAGTACTCACGATTGACTCTTGATTAAAATTATACATTAATAATAGACTATATACATAATATAGTATATTAATATGTGATGAAAAGATTAGCCGATCAACAAGGTTTTAAAGAGTTAAAAAAACTAGCTACTCAGGAAGCGCCGCATGTACCGTCGAACAAAGATAGGTTTATAGCGTCACCAAATATAGATGTAGTTTTCTAATGAACTGGTGATGGATTTTCTGGAAATAGGGTTTAATATAAATGTAGTTGAACTGTGTATACAAATGAAATATTACATAACTCGAATGCATCCAAAATGTCGTCGTTGTCAAACCAATATCTGCTATGTGCACTTTTTGGAGATTTCAACAGTTTGTCACATCATTACATTTTATTTAACGATACGGTTGGCGCAGTGGTTGAGCGAACGACAGCTGCGCTACGTGTCGCGGATTCGTTTCCCGCACGGAACAAATATTTTTAAGATCTAAAGATAATTGTTTCGGGTCTGGGTATATGCACATATGAATATTTGTGTTTGTAAGTGCACCCACGGTACAGGATTTATTCCTAGAATGGGGCAAAGTTTAAAAAAGCACATTTTTAGCAATCTCAGTGCATCGTACAGTGCTTAGAGTCACATAGCGGTCTTTTTATACTAAAATTTGGTTAGTCAGCTAGTCATAATGGTCAAAATGTCGAAATCTTCAAAAAGTGCACGTAGTAGATATTGGTTTGACAACGACGACATTTTGGATGCATTCGAGTGACAACGACGATGTCCTGTGAACCTGCATACACATATCTTTGGCCGACTGTACTTAAAGTACATCTACCTTGGCGATTTCAGGGGGTTTTCCACGCACACTTATTTATAGCCTTTGTAAATAGGTACACAAACGAATGCAGCAACATTTCTTTCTTTCTTACTGTTTCTTCGCGAAATAAAATGTATTCGGGAACAATGCATCAAAGATTACGAGGGCATTATGTATTAACCTCAACAAAACGGTCCAAGTCATGTAACACACAATAGGCACCAAAAAAGTGCAATGTACACAATATTCACTGAAAACGGTGACCAATGCATTACCTAAGCGATTTAGTCATACGCCTAGCGACATAAGTATACCAATTAGGTATAGTTATAAATTATGAAAATCGACCATTAAAATGTTCGTGAAGTAAGTTCTAATTTTACTCAATTGAACTGTTTGACTGGCTCATTGATCTAGCCGTAGCAATAGCAGCTGCTGAGCGTGAGGTACCTGTGTACGTTTCCCGGGTCAGCCAGTGTTATGTTGTTGTTTGTATCCAAATTCTAAAAAACATCCCAAATTAAAAAAGTCAATTCTTAAATGACTCCACATCAAAAATTAAAATAATTCCCACCTAATAATCATCATCATCATCATCAGCCAGAAGACGTCCACTACTGAACGAAGGCCTCCCCCAAGAGGGGGGGTTTGCCATAATCCCCATGCTTGGCAGGCGGCTTGGGGATCGCAGTGGCTCACCGATCAGTAAGAGGACGCTGCTGCCCGTCCTCCGGTGTCTGGCCGCAGTTTTAAGACGTACCCGGGTCTAATAATATGTCACCTAATAATAAATACATCTAAATAAATCCAGTGCTTGACAAGACGATCTTTATATAAATCAGAACTGTTACTAAAGTTAGCACTATCGCAAATGACGCTAAAAGAAAATGAGAAAACATAAAACAAAAGTCCGTACCATGAAAAATAAAAGAGCGATCCTTATCAACCGTCTGAAGTTCTGAACGAAGTTAGTCATAGGATTGCTCAGCACGATAAATTGTTAATCGCGTTAGCAGCCTTGTTAATGACTAAAATAGTCGGTTGGGTTATGAGATCAAGGACGTTGTTATGGGGAAATATTCGTAACGACGCGAAAATGTTTTTTGACTTTTGTGTATCGTGTTGTGACGTTTTTTGGCGTAGTGTTAGTCAATCAAAACTCGTTTTGATATGACGCACTCCTGAACAGATTTGTTCGATTATTCAACCCTGCGTCACGGCACAGTAATGTGCCAGTCGTTATAATTGTAGTATTTTAAAGAAAAATGCTACGTTATAAGACGTGTGAGCGTGTATGCTAAAGTTTTGATTGCAACTACTTTCACAGTGTATACATTTCCGATAAATAGTGAATTATAAAAACACACTGTATACAAAAACATCACCTTCCGGAGGATGCAGTAAAAAAGTAATTTTGAAAAATTAGGAAAATATTCAGGCCGTCCATATACTCAAATCAAACACCCACTGTTTACTCTACAATCAAGACACCAAAACCCTCAATAATAATCTTTATTACTAATTAATTTTATCTCAAAAACCAAACACAAAATCGTCACATTTTTAAATTCACAAAAATTTTTGTTTAACCACATATTCAGCACACGACGTGCTAAGTCAAATCCCGTGTATTTTAATGTTTTAAGCTGACGTTTATTTGTTTAAAGACATGCCTGGGCATTGTTGCGAGACCACTGTGCAAATAGATATGCCATAAAAGATGCGAGACTGACGTTACCCTTACACCAATGTTCTAATGCATAAATACGAGGAAAATGGACCTAAGGGACTGAAATTCTGGAATTACGGTCGCGAAGTCGCGGTTAGATGGTAATTTAAAATGTGATTTATTACTTAGTAATATTTTCTATTATGTGATGGGTTTACTTCTGTGGAGTTGCTGACTTGGCTTTGGATGTGTTAAGTTTATGAAGTAGGTACATACATATAAAAATATCATGTTTTAAACACGAAGTTTTACACCATGGTCCTACTCTTGACTATATGTTTTCGGTAACGTACATTCTAGCCTTTTGTTATGTGTCGGGATCATAAGAAATAGTAGGTATAGTTCGTCTATTTTGGGTTCAATGTAGTTATTATTTTACATAGCACAATACGTTAAGGGCGAAATCACATCTGTCAGATCACGCAACAGAAGTGAGAATTGATATGTGCGCATATTCACTCTTCATGAAAACCCACCGAAAATCGGCCAGCTCGTCGAGATGCGAGGTAAGGGCATAGCAGTGCGTTGTAGTACAAAATGTCGGGCCAACCAGTCATCTGCATTCTAGGATTATAATTAACACGAGATGACAAGGAGGACATGCTGTTAACTCTAGATCCTCTTTGAAGTTTATAATTAATTTCACATAACACGAGTTGTTTATTATTAATTATTAAGCACTGAATAATTATTAAATATTAAATTAATATTACTATGATACGAATACCTACTTAAAGACCAAACCCATTCCAATTATGGAAAATCAATCGTAAGTATTGTATTACATCCTACAATTTATATTTTCCTTCAATGCACGTGCAATTTAATGTTACCATAAAAAATAAATTACGCAATAAAATGCAAACATTATCATGACGACTAAAATAGTATGAATATAATATAGCAAGTATAATTGATATTAAGTTCAGTGAATTAATTGATGTGCTTTAAAAAGGTCACGTACATAGCACTCACAACAAGCGTGCATGTATGAAACTATACATTTAGATGAACCAATGTGTCCCATAGGAAAAAGAGATGACGCTTTGTATATTCAGATCAAAATTAAAATTGAAGCATCGAATCAGAATTGAGGCGTAGCAGAAGAAAGATTTGGCATAACAGCCAAATCTTAAGTTAGTTTGCTTTAAAGTTTCTGAGGTTTTGTGATTAATCAGTGAGTAGTATTTCGCTTTTATGTAATCATATACACCTGAGAAAACTCCATAAAGTTCTCAATGGTGCGTTTAGTTTGCAAACCCGCACCGGGCCAGCGTGGTAGAAAAAGGCCTAACCCTTCTCGTTCTGAGAAGAATCCCTTGACCAGAAGTGGGAAATTTTAATTAATTATTATTATTATTATTATAATATAAAATACCTATATGTAGTTTTATAAGCCTCTCAACACCTATAGTGAAGTACCTACTATAGAAATGACGTTCGAAATAACTTCTTGTGATAAGGACAAAAGTCCATAGTCGCAGGTCAAAAACTCTTGTAAGGTAACGGCACGGTTTTAAGGTTAAGTTAATAAACACGCAGAGGTACCCTCAAATCGTTACATTAGCACTTTTTACTCGTATTTGTTTTAGGTCGTTAACATTGATTTAAGAACGTTGCATATCTTTATGACTTAATTTTGTGAATAGTTATTACTGTCGATATAAAAATTATTTTGATCTATACTTTTGGTCTTATTATAACAATTAATTGAATTTAATACTTTTACGAAAACTCTGAAACATCATTAAGAAGAGAAAAGTTGCATATCTGGGTCATGTTTTTAGGCATGATCGATACGAACTCTTGCGACTCATAATGATGGGAAAAGTTGAAGGAAAGAGGTCCGTGGGTCGCAGAAAGAAGTCTTGGCTAGGAAATATAAGAGAATGGACGGGAGTTGCGAGTGCTGCCCAACTGTTTCACCTCGCGAGGAATAGAGAGGAGTTTGCAAAGCTGATTGCCGACCTTCGCTAGTCGGAGAGGCACCTTAAGAAGAAGAATACTTTTACTAAATAAATCTTTATATCTATGAAAATACTTAGGAGTTAGCAAAAATATAATCTGGTCATACCACTTTTTAACCTTAGAGTAACAGTATCTCCCAGAAATTGGGAAGTGGAGGTCAGATAGCTGTAGCTCCGTGTAGAATACTGGCAGTCGCATCTAATTAGACTGGGTTACCCCAAAATACTTGAAAAAAGGCTAGGTAGCTGATGCAGCATTCTAAAACCGAAATTATTTCAAGAATAAATTCCGTAATGAGATCGTAATGAAAATAAATTAAAGTTACCAACATAAGTAGCTTCCAGAATTAAGATGAAATAGCAGGGCGCTGGCAATGTCTGTCGATTAATGGAGCAGACGAGTATTTAAGTGAAGAACGCGAACAGGCAAACGTTGTGAGATGCCAGAAACCAGAATAGCAAACAATCCAAAAAAGGTGCCTTGCACAGACTGGATGTTGTCTAGTTTTCTAAATAGCTAACACAAAAAATTTAGGCCTTACATATATTGCCTAATACCGCTGCACACACTACTCTCAACATTTGTTTTGCCTCAAAAAGGCCTTATGTAATTGACACAACAAATAATATTTTCGTCGTTTGCACGATTCCACTATTCCACTGAATCTTTATCTAGAGGATTAATTTATATGCGGAACTCAACTACTTATTACAAAGTATGACACTGAATACTTAGAATGAAATTATTCAGCAATTAGATATTCGCAGAAACTCATAATCGTTACAGTAAAATAACTGAATACATTTTAGTACATGACAACCTCTGACGAGAAATGGCGATAGTTAGGTACTCAAGATGATTACATTGTTTTTTATGACAAACGATATGTGACTTAAAGTAAGGGTTCAAATTATTAACCTTTACGTATACGAGAAATTTTCTCTAAAATCAATTCATTTTAGACACTAAAATAAGCAAAATACCCTATGAAATCAATTATCTAAGTAGAAATATCCACGTTTTACGATTACGAGCTAACGATCGTCAGATCAGATGCCCACTTGCATACTGAATGAAGTCGTTGAATTTTCAATTAACACATCGAGGTCAACGTGTTTTTCGCAAAGTACTAACATTTTAATTCCCTAGCCTGCGATTAGCTTTCTGGGCACGTGAAAAGTCAATTGAGACTTTGCCTCCTGACTTTTGACATGTGGCCGGCTAGCTCTTCGTTATTGCGAATTTTAAGCGGCGCGTGCGCATCTTCAGTAACTTGCATGTTACCCACAGTAAAGGAGGGGCGGCTCTATTCCTTTCACGGAGCTGCAATAAAAATCTGATTTCCATAATGGTAGCAAAGGTTAGACGGCAGTTGCTCTATCTAACTGAAAATCAATGAAACTCTATGTAATGTTTACTTTAGCGTCAATTTGTCTTACCACAATAACATCCACCTTCTGAATCTTTCTTCTGTGCAACTAACATTGATAAATATTGCATGTCACAATGTCCGTGCAATACACCTATCGATCTGGTTAAAATTCTATCTTGGGATTTCTTACCAGAGACAAAACAATATCATAGCATACGTATAACAAATGCTAGCATTATCTATTATTCGTTTGATTCAAGTCCCTGTCTACCTATACCTGGTTTCTACTTTAGGTATGTCCAAAAATTCGAAACACATATTTTTACCTAGTTTTATTATATCAATTTACGTCCATCCGTATTCCCAACAATACCAACATTATAAGCTATAGGTCCCCAAACGCGTGGCCACTTAAAATTCCGTTGAAAAACACGTGAACATACATACATACACACACATGGAGGTCAATCCGTGGTGTTTTCCGTGTTATCCGCTGTTTTCCCATCACAAGTATTTCGTCGAAAACATTGGCCAATAACTAATTAATGCACCCTCACGCCTAACATCTTAACATTATTGTACGCAGCGTGTCCGATTTTAATTTTTTAATTATAATACAAACAACGTGAGTAAACAGTCATGAGAACATTCCACGGGTTTAAAGAATTGTGTCATCATAGTAAAATAAGAACATTCTATTCATTAACACGTTCTAATTGAGTCATTATTTGAGAGGATTGAGTAAATAAACAAAAATGGTAATATGAACTGTAAGGTGCTCCAAAATTTTAAGACGCTTTGACGATTAATCAAACTATCTTCTTCATAACGAACGTTCATAGTATCTTCATCATATCTTAATCAAACCAATAATACAACTGAAAAAAATCTGTTAGAAAAGACGCAACAAAAAGGCAGAAGGTAAGTGTAATTCCTGCTTTAAGTTTCATCATCAATTCTGTTTGACTGCACTACATACATTTCATATGGTAGCCAGAAATGATTAGTTACATCAGCACAAGGGATGTCAGTGTATATGGTGCTTCCAACGAAGTATTTGAGCCTAAAACACGTCATACCAATCGAACTGTTTACCATACTTCAGGAAAGTAACAATTAATTTAATTTCCCTACATAATCCCTTTTATGACAAGAAACACAACGTTTGAAATAATTCAAAATATCTTAAAGTTAAGCACAGTCTACATTGATTGTCCAATACAAAATTAAATAACCCTATGTTCGTTTGTAGCATTGAACTCACGTGACACTGAACTATCAACAATGAGCAGGAAAAGTCGTTGTCCCAGCTAGTATGTAATATACCAAAGCAGTAAACCTGGTAATCTCGAAGATTGTGAGGCGCAATAAACGTGTCATTTATCTGCCAACTCTTCAAGGTTCGATGTATCAAAGGTAGAAAATATGATTATTAGGATGGCACTATGCGACCGCACGCCACGCCGATTACATGTAGATCTCTAATGTAAACCGCAACATATGCGTTTGTAAGGCTTAGGACTTATGAGTTGGCTTATTTTGTATTTCCCGTAACTTTTTGTTGTAGCTGTTATCTTTTCACCTTTAAAGTCTGGACTTGATTTATAATTATGTAAACTTGAGATTTGAAAATACCTTGAATATTATAACGCAAAGTAGTAAGTCGATACCTACTATAAACACTAAAACCTACAAAGTCTGCAAGTGCTAGTTTTAATGAAATATCATTTATTATTTTTAATCAAACCATTTTCAACCGATTTTCCGCAATTATCTGATTGAGATGATTGGAAGAGGACATAATTGTGCCAATCCCTTATAAAAGTAGGTATGTGGTAGGTACCCCTAAAAAAAAGTATATGATGTAATGGAGTAGGGCCAGAAGAATAATTATTTCCACAATAAATCTCTAACCACGTAAATGTTTCACATCAACACATTTTCTATGTAAATCCTTGCCCGATACTACGATATCTCTTTCAAATAATGCATACTTATCTTTATGGCCTAGATTAAAGATACAATGTTTTCACCAATGTACTCACAACCTTGGTTAATTCAGATCAAATTCATTACATAATAATATTATTATAAATTAAGGCCAAACGCAAAACATTTTAAAAAGGTCATAATACACATATCTAGAAAGAAATATAATTATGGAATATCGCTTTTTCCCACGATGTCGTCCGCGTATATAATTTATAGCCTTTAGCACTAAGGAATAATGTAACTTTATACCAGTGAAAGGTTTTTTTTAGAATCGGATCATTCTTTCTTGAGATTAACCCCTACATACAAACTTACAAAATAAAATATCTCTTTATAATTTTAGTATAGATTCTATATAAAGGCTTACAAGTACCCTTAAAATCTACAATAAATGTTTTCAGAACATTCTAGAACATTGTATCAAAACAAAAATCACGAACTTTACTCTTTGGTGAACTTAGCCTTCACTTAAGGGCACGCCCACATAGCCAAGTAACAAACATGTATGGAATATATATGGAAAATTTTGAATTGACACATTGTCACTCTACGACATGAAAGACCACCCGTGACAAACTGTTATTTATATTGTGTATGTATTGGCACCTCTATGCAGTAGATAGTAGAAGTTTATTCAATTATAATACATTATACCAATGCAAGATGTCAAAAGTATGATAAACTTATCTCTATTTTCATGCAAATCTGGGTGTCTGTGATATTTTGCAAGATTTAATGTTTTCTGCAAACATTTTCTTAAGCCATGGCCTGGCAATATTTTCGGCTATTGACCCAATATGGCTTGGCAATGTGTGGCGAACCACATATTAAATTCTAGCTATATTTCAACTACTGAATATACAAAATTGCTTTCGGTCTAGACGTGTGGTAACTTAGGCCATGCAAGTATGTACCTATGTAGATAAATTTAAATGTGTATGTGAATGTTTGTGAGGATGGATGGATGGATATTTGTTACTCAATCACGCCAGAACGGCCTAACGGATCGGGATGAAATTTGGCAGAGAGATAGATTATAGTCTGGATTATATTTATGCTAATAAAAGCTACTTTTGATCCCGGAAAAATGTATGGGTTCGTAAACCACGCGGGTGAGGCCGCGAGCGAAGCTATAATTTGGATTTCATGGTGCACTTATACATACACTAATGCATTTTTAAATATGGCAACATCAAAAGATGTCCATACAACTTTTGTTTGCTATACTGGTACCTACACAGGACAATCCATTATAGATAGATTTATAGACAGATAAAACATAAAAAAAATATATATATAACCTAATCCCACCCTAAGATTTCTCCTGTATCGTAGGAATAGTTTCCAAACATATGTATATGCCATATCAATATTTAATCATACAAATATTTGTTCTGTGCAGAAATCCTACCCCCGTTACAAAGCGCACAATCCTTAAATGCGTGAATGTATCGCCATAAAGATTCCTAATAAACTCAAAATTTATATTTATTAGCTACCTATATTTTGATTTGTTTCAAGATTATTGCACTGTTCCTAACTCAGACGAAACTTTGAACTTGTATCTAAAATAAATATATCATCCGTATAGTCTTTTTCTGCGATAGTTCCTGAAACAAAATAATGCGATAGGCACTTGCAATATACAAGACACGTAACTTGATACTACTTATTAGTGCTTGTGTCTTGCATAAGAAAGACTCCAAGGGAGACAGAGGTTGCATGATGCGACACCTAAATTTCAACAGATTGCTAATTGAGCGTTGAGAAGCAATCCGTTAATTTATTTTACTTAAAAAACGTTGCCCCACTCTAGTAATAATAATTCTTGTATTGTGGGTGCGTTTACAAACAAAAATATTCACATGGGCAAATATCCAGATACGGAACAACTGTTTCTAGATCATAGGAATATTTGTCTTGTACAAGAACCGACCTGCGACACGTAGGGTAGCAGCTGATCGCTCAACCACTACCCCAACCGTGTCGTCAGGTAAAATCATTTATCTTGAGCCTATCCATCTTTTATTACGGAAAATTTGTCATCTTTTGAGATGTAGTAACAATGTCTGGTAGGTCTTTATTCGTACCTAAGATCACACGGCAGATAAATGATACACCATACAAAACAGAGGTTGTCAACTCAATGACATAATAATTTTATTGCCCATTTATTTTGATGAGTTGACAAATACAGATAAAGTAATTTAATTGTTTGACTATGTTATTAACACGCGGATTTCAACAATTAGCGTTTTTATAGATAACAATGGTTATAATGCGGCAAAACACTTGTTAATAAAATATTTGATGTTTGTAGTTTTGTAGTTAGAACCGGTTACAAAATCTACTTACAATATAGACAATATAATAGCCGAATAATTTTAAATAACATTTGTAAAATTACAGTAAACTTTTTTTCTCTCGCTTTTTCAGTCTACCTCAACGGTGTAGTGGTCCCAAGCGTGACTGCTGAGCGTCAGAGGTTCGATTCTCGAGTCGAGCAAAGTGTTATACCTAGAGTTTTTCTATATGTTAATTCTCAGGCGCAGGACGGAGTCTGGAACTGTACTCAATAACGGCATCGCGGAGGTGTACAATACTACCTGTGCCTGTTTTCAGGGAATTCAGGCGTGCTGCTATGTTAATGACATGTTTTATTTATTACCCTTATAAAAAAAGCTTAAACAGCGACTTTCATATCTGTGCATAACATACTTACTTGTAAAATCAATATCACATTCAGATAATCCTCTAGTTAATAATGAACTAATTTAATACACATCGGATGTCGAACTGCCACAGATACAAGTTTAAAATTATTTCATACTGCTTTCAATATCGACATATTTTATAGCGCTTTTCTGCGGGAATAATTTGATATAATAATACACTTTACGTTGACCACCTCTGATTAGATTTAGGTTTCATTTGATTTTGGTTTAGGATAAGACCTAGAAGACTTAGAAGTGATAATAATAGTATTACTGCGTGATTGGACGAGTAGGTACTAGCAAACGCGACTGCGAAGCCTGAGGTCCTGGGGTAATTTCCCGAGTATGGCAAATTGTTATCAAATTTTTCTGTATAGAAATTCTCCGTAGCAACCTGAAGTTTATAAATCTGCTCTAGAGAACGCATAAGGTTCGCCCCATGGGACTCAAAAATGGAACAAAATTTAGGTGTACAATGGTATACCTCTGCCTAACCGATAAAGTACGATTTTACGAGTTTTAACGCAATTCTGGGCTAAAGTTGAAAGTAGGTTATGAGTTTACGAGAACAATTTAGTAATGAATACAATATTACAATCAAATACGTTTCCTAAGATAGAATTCATGGAATTCTGTTCTAAATTGAGTTTTTATGTGATTGCAACATTGTATGTTACATATAATCATTTCGCTGAATGTAATCTAATGTATACAATGTAACATATAGAATATGTATTGATGGAGTCACTACGTAGATAAATGATCATCCTTTTAAGTAATTTGACCGCGATCTAGACTTCTATAAGCTAATAAATTTGTCATTTGGTAACGGTTTGATACGGTTTGTTTAGAAACTTAAGGTCATGTTCACTGACACTATAACAGATATTTAAAATGAAAACCCATTACTGTCCCACTGCTGGGCAAGGGTCTCTTCTCAGAATGAGAAGGATTAGGCCTAAGTCCACCACGCTGGCCTGGTGCGAGTTGGCGGACTACACACACCGTCAAGAACTTTATCGAGCCCTCTCAGGTGTGCAGATTTCCTCACTATGTTTTCCTTCACCTTAAACGCAAGATATAATCAAATTCTGATCCACACATGATTCCGAAAAGTCAGAGTGTAGGCCGGGTTTGAATTCAGACCTTCCTGCATGGAAGTCAAGCGTTTCAACCGCTTGGCTATCACCGCTAGGCTAAAACAGGCGATTACTGATACAAAAATTACTATCAAACGGCTGATTTGTGTCTGAACCGTCTGTTATATCGTCGGTGAAATTGAGCCTTAGTGATTAGGGGCATGTGGTACTGAATAAAAATTACGCAACAATTAGACTACTAAATCATAAGCATCATCTGCGTAGCGCTGAGCCTTTTCCAACTATGTTAGGGTCGGTTCTCTCACTGACCAGATTCGGCTGTATGTACGCCTTTTTCATTGTGTATACCATTTGTACTGACTACTGCCCAAGGTTAGACCGGCTGTCAGACTTTTGGGCTGCTGACTTCCGATGCTGATTTCTGACATAGGAATTCTTATATACAACCGGTACTAACTGGTTGTGAGGTAACAATAAAATAAATTACATGAAAAATAACTAACCAAAACAGCATTTCTGTGTTTAAACATGAAATTGTTTATGCAAAAATGCAGTAAACATTGTACAGAAAAAAGACATAACAACTTATACAATTAAAAGGAACGATAGGTAAACAAGAGGGAACCATTAATTAGTGACTGCCACAATCGTTAGGGTGCATGAAAAATAGGGGAGGCCTTAAAAAGAGTATCTACTGCAGACATTTTAATTTGCAGAATGACTTAGGAAAACAATTTAGGAAAATTTAGTGAGTACTTCAAAGCAGATTTAGGGTAAAATGGTAACATTGTGTCTGTCTGTAAAGCATTGAAGTAAAATTATGCAATTAATTTAATTGTTATTATACCTATTGCTTATTTTGTGCAGTAAAATTACTTTGAATTTTTATTCTTTTACTATTTCCTGTTGCAAACGATTGCTTTGCTATTCCTATTACCGGGAAAACCAAGTGTTTTTCAGACTTCAAAAGCCGTACAAGTAAAGTCGTATCGTAAGGTGTATGTTTATGGTACGTTTAATCTAAGAGAGAGGGGTGGAAGTACTTTGTTTATAAATCTCTTTAATTAGTAACTTTCTTAGTCACAATAATAACAATGTTAAACCAATCTCTAATTAATCAATTTTGCCGGAGGACCTGGTTCAATTTCCGGGTCAGATCGGACAAAGTTTTATTGAGTTTTTTGGTATGGAAATTCTCAGTAGCAACACGAAGTTTAGAAATGTGCCTGGGAAATAAGAGGATCGGCGATATGTTGGTGTAGGTACAATAGTACACCCCTATCTAACCGAGGCGAGATGTTATGTAATTAATTCTGTTCCTACTTCACTAATTGTATACCAAAATATATCAGAAATCTTAATCAAATTCTAAAGGTAAAACAAACAAAAATCGCGAACATAAATCAGTTAAGTACACTGAACTCTATCGAATTAAGCACACTGTGTTGAAAGGGCAATTGTAAAATAAAACGTTGCAGAGGCTTCGTGAATTGGATTAATTCAGTGACCCCAACCTCGTTCACCCACATTCAAAGTCACGCGAGTTTTGATTTGATTTGCTGTGCCATTTTGTAGCGTATAGTGGTGGTATTTAGTTCTAACAATAGCTAGGTTAGGGAGGTCAAATGTCAACGTTAGTTGAAAAACTACACAAGTTGAGTTGATCGATTTATTGTGAAATCAATCGACGTAGCCTTTGGAAGTCCACTGGATATAGGGCATTTGTAAATTGTCTCACTAAATGGACGTAAATAACATTCTCTGTAATGTCCCATTTGTTTAGTGGACACAAACGCGACTGAACGTGACATCCTAGGTTCGATTCCCGGGTCGGGCTGTGTTACTGGGATTTTTTTGTACATATAGAAATTCTCAGTAACAGCACGAAGTTTGGAACTGTGCCCGGTTGATGGCATTAGGCTCGCCCCTTATTACATGGGACTTAATGACAGCATCGGCGAAATATTTGTGTACAATAGTACACCTCTACCTAACCTTTTAGAGATACAGGCGTGATGCTATGTTACGTGAATTGTTCTAGAAAGAAATGTGTAATACTGAATCTATACATTGTAAAAAAGCCTTACATAATATTGGTAAAAAAGGCCAAATATATGCCTGAAACTTGATCTAGTAACACGTGACATAGGATTACTGAAACCCGCGATGACTTATTATAATCTTATAATCACTGCCTAAAAATAATACTAACACTCAATCTACGTTTAATTTCCCGAATATATTATGTCAGTTATCTTGATTAATTATATTTTTCAGAGAAATTCATGACTACGTACACTTTAGTCAGACTGCTTGATGTCAACCTTTATCTGACTGAACTAGTGAAATTTTGGAAGTGACGTAGGTATCTTAGACATGGCCAAATAACTTTGATAAAGGAATATAGATGATATTATTTTTGAGTCATAATAAAGGCAATAAGGTAATATTCGTTTACTAGCTTGGTATGTTTTTTTTAAAGACCTTTCCCCACTCTAGGATTTCCCCTGTATCGTGGGTACAATTTACAAACATACATGTGACATACACATACAACCAGACCCGAAACAACTATCTGTAGATCATACAAATATTTGTTCCGTGCGGGGATCGAACCCGCGACACAAAGCGCCGAAAATTAATCGATCGGTCTTATTGAGACTGTATTTTCAGAATATTTTCTTCGCGCAGACGAAGTTGTGATATTCTTCATTCATTTTAATATGACCATTACCTGAATAATAGACCCTTAAAAGTTATCTATGAATCTTTATGGATGTTATTCCCTGTTGTCACACTCATTTTCTATACAAGCCAATCCCGCTACTCCACCCGTGAAAAGTTTCCGATTTTCTGGGACGAAATAACAAAATGATCAGTTTCGTAAGTATGTAAAAATGTTACGTCAATATATAACAAAGATAGCAAGTTATCTTCTCTTATACACTTTTAATTTAATAGCGTACTGCAATCACAACTATTTTTAGCAAGCGTGGTCATCATGCTGTCACGACAGTTAAATGGTATATTAGGAGACCCAGCAATTATAGTTTACGGGCTTTGAAATAAGGTTTAGTGGTGGCTTATTGGGCTGATGATGATGACAATAATATCAAAAAGGAAGGTGATTAAATATTATGGCTAATTACTATTATTAATATTAGTCTCGTAATCGACGAGAGACAGTTCTATTATTAGCAACACATTCGGTTTTATCCGGATCTCGCGAATTGTCAAACTTGTATTGTAGGTATATAAATAATATTTCTAACAAACCCACCAAACATTGTTGAGCAGGATTGATAAACAAATATTTGATTTCGCCAACGCGATTAACATACTCATCTGGCGAGGATCGTACCTGTCTTGCAGTGATGACCATTCTAGAGTTAGACTTACAACTGAGCGAGGAAATAAATTACATACAAGTAACTTCATAGTTTATACACAGAAAAAGATATTAAAATCGCAAGATCTTAAAACAAATAAACACGATGAGTTTCTTTTTTTGTTTCTCCGCATTTTGAAATTTTCAAAGATGATTTATGGTGATTGAATCTTCTTGAAAAATAAAATTGGGTTATAGAAATCTTCTCCATCTTTATCCTAATCCTAACTTAATATTATAACTGCGAAAGTAAGTTTGTTTGTTACCTTTTCACGCCTAAACCACTGCACCGTTCATTATGAAATTTTGCATATACATACGTTGCCAGGGGTACAGAAAATGACATTACCTTTTATCCAAAAAAAGTACTGTTCCCGAAGGAGAAAACAATAACTTTCGACGGTCACAATTGCTTTAGGATGCTAGATGGCACTACGTGTGGCCCGAAAAAATGCATGGGTTCGTAATCAAAGCGGGCGAAGCCGCAGGCGGAAGCTAGTGAAACTAAAAATCGAAATGAATCGTATAATTAATCATAAAAGTCATAGGTAACGTATGACACATTTTAGGGTTTTACGATTAATTTCGTTTACCGATAGCAATACGAGGCCCGACTTTTACAACGTTTATCGGTAATAAACCAACAGTTTACGGTCAACTTGTTCCATGCAGTATCGACAAGAACACTACAGTGAAGCTATTGACGTTTGAATATTCATTAGGGAACCTTGACCAATACATTTGTCCAAGCAACGGACGAGTCCCAACACAGTGACGGTACTGAGACCATGTCTATGTAAATTTAGAATTTCTTCCAAGGGAAACTGGACATTACTTAGGAAATACCGTTTTCGATGTACATATGTACGCAACATGCAATTACAGCTGTTGGAGATTATAGGTTAATTTGTACGATTAAACCGCTAAGCGCCGTTTAATTGCTGGTTAATTTGCCAGACGTGCAGCGATTTTAATGAACGTACGTATTATTTTTAGAATATTTAATCGTTGCCGAAAATATTGAAACGTGCACACAAATGCTGATGACGCAAATCTGAATAAACTACGACGATATTATTTTTTGATACGTGCATAGTATGTTTTTAGCGCTTCGAATAAAATATGCTTCATATACCTAAACTTAGATTTTTAAAACATGTTTTCAAAAAATTACAGATTTAAACATAAACTAAAAGCGTTTTAGTAGAGACGCGCCAATTTCCATATATTTAGTTTTTCCCTAAAAATATAACAATTTTATCATAGCTATGTAAGTTTATACGAAAATTCAACAAAACGAAAATCCGAACCGTGTGTGGGAAACTAAATATATTCTTGTTTTTGCATCAGAAAACAATATAGCATCGTTAATGGGATAAAAGTAAGATAAAAAGCAAATACTAATAAAATACTTCCCTTGTCACGATATAACTGTACTTACAAATCATGGAACGAGAGATCTAGATACTTTTGTTACGTTTTGTCTACGTTACTTGATAGTAGTCGCATAAATTCTTCGCACGGGTGGAATTTACTAATGAAGAAAATGATACAATTATTGAGATTTTCTTGCAGAAATACCATCCAAATTTCCGACGTTTGCAGTGGATTTTCCAAAAAAATATTTAATACAGACCTTGCCCTGACAATTACGAACACACCAAAAAAATAGCTAAATCGGTCGAGCCGTTTTCAAGTGATGCTCCGTCATAATTGTGGCAATTGATTTTTATTAATATAGATACACTCTATCATCTAGAAATGATTATGGCTTTATGAAATTTTTTCGTTGCATTCATCATTATATGCAGTGGAACATCTCAGGTGTCCAAATATAACGAAACATATTAGGTACTATTATGTTCGACTTAGAAAGTATTCAAAAATAGTCTTACCTACTAGTGTCGTGATCATATTATCCATTACGGTCAAACTGCTCAAATTATCGAAACAGTCAGGAAAATAAATCTTATCGAAGTGAAATGCGTAATGCAATAAACAGTCAAATCAATAAAATTTGTAACATCAGTAGCACATTACCTCTTTGACTTCCACGGCATGATGTTAATCAGCTGATTCAACAAGAATGTGGCTCGTGGGAAGTACCATCAACATATAACCAAGTGTTACATTAAAAAACAGAAGCATAACATCGGCCGTTCACTACGAAACGAATCGATAACGGCCATCAAGTTACGTTTACGACTATCGGAAACCATACGAAACGGCATCGTAACTAATGCAAACGTCAATTTAGAAATCAAGAATGCGAGAACAAAGACAGATAAATAAATTTCCCATTGAAAGATGTTCCGACTTTCTTTGACCACAACATAGTAGGTATATATTCTCGGTATATATACTGGTTTTAGTTCTGTATATACTTAAGTATTATATGTCAAATTTACGCCCGGGGAAGTTCGCCGGCGTTTGCTATTAACACAGTTCAGCGTTTAAGCCTCATTGTTCGAGTGAAAGTATTATTTAGTGGACGTTACATGCATTGTTATTTTCTCTAGGAAAACTGATGTACATAAATATATACCAGAACTTACATGTAAACAAAAATAGAGATCCAAATAAGCAATATATCATTTGATTGCATATGTTAACCAAAGGTATGGGGTGTTCTGACTTACGAAGATGTTGGACCTACAACCTTATTTATGTCCTTTGAAAATACGAGGATTTTCCATTAGACAAAGGAGGTAAATTAATAAAATTAGGGTAGCATGAAAGTAATACAAAAAAAAATCGAAAAAAATGTAGAAGGTTCTTCTTTATCGTTTTGATTTTGTGTGTATTTTTTACCTTTTTTCTATTTAAATCCAGCATACTAATACGTACCTAAAATTCTTTATTGCTGAATACAAGATAGCTAAATAACAGACTTTAATTAGTCCTCACATAAAATAGTAACATTTTTTACCCAAAAAAACTATAGTTCAATTCTAACAACCAGGACGTTAATAGCTAGCGCCTATTCTACATCCTAATTTAAATTGTTAATTATGTGAGAAACAAAGGTTTGGATAATTATTTATATTTTATTTGACATATTACTGCAAATTCCGTAGATGCTACGCACGATACCGGTCTGATACCAATAACTATTTGTCGAAACAATAATTTATTGTACATTTATGTTAATTGAGAAACTAGTACGAGATGTAAAGCTGGTTCTAAAGAATTTTCATTATCTTTTTTATTGTTTCACGTCGGAATGCGAAGATTCCTGTTTTTAACAATATATAATAATTTAATTTAGATAAAAATAATTTTACTTCAGCTAACGACGAAAAATTCTTTGGACGAAGTTCTAGTAAATATTATATTTTATTATAAAGTTCAATAAAATTAATAAAAGTTTACGACGGCGTGTTGCACGACAGTAATTTCATGTAATAGAGCATACGTCAAGCATAACAATATTCATAAATTATTGCTCAATATTTAAATCAACCATCCAATCAAGCTGTGCAATTATTATTTGTTCGAAATATAAAAAAATAACGAATGTTTACGATAGCCACGATTCGCACGTTGAGTTGTAAATTAAGCAGTGACAAGCAAAACCCAGACAATTAAATTCTTTTAGACAAAATGAAATGTAAATTGGCAAATTTACAATCAATATCTAACATGGATTTGGCCAAATTTAGCAGTTTTATGACATTCCTTCTATTGTGATGTGACTTTGCTCTGTCGTATTTTATTGTGCTACTGTAGGCTTAGCAACAGCTGGCTATATAATAATTGGCAACATGGATTTAGAGTTTTTATTGCGTTTTAATTTTATAGCTATATAGATACAAAGTTAAAAAAATACTAGTATCAATTTTAATCTAGTCTTCGGAAAGAACGAATTCTAGTTCATCTGTGTCTCTAAAATTCCGAGCGGTGGATGTTACCTAATGTCACGCTTATTAGCAAGAATTGATAGAAGCTCCTTGGTGGTAATAGTAGTATGCACCAGAAACACTTAAAATAGGGCGTAAAAGTTTAAAAATAGAAGAATTGTTCCAAAACAGGAACAGGAAAATTTAAAAAGAAAATCTAAAGATGACCAATACTTGTTTTTATGACTCGCTTCATTGTCAAATCCTTCTAACAGACATAAAACGTTCGTCATGTATTTCTCAAAGGAGAAATATTTGTATGCGGCAAACATTTATAAGAAACAATCAATCAAAACATTTTAAAGGTAAATCAAACTGGCCTCAATTATAAATGGATTATTTTTCCAAAATAAAGACTTATTTGTATTCAACATGTGACCGCAACTGGTGTGTCCGTCTTAGTATTCCCAAACACTATACATTTTCGATTTAGAACTGATATCAATTTGTAGTTAAGCACGCAAAGGGAATATTAAACGCAACGTACACGTAATAAATTTGAGTGAAAAAACGTTGCATACATAAACACGATAGGTTAACGATTTGTTTCTATTTTTTATTACGATTATTAATATTTATAGTCGCGCCGTGCTTGTAGGGAGTTACGTCGGAGTGGTGTGACGTCTTCGGAACAAATGACAGTCAGTTCTACAAGGAAACAAGCTTGTATTATGTAAAATAATGTCTTGAGAGACGAAGAAACATGTGTATCTATTTTCTTCGACAACTTAATTAAGAAAACTTTGCTATCGACGCTCGTTTTAAAATATATAAAAGAAAAGAAAAGAAAACATCGGTTCCAGGAAAATTTTGGTATCAAAATGACAAGAAGCGAAACGACTTTCGCCTCTCGTTGATTTTGTCGCATCGCGGCTCGAGTACAAGACATGGGTACAAGTCATATATCAGATGTAGTACTATTGCATAAGTTTAGCTCTGTGTAGATCCATGTCAGTACACGGTACACCTTGTTATCTTTTAACCCCATCTTTTCTGTTTTAATTATATCCCCCGTGTCCGTAGATGATTACAGTATAATGTTATTATGCAACAACTTTCAAATTATAAACATGAAAATCAGTCACATCTTAGTGCTTAGAATCTAAGTTGCAAGAATCTAAGACGATAGAGTAGTGGCTAAGTATGTCTATGAATATGTATGCTAAGATAAACTAGATAAACTCGACGCGGGCATCCGTCAGTTGGATCTATCAAGTACTTGAAACATTGCTGTATGTATGTCTGTGATTAACAAGACTCATACTTTCCGGAGTAGGTACCTCTAAAAAGTATTAATCAAAATGTACATTCTATTTATAAAACACTTAAAAAATCCTACAAATTTCTGACGTGTTTTTTTTTTCTTTTGCTTATTCTTTCTTTTATTAGTGTTCTAATTATGAATTCGAACATGTAGATTTTTTTTTTTTTTTTTCAAAAATACTCTTCTTGATTTTATTATAGTATGAAAACTCCAAATACCTTGAAGATATTAACAGAGGTTTTATGTGTAACTACCTTTATTGGTAAAGTACTGGCCACAATTTATATTATTATAAGAATAGCAAATGAATTTAATTTTTTACTCTCCAATCATTGATTTACCTTAAGTAACATATGTAGCTGTCACATTACTCAGCAATCAGTATACAAGAATATAACAAATATAGTACTCGGTTAGGACGCACGGGGCGCCACCGTCTTCGTAGATATGGCACCGGTATATCGGCGCTTTGAACACCGCCGCGAATTAACGTAGGTCATACGCACACTGAGTAATTTCTCGATTAACCTCAGGAAGACAACGCAGTCATTAATGGCATAGTGGAGTAATAATATTCCGGAGCACGATTTCCAAAATTTTAAAAGTTTCCATTTTAAATTAATTTTATACCGTAACTTACACTACAAAATCAAATAATATACTTAAATACAATACCGACATCAAATCCTAACCTATAAAAACATTGTAACACAAATTTAAAGTCTATTGCAGAAAGAATTTCATTAACTGCCATGCCACCCTGAAGTCACATGAAGCGCATGCGCACATAGGCATTAATTGACGCACAAAATTCCTAACATACAAAAATAAATGTCATCATAAATATGTAATTAATTACGTGAAGCCAAACATACATTGGTGGCACAGACTTTGTTCATAATTAGCATGTTACGGTATGTACACAATCACAAAAACACAGCAGTGTAATCGTTAAACAAGCGAAATTTAACATCGAGTCGACAACTTTACGCCTGTGTTCTTTATATTCACCTTTACATATTCGACTAACGGTCGCCGACCAACGCCTATTATGCTCACAACGTTATTTAGGATTAATTTAATTTACTGAGCGCTAATGATGTATGTATAAATAACTCCAGAAAGCATTCAACTGACGATTAGCATACGCTCAAATTACCTGCTAAGTTGATTTCTATTTCTAGTCTATAGTTGTTTTGGAATAAAGTTTACAGTGCAATCGCCTGGCCGTCCTCTGTGTGTCACGCACCGAATGACAAAGATTCCCGAGTCGCTCTCCGCTGTATCTCGATTGTTTTGCATATCGCGCAACCACTCCTGCGCAGCTGATGCGAGGCAAATTAATGATCAAATGGAATCCCGCCACTGCCCGCTTTACTCGAACTTCCGACGTGCGCCAGACAAACGACGAATGCGCATTACAAAACTCACTTTGAACTTTATGCCCCCGACACATGAAAAAGTTGACAAAGCCTAAGTACGAAAGAACTTTGGTATCATAATTCAATTACACCGTCCTTGGCGAGTGTGCGGACGCCTCGTCCATCAATAACACTTTCAACTGTATCAAGTTTTTTTGCCGCTTGCCCCATCACCACGTCTCTTTAAGAGACCGCCAAACAGACTGCCATAATTTGTCAAACTTTTTTATTCAATTAATTGATCACCGTGACCAAGCCGAGCCGACCGCGTAGCGCACTGAGGAAATATTAACATACTCGATGATTGTGTATCTAAGAACTGAATGTCATTAACCATTTCCTGCACAAGAGTTTCGAGTGTCCATCTTTCAAGTCGGTATTGAATAAATATTGTTCAACAAGTTGCCAAGTGACATTTTGTTGCGCGGGCGCATCGGACGGCTGCCCCCTCCCACGTCATCTCACGATGTCCACTCTCAAAGTGAAGAATTTATTTCCAATGCATTTTATGCAAAACAAGACAATTAAAATTGTTTTATGAATTCATAGTCAGGTCAATTAAGATTTCATTTTGATAAGGACGCTACTTTTGTAAACTATATCATTAGGCTTCATCACGTCGAACTGGTAGTTTGAGTTACGAAGGGCTGCAACAAACATAATCTATCGTTTGCAAAGTAATGGTAGATTTTGCAATAGTTGTTAGTTGAAAGACTCGAGGGAATATTTAAATGACTAGTGAGGAAAAAATGACATAGTATATCCAATGGGTGGACGTAAATAAGTATAAGTCTCAATAAAAGTTTCAAACAAGAAGTACTTAGTTTAGATGAAGATTTTAAAGTTAAGTGGCGCCGAGTGACTGTTCTTCAAGAATTTATGAGTTTCGGATTACGACAGTGCACCAAGTTCCTAAAATATTCCAACAAAAGCTGTGAAGATCATGTTTTGAAGAAAGACCGAACCTTCAATCATACATCTCTTAAAGAATATTCAAAAAGACATGAATTTTCCACTGATGTAAGCACAAAAGCTTTAAAATACTGCGAACTGACTCATAAAAATCTTCCGAAAGGCAAAACGGCCGTCAAATCTTTAGGGAGTTAAAATGAAGACATAAAGAATAATAGAGGTTCGCAAAAGCAGTGTTAATTTCCTACAAAGATTAACAGGGCCATCTTAACAGAAACCTCGGTGCTTCACATACCGACGGACAAACCCCTATTGTCAGTATTGCTATTCGTGTCATGGACATACTTGTAGTGGGCACAGCAGACTCAGCTATTGTCATGTATGTACATTGTAAATATGAATGAAGACTGTAAAGGCTTCCGAATGTTCAAAAGCTACATTATTAGTAAAAGTAATGGATAAAAAATTGGCGAATGTTTTTTTTAGAGTTGGTCCGTTGTATGACTGTATTTTTTCTACGCAAATAAAACTTGACAACATGATAAAGTTTGTATTTTCAACCCATAACAATCAAGCCATAAAGTTTTAGTCAACATTGTAAAATCCGAGTGAGGTTCTAAGTGTTATCAGTACTATTTATCGCTAATTGTAGAAAATCATTATCTTCAAGAATCGTATTACGTATAAGCTTCAGTGCGCCTCAGAATTGAAGTTCTCAGTACAACTTCACGTAAGTGCCTATTAATCTAACTAAACAGACAGAAATGGTGATAGAGTAATGGCTCCGCAAATTAATATAACGTCTTATTTGGACATGGAATGTGGGTATGACAGTTAAACGCATCTTAATTCCAGCCTTAAAGCTAATAGCTCGTGTCGTAATCCTTAGGTGTCAAAATCTGAAATTATTGCTTCTAGAATGAAGATGTCCTCTCAGGATCTTTACGTTCCAATATCAAGTTACAAAAAACTTAAGAATATTTTACTGTAAATTCAGACTTATTTAACATACCCACCGATATCTTTATAGCTTCGGTAGCCATAAAATGTTTCGCGAAAAATATAAACATGATTTATTGTGAAAGTAATGTTTATAATAACATCTTGAGTTGCCGCTTTAGAATTCATACTATAGACTCTTAAAAAAGAAGAGTAAAATAAACATAAGAGAGATAGTAAAGATGAAATTGAAGTTCAGAAGATATATAACTTTGATTGAAAAGAAAATAAACAATTTTAATGAGTGTTGTCTATCAAATCGTGACGGTTCGGTTTTATACTTCGTGTTAGCTGGTGAACTAAATATTCATTTCATAATCATTTATTTGTAGCGCGATCATTAACGGATTGATTTTGATATTGATTGCTCACTTCCGCATTGTTCTTGCTTGTCTGTTCGTGTTTTGTTTCCAAACAAATTGTTTGATCTTCATTAATATTTATTTTGAAATATGATCTATTAGTGATCGTGTAAATGTTCTCGTTTATTGGTTCTGTGTTATTTGATGATACGATCAAATTTTTTCTTATCGTCTTACGTTAAATATTCGCCATGTTTGGATTAGTTTTTGTCTCTATTATCTTCGTTTATCTTGACACTTTGTAGAAGTTTATTATAACATCCATTATGTTACATGTCAGAGCTATTACAATGCACGAAGTAGGAACTTGTTGCGGCTGCATTAGTTTTATTGCTGACTAATATCCTCATAGTCAGTCGTGTGCGCAGGACGGTTTTGATTACAATAATATATTATTTTATATGCTACCGTAATCGCAGCTCATGTTTCTTCATTAAGGTGACCATTAGTTTGGTCGCCAGCTGCCCAGTCTGGTGCTTATACGATTTTAATGGTTACATAATTTTTTTCATAAATTTAAGCTGGCATGACGCGTGTTTGTGTCAGAAAAATTTGCGATTATCTCACTTCGAACATTTTTAACTTTTGTATCACAGTTTCATAGAATGATTTTCTTATTCAGTTAATATTTTATAAATGAAGTGATTCTCCGTCGTTTGAAAAACAATAGACTTAAGGATTTCTGAAATCGGGCCCTTTTTGTTAAATTCCTGAATTACAAGAGAAAGATATATTTGTCATAATGTGAATATTATTTAATTTGAGACTCAATAACATTGTTGCTTTCTACCACTTATACATATTTTAATCTATCTAAATCGGTCCAATTATTCACATACATCTAAAACTTACACAACAATATCAATGGCATAAATAAGTCTAGTCTCAAATAACTTTCTCTAGCGATATTACAAAATGTCGTTAAATCAAAGGCAGGGCGTGTTATCAATTAGCCACCGAGTCTTTAGCATTCATTTGATTCGCGTTATGTTCGTTTTAATTGATCGTTGCTACGCCTTCTAATAAATATTAAAGAGCCGTAGTAGAAATGGATAGCATATTTTACTTTTGCTGTTAGGGGGCATAATTCGTACTGAACAATATTTTTTCTTCATAAAATATGTTTTTCGTTTTTTTTTTCTCCGACCCTGTAATAGCTGTACAGAAATACCCATGTTTTAGGCCATGTTTTTCTGTGAGTGTACCGTATTCCGGATTTTCTCTCTCTGGAATAGATCACGGGCAACGATCTTTATATGAAGTTGTTCATACAGCGTCCATGTGATAAAACTCGAATTCGTTAAAATATCAGAACGATGACTCGAGCGAATCACCTTCCTGTTTCCCTGTTCTAGTAGTACCTAAAATATTTCCAAGATAAATTTTCATTTTCGACATCGATTTCCTATTGCAGACTCTGACATTCTCGCTTATCTTAACTATAATCAATACATCATAATTTACTGTAAATTATGCTCCACCGATGTTCACATGACGTAAATACAAAAAAAAATGGGCAATTAACAGTATCACTTTACGGAAAAGTATGAACGGCTTAATTTTTACTCTATAAAAAATAATTAGCAAAAATAGCAGTGAATGTCAGAATTTAAGGGGTTTTCTGCACTATGTTACGCTGCTCGTAGAAGCTTAGGCGTTAAGCTGGTAGCGGGGGGGCCACCTGGCGAGTCAAACAATTCATTTTATAAAAAATATTTCTTTTTAAATATAATAATTACTAATGCCTCTTGCCTCTTATCCTTGCCCAGCAGTAAATTTATTATAATAATGAGTACTCATAGTGACTAATCGTTCGTAAGTTTTTTAGATGCGTGTGCAATTCAAAAACCCCAGATCAATACAATATTAAAAATAGCATTGAAATAAGTATAGAAATTCTCATCAAAATCCTTATTAACAATATGTAAATTCAATTGACTACAGACTACTACATTAGTGATCGAATTTCGCGCGAGTAAGCGAAATAAAGTAACAAAAGTAAACGTGATACTCAAACGATAGAGGCAACATTTAAAAAAAATATTGCCAGTTCCGAGGCATCGCAAAAAGTTTATAGCGTGTAGAGAGCTTAAAGAGATCAGATACCTTGTTATAGCTCTCTGATAAAAATCTTTTTTGTTTCATAAAAATTGTTCAATGTTGTAAACATTTTATAAGCTCGCAATTAATTTAATTGTGATCTCCGAAGGAATAAACAATGTATTTTATTATCATTAAAAGCGACACTTTTGCTTGCCGAAGACATGCCGATTACAAATTGACTACCAATGACTTTTTTGCTGCAATGACCGTGTAAGGTACGTAGTATTTATTTATTGATACATTTAAGTGGTCTGTAGAATGTCTCCTTCTTTTATCTAGTAAGTGCCTTGTCAGAATAATAAGTACTGTAAGTAAGACTTAAACCAAATATTTACTCAGTTCTAAAAAAACTGGCCAAAGCAAATTTTTCTATTTCAGTATTGAAGTATTTTCTTTATAGTTTTTTACTAAAGCGTTTAGTTTTGTTGTTTATATTTGTTAGCTTATGATATTTTAAAAAGACTCTCTTTCAATATTATGTAAAATGATTATTTTGTTCAATCAGCTTGCGCCGCTTCTGCATAATAAAATTATGATTACGCTCAATAAACCTCCTCGAGTACGTAACACGAATAAGCTACAATGTGATACCCCTTACAAAACTCCAACATCATTGACATGTATCCTTGCTAATTGGTATTCACTAGTCTTACAACGTTGAATAAGATACAACATTGATTTTTATTCCTTTCTTTCGTTCCGCGATACTTTAATGCAATTGATACTGATAATTATTTAAATAGGACAGGATATAAGCAAGTGCATGTCCACAAGAATAGTTAATGTAAGACTTAATTTAAATCCTATATAGTATTGAATCGAATTGAAATGGCGATTTTATAGAACCTTTATCACCCTTGGGCGTGGATTAGATATAACGATTAATTTAGTTTGTGCTTTTCTATACGATTATTGTCTTTGGCGTCTAAATGGAAACTATTTGATATCATAATTTTATTAAAGTTACCATTTTTAGAAAAAGCAAAACATTCAGCTGTAAAGATACAAAACAAGTTTGTATGATAACTTTTGAAGTCATAGGTATATTTAAGTTAGCTATAATGAGCTCAGGTCTTGTAGGAAAATTCTTAGTATCATTAAAGGACAATTTTCATGTTTACGTGATTCCTGGAATTCACGAGCAAACAAGAAATAAACCCAATTGTACACAAACATAAACTCACAAACATAATACTTTGTATCTACAATCTGGGTCGTAATTCAAAATTTTTAATATTCATACTTGGCATAAAATTATAAAACGTCTATAAAGAAATATTCTCACGACCTCAAAGTACCGACTGTATCGATAAACATCGGCCTGAACTTGAAGTTGTTATATAAAGCTAGATCGCCAAATACGATAAAAGCCTAGCTTAGATCATGAATCTAGATAAGGTGGAAACTTGAGCCCTGGAAACGGGTCACGGACTTAACGAAATAGTGGCGGAAAATATGAGCGGGTTCGATGCGGATAGATCATTGAAGCTACAAAATATAGTTTAATATTAAATGGCAGCCGTGATTTGAATGAAGCCTCCTCTTCTTTCAGCCTTCGTGGTTCTTGGCAAACAATAGACTCACCAATGTTACGCTTAGTGTCATAACGTCTGTCAAGTTATATAAAGAGGCAGCATCCTCATTGTTGCCAAAAAATACCTGAGAACAAATCGTACTAAAATCACCAATTGTAGTGATGGTGGCAAGAATCACCGCTATCATTTATTGGAACTAAAGAGGCCATCAACAGTGGACATTAACAGACTGAAATCTAAATAAATTTAAAAAAGTTAAAGTAAACTTAGAAAGCCATAAAACCTAGCACCTGTCATTCCTCACCCGACACTTTACAAAGCATAGTTGAATTACAGACCGACTTTGTTCAACAAATTAGAAAATTGGTTGTGAAGGTTGCGTTAGAACAGGTGCGAGTAGTCCTAAGTCAATATGTAAAGTTCAATGATCAGGAGTGAAGCTATTGTTCCTCCTTAACCAGTGTTGGTGGCATGATTTGGTTAATTATAGGCTGAAGCAGAACTATTTGAAGTCAGAAATATTTTCGATTCTACACGAAGAATGTTAGCGTCACATTAGCAATGTCTAAATAGTGAAACCGAAGGAAATTAGCAGGTTGCCTTGTTAAACAGATAAAGTTAAATAAACTGAACTACTGCCGATTATTAAATTTAATTTTAAGACGTTCTATAAAGACATAATCTCGCCTAAGCCCACCTTGAAGTTACAGAAATAATATACGACTTAATGACTACTTAAAAATGAGAACCGTCATAACACTCGGCAGTTATTCCAGCGAAATTAATAAAACATTGCAAACAAAAGCAATTTTTGATCAAAACATCTTTATGAATGTCATAAAAGAAAACATGAAAAATACCATTAAAAATTCACCAACACAAAATCCCGTAGTTTTATACTCTGATTTTTCTGTCTCGCATAAAACAATATTACACATACATAGTCCATAAAATTTCACACCGACATTTAAATCATACATTGAGCGACAAGAAAATCGAATCGAACCACGAACATTATAATTACGCGGCTTTTAATTTTAAATTAACAAACCGTGAGATGATTTTACGGCTATAAATATCGGTAACTATGAAATGGTCCATTCGTTTATTAGACGAAGATATGGTTATGATCGAAATAAGAAACTGTGTTGAAACTACCATAATATTACGTTATATGGGTTATGAAAGTGTCAGAATAACGAACGTAATAGAAAATAGTGTGGTTGTTAAATTAATTGTGGCTAACTATGTGTCCGACCACACGGAATTGTGTTGATAAGTTATGGGAGGTTTTACTAGTAGATTATAAAGCTCGGACTATATTTGAATAGACTACCATTAAATCATTTTCCTCATTGCTTGAGATAAAAGTAAAAGCTAGAGGAAATGCGTGTCTCGTTGGCTAAAAATAATAGATACCTACAGAAGTGAATGAAACTGGTGACATTTTAAATAAGACATGATCAGGTAGTTAAAAAACATTTATCATGAGGTAGTTTTTTACGTGAAAGTGTTCTTAGTAGCATCACGCTTGAATAATTAAACAGTTTTATCTATATCTGATAAAATATCCCTTACATCAAAGCAATGATATCAGTACCATTACACCGTAATTATCTCAATCAATCAATCAATCATGATAACACTGACACTTCTAGAATTCAACTTTCGAAAAACTAACACGTTCCAAATTCGAGTTCTTAATTCCAAATATGGCCACCGTGGTTTAATGTCAAATAAATTTTAATTAAATCGAACAGCGTCAAGATGGCCGTTTGCTTCTAGTAATTGACAACCTCTTGATGAATCGCTTCAGCCACCTTGTTATGTTATAACTAGAGCCCATCTGTCTTTTCTTGGCACTTTAGCCGTACATTCGAAATGTTTAATTTGATGTTGTAAATGAATACCTCTACAAATAAACACAGAATCAATACCAATATCTATTTAATCAATTATCCGACAAACACAAAACATAGATATATATTTACATGAATATCTAATACTTAGCCGTTACTCTTTATTCTCTTACGAGATGTTGCTTGCACGCCGTATTTCAACCAACTAACTCTCCACAATATTCCAGTGTCGCCTCACCATTACTCCGGAAGTCAACAACGGACCAATGGCGTTGCGGCACCGGTGCTACCAACATAATTGACATTGACAGTTCTACCAACCTCAACATTTAATAAATAAAGTGACAGACTAGGTCATTAGACATACTTAATTAACATACGTACTTAAATAACACACGTTCATTACATTAAAATAACTAATTGTTTACATAAATAGGCATGCCTGTCTCGGAGCGACAACATCCGGCCGTCCTGCATACGCATCCGACCCGGATAGCGTCTCAGTCTGGTGCAATTGCTGAGAACAAATAAATACATTTTGTTACGATACTTATATAACGCTGCAAATTGCAGCTATCAATTTTTCAACATTTGAATTAGGAGAGACTCCACTATTCCATCAACGGTTAGTAGAAGCAAGTCCACTCCAATTCAAAGAAACCTGACAACTTGACATATATTGGTATTTAGATGTATGAACTATTCCATCAGCGGTTAGTTGTTGACAGTTTTAGAGTTTGCAGCTTACCCTAGGCGATGCCTTCGGCCAACCCTAGTTGCATATCACCACAAACCCCAAATCTATTTGTAACAGTTTTATTTTACACGAATAAATACTGCTACATTCTTTTAAATAATCCAAATACCAAAACATGTTTGAAGCAAATGCACTAGACATTTTATATAAAGTAACAGTAAATAATATGAAATACAGACTATGGAGATTAAATAAATCATTACTCGGGGTTCAATAAATACCTGACAACATCTTAGCCCTCTTTCAAACCTTCAGCATCCAGATCTGCCAACTTGATCCAAGGCTTCATATTTTCAGCACAAGTGATCCCCTCATAGCATTTGCTCGTCCTTGCAGCACCTCGCATATCTCTTACCTTGTAGCGGTCATGACCTAATACTTCAGTTACCTGAAAAGGTCCTTTGAAAAGTGGTAATAGTTTGGTACTTTGCCCATCATTTGATTGACTGGGGATTTTAATAACCACCAAATCGTCAACATTGTAAATGTGAGCCTCCTTTCTTCTGGAATCAAAAGCTTGTTTTTGTTTGTCTGCACTGGCCTGAATGCGGCTGTTTACGTTATTTCTTAATAACGTGACATCAATGGATTGATCTTCCTTTTCATGCACCAACATGTCAGTGTCAGTTTGAAGCCTGTATCCAAAAAAGACTTCACTGGGAACAGCCGAAGTGGTTTTATTCACTGTACTGTTTATACCTTGCTGGATGCTAGTAATATGCGTGTCCCATTTATCATAGTTGGTGTTAGCACCCATGCTTCTCAATGCGTCAAGAATGGTGCGATTAAAGCGTTCAACTTGACCATTTGAGCGTGGAACAGCAGTAGCTATAATGTGTTGTCGTATATTTTTGTCCTGACAGTACTTAAAAAACAACTTAGACGTAAAAGAACTTCCAGCATCACAAATAAGACGCTTAGGATTACCAAAGACTTTAAATATTTTGTCCAACTCATTAATAACAACCTGACTTTTAGTGTTACGAACGGGAGAAATGAATACAAATTTTGTAAAAGAATCGACAGTCACTAAAAGGTAGGTATTTTTACGAGTGGTCTTTACAAATGGACCTAGATGGTCTATGTGTAGCGTATGAAAAGGCTTCGCATATTTGGGTATAGGAAACAATTTGCCTTCCTTTTTGCCATGGATACTTTTATAGTAAATACAGTTAATACAATTTTTTATATATTTTGAAACTACTTTCTTTATTTTTGGAAACCAATAAACAGATTTTATTCTTTCCATCGTCTTATCCACGGCAAAATGACCAAGGTCATCATGGTTAGCTCTAATTATTTGCCAAATACATTGTTTAGGAACTACCCAGCGTCTACCATAATCAGTACGACGGTATACTTTATTACCTAACAACTCATAGTCATTATAAACTTTCTTATTAAGCTCGGCCTGACCTGACTCTAATATTTCCCTTATTGCACAAATATTTGGATCTTGTAGCTGAACTGACAATAACCAATCTGCCTCGGTAATAGCCAACACGCTTTCATTACATATGGGAGCAGAATTTGTACAGACTGGATTCCGGCTTAAAGCATCAACATGCTGCATCTGAGTTCCAGGTTTATGAATGATTTCAAATGTGAATTCTTGAGTAAGTAATACCCATCTACCAATCCGAGAATTAATCTCTTGCTTATTTATTGTATACTTAACCGCATTACAATCTGTATAAATTTTAAATGTGGAACCTAATAAATAGTGACGGAATTTTTGTAAGGCCACAATTAGTGCTAAAAATTCTAATTCGAAGGAATGATATTTCTTTTCCTCATTAGATGTTTGTCGACTGTAAAAATAGACTGGTTTTTCACCTTTAGGAGTAACTTGGGTAAGTATGCACCCTACACCATCGCGACTAGCATCAGTGTATAGAACAGTAGGTAATTTAGGATCAAAAATTTGTAATAAAGCATTATTCAACAAATCTGTTTTTAATTTAGTGACCGCTAAAACTTGTTCTGATCCCCATTCCCATATAATGTCTTTTTTCAAGAGCTTTGTTAATGGTTTTGCTATAGAAGCGCAATTTTTAATAAATTTTCTAAAATAATTAATTAGGCCTAAAAACTGTCTAACTTGATGTACATTTTTAGGTTCAGGATAATTATCTACTGCCTTCAATTTCTTTTTACCTGGACGTACCCCTTCTTCAGAAATATTATATCCTAGAAAGTTAACAGAGCTCTGAAAAAAGTAACATTTATCTAAATTTATTGTTAAACCATTACTTTGTAAGATTTTTAATACATCGTCTAACAGCCTAGCATTTTCATCCACCGAATCTGTAGCTAGTAAAAGGTCATCCATATAACAAATTACTTTATCAAAGCGTAGTTTACCCAAAACAGTGTCCATTAACCTTTGAAATATGGACGGTGCATTGCATAGCCCAAATGGCATTCGCCTAAATTCAAAGTGACCCTCAGGGGTCACAAATGCAGTTTTAGGAATTGACATTTCACTAACATTAATTTGATAGTAGCCACTTTTCAAGTCGATGGATGTGTAACATTTACATCCTCTTAGTTTGTCTATGAGGTCTTCTACAAGGGGCATAGGATATTTTTCTTTGACAGTGATTTTATTTAGAGACCTATAATCAATACACATACGTTTTTCGCCCGAAGGTTTATCGACTAACAGAACCGGACTAGCATAAGCGGAATTACTTTCTCGAATTATGCCATTTTTTAATAGATCCTCAATAATTTCCCTGGTGACCGCTTTCTCAGATTCCGACATACGATATGGTCGATGACAAACAGGTTTATTGGTAATTAATTCAATGTCTAACTCAACACAAGAAGTTTGTCCTAATGATTGTAAATCCTTTGAAATAACCCGAGGATATTTAGCAAATATTTCGTTTAACACTGAAATATGATCCACGGAATCAGAATTGAACATAGGAGACTGTATTAGAGCCACTTGGTCTTTATTTATAGGGCAGAAAGATAGGCTATCTCCTATACGTGCATACATAATTCTTCTGTCCTCAGTAAAATTCCTGCCAATCAGAATATGACAGCCAGCTAATTCATCACAAATATATAAAACTACATTAAGCTCGGCTGTATCAACCTTAATATCAACCTGCACCCCATGTGTGACCTTAGAGCAAGAATCCGTTTTAAATCCTGTTAATACAACCGGTTGATTAAGTTCGAAAAGTGTCAGGTTTAAGTCGCGTGCTAAGAAGGACGTTATTAGCGAACAACTACTACCCATATCAATAAAAGCCTGTCGTTCACATCCATTAAGTACAATATCTTTATAAAATTTATCCTTGGTAGTTGGTTCAACAATTAATTTGACTTCACTATCCTTTTCAGCTTTCATTTTAACTTTAGACCTACATGCGAGCTCCAAATGACCAAATCTGTTGCACGAATTACATTTCACACTATCCTTTTGACTACAGCTGAACTTTTTGTGACCGGGCTCACCACAGCGGAAGCATGTAATATTTGAACTAGAATTGGAAATAGAACCGTATACTGGTGCTACATTAGAGTTTGAAGAACCTTCTGCATTTTTCCTTTCTACATTATTATAGGGTAAACGCGTTGAATTTCTACCATGTAAGTTGCTATGCTTCTGAATGGATTTTAGTTCCGGGTCAAAATGAATTTTCCCGTGCAAGAATGAAGCTAATTCATCACAGTATTTAAAATTACCAGCATCTGCCGCTGTGGTTATATTTTTATCGCCGATTGATCCTACGATTACCGAAATAATGTCTTGTTCAGAAAACGACAATCTCATCTTATCAATTTTGCCCTTTTGTACAAAATAAAACTCGTATAGTGACTGGCCATCTGTTGGTTTCGTTTGCACTAAGTCTTTTAACAAAGTATACATATTACGCTTAATTTCAAAAGTACCCAGTAGAGTACTTCGCCAATCCTTCCACTTCCAGAAGGTCCATCGTGTTTTATTTTTTTGAAGCGAGTCATACCATGTTTTAGCTGTATTACGCAATTTTTGCAAAGCTTGATATTGTAGCACACGATCCGACCAACGGAAAGCACGAGCATTAGCTTCTACAACATTAATCCACATTTGAATATCGTCCACTAATGGGTCAAACTCGGGAATCACGGAAGATAATATAACGTTTTGGCTTACTGCGGGAGACGCACGCTTGGTGCGTCTCGATTTCCTGTGCCTGTTTTCATCCGAACTGCTACTGGTTGATGACGACGAACTAGAGCTCGATGACGAGCTAGAACTCGAAGTTGAGGCCCTCCTGCGCCTTTTTCCTTTTGTGGGCTTGCGGCCTCGTGGCATCTTGGTGCGTGATCTATCCCACTTCTGATGTAAATGAATACCTCTACAAATAAACACAGAATCAATACCAATATCTATTTAATCAATTATCCGACAAACACAAAACATAGATATATATTTACATGAATATCTAATACTTAGCCGTTACTCTTTATTCTCTTACGAGATGTTGCTTGCACGCCGTATTTCAACCAACTAACTCTCCACAATATTCCAGTGTCGCCTCACCATTACTCCGGAAGTCAACAACGGACCAATGGCGTTGCGGCACCGGTGCTACCAACATAATTGACATTGACAGTTCTACCAACCTCAACATTTAATAAATAAAGTGACAGACTAGGTCATTAGACATACTTAATTAACATACGTACTTAAATAACACACGTTCATTACATTAAAATAACTAATTGTTTACATAAATAGGCATGCCTGTCTCGGAGCGACAACAATGTTAAATCTATGAGTGATATATCGTATGGGTTTTCGCTTTCTTTTTACGTGTTTGTTTGTTTGAGGAATACGGTCAAATATCTTCTTCTCTACACTTGACATATTATGTCCCTTCTTTCTTGTTGCATCATTTTTTTTATTGATACGCTGTAATACTTAGCAGCTTTATATTTCGTGAATAAAAATTATTATAAATCTAGCTTAACCTTAATTCACATTTTAAGAACATAATCCTTAATCGGTCTTTATAAAACGTAATCCGTTTTGATACATCAAATATAAGATCATAATTTTCTTTTACGACTCTTTATAAAAACGTATCAACATTTGTAATAAAAACTTTCAATAAATTAATATCCTTTCTATCGTCACATAACGGTACAAAATCAAAACTATAAAGAATGCATTCCTTAAGTATCAAAAAGGAATAAAAACAAAGCGAGTGTTTCTAGAGTTGTATCTGTGAGGCGAGAAGTTGACATTATTCTTCCGTCAGAGCCTTTCAACGATCAACATGAATGGTTTAAAGTGACGAGGTGGCATTTCTTTAAAAGACAGAGTCTAATATTATGAAGATTTTGCGTTTTTGTTAATTTTAATTTTAGTTAATATTTTAATTAAATGTTAATATTTTATCCTACTAATATTTTAAATGTGAAAGTTTGTGAAGATGGATGGATGGATCTTTGTTACTCTTTCACGCCAGAACAGCTGAACGGATCTGGATATCTGGCACGGAGATAGATTATAATCTGGAATAGCACATAAGCCACCTTTTATCCCGGGAAAATGTACGGATTCGTAAAGCACGCGGGCGAAGCCGCGAGCGGAAGCTAGTGAATAGTAAATAAAATCAAATCTGATTTGCACAGGGCCCCATTATTAATTTGAGCTAAAATTTCACCATAATATGTTTTAGCTGACAGTTTATATAATTAATTAAATTAAAAAAGTATTCCTTAAATATAATTAATAAAGGCCTCCATTGATTTTACCTCCGTGTAGCCATCATCCGTATTCGGTCAATTTGTCGTGAGACATCAAAGTCCTTGCCCACTTTGTAATATTAATCTCCCTATCCTACATCAAATCAACTATCATACACCTACACAGATTCTTATCTCCTTACATTATTTCAAATCCATCCGTAATAGTCGCTTTGAGATAAGAACGGGATAGTAATAAATGAAACTTAATAAAAATACCTTCAATCAAGGATTACAATCTCCAAATCGTATATAAAATTAAACAATAAATTTTGTGATTAAGCTACTAAAAATTTTATAAATAAAAATTATTTTTATTAATAAAATTACATCAAAATGTAGAAATCGATTCAAATAACAACAGTTAACTTATGAAAATTATTAGCCGCTGGCAGGATACAGCTGCGTTGGAAAAAAGAACATAAGATTCCATAATTAAATTAGCGTGTTGGAAATTAAAAATGGAAAAGAACACACGGGGCGTCCTACTGGCCGCTGTGGGGCGCCGTCCTCACGACACATACCATAACGTTTTATACCCATCAAATCGACCGATAATTGAAATGAGTTCCTTGTAAAAAGCAGAAAAACGATTATCCCTGTACCTTTTAAGACGTCCGAGATACACAAATGGACTTTGTATTAGAATTTATGTCACTTAAAAGAGATGATATAAAAAAGCGCCGACTGGTTTACACGCAATAAAAATATGGGAACGACGAGAATGTCTTCCCGGTTGTCAATCGAGGGGTTTAATAATCGTAAAATGTTTTTTGACCTACTCAGGCCGCGTGGTGGTGTTTGGGAACTTTAGTGCATCACACTTTGTTTATTGATTGCGAGATTTGTAAAATAGGAAGTCAATCACTTCTTCACTTCACAACAATCTTTTGTTACATTTTTATTTGACGTCTATAACCATAACGTGAATAAGTATATAAGAACTGTCGGTCATATTGATGTTTATGTATTCTCTATAAACGCAAGTATTTTTATTGAAAAAATAACGTAATAAAAATAATGAATAAATAATGCACAGTATGTTGATATATCTTACTGAAACAAGTAGGAAAAATATCTAGAGGGCGCACAGGCCTTTAATTTATTAAAATAAAATTAATAACATGCTGTGAGTCAGATGCGTGTGACACATCAATATGCTGATATTGATTTTACGACTCTAAGTGGCAATTACAAGTGTTGTTTATCTAAAAAATTTGGATGCTCAATGAGCGAGTTTTACGATCAATGTAGTAATATCGCATTAGTTAAACTAAGAAGCGATAAAAAAAAACGTTTTAACGTTCTTTAAAAACCCATAAAGTAGTATAATTATTGCATACTAGTTGGCGCTTTCACTGGAATCGATCATTTTACTAAACACCCCAAAAGATTATAATTATCTTTAATTACAGAGACGGTTCCTTGACGGCCATTTTTCACGTTTCTTAACTATTTTCTGACAACTAATAATGTGTTGCGTTAATCGGTAGGTAATTTATATGCCGAATTCTTTACGCCCTGATCGATTAATGCGATGTTCTTTTTAATATTCATAATGTAGAACCGTATTATGTTCGAACGGAAATGCACACTCGATCGATCAGGTTTTTATTGGACCGATCGTACAACAGAGTTTATTAATAAAAACATAAAAAAAAAATACAAAAGGAAGTACTCTACAAATATTGATGTTTATAAAAAAAAACGTTTATTCAATAATAAAAGCTCAATGGATTTGTGTTTGGAATACGATGTCCTATAAAAATAAAGTTACTCCACTTCACAAAGATATTTCTTTCATTTTCAAGAAGTGTTCTTAACTTACGAGCTAACTTTGAATTTAGAGGAAAATATTTAGGTACCAAATAATGTAGGTACAGATATTTTATACTATGCCTAGCGAGATTAAAGATAATCAGGTATTAACCTAATTCTGCTACCAAGGCCTAGTAGATAATATTGCGAATAGTTTAGAAGTGATGCGAGCAGTAACTAATTCTAATTATTTTGGTTCGTTCCAAGAATATTAAGATTAAGTTCTATATGTATGGACAAACATACATCAAATAAAAATGTTATGTATATTTATATGAAAGGCTTTATCAGTGAATCGCTAAAAACGCTGAAAGTCTTCTTTATTGAACCTATGTAGGACTTATGACCTCCTGGTACTAAGTTTCACTAGCAATAAATAGATATAATGCTATTGTTTATTACTATTTTAGTTACGCAGTAGATTTCATGAATATTATTAATAAAGTGCTGAGCGTGAGGTCCTGGGTTCGATTCCCGGGTCGGACAAAGTGTTATTGGGTTTTTCTGTATGGAAATTTTCAGTAGCAGCACTGGAGTCTGGAACTGTGCCCGGTAGATGGCAAAAGGCTCGCCCCCTATTACATTGGGCTCAATAACAGCAAATGCGGGGGGTGTACAATAGTACAGCTCTGCCTAACCCTTCGGGGAATACAGGCGTGATGCTATGTTATTAATAAAGAGCACGTGAACCATATTTTTTAAATACAGAACAAGGTTCTTTCGTAACTCACGCGCATTCTACATAGTAGTTCAGAAAAAAAGTATTAAAAACTTTATAATTAAAACCTTTAACGCTGCATATATTTCACGAGTAATCGAGATACGCTGATGGTCGCCGTTAATAAGACATCAGCGGTATATCGTATAAAAATCTTGCCCCCGAGTTAATATAATACCTATTCATTAAAAACACTTGCGCCATGTAAAAATGATGCAGTTTTGCCGTGGTGCAAGGGAGACGCGGCAAGCGGACATTAGGTTTCAGTATTCATGCATGTAATTTATGAATCACAAAACCACAACAGTCCCTTTAAGATCATATCAGGGATACCACTTACTTCCAGAGTAGGCTCTTCACAAAATTACTAAGACAAGGTTTTCAAAACAAATAGTAGTCTATGAACCAGTTATTAAGTAAATAATGCAACAATTAATTTTCATGTTTTTATATGTAGTTTTGAGCACTTTTGATCACTTCATCGTCCATAAATTTCAAACCATTGGGAGGTCAAAAATGGTCTTTTATGCAAAAGCCGTTATAGCAGGGTAGCTGTGGAGCCATTACTTCAGTGAACCTCATAACCTCTTGGCTAAACCTATTAGTTAAGGTTACTTCCACAATAAACTGTACACAAATATTACTCGGCATGACAAAGCACCAAAACCCAGCCCACGTTAATAAAATTAGTGATTTTACAATTTATTGTTAACACTCCATAAATATCTTAAGCAGTTGCCGCTAAAATGAATACACTTAATGTAAGAACCGATGTCGTTAAACAAAACTGCACATAAATGTTGTTACTGATGAATTATTTATAACCCTATGTACACAACTTCGAAGAAAATGTATGAAGAAACCTCACTCACTCTTAGTACAATTGTCAAAACATCTAACGAGTTGGCTAAGTAGGTTTTACTCGTTTGAATTGTGTATATTTTTCTGTCTATTCTTCCGCCTACGTCTACTGTCTTGGTAACAGGTGTGATCATTTGGAACCTTGATTAGAATACGTACAGAAGGTGTACTTCGTTCAATCGCTATGATCAGCAGCTTGCGTCTTGGATCTGCGGTAAATCAAACTATCACTACTACACTTTGTTACTTTTATTAATATAAATGGTAGTAATTACTTTACAAGCAAAGGGTATTCCTTTTAAGTTTGTAAAGGTTTCATGACAGTCGTGTGTTGGAAAATAACGAAATACGTCATCTTGTTAAACTAGATATTAACCGCAACATTCTGAATTATACTATCTATGATATTAACACGAATATTCTAGCACAAGTACGTTTAGCTTACGTGGACTGCTTTAAAAGAAAACTAGATATTTCGCAATCTCTTAAAGTTTAGATGATGGCTCATGCGCTCATGGATTAGAATGAGCCTTCTGTATATTTTACTCTATGATCCAATAGAACTTGCTTTTGTCAAATCTCAATGTCGCTTTCACCGCCCACGCTCGCTCTCTTCACTTGAGCCGAGGTGTTAACCACTAAACCCACAATTACGCATATTGCCTGATCACATCAAAAGCCCCGACCGACAGGCTATTATGACGCGTACGACGAATTAAAATGAAAACATTTAATTTTGCTATTAATAAACGGTGTGTCGTATGTATAGAATAATGGTGGAATATGTATGTAGAACAAGACTTGGTTTTTCTGAAGCTTATTTTAAAACTTAAAAAGATCACTGATTCACAGTACACTTCAGGAAAAGTGGTAATTAATATCAAGCAATTTAAATTAAGACGTAGGTACTATATGCATAGATCGCTAAGTTTATACGTCTTTTTGACACTGACTATACTCCTAGAATATACCATCTCAAGAGACTAGCATATTGCATTATCATACAATTTTTCACGGAATAAAGCATCTTCTTTTTGACGGTATCTCAAGAAGAAGAACAACAGCGTCCCCCTCATGCATTATTAAGAACTTACCATGATGAACTATTTTTTTCCAAGAGAGTGAGATACTCTTCTCGATCTTGGCTCACCACAGTTATAAGTGGCGGTCTAGAAAAAGTACAATCTTCAGTAGAAGACTTCCACAGGATCGCGTGGTGACCCAATTTGAGACTATAAAGAAGTAATATTTCTTCAGTAGGTACCTGAAAAGGTGACTAACCTTACACAATGCCAAAAAGAAATTTGTACGTTCTCCAATTTGTTCCATTCCTATCAAAACCGACGGAATCGACCAAGCAATCTATGTGAATGAAACCCACAAAGTTACATTGAACAAAATAGATAACATCACGAGAAAAGTAAGAAAACAATTTTAAATGAAATTCTCTATTGCGCAGATTATAAAACTTTTAGTCAGCTTCCAAATAGGTTTGTTTTCCTCTTGGTCGTAGGGAATGGCGAGTCAAATTTAGGGATACATTATTTTTCCTCCATTTTAATTGTGGGGACGACATTATCCGAAATCTTTATGCTTATTCTTTATCTATAGTATTTCGGAATAACTTTATGGTAAATATGCAATAAAGTGTACATATATCTATCTATCTAATGGACAAATACAAAGTAATATTTTTAGTGGTATTTTTGTAAAAAGTGGCCAAAACGAGACTTAAAAAAGTTAATTTATACAGTAGGTATGTTCAAGCATCATAGTCTCGATATGCTTTTGTTTTGACCGATGTCTGACAGCGAGAGAATTGGCTTTGCCACCTCCGATCCACAGTGACGACGTCGATCATTTTTTTTTCTGAGAGACTTATATCCAGCATCAATTGTCTTCTCAAGGTACTTAAAATAAACCAACAAACCACTGATTACATTAATCTTGGCATTAATGTGAAAGTGTTAAAGTTATTACACAAATATTTATCGCACACACTTTCCGTCAACTTAAGTAAATGCTTCATTACATTTAATATGCTTTTCTTTGTCTTCTCCCATAAAACGAAGACATTGGAGAAGTCGGACAAGCCATTAGAGACACCATTGCAAGTCAACAATACCTATCTTCATTACTTAACTATTGATTATAGTCAAGCAATTTGAAAAGTTCTCTATTGGCCCAACAAGCGATTTTTTATTTCTGCTTTAAATATTTTTGGTTTAAATCTTCTCTTGAATTGCTTTTGATTGATAGAAATAGGATCATCTGTCAAATGGCGTTCATTATCACGCTGCATCAAAGCATACACTGCATCAAAGCATACTTTGTTTAGGGAATTATTTACAGAACATGATTTCATTGACAAATTAATAGAGAGATACGGAGTCTGAAACTGTGCCCGATAGATGGCATTAGGGTCGCCTCCTCTTATATGGGACTCAATAACAGCATCGGCGAAATGTGTGTGTGTTCAATGGTACACTTCTGCCTAACCCTTCGGGGAATATAGGCGTGATGCTATGTTATATTATCATTAAACTCACATAAGTTTTCCAGTCGGAGTCGACGACTCTTTTACGTAAGTTAGCGTTGCTCATAGTACACTAACTAGCAATGTTACAACGTAGATAGACTATTGTGATCTAACAACTAACTTTGTAACAAGCGCTTGTTCGTTCAAAGTTTGTCGTAGTTTACCGAAGGCAACAACCTCGGTGCTGATAAACGAACACGCATGATACCTATGAACTAACTATGTAAACAAAAGAAAATCGGTTCGAAGATATGTTCTTGTAAACAAAAGAAAATCGATTCGAAGATATGTTCTTGTAAACAAAATAAACATTGTTATCGTAGAATTCCGCAATCCGGGCTCGACTGGGTTGTACTATAGTCCTGCATATAACTACGTATATATGTGTAAGTGTAGATATGTTGCAGTGAAGGGTGGAATCAGCCAGGGAAATTACTGAAACAGAAGTTCCAATTCTAAATTTAGCCTTAGGTCGGCAACGCATGCGTAATCATTGGATTGTGGATGTTCCTAGGCGGTTTTGCTTACTATCAATTAACATGAAACAAACCTAACGTGATATTTTTTCTAGTTTTAAATATTCGTTATTCTTACGATAATTGGCAGCCTATTTAGCAATGTAGCAATCAGTTTGCGACAGGCGTAAATTGCGCGAAAGCTCTGGTCAAAATTTTTGTGACACATATGTATTGACCAAAAGTGACACTGCTGTCGTGTGTCTCTCGCGTTGCTGTCGCTATTTTTACGTAATTAGACTGCCGGACTGACATATAAACTGGCATGTTAGCTTTAGCAAACCCATCCTAATTTATCAGACGCAAGATATATTTTCGCGTGTACCTTCGAATATTACGCTTACATATTACAAATAGAAACAGAGAGGAGTTTGCGAAGATGATTGTCGACCTTCGCTAGTGGGAGAGGCACCTTAAGAAGCATAAGAATTACAAATACGAAATTAAGGGCTATGCGAGGACATCAAAATATACGGACAGTTTTGATCAACCAATAATTGTAAACAGTAGATCTGCAAAGCAACATTAGCTTCCTTATATAACTTTAAGCACTCGTGCTCCATAAAATCATCCAGAATGAGTTGTCAGTATGTCCGGATCACAAGGCTATGCTAATTAATTTATTGTCACGTCCATACTTTCTGTATTATGCCCATCTTTTGTTAAGCTAATGTTAATTATTTATGAGTTATTACTGATGAGACATTGAAAGGGAATGGGGACACTCGAGTTATTGGATATCTGAAGCTCGGAACTTTGTTGCATAACCATCTTGCTCGCTTGTCGGAAAGGGTGAGCAGAGAGGTGTTTACGTAACGATTTGTTCTATAATGTGAAGATATCAGACTCACAGCAATTGCTGTATAACATAACATGGCATCACGTCTGTATCCCCGAAGGGTTAGGCCCGTGTACTACTGAGCACCCACATTTCACCGATGCTGTTATTAAGTCCAATGTAATAAGGGGTAAGCCTATTGCCATCAACCTGGCACAGTTCCAAACTCAGTGCTGCTACTGAGAATTTCTATACGGTAAAACCCAATAACACTTTGTACGGCCCGGTTTTCGATCCCAAGACCTCACGCTCAGCAGTCGCGCTTGCTATAACTAGACCAATGAGACAATTGCTGTATCTCAATAACAAAACCATTTTGCTTAACCCGGATTAGATAGTGATCGTCAGAAAAGTTTCACCTCCAATGATCTTAGAAGCACCAAAATGATAACTATGTACTCATGTTATTTTACACAAAAGAAGCTTTGAATAGGTACTTAAAAATGACAAATAACAACCTAAAATAGTTCACTGTTACCTTATACGTCGATTTATTCATTCATACATTCATTCATCATCCAAACATTATATCCACAATAAAAAAGAATATTTTATTACAAAAATTAAATAAACACAAAACCATAGATCATAAAAATTACTTCATAAAAGTTTCAAGTTTGACTCCTTCTCGTACCGAATAAATGCGCCCACGCATTTCTGGTAAAAGTTGCTTTCCAAACGCAATTGTACGTCGTGACGAGTTCAGAAACGTACATACTTCCCATAGGAACTCGTTCAATTTAACATAATTTGTTGTTACGTAGTATAAAAAAAGGTTTATTCAGCTCAAGCAAAGTTAAGCAAGACGCTTGCAGTGCAATGTGATCACCAAGATTCTATGTATATGGTATTTTCCTCAAATTAAAATCTTTAAGTCTGTCTGTTAAACACTTTATTAATGTTCTTTTAAGCTTTCTCGGTGAAAACTAAGTATATCTCACTCGTACGATTGAACCGGTCGAGATCATCTTGTTTACGTGTTCAATAGCATCGGTTCTGTTGAAGCTGATCGATTACTCTGCAAGTAAAAGGTAGCTTGGTTGCTTGGAATAAATTGGCGAACAATACGCAGGCCGTAGCATTTCGCGGCCACATCGCGGAACCCCGCCTCAGCATATAATCATATACATAATAATCACAATCCTGAGTTCATTACCAATTGTAAATAAATAAATTGTAATATTAAATGAGTGAACATAAGCTTTAACCATAATAGTGTATTTACGATAACCATTATACATTCACATTAAAATAAACAAGCACCTTCCATTCTTACTTTACGCACTCAGCCTTCAACGACGAAGAATAAATTTCTTTGCAGAGTTGCTGCACAATAAATTGCAAATTAAATGTGTATAGAATTAATTATTTCGATAGCTGTAAGTTACAGCCGTGTTAAGGCTAATATACCGTATAATAATGAACATATTACCTCGGCCGTCTGCCCACTGCGACACCTATTAGCCAAACAAATTGTAATTACATACATCACCACTGTTTAATTAAACTTCCATTATGAATTCACGCTAAGGTTAAGCAATTAGGCGGCGGCCACATTAACGCGTAGGCGGATAATATAATGAGTTGTTCAAACTTTGGTGTTTAGTCGAGTATATTTCTTGCTCGAGGACATGTAATATACATTTTGACCTGTCTTAAAGTTTGGTCCTTTTATCCGGGTGACTAAACTTCGCCTACCTTACTTGGTAAAGATTCTCAGAAGAGAAATACTCAGACATCTTTATTATACGAAATACTTATTGCATGATCGTATTTCGAGTAGCACAGTTACTTTTTTGATTTCAATTGACCTATACAATTTCGTAATATAATAAACATTTATGTTATGAAGACCTCCTTCAGTATCGTTTCGCGTTTAATGACAATCAGTAAAGAAAACTAATCCGTCTATTAGTATTAGAGGCCCATCGCGCCACTTAGCCCATTCAATTCGTGAGTAGGTAGCCATTAAGGCGAAGTTTCAAACAAGAATTAAAATTGATATTTTTATTTCCTATGTATCGTCAGGTACAGCAATAGCAGCATAACAAACATACATAAATAAACCCGTGCTAATGATACTAGCAAATATTGTTCTACTTATAAGTACTAGCCCTCAAATAGGTATATACTATAGAATATATAAAACCACAAATCTTCCATTCCCATGGAAATATTATAAAAATACGTTACGGCATATACATATTCACAGTGACCTACCACTACACCTCAGAGTATTGATATTACGAATAAGCCTGACTGCCCGAACAGACCTTGCACCTGAACGACTAAAAATATGTTATGATGAAAATAAATATGTTTTTAACAAACATCTATTTGACAAAATATTTTTGTAATACCTATTTGCTTTTTCTTTAACATCAGACAAGCAAATATACGAAATTAGACGATCTAAAAATAAATTTGGTATTAATATAATTGAGTATGATATCTTTTATCCAAGGAAACCAACATAAGAACACGTTGATCAGATAAAATAAGTTTTTAAGATATACTTTTGCAATATTCCTGGAAAATTACTCATTTTGTTACATGAATAGTTCCAACGAGAAGGTATACAATTAAAGGACCTAATATGGTTTTCCCAGAAAACATTCCCAAATATAAGATTGAGATTTCCAATCCCGGACACGGTCTGTTTTCACTGCTCAAACGCAGCTTAAATTACATAAAAATGTGAAATGCATACGCGCTATCCACCTACAATGCAAAGCTGACAACCGTGGCAATGCTGTGGATGCTAGTATTGCTGCTACAAGTACCAAAGATAGGAGCAACACAGGAAAAATTCGAGCCAAAAAAGTAGTAACAAAAAAATACGTTCCCCAACCTCGGCTATGAATTGATGATTACTTGATGAAACGAAAAGTGATAGAATATATATATATACAAGTAATTCAAAGTTTCGACATTAAAAATAACGATAACGTCTACTTAACACGCACCGTCTTAATAATTCATCAGGGTCCATATTTGGACGGCGGGCGTGCGTTGATATGAGTGACATATGAATTATATTGTGTCTGGTGTCACTGCCTCACGTACAGCGATCGTTAGCGAAAAAATAAATAAGTAAACACCTATTATAAGGTCTATTTAAACTTTCATATGTGAAAACTGAATACTATTACTTTTTGTAGGTGGACAAGGTGTAAGCTTTTAAATAAGTAACTTGGCTAAAAAAACAAATAATCAAGAACTATCGAACATTGTCATCATTGTAAAAAACACGATTGAAAATGGATAAAGATGATTTTCAAATAAGCACAGAAGCAGAGACCTTGTTCAGTTCTTTCGTATACCATTTAACCTCAAATAACCTTTAAGCTTAAAATGCTACTACTAAACAATCGAAGCGCATCCACACACCGATAAAACTAACGGCACTCTGAACACCAAATTGTATCGCCATACATCAAACATCGCCATAGGAAACAAAACGCAGTACAAGACAGAATCAATCATGATTGATTTGTTTTTAAATCCCGCCCACGAATACAAGTAGCTGAAATAAAAAATGTCTGCCTTTCAATGTGTCTAGACGGTTCTGTTATAATCGTTGTCTGCTAATTGGCGCCAATGTTTGTACCGATCGATGTTTTTATTTAATGGTTCAAATGTTGACATCTTGTAAGATACTTAATAGAATATTTTTTTATCATTACATCAATTTTATCAAAATTATACATAGATATGACTGAAAATGTTTTTTTTTTTATTTAGTCAAATTTTCTACCTATTACACTTATGTAAACCAATGGTTTATAACTTAATCATAATACTTATGGTACTTTTTGTAAACTTAACTTCTAAATATATCAAATTATTTTTATATCAAAGAATTTGCTACTAAGCATACCTCACCTTTTACATCAAACGTTTGGCCCAACATTGGTTCCAATATTTATATGGTAGCATGAGACGGCCACAAACAATATGCATCTACCCACATATAAAAGTTATTGTTGCCGCATATAACTGGCGACGCGACGGTTTCTTAATGCGCGAATAAAAAATAGGCTTGGATCATTAAATCTTGTAGCAACATGTATGTGAAGACAGCGGTTAGAAAGAGGAACGAGATGTACATGGAAGTAGCATTATTTTTTAAATGTATGTAAATATGTTTGGGTAAACCGAAGTTTGCAGTCAAGAGATACGGCAGCCGAATTCGTGGTTATTGTGAAGAGCAGAGTTTTAGAAAAATTGGCAATAAGATAGGTATTGAAATTCCAATAAACACAAGATATACATATATCAGTTATAGATATACATAGTCAAGAAAATTTATCTATAATTAAATTACGGATCCCAGATCCGTCTAATAGCTTTTGTTTGTTTTTTTTACGATGAGAATGTAATTTTATGTTATGATGAAAATTGTGCAGCTCTAATGACAAGTGACGGGCGTTTTCGCTAAACCTCATCACGCACGTATAACTTTGATGAAAAAGCAAACTGAAAGACCAATTTAATAAACAACGCGGACCTTAGCAACGGCATGATAAAATTATTAACTAGAGAATCAAGTAGTCGTCTACTTCTTATAAGGGTAACTTACTAAAGCTATGTAAGTTACATTTACGAGGTTCTAACATCACATTTGATTTCCATCGCTTTCACTAGGACGACGACATTTACTGCTTCAGGCAATTACATCCTTAAAAGGCAACCCAAAATAGGCTGTTGAGCTATAAAATTCCGTTGCAATAAATTCCGAAGCGCCAGATTATTGTCTGTTTACTACATAGCGGCTTCCATTGAACTTGCAGTGTATCCAATTTCACCAAGTCTATGATCTTTGATCAGGAAACGTAGTGTGGGACGATCCCCAGATATACCAACGACCTGAAGGAGGCAGCTGAGGCAGACTAGCTGGATAGGCAGAGCTAATTGATTGATGATCTTTAGTGGTGGTCAAAATTACACTGGACTTATCAATCAATCATTCAACCAATTACCTACCGTCTCAGTGCTGATCACGGAACTCTTATCAGAATGAAAAGAGGCCTTAGTCCACCACGCTGTTTTGTGCGGGTTGCCGGACTATATAAGCCGTCGCGAACTCTCAAGTGTATAGTTTTCCTCACAATGGTTTTCTTCACCGTTAACGCTGATGACAAATAAATGCTGCGGACCGCACATGAATTCGGAAAGTCACAGATGCGAACCGAGTTCGAATTCCGTCTCTCTTACGAGGAAGGCAAGCTTTCAACCGCTAGGCTATCAATTCGTTACTTATACACTGAATATATGCTTCTTGTTAATAACGCACCTGATCTGCTTCTTCTTTCAATTAGTTTCAATGTTATCACTTTAAATGTTATTCTAATTGGAATTACATTTATGATTCATATACAATATTTATCATAGCTATTGTTATACAGATTATTCTACGTGAAGTTGATATAATCATTTGATAAGAGGTACATTAGCTCAGATTTAAAAATAGACGAATATTTTTATATTATAACCGCCTGGCGTGGTCATGTGAGAAAAATTTGACATTTAAATGCTTATTGGGACTTTGAATTAACTGATCCGTCTACTAGAGGTTTAAAAGCACGATCAATTTGACAAACATTGGGACAGACTAAAGATTTTACTACCCTACAGCTTGGCCTCTTGTCTCATAAGAGGGCTTGATTCCACAGAAATAACATTTACATTTTCAAATCACCTTTTCATCCTCGAAAACTATATCCATTCACAAATTACTCAATCTGGCAATGTCCAGCAATTGAAGAAGTATTTTAAGAGGGAAAAAACCTAAATACGCTCCGTACCAGTTTTCTTACAAAACCACAGAAACATTCACACATTACGTTTTCAGTTATATGTAAAAAAAAAAACTTATAATATTTGACTTGCAGTTCACATACTAATAACACTATTAACATATTGTAAATATTTCGAATAAGTAAATAGAGATGACACACATTTTATTACTCATAAAACTCTCATTTAAGCCAATATGACTTAAAATCGCGTTTATCCACAAATACATAATATATGCGCGACTTTAGTACCTTTACAATAATATTTATCTTATTCTCGAGCCAGGGAATATATAAAAAGAACACATTAATATGTTCTAATATATTTATATTGAATATATTCAACAGTTTCCTTCATGATTATCATCAATCATCATTATTTGCCTAGCCTTTTCCCAACTACATTAGGGTCGGCTTCCAATCTAAGTAATTGCAGCTAGATATCAGTATTTTAAACGGAGCTACTGCCATCTGACGTGTGTTCGTATGACACCTGGGACCGACTTAACGAATCGATGTGTGAAAAACGATAACCCATCCAAGGACTGACCTCAACAAGCGCTACTTAACCGAGCAGAAGCATCGATCAGCGCGGTAGCTATGTTACTCCCAGCCCCTCTAGATTAACATCAATCCTTCGTATTCATTATCTAATTATGTAACACTGCTGTTAGTGCAAAAGTTTTCATACATGTTAGAAAAAATCCAATATCAGATCCCTTATCTACTACGTCACTAATGCTCATATCTTGCTAAGATCCGTCATACAACACAAAACTTATTGTCGCCATAATAAGGTCTCAGGTTACGAGGTTTCCTCTATCACAATAGTCGTAGAGTGAACTCCTGTCGTAAACGCGCGCACATAATTTTCGGAATCGAGACAAAACTAGAACTAGACCCCCAGATTTAATTAAGGAAATCTCCAATAGTCAAACTAATTGCTTTTATTAATCTTGGGCCGTACGACCCAACGATGACTAGGTGCCTGGACACTAGGTAGGCACTGGTAAAGACTTTTATCAAAATCTGCAACTGTATTGACCACTAGACCTACATACTCGTATATGTATCTTTCTACATTACACCACGATCAACGAGGCGGTCTCTTTTCATAAACCTAGATATCACGATAATTCATTATACGAACTTTACCGATTACTCTTCAGTTAATTAAGAACTGAACAAATCGTGCAACTTACCCGCCACTAATATTTTGTAACATCGCCTGTTTTGATAGCCGGTTGCGCAAGCGCCAGTAACAAATTACAATTAGTCCGGTAATATTTGAAGTGACACTGTTGCTTATGTTGAACCCAAAGTAATTATTAACAAGGGGGCAAGTAACGACACCGATAGAATAATTTAAAATATATATTTTGTCAGATTGGAGTATCATTATGGAGAACCAATAGATACACGTACTGGAGATGTTAACATTCATGTTTTTAAGACGTGACTCCAAAAGTATACCTGATGGGGTCTTTTAAAGAAGTTTTAAAAAAATGGTTGCATATATTTTAACTAACATTTTAACGCATGGATGGAACCGAATTGTACTTTGAATTAACCAACGAATACTTGTTGGTTAATTCAATTAACTAGATCAGTGAGCTGATTACCATGTTTTGTTTACAAAACAACCTTATTAACATGAACTGCTATCTTCCAAACATCTCTGTTACATTTCGGGTTCATGACCGGACTAAACAACTACATAATACATGTACGTACAGTTAAGTCTAACTCCAAAAATCAATTTAGAATTCACTAACCCCATGAACAGATGTCTCATATTGTATCTTAATTCAAATGCCAAATTCTAATTAGACACATCGGCCAGCAAAAAAGCAATATGTATGCTAATATGTACGCTTGTATACGATATATTTACATGATAAAACAGCCTACTGTGCTACACCGGACTACTAACTTTGCGAATGTGTTTCATTTGCTATGCGTCGTCCCAGACAACTGTTGTTATTAATTAGCCTATTGTGACCACTTTTGGTATGACTTGAATACATAGCGTGGGTGGGAAAGATCGGTCAAGGGTATAATTGGGCTATATGCAGCCAAAATACTCTGTTGACCTTTAAATTTTGAGACAAGACACCATAAAAGTCGGTTATTCGTTGTTTATTAGTGATATTATGGCGATACGATGATAAAAACGTGTATAACTGCTATTTTGACATCCAAATTTTGAAATTAACAATGTCGTATTGTTTGCTAATACCATAAAGGTGCGTATGGACTTGCTAAAATTTTCCATATCGATATGACATATAATGTTTGAAAGAACATAATATTTAATGTGACGTTTTTATTTTCTATCTCCAGTTATTTAAAAGCATATTACTTCCTTATATAGAAATCACTGTCTAGACTACGTCATTAATAAAGCGCGTTTGTATATTAATGAATTAGTTATAGGTAGTAATGATCAGCTAGACAATAATATTAGTCAATTTGGACATTCCCACAAAACTGTGGTATGATCTTGAAGATAGATCTAAGATACATTGCGCAGACCACCTATTTAATAACAACCATATCGTTGCACGTGTCTTATCTAAACACAACATTGAGTACTTTATCGATACTATACTATCGAGTAACCACGACCCGTAAACAAAAAATCACTCGATTAAATCGATATCTCTGGTACATCGATAATCAAATCTCAGCATACAGATGACTCGTAAAATGTAAATTAATCTTGTAATAACGAATAATCTGTTTAACATCAAACAATCAAACATTCCTTACATCTCGACAAGTTGACACATCCCCGTGACTTTTCAACATGATCTGAACGCAAACATGTCGTGTTGTTGCCATTGCCAAATACTTTTGCATTTCCAGTTTATAATATTAACAGATCACGTAGGACCCACTTTTGGTTGATGATAAAGGTAATCTTCATATTTGCACACTCATTTTAGTCAAGGATAAAAATCCAACTCTTCTGGCGAAAGTAGTGCCGTTTGCAACGAAGACTGAAATTTTCATTTGGCATCGTTTTCCTGAAACTTAGAATGGCCTGTATGTTTAGGGGTTTTTCCCAGTTGAGTGACACTAAATTTATGGGCGTACATCCATTAATACTTATTCGATAAATCACATACGTGTAAGATTATCAAAATCCTTTACTCCCAAACAGTCGGAAGCATTTCACTGTAACTTTGCTGTGTGAACGAACTTTATCTGTCTTATCGAAGAGCACTTACCGTAATCTGTCGATGGGAATTTATTTCTACACTAACAACTACCAACAGAACATTAATGTTAGTATAATGTGAAATATATTCACTAAACAAGTAACTTTCTTTCACAAAATCTGGTATTTAAAATTTGTCATTTAACGTAATGTAAGGCGTTCATTAAATCAAACATTGTATACTTAAGCAAGAAATTTACAAGCAACGGACAAAATGTCCATGAGAATTATTTATGTTTCTATTGTAAACAAACTTAGTTTCAAACATACGGTAGATAATGACAATAAGAAAGACGCATTCATAGAAGTTTTCGAGTTGACAAAGGTAGAAATACATAGAGACGAAACCGCGTCATAAATCGAACAGTAACTAGCCACTCCCGTAAAACAAGCCGAAGAATTTACCGGATTGTATTTACATGTTTTATGTCCTTTACATTGATGAGCGTAAAGCATAGGAGGCTGTAAGTAGTACGACAGTAATGATCGTAAACGTACTCATTACCATTTAAGATTTATTCCAGTTGAAAGTAATTTTAACAGACGTTAAGTTAGAATTCGTTATGGCATCTTCTGATACCATTGATCTGATATCCTACTTGATCACGTCGTAACTGGAACACAAACTCGTAGATGACTAAGTGTTGTAAGAGGTGTGATGAGACCAGGAAAAGTTTAGATCATTAGGCGGAAGGCAAACCCTAATGGAATTCGGGAATGTTCACGCACAAAGAAAAAAGATAGGAAGTAAAAATTGTGAGAATTAATAAATTTGTATCAACGTAACATACCTTAATATATCATAATTCTGTAATGAAAATAATAAGGGGCACATATCTTGTAAGAAGAAGAAGAAAAGGAACGGCATAAACACAAACACAGAAATTAATAAATGTTAATACAATACAAGAATCATAAAAGCATGTCAACACCACTGACAGTATAAGTAATAATACTAATATAATGTTTCATTAGTAAAAACAAGCAATACTCACGTGTATACAGATAGTAGCATCCAGCACTGCAGTCGCGCGCTGGGAAGCCACGTGACGTAGCGACCTGACAGCGCACAGTCGATCCAAGATGCAATATAAAGCATACCACCGCAGTGGCCACCCCGAACCGACCGACGCAACCTACTGGTAACTAACTATTCAACGATTTTGTTACTCTGACTAGTTAGGTTTCAAAATCTTTAAACTTCTACTTTTTTCAAGATTTTAGGTTTTGGAATATTGGCCGAATATTACAGAAAGTTTGTCTTATTATCATCTACTTATCTATGCACCGGCTGTCGTCAGCCGAGCTGAAGCTGATGGCTGTTGGGGAAGAGGTGAACGACGAGAAAACTCTCCTTAGAGCACACCCCAGCATCTTTGTTTTTAACACCGTTTTAGAAATTTGGGTTTATTTAAATAAATATGATTAAAAGTTTCCCAACAGCGTGCCGATCCAACACGACATTTCCATATTGTTCCTGTAACAAAAGAAATGGAGCGTTAAACATTATATTAGTTCTGATCACATATAAACATTCGATTCAATTTTGTCTAACAAACCAAGTTTGAAACCACCCAAAGTCGGTCAAGAGATCGCTTTTAAAGGTAAGGTCATAAATAAATCGCACCTTCACACAAACCTCGAGTCCCTTTTGTTTAAATGCTACCAAGCATACAAAAAACTGTATTTTTCTTGCAAGCTGAACTAAAAAAAAGCAGAACTGACCGAGAATTGTGCAAGATCACAACAGAAAAATCATTAAACAATGCCTCTGCCAGGAATTGAGGTGTTTATTATATCGGACCACGTTCGTTCCGAGTCATTCTGCAAAAAAACAAGAATCCAGGTAAACTGTTACTGTGTTTTTTGCACCCGGGATCTTATTATGCGGGATTTATGTCACTTTTTGTTGTGTCCGAGCTAATTATTGTTATCTGCTTTCTGCTTGACCATAGCGTTTTCTATAGAGCAATAATGGCCCACTAATTCTCCTAACACCTCCTGAGTTTAAGCGTCAATCTCCCGGCGGACAGTCCTATTGTGTAAGTGGACAAAGCCACCCGCAATTCCTACCGTGCCTTTAACGTTTTTATTATTTGCATTGTCGACGTCTCATTCAGCTTCATCTCGAGATACCTTTATGGCTTTTGCAAAAATTTCTTCGCACTATCTGTATATTATGCCTTTCGGTGTCGTCTGTTAATTACCATATCGCTGATTCATTGGATCTGCCGCTAATGGGCTAACAAAGGATTGCAAATTAATTTTTTCGACCGGCTTTGCGGCAAAGGAAAAAAACGTTACAATAAAATATCAAATTTAGAACAGCAATCCGGGTGTGGGGCTTATTATTTTAGCCAACAAAGTAGAAAACCATTTACAATAAATCATTTTGAATGCTTTCTTGGTTCCCATGCGTCGGGCCGGGCGACGCAAAGGGTGATTTCTGTCTGAGTGTACATAAATAAAGGTGAAGGTTCTGAGTGCGGATCCCAGGTACTTTTGGTTTGAAGCTGAGTACACAAAGATTGTGTTACTGGAAATGGCATATGAGTACCACTGTGCGTACAATGTAGTTGTCCGGCTTCTTTACACTTAGCTTTACCAGGCATTGCGTTGATAAGAAACTGATTTTTAATTCTAACGTTTAGCTCTTTTGTTTCCAACATAACTTCATCATCCTTCTCCTTCTGCCCTGATATCATTCTTATTTTGGGTCAGCGTAATATACTTTCCTTTTATTCGTCTCAATCAGACGAGACGTCTTTTTAAGATTATATATAATAAAATAACTACCCTATTTTATAAATTGTATGAGTTCACGTCATCATTAAAGTGCAGGATCCTTTTTGGGTAGTACTAATCAAAATAACATCCAAATAAAATAAAATCAAAAACCTTCACTTTCAGTTAGAATAAAATCTGCGTGAATACTACGTTTGTGGTATGGCGACCGCACTATAGAATGTTGCGCCTGCACACGTGACACGCGTGTTTGTCGAACGATTAGACGCAACACGTTACAATGCATGCGCTGTGTATACGGCATTATTACACACGATACACGCACACGTTGCTGTAATGAGCCCGGCAACGACAATGGTTCATGTGTACACTTTACCGCCAAGACATTTGTGTCGTTGTAATCAGAAATAATGATTATTTTCACTTGGCGTTTACCACCTAACGACTTAGCTGAGGATAAATTTAGAGTAGTGTAAAAATTACATGAATTGCGAAGAAGGAATTTCTATAACTTCCTATGTGACAATTTATGTACATGTTTTAGATGTACGGACAATTAGACTTGGAAATATTTTGCTTAAGTAAGAATTATGAGTATTATATTATATTTAACTAGCTTGCCAATTCGAAAATAACATAAAACTGAATACAATATTGAAAACATTAATTTAATTAACAAAACGATAAACGTAATAATACGGTGGGTGGTCCTTTTAACGTTTCATCATGTTACAAATAAGGACCATAAAAAGAAACGACACTCAATACTTTGAATTGTTTAAATTTTGAAGGACTACAAGACTTTTACTTTTTATTAGGAAGCTACGAACCTTTATACCAAATAAGGAAGGCAGAGCTATTATTGAAAAATATCTAAATTTTGAGATCACGAATTCGATAATTAATTTATTTTTAAATTGACAAATGTATGTTTATACTCCGTACATTTCGTATCAACTCATAAAACCTAATCTTATGTATTGACTCAGTGACTACATAAAGTCCATCTATGTATATCTATAAAATCACCAATAGGGATAAGCACAAAAAAAATTTTGAAACAGATTGAAAACGGTATTGATGTAAAATATAGCGCTCTCTGCTGGCACTAGCAGTTAAGGCAATACACCAACTGACACTATTAATCATAGCGGACTGCTACGAAATTCATTTGGCAACAATATGGAAAATATTGGAAAGTTTATTGGAAACATTTATGCTTCTATCAGTGTATTCATCAAAATGTGAAGTGAACCTACAGCAATTTTTGTGAAAATGCAGAAAAAATAAATTTTAATTGATATACCTACACGTGATATACCTATACAGGCGAATTTTTTTTAGTCCATAAAAGAAATTGCTCAAGTGTGTTGAATAAAAGTGTAACCGTCTTTACAAAGGGTAGGGATGAAAATACGACGTTAAATTAAACCACGTATCACGTTCTATAACCAAACACAAAAATCAATGAAATCGAAACAGTAGCACAGAAACAGGTTTTTTATTTTTCGAATTTCTTCAGTTTTTCATAATGATGATTGAGACGGTAAACTTCCCATCCATGTTGAGTCTTCTGTGCACCAGTGCGCATCTACCAGAATAATATCACATAGTGATGAAGAAGAACACAAACTACTTCCTATTTTATTATCATGCTCTAGCGTAGGAGTCAATACCGACATTATAAAATACAGATAATTATGTATTCGTAATTTGATACCTACAGTCTAACTCTTATTGGAACAGTTTTTATTTGCTCTTGTAACAATAAATTATTATAACGTTAAGACGGAAACGTTCGATACTTTTATGTTAAATAGAAAAGCCACAGTAAACTATTATCTAAGTTTTTAACTTCTGTCCCTAAGTAAAGTTCTTTTAAGGCAACTGGTCTGACATCTGAATCTAAAATTATTGAACATAAAAATAATCTTACAATAAACACTCAAGACGATAGATTTGAAACACGGAATTATTGATTCTATTATGGTTTTGTCCGCAATAACCAAAACATCATCTATAATTGATTGTTTGCCAAATTTAGATCATTTTACTTTTATCGATATCTTATTCTATCGATATTAATATTAATACAATCAATATTTTGTCAATTTAACAAAGATACGGATATGATATTAACGCTTTATAAGTCTTTAAGCGCATCTAATGATATTATTTATGTGTCTGGCAAATCTATTTTTGAAATAATTTTGGCTTTTTAGAATCATAATCAGTGACTAAAGGGGAAAATAAGCAGATTTAACGAATTTTGTTGATTCTTTTAGTCAACGCAGGCATACAAAGAGACTCATATTTTGTAATGTAAAGACCATTTTAATTTTGCAAAGAAAATATGTAATCCACTATTTTCAAAATGTTAAAGATGATGAATGTCGACAAAGTAAGAATGAAAATGATCAAAGACCTTAACAACGCAGAATAACGTAGGAACAGTGACATCGTGTGTCACAAGATGTGCGCGGTCAATCAAAGGGACCACCGACCCGAAGGTCGAATGACGTCGTAAAGACAGCAAGACGGCATTAAATAATACTCACTCAGAAACCAAACAGATGTCATATTTAGGACTGAATTTGAATACAAAATACTTACCCGCTACAATATTTGTCTTTTTAGAACTGAATTTTGTATATTGATAGGTAAGGCTTGTTTACCAAAGATGAAAGATCCACGTATCTGAATCATTAAGTTCAACTAACTGTCAACTATAACATACTAGAAAAATATGTCAACCGGTGTCTGTCATACAGAAAAAAATCGATACCTAACCTTTTTCGACCTGAGTACCTATACGATATAGATACACAGTTTATGTCAAAAATCCGACTTTATTTCTATGGCAATACAAGATGAATAGTCAAAGATTTTTCACTAGACAAATTGCACGGGACATGAGAGGGACACAACACAATCCCATCTAGATTGTACCGAAAACAACCATCCATCTCACCACGAAAATATCCGCAGCAAAAATAAATCACCAGACATTTCTCAATCGACGTTTTATACTAAACGTACGGAAGTTACCAGTTAGACATGTCTGTTTACTAAAGTTTGGGGACTAACTAGCAGACTATAACTCACTCGGTTCACGAACGAATTTCAAGATAATTTTATTGGAAAAGTTTAAATATAATTCTTAGAGGTTCTTAACGGTTTATCGTGAAAATATCGGTTTAATAGATGTAAAAACTATGTTAACATAATGCTTACGGAAAGTTAAAACTTTTACAAAAAGAGTTGAATCATAATCATTTTTATGATTATATTTTCCTGACCTCCGAGTCAGTCGTTTTTCTCGGTTTATGTAATATTATCCGAGTTCAGCAAAGATTTATTGATACGTGAAAATACAGTAGAAAAACCTTCACCTCTTATCAGTCACGATCACACATCCAATAAAATTTGACAATTTCAACTGTCAAAAACTTATCAAAATCTACGATAAAACATAAAATTATGCTTATTTATAGCTTTGTATCTACCGCAACAATGTTACTGAAACTTAATCGAAATGTTATTTCATCATTGCGAGTATCATTTGCTTTCTGTTATTACTCGGCTATATCGTAAATGAAAATTTAATGGGCAGTGAAACAAAATACCGCTGCGTTTTACTAATATGGAACCTTAACCGTCAAACAACATTAATGTTTCCGTAAGTATTCCGAAGAAACGTGTTGTAGGGACGAACAACTGTATTTAATAAGGAAGTACATGAACTATAAAGAAGTTCGTAGGTATATATACCTATTTAAGCGAAATACCCAATAAATTTCTTATCAGGAGAAAACTAGATATCGATTTGCTAATAAACACACAGATTTTCTAAGTCCGTCTCATCAAAACAAACCCTTTCTTCGTTTTAAATTTTAAATGCGATATCCTAAAAGATTTAAACCCAGGAAAATAAAAACTCGATCACTCAAAAACAATCACTCAAATACCAATCGAGTTATCGCAGTAAGAGCCAACGTCCACTATCCCAAAAATACGTAGTACGGTGCAAAGTGAATTACGTATTCGGAAATTGTGAACGTTGTGTCGACGGCGAGTTCAAATGACATCAATAGTGCAACGAACGAGTGCAGCGGTGCAAAAATCAGATACGACCGTTTATAAATACAAAGTTGGGATTTTAAATTGGGGTGCATTTCTTTTATTTTCTATTGCTCTATTTACATGCTAATCTGATACATCATATTATTCGTGATATGTGATATTTTGAATCCCCTTTATGATGATAATTTGTATGACAAACGGACAATCAACAAGATAGCATCATCTCATCATATTACTATTCTAAAATTAATCCTTAATTAACCTTTACTTTTAACCTTAATTTTCCTATAGGTATATATACAAATGTACTATAGTACAATAAATATTTTTCACAGAATCATGTCCTTCGCACCCTCTCGTAAGACACCAATAAGACAAACCATACACACGCTAATTGAAAATCAAGTTATTGTAAGTGCAAACATGCAATTCTGAAAATACGTGTTTACGGTACAAAATGACTAAGTTATTCGGAAATTGTCGAACGTCGCCGAATCTTCGCGAAATTCTGAGTGCAACGAACGTTTTAGGTACAAATGTACACACACAGACGATTTAACACGACAAATTGCGATATGTGAAATATTTTCACGATAGTATGGGATTAAGATTGTACTCTATGCAAATTGAATTCTGCTTGGAATACAAAGAGTTTTGCAGAATTTAGAGAGAGCGTTACGGAGCGTAATAATCTTGTTTCACTAGTCGGAAAATGCAAATGAAAATGGAAATATTATTATCTTGCGCGATTTCACATGATTTCCAATCTTTTGTTTTCGTGTCATCTTTCAGTGGAAATGTTGTTTTTTGTGTTCATGTTCGGAATATTATGTAACATTAGTCTCAAATGTCTTTGGGACATTCGTAGATCAATATTTCATCAGTCATTAAGTAAGGATGCGATCGCTTCGGGATCGTTTACCTTAAAAATACTTAACAACCTTATTTTTAACTTTTCCCCACCTTAGTAATAATAATCCCTGTATTGCATTTAAAAACAACTGAGAGTCGGATTATTGTATTACTATATTATTTCTAAATTACTATAGTATTACAAAGTTTAACAACAAATCTTTGCAACCCCAATCTAACAAATATAGGAGGTTTTATATTGTAGTCCTGCAACTAATCGAATCACAAGCACCCTATTACAGTGCGTATTCTAATGCGCCAGTAACTCACGCGCAGATGACGCGTGGCACTATCGAGTGTCTCATACCAGCCAGAGTTTATTATGATCGCGCACGCTTATAGAATATGTGACTTTACCGTTTGAATACAGTAATAAATATTATTGAAGACGACAATTTAAATTGATCGGAAGTTATTTTTTTAAGATAGGCATATTTTACTTACCTTTTTATTTTTTAGCTAATTAATAATATTAATGATATGTCCTTTGTATGGCAAGCACCTACATTTACGCGGAACAACCGTCTTTTTAATTAGGATAGACTTCTTTGGAATATCATAATCTTACATTTCTGTACATTTAGTTATTTTACGTAAATTACCTTAAATTCATCCCTACAATAGACTACTGTTTAGGCACGAAAGTGACCGTCCTTATATAGAAAATTGCAGCTATGATCAATAACATTTTTCTTCAAATCCGCAATATCTGAGCACTATACGTTATTATAATGTGTCAAACGGACATCCAGACACAATTTGTCAAGACGCACTCCAAATCGAACTCGCAACTTAAAATGGTCTTTAGGTATTTTAAACTAAGTAGGTACATTTAATATATGGAAGATATATAAATATGTAGTTGACTGCCTCATTGGTGTAGTGGTCGCAAGCGCAACTGTTGAATATGGAGTCCTGGGTACAAAGACCAGACCCCATATTTCGTAAAAATATTGACAGCTGTTGTCGCTAATCAAAGTGCTATTTCGTATCCACTTATGAAACAATATAAAAGCGAGAAAGGGATGCACTGTTAGATTTATCTTACGTAATTAAGGCGCGGGTCGGGCGAAGTGTTACTAGGTCTTTTTATACGGATATTCTCAGTAGCAGCACGGAATTAGGAATTGTGCCCGGTAGATGGCAATAGGCTCGCGATTACAGAAAACTTAATATCAGGATCAGCGAAATGTGGGTTTATAGTACACCTCTGCTGAACCCTTTGGGGAATACAGGCGTGATGCTATGTTGTGTTATATAGTGTATGGGTATTGATATTGATAAAGTAGGTGAAGTAAACATAGGGTTACAGATTGTTATTCTCTTGCGATATTGGTTCCGAACCACAACATGTTTTTCAAACGCTGAAGTAAATAGGTTCCTACTGTAATGCTGAATTGTAAGCGGAATATTCAATTTACATTGACGAATAGCTAAAACTTAATGATTCCAAAGCCCTCCATTCCGTACGTATATCTATGGATCTTGTCATAATGACTGTTGAAGGAATTAGCTTTAAAGGGGCATTGTTACGAAGAAAAGACCTTAGCGTGGATTTTAAAGACATGCCTCCTTATAGGTCCTCCTTGTACGCCGTGGTCGGGTATTCCATAAATATAATTTGGCTAACTGTTCTTTGATTTGAAATTTGTAATTTGAGACCTATAAATACAACCGGGGTAAAAAGTGCCCTATTATTATTATTAATTTAAAACGGGGAACATGACCCGGGGGACAAAGTGAACTAATCCTTTCTTTCATTTGTTTTAATCCTAAAGTATACAAATTGAAAATAATATCACGAATTAACATAATAATCACGATTTTATCTAGGTATTTGGTAAGTAAAACACGGTAGCTCTCAAAATTAGGGTAAACATAAACACATTAATCACTATCATCTTACAATTTAGCTTCGTTATTCATTTTAGAGACTTGTATCAATAGCTAATGACGACACGCGCTTGCGCAAGTTAGAAGTCGGCTAGCTAAACAATGTTGAAGGGGCAATAGTTAGCAATTAATCAATCACTGACCACTACACTATATTGCCATACTCTTGGCTTAATTACCCAATGGCCTAATGCCTCTCGAAGGAAATATTTACATTTGAAGAGTTGGTTTAATCATCAGCTTGACCACCAGGAATGCAAAGAGCCGTATAAAATTGTACCAATTCTACGAGCGCGATTTTTTTTTTTGCACTGACCGTCACTGCCTGCAACGCTAATGACTAAATGAGTTGGCGCTGACTTATCCAACAAAATAGTTAGTTGATTATACATTCAGCTGTCTCTGGGAGGTGTTAAAGAGATACTTATGATCATTGGTGGACTGCGTCTGATGTATAATGTAATGTATCTAATATTTTTTTTAAGCAATTTTTACTTTCTCTGTCGTGAAAGAAAAAGATCTTGCGGGACCCAACCTCTTCTGTCTACAATAACACAATTCAGTTCACTGACCGAGCTTTGACTATCTTTGCAAATACTGTTAATCTTCTAGCATACAAACTTGTTTTCAAACTAATCACATTAACACATATCCATTAATTCATATATTACATGGATGGTTGTGAATGCTTTTACTAGCATCCATGTTTTGAACTGAAACCATTCGCAAAGTAACTTAAAATTTTATCGCGTAAAACAGAATCGACGTGATGAAATTTTGCTGATGTTTTTGTTACATATTCTATATTTTCTTACACTGCGGTATTGTTACAAAAGTAAATAAAACACTGTAAATAATAAGGATATTAGGAGCCTAGGTATACCGAGGTTTACCTGGGCTAACTTCACATTGAAATTATATTTCTTGGTAACAGTAATCACAGTTTAACCGGTAAAGTGTAGGTTAGAAAATGTAAAGAGAAATAAAAATAGGTTGAATAGTTAGGTGAACTTAAAGGAAAAAAATAGAATAGGGAGAAATAATAGTAAGACGAAAGTAAAAAGAATAAAAAACAAAAGAAAGAAAAACAAATGCTGCTAAAATGCTGTGTAGAGATTAGCATGCCAATCAATGATGACGAAAAAGGTTACTGTTTCAATTGTAGGTTTTTGGTTCTGTGATGAAGAGTAACTAAACCGTCACTTGTAATGCATAATGCCCATCGTTAAACCTGTCACATTATTACTGTACACGATCGATGGGGTACTGAAACATACCGTAGCGACGAGTGAGGGGATCCATTGATACATAGGTATCCACCTATGCACTACAGATTATTTAGCTTGGTATTTTTAAATGAAGATTAAATCTCTATTTTCAAGCAGTGTCCAAATTTACCCCAAGCTGAATTAAGCTAAGTCTTACGGTTGTGTGGAGAACTTATGTTTGAAATAACCAATAGTTCGGTTTAAAACGGATCCCGGATACATGAAGTGCAGAAAAAGAAAGTTCTATAGACAAAATAAAATAATTATCACCAATCGTCTACCACACTTGAATCCAAGGATGCAGATTACATTTTATTGCACACGCACACACAATCTACACAACTAATAAACCGAATAACGAAAACAAAAATAGAACACGACAAAAGAGAATAACATAAGAAATAAGTACCTAAATATAACTTTTATTTCGCGGAAATAACGTCCCAAATATATTTGCTAGAAATAAGAATGTTTATATTCTCTGAAACTTTCCGAGTTGTAGATGCAGTTTCTTAGATACGTTTTCGGAAGTACAGTCGCGTTGCAAACAGTTATCTACAAACTTATTCTTGCAAGTCAATAACACCATTTCAGTGAAATATATGGGATAGCGACTTTAATACCCATTCCGAGTTATTCCTGCGTACTGTATGCGATTTCGTTGAACAACATTTTACCTGCGACATATTGTGCGGTGTCGTGTATTTTTATTTTTAGAATAGAATTGTAGAAGTTTTTGAAACTAGTAGCAGTTGCTTGCTTGGGCCATTTATCTTCTTGACAAGGACGATTTTGAAATTAGTTTATTGAATATACCTATGTCCATATTTTAGAATTAAGTGAAATCAGGAATTAAAATTCATTCGAATATTAATCAAAATTAGTAATATTTTTTTATATGTAGACTGATGTCTATATTTTAGAGTTAAGTGAAGACATTTCCATTAAATTAATGTTAATCCTAATTAGTTTTAATTTTTTATTTAAATTAGTGTAGTAGAGCAACCTACCTATACTTTAATTTTGTAGGACATACGAAACAACTATTTTTTCTCATGGATAAGGAAAAGAAAATGGTGGATATGTAATACACAAAACTACTAAATCATTGGCATGGCTTTTATATCAGTCCTAATAAAATAAGACTATCGTTTGAAGGTCTTTCGGATTTATGAGTTTTTTATTGTTCATATTGATAACATCCCTAATATATTTGCTTAAAGAAACCATACATGGCGGCAAGTAACCCTAAATTATTTTATGTAACCTCTTCTTTCATCAGGGTCGTGCCTTTTGCCTTTAAGCAAAGAAATTAAGGTTGAAAATGGTAAATTAATAAATTATATTATTACCTATCTAAATAATTAGAAAAATACTTTGTTTTTAAAACGTATTTAAGAAGCTGGGTCTAGTTGAACTAACCCTACATAATATTGACTAAAGGTAACTTCTTTTAATATTATTTAAGTTTAAATTAAATTTGGAAATTTGTTTTTTTACTGAAGCCCTTGGACTTTGATTTTATAAGTCATAATTACTGTGTCACTTACATAGTCAAATCGGTCTTTGCGGTTCAATTTTATGGCCAGATCTACAATGCGCCTTAAATTAGTTGTTACTTCTAATTGTTAGCAAGAACTAGATATACTCGTGTGCGAAATGAAACAAGTCAAACTACCGCTTCTTTCAATAAAGTAGGTACCTAAACTTACGCAGAAAAGCAATGTTCTCTACTTTAGTTTTTGAAATGCAGAATTTAATACTTATTATAATTTTATTAACAAATTCTGCCTCATTGGTCTAATGGTTGTAACCGCTACTGTTGAGCGTGAGATCCTGGTTTCGATTCCCAGGTCGGACATAGCGTGATTGGATTTTTCCGAATGAAAATTCTCAGCAGCACGGGGTTCGGAACTGTGGCCGGTTGATAATAGATTCATCCACTGTTACCTGGGACTCAATAACGGCATCGGTAAAATGTGGGTTTACAATAGTACACCTCTGTCTAACCCTTCGGTGAATAAAAGCGTCAAAGTTTGAAAATTCCGAATTCCTCCTTTTCCGTAAATTACGGAAAACCGTTGCAATCGTCTGGTTCCCACCTACCACGGCACGCCAAACAGGCTGGAGTCTTGTTAATTTTCGATTACAGTAGCATCTCATATTACCAGCTTATAATGACATCAGATACGCGACCAGCTGTCTCAATGGTAATTTTACTTCCCGGCTCATGATAAGTTTAGTCGATTTTAATTACTGAAATATACTTGACGACTTAAGTCAGTTCGTACTTGTTGTCCGACAACACTAATAACGTGTTCAGAGTATTCCAGTTTCAGTTTTATGCGATTTAGACACGCTTTAGTCGATTCTGCTCAGATAGGGTAGTTCGATTGGAGGTTTATATGGTAATCAATTTGCGGATAAAAGATTATTTACTCGACTATTTTTGTAACCGTCGATGTTGGCGCAATACGTAATCATAATACGTATATGATTCCTTACGGGTTAAATAAAGTTGCAATCAGTGTGAAAGAACAAATTAAATCCAATTATGGTTTAAGTATGATGGGTTAAAAGTTGATAAAATTGCATTACCTTTGAAGATGGTCCTTGATGTAATATCAAACGTTAATTGATAAACTCCGATTTTAGCTAAAAGATTGTTCTTAATTATTTTTGTTACGTCAATATCCTTTTTCGTAATAGGTATATTACGACAGTAATTTAATTAGTCGATTTTTAAATCTTAATCGATTAAAATAGGTATCGATTTTCTACTCGAACATTATGCCACGTCCCCGTCTTGGGATTTTTCTTGAGTCTTACGACCATACCGGTATACGACCATGGCGATATTTTAAACACGCTGACTGTTCTAATAATAGTTGATTTATTAGAACATTTGATGAAAGATTATCGATATAACGATGTTGGTGTCGACCTACATAATTTACTCTCAATTCCATTCAGCACTACAAGAAAGGTACCTAATTCTCGTAATAACAAAATTCTTAGATTTTCTTATCGGCACGAATCTTAACGTGGCAATTTCCAGGCACCTACTTAAGTACCTACTAAATACTATTAGTAGAGTTGAAAAAATATCTAATAAAAACTGAAAACTGGAAAACATTCATAGCTATAGTTGCGAATTTTATGAGCACTGTTACCTCTCAAGAAGTTCGAAAACTATAGGTAATAACAGTTTTACCAGCCAGTAATATAACCTAAAAAAAACTGAGTTAATATTTAGCCCTCCATAAAATTTTATTTTTCTTCTTCAAAGTGGCCAATGTAAAAATGGATAAACAAGAAAATTAACCTAATTTGGTCTAGACAGTCATTTATTTTTTTATGAGTATTTTGTTTTCTAACGTTTTTCACGTTCACTTGTATTTTATTGATTAGTGGTCAATATAGGTAACCAAAACCACAAAATGGTAAAACACGGCTGTTATAACTTTTCCTCGTACTAAATAATTCCGTATGTTCAGGTACAAGGTAAACGCTATTTAGATTTAGTTCATGAATAAGAGCATTTAGACCATACAACTTTTTTTACTTATAAACTTAACTTCAGGGTCAATTCAGAGTGTATTAGTAAGGAAACTTTTAGGGGTATAAGGGAATATCATTATCAACAGTAGTAATGGCAATCGATGATTGCAGCATGTTAATATCGCGTAAAAAGATGTTGCTGCCCATCTTCTACGCGTAATACTTTAGTCGCACACAAGGGATAGAGTGATTTATTCATTGCCGTATATTCTAGGCACGATAGAATTCGGTTGGTACCGACGGAAACACGATAGGTCAGATGAAAGAACAATGGCATGGGTTGCGAGTGGTCATAGGTTCGAATCCCGCTCGCATAATTTTTTTTTATCATACAATTATTTGCGTTAATGTTGACGGAAAATCAATGTGAGAAAACCTCCACAGCTGAGACACGTCAATGATTTGTGTAGTCCACCAACCCATACTAAGACCCTGATGGACTATGGCCTTAAACCCTTATAAGAATGTTGCCATGAATAAAAATATTTTTATCGTAGATTTTATTTTATTTTGAATAAAATTAAATAATGCCTACGGCAAAAATTCGTCTTCAATAATTAAAAAAAAACTATCACGCGAGATACCGCACGGAAAAACTGGTAGCAAGAAAAACGAATAACGATTAACTTTCCGTGAACATCTTCACGTAAGCTCCGTTAAACCGGCACTAACAAATCGAAACCGCTACGATCACGCCACTCTTAAAGAACTTTTTAGTACACCAACTACATTTAAAGAAAAATTGCCAAACCTCAAAAAAGTATTATTCTAAATAAATTAAGGAGAAAGAAATTATGTCACTCATTTGTAACAATAGGTGCTAATTAATAATAGATTTTTTTATAAAGAAAAAAAACTGTAATAGGTTACTTTTGGGGATACAAAGAGTTCCGACGTGAAAGTATATAAAATAAACAACGGGTATTGTATGAACCTTTTAAAAATAGAATGTTATAAATATTTCCGATACTATTACTATAAGAAATTAATCATTATCGATAGAAGCGTCGATCGAGTTAAACAATTTTCTAAGTGGCCAGTAACCCCCGTTAACGCGATGGTGGCACACGACATGTTAAATTGATTGAGAAATAAACTACTTTTTGTTTATATATTATACAATAAAAAACAGTAAAAAACAAGTTATTTATTGTATAATTATAATCTTGTTAAACAAAAAGATTAAGAATAATTATTTTTTCAGAAAAATATTTGGCGGATATTTTTTACTTATTAGATATTTTTTTCCTATCTATTAACAAAAGAGAAAATCATGTGAACCCGGAACGATAACTTGACGGTTAAAAAGACGCGTCAGTCATTTATCTTCTATAATAATGCGTTTATCATAATCATAAACTATTATTAACGCACATTCCACTCAACGACCCAATAACTACCAACCTACGCATTTTCTCATAGTTTTCCGCAAACACATAAGTATCTATAACTACAGCAATAAAATCAAGCACTTATGAACTAATCAAGTATGCAAAAAGTTAAAAAAAATAAAAATGAAAAATAAACAATAACCAACCAAAAACTCCGGAACAAAAAAATCCAAATCAAGCAGTGCACAAAATAAAAATCACTTCACACCAATAGAATGTTTCGGCACACCGGTACAGCACACAAATAAATTGAAAAAAAAATCTTAAAAAGCTCTGAAAGTTATCTAAACACTGTTAAGGACACCAACACACAACTTTACCGTTTGCCGCAAACTGCTCCAAATTTTTCAAGTACAGAAAAAAATATATAGTTCGGAATTTTCGTTAATTATTTCGCGAATTCGAATTTCAACTTTCGCGTCGCGTCGCCGCGCTTGTCTCCGGGAATGTGGAATTTTCGGCTATGATGGGGAAGATGCTCGCATAGCTGTGGCTTAGATGAGACTGTGGTGTGGTACCGCGTCGATCCAACTGTGTGGCCGAAGCCGACTTTCGCCCCGACCGGTCGCCCTACAGCTCTGGCGACCGGTGACGCATCCAGGAACTCTGTTAATTCACTATATTTAACACCGTGACTAAATTTTTTTTCTCGGGATAATATAACACTTTTCATTATTAAAATTCATAATTTACTGAACAATTTGAAAGTTTATCAACACAACTGGGAACCAGTACAAACTACTAGCAACTTAAGGGTAAAGACCGATTATATTATTCAATGAATGTATATTATAGACTGCAAAATTATTACAAGAAAACATTCATTTTTGCTCCATTGTGTTGTATTAATTAATTAGACATTTTTCAATCGGAAGTGCAGTGTCACTGCAAAAAAATGAATACGATCAAAATATTTTGATATCGATTATCAAAACATCAATTCATCACTCGGAATTTAAAAATCATCTTCATAATAACGTGTACATTACTCACCATTCTGATTTCTAAGCATAATTTAGTTAGAACTAGGTCAGTTATTTTACGACGAAAATAATTCTCTTGAAACAACATCAAATTACCGGGTAGCGAGAAAAACAATTAAAGGGTATTTTAATAATAACTGTGGATGACGAATAGAAAAACCGCAAACGGACTTGACTAATATGGTGCGGCTAAAATAAAAGGAGATGGGTATTATTTATATAACACTCGTAACCTAAGTTGCCGACTTATTGATAGACTGTTATCTTTCTATCTTAGAGAGCACAAATTTAAGTTCATTGAAATTCAACAACAGATTTTTACAAAATGGATACCAGAATCATTTTCATGTTCAACGCATCCAAATACTTAATCCTCAGGAGATCTCCCGGTTCTAACTTTTTTCTAATGGTTTAAGCAATGTTTCTAGAGATATTCTAAAGATACTTAAATTACACTGAACAGTACTTTAAACTTACATTCACGAACATTATAAAGCTGCACCTAAAAAAAATGAATCAACTATAAAAAATAAAATAGCAATACATTTACAAATAAACAGAACAGTAATAAAGACGTTATCTAGTCTTATGTCACCAGTAACCCAGTTAGAGGACAATGCGAAGTTAGAACAAGGATTGCAGGGACCGCAGGAAGTGACAGGAGCAGGATATTCCGACTGCGAGTCGAACTACGGCGTGAGTTTACAACAGTTGCACAGTCGTCGCTATTTATGACCGCCTGGTACTATGATTTCTCTGTTCAGAACATTTATTGTGTTACGTAAGATTACGCATTTTTATTTACTGAGCAATTGGTGTGTATACTTTGAAAATGTAGTTGGTAAATTGTCCAACTCACAAACAACAACTTTCTTAAAAAAATTATAATTAAATATATTTCAGTGTTCTATTTTTTTTTTCGGTATTATTGCATCTATTTTTTATCCCCTAGATGAGAATCTCATCTCATCTTCTAGGAATTTAGCTTGGGTACAATAAAACACCTTCTGGTCTTGTCTTATGTCTGGTTAAGTAGCAAAAGTTAGTCAAGTAATTTTCAAAATATTTTTACTGTTTACGCAGGTACCCAAAATATAAATCAACTTTCTTCAATGCACCTACCAAAACTAATTAAATCAAATAATTCCAGAGAGCAATGTTAGCAGCTTTAAATACTGATAAAAATCTTCGGTTAGTTGGCTACTACAACAGCTTCGAAGAGATTTGAAAGTCTAATTTTCTTTCGAAGGAAATTAATTAAGAATCAATTTAACGGTAGACTATAAAACGTGTACATAATTAGGTATCTTTTTCTTAAGATCTGCTTTTCTTGGCCAAAAGAGGTCATGAATATGAAGAAAATATATACAACATGACCCCTGAACTTTAACCGCGTGGAAATTATAAGGTGTAAAACTAAACACCATAAGCTATTTAATACATCATTTGTATACATACCACCTTGGAGGCGTCGAACTGGGCCTACTCCATATACCGCTATCTCCAACGAGAGTAAATCCATAATAAACAAGAATAGAAGACAGATTGATGATGGAAGTATCATCAGGTTCGATCGGATCAATTTTCACCACGAAAACCACATTGCCAAAGATTCTAAAAGAAGAAAGCGAGGGCTCTGAGTGGATTTCATATCTGACTGTAACAACGTTTACTGAAGTAACTAAGTGTATAAATAGTTAGAAAATATCTACGATACATAAAGGTGATAATAGATCTCACCTTTAAAATTTTGTCAAACTGAACAAGTAACCAAACGTTAGTACGACCATTTCCTCGAGAATTCTAGCAAATAGTTAAGTAAATGCGTGTCAGAAATACTACTCGTAGAAACATATCGGAGAGGGCGGCACGATGAAAATCGCTCGGCTCGGCAAAAAGTTCCAAGTATTTGTTTATTGTCTAGAATGTTCAACCAAATGCTCATGTCGTATGAGAATTTAGTTGTAATATGAACTTTGCTAGAATACTCAGAACACGTGAATTCTGAAACTTAAAGACATCTTAAGCTGACTGTATGAAAGGCTAAAAGTCCAAAGCTCTGGTCCATAGACTAGTCTTTTGCATCCCACATTAAAGGTTGACTATTGTCTTCCCCGATAGGCTATGATGGTAATTCAATTATTATTTTACGCGTCTTTGTTTCACTCATTTGTCTTTATGAAATAAACATAACTGAAATGGTAAGAGGTTATTGTTGACACCACGTATTGCAATAATTATGTATTGTGTTAAATAATTTCAGGAATGCATACATACATACCTAGATAGGACGGACTGTCTCTCCGCTCATAATCGAGCCAAACGCATAATTTCAAACTCGTTTTTATTGCAAATTGTTTAAAACAAAGAGCCATTGGGGCATCACATGTTTTCTTATTTCCTAGACGATTATTATTTGAAAACCTTTAAAGACATTCGGTTATTCACTGTCAAAATGTTCTTATTGCAATTCAAGCACATCTAGTATCTACTGAATTTTTATTAATAAACGCGAAACTAAATTTTAAACGGTTATTTATATTTATAATCCTGGTGACTAAAGCATAGTGTACATGTCAGTGTGAAATAATGTCTCGCCAAAAACATGAATTCGTCACAAATAAATCTGTTTTAACTTATCAATTATTTTATAGCTGAGAAGCGTCGGACGCCTGACATAAATATTTGAATGCGACGAAAACGTGTGACTTCACTGTCATTCATTAAACTTTCTCTCGAGTCTGACGCCCTTTGACTGATATCAATGGGCCCTCAACAAATAGGTTTAAAATGTTCGCCTCAATTGATTGCCTACTAAGAAATCATCGCAAGAATTGAGTATGAGTAACTACTTAACGCATGCCCCTTAATTTGCTTGTTTAGGCTGCGAACCCTTGCACCAAGTAAACTAACAATTGTAGAATCGTCTCGAATGTTAATTTTAAACCTAGCTTTAAAATTACTTTGCACCTAAAACTTGATTACAAAGGAAAACAGTAAAAACAAATGAATTAGATAGGTAAAGATATTCTTGCAAGTGCTACCCAAGCCTATAAACCCAAAGTGTAGGTGTTAGCGTAACAAACCGACACGTGTAATTAAATACACCTTCAACATTAGTTAACATTATCGAAGTTGCAAGTCAGGTACCAGTTTAATGACAAACTTGATTTGGAAATTATTCGTTATCGTTCATATATCTTGATCTTGCAGACAACTCACTCGTATAGGCAGCTTCTGCAGAGCTACCGTCTGCAGTAATAAACAGAAATCCGATACTCTTGCCTACGACAACCATTTAAACTACCAGATCTCTGATAAGAGGATCGTTCCTTTTATTATTTACAACTTGTACTCAGTCGTTCATTACGCCAAAATCGACTGGAGTTTTATTTATAGAGCAAAACTGCTCACTATGGTTGCCGACAATTACAGGATACGAAAAGTTATCGCAACGCGCAATTCAAATTCGTTGATAGAAGAATCGCATTACAAAATCGTATACGGCAACAGCTGCGGCCTAAACTACAAATTCTAAGGCCTCATATTAATTTATTCATTTGCCCTTCACGCCCTAAATCCCTCGGTGGTGATGAATAAAAGGGGTCGATGTGCGGCGCCGCGTGCGCCGGCCCATCCATCACGCGCGATGCGAAGCAAATCGATTTCTAAACAAGCGTGATTTGTTATTTCATTATCGGCAATTTGTTATATCACTTTAGTAACAGACGCTACCGTTCCTGATTTCCATGTAAGATATTCTTCAAAACTGTCAAAATTAACTACCGTAGTTAAACCGATATCCTTTTATTGACATATTTTATTGCAAATAAAAGTTGTTGACATATCTGAATATAAGTTTTATATATCGAGAGCTTGCTTTATTATGCTTTTTGTACCATAAGTACGAGTAACCACATAATTATTTCTGCTAGATATTATCGCTGTGGTTAATTAATTGCAGATAGTGATCTGTTAAATTTAATATGAGCCAGATGTACGTACACAAACATCTTTAACAGAAAACCTTAACGAACTAGCTGTTGAAAAATGTGGAATTTTAAATATTGCGCGATAACCATAGATCATAATTAAAGAGAGATAATGTTGTTTCATGTGCGGATATCTTTGAAACCGGTACCACCACAGCTTGAAGATTTAACAGCGATTTTTATTATCTTAATAATAATTTATTGCAGTCTCCCTTTTTACCTTGTACACTTACAGACTTATTACCTGCTATAAGTTTCTGACACTATTAGATTTTAATAGTGAATGTGATGGAGATTTATATACACGTGCAAATTAGAGAAAGTGTGTTCCCCTCACATAATATAGAATTATCTGTTTTACTATTCACGCCTTATAATGTTAATGAGAGAACTTGCGGTTTCATTGTAATTATTATTTTTCATGGAAACGAAATCGGTGTAATGTAAAATCTCAAGGGGCCAATTCTCGCGCTTACGGCACACTTACGGCAACACACTTACGGCTTTATCTAAGAGACAGTCTCTCTGTAGATCATATCGCTAAAATCTTGACTGAACGAGCTCGACTAATTTCATTTCAAGCGTCTAAAATAAAGATATCTTGAAAATTAAGAAAGTAAAGATATATATTGAAATAGTTGGCCAACATCGATGCTTTAGTAACTATTTCTTTAGAAGTAGAGAATATATAAAAGACTTATGTCAAAGCTCGCTAAGAATTACCCCCTGAATGTAGGGACTGCCACAAATTGATCTCGGACAAAAAAAAATGGTTGTGGTCCGTACGGAAGCCGAAGGGTGAAAATAGGAAGTGATACCGGTTTTTATTTCCGTCCCCACACTATGTATCGATTCCCTGCTGACACCGCAACGGGGTGTTACTTTTGAAATCATTTTGATTGATGTACACCCTTCATTGTTGGGTTGCGAATCAAAAGAATATTGATTTGAATCTGACAAACAAATAATTTTTGTTGTAGACTTTTTATTATTTATTTTTGGGTTTATTCTAATACGTTTTTTCTTTTTATTCTTTTGGCTTAACGAATAATTGCGATGATCCTCCGCAGGTGTGGCTTGTCAATGGTTGCAAAATCATCATATTATTCAAATGTTTTGATTAGCTACCATCTCTTCCTGTCATTTTAAGACTGATTCGCTTGTAAAATATTATACGTGATTTAAACACGGTATTAATATATTTAAACTATAAAATACTACTTGTAATTTTATATGGTCTCATAGCTTTGCATTCTAAATTACTCTAATGATGATGTTGTATTCGTTCTCATCTTTCTCATTACTTAAAGCAATTTATGATTCATACATTGCACATAACAAAAGAATATCTAAATACATTACAATAATAGAAGAGAATATTGCAACATCATCACTATGTATTCAAAAGCTGCCATATGCTAATCTTCATATAAGTTAGATAATATCACACTTACCGCAAGGTACAATACAGTAGAATCGCAAACACGTATTGTTATTTAGAGGATTGATAATTTTAACTAGAAATACATTATTATGCAAATGTATCGTACCCACTTCCCCAGTTTGTAGAATGAAGATGTGAACGCGATGGGTGTCGTGTGCCAAACCGGTCTACTTTCAATGAAGCTGTAGCTTTTACAACGGTTCTATTGTCAACATTTTAATTGGCATTAACATCGACGAATTAGCATAAGGGCGGGGGTCATAGCAATTTTAATTCCTATCTGTAGCTCCCTGTATTAGATAACGCGATTGGTCGTACAGGAAACTAAACTGAGTGGATGTTGAAATAGAAGTGATTATAGATAATAAATATGTTAAGCTATAGCTAATAGTCAATTTTCATGATGAGTTGGAAATGTATTAAGTAGGCTTATCTGCCCTCGCAGTCGCAAGATGTAGGAGGGAACAGGGCAACCGGGTCGTTTAAATTCGTAGGCGATGAGCGGCCGTCTCTGGTCGATATTGCGCCACCGTGTAATCAAATGTGTACTTGATTGTCAGTGCTAAATTATTACTATTTATTCAATAATTAATATTAAAGCAGTAATGTGACTGAGCGATGGAAAATTCGCGCACGATGTGCGCATGCGCCAGACCACGCTACATTTGGTACTTTTTACTCTACTTTTGGCAAGTTACAGCTTGAGCACAAATAAAGTTCATATTATATAAGTTTTTTATAGTTTTCCCGTGAGTATTATATATAACAATATATTCAAATAACTTCTGTGATGTAACCAGATGGATGGCAATCTGATCATATCGACCACTTAATCGGATAGGATTAACAAAATACATATTTTGACTTATTTGGACATTATTAATCCGCATATATTTGCCCTACATCAATTTTATCGCATGTTTATATCTAACGGAGCCGTGATTTCCCAAATATTGTTTAATTCCCCAACATACAGTAGCTCTAATGCGATAAGTTACATAAACTAAAATAACGCTTTTTGTGTTTTCACTGATTCTAATTCATTATGCAAAATATAATAAAAACGTACCTAATCAGTCTTTAATTTCATATTCAACAAAATCAAATTAGTAAAACGAAGTATCGTGGGATATAAATTTTTAACGCAACGCAATAAAATGAATGATATAGCGTATTAGTGGCAGGGCAATAAATAAATATTTATAGCATATTAAACATCAGTAAAATCTCAATAAACGGATGAGCTGTAACAGGCTGTAACACAAGAAATGTATTGTGAAACGACACATGATTAACAATAGAGAGCCTACTTACGTAACATCACCATAATCTGAAATGAATTTGAACTAAACGATCAATGTTAGCTGGTCGTAAACATAATATTTGGAAGAACTACTGTGCGTTTTATAGTCTGTGAGTTTAGAGTAATGAATGCTACACAATGGTGGGTTCGGTTACTCGATAAAGCATATTTTTTATTATATTAATTATTGCCAATAAATAAACCAGTGTTGTACTTGGTGCGCTTTGAATATCACGATTTCCGAGGCAACGTAAGTCATGAAATACAATATTCCACTTTACGTTGTGCTGACGTTGACGTGACATGATGTGTTATTAAATACACCTAGATATTATGCGAGTCTTGCGTTCGACGCACGCAGTAGGTATTAATAGCCGAAGAAGGGAGGTTCACCAAAGAAATTGAAATTGCGACATTTCTTGAGTGAGACGCAAATGTCTAAGAAACCATCGTTATAAAATTCTATGGGGGAGAAATCAATAGCAAAAGAATTGAATGATTCAAATTACATCAAGATTTTAAGTACAACTGTTGCAGTAACATGACAATTAATTGGATGGTGTTTGGCTAGCTTAACTGGTTGTAAGAATCTCTCATCTTCATTACCTCTACAAAGTAAGTACCCCAAGCGGCACCTTAACATATGTAATTTATAAGTGGCTCTTGACATTACTAGCAGTTATAGCCTTAAAGACTTAATTAAAATATCTGCGTAGTGACAGATATGCCACCGTATTTTGCAGTGTGGTCCAGCTACCAAGAAGTCAATAGTCAGTCATTATCACATGCTGTTACTTAGGAAAGATTAAGAGCCAGTTAAAGTGCCGTTTACTCATATAAAGGTTTATGTTAAAGCTCATTTTGTGCTAAACGGTTGTAATATAGTCGGTGAACTTCGGCTTTAACGGGTAGACAAATAAGTCAAACACTAATTAAAAAAATCAAATGAAGTTTTGGTAGTTAAGGCAGTTTCGTCACCGCGGAATATAAAATCTAGTCATAATAGGTGACAGGCGATAGGTGATATCTAAAAAAATCTCTCGAAGAAGGCTTTACAGGTCAAGAAATTATTTTATCTAAGAGCCTATTGCCAGTACTCCCGGTAAAATTCAGAGTCTAACGCAAGACAATATTATCCAAGGTAATACAATAAATATATCAACTGATCTCATGTTGAACAAAATTCAGTCGCGTGACTTCCCGCCAACTATTCATGAATAACCACTTTCCTTTATATTACTATTCTAACTCCCAAGAACCCAACAAATAATTATCATATTATCTTTACCATATTTATGATATTATTAGTGATGGCGTGACATGCGCATGGGCCATTATCATTAGATACAACACTTAGTATAACTTCGTGGGGCATAAAACAACGTGTTTCGTCACAAGGTGACCGTACTGGCCATATAGAGGTAATATCGAAAACTCACGGGCTTAACCAATAAAACAATATAAAAAAGTTATTGACAATAATTTATTCAACGTTATACATGGAGCTAAGACGTTGTATTGAGTACAATGGGCCTTTTATCTCGAGGGAATGATAAAGGTGATATGTGCTCGAAAAGTTTTGCCAACTTTGCTTTTTATAGACCGATTACTTTGATTTTAGTCTTGTGATTTCACAAGTTGAAAAGCTTGTTGTAATAATTTATCCTATTAGATATTACTTAGGTCTTCTCTATCCTCTGCCTTCATTCTGACCTCTTGATACAACTCGCCCCCTACTTTCTTCTTCGCTTGATATAAAAAGCTTCGTCTTGGTCTTCACATTACTCACTCATTTTTCCTTCTAAAAAATTACCTAGGTACCGTAGGTATTCGCTACTACAGACAGAAAATGCCTCGGTGTTGTAAATGGCGACTTCGAAGAATCAATCGACTTCTAAGCCATAACTCAGGCCATCAGTCAACACCTAGATGTATGCGTCACCTACTGGAAGCTGAGTTTGGCTTTCCAGCATATTCTGTGGTGACCGACATGAACATAGCCCTAAAAACAAAGTAGGTACAGATTAGCAGTCTATTATTGTCCATATGTTCCGTGTAGTAATAAAAATTAAATTTAAATAAAATTCATAACATAATTAGCTTATAATTTTCACGCTGTAAGCTTAACTCCAGCTTAACGCAAATTATCAAATCAGTTTTACCGACGAGCCACACATTTACCGACGCAAACGCAGCGTTCACATCAACTATAAACCCGTACATTAACGTCTTCTCGTATCTCTTATGGTATAGACCCAAACTCTATGGGAAGCCAAGTGGGCGGCCCTAATCTACTGATTACAACAGTATTATCATCGGCCGAACATAAGAAGCACACATAACTTTCCATAAATACGTAATTTGCTTGAAACATATTCCATTCATGCATTTTGTTTATACAATATTTTATCGAGTGTGTATACGATGTACTCCGACGCATAATCTCGGCTTATATCTATCTGTTGGAAGGTATATCTATTGAAATTAATTTATTTACCGCTCGTAAAAATTTTGGATTCACAAAATGGAATTCTTTAGATAAAATAACATTGACAATATTTAATACTCAGTGTAATATTTATTGTTGGGTATCGAAGAGAGATGGCGACCATAAGAGTTTGAACTATCTGATATGAAACGCATGTTTGATGACGATATCGACGCCAGCACAGACGCCACTGCGTTTCTTGAGTTGTTTCTGAGAACTTAGTTTTCTGCTTCAAGGGTTTGATCTGCGCACGGAATAATGTTATGTGTCCTCCAAACATTTGTTCCGATTCTGGGTATTTATGAGATCCATGTCAGATAACTGCACACACGACAGAGGAAAATGCTTGTGGAGTGTATGGGATTTTTGATGACATCACAGTCAGAAAAGTGGACCTACCTGTACGATGGAGAAAGAAACACATTAAAATATGACGTCATAACGTGTATCCAAATTGTGTTAGGAAAAACCAATTTTCTGTTCACATCACTTAGTTCGCTAAATTAGCACAATAAATTCCTAAAATTATATTTTACCAAGCAAACGTACGTTTTACCTGTACGAGTAAATATATACTATAGTTTGCTAGCCTGTCGAGTCGAAGGCAGCCGCAAACAGCGTGCGCCTGCGCCGCCGCGCGAGTCATCGCTCCTTCAAGTGTTGACATTCGATTGTTTATTCGCTTCGTCAAAGTCACATAACAGTTGCCCAGACTAATTACATATAAATACGACATTTTTGTATGTTCCTCGACGGCCACTCGATGTTAATATGACCATCACCTCTGTGAACTCCAAGAAAGGAAGTCCCACCACAAAGAACAACAAACAACATTGTACGACATCACAATAATGTAGTACCTTAATACTATCTTTGATATTTCTCAAATAAATGACAGTGAGAGAAGAAGAGTTACACCGAGTATCATCCTTGAACCGTTTTCGGATTCCAGTACTCTTTACTGGAAATACGATAAAATACATAATAGTACAGTCAGCCGTAAAGAGGATCTTCCGGTGGTCGAGTTAGTCCATTAACGAGTAATAACCAACTTAGGCTACAGATAGGCTCTACCACGAAAAAAACTTAAATAAACAAATTCCTTTTTTTCACAACCTTGTCACTGCAGCCCAATATTTTGATTAAACAACAATAAACGAAGGCGAAAATTTCATTGTGTACTATTTATTTTCCTTATTATTACTGTATATGTGAAATATAAAGTACACACTACACAGTCTGCCCCAACAAGGCCAGACGACAGACGTAATCTTTTAGATTAAAGTATCAAGACGAAATAATCATAATTTTATGTTGACAAAAGAGTATATTATACGTATGGCAAGTTACGACTGTATTCTATATACAGCGTGATCTTTTCAAGTGGGCGTGGATGGCCCAATCCGAAACTAAAAGGAATAGCGAAAAATTGTTTGTCGTATACTTCCCAGAATTTGATCCTTATGAACGACACTATCAGACGGTGTAATAATAAAGGGTGTGTTTTTTTTTTCAGAATCAACCGCTTCCTTTCCTAGCTAAGAATAATGTTTTATCAAAAATCCAACGTTGCAGTTTTAGTTTTCATCAAATTTAGGCTCGAGACTTCTTGGAGTATTTTTCGCTATTCCTTATAGTTTCGGATTTAGCCATCCACGCCCACTTAAAAATTCATCCTGTATAATGGAAACCTAGAGACATTGTTCTATTACTCCAAATGAATTCTCTTCTTTTTTATTGAGGTTACCGCAGCATTAACATGATATGTGATGTCGATATTGTCGATAAGGTCAAAAGTAGCGCAGTAACATTATCATGAAACTAACGTGCAGCGTTTTCAATGAAGGTTACACAACATGCCTGGGTACAATCGATGACACATGTAGATGAACTTTTCATTATTTTGAAATTATTTTATCAAAGACTTCAAAAAGAATCATTGTTCTTATTTCACCATTCCGATTATAGATAAAGTTACATGCTTTATTTAAATTTTTACACGTTTTCATTCTTTAAATGCTCATATAGATGGTTAAGTTAATATTAAGCTACTTTAGACATTTTTACACATTAAACTTTCATTTAAATTGTTTACACATTTCAATTATATCACTATTTTCGACTTCAAAACGATATTTATTTAAGAAAAGCCCACGTCTTGTAAAGGAAGTAAGGCAACTGATAATTTGATAACTATGTCTTTATCATACATAATTACTACATTACATATGTCATCGATTTCATCAACAGCACCTTCCGGAAACGTAGAAACGTCCTAGATTCATATCAAACTTCCCGATTGCGACACACCGTCAATCGATGTTTGTTTTCACGATAAATTCACAGATATTAAATAATAAATTGCTATTCCATACATCTTATCTATACCTGTAAACTTCCTTAGTGCAATCTTAGATTCATTGGTACTTGCACTAAAGTGAACGGACTCTAAACGATAAACATGTAAAACATTAGTCAGTACAATGTAAACAATCATTTACTTAATTAAATCGTGTCTATATTTTGTATTATCTTATCTTTAATATCAAACAAGTTATTGCTATTATGTCTGCTAAAAATTTGTCAGACGTTGCAGTCATAGCCAGACAATCATAAAATCTCTTTATTTTTTATCGTTCAAAGGAATTTGTACTCAGTACATTTTGAAATAATTATGAATTGATTTTTATTTATAAACTGGTAAAAGTATTGAGATTGCTTTCAATTATAAGATGACGAATAAGTACGTTAAGCAATCATTATCATAAGAAAGAGATAGAACAATTACCTATACAGATATTTTCAGTACTTGTATTGAGAAAAATATGTACCAAAAGAAAAATGTATACCAAAGCTGTACCACTTGAACCAGAATAAATACAAAGCGCTTTGATTGCTTTACAAATCATATTTCGAACCGTCATGCAGAGAATAAAAATAATTTCACTTTTTACACGTTTGCATAATAATTTCACTTCCACATTTGTGTTGCGGGCATGCGACGAACACATTTCCTTACAAATCGTTATCGGAAATGGCGTCGAGTTAAGTTGTTTCGCTGGAAACCCTTATCTTGCAACAGAAGGTACCTATGTCGAGTACATCGTCATCATATTAGTACGTACACAGGGTTGACAGATTCAGAGTTAAAATGAAGGCCGTTGCACTGTGAAATGAGGTTCTTGAAGATTGGACAGAATGTAAGAGCGAGCTAGAAATGGTAATCATACTTAATTCCCGTCAATAAGAAATAGGGTTGCTAAAACAAAAATACAAAAGTGAGGACATAAAAAAATACATCTTACCCGAACTTCAAACTTGTAAAACTTTGTTGCATAGATGACCAGATTCTACGCAACCTGCCCCTGACAGACGAGCGCGAGGTGTTGATACTTCTGCGAGGCCTATGTCCCGGCAAAGGAATCCCATAGGCTTTGTTATTATAAACGGCAAAACGTTTGTAAAAGACCAAAAAGCTAGACGTGCTTATTTTATTCCAGCTACCACTAAGAATTCTATGATAGATTGTTTAAACTTTTAGAGCCGACAATAGAGAAGCATTATGATGACATTCTTCTTTATCATCAAAATATTAATCGCTTCTCTAGCAAAACTTTGGATATTGAATTGTTAGTTGATAGGTATCATATGGATATATTATGTTTCTGTGAGACATGGTTAAAACCTGATAAAATGAAGTTTCATGTAGATAACTTTTCAGTTGCCAGTGCGTTCAACAGATTATCAGCGGAAGGTGGTGGTACTTTGATTTTGTGTAACAGTCGTTTTAAACATAAGGAAAGAAGGGACATCACTTCTTGCTCTGTTGATCGTTTGTGTGAGGTAGCATGTGCGGAGATTGAAAACCATACTGTTCTGTGTGTGTATAGACCCCCCGCATCAAATTTTTCCTCGTTTTTAATTATAATGGAAGAAATACTTAGTAAACTTTTTAAAAATAATAAATTTATTTTTGTTTGTGGTGACTTGAATATTGACCTTTTAGCCAATTCGCCAGAAAAATGTAAAGTCTTGTCATTATTTAAATCTTTTAATCTAGATCATGTATTTAATGAAGCCACTAGAATCACTGCCTCTTCAGCTTCATGCATAGACAATGTTTTCACAAATTGCATGATAAAAGGGTCCTCATTGATTAGCGGTATCAGATCGGATCATTTGGGTCAACTAATTAAGTTCGAATCAAGGAATGATAAGAAAAATATAAATAATATCATTGAATTTAGACCTATAACTAAACATAAGTTGCAGACGTTAAACAAAAATGTTGAAATCAAAGTTTTTACTTCTTCATATAATTCAAGAGACCCCAACAGAAATTACTCCACTCTATTATCAACAATATGCCAAGAATTTAATAAGACATGTCCAATTAAGAAGATCAAGATTACTAATAAATCAAAATTTAATGAATGGGCTACTAAAGGCATTAGGAAAAGTAGGGATCATTTATACGATTTATACTATCAAAAATCATTCACCTCTGATCAAGCATTCCATAAATATGTTAGGAATTATTCCAAATTATTCAAGGTAGTTTGTACTATTGCTAAATCTAAGTTGATAACTAATAAAATAGGTAATTCTAGTAATAAAATTAAGGCTGTATGGCAGGTAATAAATACAGAAACTGGGAATGTCAAGCAGCGGGATACCGACTTGTCTCTAAAAACACATGATGGTTTTAAAACTAATAAGTTAGAAGTCGCAAACATACTAGGAAACTATTTTACAAATATCCCTATAGAGTTAACAAAAACTCTTGCCTCATCCTATACTTTAGCTGAATCTCTACTTAAAGAGAATTTCTGCAAAGATGTGCCTAACTTTAAATTCAAGCCTATCTGTATAAGTACAATTAAAACAGCATTTAAAAGCCTAAATATCAAAAACACTGAAGACTTGTGGGGCATCTCTGTTAGAGTTATTGTAGATATTATTGATACTATTGCCCCCATACTTACAGGCATATTCAACCAATGCATAGATAAGGGTACGTTTCCTGATTTGATGAAACATAGTAAGGTCATACCAATATTCAAATCAGGCTGTAAGAATAATCCCTCCAATTATAGACCAATCTCCGTTCTCCCCGCATTAAGTAAAATATTTGAAAAAATTTGCTTGATCAAATGCTTTCACATTTTAATTCCAATGGATTATTACATACTCGTCAGTTCGGCTTCACCAAGGGTAGGTCTACTACTGACGCAGGAGTGAAATTAATCACTCATATTTTAGAATCCTGGGAGAGCTCACAGGATGCAATTGGCGTCTTTTGTGATCTCTCTAAGGCTTTTGACTGCGTCGACCACTTTATACTAATCCGCAAATTAAACTATTACGGAATTCGTGAACGAGCTGCCGATCTTGTTCTATCCTACCTATCACAAAGACAGCAAAAAATAAGTGTAAATGGTGTCTTATCTAAAGGGTCTCTGGTGAAAATGGGCGTACCACAAGGCTCAATTCTTGGCCCTTTCCTGTTCTTGGCTTATATTAATGATCTTCCATATATGATGAGCGGAATAGCTGATATTGTTTTGTTTGCGGATGATACTTCCCTCATTTTTAAAATAAGTAGAAAAGATAGCGAAGTAATACATGTTAACAATAGCTTAAATATCCTTTCTAAATGGTTCGCAGCAAATAATTTATTACTAAACGCTACTAAAACAAAATGTCTCAAGTTCTCCTTGCCAAATGTACCCCAAGTAAACTTAAACATAATGCTTGATGGCAATAAACTTGATTTAATAAACGAAACAGTGTTCTTAGGTATTACAATAGATTCGAAGCTGCAGTGGGGTCCGCACATCACAGCTCTATCGAAGAGACTAAGTTCCGCGGCTTTTGCAGTCAGAAAAATTAGACAATTAACAGATATAGCTACTGCCCGAATGGTATATTACGCATACTTTCATAGCATTATGTCTTATGGCATTCTGTTGTGGGGATCAGCGGCGGATGTAGAATCAATTTTTGTATTACAGAAGAGGGCGATCCGTGCGATCTATAACATGGGCCCACGCGAGTCTTTACGGGATTTTTTTAAAGAAATCGATATTTTAACACTACCGTCCCTCTACATTCTAGAAAATATAATGTTCGTTCGGAAGAACCTTCACATGTTTAGTATCAATAGCGAAGTTCACAACATTAATACTAGAAATAAACACAAAATAGTGGTGCCAAAATTTAGATTGACTAAAACAAATAAATCATTTTTAGGACACGGTGTACGCTTCTATAACAAGCTACCGAAAACTGTAACCGATCTTACCGGTAAGAAATTTAAAATCCACGTTAAATCTGTTCTCACAAAGAAAGCATATTATAGGATCAAAGACTATGTTGACGATAGAGACGTGTGGCGTTGAATATCTTCTGCACATGTGGCTTCCCTGGTTATCCATTGTGTCTACTAATTCTATTTTATATTAGATTCACTTTACATATCTGGACATTCTTGATGTTTCAATATTTTGTATTCTTTTTTGTATTTTTTTATTTCTGTTTTATCCGCTTTGATCTGTTTATCCCGTTTTTAGTTTATATTCGAAACAATTGTTTAACTCATGTTGTATTGCCTCATTGTGTAAGTAGCATTCTATTAAGTTTGTATTTTTTCTTATATAATGCATGTTAATTTAAGATTTTAATTGTAAATTAACTTTTTGTTTTTGAAAAGAGTATCCATGGAGTTTCTTGCCGGTCTCTTCTCCATAGGACCTACCCCCTTTGGAACCGTGCGCCTAGAGTCTCGACTTTTTAAAAGTGCCTGAAAAGGCCTACTTGAAATAAAAAACTTTGACTTTGACTTTGACTTTGAGCTAAAAATATCCTTGTGATAACCCTACAGAACCATCACTGGAACTTTGAACCTGTTTAACATGACATAATATAGCCGGAGTCGGCCTCCTCAGCCACAAATATCTCTAGGTTCAATCGTATTATTTTTATTGGTAACTAAAAAGACTTTACTATGTGGTAATGTGTTTATAGGACTAAAAGGCTTGAAGCAGACATTAGCAAACAGGGACATATAACGCTAGGCCATAGAGGAAGATAGGAACAACCTACTTGATACGTATAAAGGCGGATTTCTTTGACTATTTGAGAACGTAGTCAATTACAAAAACCGACTGTCTGTCAATCTGCTCGTGAATGGTGTAAAGATTTTTATATTTGGAATCGTATTGTAACATGTCAATTGCAACCTTATCCTAGATTTTAAAAACAAAAGAATGGTCCGACCTAAAAATGGAAAGGCTGATAAATTTTAATATATTATACAATTAAACTGAGAAGAAAGATAATATAAAATGCCTTGCTGACGTCACCATGCCGCAATTACCATATAACCGCGAAACCGATGTAGATCCATAAACCTTGAGCACCAATAAATACTAATTTGGGGAAAGTCAGATCAAATTGTATGTTACAGTACCTTTACGCCTCTAATTGGGATCCAGTTTCTTAATTACTGGGAGAGAAAAACCTGTGACATATTTTGGTTGCCTAAATTAATAAGTCATTCTATATGGTTAATTTGTGATATAGAAAATGAATTGGGTTAACGATCTGGCACAACTTTGACCCTTTCTCATATTTTTGTAACGACTACGTATATAGAATGATTTTGAGTTCCATTATTCTATAGATAACTGTAGTTCATTTCTTTTTCAAAATTATAGGGAAGAGCCTCCACGAGTAATGAAACCTGAGATCGTCTGCCCCTCCTCAGCCTATCAGCCTCCCTAGCACTTTTGTTGCTAATCCCATACTGTGAACAGTGCCGGATTAAGCAAGCGCGGGGCCCGTAGCAAATTCTATCGAGGGGCCCTTGATCTGCTATGGGCTCATGAGTATAAAGTGACTTTTTGTAGAATTTGTGCATTTACCATATGAAATTTTGTGTTTTATTTTCGCCAGCAAAATAATCGGATACACAGTGTCTGACGTGGATTGTCTCGGAAAACAGTTGTAACATTTCACTTTTTGTAACATCAAGTAAATTCAATTCGTCTTAATAAGTTTCACTCAAAAAATTACGCTCAGACGGAGGTGTTTAGATACACGGGGCCCCCTTTTGCGCGGGGCCTGTAGCAATCACTACTCTTGCTTCGTGGTTAATCCGGCACCGACTGTGTATCTACAGAAGAAGAATTTTAAATCTTTTCAATAAATACATAGAAATGTAAAGATTTTTTTTATGATTAACAGAAGTACTTCTATGGTTTAACAAGTACAACTATACAAATAGAGATGGCAAACAGGAAAACCTCATTAGACAAAAACCACAATACATAGTAGCTTAATCATTATATTCAAGTGTTCTAGTGCTTAGACAAGTGCGTGCAAATCTTAATGTGTCTAAAAACAAGTTGTGTAAGAGTGCTTGTGACTTGCCAGTCATGCACTCGGATATACAGCGGCGGAGTTTATAGTAACACTAACTGTTAACGCGACGTTTCTTCTATAACAATGCTGTTTAATAAAGCAAAACTAAAAGGTGGATTAGTTTTGAAACCATCAAAAGTTTCAAAACATAAATAAGAAGGGCTTCTTCGTTTACAGGGCTGGGATCTTAGATCAGCTTATATCTTAAACATCATAAACCTTTTTTTTTTTTTATTTTTTTTTTTTTTTTGACCTAGTCCTTCACTGGTCTCCAACGACCCCCATGAAAATTATTGGGGTAGGTACATAAATTGAATCATGATCTAAAGACGATAGATAAGGTGGACCTGCCTTCCACATGATTGTCAGAAGACGGAGGTGACGCGTTTGGAATGATGGAATCAAATCGCCGTATCGGAGCCCACTTTTGGGCTTAGGCCAATTTGATTGACGTTAGATAAACTCTTCTTATATGCGATCAAACAGCTCATTATTTTTAAGTACATATTCAAATAAAGTTTTAACTATCACCATTACTGCGCAGTTTTATTCACCATTCAAATAGACACTTAAGAATTTTTTGTTTCCATTTGCCATAAAAATCAGAATTATTCTTGCACACTTTGTTTTTTCAGACAGGTTCAACTAGGCGCAATTGTCTCAGTTCATTGAGTTTTATCGAATCCGCCGATGCGGCGGATAGGAAAAAACATCGTAAGGATATCCGCACACCTACCAGCGCTTCTTTGCGTTAAATTAGATCCGATGAGGATTTTCAAATTGTATATTGTTTTTGTTCACCAAAATTATTTGTACTGTTCGCTGACTTGAAGACTGAAGTATTGAAAGTACAATAATTCGTCTTTTGTTTTTATTTTCTTGTCAACGGTATTTCATATGGAAATTCCTCAAGCTGTTCTAGAAAAATAGGACATTATAGGGTTTGCAACAGGACGTAGGTACTTAAAAGAGGTGGTGAGGTGAGGAGGTGAATGATCCTGGATACGATCATGAAAAATATTAGGCACCTATACGAAAAGACCTGTAAGCTTTTCTTTAATATCACATCCAATTTAAATTGAAACGATTTTAAGATTTTAAAGTCAGTTAATACGTCTATATTTTAGCATCCAAAATATAGAAATAGTTATACCAATTAAATATATAGAAACAACCTGTATATAGATACTTTCTGTACATAAAGTGTAGACTGTTAATTTAAGGATGCTAATATAACATTAATATTAATGTATAGCATTTAGTTCAAGAGGCTCTTGAGTGACCTAAATATAAACTAATGTTTACATCAGTAATCCCCCTGTAATAATAATTGATATTTACAATAATTATTGTTTGCTATCTTATTATCAATTAAACTAATTGATGCACGCAAATCGTTGCAGTATCAATAAAGTGGCGCTTAATTAGAAGTGGCTTTAATCTTGGTTTATCTACACAATATTGTTACGTTTTCTTGGAAAAGAGGTGTGTCGTAATTAGCTACATACTTATATAATTATACCATCATTACACTTCATGTTGGCTCAAATCTTGGTATGTTATGTTTACTTCAATTTGTTATTGATTTAATCGTATGTAAGAGGCCGGATTGTGTCATTCGTCCTTTATACGTTTAACATTTTTAAATCTATATTGGTCTGTGTATATCCTTAAAATCTCTCGTCTCTTATTGGGAAAAAGGCTTATTAAATATAAATTTTAAATTAGGAAACATTTGAACCTAGATAATACGATTGATAGGTGTACAATAAAAGTCAATAAATATTGTTGTAAGTTTTTTTTTATGACTCAGTTTGACGATACTTACCAGTCAACCTTAAAGGTGGCACTTTGAGTACTTATATAATTGTACCATATGATTAATTAATTAGTACGACGAGTACATTTCGAGTCGTAGTGCTAATATCCAGTAAACGTATCTGGAAAAACAATTAACTTTAGCACAATAAAAAATGTGCTTGACTAGATTGTTTATATTTGCAGATGTTTTTTTGGCGCCATGTCTGCCTTTTATTTTCCACCACGTATACTGTCTAAAAGCTATAAATCTGGTTTTCTGACTGTCTATAACAATTGTAATAACTGGGACTTGAACATAGGGCTCCCGAAGCGCAAGCCCTTCGATTTGAATAGCGATGATCCTTTATAAGCATTATCAATAGGTACCAATGGCGTGCGATTGATAAAGACAAAAACACACTGCTTACCCTACGTAACTCAGATAAATATTTATTATAAGATATTTGAGGTGGCACATGACATACATCATTATTAAATCGACAAGTGGACGAACCAATACCAACATGCAGTAGGTATTTTTGGTAAGTAAGCTTTTAAAATTGTCTGCCTATCCTGTCTAAAAACTCTGTGCACGCCGATGATCAATACAAGCACTATATCATATGTGTATACCCTTCCTACTTATGAAATATTTTGAAACTCATCCATTCTATATTTTCTTGGGTCTAATTTCAGTATGAAATGAAAATAATTAAAATTAACATTCCTTGCATAATCAGGTTCATAAATTATTAATCCTTAACATCACATCAAGATATGTGATAATAAACACGCAGAACTTCTAAAAGGTAATAAATATGTGACCTAGAAACATTATCACGGGATCAACTAACATGGCAATCTTGAGTGCCATAAACCTAGGTGTTGACGCAAAAAACCAATTAATATTAATAATTAGTAGGGTGAGCCGCCGCACGCGCCGATCGTTAATCGGTTATGATTGAGGTATTTAGAGCGCACGCGTAACTGATGCGTGTTGAAGAATTCATAGGATATTGATTGAATGGTAAAGAAAAACCGTCACAACTTAATGTGTGAGAAGATTATACATATACTTCGATGTCTTATAGAAAAAACTGATAACTAGTCTAACCTTAGAGTATTAGTGTTTCCCAATAATTGGATGGCGGAGGTCAGATGATAACCGCTCTGTGTAAAATACTGATATATAGCCGCCGACCCCACCCTAGTTGGAAAAAGCTGGGCAAATGATGATGTCTAGTACCGGCACTTAGTTATTAGCTTCTCCAATTTTTTATTAATCCAAAGAACATTTTTATCATTAGTTTCGATCCATGTGTCCTGTTTTGAACTGATTCATATTAACCTAAATTAGCAAAAATCACATACGTGAGTTTATAAGGAAACAAGCGATGCAGAGGAAGACCTTATTTTCTAAAGTAAATATAGATGTTTTAGTAACTCTCAAGGTGCAAAGAAAGTTCCTCCACAAGTAACGAATCATGAGATCGCCTGGCGCACCCTGGGCAGTCAGCCTCGGTAGCATCATTGCTGACTGGCTAATCTTTTCAATACGGCATGAGCGATCTCCATGAGATAGCTCCTGCCGACGATAGAAGAAAAGTAGCGTTCATTATTCGAATAACAATATAATCGAGCGAAGGCCAGACAACGATTAAGTACGTACCTAAAATAATACATAACAAGAAAGCAAGACAGACGATAAAAGTTGCAAAAAACGCTACAGTATCTAACCCACTTAGGAAACCGCAATCATTTTATTAGTACACACAAAACGTTAGATCTCCCACGTAATACGCTCTATATTCGCTGAGTAACTACATAAAATAATAATGTTCATGTCTGAATGTTTATTTCACTCACGTACTTATTTGCGACTACTGTGGTCTGTTTTATTACTACGTTTCAACAGATGATGATACGACTTAGAATATTAAAGAGCGGAATTTAACGTTATAATCAAGGCGTGATAGGCATAGATTAACGGGCAGAAGCGATACTCGGATTTTTCATTACACTTCTGCGGTATTTCATCCTAATAAGTAGGTAGAAACCACGGCTTAGCACATGGAATGGTTGAAAAAAATATATCGAATTTGGATTAGAATTCGCGAACAATGTATCAGAAGTACTCAGTGCAGATAATTACAAATAAAAAATTTATAATGTATCTTTGCTAATGTTTCTAACAACTAAGTACATGGAAATAACACGTCCTCCTGAACAACACAACTTCAACTCGTCGTTGTCAATTTGTGATCGAAGAAGGATTACATAGCACCGTTACATCTGGCTGTCATTTTAATCTAAGTCACATTTTTATAAACCCGTCAAGTGAATCAAAGTAGACGCAATAGAAAATACATTGTTTTCGAGCGCCGACAACCGTTCGCAGCTTAATGAATGAATATGGGTAAGTATAAATTGTAAGAAACTACTTATTGTTACGGGAACCGAAAAATAAGTTTTATTCTTGTATTCCGGCCAAATAATGGGCACGAGAAACTCGGCACAGAACATTTCCACTAAATAAAAGTACGGATACATTTAAATTACTCTCACATTTAAAATTTAAAGAAAAATTGTAATTTGATATCCTAACAATAAATTGCTGCATAATAGGATCAACCACACTCCAAGCACAACAGCTGAAACACAATAAATCCATAATAATTTACCCTATTCGGTCATCTGCCACTATTCATTTAACGGAGAAGCGACAATTAGTGCGCGTGAACAACGAGGGGACCTAAATCGATTGCTAATCGATTTACCTACATCATCGATTGCATTCATCACTCCCCTAACGCCGAGCTCGTGAAATGACCAACTATATCACCCCGGAATAACATAAATAGGAAACGTATAATTCACGGGTAAATTGCTCTATTTCCGTACAAAATCGACGACTGAATTCATCACGGAATGGACAATGGACATCTTTATTCCCAACTGAAATTTGACCCTTATTTGTTACTACATAAAGTCTATTATCCCATAGTATAGGCGAATACCAAAATGAAGAGCGCTTAAATACTTAAAGAATTTAAATTAGTATTATCTATATACTTTTTTCATTCAATTCATATTAGGCCGCTTAAGCTTGACGCCAAAGTTTGAGATATTGTAATAGTCGTTGACAAAATTAATAAATATAAATCATAATACTATAATTAATCTTTCACTGTTTCATAATACCCATTTATAACACTATTTTAAAAGGTTAATTACCACATAATTTATAGCTGTAAAGACATTCACTACACTAATGACGTCACCACCTTTGCTTGACAAATTGAAGAAATACAATAGAATAATAATTCCAATAGAATGACAGCTTTCGCCATCTGCTGCTGTAAAGGAATATTTTTGGCACGTGTCCTGTCAAAAAAAAGCTATATATTTAATAAATCTTATTATGATCACCACAATAGGTGTCAAATGGGCAATAATTCTTTCTCATTGTGGTCACCTGGATGCGACGCTATTCGGGAATACGGATTTTCCAAATCATTACATTATATTTTCGGTGAAATTTAGGGTTGCAGTGAACAAAATACAATAATAAGATTAAATTATTATTACTGTCACAATATTGAATGTTAGTAAAGTTTATTTCGATAAATCCTTTTGTATGGAGACATCAAAAAAAATTCTATTCATACATAATACCAAAGACATATATATTTCCAGCAAATCTCACTAACAATACCAAACATACAGATATTTAAGAAAATGAAACTACAGAAAACTCAATTCTGTAGGTACAATATAAAACTAAAATTAGAATAAATTATGTATATTTTAAACAATTGAAAATCTTATATTTTTTGTCAGCTAATACACCCACTCTGCTGATGCCAAAACACAGCTATTGAACTATTAATTATGAACACCTTTGCTCGTGTTATTTGACCTACACTGTCCTATACGACACCTCACGACATTGTTGCCGACATTTAGCCCTACTTAGACCGTCACACAATGATCTAAGCTTTGTCTAGACTAGTCATGGCATAAAGCTTTTATTTTTGTTAAGATAAATAAGTCATCCAAGCGACAGCTTTGTGGGATTTCATGGAAAGTTTCTTTGTACTACAAGACTTATTTTACTTTAGGATATTCTTCTGTAGCCCCACGAAGTCCTTTAACTCCAGAAAATATTTCATACTTAACGTCTACTGCCAAATTAATCTTTGCTCTCAATGAATGTACAGTTAATAACAGGTAGGTAGTACAGGTAATTATGATAAACAAGACATATTCAGAAGAACTCAGATAAGTAGGCAATAAGATGGGCAATGATGAATTATTAAGTGATGCTAATAAGGCATCTCAGTGACCTTCATAAGAATCAAAAATTCAAATCTTCGCGAAACGTCAGACTAAAATACCAGGTAAGGCTAAATATTTTTTGTTAGTCTTCTCAAAATAGCAGTGAGTTATTACACTCGATTAGCAAGAACAATCAAAATAAAGTGTACACAAAAACGGTCATAATAAAGACACGTCTGTCGCCAACCAAGAACCAGGTGCGTCGACTTTTTGCATAATTTCCTTGCGACAAAAAGTCTGAAAACAGACGCGCCAGATTAATTAACAGTTTTATTTGTGGAGCACGTCTTGTCACGTCTCATGGATGTTCATTGTCGCATTATGATGTATAGCATGTCTTTGTGTGGTGCAAAAACTGTGGCACATAATAGTCGTATGTAATCAATTCGCCAGACAGCGTGCCGCGAGTGTTGCTAACTAATCTAGGTGACAAGGAGCTACGAAGAATCAACACCGCATATAGAATTTTCACAATCAATTTTATTCGAATAATTTTATAAAAGTACAATTGACAACACTAACACTGGCGGCATCTTAATGCTGTTACAGATAACACAAAAGAAAAAAAATATTAGGGTTTCAATGTATTAGTAAAAATCCACTTTCATTCTTTACTTCATATTAACAATCAGGATCTAAAATTGATATGTGATCAAGTTTCTTCATCCGGCTCCGGTTTGTTGATAAAAGTTCAACCCAATTTCACAAATAAAAACTCGACTTGGTTATAATACTGTAAAAGGATGGAGCAAAATTCTTTCCAATACCTACTCCACTTATTATTCCATAAAGGGGTGCTTTGGATACCATAGCTAAGTTAATTATAAGAACATCATTTTTAATTAATAGTGTCAATTTTTGATAGAAATCAAGTTGTAATTAATAGTCGTTCTCATTCCACTTCGTGTTCCTATATAATTAATATTCGACATAGATCACGTGCGTTGCAAACTTAATTCACATCCGAATCAGATTAATTGCAGAGCTTTAATCCTTGTAAATAACCTCCACACGTTTCCTCATACAGCGTCCGATTTGAAATTTAAATCCACTCCAAACTAATTATTTCTTAGCTCCTTGTCACAACACATCTGGGCGACCCAAGGTCTGGGAATTGAGGAAACAGAATCGAAGACAACATAAAAAGCAAGTGTACTATTAGTGTATTATTTCTATATCATTAGATCGGTCGTGAAAAAACTGTTATACAAATATCGGTCGAACAAAAACGCTTTAACAAAAACTAATGAGCGATCAAACCAGATCAACTTCCTTGACAACGAACAGTTATTTGGTTATTTATTACTTATTTACTCGATGTAAAAACAACGTAGGTATGATTAGGACGCGCGTCCATATAATTATCTCATTGCTGACATGATCGGTATTATAAAACACGGTCAGTTAAAATGTTTTGTGCCGTTAAGTAACCTGAATAATACGAAAACCTTGTGATCCATTTTTTTTGTGTATATTGATGAAGCAAAATAGCAAAAACTTAACTATTAATATTTGATTACGGTCAAAACTTTAGCAGGTTTAACTGTTATCTGTAACAAACAAATTGTAAGATTATAATATTTTGGTCTACACAACACATAGGGAAACTATAGTTGAATATAGTCAAATATGTAATAAGAACAAATCAAGACATGATAAGAATTAATATAGGTATTATCATATAAGAATTAATATACCTATTCCATTTATTACATCATTTGCATAGTTCCGTACACAATAAGTCGTTTCTAGTAACTTATTTTCATTTGGTTTACGCAGTGAAAACAGTGGCAATAGCTCTCAAAAAGGTGACTACGTATATTATGTAAAGATAAAAATAAATTTTATTAGCAGTCCGATCTCATAAACAAATAATAATATTTACTTCCTTATTTGGAGACAAATTATAACTAAATAAACCACATAAACAATAAATAAACATAAAGAATAGCTACATCTTCTAGTTTAACGTAAATCACGCTTTCTTATCGTCTGCAGTCATAAATACTGCACCACAAATAAACGACCGTTATGCAAATTTCTTTATAGCACTTTAAAAAATATACTTTATTGAAAACACGAGGAAAATCATAGTACATTTTCTATTCAATGGTTCATATTCTACACTTACATGCTATTAATTTCGTTCAAATTCAATTCATTTGAACAGTATCATTTGAATTTTCTATTGTGCACGATGCTTTAAAAAGCGATGAACAAAATGCCAGTTTAATAGTACTTTAAACAGAGTTACTTAACCTACATGAGAGACACAAAGAACTTACATGAGTCAAAGGTTGTAAAATGTAAAGTAATTGTAAATATATTCATATGCATCTTTCAAATTTAGCTATTCGCTGACCCACCTACGGATCCCAATATCAAAGTGAAACTCAAATAAATTCTCTCGCGTGTCAAAAAGAAAAGATCAATGGCAGATATCAAAATCAATAAAGATATAATGATGATATTATTATACGTTATAAACAAACATTTGCACATTTATTGTATCTTTCTCACATAAATCAATATACAGTTTTCTTTATCTGTCTCGAAAATTGACAACTTACTTTATGAAAAGTTCGTCGGCCATATTTTTATTGGTCTATTCATATTTATCAGTGGTACTTCACGAACATAGAGTGATTCATCAATAGATCACTGAACCATGGCGATAAAGTAATAAACTTTAAACTGGTAGTTCAAAAACATTAAGGTTCTAAGATTAATTTTGGCTAGAGAAATCGCAATAAATTTATAAGGGGCACTAAAATATTTATAGCTATTTCAAGTAAGTAGTCAAAGGAAAAGTACATTCACTAAGAACAGGCCCTCCCCGCGGTTAGGCTTGCAAAACGTTTACGCTTTTAAAAAAGTCCCCCAGATGCAATATTTAAGATATACTGTCGCTTTAACAAATGTTATGCAATACCATTTTAATTTCAGCTTGACTAGTACAAGCATAAATTCAAATATTGACAATGTAATTTTTTTTTTTTGACATCGTACCTTTTTTCAGCTAAGCAACTAGACAAAATCTTAATACATATATATATCACCGAACATAGTTACACGAACGAAAAACTAGACACGCCACGCGTGTACCAAGTAAAAAAGAAATCACTTTATTACTAAACATGCATCATCTACACTGTCCATAATAACTCCACAATTCATTAGCTCCCCCAAGAGAAGAATTAAAATTGATTGATTGGTGACATAAAAATTTAACGTCGCCGCTCAACTGGGTATCAATCAGTCGTTTCGTCGGCTGTCTCATCTACTAGATATGACTTATACTTCGGGCCCTTTTATGTTGTAAACACCTTTACTTACTTGAGTTAACGACGACAGTTTTATTTGGGAGCTTATCTAGTCGGGTGGCCTGATCTTGAGGCGTTTATGGACAGTCTCGGTAATGTGAAAGAATTTTGTAAAAAGCATTTTTAATAAAATGTACTTACTGTTAGTGAAGAATTGTAAACAAGAAAAATAAAGTAGCAAAAAAAGTTTAAGTAAATCTGTTTGTCAGTATTGTGCATGTTACTTTTATCAGTAACAACACAGAGTTTCGGCATAATGTATATCATAAGGCAGATTTTTCAATCGTCAAATAAATTTTATCTAAGGAATCAATTTTTGTGATTTGACAGGAATTTTATAGCAAATATGTCAAACCGCCATATTTATTCTTCAGGTATACCTACGTTATCTGACCATTGAAAAATCGGCCCTAAGTCACAAAAAATATCTACTGTTTCTTTAACTTACTGTTTTCTCCAAGATTCAGAATCATAACATTCCGCATTCACATCCAATTTGAAGAACCAACTCTGTGTGACCACGAAATATGCCATATATTCGGTTTTATTTGTTCCAATTAGTCAGAATTGGGACATTGAAGAACCTGATCCTAATAGCAACACAGATTCATTTATGGTGGTTAGGGATCATCATCATCATCACCATCTTAGTTCTAAGTATTTCCTGAAATGGAAACTAATCAGAATAACGATAAAAACCGTCAAAGTTCTTCTAAAAATAAGGCGTTAATAAAATACATTGTTTTTTTTTTCTCTTGGTATAATGTATAAATAAATAAAAACAAAAAAAACTAATTTTTGTTCATCTAATTTAATCTAATTGTGTTTCAGTTATGTGAATAACAATGAAATACATAATAAGTTTCGATGAACATTTAATTGATAACTTCCTTTAACTTGTTAATGAAGATTGCATGAATATAATTATAACAAGCAATGATACATAATTATATAAAATTTAGAATTGGATATGTAATCATTTTTACCTTGGATATAGGTAATGAAAACATTGAATAATAAAAATGAATAAATAGCAATAAATTATTGAGAACATTGATTTATCTTTTTTATATATCAAAGATAAATATTGTCTTTTTTTTAATTCTTTAATCCCACAGTCAAACTGTTTGCATAGTTTTGTGGGACATTTTATATAGTTCATAATCTTATATCATATATTTTTAATAAATAAATAAATAAAAATAAATAAATAATAAATTGTAGAAAGATTAAGATAATAATATTTCAATGATTAATGAGAAATTTGTGATACTATGTTTAAAAGAAAATCATCTTAATGAGTGCCAAGAAAATCCTTGCCGAGGTAAAGAGTCAAATTAAAATGATATCAAACCATGATTTAATCATAAATGGAAATACCACTTCATTGGTTCAAATCGATTAATAAAATAATGGAACATGTTGCAATTTATCGATTAACCCGAAATCTACCGTGGCCTACAAAACAAAACCTTATACACCTATATACACCTTTTCAAGTAATACGAAAAGCAATCACTTCAACCAACAATCCGACCAATAGGTACACGAAAAATAGTCAATCTAATAAAATTTAAAATTTAAATTTGTTTACTGTGCACTTGTAACTAACATAAACGCAGATCGACTGCAGCTTAAAGTTACTACTCCTTGGTGATAAACCTGCACGACCTGAAAACATAGCCATCATAATTCACGGGGAAATATTCGCTCTGATGTCAGCACAAAAATACATTCACCCAGCTCGTGGTCTCCTAAAAATAATCTTTTATTGCAACGCGAAGGTACCGGAGTTGGAAGTTTTGTCAGGTGCCGATAAATAAGAAGTTACCCACTTACATTGTAAGACTGCTGTAAATAGTTGGGTTGTTTTGCTGGGTAAGAGTAACTCACAGTTTGTTCTAAATGTTTTAAGTTTTAATTCGGTGACACCTCTATTTAGACGGTTGTTTAATAGCAAGTGTGAATCTTTCATTATGGATACGCTTTTTTCTTGCTTTAACCATCGCGTTGTACCCTTTGGTTCAGTTCATAAATCTATACATATAAATAAAATTGGAGTGTCTGTTTGTAATATTGAAATAACCGTTTTTTACTACATGCATATGAATATACATACGGTACATACACCAAAATAACATTTTTTACAATTTTTGTCTGTCTGTCCGTCTGTCTGTCTGTCTGTTTGTATAGGCTAATCTCTGAAATGGCTGGACCGATTTTGACGGGAGTTTTATTGGCAGGTAGCTGATGTAATAAGGAGTAACTTAGGCTACTTTTATTTTAGAAAAATTCTTTTATTTTAGAAAAAAATAGGGTTAAGTGCATTTGGTCTCACTAAAAAATACATTGTTAAGTTCCGACATCCACGCGAACGAAGTCGCGGGCACAACTAGTACACAATAAATATTGAACAAGAATTTAGAATATAGAACACATGAATTTTGGAATTTATTGAATATCGAAGCTATCTCGTTAACCATAATCAAACGTAGTCGTAAAAATAGCAGTGACGTCACAATTCTGACTCCAGCATTTAGCAGGTGCGCGCTCCCAAACAAATCACGTTATGGCGCGTATGATTCGATTTTCGAAATTTTCACCATCGTCGCATTTTTATTTTTATATGTCGCCAGACTCAAATTTCCTGTTTTTCAGACGTCTCTGAATTCTAGGATGGTATTCCCGCATTGTTTTTCACCTCCTGCGTAACCACCTTTTATACGATCTCTTGTATGATCTCAATAATATAAACTTTTCAAATGATTCTGTACACAACAAACAAGAGCTTGTTTTTTGGAAAGTTTTTCTCTTGTTTTTTTATATATCCGTATTATTCTTAGAATCGAAATATCTTTGGGTTTCCTTTTATTTCCATGCTCAATGAGAAAAAAGTTAAAGTCGTGTATTTATCCTATAATCTTGAATTAAGAACATTCCTGTCAAAACATATACACGAAATAAATAAATAAAAAACTTTATTTCAATACTGATATTATAAATAGGCCAAAGAAATAAACAGATTCATTAAAAGGAAAAAAAAACCATTACACAAATAAATTCAGAAACGAATGAATAATCGAAAATAGCAGCGTCAGCGTTTTCGTAAATTAATAGAGCAACGAACAAAATATATGCGAAACAATTCCCGATTCGCGGTCGGTATAAATTGAATTCTTACAAAAACCACAGAGCAGGAAGTAATGGGAGCGATAAAGTGCAAACGAAAAGTGTTCTAGTGGTCGCAAGCGCGACTGCTAACCGTAAGGTCTTGGTTTCAGTTCCCGGGTCAGGCAGTGTTATCCAATTTCAATTTCTGTGGTTTTTGTAAGAATTCAATTTATCATCATCATCATCAACCAGGAGACGTCCACTGCTGAACGAAGGCCTCCCTCAAGGGGGGGTTTGCCATAATCCCCACGCTTGGCAGGCGGCTTGGGGATCGCAGTGGCTCACCGATTAGTGAGAGGACGCTGCTGCCCGTCCTCCGGTGTCTGGCCGCAGTTTTAAGACATACCCGTGTAATTCAATTTATACCGACCGCGAATCGGCAATTGTTTCGCATATATTTTGTGATTTGGATTACTGGAAATTCTCAGTAGTACTACGGAGTCTTAAACTGAAAACATGGAACTCAAGAACGGAATCGGCGAAATATGAGTGTATAATACATAGCAAACCTCTGCTTAACCCTTCGAGGACTATAGGCGTGATGCTATGATGCTATGTATTGTATTTATTTTAAATTTAACACTTTTTAATGGCTAGCAAGCATTTGAATACTTGTCTACAACCCGCACGGCAAGATCCATTTTCTGATCTAAATACATTAATATAGTTTGTAAACTTACTTTAGAGCATGGTTTTATTGTAGGACGTATTTTTTTATTTCGCGCACCGACACGTGTATACACTTTACTTACTAACTACTCTGTGTCACAACCAGACGGTTCATTTGCTAACTGGGTCTCTTATACAATTCAACGGCCCTATTTGAATGTATTTTCATTAAATGCCTCTGGCTGGAAAGTTCTTAGGAAATCTTTTAATTAAATCTTGGCTACGTAGGTTCAAAACAACTTAATTTTGCTTCAATTTAAACTAGAGAGGTTACCCATTTTGTGCTAATAGCGTAAAAGGTGCTATTACTTTAAGGGTGAAATTATATCTAAGCATAGTTTCACATCTATCTATTGAAAATCGCAATTTTTGATACAGCTGAGTACGAAGCAATACGAAAAATTAATGCGTACGCACGCGATGCAAATCGACGCTAACACATGTATTTCAGCTTAAACATGTACTGAATTCTGACGTCATGAAAATACAGCCAATGACGTCAAGTAAGTCGTCAAGATACATGATACACGCAAAAGAAAATTATGAATGAGTCCAAGAGAGGCACGTTAAAAAACTTGGCATGACGCCAACTCACAATATGTGGGTAGAAGTATGATACAGCAATATATAACAAACTATATACCAAAGGTCAGGGAATTAAATGTGACCACCTCTAGAATGGTAGATTTAGTGGAAACTATGCAGTATCAAAGACATAAGGTTGATTCTGAAGATTTTTGATCCAGGACCAATTCATTCAGATATTTTTGGTAATAACATTGTTATGTTGTTGTACAACACGGTTGGCGCAGTGGCTAACCGATTAACTTTCTGCGCTACGTGTCGTGGGTTCGATCACCGCACGGAACAAATATTTGTATGATCTACAGATAGTTGTTTCGGGTCTGGAAGTTTGTGCATGTGACATGTATGTTTGTAAACTGTACCCACGATACAGAAGAAATCCCAGTGTGGGGCTATGTTTAAAATATATATATATATATATTACTGCCACGTTTCGCGTATAGTATCACGCCTGTATTCCCCGAAGGATGAGGCAGAGCGGTAGTAATTGTACACCCACATTTCGCCGATGCCGTTATTGAGTCCCATGTAATAGGGGGCGAGCTATTGCCATCTATCTTGCTCAGTTCCAGGCGGGAATCGAAGGCAGGACCTCACGCTCAGCAGTCGCGCTTGCTACCAATGAGACAGTTTTGGTATTAATCGTAAGTTTTAAATAAATATGACAAGTAGAATAATATAGAAAATATGTATATTCTGAAATCATAATCTGTCAATACTATTTTTATTAAATATTTCTTGTAGTTTAATTAGATTAGATTAAAACTTATCTAAGAAGCAAAAAGGACCGTTTGAAATAAGAAGAAGAGATATGAAGAATCGAGATGTGTGGCATTTCGCCTCCCGCGCATACATATGATCTTTCGGTCAGTAGAATCAGTTAATCAGTCAGGCTATAGTCCTACTGAATATTCATGCTAGTACTAAAACGATTGATACAAACTTATTTTAAAGCATTACCACTTTCTTCTAAAAAGTTTGAACAGCGTCCAGCGTCCATCGTCGGAGCTTTTAGGCTATTCGTGAATATAATACCTAAGAAAACAATTATGACAACTATCAACCCTGGGAACATCAAAGACGGCTAACTGTAAACGTAAAAGAGAGCTAACTTATACATAGTAGAGGTATTATACCGAGACTGAACGCTACGAGATCTCGTAGCACCTATTACATTTATTACGGTCGACTTTTTAGATTTTCGTAGCTGTAGCGTAACCCTTACAAGTTCCGTCTGTTTATTAGTTTTATGTATTACACAGAAATGTGTTATTATCCTTATAACAAGAGCTGTTGTAGGCCTAGCATGAATGTTCTGACGTCTAGTATCGTAGCCGTGTCGTTAACGAGCTTTAATTTCGATTGGTAATACTCGTTTCAAACGTTATATTTTTTTAATTGAAAGCTTTTTTCATACTTAAGTATGATACAAATACTTTTTTCATACTTAAATATGTATTTCACGCATAAAATTAAAACAAAATCTTATTGGCCAGTTGTATATTCTATTCAAAATTCAACGATAGGGTTACGTATCTATAAGTCAAAATATTCGTGTCATAATTTTTTTTTTTTTTTTTTTTTTTATTTATTATCTGTAAAACAATACATTTTTGTTATTTAATTACAAACTCGCCAAACTGTTACGTTTGATGGCGATGGCGGCAATAAATCTATGCGATTGAGAGAGCGATCAAGGTGTTAGTATATATGAGTACGGAACCAACATCAAAGAATTTTTTGTTGCACAATGTAATCCCGATCATTTTGACAATCAAACCAAAAGAAACTTAAGGTACGTAAAACATTCTTACAGTCATACCACGCACTGGCTGGTAGCCAAATGTTAGCGTTGGCGGGTCTACACCGACAAAGTAAAGGTTAAGGGTGACGAAAATACTGTAACAAACTACTTTGTACAAGTAGATAGATGTATTAACAATAGGCTGTATCGTTTTGGGCTATGTGAATGTTATCGTTGTGCGCGATGGAGCATCGCGGATATTGGCAGTTGTGTCCTATTTAATGTAGTAGTTCTTGGTTCTTTATGAAGTAGGCAAGTCTTTGGCGAATTATTATATTTCGTAAGTATTTTGTAGTCTAGACGAACAAAGAAATGGGTACTTATACTGAATCACTAGATGAAGTTTTATTATGAAATGTATGATATATTTTATTTAAATTCGTTTTACTTTAATCTGATTCAATAGTATATTATTTGAATACTTTAGTACTCGAATGAGTTTATAACTGTAAATATATAAAACAAAAAAAATCGAATAAATCCTTTATTAATAAACATGGAATATGTTTATTAATAAAGGATTTATTCGATTTTTCTATCTTGTGTATATGTATACCTATAAAATTCCGATGTGCATATGTTCGTAACTCTTCTCCTCCTAAACGGCTTGATCGATTTTGATGTTTTTTTTTGTACGTCACCTGGATATTTCTCAGCAATAGTTGGACCCGGTGGACGTCGTTGGCGCTTTTGTCGAGATCCATAAGTCCGCGGACGAAGTCGCTGACCAAAAATAATGTAAAGAAATACGAAACTTTACATACAGAATTCACTATGTATTTGATGATGATTCATCCAATCATATCAGTATGTATAAATAAATAAATTAAAACATAAATCTACCATGCTACATTGTTTAAGATTTACTGGCTCACAAACGTACACACAAGAAACGCGCGAAAACAGACAATAAAATGTTTATAGTACAATAAAATATCAAGGAGATGATTTCATTAATAATGTAAGTACGTTTACGATGTGGCGTACGTTCGCGTAATCACTATAAATCACTCAAAATATATCAGTAGTAGGGATATATAAAATTAACAGGCAGAAAATTAAAGAGAACAACGCAGTAATTTAAAAAAACCATAAAAAGCAGATAAAATTTGAAAATATTTTTTTTTACTTATCTACTTTCGCTAATAACTGTTTTTCGTAGCGGTAATTGTATGAGAATATTTTTATTGTGTCTTGATTGATTTAGTAGATAATACCTTAACAATGTTAAACAACATTAATTCAATCTTTTACTAACAGTACCAAACAGAGTAGGTATATGATATTATTTGACGCATTTACTCTATCTCGTAAATTAAAATCACCACGTAAACAAAACGCAAATTCCATTTTATCATATCGTAACTAGTCTACGTCTGTCTGTCTGATATAGCGGTGTTGGGCTTATGACGTCACAAGGCCGGCCGGCGCCGCTCCCGCCCTCTAACAGTGACTAAGCCGTATTAATATACTACCAATGTATTTGCCCCGGCTTCGCCTACGCACTGAAAACCGCGTGGGAGACACTGAAACTTGTCTACATGATGTTTTCTTTTCAGATACTGTCTTAGTTTTGATTAAGATGTCTTTTGTTAGAAGGTTTTAATTTATATTTTTGTTTTTTGATATTGACATTGCTATGTTTACCGTTTTAGAATGGGGAATTAGTGCGTAGAGCAATGGATATGATATTTTACTCAATATTCAAAGTACTGAAATGAGAGACGTAATAAAAAAAGTTTACTCGTGGAGCAGTAGTTAAGGAATTGGCTTGCTGCGGTACCGGTCGCGAGTTCATTTTCAGTAAAAAAGAAATAGATACCTAGACATTGTGGATCCAAATGTGTGTGCACGTGTGATGTTTGTTTTCGACCACAATACACTAAAAATACAAGTGGTACAAGAAAATTAAGTTGGTTCAGAAAACGATGCCACGTTTTCAAATTCGTTCGAGTGCAATTATTGAAAACATCTCCAACGTCTCTTATTAGCATCACGTATTCACCAAAAGGATGAAAATCCTTTTACACAGAAGTGTCTGAATTCTTTCGCTTCAAATTCTAAGAAAGCCAAAGCCAAAACGTTCCACTTAAAACATACTGTGCATATGAAAACGACGCCCGGTGGCGTCGCCGCGGCTCGGATGCCGACACACTTTCCATTGACGGGGCTAAGCCACCCCTCCCCACTCCCCCTATTTCCCCAGCTATTTTGGTAGAAATTTATACTAATGACGTGTGTATTAACTAACAATGGACGCTGTTTACTATTTTTGGGCGAATAGGCGAAGCATTAGTATTCATTCATGTAGGGATGTGGGTTATAGGTTTTCAAATTGATTTTGTTTTTCGTATTCTTTGAGATATATTCGTACCTTTAAATAGAATAGCTGCATCTAAATAACTTTACTTGTATAAATAATATAATATTCTTTCTTATATATAAAACACAGTAGCACACAGCACACAGCAGTGGTTGTGCGATCGACTGCTGCGCTACGTTTCGCAGGTTCGATTCCCGCACGCAGCAAATATTTGTATGATCTGCAGATAGTTGTTTCGGATTTGGGTGTATGTCCATGTGAATATTTGTGTTTGTAAACGCACCTACGATACAGGATTTATTCCTAGTGTGAAGAGAGTTGTAAAACAATAATTTCAAATAAAACTTAATTTGCTATTGACTGCTTCTTTGGTCTAGGAGTCAAGCGTGGCTACCAAGCATGAGTTTTTGAGTTTCATTCCCATTTCCCGTTGAGGGAGAGCATTCATTAAGTCAATTTGGTTGAGTAATAATAAAAACAGTCATTTATGGTGACAGCAGTAATAAACAAAATAACTCCCACAGAATAAGCAATATCAGCATAACAAAGTAAAACACTGGTCATATTGACCATACTTAGATTATAATAATAATCACTTTGTTCCCTAAAGTCTTTTGTATTAGTGGTTCCTTGGGGATTGGTTTGATTGTAGCAACCTATAGAGAAAAAACTGTCAAAAAATCACCAATTTATTTGCTGGGCGTATGGTGTCTTCATGCTCTCCAATTTCGGTATTTAGCATACATACCCAGATATTAGATAATATAATGGAAAATTCTTTTGACAATTACGATTTTACAAATCGACCGCGTTCAGTGTGGTTCCGATTGGATTGGGTTGGATTGGAGAGATTATTAAAAGAAACTTACGCTGGAGCCGCTATAACTATAGCACTAATGATTAACTCCGCTTAATGTGCAAGAAATAATTTAATTAATTTAATACTGTGTGTGAATTCAATTAAATCCACTTTCATTTTCACACAACTTAATTGATATTTTTGGAACCGTACCAAATTAACATTTACCGACAAAGACTTAATATAAGATTAGTTAAATTAAATGAATATACTTTTGAATAATATGAATATAACTGTGATGAGGTTCACTCCGGTGGTTGTTCAGATCAAAAGGGCCGCGCATTATTTTGTTAATATGAACTAAACGCTAAAACTGATTTGTTAGTCACGGACAGACGCGTCGCAAGAGTATGAATAAAATATTGATGAGCCAATAAAATGTTTACGATTTTCCTATTCAAAATTAAATGTTTGGAACGGGATTAGAACAGTGATAAGCTTTTTATTAAACTTACAACGACAGATCAACCGATATTCTACTTATTCAAATGTCTGTGGGAGTACATTGGAGTCAATATGAAGTGGAGTCTCATAGTTTTATTATCGTCACCAATATAATAAATATGACATTTGTGCCTTCTTTTTATCAATCCTCTTTTCTGTTTCGCCACTCTGAACGATCATGTATACAAAATATTTCATTCGTACAAAATTCAAAAGATAAACATTACCCTACTTCATCAGTCAGTTAAAAAAAGAATTTGTTTCGACATACAACATAATATTCTTTTTACGACTTTGTAATTTACTGGTAAGAGAAAAATACTTCACCTCAGGCAACAATTGACATTACACAACTGAAAAAAAACGTCAAAGATTGACCATCACCATTCAACCCTGTCAATCCGTACCACATCTCCCGTTACTCCGCTATTCGCACATCACGTACAAATCCCTTAGAACGCTTTGTTGGTCGCAAACGTGTCCACTTGCAGAGGATTAGCGTCAATGACGTCATCACACGTTCGCACGAGTATCCCCATAAAGCTTAAGATCCCCATGAATGGGGACCGGATGGGAAAAAATGCCCATTGAGGTTTTGTTTGCGAATTAAATTTTAAAGGGTGGTCAATTCACACTGAATAAGTCTGTTATCTCGGTACTATTTTATGAGTATGTTATGTTGATAGAATAAGGTTCAAAATACAATAAAATTGTCCTTGGACTAGTATTTATTTAGAACGCTATTTTAAATTATCTGTTACGCGTATAATACTTTTGACTGGTGACCCCAACAGAGAAGATAAATGCGAAAGTTTGAATAGATGGATATTTGTTACTCAATCACGCCAGAACGGCTGAACGGATCTGGATGAAATTTGGCACAGAGATAGATTACCTATGTGCTAATCCAGACTATAATTATAGTCTGAAGTAGCACATAGGCTACATTTCATTCCAGAAAAATGTACGGGTTCGTAAACAACGCGGGCGAAGCCGCGGTCGGAAGCTAGTCCATGATAAATGGGTTGTCTAGATTGAATAACAATTAATACATATAATTCAATGTATTTCAATCGAACTATATGCATAAACACAAAATCAAGAGACTCAGTACCTGCCTCTCAAAATAATATAATCAACATACGTAATATTGTAAACTGCAATAAGTATTATAAATCTTTGATTTTATCGACTTTGTTCTTGGCACACAAAAATGCACATAACAATCGAACTCTATTGCTCAATTATTAAAATCTTTATTTATTTATAGTCTTGCTTTAGTTATGTTTATTGGCACTAATCTAGGGAAGTCCTGTACAAAACTGGGAGTAATATTAACAGTAGCATAAAGGTTCAGGTTTAAATTAAATGGTAATAATATTATACCATGAAGTTTCAGGCCGATTCTACTTGGAACAAATTTTTGGAACCTAAAACCAGAGAAGGTATCGTTAAAAAATAATATTTCTTCGTTCGTTCGTCGGCAAAAAATATCACATGGGTATCGCTCGTGCCGTAGTGGAAATATTTGCGATTAATAGTGTTATAGAGGCTGATTGCTCAGTATGATTTCATCAGCCTAACGATCTCATGTCTCGTCACTCGTGGGGACCACCATTCCATGCGAGCAATTAAAAATTAAATTAAAAAAATTACTCCGTCACAAAAAACGTCTAGAAAACCATTTGACTTCCATTAAGGCTGTAACCTTCAGCACTAATTAGAATATTTATTTATAGATTCGGCGGCATATTTAACATAATCTGAGTTATAAAAACTAATAATGTTCCACTGAACATACTTTCTCCATTAAAGGCGCAATATACAAATTCATGTACCATACGTTTACTAAGTAGGAGCAATTTAAAGTGATAAACAGAAATAATACAATATTGAGCGCTGGTCGGTCGGTAGAACAAACTGCTCGCTTGTTTGATTTAACAATTTTACGTTCTCGGAAGGTGTTCCGAGTGCAGGTAGATATTTTTTACCTCTGGCTACATCGCCACCTCTTTACATACGGTATGGTTAAGTTCCTCTATTGTATTTGTGTTTTACTATAGTATAATGCTGAATAGATTTCCATTTTTTATGGTTTCTTGGTCGTTACTTAGTGCTTTAAATATAGTATGATAAACTTCAATAACAAAATGTATCAGAACAAAATACAAGTGGTACCTAATTACAGAATTTTGCAGAGAACCGAAACGAGACGATTGTCATTGTCATTTTTTGTTTCATGAGCCACACACTTCACGGTATGGTTAAGTCTTATAAAATCACTTTACAGGACTTACACACGAAGCAACAGAATTTTCGTATTAAGCCATTAAAATGATGTCTCAAATAAAATAATCAAATTAAATATCACAACAAAATCAGCGTTGATACACCATGACATTATATTATTACTTATCATCAATAAATCAGATTTAAAAACGCAAAACAGTTTCCGCTTCATCAAAAACATAGACAGGTTCGACGGTGTGACAGATAAAAAAACAGCACTCGTCCATATCAAAACATGTCACGTTCGAACACGAGTGATTGATTTAAAACGACAGTTATTACACGATTATGAAGTTACGCGTTACCTCTGACATGTCAATCTCGTAAACATAATATTTTATTAGATTTATTACTAACAGTTTATTCAAGGTGATGCGTGATTTCTTGAAATAAATCAAACTCGAAACAAGTTTTTGGTAAATCCGTTTAACACCAACTGGCATGAATTTTAACCTCAAAAATGTTCATAGAGTCATGTACCATACAAATTCCGCTTCACTAGTATACCTTGTATCTTCAACCCATTATTGTTTCGACTAGTGCATAAATATTTTTTGTATATATCGATTGTAAACCGTTACAACCGATGCAGATGAACAATAAAAATATTTCAAATGCCGTTAATCTTAAAGCCGTAACGTATATAGTGTTAAAGCAAAATTTAAGAATTCGTTATTTAATATTGATAAAATTTAAAGTAAAGACTCATAAATCAGCTTATGACACGTTTTATGTTGGACACAGATAATAAATAGACATTTCATCACGTCAACGCGGACTTCACAGCCCGATATCATAGTTGAAGTCACAAAGCCATAGCCAATTCACAGTTCGGACTACAAACTAGTATTTAAAGGCCCTAGTGTAAGTTTATTTTGACAAACTCGATCTCGATTGGTCGACAGCACGAAACGGACCAATCGGAGCGCCGAACGCGTTCGATAAGTTAGATCGAGTTTGTCAAAGCAACATACTTTGACGGACGGCCTCTGACGGACAGTATTAAAACATAAGATAAGTAAAGTAAGTATTAAGAGTATTTTATCATACGTTGCCCCACACTACCGTTTGTCCTGTTTCATGGGTAGAGATTACAAACATACATGTCAGATGCACACACAACCGGAGCCAAAACAACTATCTATAGATCATACTCGTAAAATTATTTGGTCTGTGCGGGATTCGAACCCGCGTCACCTAGCGCAGAAAGCTAATCGCTTAGCCACGACCCCAATGCTGTCAATTTAAATTGAATACATTACACCTAATATCGGTTCGAATAATAACTCTTTATATTTTCTGTAATGATAAACATACGCATTTAAAATCTTACTTAATGGATAGTCGGCCGTAAATTTTATATTCGGTAGAATACTAAGCTCCATATCTCCTTTCTTGTACTGAATACGATTGTATAAATGTATAAAAACGTTATTAATTTGTTTATTAATATATAACTATGTCAGGTCCTAACTTGAACAAAGCAATATTTGTATTCAAAACATTACTTTTCATCGTAACATAATATTTAAATATTATATTACTAAGCACTAATTTATTCAGCCGACCAACAAGCGCGTCATTCCTCGCAAACCTCCAATACCAACAAGGTTGCGCTCGCGCAGTTTTATAGCCGAGAAAATGCTTTTAAATATAGAAAACAATGTGACCTCACATTCCCGAAGCTGTATGACTTTAGTGAACATGTTGCTAATCGTGTTCTGTATGCGGCATCACGGAGGAACAACTTGCAGCCGTAAAACCACGCTTCGAGACGAATGGACGCATAATGACGTACGTACGTTAGTACTTCGTTAGTTACAAACAATGATTTATTAATAAAGGTTTCAGTCAATATTGAACATGAATTGAAACAAGGTGCGTTATATTTACCTTTCTTCCTAACCCAATGGAAAAAAAGTTTGGACATCTGTTTGCCCTTTACTGCAACGCTATCATCCCCTCTAATAAACGCTGAATAATTTCAAAAAGTCAATGATTTATTAATAAGAGAATTTACAATTTTTATTAATCTTCATGCCTACATATTTATATTCTAAAAATCCCTTGCTTATATTTACGAATCGTGGGATTAGCCATTCTTCATTCAATTCAGCAACTTTTGATTTTCTAACCAAATTGAAAATATTTATGCACTGATAAGTAACAGTTTAGATTTTAAAACGGTTTTGATCGCGACCTTCCCACTCGCTACAATCATGCGTCTTGCCCTATAAATATCTCTCTTAAAATGATTATGCATAATCAGGAAACATTCAGTTTATAGCGTCATTTTAGCCGCCAATAAGTTTTGTAGCCATTCCCGGAGAGGGCTATGCGAGATGAATCTGTACAGAATCACTCCCTGTGTCATTTGCATACGTTGAGTTTTATTACACGGCCGTAAATAATCGTCATGATGCTTGTCGTATTGCGAAAACGATGTTTTCATACACATCGCCTTCAATACGTGGAGTTGAAGAACGTGATTAACTGTTAGTGAAATCGCTTATATTATCTCCTCATTGGCCTACTGACGGCAAGTGTCAAGCTACTGCTTCCGTCGTTTCATTTTGTTGGGTTTAAATGTTACTAAAGTTCACTAGAAGTGTTTTTTCGGTTTAATATGAGTACGATAAATATCGCTTTTCATTTGTAGTCTAGTGCTTTCCGGGTCTATTAACGGTTTTAGGCCACAACAACTTTTCTTGAAATGGCTTTTATTATTGGGCCTAACGTATCCCTATATTCATAATTTATAGAATCAGTTTTTATAAACAAGGGCCAACTCTATAAATATGTAAATGCAAATTAATTAAAAAGCGTTAACGATTAGTTAACATCAAATATTGAAATTTTAGTCCTCATGCAATAACTACTCTTGTATGCTTATACGGTCTGCCAATAACAACGTAGTAATTTTGACAGTACACACGAAGTTGATATGGGCAATAAAATTTGACAATACGGTACTACGACAATTACATGTGGTATAAACATGGATGTAGCAGTCACTAGGACAAATTCGTACTTTTTAAGAAACCACCAATAGTAGGTATGTTGAATGAAGATATCGAATCTTTCTCATATGCTCCAAATGGACAAATAACGGAAATACGAAAAATATTATTGAATACGAATTCGCAAGTATGTAACGCTATTTCACCGATCGACAAAATAACAGACGGTTAGTTGGTAGACGTGGCCATAAATAGCACTGCATAGTTCAAATAAAAACCGACTGTTATATCGAACTGTTGTTTATAAGTACTAAAATTTATTTTAAACGGTCGTTTGGGCTCTTAGTGTATGTTAAGTAACAAGATATCAAACTTTTTATATCTTCTTAAGATAACTTCAGTACCTTGATGACGTGAAATTGGTACCTATAGGTAGGTACCAATTTCACGTCATCGTCGAGACAGGTATTGCAATAAACGTAAAGTATTTAAGGATTGTCGCTTTAGACACCTGCTTAGCTAAATACTGCATAGTACATGCTTGATTATATGTTACCTACCTTAAACATGTGCTAAGGTGATAGACAAATTTAGAATTCATAGGAAACGATAAAAATTGGAGAGCCATTTTTCGCTTCAGTAGAAAAATGGCTTATTTACTGATTGAACTTCAGTTAATACGCAATTGCAATATATTTTTATTCTTTGATATGTTGAAACCTATTAATTTAACTAACAGTTTTTAGTATTGCAAACTGCGTAGTTATAGCATAAATAATTGATCAATCTGATCATGTTTAAAATTTGGAATTTCTTGCCGGTCTCTTCTGCATAGGACCTATCCAATTTTGGAACGATGTAAACAGAACCGCGAATACTATACTATTTTTAATAACTCACTGCGACATATACACCGTTTCACGAAATGTTGTGAGCAGCATATGAGTTACGACGGATGAGGGTGTCTCACTGAGCAATTTGGGGTTCCGTCGGCCGCCAGCGTGCATGTGCAATGTGTTTGCAGTTCGAACCCGTGCCAAAATTGCCATCTTTCCGCTAGATAGTCGCGAGCTGACGAAATGAGGTGCCGACACCGTATTTGGTTGGCTGTAATCTCGGATTAGCATGGAGGTTTAAATTTTAATTTTAATAAGAAGGGATTTAGCCTTAGCATTTTTACTACGGGTTTAAGGTGTTAATGTGTTGTGTGATGATTACGGAACATGGATGAAGTTTTTGGATATGGACCGTGTGAATAACAAAGACGATGAAGAGATATTATGTATAATAATGAATGTAAAGATATTCTCTACTTTTAAAGCAGCTATGATATCAATTAAACTCCTTTCATTTGAGATTCCACGTGCAAAATGTAGAATAGCATATCTAGAAACCAGACAACTGATTATTTTCACCTTGATATTTACGGTAATTATTGCACAAGGAATAACAGTCAGATCGTTGTTAGTAATAACCTCTTTGGTAATTTAGGTTTCAATGCCATGAAAACAGAAAAAAATCGAATCGGTAATTAATTAGGTATACTTTAACTAAACGAATCATTGTGTCATTGACCACAATATAAAATAGTCTTCGACAATGTCGCTGTCCTCATAGGCTTGATGTAGCTCCTTTTAAATAACGAAGTCACATATCCAAACACCAAACTCAGGAACTCTAAACCTTAAGTCTAAAGGCATAAACTTACATTTCGCTTTAAAGAAATTTTAAGTGCCACATCATAAGCTGAGTTACTATGGCTTCCATCCAAATGTGATGCAATAACCTTTGATAGTACCAACTAGTGACATTTTGCCACATTATTGTGACGCTCGATTTAATACAAACATCCTTATATAAATATAGGAATGCTCCCAATGCAAAAGTTTCCAATATCAGTAGCATTGGCGATAAAATCAAACGCACCCAAGAAGGCAATGCAAGGATATTGGGGATATAATATTTTATTGATAGTAAAACATACCCCAATGAGAGCATTCTTTGGAGATTTGAAGATGTTTGCTATTAAATGAGACCACAGAAAAGTTCTAAATGTGTCAGAGTACTTACAATAAATTTGTGTGATTTTGGTTCGAATGATGGGAGAGATGGCGATAGGGTATCAAAAACAATGTGATTTCAAAATCATATTATTTTCAATAATTAAGGATTTATGAAAAAACCCGATATCTTAAAAAAATTAGGTTATTACCATTATTTTAATCTGTTTGAAGACGACCAGACACTCATAACTACTGGTTAAAATGACATATTCTATAATAATGTTGCCAGTCCAACTAATTAACTTTTAACATTTTGTCAATACCATCTGATGCTGTGCAGCTTAAGAAATGTACTTATTTAGAGATAAAAACAAGCTATAATTCTTAATTATATAACTAGATAAAAATTACATTTATTATGAGCTTTTAGTAGTCCTACTACTAAAAGCTCATAATAAATGTTACTCCAAATGAGTACTAAAAGTTCATAATAAATTTATAAAGTGTCATTTGGGTGTAATTAGCGTTGGAGTTAGGATTTTCACAATTTTCGACGTAACTGTAAAACAGTAATATGAATATATTACCGATGAGCTGGAAAAGTACTAAAACATAGTCGAAAGCTCATTAGGCTTCATGAATAAATTAGTCAAACACAATATATTTGTAACTAAAAACCTATACAAGCTTTATTGAAAAGAATACCTAGAAATACTTCCATTAGGAATTAAGAAACATATTGAAAATATGTAATTTTAAACTACGTTCGTGTTTTCTTAAGAAACATAAAACTCAGTAACCAATACCCTTTTCTATTGGCTATAATTTATTTATTATTTTACGTAATAGTTCTGTTAATTGTTACTTCATTTGACACCCTGGTTGTCCATGCCACAGGAGACATTATGCGTGATGGTAATTCTAGTACATATATAGATTTATGGCTATAATTAAAATCTATTTTTACAATATCATTCCGAACAAATATATTGGACAATACTAATAGTTTCGTAGAATTTTTAACGACACTGATTTAGATAGAGTCAATAAAAAAAGGATAACAAGGAAGAGGTACTTAGGATTATAGAAAACCCCAAAGAACGTTAGAAGTTATTCAAATGAAAGTCAAAGTGTAACTGACTTTAGTGTTCATAAAGTGGATGGAGCAAATAAGAAAAGTTTATAAGGTATAGATAAAGTAACAAGGATTATAGAGAATAAAAAAGGCCAACATCCAGAAGAAACTGTGCCTGATTTTATTGTTTAGGAACAAATTGTGGGTGAAGTTCAAAAAATTTAGATGAGGTACTAAGTATTATAGACGAAGGCCAACGCTCCGAAGAAAGTTTAACAATCTACAAAGATCCAAATGATCAGTTCCTCTAACAGAAACAAATGTGTGAACCTGTACTTTACGAGGCAGTGTCTTCGCGCCGTACGTAGGTTCGTAGTCCGTAAGTTACGGCGCCATCGCTCCCAGTCAAGTCCCACGGTGGGTGTTTATGTTGAACGATCTGTTTGTGATGTTCCGCCATCCAATTCGCGCTGCAGATCGTAAAGCTGCGGTCGACTCGGGCGCATAGCACGTGTAGGCCATGAGGTATGAGATAGTAATATATTGAATGTTACACGATGCACCCAGAAAGGTGCTTCTAGGATACAAAGTATGAGTGTCTTTTGTTACAGTGACCCGGTTTTGGAATATGGCCGGTAAATGGCGCGGTCGCCCCACATACCTACTATGTAGAGTAGGTAATTTCCGAAGTCATCAGAGAATTGTGTAGAACATCTCGTTATCAGCTTTAAACATACGCCTCATACTCAATTCCACATTTAGGAATTCATAATCATCAGATATCGATTATTTGGTAATGTCCGCGGTATTAATCTTTACAAGTACAAAATCGCTTACAAAATTACGAATATTATTTGTAATCGACCACCACTTTGCTCGTGCATTGCGATGTACACAAACGAGTTGTATCTAGGGGGCATGCATTACCAATTTATACAGATTATGTGGGTTAATCGGGAGTCGCTACCCAAAGCACAAAGCGATGCATTTATAAGTCATGAAACGTTTATAAACCTCCGTACAGGCTGTCAACAAAACTCGTATGACATACAACTAATAATTCAATCGAAAATAGAAACTGTTTGTTGATTCTCCCAATCTTGATTAAATCCCAAAAGGAAACTCCCATTACACGCTGATTTAAGGACCAACACCTGAAAGATCCAACCGCTTTGATTTGAAAACACCGCAAGTTTAATACACCGTAATCCAACATTGTGATTGTAAAAATGAAAATGAGTGGAAAACAGACTCTAACTTGTAAATAATAAGGCGTTTGTACAAGTCCTAGGTGTTAAAAGCCCGTCCATTTAGAGGTGGTGAAGAGTGTCGTGAGATCCTTCAATAAACTACACAATAATTTCTATTTGACACGTACGAAGGAATAGCTTTCGGTTACTTCCTTATATTGATACTTTTATAGTAATTAATTAATAAGTAATAATATTTACTTAGATGGGCATCCAAGTGGGTGGGCCATCTGACGCCAGGTAAGATAGTGGACGCAGAAGGAAAGAATTACAAAATATGTTTTATTTCTGCACCTAAACAACACACAATACAAAATAATAATAATACTAATAGAAAAAAATTTAAATCCTTATTTTGCCATATTTTTAGATGTTTTATTTATTTTTATTTTAATCAAGTATGTTGAAAACCAATGAAAACAATATTAAATAATAAGTAAAGAAAATAATAGAAAAAATACTAAAAATAACAACGTTAAACAACTTAAAAAAGTAATAAAAATCCGGTCACAATATTATATTATATTATTATTGTATGGTGATAAAAATTGATAGATTTATGTACCTAATACGATATAGGGTGTCACCCTATAGGATGTATATTTCAGGTTCCCAAGATACAGGCTTGCCTAGTTTGGGAACCTCTGTGTATATGCATACGTTCATGATCTATAGAATAAATAAACTTAATTAACTTGCTTATTATTATTCTTTAAAAGAGGAACATTAACGGCTTTTTTGGTAATCTAACCAGTCTTAGTTCCCAGTGGGTCTGGGACACACCGTTTTATATAGATAAGGAATCGACTAAGTTATTATTATTGTTAAGTTTCTAAACCAGTGCACAGGCCTTAAAATAACTACTCGTATACTTTAAGTAGATACTTTTTTTTTTTTTTTTTTTTTTTTTTTTTTTTTTTTTTTTTTTTAAAGTAGATACTATTAAACCAATACAAAACCGCAGTTTACAAAAACGTGACATAATCTGAACTATTCCGACTCTATTGTAAGAAACTATGAGCGAAGGTTTAATTTCATCATAGAACCAAGCGGCTCGTTGGTCTAGTGGTATGATTCTCGCTTTGGGTGCGAGATGCCCCGGGTTCGAATCCCGGACGAGCCCTGTTTTGATACCTACAATTTATTTAACTGTCAATAATGATCTATTAAGATAAATGTCACTTCATGGATCTGCGTCTTACTTGAACACATTAATGGCTTTTTGTTTTGATTTATTGAAAGAGTATTTCGATGTTTGTCTAAAAGATATATTTACAGGTCTAGCAAGTATAAACAAGATATTTATCTGAGTTGGGTGTGTTTTCTATATAAGCTGAACATCGATGTCAACAGGGATTTATATTCAATTTATTACAAGCCTCCACTCTTATCTAGCGCGTTTTTATTTTGACGTAAGCATTTACATTTTCATATGCTAATGTTAATACACCAATAAATTCCAAAGCTTTTCGTATCTTCGCCTATTTGACACAATTCTAAATTATATTACAAATAGCTGATTATTAGCGTACATTTCACAACTTAGAAGCAAAATAAGAAATTAATTATACACATATTCCGTATTCTATCTTTATAGAATAACAGCTTTATAATAAATAGTATATAAATAATGTTTAATCCGTAAAGTAAGAATAATGGTTCGTTGATGAAGGGAAGAAAACATCGATGCTCAATATATTACAGCCTAATTACCAATACATTAGACTTATCAGTTCGTACGCGACAAACGTAAGAAAAATGTTTTACTTGACCTGTTGAAATGTAGACGGTATTTACATGTCTATTAATAAGATTAAAGGAGGATTTAGTCCCACCTGTTTGTATAACTGTGTCGGGCTATCAGTAATATCCGTGACAGTACATTGAAAGGATTTTGGAGTGAAATTTGTATTTATGATGCTGTGAATAGGTTTAAAGTCAGTGGGTTGGTTTATTAGCTTGACATGTAGAAGAAATATATGAATAGGCTAGTTTGTGGTGAAAAGGGGGCTGTAAAGAGTTTAATAGGTTATATTAATGTCGTTTAAGTAAAGTCGTAATACTGTAACTGTAAATTATATTAACACTATTACATAAGTAGTGGACCTATGTAGATATTTTCGTACTTAACTTACAGCCTCATAACACTAATTTAAACGAATAAAGTCAATCATAGTATTAACTAAACTACTAATGTTCGTATATCCTTGATAATTAGTGAACGTTAAGGATATTTTTAGTCACTGTTTAGTGGCATGATTATCACTTTGTGTTGCAAAAGGTTTCTGGTTAAAAACTTGGACAAGCCCTAGTATTATTCATATGATACTAATTTTTAAAGTAGTGAATTTACATTTTCTCATTAGCACTTGTAGCCACACGAACTATCACTTTATTCTATTCTGCAACTTGTCGATAATTAATTATTTTTATTGTATGCTCGACACTCGACATTATACAAAACAAATTAGAGACTGTTTTTTTTATAATTTATTCAAAATATTGATAAAAGTCCCGATCAAAAGACAACAAATGTCACCTGCCATAAACTCCATACACTCTCGATTTTTAAGAAAAAAAAAGTAATATTATAACAAGGGCTACGGCAACAAAACTCATGTTACTTTTTATACGATCTTTACGATATAGGCCCATATGATCAGAAGAAATTTAATAAATCGCTTCCTGTCGCACTATAGATATTATTTTGATTTTGTCTGTTGATTTAGATAACATTTTTAGTGAGGTTATAGAGAGGTGTAGATCGATTTATATTGAAAATTAAAGTTGATCGAAACTCGGGCATTACAACTGCATCATTGTTCTCGTGCAAGCGGAACTGCTGAGCGTGAAATCTAGAATTCCATTCCCGGGTCAGGATTCTAACAGTAGCAGCACGAAAACCCGGAATTGCACCCGGTAGATGGCAATAGGCTCGCCTCCTATTAAATGGGAATCAATAACGGTATTGGCAAAATGTAGGTGTGCAATAGTACATCTCTGCCTAACCCTTTGAGTAGTACAGTTAAGTTCTATATGTTTATGTGATTTCCGTGCCTCAGAAAGCACGTAAAGCCGTTGGTCCTGCGCCTGATCTCGCTCCGGTCTTGTCTGATTGCCGTACCATCGGATTATGAGAGTGAAAGAATAGAGAGAGCACCTGTGTTTGCCCACACTTGTGCTCTATAATATCTGCTTCGTAGTTGGCTAATCTCCGGTGAGATTGGCCGCCGTGTCCGAAGTCGGTCAGGAGTCATTATTATTATGTTCTACGTAACAATTTTTTTTTGTGTCTAACTACGTGCTATATGTGCTAGTTCAGGCCGCCATTTTCGTTCCAGTTCGATGTCTGCGGAACATTACTATAACGCGTAGAATATAAATGTAAAAATGTTAATACTCAAATAGTCAGTTGCACTCCAACGATAGACCTATCCCTCTCTATCTGTTCTCTGTATTTATGCAGACTCTAAGCACCTCAAATAAGACTAATCCGGTAGATGACTACTAATCATCTGAGTTACTTTTGATGAAATGAAATGAAATTATTTATTTTGCAATTAGGATTTTTCAATCACTTTTACACGTCTTTTTTAAACTAGATGGCGTCGGATGGCGACGGATGAACTGTCAAAAACGACATTATTTATTATTCTTATAAACGTTTGGAAAACAAAAGCTTGACGTCACAGTTTTTCATTGCCATTGACAAACTTATTGTGTGATTTTGATAAATTAACACCGTATAATAAATGATATTTCGTTGTTCTAAGTTTTTAAATCATCGAATATATTGCAAAGCCGTCCAATAAATAACATGAGTCAATCATGCTTATGTTTAGTCACCGGAAATGTCGCTAGTAAGGATTCTACGCTTTAAACGGTAAAACTGAACCCTTATGACATCACCCCATTATTCGTGATGCACTTACAAGGAGTATTTTAATATCCCCACTTCTATAATTGTTATCATATGACTCAATTTGTGTTCACTGAAATATGGACGTTCAAATATAGCTAATGAAATATTCTTATTTCTATTCATTGTGAAAGGGACTACAGAATCTTTGAATTGAATATATATTTATTCTGTAGGCACCTAACGGAATTTAAGAAATGACAGACATCCACTTTTTTTGTGTCACCAATCTGCCTCATTTTTTTTTCCCCCTCTCTAAGAATTATTCCTGTATCGTGGGTGCATTTACAAACACATATATTTACATACACAAAGACCCTGACCCGAAACAACTATCTGTAGATCATACAAATATTTGTTTCGTGTGGGAATCGAACCCACGACACGTAGCATAGCAGTCGATCTCTCAAGCTCTGCGCCAACCGTGCTTTTGTCTAGTGGTCGTAACGCCACTGCTAAACGTGAGTTCCTGGGTTTGTTTCCCGAGTCGGGCAAAGAGTTATTGGGTTTTTCTGTCTGGATATTCTCAGTAGCAGCACGGAGTCTGGAACTGCGTCCGGTAGATGGCAATGGGCTCGCCCCTATTACATGGGACTCAATAACTGCATCGGCGAAATGTAGATGTACAATAGCACACTTCTATTCTATTCTATGCTATGTTATATTAGCAATCCGCCTGAAAATTTTGATAGTGATCCAACTGGCATTCTACATACATATCTTATGTTTGTATCTGAGGTCTAGGTTACCTGAAATCTACGACCTTAAAATCATCCTATAGATAGATCTTCTCAACTGCAAGAAAGGATTATGTACCTAACAATAACGTCACAAGCAGAATATATACATTTTTGGTATTGATCAGTCAAAATCCTATGAACACCCGCTTCACACCTACAACAGATTGATTTAAGGAAAATTTTCGACATGAACACACAAAACAAATTGCGGATTCAAAGTGCCAACCTTTTATAGTTTCCAAGAATGTGTCCTCAGCCCTTGAATGAAGCGAGGTCGTGGACGTGCAATCAATAAATACGACGCTTGAACAAACCATTATTAATTATAATTAGTAGGTATATTTATTAACACATACGCGAGGAATCCATTGAGCTTCCCTGTCAAGTACTTATTCTGTGTAATTAGGTTGTATTCTAGGTCATTCGTACTAGGTACCTACCTACACAATAGATGTCGTATTGTGGAATTGTAGATACATTAATAGTGTGCAATAATTGTTTTAATTAAGAATTTATTCATTAAGTTCCAGCGATATTTATTTGTTTAGCACTAACATTTTTATCATGCTATACCAACTCTTTCATGAGATCAGCAAAATGAAATTGATTTGATTAGCCTGCACTTTGTTATAGCTAAAATATTTTGTCGTAAGGTAGAAATATAAATAAACATACCTACGTACCTACATACACTTGAATCTTAATACTAAAGGCTAAAACCCCTATACTTAAGCCGAACCCGTATACTTAAACGCCAAGAAAGACAGATAAGCCCCTTTATATCAGGGAATATTATCCAAAGGAGTATTGATAACATCATACTACGCATTCATGAAGAGTTGCGGGTGTGAAACTTAACAGCAGACGCTCTTTCACCAATGTAAAACAGTAAGCAGTACTTCCATGGCAATACATTTACCTACGTTAATTGTGCAAGGAAGAATGTTAAATCAAGTACACCGTGTATTCACAAATTCTTGTAGTGAATACACTGTGTATTCACAAATCACAGTCCTCTATTCCTCTATATATCTACCATTAATATCGAGAGCCAACGCTGCAACTCTGAACAACATCCCTCCTTCCACAATTTTACCCTTTATTTTATATCTGTAATTCACACTTAAAATCTGTTGACTAAATTATCTTCTACAACAGATCACCCATAGTAATTGTTACTATATATCACTTCGTATAGGGCTGTTCTTTTCAGCAAAATCCTATGAGCAAAATTATACTCCCAAACTGTCAAACTTACATAACCAATAATCCTATTTTAATAGAATTAAAAAGCGGGCATTATTTACTTTGAACATGTGTATGTTAAATGATAACCATCTGTTACACAATATTCTTATCTTCCTTCGTTACAAAACCTGTAATTTATGATAATATATCAATCTGTAATTCCTTAAACACGAGGTTATAATTAAAACATGACCCAGTGTCACAAATACAGGTATCGATATCCGTGGCGGCAGAACCCTTTAATTGTGTTCAAATCGAAACCTAATGTTATTGTGCCTTCGTTCATTTTATCGATCGAGTTTATTAATCGCTTTATTTGTCATAGACTAAAACCTGACGTATCTGATACATGTATTTTGCCTAAACTTTAAAATAAAAATTTTATACCTACACAAACCTAAGATTTTTGCCATATCAGGCTAGGACAGTGCAGGCTAAATAAAAAGATGACAAATGTAAAATTTTAAAAATGTCAATATCATTGTCCTGGGCTTTGTACATGTATTTAAAAATGCAGGGGTAATAATGCTGGTCTCGGTTGCTAGTGTCACCAAAAGCGGCAGAACTAATAACAGTAAACACATCATCTTCATGTTATTTAGTCGCTGGAATTAAGTATGTTGCAATCGGAATATCCATAACGATGTTTTTATAAAAACTAATTTTAATAACGAACTAAACATATTGCGTTTTGGTTCTTTATTTGAAGTAAAACTTATAGTTTAATTATACTTATTTAAAGTGAAGAAAACACACGTCGACCAAGCTCGTGGTACTCCACAATATTGCCAGTTTTATTCGAACCGCATCCTCACAGAGTCAATCTCCTCGTATCCACAAACCTCAAACTCAATTACGAGTCTTCGAGATACACAGGACCACAGAAGCGACGTCGGCGTCGGCAGCCCCGAGGCACGCAGACAATATCGCTCCAGATTGAATTATCGATCCGATAATAGGATCGCGAGAGTAATGCCCCTATATATTGTTCCAGCTACTTTAATTATGGGAGCTATGGAACCAACTTGTTTATTAAGCGCTTCTTGTAAGGTGAATGTGATAATTGCAGAATGAAACTTTGTTGTTTTATTAAGTTAAAAGGATTTCCGTAGTAAATATTCAATGTTTTTGAGAAATTCCCATTTTTTTCTGAAAATAGCCTACCTATAAATATAATCTTGTCTATTTTTAACAAACTAGATTAGTTCGGAGCAGCACCATAAATACCGATATACATAGAACCTAATACTGTTATTATGGAACTGTAGGTGTACGAACTCTATAATTATGCAAAAGTATCACGCACCTATAATGTAGAAACAAAGAGAAACCCTGAAACGTGCCTATTATTTACAGAAAATAAAAAAGATATCATTCAATCGAAAGCAATTAAATAAAACTGTATCAATTCTATTAAATCAGAAAATCTAAACAATATAACTGACCTATAGACTCTGTTTGAAAGCGATGGTAAGCAGATAAAAATCAATATGGCGCCCGGAGCGTCACCGGCTGTCACCCAAATGAACGAGCACATTAAAATGAAACACCTCAGAGTAATGGACATAAATTAAATAGTCATCCACGTCACTCAAGCCGCAGGACCTGAAGATATACGTCTTGACGGAAGCCAGGTAGTTAAGATTCGAAACAAAAATATGAGATAACAACAGTTAAGATGTTAAGTTTTATTAGGAGCCAACAAAGCAACGCTAATTTACGTCTTTTTCGGGTCGTAAGATAAGGACAACAGTATTCACTTTTAACGATTCAGATCTTCAAGCTGCATCGTGAGAATTCTCGGTAAACGCGCCAAGTGTTAACCACTCACGATTTCTAAGACTACATTTCTAGACGCAAACAGAACATAAAATTTCTTCACAGCGATCGCTCATCTTAAATTATTGCTGTAGGTCATACCACACGCGAATGTATTGCAATTCATTACGACACTAACGTTAGAAACCGATAGTTACAATACACAGTGGTTACAAGTAAATTACTCGAAGTACTCGTAATCTACGCCCAGGAGGCAAACAATAGAGCAATAAAAGCAACTGCACCCGACGACTCGAGAAAGCAACAAACGTATCGGCAACAAATAAATCAGAGACAACCTCGAGCGTTACTACTTGAAGCACCCAGAAATATATCAGTGAACGTTACAGACCAAACACTAGGACATAATTCATTTTTCTGTTACATAAAATACTCTGTTTCATAGAAACAGATCCCATTACGGCGAAATATCCGCACTTTGAACTATCGATCTCATCTCTGCTTTGATTTATTTGGTGAAGTTGAATAAGTGGTAGCAACTTAATTTCCAGTTTAGGGCAACTTTTTATGATATGTCTGACCGATTTATATTCTGGCTGTTGGTAGTTGCCCAATGAGAACAACGTTTGATCTGTACAAGAATTTGGTCGCATTTGTCGCTGCTCAAGTGTCCTGCGTAGTTTTCATTTGTCAAAGTGCAGATATTGCTGCAACTAGACGTGTATATTTTAGAAGAAGATTATGCTTTATAATATGATAGATATAATGCCTTCTGAATAATCGGGCAGATGAAACCGAAACATTTTAAATGAGGAATCTAGGAACTTCAGATGAGACATATTTAAATTATGTGTCATACTAACATTGAGTCATACAAGATATAATAAAGGTACTTTAAAACAGAATAAAACGCAAATTCGACCGTCACATATCAACATTCACCGTCAGAGACGTCACATAAACAGTAATAAAAATTCGGTACAATTATCCAAATACGTATATGAGTAGCCGGAATTCCTCCACGGAAAATTTCGTAAACAAGAGTAATCTTAAGGGCATCGGAACAGGTGGAGGGGAAATCAACTTAGTTGCATTGCTTCACGGCATTAACAATTATAGCAGTTTTCATAAAAACTTGTTGATATTATCGGCTCACCTTTCCTTTGTCATTTATGTAAATAGACGACACACTGACGAAATCACATCATTATAATAGAAGATAAAAACACGAAAACTTCTTACAATTATGTAAGTATATCTTTATGTCCATATAGCCCACCGTTTGACCACTATCTCACCCTCTCTCTTGTTAGAGTCGATGATGAAGCCCAAACGAGCTTCCAAGTTACTCTAAGATTGCAAAGGAAGTAGATGATTTATTTCAATCATTTTAATTCAGCCCATCACTGTCTCACTGCCGGGCATGCGCCTCTTCTCATAGTAAAAAGAGTTAGGCCTTCACGCTGGTCCACCATTTTGGCTTAGTGCTGTTTAGCGGATGCATTTGAGTAAATAAAAAATGCAAAAAACAATGAAATTTGATGTACTGTATTACTAGTAAAAAATCTCTTATCATCTGTAAGTATTACATCAATATTGTTTACCTCTATAAGTACGAATGAGGCGCATCGCATGCAGTCGTCATAAGCACCCAATCTTCAAAGCACTCCGATAGGATCAGACACGCGTTTCGTATACGTGATCTCACCAATTTCACCATAACAAGTCTTGTTCTCATGAGTATCTTGATCTGTCTCACTCTAAACTGAACTCTAAACGAACAACGTCGATAATCGACTTTTTAGTTCTGAGCCCTTTGTTTTATTACCACTAAGACAAAAATCTACAAAATGTATATAAATTATTATATTTGGTAAGTATTGCAATAATGAAACCTAGACAGTTAGTGTTTTAACAAACATAATGGTACCTACATCATGTATTAATTGTCTTCTTAGCGATGCGATGACAGTTTCAGTGGAAGGAATAAGGTGGGCCATTATATTAAATAAGATTATTTGTAAAATTACTCCAACAAAAATACAATGCAATTTTCTAGACATTAGATTTCGTAAGGATTATATATCCGACATAAACAACATTATTCCCTATATATTTAGCTTTGAACAGATCTTATTTAAAGTATTGAAAACATGGGCATACTTTAACTATTAGTTGTATGACCAGAAATCGTAACTACGGTAAATACAAACGGTACGGTAAATTTTTTACGAGGATAATATAAAATTAAATAAAAGAAACGAAATAGAAACCAAAAATAAATATTGTTTAATCCAAAAGATATTAATACATACAGAAAATATTTACCTTTCGAAGGTAGCAGTTTTACGTATAGAAACTTCGTATTGTACTAAAATTATGTTTTGTATTGGACTAACAAATATTACTAAAATAAAATATTATGGTACATTACGATACATCATCTTATGTAAAACAGTCGGACAAATTCGTCAAAAGCCTTTCAAATCCCAAAAAAGCGTAATGACAGAAGTCACAGCATTTGATGAACCTAAACAATACAAAGACATTTTATTTCCATATGTGGTTATTAAATTCATTACAATAAGTTTGAGTTAAGCTAAACAATAGAAATACATTTTGATTATGCGTTTAATTCTAGGTCTTTATAAAATTTGATACTTTCAATCGAGATATAAAGTAAAATTAGACGTAAGTATATAAAATAGATTGACCAATCTCAAATAAAAAATAATATATTGACATATATTTCAACATATATACTTGAATTCTTCAGTATTTTAATAATCATGTCTGAAGTCATAAGATGTACTACTTTCAGAATCGTTTCTGCTTCTACAGTGTGTTTCATTATCACCTCTACTTTTCCAAAAATTTCTATCATCGTTGCCATTGCTTCTATTATTGTATCTATCGTTATTTCTATTGTTATATCTATTATTGTATCTGCTATATCTATCTCTATGCCGTGATTCTTGATCCTCATCTTCTTGGTCCTCGTTTTCAGCAAGTGGGGAACGTTTGTATTGCGTATATTTGTTACCTATAGGCTGAATGTCTGTCTCTTGACCTACCTCGGGTGACAGCGGTGGCTGTCCCAATAGATCAGCTATATAGTTTTTCCGTTCTATCTGATATCCGCGAGCTTTCTCGAATTCTGTAACAATTTTAGTGAATAAACATAATTGTAGTCTAAGTTTTTGGATTCCCGTAAATAGTATTTTTTAAATTTTTTCAATTCCATTAAATAAATACTTGAGGCTGTTGCAGGTAAGTAGGTTATTCAAATGTATGTTACATTTGAATCATATTACTTTAACATTGTGCATAATATGGATGGAAGCATTCCCCTTTAGAATAGTTCAGGAATAGAAACTACTAATAAAAGATCCCTTCAGATTTCACCTGTCCTGAACACAATTTCAACACGTCACATTATATCTAGCAGACTTACTACTGACGGCGTGCGAACCAATGAACCAGCCAGCACTAGTGAAGCAATAAATAGTTCGTAGTGATATTTATAGACAATAACTAACTCTTAATAGCGTCCTTGGCGGGAACCCCGAGGCGGTCGCGCATGTATCGGCACACCATGTAACCGGTGCGGTTCAGACCGTGCGTGCAGTGGACGCCTATCAGGAATTCTGTAACAATGTTTCAGGTTCAGATTTCTCAAGATTTTTTAACATCTTTACCGACATAAGTAGGTAAGACAAAAAATCTTGTCACATAAATGATGTTGTCACAAAATGGCATTCTGAAAGGTGCAAAAACTTTGTAATTTTGTTGAACATGAATTTATTATACAGATCCAGCTGTATACGGTCATCATAGGTGACCTAAAAATAGTCCTTAAAAATTTACCTATCCTACTATTTTTACTAAAAGAAACGAAAAACAATAATATCAAAAGACAAATAGTAATGCAATCACGATCGATAGCCACTAAAGAGCACCGCGGAAAATAAACGAAAACCTCATGTTTGTGTCTTCAAAATCGCACGGCAAACATCGCCGGAGGTCGTTGACTCCCGCCCCCATCGCACCCCATCGCTAAGCGAGGGCGGTGCAACGGGGTGGTGCCGGGGAGAAAGGAAGTCGTGGCCTCGGTTTGACACTTCCTCAGGAAGACCTTTGAAGTAGCAACCAAGATGTACCTTCACATCCTACACAAATGCACAAAGCAGCCTTTTAAAATTATAACGTTTTGATATTACTCGAAATGTAGTTGAAATCATATTTTATGTTTCGTTTAAAACTACAGAATATTTTGTGGGGGCCACAAAATAAAGAAAAATCTACAAAGATGTATTTTATTTCTTGACATTTTGTTATACAATCTGAGAGTACGTTTTAAACATCGGCGAACACAATCATAAACCCACGAAGCGTACTCGAGCATAATACAGACGTTACGACCTGACTTTGTCCGCTACATATGCACCTCGTAAGTTCCTTAGCACGAGACAAAAAACGAACAAAAACCTTATTGTCGATGCAAAATTCCCACGCAGAGCGGCCAAGGGGTAATGCATTTGAGGCATTACACATGCAAATTCATGCCAAGTCGGGACAGATAAAAAAACAATTTTATTTAAAACAATCCATCAAGCAAGCTTTTGCAAGCAACTTAATTAACGTGTGTACATGTTTTCAATTACAGAAACAAACAATGAAATGATAATTACGAGAACTCACTCAGAGGTATCTTCATGAGATAATATTTATGAGTTTAATATGTACGAACGGACTGTCAGAGTTAAAACTCTGTAGACTTCATAACAACTTGAAAATTCTAGTTTATTAAGTCTAATGTTTCATTGTTAAAAAATGGAACTGTCTATAGTTAAAATGCTTACATGTTACTTGAGACTTAAGTAAAAACTAATAACTATTTTTTTCATTAATAGTGTTAGGTATATTAACAATGCGTATTAATAACCTCTATCAATACAACTTCTTCATTACTACAATAATTTTCTCCCTAACACTGGCAGCTGCTACTATGAAAATCTTAATTATGGTACCTACTAACATCTGAATAGGGCTATCTATTTCAGGTTTTCAAAGTAACCGTTTGGTGACATTTCAAATGTCAACTATTACGTTACGTTTAACGTTTCATCGATTGACATGCTAATCGCAACCGGCAATACAATAAGCCAATAGCCCAATACATGTTACCACTTGTAAGTCACTTAGCATAGAAAGCGTGTACGTACTGCATTTGTAATGTAATAAACTTGATAGAAAATAAACAACAGTGGTATTCCGACGTGCGGCCCAAACAAACAGACAAAAGGTATCAAAAGAGGGCGTTACGTAATTATAATAACGATGCATTGATGAATACCATTATTGCGTAATAGTAGGACCCACCGCAGCCTTAACCTTACAGATCAGCCCAAAACAAGCTCTCGTAGTGTACCTAAAACTTTTATAAATTGGACGCATAACGCTAAAATATTTTAAATGTAATATTTTTGTTAGCATTACATTTCTTTGACGTTAATAGCAAAATCAACAACAAAACTATAACAAACAAACAAACAGACTTCTAAAATATACTTCCAAAATGAAATACTTCTTTCCAGAACGATTTAATCTGTTTATGGAATGTATTCTTTTGCTAACGTCGCAAGTTCAATGGTTGGCAGTTCTACGATAACAGTTACATCAAGCTTGATATATCTCTTAACTGAGACGAATAGGTGTGCGCATCGCGTCGCATATCGATTGTCGACAATCGATGCATTGTGAACGAAACGAGTCGATATCGATACGCGATAGTTCGCCTACGCGCGACCCCCTTACATCGTAATCGGCTTATTAGGATTTTACCACACGCATCCATGTGACTGCGGTGTGTTAACGATGTTACGATGTCGACCTAGGTATCTCTTTATCGTACGATCCTATTACAGGACACTTAAAAATTGCTTTGAAATCTTAATGTGTGTTTATACTGGAAAATGGAAACGGCAATTTCTACGCAATTCACACATAAGCTTTGATATACAAAGCCTAGTTTTAGCGCAAATTCTCTTCCGACTGCAGCTTACTGCGGTTATTCTAGCGGATTCAAGGCAGTTACGAAGTTAGCTAATAAACTTGCTAATAGACACTTAAAAATCTTGATAAGCAAATAAACTTACGATAAAACTACGCTATTACAGATATGAATAGTAAAACAAACCAAAAGCGCCGCGGGACGCTATTAATGTTGCCTTCATTGGAAACGCCACTTGACACAAACAACATTTTTCGGACGATAAAGGCCTTATTACGTATTAATACATTGATATTTTAATGATAACATTTTATGAAGTTACGAAGTTGAGGAAAGAGGTTCAAAGCGAGCGGAAAGCGTAAAACCAGCTTATATTTAGAATGCAAAGATATAAGCAATTTCGTTACTATACATTTTGTATTAAACTAAGTACTTATACCGTAAACGTTCAGCTCATAAAACCGCTTGTACTGTAGCCTCATCTCAAAAACCGTATCTAAGAACTTGTTGCGTGTTGCCACATCGTCCGCGGCGCCACGCGTGGGCAGTGATGTGATGATCAGATGACTGATTAGGTATTTAAGAATATTAATTGTTGCAATGGCTCTACATTCTTCCACTCGGTATTTTTATTGAACGCGGACGACAGAAATACCAGTAAATTAAATTACTGGTATTTCTGTCGTCCGCGTTCACTGATGATTGAGTAGCGGTCGTCCATTAAATATTGTAAAACATAAAGGATTTACAATCAATGAAGTGAAGTTAAAACGTCTTATTAAGATTAACGCCTAAATAAAGACAAATATGAATAAGCCATATGTTTACAACCTCAAACATAATTTATGCAAAACAAAGAGTACTAACGTTTTATGAAAATGTACTATATCTATAAATATTTTCATTATCCCAAAGGCAAGCTTCAGCAAACGTGAACAAAACAATAATCAAATTCTCAAGTGACAAATGTTCTTAAAGTACATACTAATCGTACTCGTAGAAAGGAGCGGCTCAAAGACACAAAGATGAACAATGGCTACTAACAAAATATGGAATATTTCTTAGACAATGCAAACCTATCGAAATAAATTATTTCCCTTTTATTAAACCGCATAGAAGACAATACTTAGGAATTCAACACAACTATAAATAAAGATGGAGTTACAAAAGAAATTTAAAAGCAACACATTAATTTACGAAATAACAATCGCAATATATTATAAGCAACTGTTAAAGTACGTTATCACTCCACAAATAGACGGACAAACAGATTCTTCAGCAACATTTGTCACTGCTACTAGTTCTATTCCAAAAGTGCAACTTTGTCTACAAATATCTTGCTGGAGTAAGTAAACTGCTAGGAACGCAGCGATATATCCAGCTCCCATATCAACAAACTTGGAAACTTAGTTTCGGACAAACTCATTTTTACGTGACGCCATCACAATAATATAAAAAGAAGGAGTATTTTATCAGTGTGCGCTCTTTACGACCAATGCAAGACATACAACAAACATAAAATATAGATAGAAAAGGATTTCCGACAAAGGATATTCTTCTATATGTTTTTGACCCAATCTAACTTGTAACCCAAATTACCCAATAAAAGAACTGTGATCTAATCACTCCCATGTTACATAAAAACATCTGTAAACATAATTTAAACTACCACATTTAATTTTCCTGTGACTAACACAAAAAGTAAGCAAATCCCATCGTTTATCAATGTAATGTCGAAAGTAGCAAGTCATCTACATAACAGTAAAACAAATCCATCCATCAAGCGAGGCGACAGTGCGACATCTGCAAGACACGTCAAATAACTTCTTGTAAAACATTTATAATAGCGATAACTTTTATAATTGATTTCAGTACTATCCATCTGTTAGAAACATCGATAAAAGTGGTCGATGATAAAATTGATTTTTAATTCGAAGCGAGCACGATAAATTATGCATAACGATGTAAATGTGACGTATAAAATGATAATAAAGTTTCTAATGTACTTAGAACAAATACGAGAAACTGGAAATGAAAAATATTAGTTATATTTGACATAAAGGCATATAAACAATCTATGCTTGACCTAGATGTAAAAATAAATTACACAGTTGGCCTAAATACTGTTTCAATTATAAAAGTACAAAAGTAAATTGAACCATCAAATGGTTGGTCCGAACGTTATCATGATTACGGCCACCCTGGGGTGCACAAACGGTAGCAAGTGCAAAACATTCCCCGCGCATGCGATATCGTGTAAATCAGGACGCGAGCGCGATTCCACCTCAGATAGCGAATGAAATACGAATATCGTCGCATTACCGCGAGACAGAATACTACCAGTGGTGTCGTACCAGTTACTTGAATACATTCCACAATTATCTTACTTAAACGATATCAATCGAATATTTAACAAAACCAAACTTATTTGCTAAAGAAACAGCTGATGGCAATTGAGAAAACAGATCAAACCACATGGATCAACTTACATTCTTCAAGAATCTGGCGCCAGCCTTAGCAAACCAGTATAATATACATCTCACTCAATCTACTTAGCGACACCGATAACCGGCCATTACCAATGAAAACGCCGACAGATAGTCGCATGCTCACAATTAATTGAAACTGCCCACGTAATCTAATAAAAGCTAGTTTTTGTGATCAAGACAAACAAGGGCGCCCATTCGTAATTAGAACTTAATGAACATTCGGAATATTGAGTTCGGCACCGTGAGAAGTCCGACGATAACTACGATTTGTGTCACTGTAATTAAAAGCGTAGCTGCCGATAAACTGGACATGCGGACCAAACCTACTAGTTTTGACTACTCTGATTAACCAAAGTTTGAGGAGCTCTCCCGTTGCTTGCATCCCGTACTAGCAAAGGTGTAACGGAAAAGGAATATGAGTTCTTCAAAAAGTGAACACGTAACACATTCCTCGTTAAAATCGAAGCGGTCTTTAATTGAAATCGTATGTTGTGTCGAACGTCACTGATAAAGCCGTATACGGTTCTGTTGACGTACTGACGTAACTAACTGATGATGCAAATTGAGATGCAATGAAATTTAAATTACGTATATTAATTTAAATAAATACATATTTCATTTGTTGTGGTGATTCATACGCTTGTTTGAGTTCAGAATGAAAACTCTAAAGCTACGTAATATTATTGTGCCTATAAATGTCATTGGCCATTTTCTCACTAGAATGTTGAAGATATTCACGACATAGAACTACTTGCAATGGTTCAAAAATGTTATAGCTGAATTCTAAACATTTTAAGTCTTGACCTAAATGACCAATTTCATTGAAAGAACTTACTTTCCACTTTAATCGAATAAATACAAAATTAAACAGTTGAATCAGAGAACGCATTAAATTGAAGTAATAGATAATAGAGATCAACTGGCAACCTGTCACTACTTACTGCAATTAAATTAATCAAATTTGTGCCAATATCACAAAAGCAAATCTTAGGACATTTCACACGTACGTTTGTTTTCTCATAATAGAACTACGATTAACAACTATTAATAGTGAGTACAATGGTCAACCTTTTATGGTATACTCGTAAAGCAATACAATTAGGCAATGGGCGTACATTAACACCTCACAACACACTTTTCACCCACGCGAAATGAGTGTACTCATACCGACACATGACAATAACCTACATCAGAGTTTACAGTGCGCTCAAGCTAACAACACACCCAATTGTACGCGCCTCGTGTTTAGATTGAATGTATGAACGGATCTTGCCTGTGGTCGACAAACTGAGACGGGCTCTCTTTACTTGCACGGTCACTAAAGAAAAAACCGCAACAGCAATATAAGTCCGCACACACAGGCCGTCATTAACCACAGCCCAAAAATAATCAACTCCGCTAACGTTAAGTACAAATGAAAATTTGACTCACCGCGATCTTTTCTCAGGAATTCGTCAACGCTATCCATAAATCTGGAAATAAACAAAGCTAATTTAATAACTAAAACAAAGAGCCATGTAAGTAGTATTTTGAGTAATACCCATATTGAGTTATTTGCTGTTCACGATAAACATTTAATATTTATAAGTCATAATAAGGCACTTAATATTAACCACAATTTGCCAACTAATTTTTGTTCACATATCTGTTCACACTCACACTAGCAGACTTAATAGCAATAAAAATAAGTTGCGGACTGTAACGTAAATTTTCTGTATCATAGCACTTTATAATAGTAGTCCCTAATACAATAAACTATAAAAAGTTAAAGACGATGTAAAATGATACACTAGCAACAGTTATTCCACCATAAAACATATAATTGAATTTCACAAAAATAAAGAATCTACGGCACCCGTCAAAAACAAGATGAAATATTATCATGTATCGATCGCAGCGTGTCGCCATACTTTAATCGATTTTTTTACACCTAAAACCGCACCATCAGTGGGCGTTCAGAATTACAAGGCGTTTCTGCCGACCAGACTGCCAGTTCGGACTATCTGGTGAAATATGTTTGTTTTCATCATAACAAATGTCTTTTAATATTTGCTACAAGGGAGCGCCGACAAACCCCAACTTGGCATTATTGGAATGTTTTCTTAAATAACTTGCAAGGGTGGCCCAATGTTGATGTTTCGTCTCAGAATATTCTTTTCACAGAAAAAATATTGTGTCTCATAAAATATAAGTTTTGATATAAAAAATCTAAACGCAGCCGAGGGTCGTGGTGATTAAGTCTTGTCATGCAAAATTGCAAGCGTTTAGTAAGCGCCACCATTCTCTAATTATTCTAAAAACTCCCCTCGAGCGACACGGGAGACAGCGGCGCCGGGACTAGTTGCATTCAAATGAAATTTACAATTCAGTTTATCATCATCGTCAATATTAACATCTAAAACGGTGCAAACGAGCTCTTCATTTAGCACGTAGATGAGTTATTGAGACGGGCGCGGTGGCGAATGGCTGCTTCACAAATATTTTATGACAAGAAATAGGGGTTGTTAACGAGTATATAATATCGATGTCAGAATAATCGTAAAAGCGAATACGAGAGCAAAAACAACTACCAAATCTAGTTGTACCATCATAAAACTCAGGAAAATAATTACCCATGAAACAGTAATTAAAAGCGATGGCACTTAAAACTCAAATAGAACTATGTTAACAAGGTGATTCTATGGAATTTTATCTGTACTCCAATAACATTTACAAATGAAACTAGCCGCGACGTGTGGCGCCAAAGAGTAAACAATTTAATTGTGTATTTAGTCACGATTCAACAAATTCAAAGAACATTCCCATCAAGGTCCTTGGATACAACAATTTTGCTTTAGACTTATTTTTGTATTTCCAGTATCTTGTAAGGTCAAATGAGCTTCATGTAAAATCGTTAATTTCAACAATAAATATCTTGCTGGTTTCATCATATAGCGTATTTTCTTTAACTACAAGAGTCGTTTAAAAATAGTAATCGTATGTGACAGATCAATTAAAATAGATAATCAAGCACGATTTGATAAAGGATAGAAATAACAGAAACTTTCGAAAGAAAATTAGTTTTAAAACACATTACATGTAGTCACGAGAGGTGAAAGTGAACAGAAAATAATATTTACATTTATTGGTAAATGTTATTTCTAAAGCTATACAGAAGTTCTTGTTTAAAATAAATCGCTAACGAATTTAACAAAGCTTAGACAGGTGCGTCAGCATTTCAATATCGCCCAACGCCACGTGGTAAAGATTATTCAATTATTATACATGATACAACAGCAAGGATGAATAATATAGATATGAGATAATTTTCGGCTTAGCTTTAATCCTTATTAATCCTATAATGGCAAGACATTTTTTATTTATGCCCAACATGTAGCAGAACAAACTAATGATAACGACAAAACTCGAAATATGTTCCACAAATGGCTACAATTAATCACATGCAAGGTCGACATGATCATTGAACGACTTCAAAGCATATATTGTAACATACTAACTTTCTAAGCATTTCCTGAGCAACGCGGACGTCATTATTTAAAATCTGTCAAAATTGTGTATTTTATTACTCGGGCGGCAGATCGAACCAACGTGAATTACATGCTTTCTTATTTAATATTAGAAGCGTCTTGCGTTTGTGAGATAATTTATATCTAGCGGCGTTATCTGTACGGTAAGATCGCTCCCGAGTTATAATCCGGGTATTTTTCATGGCACACCGACTGCGGTGCCACTGCCGTGCCCCTGCCTGGCGTTATTGGAAAATTTATGTAACTACCGGGAGGCATCGCTGCAATTATTATTGCCCCTCCGACACAATCCGAGAATATTCGTGAAGATAACTGAGAGCAACACGCAATGTATTCCTTGGACATTCCGCTTCGTCGTTTGCCAATCACCGACACATATGTAATCAACTTAAATTAAAATGCATTAAATATTAATAGATAAACTGACATAAATATGCTAATCTTACGGATTACATTGATTAATCTCCTGATATCTGAATGCTACCAGCCCGAAGTAAATAATAAACTTGAACATAATCGATAAGCCGCGGTTTTAATGAAAAAGATCATAAGCTTTAAAATTTTGTTGTCCATAAAATGTCAAATTTACAAGACCATTACACGAGTTTGACGACATACGACCATAAAATATGCGTATAAAATGTGTAATAATTTTATTGCGAATTAATAACGACATTTATTATAATTTCGACATTTCCAAACTTGTTCCTGGTTTATTGTCATTGTAGTTATGGTTAGCCCTAAAGTCGAACTAAAAAATCATCCGGAATGATTTTAATTTTTATTTCAGTCTATAAAACGACTCTTTTTATAACGTATTAATTCATAGTAAATTCCATCAAGTAATCCAGTTACTGCGGAGAATAGAAAATGACAAACATGCTTTCACAAGACACCGGACCTCACATACGCGACGCGATCGCATCCATCATGGTAGGAGCGTACATGTCGTTATGTGTCGGTACCCAACAAGCACCGAAAGTGCCCCAAACAGAGATAATAGGCGACATTTTGATACAACGCGAGATAAGAGGCAAGGAGGTTCCCATGCGATCCAGGGCGTCCTCACAACCAAGAACTGCTTTGAAAAACAACAGGCCAAAGGTCAGACGTGGATTAAATACAAGCAGAAAATATGCATCCGGTGACAAATAAAGCAGGACCTTCTGAAGTTAAAAGCTGAACCTTGCTATAAATAGGAGAATAATTGAGAGATTTATAGGTTCATTATGTACAGTGAGGACAGTGAGGTCATGTTGATCATTAATATTACAAAGTTATTAAACGTGTAAAATGAAGACGCGAAGGACTACGAGACTATCAAAACTATTTTAATGATTTAACATAAACTTAATGAAGCTTTAGTGTTGTGTGTAGTTGGAATATAATTTATGCTAGAGTAGTATCGTACGCACGTCATCAAGTTCGTGTTTACGGCGTGCAAACTGCACGACTGTCGGTGGCAGACTGCCGTCGCGAAGTAATTACCTAGTGATACATCGCCTTGATCCGAGATGCGCACGCGATCCTGTTTTACTAATGCTTAGCGTTTCCCAACAAGTTGTCTGTCCTTTGGATAGTGTATGCTTATATAACTTGCTATATTGACAGCCGATCAGTACAAAATTCCTATAATTTATCTAGCATATTAAACCTAATTAATATTTCATTTATTCCGCAATTGCGATTCATTAGTTTATTTCAAATAAAGCACTTGATGATTCTACAAATGACAACAACATCTGTAGCAAAGGTGAAAACCTACTAGTACGTAACAATATTTATGCTTTAGTGACATAAGCCTTGTCGTTAAACTAAATATAGGAAAGTAATAGAACCATTCTTGACACGATCGATTGGGGTTGATACAAAATAAAATAAAAAACTAAGAATTAATTTTATATCTTAACTGTAATAACAATTCATTAAAATCCACCCACTGAAATGTAGCCAACATCAGCCTAGAAACAATAAGCAAACTAGAATGTAGGTTTAATTTTGTGCGTGTATGTTAGAACCTCGTCTATTTATGTACAATCGTAACCATAAATCCAATATGGGACTACCAACATAAGGCTAAATGAATAAAGTTTCGTCGAAATATGTATAATACAAATAGTTTACTCATTTAAATAGTTTTGTTCACATATTCTCACATTAAAAGCATAGTATGGGATATTAGTAAAAGTTACTTTGAAATTATTTAATAGCTATGAATATCAATGTACTTTAACAGACTATAAAAATCTGGTAAGTTAAAAGGAAAGTTTATAAAGAGATTGGGTTAATAATTTAGAGTCGATTTATATTGACAGTTTTATGTGATGTGCGTGATAGAAATAAGTACAAATCAATGTCGCTAAGTTTATTAAGAATTTCGAACTATAAAGAGGAATGACAATATTAAAAATACCAGCAAGTATGAGACACAAAACATACAAGCAATGATTACAAAACCCAATGTTGAATAAATTAATGATTTTGTGAAAATTTATTAGCACTGAAACATAAAACTAATACAAATAATGTTAAAGGTTAGTGATAAAAATCGTAAATTGGCTCAAGTGTTCTGCCGAGACTTAATTTATTGTATATTTCGCACCAAAAACCAATTGATTCTTTGATACACATAATATTAATGGTAATTTTATGAGTGTTTCAACATAACAGCAATAACGACACCATTTAAGTGGAGACAGCACTCTAAAGAAATAATTTTATTAGGAAACTGCAGGAGCTGATGGTCCTGCTTCGATGTATTTTGATTACCAATTGATAGCGTCTGTAAATATTGTTTCTTATTTAGGGTGGAACAAGGGGACGATTACTGAAACATTTATTAATGGTATTAATATAATAACATAAAGTATCGAGGGAGCCTCGAAACACAAAAACTTCGTGTATTAAAGTTATTTTAATTTTTGATAAAAGCGTTTTAAGAACATATAAATAAAAAAATATGATATTTGCTGTTTCTTGGCGTCAGTTTTACCATTGTCCTTTTACTATAGATTTGAAGTCAGAAGTAAGCTATAATATTTTATTATTACTGTCGCAGTTTCGGTGTATATTTATAGCAAAACTGTCTGAAAATTTTACGACCACAATAGTGGAGCTATATCACCACAAACATTAGTCACACCATTGTCCAGAGTTCTAAATGTAGGGTTGTCATCTGTCTCTTTGAATCTAGATCTGGATACAATCCAAGTTATATACAAGACTTTGAGAGAAGTATCATTCAAACATAATTTTGGGATATTTCCAAATTTGACTACAGTAATAGAATTTCCTCTTTAAGAGCTCAATTAGGCTTTCAATATCTAACGTACTTCTGTTTTATTGATAAAGCCGAGTTAGATTATAAGTATAGCGGAAGCATTAAAAATGAAAAATGACCCACAGCGTTCCCAGTTTGACAGATATTGTTCGTGAATCTAGATAGTGGTCTTCTCACGAACGCTTGCTTGAAAAACAAATACGATGGTCGTGTCATCCCTAGACAGATACAGTGATCACAAGAAAGTGATTGTCAAAAGTAGCGCCATTCAATCAGCACAAAAGCAGTGACACTCCATTCTTTGAACTGTTTACGTCGGGAAAGTTTCAGGATGGACTCCCAGAATAACCTTGTTGCCTTTCAAAGTGCCTACCGCTTGTGCGGGTAACGATATATTCTCAACTTCAACAATATGTTTTTCGTGGATATTCTCTTTTCGCTAGTCATACCTACCCCAAACTCATTAAAGCTTTTGTCATGTCTAATGTTTCATTCGTTGTGCAATAAGTCATTAGAATTTATAACATAATGTGGTTAGTTTAAAAATTTAAATAATCGGATATAACCGATACTCACGAACATTTAATGTCAATATACAATGTCTCCTAAAACAATAATATGAAGTTGTGATTTTACTTGTCTCAAAGCCACCATTACGGTAATGCTACATTTAGCAAAATCACCTATTGTGTATAGTTCTTTTCAAAAGAAAAACCACAAAGGTTTACACAAAGAAAATCCATCAATGTGACGACAGTACACATAACAATAAAATAGCATCACTTCTAGGGGAATTTAGTCTACAAGTAAAGTGTCTACAAGATGAAAAGAAATCTTTCTACAAGATTTATTTAAATAGTCCTGTATTAAATATATATATAATTACATTGTACCCACACAGTACCTATAAGAATTCATTTTTATAAATGACGAATAATCTGCTATATCATTTTGGGGAAAAGTTTGGATAAACCCCCATGAATACGATTATCGAAACTACGTAACTTTTTTAACTAGGGCAGGAAGTAAATCAATGATCAATATCTTCTTTGAAAGAACAATCTCGAAAAGTTTTGATGTTATGCAAATACGTGTACACAAAGCAATCTTATGTCGATGACTCACGGAGGCTATTTTTAAACTTGTGACGTAATCGACAATATTTGCGCAAAAGGATGTCTCCTAAAATACTCTAGACGGTTTCACGTCTCGCGAGACAGCCAACGGTCCGGAAACACTCGCCAGTTACAAATACAGGGTGCTCAGTAAGCACCCCAGTAAAACCACCACCAGGGTAAGCACTGCTTACCTTTTACTGGTTGTATGATAGTACGAGAATTCTTGGAAAACCTTAGATATTATTCCAATGTTTGATTTGGATGATTAATTTCATAAGTTCGTTCAAGTTGAGAAAAATAAAGTTGCTATGAAAACGACTAAGCAGGTGATTTATTCTTGCTACGCATTATCTGTTTCCAACTTTCTATAGCTGGCAATAATTTCAGGCTATTCCCTTTTACATTTCTCATAACTTCGAAGCCATATATTTGCTCATAATTTTTATAGAGTCGTTTAATTGGGAAAATGTGTATGATCAAAATAAAAAGATAAAGTTATACTAAGTTGAGCAAGAGGTTAGCAAATCTAGTTTCTAATTTGTACAAATACGTTTCCAAAAGACTAAATAATAAATGTAAACTAAAGGAGTAATGAAACAGAATTAAATCTCAACGACAGTTTAACACTTGGAATACAAAACCCATTAAACAAAACCACGAATACAAAAGCAGTTAATTAAAATTATTAACATATTAGCCATCCTGTGCAAGCGCAACTCCCGCAACAGTTACCCCAGCCTCCATAACAACACTGAGTCATACACATTACGTGTCCGAGAGTACTCTAGTACTCGTAAAAACTATCCTAATTATGCACTGTGAATCAGTTGGTTTAACGTCCCTAACTCGACAATTGTTGCGAATGTCCCGATTCTGAGAATACAGCCTCCTTTGTGGTCTAGTCGAGGTGCCGCCGGCGCAACAATACGATGATTAAATTCGAACAAACTGGTCATTATTATTTTAATGTCGAATGATATTGAGCCGTTTCTGTTCGAAGCATCGTTTGAGTTAACCACAGTTATTATTACAGCTTAATCTTTGTAAGAGAATTTAGTTTGACAAACAAGTTTAAAGGCGTTATACTTTTGTGTTGTTTTCGACTGTTCTATGTACATACTTAGATTGGAATCGAAACTTTTAACAAAAAAAAACTGGTTAAACAACACACATACTATAGGTACGTATTCAATATTGATCCCTCGTGTAAAATTAAAATAAATTGGACGTTAACCTGTCGCATTGGTTTTGCCAATACTAAGCCATGTTTAAAATTTGAATGGAAAACTGATCAAACCTCCTACCGTTTACCCGGTTAAGTCGTGTGCGCAAGGGATTGTGCACTTTGTGAATCCTATAACAATATCTTCATTGAAGTAATCACATCCTTGACTATGTCCTTCGTTTAACCAGTCACCCTGTATAGGTAATTGACTTAATACTGTGTTACATTAAAATCAGACTCTTTAAGTCCTTCAAGTGAAAATTCACTAATAAATCAAAATATTAAATCTGGCGTTATCACTACATACGGCATAGTTCTTTACTACCTATTTATAAAAAAACTGTTAAGACCAATACTGAGAGGAAACTGCCACAAATCACCAAAACACTGACTATCCTTATATGGTAATCAGTAAAATAGCAATATAACCGCAACAATGAGATTCGTCACCAATTAAAGATGTGGGATGTGCAAATTAATTAGCAGGATCATTAGAAGCGGCGCCAATGACACATAAAACTACCGTATTATGTTCGTTTTACTCAATACTTTGACCACACATGTGTGAGTAACGTATTAATTAATTAATTTTTGTCACCATATCCTAGAAAGCGTAATTATTTGAAATTCTGTGAAGTTTGACTTTAAAATTAGCAATACGTATGATACATTTTATACAGTCATCACTGTACTGTGAATAATTAATATTAAGGATAATTAGTGGTGAGGTCACTTGATGTAGATATCTTTTAGATTATGATTATGTTTGCTGGAATTACAGTTTCCAAACCACATGACCCAAGTGAATCACCTTAAAATGCGCCAACGATAGACAAAACTGCACTTTGTGACAAAACTAATAGCTACACCCAGATTAGGACGTCGATAAAAGTAAATGATCTAACCAAAGTAAAAGTAGCTCTACAGAGATATTATCAAAATACAGAAAGATATATAATAGTGTAAACAGCAAAGAAATGTTATTTAAACTGATTACATAAACAATTATTATCTAAACACTACATTTTACCTCACAATCATTTGTTCTGTATAGTATAATGAACATTTTAATCTACAAAATGTCGCTCAAATACATCAAACTTGTCATCATTACTCGCCGAGACCAGAAAATAATTACTTGTATTAAAAAAAGGGCACGTTCTAATCAAATCATGTACAGAGTTTCGTAAGCGTTTAATTAACTCCCAGAGTACGATGCAACCAACTTTCGTAACAACTCGAACCACTGATAAAAGTAGGTATAATAACAGGACAACTACATAATAATACATACAATGTCTCAATTATACCCAGTCTGTGTGGTCCAAATCATTACACACACACTGTAATAAAGAATACTATAACATTGTCGATATTTAGATCGGCTATTACGTTCAAGCAACTTGTAATAGACAAGTTATTAGCATTATTATGGACATTATAGAAAATCGGCAATTCGTTTCATCATTCTATAGAATTTATGTTATTATTGTTGGGCAAGTTATGAAGAGCATAATAAATATGAAAGTTAATATTGATCTAGGGAGAAAATATTGTTTGTTGGTATGCCAGGTGTAATTGGCGCTACACGATAGCTTCGATAGATCTTATCACGTTCATTAGTACAGTACGTGCACATTAACATAACCAGCTTAACATTAATGTTAAAAATACACGCTTTACTAATCGTTGTTTAATTAACTCATTGCTTTTTAGTGAAACCGATGAACAAATTCAAAGGAAGATGGTAAAGATGAAAACAGTAAAAACTGCTTGGTAATTATAACAGTCGCAGTTGATCAAAACAGCAATAATTCAACGTTGAACACCACATTATCGTCGGACGGTTAGAGAAAAATAACCGTTCAAAGTGTTAGTAGAATGGGTTAGTGACAGTAAATTTGGACAATGGCTGGCGGTCTGTATATTTATGTGTTTGTTATCACGCTCGGAAGTCTCCTATCTTACTCTGATTTACACTGGCCTCTTACTAGACAAACAGTCAACAACGTGAGAATTTACTTTTAACACCTTTAGTGCGATAAACGAGTTCACAGCTCGTTAGATACGTACGTGGACATACTTTATTGAGGAATCATTAAAGTAACAGCGTCTATTGTCTTATTTAGGTCTTCAGCAGACGGCCAACTGATCACCGACAAAATAATTTAGTCGTAATGCAAAACTTTGGAAATTACGAAAATGCACATTCTTATATATTCTTCATTTTAATTTTCTTTACGACTAGCTGTTGTATCGCGGATCTGCAGTCGGCCATCTGCTGGAGCCTTTACTGAACTGCGGAGACTATAGACAAAATTATACCTATTGATTTCTAATCGCGATGATGTCAAACTAACTTTTTGCGTGTCGCGTAGGATGTTTGATTACTGTATAAACGAACTATAACCATAGTTGATGTCACAGCACTTGATGCCTATTAGACGCCAGGTCCAAAGTCAAAATAACATTCTATCGGTTTTCCCGACCGTGATTGAACCGACTAAAAATAAAAAAATGACTTAATAGCATGTTAAATTGTCTCGTTATAAGTCTCAATCATGCGCTAATATTATCACAAACAAAAAACAAAAGAGAAAAAAGCTCAGAAGCGGATTTAACATGTGTACATGACATAGAATCCGATGTATCAATATTGGACCAAGCGATGACTTGTAACCCGTGGGTTTAGCAGCAATTATGTCTCATGTGCACTTTTTAGAGAGTAGAATTTAAGAACATCTTTACCATTATCTGGTGGAACATTTATTCTATCACCAACTTCCCGGAAAATAAGCCTATAATGTACGTAGGTTTACACGAATCGGTAACAGCGAATAAATCGTCAAAACAATAAAACCCTTAAAAGCGGAGCAGTAAAAATCTATTAAACGGACAATCGGTACCACCAGCGGTGTTCACAATTTATAGACGGGGTGATATGTACACGAACGGGTTTGTAATGACGACATGATTGTCGACAGTCGACATGGAAAACAAGTAAAAATACAGCCGTGATAAATGAACCGCGTCGGCACGCGAGCATCATTACGGACGCGCGTCTGATCATCTACGTTTACTTAAAGGTCGGATTATGAAGGTCTTATAACAATATATTTATCCTCACTTTACCATAATAATAAAATAATAGAACCCCATTTTATTAGTTCTCTTGTTCGCTCGACGTTACCTGTCTAGACTAAATTGCGGCGCGATATAATTTACGTTGAAAATTTTTCACGCGATCTAAACGGATTTTCGGAATGGCTTACGAAAGATACCATTTTCTATCTGAAGCGTTAGAATATGATATGGATATTTATTATAACAGTTAAAATTTAAGATAAGGTTTGTCTGGATCAATTAGACGTAGGCTTTCGCCATGGACTTTCAGGATAATCTATGCAATGACAGCAAATTATTCTGAGTAACCTTATGTCTACAAGTGTACCTATAATACGGATTTCGACGTAAATAGTAATGTAATATCGACACCTTCGATATATATGTAAGTTTTATTTTTTCACTTATATAGTTATTTTACTTTTACAGTTATATGAGATGGCAATTTCAGAAAGCCTGGATTTTATTTCTAGTTCCCAAAAAAAAAAATGTTCACTTCTATAATTTATTATATGTTATATTATATGTGATGTAGGTACTTAACACCATATTAAAAATATTGGGAAGATATAAATTTATGTACAGAAATAGTCCCTTAGAGTTATATTCTTATTTACTCGGAGTAACCTATTCTCAAAACACCTATCATTAAGTCGACGTGCCTTTTAGTTAAGATTCGAAGTAGCTACACGGGTGGCACATTTGTCTAATGTTAACTGACAAACAGATGCGAGGTCCCATACCATGATAACAGGGGCGAACTATCTTAGAAATGCCGATGGTTATTTATTTCGATGACGGCCGACGATGGGGCGCACAGACGAACAAAAGACCAGACAAATGATCGAGATAATCTAAGAGTTAGCTGAACTAATCATTTTATAAATTGATATGTAGTGTGATATGCTCGTATTTCATTTGGAATCCTCCGGGTTTTTTATATAAGATACGAACTTAGACAGATAAGGACCTTGCAGGTCTTTGTTTCTGAATGAAAATCTAAGCTCTCTTTAGATTGACCATGACCGTACTAAAAAGCCGTATTAAAAAATAAAAAACATTCCTCTTCGAACATGGTATGTAATCGAAGTAAGCTTTATCACCGAAAAAATATTCTTTAAGCAAGATTAAAGAGTCCAAACTGTCACCATTCAATACGGAATAACACGACGTGTATATTAAGATATTTAGTATATTAATAAAGAAATCAATTAACAGAAATTCTGTAATATGACTACTTCGATAGTGTCAAACTTTACGACATAATAAAACGCCGTGTGTTTAGTTGCAGGGGACAACTGTTACACGTGAACCGCATCGTTGCTGCGACAAATGCCTTTCAAATTCCGAAAGGCATCGGATCCCGCGTGGGCGGCAGACGCCATCGACACAAGCGCTAGATGTGACCAAGTTCAATTGAATACGAGAATAGGTACCTCTACTGGCACCGGTCGGGTCGACGGCGGCCCTTAGGCGCGCGCGCCGCACCGCCCACACACCCGCGCGTAGATTTATAACATTACCCATATTCGGCCTACGAATGGCGCCAATTCGACGCTTCAAATTAAAATCCACCGCGAATGCAAAACGATAACACCGCTGTTTGATAGATAGCTGTTCTGTTTCTGATTTACGCGCAACCGTATAAGGAGTGTAAACTTGTTAAGGCGTATCATCCTTAGGCGAAATGTCGTCGAATAACGTCCGTATCAATCACTGATGTTTAATGGTCTATGGGTTCTTGTTGTTCTATTATTTAGTATTTAAAAATAAATTTATACACTATGGATTTTTTCCGATATGCGTATCACGAACTATATTTCAGGATGAAATATTGACACGATTCGATATTTAACACAAATACTATGTCACTTCTCAAGCCTGACTTTCAAAGGTTTATGTGATAAAGATTACGTCTGGAACAAGTATGCATGTGTGTGAGATACATCTTCTACTTGGGCGAGCTAAAAAGGCTCGGCGTCGTGAAGACGTCTCACACGAGAGCGCGATTAATCGCACGTAAACCGCGCCGGGTAAGATGGACTTACTCTGTCACTTTGTCCTCGGGAGGTATTATGCGGCCCGGCATTAAAATTTTCTTGTGTAGTATGCCCGCCGCTTGTAATTCCTATAACAAAGAAACCAATAATTATTTACGTAGTAACTGCAGCTTTACGGGTACTTGTACGTATGCTTGAAATATGGATGGTTATTATTGCTCATAGATATGCACAATGCGCTTGAATGTTTCATTTGTAATACCTACTCGTGACACATATTTTTTTAACGCAGACGAAGTTTTATTTTATTTAGTTATTAAGTGATATAGGTTTAACGACGGATATGTTATGTATTAAGGAAACATTTTCACTTAAAATCCCAAAAATCAATAAACCTTAAAAATTCACGTCGCAATTCGGAACAAACGCGCCGCCAAAACACGGGTCAAGAATTTAAATGAAATGTTAAGTACCTACACATTACTTCGTGAGCCGGTTTTAAATGATCGTGTTATTAAAGATACGCGTTTAATAATGAGATTATAGAATGTAAGTAGAGCATGAAACAGTCAATGCTACGTAATACGGAGTAGTAAGCAAATGAAGCTATAGTATGTACTCAAACAATGTGGAATATATCAACACAAAGTGACGTCTTCGCAACGTCCAGCCAACTTAATGACGCAGATCATGGAATTACTTACTGACAATAAGTTTCGCCCAAATCTTCATACATCAACATTTAAGATCATATCTTAATCCACTGATAAACATAAGCCTCCAGTATGACCACTGCAATAACCAGTTCCCCTTACTCTTGACATTATCAAGTCACCTTTTAATTCATAAATCCGCAGTCGGAAACCGGACCAACAAATAGGGTTTCTCTGTCAATTTCGAGCCATTTGACGGCCTGAAACAGAGTGGGGAGGGTGGACCATTCTTTGTCGGAAACCATATGCTTGTTACTCATATATAAGCGCTCTATTGAGTTACTACTCCATGGCACGTAATAATGAAGTGAACTACGAGTCACTAGATGCCAGCCGATGACAATTACCAATCAGATTAGAGAGGTGTCGAAATTTAAACCAGTCAACTTCACTACGGCTTAATTAATAGGGTATTTAATACTACTTTATGAATCTCAAGTAGGTACTAGACTATTGAGATATAAAATATAATTTACTATTTAGTTAGATGAGGTCAATGATCCAACAACCTACTTCCATGCCACTTGATAATTAAGTAGAAATTATCACTAATTTATATATTTGTTGAGGTATAAATTATAATTATTGCGGTTAGGATAATGTTATATTACATATGATTTAAACTGTAACTTTTTCTAAGTCATCATCACATTCATCACGATATAAACGTGTGTGTAATACTTCAAAGTCATCAGCACGCGTCACTATGATGTGTCCGACGATAACCTGACACGTGCCCGAGGCGACACGACGCTCGACACCAACCTGCCACTAACCAGCCAACCGTATGGTCCATCTATCATCGACTGCTCTAGTATTTTCACCTTCAAAAAGTAACTAATTGATAAATTAATATAAGAACTTTCGTTTAACTTCTGATCTTTCTGTTTTTTGAAGGATTTGACGGCAAGATTTTCCCATCTAAGCGTTTGGCTTTTCCTTCTGCGTTATATATCGCGTGGTCGATTGTGACACGGAACAAATAATTGTATGGCCTACAGATATTTGTTCCACTTAAACGCCTACTCTTGAACATTAGCCTCACAACCGTTCACGTTTAATTTGTTTTTTGTTCATCGGAATCTTTGCTATAATCGTCAATCGTCATTTGGCAAACAGAATGGCATTCACATAAAATGCTGCATTTAATTAGCTACTTTTTACGACACAGAAAACCAGGTAACAATTTAAATACATCTTAAATCCATCGCACAAAACTGTACTTTCAATTAAAAAATCTTAAGCACTATACGGTTAGAGTTCACCTCGTACTTAAGTCCAGCAAAATTTCACACCCGACAGTCAAGTAACGGGCCACTCGTCATACATATTAGCAAAGTACCACTGGCATCACAATGGCGACGAATGTATCAGCTAGGAAAGCCCTTAGGTTTATTACGACTGTCCAAGTGTGGATAATGGCCGACAAGACACAATTGCATGTCACAACAAGTTTCACAGCTATCCAACGAACATTCTTCATAGAATTGCCGCCTCACCGAGTTGTGGATAGGCTTGTCCCCATGAAGTTTCTAGCTTATTAGTCATTTAGTAGGAAATACCGTTTTGTTTGTTAAGCCTAACCTTATTTCGTACTACATTAATAAGTGAGAGGTCTTTGTTCAGAATTTTATCAGTGTCTAAGGGCGGTGGGGGCTTCAATTTGGTCCATCAAAAAGGGAATAGCAGTAATTGTAGAACCAGCGGGCCTTGAACCTTAAACAATACCTTGTGGAAGATCCCAATATTTATATTTATAAAATCTTATAACATAGAACCTACTTTTATAACCCATAGGGTTAAGCAGAGATGTACTATTGTAACTGATCGAACTTATTGCCATTGTCTGGGCACGATTCAAACCTCTGGACTGCTAACCGACCCGGGGATCGAACCCAAGACCACACACTCAGCAGCCGCGCTTGCGACCACTAGAACAATAAATTTAATATCTGTACCAAGCCCTTCAATTTAATATTTTCTGATTTATAAAGTGAGCCGTAACGTAAATATGAAAACAATTTATTAGTATCCGAAGTAAGGTATCATCAACCTTTACACTTAAATTATAATAATATGAAACTTGTAATCTAACTTCTACTAATTAAGGAGTAAACAAACTTGGTTAAAGTTATAATTAAGCCATGTCGTTTGCTTACTTGGACCACAATGGACTAAGAGTCAACTACTCCATGAACACCGTGTTTTACGATCGGATTATGCTAGAAGATGAATGCAAGGCAATCAGACGCAAGTACGAACAAAGCATCGTACTGGAAAATGTGACTTTCAATCGTAAAACTGAACATAATTTTATAGCTTCCCGGTATCCCAACACATGCCGGGCGGGCCGGGATTCCTACGGGCGCTATCCGAACAAGCAAGTCGTAACTAGCCCTACACGTTGTCTTACATTTGTTAGTGCAGAGTGGTTGTTACCTTTCATTATTATTAACAACACACCGAGGAATGTTTATGGAACTAAGATGTTCGTTTCGGTATGCGGTATGTGCGAAAGTGTCTGGCTAATGACAGCCTGTGCGTCTTTTGTTCTATTACAATGTCATTTTTAACAACGCTTTGGAATGCTTTTGCTAAAAGACCTAGAATGTAATGTGTACGTACCGCTGGATTATAATATCGGGAAGTGTTAGTCAAGTCTATGACCGCTCCTAATTTTGGTATTTTCTCTAAGAGCGCCGGAATATCCCATCTGCAAATAAAAAGCCTTGTTATTGTACAATGTTAAATTGTACCTAACCGTAATGTAAAATGATGACAGATTGATACGTAGGAGTCAACCCAAATAGTGGCCAATTACAGAAAACCGAGTACCCGTCGGCGTTAAATAAATAACTTGAAGAAAATCGTTCAACGCAACAGTTTAAATATAAAAATAACTTTCTAAATTAGTTACGGCGCCAGCCTACCTACTGCACGTCGGCAAACATTTGCATAATTATGGCGTTTTTATGAGGTTTTCTTCATATACAATAAAAATGACCAAACTATCAACCCTCGCCTGTAATAAACTGCGGTACAATACTTTTAACTTGAATGACTTCGTAAAATCAAAATGAAATGTGAATTATTTACTAGAACTAAAAGCTCTATGTCATACTGAACCTTACTGAAAATTCAATTATCTCATAATTACGGTGAAAGGGTCACGATTGGGGCCACTTACACCAAACTGACAGTTTTTCAATTTACAAAATGTCCACTTGAATTCAGTTGGCGCCACACGTTTACAGCAATGTGATTATTAAAGTTTTAAATTTGAATCTTAATTAAACGGAATTAAAGACTGCATTCAAATGTCAATTGGAAATGTAAAATGATATCCATGAAATTGATCTCAGCTCGGATCCTGACACTAATTTTCAATATTTATTTCATCCGTTCTGTCCACACTTTCACTAATAAATAAATAATTATTATGCAACACGCAAATGTTTGTCATCAATGAAGAGAGGTTTAATAATGGTCTTACATTTCTTTAATCTCCTTCTTCCAGGCCTGAACACTCTGAAACAAAGAAAAAAACATACAAGTAAAATTAAGTTACGATTATGTTAGATTGTTTTGGGTAAAGTTGTAGTCGTATTAGACTACGCTTCTTTGGTCGTAGACAATGTGTCTTTGAGTAAGCCGCACGTAGGCGACGGCGTGTGATAAGGGAGCAGATCAATCATCTACTGGCCCTACCTGACCGGTGTCAATGAACTATGGCCAATGACGGCCACCTGACTCGATCCACTTTGGAACTTTTCGACACACGACACAGGTTAAAAGAAAAAAATTAGTATGCTAATACTATGAAATCGTCGATGTTTAAGTTATATCGAACCAGATAACCAAACATATCACCATTCCAAGAAAGATATATAAGATAAAATCGATAAGATTTTTCATCGCCAGTTTAAACAAGGAATTAGAATTTAAAATACGAGTAACACTAAAATGGTTGGACATAAATCTCAAAACCCATTCCTGTTGCACCGCAGGCCAAAAAATTTGGATGAAAATTTTCAATTTTGCCCAAAATTACCTTAAATAAAATGTCAGGGTCCATAATAATAGCTTGTTAGAGTGGTAATAATTTATCGACGGTGTTGACATGATGTAAAAAGATGATGAAAAATGTGAGCGCCAGGAGGTGTGTCTAAATGGGGTTAATTTTCAATTTGGATCCGCCGGTGGCCTCTATAAATTAACAGACGGCAATTTAAATAAATTCATGTAGTTATGATACGGAGAAATATGCAAAAATATTGTTTCTTGATTAATAACATTTTATGTGATCGATTAAAATTAATCGGCGACATGTGAAAGTAGCTGAAATGATTCGCCGACGTCTTCTTCACGATTCACGGCGAAGTACCAAGAAGGATCCGTGCAATTAATTACTTAACAAACTAACCAATCATACCAATGTAATACAAGCAGTAACTTACAAATACGCGGGATGGTTGACCAACTTCATTCTTTATTCGGTATTGAGTTAATAATAAAGAATAAATAAAAAAAAATACAACTTTTACATAGTTTACATTTTCTCCGTGGATTCGATTTGTGTTTGTGAATCAACTTTATAAAAACTTTACAGTTTTCTCATTGCATCGTCCCTTAATTTACTCTATAAAAACGAGAAATTTAAAGACACAGTATTACGCAGAATTTGTCGAATCAGCATAAAAAACATTCGCCAATACTTTAAACAATCGCAACCTCAACGGGTGCACTTACCACGATTTTCAATTAACATTAAAGCACCGGAACAAATAAAACGCAGCCTGGACAAAGGAGTTTATTGAAACCGCGAATATCAATGTAAAAAATGCGGTGGTACACAAAACCTTTATTCTTCAAAATACATGACGCAATTTGGATTTTACTGCTCTGTGGCCAAACAAATTCATATAATGAAAGCTCTTACATTTTATATTTATTCTCTCATTATCGACTAAAGAAACGAACCATGACCTAGCCATTTGAAACAATATCCCAATTACACCCAGGTATCGATATTGTTCTCAATAAGGAACCAATAAAAACAGCGCATCGCAAACATGATAACAAATTAGCAGTCTGCAATAACGTTGCTTCGAAATGTATTTAGAATTAAATACAGTACAGACCGAGCAGTAATACCGATGCGATGATCCTCGACCATAAATCGATTCCATTACGATATTAATGACAATCGTAACTCTCAATCACAAGTTGGATCTGCACGCACCGATACGCACCTACGTTATTGGACGTACCTTCGTTTAACGTCAACAAAATAAAATATTATATTTGTATTGGCGTAATTAAATAAGTTGTTTTATTGCGTTGAATTTTTTGATTGTTAATTATGATTTTATATATTTACATAAGTCCTGGAGTGTGGTCCTCGATATTTAATTGACTCTCTTAACTGTTTGTGTGGTTGTCATGTCTCTGGGTAGCATTCGGTAATACCTATGTTACATCACACACGTATAATAGGTTCATCAATATAAAGGGTGATGGAGGTCAGTTTCTGTTCTAGACACGGGTGTCTGTATTTATCAACGCGACTAAAAGTCGTCAATTTCCCAGACTGATGATTCTAACAATAATGTGATTCTTCGATTCATTCATTGTTTGTTATCTTTCAATTCACATGGTTGACACACGGTTCAAAAATGTGTTATCGTAAGTACTTAATAGGTTTCTTATTAAACAGTATTATGCAAAATTTAATAATAATGTTTTTCATATTGGTTGCCAGTGTTGTCATGACTTAAAATCTATTCCTGAAATAAAACTCTTAATATTAAGTATAATGATTATTTTAGAATGGCAACATATGCGACAATTTTGTTAAGTTTGGCAAAAAATTTAAGTAAAGTTGATTTTGGTTTTAATTTTCAGCAGGTTTAATTATTTAGCTAATTGAACTAATAATTGTTTTTTAGCACCAATCAATCAACCCGTCCTAATACTCGTAATGTGCTAATGTGTAAGTGTCAACTCTACTCATTTATTATTCTTGACTACTCTATACCACAGCATGATGACGCCTCTTATTGATCTCTCATACGACTTTGACTAGGTGTAATTGTTAGAGATTATTATGGCATGCATTGAACCATAGCCCATAAATTTTATCAGTCTTCGAGCGTCGTCAATAGGAATTTACTAAGTAACAGTTCGTACGCTATTTACAACTCGTGATAAACACTGATTCGTCGAGCCTCTCAACAGAACATGTGGAATGGCGATTCAAGATGTGATTGCGAGTAACGTTAACGCAATCGAAAAAAGTCGTTAATAAAATAATCAACAATGCGATTCAATAAATCGCCGATTGCCCGCTGACAAAAACCATACGACACGACACTACATTACTTACATGTGTCCTACAAGGCAATAAATGTAAGTTTGTCATTTTTACGACGTACAACATGTATGTACATTTGCAAACACAGAGGGGGGAGGCTCACCACCTGCAGAGATGTGACGGTATTAAGATGTATTCATTTGAAGATAAGCAAATCTTGAAGAGAAACGTATAAGATCTTTATCACATTAAATTATCAAATTGATGATATATTAAGTCCGGTCCCGCAGGTTGTAACCATTTACCAGGTTCTGTATTCAATTGATTTATTATTGAGTACAAGCAAAATATAAGTAGCCATGATAGCTAAAATACGTACACTAAACACACATTACGGTAATACAAAACATATTCGAAATAAAGAACGAGATGTTAACTCGTTCGAATCAATTTATCATAAAAACATACCACTGCATAAACAGTACAACTGGTATACAAAAAATAAAACATAAAAGCTCGAGGACCTCCCATCAAATTACAAGTGGCAAGCTCGGGACTTATCTCACGATCGCGTGTCGACAAAACGAATAACACCTTCGCACGCTTCGATCATATTTGACAAATGCGAGGATCAAATAATCGCAAATACGTTTCGGAGTTCATACAACAAAAATTAAACTTATATTATTAAACAATAAGAACTTAAACAGCGTGGCAGCAACCTTAGCGAATCATACGATAGTGATCAGAATATGTTAAATAATGATGTAGACTCACTAGTAAATAGAAGACAGTAAATTTATCAAGTCAAGGAAGGAAGTTGAATATCAAGATTTGAATGAAATGAATAATAGAACAAATTGAACCCCGACACAATACAAAGTAGATACACAAAACCATGTAGAAATTTCGCAAAATTGAAACGTTTTAGGTGAGTCAACGTTAAGTTCGAGTATTAAATTTCAATGAAATGTTCAGGGAACAAATCTAGCCGATACCGAATAGAATTTACGAGGTTACAAGAAAGAGCTTGTAGCAGCTTATCACAATACAAACACCAAATCACTTTAGTAACTTTCTCTCGACGATCCACGGTAGTAATACCGACTACTTGAAATTCACGTGCCACAGGCGCAGCATGCAGATGAAACGACATAATCATATATGGACATCATACCTGGTTAATGGTTTGATGCAGATGGCATAACTATGACTGGTAACATAATAAGCCGGTGGAACAGGCTCAACCACATCATCTTTCTAATTTCATAATTTCCTAATTACAATGAATAAAGAAAGTTATTAACAGCCGTGCGACACTCTAATTATTCAGATTCATTGTACATTGTTAAGTGACTAAAATTAAGACGGCGCCGTCGTCTATAAATCATTTATAGGGTAACTGTTTCGACATTTTAAAATATGCAAGATCATCGTTTAATTTTCCAGTAGTATTTGATATTTTATTTATTAGCTAATAAGAATTATTTTTGTTTGTGCAAGTCGCGATATGCAGTCGTGACTGCATAGCGTTGTCATCGTGTTGTTTTTTGACAATCATCTGATCCGTTACGTCGTTTATTCCAATGGTAATGATGGCATAATTGACAGAGGGCAACTATTGTTTCCATTGTGTTCTATTGATATTACAGTTTTGTCGCCTTGTAATGGTTGAGCTTTTTGTATTGTTTTATGGATCGTTACTGGCTTGTTCTCTTTTGACACCGAGTTGACTGCTGCGGTAGATTTAAAAAGGGTGGAGTTTACTCATTCAAATTCGTGACCTGCCTAAGAGTTGGATGTACCTATATTATACTAATTATATTCTGTTCGTTACGAGATATATGTTTCGAATGATGTTGTGATGTGTGGAAACTTTTTAACATGCCAGTTACATATGTCAACAAATTAAGAAAATCTGAATACAATATTTTCCCATACAAGCGACATACATTCATAACCCATTAACCAAATTGATGTGACACACATGACCCTCGTTATGATCGAATATTGAGAATAAGACATAAAATTTAACAACGTAATTGAGTAATGATCAAAAAATCATTCGGTGTCAAAATAATTGATATGTGGCCGACTTCTAACTTAATGCGGGTTGTCCATACAGAAATAAACATGCAGTACAAGTTGTTTAACTAATTTAAAAACAAGACATGTTAAGACACATAGGGGTTTCAATAAGACCAATTAACTAAACAAAAGGTTTCCATGACCATAAGCCATATAAAATAAACGTAATTTTTACACCTACTCCATCTTAATACTTCGTCATAACATAAGTAGCGGTGCTTAACAAAAGTTAAGTGTAGCCATAAGTCAAACGAACTGAGATTAAAATTTGAGGATCATTCGAGAACACTCTGAGATAAGTATCGAAATATCGCACGAGGTGCTACATAAAAAACAAAAAGGTACGGCCTGTTAAAATCGGATTCCGTATTCGTTTCGACCGATTAATCGAATGAAAAGCCAGTGTATCGTATGTCAGGTGCATTTATCGCGCCTAATTGCGACCACCGCGCCGAAATTCAGTTCGAAAACGTACTGGGTGGCGTGATGGGCTTCGATGATACTGAACGTGTAACCCAACGTTTTGAAAATAATGGGATAATGAAAACCACTTCCCGACGCCTAAATGTCGATTATGACGGCATATAAAACATATACGACCTATATCGTATGTTGCATTGGAATATAATATATTCCATTATAATGTATTCCTTACTAAATAAGAATCTTGTTAGTCTACACTTCTTCAAAAGATAGAAAGGTATAGGCCCAATACAAATTAAACTCGTAAGAAGTTTCCGGATAAACAGAGCTATTTTGGCTTTGCACTTACTAACCATTACAAAAAACTTACCAATTTAAAGACTAACTCCATTTGATTATCAAACTTGTACATGTAGAACTGAATTATTAGGGTTAAGTAATTTACTGACTAAATAAACTTCTTTGTAATGTAAATCATATTCCTAAAAAGTAATATTCTTAAAAAGAAAGCTGCTAACGAAGACAAATTTTGCAAAGAATACAATACACAAATTAAAATATTATAATAAATCATACAAAGCCATAAATCACAACTCAAAAAGCCTCCATTGCGTTACGTCGCAACAAACCATAAAGATATGAAATCGTATATATTCAATTCTCTTGATTATTTATCATATATACACTAGTTACAATACTACTTCACCAATGAGTGACAACACCTTTAGATATAATTCTTTTAAAACATTAGCGTTTCTGTATCGTGTGAATGCTCTTATTATTATCCTTTAGGAATATCTCACTCAAGTCTTGAATTACCGAATTGTCTGCATACCTCTAAAGGACTTGTGGTAACCGTACCGTAAGATAACTTTAATGGCCACCCTACAAGACATCGCTTTTTGGGTGTTACAGAATTAAGAGTTAATTGTTTTCTTTTTGGGTTCGCGCACGCGCTCAAGTCACAAGCAAGATTGTATTTTATGACAATTAAAGAGAATGGTCGTCCGGAATCAGACCGGATAAGGACCTATTGCCAGCACTGGTATTAAACCTTTCGGTTCGACCGGAAAAAGACAAAATAAAAAAATATGGGCGATCGGAATGCGAATGTTTTATTTTAAGTACTTCCGAATCAGTAGGTACCCTAACGTATTGGAAACCAAAAAAGGAATAAAAATGTGCCAAATATCTTCAAAACGTACGTGAAGCTAATAAACACGATTTGTTTTATTTCGAAATCTTGCTATCCTTTTGAATGTTTCGCAAAAATATTTGTATACATATTTTAAACGTCTCGTTTGAGATGATTTGCAGCGTATTTCATACATTTTTATTGGAAGGTGTGTCGGCTTAGTTGAGAAATTACACCCGTTGTGCGGCAATGACGGTGCAATCATAAAAATCCACAGCGCCTCCACAAGACCGGTGTGTGAACGTTCAATTTTAACTAAATCATTTACCGCATGTTACTGGGGTAATAACAGGTGATGATACCTGGTAAGTTGATTAAACCGAGACGTCTGTAAAGACACGACAATCATTATAAACAGTTTATAAAGCACACAACCTAGCTATTAAAGTACCCATGTAGAGAAAGTTACAATATTTATTGCACTTACTATTTGCTACTTACCTTGCAGGCCTTGATTTTCTTTTTTTTTTTTTTTTTATTCCTGAGAAACATTCGTTATAGGAATAGTCTGACAAAGATAAACTTTACACTGTTTTTTTCTTCCATATTAAATAATGTTGCATATTAAATTGCACCTATCATGTTTGTCTCTGCCTTATCCTAAGGTAGACTGGTAGAAAATGCCTAAGGCATTAAGTCCGCATTTGTACAGTTATTTCAACTAGTGTATAAAGTTTTTAAAATAAAAATAATCAGATACCTAAATAAAATTGCTAGCCATTTTGATTTCACTAAAGGACCTATTCACACCGGTGATGATAACACTGACACAGATCCGTCTTCAGCTTAAAATCGCTGTAAACTCAGCCTTAACACTAAAACTATTATTTATAACTACTACTGTTTATTTGTATTTGTACACTAGCTTTTGCCCGCGACTTTTCCTAGGCGTGGAATTTAGAATCTGATATTTTCCTGCGGTAAAACGGAGCCCGTATTTTAATTTAGACCTCTAGAAACACATCGGTGAAAACTGAATACAATTCCGTGCAGTAGTTTTTGCGTGATGCGTGTACAAACATAAAGACAGACTGACTAAAATTCTATAAACTGTTGTTTTGGCTTCTGTTGCTCTAATAAATACATCGGCCTGTTATAATCCTATCCTATCCTACTTTAATATTATAAACGTGAAATTTTGTTAGGATGGATGGATGGACGGATCTTTGTTACTCTTTCACGCCAGAACGGCTGAACGGATCTGGATGACATTTGGCACAGAGATAGATTATAGTCTGGAATAGCACATAGGCTAAATTCATCCCGGAAAAATGTACGGGTTCGTAAACCACGCGGGCGAAGCCGCGAGTGGAAGCTAATTTTATTATACGTATAGATTTTCTTTTTAGTTATTAATTTAGGATGCTGTGACCTCAAAATTTTTTGAGATTATTAGTATTGTGTATATACTTTTTTAGAGATCCTCAAACTATTAAATAAACAATTTCAAATAAAATGTGACATTCGAGAGCATTAAGGGTAGTCTCTAACTAGGTTTCTAGTCATCCAGATGGCCTTCAGATATGATATACTTTTTAAATAACAAACACTTCTTAATATAATGTAGTACCCACAAATATAACCGAGATATGACGGATACGAAGAGGGATTCCTTAATGGGCATTAAAGTAAAAAAAAAAAGCTGTCGAGAACATTTAATTTCAAGCGTGTGTATATTAATATAATGTGGCCACTATCAGAGGCGGCGATCAGTGTTAATAACCACCAAAATATTATCTGACATGACAACCGGACGACGTGTAAACGAAACCATGCGAAAACTCTCCGCCCTTCAACGCGTACCTTATTATGCATGGCGCACGCAGCCGACACGGAATTAAGCAATTCTGGATGTGATTAAATTTTGTAGTATTCATTAATTAAGTGCCTTATATTCAGGCTAAGATGAAATTAGCGTGTGTCGTCTGCCGACGTGCGCATGCGGTTCACACACTTCATTCATACTCCGGACCTATGTACATATATATATATTGTACGTGCAGTGTTCGTTCAAAAATCAAACGGACCCGACTAAGGCTTGTGCTAGGTACACTCAAATTACATTAATGTGTGGGAAACACGCATAGTTGCAAGAAACCTCTAAACTCTTTTTTCCAAGAATTGATCGATACCTATAAAAAAATACCTTTCGATTACCTATGTAAACTATATCATATCAGTTTAACAATATTTCCTTGATATCAGATCAAAACAAGACCGTCAAGAAAGCTGATTACACGGTGCTCCCACGATCTCATGCCCCGGCCTGTGAAGTACGAAACTTGGCGCGTACGTGTCAAAAGATGTAATTATGAAGAAATCCAATCAGCGGCGGCGCGAACTTGCGCGTACGACGACGTTGATTGAGCGATAAATTTATTGAAGATAAATCACCCGGTCGCGACAAATCAGTAGCAACAACGGGCCTTTGTTAATTTTAGGCGGCGAAACGATACCTACACAGGCGGTAATTCGATACGTGGGTGTTCGATACCATCAATAAACTAAGTCATGTCTTAACAACTAAATCTACTCTGTTCTAATAACATTATACACATATAAATAATAGTGGGGGCAAAGGATATCATTATCATTATTAATTAAAAAGTGGAGATGAAGACCTTGGTATCAAGAGTACTAAACCAATTGTTCGAAAGCACGTCATCATTTTACCAAAGATAATAAAAAAGCTCTCATTACTTACAATGAGCACAATATTTACAACGCTGCTCTCATTTAATCCCAATAAACATTTTTTAAATTGGAACTTGCTGATACACGATTCAGATTAATTTCACCGTTGGCGCCATTGTGCCGCCGTGTTTCAGCTCATATTTCTGATTCAGGACCTCACGCGTGACTCGAAACGAGTGGCGCAATAACTTCAATGATAACTTTCAACTTATTACTTACCCAGGATTAATAAGCAGCATTGTTACATTCGAAATAAGTACAGAGTCCAATATCCAGCCAATATCAACACAAAGAGCAAACATGAGACGAGACTCGGTGTACAAGGCGAAGAGTTAAAAGACAGCTTGAGGAAAAATATATCACACGATACAAGCTATTCAACGCAGACGATACCGCAGGCGAGCGCAATAAATTCAACAAAATATTCTCTTTGATATACGTCGACGAGACTGTACAAAAACATCATACAAGGAGTTTTAATGTCACTTGTGAATATTCTTATGAATAAGCACTGGCAGATGAATCTGTACACGACTGTTGAAATACGACGTCCCCACTGGCCAGACGTTCAATATAAAGCAGATATTATTGTATTGTTGTAGGCTTATTGATGGTACTTTAACTCACTACCATGAATTCTACATTTTTTTAGAAAACCTCGCCTATGTAACGTAGTGTACCAATGGGTGTTTAATATTAATTTATCTAATATTCTTGGCAAGCATGAGATATCAATAAATCACACAATTTCACACCGCATATTGCATAGTGAAATGCCCGCGGCGAGTACAGTACAGCACTAAACAGACTGACTAATTAGACGCACTAGGCAACAAAGGGCCATCATATGAATTTCACTGTTCGGTTGTGCTAAAGAAAATTAAACCTTATATGTAAGGATTAATGTAGGGGAGATGTTACAGGTGTGGTGGCAAGTGTACGTGCGATGGCGGCGTACGATAGGCCGCCCACGCGCAGGCGCCGCGAAATTCGTGAGAAGAGCTGCGCCGGCGCCGGCGACTCAAACATAATACGGCTACGGTTCAGAGGAGGTAAAATGTTCTAGCATTATTATATTATGTGCTTACAATAAGACTACTTGAAATATTAATAATAAATAAATAAATAGAGGCGTTTGTACCTATAAATAATCTTGTGTCAACAAAATAACTATCCTTCACGAGGTTCAACACGTGGGTAGAAATTATTATTAAGTCTGTCAAAGCTACATATTTGTTCTTCGGCTCAGAAATTATATAGTATTATTCTAGTGTTACATTTTTATTTAAACTGTACAAATATATAAGTGAAAGAAAACAAGACATCTATTAAAAAATATAATTCCAGATATAATAAAAAATATAGATGAATTACTTGAGTCAGTATTAATCCGAATGACGCATCTATTTGGTAAACTAATCTGTGACACAGCATCGGACACCACGAGCAAGCATGCATTCTTGGAAATGCAGGATTAACAATGTCTTTCGTTTTCATAGTGACTACACAATTGAATATGTAATATCATTTGTAGTCACGTAGCGCACAAAAAATAACTTCAGACATTTAATCGTACATTGCATCACATTACTTGTAAATCCTTAAAAAGCGGTCCATCTTGATTCATGGTCAAGAATTCACATCGGAAATATAGGTACAATATTCAGAATTTGCAATCGAAGGGTTAAATCACACTTCATAAAGAGTTGCATCATTGGTGTTCACTTGCGGTTTGCACCATGTATGGTCAAATCGTTACAGTAAAATGTGAGAAGTCATGTATTACAGCAAAAATCGTAAAAATAAATTTATAAACACAATCTTAACCGCAACACAAACACTCGAGTTATTCGGACACGCGAAACTTGTCATACACTTCCGTACAAAAAATGAATCGACTAATTATGTGGAGATCACTTGAAAGTCAACAATGCATTATATTATGACAGATTGTTATTTACTTTTATGGAATTCGTGAGCTTTTAAAGTTTTGAAGCTGGACGAATGAATGGTCTTTTTTATTGCAAAAACATCTTCTAACAGTTCAGCAAATTATGATGACGAAATTATCGTACGTACACGTTCATTTAATTAACAATTGGTCAACTAGCCTGGGCTTATTTTAAGAGCCTGTAAACACGAGCGTTGGCCTTGTTAACGCAAACACTACGATGTCTTAAAGTAGTGACTTAATGCTCAAAACCATTCACAAGTCAGAAATGCTGCCGCTGTGTTAACGTGCACATCTTCCATTTGGAAGTGTGAACGACTCATCATAAACTAACAAGATTTTTCAATGACAACAGTAAGTTACCACTGTAATAAATTCAGCCCATTGTCCCACTGCAGGGCAAGGGCCTCTTCTAAGAATGAGAAGGGTTAGGCCTTAGTTCACCACGCTGAGCTGGTGCGGGTTGGCGAACTACACACACTATCGAGAATTTTATGGAAAACTCTCAGGTCAGGAAAGCCCACCTTACGATTTACGACAGGTTTCCTTACGATTTTTTTTCCTTCACCGTTAACGCAAGTGATAATCAAATTCCGATACGCACATGATTTCGAAAAGTCAGAGGTACGGGTTTGAACTCAGACCCTCTTGCATGAAGGGCAAGCGTTCAACTACTAGGCTATCACTGCTACTTTAGCTTTAAAACACTGAAATATTTCTGTGTATAAACCCTTCACACAGTTCCGATATACAATTACCGATTAATAATACACGTTGTGCTAGAACAAAATCAACAAGAGCCGCGAGCTTGTCGTCGGCACATCAGCGGCAAGGCGTGGCGACACACCTCTCTATTACTGTACCCCGTCCCAGGTGCACCGGCTATGTACACTTCATTAAAATTGTTTTACGGTATATAAACAGTAAGACCTGTAAGATACAACCTACTTGTGTGGATCCTTTAAATATTGAGAGGAATGTTGAGACTACATAATTTAGGTAATTGTTTAAGCTAATTTTCAAAAGATATTCAGTTAAATATACTAAAAATAACTTATTATTTTCAGCATACTATTCAGTAGTATTCAGTAGTAGTAGTGATACATTTCATGGTAACTGTCCTGCTAACCTAGAATGCTATGGCTGCACTCACACCTAATAGCGCCATTTTGCATCCTATTCAAATCATAAAAGAATTAATATTAAAAAATGTACCTACACATCCAATAACATGAACGAACAATCTAAAACAATATTACCAAGAGAAGACAAATACAGAAATTGAGTTCGTTACAAGGTAACCGCCTTACAGACGATAAATTATCGATCCACATGCACGCGTGTAAATTGAATTAAAAGATAAGTAAGTACTGCAAATAAAGATTACGATATAAGCTGCCCGCACACATCCGAAATACGCTCAAGAATTGAAGCTAAGATGCACGGGCGCAGTAACGGAAAAATAATCCTAACCTCATTAAAGGTTATTTTATAATTAAAGGTAAAACCACCCACAACCAACCACAGTAAATATCGGTGTTATTGATAATAACACCGATACTTACTGATTACGAGAAGAATTAAGAACCTTTTATACATCTATGTTTCTGGCTTCCGAAAATCTTGAATTACATCACTACATAAAATATTACATATATTATATTTATTTATTTATTATATTTGCGGGAAATCCTTATGATTAAATTTATAAATGCATAATATTTTGAACAACTCCATTTATCATTTTAATGAAAACATAATATATTTATCATCAAACTACTACCCGAGAACAGGCAATGCTTCATTAGCTTTATTTAAATTATTAGGCAATAACAAGTCACTCGAAACATAACTTATTCTCATATAATATGATTTACGTGTCTAAGATTATTTCCTAACTGACTGAATATACATGTTTGAATAAAGTAATAAAATGAGAAAGCATTAAAATATAAATTAATGACGCAATTATGTATCCGTTAATTAATTAATTATGTGACGACGATGTTCAATCAACACGATAGTTAAAAATTAGCTGACAAACTTAATAATGAATATGTATAGGAGTTTCTAAAACCAAAATAATAAGCAAGACACATTTTTTACGATGTGGTGGCCATAAAAGATGTTTAGTCTATAAATTATGAAGATAATAAATTATAATAAAGAATGATAGAATTTGAGAATTCTGCAGCACAATACGCAACCTTGTTTAGATCGTAAACTAAAATTAACACGTAATATCCTCATCAAAAGTACACTAGACTTAGATCAACAATAGGTACACGGATGCCACAGGCATGACATCAGTTGTAAAAATACATTTAAAAATACGTCAAGGAATGCTAAGTTGAATTAAAAGTGTCTACTTTGGTAATATGAAAATTTCTAAAATAGGTATCTATAACCTGGTATAGAAAAACGCCATAATACTGTTTCTTTTGCAATTATCAATAAAACATAGAAATTGAAATATTATTTGTACGCAAACTTTAATAACCAAAGTAAGGCAATTCCAAAAGCGCCATCCAAGAAAATAATATCAGAACTTCAAAAACTGTAGCAAGTAATAATACTGGAGAAACCATCTAAAAAACTCTTTACAGAGTGATCAATTACCGGTAACTCAGTAAAAACAATGCGCCCTACATGAATTATTCGAGGAGGAAGTACCTGCGTCGTACCATCGCTTTATAAGGTCATAAATCAAAACCAAATTCCGACCGAACATCTTAATTTGCATCGCTGCGAGCCAACCGGTGACACTAACGATCCACTAACGAAAACAACGGAATGAAACTATCAATTTTTGTGTCCCCAAAAGGTTCATTTAAAAATCCGAAAAACATCGCTAAAGACATTTTATACGTGTGGCTACTACCACGTTCATTAATTTTCAATCATAGAGTCTTTAGAGCTAATAAAGACGGAGCCGACTCTGAGTGAATTTTATGTATTTTATACGCAGATAAGTATGCAACTTTCCCTAAACAATTTATTATTTCGCGATTATATGCTAATTAAGATTTTCACCGTTAAACATTCACGTTGGGCGTAATTAGGAAACAACCGTTGACAATACCGTAATACGGGTAAAACATAAATCGATAGATTGTTTATTAACGACGGAATGCAATAAAATAATCACCGGTGGGTTGGCACTTAATCACTGAATGATATCTTATTTAGGAGGGAGCTAATGAGGGACGTAGATCACATTCGGGTAATGATGACACGCGTAGATTTATCAAACACTTTCGATCCACAACTTATGCGCGGTGATTAGGGTATTCATGTTGACATAATGGCCGGACAAACGGAATTAAACGAAACAATTATTTATATAAAATAGTTAGGTACTGTTTTATGCTTCATTAAAAAACAATAACAAAATCTAGAATTCGACTTCATTGACCTTTGACGCAAAAGATGATATCACAACTCTAATTATAGAAATATTCTAAAAATGAACAAGAAATATATTCACGATTAATTAGCACTAGACCATCCGTGTATGTGTATGCATGTGTCAACATGAAAAAAAAACTGAGCTAACACGCATGAGAATCAGTGCCAAACTCATGAATAAAGTCAGTCATCAAACAACCGCAGCAATAATTAATACAGTGTTATTCATGGCGTGGTAGCGATGACGAAACGCAAAGAAAGCAAGATGCAAACCGTAGTTCTCACAGCGACATCATGATATGGAAGTGCCCTTCTCATTTTGTCTATGAAATATCGAACCACTGAATTATCGCTTTAAAACCTGCGACACATGAACTTTATCCTAGCCGTTACAGAAGTTTGTTTAGTTCAGCTTCCATTCTCACCCGATGATACGAAAAAACTATACTGTCTAAACAGCACAACCTTGCTAGCAGAATATATTAATATCCAAAGGAAAACAGCACATCCCTCATTTAACTAAAACTGTACCCAGAGTAGTTAAAACAGAAGCAATACAACTGTTAAGAGATCTTAACTGAAAGCTGACGCCAATTCCGTGCCTAGAGATCATTACTGTAACGTATCTGATTTTATGTCGCATCCACGAAGGTCCAACACGCAAATCGGACCACTGCACATTGTATGTTAAATGGTACGCCATTAAAGGGAACGGCGCTTAATAAACACATTACAGTGCAATATTAGGCGCGAGCGCAGAGCCGACGTGATTAAGCGTCAAGAACGTGGGAACAGACAGAGAAAGAGAACGATGAAAGGGGATAGTTATTGCGACAAACAAATAGTATACGCTGTTAACATTTTACAGGCCTTGTTTAAGACATCATTTGAGAGACATTTCATCTTGTGCTAATAGCCCACCAACGGTTTATAATATTGTATGCATATATTTTTGCTCGAGACATTTCAATGACAAGGAAAATCACACCCGTCCAATTATAATCCGTTTGGTATCTTTTGAGATTCATCTATAAAAGCTGTCAAACGATAAAAATATCGGTAGCCTTCGATTAAAAGATAAAACCAAATCATACAAACCCTATAAACTACAGATACGACTGCTACAACGCACAACACCGACATAAAATATCAAAATACCATAACGAAAACGCACTAAAACTAGACATGCATTGAGCGTCGTCACCACACAATAGATGTGCGCTTTTATGAAAATATCAATAATAGTATTCAACGTAGTTTAGTGCGCTATTAATGCACCGAGCGCTTGCAGACAAATTCAATTGACAGGAGCCTCCACTAGAGCCCCAGGGTGTCCCTCGTTTACATCTACCCGCCTATCTATTTACGCTGGTATTGGAAATAAAATTGAGCGGCGAGATTGCATAGGAACTCTCAAAGGATGCGATCGGAACTTTATGATCCGATTTTATTGTTGTCATCGACACTGTCGTCTTTATAAACGCCGCAACATTGCGGTAGAATCCTTTAAATGGACCGGAAAATTGAACGCTTAACAGTCTCGACATACACTGACCTCCCAGTTACATCGAGCCTAGCAGCAGAAACCACTCAATGATAACATTATCGACACGTGTTACATCGAAATTATTGTAATAGGTACACTTTACGGTTACTCAGTGTGAAATAGCATTATACCGTTGTACACGACTATTGTCGCATAGCTTAGCTTCAAACCAGATCGACTCAATACGTTTACGAGATGCGTCCTAGTGGCGTTATCACAAAATATGATAGATCGTCGGGCGTACGACGACGCTCTCCCACGCGGCACAACCGTGATTAATTATAATTCGAATTTTATTCAAAGTGAACAGCGGACAAACTACGATACTAATCAATAAACGGTTCCATACCGACGACGGTACCGACACGATACCACAATTTACTGTTGCCGATAGCACGTATGAAGACGTCAAAGCCGAAGTGAATAACACGCTAAGATAGAAAGCTCCGGAACAATGGTAGCTGCATTTTCATTGTGATACGCTTCCCTTGTAATAATATAATGTAAAGCAAACGCAAGATGATCTATCACTGACCTCACATTAGCGTCCGAGAAGAAATGATAAATTAATTTTAATACAACAAATAATCCTTCACATGCAAATACTGCTATCAATACTAAAGTCAAAAGAAAAAGCAAAAAAAATAAAGTTAAACATCCACCAATAACTAAAGATATCAAACGATCAGTTTACGAGTGAGAATAAAACATCAAAAGACGTCGCACAGGGAGGCAAAGCAAAATCCGACATTACAAACGCTATAAAATATACATGAGTGCGTCATAATCCTCAAGTAGTAACATTTTAAATTGCGCAACGAGCTTATTATTCAATAAACACATATGTATAAACAAATTCCTGTGAACCGTGTGTTTTGATCATTAGCTATAGATATTAGACCCCCACGAGTACAGACTCATACTGCGTGAGAAATTGACGGTCATTTGACAATATTGTCGCTACGAATATATTCCACATTACCCGGCCAATATTCCATCGCATTATATTACCCAGGACTTCATTATCTCGTGCCGGCGGATCTCACTACAAACTACTTGTGAATGGAAAGATCCTGTTTGCTGCTCGTATAGATGGTAAATAAAAACATCTAGAATTACACGTAGGCTGAATTTCCTCATGGCACTAAGAACGTTTCTCATATTACCTGTGTTATCCTGTTAATGACTTTTCCGAAAATGCTTATGGTTATGTTGTACGAGTATATTATTTAAAATTCTTTTACAATGATTTTAGTGTAAAAGTAAGATAAAAATGTATAACAAGCAAAAAATCAACCCGCGCAAAACCTTAAAAAAATACATACATATCACAAAAAGTAATTTTGTAACTTAATTAATTTTTCTAATGCATCAAACTATCATTGTATCAACGCTAATCGAATGCGTTAGCCTCAATTGTAATAAGCATTAATTTTATGAATGAAAGAAGGTATTGTACGATTTGATTAATATGAGAAATATTTTCTCCTTTAACCGTATTTTACATGTTTGAAGAGCCAAGCCGCACTCCGATTCGTGTGGACGTAATTACGTCCTTATAAGCTCAATAAATCATAAAGACGACTTCACAAGCGCCACAAAGATAGAAGCGACACGCATCCTCGTCTCAGGATAATAAATAACATCCAGTTCCCTTTCAAAGTGAGACCGGGGAGCAATAAGTCGCGGACGGGTCAGAGGTGAAGTGAATAAAAAACGGCCAACAATTAAATAGCGTTCTTGAAGGTTAATGAGCACAATAAATATGTTGTCGGCACCGCAGCTGCGGACAAACAAATGCATAGTGCCGTCACACGTGAGGAGGGTTCACGTTATAGTAAAGTCGCGCCTGTGTGAGAAGGCTTCGGCCCGACTGACTGGCAAGTTCATTGTCGAACCGAGACACTTCCACGATGTATTACGAACGTGACACATTTATTATAGAAAAGAAACGAGGTTACACAAATATTGGACCCGACACAAAAAAGACTTTAGGAAACATTAATATATGCGTTGAATCGTGTTTATTGAAATAGGTACCTACACCGTTCTACACGCTCCGGCAAAATAATCATATAGTTCTATTATTCGTTACTTTAATCGGATAATTTATTAAGGTTGTTGTTAAAAATAACCCAATTTTTTATTACTTTTTTAAGACTTGTTTATGAAAACAAACTTCAGAAAATCGGTCATGGCACATTAAGCTTAAGAAAATGAAATCTTTATTAGTTTAATCTCATAATTTATTGATCAAATAGCGTTATAAAGGCATAATTTTAAAATTATCGAGGATGTATGAATTAAAGTTGCAATAAATAACCAAAAAACATTAAAAAAACCTAATACATCCAGATGTGACATTTTACTACCCAGCGTGTTGTATAAAAACTTCAACTGCATGTATAATTAAAACATCCCCAAAACATAAGCATAATGACAAGCATCGTTGCAGAAATCGCCCCCGCAAGGGTTTACAGCATTCCACACGACTGCCCTAGACGGAATCATACCTGCGTTTGATTTATAACGAGGAGGGGGACACGAAAACTGCGGGTGTGAATTCAATCGGCGAGCTTCAATGTCCCGGGGCAAACGAGACCAGTGTACAAGACCTCTGGCCCAAAAGCCAATACTCCCTACTTATCCATTTCAATAAGATGATAGGGGAGGAGAAACGTATCTAGTTAATCTGGTAGGGGAAAGGTATCGCAGCGGGTAGCATCAACTGCTGGCGCCTCGGACAATACCAAGCACCTTCGTGACCACTGACTATTATGAGTTGTGGCTTTTAATAGATTTTTTCCGATATTCTTTATAAGGAACGTGACTGTACTGTTTAACGGACACCGCCAACAGCTCAATATGGATTTTTGAATACATAATCGATTCATTTAAGTCCGTGTACAAATTGCTTTAATAATTCCATTTATAAGGCCGTTCAATAGTATCACTGCTTCATGTTTTATAATTTTACCTTGTTCTATGAATTAACACAAATGTTTTGGGGACAATACCCTATAATGGGAAGACAAACCTGTTTTAAATAATAACACGGAAGTCTGCATTGATAATTTGATTAACATGTGCATTGCGACGGACGTTTAAGTACACGAAAAAAATGCATTACCACAGCCATCATTACATCTTTGTTGTGTTTCACAAAGTTCAGCTAAATACATAGTGTGAATTAGGCAAGGCTTGCGAGCGCACAAAACTTTCTTTAGACTCGGTGGAACTTTTACTGCGTTTGATACAGAGAACATTATTGCTCCTGACAACAGTGAAAAGAATGTGGTGTAGGCACAAAATCAACAGGGACGGATTAACACCAGCCGGAAGGTGGAAATCCGTGGGTGTTCCTAACCAGTCGTATTTTTGTATACACTAACTACCGCAAGCATATTTGGTAATAGATGTGAATAAGAAAGAAGCACGCGTTAATGTTACTAACTCTGATGAAGTTATCTACATTTATGATCAAACATGAATGAATTGGAAATTATTAATGAGATGGTAATAGAAACCATCGGTTTAAACAATAAGGAGTAAATTAATAACACGTTCTCATTTTCAATGATAAGTGGACTATCCTGTAACGATACCTCCACGCCGTATCCCTCGACGAACGGTTTCTGGTTAGTCCTCTTTTTGTATTTACTTATTTTAACTGTTACACTAATAAAAATAATATAATAAAGCTTATGTTAAGTAAGATTTAAGTAAAAAGTGTTGGCAAATAGATTACAGTATTGAGAATAAATAAAGTTTTTACTTTAACATATTAGGAATGAAAGAAAAGGTTTGTATCTATTGATCCCAGTGACATTATAAAGGCAATGATATAGCACGATGAATTTTGATAAATACATAAAATAAAGGAAGAATATGTTTTGGATTTGCACCTACCTTTTTTTTCATTACAGGAAAATTAGATTCGGAATGAATTAAAACATGGACGAAGTGTCAGGCCAAAAATAGTAACAAATAAAATCAATAAACCAAGGTAATTTGAGGCCACAAAGACAGAAGCGACAGTACAAAATCTAAACATAACCCGAAACCGCGTTGCACTTAAAAATGCCTTAAACACACCGGTGGCTGGCCGAAACGCCGCCCTCTGTTCTAGAGACGAAGGTAAACAATACGAAGATAGTCGACAAACAAATGTAAATGACCGAAATGTGAACGTCATGTTTGGCATTCCCATAAAGCAACGTTAACACGTCATTAGAAGTAATGATGGCGTGATTACAGAGTGGGAGCGGGGTGAGCGATGTTCAGGTGATTGCCTGCTTACTGTGTGGTCTTGGGCACCTTTACAAACACGCGGTCTAGACTCGATATTTAGTACCACGTGGCGGACAATTGACTTTAATAGGTCGCTGTGTTAAGTTTCTTTTCTTGAGGCTTGTGGTACCGGTATTTAAGCAGAAGTAGATTGGAGAAAGTTTTTTCTTATCCAAAGCGAAATGGAACCATGAATTTATTGCTTGTATGCCATGTACTTAGGTACTATACCTTGGGATCAGCTGCCAAATCTTGAGGCGTCGTTCGTTACCCAGATAAGCGTCTTCATCATCATCAGACAGGCTTAGCATTATCACTTTGTAACGTTTGTCGTCAAGGTCATTGTGGGTTGTTTGGTGTGGCACGTTTTTGCAGATCTTTGCATCATATAACCAGTACTACAAACAAACCCCGGATATGCTCTTTGCGGTCTTTGTCTTTAAATATGACTCCATTTGCCCAGCGCCACATACACATTTCTATTAAAAATTCTTCTTAGCTACTTCACTTCCACAGAGCAGCATGGTACTATCAAGTCTCTCTCTTAGAATAATTGCCTTTGAACTTTCATATAGAATCATTTGAAGAAAATGGTTAGTGTCAGAATTCCATCTTCCTCACTATCTGACATTAGTTGCCGGGGGTGGGTGTTTTTTATTAGCTATCTATAATTAACCTACATCACAATCGTAATTTGTTGCTTTACAATTTAACATTATATTGTTCTTCTAATTCGAGAATAAATAAAATTCTCTGCATTCCTTTATCCACCCTTTTTGATCAATGACAGTAGTCTTCATAACCCCTTCTGTAAATCATCGACAAAGAACAAAAATTTAAAAATGGCTGCCGCTCCGATCACTGAGAGATGTTATCGTATGGCCACAGATAATTTATCGCTGGTTTATCACTCGATCTGCGTAATTGATACGGGTACAATCATGGTGCGAGTCTGACGGGCCTAAGACCACAGTGATAAATATATATTCAGTTTACTTTGAAGACTAAATGGTTATCGTAGAGAAATGTTAATCAATGACAAGCTTTAGGTTGTACAAATCTAAAAAGTCTGAGATTACCGGGTGTAAGGTGAAGCTTCAAAAAGATGATGACTATTAAATCTCCTCCTAAAATATATTTCTGCGTATTTAACATAAACAGCAATCATAGATTAATTACAATAAAGCATTTCAACTTAAAAGAGCAGATCATTCCGAATAATGAGCATAAAAACTCTAAACTACGCACTTTCTTTTTTAAAATGCTTAGTCCTGGTGGTCCATACATAATAAATGCAGTGCCGTAATAGAAATGCCACCGGGACGCGTATTGCGACAAATAGTGCCAATAATAATTCGTGGTATAATTCGTAGCTGGCGCGTGCGCCGAACAACCGTCACTGATTGAGGATCGCATAAACTGCGCCACCCACCGGCTGTCATTTGCATTGTACTCAGTTGTTCATAATAAAGAGAGGATATCTTCAGTCAAGATCGCATGGTGGTCCCTTTATGCGTTCAAAAATAAGGCCAGCGTAATGAAAACTCACTTTCTCTCCACAATTGTAGTTGTAGGAAGTACCATAAATTCCAGAGACTGAAATAAATCAATAAATAAAACTGTGTCAATTATAATAGGGAACGTACGTAGATATGAGTTCAATTCGTAATTCACTTGTTACATACAATAAATTTTAATTAACTCTAATTGGAGGACGTCAGAACGTTCAAACAATTAGAATGCAATGATTTAATGCGCGCTTAGAAGTGATTCTAGAAACTTTTATTCTGTTTCCCCACTTTCATTATTCCGGAACAAATTGAAATCACATGCAATGTTTGTCTACACAGTGCGCAGAACTCTTAGTTTATATCCTAGACAATTAAACGCAGCAATCGGCGATATATCACGGCACAAATTGGCAATCAACGGGCATTGATTAGCAGGAGTCGAGGCACACTGCTTTCACCGTCGGGGTCCCTCCATTTCTGCCACGCATTTATCCCTATATTGATGCAGTGAGGCGCCACATAATACACACATGAATTAATCGTCGAGTTTAATAATCGTATATCAATTTCCCACAGACCGCTTAATGTCAACCTCTCCTTAACAATGACTAACAATCTAATGAAAAAATTTAAACTGGCTAAATAAAATGAGCTCATAACTTAATATGGTAATAGCAGACAGGGCGTTACCATCACGATTATCGTGTCTAGAAACCGTCGGTGACATCAGCGTAATGATTCTATATGAGAAAAAAATACCATAACACAATCAGCAAAAATGAAACGATGACAACACTACACCAACAGTACGTTACATTTGACGCAATCACAAACGTTACAGACTTTGTACGACGATCATTGTTTAACTAACACATTATCACACCAAAAATGCATAGATCACAAAAACAAAGTGTTCCCCAACTACTATTTTAAGATCAAACAGGTCGCTAAATAAGAGGCCATTAACACTGCCCACCGCTATCGGAGACGCAATCAGTACGATGCTAATCGACTCCGCGGCGGACTCGATTTTAGCACATCGATACTAATTACCAATTACCACGCGCCACGATCAAGACATTTGCCTAAGTACTCGGATAGTGATATAAACGAAGCACTGAATACTTACAATCTGACCTTAATAAATAGTAGGAATAAAAAATATAAGTTTTAAAACCTTCATTTGTTCTAAATCAAATAGGTGCATAAATGTATAATAAAGATGGGTTGCCGCACAGCCCCCAAGCCCACCGTTTGACGCCAGCCGGAAACGAGACGGAGAATAAATTATTACCTTCCCTTTGCCCAAATACAAAGAAGTCTCGGTTTTTTCTGAATTTCTACGTATAATTGAGGTGTAATTTTGCAGACAATACCAAACAATTGGGCGATCGAAACGTACCGGTGCAGCGCGATGTAGGGGACAAAACGTATGAAGCTTGAATTAGAAAGTTCTTTTGTCCAAAGTGTCTTCTGATGATCATGATTTACGTCAATTCGGGCACGGGATTTTCGGGAATATAATATAACAGGACCCAATATGGATTGTAAGGTCAAGCTCAACGTTTCTAAATAATTTAACAAAAGCTTCGTTTTGGCGGGGAGGGGTGCGGAACTTTGTTGTATAATAAAGAATACCGTTATGGAACGTCGATCAAACCGGAGCTGAAGAATGATTGAAGTCCGCTCATAGCACCTTCGTTACTGACGCTCGATCGGTTTCTTTATTAATTACTGAATCCTTTATATCCTAATGAATATTCAACACGGTGCGAGAACTAATTCAACCCGACCTTAATGTGGTGGAGTTCGGACTAGTTTTTAGTTTGTTTTACGACCGTGTAACGCTATATCATTACATGCCGATAAACGATAAGTGCAACGTATTGGGGCTTTCGCTGTTGTCGGCTCAATAAAATAAACGTCTGATATCGACCTACATTACTACCCCGTGTTCCCAAGCCTGTCATCGTTTTATGACTTTTTTATTTGGCCTGATGGCCGTAGAAATGCAACACCATTCCCGATTCAGATTTCCACACCGATACTGAAGTGTGGTGTGCTATAAAATGTGTAAATGAATCGTTTTGGACCAATCATGGTGCAATAAAGTCGGTCATGTCTGACGCGACCAAAACTATGTAAATACGTTAAACGATTAACCAAATCGAAGCATCCTTTACGAAACAGATAAAAGATATAAAGTATAAACCATGTAGATCATAAAAGGACAAAAATTGAAATTCGATACTGCAACGGATACTTTGTAATAATCATGTCTTATTATGGCGTCCTGTCATAATAGTGAGAATGTAAAACAATACGAGACGTGTAGTTCGGACAGAACACATTCAGTTCACATAGCTTTTTTGACTCCAATACCCTTATAGGTCTCCCATCCACATTATTCTTTAATAGGTCTGGGGGACCACACATTACACATTAAACCGGAGACGAATCGATACTGAAGCCGATTTAGTTTCGTAGCTATAGGAACCGCATAGCAATTACATATTAAATCGATTAAAGATGTGAGATATCGGTCAACAGCATTAAATCGGATAACGTATTACCGATTTACAACTTTACAGTAAAATCCAAAATAATCGTTTCTATCTAATTGTAAGCGATATAATTTCGGCTTTGGGAGGTCTGGGTCCATATTATATAGTAATTTATCACAGAGTGTCGCCGCATAATATAGAAACTTCGTACAAATAATAGATAAAGAATGGCAGGTTTATTTTTCACTGACTCAGTTCTTGCAGGGTCAAAACAAAGTTATTGCGAGCGCAGTAAGAAATGACTGTCGCTTTAAAACTTTATGTCTTAGTGTGCGCATAATGAAAACATAAGCGTACATCAAAGTCAGGGACCAATTGTGTGCGCCTGGCCTAGAGGTGATATCGTAAAAATATATTGCGAAAAGAAAATATTGTTATGGTTGAGACGTTGAAATATTTGACTGATTGATTCAATGTGTTACGTCTGGCATCTGTTCAATACATCGCTCTTACTGATGAAAGTCAAAACACACCTCGAGATCAAAAGAAATACTGATCACAGCAGTATCAAAACAGTACGACGTATATTAAAGATCTTTACTTTCAACATTCTAATAAACTCTCATTCAAATGTCTACTCAGGCAGGAAGATGTACAGCCAACACATTATGACAAACCGAAACCGAAAAGATGCCATCTGCCATTTGGATGAATAGGTAACGCCCTTGTAACTGTCATCGTTCATCATAATTATAATAATACCGACAAAAATGTGCCTAAACGGTCCATGACTGTCTAGGCACATTTTTTTTTCGGCGGTAAAATTTGGAGATTTGACTGACAGTAGACGCTTACTTTTTAATAGAAAATATTTTGAGAACGAGTTACATCGTGTAGCATTAAGAATAGTAAAGAAATTCTTACTACGGTCACCATGATATTGACACAGAAGAAACACAGTTAAACGAGATTTTATACAACGGCCAAGAATTCAATGTATGTAGCAATGAGAAAGCAAAGGTCTATACTGAATCATAATAAAGTAACAGTTGTGGATCCATGAAAGATATCAAATTACACCTACCGATTGCCATTAACGTAATACCCTTTATAACTCAAACAGAACAAAACTATCTAAATTTATAGCTAGGTACCGTTGAATAAAGAAACGGAATCAAAGATACCGTATACAGAGCTATTTTTATAAAAAAGTCAAAAGATGTATAGATAAAAAGAATCAAGTATTCATAGAGCGGCGTGCGAGGCACCCGCTGCTTTATCAAATACGGGATTAGTCCTTTCGATGTCGGGACCCGTTTCTTTTGTAACAAACAAATATTATGACACGCGGTTCGGCAAATAAAGCCAAAACGGTGGTGATGGAATTAAAATTGATTTTCAACGTAAAATAAATACCATAATAATAATCCATCCTTTATTTTGCTGAGCGTAAGTGGCGAGTGGGCCAGCGATGCCGGACCCCCAGGGAGCAAGTGATCTGAGTTAAGTCCAGCGAAGCCTCTTCACCCTTCAGCCGCTCACGTCCCTGTTGCGACCCGAGCAACTATTTTTGGAGGGCCCAGTTAGTGAGTTGGCAAGTCTCCGCCTGCCATTTTTTCCGTGTTTTATTACATTGTTTCGGCAGGCGCCATAGTTTTCCATAGTTCCCCATTCCACTACCACTACCATCCTATCACATTGGCCCAAGTAGTTTTTCTCTACATGTTTCGCAATAGTCCTACAAACCCAGGGATTGTCCTTGGGTGCATTTCTATAGTGCATACAGGGATCATCGCTGGTTATGTCACCACAACATTCTCATTAAAGCTGTCTTAAAGGGCCTCTACGTGTTGGCTTCGGCCCCACGCACGCCTTCTAAAAGTCGGGGACTCTGTAGTCCCGTGCAAAGAAAAAAAATCTATCCTTTATTAATTCCATTACTTAATTCAGGATTCTGCACGATTAGATACCGACGCAGAATCCTGAATTAAGTAAGAATTAATGAACGTGCTTATAACTATAAGAAAACCAGGAATCTTGTCATAAGTGTCAATCACAAACAAAGCTTATAATTGTCCCACATACTTAATATGAAGACTGGGGGTGACATCAAAAGACGTACTGCATGAACGCATGACTATGAAGATGCTTAATAGAGGCGCGTACAACTGAAACTCTCCAAGAAGTCACTAGATACAGACAGCCCAATCGAGAGACGGTAAATATTCAATACAGAATATTTGGACCCTGACTGCCTCATTGGTCTAGTGGTCGCTAGCGTGACTGCTGAGCGTGAGGTCCTAGGTTCGATTCCTGGGTCGGGTAAAGTGTTATTGGGTTTTTCTGTATGGAAATTCTCAGTAGTAGCACGAAGTCTGGAACTGTGCCCGTTAGATGGCAATAGGCTCGCTCCCTATTACATGAAACTCAATAACGGCATCGACGAAATGTGGGAGTATAATAGAACACCTCTGACTAACCCTTCGGAGAATACAGAAGTGATGCTGTTATGTTACGTTATGTAATATTTGCAAAATGCCTCTTCCGTAAATTATGCTGCAAAAAACAGTGTTAGAAGTCTTTCTATAATGATCTTGCTCAGCAAACTTGGTGATCGCTGTTATTTTCTAAGTAAAAAGTTAAGCGTTGTCTTCTATCCTACTATAACTTATCACTTGACTACATTATAACAAATCATAAGTTAAAAAGTCAGATACTGTCTGTATTTAAGTATCCAGGACCAATTTTGACTTTGAATCTCATAGATAATAATATTTAAATGAAATCATTCATCATCTATCTTACTCTGCACATTTAGTTGGGGTAGCACGTACCGAACGGCACGCGCGCAATCCTTTGACCTAGCATAGTCGACAAGAAAGGCTCCGCAATCCGCCCTGAATTGTTTGGGCACAAGTATTGTTGAAGCTTCGGTACGCCACAATGAACTGGTCTTTTTATGCCATTAAGTGGAGATGGATGTGCATCATTTGAAGAAGATTTCTAATGTTTAGCTTTACCTACTCTGACGAAAGCACTTGAAGGAAAGTATGTTAATTAGAACGTATATCTTTAAGACATCAAACTAGATGACATACAACGGGTACAAACAAACTTAAAGCGTAATTTCCAAGTTATTTTTTTTTTTTAGAAACATTGCACAAGAACCTCGTTTGAGGTCCAAGTACTGGCTTTACTGAGAATGTTTTGTTGACTGTAACAATAATGTGGCGAGTTAACAAACCCACAGTTTCAACAAATATGGAGGCTGATACAGCGTAATATTAATCTTTTATGTCAAGTGGTGAAACCTGGAGAGGCTCCTACCGATTACACTTACGACGATATTATGTTGCGGAATAATAATTGTGTTTTATACATTCTGCTTTGGATAGCTATGTTTAGATGTCGGTCTTCAAACTACTAACAAGCCAAGCCCTTTAATTTGATTGCCATATGGAAATGAGTAATTACTTCTCAGATATTAATTTAACAATAAATTATTTCTATTTCTATTTCTAAAGTTAATAACACAAATAATTACTTATAATAGTTACTATGTAAACATTGACCACGCAGTTCAGTTTTAACCTGTTATTATTCAGACCCATCGAAGAGACATTTACCGAATTATCATAGTTGAAGTAAATTTTGTATATCGTCGCCCCGCAGTGAAAACCTCGTAAATCCAATTTTTTCCAAAATCGTTTTTTTTTATTCTTTAGATTGATAAAATAGTAAAACCCGTATTAATTCAAAAAACTTTTAGTTCAGATACTCGTAGTGCCGCCTATGATGTATGAGAAACTCGGTAAAGTTTATCGTCGTCAAGTCCTAAAAAATTTTTTGGTCGCCCATTTTCTTTCCTCCTGTAAAATCTTGTGTTTTAGACTTACAAGGTTTTCATGGCTAAGCGACCATATGGATTATTTTTCCAATCCCTTCAGAGATGATTTTTGGGTCAGCAAAGCATATTTTCGCACGCATTCTCGTAAGCGGAACTCCCGCATCGACCGATAATCGCGCGATCTTGAGTGGCAAACCAAACACACTCCTGATATCGCCGCGATGCAAGCGCTATGCAGAACAAATTAACACAGATCGTCAAGACTGTTTGCCATCTAACTGTGGTGCGGTCAAGTGAACGCCAGGCAGACGGACAGTTATACAAACACGCATTGTGCGTCGACTTGTGGACCAATAATGCATTTCATTGTCGGCTTACCTCTGCTAATGCAGGTGCAAATGCTACCATTTTAGAAAACTTTTGCATCTTGAGCATGTAAATTAAATAAGTATAGTTCTTGATGTATTAAATATGGAATATACTATGGACGCTTAATAGGCACTTTTCGAAGTTATAATTTTTGGATAATACTTTCTTAATTATTTATTTCATGAATGGAGGCTTTAATATGTATATTATTAAGCCTGAAATGAAATGAAATTGAAAGTATTTATTTTGCAATTAGGATTTTTCAATCACTTTTACACGTCTTTTTTAAACTAGATGGCGTCGGCATTTACTATGACTATCCCTGAGAAGAAACGCCGAAACAAACTCAGGAGTCAAAGTCTATTTTAAAGTCCAGACAGATTGTAATGATGTAAGGTTTTATGTGAGACAAATATAGGGTGGAATAGCCTTTAGAAAGTGAGTTAAAACTATTTGAGCTAACCTGTCGCAACAGAGTGCAGGCATGCATCAGTTATCGTGAGAATTAATGAAATGAAGAGCGCTCAGCCTAGATCTCACTCACATTTACAATGTATAGCGGTTATATATAAGAAATAATTTCAATTTAAACGACATTACAATATCAAAATAATGAAGTAAATAATTTAATAATTAATGGCAAAAATTGTATATAAAAAAAATGAAAGGCTGGCGGCCATCTGAGACTAGGGCGATGGGACTGTTTATTTAATTAATTTTTATTTCATTACTGAAGATCTTTGATATAACAATAATAATCATAAATTTAAACAGAAGTGGAATGTAAGCAGATTCCCAATTAAATATTACTATGCCTGCAATTAACACTTCTCATCTTTTAATTATAATAAAAACATTAAAGCCCTTGTCCTACAATCATGTTGGTTATAACAAATGCCTAAGTATATAATGTATAATATATTTATAATATATATATCACATATATTGTATATATGTAATATTGTTGTTACATCATATAGCGCCATCTACTAAGAACTACTTGAACTTTTCAACATGTGCCTAATTTTGATAATAGATGGCAGTAGTAAGTAGAAAATAAAAATCTATTGTAATATTTCATAAGTACTGTGAAATGGAAAAACATTTAAAACTATATTGATGACATTTGTTGTCATCAATAGGTGATATTTATTATTTTTAACATATCAATAGTATACGTACTAAATAATCTCAAAATGTAGGTAATAAAAGCTTTTGTCAAGTTACCATGAACATTCTTATTAATCCATTAACACACAGTGCCCGGCAATGAGACACTATATTTTTTATTGTATTTCATGTTAATCAGTTGATAGGTAAATTAAACCTAGTAAATGATAATAATAACATAATATTGCCACATGGTCTCAACCACATCTAAACATACATGCTATGCAACCAATATACTGATAATAACTTCTTGAACACAACCGGCCTAGTCTTATGAGATATATAAAATATTTAGGAATGATTCCCTACATAATACTTGGTAAGAATGTGGGCTTCTGTATGATTAAATGTCGATGTGATACATGTGGATGTGTATTTCCAGGCCTAAACTGGTCACAGCACATTTTGATAAAACTTATGGTTTACTATGGTATAATATTAGGACTACACTGGTGCATTTATTCAAACTAACATACAAACAAAGTACTCCTATTCGAAAGTATGCTTAAGCACTGCATTTGAATAAAACTCATTCTCATCAACTCATCTTACCCAGTGTAATGCAGATAGGGACATAATTTGATCAAGATAACATAATGTGTCAATAATCTTCGAATGTTTACAACTAATGTACATACCTTTTTCAGGGGTACTTTAAAGCAGATTAACCTTGTTCCCTCAATAATGTTACCACAGGCTTTATAGGGTATCCATCTGAAATTTAATTTAAAACATAAATATTGACATCATCACAAGTATCATATGTTTCTTTGAAAGTAAACCAGAACACTTACCTATCAGGAATAGGAGCCATGTTAAATAGTTAAGCTTTTAGAATTTGATACGGATTATAAATAAAATATCGAATAAATTCCAGAAGTTTTTTTCTTCAATAATTAACTAAAACATAACCTTACGCACTATAAACAATAAACATTGTTACTTGACATTTTGCTTTTTACATAGTTTATGGTAAATTGTAATACATATCATATACTATATCTATGGTAGTAAAGATATACGATAGCAGAGATCGTCGAACCTTTCAATATGACATTTTATAAAAACAATACTGAAACTACTGAAAGTATTTTTAAAACGAAAATCTAAGCGTGTACAAAGTATAGACTTGTACAAATGTAGATTCTGCCATCCGCCTGTGCCGCCACCTACATTTGAGACACAAAAACAATACAATACAAACTATATTATTATTTATAGACATATGCGCAAAACATTACGGCAACGTGTAATGTAATATTACATCACATTCCCCTCACCTCACAGTAATTTTTTTTTTTTTTTTTTTTTTTTTTTTCGATAAACATATCGATCGTTATATGCGCTACGCGAACCGCGCGTTCGCGGTACGCGTATCGCACATTACTTGTAATTTTTACTGTTTTGTTGTATGTTATTAGCAAGATATTGCATTATTTATACCTAAGTACACTATTTACATTTCATTATACAGTCACTATTTATTATTATTCATATTTTATAAAATCTATTTATAAAATAGCGACAGCAGTTCCATCACCATCATTTAGATGGTTGGCAGTCCACAACTGTGCGTTTCTCTAGAAACTTTCTGCCTCGCACAACAAAACTGTGGAATGAACTGTCGCCTGCGGTATTTCCGGACCAATACGACCTTCAAACCTTCAAGAAAAGAACGTACTCCTTTTTAAAAGGCCGGCAAAGCAATTGTGACTCCTCCGGTGTTGCGGGTGTCCATGGGCGACGTTAATCGCTTACCCATCAGGCGAGCCGTCTGTACCAGTGTTGCCAAAAGTACGGCAATTACCATTTCGTACGGCAATTAGGCCTCCAAATCACCCAATATACGGCATACGGCAGGATGCTCATTACCGTACTATAAAATACGGCAATCCGGCAATTGAATAAAAATCTTTTAAAGTCGAAAAAATCAAGAGATGAAAAGAGTTTCATTTGTTTTATCTTTCTTAAAAAAAATTAAGCTTAGCCCATAGTATCATATTTTTGCATCTTGTCTTGCAACTAGATAACATAATAAACATATAACATAGCATCACGCTTGTATTCCCCGAAGGGTTAGGCACAAGTGGACCATTGCACACCCACATTTCGCCGATGCCGTTATTGAGACTCATGTAATAGGGGGGCGAGCTTAGTGCCGTCTATCGTGCGCAGTTCCAGACTCCGTGATACTACTGATATTTTCCATAGAGAAAAACCCAAAAACACTTTGCCCGACCAAGAAATCGAACCCAGGACCTTACGCTCAACAATTGCGCTGGCGACCACTAAACAAATGAGGCAGTCAGACTGCCTCAACTAGATAATCTGTACTTTTTGCGTTAATCATAAATATTTATTGTTTTATCCGTATTTATTGTCCTTAGAAAGAATTGAGGCGGGAAATCCCTCCAGCCTAATTCTTTCACATTTAATGGCACAAGAAGAGTAAAGCTACTCTACTCAATACACGAGAGAGTAAGTCAGTATACGTAATTTTATATCTTTTCTTTTTTTTTGTAAATGTACGGCAATTTATTTTAGAATACGGCAATTTTTACCCTGGTGTACGGTATCCTGAAGTCTAGGCAGCGGCAACAGTGGTCTGCACGTATGCCGCCTATGCCATAAAAAAAATTAGTTCTTGCATTTCAAACAAATGTAACAAGCCGAAATCACGATTTAGAAAGACACGATTATTTCGCGCTAACTGCCGGCCGCACGCAATCCGCATGACAAAATTACATAAATAAACAAAATTCATCAAATGATCATAATAAGAAGTCATGTCATAGGTGAAAAAGAAAACTAGTCGAGTAAAAGGAAATTGAAATTGGATGTTCGTGTTTCGTTCGGCCGGATTACGTGTAATGGTACTACGTAAGCGAAATTCTAAGTCTATGGTACTACGTGATACTGTGATGTTTGTTTTGCGTGCGTAATGTGGGAAGTTGTCACGTCATCGAGTGATATTACTAGCATTACCTACACATGTCTAATACAAACAAACATTGACGTTTTGAGTCTTGTTTTGATTTAGATTTCTAAGTTTTCATCAAAATTATGAAAATTCAACTCATCATAAAGACCTTGCACAGTGTTATGCACATTATTCATAATCTATCATATTGATGTATGGTCCTTTTTTCTCTACAAAGTCGTAATAACTAATTTAGTAAGCATGGATTCAAATATAGGTTAACTTTCACGAAGTTTGTAAGCATCACAAAAATATACAAACTCATTACATCCGTTGCTATAGAAACATAATGAAAAGAAATTGTTTAGTCGAAATCCTCGAAAGTTTCGATATCATCCCGAAAAGAAGTAAACCTAGCATCAGCGAAGGCAATTCGAAAATGTTTAGAAACTCGATCTGGTATCGTTCGCTACTTGATGCAGAGAAATCGTGTCTGAAAGAGGATAAATTGAAGAAGATTCACTACAAATTTCAAGATGATAAGGAAATGGTGGAAGAGTACAATGTGGATACTCAGGTTTTGTTGCGCAGAGCTTGGAAGGTGAAAGGGAAACTTGGAGGCGATGGGAAATGGGATGTGGAGATAGGTGACCCGATTCCTGATGCCACTCCTCACATTGATGGAGTAGGTGCTGATCTCATGGAGAGCAAGGATCAGGTAGGTTCTACTTAGAAACCATTTCATAAAACCACATTGCTTGTGTATCATGCAAAATCTATAACACTACATTATTTAAATAGTATTACATAAGAGACATTAGAAATGGAACTCATCTTAAATAATGATGAGACTTGGTTGTTGTTACTTTATATAACTTTAATTCCCAAGGATACCAATATAAAGAGAACTAGACAGTTCTAAATTCACCATTGTTTCCTACTATTTCAGCCAATACTGACAAGACGCAACACAAGAATAAACCTAGAATGGAGAATCAGAAACCTGCCATATCCTATTGAAACATACTCTGTAAATGCCAACAATGATGAAAGATGTATTGTGATACGCACCACCAATAAGAAATACTTCAAACGACTACAAGTGCCTGAATTGGACAGATTGAATTTACCTCTGCAACAAGCAAATATACAATGTAGTCATACATTCAATACTTTGATAGTTGTGGTGAGGATTTTGCTACTTTGAAATCAAATTTGCTTACAGCTTGATTGAATATCCCAATTTGATTGTGTGTTTCACTATTAATTACTGTTATTTCTATACATGATGAATTTCTATATTTTTCAGTATAAAAAGCCACAGGAGTTGCTTGACATGGACAGAGAGTGGTATCAAGAGTTGAGTAAGGTGAAACCTATTAAAGATATTCCAAACGACTGCAAGACACAGTAAAATATATTAATTTCAAAATTATTGTTTTATTATGATCCAGTTACATCCTGTAAAAATACTGGTAATATCCTGAAATTCAAGATACATGATAGAAACTCTTGCATGTTTTATGTTAATATGTACTATAGAAAATTGAAGTAACTGTAGAACTCATCTTCATGTTCTGTTGATGAACACTTACTGACCTTATCATTATTTAAAATAATAAAATTCACAATAAATATAACACATTCCTTATAATAAATTTATTTACAGTAAAAAAAAATCTCAACATATTTCCAATGCTTCAGAAAATTTAAATATGGTGGAGATTTTAAAAATTAAGATTACAAGCTAATCATCATCCCTGATCAGGCCTTTTGCCAGTTTTTTCAATTCTTCTTCATCTTCTTCTTTATCTAATAAACCTCTGGCTGCTAAATATTCACCATACTGTTTTGGAATCCCCATAAATGTTTTCACCTTAGCTCGTAACTGTTTCCATGTTTCTTGGTAATAGTTTTTCTTGTCTTTTTCCATAGCTTTATAATCATGTCCATATTTATCAAGTAAATATGTAATAAATTCCACTTGAGGTTTAGGTAACCTGGAAAAGAGATTTTAACTTGATAAAAGTTAGTCATAAAAAATTTGTATGATGCATTGTTAGCTGTCAAGTAAATGATGACGGGCTTTTCATAGTCACTACAATGTATGGCTGTATTAGGAACAATACAATAATCACCATGGTAACCAATTATTAGGCATGTGGTGCTGCTTATTCATAATAACTTTTACAACACCCTGAAAATACTATATAACCAATTCTCTGTAAACTGTGTGTATTTAAAATAAACATAATTACAAAGGCTGTAACTTACATAAACCTTCTTGGTCTTAATGCTTTAGCTTCTTTTTCTAATATCTCCACAACCTCCTTTTTAACTACTGGCTGAACTACTTCCTCCTCACTTTCTTCATCCTCGTCAGATTCTTGATTTACTATCTTTTTAGCTATCCTAACTTTCTCCTGTTTGAAATTAGGTATTTTTATCACTTTATTAGGATCATTTGCAAGACCCATTTCTTTCATATTACGTAGAGAAGATTTTTTGAAATCCCAGGCATCCTTTATAGGTTTACTGTAAAGGAAACAATGTATTTACTATATCAGTATATTTACGTTACCCCATACAAAGCCGTAACAAAAGTAAATAGAGCGTTTTATAACCAAACAACTTCGCCTGTGCTTCGTAGTTTATTGTGCATTCTCTTTCGGTTAAACGTATGATGGAACTTCTTTTTGCGATGCTGCTTCTTAATCTTCATCTTTATTTGATGTCTTTACAATTGAGTAAACATAAAAATTTCAAATAATCAATGCTTTTTGTAAGTCGTAACAAATTGTAACAAGTTAACAACACGTGAGAAATAAGTATTTGACAAGTGACCACAGATTAGATTAGAATGTAGCAAAGCAAATGACAGTAACGGTTGGTGAACTTTGGGTTTGACGGAAAATGTATTCTATGCATCGATATTGATTTATTCATTGCTAAACTAAACGTTGTTCACCATAAGGCGCATAGTCGGCGCCCAAAGTTGGTTGCTTGATAAGAATGAAACGACGGTTCCAGAATGATAAGTATAATGTATATCTACACTTGGCACATTTAACAAGCAAATAGTTGCAGTTTTTCACTATCGACAGAAAACTACTTAATATCTCTCTTCACAACACAAAGACCATAGAGTACCCGGTCTAGAGATTAAAATCAGTGTTGTCAGTTTATAATCTGGCGACCACTGGTGACTTTAAATATAGTGGTTCGCCACACCACCCCCCCACGGAGTAAGGAAAGGTATACAAAAACAAGGGGAAAGAAAAAAAAAAAAGGTAAAATAAAAGCAAACTATAATCTACACTATAAATCTAGAACGTCTCTAAACTTGACCCGTCTACCTGTTCTGGTGGTGACAGTAGCCGGAGGTGGTGGAATATCTAGAACTGGAGCTGGATCATTTGGTGAGGCTGATGATTCATTGGCCGACGACCCGTTAACATCCAAGTATGCGGGTTTAACCCGATCTACGCTTACTGTAGTCGAGAGATCGGATCCGGTCAACAAGCAACAATCGCAGTCGCTCACCCTCACGCTCACCAGACAACCCGGTTTGCTGGTATCATGAGCGATTTTCAGCAAAAGCAACTAAATGCGTGAAGCCTTGTTCCTGGCCTGACACTGCATCATCATCCAATAAACAGGGAAACTTTGCAAGCAATCAGTAATGGCGACTACTGACTGCTCCTTGACCAGTCGCCGTTTATTCGTGACAGACCGGTATTCGAGCCGACGATTTTTGATTGACACCGGATCCGATCTCTCTTGTCTTCCTAGGCAGCATGTTCAAGGAAAGAAACAACCACTTCCTTACGAGTTGATCGCAGCTAATGGTTCAAAAATCAACACGTTTGGACTTGTTGAACTAAAACTAAATTTAGGGTTGCGACGCGATTTCACTTGGAAGTTCGTAGTTGCCGAAGTAGGTACACCCATCATTGGCTCAGATTTCCTAGCTTTCTATAATCTGTTGCCAGATTGTGCTCACGGTCGATTACGGGATGACAAAACTGGGTTATCTACGAGCACCGAATTTTCGTCCATCGACCAGCCTAGTATAAAGCTTATTCACGCTCCTGACTCTCCATACGCTCATATCTTAGCCGAGTTCCCCAGTGTGTCACGACCTTCTGGAGCTCCCAAAGATCCGAAACATAAAACGGTGCACTACATTAACACGACCGATGGCCCACCAGTGACAGCACGACCGCGTCGCCTTGCTCCGCAAAAGCTTCGAGCAGCTCAAAAAGAGTTCGAAGATATGGTTCGAGTGGGTACAGCAAGACCTTCCAGTAGCTCATGGTCCTCAGCACTACATCTGGCACTTAAAAAAGATGACACCTACCGCCCTTGTGGAGACTACCGAGCATTGAACGCCCGCACCATTCCGGACCGCTATCCTGTCCGTCATATAGGGGATTTTTGCCAGAACCTTTCTGGATGCTCAGTATTCAGCACTTTAGACCTAGTTAAAGCTTACCAACAAATACCCGTTAATCAAGACGATATTTGCAAGACAGCGATCATTACACCCTTCGGGCTATTTGAGTTCCCTTATATGACCTTTGGCCTTAGGAATGCTGGACAGACATTTCAAAGGTTCATTGACGAAGTGGTGCGCAGTCTCGACTTTTGTTTCGCATACGTTGACGACATACTCGTGTATTCAAAAAACGCAAATCAACATGCCGAACATCTCAGACTCTTGTTTCAGCGACTGAACGAATATGGAGTTATTATCAACCCAGCCAAGTGCATTTTTGGTGCAGAGGAAGTGAGTTTTCTTGGCTACCGCATTAACGCTACAGGCACTTACCCTCCCAAAGTTGGTTGCTTGATAAGAATGAAACGACGGTTCCAGAATGATAAGTATAATGTATATCTACACTTGGCACATTTAACAAGCAAATAGTTGCAGTTTTTCACTATCGACAGAAAACTACTTAATATCTCTCTTCACAACACAAAGACCATAGAGTACCCGGTCTAGAGATTAAAATCAGTGTTGTCAGTTTATAATCTGGCGACCACTGGTGACATTTAAATATAGTGGTTCGCCACAACCACATATTATTTCCATGACTAAACTAGTTTAAATAAAAATCTGAATTTCGGGAATTTCGTTAAGGACAATGACTAAAGGATCCTAGATATGTAATAATACTACTACTACTTATTATTATAGTAAGTTAGGTTATGTTATGCAGTTGACAGGTGACTTGACCGCTCTGTGCTCGATCGATTGATATTTTATTTATTATTTTGAAGGCCTTAAAATGCCTCAAACAGGAGCTACACGTTATCAAAAGTTTCTTAAATCCGAGAAATCTAAAACAAAACTGAAATCTAAAATTAAGGATTTGCCCAAAGGCACAAATGTGACAAAAACCAATTTTAAAGTAAAGAAAATAGTGATCAAAGAACAGCTAAAGAAGCATGGTGAAGCTGAATTATTATCTACCAGGAAGTTGAATGTGAAAGAGCTGTTGTCTCGCCTCAATCACTTCAACACTCACTCTAGGACTGATGCACTCAATGGAATGAAAGAACTCATTACATCTCATCCTGAAGTATTGGAGCATAATCTTGGAGAGCTTGTACATGGAATCACACCTTTAGTTTTAAATATAGAGAAAATCGTAAGTATATTTACCCTTTGCATACTTACTAGTTCTAACCTATATGAGTCTAATAAGACTTGAAATAAAGTTTATTCTATTCTTTATTTAAGCATCATGATCATTCATTGTTTGTATATTCCATTCTCGATGTCTTACCATATATTGTTTTACTAAGCGACATAATTAATCTCAAAGATACAAGGCAGGTTCCAGGCGTCTTATATATCATTGCCGATTAATTGTATTTGCCATAGAGCCCTCATAAAATAAAATATAATTACATTTCAGGTGCGTCATGAATCCCTCAAGGTGTTACATTTAATGCTATCAAATACAAATATTGGCAAGATAGATCCCTTTTTTGACATCATCTGCACATATTTGAGAAGTGCTATGACCCACATCGATGGAAGGATACAAGAAGACTCCTTACTATTTCTGGATATGCTTCTCCTATGTACACCAACCAAAGTGGCTCAGGATTTCCACAAAATCATCCCAAACTTTCTTGACATGATTTCCAAGTTGCGGGTTGATTCAAAGCCAGGTCGAACATTGACAGTTAACTTAGGAAGTCAAATCACAAGTGTGAAATGGAGAGTTAAAGTTTTGCATCGCTTGAAAGACTATCTACATGAGTTTGTGAAGTTCAATGACATAAAAGATTTCAAAGAACCAGCTATTGAGACTACTAAGATTTTTAATCCTTCAAAAATGAACCATTATTCTTTATTCAATCCAATTTATACTCAAACAAGTCATATATCTTGCTTCTCATCAAAAAACCTGCAAGATACAGTGCCATTAGATGAAGTACAAAAGTTTAAGGAATATATTGACACTTTAATGCCTTTACTGTTTGAAACCTGGCTAGAAGTATGCCCCAATGTTAACACTGAGAAAAATATTGAAACTGTTGTTAATGAAGATGCAGCATCTTTACTAAAACACACTCTTGAGGTTATTTCATTGATATGGTGTCTGGTAAAGCATTTCAATAGTAAGAACCCCAGCTCAAACATTCAAAACATATTTTCACAGAAATACCGCCAAGCTTATTTACAGCACTTTGTTAATTCTTTTCCATATGTAACAAATATTCGATCAAAACAGAGGAATATTAACAATTCACAATTTCAAGACACAATTACAGATTCTAAATTAGTTGCTCAGAATTTGGAAATATGTGAGCTGTTCATTGTACTTAATCCTCATATAAATGTGAAGAACCAAAACAAAGAAATTATGTCTGTATTGAATTATATTGAGAAAACTTTTAGTCAGAGTACCCAAGATAACATTAATGATGTTATTATAAAAATCTTGCACACAATATTTTCAAATGAAGTTAATAATTGGACCAGAACTCTTTCAGTGATGGATACTTTGTTCAGAAAGATTATTTGGTCATACTTTAACAAGAATATGTCTAGTTCCTTTAGACAAGAAATATTTAGTCTTCTATGTAAAATTGCTCTGAATGATAAACTTGTTCATTTCCATGAAAGTGATGCTTATAAAACTTGGCTCCAAAACTTGCCAGACATATTGTTGGAAGAAACAGTGACACTTCAAACAATAGATATAATTCACAAGTTTTCTGTACGGAGTAATAAAACTTTCAACATTGTTATTAAACCAAAGTTGTTGAAAATTATAAATAACCTACCAAAACTTGTCATATCTGATGTTGACAATAACGGAAGGGGCTATTATAAATTATTTTCTTTGTTACACTATATAAAAAACTGGGATGAAGAATCTCTAAATGTGTTAGAAGAACAATTATTAAATAATGTTTACAAAAACGATTATGGCAGTTATATATATGATACATTACAGTTAAGAACTGGAGGTGCTTAATAGTACTCCTGGGCAATTATGCACCTTTGTCTAATATTTTGTGAATTAAATAAGTCAAGTTTTGTTTCTTAATTTATTATGTTTCATATACTTATTTGAAATAAAATAAAATTTTAGAATAATGATAGTCATTTATTTCAATAAACTCAAACACAAATTATAATGTGAAAAAGGTGACAGTCGACTAATAAAACAATGTACACTTTTATGTAACGAGGTAACAAAATTATAGGGTAACATCAAATAAATACAAAATGCAGTAAGTACCTAAGTAACATTCCATTGAAAAGAAAGTACAAAGAAATTACTACTTAATTTGAATCTTAACACAGTTTACGTTACGTGTAATAAATACTGTAATCAGTAAATACTTAATACGTAATCAACATACATATTAATATAGTTAATGGTACTTAAAAGGAACTTTCTTGATTGATTTTAGGGTAAAAGGAAATAAATAACAAATTAAAAAATTTCAACATACATATTTTGCAATTTGTGCTATTCTGTACTTTTTTTATGTCCTGGTGTAAATTAGCTCAAAATTTGTATCACAAAACCAGGGCTACATCACAAAACAATACAACCGCATAAAAAAGTAAGCCGACATACGCTTTTGTTAAGCTAATTAAATTATGTGACCTCCCACATCACGCCCGAACATCACCATACTCATACAATTCCGATATGAAAGCCTCATTGAAGCTATTTAATTATTAAATTCATTATTTACGACTAGTTTTATTTAGCTATAAACTAATTCTATAATAAATATGACTAATACAAAATAACTTCTGCTAATTGTTGAGTCGTTTAGTGTCAATTTGGCAATTTTTGGCTAAAATTATAAATTACCAATGATGGTTCCACGATTGCTTGAGTGAGAAAATGAAAGACTATGTTTTATAATATTATTTGGGTAACAATGCTTAACATCTCTAGTATTTATTTAGAAGACATAAATTGACTGTCCCATCGTTACTAGTGGTGGTCAGTTTGATATTTAATGTTTTATAATTATAATATCCAAAGATTTCTTTAAAATTTAGAATAAAATAGTCATGCAAAATCAATACAAATATTGGCGCTGAAGATAGAAAGATTATTATTGAGAATTAAGTTCTCATAAAAAATATTAACAAAAACAATCACGCATTTTATGCCTATTAAATAACGGATAACCATTGTTTATTTTTACAAATAGATTGCTCATAATCACTGATCTGTAGACAGTCTACCTGTAGTTCTATTCTAGATTAGCAGATCAGTACGAACTAAATTTAAAATATTATGTACTAGTAGAATCGACTACGTATAATTCGATACGTTTGATGTCTTGTAATTCTATATGAGATAAGAAATTAGGTAGGTAGTTGCCTTAAATAAATTCAACCCATTACTGTCCCACTGCTGGGCAAGGGTCTCTTCTCAGAACGAGGAGGTTTAGGCCTTAGTCCACCACGCTGGCCCGGTGCGGGTTGGCGGACTACACACACCGTCAAGAACTTTATGGAGCCCTCTCAGGTGCGCAGGTTTCCTCACGATGTTTTCCTTCACCGTAAACGCAAGTGATAATCAAATTCTGATCCGCACATGATTCCGAAAAGTCAGAGGTGCGGGCCGGGTTCGAACTCAGACCCTCCTGCATGGAAGGCAAGCGTTCAACCGCTAGGCTATCACTGGTAGTTGCCTTAGTCGAAACAAAGTTTGAAGTCTTTACAAAGAAGGGCCAAGTATCGCACAAATAATGAAGAACATGCTATTATCTAGTAGCAACAAATGGTAACGATAAATGAGGGATCAGTGGGAATAAGTTCCGTATGGTAGGAACCCGATATTTGTTCCCACATTCACATCAGCAGATGAGGACTGTATGAGTTCGCTAATTCAAATATTTACCTAATTCATGTTAGCTGAACTTCCTAGTGAGTTTGCATGCAAGTATTCGTCAGTTCGTCTAGATGCCAATGTGATATGATGTAAAAAATATAGACAGGAAGTTGTGTCATCGCTTTCTAAAAAGCTTGGAAGATCTGAATAACATTATGCTCCCTAATAGCTGCACAAAATGTGACTAGCTCAGTAAAATAAAATCGGTAAAACATGTTCTATGCTTCCAGTTTAGAGAGCATAAATCGTTCTGGATCGAAGCACGGCTGGAAGGATTAAAAGTATATACTTATGTATGATCTACTGTGTTTTCCTTTTATTAGACTTTTTTGCGCGAGGAATGGTAGCAGAGGCCGTCAGCATTGCCTGAAAATAAAAGGAGTAAATTGAAAACTAACTCAAAAAAGCACAAGCACACTACTCTTTTATAGTTGTATGGTGGTATTTTGTGTTATTAGTCCATTTGAATTTTAATAGGAAAGTGCAACCATAATACAGTTATAAATTGACTTAGGTTGTCAGTGATTACATAGGATAAGGGCGGAAAACAAAATGTTAAAATAACATAAAATACAACACTGCACACAATACATAAGTATACACAAATTATATCATTAAATGCGAAGCAACGAATTAATTTAAACTATAGTTTAGTTAGTCATCTGCTAAACATAAAACAATAAGTAGTCAACGTTAGTGCATTTAAGTCTACTGAAAAATATGCAGACCAACTAAACAAATACACCGCATCATGCATTTTAATAACACTCGCAAACGTAACTAAAATAAACATACTGTTGTGCCTAACTTCAGCTGCAAGTAAAAGCGGGCTTAGGAGTTTAGGAAGGCCGTCACACTTCAGTACTTTTCGACGATGTTGGTGTTTCATCGTGTAACGATATTAACTTATACTCTGGGTGACCTGCTATTTTTGCATCAATAAGTTTCTGCAAAGCATCACTTTTATCAATCAAATCTTGAGATATGACTTCACCACCTAAATCAGATGCATCTATAAAACTAATTTGACCATCTGATTTTTCAACTCGAGATTCTTCAATGGTATCATTTGATACTATTGTCTCGTCTGTGTCGAGAGTGTTTAATTCGGTACAGCTTTGAAAATCATCAACAGCTCTTTCAATAGTAGATGATCGTCTACTGTGATCATCTGATGAGATTGATGCATCATCCAATATCGTCTTTTCTTCACTTTTGTGCCAAAAAGCAAGCTTTCCCGGCAATTGCAATAGTTTTCCTAATCCTGAAGGGCTTCCTTTTGGAATACGTGCTGGTGATTTAGATTTATGTCGAATTTTGTTTTCAGCTATTGGATTAACTATTTGAAGAGTTTTTAGTAATCCAGATTCTTTAATACTGGTATTGGACAATTTATTTACAATATCAACTAAACTTTCTGGGGATACCGTACTTTCTAGAATATTATCTGTTTCCGATTTACGGCTGTCTTCTTTATCATCTGGTATTATCTCATCAGCATCAACCTTCGGCGGTGGCGGCGCCTTGCCTTTTCCATATTTACCTTTCGGGGATTTTCTTTTGCTTTTAGGAGAATTATCGGGCGTTCCAAAAGACGCCTCGTCATCGCTTTCGACAGAGTCGTTATCGTTAAGACAAGTATCGAGACTCGTAGATTCAGTGTTTTCGTCTACAGTTGCTACTTGTTTCATGGCAGTATCAATTAATTCTTTATCTGTATTAGCCGGGGCAGTCTCAACAATATCTTTATTTGTACTAGATTGCTCATCATTATTGTCTTTCTGTTGACTTAAAACAGGAATGTCGGATGCAATATTATTTTCTTTATTAATTATATCCTCTGGTTTACCTTTAGAAATATCAGTTATATTTTCTTTTTCTGTATCTACTGAACTATTCAATGAAGTTTCTTCAGAAGTGACTTCTTTTTGGTCCCCGTGATCTGTATTGTTATCAGTTTGATTATTATGGAAGGGATAATTGCCTAGCACTTGGAGGATCTTTACTTGGTCTCCAACATATTGATATATAAATGGGGGTTGCGTGTGGGATAAGAATATGGGGGACGGGAGATTAATAAGAGCGGGCATATTTGAATATTCAAAACTATCGTCGTCTTGTAGCTCCTCGATGATTACTTCGCTTTCCTTTAAATAAAAAGTTCTTAAGTCTATATCAAAATAAATAAAACCCGAACACAAATAATATAAGCTAATAAATGCAATAAACAGACTTATTGGCATTACAAACGTAATGTATGATTAAACCAAGCACTAAAACTGTGTTCTATATAACCGTGATAAAGTTCTAAACTAACATAAAATTGGATCCAATAATATTTAAATATAAAGGAATTTTATTTTTTATTTATAAGCCAATCTATTTAACCAGTAAATACTAGTATTTTTTTATATTTTATCTTACACAACACTTTATAAATATGTATAACATTTCGAAGCCAAATAGCAATAACTTTATAAGGTAGGCATGTTTATACATTTGAGCCCTTACGCATACCTAACCATCGAATAGACATCATACTTTTAAAGATATATTTGTTCAGTCAAATAGCCAATATTTAATAGATTTTCACACATTGCTTAATAATGTTCTAGCTACAACCAAAACCCAGCACCATTCGTACCCTGGCATACCAAAACACTAAACACATTTATGTAGAGTAATTTTGCAGCTCCAAATTATATATGTGACATTAAAAGCCTCACTTCTACACATTTAACAATTTAAATATAATACTTTTATTATAGAGTGAAAGCACTTAGTGACTGCAAAATCCCTACATAAATTCATCCCCATAGACCTTTCGTATTACAATATTTGATTAAAACATATAAGATAAAAAATTGTATATAAGAATTGTGATATATCCTTACTATATTGTACTAATTATTCCACTCGTGAAATGATTCGGACACCGTATAGAAAACAGTATTCAAGATGTGAATGATGGGATAATTACACAATATCTTAAAAATAAATTAAAATTATTAGCCTTCGTTCATTTTCTAATTTGTCATTTTGTAAAAATAATCTTTAATGCCTGTGTTCATTTTTATCAGGTGAGAACTTTATTGTGCGTTTTGATAATAAATGTAATTACATTCACAACATTTTTGTACACTCACTTATTTGAAGCCAGCATACATGCCAATTTTAACATAACTAGACCATGAAATGTAACTCTATAGAATTTTTTCCTTGCGATAGTCAAATTCTTTTCTATTTTTAGGTTATTTATTAATCATTAAATATAAACTGGCAATGTTCTGTATTAAACCGTATATAAACCCACAATTTTGATAGAATATTACTATTTTACGAAACTGGCATGTATCTAGAACTTTTATGAACCAAGGCCTTGAAGTATGAATAATACAATAACATTACTGCGCTAGAGAGGTACTGACAGCTAGACAAGCTACAAAGCAGTGAGACAATTTCCACATGGCGCAGTAATATTACTGTACTATGGACTTATTATGCTGATCAGTGTTACCAGACCTCAGCGGCTTGCGGTCGCTTGATGGTAGTGACGGTGGTGCGCGACGAGCGGCCGCGCGCACGCGCTCCCGCGCCTAGCGACGCTGTACGCGTGAGTGACGCACTGTTGTCTGCGCTAGAGTAGCCCGAGCTTATGTCCTCCGATGATTTTATGTGACTGAAATATAACGTTCAGATTTTAGTAGTGTTCACCCATGTCCGACGTAAAGGTTTATTTAAACAGAAGAACAAAAAAAAATGTTCTGTAAAAAAGTTAAGAATAAGATAAGAAAGTTACGAACTTTGTGCATTCGGCATTGTATGCGTTAGGTACATTTGAAATATATAATTCTATAATAGGGCTCCAAGTTAGATGCTTTCTTCTGAAAACCGACCTCCATCGATCGATAAAATCACCCTCTCGCAAAATACCAGATATAAGCCCTTCAACATCCACCGCCATTTACTCCATCTGGTTTCTTTAAATCGTTGATCCATTTGACGTCTTCGCGCATCACGCTCAAGACTCATCCACTCCAAATACCACCTGTCTTTCGACAGACATAGTCAGACCAATCACGTGCCTGGATTACGCTTATAATTAAGGCGCTTATAATTTGCTCAATATCTAACAAGAATTCTATCAAGAACAAAAATATACCATTAGTACCAACCTGAAATCTGGCTCGTCACTCCTAGGACGAGGTCTAACATCAACATCGACCTCGGGGAAGTACATCGGCGAACGACTGTTCGACTCTGAAGCACTTCGACGGGTGGAGAAACCACTGCAACAATTAAATAAGAACTTTATACCCGATCATCTTCACTTATGAACGAATTTCGCGAAAAACAACCTTGTTTATCCTTTCCGCGCCCATTCCGTAACAGTCTTCACGAATGACGAAAAATGAGACCATCCGAGTCGGTCGATCGAGAAGAGAGATTTTCATATGATTGCTCATAGCGACTCCAAAGAATGTTCGCACGACGTCCTCGGGAAACTGACTGCTGTTTAGTTCGCAAAAGTCGGATGTAAAATGTAGGTACTTACATATTTGAAAACAAAATTAATACTAGATATGTAAACTCGAGCCATCGCTTGCTCCGTTGTCTTATCGCACCCTCTTCCACGTAGCTCGCACTCGCATCAGATATTAACTATTGCGCAAACGCTGCAGGTACTCTACTCACCTTTTACCACCTCGTCGTATCAGTCTGGGTTCTGTCAACACATCATCAGCTTCATCACTGCCCCTTTCTTCACGTGGCTCGCATTCTGTCAGGTCCGACAGGCTGTAACTCTTGCGCAGTTGCTGTACCAAACCGCCGCCACCCTGAGAATTTGTTGTAAATATTATTATTTTTTTGTTACAAATGTAAGTATAATGCTGAGACATCTTTAGATAAGATAGCAACTCTAAGAAGGCAGATATATGACTAGGGTAATGATGTATGTAAACAGATGTAAAATAATTGGTGGTTGGCGCCTGTAGTAAATAATAATACTACGGACAATGTTTTATGAATATTGCTTGCTATTTAGTTCTTGAAGGAGAACTCGTCCTTGATTTAAACTATATGAATGTCCAAAGTGAACGATAATAAACGATTTGATTTCTCCGCCATTATAATCACGTTTTGCGATAAAAACAATTTTGCCTCCTGTCTGTTTTATATTTGCTACCCATTTCTTGAAACTGTAGACCAGAAATCGATATTGGAATCTTTCCACAAAAATATAGAAAATAATACTTACGTGAATTCTGCGGCACGCTTCAGTGACAAGCTTTGTGAGGCAAAGCGCATGCTGTCATTATTTATATTGAAGCGATTGTATATTACGCTTTACACACAAATAAACGATTCTGAAGGACACTATATTTATTTATTGAGAAATCATCGAATATAAAACTAAATCAGTCACACAATTATATCTAAATAACACAATACACAACGTTGGTGGTTTCACAACACATGCGTTCTCATTACAAATATGTTATGTATAGAGGTATTATACATACAGTTGGCAAGCCATAAAAACGTTTCTCGTTAATAGAAAATTATGGAAAATGATTGCAGCCCATTGCAGTCTACATATGTTAGGACCACGCCATCTTCTATCTCTTTCTATTGGCGATACACTGTTGTTTGTATACGTTTCGTCACTTGCCTACGCTATGTATATTAAATCTATATGTTTATAAGCTAATTATGTAATTAATTACAGACGTCATGCGATGTAAAATATAAAAACAATTACTCGGATCGTCTATGAGTTTGTGCAGGACAGTTTAGGAACAGTTAAAAAATTAGCATAGCAAAATAAAAATAAAACAATTTTGATAGAAATTCCTGGACGGTTCCCTAACTTGCATTGATCGTACAAAGTTTTAATACTCAGTATATATAATTGAGACAGCGTGAAAAATGTACTTATAACAAAGAGAATTTTATAAGGCAACAATTAGTAAGTATAAAAAGATCCCTAAGATAAACATGAAATAAAAAAAGAAATGCGATATCAATTGATGCTTTGGTTTAAATTGCATTAAATCTGATGATTTGTATGCATAGTAAATAAACTTATTTCATGGAATAATCAAGTGTTTTAAAAATATATTGGTTTGTAGTGCCATAAAATGGTATATTTAAACCGTAAGAGGCATTTGTCCAGCATAGCCTCGCAGTAAAAAATTATGGTTCTGATTGAATAACACAAATCTACATATTAATTATTTAGGTATTCGTAAAATGTTTTGGTAAATAGAGCTCATACAATTTTTACATAACTAGAGATATGATACTTTTATTTAAAAGACATAGGCACGTCTAAAAGCCATTCGTCGCAGACGTTACAATGACTCGTCTCCAGGCTGACAGAATGTCATATGACCTGTAACTTTTGTTTATAAAGCACAATTCATATCTATTGCGACACGATTAAATAACATGTTGTCCTCCCGACAGTATGAACGCGCTCTAAGTTCGTTATACAACTTGTGAGAAAAAAAAAATAGTGGTATAATCCCAGATTGGAAAATTCGAGTTGACTAATACATGTTAAAACCAAAATTAAGTCAAATAGCCCTTCGCTCTCAATTTAAAATTTAGTCTTGACTAATTCATATAAGTAATATTGAAAACTGATACACTTGATACTTTAAAAACAACGTATTATCTTAATCGTTGTCTAAAATTATCTAAACATCACAGTTGAGCTTCATTCGTACTCGTTATTCAGTCGACCATAATTTCATTGTTTTCTTTGTCTATGGCCGCTTGGGATCTGGTGCGGCGACCCCTGGACTTGCTCCGAGGTCGTTTCTCTTTGGCAACTTTACGTTTACGAATAACATTGCCTCGACTGCGCGCTGAAGTGTCATCAGGTTCGTAGTCCGGATCGTGGGGGTCTCCATCCCCTATGAGATAGTCTTGTGGCTCATCTCGATCCAATTCCACTATTTCTACAATGCCAGGCAGGTCCGAACGTTGGTACTCCAAGTCTTCGTAGGTATCGTGGTAGCCATCGGTCACGTCACGCGCCCGTAACGCTTGTCTAGCTCGCGCCTCTCTATCTTGCTCAGGACTCGGCAGATTGAAGTTCTGCGTGAAGCAGCAATGGAAAGGATATTTGGAAAAGATGGGGGGTGGAAGGGGAGAAATTAAAAAAGCGTGTTAATAAAATTAAAAAAGACGAAATTAAAAAAGCGGCTATGTGGTTGGAATCTAGTTCATGTGAGAGTTGATATTACATGGTCTTGATGTGGTCATGCCCGATGACTGGTGGCTATTGGATGGCTAGCTTGCTAGTGTGCGATTAGGGCAATTTGGAAAATACGACTAAACATGTAAAGCTGTGGGCAAATTAGCACTGTGGGTGTGATTCACGTTTTGCTTACTTATTTACATTATACACACTGTAATCAAACATGCCACACTGTTGCATTGGTACTATTTGTTCTGTGACAACTTTAAGTGGTAAGAAAACAACACAAAGTTAAACATCTCATTAACACTTGTATCTGTGTATTTTGGTTAAGGGTTAAAGCCCACCGACACCCTTATTTGACTCATGTAAGAGCTGTTGAAAACTTTCCCAACTTTTTGCTTATCCACAGATCTTATATGAGAGCGCAGTTATAAAACTAAGCATGCCATTAAGGTAATTCTAGGGTTGTTAAAACTTACTTTTATGGCAGTCTGCATAATAACTGTTGTGGCATAGTTGACGCCTTTGGTGCCCAAATTGAGCACTGTGTGGTAACCTTGATCTTTCGCCTTCGCTATGTACTCATCTATTTCCTAGAAATTGAAACAATTCAATTTAAGTAACACGGCAGTAATCGTTATTTAACAGTGCTTTGAAACACGAATTTCTTAATGACGGTTAATTAACACATGCAATGAAATATCTATACCTCAGATAGTAGTTATAAGAAGTACTATATTATTCCGTAAAAAAAAAATAACCGACATCACAATATTTATGTTAAGACTTTCCAAATATTGCTTCAACTTAAATACTCGTTTTGACTCTGCATCTTAAAGATGTTCAATGTTCAATCGAAACAATGAAATAATTATCATCAACATTTTATGCGGATCCAATGAAATTATACGGAGTGCAGACATTACAAAGCCATATATTCTCAACTACACATACTTGACCACCTTATCAATGTCCGGGGGTGTCGTAACAACAAACAAACGCGGTATTCTATTACAAGGATAGAGAGCTAAATCTATTTATGTACTAACAACTAACACAAGTGTAGATCATATTGATTACTATGAACCACGGACTGCACATTATACCACGGAGTAATAAGAATGGATGGTGCCTAAATCTTTACGAATGTTTTTTATCGGACTAGCGCCGTTTTGTCGTGGCATCTCCTTACTTTGCTGTTTCATCGTTTATCGTGAATTGCTAATGCTGTGTGAAAAAATTAGGCATAATTTCTTAAGGTGACATGACACTGAAATGAAATTCTTTAACTTGCAATTAGGATTTTTAAATTACTTTTACACGTCTTTTTTAAAATAGCTGGCGTCGGCATTTCTTTTTTAATCACTCGTATAGTCTCTTTCCGTGCACCTCATAACACAGACATATTATATTCTATACATATCTATGCCTATACTCTCGTCGTGAATTGGTAAGACGCCCCACAAGTAGAAGTGAACTACCCACTGCTGCAAACTATGCACTGGTTCTACCGATACCGGATGAAATACTCGTCCAAATATTTGCGTTCCATTTCTTCTTACTCCATTATAACGGAAATTGTGGAGGGCAATATTCAAAAGTAGACATTTAATGGCTGGTTACGTACGTAGGTACATAAAAGCATGCTTACGATCGTTAGCGAGTTGACAAGAGTTACGATCAATGCTACTGCACTGCGTACTACATCTGGTGTAAACATTTAAGACTTAGTCGCGATAGCCTACTAGTCCATCTATCTAAGTATCTAATACTTATAGTGCAACAGTAGGTAACACTACTTATAATAGAATGGCACGACGCGCGCAAAGCATGTCTAAGTATGCATGATGAATGCAAAAATGGATGTTTCCTACTCCCTGATCAGCAAGGAAGTTGTTTAATATATGAATGTAATTGTAAAAAGAGAATCAACCGATTGCCGAATTGTGGCTTTTGGTTTTCAAAGACAAGATTCTCGATGTCACTGAGTATGGAGGAACGAGGTATGGTGTTCCTCCATTGAAAAGGGAGGATCCTCCGACCAGGCAAGGTGGTTAGCCTGGCGGGCCGAAGCCCGAGAGTTGATGTCGGATATTCGTATATGTGTTAGAATCGTTGGAAACTTTCATAGTGCGATTCAGGGGTTATTATTGTAGCTTAACTTTGATAGATGGCGGTTTACTTTTTGCCATGTTGCGAGTAGTTGTCGCTACACTGAGTCGTCAAAGTAGGTAAGTATCTTTAACTATCGCTAACTTTTTTCTTAAGTACTTACTTATACTCCCAGATCCGCGCTTATAAATACTCAATAAGAAAGTAAGTAATTCTCACCTGTTCCCGCCTGCACAGCGCCGGGTGCACGAACTTCCTGTACAGTATGGAGGAGCCCTTGGTGGCCGGCGAAAGTAGCCACAGTACCAGGACTATCTTCACCTCGTAGTAGAATGGGAACCATGAGAGGAACACGTCCGTGAACGTCTCCGTGCAGGTAAATAAAGCGAACACTATCCAGTACATCATCCATTTTACCTGGAAATTTAAGGTTGGTTATGTTTATTAAATAAGTGTTCTGACCATTTCAAGTACGTACTGACAAAAGCACTGCAAGAAGAAGAAAATCGATGGTGAAGTCGAAGTGTATCTAATCAAATGGACTCATCAAAGGTTGGGCATAGAAGCATATATTTGTTGTGTCGATGTAGGAGGATTATCAAAAAAAAAACCTCATGCTGTGTGAAGAACAAACACATCGTGTGTGTTGTAAACTAGGGGATTAAGTGATGACCTGGATGGGCAGTCCGCCGTATCCTCCTCATACGATAACAATAACATATTCGCTTGACAAGCGTGGTAATTACGGATATTCTCGTGGTTTATGAAAATAAAAAACCCATTTCAGCTGTAAACTTTTACCGGTTTACGATCCCCGCTTTCGTTTAAGAACATTTTAAAGCTAAAGCATATTGAACGATATTATAATTATAGCGTAGATTGAGCCCTATAAGACAAAGGGCTAAGGGATGTATGACGGCGAACCCCTGTTCAATTAAACGGTTTCTAAGGTGAAAGAAGGCAAACCATGTTTAAAGGGCGCTACTGCAATATCGCCATACAATATACACGAATAAGCATAATAACAACGTTCTATACAAACAAAATACTTTGAGGAAAACGAAATTAAAACTCTAGCCTAGTAAATAAATATTAATAGTTTTCAGTATGATTAATACGCAGTATAAGTTACACTGTATAACATTGCTAAATTTACTCTGTGGTTGTAACCACTATCATCCTAAGAATGCTCTCAACGCAACGACAACTTAAAAACAACATTCTGGGTATTGTTTATAAAACAATACCGAGGGATATGTATCAGCTACCGGCGCGCTAGTAATTAGTCATAGGAAGCCGGGAACAAGGTAAAGGACACAGTGGGAGCCGAAGCGTTTCAAACGCGACCACCGCCCGTTACAAGGTCATCGTCGTACTTTACTGAACCACTTACAGCAAATTACACATTTTTTAACACGCCAAATTGACGCTCGACGAATGGAAATTCGTCGTTTGGCAATTACTTGTCTTTTCGTAGGCTATAGACGGTAATGTCGTCAATTGTTCTCTAATAGCACAAGCGTCACAGAAAGTGGAGCACCGATAAATGGTATTTAATAATTGTAGATATAATAAAGTTCACTTACGTATTCCTTCAAGTTCTTCGTCCGGACAGCTTTATATGAGGCATAAGCCGGGTAGAGGGTCCCGAATACCAATCTGCAAAACGGATACAACACCAGGTAAGTGATCATCCTTGGTGCTAAGAATCCCGTCGCTAGGGCGAATAGACCGAAGTTTCCCAACGAAACACTCGGAATGCATCTACTGAGGGCCTCTCCTAAGTTGTTTGCGAATCGATTCCAGACTTGTCCTCTCGTATAAACGAGAGGGGAGTCATCGTAATCTTCGTAACCCTCGTCGACGTTTGGGTCGTATTTGACGAGTTCTCGGCCGGTTTCTAAAGTGTCGCACGCGGTGACACGAGCGTATTCCGCCTCGAGCTTGTTGACAATGAATCGGACGCTGGACAGTCCGAGGCTCAACGGCGGCAGGCGAGGGCTGTCGTCACGGTTACCGGTCGCGCGACCCACCGCCATAGATACGGTATCCACCACATTTGTTTTTTAACAACGCATGTCTATTCACTGTTTATCTATCGTACTATTAGTGTCTGTTCGAGTGCACTGCACATTAATATTTTAGACGCACGCACTAGATGAATTATAGAGACTGATTGAATAAAGATCTGTCTCGGCGTGATTGGCGAGCTGTAAACTACCTTGTAAATCAATACCAACGTGCTCAGTGCACACTAAGGCCGCGTAGACCGCTGTTTAGTTGGAAAGTGAATAGTCACCAAAGTTTACAAAGGTGACCTTCGAAGGTACCAAGTAGTAATTAGCTTGTTCACTTTTATTTTGGATTACAAAATTGATTATTAGCGTCTAACTACAAATTAATCGTCTAGCTATAACGCAAACAACAACGTTTAAGAATACAATTGGTTTTATCTTACTCGTCTATGTCTAGTAATAAATTCTTCTTACAATTGGTAAACGCACTTTGCGCGTAGGTGTTTTGCAAGATTTGGCGTGCCATGGTCAAAAATAACAAAATGTTAAATAAATAAGTAGGTAGGTATGACGAACTTGTAGCAATTAATGGTTGTATATAAAATTTTGCTTTCAACAGTTCGACATTTGTACACATGCTCACTATGCAGCTAAGTGCACGAGTGCGTGAAATTTTAACGAGTTAGTGCTAACCGAAAGTAGGTACCGATAGTATTAATTTAAATCAATACGTGTGGGACCGGTAACGACACGATAGAGTGACATATAAATCAAAGACTAGATGTAATATGAGACCTTATATTCCAGGCTACAAAAGATAACACAGCGGAAGCGACTAATGCAAGAGTGGACAATCCAGATGAATAATAAATGGACGATGGCTAGGCGTTCGCATCTTAGCCAGTTTAGTATGAGCCACCCCGATCCAAGTCTTTGTTTAGACCGATTACACATTAAGATTCCTATAAGACTGGACGTCTTTAAAAATAAACACCATTGCATTGCTGTTGCACGATTTATTCATAGCTGTCTACCTGTAGGTATGCCTAAGTTTAGTCTGAAACAATAATCAGTATTGTTTATACCATCACGGACAATGATACGTTTGTTTTCGTTTATTAGCATCTTAGTATTGTTTTCTGTTATCATTAACGCCTTGGTTAGTTGTTAACCGCGATACCCTCAATACATGTAATATCTTATTGGAATTAGATTCGCTATCATTACTGTGATATGCCTAGCTGAAAATATGTTCCCAGTTTTTCCAATGGATTCGATATCGGGGTTTCCGATGACTAATGCAAGGCAAAATACTCATTATTTTGTAACAACAACACGCTTTTACACCACCAAGCACATAATGTAAGTTTCTCAACTTCAGGACAGCAATGATCTACCATATAAGATACTGCATGATGTCATACTTCAGAAACTACTCCCACCTGGGGAGACAATAAGCCATATTACCAATAACGGACCGATTATAAATCATTATGTAAAATATTCTCGTAAATTATCCTTGCAATTGTGTCTGTTCCTTATTTTTATTACATAATTTAAAGCCTGACTTACTAGGATTTCCGGCATCCTAATGTGTCATTTATCCACACTATGAAAATTTTCAGCTATTTTTGTAAAGATTGTTCAAGCTGTTTTTGTATTGAACACAATTGTGAGCCCTAACAAAACTTCAAAAATGAACCCTGTAAGACACCTTTTTATTATTTCAAAATCAGAAATGCACTCGGAATGTATCTGTTTCGTATCATACGAACTGGAACACTAAATGTGGATAAAACTAGATCATCATGCGTGCGAAACGAACGCGCACGCACATAGTTCGGTTTCACAACTGCCTAATAACATCCTAAAATAAATAGGCGAGAAACTCGACCCATTTGGTCTAAATCGGTAGCCGTTGCTAAAGCATGTGTAGTGCTGCGATCATGCCCTTATACAGATAGCATAGATTATTATTATACTAGTTACGTAGGACTGCTAGACCAGCGCGAAGTAATAATGGAGTCAGAAGAAATCTGAAAATGGAACGTATTTCACCAGATTGTGTAGTTTTTTATAGTTACGAGAAGACATCCGGAACTGTGGGAGTGGAGTTCGGCATATAGAATGGTGACGACTCGACCCGTTTAATGACTCAATTAATTAATAAACGAAATCATGACAAACGAAACGTTTCAACTTAATTGGCAGATAATTTTCATCACTTAATATTGATGAAATCAACCTACCAGTTACTAGTAGAAATGATTACGCAAATTCAGTAAATAAATAATGCGTACAATTCATTCAACTATGAACATTTAGCCTACCGATTTCCTGAATGTCGACACAGTCAAATAAATCTTTAACTTCAATGTTAACGTAGGTGTAATCACTTTATTAGATTATTCGACCATCTCGAATCTTGAATTCCTTACAAGTTCTTAATATAGCAAGAGATCTATATTATTACTTCATACATCTTAATTTAAATAGACAGATTATAATTTAAAGAGACGGAGACTAATATTGTTCTTATTAATCTTAATTCTAGAAACAAATAAATGTATCGAGTAGCCGTCAAAAATTTTAAGCCGACTAGACGTGAAGAAAATCATCGGTTATAAAAATATACGCTATGCATATAGGTCAAGAACCTCTAATACAGAACGGTGCATCCGAAGCCGACCAACTCACGCGATGTTGGAAACCTTTGTTCACTTAAATTTCAGCTTCAGGGTTGGCAGTAAGCTGTATTCATCAGTCAGACAGTCTAACGCAATACTGTTAATGTACTGTTTATAATAACTCAACCGTAGACTAACATAAACATTTAGCAACCCTACATCGAGATTTCAAGGCTAATTCATACTCGTTACTTCATTGTGCATTGGCAGAACAAATTATACCCTTGTGGGTTTTATTCGAAAGGTTATTCTATTCTTATGAATCATAAAGCTTTATGTCGAACTACTTTGTTATCATTCACGGCCGATTTGAATATTACACGATATAACAATATTTGACAGTGTTAGACGATAAAGCTACGTATTCTTCAGAAAAAATGTAATCTAACTGGAACAGGTTGTTTTGAATCGGCCTATGGCTTACTTATTGAAACCGGTTATATTGCTTCCCATATTCAAATCACGTTTTGTTGGAATGTATCCTGTTATATCTATAATGAATCGACTTGATCCTTTCTACGGACGAGTACGGCCATTGGTGTACTATATAAGGAGAAGTGCGCATGCGCATCGTATCGTGGCATCACTACGTTCTTCAGGGTCGATGTAACAGTCAGTTGAGCGTGGCCGGCGTGGCTTATGATTAGCCATATTGAATAACGGGTGTATTTCTTTTACATTTCATTCTTCGGAAGTCGTGTAATTATTGGATACAGAAATCTAATAAAATAGCGTTCTTTGGACTAATTTTTTCACTTCGCGAAAGTAGTTGAAGAAATATGACGATTATTGACCATGTAAGAGTAGGTCAATAAACGGAAGTTGTTTTAAATTAGTAAATTATTTAGAATCTGTCTTCGTCAGTTTACTAGCTTCCGTTTTTATTTCAGTAAGTAATATGTATGACGAATTGTGTGACCTATTTGAACTCGATTTGAATTTTCAACGTAAACAAATACGCACTAAACCACATATTTCAGTTAATGCGTTCAGATCTATACATATTCGCAATTTGCGTCGCTTTACGTCATCGATCTCACAATGAAAATGTATCGGTCGTATTACATTTACATCTTATCAATTAATATTAGACACGAGTTTGCGTAAACGGCCCTAGTAATATGTAAACTTCCTGTGTATTGTAAGAATCGGTCAAGCGTGCCATTGGTTCATTACAATTTTAAATGACTTTGCGTTTATTGAAAACGCTCTTCTACCTAACTACGACTAATACAGTTAGTAAATCTTTGTCAGTAAAATAGCTAAACATAGAATTGTGTTTCGTGGTTATACGACGCCATAGAAATGAATGTCAGGTCCAAAAATGGTATAAAACCTTGGTTATTTTTGAACTAATGTTGTTACAAAGCTGATGACATTTTTTCGTTATCAATATGGTTCCTATATGAAAACGACGTTATTGCTACGGGGGCAGCAGCAACGAATTCTGACATTTATTCGTGAAATCAGTAGTAAGTTTTAAGTGCGTTGGCACTTGTGTTACATAGTTTTTAATCAATGTGGAGTTCGCTTTTTAATATTTAACGAATATAGGTTTCACTTTATTGACACACTGTGTAGGTACATAGTCTGCTAATTATGCCACAGTTATTTCGGTAGAGTAACCCAGATAAACACAGTGCGCTTTATTTATCCAGGAGATGTGGATGTTAATTTACCTAATTAACTTGCCAGTACTAGGACAAATTACTAAATAGGAAAGGGAACATTATCCTGTTGCCTGAGAATCTTGTGCTCTCTTGTGTTACTGTGCAGTATTATATTTCAAACACATAGTAAGGCAGTCAAAATAAACACAGGGTACAGCTCATTATATATTTATAGGAACTTACATTCAAGTTAATATAATATTTACATACCTACCGTTAGTTAAATATAAATCACAACTACATGATCCTCATAGTAAATAGTTATTCTTATATCAAGTTTCGTACGCGAAGACATTTAAAAATTATACAAAATATGTCACCAGCAAAACTGGGTAAAGGTACACGTAATTCAGCCGAGGCTATGCCTAATAAGGCAAGACAAGCGCTCTTAATAAGCACATAACGTGGCTCAGTCAAGGTGTACGACCTCCTGACGGCTTCAACTGATTGAGCGCACTCGAACAGACACTAATAACTCTTTGCGAAGACCGAATGTCGATAAATGAATCACTCTACAGTTAGGTGTCAACGCACTTCACTTGTTGCATAGAACAGCGACGCGGACGCAAGCCGTGAGAGCCACAAACTAAACCTTCTCTTCGCTGCACCAGAGGCGAACGCCCGAGCTTTGCCGAAAATAGCACCCGGCAGTGCACTGGGATAGCCTAGTGACGAATTCCGAAACGAAGCTCAACTTTTCTTTGTTTAATGCGTCACCGAAATATTTAGATACAAGAAGACTACTGCCAAACAAGTAAGTTAAGGATGTTAAAAACTTGAGAAAACTGGGAATTGAAAGTAATGTAATTTGATTCTACAAATACAAGTATTCTCTAAGAAAGCTACTTTACATCTGAAGGTGAAAAGAATGATAAAAGGCGTACACAAATCTACAGTGTTGCCAAATTTTAGGATGGCTGGCCGATCCCAAAATCAAGAAACTTGGACCATTGCCAGTTTTAAACTATGCTCACGGCTAATTTGAAATTATGAACAAAAGAATGTATTAAACTTGTGATATCTGTAGTATTTATTACATTACTTTTGAATTTCATACATTTACAAGATTTGAGAACTGTTCAGAATAATAGTAGTTAAGAAAATTGACCAGTATTTGTAGACAATAAAATCAAAAACATTGCTGTTTCCAATAGATGAGAGGATTTAATTTGAAGAACAGGTTATCAAATTAATACAGCAGTTCTTTTACTTGTACATAAAATCAGTATAATAATGATAAATTACTTGCAATTTTAAAGCAAGTAGTATACATGTAATATCAATACATTATGATGCTAACAGATACCGCAATGTGCCCACAAACAAAAGGTAGGTAAGGTAAGTGACATAAATATGACAATAAAAAAAAAAAAAAAATTTCTTGTGTTGATAAATGATGTGTGTAAATTGGATCTCTTTAAATAAGACTTGAATTATGTTATAATCCAGAAAATATATTCAGGTAAGAAGAAATAGTAGGTAGATGCCATAAGATTACAGCTTGCCAGGTTTGAATGTTGTATTGTTATACAGCTGCAATCATTAACATTGAGAAAATTTTATAAAAAGATGTTTCCTTTTTTACATATGTGACTTATTGCTCCAATTAAATTCTTGGACAATCCTGAATTGAGAAACTACCTTAACCTTTCTTGCCATACTGGAGCAAAAAATGGTATTTGCAGAACTAAGTAAATGTATAAGATACAGCTATTTACACATACAAATGAAACTTAATAATAATGTGGTGATAAAAATTAAATACTTATTGTATTGAAGTCACTAGAAAAACAAATAACTATTTCACATTATTGTACATTTTCAATTTGTGTGGAGTACTAAATACCCTGCTTTAGATTGATCATAAATTCATAATTTAACTATTGTATTTAAATAAATTATTGGATTTTGATTATAAATGTGTATAAAACATTGCGATGTGTTAGTGTACGCCTAGGATAAGATTATTATTTCTTTGTATGTATCTAAACTTTCTCATGTAAGTGAATTATTGTAAATTCTTATGAGAAATAAATATATCTCAAACCTCAAAAAGTACTACCAAGGGGATATATGTACAAGTGTACACTCACATTTCATAGATTTTTAATTAAAAATTCCAATTAACTCCCGGCAACGTTGATAGATTTTCGTTTAATTATTCAGTTCAGTATGAAAACGTCTGGTACTTCAATTAAGATTAATGAGCCAATTTGTACAACCCGACGAAGACCCGCGATTGATAACTCAGTTAGATGACTATTATTACTTGTTCTAATGACAAATACAAAGTTTTGTAAAATTACTCAAGCAATATGTTTGATATAACATTGAATGTAAAACAGAATCGTGAATTATGTTGCAATAGGTTAGTCTGATTCCGAGGCTCACGTAATCTCGTTGTTAGTGAGTGAATAGAAACAGTTAATAGAAACAGGAAATTATTAATAATTTATTTCCATTTTTCTTTTGCTCAAACAAAGGAGTCGACAAAAATAAATGATATTAGGAAATTTTACAACTAGGTGGAAATGAAAAATATACGTACATGACCAGTCGAGAAATTATCGACGATATCATATTAATAATCACATGAAAAATCCACTCAACTAATCACAATATAAAACATAGCAAAACACAACCGCCCGTTGAAAAGTCTAATACGCCATGATGATATTGAATAGACAGTTGTTTTGATCACGTGACCACCACACAAATCAATATGGCTACAAGATAGCGGTCCAAAAGCCAAAATGCGAATAAAGATTAAGTATTACTTTAAGAATTATTTCAGACTGCATTATTTCATACGTTTATATTTAAAAACATTTAAATATTGATACACTCTATTAAAGTTGTAGTTTTCATACTTGACGTTATACATGCGCTATTAACGCCACCTATGTTATTTAAATAGCAACGTCACTTTAAACTACTCGTAGGTATTGGGGTATTGTAACAAAAAATTATGACTGATAACGTTCTGTATAACTTATTAATTTCTTTTGTATAAACGGATTCAATTAATAAATTAAACTTTTTTATCATTAGCGCAATTTATTCATAACGCATCCAAAATGTAACTGAATTAAATTTTGAACACCCTGCCCTCTATTAGTTTTTGTAAGAACTATGACGTAAAATCTACGTCCTGGTAAAATGAGCCTCTAATGCAAATAAATTTAGGAGCTCACCATATCAACCTAAACTCAGTGACTGTGTGTTCATTTTACTTTAGCAGACTCATAACAAGTTTCATTATAATGCTACCAATTGTAGAAGTTCTGTGATGCTTAAAACTTTGTATAATTTTATTTGCTTTCAAATTACGTCGGGTAGCATATACGTTCCGCAGAAACATTTCTTGTGTTTTCCACGTAGTTTCCCTTCGCTCAACGAAGAGTGTGACGTGTAGTGTGTATAACGCTGAGTTTCTTGACGTTTGTGTAGTTTTTAATGTGAATAATGTGATTGTGTAGTTCGTTATGGCTTATAAGTACCGTGAAGATTTAGTTGGCAAACGATTTCTGGCTGTGAGTGGTGTAACAAAAATTAACGTGAATAAAGTTTCCGAATGGGGATGGAAAGCTGGTGTTATCAGAGCAGCATCGCTCAAAGATAACAAGAATAAGGAGCTTCAGGTAAAGCTAAATGTGTAATGGTATATAAAAATAAAATAATCATGAGTTTCATTCATATTTTTTGATAATTTCGCATCAGAAAAGTAAGTACTCGTATTTTGAACTAGCCGTTCCGACGCGCGGTTTTTCGTAATGTTCCTTACTACTTCATTGGCTACTTTCCATAATCTCATTGCTTTTCATAGCCAACTTCAGAAGATGTTATCAATGTCGTAAAACACGAATCAATGCCAAGAAAATTTATTATTTTACTGTGATTGCTGTTTGTTTCTATAATTTTTTACTTGACCTTCAGAGCTGACAAGTGCATTCATTTATAAAATTAAATACCTACATATCAAGTAAGTTGATGTAACTAGGCATAAAGCTATGTACCTAAATTTCGTTCTACAAGGGGAGGAGGTGAGGGGAGGGGGTAGCAAGAAAGGGCTCCCGAGCTACGGGCTGTTGGAAAAGGCCCGGAGCTTGGGTCCAACAAACCCTGGGATATTACGAGCCTTATACATATATATACCTACATAAGTACCTACTCAGCTTGGTACTTCATGTACCTAATAAAACATTATTTAGATTCAGATATGATTAGGTAGGCTCGGCTAACTAAGATTAAATTTTATCTTTTCTACCCTTATTCTCTTCTAGACCTAATATAGGCACACTAATATTATAGGAACTGTTCTTAAATACCTAGCTCGACAGTATCTGTTTTGTATGTCGACAGATATCCAGGTTGAAAGTTCGTTTTCACTATAAACAGAGACACGAAGTTATTGCATGTTCACATTGTACCTAGCTATAGGCATTATTATGTACAAGCCTACTTATAACATGCATTTAATTACTAGGTATACAACTGCCCACATAGCACAACTATATTAGAGTATGTATTATTTTTCTGTGCCTTAATTAAAAGTACCTTAGTACTTTTATAGTTCCAAGGCTTGAGAATCACTTTATCGAATATGGCTGAGTACGGCTATATGAGGCGGAACCGCGTAAGATAGTGTCCTCATCTGTTAAATCATCATCAGCCGTCACATCTACTGTTAAAAACAGGCCTAACACTACAATAAAAAATAATGAGAGAAAATTTATTACCACTTTGTGAACAGTGTGAACAATACAAATCTGTATGATTTGTATTGTTCACACTGTTTACAGTAGGGTTCACGGGAGGTGTAGAACATAGGAGAACGTGGCTCCCCATCCTCTTGACATAATTTATTTTGGTGGCCTATTTTTTGCGGGAATCATACAGACAAAAGAATACTTACATACTGGCATTTGGCAATATCAACGTAATTTTATCTTCACCAAATACACCAAAGGAACGAAAATTACGGGATAGAAGGAAAAAGTGAGCATTAGGATGGCTAGGTACTCGAACTACGTACATGGATATTCAGAATTTCAGAGATTAGGGGAGGAAACCTCGAGGTTCACAGAAATAGACAAAATTAGATAATAAAGAACTTAACTCAATCTTCGCTATGTTTCGTAAAGTACCTATGTATGTAATATACTTAATTATTGCTTTACTGACCTTTAGCATAAAGCATAGTAAATAGGCAGATAGGAAAACTACATTAGTTAACAAAACACAAAGTATTTATCTAACATTGATAATATTCTTACTACTTCTCGTTATTATATTATCTATAGATTCTTGTGTACTTTATTGTTATCGTTTCGTTAACATTTACGTGTTTAACTAGGTGTCATATATAAGTTAACCCTTAAATATTCATATATAAAATCTCGGAAACTTAATTACGCAGCTATTTTCTATGTATATGTATTAGATCTCTTGCTCGCGCCCTCTCGTAATGAACGGAAAGATCTAATTTTGTGATAAAACCTAGTATTATGTTGTAAACCTATTTAAAATTAAATTTCAAAAGGTAAATAATGAGATTACCTTTTTAGACACTAGACAGACAGATAAAAACATACACTTTTTAAAGTTGTAGACTACAGACTTCCCGCGACTGCGTCTGCGTGTCCTGGAATTTAGGTTCAATAATCTGAAAAATATTGGTCAAGTTTTTAAGCTCATTGTATTTGAAGTTTGTATTTTGTGTATCATAACGTATATCTTATTTCAGTTATAATCGTATAGAGTCTACATAGCATAATTTACAATACGGTAGTGGTTTATTTGAATGACTTGTTTTCACTGTCTATTTCACGACATGAAAACTATTCAGCCATTATTAGTTATTAGCATTATATTGCAATTAGGTACAAAATTGTACAAAACCAAATGCACATGGCGCGAGGTTCAACGACCCCGCTCTCACCGCGTTCGGTGCACCGTCCGTACACACCGCTGCCGCTGTGTCGACTCGGCCCAATCAGTTTTTGGACTAAGGAAAAAAGTTTATTAGACATGAAAAGGTTTTACGGGTCTCAGCTTTTACTTGAACGAAAGAATTCCAATTTGGATATAAATTATTCCAATTGACTTGTCCCATGTTCTCTTCCAATCCTCATCGTGATCCTTTCTTAGTGAATATTAAATGGGATTGCCTTAGTCTTGTAACACATGGAAACTCGAATAAGAAAAGTAACATAACAATAACAGAAAATAAAACCAGCTGAGCCTCTTTTCATTTTTTTTTATTTCTGTATTTCGGAAAATTGATACACTATTCACAGAATAAACTGAAACCTTGATCTAAAACGGCATGACTGCATGACTTTTAGTTTGGGCATGAGTCTAAATATTATTTGTTATTCAGAGAAAGTTGTAGCAAGTTATCAGAAAGGATTGCGATGTGTGCAACAAAAAATGCTATCAATTGGCGGCGCGGGCATTCATAATTTAAAATTTCACTTCCTCTTAATTCATTTTGTACCGTCTAAATATTTGCCGTTCAAATAATATGTATACGTCTAATACAGAAAAAATCTTTTACTCGTATTTCTGGCAGTGAAATCATTAAAAATAACGACGGTGACATAACATTTGGAAGTCTGAACAAACAAAAAACCTTTTACTTTTATTATTTATTAAATATCAAACAATGTGAAATGATTAACAATAGCAAACTAAGGAAAATTAAGAAGACTCGGGACTGCATTATTTTACCCGGATTTAATTAACTGTCTAATGGTACTGGAACCACTGAACAGCAGGAACCATAGATCATCATAGGTTTTGGCAAATGTGGAACATCAAAATCTCGTGACAGAGTCGGGGAAAAAAAGGTTTATTATATTATTTCATTAAAAATGTTCTATCGTCGTATATGAATGTGTGTAATTTACCACATTAACATTTATTCCTAATTAAATTTGCTGATTCTGATTTGCTTGAGTGAATATAATTCAAATTCATAATCTTCATTCAACTAAGTGTATTAATTTATAATTGTAGGTGTAGTTACAAAGAATGTCGAAGTGTTCTGGGAAAAAAACGGAAAATTCTTTGAAGTGATTGTAGCTATTTTCCGATAGCAACGGTACTTGAAGGTTAAATCCTAACAGATATATATGTATTTCTTCAATAAAATTCGTATTCCAAACACTATCACTGTCTATCCTTTTTTTAGGTTTCTGTACTATCCTATATCGCTGTTTTGATGACATTAAAGAAGTCTGATACTGTTAATACAATATGATCTATGTTACCATAGACATATTTTTTTTATCTAAGAAACAATCTTATCTGTAAAAAGTCGTATTCTCTCCTCCCTTTTATATCTAAATATATATTCCTTTCATTTTCCTTAATATATTTTATCCAAAGACTGCTTCGAGTTAGCTCTAATTATAACACACCTATAAATACACGCTCCCATGTTGCGTAATCAGTTATTGAAATTGGCAACTTCGCACACATAGGTAACGAGAGTACACAATTAACTACATGATGTCAGTAGTAAAGTTTGTTCTTTACAACATAGTTATCGTAACTGTCGTATTGCGAGGATTGGTACTTAGTGCAATAAATTCAGTTTTTAAATTACGATGACTGGCATGTTTCTACTGTCTGCGCATTGTGTCGCATAAACAGTCAGGTATAACACAAAACCATTCAAAATCAAGAGACACGACAAAAGCCAAGTTGTTCCGTGATGCGTCCGCACGCCTGCATTACTCGTCCGTTATAAATAGACGACATATCTTATACCACTGCAGCGCTATTCGCTCGCTCTCCCGCCGAGTGAGAGACGCCAGACCAACTCAACACAGCTATACGCCACATGAAAGATAATTTGTTTAGATTGCCTACGCGTTTTGAACACTGTCGGACGTAGACGCAGGTGTATTTTACTTTGACAGCCGAAATTAAACATGACAACAAAGCACAGGTTCAAATGGTTTCAAAGTAATCGTGCCACCACCCAGTTATCTTAATTGATATGTAGTTCTCTCATGTTAGTCAAAGTGATTTTATTTTATTCCTTTTGTTGCTGATTACCAAGTGATGTCTCAAGTCACGCCAATCATAGCCACATCATAGTTCACCTCAGTACCGTAGTGTAGTGTATATTTTCAGAATTTGACTTTTTATCAATTTTTGTTAAGTTGCAAAACCAACGTATTAGTGTCCCAAGGATTTCAATGCCGCGAATTTTGTATTTTGGGACGCAATATTGCTTTTGAGAAAGAATAAGATAAAGAATCGATCGGTTCAAACGGGTTCATTCTCTTATTCTGTATAATTTGAATTTACCACAAGTCTCCGAAGTGTATTTTACCCAAATCTCCAAAAGCCAATATTTTGGCACGCTCTGAGTGAAAACGAGTGTCCTAAATACGCGGGGATAAATAAGCTGTTTAACCCTTTGATGTGCGAGATAAAAATAATTTATTTAAGGGCGTACCCTTATTAAAAGGGCATACGTGAGAGCTATTACGTCAATGTAGTCTTCAAATTCATTATTCATATAATTTCTAATGCCCGGTTTGAACAATCTGTTATTTTCACGATTCTTAGATCTGGCTCCAAGGTGTTATTATTTTAAATGGTTGATTGCTGGCTGTCTAAGTTTTTCACCACAGATTAAGCAATTCCTCATGTCGAGAATGAGCTCATGCTGCCACGACGGCAGAAGAAGAAGCTTGTTTGATTTATCTCGGATGTTATTATTGTGAGATAAACGAATATACACTAATACTGTATAAGTAATAACAAACTCTATGACTGTTCTACATAAGATATCTATACTCGGTTTGTTTAGGTACTTAAATAAAGGTAAACAATCTTGATGTGTCTTTTTAATATTTTTTGTTTAAAAACTCAGTTTAAAAATAAAACGCGACTAAAAACCAATGTAAAACAACTAAAAATCAATTGAACAACTAGTTTAAGCAGTAGTTTATTTGTTTAATATGTGTTTGTGTAAAAAGTCACATCAAGATTGTTTTTAAGTACCTAAACAAACCGAGTATAGATATCTTATGTAGAACAGTCATAGTTTGTTATTATTTATACAGTATTATATGTATAAACCACTGTAGGCAATCTATGAGTATTCTTCGTAGACAACTACGTAGGGCTTCAAGAGACCTGACAGTTTTTGTAAATAGTAAAGGTTCCTTTCATGGTTAAATAATCCTGTTTAAATATATACTTGTTTTAAAACTGAACAAACCAGTTTAAATATACTTAAGTACATTATTATTGGTCACACCGGTTTTGATAAAATTGTATGTGCACATTGTATATTTTTTTGTATTTTTATTCGCGTTATTCTGGTCTGATTTAGTCAGTTGATTTTGCCGATTTCCTCCACATTTGACATTAGATTTAATATTGATTGTTAAATATATATTATCCGGAAAGTAGTATTATCTAACTTTACTAGATGTCGGTCAAAACAAAAGCTTTGACAACGTTACATTAATAATATTTAATTGGCTGGCTTCGCACCCATACAAACTTAATTTCACAGCTTTACAATACCTATCAGTAAGTAAATTTAATGATGACCGATATTTTGTTCATCATCAAAGTAATGTCAAATAAATTGAGTCGAACAGATGTCAATATTAATAGGTCATTTGTTCTTAATTGAACTGTGGGCCTGTGGCCAGAGAGAGACCGGTTTGTTAATCAGTTCTATTTTATTCCTAGTTGGTTACGTCACCGTCGCCTAGGCAACTGCTACTATTGTAGGACGGTTGTATAATACACGTTTTACTATACCACTACTTTGTGCTGATTTCATAATACTACGAATTATATTTTTTTCTTCTCTTATTACCTAAGCTAATTTTGTTATGTGTCACAAAAAAATTGATTGGCCCTAGATCTCTACCTTGCGACAACAGTCTTTAATTTAGTGTGTCTTGTATTGGCAATAATTGTTGGTTTCAGTGGAAGTACATCATAATTCATAAGCACTAGATTTTATGTTAAATATAAAATATAGATAATCGGTCTATGTTCTTTGTAAATACTTTAAAATTTAAAGTAATAGATTAATCAGAACGATCATTTAAACTTTAAATTGTCGTCCGGATTAGTCGCTCTTTAATAGTGACACTGTTTTATTCTAGAGTTTATGGTTTTATTAGACATTGGAAGTAGTGAAATAATATACTCCAGGCTAAGACATGTCGGATATGGTTCCCGCCTCTTGAGGCGCCTTTTTACAGAGTACTAACTGACTTATCATCCCAGTATATGATGGGTTTGTGTTGTTATGTTATACCGATATAGAAAACGATGTCAAGAAACCCGATATCCTACGGAACTTTCTGGCCATAGCCTTTAAATAGAACAGTAGCTGCTCTTGCGTGCTCATAGAAATTGACTGTTGACATTGCTGAGTCAGGATTCAGTTGACCTTCACGACTGATTTATTGATCTGTACTGGCTCATTAGCGATTTGACGCACCACAATAAGTACATTATTTATACGTCCATTGTTCATGTAGCTTGTCTCTGTAAGTATTGAATGGATGGTGCACATATTGTTACACAGTTTTATGGTACTATGTTTCACCTCGATGATGTTCTGGTAATTAGCAATGCTACTTTTACCTAACAGTTACAAATATATCCTTGTGATAATTATTGTTGTTAGCAATGTTTCTATGATCACATTAGTAAAGAACTTATTATAGCTTGGATTCATTTAAAACAAAATTATAAAGTAATTTTAAAGTATTGTTTGGTAGTCAAAACTCAATCATGAAAGCGGAAGATGGTAAAGAGTTCATCTGTAAAATATCCATTAGAGGTCGACCTTCAAACAGTTGGTACTGGAAAACAGCACGACGTTTACGAGTACATTCTAAAAACAAAACTTGCAATTACGAACAAATTGGCGGCTGACTACACTGTAATGTTTACAAAACATGACAGGTATTTCTCACGAAAACAAAGAAGAACATCTACGATCGTCATAAAACAAAAAGTTATTCCCAAAGTTATTTGGAACTCATGTAAATACCGATCGTTGCCGTAAAGAAAGTTATAAAAAGAATTTAATAAAGTATAACAAGTCATCTAAATCGTAATAATAACCAATGTGTATCTACTCGCTTAAGTTCAACAAACTCGCTGGGAGAGTTTCGCAATGCGATCCGAATTCAGAATAGAGGTGGTATGATCCAATCAACATTATCATCCAGCTGATATCAAACGAGTTGTGCAAGTGGCAGCACAAAGATCGCGAGGGCGAGGGCGGGAAGTAGGTCACAGAAGTGAGGGGGGAGCCCTTAGGCCACTTATCAAGCGAGCGACCGGGGCCGCGGCTAGCGGGGAAAGCGAGTTTGTCTCTTGAAATTTTTGTTGGTAGATTTCTGGCAATGTTGTGCTCGCTGGCTCGAGTTTTATGATTCTCTGCAGATGAGATAATTATATTTTAGGTACCTTTATTCGTAATGAAGAAGGCTGTGCGCCTTCTTTGGCGTTGTAGAACATTGTGAGTGTCAGTACCAGGTGAATTATTTCAGTAACTTCAATAGTAACTTTAATTGCCTTTGTTACACTTGATTATGAACTAAACGAACTCTATCAATATTAATTAATTATATTACTTTAACTTTCTAAATATTTTGAAACTGTTCAGTAAGTAGATAGAGGTGAAATCACTCGTATTCACGTGAGGCGCTTTCCATCTGCCCTGATACCAGTTTGAGTGGGCTTGACAAAGTGGAGGCAACTGGCAAACTAGTTAGGTAGTTACCTACTACACTTCATGTTTTCCCTCGAAAGATAAAGTTGTTAAAAGAAGTCCAGAGATTGAATCTATGGGCAAAGAATGTAAACGTTTTGAAACTTAAGTGTTATACGAACTTACTGTAGAGGTGCAGAGAAAGCACGATAGACAACGGTGCTAGACAGGAAGTAATAAGTACCTACGTGGGCAGCATTTAAAAGGGCTCTAACCAAACTGTGGACAGCTTTTCGCAAATAAAAGCAGCTCCTATAAAAATAACATGTTCCAGCTTCTGTTTGTGAAACTCGGAGTACTTAATAGTTGATTGTGTGCGATGTTTACCGTCCAAATAAGGTTGAGACTATTGTAACCTCGCAAAGCCCTTCGCGACGAACAACCTGTGAGGCCCCCGATTCTCAGTGCCATCGACAAAAATAATACTTATAAAATTCTTCAAATTTATATTATTTTTACGTTACAATATTGAATCAGCTAAAACTTGTAGTGACTTTCCTACACTTTATTGAAATACTCGTACTCAGCAACAAGTAGGTACTATAGTACTCTACGAATATCTCACCATCACCAAAGCGTTACGACATTTGATGTATTTATTGTTGGTGGAAACGTGGTCGTAATATTAGAGATGTCAATAATAATTACATTTTCTAGTGAGGCATTTACTGTAAAACAAGTGTTTCCTGTTTGTTTATGTAAGCAATTGTCGATGCAAGTTGCAATGAACAAAGACACATAATAAACACTTCATTCGAGTCAGTTTCTTTGTTACTGAATAGAATTTTATTGTTCTCTGAGCAAGCTGTTGTTTTCTTTAAATACAGTTCGATTGTTATTTTCTTGTAAGCTATTCATGATCGTATAGTAGTACTAGATCTAGAAACCAAGGTTGCTTACTGTTTCAAAGATAATTTATTCTGTAACATCATTGTCCGACTCAATTTTACTCTACCTTTTGTCAAACTATTAAGACTTCCTTTTTTTGTTTGAATTAATAGAGTAATTGTAGTAGAGTACAATAATTATTTCCTCTGTGGTAATAGTTTAAAGGTCAACATTGAATAAATATTTAAGGTCTCAATCATAGTAAGAAAAACAATGTTGTAGTAAAAAAAGAAAACATAATTCCCTAGATCTTTGTGCGAATTAATAATACAGTATTCTCTACAACTGGTACAGAAATGAAAGGTGCAAATGAGATAAGTAGATATATTTCTTCTCTACATACACATGCGGATGGAATCCGCTGCACGGGAAGATTGGAAATAGCTTACCGCCCAAACTGTATGACCTGAATTCTCAAGGAATCTTCACTTTAATAAATCCAAATTCCAATCCTTCCCAATATATTTTTCCTGTCAACTGCGCAATATGTTACAAAATTTTGCACAATATATAAGTATTAGGTTTAACAAAGCCTAACATCAAAATCTAAATGAAGAAAATATAAATGGATATTTAGCAGAATACTCTTCTAAAAATGACTTCCAACCTGCTCAACTTCAATAATGAACTTCTAATTGTAAACAATTGTTTACATAGAAAGGTATCCATGAGCGGGATAGTAAAGAAAACTCTACAGTCAATAAGAAAGCAGAGATGCCGTAACTTCCATATAGTTTTAAAAACTCCAGCACATCTTCATTGTATAAGAACCGGATACACACGAACCTTCACAATAATGAAGGACTTTGGAACCATCGATCGTTACTGTTATTTTATATTCTGCAAAACAAAGCGAGGACACAAGCGTCGGTCACGCACTACCTGGTTCTTTCGTCCGTGTGTTACTTGCCCTGCATTCATAGCAACTGCTTTCTTACATAACATAAGCACTAATAAAATATGAGAAGTAATGATCTCCGATTTCAATTACGTTCAATGAGCAAAGAGTAATAACGATTCTATATTTGTTGATGATGTGCCGTGTTCCAATGGAATATGTAATGATGTTGCTAATGTGTATTGGGCGATCCCTGTTGATGGAGCTCTGTAATGAGATGCTGTTTTTAAAATATGCAATAAAATGCTAATGATTGTTTTTGTTCAACAAAGTACTTCAAGAATTATTACAACAGTGGCCGAGTGATGCTTTTTATTAACACAATAATGATTATCTTAATGAAAGGCATGGAAAGTGGCTCAAATATAGTTCCCGGCAGAAATCAGTTGATAGCAGAAGTATAGTTAAATGCAATGGAATCTGTCGAGGCTAACCAGGAAGCATCGCTGGGCACGCGACGCGATCTAACGGAGCGTGACACGAGAAATTAACTGTTATTTATACCAACAACGATGGCCCCGTTGAAATAACCTGTTACAACACTGACGAAAGTATTTCGGCATCGATTTCAGATTAAGTATAACGACAAGCCTAATGTCCGCATTTTAGTTCAACAACCAAATATTATCTGCTGAAAGTTGTTGCTTCACTTTTGATGGCGTAATGCATCTAATTATTTTATAATGATTGATATTGAGCGTTGTTGTTATATTTGCTCCAACTTCCAACGTCTTCGTTATCTATTCAACAAATATTTTCTACTTTATTATCTTTCTCGCTCGATCTTGTATTATTTTGTTATATAGTACCATGACCAGCCATGACCGTCGGCCTTGATCGGTGAGCGGATCAGTCTGAAGGTTCATTTCAAAGGTTTCTGCTGATGATTTCGCAACATTACGTCTGCACACCAGTTGTGGGATTCGATTTTTAGACGCAATCCTTATATAAGTATATAACATTTGCGACTGTTAGAGCCCATCTATGTGATTGCAATTTGATATCCGTCAAGTTATCATGTATTTGACATGATTAAAGTGATGAATCACTAATACTATTATGGATACCAATGGTGTACTCAGTATTCGTACTGGGTTAATAGTTTTCCTGGCGCTGTTAGTATTCCTAACCGCAAAAAACGAATTGTTCAGTCAATGAAGTAGAAATAATACATGATTTTCACAGTAATACCTGTTTGCTTTGTGGTTTTCGCAACTATCAACACGCAGTCCGGTGGTAACCGTAAAATGATGTTTAGGGAAAAGGCAACAACATATTATATCTAATAAAATCATAGTACGGTCACCAAGTTGCCTTCCTAGCTTGATAATTATGGCATTACTATCTTAGAAGTTTAGTGTGTCATTTGAGCCGTGGAGTACGAAAACATAAAGTACTATACGCACATTACTTCCTAGAACAAATGTGTACAGTGTAAGGCGCTTGGTTGTGAATACACTTCTTACTTCACGATGTTTACGAGTATTTATAATTTCAAAGGTAATGCCAGTAATGTCTCCCAAGTGTCTCCCATTTAAAAATTGCTCGCAACAAGGAACTTGTGATGGTGAGAGCATTAGGAACAACGGAAGGCCAGGCACCGCCTGTGCTTGACGATCGCAATTACGTAACAGTGCGGGATTGTTACTTGTTGGCTAATGAAACCTCTGGACTAATTAAATTTACTGAATGATATGATATGTAGACATCTGTAAGTTTACAAGTATCTACAAGAATGCGATGGACGGTTATAAACGTATTATGTATATTGATCTCGTGCATCGTGTTAAGCTTGATGATATAATGATTTTGTAATGGCTGTAGCTTTATGGAAGAAGGTTAAGTTCCATTGTGCTTCAAAGTAGCGTCATTGAGGCCAAAGTGAACGTAAACAATAAAGAAAATTGAAAATTGTAAACAAATTGCTAAAAACAAGGCTTTATACAGATTTTCTTATACTAACAATCACAACACCGTCACATGTTGGGATGAGCTTCATCCTTATTAAAGTAAATAACAATATAATTGTTATTGATTGATTGCTCGACTGACATTGAAATGACATAGCTACTTTTATTATAAATTTTGCGATTGCTGTATTATTTTCAGTTGTTTCTTTCTTAGCTCATGAATATCAATTGTTTTAATCGAAATAGACGAAATAAACGCCATGCATCTGTTTTTCTGTGCCATTAAGTAAGCCGTTGCACCTTATTTTTACATAACTATAGCAACTATGATATATTCTTTTCAGTCTGAAACCACATGCTTGTCTCAAACAAGAGGCTGGTGTTCAGTACAAATTTTAGAAAATTTATTTGCTGTTCCTTCTCCACAAATTATTATCATTCACGACAATGCAATTAAGATAATGGTGTAACTGTAACGATTGTGTTTGTGTAATGTTTACGTCTTTATTGTTTGTCAGTGATATCAACTGAGGTTTTATCACGCCAGCGTCTATTAATAAGCTGATAGAATGCTTAAGTACCTACTATGTATGAATGTCAATCAAGTAAACAGATCAACTTGTGTTGCGCTGTAGTTTGTTATTGGTTATTTGAATACATTAACAAAAACCTCGAATGGCGGTTTAGTGGTCGCATGCGCGGCTGCTTAGCGTGACATCCTGGATTTGACTCCCGGGTCGGGCAAAGAGTTATTGGATATCACAGTAAGAACATTCTCAGTAGCATCATCAGTAGCTGCCGTTTGAAATTATGTCATTGTACATTCTCATGTACAATGACATAATTTCAAACGGCAGCTTAAGAACGGTATCGGCGAAATGTACTGGTTATACAATAGCACCTACACCGACTAACTCTTCGAGGAATACCGGCTGGTCCTATGTTATATTATTAATAAGTAAATAGTAGTAATGGAGAACTTAACTTTAATAATTTATAAAGATATTGAGCTACTGCCAGAATTCGCTTTGCCATTGGAAAAGACATTATGAGTAGCTACTGGCGTGTTTCTTCGTGTATCTAGGAAACCTGGGAACTAGTATTTTATGGAAAGTTTTTATCAATTTACTCTTTCTAGGTGGCATCCGCCCATCTATCTAATGTAATACACTTGCTGCCTTGTTTTTTACTAAAGTGGGTACAAGATAGGGTGCCGAATCGTTACCGGCTGATAAAGCAATAAGAAAAAAAACACATATTACCTGTAGGTGCAGGAAGTTAAATTAGTTACTTTATAATCAATCAATTCTGTGACAACCCGTGACTTCAAAACGTATCTGTCGTGTAAGATTTATTCATGTTTCTTTTAATTATTTTTTTGGAACAAAAAATGTTTTACTAATTTATATTACTAAAATGTTCCCCAAACACTGTAACCTAAACTAATAATTTATGTTTAATCAATGGATATCCCGATAATCGTTATTTACCTGCAATCTTGATCCGGGGCCGATAAATCGGGCCTGTAGTTGTGCAATACGACACAATCTTGCCTGACAGCCGGGGTCAGTCCACTAAACCGGTCCCAGAGCAGTGAGGTACTCCGTTCTTTACCCCGCTGGTAAACACCGACCACTTTCACAACACAAATTACTTAAAAGTGTTTCGATTACTGAGAAACAATCAAATTATTTCAAAGGAATTTGGTTGGAGAAGGTTTTTAATTACAATTATTGTAGCTCATGGAAAAAATATAGTATCTTAAATTTTCCATATATAGCAGACAAGATTTAATGTCGTATTGTATTTAATCGTTTTCGTATTGTATCGTATTTAATTTAACGGCCTTGATTTTGATATAAAACAAATTTTGTTTTATTGTTATCTTATTTTTATTTTCTCGACATTTTGAAAGTAAGTGTATGTCGTATTCGTGTATAAGAAAACAATGTGAACAAGAACCACTTAACAAGACCCTAGGTTCCTACGTTCCTGATCCTAGGATATTACTGCTCTACTAGACAAACTATTTTATTACTTGTTTATCTGTCTTCGATTACTCGTTAACATTATTTGTTAGGAAGAATCCAGCTTTTTAGAGTTATCAACATTTGTTAGGGATACCCCATACGATCGACTTATCGAATTGTAAGTAAGAATTTCTAATAAAATGAAAATGAACCTATGACCAATAAAAGTTTGAAGCCACGACGTCAGTAGCTGTGACCTGAATAGCCGGCATTTGTTTATGATATAAGCATTATATATCAATGTCATGTTTGTGTTTAATGGCGGAGTTTAATAAGGTATTTGCATAATGTTAACCAACGCTCACCATGCTCCAAAGCAACAGACAAAAATGACCCAGCAACGCACGAATATCTTTTGAACCAATTCTTCAAGTAGTATCAGCTTGATTTACTAATAGTATTATAGTTTGATATGTATCCCTTCTGGAAGCAGACGGATTGTTTATACATTTCCTTGCTAAATTCGATAAATTTGTCTATTGTTATAATAATGGACTATAAATTGTACGTTTCTTTACGAGATTTCATTAGTTTCTAATAGCGTATTTCATTTACCGTCTATGATAATCTAATTCTTGTTTTTAATTTGTCGTTTTAGTATGCATAGTACTTAAAATGTTATAGGCGAAATAGTCGGTAAAATGTATTTTGAATGTGGAAAACTAGTAATAAGTGGCGAAGCTCTATGGCGTCTTCACACTAAAGAAAGTGCATAGGAAAGAAGTTTGCGTTTTAGTGTAAACGTAGCTTTACATAAGGTGTAACATATTATTACGTTTTTATAACTAGTTTTTACAACCTTGAACTTAATGTTACAGCTACTAGACAGACAAAGACAGAAATTGGTGACGAATGTGACGATGCAAGAATTACAGTTTCAATATTCAATTTATTTATTTTATCACATTATGTAAAAACAAATTTAAATGACATAATAATAATCCTTATTCGTAGCAAGAAATCATTAATATTGCTGATATACTCGACAAGTGGCTTTATTTGAGTAAAAAATATACGATGTAGGTCAAGGGATCCACACAGTGAAGATGAGGAAAATTTTACGTTAATAGCAGATATATACTATATTCTGTAGATATTTACCTTCGCTATGCTCAAAGTTTTAGGTTTAAATTCAAGAAATATCTTCTAGGCATACAAAATATTTCCAGCACATATTAACAGGACAACAGGCATTTACATATTCACATATACAGATTCGTAGTAATAAAATTATTTCTCACTCAAGATCCACATTACCTTTGACATTACACACTTATATTAATTTCGACAATCGGAAATATGACTATATGATACTAGCGCTGACTATTTTATATGTTTGTATTTGTGTTGTGTTATTATAACACGACATGACTAATGGTTTTGTGTCAGTTAGCCACCTGAGGCTGCTGCTGAAAATCAGCGCTGCACTCACCTGCAGCATTGCTGAGCTGTGGCCTTTTAGGCGCACAATCCCGCATCAAGTTCGCACTATTAAGCTTCTTTACTGTTTTTTTTGTTTAATTTTGTCGTAATAATGCCTGTAATTACTACTTATTTACGTGTTCTCTTTTTGATGGTGTGGTTTGTGAAGCCTAATAAATATATTCTTTCTTTCTTTCTTTCTTTCTATACGACTGTGCGTAAAAAAAGATAATGATGTTGACAAAGATTTATTTAAATGTGTGTGCTGCTGAAATTATCAACTGTAATAATTTATGTAGTCAATAACATAATAACATCAACGTTTTGTTATTTTCGTCCAAGATTAAAAGTTATCAACACAGAAAAACAAAACAAAACATGCTTTCGTTGATAGAAACAAAATCAATTTTACGGATTATCTCACTTTAATTGTAATTTTACTTTCCCAGCGTTGCCTCCACAATACTTCTGGAAATCTTTCTTACAACTTTATTCATTGTGATTCTGTCTTTGAAATGCTGCGTCACTCTCGCGCAGGATTGGGAATTAAAGAATCGTACCGAAAGTAACCATAAATGAATTGCTTGATTTTATGGCATAGCACATTGATTCATGTTCCAGAACAGCGAAATTGAATTTTTCGCATCGATATTGGTGGTTATGTAGGGACTTCTGTAGCATCAACCTTCTTTTCTACCAGGCATTAATATATTATCCCGGCTTTCACCAAGTTCCACCTTATTAGATAATTTTGTTGTAATTTTATAAAATAAAAGATTTTATTCATTATTAGTACAGTAATTATTAAGTTACGTTTGACACGGTCGTGAGATCAATCTTTGTTTATACAACGCAATAAGGCACCACGCTATTTCGGTTGACTGGATTTGCTCAGTTACGCAACCACTATTTAGATACATAGTTACTGTACCTACTCCGGTCTCTGATATTAACTAAAATCACTCATAAACTTTATTGGTTTTGCTTTCTCATTAGTTAAAGCCATCCAAGTTAAAGCAAATAGACTCCTCAGCTATGTGAATCTATTTTGTACTAATTTAAAGTCCTTTTATCAATGTAATTCTCCATCACAGTTCTTTTTCGTCATCTCTAAAAAGGCACACATACATTCTTCATAGGTACCTATTCGTGCTAATTTCTGTTGTATTTATTTAGACACAATAATGCTCTTTTTTGGTGTTGTTGTTACAACCGCGCTTACCTGGGAATGAAAGAAAAACATTGTTACAGGTGATTCCTTTGGTTTGGTAATTGAGAAAATGAACATTATTTTTTACCGACCTTTCGAAAGTTTTGATAAAATCGAACACAAGGTTTCCGGAGAGCATAGATACGATATGGAGTATCTCGTTATTTATATTTGTTTTTAGTTTTTCCTATGAATATCAAATAGTTAACTTAAACGTTTTTCGTATTAAGAGTGTATTTTATCTAAATTAGCACTCAAATCATCGTGATATTTATCGACTTAATACCTATAGTAATTTTCATGTGGTTACATTTTTAAATGGGTCCGAAGATGCAACCTTGTGGAATTGTTGCAACATTCGTCGGTCGTTCACCCGCCGTGTGAGTGGACCTTGTTTTAAGTTTGACACTTTCGTATTATTTGTTGTTAAACACTAAAGATAGATAAGTGTTAAACTGACGCAAGATAATTCCGCGCCATTTGCCTGACGTGTCGAGGTAAACAACGTCCAGAGTAACATGCGCCCAGCGAAATCCCGTTTGAGTAACTCGCTATAAAATATATTTACAGTAAAACTAGATAGATTTTATGATTATTTGATTATAACTAGGTTTATATTATATTACGAATTCTGAAGAAAAATAAACAAGTTGCATTCATGCATGTGGTTTGGTTTACACGAATGTATACTATATATACACCTGTTTAAGATTCCTAATTAGTAATAAATCAAATTATTCAATAAAGTGATTTTCATTCAATCTATACAAAAAAAATTATAACTTATTAAGTATATGACGGACTTAAAAAGCAGATACTATATTATATATTCCAGATATTTTTCGTTTTACGTGTCCACACGTGAAATGAACAACCTTCCCTCGCGATATCACATATTTCAATGAAACCCATAAAAAAAAAAACACTTAAGAGCCTTTACGCCGTACGATCCGTTATTGGCATTTTTCATCCTGAAATTACTTCTTTAAATTGTATAGATCATATATCAAAATTGCTGTCCATTTAATAGGAAATTTTGTAAAGAACAAATCTAATACAAAACATTTTTATTTTTTTTAGTAATTATGTATACTGGGGCTATTATTTGACACCATGTTTCGTAAAATTTACGAAACGTGACTACTTCATCCTTCGATACCTGGCAAAGTATATGAAATAAAAGCAAAAAATAAAGGTTTTTAGAATACATATATACTCTTGTCCAAATCTAGTAGACAAAATTTAAAATAATTATTATTATTCTAAAGTAAATTACGAAACAACATAGCGTAAATTATATATTTTTAGGCATTTTCAAAGCAAATTTTGACAAACTTAATGATGGCTAAATTACATATTATATTTTTTTTACATTACTAGAATATGTCCTTAACAATAAGGCAAAAAAAATTTATTCAAAAATGTAATAAACTATTTTTAAAAGATTTTTTAAAAGTACCATATAAACTGACCCGCAACTCGGCGCGAGATCAGTGCCCGCCGAGGCTTTCTAGGGTAGGGACGTGTCGCTCTGCGCTCCGTTTTTCGAAGAAAATATTACGATTCTGAATCAATAAATTGGAATAAATCTAGTCCAAAACATATTGATACTTTGGGTAGAAGTAAACGGTTGAATTATTTTTGACGACTTTTTATGAAAATTTGTACAATAATTGTTCATAGTCCTCTTATACTTCTTGGTGAGGTGAGCCATGGTGGTGGAGCCGATGGCATCGAAGACCTGATGATGGATCCTGAAGGTTACAGGAACTCGGTAACTGTTTATAGTAGAACCACCGTGTTTAGGCTTGTTTCATTTGTCTCGATCGGTACTTTTAACCTAAGTAGTGCTGATGCCCTGATGATGCTGATGATGATGAGAAGTGTTTACAGGAACTCGGTTACTGTTTATAATAGAACCATAGTGTTTAGGCTTGTTTTATTTGTCTCCATAGGTACTTTAATCCTATTGCTAATGACCTGATGATAATGATGATGATGATGATGATGATGATGATGAAAGGTGATTACAGGAACTCGGTTACTGTTTATAGTGGAACCACCGTGTTTAGACTTGTTTAATTTGTCTGGGTAGGTACTTTTATCCTAACTAGTACCGATGACCTGATGATGATGATGATGATGGGAGGTGTTTACAAGAACTCGGTTACTGTTTATAGTAGAACCATCGTGTTTAGGCTTATTTCATTTGTCTCGATAGGTCCATTTATCCTAACTAATGCTGATGACCTGATGATGATGGGAGGTGATTACAGGATCTCGGTTATTGTTTACAGTAGAACCACGGTTTTTAGGTTTGTTTGATTTAGTATAGTGCCGATAACCTGATGATGAGGTTGTGAGGTGCTCTTAGAAACTATATCCACCGTGTTTGAGTTTAGGAATTTGTATTAATTTCATCAGGTCTGGGAAACAAAGAGCTTTTTTTTTATTCGGGAAAATAAATAAAATAATAAGTAATGTACACAATATGTATCTTGATTATTGATATAATAATTCGCCACCGGAAATATGAATTACTGTAAGGGACAAAATGCAAGTTTTAGGAAATCGCAAAAAAACTTAAAAAATGTATTTTTTTCAACTTTAATGGTAAATATACCATTATTCTTATATTTTTGCGCTCTATTTTTCCTATAAAACAGGATTTCAATAAGTCTTTTGTTTCAGATATAGCCATTACTGTAAGGGAAAAATTATTTTCATCAGTGATTAAGCCAATTTATTATCAGAAAAATCTTTAAATCATGTTTAAAAATGTAAATAAAGGCTATTAAGTTTGTATTTAGGGTATAATACCTTTGTATAACTATTTTATTTCGGTTTTAGAGTTACGCTAAACGTATGTAATATACAAATTTGATGCTTGCTGTTTGGACTTAAGGCTGACTTTGTTGTATCTCTGCATGAGTATTTATAATCATGCCATGCAATTGCTTTATTATTTATATTTTTTTTAAAGATCTCAAAAATTAAAAATAAATATACCAATCGATAGAGCAGAATTTTCTGAGTAAAACTGTATATTTAACAAATTTTTGACAATTTGTCCCTTACATTAATTCATATTTTCGGTGACGATATTATCGTATTATGAAAATATATCGTAATATCTAGGTACTAATAATTATTAGCTCATCTGAATAAACAAATACTATAAACTACAATACAAAATAAATTATAATAAACTAAAAAATACCAAAAAGGCAAAAAGGATCAACATCGCCAGCGCGCGCTCTAAGCATTGCCTGCTCACAGTCCGCACGCACACACACAAGCGGATGAGCGGTCGAGCGCTGTAAATACCTAATTTCGCTCGCCACCGCGCGGCGTAAACGCTCTTAAAAAATACAAAATTTCAAAAATTGCTAATCAACAATAATCTTTATTCTACATCTGCTAAAGGATAGATTTGTATGAAAGAGAAACAACATTCCAAGCTGAACACTGAAACCCTCCGAGTACGAGGGCAAAGAACGATTACATTCAACCCCATTTTAAACCTACGGTGGCAAATGAGCGGCTTTCAGAACTGGGTCACAGCGTGAAGGGACGAAATTGGGACGAACCCTAGGGGAGAGATGAGGGCTGGTTAGTTACTGCTTTCCTACGTCGCTATTTGAAATTGTATTGACTTTAAATTTTCATTTAAACTCCATTCGGCTTTCAGGGGATTTGGATAATGTAGGTAGCGGACGTGCGTATTTCGAATTAAAAAAAGTTAGAGTCGTCAATTTATACCATTGTAATAGAATTGTGTAAGTTAAAACAAAAAACATGAACTAACCGTAATTTCACACATTGTGTTAATGACATTTAATTTCGTGATGATTCTTGAGTGAGTGATGAGGCTTCGAAACGCTTCGCTAAAATTAATTAATCTTAGGCTGGGGTTTGCGGTCCTTGTTGCGGTTCCATATGATTAGTCAAGCCAATGAACTAGATAGGGGTATGTCACCTTTCTCAAATAGTAGTTGGTTATACATGCACGTCGGTGTCGTGACCTGGACGACTTCTATAATAATACCACACTGTTTATCACTGCCTTCAAATATTGCGAGTTTAATCAATTCGCTATGAACATTATTTCTTGAGCCGTCGCTTTATATTGATGTTTGACACCAATACGATACGACCAGTCATGCTGGATGTAATGTATGCAAAACAGTATTCATGTGAAGAATGACGATTTTGTTTGCCCTTGCTTGAGGGCAACAGAAAATGTTATGTTCATTATTTACGTACGTAGAAGATTTTCTTTGATACTTCAAATTGAAACAGAAATAACTAAAGGGAAGAAATGAGTGTCGGCCAGGAATTGGATAGTGCCAGATTATAATAAAATAGATGGTCACTGGTTTCCTTCATTTGTTGTTCAAAACTTGCAATGATAGCTAACATACTAAATTATTAAATTATTTTCCTACAAGAGTCAAGAGCTAAAAAGGTGTTTTTACTTTTTATTGATATAAAGCTTGAAGCAACAGTTGAAACAATAAGAGAAATTCTTTTGAATATTTATGTAGACATAGTTAACAGGTTTCTGCTCGTTATCGTTGGAAAACCCGTGGACATACATGAATGTTACATTTGACTTCCCATGTTTCTCTAAATTAATTAGTATGCTATGTAGAATAGCAAATACTCTATTAAATTGTATTTTAAGAATCGCTACTACCAGGTTTGTAGTAAAAAGTCTGCTCACGTCTCAAAATTTGAGGCCAGCTACTATAAGAGTGTCGCAACAATGCGATTTCGTAACAACTAATTTTATTTCATCAAATACGTGACATGCATTCGGTAGGTACTATATTTATACTACATTTTATTATTTATTGAAGATAATGTGGCGAACTGAACATTGAGCAAGCTTGCAAATTGAATGAAATATTGCATGCTTGCTGTGGTTGGAGTACTTGGCGTCAATTCAAATGATTGAATAGTGGAGTGCGCGAAATTAGATTTCTATTTAGAATTATGTTTGCAATTTAAGATTATGATTAAAGAATTTGATTAAACTGAGTAGTTCTCGGCTGAAAGTGCCTACTTTTTATTATTTTGTATTCGTAGATGAGGAAACAAAGTATACATGTTCACTGATTTGAATGACTAACAGACCAAATTTCCTAAACTTCCAACAACAGCCGCTCCGGACTCCGGACTGTCTTCATCTTTCTTCCGATATCTTTGGTAGTCATTGCCTTGATTGATTGATTTCTCTTATTCATTGAGGTCTCAATTTTGGTTTTGCAGTTCTATATTCAAATAAACTAAGAATGTATAACTGGAATTGATTATTATCATTAGAGTGCGTAGAAATAGTAATAATAACAAGCCACGATGTCACTTGACTAGTCATGAATTGCAAAATAGTTTATCTTTGTATAGTAAAATAGCGGAATGCATCGTGATAATATTAATATCTGTATAATTCATAAGTTTGTACGTTCAAGGAAAGCTGTTGCGTATTCCAATGATTTTTTATGCTTAGAGATACAGTTCTTCATTAATTATTCATCACGATGTGCTTGACGTAACTCCCGCAAATAATACCTGCAAAGATCTCAGGTTAAAATAAAGAGATCAGTGCATTGTAGTTTGTGTAAAGAAACTTGGTATGATAAATAACGTATAAGGGAGAAAAATATAGGTAATATTCTCTAGTTCCCGTGTAGACATCAGCATAATTCATACTTGAGCTCATAGTTTTAAGACATTCGCTATATGCAGCCGATATTTTATTCCAGATAACAGCATTCACAAAGTCTAGTTTTCTGGTGAATTGATAATCTGTGTTGCATAAGATAAAAGATGTTCCCAGAAGGTTTTGGGGTCAGAATCAATCACTTGTTTCAATCTTCATGCTAGCATATCTCAATTTTTTTCAGGTAGTGGAAGATATTTAGATTCGAATTTTGTTGCTACCGCTCAAGCTTTGAACGTTTTTTTTTTAACAAAATTATGTGCATTCGAAATAGCATGGGTAAACAGATTGAAATGTAAATGGAGATTTTAAAGAAGTAGCTATTTTTCTGAACTTGTCTGACAGCGGAAAATCGAGCTCAATATCAGAGAAGTAAATGTGCATCGCAAATGTTTCTGGGGCGTGCAATCTTAGTTCCAAATAATATCGCAAATAACATAGGAAATATTTTAGCAAGACCATAAAACCAAGACACCCATAACTCCGTATTGATCGTCGTCCGCAGCAGTCGAGACTTCAACCCGTTCCACCTCTAATTCACCGCGAATGAAAAATTAACGCCTTTTACGAAACGGGACTTTTTGTGTCTCAATCTTTCTAATTGCTATGCTGGTCCCGTCTCGCCAATCTACGGTCGCTACGAGTGGTTGTTTTTTAAATAGTCGGTAGACCGCTTAATTTGCCGCGAAATAACTCTATAACACATAGCTTGTAAGGTGTCTGGTGAAATTGTACGGCTGAACTATACGTAATTTAAATGTTTTTGGGACGTATATATTTCATCTTGTCTTGTTTTATAGAAAGTTATTTTAGATTCGATTGATTGTGTGTTTATTATTCATAGTTACATTACGTAGTGCTTTGGTTATGTACTGTAGTAATCATTAGTAGTTATAGTTAGTTTTGCTATGGGCTTAGAAGCATCACAAGAAGTTTCACTCGAATATCACCAACTATGTAGATTTTACATGATTTCTCAAGCAAACTCCTCCGAAATTCCGCCTGAATTTCAAATTCAAGCAGAACTAAATTTATAAGCAGGTATGAGCTTATGAAAGTTACAGATTTAAAGCAAAGATCATACAATCCCTAGATGCCTAAGTATTGATATATCAAGCTTTATACTAATATTATGTAATAATTTCTTAGAGCACGACTGGTTATAGGGCAACATTTCAAAACGTTATGTGCAACAAAGAGTTTAAGAAGCCATTATGTTTTTGTTAAAAGATAAGATTAAAGTAACTTAAAAGTAATGAGTCGTTTGTCGTGATAGTTGTATAAAATAATAACTGCTGATATACGTGTTGTGTAAAGTCATGCGCAGTGACTGTGAGCTGCGCGTGCGTTGACCGCTAGGAATGCATCGCACGCGCAAGCGCACACTCACAGCTGTTCCCTGTTCCGCTACCTTTTAGTCAGTTGTTGGGAATATTAATGTAGTAAAAATATCGAATATGAAAAAAAGCTTTCCTTACGCTTGTATGGCGATAAAAAGAAAAGAAAAATTAACCTATAAATCCAAATAAATATAATAAAAATCCACGCTAATTATAAGGTAAAGAAAACTGCTTCATTAGATCTAAAAAAAAATGCGATTGATAAATGAGGCCATGAGAACCATAGTGAATTGAATGAAACTAAATATTTTTGAGTTTATGATTTCTTACAGTTAAAATTGATAATTTTATCTGTAATATGTAATACTGTTAAAAAATGTAGTTAGGCCACCTATGGTTCTCGTGGCCTCAAATGCAAACCATAGAGAGACTATTCAAAAACTATTCAATAAAAAAACACTATTTAATCACCATCTCCACTGACCACTTTTTCTTCTTAACTTTTTCTTCTCTTTTCTTCTTTGATTAGCAAAGATAGATTTCTTAATGCCAAAATTTCTGTACACTTAAATTAAATGAACCTGTACCTGAAACTTCGTAGGTCCTATAGGACTGAACTATGCAAACAAAACTACTTGGAAGATATGTACATATTTCTATTCCACAGTTTGCATTTCTCTATACTCTGTACATTTTTTCACAGACATCCGCACTTTAATGTTCGTGAAAACACAACAGTGCCACAAATTTCAACACGATATTCCAAGTACATATAGATTAGCATCAGGGGTAATGGTACGCGGTAAGGAAGTTCCCTCGGAAGAGCTTACGGGACGGCCTCGGGTAACAGGATGCTCGCAGGGGAAACGGGAGAAAACAGTACATAGCTACCATGTAATATATTGTGTAAAAGGAACTATAAAAAAAGACAGTTCTTATGACCTAATATTTCATAGGATCCTGAATTTAAACTTCGTAGGTACTTAATGTAGCCCAACGATCTGTCAAAAGTGATTAGTGATGAGTAATGTTTCGTATAAATCATGCCAAACAAGCCTAAATCAAATATACAACTTTTGTCTGATCGTTATAAACCCACTGTGTACCCTGTCCTATTTAAATACGACAACTTCTTTACAACATAGACTCATTTCGAAACTTCCCACTGTACGTGAACATCTCCCCACTTCACTCCGTCTGCCCCCTTATCCCTCAGGACTGGAGGCTTTATCAGGGACGCTTTATGAGCAACATCAGAAGCTAGCGCACTTATAAATGGAATCTGGCTTTACTGCCGATGCCCCTTCTCCCCTGAAGGAAAAATCGTTGGGAAATACTCGTAAATATTTCATGATACTGTTACGGCGGTGGCGTGAGTCTCATCTCAGTTCGGGGTAAAATTACCGATAAAAGAGTTCGAGCGTATGTTGTTGTAGATGGTATGGAATTTGGGAGTACGTAAGCTATTGAATATATTTATACTTATTGTTCATGAGGATTTAGTTCAGTAGTATTCGTTAAAGAAACCCTAACACAATATTTCAATTTCAATGACCTAATATTTTTGCGAGACAGCGATTTGACTCGTAAAATACTTCTTATAAAAACATTCAGTACCGCTATAACGCCGAATTTATTTTCTCATGATTTTCTCGTAAAATTGTTTCAGCTGTCCTATTCAGAGAAGCGGGCCGAGACCAAAATGATTTTGTTTGACAGCACTATGGAGTAACCAAATACCCTAAAAGCGAGTGCATGCAAATATGGAACGGTCCACATATTAAGACAATGTTTGTTTTGATGTGTAACTTCACACAGAATTTAACAGCGGAACAGTCTCATTGAATATGGATCACGCCAAGGTCGGTCAGTGCCAGCAAGGTTACCAAACAAATCGACGATTTTATTTGTATAAATCATGTAAGCTAAATTAGCTAACTCATACTTTATATACCGATTTCTTTTGATTTCTTTAACCGCCTTGTTTGCGCATAAATTCTTTACGAATGACATGCATTTAACATTCCATGAGGGAAGTAGTTTTTTTTTTTCTGGAAAAATTATACAATTTACATATATATGTATGCAACGAAAATGAATCGCGTTTATTTATTGAAAGTAAGAAAGCCGAAGAGCTACACATTTGCATTTTAGATTAACGTCTAGTAATGTTGCATAATAAAGCGATAAGAGCGAAAACCTCGTCAAGTAGGAGGTGATAGTTATCGTGAATGTTTCGTTTCTCCTACTTGAGGAAAACAGGGATTTTAGCTTCAAAAATCACGAAGTTTCAAACGTACTGTGTTTAACTGCCCCTTATAAGTACCTAAAGTAAATCCTATTATTTGGACTAATCGATCAAACATTCTATTTTTAAACTAAGGTTTAGGTTTAAGCATATTCTCGAGGGTTTAGTCTTGAGAATCCATTTGTCTCCTTCATTTTAATTTTCGTACCAAGCAATGCTCTGTCAAAGCTGGATTTCAGTGAATTAATTCGTCTGGAGGACATTGCCCTTGATTTAAAGATTAATGAAGGTGAATATTTGAACGAGCTTGAGCCGTTAGTCCCAGTTGCCACGAGAATCTACATGACAGCCAGGTACATCGTAAGATATGGGTCTCCTAGAAATTACCCTCTTGTTCTATTGGTCTCACTTTAATTAAGTGGCGTAGGTTAGATGGCCGTTGGTCTCTGAAACTCATATTAAACATGGTTGAGAACTGTGGGACCAGGAAACTAGGAAAGATAAAGGTAGTAGGTACAGGTTTACACATGTTATAAATGCTTATAGGTCTTGTTTAAAATGCGTGATAATTAAATAATACTTCACGGTATTGTTTAACTGGGCGTAAAGACTTCAAGGTCATTGTTATCATACCGTTCTGTGATGTAAGTGGAATTCTTTATCTGATATTCTCACGCTATGTTAGTTTTGGGATTGGTACCGGCTAGCGTGGATTAGTGTAATATTTTACCGGTTGTTTAATATTAAGTGCTTTTTAAATGTCTCTAGTAATATTTTTCTTTTGTGGTATAATGTCCCTGCGTTTTCACGCAATTTTATTATGTTTTATATAATAACTAAGTAACTGTGCCCGCGACTCCGTCCGCGTGGATTCTGAAACTGTGGAATGTTGTTTTTGAAAATATGTTTCCAAATACAAAATGTTTCTGATTTCGGGCCGGATTCGAACTCGATACCCGCTACCCACAGCCCTACTATTTACCGCTAGGCTGCGTGGATAGTTTAGAGAGGCATAATAATAAATTCAGCCCATTACTGTACCACTTTTGGGCAAAGGCCTCTTCTCAGATGAGAAAGGTTAGGCCTTACTCCACCACATTGGCCTAGTGCCGGTTGGCGGACTACACACACCATCGACAACTTTCTAGAGCCTTTTCAGGTGTGCAGATTTCCTCACGATGTTTTATAAGTATACATAGCCGTCCTTTAAATCGTAAGGTTGAAAATGTATCGCTTTGTTTCCTTTAGATAAGCGATGACAAGTAAGCTCTTTTTGGTTTTAACGAGTTTCTCGGGATTTCTAGGATACTCACTTTTCCTCTTCGTATAAAATAACAAGAACCGCTTGCCTTTTCAAGGTTTGTAGTCGTAGGTCAATAGTAATTACTTATTCTGGGTTAAGTACTTTCCTGTTTATCTTGTGAAGAAATAGTTGTTTCCAAGAACTAATATACATATAGATTCCATGTTCAATAAAGCTAGATATAATATAATTATATTGTTCTTCTATCGGCACGAGCTATCACATGGGAATCACTGATGCCGTAAAGGAAAAATTAGCCAGTTAGCAATGTGGTATGGATACTGACTGCCCAGGGTGCAAATTTGACTGTACAAAAGTAGCATAATCAATAGTCATTTAATTGGTGACTTGTTTTTTTTTTTTTATGAAATGTATGAAAGATTGGATGAAATATTGATTGTCTCTTAATTAAATATAGAATATATTTTTTAATTATAAAGTTAAAATTAAAAAGACGAGAATACCCTATAGAGTTTTATACTTAATTAAATTATTTAAGATTATTAATAAATTAAGATTAATTTAATTATTTTGTTGGGGTGACAAAAAAAAAATATATGTAACTTTTTTATTTTATTTACATATAATAAGTGAATAAATGATCCAATTTTATTGATTATAAGAAAAAATTACCTTAGGTATCCCTTACGCCGTATTTTTTTTTAGTTCAAATAATAAAATGAGTTTGCGACCTCGATGTTGCATTAGACTGCAATGGGGCCCGCAAATAAACAAATTATCGGGTAGGCTTAGTTCGGCCGCGTTTGCTGTCAAAAAAATTCGGCACTTAACTGATGTGGATACAGCCAGAATAGTTTATTTCAGTTATTTTCATAGCGTGATGACTTACGGCATCCTCCTCTGGGGAAACTCTGCAGACATCAATACTATATTCGTCTTGCAGAAAAGGGCTGTCCGAGCTATTTATAATCTTGGGCCAAGGGTGTCGCTGAGACACAGATTTAAGGAAATTAATATTCTGACTGTAGCGTCACAATATATATTTGAAAATTTAATATATGTTTATAAAAATATTTCGAACTTTGTCAAACTGTCTGATACTCATTCTTTGAACACTAGGAATAAACACAACCTTGCTGTACATGCTACGCGCCTCCACAGAATAAGCAACTCGTTCATGGGACAATGTATACGCTTTTACAATAAACTTCCCAATGATATACGTAATTTAACATTAAAGAAGTTCAAAATTGTAATTAAATCTAAACTTTGTAAAAAAGGATACTATAAAATTTCGGACTATTTAGATGACAAAAACGCTTGGGATTGAACCGCTCTTTAGCCTTTCCTTTTTTTTATATACACTTTTTGCCATTAATTATTATATTATTTACTTCATTATTTTGATATTGTAATGTCGTTTAAATTGAAATGATTTCTTATATATAACCGCTATACATTGTAAATGTGAGTGAGATCTAGGCTGAGCGCTCTTCATTTCATTAATTCTCACGATAACTGATGCATGCTTGCACTCTGTTGCGACAGGTTAGCTCAAATAGTTATGGCACTTTCTTCAAAAGGCTATTCCACCCTATATTTGTCTCACATAAACCTTTACATCATTACAATCTGTCTGGACTTTAAAATAGACTTTGACCCCTGAGTTTGTTTCGGCGTTTCTTCTCGGGGATAGTCATAGGAAATGCCGACGCCATCTAGTTTAAAAAAGACGTGTAAAAGTGATTGAAAAATCCTAATTGCAAAATAAATAATTTCATTTCATTTCATTTCATTTCATTTCATTTCATTTCACGATCTAATATTCGTCACTTGTGGAGGCTCTATCCTTGCAGCCCAGCTAGATATGTTATGTGTTACTATTCTAACATTCAAGTAACGGATTATATTTAACAAGAAATAGAAATTCTAATATATTATTGAAAATACATACCCTATCGTTCGTAAATAGCAATTTACATTTCTATTGCTACGGGAAATTTAGCTTGATGAAGAAATATTAACACTAAAGGATAGGGGAGAACGTAATTTATTAGTTTGCGAAAGGAACGGAGGGATGTTTCGTACATATTACGTACTCTCGTATCTATCTACCCATATAAGACCTTAGGAAAGGTATCATACGCCTCTTCAAGTACCTATACGCCGTGATTTATATTCCAAGATGATAAATAAATATGTACTACAGTTTGCTCATAGTGGATTATCAATTTACTAAAGGATTAGAAATACCGTATTTATTCTTGAATATTATAAATGCGAAAGTAAGTTTGTTTGTTTGTTACGTTTTTACGCTTAAACCACAGAATCAATGATCATAAAATTTTCCTTGTATGTTGTCAGGGGTACAGAAAAGGACATAGGGTAACTTTTATCCAGAAAAAAGTACTGTTCCCGAGAGAAAGAACAATAACTTTCATGAGGTTGCTAGATGGCGCTACGTGTGACCCGAAAAAATGTACAGGTTCGTAATCAATACGGGCGAAGCCGCGGGCGGAAGCTAGTTTATTATAATCTTGAAAGAAGTAAATAGCCAAACTCAGCTATAAAATGATATAATTATTTTGTTTGAGATATTTTTTTAACCGCAATAAATTCCGCTATGCTATAAACCGTTGCAAAATTATCTACTATTATGATAACTGAACACCCTGTATTTGTTATAAACACGGTACAGAATATTATCTACTGTATACCTTGGAATCCTCATTTAAATACCACCTCCGCGCGTCCATATGTCCGTAGCACATAAGTGATGTCAGTATATTAGGTATGTGTTACGACAACATGGCTACACCCAATGGGCATGATCTATTGTATAGTAAAGGCGACAGCATTTACCTGTACCCTAGTTCTCTTGTATCGGCGTGAGCTTTTTCATAAGAATTGATTGTGCTGTGGTGAAAAGATTTGCCAGTTAGGCCTGTACTAATAGTGTGCTTTCACTTTACATATATCATACTGCATACTGTGTGAAGCTGACAGCCACTACAAAACCATTGTGCGTGCGTACTTTTGTTACAGATCTCTTGAAATCAGTAAATCAATCCAGGCAATTTGGCAATAAATTCACTAACATAAAGAAGATCATCTCATACGTCACCGAACCGCCCAACCTTCAAATCCATTTGAGTTTGAGGGTATCAACAAATTAGGGTCATGCGGTTGGTACGGCTCGGCCTGATGATAAATGGCACTAAGTTTTCACACGCGCCGAGACGTTCGAGCTATCAACACGGTCTACATGCCTGTTATTAACGACCGGTCTCGGATACGCATTAATATCACCATACACGTACTAACGTACAGTAATTACAGTGTACCGAAGGTTTTCACATCACTAGAATACTTGGTTGAATACACGAGACATTTGAGTATGAATAAGATAAGTTGTACAAGATCCCGGCGTTTTCCTTCCCGGGTTTTTAAAGAGTTATATCTTATTATCAAGAGTATGTGAAACAGTGCCCTGCTTTTCGTGGTGATAATGGCAAAATACCCATACCACTTGTTCTCCACCGATCAGATAGTCCCATTTCACGTGAGGACGTTAACGGATTGATAATTATATATAATTTTGGCGTGTGTAAGCTATAAAGTTTCTACTCGGCAGCACCTCGACAGATAACTTATAGCTGGATTAATAATTGTGAACTGGGATTTATAAATAACTGTTTTATCGTTGCTCGGTGATGACTGACGAATGCTGCTTGCGTCTGTTCATACTTCATATTTGTGCCACGATTTATACTTCGCATACGTTCATAATTATCAATGCGTTACGCTTGTCTCATTTATACTGTAACTATTACGAGACGAACACTGATGTTTAAACAGCAACTTTCAAATAAAACATTAATTGCACAGTGTTTTATCTAGTAAAGAAAATATGTTCAACTTTGTTAGGGATTCCAGTTTTAATGTCGTTCTAATCATATAGGTGCTATGTTTATGAAATTTGCATCTTCCAATAATAACTGAGGCGGTAATTGGATTTTCTGTTTTACTCTGGCATAATTGGTTTACACAAGAAAAACATAAGTTTAAGTGGTACTAACGCATAGATGCGTAAATACAGCCGTACATGGTTTGAATAATCTATTGAATAGACTGACTAGGCGGACAAGTCGAAGTCAGTACGGCTGTTTCAAAGTTTAACTTGACTGTTAATCGGCTAACAGCTAGTACGTCTGTTCAGAAAATGGATCTACGGATCGAACTATCTGCCTAAGAGTCGAAATTGAGCACGAATAAAGATAAATTACTTTAATAAGCCCTTTCTTTCGCAATCCATGCGCTCGCTGCGATTCGCGTGGGAGGATGAGTATTGTAAAACAATAGGTTTTTTAATCAATGTTATTCCGGTTTTTAGGAAAGCATACTTACTAAAGATAGGTTTCTAATATGCCCAAATAACTACGATAAAATGACTTACACCACAGGTTGCTTTTCTGTGTTAAAATTGGCGTTAGAAAACCTATTATGGTTAATTATAGTATAAATGGCGGACAAAATCATGGCAACATCGATGAAGCTGATGCGTTGGTCGTGTTTTTCTGTTTACTAGAATATTTTTAAGAATACGAAAATACTTACTATCAATATTTTTGAATATCAGGCGAGGCAACGTCTTGCAGATCTGGAATGTGAAATGCGTAGGTATTCTATATAATTTACAATTTAAACATTTCAAGTTTGTGGCAGGTAGGTTTATTATCTTAATAAATAGCAGTCTTTGAACTCTGTCTACGTACTATTATTTATTCTGTGTCTACGTTAAGAGTTTGTTGAGTATAATAACGATGAGACCCAGAATAAAAGTCACGACATAAAAAGTAAGTAATAAAACATGAATAAGTACATGTAATGTAATATATATGTGCGAAATATCCTTGTTTATTGTTTGATTTGCGACATTCTGAATCTTTAGTGGAGATTTTGTAATTAACGAAGCCATTTCAAAGTTTTAACACATAATAAAACTGTGCGGAGGCAGAGAATAAAATCTGATGATGTCGGATCACTTTACAATTATAGTGAGTAATTCTTTATTCCGTACATCCGAAGCTATTGATCGTATTATCGCTCGGTAGATTTGTCCGTCAAGTGTCATTATATACGAACGGGAGTCGAAGACCTCTGCAATGATAAATGCATACCTACTCGTCTATCGGACACTATCGATATTGTTATGTTCATAATAATTATGACCCGTTTTATTGTGAGCTCTGTACATTCATTGCAACCAATAATATAACACCGTCTGACACGAAATGTTGAGTGCGTCTGAATGTTTTGTCTTGACCCCGACACCTGTTGTTAATTTTTTGCCGATATCCTGTTAATTTATATTTCGTAATGATTTTTTTTTAGCATTTTTCTCGTCTCCTCTTTCAAAGTCTCAAAGTCTACAAAGTTTTAAAGTATTCCAAGCAATATGATAGGCAGATATGGACATGAAATCTTGACTAATTGCCGTGCGGTATCTAAGAAAATCTTCAAAAATACAACAAACCGGTTTAAACAAAGAAATAATTTTTGTTATTGACGTCTGCTTCCTGAAGTAGGTACAAATCTCAGAAAACATACCCAAACTTACATAAAAAAAAGTTAAACTAAGATGAAATATCGGTCTAAAAACTGACTCTTATTATTAAACAGCATACTCGCAGCATTAGTAATCTTTTATTTAGTTTCACTGAGACTGAGACACGCTCGTGGCACACACCAAGGTCGGGCGGTGACAATGTTTTGCAACGGATCGCGCGACAGGTTCGCCCGGCCGCGTCTGCACAGCGTTCATTGACCCACTGAACCCGGCCTTACGGGGGCTGCGCCTCGAACCGACCACCTCGGAGCCCTAACGTTCACATGATTGATTCTTTTGGCGGGAAACATTTTTTTTTTCGTTGAGGCAAAGTATCTTTGATACATCTGGTTTGGTGAATTAGAAAATAGAATAGGCGTTGGTCTTGTTGATACGTGTTGAAAATCTAACTATGGAATGTAGGAAGGTGTTGTTGATATATTTTCAAGTTCCTACTGCTATAGATATCTAATAGATTAGGTTATAATTTGTGAAATGTCGCTGTTAATTTTCTGTACACTTATATGCCCTGTGAGTGAATAATACATAAGTATGCACGTATATAGTATTTACCCAAGTATTATTGAAGAGCATGGCCAGCGGTTTCGCCCGCAAGTTTTGGCTTTTCCGGCATAAAAATACCTGAAGTGAATCCGGGTTTCAGTTACCTGTGTTAAAAATTTGGTTAAAATACGATTGTTTATCTATGAATCATATAATAACGACTTAGCTCTCGAAGATGTAACAAAGAGATAAACTCTTATCTCCCAGCTTTTATATAAATTGTTTAAGTATATAAAATCCAAATGTAGCTGAGTAGAGCAGCCTTAGGTACCTAGTTACATGACAAACATCCATATATATGTCTAGTCGATATCGAAAGTGTGAGTGCGGCCTACTCCTATTACGTGCCCTATATTTGGTCCTTCAGTAAAACGGCATTTATCAATATAGTTCATTTCCAAATGTTGCATTCAACGAGATTGATAGACACAGTAGTCGGTATAATCTCGCGTTTGGCCTAGTTTCGCAACCTTGACGTAGGTACTTGGTGTTTCTAATAATAATGGCAGACTCGTTTCCAGCGCACCAAGGGGAGATGATTGAATGAATAAATAAATTAACAACAACTTTTATTTAGGGTGGTTTCATTCTTATGAAAACCTTTGAATGAATACATTAACCATCCGAGATTTGAATCTTAAGGTATTTTTTTCCGAAAATGTCTTGTTTTTTCTGTTCTTTATAAAGCTTTGTTTACAAACTATTTACGACGTCTTGCCCTCTGGCCTTCGTTCATTGTGAAGTTTAAACTTCAAGGCTTTATCACATTTTGACGGAAGAATAACACGAAAATAAATTATAACGTCTCAATATTATTAGTACTTATGACCATCATATCAAAAATAAGGGATATAAATATCCGAAAGGTGCATAGACACTTACACAACATATCGATATCGAACATTCATAGGAACCGTGATTCTGAAATGGAACTTGTCAGTCTGAAAATCAACAGAATATAAGTTCGCTGTCAAACATTTGCGTTAAAACGTGGCCGAGTTTAACTTCAAACGAGGCAACGTTTGAAGTCGAAGTAGACGATATGACTCTTCAGCGACGAGTGTTACGAAACGAAGCATATATCTGCTTATACCAATTCGTTAAAATTCTCGTTAATTCTGACAGTAATATAGTAATAGAGACAAATGTCACAATGTCCGGCTAATTTAAATTTATTAAACGTGCTGTCGGTTTCTGGGTTTACGTTCTGTCTACAACACAACTCTCTAGGAACCTTGTAAAATATTATGTTCCGTACTTCTCAAAGGCCGTCGTGCAGAGAAATTAAATGGAATTAACTGAATATGTTGATATCCATACATACATATGTTTAACTGAAATAATAATGGAAATTATGGAGTTGTTATGTGTGGATGTGGCTAAACTGTCGTTTCTTGAAAGTATCTCAAAGGGGACGGATGAACGAAACACTTTTCCCAATTTTCCGCACCAGGAATAGCAAGGAGGCAATAAAATCACAATCAGGAGAACCAAACAGGCATTTGGATTGCAAATATTATGGTCTCCCATTCGAGTGAGTTGTTGAATGACTGTTTGATTCCAACAACATTCGCGGTAGAAGTACGGTGTATTTCTTAGAAACGAAATGGGGTTATATTACGTATTATAGCAATCTTTTTGTGCGATGAGTACTCAAGATATCGGTGGTGAATACAAATTAGAGCGTGTGGTTTCCATTGCATTCAATGCGGTGCAGTATCTACAATGTTTGTTTACTCATTCGGCTGACGTGATCGGTATTCGTAAGCACGGTAGTGCTATTTCGGAACCAAACCGGTTTCGAGTAAGTATTTTATTGGTAGGTACAAAACAGAGAATACATTTGCATATTTTGTACAAAGGTGATATGCAAAATATCAAGTTATTCGTAATGAGACCTTTTTATGGAAATTGCTTTAACGCACAAAATGTGTATCACTACAAAATTAATTGAATACAATGACCCCTTTATTAGCTCTTTTTATGGGGTATTTTTATTTAGAAATATATCCTCTTAGTTTAACCTATAGTCTTTGCTTGTGACGATAAAGGATTGACATTGCATAAACTGTAGTCATGAGTCAGGTCCATGCAGCTATTTCTGAATTTAGTTGTCGTGTGATTTCATACTAATAATAAGCCCACTTCTGTTGTAGGAAGTGACTGGATTATATCAGGTGGATAGGTATCCGCACGTGAGATCACCAATCCCACTATAAATGTGTATGTGATACCTGTTTTACTAGCTGTTGCTGTCGTGGCTTCAGTAGAATACTACGGGAAGTACTTCATGTACGTAAAAATAGCGTCAGCCACTCGACAGCAGTCTCACTGTTGGCCAATACATACATATACGACACAAAAATGACGTTTGACGGTAGCAATCGCACGATCTACGCCTGTCGCAAACTGATTGCTACATCGGTAATTAGGCTGCAGATCAAAAGTATTCTATGTGTTACTAGAAAAAATGGTTTATCTTTGTGCGAAATTTCATTGAGATTTGTTCAGGCATTTAGCCATGATTGAGTAACAGATATCCAAATATCTTTACAAACTTTCATATTCATCCGCGGAATCCAGGACATGGTGTACGAGTATATGTGAGCCGAGATTCTTCCAAATCCGTTTAACGTTTTACGTGATTGGGTAACAAACATCTTCACAAACTTTCACATTTATAATATTAATAGGATAGAATATTCGTAAGAATAATGAAACAATTTTGGTGGAAATTAAAATCTCTTATTTCTATTAGAATCTTTTGGTCTTAGGAATTATAATGAGGTTTATAAGAAACTAGCGACCCGCCCCGGGTTCGCACGGGTGCAGTTTACTCATGAAGAAAATAATAATATAAATGATATACAAGAACACCATCCAGATTTCCTAAACTTCCGATGGATTTTCCAAAAAAAAACTCTGTCGTATAAACCTTGTCCTGAAAATTACGAACACAATATGTATAATATTGAATTTGCAATGCCAAATAATTTAGGAACTAAAATAAATATTTTATTAGTAGTCAAGTTAAGAATACAGGTTTGTACTAATTTACAGATTTAGTACAGACAAAGTTAGGAGTGCAGGCAAAGTTACAGCATTCTACGGCACCTATTTAATAAACGCAACAGTATACAACCTGTACACAACAGTAATATTTAGTTACCTACATTTAGGCGTAAAAAACGAAGTCGAAATCAGTTTTACATAACCATTTAATTCCTTTCCGCTTATTTACACAGTAATCTCTTTCATGGCACTTTCCTTGGTCGCATGCCAAAAGTAATCAGGGTTTACTTTGCGTCCATTATAAACGTTTTTTTACGCAAACATTCTGTATATATATAAAAGGCATTAGTAAATAAATAAACATATGCGTATAATAAGTTATAGGTATATGAGATCAGATATTGTGACAAGGTCGGTTGACAGACGGTAGGGCTTCGATTGAAACTGGGACATACTGGCACGCCATGCCATGTCAGACGGCCATGTCGAGCGGTTTGTTTGTATTGTAATGCTTTTTATGGTAATTAAGCTCGAAACGGGGAAATAAAAATCATCATTGTAATCAAGGACTTTATCGGCCGTCTGGGTGTAGTTATCATCATAAAATAGCCTATCTATAATCACACACATTCCAATGCATTTAACAAAAATGCATACAGTGAATGGGCTTAGAATGCATGTTGCATCGTCTGCTTAGTGTCTGATGCAATGCCAGAGTCAAATGAAGGACATTCAACGTGCTGTAATTAAGATCTTAGACGAAGCCTGTCATTATTTGCTCATTACTGGCGACCTTTAATTACGATGCTTTCAGTAAATCAAGCAATATCCTAGTCGGCTTCACTGAGAATATACGATTACTAGGGCCTCATAGATCTGAGAGCGGTAAAAAATATTTAGCTATTTATTGTAGTATTTGTGTTTGCAGGTGTAACCAGTGACATTGGAGAATCGTAATGTAGTGTTATTTACTCGAGGGTCGTATCACTCGTATCAGGCAGTTGTTACGTAACGCTCGTGATAAATGATTATCATTAAAGTAGATTAATATCACAATGTTACTCACACGAATTTGTTTTCAGAACATAGTGACGTATTGCCAGTACACACTGTTATCTATTCTGTGACTATTATGTGTGTTTGTTTTTAGGATCAGATGACAACACTTATTATTTACATAAAAAATATTTTTTATTGATACACTGATTTTAGATGACAGAGATTGAAGATTTTATTATAATTCTATTATACCAGTATCAAATATTACTAAATTTTGTTATAAACTTGTAAGACTTTACTCCAGGATTGTCTTCTTGAAACCAAATACTGTTATCTGCAGGATAATTTTGTTGTATCCAGATATCCATGACTAAAGGTACGAGGATAACATGTTATTGAAAGCGGGCCCTGTTGGGACTGTTCCAGAATTTACTTTAAGTAATTTCGTAACAAATATTTTATCCGAATTCCATAAATAAACAATGTTTGTTCACAGTAATATTTACTAGTCACCAAAGAATTTGAGAAAAGATAAAAATTACCTAAATTCCATACAATACAATAATAAACAATAGAAGCACCGATACACGAATGCCTATCCTTCGAAAGATACCTTCAAGGAGAGTTTCAGCTCTCTAGATTCCAGACGAATCCCTGCTCGAACCATACACGTTGTTAATTTTTAGACATTTCCTTGCTAAAAGGATCTGTATATTTGTCCATTGTCATAATATATGAAAAATAGTATATCTAATGTTAACGTACATCTATCTAAGCGGGTACTTCTCATCAAATTATTTTATTGGAGACATGTTGTTTGTACAAAGATGGTTAATTATAAAAAAGTTTCAAACATGCAAGACTATTCTATGAACTATGTTATATACTTATGCTTAATTATTACAGTACATAGGTACTAATTTGAATAGATTTCGCGTAAGTAGGTATCATAGTATGCAGTTATATGTTATATTCAATCTCCCTATCAGTTATGTTAGTAGTTGCCAAGATAATTATATTCATACGTCAGCGTCTGTGCTGGCTAAGGTAAATAAGCATTTATTAAGTAGTCAGGTAAATACACGTAGAAATAGGTTTATTATAAATGCATTCTTACTCTCATTCAATATTACTGCAAGGCAGTCTGCTAGACTGCAACCTGCAAAACTTATTCAAAGTGTGAGCGTAACCGGTGCAACTTTAAACGTACATACTACGCGATAAGATAGTTATAGAGGATAGAAAGTTGATTTGTTATTATTGTCGTCCTTTTCTGTATGCAAGTCTCTTTCACACAGTGGACTAGATTTGGGCGGGGTCGAACTGCCGCACTGTTTGGATTTGAATTAATGTGCTGCCATCTAGTGTCGAAGCATATTCGACTTGTAATACCGCAGCTAACTCGCTTTGCACGATCTGTTGTAGTGCCGCTACTCGCGAAGAGATGGCGTTACCTGTTTCAATTGACAAAAGCTTAGCGGAGACTAAACTATAATGATAAATTTATAGCTGTATTTCTCGTTTGTTATTTGACTTGTGGATACTGTTATTTAATATATGTACTTAAATTATTTTTCTTCTTTGTTTCAGGTGCTAGTTGAATATGACGGTGTAGACTGGCAACGTCGCGAGTGGGTGGCAGTTTATTCACGACGGACGTTTCGTGTTTTTTTAGTAGAAAGAACTCTAGTTTGGGCTCCCAGGATTTACGAAGAAAAGGAAGTCAAATGGCCCGCTTTGGTAATTATTATTTTCATTGCTTCGCACAATTTTCAATAGGTGGCGCTACTTGTATAAATTAAAGCCCACACCTGCTATTCAGAACAAGTAACATCACTAATACAGTTAAGTCCAGGACTACATTATAATTGATCTCGGAATAAATCTTAACTATGAATACGCTATTGATGATGAACTGAAAGAATCTCTCGTACTAACGTTTTAGTGCAAGTGTGGAATAGTAGTTGCTTTAACATAGTAGGCGCTCTAACTCTTTTTCTTTAAAATGAGTTTGCGAGACTTACAACGTGACTGCCATTCGTAAAGAAATCGTGCGAAATATCATTAAAAATTGTAACTTACTATTAATTACTTTTTCACTTGGAGGAATTGATTAAAGGATGATTTTTCAATAGCTGAATAAATCTCAAATAAGTGAATAACTTATCTGATAAATCCATACAAAAACTGTTCTAATTTCAAATTATTAGCTAAATAAATAAGGCACTGGAAAAATGTCGTCAGCAAACTAAGAAAGGAGGCTTAATATCAATAGAATCTAAAACTTGAGTTACACATTTTACTTTCTAAGGGCTCGATTTTTTGGCGAATCAAAGTGCGACCTCAGACATACACAGAACGTGACCGCCATTCCTAAAGAGGGACGCGTGTGAATCTGACTCAAATTGAGGTCATACAGGACACGTGCGGACGGAGAGACGGTTCGGCGTAACCTTCGCGACATCCCCTTGTAATCGAGCTTGTATTTTTGCTATATCAAAGGAATAAGGACGGAGTGAACCTATATATGACATGTATAGATGAGTAGTTACCTCGGTACGATTTATAAAGAACACTGCATAAATATGTGTAATATTTTACATTTTATAACATTTGTGGGGAATAGAGGGATATTTAGCTTTATAATTCGCGAGTCCTTAGAAAAGAGTTACTTAAACGGAGAAATATTTTTGATGTTCATTAATTTTCTAACCGTCTTGAATAACTGGAATTAAATTATACTATAAATTGTCTCTTGTCAATTGGTTAAGAATTAAAATCAATTGCTTGATTAAATAAAACGAAGTTAAAAAAAAAAGATTTGACCTATTCAGAGAGGCAGTTAAGTTTTATTAATTACAAGTACTAATCAAAGTACAAAAGGCCTTTGTATTGTCACTATTTAGTTTTCTGAATACTAAATAGATTTTAATTAAATTAGCTTATAAAGTTTAAAAGCCTCAAGTTCGATATCGGTCCTTCTTTTATTGCATTGAAAACAGCGCCATCTAGTATTCAGTAGCGGATACTTTAACATCTTAGTTTCTGGAGTCTATAAACAGCGTGGGCTTTCCATTTTTTTTTTTGAGGTCCACCACGTTCGTTTCGAATTACATTCGTGCATTTCATCATCATTAGTATTCATCAAAATTTATATAATTCGTCTCAGGACCTGGAATAATAACATTGGATGGTGGATTTACAGCAATACCTATTCTACCATTTTATAGATTATTCTTTATAATGAATGGTAGAATATTTATGGTGTGAATTAAAAATTCATTTAATGAGTCTGGTTGACTTAATTAAATAATTATGCTGTATATAAAACATAATTTAATTTTCTTCACGTACATAATTTCATGTTTACGTCGTATTTTAAATACGCAATGTAAATACCTTCCTACAATATAACTAATGATACAAAATTTCCTAGACATTCATGCCGTTGGCAGCTGACCTGACGCTACAAGCCGACGCCCAGCCGGTGGAATTCCTCCATGACAAACAACTGGAATTCTTGGACTATGCTAACCTACTTCCTTATCAGGTAAGACAATTTATAAGAAAAACGTTATTGTATTGTAACACATGTTATAATACAGAGCGTCCGATGACCATTTTATAGTAACTCCCCTATTCACAAACGAGTTTAACGATATGAAAATTAAAAACCTATTAGGCCGAACATTACTGTACCGTACCTAGTAGAGTAGTCCATATGGCTTTATTCAGATAATATCAGGAACGTCTAGAATATGTTAAGTAAGATTGCCCTTTTTATATGAAATTGCACGAAGTCATTACCGCAATGGAGGGGTAAAAAAATACTAAGAATCAGAAATACATAATTCGGTACGCATCAGTGACTTTTCTTTGTGGTTGTTCATGGACGGCGGTGATCACTAACCATCGAGGTTCGTTTGCCTATAAAAAAATAAGATAACATTGCATGCCTGTATTCCCTGAAGGGCTAAGCGGAGGTGTACTTAAATGTACTTACAGACACATTTCGCCGATGGCGTTATTTAGGCGAGCCTATTGCCTATTTCCGAGCACAATTCCAAATTCCGAGTTGTTAATGAGAATTTTCTCACAAAAACTAATTTCACAAACATTGCCCAACCCGGGGACCAAATCCAGACTTCGCAGAAAAAATAACCTTTGCTGACATTCAAGACAAACAATCTCCTCAATAATATTATTACAAATACGTCGGTATTCAGACATAGCAACTGAATTTCCATGAAATTAATACATAATGTGATTTAAGATTCGAAAACAAAGTACTTTCCATACAGGGGGAACCATCAGCCACGGGCTAGTAAATAATAACTATAATAAATTCATGAGCAACGTTTTGCACTGCAACCACGTTCTACCGGTACTGCCGGTAGTTCGAGCTTGACGTGACAGGTGGCGCTACGGGTCATTGTTCGAAGTAGTTACAGGCATTTGGAATACATTATTGAACATGCGGGCGCATTTCCTCACGTACTGCCTCGAAGGCTTGAAATCGGTTACTATAAATACTTAATTTGTGCGGGTTGGGAAGATGGTCGATTATATTTTATTTTATATTAGCTGGTACCGGGCGCGTTGCTGCCGCAGAAGAAATAACTGTGAAACTTCTGAAATTCAATTTCAAATATATTTGCCGGTACGACACATGCGCCACCTAATGTAAGTTAATTGTACCATGCCTATAACGTTCGCCCAAGTGCAAGCAATAAGTTGACAAAGTTTTATCGCAATCGGATGAACGGTATACGGTACGTATAGCGTATAAAATACGAACAAACATTGATTTTTATAAATTAGAAGATTGGACGGTCGATTGGATATGTTTCCATGTTTAGTTTGCTAAATTAAAATGGTAAGCGTTGACTGAGGTTGTACCCCGTGTACTTTAAAAACTCCAAATGGTTTTCTTAAATTCTATCCATAAGGGCATGAAATAAGGTTCAAAGCTTGAATGACAAATCTTCCCAAACACAGCTTAGCAGTAGGTTATAAAACAATCATAGGTATTCATTATAATAAACTATGAATTAAAATTGTTTCAATGCACACTGTATACGATATCTTTTAATTGAATTGACTGATTGGTTGATTTAATAAACCTGCAATCATTACTTGACTATAAAAGAAACCACTAAGTAATATTATACATACTTTTGCAATTGAAATGACAACTTCATTGCCAGACAAGTTGTGGGTCAAGTTGTATCACTATGGTTTGATACCAATCAACTGCAATACCTATATAATGACCATGAATGTGTACTAATAATGGCGTATGCATTATTATGTTAACTTGTGTCATTTCCATCTTAAACAATTTTTTGTTCCCTAATTATTTTAAGACACTGGTCATATGCTCTTAAAATGATATAGTTATTGTTTTATTCCATGATACTGGTACTCGTAAATCTCACTCGTTTTGGGGTGTACTGGTACTCGTTTGGTGAAAAGAGCCTCTACGATAGAGGACACCTGATATTATGTAGCGAACACTGAGTCAGCTTCGATACTATTATATGCTGCCATTCCCATGTCGTCGCTGCGCCTGCTAAGTTCCATAAATGCATTTTTTAACGAAAAATCTTCTCTCTTTTTATGTAGTTTTTATAATTTTATAGAGTTATGTATCTTATAAATATCTTCAATACTACATTGTCAGTTTTTTTAATTAATGTATTTTTTAAACGTTGCCCCTCACTAGGATTTCTCCTGTATTGTTTAAAAAATAATAAGATTTTTGTTGTCTCCCGAAACTTATCAAAAATCACAAACGGAACTTGGCAGGCGCAACGACGATGTGATAGTTCGACCCGACATAACAGAAAACGGTTTAACTGGCTTTACGTGGTTGTGATCAACGAAATCACGAATCCAAGACTATGAGACCGAAGTCTCCAGATCCTGCAGCTTAAAATCCAGTTATTTCTAAGACTGATTTTTACCCTACGTACTTATAGTTCTACCTACATCACAAACGGTGTAGAACATACCCTGGACGCCAAAAAATTCCGGGGAAATTCGGACTGATTCCTTTTTCGCTAAAATTTCATCAACGCGTACCTTAACACGCTTCTTTACAATACTAAATACTTGTTCTTATGACACCCTTCAGTATAAATAAAGGGACCAAAGAGAAAATTGTTTGTTTGATAACTTTTTTAAATGAAAGCTTTTGTAAAATGCTAATAGACGGCGTTACGCTATGCTAAGTGAGTCGTTTACGTTATTTATTTTTTCCTTTAAGCCAATATTAAGACAAATGGAGTCAGGTACAAGATTTCAGTCAAGAATTTAAGTACATTAGACGCGAATGCCTCCCTTACAGCTATTACGTAATAACAAATCGATACGCTTCCGAATGCCATTGCTAAAGTCGCCGTCATTTAACACCCAAGAGAAAGATATGATAGGTTACTACTATAACATATAACATTACATTTAATCAGGGTCTGTCTATTTTCAATTTACTATGTACCAGTTAACCACAAGGCCCATTGCTCGTACTTAATATTCTTGGAAAAATAATGAGAACATAAATTAATATCTAATGCTGCCGGTAAATTCATACCGTCACCGTCTAACATCGATCCAGTGCTAGGATTTTATGAAGAAGGAACTGATTATAAAAAAAACTACGAGAGCCGACAACACCGAGACGTGTAACTTCATGAGCGAAGCGATTTCTGCTGTATTACCAGCTTAATTTTTTCTCCAGTAATGTAGGTATTCATATATAAAAATCAGTATTTACGCAGAGCTACTGACATCTATGGACCTAGAAAGGCCTTTGAGAAATTTACCTACGACTCTCCATATAGTTATAGATCAGATTTTATATTTGACACCATTTTATATGTTTTGTTACGTATATGAAGATCTGATTCTTCTAATGCGGCCTTTTTAGACCCACTGGGGATACCATATCCTAATGCGGGTTGCCAGAGTTCTAGCCTTGTATGATGTTCGTCGCAACCACTGTCAAGAGAGAAGGGTATTCGTATTATAACCGGGATCGTTGGCCTATACGTGAAAGGACGGTCATCCATCTAAGAAATGTCACACTTATGCGCGACTTAACCTCGCTTAACGATCGATTTATCGGCTCAGTAGCCATTATTCACTAATTGGACCACATTATATTTTTCACTCGCAGATTAATACGCAATTTATTAATCATAGCAGTCCAATTAGTGTACATGTTATGTGGCTGTTAAATTAATAGGTATGTTACAAATATATATCTATCTGATAATCATTTTGAAACCTCGCCGTATTTTTGAACTACCTAGTTTGTTTTTCTCCTAATTTAAATCTTAATTCGTTTCTAATTAATAATGTTTGCTTCAAGTTTTATGTCAAAAACATGATTTATGTTCCAAGAAAAAACAAAAAGTTTGCTAACGCTTTCATAAGTAGCAAAGTTTGTAAGATATTTTCTGTATCGGAATTTTTTCTCGCATTATATACTAATGTTTTAATTTGATCCAGAGACGGCTCGTGTGTATTTACTACTTACACGAAATACACGATTCCGCTAAAAGTATACGATAGCTGCTAACCAACATGGAAATTATAAGAAAACTCAAATGAATAATTACCATGATGTTATTTTCATCTTCAATACATAATTCTGAAGTTTGTTTACCGTTATTGGTAGAAGAAACGTCTTTGTTTGATTTTTGAAATCCGTAAATGTTGACGTAATAGGTATTTACTTGATAGATTCTATGAATAGTCGAGGCAGAATCAACCTAACATTTTACGTGAAAAGGAACACATGAAAAGGCCAAGCTTATTAGTTTAAGAGATGAGAGTGGACGGATGGAAAAAGCAAAACGCATAAGCGACCCAATTTCCAGTGAGACGATACGAGTGTTTATCCAAACTTGCGCGCTTAGGCGAAGTGGGGAGATCAAGGACGATGTCTGCCAAACATGGGGAGGGTTTCCCCGGGAGACGGGGGCGTTAGGGAGAACTGGGTGGAGGTGATCTGGCGAGCGGGGAGCGGTATGTTTTGATGCTCGCCGCCCGCTTTATTGATTTTCCGCGCCCGCTCCGCCCGCGCCTCCCCCATATTATATACATATTCTGAGCCAGGTGGTGGATGGTGGTATTGCCGACTGTCGTGCTATTTTCGGTTAGACCCGGGCGGCTCGCACCCGTGGAAACGTTATGATTGATCGGCTGCTACCCCGCAAAAGCCGATCGCTTTTTTGTTTTGCAATTTCGTCATAGGTACCCTTCAAATTCTTTACATCTTCAATTACGGTTTGAAGGCTGTCCGTTAATTTAATTATTCAAGCAGATTTATTTTTCTTTTGACTTTTATGTTAGAATTCTTTAAGCTCTTTATAGTTGCTGTTCGCAAATATTTTGTTTACTAGAAGCTACGTTTTTGTTCTAGATATAATATTATTTTTATAATTTGAACAATGTTATATATTATTTGAGTGAAAATGTCGTTACGGCCAAGATTTGAGAAAGTAATTTATTTCGTGAAAAGCACAACATACAAACGCTTCAGTGGCCTTAAGTAGAATATTATTACGAAAAAGGATGTTCATTAATGTTAAATTTCCTTTCAACGCCAACGAGCCGTGCTCTCAATCTTTAGTTATATATTTTTTTCTTTTCTTTGACATTTTACTAAATATAAAATTTAATTTAATTGAGAAAGAGTGCCTTCATTTATTATACGAACATTCATTTATACTAATTAAGTGAAAGAATTTATTTTCAGTTTACTTGGTAGCTACGGATATTAAAACAAAATGTCGGAGAGCATAGCATATAGGTACTATGTAACTAATTACTAAAAAGATTTCTACTCTTATGTGTTCAAATATCTTAAAGATGTAATAACTAGACGAGATGTTTGTGCTGTTTTATTAGTGAAACGATTCGAGAACAATGGGTGTTACGTAACTCCTTATTGCCCTGGAGACCGGGGTGAGTGTTATTGGTCAGATATGGGTAGAGCGTACATAGTTCGGAATAGTTCTAATCCTGTCTTCTTATATTATCGTACGGTAATTACAGTCTTGATATAATAAATAAAGAGAAAGCCTTTGCTTTGGTAATACAATATTGTAAGTGTATCAGAAGAATATTCTAGGAATAGAAAGACTGGTATTATTCTCAGAATATGTATACCTTTGTATAGCATTACTAATTACACGAATTATCTTAACAAAAACAATTAAGTTACTATTCCGTAGTTTCATAAAACCTGGTAACATTATTATTATTTACCTAACTGTATAAGCACTGCTATTTTGGCGTCAAACCGTAAAAATACATAATTAAATCACCAAAACTTAGCGGAAAGTATTTATAATTAAAAAACTCAATTAGCAAACCGGCAATGAAACTTTATCGTGAGTTTCTTAACTTTGTCGTCGTCAGCATGCACGCAACCCAACTCAGAAACTGTTCCCGCAAAATTTAAACGAGTAAAGTTTGTTTCAGTTAGCTTACTCAACTGTCCGGTTCGCGCCACCCTCCTCGACCACCCAAGTGGGTAGGGGAGTTACGACTGACATAGGCGTGTGTTAGACACGAGACAATGTTACTTTGATCGTGTTCCTATTCTATGAAGGACATCAATACCGAAGAACTAGTGAAACATTTCTTTGTTAGTAATTCTATTGGAAGCAAATATGATAGCGAATTGTTAAAGGATTGCCTTTGCTGTTTGTTACTATGCTTATTGCCCGTAAATATATTATATAAGAATATTATTTTTATTATAATAGTTATTATTATATTAAAATGAGAGTCTTCTTCATTGTTTACTTAAATAAAGCTTAGAACAAAGAACCTAGGATCCATTGTACGTTTTTATTACAGAATTACTTAACGAATTAATTCTTTCATTTTCGTAACGCTTTGAGACTTCGCGATTAATTTGTCAAGCCTTTCAGGCACAGCCTTCGGTTGTACAATGGTTTATTATAATTTTATACGTTCTGTGTTAAATGTAACGGAGCAGTGAATAACAAAAGAACAATTTATGTTTTCCTGTGTACCGTGTACGTGTTTGCATTTTCCTCGGTAGCCTCCCCTCAGCCAGACGTTTCATTTCGTCTGATGGATTCAGTATGAGTGCATTGTCTAGGGAACTAAAACCTTTCGTTTATGACCGCTTCGGGAACTTTTAGAGTTCGCAATAAAGCCACTCTAGATGGATTTTTTCGTACGTTTTTTTTTATTTCGTTGCGTTTTATATTGGGAATTTATTGTTGATTCTGTTTCGTTTATATGAACGAATAGTTAATATTTGTATTGTATACTGAACAACCGTAGAGTCGAACAATGAGATAGGTATCATAAGTCAACAGATATATTGAGACGAAGTTTTCTAAAGAACAAATGAAAGTATTTTTTAAAATAGTAATATTTTTTAATTCAAGTAAGTAAGGAGGATTCAATTTTGTGATTTGACAGCTTTTGTATAGGAATAATGTCAAACCACCATATTAATTCATCAGATAAAACCGGTAAAACCCTAAGGACTGTTTTTTCAATAGCTAGTTAAACTTCAGATAAGTTTTTCCTCTGATAACTCCATGCAAAAGTTGTTTCAGTTTCAAATTAAAATTGGGCCTAAGTCTATTCATTTAACAATAAATATTATCTATTCAAACACATAGATAATTTCATAAATAGTAATTATTTGAATTTCATTTCATCTACGCATAACTAGAAGAAACTACTAAACTACTAGAAGTAAAAGTTCAAGTGAACGATGATCACAGAACATTTCGAACTTTTACCATTCAGATTGGTAAATCTTAAGTTGTACTGGAACATTTTAAGATTTACCGTAGTTTGGGCTTTTACATTTACATATATATATTATGTAGGTATATTCCTTTGTTTGATTGTACATCCATTTCCCATATAAGGGTACACGGTATCCGTTTACGTACTAGTGATTGTAGCGAAGATCGTTACACGTTAAGTTATAGCCAGTTAAAACACTCTAACGACTGTTATGTGATCTTTATATGTTACCTAGATCTTTGCAGATAGCATAAGAACATTAATAAGCAATTGAATGTAATTGTGCGGTACAAATACCGTTAGACAACAAGTACTTGTGTTTGCGTTACCCAATACCTTTGAACATTAATTCTGCTGGCGGAATTTGCAAATAAATTCCATCGGATCTTATAGATAGATAGTTGTTATAACTAAACCTGTTATCAGTATACAACCCAGTCAGTTGGCGAGCTGGCAGGAAATTGAATGAGAGTCGCGGGAGACGCGAATGTGTGCCAGACGTAATGGGTTCCTGGTACCTCGGGCCTTGTATGTAAGTAAGGTACACGGAAAAGGTATATAAGAACTTAAAATATCGTTTGGAGTTTTGTTTTGAAGACCTTCAGAAGCAGAGGTCCCTTTATCCTTGAGTATATCTTGATGAACTAAAGTTTGTGAATGTCGTATATTTATTAGGAATACCGAGCTAGTTCGAAATTGATATGAATTTATTACTCGCTTTTAAATTTAACATAACATACCATCACAAATTCCTGAAGCTTTGGTTCCGAAAAGGTGTAAGTACTATAGTAGTTACAGTACAAGTACGTCATTATTCATTCATTATCGTCAATGTTATTATTAAATAATTGGGCTAGCATAACCCCATCTACCTTAGGCACAAATCTAAAATCCGATTGAGATTTTTTTAACAGAAACACCTAATAATACTTTGCTCGACCTGGGAATCGACCACAAGGAACTCGTGTCAACCAATGAGATTTGAGTGAAGCATTAAAATTTAAAAGGGCTAAATAAATATTAAAACATGATTGGTAATAAAAATGTTAAGATTATTTTGTCAATACACAAAATCACTATATTTAATGCTATTCTTAGGACGAGCTTGCTTTCTTGAGTATTAGTTTTCAGTGTCACATTTCCATGCTACAAAGTTCGCAAACATGTAACCTTGTTTATGTATATCTCCAGTGTAGAGGTTTACGGTTAGCAATAAAGTTAATAGCCATATCATATCCACTTTAAACTTCGTCAGATATGACCAAGCTTCTACGCCCTCTACCTCAAGCAGACTTAAGACTAGGAATATTAATATTCATCACTTTCTCAAACAAAACGAGCGTAATCCGTTCCCTGATCCTGGGGCCACGGCGCAGTATTAATCACGACGTAATCTCACCAAATAGAGCGACCCGCGAGCAAAATAAACAGTAATGCCTGGAGGCAACGTTGCGTAACCGCTGCGTTGCTGAGTCATCGTCGCCCGCGCCGCACCACGCCGCACAGCCACGCTCATCAGTGCGTGACTTAACAAATACTTACGATTACTACGTAGCCAGTTTCCAGACTATAATATCGGAAAATGATTTGACCGTGAAAAGGGCTTCATTGTATTCCTCCGTTTCATCCGTAAAGCTCTCATTCGTTCCACAGTACATATAAGGTTACCGTCTCACCGAGCAGGTAAAGCAATATTTCTGCTTCTTTGAAATACATTTACAATAATTCTGAATAACTTCACCTTGAATAGTTTATGTTGGAGGCAATAACTGTATCCTTTACATTTATAATTACACAATTGTATTACCATTGTCTTTGTTGAGTTTCTTGTTAAACTTCGTTGAGCCGCCCCACATAAATACTTTCAAGCAAGCTGTCCACACAACCGCCGGTGACCCTGAATGGTCCAATAGCGTTAGTTAGCAAACAGGCGGATACAGTAGGTCTGCATGTAGATATAACAGCCGTTTGTGGGGGGGCTTGGGGGAGGGGGGTGGGTTCAACGCACCGGATACGTCTGTCGCCGGGCACTGGCTTGTATGCAATACACTGAAACAGGTGTGCGTTTTATGTCAATGTGTGTGTTGTAACATTGACATAAATACTAGTGCAATCGTGTGCACGTTTAACTCCATCGTCTAAACGCAGACGTACATGTGTGTGTATGTAGATTGTATGTGTACGGTGAATTATTACTGCACTTAACACGATATACGTGGGCAAGTATACTAATGTTGATTTGTGGAGGTGTACCATAATGTGGGGCATAATGTTTACATGTGATACGAGGTCGTAAAACCAACTATCGATGTAATGCATTAATTAATATATAAATACAGATTTATGTTCAGGCTGGAACTAGGTATGTGTGCTACTAGCATGTGTGATGCTAATTAAACGAGTTGGTACACAGACACTAGTTACATACATAAACATTATAGACGTTAAATTTTGTTGAAACTGTAACAGCTCAACTGGAAATGATTATTGTTTGATTGATTTACATTTCTAGTTTGCTTTAACATAGTAGACGCAAGAATTAATTCTATTACATAACATAATACTTAACCGAATTGCTCCTAATAATCTAGATCCATTTTTAGTCGTATCATTATTTGAGTAACCTATGCGAATATACAAAAGAAAGCAAGTCTTTTTCCAATACGAAGCCAATTGGTTCTGTCATGACTCGTGTAGCGATTGTAACAAAGGTTACCCTAGAAATAAAAGGTATTCGTCACAATATAGAAATCTTTTCATCTTTATGGGCAAATATAGATTTTTTCATGAATGCTGATAAATAAATCTAGAGTCTAGACGTTATGAGTTAAGTTTTATTTACTTTACGCTGCAAAACATGTCACACTTCAAGTCACACTTAACCAATAATGCCCGTTTGCACTAGTTTCCAGGATTGGAATAAAAATAGAGCTTGTCTATAATCCAAGGTTTTGTCTACCAGCAAATCAATTACCTTTAAAACAGGCCATGTCTTCAAGTCCTGAGTATGATAAAACTTCTGAAACTCACTTTATATATTGTTTCCAGGAATGGGACGCCCGTCTAGCAGGTTCAGAAGCTGGTCTGGACGCCACAGTTCTCTCCGCGTTATCATCGGAGGCCGCAGAGTGGCGGACCTTACAAGACGGGCAGAGGATCCTGACCACCACACCTTCGGTACTCGGAGGCTGTCGGGCTCAGGTGTACCGGTCGGCGGGAGCCACGCAGTGGTATACCGCTGTCATCGTTGGAGTCAATGAGCACACTGGAGTAAGTATCACCTTAGCAGTAGGTCCAGAGAACTATCTCTGCAGGCTGGTGCGATCAATCATTCTTCTTCAATTTCATGACTGCAGGTGTCTTTTCTCCTTTAAACTGATGTTTAACAGTGAACTTCTGTAGGCTGAGAAATGGATTCTTTTAGATAAATGGTTAGACCCCTTTATCTCCGCCAAACAAGAAACGACCCGTGATTCGGAAGTCTGATCACTCCATCAAACCATGCTGTCAGTTGTCAGTTGCTCTGAGTAAAATATTAATATTCAACCGGATCTGGTTAGACTGGAAACTAATCCCAAGAAACTTAGGAAAAGGCTAAATAATGAATGTACCGGTTCCCGATACGTATGGTATCGGTACATAAAAGTAATTTAATCAGTCTAGATAAGATAGTTAACAAGAGCCAAGTTCTTGCTAAGTAAACATGCCTTCCAAAGAGATTGGATAAGCTTTAGCTCTATCCCAAACATTACTTAGAAAAGAGGGCTTTAAAATAATTACGGTAATAAATGGCCTGAAAACTTCTACGAAAACTGTATAAAGCGTTTATTACGTTCCACGTTTTACGTTTGATATACGTATTTCTTAAGTCAAAGTCAAAGTCAAAGTTTTTTATTTCAAGTAGGCCTTTTCAGGCACTTTTAAAAAGTCGAGACTCTAGGCGCACGGTTCCAAAGGGGGTAGGTCCTATGGAGAAGAGACCGGCAAGAAACTCCATGGATACTCTTTTCAAAAACAAAAAGTTAATTTACAATTAAAATCTTAAATTAACATGCATTATATAAGAAAAAATACAAACTTAATAGAATGCTACTTACACAATGAGGCAATACAACATGAGTTAAACAATTGTTTCGAATATAAACTAAAAACGGGATAAACAGATCAAAGCGGATAAAACAGAAATAAAAAAATACAAAAAAGAATACAAAATATTGAAACATCAAGAATGTCCAGATATGTAAAGTGAATCTAATATAAAATAGAATTAGTAGACACAATGGATAACCAGGGAAGCCACATGTGCAGAAGATATTCAACGCCACACGTCTGTATCGTCAACATAGTCTTTGATCCTATAATATGCTTTCTTTGTGAGAACAGATTTAACGTGGATTTTAAATTTCTTACCGGTAAGATCGGTTACAGTTTTCGGTAGCTTGTTATAGAAGCGTACACCGTGTCCTAAAAATGATTTATTTGTTTTAGTCAATCTAAATTTTGGCACCACTATTTTGTGTTTATTTCTAGTATTAATGTTGTGAACGTCGCTATTGATACTAAACATGTGAAGGTTCTTCCGAACGAACATTATATTTTCTAGAATAATATATAGAATCTTAATTTTTAGGTTACTTGTCAAATATCTACTTGTTATCTTCATTCATGAGTTATACGATAATTGGGTCTCACGTATTTCTTTTAGTACGTCCCAAATAAATAATGGAACAGGTTCCAATGCCGTTGATCTAACGTTTTCTTTATATTCCAATTATTTAAGAAAACCAATTACGACTTCCAATACAGTTGCGGGATTGACTGCTATAAAAAAATCTACTATAGGCCTCTCAGTATCGAAACTCAATTCATCTGAAATAAAGTTGTTGGTAACTAAGAATAAGAAAATGTTTACATAAATTTCTTTAACAATAACCGAGTCGTTAAAAATTATCTCTTTTGAACAGGATATTAAACAAAATCCATTAAGATAGTTCGTTTTGTGAATATTGTTATCAAACACCTCGTTACTTTGGCTAACAATAGGAACAACCCAAAAAGGAATATCTGAAATAATTGAGTACAGGTGAACGTTATAACGTGATCAAGTAACTGTAGAAAACATTCTACAAGATAATTCCGAAGCGGGAAGTTCTGGAGAGAACCAGTTTGGTTTATTGAGCGCGATGGCATCCGACAACGATGTTCAATTTATAAGGGCGTTCATAAGTAACGAAACAACTTGAACAGCGTGTTCGTTACTCGATCAACATATGGAAACCTGTTCTGCACAGCGCTGCGTCGCACCATAAAAGTGTTTATGGAATCCTGAACTTTCCACACGCTTCCAATTATAATGCTGCCTCTGCATTGGTCCAACGCACCCGTTGAAAAAAGGAACCTGTTTACTACTTATTGATGCATTACTAAGTACTTTTATGGAATCTTTGTATACGAATACAGCAATGGATGCATTACATACTAACGTTGGACGTCGTGTAGACGTATAAGTAAGTAAAACAGCGAGTCAATTTATGTCGACAGCGTCCGTGTGAGGTAATGCTGATGGAGATTTAATTGAATTCTGTGATCGATGTGTCATGCGTAGGACTAAGTGCCGTTCAATTAATTGCGGTCCATTAAATTCTCTTTAATGCCACAGTTTGTCCCACAACAGTGTGGTCTTTGATAGCCATTCAAGCTAACGTGACCAGCAGAGTTTGTATGTTTATTACGAATCAGTCTCATGAGAATAGAGCCGATGAAACTTTGCAAAGAGTAATACATGTGTTTGAGTATAACAAGCTACTTTTCATCCCGTCTAGAGCGATAGTTCCCTAGAGATACGATATTAACACATGTATGCTTCAAGTTTTAATCTATGCGAGTTAAGCTGGGTATAGTTGAATATTAATGTAATTTCAAATTCTTGCCCGTATAGTACTTGAAACGCCAGCCGTATATTGTTTACGGATCAAGGCCGGCTCACGGTATTAACTTCGATTGAACAACAGCTCAACTTGTTGTATACTATTAGTTTTCCATTATAACTCATGTATGCACAGCTCGAGATAAGTTCGCGAGAATGTAAACAAGTATCGTAGTGGAAACTTTAATTATTTGAAGGAAACTATATGGAAATTATACGCTAACATCTATTGAATTATTTATTGAAAATATAATGTTTAACGTGGTTTAACACGCCATAGCTCTATTGATTACATTCTTCGCTAAACAATCTTGTGGCTCAGTCTTAGGACAGAATACCTCGATTTACAACCGTGATATTATCGGCTTTCTGGGATTATACGTATATTCAAACCAACAATTTTTGTAAGCGTAAACGTTATCCTTATTATCAGTTACATAATAACATTTACTACAACCATTGGTCATAATTATTTATAAGAGGAAGTTGTAACCGTCTGCTGTGTTTCGTCTTAATGCGTATTAATTTATCATTATACACTCATTTCCTTTAATTACTTCCATATTGCTTGCAGTTCGTTGCCTAGCAGTAATACTATTAATCTCAATCCTCGTATACCGTAAAATCAGCTTATAGACTCCTTATAATCAAGATTAATCCGTAACATATTCGTGGAATTCATTATACCTATATATCAGAGCTGTATCGGTAATATTGTGGTGGATAGGTGGGTCTGGGGCACACCATTCCTCCCCTTTCACCCCTTCGCTAACTTCTCTAAACAAACTTTGTTGTTTTGCGTTATTGAAACACTTTATTGTTTTTCTTTCATCTCCTCTCCTTTGAGGACGGCGTTGTCGAAGTTCCTTGTATTATACGGATCCAAACGGAACGTTTCTGTTTGGATTGCTTGTTAAGTTTGTTGTTAAATGTTGTTTACTTAGTTTCTATTTAATGTTTCGTATAGGAATTGTTTTGATGAAAAAGTTGGTTTTACTTTATTCGCCGTTTACATATATTTTTCTGTTTTTTCATTACAGTTTAATACTGTCAGTAATTTATAATCCAATCCTAGTGAAAAGGACTGAGGTTTTCCGTTACTTACAGTTAGATTTCAACGTATAATAATATCAATTTTGAATGTGTCCTAATTTATAGATTAATTATTCAAGCCTTATAGAAGTTACTGTATATTTCGGAATGGCACAATTCCATTAGCTTTACTAGAAGTGAAACAGTTTTTATGTTTGCCTTGCTGTAAAGATACCTATACAAAGTTCGGCCTATACAATGTTAAGAAGTCACATAAACCTCACGAAGTCGAGTCTACTTGCCGGGGTAGGTGATTGCGAACTGGCAACTACAATTATTACAATAACTCATCAAACTCTTCACAGAGTCTGTCTGAGTTTCGGAGTACTTCAATCTATCTCGAACTTTGCTAAGTAATTACAGTTAAAAAGTTGAGACGTTAAACAAATTTATACTGCGAATTAGCGAGTGGAAAACTTCGTTCGTACTCGGCGAGGTTCGTATTACTGGCGTCCGAAACGTCGAAGTTTTGAGTAACCCCCTCGTTCGCCCCTTTCCTGGTTTCCCAAGTAACTTTCTTAAAGTTTCCTCTTTGTTTCTCGCAAGTTTGTGTTCAACTTCGTCTGTCGACATGTTTATCGACAACTCTATTTGTTTATTTTATTGATATCAAACATATCGAACAAAACATAACGAACGACGCTTTAAATGTTTATCTTACGTAATATCACGTTTTTAATTATTACGATATGCCCTGTCAATTGTCATTCATCACTATTCATCCCAAAGCATATGTCTGTATATAAATCAAGATCATCCGTGCAAAAGAATTGAATAAGAAATAGAATGATGAAGACGATTTTTTGTGCCTATTTATTTGATTTTGATTAAACTCGCAGCAGGCAAAGTTAAGAGGTATTCGTGTGTTCAAGGTTGTAGCACCTGAACCAGCCCGACGAGCGTCATAAAACAGAAACGTAGATATTTGTATTTGTTTACGCCATGTTCTGCCGAACCACGCTCGGGCGTGAGAAAGTTTAGATGGGAATTTAGGGAATCTTGTTTGCTTACGAATATAAAACACCTGCCAAACTCCGTGTTTAACTTCCAAAGAAATTGGTTATTCTTATACTACGAGTATTCTTGTTATGATGAAATTTATTAATAACATCGATGAAGGAGCTTAACAAAATATTTATTAGGTCGGCTTTTTTGGCTTCTTTCAAACTCATTTATAATAAAATTCTAAATGGATTCTATAAATGTTGTATTTATATAAGTAAGCACCCACTTCTCAGAAGTAGCCGTGTCTATCCTCGTTACTAGATGGCGCTAGTAGTTACAAGATAAAACGCCACGAACAAGTTTAATACGCGAGCTGTTTATAACGGTAACAGGTCGTCATAGGTGATCGTATTACCATATCTGGTTCTAAAACTACTCAGTTTCTATGAATCCTGTTAGTAAACACCTTCAAAGTAATAGAGTTAAAAAAAAATAAGTAATAGAGTTTGTGTATTGTTCACAGGAGTTGACTGTAACAGATGATACAGTTTTAGAGGAGCACAGCGAAGATCCATCGCTCGTGCAGATGAGACTTCTCGGCGATGGAGGTAAATATGTTTACATTACCTCTCATATAATAAAACCTCCATTGAATTTAAAAGCAATCAACCAATGGACTCCAAACAATGCGAAACCGTATCGCTTTGTCGCATTACGCACCATTATTCTGGTTAACGATTAAAAGGATCGTCATGATTGATTACGATAACATTAATGTGGGTACATGGAAACAATGGGTCTGGTTACATAACCTGCACGCTGCAGTGAACAATCTTCGACCGGCCATCTGCGGAACAATGGCTGGGTTTCACCATGCACAGTTATGATTTATGCCTAATGTATTTTTAAATAGATATCGCTCAACACAAGTTGTTTTAAGGTCGTCATTAATAATGTTTATCTATTCTATTAACCTAATTACGAGACGACGTAAACAATGTTTTATGTTTACAAGATTGTCCATTTTTTATACGGATTATCGTGTTTTGTTTTCGGATTTCTTCTGTCTTCAGCATGTATGTACACACAGGCAATCTCTTTAAAGATCCAATTAATGTTTGCTTTAATTCCTATTAGTAGAAAGTTTATTAGTTTAGAATTTTAGATTCTCTTTGCTCAGACTGTCTGTGAAATTATTTAGTAGACTTAGAAGTTTCTTCAAACAATGAAAATAGCTTGAGGCAATGTAGTCTGAAAGCGAAGATATCTCTTATAATATCGATCCTTTGTTTAGATAGCAGCTGACAGACTAATAACAGTGCTGTATTATATTGTGCAACCGTGTGTGCCAACGGACATATTGCAATATGAACATAGGATGGGTGTTGTAAATACTTTTACATGCATAATTGGATTGAAACCTTAGTAATTGGAGTTGCAATATGAAGAAAGAATAGTAATACTGTGAAAAGTAATACGTAATGCGACTTAGCGCCAAAAGGAACTAGCATCGGAAGGAAAATTGTTTTTTATAACATTGCTGGTATTATTAAACGAATGTTAGAGTAAAATGCAGACAATTATTTAGAGAATACAGGATGTCTTCTCGATTTAAACGTACCAATCAGACAGTATAGTGGCCATTTTAAAATAAATACTTATAAAAGAGGAGAGTGAAGCCCTGCAAATTTCTTAATAAATTATACTTAAAACCTCCTTTGTTGACTTTAAATTTTCTTTTCAGTGATCGAATCGATTATGAAGGGAGAGGTGGTGGGCGTAATGCCGAGGCGATCTCGCTCCAACCTTCAAGTAAGTTCACTAGCTAATAATCTGTCTTGAATATTTAATTAAGTAAAATATCCGAACTCCCTGTTGTCTGCAAAAAGGTATAAAGTAAATTATCCAGTTTCGCCGAGGCGATTCTCGAAATTAACTGTATTACGTTCATGTTCACATTAGCTCCCCCTGTGCGGTTTAATTGAGTTCCTCTCAGATTTTGTAGCGTTCGTAGAACAAATTAAAAACTTTAGTGTTTCTTGGTCTAAAAGCGTGCCAAAAATGGATGAATTTCCATTCCATTAAAAGTGGAATAGTACAGTTTGGCACGTAAACTACTGTTAATTCTTAAAAGTAAACAAGAATGAGACGGGCCTACTTTGAACTGAATGCAAATCACTTATGCATATATATTCAAGTGGCGTTCGTCTGTCTATCCGTCGGTTATTTTGGTGTTCATGTCGCGACTGGTCCCGGCGCCTGGTGACGCATTCGCCGCCATTATCCTGAACTCACACCGGTTCAGCTAAATATGGTATAAATGACTAACTGGTAGACTTAGTTACGATCTTGCTGGATGCTACCCGCTCGGAATTAATTGGGATATGAATACAAACACTAACTTCAGGGACATAGATAGTTTTATATAACAAATACTTTATATTGAAATAAAACGTCAATTTCAGCCATAGAAATAAGCGAATAGTTCAATCGAATTTTGTATTGGGCTTTTACGGTATTGTACTCCAAACTACTAAACATTTATGACATAACAGTCTTGTAGTCAACCGCAGAATGTTTTCAGAACAATGTTTCGGCTGTTCAAGTTCTGTCGCTCGAACTCTAAACGGAGGAGTTTCTGCACCACTGAATTCATTTGAATATTGGAATAGAAACACAGCCGTACTAAGAACTTAGTTCGGCTCGGCATTGTTTTAATGTTAATCGGAGGATGTTTGAGTAGGACACAAGCGGAATACTCCTTTTGAATATTGAATATATACGTATTAGCTTTAAAACTTCTCGTGAAATTCTAATTTAGAATTGCTGTTGCAAGCGTAAGATAATTAGCTTCCAGTCCATAAATATGTCTAAACTAATTCTGATCCTGAGTGGCTGTATTTATAAACTATATTCAAATGTTCTTTAATGTAATAAAGTAGAAGTAAATTACACAGGCAGTTTAGCGTTAAACGCGTTTCTACTTTTGGATTTCTCTTGAGATTTTGTCGTTGAGTCTTATCAGTATTAAAATCTTGTGTTACGTCTGACTTAATAGGAGAAATGTTATCATTAATGCCTTTTGCATTGGACTCGTTTCTAAGTAAAACTACTTCTACGTATACTACAGCAATTTTGAACGCCGTATATTTTATAAACGTGAAGTTCTCGAGCTTTACTTAGAATTTTATTCCAACATTTTTGCTCAAGACAACATTCAAGGTTTCGAGGATCGGTCGCGTCCAAGGTCCCGACATTCTTGAAGGACGCGTCTTGTACCCTCAGATGGAATTAGTCTTGAATGACTAATTATATGGTTCACCTTCAGATAATCTTGTCACTCTTGTCAAAATCTTATCGACTTGAATAATTTCGTTAATCTACGCAAAATCGAGCTCTTACATTTTCATATTAGTATAAAGTTGTGCTAATTTCAGAATCAGAATCTTTTCTCTTTGTTTACTCTTATCTAGATTTTAGTTACCTTTTCTTGGGTCCACTTCTTTGAATGGAGGCGATGTTCTTATAGAGTTATAAGTTGTATGTACTGTGTAGACCTACGTTGAAGTGCCACTTTAAAATCTATAGATTATTGTTTAAATTTTATTCGTTACAACTGTCACTCGTGATTACATATATTTATCTTATCCCAAGAGAAAATTAACAAAGAATATGTATTGTTCACCAAAAAGATGTGTGTGTGTGTGTGTGTTTTTTGTGTTAACTGATTTAGATTTCTAGATGCTTACATTTATTCCATTAAAAGATAAAAACAAAATTAAGGTATATTTTCAAGAAGCAATAATAAAATAACCTTTTTTTTATTTGGAGGAAAATAAATGTACACATGAAGCGTTCAATAATAACAACATAGTAACAACAAAAGACCCAGATTAACATGAAACGGAGACAAAGAAAGTCGTCAGATATTGCGCAGTGACCCATCCAAGCCTCAGGATGTGTAGTTATTATTCACCGAGACCAATCAACGTAGACCTCGGACCTCAAATCCAACGTCTACCTTTATATGTAGGTCGCAATACCAGAGATGTGGAATAGGTCTACCTAAAATGGTCGTATTAGAACACCCACGCTTACTTTCATATTCCTTTTAACCCATAAAGGTATTTAAATTATCTTTACATGAGAACCTGACGAGGTCTCCATTATTATAATTTGAGTAAAAGAGTACAACATGATAAGTCAACTTCTATTAAAAGACTTTCATGTCTAAGACTTACACTCTAGAAAGATACATAAGAAAAGGAAATGGAAGTATTATATAAAACGCTAAAACAGTCGCCCAAATTCGTGTCGACGTCCATAAAACATATTTCTTTTGAAAGCCAGGAGGCATTGAGAGAGATTTAGTGGTGCATTGTACATGGATGTCACGTACAGCCGTGCAATGCCCGATAGTACTCATCTCGTATGCCACAAATACACTCGGCTATAATTCTCATCTGGCCATGTTTGCCGCTCCAATATGACGACACGCGCGTCGTTCATCAAAATAGAGGACTTTAAACGGACCATTAAACTAGTTTACTATGTTAATCAATTTTGTGAAGTAAACTAGAATAAACCTTGAATATTTTTACGATTCTATAATGCGCTGGCGCTAACATTGTTTGGATACGAACGTTGCACTACTTTCTAGTTACAAAAATATGAAAAAGACATTTGAAAGCTCTTGTAGTTTGTGACGTGAATAATTCACATCGCATCCAGTCCACCCGACAACAAAGCATTCAAAACAATCCCACATTTGCATACCCAACGGAAATCTAGTCTGACATTCATAAAGGCGCAATTTATGCTCAATTAGTGCAAATTCTTGTTCCTTTACCTCTAATTTTAATTCAGCCCAAAATTCAACTCGACGTAAATCCTGCAAATAATACGATTAAGTCGAACATTGCGCGCCGATTTGACAAAGGGGGAACGGTGCAATTCTGTTCGTAGCAATTTGTCTGGTTCAGTGACCCTTTTCAGAGACATGAGTATTCTCCGGGCTCGGAACCCGTAAACAATTCATCTTGTGAAATCTACGATAGGACAGCAGGACATTATGAATGCTCTTAGATTATCGATTCAAAAAGTACATTCAAACAAATCATCTCCACTTTTCCCTCTAGCTGTGCTGTAATAGCACCGTCTCTTTCCGCACGTGAGTGGAATGCTAAACTGTAATCCTAACTCGAGTTGTTCCCGTACGTTCCACGGGAATAGCAAAAGGGACTTTGAAAAGTGCACTTTTAGAGTGTTTTTAGATTGTATGCGACAACTTTGTGTGCAGGTGTTCCGTGATCGTGAAACAGCTATTACTAAGCTAGTTTTTCTATTGACTTTTCTGAATTGAACGGTCAAGAAACATCTGGAATGAGTTTTTGTCTAACGCTAGCTCCCACTTGTAATGAAGATTTCAATCGAAAGTTGGCGCCGCCGGTTGCGTCGTAAAGGTTTATTTACAACTCGTTTCAAACTGCTAATGACGGTGTATTTGGTGTGGGAAATCCGGTTAGTCACGATGTTGCCGACTTCTGTAATTTAGTAAATGAATACATTGTTTTGACGTAATAGTTTTGGCAACGTTACTTATTGCTTTTGTTTTGTTGCTTAGAGGTGTGATAAATCCACTAATATACCTTTTGCAACAGTTAAATGAAATAAATAATTGAAATCGCGGCGCAAGCAGCTGGTTTGAATCAATCAAAATGTTACAGTAAACTTAATTTTATATGTTTTAAAAAAGTGCTCTTGAACAAAATATGTTGTAGATATCTTACAAATAGATTATTCTATAATTAAAAAGACATAGGAGCTTTTAACTATACTTAATGGAAAGTAATAAAATTATCAAGTCAAGCGGTACGTTAACAAACCGATGTTATGTCACATTATCATTTATGTTAATGTTGGCAATTAAAAACTATATTACCCAAGAAATAATTAAAAATATTTATGATGGCAGCTACAGATTTAGCCCCAGTTAGCAATTACGGACCCCTATTAATTACGACCAGGTTATATAATAAACATTTGGGGATCGTAAACATGGTTAATATATAATTTCGTCCTTGTTGTCGTATGATCGCCCACTTACAAAAACGAACATTGTTTTAATATTTTATCATCGAAAATGTAGACTAACGACATTTTACTAAAATTTAACTTTTTTTTATGCAGAAATTGTTTTTGGGAGCTTTTTAATAAAAATATCTATAAACAATAAAAATATTCGTTGTTAAACATAGATGCAGACACACATTAAAGATGTAAGGAAGTTTTGCAGTCGCAACTAACATTTCAGAGAAACCATTTCTTGTTGGAGAGACGCCAAGAACATCTCTACACCTCCTGGTCAATTCGAATAAATTATCATTTGAGACTGAGTGTTGATAAACATGAACACAAGTGAAATGAAAAGTTAATGATATTTAATGTTGAAATATAAACATGTGTTTAATTTTATTTATAGGCACTCTATTAAAATAATCCAGATCAGAACCTGCTATTTTAGTATAGACGTATGCAACCGATCAGCCCCCTGATTATTTGAAGCATTTAAATAGTTTCAGATATGATTAGAAATAAAATGTTTTTTTCCAAGAGAAATCTCGGAGATGATCTAGAAAATTGGTTATCAGTGGCCTTAAGTTCAAACGGCAATTGTATTTGCGCAGTGAACATTTTCTGAACGGCAAATAAATTCATAAAACGTATTAAGACAATGTCTAGTTTCTGTAGTTTAGTGTCTATTGGATGTTAAAAACGAAATAGGTTTAGAAAATGGGAATTTATTGAAAATACAGCGTGGTATGCAAATTCTATTGCAAGCTGTGTCGTATCAGGCTTGTTGTAGAAAATGTTAAGGGGTTCTAGAGCTCCGTACTCATGTCGACTCTCGACGTGAGACTCGCGTGAATCGATTCTAACTTTTCCTATTACCATGGAATTGGCTCCGGCATCGCACTTGTTTTTCCCGATACATAAGCATATACTAATACGAAGGCGTGGAATAGTAACATGTGATTTGTGAAATAAAACCTTTCTTTATTTTACTTGTTCGATAATATACATATGTAGATCAGAATGTTAACCAATTTTTGCCTAAGTCCATGATTTATTATACCTAGGTATTACCAGTACTTTGAAGTTGTCTGAAATAACCGTAAACAGTTTAAGACATTCGGTTTACTTTTTAAATTTATTCCCTCACTTCGAATTTATTCAAATTGATTAAACAAAAAAGTTTATCAAGAAGTTGGGGTTCTGTGTACGGCATTTTTTAAATTTATTTTTCAACCATTTCTAAGTCCAAAATGTAGACATATTCTACAACATTCAGTTCAATCAAATCTTTGGAAGGTTAACGTGAAACTTTAATTTGTCTGCCTTCCAAAATGTTTTGAGTGATGCCAATAAAAAAAGTCTTAAGGACGAACAAAAAAGATCATTAGTTTTTACGTAGTGTGGACTAGTTTCTTTTGTCCATCGTGTACTTATAAAAAATAACATAAACATTTTACAGACATCAAAATGGGGTACGTCTATCATGATTCTTTTGTTTGTTTCCATTAAAAAAGAAAACACTTGAATAGAGTTTTTGTATGTAAATACCGTAAGTGTCGAATAAATAAAGTTCCCCTCGGCTACCGGGTCACTGGTGACATTGTAACAAGGATTAATGGTTCACATATGCAATTTATTCCGTTATCCTCATATTCGTTTTGGAGACATCCGTAGAGCGTGGCCCATTTTGTTTTATTGTGTTTAATGGCTGTTCTCAAACTCGTTTGTACGTGAATCAATTCCTTTGACAGATCAAGGCCATATTGAACAATTCCGATACTGAGCATTGGTTATCGTTTTTGTTTTTGGAACGTGGCCAGAATTAGTGTTGTCAGTAAAACAAACATTGTTAACCTGAAAGTCGTAACCGTAACAGTGAGTTGTAAGCGTGACTCATCTTGTACCTAACAAGATATTTTACATATTTTGTCCTTTTCTAAAAACTTTTGCATTAATTGAAGAGAGAACTACAAAAGCTTTTAATATGTACGTAAAAACGCGATGTACAAATATTCATAGCGTTGGAATATTGTGTAACAGATTTCATCACAGATATAATTAAAATTACAGACGCTGTTCTCAGAACCAATTACCGTTGCTTAATTTAGATACAAATGTCTTTTGATCATGTTATTTGCATTGCATAAATTACATTAGAATTAAATGACATAAATTTATATATACTCATACTTACTTGCCGTATTTAAAAGACAGCTTAATAACAATGTCAATATTTTTATACTGTGGTTCGTGTATGAGGGTTCTGCGATACTTCTATTCTTGGTTTATTCTGGTACATTCTCCCAGACGTCAGAACTTCTAGCCAATCTGTCTGTCGGTTGTTCAGTAAGCCTTTTCTCTTTATATATCTCACCAAGATTCATTTGATACCGTGCCAAAACGAAATATCATCCCGGTAAATCTTTTGATAGGTGTGTAACGTCTCTCGGCTACGATGATTTGGTAGTAAAGAAAAAACACGAATGTTGGTTGTTGTCTTTTCGGTCGTAAAAGTTGACTATGGATCGTTATTGTAGTATATTAATTGGCTATTGACTGTAAATTATGTCTACAATTACTCTAATGTACCATTTCTATACCAAACGTTATTTTAAGTAAAAGTAATTTTATGTAGGTAAATTTGTTCAGGGAAAAAGTTAGACGAAACGTCAAAACTTTTACAGTGAAGCGAACGCGTCAATATTGTTACTTTATCCAGTAACGAGTTGTTGATTCATTTAGAATAACAAGAGGGAGAGTATCTCGTGAAACTCTAATCGGTAAAGTTTGTAACAACATCGGCCGACTTTCCACCTCCATCGGTGGAGTTAGTTAATGCGAGTTCCCGTGGCGTGCAGCGGATACGGATATCGATCGCGACAAGTGCGGGACGCCGGGATTCGTCTGGCAGTCCCGGGTAACCGAACACCCTCGCCCCACCCTACTCTACACCCGTCAAAAGTGTCTGTATTAACGCGCCACTCACTACTTTGTTCTTGTTTTGTTTGAAGGTTAATATTCATTTTGACCTGGATGACAGAGTTCCTTGTAAACGAGAATTTTGAATTTGTGAGATTCTTTCGATAATTTATTCATTTGGATGATTAATTAGGTATATAGAGCGGAGTGTCAATCTAAATTTACTATCGACTTAAAAATTCGGTTTGGTATTCCTCCCAATGTAAGTAATAAAAATAAGCTTTGTCTCAACTTCCTAATTCCAACAAAGTAAAGATAAAATGTTTTAGTCGCAAACAGATTAGATAAGTGGTAAGCAACAACAAATACTTATGGCATGTTACTTAACAGATAAATCTTGTTATATCACCTGTCGATATGAACAGTTGGCTACTCTACTGAGATAAGCATATCGCTAATCTGTATCACTAAAAAGATGACCTTGCTTGTGCGGAAGGCGCAATGTGTGTGAAGTATAATTAATTATGCAAACCCGGTGTCTGTTGGCCGGGGCTCCGGGCTCCGGTGTGGGGGGCGGGAGGCGCGCGGGGTGCCCCTCCCTCCCGACCAGCCAGTTTGCGCCATTCTCCCGCGACGGCATCACTACGCTCGGTTACTCGTTACTCGGAACGGTTTACTGAACGCATCTTACCTTTCACCGCACTATCGTCACATGTTTTTGAATTTCTAATGTGCCGCGTGACGTCGTGAAGTGATTTTGGTGCTTTGTGGCCATTGTGGACCGTGGAGCGTCCCCCGCCGAGCCACCGGTACTTGTTATGACTCATTGTTTACTATCGCCTATTAGCCTATGTACATGTATGATTTATTATATTTATTTATAAAACCAATAAAACTTTGTTACGTTAGGTCATTCGGTATTACATGTTATTATCGTATATCATATCACATAATGTTTATATAATTTATTTCCTCATAAATATTACTTCAAAGAACTTTATTAAATATGTTTATTAGCATTGCACTGCCTTCTCTACTGCTTCCTGTTTTATAAATCAATTTATTATTTATCCATATGAAAATAGACTAGATAATTATATGCTGGTAATAAGATTATTTATTGTTATATCAGCTGTGTACCTTTAACCTAATTGGATTTACACTTCCTTTGTTTTAAAAATCCTAGAGATCTAGCTTAGAGGTCTAATCTGCAACAGTGAACATGCATCGGAAAGCTAATTAGCATATAATGGCATGAACACGACCGGCTAGTACATACGTATATGCGCATGCATACTGTATTACGCTCGCATGCTACTATGTAGGCGCAGTGCATACAAAGTAGAGATAGCCACACCCCGATAAGAGGACTGTCTCTTTCCCACCTTCACCAAATGTAATATACACCTCTGTTCAGTATATACAACTTAACAGACCGTTAATTCCAAAGAGAAGTTTACGATACTTTCTGAAAACGTTCGCGAGAGTGGAGTCCCGGAGACCGGAATTAGATCAGTTGCGAGACTGTTGCGCGCATCACTAATCGACGCACGCACGCACAATGTCCGCCATATTGTTATTGTTATTACATCGCCTTAGAAGGAAACAGCTCGTTTGACTCGGTCTCGATGTTTGCTTTTGTTCTTTTCTAACTTCTTTGTTGGTCGTTATTGTTCCTTTGTTCGGCATGATAAAGCGACCGCTGCGGAGGAGACTATTTATAAACATTCACTCTTCGATTGAAGTATTTTCTATTGCGTTACTCCCACAGTTATCGGAGAATTCACAAAGGTCACGTTCAATACTTTCTTTGATTCTAATAATACAACAGAAATCTGATTGAACATCATCTACGGCACAGGTGCTCTAGTGCTTGCATCAAATCATTTAAACATTTGTTATTCTCCTTATACGAAATAAAATATGACCGTAAAGGGCAATAAAGCCCAAATAAGGAGTTGAATAGTTCGCTAGACGCAACGACATAAAGGCGGTACACGAATACCACAGCCCGTCGACATCCCACGTACGCCCACTCCGCATGTTAAGGCTATACGTGAATAAATCTCACCTGACAACGGCTGGACCGAACCTTCCATACATAGCGCAAGGTTTATCTTACGATTGCGGATTTAATAGAAACGCTCACGTTTGTACGAAATTGCCAACTTATTTTCCAAACAATGTTTCCTTTAGGAAAATAGAGTATTTTGATAATCTATTTTATCAAACGTGGTGACAATGTAACGGCATGGTTGACGCAATGATTGAGAGATCGACTGATGCGCTGCGTGTCGCGGGTTCGATACCCGCACGGAACTAATATTTGTATGATCTACAGATACATATGTAGTTGTTTCGGGTCTGGGTCTTTTTCTATGTGAATATATATGTTTGTAAAAGCACCCACGATACAGGAATTATTCCTAGAGTGAAGCAACTTTTTTTTAAATAAATAAATAATGTAAGAATGAATAGCTGGATGCGAAAATTCCCAGCCAATTCAATTGTTCGGTCACAAAAATGTAACAAAGTGTTATTCAGACTTGACGAACTATAGAGAGCAATCGAGGTGGAAGTAACAAAGGCATAAGTTCCGACTGTCTGCCACGGCAATATACTCTCATATTTATGTTCGGCTATCTCCAACCGCATTGGAGACGTGCCATTATGAATGTAAACCGCATATATTGACGTCATAAACGATCTCTGTTATAAAATACCCGTTGCTTATATTATTATCCTCATCGTAACTTTGATTTATTATTCATTATGTTGTATCTTAATTTATTGGGGCCTTGATACAGATCAACAAATTCCCAGAAGTAAATAATACAAGCAAAACAACTTACAATATCGTTTTTATAAGTAACTATTTGGTTCACTGACTCATACAGATACTCTATAAAATAGAAGCCGCTCTTTGAAATTCCATTTGAGAACATTAAAATGCGATGAAGCGCGTTTAAGTTCCAAAGAATACCTAGTTATAAAATTAATCTCTTCTTTATTGTGTTGACCTACTTTCTGTACGTTCACGTAGATTAATTACATATTCCCTTTTACTTATTGCTACTGCACAAGACATTAATAAAATAGCTTTGGGACGGTTCCAACTTTCTGTTGTGTGTGTAACTTTGGACGTATATGTAATCTGTTTATAGCCGTCTTAACTATTTTATTTGTATTAGCTTTTTACCTTATTTCCGGCACTTTCTGTGGAATGATTAATAGTATATATATAGTATACGTATTATTACCTCTACGATAAGGACTTTGTGTGTCATTTATCCTTATTCATTTGAAAATGTTCGTTACGTTATCTTAATAGTGTGTTATTATTTAATACTATATGTATAACTGGAACGTTTTATTTATAAAGTTTCCATATAATCATTAAAGCTTCCTGTTCGGTGATAATTTAATCAATAGCTAAATATACACATGACGTAATTCAAACGTACTTAAGATGGAAATAAATTCAATGAATTAAACATTAACCAATAAATTATTTTTACAACATTTACAATTCATATAGTGAATTTTATTCACCGAATATATGTATTCACATTAGATCTATCGGATACGAACAGCGAAATATTCGGAAAGGAAATTGGAAATACGATGTTAAATAAAGCAATAGTAATAGGTACTATGTATAACAATAATTATTACCAGTTTAGTAGTCGTATCGACGTTATAATCTAGTTAGCGAGTCAGACCCCAGAGGCTTAGGACCGGACTAGGAATACCGGTTTCTAGTGGGAACTGAGGGGAAGCGGGGCGGGCAGGTCCAACCAGTCGTGTTGCACTCCTGCCCCCGGCTCCACCAGATTGAGAGATAAACGTACTGGGAACACGCCGCTCGTATGAACATACTATAACCCGAGGCTCTATGTTTTTTCTCGTTCGAGCTTGAGAAAGTTCGTGAAATTGTATACCCGTGTATACGGAACGAACCGCGTAATATAACGCTCAACAATGATAAACGCTTAATCATCTTGAGTAATCACAACAATCCTACTTCGTGTTGCATAATGGAAATAATAACACCGGAGAATGATTACAATGCATTTACGAGTACTTGGTATTTGTGCGATAAGACGCAATTATTTATAGTAAGTGGAGTTTATTTGTTATATATACACTGGAATTGATGTAAATAACATAAAGTAGATAAGGTAGTGCTTAGTAAAAGAGCATTATACCAATAATAATTATCCTAATTGACAATATGTATTAAATAAATATAACATCACACAGAGAATGATGAAAGATTATATACGGATTAAACGCACTGATCCTCTTAAACCAATTAGTGGAAGTGTAGAATATACACAAAGCAGAGTAACAGTATTATATAAAATATGTGAGACGTATTCATCGCTAGACAAAGGTCAGGCGAACGTGCACTTGCGTAACATTTGTGAAGTGTTACTCCTCACAGACGGAGCTCCGTGCATGCATTATGCAATGTTCATAGTTAATGCGGACGTCTTTCTTTGTAGACAAGCAGAAAGATTTTGACGTGTGTCAGATGTTGATATACCTTAAAGATATTATTCTTCAAGTATAAATATGATGTTTTATTTCCCTACAATGGTCAGATTTTCAAGAAAAGTAGAACTGTATATAATAATATATTTTAAGCTCTCTAGCGCTGTAAGTCGTAACTATTCAGTAATCTGTAGCTCTAGTGGCATCCTGAAGTGAATCTACAAATCTTTTTTTATAGCCAACCTTAGCCTTATTATCTGAAGTTTTTCATGACCTTTTATCGTTATTTCAAGATATATACTTTATTTTGACTTAAAGGTTTATTTAAAGCTAACCGCTTTATAGAGATTCCAACAAGCGTTAGGTTTAATGAGATTTTCTTTATCACGCAAAATCGTGACCCGTTGAACATTAACATGCTCAAGGAAATTTATTAGGAATTCAATTGAGCGCTTATCCGTAATATGTCTGTAGGCTTGAGAGTAGAACGTGCCGTTAACCTCTCATGTTCAAATTAACCAATTAATCAAAGCTTCGTCTATTGTGTACCCACGTATCTATTATCACGATCTTGTGAAGGCAGAATGGTTCAATTTATCTTGGTTATTTTGTCGATATTACCCTCCGGGGAGAGAGCGGGTATTTAGGTGATCTTTGAAATAAATCACTGTGCTATATTAGCGGGTACATTCACCTGCACCGTTTTGCGTGAATATTACTCGTGTGACGAATTGAAGGGGTCTTTTTAATTGGTTACTTCTTCCCCACGTGTGCTTGGGGATTAATAAAGGATTATGTTGTTCGATTGCGGCCTTGTTTGTCCTACGTGGAACGTGTCAATAATCCGCTTAGTTTTTCTGCTTCTCGTTTAGTTTTTGTATCAAGCGTGGGTGTCGGGTGATAAATCCTGCCCTTATGTTTAAAGGCTCTTTTCTAGCGTCCTTTGATGTTCGTAGCTCAGCTGTTTACATTTACTGAATTGCGTTAGTACATCATCTTTATGAATTCAATATTGCGAAGTAATTCTTATTCCATATAAAGACGATATTTTTTCATATCTACCATTTTTTTAGAAGCCCGTTGAATTAACATTTACTTTATTTAGTCAGTCTTTTGTTGATGCAGAATAATATTCACATTTTCTTTAAATTCTTGGTAATAAGTATTGAAGCACCGTTGTTAGGTAGAGAACCTTCCTAGGCTTTACCCGCCCGCCCAGACATTCTAGGGAAATTATTCCTCTCACGCCTTATTTCAAAGCTATAAGCGATCAAATAATTTTCACCTGTTTCTTTTTATAGACAAATGGAAATTGGCATTCATTACAATCTCTTCTTGTTCTTCACTATTAAATCGTATTTGGATATTTTTATCCTCAATTCATATTATTTCTGTTTATGTGTTGTTTTCCTTCATGGTTTTTACTTAACCCTCGTAATTATTTCTAATGTAATAGGTCCAACATTTATTAGTATTTCCAATACAACTACAGCTACTATAACCTAACTGAAGAAAATAATTGATCTAAACCCTCCGAGCGATCGGCCCGGATGTATAGGTAAAGATAAGTTAGCGTCAGTAGATAGGCGACGTTTATAGTACCGTTGGTATAGACCGTGGTACAGTTCACTACACTCTGTCCACAATGCTGAGCTTGTTTATTGTGTGTTTCAAAGGGAAACGCACAAAGGCCCGATACACAGTGTAACGTGCGGTACAACGCCACCACAGAATATAAACGATCTGATTGTGTTCCCATTGAATTAACTTGCACTATACAGCTTTCATGATGGTGGAATATTAATCGTTTATAAGGTATATTAAGAGCGGTTGTGAAAAGGAAGTATTTGGTACTAAGATGGATGCCCGTGTTTGCGATTGGATTACGAAACATGTGCTACCTACACGTAATGTAAAACTCATTCAATCTAAAGTAATTACATATGGATATTCAACATATCCTGTTCATGATCATAATGTACGTCGCTATTAATTATTCTTTTAGCAAGTGGGAGTCCGAACTATTATATTGAATCTACCAGTGGCAGTGTATTGAACTGGCCAATCAACACGATAAAGGAACCAGTGAGTTATACAGTACACCCAGTATATACCGGTAGCCATTTCCTTTAAGTCAATTTTATCTCATAACGGTCCTAAGGATTTGAATGGGGTGAATGTCCCGTTTTCGGGTACGAGAAAGCAATTCCGGAGGGACTGGTCTTTGGAAAATTCACTTAATGGCTCATATACATAGGAAATTGAACGAAGCCCGGCCTTTTATATACTGAGTGAGTTTTAATCATGAATTAGGGGTATAGCGACGTTTTTATATTCGAAATAGAAACCAACTTTAACTATCCTTGTGGCTTATCGTTCACGATTCACCTTAATAGGGTAAGTAGAACAAGCAGAATTAGTATCTTGTACCGCTTCGAGCTATAGCTGAACATAGTGCATAACTGGAGAAACGTTAACAGCTTTCAAACACCATAGTTAGCCAGATCATTTTGAAATATCCGACAAGTTTCCTTGTAACCTAAACGACTTAATTACGGTTGGCGTTTTTAAACGACCAATTAACTATTCCACTGATTTGGCTAACACTCCTTTTTGAGTCGATTTGCGCATTCCCTTCTAAGTTTGTACATGGTACATTAATTGCTTCTAGTTTTATTATTAAAATAGTTATTTTAATGAAATTGGGGAGGGGATTAGAGGCCCTTTGAATACGACAGTTTGAAATTGAAATTCGTTATAAAATACTCTAAATACAGATTATTGTTAAGATTTGGCCTGTTTGTTGTATCAGAATTTATTTATGAATATCTGTCACACTCGAAATGAATTAAAAACTAAAAAAAAAACAGTCAGCAATATTGAGCAGCTGTTATGTGGAATATGAAATATATCGGGATTGCCGACTGAACGAATTTAATAACATGACGTTTATTTGTAAATGATAAAAGGCTCGTATTTCAATAACTTTTTTTGGAATGCTTGGAGTTAAAGTTTAAAGCGAGAAATAGAACGGATCTGTAAAATATGTTTGATATTTTATATAGGTATTAAAATAATATGTTGTTGTTATTATTATAATAATGTAGCCCATTACTGTCCTCAACTGTTATTAATAATTAAAACAAAAATTCATCCATATTTTAGTATACCATTCAATCAACTATGTAAATATTTTCCCAAGCCATACAAATGATAATTACTTGGAGGATAAAAAATAAAATAAAAGCGCTACCCCTCCGTGTGAAATCTCATTAAAGCGAAAGATGGTTTTGATCTGTCACGCACAACGTACCTACATTGCGATAAAGGGTAAAATAAAGGGACTAACACACCGCTCCCCGTGGTAAGGGGTGAATGACACAGTAAAGGATGACGTGACATAAAATAGACCGTTCGCTTTTATGAAGCTGCGCCAAGTAAAATGTGTTTATTTGAAACAGCGGATCCAAGGTCGATGGTCGCTAAAATTTATTGCAACGCAGCCAGTAAAAATTGGACGAAATAAGCATCTCAAACTTTGTATGAAGTTTGTAGTTTCGTCAAAATAGATTCAATATATTTGAAGTATCAAGCAGCACCATTAAACTATTGATTTATTTTGACTTTTATGATTTGTAAAGGCTCACAATAAATGTATCTTTCAAATGACTTCTGATAACTTCTGTTTTATTGATTCGGTTCCATAAATCAAATTCAGTCACACATTTTCTTATATATGTAAAAACAACCTTGAACCACAGACTATGTTGCATTAATCGCGTGAAAAAAGGTTTAATATCGTCAAAATATTTATTGTAGGTACCGTCTACAATTTCTCACAATAAAAACGTCTATCGTAAATTTTATCGTGCATTTTATCATTAAATGGTTTTTCAAACATGACGTGAGGCTAACAATCATACAGCGATATGGAGCGCAGCCAAATAATGTGAAGAAATTCTGTGAAAAATTCTCATTAATATCTTCATACCGTGTAAACTGTGCTGATCTATAAAGCTATGAATAGAAATGCGCGGGTGGACGTTAATAGCGTCTATTATATGGTACTACCCAATCCCCAGTCAATAGTAGACCACCCACGACGCCCCAAACATGTTCCATTTTTGAAGCCGACTTTAATAGGCCAATATAAACGGATTCTCCAAAAATCGTAAATAAACATCACAGGTTTTTCCTATGAGCTGATGATTTAGTAATCAACCTGTATACGTTAATGAATAATTTAAATGCAGGAAAGGATTTTCCACATAATATGAATTAATTTAACGTGCATAAGATCACGTTTGTTGTATACTTGGCGAATAGTCATATATCAACTAGCCTCACACCTACGTAACTATTCATTTATCTGTGCCTTGCCTATACCACTACTATTACATAGGAGTTGATAAACGTTATTAAGTAACACTGAGGTTGTTTCGGCGTTTCTTCTCAGGGATAATCATAGGAAATCCCGACGCCATCTAGTTTAAAAAATAAGACGATTATTACGAAAAGCGATTGAAAAATCCTAATTAAAAAATAAACAATTTCATGTCATTTCATTTCATTTCTTAGTTCAAAACTTATACGATTTCGAACAGCTACACAAAAAAGCTATATTATTATACAATCATTTATTTCCTTTAAACACAGATTCAATTCTGTAAACTAGTCGCTTCAGTAGCGAAATAGTCTATATAGGTTTCTCCACAATTACAACTGCATCTCGCGTCCTTTATGTTGAAATAATTTAATTTATCTAAGCAAATAGCGCTTACGGACGCGAAACACTTAAGACTATTAGCATAGAGTAAGAAGTATAATGCAAAGTATGCGTTTCTTGTGCAAGCGCAGCCCTGGCCCAGTTTGCAAGCGCATTGCGTAGGTCAGTCATGTGGCGTGCGACCACACTTTCTCTTTTTAATGTACCATTTCACTTTCACTTGTCGATCGAGATTTTAATGTAATTTTCAGCACATTTAATTTTTTTATGTATAAACTCAATTTGTTGACTGTCATTTTTTATTTTGGTTTGGGCGAGACTTGAAGAAGCATTAATATGTAAATGTTTTACATGTGTAGCAAAAAATGTTGTGGATAATTATAATTAGAATTCACTTATATATTTTTAACGGCAAAAAGTATTTAATATGGCATGCACAACATAATATTCTGTGTACGAAATATACGAAGACATTCTAATTATTTATTGATGTTCATCAGCAAAATTATTACAACGAACAAATCATAGAACACAAAATAACATAGGTCTAATCAACAATTCGACCCGCCTCACGTAGGCGTTAACAATCGTTTCATCAAAATATGATGTAACATAGAACGGTATTACAGAACAAAAGTCAATAGTAAACTCAGTAAAGTGAACTAAATGACTCATAACTTTCCCCGGCACGTTCAGAACCGATGCCAAGTTTTAATTAACGTTTTAAAACTTTCTATTCATATACAAAAGTTACAACGCGTGTTGATTGTATGAATTCTGCGTCTTAATTGATTAATTCTGAAGTTTGATCACTCCAATTGTTACTTTATGGATCTAAATTTTTGTATTTAATTTTTTTCTTTTCTTTTTTCCTTATTCTGAAGAAAGAGGTTATTATTTGCGTCGATTTTCATTTTAACCTTAAGAGTTTACGTATGCATATAAAAATCATAAAACCTCGGTCCTAGAAATAAATATAATAAAACTAAGTTAGTAAAGGTTCTATAGGCAGGCAGACTGAGCCAACAATGTTCCTCGATCCATACAAACAGGTTGTTTGTCAATTTCCCGATGACGCAGCGCGTTGTCAAAGCATAGCTCGCTTGTGCACATAAACAGTTCAGTCGCGAGCGACGACTCCACCTCCCACTTACCCCCCGATTGGGGAGAATCTCCCACCTCCCCTGCTGCCCCATTTTTCACGAGTACATAGCATGGTCGTGGTCGACTCCCCATCCCCAACCACCCCAAGTTTCGCATGTTTATGCCATAATTTTTTGTTATGACAACACACGGTCAGCTGAGCCATACATTTATTCAGTATGCGTAAAACATTTTGTTTTATTTATAGTGTCTAACTTGTTTTTCTGTATATTTTGTTCAGTAATTATTAACTTTTAGTGTTTCAGGTCCACTTTCTCTGTTAATATATTTATTTTTGCTTTCATTTGAGTTTTTAACTAAAGACCAAGCGTAGAGCTTGATGTTACTAATTAAAATAGAAGGTCGTTTCCGTTTCCATGTCCATTTGGGTGTTGTGTTCTACCCTAGGTTTTATTAAATCTCATGTTTCGCCTCTTGACATCGTGATTTATTGAGTTTCTTCCCTATTTTATTGGTTCTAGAACGAAATTTATTTTAATCCTCAACGGTTGGAATAAATAATAATCTAACGATTACACAGCTGTATCAAACATAGGTTGTGCTAAAGATTGGTAAACTTCGAAAATAAAGCAAAAGTAGTATTAACAGAGGTTTAGTTTGTAATTATCGAATATCCATCAGTATTAGTGCATAACAGTGAACGGGCGACCGCTCATTCCGTTCTGTCAGCGCAATAACCGCTGTCGAGGTGCGCCCAGCGCCGCTGAGTCGGCAATACTCGGCGTGGTCTTGCCGACTCGGCCGTGAGTCAGCATGAGCCGACACGAAACGCCATGAGTCATGACTCAACGTAATTCGGACTGGGATCGCCCGCCGTCAGCCGAAATAAGTGGATTGCTGCTTCACGACTGAATGATTCCATTTCAAAGGGCGCCCTCTGATGTCATTACTTCGTGCTTATGTTCCATTAATTTCTTCTTCTGTATAGGTTTTCTCAAAACACGGTTCGTTTGATTGTGAGATACCTTTCTTTATGTTACTGGGTTAACGCCTCGCCTTGATTGTGTTCTTACAAAGAGCGTAAGAAATTAGAATGTGCCCTGAATTACGTTTTGATGAGATTGCTGAATGCTCCCCAATTTACAGATACGAGTCTAATAGAGGTAGACTTACCGCAAACATGTTTGAATGCGTTAAAACAAAATAGATTACACATTTACGTATTTCGCAAGCTTAGTGAGATTTTAACTCTCGGTCAATTCAGCGTGAATGACGTGAATTCGTAATGAATGACGTGTTGTATGTAAAGACCCCAATTTTACATAAGTGACGCAGTGACGCGCTAAAAGAAGTTGCTGGTAAACATTCATTTATGTTAATATGAAATTAATTAATCGTGCATTAACGTTATCGGTTCTACGATCTAATCACATAACATTAATAGAAACGCGAGTTGGTAATGCTTTCCCCGTTTGAATGTCACACGAAACGGTTTCCAATTACTGTCAAAGTAACATGACAAGGCTGTTCTCAATAACTTAAAAGTTAAGAAGTTCATTAAAATATGTATAGAACGGCTCCCGCAGTTATACGAACTTCAAAGCTCTGAAGGGTTTCGAATTAACATTGTGTTCCGAACACAAAGTGCTTTGTTTATTTTGACTAGTTTATTACTGAAACGCCTCCATTATGACAACTTTCTTTTTTGTACCTACCAATCTCTAAAGATTTTATTGTCAAAAATAAAAAGTTTCAAGTTGTTTAATATACATTTATACGCCAAAACAAGCAAAAAGAAAAAGGGCAAGAGGTCTGGATAAGATAAAGATAAACACGAAACCGTTGTAATACAATCACGTTTTATTTCTGTCTTAATATATTTTAAGAACAAGTTTATTTTCGTATCTCGTATCACTGAATGTTCTTTTATTTTTATTTTCAGAGAGTTGAGCGCGAGACCACAAAAAGTCCAGCGACTACCGGTGGCAGGAAGAAATCGTCAGCCGTGAGGAGCAACGGTCAAATTGCACCCGCTGAGCCACCGCCACAACCTGCAGGTAAACAAATATTTTTTATTTCACCCACGTAACAAATCTTCTTTGTTTATCACATAAACTTGCCAACTTTACAAGAAAACAATAAAAGCCAAAATTTATGGCGCTGTTACAAAGTTATCTATTTAAACTGTGAATATATCATTCTTCAAAAGGCAAGAATTGGTATTGTTTTCGATGGCCACGTCATAAAAGAATCGTTTTTGTAGTGAAAGTTGTTTGATTGATCACCTCTGGTAACACTCACGGGTGTTATCTGAAAGTCAATTACAACTCGGTCCTATTAATCCGAAATTGTAGATTATTTAGGAAGATCATTAAAACATTGTATAAAAACCCAATAACGATGATTGATCACAAACTACTTAAACAAAAACTGAAAAAAAAAGTAAAAGTTCCGCAAAGTAACGCCTGATTCCATTAATTATCAAAAACTGAAGCTAAAATTATATGTATACAATAATAAGAAACAGTTTTAAAAAGATGCTACCTACTTCACGTCTGAACGTTAAAGACGAAAAAAGAACATGTTATTTCTGTTAACCATTTATTGATTAAATTGTTCTCAACCCACACGATCCGGAGTATCCTCAGTATGTCGAAATTGACGTAACGTGCAATATACGAAAGGGGATAGTAACAAAAGCTCCCCCGGGGCCGGGAGGTATAGCTCCACGGTTAATAGAATAGAATTCAGGGCATTCAGGTGTACTGACTGCTACCCGTGACCGTTCCATTTGTAATTCCTATTAGATTGAATGCACTATTCACTAAAGCTTTCGTTTAAATTGGAATGTATGAAAACGCAATTCGAGCCGGATAAACACGTGCTTATTTTTAACTGTCATGTTGTACAGTGCAAAAACCAGTGAATTACTTATCGTGCATTTGTTTTTTCATATCTATTTTTCCGTTTAAGATTTAGCTATCAAATGTTTTAGCTTTATAATCTTCGCCTTTCCATTGTGTTGTGGAGGAACAAGGAGCTAATGCACTTTACATTTTGCTAATCTTAGACCAAGAACCGTTCGTTTTGTATCTTTTTGTTCAGCGGTAAGTAAAGCAGTGTACGGTAATATACGCATGTCTTAATATACCACGTGGACTTTGAAATATCAGTGAAGATAATTTTTCGGGTCAGTATAAAAAATTTTACGGCTTTTACTCCATACGTTGGCACAATGCCAGTCGGCGACCATAAACGGGTTACTTAAACTTAAATAGTACAATCTTCCACAGCTGGGTTTTGTGCTGTTGCAGCTAACTCATGAAATATAGTCTGAAACTCTGCACACACGTAGTTTCGAAATTCGTTCAAATTTAAATGAAATTACATTTCCTGCATAATACAAAAAACAATTACACGACAATGTCATCGCATATCTTGCTAGTATAATATGAAAATTATGTATAAGAGCAAAGTTTATTTCTCCCGTCTACATTGAAAAATGTAAAGCTAAAATGTTTGCCTTTTCTTCGAGATATTTTTAAAAATACGAGTCAGTTTCTTACTAAACAGTGAAAATATTTTAAACGCATAACGAATCTATTTTCTGCTCCGGTGAAATATACAAATGACGTACTAAGACGTTTTTATTCGAAATAACCTTTTTGTATAAATATGAATCATTTCGATTTATTGTCGGTAGAGTTGAAGCCGTATCGAAAAATAGTTCGATAAATACATCTGTGTTGGTAATAAATATAAGATGTACATTTTCCCCATACTTCCACGCTAATGGATGATCCTGCTTCGCCTTTGACTGCATCCAAGATGGATGGCATCCATTTGCAACAGAATGATTTACCTTTCAATGTTGCTTTCTAAGTCCTTGCGACATTACTGGCGATTGGATCTCTTAATCTTTCTTGTTTGGAAACGGTTCATTCTAACAAAGGAATCTTTTATAATGCGAAATTCTTTACTGTGTGAATTGTTTGTATTCAATTATCTTTTGTTTCCTACATCTGTGTGAACTGGGCATCGTTGAATGTTTTGTCTTAGTCTTGTAGATTATAAACACAGCGTTTGTAAGGATTAGGTGGTACAGTTATATTAGTAAACTCTGCCATTGTAGAGGTTTTTTCTTAGTTCATTGTAGAGAATAATGCGGTAATTGTGCACCAAGGGTTTACCCATAATACTGAGAATTTAAACTAGTCACGAAAGGAGAGAGAAGTTTGAAGATAAAGGCAGGCCAAGACTGATAAATTATCCAATAAAGGAAGAGTCCCGTACATTCATGTAACATAATCATTCGATAAGGTACAAACATTCGTATGTGTAACGTATCCAATACCAGTTATTCAAGCTCCGTTTAAATCTACCTGTGTAATCCCAGGCAAAAGCGGATCGCGCTATAATTGGGACCATTCAGGACCCACAAGCCGGCGGTATTAGCTTAATGAACTGGACCACTTCAGGATATAACGCACGATTTATACCTATTGCCCCGCTAAATATCTAGGAAAGGATAAGAATTCCACGTGAGCGCCTAATTTAATTTCAACGGTAGCAATTTATTCAGGTAAGTTTTTGCTTTCCAAGAATGCAAAGATAAATGATTGTTTCCTTTGTGAGTTTAATTACCTATCTACTTAATCTAAGCGAGTAAAAACCCGAGTAGAGTTCAGGAATCTTTTGTTCCTTTTGAACTTTCTAAAACTTTCAGTGTTTTTAAATCCATTTACTCTTTTGTAGCATCTTAATGTTTAACTTCAATTCAGTCCGGAAGCGTAGGAAGCAGAATTCTGCATTGTCTGTCCGTTAGGATATTATCCTTTGAGTGAAATAATATGTCCGTGATAAAGGGAGATAAAACGTGCTTTCATTTTGTGCTCGGGTGCTAGTGACAGTGGCGTGACGTCACAGAATGGCCGCCTGCCCGTGGGGCGGCAGCGGGGGATGATACATGTGATACGTACATGTGTCATATAAATCAGGGAATTGCGTAGTATAATTACTTGACATGCCGCTTTGATAGCAATACCCGAGCCGCCACGTGTATCTTTTTATACGTAATCGGCAATATGTCACGTCCAAGTTTGCTTTAATACAAAAAGTAAATATCTGCTTGGATTACAATTTTATGGTTATTGTATTTCTGTTAATATGAAACTAGTATAAACAGTGCCTACTAGAGCGGAATGATTTTATAATAGTAATTATGTTATACCTATCGGTGAGAATACAACCGCTTCTTGAGAAACCGACAGATAGTGTAGATACAGGTAGTGTAGCCCGCTATTAAAAATCAAATACATATTAAAGACCTGTTTTAAGAATAAAAAATCTCATGTTTTTGAGAACGAAAGAAACCTATTCATTATTCCTTGTATAAGTAAGTAGATGTATTAAATTTTGTTGCCGGCCAGCGTAAATTTACATAATAAAGGGTTGGAATCTAGAATCTAATATCGTAGGCAGTAAGCGACTCCGCCGGTTTTCATAATTTTGCACAGCCCTTGTAGCTTCGTGAAAAGCCGTATATGTATTAAACGTTCTCTTTTTAAATTATGTTTTTTCTCAAGCTCATAATCATTTGAATAAAATTTAAAAACTTGATCTCGTTTATTGGTTTTTTATGTGGACTCTTTTGGTGTTGTGCTTACGTAACAAAACTATGAGAAAGTTATTGTATACTTAGCAGTTGGCAAGTTTTGCTCAGGGGCACTGTATTTATATGTATGTATTCAAACGGTAGCTAACTTTATATTGGCTCGACTACGGAGTTGTGAACAAGCTTGGGCTTCGAACAAATATTGCTCGGATCGTTAGAACTTTGTTCACATTGTTGTTCATCGCTCCAAGTTCGGTCACTTTCGTTCAGCGTTTCGCGACCTGCCCCATCGGCCAGTGGGACCAACTTTTGAATGTGAAACAATTTAAGTTTACAAGGTTGGTAGCTAATTTTGTCGGTACTGTTCGGTAAACAATACCGTTTTACATAATTGAGAATGTTTTGTCCGGTTTTGTTTATATGGAAAAACCTACTTATACGTTCGGTAGTCACGTTTCTTGGCCGTATATCGTCCCAATTGTGTGTTTGTATTGAATAGTTTTGAAGAGTAGATTTTATACTAGGTTCATACAATATATGTATAATATCTACTACGTATTCCTATTTAATTTTTGAAGGTAAAATTACTATAGTAGATTCAATATGAAATAAACAAAAATCACGACGATATCAAAACCAATCTCTGTTAAATTAACTACCAATATAAATATTGCATATTCCAACAGACAAACAAACACAAACACAATTACGTAGCATAATTATTACTATGCAACATGAAACACAATGCTTTATGCAATTAATATAAATTCGAGCGCATTCGATTAATCCGGTTTTGATAGAACATAATGGATTATCCAAACACGGACTTGTAGTTTGTGCATAACTTAACCGATAGTGGCAACTACAGGCAAAGCTATCAACTGTAGGTATACCTCTTCAAATACATATGCGGTGTTGTGTATTCACAAAGCGACGTGGAAACGACAGTCCTTTGTGTCAGTTAACGGAATTCGGATATTGGATAAGCTTCCGCGGTGCCGGGGCCTGTTTGTTTACTTAACAATTTGATTTTAATTGGTTTCGCCGCACTGCCGAGCCGTGGTGTCGTGCGCGTGTCGTGTCAGCAAAATCTATACACTCAATTATCGCATTGAAATCATAGTGCGGTGTTTATGTTGCTAATTGATGTTTGATTGCCAGGTTTAATAATCCAGTTTCAATTTGCGTTGGAAATGTTCTACATTGTATTGGCATTTTTTATTAACAAATTCTAGCGATAAAAAACTCGCGAGCAACAGAACGGCTGCTCACTGAACTGGCAGTAATACTTGTAACGAGATTGGGATCGAACACCGTGTATAATTCAACTAATTGTACGCCTGTCTCAGATATTTGTCAACGATAATTCAAGGCGCAGATTAATAATGTACATTAGTTAACCCTAATGTCATGTCACGTCTGTTACGAGTCCTTTAATATTACATAATGATGTTTGACAAGCGAGGCGCGTCACACCAATTTGCACATTTGAAGTGACTATATTAACCTCTTCTTTATATTTACATATTCATGCTAATTTTCCTAGAAAGCGACTGAGTCAGAATTCTAGTTGAATAATAATAATACCTTTTGAGTTTTCATGACAGATTGATCACTCAAATACATAAATATTTAATGTTTATGTCTTCTACGTTACAAATTTAAAGATCATAAAATTGCAATGCAGAAGATAGCTAGAGAGGAGCAAATTTTATCTCATTGACAGATTTACACAATCTTGATATTCGGTAACGAAGTAATCTGCATTCCGGCGGCGGAACATCGCAAATTTTGCGTACACGCCCGCTGCTTCATGTAGTTTGCATAACTTTACATATTTACCTTTAAATGCACCAGAGTGCGCTGCATTGCGGTATGTATAGTGCATTCGATCTAAATAAACATATACGAAGATCCCCTACGGATAGCTCACATTGGAAATTATTCTCTTAAAATACTAAAAAATGTATACTATTTCCCCTCCATGTTTGTAATCTTGAGATTAAGATATGCAAAAGTAACACAAGACTTTATTCGTGACCCAGGAACTTGTTTCAACTGTAAAATTATTATGCAATTCTCTGTACACGTACCAACGTTATCATACTTAAGTGCAAAATGGTGTAGTCAATAATAAAACATCCTCAAGGCAGCCCCTTTACATGTGAATATTATACGAGTTTAGGAAACCGGGCGAACATTAATACACATTATGCCCCTTTATCATACTTTGCTTCCCCCACTGCCCTTGTAAAGTTGGAATAAAAATAACAAAATTAAATTTGCATGCCGTCGAAACTGGCTGCGGCACGCGACGAGTCCGCCCCCGGGCGAATAGGGTGGTCGGGTGAAACGGGGTGAACAGGGAAATTGTGACACGTCTAGAGCACGTTTTGTGGGGTGGCGTTAGAAATTCGTGCAGGAATGCACTGTCACCCTAATCTTTGTTCCATAATAGCCCTCACCTGACTGTAATGACGTCGAGTTTGAGACAATGGGGTGGATGATGCAATTTGCTATTGCGCAGACCTGTAATTTCGGTAATAGAAGATTTTATGATAATTTGAATCATTAAATGTATAGTTTAAAGTTACAAACTACACGCCTAGTAACTGTAGTTAGTATCCGGACAAAAATATCCACTATTCAAATCTTAAAAATATATTATCCGTCGAAGTCCACATAACTCATTATTCAACCGACTTAATATCAATTGCGTGAAAGTGCGTGTAAACAGAACAAGACGATTGTATTAATTAATGTTAAATAATGAGTCACAACGTGTATTCGCGATGTTTTGTTTTGATATAAAGCAGGCACCGCCGTGATGAAGTACACAAACGCATGACAGCCGTATCCGGCCCACAATTGCGCGAAGGTCAGTGACACGCGACGCCTCGCGAGCGTGCGCGTGAATCAACATCTACTTAATTAGAAGAAAAGCGTCTGACAGACGCGGGGGCGAGGGGGACTTCTATAATATGTCGTGTGTTTGACTTATTCAAAACTGATTGTTAATTGTTTCATTTAATGTTATAATCACGACTATTTCTAAATGTTTTTCTAATGCTTAATGCCACTTTAATAGCGTGCCACTATTAATCATCAAGTTTCTTGACTTACCTTGATGTCTTGAAAAACTTTTTTGAATTAAGTTGCGCAAGAATCGGATTGTAAGAAAAACAAGATTAGTTTATTATGCTACTTATTTTTTTGTATACTTAAGTTTAGTTTCGTTGTTGAAATATAGATGTCGCTACTTGGATCGTAAAAGGAGTTTCAAATATCCTTAACGAATAAAAACGAGCCTTTGTACTAAAAACAATAACCTCGAATCCATACAAACCAACGTTTTATATTACTACGTAACCGTATAAAGTTAAGCGAGCTCGTATACGCTTTAATAACTTGTATCAATACAGAAAGCGGGGCAAGAGGTAACCATAGTGTAAAAAATAATGGTTACTATATTTTTCGATCCTTCAATAGACGGCCGAATGCCCTTTTTATGTTGGGTCGACCGTTATGGAAGATTTATGAGGGCGCACTGGAGCTGGCTTTCGGAGCTCATTTAATTTTTATTGCATCGAGGTCGTGTTAAAACATGATAGTAACGGCTCGCCATTAATGAACACGCCAATTGACAAACAGTCACATTGAATATTTAACACTGTTTAATATTACATCACGCGATGATCTTCAGTCGCTGCGGTGCTCAATTAACATGTATTTATGTTGAGCGAGCTAATTATAATTCTTGTATGGCTACATTATTAGAAACAGTCTTATAATATCCGTGTTTATATGCAGATTAGCGCGATTACAAGAACAATAGTCGGTGGAAATCGACACGGTGAAGAGCTCGGCACCTGCGTAAGCATAATAAATCGTTGCGGGCGCGTCACGTTCGCGTTACGTAAAGAACAATGGCCGGCTGGGAACGCGGCCGTGAACGCGACGCGAATCCTCTACACAGAATCTATTCCATTTATTTATTCAGAATGACGTCTCAGCTTTAACAATATCGGTGTGGAATCGCAAATGGCCGGCAGTACCGTTTCCGTCCTCTGTGCCGTGTGAGGGACAAATCATTATTTGCATATTTTCGTCGGCCGTGTTCGGCGTGCGAAATGTCTTAATTGTGTGGTTAAAAAATTTCTTACTATTATTACTTAGTCATTCTTTGATTTGCTGAGGTTTATTTAATTGAGAAATCTATAAAGTTAATTAACCGCATAATTAACAGCATATTTAATGTTTTATCCTATAACTGGGTCACAGGCTTTACTGTAAGAGTTCTCTTTAAATTCGATTGAAGTGTCTTTTTTATTACTGAAGTCATAAAAGTTAATGTAAACGATTGACAAAACATGGGATTGACTGTTGTACCCTGGGTTTTCAGCTTCGACACCACCATTGCTGACTAACTAATCTTTCCACTATGGGATGAGCTGTGATGTTGATTCTAAAGTAAAGTTAGTACCGACTCAAAAGAAGATCTAAATATTTAAAGTAACCATTTAAATCTAGAAGCCAAACAGGCCTTTACACACTTGCCTGCGCCGAAGTTACGTTATTATGTGTACTTTCACCCCGATTTACCGTTACTCGAACTACTGAATATCCGCCATCTCTCTCGCACTTCGTGAGCACAATCGTGATCACCTCAACTGTTTGTTATACAAAATAACGGAAAATGAAATCACAAATTTATGACTAAACGTCATTGTCACTTTAAATTGCTAAAAGTTATTACAATTCCTTTCTTTCAATCGGAAAAATACTCCATATATTTTCATTCAGAATACAATATTTATTTGGCTCATATGTAATCCGGTTTCGGGTCATGTCATGCAAGGCATTATGTTACCGTCCCCATATTTAAACGTTGACGTTCAGGTGAAGTATACTCATTTACTCAAAAGGTGTTTTCGTATCTAAATGGCCCCAACGGAGAGAGAGACAAGACTGGTAATAGCCACTGTAATGTATCTGCCTTTATTTTGTCCTCTTTAGAAATTTATTGAACGGACAGAAACAACGCGATTTATATGTTTATTCAGGCCGGGTATCTGGCCTCGTTTGAACATGCTTTGAATGGAAACAAAGGTCTCTTAAATGTCTATTCATAATAGGTACCTACCTACGCGAATATAATTATTCTTATTCATTTCGCAATAGATCGTTAAATAACGAAACACAAGCAGCATTCAATTTAATCGATGAATGTAAAATAACGTCGATTGTTTATCTACTCGTAGAAGCGAATATCAAATAAATTCGATGAAGTAACGTCATAATTACCTCCAAAATACGCTTTTACTATTCTATCGATCATTTAGCCTCTATCGGTAGATTGTGAAAGAGACCCTAATAAGGTCGTAAACGTTCAAGGCGATCCGCCTCATTCCGCGCAAGTTTTAACAAGTGAAATCACAACTTGTTTCAAGTATCGAACACCAAAATGTCTTGTTTCTACATTATTTAAATCACACGTCAAGACCACAGAGGTCGAGTATTTTTCACACGTCGACGCAAATGCATTCCTCACACAATTATCACGTCGCCGGTGGCTACTCTCGCTCCGTTATGACTTTTATTTGCCCTCTGTAGAACGCATGTCCAGTTCAAACAGGTTTTGAAACCAGCTCCATAAATACGAGTAGGGCGAGGCATGCAGGCCCTATCTGGATAATCTCTCACATACATTCATCTCCCTCTAATCGCCGTAAACGGAAGATTCATGGTGCCCTTAAAAGGAATTTTGCTGTCGAATCGTAATCGGTTCCTAGAAGAATTTATCACCAGCCTTTTCGTAGAACCTGTTCTGAAGCGGCCGCCTTTACATTAAAGCTGTGGGCTTGTATTTTTATTTTAAATGTCTATCAAGTCGAATGGACCGTTAATTAGATCGGAATGCAGTCTTATAATTAGACAAAAACGAAGAACCATAAAAGGCTGGATTATTCGAGCTTGTAACTGAGCACAAAAGAAATACTTTTTGAAGTTGGATTTATAGATTTATTGTTCACCTAGGTATTGTTTTACTTTTACGAGGCAACTTCCCACAAATTTACAACAGTTTTTGTTTAATAAGCTAGGAACTCGGATTTTGTTAGGACTTGTTATGAAAAAATATTCCTGAAATAAGGAAAACTTCCACAAAACCTTGATGGAAACCAAAAATAGAAGCGAAATATCATCATTACTTACTCACTACACAGACGTTATTTAAACGTAGTTTAAAGTAAGAATACATAGATCCTCAAGATGGCTGCGGGAATTACGTCAGCTGACGGAGCGCGGGCGCATTAAATTGATCGTCGTGTTGATTGACGTTCACGGCCTTTTTTGCAGTGCTGGCTGTATAAATACAGATCTGTGTCGCAGTCAACTATGTGAAGGGCACTAACAGGAAAAAAAACTTACAGATTGTCTATTACAATAGAGGTTAATCATTATCAGTAATAGCATGATGAATCGTAATAGGTATAATTATTTGAAGAATGGCTATTCATAACAAGATAAACATAATAGAATTTTGAAATTGACATCAGTCTGATTTATAATGTAATATTTTTTATTTGTTGCTATGATAAAATCATGTATCATTCCGGTTGTATTTTTACTTGTATCGTTTGTAAAACAACTCGGTTTGTGTAATTAATTGTATTCTATTCAATACAAAGTTGTCTCGCTTAATTGTCTGCACTTGCCGATGTAGCAATTTCATCTTGTTCTCTAATTCTATCTTGTTATTTACTTTACTTCCTTATAAGTTTCAACTTTTTCCTTCTCCTTCTGTTGTCTGTGTTCTTTCTTCTCGGTCTTCCTGTTTTCCTTCTGCCAGAACACAAAGTTGTACGCTTAATAAATAAATCATATTTTTACAAATTAACAGCTCAGAAGTAAAATCCGAAGCTGAAACTTCTCATGTGTAAAGTCTTTCCTCAGATACTAAATAGAAATTACCGTTATAGCAAAAGAGGACAATAGCCTACGATGAAACAGTCAAGCTCACATCAAGAACAATTTGTAATTTATTCCGAGTCCACGAGTAAATGCTGTGACCGCTACCTCGCACGCAATGCCTAGCCACAATTTTAGCTAGATTTCAGCAACGACATTTATATTATCCTATTGTTGGCTGAATTTTCCTCTTGTGATGTAAAACCTTGTTTATTTATTACATGCAGATTGTTTATAATGCCGTCTGCCTTTGAATCTACAGAATAGGCTAAATTTTGATCAGTACCAATTATTATTGTTCGGCTTTTGTATGTTAAATCTCAGTTTACCTAACATTTTTTTGTTATAACTACAAAACAAAAGAGTCTGGTATAATTTCAATGCCTAAAAGCTTAGACAAATAAAAAGCAACATTAATTTGTTTATGAAATCTAAAATTTGATAGCCCTTAGCAATTCTTTTAAAAAGATAATTAAGTTTGATCTCTTGTTTATCGTTATAGCTATTTATCGTACCACGCATTACATTATAGTACCACGGACATTTAACCTTATTTTATTATGGTCTAAAGTCCCGTCGTACTTTGTTTTTTTAATTTGATTTGTCACCTTGCAAGAAAAAAAGCACCTCCACGAATACACCTAGGGTGACTACCATAGGTCGTCAGCCTCGATGCCACCATTATCGATTAGTTAAATGAGTGTTTCCCATGTGATAACTTGAACCTACACAACTGAAGAAGAAGGATAATAGTTCGTGTTTAATTTTTAGACGCTGAATTTAGGTACTTTGACACGATTACGTACACGCTCATCGCCATTACATTTATTGCCGCTCAGTATTTTCAAGATTATAATATTGGTTATAATTGACAAAATTATACTCTCAGTGGCACAACACCGGTTTTGTTTTAATAGCAGCAATTATAATACCATCATGCAATTTATATTAATCTTACGTGCATTTTTTATCTTTACGATCTATGCATGTAATAGAGATGGCGTAGCAGCGTAGCTTATGCAACTCGTATGACGTTTATAACGAAGAAAAACTTTCAACTAATACTATACACAGCAAACTATCATCATTTAATCTCGTTGTAGTTGTATTTGTAGTTTTTATGAATGCATAATATTGCACAATTTACCGACTCATATTTATTCGTAATCATTTCGTCACCTCTTTCTCAATAACTATTTATATAATTCAACCATTAACAGCCCAACCGCTTTAGGATTTTACGCTAGTCATTAACCATCCATTTATGAATAAAAACGAGTCTAAAATGTTAATTTGAAATCAAAATAACATTTATAATCATCCACTGATCTCTGATCCATCTTAACAAAATCCATTTGTCGTTCGAATTTATGTTATGGAATATTTTTGACTATCCAAAAATGCACAAAGAAACGTCGCATGGGAAATTTGGGTCACATGGAAGACCATTACATGAAAATCTCCGAAGGGTGCACGCTGCGCAAAATGGCCGCAACGATACGCGCAGTAATGGCCGCCGGCCTTGGGCCGCACTAGCAATCAACTTATTATTCAATCTCATGTCGCGAATTGGTCCGAGGTCCGCCGGCCGTTGACCCAACCGTTCCACTCCACTCGTTAACGTTTTGCCCGTAGGCTGATAGATTAAATTACATAACGTAGTATGTCATTAATTTTTCTCCTTCTGTGTATTACTTTTTATGTGTGTATGTTTTTATGAGATTGTTTTTGTGCTTGTATTAACAGACCGATCAGATAAAAGAACTTAAGGTCACACGCTCATTATTGCTATTTTTGTTTACTTTTTTATTTCACATATTACGGCTAATTGGAATTGCTTTATTTTTTGTTCAATAAAACCGGAGTAGCTAGTCTTCAATTATATCCTTGCGAGTACTGCGACTATCGATCTATTAGTGAGGACATTAAAATTGTTAATGTTATCGGAAAAAGGACCATTGTATTGGTCGACATTCCAGAGGTCGTCGGTCGGCGCAGTTGACGTAAATCCGACACGGTCCGTTATGTCCTCTCAGAGAACAATAGATTGTTCGCGCTACTCGCCTAATGAGAAATGTTTGTTTTTCAGCTCCATACAATGGCTACTGCTCATTGTTGCTTTTATTATTATCGCCTTCAGTATTCCGACTTTAAAATAATAATTGTCTACATTTTTACATCTTTCATTCCGTCGCTTTCCTTAGCTGTTATACCTACGTAAGTAATACTTACAGATTTTTAAATGTAGTCTAATTAAAAAACAAACCACTTAATATTTTTATTAACTGCCATAAAAAAATTAAACGTTGAATAAATAGCCGGACCAGGTGAACAAGATAATATACCTGTTAATACAATAATATGGTTATAGGTACAGGTACAACAACACTACACAATATCTCAGAAGGAACGGGTTACAATTTAATGGCAACGTCTCGCGTCGTAGCCGTTTTCGAAGAGTCGACCTTGATTGAAGGCTCATTAGCCGCGCAGAGTCAAGACGAGCGAGACTACGCATCGAACCGGTCTCGGTCGTGAGCCCGCATGATTTATGCCTCTGCCTTTTCAAAGGCTGTTTTTTTTTAACTAGACCGGTTTTCCCCTTCTCCCCCGCTCGGTTTTAGTTGCGCTACCTGGACGCCGCGGAAAAAATATAGTGTCAGCTTTTTTCCATCGTAATAATAATACTAAGCATTCCTTTTGTAGCACATGCGGACGTGGCCAGTGCTAGGAACGTGATGTGATGGCGTTGTGGCTTCATTATATTAATGGACTCGACCGGATGAATACAAAGACGGGGCCTTTAAACTTTATCGCGTGTAGAATACGTGTTCCCCGGTACACGCGGCATGAAATTGAATTTATGATTCATATGATAGTGATCTTGGAACAACTAATTTTAGTACGAACAAGACACGTAAATTAAGAACTTTAATGGTATTCAAATTAATTCTTTGTCAGTTCCTATACTTTCAAAATACTACCTTGAAACGGACGTTACTATCAGAAATGAATAAAACGTACACAGAAACTGTAAAAACAAACATGAAATACTTAATCCCACCAACTGTGCAAAGACTTAAACATAATATTTAATTAATGATACATGGTAATAAAGTAATAAGTTTCTTATATTCGTATTTATGCCATGGAAACCTTACCTACTCTTTGAATTTGATAATAATAACTGTTTCTTATTATACTCTGTAGGTAACATATAACCATGTTTCTTGTTAAATATAATAATAAATACCAAATGGATTGCGAGTCTAATTTATAGTTCTATTTTCCTCAAAACTAAGCCACATAACTATAATATTAAACTGAAAAATCGTTATAGTTGTTCGTACGACCTTTATTTGACATTGGCGGGCTCGCCCGTCCTCGCTTCTAAAGTTTTTGTTGCACATTTTTTTCTCCGTAATTTATTTATCAGTCGCCATTTTATATACCACCTGCCGCGGTCGTTACCCGCACAGAAAAACTCCCCCTCTGTAACAAAAGATATTCCCAAAGTTATTCTTACTTATAATTACAGCTCACAAAGCATTTCGGGCAGAAAGCATCGCTTTTTGTTAGCTTACAAAAAATCTCCCTTTAATTCTTTGGAAAGAGGCATTCTACTGCTTAAATATGGGCCTACATGGACCTGTTTTTATGCTAAATAAAAAATGTAAACAATTCGTTGGTGCGCTGTGGAATAGGGATTTACTGTGAGATCGACGTGTTATCCACAGTTTCGCTAAAATGTTCGATAACAATGGATGGAAAATGGTGATTGTATGACAGATTTACAACAGTATTGTGAATGTGAGTGACATAGTTACGGCAGGTCACAATGTCGTGGGACACAAACGTAACCGTTTGCTTTTCACTTTGTAGTCGTCGCTAAATACTAATCTAGTGTTTATTTACACATGTTGCGACATGTTTACGTGTCGTGAATTTATTTAACACCTTATCGTTACACAGACTGTGTAATTTAGCGATAACAAGTTTTATAAGATAGTGAACATTTGTTAGTATTAAAAGGCTTTCTAGAACAAAATCTAATCATGTTGTTGATAACTTTGTCATTAATTCTTGTTGATAAGTATCGCTTAATTATTGTGTCTACTTACACGACTTGTTTAAATTAAAGGTTATCGTTTAGATAAGGTTAGTTAACTTGGAAATATCTTATCAGAAATGGATTCTTTTCTTAGTATATTAACATAAAAATAATCGCTAATCTGAGCCATGATTCAATTTTCAATGTCCTTTAAACAAATCGTGACTCAGGCCCACTCAGGTTTATTATAATGGACTGTAAATAATTCCCATTGTCAACCGTACTGAAGGAAAAGGGAAATAAAATATATTGATATTACGAAATGACAATTAATTTGGTTTCAATAACAGCTTATAATATTGTCATAAATACCTGTCTGTCTGCGGTTACCGAATAATGGAGTCTGTGTTGTTATTGACAATATTATTTGAAGATATAATTTACAAAGTGTTTAAGGATTTTCAGGGCAATTCAAGAAAGACTGGATCTTATAAAGCAGTATGGTAGCAATAAATGTCAAAGAGTAAATTAGTGAACTCAGTGTGAATGTTAAAAAGGAACTAAAACCGCAGCCATTAATCACGTCACGTACGAGAAAACCGGTAAAATTAAATTTGAAATTGTAAATTTAACCGACCTTACCTTTACTTTAGTAGACGCAACCGAAATTAACAATGAAACAGGTGAGAAAACACTAACGAAATTATGTGTTATTGACATTCAACTACTACTTGAGATCGGTCACTTTGACATAACCTTAACAACAACTGGGTTAACACTCACCGATATTATAGTTTATAATGTTCACCTGTGTGTATTGTTACGTCGGAAGTTTCAATACGTATAATTTATTATTCTTTTTTGTATAAAATGTTTATTCGATTGACTCAGCTGATATGGATTAAAAGGAGCTCCTATAATATTCTATAATAAATTGTCTGCTATTTTAAACAAATGTTTCATCCTTATGAAATATTTTAAACATTTCGTCTTTTTTTCATTGAAGTTTCATTTACATACAGATACTTCTTTGCTTATAAAAAATCTTGAATTAATTTAGGCTCTATATAATGTTGTAAAATTTCTTGGTATACTTTATGTCTATATTATGCATTAAATTTTGCATAAACCTGCCAGTGTTTTGCTTTTAATTAAATTTACATTCAAAAGCAGGTTTTAAATATCGCAGTGTGCAATACAGAATTTGAAAGTAAAAGGTTTAAGCTCGGTAACAAATTAAGAGTTAACAAACTTTCTCAATCAAGTGAAACATTACAGACAGTTGTCAAAGAAGTTGTAAGCGGATATAAATCTCAGTTTAGTTCGATATTGCCCGCAACCGCTCCTGCCAAGTTAACAAACTTCTCAAAAGAAATGCCAAACTTTTAATGCTCTTTCCTCGGATTCTAATAATAGGGGAGAGAAACTTCGTCTTTTGCGGTTCTTTATTACACTTTACACAGAAAATATTTCTATAAATGATTATATAAGAAGTTACGTAACATCTGCTTTTGAATAATGAATTAATTTATAATAATCTAACTTCATCAAGATTCTTATGCGGCTTTTTGTTTTCATTAACGTGCTTTGGCTTATGTCAGATATGAGTCTGTTTATACATTCATGTCTCTTATTAGTATGGTAAACACATGTTTAACGTTTAAATTATGCAAATATGTCTTAATTTTTTAAAGGTATAACATTAACAACAGGCACTAGTGACGTGACCTCTAATCTGACACTGAATTGTATTTTTATAATCGTGTAGTCTTTAGCAATACTTAGAAACCAGTACGACAGGTATTTGTTTAACAAATACACGCATGACCTTCTAAATACAAAATGCATAAACATTCGAATGCTTGGAGTTAAAAATAAATTATTCTGCATCATTAATCCGACACTCGATCCTCTCCAAACTCATTGAGTTAAGTACTTTCTTAGTGCAACTGGTTAAAGACGTCAATGTTTATTTAGAAACCCGATCCAATGTGTTTGTTCCCATTACTGCGGCATGCCGGGGTCGTGCCCTCACTTGTGTCAGATCAGATGGCCGACTTCTACTAAACGAGCTCGCTGTAAGATAAGCCTTATTATGTTTTGACTTACCAATGACCTTTCGTTTATCACGAATTTTGACATTTGATACTCGTCCAGCTGGATCCCATGCCGTTTGTTTTACTATATTATCAGTTACCTATGTAAATATATGATGTATTTTGATCATAATGTTACATAGATAAGTATAAACTAAATTGAAATGTTGTGTGGTTTCGGAAATGTTTAGTCGATTTATCATTTTACATAATTAATTCGATACCAACTTAAAATATCTTTAGAAAAATGTTTTATAATATGTTATTGTATCCTAATACATTTGAAGTAGTTTTAAGAGGGGAAGCAATGGCAATGCAGTATTCCATTGTATAACTTCGACATTCAATAAAAATCTTCATGTAAATGGCAAATGTTAGAAAATAGCTTGTTTGAATACAATGTGAATTTTGTAAAGGATTCGTGAACGAGAACGACTTTTATGACTCCAATATTGAACAATTTTTGCAGAGTATTATCAAACAAAACCAATTTACAACTACAATAGCAGGTTTTAAGATTGCAAACAATTGTAGTTCATAAGTAAATTTCTTGACGTATGTATTTCTGATAAGAAACGTTCTTTTGTGCAACAAAGACAGTATCAGTGATTTGAATTATCCTGCTTTGCAAGAATTTCTTTTCGGCTAAGTTGCATTTGACTTAATTATTCTAGTAAACGTCTTAAGTCGAATTCCGCATTCGCACGCGCTTATGTTTGTTTTGCTAATGCTCAGAAACTTGGTCTTAATTTAAAAAAAAGGAATGCTAATTAATCAACCAGTACAATAAGGGCGCCATATCTTGTTTTGTAGAGAGTCTATGTATCTGGATGATGATAAAAAAGACCAATACTTACAGAAAAATAAATTTGATAAATTCTTGAATTACTTAGATAACATTTTTACCATGACCAAAACAACTATCAAATATGTTTCCAAATAGGTATAATTAAAACCCAAAGTTGTTTTGACCAGTCACCCCGACCAAGGTTGTTATTGAATGGATTATCAAAGGAAAAAACTTATCTGTATTATCTGTGGAATCGCATATAAGTAAACATATACGAGTTTTGCAATCTAACACTACAATGTTATTATTATCAGTTCCATAAGTACATGATACAGAATGCTTATCAAGTTTATCGCACGTCCGATAAGCACTCCGACTATGCTTTTGTCGCAACACTGCGATAACGAGAATTTTTTATTGCCACTTCCTATGACAACATTATAATTGAAGTTTATCATTTCATATCCGTTAGCCATATGATGACACAGCTATCGTATTTCATTCGTAGTATCAAGGAATATCTTTGTTTATACTACAATTTAAAAATAGTGTAAAATTTCACGATCGTTCAATATGTGAAATTATCAAGTATTGCGAATTTAACATGTATGTCGAAAAGAATGTGCCATGCAAGGCGTTTTGAAAAACCAGTTTTATTAACGCATTAATTTAGTTAAACAGAAAAATGCTAACATCAAAATATTCCATCTTCAAAAATATAAACCAGTTTGATCCAATTTAGTGATGCCAAATGCGTCCCAACGATAAATAAATCCATCCTCATCAGCCGGACACATGACGAGAGTTACATTTAAGTGCCTATAGTAGGTACTGTCAGCGCACAAGCAATTGAATATGATAGATGGACTACTGTACCGTTCCTAAGAGAATGTTTGCGATATAGAAAGGATGGGGTTCCGTATTCACTTTCTATGATGCAATCATAATGCACATGCCTCAATGGAAAATCAAACGGTCAAAAGCAATACAGTTATATCGTGGGACAGAAATACATGTAGCTAAGCGTCTATGGTATTTGTAGGTATTGTAGATAAGCCTAATTATCTGATAGGTATCATAGCTAGGCTAGCTGTTTATCCGCAATTTATCCAAATCCTCACAGATATCATTAGTATAAATCTAGAATATTTATTTATAAAGCATAAACTGGTACAGCTGAAGCAGGCGAGACTATACACATCACAGACAATTTTATAACGATATCATTTCTATAAAATTAATTATATACAAATCCGGTTGGAATGTACGCGAGTCAGTTACACCATCAAGAATTAACATACAAGGAACTGCAGTTTAACAGGCAATTAATTAGCGCAATGGACCGTTGGGTGGAGTGACCCGAAGGAGTGGCGGTCTCATTAAACGACGACGTCAACCTAACGATTTATAGTGCTATTAAAATTCAAATTAGCGAAAGTTAATTCATTGATATATTGTGTCACTGCTCCTTGCCATTATAACACACGAATATAGATCAAAGATATACTCGTATAGTTTAATATTTTAAATTTGATACTAAAATTAAATTAATTGAAAACCGGGAACTTGCCTGTTTGTTATCAGGCGAGGTTATCGCAGCGGGAATTCTGTTCGACACAATTTATGTTTAACGTATTAAATTCCGCACTATAAACAGTAATAATAATTTTCTGCTGTTATTCTATACTAGCAAGAATTTTTCTGCGAACTCATCCACGTGTTTTTACTATTGTTAATAATAAAAAATATATATGATTAAGTATCAATAAGATTTTAAAGTATCTACAGAGGTATTTCGGTCCGGGTTAAGTGCATATCTAACAGAGTTCGTAATCAACTGTTATATGTAATAAAATTATCGGAATTTTACAGATATACTAATCAATGGCATCTGATAACTCCATTTTTTCCTCATTTCCGTGTTACGTCCCACTCTTACGAGTATTGCTCGATATAAAAATCATGTATATCAATGATAAAAAATAGTTCTTACCAAAGCAAATATTTTATCTATTGTCCTCTTATCATGTCAAAACAAGGCCATGAGATTTTTCCTTAGTTCACACCTTGACACTAATCATTTATTGTTTATCTTACTTTATATTCACAGTTTATATTTATTGTTTCAGGTATGGAGAGTTTAACTTTAATAACAACGTCTAGAGGTAAAGGAAACAGTGTACCTAGTTCTAAAGACCTACACTGTCACACAGTTTTGATTGAAAGCTATTCTGTTATTATTACTATCTTAAAGCTTTTTTCTATATCAAAATCGATTTATCTTCATAATTCAAATCCTTTACAAGTCAAGCACAGTTTAATCTGGAGTTTATTAAACCAGTAATTGGCACAATTTTGAACATTCGATGTGGTTCAAAGCTTGTCGCAAAATTACAAGAGGAAATATTTTCTTAATTAACCCCGTTTTGCTGTGGAGTAAACAATCGATAATCGTGTCCAACTGGTGTAAACTGAAAACGAGGATGGTAATACATTTTAATAATTAACTATTTTAGCACGTGTGTAAATTAGCACATTGAAGCTGTTTCATATAGCTAACTAATAAATTGATGATTGGTGCGAGGTCATCACGCCATGGAACCGCGTGGGCAATTAATTTCCCATGAGTCTCATTCATTGTATACGTTAAGCGATATTTGCTAACCTGATTACTGTTTGGTCTGTTATCCATGCTAAACGGTCGTGACTTTTCGAATTCTTAGTAATAGAACGCTAATTTGTTTCGAATCTTTCGGTTTAAAGCGAGTCGGATTGTGAAATGGTTATTCGTTTGTTATTAAGCTATGGTTTTGTCATCAAGACTTATATTAGTACCTACTTAATTTTCTTTGTCAAGGAATTCCACTAATCATTCGTCAATTAATCAGTCGCATCATAATTCGTTTCGTTCTTACATGTCATTTGTAGTATTCAACTTCAAAGAAATACGATCCATTTTATAATTCACTACCTCAATTCTTAGAAAAATGTCGATGGTAAAACGGAATTTATAATATCCAGTCGGTGTAGCCAACAAATGTCACAGTTAGTATAATGCAAAATTGGCCAGAATCATGCCTGAGTAATAAACCAGTGGATCTAAAATAAACACTAGTTTGACGTCAATGACGCTGACGCATTGTGACCGCGGAAAATCAATAGGCATTTGTCCCCTCTGATACTAGGAATTGATTGAATGAAATGGGGCAATGCAAATGGAATTTTTCATCGTATCAGCGATTTGTCTTCCTTTAATCCCCTTGGCGTTTTTATTGCGCTAATATGTTTGGAGCAGTAGACGCGCGTTTGTGTTGATTTTAATTTTGAAAACATTGTGTATTTAAACATTATTTATGACTTAGTATAATAGCTTGTTACAATTTCTCTAGATGTCCGAGGACGAGAAAATTTTGGAGATATTAAAATTATATTAGATTCACAGAAACTTGTTTCTAGTTTCAATAAATATATAAAGCTACGTTTTTTACATTTCAGAAATGAGAAACGTATTCATAATGTTTACAAAGTTTGCTATGTTTTATAAAATAATTTGATGAAACGATTCCACCGCTTTGTTCCTTATGTATGTCACAGATGTCACTACATTTGCTATTAGGCATGTCCGTAGTGAATAATTTATGCAGACCGCATAACGATTAATTTATACAGCTATACGAATGTAGGTTCACTTAGAAGTTAGTCGACTTATCTACCAGAAATATACTCCTAATCCATTCTTACTTTATCATGTCCCTATGAGTCAGAGGCAAATACCGTTTGATCAAAACAACGCATAATGCACTCAGCCGTCATGAATTTAACGCTATATATCAGCCAGTGTCAGTTTCCGTTTAGAGTAACTACATTTTCAAACGCACTCTTAACCATCATATATTTATCTTACATATGTGTTATGCCGTCGGGCTACATGCCAAAACATTTGCCAGACATCTTCGAAATGTTTCCATTGTAAATCACAGAGGAATAAAAAACAGAAAATATCTCATTATATATCATTTCAATGGATCTCGAATGATGTCATTGACACACCTTGGGAACTGCTCAAGATAAATTTTACGATACTTATTCGCGATAGCGGTTCATAACTTGATAAAATTATAAATCTTGATCTAATCCAGCGTGACTACTTATAAGAATTCTAATAATATTTTATTATGGACACTGATGATAATTTGTGAGGCGATGCATGTATTTTATATTAATTTCGTGTTTTTTTTTAAAGACACTCAAGTCGATATGTTTAATTCGTAAAACACTTAATTGATCTTCAATAAGTCACGAGATATGTAATGACTGGTGATATGCGTATCACATTGCACATGCAAGTGGGAAGTTATCTGAAGTTCTAATCGTTACGAACCCGTGTCAATACGTTGGTTTGGAAATCCCAGTACCCACTTACTTATCACTTGTTATATTTATCTTACGGAAACATTATGCTCTAATCAAAAAGAGAGCTGTTGGTACTGTTAAAAGCCATGTGCAGTGCTAATGCATTTGGTTTTAAAATCATAACAATACACAATAGAAACATCCAGTCACCTTTCATCAATAAACGCCATAGCTATACTTCCCCGTCGATTCTTGTGGCTTTTACAGGAAAATAAACAGCTGACGGTAGTTCTATGTTTGTTTTGAAATTGATTATAAGCTACGTAAATATAGGTATTGCAGTTTCCCTTTTAATAAATATTCCATTGTAAATTACTCATTATATGTGGCCCGAGTGCAAATGCCAACATATTGCCATCAGTATTTTTTTCTATTATACTAACTAATTTATCTCACCAGCAACTAATCACGTGACTTGCTATTTAATTAACTGTAGATACTTCAGTTTGTCTACAGATAACGTTTGCTCAAAATAAGTGTTCACATTCACATACTCGTGCTATCTTTAAAGTGTTTCTGATAACATAAATCCTCATTATTACATTTATCATTGGAAACGATGTGTTATCGTTTTAAACAAACTGGCGTACGATTATGAACTAGGTCACAACTAAAGTTTATTTTCATTACGTTTTTATCTGAGCAATCATTTTTGTCTCTTAATAAAATTGTTTGTTTGTCAGCTCTCTACAGGACGTAGCTATGAATACATTTAAATTGGATAGGTATTTATATTTGTAAAATATAATAAATAGGTACATTTGCGTTGCGTTAAGTATTTACAAAATTAAGTAGTTTTGTAAAACAAGTACTCGTAATAATACTTAAAACACTATTTATACGGTCATGCAATTGTTTTTGCTAATTTCCCTTGTTAATGAAATTCTAATTACTTATAGTTTACAAATTAACTAAAAATAATTATAATTGATAGGCGAAAATAAACGTATTGATTTGCATATTTAATCAAGAGAACTGGCGAGTTCCAACTATAAATGTGACACGAATGGAATAAAATGTGGGAACGAGTCCACGTGGTCTGTTTGCGTTTTTAAACTGGCTTTTATACTCGATAAATTATGTCTGACGTCTTTACGTTCACTATTATGACTGACGCTTATAATACCTACTATAAAGTTGAAGAAACTTTATTATTGCACACTTGGCTATTATTAGTTCTACGTTGAAATCAGGGAAATACCATCGTTTCATACCAATTACAACGAAAATCATTTGCCTGTTAATATATTCATTGAATTGTATTTATTTTTTAAACAGCTTTGTATCAATATGCACCGGGCGAATTATGCAAAGGAACTCTATAATCTGGTAATCAATATGCGCATACAGTGAAACAGACATCTCGGATCACGTCTCGATGTTGGTCAAGGCGAGGCTGACGACCGTGGCGGCACGCCAAACGTGCCCACCGTAATGGATGCCATTTATCACTTTTTTTTTATTGGAAACAATGAGCAGAGAACAATTTATGACTGGCGACGTTCTCTCAAATAATCTTCAATGAGTATAATTTGACTTTGAATGTCGAGGGAATTTAAGTAATTTGTTTGGCATATAAAATGGAGATGAAATACATAAAGAGACGATGTAAGAGGTCGTGACCCTCGTGAATGAGGAAACGTTGCGAGGTGGAGACATTTTTATTACACCCACAAAGATCAAGACCATGAACGAGGCTATTATTTTAATCGAATTGTTATTTACATGTAACTTATATTATTTTTACATTAATACCTACTTTATTGAACTGTATGTGCAGACGTACTTATTTGTAACTGCAAATATTAACATTTCCTTACACTATGCAATGTCACAATCCGTTGCTGAAAACGATAAAACTGTGTGTTAAGTAAGCAAATTAATGCGGTATCGCGAATTGGTTGGCTTCGCTCCAACAAGAGAATATGGTCGCAATCTCAAGGGCATTTAGAGTTTACGAGTAACGTTTATTTCACAAACGAAACCGCTTATAATAAATTGTTTATATTATCTAGAATTGAAATTATTAAAACTCACCTAAAATTGTAATGATCTTTGATATTTTTATTGGTGAAAATTGTTTTTGGTACTTTATATCCAGTTATATCTTTCTTGTTTAATTATTTCCTGTTATTTCAATCCGATTACGTAATAGTCAGTGTTTGTTCTTTATCTTATTGTATTGTTTGTCTGATGGGAAGTCTGAGGTTTTGCCTTAAGTGGAAATGAAACATTGTTTACATTTAATATAGTCACCTTGGATATAATAATCATGTCAATGTATTCACATACATATATGTAATCTGATACAGAACTAAGCAGTCGTTCTTCATAAAATGAAAGACTATAAATTATATTTCCCAATTTCGGAACATCGTAAGCAGAACGAAAACAAACAAACCATAAATGCGGTGACTCAGAATATCCGAGTGCGCAAATATACTCTCGGCCACTTACCGCCTTTCGTACACAATTCAATTCTCAATCATTACTTCTACATTAATAGCGCATTGTTTTACATGTTTGAAATGACTTTCTCTGTTTATCTTGAATACACACTTCACCATAATTTAATCAACTTATTACGTTTCTTCGTTGTCATTTATATCAACAACATTCTTTGCTTATCATTTTGTCATGGCATTTCAATTTCATTTCAATTACTGCATGTTTATTTATAGCCAGTACATGAACTCTATGGTTGTAAATAGCTATCTGAAGTGGAATTGGAAATGCGCCAACATCGATGTACAAGTAATCGTATTCCAAGTGGTCGTATCAACTAAATGTTGATTGATGGTTTCCCTTCTCTGTAAACGACCGGATCGACCTTTGCTGGAGCAGTTAACTTGAATATAAATGTGGAATAATTTCCAAGGAATCAAGTGCCTTAAGCCTTTATACTCGCTGTGATAACTCATATGTTACATACAAGGATGGAAAATATCAAGATCCCTAAAGGTCGTGCTGGTATTTAAATTCAGAATTTTTGACAAAGAGAGAAGATAATTGCTGATATAATGGAGTCGTAAAAGAACGTTTTACATAAACACGGTAATACAAATATAAAAGCATTTGGAGACAGAAATAAAATGTTACGTAACGGCACAAAGGTATAAACATTCAAAATAACACGTAAAGAAAAAGTGCCCAAGTATTATACGGAGAATTCAAACCATTTTGGGTAACTTAACAAATATCAAGTGAACCTCGGTCCGACCAATTAAAGTTCGATCGTATAAAACATGTTGAAGTACCCGTCCTCTCCCGACTCGCTTTTAATGAGTTTCCAGCTTAATTTACAGTTATTGTTTTACCCTAGTGGCCGTGGATTTCGGACTCGTTACATCGGTTGAATACCAAATAGGGTTTGTGTAGAAACTTTTGGTCATGTCGATTGTAATATTAGATTAACTTAAATACAGACATTGGTTTTATTACTAAGCTTGATTAAATAAAATCTATCAATATGTTTTTGTTTTTGCAAAAGTAAATTGAGATCCAATTAATTTATTTATTTAGATCATTTATATTAGTTGTAGAGTTCGTCGAGGGTAAATTCATATAGTTAGTATGAACATAGAACATATAGGTATGCCTTATATGATTCAAAGCCAACACGAAAATAAAGCGATTGTTTATCAATGCGGAATTTCTGCAGCTATAATAAATTCGACGATAAACGCTCTGATAGCTGATAGATGTTTATCCGTTAATTGGGGAAAATTGTTAGCAACATTACGATATTTTATCACCAATAAAAATAAAAAGATAGGAAATATATTAATTTTGATATGGACGTTGCTAAGTCCTATATTATATTTTACTTATACTTATTTTCATTCTCACCAATTTTGACTCATATATGTTTTTGTTGTTTTGACTTAATCTCAAAATTAATTACTTCTGGTTTAAAGGTGAGCTTATTAATTCGCCTGTAAATAATAAATATTTAATCGAAGATATGATTTACTAAGGTACCTAACTTCGAAGTTCATTACTTGTCGTTTCAACATAATGATCGTATAAAGTAATTGAGCAGCCGAGACCCTAATCTTCTTAGACTAATAAGGAGAAACTAAGGCCAGTAATCTACAAACTAATTTACTTGGTATCTGTACTCAAGAAAGTAATCAATATGATCCATCATTGCATTAGAAACGTATTTCGCAAAGTCATAAATATTGATTTCCCTCAGTTATAACTTATGGAACAATTTCATGTTTTCCAAAGTTTAATGCGGAGACAAAATTAAATGGAGTTCTCTTTCCTTTGCAATCCCAATTTCTGTGTTAATAATCAATTCCCGAAGTTTGTGAATCCGTACAACTCAATTACATAAACTAAGGTTGATGAGAAGTTGGGTTTCAGTAACTTGTTTATCGAGCTGTGGAATCGAAGGTCCGCTTCACTTATACTTGTTGTTTGTCTGTATTAAGTTTGGGAATTACTTTGGTTATCTGTAACATTGTGTCAATGTTTTTATCATCTTCATTTATTTTATGTACTGGTCATAACATTGTATCTTCATTTTAGTACTTATCTGACTTCTCAGTAATTTTCTGGAATTGAAATTATCAATACCTAGAATTTTGAAATTTAAATAATTATTAGATATACAACATTTTTAAACAGAAATATCAACGTTAACGTTTAACTTTAAATTTAGCAACACCATTATACACTTTGAGACTTCAACTTGAGTCGGCAAGAAAAGTTAAACATTATAAGGTTTTACATTTCACAATATGACGTTCAACTTTTCCGAGACTTGCTCGTTATGAGACTTTCGTGTTATTCTTTGTTTCTATTTCTTTAAAATAAAAGTTTGAACGAATTGTCCTATTTTTATTAGAAGCGTTTATTGTTCCAATTTTATTGCAACAGAAAATTTATTTCTTCTCGTCTACTTGGTTATTATGTCATATTAGTTACTGACACCCTTTTTTGTCAGAATAACCCGGTTTAAATCTTATGTTTACCTGAATATTGTATCACTTTCTTTCGTTGCTTTGACTTGTTAAATTAATATATCATAGGTTGGTCCCAATACCTGATTAAATATATGTGATGGATTTCAATGTTTATTCTCTTAACCAAATCCGTTCCACATGGTACTAATTAAAAATATTTGCCTTAATTAAATTAAATAGGTTGCTAAGAATATTTTCATAATGAAAATCTGAAGCTTATATTGATTAAAAGCTCCAGTCGAAATTTTAATATTCTCTCCTTATAAAATATTCTTGAGCGTTATCAAGATCATGTTGAGAAAGTAATTACGGATCATATTAGCGAAGTTCGCTTACAGCAGAGACAAACTTGCAGATTATCTGCTTCCAGCCATTACAGTTTGAAGGAGCCGAGTTCAAGCCGGCACAAGTTCCCAACTTTGTGGACTGCGCCAACTCCTTTCGACTCACAGTCTTTATACTTTGGATTTACGTGTTTATTTGCAACTTCTTTACCTTTTATTTGTCCTTTAATTTATTTTATACGACATCCGCTCACTTTTGGTTAACAATTTAATTGGATTGTATGATTTCTAATTCATTCACTTCCGATACGAATCAAAAAGTGATACGTAACAGTAAAACGGTGAAGGGTGTTAATTTAACTGGAAGTAATGTTGTATCCGTTCAACAATTACCCAGAACAGAAGTTAAGCCCGTACGGGCAAGAACCTGTAATGAAATCGCGGTGAATTCAATTAATCCACTGAACGATCAACTTTTTCTCTCAGTCCAAGTGTCAAACAAAGTTAGGAGCCCTAAAAGATTCCAAAATAATCGGATAGAAGCCGAGGGTGGTGGAACTTTGACAATTTTACCCCCTGCCGCGAGTTTGAACCGTTTCAAAGGGGTGATGGGTGGGATCCGGGGAGGAGACCTCCCTCCTCTTTGGTGTTCGTGAATACCGCTTAAAGTTCTCGACGTAATTGCTGTCTGGCTGCGAATAAACTTTGTATTACATTACCCGAGTTAATTTATAGTGTCTTCTTATTCATTGCTTAAAGTTAGTTTTGTTTTCCAAACGACCGGAGTTATTCGTTATTCTAACTAGTAAAGTTTTCTTAAAAGTAGCTGGTGTACAACTGTACATGTTTTAGATGTATACATACATCTCAGTTTTATCATCGTTGACTTTCTAGACAAAGGATTCATTTTTCTTCACATTCATTCTTGTTAGGTCACGAAGTTTGTGCAGCTAACTAAGACGTACTTTATTGGTGTAATGGAATTTTATGTCGCCTACAAGTCATAGTCTGTCTACACAGCCAGCACTAACTGTATTTTATGGATATTGCACGATTTTACGTCGTCTTACGTCACAAATCATGTCTGAGCATCATGATTAACGACTAAATGACTATATTATAGTGACAGTAAATCATTCCATCCGATATAAAAACGCTTCAACAACGAATGATCACTCGTGATCGCCAGTCTGAATGGTTTCGTGTTCGATTCGTCCTTGACTTGCCTCGAGAATATCCACCTCGTTGTATGAAAAACGGCGCTTTCAAAATCAACAACGCATTAATTCAGATAATTTTGAATTAAATACTTTGTAACAAATTCTAAATAGTCACGCGACGTCATTAATAATTACATAGCTATTCTTATTGAACACTCAGTCACGAAATATCGTGATTGTTACTTTAAAACGTCTCTATTAAAACAGGACAGTCTCGAAAGGCGGCCAATTGTATCTCGTTTGCACAGACGTCGAAAGTTCACAACTGTGTTGCTGTACTAATTGACTATGAACTTTACTATTAAGGGGTTAAGTGGGCCGTAGTTTATAGAAAGCAACAGTAGACACAACAATATAGAACATTATACGAGTAATCTTAACTAATCTACGCAATAACCATTACAACGGGAAGTCAGTTTGAACGTATAATGTAAATTGATTTAATGGATAAGGTAATTTGTGCAATTAATCGAGCGGCTGCATATTGCAGACCAATAAATTTGATGAGCCTCGGGCGAAGGTTATCTGCATTATTACTATGCCCGCTTGTTGTGCGAGCGCACATTCCATGACGAGCGAAATCCATTTATTATTAGAGGCGTATGATAACGATAAACCAACGAGGTCAGACGAGAGCGCGCAAAAAATAGAAACGCTGTTTTACTGCGCGTGACTAAAGACTCGATGCAGGCAAGATGGCGTGCACATCCGTCTCCTTCTAACGGTTGCAATGTCCTACCTCTGTCCCGTTCTATCAGATTTGGTTGCCGTTAATTTTTTTGCCTACTGGCTGGTTTTTTATACACTTTTTTTGTCATTGAATTTCACGAATTACGTGATGGTAGCTAGCTGGCGAGAGCTCGGCGTTTGTGTTGGCTTTGTTGACTTTTTTGCTATCTTTTGAGGTTATGTAACGATAACCCCGGAATATTATTCGAATGGGTATTTTATGATGATTTATATTTAGGCATTTGTGAACTCGCAAGATAAGACTTGAGTAAAATGTAAACATATTCTGACACGCATCCAATGGTAGGTAGCTTAATTGGTATATTTGTATAAAACGGGAGCCTTAGGCGGGATAAGGAGTTGTTAACCACATTAGCATGCAAGACTAAACAGAAACAGCCACAATGCGTGCCCCTAAGAGCGGCGTCGAGATAAAAACTCTTTGCATAATGTATTCGGACTGAGCGCCTGTTTACGTTGGCACAAAAGAGAGTTATATAACGGAGCCCACCTTTTTAGGATCATCTTGAGATTGATGCTCTTGCCTACCCTAGCCTATCAGCTGTCGAGACGCGACGCACATACTAATGCCCTGTTCATGTTGGCATTTTGATGTGAATGTGTCTGGGATGTGATAACGACCGAGTAACTTAATGAAAAAGAATCTCGTACATTCTAATAAATAAATACGATTTGGAAATATGTAAATGTATAATAGCTATTGTCCTTAAATAGATGAGAGCAGGCGAGCAGGTATGTATAAAATGACGAATATAAATAAATCAAACGATACGCACAAAAATTGTCGTAGCACGTTGAGCTGGCAACATCGCGTAGACGTAATAATAACAACAAACCAGTACCTACTAGTGAGTCACGCATGGCGTGATGGGTGATGGATCGCCGAGGAAACGTTTGTCACGAAAAACATAAATGTATAATAACAACCTCCCACATCAAATGCATCAACATAGTAACATTGCTGCGGTTTCAAAATACCATTATAGTTAATCAGTGTTATAGAATTAATCGTAAATAGCAAAGGCCGAACTCATTTATATGTATAATCTCGTATTCTCATTTATATGTATAATATCTATGGCTAGTTGGTTCAACATCATTATTTTTGTAACAGTATGTTTATACATAGCTCAGCAAAATAAGAACTTTAGGCAATAAAAATAAATATTTAAAACTTCAGTTCTGAATTTAAATAACGTGCTTGTTTCAATAATAACAACACGAAATAAACCAAGGATATTATTTCTTATGCTTACAATACATAGTTTGTGTTCAATTTTCAGAACGAATTAACACAATAGTCGTGTTGTGAAAATGTAACTATTGTTTATCAATACGCGTTATCTTGACGTCGACTCAGGCACAAATAAAATCTTGTCCGTTCACCTCCGCAGTTTTATGACGCTTTTAATATCGCAATGGCAGTCATGTGGGAATTCATAAAGGATGTTCACATTAGAAGCTCGAGGAATTCTAGAACATGCACGTAGGAGGTCAGACTGCTTTATTCCGCTATTAAGTGAATTTCATTTACGTGGGCGCTTGTAAAGCTATACTGGGATTTTACGACTACTTAAATACGAGTTTATTTTTCAACGTATCGACTCTCCAAAAAATATTCAAGTCAATTTTATTTGGAGTGTGTCGCAAGTAACTTGGTTAGACAGCAGGTAGATTTGTTATGGGATTCTTCAATGCTATTTTATATGGACACAATGTCAGTGCAGCTGTTGAAAGGGTACGCGAACCAATCAATAAATTCAATAGCCGTCGGCCATTGGAATGTTGCACAAATAAAAAACCACGTGGTGTACACGAATTGTTCCGCTCCGTTTAGCGCTTGTACGCTGTTGCCAGGCGGACGCGTGGACACGTGATGTTTTCCGAACGAGCCCGATCCAAGATGGCCGCCAGCACCAAAGCCGCCATTCGCTTTCCCACGTCGCGCACCACCACTTCGCACGCTTCATTCTCGTTTCTTTTCTATTGTGCATCGCAATTCGCTATTGCATTTTTGCGCTAACTCCGTTTTGATGATTGCATCTTTATTAGCTTTGTTACCGTTAATGTTCATTCTGAAATAAATTGCAACGTCGTTATTTTGAAGTATACGATGCTCTACCGCAAGTATTTTACGAGTATAAGTTTCTTTTATAAGCACGTAGCGAGCGTTAACATACACGTGGCATGTCGGGTTGGGGCCATTAGCTAACATGTGTTAACAACGTAACCGTGAGCATGACAGATGTGGGTAACGAGACTTATGAGACAGAGAATGGCTGGACGACATGTGTTTTCTACAAATACTAATGACTCATTAAAATTGCGGAGTCCGGTTGATTGAAATGAATGAGATTAATCACTGTCTTTTTTCCCACTATAAATGTTACGTGTCAAGCTTTGGCAATGCAAATTATTTCATCCTACATTCGGGGTTACTTGTAATGTTCTTGACTAAGCGTCATTTAATTTGCATTTTTTATTACCTATGCATTGTTCCTCAAGTAATTAATACGGGGTTCTTCACATTGTTCTCGGCTCGCACGGCGTGATGTCATGCTCGTCGTTCTCGGAACATCGACTTAAACTTTTTTCGCTCCTTGTATAAACAGATTTAACTTTTTTGTGAACCACATTCTACGCTTAATCAAATATTGACAAATGCGATGCCACGAATTGAGGCCATTGCCTTCTACGCAGCTATTATCGCACATAAAGGACACCGGTGAACGGAAATTACTTAAATAGATTAACGACTCTTTAATAACTATGTATAAGACGCATGAAAATTTTGACCATTATCGATCGTTGGCGGGCGGAACGAAATGTTATTTTGTGGCAATCAAAGGTTACTTGGTTAATTAAGGCAATAAAACTAGGAAGAAGTCTGACTTCTATTGTATTCGCCTAATTGAACAATGAATAATAGTAACATATTTATACACAATTACAACTACAATAGCGCATTCAAGTTTCACTTCCACAGGCGATGAATTAAACATTACTGTACTCATTTATATTGACAACAAGTTTGATAGTTGCTCTATTAAACTTTTAAATGTAGTTTAATGGTTCGGAACGTTTTAATAAGCATGTAAAGTGAGAAGAATCGGTTAGATATTTGCCGAGGATGTGTGTCACGGCTAAAACACGTGCGTGTGTGGTGTTTGAGTATCTCATACATATTCAAGCGGCGCCGGACTGCGATCATAGTCACTCGCCATTGGCCCGCAAACTCGCTGAATACTAAGCGAACGCCTTTGCACGATCTGCATTGAAATTATATTCGATTTCAGTTTCCTGTAGCACGATCGGCGAACTAGCAGGAAGCCATCAAATGTGTACATCAACCCATTGAAGTTTAATACGTTAGGTAGCTAATTCTATTTTTGAAAATGACGTTATCATTGACGGATAAAACACAAAACACCATTTTAACGCATACTCCTTCAGTAAATATATCTAGTTTGGTTTTATTCGCTAATATTATAAGTACAACATTGTACATATTTATCGAAGTTGACCCACTTGCTCCAGATAAGAGTTATCAATTCGTTATGAGTGTGATGTATTAGTTGTGCAATTTTGTTATCGTCTATTTATTGCTCTATTGATAACATTGTTGATTTTTCAAGTTCATCAATATCCTTTGTTCTTATTCAGAGCTCTGTAAACACTCATTACTGTTCCGATATTTGTTTAGTATTCAGTACAATTGTTTGCACGAAAAATGACGCACTCCCCTTCGTGTATCTTGTAATCCTAGAACTATTTATCTTTAAATATTTGCGAATAACCCATTTTAGCCAACCTAACTGTTGGTTGATTGCACTACTTTTTCAGTAATGCCACGCACCAAGGTGACATTATTTACGACTTTTCTGTTTATTTATTTATCCGTAAGTTATTCTCATAACCTATTTACACAGGGATACGACTTCTGATAAGGTTAGTTCATTAACATCTTAATGCGTTATTTAGGAACGAAACATTGAAGTGTAATTTAATTCCAAGTTATTCAGTCTGCAAGACAAACGGCCGCGCTCGTTCGGTCAAGGTGACCTTCCTCGCGTCCAGTCACATCGCAACTTAACGGCTCCCTATTCAATGTAAATTCTGCGAGACCTTGTTCACGACTCGAAGTTCTAAACCCATATGAAAAGTAGGGAATGTAAGCTTCTGTCGTCTGTATACCTCAAATAAATTACTAGCACATTTTGCCTTTGAAATGCACGAGCGCCGGTTTCTTTAAATAACAAAAGAAAGAGGAACACGTGCTGCGCACCGTCCGCCATTTTGCAATATAAATAGCAAGATGGCGGCGCGGGCCGGTTGGCGAAAGTACTCGGTAATTATAAGCAGCAGCGGGCGCGGCGCAGCGCGGCCGGCTGGCGAACTGAAACGCGAGGATCTATGGGCTATGGCTATGGCCGGCCGATGCACGCAATGCTTAGCTTGATTTATATCGCTCTCTTGTTTCCATTCGACCGATTGTTCTCGGCTTTATGCGCTCGAGACTCGCGATTCTGGTATTGTTTCCGACGGCCATGGGAACCGAGCTCGCGTGGGTTCTCAATGACCTTTATAGCTTATGCGACTCTTTAACTAAATGAATTTTTATTCGCAGTTCAAGTTCACGACATTTTCTTTTCAATGCAAATTAGATCATTTTGGTACTTCGTATAATAAAACTGGTTCTTCATTCAAATTGATAAAGGTATGTTGAAGGATTTCGTAACGCTTGAGTAAATAAGATGAAGCTTTGAATTTCTAATGTATCAATGACGCAAATTGATGGAATTATTCAGTCAACAACCGGGAAGATAATACATACTGAATATATTCCCTCCACCTTGATCTGCTTCCTTAGTGTTTTAGCGAACTCATATATGTACATATATCTATACATTATATGTAAACATTCATAAATAGTACATATTATGTGCGTCTTTGATTATACTCATTATACTACTCTAGTTAACAAACTTAAAACATGAAGATAAATATCACACAATGTAAAATGTACATTCTACGTTTCTCTGTCCTCAATTTAATGTGTTGGAGAATGATTAACGTTCATGTACACAATATTCATTTCTTATTACTTACGTAAGTACACAATAAATGTGTTATATCCGCAATATGGTTTGAATTCCGAATGTATAGTAAACACTTTATTGATCAATAGGTATGAAGCGTTAACGTAACATAATGTTGGCAAACAAAACGAAGCGGAGCTGGAGCTCGGGTGCTGGCTGCTGACGCGTCTCGCCTCACAAATAGCCCGATGAGTTAGTTATTGGCTTCTACGAAATGCCAACATCTCTTAGTAATCAATATTTAATGCCCCATTTCCGCTTTTAGACTATTACGCTTAACAAAACTTTCAACGAAAGATAAACTTTTTAATTTTGATGTCAAGGAAAAAATAATCTCGATAATACAACTTGTTTCCATAGATTTAGGTATTTTAATAAATACATTTAAATTTCGTATGTAACTAGATTGCTGGAGATGGACAAAAAATTATTTACCAGCATTAAATAGAAACGATTCTCAGGTATTATTGAGATACTATCTTTTGAATAGTCATTTGTCTGTTTCATTTGCATACCAGGCAATCAACATTTTATTAGTATCTAAAACGACTGCATATTTACTAGATAACAGCAAACGAGTCGACGTTATATTTACGACTTGATTGCGACAGCCACACATGGTATAAATGTTACTGTACAAATTTATTGGAATTCATGGCCAGCTAGTTATTATCGGTGTACAAGTAAATGCAGATAGTATAGGCACAGTGGGCGGCCTACAATCGAAGCCAATAATGTAATGGATCGTAACTTTTACGACGCGTGCACATCAGTAGTCGATTTGAATTGACCTCGTTTACAACATTTTTTATTCATCCCACGACGCAACAGTTGTCGCTCAAGTGTTTTTTATTCATCGTACGAAGGAAGAATCTCTCGATACGGTCTCTGTACAATCGATTAAGGTTTTACTCTATTTTTTAGGTCTATAAAAATCAAGCCGAATTCGGCGCATTTGCAATGGCTTCCTTTTTCGACCGACCGCCCGTGAAGGTTCGGCTTCAACCCGGAAAATAAAAACTCCTTTTCAACATGAACCATGATAGCTTTGCGAGCGCAACACAAAACAAACAAAAAGCATTGTAAAAAGCCAGTTGCGTTTGATTTTTTTTTTAGTCATGCTTCATTCATGTGGTATAATACTTTTAGTGATTGTTTTAACATTGAAACTGTGTATTTTATTTATCGAAGTTACAAAGAAATGTTATTTCACTATTCAGATATTTCAGATTTCACAATATTGAAAGTAAATTCTCGTTTTTCTCTGAAATTAATGTATAAATCAAGTTGTTATTCTTGTTCGTAAGTTTAATGTTACGTCTTCAGAGATATATCGTGGAGTCTGCAACGTGATCAGCAAGATTTATAAACAAGTTTCCATTCAAGTTAATTGCAAAGACGATAAGACGGTGCATTGAACGACACGATTGATAATATAATACTCCTACTCGTAACTCGATTGCATTTCAATTGCTATTGTTATCGTAATTAATGTGCCGTCACGTATTTACGACCACTGCTTTAGATTTACTCGGTGCAGCTTGTTTAGTGTCCTGTTAAATGATCAACCTTTTATTTAGCCATGATGCTATTCCCCAGTTTGCTTTTTTTAGTTCCAAGTTTCTCCAGTGGGTGTTGCCATTAAGATGCCAACGTATTGTTTATTACCGTTGGCATATTTCAGCAGACCGACAGAGGATCGCATGCCAACTCGTTTGACCTCATTCCAGAGACTAGTTCTGCGTAAACTCTCATATCGGGTTTATGAAAACATACCTATTTTAAGACTATATAAAGCGCCAGACCGGTCCAACTTATTATTTGTTTGTTTTACATGTGGAACGTGTGCCAAGTGTATGCGTGTTTTCAATGTTCGGCGTTACTCAGTCTGATTTACTATAAACATTCAAACAAGTCGAGAGAAAGGCGTCGATGAGAGATAACTCGTTTTTATCCGACATCGATTCATTACACCATTCGCGTAACAAAATGTAAAATATTTATACTGCAATACTCATACATTCCAGTAACCGATTCCGATTATGTTGGTGGTCGTAACATGAGATATTTCAACATGTGAGCCCGATTTCGTGGAGCACTTACATATGTATTGTGGTTAATTCTTCACATAAATTCAATGAGCTTCGTCCGGTTAAGCGGGTTAGGCTCTACTGGTCTCTAGTCTGGTCGTTGAGGCGACATCCGTTAACTAGGCGACACTACCAGTTCTCACATCTTATCTCAATTAGAAAGTTGAACATTATCTGACAAAACTGACGTTTTGATCGATGAAGGTAAAATTGTTTTTTGCCATTATAATTGGATCAGACGTGCTCGATTTATTTTCTATTGAACGATTACATTCAGTTAACATAATGCTACGTAGTTAAGTTCACAGATAAGTTTATCGAATGGAATTTGTTTTGCAAATAGTTGCTTGTAAATTGAAGGTATTCTGTCGTATCCTGAACGGGTTTTATTAGTTTTTATACTACTAACTTTGAATCACGACTTTCTAGAGCTGTCTAGACCTAGTAATTATATGTTTCTCGGTAATGGTGTTAAACGGATGTAGTTCAAAATAATTAACACTACATGCACATAGCAAACATAATTTGCAAACATTAAACCAAACTAAATCGCCTCCTTAACAGTAATTTATTAACGGCACGAGTTCTACATTACCGATTAATTCGCTCGTTTCGCTCGATCGAATTCGCCGCAGTATCAAGCACGAGGTATATCGGGCAATGAACGCAGTCGAGTCCCCATTTCTCACGTTCAGACCAGTTGCAGACTTGTTCGTCGGCATGCCGATCAAGAAAGGCTGTGGTGCGGTGCCTTAAAGGGGAAAACGGCATGTTTTTTTGCTCCCCCGAGTATGCCGCCATTACCATTAGGCCGTGCGTGCGGTTCAAATAATGATTAGATTTAGCCTCGCAACCTCGCAGCGTGTTGGATTAGGCTGATAACGCACTAGGTTGTCTGTCTCCTGCGTTTGCGTTAGCTTGCACGTTACTTCAAAGTAGCGTTATAAGTATATAAATAGTAATTTATAGTAGCTGCGGCTAGCTGCGGCTTCACCCGTGTAGATTACGATCGCGTCCATTTTTTTTTTTGCGCGGAACCCTAATTATTTTTTCTAGAATAAATGTAGCCTGAGCTACTTCCTTATAACATCAGCTATCTGCAAATGAAAGTCCCGTCAAAATCGATTCAACGTTCGTATCAGAGCTTCGCCGAAACAAACGACACAAACATTTTAAAAATAGTTTTTTTCATATGCATTTAGTAAAAAGCTGTTATTTTGACCACACTTATATATTTCTGCGTTAAATTATAAAAAAATATACAAACTTAAGCTCCAATATGTCTGAAAACGTTGTATTAGCGGCCGCAGATTTTCGTCTTGCCCGTCTAGTGCATTGTCTGCCTTAGCAAATTATTTCGACAGAAAGCCGCCGTTTTTTGTCAGAGAGCAAGATGTGATTATTCGATCCTGAATGCTTCTGAAATTATGTGAATAAAAAGTAGACATCATTAAAATAAATAGCAAATCGCCCTACAGAATACAGGTTTATAATCTTTTTTTAAGTCTGGTCTCCTTTTTTAATAAAAATAAAATAATTTGATTAACACCTTTGTTATTATGTGAAGTAATTTTATTGGTTAATATAAACAAAAAATATATAAACAAAAAAGGTGAATTAAAAAGGTTCAATAATTGATGTAAAAGCATAGGTAATAATAGGTATACGAGTTTGATAATGCAATTTTTCAATCAGTGTTAATATATTAATTACCTCACCTACCTAATCAGTTTAATCAATTCCCTCTATATTTTGTTCACGACAAGTTAACCTGACGTACCAACTAGTTTAACATCGTAAAGTTGTAGTAACCCTGTGAACGGATTACCATTAACCCTAAACTGGTTAACGTATCTCGCAGCGCTTGACTGAACAGGTCCGACAGGATAGTCCCCACCGATCACAATCTGTCTTGTCAAAATATAGTTTTGTGTCGACTAGCCATGATTAATTCATTTACTTTATCTATCAGTTAGCCACCTGTGCCACTCAGCCTTGACAAGATCTACTTAGAGTGGTTTATAAACGACTTTGATTTTGAAATAAAATTAACAGCTCTATATATTCAATTAATTTATAGAGAACTGAAATTAACAGGTAATATTAACATAAATATCGTCGCCCACAGTATTAGGGACAATAACGATATTGTATAACCAGCTGTGAACATATGTATACGATGAAGTTAGGCACCTATGTTAATAACACACGCATCGCAATAGCATTAAAGTCTAACAGCAGGACAAAAACCTCCTAAATCTATGTAATTATGGCGCACAGTCATGTATTTCTCTACAATTGACAGGTGATTATGTTAAACAGCGAACCGCGCCGGCATGCCATTAACTGGATAATGTTTTCTATTGCATAACTTAAAAACGGGTTCTGATAAAATGTCAGACGAGTCATACAAGATATACACAGCTGTTTCTTCTACACCCACACTACAATTATTGTAGAGTTCTTTTTTCGTTATTGACTTGATTGGTCCACTTTCCTAATTTAGGGTTTTGTTTACGAAGGGGAAAATTTACTATTATGTTAAATATTTCGATTATGTGAATGTTAACCTCAAACCGACCTTCGGCCTGGAGCATATAAAACTCGAGCATCCGAACTCCAAACGGATGAAGGTACATCTAGTTTATATACAAATTAAAATATCATCTTTATTCAAGCACATAGGGTGCATGCATAAAATTTGAAATTCTAAAATTCAAATGAATAAATTATATTTATATAGCGCTGACCACCCAAAAATTCGAAAGTAGCCAACCAATAAAGGATGTAAAAGAAAACCGTATCACAAATCCATTAGGCGTCGCCAGTCGCCACGTTGAGTCGCATATGAGTCCTCGGGTTAGTGAACTGGCAGCTGCAAATGATGGGCATGCGGGCAAGCAGAACATGAGAGACTGCCACTCGCCCACCTGCCGTATAAACGAACCCTTGTCTGATTTAACCAGCCGCTCTCCTTGTCATCAATTATTTTTGAAACTGGTGATAATCGCTACTGCAGATATCGCTTGCATTTACATATCGAACCAACTTAAGCATTCATTTTATTCAATCCAAAATTTGCATTCCCTTTCTACTGTTCTACCGTATTTTTAATGCCCCAAATCGATCCAAATCAGTAACTCATTAAGTTATTTATTCGGCAATGTTATTCGACTTCCAAAATTTACATGGACACGGTTATATTTAAATACCAAATTGGCTATAATAAACTACTAATAAATAAAAGACCAGTCCATTTTTTAAATAAACGTGACAAAAAAGAAGGTTATTTCGCATACCTTTTACTCAACGAAACGGGTTATCTTAACCGGTCCTTGTCTGCTATTCTTGACAGCTTTATAAATATTCAGTGGATAATAATTGACCTTTGAATCGAAAAAGGTTCCGTTTTCGCGGTAATTTAAAGTTAATATCTTTCGAGGAATAAATTTAATGCAAGTTTATCTAATTAATACAGAGTGCTCGTAAATTTATCGGCAACGGCGGAGTGTCGTAACTTTGTATTTCGTTTTAATAATTCCGTGAAGCTCTATCACAGTATTTATTATTAGTGTTCCAAGACTCTATTTCGAGTTTCTGTATGTTAATTCTGATAGGCATTAAACTTCTGAAATCGTTTAGATATAATAAAAATAACTTGTTTTTATTTCGAACATGTTTTCCTCGTAATAATAGATTCACGATTTATATTTCGGTAGGATTTCGTTCTCATGGATGTTTTATACCTAGCCGACAAAGAAAATGAAAAAAGAAATTTTTTTATGATGGTTTCTTACTAGGTAGTTCTCAGAAGAAAATACATGATCAAATAATGATATCCATACTATATAGATCTGTACATGTTCTATTTTTAAATGTTCCTTGTTTTATATCTACATATTCTGTCTTTTTTTTCAGGTTCATCACCAGAACGCGAATCCGACGAAATTAACAAAAAAGGTACAGAAAATATTGTTAACATATTCCGATCACTATTCATTAAATCATGTACCTATAGTTTATACTGTGGCTTATATCGATCTCACTGCTGGCCTGATTTTAAAACCAAATATACCATACCTCTGCCTCCATAACGCAACTGTTGTTTTTTAATTTAAAAGTTTATCGTAGGCAGATGGCAGACTTGCGACTGAAAAAAATAAAGAGAACGTAGATACTTAAAATTGAATTCAATTACTCTGTGCATAAGCCACATGATGTCCAGATAGATTACACTAATTACTACACCCACAAAAAATCTGTCATTGATGAAGTAAACATCAATTTGTAAGCAGCGTGCCAATCTTAAAATTGAAACTGCCATAAATCAAATCGTAAAAGATGAGGACAGTGTAAAAAGCTACTTTAGCGTATTTTGAGGTAATTTGAAATTTGATATAAGCGCAAGAACATTGTAATCAAGTTTGTGTCCAATTATAGAATTTTATTTTTATTGTATCTTCGTCTGTCGCCGTCCCAGAAGATCATAAACGTGTTTACGTTGAAAATTGAGATCACCATCCTTAATTTCACATTCAAATCTGTTTCTTTGTTTGTCCAGCCCTCATCTGCGTATGTATGGAGGATTTTATGCTCCACAACACGAGTTTTAAAAGACAGAGGTCATTGCGGACGACAAATACATTTGTTATTATCATTTCACAATCTGAATTTCAATTCAGCATTCGAGTAACGGGGTCACAACGTTTTCGATAGATGTTTCTACATAATTCTTTATTCGTGGGTCCGTTTCATTTATGGTAAATGGCTTACAGTGTATACTATTTTGTGCAACGGTACGAGGCTAATTGTTATTTATGATATTCACGTATCATTGAATTCGTATTCGTATGTGAGTCGTCTCGGGTTGGATGTTTTGTTTACCGACTCGTTACTCGTTTGGAGTAGGTTAAAACAACACGTTCCGTTCTCCCTTCGGCAGTTAAAGGCCGCCACACACGAGGTGCCACCCTCACTGCTATAACTTTATTTTCTTTTCACCACGTTTGCCGCACCTTTTCGAGCTCAAACGTAATAAAGTAGGTACACACAGGGTCACTCGAAACCGGGCTGAAACTTTTGTTTGTTATGTTTGAGAGCCGACCTCAAACGTCGGAGCCTTATTTCTCGCTTATTCGTACCTGGTAACAATCATACCACGTAGTTTCATTGAGATTATTAAACGCCTACAGAACGTGTTTATGTCCCACTGCGCAGTATTAAATTATGAATTCTTGTCTTGTATCGGTACCAGAATGTTTATTGTAAGTTGAGTTACAGATCATAAAATACCTATTCAATTTAGTGTAGAGTCGGCGTCATTCATTCCACGAAATCGTGTTGTTACTTTATCGACCTGCGCTATAAATAAATATAAATACGATACTAAACCGGTAAGCGATCTGGTTAAGTAGGCGTGCGTCATCTTGAGTCTCGTATACACAGAGATGTATAATTAAATGAATATTCATAGCGCGCTCGGGCCGGATCAATTTGTGGTGGTGCCAAGAACTGGCCTCTCCGTTTTTTGTCGGCCGTTATTTAACTTTACGTTGAGAATGATTACACGTTATTATAACTGCGTGTGGATCATAAAACTCACATTTATAATTTATAAACACCTGCTTTAAATGCGTGTGTGTAAGCGTAGGCGCGTCAGTGCGTCCGTGCGTCCGACGGATACGATTAATCGAGAACTTGTAATTAATCGGTAGGAACGTATTCATACCGTGTGATAGCTCGGTTATTTGATGATGCACAGAACTGTATCGGCGATTTGTAATTAGCGATCACACGATGTTATGTAGAACGTATCAGCCAACAGCGGTTAATTGTATCTTAACTGTGTTATTTGTAATGAAAAATGACAGTAACAGAGTCGGACTGTGACATTTCTGTGACTAAGGTTAGTAGAGTTACAAAATATTGATATAGGGATAGGAAAATACTAGATCAGAATACTTCTTAAAATTGTTGATTCGATCAAAAGCTTCTGGAGAAACCAAAACACTTAAGTAAGTGTTGATCCATTAATATTCCATCTACGCAGATATTTGTTCCACCGAGGTGCGAAGGTTATAAAAGCAACATAAATTGTTCTCAAGTATTCTATCTCCGTCAAGGTATCTCTACCATTGACATTGACAACAGCACAATTGATCGCGCACGTAGATTGACACCGAACAATGAGATATTCGAAGATAATATACGAAGTCATGAACACTACCGAACAATGCTAGAGGAGGTCAAACAAGTCCAAAGAATTCTTCCAGTAGGTATGCACGAGTAAGAAAGTCACTGGTGAAAGTACCTAGCCGCGGCTAATTCGTCCGACTGAATTATTAAATGAGTTTCATAACATGACTCGTAACGAAACCGGTTATTTTATTTCTGATTCACAAGGTAATCTTTTATTAAGGTAATATAGTGATCCAGGGAATAATAATAATGGTAATGTATGTGAGATTTGTAAAGCGAACCTGTCCCTTTTGTTGGTCGACCGGGACGAGGGTTGGGGTCGACTATTATGTCGTTGAATAGATTCGGGATCTCCTTTTGAACCGTTACTGTTATTCTTGAGTTACCTGTTTGACTGATGGGGTGCTTTAGATAGGAATGTAATGTCCTTGAGAGTTTTTTTTTTTTCTTACCTTTTCATAAAAACAACGCTGGTATTTTATTGGGTAAGAGAGTAATAAATTAATTTTATCTCGTACGATAAACGTTCAGACATCAAATGTCACTGAACCGGAATATATATCAATAAAATGGTTTTTGTTAAGTTTTTCTTGTAAAGTACATAGGTAGATAGGTATTATATTTTTCTGTTTTTTAACGAAGTGAATAAATCTATCTCGTATTGAAATTCAAATATATGTTGATGTGAGGGTACCGACAGATTACCATAAACGAGGGCAGTTTCTCTTTACGTTAAAAACACGAATATGTTTTTCCATAATGATCCGCCATTTTTGTTGCGTTAATTGAAATGGGTGCAATTAACAAGCCCGCATACTGGTTTAAGCCGATTATGCGGTCATTTTTGCCAAGACTAGCTTACTGTAACAAAAATTTAATCTCATTTAAATAAATACGCAACTCGTTCAGATTTACCCACATTTTAATATGGCACTTTTAATTTCCTAGTATTTTGCGTGGCTACAGCTGATGAGTTTTCAAAGCGTAGTCTAATGACGTCATTTCAATTAATCCGGTCGCATGCCGTATTTATGGCGTGTCGGATGATGGTCCAGTTCCAGTACGTCGACCGACCACTTGGCTGCTGATCGCACATAACATGCAATTTTGTACAACTTTCTATTGCACTCCGACTCACGCCTGAACCAAGCATGTGACGCACATATCAAATTAAATTGTTACCGAAAAGCACCTGTGCTTGTAACGAACAACCAAGTAAATGTTGTGAATTCAACTGACACAACACCTTTTTTGTAAAAGCGAAACGTTTTTAAAGTAAACGATAACGAGAAATAAGTAGAATACATTGTTAATAATTTAATACACGCGATCACGGAACATCCGTTTATCATTAATGTTCATGGGGAAAATATTGTACGGAAACTATCGTGGTAAACAGACAAGATATACATGAATAGACAATTGAAACAAAAGAACAAAGTATATGATATCGAGCATGTGAGATGTTACTGAATAATGATTGTATGATAATGCTTCGTTGTGAGTCAAATTGAATATTAAACGAGGCAAGGGGAAAACATGAACTCCATAGGTGTATTCATACGATGTACGGTAAACCATCACATGGAACAATTTACGACATAATGATTGTTTTATTACTTCCTGGACGGTGAATCAAGTCTACTTTATCCTTTCACTTGTTATGGAGTAATTGGTCTTTCGATTGATATATCATCGTTGCTGGAAAACTAATTACTTTGTGGTATTTCAGTACAAATGTATTTTCTCTGATCTGAACTTTTTCATGTATGTAGTACAATCCTAGTAATATTTCTATTATCATTCAATTAAAACTACAAAAAACAGCGTCAGAACCACAATAACTCTCAACAACATAATTATAAAACTTTCAATAAACGTCTTCCAGGTAATAATTGGCAATAATTGTAGTGACCTTTATCGAACGCTTGACCAAATTTTCCGTTGGTGTGTGGCGGCACGGCATATTTGAGATTTCAACGTAATTGCTCCTTCATGCGGTGCAGCAATGAGCAATGCAGTTGTTCAGGGTCGCGAGAGGCAAGTGTCAGCGCGACGCCCGCGCCACCTGCACGCCAACCGGTGGAACGAGTTCTGATCGCCGTCACCGTCTAGTGTCGTGTCGTGTATTATGAAACATTTATTTATCGACGCCATGATTTTATTTTACCGCTTGCGCAATAATTGCTAAGAACGCCACCACGCCACGAAGCTATATCGTCGCGGATATGTGAGTCGGTCCGCGTAGTGAGATCCTAAAATTCATCTGCGTTTTATTCAGCTTGATTGATACTTATAGGTACATCATTTTTAACACGTTACAGGAGCATGTGGCTGAAAAACTGGGCTTTTTATACCTAGTTTATAATCAAGGTGTTTCATGTTCTTCATAGAAACTATGTGCATTATTGAAGCAAAAACTCGTTTTCCATTGTTTATAGATGAAATAGAAAATCATAAAATGTTCACACTGTTTGTGATTAAAGTGGTGATGATTGAGAATGCTTTCGTAAATAACATGAATGTACACAATCTTTGAATGCCAGGTGAACAGTCACTGACATGGAATCATAAAGCATTGACTTCAATTCACGATATTCAAGTCAAAATCAACGAGCACTTTTGAGGTAAAACCTGCAACAATGGGAGATGATTGACGTGTTTTTTGCCAAGTCACAGTCTAGTGATTTTTCAATTCTTTGTTCCCTTTGCGACAAAAGAGAAAGTAATTTCCGCCACTATCGACACAAGCTGATATTTATGTCCAATTATTTTAAAACGTCGTTCAATAAAGCTGAAGTAAATCTAATTAAAAATATCAATGTGACGAAAACGAAGTGTTAAATGGTCCCTAATGTAGATGTCGTGATTTAAAAAACAACTCGTCATCTTAGTATTGTGTGAAATAAAAACTACCCGTATCAGACTGGTCACGATAAAATCGAATTGAATGTATCTCGTAGTCGGAGGCGGTCGGTCCAGTGCTCGTCACGATCCGTGCGCCGGAGTGTAGGCAGCTACTTTCTCCTAACGGGATTTTCCTCGCCCCCTTCACCCCACAGACGGCTGCCGGCTGCGCAGACGCCGATTACGATTACGACATCCATTTTGAATTTTATTAACTGCGGAATCACGATTATGTTAATGTTAAACGTTGTGAAATAATATGTGCGCTACACATATTTGTTAACCTTTATTTAATTGATACTATTCATGGCTTCCGTTGGCGTTTTTTTCTTTTATTGCAGTACGACTTATCGATTAGTACTTCAGCTTGGTAATTGGACGTATAAACTTTTATTGTTGTTAATAAATGTTTCCGTGTATTTGGACAGTTGTTCTTAACGGTGTCACAGCAAACTCTTTGTCTTTAGCTGTTATTAAAATGTCGTAATTTCTATATTACCTTACCTAACTTTGCTACACATAACACTTCTGATTTACCTAGACTAGAAGGGGAACAGGAACAGTCGTGAGCAGACGTGTTCTTCTCGCCCCGGGTGCCCCGGGGGACTCGCAGTCAAAGGCCATGAGTCACGATCTTTGCTTCTCTGACTTTAGCAATACCTGCTGGCATTCATTTCTCATTGTATTCAAGTTATTTAACCAAACAAACTGACGGTTCACTCCTATGAAGAAATTTAGTTTATACAATTTCTTTTTTACCACCACTTTTTGTAATTGAGTCACAGTCACTGAACACAACCACGTCAGGAGAATTAAGGTCATCTTTTTTGTTCAATTCACACCACAGTTCTGTTTACAAATCAGTAATCAGTAATAATATATTCTCTTCTTGTTCATTAAGCTTGTCAGTTTCAATTTCTTATTACAGTCTTGTGTCTAGTAGTTTCGTTTGTCTTGTTTTAGATTCCAAGATAATTTCACGAGAATATCTGGAAACTGGATTTGTTTTGTTTGAAGAATTGAATAAATTTGTTTTATTTAACAACTAATTATTTTTGCTATACGCTTTAATTAGTTAGCTTGTTAACTGAAATTCATAAGCAATTTTTGAACACAGCTGCCAAAGTTTTCTATTATGATTCATCCTCCAAACGACTGTTCTAACTCAATCGACATAGATTCAAGTGCCATTTCTTCTCGCCCCTCATCGCAAGTTTGGCATCGATCCAAAATGTGTCGATCTTCCGAGAAATGCATCAATCCGGTAGCGAGGTATTCAGCGCCAACTTGCTAATTACGCGTATCGACTACGATGTATTTTTGTTACATCATCCGGATGATTGGCGATGATATACATATTATAATTTTAACTCATTAGCACAACATGTGTGCGCAAATTTGTTACGATTCGAAAACAAAGCGAATGAAAGCAACAATCATAAGTTCGACGAGCATACGTTCAAATTTTCATCACAAACGTCACGAACGTATTGATTTCTTTTCTAATAAAAAAGGCATTGTCCGTTTGAAAGCTCACGAGCACAAAGCGTGAAGACTACAAAAAGCTACTGCACAAAAAGGTTCGGCCGTATTGGTGCGGTGCGGTGGTTGCGCGCACCACTTGCATTATTTCACTATGAAACTGAACGCACATGTGTGGCAGATGTTTGGGGTTCTTTTTTCAAATGTATTATTACGGGTCCTCCGCCCCCGCCCCGTATCCTCACCCCATAACACCCCGCTGTGCAGTCACTGACCCCTTTTTGTCGTTGCAGACACTATTTCATCTGTTTTGACCTGCTTCTTAGTTATTTCGATATTCACTTGTTGCCGGTGTTTGTCGAGTTAAAAATAGTTAAAACTTTTTAAGGCTGCCAGTTTCATCACTGTTTTTGTGCTTCAAACTTGGAAATTTCAGCATTACTTGAGCAAGTAACTTTTTTATGTTTTCTTCGAAGTTATTTTTCGTGTCTTGTGTAATTAACGTTCCTTGCTGGACGTTAATATGACTATAGCTGCTATGAATATGCAGTGACTTGTTATAAATAAACTCCGCGTTGATCGCACACATGTCACGCCCCGTGGTTCTTGCGTAGGGTTGATCACCCGGTACATGTAGACAGGTCCCAAGGTTGCTACTGACATACAAACAGCTGTCTGTTATGATGTGAAGCGACACACTCATTTCAATCTATTATTAGGTGACATTATTTGTCTATACTGTAGTGTGTGAATTTGTTTTGTATTATTTTCATCAACGCAACCTCGTGCTTCAAGATTTTAATACGAATATTTTTTACCGAGTTCTTACTGAAAAGGTTTAATTGACGTGCGTCAATAGCTGAGCTATGTCTTGTAATCAAATACGTACTTTGTAAGATTATTTTTAATATTTCGGCCTCAAGCCATAAATGGCATTTTTTTAAATTATTACTTGCGTTTGTTCCCCTTACATATATAGCAATCATTTAATAAGATATTGATTTCATAAATAATGTATAGGAACATAAAAGAATCTAAACTACCAAGTTCAATGCTCCAGTAATCGTTTAGCACAGCAATCAAGAGTCGACTCAATAAACGCAAAATAACCACTCGCTTGAGGCAAAAATGTCGAAATATTTACGAGATTCGAGACTTTTTGTTTCACTTCTATATTTAGATGCATAATATGCGAAAATCGTACAAACGAATTCCAACTCTACAGTAGTTGTGTACATTTCATTTTGAGTCGACAGCGTGGGCGGTGGTTACTCTCAAAAAAAAAAAAAAAAAAAAAAAAAATTATTGCCTGGCAAGTCGCGCGACCGACGGACCAAATCGTGCGTTCCCCGTGAAACGTGTTTGCCGAAGCTATAAAGGAACTAGTAAAACTCGTATTGTGGTCTTGGTCTTTTTTTTGCTCGTTTGGAACATTATTTTTTCTTGACTATGAATTTGGCAGGTATATGAATAAACATTGACCATTGGAACAATTAAATCCATACCTTAGATTTGTTACGATGTTGCGAGCATTTTAATCGAACATGATGCAGAGTTTAGAATGTAAGCAAAAAGTATTTGGATTTCCATTTGATTGTTTGAGTTGGCGACGAGTTTATCAATCGAATTTCGTAAATTAATACTCTGAACTGACTCGAAAGAATGAGACGGTGGAATTTCATTCCGAGAACCTGTTAAGAGCTATGTGATGTGACTCGAGGGTCTTGGCGCAGGTAAAAGGGAATCTTCATGATTTTGCCCTTTCATTGTCGAATACGATACCGTATAATTCATTCCTTTCTTTATTCTACATATATCAATTTTGTTGTCAGAATCTCTTTGCTTTATGTAGTTTTATTTAGTACTTCTCTCCCACGAATATAGCGATGTGCTTGTAACCGGTTGGTTTATCGATACCGGGGCACTCGTTTCGCTCGATTTCTTCTTCCGCGACAACGAACCGGACGGTCGACTCATTCATCAATTATTCATAGTTCGCTTGACTTTTAAAAGGAGTATTTATGCTAACAGTGGGCTTGGACTTTACATCAAAGCAGTAATTGAATTCTTCAAGTTGATTGAAGTAAAGCATCCAGACTGACCTTCATTGATAATGAAACACAATTAAGTTATACAAGTGAAATGTTAACGTTATTTTGTCAAGCATTCAAATAAATTAGATAACTGAAGTAGAACACATGTAGGCCACGGTATATAATGTAAAGGAAGGAAAATATTGACTTAATGTTGAACGTGTAGACTTTGAGCGTTATTCTAGCAAACAGCATTAATTGTTAAACAGTATGCTAAGAATGTTTGCTAAACGCAAACGACTCTACAAATCAAGTGAATAGCATGGAAATATTACTGTGTGGGGTAGGTATAGCAAACAAACGCGCCAGCCAATCTCTTTTGGCACAATGTTTACAAAATCTCGTGGAATTGAATCGGGTCTGCGCTAGTATTTGTAAACAGGCCGGCGGCGAACCGTGAGCGGCGTGCGTGGCTCCTAAAATACTTCAAACAGGAATTGAACCCACGCCAACTGGTGTGCGTAGACGGCGGCTCGCGCGTCCCTCGTAAACTTTTCACTATACGACATCTTATTTTATTCCCGTTCATCTTTCTTTTATGTACGTATAATTTATATAAAGCCGCTGACAACCGATGTCTGTGGTCAGTGAAATTTTATTTTGCGAATAATTAATTACCGACTCCACTTATCATCCATAATCTACTGTCTGACACATACACTCATAATTAATAATAGGTACTTTTTAAATGTTAAATCTCTGAACACAAAATATTGATTTTAATTACCTTTACCGTAATCCCGAGCCGTTTATTCTAAACGAAATATTTTCCATTGTTTATAATAAATATATCGTCATTAATCAAGATACAAACAGGTAAATCCGTTCGATATTTGCTTTGAGCGGTATTTATAGTCACGCGGCTCATGTTGAATTTACATTGTCAGTAATCTATTAACCTTGCTTGGATTCCCTGACGACTATCGACAATACGATACATTGCGCAACACTGTTTGCACAATTGTCGCTGACATACCTCCTTACCACTTTGGCAACAATTGTTTCTATGAATTATGACAAATATTGAGACATTTTATTCATCTGCTGTAAGTTATGAAATGAAACTAGCTCGATTTGTTTCAGTAATGTCAATTCTTCTATTTGTCACGCTCCCGTCTAGACGGTATTCTACAACAACAAAGATGTTTTAAAGTTTCAATTAGGTGCGCTTGTTCACCTTCAAATACTCTTCGGGTTGTCTTTAGGAGGTCACGCTACCTGTTTTTATAAAGACGACTATTTTATTATAAAATTTGAGATCACAGATCGGTTGGATTATAATTAGGAGCGGTGATAAAATATGTAAATTATGTATGATTAAACAGCGTGGAATGAATATATTTGCGGCCATTAATATTTGACGTGTTATTTGCTGTGTGAATTAACAGCCAATGAAATATACGCGGATGTAGCGTGTTCGCCGCCGCACTTGCTCAATAACTCTCGTTTTATTTGCCTCCCGGGTGACCTATTTTAATTCCACGATTATACCTACGATACGTTGCAGTGGATTTTAATATTAGTCTAACATTTCAAATGTTGCTTATAAGTAGGTTGCTTCTTGCTGCTGTAGGTCGGATGTGTTCGCGTAGTTTTCACAGTTTACGTGTTCATCGAGTTTGATTGCTTTCTCAGCTTCGAACCGTCCGTCAGTGGAAAAGCAACAGACGCTAGATGCATCTTGAAAGTATACTTACACAAGGTGTGATATTATTGCAACACGCTCTGAACTAGTTTCATTCCTATTAATACAATCCATATTAACGTACGCGTTAAACTTTCGTTTTATATTCTCCAATATTCATGCACACGTATAATTTCGCAATTCTCAGTATTCTCAACTTTTTTATAAATAAAATGGCGAGCGGGTCTAAAATTAATGAAAAGCATTGCTAATGCATTGTTTCTGCGCGGTGTCGTGTAACCGGTTCTCGGTTCGTCACGCGTGTCGGCTTCGAGGAAACCAACAGTAAAGTTGTTTCCATTGGCATTCTTCGCACGCCTGCTATCGCTTGCCACAATGTCAGCGAGAACCGACGTAACTACACAACGAGAGCCCATCTCCATTCTCTATTGTTCTCGCTTAGACCGCCCTCTTAACTTCTTGTTGCCATGCGAGTGAAAACGGCACTTTACTTGTCACAAATGACGATTAGCTGGCCAATCTTCAAACGGTCACTTTCCTTTATTGCTTCATCCATAAAAACTCGTCTTATATTCATACGGATATGATTCAAGGTTTCAAAGGAAGCACGTCTGTGCCGGATCAATGCGTATAATTTATTTATTTGTACGGCGGATGCGAGCCTATTTACGTCCGAGCAACCCGAAAGAAGGTTATTCGCGTTTACACAACCGATGAACGTATACAAAGAAGAGTTAAACGAACGCTGCGGACATTAATCAACGTTGTCGGTAACCGTAACCGTCTCCGGGGGATTAGCCGGCGAGATATTCTATTCTTCGGTCGTAATTAATAGCTTTTGGCAAGTGAGCGTCGGCGGCGGCGGCGGCGTCGGCGTCGGCGGGCAGCGCAAATAGATATTCGTGACGAGACGTTGCACTTGCGTAATTAGATAATTAAAACATGCGATATGAAAACAATGTGGGTCCATAGGAAACGTTAGTTACACGTAACTGTATCCTCTATGTGATGTGGCATGCACATAATACGCGACCCACGCCCGTGTAAACCGGGCCAACGGCCTTTTGACGGGCTAGGTGTCGAGTCTAGATGTAGATAGGCGGCGGCGATGCACGGAGATGAACGACTGATGCCGACCATCACGATAAGTCGACATAACAATATGAATAATGGCAGCGCAGCGCCGGGCGTGGGCCGCCCGTCGAACACCATTCGAGGTCCATCAATACGAGTTATTTTGTATACGAAACACGGCTCAAGTGGTTCTCCCGCGTATGGTATTATAGGCAACAAGTCAAAAACCTCGACATTTAATTAGGCATGAGTTATGAACGCCCACGGTTGTTAAGGCAATGACTTCTGGCTTTTGATTCATTAGCATGTAATTACACATTTTGACGTTATATATCTTAGTAAATATCGAGTTATTTTGCAATATAAATACGAATGACTTCCTGTGATACTTGAGCAACGTGGATTACATGATATCCCAAGGTAGATTTCCAACATTTCCACGATTATTTTTAATTCTGAACGGTACCTTAATGCGTTAGTCGGTAATCTTGATCCCAGTTGACCGGATGTACGTTAATTGCTATTAAAGCTATTCAGTCCGGTCCCTTTAGGTTCCTAAAGTAAAAGGGATCGTAAACTACCTCCATATCTATTGCAGTCGTCGCGACTGAGTCCGGTATTTAATTACCATTTTATTTCAACTCCATTAATTGTTCTGTTGGAGTAATTATTGATAAATTGCTGCATCAAGGACAGAAGTGCAGATTCACAAAGATGCTACTATAATCGGTTACTTAAACACCTAAGGTCATTGTAAAACTTTTATCCAATGTAATGTGCGAAATAAAAGTAGCGTTTGATGGGTTTGACATTGTATGAGGCGACATTTTACCAGAGCGTGATGAAACTTCGACGTGCACGTTTTGCCGTATTAGATTTTCCTTCGCGATAGTAATACAAATTAAAATATCAATATAATCAGTTGAGTCGTTTCTCAAGAGCCCAAGCCACCTTGCTTCACCTCGATTTCTTTTCCTGTTATTGATCTGTCCCCTTCATTTACATGTTTGAGCAAAATTATAAAAAGAACCGGTTTATCCAAATGTTGATTTTCCTGCCGTTGATATATTGACTGATTCATTAATTTTAAGATGTTTATAAATAAAACCGGCTTATGTAAGAATTAATATGAGTATCGTGTCAAAATGCTTCGCTGTGTTGTTTGTCATGATTTCCGCTGTCAGTATTACAATATGAGCCTTCCTCAAAGGTGATGACATAAAATTATACATAATTAGAATCAAAATGTTCAAATATGTTAATGTTTAAAACGTAGTTATGACTATGTGTTTTTCTGTTAGTGCGGTTTTTAATAGATATAGCTACACGATGTGTTAATTGAAGAGTTAAATAAGAAAGACATAATATTATACTAGCGTAATCAACATATAGAATGATATAAGAGATCTTCAAAGCCAATAATCTAACAACGCACAGCTACCACACATCATAAAACATTATAATTATATCGTGGTGAAATATCCATCCGTTGGTATTTGAGTATATGAATATAACGACGGATAATAACAGTGATTGATGATAATGAGACATATTCGGAGACGCTTAATATAAGACCTCAATAATCAATGCGTTCAATTTGTTGTACTGATTGTATTGAATAGAAAATAACACGCATAACTGGACAGAGATTTGAAACTTTGAAATGGAAGACATGATAACAGATGTTATCACGACTTCCATTTATGAAATATGCTTCCTAATCCCTGGATTTTCACATAGTAGTAATGGATTAAGGTTGTATACAACTCTTTAAATCTTCTTCTTTCAACTTCTTTAAAAATCTGGAAAAGAAATTCATACAAAGGTTTTTTGAATTTCTTTTCCAGATTTTGAAAACAGAAATCGGTTGCTGTATTAAAATTCGAGGAAAAGCGTAATTGCTATAACCGCTACATAAGTTATTAAGTACGTTATATGCAAATTTAATAAAATAGAAAAACTCAGTTCGGAATCCACATAATTTTGTTATTTAATACGACTGCTTCTTCCTTTCCCTTCTTTGTAGAATGCAACGTTTCTTTTTCAATACAGGTTTAAAGAATTAATCGACAACAACATTGTTGTTTTGTATAATTCAAATAATGTATTGTAATTTATTTACCTACTGCGTGTTCCAGGAAGGAAACTAATTTATTTATACTAGAACCTACATCAAATTGCTTCATTGTACCTAACGTTTACATTATCCTTGTTACTAATGCACTTTACAACATATTACAATAACAACAATTTAAATTAATATAGATTAATCAATACTGCAGAACTTAAGACTAGTTTTATATAAATAATAGTTTGTTTTTAATGGCATCTAGTTGTAACTTGCAATTCTTTGTAGTATTCTCATGATTAGACGCAATTGATACATCATTTGTCCTTCGTTCGTTACTGTTTGTAGCAGTCTAATACAAAACTAATTTCTTAACCAAATCACATTTCACGCTCGTTTTAGAGTAAAGGGAAATCATAAATCAACAATGTCTCTTACGTAACCAAGCCATACGTAGAAAGTGTTACGAATCAATTTATTACATACGGTACCTACTTACATATCACAGATTGTCAATAGAAATTCACAAGCGACCAAATGCCACGAGGTCGACGAGTCATCCTTCAATACACATTGTTAGGCATACACACAAAAGTATTGGTAAATTCGTAGGTATCCGAGTTCAATATGATAATATTGAACTCTAATACCTACCAATTTGCATCGCGTCAAGGTTGATTACTTAATAAGCCTTCGCTGTCTCGCTATTTTTATCAGGTTTTGTAAAGTACACGATTATTTTTTGTTGTTTGTATTTCACGTCTGGTTTTGCTCTTGATGAAATATAAATGTGCAATGTATTCGGTTAATGTCTTTCAGCAACGCTCTTTTGTTTAGACTTACGTAGATTTAAAGCATACAACGATAAGATAGCATTGCTAATACGTTACTTAGTGTAATGTTGTTACAACTACAAACAAACCGACGGTATTTAGGTGCGCACGTAACAAAGACTAATAAAAGTTTTAGGTAACTCCCAACTGATGATTATATATAAGTATGGAGGTCGAGAAAGTAAAGGCTGAATGTCGACTACTGAATAATAAACTTGGCTTGTCGCGTCATTGCGCAACAAATTGTCTACGGATGATTATGGCGAGCGGAAGTCACGTGTCACGACTGCGCGTTTAAAAAAATAATGACAAACTTAACTAGGCCTCCTCTATCCACCTCCAAGCCTCAATAACTAAACGAAACGAGGCGACCTATTGAACTATCAAAGCTCTCAACTGACTGGTTACCTCGAAGCCATTTGAATAAATTTGACGAATAAAAGCGCAAACAACGAAGTCATTGGAACGTGAAATCGAAACTATCACGCTCGTAATTGGCTACTGTACGGTTAAAGGAATGCTATTATAGTAGTCACTTATCGCCACTGCGTCTGGCCTACATAAAACGTGTCGATTTTCGACCTGATAACGCTGGCCTTGCCGTTTAAACCGTACTGGCATTTAAATTGCATAAATCGAATTTAAACCGTGCAATTTACTCGATGCAACCGGTTCTCGTGTAATTTAATTCACCAGTCGTTTATCGCCATCGTTAGTAGTGGAGAATGAGTCATTTTTAGTCCAACACATGCTCTAGATATTAATTTTCACAACGAATGTCGTCAGTTGAGTCCTAGTATCAAATGAATCCGCGGAATGATGTCACCCTGGCATACCGACATTGATCCGATTTCATCTTTACTAAGAAACGTTTGTAAACAAGATTAAATAACAAAAAGAAACTAGTATTGGAATGATCAAACGTCGCATATGGTGCGTTCGACGACAAAAAGTCCGTAAAACTCAAGACGATGACGTGGGTAGAATTGTCTTTTCGTGAAATAGAAATCCAATATGGATGTAGGTCGTCGTGACTTGATAATGGAATATCCAAACGTGATGTTGACACGAAAACGTGAACACAATTCAGACATTTGTTCGCACAGAAGTTTTTTGTTGTAGTACACAACTAATTAGCAGAGTTAGGGGGCGTAATGTTGTTAATTTCGCTCCGTGAATAACTGTTTTATGTATGTGCGGATACCAACCGTTGCTATAATAAACTTTATCTAACAAAAGATTCGCGGGGAACGGGCAAATCGCTTTATAAGAATAATAATTTGAGTTCACCCTCGAAAATGTCTATCTCATATCTTACATCAATGTTTTCTTTTGTACGTGAATAACAGGAGGGTGAGGTAGAGGGCCGTTCAGGGCCTTTGTTCCCTGAAGCGCTCGACGGGAGAAGGGTTGACACGGCTTTTCTATTTCATACTATATTTAGGACAACTGTGCACCTACTGTGCGTAATACCGTTTTAATTGAACTTTGATTCATTATCAACATAAAAAGGTTATAATACGTCAAGCGATATGGATTAAGTCGCAATATCCTATATGTATAGTAAATCCGTTAAGATATTATGTCTGTCCATTGAAGATATTTTTAGAATGCTCTTAGAAATGAGTTGGTCGTAATAACAAATTGCGCTTTGTTTATTTTTTTATGTATCGTTGAAAAACTCATTCTAGTTCTAAAGAATTGTTCATTGTTTCATGATAAACGTCATCAGACTATGCAGAGTGCGATAGAAAACCCTGTCTAATCCCAAAGATTAAGAGCGGATTCTTGCGGTTGTAAAAATATAGACAAAACGCTACTATCGAGTGTATAACTGTCATAAAAGCAGACATTACGTTGTTCGGTAATTTCACTTGAAGTAATTATTTTAAATCTACCAAATACGAGCATACAGTTGAGTTATTGTTATTCTGGTATTAAAAGTAACGTTTATTTTGTTTTTTTTTTTTTATGTCGCAAGCAATGTGTCATATTTGTGTACACAAAAGTAGAAAAAAATACTAAAAATGTATTCGTATGAATGGAATCAGCTGCTCCAGGGAAATGTAGGAATAAATAAAGTAAGGGCTGTTTTGTGAGAAGGCATGGGCGTTCGTTGCTTAGCAACTGGGGCCGGATGCCCGCCGTTATTAAAGGGGCAATAACACTGAGCAAATATACATGCCTTTGTTAGACGATAAACTGTTCTGGCTTGTTGTTTTAGGAATATTAAGATTAAATCCGTTAATTTATTTACGCATTCGTTATTTCAGGAATCAGAATACTTGAGGCCATAATTGATTTTGTCCCCACGTTTTAAGAACCCATGCCTTAAATAATTGCAATTTAATTGCTTTGTAGATTAACTGATAGACACAATGATGTTAGGACAAATCTTATCGGTTATATCAATGCATAAGTATGATATAAAGTAAAGAAAGTAATCAATTAAACTGATAACTGAAGCCTATTTATATCGCCGCGATAATTCTATGCTACAATTAATAAACTTTATCGTCATTCCATTAGATAAGTAGAACAAAATACAACTTATAAACCAGTTCCAAAGTACAGAGATCACACAGCCTAGGGCCATATAAGATAAATGGCCGCTTGTCATCATAAATAAAAGAATAACTAATCAAAGTTTTGCCCCTGGATTTACTTCGATTCATGGGTGACAACGTAAACAAGCTGCGAGCGGTTTGTGGGTGGCTCTCCACCCTCCCTGCCTTTCACCCTCTTTCGTCCCCTTCGGCGCCTCAATTGTGACATTTTCCTCTTGTCGCACCCTCACAGTTCAATAATCTTTCAACGACATGAAATTCGAAAATTAAACGCCCTCCGTTTTTTAAGTATCTTTCTTTACGTTTCATTTTTTTTTTTTTCAAATACTAAATTGCGTCTTGAAATTTTTGAAGGATATGTCCATTGGACCGTTTATAATAAGCGTTTGACATGTTCTCAATATTCATAATCATTGGCATATTTTTAGGGTGAGTCTTTCCTTTCCTACCTACGTTAATTTTCCTCAAGGTTTTATAAAAAAAAAAAACATTGAAAATTAATTCATTCATTCAACTTTTCTATAGAATTTTCTTTTACTCAGAAAATACTCGAGCAATACTTGAGTATTGATATTGACATTGACATATAATAGATGATATCATGAAAAGAACGAATTCTTCTGAACTCTTTATTGAATGCTACTTTTTTCAATTCCACCTTGTATAAATATAAATGATGACGTAATTCACTCAATGGCGGCACTTGAAACAGGTTTGTTTACCTAAAAAGGTGTAGTCTTGTGTAACGCATTAATTCGTAACGACAGATTCACGTAACCAACCATCTGGGGTAATAATTGGGTAATTTGAATACATTTTGCAAAAGTTTCTTCTAAACTTGTTTCATTCGCCCAAGGTTTCTAATTTGATAACCTTGTTTAATCGAAAATATGGTACGGAGAGGGAAAACTTAATAACAGATGATAATTAAATCTTACGACTGTTTTTTAATGAAGTATTTTTCTTTGCTACATGAAAAATAACTCCCAAAATATCTAGCCTATTTAAAGCATGTTCCACAATGTGCTGTATCGATTTTCTTTGGGACGTTGAAACTGTGTACGTGCACACTCGCCAGGTAACCGATAACGGTCAATGTAACTCGTTGAAACATTTCCTGGCGCGGTTCCAACACACCGAATGTGCTCCAAGAAACCCGTGATAACCTGCACCACTCCCGTTACTGGTAGAGAGGGCTTAATGGACGCTTTGAAATTTTGAATTAAACCGGGGGTGTCCCTACCCGCGTCGTGAGGGTTGGGGAACTTGGGGCAGTCGGCCTCAGACGCCAGTGATGTACGACCGACATCTAACGCCATTATGTTGCGTTTGATATTGATACATCATCCTCTCCTTACATTAGAATATTAAACGACGATTTATTGTTACAAAATAACACTATAGTAAAAAGCTATCTAATGATATGACTTAATACAAGAATAGACACCATTATGTAATTAAGGCACACATTATTACTTCTTTGTCATAGTAATAGGTCGCGATGTCATTATTGACTTTTCATTCATACGTTAAAACAAACAAAGCGTCTGCGATTATTTATCAATGGTATTTTCCACAGCCATTATTATAATAGCAAACTATATGCTAGTGGTGCGATGTTTTGATATCTCTCGCATTACCGTATTGAGCTCAAGGAAGCGATTGTTATGTGTAGCGAAAAGTATAAAGCATCTCGGTAACAATGGAGTCATTGTGGGGTTTGATTAGTGAATTGAGGCGCAGGCGCAGGGGCGTCGTGGCGGACGATCACGACTTTCTGATCTCACGCCAGCCAGGTTCCCAGCGCTTCGCTACAAATTGTTTGGACATCTCCAGTATGTGCAAAAAAGAAATAAATGCACCCACCCTATTACCGGTATGCACGATACACGCATGCGAGATAAAACTACCAATAATGTTTTAGATTCATGGTAACTAGTTAGGTACGTAGAAGAAATTGAAATTGCACATTAAAATTCTTGAGATAATGTGAATCAAATTGGCGTAGCGTCGGTTTGTTTATTCTGTTGTACTCTGCATAAAGATGAAGATGTTTGAAATGTTATCTGAGAAGATAATATTTACGAGATATATGAAATAGTGAAGAGAGATGTTGTAAACGTTATATTTTGTCACGCAGATAAAGTACAATGTCATATGATCGTAAGCGTGGAGTGCTAACGTTGCTATTCGTAGATAATGTGTCATAAAAAGTGTGTAATGTGGTGGTGACTGGCAACAATGGGTCGTTGGCGTACAGGAAGTGCGGCTGTACTTCGCAGCTGTCTGTGAACCCCACACTAAGGTTCACCTTCGATACACACCGACCTGGAAGGAAATATCAATATGTTTGATACGGTTATCGCAATTTACACATCTTGCTTGTGACACTATACAGCAAAAAATGCAAAAATAGCTATTTTTTATTCACCCCACATAGGCAAGGAGTTCCACTTTTACCATTTACTAGTTTCGGATGGTAGATATTGTTTATTTCAAAGCCAACGACATAACCTCAGGATAATTACAGGGAATTGATGACACTACTTGTTAATTGAAAACATCATATTTTTCCTTATTTACGAGCTTTGAGTTTACGGGTCAGCGCGATTAGAAATAAACATAATTCAAATTCTACCGTGTTATTTGTAGATGACAGGAAAAGTGCGTTGTATGCAATGTTTCCAACATGGAAGCCTATCAGTCAAGTTATATTATACCTTTATAATGCTGTAATAAAAATGCACACAGTGTACATATCATACTCAGCCGTTAAAAAGTAAAATATAAGCACATTTATGTTCGGAGTCGGGCTTTGTTTCCAGTTCAAACGCGAGGTAATAATTCGTAGTTCACGGTTACGCATTCGCTTATGTGCAAGTTACCGTGTGTTAGCCCACACTTGCGGTCGCCGAGCAGACGGACGGGCGCGGTATTTCATTTCACATTATTCCGAGTCGACGCGGCGGTAGACTTTCATCAGTAATGAGTGCTCCGCCGTAGGGTAGATCTCGACCGCAAATGTTTTCAACGTTAATTCAAGAGCTCGGCGAAAGGAAACTATAGATAGTGTTTACGAATTTAAACAATTGGATGTTATTACTGTTTAAACTTGGAATGGAACCATTCATCATCTAATGCCCATTGGTTTCGTAACGCACTTGGAGCAGAAAGGGTATTACTATCAGTCAGAAGATTCCAAGTTCTATTCTTGAGTTCCACTGGTTAACCGCTAATTGTTGTGAAACGTCTCTATTAATGACGAGTGTTTCGTTCCGAGAGAAAATACTTTTGATTACGATTACACGGTACAATGGCCGTGCGTGAGAGTTGGACGCGTTGTATTGTGCCAGTAAAATTATGTATTACACTGGCGCATGCTCTATTTAGCCGGCTGGTAACAATAGAAACTAATAATAATCATTCTGTATTAATTGCACGTTGCATGCCACAGTAAAGACTGTTTGCAATACTTATCGTGTCATGATCGTTACGTGCGATCGATGGAGCGCAGCGGAAGCGAAACGGACTAGAAATAAATGAGTTCTTTTTGAATTGGGGGTATTATCTGAACGGTGCGGAGTGTTCATCATAAGGTCGTATTAATATTCACGATGCGGCGCACCCGGGGCGGGCAGGCTTCACAAAATGGCTGCCGGAGGCGCGCGGGCCGACCGAGTCGTGACCGCCAGGAATCCACGCGCTCGTTCCGAACCCTCATCAATTATGCATGAATGCGGCCGAACGCCGATGTTTACTCTCCATGAGACAACAATTTATTGCGTCGTGCGGTTTTTGACATCCGATCGGAGACCGGTCCAACTATCTCCGCAACGATGACGAAATACTTAAGATTTACGTCCGCACTGATTTAATACGCAAATATATCATTCACCGTTATTATAATGTACTACGGAATTATGATTGAAGATAGAAACAGCACAAGCCCGCGACAGATATCGTATGGCGAGTTTCCAACTTATCTCTTAATCTTTCCTACTTCCTGTAGTTATTTGGGATATTTAGAGGGCCATTAAAAATATATCAACTCTATTGTGTCCTGAATTATAGTTTGACACTCTCGTGCAGCTAATTTAAATCAAATCACACACAAACAATACAATAATAAAAATATATGGTCTATGAATACGAAGTAACTACGCGTCGTGTATGGTTCATAAATCGCCATGAGTCACATTTTATTATTGCATCAGGCAAACATCGAATTAATTTAATAGTTACAACGATCACTGTGGAAGTGTCGACTTGCCGGCAGCTGTGCAACTATATGAGGGAGATAAGGGCTGAATAACTCTTTGTTACTATCAATCTTTAACATATTTAAAAAGGCTACCGAGCAATTTCACTGTCGCATGCTTTAAACGTCTAACAAGTCATGGTATCCGGAATACTATCGAACACTCACGTAGGGACTTATAAAGTATTCACAGAACTTAATATGTTGCGTATATTTACAGCAACAGAGGTAGAGACTAGAGGTGAGTGCACGTTATTGTAAGTTCTTTACTATGTAAAACAGCTGTGAGTTCGTTAGATAATGTTATCTATGTCAAACAAAGGTGTTTTTAATCACAGCAGTTGTTTACCTGAATAGCTTTTATTTTTATATCGTACACATCTGAAAATATTTAATAGTTATAATAATCATTTCAATACGAATCAAATAGAACCATAAAATACAAGAATAGTAACGCATAGATCATAAAGCGTATAAACAAAACATGTACAAACGTGGAAAAACATTTTTATAACTTGTTTGAGTTTCTCAAGCGTAAATGAAATGAAACGAAGCGTAGACCTATTGAAATTCTGAGAACTTCTCAAACGCTCTCGAGTTATTTATACAGGTCTTTGTAAACACGCTGGTAACGGGCCTCTTATCAGCGCCTGCAACCAGGTTATCGACTGCCGTGTTTGTATTTCGTTATCTACGAATTCCCGCCGCTCACTATGCATGTTATCTAACCTATCTGAGTGTACGCAAACTATTGTATGATAAAACACCTATTTTTAGGAGATTATCTCGAGTCGTGATGTCGAGTTCTTTGTACATATCTCGTACGTGATTATGGACAGATACTTACATAGTTATCTCAATGATATTAAACACTTATCATTGTTATTCGGAACGCGAGACATTAGACTTGCAAGTAGGTAGATACGCGTCATTTAACATGAGCGCTCCACTTGAAATATCGGCGTTTTTTCATCGCATTGTATGTGCAAATTACAGAGCATTAGTTATTCGCATGTAACCGCTAACTCGATTAGCACAAGGCCAAAACAAGGTATGTGACCTCTTTGCTTGTTTTTACAAAAAACTTGCAAACGGGTTTTGCCTGCCAATTTACCTATGTATCCGCCTGCCCGCATGACGAACACACGCTCATAAAAAAACAACTAATAACAACGACACGATACAAATTATTAATACTTGATCTACTTAATAAAAAAGTAATTAAGTTTTTTTACTGTGTTCTTTTACAATTGGCCGTTGGGTAAACAAAAAAGAAAAACAAGCTCAACTTCTCAGATAACTTATTGGTTTTGTTATTAGCGTATCTAATTATAGGTGTTTCCTGTCTGAGAAGATAAATAGAACTTTATTTCGATATTTTAATGCAAATTCCTTTGGTTCAACATCAATTTTATTAATGTGACCTGCGAGCTGAACTCTTTGTGTTATTTATAAAGCAAACGTAGAACGTACAGCTTGTCACGGAATAGTTGGGAGTGTGCCAAATTGTTACCGCGTTGTAAAATGTTTCGGTATGTTGGTCAACGATCGCTATTTGTTTATACCTATTATGTATAACAGTGCGTGTTCGTATAATACGTCTGCCGACTAATTAATGATGTCACAAATGGTGAAATATGAATATTTACCCTGTAATTTTACTTTTTAATCCGGAAAGCTAAGAACTTTTCTCGTGAACTGAGCGGTTGCAGCAAGTTTACATCTCACCTAATTATTTTTACAACTCATGAACTTCGTTTATTTAAATTTCGAATGTTCTGAACTTCTAAAATTGCTGCTGGTTGGTATTATAGTATTTATAGATGATAAGCAAATATTCAATGTATTTATAAACACTTACGCAAGTCGGTTTCTATTGTTTCATAAAAATGGAGAAGTATGTTTTCTTGGAAATGAATTTGATTTCCGTGTTATTGTCATTCATTTCGTTAAATGTTATTACTAGCTCGTGTTATAATGAATTATGTATTGTGTGTAAAAAATACATCAACAAAAGTACATTAGCAAAACGAAGTTACAGGTACTGGATAGAAGTAGGTGGTCACTAAAGCAATCCATTCAATTCTAAGAATTAGCTATTCGAGTATTATTCTGAAAGCACCTAGCCACATGAGTAATAAATAAACCCCTGGCCTGGAGTATAATCAACTGTCGTAAATAAAGTATAGGTATGTACATGAGAGGTTTTTCATAAAAATATACCTTCTAGAGTTAATGTTTTTATGACTACTTAAACGTTTTGCTATGATTCAGCTGTTTACATGTAAATCGAGCGCTGTGATTAGTGACATCTGCCCTTCCTGTCGTATAATGTTGGTATATTACATGGGGTCCTGCGGACGGAGCTGAAGACAGGACGAGTGCACATGAGCGTCAGGTGCGCGCTTTGTGCGCGAGGGGAGCGCCCGGCTCCCCATCTGCTCACCCCGCGAGTCCTCACACCCGCGCTGCCGTTCACTTGTTGCTACGTTGTGCTACGTCGCCGCTAGACTGCCGCACACCCTCCCGCCCCCTTTCCTCCGTACACCACTTCCCTTCCCCGCGCATTTCAGTTCTTTGTGCGCCACTGAGGCTTTTGCACGTCTGTGCTGTGCCACTTAACGTTCGCAACGAATTATTTTGACAGTCGTGAATTGTACATAATATTAATACATAGATAGCATAGCCAACTGGAATTTGTGAGTGTGTGCTGGTGAATGCCTGAATCTACGATATTTTGACCGCAACCTAGTACACCTTTGGAAGGATTTCAAGTTGATTGGAATATCAATGAGGATTTTTTTGTGAAAAACCTGTGATAGTGACTTAGGTCATTTGTGTTAACGGGCACCGAAGAATATAGTGTCTGGATTACTATAAATTAAAGTGATTTTAAATTGACGAAGCTGTTGAAAATTATAGCTGACGGAAGATAGATTAAAATATTGTGTATCACTCCACGAAACGCAGTAAGTACTTTAGCTAATTAGGAATTAAAATATAATTGAGGTCCAAGTTATTTAGTAGGGTCATTCGCACGGGGTTATCAGGTTATCAACTACCTACCACTTTCCTAACGTCATTCTAAATTTGAAATCGATCGACCGTTACTTTTTTCGCACGTGCTATAAAATTTATATCCGAAAAATAAGTTGATATTTTTATAAATTCATTAACAGAACATAAAGTGATCGTAAAATACTTCGTAATTGTGCCTAAAATACCTATTAAACAGTAGGTATCTGCTACAGAAGACATTAGGTATTTGAAACCCATTACACGATGTTCAAGCACAACTTAATTACCTACGGAAAATAGATAGGTTGCTATTTAATTACCTGCTCGTGGAAGGTCAATGTGAACCCATAAAAACGTTGTTTACCTATCTAAATTGATGCCATTAAATATCGTTAACACGCAGTATTTTTAGATCGTTATTAAACTCGCACGCACATTATACTTCAATTATCTAGGTCTGTTAACGTCATTGGGTACATGCATGCCTGCTTATTAATGATGAGATAATGCTGTTAAACTGTGTTAATTGCCTTGTATACGTTACTGGCGTTTATTACCTGTTGGATAATCGCATACCTAACGAGCAGGCAATAATCAGATCATCGTGGTGTGCTCGCACGATAAATAACTAGTTATTTATTAAGTTACGTTACAGCCGCCATCCAGTCGTGCAGCGAGTGACCTTTCATATCGTCAGTGTTATCGAGAATGCTTTCCGAGTGTGCATTGTTACCGTAAACAGCGATTCGTTATCGAATCGCGTGTTTTATCGCCCTATTGTTTATTGTCGAATGACCCGTACTGTTTGTTCTAATTCCTTGATAGTGGTAATCAGTTATTCTTAGCTTTCCGTATTTTAATTTCACGGTGGGTTTTTTAAACAATATGTTCGACGAAATTGAATGATTACGAATTATTGCCATAGCTGCGTCTGAAGTACCTACTTACTGAATAAAAAGATTATTTTTTATACTTACTACACGCGATTTAATAATACAGGAAACACGAAAATAACTTTGCTTACTACGTAATCAGTTAATTAAGTACACCGGTCCATTTATTAATAGTTATAAATCATTTGAATCGTAACATTCAGGGTCGACCAGTTCGCCGAGCTATGCCTATTAATTATTATTTCAATTCTCGTGTCGGATCCGGACCACTAACCAGTAAAAGAATGCGATACTTGTATATTGTCTATACTGGAAATCAAGAATTCCGGTCACGAACAATCGGGACACGTCGTGAGATGCGAGGGAGATTGCAGCGCGCTCGCCTCCGTGCGCTTTCAATAGCACATTGCGCAATTTACTGCACGAGCCGCGCTAGTCGTGATATCTGGCTACACTACATCGTATCTTCAAGGTGGTATTGCATTCTGTAGTCACGATAACTGAGCACCACTATCCTCTGCTACATTGTACGCACACACTACTAAAGACTTCATTGAAGCAATAAAATAAATAACCTAAAAAGGAAATCATCTATTTGATCTTATATAGACGAGACTAGCTTCCGTAATTGTCGGTCACCACACGCCTAACGATCTAAAACTAGGTTGATATTTCAAAAGCGAATGTTAACTCAATATCGAATAAGTAATTTGCAAGCTTCATTTAGAAAGTGAGATTCGGCTGCGGTTTGCGGCAGACCTACTCTAATTTGAGACGATATAACCAATCTTACGTTAACACACGATGCTTTATGTAACTCTACGAAGATTGTTTAATTGCCGTATTACAGAGAAAGCTTTGTCACAACTGAATGTGTCCTATTAACGGTTATTCTCCGAGTGGAAGTGTTTCATTACACGGTTGGCGAGTCGAAACGCTCCAGTGGTTTTAACGAGATAGCTTTGAGTCGGCAAACGCGCTCAGATAACACGGTAACAGGTTATTTGAGATTATTGACGTACCGCTTTGTCTACCGCACTCGTGTATTACTTGGGAGTGTAATTTACACAAAGCAGAACTTGAACGCGTTACATTCAGCACGCGTTAGAGTATTAATTTATTAACTCCAAAGTTTATCAACTTTTCAGCTTGAAAACATAAAACGCTTGGAATGTGAATTCAGTCACACAAAACGTGCATTCGGCGATGCGTTCAATGTGCCTCGTCTAATAGGCATTTACGTAACTTCCTGTCGTTAGCTGCTTGCAATTACCCTCTATAGCGATTCGTGGGCTCAAGGAATATTGGAACTTTTGATTGATCGTTGCCAGTCACGCGCTCGACTTCTCCTTCAAGTAGTCGTGAGCACCTAATATGTTCTACCTACATAACAGCGCCTACATCGCTCCTCTACGAAACGGTCTGATGATTTCGACCTTTTGACCTCATCAAGACTCATCATAATAGAATGGTGAAACTCAATTGACGCGTTCTTGTTTGAATGGACACTTAAAGGTTGACGTAAGTGGTAACTATGGGCTTGCGGTTTACTATTCTCGGAAAACCAGCATAGGCAGTTAGCTAATGGTAGTGTAAACGGTATTGCGCGCATAAATGAATAATTCAAAACCGCGTTAATAATTTATGTACTTATTTACACAGGCTTACTGAGAATCTGTAAGGTATGCGTACGTGGCCTTTTTAAACATATTTTATTTGCGTTATTTAGATCGTCTTTACGTAACCTACTTATCAGAGCATGTGGAAACTTAGAAAGAGCTGCATAGTTTTTGTACATACGGTTGTAATAAATCTATTTAAATGGAGATAGGTTGCAGCGGTTGCTGCAATAGTCGGCCTGAGTTACGGCTGTCGAGGCCCGCCCTTCATGAATAATTCAGATTGTCGTGGTCAGGATTTACTGCGCCGCGGTGGAACGAGCGACCGCGCTTCTCCAAGTCCTCGTGTCAACTTTTTGCCCTTCCTTTCCATCTAATGAAAACCTCTCTCACCGGTTCCGCCTCGGCGTTTGTCTTGTCAATCAACCGTTGTTGTTCTGCGACGTTGCCGCACTTCCCCATCGAGTTATTTGTTACCCCATTGTCCCCTCCTGCTGATCACTGTCGCATTGTTTCACAACTTTTGTTTACATTCGTTCAATGGTCGTTTGTTTGTAAAGCGGCAGGTTTGTTTTCTCCGCCTCGTGTATTCTTTTAACATTGTAAACAGCTGGGGCTTGTTGAATTTCGTGTTATCGAATATTGTTGACTAAAACAACTATCGTTTCATTTGCAAGCAATAAGTAACGCTATCGTAGCCATTGTGATTTTACAATTCTTTTTATCGACACGGCTACTCATTCGTTTACGAATCTCCTCGTATTACGTCAACACGTTTGTTCCTCGATTAGGTTCATTTATTTTCGCTCGTGACAGTTAATTATTTGCAATTCAAAGGTTTGGATAACGTCCACTCAGCATGTTGTTTTGCTCGCCTTTGAAGTGGAACAAAGGTCCAATTATTGCTCGGATAATTAGAGTGGGTCGTACGACGGTTAGTATCAAATGATGTAGGTAGTGTTTACAGTAGGAACACACAATTTGGTGTAGTAGGTGCGTCATTGTAACAGGAAAGGAATGTCACTGGGGGCTGTGATGCGTAGTCTGGCAGAATTCGCCGCAACCGGTTTATGGCGGCTCGCCGGTGAGTAATCTTCGGGTGCATTAAAAATGGCGTCGCGACCGCAACCGTATCGTTATACATTATCATATCATTATGCGCGGCTGAGATGGGATTCCGGCTCACGCACCCTGTGAATAATGACCAGCTGTAGGCAGCATACAATCGCCAGTTTCTTCTCTGTTTATGTTTGTTATGAATAATTATTTATGCGATTATGTAGATGAGGATCCTCGTTAACAGCTCTCTCATTAAAATTCCATTGTTGTTCGCTCGACACGCGGACTCGCTCTTTTGTGTAGGTGTCGTGTCGAATTCTGCATTTAAGTGAGTACATGTATATGAATACTACTATCAGTTTAATTGAATCGTTGAGTTAATCTACCTTTCTTAATCATTTTCCTTCAGTGGTATAATAACCGATGCATATTGTATGGAAATATTTTAACATGAATTACCTTGATGCCCAATCGCGTGCCAGAGTGCGAGCTGCCTTTACTTTTATCGGTTGTTTTTCTGCATGTTTATGAAAATTAGATGCAATCGCGTGTTAATAACAAGAAAGACCTCGAGTAATGCGCGCTCGTGAGATTAGTACTTAGGAAAGAATTTGTTTTTTGCTTGTACGGGTAAATTGTAGGCTATCGTAATGTTGCAGACTCTATTAGCTTAAATCTGCAGTTCTTGTATATAACTGTAGATTGGTTTGTTGTTTTTTGTAGTGATGTCACAAATATTCCAATGACGCGTCCTTTTAGTGTAGCCATCAAAACTTCCTGCTAAGTTATTGTATGTGTAATTTGTATGAAGGTGGCGCGTCACCCCGAGATTTTATCACATTGCCCTCGTTCTGGTGATGCGCCAAATGTCCGGGCGATCGTTGGCTATGGCGCTGCTTGGCGCTCCTCCAGACGTCATTCACGTGCGGCTCGCCGGGCCCGACTGCCAACAACCAACATGTTACTTCCACCCACGCTGCTATAATCTTCTCATGAGCTTATCTTCCTGTTCCGGTCACTAGCAAAGCACTCATTTGAATAATTTCACATTTGTCATCCTGTCATCGCGTTTAATAATAAGTATACCTATAGTTTTATATTATCTGTGCTAATAGTTATGCTGGTCTCGCGTTTATCACTAACGTCACTGCATGTAAATCAATCCGTTGAGTACCTAGTCAAGTGGTTACGCAACTGTCAATTGATTAGTCACGTTAGCATACAATTTACGACTTTGTACTTCATAATAAAGTAATGTTTACTTACGGTAGCTAAAAATACATCGTTTATTTCAACGTGTTCCAACATTCTTTGTTCGAAGATAATGAAATTGTATCGGCCATACAATACATTATTTTTACATACCTACCTAAGAGCGTGGGCGTAGTGTGAATGGGCTTATTTTGGCTTCGTCCCAAACGTGCCGACATGACCAACGGATTCAAGACACTGACGTCAGCCGTTTGAAAATATGCAGCTGGCACCTCGTTGATAACAAAATATTAATTCCTTTTGACAGGCTTTGATAAATTAATACAAATATATTATTTACCATTGCAGATGATTCGGTTCTGAATTGTTCATGCCAAATGTATTTGTCTCGCTGAGTATGTTATATTAATGGATTGTTTCAATTGTTACAGGGGTCGCTGAAAGTGTGAGTGCAAGTGATGTCGTCGAGGTCAGTGAGGAAACCGACAAGTGCGTGAAACAGGAGGAAGTGAAGGCGAGTGAGTGTGAAGTGAAGAGTGAAGTGAGTGCGGGCGCGGATGGTGTTGCCAGCGCCGTGGCCTCCGAGGAGGACGACTGTGTGATAGTGTGCGCGCGAGATGCGGACGATAGGTCCGACTCGGGAGTGAGCGGGGTCCGTTCGGGCGGCTCGGCGAGTTCGGTGGAGGAGCGCGAGTGGCGCGGCATGGCGCACGGCTACGGCGGAGGCCCCCCGCCGCCCCTACTGCACCTGCCTCCCCCGCCGCCACCCTCGCTCTATGCCAGCGAGCTGCTGTGGAAGCAGCGCTACCAGCCGCCGATACATGCGCCGCTGCACCATGCCATCGCCGATGACTACCTGGCGGCGGCGACATACGATAGAGAGAGACATGAAAGACTGCTACGGTGAGTTCTGTTCAAGTATACGCATATTCTTCTAGTCCAGAACAAACTTTCCTGCCTAGATGAGTCTGTGATTCCGTTTTAAAACTTGATGCCTTATTGAAACTTGTAATATTTTTGCTCGTTTGTCTCAATTAGTCTCAACTAGACTATATATATTATTTAGTTACTTAACAAGAATGCTACGAGAATTCAAAATTAGTTCCAAGGAGTTTTAGAAAAAAATAGTTTAACCTTCAAAACAATGAACCTCGCAATAAATAAGAACCGAAGTGGGTTACGGTCAAATACGGATAGAAAATGTGTCTTTGCGGAGATGATTATTTCACCTAGTTAGTCGTGATGATGATTGAGGACTATGTTATCACTATACCCGAATATGGGTCGTATGTCATGTTAAAACAATATAATACACATGAAAAAACACTTTTAAACTTTCGTTTTACTTTTGGGAAATCGTAGAAATGTTATTCATTGAGTGCTCATGATAGCATTAAAATCTAAAGAGGCTTGGAATTATGATACCGTAAACCCAATTCTCAAGAACCAGTATATCAAAGTGTTAGTGAGACAGGAAGGGCTATTAAGTATTATTAAATAAATTTGCTTCACTTTGAGTTCATAGCCTTTGAGAATATACCCTGAAACAGTGTATTAATCTACTGAATACTAAATTAGCGAGGTAGTTATTATGTATTAGCTCTATGCCTACTGGAAATAACGGAGGTCAATGCACCGTAGTGTAATTTGGTACGCCGTAACGCGATATAATGCCGCTCTCTGTATTAAATCGACTACTCCCTAATATATTTTAAACACCGTTCTATATTTTCCCCCCGTAACATCATCCCTATTTATTATTAATTCCCCCTTCATGGCGCGTGACCTACTGTATGCACCCATTACAACGCAGTAGCTTCGTGGATTTTGGCTGATCCTTTCCGTATTTTCGAAAAAAAAATACTCTTTTTCGGTCTACAAAAGTTGATGTAGGTAAATTGGAATAGGTTGGATTGAACATTTAGCAAACGTAAATTCGCTCCACGATAATCCGCAAATCCGCAATATTTACAATGAACTACAATATTCTTGAATTACAATGTAACGTACATAGTGAACAAAAACATGGAACCTGAATGCGTACGTTTTTGTGGTTTAGGTAAAACAAAGGTTAGGTTTTTATAGTCTAACAGTAATTTATGCAGCAATTAAATATATTGGCCACCCAACCCGTGACTAACCCAACTTTTTATCTGATAAACCAATGTAAACGTTGAATTTGTTGAATTGTTTACCGTGAGTCAGCACTTTGGTTGGAAATTATGTTCCGAGCTATTTATTCTGAGTCATGACTTGAAAGAGACGTAAAGTCACGAACATTCTTAAAAATCCACTCTTCAGATAAGTACTTAACCTCATTTTATCAGCTTACTATCTCGAATACTTCACATTGTTTATTGTTCGTATGCAAACGTTATTTTTGTAAATAAATAAAGCTGTAAAACGAATTGTGTTACTTCTGGATCATTTACAATAACAGACTGTTCTAAGTACTGATCATTTGCCAAACTTCGTCTACGCCGCGCGCCGTTTTGTATCTTTTTAATCATGTTTTATTTTTGAAATACCAACTTTTCTTTTTTTTTAAATAAGAACGCGATTTTTTGTTGAGAAAAGTTTTGATAAATTAGATTTTATAAATAAGATTTTTTAGGAATTAATTATGTCATTTTTCTAAATACGTGACATATTTCATTCGTAACGTGTTTCCCGGAAAACATAGTTGGCGTTGATTCAAATATGCGTAGGTAAAGAAGTTTTTTTCAAGTGCCAATCAAAAGGAAAATGGGTAATGAAAGAAAACATATATTTTTTTAGCCCTAATGTATTTGACATAAACAGTTTACCGATGATTTTATTTAACAAATAAAATTACATAAGGTATTTAAGCAAAATTATGTAATAAGCTTAATTTATCACTAAAAAAATTTTATTGTAAAAAAGATAAGTATAATGACGCTTTTAAATTGTTTTGACAAAATAATCTTAATTAGGTACTTACTGCCAAGTGTCAAAATCAACTGCGTATTGTATTATCAAGTTGATAGAGAAAAGTAAACATCACACTTAAGATTACAATCTGGGTAAGCTAAATAAAACATATTTGTGTAACTTATTAAACGTTTGATACTAAGATGGCACGGTTAGCGCAGTGGCTAAGTGATTAGTTCCTGCGATAGGTGTCACGGGTTCGACTCTCGCATGGAACAAATATTTGTATGATCTACAGATAGTTCTCTTGGGTTTGGTTGTGTGTGCATCTGACACGTATGTCTATACCCACGACACAGGAGAAATATTAGCGAGGGGCAACGTTTTTTAAAAAATAAATAAAAAAATCGAAATCTAGGTCAGACAAATTTAAAATTCCGTCGCTTGTTCAATACAAATTTTATTAATACACTTCGTACGTTAACGTCGTAAGTGTATTCTCATATAATCTACACATCACTGATTTTGATGCTATTAGAGACATCGATCCTTTAGTAACTAACCCGAAACCTCAACAATGTACATTGCAAATGCAAAGAGAAGAGATACAAAAAAATAATATTGACGACACAGTTGGTTCAGTGGTTGAGCAATCGGCTGTTGCACTACGTGTCGAGGGTTCCATTCCCGCACGGAACAAATATGTGTATGGCCTACTGTATACGCTCTCACGATACAGGATTTACTCCTAGTGTGGAGCAACGTTTAAAAATAATATCGGCATTACTGTGCAATGTAATAGTTGAATTGTTGAAATTGAATTGATTCCTATTAAAGTGTCTGTTTCTCCGGGATTGTTACCTAGAATTTCTGGCTATATATTCTGGTTCTTTTTTTAGTTGATTATTACAATTTTAGCGAATGCGAAAGCTTCTTATCTATTATAAATTGTATGGTCTTCTTTTATTACAAAATTAAGATGGAAATTATAAATATAATTAATTTCTCTGTGAACTAGGTGTGTGTCAATGTTATTAGTTTTTAAAAAGCCTATATATAGGATTTGGTGACTATGAACTGATAGTTTAAATGAAAATAATTACGCTAACACATTTCCATAGAGCCTTATTTATTTACAAAGGTGCAGTTAGCTTCTAATAGCTCGATAAGTCTCTGAAAAGCTATTTATACAAATACGTCCAATTTTCAATTAACAAATAAATACTTATAAATTATCTGGCGAATTAAAAATTATAAATATAACGAAAGCTTCTGAAAAAAAAATAGAACCAGAAATGATTAAATCTTGCAAGGCCAGAGTAAAAATAACGTAAGCATTTTACAGACAAAAATAACGTTGTCGACATGCAAGAAAAACGTTGCAATGATAAACACGAACATAATTGGTGTACTGCCAACTTTTTGTTATGTGTTATTCTTGAACAATGTTTAGGAAATGGGTACTTCGTTATTTATACGTCTCGCCTCTACTTTATATACTATGGAATGTGGTAATAAATTACCAGTTTGAACTCTTATTATGTGTTTATTGTAATCTGTTGAACAGTTGTAAGTAGCACAACGTTTAGTAAACTTTTATTACTTAAAAGTTCCTGACCGGGACTACGTTTTCGGATTTCGGTTTTTACTGTTTACGATACCGATTTCATTTCACATTACAGGGTGTAACGTGTTAAGGAATGATTTTCGAAACAAAATGAAACTTGTAAAATTCCATAAACTGATAAATCACAAATGGTGAAACAATTTCGGATATCTCTCTATGCTAAATTCACAAACAAACGTTATGATAAATATTAATATAGATTTTGCACTGGTTGGCTGCTAATTCTTATTAAGTAATATAATGTGTATATTACCTACTATTATTTGTATAGATTACTTTCTTGTTCAGTAACCAAATCAGTCTTTGTAGAACTAAGGGCCAAGTTCACCGACAGTGTAACAGAGGCTTATGACAAAATCACTCGTTTAACATGAACTTTTGTATACAAGTTTTTATTTATAAAGAAATGTTATATCTATGATACCATATCGTCTTTAACCGGTTGGATGCCGCAGCTATAGACACAATTAAACTTCCATTTGTGTAGATATGTAGATCTACTCAAATGGAGTTTGCCAACATACGAGTTAATCAAAGTATAAATTCTCGTCAACCTCGACTTAAATAAATAGTAACTTGTTGTGTAGTGGTTTATAGAAATAAATATTACCTATAACCTTTTGGGGATATGAACTTAATTACGTACCTATTATTGGTTGTAAAAGAATATCAGCATGATTATATATAGGTTTAACTACAATTCAATCTGCCGTAAGAATATTCTGCTATGCTGCAATCTTTTATTCGGCCTCAACCTGCATTATAACGGGTGAGCGACAATATAAAAAAGATAATATGTAGCACGTGATTATAAACATTTATGTTTCTTGTTTCAATTAGAAAAATAAGATTATCTAGTTTTCACACTATTCTAGAGTAAGTATCGCATTTTTTATAGAAGTTATGTAAAGTATAAAGGTAGTACTGCCTACAAATGTGGTTTGAGTATAACATCTAAAAATATTATGTAAGACTATCGAACCTTAAAACGTAAGCAAATATTTTTAAATATATTAAATATTCATAATCCTCATGTATAATAAATTTGATAAATAATGAATTCTGAATATGTAAATGTTATAATACCGTTTTCAATAAATTTAAAATAACTATAAATTATCCCAAACATTTGAATGTTAATTCGCGGGGACACGTTTCTTGAATAATCGTGAGAAACTTGCGGATACGTCAAATAATAATTTATAATCACTCATACGTGTTTATGCATACAAATTAGCACAATAAATGAATTTACTTACGTCATAAATCCATTAGTCTACGTGGCTTGTCCCCAGGTTGCAAGTTGTACTAATTCGTCACGTGACCGGCATGTTAGCATTCTTAAAAACATGATTATGAGGAAATATATATTTATGCTTGACGTCTCAGTATTTTCCCGGTTATATTGGCTGAAAATAAAAAAGACCAGCTAATATATTCATCGCTAGCTACAAAGCCATAATATTATTCTTTGAATTTTTTGTTGCACTGGCTTTCGCAGCTGTTGCTTAAACAGCAGATTTTTTATTTTTTACTTCATTCCCCGCTGGTAATACCGCCTTTGTATTCGACACAGATTTACTTGAAGCTAATACAGTTTTCATTCCGTATGGGAAAGCCTTTGTTTATATTTCTATAGACTTGTTTCTTGAAAGATAAGCGTTGTATAAGTATTTACAAGTTATGGCCGCTTCATGTATAACGAACTTTATTACCAGGTGTTTCTGTTTTTAGAGTCGTACACCCATTGTGGTCCATTTACGGTATTAGATCGCGTAGATAAACCTAGGTGTGGTACTGTTATCTCACTATTTGCGATTATATGGAATGTTGTCCTTAAATGTACAATAGTTTCTGTTTTATTACTTGCTCGTGCCTTTTCATGCCGTAACATTGTGTTATTTTTGTTTATAAAATTGTTCCCGTAGTTCTGACGTAAACTGGTGATAAAAAAATATAATTTTATGACATTGACGTCAATTTATAGAATAAAGTTTTAAATTAATTTATGTAGTGCCCAAAGATTTTCGACATTTCGACATTGAAAATAACAAGCCGGTTTTACATAAATATGTAAGAGGAAAAATCTATTTAAGTCCATAATAACAATAACCTTGTTGCTTCTAACCGGTTTGCATTGTTCATAACGTGATATAAGCAAATTAATCTTGAATGAAGAATGAAGTTTTAATAATTAAGCTGTTGTTTTTAACCTTGACTTGTCATGTCGAATATTTAGTACGTCTGCATGATCTTTGTAATTAAAAGTTATATCAGCGGAAATGTGTTTATTGAGGTCGATATTAAATAGCAGATTAAATATGGGACTCCAATTAATTCGTTGCTGTGAGCACCGCACGTGTTCTTGTGATCCGGACTATGAATACGGCCAATAATGTTAGAACCGTAATCCACAGAACGTCGCGCTCAGCGTTAGTCTGTATTTGAGCATGCTTAATTATCGTGTTAGTATAAAATTAGAGAATTAAAATCTGTTCTCGATAAGAGGAAAGAGCCTTCGCGAGCGACGAAAATTCCTTTATAAGACCATGTATGAGTTTTGTGATTGACACAAAGCACCTGTAAATAAGTGTACAATTTACAATCGCTAGAAAATACACACTTAAGTAAAATGTAATGAATCGTCATAACTTGTTCAATGGTCACGGGATTTGTAAATCACATTCCAATACATTTTTTGCGTTTGCATATTGTAACGTATCTAGGTACAGGCCCGTTGCTTAAATCAGTCTATAATTCAAGCAACAGTAATGACTGATGTGATTAACATTTTTGCCTCGGTGAGTCGTGACAAGACCTTTTATAAAAACAACAAGATTTATTTAGATAATTAACTAAGATTAAATTCGTAAAAAATGTGATACGGTAGAATTTTAAAAGATAAAAATGGTGTGATGGTGTATTTTTTTAATTTTGGTTTGATAGTGTCTGTAGATAAGATTATGTTTTATTTTGTATAGATTGGTTGGCAACAAAGTGTTATGATTCATGTTGTATACTAAAACATTCGATAGTTAGATTAAGTGCAAGGTTTTAATGTTCAGAAATGATACTACATACTATAAAAAATACAATTAGTAAAGATTTGGACGATAAAACTAATGTTCATTATGACTAGTTTTTTTTAAGACTGTTGCTGGCTTTCTGTTTTATTAAATATGTATGTTAGTTCTTGATCTTTACTTAATGATATTGCGTGATTAATCACTTGGTTTGATTCGTACAGCACTATTGTTGTTACGGAATGTTATCTGATGTTATGTCGCTGTAAGATCGTGTAACTCCGTAGTTTCTCGACTTAGCAATCCATATTACTATAAATATTAATATTTTGTATCATTAAACCTGTTTCACATGTTTTTCCAATGAGTCATTGGTCATTATTCGTATCGATTGTATTGGAACAACAAATTCTGTGATTTTGTAACGCCGAACGAATTTTCCACGTGTATGACGAATTATAAATAGACTTCATGGTATGTAGATTTGACACGCGTTTCTAATTACAAGACCAGTAATATCTGATCATCTGAAACCACATGAACGCTGTCAACAATGATATGCTATGGATATGGGTGTGTTCAAGGTTGCTAATTACGTCATCATCCAAAAGTCGCTGTAGGCCAAGGTCAACGAACGGTAATGCCAGACAGATGTAATCGTATGCGCATAATTGATATGTGTTTGATTTTATTTTCTGTTCCAATTGATCGCACTTTGAAGAATATACTTAAACAATTATTGTATTAAGTTTTTTTTTGTTTTTTATACAATCGAATTAGTTTATACTGTGAATGTGTTGAATAATTGATATTGTAGTAATTTCGTTCCGGTTTCTCTTAGTGTATTAAAATGTTCACATCCTAAAATCCATCCACTGATAGATATTCCGGCCAGGTCTAATGTTATTTGCACTTACTGAAAACAAATAATACATGACTTGATGACACGATATTTATATGATATCATACAATTTGTATAACCGATCCAATAAAACTAATAAATGATAAAACTAAAGTTTTGTAAGTAAAAGTACATTATTAGACATTATAAAATATGGAAATCACCTTTAATCTCCAGATTTTTGTATTTTGAACACTGAAACTCTATTTTGAGTTTCAGTGTTCAAAATAAAAAAATCTCAAAAATACAAAAATCTCTCTTTATCTAAAGTTGTTTAATTCTATTGCTTAAAAATGAGATCGTACGTAATCTTTATTTACTGGCCGTTTAGAAAATATCGTGTAAATGACATATAATAAAAAATAAATCACATGTCATGTGTTTATATTACAGACAGACAGTGATTATAAATCGTATTTATTGTGTTCAATTCTAATATTTTAGTGAATGGTTCCAAAAAAGAAGAAATGAATATTAGATTTCTATGAGAGCAAAAAATGCATTTCAGATGATTTCATAACTTAAGTGCGTAAGTTATACATAACTGAAACTGAAATATTTTTTATTCATAAACTTTCGCTGTACATTCTAAATCTATGAATTCATTTGATTTTAATCTCGACAAAGGTCTTCTTAGAAAGTATAATTATTTCTTTTTCATACCTTCTCTAACTCGATTGCCTTATATGTATAATGTAATTTCAGTTACGTTAGGTGTTCTATTCGTTTTCGTTGCGAAACTTAGCCTTGTCCCCAAAGGTCACAACCGCAAGTAAAAACATTTCTGTACCTATTCATTAATCGGATTTCGTTAATCAGATTACACTCGATGTTAGTAAACGAATACGCGTTTGGTGACTTAATATACTTTAAAAATTATTATGTAATGTATGTATATTTGTATATGATTCCAAGGTCTATAAATTGTCTATAGCACTGCCTATTCACCATTGTAGGACGTAAGGAAGAAGGGACATAGCTGTCGGTTCGAAATCCGAGGCCGTTGAAAGAATTTTCGTCTTGAAATGTGAGAAAATTTACCTCTTATCTGTGTATTGGATGTCTACAAAATAATGCTTCTGAATAAATATTGTCACTGACTTAAATTGGATTGAATTAACGGCTACTAGTTTTTGTAAATCCCAAATCGGGGGTAGCCGGTAACACTATGTTAAACAGTCCAGTTTTTCATCTTCTAGAACTAGTTTTTTTATCAGCAAGCGTTAATAAAAAAAATCGATAACATAACTGCCGTGATAGCCCAATGGGCCATAGGGGGTTGGAGTAAATGACCCATGTGCCCTTTCGTCACAATATGCAATTGAAACGTATAATTTAGGTATTTAACCCAATTTATGCTTGGGAAGTCAACCCATATTAACTTTTCATTAGTAACAATTCATACCAATATTTGTTCGGATTCAGAACCCAATTTCTATCAATTAATTATTGATTCAATTAAATTTCCATTTTGTAAATAAAATACCCATCTATATGTAATGTTATTGTACGGTTCTTCACTAAAATAACAAATTAAGTTGTTATTAAAATTAATTTATCCGTGCGTGAACATGGCCGGCTATCCTAAAAAAATATATAATTTGGCGGATAGAATTATGTGTGAACGTTACACTAGCAAAATTGAATGACCTTGACCTACTTACACAACATAAAGATAACTCTGCTAGTTGCGTAGACGCAGGTTATCTAATAACAAACGAGTGTCCTCTTTATGCTCGCTTACTACCTACTCTATGAACAAGAAACAATGTTATGCAAGTTTATGAACGGTTCATTAGATAGAAATACAATAAGAGATGTTGTTCAACAGAGCTAATTCACTTTTACCGTTTTTATTCGATTTATCTCAATTTATGATGCTCTTTTGTTAATTATTCACAGTTTTGTATTGAGACATTTTATACAGTAACATGTACAACGAGATACAAAAACTTTTTAACAAAAAATATAGTCTGTTATGAGTTGTCATTAGTTGCTTGAATTGCCACTTTAAAACTTTACTTATTCGTATAATTTTATTTGGTTGCAGAGATCGAAGGGAACAGGAGCAACGAGACATGCTTGAGAAGCAACAGAAAGAGAGAAAAGAGAGAGAACGGTTAGAACAGGAACGTGAGAGGGAGAGGGAAAGGGAACGAGAGAGGGAGAAACAAGAGAGAGAAGAAAAGGAACGCAGGGATCAAGAGAACGCAGCCTCCAAACTCGTGTCGAGACATTTCGAGGAGTCTCTCAGGCTAGCTAATCAAAAGGTACTTAGTGTGATATACATGTTTAGAATTATTCGGATCTTCCTAATTTTGTAAACTTTCTATGAAATGTCGACTGGCAACAGTGGCAACTTAATTATTTTCATTTAAATCAGTGATGACGTGTTTCGAGTCCGTCATTTATCAAGTAAACTTAATACATACAGAAATATTGACGAGAGTTTTTTTCTTTGTCGCAGCGGGAACGCATGTCGTGGTCGCTGTTACATAGTTTGGGATCGAGCCGCGGTGCGCAGGCTCAGGAGCACGAGCGACTGCGTGCGCCGCCACTCGACCGCGCATATTATTCGCCGCCCGGACACCCGTCCGCTCATCCTAATCACCCCTCACATCCCTCCCACACTTCCCCCCGACCGCCGGCCAGCTCTCCCGGAGACTACCACTCACAACACGCCCGTATTTCTATCCCTTCGAAAGACAAACAATCACCCCACCCTTCCTTACCTAAAGGTGAACCTAATTTCGCCCCTTACAATTATCCCCCCTACCGGTATGATAAAATGAAGGACCAGCATCTACCGGCGCCACCACCGCTGGTCCCCGAGAAGAACTCTGTGATAGTCAAGCACGATCCCAAACAGATCCACCTTGAACAGAAGCATCCTTACCCGAGCAAGCCCCGGAGCGAGCCCAACCCTCATTACCTACCGTCACGGACGTACCGGACGGGTCCCTCGCCGCATGCGCCTCCCCATCCGCACCCTACGCTCCAGACGTCACCGCATGCTGCATTGCCCGCGCAGGACAAGAACGCAAGGCGGATGTACCAGCCGCCGCCACCGCGATCCCCGGCGTACTACCAAACCGCGCCACCCGTCAAACCCAAGGTGTCGAGTCCTGCGCCTCCACACATCTACGGCAAGCCCCCGTGCAATTCTCCGGGCCCAGGACCCGGCCCGGCGCACTACGCCGTTGCCGTGGAGCCGCCCATGCCGCACGCCAAGGTAGAGCAGCCACCGGTCCCGTACCCGCCGCCCTACGCTCAGCGCACGCGGCCACCTCCTCCTGCGCACTCGCGCACCCCTGAGCCGCGCCCACCACAGCGAGCGCTCGTCGACGCCAACTCCACCTCACCGTGCCAGTTGCAGCCGCTTGATCTTGGAGTGACGCGAGATGACCCTGACCGCCTGTCGCCCAGGAGACGGGGGGCGTCCGACACTCCCGAGGCCGATGCCAAACGGCGAAGACTAGAAGAACCGCCGGCGCCCGAACCGTTAATAGCGGCTGCTGCCGGCACTGGACGGACGCCGCACGGCTCTGAGCCTGCGCCGCAGGCACCCGGTCCGCCCTGCGACGTGCGCGTGCCCTCTGCCGACGGCAGCGTGGCCACCCCGGAGCGAGCGGCCGGAGCGTCGCCCGCGCCACAACACCTGACGCCCGCGGCCAGCCCGGCGCCCGCTACGCCAGTACCTCCCGTGGCAGCGTCGCCCCCCGTCGCCGCCGCCCCGCCTCCTGCGCCCACGCCGCCTGCTCCCCCGGCTACACCGCCCGTTACACCTAGTGCTGACTGCGACACGCCTGCGAAAGCGGCGCAGTCTCCTCGTGACGCTGGCGGCGCGCCCGTCCGACACCTCGGAAAAAAGGCGTGGCTCCAGCGACACGAGACTGCGCCGATCGGCGAAGGTGACTGCTCCGGTGGTGGCGGAACCTGTATCACCCTTCCGATGACGATCACCCGAGTATCAGAACCCGATGACTCGAGCTCAAACATAGTCGTGCCGGTCGCAGCTAAATCCATCCAACGCGGTGTGCGTAAGACATCGAAACCCAGAAAACCGAAGGAGACGAACGGCCGCGTAGACGACGCTGAAGAAGACAGCTCGAGTTCTGACCGCGAGTCGGCGGCGCCTCCGAAACGGAAGCCACCTAAGGCAAAACGGAAAAAGGGCGCAGTCGCGCGGAAGGTCGGCGACGAGCCAAAGAGGAAGAAGGCTTCCGAGAGCGGGAGTGAAAGTGATAAGGAGAGTGACGATAAAGACTCAGACTCCGGCGGCAGCGGGAGCGGCAGTGGTAGCACATCGAGCAAGCGAGGCGGTGCGGGGCGAGCACGTGGGCGACGGACGCGCGGGGGAGGGCGCGGGGGGCGACGGCGCGACGAGCCCCCGCGGCGCGCGCCCCAGGCCTCAGCGGCGGCGCGCGTGCTGCCCGACACGTTCCTGCAGAACGGCCCGTGCTTCGAGGTAGCGCCGCGTCTCGCCAAGTGCCGCGAATGCCGTTGGTCGCCCGCGCAGCGCGACAAGGATATGCCGAACATCTTCTGCCGCTTCTATGCTTTCCGAAGACTGAAGTACGCTAAAAATAGGCAGCTGGCCATCGCCGGTTTCTCGGATCCTTACAAAGACGCTGAGGAGGTGCGTTGTTTAATGGATTTTTGTTATTGAGCTTTAATTTAGTTTCTTTTAATTTCTTTCGATATGTGATGTCATATGTGTCAAATTTTAATGTGTTTTTTATTTTTGTCCACAGGATGATAAGAAGCTATGGCTGTCATCTTCTGCCGGCGCCGCCGAGTTAGATATTGAGATGAGTTGCTTCCTACTGAGGGAGATCGGAGACCAGTTCTGTGAACTGCTACAACAGGAGAAGGAGGCGGAATCCCATCATTTGAACGATGGTAAATACTTTATTCACTTCAGAAATTATCAAGGCTTAAGCAACTAATTATGAATGTGTCGTTAATAATTTATTTTTATTTTCAGATAAGACGATAGCATGGAAACGAGTAGTGCAGGGTGTCAGAGAAATCTGTGATGTTTGCGAGACGACCTTGTTCAACTTCCATTGGACGTGCGGAAAATGCGGCTTCGTCGTGTGTTTAGACTGTTATAAGGTAAATATTTTGAAGGTGACTTCAATTTCTTCATACTCACAAAGTTTTATAGTCTGCAAAAAGACTTACTTATAATGTCATTACAATTAATTTTCTTTTATTCTAGTCCCGGACATCTGGCGGCGAATCTCCCACCGTCACAACTGAAACGAATAACTCTTCAAACGCCAATGCTAACAGCGAAAGAGATTCCTTCGGGTGAGTCAACTATTCTTTTATTTACAAATTTTCTGTCATTTGTTGTATTTTTGTTCCAAATTTTCGGGGTAAATAAAAGTACCGAACCTAGTCAGACTAAGTGTTCACGATATATTTTTCCCTGTCGCTCCCTCGCTCAACCTCGTTAACAATCGACCGTATAGTAACGAGTGGTTTCTGTTGTAGATGGCTGACGTGTACGACGGGTGGTGTGCACCCGGCGCGACGGCTGCTGTTGACGCAGATCGCGGCAGGCGGCGCGCTGGACGCGGCAGCAGCACGAGCGCACGCGCTGCGCGCCGCCTTCGCGCTGCCCGCCTGCGCCTGCGGCTCCGCGCCCACGCCCGCGCCGCAGACCAAGGCGGCCGCGCGCAGGTTGCTGCACCGCGCGCTCATGAAGGTGAGCCCATTGTTCACACATTTTACTTTAGATTGTATTGCTCAACACTCACGAAAGTCCATTTACACTAAATAAGTTCAATTTACTAACTACACTGAAAGATTCTAATGTATTAAATTAACATTTTATTTTTCCAGAACGTCAAAAAGGAGGAAATCAAAGAAGAGCCAGCGGCAGCTAATGGCTCGTCGCCGGTCAAGTCTGAAAACGGCAAGACTGGCAGCTCCGTCGTTAGCTGGCTGTCCGATATTCCGCTGAAAACCGAGGCTGACACCGAGAAATCTGAATCAAGCTCGTCCGACGAAGAAGGCGGAAACTTCTCCACACTCCGAGAGTTGCTCATCCGACCAGCGCCAGAGGGTGGTGACGCTCAGCCTAAAAAGAAACAGAAGAAGAGCAAAAGCGATATCCTTGATGACGTCATCTCTAGCGTCGTGGACGAGAAGAAGGACGAGGATGGTGAAGTGAAACCGTTCGCATTGTCCAACGTCGTAAAGCGGTATGATAGAAGTGGCCGCAGCCGGGAAGAGCTGCCCACACGCATTATGACGCTGACTGAGTCCAAGCTCTTGTACCCCGACGTGCCACACGCGTGGCTGTGCGATGGCAAGCTACTGCATCTCACAGACCCCATGCATCCTGGCAATTATAAACCGTTCCAGGTAAATTATAATACTTTTATGTAAACTGATACAATTGAATAATATAAATTATGTGCTAAGCAAATCTCTTGAATGTAACATTAATTTATTTGTTTCAATTGTTGCAGGACCAGTGGAAACGCGGTCAACCAGTTCTAGTCTCTGACGTATCGACCATTCTCGATAAAGACTTGTGGAGTCCCGAAAGTTTCTCACGTGACTTCGGCGAAACGAGAGTCGATCTGGTCAATTGTGCGTCCGGTTTAGTGGTACCGTACCAACTGGGAAAGAAATTCTGGGACGGCTTCGACCTAGCCGCTAAAAGACTAAGAGACGAACGCGGCGCTCCAATGGTGCTCAAACTAAAAGACTGGCCACCGGGCGAAGACTTTGCGGAGCTTCTCCCAGCGCGCTTCGACGATCTCATGCGTGCGTTACCTCTCAGTGAATACACATCTCGCACAGGAAAGTTAAATCTTGCTGCGCGGTTACCTGAATGTTTCGTCCGTCCTGATCTGGGACCAAAAATGTACACGGCGTACGGAGGCGCCGGCGGCACCACCAACCTGCACCTGGACGTGAGCGACGCCGTCAACGTGATGGTGCACGCCAGCGCGCCGGGCGACGCGCAGGAGCGAGCGCGCGAGGCGGCGCGGGCGGCCGAGGAGGCGGGCGTGGACGTGCTGTCGCGACGCCGCGCGCGCGTCAAGCCGCCCGCGGCGCTGTGGCACATCTACGCCGCTAAAGACGCGGATAAAATCCGTGATTTCCTAGTCCGAGCTGAATTAGAACGTGGTGCGCGACCGCGGCCTCAACACGACCCCGTGCACGATCAAACTTGGTACCTCGACGCTGCGTTACGCGAGCGCTTGTACCGGGAGTACGGCGTAGAGGGCTACGCGATATTGCAATGCCCAGGAGACGCCGTCTTCATTCCGGCCGGAGCACCGCATCAAGTGAGGAACCTTCTAGATTGTATCAAAGTGGCCGAGGACTTCGTCTCACCCGAGAACGTATCTCGGTGTTTCGAACTCGCGCAACAGTTTAGACGGTTGTCTCGCCAGCACTCTAATAAAGAAGATAAGCTACAGATAAAGAATATTGTGTACCACGCGGTAAAAGATTCTCTGTGCTGCCTGGAGGAGGCGCTCGCCGAAGCCAAGTGAAGACGAGCGGACCTCCCGCATTTGATCTCAACCTCGAACGTAACATTAATTGCTAAGTTCCGCATTTAAACGTAAGATTGGGAGCGAGTATGATACGCGCTGTGCGCCGTTTCGTGTATAAGATGCCATTGTTAAGCGTCCGAGTCGATTGTGTACCAGTTATGTGTGTAAGTGTACTCGAAATGTGATTTAGTCCGACGGTCGCGATCGGAGTATGTGCAATGTAAATTAGTCTGATTATGGTGATATCGTTGAGATGTGGATATGTTTTATGTTCCTTAATTGAAATACAAATAAAACTCTTCAGGTTATTTACAGCTTAATTGTAGCTATAGTGATATGTATGTATTGTGTAAATTTTAATTCGAATTCCATCGAGTACATATTAAGAATTGTATACTTTTAAGTTATTGTATTGAAATAAAACAAACGTATTCGCTCGAAGCATTGTACATTACAACACGGCATGTAGATAAGTTTATCCTATTACTAGATTTCTCAATTTGGTTATGTTACAAAATGATAGTTAAACAAAGTATGTGACAATTTCTTTTTGTCCTTATTGCTGTATTAGGAAGTTTTTTTTTGTACTGTGTATATTATGTATGGTTATAAGTTGGAATAAAAAAAAGATGTTTATATGAAAAAGTGGTTTTAATTATTTATTTAAAACAGACGACATCTATTCCATGAACAATTAATGCAGTTAAAGTTGGAAGAATATGATGATCACTGATATGGGCCAAACCTTTGGGAGTCTGGGGTGGAATGCAACCATGGCTTTCGATACAGAACCAGTCTCTTCGTAGACAAAGAACTGTCAGCCTCATGCGAATAAATAATCCCAGTTGTAAGTAGAAAATGTATGACTATTGACTGATACTCTCGATACCTTCGCGACACCATCTCTGGGTCACCTTTTACAATACGTAAGGGAGAAGCGTTAAACGGGTAAATTTTTTTTGACTTTTGTAGTAAAGCGCCATCTTTCAGTAGTTGAACACACATCGTGGTCTCCTTTATTTTAAATAGTTTCGCTACTCCCCAATAGATGGCGCTTAGCGACCGATTTAAGACTAAATAAACAATTATATTTATGTATTGAATTTAAGAAATAATAATAAAAAAAAACATTCATCAACATTTTATCTTTAAGATATTTTTGTTCTTTCTTGACAAATTGTATGCTGCCTTGCTCTTCGATTTGGTTCTTTGATGCATTTTAGTGTGGATTCAGTCTTCTTTTCGTGTCGAACCCCAAATCGATTATTACTAGTGGATTAAGTAAAACCTGTTTTTCAGAGGTGAAGCCTACGCTCCAACAGTAGGAACGTTACTTATTAGGTATACTGATGATGATGGTATTGAAATAAGTTATTTATGGCAAAATACAATACATAATTTTATTGTACCTAGTGTTTTTACACTGAAATTCGAATATTAAGGCGAGATCCAGTATACCTACACTGTCACAGATAAAAATAAAGTACCTACCTATAAATAAATTGTCCACAGAATTTGTTTCTGCAAATACCAAGATAAGAATAAAAATAGTTATTTGAGAAATATATAATTAAATTATATTTTTCCTTCACACATTTAAATCAAATAGGTAGGACAGCCAAAAATATTATTGTATTTAATTAAATAATGAAATCTCATTTTTTTTATTATTGGAATGAGAAAACCTCGTTCAAATGTCAGTCATCCTGTCTAATAGCATTTTATCTCACCGGTATTTGCTTCATAGTCTTGTAACTGTAAATTAAAGTACCGTTAATAAATATATCACTATAAATAACGAAATCCCGCTACTAAATCAATGTTATCTATTTGTCAATATGATTTTAATATCTCTCAAGATTATAAAGAGTTCTTTAAAACTCCATTTGAGATACTTCATACTAAGAGAAAATTGAAAGCGTTCCGTAATTGCAAACTACAATTGAATGTTTACACCGATGAGTATTCAATGATTGCAAATCTTATACCAGACCCTGTAGGAAAATTACTTAAAGTACTTGAATATTTCCATATTGAGAACGTTAATTATATTGAAACGATTAATCAAGAGCCGGGAATTATGTTATTATACAATTTTATAGATATTAAAACAACCGTTTCGTATAAGTTTATAACTCTTGACTATTATTTAAGCATTCTCACTTTTATCGCTTTACATTTATACTTATGTGTAATATATATTATATCTAAATGCAGTCGGGTGCTAGTTTTTTATAATTAGGTATGTAGGTATAGGTATTTTATGAGATTATATCAACCGATCCATTACAATAATAACTGTCACAGCCAAGCAATGAACTCATACCTATATGCTTTTATAACAACACATTGACCTGCCGATTAAACGAGATCTCTTTTAATACGCATTACATCGCTGCTTTTTATCTACAGAGGCAAAAAATTTACAAAAATACGAGGTAGTGGAAATGTAATGTAAGATTTGCATTCATCATGGCCATTTGTGGAGCTCCCCACTATACGATATAAGAGGATTGGCCGGTCCTCTCTGTTGGCAGTTCACGTTTAGTAGTCGAGGTACCTATACAGATTTGTGACAATAACAATGAAGGCAGCTACTTTGTTTGTTTTCGGTAAGTTCCACATTTTTTTTATTCAAAGAGATTTTAGAAAATTAAATATAAAATATGCCTATGCAAAAATTATTCAATTTGGTCTCCATTAAATGCAGTAATAGTAAAATATTTGCAATAAAACCGAGTGAATCATGACACCGACGTAGATTTATTCCGTGCTTTGTTCCCCAGGCTCATTTAGTGTTACGAAAAATGTTACCTATGTATACCTCAGAGTGACTTTCCAGAAATCATTTACGTGACTTTTAGGTACCTAGAAGTAGACAGGCATTACAGTTATTGGAGGTTGATTTACATTCGAGTTAGGGGTTTCGTGCGAATTTCCGACAAAAAATACCGAAAAGTCTTTCCTCTTATTAATTCCTATAATTATGTTTGTTTTCCTTACTTAATTCAGATAAGCATTTTAACTATCTTAACGAATACCTACCTACGTGTTTCTCCAAGTAAACAGTCTTGTAATATTAAACAGACTTATCTTTGTAGACCAATAATAACAATTATGTTTTGAAGAGCTTTTTACAGCTCACGTCACAATATCATTATATTGTGACGATGAAATTCCTAGTTTGTAATGAGGTTAAAAATATCTTAAATTCTAACAAACACTTAGGCACGAAAATTTACCTTATGAAAACTGGTGATCATTGGTCTAAAGTGGTCCCTCTTCCTGTTATTATCTAGATGACCATTTTACGACCCTAATGGTCTTTGTTAAGGTCAGCAGCGTGTGCGCCTACGTTGATCCTTTGACTTGATTATATGATGAGTTTTTACCGCTTCCGGTTTGTTGTAGAATAATGTCATAAAATATAGTAAAATGTAGTATACCATTGAAGATTGTTAGCATTTTGTAAATTCAGATAGTATACATTGAGATTTACGTTTAAAATATCAACTTTTATTTAATATTCATATGCATGAATATTCAGACTCGGAACAATTTTCTGTAGTACATACAAACAGTCATACAAACATTTGTTCCAAGTGGGACTCGAACCCGACGTACGTAGTGATCACTCGACCACTGCAACTGCAACAGTTGACCACTCAACTACTGTGCCAACTGTGCCAACAGTGGAAGTAATTATATTAAAGCTAAATTGTTATTTTGACGACAACTGAAATTAAGTCTTCTCTAAATTGTGTTTTTCAAATTCTATATTTTTGTTAAATTGTATTTTATTATTTAAACTGTGCCGTTTTGGTTTTTGTTGCATAAATTATTCACTAAATTCTTTATGTTCTGTAAACTATGTTATGTGCAATTATAAAATAATTAAATTCATAGCTCGCATATTCTTTAATAAAACAGTTTTTTGTTATTAACGCACCATTTTTGTTGTTTTGTAATCCTCAAAAGTATGTTACTAATTGCCTCATATCATAAATAAACGTAATTTTTTCCTTGCATCGTCTTCTGAATAACTTTATAATAAGTTATTCAAAAGACTAAAAAACTGTAGTCACTCCCTGTCATGTTAACATTTCCGTATCAAATCATATTTTAAGTCCATTTAAAAACGTACTTAACTATCAATGCCAAAAATAGTATTCAGATTTTAATTAGGATGAGAATATTAGAATCAAAAAATTTATAAGAAGTTTTTTCGGAAATAATCTTGATAAACTTAATTCAAACAAAACAAAATCTACGTGGGAATAGATTACAGTAACAGTAGCCACATAAATATTCTCAACAGATCAATTTAAGAGTCAGATCCGTCTTGACCAAATCGATAGTTACTGATGATTTGTCTTATCATTTCCAGCGTTGGTGATCGTGGCGGTGTCCTGCCGACCAGACAAGCCTGACCTCAAGCAGGTGAAGGCAGAAGCAGCCCGCAAGAAGGCGTGCATGCATGACTGCAGCTCCCATGCCTTGGAGCCCATCTGTGCTGGCAAGCAGGGCGAGAAACCCAAGTCCTTCGGCAATGAATGCGTCATGAACAATTACAACTGCGAACACAAAGACAGTAAGTATATCTGAGTGTGCGTAGGTTTCATCATCAATGAAAAGCTAATCCACAGATGGCATGATTGGCAACTTGTTCTAACAAATACGATTACTAAAAGTGTTTGATAGGTACTGTGTTTCGAACATCCACGATCAAAGTCATTAACCTTTTGGAAATTCCACTACTGTTTAAGTTTAAAAAATAAATAATTCATACTCTTGATCTATCCTTAAGGCACTAGCTATCTGCCATTATGTGTAACTAATTCAATATTCATCAATAACATTGGACTGGAAAATGTATCAATATTCTGAGTACTTATCGATTTTTATTCAATTATTATAACATTATAATATAATGTATAGGTACCTAAATACATTGCAACACATTGCTTAGGCTATAATAATTCTAGTAAACTTGAATCAGCCTAAAACATACATAATTATGATGTACCTACGTTCAAAGGAATAATAATAATCACTTTATTGAAATAATTCAAGGTTTCGGTAAACTAATTCTAAAATACTCCAACCGCTATATAGCCTTCGCAGCTTTGTTTTTCTGTTAATTTAACATATTAAGTCTAATTTGGTATTATATGATCTCAGACAATACACTGTGTCATAGGAAATTAAAACATTAGATCACTGCATATTAGCACTGGTGATGCTAAAGTGGTATAAACAGTGGTATAAACATCTATAGTATTATGACTCGGTTACCGTGCTGATTAATGAAAACACCATAAAACTTTTAATGTTCTTCAAAAAATATTAGTTTTTCTTTATATTTATCAGTAATCTGTGTGGAGCTGAAAATACTGGGACCAATAACACCAATGCTAGACAAGCAATGTATAAAAGAGATGATAAATCTACAACCGATCAAAATGTATCCTCAGCAAAACATAGTCAGGCTAATCGTTTTATGAATCAGATCATCGAACTAGAGAAAGTACTTAATAATTAGGTTTTATTACTTGATAATTAAAAAAATAATAAAACTACTTTATAATTGCGTGTTTACTGGGTAGTAATGGGGTTCCATTTGGATATTGAAATGAAAGTAGCCGACACAAATACCAAAATAGAAATTCAATATTTCGTCCAACAAAAGCGTGTTGCAATATTGGCACCAATAAACAGGAAAACACACAATAAAAAGACAACAAAGAGGTCGATTCCATATAAAAACATATTCACACCGTAACAAATAGCTTGTGCAACGGAGCGGTTATAAAACCAGTGTGAGATCAACAAGGTGTGACGCGTCATGTAAGAGTTGTGGCGGCTGCCATTGTGCCTGACCGATCATGACTCATGATGTTTTGACATACGAGATGATCGTCTGTCCATCTGTTCTATCTGCATTTCAATTTAAAAACATTTGAACTAGTTCAAAGAGAGTTGAATTTTATAAAATATAAATATAAAATATGAAATTTATAAAATATAATGTTTCTTTTAAAAGTGTACTTATTATGTAATTGTTAACGGGTGTTAGTATAACAAATACCATTTTGGCCAGTTGAGTAAAAGATTAAAATAAATAAATATACTTTATTGAAAAGTCTGTGTTCATTTTTCTCTTTCTCTGTCTCTCTCTTCCCGTCTGTAGTAATCACACGATCAACAAAGACAAGTTACAAAACAGCGTCAAATTCTCACCAATAATCAGAGGTTTGGCTTGCCCATATAGGTACTTGATATATATATGTATATACATGTTATACTGTAATTTACTTAGCATTATAACAGAGTAAAAACAATTAATTTAAGGTAAAACGAGCTTTTGAGATTTGGGAATATTTTGATGGACATTGGACAAATATAAATTCCTCAATCAGGTATAGCTTCAAGCCACCACCGAAGGGTTAGGCAAAGGTACATACATAGGAACATTATACCGATAACATTGTTTAGTCCCAAATTAAACATGCATACTATGAACACACGTCATGAAGTGTGTAATGATGCCAAAATGCAATAGAGGGCGTTGGTTGTTACAGAGACTTGGTTCTAAAAAATAAAAATGCAGATATGTATAAAGCTTTTCTTTCTTTTTTTAGCGCTCCACAAGCTAAGCAAAGGCGAGTGCACGGGATCTGACGGCATCCGCCTGTCTTAGGTGTCAAGGAAAATATGAGAAGCTCTCTGCAATGTTTAACGCTTTTTATGAACGCATTTTATACAAGAAACATTATTTTGTTCTTTGCTTATTAACTAACATCAAAGAAGCTGTGATTAATGTAGAGTTTTAAATCGTTTGTACTCTCAAATATTGTTACGTGAGTTTTATTATTTTGCATATTTAATTATACGATGTAAGATACAATAGTTAGTATTGTTTTTATTTAGAGCAGCATTTACCATCAATATCTTGCAGTTTCACTGTTACTTGTGATAATGTAAATATTATTTTTCTTTATTGTACACAAGAAAAACATATACCTAGATACATTTTCTAAATGGATAGTTTATGCACAAACGCGAGCTTAACGCAGACATGAGTTTTTTTTTTTCATCAAACCTTAGTCTATCAATAGATAGACTAAGGTTTATATGTAGTATAAACTATAGGCTATATGTAGTACTAGCTGGTACTCGGAGCGTTGCTGCCGCAGAAGAAATAAATTTGCTCTTTCAAATACATTTGCCGGTACGACACGCGCGCCACCTACTGTAAGTTAATTGTACTATGCCTATAACCTTCGCGCAAGTGCAAGCAATAAGTTGTCAAAAGTTTTATCGCAAACAGGTGAACGCTATGGCAGCGCATAGAATACGAACAAACAAACATTAAATTTTATTTATTAGATTTATCTGTCATATTTCTCAAAACGTATAAATTAACGGGTATAAAAGAAATTGCTCTATATAGGAAACATCCTTTATAATGCGAACTTAAAGATAGTGAAATGTAATGTAGCAGTTTAAAAAGTAATGTAAGTACCACTCTGAAAGCAGTGTCGTGATTCATTTTCTTTTAGCCCCTTTTCCCAGTGGAGCCGCCTTTGAGATAGTCGAGGGCTTTGCCTCAACTAAACTCTCTCGCTCCTTTAAACCGCGAGCAGCTGTGAAGACCAGCCTTAACAACACCTTTTGAAAAAATAGAGCACGTACTGGTTCCTCAACGATGTGTACATTTCTATAAAAAAAGTAAGTTTCTGTTTTGACTACGTTTTAACATTCTTCTTTGAAGTTTAATAAAAGATTTTCTAGGTGATGATTTCATAGAAGCGATCTCGTTGACCCGCTAAAACCACGTCATACTTATTTTCGTTACCGGCTAATTGAAGAATCATGTTAGGAGTAATTATCACTTAGACAAAAAACTGTTCGGATTGACTGAAAACGGATGCATGCACGAGTAGACTGGGTCTTGAGACTATGCACAGGAGTATTCATAATATCAATCGATCAATCAATAGCAATCTTCTGTATGCAATTAGAATTCTTTAAATGTTATAGTCTGGAAATAACTGAGATGTTACGCAATCATAATTTAAAGGTGTCAATCAGCTTGTTAAGAAAATTAAGCTTAGTTTCTGGATATAAAGCTACATATTGTTTATGGCGGCAGGACTCTTGGCAATTATTTATTTATAGATGCACAAGCCTGAAATTGAAACCAATAATGCTCGGTATAAGAATGTAACATAAATCATCAGCATAATATTGTAGCCAGTGTGGCATGCAAAGTTCACACATTATCAAAACGTGCCAGTGACACAAACAAATGATATCACCTAATGTCGCGGATGACATCCGATGTTTATCGTTTAAGATTATCGCGTATTTACTTCACTCCTGACATTACCTAGATAGTCAATAGGTCGTTCTCGTGACCTACTTGTTACAACATAGACTGCTTGTCGCCTATACAAACGTTTGTGGAATATACTTTGAGATTATAATTGACGTTTTTCAGGCAAGGCTTCATATCCCTATTCAATTCAAGCTAATCTAATTGACATCAACGATTGATGAATCTAACAACTCGCCAGACTACCTATTTGTTTAATTTTGTGTAAAGCATATTGAATTTTTGAGCGAAATGTATGTAAACATTTTCAGGTCAATTTGTGTTGCTCAGATTTTTTTAGTTCACTATTAATTTAGTATTAAATGAAAAAAATAAAATAAAGTAATGTCTCCTAAAAGTTTTTCTTAAGGTCCAAGCCCCATATAATAAATTGTAAGCTCCGGGCCTAAGAAATGTTCTAATAGTAAAACCCAAAAATACATAGATTACTTGATCCAGGAATCAAACCAAGGCCATGCTTAGCAGCTGCAATTGCGAATTGCGGGCCTAATGAGGCAGGTAAGTAAAAACAACTTTTCTATGTTTAAATCTTTATTGAAACTAAATTTCGTCTATTATGATGACAATGTACGACTGGCATCAATCTTGAGCATGTCATTATAATTCGTACTTTGTACAATAAATAAAAGTATTGACTTACATAATAATCTTATACTTACGAACATTACTAAAATATTTGAACATGACTTTGGCGTTAATTTTATTACAACTACTTACAAACTAATAAATTTCTTAAAGAAATAAAAGAAATTTTGAATTTTAGGAACTTTTCGACCAAAGTCTTATAGCTAATTAATCAATATAATGTATTTCCAAACGTGTTTTAATATGTTGTAAAACAATCTGAATATTTTCCAACTTTTCTAATTCTTATGAATTTACAATCTTATTTTCAAGATAGATTTCAAGTTTACGACAGAAAGCGTTAATAGTTTTTCTTAAGATTAGATACAAGTATTAGTTTTATTTAGACTACACACACTAAACGGACTCTCTATAATAAGACTCTCAACTACAAATATGATAAGCTTTCAATTTTTCTGATAATTTCTGGATTGCGAAGGAATAGAATCGTCCATAGAATGTTATGGATTGACAGAAACCGATCAAGTGATAAGTTACGTTTTCTCATGAAATTAAGGAGGGATTTGCCTTTTTTCTAAACAAATAAAAAAGTTGTGTTTCGAAATCATTTTGTGTAGCTAAAAAGCTGGCCACAAATATCATAGCATCTATTCAAACTACGTAATGATATTATACAAATAAAACTTAACTGTTTTTGAGCGTAAGCAATACTACCTTCTTAATTAAAAATGAATGAAATTGACAGTCTGTTAAAATACAATTCTAAGTTTGAATCATCGGAAGATTGATAAAAGAATTAAATGGAAACAAACACAAATTAGGCAGCAAGTTTGGATGAAAATGAAGATATAACAATGGATATTGTAAGTACATACTGGTATAAAAATGACAGTTTGTGTTAAAAAATCTTTTACATACGATATACAATAATAATTTTAGACCATAAAGGACAGGTACATACTACATTATATCTCTAAGGCCGTATTTAGTATACTGCTAGGGTAGCTTGTCCAAAGTTATCGCACATTATCTGTAGTTTCGAAGAAATCAATCTGTACTTTTTTTATATTCAGCTGTCAGTACTAGCGTGCTGTTCTGTAAAACAATCTTATTTCGTGTCTCACTTTCATTATCGTTCGTCAGTCAATTCGTTTTATTAACATCCTTTGCGAATTCACTGCGGATTCCAAAGTGAGATGCCAACAGAATAGTACTGTGGATAGTCAACGGTACACTTAATACGGTCTTACTATTTACTACTACAGTTAATACGTATGGTTGAACATAAATGGCGACCGTCCTCAGGATGTGCGGTACGTAATGCTTACACTAATGTGAGAACCAATGCACTTTGCGTGTTCTGACGTCACATCAGCACTCTCCGAGACTCGTGATCGCGTAATCTGGAACGAGAAGAATATTAGTTACTGTCTGGATGTAAAAGCTTTTCAAAAGTAAGATTTAGATGGGAGGGATATGTTCATGCCTCTATTTTTTCTACCTTTTTACGTCTTTAACTTTCGAAAGTTGAAGTGAGAAAAAGCTACATAGCATAATGACTGCAATTAATGAAGAACGTTCTCCATAGTGAAGATATGAATACAATTCGTGATGCAGAAGTGCAAACCAATGTACAATATAGATCAACTTTTAAACTCAATCGGTATAGTTACTCAATCAAAAAATAGGATATTGGAACCCTTCTAATGATGAGATAATTTTTGGACTATAATATAGGCATTTGTCTTGAAGCTTGTCTCAACTTACATGTGCTCTCGCGACACGACACCGCTTCTAACTCGCACAGCGTCGCAAATGTCCTGGCGGTGCCCGTAGCGTCGAAGGCACACACCGGTCCAGCAGGTGGAGCAACACATCTGCCGGCACACAACGGAGGAGGTACTCCCTCCCTCACTCGCGCCCTCATCAGCTCGGCCGGCACTCTCATGTCAGGAGCCTCCCCAATCTCGTTGACGTTACCGATGCCGGACGGCAAGAACGGAAGACTGGCTGGTTGTACTTCGTTCCATGCTGGAATGGGAAAGAGTTTCATTTTATTAAGTTCCATCACCTCGTTGGAACAAGAAGATTTATAATTAGCTGGCTACTGTTGTGTAATTTTTTATAATTTTATCAGTTCAGTGGTTTAGTCGCGATAAGTTAACGAACAAACAGAGTTATATAGTATATAGTGTGGATTATTGTTAGTGGTCAGTAACTTGATGTAGACTACAGTTGGAATATATCAAGCTTTGTGATTAAAATTATTAACATTATTGATATTTTCGGCTTCTGCCATAATTTACCTAACAATAATATGGTAGATGACTAGATTAAAAATAAATTTTAAAATCTTGTTTGGTAAATAGTTTTCCTTCTAAAAACTCAGCAAAACTTGAATCTCTTGGTTATCTTTGGTGTTTTCAATTTTTAATTTATCAAAATCACATAATAAGTACTTCAATGGCAATGAAAAACTATGACCTCACGCTTTTGTATTCCAAACAGTTTTAGAACAAAATGTCGTTTTCGACAGTTCATAAAAAGTAACTCAGATGGCTATTAGTCATCTACCATATTATGTACCTATATGATTACAAAATAGTAGCCACAGAGTACCAACCGGTCTCGTCTCCATAGTTCTGAAACTATTTATAAACGTGCATCTTGAATATTTGGACGTTTCAAAATTCTGATCTATTCATGTCAGACAAACAATTATTTTGGGACCAAGAATTTGCAGTTGTAATGAAAGGAATAGTCAGCCACACTGGCGACATCCCAATTAAATCGCGTGTCGTAATCAGTGTAGCTTTCTCTTAGTGTTTAACCCTGCAATGTCTTCCAAAACTGTCATAATATTTCATTAGCTGGGCATAAAACATCGACCAGCTAAAATGTATTCTTTTTTTAATAATAACTTGTGATAATTATGAATATAGGACGCCTTACACCAGCTTAAAAGCCCACATAAAGTCGACCAAGGACTTATGCTTTTTGTTCTATGGACTATATATTTAGTTTCAATGTGAGATTGGATATTTTTTTTTATGAATCAGTGGGAGGTATAAACAACAAACATACAATTAAACAATCTCACTCAATTTAAAGCGTGATACAATATGACCTATAACCAAACGTAAGCGCAAATCTTCATCAAAACAATGCGCCCGCGCCGGCACACCGCCTCATTTGCGATAACTGCTTAACCGGCGATAATTAATGAGGACATAAACGTAGCTTAATTGTTTCTTGTTTTATTCCATTATTGTTTTCTACATTTGTTCTTGATTATTGTTTGACATTTCGTTTGACCCTTCAATCTAATCAGTGTTATTTATTTTCCTAAACTTTTCCTGTGATCTCATCCATATTACGCATTTGTAAGTCCTATCAGCTCGGAGTATGCACACGCCCCTTCTCATTGACTCACATTAGTCGAGTAAACATGTTAGCTCTATGATTATTTGTATAAATTACTTAATACAATAAACGAACTTCTTGAACAATCTCTTAGCTGTATATCTGCATCAAATGTGCATTCTAGATATAAACAGGCAGCGTTAGCAGGATATCGTATTTTTGAAATGTAATGTCAATGATTATCTCTGGGTTAATTACTAAGTACTTAAACTCAATCATCCACTGGCTACAAAAAAGACCTTGAAGCTAATTGCTATTAATCTTCTATCAAAATGCTATACTTGTAGAACTGTTATTTCTAAATTTCTCCACGACATGAGATTTCAATTAACCATAACATTGACAAACGAGGTTTTTATCGATCTTGATAGAATCCTTTTTATGGTAGCGTTAGTTTAGGTTAATTGAAAAAATACTCCACCTTCATACTAGGCTTTGTTTATAGGAAGGAAAACTCATACTAGTATCAATATACGTTGGGCTTCATCGTCATTTTCATGTCCTAATACCATTTTATTTGGGGTCGACGCCATATGAGGATCTTGCCTTTCATTCACCTGCCAGCCCTTTCTGACTTCTATTCAGCGATCAAGCTACATAGATTGCTATGTCTATAGTTAGTCTAAAAGCATACATGTACGCCAATGTCATCTTTCATATAAAATTGTTACGTATAGAAGGAGAATTTCTTCTGTTTATACATTATCTTAATCATCCATCCCTTGTCCTATTTTATTTACCTTCTCAGTAAAACTATTTATGTGGAAAGACTTATTATACTAGCATATGATATCTAACCTTCTTTCCCAGTCTCATGGTCTAATTTTACTTATCAGAAATCCGAAGTGATCCGAAACATAGTAGATAAAACACTTGCATAATTGACTATCGAAGTTAACTGCGCACATTAACTGCGTAGTTGAGTCAGGATGGAGTAACGACTATGATTTTTTTATCGTTTTGTGTCGGTTCGGTTTCCAGAAAGGGTAACTGATCTAGATACGGTACTTCCTCGGTGACTCACGATAGGATGTTGGGCGTTTTACTGCGCGCTTTGTAATGTGATTAATAAGCACTTCAGCCTTCCCAGTATTCCTCTCTCTCTCTCTCTCCTCTCTCTCTATTGAATGACTTGTGTAGTTATTATGAGTGCTTTATATTTTATTGTTTAGTAATGTGTTTAAAATGCAGTTTATTTAGTTTTATAAGTGGGAGTTTCTACGACCTCCACCTCACACATTTTTGGTTTAACGATGAAAAACGTTGTTTTCATCGTCAAACCAAAAATGTGTGGGGTCGAGGTGCGCGCGCATTTGTGTAGTTCATAGACAATTTTGAATATTTTTTTTTTCATTTCACGTCACTTCAAATTTGTGTTACCAATCTTCCAAGCATCTGATGCTTGGAAGATTGGTAAATCTTAGTCAATGAGATCAGCTTTCAGTATATGTAGAACCAGATACGGCTAAATATATAGTTGTTACTATTATAATGACTGCCATTTTACCTCCGCAACCCATTTAATGAGGGATTGTGGATACCGCCAACCCAGGGTTATGCTAAAACAATATTTGAAAGTCTTATTCTTTCTAGATAAATTCTATTGATAGTAAGATATATTTGTCTGAATATTTTGTAAGACCAATCGTTAAATCAAATTGAAATGAAAATGAACGGAGTCCAACGTTAGACGGGTCTGTCTCAGTTTGTAATTATCATTATTACCAGTCTAGAAAGACAAAAGGAAACTGGAATGTTTCCGTATTCCTGGTTTTCGTATCCAAGACGCCTTTTTCTAGTACTTGGGCCAAGCTACGACGTATTCGTAGCAGTCTACGGCGTAGGCAAGTGTTCTTTTTATCAGAATTTCTGGTCGTCAATAATTTGAGTTTCTATATAATTATAATTAGAAAATTGTTTAAACTTTAACATACAGAAGGTTTAAAGTGTCAACAATTTGATATTATGCAGGTTCGTTGTGGTGAACATGCGACCCTCTACGTTATCACGTTAAACCAGTTTTCCTATTGCAGTAACGTAGGCCTGTGGTTACTATCAAAATGTAATTTATGGTTTAATTGATTGTGATAGTCTGATGACATAGTCTGGGATAGTCATAGAAAATGCCGACGCCACCTAGTTTAAAAAAGACGTGTAAAAGTGATTGAAAAATCCTAATTGCAAAATAAATAATTTCATTTCACATCAGCAGGAAGTTGAAGAATTTAATGATAGATAACGTAACATAGGTTCACGCCTGCATTCCCGCAAGGGTCAAGCATATATATGCCGTGCAATCCAAATTGTAGTTACTACTGAGAATTATCATACAGAAATACCTATTAACACTTTGCTAGAGTTGGGAGTCGAAAACAATCCCGCGTTCAGCAGTCGCGCTTGCAGCCACTAGACCAAGGGACCAACGACGAAGAAGATTAATAAATAGGGGTAAGCTGGATTTGGGTCTACCTTTCATCCTATTGCCACATATCCACAGACACATACGAGACGTTTGAAGACTAAGATTTACTAAAATACTGGTCCTACGTTCGAATTTAGCAAATTACATTAGTCGATAATAATTATTATCTATATTCCACAATAATCTTCGCAAAAAAAGAAAAGATTGAGATTGAGTTTTGAAAACTTATTTACTAAAACATTCGTAGTATTGAAGCTTACGCGGTTCTAGATATGATATGATATGAGTTCACTTAATGTACACAAATGCAAGAGTACACTTGCAAACTCTGGACTCAAACTTTGGACTCAAGATCAAACTTGAAATAAATAGTGGAGTACGTAAATACTATTATTTATTAACACAATAATGTTTACACTGAAGATAGTGATAGTAGTCGGCATAGTGCACAACACTATTTAGTGATATTACACACACATCGACAGCGATAAGCACACTGTGGATGAATTTGATAATGCCATACATTGATCGGGTCATTTACGTCATACTTCTCATCGACATTGCTATAGTTTGAGTTTTGTGTAACAAAGTTGAATGAAAAAGCTAGTTAGAAATGGAAATATTTTACATTCACGGCATTAATATTCACTTTCTTAACCTGTTTCTACAAAGTGAGCTTTATTTCAAAAGCTGTTGTTTCTATTTGTGGTTGTTTCTATTTCTAGTTAATAATTTATTAGTCTAACTTAATATATGTTGTTGTAATGTTAATTAATATTTTACTACGTAAGAAAAATAAACAACCATAACCAATTATATGTAAAGAGTATATTTAATACGAACAATTACTGAGAATCAACTACAGTTAGAACCAGTAAATATTTCCTCAAATGAGATCATTTTCGTAGTAATAAGCGCAGTAGATTGCAGTCGTCGTCGTCCTAATGTCTGCCCTATGATCGATTACTCACATCTAATAATAAACGTACGCTGCCCTCTAGTGGGCGTGTGTGATAACCCTAGCTTCAAGCCGCCAAACGGTCTAATGTTCTAGCCGTATTTTGACTTAAAGCAAACCTCTTTGTGCGTGTTCGTACTCAACAAAGACTTTGCTCAACTAATTTAAAAAGTCAATAAGCTTACTCGTTGCGTTCATGAAAAACGGAGTCTTCATGAAAATTGATATGGGGAGATTTTGCTCTTTGCTTTAATGTTCTAGGAGAACTATGTAATAGAGTAAACTATAACTACGTAATAAGATGATGACACGATCAATAACACGATAAAATAAAGCAGGATTTAAAGATTTGGATTATTTCAATGTTCGTGTACATCAGTTTCAAGAAGATGTTATAGAAGAAATACTTATCGAAGACAAATATCGAAATTCAAAAGATTTACTACGAAAACTAGTGATTCAAAACATAATATTTAAATGACCATATGCATCGACAAATATTTTTAATTCACTATTTAATGACTTCAATGACGAATGAATTCGTCTAATAATCACTTTTGAATTTAGCTAAGCTTCTTATTTCATATTTGTTTATAGTAAATGAAATAAGGATTAAATATTGTAAAATCTCGAAAGCTTATTAATTCATTAATTCCTAATATCGAGAACAATTGTATTAATTGTAAATTGTAAACTAAGTATATAAATGATAACACTATAGAACTTACCAGCAACTAAAACTACGCACAACAAAAACTTCCCGTTTAACATTTCCAACTAATTGAGTCCAAATATTGAACCGCACCACTATCGCAACACAACTAATTTAATTAATTCCTTATAATGTAAACCTTCTTTTATCCGTCGCTCAGTATTAATTCGACCGCCTTAATGACTGTTAAACTGTTTGAAAGATTTAAAAATATATAGTCATAAGCGATGTTTATTGTGTAGAACTTATCTGTTCACTGGTGCATCAGAGACGCTTGAAGCGTGGTCCAGGATGGACGGAAGGGGGGATGGGATCTCAGTGGTGGTGGCAGCGATAACCTCTGCCTCGGCCGGAGGACGCCCCACTGATAACAGCTGCGACTTTCAAATAAAAGCGAGTATTCTTTCGCTACAGATAAAGGTACGGAGCTTCGTAGATTGCTTTTTAATCTTCTAATTTTATTTGTGGTCAATGACCGTGGTTTTTGAGTAGTATTTATTGTAAGTGTTAACAATTAAGTCACACTCGTAGAATTTTATGTGTAATTCCAATTGATTCCTCTATTATTGACATAAGTATCTGTTTTGAAGGAAGCATAATAATCCAATTAAATATCGAGTAGTTTTCAAAACGCGTGAGATTTTTGCATTTTTTTTATATTTAATTTGATAAATATTTGTCTCTATTATTAATAATAGTCCACAAAAATGGAAACGTCTGGGTAAACTTGAAATAAAATTGTCTGATAAAGTCACATTACGTTTAAAATCTCTGGGTGGTGTAAAAACTAGCGCATTCATATAATTATTAGGCAGGCATTTGTTTTAAGATGACTCAGTGACAAGTCAGAATTAGATTTTTATATATTTACTATTATATTCGTTTATGTGCCTTTAAGGTGTGTGTGTTTCTGTCCACATATTATGATAAACACTGATTTTATTTTGCTACAGCGGTTCCATTGAGTGCTATCAACCAGAAGTGTACTCACGCACTAAGGTTATCTCTCAAATGATTTCGTGTCAACTTAAGATGTACATCATCTCTAATAATAAAATATATAAAAAATCTTAACGATAAGGATATAATATCGTCATTAAGTCATCTCAATATGACGGTATAAACATAACAAACGATTCTTTGTTTTTGTTTTGTGTTGTTTCAAATTAATTACATAGCAAAATTAATAGCATCAATCATAATGAATAGTATACTATTACTGGAAATAGCTATTTAATAGCGTACTTTTCAATGTGTCGAGTCAGGACTCGATAGTTATTTTCATAAATAAATCTGGACAGATCATAAAATGTACTTGGCATGTAAAGGTATTCTGATAATCAGTAAAGCATTAAATTGCGTTCACCTTGACACATATTTAAATACTTAGCAACTATAACATCAGGAAAAATGTACTTTACATTGCTAAGTTTAACGTTATTATTTAGGTTACGTATAATGTGTAGATTAAGGCGTTCTATTTTCCGGGATAGGTACTTGTCCAGTTAGGCGTACCGCAAGGTACACTTTTAGGTCCATTTCTAATCTTAAAACCACCGTGTGCTACCTTAGTTGTTCTCAACCCGTATAGTAGTATAATGGATTACAATTTTCAGTATTAATATCGATTCAGTTCGGTCAAACTTCTAAAAATTAAAAACTTGTTAAGCTGATTAATAAAACTTGAAATAAATTGATTGTGATGTACCTATTATAATATTCGCCATTAATGTATACAGAGGTATATGCTGCCAGATCAAAATATATTATTCAATCTTAAATGTGAATTATCCGTTCAGTATATAAACCTTTATCCGAATATTCATAATCACTCACTTATAATAAAAGCACTAAGTGAACGTTAAGTACGTAAAAATGTTATGACATTGATCTGAGCAACAAAAAAGACGTCATGAATGACGTCAATGAAAATTCAACGAAATTGTTTAGTAGTGAAAGATTCTTCAGAGATCATTGTTTAAGCAGGGAAACAAAGTACAATATACACGATGAAGCATTCGATATACAACGGTAAGCTTGCATATTACGACTGGGCGAGCGAGCGAAGGGCGTGACGCACCGCAAAGAAAGAGATGGAGTATAAAATTCAATGTGAGACGTAAACACTGGCCTCCGATGATTTCATTATATTTTAATTATAATTTTAAATTAATGTATTATATTTTAACTACCTATAATAACTTTTGTAATAATCATAATGTTTTACACTACGTTACAGCTTTTTTATATTACATGGCACTTGAGGGTTATATCTGAAACCCAACCTCATGTCTGATCACTTGACCCTGGTTTTCCGTTTAATCGTGTACTTAACCCTTATTAGTGTCTCCCTACATGATGTTGAGCTGCGGACACTTTGAACTACAAATTTAATCTTTATTAGACATTGATCTTTTTTATGCCTTTTTTGTGCTCTAACTCATTTTCTTTCTAATATTAAAATTAGAAACAAAAAGGAAAAACATAAACTAAAATATGGTGACGTCGGTAAGATAGGTACTGCTTGTAAATAATTTTGATTTTTTCTAATAGATTCGTTTAATAATAATATTTTCCTTCCTTGATATGACTACGATTTTTTCAAAATGTTTACCAGTTTTTCTAAGCATATCCTCTTAATAATATGAACAGGTTATCGAACAATAACCTTAGAACGAGTTTCTTCTATGTAACTGGTAGTGCGAGTTACTACGGCACAATGTTCTTGGCCAGAAAAAGTGTTGAGTTTTCAAACAAAGACGTTTTAAAATTGTATGAATGTAAATAGGAAAAAAAAAACTGTGATTTATATTATATGATTGTTATGTTGCATTAATAACGAAACGGTTATTAAATTAAATTAATCCAATATTTATTCTTTTAGCACACACTCATATTTATTCAAAAACACGATTATGGGTTTTCTCTCTCTCAATGGTTTGACTAAGATAAGTTTAGACAAACCGCAAGCTTTTGTAGACAGTTAATGTTAATGAGCAGTGAATTCAGGATCGACACTGCCATTTTTCGTCTCTAAATAGTTCAGTTCTACATTTAAATGTTGTGCCACATGAATCCAAACGCTGAAGAATCAAAGCGTCAATAGAATTTTAAAACAATAAATATGTGAAATAGATGAGATAATACATGGGCAAGAGGTCAACTGTGAGACATCGATACAATAGGTAGTAGCAAATCATATCTACTGCCGTCACGCAAATATGTGGCTACTTCATTATAGTGTAAGTATATGCTTTATTAAGGTAATTAGCGTTTTGTTTTTCAGGGATCATCTTTTAATGGTTTATATAAAAAACCATTTATAAAGGAGTGGATAATAGACTGCAACCGGGGAGTCTCTACTATTTTCTAGACTCAGGTAGTATTACGACAAGAATGAAGCCTTTTCCACTGTAATGATCCGCCGTTAGTACTTATAGTATTTCTCTTTAAAGTTTGGGAGCATATATACTATAGATACTATTTATAACAATTAATTTATTGGAAGGTATGTCGAAATATTACCATAACAGGCATCAATTCATCATTCAATTCAAATTATTTCCCTACAGTGAAGACCTCGGAATGCTGATGAACATTCCGAAGGCTTGCTTGTCTTGTGCGAGCAACGAACGGATAAACTTCTCCGACATGAAACTGTCAGTTTGCCCGGAGTTAGAAAATATTTCGTTTGTAATTTGTGCCGAGTGGATTACCTACAAATTTTAATTGTATTGTGAAAGTTTAATACCAACTGACTTTGGAACAATGATTTTATTGTAATCCTGCGTTATGAATCCTGTACCACTGAATCGAGATAATGACAGCCCTATCGCTCGGCCATCGCTGATGCCGACTTTTAGCTATTGGGCTACCTTATTATTACAAAACTATGTAGTTATGCCTACTCCATCTTCTTCTCTCGAGTCGCTAATGCCGTAAGGGAATGATTAGCGACTCAGCAAAGATGCTATCAAGGCTGACTACACCAGACGAACACAAGATTCAAAACTCGTGGAAGCTCTTTCCATGCACCCCAATTATATTTTACAATTGATTCTCGAATGTACGTAAAATATTAAACAAGCGTTATCCATACTTATGTATATCCACTAATCAAGAAGTATTGATCATATTATTAAAGCAGTTACTGTCGGTGCAATCATATATTTAGAGATGATTAAGGAAGCCATTAAGTATTGAGATTAATAGGTTTTTATACAGTGTTTCTGTTTTTACAAGTACTGTTTATAGGTATATTTTATATGGTTAGATATAAGTGGTAAACCATAATTAATCGAGTATGAAATAACTGTTTTCCTTAGACGATCTTGATCAGGAACCATTTAAAGCTAAAGAAGCTGGGCCTGTTACTTCGTGGTTCACCCTCGTGATAAGGTATATGTTCTTCGTTGGGTTTCAAGTTAAAACTACCCTTCTTTATTAAAATCGGTGTACAAACGCGATTGTTTCAAAGTACATCGTAAGCCAGGGTGTAACATATCCATTTTTATACGCCGAGGGGGGGAATACCAATGGTTGTGGTACTCTATGAGTCGTACAAAGTCGTGAGTTAGATTCTAGATGGCGTACAAGTAATTGAAAGTTATATGGACTTATTAATTACACATGTGCGCATTATTTATCATGACTGCTCTAACGGGGAGGAAAACATAGGAAGGAAAGCGGCATTTCTCTGAAACAAAAATTTTTAACAAAAAATAAAAACCGACTCCAAAAAAACTCAAAAACAAAACTAATAACTAAAAAGTTAAAAATAAATCTTTTATTATACAATATAGTAGTTGAAGAATATTGAAATCGGTGCCAAGTAAAACATAAAAGTAATATACCTTGCTGCTATAATAGCGACATTGAAACAACGAGTTCACGTAGAAATTGTCGAGTGCGGAGCGAATTATGCGTCGGACACGACAAATGCACTTCGCCAATCGTGTCGGTTTATCATTGCATGTTTTACTTGGCACCGACTTCAATATTCTTCAACTACTATATTGTATAATAAAAGATTTATTTTTAACTTTTTAGTTATTAGTTTTGTTTTTGAGTTTTTTTGGAGTCGGTTTTTATTTTTTGTTAAAAATTTTAATTATTTTAGAATTTTGAGTGATTGGTAGACCTAGTAAAAACGATTCTCTTGAAAAACTTTACAAAGGTGAAACGTATGTTGCCCCAAGTCGAGTGAAAACCTTAGACGGTATTGCACTATGTGATTTTAAAATCAAATAAATTACTTAGCCGACCACATGATGAAAACGCATTACGAGAAATTCACTTTCGAATCTGCAATATTACCCATCTCGGCTTAAAGTGCGCATCAATACGAATAAAATAAGCCCAAACACTATGTAGCTGCAATCAACTATTAAGGAGTTCCCTAAACTGTACTGCACCTGCATCACGGACCTTGCAATGGCAGTCATTACCCATCTCGGTGTAAAGATCTTGTCAACAAGAATAAAATAAGCCCAAACACGAGGTAGTTAAGATGTACCGTTGAGGAGTTCCCTCGATCCTCTGTCGTCTCCATCATCAGATCTGCCCTAAACCTCCATAGTATTGTAGTCTCATCAGATATACACATAAATATCAAGTTTTTACCCCATGCTCGCCTACAATTTTCAAGAGATGCCCTCGATTTCTCAGGGTTTCCACCATCAGGTCCTGACCTGATGACAATGGGACCAAATGACAAGCATACCCTTTCAAATAAAAAAAGAATTTTTGAAATCGGTCCAGCCGTCTTCGAGAAATCGAGTAACAAACATAAAAAAAAAAAAAAAAAAAAAATACAACCGAATTGAGAACCTCCTCCTTTTTTTGAAGTCGGTTGAAAAAATGGAAGACACCGCGTGATAGATGTCAGCCCAGTCCCTTGGAGAGAGAAGGTCTATAGACGGTAATCTATAGGTGCTATAATAAAACGCTAAAGCTCTGTGTGTCTGAGGCCCTTGTGTAAATGTCTTTTGACAAATTCGATTTACTACATCGAACGCGTTCGGCGCTCCGATTGGTGGAGAGCACAAAACACTAGCGGTACTGGAACACTTATTATAACTTATAAACTAGTGGACAAATTTTGATGAGACTCACTGTAACACTACTCCGGGGTCTACCTCCAATAATAAATGTATCATCATGCTATCGCCCATACGATTTAAGTTTCACGAGCATTGAAATCCACACGTATGAAGTCGCGAGCGCAGCTAATGTAACATAAGAATGATACTTAAGTTAAAAAAGTATCATTGACATTATTACTCCAATAAAGTTGTTTGAGGTAAGGGGAGTCCCTTACATCGAGATTACGTCACGACATGTGAAATTTTGGTTTCGCCACTTATATAATAATAATACTGAGATCAAACCCGCATCAGCCTGTACGAGTATTTACGCAAATATTATGGGGCCAGCCATTAATCACGTGATGTTTTTTTAGCATTTTAAGCCCCCCCTCCCTCCTCCCTTGTGATATTTCGTGATTTTTGCCAAACCCCCTACCCCCCTCGAACCTTACGTAATTAATTGTCGGCCCCTAAGCTGGTTTACGTGCAAATTATTCGATAAATTTCATATTGAAAGAAATAAAATTAAAACAATTAAACTCGCTCGTCACAACGTCTTTATAAGGTAAACCCGTCAGCTATTCCTGGATGCTTATGTTGTGAGAACAGGTTAGCGGGTTCATCCCCCTTTGGAGGAAAATTGCATATGGGAATTTACATTCACTTACAAATGACGATAATTGGAGTTCGTATTAATTCTACCAGTAGTGATGCGACTACATCGGTATTGTTCATGACATACATAAGTAATGTTGATATTAAAGTCGTTATAAATACCGTTGTCAGATGAAATTTATTATCGACTAGCGCTTCGCACGGGTGTAATTTACTAATGAACAAAATCAAAAATTTCATACAAAAATATCATTCAAATTTCCGACGTTTCCGGTGGATTTTCCAAAAAAAATCTTATATAAAAACCTTCTCCTGACAATTAAAAACACAAAAAAAAGAGAATTAGCCAAATAAGTGCAGCCGTTCGGAAGTTATGCGCTTAGCAACACATTTGGCGATTCATTTTTATTTATATAGATATATCTTAATATAGATTTTTGGAATTGGAATATTTCAAAATTGCTGCGTCGTTGAACATCACCGGAACACAGTATACGCAAAAGCAATTATTACTCTAAATAAAAATTTGACACAAGATATTTCTTCAATTTAGTGTGTGTCCAAACAGTAGATGCGTTACTAAATGTTTATTATAGTTATAAGAACGAATTTATCTCAGATATCGACAAAAACAGTAGTTTTATAGAAACTGACAGCTGTTTGTAGTACCTGCATGTTAGCCCAATTCCGTCTCATTGCTATAATTTTACAAATATATACAGGTAAATAAATGTCCTTTACAAAAATAAACATATCCTTATCCAATATTAGTATATTATAAATGAGAAAGTTTGTGAAGATGGATGGATGGATGGATCTTTGTTACTCTTTCACGCCAGAACGGCTGAACGGATCTGGATGAAATTTGGCACAGTGATAGATTATAGTCTGGAATAGCACATAGGCTACTTTTTATCCGGGTAAAATGTACGAAGCGAAGCCGCGAGCGGAAGCTAGTTATTCATAAATAAACCCTTAGTTACAGAGTGGGCAGAAGCCAGAACTGGAAAAGGTCAACGCAAGTTGTCGCCCTTTTTAGCTATACACGGTGATGGCTGGTCATCATTTTAAGCAACACCACTTTTAAGAACAATTATGAATAAAATAAGAATTTTATGATTAAAATAAGAATAATTCACATCAGCAAAAATTGTCATTTTCCTTATTTATAAATTCCGATTATGGTCAAGCAAAATCTTGCCGGGAAATTCACATCGTTTAAACTTAACCCCAGCATTAAATCTGGTGGCATATATTAGCCAGTTGAGATAAGCGAGAGTTTATAAACAAAACCGGAGTCTCCGAGTGGACAGTAACTCGCCGACAAGCGTCTCGGACGTATTTGTACTAAAGTGTATTTTACAGACACGGCGTAACGTAATTATTGACTAAAAAAATGGACAAGATTTTTGTATTTTTCGTGATTGGTAAGTAGTTTTTAATTTATTTTTAAGTAGTTTCTTCATTGTACAATAATTTTCGTTGGTTTTTAATTTTATTTAAGTAGTTTTCATGAAATAAAAAGTAGTTTTTTAATCTTAAAGAAATGTATTCTACCCGTCAAGCGATGATATTATTATTTGCGGCCCTTTCAAACTTAATTAGTTAATTATGTTTTAGAACTTCCATCCACAGTCTTAAATCTGACGACCACCGTTTATTCCTTAAATCGGCATAATTGCAGTGACAAAATAAATATTATACTTATACGCATACAAACTTGTTGTTAAAGCAGCTTATAAAATTTGCATTTTGAATCGATTGGATTGAAATACAAACTAGATTTTTGAAACCGGTTCTATAGTTCAATACTGCGACGTTTCATTTTTTTTTTTATTTCGCTGTTTTCAATACCCTCAAATTAATTATTTATAAAATTGTTTATTTTGCCGCAAGTCGTACAAAATGACCGTGTTTTGTTTTACACGTTGATATACAAATACACAGCCATGTTTAGGTCGTAAGTTAAGCCAGTATTCATACGGGACTTTTTGTACACTGACTCATTAGTGTCAGCAAAAACAGAAGATATACGATAAAAAGTTTTAATGTAATGGTAGCAACCAAAAGAACAGTCTTTTAAGATTTGAACCTACCTACGTAAGTTCGCAACACGTCTGAGATAAAATTATTGATTATAATCAAGGTTATTGGTACAGAATGCATTACGACAGTCAGACATTTTGGGAAATCCAAATAGTCATATTAGAACGCTGGACATGTAATCAGTGGCTCGTAATTTCCAATTATCATTTCTTTATTTATTAACGACTCTGTCAGATTGTAAATACACATGTCAATAGGTAATGAACACTTTGTTTCCTCGTGATTATTAAGTTATTTAACAACTACCTACTTACAAATCAGTACGCATTACGAGGACTTCTTTAAAAGTAATATTAAATAGGTTGATTGAAATAAGCAGATAAACAGTTCCTAAACGAAATTTTATTATTTTATAGCTCTTTTCACAAATCACGCCCTGGGACAAGGTGGAGAGACGGTTGAAGGCGAAGATTTAGAAGATAGATACGGGTTCATCCGCCCGAACTGGTTCCCTGGTCAAAATCAACGTCCCGGTCAAAACCAATTCCCAGGACAAAACGGATTCCCGGGCCAAGGCCAACGTCCCGGCCAAAACCAACGTCCTGGACAACGCACAACCACTCCCTCCCCTAACAACGGACAAACTACGGCAGCTACCACTGGGTAAGTAGGAGTAAATTTTATTTTGTTGATACTTTCAAGGTAAAAAACAATTAAAGCTTATTTTTATTATTAGCTTATATCATACTGTAGGCATAAGTGAAAAATACGAAATGGTAAAAATGCACTATGTAGCTACGTAAATTTTATTAGTTCCCAGTCAAGTCAGTATTCTAATGTAGATAATTACTGGGATATATTAGGGATGACCATTCTGCTTCAGATGCGCACTAAATTGGCCTGCTGATATGATTATAATGATATGTAACTCATCATTAAGAAGGTTATGCATTAAGTAACGATATGCATTTTTTGGACCATTACCGGTAATAATAAATTTAGCCAAGTTGATGAGCTAATAATAAGACGTAGGTACTTAATTACATATGACGTAAAGTAACAAAAAATCAAAAAATATTCTTTCCAGTACCACAACAATATCACCTGAGGTGCGCCTGTGCATCAACGCCTGCCCCGTGACGTCAGAGTACAACCCTGTATGCGGCACTGACAATGTCACCTACACCAACCCTGGAAGATTGAACTGCGCGCAGCTGTGTGGCGTCCGTGAGTGATGAGATTTATTTTTAATTGAAAATGATTGTCTCTTGTTCAAATTTAGAATCTGGATTTCCAATTTGAATTCAAATTTTCTCTCTACTTAGTTACATACATAGACTTAGCATTTCGCTGTTACATCATTTATTTCTTTTGGATTCGTGCTAATTTAGTTTATAAAAACAAACGGCCTGCAGTAGTCAGACAAAATAATATTAATTTAGAAAAGTTGGCCAACCAAATCCATTTTTTTTAAGTGGTTGTCAAACTTTATCTTTAATTAAGAGCACCTGTATCATTATGTGCTTTCGCCAAACAAATCTGACAGAAAATACTAGAAATGAATTCTCGTAGACACTTTTATTCAGCGATTTGTCTCAATAGTACACATTTTATTTAAAACACAATTTTGTAAAATGTCTCGATATCTTAAAATCCGGTATTGATGACATTAAAAATATTTAATTGAGAAAACAGATAAAACCTAGTAATTTGGACTGTTGTATAAGACCTTGTGAATCATCGAGGACAAATAAAATAATGCGCCTTAATTTAATTAGTCGAACGGTGAGTTAACTGTAGGTACTAATAGGTACTTCACGGCGACCTCGGAGAAAACCGTATGACATGTGGAAATACTGGAATTTACTTAGTGATGTCATTCTATCAATCTTCTAATCATTCTTGTATACCTAATAAATGTAAAAAGTTCTCAAAAAACTATTAACTTATTAACCAATTACAACAAAATAGAAATAAAAGAAAAGAAAACATAAAAATAAAATATAGGTAGTTCAAATAAAAAAATGTAATGAATGCTGTAATGAATTCTAATATTCTTCGTTTTTAAAGGACCTTTCCATGTTTGATTTATTTGTATTTAAAAACTCGATGTTAAATATTACGTGTACCTATATTAACAATGTATATATTTTTAAAGGAATTGATAAAAATACTTTTAGTAAATACATCAAAATTTTGCTCTGAATAAAATGAAATTGTCTTAATATTAGGACAAATAGGCCAAGCAAAATTTTGCATTAACCAAATTATGATAAACTACAATACCGGAAAGAAACGACAATAATATGTTATATTATTAAAACATATTATTAATAGTGCATTGTTTGGAACTAAAAATGAGGTATTATTATTATTGTGCTAATTACGTTAGCTGTTATCGGAGTATGGAAAAAAAAAACCGAAATGATTTTAAATAAGTTTAATTAATAAAGAAAATTATAAAATTAATCCTAATGAACAATCATTCCACTTCAAAGTAGGAATATGGAATATTTTGTTCTTACAAATTATTTTACTTATCAGCAATTTGATATAATCAATGAGTAATTGGTGAATGTGCAACATCAGCGATCCTCATAGAATATCACTATGTAATTTGCTGTAACGACGATGACCACAAAGCACGCAATTAGTATTACATAAACAACATGGTAACAAATTAACTACTTAACTACAAATCGTTACCTACCAAATGAGGAAAACAGTGATATATATGTGTATTATACATATACTAAACGCCTACTACAGTAACGTTCTATTACTTCTAAGAGGATGTTATTGTTAAATTATAATTAAGAGTTGTATCAATGTTATGGATTATTTTTACTGCTGTTTTAACTGTTAGTCAATTAGTGAAGATCTTCTTTAATGTGCGTAGGTAGTATGTTCCATACGTAAAGCAATGGATATTACTCGGCAAAATATTTAGACAAAATGGTAGTTGTTTGATATTTTAAAGTTATTCTTTTTCTGTTGACGAGGGACCTACTGATTAGTTGCCTATGAGAATGCGCATACGCCTTGTACACAGAAGCTTTACAAGTTATAACTCAGAATATTTGATGATTTAACTAATGAAGTGGCATGTAATATCTCCTCAACCGTATAACCAATAACCCGTAGTGTGTTTGCAACGTAACACAGAAACCAAAGTTTATTTAACCCGAATTCAAGAGGAATAAATAATTTACAGAATAATCAAGTATTACATTCCATATACAATCTATTACCGTCTCTTTAGTCGCAAGCGCGGCCACTGAGTGTGAGGTCCTGGGTTCGAACTCCAGGTATGAAAAATGCTTTTGGGTTTTTCGCCACGCCCTCGTGGCATATCGTATACCTATACCTACAACACTACAACTTTGTCTAACATTAGAATACTGGATTTAAGTTGTGTGCTTATGAGTAAGGCATATTTTATGTTTATCGCATCGTTTAACATTTAATTTAAAAAAAAAAAACGTGTAAAAGTTATTGAAAAATCCAACCTTTTACTAATATTTTTCTTTTCCAATTTCAGCCGTGGTGTTGATGAGGACATCGCCTTGCCCGGCACCACCCCAGGCCAGCGACGCCACGACCCAGCAATAATTCATTAATTTATTAATTTTACTAATATGACTGAATAAATTATAAATTACACACTTCAATATTTAATAAACTCATCCCTAAGTATTGTTGTTATTGGTAGGTTCTGTAACAATAGCAAAGGAAAATTTTATGAACATTTTTGTTGTTGTCTTACCTATACTTTTGAGCTAAATATAGTTTGCGTGTACCTAATTCTTTATATTACTTAAAGGATTACTAGAGGTAGCCAATTAATACTAGGACTTACTAGGATTTTGTACCCATGGTAACCGCGACTTCCAATCCATCCGCAATCCTTCAAGTAAAATAAACTGAAAGCGCTTTTAGAAAGCTTTACAACAGAAGTAGAAACTCTTTTATTGAAAAATTACATTTTCTGAATCCTGACTATCAAACTCCCTTTACAAATTGAACAAACAATTGGACAGAATGGGCTTTGTACCATATGTTTGCAAATTCAAATTCAATTCTTTTTTATTAAGTGCTTGTGTAGGCCAGAAAAAGGCACTTACGAACCGTTAAACTGGTTCGGATAGTTACTCCATGGACAAGAACTAGCAAGAAACTCCATGGGTGTTTATACAATGACTAAGATTTTGTGGTGTTAATGAGATATATTTCAAAACGATTCACAACTGCAACTTCTGTACCACGCAAGCGTGAGTTTTCCACGATCTCTAACGTAGTTACTTACGTGAAGCCTAAAATGTATGAATACAACGTGCGCCTAAAAGGGCAACTTTAGATAAACATATGACTATCAAAATATCAACTTAATTAACGACCCTTAATATCATTCGCATAAGGTTTATATACAGCAATCATATTGTACAGTTAGTATGGAGATACGAAGATTTTTAGGTAAACAGGATCTCTGTTCTGAGTCATCGCTGTTAAGAAAAGAAGGGGACATCCAGGCAGAAATGAAGCCACAACATGAAGAAAATATGGCTTGATAAATTTGAAACTAAACACTTTCAATGCAGGCGCTAAAAATGAGGATTATTTTCCCTTTAATATAATTATTTAATATGAATGTGTGTCATAAAATTATCACTCAAAATACTTGTGCCCTTGCAGCCCTTTTAACTGAACTTTCATGTTGTAAAACCAATTGTTCAGGTGCTCAAACTATACCTAAATAGTTTTAAAACTTCTAGCTTAGTGCTTTCAGCCTTGAAATGAAATGAAATTGTTTATTTTGCAATTAGGACTTTTCAATCACTTTTTCACAATTGATGATTCCGGACACCGCACCCTAGGAAGTCGGTCTAGCTGCTCCTGATATCGAACGCGTTCGGCGCTCCGATTGGTCCGTTTCGTGCTCTCCACCAATAGGAGCGCTGAAAGCGTTCTCTGTAGTAAATCGAATTTGTCAAAAGAAACTTAAACTAGGGGTACTGATCAATATCAAATTAACATTTTCAGTGACGTTTTGATCAAGTTGCAATGACCGTGGTCACCAGGTGACTGCTAACTTACTACCTACCTTTCCTACAACCTTGGCATCTATTATGTCATCATGTTACTCATAGTTTAAACCCAAATATTTTTTCACCTTCAGAAGTAGACACGGAGACATCTTGGGCCGCGCTGAAGCAGGACTAATGGAAGCTGCTAACTATTAACATCGAAAATACGAATATACCATGGTCACGCACATGGCCTACCAATGATTTTTTGCTGAGGGGGCCTGATTTTAAACGTAAACCAAACTTTTTAGTATTTAAATATAAAGGTTTTTGTTGTATAATCAGTGTAATTAACAGAGAGAATTCACATAACAACATCACGCCTATATTCTCCGAAGGGAAAGGCTGTGAAGTGTACTATTGTACACCCACATTTCGCCGACGCCGTTATTGTCATGTAATTGCTATTGCTATTTACGGCGCATAGTTTCAGACTTCGAGCTGCAAAGGATTTCTATACAGAAAATCCCAAGAACACTTTGCCCGACCCGGGAATCGAACCCAGGACCTCACGCTTAGCAGTAGCGCTTGCAACCACTAGACTAACGAGGCAGTCAAATAAATTAATATTTATTTTATCACTAATCGAAATTACGTGAGGGTGCGATTTATTTTTATAAATTTTTTACACAAATTTCTAAACTCTTTCGTGTCAATCCTTTTTTACACGCTTTTTGCTGACTGCTTTATATTATTGCAGATGTATGTGGTTTTTATAACTTAACTAGCCACACCTGCTTCGCACGGCTACAATTCATGTGATAGCAGAACTGTCAAACTGAACGTCACATTTTTTTATTGAGATTTTCATACATAAATGCCATCCCAATTTCCCGGTAGATTTTCCAAACATTTTCTTTCGTACAAACCTTGTCTTGCAAATAGGAACACAACAACAAAATCAGCCAAATCTGTCGAGCCGATCTCAAGTGATGCTCCGTTTTTCATGTGGCAATTGATTTTTATTTATATGGACGAGATTTTTATCGTAAGTCGTGTAAATTCCTCTTTCCAAAGTTAAATAAAAATGTTGATAAGGCTGAATACATAATTGATAGATAAATGGTGACGATACGTTTACTTTTACGGGAATCCCACCGCGCCACCGAATCACTGAGAGTGTGACCAAAGGTTACTTGAGACTACATGTGGTTGGTTACTGTGGTGAATCACTGCAATTTTATTGGAAACCAACCGTCAATACTGATTAATTTTAGAACAGATAAACCATAAATACCATATCTGTTAATGATTTATTGGCATGAGGATGTTTAAAACGGTAACAGGCGATTAACCATGTAGAAATTCGCACTCAAACCGCTAAGTTGTGTCTTAACCCGTCTGTTATATCGTCGGTGAAATTGGGCTATAATACTTTAATGATTTTTTTCCAAAGTTGTTCAGGTTTTCAACAAAATCATATTATGTACCTACATACTTCATAGATACCTAAGATGTTGAGTGCATATATTTTTAACTGACTTCAAAAATGAGCCATGACTATATTTTTTTTTGTTCATGAGAAGCAAAACTGAAACTTGATGCAGCATACAGATTTGGTACTATATTAAGTATACAAAGTTTACTTCAGGTACCGACGACGTACAAAGCCGAGGAAGGGCAACAGCATAACTGGTGTTAGAAGTCTCTCGGGTAGTCGACACCTTGCCCAGCAACGACTACCCTCCCCCCCATCCCCTTCCGATAATTCAGTATGTTATGTTTAAAGGTATCATGAAGGTAACGCGTCTGCCGAGTTTTTCATGTAAATAGTTTTTTTTTTGCGAGCATTTTATGTCAGATAAGCGTCATCTTTTTACTCGGTAATAGAATAGGCCCAGACTTCTTTAAACTGACCCAAACCAGAACGTTTTTTAATTTAAGAAATTAAATAGAAGTGCCGTAGACTTAGACGGAAACAGCATCCATATCATAAATATATTTTCACAGTGCTCAGAAAATGCACGTGTAAGAGATAAATAACCGTATTTAAAGTTAAAGATAAATTACTAATTATTCCACGGCTAATTAGTTTTAAACTTTTAATTTAATCACCAAATGAAACGAAGCGAAATAAATTTATTCGCTTGAAAAAAAAATAACGATGCGTTGCATTATAATAATTTCCAATTACGACACGGTTGGCGCAGTGGTTGAGCGATCGACTGCTGCGCTGTGTGTTGTGGGTTCGATTCCCGCACGGAACAAATATTTGTATGATCTACAGATGTTGTTTCGGGTTTGGGTGTATGTCCATGTGAATATTTGTGTTTGTAAACGTACCCACGATACAATGATTCCTGCATTCCTAGTGTGGGGCAATGTAATAAAAATAGAAATTAGGTCTATGTTTTTAATGACAAGAAGTACTTTACTGCGTTTTTATTTCTTTTTAGTTGGCGTTTAATTAAAAATAGATAGTGACTCGTAGGTACCGCACGCACCAATTACAATAAAAACATAAAACAGGTGAACGTCACTTTATATTGCAAACCCGTATATCTAGTCTTTGTTCTTTTAAAACCAGTTCCGGAGTATTTCAAAACTAACTTGCTCATCTATCTGTACCTAAGTGAAATATGTATCTTAAAACTTCGTTCCGAATTTGTTTAATAAAAATATTATTTATAAACTGAGTTTTATATCAGTCTCGCTGTATCAGCGTCGCCCCGCATCAACCTTGGTTACATTAAATTCACATTTCGATAAAAATATTATCGTAGTTCATCTTGTTAAAACTCAAGAAAATCGAAACAGTGGCTCCTGAGACGCCTGCTTTCAGTTATCATTGCTTTATAATATTGTGATCCATAGATTGACTCACCATATGAAAATGTTCAATCTACAAGATGAAAACGGGTTGTAAGAGGAAAATGTGGTGGGGATGGCTTAAAGAACATAATATCACAAGTGCTTTGAAGATTTCGGTCATTTTGTGAATGGCCTCAAACGAATTGGTTGATCGTGTAGCGCAATAATAAAACTATTTACGATAAATTTAAGGAACACAGTGGTAAAATGAACGGTCTACGCATTGTGTGTATCGGTAAGTGAAGATTTGATTATTTAAATTTGAATAATATTTATAATATTAGAATGTGGGCAAGAGTTAGCGAAATAAACATAAAAACCTAATCCATTCAAGGTTATTTGCGTTAGTATTGATATTTTGGTTTTACCTGTTACGACTTTCGTTACAAGCAAAGCATCAATATGTATTTCAATTGATCATTCACAAGATATTATATAAACTCTGTTTCATATTATATATATATAAGGTATATCTCCTATAGTCTGTCGACCAAACATGTATTCTTAAATGTCAATCTACATAAATTTTGAAATTGAGGGCTTTTTTTCGTAATTATATTTTTGACACTTTAAGTGTTAGAATAATCACGACGTGCGTCAATAGAATAATTGATATTTTATCAGTTAACCAGTTATTCATTTCAAAAAAAACTTGTCTAGCGTCGTTTTTAAAATTCGAATGTAGTCGCCATTTTCAAAAACAAGACAATTCGCACGCGTTACTAGTTATATTACATTAAAGGATTTAATTAAATGGCCTTTTCCCGGCAGTGAGATGTGACAGGCCAGCAGTAACAATAATTACGTATTTAATTCGATGATTTATGAATAAAACATGCATGTCCAGTAAAGATTTTAGTTATTTTACAAGTTGTGTACTCAAATAATGTTTAGAGTAATAAAAATCAAATTAAATCTACATCTTGTCTGTTTAGAAAAACTCATATTAAGGATTATTATTCAAACATGACCTTACTATAGGGTAACTGACCTATCACAACGCTTAATTAACATCATGTTTTAAATTTAGTATATAGTTTATACTATTTAATATAAATAAGACCTTTTGTAAAATAGTACAAGAGTACTTAACTATTTTTGGGGAAAATGCTGTATTTAACAGAGCAATTAGAATACTATGATCATACGTATATTATATAATAATTTGATGAACGTTTTATTGTTACTATTGCTTCAAGGGTCACGGAGCTGAATGGCCTAAATATAACCTCTGGTGCTGCGGGTGTCCATGGGCGACGTTCGCTTACCATCAGACGATCCGTCGGCTAGGTTGCCGCCTATCCAATAAAAAAAAAAAAACTCAAAATTTCGTACTTAATATACGCTGCTTGTCAGCAGTCCAAATAAACAGCATCTTTAGTTCTCAACTAGGTATAAATAAATTGATTTTAGAAGTGACGCGACGCTGATGACTCTTTTATTAGTAATTTAATTTTAAAACTAACTTCTTATGCTAATGTATTAATTAAAACCTTATAAAAATAAAAGACTTATTCTTTGGTCAAAGAATAAGCATTGCCATTCAACGTGGTAATGCTGCCAGTCTTCTGGGCACGTTACCATTTGACAGCGATGTGGAGGAGTACTATGACGCCCAAGTATTCGTTTAGGATAGGTTTTTTAAATTAATTTTAGTGATTTGATTTGTGATATATATTTTCAAGCTTGATTGCCTCATTGTTCTAGTGATCGCAAGCGCGACTGCTGACCGTGAGGTCCTGGGTTCCATTCCCGGGTCGGGTAAAATGTTATTGTGTTTTTTTTGTTTGGAAATTCTCAGTAGTAGCACGTAGTCTGAAACTGTGGCCGATACAATTCAATAGGCTCGCCTCCTATCACATGGGACTTAATATCGGCATCGGCGAAATGTGGGTAGCCGACGCCTCTGCCTAACCCTTCGAGGAATACTGGGTTGATGCTACGTTTTATATCCACATTCTTTTCTGAATTTATGTTTCAATGAAACCAATCTTTGTTTAACGACAGTCTAATTACTTTTTAACGGTATTTATTTTAATCCAAACCAATAAAATTTGTATTTAAAGTGAAATTGAAACCGGGACAATTAGGTTTTCGTATAGTAATAGTAACTTTACGATAGCTAAACTATATGTAACACCATTGCAGTTGTAGAGCAAGACACTGGCTTCTTTTGTTATCAGCAATAAGTTGAGTTGTCAGCGTATAAATAAACCTTATTTCATTCCGAAAGTTACGTTAAGTATTCTCACGTGAAGTCAAATAATACATTACGCTAATTTTAGGTTTCAGTATATCCGCTGGTATTCAGGAAAGTTTTCGTTTTTTTTTTTAATGAAACGTTGCCTAGCAATTGCCACAAGAAGCACAAAGCACAGAAAGTTAATCGCTTATCCACTGCACCAAACGAGCCATCACAAGCTTTCAAAAATAACAATTGGCTGTTACTCCAACTTTTTGAAAATAATTGGTGTGAATATATTTTTGTGAATTTTATTTAAATATAATAATCGAGTCCTCCTGACCGAGTTTCGGTCACGGCGGCAGATATTATAGAGCACAAGTGTGTGCGCAAACACAGGTGCTCTCTCTATTCCTTCACTCTCATAGTCCGATGGGACGGTTATCCGATACGACCGGAGAGAGATCAGGCGCAGGACCAACGGCTTTACATGCTTTCCGAGGCACGGTGTGTATTCAAATACACAAAGACCCAGACCCGAAATAACTATCTCCACCATATTTCACGTAAAATAAAGATTATTTCTATTTCTATTCTTGTGATAACGTTGAAGAAACATGCACACCTGACAGGCTACGATAATGTGTCTAGTTAATCCGCCAACCGGCACCAGGCCAACGTATTGAACTGAGAAGAGAACTATAATGGGCTGAATGATTGTTTCATTTTATAACTAGCTGTTGCCCGCGTGTTCGTAGGAGTGTATTTTGTAATAAAAAAAACTTGTAGGTACTCGACAACAGCGCTATCCTACTATAGCTAAGAACAATCCAGGTGACCCCATACGAACAAAAACAATAATTAATCAAAATCGATCAAGCCGTTTAGGAGGAGAAGAATTGCGAGTATCGCACACCGGAAGTCGTAGCGAGATCTTAGAATTGATCATTTCATGAAGCGTTCAACCATTTCATGAAATGGCGAGCTAGAATTGACCGCATGTGAAATACGTTCCAAACTACATGGCTTTTTAACGTTGCGCTCGTTTTTCGAGTGACTTTCATAAAAGTCACGTAGCTTGGTATAATAACGATACTTCACTGCACTTTTATCTTCCATTTGCATATTTATAATTTCCAATTGAATTATTATTGTCCGCCCGCTTGTATGCACAACAAAAACAAAGCGACATCAACGCCTCTACTGGTGGATAATCAAAATATTTTACGATATGATCACAAACTAATGTTTGGTCATATCATGAAGTAGTCGTGTGTTTATATCGTTTTAATTGTTCATATCGTCAAATTTTGAGTATTCAATGATCTGACCAGACCACAGACCAGCAGTCGATGTTCTGTTTCACATACATTTCGTGAAATGGTCGAACACTTCATGAAATCATCAATTCTATGATCTGGCCACGACATATATAGACTTGTGTTATTCGTATTTATATCATAAAATTATTTCAGGTTTAATTGCATTATTGGGGAGTGTAGCTGTTCAAGGCTATGGTACAAGAAGATATAACATACCCCATAGGCCTCCGCACAAATCTTCACACAGGCCGTCACATGGGTTACACGAGGAACTTCGTCATGTACCCCATGGGTTACCGGACAGACCACTACATAGACATTTAGAGCGCCGCTCTGGCTCCGATTCAGAACCGGACTATGGATGGGTTCCTTGGGACAGTAGTGATGATTATAGTTCTGGACCGCCATTTTGGGACAAATATGATAAGGATAGATCCGGACCGCGTCCTTGGGAGCGTGACGATGATAATAGCAGTGATGATAGTAATAGTTCTGAATCGGAAGAATACTTCGACGATACTGATTGGCCCCGGTATTTTTACACGAAACGCCCTCCTAAACATCATTTTAAGTGGACTACTACTAAGTACGTTGACTTTTGTCATGCATTTTTTTCATACTTTAATTACTTAGATTATAGACACTACGATTTCTCCTGTTTCGTGGGTACAGTTTACAATTCTCATTCCTAGACCGAAGAAAACTATCTGCAGAACATTTAAACATTTAACATTATATTGACTGTTCCTTTTGTGTTGCTTTACTTGCCTAATGAAATCGACCACGAAAGCCATGAAGGTTTGACCTATTAAAAGGTGACGCTGGTCCTACTATAGCCCGCCGACGTGATGCAGACGATATTCTAACCTTACTGACTTACAAATGATGCACATTGCTCCAATTTTAGGAATCCAGTCAGTTTATCATCGTTGTAAATTATTTTGCAGAAAACCCCGAAGGAAAACAACAACACCGTCACCGACAAGAATAATCCCGCTTCATATAACTCCTCATACTAACCGTCCTCCTTGTTCTGAGTCAGCGGTGACAGAGCCACTAAATCCGTCTGCAACTACATGGTTTATGACGAAACCCACTCCAGAGTCTACAACCGTTTGGGTCCCACGCGGTTCCACACAACGTCCGACGAGAACCGTAAGTCCTACCCCAAGACCCCCAGAAATTACGAGGTCTATATCAGAAACAACTAGAACAACTTGGGATCCGAACACGCTTATAGAAGCAACAAATCATTGGGATACGACTACATCGTCTCCTGAACCAACAACGAACACAGATGAAGAAATACCTACTTTATCTCCAGAAGTACTGAATTGTATAGAAACTTGCATCTCTACACCCGAGTTCAATCCTGTCTGCGGCACAGACGGCGTAACATATGACAATGAAGGAAAGTTGTTTTGCGCTAAAAGCTGTGGAGTAGGTAAGCTTTCAATTTTATGGAACAAAATGTGAAAAAATAAATTTAAATTCTTACTTCACAATTTGTTTACTACTCTGTTGTTCAGATTACCATTGCTTTCAGATGAATTTCAACTGCAAAATTCAATGGGCTGCTATATTGATAAATTAATTCATCAAACTGATAAATATTTTTCAGACGTTACCCTACGCCGTAGATCAGTGTGCCCACCGCCTATTTTTGATGGTGATGATGACGATGGAGGAGTCCCGCCACCTACTCCTCCCCCCACAATGACGACAAGTCCTGCACCCTGGGGACGCACGACGCTTTTTTCGAGCTTCCAGAGGTGCATGAGACAATGCCATATAACCCCGTCATTCACACCCGTTTGTGGTACAGATCTTGAGACTTACATGAATATAGATCGGCTGGAATGTGCTCAAAGTTGTGGTAAAGGTGAGAAATTTTTAGAACAATGTTTTAATTTATTTTTATTGTAATAAATTAATTGTGATAAAAATCCACATTAAGAGTAATAAAAGATTATGACCAGTCAAAGTAATTCGTAATTTGATGATGATTACTCTCTTTTGTGGTCATAAAAAAACGGCACGTGAGTGTCAGATTACGCAGAAGAATTATTACAATCCGAGAAATAAGAATCATACAGCAAATAATAATCATAACTTAATTTATAACCTCTGAAATTTATTGACAGGGCGATTTAATGCCATATAAATAGCAGCTATTAGCAGTACGATGATATCAGTGTACATAAAAAAATGAATGTTGTTATATCTTTGTAAAACCGTTTACGGCTAAACCTAAGAAGTATTTAAAGTTAGTTATAGTCGTGGACATTTTTGTTTTGAACCTGATGTGAATTCTAAAATATTCTTTCTTTAACAGTTGTGGAGGTTTTGTGTGAGAGGCCTTGTGCTGCTTGTGGGTTTGATCCTGTCACAGTAACACCTAAAACAACTACATTCGTATCACCAATAACCGAAAACGATGGCCGAATTACCATTGGGCCTGATATAAAAGACTGTATCAGTGCTTGCCCTGTGACATTGGAGTATAACCCCGTTTGTGGCTCAAATCAGGTCACGTATAGTAACCCCAGCCATTTGCTGTGTGCTCAACTGTGTGGAGTCGGTAAGTTCTTTTTATTTAAATCTTGAATTTTATTTAGTACGAAATTTTGCCGGCTACTTCATCTTTTCCAATACAGCATTCGGTTGATTGTAGAAATATTATATATGGAGCCTATATGACAATGCGGATAATAAGATAAGAATAAGAATTTATTCAAATTCAAATATTTATTTGCTATTAATATGGTTAAATTAGGTGTTACATAATAATAATATTTAGTAGTTCAGCATATTTAATCATAACATAATCACATACAAATATTAAAATTCACAGTATTATACTATAAATTACAAATAGGTCAGTGTTACTATCATTTATTCTCAAAATATTCTTAAAGCGAGTAAAAACGTTTATCAATTAACCATCCACGTAATCCACGTTTAAAAGATTAGTTTTGTAATTCATAAGATTACTTCAAATTTTTAAGAAAAAATGTATTTGCCATTTGTTCTTATTTAATGCAACCTTCATGTTCTAATATAAGCAAGATTGAAATGAAAATATAATAAAATATGAAATAATGATTTTATATAACCCAATGGATAAAACACATTACACATTACAGAACTTGAGATTTGACTTCTTTTGCAGCTGTTAGAGTAGTTCGATTGTCACCATGTTCTCCAACCACATCTTCAACAACCACTCCTGAACCTCCATCAACTACTTTATCGCCTGGAATTCTGGATTGTATTAGACGCTGCCCTGTAACGACAGAATATAATCCTGTATGTGGTACTGACAATCTCACATACACCAACATTGGCAACTTACATTGCGCTCAATATTGTGGAATTGGTAAATTAATTTCTGGCTACAATCCGTGTAAAAAGATTGTAGATAAAGTACTTATAGCTCTATCCTTTTTATATTCCAGATGTCGATTTACAATTAAACACACGGTGTTTAGACGATTTTGGGGCACCACCTAATGTAGAAAGCACGTCTTCGACCACTGAAAAATTGATCGCAAATAAGGATGAAGCGACCATATCATTAAGAAGCACCACAACTACTATAAAGGAATTGACCACACCGAGTTCGACATTGGTCACAACGCCTAGCACAACACAAGCAACAACGCCAAGTACAACGCAAGAAACCAGACCGTCTTCAACATTGACGACAACACCGACCCCAATATTGAACACATTAGACTTCAAAATTCCTCAGGAAATCCTGAACAGCATTTTTGGATCGACCACAACCCAACCACCGGTTACTACTATTACAACCAACGGCAGTGACGAAAATGTTGATTTAGATGCTAGGTTTGGCAATCCCACTAATGGTAGCATTGATCAGAGTAAAATTATATTCCCCGAATAAAGACTAATTAGGATAAAAACGATTTTTTAATTATAGTCTATTATGCAAAACCATGTAAATAAGCTTTATGACGTCATCTACTACGATATTACAAATGAACGTTAATTACAATTCGATAGTATATATTTGGAATGACAATTGTATTCTGCATCAGTTCGTACTTTGAAAAGCTGGGAACTTTACTTTACTTTTGAATTAAATGGGGCTTTTATAAAATGGACAGCTACAAATTATTTTTTATTTTTACACTTTCATCGCTTTTTGGATATTCATGGACTTATTCAAGTAAGTATTATTATATTGGTCTCCTTTCTGTACTATTACTCAGTGAAATTACATATTATAATGATATATATTTCTCATATCAATATTATTGACATCTAAAAGTAGGGAATCATTCATTAATATAGTTATATTAACAACATATGTTGTCTTAGTCTCTTTCAGAAGACCGTGTTGTGAATTGTCACCCGAATGCTTGAAGAAATCCATCCAAGCAGCTTTGCCGACTATTGCAAAAGGCATTCCTGAGCTTGGCATCGATTCATTGGATCCTTATGTCTTGAAAAAACTAAATTTGAACTTGCCTGGTGGAATCGAAATCGTTTTTAGTCAAGGATACGCAACAGGATTAAAAACATGTACTGTAGATTTTGCAAGGTAAATAATAGATACAATTATTTTGAGATCAATTCCCGTTTTTGTGTCCATCAATAATTACAAAATTAATAATATTAATCATTTGATTTTTATGTTATGTTTCAAATGTTTGCAGACTTGTAGAGAATACTTTTGAAACCCAACTACATTGTAATTTAACTATCAAAGGAAAATACAGATCTTCTGGAAGACTTCTGATGTTTCCTATTGATGGTGACGGAGAATCTACAATCAAGTGCAGTAAGTTTCTAATGTTGAACTTTTAAAATGTCGTTTGGGGATCCATTATTATTAATAAAGTTTGTTGTAAAATGCATGCACATATTACTATTTTTTCACTTAGATTATTGCTGTATTTGCTTTTACATACCTCATAGAAGTAAATATTCTTTTCCATAATAGTTCAAAGACTAGCATTTTGGCTGCCTAAGGCTGCTTACTCACATGTCAATACGGTTTCGTTGCGACGCGGTACAAGTTCGCTACCAAAACAGAAAACTCGCAAAACGCCCAATTTTTTAGTATATAATTATACGGCAAGGAAATGACACGGCGCCGGCGGGTCAATAACCACAATATCTCATGTCACCATCGGATAATTTGTACCAACATCATAATATTGTATCTACATATATCTATTGGAGTTTTAGCATTTCATATTCGTAATCAGTGATCTGAGCAATTATCGCTAATACCTCTAAATAAACAATACATTAGCTACAATAATCTAACAGAGTTATCCTCAATCGATTAAATAATAATTTAAAAGTATTAAAGTGAACTCAAATTTGACGGTCACACAATATGCAACAAAGTTTTCCTCAATGACTGTTTTAATATTCCGTCATATTAATGTACCTGTGTTTTTTCAGATAACATCAAACTACACAGTATCCTTAAACTTGGGTCAAAAGTAAAGTCAGACGGACAAAAGTACTTGGACATTAAGAGTTCCAATATTGACCATAGTTACGATGGCAGAGTCAGCTACAGTATGACGAACCTATTTAGAGGTAGTCCCGAAATCAGTGAGTATATTTTTTAATTATCTTTAGATGTTTCATACCTATTAATATCATTAGTAATCATAATTCATATTGCTAGCACAATGTTTTATATGTATAGTCTGGGGTGGAACCGTAAACCGTACCCCTCCCTCCCCCTCAAGGCTGCTATTTAATTACAGTAAGAACCAATAACGAGATTAAAACATTAAGGAATTGATGTGTCGTTCATAATAAATACGTTACTATTTATCATGTCAATTCTCCTGCAGTTTGAAGTAACTTTAGTCAATGTTATTATAATCAAAAACCTATCCATTTTAGAGTCTATTATTTTTATTTTACTAAATATTAATGGTGTTGTAGGTACAATTTCATCTTCATATTCTTGGAAAATGTTGCCAATTAGCTAGATTTAAAAACACATTTTTAATTGAATATAAAATTAATTCGTCTTTTCAAAAAGATTTGATCAAAATAATTATTCGTAGATTATATAAATATACTTCCATGAAGAAGTCTTAAAATGGTTTTTTTTATACACTAGGATTTATATAAAAATGTGTTCGTATTCTTATTATAAATTTGCTTCTCAGGTAAAGCTGTTCTTAACTTCATGAATAGCAATTGGAAAATGGTGGCTAATGAATTTGGAACTCCTATCGTAGAATACGGTGTGCGTTCTGTAATGAAAAATATCAAGAGACTGTTGGATGTATTATCTATAGATGAGCTAAATAAGTTATAAATATTATTATGAATTTGTTGGTATGTGTAACAATTAAACAAGGTAAAAGTCAGTCAGTCAAAGACATAATAGATATATCCCCTGTGTTGTGTTACAAACTAATTGACGAATAAATATAAATATATAAAGGTTATAAAATCACTTGAATTTTTATTTAATTCTACATCGGACCACAAATCCGTATCGGAATCGGAAAAAATATCACTTAATTTAAATAATAGCGAATGAAAATACTAACTTTGTTGAAGTTGTAAATGCAACTTATTTGAGTTACACTAATATCGTAAGATAATAGAATTCATATTGAAAGTACATAAGTATAAGGTAAGGTTAATAAAACGGCGTTATTTTTACTCTACGATATAATCTAACATTCATCAAATTTTTAACAATATTTTCAAACATAAATATCCTTAAAATGATGTTTCTTGAAGTGTGAAAATCTAAAACGTGCAATATTTATGCATTAATACTCCAGTGACGAAAATTAAAAATTTACTTTTTGTATATCATTTAACTCTAAATAAAGTGAGATATTTGAATGATAACAATTAAATAAGTTGTAGCCACGCTTATAAACTTCAGCATAAGCGTTATATCCACTGAAAACATATCGTAAATGAAGATACGTAGCTGCCAAGCTTCCACGAGCTCCATGAACGCCTTCGCTTGTACTCTCATTATCTTCGGCAGGTCATAGTTCATGATTATCTTGTTTACTAGTACCTTCGTCTCATTGCGTACTTGAATCAATTTTTCACAAGCAAATGACATGATAGCAACATTGCAAATCGTACTAAAACACCAAATGGCAATGTTTACCAACTGACTTGAATTATTTTCAGGAGTCCGATAATAGTAAAGCGACGTCCATATGGTAATAACGATGTATGTGAAGGTAGCTACGAGAGTCATAAAAATTTGGAAGTTGAAAATTTCATTTACCATCGCACAAATGTTTCCGATGTTATCGTACATTGTCGCCAAGTCTCGTATTTTCATATTTCTTTCTGATGGACGTCCAATGAAATTGAATGCCTGCTGTGTTTCAATTTTTGTGTCCCTGACAGTGAAAACTGTGGTGCTCTTCTTGTCTTGTTCTTGAACAAATGTTTTCAAGTAGAGATTTATCATCGTCAGTCTGCATCTTATCATGTAAATGTACGCACAAAACACAAATACCTCGAGTTTCTGTGTGAAATATAGAGGAAAGACAAGTATTCCTCCTTGGACATCTTCTACACTCATCCAATCTACTACACCATTGACTATATGAGATATAATCAGAAGAAATAAGTATTTATTTAGCTGTGATCGTAAACGTTTATAGAAGTCTTGAAACGTTTCAACTTGCAACATGGTATCTAGCTCTGCAAGCGAAGTGAAGATGCGGATATTAATTGAGTTGACGAAGAAGGAGGTTGTTATCGCCGTGGCAACGTATTGAATGAGAACTACCACTGAAGGTAATTCGTCTATAGTCTCTACAAAATGACTAGTGTCAACAATATAAGTAAGTGGATATACAATGTATGAGAAAAATATAGCAACATAAATTAAGATAACGAAAATCCCGAACATTTTCATTTTCAAATTTGGTGTGCATAGCTGACCATTGACAAGTTGAAATCTATACATTCCAATACAGTATTCGAGTATGATTTCAGGTTTAATGGTGTAAAAAACATTGCTTATATTCTTTTTACGGACACTATCTTTCAGCTCTTCAACGTTCGATTTATTTTCTTGTTCCTTTCCGTCTTCCATGTCAGTTTAAATAAAATAGTTTTTAGGTAAAGTTAACAACTGCCGGTAGCTATGTATGAGCAAGAATGAATTACCCTATTATCTTTCTGAGAAATTGACCAAGTTGAAACTATCTTCCATTAAGATAATTGTTTGTCCGTTACGTTACTAAAGTAAGTAGGCGTAAAGTCGATTAGGTATATTGATGGAGTAATGTATTAGTGAGCAAAGAGTTCAAATAAATTATAAAAGACTGACACTGGTCAACGTTTCTTTAGAATATTTGTTATTTTCGTGGGCGTTTGGACGGCTTGTAAATGGGTACTTTGACACTTTGATACCATAACATAGCACGCCTGTATTTCCTGAAGGGCTAGGCAGATGTGTACTTTTCTACAACCACATATCGCCGATGCTATTATTGAGTCCCATGTAATAGGGGGCGAGCCTATTGCAATCTATCGGGCACAGTTCCAGACTCTGTGCTGCTACTGAGAATTTCTCTACAGAAAAAACCAATGAAATGGGAATCGAACCTAAGACCTCACGCTCACCAGTCGCGCTTACGACCACTGGTCCAATGAGGCAGTCGATAAAAGTACTACTCATTTATAAAAGGTCCAATCATTATGTTCGTATCACTACGCTTTGAAAATAGGTTGGTGATGGCAAAAAATATTTTTATCGGACAGGCACATGTAGCTGACCATTCTCGTTATATATCCCTTAGTAGCCTTTACGACATCAAAGTGGATATAGGGTGTAGTAAATTTTTGGCCAAAGACTACGTGTTCAATAGAGAATAAATTAAAAATAATAAATAAAAAAACATTGTGATTAAATGCCATTTATTGAGATTTATTTTTGTGATTACAATAACTAACGAAGTACCTACCGACATCTATAAAAGTACATTTATTTAAAAATAAGGTTAAACAAAATGAGATATTTGTATAATTACAATCAAATAAGTCGTAGCCACGCTTATAAACTTCAACACCAGTGTTATATCCACTGAAAACATATCGTAAATGAAGATACGTAGCTGCCAAGCTTCCACAAGTTCCATGAACGCTTTCGCTTGTACTCTCATTGTCTTCGGCAGGTCATAGTTCATGATTATCTTGTTCACCATCACCTTCGTCTCATTGCGTACCAGAAGCAATCGCTCACATGTTATTGACATGATAGCCACAGTGTAAAGCGTACTGAAACACCAAACCGCAATGTTCACTAAATGTCCCGAGTTATTTTCAGGTGTCCGGTAGTAGTAGAGTGACGTCCATATGGTAATAACTACATATGTAAAGGTAGACACAAGAGTCATAAAAATCTGGAAGTTAAAAACTTTATTGATCATAGAACAAATCTTTCCGATGATATCGTACATCGTCGCAAGGTCTCGGATTTTGGTATTATTATGTGATGCACGACCAATAAAGTTGGGTTGTTCTTCGATTTTTTTATTCCTGATAGTAAAAACGGTGATGTTCTTCTTTTCTTGGTCTTGAACAAATGTTTTTAAATAGCTGTTAATCATTTCCAGTCTGGATTTCACCATGTAAATATATTTACAGAAAGCCATTATTTCCAGTTTTTGTACAAAGTATACTGGTAGCACTATTAGTCCCTTTATGGTGATTTTTTCTGAAGTCACCATGTCTATAGTGCAATTGATCATATGGGTGACACATAGAATGATTATGAAACGAATCGTTTCCAAACGTGATTTTCTATAAAAGTCATTGAATGTTTCCACGTGCAACATCGTGTCTAATTCTGCCAGCGTAGTAAAAATGCCGATGCTTGCCGAGTTTACCAGAAAAGAGGCTGTTATTGAAGAAGTAGTGTATTGAATAAACACCACTATAGAAGGGATTTCGTCTATAGTATCCACAATATTAGCAGTTCCGGACATCGCGGCTGGGAAATTAAGATATGTGGAAAACAAAGTAAGAAGTATAACAATTAGAATAATGCCGAACGTTTTCATTTTCCAATTAGACAGTCGTAATTCTCCATTAACGAAATGAAATCTATATATTCCGTAGATGTATTCATATAATATCAATGGTTTTATAGAATATATAACGTCTTCAATTCTTTTTTTAGAGGCACTTCTGTCTTCAAAATTTATTTTATTTCCTTGTACTATTTCTTCCGATTTTTTTTCTGCCATGTTGTAACTTTTTTGGTAACCGACAAAATTGGAGCGTCTTTTTGTCAGTGTATCAAAGCTGCTATTGAATTGTTTGATGAAAGTTGAAAAAACGTGTGACTATAAAATTTCAGTTCCATTACTATAATGAATTGATTGATGAAATAATAAAATATTCATACGTTCTACTTCGCACCTTGTACGGTACATTAGGAAGTAAAAAACTGTTATAATTATATAGGTATTGGATACCATTATTGATTGGTTATTAGTTACTTATATTTAGTAGTGTACCTGCAGTCAAGTTAATATATAAAACCTATGTAAAAAATATGATTATAATTTATATTGGTAAATAATGCAAGTGTTTTCAGCGACGATATATCTTCATAATCTCCTGCCCTTATCCCATTATATTATTATCAGCGCAATCTGTCCTAATTTTTTTCAATTCATCTTTATTAGACGTAATTTCTCTCTCTTTTTGTCTTTTCTCTAACGATTCATATAGGATTAAATTTTGTAAAGTAGAGGGAATAGCCAAATTTACAGGAGTACAAAAATACTTAAGCAATGAGTGAATCATTTCATCAAAATGTTTTTACAAGAGGTTTTTCTAACTATACATTTCAAAAGAAATCCTGTTTAGCGCCATCTACAATAACGTATATATTCATTTTATAATTTTGGTATCGTGTGGTGCGTATAGATGGCACTATAACGTAAAAGTAATTCAGCTACTCAGCAAAAGATGTCGCTCGTAGTACAAATTAAATTGGAACAATAATATAATTAAGTTCAGTCCATGACTGTATGGGGAAGGGTCTCTTCTCAGAATGAGAAGGACAAGGCCCTAGTGCAACATGCTGGCCTAGTGTGGTTTGGTGGACACCATTGTGAACTTTATGGATCACTCTTAAATGTGCAGGTTCCCTCATGATATTTTCTTTCAAAGCAAGTAGTAATCAAATTCTGATCCGCACATGATACCGAAAAGTCAGGTCGAAAAGTCAGTCAAGGTCTGGGCCGGATTAGAACTCAGATCCTCCTGCATAGAACGCAAGCTTCCAACTATTAGACGTTCAGTAATGTTCTTTATTTAAAATTATCACAATATTTTTACTATGAAACATATTACAATTCTATCAACGATGACGACGACGATTTTCTTCGTCAATCGCCTTCGTCGTCGCTGATTACGGATCTACACCTATAGCCAATCTTTAACAAGTACCACCTACTTGGTTAAAGTTATAAACATCTCAAGTAAATCTCTTGGGGGCTCATGAACTGAGAAGTTTCTCATTCTTCAACAGAATACCGCATCTGGACATACCTACTTAAATATACACTAATGTTAGATATTATTTGGCTATTGGCGTCCAAGTGGGGCTAAACCATCGGGCTAAAATCATCGCACGGACAAACGAAGAACTGAATCTGGTTTTAATTGGGTTACATTTGGGAACTATAAAAATAGAATTAGTACGACAACGAGGTGTAGGCAAGCACCTAGTATGGTGTTATTATTACAATACCGTGCATTAGGTTTGAATTTATATTTAGCCAAAGACGTAAATACAAATCAATGGGTTTAACACTAACGATAACAAGGTAAGTAGACGATGTTTTACCGTAGGTAATACGATGCACGACTAAGTCGGAAAATGCACATACCTACATCAAGATATTTCCAGTGTTAGGTATTAGGTACCTACCGTATTCTGTAGGTATGTTTGTACCGTACTACTATACCTACCCAGATACTCATAGAAAAGTTTATGCTCTGTGTATGTGAATATATCTACCTCCTTAACAGTTCCCGAACGATCCTATAGCCAGCAAAGTGCGACAACTAAGCGTTTGGATAAGTAAATTCCAAATGTAGAAAATTCATAGAATTTTATTCTTTCTTCTGTTGACAATTGTTATTATTGGTTGAAATCCAAGAAAGACCACATATCTACCAAATAACAGATAGGTAGACTTAACCTGCACTATAAATCTTAAAAAAGCGGCTAAATGTAGCTTTTACACACCAAGTTATTTTGCAAGAAAAGGTTATTAAAGAGGAAGTAAAACCACACAACTCTGTACTTAGCTTCTTAGAATTTTAATTAATCACAACGTCTGAACGTCGTTCACAAGATAATGGCAAGGTAAAAACGATAAGTGGGGATGCTGACAATAGCTACCAATTCAGTCTCATTGAATTGGTAAATGTTTTGAAAATGTCACCGTCGTTATAAAATATATATAAGACAAACAAAATCAAATTAAATGACTTAAATTTTTCTCAGGTGTTAGGTAAACGATAAAGAATCCATGTTAAGTATAAAAGTAGTTAAGTTAGCAAGTTCCAACTGTCAGAGGTCCCAGCTGTGCGTTGCGGACCTGCGCTCGCTGTATCGACCGCGGCAAACTCTAGGCATGACTCGCGCATTTGTCGATAGATGCACAATATTTTTTAACGAATTTAAAACCTACGTTAAGCGGTAAGTTATGTAGAACAAGTTCTATCTGTCAGAGGTCGCGACTGCGAACCTGCAAGGGCACAAGCGCTGTATTGACCGCCCCGATCACAACAACAATGAACTATTTTGAAGGTAAGAGAAGACACAAATCTCGAAATAGGAATTATAACAAAATAATTATGATATTATTGCCAGTTGTTTGATTGATACTTGGTGTATTTTATTTACTGACTCTGTAAGTAATAATTCAAGGTTGATGAAACTACTGTCTAAAACCAATAAAAGTAAACCACTCTATTAGCAAAGCCCATTTATTTATTTTTTGGCTTCTTGTCTGCACATTTCGTATAACAATGAATGCTAGGTGAAAGTAAAATAAAGCGAGGTTTCCCACATTTCGAGTATCGATATTCTACCCCAACCCTTCGTGGGAACAACGAGGAGCCGAGACGGCGCGGCAGTGGACGCGCGACAGACGCGCGGGCTGCTCTACGCGGCCCCGCTTCGGCCCAGGCCACACGCCCAGAGACCGTCACCATGGGCCAAACAGCCGGCGCCGAATGCACGCCTGAAGATGAAGACTCAGAGCCTCGCATACGTGTCAATCCAACAGAAAAATCACTGGTGAGTTACCCTGTTAGCAATGATTTTATTTTTTTCATGAAGAAAATATAGGACGCATTCACTCGTCAAGAAACTTTTAAGTAGAGCTCAGTAGTAATGAGGCTTTTAATTGCTAAAATGTATGTGACCTGACGTGCTCTTTTACGTAAGCCTATTTTTGTTTTAAGGCACTTATTGTAAGCTGCTATGAAAACCACGGCAGATGCTGTAGAGTTCGTAGACGCAATTTTTTGCTTCATTCATTAAATTAATCGTCCCATTGATCAATACGATTTCAACATTTTTGTTACACAATTCGTTACAAGCCGCAGCTTGTTTTTTCAAAAAGCAAAATCATTAATATATAAATAATATATAAATTTAATAAATAATCACGTTTGTGAATTTGCTTAATGAATTACAAATGAAAAAATATAAATATAAAAAGTCAAGGAAGAAAGCACTTTTAGATTTAATTATCTAAAAAAAGTTCAGTGTGCATGATCGAAGGTGCATCTTAAAGATTAGGTACACCACTGTCTTTTTTAGCATGGAAAGTTCCTAATTTTCCGGGATCACCAAAACATCCAAATCCGTCTGTTACGGCACCAACGTAATAAAGATATACTAATCTCAATATGTTTATGTATACTACGTAATTTTTATTTTATCTTTGTGATATTTTTATTTTACAAGTTATTTTTTTGGAACATGACTATATTTTTTTTGTGATTAACTATTATTACGTTTATAATAATCAAGGATTATAAACGTAATATTCCTCCTGCTTAGGGTTTTATGCCCAGCACGCTTCGGTAGGCAGGTACTGGAATTAGGGTTGCCAACCGTACTATAATATATAGTATTTTACTGTATTTCGGGTCTGCGTACTATATACTGTTGAAGAAATATATAGTACGCAAAAATACTATATTTTCAACACCGAAATCTAACAAACAAATCCGTCATTTTAAAATGCAAGAAGTGCAAAAAAATTATTGATTTTATAAAAATAAATAAGTAAGAAATATTATCTTTGTCTATTTTTGGCCTTTGCCATAAAATACTATATTTTTTTTAGTGTACTATATTTTTTTATAACTTAGTTTGAAAAATACTATATTTCGCCGAAGAAATGTTGGCAACGCTAACTGGAATGGAGTCCGGTCGAGTAGTTATCAGTATTTCAGATCCTCCAATGTCACGTACTGAACCTTTAATGGATGTTATTCAGACTACCATATTTGCAATGTTTTCTTCCGCATTGATAAAACAAAAACAGATTTTACGATTTACCGAAGACAAGCAGTTGATTGGTCGTCCTTCAACGTAAGTCATAAGATTTTACGTAGAGAATATGATACGACAATGTTAGTTCACTTATCTCAGTTGTATCTTTATAAAATGAGGCTTCGAACAAGTTCTAGTTGGATTGTGTAATTATTGAGTCCCAAATCAAGAAATGGTGAATATAGGGCGTTCCTAAAATTTCCACTCCATACCGGAAAATATAATAAGATTTTCCCAACCTAGGAATTGAGAGTTCGGGATCCTCACGCTATTATTAAAACGATTAATTCGCCATAAGTCAGCAGAAATATAGGTATTTCAAATTAAAATATTTAAACATCATAAGTAGGCACATAATGGTCCACCAAAATAACAAAAAATTTTGTCAATGTTGGTTCCAAAAACATGCTACATTATATCATTTGAAATTATTTACTGTATACTATCTTTTTACAAAGTTTATTGAATGAGCGGAAGAATTTAAATAGGCGCTAGAAAATAATTTTCGCGCCGTCCATACGCACTTCGCGCGTTTTTGTTTGACGTTTAGCAGTTGTCGGCTTGTCGGCACAAAGAACGGTTCATCATATAAACGCGTTCATTCTGTAAAACGAAACGTCACAGACTCGTAGGCAGTATCTGTCAAATTGAATTGTAATTTTTATGATCTTTATTTTTTTAATATTCGTGATATTCGTGTAAATAAGTTAACGTTATTAAGAATTTCTAAGGCTCAAGTAATTTAATTTAGTGGTGTTTATAATTTAAAAGATGTCAAATATGAGATTGTGCAATTCGTAGTTGTGCTGTCAAAATTAAACTTTTGTTATTGTAGATTAATGTGTTAGATGTTCATTTGTTTTCCCCTTGAACTTGGTGTAATTTCAAAACAGCCAGTGCCAGCAGAATAGTGACTAAACGTTCTATTTTCTCTTGTTGTCGTGTGGAGAAGTAATAAAATAACTGAAGATGTCGAAGGTCTCTCTGAATAATGTGCCATCGAATCCTCGTATCAATCGTTTGAGAACGTTTTCTAGGGTAAGTGTGTTTTATTATGAATTCTTCATTGTTGAAAACTCACTGGTGATTTGGCTAATATTAGATAAGTTTGAGGTTACGTACTGTAAAACGTATGCTTTGTGAAGATAGGTACCTACTTGGGCGGGACTACTGTGATATGCTATAAAATCAAGCGTGTGATACATTTCTCCCAGTTGTGTATATGCGGCACTCATTTCATTTGTTCTTTCTAACATCCATTTCACATACCACCTGTCAGTCTGTCATTCTGTGATTAAAAAACTATTTTTATCACAAAAAAAACATTTGAAATTATGTGATATTGCCAACCTAGTTATTATAACTGATCATACAATACCAGTGTATTAAATATGCACTTTATTACCATGTAGGTATAGGCAAAATTTAATAATATAATTATTAAAATTTCCTTTTAAAAATCTGTGCTCAACATTTTATTTTTCTTTACTCTTTGATAAATATATCAGATTAGTATGGCTTTGTTTATTTTGTTATCTATGTTAATTATAACTACTTAAATGTAATTAAGATTCATTACCTTAATTCTAATTACTGGTATTTAAAGCCTAAATTACTACGATAATGAGATGCTATAATCTTATCTAAAACATTTTTTTAAATTGTTGTAACCCTAAATCCTGAGTAAAGAAGATTCAATATAAAATATATTGTTGGTGGCACTCAGGGGCTTTATGGTAACTTGAAGAATTCAATTTATGCTGAGCACAAATAAAAAACAATATATATTGATGTAAACAATTTTTATTGAAAAATGTCCAAAGCTGTTATTAAATAGTCTATGAATAGGTACTTAAAATGGGTAACTATTCCAAGAAACCTATTCAAAGAAATATTTCTTTAGTTATTCAATATACATTTCCTGATATGACGATATGATGACTTATAATTATTAAAATAAATTGTTATTACTTGTATATTTCTATAAAAAATATTGATTTGTTGTAATAATTTACTTAAATATTTTTATCTTAACCTCGTACCTATATATTATTAGGTTAACTCGTAGGTAAAAATCATAAAAATGATTAAGTGATATTAAAGAAAATGAATAATGCTTAAATCTAAAATGATTTAAACATTATCTTCATAGAAATACATAGTTCTACAGTCATGTGTAATTCCCAATTCCCTTGAATCATAATTGTTCCATATCATCCACAATAGGGATGTGACATCAGTATGTTCTAGATCTAGTACATACTGAACATAATTCATGCTACACTTCATATCATGATCAGGGGTAATCATCATTACTACATTCTGAAACGGAATAGCCAATAGTTCAATGGTTATGTTAATTGGCACTTTTCATTTGTGTATCAGACTCCGTTCCATTGCACTTGATCAGTTAATCTGCAAGTGTGAGTCATAAAAGATGGAAACACTAGAAAAGGTTGGTAGCACATATTATGAGTTAATTGTGAATATTTTATAGTATATATATTTTTATGGATGTGAGCACTTAAATAATATTATATAATTTAAATTAACATACATTTCATACTCATACCTATAATATTTCAAATAGCAAAATACAATTACAATTACATTGGTAGGAAATTAAGTATTGGTAGATAGCTAACTTCCATTTCAAATCTTTTTGGTGAAATAGAAGAATAATATAGTTGAATGTACTAGCTCTCACTTATATGAATATTAAAGAAAATATTTGACATAAAATTGTAGTAACATATAATATTATATGCATGCTGGTTAGATATTTATGTAAAGGTATTATATTAATTAATAATTATATTTATAAATTGTGCTAATTGCTCCCTTTTCCTAAAGGGAAATCATGTCCAAAACTTTTAAATAGATGCATGTATGTATCATGCATCTATTTAAAAGTTTTTCCCATATGAAATGTGGGGTTGGCATGCTTAAATGGATTTCCCATGCATGTTCATTTCATCAGAATTCTACGCAAAGCGGGGCATGACGACAGCATTGAATCGGTTAGATCCAGTGTTTGATAACTCATCCTGTTGACGAGTCCTTAACATCTGACACTCCATTATTTTGTTTGACACTGTTTACTTAGTGGCCGGTTTCGTAATAATCAGCTTTAGTGGCATGCGGGTACCGGCAATTGGCACAAACTGTTATGTGGTCACCGTTTTATCAATGACTGAGTAATGGTGTCCAACTCCACTTGCCAAATTTCATTATGTTAATGCATTGTTGTGGAATATTCTAGGATTATGTACGTTCTGTCATAGCAGACATACAATTCAGGAAGTGTTATCAAATATATTTTACATGGCAATTTTTGTATTATAATATTTGTATACTTTATATACCCGTGATATACAAATAAAAATTGCGTTTTAGATTGCTCTCGGTACCCACGCAAATGAAATTTTCTGTCGCATCGCCGGCATTCATGCCGCACATAAACTCGTCAAATTTGCTTCGAAAATATTTCGCTGGATTCCAAATTCAATGTGAATCGAAATTAATTACTAATGTGAACGTGGCCTGCTTTGGTTAATACCTATTTGAGTTTGACCTGGATATCATAACGCGACGAGCCTTCGGGTTTATGTCTGGCTAGGTATCTAAGTAAAGCTCTTCCTATAATTTATTGTCTAGACAAGTCTACTCAGTCCGCTTCTATGGTACTAATTTGCTCTTGGGATGTCATTTTGCGTGAATTGGATGTCATTTGTGAATGAGTAATTTGTCTGATTCTTCTTTATAAATCAGATAATGCTAAGCACTTGTAATTGTAGTGCACTTAAAAGATACAGTTTACGGGTTGGTAGCAGATATCGCAAAATATTCCTTATCGCAAACAAAACGACGACGGCTCAGAGTGTCTTATCTTAATTATCAAGGATAAAACAATAAGCAAAGGTAGATAAACTTGTTTGCTAGAAAGTAGGTAAAATGTTGTTTATCATTCTTACATAATACCTACTTTTACGAGAATTTCATTTGTATGTAGTTTTCAGTATTTGATTGGCAAGTCAAACAAACCAATTTATAAAAAAGTAAAAAAAAAAATGCTTTTTATTTCATCCATACGTTAATTACTTACAAAATTTTAAACCGCTTGAATCGATATTGTTCCGAGTAAATAATGATTATTGCTATCAAAAACATATAATGTCCAAATAACGATAAATATACCTATTATAAAATGCAGTTTTAGTGAATGAAAAAATTTGGTACACTTTGAGTTTTCTCACAATAACTTGCAAAGCATTTTACTGTTGCCTGCTAGCTACGAGATAAAATGCATGATATCGGACGACTAAAATGACTATCAAAAGTCTTATTCATAGAAATAAGTAATGTGTCTTTGACAATGACAGTCCTGCCTGCACAAGGCTGTTGGAAAACCTTCGTGAGGACTATTATTCAAGGTCCCTTTGTTCAATAGTAAAGCAAACTAGGCTCTATTCGAATGAAGTAAAGATCGTTATTCTTTATTAGGTCTCGATAAAAGTTCATCGTGAGTCCACACACAGGGATAATACAACCACGCTATCGTATTCAATTATTAAAATGATAATAATCGATTGTGGCGTGCGTGTTCCGTTTGCGTAAGAAAGTAAATGTGCGTGTTCCTTTAACAACGAATATAGAATAGAAGAAACGACAAAGTTAGTTTTAAGGCTGCGCTACAATGTCATGGTTTCGCGAGGTAAGATTTATGTTTTTCGAACAGATTACGCTTTCCTTGCAAAACACAGGACCTTTTATAGATGTGCCATGAGCAAACTCGATAAAGTCGAATAAAAACCAAGAGTAATTTCTATCGCATTTGCCTTGTAAATTATATTGTTGATGTTAATCCAAATACCGAAATACCAGACAATTTATTCTTTGCTGAACGAAAGAACTATAAAGAATGCATCGTTTTTAAATTCCAGTGCTGCAGAGAAATCTGTAATGAAAAAGTTAGCAAATATTTTATTTCAATTAAGTAAATAATGTACACAGTTTGATTTATTTAACAAGTATTTGAAGTAGAAGACTATCTTTAATTGTTTCTCAGATTTATTAATTTGTTTGTCGAAGATAGCTAAAGAGCGATTACGACATTGAGCCAATATTAGTTTTGTATTAGACGACAGAAAAAAGACGCGAAAAAAGATTAATGGAAAATTACTTAAGGCATTAGCGGCATCTATAGAATGGTGATGCTTGTCTTTTGACCCTGCGGACTTAGGGAAGGATGGATAAGCGAGTGCAGTTAAATTCTGAACGAATATGATAATGCTGTCTTTTCTCTTTAAGAAACCCCGTAGTTGCTTCTGCATTTGCAATGTTTCTTTGCTATGTTTTGTATAGCAAAACCAGTATCATCATCATCTGCTTAGACTTTTGCCAACTACATTGGGGTTGGCCAATCTAACCCGTTGCGGCTGAATATCAGTATTTTACACGGAGCGACTGCCTTCTGACCTCCGCCACACAATTTATTGAGAGACTGATACCCCAAGGTTAGACTGGTTATCAGACTTTTTGGGCTACTGACGGTAACGACTGTCATGGGTCTTCGTATGACACCCGGGACCAACTGGTCGGGAAAACTGGTCAGCCATCCAAAGACTGACCGCGTCAAGCGCTGCTTAACCTCGCAGGTCGATCTATCTGCGCGGTAACTATGTAGCTACGAGACCCTCTGTGTTAAGTTTAGTTAAAGCAATTAAAAATTCTGTATGAAATAGTCTAAATTATGCTGTAAATAGGCTCTATCAATGGTTGATAGAAACATCCATTAATATTATAAATGCGGATTTCTTTAGCTTATTTAACGATAGAAGTCGTCAATGATATTACTCATAATAGTTTAAATTAACAAACAACGCTCCGCGGGAGCCGCTAACAGTAGATTTTCTGTGTCTACTTTACCTTCGCTGTTTGAAAGGCTAAAATGAAGAACTTATGATAACGCTTATAATATTGTTCAGGTGATTTTAATTATATATTTTGCAGATGGTTTCGTAGATTTAATACCTATACCTACATATAGATAATAGTGTTTATCTTATTATAATCTGGTTATCGATGTACGCTGTCGCTAAGTACAATTAACAACTCAATTTATTTACATATATATGTATATTTCTTTATAATTAAACATTATAGGTATATTTCACTACACTTATGTAAAACTGTCAATGTTTTTTTATAAATCTTAGTTTGCCTTGTTACAAGGCTTTTCTAATTATTTTAAAGCCAAACGAAAGCTATGTTCCGTTTCCCAAAAAATGATCAGTGATTCTTGATTTATGCTAATGGATCTTTCCGCTTTTTCATAGATAGAGTAACGACGGTAACTACCTATATATTTGCATTTTAAAATTAGTTTGGGCACTAAAGTGTACAGGATGTTGTTCGCTACGTATTCTCCCTATAGAATATCTTATTCGTTTTTTACAATATCCTTGAGGTGTCTTCCTTAAGTTTGGCTTAGTGATCCTTTACGATGTCTCTCATTTTCTGATTCATTGAATATGAAAAAGAATAAGCAATATAATTTCATCTTTATTTAGACCTCATAACGGTTACCTGCCCGTCAGTGTTCCTTTATCTAGTTTTACTCGTTACCTTGAAAATAATCATTGGAGAAACTAAATTGTTTTCAAATCGGTCACGTTTCTTACCTTTGGATAAGAACTAAGCTGTATGTATAGGCAATGCATGTGGGTTAATAGTTACAGGTTGGTAGGTCATAGTCTTGACTATTGTTTGCCTGTTTCAATTCTAGCTAATTGCATCTTATGTTTCCATTTAATTTGTAATCAAATTGGTTTCTGTTTTTGTGCGTCGAATTTACATATTTTTTAAAGATTTATCCTTAACTTATTGTCCTTGAACGACGCATTCTGTATAACCTACAAATGTTTTGAACATCGTAAACAAAGATGTTAACACGTTTTTATAAGAACTTTTCATCATCAGTGACCAATGTGACTCTGCATCAGGTATTATATTTAAAGCCAAAATAATGCAAGCACATGATCTCCTAATACCTACTGTAATAAAATTGAGTTGTTTATAAGTCACGTTCAAGTTTTAACAGCGATCTTGAATATCGAACCTTTTCTATATTTGGAACAAAACAAACGCCTGTGGCATGTGTGACCATTATCAATTTATCACCAGTACCTTATTTGTACTGTTTGAATTGTATTCGTTTTGAAAATTTTAAGTATTTTATAATTGTACATTTATTATAACAGCACTGTCCTTTTCACATTCAGCTTAATCGCTAATCAGTGGTTTTACTAGTATTATAATATGTATCAAACAACCTGAATTTAGATGTCCTACATTTTTTCGTAGTTAATTCACACGAGGGGTGACAGATAATTAGGAGAATAATGACAACTACGTCCGACTTACCTCAGATTGAGTTGTGCAAACGAATGGCACGAAGCCAGTGAGCCACAGTCTTGCAGCAGTTCTATTGGTTTTAAATATCATGCACGCAATTTAGGAGGTAAATGTTTACTGAGATCTATTTCTGTCTCTATAAACATCCCATAATTTATGTAGTTCCGCATAAAACTAGACTTTGTAAGGATAATTTTGAAATTTCTTGTGAAGCGCTTGTGAAAATCTTCAGGCGAAAATTCGCGATTGATTTCTTTATTACATATTTTGGTACGCAGTACGATAGGAAATGAAATTGAACATTCCATTGCCAATGTATTGAGATCGAGATTTAAAAAGAATTGTATACGCTCAAATAGCCATAATCGAACCATCACGGAACAAAAACGAATAAGTCAATAATTCACTTTGTTTGATCCTGCTGACGACAAAGGTTTTAGCTAAACCATTAATTCACATACGCTTCAGTCTACGTTATTTACTTTACGTTAGGTGTTCGCTCATAGGTGTTCAATGTGCATTTAAATCTGTTGTGCACGTGTAACACGATGCATTTATTATTAATGACGGTTTAATTGTCCCTGTACAAGCATAGCAGCCACAACGATATTCAAAGTCTATGTTCAGATTATACAACTCAAATGCGATTGTCACACGTCTATCTTTGATACCAACTGTAGGTAACTTACCGGATCTCCCTCAAGATATCGTAATAATTAGTTTTGTTATTATCAAGGCATGCGTTGATTAGGGTATCGGATTATCTACAGTAAGGACTCTAGGCTTATCATTGCCATTGTCGGTTGATTTTGCAACTGAAGTGGGTGCTGTGTAATTTGTCTGTGCTGTTTATTGAAGTGCTTCTTGAATATGAGTGTAAAAAAGATGGTGAGTGTGTTGTTTATTCATGAGTGATGTGTTTAAATCTAACAAATAATAACAACGAAGTGGCTGGTGGCTTATTTCAATAATGAAATATATTTTTCTTGAATAAGTTAACGACTTAACATTACTTACATTTAACAAGTGTTTAATTTGTAGCTATTCTTTACTAGGTCACAGAACCGTTACGCAGATAATTGCTATACATTAGCATTAATTACCTTACTTCAGATTCATTTACTCTAAAGTTGTCATTATCGCGGGTGATATATGCACGCGATAACTTAGTTGTGCCGTGCAACTTAACCCAGGGTACTGGCTTTCTGCATTACTATAAAAAAATAAAAATAAACTGGCAACTACCACAGATCCAGATTCGGATTAGTTACTACTAACCCTGCCAGCGAAAATGTATGTATGTGCTAATACGCTAAACTTAGCCTGTCTACATACAACTCTCGCTTTCGAGACGATAGGTTCATTGTAAATAAGGGCAAGATGAAAGGGTCCAGTTAATTAAACCGCGCGCTCGAGTAGTCTGATTCAAAGGCTATCATTCTGATATAAATCATTCCGGTAGATAGTTCAAATATTGAGCTTACGATGTTTGTTTCGTAGTTTATTTGCTGCAAATAATAACGTCCTGTGCAAATCTTCACATACATATTATATAATAGGTTGAAGGAAGCAGCCTGCGACAGGCGTGCGGCACTAATCAATTAATGGCAATCGAGATCACGTGCGCGTGCGCCCCAGCACACGACGCGACCACGTTGCCTGCCATTGTACGTAGTGACCAAGTTGAATGCTATTACATTGGACTAAATAAATTGAACTGAAAAATCACATCGGAAATTCATTCATCAATAATTTCGCGATAAGGATAAAGATGTTGGCTATGGAACTAATTAGAAACCATTTTTAGCTGTTAACTCGGGTGTGTTATTTTAATGTATAATTGCCATCTCATTTTTTTCCTAGCATGTTTCAATTTTCAAGCATGAGAAGTTTGGCTATTTTCGTTTCATGTTTTTGCCGTGAGTTGTTGTTTTGATTCATTGTACACTTCTGAGAATTCAATTAGAGCTTCGTTGAACAGTACATTTATTGTAGCAGCCGCTTAATTAAATATTAAAGCTTGAAGGAATTGTTCCTTCTCTTTTAAATCTTATGTGATTTTCTTTTGATAATCCATTCGTCAACGAAAAATGAGAGAATTTACGTCGCTCTAAGTGAATATATTTTAAGAATTCCAGACTTCATACTAAGGTCAATCACTCCCGCTTCAGTGTTTGCTGTTCTAAAATCTTGAAGTAAAATTTGCTGCTCTACAATCTGTTGAATGAAATATAAAGCAAAGCTTGTGGGTTTGTTGGTATATGTATGTATGTTTAGTTATTTGAAAAATATGTATAATATATGCATGTGAGGAATTGCAGAGGTGCAAATTCAAGAGGACCTCAGTGCCATAGGTTCGTTCGCCTTTTGGCGTTTCACTTTATCCAATATGCCCAAAACACAAAGTGAGGCGTCTATCGCTCATTAGATATTTTTTTAACACAGTGCCGATTGTTCTTGTGTATGAAAATACGTTCTTCATTGAAGGGCACCAGGAATTATTTTTAATTGCAATAATTTCATAACAACGCGGAATCTTTGACATAATGAATTTTAATCGAACCTGTCAGGATTCTTTATTACAATATTTCCTGTCGGAATGTCGAAGTGCGGCGCTAAGGTCATATAGGCTTCCTCATTAGATCGAATTTTCCGCCTTCGTTCGTTGTTATGAGGCAAAAGTTATTTTAATTTCAACTGTCAGTATTTATTCCTCATGTTATGAGCATTTTAATTGTTTGTAATACATTGAAATAACGTCTCATTCCTACTAACCGCTTAATATTTACATACAATGTACATTATTATAGCATTAAGAATATTTAGAAAATATGATACCTAGGTTACTAATATAAATTTATTTTAAATATCCCTAAGGGGCAGAATATGCTATAATTTAATTAAAAGCTTACTAGCGACCCGCCCCGGGTAGCTGAGCATATACGCCTCCATTTTTGTTTAATTTAATTTTATCCGGATATATAACTCTATTGGTTTACCGGGCGCACGTAAAGCTCCCAATCGGAATGATTTTTTCTGACATCTTCAACAATAATCGTCATATTTCAGCCAATTTACACATAACTTTAATTACTTATACACCCAAACCATCCTCATGAACCACTCCGTCTATTGGTGAAAACCGTGTGAAAATCCATTCTGTAGTTTTTGAGTTTATCGCGTTCAGACAGACAAACGCGGCGGGGGGGCCATGTTTTATAATATGTAGTGATAACACCTGTAACAATATAATTTGATTTTTGATTTGATACGTAATTAGAACTAACAAATTTTCAATAAAGGTTTTAGTATAGAAGTACGGTTCATTGTAAACATAATATGTTGGCGTACCTATTTATAACTTAACAGTCAGTTTATCTCAGAGAAAACCAGGAAGTATAATGCGTGTACCCATAAGCTATGTTAACAAAATAAATCACTATGCCAGACCAGTTTGTGGTGTAAACACGAACAAGGTCGAACACCCGTCTGCAGCAAACAAAGCGACGAGCTGTTACATTGACAATAGCACTCATGCGTTATAAACGGGTTCTGTTCAGGACGCCATCGCCATGAGAAACCCATGAACACATTATTGTATCTGAATAGCTGGTAATTTTATTCCAATTGTTATTTATTAGCTAGGTACAGGTTTTGTTCGACATATGTCGTTCACATTCCAGTTATAAAATAATACTGATAAAGCTGCACATAATCTTAATACATAATTAAATTATTACAGAATTATCGAATGCATGGCCTAAAACGCTTCTTTTTAATTTAATATTATATCTTTTTTGAGATAAGAACTTATTTTGGGAATGTAGCTTTATCTTTATCAATAGATACGTTTTAGTATTTATCTTTTTATAATTAAAGTATTTACACTTTTCGATTTTAATGTCTTTTTACACTGAATTCCGAATTGAAGAAAATTGCGATATGGTTTCCTTAGTTACCCCGACCCAACTGATGAGTTGGACTGAGCTGAGTTTAATCAACCGCTCCACTCCTTATTTGTACCAAATGTGGTTTCACAGTAAGGATTTTGCTCTAATTAGGACTTTGTTTACACGTATACGATACGAGAAACCATAACATTCGCGATTGCTTTTCATGTTTATTTTTATGTAGGTATTAGGTATGTACAGTTTTTGCATATGCTTTTACCGATATTGCCGTCCTCGCCCAGTGAACAGCTTTTTAATAGGCTCCCATTGGATCCAAAATTAGTTGGTCATCTCTGAAATATGCACGTGACTAGCGATATTATAAAACATTATACAGTCTCCAAAGAGTCACAGCAAAGTTCACACTAATCCGTGTTTTGTAAACATAGAACTTGTGTAATTTTCCTCTAGCCAGTAGCTATGAGTCACGACTGCCGCATTGTTTATATTATTTTTAATTGGTATCACTTTAGATACGCTCCGTGTAGAAACAGCAGGTTGGGAGCACGTGTTCGAACTTTGGTGTAAACAACTAGACCAGAGTGTTACGAGTTTCTAGCACTTCTACCTAGGTTCATTTGTTTAGTTGGCAAACTTCTCCCATTACACATTTGGTTTTATTTTCAATTCTAGGTATCCATAGAAATATACACATCATTCGTAGAATTTGTATAGAACAGTGCTCTTTGTAACGGTCAACACATAGATAATTCTAGCATTCGAATCGACATGACAACTGTAATTGACGCGGCGGCAAACAAAGAAATGATACGATAATGAAACGCCACTCATGTTGTTAACAAAGAGATGTCCACATCAGTATTTTCAACTGTGACATAATTAACTTAACTATCTATTTACTTGTTGATTACATTATCTATAGTGTATATTATGATGCAGACCATACTGTATTATAGTTAGTTGGTCGACACTAGACTCATGTATTATGCAAGTATTTAGATCACAGACAGACCGTACGTACGTATGCATATTTTTTCTACTATACAAACGGATAGTGTTGGTTTTGCAGTAATTTCCATTTTCACTTTTGAAACTGTTGCTGCAGTTGCAAGTGTTGTAACTTGTTATATCGCAGAATTTTCATTTTCATCCAAAAGCTCAAGCTATACAGATTTTTCATCCACCCTTTGTTTTCTTTCATTTCAATAACAAAGAACAGATTTCAACTGTGAATAAAGTTGTCTCATTGTTTTCAAGCTATTTACAATAGGCGTATATACTTGCACGTATTTGACATTCAAAATACATTTTAATCAGGATAAAGCCTTTGGTAGTGGCAGTGACAATGACCGTGAAATCAACGAGTAACATTTCCAACATACAAAGGAAATAGCTATTGAATTTCAGAAGATAAATTGAGTTTGTTGTTCGTATTATATTGATCGTAGGAGCTTTATGTAGGCGCCGCCGCCGCCCGTGTCAAAATAAAAGTTTGTTATACTCGGAAAGTACAAGCTACAAAAAACGGTAAAATTCCGGGGGCTCGTTATGAGCAAGCGTTTTATTACTAACGTTTATAAAATTTACGACAGACGACAATAAAGCAAGCTAAATACGTACAATAATAATGAAATTGACATGACGTCATAGATTTGAATTTACGACGCGTTAATTTTAATGTCAATGTAAAAACAGCCATTGTTTTTGTATAGAGACAACATAAAAACATGGCATCGGTACATGAAGAACCCATCTTTGATGAATTGCGTACAATGTCAAAATCGAACTGCAATCTGTTAAACGTTTCAAAAACTTGTGACGTAGGTACATAGAATGATAGGTTACCGTAAACAGTCTCTAAGTTTATTTTATATGATTTATTTGCTGCCTTAATGACATGTCCATGAAGTGGCAGTATGTTAGAACAAATTAATTTAAGTTCGCTGGTATCTTACGTTGGTACGCCAATCCATTTTCTTTAGTTGCAGGTTTACTTGTTTTACAGACACTCGGTAAAAAACCGGTGACGTCATAGTAATTGTAAATAGGACTATAGTAATTCCATAGAATACTGCAACGTAGCCGCATTGAGGTTCAATGTGCGCGCGTCGCCACTTCTATCGATATTTGCAGTGGCCGTTAAAAGTAAACCGTCGTTCCTTTGTTACAGACGGAAAGTGAGACATCATGCGAGGAAGCAGCAAGACTGACGGCAGAAGGCGCGGCAGCCGACGCCGACGACGATGAGGCCTATGACTATGGAGCCCTGCCGCCGCCTCCCGACGGAGGCTACGGTTGGGTCGTGGTCTTCGCCTCCTTCATGTGTAACATGATCGTGGACGGCATCGCCTACACATTTGGCATATTCCTACCGGAATTAGTGACGTATTTTGGCGAAGGCAAAGGAACTGTCGCGTGGGTCGGCAGTTTGCTCTCCGGATTTTATCTTGCGGCTGGTAAGCTTTCATACTCTTTGATATAAAGTGTCAGTGCACAATTAAATCCCCTTCCTTCATAATATTAGTCATGATACATCCTCCACAAATTTATGTGAAATAAAACTCTGAATTGGTGCTAGCATCCAATGGATCTTAATTGACATCAGTAATTACAAAGACCTTTAGCATTCCTCCAGTTTGGGCGCCATTTCAATCACACGCGCGTCCATTTCCTATCAATTCAGGTCACGTTGTCACATGCAGCTATCCATTATTCATATGTGTGGCTTGCATGTACCTATGCCTGTGTACACTAAAGAGATATGAAGCTAATGTTTATGAGTCGGCTAATATATTAGTATTATAATGATACGCGGTATTAGCTCAAGCACATCTATAAACAATACATTAATCGCCGCAGTCTTGGCTTATTGCCTGCTTTGTATATGACAGGGGTAATGTCAAGATTTTCAGGAAATTTTATAAAATGATTATGAACCTTTTTTTCTTTTGTATTTGGGCTTGCTTACATATGTACCGTCAAAGCCTAGGCTCTGCCTAGGCTTACGTAAGTTGCGTAAGTTGCAGGCTTGCAAATCGATGGAAACAAAGTGGTTTGCATAATAATTGTTAGAGTAATTGAGAAGATACAGTTTAAAACTCGACCTGCTTTTTTTAATACTACATTATCTTAAAAAGATATAGAAATCTGTTGTTATATAGCATGTAGATACGGTCGAACAAAGAGATAAGAAAATTCTCAGAAAATCTATACGCTGAAGTTTATTCAGGAACTGATAGATGTATTTGAGTAATACATATTTTTATTTATTCATATTTAGTACAGATTAATTGTATTTATTTAGAATCATCAGTTACTCGTAGAAAAATTATCTAGTATCGGGTGACCATGAATACTTACATATATCTTTCTTTGACTGTACTATAATTGACACTTGAAGCGTATGCAGCAAAATGAAATAACCGTATCGTCGTTAAACCAACCTCATTACGAGTGCCTCAGAGCCATTCTGATTATCGAGTACACTGCATTAGTGCTAGATAAATCCAGCCAGATTACAATTCAAACTAATCCGTACCATCCGTGCATACGTAATACTTCTTATCACGGAAATATTAATTATTCTTCGGCGATTGACGAAATTCCCAATCTAATCCGAGGCTTATCCACGTAACTCAAACACGAGTCAATTTGATTGTTTCTATGCGAAAAAAGCACTAAATACCTTATCTGTTTCATTTTCACTAAGTGTAATCACCTAATCACGTCATTGGATAGTACGTGTGTATAACTATTTTATCCACCGATCGGATACTATCTTATATTATCTATTTTAAACTGCCATTGACCTGATTGAAGAGACTCGATTACCATCGCTGATACGGCGATTTTCTGATAAAAACATATACCTTACTAAAAGACAATTTAACGGGAGTCGCAGTCGCTTGTTTTGAAATGTATTGTGTGATAGCGAAAGTTCTTTATCATTGAAGACCTGGCATACTAACCCTAAAGTTTCACATACGTTTCTTATCTGGCTCCGAACTTTGATTTGGGTTATATAAGTTTTGCAGTTGCATGTATTTTATATTGCAGTTACGACATATCTTATTACAAATATTATTACATGAAACAGCGCACCGTAACGTTGGGTAGGACAAGATTCACATTTAAATCCATCTTCGGAAGTTTGCAAAACTGTGAAAGTGCCAATATCTGTCCACCAGCTCCATAAAAAGAAGTCCTTTTAAGTACCTACTTATATAAAACTCGTGTTTACAGTAAAATGAATATTTTATGACGGTGCATCGATTCCTTGAGCTGATTTGCAAATATTTAAGTAATACAACGAGTAGCTCAGATCAAGTTTGCAATGTAGGTTTCAGTACCAAGGTGACCACTTGACTATTATTGATAATGATTGTACTTAATATGTTTGTACCTAGGATTGCCACCCGTACGATATATTATAGAAAAATAATATAGTACTTACAAAAAATACTATATTTTCATCGCTAATTCAACTGTCGCGCTTTTCTTTATATTATGTGACTGGAAAGCATCCGCACATAAACTTAATATACTTTATGTTATTATATTAAGTTTATGCAATGAACGCCCCTCGAATTTTTAGGTTAAACTTATATAGGTATATATAATAACTAGAAAGTGATTGGTAGCGAAGCGACGAGTAAAAACAAATGCAAAAAAAATGATTAAAAATAAATGTAAATTTTAATTTTTCCGGATTTTCCAAATATACTATATGTATGTATGGTTTGCAGTTTTCTTTTTAAATACTTTTTTTTTTCAAGTACTGTTGCTTATTTGTACCATATCTAGCCTGAGAAATAAATATTAAAATCTTTGATGTAATAATTTGTACCTACAATCCTACGAGCTTAGGTTAGCATGCAAATAGGTACCAGTTGCTTTATCCACTTTCTCGTATACAGAATTAGCACAATATCAATGACCCACTAGAATAATCTTGCGGAAAAACTGTAAATATTGTACAAAATATTCTTGCAGACTGCAAACATATTTACCTCCAGATGGTATACTCATAGATTAAAGAAATGTAATATTTTTAATATTGTTTAGGTTACGCAACACTTGTAGATTTATAGGTCTGCTATCCTAACGCTTCTGGGGTCGCGCTAAAATAAAATTAATTGGTTTTCCTATTAAGAAAAATCTTGTTTCAAGCACTGAATCCGAACTGTTCTAACTGGCTACTAATTAATAACGGTAAAGTTACCCACGGGGACATAATAACAAACTCGTGGGTTACTAAATGTTTACATCTCGACCCCTTTAACTTTTGAGGATTCAGGCCTCTTGTTACTTTATATTACGTAACGAAAACTGGAGTTTACTCTGACGTGTTCACGGAGAAAATCAATTTTGTCGGCAGGTCCGGTGGTGTCAGCATTATGCAACAAGTATGGGTGTCGGGCTGTCTGCGTGGCTGGGTCCTTCGTGGCAGCTACTGCCTTTGTATTGTCTACATTTTGCAAAAGTGTCACAATGATGATGATCACCTACGGGCTTATTGGAGGTAAGTCTTCATTTCTTACGTGAGTACCTTACTGTATTACCTTACTACTACCTTATTACGGAAGTTACCTTACTGTATTATCAGTTTAGGCGCTAATTACTTATACTAGCAATTTTAAAGGTTATTGGGGCTCATAAATTTCTAATATAAGGTTGACATAAATATTTTATTCATGAATATATAGCTAAGAGGACCTACGAAAAGACTGCCAAAGAAAACTTAAACTCTTGTGGTATTAAGTTTTTCTTTGATATCAGTGTTGTTTTTTCCATTAATAAGTTATTGATTTCATGTTTCAAGAAATCTATTATATGTAAAGTTTTTATTTGCGATCCTTGAAAACAAAAATAGGTACACAAGAGACTCCTTTACTACTTACTCCGGTTACACTGGACATTCCAAGGGAAATTAATGAAACCGATTCATCCTAACGGAAACACGTCACGAGTTTATATTTCATTAAGAGACAATAACAGATAAGCACCTGAAACCCGTTACCAATTCAATGTCATCATATTTCATCTAGATTCTTGTGTAATTCTTACCGTTGAATATGGTATTGACGAATACTTTTCAAGCTCGAAGTCTCCACGAATAATTAAAGCTGAAACATTTAAACTGATATTTGTTTAGAACGGCTTGGCAATAAAACGGGTTACAGGACTCATGTGGAGCGTGAGAGTTATGTAAATGTCCACAACCTTGGCACGTTGGCATAGTTGTGGCATGGCGTCGCCGAGTCGCTTCGAGCCGTCCTTCAGAACGTGGTTCCAGTTCACACAAACTTAAAGGATAATAAAACAACCGTTGTTATATATGAAGAGTTGCAAGATACTGTATTTGTATCGCATTACGCCCCACAAATGGTCATAACAGATGCGAAAATGAGGCCAAATTAAACCATTTTGTGACTGTCAGATAATAATTAGTACCTATACTACTTGTTCAATTTATATGAATCCATTTCTGTTTCCGGTTGTAGTTAGCAACAGTTATTAATTAACGCAAACATGCAGATTCTAACTGCCGATGAGTCAATTAATTCTGATATCGACTAATTACTAAATTGTAGACTTGCATGTTAATACTTTATTGAAGCATTGAGAATTGCAACCATTTGACATGCATTTTCCCTTTAATATATGTTTTTATGGAATTAATCTTGCGGTACACAAAGCCTTTGTGCTCAATTCTATTCTTGATAGAATTTAAAGCGTGTTATATTGTTCTGTGTTCTTTGTGTTCAAAGATATTTCACGATGCTGTGTCATTGAGAGTTTCCTTACGTAGGTAAGTTGAATGTAGGACTGTCTATATTCAAAAACTTTCATTGTATACCCGATAAAGTTATAGCAGCTTCTAGAAATCTGATCTTGTCAAAGTTTAGTCTTATTATAGAAGTTTGATTAGTTTATTTGGGGAAACTTGATGAATTTGCATGTATTTGATTGTAATATTATACAATACCAATCTGGGTGTATTAAAACACGCTGACTTACCCTTGATTGCTTCATTAGCGTTGATTATGCCAAACATTTCATTTTTTGCCGCTGTTCAACTGGGCGTGAAAACTTTATTGCAAGGAATAATTTGTCGGATCGTTTTAGCATAGTGATTACATTGGTAAGGAGTACATAGGAAATTATGTATGAACATCAATTAGAATTCTTTTAAAGTCTTTAGCTTGATAGAAGCCGTACTGTTTTTAATTACTTTAATCATTGTTCTGTATGTCACGATTAAGTTCTTTAATCTAGTGTTGTTGTTATAACGACATTGTTTTCCGATAACTATCGAGATCCTGAGGGAAATTATCAGAGGATCGATATATGACTATCGAGACTCTTAGGTAATTACGTAAATGTAGGACTGTATTTCCGTAATTAGTTTTATGACACCATTGTCATTGCCATACGATAAAAGGGTTTCGAGGACGCGCAGTTACATACATTAACTGAAGTTTTCAAGTACATAAAATGAGACTCGAAGCTACATGGCTACTGCGGACATCTATCAATCTACGAGGTTAAACTGCGCTTCGTTTCAGTTCGGATAGTCCTTGGGTAATTTGGGTGGACTGTAATTTTTAATACATGACCTGAATGCAATCGTCTCGGTTGCCATACAATTACATATAGTTATTATGGGGCAATCGGTGGGCGAAAAATCTGTTAACCGAATTAATCTTGGGATATAGACAATAAATTTGGTATTGGTATGTAGTCAGATGGCGGCTCCTCCACAGAAGTAATTACTGGTATTCAACTATATCTGGTGAGATCAGACTCCGATGCTGATGTTTTAACTCAATAAAATTTTAATTTTCAGCCATCCTGTTTTAATATGTAGTGTGCAGAATAATTTTATAAAAATGTAGTTAAAATACCAAAAAATAATAATAATAAAACATTACCCTCCTTCGGCAGTCAGGTAAAAACGGAACAGACAAATGACCCAGACTCAATATTTGTTCTTTTATTCCAAGACACTTGTAGGTAACCTTAAGATTTCTTCAATACTTGTCTTTTCTTTTGTTCGATAAAGCGAGATGCTTCAAATATTAAAACCATTTGAACACGTTCTTTGTTCTCTCGAACCCTTGAATATCGAGGCAACAGCCCGTGTGTGAAATTGGACTTTTGCCAACAAACACCAATGTGAACGAAACGGCTGAAATGACGCTCTAGTTCGGTGTTAAGCCCTTACAGCAATTAGCTGTTTACGAGGAAAAGCGGGTTTCCACGAATGCAGTGCTAGTACTGAGCGATTTAAATAACTGATATGAGGACGCTATACTTGGCTATTAAATACCGTTTTATAACGCTCCTGGTTTATGCAAGGGGAAAGTTTCCTAGAAACTTGTAGTTGGTTCTGGGGACACCTCACGTAACCCCTTTTTCGCTTTATAACTGAGCATGATACCGTGTAGTTCTATAGATATTTTAGCATAAAATGAAAAACTTGACCACAAACTACTAGCATATCTAGTTTTTGTCTGTCTGATTGGTTTAATTGTAAGATGAATGAAGTCCTGCGTGGTTCTGGTGTACATTGAAACTCATTTGAAGGTCATTAGAACATGGGACGCTTGGCTAGATGCCAGCTGTAGCAGACGACATGGCGCCTTACTAGGCTAGAATAATATTGTCTGTAATTGTACACAACATACGCTGAAACTCACGCACCTTTTGCTATTTTAGTAAATGAATACTGGCAAATTATTATTTTCAATCTTGCACTGAGATCGTTAATAGCATTCTGAATATCCAATTTGACCTAATTCTTGTATAGTATGGCGGCCATTCAAGGTTACAACGATGGAAAAATACATCGCGTCAACATCACTTCGTGTTTTTAACTAAACTATTTAATATCGTGAATCAGCATGTAGAGGTGCACTGTTGAACATCGATAACGGCTGCGAGGGAATGTTGCCTTAATTACCACACTTGGCAAACGAATGTGTGACTGAAGCAGCAAGTTGCTTTGCTGTTGCTCCTTTTTACATTAACCTATTTTAGTCGTACAACTTGTACTCAGGAAAATAGTAGCTGAGAGACCTCGGCTGCGAACCACACAACTCTCATGCCACGTTTTCACTTCAAAATCTGCAGTGATCGAGATACCTAAAAATATAAAGTAAAAAAATATATATTTTTCAAGGATAACCACATACTTTTCTAAAAAAAAAAAACATGTTATACCATTAACACGATAGAAAAATCGCAATTTGAGTATCAGTGATGTATTCTTTAAATTTAAACGTAACAATAATTAGCACATCCATTTAGCACCAATTTCTATGATCCCAGTTGGCAGCCGAACGTTGAGATCATCGTGGCTCAATGTCGAGGCTATACGGAAATACTGTTTCACAGTACCTAGCTGACTAGATCATACAAAACACGGTAATTTATTGAATTAAATAACATTTATTAATTCCTCCGAACGTTTTGAATAAACGATCGAAAGCAGATATACGTAAACTCTTGCTCTCTCGCTGCGGAAGGTGTATTCCAACAGTATTTGCCCGTTATATTACAGGGTGTATCAAATATATTGACAGCTTGGTGCAAATGGAATATTCAAACATTGACACGTTATTGACAGTTGCTAACAGAATATTCGAGAACTTTGATATAATATCTTTTGATTTTGTATACAAATAGGTATCAGCTACTTGTTGATCGTTTTATCAGATTGATGCATATTTTTTCTTAATCAAGGAATTTGACAAAAAGGAATAGAAATAGTAGAAGTACGTACATGGTATAAAAAAAGTTTGAATAAATCAGGGGACGTTTTCATACCAACTCCAAACTACGGGTTCGACCTCGGAACCTAGCTTGTGCGTTGAATTTTTAAAGAATCAGGTATTCATTCAACTTTGCTTACTCGCTGCCAAATTTTTGTTTACGAAACTACAAGTCTATTGGAATTTTACTCGGCAGAGCATGGAGTTTTCTTTATTTTCTTGGATTGATGTAGCACATAACAAGTTAACGACTGCACATTAAAATAAATGAACTTGATTTTTTTCTTTTGTTTCACTTTCATATCAAAGCTGACTGAATGTATAGAAATAGGTCAGTGTAACTTTTTAATGTGTTTTTCAGGACAGGATTCTTCCTATTTCGTGTAAAATCCAAATATTGAGTCTAGACTGGAGTCAATAGTTGCATTGAGTTTAACAGATAAGATTATTTAGTATTCTCACGATAAATTATTACACCTTCTAACCTATATACACACATAGTTAGGTATTGACGTCTTCGTTGAAATGAATCTGGGTCTCATTGACTTACTTCGTTTGGAGAAACGTCGATTCATTGTACCTTTTTCAGCTGCAAACATTGTGTGTAAATTGATGATTAATTATTTGATGAGAAAAGTGGAATACTGTACTGGAAAGTGACGCATACGTTTATTGAGTGGCGACGACCTCTGCATCAGGCAACAACCCATATGCTCCTTTGTGTGGTTTCATATACAATTTGTGGGTCGACAACAACTGACTCATTCCGTATTATATTCCAAATTAATTGTTTATTTGCATTAATAATTAATGGGCTTAATGGAACACTAAAATATTATCGCGTAATTAAACGTTATGGCATAATGTACTCTTGTTTATTTCATGGCGTTAACGATTCAGCTACAATATTTGGATGTTTCTCACTTAGTAACAAGTCAAGGCCAGGTGTCCTTTGAGACCCGACGGGTGACAAAGTGGGAACACGTTTGTAATAAACTTTGTGTATCACAAGAATACTGTACAAAGTAGAGGATGGCTGTTAATAATAAATATGACGCTATACAAGTTAATAACCTATTATCTTATCTGACCCATCTCGTCTCAATTAATTTACACGAAATATTACGTTCTAAAATAATGCTTATAAAATGGTATAAGCACAAAACGTTAAAATGTAATGACGTGTATTGTTTTAACCCATATATGTATTTTAAATAGGTACTTATGTATTATTCGGAGCTAGCGTACCAAAGATATTTTATTCATGAACTGTAAGAACCCTTTGTTTACTGGGGCACCCACCAGTTGGTTCAAACGAACCGAAGCTAAGTGTCAATGTCCACGAGAAGAAACACCGGCGACTGGATGACGGTCCTTGTTTTTTTATTGCCTGCCAAATGACGTGACGTAGCAACCTCATGCAAATTGGTCAAAGTTCTCTGTAATTTGGCATCGTCCCAAATTGAGCAATAGTCACTAGTACCATAGCGTTTCACCTCTTTGAAGATTTTGTTTTGGATAGAGACGCCGGCTATATCCAAACATGCAGATACGGATTCAAAATACACACTTACTCATTGTGAAAACATATCGTTTTGGAATGGCACACACCTTTGAAGAGCTTTCTAAACAATACATGTAAATTACCTTGATGCTCTTATTCTTTACGGGTGCAACGGACTCTTGATTAAGCCATGGACTCTTGGTTAGGTCAGGAACTAAGAGCCAGCTTATAAAACCACAATATTACAATTAAAAGTCTACAATTTGTATATGTTATGCTTGTTAATATGTTGATCAACAAATTGCGCAGCATGCAAAACAGCTATTAAAATAATGTTTGTTATTTTTCCTCCGTTCTGAATTCATTATATCTAAGCTTCATTCCGATTTCATTGAATCGAACAGTTGACAAATTATTTTGCTTTTTTCCTCTTAGATTCTTCAATTGTTGCCCTTTGTTCCAGGCCTCGGGTTTGGTATGATCTACCTACCTTCAGTGGTAGCCGTGGGTTACTACTTCGAGTCCCGGCGATCTCTTGCCACAGGCATCGCTGTATGCGGCTCCGGAGTGGGAACCTTCAGCTTCGCGCCTCTTGCGGCAGTTCTGCTCAATGAATTCGGGTCGTGGCAGAACGCTAACCTTCTGCTGGCCGGTTTGATCCTCAACTGCGCAGTGTTCGGCGCGTTGATGAGGCCGTTGGTTTATCCCAAGGTTTGTGTTTTATATTCGGTACTGATCCACCTTATATTACGTAAGTATCTTTATGTTAGGTTGCGGAGCCTGTCAGGCCGGATAATGCTAATATGTAACTGCATCTGGTTAAACAGAGACAACATAGGTAGGTATCTGGGCAAAGAATAGACGGATGACATAATTCTGTAGTAGGTACTTACCTAGTTTTATATGTGCATTTATTAAGTTGTGGGATAGGTATCTACCTATTGCAATGAAATCAATTGTACTCGAGTAGTAGGTACCTACTACTATAGATATTTTTATATGTACTTAAACGTTATTTAATGATAAGTGTAATCCCACGTGCAAAATATAAGGAAATGATTACTTGGTTATATTAAAAGCAGGTATAGGACTATATATACCTAATTGTGCCATTTATTATTCGTGGAAGTTGTTGACAAGACGAAAGAGATCGTTCATGAAAACAAAATCATTGTTTATAGGGTATAGTGATTATCCACATGTAAAAGTATCGTTTCCCGTGATATTGTTAAAATAATCCCATATTCCAGACATCTGGCGAAAAACCATTATTACAACGTATGGCCGAAGAAAAAAGACTGCAAATGGAACGAGGTTCCATCGGAGGCTCGTACTTTGTGGTCCAACTGCCCGACGGTACGATGGAGAAGAGGCTGAAGGTGAACGTAGTAGACGATTCTGTATGTAGTTGCTTTCACTAATATTATTTTATTTTCCAAAGAGCTCGCGCAAACAGCGGATAAGCATTCTTATTCATAAAAAATTAAAGGCCTTTTTATAATATGGGCTCCTCTGGTCGCACAATCGTTATGACTCATTAATATTGCCTGAATCACCACCAATCACAAAGCGCAGAATATTCTTCAGAGCACATAAGAGGATGCTGCGGGGTATCCTCTTGACTAAAATCTAAATCGCCTTTTACCCATCCAGGCAGACAAGTTACAACCAATTATTTGCCGAGTCATCATCTTCATCATCATTTTCCTGCCTTTATCCCATTTTATTTGGGGTCTGTTGAATTTGGAATTTTCGTCCAGTCAGCTGTATTATACATCATATACAAATGCTCTATCTTCTTCACTCTTATTATCATTATTATTATATGTATATTTATAAGACAACTCATGACATGTTCCTCATCCCTCCGCATTACATCTAGGTACATACAAACGGTTACTTTTTAACTTTTCTGTAACCTGCGTCACTTCATATTTGCTTTTCCGACCAAGCATTCGGTGTTCTTAAAACACATCTATACCGACAGCTCATCTGATAGCTGCTATCAATGAAAGTGTTTGAGATGAACTCCGTGTTTGCGCGAGCCCTTAGAATCGGTGGCGGTATGTATCTAGCGAAACGCTAGAGACCGGATTGGACCTGTCTTTCTGGCTTGTTGTGCTAACAAAATTATTAGGAAGCATGTTTTTGAATACGTTTTAATGTTTGTAAATTGGAGTTAATTCGCACGATACCTAATTGGGAGAATAAAAACGTTGTGACATTACTGGTAAGCTTAATTATGCCGTTTGAAGTAGCGTACATTTTAAACAAAATGCATAAAATAATAGGTACCATTTTATGCATTATCCTTTTTATAGTATAGTCTAGTCTAGTGTTCAAAAATAAAAAGCATTATGAAGTAAGTCCCTCTTTACGCTTTTATTTTCCCAAGGTGACGAGTTATGAGACATTTTCCAAGTTGTTCTGGTAATTCTTTTTAAAAGCACAGTTCTTTCAACTTTAGCTTATTATTTTGAAGATTCACATTTGCCTCGAATTTTCCCTAGACAGTAGACTAAACGATAGTGCTAAAATGCTGCATAATAGAATATGATGTTAGAAAAAATATGTACAACAATTTTAATCACGAAACAGTTCTATAATTTCCCCTTCTATGAAACAATCATATATTATGCAGCATTCGTGTGCTTTGCTGAGGGCAATGCCTTCAAATGATTGGCAAGCTTTATTCCCCTTTTCTTTTGTCCCTATTATTACAGTGAAGTAAGCCTGATATTGATTGTATTTCTTCAAACTTTGAGGGTAATGGTGCACGCAAATCGACTTCTGTGAATGCTCTCTTTGAACTTTTTCTGTTGCAATAGATATTGTAGTGCACGACTTAGTTTTACTAATTAAAGGTTGCATTGACAAAATACAGTCAAACCTCGAAGTTACGCAGAGAGTCTTAGAACTTCGGCCCCGTGCACATGGCGACCGCGACCACGCACGACAGCGATCAACATTCTTTGGCCGGTATTCTTGTATTTGACGGTTGGTCGCGCAGTCGGTCGTGGTCGCTATGTTTGCTGAGGCCTTACGCTAGCACAAAAGACAACTTATTTAAAAAAAGAACTCCAAACTCACGTAGGTAATCCGACTAACGTAACCCGAGGTATGACATCCCCTTATTTTTATCCACAATTATCAAAAAGACTTTGCATCCAGGCCCCGTTGAACATCGACCCTGGAGTGCACTCTTCGCTAAATCTAGAAGCTTTAGCACGCGTGCCGACCGTACCTAATATGCCTGGAGTACCAACTGTGCCTACCCTGCCTACTATCACTGAAGCTAAAGTCGCCGACGACACGCAAGAAAAGAAAAAGGTATGTGTCTGTTTAATGTTTTGCGTAAAGGTGCGCTTAGATAGAACGAACATGGAATAAGAAGAAAGCATTTATCCCCTAATAAAGAGTAGGGAAAAAAATATAACAAAGGCAGTAAACTAGAAAAAAAATAAGAGAATTTAAATATTGAAATTCGTTTTAAGTGTCGTGGAAATTGGGTTTTATGATATCACCAGAGTATACGCCCAGAAATAGACGTGTTCGACGTGACGAAATCTTCACGCATTTGCTAGGAATTACGGTCAATATATTATTTATCCATATTTGACGAATCATACCTCCATATATCGTCTGTTTACGGCTAAAAAGCAAGAGGAAATTCTGCATTCTGACTCTAAATGAACTTATTGCTTTTCAGCCGTAAGCAGACGGTATGTTAGTTTTGTTAAAACCATAATGCTATTTAGTCTGGAGGGGCTGGCAGATACATAGCTATCGCGCTGATCGGTCGATCTGCAAGGTTAAGCATCACCTGCCGCGGTCACTCCTTCGATGGGTGACCACTTATCACACCCCTCTGTGCTTCGGAAAGCACGTTAAGCAGTTGTCCCGGGTGTCATATGAAGACTTATGACAGTCGTTACGGGTGTTCTTAGCCCAGAGTATGACAACCAGTTTAGCCTTAGAGTATCAGTGTCTCCCAGTAATTGGGTGGCGGAGGTCAGATGGCAGTCGCTCCGTATACTGATATTCAGCCCTGTGTTCAGCCCGAACCGGTTACACCAGAAGCCGACCCCAATGTAGTTGGGAAATGGCTTGGCAAATGAAGATAATATTATTCAGTCTGATCAAAATCACCTCAGCCGTATTCTAGTCCACTGATAGAGTAAAGGACCAAAAATTGGACCACAAACACCGAATAAGAGTGTTCCTGTTCTTAGATCCATTTTCGTTTGTTCTATTCACCTTCAAAGTTCGCTTTTGTGTGTGAAAATGCGTAGTAGTTTTTGCTTATCCCTTAGGTAACGTTGACTCAAAAAACATACCTTGAAAGATCCTTCAGTGCGACAGACGCGAAGCTAGGTCGAACATGTGTAGGCTGACACGCATGCGTAATACTGAATAGATGAAAGACATGTTATCCGATGAACGTGTTTATTGCGTTAATATGAGATATTACGTTCATTATCCTAGGCTGCCTCAGTGGTGAAGTCTGCCAGCGCGGTGATTAAGCTACTCCTAGGTTTGATGCCCAGGATATTTTAGTTCACGGATCTTTTTTTTTATGTTAATATATATGTTTAAATGCAGACGCTCATTCTACAGTTCGCTTTATAGTATAATTTTTGTATTCAGTATATCACAATATTATTCATGATGATAACCCACGATGAGTCAAACTCCAAACTGATTGGCCTTTTATCCGTTACTATGTAAGTGTACGTATCATTGTGATTATTAAAAACCGTATGGTATCATGAAGTACGGTACAGAAGTGGGTACCTACGGTAATGAGTACGATAGAGAGTAAAGGTAATGATTTGAAATATTTTCAATAGTCAGAAATTTACCAATCTAAAACGATACTTGTATTAACTTGAGACAAGTAAAAACAACAGACAAGTTAAAACTGATCATCATTTTTTAGTAAGACGTTTGTGGCTTACTGGGTCGAATTAAACCTTAGATTTTAATTGAAATTATATTCATGAATATGGTTACTCCATTCGATTGTGAAGAGTGCAAGTTCGGTAAGGTTAACAAAAGATAATTTATATTTCAAATGTTACATTTTTTACTCCTACGAACATACAATTCCAACTTCCTAAGTTTATTCTCTCCTACAGGGCGAAAACGGCAACGTGACAGTGAACCCGCAACAGCAACTGCTGTCGCGCAACGTGTCCTCGCCCGCGTTCAGTGCGCATGCGCCCGGCCTTCCCAAGAACGGATCCGTGCCGTTCTTCGACAGACAACGCAAGCAAAGCACCGGCGACAGGTCCGCTGATAGGTAGTAGGATTATCTTATTACAGGGAATGCCGTCCGGTGGAGGTTCTATGGGAATACTGGTAACTTGCATGCAGTATTTGTGTAGTATAGATGATCAGCAACACACGCAGAGCGAGAAAGGTGAACTAGGTAGTAGAATTATCTTATTACGGGGAATGCTGGAGTGGAACTTTTGATGGGATGTTGGTAGAGGCCTTCTGATGTATGTATTTTTCAATTTTAATGTTGCTTAGACTATAATGCAGTGCACATGAGGAAACGCTTATAATTGGAAAGATATTTCGTCGTAAAACTTCTAAAACTAAACTGTCATGTGGTTATTAAACATTGAATTTTCAAGTACGGAAAAATTCTCATACTCATAAAAATACTTCTGGAATATTACCGGACACGAGTGCGCTTGTTAGCCAACAAATTGACGACAGATAGCATTAGTGGACCCACTAGAATAAACGAGCATGAATGGCGTCGTAACGCTTTGATTTAATTGACATATTTTGATTGAACACGCCGTATAGTAGATCGCATAGGAATCAATGGAGTTGTTTCATGTGGTCACTTCATTGTTGTCATAACCCTATTAAGTTTTTTTCTCCTGTATCGTGAGTACAGTTTACAAACAAACATGTCACATGAATACACGCCAAGACCCGGAACAACGATCTGTAAATCATAAAAATATTTCTTCCGGATCATACACAATTATATTTCTTCCGTGCGGAAATTAAACCCGTAACACCTAGCACAGAGAGCTAATCACTTAGTCACTGCTCCAACCGTGTATCCAAACGGATGGGATTCGGGCCTCGTCTTTTACAGGAATGAAGCTGCAATCCACCACACATGCGTAGTTGCAAGTCGGTCAAAATCGCAAGTCCTAGATCAATAACGATTTCCTTCACCGTTAAAACAGTGTTGCTAAATCATTTCTCACAATCAATGTCTAATTCTGATCCATTGGTGCACCTAGGATTCATGCTAATCCACTATTAGTAAGTGGGGACACACCGTAGGGTTACCACTCGCTTTGACTGCTTATTCATTTATTATGCAATTTTTGTCTAATTACAGATTCAAACCGTCCCTAGCTGCTATTAAAGCAACGTCCAAAACTTCAATGAACAGTCAATACAGGAATGCTGATGTAAGTACTGGAATTGAATATATAAGGATTAACTACTTTTTAGAGATAGCTAACTTGTACGACTACAACTTCTGAAATCTCAATCTCACAAACTCACAAAAGTAGTACCTACAATGCTAGTTAGATGACGCTGAATATTCTATTGTAGTTACGATATACATACGGCCCTCTTATGGGCTAGATGACTGCATCAAAAATTCTGAAGTCTTGTGTAGTTAATAGTGTTCCTTCTAAAAACTCAGTAAAACCTGATCTCTTTCTTATCTTTGGGGTTTTCAATTTTTAATTTATCGAAACACACAGTAAGTAGTCAACGGCAATGAAAAGCTATGACGTCATGCCTTGCTATTCCAAACATTTTTAGAACGAAATGTCGTTTTTGACAGTTCATAAAAAGTAACTGAAATGACTAGGGATTCTCTAGTACTATTTCGAAATTATTCAAAATTCTTCTACAAATAACTTAAAACCACCATCATAAATACTAGGCCCTCATTCTTTTGATAAACGAGCATCCCAAATAACAATAATTTATGTAAACAAGCTCAACTAAATATGACAGTGTTGAAATTGTATTTAGTCCAAACCAATTGACCCACTTCTGATGACAATAAATAAATTGTTGCCAAGGGCAATATTATGGTCATACCTAACGTGTGATTGTTCTACAAAACTTGAACATGGCCTTGAACTTTTGATATTGTCTGCCAAATAGTCCAAACGACTGGCAACACTCCAAAACAATATTGTTCCTGTGTGCACATTGCGGATCTTCGCAGTTTTAAAATCGTCGCTGCTATTAGTTTACGAAAAAAGTCATCCATCATTCTAGAATGTTGTAGAAACTTATTAACAACGAAATTACTAGTGACTGATATCTGACTTAAAACAAAACATTTGTAATGGAACAATTACGCGTATTTGCGACTTACATGTTATTTCAGTATTGTTTGAAACTAATCTGAAGCTTTGAAAACAATGTTGACTACCTATAATACAAACTATTTAATTTACAATGACATATGTATTGTTTTTTCAATGCACAATGAACATGCATATGTCTCACATTTATTTATAATGCTTTTTTTATACCAAGTTCATTTTTAAATTTAATTTATACACACAATGAATTCTTTGTGGTTAACAAAAACATATTCTTTCATTATCTTCATGGAAGAGATAGAAATTCAGACCAGCTAACCATGGGTTACGTGACCCGGGTACGTCCTAAAACGTGACCCGGGTCCTAAAATTGCGGCCAGACACCGGAGGATGCGCAGCAGCGTCCTCTCACTAATCGGTGAGCCACTGCGATCCCCAATCCGCCTGCCAAGCGTGGGGATTATGGCAAATAAATCCCTCCCTTGGAGGATGCCTTCGTTCAGCAGTGGACGTCTTCTGGCTGATGATGATGATGATGATGAACCATGGGTTTTAGATATACAAAATATCGACGTTCCTAACTACCTCAAATGATTTTAGATTTATTATGTTTGCTAATTAATAGTTATAAACAATTTTTATATAGGTACTTAACATTGAACTAAAAAATTATTAACAAAACCGATCAGTTAGGATGACAAAATGTAAATATTTGAAAACAAAATAAAAAAGCTCTAATTCAGAGTCATTACTTTGTATAAATATAGGTAGGTTACATAGACGTTATATAAAGAAAGTATCACCAGTTTTACTATGTTTCGATTTGGTTGGCGTACAAATTTTAACAGTAGTTATATAATTGGTAATCTCAATAACTGTTTCTAAAACTCGAAAAATATTGTACCGAATAAAATAACTCCTGATCACTAAAAAGGATGTACCTTCACAAAAAAACTATAAAGAATTATCCGACGCAGATTGTAACAAAAATTCCCTTTTCATTTTCCAGGGTGACACTGAAAGCATGATGTACAACTCCAAACTGTCAGTGGCCGGTCCCAGAGAGCCATCGCGTATGGTTCGTCCGATGTCGCGTAAAGACATCTTCTATTCCGGCTCCGTGCTCAACTTGCCTCAATACCAGAGCCAGAAGTCCCTGCAGGGTTATAGGAACTCTGTGGTCAGTCTGCCACAGAGCAGGCAGGCCGGCGATCTGGAGAGACAAGAACGTGAGTTTTGTTTTATAAATCATTTCTGTTTTAAAGATCGGTGAAGGTAAGCAACAAACAAAGAAAAGCAGTGATAGAATAGCAGTTGAACGCTCCGCGGTTGAACGATTTCCATGCAGGAGGATTTGAGTTCATATCCGGCCCTTATCTCTGACTTTTCGGAATCGGAAAATATACCCGTGATATCAGTGTTATATGCCTACCGTATAATAACTCACATAGAAAATGCTAAAGTTAAAGCCCCGAGATGAAAATTTCTTTGTTGAAGCTACATTGTTGTTCGACCGTCATTCGTTCCCATCGCTGACGCCCTGCATCGTAACTGACCTATAATATGTTAATTTTTAGAATACGACCTCTGTCCCTGCCTGTCGCTACCAGAATCCTTCAAGACGGCTCTGTCGTCCATGTTGGACGTGAGCTTACTCCGTGACCCTGCTTTCATGCTGATCGGCGTGTCCAACGTATTCGGCATGGCTGGGCTGTACGTGCCGTTCGTGTACATCGTTGATGCTGCGCGACTTAGCGTGAGTTTTGTTTTTTTTTTTTATAAATACATTGTCCCACACTTCGATTTCTCCTGTATCGTGGATACAGCTTACAAACACACATGTCACATGTACACATAACCAGACTCGAAACTACTATCTATAGATCATACAAATATTTTTTCCGTGCGGGGATCGATTCCGCGACACGTAACGCAGAAAGCTAATCGCTTAGCCATTGCGCCAACCGTGTCGTCGTGAGTATAAGTCTTATAGCTGTTAGCATGTATTTTGTATTCATTATTGAATTACTTTTTCACTGCAATATGTTGATAAACCTATAGCCTTCTCAAGGACTCAGACTATATTTTTGTAAAATTTCATAACGTTCGATTCAGTGGTTTAGTTGTGATAAGGCAACAAATAAACAAACAGAGTTACTTTCACATATAATTATAATATTATAATAGTGTGGATATATGTGAAGTTCCTAGCGTGATCAACATATTCGGCATGGCTATACACTTCACACGTGCCATATCTTATTGAGGTTGACGTCACGTCATAAGTCGTAGTGCATAGATGCATGGACTTTGAACATCTCGTATTTTACGTCGTGTTATTTTTGTATATTGCAATTCGCATTTAACATATCGAGACCCCTCCGTGCCTCGGAAAGCACGTTAAACAGTTGGTCCCGGGTGTCATACGAAGACTTATGCCAGTCTTTACGGGCGTCAGTAGCCCAAAAAGTTTGACAACCAGTCTAACCTTAGAGTATCAGTGTCTCCCAGTCCAGTGACTGGCGGTGGAGGTCAGAAGGCATTTACACCGTGTAAAATACTGATATTCAGCCGCAACCGATTAGATCGGAAGCCGACCCCAATCTAGTTGGGAAAAGGCTAGGTAGATGAGGCAAATAATGTCTTGAAACCCCACGGTTTGTGAAATAACAGTAAACATCGTCGAATAAAGTTAATTATGTTCCAACTCGATTAAACATAGAACGTTACGGTACCTTATTGTTTATCCCGGACAATATTTTCATTGCCTCTCAACTAATGGTGATATAATAAATTATTCTCTTGGCATATGCACTACAGCTAGTCACGTCTATGTGCATGTGTTGATCTTTTTTTCATATGTAACAGAAGTAAATAATTTTATTTGATTCCTGTATCCATCCCATACATACCTATTCCCACTTGATATTTCTCACACGCGTGTATGATCTATACTTAATTTATTAATTAGAAATACAATCGCCAGTTCGTCTGCCAAGCATTATTAGCGATCTATGGGGTAGTCGCATGATCAGCCGTGGACGTGTCGGCTCACAAGTACGTAGTTATATTGCCAAACACGATTGAAGATCATATATACACATATCATCATCTTCTATCGTTTATATAAGAAAGGTTAAATATAGAAATAGTTACACACCTATTTCTATATTTAAACTTTCTTTAATACCTCAGGGTGTGACCCTATTGCCATCTATCGGTCACCGTTCCAAACTCCGCGCTGCTACTGAGTTTCCATACCAAAAAAAACAATAACACTGCCCGAACTGAGAATCGAACCCAGAACTTCGTGCTTAGCAGTCGCGCTTGCGATCACTAGACTAATAAAACAGAGATATTTGTAATATTGTAGCCTATTAATGAGAGGCCTCCCAGCAGTCAATGCTTCTCTGTGACTGTACTGGGCCGTCATCTATCACGCAGACTCAATGTGAACGGTGGAAGGCCGACTCATAAGCCTTAAAATTACTGGTTCTATGAATCTGCTTTCCTGCCGAGGTTATATTAATAGTAACCATGATATCACACAGTGAATCGACGACGGTTAGCGCAGTGGCTAAGTGATTAGCTTTCTGCGCTAAGTGAGAACAAATATTTGTATGATCTACAGGTTGTTGTTTCGGGTCTGGTTGTGTGTGCATGTGACATGTATGTTTGTAATCTGTACCCACGACACAGAAAAAATCCTAGTGTAGGTAAAAAAAAGAAGCCTTTGGTTAATGTATTTTCAACTTACAGGGTGTCGAACCGTCCCAAGCGTCGTTCCTGCTATCAATCATCGGTATTACGAACACGTTCGGGCGTATCGCTTGCGGGTGGGTGGCTGACTTCCCCTGGATGGACTCGCTTCTGCTCAACAATGTCTGCCTCGTCATAGCCACGGTGAGATAAAACATACGCATCATCGTATAAGACGACTAAAGCTGCCTAACAATTTGAAATGCCCCAGTTTTTTTCAGGAGGTACAAGTTATCTTGGACGATGATCGTTCATCGTTAAGCCGATAATGTATAAAAACATCCTGCGCGCGCATTTGCGTGAACTACTATCGTAAATATAATTATCATACATTTTTGGTTTATGATAACTATGGTCGGGATCGACGAAAACCACTAGACCTCCAGATGCATTGATGTACAAAGCAATGGGTCTGTAGCGATTACCACTCGCGACTTGGCAAAAAGTAAAGCGTGCTCTATCAGAGTTAAGCTACAACAACAAACCCTGAATCGCACTATGAGCGTTTACAACGATTCTAACACATATACGAATGTCTGACATCAACCGTCGGGCTTCGTCCCGCCAGGCTTACCACCTTGCCTGGTCGGAGGATCCTTCCTTTTCAAAAACTATTCGAAATGTTATATTTATATTTTCAGATATCAGTTGGATTGACTCCCTTCTGTACTTCGTATGCCACTTACGTTGCAATAGCCATCGCTTTTGGAATCGCTATTTGTAAGTATATTTTTCTTTTTATACATTTAAAGATCTAAGGCCGCATTGGTGGCTATTGAATGTTTTATTAACTGTCGTGGAATTTTATGTCAAGACAAATTAATTATCAGTCTAATAATTACAACTATGCCTGCCAATTGTTATTCCTGGTAGCAGTCCACTGCGTTGTCGTATTGTCAAATACATATAGACTTGAATTTGAATATCTATACATATAATAAAATTATAACAGGCCGATGTCTGTACATTATAGATATTGGAGAAAATCTAATATGGGGAGTCTTTATTAGAGCAACAGAAGCCAAAACAACAGTATTTAGAATTTTACTCTGTCTGTATCGCACACGCATCACGCAAAAACTAAAACTGCAGTTTTCACCGATGTATTGCTAGAGGTCTACTTACTTTAATTCTAAATTTCACGCGTACGAAGTCGCGGGGAAATGCTAGTATTACAATAAAATTTAACTTTAAAAGCTTTCATGTGCCTGCTATGTCAAATAATCAATATGTTTACCTTTCAGCCGGCTACATCTCCTTAACATCAATCATCCTGGTAGACTTGCTCGGTCTAGACAAGCTGACCAACGCGTTCGGTCTGCTCATCCTGTTCCGTGGAGCAGCCGCCATGATAGGCTCCCCGCTGGCGGGCGCGGTGTATGACGCCACCAAGAACTATGACGCGTCGTTCTACATGGCGGCGGCGTTCTTCTTAGCTAGTACACTGACGTCATTCGCGGCGCCGCTGTTCCGCAGGTGAGATGACGTCATAATATAGTGTCTTAGTATAAAAGGGTTAGCCCTGATTGGTTTACCGTTGCGCAGTGTATGACGCGTTGTTTCATAGGCATTCGTCTCGGCTAGTGCAATGACCTCATTCGCAGTGACGCTGTTCTGCAAGTTATTGTGATGTTATCTTGAGCAGACAGTCATCACTGTGACAGGTTTGGCTCTGCGGCATATTTTGCTTTCCTTGTGTGATTAAGTATGGGTAGATTTTGCTGCCTAAAATGTCCTCAAAATATGAACCATATTTTCAGGACACTCCATATCTAATCATAACTAATAATCTTCCACCATATCTCCAGAAAACAAGAAGAAGTCCAACAACCGATGGACATCCTGACTCCCATCGACGAGGACTTAGAAGAAGGGGATGAAGAGGACGAAGATGATACTCCCATCACGATGGGTGCGCTGGCCAACCGACCGCCCGCCATCGTGCGCACGGCCGCGTCGCCTTCCGAGCCGCCCTCGCCCGCCCGCGACGCCACCGAGCTGTCGCAGCGCGAGAGCGTGCTCTAACACTCGCCGGCGCACGCGCACCCACCCGCAGCTGGCGCCACCTCGCCCGCCCGCGACGCCACCGAGCTGTCGCAGCGCGAGAGCGTGCTCTAACACTCGCCGGCGCACGCGCACCCACCCGCAGCTGGCGCCACCTCGCCCGCCCGCGACGCCACCGAGCTGTCGCAGCGCGAGAGCGTGCTCTAACACTCGCCGGCGCACGCGCACCCACCCGCAGCTGGCGCCACCTCGCCCGCCCGCGACGCCACCGAGCTGTCGCAGCGCGAGAGCGTGCTCTAACACTCGCCGGCGCACGCGCACCCACCCGCAGCTGGCGCCACCTCGCCCGCCCGCGACGCCACCGAGCTGTCGCAGCGCGAGAGCGTGCTCTAACACTCGCCGGCGCACGCGCACCCACCCGCAGCTGGCGCCACCTCGCCCGCCCGCGACGCCACCGAGCTGTCGCAGCGCGAGAGCGTGCTCTAACACTCGCCGGCGCACGCGCACCCACCCGCAGCTGGCGCCACCTCGCCCGCCCGCGACGCCACCGAGCTGTCGCAGCGCGAGAGCGTGCTCTAACACTCGCCGGCGCACGCGCACCCACCCGCAGCTGGCGCCACCTCGCCCGCCCGCGACGCCACCGAGCTGTCGCAGCGCGAGAGCGTGCTCTAACACTCGCCGGCGCACGCGCACCCACCCGCAGCTGGCGCCACCTCGCCCGCCCGCGACGCCACCGAGCTGTCGCAGCGCGAGAGCGTGCTCTAACACTCGCCGGCGCACGCGCACCCACCCGCAGCTGGCGCCACCTCGCCCGCCCGCGACGCCACCGAGCTGTCGCAGCGCGAGAGCGTGCTCTAACACTCGCCGGCGCACGCGCACCCACCCGCAGCTGGCGCCACCTCGCCCGCCCGCGACGCCACCGAGCTGTCGCAGCGCGAGAGCGTGCTCTAACACTCGCCGGCGCACGCGCACCCACCCGCAGCTGGCGCCACCTCGCCCGCCCGCGACGCCACCGAGCTGTCGCAGCGCGAGAGCGTGCTCTAACACTCGCCGGCGCACGCGCACCCGCCCGCAGCTGGCGCCACCTCGCCCGCCCGCGACGCCACCGAGCTGTCGCAGCGCGAGAGCGTGCTCTAACACTCGCCGGCGCACGCGCACCCACCCGCAGCTGGCGCCACCTCGCCCGCCCGCGACGCCACCGAGCTGTCGCAGCGCGAGAGCGTGCTCTAACACTCGCCGGCGCACGCGCACCCACCCGCAGCTGGCGCCACCTCGCCCGCCCGCGACGCCACCGAGCTGTCGCAGCGCGAGAGCGTGCTCTAACACTCGCCGGCGCACGCGCACCCGCCCGCAGCTGGCGCCACCTCGCCCGCCCGCGACGCCACCGAGCTGTCGCAGCGCGAGAGCGTGCTCTAACACTCGCCGGCGCACGCGCACCCACCCGCAGCTGGCGCCACCTCGCCCGCCCGCGACGCCACCGAGCTGTCGCAGCGCGAGAGCGTGCTCTAACACTCGCCGGCGCACGCGCACCCACCCGCAGCTGGCGCCACCTCGCCCGCCCGCGACGCCACCGAGCTGTCGCAGCGCGAGAGCGTGCTCTAACACTCGCCGGCGCACGCGCACCCACCCGCAGCTGGCGCCACCTCGCCCGCCCGCGACGCCACCGAGCTGTCGCAGCGCGAGAGCGTGCTCTAACACTCGCCGGCGCACGCGCACCCACCCGCAGCTGGCGCCACCTCGCCCGCCCGCGACGCCACCGAGCTGTCGCAGCGCGAGAGCGTGCTCTAACACTCGCCGGCGCACGCGCACCCACCCGCAGCTGGCGCCACCTCGCCCGCCCGCGACGCCACCGAGCTGTCGCAGCGCGAGAGCGTGCTCTAACACTCGCCGGCGCACGCGCACCCACCCGCAGCTGGCGCAACCGTATTACAACGGTAATCTAACTAGCAAATGAAGCGGTACATTTAATTTATAGATGTTGTAATAAGTCATAACAAGAATACAAAGTATATTTTGACATTTATGTTAACGCTCTATGACCTATACAGCCATAACTGTCGAAATTAGAATGAATTGTACAAATAAGTTCCCGTTATCACATGGTGGCGTCCTCTAGCGGTGGCAATGACCAATAAGGGGGATATTGAAGAGTAGGAAATGTTTCCTGGGTCGGCTAATCAGGTGAGCGACAATTGTTATTGACCCTCTGTCTTGAAACTGTGATCTTAACTGCTCGTTTCTGTCCTTAGGGCCTAGTTCACCGACAAAACAGAAGTTTAACACTAAAACAACCATTTAACATGAACTTTCATGTTGCTAAATGCTGTTTTTATTATAAACAACTGCTTAATTGTCGATGAACATAGCTCTTATTGTTTAGGTAGATTTATAAGGCTACCTATTAAAAGTACGTCTGTACTAATTTATGGTACAGATTTAAGATGTTTTCGTCGCTGACGAAATTAAATAAGTAATTCGAGACGACCCGTATGTCGGTTTGCGTTCGTCAAATCGACGCATACAACACTATTTAAACTTAACGCCTCGTATTAGCCGACGACCTATTCTACCTCCATACGTTGGGCGTAAAAGCGAAATTATAGGTGATTTAATATACAATTAGATTTCACGAACCCTTTTTTATTCTCCAATAATTAAACAAATTATTAGATCTCATTACATTGGAGATGCTGTGATAAAGGTTTCTTGAAATCCACTAGGTATTTATTAATTCTCGTAATATGTACGATAAAAATTAAAATGGTAATCAAAGAAATGAATTATTTTCTAACAGTAATGTACAGTGCTATTAAATATATAATTTAAGTTGAAATTAGAAAATGACTCATTTCGTTGAGTAAAATATAAAATAAGATAAAATTACTTCTATGCGAAGATTTATACGAAGTTACCATAGGTTAACGACCTTAATAAATAACTGGAATTGACTGCAAGCAATAAAGCGTAAATTCGCTTTGCATTTGAAATATAATAGAAGGGATATGTAAGGTTCTATATTCCAACGTGCCATATATGTGTCGTGGTGCTAACGTCGATACAGTCGATGTTGAACATTCAGATGTAACTAATACTCAAGCACTGCAAAGTTTTTGTGAACAGAAACTAAAATGTCCATAATTAACAGTAGCAATAAACTAGTACTTATAGGCTATTAAGTACTTAGAAGAGATACATAGAAATGTAGAAACTATTTTCACCTTCTATACAAACGCATATCATGCTGGATTAATTTCTCTTTGGAAATGGACAATAAAATATTTCCCGCAGGTCTAAATTTATTCACCTTTCATTAATTACAAATGTTAAATTGTCGTTTTACAAACATAACAATGTATATAGTAATGCACAGTTGTAAATATGTTGCAGTTAGGGCATCAACAAATTTCATCTCCCGTTGAGATTAAGAACGGCTTAAAATTTTAGTACGTCAAAGATTGATTAATGGACTGAAAAGAGTGGATTGTCCTTATCCATATGTTAGATAACATTTTTTTCAAATATGGAAACCTTCATGTTTTTTTTTTCTTAGAAACTAGGCAAGGCTCTATCAATTTATACGATTTAAACCTATAATATAGTTTTAGTGTGTGTATATCGTGTTAGTGTAGCATTTGCCTTTTAAACTTGCTAGACTTTTCGAGCTTGGCTTTTTTCTATACGACTTTGCCACGAGAGAGATATATGAAACAGATTTTACGCGTCATTTAAATACACTTTTTAAATCTCAACGAGCACTTTTTAAGCATTAAAGTACAATGCGAACGGCAGTGACGATGCTCATTTTTAATATTGACATTGTATAGAACTCTTATAGTGCCATTGTAACGAACAACAATTTGTGTAAATACGCTAATATTAAGTGAGTTTACATAGAAGTGAGTAAAATGTAACGCAGTCAATTTTAAGTGCATCATACATGCAATACCAAAACACTTCATTGGTAGGTGTCGTCAAAGAAAGGCTTTATGTACTTGCCACATTAGTGTGTATATATCTGAACTATAGATATATATTTTTGTCATAGATATTTTTCTGTCAATAAACTGCATAATTTAGCTTTAAGCATTAGATATACTTTATCATTAGGAATGTGAAAGGCAATTAGCTGTTAGGAGGAGGTATTATGTGATAAACACGAAAAAAATATTAAGAATATTTCTTTTTTAACAACATGTATTGTATTGTATGCCTATAAGTAAATGATAATTTTAATAATGTTTCTTTTATAAGATTAAATGTAATCTGATATGATGTTACAAAGTGTATAGAACGTATTAAGGAATATTCAGAAAATATGAATTAATGTTACTGTTGTTATATAGCTTTATGTAAAAACCAAAAGTGTTATTATGTTTTTAAGATTAAAAATTATTTAGGAGTCGAAGGAAGACGCTGTAACTGAACTATTGATGTAACCGAAGAGTATATTGTTCGTCGTTGAGATCAAAATGAAAATCATGTTGACTACGATATATTTTGGTCTGACTTCTATAACAGTGAATGCAATCATGAATTTGTAATATCTCATGATTATTTTTAGAAGCGATTTTTATGTATTAACATTGAATGAAAGCACAGAGAAGCACATTTAACATTGTCATTCATTGTGAATGTCTTAAATATATTATTTACTTACAGTGTATTATTCAGTATTGGCTCAAAGTATTGTTTATAATGATTGATCATTGTATGTTAACGAGCTGTTTACCTATTAGTTGTATTTGTGATTCTGTATTAGTTGAATTGAGCGCATGCATTAATTATGAGTTATTAAATGATAACATTGATAAATTGATAATATATAGTTTTATTTATAATTTTGTGTGTGTAAACAGCTCAGTCGATGTATTTTGAGAATATTTTGCATTTTATCTGTGTATAGCAAACAGTGTTGGACCGTATGGTATAAAATATCAGATATTAGTTTTGCTTTTGTTCTAAGAGACCGTGTTTTTATCCGCAAGGAATCGACTTTGGCTTGATTAATTTACTGAAGCTGCGTTTACGCTTCAGCGACGCGTGTAGCGTAACACGCATGCGCCGCTGTCTTCCTCTGAAAACGAACTCCGTCGGCTTTATTTCCGAACACTGGCTATCAGAATCATAATTATAAAACCTCGGACAGTGTTTGAAAGAAAGTAAACGAAAGCTAACGTTGATCTTGGACAGAAAAATACTTCTCATAGAACAATAGTAGTTCTACTGTTATGTGAAATGTTTTCAGTAATTGCCATAAGCAGTTAAAATGTTATTATTGAGTTCTTCGAAAAAGCCTAGCGCACGCCCCGCTTGCGCTAAAGGTACAAGATGCAAAGAAGCTTATTGTTGACAAAGTCCACCGAAATCTTTTGTAAATAACAGATTCATTAAATGATAATGATGACTGAGATTGGCGGTTTTATTTGAGCACCCTGAGAAAATAGAATGAACTGTTTACGTCTGTTGTAAAATATGGGTTTTCTCTTGCCTGTGATCGCTGGAGTATCACGGTTGCTCCATCAAGTCCTCACTCTAGCTTAGCGCCAATACTCTTCCACTCCTCTTCAGAGCTCCAGCTTTACAAAATTTCAGTCAATTACTTAAACAGAGGCCTTTTACCTACTAAAATATAATTATACTGTACGCTTTACGATTCAGTAATTATTTTTTACTAAACACGTTGAAATAACGAGACGTCTAAAAATTAAACTCGGGATGAACATTCAACCGGCTCATACTACACTATGTGATCTTCATACCGTATAAAAACATACAACCGTCTGAAGGCCATGTGGGTCATTATCATTATCATCATTACTATGTTCATGACAAAAGTAATGAACGTAATCAGTGGTTACATAACACAGGATAATATGGCACGGCTTTGTTATATTATGGACATAATGGGCATAATATAGTAATGTAATTTCGTGTGCAAAGCCGTGAAATGTATTAACGAACGGATATAAAAAAAAAAATACTATGTAGAGCACTGGTGCGTGAAGTTGGGATTAAAAATAATTTAGACCATTTCAGGTGGGTATCGAAAATGGCTCTTATAAGAGTAGCCAATTGCTCGCTAGAACCTTTATTCTATTTGTTCGGTGAAATGCTATATGTTTTTAAAGATACGAGGGTCGCGTATATTGTACGTCATGATGATGGGAACAGAATCAATGACCCCCCCAAAATCGTACACGTCAAATTAAATAATAAATTATTAAATTCCTGCTTTAAACAATTAAATCAAAAATAGGCAATTTTTTAATTATTTATATTATTACTATAAATATGCTCATCTTTCAGCGGCGTGCATAGAGTTTTTAGACAGGGTAGGCAGAAAATTTTAAAAGCTTACTTACCAGTATTACCTACTGCATGTTGGTATTGGTTCGACGTCTTGTCGATTAAATAATGATGTATGTGATTTGCCACCTCAAGTATCTTATAATAAAAAAATATCTGAGTTATGTAGGGTAGGCAGTGTCTTTTTGTCTTTATGAACTGCACGCCACTGTCAACTTTAATATGCCATCACAAAGTCACTTTACTGTTAATATGACCCCCTAAGTCTTTGGCTGCGACCGCGCCTGAACAGAATATGCAAATACCTAATTGAGTACCGGAGCTTAGATGACAGTGGTTCCATATTACTGATATTCAGCCGCAACCAGTAAGACTGGAAGCCGACCCCAATGTAGTTGGGAAAAGCTGGAAGGTGGCTGGCAGAAAGTGGATGTGGAGAGCCCAAGATCGAGCCCAGTGGCGCTCATTGGGAGAGGCCTATGTCCGGCAGTGGACGAATGTGGGCTGATGATGATGATGATAATACCTGAACAATAATGAAATGTCAACTTACGATTTTGCATTTGTTACAAGGTCTATAACTAATTACCTACACTAAAATATTTATGATTACAACATACGACATGAGATAACTATGAAATGTATGTCAAGATATCATACAGTATGTCATAGGATTAGAAGTTAAAATAAACAAACATTGCCCAAGAACTGTACGTTAACTAGTTTACTATTATTAGTATAATGTCCTTTATTTATTTTAAGTTCTTGACTATGGACAAATGCAAGTTATAACAAAAATATTATAAACGTTCAACGCAACTGTCGTAATTTTCTTACCTGATTTTAGTTCATGCTACTCGCTACAAGTGGCGCTGGTCAAGATCTAGGTCATTAGTTCCCAAAGTGGTCCAGGTGGACCCCCAGGGTCCACCGGAGACTCGACGGGGGTCTACGTTGGCGTGACAAAAAAAAATGGGGGTTTACAATTCAATTTAAAATATGGTAGAAATGTAGCTGCAGGGGCTCCACCGGAACTAGCTAAATTTTGAAAGCTATGAGAAAAACGTCTGGGTACCTTTGATCTAGGTACTTATTTTGTAATCTTAAATACGCTCTAGGATTGGAAAACAATTCGCTTGTCCAATGCACATAATGGAACAGTGGACACCTGGACACTGTAAACCTATGTTTACAGTGTTAATAGTAGTATAATAGTGGGTAAGACTAGAAATTTAGACTACCTATGTAGTCTAAATTTCTAGTCTTACAATTAGATTAAAAATTGAGTCTAGAGTTGGTACTGGGAGGGCGATATAAGGAATTGAGAATACTAGGTCACATAAACTGCCTCAGGTGAACTGCGTGAGGTCCGGGTTCGATTCCCGGGCAAAGTGTAATTGGGTTTTTCTTTAGGAATTCTCAGTAGCAGCATGGAGTCTGAAACTGTTCCCGGTAGATGGCAATAGGCTCGCCCGCTATTACATAGGACTCAATACGATAGTACGTCTGCCTATTCCTTCGGAGAATACAGGCGTGATACACAACTAATTAACGAATTAATTAGCATCTTTGATATATTGCCGTTATAGTCTAGCAGGAAACTATGAACATTTTTAAATAGTCAGCTAAACTGTAAAACAATAACAATAGCCACAAATTAATTTAAACGTTTCACGAATCATCAATGTACGCAGGTCATTCACAACAGTTACAACCATTAAAATTATTACGTACAACGTAAGATCTTCCGTACAATCTACGAGGCAGTCTATCGTATAGTTTACTATCAATCTAATATCGATCGAGCAAGGGGATCGGTACATTCAGTACAATTGACCCTCACAAATTGATGACCGACCGCCTATATGTGCTGTAACAGGTTAATTCATTACATCAGCAGTTCAACACTTTCAATTATATCCTATGGCCTCGAAGGGAGAAGAATGTAAGGTTTTTAATAAGTTTAAGTAGTTAGTACCTTTCCAGTAATATTCTTTTCATAGTGCGCAGACGCAATTTATCCTCGTCCGTACTTATTGTAATCAGGTCTGGCTCTTCTTTAATACAATAATTTGCCGTCAAAATCACATAAATCATCAGTAAGAGAAATCATCGCACCTTTGATTAATAATGTCCAAAACGAGATTATCCGAAAAGTAGCTGTAGACAACAAGTGTTGGGCTAGCCTTGTCTTTTAAATGTCCAATGGCCCTCGGAGCTGGTGCGTCTTGGAGATCGTGAATCGACAAACATAGCATGGGACGACCGCCTCCTCCGATGAAAATTCCCGCTGATAGACTGGATATGGAAGGCGGACTGCAGTGTTGAAAGTGTCTAGCAGAGGATTGCTATAAGTTAATATAATATAACTAGCGACCCGCCCCATTTTCGGGGCAGAGCATATACGCCTACACTATTTTATTTTACGCGAAGCACGCCAGTAAAGCTCCCAGTCCGCACGATTTTTTCAGCCAATTTATACAAAACCTTAATGAATTATACCCATAAACCTTCCTCATGAATAACTCCGTCCATTGGTCAAAACTTTAGGGAATAAGTACGTAATATGAACTTGAACTTGTTAAAACCAACATAATTTATGGTAGCAATAAAATGGGAAGTAGAGCCGGTTTGAGAGGCTAAGCGAGCAAACGTTTTGCGCACGATCTGCTTCAGGTTGAAACCAGCTATAAAGTATTGGCACATAGACATAAATTACAATTACCTTCTAGACATAATTTATACAATTTGCAGCCATACCGTGATTGATTAAGTGTACGTAGGTAACGATGACAGCATTATGCGGTTTTAAAGCAGACAAGAATTTTATGAGGCTTTTCCGTATGCACTTCCTGATTATAGTTCCGCAATAGACTGCGAATCAAGATCTTGCAGATAAAATAAGCATTTACTTCCGAAAAAGTCTGTCTGATTTTAACCAAAGGTAAAATTGTACTCGGGTGTCTCATTGTTTGGTGTTCTGGGTTCGAATTGCATGTCGGGAAAAGATTTGCATATTTTTGTTGTTGAATTCTCAGTATCAGCCTGGAGGTTGGAATATCGGATACCCGGAGGTAATACGCGTGTCTTAGTAAAGAACGATGAAGAAGAGAATCATACTGAATTTAGACTTAATGGAGCACGAGAAGTCGTTGAGGTAACAAGGAAATCCATAGCGAAAGACTACATGCACACTATTAATTAATTATTAACTCGGTATGTATGTTTGTTACCTCATCATGACTAAACCGCGGAACTGATCGTTCTGAATTTTACACAAAGGCAGTCTGGGTCCTGAAGATTATTTTTACTATTGTCGCAAAACAGTAATTAGTCACGAGCAACAGCTAGTGGTTTATAATAGTTTCGATTAATTAATGTAATTATGTATGAAGTTTAATGATGCTAATGACAGTATCGGAGCTTGTCTGGGTCATTGGTCAGCATTCGTTGATTAATGAGCTGATTTCATTCATTCATTTTCCTTCATTCAAACGTAATTATCTCACTAAATGAAATCAAGCCTATATGTAGAGAGTACTTAAGCATATTATTTTTTGGTTATAACTATCTAACTTTATTTATTACGCTATTTTTAGGGTCATCGTTATTGTTTTAGTTGCTAACATAGGCTCAGGACCGGGACAGCATTGTAACAGACTATGCAAAAATTATATAGGCAGGTACTTAAATTTAGTCGTTGAAGTTCTAACACCACGTAATATGTCAAAAACAGCAACTTTTCAGGAGAGTGAAAAACCTGCATAATTTTACATAGACACCAGCATTATATGTATATTCATTTCATTTTATGATTTTCTATTGGACGATGCTTGTTTCTGATTGGCTGAAACAACGCGTCTTCCGATTCTCTAGCAAATGCCATCAAAATGTCAAAACCGCCAAAAAGATACTTACGTGGTGTTTGAACTTCAACGACTATTTTCTTTCCTCTCGGTAAGAATATACCTGATTAGTCCTTTATAACCGGTCATGCAAAAGCTTAAAGCGAACTTTTTAACTAACTAGTAAAAAAATATTATTAGATTTTCCTATATAAGATTTCATAACAGCATCAGAGAAATGTGGGTTCACAATAGTGCTCCTAACTCTTAGAGCGTGATACTATGTTGTTATCTAGTAAAATTACAAATATATAATATGTATGTACACATTGTACACGTAAAGTTAGCGATGTTCACCATAATTTCCATTTGCGATAGACAGTGCCGGCAAGGTCATTGACCGGCGCGTCTGGTGCAACACGCGCGTGTGTTACATCAGCCGACCTTGTCTCGAGTCCGACACGGAACAATGACAACTGTAATGTACGCCCGTCGCCGTTTCAGCCGTCCACAGTTAAACCTTAATTACAGGCCAGAAAACCTTCTGAAATTGTTGAACTGGAATTGATAAAGGACAATAAAAAAATAATATAATTTAATCATAAGGTCTAACTTACAATAGATTAAATTGCAGAACGGAAACGTTATTTATGAAAATGCATAAAAACACGCCTGAAATGGCTGCTACTGTTTATATAATAGTTAACAAATAGAAGTTTCCATAAAAAGGAAAATCCATTTATGAAAAAAAAGTCTAGGTCTAAAAGTCTAAATGTTATGTCTAAAGCGTGGTCACCCTACAAGGTCACGATCGTTGAACTTCTCGCCAGTAATTTGTCAGCTTCTCAAACACTGAATTTAAAACATCGACACAGCTTTTTTGTAGGCTAGCTTTGCTTAGGCCCGACTTCATTTCACGACTTTCCGGTGATGAAAATCTGGTTTTATAATCGACTGCTTCCCGATGGATGGCAATAGGCTTGCCCCCGTTTACGTTACAATTTTATAAAATTGTGTGGATGTAAAAAAGTAGGTTCACATCTGTCTAATGCTATGTGAAATAAAGGCGGAATGCTGTAGGGTGATTCAGTTTTTCAGGATAACATTTCACTAAGTATGTGCCAAACACATTTTTTTTACCTTTTGATCCAGGAAAACGCGATTGCAAAGTAAGTAAAATATACTCATACCTACTTAAACAACATACTATTATAAAAACTCGTTTTAATATTAGATATCCGCATTTCCGCAATCTTTATCGAGAAATAACACTTCTAACAACGCAACTACGTCATTGGTTTTTCTAAAAATTTAAAACCCCCAACTTAATCTCAAAGTAAATTTTATATGACCTCAAAACGTCTCGTGATACCGCCTCCACGGAGGTCGGTGACTCAGTTTGATTAAAGCAAAAAAAAGTAAATAAATAAAAGCTTAGTTGCGTAAAATGTGACGCAGAAACTGTTTTGATAATCAGAAATCCGAGATTAACATAAGTGTAGAGATTTTTAATCGAAGTTTTATTCCATTTCATTATTGAACTGTTTGCTAGAGGCTAAGACGGCTGGCCTAGAGAGTGATAACCAAGCGGAGTAACGTTTGCCTTCCAGAACATAAAATGTATCAAAACGACTTTCAAGTTCGGCCTTTCAAATAACTAATTTACTGCAATTAGCTCAAGTTTTAAACTTTATTAAGCATCTCTGCGGATTTTTTTGCATTGTGTCCTTTACTTTGAACAGAGCGACTAATTTAATGAGTTTCCTGCGGTAAAATAGTGTTGTTTTGTTATTTTTTTTTGTTTTGCAAAAAATATCTGTGTCCAATCATTTTGAATGACTCGATAATGTATTACGTAACTTTACAACGAAATTACATCGACCGGTACGGATTTTCCTTTTATAATGATAATAAATAACTAAAATGATACTTAATCTAGCTTCCTGACATAATTACACGAAAAAACCAGTACATTCGAATCTAAGACAGGTTTATCTATTATTCTAAGAACTGATAAAAAAAAAACGTTTATGAATGCAAATATAAAACGCGGGCTCAGCTAAAATATCAAAAGAAAATGGCACGGTCGTGTATCAACAACAGTTGGATGAAATTCCAAATAGCAATGAACAAACGAGAACAAGCAATGTGATGCCGAACGTGTGTACACATGCTTACTACGACCACCGAGTGACGACAGTATCAACAAGACACGCCTTCCATTGAAGAGTACAAGCTAATTTGCATACGTCGTCTCCAATATTGACGGCAATGAATCAAGAAACGAAACCATCAATCGTTCCTCGCTGACTCACGTGGATGATGTAACATCTCCTAAGCTTGCACAAGACAAATTCTCATGAAAGAAACATTTGAACTTTTATTAGCAAAAAGTATGTAACTGGTCTGGATCAACCTTGACGTTTGACAGGGAAATAAATTGGCGACAGTAATTAATTCAAACAAAACTAACCAGGAAGTAAATAATCGCAATACAAAAGATAGATCTCTATATCTATATATGAAATCTGCTCTTGAGTTTTGTATCGTTAATTTGTTGGCGCTTACTAGGAGAGGCCTATGTCCAGCAGTGGACGAATATGGGCTGATGATGAATTTGTTGAAAGGGCTTGTACAATATTTCGTTGGAGACACGACACTAAAGCGTGAGACACGTCTAGATGTTCAAGTCAATATAATTCCCAATGTCAGACCCCGAAGGGTTAGGCAAATGTCTGCTATTGCATACCCATATTTCACCGTTTTGAGTACCATATTAGGTGCGATCCTAGTATGTCAGCCGGCACAGTTCCCAAACCCAATAATGCTTGGCCCCACTCGCGAATCGAATTGAGAACCTCAAGCTCAGCTGTCGCGTTTGTGACCACTGCACGAAATTCTTTAGAAATGTCATAGTAACCGTACATAGTGAGAACTGCGGCCGGCGCATAACAATAATCAAACTATAGTTGAAGAGTATCGGCAGCCTAATTACGTAAAAAAGCGACAGTAACGCGATAGCCACGCGACAGCAATCTCACTGTCAGCCAATACCTTATATGTCACAAAAATGACGTTTGACAGAAGTTATCGCGCGATCTACGCATGTCGCTATAACGGTAATTAGGCTGCGGGTCAAAAAAGCAATAATATGCACAGGTGGAAGCAGACATTGAAGGCTAGTGCAGTGGCTGAGCGATCCACAGCAGCGCTACGTGTCGCGGGCTCGATTCCCACACAGAACAAATATTTGTATGATCTAGAGATAGTGATTTCGGGTCTTTGTGTTTGTAGACGCCCCTACGATACAACGATACAATAATTATGCTTAGTGTGGGACAAGGTTTAAAAAAAAAAAAAAAAACGCGTCTAAAAGATGCCTCATGGGTCTAGTGGTTGCAAGCGCGACTGCTGAGCGTGAGGTCCTGCGTTCAATTCCCAGGTCGGGCAGCGTTATTGGGTTTTTCTGTATGAAAATTCTCAGTAGCAGCACGGTGTCTGAAACTGTGTCCGATGTATGGCAATAGGCTCGCCCCCTATTACATGGAACTCAATAACGGCATCGGCGTTATGTGGGTGTACAATAGTACACCTCTGCCTAGCCCTTCGGGGAATACAGTGTGTTTAAAAGGTAAAACGGTTTTATGGCAATGTGAGACAGACAAAACAGATTAGTTTCCATATGAAGTCAACTTTTACAGTGCTTAGTATGGTCAGTGAACGCTCGTAAAGTCTTTATGTAAAGCTAACAAGACTTGTAATCGATACTTCAATCGATACTTCCATCGATAAACACGCAACTTTTTTACTGAACCGATCGCGAATACTCTACACTATTCTACACCGTATTATCATCGAAAGATTTTCCACGGAGTGGGTAACGCGGCCAAGGCGGCCCGAGGAGGTCAGTGAAGTACTAAATGGTTGAATAATTACCCGTTAGGCATTTTCTTGAAGCATTCTCAATAATTTATTTTATAACAACCCCGAAGAATTAGGTAGGAGCCTAACTTTTACACCCACATTTCCCATGAATAGGGGGCGAGCCTTGCCATCTACCAGGCACATTTCCAAGCTCCGTGCTGCCACTAAGAATTTCCATACAGAAAAACCAAACAACACTTTGCCCAACCCGGGAATCGGACCCAGGACCTCGCGCCTAGCAGCCGCGCTCGCGACCACTAGACCAATGAGGCAGTCCTATGTGTGCCTTGCAAGGATTGCATGTACCTCTTTTTATTTGCGTCGTGGGATCCCATCATGGGCTATCCTCCGCCTGGGGGGAGTGGAGGGGTGTGTCGGACTCCGGCCGGTCGTGGCGAACCACCGTGGTTAGTTAACCCGGTAAACTAACCACGGTGGTTCGGCACGAAACCTCATGGTGGGCTTCGGGAATTCTTAAAAAAAAAAAAAAAAAAACTCTGTTATGGGCACTTCCCGGAGGGGAATTGTAAAGTGCCCCTCTCGTGCTAACATCATGTACCTACCACAACCACTTATGTTTCACAAATAAGTACTTTTTGAATTTGAATTTAGCATTGATGGCAACAATAAATACTTCTGATTTTTCCTGTTAAAGCATCAAGGTTGCGTTGTAATTTGTGGAATAATAATAATAAATATAAATAACACACGTACCTTTATTTTTCCGTACAATATCATGTTGCGGCTATTATTCTTTGACTAACAATTCCCGCTAACACGTGTCCGCCTGAATGATAAGGTTTTTATTTTTCCAGACTTCAAGTAATCTCTCATTCACAAAAAGGCATAACGGCTATATCTACAAAACAAAAAAAAAGAAACACAATCAGTACGGTACAGTAATCATAAAAATTGCAATATAAATCGGTACTTTTGAAATATTGATGGATCACTATCTCGGAAGTATACTTGGTTGTATACAGTTCAAAGTCCAAATAGGTCAGTAATGTGAAAGATCTAAATTTGGATTATCCATACATGCATGATACCATTAAAAAGAAGCATTGTGGAAACAGCTTTGTAGAGAAGAGTTATTGGATTTTTTCGAATACAAATTCTCATTAGCAGCCCAAGTTTGGAACTGTGCCCGGTTAAAGGCAATAGGCTCGCCCCCTATTATATGGAACTTAACAGCATCGGCGAAATGTGGATGCACAATAGTACACCTCTGCCTAACCCTTCGGGGATACAGGCGTGATGCTGTGTTATGTTATGTTGGATTGATTTGACACTTTAAAACCTTAATTTCTCTAACCTATGAAGTTCTTACCGTCTTACATTAAATTATTGCAGTTAGGCTAGTTGACTGCATCAAAACTAAATTCTGAAATCTTGTTTGGTAAATAGTTTTCCTTCTAAGAACTCAGTAAAACTTAATCTCTTGCTTATTTTTGGCATTTTCAATTTTTTATTGATCAAAATCACACAATAAGTACGTTAATGGCAATGAAAAACTATGACGTCACGCCTTGCTATTCCTAACATTTTTAGAACAAAATATAGTTTTTGACAGTTCATAAAAAGTGACTCAGACGACTAGTGGTCAATTACCGGATTATTTCAACTTAATTATAATTATTTCAAAACGTCGTTTATCTTTGAATACACTGCCCGTTCAACCATTAAATATTATTATTTATATATTCATTCATATTTAATGATAATGATTGACACATAACGTTCATTTCCGTCATTACGGGGAACTACAACCGGAACTACAGTTCCGATTTATAAAGTTTTACCATAGTCTATGCCTCTATGGTAGTCTATTGTCGGTGTACGATGTCATATTGTGATCATTAATGCGCCGTGATGTTAATGTAAAATAGTGGTAAGCGTGATTTGTTTTGTTATTATATTTTGTGGTCTGTGATGGTGGATCTTACATTTACCACCCATTGTACAATTTCTTCACAACAATGTACAACAGAGTATTATTATTATAATCTTCTATTTTTCTCAGGAATCGTTTACAAAACCTTTCTTTCAAACCATTCTTTCTCTGTTTCTGAGTCGCCCGTTTCTGGGTCCCAATTTTTTTTTTAAACATTGCCCGACATTAGTTATAATTCATGTATAGTGGGTGCTTTTACAAATACAAATATTCATATGGACATACATCTAGACCCGAAACAACTATCTGTAGATCATACAAATATTTGTTCCGTGCCTGAATCGAACCCGTGACACGTAACGCAGCAGTCGATCGCTCAACTACTGCGCCAACCGTATCGTCTAAATGAGCAGTCCATACATACCGCGAGCTAAGCTAACTGAACGGTAAACAAAATGTTGAAATGAACTCACGAATGTGTGAGAAGTCTCAATGTGAACCAAAATATGAAAATACTAAATTTCGTAAGTACCAAAAAGTAAACGTTAGTAAACATAAAATTCACCAAATATATCTATGTCCTAACAATATAAAATTTGATTTTCTAAAAGATTACACGGGTTCGCTGGTCCTTGCACCACTTAGAATCTGACTTTCTATAATTATAGTATATTTTGATGATAGTGATGACGAATAAAGGAAATAATAACCACTGGAGGTCTCATTAGTGAACATTTGAACAGGAAACAATTAGGTATTTGTTTCAAAATACAAAATATTATTAAACTACCTTCCGCCCGCGGCTTCGCCCGCATTGATTACGAACCCGTGCATTTTTTCGGGTCACACGTAGCGCCATCTAGCGTTCTAAAGCAATTGTGATCATCGAAAGTTTGTGTTCTTTACCTCGGGAACACTTTTTTCGGGATAAAAGGTACCCAATGTCCTTTTCTGTACCCCTGAAAAAAAAAAACATGATGATCCGTTCAGTGGTTTAGGCGTGAAAAGCTAACACACAAACAAACTTACTTTCGCATTTATAATATTAAGTTAGGAATTAGAATACCTGCATATATTTATTTAGACTTACTAAATATAGTTTACAGTTGTTACCTAATTATTTTGTAACAATTATATCATCCCTATATATTTTTATTTTCACTGAACGGACGTAAACAGAACGGAAATATAAATAAAATAGATCTATAATAATTACTTTATATCATGTAGGTAATATAAATACACACTGTAGGTACTGGACAGAAAGTCCGGTAGGTTAAATTATCAAAAATAAAAGTAAATATTCTTTCATAAAGGATACGGATTTTTCACCATATTTATACTTCCTGAATCCGTAAATCGGAGGAAAGTCGAACTGCTTACACTTTTACGATAAACTCGAGACACACATCAGTAAACAATCGAATGATCGCAACGGAAGCAGACGTCACAATGCTCTATTCATCAAGTTATTACGACGATTTGCTTACGACGCGTTCACAGATAAGGATCGCGCATGCTATTGTTAATGTACTGACTCAGCTTTAATGTTTGTGGCGATTGTGTCGTGTTTATTATGGGTTTTTAGTGTGTACGGAAGAGCCGGTCGAGCGTATCCGACTTCTTTTTTAATATATGTGCTTTCACTTGTCGGTGTAGCATTTTCCATTTTGTTCTGTCCAAAGCAGGTCTTTCATTTCTCTATATGTCACTGCATTTGCCTTCTCCTTAAGTTGGTCTACATATTTCATTCTTGGTCATCCTCTGTTTTGTTTTCCCTTCAGTTGTCCTTTTATTATTCCGAAATTAAATCGGTAAAAAATACAAATTAATAAGAGATCTTTAAGTAAAATAAGTTTGGGATAGCGCTTACCACCACACCAATTCTCAAACTTGGTCTATATAATAGTAATATTTTTAGTAACGTCATTTAATGTTTTGTTATATGTAAATATATGTCAAAGCCATTTGAGAAGTTTATTTCTTATTAATTAATAATTAACATTTACACTCGTAAATTAGCGTTTAAACGCGAAATATTAAAATCATCTTTGAGATACGCGGGTAATACCGTTTTTTACAAAATGAGGAAAACATACTGGTCATGTTTTGAGCTGTGTGCGTAATAAACGCTTAATTAACAACAATATTATTACTATTGGGGTAGAAATCGTTAAGGTACGATAATGCTGTTATCGATTTTAATTTCAGTAAAACATTTACCTCATTTATTTCTTTATTGAGGATAAGAGAAAATAAACCTTAATATATGGCTCCGACAAACCGATGCCTTTTAGAGACTATTAAATTAAAAAAGGTGAGAACACCAACCCTGGAATACCTAAGGTGACCTTCAGTGTCTCCTTAGAGTTCCCAAAGCACACCATTAGGTGTCGAAATGTTGAATCCCGCTCATCGGAAGACCGTCCATGTGGTTCCTAACCAGGTGAAACAAGGAAATAAAGTTGAATTAAAATACCGTCAAATTATTGTCTCATGTGGATGCAGAACTATCTCATATTAAAGTTCTTTTGGCCTGTTTGTCAAAAATCAGTATTGTTGTTATAAATACTAGCATTACAAAAACTTAAATATTTATCTTCGCCTGCACACAGACTGGAGCGTAGTGCTCGGATTTTATTTAACCTATATATTTTTATCAAGATTAAAAAATCACGCATTACCTATATTATTAAAAGATGTGCATTATACGTGGACAGACGTGACTCACGGTCTATATGAAGCTGAGATTAAATCTTTTTAACCGTTTTAACTACTATAAACAAGGCTCAACTTAATGACGAAGTGCAGGCAGCTACTTGTTTAAAGATTGATATGTGTAGAATTTGGTTTGATATTCATTTAATGTTCGATAAAGATGTTTACGTATTTTCGACAGTAAATTCTTGGACATTATCAGGACCTAAAAAATCAATGTTTAAGTGAGTAAACTAAAATCCTCGTGTGACAATATCTCTACATAAACGTCTGGGGAACCATGGGAAGGCTGATACGAACTTCGTTGACTGGCTACCTTTTCCACCACAATATGAAAGATGAAAAGTTTGGTATTATTTAATTGTATTTAAAAATAAAAAGCATTACAAAGTCCACATTCCAGGAGTGCAAGCGCGATGCGCACGCGTCTATTTTCGTCCGCTTTAATTACGGAACGCACTATCCCACATTCTTTGCTTAAACCGTAGGACACACTGGGCTATTGTAGAATTTTGATGCAACGTGGTTACTGACTGGTTTAAGCTCAAAAGGTAAATTTTTGCAAAATGTCCAACTTTAAACAAATATTTATAATATTGGATAAAAATAAATATGCTAATGTATCGTACATAAGTATTACTAGGTACCTACATCTACACTCTATACATAAAAATAAAATTGGAGTGTCTGTTTGTAATATTGAAATAACCGTTTTTTACTACATGCATATGAATATATATACGGTACATACACCAAAATAACATTTTTTACAATTTTTGTCTGTCTGTCTGTTTGTATAGGCTAATCTCTGAAATGGCTGGACCGATTTTGACGGGGCTTTTATTGGCAGGTAGCTGATGTAATAAGGAGTAACTTAGACTTTTATTTTAGAAAAATTCTGTTATTTTAGAAAAAAATAGGGTTAAGTGCATTTGGTCTCACTAAAAAATACATTGTTAAGTTCCGACATCCACGCTAACGAAGTCGCGGGCACGGCTAGTACTCTATAAAAATCAAAAATTCAATAGATGAATGTACATTTTATGAACATTTAAATAGGAACTGGAACCCAGTAACCTTCATCATCATCACTGATGAGATGAGGTCCAGAAAGACCTCAATGGCATAAAAAGCCAATTGAACAAAAGTGACTCAAAACGGGGACAAGTTGCGAGTTTTGTTACCTTTTTAAGTCCTAGTACCTGACAAAAATACTGAACGCCAAAATAGCACAGAACAGTTTTATGTGGTGCAACTCGGGATAGGTCGGGCTATATCTGTGACTATGATAGGCTGACTTGATTTATTTGTACCACCCGTAAAATGACTCGTAAATTATTAAATTAATCCGTGCTTTAATTATTAAAAATCCTGATAAACTTATAAAATGTTCTATTTTTTTGAATCTATTTAATTAATCTTTACCTTTACCTGCAACTGTGCACTGCATGTGGATTTCCATAAAGGAAAACGCACAGATTAAAGAATTATCAATAAATAATATTGGCCCTGTCAATATCAGCAGCAGCTTTTATAGTTGCAGCATACGCTAGGATAGCTCGTTTTGGCCTCTTCTGCATCTACTGATATATTTAATTTAAAAAAAAGTTTTATTTTTCTCGTGATTATTTTTGTACATTATTTTTTACAATTGCTGTGCGAGAACAAAATAAATGTACTTTTGTTCTTTTTTCTTTAAATATATGATCAATTTATAACTTTATTTGTAGCAGCAGTTACTTCAGATGTTTATTACATTTTCCGTTCAGGAATTGGATACAAAAATTTAAATTCTTCCAGCCCTTACAAAAAACGACAGTTTCAAATTTTAAAACCACATCTGGTTTAGGCTTATAAAAAACGAAGGTCCCCGTACTTTCAAGTAGATAACTGTTAATTGCGTTGACATTATCTGTGACACAAATGTTTATAATTACGTAGTAATCACCACATTTGTCATGTGTTTAAAGAATTTAATTAGTAAACCCTAATTGGAAACCTTTTTAGCGTTCCGTACATATTGCGTTCAATGTACACAAAATAATTTTTATTTCTTGTCATCGATAAAAATTTCAAGGAATTTCATAGTTTTGCTTATTTCTTCTTTTGACGTAAATCATAACACTCAATAAAAGAACCGAAGGAGTGATGCAACTTTATTCAATTAAAAAAGTTGACAATAGTTATTTACTTGCGTCAAAGATTATTCAACGAACTTAAGCAGTACTTATTCGATTTATTCAATGTCATAGTAGAATAGAAGACATAATTAGAAAAGAGTTCTTCGTCATCAGCCTTGTAATGCTCCCACTGCTGGAATAAAGCCTGCTGTGACCTTGGGCGTTAGGCTTTAATTCAACACGCGGACCTAGCCCAGATTGATATACGTCACAAAATTCATTTTTTTAAATTTAGACCGTCTACTTGTACCCTCCTTACGATGTTTCCTTATCAGAGCAGTGGTAATAAATAAAGTAATATCACCATATACTTTTCCTACGCTGCATAATGCGCACAAGCATCACCTGTTTCCTTGGTCCCTTGAGGCTACATTGTAGTAAGGAAACGTCTAGAGACGTGTGAATGTAAGAATACTGATAACTTATTTGTACCTTGACATTGTTTGCCAAACTAAAGTTTCCGCACATCTAAGGTTCGGAAGCGACCTTATTGATCGAATCTTGAATTCGATAGGTACGGGTCATGTCATCAGTAACTTTTCGTTATCCTTAAGTGCACCGGTGAGTACAAGTAATTTTGATATGGTAACCGCCTGGTTTTAGGTAATGGATAGACAAGATCTTCCATACCTCTTCTCGCAAAAGTAAACAACGATAAAATATCAAAAGGATGAAAGGCTTGCAGGGCCAGGTTGTTGTCATCATACCGCCGTAAGAACAGGACTCGTTTGCCAAAACTGGTAATTTCATACAAAATTTCTCTGATCCATTATTTAAACGTTGTGACATGCCTAATGACTGTCGTAAGTTAGCTTCGAACAAGAATTCACATTAATCACAGGGGTGTTAGTGATCCGGGTAAAGAGTCGTGTTTATTTCTTGGTAACGCAACTAATGTATTTTGAGTAATTGGTCCCGGATGTCATACGAATACCTATGACAGTTGCTACGGGTGTTAGGCTGTCAGCAGCACTAAACGTCTGACAACCGGTCTAACTTTAGAGAATCAGTGTCTCCCAGGAATTGGGTGGCGGAGGACAGGTGACAGTTGAAACGTGTAAAATACTGATATTCAGCCCAATGTGGTTGGGAGGAGGCTAGGCAGATGATGACATACGAAAATTAATAACTTAAATTAGGGTTGCCATCCGCAAATTCTGAAAACCAGGTTTTAGAAGTGGAAATGCCAGGACATTTCGGAATAAAAACAGTAACAGTGAAAACAATTAATAATGTTTCATGAAATTATCTTCGATTAAATTTTATAATACAAGAAATTAAATGAAGGATTAAATTATAAAATAGCACTGATGATTAAACGTAAGGTTCGAGGCAGTAGTGGCGCGCGAATAATAAAACACAGGACCTTACAAGGATTCCTTAAAAAACACAGGACTCTCCAAAATGCAGGACATGTCCTGGGAAAACAGGACGGTTGGCAACCCTAACTTAAATGAACACGGTGTCGCTCGCTTCGTGATCCATAAAAGGAGGCCCTTACGTTAAGGTACAGGAAAATCCGATAAAAGGAAAATTCATAGAATTTTCTAATAGGTAGTAGTAGTAGTTTTGTAATCTGTCATTTATATTCTACAATTACGAGAAAGATAAATTACATAGAAAATGTTAAAACCCGCCTGCTGCTGCCGCCGCGGCTGACATAATTTCTGGTGGTATTTTCTGACTGGTAATTAATAGGGAAAATATCGAGGAAAAACTAGAAGCTATTTACATGATTATATATCTGTTAGAGGATAGGTATAACGAAATGCAAATTGTGACATATTGCATTGGTTTTAATTGCTATTGTATAAAATTTTTACATACATCGCTTTTTTTATCGTAATCCATATAGCTGATATACTGGGGTAGGTAAGTACGCAACATATGGCCACATTATGGGGTGAGGTCCTGGTGATCTGTAATACAGGTTCTACCTACATCAGACACCAGCTCCTTACAAATACAAGATTTTAAAAAGTTGATGTTTTCACCCTTTATGTTACCCATACATAATGTATAAACCATTTGTTATTTATGTACCTAATTGTATGTTTTTTTTTTGAGGAGAAATAAATAAATAAATAAAACATTAGTAGACCCAAGCAACCAGCCATAGCTATAGGTACTCGTCTGTACGAGTAAAAAGTAAGCTCATAAAAAGAGGTTGAAATTGGCTAATAGTGTCATTTGCACTATTAGTAAAACTCAACCTCTTTTTAACAATATTTTTTAATCATTATCCAAAAAAATATATATTCTATGATTCTAATAATAAATTGTATATTACCCGAAGGGTTAGGCAGAAGTGTACTATTGAACAGCCCCGTTTTGTCGATGCCGTTATTGAGTAATAGGGGGTGACCCTATTGCTATTAACCGGAAACAGTTTTAGTCACCGTGCTGCTACTGAGAATTTCCATACAGAAATACGCAAGAACACAGCCCGACCCGGGGTTTCGAACCCAGAACCTCAAGCTCAGCAGTCGTAATAAAATACTAGTTTATTTATTTTAGTAATACAGTACTAAATTAGAGATATGGGATCATAAGTTACGTAAAAGTTTACTTTTGTAAATACCGTACATAGTATGCGTTCACACGGCCCGCACTGCCCTTTCTCTTATTCAGTGAATGCCCGATAAGCTCAGTAGATAGGTATTTAACATTGGACTTACTACCAGCCTGAATTGATTCTTCCTTAGGGAAAATTATGTACTGTGAAAGCTATGGCCAAACTATTTATTTATTCAAAAATGGAGCCTTTTAAACACATCTCTAAGGCAATTTAAAAAAAAATACTTCCAATCACATGAAAGCAACAAAGCAAAGAAGACTAAGTAGTTGATTTTTTCAATGACATGCATTTATACGGAGATAATTTAGCCTAATGTACTGCAAATTGTATAAGTTCATTCAATTAATTGGTCGTATAAATTATCAGAATGAATCATTTGTTTCAAATAACTATTATCCCACATGGCACATGTTAAGTGTTTGTGTACTTATAAGATTTAAACCAGACCTACCTACTGTAATATATGCACACCCACACATTATTCGATGCGATTCACAGATACCGCATCTGGTGTAAAAGTTAGATCAAACACCATATAAGTACTTATTATTATGTATTTTAAACAATCGCAAGCGAGACTGCTGAGCGTGAGGTTAGCCTGCAGCCTAATTCCCGATGTAGCGACAGGCGTAGATCGCACGATAACTTCTGTCAAACGTCATTTTTGTGACATATAACGTATTGGCTGACAGTGAGATTGCTGTCGCGTGGCTGTCGTGTTGCTATCGCTTTTTTAAGTAATTAAGCTGCCGCTCACCCCTATTGCAGCCATTCTCAAAGTGTGCACCGCGGAACGTTAGGGCTCCGCAAAGTCTCTGTGGGGCTTCTGCGAAAATATTGAGCACTGTCTTCACAGTCAATTCTCTTCTACCAAGCCTGACATCAAACAATTGATGAAAAGTAAACCAATTTCATACCTCCCATTAGATAATAGTTAATGTCAAGTAATATGATAATTCATCATCATCAGCCAGAAGACGTCCACTGCTGAACGAAAGCCTCCCCCAACGGGGGGGGGGGGGTTGCTATAATCCCCACGCTTGGCAGGCGGCTTGGGGATCGCAGTGGCTCACCGATTAGTGAGAGGATGCTGCTGCCCGTCCTCCGGTGTCTGGCCGCAGTTTTAAGATGTACCCGGGTCTTTTAAAACGTACCCGGGTCTATATGATAATTATCAATAAAGAATACACGTAAATCCAGTTTTTGATTATTTTAGGGCTCCGTCAGATATTTCGTTTTCCAAAAAGGTTCCGTCGCCAAAAAAAGTTTGAGAACCGCTGCCCTATTGCATGCTTGCCTCCTACTGCCATCTATGAGGTGAAGTTCCAGACTCTGTGCTGCTACTGAGAATTTCCATACAGAAAATCCTAATAACACTTTGTCCGACCTGGGAATCGAACCCAGAACTTTACGCTCAGCTGTCGCGCTTGTAACCAATAGACCAATGACGCAGCAAGTATACCTTATATTATCGTATAGAACTTATCAAGATAAATAATTTTACGACCATACTAAGCAATACTAAGTTGTTATAAACTCGAACTTCGCACGGTGAGGTCGCCACTCGCAATTCGATAAAAAGTCTATAAACCATAAAATGCCCATAGAATACTGATGGCGAACAGTCACGAGCTAAGACCTTTGCGCATACGCACGCATGGATGGCGCGCATACCAATCATGTATGGTAACGTTAATGGTAATTTAACTAATGGTAATGTATTGACTACATAAGTAATTGGCAGTTGTTATTTAATATGACTATTACAGGAAACTTGCAATTGTTATATCGTTTTTGAGATACTTGTACTAGGCGCAATGTAATGCCATCTACCGGGCAATACCAAACACGGTCTTGTACTGAGAATTTTCATACACAAAAACCCACTACCATCACTCCTTAAAAGTTAGGTAAAGACATAAAAGAATCATTAAATTACAGAAAACTTTCGTTTAAATGCGCTTGCGTTACAAAAGACATCAACGAGCCTCTTGAAGGTTTCGCGCTGATAAACTTATAAGAACTTTGATGAAAATCTTATAGGTATAAAAATTCGATTAAGTTACCGATTATTTGTACCGACATATAAAAACATAACATAGCATCACGACTGTATCTCCGAACGCTTAAGCAGAGGTGTACTATTGTACACCCACAAAGTTGTCATAGTCCAAACGTGGTCAAATTGACAAAAATCCTAAAAATAGACAATTTACGAAAATTATTAAGTTCTTGCTTATAACGTCTAAACGGTGAAATCAAAAATAGGTAGGTTTTCACATATATACATATAAACATTCTAACTTGGTCAACTTATTTTTACTGTTAATATGACCTCCTGATAATATGACCCACTTCAGCCTTTAGCTGCGACCGCGCATGCTAGTAATCTATAGAAAATTTAACCACTACCCTACGTATTTAATTACACCCTTATGTATTTAATTAACCAACCTAGTGAAAGTTATTTCATTCGCATTTTATCCTAATTGAATTTTAGCTAGAACATTTTATAATTGAAATGTCCACAGACGCGTGTGTGAGACCTTTCAAACTTTATTAAAATATTACTAATATCTTTTATCCAATGGATGTGTCACTTCCATAGATATTCTGGGCACATATTATGATTGTGTATAATATTATAAGTACTTAAGATACGTGTTTTGAAATACACGCAAAATAGATGTATTGGCGTTAACATTTCCTACATCTAAATCTTAATGAATTAATTGGATTTTGATCGTTTTGTCAGATTATAAACTATGTCGACATATGTATTTTTAAAATTTTGATTAATTTTAGTATTATCACGCGAATAAGGAAGGTCTTTATTTAAAAAAAGACATTTTGAGGGTTAATTATTTTTCAATTTATAAACAATATCAAAAACCAATCACGTGACGACCTAGTTTTTACTTGTGTCTATAACATACATATATAAATCAGCAAAATCAGTTCATGTTTAGTGGGGTAAACACATTAACGCATTTTGTATGAAAACTTTTAACTAGCTAAACTATGTATAGTCTTAACAGAAACATTCTATCTTGCTGATTACCAATAACAATCTCTGATTTAATGAGTTGTACCTACGTAATAAATATTTTTACGTATGTATGTTTTATTATTATTGAGATTCATTAATATTATCTAAGTTTGAGTTTAACAATTATTTTTTTAATATGGGCTTGTCAGTACATAACTACCGTGCAGGTCAGTCGATCTGTGAGGTTAAGCAGCACTTGCTACGATAAGTCCTTGGATGGGTGACCGGTTTTAACACATCGAGATCCCTGTGCCTCGGAAAACTCGTTACTCAGTTATTAGTCGAAGGTGTCACACAGCCGGCTACCAATGTAGTTCGGAAAAAGAACAATTGATCATAATTGATTGAAACAATTGATATTAATACTTATCATTCTTTATCCACATCAATTATTGGGCATATAAAGCGAAGCAACGCCTGGTCGGAGAATCCTCCCCTTTCAATGATTACGGAACGCTATACATCGTTCCTCTATTAAAAATAAATCTTAATTATTGGTACGACGTATAACTCAATCGTTTACTACTAGTCAGAAATACGGTATTCAAACGTCGCAAATTGTCATGTTTCGTCAAATGTCATTTATGCTCCAGTAATCTGATGGTGGACCAGCGTGGAACTACACGCATTCCATTTTGATTCCATGAGCAGGTTTATAGGCGACAAAAAATGAGGCTTAGTGAAGCTTAGTTCAAATTAGAAAACGTAATTCAAAATAACTGACTATTTATACTCCATCTTTATCTATACATCTGTACAAATAAATCAAATTAAAGTGTCTGTTTGTAATATCAAAATAACAGATTTTTACTAAATGCATATGAAATTATATACGGTACTTATAACAAAAAACATTTTTATGTTTGTTTGTTCCGATTTTGACGGGACTTTCACCGGCAGATAGCTGATGTTATAGGAGTAACTTAGGCTACTTTTATTTCAAAAAATAAATTAGGGCTTCGCGCAAAAAAAATGCACGGGTTCCTAATCCACGCCGGCGAAGCCGCGGGTGGAAGCTAGTTATATATAAAATTCCGGTGTAAGTGTGTACGTAATTCACTCTACTCAAACGGCTTGATCGATTTTGATGATATTTTTTTGTACTGGTTTCACCTGGATGGTTCTTAAGTAATTGCCACGTCAAACTCTGAGCTGTAGAATAAAGAACCGAGTATTTCATAGCACTGCCTCATTGGTCTGGTGTTCCCAAGCGCGAGTGCGTAGCGTGAGGTCCTGGGTTCGATTCCTATGTCCAGTATTATTGGGTTTTTCTGTGCCTGGTAGATGGCAATACGCTCGCCGCCTAATATTATACATGGGACGGGACAAAATATGGATGGTTCTACAGTAAACCTTTGTTTAAATCTTTCTGGTAATGAAGGCGTGATGTTTGGTTATGTTACCTCTGGGAATATACCGATGGTACGTTATGTTGTTATTACTTCGGTGTCCAACAAATAAAGCTGAGATCATCAATATTATTGCATTAATAATCATAATAATATAATTATCTAATTAGATAACTATTTATGAATGATTTGCGCACTTAATAACACATTAGATAGTTTACTCTTCCTGCATCTTAATCAACTGTAATCGCGCCATATTGGCAAATAAATCTATAGGTCTGACTCTTGTATGTGAATAACATAATTAATTAGCTCGATGTTTAATTTTGAAAGTATTGGCTAGGTGAGCTGTTTTTTTTTATTATTAACTTTGGCCCACACTAGTATTTCTCCTGTATCGTGGGTACAGTTTACAAACATATATTTCACATACACACACGACCAGACCCGAAACAACTATCTGTCTTTTTCGTAAAACATAATATAGGCACAATTGAACAAGTATTTATTACTAGCGACCCGTCTCGGCTTCGCATGGCTGCAATTTACTAATGAAAAAAATTAGAACAATACCATCAAAATTGCTGACTTTTCCGGTTTTTTTTGGAAAAGTTAATGTCAGTTACAATAAAATAAAATCAGCCAAATCGGTCAAGCCGTTCTCAAGTGATCTTTCATACATGCGACAATTGATTTTTATTTATAAACATTAATTTAACGATACCGATAATCAAACAAGAGAGTCATCCGTAATGCAAACTTTACTGACGGGCTTATCTATGATCCACGGTTTAGGCTATTATCATGTGATATCTTTATATTATATGCTAGAAATTTTGAAATGATAATGTTACTAAGTTTTTATTTTGTATACTTGTATAATCTAGTTCTTAATTTTCTATCTAAATGCTTAGTCGTTGGATAAATATGTTTATATTAGTTTTAACATAAACATCGTAAAGTGATGCACTGAAACACAGGTTTAATAAATAAGCCTAGATCAGGCAGCGCTACATTTAATTCCTATCCACCCTTAACATTTATAGCACTTGTTATTAATATTTTTTAGTAATAAACTAGTTTTATTTAGCCACTATTTTAACTATTAAGGAATTTCGTATTAATAGTATTGTGACTAGTTGTACTCTTTTTGTAAAAGTTTTTATATAAATTTAATATAATCAAAAATAGTCGATCGTTTTCCCGTTCACACTTAGATAAAAAGTCCTAAGGAGCCTATAAATAGCAACGATCAAGTTATTCTGAGAATTAATTCGTAGGAGGTAATAAAAACACCTGCGTGATCTAATTTCGCGTGCCAAGCGTCACCTATCCACTAAGTATAGACCAGTGTTTATGGCATGCATGAGTACGATAATAGTTTATAGGCTCAGTCAAAACACCGTGAGATAACCGAAGGCTGTCTTGGTAAGTAGCTACCTAGATTTTAAAGGCTGTTTTGGTAGTAATGAAGTGTCGGGACAGTAACAGAAAATCTGTATGAAAACGTCGGAGTTAATAACGGAGTCATTAATAATTTAACATTAACTTATCGATATTTGTTCTGCATTAGTTTGAAAATCCGTCATGTTCATATAAAATGATCGTGTTATTAACTATTTGAACCAGACGAGCTTGTGTAGAAGGGGTTCTCAAAATAGTTTAATAGGGCTGCCAGTTTCAAGATATTTCTTTGTATCTTAGTGTAGCCCCAATAAGCTAAATATAACGAGAAGTTTCCTGCAGCTACAGTCAGGGCGATTCCCTCCGATAAAGATATAATAGACTTGTGTGAGGAGCTTGGTTTCCTCAAAACATGAACGGGTCCGATTTTTTAAATAAGTTACGTTCATAAAACCCTTCTATCATTTGACAATGGCGTGGAGTCGGTAGAAATTAATTAATCTTACGATTATGCTGTATTCCAATCACTTAAGGTCTTAATTATGTATTAAACGAAGACTAAGAACGGTTATGTTCGTACAGTCGGGGGATACCTCGTTGCATTTTCCTGTTCGTAGTTTGGAACATTTATCAGTCCGGAAAATACTGTCTCACTAATAGATATAAATAGCGTTATACGCATCGTAGCAGCTACTACGTATTATACGTATGGAAAAAGGTTTAAAAGTACCTATTACATAAAAAAACAAAACTACATGTTGCCATAAAAATGTTGGTAATTTAACAGATTTTCTCTCAAACTTTAAATTTTGGTTTATATTTCCAAATATATATTTGTATCTAGCTGAGTAAACTAAATTGAAAGGAGGAAATTGAAGAATTTAAATTATATTTTTGATTTTATTGAAACGCGTAACGCAGTAGTCATATAATAGCACTTCGTATTGAAAATATACAGGCAAAGTAATTATAAACATAATTTATGCAGTATTCACTTCAAATTAAATGCTTTAATTCAATGCAATCTGCCGTAGCCTTGCTACGCTTGCGTAGCTTTGTAATCATATCCTTTTTTGTTGTTATTTTATCACGTTCCGCTACGATAACTCAAACCGCTACACCAAAATTCCACTAAGTACTTCTTGATAATAATTTCCCTTTAAAATGTCATTAAAATGTTGTTTTTTTTTTATACTGATAACGCGCATCCAATTTATAGACTATCGTTGCTGTTATGGGAAGCGATTCATTGAAGGTGAACGCGATAAAGGATATCACAGTTCTTGTAGACGTGAACTTTGAACACCGGTAATATAGTCAATAATAAAATTCCATCATTTTATTAAGTAATTCCGTCCGTGATAATCCTGTTCATATCACAAAACGTAATGTAAACAAAACCATTTAGATAATCCGTGACAATACGCTGAAATCCTATTCTTTTTTTTATTGAACAAACCAGCGTGTGCTTTTAAAGATGGCAGCGATCGGGCGCCGCCGGTTAGTACACTCGCAACCGGTGACGGAGGCACGCGTCAACACGTTCGATAATAAATTGCAGACCAATAAATAAAACTAAGAAATAAAATACATGTGCGAATGAATACCATTCTAAATACAAAACCTTTTTGTGTTCTAAAAAAGTTAAGTCAAAAGCGCGGGAGTGAGTGTGGACGCGTTCGCATGGGTGTTAATCAGCCGGCGTTACGGAGCGTTCCAAATAATTTGAATTCGTCAAGGTCCGTACTCAAGATTGACGTATTATTGGAGTGAAATTGTGCACTTTCGTATCCTGATTCACGTGGTCCCGGGTGAGTGACATTTCGTAAGGCTAGTCTAGTCATAGCTTTATTTTTACACGCGCACGCTAGGATGCGCGGTCGCAACTATTTTTGGTTCATGAAACGTTCACACCTATATTCTAAACTCTATTCTCATGTTACAAAATAGAAGAAAGTTTTTTAAATGTTACACAAAGAATGTCCGTCCAATTTTTACAAAGCAAAACGATGTAAAGATATTTATGCGCTAATGTCGTAGAGTACACATAAATAAATATAGGATCATTGCCAAAAAAAAAGTTAATACGGTTAAGTATTATGTCACTGGCACAACTTTTATCACATTAATTAAATAATAATGGGCTGACTGGAAAAACACTGTTGTGTTTTCCAGTCATAATCCCAATACCTACTAACATTTTTGTAGCCGCTTTTGTATTTACAAACCGTATTTACTATTCAGAAGTATTGTTATTTAATGTTCTATGGAGTGTGAAAATAATAATGTATGTATCATAGACGGTAGCTAATTAGGGTACAATAATATTGAGATCGTGTTCATGTCCCACAAAATGGCCTAAACAAACAAAATAATACAGTTAGGTACAGTAAAATACAATGTCATATCTTAACTAGCCATGTATGAAAAATTTAGATTGATTTGCACGTAAGGTTTTACGCATAGTTGATGAGTTCGTTCACTTTGAATAGGTAAGTGACGAATAACAAGAATTCTTTACGAACTTCACATATTGTTAGTAAACGATGGAATAATGATAGATTCGTAAATCATTTGATGATAAATTTCGAATAAACCTCACCAAAAATTGTAAAGTTGTGGATATTTTTACGGTACGAAAAATAATTCCAATGAAACTTAACTAGTATTAATCTTTTAATTTGTCTTTATCTCCGTTACTTATTCTGGAATGCCTACTGCATTTATGAACGAGTGAACTTAAACTAGATTTAAGATCTCACAGATCTTCCAAATTTAAATTATTCAATACCTCGGTGCATGTTTCGCTTACTTTTCGTTTACTCATTATTTATTTTTCGCTTTCCCGCCAAATAAAAGTTGAGACGTTGGCGCTAAAGGTGCATCCATATTGGAAGAGTAAGAAGCTTAATACTGTTGTAAAGTACAAAATATACAATTGACTAAATATTGGTTACAGTAAACGGCTTATTCTTATACTATTCCACTTTTATTCCATGCCTTAGGAATAACTATTACTTTCTGCTAATAGGTAGCTGGAAACGCTAACATTGCACTTAGAATTAAGATACTTTATCCTGTACCGCTCGTACTAGAATACTAAACTGTACTAATATAAACGCGTGTCGAGTAGGTAGTTACGCTTGAAGAGATGCGACGAAGCGACGCCGGTTAATCATAATAACTCATCAAGTAAAAAAAATACAGCGAACATAAGTTTTACAATTTATATTGCATAATGAGGTTTTTGTAATTAAAATAAATAAGACAACAAAATCGAATTATTTATTGTTTACAAATTACAAGTAGTCATAAAGTTACTGCGCTATGAAACAACTTACAAGGCAGTGAACTTTTGAAATTTAATAGCTTGAAAACAGAAAGTTTGAAGACTCCATTGTTAATGTGCTCTTGTTGATTTTGCAAAATAACATTTGTACATTCAATCTTTCTTAAAATACGAGGGAAAAATGTAAACATCCAATGACAAAAAAAAATTATCAATTAAAAAAAAAAATCTAAACGTCTCATGTACTAATAAATTGTAAAAATAAAAATAACAGTACTCAATGTCAAGTCAATGTAAAATCTTCACTCAGAAACCATTCCAGAGACTCATGTTATTCAATAAAATAAATTCAGTATGTATGTAGTTTTTTTTTTCTGAATTCAAATTCTGTGATTAAAAAACTGGATATAACCAACCGGTGTCTAGTCGTATGATATTATATTCATGTCGTTGCAAATTAAAAATCAGTAGGAAACTTGCTAGACCTTGGATATATATATATATATATTTTTTAAATATCCTAAACTGTGTTTTATTAAAACGAGTGGGCGTGATCCGCCGCGACCGTTAGTGACGTAAAGATACATAATGATTATGGATAGGTTTTAACAGTAACATAATACTGTTTTATATATGTAATAATATTGATTTTTGTAGATGTGTGTTATGGTGCAAATAAACTTTCCGTGTGGTAACCCAATGTTATTTTTTTTCCTGTTAGTTGGTACCATACTAGTTTTATCGCTAGATCGCAAGTAGTTAAATAAAAATACTTAGGTAATTGACATGACTTTTCAAGAACATATTCAAGTTTATTTATGAAACTATAAGTAGGAAACCTACCTAATGCATTAATTCAGTCGCATGCGTAAGTAATTTCATGTTTACCTGAGTAAAGATAATAAGTGGCCTAAAAAGATAAGCCAAATTTTAGAACTGTTGCACTGTTTATTACTTGATACATCTTTTTCATACGATATGTACTTAGGTGACGATGTTACGTTATATGTAGTAATCAAAACAAATATGTTTTGCTTTTAACCGTAACATGCTTAATCATTTGTTGGCAACACCATTACCTCTAAATATCTTTGGAAAAACTATTTAGCCTCCTATTTCTTAAACTATAAGCAATAACTTTATTATTATTGATATATATTAATCTACAAGTAATGACGATCAGTAATGCGCTTGAACATAAGTATTGCACGTTATGGTAAGTCACGTGATTTCTTATCTCAAACCTTTAATTCTTTGCCACATGCTTATATTTCCAATGAGTTTAATGACCGATACATGGCCACAAAATACACGCATATTTATAAGGGTCACATTTTAATAAGGTCTATTGACAAACCACAATTTAGTTAGAGCACAGAGTAACTCCCATTCGCATAGATGCGCCTGCATCGCATCGAATGAACAACAATACTTTCGCATCGGACTTACAGAGGCAGCTCTTCAAACAAATTCGAATCAAATAAAAGCGATTGTTTAAGCACCTATTTCAACCGTTTTTAACTCACGGTCACGCAACAATCAACTCAGGGCAATAAACTATTAACCTGTCAATATCAAAGGACTGCAATCACACTACACATTAAATTGCGTCCTTAAAGTGAGTACTGTTACATGTGACTAATGTTTTAAAATCGACTTGTCCGCGAACTCATGAGTATGAATCTCCTCTTAACATACCGAGGTCCTTTTATAATAATAATAAATTGGTCATAAATTATATCCTATATGAGGAATATTTATAATTTTATATTTGTTTGTTTGTAATTGCGTTCTCGAAAACGGTTCTAACAATTTTGATGAAATTACAGTAAAATGGTTTTCGAGAGTAAACATTTAATCTAGCTAGGTCTCATCTCTGGAAAAAATCGTTATCAGTAATAAAAAAGATTTTGTCTCGAACGGTCAAGCAGATATTTACCTAAAAAATTAGGACTTATTTACTCTTGGATTTAGCTAGCTTTCTATTGTTCCATAATTATAAAAATATTCAAAAAATAATGAAGGAGACATTCCCATTACATTGATTAGTGTATAAATTACTTAAATATAAAAAAAATTACAAGCTAGACCCGTTAGTGCTCTACAGTCTTCATTATACATCATTAATGAAGGCATAATTAACCTAATTGAACACTAAGATTATTTAATTATTTGTAATGACCCTAGTTGAAACAAAGACGGTAATTATTATATTAGTTTGTCTACTAGAAGATTATTTAGGTTAAGAAAACTGGTTGAATATAATTTCAAAGCATCATCATCAACCAATTTTACCTTAAAAAATAAAACTTAATGCCACTCTGCTCTCCGCAAAAAGATATATTTTATACGCATATGGCTTGCTTATTGTGGCACATAAATAAACTTTCATTTGTCTTACACATCTTGATGGAAATGTTCAACAGAGTTCAAAATTAATTTAATAAGAGTTGAACGAATCGTTTTGACGTCGACCAATCAATAAACTTTGAACAAAACAATTTATTTCTAACGTATGCCATGACGGGCGTGCAATTTGTATACTGCATAATCATTTAATGATTTTATGGCACTGAATTGTCAGAAAAAAAGACATTTTGTTTGGAACCGGGGATTTCCAAATCACCATAATTTTATCGTAATTACTGATGCTTCTTTGTAGAGATTCATCTTTGTTCATAAAAGTAATTCAATGAAGGTATTTATTTTTATTAGGTGAGTGATGAGATAATCATTTCTGAGAAATTTATCTTGAATGCAAGCTGAACACAGTTCCCTAAACATTTTCATAGCGTGGCTTTGCGTTAAATCTGCTAAAGGGAAACTTTTTGATTCATGCAACTAGGAAAAACCCAGAAAGCTTCAGTCATTACATTGATCTAACAAACTAAGTTTTTAATTACTTAGTTTGAATTTTACTTATTTCAAAGACGCTTGATTCTAGATAATCCTACTACTCATAAACATTCAATAAAGCCAAGCTTATAGGTTAAAAAATAAGACTTAAAGCCGCATAACTTTATATAGCTAAGGCAGTTAAAGTTGGCCGAATACAGCTGTCAACAGGTGTAATTCGATTCATTTAACATTAAAGACTATATTACGTGGATATAGTACCTATTTTTAATGGAGGAAGCATCGAGAATAACCAATAAAAAGAAAATCGCTAATATATGTATGTACTTATGTTTCTGCGCATTGCTATAAAATTGGCAAATTATTATATCATTCGCCAATTGATTATTTTATACGATCACTTTGACCGTGACATTACTGATGTCGCGTCTCGCCCAATATAACTGATAGTGCTCTCATGTGATCTAATAATTATTTATACTATTTTTATTAAGACTTTAACGTGCATTTTTCAGCTAACATTGTAGGTTTAGCTGCCAAGTTCGCTCATAGACTATGTTATTATAAAATGACGGTAATGATAACAGTAATTTAAGCTGATTTTGAAAACGTTTAGAACACACTGATTTTTCTCTATTATGTTATATAAAATAAGATGTTACAGTGTGTTGAAGCGTGCCTTTTGATAAATAAATAGAAGCGCCGCCTGCTCATTCATAATTTGAAATATTATCTGTAAAAAAATATTTCACCCCAAAAAGATATCTATGGAGTTTATTCTCGGAAGTGCCGACCCTAGCGTGGGACACAGGAAAAAAATCGGAGCCTTTGAGAATAAACATTGTGATGTTTGGCGCCAAATTCTATGGGGTGTAAAGGGCCATTCATTTAAAATTATAGACCGCCAATAGACGAAGGATTTTTTGGGTACTGTCGTAATTTTTTTAAAGTTATTCATAAATTCTTCATTAGGATTCTTAGTTAATTGTAACCTATAATGACTTCCTAGTATTTTACAGCGATTGAACACTATTTTTATAATGAAGTCTGTATTGTTTTTCATGACAATCTGTCGAGCACATCTTTAATCCTACAAAGCAGACAACACTACCGCAAACAATAACTATAAAGAATTATGTACAATAGCGTGTGAAAATCAAACAACCCATCATTGTGTGGAACCAACAACGTTGATGACCAATTTGAGGCATACAAGATAATCTTAATTATCACATACATGTATAATCAAATATAGTTAGATATACGGACATATAATTAGCGAAACTCTGCGAGACTGCTAATAAATATTAGCAGCCATTTAAAACCGGTTTAGATGTAAATGAATACAGTTGTTCTAATGTATTCATTTCCTTGAAACACGTGCTCCTCCATGTGTGCAACATTATTTTGACAAAAGACAATCAAATCAGCGTATCACAGTTCAAAAGTATTTGCATTTTATTAATTGGTTTTTAATGTCAAAAGGTACTTATAGTCTATTAGGACTTATCAGTCCTTTTCTAGCCGAAGCTATCTTATTTTTTATTGCGTAATGAAACAAATGGTGTGTCTTTCAAGTTAATTAATGATATTGGTATATAGCATCAATTTATGTTAATTATAATATTATTTTGTATGCTTTTTCATACTAAAATTTGAAACCATGCACAATGATTTAAAAATAATAAATGTTTTGAATTTTTTTTTTAGTAGAAAATCGAAATTAGTGTTAATTACCATGAATTTTGGACAATCAAAACTGATGTCACTTGTCAAAATTCTTCTCAAAACAGCCTGTAATATATAAAATCAATATTTTGAAAACTTAGGCTTATTTTCGTACAAACATTCTACTAATGGAAAATTTTCTATGATTAAGATCTGTTGAAAACCTGTTGTCTATAAATGCACTAAAAGAAGCTAAAATTTAAATGTCACCTAATTATTTTTCTTACTTGATACCGAATAATAATGAAATCTCATAATAACAACGCTGCGTATTTTTACTAAATTGTTTATCTGGCATGAGAACATGCAATGGTAGGGGTTATGAACTTAGATAAATAATTCGAAATGCGTAGTTAAATAACTGATAACGTGGATTTTTGATAAATGAAGGTTTGTTTCATCATTTTAGGATGTCTCATAAACCCACTGGCTTGACCAATGTGCATAGGGTCTGTTCACGCACTATTTAAGCAAACAGGCACCTTAGGCTTATGCACTATGTAGCTTCATAATATGCTTCCCCTATATTCCCCGAGGGGTAACTAAGAGGTACCCTACAATACACCAACATTTTGGGCGATGGCGTTATTAAGTCCCATGTAATTGGGACCGATCCTATTGCCATCTAGGTACCGATGCCTAACTTGAAGCTGAGATTTTTTTGTCAGTAGAACCCTATCAACATTTCGAATCCAAGAACTCTCTCAGAATCTCAAGCTTAGCAGTTGCGCTTCTGACCAAAACACAAATGAGGCAGTTTGTTTGGCAAATATAAGCTTTACCTTCTTTCTAAAATATAAAATTCTTTGTTGTCCGTATTCGTAAGTCTATATTTTACACATAGATTTTTGGTGGCTTTATTTTAAATAACCATTACAATTATCAACAGTATGCACCATGTGACCTATTTTGGGTCAGCAGATAACATAAACATACATTACAGTTATTTTTGATTACATAAACGACGTATCGAAGTTTGTTGATCCATTGAAAGAATTTCATTATGAGTTTGATACATTTTGTCAATTAGCTGTGACGGGATAACCTTTAAAATAAAGTATAAGGCGTAAATATTTATTCATTGGTCTTTAAAAGTATCAATTAACTTTAGTTTGTCATTGATACTTATATAGGTAATATGAATGAAAAATATGTTTGTAAATATACTAACCTTAATTATTTTGTTTCTTTGTTACCTAAATCCTGGTTTATAATCTAATTTTCATTGTTAACTTCATAATGGCTGTGTACCCGACGTATATAATTATACCCAGTTTTTACTAATATCAGTGTATTTTCTGTACTTATAGGTAGTTTAATAATTAAATATTTTAAGCAAAAAGTTAATGACTGTTGTCGGTAATGTCCAAAATTTATTCACATTGTAAAACCAAACCCACTAAGGCCATAAATAAATAAATTTGCTTTTTAATTAACAGTCGAAAAAGAAGTACAAAAAGACAGATGCCTACATAAAAAAGGTCTTGTATTATTTCTTCTTATAAGAAAACCTACAAATGCAAATAAAATGAATGGAAAAATACCACATTAAGTAAACAGGGGCACAATTGTACAAATAATTAAGGCTTTTCAGTAGCGTAGACCATTGTAAATTATTATTTTTTGTAGCTAAATTTTTGCTTTATTCATGCTTTATTTGACACACTTTCAGAACACCCCTGTCTCTTTCTTTTGTCCTCTTAAGGAAAAGGACGAAATGCCGTATAAAATATGATAAGTCGCGATCTCATGCGGGACTTGTAGAGCTCATGGAAAGTCGCTTCGACCACATTCCTTGCGAATCGATGTGATTTATTTATAAATATTATACGTAAGTATTCTGATAAAAATATATGTATCAAGAGATGATGAAACCGTACTAATAAAACCTTTTTAGACTTATGATGAGGCTTGAAATGTTTTTTCAACAAATAACGCGAAAGGTGGCAAGACAAATTGATCTCACATTAATGGGTCATGGGAATGTATTTTAAATGTCAAATACATACCTAAGTATACCTCCTACCTTAACTTTTTTACCATAAGTAACAACCTAGAAGATATACTTTTAGTTGTTTTTTTGTATAAAATGTCTTTATTATAGTAGATTCTAAGCTCTACGATTTAAAAGTCGTAAATACTCGGATATCACGACGAACTTCATAAAAAACGGATTATAAAACTGAAACGACAACGTCTAATAAACATTCTAAGCCCATTTTTATGACAGATTAATCAAAATTCATATCGACGATTTCGTGATTTGAAATGAAGCTTGAATGGAATACAATTGCTTAAATTAAAATTTATTCATCGTTCTTAGTAATTGCCTTAGCTTTAGGAAAATGTAGAACACAACAACAGATGGTACTATAGGGCATTTTCTTTTCAATAAAAATAGTTGGCCACGTGTAAGTATATTAGGACTAATGTCTTTTTGTTTTTTTGTTATACGTAATACTTGAAAATGTGTGGCTATGGTAGGTACAGATTTTTGTTCTAATTATCCCGTCGTCGTCGTCCTGAGAGCTATGCTTTGGTCAAATAACATCATTAAATACGTAGGCTCACGAACGAAATCTCTTGTCTAGACATCGACCTCGGGTTGACTGTCTAAAAAAAAAACAAAAGACGTCAAATGTGACCTAGCCGAGAATACGTCACAGTGTTAACATCAACGAAATAATATGTCGTTAACAACTATTATTTCTATGGTTTTAACATCAATAACCGAACTAAGTTCGATGATATACTCTTTTGATATCTTAATTGGTGTCTATTAACTAAATCATCGTAATTGTATGACAAATGAATATTGTACACAAGAAAAAAAATCGTGTATTTGTCTAATTGGATGTAGAGACTGCTAGCCTATTTAGAGGTCTGTTACACTTCCGCAAAAAATGTTTAATTATAGCAATGTCGGCTTGACAGAACAAGGTTGACAGAAATACAACGGACTAAATCTTGAGGCTAGAAGCGGTCACTAACCTGCTTACCCCGTGGCGTGACTAGGGGCAATGTCTCCTATTTAGAAAAGGACAACCTAAAGTGTTGATGGTTATGATGATGATACTTTTTTACACGCCACAAAGTTTTTCAGAGACATACATATAGAAATTCATATGCAATAGAATATTTAGTTTTAATATCGCCAAACTAATTCAGGTTTGGATGCAACACCGCCCTCCCTTTGCATTTCCTCGCACCGCCTTTTGCATGTGCATATATTTGCGGGCACTAACCGTGCCCGCAAATATATAAGCATATAAGCTTTCATTTTTTTCTGTCGTAGTGTCGTATCATAATATTACATCGAGCATTTACTGGGCGCACGCCAGTAAAGCTCCCAGTTGGCATGATTTTTTCCGACATCTTCAACTATCATCGTCATATTTCAGCCAATTTAAACAAAACCTTAACAAATTATACACCTAAACCTTCCTCATGAATCACTGTCTATTGGTGAAAACCGCATAAAAATCCGTTCAGTAGTTTTTGAGTTTATCGCAAACAGACAGACAGACGCGGCGGTGGACTTTATTTTATAATATGTAGTGATAGTTATAGATTATGCTGAAACCAAATTATATTTAATGTTAAACGCGTTAATAACCTGCGAAAGTTCGATATTTGGTATTCTTATCAAAGTTAGTGTCAAAAGTTCAAAGTCCAAAGGTTTAGTCACTTAAATATAAAAATATGCCTTATAATAAATGTAAATTCTCTAAGAAAAATGTAGCCTTTCGAAAAGGTTTTACAAATTCTAACGCAGCTTATGATCACAATGAACAGTTGTATCAAGAGCTTATGGCTCAGAGATGAGAATTCACTTTCGTTTGAGTTCTATTTTGTACGATACTTTAAATATGTACATATAATTGTAGAACTAAGTTTATATATTTTATTAAGTTCTGAACAGCTGATTTTTGTGATACGGTGCGTAAACGCAACGCAAACGATGAACAGATTTTGCATGAGAGAACAAAATATCTTACTTTACTTCTCAAACCAGTCAGCCAATCGATGTTATGTCTGTGTCTACAAGGATTCTTTGCTGCCATAGAAGGCTCTACGTATATAGACTGTGTGAAACCGACTCGTAATATTTATAGCCGACAGACGATGATTTATACAATACCGGTCCCATTACTAGTTCGATATGATAAAGATCTCCGCGATCCCTTGAGGATATACCGGGACCTTGGGAAATTACGTTAAATATTACAAAACCGTCCCTTGCCCAGCAGTGGGACAGTAATGGGTTGAATTTATTATTATATTTTATAAAAAAAAATATTAACCTATTAGGTACTGTCCCACTGCTGGGAAAGGGTCTCGTATCAGAATGAGAAGGGTTAGGCCTTAGTCTAACGCGCGCGGTGTGGATTAGCGGGCAACACATACCATCAAGAACTTTATGGGGCCCTCTCAGATGTACAAGCTTCCTGATTCACGATGTGTCCTCCTAGCTAGGGTATCAAATTATATTATTAGATATTCACGTTATAATGTATTTGTTTATCAAAAATCAAAGCAAGAGGTGTGTCCTTCTTACTTAAAAAATAACAAGTTTGTCCGACACACGTGACAAGTTTTCTTAATAGGTACTTTGCGAACAGATAAATTGGTGGCAGACGGGAGAGTAAAAGAGTTTGTTAATTAACTAATTATAAATATAAATAAATAATCATATATAAAATAGTTTGTTATTAATTAAGGATGTCAATGCAATGATATTATGTTGTTGACCATGATTCATTGAAGATAATGTTGTTAAGCTTCAGAAAGGACAGTTCTTTGCTTCATCGTTTATATGTTTACATGCATTTAAACGATGAAGCAAAGAACTGTCCTACACGTATGTTGGCGATTTTCTCAGAAACTACTGGACTTATTTTGATGATTATTTTAGTGGTGTAATCTATCATTGCGTATCGGAAAGCCTTGAAAGTCATTTGAGTTCCCATCTCGACTTTCTTTAACTTAGGTACACACCTGCCAATATGAAACAAAAATATATTTATCTTTTATTTTATTTAAATGTTTCACAATATTATGAAATGGCATAAATGCAATGCAACGTGACATGTAAATATGTTTGGAATATATCGCAAATTAATTAATTATTCTATGTCGCTAGGCCAAGAGATAGGGTCTTGCAACGCACTATTATCTATGCATCATCGCATGTTGGTTTGTCACTTCGTAAACGAAATTATATAAAAAAGAATAAGGGCCCGCATCCTATAAATTACATCGATAAGCTACCAGCCAAATTTCAATTAAACCAACCCCAACATGTAAAGATTAAAAAGATATGACCATAGGCAATTGTGATACCATATAATTTACTTTATTCTTTAATTTAAATCAAAATTAGAATGTTTTGATTACATAGATAGAGTGAATCTACTCATATCTCGTTCGATGGAACACCTTGATGTTTTGCCGACATAACTCTGCCTATCCTAGGACAAAAGTTATTCAATTTAATTTCAGTAACAAAAATAAAATGTTTGTACAGCAATGTTTTATTATAATTTCCTAAATATACCCTTTTTATATCGATACATTTTCTATATCACATAATTTCACGTGATGGGCAAAGATAGGCAAAAATAAACATAGAATAAGGTCTGTAGGTTCCCGATCTATAAACCTGTTCCACCGGTGTATGAATGACATAGAACTTGAAAATTAACATAGTATTATGAGATATAAACATAATCATCTCATGATTATTTAACACAGTTACCGATCAACTGCCATACAAACAACAAGTAATTTGTGCTGTGAAACTTTATTCAAAATATTTGTAAGTGTCATTGGAATATATTAATTAGCTAGTAGATATTAAAGTACCTATTTGGTAGGCAGTGACTTATGAAATTACGAAATAACATTTATCTGCGAATGTCTTAGCTTTGGTCGTCTGATTGCCAAGTCCAAGTTTGCCATAGCAAATATAAATTCGTTGTGTAATTAAAGTGGTAACTTTTTAACCGGTTTCATAAATATTCAATAGTGTTAAAATTAGAATTTGGCGATAATTAGCAATTCAATGATGATACGTTGTTATTCATCGATAATCTTATGAATTTATTTTGTTGCTGATATCCAGAGTTGACTAATCGTAGGTATAGCCGTAGCCGTGGCCGTCAAAATCTGATCTTACCAACAGTTCATCCCATTCTCGCTTGCATATTTTTTATAAGAGTATATGAAATGGCATGATTATTAGCGACAGCAGCTGTTAAATTTTTCTTACGTCATCGGGGACCTGTCCTCCGCCTTTTTCATCCAATGTTCCAAGTTGTTTACAAAAAGCATTTTATTAACCCGATTCGGCCATGGCAATAGGCAAGGTGTACAATATTACAGCTCTGCCTAATCCTTTGGGGAAGACAGTCGTGAAAACTATGGTATGTTTAATCAAATGTTTAACTATTTGGATTTAATTGGAAAATATAACGGTATCACAGTATTATGGTATATTTTTAATAGTGTTTAAATAGTAAGTTGCTCTCTAATATGTTCAACCAAGCCCCAAGAGTTTTTTTTAAAACGTTGCCTCACACTAGGATTTCTCTTGTGTGGTGGGTACAGTTTACAAACATATATGTCAAATGCACACAAAACCAGACCCGAACTATCTATAGACCATACAAATATTTGCTCCGTGCGGGAATCGAATCCGCGACACCTAGCGCAGAAAGCTAATCACTTAGCCACTGGGCCAACCGTGTCGTTTATCTGTCGGTTTATCTGTATGATACAATTTTATTTCGTTTATATTTTTAAACATCTTTATTTGTACAGAATAGATTAAACAATGTTGTCACGTTATAAGCACAAGTTTAAGCTGGTTTCTACCATATTGACATTAAAATTATGATGATGAGATGAGATACACTATCTAAAGCCCAGACTAGTATCATGTAGGATCAGACTTAGGTACTTAACTCTATAATTGAACACTGACAAGTAAGGTTTAATCCCTAACATACTGTAAAGCTACTGTACGTAAAAAAACTGATAACGAATATAAGAATGTAATTTTTCCATAAACTACTTATTATTATGCATAAACCTTGTCTTCGATTAGGGTTGCTGGGTCGCCAAACCTAATAGCCGGACTGACCAGCCAGTTTGGCCGGACATTTGGGTAAAAAGGCCGGACACCCTACATTATTGTGTCTCAGTATTAATAGGTACGACAAAAAACCACGCTCCACGCTCGACGCTAGCTCGTTTGCGAAATGTAAAAAGCCTAATAAAAGCCGGACACCGTTTATTTTGGCCGGACACGCAATCAAAAAGCCTAACTATGTCCGGCTTTATCCGGACGCCTGGCAACGCTATCTTCGATGGTCTTTGCTACTGGGCGTGGGATCCTGGGGTCGAATCCATTATCTCATTATTATCTGGTTTTTCTGTTGGAAAATTCCCAGTTAAGAGTTTGAAATTGTGCTCGGTAGATGGCTCGCCCTCTGTTACATAGGTTTTAACAACGGCATCGGCGAAGTTTGAATGTACATATACACCTCTGCCCAATTCCTTTGGGAATACACGCATGATGCTATGTTTTATAGAACTTGAGATATAAATAGATCATGTTATTAAGCTAAAAATGTCAGAGGTAGTTCTCATAACCGTAAACACAACTTAGCCGCAATTAATATTATTTTTGATTTCGGTTTAATCAAAACCATTATAATGTTATATCTGGCGCCATCAGTATCGCCAGATATAATAACGTTGTACACTTGAGTTCATCTGTTATCAAGCAAAATGCTATGGAGTCACGTGTAAGTCACGCTTATAAGAAAGAGGAAAGATAAGTGAATATAGATCCCGGGGGGGATCCGGGATTTCTTTTTTTAAACGTTGCCACATACTAGGAATATTTCCCATATCATAGGTGCGTTTACAAACACATATTCACATGCACAAATACCCAGACCCGCTAGGTATGTATCGGTCATTCAAATATTTGTTCCGTGCGGGAATCAAATCCACGACACGTAACGCAGCAATCAATAGTTCAACCACTGCACCAACCGTGCCTTAACCTTCCACGAAAGAGCTTGAACTGCGCTTTAACAAATCATCAGCAAATATTGCGTATGGAGATAGAAAATAGCCGAAGTTGGTTCAACAGGTCGCAAACATGAACTTCTTAGTCCTCTGTTGTAATTATAAACCTACTTAAGACTTCTACGTTCTTCTACGTCCGAGCGTTTTAATGGAAATATACTGACAATACATTGATATCATTAATTATATTGTTTTACATTTTAGCAATAATTTGTTCCTATCTGAGGAGCATTGACCGCAGCGTCAACTTAAGGGCCCCACGCGAATATAAACAATATTGTTTAACATTTCATTATGCTTACAATATTATGGAATATGTCGGTTGGCAATACTGATATACGTACTTGCAGGTCGGGTGAATGTCTAAATAGCTTTACAGAGGTCGAATAGGTAAAGTCACAATTTTATTCAGGTTTTTAATTCTTATTTCAAACGTTGTGTATTAAAAATACAGGTGGCCTTGCTGGACGTATTCTAATACATAGCGTCATTATGTATAACGTCGTGTCACGTGATCAACAAATGTTCTCGTGTGTGATCTCCGTGTTGTAACGGACTGATTGTACGCGTGAGTGCGTGACCATTGATAATCATGGATTGCTATTGATTTATTGGTAGTGTGCATGTTCGGGAGTGAACTCTCTTTCAATGTCAATGTATTTGTGCCCTCGGTCTTGAATCTTCCAATGCTGCATAGATTAAACTGATGATGATACTAACAGTTATAGAAGGACCAGGTATTAAATATAATTTATGCGACTTTACGGCTACTTTTAATATATTTACAGGATGGCGTACCGTGATTCTTTAAATTATGTTCATTTGAGAACTACATTCCAACTATATTAAATTATTTCAAGTTACAAGACCATATACAAAAAGGGCGTATATTCCCTATACTATTTACTATGCAAACACTGTCAGTCTATTGTCTGAGTGCGCCGAAACAATGTGTTCATATAACGCACATAGATATGCAAATTTTATTATGCAACAAATGAATTATTTCACCGAATACAATAGCAAACTACCTACTTGTCATTCATTTTTATTTATACAAGTATGTTACTCGTAATTTACTTTAAATCAGTAAAATCCAACCGAGACTGGATGTTCAGCAGAAATAGAAACTGAAATCGTTGAAAACGTTTATTTGCAAATTTTAGTCCACACCAGACTAAATATCAGTGTCCACCGCTGAATATAGGCATGTCCATAAACATTATAAAATTGGAAATACGAATGCGCAACATATAAGTGCGACGTATATATTGTACCTACTTCGTTGATAAGTTTATCTTTTTATCAGAGGCTTAATCATAAAAGCTTTGATTAAAGCTTTTTGTTTTTGATAATATGAGTATCTATATAATGACAGTCCAGGCATTCATATGAAGGTGGTTATTATTCAAATAAGGTTATAAATGTTATTGGACCTACTCAGAGTGGGTAAATAAATAGGTGTTTACTTTCACCACCTGAGTGGGCTCCATAAGGTTCACGTTGGCGCGTGTGGCCAGGCGTGGCCTCACTAAATTCGCGCTATTTAATATTGTATTAAATACATATATATCCAAGTGTTTGTATGGCCAGGATACACAGGTTAAGTGGCTTTAACGTAACCTTGAACCCGACATCATTATCTTTCTATCATACTGAAATCATTCACATACATAATATTAATCTATACTTAATATTATAAAGAGGTAAAATTTCTTTGTATGTAAGGGGTAATCTCCTGAACTAATAATCCGAATCTGAAAATTCTTTCACCGCTAGATAGCTACATTATCCTAGAGTGCTATAAATTATATATATATATATACTTCACGCAGACCAAGTCGCGGGCTGAAGCTAGTGAGATATAAATATGGTCGAGTTCATAGTGCCAATTGTAGGTTCAAAATGTACCTAAGGACGGTACCATCGTATCGGCAGCCTGACATATACGCAGGCCATGCAGATAGCATAAGTTTTTATTATCAAAGAGTAGCTTTTGCCCGCGGCTTTCGCTCGCGTTAATTTAGAATTTGACAATCAATTCGGGTTATACTCTGCTTGCCAAAGACACGTGGCGCCATCTATTATCATAAGAACGTTATAGTTGTTTTCCTCGGGAACAGTATTTTTTTCGGGACGAAAGGTAACTTATATCCATTTCTGTACACCTGACAACGTATATGCAAAATTTCAGGATGATCGGTTCAGTGGTTTAAGCGTGAAAAGGTAACAAACAAACAAACAAACTTACTTTCCCATTTATAATATTAGTTACGATTAGGATTGTATTACACTGCCTCATTGGTCTAGTGGGTTGGGTAAAGTATTATTGGGTTTGTGTATGGAAATTCTCGGTGACAACACATAGTCTGGAACTGTGCTCCGTAGATGGCAATAGGCTCGTCCTATTACATTACAATAGTAGGTACACCTCTGCCTAACCCTTATCCACGGGGAATACAAGCGTTGTGCTATGTTATGTATTAGCATAGACACCTTTACCCAGGAGTGCGATTATGCAAACTAACAATAACACTTATAGTATTAGCATAAATATAATACTATACAGTCCCGTACAACGAATATGTATACGTATGTCCTATAAACCCTGTACTGTATCGCTTGCACTTGCGCCTCCGTGTACGCGTAGATTTTTGTACACGCCTTTAGCATCAACATTTCAAAGTAAACAGTTAAGTTAACGTTCACTAAGGTCGCCACGTCCGCTGTTATCAGTGTTATCAGTGCACAATGGTCATGATTTACACCCGTAGGTAGTTATGTCAGCCGGGTCGACCGATGAACGTGCTCCTATCGTATACTCGACCAATCTATTATTTGTTTTTAATTGTAGCGAAGAATTCACGTGGTTGTCAATGTGATATCAGTAAGTCATATACTTTACTTACTGATCGGTTCTTACTGATTCTAGACTGTAAAGTTAAAGTTTATATGAAATACCTATATACATTATTTTTTTGTAAACTGTACTTTGCAAACTGTTCCCATCGTCTGCCTTCAGTCTTGGCAAGTTTATCTTAGTCCAAAGAGAAGCGGAGTTTACTTCTTCAGTGTAAAACCAGACCTAATAATTTATGATCGTATAAATTCCTTAGCATAATTACATAACTTCAAGTCGTATTAGTCAAGTTACTTTTCGATATCTGTTGTACAACCTATAAAAAAGATAGATGGAGGCGTACCTCATTAGACTTCTTCCTTTTCAACTAATTTATTAGTCATATTTAGTAGCCATTTAATTGAGTTGCGATCAACTAACAAGTTACGCCCTCGATCCGCCTTTGCCCAAGTGCAACATCTGAAAAAGCTTCTTAACCTGAATCAACATCGACAAAAAGTCTGTACAAGGTCACTGTATCACAAAACTTTATCATGAGTCACGTTTTCATTGGAGCGATACCGTCTGGGCTATGTGCGAACCCAGCTATGAAATATACATATGTATTAGCAACGATTTAGTTTCAGCTTGTATTATTCCGTCAACACAGTTTCACAATAGAATCAATTCTATAAATACTTTTTTCCTGGTATGTAGTTTGGCTAATAGCTATGAAATTTATAGGGGCTTTATTATTTTGAAAAGGAAAAAATACTATTACTTTCAATTTTAGAGCAAACATACATATATTTCCAGTTGACGTTTGATTTAAACATCAAAAAGACTACATGGTCGTAATGTCTAAAGTTATGTTAGGAGTCTTATCTTTGTCCCTGTGGTTTATCGACCATATCGTGTCCATTGATGGATGTTTTCGTTCAATGGGTTGGAACCACTTACATAATATTTTACATACATTCGAATTCTAATATAATTCGAATGAAAAAGTGCATTGTTTTCAATAGCCTTCATTGCATCCCTGTAGACTTAAGCAGTGAACTTTGAAACTACTAGAATAAAACTAAGCAGTACGTTTTTGTTCATAAATAATATTTTGTATAATGTATTGTATATTTTGAATAACTAACTTCCTCGGAGGAAAACCACGAGTTTTATTGTTATAGTTTTCAATGTTTTGTTTATATTATGTTGTAGTAACCACAAAACTTATAGTAACCATCAAAGTTCATCAATCCAAAGCCAAAGCCTCGTGCCCAAACAATGAATCTAAAAAAGTATTGAACCAAACCAATTTTATATCTACGATTAAACTAAAAATAACCGATAATGGCCTACGTCAAGTATAAAATACCGAGTCACTCTAACGAAGTTATTGTACACTTACTGTTTGAACAACTGAATATAAACGCATACGCATCTACACGCACGTGGTTTGAGAATAACCATGAAACTCAATTGTAAGGTTAGAAACAGGTCAATATGATATATTTATACAATTCATTTGTGATGTCATGAATAAGTAGTGCGTGAACCTGTTTTGAAGGGTACTACTAAGTCCAAGCTGATAAAGATGCAGAAAATGTACCAGCTGCATATTTATCTACAAGTCTTAGAAAATGGGTCACAGATATTGAAGGTCATAGATGATAGTCTAACTATAACGATCCATTCATATGCATTCATGCATCTTAGAGTGTTCTATACAATAATTGTGGTGCTCTTAAAAGGCCTGTGATCTAATCTATATGTATAACCTGCAGGTCTCAAATTCATAGCAAAAAACTAAATTTTTCACACTTCTATGCCATTGATGTCTACATCGAAAAAACATAAACGGGCTGTGAATTGTGTACATTGTTTTTATGTTATACACGACTGAATGGCGTAATTTGGTTCAGCTTCGTCACATTTTGTTTTTGCATTAGTTTATCACGCAATGTTTTTAGCATTAAAATACTAGTCAATCCACTTGATTGTACGTAGACAACTACGCACTGGTATATATTTGAATTATTTGTCTATCTTTATAATAATTTATAGATGAATGCATAATTATGTTTCCATAAATTGCCTATTTTGCATTAAAGACATCAGAATCAATATCATTATCATATCAATAATCTTTCTCGGCAAGGTTAGCCTTCTTCATAATATTCTCAATTGTTGTTTTTGCTAACATTTTTAATGTTGTAGTTAGGACACTTCTCTCGTTCTTCACCATCTTAAGCGTTTAGATTCTTCATGTCTTTAGTAATCGCATTAGCTATGATTTATTCTTAAATGACGGGGATACAGGCGTGATGCTATTTTATGTACCAGTTTTAAGGGGGCCAAATTCAGTGGGTGGAGATCAGTAGATTAGATTACGGTCTTAATTTTGTTGCAGTCGCAAATTAGTATGGATTAAGATATTTAGGCACCCACTTTTATCTCGACAGCAAATTAGGGTGCGTAAGCAGATTAGGGTGTTACTATACCAGTGCGACATTGCATTTCAGTCTAATTTAACGTTACTAACCTTACTAACCCGACAGTTCCGATAATTTCACCGATTGTTACGACACACAGATCGATAGGTAGGAATGTTATACCACCTCAGTTGAGACTTTAACATGGTTATGTACTTTGCTAACACTTTTCGCGCTTAAGTATTGATATATATTTTCAAATTTAAACTTACCCATTTTTCTTTTGCAGGCGTTGAAGCACAATGAAGCAACGGGTCGCAACGGACGAACGTCCGTTTCAGACGGGGTCTACCGATGAGAGCGGGGTAGGCAGAGACACTCCTAGTGAACCATGCACCGAAGAACCCACAGCAGCATTAGTAAGTACTGATTATGTTCAAATACATATGTACACATGAGACGCATCCTTTATGCGGGACCTAGTAATAAAACCTCTAAATATAAAACTTAAAATGTCACAAAACCGTTAAATAAAAAGAAAGCAAACTGACAAGAAAAGCGTTCATATTTGACATCAGTGACATAAAAAAATTAATGTAACATGGTTAACAGATTTTAATGACAAACTGGAATCAAATGGGGCAATGCGAGATGTCCCCGTCTTTCCAACGTTGTGGCTATGTCAGGCCTTACATATTTTAATACACTTATAGCTTGCATCGTAGGCATACACGTTTGCTCCGTTCTAGTTGGATTCAGGCAAACTAATTGTGGAGCCATAAGGGGCTCTCGCAAAGGTGTCAAGAGTCAGACAGATAAAATTGAAATTAAATCTGAATGCGTTGGCGACTGCAGCTGTGAGGAGGACTGAGAATAACAACTAAATTTATCAAACATGTCCATACAATAGCGACAAGGTATGAAGCAAGGATAGAAGCTTTCATGTTTATAGAGTACAGTTACTAGACTAAAATGACGGCACTTGAAAAGAAGCTAAGAAGGAATAGAATGATACGCAAGATTGCTGAACGCATTATAAATGCATGCCTTCTTGCTACGATTTCATTGGCTTTTGCTGAGATTACTATGACTGTGTTGATACTGTTGCTATAAATGTTTATGGTATAACTGAAACATATATATCGGAACTATCAGAGCAATTCACGATGGCGTTTAAAAGACTGTGGCACAGAAAGAAGGAGATAGCTCAGAAAGCATTTGAAGTGTTAATGGATGTTATAGCTTGGGCTACACTTCTAGCTGGAACCTACATCTTGATGTCGTGTTAAATGTCTGTAATACCTTAAACTCTGTAGTAACAGCAAACATGGATCCTGATGAAGACAAGAATAATATCACATTTGAACGATACATGTTGGATTGCCTCGCATTATTAAGCTCAATGTAGTTTGTTGAAACTCGTGCAGTACCTTTATAATTTGGAAGATATTTTATACAATTTAAATTGGATCTTTGATAAGAAAATATTTAAATTCCTTATTTAGAAATGCGGCTAGTTACGTCGATCATTTCGCGGTTTACTTAACCATAAGTATACATTTCCCTGTGTGCTTTGCCTTGTTTACATCATATTATGAAAGGTATTGGATACTAGTTCCATTCTTATGTTTTAATATTTGATATCAACAACTACAAACAACTGACCTTTGTTTATGTTTTAACGTAAATAAATAAATAAACTTAAAATGTGTAAATGATATTCACTTTTTTCTACAGACATCTTTCATAGTCTTTCAGACATTTTCTCATGAATTGCTTGTTGCGAGGAATCAATTACATTAATTTGATATAATTGGTAACTTTGTCACTGGCTTTCGCGGTCAAGAGTATCATATATCGAGGTCTTCGTGTCACTTGTTCACGTGTTGCCTTCATATAGGGTCAAGGAAACTTTCCAGTTCTTGGGAATTATCGTAGAATCGTTCATTCATCGAGTTAATGGATTTAGTTGGGTAAAACAACATTGGCAAAGTTTCGCAGAAAATGATTGCAGATTGTAAATCGTAGCTAACATTTTAGTATTATTTATTACGTCGTAAATTTAAAATTCACCTCCTTGGTATTTTTACTTGATATAAATGGTTTGTGTTAGCGTTGTCAAATCAAATATGTATCAGAAATGTCAAGAAATTGTTTATGAATGTTTATAGAAGTATCAAATAAAATTTATAGAAACTAAAAGAAAAAGTTATTGTTGGAGATACATTATGACTAATTTTATAACTGTACCGGAAGACGAAATCGTTTCGGACAATAATATAGGTGATGCAAAACCGAGGAGGATACAAGAAGAATGCGTGAAGTATCTTTCCGTTCTGTTGTGTAAACATCGTTGTTTCTAATTTTTATTGATAGGATTGACAAGACATACGCTAGAGCCAATAATATAGACATAAAACTACATCATATAGCGCAATTTTCTCAAATTTGCCTGCTATCTATAACTATAGTAAAAAGAGAAATCTACCTTTCATGGACACCGTCGCAAGCATCAATCAGTACGCTAATAATGCCAACTACTCGCCGATGTCTCTCAAAATATTTTTGAAAGAGTTTACGAACCAAGAAATTTTGTATATCAGGCTACTGTTGGACGACAAACGCTTGGTAGGCCGGTTAGTCAGTAGTGACTGCTGTGCCAGTTGATTTGTCCCCGAGCGCTGTTGCCCGCTACAGACCGGAGTTAATAGTTAAAGGGTTTTCCTGATATCAGCGGGCTCAGAACTACATCAGCTAGTATAATGTATTCTTAGGAAAGTGGTACAATGTGCGGTTTAACGCGACTTTTAGCTCTTTTTAATAATTATGTGAATGTCTTGAATGCATAACTAATTCTCAATTTTATTTTAGGTTGTACCTCCAGATGGCGGCTGGGGCTGGGTGGTGGTTGCTGCCTCCTTCATGTGCAACTTCCTAGTAGACGGAATCATTTTGACTGGAGGGACCCTGAACCCTGCTATCAGGAAGGAATTTAATGTAAGATTACAACAACAGTAACTTGTATTTTAGGACCTTGCTCCATAAATATACTCCATTTCGTTTTTCTAATATCATACTCAATTTTTAACATTTAAACCGATTTGAAAACCATTAATTTATATTCTTTGTTACTAAACCAAATGTATTATAAACACCAGACATTATTGTTCAGCTGAAAAAAAAATTGGCTTCGATACGCGGATGATTCAAAGAAAAGAGTAAAAAAGTAAATTTATAGTTGCAAGGTACAGACGGACGTCTTTCGCGTATCTATTTTAGGCTCCAACCACACCCTCACATATGCAGCGATATACAGACTTGCGTCATTGCCGTGCCTCCGTTTTATAACTTTATAATGCGACCAGAAACAATAGATCCGTAGGATCACTAAAACATCTACGCCCTTTTCAACAATGAAAGATCTTTACAATTTGGTCATGTCATTTTCAACTGTGTTAGTGTTACCAGATGTCTCGTGTATTTGATCGCAATATCCTGTGGAATTTAATCTCTCACGCATTGTTGTTATCTTGTTTATTTCCATAATTCATTCAAGTTGCCAGTTGAGAGGCGTTTGCCGCATTTTCAACTTTCAAAAGATGTGAGGATAGCAAAATGAAGCTTTCAAAAATTAAGTATTGGTTGGTGTGTTTTTTTGTAGATTGAATATGTAACAATATGGAATTAAAATTGGAATAGGTATTCTTGGGGTTAACAAAGGCTGGCAATTTTCTGAAGTATCTGATATTTCTGTTTTGAGTATCAGATAACTGCTATTGGAGTTTTAGTTGCATATTTTTATCGAAAAAGAATATTTTCAGAATAAAAACAAATTGGCGCCTCTTTCACGATAATTTAATTCATCAGACAATGTATCATAAAAATGTACAATGAATGACAAAACTTACGTGCCCAGTTCGTCAAGGTTGTTTTTCGAAGTGGGTCGGTAAGAAAACGAATACTGATTAACAAGTGAGTGTGAGATAGATAGACATGTCGATGTTATGACGGGTCATTGTGCTACATTTGTTACTATTTAAACTATCGATCATATGGACTAAATCTATGTAAGTATTTGCCTCGAAATCGCGTGAAGGAGTCGTTTTAATTCTATAATTTCCGACATTGTAATTATATCATTTAAAGAACACTATCGTAATTTTGATGAATGATTGACTATGACTATCGTAATTTTGAAAAATGATGAGCATTCTTAGTTTTTGAATTCCTAAAGGGACTAAAACTGGTTATTCTAAGTTTAAAATTTTGATACGATACTTAGGGTTTCCCCAAACAGTTTTTGAATTGATAACATGCTACCATTTTGTTTTAGCCGTTAGAAACGAAACTAAGGTCCATACTACAGAACGATGAACTACGACGCTCAGCTGTGCTGTCAACTCTCAAGTTGACAGCACCGCTGAGCGTCGTTCTGTTGCTCACATCGTTTTCAGTCATAACATTAAATCGCTGCTCAAGTAAATTGTTGCTGTTGAGCATTGTTCTGTAATATGACTTAATTTAGTTATGCTAGTACTTATGAGTTCTTAGAAGTCAAGCAGAATGAACTTTATGGTACCCATCTATACATATAAATAAAATTGGAGTGTCTGTTTGTAATATTGATAGAACCGTTTTTTACTACATGCATATGAATATATATACGGTACATACACCAAAATAACATTTTTTACAATTTTTGTCTGTCTGTCTGTCTGTTTGTATAGGCTAATCTCTGAAATGGCTGGACCGATTTTGACGGGACTTTTATTGGCAGGTAGCTGATGTAATAAGGAGTAACTTAGGCTACTTTTATTTTGGAAAAATTCTTTTATTTTAGAAAAAAATAGAGTTAAGTGCATTTGGTCTTCTTAACTTCACGTAACTTTTATAAATTTTTTTTTAATTGAATTTCGCACTATTAAATACATTGTTAAGTTCCGACATCCACGCGAACGAATTCGCGGGCACAGCTAGTACAGACTAAACTTCTACGAAATCATTCAATAGCTTCAATTGATACAGAAAATAAGAACATTCATTCATCATCATCTTCACATTGGATTCTTGTTTTATACCCAGACGCGGTTTGATTGACCGTCTTAATGTTGTATTCAACAATAAAATTATCATAATGTTAAGGCCAAGGTCCCAATCTCGGCGGCGCTTACAACGCTCCATTAATTCAACGTTCAGTCATTCAATCATCGAAAGGTTAATCAGGCGTTTGAACTGCATGTACAAGTTAAAGTATATTATGTGTCTACCCTGTTAAAAGCGCTGATATTTTTTTTTTCGTGTTAATGGTTGGGTCCAATCAATTTCCAATATGAGTATTCGCTATTAACAGGCTATTATTTGCGAAGCACTGGCTGGTAGTAAGATTTTCCTTATAGAAAAACTTCATAATACTTTGCCCAATCTTACAGCTAATTCACGCTTACGAAACGATGTTGTATTTAATTTCAAATCTCCATTAGTTTATTAGTCTATTTAAGTCAACATCAGTTCAATAAATCATTTTATCGAGTTGAAGCCCGCACTAGATCTAAAGGCAATTAATTACACAATTTACACCAGTTCGATGTCAAATCGATGCCTGGTAATGGAATTTGCCGTGACCGTTCCTACATAGGGCTGTTCCTTGAAACACTGAAGGTTTTATACAATACTTTTGTACCGGATTTCCGCATAATATGTCTGAAGTTGACAGTTATTATTATTAACCGTAATAAGACGGTTCGATTATGTGAGTGAAGGTTAAAATATCGGAGGTCTCCGTAAAATATTTTGCTCTTTTGGCAATACTATTTGGGAGATGAAAAACAAAAAAAAAGTTTTTTGGGTAACTGTTACAAATAAAACATTTAAAAAGCTTCATAGTTGTTCTATGGTGTTGCTACTAGCAGTTGCAGCATGACGAATGTTAAACAGAAGTCAAGTCGAGTAAAACAGCTCCATTAAAAGTTTTCCACTATCGCCCGTGCACTAACCCTTGCAATGCTAAAGTACATAAAGTTCCCACATAACAGTGCGGGGGCAATGAACGATCTCGGCCTCGAGACGCCGTTTAGCCGAACAGGTTGCATTTTTAATATGCTTCGTTTCGGATCAAATCGAATGCATTATATTGATCAGCGAATGTTAAGCTGTATTGCTGAGAATTTAGTAGGGGTGTGACTTTCTCAATTTTTTTCGGCCATATTTTTTGAGGCCCAGGTATTAAAACTAACAAAGCGATTGCTCTGAAGATAGACAATACAAACAAGACAAATGTTCTAGAAATAATTTTAGTCCATTAAATACTGTTTCGTCTACAGCGTTAGTTATATAACTGTGACACAATTTGTGTGATAACGCAACATCTATGAAAATAAATAGGTTTGTCCACGTGTGAACGCAACAACTGGGTGTCTGCCAACTTTTTGAACAAAACAAACAATTTTTGAACAGTATTTTGTAATCTTACATTATTGCATAATATTCGCTTTAGTTAAAAATTGGTTACATTCGCCAAAGAATACATAGAACCTTTTAGGTAAAAATATATAGAACGCAATAAAAACACCAAATTATGATAATTACCTATACATTTTTGTACATTCTTTACTGTTTACTGTTAGCCTGTCTCATTCCACTACCGTCTTTCTGTTCTGTGCCAAAGATGACCAGTCTTTTCCAATTGTATCCAGGTCGTCCCGCCATCTATTTTTAAATGTTGGAGCACTGTAGGTCAGAATATAGAACAATAATTTTATTAGCAGCTTCCTGGAATCCTAATATTGTTGTTAAAAAAAGAATCAAAACTTACTTAATTGTACATTTCCTCATAATATAGATATAACAATTTGCATTGCTAATAGCAGGGTCAAGTATGCATACTGGCGTCAACCGATTTACAGTTACAAAAACAAAAACATTTTGCGTTTGTCGTTTATAAAACAACAACATCTCTATTGTAATAGTATTAAAGTTGAAAATACTGCATTTATTTATTGGAATGTACACGATTATGCGGACTACGTAATGCCATAGTGCGTTAACGCCACCACGGACTTGTAAGCACACATTCAGTGCGTTAAGTGCATGTGGCACTCAATTAAACGCAACTTTCCTTAGTAAAATTACACTATCAGAGTAGGTACCGACTTAAGGGCAGTACCTACCTACCATAGTATTATATTTAGTATTTATCAAGTTTTGTATTCATAAAGGTCTATTTTAATTTGATGTAATTATTGCGGTTGGTCGTATTGAATTTTTTTCGGAAGTATGTATAAATGACCCAATTACAATATTAGGTTAAACGGTTAACAATTTATTTTATATAGAGATTTGAGCCTAGCACTACTTTTTGCATTCATAATTGAATGTTATTACCACACATTTTGGCACAATCAACAATTTTGGGAATAACAATATTTTTGAGGCAAAAAAAAAACTATTAATATTAAGGACTTGTTAGAATCCAGTAAAGTATTTTCAGATTAGCTGTAAAGATCGAATGAAATGAAACGAAATGGCAACGGTATTTAGTTCAGACGTAAATAAAGTGCATTGCACTAATACTAACATAGCAAAAGAGAAATTAAACCGCTATGAAATCGTAGCTAATCATATCGCATCAACTCTGATTGCTAGAAACCATATAATTTTACTAAATATGGACTTGATAATGTTTACCTTGGCCAATTATAAACATGTTTAGTACCAGTACAGTCGAACAAAGAGACATATACACACTGTACACGGTCACCAGGTATAGATGAAATTTTGTAAGAAATCGACGATGACCATTTTTAAATAGGATATTTAATAAATGAAGTTCAGTTCAGTGAGGGCAGGAGGATCTTAGCATAATGGTGGCATTTTTTTTTTTTCGTGTTGTTACCTAATTTTATATTTATCCGGACCAAAACATGGCCAGCTCAACGCCTCTTAGCTTCTATTAGGTCCTCCAAATTACAGGAGACAGGACAGTAAGGGCATTACGACAGGTGCTCCATTTTCTGTGTAACGCCAGACATACCTATCATCTTAGAACCACCAGCTCCTGTGTTCCTGGCACCTGCCAACACCCACCCTGAGTCTGTTTAAGGACTTCCATGCTATACAGGCAGATGTTCCGCTAAGGGTAATCGGGTAACAAGGGTAATCCAGCGGGGAACTCTTGGTGACACTGTATACTTATCTTTTTGATCGACTGTACGAGCCTTAATATATCCGTTGTAAATATAAACGCAGTTATCCGCATTAACAATTTGATTGCAGTTCTAATTTCACCGATAACCTAAATGTAATCAGGCGATTGTAATTATGATTGGTTGACTCGACCAGTGTTGCTACCTACCACGGTAATTAACACGTAAAGTTGAGCTAGCTTTCCTAAAAGTATTTTTTTTTTTGTTAATTACAGGCTGTTTTCAATAGTTGAATAAACTTCAGGTATGTTTTGTCTGATAAGTCAATATAAAAATTGCAAAAATTAAAAAAAAATTTAAGACCTAGATAACTTTTATCCAGCCTTTGAAAAAGTAGCCCTTATTTATTACCACACTGATAATGACTTCGGTATTATAATAAATCATCATCATCATCAGTGGTTCACCGATTAGTGAGAGGACGTTGCTGCCCGTCCTCCGGTGTCTGGCCGCAGTTTTAAGACGTACCCGTATTATAATAAATATAGTTACCTAATACCTACCTAATATGCTTTTCAGTGTAAAATAAAACTCTTTAAACTATAAGTACTTAGATCGCGACCACTGTTTTTCTGACAGATTTTATCAGACTTTCTTTTGTTTTTTCTCCACTCAGTGTATGCAATATTGTAGTGCCTTCGCTCTAACATCTATAAATAGCATATAGCTCGCTCACAAACCATTGACTACTTATCCAATACCTAGGTAAATGCTTCGCTGCTATTAGTAACTCAACAGTAAAGTAGTAAAAATTTTCTTGACCTGTTTGCAATATTGTTATGACTTTTAATGCTGTTCTAAAGATTACGGAGTAACGATCATACTAATCGCAATTAAATTGTAATCGGTATAGTTGCAATGTTTTCATTCCATTGAACGTAAACACGCATTAGATTCAATAACTTGTTTTTCTTTAGATTTTCAATAACAAATAATTATTAATTATGCATGACTTGAGTCTAGGGTAAAGAAACTACTCATGTGACGAGACAACCTAATTTGTTTCTGCAGATGTAGGAAATGGTTACAGAATTAGGGTTAACATTTGACTCTATACACGCAGTGGCGTGCGGTTCATAAAGACAAAAAGACACTGCCTTCCCTACATAGATAAATATTTACTATATTTGTGGTAGCAAATCACATACACCATTATTTAATCGACAAAACAACGATCCAATACCAACATGCAGTAGGTATTATTGGTAAGTAAGCTTTTTAAGATTTTCTGCCTACCCTGTCTAAAAACTCTGTGCACGCCGCTGTATACACGTCACACAACAAATTCTGGACGACCCAGTATTCCATTTCAAAAGGACACGACTAACCCCTGACTACTTGGTACTTCGTTGTTTGTACCCCTGATACAAGTAAACTAATTAATTCAATAATTAATCTTAAGCATTCTAACGGAACTTGTAATTAACTAATACATTAACCAGTCTGCAAACATTTTCAGTGACAGATTATACCTCTCATTATAATACTCACTATTGCAAATATTTAAATCATTGAGATGTGCCTACTGTTGGCATTTACAAGAAATCTAGAACTCAGTACCTGTCAACTTAAAACTAGTCGCGTACAATGCCCTTTGTACTAAGGGCCTCATTGAAATTCAATATCTATTACATAAGCCGACACCGTTATGCTAACATACAGTGTTGTACGCCTGAGAAACACAGCATGCATCATGCCTAAGTAAATAGGACCACACATAGACTTCAGGTAACTATGTAACTGAACGTGTCTAGACGTTGCAACAAGTTACGGTACTTATTAGTTTTATGTAGCGACTTGCTAAGCGTTTTGCATTTGTTTGAAGTGTTAAATTCACATAGACGGTACCGAATTTTTGTGTTAGAGGTTATTGGGGATTATAAAATCGATGGCACGGTTAGCGCAGTGGTTGAGAGATGGAGTGCTGCGCTAGCTCTCACGGGTTCAATTCCCGCACGGAACAAATGTTTGTATGATCTGTAGATAGTTGTTTCGGGTGTGGTGGTGTCTTTGTCCCACCGTACAGGAATTATAAAAAGGGTGGAAGAAGGTTTTTTTTTAAAGAAAATGGAACCTCGCAACTTGCTCGATATGAGAAAATTTGGATTTGCACGCGCTCTGTTGTACTGTAGTGTCTTCAATGGTTTCAAACTTAATTGTTTTACTTACACGCACGAAACGCAATTAGTAAACCAAAAAATTCGTCTGGGACGATAAGCGAACCGGTCTTTAATTTCGTGCAAATTAAGTAGATAACATTTTGCACAACCAATGTAAAAACGTCTGGAATATGAATGAATTCTTAATCGCCAAGTCATGAACTCGTGATGTCCAATAACTGGTTGGAACTAGTTTTTATCTATACGGTGGCGTTTCTAACGCATCAATCTGGCTACGGTTCACTTGCCGACTGTCCGCGACTGAGCTAACGAGACGCAGCTTTCCATTTAAATGTCACTTTAATTAAAATTAAAAGTGCATTGAGCGTACAGCGTCTATCACATGTCTGTCATTGCCAACAAGGCCAGTGGGCCACGAGACCACAGATCATGACTACGGAAACTTAATTTGATTACGGGAAGTCACCGATTTACTTCCACGTCGTACTTAAATCCCACAATCGTAACGACTTGAAAACAGCGATAGTTTTAGATTTAAAGCTTTATTCGATCATGTGTATTCAGAATACACGTCCACCGCTCAATGTATTGCAACAAATAATCTTGATGTTAATATTTAGCTATATCGTCTAGTCGGCCGTCCAGAATGATGCATCGTCTATTCGATATCCTTTGCCGTTAGTGCCTGCAATGAGTCTTTTATTTGCATTTTAACGGTAACCGAATAATTGTTATTTGAATTAACATGTATGCAAAGACAGGTGTCGAATGTCGCGCTAAAATGACATTCTGTAATTATAACCTATGTGGAAAATATACAGTTATGTCTAGAGTCTGTCTACAACTCAGTTTTCTTGTACCGTGCCAACTTTTTCTGTGCCATATGTGTCAAGGACAGAGTTCATTAAAAGAAATATGTTGTTCTACATATATTGTCTTCTGAGTAGAACGTTAGTTTTTTAAGAACAATTTTGGACGATCTAAACTGGGTATGAGCCTATAATATGATACTTAAACCTACACAGGAAGAAACTGATACTAGGGTCATGAAAAAGCGAATATGAGGTTTGAATTTCGATTCGACGGTGTATTGCAATTGGAGATTGATCTTTTAAAAAAGTGTATATTCAATCGCTACTTTTATTGTAGTGTTGGTTAAAATATTTGTTCTTATTTTAAATACCTATCTTTTGTTTTTAGGCCTCTGAAAGTCAAGTGGCGCCGATCAACTCTCTATTGGCCGGCTTCTATCTTCTTGGAGGACCCTTCGTATCGGCTTTAGCCAACAAGTAAGTAACCAATTTTGAACATCCTTTCAATACATACTTGAGACTTTAGTATTGCCATAAGTATGAATATACTTATACAGAATATTTTCTAAGCAGTTCGCGGGAAATTAAGATATACCCCAAAATTTTTGTAAAAGGTATAAGAAACGCCCTATACATGAATAATGTTTTTTTCATACGACTAATAAATCATTACGACCAGCTTATTAATAATAATACATATACACAATCTCGACAATGAAAGAATATTTTAATAAAATATTTATTCAAGTAGACCAATTATGAATTAGCAGACTGTATTTCCCACATACAGACCTTATATCGTACCATATCCTATTTTTATGAAGATTTTATTTTCAGGTACGGATTTCGCGTGGTGACAATCATCGGTAGTTTGATTTCAAGCGCGGGTTTCGCAGTATCTTACTACGCCACGAGCGTCGAATTTCTTTATGTTTCGTACGGCATTGTGGGAGGTGAGTTAATGACATTATTACATACATTCTCATACCGCAGATTTAGAGTTTAGTAGGTACATAAATAGCTACTATCATCTCAGAAGCTACGCGTACAACTTTCAGTCCTTGGATGGGTGCTTCTTCTTACTTTTTCATATTATCCTACACATCATATCTAATAGCGACATGTCGCTGTAGTGCGGGACTTGTGCTTTCCTGGGGTCGATTCGTAAGTCCGTACGTTTTCATAGCAGCCCTGACGACGACAATAAACTCGCCTTTATTACATGGGTCTTGGACATCTGCGAATTAAATAATGTGCAGAATCTACATAATTACACTGAGTAGACATCTGCTTCACGTTTCGGGAAATACAAGCGTGATATTATATTATTTTTATATTGTTCTCAGGCATTGGTCTCTGCATGATATTTATGCCGGCTGTATTGACTGTTGGATTCTACTTCGAGAAGTGGAGAGCCCTTGCTACCGGCCTGGCGCTGTGCGGCTCAGGAGTGGGCGTCTTCCTAATGTCGCCCATTGTACAGTCGCTTGTTGACAATTACGGTTGGAGAATGACTGTGTTCGCTCAAGCAGGTTGGTAAAATCTTATTTCACTCTTTTAGAAATATTCTGCAAAACTTTCCGAAAATAAATCTGTCTAAAGCTTCTACCACTCAGTGAAATTCAATAAATTATCTTCATTTCTTTCTTTCCAGGAATGCTGCTGCTGTGTATAGTTTTCGGATCCTTGTTCCGACCAATCCTACCAGTCCAAGTAATTTTAGAAGAAGAACCATTAGCGGAAGACATCGCTCGACGCCACGAGGTAGCAGTTGAAAAACTCAACTCCATGCTCAAACTTCACAGCAAACTTGACTCGGGCATCTCGATGCCGCCTGAAATGAAATTCATGAACAAAGTGAGCCCTCACACGTGGATGGGCGTCCCTAGCAACACTCATTATCCGACAGCTGAAGAAGTCTTCCGTGGCAGCAGTACCCATATCAATGGTCGTCGAAGATCATCTGCCACAGCAGGAACTATTAAAAATTCCCTTGGGACCAAACCTATGTTCATAGACGCAGCAGTTGCTGAGAGAGATGAACAGGAAGACACTAACACCAACGGCGATAACACTGCACAGCCTCTGATTGGATCGACTCTGAGAGTAATGTCGCAAACAGACTACCGCAACACACGTCGCTCATCAATACTATCGCCACCTGGTGACGCGGTTGCCAGACCTCTATATCGTGATGATATCTTCTTTGGACACAGTTTGTCCAGACTACCGCAGTACACGTCACGAACATCCCTCGGCTACCACATGGCTGTAACTCACGTACCTGATTCAGAAGATGAGCGACAAGAAAAACGTAAATGCCAGTGTTGTCCCCCCGCAGTGCGAAGAGCGTTGGCAACTATGTTGGACGTGAGCCTTTTCAAATCTCTAACATTCGTGGTTCTGACTCTTGCCGGATTCTTCACGATGTTAGGATTTTTTGTTCCATTCATGTACGTCCAAAACAGAGCGCTTAAAAATGGCATGGCACCAGAGTCTATTGAGTGGTTGGTTTCTACTATCGGAGTGGCTAACATTGTCGGACGTGTGGTTTGCGGGTTGATATCATCAATGCCAAAAGTGTCACCGCTGTGGCTGAACAACATTGCGCTGACGGCTGGTGGTATCGCCACTATGATGAGCAGTCTCTGTTACGATATCTACTTTCAGTACTGTTACTGCGTCATATTCGGACTTGCAGTTGGTGAGTTGATTTTTGTTTATCTTTGATCGTTATTTATCACGAGCATCATTTATTTTATTAGAAACCAGCACTTGTCATAACATGAAGATATTAATTAGTATACTCTTATTGCCTCGAATTCGAAGTGTTAATTGTTATTTCCTTCTTTACAGCTTGCTTTGCATCGCTGCGTTCTATCTTAGTCGTCGAGTATCTTGGTCTGGAGAAGCTAACCAACTGTTTTGGGTTGTTCCTCCTCTTCCAAGGCATTGGTGCTTTGTTGGGTGCACCTATTGCAGGTTAGTTGACACTATATTCTCAAAATATTACTTTCTTCTTCTTTACTTTAGATTTTCTTACAAAAATCAGTAATAGTTTTGAATAAGTTTGGTATATTTTTTATTTAAAACACTACATATTAATCTGTATAGATAATAATCGCCCTCATTACGGATTTAGAGATGTTATCGTGTCGAGTGATTTATAGGATGTTAAAGTAGTGTAACGTCTGCGTTACATTGCATAATGCTTGGCGCCCGTCTATTTACGGCGTGTCTGGTGCTGCAGTCCGCAGTGCCAAATTCCTAGCTTCAAACGTGCCCGCATGGTTATTGAACGATGACCTAGGCTAATAATGTAGAGATGCTAATAAATACTCAACTATCTCGAGAGTAGGTATAATATTTTTATTGGCATACTTCAGCAATATTATGGTTTATTGATGTGGGTCAATAACATGCTCTGAAACTAGATCATAATAACGTAGTTATAGATAAATGTAGGACTAACCAATATGTATAGAACTACGGCTAACGTCAAGACGTCAAATAAATACGTCCAAGCAATTGGCTTTCTGTTGTACGGGTCGCGGGTTCGATTCCCACGAAACAAATATTTATATGACCTGTAGATAATTATACCGGATTGCATGTCTGGGTATATGTCCAGGATACAAGGAAATAATTTGGGTACGCTAAAGTGAAATAACTTCGCACCTCTATTCACGTTATGTTTCTAACCGTCAAGTCTCAATGTATGTCACTAATACGATTTTATTTTTCGCAGGAACTCTTTTCGACCGTACGAACAGCTACGATATATCGTTCTACGTGTCAGGCGGGTTCATTCTACTCTCCTCACTCCTGTGCTACCCGATCGATAGGATTAGCAAGTGGGAGAAAGCCCGCAGCAAGGATATGAAAACAAAACCTGAAGTTTAATCGCTTAGGTCGAAGCGAAAGGATACATTGTTGCGGACAACACATTGGTGCCAAATGAACTCTATTGAAAAAATAGTGAATGCAGGTTTTTAAGTGCCGGATGAGTGCGTAAAACGAAACGCAACCGGCATTCAAATATACTGACTGACTGGATGCGTGTGCACTAATGAATGTTATGAATCACTAATTATGCCGTTGCATAGTTTGAATACCAACCTTATTCATGAATGGACCTTAGACGTAAGTGATTTCACTTACTGTTGTACCTGTAATGGTTTTGACATTACCTTGAAGCATTCGTTCATGAATATGGAAATTATTTTTTTGTAAGACTTAGTTTTTTTAATCTACATTTATTTACAAAATGTACTTAGTGTTATGTTTATTTTATACAGTCAAATTTGGAGAGATCAAGTTACATGTAGTTTTAATTTAATTGTAAAATAATATACCTACTGTCCTAACATGTACCTCGAATACGAAATTATAAATTAGAAACATTCCCAACAGTAAATCTTTGACAAAACTGCAAGGGGGGTTGCGTTTGCAATGATTCGGTTAAGTTAGATAAATGCATTTAAAATAGGTTTAGAGGTTTTAAAAGTACAAAGACTCGAAGTGTAAAAGTAGTATCGCAGTTTTGTCAAAGTTAGGACCCCATTTGATGGAGATCTGAAGCCAAAATGTACTTTAATTATAGGTAGTCTGTTAGAAATACTGCGTGTGCCTAGTTAATATTGTAAAGTGGTGCATAATATAAGACTACTCTAGGGTAATTCGTTGTAATAAGATATTGCATATCAGTGTGCGAGACGAGTGATATAAAATATAGAACGGGGTATGAAAATTAGTATCGATTGTGCCTTATTGTGTGAACTGTGTGACTCGCTATTTTATTATGGATATTAATTATATTTACGTCAATAAATTGGACTATTGTTACAAGACATTGTTATGAAATAGTTTTATTGTAAATTGGTAATTCCAATGTATGCACATCACATGCAATGATTGTAAACCGTAGTAGGTAAATATGTGTTACTAACATATTTTTTGTAGAGTAAGTACTTACTGTGGCTGTGGTCTTCTAGCGTATCTATTCTAAAGTTGTGTACCTACTATAAGAAATCATAGTCATTCGAATAATTAGCAAATCATTCGTTCAATCGTTCCTTTGCATTCATATATCTATATCAACTTGCATATTCCGACTACATAGTCATCGCCGTTTGTAACAGAGATCTGATATACCTTGGTACTTACGTAAATATTTTTTTTCATAATGTAAGCTTGTAAGTTTTAAGCTTAAGGTACTTAACTATTTTTTGTTTACTTAGGTACCGTACTTATATCTATAGTATAGAATCTACTCATCATGATCCTGACAATATTTTAGTATCATTATTATTTCCCATTTTACATTTTTTTTTATTTCATTGCTCATTCAGATATATGGATTCTTATTCCTTTTTTAAATCAGATTTTTTTATACTTAATTTTTTTTGGGTACGTTCTTCGTCGTCTTTGCTTTAAGGTTGGTATAGATTTATTTACGGTTTTAATTATGTACTCTTCGCATAACTTATTTTGTGACATAATTTTTATAATATTTATTTTACGCATATTTTCAAGATCTGTACAAAAGTTAAATATTATTATTGCGTTTGTGAGAGATTGTGAAACTTAAATTGTGATGTTCGTTTTGGGTGGTGACTATGATTTTTTTATGTTTTCAAGTATGATTATCGATGCCACAGTGCCATATTATAGTGTAAGGGAGTAAGGAATGTTCAGTAAACGCGTCTGGACTATTGTCTTGCCGCTTATCATGACAGCGTACAAATTGTCAAGTGAAATATCCAATATAGGTACTGTTTTGTGAAGTAATGTATAAAAATAATGTTTATAAGCCGTTTTAAAATACACGATATTTGCCAAATAGCCGATGCTGACAATAGTTTTATTTACATCTTTATTGGTCTAGTGGTCGAAAGCGAGACTACTGAGCGTGAATTCCTGGATACGATCCCCTGGTCAGACAAAGTGTACATACGATAATATGAGCATTTTGACTGTAACGCATATGTTTATTATATATATACATTCTGTTCCTGAGCCGAAGATAATGATTGGTTTGTGAGATGTTTTGGTCTATTTGGACAAAACAAAGTTTATATTTAGACCAGCTTAAAGTCTTATAGGTAAGACATTTACTCATAATGTGGTCGAAATACAGTTTACTTTTACAAAACTGACAACTTAGTCCGGTACCTAAGCGAAATTCTAAGTCTATGTGTGTAATAAAGCCATAAGTGTTCTAGTATATCTCACGTTGACTGTACCTAATGCCGAGCACTAGAAAAGCTTTATACCTATACTATAGGCAGAAGGGTACTATTGTACACGCACATTTCGTCGATGTCGTTATTAAGTCTGTAGCGACTATCTTCCCAAAATAGAAAAAGTAAAGCGCTATCTATCGGAGTGTAGCGACAACAGAAAATCCTGAATCGCAGTATGAGTTTTCATCGATTCTAACTCTCGATTCTAACCGTCGCCGACGAAGCAATACCACCTCGCCTTGTCGGAGGATCCTCTCTTTTCAATGGAGGAACACTATACCTCGTTCCGCGACAAGTCCCACAAAACAGGGGGCGAGTTCATTGCCATCTACCGGGCACCAATCCAAGCTCCTACTGCTACTAAAAATTAAGTAAAGTAAGTGCACAATGCTGTAAGTATCAATTTACAGGCGACAGAGGAATTAGCTACCTACCTATTGTTTTAAAGTAAGTAGTAGGTAAATAGGTAGGTACTTGTAGACGGAGAATACAATCTCATACATGATGCGCTCCCCAATCTAAGCCATGTTTCCTATACTAGATAGTTATTATTAATATTATTAATAATTAGTTATAGATAGTTATTACTCACACATTTGATCTCCAAAGTATCCACAGATCCACTTCCACATCTATGCTGCATCGTGCATCATGCACATTCAGTCCTTGTCACTCAATCGATAAGATAACTAAGTGTAGGTACTTACGTATCATAGGAATTGATATGAGGTTCTATATCTGCCGCAATACTTTATGTTGGATGCTCAATTATTTCTTCTTATTTGTCAATGTCAACAGCTTTCCAATCATTCTATGTGTCTCGCCTATGTATAATTCTTTTAGTTAATTAAAACCAAGATTCGAGTTGGTTTATCGTTTATTATGTATCAATTTAATTAACTAAAAAAAAAAAACATGTCTAAGCCTGATTCGATAACAAAGTATCTAAGACCTGAAAAATTTGACGTGGAACCAAATGTCCCAGGTGCGGATTTGAAATGGATCCATTGGCGATATACGTTTAATAATTTCTTGTCTGAAGAATTGACTGACAGCACTGCCGATGCTGCGAAGCTCAAATTAGTAATAAATCATATCTCTGCGTCAATATTTCCGTACGTGCGTGATTGCAAGACTTATGATGAAGCCATGAAAATACTTGATAGAACATATATCAAGCCAAGAAATGAGATTTTGGCACGTCACGTGTTATCAACGCGAAAACAAAAGCCCGACGAAACTATATCCGACTATGGGAGAGAATTGAGGCTGTTAGCACGCGACTGTGATTTTCAAGCAGTTACTGCTAAATTACACGAAGAGCAGGCATTGAGAGGTGCCTTCATAGCTGGAATCCGCTCTACGAAAATAAGAGAACGTCTTCTAGAAAATATGACTTTGACTCTTGATGAGACGCTTAATCAAGCTTTAGCCCTTGAAACCGCTGAAAAAGATTCCCTGGTGATCGGTAACAATGACACACACATTGGATATTCTCAACTAAATACATTAGTGGAACCTGAATGGTCAAAACTGAACGGCCCTAATCACACTCCGGCACATGTACCTACTTCACCAAATACAAACCTTGACCAACTTGCTGCTTCGACGTCACGACATACTCCACCAAGGTCACGCCCAGCTAAAAGGTGCTTTTTTTGCGGAGGTACCATACACCAGCGAATAAAATGCCCGGCTTTTAGAGCTCAGTGTCAATTATGTTCTAAACAAGGACATTTTGCAAGTGTCTGCCGTTCTAGTAACGCTACCAGTAACGCCGCCATGTCTGTTAATCAACCCGCTGATAGTGTGCATCATAGCGAAATGGCTACGACAACTTTTTCTGCCGCCTCTCCTTCAGGTTTATGTAAAGCTACGATACCCATCACAATAAATGATATAAGAGCAGATGCACTTATCGATACTGGGAGCTCAGTGAGCTTCATTGATAGAAATATTGCAAGCCTTATGAAGTTAAAGTGGAAGCCACATCGACAGACTATCACGTTAGCTTCTCTGAATCACGTATCTTTTGTTGAGGGTATTTGTTTCGCCACTATCAAGATGAACGAACATGTGTACCAACAACGACCCTTACTCGTTGTGAAGAGTCTCTGCGCTGACGTCATCGTAGGGCATGACCTACTTAAAGATCATTCAACCCTGAAGTTCAAATTTGGGGGACCAAGGAAACCTTTAGAAATATGCAGCGTGATCCAAGCATCATTACCTCCTGCTTCCATTTTCACGAATCTCTCCCCAAACATTAGACCAATTGCAATAAAATCAAGACATTACAGCAAAGAGGACAATGACTTCATCAGTGAAGAGATCTCCAAACTTCTGAAAGATGGTGTTATCGAACCGAGTGTATCACCTTGGCGAGCACAGGTCCTCATTGCAGGAGGCGATTCTCACCGCAAACGTCTAGTGATTGACTATTCTCAGACCATCAACAAATTTACATATCTAGATGCATATCCTTTACCTCACATTCAAACAATCATAGACAATGTATCAAAGTATAAAGTTTTTAGTCAAATTGATTTGAAAAGTGCCTACCACCAGGTACCAATACTCACCAAAGAGAAAATATATACTGCCTTCGAAGCCGACGGGAAATTATACCAATTTACTAGAATACCCTTCGGAGTAACTAATGGCGTAGCGGCATTTCAAAGAGCTCTTGAATTTTTCATAGACAAAGAGCAGTTACATGGTACTTTCTCATATTTGGATGACGTGACCGTCTGTGGGAAAGATCAGAACGAGCACGACAAGAACCTCGCTAAGTTCATGTCAGCTGCGAATAAATATAATTTAACTTTAAACAAAGAGAAAAGTGTTTTTTCCAAAATTTCGATCAATCTCCTTGGCTATACTATCAAAGATAATACAATCACTCCAGACAACGAAAGGCTCAAGCCATTAATTGAATTACCAGCTCCAACTAACTCGGGTGAACTTAAACGAGTCCTAGGACTGTTCGCCCACTACGCGAAATGGGTCGACAAATTTTCGGAAAAGATCAGACCCCTCGTCAATGTAGATGGTTTTCCATTGGGGGAAGAAGCGATGAAGTGCTTTGCACAATTAAAAAGTGACATCAAGAAGGCAGCCCTGGTGGCTATTGACGATAAAGAGATATTTACCGTAGAGACGGACGCCTCAGAACATGCCATAGCAGCTACATTATCACAAAATGGACGTCCAGTAGCATTCTTTTCTAGGACTTTATCAAACTCCGAAAGCAATCACCCTTCTATAGAAAAGGAAGCGTGTGCTATAGTCGAGAGTTTGAAAAAATGGAGACATTATCTCATCGGCAAACACTTCCTCCTTATTACTGATCAACAATCTGTCTCCTTTATGTTTAACCAAGAACATAGCAGCAAAATTAAAAACGAGAAGATCCAACGTTGGAGATTGGAATTATCATGCTTTAAGTATGACATTTTATATCGTCCCGGCTCACAAAATGTGGCGGCCGACGCGCTATCCAGAGTCTGCGCTTTCATGAATATCAACAAATTGAAGGAATTCCATGAAGCACTCTGTCACCCTGGCGTTACCAGAATGTACCATTGGGTACGCATGAAGAACTTACCTTTTTCCGCATCGGATGTCAAAGAAATGACAGCAAAATGCCCAGTTTGCGCTGAGATAAAACCACGCTTTTTAAAGATTAGAGGTCAGCTTATCAAGGCCACGGCACCTTTCGAAAGATTAAATATCGACTTTAAAGGACCCTTGCCCTCAAATACACAGAACAAATATATGCTCACAATAATCGACGAATATAGTCGCTTTCCGTTTGCCTACGCATGCAAGAATATGACAAGTACTACGGTGATTGAATGTCTTAAAGACCTATTCTTTACATTCGGGCAACCCCTCTATATTCATAGCGACAGAGGACCATCATTTATGTCAGAAGAGCTAAAATCATTTCTAAGAACCAATATGATTGCCTCCTCTCGCACGACTCCATACAATCCTCAGGGCAATGGCCAAGTAGAACGCTTAAACGGTACTCTATGGCGGGCTATTCAACTAAACCTCCGTTCTAAACATCTTAGCATCGAAAACTGGGAACGAGCAATGAAAATTGCCCTGCACTCTATACGCTCACTGATATGTACGTCTACAAACTGCACTCCACATGAACGGCTGTTCAGTTATCCTCGAAGATCACCAAATGGAGAAACCTTACCAACTTGGATGGTGCCAGGACCGGTACTTTTAAAAAGAAACGTTCGTCATTCAAAAACAGACCCACTCGTCGAAGAAGTGGAGCTACTCGAAAGTAACCCTTATTACTCACATGTTAACCGTAACGGAGAGACGGTAACCGTGTCAAATAGACAACTAGCGCCGTTCCCAACTAACGACGAAATCGCCGAGCCGGAACAGTTTGAATCCATACCTCTAGATCAATCACAACAGAATCGAGAACTGTCAGATCAACATCCAGGTGATTCAGAGAGTGTTGATCAAGTTATAGAAGACCCGCCACCACTTAGAAGATCCACTAGAGAAAGACGACCTCCAGCTTACTTGAGGGACTATGTTCTTAATAGTGAAGATGATTAAAAGGAGGGGTGAATGATATGAGGTTCTATATCTGCCGCAATACTTTATGTTGGATGCTCAATTATTTCTTCTTATTTGTCAATGTCAACAGCTTTCCAATCATTCTATGTGTCTCGCCTATGTATAATTCTTTTAGTTAATTAAAACCAAGATTCGAGTTGGTTTATCGTTTATTATGTATCAGGAATTTTGTCTAAATGACATTGGGGGGCAGGTAACTAACGTTTTTATTTTAATAATGTGGGTACCTCACACTCCTGATGGGTGTCTTCACCTTCCATTTATGAGACCGAAAAAAAAAAAATCGATCGACAAATTAATTTCCAATTGGTGAACGTGAGTCGCGAAGTTTTTCTGCTAAGGACTCGACAAATTATGAACGCCATCTAGTTTAAAAATGAAGTAACATAGTTTAAATAAAACTAAATTACTTAATTTTTAAACTAGATAGCGTGTATAAAGTATCTCATGGATATTAGTATTTTAAATATGCTTTGTTTTCGACATTCATCAAAGGTTTTGGACCACTGAACTCGAGTTTAAATTTTCTTAAAACTTTAGTGTTTCCTGACGGTATCATTGTTTTCCATTTCATTAGGGGCCATCCATAAATTACATCACACGTTAAGAGGGCGGGAGGGGGTCGACGAAGTGTGACAAGGGGTGGGAGGGGTCTTAAGTTTCATGACATCACATTTCAAAATCTAATATATCTAAGTATTAAAACGTGAAATTTGAACTATTAACGAAAAACTTAAAAATATTTCCAACTCTATCTGTGTGAATATAAGATTTAAATTGTTATATTGGCGAGTTCCTCGAGAGCCTCGCCGTGGTTTCAAATGAATGGAAATAAAACTAATTTCAGAACTCCTGTTTTAATTTAATAATTTTTGGATATAAAATTGCAAAATATGTGACGTCACACTAGGGAGGGGGGGAGTCTCACAAATGTGACCAGCTGTGACTAGGACGGGGGAGGGGTAAAAAAAAGCATGAAATTCGTGTGACGTAATTTATGGATGGCCCCTTATTCGTCGATCTTTTTTTTAAACTAGTAATTTTTGTTCAATTTGCCCCTGGTCCATGGAGCTTGTTGTGGAATAAAGATAGTCATCATATGACGATTGATTTTAGAGTTATTCTTAACTGGGTGGACTGTCCAAATTACGTCATCTAAGATTACTATCAAGCATAAAACTTGATTAACTAGTTATTATACGATTAATTAGCATACCATATGGGAGGAAAGTCATTGCGGGAAGCTTGTTGTTACACAGTGGCGATTCCAATTTACCAAACTATTTCGGTAACAAAAGATGAAGAAATAAGGATTTGGTTCGTGGTAGTACTTTACAAATGAAACAGATTTTGGCGCAAAAGATGTTATATTTGCATTTTATTTACATAACATAAATCTACGAGTTGGAGTTAGGTCCACGCCTGCGGCCGAAGGTCTGCACAACGTTCACGAATCTGTAATGATAATGTCAATTTGTTAATAACAAGTCATTCTAACATAGAAATAAAGATAATATTATAAAATAAATAGGTATTGCAGGGCTGGGATATAAGGAGCAAAAAGACACGTAGACCCGGCATTATCTGGCGTATATATCCTTCCATCCATACCAGGCGTCATCTGCGTGCGTACGCCTGTTATTGCTCGTTGTATGGAGCTAGACTTCTGTACCCAAAACAGCTAGCATTAAATACTGCATCACGCCGTTCATGTACTACAGCAATTAAAATTTTGAACTCTGGGCTACTACTTTGAATTTCCATACATGAAAAACCCCATAACACTTTGTTTAAACATAAACCCATACTAGCCATGTTTGTGACCAACAGATAACCAGACTGTGGCAGTCAATAGCACTTGATATTAATGATGATCTTCAAGTTTAGAGTGTGGTCACAGTAGTGGTAAGTACATAAATGAATTATAGTATTTACCGTCTGTTGTACTGGATCCTACGCTTAGCACGGCCAGTCTTCTTCTTCTTCTTTTGCTGTTTCTCTACTTTAGGGGTCTGACCTTTGACCTTACCTGAAAGAATAAGAATGGTATAATGATTAATATAATATTTTATAAATAAATCTTAAAATAAAAACTATACCCTGCAAAATATGAGTGGGAATACTTGAAAACTGAAAATAATAGGTAAGTTCCTTTAAACACTAACAGTAGAAACTTCCTTTAAAGTATAAATAGCTCTAGTTGTGGTTGCAGTCTGATCTATGTAGATTTCTCTTAGCTCTAACATGTTTTCAAAATTTCCATCTGACTGGAAGTCTGACATTTATTATAAAATGTTCATTCAGACAAGGCAACAAACTATTTATTTGTATTTTAAGTTCTTATCAACATTGAATATGCAAAATATTAGTAATATTCCATGCAATAAGTAGTAAGTAGCACTTGTATTAAGTATGTTGATTCAAAATGCACTCAGAGCAAGTGTTATTCAAATTCCTTTATTTTGAATAAAATATGGGTACAGACATCCGTTGGTTATGGAGTCACAATCTTTGTATTACTTATTCAATTCTTTGTGTAACTTATTATGCATCTACATAATAAATAGACAGCTAAAAAAAAACCTAAATAGAATTTTACCTTCAGTAACTTTCAAAAAAATTCCATAAACAACACCAAAAATAAAAAAATCACAGTTCACACTGTATACACTATGAATTGAAATAAATGCATTCTAGTTCCATGCAATGACATTAATGATTTATCAATCCAATCAGAAAAAAGAATAACAGATTAAAAAGACTAATCAGGTTCACTTACCGGCACGTGCCAAGGATCCGTGCACTTTACCACCAAGCAGTGGCACTGTGAGGTCAAGCTCGTTTGAGGACAGCTCTGATACCAGGCATGCATCCTCCACAGGGGCACCGCACAGTGACAGCGTCAGCTCCTCAGCACCGACCTCAGCCAGGGAGCGGATGCGCTCCTGCAAGCAATGAATCAGATTGTTATTAATGACAAGTTAGGAGTACCCACATAACCTATAAATTTTAGTAAGTTGTATTTCAATGTTCAATGTTCAGTACTTATTGAAAGTTTAATATTTTGCTAGTGTAAACTGCACATTTTTAGGTTGAGTGTGTCGTCTATATTCCATTTATCAAAAATCTTTTCAGATATTTACTACAAAACCAACACGACATAGCATATGAAGATGTTATCACATATTATAGTAGTAATTACCTTGATCTGGCCGATGGTCTCCTGTCCATCGACGTCTAAGACGTGCGTCGACTGTCCTCTGATGTGCAGCTGCATTTTGAGGCTTCTGAAATGAAAACGTAATATTCAACGGCGTGGTCAGCGAACACGATAACAAGTCTTCATTATTCTCCACGAGTGCGTAAATCAGACACTACTTATGAATTTCTAACAAATATTTTCACATTTACTAACACTGTAACTCCCTTTTCGTAGAGTAAATCACATAAAACTTATTTTAAAAGTAGAATCGTGAGAATTACTAACCTTATCAGCCAAGTCTGACAAGCGAAAGAAACAAAAATGGTGGACGGAACAGGAAACGCGCTATTAATCGACTTTATTTGGATACACAACTTAGTAAGTTTGGTACATCGCTATCAAATATTATATTGGACATGTTTTTTATTTAAAAAAATTAAGATGAGAACTTTCTGGCTGGTAGGAAGAGGCAGAGTAAGTGCGCTGCCTAAACCACCAAAATTCAAAATCACTTTAATAGGAAGTAAAGTAATTTCATTTTCGTAACATTATCGTTACGTATTGCGTGCTTGTCTTAGGGGTGCTTCTACAAGATTCAAAAGGTCGCGACTCGTAAATGTTCGGGGTTAACTAAGCTAGCTAAGCTTACTCGTTGTCGTGCATTAGTGCATAGATTTTAAATAATTTTGGCTTCATAATTAAGAATAAAAAAATATAAAAGACTTTAGTAAGTTTTCAAAAAACTCATACTCGGCAAAGGAAATGAAAGAAAATCTTTGTATATAATAAGAAAATATAAATAAGCTATATGACTTTTCAATATATTTTCATTTTTTATATTATAAAAGTTACATTTTCAGCGAATAAAATAAAATTTAGAATAGTTTAATATTTACCATGAAACGAATTTGTTTTGGATGAACATTATAAAAGAATTTGAGTTCTGAACGTTGGTAGGCAGTCTGTCCACTCTGAAGCTCGTGATTGGCTGTCTGAAAAAAGCGGCTGACTGTGCCGTGTGATCTGTCCAATTTCTGTGTGATTTCTTTTCACGAAAAATGGTTAAATAAAATAAATTGTTACTCCCAAACTTGCAATACTCTGTTAATTCTTTATCATGCTGTCGCGGCTGCTCCGTCAGGTTCTGTTTACATTGGTACATTTGGTTGTGAATATACTTGTTGCTGTTCAAAATGTTTATTCCCGATCTCGGATTAAAAAAATCATTTTACCGCAAGATGAGGTGACCAAAAGTGACATAAAAGTTATATTACAACACGTGCCAAGAGTTACCAAGAAACTGAAACATTTGGTGATCCTGACAGACACTGATCACCATTTGATCAGTGATTTGGCTCGCATGGTGATATGGAGCCTAGTAGCCGGGATATCGTACGTGAGCTTCTACGATATAACAGGTAATTATTTACACAGTTCCATTTAGAAAATGCCAATTATTATAGTATTATTAACAACATAACTAATTACATTTACAATATTATGATTTTGATTATGTGTAGAGTTATTTTATTGGTTAATTTCCTAAAAGAACAGTAATAAGCATTTGTTTAGGTATAGATTTAAATATCTGTTTCATATTAAAGTAATCTATTGCCTCATACTGTAAGAATTTAGATAGGAATGATGCATTGATATTAGATAACAAACATGAAGTATCTGCTGTTCTATACTCATAATCTCCAGGATTCTATTATATTAGATATTAATAAACATTCTATTTACATTGTTTTCCGATTTTCAGGAGAATTGAAAGAAAATGAAGAAAAGCTATTTCTTGAAGTAGAAAAAAATAAAAAGGGTGTGCCTGGCTGCATAAAATGGTGTAGAAAGCCAGACTTAAATGGCTACACAAATGGGATGCAAGCTCACACAGTCTTCATAAATATTTTTACTAGTAAGGATGGACAGCAAACCATAGCACAATGTATACGTCGGATAGCTGAAGATGAAGTTAAGTGTAGTAGAGAATCTAACGAATACACAGCACAAGAGTTAGACGATGCTCTAACATCAGTGTACCCTTCCATTCCAGATCCTAACTTAGTTTTATATACAGGTCCATTATGTTGTACTTATGGGTTATTGCCATGGCAGATAAGGCTCACAGAGTTTGTACAACTTTCAGTAGACCATAGTGTAAGTATTGACGATTATGTAGGTGCATTGTACAGATACAATAAATGTGATCAAAGATTTGGTAAGTGAGGTTGGGGTCAATGCCCAGTAGTAGGCCTAAGTGTAATCGAAATAGAATTTTGTTATTACTGATATTAGTGCCGATTCTGTAACACACTGACAAATTAATAAAATTAAAAATATTATATCTTTTACTTACAGGCAAATTTTGCCTCTTCTAAGTGGTTTGTTCCACTTTATTCACCCAGGTGAACAAAGTGTAACAAATCTTCTATGTCACTGTTGATGATTGACTCCATTTTAGAAGAAATTTAGAGCTATTATATGGTTGTCATATTATGGTGCTACGGTATAAGTTGTTGATGTACAATTTAAAAATATTATAGTTTGTTGTATTTGTTTCTTTATCTATCTGTAAGTAAAATATAGAAATATTTTTAATGTAATGTTGTCAGTGTTATACAGAATCGGCGCCATTACATAGTGGTTTTACCATCATGAGTGTATGTGTAAATAGGTGCTTAATTTAAATATCATCATTTTATTTAAAGATACCATCAGTGAATAATGCATTTACATTTTTATCATTATCCAAGGCCTATGATGTGATTCATATAAAAATATATTTGTCATCAATACACATGTATGATATTACAAATGCTAGCACTTTAATTGTATAAATTTCATTTAAAACCTAGTTGTAACAAAACAAACAAAGAGCAATAACCTTCCTAGAAATTCAATGAATATGAACATATATTTATTATATTATTAAAAGTATAAAAATATATAATTTGATCAGTTTTTATAGTTTAATTTAGTTATGCATCATGGAACCAGTCTTAGATTATTTAACAATATGCCTATTCTTCGAATTTTACTGTTAACCTATGTACCCATTTAAAAATTGTCAAGGAAATAAGCTTTCCATCGCAATTTTGTTCCAATTCCTAATAATTGCCTGCCAAAAAACTTAATAACATATTGCCCACTTGAACAATCAATGAGCATTATCTATAATGAAATTATGCAATAAAATTTATGTGCCATGCTTAGTACATTGACCTCTGTTTTTAATATGCCATGAATATAGAAACCGTCACGCCTGAGATCCCAATGTTGGGTTTGTAGTTAGAACAAAGGCACATTGTCGTATCTAGTTTGTCGTTGTTGGTACCAGTAAGTCTAATACGAGATTTCCTCAATTTCGATCATAGTTAAACGTAAGCTAAAAATGTATGTTATTAAATAAGTTCACTCAAATGCGCGCGCACGTTTATTTCATACATTTTTGGCTTAACGGTAACTACGATCGAGGAAGAGGAAAACTACTACTACTACAACTAGACTCCAAGGTCACACACTCACCAAATACGTATTGATGTTCTGCACCTCCTATGTGATAGTATGGAGTTGAATTCATTAATATGCTACCATAAAATGAAAATGTCAAATTACAAGTGACTCACAAATCACATCTACTTCCAGACCAATGATTCCGCATTCGCTCTAAATTTAAACATCCTGGGAATCTTAATCCTTTGCATGGAAGTTTACATTTTATAAAAATAATTTCAGATTAATTAAAGAAAAAAAAAACCTGTTATCGAAACCTAGTCTATAAATGACCGCCCAAAAAATATGTATTTAATAACTGACTGAAGCGGAAGTTTCGCTAATTAATATTTCAGACTTCCATAGGCATAAAAAAAAGTACAACAGTTTTTTTCCTTCCCTCGATACTACCTCTGTTATTAAATTTTATACATTACCTATAAGTAGTTAATATATTTTTGTATATCGAGTTATTGTCAGGATAATACAAGTTAGATAAGAAATAAAACCCTGAAATTATCGAAGTGAAGTATTTATTAAAGTAATACGCGAATAATAGTGCACACTAAAATACTATACACAAAGGACTAATATTTACATCTGTTGCACGCACTAATGATTGCTCCCACCTGCAAGAGAAAAATAAAAATAATATATCACAGCCTTAGCTTTTTTGATGTCAGAAATGTATGTTGCATGTATTGTTTGTTCAAAAATATTCAGATCTAGTTATCACGTAATAATACAGTGATAAAAGACGGATATTGCTCGATGCCAAACCCTCCATATGTTACGTTATCTACTTCATGATGAAAGAAAGATAAAATGATCCGGAAGAGCATTTTAGAACAAATTATGTCATAGTTATCGTTGATTGAAATGATATAAGACTTGTTCACATTTTATACTTGGTTTATTTGGATCGGCTTGTTTTGTAATTAGATATTACACAATTCAGTTATTACAATTTATTAAAATTATTTAGTGTAAATACGTACTTTGTTTTGGAATAAATAACGACGGGCAGGTATTGATAAACTATGATACAATGTCTTTCTGTAGTATTGAACATTTTTGATCATATATATATGAATTTTAAGTTGGGACAGTAACAACATTTCTGACATCATCCTATTTTCCATATACAATGTTAGTATACTGAGGTAGACTTTGGTACTTCTTTAAACATATACACTTAATATTATTTGCAGATAGTTAGTATTTAGTTCATCCCAGTTTACTTGGGTAGAGTGCACAAACAATTTAAATTTATTTTTTTGGTAAGTCGAACACACAAGATTACAAGATAGATGAAAGTACAACCTGTCTGATTGGTAACCTGGTGTTCACCGGCGATGGCGGGAGTGACTGCCGCTGCGCGAGCGGCGCCGGCCGTAGTCCCTAGACCGCTCATACCTATCGTACTTGTCGTAGTCTCGGCCCGACCTGTCGTAAGACCTGTCGCGCTTCGAGCTGTCCCTGTCGTATGACCGCTTGTCCCTCTTGCGCGAACGTTCTTCGGACCGGTCCCGCGACGTCTTTCTTCGTTCCGAACGTGATTCATAACTGATAGAACGCGACCGTTTGGTACGTTTTCTGGGACGATCCTCCTCGGAATCGTCCCTATATTTATGTCTGTCGTAATCCCTACTTCTAGAAGACTTGTGTCTGTCGTAATAGTCGTCTTTTCTTTTGGACCTAGATTTGTCAGATCGCTCGTATTCGTCGTAGTATTTAGATTTGGAGACGCTTCTGTCGTCTGCTTTGTGCGACTTTTCCTTTCGATGTTTTTCTTTCTTTGATTTTCTGCGAGAACCGCTTGAGCTAGAACCCCTGCGTTTGCGTTTCTTTGATTTAGTGTCAAGGATGGGGTCCTGTTCGGTCTCTGACGATGATTCGCTCGTGCTGGATGAGGAATCGTCTTCAGAGTCACTAGTGGAGGATGAGCTTTCTTTGTGGTTGGCTTTACTAGAAGGTTTGGATTGGGGGCTCGGAGTGCGATCCCTCTTGCTGGATTTCTTAGATTTCTCTTCTAGAATGATGTCTAGCTTTCTGACTGCATCTATCTTGTCTGACTTATGACTACTTCTCTTGTCCCTGGAAGGACGACGTTCAGGTAACTTGTCCGGAGTTTCGCTGTCTGCTGGTGGTGGTGTTGCTGAAGATCCTGTAATTAAATTATGAATTGATATTCACAGTCTACGAAAAATAATCACATTATTCAAAAAGCAATCTTCGGAACTTAGTAACATATTTCAATAAATAACTTTTTTATGAGGAGTAATTTCGTTCAGTAGTGGACGTCTTCTGGCTGATGATGATGCTGATGAATTTTCTCTCTACAAAAAATAATGTGTGTGTACTAACGTGAACGCCGGGGCCTCTCAGGCGTGACGTTGTTCGGCGTGGTTGGTTCTTCGTTGGCCTCTCTCGCCTCCGCGCGGCGCACCTCGGCCTCTATCTCCCGGGACGTGCGCTCGAAATCCAACCGCTTACGTTTTATGATGTCCTGTTAGCAATAAAATAACAATATAAGACATATATCATCACACCCCAAAGTGATACGCTGGGTGTATTCCCCAAAAGGGTAGGATTAAGGTGTAAGTACACCCAAACTTCGCGAATGCCGTTATTAGGTCCCATGGAATAGGAGACAAGCGTATTATCATCTACAGGGTACGATTGCAAAGTACGAGCTCATACTGAGATTTTTTTACAGAAAACCAAGCAAAATTGCCCGATTTGGGAATCTACCCATGGTCAGCCTTCGCACTTACCAGAACGCTTCCCGTTCTGCATATTTAGTTTAATATTATAAAATCTCTTGTGGTAAATGATTATATCAGTTAATTAATATACCTCAATTATATAAATCACATGTCTCAAACACAGTTTTATCAGCATGATACTCAGTAATTTCCATAGACTTAGAATTTCGCTTACGCTGTAATTTCTATTTACTGCGATAGTGAGCATTGCACTCATGGAAAGGTCAAGCGTTTTGCTATAATTATATGATTTTGTTCTAGTATCGCCTTGCCCGAAAAGCAATCGTGTATTAACAGAAAGAATAAGCCATCTCTCTGCCCCTGAGTGTCCAGATTGTCCAGCGAAGTCAATTGCCCTCGATATAACGACGCCCATGTTTTATTTCTTCCCCTCATGAGTTGTTTGCCTCCTTTCTACGAATTACGTGATGTTCGACAACACATGTCAATTTAGTACATTTTGCTGCCGTCTGTTAAATTTAAACGTTGCCCCGCACTTGGATTTCTCTTGTATCGTAGTAGGTACACACACACACACAGCCAGACCCGAAACAACGATATGTAGATAGTATAAATATTTGTTCCGTGCGGGAATCGAACCCGCGTTTAGCCACTGCGCTACCCTTGTCCGCAAACAAGGGATTTTTATAAAAGTGTTGATCACATGATACTCACCTGCAGTTGTTGGTCAGACAGGTCATTTTGTTCGTCTCCATCACTGTCTTCGCTGCTACTCTCGTACGCGCCCAGCCCTGCACACATACGCACGCCAATAATACACAGCGCGACCACACAAACACGCAAGAAGAAATGACGTAAGATTAGAAACACCGATTCGACCTATAATGAACCTACTTACGTGAAATAAGGTTTGTTTATGTAGTTGTAATTTTTGTTTACACCTTTTACTAATAAACTCAAGGTAAACAAGTAAACATTAATTGTTTTAGAGGCCTACCGTTCAAGATATACTACCTAATGTATTTTTACCTAATATATCACACTTAAAAAGAATTTTGTAACCGACCTTCGAAATCAAGGAAATAATCACACAAATAGTACATACAATAATTTTACATAAATGTTTTATATAAATAACATCTATAATAAATTCAGTACATTTCTTACCAATTATCCACTAAAAACAATGCATTTAAACACTGTTGATACAATGTATTGCCAATTAGGTCAATACTAAAATACTAATTATGATGCTGGGCTGCTGAAATGAGAAACTCAGGTAACATACATGGCGGTTCAGAACATATTTTTCAACATTATTGGACAGTTTTTCTGCAACATTACAAGAAAAACCACCATTTATGTTTTGTTCGCAAATATCTGGCAAACTATTTGGTTTTCTCCAACCTTTTTTATTTTATTTAGTTAGTCTCTTTAACGTCAATCAGCTGAAGTGTTAAACACGTGTAGAGATAAACGTATATGCTATATACGAAAGTTTTCGACGGTGCGAGTTTGCGAGATATTTGTGCGAGTTCTTCATTAGGAACACAACTCACCGAGACCACTGGCGATAGCGGCCAGTGCCTTGGACTTGCTGGCCTTCATAGCGTTGAGGCGCGACGCTTTTACCATATAAATAAAACCAACATTAATCACACACACCACATGTATTCAATTGTCAACAGGCAACATCTGAAATAAGACTTTATTAGCGATGAAATATAACACATTTTTGCACAGCACAATTCTTCACACAGACAGTCTCGATACGAGACGATAGTATCACTGCATTTAACACAGTTAGAGTCAGTACGCGAAAGTTTCTCGTAGTACAAAGTAATGTCTTGACAGAGACCGTCGGGCCGTTTGGGATAAGCTTAGATGATTGGAAATACCTTGTAGGGCGGTATATCGGGCCAATTCTTCCTGGCTCACCATTTGAATCTCCTGGTCTGTCACCTCAAGGAGTATTTCAGTGAGTGAGCGGCGGACAGCAAGCATCTGAAAATTAATACGACATACAGTGTTACTACATTTTTTTATTTTACAAATATGTGTAGATTTCATATGGAACAAAGCTTATCTTTCGACAAGCTTCAGTTTCTTAATCCAAAACCATCGACTTAATACCGGAATAAGTTGTGAGTTTTGTATTAAAAGCTGTTTTACGGTCACATTAAGGTTCATAATGCAAAAACTAGCTTGGAGCTTTGAAACTGATTTAAATTGTAGTACAATGTGGTAATATTGTTTAACACCTACCACTTCTTGCATGATCTCCTCTCTACTCCTCTTGACGAGAGGGGGCGGCTCCTCCCGTTCTTCCCTGGGAGGCGGGACTTCTTCAGCTGGCTCCTCCTTCACTGGACTCGATGCAGCAGGCTCGTCCTTCTCACGTTCTTCGCCTTCGGAATCCGATTCCTGCACGAAACAATGTTTACTTTTATGATGAGTTCATGACATACGGCTAAAGGAAAAGAAAGAAATTAAACAATTCAATTAATTATTATTCATTAAAAGTCTTACGAATGTATCGCCATCTGTGGGGTATGATTTTACATCCACTTTTATATTTTGATGAACTCTTGGCCGAAATCTACAATCAATTCCAACAACTAAAGCATTTCACCTTTTAAACATGCTGATGCCCTAGTCTGCAGGAAGGGTAGAATAAAATTTGTAGCTTTTACAATTTTATTTTAGTATCTATAATATTTTCGGTGTATACGACTATAATTAGACAATTTACTAATCAGAGATATGAAATCGAGCTGTTTTTAAAACTTAAGTTGTATATATAATATAGTGTTTGCCGGTTTCAAAATCATACTTTTTTCTAATTTAATCTTGTTTGTTTTTTCTTTATTAATTTGATTTTAATACAAAAAGCAAACCGCTCGTCACTGCGTCATCACGACTTACTCGCAACTAGGTCACAATATTTAGCATCTATTCTTATCATCTAGCATGCGTGATGAAATGTGTATCGAATTAAGAGCCATTAAAATATTTGTCAGGTCACATTTCATTAATAATACTAGAAGTTACAGGAAGTGTTGGCAGATATTTTTGGGCGAAGAAAGTTCCTGGTTGGCATGATGTAATCCAACCCAAAGATCTATTTAGAGTAATTATAAGACTAGAATAGCAAGAATTCAAATAACTAGAGTTGTAATTTTAAAAAATTTACTGGGAATTCTCCAATTTCAAATTCAATATCTAGTATAGTATCTGATAATTTTTAAATCAAGAGTTGGATAGGTGAACGGTGTAACGAGTATTAGTATTGCGGAGATCCGACGGAAGATAGTTCACACAAAATGCTGATATTAAGAAGTTATCTAAACAGAGCTCAATATACTTGGGAGAAGCGAAGCTAAGGAGTGTAAGCGTCCTTTGGCCACTCCTCTGACTGACCGACGTAAACTGGTTTTCTCCTCGGGTGGCATGTACGTGAACTAATCGTTGACAGGACACGCACACATCGCCGCGCCTTGTAGTGGTGTACAGTTAGCATAAAAAATATGTATACACATAGCGAAATTCAAACGCAAATTTCTGGAAAACTATTGGTTAAAATCATAAATTTTAAATGACTTTGTATTTTCATTTATCCGTAGATACTATGTGTAAAATTAGTAAAGATTTCAATTACTATTTTCTCTAAAAAGCTCTTTTGAATTTTATTAAGTGTATACATCTTATTGGTGCTAGTTGTACCTATCATGGCATGGTTGCATGAAGCTTTGTCTTTGTTGGGATATTTACTCATGTGTCATGTGTCCGTCATGCATTCAAGTCTCAAAGAAAGTTGTCATCTCGCCAAATTAAGTGGTCTTAAATATACAGATATACTAACAAATTTGCTCTTGGGTGGCATCACAGGCTGGCCTCCTGCTTCAGCTTTCATTCTTTCTAGTTCTTCTTCTTCTAATCTCTTCTTTTCTTTCTCTGCTTCTTCTCTCGCCTTCTTCTCATGTTCCCGTTCTATCGCCTTCTGCTTTTCACGCTCCATTTTTTCTAAACCTGGATGAGAATAAATATTAAATGAATAGATCTCTTTTTGAGTATATTACTGTTAATTTAAAATGCCAAAAAAAAGCAGTATTGTAATTAAAAAAATATAGGTTTAGTTATTAACATTAATTATGTCATAACTATATTACATTGATTTCAGTAACCGAGTAAGTGCTTTATTTTTTACTGTTTTGAATAAGATCATGAGAAATGCCTATTATTTTGCGGAAATTATATTCATCCCCGATTCTATCGCTATTCATTGAGTTTTGTTTAGAAATCTTGAAATACGATTGTTTATACCTTCTCTTATCCACGCAGGAAGCTGTCTCCGTTTCGCTGCATCTATAGTAGCTGATGGCATTGCCGAGGGCATGACTATGGGCTCAATCACTGGAGGTATCATTGGGACCTTCTCCCTGGAACATTATCAAATAAAATTACAAATATACACAGGTTCTAAAAGCTGAGGCGAGGCGCGATGCATTTAGTTAGTGTTATTGTTTGATGCAAGATTTATTTTGGACACAAGAAATAAAACGTGAAAAAGTTATTTGTGTAGTTTTTTTTTATACATAAATATTTAGTTCCACTTAATTTCCATCAGTTGAAAAATTGGTTGAGAAATTCGGAGTTTGGAATAGTGTCCGTTAGACGGCAATAGGCTAGATTCCTATTACATGGGACTTAATAACGGTATCGGCGACATGTGGGTGAACATATGTACATAAGATAGCACACCTCTGCTTGACCATTTGGAGAAATCAGGCATGAAGCTTTATAATATTGTTTAAGAAATCTTTAGTTCTTAAAATAAATACATTTTAATAGTTACTTTTTTCTTTTTAATTACTGTGTAGTCTCAGAAGATTAATAATAAGCCTTTGGACCATTTTTTACACTGTTGTCAGTGACATTATTTCGGCTTATTGCCGAGATAATGTTTAAAAAGCGAGCTGAATCTTCGCCACTTCACCCAGTCCTTCGCGTATTCCACGCTTTTAGGGCCTACAAATCCATGTGCCCACGTGGGACGCAGACAAATCATCTCACGCGAAAGAATCACAAGAAAATGCGTGGCATACTCCTGCCAGCTGTTAAAAAAATACTGCGATCATTAATGAGACTGCAATAGGATCCCAGAGCAATCACTTGGTTTGGCATCGATCATGTTGATATTCAACATTTGGGAATACATTCCCGACTGTTGAATGAATCTAGGAGGCATATGTTTAGCGGGTATTCGCTTATTTCATAATGAAGCGACCTCAGTGTGACAGAAATCGATATCCAAAAGATGTTACGAATCGCCTTAACAAATGAATCATTATTATTACAAACAAAGGCCGTTTGTTAACTCAGTAGCCTGTTACGTTTTATGACTGCAAGGTTAAATGTTTTGTTACATGCGAAACCGGCTTAACGTTACGCTTTTGTTTGTTATTCTATGTATAAAATGTGATTTTCGAGGTTTTTTTAAGGCTGGCTGTTTTGTAGAAATCATAGTCTGTTAACATCTGCTGTACATTTGCCTTTTCTAACATGAATAATGCCACCACGTTTCACTAAAGGATTTTTAAAATTTCTCAAAAAGCGTATGCAATTTCCAGCATACCCTAATCCGTGCATAAATAAAAAGGCCATGAACTCAAAAAAATCCTTGGTTTACCTCAAACGTGTGTTGTTCTGAGATAGAAAGCCTCATTAGTTTATTCGTCGCAAGCGCGCTCTTGTTCAAAGCTCAAAGCCGACAATTTCCAGTCTCCCTAATGGTTCTATTCTAGATTCGGAGAATGTTGGCCAATAATAATACTGCACATATCGATCGAAAGCTGAAGTGATCAGTAAATGGAAAACCCATAAATTATGGTAGCCATATTATTCGGCGACTAGAGTTTGTTATCTTGTCTTGTGGAGAAGGTTGGGAAGCAATACTGGATAAACGTCTTGTTTTTCGGCAAAATGATAAACACAACTGTAGACTTCTGCTTCTCTAAACCTCCGGGAACAAATTGTGTATTTTATACATACCTTTGGGATCTGGAACTCCTGGAAGGTTTATGTTCTCTGTTCTTGCTCTTCGATCGTCTGTCTCGACTGGAACTGCTGCTCCTGCTATTGTTCTGTTCCACCTGAGAAGCGGTCCAGTAGCCATGTTGGAATGTTGGCGCCGGCGTGCCTGTAGTGTATCTGTGATGATTTGTTCGAATTAGAATGCGTATTTAAAACGTAATGATTGGTTCTGTCAAGATGTCTGCAAAAAAGATGCCGCATCTGAACTTATTATAGTGGGAAGTCAGGAGCTATCTTAATCAGAAGTTATATAACTTCTCGATTTCCGCTTTCGGAAGTAGAACAACGTGTGTAAATGTATGATAGATACTTATCTACTAATTCAATAACCACCTACTTATGACTAAATGGGCATTTGTTGGTTATATTAATAATAGTTCGTTAATAAAACATACATAAAGTCACGCCTTTTTCCCATGGAGGTAGGCCGAAACTACGGAACGCCACGTGCTACGATCCTTACATAACCTTTTTGCTTCATCTACATTTGTTAATAATATGTAAAATAAAAGCATATTTATTACCTACATATGTGTTAGGTAAACATGCCTAATAAAATAATTGCGTTTTGATATCAATTTATATATATATATATATTACATTCCATTAAACAGACTTTTAATTGTGTTTTAACTAATTCACTATCTGAAGTTCCACTCTAATTACAAGTGAAATAAGTGCTTTTCAATATTGTATCGTAAGATATAAATCGAGGGAGATATCCTTGATCCCATTTCTATCTCGCTGCAGGGCACGGGCATCTTCTCATAAAGATTTAGCTTGTAGTTCACCAAGATGTGCTTGTACGCGTTGGCGGGCTACACATACTATTGAGAACATTTTGGAGGCTTTTCAGGTGTGCAGGATTCTTAACTATCCCCATTAAAACAAGTGATAAATCGAATTCTGAACTTATTAATTGATTGAAACTTGAACAACCGTTTCATTTAAGCTTCTACAGCACATTTCATAGAATCAAACTCCTGTCTTTCCCACAATTGCGCTAACCGCACTTCACATCTGAATTCCATCCAGAGCCTTAAGCTGATGTTACTTAGTATATTCAAGTTTGGCTGAGACCTTCAAAGTTGACAAGTTGTAAATGTCATGTAAACCAACTAGAAACTTGTGTACAAAAAAACTTGTATTCCAAAGAATACTTAACAAAATTGGCGATGCACAGAAGATGCAGAATTGCAGGCTACCAATACTCGCTGCAATAGCAATTTTGGCGCATGCGACTATAATGTCGTACCTACTTATCATAATTCTACTAAAAACTAACAAAAGAATGACCAATCCCGCATTCCACACGTCATGTAACGAACATTTAATATCTAATGACTTTTTATTAGAAAATAGTCTACATTGTCGATTCGCATGAGTTGGAATTGCCCCACCATGTGCCTAGCCTTTTCCCAACTACACTGGGGTCGGCTTCCAATCTAACCGGTTGCGGCTGAATATCAGTATTTTACACGGAGCGATTGCTTTCTGACCTCCGCCACCCATTTAACTGGGAGACACTGATATTCTAAGGTTAGACTGGTTGTCAGACTTTTTGAACTACTGACATCCGTAACGACTGTCATAGGTCTTTGTATGACACCTGGGACCTACTGCTTGACGTGTTTTCCGGGGCATGGAGGGGTCTCGATATGTGAAAAATGGTCACCCATCCAAGGACTGACCGCGTAAGTGCTGTTTAACCTCGCAGATCGACCGATCTGCTCGGTAGCTATATAGCTACGAGCCCCTCCGTGGAATGAGTTGGAATTGCCCCGCTAACTGTAAATTTGTATCAACACAGTTGCATAATTAATAAATCCCCTCTTCCTGTGGCACCCTTTTGCATATTCAATATAATGTCATACTGCAGTATAACAATCGATTGTGCTTCCAAATAGATGCAGTATTCGATAGTTATTTATACCGTGCCTTTATTGAGTGGTGAAGGGCATTTTTCGTTCAATTGTTCAAACTGTAGGCAAGCCAGACATATTGTTATATTCGGACATCATCATACATTCACACAATACAACATCTAAGACCTAATATATTAGAGTCGGAGCTATATTTGAAACTAGTCAGTAATTAACATAAAATTAAAGCATTATTAGCGTTTGTTTACAAGTTCGATGAAATCTTACGAACTACGAAATTCTGTAATTATATGTATAATGCCATGGTCCTGTTACGAAAATAAACCCTGCGCTGCGTTATAACGAGGTATTACAGTTTGTATGAAGTCGCAGGAAAATCCTTTTTGGCATAAATATAGATAGCCAGTCCTTGACCTTTCGAGTTAGCTTCGGCATTTCTGCTGAGATACAGGAAACGCTAGTGGCATTTCTGATGTAATTTCATTATGGTTAAACATAATATTCACATAATGTTATGAACAATCAAGAAAGCAGTCAGCATAGTACATTACTTGACTTTGACATTCTTACAGAATCTAATATGTATGTAAATGAATATTATCATGGCAACCTATAAATCTGAATTAAGTAAATATATGTATAGTTACCAAGGACAGCACGCAACACCAAGTTTATAGCCCCATTGAAATGAAAGAGTGTATTTTGAAGCGAAATTATAAATAACAAAACAAAGTCAGTGATGTCTCGGATAAAAAAATAAAATAAAAGACACAGCATTACGGTTGTATTCCCCGAAGGGTTAGACAGAGGTGTCCCATTCCAAATTTCGGCGATGCCGTTATTAAGTCCCGAAATAATAGGGCCAGAAGGCCGTAATACTGCCCTTTAACACAAACGTGAAGCACATAAGAGATGTCAGTCTCCGTTTTCACACGCCCACATTGAGATGCTGATCCGCCGCCGTCGCCATTTCGATTACTTTATGTAGATAGATAGTGAAGCGCAGATATTTTTATTCGTCTAAGGTTCTTCCAAAAATAACAGCTCCTTCTAATAAAAGCTCCAAGAATGTTATTACAAAACAGACGGTTAATTTTAAAAGGAAAATTTCACAAGTCAAATGTTTATATTTATGGACTATTATTATAATATTTATAGATATATTTTTATACTGTTCTGGGAAAAAGGGAAGTCGCAGTACAGATTTTACCAGTTATATTCTTTACCAGTTATATTTAATTGGGTGAATGAATAAGACATGGAAAGATCATAGTCAGTCAGCAATTATCGTATCGAGACTGGCTGCCAAAGGTGCCCCAGACGATGTCAACTTTCGTCAGTTACGGAGGAACTTTCTATGGCCAGCCATTACGCCATCTACGCTGTTTACTAGTTAACAACAATCAGCTAGATTTTTAGCTGTTTCTATTAGGGGTCTTTTTCCTATCTTTCTTTAATTTATTTGTAAATCTATTTATTTCTCAACTTTTCTTGTTAATAAGGAAATTGAAGTCTGTCCTTATAGAAATTACCAAAACCAACTCGTTTGTTTCCTGCGGGTATTGAAAAAGGTATGGCACTTGTATGGCACCTCATAATCAATCAAGATGAGCTGAAATTCTACTACTACTAAAGATAGTCATGCCTCGGTGCAGTACAAGGAATGAACCCTGAGATCGTCTGGCGCGTCTTGGGTAGTCACCTAGTTAATCTGGCTAATCTCTCCACCACGGTATGAACGATTCCCATGCGTTAGCTTGTGCCGACACGACAGACACGACAGTGCTCCAGTTTTGTTATTATTGAAGCCAACGGGCGCAGAGCGGCGCGGCGCCCGCAACCAATAGATTGTCTATCTATTGTGTATGCATCGCTTGACAGGTTCAATGGAGCAACTGAATATCAGTATCCATCATCCAGACTTGCAGTTGGATATAACCTCAATACTTCAATGCTTTTAGATTAAGGTACAATCACCATCTGCATTAATATATTTCATATTAAATCATTGGGTTTGTGGACATTGAAGCATGGCCAAGAACATAGCATTGAAATAGCCATAAAACATTCAAGGAAACAATACTTCACACACATTCAAATTAATTCAATTATTTCAATTATTTTGACTTTGATAACAGGTGATGATCGTTTATTAAGTAGATAGCTGATTGCAAGAGTGGAATATCAAAGGCAATCAAATTATTAATAGAAACTAGTTCAGTAATTTTATAATTATGTGACAAACAGCAGCTGATGCTTTGTGAGAATAGTATAGGATTATAGGAATACATATAGGATTAGTGGACCATGGGTGTTCACACAAATGCTTGTATGTACACCCCTGGTACACCCCATTGTTGGAGGCAATTCAGGAATTTAAGTTCAATATCTTATTTAAAATGAACTAGCTCACTATATTAGAAAACAACATCATGTCACCACAACCACAGCCAAGCAAGAACTTAGAGTTGTATAGTGTGGATTTCAGGATCTACAAGATTGAAACTTATTTTAGAATTCAATGTTCTTTTTTTGATATGGTAACATCGCCTTATACAGTTCTATGATGATAAAACAAAATTCAAACCAGTCTTCTTCTTCTTAGCTAGTTAATGATGATCTAAATAGTCCCAGCCCAGAAGATAGCTACAAGGACTGCTCTATAAGTGGCTTCCATTGGTTCTAAGTTAACAATGTCTATCTTATTACATAATAGATTTAAAAAAATACAAGAGAGACAGAGAATAAAATTACATTATTATAATCTTACCCAGGCATTGGAGTAGGTGTGTCTGGTGGCACGGTGTATCCATCTATCATGGGTGGCATGGACATAGAAGGGTCTGGAGGCAGTTTGTTGTCCACAGGACCTGAGCCTGACCATCCCCAACCTTGGAGTTGAAATTAATGTTTCAGTAATCCAAAGAGAAAGATGGTTCATATTTGTTAAACTTCTTTTCTTAGGATGAGACTGATTAATAGTTATCTAACAGTAGTAAGCAAATGTGTACTGATGTTCACCCACAGTTTACCAGCAACTACACTAGTTACTTTGATAAGGCAAGTGTTCAGACATTATGAGGTACACTTACACACTCTTCATCGCTAATGAGATTTATTACCAGAAAAACTCAAGCACACTTTGCTTTACCTACTATTCACACTCAAGACCTTACGCTAGCGTTTGCTTGAGATCAAAGGAATATTGACTGTATATTTATGATTACAGCGATGCCTTAACAAATAGCTCCTACACCATTTCAGTGTAATGTCAATACAATGTTTTAGAACATGAACACCCATGGCGTACCATATACAATGGGCCAACTATCAACTATCAATCAACTAAGGGCCACTTTTGATGACAATATAACAAATGTTTGTAACTAAAATGGTAATTTACCCATATTAAAATATTACAGGTTGATTTTGTCTTCTATTGGGTATATTGTTGGTGAAGGCATTGGTTCATGGGGGATAATGTAATAATAACTATACTTTAAAAATGTATCAGTCATACATATAATAATGTTGATTAACAGTGTGAGAACATCTGCCTATCTAGAGTAATAGGTGTAATAACGGAGAAATAATAGAGAGATATTACAAATGGCATCATTGACTGTAAAACCAAACCATACCCCATTGGTTCCAGGTACCACCCCACGAGTTCGTAGCCGGATTCCATTCAGCGCCGGGAGGCCCATCTGAATTGTTATCAGGGTTTTCAACCTCCATCGGCGCTTCGCCTTCTTCTTCAGGTTTCACGGAAGGCGGCGGCGGCGCGGCCACAATCGCCGCCGCCTCCTTCATAGCAATCCATTGTTGGGCTAAAGCAGCCCAATCAACCTGACTAGAATCCACATTTTGATAAGCAGTGGGATTCAAAGCCCACTGTGTGGGATACGCAGTATTAGCGGCATCCTTGCCGGAGTACATGCTAATTGAAATACGGCAAATTACACATTCACAAATAAAGTTATTAGGCTGTCATAGCACTATGAACACTAAACACTACACACGCAATTGTTTGGTTAGTTCATATAAAAGTATGCTAAATCTAATAAAAACTCATTACAGATTCATTCGTCTTCAGCACATTTTTTAATAGACTATAATATATTTTTTTCCTAGTCAAGACCGTTGTCAGCGCCAGCGGTTGTTTATGGTTTCATTTAATTAGTTTTGGCAACACTTATTTCTTCTCTAAAATTAATTTCTTTTTTATTTTTATAACTTTGATAGAATTAAATTTATCAAAAGCAAAGTAAACACTATGTACTCAAGAATGTAAAAATAACTTACGTTTCAACAGGCTTTGATTGCCATCTAGCGTGAATATTAAAATTAAGTTTATTTATAAAGTATGCCAACAGATGGCAGTGTAACAAAAATTATAATATAGTTCAGCTACTGGACAAAAGGTGACGCTTTACAAAATTACTACATAAATTGAATATATAAGTATATACACTTATAATAAAGTTTATTGTATCGATCGATGACGAATTTTTTTTTTTTTTATTATTAAATTGTTTCATCGTATTGTATTGATAATATTGCCATTGTGGATAGTTTACTGGATAAAGACCACACTTTAGCCGTAGCGTGGACCTTTATATATAAATAAAAAGCCATGTAGGTCGGACGTTCGAATCCAAGCGGGTGCTATTCATAACTCATACATTATGTGCACTTTCTTGATGGGATTTAGTAGTTATTTTCTGAAATTCTCTAACGCCACCTGCGTTAGAGAATTTCAGAAAATCTTAAAATATTCCAACTCTTTTGGACCTGGAAATCGAATCTAAGATCGCACGCTCAGCAGCCAAGCATTTGACAACTGTACTTATGAGAAACTTAATAGCGAATTATTCATCTCTACTATTCTAACGGTGAAGGAAATCATCAAAAAACATTGGACGCATCCACATTAGACCAGACGTTAAAGCTGCATTACGGCCTACGGATTTGAGACCCAGTATTATTATTTATTATTATCAGAGGTTCATTGTCAATCATTTTTTCATTGATGCTCTGATGTTTCTCGTGTATCTTGCATTCTTTAATTGCGGTCATACACTTACTATTCTTGGATTGGGACTGAACCCGCGTACAGAAGGCATAATATGCCCACTGCGCTAACCCTTAACGAATAACCTCGCATATAGCCTTGGGTTGGAGGAATTCTAAACTTCTAACTAATTTCAAAAGAAATAATGAGTGATTATTGTAACAACACCTCGCTTCGTTGAATCTAGATCAGTTTTGTAATCATATTCTAATTACAACATATTTGTGTACATTGTTAACTAGGTATGACTAATAGCAAAGAGGGTCGTTTAAAAAATAAATGTTTACACATATTTAAGAATTAATTTATTATTCGTCATTATTATTTATACATTTACAAACGTTTTCATTCATCCGTCACATGTGCAGCACCACGTACACAATTTGTCCACTAACTTATACATAAAATTAAATTTAGAACTCCTTTCATCACACTTGGTGTGCGACTGCGTATGTCACACTTCACTACGGTACTTCAATCACTTACATAACGCAAGTCTTTGTATTTGCACTAAATTAACTTAACGCTAATAGAGGTTCTTCCGCATCATGTTTTTGACTGACGAATTTTGAGTTCGTTTTCTTCCATTGCTCCTTTTTGTTTAACATTTTCTGCTTTGTCGCCTCCAATTTGGATTTGGCTTTTGATAATTTTGGCGCGCTTGTTGTTTTGTCTATGCTTTCCAACGTCTCAATAATGTTCTTAGGTTTAGATATCACTCTTCTCGACTCTTCGCTGATTTCGTCCATCGTCGAATTCTTGTTCGCATAGACCACTACGTAGTGAGAATAGGCGGAGTTAGAAGGCGTGTTGATGTCGGCAAAGTCTCTGAAGTTGGCGAATTGATCCTGATTGTAGTTCGGCCTGGGGTTCGCGATGTACCCGAGTTCGTAGGACGGTCTCCCGTGACCGTTGTTGTAGTAGGAATTGTATCCGTCGCCAAATTCGTCTTCATCGTTCTGTGCGAAGAAAGTTCCACCCCTGATAATTCCAAAGTTTCCTGAGCCGAGCAAACTGGAGCTTGCGTCGACGAGTGGTGCTGCGGTCGGGGTGCTCTGTTTACCGAAGTTATCTACATTTCTGTTATAGCCTCCGAACAGAGGATAGTTAAGAAGAGATCTGTAAGAATTTGGCCTTTGACTGTAAGCTGCTTCTTGATTATTGAAGCCTAGTCTGAAATTGTTTTGCTGCTGGCTTTGGCGTGGTTCGAAGAGGTTAGCGAACGTCGGGAAGAAGGTTTGGGAGCCTCCGACAAGCTCTATGGAGTGGTCAGTGTGGTCATCTGTGGCAGCTGCTTCAGGTTCCTGATAGTGCTGCGCAATACCGGGAGGGGGCGCCACCGCTTCTGATATGATTTCTGATGATTCCGCATTGAGGTCCTTTGTGTCATCTGAAACAAATAAAAATATTTGCATGGGAATGTATTTCAAAGATATTTCTTAGTTTAGATAACTTATTACCGTAATTGTAGTTAAAGGTGCATGGGTGTACAGCCTTCATAAATAAGGTTTCTTTACGAAACGGAGCTCAAATTACAACAGAAGTACAATTATTTCGGACCTTGAATAAATTTCAAACTTTCAATCAAATGAATACATTACATATATGTATACATATAATAATATAGTAATGATATCCAAATAATATCAAACATAATACGATCATCAGAAACCCAATACCTGGCTTATTACAGGTAGTTTTACAATATGTAAATTTTGTGGGCGTAGAAAATGACGTTGTTCCCTTGTATGTTCTGACAATATGCGCTATTCATTTGTCTGACGTTGTAATAAAGAAATCTGCTGCCGCACACGACTCACTAACATGGTTCCTGTTTGAATAAATTTAATTATTTAATAATCAAGTGCAATAGATTCAATCAAGGTTTTTTTGAGAAACCGGATTTAAGTAAAGTATCTCGATATCGTATAGACACTTAGGGGCCGTCCATTAATCACGTGAGGCTCGAAAGGGGGGAAGGGGGTTCGGCAAAAATCACGAAATATCACAAGAGGGAGGGTGTAGTAAGATATCACGTGTATTTATTTTTTCACTTGCTAATAGACGAATGGGCGAAGTCTTAACTTTGCAAAATAAGCATCTAAAAAAAGGTCATCCTATAATTACTCGGCTGTACGGTGACAAGCCTTAAGACAAGACAAATAGGTACTTAAAAAAATACACATGATTTTGGGTGGGGGGGGAGGGGTAGTTTCAAACCTCACCACGTATCACTAAGGGGAGGGAGGGGATAAAAATGCTAAAAAAAACATCACGTGATTAATGGACGGCCCCTTATTAGAATGAACATTTTTTTTTGGTTATTGTTCACTGTTGACGTGAATATTTCATGATCATCCATCTAGTCGGGACAATTTCTTGTTTTTAAAGTAAAGAGTTTGCCGATCAATTAGTTCACCGATACCTAAACAGGGGTATCCTAATACACCTCTACAAAGATCTGTGGCGATTTACTGCCAAAATCACAACGCTTGGCTTCACCAATGAAGTCCTTAGGCGATCGAAATAATATCAGTATTATTATCTCTTTATTGTCGCCCATGTGGCTGTTACCTTGTCTTTATTATCGCTACAGTATCGCTTTAAGTTTCAATTTATTTCAACTATATGCTCGTTCAATCTATAACATAACAAAAGGGTTTACTAGCTCACAACTCATTCCTATTTACTATGTATGAGAGAAATTCACAATCGGAACGACATTGTGACACATTGTTAGACAATATGCAAGTAAAAGCGTTTTATTGTTGCGACAGGCGTGTAATACTTAATTATTATGTGACTTGTTGTTAGAATTTAACAGTCTGATTTGATTATTTAAGATCTTTTTTATCATCTGTTGCACAGGTATCTTTAAGCACCACGTACCTACATCCTTTTCGCGATAAATACTTGGATTTTGCTTCTGAATATTGGCAAGATAATGCTAGCAATGATGATGTTCTTTATTCATTCTAGTCTTTCTAATAATCCCTCCCTCTCTTCTCCATAAAGCTGGAAAGAGACATGCTAGATATTTTTAACTGAGGTAAATGTTAAATCTTTACAGTTATTGTAGGTCATAACAATATTGTCCACCTCATCAGTTCCGTTCACTGTTAACAGCAAAGGTAAACACACCTAAATTAACATTTCAACTTACGTGTAATGACGGAACAAAATGATCGTGGGTAAAAGCTAGCAGGCAATGTATGGAAATATATTCTGGCCGAGTGTTGCCTGTTGCAATAATTTGCCATTAATGGCGTCTCTAGTTACCGGCCATTACGTGTCGTATTGATGTGGTTAGTGGTCGATGTCGTATGTGTAATATTAGATAAGTCTTGTCTTTGACTGTGGCTGCGCTTGCGTTCCCATACTATTTCCAAAATGTTTAAAACAAAAGCTTTTAAGGCTTACACATAAGCCTCCTAAGTTTTCTTATCTATTACTTATACCTATTTATATATTACATTCTATACATGTTCACGGTATTATACATAATTAATATTACCAATGGTGCACGATGTCAGGTTTGTTGACACGATTGTTACCATAAAAGGCGCGCCAGCATTGATCGAAGCCATATAAAGAGTTAAGTGTAGGTACCTAACAGGTTGTTATCCCATTGTTTACAAGAATTATATTTCTTTTTGGTAAGTTCCTGCAATGTTAATGAACTTTTAGGAGCAAAGAAAGGGTCTACCTGAGTGACGATACTTGAAAAAGTCCTACCTAGGGTATCATCCCTAGCGGTTTGGTTTATACGTATTGTACCATCACGTTATGAGCAAAGACAATCGTTTTTTATTTCTATTGGGCCTTTGTAGGCTTAAAAACTTTGAGATTTTATGTGCCGATAGCAAAATGAGAGAAAGAAACCGATAAACCTATTGAAAAAATTCAAACCATAATTTTGAGTTATGTAATGAATGTATAATGTATGACTGCCTAGGTCTAGTGATCGCAAGCGCAACTGTTGAACATGAGGTCCTGGGTTCGATTGCCGGGTTTGGCAAAGGGTTATTGGGTTCTTCTGTATAGAAATTCTCAGTAGCAGTACGGAGTTTGTAACTGGGCCCAGTTGATGGCAATTGGCTCGCCCCCTATTACATGGGACTTAATAAGAGTATTGGCGAAATGTGGGTGAATAATAGTACACCTCTGCCTAACCCTTCGGGGATACAGGCGTGATGCTATGTTATGAGATAATGGTGTGTTCCTTTTCTGTCCAGTAGGCACGGGACATGAAAATTGCTCATGCCGTAGTGCAAACATTAGCAAGTCACCAATGGTAGTATCGACGCTGTGCCGGTGTACTAGTGTGTGCGTAGGGTGTGCCAGATGATCTCAAGTTTCTTCTATCGTAAAGGCTCTATTCTTGGACCCTGTGTGGCTTACAGCACAGAATTAGACACTCCCGTCCCGTGATTGACTAGATGAAAGGTATAAAAAATAGGTACACGCTATTTTAAATAATTAATTCAAGCTTTTCTATACACTTATTTAGTTGAACTTCTATGTGTAATACACAAATCCATATTATAGCTAATACATGTGGTATAATCATCGTCTTAATATAATTATCTATCTATGTAATACATCTATATATCTATAATAAATCTATGTAAATACGTAAGAATGTGTGCATGTATGTTCCCTATGGATTCCAAAAGGGCTGGAGAGAATTTAATGAAATGTTTAGGTAATCTTCAGATTAGCCCAGCGGGTGATCCTGTGAAGTTTGGTAGAGCATTTTTGGCAGTTTTGTGTATTTTGTTTCTTAGTGCTACCCGTGCGAAGCCGGGGCGGATCGCTAGTTTGTTAATATTAATAAGTGGGTGTCGCAACTATTTGCCATTAACGACTAGTTACATATGATTATGCATCGCAAAGATGTATGTGGAGGTTTCCGCTGTAGATCACACAGACACCACGATATCTATGAAATACAATGCTATGTGTTACTTAGTTATTTCATACCATCTGATTAACATTTTCCCAAGTATATTGGGGTTCAGCTTTCAGTCTAACTAGAATATACCAGTAGAATACCAGTATTTTACACGGAGCGACTGCCATTTGACCTGCGCCATCTATTTATGGGAGATACTGATTAAGTACTGGGGGTCACTGATAAACAATCTAATGTTAGGATAGACCAGTTGACAGACTTTTTGGGCTTGAATTATATAATCTCGGCAAGTGGCCATATATGTGATATTGTTGATTTTTTTTGTATTAAGTTTTTTATGACGTCGCTGCGCCTGCTAAGTTCCATATGTGAATTTTTGACGAAAAAAAATCTCTGTAAGAATCTGTAAAAATCTCTGTAATAAGTAGTTTTTATAATTTGATATAATTTTATAGAGTTGTGTTTTTAATTGATGTATTCAATACTACATTGTCAGTTTTTTATTTAGTATATTGTTTAAAAAATAATTCGTTTTATGTTGTTTCCCGAAACCTATCAAAAATCACAAATGGAACTTCTCAGGCGTATAGCGACGATGATATTTTTGGGCGTTGGTTTCATTGTCTTGTTTGTAGTCTCGACTTTTTAAGAGTGCCTGCAAACTGTACTTTGACTTTGACTATGATTGTTATATCTAATAAACCTATTTTTTGTCTTCTTCCTTTATCTTTGCACTGTATAAGCTGTACTCATGTGAGCCCATGACACGACAGAAGAACTTAAAGGTTTCCCATCTACGGACGCAACCTTCACACGTGCACATGTGGAATTTCGGATGCGCTTCAAAATCTTTGATCGTTGACGACACGGTTGGCGCAGTGGCTAAGCGATTAGCTTTCTGCGGTACATGTCGCGGGTTCGAGCCCCGCACGGAACAAATATTTGTATGATCTACAGATGTTTGTTTCAAGTCTGGTTGTGTGTGCATGTGACATGTATGTTTGTAAACTGTACCCACGATACAGGAGAAATCCTAGTGGTTGACAAAGTATTCTTAAGAAAAAAAAAAAAAACCTCTGCTTTACCTCGTGCATCGATTAATCTGTGCAGTTGTTCCTTGTACAATACATAATGTGTCTTATATAAAACGTTATTTACAAAGGACTTTACATGCATTATTATTCAATAATAATAAGCTATGTTGCAATAATTCGCTATTAACATCTAGTTACGTATGATTGCATGTCTAGTCGATCGATATTGTGGTTTCCCGTAGATCATATGCGTATGCGACAAGATTATAAACACTTGAATACAGTGACACTAATAATATACTCAAATGCTTCATAAAGTCAAAGTATTATGCTTTACTTTGTAAGCCATTATCTTCTTACGTGTCAATAGTTATTGGCACTTCTATGGCATTGTCTCTGGCTTTGTTGATCGTCTCTTGTGTAGGTGATAGGCACGCGATAAAATACGGCATAGACTGATTAGGAGTTCCGCAATAGCATTCAGACCGAGAAGCATTTAACGCTAAGAAGTATTTGACTGCTTCATTAATCTAGTGGTTCCAAGCTCGACAGCTGATCGTGAGATCTTGGTTTCCATCCCCGGGTCAGGCAAAGTGTTATTGGGTTTTTCTGTATTGGGAATTCTCAGTAGCAGCACGGAGTCTGGAACTGTACCGTGTAGATTGCAATAGGCTCTGGCAATAAGCTCGCCCTCTATTGCATGGGACTCAATAACGGCATCGGTGAAATGTGAGTGTACAGTTCTGTCTAACCCTTCGGGGAATACAGACGTGATGCTATGTTATGTAACATTATGAAAGTGGTACATTTTGATATACTCCACTTTTAGTCGGTCTTTACTCGAACTGTTTTGCAAGACATTTTATACTCAAAGACATTCTGTTCTTTCTGTTAAGTCAACATGAGTCAATATGTCGAGTCTATGCTCGAGATTTATGTACCGATCGTTCAGAAACCGATGCGAAATCAACAGTGAGTGAAAACGGAGCTATTACATCACATACAGGTACCCGGGCGTTTGTGGTTTGCGGTCTAAGCTTCGTATTTCCTACTAAAAAACCATTGCTTGTTCCAATTGCAATGAAACTAAGTGGGGTGGAAGATAGTGTTACGATCCAAGAATTTATTGAGGCACGTGCCCTCAATAAATTCTCAGTCTCAATCGAAACGGTGAATGTTAATCACTATTAATGTAAAGGTGGAGGAAAAACATGGTGAGGCAACTGGCATGTTTAAGATACAATACGATTTTTTTTAAAGTTTTGTGACATGCGCCTTTCCGCACTGAGTCGTGTGGTAGATTCTGACTGGTCTCCACTCACACAGGCTTTGAATCCAGCACTTAGCAATGGAAACATTATTAGGCAGATGATGACGAATCAACATAGTGTCTCGAGCTTAAATTATGGTGATCTTTCTTCTGGTTCGGTGTTGAAACGAACAATCCTTGATGGGCAAAAGCACTCGAAAACAAATCGAAGTTCTAAGTGTACAGCTTGAAAACTTTTGTTTTTAAAAAAGACAAGAGAAACCAAACTGTATGTAAAAGATATAAATATAGGTACTTACAAATTAAAATGCAATAAAGTATTATAGAAAGAAAAGTTCTCATAATAAAAACATTAATTTCATAACTCCATAAAAATATCGTTTCTTTCGACAGATTTATATGTAGAAGCTTTCGCAAATTAATAAAGAGTTAAAAATTAATATTTATGGGTTAGTTTACAGACCCTTTTTAATTGCAATACCAATTTGTAGGCAAAACAATCATTCGTGATTTGATTGCCCCCTAAAAATTGCACGCAATACACGCAAAGCAATAAACTGTAAACCATCAATATAAACGATTTATTGAACTATAATTTACGTCATACGCGCGTTTGCAACATACAATTTTACATATTACGTATTAAAAATAATCGTCACTTATGCCAGTGACCCCTAACCCGGCCTACTAACATAGGTGTTCTAAAAACAAACAATATTTCTAAGGAAAATAACTTTGTATTTTGTAAGCGTGTCACAGGTCACAGAGAAAGTGCGGGTTGTAACACAACTTGGGGACGTTTGTAACAGCGTGACAGAACTAATTAAAGTAAATGGCCATCGTGGAGAAATACTACGTGTTGGGTTTGAACGTGTTAAGAGAATTGCGCTGTGGAACTTTGTAACAGACATTATGCGACATAGACATTACGCACCAATTTAATATTTATGCAAATTAGAATAGATTCATAATTGTAATTATAATAGTGTAAGAGATAGATTTGACTCCTGGCCTGAACGAACAAATTTCACGCTCTTACAGAATAACTGAAGAGATTTCTGCGTTTGTAAGCGAGTTTTTTAAATTTATTAGCGTTATTGACATAGTAAAAAGTAATTGAAAATCTGTGTTTCGGTGAAATAGAAAGAATTGATTCTGAAAAGGTTGATCTTTGTTTCTAAATCAAATACTTTTTCTTGACCACATAATAATACTATGATAGGTAATTTTCAAATCTTACTCGTATAAGTGTACTTTTCACATATTTCAGATAGAATATGTTGTTTAATGTTAGTGAAAGCTAGAACTTGACCAAAACCGTTGAAATTGACCGCGTTATCTACTAACCTTAGAACTTCGTTATAATTATATGTATCTTTATTGCTTTTGACGTAACTAAGTGTACGGTTTTGGACTTGAAATATTTTCTTCTAACTTATGGACCATTATTATGTTATGATGATGACAAATCTTGATGCGTGGAGATGTAACCGTGAGGGATTATGAAGATTACATATTTGACATGAAAATATTCACATATCATTAGGTAATAATGGTAATATTTGTCATAGTTTTGTAACGTTTTATTAAGTTTGTTTCTGTAAAATCTTTAGATTATTTTGGTTTTGTTACTTACGTTAAGTTATACATACATACTTAGCTACTTTTTTCAAAAGCGATAGTGCAAGTACCTACACGGTGTCCCAATAAGTAGGTATACTTTTTTACCTTTTAAAGTCTCCGAGCTCCGACCGGACCGGAGTCTGGAATTCTCATTCACCATAATCAACTATCGGTGTGCTCGTTCAGCGCACGTGGAATTTTGGATGCGCTTCAAAATCTTTGGTCGTTGATGACACGGTTGACGCAGTGGCTAAGCTAGTTTTCTGCGCTACGTGTCGCGGGTTCGATCCCCGCACGGAACAAATGTTTGTATGATCTACAGATAGTTATTTCGGGTCTGGTTGTGTGTGCATGTGACATGTATGTCAGTAAACTGTACCCACGATACAGGAGAAATACTAATGGCTCAACGTTTAAAAAAAAAAACACTTTAGTTGAAAGATGACGATTGAAGACATTTAAGCTATGTATAGTGTAAAGTTGTATTATAGAAGTAATAGTTTATAATTCAGTATACCGATGCAAATTCTGAGTACCAATTTTTTTATTCCATATTAGTGCAAGGACAGAAACTCCTCGAGTGAAGATACCAAAAGTCGTCGAAGTCCGGCGCACCCTGGGCAGACAGCCTTGATACAGCCATATTTGACTGGCTAATTTTTAAACTCTGAACACTTCCTATGTGGTAACTCGTGCCAACTCGATTTTTTTTATTTAAAAAACAAATATCCTTGGTGTTTCTTGCCGGTCTCTTCTTCATAGGACCTACCCTCTTTGGAACCGTGCGCCTAGAGTCTCGACTTTTTAAAAGTGCCTGAAAAGGCCTAGTCGAAATAAAAAACTTTAACTTTGATAGAAAAAGAAAGATTAGGTATTCTACGACTATCTACTACCTTAAACGAAGCAAACTTATTCTGAACCATTTATATTATTAAAGGCTACATGCATGATACACACCATTTACAATATGGATTAAGATTAGTCGCATATAGTCAATCAATCTCGACAACCTTTACACCTAACTGTCAATAAGATTGATACTTCAAATCAATAATAACAATCAATGTCAGAGTAACAATGCCATGAAGTATGCGTTTAATTTTGAAAGACAGTTCATTTGTTATCTGATTCATCGGTTTACGAGGGTGGTAGCTATGTCCCTATGACCTATGCTGTAGTTTTGTATTGCAAAAGAGTTTTGGATCTGTGTGTTAGTACTTAGATTATGAGTTGAATGTAATGATCCGCGTTATTACACGGTGAAGTACCTGTCTTCATGTTGAATGTAAGTACGGCATATTTTTTAAATGATACAGTTGAACATTAAGTCGTTTCCGATAATCGGTTTAAATTCAATATTTATACCTAACTACACCTACTAATATTATAAAGAGGGGAAAATCCTTTCTTTTTATATAGGGGGTGATTGCCGGAACTAATAATCCGATTCTGAAAATTATTTCACTGATAGATAAATTATCAAAATCATTATCCCGGAGTGATATACGCTATAAATTATGTATGAAGTAGCGGGCAAAAGCTAGTCAAAAATAAATAAAAATTCTTTTGAACAAATCAAACAAATAAAGGAAACTATAACATAACATAACAGCATCACGCCTGTATTCTCCGAAGGGTTAGACAGAGGTGTAGGTACTATTATGCACCCATATTTCGCCGATGCTGTTATTGAGTCCCATGTAAGGGAGCGAGCCTATTGTCATCTTCCGGGCATAGCTCCAGACTCCGTGCTGCTACTGAGAACTTCCATACAGAAAAACCTAATAACACTGGCCGACCCGGGAATCGAACCCAGAACCTCACGCTCAACAGTCGGATTTTTTTAAATTTGATTTTTTAATATGTTTTCGGTTGGTGGTTTTACAACTTGCACCAGAATAGCGTGGTGGATTGAGGCCTAACCCTTCTCATTCCAAGTGGTCAGTGCCCAAAATTGGGACACTAAAGAAGTGAATCGTTAGTGTATATTGTTGTTATGATTAGACGAGTATGTCTGTTCTAAAAATTACGGTGAATATAATAATAGCCTACATTCAAAAGAATTATAATTTCACATTCAAAATATGATTCACTGTTTTAAAACCGAGATCCTAAATCCATACTATTTACATATTGATGAAATCATTCATGGAGTGCACTGAACCACGGAATGGTCAATTGATGTCGGGTCACTTGAAGTCATGATTTGACCTTACCCGTCTTAATAATATAGTGACCGCAAGATCTATTACCAAACGTACAATCATGAATATAAATATTAGTTTGTAGTGCTAACGGGATTATTTTGTTTCAGAATTGGGGCAAAGGTCATCAGTTGTTTGGCTTAGTCATCGAATGTTTGTATCTCAAAATATCACATTGGTCTAGCATTAGCTAGACCAATATGATATGAATGTGATATATGCAAATAGTATTTTTTTGTGATGAGCCAGTACTTATACTTATTCTTCATTTTACACAATGAAGAGGTATGTCGACATTGGCTAAAGCTAATTTTATAAATCATAATTTTGAATTTCACACAACAAAGATTTTTCGGTTTACTTCGTTAACAAAGCCTATAAATTATAATTATAATAATATAATAAAATAATAATTATCTGTACTAATATTATAAAGAGGTAAAATTTGTTTGTATGTAGGGGGCGATCTCCGGAACTAATGATCCGATTCTAAAAAATTTTTCACTGGTAGAAAGCTACATTATTCCCGAGTGCTATTTACACGTTACATGGACAACGTCGCAAACATCAGGGTTCGGAAAAGACGACTATGAGAGTCGTTACGTGAGTCCAAAAAGTTAACCTAAGATTTTCAGTGTCCCTCAGTAATTATGTAGCGAAGGTCAGATGTCAGCCGCTCTGTGTAAAATACTGATATTCACCCGTATCTGGTTATACTGGGAGCTGACCCCAACATCATGGAGAAAAGGCTAAGATGATGATGACCGTAAATAAATTTAATCAAGAATAAAATTACTTTTGAGCAATTTTACATCGTACCATAGGTTATAGGGCAAGCTATTATTTGGGGCACAATCATTATATTGCCCCCTTGAGTTTAGTTTATGGATAAAAGAACTGAGTACATCTCTGTACTTTCGACATTGCAATCATATAGAAGCACGCATTCATTGCTAAGATTATTTCCAACTAGCTTTTCCCGCGGTTTTCGCTAGCGTTAATTTAGAACTTGACAATCAATTCGAATTGTACACTGCTTGTGAAAGACACGTGGTGCCATCTATTATCATAAGAGCATTATCGTTGTTGTCCTCGGGATCTGTATTTTTTTCGGATGTCTGTTTCTGTACACCTGACAACGTATACGCAGAATTTCAGGATGATCGGTTCAGTGGTTTGGGCGCGAAAAGGTAACAAACAAACAAACTACTAACTTTCGCATTTATAATAATAGTTAGGACAGTATGCGGGGTTAATGAAGATTGATTTAATAACGAACTTTAAGAACGGAATATGTAGTATTTCTTTTGAATTATTTTTTTATTAATTGGCTATGCTTTTCTTGTACCTTTCGCTTAGTAAAAATAAATTAATTTAGTACAAAGTACGTACATCCATGTAGGTACTTTGTACTAAATTAATTTATAAATATATTTTTGTTTGTCGGAAAACCTTTAGTTAGTTTCGTATCGCGTGTATTTTTTGAGTGTTAGGTAGAGATAACCTAAGTGGCATAAAAAAAGGAGGCCCATAATCAGCAGTGGGTGGACGTGGGCTGTATAGATCACATACATTTTGTTTCTGTTTTTTTTTTTTTAACTTTGGCCCACATTGGATGCTGCTGCTGTGTTGTGAGTACAGTTTACAAAAATATATTTCACATGCACCAGACCCGAAACAACTATCTGTAGATCATAAAAATATTTATTCCGTGCGGGAATCGAACACGTGAATCCTAGCGCAGGAAGCTAATCACTTAGCAACTGCGCCAACCGTGTCGTATATAATAAATAAATAAATAGATTGTACCTTCATATCGTGAATTTAGGATGGTTTTTAAATTGTAGATGTTTTTCTTGCTACAAATATATCTAAATAAATACAAAAAATATATAATCTAAACAAAGAACAAGATGATATTGAAGTCAATAGTAATAATATTATTAAAATTACATTGCATTACGCATACAATTAATTATTTGCAGCATGCGCACAACACTGAACAAAGAATTATTCTCTATAATTAAATAAATAACATTTTTACATTTCCGTACTTATTACAATTATATTACCATATTATTGTAATAAATACCTAAAATGACCAGATAACAGTACTGTAATGTCATAGAATTTCTATAATTTTCATACGTAACGACTTCCCTTTGTAAATGGAATTACAATAGCGTGTTTTCCCGATAGCCTGAGGTAAGCAAATTACTTGTAAGAACTTATCTGTACTTAAATTGATTTCCGTCATATTATCAAATGGCCATCAGTGATCAATATGCGTAATATATTCCGTTTCTTGTAGTACTGTATTTAATATTAAAAGTGAGAAATTGTAAAATATTAGATTTTTTTTTACACACCGGTTTTCGGGACCGTAAGCAATGGGCGACGCCGCGCCGCCGAGGCCGTCCTATAAAGAAGTGGCAAGATGACCGTACGTAGACGCGTACAAGAGGGAGTAGTTCGTGGTGGCGCATAAAAATGATATATTACGTGGAAGAACCTCGGAGGAAGCTTTTGTCCAGCAGTGGGACAGTCAAATCACGAAGTCGCAATGAGTATTATAATGCTAATAATACTAATTGCGACTTCGTGCGTTGTAATGCTGTAAGGCGCGACTACGTCCTACGTGTTCTGCTACGCACGTAGCCGGGCAGCGTCGCGTCGTCACTACGATCGCGATAAAATCGGCGTGCGCATGAGTTTTTGGATAAACACGTACATAAATCGTGTACTACATAATCAAAATGACGTTTATTATGATAATGTCAATCAAATCAATCAAAACGAATTTTCAAATGTTCAAATTCTCATCATAGCTACATTCAGATATCAATATGCACATTCAGCCATCAATAAGGTACACTCAAGCATCCAATCACTTGTGTAATTAACTTGACTCACTTATCAGCTTCGTTTCGATCTATGGAGCTTGACATCGATTTATTCTACAGACGCGTACTCTAGTTATGTGACAGATGACAACATAGTGCGCGCGATCCGTGTGTGACGTTCACGTAAAGTGCGGACTTGTGTATAACAAATATGACAGTAACGTATACGTACATTAACTTTTTTGGCTGCCAGAGAAAGGTTTTAAATGCCTAAGGCCTCGTGGACTAAGGTCCGCTGAAAAGAGTAAACCGTATCGGTTAAATTTGACATCTGAGAGGCTCTGCTCTTTCATATACATTTGCCGGTACTCCTGTGAGTTTAAAAAAAGTTAATAGTACTAAGCCTATAACCTTCGCGCAAGAGCAAGCAATAAGTTGACAAAGTTTTATCGCAATCAGATGAACGGTATGACAGCGTGTAAAATACTCAATACTCAATTCTTTATTGCATTCCACAATGTAGGTTTAGGTGGTAAATATTTATTTGGTAGGTAGGTAACAATCGTGGACCCTGTCGGGCACAGCAAAAGATATAATTAATTAAAATGTGGAGAGGACTTATCATTTTAGTATCTTATAACAATCCAACTTATTCTAAAAACATAGACATAACATTAACATTAGAATTAAAATTGCAAAAGACTTTATTTTTCAAGTTTTAAAGATTTATCACTTAAATATTCGTCGACGCTATATTAAGATTTTTTTAGTAACAACTTTTTTAATTTATTAAATATGAACAAACAAACATTGATTTATATACATATATTCTATAGGTACCTTTTAACATTGCCGATTTTCCGATCTTAACGTTACGAAATTATGATATTTGCACAAGTCGAAAAAAATTCGACTTTTCAAAAATTTATGTTTAAATTCGTTTTTATTTACAGTAAGTAGAACCTTAGGAGCTTATTAGTTATGTCCTTCGAGTGAACGAAACCATAGCGACTTCTAATTTGGTGCGTAACGCCATCTATCGAGCCATATGTCCAACTTGCCACAGAAACTACAAATATGTGTAAAGTATCGTTTTTTTTTTAAATTTCTCACATATCATGATATTTAGATATTGAAAAGAAAATGTAAAGTGAAAACAATATGATTCTTATTATTTTAGTCTTGTTGCATTGTCTTTAACCTTGTTTTGTTCAAACAAAATTACTATTTTAATTATTGTAAGTTTTAGTTATTGTGTATGTTCTTTTTTGCTTCTGCTGATTTAAAAGTCTTTCATAATAATCTTTAGTTGTATAAAATATGGTAGATTAGGGAAATATAATGATTGGAGGACATGACAATAACAATGCCTTTTTTTGGACACATCATCATCATCAGCCAGAAGACGTCCACTGCTGAACGAAGGCCTCCCCCAAGGGGGGGTTTGCCATAATCCCCACGCTTGGCAGGCGGCTTGGGGATCGCAGTGGCTCACCGATTAGTGAGAGGACGCTGCTGCCCGTCCTTCGGTGTCTGGTCGCAGTTTTAAGACGTACCCGGGTCAGTTTTTTGGACACATGACAATAAAAATACATTTTTTTTGTGAACGAAAGCATAGCGAATTCTAACTTGATGTGTAACGCCATCTATCGACCTATATGTTCAACTTGCCACTCCAACTCCAACAAACAATTGAGGACTTTCATTCTCATGCCTATAGATAGGTGATTATTAATGATAAGGCTGGCATTTGGCACTTCACGTGTGCAATTGGCATTGTACGTGTGTTCAAGCTTTTATTTATCTCGCACTGTTATTGTTAGTACACTACAAGTGATTGAATGATTGTAATGTTTTAAATAGTTTTGCATTCTCCCTTTTAAATTAGAATTTTCCAATTTGTATGCTTTGGATGAAAATTTTTCTATTCCTAAAACGCTCTCAAAGATTTAAGAAAATTTCAAGTGTCATGATGCCTTATAATTTTAGTAAAGTCTTCATCGATAACTCAGCTTCCTGATCATGGGCTCAATAATTCTTGTCAGCTCTTTTGTGTTAACAGTCAATACGACTTGTCAATTCAAGCGGTGTGAGCAAAAATCATCACGAGATTTCAATGTCGTATTGTTACATAAAGAAATACGGAACTAATATAGCATTACTATGACGCACTCGGTATTATACGCGTTTTGTGTTCACAAACTTAAAGCTCAAGTTCAACAATTAATCTTAAACCAGAAAATTTCTTTCCTGGTTCAATTGATATCTACATATCCACACATGCTTTTGACCTTAATTTTATACGGTGCAGGCTCAAGGTAAAAACTCAAATACATATAAAAAAATGTTGAAACATTAATCATGTTCTTGTGAGAAAAGGTATCAATGATTTTATATGTGCGTAGGTACGTAACGATTATTATAATTATTCTATCCATAAAACAGAACAACTGCCAATATGTATTCTCCGCTTTGTCAGAAAAAAGTGTTGAAAAATCGACACTTATAATTACATTGGTTATAGAGGAAACGTTCAACAAATCATTGTATCGTTTACGCCTATAAATTTTCCGCGTGGACTATTTCAGAAATGATAGTGAAAGTAATTTGAGTACACGCATATAGTTTGTTATAATGGTGCATCATACGTTCATTCTTGCTCGATGATTTAACGTTTCGAGTTACACCGAACGACACTTTTTGCTCGTAATCAAATCGAAACCTTTGAAATCCGAGCTCAGTGATGTTCTTCGAACATTAAGGTTCCTTTGGATTTACCTTAAGGCGTTAGTGGACCTACCACAATGTGCCTTTTTACTCAACATTCCAGTCTCGATAAGACGCGACCGTGAAGGTCATTCTGTCGATATTTATAAAACCGGGTTCTTATCGTCTCGGCTCGGGATTCGCATACCAAATTGGTTGGTGTCGATTTTTGTACCTGTTTGATGAAAGTGGTTTAAAAGGAATGCGCTTCGATGATCTTATCGATGAGTTGTTATCGTAATAATTTGGCTGATATATATTCTGGTAAAGGTTTTGTGAATGTTCTTTTAATGTAAGTGGATGCAAATAAGATAATCCAATTTAGGTGATAACAAATATTGTGATACTTGAGTTATATCAAGATTTTTATATAAAATCATTCCTACAAATAACCTCGTTGTCGTGTTTGTTTATACAGTAGATATATGAACATACAAAAAAGATTTTTAATTTCAAGTTTTACGATAAAACTCATGATAACTCGTACACATAATACAATAAATTGAACAATGAATCTTTCTATTGACACAAAAAAGTAACAAATTTATAAAAGAGCAAAGGTAATGCCTAACATGACCTCACTGTGGTCATGTTCCGTGGTCACGTTAGTGTATCAATACTGGAAACGGACCTAGTGGAGATTGGCACCGATATAATCGAGTGTTGTAGTGGATGAGTGCTGTGTGAACCTGTAATGGGCATACAAATAAGAACTTTTATTTATGTTAGCATTGGTTAAATGTAAATGTAAATATGTATGCTGTTGGTATAACAATAAATAAATAAATAAAACAGAAAGTCTGCCAGATATTGTATTGTCGGTCGCTACCGGCCGGCGCGTCGTAACGACTTGTGTCGTTGTTGGTAGGAGATCTTTGTTTTTGATTTACTTCGTCATCAGAATAATCGTTCAATTATTTCTCCATTTTCTTTTCCCTTTTCCAGGTCCGTGCGTTGATGAGTCGGTTCATCTTAGCCGTTGATTTTTTCCGCGCCTGTACATACGTTAACTTACATAACCCTGTAACGGTTACGTTGACTACTACTCTTTATTGTGTTTAGTCGCTTACTGTCTCAACAGCGTTTTGTTACACTATTAGTGACGCGTTATGTTGCGTGCGAAATTGCGGATTTTATTGCATGACGGTTTTTATAGAAAAATGTTTTGTTGCCGATTTGGTATGTTGTTTTAAGAATGCTTTTAGTGTCACATTGAGGAAATTTTTGTTTATTTTATTTTAATTAGCTACGCAAAACAAAAGTGGAGAAAGAATTCTTGACTAGTATACTATTGAAATAGGTGTACTAAATGTCAAAAGTAAAATGTATGTGTAACGCACAAATATCCTTAAAAAGTATTTATTACTGCTTATTAGTAATACAACTATCAATAGTAATAAACGTTAGTTTTTTGATATTATCGAAAACGTTTCATGGTCCCTAATTGCTAGGAGTTAATAAACTTAAGACGCTTTATGGACATTTTATTATAGCCTTAGTCTAGCTACTACAATAGTACACATGTTTCGAGCTTCTGCATCATACGTCAATAAAATTCAAAACGATTTTATTCCCATAAACCGATTTCTAAGGTGCCTACAGATTTGCATGGTTGCATTTGGAATTTTGAATAATGTATAGAAAACTTACCGCAAACTACAAACATTATTGAGCAACAATAATTCACAATCTAGTTTTAAATTGTATAGGCTTTCGTTGACAGCAATTACGACAAAAAATCTAATGACGTCGAAAGGTATAGCATATCACAGTTAATTTGGTTGGCAACGTCAAATAGTAGTCTATATATCTAGTAATACAGAAATAAAGCCTACTCCAACAAAGTTAAAAAAATCGACCACAAAAATATGGACTTCATAATATTCGTTGTTGTTTTTGTTTATGTATCATTATTTGTGTTACCTTACGAGGCTGACTTGGCGCATCAGCGCAAAAAGCCTCACCAAATAAAAGAATTAAAAAAAAACTAGCCTTCTATTGATAAAACTTAATATACCAACAATGCGGCTAACGATGCTTATAATATTGACTGTTCTATGTGCATTATCCCATCATTGGTATTAGAGAGGTCCACGCTCAAGGATGAACGCCTAGAACAAAATTTATTGTGTCGCACTATTGAACGTGACTGCAAAATAATAGCCTTTATGTACTATGTGGTAGCACGTTTGTACCATTTGAAACTCAAATTATTCGATAAGGCGACCGTTTCACACGTAGTGATATCTCAAAAACTAGCTAAAGTAAATTAAATATCTTGGGTTAAATAGGTAAGTATATTTATTTAGAATACGTAACTTGAATCCTCTTTACAGCCTATTCTTTAAGTTCTTAACGAGATAAAAATAAAATATATACTAAAATGAAACTATACAACTACAAAAAACTAATACTTGGCTTTAATTTACTCCTCCACTTCTTAATTTAAATAATAATATCTTAGCTCACGCCTTTGGATGCGCCGCAGATTTTTCATTGTTCGTCATTGAATTTGTCTAGGTTTCGTCCCCACCTTCTTTCGCGTGGTAATTGAGTTCACATCCTTTACTTCTTCATCGGACACAATTAATTAATTACTTATATTTTTTGTTGTTTTTCTTGATGATTCAAACTTGTTGATTGTCTAATAGTACACTTCCGCAGTGAGTTTGACTTAATAAATTTAGATTTAGATTAACGTTGACTGTTTGTGATGGATCATTCATGTGAACTAGGTTTTGAATTATATACCTAATTAAATATATTATAATTTTGGTGCGACTATACATTCATCTCTAACGCGCATGCACATTTGGTTGCTGTGCTTCCTATTGTTTCTAAACAGGAACTTAAGAAAGTAGACCAGTTGCATTATCAAAAACACGTTGGCAGCTAGGATTAAATCATCACCGGTAATGCAGTCACGACTTTTGTCAGATATTTCGAAAGCTTATGAAGATGATACAATATTCTACTAAGTATACAAAGCTAGAAAGCACCTCGTTTAAACGAAGCTCACTTCCCTATGATGCAAGATAAGTAATCGATCTCATTTGTCAAATCATTAAGTCGTGTTCTTTAAATGTCGGGTAATGAATTTTAGTTGCAAGCACACAGAGATTACAAAGCATATGTGAAGAATATTATTGTTTTGTTAATGTTACGTAGGCGTAAGGTTCGATGTGAGAAGTCGTGAGTTAAATACGTTTGTCACTTGGAGTTGAGAAAGAGTCTCGCAAATTAGAACAAGTGATAGTTGTGAAAATTTGGGTTACGGTGTTGTGTCATAAATGGTTGCAATAGAAGAAATTATTTTTTAATCGATTTTTAGTTGAAGTGATGCTGTCTATAGAAATTGGCACGTTTTATTTTGTTCACTAGTGCCCACTAGTTCTTCAGTTATCTTAAGTGTCATTATGAATCCTAGTTTTGACCAGGATCTGTCTTCCTGCTTAATTTTTATTATATTATCTTCAACATTCCTCAAAGCCAGTTTTACTGAACTTTTTGGGCGTCTTCAAACTTCTCCTGTATTGACTCAAATTTAATTGTACCAGATATTAGAATCTATAAAATTTTAGTGAGATTGTAAATGAAAATTAACCAATTAACGGAATCACAGCGAGCATTCAGATATACGATAGTCATGGTCATAAGCTGATATTAATCAGTTCATTGAGTTGCCTGGCTCTCACTTCGTGAGTTGTTATATTCAAAACATTGAATAAATAGGTGAATTAATGATACCGACTGTAATTACGATAACACCTTTTTGTTTATTATTCTAACCATGATGGTACCATTACTATTCTACCACCTTATACATAAGGTATGGTGAAAAGAGGGTAATGTTTATTTGGCCCTATCACTCATAATGATAAATCATTATAAAGGTACTAAGGAAAATAATTCAAAAGAATTGCGTACAGTAATCCATGTTGATTATACACACAAATGAATAAATAACTATGTAGATCTAAAGTGAGTATCATTATGAAATATTGAGTACCTACATTCAATGTTGAAAGACGGAACTTTATATAACGCTTGTTTATTTTGGGGTTTTATCTGTTGAAAGGGTTTAATCTGTGGCAAGTTAATTTTAATTTGAAACTGTCAAATAAAGTTTCGGTTACCAGTATTAAGGTTTATCAAATCTATTTATTAGAATGTTTAGAATACAATTATTATAAAACCAATGAAGCTTTTAATGAACAATAACTTTAGAAAGAATTTTATTCTCATTAGTTCTCGGAGCTCCAAAAAATGAGAATGTGGTTGTGGCAAAACTTTTATGTGAAATCCTTTTGCACGTAAGAGGAAAAAAAGGATTCTTATTTCTAAATAAATGTGGCTAATTTTATCACAGTTCAAAATATCGAAAATAACAACACTATACATAAATATTTCCAAGCATTATCGTACTCGCTTCCTACTTTTACGGCATCCCATATTACATAAGGTTCGATAGAAAGGTACACTTTAATGAAATCCACTTTGCCCTTTCATCAGTTTAGTCTTCATACAGTTAGGAATATACGAATATTTATTATGGAGGCGTGTCAAAACAAAATTGATGTCTAATTGTTGTTTGTTACATAAACAATTCTTGATTCGACGTTTTGGTGTGGCAATAATTGTGCATTCTGTGCTGGTTTATGTATTATAAGCCATTATTATTTGTTGCAATAGAGCTTTAACTTATCACTTAGCTAATTTTTGACCATGTTCATTATGTGTAGCTGAGAGCTACTAGAGCTACTTAGAGAAATCTCTCTAAGTAGACGTTAAGACGTAACAGATGAAGATATTATGGTATGAACAGTCCCATCACATAGTGCTATTATACTCGAAATATGTATAATATAGAAGTATTCCTTAATTACATTAATTGTTGAATACATGTCTGAAGCGGCATAATGGTGTGAAAAATGAATAATATCCATAAATTATGCAGACGATAAATTTTAATTTTAGAGTTATAATCACAATAAAGATACTTCTTATTAAAACATTTGTAAGGAAATTAAGTGATTTGAATATTTTAACAATTTTATCGAACTTGAATACAAGGTTAATGCGTCGTTATTAACTCTAGAATATATGTATCTTAGCTGTCTAGTTTAAAATATGATTTATCATCATCTACATAGCTCAGTATAAGTCTTTCTATACCAGGATGAACTGAAAGTGGCATGATCAAATACAATCATATTTACCAATAGTGATCACTTTTGGTGTCCCACAGGGTTGTATTCTGGGTGCCACTTAGTTCAACACATATAACTAAAATTTGCAAAAAGTCTCGATTAAGTCAAGATACCAATACACTTTAGGCTTATATGCTTTAATAACTGCACAATATGTAGTAATAAGTGACTCAGTTTATGTATTAATAACCAGGTTTTACATTCACTGACCACAATCATAGTTGAGTATGTCCTGTTCTTATGAAAAGTGAGGTCGAAGTTTTGATAAAAAAAGGTAGGAGTAACTTATCTTTACTAATGAGTATGACTAATATAGATAAGATCAGTAATGACAATCTGACAACTGTCAGTTTGTTAGAAATCGAGGCTGAATAAACGAAAGTGCGTGATCATATTTTATGTCTCGTCTCGTTTCGTGGCTTGTCTAAATTAGAAGTACGTATTTGTTCATTTGACCTGAATGACGATGTTAATAACCTTATTTAATTAAAAGCTGACACTTTATTTTTTTTATACTTTTACAATTTGCAAACAAAGAATGCTTATGCAGAAGCTATTTAGATATAAAAATGGGCAAAGGCAATCTTCGTCTTCATTTTGCATTTAAATAAACATATTAATAAGATTCGAAGACAAGGCATTTGATTGACTGCTAACTGAATGAAGTTGTTACAGTACGCTGACAATGATACGGAATTAAATGCAATCGAATGAAAACAGATTACTATACCGTATATATTTAAAATAATAAGGAGCTGTGTGTCCATTTTTCTGTAGTTTTGAACAAAGTAAGTAATCTGAACAAAGTTCCTGGACAATTTTACGATGTGTCTGACTTTTGTTTGAGTGATGTGTAATCAGGTGTGTCAGATGTGACATTTTCGATACTATACAGAGTTAACCTGTAGTGAAGGCTTTAGATTAGTAAACATTATTTATTGTACATTTGCAGTAACTGTCGCATAATACACACTTAACACACAAACCGTAGTAAGGTATCCGTAACATGTACTCTACGTCTCTTACATAACAAATCGAGACAAACCGTAGTCCCAGTGACATGTAAGTCAACAGAGATTATGACATCGATTTTATGCGTTGATTGATCGATTAACTGACCGGATGTTTGGTGTAATCACTACTCAAGGCTTTTTCTGTTTGTAAACATTCGAGTATAAAGTTACGACAGGTGTGCCACAGGTCAAGAATCGTCTTTGTGAGTGAAAAATGGCATTAAGTAATTGGTGTCGATACAAGATAGATGTTTAGTACCATACGTATTTTATAAGAATTAATATTCGGTTATTAATAAAGCTGCATTCAAACTGACGCAAATCCGCCTGTTCGTTTCAGAATTAACGGCACGCGCAGCTTTAGAAATGAGCTATGCTAGACCGTGGGTGGCGGGCACGGCGCCGCACGGTAGCAAGAACTTCTTCATATGTAGATATATAAAATGTTCGTAAAGTTTAAATCCATGCCTTACTCGCGCCTCGTATGGAGCACGGCTCGCATCTACCACGGCTTAGCATTAATTATTCTTTACCTTGCTATAATAACATATAGGTTGAATAGTTAAAAAAGAATGATAATTTGGAGAGATTTTGACAAAAAAGTGTGCTGAAGATCTCCATGCCCGTTTGATATCTATTTTTCTTACTCCAATCCAAAAAGTATTTTCTCCGTTTTGTCAAAAAATACGAGTAACAAAAGTTTCGTTCCTTTTTAACTTTGGGTTTAATGATATGCATTGCTTACATTACAAAGAGTTGATGTTATTATTTTAGAGCAATTAAAGTGATACTTATATGGGTGCCTTCCATATTTCGTTGGATATTAACATACGGCCTTATGTAAAACCAATAAAGAACAACCTTCGTGTAATGTATTCTATAAATTCCTTAAGTTTTAACGTTGCATATTTAACGGTAATAAAAACAATGATAGGCCTTATACCGGGTTGTGAGTGCATACTTGACAGAGTGTGAAGTTACTTAAGTTATGCCCAAGTGCCTAGTGCTTGACCAATGTTGGACACACTTCTATGACCATTCTGAGGTGATTTCGTGGAGGTTTTCTAGCTTTCAAAGCAAGTAAAGAAAGAGCCTCCACGAGTGGCGCTATTGCAGAGCCGGTCACTTGCCGTCGTCCTTAGTGACTACATTCGTAATCATTATGGATTGTTGTGGCGGGATCCGCCCTGTCCCCATACAGCCACCAAATGCCCGACTGTTGCGCTATTGTATAATGACAGACATGGGAGTGTTGCAGGCGAGTTTGTTGGGCCGTTTCTTCTCCCCAAGCTAAAACACATAGGAAGCAGTCAAAGGCGGGCGTATTAGTTCTGTCCATAATATGTTTGACGTTCAAAAAGCACTAGTAGTAGTCTATTTTGAATAAATGAATTTTGAACTTGAATTTGAAGGGGATGTTAAAGAGGCTAGTTGTTACATAAATAAAGTAGGGAACTTTAAACATTTGGAGGTAAAGCCTCAATTTAGCTCGGCGTCAGTCAGGGCAGTCAACCTCGCTGCGAACATTGCTGGTTGGCTAATCTTTCCATTATGGCATGGTGGATCCCAAGTTCGAGATGGCTGAAGAAGAGGTTTACTTTGAAAAATCTCTTGTGTAAGACATATTGTAACGGTAACAAGTCAAACAATTGCACTTTGAAGCATGCAGATTTTACTGTGATAAATGCCAACGGAAGATAAACTTTTAAGCTTCTATATCTTTTTGTTCTTCGTAGTGGAAAGATCAGCCAGTTAGCAATGTTGTGTTTATATCAAACTGACTCGTATTATATTACGTAAACCAGTAAATCTACGTAAGTACAAGAATGTAGGTAAATTAATTGAAAGTGACATGATATGTTTTACATGTTTATTTTGTAGGTTTCTGTAGACCTGTTAGGGTGCGTACACAACGGCTAACGAAACTACGTTAAAAGTTTACGTAACTTTACGATAACACATCTAGTATTTTAATTTCGATAGCTTACAATCTGTAAAAAAGCAATAAAGAATATTTTGAAGGAACTAAAATTACCTCTTCGTCGGTAAGGAAAGTGGCTTCACGAGTGATAAACCATAAAATTATCTGGTGCGCCATAGGCAGTCAGCCTAGGTACTACCATTGCTCACTGGCCAATCTTTCCACTATAGCATGAGATATTGCTATTTAATATCTTGTGGCAACGTAACAGATGTATAAGAATTCACAAGTGGTGCCCCTAAATCTTTTTCTGTTTTTTGTGTGTCCAAAAACTTTCAAACAGCTCACGTCCAAAAAATATACGCTGATCACTGATGTGTACTCATCTTAAGAAACTCGCTTGCAAGTTGTCATAATATTATGGTGTCACGTAATAGTAGGCGTTCAAGTATCTCCGTCATTATTTGTACCTACATACCTTAATACCGGTATTTACAAAGCATCTCGGCTGTTCGTCTCACGGAAGTGCGCATAGGAAACGAACATCCCACGTTTTTGTATAAATGATTGAGATACCGACTATTGTATTGTATGTTGGATAGTTTTAGTTTTTGGTGTCATACTCTTTTTATATATGTCGCAGGGATATTGTCAAATCCGTGATATTATAATTTCTCTAAGGAGGTTTAATGGGACTTAAAAAATCTTTATGCAAGGAAAAACTCACAGTAATAATAGGTTTTTGATAAAATTATCCACTAAAATAATATCTAAACTGATCTAAACAATCACATTTTCTCTTGATAACCTTTTGAATGAGATAAGGCTACTACATTCTGTGTTACTGCCATTAATTAGATTTGTCTTATAATCTTTGTTGTACGTAATCTCTACATAGGTTACGAAAGCAGAAAAGCTAAAGCAAAAGTTAAGCTTCCTATATACTCATATTACATTGCTTAAATGAAAGATGAAGTGATTATAATAATAACCACTATAAGACGACACGCCTTGTAAATAATACGACATTAAGAGGAGGTAGGACGTAACACTGTTAATAAGATAATATAAGCTTGTCATCATATACAAAAGTAGGTAGCTTAAAGCCTGCGGTTTAATTAGGTATCACCCCTGATTATAACTTCCAGATACACATATTGTGGCTCAAAAGTATCCAAGAGAAGGACGAGCACATTTGGAATTGTGCGCGTAATTAATTTCGTCGAAATCTGAATTCATCATATCTCTTATCATTACAAATATTATTTTAGCTGCTGTGATTGGTTGGCCAATTATAACAATAGGTTTAACAACCAATCATATCTTTTGACATGAGTGTAATTGACGGCTTTCAGTTATAATATTTGATCAACTTTTGAGAAATCGGCTGTAAGTCATGATTTCAAAATCCTGTAAAAACATCATGCCTTGAACGTTTAAGATGAAGGGATTTCTGTCTTTAGGTAAGTAAAATGACTTGAGCACACAACGAAGCTTCTAAACATTGTGTTAGAAGGAAATAGTGCATCTAGAAATTTGATATATCAATGGCTTGTCATCATGAATAAAAGTGAGTAGTATTACTTTACGGGTGTCTATTCAGTATCGTGCTTGTGAGCGGTAATTTTAAACACCAATTAGTGCATTATAACAACCTTTTCACGTAATACGCTATTCATTGCTAAATCTAGCATACAATAACCTGTAAATAGGTTACATTTATTGTATAAAGAAGACAAGTTTTAAACATAAATTTTGGGTCCACATAAAAAAAAAAATCGGCTGTGACCAAATTAGGCTTTGAACGTATAAATTGACTCGTAAAATCTTGTATCCGGTCACGTAATCGCAAATTTCACAGTCTGGATATGAATCACGTACGAAAAAAAGTTTCGCTTTTTATGAATACAATAATTTAACAATAATGTTTTGTTTGTACCGAGGAATGCAGATAAAACTTTAATAACGGTGTAATGTAACTTTATTTACATGGATATAAAGTTGAAACTTGTTTACTATTACCAAAGAATTAACCTAACAAGAATGTAATTTTATTAAATTGCATATTGGAATTTACAGAAACAAACGTTTGTATGTTTTTGATGACACTGTATTTTCGAAACTCGGTTCCTAACAGTTGCAGAAATTCTTTACAGTATAATTAAATATTTTATGAACAGGCACTTACGTTGTAAGAAATAGCTTGTCGTGATGGTGCCTTTGACATCGTAATTTTCTTTGTAAAACTTGTACGTTTCTTTTCTTTGTTAAACGAATAAAAGAATATATGCATAAAGCTTGCTATCGCTGCTAAGAATGAATATGCTATGGATGATATAAGTATGTAAATGTAATTTGAATTTTGAAATGTACTGGGATAAATATACATCGCTTGAAACAAACAAACAGAAATCGATGGAGATGGGAATAATAGTTATCCTTAGGTGTACAATAAAGAATACTATCTATGTAAGGAAAAGAAATAATTACAATGAACACTAAATCAATCTAGCGTAAGTATATAAGCTTAAAAAGCAGGCTATGGATAAACCGAACTCAAAATTGGCCCAAGAAATGATTCCTTATTCAAATCTGTCGCCTTGTTCAAGACGATAATTTAAATCATCAAAAGGTAAACAAACATTGATTTAAAAATACCAATAAACAAGTTTACTAGATCACTAGGTGAGAACCGACTATCAATACAGATGACATTACGAAAGATCATGTTAATAAAATCGATGATATAACAAACAATATGTTGCGATGTAGGCTAATGAGGTCTTTGACGTATCCGTAACCCGATGACCGTCATCTGTGGGAGGTCGGAATCATTCGGAAATCTTCGGAATTTGGTATTGGCTAATGACATGGATGATGTAAACAATGATTTATCGATTTTGTGAAGATCCAGTCCTTATGCCGTCTTAGAAGTCTGCAGATTGACAAAAGTTTAGTATACCTAGAAGTAAAGTTACTAATATTTTTAGGTTCGGTCGGTACGGATGTACATACTTAGGTACATTATCTTTATTTCATTAAGCAAAATGGAGTGCAAAGATTTACAAAAGAGGAATGATAATTAAGAAGGAACGCTTAACATTTCCTAACCTGAAAAAAAACCCATACCCAGCAATGGGACTGTAATGGGCTGGATTTATAATCTTATATTTATATTTATCAATAAAGTTACAACTCTGGGTGACTCATCTATAAAACAATTGACGGTCTACTTCGCTAAAACAATTAAACGTCGAATAAAATATAAAAATGTATAACCTTTACAAAAATTGACGTATTTACTATAAACGCTTGATAAATTATAATTATCATAACAGAGATGACAACAGAAGAGATTAAATCTAAGGAAAGGAAAAAGCTATAAGACACACCAAACGACATTACAGAACAAGTCAAAGATGACGGGATTAGCTTGAAGCTTGCAGAAATATATTAGTATTAATGATAAAAAAGTAGTTGCAGTCTGGCATTATAATGAAGCCTTATCGACAGTATACATCAATCTTATGAACAAGGGAGATGTTTTTACTGTCTGTACAATGCTGACCATACGTGCGTCCTTACAGGTCGCGACATTTACATACGGGTAGCGTGCCTCGAATACCATTTCTCAGTATTATATCACTCGTTACACAATGAAGCTTTCTCCTCTGTATCTCTTCACTTAATATTGTATGCTTAGGATTCTCCGGCCTATTGTTCATGGTGTCTTGTTTGTTAAGCTTAGAGTGCAGTTAATCAATACCTTTTGCTTCTGATGTAATAAGTGTCAGAGCTGATTAGCTATTGATTTTGATTCTACCTATCGAAGTTGTTATTCGTTTTGTCTCTCTATTTCTTTTTATGTAGTTTCAATTTCAGACAGAGATTAAAATAAAACACGCTTTCTTAATTATTGCTTTGAAAGATTTTAAGCTTCTCTGTGTATGTCATATTCTGTGCAATTGTTATCTTAACAATGTAGAAGAATGTGTTTTTGATAAAATGAGAACGAATTTGATTTAACTTGAAATAAATGATAATCAATGATCTCCATTTATTTATACAAAAGACAATTATTGTCTGACAAGGAAAATATATATTTTGAACCATTTGAAGTAAAGTTTCTATTCATCTTAATTCATCGTTATGGTTCATTAAAGCATTATATTGTGTTAAACACCAGCGGTAACATAACATTTTCTTGATAAATGAAATGTTCTTTACGTGTCTATTGTTATTACCCGACTGTGAAGAAGCCCAAAAGGAGGGTAATATAAAATTCGAGTTAGCAGCCAAATAACCTTGTGAAAAGACACAAGAAGCTCAAATTTACAATATCGGTTTTCATTTCCTTACATACTTTTTCAAGTAAACGTACACAATCGCACACTCTATCAAAGTTTATTAGACCTTATAGTCAAATTCAATACAAAAGCCTTCAATAGGTCATTCAAAAGATCAAAGGGCAAGTAAGGTCGTCCCAATCATTTTGGTAATCATTAGTTACTTCCGTTCAAAAGTCACTTCGTAATGGTATATTAGCTTTCCATTAAAGTATCATCCGATGCCTATTCATCATTATTTGTTAAATTATTGTGCGTGTAGGCACTTATAAAATGCTTATGCTTACTTATTCTTTGGGAATTGTAATTTTTGTGTGATTTAAATGCACAGTTCGGTTTGAGGGCTGGGTGAAAGGTCATAATCGTGAAGAATTTGCAGATTATGAAGTTATTGCTTGGGATTACTACAAAACCGCGATTTAAAGTTGACTCTCATAATTTTTTGTGATTATGTAAAGTCCCAAATACTCGTATGAACCTTACTGATGTTTAGTAGCTGCCTCCATTTCGGATACGTACCTGTAAAAAACAAAACGAATTGTTAAGAATATTATAGTAAAACAAAATAAACATTGAAATTGTTCTTTTTACATAAACATAGCGTCACGCCTGTATTCCCCTAAGGGTTAGGCACAGGTGTACTATTGTACACCCACATTTCGGCGATGCCGTTATTGAGTCTCATGTAATAGGGGGCGACCCTATTGCCATCTACCGGGCACAGTTCCAGACTTCGTGCGGTTACTGAGAATTTCCATACAGAGAAACCCAACATTTTGCCCGACGCGGGAATCGAATCCAAGACCTCATGCTCAGCAGTCGCGCTTACGACCTACCAAGGAGCCAGGCTTTTACGTTTATAAAAAAATCTTCTTATAATACCAGTTTTTCAACTTCCAGTCTTTTTTCAGAGTCTACTGTCCTAATCTCGCTACTAGCAACAACTTCTTCTTTCACCTACTCGAAGAGATGACCTATTATAGAATAGGGATGCTATTTCTTCGAGTATAAGCCAAACACTTTTATTATTTAAGATAATATTAATGTCTCATTTAATAATTGCATTGGAGAACAGTATGTGCACAGCCATCTAGGCAATATTAACACATAGATCTATAGTATTGGAATAACTGTAATATCTTTGTATTGAGTCAGACAGCATGCCAATCGTGTTTATTCAATAACCCGACAGTTATATGCTTTCTGTAGTAACGATGATAATTATTTATGTAAGAGATACCTATTTTACGTGAGGGGCGTATTAATATATGTATATTTTTTTTATTTATATGGACTTTATCATAGCTGTACACCACTGTGGCTTTAATATGTTCTGTAAAGTTCCTTATTTTTTAAGAATAGAAGAATAATAGAATGACAATCAGCTATATATATACGTATACGATTTCTTTCGTATAGCATATTAGCTATATATAGCATATTTTATTTTCCACAATATTATTTACAGCTTTCGCTGCTCCGCAGGCATTTATATTGTTTAGTTTATATTAATTATAATTATGAATTATTTTAAAAACATTACTTATTACTTATAATTATTTGTGTATACCGGGAACGTGCATTATTTATCTTTATTGTCTCATATCGTTCCATTGCAGAGCAAATATTTCCGAACTCTCTTTTTACTTCTATCTGTATAAAGCGGCTAGTCTTTATCAAATGACTAGTCTATATTAAACGAGTCCAACTCATTCCGCCATTTGATCTTATTTACCATTGACTTCCTTGCAGTTGCAGTCACATGTCTAGTGGCCGCAAGCGCGACTGTTGACCGTGAGGTCTTGGCTGCGATTCACGGGTCGGACAAAGTGTTATTGAGTATTCAGTAGCAGCATGGTAATAGGCTTGCCTTATTACATCGGACTTAATAACGGCATTGACAGAATGTGGGTATACGATAGTACACCTCTGTCTAACCCTTCGGGGAATACAGGCACGTTGCTATATTATGTTAGAATTTAGTACACGTAAATCAGTTACCAAATCAAAAATTTACAGTAAATAAAAACTGTACTAAAGAAGCCATATTAATAAAGAACTACTTAATAGTACTTTTTAATAATACAAAGCAACAACATTCTCATCGTATAACAATTTAAATTGTAACTTGGACTTCTAACCCCGTTCCTGTTCATAATTAAATATAATAAGTGGTAAGTATTGCGATGATTATACTTAGTAATTGGTATAATTGCAGCGTTTAGTCGCACGGATTGCTTCAAGCGTTGACTTAGGGCTTGTTGTGTACTAATGAGATATATGGTTGGGGATAATCTATCTATATAAATAAAAATGAATCGCCAAATGTGTTGCTAAGCGCATAACTTATTTGGCTAATTCTTTTTTTGTTGCGTTTGAGGTTTTGATGTAAGATTTTTTTTTTGGAAAATCCACCGGAAACGTCGGAAATTTTAATGGTATTTTTGTATGAAATTTTTGATTTTGTTTATTAGTAAATTGCACCCGTGCGAAGCCAGGGCGGGTCGCTATTGATGATATAAAAATGACATAGAGCAAATTATAAGTTATTGCGATAAAACCTGTTATAGGTAGTGCAACTGCTTCATATATTTATTTTTAAAATGAGGGTTTGTGTTTTTCTTTTCTTTTATAAATATTGTCTCCCTGGTGTATTGGTCGTAAGCGCGACTGCTAAGCGTGAGGAACTGGGTTCCATTGCGGGGTCGGGCAAAGTGTTCTTGGTCTTTTAGAAATTCTCAGGTAGATTGCGATATGCTCGCCCTGTATTACATGGGACTTAAGGGCGAATTACTACTAATTGGCGAAATGTGGGTGCACAATAGTACACCTTTGTCTAACCTTTTGGAGAATGGCGTGATGCTTATGTTATATTTTTAAACAAGATCATATCGTCGCGTCTCATGTTTGCCAGACGTCTGACTTGGTTCCACAAAAGTTTAACATACATTTATTTTTAATTCAAGATGCAAAATCGATTACTGTTGTAACACTCCATCTATCTTCACAAACTTTTTATAATATTAAGTAGGATTTCTTTCATACAACTTTGAGTCGTCCGCATTTTGGGACGTTCCGTGATTACGTAAAAATGTGTTAAGTCCTTCACTTAAACTTTACCAGTTACATAATCTAGCAAAGTAGGTCTGTGCCATCGAAAACACGAAGAACTGGAGTTACCATTCCGCTCTTCCATTATGGCACGAAACACTAAAAATAACTCAGAATACACTCAGAGAATTTTATCCATTTGTGTACAAAATATTTAGGTGTGACAATATCTTGTAAATCTTGTAGTTTTTATAGTCAGGTGAAATAATTATATAAGAGAAATAAATTATACCTATAATAATAATGAGGCATTTGATTTTTACGGCCTTGACTAATTACGGATACATAACTAATCTTAATTAGACGTTCGTTGGACTTGTTGATCAGGAACTACAGTGTCAATTAATTATGGTAACTCATACGCAAATAGGTGAGTTGAAACGCTCTGATTTCACTGTACGGAATTATGTATGACTATGTTCCGCAGTCTTTGGTTTTAGATTTTTCACACAACTTTCTAGGATATTTTCAGGTGTGGTGTTCGAATGTTGTTTTGAGTTTTCTTTTACTCATAAATTTGAGTTTTCTGTCTTGGATTGCATGTATTCTTAAAAACCCTCATCACAATTGTTCGGATAAAGGAACAGTAATTCATTAATGTAGTATTAATAAAGTAATTCATTAATTAAACTTTCAGTAGCCATCGTTAATAAATATTTTATCCCGTATTTTTTTATGAAAAAATATATAAATGAGAAAGGGACATATTGTTTGTTGTTTATCGATCTGTCATATTTTTCATACATAATAAGGTACCGGTCACACGATTTACGAAACTAAAAAGCATCATGGTAGCAAGCTAATACTATCGTTAATAACAAAAGCCCTTCAAAATATAAGTTTGTAATATTTTCTTTTCACTGTACTTTCAACTCTATTCAAACAAATAGGTCGGTATACAATAGAAAAAAGAAAATTACAAATAAACGATTTCGCAAAGACCATTTAGTCATATTTTAAATTTTTGTTAGGAACTTGGTAGATTAGCGTTTTCATAAAGTGAAGGCATTTTAAAATGCTGCATTATAGCATTTTCTGTGACCTGACCTCAAAACGCGACTGGTACCAGAGTGCAAACAGTATGAAGTGAATCATGAATCAGTTAACCTATCGACCTCCGTTTTAGTCAAGGAGACCACGCCTTGCTTGCACTGATTCTGGTTGGTTTTCTTCGACACACAAGCGTTAAGATCGGACAACGCGTAAAGTTTCGTAATAAGGCCTCGACTGAGGTACTATCTCTCTATCTACTATCGATCTGTAGTCCTACATATGTGACCCATGCGTAATTTTGTTCCGTGAAACATGTCTGTGAAGTGAAATTACACATTGATTGTTAATACCTTACAGTTTCCTATAAACATTTATAATTAATGTAAATATTCATTAATCGTATATAATATCTGAGGTGTAGGCATAGCAAGGATTTGTTTCCTCCCACAGCTCACAGCTGTACCTACGTAAATAGTTATCTTACAACGTCATCATCATTGTATGGGAATGTCAATCAAGCTTAGAACAATGAGAGATCATAACGAGGATTAATTCATAAGCGTATGAAGTGTTAAGACATTGTGATACCTTGAGGCTCATATAGACATTAATATTAAATAAAGATGAGCGGACACTTTACAAGAAGATATCAAAGAGTCACACAGACTTAAGTTGCAGAACATAATCAGTTCATCATATCATATCGAGTCAGAATCACTCAGTATATCAAAACACCTTAATTCTCCAACGAGTCAGACAGAGGTGTACTATGGTTTCTAGTTTACCCACATTTCAAATTAAAAGCCTGAGTATGTACCAAGAGAAAACTTTGTTACACTACTAGCTACGATTGCAACTACTAACCGAAAGAAACAATATCTGTTCAGACATAATTAATGTGCCTAAAACCAAATAAAAGAGAAAATCAATTTGGTTTGACGTAAAGTAAGTCAACCGCTGCAACCGTATTTACTCTGCACCGTTTAAGTGCTATTGTTAACTTCGTGATGCTTTGAGAAATCACCAAGGCCGTTGCTTAGCAACCGTTGCTTTTTTTTCGAAACAGTAGGTCACAGTTTACAACACGTCACGGTTTGATGGATTGACACGCGACCGATGTTCCTGATAAGTTCGATGCTAAAATTTTTATGTAGTGCACAATGCAGCTTGTTTATTTGGTAGTAGGTCGCGTAAATATTTTTAGTAGTGTTTGATTTGCTTGAGTAACGACGTTTTGTATAAGTGTTTAAACAAAATGACGTGATTCAACGTGATGTTAGTTGTTGATACTTTTTAATAAAATATAAAAGATGGTTTAAAATTGTATATTTCAAAGGTGATGTTCACTACGAGTACATCAAAAGAACGATAAAGATCGGTAGATCTATAGGAAAAAAAATATTGTTTAATAAAAAAAAAAAGTAATTTAACAAAGAGTACCAGCTGTGGTCGTATTTATTTCTGATAGAATAAAGATTCATTCAAAGCAATCTTTGATTTAGGTACTAGTTCACCGACAACATAACAGATGAACATGGCCCTAAGCCAGTAAGTGTATAAGAAATATTTCTTAGCTTTTTGTTTCCAGATTACTATAATTTCTATAAGTAACTTCTATTGATGACTAGAGCTAGGCATATTTTTTTTTAATACATTAAGTTACCGTTCTAACGCTGGCTAAAGCACAAATATTTATTTATGTAGTCAAATAATACGACAAAACATTAATAAACTAAACTTATTACCCAGCTGCTGAAGATTTCCTCGACAGATCTTTCATCCGTCTCTGATGCTTGAAGTACAACTATGCATATACCTAGATGTCACCTAAACATTAACTCTATTTCCTAATAACCCCATGTGAAAAGCCAATGTCTTGCAATATATGTTCTATTATTACCTTGTGAACGATTGTTAAAGTTTAAACTTAATTTTGATTATAAAACAATAACAATGGACTAGGTTCTGGTAAAGTTCACATATCCCAAGGTCCGTTGTTTGCGAGATAATTGAATCTTTGAGGCTTGAACCCGTCAGACACTGATATGAATCAAAACATTTGGAAATAACTTTATTAGGTATCTCCGAAATATGAAGAAGTTTATATGAAGGTTTTCAGAGCAATCAAAATGGGTTAGAGAGACAAAGCTGTTGTTTTGAATGTAAATCTTTTTAAACCACCCTGTATTTTTTTTAATATTAAATATCCCACCCATAAAGAAAAGGGTTTAACATATAGTCGTACTTTACTAAAGTTCCTGCTTTAGTAAATTACGACCATATGTAAGATAAGATATAGAAGGACATATAATAAATTAATTTCATGAAATAAATTCATCATCAACAGTCTCTTCCAGTCCACTGATATACATAAATGAATATACAGCATACTTATGCCAGTAATAAAAAAACGCCTACATTATTTTGCAATTAAATCAGAAAAATAAAATTAAGATTATGTTTAACTGTTTTACAATAATTATTTAAGTTTATCAAAAGCTTACAAAAACATCAAACAAAGCTCCGTGGTGTAGTATTGCGAACGCTTACGATAGGTCGCGCATGCCGTTGAATGCCGCGATGATCACGCGCAGGAATCCGATTCTGATGCAGTTTTATATAGTGAGCTTATTATTCCGTATTTTTTAATAAATTTACGTAACCAAATAATAACCGTTTACACTTATCGATTACTTGCAGTATTTAGGGAAAATTAATCAATATTTTCCGTTAAGTTTAGTTCTTAAAATTATATTTTATTAATTTAACCTTAATTTTAAAACACAAGAGTTACACACACATACACACAGAAAATAATCTGGAGTTTTTACAAATACAAAGAAAAATATTTAGTTAGCCAATTTGAATGAAGGTGCTATTATCTTTAATTTAGACGCATCGTTTATAGTTTATGAAATTAAAAATTGTCTTTGAAATAAGCCAAGCATGCATGTGCGGAAGCTATTAAATTTATGATATGTGTCTTTATAGTGGGGGCTATAATAATCAGCATCTTAATTTCAATTGTTTACATTAAAGTGACTAAGCTTAAGATAAACTTAAGTTTTAAACATTTTATACGTGACTGAAAATTTTGATAGTCTGACTGACCTCTAAAGTATATTTTTCCTATTCCTATTATGAATTCAGTTATTTTAATACAATAAAATGTTTCGTTAATTAAATACTTAACAACGGTGGTGAGAAAACATGTATTCTGATTTAATTATTTTTTTAACCAAGATTAATATCCTGGGAGGCAAATAAGATATCATTGTCTCAAATTCGTGTTTTGTCAGAATAAGTAACTATTAATTTAAATAATTGATAATAAATTTATTACCAGCTAATAAACAATCCTTTCGATTGTAAATCTCTTCAAGTACAATATAGGTAAATACTTGAAATTACGCGAATTACCATAAACCAATAGGGTAAGGAGGAGTATTGTAATTAGCCATACTCTGTCATCAAGATAACAAACCGTATTTATGTATTTTAGTTAGTCATGTACAGAATGTGAAAAGCGTGGGAAAATCCTTAAAGCTTACCCAATATTTTCTATATAAACGTTTGGAGTAAAATTTACCTATTTTGGCATATCATCATCGGATTTAAGTACACTGTAGCTCTCCAATATTGCTCCAATTTTCTAATGGTCATTTAAATTAAATCTCGTAATGCATATACATTGATCTTTACACCTATACCTACAAATAAATAAAATGAAGTGTCTGTTTGTAATGTCAAAATAACAGTTTTTTACTAAATGTATATGAAAGTATATACGATATTTATAACATTTTTTTAGACCTGTTGTCTGTCTGTCTGTTTAGTCCGGTTAATCTCCGAACCGGCTGGACCGATTTTGACGGGACTTTCAATGGCAGATAGCTGATGTTATAAGGAGTAACTTAGGTTACTATTATTTTAGAAAAATAAATTGTTTTCCGCGCAAAAAAAATCATGGGTTCCTAATCAATAAAAAATAAATAAATTATTTTCTTTCTTTTTTTCTTTAATCCACGCGGGCGAAGATGCAGGTGCAAGCAAATAATAAAATGTAGAAATAACACATGCATCAAAGAATGAATAGATAATTACATTAAATTGCTTTGTGACGTCTCTATTATATGTAGCATTGTTAGCGTATAAGTTTATAGTTATTAATATTCGTACAGTAAATGGCGCTGAACAAGTGAACGCGATCCGATGATGCGAACGTTTCGTTAATCGAAGATTATTTATCTTTTCATTGTGAACCTCACGAAAACGAGGTCCTTGAACTATTGGACAAATATCCACAACTTACTGAATGTCAAGTAGACAGTACTTGTAGATGTGGGCCTGTGTTTATTTAACACAACAGCTATGCTAACAGGACTTAATAATGCATTAATGTCACATATACTCGTTAATAAGCACTCACAGAGGATGCTATTTTGTGTATACTATAATTCGTTCGTGTGACCCAAATTTCTTTGTGACATTTCGAGCACTAATAAACAACAGTGTCACATGTTCGATTAGCAAACGTACAGTTATTACAAAAATGTGTACAAAATGCGTTGTTTCGTGACTAAACGATAGTGTCAAATTGTTCCGGCATTTTTCTGTCAAAATAATAATAATCGTTGCGGAATGGCGCGTGCGCATTAGTCACGCCACTTTTTTTCTACGACTTTTTAAGGTGTCTATTAACCTTGGACTAATTGTTTGGTGGCTTTCTAATTGGTAATATTTTTATCATTTGCCGGAACGCATATCAACTAAATGTATTGTTGTAAATTTTCCGTTTAGAAAACTACGTGTGTATAATATGCGCAGTTTTTGAACGAACGGAGGTAGATTTTGTGCCATTTAAATTTCAAGAATAAGTTCGACCAGATTTCGTTTTCAAATACCTCGGTGACCTGGGCATTTAAAAACAAGTCTAGTTCATTGCTTTGAACAAGTTGTGAGATTCAAGTGAAGAAAGCGTGTTGCTAAAGTGCCTGCAAGCGATGGGTCAGCTACTTACAACTTGTGCAATGTTGCTGTTTTTAAATACATTGGTATTTCGATCGGTTTCAGTGTATACGAAGCTGATATAATTCGAAGCCTTTCATACGTTGCAATTTGCAGAAAGCATTGGTCGAATGGTCGAATTTCAAAATAATTACAAAAAGCACAGGACAGTATTTTTGTTTAGAGCAACGGGGTCACTTTTTGAGCGTTGTAGCTAAAAGACGTTGCTTTCTTACATTAAACATTTCGATATTGCATTGTTTGGAAATTATGATATTATCAACAAAAATAAAAACCATTGAGTGCGTGTGCTTAGTTTTATATACCAATTAAAAGTAATAAAGGCTCTTTTTATTACTTTTAATTTATTTTCTATGGTTTGTGAAAACAAAAGAACCGGATTATTAAAGCTATTTCACTTAAACTCAAGGTCGGATTAGGTAGCTGAGGTGTGACAATACAATTAATTGCACCAAGCAATATCGCGCGTTTGCACGCTAACTTTTACCACTCGACAGTCGATAAAGACTAAAGTTCTTAGGCAGCTTATTCATATTCTTTTATCATTCCACTATATACTAAGGTGGTAAAAAAAAATATTTGGAACAATTATGGACCCTTTTGCACAATATAATGTACGACAAAGGAAGATTATTAGCGTATAAACGTTCAATTCTAATCAAGGTCTGAGTGAAGCACTATAATAAACAGTCCATATGTCTGATGGGATTATCGATATTTCGGAAAAGGGATTGGTGGTGATGCACACAGTTTCATTGTTATTTGCTATATGGAAGATGCTGTTGGACAATGAAATCTCTAAAGACATACCTTATCGTCGTTTCAGCTGGAAACAAACGTCAATACTGTAAATTCTGTTTTTAATTTAGGTTTTCCTGGTCCGATTCCGTCTCGGTCAAAGTGTTATTGGGTTTTACTGTATGGAAATTCTCAGTAGCAGCACGAAGTTTGGAACTGTGCCCGGTGAAGGCAATAGGCTCACCCTTTATTACACGTGACTCAATAACGGCATCGGGAAAATGTGGGTAGATAATAGTGTAATAATAATCCACCTGCGCCCAACCCTTCGAGCTATATTTCAGCTCTATTAAAACCGCTAAATTCTTCATTATAAACATCAACTTATAAGAAAGTGTAGTACCGCATAGTGAGTGATATTGTGTTAAGAGTGAGTATGTCGTGCCCTTGACCGCAGCGAACAATGGGTGGCGTGTAAGATGCCTCTACTCATAACTCACTGTGGGAACTTGGTCTTGGTGGCTGATTATTTAGGACACATTCATGTATGGGTTCACTACTTTAAGCGCTAACGAATAAGTGTGCAGGTAAGTGATGTGTTTACTGATAGTAACGTAGAATTTTGCAAGCCATGCGAGGTGAGCGCCTTATTATGAATAAACGGCTGTGATTGTAAATGAATGTGAATGTGCTTTTAGTTATTTGAAGAAACGTTATTTTTTACTACCTACTAAAAAGCAACTACGTGGTGCTTTTCCAGTCGTAAAAGTCGACGTTTCATATACTTTGACAAAGAAGTATTCATTCAGGAATCCGCCAATGCACCAGGCCAGCGGGGTGGACTGCGGCCTAACGTTTCTCATTCTGAAAAGAGGCCCTTGCCCAGCAGTGGGACAGTAATGGCCTGCATTTATTATTATCATCTAGAAAAATATTTTATGCTTCTCCGTATAGCATTAATTTCATTTTGTGTATTATATCATATTAGTTAGTTTTTTTTTGTTAAAATTAGTTGATAATTTATTTTCTGCGTAACAATATTAAAAAAAAAAATTGTTGCCTTTAGCTGAAAATATTATTCTATTACCTCAGCAACTTTTGCGCAAAAATAATCAGTCTCGCTAAATAATTCAAAATCGTAAACCGCACAGGCATTTGTTTAGGAGTCTCCTTAGGGTTATCAAACTGAGCTTCAAGAAGTGTCAATTAGATAATACCGTGTGAAATCGTGCAAAGTAATAAAGCGTTAAGTTCAGAGATCGCCAATCGTAGTAGTGTATTACTATTGACAAGTTCCTAGTGTACACGCAAACGATAGTACCCGTCCCTCAGTTGACTCTTGACTCTTATCGGTAGGGGTAACAAACGACTTAGATTATCCAGACTGTTTTATTACATTCAGTAGACATATAACAATTAGTAAATTTTATTAGCAAATATTAGCAAAAACCAGTAGGGAATTATACTGTGCAAGAGAAATACAAAAAATTGAATTGAATTGAAGTTGTAGATTCTTTTGAATTCATTTTCAATTTTATGGCTATGATTAGCTTTTTTTTTAAGCAAATTTATAAAGCAATATAATATTACTCTCCAATAAAGTATTCATTAATCAATAATCTTAAAGACTTCTTAAGGATTGTTTCATGACTATAATGACGGTTAAAACTGTGGCAAAGCTATGTCTCATTTGTTTTCATTAAATTCCAAAGTAATTTAATTAAAATCACGACTTATGCTTCAATAAATTATTATAAGCATAATGAATCTTACTGAATTAAATTCCCGTTACATTATAATAATTTATGACGCAAACGAACAGAAATATTCCATTTATCGATGCCATTATGTCTGTATGTGTGTCAAATAGAAGTACTTGATGTCATGTTATTTCAATTTGAAGCAGTTGTAATGAGGCACAGGATTATCACTATTAAAAGTTACATAGAAAATCACTGTAATTGTTGTACAGTTGTGTGTGTCTGTATGCATGAACGAAGATTGTGGATGAAAATTGTAAATATGGTAAAATTTGACGTCATGTCTCTGTTAAGAGTGTATTCGAGACTATTTTGCAGGTATTTAACTCGTTTTTTTTTCAGTTGTATTCTAAATCTGATTAATCTGCAGATCATATTGTAAAGAGGAGTTAAGTCAGAAGTACAGACAAACTTGCACTTGCACCAGGCAACAAATATGAATCAAGTTTCCTCCGAAAATGTATTCATAGACTTTGTTATAATTTTTATTCAATTAATCAACATAGTTGACCTTCTTGTATGTATTTACTCTTTATACTTTCTTTAGAAAACTTCATCTATATTTGGTGACTCTGTATACCGGTCTCTTTGTTCCATTGTACAAGCAAAGAACTACGAAGTTTGGTTGTAACTTCTAAACGTGGTTCATGACTTTACTGTACCATCATCACTCTTCATGATACTTGATAACAGTATTCTGGCATTTGTTTGAGTAATCTGCTGCTATATTTACTGCTAGTACCGGTACATTAGTAAGTAGGCTTATCGGTAAAATAGATGAGTGTTGGTAAAACCCGCAAACAAAAGTAGGTCATCATCTGCCTAGCCTTTTCCCAACTACACTGGGGTCGGCTTCCAATCTAACCGGTTGCGGCTGAATATCAGTATTTTACACGAAGTGACTGCCTTCTGACATCCGCCACTCAGTAACTGGGAAACACTGATAGTCTAAGGTTAGACTGGTTGTTAGACTTTGGGCTACTGACACCCCTAATAACTGTCATAGGTCTTCGTATGACACCCGGGACTAACTGCTTAACGTGTTTTCCGAGGCACGGAGGGGTCTCGATATGTGAAAAATGGTCACCTATCCAAGGACTGACCTAAATCGATCAACGGATCTGCGCGGTAACTATGCTACGAGCTACGAGCCCCTCAAGTGGATTTTTAAGACACCGTGGAGCCTAAAAAGGCGATTTTTAACATTCGGTCTCGATATGTGAAAAATGGTCACCCATCCAAGGATTGACCGCGTTAAGCGCTGCTTAACCTCGCAAACAAATGTAGGTATTTACTTATATTAAAATGTTAAACTAGTGAAATAAACGTTAAAAACTATTTAAAGATGGAATAATGAAGATTTATTGGACATTGATTGCCTCACTAGGTCTAGTGGTAATAAGCGCGACTGAGTGTGACGTCCTGGGTTCGATTCCCGGGTCGGGCAAAGTGTTATTGTGTTTTTCTATATGGAAATACTCAGTAAGCAGCACGGAATCTAGAACTGTGTCCGGTAGATGGCAATAGGTTCGTCCCCTATTACATGGGACATGTGTGAGATGTGGGTACCCCCACACACATACACACATAGTACACCTCTGCCTAACCTTTCGGGGAATATAGGCATGATGCTATGTTATGTTATTGGATATATTTTTTAGACATTCACGATCTAGGGGCGCGAGAAGAGCCTTTACGAGCGACCAAACCAAAGATTGTCTGGCGCACTCTGTTCACTCTGCTTTGATATTTTTTCAACAACATAATCACAATCTTCATGATGCTATTGAACATTTCTAAACAGGAAAATCCAGTAACACTTTTCCCGACCCGGGAATTGAACCCGCACGCTCAGCAATAGCGCGTACGACCACTGAGACCAATGAGGAAGTCCACAACAAATAACAATAATTAAATCTAAACTACTTGTACCTACTAGTACTTAACGTGCGGTACTGAATACAAAACAGCTGATCAACAGTGGTTAACTTTCGATTTCATATCAACGAGGAATGTTTGAATGTTTCTTCAAGCTACGCGTTATATGTCTTTTTCTTATAAAATGAAGTTAATCTTTTTTATTAAATCTATACATAGAAATTTTAATTCGGTATATAAATACAATGTTACTAACTACTTATTACTAACTACTAAAAATACTAAACAGATTAAAGATGTAAAAAATATAAAAATGTTATCTATCCGTCAAAATACTCCTCCGCATCGCTGTCAACCGGCATTGTGCCCAGAAGACTGGCAGCATTGCCACGCTGTATGGCAATGCTGATTCTTTGACCAAATATTCTTTAATTATTATGAAATACGACAATAGTTTATTAGAACATCAACTTAGGCTAAGCTCGTTCATTCTCAGGTTTGGTAATAGGTATTGGTATAGGATAACAGAAGGTTTACTAATTTCGGTGGCAAAGAAACAAAGCTCAAACTCGTTGTATAAACGTGCCGAACAAAACATCATGGAGACGACGTTGTCTTCATTAAAAGTTGTGTTTATGTGTAAGTAAGAACATAATTTTATTTTTCAGGAAGTATTAAGCCTTAATTGACTACCGGAATTACGACGAAAACCGCATTTTACGATTTCATATGAAGCCTGAACGTTTAATATTTTTTTTTAAACATGACTAAGAACTTTTTTTAATATTTTTTAATCCATGTTTATTTTCCGCTTATATGTCATTTCCGCTTATATGTCGTTTGGTCCATTTTAACCCCACAAAGACACAAGTTTGCGTATTCACCGCAAAAAAACTACCGTTGGTCGTATCTCCTCGTTTTGAAAGCACCCCCTTAACCACGTCAGCCAATATTGGAATACTTGGTGTCGACATATCGAGCGAAGTCCAGTTCCGCGGCCATTTAGAGGGTAAGGCTAAGTGAGCCTCGAAGTAGCTTGGCGTGCTCAATAGATCGAGACGATATTTCACTCCGACCCACCGCCTACTACTTTACAAGGCGCAGGTCCGACCCCATATGGAATACTGTTCTCATCTCTGGGCAGGGGCACCCCAGCACCAGCTTCTCCCTTTGGACCGCATCCAACGGAGAGCGATTCGAATCGTCTACAGCCAGGATATTTCAAACCGGCTTGACCCCTTGGCGCTGCGTAGAGATGTGGCCCCTCTATGCATCTTTTATCGCCTATACTATGGGGAGTGCTCCGAGGAATTGTTCGGACTGATCCCTGCCGCCTCTTTCCGCCATCGTTCTACGCAACAGCAGTTCCATCACCATCATTTAGATGGTTGGCAGTCCACAACTGTGCGTTTCTCTTGAAACTTTCTGCCTCGCACAAGAAAACTGTGGAATGAACTGTCACCTGAGGTATTTCCGGACCAATACGACTTTCAAACCTTCAAGAAAAGAGCGTACTCCTTTTTAAAAGGCCGGCAACGCACTTATGACTCCTCCGTTGTTGCGGGTGTCCATGGGCTACGTTAATCGCTTACCATCAGGCGATCCGTCTGTTCGTTTTCCGCCTAAGCCATAAAAAAAAATTGTAATATATACATAACTAAACTACTATACAATACAAAAATAACACTACTAACACTTTATTGCACACCATTTACGAAAATTTTCTTTTCTGAAATCTCAAATTTTAGTTGCGCGGTATTGTTTGCTAAGCGAGTATATAATTAAATAAGGGACAAAACAAAATAACATTCAAGAAATGGGCGTAGATCTGTGTGCATGTTCTATTAAAGTAGTCCTTCTGTTTTCCAACTATTTTTTGGTGTAGTCGTTTGGGGTACAGTTAGATATTCGATGCCGACACTATTTATGCAATAATACTTAGTTAAACAGTGAGTCAGTTTGCGAAGAACGTTGACATTGTGAGGTTTATTGCACTTCGTAATTACGTGTGATACACGATTTTCCTTTACATGTGATTGATACTAACACGTGGTAAACACATTTTTACTAGTTATAAATTAAATTTATGCAATTTTTTTTACAATAATTTGTGACGCTTTCCCATTTAAAATATTCATTAGAATTTGAAACTTGACTGAATCCATTAGTTATATAGGTACTTACGGAAGCTCAGAAGCTGCTTGAAACGTTAAGCATTACGTGAGCTATCAATCACTATACGATGAAAAACTTGTAGTTTATACGTGTTAGGGCTGTCAGGTCAATATCAGAGAAGTGGGGTGGAGCTTTTATCATTATTTTATTACAGCCTCGAAATTCATAAATGTTTTTGTCCTACATTTCAATGCCGTTTCTATTTCTTGCCGATCGAAGATAATATTTTTTTGCATAAGTATACATAGGTAAAATTTTAATGAGATCATAATAAATAGCTTACTTAAAAAAGGAACACATTTAATATTTGCGCAACCGGCAACTTAATTACCGATGTCGCGACAGCCGTAGATCGCGCGATAGCTTCTGTCAAACGTCATTTTTCTGTCATATAATGTACTGGTTGACAGTGAGATCGCTGTCGCGTGGCTGTCGCTTTTTTACGTAATTAGGCTGCGGGAAGTGCTGGTTGTAGCTAGACGAAGCAAAGCCTAAGATGTGAAAGCTAAACACGTCTAGGCAAACCCGTTGCCTAGCAACCTTACAAAACAAGACTCACTCTTGCAGATTATTATGGGAACAAGTTCTGATTCAGACATATGGTGGAATGAAATTCCGCTTCCTCATAAAAGCTGGTTGTAACTGGTTAATTAGATACCTGTTTATAGTTTTTCCTTCACAGTTGTTAGCCTTAGGTTTAAGTAAATACGTAACTATGAGTGTGAAGGAGATGAAAGATTGTCCTTATAGTCAAAGTAAACAAAGATCAGCTGTTTACCGCGCATAAGTACCTATCGAGATCGAGTTTAGACGGCGAAAATTTCGTGATGCAACCTTTTCAAATTAGACAAAATGTTTTTTTATTTTTTCTAGTGCTCACGAATTTTGTATTGTGGATGAAGCCACAACACGTTGTCGATATTACGCTCAGTTGTCGACTGTGTTTGGTCTTTGAGCTTAAACACATACATCAATCAACTGGACAGTTTGATTGACTTTGCAGTCCAGTCCTAGACATAATCCATTTCTCTCGTTGCACAACACTTGATTTTTTGTCCAGAGTAAACCCCACAATCGCTTCCTCAAAATAAATATATACCTACCGACTTTTTCCAGCGTTCACTGGAATTGCATCAACTATGCTCTAGTTAAATGCACAGAAAGATAAAATCGGTTACCCGTCTTGAAAGTACATCAAATAATCTTAAGATCAATAATTGTTAGGAAGTGTTACTAATTAAGTTATGTTTACGAAACTGTAAAGAAGTCGTTACGTCGATGAGTGAATCGCTATTTCCTTTTTTCTCACGCCCGCGACAGGCTGTTAGATAACTCATGCTCAGTATGCGCTTACGCACTCTCGCAATTTTTTTTGGTTATTTTTAGCTGTTTCAGTGCAAACTTAAATGTGTATGTTTATGCACTGAGACTGCTAAATTAGAATAAAAAAAAATTAAGAAGAAGGATTTAAAAAAAATGTTATTTTCTGCTTGTTACCTTTGTCACTCTTAAAGTTTGTGTACAATATTGCCACCGACAACTGTTCTTAATGCCACAGAAGATAAGCTGCATATCCAGGCTAGGATGGTACCTGATTGGTATAATACAAATATAATTGTAGCCCTCAGATATTATCGCTATGGAGCCACGATGGTCAGAATTAAAGAGCAGAGCCAACAAGGTTAGTAAATAAGCACTTTTGATGGCGGTCATCTGTGATGGTTTTGGCTTTTTCTGAGTGAGCTCGATAGATATTATTATCGATTCCATTTTGAAATACATTGTTTCATTAAGTATAATTTATAAGGCTATTTTGTAGCTAATGTGAGTTAAGCTGTATAGTTCCTGGGTTATTAATTTTTTTACGATACATAGTGTCTCATACGTTTTGAGTAAATAAGAACTTTACTTCGTTATTTATAGGGTTGTAAAATTAATGGCAGGCAAAATAACAACTTCTTCTGAAGGCTAGGCTTTACTAAGTTATGGAATAAACGCGTATAATATCAGATTAGTTTAAAACGAGATCATATCGCAATGAAAAATCACTTCGTTAGTTAAATTGGTGTTATCCAATCTGTAGACTAATGTATATTCCAAAGTAATTTAATTCGCGCAAACAAATTGGTCTAATCATATTAATCTGCTTATAATGAAATAGATTTAGAGGTAAACAAGTGAATGTTAGTAGTCATGTTCGTCATACTTATTTATGTAGAACATTGAATGTTGAATGTGTATCTTCCTGCCGTTCAGCGTATGTAATATTTTTGTAGAAACTTTTTGGTCGTTTTAAGTTTGTTGTCCCGTAAGTTACCTCAAATTGATTAAAAGAACTAGTCAGAGACATTGCTATCATGTTTTTTCTCTATGCTGCAGAAAAGATTAAAATATCACAGTTCGATTTACATATGTATGTGATTTACTTAAGGTATGCTAAAGTATGTATTACGTATATAAAAAAATAATCGTATCATTCATGTTAGTTTGTTGCCTACGACTTTATATTATACTATCGTAAGTTTTATGCTTTAATGAAAATACACTAAACGTTTCAAAGTAATATCTCAAAAAATGTCGATGGCCAGCAGAAATTAAAACTCAATACGTATTTAGAAAAGAAAAACGCAAGTTTTGGTCACATAATTGAGATAATTAAGAAACTCACCAAAGATTATGAATAGGTATTCTATGTAATTAGCGTATCACAATAGTTTTGTCGTCAACAATGTTACCTTCGAGCTTTGAAGTTCTAAACAGTAACGATTGTTTGTTCGTAACACATAGTGCGTAAATTAAACCTACGCACATCAAAAACAAATTAAGAACGCCCGAACTACGATTTTTCCCAAGGTTTTATCTGTTCAATGAAAGGGCATTGTGGGTTCTCCATCCTCAGTCACTCGTTTAACGAATAATAACTGCTATTATCAAGAATAATTTGAAGAATAAAGATACATAATTCATATAAACGATGCGTAATGTCAATGCGTGACACCAATATGTAATGAAGTTACTTAAAATCCTATTTTTTCATCTCTTGCATGTTGGTAAGAGAATATTTACGTTTACGGGAATGTACCTATAGGTCCCAAAATTACTGAGAGCAATTATGAACGTCGTTATTTTTGATTTATGGTTACATTCGATAGGTTACTTGAATAATTATTTTATACCTCTTGGTATTTATATGAAGATACTGACTGGTTCAATGGTGTAATGATTTTTGTTGGTACAACGACAAACATTGAAAGTTTATTGATTTACTCATCATCATTTGCCTAGTCTTTCCCAAATACTATTCCAATCTAATCCTTCCAAGGCTTCCAATCTAATCCTTGCGACTGAATATCAGTATTTTATACGGAGCGACTGCTTTATGACCTCTGCCACCCAATTACTGGGTGACACTGATACTCTAAGCTTAGATTGGTTATCAGACTTTTTGGGCTACTGACACACGTAACGACTGTCATAGGTCTTCGTATGACACCCGGGACCAACTGCTTAGCATGATTTTTTAGACAAGGAGGGGTCTCGATATGTGAAAAGTGGTCCCCTATTCAAGGACTGACCGCGTCAGGCACTGCCTAACCTCGCAGATCAACCGATCTGCGTGGTAGCTATGTAGCTTCGAGCTCCTCATTTTATTGATTAACTATAACATTTATAACTTAAAGTTTTTCGTCAGGAATTTTGATTACTCAAAAAATTTCTTTTTCTTTTTTTTGTGTGTAGCTTTAGATAATTGTATTCTGTACAGACATTTTTTAAACACATGATACACACAGACAAACAAAACTGCAGGCAATAGTAAGATTGATTTAAGGCTTAAATCACATTGATCAGGGTCGATTCGCATTTCATTTTGTATGATGATACGTACAATTCTATTTCACATACCTATGCATCTTTATACAAAATAGCCATTTTCAATAGATAAAATGCGAAAATTGTGATTCAGGCCTTATAATAGAGCTAGCCTAGAACCTTTGATGATCTCGGGTCCTGAACTGTACTGTATAATATAATACTTGATGCTGTCAAGTCAAGTCAAGAGCAATATTGTATTCATTCAACAAAGAAAATTTGAAAAATCATTCACACGAGCTTTGTTAGAATCGTACCGTACCACATAATGTTAATAAAACTAATCTTTACGTGTGACATCTCATGATAAGACAGAAGAAACCAAAAGTTATATATTCAAACCTAGATTAGCATTGAAATTTTATTATCTAAATGAAAAAATTGAATCTTAAAAATCAACTATGTAGTTATTATTGCGTTGTTAACTGCAATTCATTAATGTAACACTTCCGCTTGCCAACTTTCTATCTGTCGAACTAAACGTCGGAGTTACAAAAGGATTATAATTTAGTACTATCGGCAACGCTTTGATTAAGCACTAATTGCTTATAACGTCGCTGTTATAGTGAAGGATAATAAATAAAGTATACTTAAAGTAAATAAAGGTTCATTTGTTTTTGAGTTATAATTTAAATTATTTAAAATAAATATTCTATTCATAACTAATAACTAAATGGAGAAAAAGTATACCTATTATAATAGTTCGACACATTTTAAGATTTTGCATTTTAGTAGGCTGCGTAACGTGGGAAGGCCCGCGCTACAAGGATGACCTGTTGATGACCTGTCGCGGGAACCGGCTGGATGCGGGTACCATAGGACCGGTCGATGTGGCGATGCTTGGGGGAGGCCTATGTCCAGCAGTGGACGTCTTTCGGCTGAGATGATGATGATGATGATGATGATTTTAATAGGTACAAGAATTTTATTAAAAGAAATGGCGTATTACCATAGAATTAGATCTTATAGATTAATAATAAGAAATTTCTTATTAACTGTGAAATGAAATGAAATCGTTTATTTTGCAATTAGGATTTTTCAATCACTTTTATACGTCTTTTTTTAAACTAGATGGCGTGGTGTGATTGTGTTTTGATTTAGTGTCTATTGCTGGACATATAATATGGCTCTTTCAAGTTTTTTTTTTAACAGTGGTAGCCTATCGCTGGAACGCTTGCCTTCCATGCAGCATTGTCCAAGTTTGAATTCGGCCCGCATCTCTGACTTATCGGAATCATGTGCGGATATCATGTGCGATATAATTTAATTGTCATTTGCGTTAACGGCGCGGGAAAACATCGTGAGAAAACCGGCACTTGGTGTATGTACGTGTAGTCCATTAACCCGCACCGGACCAGCGTGGTACTCAATCTTAGAAGAGGCACTTACACGGGTGTGGGCTGACTTTTTTTTTACATATAATAAACCATATCTATATTACACTTTAAAAGAAAAACAAGTTATGAAGTGCTACATTTATAATTATTGTAATTTATCAAGTCGAAACATAAGCAGAAGTTCACAAGCCTTTTAACCCCTTCGGGACGAGTGTCTGTGTCGTAACAATCGTTTTAATTAGGTAAGGTTTGTTTCGAAACAACGTTGTCACGATGCACCGACCGCTAAACCGCACAGCGGCATGCTCCTGCGCAGCTTATTTAAAAGTCAATTCAGCTACTTCGTTTATTATTACTAATATTACGTAATATTTATGTTATCAAGCAAAGTAGGTCAGGTCAGTCCGCGGCAGAGTTTAATATCGTGACCACCCCAGAATAATATTTTGACATCGGGAAATTTCAGAATGTAGACGGTTTCCAGGCTGTGTGCTAACGGCATGTCTGACACATGAAATCAATACGTCATACAAATAGTACTCGAGCTGTCATTCGCTGTGATTCGAGTAAAGTACGCAGATTAGGGCGATACTACCAGTGATGTGTGCGCCCCTAGTATTTTTTTATATTTTCAAGAGTTCGAACTTCCAGCAGCGTGTTAATTTATCTATTTATTCATGAAGCAAGATACACATTCCTTACGGGATTTTATGTACCTATGGAATTTTCTTCTTGAAAATTGTTCAGATAATTTATGTTTTTCGATCAACATAATTAACGTTTTCTTATTGGAAAAATTACACCATACTTATTTGATTACCATAAAAATGAAGTTCTCACTAACATTAATGTTTTTATTATTAAATATATGTTATAATAGGAGTTTCTCATAGCATTCAGTGCTAGAAACGGATTTATATATCTATGAGATTCAATAACAATATTAACTGTGACATACTTGGAATAATAGCAAATGTTTTAATAGATATCGATTTACAACTAACACAATGGCATAAAATATAAAAAAATATATAGTATAGGAAAAATATAATGCACTTAATGACCACTCACTTTGCAGCACTGATGGGCGTATTCGCGGTTTAAATTAAACATGAACATGGTTTTGACTTTAGAATGACGATGGCACAAAGTAGCTTTGAGAATAACATCGATGAACAACGGGTCTCACGTTGAGATCAGGAAATATGCGTCAATAATTTAAAAAAATATTAAATCGAAGTCTGGCACCGGCAGTCGACAAACAATAGAATAAAATAACGTCTACTTTGCGTCAATTAACGGGTTGCATACTTGCAATAATTCCTCATCTAGCCGAATGATTTGGATTAACATAGGATAAAAATATCTTAAATTTGTATACATTTTCTACAGGTTAAAAAAGGATTTCTACCCAGTATTATTAAATTAGTTGTACAGTAGACTAGACACTTTTGTAATCCATAGTATTGCCCACTATGACCACAGAACATACATTAAGTAATTGACTCTGGCTTAACTTATAATGATGATAGTATTGATCTTAGTTGATATTATGTCTCAATAACGTAACTTTGTGCTTTTAGCTGGAATGCAATTCTTACACGGGATTCGTTCTGATATCAGATTTTATGATCATATTAGTCGGTATGATTTGTAACACATAATGAACAGCACGTTTAGTTAATAATAGAAGTTCGGACTTTCATGACATAATAGACATAATTGTATCACGTACGAGTCGATCTTACAAATTATCTATATTACGAAATTTTGGTTTCTAAGTACCTACCTACGAGTGTTTCACGCTCTCAGTTTCTAATTAATGAAGTCTGTCTGCAGTTTTAAATTATAACGACATTTTTATAAGATATTGTAGTTTCAGCGTTGCGAATGTCTTTAGGACCGCAGGGTGAATCCACCGTGAAGTGTTTTTATAATGTCGAAACACCAATTTCAGCCATAGTTGTATGCAAATTTAAGCTCTACGATCTCGAATAACAGATTAATTTGGTTTGGATTAGATTTAAAAGGATTACCCCATGTTAAAGCAACTGGGTGCTAATTTTCCGCTGATAATACACAATTTTTATGCTAAATGTTCCAGTTATGAACATTTAGCCCGAGGACTATGCCATTTAATATTTTTTCGGGTGTTAACCGAGATAATTCTTGGTCTTATGCAACGTAAAAAATGTGCTATTATTTACACCTGGATTATCATTCTGCAGGCTTCAATATGTCGCCTTGCGATTTTTGCCTAGCACTGCGCGCTGCTACGACGCACGTAGATGCCTGTCTACGTGCGTAGCAGTATCAAATGATACTCAGCTACGCACGTAGACGCGATTACTTGTGGACACGTAACACGCGATAATGCGGCCCAGAAATTATCGCGTTTAAATGCATGCTAAATACACTATGTGCGTAATTGACACGCCTTCAAGAGACTTCGAGTCTCCTGTCAATCTATCAGTAAATACTCGTAATCGACTTTCATTTTTAGCAGTTTACTTACAATATGCACGTTCCGTATTCTTGTGTTAAATAATTATCTGAATACGTAATTATTTGTTTTAGTTTATATGCAAACAGAATCCGAGTAAAATAAGTTTGTTTCCGTATAAGCATAGCTTTTCATTCATTTTAAATTAATAGTTGTTGCGTAACTACAAAATAAAAAACGTACGGGATAAAAATGGAAATGTCATATGTCCAATAACAATAATTCATTTATATCGGTGAAGTTGTAAAGGTGGATGATAGATCTTCAAACAATGTGTAGCATTACACAATATAAATGGAAGGCAAGCCCAAGAGTCGTCACTTACTTATCACCTTGTCATCAACTCGCCTTGAACGCCTGGGTGCACCGTCAAGGTGTTGCACTGTTGTTAATCGTTGGTTAAGCTCGCAGACTTCAAATGAAATAAAAAAAATGAAATGTAATATTAGTAATGTGGGGTGTGTGAAAGTCTCAGTCTGAACTATGTGTAAAGAAAATACAATATATTCATTAAAAAATATTAATAGCTTCAAAAGGAGCCTGGTGTTTCCAATCCCTGCTTCTGTCTGGAACTGTCGTGGCTATTGTATGAAGACGTCTTATAGACTAAAAAAGACGTTTATCTTAATATGTCTGTTCAAAGGTATCTGAAATCTGTTGTATTTGGTAGAAAAAACGTAACTTATAAGTTAAGTCTCACTTACTTCTCACTAAGGCTCACTAGCAAGTTGAGGTGGAGCCGTGGCAGGGTCGAGGCGGGGCGAGTCGAGGTGAGGTCTATGCGGCATAGTGACTGAGTGAAAGAAGATATAGCTTCTTTCACGAGACAAAACGGCAGCGGAGACGAGGACTCTGCCTCGATTCTGCAGTTGGCGCATGCGTATTTGATTGTGAAAAATAGCTAGAGGCGCGCCTCTTTTCGCTACCGCCTTGACCGTGCCGCGACTCTTGTGTTGGTGTGTCTTGTGTTGGTTCTGTGAGCGTTATCGCTAACTCTTGCCATGTTATTCACCTTGATCGATATATTTTACTACAGAATTATACGGAAATTAATACTTTACTGCTATTCGTCTGTAAATAATAAACTTAGTCATGTAACATATTATATAGAAATAGATAATGGATTTATTTTATGACTTAATACATGCTGCATATTACTTGTGCTTTGTTATATAATATTTTACTTTATTATTGAAAAGATGTACAATCTGTTACATATAAGTAACGTAAGTTAGATGTGTAAATAGATTATGGCTAATGCATTACTGCAGTATTATCAAGATTTAAATATTATGTAAATCTGTACATAAAGATCCAGTGTAGTTAATGTATTATTAATTTTAAATTATGTAGTTTATTGTAAAAAGAATATTATCTGTTAATGTCGTTTTTTATTTTGCATTCTTTAGGCATATGACCCGGGTACGTCTTAAAACTGCGACCAGACACCGGAGGACGGGCAGCAGCGTCCTCTCACTAATCGGTGAGCCACTGCGATCCCCAAGCCGCCTGCCAAGCGTGGGGATTATGGCAAACCCCCCCACTTGGGGGAGGCCTACGTTCAGCAGTGGACGTCTTCTGGCTGATGATGAGGCATATAGAATGGTGACAACCATAGCAAGTTGCATATAATCTTTTCACGTCACGCCTAAAAATACTTATAGCTACGTGAACGAAAAACAAAAGAGCATTTTATAAGGTATCAGATTTCTACTTGGATTTAAATTTAGAACTGACTGATCCGTCTAATCGCAAGCGAGATGTCCTGGGTTCGATTCCTGGGTCGGGCAAAGTGTTATTGGCTTTTTCTTTATATAAATTCTCAGTAACAACACGGAGTTTGGAACTGTGTCCGGTGAATGGTAATAGGCTCGCCCCCTATTAATGGGACTTAATAACAACATCGTCTAGTTGGTGAATACAGGCGTGATGATATATTTTTTTTATTTAGATTAATAAATCAGATTATTCACGCTCGCTATCAAATTAATCCATTTACTCAATAAAACAAATACGCTATCAAAAGGGCACACACTAATTACAATAGCTATTCATATAAACTGCTAAATCGTGATGTGGGAGCAATAAAAACTTCAAATATAACAAATAGAGCTGCCTTACATCTAACAACAGTTTTAATTGCCATGCGGGTAATTAAATCAATAACACAAAAAAACACAAAAGGCTCATCCATACAATCGTACAGTATAAAGTCGGACGATGAAGATGTACATATGTACATAATGTCGCATTTGTGAAAGATCGAACTTTTGTTATTTTAATTGGAGATTTACATTATAAAATTACGATTATAAGACCGAAATGAATTACTTCTCACTTTCATATGTACGTTTATTGCAGTTGCGATGTCAAATATTTTAGTGATTCTCTTCGTTATATATCTTTTGACGTATGGTACGCATGCGTGCAGGGTTAACCTTGCAGGGAACGAATTCACGGAATGGAACTTCTGTCGATGATATTTATTGTGTAATTAAAAGGCCTAGCTAAATAATTCCATTATACATAGTATAATACGAAACAAGGGCATTGTGAATGTCAATACTATGTTATTGTAGGATGGCCGTGGCGTATTGATTTGAATTTAATCGATTAACTGGAAAACTCACATCATTATTAGGTTTTTTAAGATTTTTCTTAGGATTTCGAAAGTTTATTCTTGTATATTTATTATATACTTTTATGAACTATTTACTTTTTTTTTTTAATATTTACTTTATGAAGATTGACACTACATGGTGATCGATAGAAGGTCTTCTTTTTTTCCATCGAGTCGGCACGAGAACATCACATGGGAAACGCTCATGTCGTAGTGATAAGATTAGCCAGTAAGCAATGCTGAAATCGAGGCTGACTGCCCAGGGTACGCCAAACGATCTCAGGTTTTGTCACTCTTGTAAGCTCTTTCTTGGTACATCAGAGGAAGGTCAGGTTTTTATAATAAATCGAAAGTATACACTCTTTTATCTTGGCTTGTATCAAATGAAGACGTAGACAATAAAGAAATAAACTATTTACAGTAGTAATTTTAATCAGGAATATGTTAAAACTAATTAAATGCACGACGTTGTCCGAGTCCTTTTACTTACAAGTTGGTTTATGGTCTTGTATATACAGCGATAATATTAATTAAGCAGGAAGGCAAGTTTCAATACATAATAATAAACTTAATGATATACGTATCATAAGCATACACAGAAAAAACCCAATAAATAAACACTTTGGAGTATCTAATGAGCGTAAAAAGATATAATTTTGATTGATTGTTATTGTCAATATCAATTTAGGGCGCGTAATTGTTCATTAAAACCGAATAAAAACGTCATGAGATACTAAAAAAAATGTTAAGTCGGAAGTGAACAAACAAAAGTAAACGAAGTCACAGCATGCGAGAAGTAGGAAGAATAAAGTTACGAGATTGTGTGAAAAAGCAATTACAAAAATTATGTAAGCCAATGAAGGAGATAGTTGCGCGCCTTGAGACAAGATACGATCGAACGATTTAACACTTAGACAACAGAACGAGTACAAAAGCGCAGATATAATAAAAAATATCTACTTAATCAAGCCTTCTTTTTTCAAACTTCCCCACACTAGATATAATACCTGTATCGTGGGTGTGTTTACAAACACAAATATCCCGTCCCGGAACAACTATCTGTCTGTCATACAAATATTTTTTCTGTGCGGGAATAGAAGTAGAGCAGCAGTCGAACACTCAACAACTTCGCCAATCGTGCCGTCAAATCCATTGTTTACTTAATCCAGTCAACGATACGGCACATTTACGCACCAATTTAACCACCTTACTTCCTAACTTTTTTATTATTTACTAGACAACGTGTTAAGTAGAATTTTTTCTTAGATAAATATTCAACACAAAATAGTCGCATTGACAGCTAATGAAGCGAGAGTGATTTATGAGGTCCTCCGAATAAGGTCAATGCCAGCGTTTGTTTTGCTGAAAATATTTGTGTATGTTTTTATTTAAATAGCCACTTGCAATATCTATTGCAGAACGTAGAAAGATTTCTTAAGACATAAATGCTAAGTATTCTATCAGCATATTTGCGAGTGATGTGCAAACTCACTAAGTAGTAGCTACGAATCCGCGCTCGAATTCCCGGAATGGTGTTTTGAATCGTGTAATCGAGCAGCGTATCTCGATTCAACCGATGTACGATTACGTAACGAGGCGTCGCGTCCAACATGCCTCCAAGTTTCACTTTCGCGGAGTTACAGTTTCGTTGTATGTCGTCCGTAGCCCGCATGCACGCTCCGAATCGCGCGTTCATCGGTATCGATTTAATTTTGGAACCGGTAGTCGATTGCACATTTACCGAAGGCCGGAGATTTTTTTTTCGAACAATACACGTTCGTAGTGAAATAGTTTACGACACATGCGATTATTTATGTAAATGATATGCGAAGCGTGTTATTTGCGACGTTTAGAGAACAACGACCGTTTAATAAGCGACAACGCGTTTACTTGCATTTGCACGTGTATTACGATTTTATGAATGTTTTGTATAATAATTATGAACATCAGTTATGAGCATTTAAATGTCGACACGCGTTATGAGAATATTATCGAAAGAAAAGTTGGACAGTAAAATACTCCTTTTAAAATTCTGCAGCAAATAATGACGTATTATGATTGCATAGAATTAAATAACTGTCTGCAATTTGATATCACTGACCACACAAAACCCATGTATTGTCATTCAATGTTGTTCTTGACCTACAAACATCATCGCAAATGTCAAATGTTTGATCCATTATTCTGGCCAGTAAAGCATTGGTGAAAGCATTTATCACATCGGGTGATTGACACGAGCGGAGATAAATGCCATTTGCCCAAGGTTGGCGCCCATTGTGTGGCGTGTCAGCAACGCCCGCTTCAGTGCGCTTGCCCTGTTAGTAATACTTAAAATATGCATGTAGCATGTACTCTATGTGAAACGCATTAAGTAGTCGAGTTATTTCATTAATATGAATAATTTGATAATAGCTACAGTAATTTTCAGACTTAAGCAACTTCGGGTTATGCGAAATTGGTTTTACGTGATTCTTAACAGGTACATAGAACTATATAGTAACAGATGATAAACATGTATGTATATTTTATATTTGTGATGTACAATATAATTAATCAAAATACTGTTAGTATTTTAATTATATTGACTTTTTGAGTGACTATAATTTATTTTTATTAAAAAAGACATTGCTCCACACTAGGATTTTTCGTGTAACATGGGTACAGATTACAAACATACATGTCACATACACACACAACCAGATTCGAAACAACTATCTGTAGATCATACAAATATTTGTTCCGTGCGGGAATGGAAACATGCGTGAATATAATACAACCTTATGTTATGATCAGGAATTGCAGTACCTAGTATTTGAATTAAAAATAACGATTTTGTATTATCATATTATATACCTATTGTATTGTATTGTCTAGGGTGCTGTGTTGTTAGTATATTCTTCGTTAGGAATCAGCATTATTTTTGGGGTGCAAGGGAAGAGCCTCCACCAGTTACGATATCTCAGATCTCTGGGCAATCAGCCTCATTACCAGCAATGCTGACACGCTAATCTTCCCACTATGAATAATTGCTATGTGATAACCCATGACGACTTGACAAAAGAAGAAGGTATGCCGTAAGTTTGGGTCAAATAAACGTATTTTCTTTCTTTCTTTCTTTTTAAGCTAACTAGTTTTCTACGACCTTTTTATTTTTAACCGTAAATAAAGTTAATCTAAGCTTCGGTATTGAACTTGTTGTCCTTTAGTTTCTGTTAGGTAACTATGCAGGACTTTGACCACGGCCCGTAAACTAGATTGTGTTAAGTTACGGTTAAGCAAGTAAAGCTTTGTTCTGACTCGGAAACCGGACAGTATCATAAATAGAACGCCCAAGTATACATTTTAAGTTAAGCACGATATGAGTCATATATATTTTGTACTGTTGTAAAAGTAAAAATAAGACTACGTCCTTCTACAGGTCCCAGGCTACTGCTATGTAGAATTTCATAACGATCGCTTTAGTGGTTTAATAGTGATGAGCTAACAGCAGACTAACTTTCGCGATTATTATAGTGTGGTTTTATGACACTTTCATGTACTTTTCAAGTTATAAAAGTATACTTCATAGATTTTTTATCTAACAGTATCAGGTAAATACACTCCGAATTTATTAAAAAAAAGTAAATACTGACAGATGATCTCCAAGTATGAAAATAACAGCAATCTGTTATGTGGCATGCCTCATGCTACATAGTGTCATGCTATTTACATAAAATGTCATTGCAATTCTAAACCTTATATCTTCATCAACAGAGTTGATAGGAGCGGAACACAACTAAATGATAGTTAAATTGATTAAATCTGTATAGACTAATGTTTTCAGCTTTCTATTAACAATTTCATGTTCAAATGATATTTTATCATTACGTATTAACATGTTCTTATATCATAAGTTAGGTTACAAATAAAGATTGATGTTTTGAGATAACATTTAATTGAGAATAAATGTCAGTGCGCTAAACTTATGTCAGTAAGAGTGAATGTTATTGATATTAATGATTTGTCAATGGAAAATTTTATGCATATGTCAGTAAACATGCAAGCTAAATATTGAGGCAAATTTTATGTATGTATCTATATGTAGGTGCATTACATGTGGTTCCCGTGATAAATTTAATAGTTATAATGATTATTGAAACTAAATTAGTATCACACATAATTTAAATAGTAAAAATGTTTGCTATATTGTTAAGTTGTAAGCCACACTCGATACTATAATAATAAGTATTAAGAATAATAAATGTCAATAGCCATTAACCCGGAAGCTAAGGCAATTCGATTCTTTTGAAGTAAAAACTATGCAGAAAATATTCAACCGATAATAGCAGGCGTATTAGCTATTTAGTACGTTTAACGTTTGACACAAAGTGACAGATTTGACAATTTTAGGTAATATGTTACGTGTTCTGTTACTAGTTTTTCGTAAACCGCAAATCACGGACAAAACTCTAGTCGATCAAGGCGACGTTTTTGTTTGTACAGTAGGTATGGCAAGTAAGAAAATAAAATAGCTACTAATATAATAAAAAATAATTTAAATAGCAACATTAACGTAAATGTCAGATATATAAGATTTAAGTACTTAAATCAACAAAAATAAAGACGTAAAACTGTTCGGGCGGAGTCGCGTGCCGGAGCCGGTTTTGTTCAAAAGTGAACAAGTAGGTCAAACTAAATTCGTGTACATATTAATATTAAAATCTTCTACAGTATTACTTGTTGTGGGTCAACGATCGAGTAGTAACATTAATTCGATTATTCCACAAACAACTTTTTATGTTGACTCATAATTTAGTCGGAAAACTTATACATATTTTGATTAATTATTTTCACATCAGCAAGGGCTTCTTTATAATGAGGCCGAATATTAAAGATAATATAATTTGGTAATGGAATCAGTTTTTTATGTTATTTAAATCAAAATATCATTAGTAATTACATTGTTACTAATGTTTTAAATACAATGTTCAATGTTATGACTTATATTTAACATTTGATCCACAGTGCCACTTCGACCGAGGTGGCCTTATAAAGTTGTTCATAAGCTAATTAAGATTTAATGACCTATATATTTTTATAGAAAAGTTTAAGTCTTTATAAAAAAAATGTTTTGACTTATACTTAACTTTAATATGACTTTTGATTGAAGTTACGATGGTTTTGGCCTTACAACTGACTTTTCGATTTTGAACATAATTGGTTACGTTTGTATTGATATGTTTTAATATTTATTAATGGTCGGCTAGAAATGAAAATGTTCAGTTATATTTTGGCAAATAAAATATTCTTAAAAATATGCTGGGTTAGGTAGGTAAATGTAGAATTGAAAAAAAGAAAACTATTTTAAAATCCGATCTGTAAAACGTTTATTAATAAGTTAACATACCTTTAATGTTCTTTAATTGTTTGATTTACCTATCAGCGGTTCATAATCCAACTAATATTATAAAAGTGAAAGTTTGTGAGGATGGATGGATGGATGGATTTTTGTTACTCTCTCATGCCAGAATGACTGAACGGATCTAGATTTTGGCACAGAGATAGACTATAGTCTGGATTTTTTATCCCAGAAAATGTACGGGTTCGTAAACACGCGGGCGAAGCAGCTGGCGGAAGCTAGTATACTATATTGTCAAGTGTCAATGTATATAAAAGGAAAATAAACCCAAAAACCCGTGATTAAAATATCAAGGCTCTTAGTTGAACAAACCCCAGAAAATAAACCTTAACAGTCTAAAGGGCACTTATAAAAGTTTTCGTGTTATTTTTATTAAGACTTGTAACATTGACCATTGACACAGTGAAGCATTGACGCATGCGCGCCATGCACCAAACATAACATACATATGTTCATCGTTCATATGACACTACGAAAGTTTTATGACCCCTGCGGTTTTGTTATTTATTTGCATTCTCTGATTCACTTCGAGGGGTATTGAAAATCTACGTACTTTGGAATGATGCTCGAAGCGATTATTGCTACCTGTACCATCGGCCTTTCCAAGGCAGTCTATAAAGGTGATAGGTTTTGCACTCATGCGTGGTAATTACCAATGTGCATTTAATTCATATTTAAGTACAGTCAATCACATGGAACGGTGTTTTGAATGTCTCGTTAAAAGGCAACTCATACAAACTCTGAATATATTTCGAAGTAATTTGACACACAGAATTTGAATCGGAAAAGCTTATGACTGTCAAATGTATAAAAATTTGAAAATGATGACTAGGAATACCAAATAAAAAGAAAATCTTTTTTCTGAGCAATTATTTTTTGATAATGTATAAGCAGAATTACATTCCAATCAACCCCCATCGTATTTTTTAAATCGTGAACCGATAAAAGTAAGATATTGCTTTAAAAAAAAATCCCAAGCAATATCTATATAATATCATATCAATATCTTCGACCACATCATCGCTTACCATCAGGTGAGATAGTGGTCAAACGCGTGCCTATCAAGATTAAAAAAAAAAAGAAATCTACTGATATTCTCTTCGACCTAAATTTTCCTTCAGTTAAATGTATCATTTGTCACATAAAAACCGGAATAAAGAATTCGCACAGAAGCACTAACGGGTCGAATTACATTGTTTTTATTTGAATAAAAATTCTCATCTTCCTCCCAATTATGGTATTGTATAAAATTGACTCCATAAACGTCGTATGGTGCCTGCTTCTGTAAATGCTTTACACTATAATCCGTATTTCCTGCGAAGGTATTTATAATCGAAAAATATTCTCTTCATGGTAAAGAAATTAAGTAACGACGAAAAAGGAATTTTAGCGGTAGGTATATTTTAGTCATGAACATTGTGACAGTATTCGTGATTTTTTAAAATCATTAACATGAAACGTAATCCTCTCGTTTAATGTCCTAAATTGTCGAAATCCCAATTACGTTCCCATATAGAAGAATATGATTGAGTATCACCGTTTACTTAAGTACCTATCTCTCTTTCTCTTAAGATTTGTCCTGTATTCATGATTCGTGGGTTTTCAGACATAAATCTCATACAACCAGACCCGGGACAACTATCCGTAGATCCTACAAATATTTGTAATGTCCAGGAATGGAACCCACGACAGGAAACCGTTCGCTTAGGCACCTACAATGCCGTAAGTAGGTAAGGCCGTAAGCAAGAACAGTGTATTCATATTTGAAAATTTACCACAGGTGAATATTCCCTCCCTTCATTCAATTAATCGTTCTCCAAATTAGGTGTTATTAAAACTTCTTCATTACCGTATCAATATGTCGTTAAGTTACCCATAGCAGTAATAATATAACCGTTAGTTGACTTAATCTATTCCTAAACGGAAATGACAAGGCGAAAGTTGAAGCTGTGTCTGTGCATTGATAAGTTTCTGAACATTGCACAATGTCCGTGACTGGCATTTTAGACTTAATCTGGCTTTGACAATCGCTTGAATAACTGGCAATAATGGTTGTAGAGGAATTTGAGTAAGCTGTACCTAATACGTCTATACATATGTATATTTAATTGCAATAACGTTATTGTAAAGCATGAATTGTAATAAACTGGAAGAATGTTACAAAAGTTTTTAATTAAAACATTTGAATACACAGAAGTTACAGGATAATTAGTTAGAAGTAATGATTTTAAAAGAGTATCGATGGAGTTTCTTGTCCGTCCCTCCTGCGTAAGACCTACCTCCATTTTGGAACCGTACTCCTAGAATCACCATTTTTCACACAGCGAGACCCCTCCGTGTCTCGGAAAGCACGTTAAGCAGTTGGTTCCAGGTGTCATTAGAAAACCTATGACAGTCGTTACCGGTGTCAGCAGCTCCAAAAGTCTGGCAACTAGTCTAACCTGAGAGTATCAGTGTCTCCCAGTAATTGGGCGGCGGAGGTCAGATGGCAGTCACTCCGTGTAAAATACTGATATTCAGCCGCAACCGGTTAGATTGGAAGCCGACCGCAATGTAGTTGGGAAAAGGCTAGGCAAATGAATGACTCCTAGAATCACCACGTTTTGAAACAGTCTGCAAAGGACTAGTTGAAATAAAAATATTTGACTTTGACGTTTAATGAGTTCGGACATGCCATTAATTATCTATTGATATTATATGTACTGGTCTGCATACCGCTGACATATTTTGATATTTTTTCATCAAAACTGCCTCTTTTGTCTAGTGAGTGATCATATCTAGGTGAGACGAAGTGTTATTTATATAGTATATTAGTATATACTATAGTATTTTTTAAATGTGTAGTAGCTCGGAGTTTGGAAATATGGTTGGCTCACTGTTCTGTGGACTTGATAACGGCACCGACAAAATGTGCGTATACTTACAATATGTACTTCTACCCAACCCTTCGGGGAACCCAAGCATCACGCTATGTTATGTTTTCATTCGATACAAATACAATATAAAAACATTTCGAAAAGACCAGTTCAAAACTAATTCAGTTCGGGTGTGTATTGCTAATTTGCCAGTACAAGCTAACAAAGAAGTTCTTTGCAAGTGGGCTAGCGAAACGTTGCCAAGGTCGGTTGTGGCGGCGAATGCAGTGTCAATATCGAGACTTTTTACCTTTATTTGTGGTTTTAGGTGCGCATTAAAATGTCTGTGATATTTTTTTGAATGATTGACATAAATTCCTTGTGCATATCTTATGTATATTATATATTGTCATTGGTCTAATGGTCGCATGCACGACTGCTGGCAAAGTGTTATTGCGTTTTTCTAGCTACTCAAAGTTTGAAATTATCCCCGGTAGATGGCAATAGCCTCGCTCTCCGTTCAATAGTAGATACTCAATAACGGCATCAGCAAAATGTGTAGCTAAAACCGTACACATCTGCCTAACTCTTCGGAACAGATAGTATATTGGCGTGGTTAAATGTTATGGCTGTAATATTTTTTTGAATGATTTACAAACATATATTCCTTCATATCTTGACTATATACGTATTTACACTAAGCTCGGAACACAATGTTTGCCTCCGCCCTTAGCAAAAGGGCTATTGTGTTCATAGCAAGCTTTATCATCAAATAGCAAAGGCTACACGCCCATAAATAACAAGTTAAACATACAACCTCCAACTCCATATATTAATCCTTTGACGGCATTGACTTCCCATAAATAGTAAGAAAACTTCAACGCCTTATACGATCTACAGAAGAATGCCTTAAGTAAACTTGACGTACGTACTATATCTATAGAACGAATTGGTAATGTCGCTCAATTGCAAAGGCATAAGCAGGCGCTTGCAAAAGTAATAAGGCATTTCAAATGTGTATCGCGTCTCAAACAAATCACCTATAGCAATTCATGTTTGGCCGTAATTTGATTGAAGAAATTCCTCTTTGATGACATTGTCTAAGAAGAAAGAAAAATGATTTGTTTCTGCACATATAACTGAACAATGTTAAACTGAAACAAAAAGTACATTATCCAGATATAGATATTAAAATAAAAAAATCTATAGATACTTATTATGTTTTCTTTTCAGTTTACTGGACTGTATGCAATAACAAGTTGTTATAACTGAAGGCCAGACCAGAATTGTTCTTACCAATGACGATTTAGGACAATTGAATGGCACCGACATAATTGACCATTTTCGATTACGTTTCAAACATCGGAATAATGAGGATTTGCCAAATCATAGTGATTGTTAGGACGGTGTTGCGAACGTCCCTACAGTCACGATTTTTAGACGCCACGGCGAAATTCTCGGTGCTATAGGTGTTGAAATGAAGTGATATTACAAATACTATAATACAATGATAGATCATAAAATGGCTTAACGTTTATTTTCAATGAAATTTCAAGAACTGTACTCCTTATGGCAATAGTAAGAATATTACGCAAAAACTTTAACACAAAACAATAATTAGATTCAAAAACGTCATATGAAATGACTTCTAGTTTTATTTGCATTTTAATATTTCGTAACATCTTGTAAGTGTTAATAAAATGTTGTAAGTAAGTAGAGTGTCAAGTCGAGTAGCTGGTCTGACTCTCTAGATTAAATCACTGTCTAAGATCTTAAATGTCAAATGAGAATCATGTCTTTTTTTTATTAAATTATAAAACCTCGTTATTAAACTTTCTATAACAGTTTGTTACAGCAAAAATAAAATATCTACTTCGTTATCATAACCTACAATGCTTTTCACAATTGTTTCCTCTATTAAATACAATTCGTTATGTTCAATTATAACTTCCGATCATATTTCACACCGAAGGCTAGTTTCTATCTGAAACTGCATTGTTAGCGTTTAGAGTCTTAAGCAATTTTGCAATAGCGTCTGTTGCTAAAGCTATCATAATTGTGTATGTGCATTTAATCGGATGCATCGCATCTATTGTGTCGGATTATTGTCAGTTACTGTGTTCTAGATCTGAGAATAATAGATTGGGACATACGCTAGATGACAGTCTGTTTAAATGTTTTTTGTCTGAATGTTTGGTTTGTTAAATAGAGTTATATTTATTTTCTCATTAGTGGCAGATAATTTGGAAGTTAAGAAAACGTTCTTCCAAACTAGGATGTCTTTCGCATCGTGAGTACAGTTTACAATCATATATCTCCGAGACAGTTAATAATGGAGGAAGTCATACAAATATTTCTTCCGTGCTGGAATAGAACCCACGACTCGGATCCCAAAAAGCCAATCGCTTAGGCACTGCGCCAATCGCGTCGTCAGGACACGTCAAGTTATTCAGGAACAGTGTTTAACTGTCTCTCTCTCTCTCTCTCTCTCTCCTCTGTTTTCTGTCAACGTTTTACACGATGTAATAACATTACATTTTCGGTAGACCTTTCGCTATCGGCTCCAAATTGCTACAATGACTGCGACACACAATTGCATTGCAGTGTGATGCAAGTATTGCTTCGACAGCGTTCCTGTTTGTTTTGACATGATTCCACCTCCATGACCTTTGAACATGTCAGAAAGATGGAGAGGTGCCCCATTTAGATTTCGCTGAAATAGACTCATTGTTTCGTTATCGACTTCTCAAATAACTGCAGCGAATCTGTCACATTCGCTAGCTGTACTTTTTATAAATGATTGTCGATGAAATTTTTGTTTCAAAGAGGTTTTATTTACGAAAATAATGTTTTAAGATTGTTTTATGTAAGTAAACGTTTAGGTAGTTTAATTAGGTAGGATTGGGTAGAATTTGAGAGGATTAATTAGGTAGTAAAAAAAGCCTCATTGGTGCAAGCGCGACTGCTAAGCGTCCTGGGTTGGATTCCCGGGTCGAGCAAAGTGTTATTGGGTTTTTCTGTATGAAAATTCTCAGTAGCAGCACGGAGTCTGGAACTATGCTCGTTAGATGGCAATAGGCTCGTCCCCTGTAATATGGTAGTTAGTAACTGCATCGGCGAAAAGTGGGTGTATAATAGTATACGTCTGCCTAGCCCTTCGGGGAATACAGGCGTGATATTATGTTAAAAAGGCCAGGCAAAAAAGTTTGATATGATACTACTTATATTTGACAACGTTTTTTAGAACACTTAATAGACTTGTTGACAAAAATGAGCCAGAATTTAAAGAGCCGAATTATTTTTACAGATTAATATGAATGTGACATTGGCGGCACATCTGCCTAGTGTCGAAATATTCGACAAGGTATTCGGAAGACGACATCTTACATAGCTTGCATTGATGTCTTCAATGAATAGTCTTGATGAAGAAATTCTCGGAAAGCAGTTTATATATAAGTGCGAATTGGCCAATCGCTCCACTTCCAGATGGATACGCACGAAGATTGACGGTTTGCTCATCTGCTGTTACGTCAAAATCCGTAAGCAACATTACACTCGTTTCTGAGTTCACATAAACACCATTGAATGCAATGTAATTGTAGCTTGTCTGCATATTTCTCTCAAAACCCATTAAAATAATAGGTAGGTATGTATTTCGAATGCAATAATGAAAATATTATATAATAATAATTAAAATCTTAAGTACCGTGAGAGTCTGATTAAATATAGGTTACGGATTCTATTTATCAAACTATTTAATTAACTTCGTTTTTGCCAGTTTACGATTTAGAAAAAAAAAACAATACAGTATGTAATTATTTTAAATTTTTTTTAAAGACTAACTAATATGAAAACATATTTAAAGTGAATATTGCATGTTTGATTTCGAAATGAGAATGGCACATTCTGTTTTTAAATGATAATGACGCAACATTCCCTTTCATTAAGAAAGAAAACTACTTTTCCTTGAAAATAGACAATGGTCAATAAAACCAATGGAACCATAGTGGCACTTTCGACTTACTTTCACTTTACTATGGGCTGTGTCGTGTGGAAGCATTGACCTGGGCTGGTAGAAATGATTGATTGTAAAGAGTCCCTTTTATTAGGGGTACAAATGACTGCGTATGCTGGAATAACCATTTCTAAGAATATTATTTTGTTGTGTCGATTTTTGTTTTGAGATACATCGTCTACTAAAACAAATATCTAAATACCAGAATTCGACTTAATTAAATTTTATTAATCGCGTTAAGGGGAGGCCTTCGTTCAGCAGTGGCCGTCTTCTGGCTGATGATGATGATGAATCGCGTTAAATGTTTTTATTTAATTATGTGATAGCCTAGCCGTTGTACGTATGCCGTCCATGCAAGAGAATCTGAGTTCAAACCCGGCCCGCACCTATGACTTTTAGGAATCATGTGCGGACCAGAATTTGATCAACACTTGCGTTAACGGTAAAGGGAAATATCTTGGGGAAACCTGCATACCTGAAAGGGTTCCATAAAATTCCCGATGGCCAGCGTGGTGGATTAAGGCCTAAACCTTCTCATTCTGAGAAGAGGCCCTTGCCCAGCAGTGGGACAGTAATGGGTTAAAATTTATGATATTTATTACCAGAGGCAAAAATGAGTTACTATTATTTATTTTTTCATTCGGCCTATATTATTATTAAGTTCCATCATTTCGCTATACTTCTTACACGGTGTTAATGTAATTAAAATCGTTAGACTGCAGTCAGCGTAATATTAATTTTATTCATTTTCTAATTTATTTCTCACTGAAATACTTTATATCTGGAAATATCTTTACTAAAATGAATAAATTTATTTTAATTATCGATCGATTTTTTCTGGTTAACTTTGTCTGGGATCATGTTGGATGACATAATAGCATATGACCATCTAATATAGTTTTAACTAGTATTTACTGCATAATTTATAATTAAACAAATTAAAAAAAAAAATGAGCTCGAGTTAACAAATCGATTGTGTAATCGATTGTGCGTCGGATCTTAAAATCGCAATCGGAGCTGTTTGTATAATTTCTACCGAAATTGCAAAATATGTGTGGAACGCTTATATTAATGAATTCGCATTATATTCGAAGGACCAAAACTTCGATCTTCACTGAAGATCGTTGCTTTTAGAAACGTCGTATGTAGTCTGTGTATTTTCAAATAAAAGCTTAACAAAGTCTAACAAGTTGTGAATACTTGATGTGGTTATTAAAAATTTTGTTTCTAAATCCTCCCAGTCTCATATTCCAAGATTAAAGTATTGCGCCTAGCTTGCTTACGCCACTTTCCATTTTAGTCGCCTTTTGTCCTCCCTGTTATGAAATGTTAAAACGTGAAATTCTTAATTTAGTCTCGGCAACGCCAAACAGAGATATATAATTAAATAGAAAATTAGAACTGGAAACAACTGGAACTAAAGGAACTGTTTAAACGCAAGATTCTCGTTAACCGTATTTGTAAACGAGAATGGTATCAAAATGGCTGATATTCCAGTATCGGGGCCAGTATTTCATAAATCCAATAAAATGGTAACAAAATTTAATGTCTAACAAAAGATGTTGTTAACATTTATAATTGTTTATTATATCGATGTTTGCGCAAACTATTCTGTCAATATCGTTTTATCGACGTATAGGTGATCGGTTTTATTGGAAAGTATCGATTATAGATCGTTACACAATAATTATAACATCTAAGTGACATAATACTAATGCAACATATGATACTTTGTTTCGTCCAAACGAAATAATTATGAGTCATAATTTCGATTGCACTGTTTCGAAGATAATAATAATTTACGACAAATACAATTTATTTGTAATAAATATTGCACAGCGATGTTGCGTTAATTAATTTAAGTCATTTTGATGTTTATCGATAAAGCATGGATCGTGACGAACGTGTTTTATCTCACGGCTAGCGTTATCGATGTCTCCTTTGCATCATAAACAAAGCACCTGCTAAAGTGTGGGAAAATAAGTATTGTTTTTAATAATCTAATATTTTAAGTGCTCTTAGTTTGTGACGGGCGAATATATTCTATACATTGTAGAGGTTCTGCCATTCTATTGCTCAGAAAGAGGCCATAGCACAATTAAATTATTATTATTATTTAAATTGAATTGAAATTAATCTTGAAATATGAAAGTATGTGATAATAAATATCGTGTGTATAGCATATAGTGTGAATGTGACAGGGGTATTAAAAAACATGGCGTCCTACCTGCCCTAATGAAGGTGATGAGAGACGTCGAAATATACCTTCCTACCTACTTCCTCGCGTGCAATACAAAAAGATGGGCTACCACCAAAAATATTTATCCTAAAATAAAACAATGTGCACTCAAAATTCTGTCCAAATACAAAGATCGGAATTTCTGAGGGTCATCCAATAAATAAGTACCAAATCGTGGCGCCGCACGGTCGACCACATTTTTCCTCCGAAACATAGCGCACGGTCAACCGAATGCTTTTTAAAGTAAGCATAAAGCCGTAAATGTCGAAGCACATTGTCAATATTGGAGTGCCAGGACCAACAAGCTGGGGGTATTGAACTGAAGAAGGATACACGCTAACGCTCAGGTAAGGAATAACTTCGAATTCTGAAGTACCTATCAATGATTCGAGTAACACCTTTTCAAGAGATACTCGAGATTTCGACCGACGAGATTAGACTTTAATAACATCGGATATAAAACCACCTGTTGATAGTTAGAATGACAATTTGACGACTGTTTCTGCACATGTTGCAGTACAAAAACAAAAAGAACTGAGCGTGGACAATGTAAGTCATGCGAACGTTCGTAGCCTAGTTAAGTTTGTTACGACACTATAGAAATGGTAATGAGTGAAGACATTAACTTAAACTAACAAAAACAAGCGAAGTTGACCCGTGAAGTATCTCACGTGGATTGCACAAGAAAGCAATGTTGCTCGGAAGTGAATGGTTCCGAGGCGACGGCAAAACTAACAATGGTGTCGAAAAATCATCCAGCCTAAACTTCAAACGTTGAAGAGCCTTGCAGAGTTTCTATTGTTGCTCGTCCTACACTGGAGGTTGAAGCAATTAAGCAATATTAGGAATGAAGAGGGAAACCTTGATAGATATTCATCCAAACAATTTACTGTGTCTGATTTCGTTGGTTGTTGATTTTAGACACCTTGGAAAATTAAGCACTGATGCTACCGAATACAGAATGCTATTATTTGCCACCCATTTTGGGATCATACCAATCGTGAATCGGTATTTGTGTTAAGGTCTTTATAATTCGACTATTACCTACAATAGACGAGACAATAACGGTGAACAAAAGACTTGCAAAAAGTCGGTTATAATGTACAATGCAATCTAAACCATTATTTCCGGAGAATTGGGACATAAGAATGCAGGAACGAGAGAAATTGAGACTTGTGTTTAGATGATTGTGATTATTTTGTTTTGCAGATTCATAATAATTGACATCTTCGATTACGCGATTATCTAGGTCATTTCGTCGATATTTTAAGTAAGACGATGGATTGTTAGTATTACTTGAACAAATTATGAAATTATTCACCTAAATTCAGACAATAATTGCATGCACGCACAAATTACACTGATTGCTTTGCGTATAAATTAAAAATTTGCGTCAAATTGCTTTGGTAAGTTTGCTAATTAAATCAGAACCTTTTTAATGATTGGACCAAAAAGAACGGTTGATAATTTCCACCATTTTCCTTAAGTGACTTCTTTCCCGTCATAAACCAAAGTAGGTTTTATTTGTTGGACAAGCAATACATTTGTAATTTGTTGTGTTATTAGATTCTTGCGTTTGCAGAATTAATTTCGGACTATGATTAACATCAATACAAATATTTTTATTAGAAGTTGTTTCTTATTCATGATTATCCATCCTTATTTAAAGGCGTTATGTCGGATTGTGGATTAAGGTTTTACGTTGTTTTACTTTTATTTTGTAAGTGTCCAAGATGAACTGATTAATTGTCAAACATTCTGAATTAGAATTTAAGTAGCGTTCTTCATTTAACTTTTTGTTTAAATTTCCTCTCTAGAAATCCAATTACAATTAGCAGTCATTTGTTTTTGTGTTTAACTCGGCGATTAGTGGCGCGAAGTCGACACTTTCAGTAGGTCAATGTCACTCAAAGCGTGCAGGCAACTTTATTTGCTGTGAAATTAGCCGTAAAAGTTCTTTATCTATTTTGCAACTAGTCTTGGACCAGCTCTCGTACTGGCTTGCGTAATTTTTTTACCATTTGTAACGAAACTGTGTGTACGTTTTCCTTTATTTTTGTTATATGAATTAACGCTGTTATTATTTTGTTTCCTCAATGGAAATTCGTGCACGTTTCCTAAGAATTGTATTGGTTAAATTTGTAGAGCAATTTGTTGAAACAATGTACTGCTATTATTGCAATTACGCGTATGCGGAGCTTCAAGTAACCCTGTATTGTTACAGCATATACTTTAATTTAAAAAATATGCAAGTGTTTGTTGCCATTAGCATCGTTAGAAATTTATGTAATTTTAGTAATCAAGTTTAAATAATAAAACAAAACTAACCAATATTTAAAGCAGCCTTCCTGTGATCTCCTGTGGGTACAGCTGTCACAGCAGAAATCAGAAGAAACGTGACGGAAATCCACGCACTGACACCCATATTAACAGTTCTGCACGATATTTTTCTCGAAAAAAGAACAAAATATTTTCTTTTAATTCACGAAACAGACGCAACTATTTCCCGCGTGTGTTCGGTAACATTTGCGTCGAGGTTGACGTGTTTCCCTCTCCGATCACAGTGGACGACTAAACCTCGGTGCGGTACTTTCTATCTGCTTTATGCGCAAGAGCAATGTCTGGTGCACCCGCATCGCTCACGATCCACGAAGTAGGAATTTACAGAAGCTCCACTTCATGTTCTGCACGATCTTCCTACCTTTATCGTCGTAGTAACTATTTATGTGTATTGTGTAAGTTCCTAATCGCGCGTGGTTTTAAGTGGGTACTCTGCAGTTTTTTTATTTATTGAACGTAGGTACAGATATTGTCTTTTCGTATTAACTGATTGCGTTTATCTGTTTTAAATTTTGTAGTGTGATGTTACTCTTAGCGTAATATTATGTAGCTATTATAGAGTTTGTGATTTAAGTATTTTCTCTTTCTCTTTTTTTTTCTCTTTAAAAAAACTTTGCCCCACACTAGGATTTCTCCTGTATCGTGGGTACAGTTTACAAACATACATGTCACATGCACAAACAACCAGACCCGAAACAACTATCTGTAGATCATACAAATATTTGTTCCGTGCGGGGATCGAAAACTTTAAATACTATGCTCGTCGCGCATGTACACAATGAGGAAAAGGGCAGTGCGCGTCGCATAGCCGCCTAGCGTGTATCAAGTAACGTAAACCTTTATTAGACAACTTTGTGATAAAAAAAGAAAACACACGTAATTCAAATTACAAAAGATCATAATATTTAAATTTGGATGGTGATTAAGAAATCTTGCTGTATAGGTGGTAGGTAGGTATATACTTTTTATTTGAAGTCGATTAAAAACACTATTCTTATCGCATTATCATTAAATTGAATATAAAAAATATATGGTTTTGTAAAATACATATGTATTTATTATATGTATGACTATAATTATTAAACACTAGCTTCCACCCGCGGCTTCGCCTGCGTGGATTACGAATCCGTGCACTTTCCCGTGATAAAAAGTAGCCTATGTGCTATTCCAGACTATAATCTATCTTTGTGCCAAATTTCATCCGATCGATCATCGATCCGTTCAGCCGTTCTGGCGTGAGAGAGTAACAAAGATTCATCCATCCATCCATCCTCACAGACTTTCGCATTTATAATATTAGTAGGATAGTAGGATTCTGAATTTCCATAATAATGATAGTGATAAATAAAAAAGATCTTGTATTGTATATAAGTAAACATCTTTAAATTGAGATTATATATTTGGTTTTATTAGTTGATGAACTTTATTTATTATACTTGTTTTCGTTACAATATATTTTTTTACAACCTTAAGTGCAAATTGCACCTACATTAATGTAGCATCATTGTGTTGTTTCTACAATAAAATTGGCTTTATGTTATATATTTTTATCGTTTTAAAATTTATGACGGCTGTGTCAATTTAAGTCAAAATTAGGGTTGTCGTAAAGATAATCACAGAAGGACTTCGTTTTACGATCTGTTAAGAACTTTAGTTTTGTTTTTTCAAGGTTGCCAGGGTCAAGGTTGCTGCCAGGGACCGGGCGTTATGGTCTGAAGGGGCAAATTCCGAGAGTGTCCACGACCTCTATCAATGGACAAATCAATGTAACTTGGCGGGCGATATTAATGATGGGTGCGATTCGCTGTTCGAGAATTTACTTTGTTATAATTATCTGTTATGTCTGTTATTTTGTTAATGTTTACAATAAAGAGAGATATATTTATTTTATAAATGTTATTTATGTAGAATTTTGTGATTTGGTTTTATTTTGGTAAGTACCTTTTATTTTCTTAAACGTCCGTATAGGAAAATCACTTGTTTAATGTGTTGAAAACGTGGATAGTTAATAAGTTTAAATCCAGCGCAGGACTGTGAAAATCATTACAGATAGTATACAATAGATAAATTACCTCTAACAAAAATAATTACTTTATTAGTCTTTATCCCAATTACACAAATCCGGTCTACGACCACAATCAACCCGCCATGTAGATGCGTAATAAATCATAACTTCATCAACGTTGCTAGAACATAATAACGCTTGTAATAAACAACTGTCGCAGGCGTTTGGTGCAAAACAGAGCGTTGCAAGTATTTTAGAAGAAAAAAATACCATTAACCTGCTTTTCATGGATAAGTGGCTGATGAATAATTGTGTTATTAAGAAATAGGCGTAGTGTAGGCAGTTTACTCGTACCTTAAGTTTAATCGCTGTGTGTCGAAAATATTTGAGAGTTATACAGCTGCAGCATATTGTACGGTATGCTAAGAATAAGAATAATTGTTTTGCCAAATTATTCTTATTCTTAACATAAGAAAAAGAATAATTATTCTTATTTATTTTATCTTATTCATTTCAGCGATGCCGTTATTCAATCCCATGTAATAGGGGGCGAGTTTATTGCCATTTACCGGGCACAGTTTCAGACTCCGTGCTGCTACTGAGAATTTCTACCTATTATATACTATTTTATCTGCTAAAGAAAAGAACACAGGACCTAACGGTCAGCAGTCGCGCTTTTGACCGGTAGACCAATGAGTCGGATATATATTAGAGCATTCTATTTCTGCTGCCCCGAAGCAGAGAGTCTCATATAATAATAATAATTTAATTCAATTAATTAATGTTTCACTCCTTGGCATTGGCTTATTCTTAGAATGAGAACCGTCAAGGCTTTAGTCCACCAGACTAGTCTAGTGTGGGTTGAAATTACACACACCATCGAAAACTTTATGGAACGCCCTGAGGAAAATCTACACCAGCATCTCTTTCTATATTTGCCTTCACCATTAATGGATATGAAGAAGTAATGGACAACGCTGATAGCGCACTGCGCAATCCTTGCAGACAATTTCTGGGCTGGGAGTATTTCATTTGTCATCGACTCGCTATGAAAAATTATTCCAATATCGATAAAAATTATGATTCCACATGGATTTGAAAAGGAGTGAGCTTGTACCGTTGTGTGGAAGGCAAGCGTTCAGACGCTATCACTGCTATACTGTTACCTACCCTTATTCATCCACACTATTATAAATGCGAAAGTACCTAACTCTGTCAGTTTGTTACTTCATCACAACTAAACCACTGAAACGATCGTCATGAAATTTCACAAAGAGGTAGCCTGAGTTCTGGAGAAGGACATAGGTTTCTTTTTTGTGAACACAAACACTAATTCAATAATAAATACGAGTATACACAGACGAAGTTGCGGGTAAGATCTAGTCGCGTTATATGGTTTTATAGTGTGCCGTCGTCTTTTAAATTTATAAAGCGTTTATAAAACGTCTGTTTTTATGATTAACGGGGTTAGGTTTTTACATGGGTATGAACACATTTAGGTATTTGCGAAATCGATTATTTTTAGTGTTAGTAAGATTACTAAACAATCGATTGAGACTTTTTTACAAGCCATGAAAATGTTAGTAAAATAAATGTAAAGTCTAATTGCAATTGGTGTTTCAGAAGCTTCCCGTTAAATTTTATAGATCTTGCGTTATCGCCTTTTGTAACTAAAACCGTACAGTTTTTTTATACGTGAAAAATATATAAATTAAGTATATTATGATTGTGTGTATACACATAAAAACTTATGAATATGTGTAAACATAGTGGGTTTATTAAACAATCAGAATGATCATGTCTGTGTTTTTTCCAACATTTTTACTGTTATTTGTGTTTAATTAATAAAAAAATAAAAAAATTACGGCAAACCGACATCGGGAGCAAGGTCCAACAATTGTTATTATTACTAAAAGTATTTTGATAAATGCCACATGCCTGTTTAGTTTCATGGGTTCGACGACTCCTGCAATGGATTTTTTTGTGTTGTCAGTTGGAGCTACCCTGTCAGTTTCAGTGATGAATGATAGTGGCTAAGCGATTAGCTTTCTGCGCTACGTGTCGTGGGTTCGATCCCCGCACGGAACAAATATTTGTATGATCTATAGATAGTTGTTTCGGCTCTGGTTGTGTGTGCATGTGACATGTATGATTGTAAACTGTACCCACGATACGGAGAAATCCTAGTGCGGGGCAATGTTAAAAATGCGGAGGGAGACAATTATTACAGCCTAAACACTAACAAGTAAATATAATTCCGTTATTAACGATTATAATGAGCGTACATTAAAATGTTTGGCCACTGGCTTGCGACAGCGTAGGAAGGCGGCCACCGAAGCGTATCGACGTGTGGTCTACCAAGGTCGGCGCTGGCTAGATAATCATTATTAATTTTACACAGAACATAGCATCATGCCTGTGCACACCAAAGGGTAAGGCAGAGGTGTACTATTGTACACACATATTTTGCCGATGCCGTTATTAAGTTCCGTGTAAGAAAGGGTAAGCCGATTTCGATTTCCGACCCGGGAATCAAACCCAGAAGCTTAGCAGTCGCGCTTAAGACTACTAGACTAATGGGGCAGTTTTTAACAAACATAATAAGTACTTATTATAGATGTAAATATTCAATACCATCCAACAAAATTAATAATAACTGCCTTATTTGTGTAGTGGATGCAAGCGCGACTATTGAGCGTGAGGTCTTGAGTTCAGTTTCTGGATTGGGATAAGATATGTTTTTATTAGAAGAAATAAAATTCGTTAACTTTGACTTTTCAGGGCATTGTGGTTGAGCGATCGACTGCTGCGCTACGTTACGACGTTACGTTCGATTTCCGCACAGAACAAATATTTGTAAGACCTACAGATAGTTGTTCCGGGTCTGGGTGTTTGTGAATGTGACATGTCTGTTTGTAAATTGTACCCACGATAGAGGAGAATATAAATTATTACCTTAACATGCAAATAAAGACTTTGAGTTTGAGTTTGAGTTTGAAATCAGTGTGGTTGCCCCAGACTATTATTACTCCAATGAGATTAAAAAAAATAACACAGCATCACGCCTGTATTCCCCGAAGGGTTAGGCAGAGTGGTACTATTGAACACCCACATTTAGCCGATGCCATTATTGAGTCCCATCTAATAGGGGGCGAGCCTATTGCCAACTATCGGACATAATTCCAGACTCCGTGCTGCTACTGAGAATTTCCAGACAGAAAATCTCACTCAACTCACTCAATAACACTGCCCGACCCGGGAATTGATCCTACCGGGTTCAATTCCCGGGTCGGGCAAAGTGTTATTGAGATTTTTTGTCTGGAAATTCTCAGTAGCAGCACGGAGTCTGGCTTGGGACCACTAAACCAATGAGTTTGGTATTTCATTGTTGGCGCAAAGGCGCGTTTACATTGGTAGTTATTAGTAAAATACATAGGGAGAGCAGTGGCGTGCGGTGCATAAAGACAAAAAGACACTGCCTACCCTACATAACTCAGATAAATATTTATTATAAGATATTTGAGGTGGCAAATCACATACATAATTATTTAATCGACAAGACGACGAACCAATATCAACATGCAGTAGGTATTATTGATAAATAAGCTTCTAACATTTTCTGCCTACCCTGTCTAAAAACTCTGTGCACGCCGCTGAGGGAGAGTACCTATTTACTATTTCTTAACTGGCGTAGGTACCTACATGTATATGCAGTTACATTTTTATTATACATTTTTATAAAATCTTTATAATTCTCTATCTAAGTGAATTATTACCATGTTCTCCATAGGTACACTGTTCACTTTATAATAATAATATCCTTAAAACTGGTGAATATGATGGGAAAATACCTGCTAGCTATAGCAGAAGTCGAACAGCGTAATGGGCGATTGCTTTTGTGATAAATCTACTCTATTAGCGCTCGACCGGTAGATACCTATGTAAAGAGTAGAGCAAACGGGCTCGATCAAAAACGGCTTACAAAACTCTCCTCTGACAAAAAAGGTTACATAAACCTATCAAAATGGTAGGAGAAGTAGGTTTGTATTCTAGTACATTACAAAAATAATTAGCAACCAAAACCTTTAAAGTACGAATCGAGCAGTGATTTGTGTTAGTTTGCGAATAAAGCTTGATGGCGTGAAAAGCCGCAGTGAGCGCCACTTACCATGTCGAATATGAACTAGAACATCTTAGTGTTACTCTATGGAAGAAATATAATCAACATTATAAATAAAATAAAATTGTTAAGTAAAATAACATTATATTAAATTTGGATGGTTTTAGTTATTGATAATAAAATGTATAAAAATATAAATGAATGTCGAAGTTAAACGACATCTAGTGATATTTAATTGTACAAAATAGAGATGCAGTATTTTTTATAATGCAGAAATTAAGTACGAGATGTCGCTGTTATAAAATTATTACAGTGCCATCTAGTAGTGAGTAGTGAAACTATTGAGTGCGAATTAACTTATTTTTTATAGATGGCGCTGTAGTCTTTCAAATATTGAAACTCGAGGCTTTCCATATCTCGTTCTTGCCTGAATAAAATCTGGTGTCGTTAATAAAATTCATGAGACAGTAGCACCTATTGTATTTATGGCGGGTTTTTACACCAGGATGGCAAAAAAGGCAAGAGACATATTTATTAGATTCAGTTTATATACGTACCTACCTGTAAACCTGTACTAGGTTTCTAAAACCTGTGATCGATGATGATAATTAATATTATTTACTTACACAATGGTTAAGTGTGAATCCTAAGAGTTAATTAAACATTAGGTAATATCACTACAAAGCCGTGCTTGTGGTCCCCTAGGCCATCACATATTTAGCATGTTAGTTCATTGGTTGTAACGGCTGTCGTCCATAAGTTGCTATGTTCAATTCCCACAACATATAAAATGAATCAACATACGAGGATTACTTTACCTGAAGTTTTCCGTTTTTTACTTATTTACTTTTTGAAATACAAGAGTAATAATTATGTTGTATAGATAATATTAACATATTTTTTAATAACCCAAGTAAGAGTATGAATAAATCATATAAATCAGCTAAAGTCAGGTTATTGGAAAATAGTTCAGTAGGTAACTAATCTATACTAATATTATAAAGAGGCAATATTTGTTTGTTTGTATGTAGGGGGTAATCTCCGTAACTAATGATCCGATTCTAAAAAATCGTTTACTGGTAGAAAGCGACATTGTTCCTGAGTGTCGAGTGCCATAGGCTATAAATAATATATTGCACGTAGGTTACGCGAATGAAGTCGCGGGCAAAAGCCAGTATTTAAATAAACAAATCAAAAATCTTTTGCCAAATGCCAATAGCGATGTGTTTTGTTAGTAACATAGTACATAGCAGTAGCATATTACTCCTGCGGCTTCTTTCCATATACAGCCTTAAATATTTATTGCCTTGTAGAATCTTGAAAATATTTAGATAAATACCTACCTGAGTGATTAGACGCAAATTATGAGTTTATAACTACATAATTTACCTTTACAAGTTAGGGTATTTGTAAAGGTTAGTTCTAATATATTATCTATTAATGTTTACAGTTAGTTTAACCTTCTGTTTTTATAGTATCTATTTCCTGTCGGATATCAGTTAATATCCAATTTCCTTTGCGGTCTCTTTAGATTTATTTTTGCAATTTGAATTTTTCCTTCTATACCTCCACGAGAAACCAAAGATCGTCTGGCGTACCCTGGGTAAAAAGCCTCGTTAGATTGGCTAATCTTTTCACTAAGGGATAAGTGATTCCTATGTGATAGCTCGTGCCGAGTAGACAGAAGAAGATTGCTATAACCTACATGAATATCGATAATATTTACAGTTCCTCATTTCCCTGCATATATCTCTACTGAATCATTAAATTTATTTGGTTTAATACTTACTTCATCTATATGTTGTTCGTCAGCATACATTTTATATAATTTGGAGCGTAAAGGCCGGTTGAAGAAGTAAACGCAAGCTTACGTGATTGAATCAATTTATTTCATTTTATTATTTAAATTATGTACTTATATTTCACATGTAGTAACAAAATTTGCATTGGAAAATTATGCAACTCGTATATAAAACATAGGTAATATTCACATGGTATCAGTTCATTAATTCACTAACATCTAACGGCACATTTCTATACAAACTTATGTATAATTTACTTATTACATAAATAAGCAACTTACTATAAGGCTAAAAGTCTTTCTTGGCTAAAACGGCATGTTTTGCCTTCTAATAATACTCGAGATACATTAAATAAGAGATTAAGTAAATTTTTGTTAATGCAATCAGATTCGATCGTATAGCAATAGAATTAAAAAGGTTAGTATAAATTAAATAAATATTGATAGTCAAATCCAATAATTTAAGATAAATTTAAAATAAAGCGTCGTCATAACGAGAAACAGAAATATATAACAGTTAAGTACAAAGGAACTAAACAGAAAGGCTTAAAAACTATACTTCAATAAATTAATGATTAATATCTACAGAATACTAAATATCACAGAGAAAGTACCCAATACTTAATCAACAAAACATTGTTTCGTCAAGCACTTCGAATACAACCAACATCTGTCGTGTTAGAGAGCGTGCGCTTACAGACCTACCAATAAATAAGTACAAAGGGACTATACCGATTGTAAATTGAATAAATAATTAGTCAAAGCGAAGATTAATTTACGTCACAATACTAAACAAACATATATTCTATCTTTCCGTGTTCTTGTATCTTTTATCTTTCTTTTCTTTTAGTTTGGCCTCGAAAAAGGCGCATCTGCAATTGTTAGTGATGACTTTCTTGCCTCGAGGACACCTGAATTCTGAATACCAGTTGTTTAAAAGATTGCCGTATGCTCTGAACGCTATGTAGTCGTTCTTGAGGCACTGAGGCGCGTCCACTTTCATCTCTAAGACGTGCAGGTTTTTACTTTGGCTAACCTGTGGTACTGGTATGTTTACAGCTACCATATTTTCCCTTATTTCAGCTATGGTACTGTACAGTCTCTGGAGGGTTTTCCCTATTAATTCATGGCGAGTTTTGTTGTAGCTGCAAAAGGGATCATCGGCGAACTCGACTTCAACTTTGATGAGTAGTTTGAAGATCTGCTGGTATTCAACGAGGGACTTGTACAGCTTCGGCATTAAATACGCAAACTGTAACAAAAGAAACGTGTGATGAATAAATTGATCTATTAGAATCGAAGTTGATGATGCATACAATATTAATGGCATAACAAATCGGAATTTACAAAGATATCAATGAATGAAATCCCCCATATTATGGTCATTGATGACTACAATTATTGTCTGACTGTCCGTCTTTACGATACACAAACGTAATTGTGAACACGTCAAAGAATAACGACGTAACGAAGGTTAAATCTTTTTTATATATGTGTCGTGGGTTTATCTGTTCTAATACCCAAGTATCATCAAGGTTCTTTTACTTCTGAAAATATTTTCAAGTGGCACTTTGATTGCATTTCATGTTCTACTTAGGTACTTTTGTTTGAATAATTTAGTTATATCAATGTGTTACTTAAGTTAAATCTACAAAAGAAACATTTCATATTATCAAAAACATCTATAAATAAGCACTTTTCCACCTGTCTCTATTAAGAGGGTCATAGTGCGCAGAAGCTTATGTGTGAATTAAGCGCGTCATATCGTGGATAGTTTACGTCGCGGCATATTTGTGTCGAGGCTGCTGTGCCGTGGGCATTTGTGATCGCTATGACTATTCAAATGACGCTATTAACACCACAATCGTATTGAAAATTTATTTATACTACTTCACAAGTATTTAAACGAAATTTTACTTAACGATTCGCATTAATAGCGCTCTCTAGATGATTAAAATACGCGGCACGACTGAGTCCCTCTGTTTATAACTTTAAGCCCGCGTCGGATCGCCATTTTCTTTATTAGAAGACAATAAGTACGGTTGGGCCGTTAGTGATTTGAAATTCAAAGTGTGTTATTATGTTTAAAGATTATTTTCAATTATAAACCTTTAATGACGCTTTTGCTTTTAAATGTTATGATTAGTTTAAAAGGATGCCACAAACTTAAGGAACAAGCAATTTTATTTGGATTAATCCCAAAGTTACCAACGGATTTACCAAATTAGATTTTTATGATCTCATATTGTTAATACTTTACAATATTGTGGCTGTGAACAATGCCAATGAGCATTGCATTAAACGTTTGTTTTGATATACAGTAAATCATTTTATAATTATATGTTACTTTAAATAATTACGTAAAGAATTGTAATAAACTTGGTAGTTGAATGGCATAATCGAGTGTTGGCATTACATGACGCTCAAAGTCTATTGGTAAAGATTGGAATTTCAGACTGTTATGTTAATGTTTCCATTGGTTTTTTATTTGAGATTCTTAATTTAAATCATATAGCACCAAGTTTAATCATGGGCAACAAATGAAAATCATCTATTCATATTATGTTAATTCCTTTTTCAAGTTGTCTAGCTAGTTTCTTTTTGATTTGGTTAAAGAATATTTGGTCAAATAGTCCAGTACCACATACCATTACAAGTGGGCGTTGACAGACGTTGTTGATTATCGCTGACAAGATTGTATCAATGAAGCTTATCAATATTTCTAGTTTGTAGTCTAAATATTTCCTTCATGACTTATTTAGACTCAGAAACTTATCGTGTTAAATCATCAGGTTTTAGTTTACATGTATAGAGAAACTCACTAAGAATAATAATAGTAGTGAGATACTAACAATACTGATTAAATTATTGAAAACATTTAATAACAACAATTATCAGCCTTACCATTTCTAGCGTGGGGTGTTAAAATTCTATATTACTATTTTAAACCATATTTGGATCAAATGAAATCAGTTACAGTTTTATTAAACCCTAAATTCTAAAGGCCTTCACAACCTAACTCATCTAAATATACTTGAAAGACGTACTATCAGACAAATTATATTCTTTATATACAATGATGCGTTAACTTTGCTCCGTACGTATTACTTATATATCTACTTATATACCAGAGTACCAGACAAGCCAGTTCACCTCGATACTTGTAATGGATCGATTAATATTGTCCTTTAAAAATGCGACATATTTCTCCGTTTGTATTTTCTGCTTTTATAAAATAGTTTAGTTTTTAGAAGTCATTTGCTCATACCTAAATATTTATAAGATTTTGAATAGTTTACTTATTAAGTTTTATGAGGCTGGCGCACCTCGAAAAATTTAATTATGTATAATCCATAGATACGTACTATGTTTTCTTTTTACACCAACAAAAACCTTATTTGTGTAATTTTCCTATGGGGTAAGAAATACAATTCTAATCTAATTCTTCTCTATATCAGGATGTATAGGTATGTATAGGTATTCCAAACTTAATAAACTACTGTTTTGTGAATAACGATTCACAAAACGTCGAAAAAAATTGTATTTCTTACCCCATAGGAAAATTACACAAATAAGGTTTTTTATTGGTGTAAAAAGAAAACATAATACGTATCTATAAACTATCTATTGGTATGTATAAACAAACGAACGCGTGTGTTTATATATATATATATATATATATATATTTCAGGAGTTATACCAACTGTATAGGTATTCATAAGTTAATAACCTACGTCATACAATATAATAATATGTGAAATTCAGAAAATATTTTCCTGTTTTTATTTAGTAGGTAATTTATAAGTTTACACATAATATATCTGTCCTTTTTAGGCATTGATTTTATTGGGTATTAACCTAATAAGAATTAGTAAATGCTTTATAAATAACAAAATGATCACTGTAGCGTTCATGGAATATATACATAAAAACATACCTAATGATTTTAGTCACCAACATATTTTATACATACGTTAATATTATGGATTTACGTAAAATATGTATCAATTACTCCTTAAAGTACGTATTTCACCGATATTGTGACTAACTGTTATATTTTATTCTTCCTGTTTCCACTTAGTAGTTAATGAATGAACTCATCTCATCTGTATCACTCATTGTTCCGGGAACATGAACCTGAGACGTTCGGCTTTTGTTTGTGTCGTTTCGTATGTCACCAACGCACCACTCACAGCTTCCTCTAACAAATGAATGAATGATTCACTCCATAGCTACAGCTGTCTATCTATTCGCGAATATTTGAGGTCGCATATTGTTCTAATTTGGATCGTCTGTACTTAGTGAGTCGATAGTAGAAACTTAATAGCGGTTCTAAGAGAAAATATTATACGGAATTAATTTTGTTCGATTCGTTCGCTCACAATAGAGTATTATGACACCATCCGCAAGACAGTCCATATGTACAATCTTTATTTAATTCCGCGAGTATTTAGAAGGCAATAAACGATCGATTCTAAAATTAATCGTTAATATTTTACGGTTCATAAAAGCATTGAGTACAAGGCGTTGCGTTTTCCCAACTATTGTGAAGTCGCGACGCCGAAGAAATTGTCGGAGCGAACGATAATAAAAGCGTCGGGCTATGTGAGCAAATATGGTCGTGTATTAAAAGCCTGAAAACCCGACAATAAGCCGTACATTTGCCTTAAAGAGGCGAGCTTAACCTCCGAGACGTGTCGCAGACAAACGCGCCACTCCGGAATCGTAAGTTCACATTCGTCTCACTCGGACAAATAATGTGTTTTTAACATTTCGTGTTGTTTTGTTAAATCGTAAATACTGTACAAACACTAGCACCGAGCGACCGCTAAAGTCTCGGCCCCTTGTCACTGTGAAAGCGCACCGTGTTCCAACTTGTGGAATTTCTGCCCTTTATTCAAACACTGAAAATACTGGCCGTTGTCGCTGTCGCGAGATGACTCGCACAAAAGTCTGGAAATACATCCACAAATTAAAAGAATCCTTCGAAATTATTCACAGTGCTCTTCACTCAAACGCTTGGTAACTTGGAGGGTCCGATAAATTAAACCAACAACATAAACCGTGTGTCCACATTATTCTTTCTTCGAGCCCTCTATTTTAACGTCTCATTTGAGCAGTATTTAGTTTTTAAATTGTTCGTATGTCAACGAAAGCCAGAGCGTAGAGATCACTTGAATTCTAACGCTTTCCTTTGCCCAATGTCAAATATTTAAATTTCTTAAGTGGCCGTACATTGACGGGCTGGCGAGACATACGTAAGAAATATTTAATATTCATCGGTTGGTGCACTGGCCGTCTGCGGGCCGCTATGTTAGGAAATTATTTGGCCGCCGTCGCCGCGTCAAGTGTGTAAGGACATGTGACGCTCCGAATGCACACACACTTATTGTCTCGCGTCGCATTAACTTTTGTGTACTAATTAGTGGGTGACCAATATGAATACATAACAGAAAGTCTCGAACTCCAGATGTGTGTTCGGTAAATAATAAAGAGAGGCTTATAGAAGGCTCGTTAAATATTGCTTGTGTGTTTTATATTTTTACGAACCGAAACCGGTACGGGCAAGCGATGAACTGAATACAATTTTTATCATAATTATAAGGTGTTGTGCTAAGATACCTAAGTGTGGGATGCGTGTTAAGGCATGGTTTTAGGATCGCGTGTGCGGAGCGAAATCATGCGGTGTCAATCTATGCAAATTTCCTTGAAACATTTAACTGGCTCCTTAGTTTGCTCTGCTCCCACAAAACGCTAACCATAAGCCCCTGATTTATATATCGCCAGTTTTAAACGAGCTCTCAGCTTTGGAACTATATGTTATTTAACAATGCGAGAGAACCGAGTATTGGGGGTCAGCTTTAATTGGTAGTGAAATGTGGGCGGCGTCATCTTTTTTCGAACGCTTCATCTAGATTAGAGGGTGATAATTTTATTTGGAACGGGGTTCGTGATGTTTTCATTTCTATTTAATTAAATCAAATCATTAAAATATATGGGCTTCGAAAATCTTTTGAAATTACGAATGTATCTGAATTAAACGAATAAAAAACTATACGACAGAATGCAGCTTGTAAGGATTAAGTTATTTCGATTAAACAGCTCCGTAATGAAGTTCTATAAAACACTAAAAGCTGCACGGATTTTCGAACGAGAGCGCGGCTTTTGAAATTAAGGGCTTGCACTTCTAGTTATTGCCCTTAAGTACAATGTGAAGTAAATAAACGCGGTACAAAGGCCGGCCACATATAATTTGGATCGTCGGAACCTCATTTAAGTTGCAACGGTGAAGCCTCGAGCACGGCTAATGTACTCAGGGATCCTTTGTCTCAAATAAAGCAAAAATAAATTAAAAATAATGTAAAAACATTGAACGCGTAAAAAGAGTGATGGGCCGGACCACCACACCCTCGGCGCGAGTGATCGTCCTTAATAATTACACTGTCAGTTGCACAAAAATTACTCCAAACATTATATTGCGATTAATCGTTACGTGTTGCGTCATTATAGTCGATATAAGATTTAGGACGGGCTTCACGAACTTGCTCAGACTTGTCAATAGGTAAATGAGGTCATTGCAGTGCAATCGGAAATTGAATTTGATCATCATTCTGTTATCTTAGGTATTTGGCACTCGAAATTTCTTACAACATAAATAGACTGTACTTTGAATTATGTTATTATCAAAATACTTTATACCTATCTATTAATTTAATGATATAGGTGCTGCTTTCAAACATGTGTTACTGTCAAGTAAAAAACTTAAGGAGTATAATTAATCAGTGCAAAAAGATACTCACTTTGCGTTCAGAAATGGTCGCGCCGCGTTTTTTGTAGTTGAAGAAGTGAATGTCGACGAAGTTAATAGTGGGGAGCCAGTCGGGCATGCCGTCCCTGTACTCCCGCGTCTCGTTCAGGACTCTCCGTTCCTCGTTGAAGAACCTCCTCGTGTTTTTCAGCTTTTTAATTATTTTTTTCGTCGCGTTCTTGAAGCGGTCCGCGTTTCCATTTTTCTGTAGTCTCATCAATCCGGGCGTGTCTTTGGTTTGTGGCAGGAGGGACTGCTTCCTGTGCGGCCGCCGCCTGTGCTCCATCACGCGGGTGTCGGACTTCATCCTCGTCTCTTTGGTTAGTGCTAGCGCCTCGTGCTGCCGCCTCTCATGCCTGATCTTGTGTTCTAGCGTCCGCGCCTCGGATGGCATCACAATCATTGCTATTATTACTAGTACTGAAGTAGCCACCAAAAGCCTTTTGGGAAAACCTGCAACAAAAACACAAACTATTAACCTCCACGTCCCAATCCTCAATCAGTGCAAGGGATTTTAATTTAATAACTTATTTAATACATAATACCTATAGATAAAAATGATTGTTGTGATATCTTCTTTATCTTTCCGATGATATGTAATTTATAAGAATCGATAAAGGGATAAAAAGAATCTTTTCAATCAGACGCCGTTTGTGTAACTTGCTCACGTTTCAATTCGTGTTCCGATTTTGAAAGGTATTCCATGAATTCGTTGCATAATTTGGAAAAAAAGTATTATGGGCATATAGGCACGAATTTTGTGGGACGGTTCGGAGCGGTGCCTCTTTTTCCGTGGAGGCACATAAAAAATAATAAGGTGCGTGATTATGGTAACGTTGCTACATACACGTAGGTATGTATGCTGTATGATCTTCATCTCTGAGCACTTTCACACCGACCATTAGCCTGGGGTGGGATGCGTAGACGCACGTAATTTTTGTGATCAATTTCAACTTGTTTAAAATTCGATGGGTTTTTAGGACAAAAATACAGGACTTGGCAAATTATTAAATTAACGAAAAATAAAATTGGAATCACGCGTATGTAAATTAATAGCTAAATAATTATATTTGGAGAAGGCAATATTATTATTTAGTCCCGTTTTGTGGAACATGACTAAGTACTCGCACAATAATTAATGGAAGGTGGAAATGGCTTTTCACGAGTTAGCGGTGACATATTTTGACGTCATGCGCGTCAGCGGAAAGCGTCACGCCTATTGTTAATATTATTGCACAAATATTCATATGTTCGCCTTGTTCGATTTAACGTTTGACAGTTATTGAAGGTTCTGATGTTTCGCGCCGACGCCATAAAATATATTTTATGTCCCAAGCAATTCTGTTCAGACGATGTTTTCAAACTTTTAAAAGGAAGCACCACCGGCTTTGAAAGCTCAGCTTTGTTCACTCCGAGTGCTAAAACATAGAAAGTACTTGTTGCAGTTTTTATTAGTTGCCTGTACTTCTACAAAGAAAATTTACCGACGTTAAGTAGATAGAATATATTTGATTGTGTTTTGTTTTGCCGTTTGAATTATTTTAATCTAATTTTGAAATTTAATTTAAATTTATTTAAATATGATCTTCAAACGCGGTTTGTTTGTTTTAAATCTTAATGTAGGTAAAGTACGTGTTAACAAAAATCAAAACCCGTCACCGCAACACGCGTCTATGATGCGGTCATCGAAAATATATTTGTCCTGTGCGGTTTTTCAGAACATCAAATCAAACACGTTACACGTATTATCACATCGGCTGAATATTACAGTGAGTTTACACTTTTGTATTGCGTCAGACGAGGATAAACCGAGGTTTATGGTCAGTGAATCATTAGGTCAATTTGTGTCGTTGACAATTTAATGTATGTTAAGTAAATACGGCGTAACGCGCCCAAACAATAAAAATATGTGAGCAAAAAATTGACACACTGTGTTCTGACAGCGATTCTCTGCAACATGTATTTTAGTCTGTGACCATTGTGAATGGTCAGTAGCGTCGTCTACATTAACGAGATCATCAAACAATGCTAACGTATATAATTGTTAACGCGAAAACCGGGTACAGACTATGACTTTTCCACCGTGGGGTTTCCCCAACGTTTGTGATCTCGGTAATCATTTGTTTCCGAATAAATACGTGTACCGTGTAATTATATTTTTTTTATTAATACCTTTTTTATCGCTTATGTACGTCAAAGTGAGATGATACAGATTTTAATAATACAGATATCGCGTGATTTATAATACTTATTCGTTTGGTAGACAAAAAAAGTTTTAGGCGGACTAACTAAAAAGCCAGATTTAATATCGCCAGACAAAACTAAACCCTAAACTTAGCTCAAGTGATGACATTATATCGACGGGATTGGATTCTCTCACGAATTTCAATTTGGAATCCGAGAACCATCATTATAGTAGGTACGTAAAATCTTATCATTACGAAAATTCCAACAACAACACGACACAACTTGAGATAAATTAAACAATTATCGTTGTCAAAAAAAAGTAAACTGAGCGATCAAACGAATACAGAAAGCGAAGCTTGTCTGTATCGGATGACATCGCGGGCGTGTTTCAGCGAAAAACTCCTTTGATCGATTGCCGACGGCCCAATGTTGAACATTCTCACACGATTCATGCGCCGTACTCGATTCTCGATACACGTTCACTTCCAAAAATGATCAGCGAATCGCTTAGACATCGATTTTTGTAATACAATTAGTTATGTGTAATTTTAACTCGTGTGAATTAAGATTTTGATTTAGTTTCAGTGAACGTTTCTTTCTAAGGAAGTATCGTATGTTTATGAATAAATTACATAAGCAAAGTTTATTCATTTGTTTACAAAGCTTACTTATACGATTCCGCATTAATTTTATTCTAATAGTTTAGTAGAAGTTATATATTTACGTTACGTTATGAAGGAAATGATACGATAATTTAATCGGCTTATTTTTATATTTTCCTTCGATGATTGCTTCGCGTAAATATAGTGAATAGCTAATTACTAATTAAGAAAAATCTTAATCAAACAAATCTGTGTAAACGGTAATATGATAGCTTTATGATGTTTGCGTTTATTCAAGCTTACCCACAAAATGATCGTCAATTGTTTACATTCGACATGCGAATGAGCCGCACACTTGAGTTTGACAAACAAATAATTAAGACGACTCAGGCGTCGAAATTTTGAATTAAAATTATAAAATAATCACACACCAGTTAAAAAGACATCCATGAACAACGCATTGATGTAGCTCCTTTGGGCAAGTCCATGTTCATGCGAACAGAATAATCCCGATAAACGAAATGTCGGAAAATGATATAAGAACTTTCCAACCGAACTAATTGTCACTGGCCGCAGACAAAAAAGCACTCGCGAACTTTCAACACTTAAAATTAAGATCACTTTTTTTAAAATTCGTAGTCACTAGTGTTGTAGTAATATTTGCACTGGATTATAAAATCGTGTGGTGTTATGTCGAGCGTGTGTCACCGGAGTGGTACGAGGAGCGAGTGTGCGAGACAGGCGCGCGAGCAGCCTCCGCTCGTTGAATGGGCACCGAAATGCGGCACCGTACGTGAAATAGCCGGTCAAACACTATGCGAAATCCCTTACCCACCCGCCGGAAAGTGAACTTCGACCCTCTCAGAGACTTCCTTCTCCCTATTTTTTTTTTCTGAACAAAATTTATTTCAATTAAAATGAAACTATCAAGGAGATTTTATTTATGATATTATAAATTCTTATAAGATATATAATCAGGATTTTCATTGTTTCCTTGTTAATTATTGTTAATGAACTTGTAGCAACATTGCTAATAAATTACTAATAATTGTGAAATTTAAGTGTCTTGCTATTATCTATTCTATTATCGGCCAGCCGAGTCAAGATTTGTTATCAATTATCCTTTATTAACTCCATATGCATCATTCGTTATTAGTTATAAGTGTGTAATAATCTGTATGACTTCACATTGTCATAAAAATAAATACATAACTTATGCTTAGACTAGAAAAAATTATAAAAAATAACTAGTTATTTAGAAAAATAAAGCACCCATTACAGTATGTAGATCTACCGTAAGAACAGTCCCAAAAATGAAAAATAAGAACAACCAGATAGATTAAAAAAAAGAGAGTATTTTAATTAGAATTCAATAATCTGTAAGTTCTGAAGCAAGAAATTAATAAAGTGCGTCTCCACGGCCGCCTGTTTCCACATCTTGTGCAAGTGAACATTTATTCGGTTAGACCTCGTGGTGATTCATCGATGAGTCTATCCTAAAGTGAGTTTTTATCGGGAATTAGTCGCGCCGCGCACCAGTCCGTAACACTAATAGCAGCCGATTTTAATAATTATCAAATATTCACACGACATCAGTCTAAATTTATTTCTATCTACTCTATTATCATTAATTGTTTTTATTGCGTGGGCGAAGAAACGCGATACAATTTGTAAATAATTGAAATACTCACTGCTCACTTTCATGTATACGATAATGAGATATTGTTGTACGATTAGTATACTATAAAACTGATAGCTATAATGCTACGTTAACTAGTTTATGTAAATGGGCACCTAGATTCAGAGGTTGTTAAATCTATAAACAACTTTCGTTTTCTTTTTCACTTGTCAGTGACTGGTCATCATCCGACAAACGAGTGAAATGTCCAAGGACTAAATACGAAAGTAAATTGTAAAAAAGTGTGTCGTGTCTGGGAAAGACACCAGTGACACAGATAGGAAGGTTCACCTACGTGTGACTTGGGTCACACAAATCCTTCGGCCGCTAAAGTTACATGTAAAAAATACATCCTTAGACTTATTGGTATACTGGTTGTTTCAAGATGTGTCTGTGGCTGATGCGTCTAGCATGTGGTCTGCGGTTTAGAGATGAGCGGACATCTCGATGTTTACATTGACACGTTTTTTGTTGTGTGGTTAACAAGGCGATGCCATTGTACGCGGCTTAGTGATAGTGTCAATACTAGATTGTTGTACCCGTGATTTATTTTTTACGACTGTCGTAGTTTTAATCGTGTAATATTTTTGATTTAGTTCGGAACAATAATTTTATTTAATTTAATTTAATTATGAATAAATAGGTACCTAGTGAACAAAATTATGTATTTTCTGTTAACTACGATTTCGTGTTGATATATATTTTAAAGCTGTTTCATAACAAAATTCTGAATTCAGGGACTTGTTCTCAGCGAAGGCAACCGCTCGAACTTTGTAACGAGACCGAGTGACCTAGTGCGCGGTAACAATAATTTTTCTCTCATCACTACAAAGGAGTTTCCCATCGCGATCGTTTCCGACTACTGACATAATGATACGCCTTTCATCTATTATATCATTAACTTTTTATGCGAAAATATGCTTGTTATGAGAGGCTTTTCCGAAGGGATGTCTCATCGGTGACTCACGGATTTTCCGAATTTTTCGCTACAGTGAATTCGCCAAACTACCACTGAAAGCCCACAAGGCCGTGTCGTATGGACTCATTATTACTCACGCCCCGTAGAAAGTCTACGCGTTAGATCCGTGTAACAGAACGATTCGTCATAGTCTCAAATATTGAATTTTAAGTGCTACGAAATCATCTAATCCTATAAATACATGTTTTGTTTCGTTATTCATTTCAATATTTAAAAGTTTCCATTATTTACGTGTTACCTGACCATTAAACAATTAATGTAAAATATTACGTAGATTTGTCTGTATGTTTGTCAGAGGAAAGCTCGAAAATTCCTGTGTAGATATTGAGTGAATTCTTGCGAGCTGTTCATACTATTTATGAGCTACAATGACGTTTTGTTTTGCAACGGAAATACGGAATATTTGTATGAATACTAGTGTTGTATAGTTTTGTTTTGTGTTAGACATAGCAAGCGCAGACACGTGTGTTCACTAGTAGTAATATATTTAGCCTCTGATACTACTACGTTGATATGTTACACGTTGTTTTAAGCAAATATAATCCGTCTATCCGTCAACCGCGGCGTCCGTTACGTCTCTTATGAAGATTTGTTTCTCTTTTAAAAAAATGTAGCAATAAAATTACTGATAAAAGGTTTGCCATTGCCGTGTAAATAGCTTTTTTGTTGAAATTTAAAGTGCTCTGTTACGATACTGACCTGAATAGAGGCGGATACAGATAATATTATAATAGTTTTTCAAGATCAAGTTCAGAGCTAAGATAATGGGAGGATTAACATTATTTATTGCAACGCTGTTCGTGATGTCTCGTAGACAGTGTTGCTTCGTCTGTATTCGTTATTATTCTCTCGAATACACTTGTAGCAGATAATCCACCGTAAAATTCCTTTACCAACATAGTTTCAGCAGCTAATTTAAGTTTACCGTAAACTTAAAGACTGGCTTCCGCGACAGAGTCCGCCTGCGGCCGCCTAGGCATTGCCAATACGCGAAATGGCATTGTTTGCGAGCCACAATATAAATCACACGTTGTGCGTACAATTCGAAAGCTTTTACTCATTGTGCACGTACCCTTAACCCCTTTCATGGCACAGGTTAAAGTTAATACTCATTACGTTGCTCAGAAATCCGCAGTATATTAATTATGCGGAAGGAAATGTTTTACACTGTGTCCTCAAAACTGAATAAGGCAATTTAGTGTGCAAGAAAAATATATTGTTGGTTTTAATATATTATAATGCGGTCCTACGCGGGGTTAAGTTCGGTATAATGCATGTCTAATTCTATTGACTGTTGTGACTATGGTCGAGATCGAATAAACAGGAGATTTAGTATCGATATTCGATTTCGATTAGATTTGGTTATCTATCGATATTGACATAATTGAATGACAGCAAGGTGTCAGCTTTAGTTTATCGATGTGTTTAAGTGAAACTTTTTACAGGCAGCTCTTTTGCCTTGAACACTCAATAAATAAACTGATTTTAATTGTACCGCGCATTTTTATCGATTATTCGTTGACTAATCAATCGAGATAATCGGTTAGAATATTATCAATGAAAGCGGTTGAATTATAGCCTTAATCAACGAATCAAGTTAAGATGATTTTTATTTTATCTAGAAAGATACTGAATTTTAAAATATTTTTATCAAATAATAATTTATAGAATTTAAATATAGTCGCGTGAGTATTTCCGGTTTAAATATATTTCCGATAACGAAAATAGTTTAGTGATGTTATAACCTTGAAACGCGACTTTCTTGACAGCACGAATACTAGAGATGGGATTACGCATTATACAATACACATAATGAGTAATCACTCAACAAGGCAGAACGCGTAATTTCCTTGTATTATCAGTGCCGATATTTCAGAGAATAGAAAGTGTTATAGAATTACGTCACTTCCGTTACAAGTAATATTAGGTCACCGAATTACGTGAGATACTATAAACTGAAATCGTTCGTATTATCTGAATGTTTTTTCATCGATTAGGTCATCCATTTTAAGTTATCTTATTTATGGTGAGCTCGGACTACAAGTATTAATTTTTAGATCAGTGAATGCTCATGAAATATTTATGAAAGAAAATGTAATTATTTATTTTAATTAAATATATGTATATAATAAAGTCCTATTAAAGTACGTTAAAGTAAGTTGTAAAAACAGAAGCTTACTATATTTAAAAGTATATCCTTGTCTCGTTGAGGAACATCCGTTACAGCAACAAGTGCACATATCAATCATTTTAATATTAATCGATTTATCACAGATCATAATAAAAAAAAAGACTGGCATAAACAGTCACACCAAAAAAAGTTCACTGTCACTTCACTATTTCTAAATTTAGAACAGATAAAAGCACGTGCGTATTCTGTTTATTGAATTTAAATTACGTGATTAACGGGCGTCGCGTTCAGGACACGATCTCGTCGCGCGGATACGTTCAGTTCGCCGCGTTACGTGTAATGTGTGTCCTGAACGGATTTCCACGGCTTTTATGTGGCCGGTCGGCGCTCCCGTGATAAAGGGTGCAAAAAACCGATTGTTTAATTTAGAGGGCCCGCCATGCGCCATTACGTCACGGATAAGACGTCGATCGCGATTAGGACGTAAACGCACACATGCTCTTACGCAATAGCTTGTGCAAATAAATACATGTGGCAACAACCGGATCCTGGAGGTATGTGAAAATGCGTTTTGTGGCCGCTGTAAACATATTTTTTTAGTAGGTTTTGAGGTTTTGGTCTAAGTCTTGTATTTATAGATTTTATGTAGTTTTTGATTTAATACCATCATAACAAATTGAAAAGTTTTATTTACAACTAATTAACAATAAAAATAAGGTTACTTAGAAAAGTAGGTATTAGTTTTATAAGTGATGCGATTAGCATAGAACCGAGCAAAGAGCTAAAAAAGGATTTTTTCATTTTATTTAAAAGAAAATACGATAACATTATACATAAGTTAAAAAGATGACATATTTTGACAGAATATTAATTTAAAATATTTCAAGCACATATTATTTTAAGTATTATATTCATACTACATCAGGAAACAACTTTTGGTGACACATTAACTTAAAGATAAGGTTTATTTATATATTGATAAAAGTTAAATGACGTAACTGAGATTAAAAAAAAAAACTAGATCTAAGTTTACGTGTGTATATTACCAGAGCTTATGTTTTGCTTAGTAAAATGTTACTAAGTTATTTTTAACTTACATTTCGGCCATATTAGAAATGCATTTAAATTTCAGCGGGGGTGTACCATCCCGCCTCCGAGAGAGTCCGCCTCTCGGCCTCATTCCCGAAATAATCCCGTTCGATTGGTCGGTCGGAATAATCTCTTCGCCTATTACATGCAACTCGCTTTAAACTTTACTACTCTCGGTAAAGTAAGTGCTTGTCATGTGGTGCGGTGGATCTGTTTACGGGTTGTTAGTCGATTCGTCTCACGTGAACTTTGTCTTAATGGGGGACTCGGTGTATTTAATCATATCCTGATTGAGTCTTTGAGACGAATCAATGCCCTGCAAATAATACTTATTTGAACAGTTTAAATTTTAAGTTACAATAAGTCGCTCAAGACGAATTTCGTGCAAGGCAAATCGCCGAAAAACTCTTACTTTAAAAAAATAAGATAATCGTAACATTGTTCATCGTTCTATCTAAAGCTTTTGTTTATGAGCGAGTAAAATAAATAAATAATTACATAACACGGAAGCTTTTTTTTGCAATTAAAAACCATTTATATATTTTAAATTATTTTTTGTACTAGCTTTGCCCCACACTATGAATAATTCCTGTATCATGAGTGCATTTACAAACACATATTTATATACACAACGACAACTATTTGTAGATCATACAGATATTTGTTCCGTGCAGGAATCGAACCCGCAACACGTAGCGCAGCAGTCGATCTCTTAACCACTGCACCAACCGTGCCGTCACGTCCATTGATAGTAGGTATACATTATTTTCACAGAAAGTTTATTTTTAAATTATTAACTTGGAAAAATCTAAAGCCGTGTAACTTACGTTTCAATAAATCAAATAATCATTACCTATTATATAATACACTATTCAATCAGTCATTCATAATACCGTAATTCCAATTAATGTCATAAACTGCATTGGCTTCGATGATGTAAAAGGAAACTTAACTCAGAAAAATCCCTTAAACCTTTGCAACGTACCTAAACCGCGAAAAAAATACGAGTTTCCTATAACAACTCAGTGATTTCATGGAAGGTATACAATCAGGATTGTTATGACGTACATACGTATTCATTTAATTAATAAATTAAATGAATATTAATTTAATATGAAATATTCCGTTATGTTGTAATAAGTTTTTACGTGTAATCATAAACAGGTAACATGGATATTTCCTCTTTTTAATTTATATATTGTATTATTTGTCATATAAATAACGAATGTTAATAAACAAAAATGTTCATTTTGAAGTATGTACCTATGTTTTTGGATTTTTTTATTATTTAATTTTTAATATATTATAGATATGCGTTATCAGGAAATGTGGTGAGTTTTATCCAAAAGAAAGTTAAATTTATACCTATTCATTACCCAAACGATACTAACAATCCCTAACAAGACTTAATTTTAAGATTAACTTTAATGTTTACCAGAAACTGATCAGTATTTTACATGGAACAGCCTTCCGAAATAGTCATGTTATTTTTAGTGCAAAGATAATAATAGTACCTACTTTATTCGATGACGTTATTTAATGACGATATGGGAAGTTTGTATGTAACATACATTTTGTGTCCAATGAAATCCGTTCAGAATAAAATTAAACCATGATTCTTGGCCTTGGGGAAGTGCATCACATGGGCAGGCTTTGATAAACAACAGATGGCGGAACGACCATCAAACTTTGTGGTTTTTGTTAAGCTAGTGACCAAAAGCGTCATCACTACAAGAGGTCCTCAATACGCTTAACTAAAAGGTACAAAATTATAGGAAATTTTAGCCAGAAAATGTAAAGAAATAAAAAACGTGTTTGTTTCTAGCAGAAATTAACAAATGCTTTGAACCTTATCGGCCTATCAAGATGAGCATGAAAGTTTTTGAATAGATGGTTCTAAAAATATTTGTGCCTTGATGTGATTTTTGTTTATCCTTATAATAGTAGGATATAGATACGATAGGAAGAATTTTTTATGTTAAAAGAAAAAAATAATTGCCCCCACTAGGATTTTCCCTGTCTACAGCTTACAAACATACATGTCACATGCACACACGATCTGACCCGAAACAACTATCTTTAGATCATACAAAAAATTTTATTGTGCGGGAATTAAACCGTGTCGCGACATGTAGCGCTTATTTGCGCCACTCGTGCTGTCAAAAAGCAATAACCAGGCATTAGCTTTATGATGGCGTATATTCGGCTGTCCACTTTGATGATGCCTAATACTATAGTGTCTATAGAAGTTGCCAAAGATCAATCGCTCATGGTATGGTGGCAAGAAAATCTAGTTACCAAAGTTGGTCCATAATTGGATCTCTGGGGTGCGCCGGAGCTTAAGTATCGTCTCTGAAGTAGTTTCTTTCCATACCCTAAAGTGAATCAAACCATGTGAACTTCCACTCAACTAACAACTAGTTACATAAATAGGTGTTTACACGGTCCCATTCAATGGGGTCATATCCTAAGCAGGATGGCTGGCAAAGAATTTTAATGTAAGCTACGTCGCTGCGACGGCTACGACGGCGTGCGTCTACGCATCGATGTATCTCGTGACACGGTCGCATTGTTTAACGCAATAATTATCGCACTGATCAAGATGTTAATATGAACAAAAGAGTAGTTATTACGTATTGGAGTTTGTATCACACCGTAATAATGACAATTCATTGAAAGATTAATTACAATTATTATTGTAGTTGTACCATAAGAAATACTTAGTATTATTAAATATCAATTTTCAATTATGAATCAGCTCATAAAATAAATCCTTTAATTTATTGGGTTTAACGAAGGTTAAGTAAAATTGAAGTTATAAAAATGATTTTGCAATTGAGAATTATCGTTACATGCGCTTTGCTTACTAATACGACTGAAAATTTGTAATATTACTGTTTACTGAAAGAGTTATTACACTTTACCATATATTTATAAATTGCAATATATTATGAAACAGTTAACAAAATTTATAGTACCGATAAAAGCTTTTTAAGATTTGAAACAACATTTTTATTAAATAAAGCTTGTCTACGACGGTGTGATAAGTCTACGACATGTTTTAGTGAAGTATTCTCGAAGGCGAATTGATGAAATTGCTCGCTACGGTGTAACAACAGCCAATGTGATCTCATTAACGCACAAAAAGCGAACCTTTCTCAGGGAATCCTAACCGATGCGCGTAATATATAATTCATTCAAAATGCGGGGTTATTTTAAACATCCTGATACATACGATTACTAAGAAAATGTTATTACGTTTGGCTAGAGAAAACCCCATGCAATGCTAACTCATTGTTTATGCAAATCCATCATTCTATGGTGGCCAGTTATATCCGATTGTTACGTTTAAAGTTCAGAGTTCCTATACTGAAGAACAAGTTTGTGAATGATATAACACTTATTATTATTACAATAATGCTATCCTATCCTATATAGAGTATAATGTAAGGTTTCTGAAATCCGGAAGGCTGATTTGGAGAGTTTGTTTAACTGGGTGTAGTGTTTTATAAAAGTAGAGTAGACTAGAATCTAAAGTCTAAGTTATTCACAAATAGTGAGAATGAAATGGCCATGAATAAAATATTGTAGAAACGTTGAAAATATGAAACTGGAAAAGCTGCAGGATTAGATAAATAGCAGTTGTATGGTATGGGATAGCAAGTAGATGACAAGAGCGTTGTACTGGATCTTAACCTTTCATGTGACGCAAAGTAGACACAATAGAAAATGTATGTAGGCCGGTGGGCACCGGCTGCGTCTTTAAGATTTAAATATATCTTTAAATTAGAGGTATGGCCCCATACCAGGCGATTAGTGCAAGGCTGTCATCATACCACTGTATATGGGAAATAATATACAGATTCACAGCGGGAGTGTAAAAACTATTGCGCCATTACCCTTATGAGGGTTGTTGCTTGCATAAATTTTGATTAATAGAGTGATTAGAATAACAAATTCTAAAATCTCCAATGTTTTTACAGGATTAAGAGAGGGAATGTGGTGTGTGGATGAGGTTTTCCGTAAGTATGTACAACAAAAAAATCTTCGCTTTCATCGACTCAGAGCAGGCTCAATACAGTGTGTGAATGGTAAAATATATATGAATGGCATGAACCAGTTTTGAAAGATGAGGAAAGTAATAAAAACTGGAATTGTTCTCATGAAAGTTATTTCGAACTTTGAAGCTTTGAATTACTGAAAATTATTAAGTGGCAACTTAATTCTTACTTAGCAGACTACTGATAGATAACTTTTATCTGAGGAATCAATTTTGCGATTTGACAGCTCCTGTATAGAAAATGTGAAAAACTATCAGATTGATTCTTCAGATATGTGAATGATTATTCCGATTGACAATTTGGCCCCAAGTCTTAAATATTAAGCTGTTAATAATTTATTGAATTGTACCTGAATTTTAACGAGGAAAAGATACCAATATTGTTCTCAGAAATTACAAAAGAAAAAGATCTAATCAAGACGTCGTTGCCCAGATATAACGATCATTCAAAAGTGAGTTATGACCAAATCATAGAGGCATTCTGTAATTTTTTTCGCATATTCAGCATACCGATCAAATGAGATTTGGTTTATGATTTTTAAACTTTCGATGACTAACCCCCTGAGATTAGGAGGTAGGTTCTCAGAAATGTTCTCAGGTACTCCGCCTAAAGGAAATGCCAGAGTATTGCATATATAAACACATTCGGAGGTCAATGAGAGGTGTATGTCTATTGTAAGGACGTGAGGTCACATTTCTTGTAACAAAGTTTAATAAGAAATATTTTGACACGTTGTTCCGTAATATTTTACGTGAATAAGGTCGTGGAACCGAAGATGGCCAAGTTTCTAACACAGCCCACTTAAAAAAAAAATAAGTTGCAACTTGTCAAAGATATTTTAAATTTCGCGGCTAAATGCCCAATGATCATAGACAAAATTGCAACTCCTACCGATTCTAAGGGTACCGCCATTTTGGAAATATTTGACAGTTTGGTGTAGTGCTTCTTGGCGACAACCGCTTATTACTTAAAACATTTTAATTAATGTTACTCTGAAATAGTTGTTTTTCAATTTTGGAACAATTGTTTCTTCTTCTTCTACTACAATTTTGTAATAGATGATCTAAAGGACTGTTCATATTCAAATTAGTTTTTGTTGTTCCTAATCTGTTGCTATCAAGTATGAATATTTGAATAAGCTTTATAAAAAATCGTCTAGATGACTTTAATTCTATAAAGCTTACGAGGAATCTATGTAGCTCATGCGTCTCTTTAAAACCATGTGCAGTAGTGACGTATGTGGTTGAAATTGTAACACTTGTGCGTGTGTACCTAGATGAGTTGCTAGCCAAAACTAAAGCTTAATCATGATTAATATTTCTAGGATTTGCAAGGAATTATTTGTATAATTAAATTGTACAAGTTATCTTAACATATATAGAGGTTGAGCCACACTTTTAGTGTTGAAAAGAAAAGCTTATGGAAAAAACAAAATATGACTGTCGATCTTATTGATAATTTTTTATGTAAAGATATTTTTCATTCGGTTATAATTTTCAAAAATATGAAACATCTAAATGATTATAAAAATAATGCGTCTACAAAAATGAATAAGTGTTCTAAGCTATCCTAGATATTGTTGCGTATGAAATAAGTGTCACAATAGCATGAATTAATACGTCAGTGTACTATTATAGTCATGGACTAGCGTTACGTCACGGAATACCCCGATACTTTTTGCAGCTGTACTATTTCTGTGTATCCGTAGGTCAGCGGCGCGTGTAAATGATCTTTTTGCTCCATAATTAAGTCAATATCGATTATGTAAATACATATATAAGTCATTGTCACACCAAGGCGGCGAACATATGAAGATCGGAAACAAAAAACTGTGTGGGTTCTTAATTCTTAAAATCCTTCGAAAAATGTTTGTTTTTTTTTTTTTCATTTTTCTTGTAGCTTTAGGTAACTGGGCTAAAAATAATTCACGATTTTTCCCGAATATATTGATTCCTGTCCTAGACACGTGTTAACATAGTCTATTTTTGTTATCTTATATTATAACAGAAAAGCAAACATAGTTAACTTCCTCTCTAATAATACACTTGAGGATAAAACCTGTTGTACACAACTATAATGGTATTAATTACTCCGGCGACAGTGACAAAGTCCCAACGTTTACTCTCGACCGTGGGACCTCTACAACGTATTCAAATCGCGATCAAATAAAAAAATATCGTTTAATGGAAATGCTTTCCAGTTTTTCCGGTAGTGTGAGATCGCAATTCACTTGTCATTATTTAAAGGAACAAGATAAGTATAATTGTTTAACTAGATGATGTACGTAAATATTCAAATGAGCCTTTGTCCATACGTAAATTGTAATTGTAGTCTGTTGTTCCGTATTTATTGGACCAGTATTTGAATTATAAGAACGAAGAAAATTAATTTGTTTTTGTCGTCACGTTTGTTTGTGGTGTTTTCAACTTAAGCCTTCTCCGTCTCAAAATATTTCCGACTATATATATCGTGTCTATAATTCTAAATTTTTCTGGAATATTTTTATATGGCGACTTGGACTGCATTAGTACAAACTCTAATAGAATCAAACACGTTTTGTAAGTAAGGAAAAATTATTTGATGTGATAGGTCAGGAATGACAGGATCTTGTTTGTGGTTACTTAATCCTTGTTAACTACTCAATCATAATTGATAATGACAGCTGCCAATATCTGTCTCATCACTTTAATTATATCAACATCTTCAATTGTCATATGATGATGATACTCCTTTGGTTTTTAACGTCTAAATTTCTTTTCAAAATTGGAATTCATTTCAAACTGAGAATTTGTTTAGAATGTTCGTGTTCTTAGTTTGAATCGGTGACAAAGAATAAAAAAAAAAGAAGCTGGCATTATATAAAACATATCGTCTTAGAAATAAAAAACGGCAGCAGCACGACAACGCGGCTAATGATTGTGAGTCGATTTATTCCACACTCACCCGTCCTGTATTTCCTGTTCCTATGTACATAGTTACGCAAAATTCTTATACTAATATAAAATTCCATCTGTTTTGCTTCAACATGGCCATTGTGATCCGCAAATTAGTTCTGAGATATTCATTTGCTTTGTTTACTTTTATTAATCGTGTAATCAGATAATAGTGATGAGTTTTCACTAGTTTTTGTTGTGCACGTGCGCGTATGTTCGAACAAAGGTTTACGAGTTATTAGAATAATTTGTCTTTGGTTTCTACAAGTTGTCAATTCACTGAATATCGTGATTACAATATTTAAAAAGAACGAAAATTTTCATTACGTAATAATATTACTTCAATGCCGAAACTACTGGACATTTCTAGAAAAAACACACCCAGTGCATTATGCATCTTAAGGATATGGGCATGAATAAATCAGTGAGAATGTATCTATTATTTGATATTCATCGTATTCTTCAATTCCTAACAATTTCGACATACATGTACGAGTAAGTATTACAATCGCTCATAATTCTAGATGCATCTGACAACATCGGCCTTTCGAGAGCATTTTCTCCATTTGAAAATATGTTTTCTCGTTATAATTTCAAAATTATATAAATAAGTTCTATGAGACATTGGAATGTAACACGTATCAAGTTTCATTTTAACTGTATGAAATAGAAAAATATATTTTCCTTTGGTTCCAGAGGGTCCGGTTTTCTTTACATACAGCCAGCAGCAATAATAATAGAAATTCTAAAAAATAGTAGGCCGTTTAGGCCCAAGTACGAAAGCCCGCTCTTTAACATAAATTTAAATCTAGAATAGTTACAGAAAAGAAATCCTAGCGTTTATGGGAATGAAATTTACCAATTACGTGTCAATGAACATAAGTAGAATGTGTATTGAAGGGAATCCGAGTTATTCTCATAAGGTAGTCTCGGCGTTTTGTTTGAAACATAAGGATGCGCATACGCATAACAGTAAGATAATTTAAACATCCGTTATACCGTACTCGTTTTGCATATAAAGAGACGTGGAAATAAACAAATAAATGCATGAGGCCAATGGGACCGTGTAAAAAGTACCCATTAGTTGAGATAAGGTTCGGTGCGCGCAAAATACTAAAATACTACACGATACAGGAATTATTCCAAGTGAGGGGGCAACGTTATTTTTTAAAAAAAAAATGGTGGTTTGGTCCCGGTTGAAAACGGTTATAGAGAACCAAGAACCTATTAGCGTGTCAGCTTTTTGCGAGGTCATTCAACATCAGCTTTGTACTGCGTTTTAGAACAAAAAGTGCATGTCTAGACAGACTCTTTGAACAGGACTTTGTGTTCCAAAATATATTAATTAACTAGATTTTGCCCGCGGCTTTCGTTCGCTTTAATTTAGAATTTGACAGTCAATTCGGGTTGTACTCTGCTTGCGAAAGACACGTGGCGCCATCCATTGTACGAACGACAATGTTATTGTTGTTTTCCTCAGGAACAGTACTTTTTTCAGGATGAAAGGTACCCTATGTCCATTTTTGAACACTTGACTATAACGTATATGCAAAATTTCAGGATGATCGTTTCATTGGTTTATAGTTCGGCGTGAAAAGGTAACAAACTTACTTTCGCATTTATAATATTAGTTAGGATAGCATGGAATAGGTCAAGTCTACAGTAATACTAAAATGGGTTTATGGTCAGAGTGACTAATAGTTAGAAATCATTAGTTAATCAGACTAATTGACAACTATATCAAACATGCGTTTTTTTTTTTACAAAATGTCCCAGTTATAGTAACAGTTTTTCAATCATTGGACATTTGAAGATTAATTTGTCATTTAACTTATAGTCAGGTGGTCAAAGAACTTAGACATAGAGCCATATTTATGAACATTAAAATAAGATTTTTATAATAAAACTAGCTTTTGTTCGCGACTTCGTACGCCTGGAATTTGGAATCTAATATTTACCTGCGGTAAAAGGGAGTCTATATTTTAAATCAGACCTCTAGCAATACATCAGTGAAAACTGCATTCAATTCCACGTAGTAGTTTTTGCGTGTTGCATGTACAAACATCCAGACAGACAGACAGTCCTAATAACTGTTGTGCTTGTGTTGCTCTAATAAAGACCCCTCTATATTAGTTTTCTCCAATATCTATAATATACAGAAATCGGCCTATTATAATTTTATTATATGTATTTATTCATGCTAAACGGCTGATTTTGTCTAGAACTGTTATTGTCGGTGAACTTGGGCCTGTGGAAGTGGAACATAACACTTTTAGAGTACCTACCACACTGTCTAGTGTAGTACCTACAAATGTTGAGGTCATTCTTTCTTTCTTCTCAATAACAGTTCCACAACTAACAAGCCGTTACCAATACGGTAAGTGCTATGTGGTCCAGACGCCATTGTCCCGAGGCAAGTCCATTGCTGGGCTGTGGGCGAGGGGCGGTGAGCTTGTCAATAATTATAATAGCTCCGTTACCAATCATATTGTTCTCAATTAATAATTAATATGTATGTGATGAGACTAAATTGCTTTGTTGCTTTTTTTTATTGGTAGCGGCAGGTTGCCTTACGTAGGTTTTAGGGTTTAGGTGGGATGATTAGATTTGAATGTTAAAACTTTAAAACCACTAGACTTTGCGACATTTAATTTAGTTCTACCAGTGCCAAGGTGTATGTTGTGTTAAGCATAAAAGTTCAATCACACGAACTATTTTGAAGGCAGTTAATAAAAGCATTCCAATAGAAGCTTGAAGCCAGCGTATCTGGAGCTTAAGCTTTTGAATATACAATGTTTCGTTCCACGCAAGTTACCATCATTTCATACTAGGCTATAAATGAACTTTAGACTGCTAATGAACGGTCATGAGGGCATTGCAATAAACCCTTGCCATTCTTCTTTAACTGATCGGCAATCGCTGAAGAGCGTATAGTAATAGATAAAATAACAAAATTTCATCACGCCTGTATTTCCCGAAGGGTGAACCCACCCACATTTCTTCGATGCCATTAATGTGTCCCATGTACGTAATAAAGGATAATACTATTGTCATCTACCGTGAAGAGCTCCAAACTCCTTGCTGCTATTGAAAATTTCCACACAGCAAACCCCAATAACAGTTTGCCCCACCTGGGAGCCAGGACCTCACCCTCACTCGTCGGGCTTGCGACAACTAGACTAACGAGGTAGTCGTTACAATATATAAGTACCCAGTGGTACTTATATATTGTTTATTGTTATTTTAATTAATTCTATTATTCTAATAGTTATCAAGATTTACAATTTATTGTAAAATGTCGTAACTGCAAAGCCTTGTAGAACGCAAATAAATTATACAATCAATAGACTTCTCATATCAATTTCTCCAATTAATTCTCAGTTTCTGGAGAGAAAATACATAACAATAATAACATTAGTAATGGTAAAGATTTATCAGTGTGATATTTTAATAGTTTTTTTATTAAAGCCAATGAATAAATATATAATTAATTGTGTAGAAGAATTCTCACCTGTGAGTTGTTATATCGAGTTTGAATGTCGGTTGTAAAACAATTAATAAAATCAACTCATTAAGAAAGTAAATTGGTGTTAGTTTGACTCGATAAATATTATACAACATAAAATATAAAAATATATAATCTTGCAACACTTTATTATATGTTTGCAAACTTAATTTTTGGAACAAAAAATACTGAGTCAACTTACTCAAGTATGAAAAACTTTTAAGACAATAATAATACACATTGATATGGAACATTTTTTTTCTATCCGCACTTTGTTATTCTATTAAATATTATTATAGCATCGCTTTCAGTGAAAGCATATCCTAAATGATATTTTACTCGAAATGAAATGAAATTGTTTATTTTACAATTAGGATTTCTCAATCACGTTATTTTTTTTAAATAAATTAATTGAATATTCCTGAGAAGTCACGCCGAAATAAAGTTAGGGATCAAGATCTATTTTAAAGTCCAGACAGGTTATAGTAAATATTCGACATATCGAATACAATACACATTATTTATAGTTACATTTACGTAATAAGAACGGTGAATATGATCATTATTTTATAATGAAAATACTCTCTTTAATAAGATTTATCGATATTACACGGGATAAGTAGCGTTATTATTAACCTGGGCACATTATTATTGGTAATCACAAGCCGTGTTATATTCTGAACATTTTATCTCGTTGAGACTCATCCGGAAATTGAACATGAGACCATGCTCCCGGGTAGCTACTTAAATTTAATAGCTCTATTATGAATAACTAATCTTTTATTAACTGATATATTAAAAGCTCATTATATATTTTAATGGAAAAAGTTTTTTTTATTAACAGACTGTTGCAAAGATAGTAAACGTAACGTATACTTATACTTCACAACGGATATAAAACAGTGCTTATGATGATGTACGTTTGAAGGTACGAATGGCGCGGTGGTAGACCGATCCACGTAAAAAATATTTGTATGGCTATGGATAGTTGTTCCGATTCAAAACACCCAGAGTCTTTGTGCATGCATGTATGTAAATATTTATGTTTGTTAACGCACGCACGATACAGAAATTATTCCTGGTGAGGGGACGCTAAGAACGCTAAGTAAAGTTTTTGGTGTCACCAAAGGGTTATTTTAAAATAATCAAAGTATATTGCTCCTTCCTTGATGAATGATAATGTCTTTATTCTGGTGTGTAAAAAAGTGGATTTGTATGTCATAATGTTTGTATAGCTGAACTTCCAACCTTAAAATTCCTTCACAAAATATCTTCGCTAAACATACTGCGTACTGCGAAGTAAAAACCGCTTTGCGATATCTTTTGTTTCAGATTCTATTTACTTTAACAATTTGAAGATTTACAAATTGTAAAGGAGTTATTTATAAACTCGTATGTTAATTCAATGATAACTTACGTACGGGATTGCGTATTTTTATGTTTTTGTATCGGGCACTGCCCGCGAGACTGTTTGTTTAGTAGTTTGACACACATCACTAATTAACGAATCATAAAGAGTGATTTGTACTAACTATAGTTACAGTAAACATTGCAACTTTATTTACCAATTTGGTCCCACGTTCGAGATTCTAGTCGATTTTACGATTTATTTTACGGTACGTTGTCGTGCGTTTCTTTAGTACCGTAGAGCTGCTACGCAAGTAGCCGCGCGCCTACGCGCGTCGTCGCTTAGTTTTATAAATTTAGCATAAAAATATTTTGACGAAGTTTCTGTATTAAATATATGATTCAAGCGATTGATAACATTTTATTCGGCCCTGGTGTTGTGTATAGAGTATTGACAGGGCACATTTAAAAAGAACGGGCATGCCTGTTTATTGTATACATTAGGGTGTCCCATAAATTTCAACTGCGATTTTTTTTTACGCATACCTTCTAAAAACTTTCGTAATAACCCAATATAGTCCAAAAACAAAAGATTAGTCCATTTTATGAACGATAACCCGTGCCGACTTGCGATTTAAACTCGCCCATACAAATTTCGCGGGTACTGCACTGCGACCTGTAACTACGTGTTTTATTTGTCATTTCATACGTGATTTTTTAGAATATTAGTACGCTGTTATTTCTTGCATAAAGATGTCAGTCGAATTACGGAGTGATAAACAAAGTATTTTTTTTACCAGACTTCCAAAGCCATTTAATAAATGGTGTAAAATCACCATCAAATCGACAAGTTCTCGCTGTCTTGTTTGACAATATTCGCGAAGTCAAACGACTTTTAGTGAAAGTGCTAATCTTGTGATTAGGAAGTGCATTATATTTTGGAAAAACATAAGAATTCCTACAAAAACCACGTCTGGAGAGAGCTGCAAAAAATTGTAAAAGAACTCAGAAAATAATTGTGAAAGACACCTTGATAACTTATTTGATATTGCACATGCTGATGCCTTTGAAAGAATGAAAATAGAGGAAGACAAAGTATTTTTGAAGAATCAGAGGGAGCCAGGTCGACCGGGATGCTTACCTGATGTACACAAAAACTTGGCGGACAAACACAAAAGAGCTAGACTAAGACGATTAGAGGAGAAGGAAAGAAAACTAAGACAAAAAGAGTTACTGGCTCTTGCATGGACTTATACTACACATAACTTGGAATATCCACATGATTCAGACGAAGTCAGATTGCCAGCGGAAAGAATATGATAACACCTAAACTCGTCGTAGCTTTAGATCGATGCCAGCTAAGCATGAGACTCCGTTTACATTCTTCATGCGCTCGTAGAAGCGCTTGGTCTGAACATCGATTACATCTCCATTAACAAATCCTCGATTCAGCAAATTCGCCAATTTGCTAAAACCATCTCAACTGCCCTCTATAACTGGAATGTTAATGACAAGGTACAAATAATGTGTTGCGACACAACATCTTCGAATATGAATGAATGAGCAGACTTTAGAAAGAGAATTGTTACTTTTCGCTTGTCGTCATCATGTTTATGAGTTGGTTCATAAAACTGTAACAAGATAAAGCAAATTACTAGCACTCCAGATATTCCGATCTTTAAAAAGTTCAGATACAATTGGAAAAACATCGATTCAAATAACATTGAAAAATGCCTTGATTTCGTAAAATACCATTTTGCTGAGACAAACATTACATCTTTGTTAATGTTTTTTATAACACAACTGAACAAAGCTTTAATAAGAGACGATTATCACGAATCGGTCGAATTATGCATAGTGTTTTTGAGGGGGAAATTCAGATAGAAAAGAAGAAAAATGAAAATCTCGACTGAAAATCGACGACATTTTTCTTCAGGAATATGTGCCTTGGGAAGATAATGCTGCTTTTCTGGAAACTAAAAGAAGAATAACTCGTTTGAAGATTTTAAATGACACTGCTGAAAGAACTGTCAAATTAATGCAAGATTTTACGGACTTATCACGGCTAAAGAAGAGCAAAAATAATTCCTGTTGCGTTGTATCCAGGAACATAGAAATTATTATCCAGACTGTAAAAAACATACCCTAAAGAGAAATTACCCTGGCTGATTGTTGTTATTTTATGTGTTTAAATAAAGGTAAATATTTCTCTAATTTGATTTTGTCTTTTATTTACTTCATTTATTGCATTTTTATTAATTTTATAGGAGAACCAAATATTAACATTAAACATGAGATTTGATAAACTTTGTGGCTCGGTCGGCACGGGTTGCAATCATGCTAGAATGATAAAATTTCATATTTGAGTATGGTTTTGCATTTATAAAAGATATAGAGGGTATGCATTTCAAAATTCGAAAAAAAAAATTTTTTGGTCATATTTGGGACACCCTAGTATACATACAGCAATGCACGTGAGACGTTTTTGCAGCGATCTCCATACAAAATAGGTCTGGGTCTTAATTTTTTTTAGATGCATTACAAGTACATGCTCTCCTGAATTTTATTGGAGGAATTAGACGAAAATAATGTTTGAAGGCTTAGTAATTTGTAATTGAAAAATAAACCTTTAGACATGTTATATTGCAATCATCAACGTAGGTAGTGTAATGAACAATGTTGATGTTTCCTTACGTTTATAATTATTTGAACAACAATTGAAATCGCGTTGGCGATGCAACGTCAATGTAAAGTAAATTAATTTTAGTGACCAATAACTATTTATAATGTTGTCTCTGCAATGTTTTAAGTGGTTAAAACCTGCGTTTAATTTCCAAAGCTCATCACAGTACGTACCTATTTATCTAATAAGTTATATGTTTATAGAGATCTATCTTGTTTGCTTTGTAGAATATATGACTCATTATTGTAATTTTATTTGCTTTATTGATAATATAGAGATTTTCCCAGCACATCTGGGAATTAATAATTCTATAAGTAAGTCTTCATTTTAAAGATTTAATGAACATCATCATTAGTCGTAAATTAATATTATATAGTAAGCATAAAATATTTTAGAAGATATGTAGGTATAGAAAGAAAATCAATTTTTTTTTTTCAGCATTTGGGACTTTATATCACTTGTTGTGTCTTTTTCAAAAGTAAATACTTATAGGGCCGGTACATAATTTATTCGAAATAAAATGGTTTCTATTCTACAATACCTTAAGGAAATCTTGATTATTTCCTTTTCACCTCAAGTTCTTGCAGTATTGCGATTGTGTGGTCGTAAAATAATGAAATAATGCATAAATCAGCGAGACAACGCATTCGAGTCGTTTACTTAAATGAGCTTTCTCCTAAGCCTTGTTGTGTAAATTGATTAAACAACAGGTACTAATAATTCCGTCATAAAAATACCGTGCAGTGAAGAGTGGGCGCTATTGGGGGAGCTATATCAAAAAGTACTAGATTTAACTAGTCTATTTCGAATATGCGATATTTTAATTCAATACGTGTTTTGTTCGACAAGTTCCAAAGGTTATTTAATATAAATAAAAATTGAAATTGAACCCTAGTGAAGCGGCATGGATCGCTAGAAATTACAATCTCGGTGATGTCAATTTATTTTTTTCAATTTTCTTTGTAGTTTTTCTACAAATTTAGGTTAAATATGACCACACACATTAATTATAAAAAAAATATTTGTATAGAACCTTATGTTTACCGTACGATTTTTTTTTACATCTAGTTCAGGTTGACATATTTCAACAATCAAAACACTCCATATAAAATTCAGCGCTTCTTTTCAGTATCATTTCTATTTTGTCACCAATAGTCTTGCAAAAATTTAAAACAAACACTCTATTAGATACACAGTATTAACTTACGTGTTCGCTTTGTTGCTATAAATTTCACTTCAATGCAAAAATCTTGAACGCTAAAAAATTACGCAAAAAATGTCTGAAATTTTACTTTGATAATTAATATTTGTGTTAATTTTGAGAGTTTAATTGCTTAAAAATTACGATATTCCTTTTGAAAAGCTCTTTTTAACATACTCTGCATACTCTAATAATTTAAAATATTATAATTCATTGGTTTTTTGCGCTGTGTTTTTTCGTGGTTCTTAATAAAAAATTTTTTAACGAAACAGAACTTTGGCAAGTTTCTTCTCACCACCCCGTCTGTTAAAATTATTCATACCTCATAACGCTGTGGAATTATTGCTGATTTTGAACATTGATATTTGTAATATTAGTGCTGGGTTTACGAACAATATAAAAACAATTATTACATCATTTTTTATAGGCTACAAATAAATTCCAATAGTTACAATCAAAGTCATAACTATGGTCTGGCATGATCGGTCACTGACCAGATAATATGGATACATCACATCACAGTAATCAATAATAGTAACAATAAAACAAAAGCATAAATGATCGTTATTATGCATATCTTTTGTCAAGTTAGTAATTATTACGTATACAGTTACACATGTCAGTTCCTCTTCAACCTTTATGTCAAATGAGAACCGACTCGTAATAAAATAATATTAGGCACAAGTCATAAAATTAAACAGCCTACGTGCCACAAAGGAAGTTTCATGGTTCGTTAAATACTAATATATTGTAAGCGAATTTAAAGGAGCGGTGAGGTTAAGGGCATTGGCTAGATGCGCGTTTCTCGATTCTGGGCATTCGGTAACTTCTTGTGCTTCGTTTACGTCATAAGGTAGTAAAATGATTTATAACACGGTTCTCTCACTTGCGACTAATAACATTATTTTAGCTTTTAATCTATGTTAAATATAGATACTTAAATACTTAAATCCAATCAAGTCATAGTAGAATCCATTATATCGTAGGCTTTTTTAACGGTGCGGTTTTTTTAAGCCTGAAACTTCACGTCCACGAAAAGGTTGGCCGTAGTCACCACGCTAGGCAAGCAGGTTAATGACCCCAAATATATAATAAGGTAAATACTAAAATAACCCAGATGGTGACATACCCTTCTAATATGGAAACGTCAAACAAAAGATTCCCCGCAATCATGGCCGTTTGATTTAGGATCTCTAAAATTTCCACCCAGGACCAAAAACCCGCGTCAAACACAGAGAGTGTTACATGGTTTTTGTTACTAATCGCTCATCATGAACACAGGTTGCGAATCACAAAGTTATCTCACATCAATCTATAAAACAATATCAAGAATATAATACGAATAATACATGAGATTCTTTGTAAAGATGTGATTGTACTGTCACATTATTATGACCGGCGGAACCCTTCTCAACGAATTAATTTGACGATATAGTGACAGCATTAAATGATTCAGTAAATGGCGTGCAACTGTTTTAAGGGGTAATTATTTTTAAGTTGACATGAAATTGAGACGAGGCGGTCAGCGTACGATTTAATCAATCAATTATTCAACTCGATTTATCGGAGTCAACTACAATTTATTACTCTTTCAAGTTGTACCAGAGCTATTATGACGTGTTTAAAACAGATTTGTTTTTTCAAAATCTTACTGACCGTGTAATGACGAGATCCCAGAAACGATAAAGCCTTAAATTTGTCAGATAGCTTCCGAATAGGGTGTAGACGTTCCATAAGATAAGATTTTCCAAAATTCATCCCCTAAATGGGTGAATTCGAGGGTCAAAGTTTGTATGAAAAAAAAAAACTACACGGATGGAGAAGCGGATTCAATTATATTTTAATATATTAGTTAATCATTCTAATATGATGATACAAGAAAAGTATTCTACTCTCTTTAATCAACTTAGCCAATAGCAGTTCATTAAGCTTCTCACAAGTTGCGCCATATCGGCCTAAACATATATAGAGTTCATCGCGTTTTCCTTCTCAGCTCTCCTACAGGTAGATGCACCATCCATCTATCTGAGGGTTCCTACATTACGTTTGTCGATGCGCAGTCTCCATCCTAACGATCATCTGTCCAATGTCCACGTTTTATTTAGATGTCATGTGGATTCTTAGATATTCAATTTTTTCTGAGTTTGGGGTATTAAGGGCTATTAAGTCCCTGGTCGGAAAAGTACTATACTTTAGACGATGGAGCGGCTACTTACATCTCTGTTAATTAAGACATTAGTTTAATGCGCACTTACTTGTAAATACCGCCTGCACTTTCTTTTTCGTGTATTAGTTGATTAAATTGAGAGATTCACAATCTACCGTAATGTACGTGGATACTGTGTCAAGTTGAATTTGGTAGATCTATTAAACATTAAATAGATATCATTGAAAATTATTTCAATGAACTGTAAACTCACACAAGGTAGATGGTACGTCTAGGTACGTCATAATTAATATATTATATTGTTTAAATAAACAATGTATTTTGTAAATACACAATTAAAAATTTTATGCAAGATATTTAGAACTTATGGTTATTTGAAAAATGCTTTTTTGAACTACTGAACAAAAAAAAGCTCGTAGTATTTCAACGCCATAAGAAAATAATGAATTCATGTCGAAGAGCTCTTACTTTGTTCACAGAAATAGGTAAACATTGGTTTATAACTACTAATCCTACCAAGCCACAATAAATCTAGACAAACATGATTGTTGAGCCTCTGATATACGCTCTACAACCATACAATACGGACATTAGGTCAGAAGATTCACTCGAATGCGCCACTGCGTCTAGGAGACAAGTAAACTAAAATATTAGTGAAAACCGTATGGTATATTCAGCTACATGCGTTTTTAATGGTTATTGATAAATTGGTATACCGCCCAACTATGCATGAGTTTGTTTCACGAAAACCCTTACATCTAGTGACCCTGTGTGACTTTTCTTTTTGTACGAGTAAACCTTCGTCAAGTTGTTGTTTTGTTCTACTACGGCGGGAACGCTCCAATACTCGCTCCGCCCACGTGCTCTATGGATATCAGTAGGTCACTAGGAGCTACTTAACGCGATGTGGCTACACTAGATTCTGGCTTTGATTCATACGTAGTGGGCGATCCACGCAAGGTCGATGTACTCGAAATTTGCGGTACCATTATTTGCATATCTACGGGTCAGACGAGAGAAAAAAAATGACACCGATACTTAGATTTGTTAGTGCAAATTGGTATCAAGGTTACAGACTAACTCTCTCCTTGCTTTACTGGGTAAGTGTAACGCCTAAAATCAACTTATGATAAATTGTTCATTGTAGTAAGATAAGTGTCGTATGTTTGAGTGGTTTCCTGTGTCGGAGTGAAAGCTGGGTGGGTGCAAGGATTTTGTAAATTGATGACACTGGGCCCGCGAGTGATGTTAACGGTCCTTCGGGTTTGTTGTAATGTACCTTTTAAAGTAGTGATGTGATTTACTTATCGCTTTGGCCTTATAAAATTGAGATGTAATAAATAATTATCTTGTTTGAAGAGGTTGTATTTGTAAGGCTGTTTTATGGGATGATGAAAAATCATTAGGTCGTTCGAAGCTTGAAGTTGTGGACTGTTAACGGTTTCAAAGTGCAAATTTTTACGGATGTACATGATGACGGACAATCACATTCGTAAAAGTTTTAAAGCTGCGGCTAGCGTTAAATGAACGCTAATGGGAAAACAGTGGCAGTCAATTTGGCTGATGAATAAATTGCTAGGAACATGCATGTATGCATTAGTTAGTATTGTTGAGGTGTTGTGGAGGAGTTCCACTGTCCAAGCAATTTCAGTCCATGTCTGGTAGCCATGGGATATAAATCTAAATTGCTTGAATAATAGAAAAAAAAACGGACGTCAATAAAATGTCATGTCTAACTAAATAAGGATCCTATGTAGAAACTATACCTACATTTAAAACATTAAGATTTCAAGAAGTAGCCTCGTTAAGTTTCATCATACTGCAGAAGGCACTTAACAACGCGAACATGGCTCATACCCACTTATTTACAAGTTAATTATTGGAACTCGACAATATCGAAAACTGGTAGAAACGCTTTACTGCCTAATAAGGCGAAACAGAATTCCATTTACACAATTAGGCTCATTACAGACGCTAATTCGTTCGAAGGGGACAAGTAAGCTCAACCTGAGGATTATTACGCGGAGGAAATCATTTCTGCATACCGATGTGCAATAATTATAATCATTATTATCATTATTGCTTGGGTTTTCGTGACACGCCTTAATAGTACGTGTGCCGATAGCAATTTACGTTTCGCATGCAATTCCTATAAAATTATTATTTGCATTTTTTTTTTGTATGCTATAGCCAATTATCGTTCTTTGTACTTCTGTATGGTAATTACTTTTAAGTTTTAACTTGGCGACATTGTTGCAATTGTGGGTCGAACCAGGACGAGACTAGCGAAGAAGCATGAAGACAGGCACAAATTAAGCGAGATAGGCCTATTTCGGATAGATACGGCAGTGGGTGAAATTGTACTGTGGATGAGGATAAGGAAGAAAAAGCTGCCCCCTTAGTGGGGGCGGCTTTTTGGTTTGAAAAGACGACTATAGGATTATGATAAAGGAATGAGCTGCAGTATCTTCATGTGCTATAATGACAAGATAATATTATAACAATTATCCGATTGCCAAGGGTGGTGAACAAAATTTCATTTTTTCATAGAAAATGAAGAATTTTCATACGGATTGCTCCAATGAACAGTCGTGATGGAAGGACCAGGGAATTCAATAGGTATATAGCTGAGGACTTCTTTGAACTAATCATGATGATGCAAGGCATTACCAAGCGCAAATTTTGTTTATATCAAACATTTATATAAACAAAATTTACTATAATCACTAAGCTTCCTATTATTTACATACTGACATTAACTATCAACATCTGCATATAATTATAGGTCTACATGATGATCCAAAAGGTCTTCCACAATTCATGACGTAATCATAATTCAGTAAAGGGCCTAACACAATGATAACAAAAGAATTACGCACCAATACATTAATCTCACTTTCAACACAAGGTCGAAACTACACCCACTGGGAGCCTACGCTAATATCTTTTAATATCGCTAAAACAACTATAAAATGACGTATATAAATAGTATAAGAAAGTTCGACATACATATTAGCGAAGATATAAATCAGTATAATGGGAACGATTGAAATTTGCATCGTACATTTAGGTACTTAAATTTCTAGGTTATGTTTTGAATTACTGTAAGATGTAAAAGCAGGTATGCAAAACTTGGTTTACGATAATAGTACTCGCTGACTGTACTGGCCCGAATGCGCCATATTTAGCACCAATTACGATTTAAGATTGACGTTCAATGGTGCTCTCTGGCACAGTTGAGTCTAAATCATCCAAATAATACATCACACATACGCTACTACGGGTGAAATCAAGGATGAACTTCATTGAAAATACGGGATTAAAATATTGAATATTAGCGGATGCGCCGACACGAAATTTATGACAGAGATTTGCAGCATCCAATATTATGTGCAAAACTATTTTAGGTTCAAAAGGTAGTAATAGGTTATTCTGCATTTTTAAGCAAGTAAAGTAAGGGAAGACATCATTATTTCAATAAAGATTTTGCTGATTATATGCAAATTATTGCGTCTATGCACATTAACATAGTCACGTATTGTGTTACCGAAAAGCTTCGCAATTTGAGTAGCTATGCTTTTGCTTATCTTGGTCAAGGAAAGATAGTCCCTATCACTGGCTGGCTACGATTAGTATTTGTTTGCTGAGAATTAACTTAGATGTATTAAATAATTGTTCTGTCTCAATGTACTTCGTGAGCACCGATGAAGTTGCCAAGCCTTGCTTGGAGTACTCGACAGCCTGGTAGAAATCAATTTAAATATTTTCTCTAATCAAGTTCAAACTATTGCAGATCATAGGGTTTACTTAAATAGGTCACTAAGTCTTGGCTTCTAGCTTCCGTATCCAGTTTATTAGACCATATCATCCTAAATTTGCCGAGTCGTAGCAGTTAAGGGCTCCTTTACTCTAACGGCTATTAAAAGTTTGATGAATATGGGCTGGCCAGCCCACTGCCGCTTCAGCACACAGTTCCTTTTTCGATAATTTATTTATTTAATTTAATAACATAAGCTTACAGTACTAACACCAAAACACTTATATTTTAATATTTACAATAGTACAATAAAAAAAAAGAGGTTAACTTAAAAATTACTTAAAAACAAATAATCTAGTTTTGTAGTCATCTCCAATTTTCTCCTTTTTTCCTCTCATACCAACAATATCAGATTCTTTTCATAACCAATACCAATTCTTTACGCCATCATTAGAGTCATGTTGTGTAGGATTTTCGACTAGACAGTGTGGGTGGTTATTCGTGAAAGTGCTTTGTGATTGACTGCCCCAATGTTGCAAGTACGCGTGCCCGACATATGAATTAAATGCTCGGATATATTAAGTCTATTGTCATGTAGCCGTTTGGACTTGATTATTTTACATTTAGGATTCACGTAAGTGGTCGGTGTGATGTCATTGTTCTGAGGAATCTAATAACGTATTCTTATACATCGATCGCATCCTTCTTGTTATGCTGTGAGTCCCGTTCAATTCCTCAGGCAGATAACATGAGTAATTTTTCAGATTGTTTCGTAAAATTTACTTACGTTTTAGGAAATCATAGGAAGCTCTGGGAACACATCAGGGTGCAAGGAAAAAGCCTCCCCGAGTAACGAACCCTGAGATTGTCTGGCACATCCTGAGTTGTCATCCTCAGTTCCACCATTGCTGCCTAACTAATCTTTATATTGCAGCATGAGTGATTCCCATGTGGTAGTCCCGACAAGATAGGAGAAGAATAAGAAGCACTCATTTGGAGACGTTGAAAACCCATCTTCTACCAGCTACTTGAAATAATTTTACGTATGACTAAACTGTATTCGTCAGACTGACAGACGCAGTGGCTACGGCAAGCTGGCAGTTGATTGCGTTAACTTCTTAATTATCAGTATCAACCACCAAAATATCTGCACTGCTGAATAAAACCTGCTCTTTGCGCAAACTCTTTGCGTATACTTCTTTCCTCGTTGCTGTGTTACCGGTATAAAACTTATAATTGTCTTTATTATTTTCAGACCTAACAAGATGCTGTTTAAACACCTCCTCATAATTTATCACAAAATTAATGAGCCTCCATCTGTTTAACACTTACCAAATTACTTAGAAACGATTTGTATCCTAATAAAAGTGTACAAATAAAGTCAACAGTAGCACTGTTACGTTCGGTCGTGAAATTTGTATTGGAAGCCGTTATCCTCACCGTTTTGGTAAAGTATTGTGACTCATTGTATTAAACAGGTGGATCCTTGTTAACACCTACTGAGTTATTGCTAATGATGATACAATGAATAGCCTTAAATGCTTTTAAGTATGTGTCGAATGTATTTCTAAGACTAAAGAAGTTAATTTTCAGAATAAAGGCTTCAGGTTTTCCTAATAACTAATAGGATCAGAAGACAAAATCAAAGAATATTGCTTCGCCGTAAAAAAATCAGGTTACATAAGAATAATATTTAATTTTTTCCACGTTGAATGACGTTGTCTTCCTTGAAACTTCAGTACAAATAACAAATACAATACAAATATTTGATGGCATTATTGAAAAAATAGGTAGGCTGCGTAGATGGGCCTAAGATACTGAGATCTAGAGACCCAAAACTTCGTCAGCGCGTATTTTGTTTTCTGGAGCTCGACAATAGCGTCACCTAACGGGTCCATTTATAGCTAAGATAAGATACATACAAGCGACACCATAAGTACAAAAAAAAAAACATCAAAATCGATCAAGCCGTTTAGGTGGAAAAGAATTATGAATACACGCACACCGTAATTTTACATATAAAGATATTGTATTTATTGTGACTTGAAGGGATTATAGTCTAGTATTATATAATTGGGATCTAAGATTCTTTTAAATCTAAGACCGTTTGTATGGATTGGACAGAATAAGATGCAAGTCAGAAACTAATGCAGGTATATGAAAATGTAGGTATGGACATAGTATTGTAATTTATTGTGAGGACTTTAATTGTTATGTGTCTGGCCAATAGCAGCGCTTGGGAAGGTATAGTAGTTAATTTATAGGTGGGGCGTTAGATAAACTTTAATTGTATATAATAATAACAATATTTATTTAAATAATGTGTGTTTAGTTGCCGTGACATATAAAGATAAACTTTTCGTAATTTTAATTATCGTTTTTTTATTAAACATTATACACAGTCGATAAAGTTACACAATTCTATGGTAAATTAATCTTATGAAAGCAAGTTTCCATTCATAAAGAGACTAATAAACATTTGATCAATGGTCTACTTTAATCGTTAAGAAACTGTAACAATATGAGGTGAAACCTAGCCTATTCTTAAATAAGTTCCTGGTCAACACAAGAGGACTGTTATTTTACCTCTATATTTTAGCCAAAGCAATTCTTAAGCTTTTAAATTTCGACTGTCAATAACGAAGGTTATATAGAAGAATTCCATACAAAAACCGTGGTTTCTATGAGTGAATAACTGCAGTCATCCATCAAAATCATGACTACAGTTTAATTTAATAGAGCTAACACGTGTCGCTGATTACGGGTGAACTAATTTGATTAGACAGGTAATTAACTGCTGTATAGAAAACTTACTTAACCAAACCTCCGTTGATATTTTTCGCAACATCCAGTTGTACCATACCAGTACCAACAGTACATCATCAACCACCAATATGTACCACTACCATACCAGTTTCTAATTAGATTTTTAATTTGGACCATATCAATATAAATAATACTTAAATATGTAACTACCGCAGTTTGTGATCACAATTCGAAAGGGCCAAAGTGCTACGATCCCGGACATATAATTTTTAACCTTCCTAACAACCGGGAAATATTTTTAAAAGTTCTCTGAAATCAAACATAGTAGGTGTTTGATTGAATCATTATCGAATGTACCTAGTAGGCGCATATTGCCTCGGGGTTAATAATCGGTAATTCCACTCTATTTATGTCATACAATGTCAACACATATTTACGTATGACAAATAAACACATTATAAATTATGAATAATAATATAATATATTTTCTTGTAAATTACCCTAATATCCTTTTACTTATCCTGCACCAAATCCTTGATTTATTATTATCAGGAAAACCAAATTACATTTCCTTACATTAAATGTGGGCGCAAATAAGTCCGGTTATTCGTTCTTAATTGTATGTATGTGTCCTAAACTGCCTTAATTTCATATAATCAACATCAATTTGGTCAGCAATTTTGGTTTAAAAATATATCTATGTTAAACTGTAGTAAAAATATGTGATTATACGCCAACGCTGATGATTCGCGTGCAAAATATAACTTTTACTAATTTCCATATATTTTCAATTCAACCGGTAATGCTTTGACATGACGTGTCCATGACTGTATTATATAAGAACGTCATTTGACACTACTATTTAGGGTTATCGAAGAACTAATGTTCTATATATGGCTCTCACTATATATGACTTCTTGACATATTTTTTGGAAATTCGCAATACAGGAAAATTGAATGTTATATTGCATAAAATTGGGTTTCCTCTTGGTTCATAGCAGTAAATATATATATATATATATATAATATATATATAATATATATATATATAAAACATAATTAAGTTCTTATATTCTTAAAAAAATTAAACCACACTGAAGTACACAATCAGTGCCAGAATGTTGTGACAGCCCTGACAAGGCCCGAGGTCACTAAAATCAAATGAATCACGCTGTATAATGAAATTTCAGATGACGTTCATGAGTTACGTCATCAGTCTCGACTGATAAATCTTACAGGGTTTACTCACCTCTATGCGGGGGACATGATACTAATAGTTTATAGGTTCGACTATACATTCAGACATTCCTAGCATACTTTTCGCATTATACTTTTTTAATATGACTGTACATATCAGCGGATTAGTATGTTAAAATATTGTGTAATTTGGACAGCTGTTAGTTTTATACATATCAATGAACTGAAGAACGATAATACTGCAGTTCATTGACGATCGGTGTCGGACCAATAGCGGTTGTTTATGTTCATCAGTGAACGTTGCTGGTTACTGAATTCTTTCAGCGGGTTTCTTCAAAACAAAAGTAAATCAAAAATTCGTATAAATATAACCTTATGCCGTAAAAGTACGCACAACAATGTCAATATCAGAAAATATTCGAAATTTTCGAATAATTTTGTTTGAGAATTCTGTAGCATGATATAAACCGGTTTTTTGAGTAATGTTACAGCATTATTATATGGTCATTGACATTTGTCATCGCTACATCGACATATATGTAAGAAGATATACATATATGTACATATGTGTTTCCCATTTTACTTAATTATTGCAGAAGTAAATAAACGATGTGTTTCCCATGTTATAACGGGAAGGAAAGAGTACTAAGAATCTGATCTTCCTACTTACTACCGCTATTGTCAGCGTGACGTGTCCGCCCACCGAGATGGCCTATGAATCAGGAGTCGATGCCCAAAATACGCAGTGTTACAACACTTAGCAAACATATGTACATGATTTCTTGCAATGTGTTGTGTAATCGAAAAAATATTTCGCGAGCTACCTGAAGAAAGTGCCAAGGCCTATGAGTTCGCTGAAAAATTCAGACAAGTTTAACGTAGGAAGATCTTAAGCAATTCAGAATAATTAAATAAATTCTTATGTCGGGGCGGCATGAGCTATCAATCGGAATCGTTCATGCCGAAGTGGAAAGTAAGCCGGTTAGCAATAGTGGTAGTGATATTGACAGCCCAGGGTGCGCCAGACGATTCGTAGATATTGTCACACGAGAAGGCTCTTTTTTTGCATAATAACAAAAGATAAGCGTGTAACACTTCAACCACTACTCTAAACGACAGGTCGCTCTATCATCACATTATCATAGAATATCGTTCTCCAAATTCTTTTAAATGAACGGCCATAATGGAATAATGTATAATGTATAAATTTTTGGAGCATGTAGTTCTTCGTGAATAAAGGCGGAAGTTTGGATCACATATAACGTTTTACAAAAAATATATCGGCTAATACAAACTAAAACTCTTCGGGTTTTATATATGTATACACTAGTGGACTCTTTGTGGATTTCAACGACTACGCCAGGTACCGGGCCTGTACAAAAAAAAACATCAAAATCGGTCAAGCTGTTTACGAGAAGAAGAATTACGAACACACGCACACCGGAATTTTATATAAAGAAGATGAAATTTGAAATTATGAGGTTCTTTCAAAGGTACAGGTTAATATCTTCAATGACCTAGAATCAGGTACTTTATAAAGCCTAACCTACATAGTGGCTCATTATATTTGCATCTGTATACCCATTTATTCTCGGGAGGTTCCCTAAACCCGGATTTTCGATTTTCATTTTCCTTTACACATACAGTTTTGACATTTGCTAGTTAGCTTATTTTACGACGCTTTAACGGTTCAAAGATGGGCAGTAATATTAGTCATTGTACCATAAAATAGCTACACTTGGTTCAAAGATATTCATAATATTGTTATTGCTTACTTTTATTATGAACTTTAAGAACTTAATAAAGTTGTGTGAAGTGTACCTACCTACTTGTGCTATTTTTAGACATGTTTATTGTTTAATACTATGTTCTAGGTTACTTAGTGATTGTCTTGTAGTTAAGATATTTATGACTTATTAATTGAGTACTTGTCATGTTCATAGGTATGTAATTACTCCTTTGTTATTATGATTTTTGGTTTTGTAAAGTTTCCTCTGCTTTTGTCGTTGGTATTTGGTATTTTTAATGCGGTTATTTTATCATATACCGAATAGCTGTGTGTGTACGACAATAAATATTACCTATTTTACGGATATACAAAACAAAGGACCAGGTAAATTAATCTCTGTTGTTGCTATCCGAAGGAGATTAACAGGATCTGACGTGCTGGGTATATACCTAAGGGATCTCGTCTGTGCTGCTGCTGAGCTTGAGATCCAGTATTCGATTCTTAGGTCGGACAAACTGAAATCGGATTTTTCAGTCGGAAAACTCTAAATCAGCCTACAGTTTTGAAGTATGCCTGGAAGATATGATAAAGCTCGTTGTTTATTACGTGTGTGCACAATAGAAAACTAATATCAATCCTTTGGGCAATACAGGTGTAGTGCTTTATACATGGTACTGCTATGTAATTAACGACAGTCAAAGAGAGCGTCTGCAAAACTGTAACATCACTATCTAATGTCTCTATGTCGTCCACATACTGTATTAATGACACGCCTCTAAATAGCGTTAAATGAGGGGTAATAGTCCAGGATAATAGCCTCTAAACATGCCTTGCAGTTGTAAAACTTTATTTATATTAGCCTGCGGCCTACACTGAGTGGCTGTCCTAACTTTCTTGCGACATGAACGTATGAATTTGTGTCATATGTTCTATAAATATTGATTAATTTTTGTTTTGTTTCGTTTCGATAAATGATGAAATTGTGTTTTAGTGCTTCAGCGTTATTGAAGTGTAGGCGTATTGCTGGCTTACAAGTTACGTCGGCGCGTGGCGTCGCTATTTTACAGATGCCATGTAAATTTCCTTAATAGTCAAATAGTACCTACTCATGAATTTTATTTTCATTACATTAGCTGCATAGTAGAGACATACACCGATGCTATTTTAAACTTATTTTATTGACATTTAGAAAATCTTATAAATTATCTAACATATCATATTTCTTTGATACCCTGAAGATAATACGATCACGGGATATTTCGCAAAGAACATGAAACGCAATATCGTGTGATATCGGGTCTATTACTCGCCCCTGAGATTTACAGCCGGTTTACCCGCGTAAACTTAGTTGACGTTTACAACTAGTCCCCTCTGACAAGGATTGGGCGTGAAAAACAGCGTATTTAAATTAAGGAGCACACTAAAAATCTGGGTAACATACACACGCACACAACAAAATAAAAACCAGGAGGGTGGTCTTGATTCCGCTGCGTGGAACCAACGTGGTCCGTGCGGGAAAATCAGTGGCCGGTTCGTCATAATATTCCGGTTTAAATTTTATGGGACCGTAGTGGAACTACCGTCGTATGTGTCAGGCAGGCTATAAGCGTTTAATGCCCAGTTTTTCTAAATGTCTTCTTCATCAGATGCGGTACCTTTGCTAGTAATTGATGAGTTGTGGTCGTGATCAACAGAGTTTAATAGTCAGACCAATGTCCTACGAGGCAGTACTGCAACTAGCCGAGTAGTACGTTTATAAACGATGGACCACCAAGGAACGAATATCTGTTGAACCAAGTCCCTGATGGAGTCGAACACTTTGTTAAGTTGCTAAAACGGGCCTTATTATTCTATTGTTATATGAAATATAGTTTGTGTAACTCTTGTAATCAAATAAATATATTAAGCGTAAGCGACCGCCTGTTTAATGGCCCCAAATCAACGCTTTCCAGAGGGTACTTGCTTTTTGTGAATATTGAATTATTATGATAAAATCAACATTTCCAGTCGGTGAAAATACTACCTATCTACTTCTCAGTCAAGCAGATAATATTTATTATAGAATGATATTGCTTATGACGAATATAGCGTGAGTGGGTGACGTAAAGTAATGTAATCATTGGTAGAAATTGACAGCGAATTATTATGCGAATGAAATTTTAATCAATTTGGCTTTGTTTTTACTTTCGATTTGGCTTGAAAGTGTTGACCCCAGGTCAAAAATATATTAGAAATAAAATACATTATGTATATGCAAATTACATTACAGCTATATCAAATTTCGTAGTTTATTAGTCATCACTTATTTTTCTCGTTACATAAGCGAAAAGCATCCATTTGATACATTAATAAATCGATATTTATTTATTTTTTATTGATAATAAATCTTAGTAATGTGGTACTAATATATTCACTAAGTAAGATACACATCTAGGTTTACAGTATTACCCGTCACTTAGAAAAACATTTAATGTTGAAAACGTAGTAGAGTGTTGTTCGCTTGTAGTCCTTAGGTCCAGAAAATGAATCAGGTACTGGAGGTAAAACTTGTTTACTACATGTATTTCTTTTGTCATTTAATGTAGGCACTAATATTGTGTTGCTACACACTTTTCACATTAAATTATACCTGTCTTTAGGGCTATAAGAAAGATTTAGTTAAGTTTCATTTCGTATATTTCGTACTAGCTTCCGCCCTGCATGGTTTACGAACCCGTACATTTTTCCAGGATAAAAAGTAGCCTATGTGCTATTCCAGACTATAATCTATCTCTATGCCTAATTTCATCCAGATCGTTCAGCCATTCTGGCGTGAAAGAGTAACAGAGATCCATCTATCCATCCATCCATCCTCACAAACTACCACATTTATAATATTAGTAGGATAGGATAGGATTAGTAGGATACTAGATACGGATGTCGCAGTGCAACACCCCATCATAGGTAACTATGTAGGTTTTATATTTAGCTTCATGTACCAAAACAAAGTTGGTAGACAAACTCTCGGCAATGGAGAGTCCCATTTATTTTCATTGCGTCTCTCGGTATGCGCGATTGTATTCACTTTATGTAACTCAGCGAATGTTCGCCGTCATTCAGGCGACATTTATTGAATGAAGGGAAGCGGCAGTGAGGAGCGATTCGATTTGTTCGACCGAATGAATGGACTATAACTCCGAGCTTATGTAAATGTTAGAGCTGTTGGAGGTGTGTTAGTGAAGGAATAACTGTGTACTACAATTTTTCGGAATTATTTTTAAATACGCAAATTATACAATATAAAATGAATAATATTTTGTCAAAGAATGGTAAAAAATGTAAATACATTGTTGTTGCTCACAGCGTAGCGTCTAGAAAACCTATGTTTTCAGTTATAGGTACAATAGTAAGAAGTGAGTATTCCATCGTAAACGTTTTAAATCCTTTATTTTCCATCTTGATTAATATTAACATAATTTGTGATTCCCTTCTTGCTATAATAATTCTTAATTTGAGATCGAATATCGGTGGGTTTAGTATTTCTTTTTAAAATTTTAATAGTTTTATCAACCCCGTACAGTTCCACGTTCAACAGCTTATTATAGACAGTTACTTACCAGCAGATGGACGGCGCTACTGCGGCCCACGCCCACTGCGCAAGTCATAAGTAGATACCGTGTACAGTGGTACTAAAGAGCCTATTCCAACTTTAATAACTTCAAGATTTATTACAAGCATTCCAACTTTTCATAACATAGTTTATCTCAAATTAGCCTTTCGCAGTCCATTACTGGACATAGCCGATTCCAAAATTGCCTCACAACCTTTTTTATACTACCTTCCACATAATGTCTACCCTAGATAGCCTTCTTTAATGGTCGGTTCATCAGCCTGATCAGAAAACAAAGGCATCCCCAAAGTTGCAGTACAGGATCCGGTACCACCTCCTTCAGTCCACATCAGGTGTCTGCTGCAGGCTTCCAGCCCATCTGGGTTAAGTGTTCCAAAATTGAATTGCCAATCTAAAGTCTTCACTGCTCAAATGAAACTAGAACACATCAGAATGGATTGGATTTATTTTAGGAATATTTTTAATATTCCTTTTATTTTACGATTTTTTATATTACGATTATTATTATTTATTATTTGAGAAAATAAATAATAATAATCGTAAATTCAACCTATTACTGTCTGTTGGCGACTACATATACCATCAAGAACTTTATGGAGCCTTTTCAAGGGTGCCGGTTTTCGCAAGATGTTTTTCCTTCACCGCAAACGCAAGTGATAATCGAATTCTGATACGCACATGATTCCGAAAAGTCAGAGGTGCGGGTCGGGTTTGAACTCAGAACCTCTGCATGGAAGGCAAGAGTTCAACCTCTAGAGTATCTGCTGTAAAATAATTCAGTATTATTATAACTCTATAACCATCTATTACGTCACAGATAATGAAACATCTTTCCTCAATGATAACAGGGGTTAACCTTTTAAGTCACTAGAGCAGTTTATTTGCACATACTTGGTTGTACGATTACTATAGATATAGGGTGATAGAAACGGATGAAATATACTGCACTGTGGTTCAGGGCTTCCCCTGGCGATCCGTTTAGATTAGCTTGATCTAATGTTTGTCCTTGTAATAAAATGATAATTGCGTCAACAATGTACTGTTCTTTAATGAATGTACCACTGTGAGAGAATACTCCTACCTCCTGCATCTGCATCTACCTAGCAAGGTAAAATATCAGAAATATTTTAAAAACCCTAATTACCTCGTAAGCAGTAACGTTTAATATACGTATATTTGTGATTATAGTGGAAAAAATATAACAGTCGCCTAAAGAGTTATGTTAAAGTTTATTTTCGTAATTTATTTTTAATTGTGTCCTATTTATTGGACTTTAGAGGGCAGGGGGCAAATAAGCTATTTTGTTTACCTACCCACAAATCGAAATGTATAATAATAGCTACTAATTGACTTGAATAGTTATAGTAAGAGAAAGGTTTGGACCAGAAGAAACAATGTCAGCTATATTAAGAACGTCAGTTTCCGGAAAGAAAATAAACTAATCAATTACACAGAGGATATTCACACTTCAAACATACGTTAGTAAGTAGATATGATTGAAACTAAATAAATATTGAAGTATATATACATATATACGCGACACTTATATGTAAGTAAGTGAAGAGTTTGTACACACATATTTGCTAAATATACGCCTATTGATGATTAATAATTGTTGGAGCTCTTGAATATTATATAGAAAATGTGCCACCGTGGGCAGTTGTATGGAGACTAACCCACTTGAGTAAAGTGCGGTTATTCGTTCAGTTCAGGCATCATGTAATACCGTAGTTGTGTATTTTTTTTAATAATAGTTGAAAGCGAAGTGTTACCGATGAGATCAACGCCACGTATGCATACCCGCAGTACCAGAGGAATTAATGATGTATTTCCAACCTTTCAGCCGAATGTGGGAACATGAAGAAGGAGGAGAACGGGTATCGGGCTTCCAGTACTCGTTACTCAACGCAAAAAATGCAGTAGCTCAAGTTTCCTACACTAAAGCCTGATATTTTATGAGATAGTAGAACGACGAGGTACCTGCACCACTGTTTCGTGGTGAAATCAATAAAGTAAATAATAATATTATATTTAACATTGATGCTGTGAGGATACTAAACATTCTAGGATTAATTCTAGAGCATGATAACTTTATAGTATATTAATTTAATACCAGAAAACGTGGGTGATGTAAGTAGTACAGGATAAAACCATAAAATATAGATGGAAAAGGTCTAATCCAAGAAAATATATGCAACATAAACACCGAATCAAATGAAAATATTAGTAAAGGTAATGACTATATATCTAAATATACAATCATCAATGAAACTTGATTTGAAACTATAGTTAATAGTAGAAAGTAAAGATATTGGGAGATTGATTGCAGATATATAGAAATACAGAGTAGGGAAATTTTTTGTGAACAAAAGACAGACAATTCTTTGTATTCTAACAGTCTGTGACGTCGATTTAGTAATAATGAAAACCGTAGATTTAGCCTCATAGATAGATTAGTCTTCGTTTCACATAGCCCTTTGGAGTATACCTTCTGTCTTTACTTGTATTGTTGTAATACCTATCCAGCCTACTTGTGTGGCGTTCAAGAGATGTGTCGCCGACGCCGCAGCCCACATTTGATGTTAATCTTAGCTACTGTTGCGTAAGAGCATGCACCCATTGTATTAGCTTTTGGTGGTTTCCGTTCATTGCATGGTTATTCTATAAATAGGCGCTTGCACAGATTTGCTTAAATTCATGTTTGTACGAACGTTTCGTATTTTATTATTTACGAATCGTTTTATAATTAAATTATAGATACCAAAGATTTGTTAAAAAAATTTTGGTTCGTAGTTTTTGTTTTGCTTATTTGTTGGTGACCTACACGATCACAGTGACGATTTTCAACACTAAGAACTGACCAACATATTCTAAAAATATCAGCTAACCTAATTTTGTTTCCAATTAAACTGCTGCCTTGTTAATTCCTAGAAAAAACGAATTGACTGTACTGCAGTTAACGCGATGGTCCCAGACTGATATTTCGTTCACACTTCGGAAGGCGAGGCGCGCATGCGTCAAAGTACTTGCTGTGACGCAAGTCGCTTGCCCAAGTGTGCGACTGCGCGTTTGGCAAATATTTGACATATAGACACGGGGGCTTGAAATTGAGAAAAACAACAAATACACCCTATTTTGCCATATTTGGATCCAATGATGGTGTAAAGATAATTTTTGGTACAAAAGAGGCTAAAGACAAATTGTTTGATGTAATTGATTTATAAGGTTCGATAATCGTTAACGTAAATAACGTGTCATTAAGTGTTGTTTGTTAAACAGAGATTACTGTTTTATTAATGGAATCGGTAATTGTCTGTTGCAAAAGTTGGTCAATATTTAGAGCTAAGGGGAATCATGAGAAAAACAACAAACAACAACAAGCATGGAATTGAATGCAGTTTTCACCGATGTATTGTTAGAAGTCTAACTCAAAATATAGGCTCCATTTTACCGCAGGAAAATATCAGATTATAAATTCTATGTGTATGAAGCCGCGGGCAAAAGCTAGTGAATAAATAAAGCACAAACTCTTTATCGCTAGTTTATCACAAAACTTTTACAGAGTCCGCAAGGCAACTACCTGAGGTCATCTTTATTATAGGATGTGATAGGTGATCAGAATATTCGGTAGACTAAAAACACTTACCGAATTAAATCACTTTATAGACGGATATGTGCAAATGACCCCCGACGTGTGAACGGTAAGCACAATCAAGGAGAAACCCATGTAGTCAATACTAGTATGATACAGCATCTCTTATCTAGATCTCACGTTTCAATCGAGTTCGTAGTGATGATTTATTCTTAAGGCGTTTTAAGTTATCTATAACAATAAAGACCCGGGGACGTCTTAAAACTGCGGCCAGACACTGGAGGACGGGCAGCAGCGTCCTCTCACTAATCGGTGAGTCACTGCGATCCCCAAGCCGCCTGCCAAGCGTGGGGATTACGGCAAACCCCCCTTGGGGTAGGCCTCCGTTCAGCAGTGGACGTCTTCTGGCTGATGATGATGATGATGATGAAAACAATACAGCTGAGCTTTTTAAAACTATTACTATAGGTCTGAATGTAAAGTATGACAGATATACGTGTACTGCATGTGTTACGAAACTTTTAATAGATTTAATTATTTGGCTACTACGTTGTTTATTTACAATGAAGTTAGTTCATGTCAAATCTATATTGTTTCAGTCAATGAAATGAAATTTTATTTTATTAAGGTACTTTACAATGATAAATTGAGTTTAAATAATATTAAGAGACTTGTAAAGTAAGAAATCTTAAACTAGAAGTTTTAACCAATTCCAATCAATTCAGAATTCAGGGCAAATACTGTAAACCTTTACAGTTTATATTAGATATCGATTTACGGTTTTTCCGTCTAGCTAAACAGATGTGGGAGTATTTTGTGCGAGTTTAAGACAAGAACCAAGTCAAGAATTAGAATATACTAGCAACTGTAGATGTACAGTTACACTGACAGGAAATACGGAATCAGATCATACATGTGATGCAAAACTTAAAAAAATCAATCAATAAACAAGAAATCTTTCAGCATTACTCATTTCATCGACGACCACTTCAGTGATTCCCTTTTATTTAAAATGATTCAAATCTGTCGGTACGATAGTATTTACGATTAAGTGGTTTTCACTAATATCAGTATCTATTTTTAAACTGATTACAAAATATCAATGAATGAAAGAAGCGTTGTTCGTACATACGTAATAGCTTAGTACAAATAATGACTGACTACTTCTGACGCGAGTGTCGTCAAACAAACTTATCTACAGACGTCGTAATTCTCGTAATAAGATTATCTTATCATAAATATGAAGGAATAGGTGCTAACAATCGTAGTGTGTCTATCATTGACGCCCGTGCTTGTCGTTCATACTCAGAATTATCTGTAAATTTATTTGTTTGATTGTGAACTTTACTTTGAAATGCACAATAGACATACGTCATTGGTATTTGCAGGATCAAAATTTTGTACTTATTTTTTTCCTCTGATGTAGTCATAGTCATAACTGTCATAATAAGGTATTTTTAAATGGCTGTGAGAGTTAAACGCTTACGTCAGAACCAATTCAAGAAATTGGACTTCATGAATGACTGTAACTTACAACTAATAACTGTAGCCGGAAATCCTACATAAACATACATTATGGATGTGCAATAAAGCAAATACGTATGTATTTTTTGTGAGAGATTCGATATGTTTCCTATAAATAACTAAAGTAAATACATATTTCATAGATATGATAGGAATTGATGGTATCATTCTAACATTGCTGGCGCCAGCAACTAGTCATAGTTGGTGATAAGTTATGTTTGAACAAACATATTGAAGTAGTTTTTGTATAAACTATTTACGTTCAATCCAGATTCTTTGGTGAATTATAGAGACAAAGTATGCTTTAGCAAAGAATGTCGGCTTAAAATAATGCAATGATACTTAAATAGTGGCGGCATTTTTGCTCTTACAAACAATAATTGTGTTATGTGCCGTAAAAAAATCTGGTCATAAATTGTACTGTTCTTTATGAGACAATATCTTCTATCTTCAAACCGAAATTAATGTAGATGATTTTTTTGTAAGTAGATGTAGTAGGACGCGTGAATTATAATAACATCATCAATCACGCAAAAAACCTTTATAATCGGCACGCAATCATTATGTTGTAGAATAATTTAAGCTGATACACTTATGACAGCATATGACACAGCTTCTAGGAAACATGACGTCACTACAGTGTTTAAGTTATTTACTGAACGTTTACGGGTTGTAACAGTAGTTATAAATTTAACTATAATTGGAACTGCTAACTGTTATTTTAATATATAAGATCGTTGATTGACCGCTAATTATAATGTTTAACAATCCAATTAGGAAATGTCAATGTCAATGAAAACATAGTGGGACGAGACACCGACGGAGCAGGGAAAAAACAAAAAAAAAAACTTCTTTGGCTCGTGCAAAACTACTTGTCATATTTTTTATGATAATCATTGATGAATAACATAATAACGGAATGTCCTCGATTATTATTGTAATCATTTTATTGACAATCGATTAGAGATGTTTAATTAGACCGATAAACGGTTAATACAATGTATGTGATACTACTTAGGTAGGTAGGTATAAACGGGCTGGTTTCCGCAAATACACGCTTAAGCGCATTTTTTTCGTCGGGGAGATACTACTTTAATGAATGATTGTAAAATGCGACTTAAAAAAAAACAGAGTCGCAAACTTATTTGAAAATTTAAGTAGTAGAAAAATATGGATTCATTTGAAAGCTGGAGCTTAATTACCGTCTCTTGAAATACATTGTCTATGAGATATTTATAAAGATAAAAATGAACAAATGAAAAGATGTAGGACGAGGAAAGGAAGTATCATTTATATTATATTAGCTATGCTTGCCAGGGAAAGCTTTCTTCCTTATGCACGGCACATAATTCTATTTCCCGCTTATATTATTTGAATGATATGATTGTCAATGAGGAAAATTGATCCCTGCTTATCGAATATTGATAGGTGCACCTTTGATATTTTTAGCAGAATACAAGGAAATCAATGGTAGAGAGATAAAAATAACCGAGTTAATCCTGAATAATGTTCTATTTGTCAAGGGTGAATATTATAATAATAAATAATAGTAATATTCTATAATTCGGGGTATGTACTATTTTCTTATTCCAATATCGTCGTTGAAGTTCTAACACCACGTATGTCAAAAATAGCAACTTTTCAGGACAGTGAAAAATCTGCATGATTTTACATAGACACCAGTACAATACCATTTTATATTCATTTCACTTTACGAGTTTCTATTGGACGATGCTTGTTTCTGATTGGCTGATACAACGCATCTTCCGATTCTCTAGCAAATGCCAGCAAAATGTCAAAACAGGCAAAAAATTACTTACGTGGTGGTAGAACTTCAACGACGATATGCAGAAGAGGCACGCGAAGAGGCCTTCACGAATGGCGTACTCTGAGCAGTCAGCTTCGATACCAGTTTTGCTGACTGGCTTATCTTTCCACTACGAGCGATTCTCATGTAATAGATGCGAGAGAGCGATTCCCATGTACTATACAATTTTACTATTTATACCATTGTGGAAAGCAAATAAAAGTTTGAGTTTGAGTTTGATATCTTAACTCGATTCGACTGAAGAGGAAGAATTGTTCTATTTTCCAAATATATATTATTTAAATACTTACATAATTACGAATTTTATTTTATATATTAAAAAATGATACGATATTTTTCTTCTGGCCTGTGTGAGATTGCAATGTCAAAAACTTAAAAGTACAATATCAATCTGGGTATGTAGGTATAGTAACAAAAATATTTGTTTAAACTAAGGTTGTTTTATAACTAATGATTTACTCGGAACAAATATGAAGACGTTAGAGTAAACGTGTTATCTTCCATAAAGAATAAGTAAAATAAATAAACGGTATATTCACAAAATATCGCCCATTTTATATTTTGTTTATGAGAATATATACATTTGATGCAATATTTCATAATATATAACATTTTTTAGAAGGAAATTGAAGAAAAGAGAGGAAGAGGAAGGCCTAGACGAAGCTTTGTGCAAAGCTGTGTGTGTGTGTTTGTGATGGAGAAATGAATTATTTTGCAATTAGGAATTTTCAATCACTTTTACACATCTTTTTTAAACTGATGGAGTCGGCATTTCCTTCTATCCGTAAGAAGAAACGCCGAAACAAACTCAGGGGTCAAGGTCTATTTTAAAGTCCAGACAGAAAGTATGGGCAGAGTCGTATCATGAGGTTAAAACCAAGGTAGAGGATAGAGAGCGGTTGCAATTGCTCCACAAACTAGAGATTTTTTCAAATTTCCATTTTTGTAACTGCTTTCTTAAAAGATTTATGAGTTCAGGGCACAAATTGTTTAATTCTCCAATTTTGACCTGTATTTTAACAACAGCAACATCGTATTGCCAGTACGAAATAATTTAATCCGTCAAGTAAAAAATAGACACTACAGAAAATTTCTTAATAAATTAGTCATTGACAGAAGACCCCTTCAAAGCTGATCTATATTTTTGTTAATATAACTGCAGGCAAATATATAGCTTTGATAGGAGTCGAAAATGTTTTTTTTTTTTTATTAGTCCTAAATGCAATAGATATATACTGGCTTGTATATACTCTGAGGTGCAACTTTCATAATGATGCAATAAAAAGTGTCACGTCCAGCCACGTACACTGAACCTGTCCCAAAGGTCACATGGTCATATGACTATAGGCCCGCCATACTGCGCAAACAATACTCTTCGCGTTTGCCTATTAACTGTGGACAAACGACAACGCAATTGACTGCTATTGATGATGCGTTAGCGCCAAACAGTGGTTTTAAAATGATTTCATATTTTCATTGGGAAAGAATTCTAAACCGATTTTGACAGTAATAAGTAAAATAAAAATATTTGTGTTTGAGATTGTTTATATTTTCCGTGTTCTGTCCTCAGTGTATGCAGACGGCACCACGAATGCCAGAAAAAGCCGAAGCTAAGTAACTAGTTGAAGAATACCTTGTTTTAGATTCATCTGGATATCATTTATTGAATACAATATTAGCTAGTTTAAGGTTTTTCATATTGGTTCATCGATAGTTCAAATGAATCCAGCCGGATTCCAATCATAAAAAAATGTGAATATCTAAGGATATTCACATTTTAACCTACCTCTGGTGCAGTCGGAAGATGGGGATATAGATATGTGCATTTGCACTTAGTATTTTCAGTCACAGAAATAAGCAAAAACCGGCAAAAACAATTTCAACTCATATCAGGAGTATGTTATGGCAAAGCATGGGGTTATTCTCACAATAAAATTGATTTATGCCTGACCGCTCGCATTAGGTCGTGGCAACCAGTTGCTATTAATAGCCGCCTTTCAAAATATATGCTAATGCAAATGATAAAGGAGACAATGGGGACACAAACGTTTATACCTCGATGTAGAATGCATCAAAATGTCGACACGATTTGTCTTTACTGTGTTAATTTTTCAGATGATTGCAATTTCAATTGAAAATTTGTAACACAAATATGAATGAAATGAATAAGAATAAGTGAGAAGTAAACTTTTAAATAAAGAACACAAAAAGTAAGAAAAAGCATCCAAACAAAGATAGAAATGATTTATATCGGTACTGTTATTTCTGAAGGAACTAGGTTTTTCCAGATAATTGTTATTTCAATTCAGGACTCTTATTTACATTATTTTGAGTCTTGTTTGCTTTATCTGTTTCATTCAAAATACAGGCAGAAAATCTTTTGATTACAATGCGGGTTCATTCACGATTACAATACACTTTAAATACATAAACCAACGATATCACACAAACATGATATCGTCATCCCTATTTTCGGTAATTGAACACTGATTTCAAATTCAGGGAATGGGTTTTTTTAGAAAAAAAAAACTTGGAACCAAAATTGATTCCAAATCTAAAAATAAACATGATTGATGATATTAAGATTTAAAGTCTTCTTGATACACAGAATTTCCTTCAATACTCAATATTTATTGTACTCAAATTCAACTTAATCCGCCATGAAGGTTATATTTTTTATCATAACTCCAGGATCAATTGCAGAAAGTCCTCCTTCGAGCTAATTTTGTTCAAATACTCTTTGAATAATACTCCTTTTCAAAGCCGCCTAGAATTTGATCTCTCAAACAAAGATACATGACACCGTACCTTTGTCAGTTTAAAGAGCTTCTAGGGTCATTTTATTTTACTGCCAGTTAAGACGCTAGTAGATGGAACAGAAAATACAGTGATTTGTAAAACGTGTTAACTTGCAAATGGCGTAAGAGCTTTAAGAGACTCGATTTATTATTTTCGCAACTTGTTTAAATCTATTTATCATGTAATAGATTTCATTGCGGTTAGTAGACGACACATTTTGCGAAGTTAGAGATGTTTATTTCAGGATAGTAACTAAACCATTTGACATGAAGAATAAAATCCTTATTATTGTCATATTTTTTTTAAAAACTTTGCCCCACTCTACCATTTCTCCTGTATCGTGGGTACAGTTTACAAACATACATGTCACATGCACACACAACCAGACCCGAAACAACTATCTGTAGATCATACAAATATTTGTTCCGTGCGGGGATCGAACCCGCGACACCTAGCGCAGAAAGCTAATCGCTTAGCCACTGCGCCAACCGTGTCGTCGAATTTGTTACCTTGTGACAATTAACAAAATATAAAAATGTAGATGAGCTTGGGAAGAAGTTAATACAGGTTTTCATAGCAATGTTTGGTCGTCTCAAGTTCTAAATTATAATAATGTGAGTTATCTTTCCTACTAAACTATTAAATGTTATAGTCATTATAATTATACACATGAGTATATGTCAGTATCAAATTACACAAATAATAATTTTCGCTTTAATAACAAGTTTTGGCATAATCATAATATTTTAATAGTCATTTTTCTAGCACCTGGGCTACATAATTTACGGAAGTCATCGTTTCGATTCGTATAAAGTTGTTTAATTTTTTTAATACACATACATATTAATAAACGTTATTGCCGTTATAAAATAATTTAAGTGCTATGTTTAAATTTGATCAAAGTTTTTAAAGCTGTTGCGTAGACACACATCAGTGACTAATTGTGATTTAAACATTAAGTATTCGAACCGGGATGTAAACTACAGTAGGTTGGCAATAACCTGAGGTTTAATTTGGTTTCTGAATTAAAGACGAAGATTATTTTTTGATCTTGAGCTGAACAAATGTACCGGACTTCTATTTAAAAACCTATCCACGAGTATCTATCAATTCAACCTACGTCTACTACTTCGTATAGGCTTCCTACTTTTTACGCCATTTTTGCTGGTCTTAACCTAGTCTCATACTTTTGATTAGGGATGTTACGGAGCTTCGACTCCGAATCCGATATGTCGGAACCTCCGATTAAAATTACACCTCCGAATCCGGCTCCGGTTCCGATATATAAAAACGGAGGTATATATCGGAGTTACAAGTTATGACTTGCTATCGCTGCAGCGCTACCGAGCGCTTTCTACATGACAATGACAACTGACGGAGTACATGTGTTCTTTGCAACTCATGAACGAAGAGTGAACGAGTTGCGACAAGTTTCTTCTTTCTTATTTATTTACATTTTACATTCGTAGCTTTGCTCCGACTCCGACTCCGATTCACCTCCGACTCCGCGGAGGTCACTACGAGAACCTCTGACTCCGATTCCGCCTCCGATAAATCCACCTCCGTAACATCCCTACTTTTGATATCTACTTATATTATCTTAAAATATTACCAGTAAAATTATAGCTACACTTAATAAAAGGTAACTTTTTCCTTTTCTTGTGCCATTACGAATTCAGAAGTCATCATCGGCACATCGGCCCACATTCTCATTTACAGCTAATGTATCTTAATGTATCTTTACGTGTTTTAAAACGGGTATAATGTTCGCGATATTAAAAATCCATTTCCTTAAGAGCTCATTCCATGGCTGTGTCTCATCCTCTCATTCCATCCTTAATGACCTTGTATGGTAATCTGTGCAAATATGAGTCACCAGGATGGGGCTATTTATGAATGAAATAAGTTTTGCGGTCAAGACTACGTAGTATAACTATAATCGTCATAGTTACTAGAGTTAAAATTAATTATGCGTTTGTTAAAATAGGTGTGATGTTAAAATCTGGTCTATTTTTAAACGATTATCATGTTTTGAAAGCTGAACATGGATATTAAACTAGTTGAATTATATTCCAAACATGTCGACATATATGTATGTTAAAGATATTTTTATAACTTCTTAAATATAGAAATTTATTCGCATGATGTAACTGAAAATAGCTACAAAATCCTTTAAAAATATTTTACTCCAATCTCGGAAGAACACTAAGCTAAAGTTTTTATTAGCACTGTATCTGACATTGACATCGTTACCAATAGGTACTGAATAACGAAGATAGATCGTGCAATAAGAAATGCTAAAAATAGTGTGATAATCAGTATAGTGAATCGTAGGCCGGACATCCTTTAACAAAAACCCAAATAAAGCAGAACATTTAATTGTGGTTTCATTATAAATTATCCGTCGCCAATGTACAAATTGAGGGAAAACCTACCGATGACACGAGCGAAAATTAGCTAGAATGGGTTTATCTAGAAGTAAACCAAGAAAACTCATGGATAGAGAAATAAAACTGTGATATATAATGATTTCAAGAGGCAATCTACAGTTTTGTTTCTCATCTATGATATTAACAAAAGAGGTGATTTGAAAAAGGAGAGGTAGACTTTTGTACTTTAGTAAAAAAGATTACAAGCTATAGCAATAAGGATGAGACTATGTAATATAAATATAAAATAAATTATTAATAAATCTAGTAAAAGATGAATTTTACAGTATCTTTGTAAAATGGAAACAAAAAAAAATAGTTCAAATCGTAAAATTGATAATATTGAAATAAGACGTAGTAATTATTCAATTCCTGCTCAATTTTAGCATAATAACATCCAATAATGCAGATTGTTACTCCCGGATTTACGTTGACACGCAGACGACAGTACAAGTCATAAATTAGTAACGCTGTCAATCTACTATAACCGACACCTTTATCAGTCCAATTGACGATTAGTTTCGGTAAATAATCCGCTGAACGCAATACAATCACGGCAAGTTTACGAAAACCCCATGTTTATGCGTGAGTCTGTCACGCTTTTTTAAACTACATTTTTTCACGGTACTCTATCGAGCTTTTATGCTACAAATCTGCATTCGCGGAAATCCGCTGTAGGTTTAGTTACGATTTGAGTAATACTTGAAATAGAAATGTATTGCACATTCCGATAAACTTTATTTTTTCAAGTTTATGATGTATAGTATGAGTAGCCTCTTAATTAGTTATTAGATAGCTCCTTAAGTGTTGATATTTTTAACATTCCTTAAGTAATTTTATTAAGCGTTACGACATTAAGCTTTCCAGGTAGACTTCGACTCTAACTCAGGAAACGTTATCGCATTGTTTTAAAAATATTGGTTGTTTACACTGAATTTGGTGCAATTGTAATGTGTAGTGTTTGATGCAGTTTCAGAGACGCACAATTTACCTCTATTTATTGTTGTTGTGTGCAGAATTATATCAAAGTTGCTTAGAATGCCATTAAGAGACACAGTGACATTTACTTTGAGGACAAATAAAGTGTATACCTATATAACTATGAAATTCTATCAACTGTCGTGCGACGTGTGAACGTAAGTTCACTTCGTAACAGTGTAGTGACAACCAGATGCAAATAAATACAGTGTCGGACAAAATAATAAGCCACGGTGGCGATATCGTAACACAACTAATAAACGGTAATTTGACACGACAAGTCAATTATGACCCGACATAAACACGTATCGGCTTCGACGGAGTTTCGCTTGTAATGCCAGACGTGGGAAACATTTTTTTTTCTGTTTTTGTTGCACTGATTTTATTCTGAATCCTAGAAGAAGAAATTAAAGAGTTCATTTTTCTAAAAGAGACACAAATAGTTTACTATAGTAGTAGTAGTTCAACGTCGTATGAAGAAACCATAAAATTGCAATGTAATTTACATAATAATTTCTGTACAAACAAATGACACATATCACAGAAACAATTAAAGCATTTAATGATATAATTAAACAATCATGACAACCTCAAATAACTTTCAACGCAAAAGAAAATCCTGACCTTTCCGTTTCGAAACTTTCGCTTACCCCGAATGTATTTAATTAAGTCGACGATATCGAACAGGTATGCGTCCATTACGGAGTTCACCTCATTAGCTCAATATCAACACGTCTTATGCCTTTAATAGATATATAATCATGCATATTATTTAAATTGCTTGACAAATTACATGTCGGTACCCAGTTGTACCTGCCCAGTTGTCGGTTAAGTTTCGACTTGCATTTCTTGCAAGCTTCGAGATGCTGCGGGGAAATACTGAGAGTGGTTATAACTTCATAAGGGCATATATTTTAATGAATAATTCATGTAATTGACGAATTGTTAATTTTTTTGGAACTGTTTCGTATGTTTTGACGAATTGTTAATTTATTTGGAACTGTTTCGTATGTTATTTTTTGTTTGATGTAGCAATGGTAAATTCAGTTAATTCGTTTCTACAAATATGGAGTTTATTTCTTTAATATCTAGAGCAGTTATTCAAGAAAGCATCTGGACGTGAAGCGCAATGGAGCGAATGTAAATACACGGTTTAAGTTAATTATTATAAGTAAACCTATTGATGTCCAGATGTGGATTGTGACACAACAAATTGAAGTATACATTGATATAATACATACGTATATACATGTGTAATCTTATCTAGAGGAAGAAATTATTTGAATAATTTGAGATATGAAGAGCTTGTAGCCATCACTAAAGTTTGTTTTGAAAGATGTTTGAAAATTCTGAAAATGATTTTATAAGATTTGCAATGTCAAGAAACATTAAAATCAATCATTCAATATCAAAATATTGTGGCATTTTATAACTTTTAGTAAGAGACGTTGCCAGCTTGAAACAATAGGTACGTTCCTGAAATTGATAGTTTAATAAAAGATAGTGTTAGCCTCCTGAATGTTATAATAACTGACATGAAAATCAATGAAACGTCTATGAAGGTTATCGAAGATGAAACAAAATAGATGAAGCTTGTAAAAGGACCTTGGCTCCACACAGCTGGGTTAGATCATAACAAACGAAAGCAAAAGATTTTATCATAAAAATAACATGCGGTTTCACCTTCATCTCAATCAAAGATTAGAGCGTGTAGTAAAAGTTCTTCTTCAACAAAAACACGAACTTTGAACATCTTCATAACTGTTGCATTATTATTGATAAAAAGATGAGAATAATTTTCATTTCTTGAATACTTTTTATGATTATCATCTCCACAAGTATCCACCATAAAGTTCTTAGCTCTCAGACACGAGTCGTCAATTAGTAGTGGGTACTAAAGGAAAATGTGGCCGCCGGGTAAAATTACGAGACTATGGGTAAGTACGTACACATACGCGTGAGTATTTGAGCGTCCCGATCTCTCGAGCTCCTGACGAAACGAGTTATAATGCTCACATCACTACTATGTAGCTATACGGCTACCACACTTAGGAACGATGGAGATTTTGAAGAGGATTTTATTTTTGTATTGTTAGAGGGAAAATAAAGTAGGAAGATCTATTTAAACACATTCGTAGAATCCACCTGGAAATTTGTCTAAACTGTTATGATAGGTCTGTGGCGCCAGACTTAAAATACTTCAATCTTCAAAAAAATCTTGGTCGACGATTAGTAGTACACTGTCGAAGGAATATTGTTATCTGCATCGCGTTTATTTTCTGTTGATTCAATATTTCCTACGTCGAGAACAGAAAAAATATATCTCTGCATGATCCACATTCCGTTAAAAAAATCTAAAAATAAAAAAAAGGTTTCATGGACATTTTGCTGTAAAACATCAAAAGGTCCAATTTAGTAGATTTTGTGCATCTGATATACTACATTTCTAATTAAAACTTCTTATGAATTTACAGGAATAACAAAGAAACTAAGATGATATCCGAAGTTACCTATCTCCTCTAAGCTAACGATAGCCGATCGTACCAAGAAGACAAATTAAAGAGAAAACTATTAGCAGTAAGAACCGGCCTACGATGTAACACTGAGCGAATCTCACGCAATATCACCTGTTGACTGAGAAACAACAAGTCTTCCATAAATCGATCGCCGCCGCACATTCTCTTCGTTTGTTTTCATTGGAGCTTTTGACACCGAAAATATGTTTGCCATTGAGCCACTTTTCCATTGCCGTCTACCATGTGAAGGACGTCTATGGAATTCATTCATTTACCTGCACCTAACCCACTTTAGTTTATAGGTCAGCTGAGGATTTTAAGAAAATTTGTTTTGCTAAAATTCTTACTAGAATTTAGAAAAGCTAAAACTAGGTTTATCATAAAAGACGAACTAATGGGATGGTTGGAACACCTGTGTGAATTACGTAATCTTTTTTATCTGTGAGGCGTAAATTTACTTTTATGTCATATTTGTTTGTATTCTAAATTAAGTTTATTTTTGTACAAAGCTAGCTATAATAGCCATAAAAATTTCTTAAACATTTATATTTGGCCTTACGCTTAGTTCTGTACGTTTGTTTACGTATTCGTCTGGGTATCTTTTCAAACGTTTGAAATTGGAAATTTTCCCGAAATGTTTCTTAGATTCTATGTTTTTCATGGATTTATTATTTTAAATGTTTGGCTTCAAACGGTATATATGATAATAATGTTGCGTTACTATCGAGAATTATGTTAAGTGATATCTCATAGTAGACTATTATATGTTGCGGCATGATGGCTCTTAATTCTAGACTTGTATTTGATTTCCATATATGCATAGAAATCATTTTGATATTTACACAATCATAACAGTAGGTGTTAAAAATTTCATCACAACAACGGTGCACCTACTTCTGAAAAAAGATTTTTTCGCTATCCGACTCATCAGACCCCTTGACAAGACCCTCTGTCATCTTTTCATATTATTCGTTTGGTCTATAGGATTGGTTTTTGTTCTCTTTAATCTATATGTTTTATATGTATAGTTTAAAGTCTTGCTAATTGAACTAATAAAAATGTAATGGTTTCCTTTTAGTCTCTTGTATACAATTGTTATCCATATAATTTACATATAGAAATCAAAATATCGATAACCACTAGTAGTCTTACATAATTGGAGGCTTCATCCTCCATAAGCTACTTTCTTACATCGAAGAAAGATCGCTTGAATAATTGTGAGACAAGAATTTGTTAACATCTATTTAGTTGCTAACACGGCATTTGCCCTTTAGGTGTAATAGTTATAGGCAATAAATAATGCTAATGTGCCAACGTTAATTGAACTAGCAATACGATATATGTTGGCTAGTGTTGTTAGTTAAATTCTTAAACAGGCAGAATTAATGGAAAATGTGTAAACGTATGGACGTAGGCGCAGGTTTAACATCCTTTCACTGTTTGAACATTTGAAGTGGACTGGTTGAACATTTCGAATTATAATTATTTATCGTAAAGAACACTTTCATCACACTCACATTTAGCTTTATTTAAGACAATAAATAACTTATCTCTACTCTTTTGGATTATAATGATGTCATCTAAAAGCGTTGTAGCGTCAATTTTTATTTAAGAAGTGTCTTGCGATACCCTTGTCGTCTTCAACGGTTTTGCTACAGTTGCGATTATCATCGATCTGTCCAACCATTTATCACTTGACCATACGCCGCGATGCAGTCGCATGTTTCCAGACTGTGTCGCAGCAAAAAGTCGTCGTATGCATACGCCCTGCGGTCACAAATGGAGATTAGCAGCGGTATCGGATCAGTACCGTTGCAAACAGATACAGTAGTAACCTCATACGTCAGTCTGCTATTGCTAGAAACTCATGAATATAATCGATCACATAATTGATTTCTCATACATTTTTTTACCGTTCAACAACATAGTTTTGCTCAATAGTGGGCGTTCACACGTGTTTCATACATGGTGAATCATACCATTGTTACTGCTGATAATTTTTTGGCATTCGTCAATACCAATATCATGCCATCATTAATCTAAAGCAAACTGTCCAAGTATTTCGCCAATACTCGCTAAACTTTGAAATCTAAAGAGACTCAAATCATGGCCGTAGCATTTGAAACTGGACCTTGTCATTCTTAACTTAAAACTTAATTCGGTTTGTCGGGTAGGAAGTGACAAGAATGTAAATGAGAGTATCATATCGGCACCTGTGAGTCTGGTCGGTTGGTGACGTCACATTAGAGTAATGTTGCCACGATTAAGCCTCCAATCAAGGAGTCTATAATACGTTTTTGCGAGTGCCGCATTCAATTTGTTTTGATTATGATTAACTTGCGGCTACTAGTTGTGAGGTCGAGTTTCCATTTGATATCACTTTTATGTTGTTGATTTGAAACTATAATAAAAGTGAAAACTATAATTATTTATCTTTCTACGATTGGAATGAGAGTTTTATAACAGAAGTGCAGAAGAAAGGCTACGAAAGAATTGGTTCATGTAAGTCAGCCATAAAATTTTGTTAAGAGATAAACTGATTTATGTAATTCGGATGTTCTTAGGTATGTTCTTTTAGGTTGTTTTTTGTGCACCCTAGGGAAGAGGTTTATGTGAAGTTATTCATTTTAATTATTCAATCTTGCTTGCGAAATAACTTTCCCAACAATTTTGCCGCATGTCAAGAGCACAAACTACAAACAAATGGTCACGAACATCCATTGGTGTATTGATGACATCATTTTGCAGTCACCTATACGCTTGCCAAGCATTGTAATTCTGGCAATATGCCTCGGAATCATTCAGTAAGTTAATCCATAAGTCAAAGTTTATAGGTACTCATATGCTTAGAGATTTTTTTGACTTAAGAAAGGCCACGAAGGCAACAACGGTTCAATTTTAACTTCACGTCTACTTAAGTATTTATATCGTAGACTTTAATTTATTTTATGGTCAGTTAAGTTCTAAAGTAAAACTATGTATGTATGTATGTATGTACATGGTAACAAACTTGTTAGTTGTTTTGTTTTGCATAAGCCTTATAATCACAGAACTTTAGAACCTGAATTAATTTTAACTTTATTTCGGCTATCAACGAACGTTCCCAATTCACGTACTCGGTTGGTTAAGCAAAGGTATACTATTGTACACCCATATTTCGCCGATGCTTTTATTAAGTTCAATGTAATGGAGGGCGACCATATTGCCATTTATCGGGCATAAATCCAAACTTTGGACTGCTACCGAGACTTCTAATAGAAAAACTTAATAACACTGCCGACTCCAGGGATCGAGCTCAGGATCTCACGTTGAAAAGCCGGACGAGTGTCCAATGAGTTAATCAACTTTTGTTTATTGATTTGAGTATGTGACTACACGATGAAAGCTAATTTAGGGCTATTTAGGTACCTTCACTGTAAAGTGTTTATTTACTATCAATATTAGTATAATAAATGTCAAATATTATTAATTTACAAGCTATTTAATTTCTTGTTAATAATAACGTGTAAATTACAGCTTGTAAAACGTCCACCATCTTCTATTATAATGACCATAAAATGATCACGCTTCCTATTTGCTCATTAGATTTATTCGTGATTTGACACCGAACCTAAAACAACATAAGCCCATAATGATATCAAACCTTATTAAAGTCTAATAAGGTTTCAAATTGCGAATACGGAGGGACGTTAAAAGCCAAGAGATCAGTACCGCGTTTAGAAGTTTCAAGAAAAGTTCTATATTTTGGGAGACAATTCCTTAATATCAACGACAGCACAGTTTTACCACAAATCATAAACTTCATTGTATCATTGTTGTCTTTCTGCGCAAACAAAAAAATGCCGCATCACAACGCGTTAGCGCAGAAAAGCGTCGAACAAACAGTCGAACTTTCAAATTACGAATACATTCGATGTAACTTCTCCATGTGGTACTGTTATACAGAATCGTGCGCAAGTATACGCGAATTTGAGGTTGGAACTGTTATGCAGTGCCGATAAGCTCCTAATGTCGGTGCATTTAAAGTGCGTTCCGTTTTCATCCGAGGTGTGAACTAGGCTCACGATATAAAATGGCGACCGTACCCACTCCGCACCCTGTCACCGCATACATTTTCGGCTTATCTTAAACATTGTCGCGGAAACGACGCAGACTTTACGTAAATAGACATAAATATTATGTTTTAAACATAAATTACTTTATTTCGTATGTTAGGGCCGAGGCACACGGGATATTTAAAACAGCAATTAGCGACTTAGTTTATGTGTGACCAGTTGTAGATATGGGTCAATAGCAGCAATGATTGGTTAGCGGTTGAACGCTTGCCATCCATCGAAGAGGGTTTGAGTTTGATCCCAGTGAATTCGATCCCAGGGAATGTTTGTAAAGAACTTTCTTTGCATCTATTTGTAGTCACATCAATTGAAAGACATTTGTAAGTTTGCGATTATTCTCTGTAAGAGACTTTATTGAGTGTGTTTTTGCCTTATATTCACTTGTATCTTTGGAGTACCGTGACTGAAACAATATCAGTAACAATAAGCGTGACATATTTACATTGCATCCATTGTTACTTCATATTGTTATGGAAATTCACCTATAGAACAATAAACGCAATGAATTTAAAACAATGTCAGCGAAACGCAAAGCTCTTTAGTGCAAGAAACACAGATTCTTGAGCTTTGCGCATCCAGGGATCTTTCACAATATTTATTCAAACTATTTGTAACAGTGAACATTAGGGATATCTTGTTATATAAATTAAATAAGTATATTTTTTTGAATGGTTATTATTTTTGTTAGCGACTATTTTCATTCTAAGAAGACGATTATATTCCATTATTATCAAGGCGGTATTCTGTATTTACTTGCAAACTAAATATAGAACGTCTAATAAATAACAAATGAATGAGGACAATTGAATATAGGTAATGTTCGACATTTAAGGCGTCCATATGTCACGGCTGTCTGGTACGGTGGTTCCAGAAATATGAATGCAGAATATTTAAACATTCTACGCGAGTCTGACTTAGTGTCGACCTCAATGGTCTTGACCCTTGCATTATTAAAATTTGTCAATTGAACCAGTTTATAAATAGTTACTTATTTATTACTGTCTCAAATATATATATTTGTTAGAACATCTTTTATAATTTTAATTTGGAAAAATTTGGAAATAACGGTTGATGAAAATGTAATATGCGCCGACTGGAAAGCTTCGTGGAAAAGAAAAAAAAATTCAGGAAAAAAAAAAAATGGTGTGTCACTACCCTCAACATTGAGAAACAGATTGGAAGAAAGAGAGAATACCGAGACACTTCCATTGTTTAAGTGTGGCAGTAGTTACGATAACTCTTGATAATTTCCTAATAAAGAGATTCGTGTTGTATCTGCCAACCAAATATCCAGGAAAATATCCATACAATTTACAAAATTATCAAAAAATAAAATAAAAACTTTAGAAAAAAAAAAAAAGTTTTCCTATTCTATACTACCACATCCCCTTATAGTGTACTTATTATTTATTTTTGCTTAATTGCAACCATTGATTTACTATCCTGATTTATTGGGAGAACGGCCCGTTGACACTTGCAATATAAGCTGTATTTGTCTATGCCCGCGGCACCGATTATGATTACAAATTTAGATTAAACACTACTTTGATAAAGTGGGTATTATACAATTTACATAATGAATATTTGAACGAGTTCTTTGCAGTGTTAACACTGAACTAAACGGAAAGGGCAACGATCTCTCCATATCTTTAAGGACCTCCGTTATTATGGACTTGGGCTACGTTGGGTAAGACTTGTGATCAACTTTACTTCTTCTTCAGTTTATAGTTAAAGGCTAACTCTTCCTAGTGCAATATTCTTCATATTTTTGACTACGTTTTTTGGTACTGGTTAATGCCGTTTGTTCATAGAGTTCATAGCAATAGAGAATCTTCGTCTTCGTCGAAGACGAAGATTCTCTATTGCTATGAACTCTGCTATTGCTATGAGCACCCTGGGCAGTCAGTTTTGATATCACTATTGCTTACTGGGTAATCTTTCCACTACGACATGAAAGATTTCTATGGGAATGCTAGCGCCGATTCCATTGAAAAAATCTTTCCGAGATCTTGCAATGATTTGAAAGTCTATTCTCCTATGGATTAGAGCCTTATGTCACTGTTTTTGAATCCTTTAATTCATCACACTAAACTGCTCCGAAAAATCACTATTATAAAGACAGTTGAACATCTACTTAACATGCTCTCTGTTAAATCTTTAGTAGTAATACATAATTATGACTTCATATTTATATGAGATTGTAAAACCCACCTACATACCTAGGCGCTAAAGCCCAGCTTACCCCACTGATACGAAGCTTGAGTATCAATTTGTACTAGTGATTTACGAACATGAAATATTGCATCCTGTATTGGCTGTACAACATACTTTGAATTCCATCTTCCTTGACAATTTCATCCTAAGCGCCTAATACATGCTATAATTTTTTAACCTGCTGCTTCGTAATAAAATGGTTAAAAATTCAATATAGGAATAATATAACACAAAACAACCGAGTGACGCACAAAAAAAAAATACAAAAAACAATTGGTAACATATGAAGTAGGATTAATACGTGTTAAGTGTGGTGACAATTTCGATAAGCACTACGAAAATGAATAAATTTTAAAGTTTAACTGCAAGTTCAATTGATTTATACGTATGACTTCCGAGAGGATTATAGGAAAATCGTCTGACAAATATAATAATTGCTTTATTTCATATAGCACAAGATTTGCATTATTGCAGATTTTATATCTTGAATATAATTGCAATGTCATTAAAATTATTATTAGTTAATAATTATTTAAGACAGGATTTTAATTTGTTTCCTTTATATGTGGGCATTTACGAGTGTGGAACAATATTAAGGTCATACGCCGAGTCTCACTTTTACATAAATTACGGAAAGAATTTGTCATAAAGTTAATAAAACTAGTATAAAAATAAGATAAAACGATCTCTTCCGTTACATAAAATACTATAACGTACGCCAGATTATTTTAATTAAGAAAGATTTCAATTAAAAATAAGTTATTAAACTTTTCATGATCGTAACCTCTGAATGCGTAGGTAATGTTTAAAAATCTATCTATATGTAAATAAAAATCAATAGGCTCGACTGATTTGGCAGATTTTTTTGTGTTCGTAATTTATCAGGACAAGGTTTGTATGAAAGAAAAGCTTTGAAAAATTCATCGGAAGAGTGGGAAATTTGGATGGTATTTTTGTTTGAAAATCTTAGTAGCTTCTCATTTTCTTCATTAATAAATTGCACGCGTACGAAGCCGGGGCGGGTCGCTAGTAGTTATAATATGAAAAACCTTCATTCATTTTCATATTTGTTTGTACCTAAATGTATATAAAAATATATGAATTTATCATCAGTGTTAATTCAAATAATAACTTTAATAATTTATTTTATTAAAAGCCTAAGCTGTCTCACTCCTGGAGAAAGGCCTCCGTCCCTTTTCTCCACTTTTCGCGATCCCATGCTGTATCTGACAACTTTAATAAAAATAATGTTATTTATTTATGATTAGAATATATCATCTTCAGTAGTAAATTAAATGTAATTGAACACAGTCGATGTCCCAATTTTAATGTTCTGTCTAAACATGGATAGATTGCATTGAATATAGCATTTATTACTACTAATAAAGTGTTAATAATTCATTTAATATCACGTATCGTGATTGTAATCTATTAAGTATAGCGATGGCAATAAAACTTATTAATTGTCAGTGCCGATTGCTATTTGCAATAGTTAAAGCAATTTGTTAAGGTGCCAGACCAAACTTCAAGATCCGTTTGTCCTAGTATACAACGTAGATACAGGTCTGCCAATCCTGTCTGGCTATACTTTGAAGACAGTTGCAAACAACTCGGGAATGTGAGACTTTGGGTTACAACTCAAATATTTACTTTTCATTGCATATTGCTTTGTAGTGTGTATACGTACGTAATAATTTGTGGAAGGAGCGAAATATTCGTTGAAATTTATATTGGAAATATGAAACAAAAAATGTTCATAGATAATAATATATTTTACATCTGTCACTACATGAGTTTCAGGCTGTGTTTTATTATTTCGAAAACAAAAGCAACAAAAAATAATTCGCAATTATATATTCAACAGTGTAGTTCTAAATCATATAGGTACATTTTATAGTGATATTTGATAATTATGGCATTATATGTTGGGAATGACATAGTGAGATAGCGTAATATGACAGACCAGCGTTAAAATAATCAAAATAATCCATCATCAAATGCCATCATCAAAATAATCTATCTGAATCTATTACTATCAAGTAATGATGTCTACAAATTGCGAAAACAATTCCTCATGATATCTACACTTCACACATTCGATGAACTCTACTGATAAAATCAAAATCGATTCTTACCGCCAAATACATCCGACGCCCTACCTAATACCTAAATAGTTAAAATAACGCTTTCAAAATGTCCTGAGAACGTGAGCACTAGTACAAACAAAGTCTGTATAAGTCTATGGTTGCTGCAAAACCTAATTTGGAACGTTTGTATAAAGATCAGACGTGTTATTATCTGGGGTCAATGACACCGTTTGTCATCGATATTTAGGAGACGGTGATTGATGCTTCGATTTTGTTTTTACAGCTGCTAAGTTATTGTTTTTCTTTTTTATATAATTATGATCGTATCTTTGTTTCTCTTCAAGAGAACCGATTATACTCAGGAGTATGTAAATTACCTTTACCTATTTACCTTTATAAATGTCTCAAAATTAGGTAATTAAAAACACCATTATTGTTTTAACATAGAAACAGGGTAACATTGTAATTTATTTATTAGGAGTTTAAAACCAAAAAAAATACGTTCTCAAGAAGCTATTATAGCTTTTAAATGCTATTTAACAGGCTTAATTGAACAAATCCTAATCGTAATAATTGCGCAACATTTCATTTTAATCTTTCCCATTTTCTACTAATCTAGGCATTAAGAAGCATTATCAAAGTTCCACATCATCTAAAAAAATATCAAATTCACTCTTTCATTATATTTTACTTAATCTCAGAGCTTAATATAAACAAGACACATGCCTAACAAGCATCTGCTATATTATATAACCTTTATGTAAACACGATCTGTCAGTGCAGAAACAATCGACGTGAATCATATTACATCACTGGTGACGTCATCACCCAACCATTTCAATCGACAGTCTAGTCTGGGAATGCTAATTCGAAATTTAAATGTGCCCTTCGAAGTAGTGAACTTGCGGTCTAGAGACAGACAATTAATTCGATTCTATTATGTTATATTATTGCAGTTATTTCTTAATCATTGTTTATTTAATTGTAAATATTATTCTTATGTAATAAGGACAGATTTAATCGTGGAACTAAATTATGACGTCATTTGTTTAGTCTTACAATATCTAATTAGAGTTTGGTTTGGTATTAACTGCTATTCATCATGACGGCACGATTTGCGCAGTAGCTAAGGGGCTGGATTCTACACTACACAGCCAGTGTTTCATGAAACAAATACAAAAATAATTATTTCATGTCTGGGTGTTTGAGCATTTGAGTTTTATCTCTGATAACTGTAGACACGATAAAGGAGAAAATTGACGAAACATTAAAATAAAATTGTAGCCTACCTCATAATATTTTTTACTTTATGGTGTTGGAATGAACTCCAAAAGCTTTAGGTTATAGCTTTAGGCTGTGATAAAAACAGTAGCTAGTCTGTAGGTTGGAAGCGGATCTGACTGCCCAGGGTGCGCCGGAAGATTATGTAAATCATCACTCGTAAAGGCTACACCAGACCAGTACTAGTATTAATTCTGTACCAGTCCATTATTGAGGGCTTATACACACTGATTATTGGTTTGTTTAAAACAATTTGCTTCACCATTTCTGTCCTAGTAAAAGCCTCGAGTAAAATCGTATTATTTTCAACATAATTACAGTCCATAAAATAAATTACTCTTTTTAAACTTTTCATTAAATTAAAACATTTTGTTTGTAATGTCACGTGCAAGTCGTAAAGAGTGGTTAATGAATAACTATTAAAATCTATTTATTATGATTTCGCTAGTTTAGTTACACTTTTACATTGATAAAATCAAATCCCTATAAAAAATGTCTTCATTTGTTCTTTGTCTTCATCGCGCGTCGTTTGTCTTTAGGTAGGTACTGCCTGCTTTTCACAAAAGTTCCCAAAGTCCACCAACAGATGTTGAAGTGGCCCATCGTTGTGAGTTTAGCTTATGAGAGTCAGCATACCTCCGTGTACCTTATCATGTTCTGCCTGGGGCGGAAGATAATCTATGAGAATTCTCACCACGACAAACAAAAAAAGGTAACATAACATAGCATCATGCCTATATAACCGAAGGGTAGTACAGATGTGTACTATTGTGCACCCACATTTCGCCAATATTGTTATTAAGTCCCATATAATAGGGAGCAGACTATTGCCATCAGCTATGCACAGTTCCAAATTCCGTGCTGCCACTAAGAATTTATACAGGAAAACCCAATAACACTGCCCGACTCGGGAACCGAATCCAGGACCTCAGCAGTAGAGCTTTCGACTACTAGACCAATGCGACATTTAAAAAAAGATAAAGCTAAATTTTCCGTTTTTGTAGGTACTGCTTTTATTTTGATACTGCTAATTAAGAACAATAAACAATACAGTACAACACAACGGTTTCTTTAAAGAACTAAAATATCATTTTACCTGATCTCTGAATCGAGAAACTAATGCTGGGCAGCTTGCGTGGTCGTAAGTCTAGTGACCAACATAACCGCATAACAAAATTAAGACAGCATTGATAAATGTTTTCAGTAATTAATTTGGTCGTACCGAGGCATCAAACCTGTTGAATAATGGAGACTAGTGTAGGTTCTCAAGGCGTCATGAAAATTTATAAATACTTAAATAATCTGTTGCTAAATAAGACTTGGTGATTAATAAGAATTGCAAAATACACGTTAACGTCTCCGATGTCTTAATAACTTTGTTTTACTGACGGAAAAAAGGTCATGAGTTCGAACCTCCGATTGAAGAAACTAGGGAGATAAGCCAAGGGAGACGTAACATCTCTAAATATCATCCATCGGCCTCTCTTTGTCAGCTACAAGAAACACTTTGCTCCTTAAAATAACATTCTTTGGCCTCTCTTTGACAGCTACAATGTGCTGTCAAACTACCATTATGACTGCTCTTACCAAAGCAATTGGTATTTACAGAATATTGTTCTTAGAATATAGTGTAGTAGGGTGCTTCTGTTATTTTAACACCCTTCCATCTCTTCTCATCTTGTAAAACTTTCATCAGTCTCCACTCCGTGGTGTCTTAATATTATAGTCATACGACTTTAGATGTAACGCTGTAAAATGTGATCAGACATTAGTCCTCCAATGCTGGCAGCATTTAGGCGGGTTAGTGGATGAAATGGGCACACTATGTGAAGAAAAGTGAGCTGTTACGCTTCAAGTAAATATAAAATATTCCAAGATAGCTATTGTTATTATTATGAGCATGTTGTCCCACTGCATGGCAAAGGTCTCCCTCCATTTATCTCAGTCCATTGCGATTTGTGGATAATCTTGGCATAGGAGTTCAGCTCATCTGGACATAGTTTATTTAATTTGATATTTTCTGGTTTTCAGTATATATCAAATGAAATGAACTAACAAAATAGATACCTATATATATACATAAAGGAACGTTTTAAAAAACAACAGTGCGTGCTATTTAGTTAATTATAATTCTCTACGAGTGATGTATTAAATTAATGACTGAGATGTGGCACATTTTATAATATTAGTATATAAACTAGTTGGTAATTATCTTAATGACAGATCCTTTATGTATCTTTGTTTTGTTATATCTTGTCTTTGAACTATCAAGTAATTTATAACTTAATAAATTACAAGTCAATACAACATATCATTTATAGCTAATAAATTGCTAATGGGATCAAAATTGAACGCGCACGTATTATGTAAATGTGAATTATACCTGTTTGGATTAACTTATTAGGTTATTAATTCATCCCATGGCCCCGTCTGACTTAGGATTTGAATAAAAATGAGCTCTGTTTGATTTAACGTGTCCAATGTTGAATGTATATCCCAGTACAATCCGCTTCAAAAATATTTACCTACACAGCGACATTCAAAAGTAGGATTTCAATCAGTTCTTTTTCTAGAAGAAGCGTCTGTATTTCGCTAAGTGTAATTTTTTTAGGCTGACCTGCCTGGATAAGCTGTCTTGTCTTTAATTTTGATGTCATAAGGGAATATTATTATTGGGAAGATACACAACAAGAAGTGGGTGCAATCGAAAATCAAGATAATTTTATAGGACATTTAATTAGTACTTACGTAAAAAATCATTTTTCCGATCTGCCAAGGTTAAGTTGAGTATCAATATTTCATTATATTCGTACAATTAATATTTTTTATGTAATCGCCACACAGATATAGTTATAGCTACATATAGTTGACTTGCCATCACTGACATCAGTCTATTTATTACTAGCTGTTGCCTGCGACTTCGCCTGCATATGATTGTATTTATTATCTAATTGTAAAAATAAGCCTATGTCCTTCTCCAAGTTCCAGGCCACCTCTTTGTTAAAAATTACGATCGGTTCAGTGGTTTAGTCGTAATGAGGTAACAAAAAGACAGAGTTACTTTCGCATTTATTGTATAATAGTATTAATATACATACATTTTATTAGTTTTTGACAAACCTATGTGTTTTTTTTTACAGTGTGCATGAAATTAGAAAAATATCTCAGTCTTAGTATTGTTTGAAATACAAACTATCCATCATTGATAGTGACATATTTATAGAAGGTCTCTCAGACGATTTATAATAGTCATGACATCAGTATTTAAATGGGTTAAGTAAATATATGAATGACTAAACTAGAATAATGTGATAGCGAACCTATAATAGTAACCATGAAGGTTAACTGAAAAAAAAAGTACAGTCCTTACTCAGTGTATAGTTAGTCTGATGCAGGCCATTGCAGACTGACTTGATAGGCCTTTGCCATATGTTATATTCACGTATCACCCAAGGCTAGCGACCTATTAAAATCCGAAGCATATTCTTATTCAGCTTCAATCACATTCAAATCGATAACAGGTAAAACAAATGATACTCAGAAGTCTAACGTCTTACACAATCCGAAGCTTGTGTGACAATAAAAACAATAGCTTGAATCCTATAGACATATATAGACACGTTTGCATGACCTGAATTTAAAGCTTGTTTTTTTTTAATGATGTAGCTTTGTAAGTTGGAATAAAGAAATGTGATGAAATCGCGCCTGGCACATTACCTAACATTTTTTTTCTTTTTTTTAAGTCTATTGTGTAATTTTTTTATATCTATCTATCTATTCTAAATAAATATTGTGGGCAAAGTTTATAAATATAAATATCAAATTTACATATAACCAGCCCCGAAAAAACTATCTGTAGATCATACAAATATTTGTTCACTGCAGGAATCGAATTTGCAACACGAAATGCTGAACGCTAATCGCTTAGCCATTGCGTCAATCGTGCCGTCGATCTTCACTCGTCCACAAGTTCAAAGCCACTCAGCCTGCTATATTTACGATTTCTAAGGCAAGATAGGGTATGAGATATTAAGGAAAAGACAAAAAGAATCACTGATATACCTCGCAGTGACTGACATATCAGCAAGCTGAAATGACAGTCGGATGTAAGGAAAGGGTCTTTTCACTATGGCATGAACAAATTCCATGTGAAAGTTCGTCTGACTTGACAGATGAAGAAGAACTGGCTATAATCATCGAAGGATAGATGGTTGTCCAAATAGAGTTGGTCCAAATAGAGTCCGTGAATCCGTTATCCGTCAAGCCGAACGAAAAAAACAAAACTGGAGATTGAAAACTTAATAGATTGTTCGTTAATCGTGACAAAGTAGACGTAGTTTGACCTATATAATATCGGCACCAAATATTAGTGTTATCGCTTCGTTAAGGTACATACTGACATTATCAGGTACGTACATTATTATATTGTATTGTATATTATATTGTTTGTCGGGATACGGGTGACCTTTTCTTCGCCGGGATGACACGACTAACGCAAACATTAAATGTGTTCGAATTTGTCGTGTAGTAATAAAATTAAATGCGATAACTATTTGGCAAGGTTACCTTATATTGTTTTGCGCCTACGCAAACGTGAACGAACGAGTATGCACTTTACAAATATTTTACCATTTAAAATAGATAACGGTGACATATTATAACATAATGCACTTTAGTATTAAGCCATACGAATAGTATGCTGTTTTGTGCATCTAAATACGATTGTAATTATAACTTTTTGAACCCAGCAGCAGTATGGTTTGTGCTGCGCCTGCGCTTCATTACATTGAGCTTGTAAGGAAATAAGACATTTGGTAAGTAGAGCATCAACTTCTTTTTATCACTTAGTTCAATCAAGCTACTAAGGAACTGTTCATAGTGTAGTCCATTCTTCCTTCTTTACATTCGTATATAATGTCTCATAGTTGCTTTCTTTAGATCGATTGTCCGGTCATCTCAAGTAACTTCTCGGACGTCCCACACAAAATGTGCTGATTCGCGGTCACTATATAAATATAATTTTGCTCCAACGGCCATTGGTCTCCCGGCTGATATTAAATTGAGCCAATATTTTGTTTTTATAGGAACTTTTACCACCAAGCAGGATGTATGCTTACTCAACAGCTTGGTCGTATAAAAAAAACGAAACAGTAAAAGTAACTTACCATTCTGCACACGGCATCCAACTCAAAATTTCATATCTGTACTGCAACAAATCTATCCGATCGGTAAACTATTCTACTTACATGAGATCTACGCGATTGCGTTGTGCATGCCCAAGCGTTTTTGTGCACAGATTGGTATGCACCGAACATGTGTTATTCCAACGGTTTCTGCACTTGTGTTATGCAACAAGATTTCCTTCTGGATAACGTCATCTTGTCTGTTAAGAGCGATTTAAAATATAAGAAGATAGTTCATTTAAATAATTATTTAAATTAAGATGACGACGTTGTCTTCTCCATTTAAATAATGATTTTGATTTATTTGTCATTATGCACTTCTGACCACAATATATTATCGAAATGAAATGAAAAGAATTTATTTTATTTTATTTTACAATTAGGATTTTTCAATCACTTCTACACCTCTTTTTTAAACTAGATGGCGTCGGCATTTCCTATGACTATCCCTGAGATGAAACGCTAAAACAAATTATCGATTATCTCTTTTTAATATCCGTACGAGAATTTGAATAATATTCTATAATTTTATGTTAATAGCTTAATTCTGCTGGCCATGTTCAATAGTGCATGTTTGCCTCTACGTAAATTAAAGCAGCGTAACGCGGACGACAGTTCAAAAATATGTTGAACTGGGTCGGCAATTTATGGGCAAAAATATGGACACGCCAATCGGCAACCACTGAAGAACTTGAAGCCTTCATAATCACAGACGACAAGCCGTTACTAATAGAAATTTTCGAAGACTCTACCAATACCAAATTAGATATTGTTACATTTATGTTTAGGCAGAAGTGAAGTGTTATACATCCCCATTTTACCGAAGCCATACCTTTCAAACTTAGATTTCGTTTTTCCTACCAAAACCCCAGTAAACACTGTCCTACCTGAGACCCCAGAACATATCGCTCAGTACTCGCGCCTACTACCACTTGACCAATGAGGCAGACAGTGTAAGAATCAGGGCTAAATATGTATTATATGATTCCATGGCATGCACCATGTCAGGTTCTCAGTAGACATATGATCCCAACTCCACCAGTTTCACTTGGCACACATACTCGTTCATAAATCCGCAGCCTCATAATTACAAATTGACTCTTGTAATTCATTATCAAAACAAAATTGTTCCAAGCAATTAAGCCAACAAGAATAGACAATCAACCATTAATTGTGTCGAAATGATTTATACGAAGTAGGCATCTAGTGGCCGACAGTCGCATACTTGTGTGCAAACAAAAGATAAACGCTGATTGACATTTAGAAACACCTAGCCTCGCCCTTTGAGATATCACACGGGACAATTTATTCAGTTAGGTAGTGTAAATTATTCTATAAAGGTGGTTTTACACCTAACTTCGTACTACCGAACAAGGTATTAACATATTTATCAATGTTATTTGTTTAACGGCAAACGCGACTTACTGACATCATCATCTGCCTAGTATTTTTCCCAACCATGTTGGGGTCGGCTTCGAATCTAACCAGGAGCAGCTGAATATCAGGATTTTGCATGAAGGGACTGGCATCTGACCTCAGCTATAAAATTACTCAAGGACACTCTCTACTCTAAGGTTAGATTGGTTGTCAGATTTTTATAGGTATGACTATTATAGGTATAACAACCGATATCAACTGATAAACGTGTTTTCTGAGGCACAGATTCTCGATGTGTGAAAATATGGTCACCAATCCACGGCGGTGGTTAACTTCGCAGATTGACTGATCTAGGTGGTTCCTATGTAGGCTCTACGCGACCTCCTGACAAATAACCCAATTCCCAATGTTGAGCTTTGAAAGTCGTGTTGTATTTCAGTATTGATGGAGTTTTCTGGAAAAAAGTTTGTATTAAAACTGTAGCACCAACATTTTAATATAACTATGCAACAACAAGAAAATAGATCTTTATGATTTCAGTACTTTAAGGATTTTTTGTATCAATAGGATTGTCATGAAATTCGACTGTCTATAGGTACCTTAAAATCCAAGTCAAGCCTAAACGTTCCTTTTCCTTGTCTGATAAACTTTGAAAGAGGTTTGAATATTGAGGTAGTGTTTAATGCTGTTCGACTTCTATTTAAACGTTTTTAGAATGGAATTTAATGACATACAGTAGCCGTAATTTATTTATTTGTCGTAGAGATTTAATCCTATAGACCTAAAATTATTTTAGTCAGTCAGTCTATAAGTTTTTCAGCAATAGCAAAATGTTTTACTTTCAACGTCCAATAGGATACTACCGTTTATACCAAATAACCATAGAAACGAGGAATGTTCTATTTTCAAACGATATCTGAACAGCAAATCGGGTTTTTTATTCTATGATCTGAAAATCGACGGGCAGTCTCCTAATATTTGTTTCTTTACAGATTATTAAAACCTATTTTTAATTATGTATATGTATATCAGAGTAGAAGGAAACTCACACTGAAGAAATCTGGTGACTAAACACTAAGGCCAATATAAGTACAAAATGTTAACGTAACAAAGCAATAAGCTGTTTTGAAGGAGTTTGTACAGCAACTATATTTCTCAACGAGATAGCATCGTGATCCGAAATTATAAGCGCACTTGAAGCTGAAGAGAACTCGGGTACATCTCCAGGTTTGTGTGTAGGATGTGTCTTAGATGCATTCATTGTGGATACGAAAGTTTTATAAGGAATAGTTTGTGTAATAAAGTCATTGGATGCGTTATACACTATAAAGGGTTGTGGATCGGATAGTCTAGGAAATATGTTTCGAGATATTAAATATTAAATTTTCATAGTGTATACTTTGAAAGTTCCTTTAATAAAACAATTAATACCCGCTGAAATATTTCGAGCAGAAACATAAAAGGCAAACCACTTGTTCAAAAAAAAATGTTCTCATAATTCATGCAACTTTACTGAACAAATAAATCATAATTTTCGTTAAGTGTCCATTTGTCGAATTTTAATTTAAAGTTGAATGAGTTACATTATTGAGATTCAATAAATCTTTAAAATAAAACCATTCATTGGTTTCTTTTCTGGTCTTATCTTGTGTAGGGTATTTACACGGGTCCGATTTTGTACATAATTTTATTTTTGTTTTATGATAAACATCTGTAAATGCTAATTCTGCAGCTAAAACTCTTCGTTTGGTCATACGCCGTCTTTTTGTGAATCTGAATCAATGCTTGTTACAAATGATAATGTCGAATGCAAATGAGATTTATAAAATGTATTCTCCATTATCGAATTGGCGTGCAAGCTTATGGACGCGGTTGAGCAAACCTTTTATTTAAAGTATAATAAATCAGCTTTTATCCTAATTAGATGTTTATTGCAAGGTGATTTATATAACGTTATAATTATTTTAATGGGTGAGTCAAAATATCGGACATGAGTCAGTTTGATTAAGGGTTATTTTTATGCATTGAGTTGGTAAATTTTAATCAATTAAACAAGGGTACTATTATTTACGGACATACGGACTACTGAAAAGTGTGATTACAATAACTTTAAAAAACATAAAACATAAGATAACAGCGTCACGCCTGCATTCCTGAAGGGTTAAGCAGTAATATATTGTGCACCCATATTTCACCGATCCTGTTATTAAGTCACATGTAAATTGTAATCGAGAATGTCACTTCGGATTACTACTGAAAAATTCAGAAAATCCCAATTACACTTTCTCCGACCTGGGAATCGAACCCAGGACCTCATGCTCAGCAGCCGCGTATCGACCAAAGACAGCCAGCCAGTAACTTTAAATACTTACCAAAAACACTGACTATAATGAGTAATGTTGTCAACACAATCAGAATAAAGCAGAACGTACAGAGTACCTACTCTAATATGATACCTAAAATATCAATATCATTACACTTCCCAATCCAGAATTCTATAATCCAAATTTCTCCAGCCAGGCTTTTGTTTTAAGTTTATGCAAACAAATTAGAATGCAGGCAGTGTCCGTGCGACAGCGGACAACCATCGTCTCTAATTTCTGTGAGCCTGGTACCTTCTGTAACGGGACGGATTAAGTGCACCAATGTTTGTTTAAGACAACTCCCATACTTTCTTCCAATACTTGCTGCTTTGTTAAAAATGTTAATTGAATTAGTGAATTGAGGTTTTGCTGTTAAGACATAGTTGTTCTTGACGCCTACTAGTCTATCGATTGATGTGTTTTTATGAATTGTTTCTTAAAGATATGTTGCTATAGCTTTGCCAAATTCTCAATGAGAAACTTTATATTGTTTAATCATTGCACTTCTGAGTTCTATATTCAAATTACGATTAAATTTACGAATTAAACGATTAAATACGCTTGTTTCAAAATGACGAAACTATTCAAAATACCATAACTAACAATGATGCAAATACCAAAATCTACTATGAAACCCAAAACTTCCGACTTCATTGATCACCACCTGTCAAGTACACACTTAAAGCAATATTAATCTAAACAGATAATATCTTTCGCTTCCTAAATAAAGAAATAACAAGCGAGTAACACGCGATCAAACGATACTAAACTTCTTAGCCCAATGAATGTAGTATAGACCACCCGGGCACCATTATATCGACGAACTACTGCCCTCTCAAACATCGTTTATTTAAAGAAATAAACTAACAATTTCATTACAAAACAAAGATATGGATTTCCTACGAATGAAAGTGTGTGGGCAGCCTATCCTACATCATGTTTGTGAAGCAAACTTCTAACTAAACGGGACTCAGTCATCGAGCGTATAAAATACATTTTCCTATTTCATCAATATTCAAATCAGTTTCATTGAAAATTCGACCATATTCATCAAAGCTTAGAGAACAATATAAAATTTTATGACGTCTAAAGAAAATTATTAACAATATCACAGTGAGAACAGGTGGCAACGATTTAGTAGGTTTTGCTTTTGTAATTGCTCACTACTGCGACACTGTCGTGATATAAACGTACATTGGATGAAATATGAAGCCTTCCTGTACTTTTTATTATAATACAGCCTTATTCCTTTAGATGTAAACAAAGTGATTTTGAACTTTCAAGTCATGTGAATAAGGTTCGGAATACAATGTTAGATGGTTGGAAAAAGTTTAGAGGGATATAACTGGAAGAAGACATGAATGAAACTGTACTATATGAGTTAGCTATTGTGTTGTATGGCAGTGTGAAATTAGTCGTTTCTATTTATTTTGAACAACTTATAATGTCAAGCTTTGAAGCCCTTTTCGTAGAGCTTTTGTCATATAATTTGCTAACATCATCTGCATTGTTTATCATTCTTCATCATCAGTCTTCTCTATGTCGATGATCAAGTCATACTTGTCATCATCAGCGGAGGAGTCGCAAGATATGGTAAGTTTAATGAATGAAGAAAGGAATGCAAATAAACGTAAGTAAGACGAAAGTAATTATATTCGAAAGGGAGGAAGAAGTGTCTGTGTGTGATGTGAAGAAGGTGCAAGCGTGGAACAGGTGAATTAGTTTGTATATTTGGGAAGTATGTTTACAAAAGATGAGAAGATTGATAGAGATGTGGAAAGGAGAGTGAATGCGGGAAATAAAGTGAACGGCCGCCACCATACTGTTGAGGCCAACAAGTCTATGTCAAAAGACGCACAGCTGGAGAGGAGAGTGGATGGATGAGGGGACACCCTAGAAGGATATATATGTACCTTATTGGTGATGTCCTTCAAAAAGGTCAGGTGCGCAGTATCCACAACCGGCGTTCATGTGTGAAACGATGCATGAATGTATATAAATGAAGCAAAAGGGTTATGTGAGGATCGTAGCACGTGATGTTCCGTAGTTTCTGCCTACCCTCATGGGAAAAAGGCGTGACATTATGTATGCATGTATCATGTGCATTCTTCAACGTAAGCGGCCGAATTCTTGACTACCTTTTCTCAGCTTAGCAAATCTTCATACGCGGAATTTCGATGAGATTTCGTCGAGAACTAACTAAATACTCAGAAAAATTTTCACACAGCTAGAGACACGAACACAGCTAGTATAAAGACAAAAGTAAACAACAGAAACTTCAACGACTTTTCTAAGAAATTTCCAACAACGCACTCAATGTAGGTCTAGATTTTATGAAAGGATACGTTCCTCTAGATTTGAAATTGCAACCGGAGCGGAAGGCGTAGCGTAGAAGCACGTGGGTTGCATCCGGCACCCACGGTCTGACGTCACTGGACAACGTACGGTTTTACAGCAAACTGAATGGGCTGGGTGAATTATGGTGAGATATGGAAGCTTATGAATTATGGAACAGACTAGGTCAGGATTTCGAGTTAGTTTCTCGAGCGCGTTGGATTCTATTGTTTGTGTCAGTGCTGTGCTAGTAGAATATATAATGCAATTTGTTTTGAAAATAAGTGCGCAAACAAAATAAATCGTCGTAGTTAAGATACAAAATCATTTCACTTTTCTGGCGTTCACTTATATACATCTCAAAAGACGCCAAAATCATTCAGCTGACAGATCTTTTACCGGTATGATATTCAAATACTAGTGTGAATGACTAGTGAAACTCCCTATTGGTATTCTCAAAACTTGATGAAATAGAGAATCCTTGAAAAACTATTGCGCAAAACAAAAGCTTAAAAAAGCTTTACGTATGATTTAATGTTTTTATGTCGAACGAAAACAGAAGTCAGTCTTGAAAACGTGGTTTAAATCCTGGACTCCAAAATACTTGACAAAATAATAATGAAAAACTTTACTTGTCATTTGTGAATTACTGCTAAACTGTATCACTGGGCCAATAAGATGAATGATAAGGCATTCCTATAATGCGTTTTATCTTATTACATTGAATAATATTCAGTATCGAATTGACCTTTTACTAAATGATTGAATTGCTTAATTCGATATAGACTTATGGTATAACTGCGAATCGTTATTAAATATCTAAAATCATAACGTCTTCATTTTATAGAATAATCATAATTTACAATGAATAAAATACAACATCATCTGCCTACTCTTTTTCCAACTACACTGGGGTCAGCTTCCAGTATAACTGGCTGCGGCAGTATATATATAGCAGTATTTTACAAGGAGCGACTGCCATCTGACCTCCGCCACCCAATTATAATACTTTACTCGGAGACACTGATATTCTAAGGTTATACTGGTGGTCAGACTGAAACCTATAACAATTGTCATAGGTATTCGTATGACATCTGGGGTAAACTGCTTAACGTGCTTTCTGAGGCACGGAGCGGTTTCGATATGTAAAGAACGGTCACACATCCAAGAAGTGACCTCAGCAAGCGTTGCTTAACCTCGCAGATCCACTGATCTGTGTGTTAGCTATATAGCTACGTGCCGCTCAAGAGAATAAAATACATGTAAATAAATGATAAACATAAAATAATAAACATATGGCTTTATTAATGAATGTGATGCATGGTGTTGAGTCATTTAAGGAAGAATAGTTAATTGAACTTAAAGACAGGGTGGCTGCCAGTCGTCCATGTGTACGTGAGAATATCAACGTAGGTTAATATGCATATGTATCATACGGGGATTATTATAGAATCTCGGAATTTGCAACTGCAGTAGGTAGTATTTAAATTGTTAGAATTGGATTTATTATAACTATAAATGAAATGGTAAATTATCTTTTTTATTTCATATTTTAAGCTCTACCTACCGTCTCTTTACTAAATATTCTATTATAAATCTAAATATTTTAAGCTTAACTGTAGAGGTAAGTAGGGAAGACTTGACTTATTCCGTGGGTGATCCTACCAAGCATATGATGCTCTTTAAACTTCACTCTGTTATAGCTCAAATCCATTTAAAGAACATAATCGGCTCACTGTAACTTGGTATCTGCTAAAGAAAAAATCGTCTCACAAAGAATAGCACATAAGATAAATTCAATCACGGTAATAGGTCTATCTGATAATTAGGCGAGTCTGCTATACTGCTTGATAATCGTTTTTTTTTTTTTACTAAATGGCAGCATTTAACTTACTTCTTCTGTTCGGCCACATCAACACAATACAATGCAATCACTGGCAAAAAGACACTCGTATTCAAAATACAATTCGTTTTTTTTATTTCATATTTGTTCAACTTATGCTTTCCCATAGCCCTAAAACAAAGGGCTTAAATCAACAATCTCGGGACTCGTCGCAGCACTATCTCCTCACGTGGATCGGTCCTCTGACTTTACGACATATCTGAAGCTTTGTGTGCAGTGGGCACCTTTATTCCCATACTGTTTCATTTAAATACTTGGACATGAAATCTCAAATGTGCAAGAGTGGTTTAGTGGTTGTAGCCCCAACTAAAGAGTTCGAATTAATGCGGGGATACATCAACTGGTCAGATTTATTCTTGACCTATGATGGAAGGTTTCATCAATTTTTCTGAGGGTGAAGGCAAGCATCCTGAAGACACTGGCATCTGCGTGTAGTAGAACAAGAATTCTAAGTCTTATATGACTCGCCGACCCGCATTGTATCTGCGTGTTTTACAGTACAGTCCTTCTGTAAGAAAGGAGGTCTTAATACCATTAGGGGTAACATAAATAGGCTGATGATGAAACCTCCAAGCCTCGGTTTTGTCATTCCGAACTTGACTTTACAACAGGAAGACTAAAATATATAGGTAATTTATTATAAAAAAAGACATTATTATTGTTGTAGATGGTCGTAAACATGATTCGATTACTCACCATTTTGCTACAATATATTGTTTTTTATTGCGCCGATGCAACGCATCCGACCACCACGGGCTATCGTAAAGGGCACAAAGCACTTGCGTTTTAAAGTGTACAATAATAAAGATCCATAAAGAAATAAAGTTTTACAGCGGGTAACAGAATAATGGCGTCTCGAGTAAGGATAGACAATGCTCGCGCGAAATGTAATATTATATGAAGCTCGATTTATGATCACCAACGCTTTGGTGAGATCGTTTTAAGAATGGAATCTTGATCTGCAAGTACTCAGGATCGACTATGAGTGGAGCAAATATGTTGCTAAGGTGCTCTGTGATATTATTTTGTATTCAAAGCACCATAGATACATCAAAATCGTATCAGCTTTTGATTGCAACCGTTTCTGTAAATGAGTAAACTTTTCAACGCCTACTCAAAGTTAAATAAGGATCCACCCATCCAACAAAACACAAGCAAATAGTAATTCCATCTAAAATTAACATCTATGAATTAAGGTACTTCAGTTAGTAGGACGATTAATTATTTATTTTATAGTGCTAGTGAATGAAATAAAATATCATCGCATTCTTTTAGACGTTTGATCAAACTAATACTAAACAAAGTCTGTCTTCTTCTGTCCATCATTCCTGATAATCCCTCATGTTTGGTCGATAAGGAGCAATTCACTTATCGTTGTAAGTTCTTCGATGGATTAGATTTTGATAAGACAGGCTCGAGTAATGAATATAGCTTGCTGAGTCGGCAAACTGAGAGGACATTAAGTTGGACGCGTTTGTCGAACGACCGATATCCACTGAAGTTCTTGAGAGACAACCAAAACTTGCCGAAGTTGAATGGTTGTACTAAGAAAGAGCCAGTTGGGCCGACGATCTGAATAACACAGACAGCTTGGGCAGACTGGATCCTTTGGGAAACTTGGGTGTGGACTATAAGTTCTTATTTTATTAGGTACGCACTTTGTTGTTGTACGGTGACCCGGGTACGTCCTAAAACTGCGGCCAGACACCGGAGGATGGGCAGCAGCGTCCTCTCACTAATCGGTGAGCCACTGCGATCCCCCAATCCGCCTGCCAAGCGTGGGGATTATGGCAAATCCCTCCCTTGGAGGAGGCCTTCGTTCAGCAGTGGACGTCTTCTGGCTGATGATGATGATGACGCACTTTGTTGTGAATGGTTCACAGTGTAGTGAATAAGTAATTTCTAGCAATGTCAAAAATGATCATGTCATTACTAATGTATAATTTGCTCTCACGCATCAAAACTAGGTACCAAGTTACTATAGACAGGTACGCAATACGTAAGTAGTAGGTACTCCCAGCTATTGTTACACAAACTAAAGCCTAGTCCTCATGAATGGAACGCCTGAATGAAACCAGTCTGCCCATAACTCACAGGCGACGTATCACCGGTCTTGCCGCCATAACTCACTACTTGCGAAATCAGCGCTGGCGCAGACTCGGCTTTGAGAAATACGCGGCAGGACGTCCAATTACTAACCAGTAGCGTCTTAGTTAACTGTTAGTAAAGACGAGAGAATGTTACGTGTTTATTCGTTTCTGAGTGAAGGATGGGCTATTTATTTCAAAGAGTCGTTGGCGTTTGAGAAATTAGTAATATTGTGTTTAACATAGAAAGCGTATGTCTTATGGTTAATGCACAAAGTGTGCTTAGGTTTAAGTTAAATGTTAGAAATGGGTTAAAAAGGTAAGATTGTTTTATATGTATGGGATAAAAAGGATGGAAGGCCTATTTAAAAAATAGTAATTGGCTTTTGAGAAATTGGTAATGCGTTTAAAATATTATAGAATCGAGAAAAAGCTGTTCTTATCATAAACTCATTTTTATACGATGAACGATTGATCATCTTAATAAAACGAAGTTAGGAATGAATTGCGTTAGGCTAGGGACAGACACCTCCAAATTGCGCCAGAAAACTTGGCCATTTGCAACTGCTGTATTCCAACTGTCCTCTTTTGGGTCGTTGCACGTCTTTCTGGTTAGGCAGCGTCCCATACTAAGCCAATTCTAGGAGACGCCAAACCATAGATTGAATTGTACAAAAAAATCGTGAACTTTATCGACCGTTTTGCGTTCCATGACATGAGATGATTTTTTGTTTTAAATCTAGTTTATTATTTTCAGCGAAAAAGATAAAAAAACACACGTTAGATATAACATTGTACCACTAATGAAAAGCACCTACAACACCTTTCCAATTTAGTTTCGTAACTATAAACTCTAAATACTTATGTATATTTGCGATAACTGTTTATAGGTTTTCGTGGGTGTGCGATATTAAATCGTTTATTTTCTACTAAAATATGTAATATCGGTATGTTTTATATCCATTGGTATTAGTGTTTACGACTATAACACTTGTAAAATTAATATTGCACAGAAAATCAATTACACAAATAATTTGCAAATAGGACATAATAGTAAAATTCGAATGAAATATTATGGTCATAAGTAGGTATAGAGTTATTACTTGCTATACATTATCTATTGTTTAATTATTATAGTGTACTAGCGACCTGTCGCGGTTTCGTACGTGTGCAATTTACTAATGACGAAAATGATAAGTGGGTTTAGCAAATTTTCATACAAAAATACCATCCAAATTTCCGACTTTTAGGATGGACCTCCTAGTACTAACTATTACGAACATAACAAAAACAGCCATATTGGTCGAGCCGTTCTCAAGTGATGCTCCGTATTACATGTGGTAATTGATTTTTATTTATATAAATATAAATTTGTTGATTAATTATTTGACCCGGGTATGTCTTAAAACTGCGGCCAGACACCGGAGGACGGGCAGCAGCGTCCTCTCACTAACCGGTGAGCCACTGCGATCCCCAACCCGCCTGCCAAGCGTGGGGATTATGGCAAACCCCCCCCTTGAGGCAGGCCTTCGTTCAGCAGTGGACGTCATCTGGCTGATGATGATGATGATGAATTATCAGGGACCCCGTCCGCTAAACAGACATAATATTTAACATAATAGTTAAACAATGGCTGTGAACATATGTGATTTATGGGATAGGGAAAAAGTTAAGGTAAGCATATAATGAATAAGAATATTCTCTCTGAGTTGCCTTGGACACTCTTGAAGAGAGTACACAGTTTCCTCGATGCATCGTGTATGTTTCACTCACCGTTGAAAAGTAAAGGGCGGAGAAACGAAACATTTTTATCTATGTTAAATTTTGGATATCTTGGCGTCATCAGCTGAGAAAATTACATTTCCAACCAGACGTATCATTAAGCCCTTCAATAAGCTGAATACCTAAGCTTGAGTCATCTCGATGCTTTGTACTCTGTGGCTGACTGCTCGAAGGGAACTGCTCCACTTGAAATTAGTCCCTTGTGCAGGAAGACCTTATTGTTGCTAAAAGGCAGTTTCACGTTATTACCTGTACAGTAAGATAACAATAAAAGTAATCATTTCGCGTTCAATTTGCAGCACGGTAACCACTACTGAGGATATGTTTATTGAGATGTAACTGTGGTTTACGACCAAACTGCGCGGGAGCACTTTCTTTGGACACTGCGTACGACAGTTATATTTATTTATAACACCTTGAATATTCCATTCATGACATCAACTGGAAGCGTTGTGGGGTGAACATGTTAGGAGTGTCCTGTCGGACTCTTCGTATTGAGAAATATTCTCGTTTGAATTTTTCATTAACAGATGGACTGTCAACTTGTAGAAGTGGTTGGTATTTAGAGGTTGCCTTTAGTAATGGCGCATTTTATCAAATAATTATCCAAATATAATAATAATATAATATCCAAAATAATGATAAATAAAATTGAAAAAAAAAAAAAAAAAAAAACTAACTGGTATTTGTGGACTCTTGTGGCGCATCTTGAAAGAGATCCAGCAGTCTACGGTACGAGTAGGATTGTTCACACTATAAACCTGTAAACATTTACTGCCGAAAAAACACCGAAAACCACCGAAAACCACGAAAGACCACTGAATCTTATTAACCTCCGTAACCCACTATATCTATAATCACGCTACTTCTAAAACAGACTGGTTATCGCTGAATATTATTCTTCCTCTGGCTCTGATATATCCATCGGTGCGCGAATTATGCCAAGCAAACATTTATTTTTGAAAAGCTTTTGCCCACGACTGGTCCGCATCACCTACAGGAACTTTATAATATATAATTTATAGTCTATAGCACTCGAAAAGAATGTATATCTATTTATCATTGAAAGAATTTTCAGAATCGAATCTTTCGTTCCGGAGATTACCCTCTATATACAAACTAACAAATAATATTAATACACATAGATGATAATACTACTTCCCCTGTTGAAATAAGTAGAAATTATAATACATCTGTCAATTCAAGTTATTCAAATAGTCTGTCCTGAATTGCAACAAAATCTAAGAGCCACTCTACATCCTCGCAGTAGGTAGAGTGTAAAACGGACTTCTATTGTGTCTACAGTGTAAAGGAGCGCAAAATATTTCACTGTTGCGCCTACCATTGAGACCGCTGAGAACTTAATATTTTAATCTTATCGCCCCTGGAACTGGCCGCACTGACAATGAACTAGTTACGTGGACCATCCTTTGTCGAACAATTTTATTTTATTATATGATTATGCTGACTATATTTGGAATATAATAATACTATTAAATACTAATCGTCACACTAGAATACAGCTATATAGGTTTGCGTGTGTATTTCCCCAACTGGAGGCATAGATTTGGGGATGAAGTGAATTTAGCACACATTATTAAACATAATTCTTCCTCAACACCAATTCTTTGAGAATAAAACTTATACTTTATTAGAAACGAATTAACCCTGGGCGGTCTATAATAAACAAATAAATAAACATTTTTATAAACATCGCTAACTTAACTGGCATATAAGACAAAATCAAAATATAAAGCCTCTGTGTCAGCGAATAAATTAAAATTGAAATTTGAAAAGAGAACAAAAGCAGTCTCAGCCATGGGTCGCGGTTATGACGTCATAATTAAGGGGCCCAACACACGACGAAAAGCAAGCGAACGATGTGAGTCACGTTGTGCCGTGAGAAAACTGAATTCAATAAAAAAGTAAAAGTACTTTCTTTGTACAGGGGCATGCAAAATTGAAGTTCGATTATCGGTGCCTTATTTTGGGACATGATTCATTTTGGTGAGAGGCTTGAAATTTAAGATAACACGTTAAGAATTTTCGATTAGCGAGAATGATGCAACCGTTGCCAATGTAACGGGATGGCGGACACGTTCAAGTGAACGACCCTTTTACTTTTAAAACTTATGAGGTGCATTGTGAGCAGATGACTTTGATTTGTTTATGAATCGTTTCCCGCGGTCATCAAGATACGCTCAATATTTTATCAGTTTTAAATTAAATATTCATGATACAGTTATCAACTTATATTAATTTAAAGAAGGAATATATTATTTATTGCTTGATTGCGAAATTAAATTTATCTTAATAACTAAATTTATTATAATCCTCACAAATCTATATGTAACGGGTTGAATTTTATGTGATAATATGTATTTTAATCGTTAAACTTCATAGTAAAATATCTTCAAGTTACAGATTCAATGCTAACATTTTATATTGCTAAAATACATAAAGCTCTATAGGACATTCTAATTAATATACCTTACGTAATTCGGTAAGACGTGTGAAAACTTAGTCCACAAAAATGACTCTCACTGAACACCTACGCTTGTCAAAAATCGAATTATTGTCGAGTCACCGAGATGACAGCGATGCATCGAGTCAGCGAAACGCTGAATCGAATCATATGCGTCACATTTTAATTGTCCCGCATAAGGCGTGACCGTTACTGCATTCGAAATTCAAATAAAGATCGGATAATTAACGGTAAAGGTAACGGGTCGGAGGGCAAATGGGACTGAATGAGAGCATACCGATAAAAAATCGGATCTCCTTAATGTTTAATGTTTGTTATATATTGGAGGAATTATTTAAATTGAATTTTGTGTGACATTATGGAGACTTTAAGTGTCGGCCATTTTGTACCGCAACTCGCAAAGTGATGTTATTACCTAAAGACCTGTTTATGCGCCTGATCTAATTTTTCCACAGTATTTAATAGGAATACTTTGATGGGAACAACTTATCAAGAAAGATTCTTCGAAAGCATGAAGACTTTGTCTTTTTCAAAAATGTATCTCGTTCGAACCTTCTTGGTAAATAAAAATTAATAATTTAGCCTATAGTAAGTAGTAGTCAGTTAGCAAATGAAATAATTCGAAATGAAAACGCAGGACCCGGCAAATTCGGATTCTGTTTGCGAACTAAACCATGAAATCCGCACTTAAAGCCCTGCTTATGGTACGCAAATAAGTGCGCACTAACGTCACATTGCAGCCTATAGCAGCGTCGTCGAACAGTTGTAAAAATGGATAGTAGCATTTAGTACGGAACCCTCGCGCGGGTAGCCAATAAACGGAGATCGCTGAGCGTGGGCGGAGTCGCTTCGTTTGACGCGAATGTTATCCAACGCACTTAGATTGGTACTCTGGATAGCTTGTAATGGATATTTGGATGAAATGATGTGCGGTTTATGTATTTTCTTGGGCCCTTCAAAAAACATCTAACAAATCAATTTAGTAATAATAACTTTATTTGAAGTGATTATTTCAGTATGTACTGCCACGAAACTTGCATAGAACTCAAGTAAACAAAAGATGTTTATTTTTAATATGATTTTTATTTGATAAGAGTATTAAATTAGAACCCTAAATCATTTAATATGATGCTGATATTTATTGTTGTAGATATTATAATAAAATAAACTGTTAATACTCATGAAATTTCATTCGGAATCATTCTACTAGAGGTATTTTTGATACAAGAAACGATTTCTGGTGTAAGAAAGTACATTATCAAACTAATTCAAATCTCTACAAAGCTCCGTGGAAAATATAGTTTTAATCAGTATCTTATGGGGATTAGATCCATAAAATGCGTATAATCTTTCCTAATACAGATTACATAAAACGGTTGTTAATACGAATATTGATTTATGTGAATTTTAACTTTCATAGTTTTATTAAGTTTATAAGTTTTGATTTCGTCTTTGTTCACATTATTTAATACCCTAAAGGTTATGAATGAAGCCATGTTATACTGAGATACAAAAAACAATAGATTTCTTTTGTTTTGATTGATTTATAGCAATAAGAAAGGACAACCCCTCTTTGAAGAAATTCAAATTGTGTTTTTATACTTACAGCTTTTTATGCGTTTCTATCCTTAAAAATGAATATCGATATTAATCACAAGATCCCTAAGTTAGTTTTAAAAGCATATCAAAATAAAGTCAATGTTTTCTAGGTACTAATTAATTATTATCTTCAGACCAACTGACAGGCAATGAACTTTGCTTCATTATGTAGGTACTGATATTCAGATACAAATACATAACAGATTATACAAGAAAATACAGATTATTAGCTACAGATAATATTCCTAATCCGTCGGATACTAGTTAGGTGGATTAAGATACCGCTGCGAAACATCGTTAAACATATGTTTAATTAACTTTCACTCGCCACCAGTTTCCAGATGATGTCATTCGAACTAAATTAGACGTAGAATATAACTAATATTAAATATTGATTTACGTTGTTTTACAACTAAGAATTAATTAAGTTTATAGTTTGCTATAAATGTTCGCTAATGGATAACTTTTGTTAAGTTAAATTGGGCGCTAGCTTTTGCACGTGACTTTGTATACAAGGTTTTTATATTTATTAACTTTGGTAGGTGCTTCTCCTACATCATCGTCTGCCTAGACTTATTTAAATTGGAGCTGATTGTCTATACGTTTGCGGTAAAATATCAGTATTTCACACGAAGTAAAAGGTCCTTGACACGTGGACGAACCACAAAATAATCATATCAGCGTTTCGATGTACCGAACCCTGAAAGTAGTAGACAGTTTGCTTTTGTTTTTTCACGGTTTCATCAACGTGGAATTTGGGATGGCCGCTTCTTAAAGAAGTCAAGCTGAATCCCAAGATCTATTAAACCGATCGAGATACAATATAAAATGCATAGGTATGTTGTACAACACTAATATCATACTCACTGGCGTGCGGTTCATAAAGACAAAAAGACACTGCCTATCCTACATAACTCAGATAAATATTTATTATATTTGAGGTGGCAAATCACATACATCATTATTTAATCGACAAGACGACGAACCAATACCAACCTGCAGTAGGTATTTTTAATAAGTAAGCTTGTTAAATTTTCTGCCTACCCTTTCTAAAAACTGTGCACGCCGCTGATTGTAGGTACAGATGGACAAACAGATTATTTTGGATATATTGATTTGTTCACATTGTGTGTGGTATCTCATTATCTGGGACAGGTTGTAAAAGTCAATTAGGGATTGATAATTATGATACTAGTAGGCGTTGTGCTAACTGGTAAGGATTTATGTCCATTTATGGATTTTGTGACAATCTTGTCTTATCTTTTCCCAAGCTATTGCCAGGTGTTTACTTTAGTTGTCTTAAAACTAATCTTGTACTAATTAGCACAATGCTTTTATCTCCGAATTAATATAAAGCGACCGCTTTACAGTGTCGTTTTATGACATCACTCCTATATAAACCGAAGGATTAAATAGCGTTGTATACTGTACATCCACATTTTGCTGATGCCATTATTACGTCCCATGTAATAATTCCTAAAACCGGCTGCTACTGAGAATAGAGACCTCCTGCAGTCACTGGACCTATGAGGCAAGCATGTACCTATAGATCTTATACAGTTCTTCAAAAAGCCAATGAAACAAAAATGGCCTCACTTTAAAGTGCTGTTCTTTTAAAATTAGGGTCACTGAAGACTCGAAGTGGAAAAACGAGCAAAAAAATATTCAATTTAACTCCACGGTAATTTAATTACCTCATGATACACCTATAAGTATCTGTACTTATTAGTCACGTCCTAACAGCTATACCCACACTTTGTCAGAGTGTTATTATTCTCAAATTTCATCACATCGAAACTGTTTTAAAGCTATAAAACCGCAAGTGGCGGCGGCCGTATCATCATTACCACAATAAACGACCGTCGAACGATCGACGCCAGCAATTTCAAAAAACAAGATCGTTCAAACTCATTATACACATTTGGTCCTTCAATACTTAACACTACTTATCTCAAAATCTTTTAACATATTGCTCATTATCCATATATGACCAGGACACAAAGCACGTATTTCAAACGGAAAGTATCTAAAGCTAAATCAGCTCTCAACAATATAAATTTCGCATTGACATACATCGGCCCAGCCATAAATATTTATCTCTTTTTGTTTCCTACAAACATTTTTATGTTGGTAAAAAAAAAATACTTCCCAAATAACTCTGGACGCGTATAAATAAAGTGTGGTAGTAAATGTCAATAATATGCAAAATAATGGATGTTAATCTCCGAGTGGATTTGTGATTTGCGAGCGAGCGAGCTTCAAAGATTAGCCGACGGATGCCATCATGCCGTACGAATACCACGTTTTTTATTATACCCAGCGTCAGCGCAGTTACTCGTCGACTTATATATGATATGCTGCCTGTCAACGTAATCCATTTACATAAGTTTATGTGTGCTTAATGTCTAATACTTTGCTTCTTGTTATTCGTTAATTGGTTCTCTTTTATATCTAAGCAACATACACTTGAAGTAGACTATATATGTTAAAGTAGGTGTATGTTATCACTTAATTTTATTAAGAATATGATATATTCATCAACTTCGCCTTTTCTCAGCTATGTTCGGGTCTGTTGGCAGTGATTTATGCAAAACGAATGCCGTCTAACCATTGTATTTAATGGAGTATATGAGACCAATGAATGTAGGTATATATGTAAATCTACCTGTCCCGCACTTTATACCATAAAGAAGCGTTGCATCTGTAAATCACGCTCAAAGCTTGATTGGACAAATTGGTGAATGTTCTGCTTTAAAACAAAAGGATTCACACCGATTTTATAGGCCACTGAGTCATATTACTGGCTTAAAAACGATGGAAGTATGTAAACACAAAAAGAAAAACGATAATAATCAGATAATATTACAACACTATAAAAGCTCTTTGACCAATGTATTGTATATCATACAACATTGAACTAGGACTAGAAGAAATCAATTTTATAAAACATGTCCAATTTTAATCAAATCTTCCATCAAGGCTTAAGTACAGCATGCAATGAAAGTTGTAAAACTAGGACCTCTTCGCGAGTTCACACGAGCGCGATACATAAATGGGTCGTCGGCGGATAACGAAAGCGCCTCCCACTCGCGACCCGATGACATTGTTCATTATTTTTGTTGTTGCTCGTTGCGAACTGTGCAAATACTAATTAATTCCTACACACTTTCTCTACTGAGTGCGATTAGCCGCTGTTAATTCGGAAGATGACCTGTCTACCTACTTTACGTTGAAGGACGAGATGTTTAGATATGTTTTTTGATTTCTTTCGCCTACAGGGGTAATGCAGCGTAATTATACTCTACCAAACTTTATAATGCCATTGATTTGACAGCTGGAAGAAGGTTAATGTACGCCCCACAAGATTTGCGATGCTCCTTTTTTCTATGACGAACATCGATATATGACGTAATCTGTAAGTATTATTCTTTGCTCAGTCGAAAGCTCTTTGATTCTTCTGATATAAATTGAGTAAGAATTGATAGTTCTACCAAATCATTTTTTATTATAATGTAAAAAATTGTTTCAGTGTTCTATTCTTGAAAATAATTTGTTCTGAAATCGGCGCTTTGTATGATATATTATTATATAAGTAATATTTTATTACTGATCTGTTACTCTGTGTATGTCGTATTCCCTAGACCTAAAATAATAGTTTAGAGATTTACATTTAACATTATTTTTTCGTTACACATTGTAATACTTCGAGACACGTATTTAAGTGAGTCAGACATGACCACACATTGTCGGGTTACTATAACACCCTCATCTACCGTATTCTGCTGACATTTTAACAAGTACATTTATGTGAATACTTCATGACGAGTCATTTACAACTGCACTAAAATTCAGTACCTTATATTTTTTAAATTTTATGCCCTCACAAGAGGTTTTACAGTGTTGCCAGAAATTTTGAAGCGTTAAGAATTAGGGTAAAGCCAAATCCAAATATTTGCGTTATGGCACTATGAGCTGTGTCTATATGAATATGCAATCTAAATAGACATAAAATAACATAGCATCACGCCTGTACTCTCCGAAGGGTTATGCAGAGGTGTACTATATACACCTACATTTCGCCGATGCCTATATTCAGTCTCATGTAATAGGGGGCAAGCCTATTGCTATCTACCGGGCAGTTCCAGACTCCGTGCTGCTACTGAGAATTTCCATACAGAAAAACCCAATAACACGACTTGGGAATCGGACCCAGGACCACACGCCCAGCAGTCGCGCTTGCAACCACTAGACAATGAGGTAGTCTAACAATCTAAATAGATGTTTTTTCTGACTGGTACATCTCAAACGAATTCAAAAGCTTTTCATTACAACTGAACCGTTGTAACGGCGATAAGTCTGCAATCTCTTGGAGACTTAAATTTAATCTGGAACCACCTCCGACCTTCACTCTCTACGCAATACGGTTGCCATATTTCATTCTAGAAAAAGCTTTCCCTAGCCATTAAAATAATATTTTCCTTGAGTATTTTTAGAAAGCCTACGTTCGGCCTGGCAATACCGATCGCCCACATGCGTCCTGGCGAGTGGCGACAGGATGTTCAGATCCCGCCTGTAATCGTCCTAATTGCAGCACCGCTCTAATTTGACTCACACCTTAATGTCTACCACGTAGGTGCGTCAACGCCTTTACATTTCCATCTCAATGCAGGTTGATTCTTTTGTTGTTGCGTTTTGTTTTTAAAAAGTCATCGGTAATTTGATGTTTTTGTTTGTGGTCATTGGCTGAAGACATGCAAGTTGGCATTTATTAGCTATAATTATCAGTTCAGAACGGATCTGCTCTGATTATGTATAAATAAGACATTTTACTATATTTTTCATTACTGAGGTAGGTTACAAGCATTGCTTTAAAATTATTTTAAATTATTTGAGATTTTGTTAACTTCTTTCTATACTTGGAGGCAATTAGAAAATGTGTCTATGAAGTCCCTCATTGGTCTCGTGCCTACTGCCTTATTAGGCTCGTGGTTGCACTCGCAGCTACTGAGCCTAATGTCCTGAATTCGATTCTACGGGATTTTGAATTTCTGTGTAACAGCCCAGTTTTGAAATTGTGCCCGGTCTTTATGACGTCAAATCACATTCATGATACCTTTTATAACGATAACATAAATAAATCCGAGACTGTTTCATCATCACAATTTTAATAATAAAATTATCGAAAATAGTATCTCTAAGGCATTTTAATGTTCACTAATTAGAAAATTTTAACTCAACTAGATTACCATAAAATAATAACTCTGCATATTTAACATTCACAGAACATTAGAGACGTCAAGAGAATTCCTTAAATTTTATATGCGGTGCCTTTCAAATTCGTTACCGTAGCATGTATGGCCATTACTACTGACACCCATAATTTAAAGGTGTTTAATGTTAATATTTTGCGTTCGACTCGAGAATTCTTAACGTATAAAAAGCGATCATGTCCACACAAAATTACCAACATTGAGGGCTGCCGACATACGAACGCGTAAATGGAGAAATAATTGATTCTAATGATAAACGCGGCGAAGTGATTTCACTGCACTTGCATTCGCATGACATTACGGCTTGAATAATGATGGGACAAAAAATGAGAACATGCGTTAACGCATCTTTGTTTGTGCGTTCATGTTGCATTTTTGTTAAATTGATCTTTTATGATTTATCTACATGGTTTTGCGTGTGACGATGTCCGTATACATATCCATTTAGATATTTTCACGATTTTATTTGTAATATTAATAAATCTTAAGTAGGCTTTGATAGTTACCATAAATTTAGTTGTCCAATAGGATAAACTTGAAGTCGTTACATCTAGACTGTGTGGAATAAGTCATGTAGGTACTAATTTAAGGAAAATTCACCAAAATTATGTCACTTACATAAACGTATTAAGTTACATATATAAGTTATATATTTTTCGTCTTCACAATATATTACATCATATTATATTACAATCCAGTGCACAGTTATCCAATATTTCACGGAACTCTTCAGTCAAGAACCTGCTTACAACATGTATAATATTTACGTCCTTTACAAGAAAAGCTCAGCAGCAAGCAGATGATGAGATGAAAATTTTATTATCTACATTGGTTTAGGGTTCGCAAGTGCGGTTACCGTGAATTCTTGTGTTGTATATAGCAAAGTGATAAGTATATGATAAGTGATAGTATTCCCAAGCTTCTAAGATTGCGGGAAAAAAGTTTTTTGTAGCTGTTTGACTTAAGCAAATAGTTCGTCTTCTAAATTGGATTTTAAACAGCCATCGCCTAATTCAGGTGTGATGTTATAGATTCCAATATAAATACACACACACATAATAGGCAGCTTTATTGTCATAACTGAGTAACAAACAGACGGACTGTTAGATTTGTATGTTAGTCGTAATAATCGACGCCGTCGTTACGTTGACGGGTGACTGCGGTGGTCTGAACATTTATCGTTTTGCTGTCAATGTAAAATGAGAATCGTGCAGGACTATTATAATATGGAAGCTTAACGCTTAACATTATTTATAAGTGTGATCGGTATTGACAGTACAGCAACTGTTTATTGTAAGTCCTACCATCAAAGAGGTGAGTGAGTTTTTATTATGTTAAAGAACATTGTGTGTCTCAGGGTTTGATGAAGGAGAAACAAAGTAAGAACTAATTTAGTATCAATGGCGATAACTAGATCAATGGCGGAGTTTATTCAACAAACATGGAGGTTAGATTGTGGACAAGCGGAATTATGTCTATTAAAAATTAGTAGAATCACAACAAGAATGGTGTATATAAAGCAAAAGGCGTGTCTATGGAGTTTTTCCACGTCTTTTCATCATAGAACAAACCCACTTTTGAAAGCGTACAAGTAGAATCACGACGTTTTTTTGGCTTGGGAGAACTATAATGGTAAAGGGGGAAACTATTTTCATCATTAAATTATAACTCAAAATATATATACAAAACATAATTCAAAAACATAAATACATAGGTACAAAATACTCTCTGCCGTTGTTTCAAAAAACAATGTTAAATTCGTCTTTTCCTCCCCATAAGTTTCTTTACTAATATTTTCCTCTTATCCAGGTAGTGATATCATCACTTGCCAACTAAACTTAATAAATCATTCTAATTTAAATTAACTCTCAACCTATCATGTCTTCACGTCCACCGCGCAATCTTCAAACAATAACCAGACTCAAAATATTATAAGGCTCTGTCATATTGTGACCGTATTGCCCCTTAGTAACGGATACACATCTGTGGTCAGCCGTATGAATGGACCCTTTTGATCATTGATAACTCACTGCCTTAGATTTTGGGAAGCGAACGAGGTAAAGTTGTCCCAGAATATAATTTGATGACATTTTCGTGTTGCAAGATTGATGAATGAAAAACTGTTTCAGAGAACTTTTGTTCAAAATAATATCTACCGTTCAAAATAATACGTATATCTCTGTAATAGATGCCTCTTTTTGTCATTCCATGCACTAGCCACAACGTTTTCTTTTCTCAACCGTATTTTCCGTCAAGTCAAAAATAAAACAATATTGATATTCATATTCATATTCATACTGACTTGCAAATTACTCATAGCATTCGCGAGGTTCCTAAAAGTTCGAGCGAGATTCCGAGGGTTTGTAGAAATCGTTATTCAAGAATACTCTTTTGTACATCCAATAGCTGTCAATCAACGATATATTAGTTAACATCCTGCAGTCATGTTAATTGTAAGCTTTTTGGGTTCAGTATGATTAGTTGTTGCAGAACATTTCAGATGATAAGGTCCGCTGTCAGCGGCCTCTGAATGAATCCTTCGGAATATACATAAATCATTGATCATTTGACTTACTCGTACGAGGAAGAATGGGTAGACTGGCATTTTTGAAAATAAATTATTTAAAACTAGCGACCCGCCCCGGCTCCGCACACGTGCAATTTACGAATAAAGAAATTGAGAATTGAGATTTTCATCCAAAAATACTATCCAAATTTCCAACCTCTCCGTTGATTTTCCAAACATTTTCTTTCATACAAAATTGGTCTGGACAATTAGGAACACAACAAAAAAAATATAAGCCTTAGCGGTCGAGCCGTTATCAAGTGATGCTCCGTCATACATGAGGCAATTGATTTTTATTTATATATACATTGAGTGGCCATCTATAATCACTACAGAATGGACATTATAGGCAAGTTGTAGGTACGACATTGACTACTTACATCAAGAATTCAGTATTCTATATTTCGTTGGGGTTTCTATTCTCTAGCTATTGTATATGGTACACTTGTCTACAGGGAATATAATAATATTTCCATTGGTTCTAAAGCTACTATACTAATGATCATCTCCTTTGTTCTTTGTGAAATTTTGATTTATTGCCTATTAGCGATGAAGCTAATATTGTAGATGTGTGATACAATAAATCAAGGTTGTATAAATACCACCTACAAGAACAACACTCAGACTAAAATGCGTATTTTAAATAGCTTTGTAAATTCAAGATTTATTAATCCCACCAGGCATTACTTATACTTAAACCTAAACCTTATAACATGTAAATTTCAATATGTAAACATATACAAAAGTGTCGTATACGCAATAGCGCATCGCGTCGGAGTCGACGCTTATAAATTAGGTGCGCGAGCGACGGCTCGGGCGCAACAAAACTACACGCCGGCGAATATCAGTTCAAACATCTAAATGTGCCTTTATACTTTACGATCATGATGGGGGTTTGGTAGGATGTGATCGTGAGTCTATTTAGCGGCTTTTTTTTGATAGAATTAAGTACTTATAATAGTAAAAAAACGGCTATTTATGTTAAAGTAAATAGACCAACCAAGTATTTACTCACATATTTATATATTTACTTACAAAATTTTTACTCAAATTTTTATTCAGTTTATTAAGAAATAATTATAAATTCTGTATTAAAATGATACCTATTATCAACTCAGAGGTTTTAAGTTAGGTATAGGTAATAAAAATACATTATACGTTTTGGTTTTAGTTCAATAGTTTGTTTCTTAGAAGTACTAGAAAGTAAATTTAAAAAATTATTGACATAGGCGGGGTTTGAACCTATGACTACTGCTGAATCATTTTCATTTTGCAAATCGATTTCATTTCAATTCAGTCGTGCCATCGGAGTAATGGCATCCAACTGAGTTGAGTAGTTATTTTTAAACCATTTCTTCAAGTGGAGTTTCAGCTCATATTAGTTGACCTTTAGGTTGAAGCAAACACGTTGTTTATTGCTCTAAGTAGTTATATTTATTTGCATCAATTTCTTTTTCCATATTTGTCTATCTTTATTTATCAGCAGTATAGAGTTCTACAAAAATAACCTTTTACAACACGATATTTAATTTATAACCGAATGTCCAGTTAAGATCGTTAGTTATAAAACATCTCACATTCACAGACGCCGCCACAGCACCCACTAGGCGCCGTTCGGTAACCAAATGTAGTCTTTTTGCCCTTCTCATAGTCTTTTTTCAGTCTTTTGGGGGTCCAGACTTCCTTTTTTTTAATGAATCGGTGTTAACCTTCGCGTCGAACGAGAAACAGGGTGCCGATTGGAGATAAACGATCATTTTTGACTTGTTGTTTTACCAAAAATAAAAGTTAAATGGTCGAAATGACAGTATATTCGGCGTTCGTCTTTGTTCATGATAGGCATCTGCGGATTTTGGAGGAACCGTTTTAAATTAGGCTTTGGTTTTGAATATAGAATTAGGTTTTCGACTGTAGATTATTTTTGGACTATCTCTGCTAAATCCTCATTTAAGGATTCGTTTATTTTAATTAATATTGTGCATTTTTTATTCTTAATTGATCCATTATTTTTATAAGGAGTATAAAGTGATATGGACAAGGTTTAATTGAGATGGAATTTAATATTTTTATCAGCTGTTATACTAAAGGTGCATTCAAGCCTTGATTTTTATTATTATTTTAGTGTAGGTCGTAGGTCGATAAGTATTTAATGTGTTAAACCAATCGTTAAAAATTTATTATTGACTATGTAAGAATGATTCAATTAATAAGGTTGGTTTATTAGTAATAAACTGGGAACCAATCATTACTATGATCTTCTTAGATTGTCACAAAGTAGCGCCATCTCTTACGCAATTAAGAAAACTTATGCTATTGAGTTGTTACAAGATTTATATTTAACGTCTATTTACCGTTCAATGAAGTATTCTTTTGATGTAGATTATTAGATTTTTTAGCTTAATGGATAAATAGATATTGAATTTATCGATTCGGTCTACAGTCTTGCTACTCGACGCTAGATGGCGTACCCGACGCGTCTATAAATCTATTTACTATCTAAATACCTTGGTAATTAAATTAATATATCGGATATCTTACACATTTTTTGTACATGACATTAAAACACTGATTTATAAAAAAATCGTTATGTACACAAACACACACAGAACTCAGAATGTTTTTTATTAAATAAATATTTTATTTGCTTTTGATATTATATTAGATTATAAATTATTATTATTTTAATTCAATCGTTTTTTTAGCGCTTCCCCATCATGAATTCCAGAGCTTCTAATATCTTCATCCGACCCTAAAGTGCCCCATTAAATTTTATCTAATCTAAGAATGATACTACAAATGTTCCAATTATCTTAACATTGAAAACTAACAAATTAGCCGAGTGATAAAACAGGCTACCGATATAAAAAGGCGTGCGTCCATTCACAAAGATTGGCCAGCAGCAAATTATTGCTCGCTACAACAAGCCACTAAAACTTATCTCATCGAACGCAGGGGTGCATTTGGTAATAATTATTATAATCAGGTTTAAATCGGGTAAGTATCTAAATATCTAAATAAGTCAGGGGTTGTTCCGTTACAGAATATTTTTATTATTTCGTCATCTATGAGAATGGTAGTTTGGATTATAATCATAATATTATCTCATATATAATAATACTCGTACATATTATTTAAGATAATAATATTTGCAGTGATGAGGTATTAATATATTTTTAGGAAATTATTATCATCTTATTATTTCTTTATTCCTATGAATAATATAACATCATTATAATTCTTGAACTTCTACTTAAAAAGCCAGCAGCAAATTATCATTTATCAGTTGCCTAATCAGTCCACTAAACTAAACAGTGATGGATTTACGACTTGTTTTAAAGAACACATACCTGGATTTAGCACCTACACATTGTAGCACAGTGATGCGGATGCATATATATATATATATATATATACTATGGCAATGCACTAGACATAAGAAAATAAATTTTCTTATGTCTAGTGCATTGTTTAATAGGCATATAGAAGCTGAATTCAGATGAAAGTATGACTTACCCTTATTATAACCAGTTCAAAATACTCCAATCTTGTTCCATTCCTGCGTCCCTCAATCCGGCCCTGCACAAAGCTCCAAATCGCCGGCGCCTTTTCAAGTCTAACCGCGGGATTATAAACCATTCGTTAGCTCCGCATTGTTAAATATTACCGAGCGCCACCGGATGTGGGCGGATTTCTTTACGGATTAAAGCCTTCCGAGGCCGGCCCTAATTTTCATATTTCAGCAAACAAGTTTATGTGTGAATTTTATTCATCAAAAGTCGGTAGAGATCCAATATAAAATATTGGCCTCCTAAGATTGATATGATTGGTCTCGCTAGGAGAGCCGTAATCACCATGTTGGGGAGGTTAGCGGATTATCGAAAGGTGACGTTTTTTTGGGTTTTACTCGTGCGAGAACATTTCCATCTGGGGAACATTGGTGTACTTTTTTACGGAGTCTGGTGCCTTTTCAAATATATTGAAGACCGAGGGAGGTAATAGAATACACTCTGGCTCACCCTAGAAATTGATAGAACGTAAATCGAAGGTACACATACACACTCGAAAAATAAAAAAGGCTCTTGGGGCCTAAGTCTGCTTTTTTGAAAATTCGTAATCCATTAAATTCACAACCTTTGATAGAATTGTGACGGCATGTTGTTGGAAAAATGGAAGAAAGGCGATCGGTATTCCCATAAACCCAAACGGCATTAACCGAAGTGATTGTCGAAAAACAACTACCAAAAATGTCAGTGGTACGTCATTGGAAAAATATAATGACTCCTTTGAATTAGTAAATTACCAAAACTGTCTAAACCAACAATTATGACACGTGCTACACACATACCATTATGATGTCATTGCAATAGCAGAATTGGGGCCCTGCTAGCATCCATTTCTTAGCCTTTGCCAGTCTTAAATTACGCAGTAACAAAGTTTTTTTTTTTTATTTACCTACCTACCTATCTAATTAAATAAACCATTTAGGTAGAATGACGCAATATAGTTTAATTACATATAGCGTGAATTTGTTAGTAAATTAATTACATACACTCTACCTACAGCGAAGTTATATTTGAAGTGCCGATGTTTTTAAACAAAAAACGATGGCATGTACTAGTATTTGTTCAATTTCATCGGTATTGTTCAAACTGTAGCCAATACTTATAGCTGAATTATTTTATGAATAGTTTTATGTATATATTGGAGTGGCTTTCAGTCTTACTTTATCAGATAAATGAAATTCCGCTTCTGGTTGCTATTTTCATCGAGAACATAAAAAAAATGGTGGGAGAATATATTAGGTACATAATACATAAATACATTGATATAACTTATGTTCTCAAAATACATAGTACCAACAAAAATAAGGATATTGACCTCTATCATCATTAGCTACTCATTCACTCCTCCAACCTAAACCATTCACACGACACAAACTTTACAACATTTAACACCAAAATCCAACACCCTTAATCTGTGAGATAACACTCGTTTCAACAAATAGGTGCAAAATGCGGCGGCTCAAAGCCAACTCCCAAGATACACGGACACAGATAAGGGAACCTCGAAAAACTGTCAGTTTGCAAAACTTACAACATTGTTTTACAGATAAACATCTGTGCAAACCACTCAATGAATATAACTGTACCTGCTTCCTAACTATTATGTACTACAATGAATGTAATCTGTAAAGTAGCCGACAGCACCAAACAAAGTGTACTGGGTTTCTTTTGTTGCAAAGGGTTTGTAAGCTGCATTGAAGTAAATTACATTATACGGGACTTGCAACGCCTTGACGCTTCTGAACACGTTATAATGTGTTCGGTGATGCAAATGGAATTGTTTTGGCCGTTTCATTGAACGATATTCGATTTGAACGTCCCGTTAAATGGATTTTCCGATTTATTTCACTTGAATACTGGTTAAAATGGTCGTCTTTATGTAAACGTGAGATCCGTTTAGTGATATTAACATTTCGAACATTTAGTACATAAGCTACTTTGTGGTTTCTCGGCCACATTACTTGAAGATAAGATCCTTCATCCACGAGTATATGGTATCTGCGTCTGATTCCGATAAGAAAAGTACCTACAGTTAGATAATGAAGTCATTTTACTAAATTATATCGGTCGGTATATTATAGCGGTCAAATAAACTTTTTAATACGACATGGAATGAACAGACACTACTGTAAATACGTGTTCAGTGAAGAGAATGTATATACATAGAACCATTTTAACGTGTATGGCTGGAGAAGTTGTTGCAAAGAAATATTATAACAAGAACATCATATTCATAAATGCTTTATAGATACACAGTTTATAAACATTAACGTTAAATTTAATTAATTTTCTCATCTCCATAGGACCTAACCCCCTTTGGAACAGTGCACCTAGAGTCTCGACTTTTTAAAAGTGCCTGCAAATGTCCAGTTGAAATGAAAAATTTGAACTTTGAGTTTGACTTTACATCTAACATAATTCAATTTTTCATATACAATGTATAGACCAATTATAGGTGTTATGTACACCAATTTTTCATATAAAATGTATAGACCAATTATAGGTGTTATGTACACCAATTGTGCATTCAATTAGTTTTTTTCTGAATCCAATTTAGTACCAATTTCTTAAATTATTATTTTTTCTTTTATAATACCTCCCTGTATATACAACCAACTCATAACGAGCGGACGAACGCCTGTCCAGCACAATACAAGTAGGTACCGACATTCCGCACGCAAAGTAACACCATATCCTTGGGAATGTAACGCTCTCCCATCGAAATATTTCAAAACTCGATCACTATCTCGGCGACTATGCATCGAGTTATTGAATGAGACGTGAAAAATGATGAGCGCGACGCAAAGGCTTTGCCGACGATTGCTCATGTCTTTTTTGTTCCACAGAAACTCGACAGGCGAAAAGAGAAGGCGAATTTAGGTGGACAAAAGCGGTGTGACGCGACATCGACGGTGTGTTCTCGTGAGGTCTTCGAACAGCGGGGGGCTACCTTGCTTCTCTCACCCCAGTAGGCCTTCTCACAGTTTTGTTGTCACATAATTAATTTATTGCACTTAGGTAGTGCAATTAAGTGACGATTCGTGAGCAGCTGGACGGTGGGCTCTAATGGGCGGTATGTTTGCCCTCAGACGTAGGTCTGTTCTCGAAATTGAGATATTAGCGGTGTCTGCTTTGGGCAAAATTAGAGCGGCGCGCTTTGTGTGTCACGGGGATTTATTGTTCGTGTATATTATGTATTTTATGATGATATATTCTATGTATTTTTATGTATTGTGTCATTGTATACCCGACGCATACATTTGCATTTTTATCGATTAGGTATGATGTTTTAATTTTTACTTACAAGAGAATACTAAGGGTTTTGATCCGTGTATGTATACTAAATTGAATTGGTATTCTAGAAACGGTGACAACGACATTTATGTCACAAATATCGTCAAGTCAGTCTTTGTTTACGAAATACAACACTTTTATTTCGCATCATAATCGTATTATTAGCACCTGTTTATGATCACATAATAATATCAATTAGATAATTCGAATACAAAGCCAGAAGAAACCTGCCTATGCAACAATCCCGAACTCGGAACAAGAAACAACAAGAAAGTAACAACTAGACTATAAATACCTATAAATATATTTAAAATTTTCATAATTTTTGACTTGAGATTTCTTAACTTAGATTACAAGTTATCAAGTCTAAGGTCAAGATGGCTGTGGGAGAGTTGGTAATCAAAGGACTGGTCCAAAGGCCGTTGTCCACAAACCAGTCCGAAAAACGTCACTAGGACCAGTGGACGCGGTGACATAATATATTATGTTTTATGCTGTTATTTTATAAATTTTTCGTGTTCCATGATATAAGTTTAATCTAAGTAGGAAGTGACCAGTACGTGTGGTATAGTGAAATAAATTTAATTAGGCTATTATTATGTAGATACTATTTATTTTATTGGGTCGGCATAGTGCTCTATTCTAGAAATCAAATTAAGTCCACTATATTTAATTAAACTCGAATAAAACCGCAAACGCCATACATGTAAATACCACACTATTTATCTTATAAGTGATAAATATAGCACGGGCCTCGGATATAGTTGAGACCACAGGTATCCAAAACATATTTATACCTAACACTATTTTTTACGTAAAACACAAGTGAACTTTAAGTTGTGCAAAGTCATGTACGTAAACAATTATGGTACTTGCGGTTACACAAAAAATGTGCCATTCATAAATTAATAGGTTTTAAAATTAGATTACGAACATATTTATTTTCGTACAACATACTTGTGAACACAAAGTGGCCAAAAGCTATAAACCGAACGAACTGAACTCACGTTATAACGTATATTTCCATAAAAATATCACATTTAAACATGTCGGACCGACACAAAACACCAGTTAAAACTAAATCTCGAGTTATGTCCTCCGCTGATATGAAACCACGATGTGAAAGGTTTACTAATGCACAATTTCATACTTTACTGCCAATAAAAACGGGTGCGGTGGAGATATATGCACCATAAATAAACATGTTTATATGACGATAATAGATCGAATAATTGGGTGTAAAAACTAAATGGAGTGTTCGCCCCGTGTGAAAGGTACCGCGTGTTAAAATGCGCGCCGCTGATTGGACGATGCTTCGGCGTTGAACATTGTACTCGATTTGTTAAGCCAATTGTTGGGCGCACACGTAAGGGTTTTAAAAGCAAGGGGTGAGATTATTGTTACTTATTTCGATTTATTTAATTTTTATTCGACGTAGATTAATTTTAAGGATCATAATTTGTCAAATAATTAGCATTTTCTGCAAATTAAATAAATTCGCTGCAACACTAAACAAAAAATTAACAAAAATAATTAAGTAATAACATCACTTACACGCGATTACAAAGATTAGAAATTCCAGTGTAAGCAACTTAATTAACCATATAAATTTGACAGAAGTGGGTGAATAAACCTCTAAAGTATTTCGTCCCGTGTGCACGGCGTAAGCTTCTCGATGATTATCTTGCGTGATAAATGGACCACGTCGGAATTTATTGTGGGCTCAAACCCTCACTATTGTCTCAATGAATACTTTTTTATTGTCATAATATTATAGAGCTCGTATGACAAGTGGCGTTTAGGATTATGAAGCATTTTTTCAAATAGCACCCTCTGTTATGACCGTCGGGAGTTATTTCGTGTCGGATCGTAAATTGATTTTGATGTCTTTTTTATGGTGTATCGGAATCGATTTTTGATTTTTATTGGCGATGCTTTTTCATATGTAAATATATTAAATTATGTGTCTGATTGAGTATTTGGCGAGGGACATAAGAATTTTCTATTTCGCTGCAGTTTTAGAACCTAAGGGGTAGCCTTATGTCGGCTTCAAGATTCTCGAGACAAGGTTGTTGGCTTGTTTTTTACTACCGCTTTATAACGTCGCTGGCGCGGCGGACAAATTATATCTAACTTATATTTTTTAATTTATTGAAGGCACTGTTTATAACGTGTTCATACGTGACGTGTGCCTTAAACGAGCGCTCGCCTTTTAATTTTCAACAAAAGAAGTTAAAATGACGACCATAATCTTTTTATAACTCATATCCTATATGAATACAAATGCGTTGTGCCGATTATGCAATATATTATATCTGAATTGGCTTTATGATACTAATATTTGGACAGGGGTTTTATCGGTGCAGTAACATGATATTTTTGTGAGACGCCCTTTTGTTTCGTGGTTTTATGATTATTAGTCTATGCGGAAAGACTGCTAAAATTTGTTTCGTGGGAAGTGAGACAGTGTGAGCATAAAATACTCACATGCCGTATATTATTTGGACACTTGTGTTATTTTTGGATATTAATACTTCATAAAAAATATTTTAGGAGTGAATATCTAATGAGTTTATCAGGCATGTGTGTGGTCGTACTAAAAATAAGTCATCTTATTTTCCTGTTATTATCATAAGAACCAATGATGGGGATTAAAATGGATAGGCACTTAGGCCGTACCAATCTTATATAGGTACTTTTGAACAAAGAAAATTTCATATACCAAATATATATATCATGTATTTATCGACGTCGCAAACGCATGTTTTTAAGAAACACATTAGCAAAAGGCATAAATTTTACATCTTGAAAATCTGGCTATAAAGCGTTTTGCACACCTGTCTGAACGCATGCGCCCGACAGCTGTCCACTCGCGCGTCACCAATTGTCAGTGTGCATGCACCCTGCCTTATGCGAACAGTAATGAGATTAAATCTCTTGGTGACATATGGATTAGGGTGTCCCATAAATTTCAAGTGCGATTTTTTTTTACGCATACCTTCTAAAAACTTTCGTAATAACCCAATATAGTCTAAAAACAAAAGATTAGTCCATTTTATGAACGATAACCCGTGCCGACTTGCGATTTAAACTCGCCCATACAAATTTCGCGGGTACTGCACTGCGACCTGTAACTACGTGTTTTATTTGTCATTTCATACGTGATTTTTTACAATATCAGTACGCTGTTATTTCTTGCATAAAGATGTCAGTTGAATTACGGAGTGATAAACAAAGTATTTTTCTTACCAGACTTCCAAAACCATTTAATAAATGGTGTAAAATTACCATCTAATCGACAAGTTCTCGCTGTCTTGTTTGACAATATTCGCGAAGTCAAACGACTTTTAGTGAAAGTGCTAATTTGTGATTAGGAAGTGCATTATATTTTGGAAAAACATAAGAATTCCTACAAAAACCACATCTGGAGAGAGCTGCAAAAAATTGTAAAAGAACTCAGAAAATAATTGTGAAAGACACCTTGATAACTTATTTGATATTGCACATGCTGATGCCTTTGAAAGAATGAAAATAGAGGAAGACAAAGTATTTTTGAAGAATCAGAGAGAGCCAGGTCAACCGGGATGCTTACCTGATGTACACAAAAACTTGGCGGACAAACACAAAAGAGCTAGACTAAGACGATTAGAGGAGAAGGAAAGAAAACTAAGACAAAAAGAGTTACTGGCTCTTGCATGGACTTATACTACACATAACTTGGAATATCCACATGATTCAGACGAAGTCAGATTGCCAGCGGAAAGAATCTGATAACACCTACTCGTCGTAGCTTTAGATCGATGCCAGCTAAGCATATGAGACTCCGTTTACATTCTTCATGCGCTCGTAGAAGCGCTTGGTCTGAACATCGATTACATCTCCATTAACAAATCCTCGATTCAGCAAATTCGCCAATTTGCTAAAACCATCTCAATTGCCCTCTATAACTGGAATGTTAATGACAAGGTACAAATAATGTGTTGCGACACAACATCTTCGAATATTGGACGTTTCAATGGAGCTTATGCTCTTTTGGAGCAGACTTTAGAAAGAGAATTGTTACTTTTCGCTTGTCGTCATCATGTGTATGAGTTGGTTCATAAAACTAACAAGATAAAGCAAATTACTAGCAGTCCAGATATTCCGATCTTTAAAAAGTTCAGATACAATTGGAAAAACATCGATTCAAATAACATTGAAAAATGCCTTGATTTCGTAAAATACCATGTTGCTGAGACAAACATTACATCTCTGTTAATGTTTTTTATAGCACAACTGAACAAAGCTTTAATAAAAGACGATTATCACAAATCGGTCGAATTATGCGTAGTGTTTTTGAGGGGGAAATTCAGATAGAAAAGAAGAAAAATAAAAATCTCGACTGAAAATCTACGACATTTTTCTTCAGGAATATGTGCCTTGGGAAGATAATGCTGCTTTTCTGGAAACTAAAAGAAGAATAACTCGTTTGAAGATTTTAAATGACACTGCTGAAAGAACTGTCAAATTAATGCAAGATTTTACGGACTTATCACGGCTAAAGAAGAGCAAAAATAATTCCTGTTGCGTTGTATCCAGGAACATAGAAATTTTTATCCAGACCGTAAAAAACATACCCTAAAGAGAAATTACCCTGGCTGATTGTTGTTATTTTATGTGTTTAAATAAAGGTAAATATTTCTCTAATTTGATTTTGTCTTTTATTTACTTCATTTATTGCATTTTTATTAATTTTATAGGAGAACCAAATATTAACATTAAACATGAGATTTGATAAACTTTGTGGCTCGGTCGGCACGGGTTGCAATCATGCTAGAATGATAAAATTTCATATTTGAGTATGGTTTTGCATTTATAAAAAATATAGAGGGTATGCATTTCAAAATTCGAAAAAAAATTTTTTTTGGTCAATTTTGGGACACCCTAATATGGATGTTAAGATTACCAGGTGGTTATGAGTAGTTATCAAACTGATATGCTATAGAAAACTGAAATATGAATAATTTTCCATATTGAGGTCTTTTTTATGAGGATATTAAGATAATACACAATTTCAGCTGCCAAAGTTTTATTGGATTAATTTATAATGAATCAGAATAATACAAAATACTTAAATTTTCAGCGAAATGTTGGTGTAAATACCTACCCACTATCTTACCTCTGCATAGTAACATAATATGTCAATTTTGGCCGTTTTAAAGTTATTTTCTTTTTTTTTTGTTTTAAGAATACCGACAAATCTCAAACTTGAATTAGTAAACTCCGGGCACGCGCTCGTTGAAGTCTTTGCTTTGCGTTATGAAGCTTGCGCTCTACACCGATTCCGCTTATCTGCCAAACACACATCAACGCGCATGCAAAACGGATTCAACACAAAATTATGCATCAAATAAAATATCATTTACATTCACACCATTACACATAAATTCACATAAGCAGGTATTGTTCGCCAAAAATTTTCTCGCATTACCATTTACCTATAAAAAGAACCTTTATACAATAACGGAAATACCACCAAAGCGCCTGCGCACATCGGTATCAAAGCCGCCGCGAATTCCTCCACATATTGTGCGATATCCTGCCAAAGTCATAAATAAAACTGAAATGATCGCCACGTCACCCGAACCGCACAAAAACAGTATTTGACGTCTAAATTATTGCCAGTAAGCATTTTCAGCAAGCATACCGCCCCCTCAACAAATCGCCCCCGTAGCAGATGAAGCACCATCAACAATAGATACAGCAAATACATCAGATAAAAGAATTTTCAAAACAAACTCAAAATACTAAAGCGTTTGACACGAGCATCCGCTGGTAAGCAAAAAAGCGTGACCAATCGCGAACGTAAATTGGACCTTAAGTCAATATTTTGAGAGGTTATTTTGTCATGGCGCCGCGCGTGCTTTGATCCCGCGATAGATCTCAATAGCGGTGATTAAAGGCGCCTGTGATTTTAGTTGAATGCTTTTTTTGCGGCCTTCATCGGCCATACAAAATAAACGGCACACTACTGTAAAAGAATATACAATTATTGGGCTTTGAATGGTTACAGCGGGGGTGAAGATACCATAAATTGTTATTTTTTTTTATCGTTCGACCGAATGTTGGAAATCTTTTAAAAATCATAAATGTTTGGATTTATTACCAGGGGAGCAGGCTCATGTTCGATGTGTTGGACTATTTGCTAATTATACGCATTGATTTGCGGAACCCATACATCGTTAAGTATCGGCAGTTTGTTTATTTTCCGATATCTTTTTGTGTGTATGAAGTGTTTGGCAACTGGAGGTTGTCATCCATATTTACCTATATCCGTTTGCATACAAAATTTGACAATTAACTGAAAAATGGATCTATAAGTATTTTATTAAACCTATAACCAACTTTTTCATTTTGTATAGCACTATTTATGTAATTATTATTTAATTTAAACCAAGAAATAATACACCTTTTCTTTACATTTGTATTATAAAATAGCGTATCACGTAGGTAGTAAAATGCTATAGTTAATTTACACATCGCACATGCGCGGTAACATGCGTGTTCAAACACTGCATGCAGATTTTGCAGCAATCGTCGCGATGACGCGCGTAGAGGCGCAGCTACGTGCTACGCACGTAGTAGCCGCTCGTAGCACTAATATACTCGTACTTGCGGGAAGGCGCGTAGTCGCAACGACTGCTTGCGATATAAAATGTGTCAACACACTGCACAAATCACCGTGTTTAAAAAATAATTATGGCGTGGCTAATACAGGAGTTGCAATTTTGCGATAAAATTTAAATAAAAAATAGGTTCAAAACAATATCAAAGAGTTAGCTATATATGATGATCATTGTCATAAACAAAACAAAAACGGAGTAATGATTTGCTAAATTATAATTAGATGGATGTCCCAATTTTACAGTATGCCAGTTTTCTGTTCACAAGTGCCATTCCCTTACATCTTCATTGAGGAGTAAAGGTGTTAATAGCTGTGCTGACGCTCATTATGTAAGTGCGAGGTGCTATCGTAAATTTGTTTCTTCAAGGACACACAACAAAAGAACCAAGTGTCGTTCAAGCCCAAAGTCGATTTTACAAGAGCCTGCCTGAGACGCGCGTGTGGGCCTTCGGTGCGACAGTAGTAGGGTGGATAAGAATTTTATTTGATAGTTTAGTTGGACATAAAATTCTTGGCTAATTAGGTACTGTAAAGACTGATTGAACTGCGAGGTTAAGCTGCGCTTGTGTTTGGTGAGGACTGTTTTTAACGCACCTAGTTAAGGCTTAGAAGCTTCCGAAAGCACGGTGAGCTTTCTGCCCCAGTTGTCAAAATATCGATGACATTCATTTAAATATGTCTCGACCATACTAAGTACAAAATATTCTCTGTAATAACATAAAATCATGGGCGTAAATTATATTTACAAATACTTAAAAAAAATATTATAATAGAAAACAAACCATAGAATTTTAAAGAACTTTCACAAAAATTAAAATATTCTTTATATTTAGACCTGTCCATATCCACAACATGCTATCATCGGTCTCGAATCTCAATAGGTCACCACTGTCCTCATGAATGGGTGGTATCGTCGGGGGCTCTTTACAACGCACGTTTTGTACGGAATGTTGTAACAAAAAAGCTTTAGATACACACCGTGATACATTTACATTTGCAATCACCTTACACAACCCACTGGAAAATCAACCTTATTTCTATAACAATAAGAGTGCTTTATATTTGATGGGTGATAAGCATTAAGTTGGTGGAAAGAAATAAAATAATCTAACATGCAAGATCGGTCGGAAGGCTGGGAGGAGTTTGTTTTAGACGGTTTATTAATTATGTCCAATTAATTTCGGAACGGTTCATCTCGTCGAATTGCTATTTTCGTTACGGTGGTCAGTTTTAGCGGTCTTGTTTGTTGATAAACTTCTGTTAATACTAAATTATGACTTATTTATTTTATCGATGCGAAAAAACGGAGCTTAGAGTTTACTAGATTTGAATAACTATGAAGGGAGTTAATATAACTTTTCGAACGAGGATTTAGTAACTGGTGTATGGAGAGAACATAAACAGTAATTAGTGTATTAGCTACCCGTGTTCTGTGGCTGTATTAGCACTAATTAAACTAGCTGAACAGCTTATGATATCTTGATTTATAGATCATAGAAATTTTAATTAACTGTTGATTAGACACTGATACAAAGTAGTTGACAAGCCTTAAAATATGACCACGAAGCGGTTCAATAAAATCACCGTTTCTTTTCTAAAATATGAGTCGTCAGACTTTTAATTAATATAAAATGATGTTATTATAAAACAATATTTAACGATTTCAATAAAATCTTTTACAGCTTGAAAGGATACCCCAAATTGCTTTATTAGTGCGTGATATTGCTCCACATTCATAACGCCTCTATAGGACCACTTATAAAAATCTTTCTAACAAGCGTAAAACGTCCAATCAATATAAAATTAATAGCCGATCAAAAAAATATTCCCGAACGTAAACTTGTAACTTTTTTTTTGTTTGTTATACCGGTGTCGCCGTGATTTCACACGTCTATAGGTATGTCTTTTATAATATTTTTCGTGGCATTGTGCTAAGCGATCGCCGAAGCGGCGCCGGCGCATCCGATTATGTTATTGTTAAAGGACCGAATTCTTTTATTTGACCTATGCGACATTCCTCCGAGGGTAGTGTTTTGCGGTGCCACGGATGTTTGGACTCTGTATTAGTTATACATTGATGTTAGATATGATACGATAAGTTTAGATCGGTTTTTTGTTGCTAAGTGATTAAGGATGGGATCCCAAAGTTTTGTGGTTATTAGATTGTTGAGCACGTTTGAGTTAACGATATTTTGGTGGACTGGAAGTTAATGACTGTTTCTTTGATAACATTATTTTTAGAATTAATAATACGATTTGAGAATTGTTATCTTACTTTTTTTTTGGATTTATTTCCTGAACTACAATAAGGTTAGATATCAGATCTCAACAATAAAGATTTCTATACATTACTCTATGACAAAGCTAGGAGGAAAAAAAAGAAATACATATACCAATCATTATTTTAATTTGCCTGTTTCTAAATCACAATTATTACATCAGAAACAAACATACTACAAAATATGGAAGCCTACAATTTTCCGGTACATTTCATTCATAAGGCGGTGCGCACACGTAACTCGATACCAACAAACAGATCATTAAACTGTCGATGTGTATTTGGACTTACAAAGAGTACACCATAGTTATAATATTGGATTACCTTCCGGATTTGTTCACTTACAATTTTAAGCATGACGTTATTAATTTAATTTAAAATAAGTACTTTCAAGTGATAGTATAGAAAATGAATTTTTGAATTTGTGTAAATTATATATTTTCCTGCCCACAACGATAAATCTTATTTTCGGATTAATTAATTGTTTTTCATTTTAATTGCATAAAATATATATAGGTGTACATATATTGTGAGATGAATAAATAGTTTCTCCGTTTAATTAAAGATAGAGAACCTAAATTGGTAGACTTTTGATGATTCGGTTTGTACATATTCTGTCTGTTTGTTCATGTAGTCATAGATAGGTTCCATTACTTATTAACTTAGATCTTGCATCAAAGATTCTTTTTCTAGCGTCAAAATCAATGCTTAAACCAGAGTCCGGTTACAGTTATCAGAATACAAGGTTCGTCGTAATTTTATCAGTTGACTAGCTTCCGCTCGCAGCTTTGCCCGCGTGGTTTACGATGCTCGTGCATTTTTGTGGAATAAAAAGTAGCCTATGTGCTATTCCAGAGTGTAATCTATCTGTGATTGAACGGGTGCCGTCTGTTGGGACTGGTCGGCTCATAGCAGTCATGTCAGTCTTATCAGAATATTTGTTATTAATTTAAAAATCAGGCTTGTTTAGTTTACACTTTTTTTTATACATTGTCCTCACATAAGTTTTCGAGAACAATGTATTTTAACAAAGTATTGTAAGAATTCTGAATTTAAGAGTAACTATGGCGTTTCTTGCCCGTTCATCTCCATTGGAAGTCAACATTTTGGAACGTGGAACCTAGAGTCGTAACTATTCTTAAGTACCTGTATATGGTATACATGAATAAAAACATATCTTATCTGTGCCGTTCTGGCGTGAAAGAGTAACAAATATCCATCCATCCATCCTCACAAACTTTCACATTTATAATATTTGTAGGATAGAATTATTATAATAGTTACAAATCATCGGATCAACTTGTATCAACACTCCAGTGGCGTTAGTCGGTGGTCTACCGCCTAAATGTGCCAAACGAAGGTAAACACGAAAAAAATCGGTAACACAGAAATAGCACACGGCAGCCTAACAAAATAGTCATCGACGCCGAACAAACATGAATTAGTATAGGAATACTAGCAACTGCACGCGGGTTTGCTCCTGTGGTAGCTGTATTTTATTTTGTTACGGAACTTGTTTGTTATATCGATATTAATTTGAAATCATTTTTTTTTCCTATTTATTATAACTTATCCTGTCATAAACGATAATACATGCGTGCTTGTATTGTATATTTCATAATTGCATTCAAAGCTATAGAGGATATTAAGAAGATACGAACAAAATCATGATTGTACAAAAGTTGTGCGTAATTATAATTAGTAGACCGTACTTATATGAAGCTGTACAAGCGCTGAAGCACTACCTACTTTTCTTGAACAACAACATGTGTTTAATCGAGTTTTATGAATCCTTGAAATTTGGTCTTACTTACAATGGCGTTTTGGGCTCAATGAAGCATGAGAATTAATAACCCCAAATATAAAAAAAAATATATGATTTTGTACCTACTTTCTTCGTACAGACAAACGTAATATTATGTCATACATATAGGACAGGGCGAAACAACATATTCACACGAGACAGATTACGGGTCAATTAACGCGGACAGAACAAACTGACGCTATGGGAACGTTGTCGCCGTGTATTTATTTATTTTCACTCCTCTCGTCATCCTTTAGTGCTGTCCTTTGTCAACGAAGAATTTGTTTCGAAAGGTGTATTAACATTTAATGATTATGTGGATTTTCGTTTTGACCTATCATACTAATTTATTTTTAATTGTTTAGTAGACCATTTAAAATAAAATTAAAAACTTTTAGAATTATCTTCGCATGTATCAATAAGTCTTTACATTTAAAATGTAAGAATCATATTAGTTTAATATTAGTGTTTATTTATTTATTTGTTTGTTTTTAGGAAGCCTTACAGACTAATAACAATTAAATATGGTAGCATAATAAATTTCTCAGACTGCTAATGATAAGCCTAAGTTAAGTATTACATTATAAGATGATTTCGTAGAATTCCACAAAATGAATAATAGTGAAATAAGCCAACTCTATAAAACCCTCTAGACCCTAAACCAGAATTAAACTGTGATATGAATAAAAATGGTGATTTACATTAAAGTGGCCGATTGATGTAACGATGTTTCAACTCTCTCTCTTTTTTAACAAATGAAATTAACAGAAATAGAGTTACACCTAGTTTTATGATTGAATATGAAACAAACCGAGATTGTTTATAAGACGTAAATGTAAAGGGAGTGTCAATGCAAGCATAGGGTGCCTCCAACGATATAAATATAGCAAGTAGGTAATAGAAAATTTCCGAAAAAAGACGGGACGTATTATTTTGGGAGTAAGTCAAGTTTAAAAGATTAATTATGATATTCTCTTTATCGGTCCGTTTCAAAATCATAGCTAATAAAAGTCTGTGCTTATGCGTATATTTATCATCTGCCTTTTCCCAACTACATATTTGATTATATATTCAAAATAAGAACTCCGCACTAATAGTTGCCTCAAATCATCGAAAGAATATGTTCTGTCCCTTAAAGACATACTATTTCGATGCCTCAAATATACACAAATTATATCGTATAGGTAATTTTTTTTTCAATTAGCTGTAATATTACATAGCAGAGCCAGAGGAAGCTATGCGAATTTACGTGGGAGCATGTTGTTACGCATTTACGGATTGGATCTCAGTCTAAAAAATGACTGAAAGACCTTCACATTTTCACAAACCTATTTCCGGGGCATACTGATATCAGGTAAGACTGTTTATTAGAATATATATACAAACTTTGGAACACACTAAAAGTTATAATTAGGTATAAAAATATCCACCCATCAAAGATCTAGCCGTGGTAGGACAAACAGTACCTCACAACTAGTTCTACGTGTATTGCAATACCTGGAATAGCAAGGACCCTCTAGACTATATAATCAATAGAGTAATGTATACTTATTCGTACTTATGCATATGCTTATGCATAATATAATACTAACAGGGCTTATTGCAAATAAACTGGAGTCGCGCGACGATAATCCCAAAATACTTTACACACACAGAATTACCATGACATTACACAACAAGCAAACATTACGACGCTACTCACTCATTCAGCAAACAAGCGAGTCAATGGGGCTCAAACGTATTTGCATACACTGAATCATGCTTACTGTTATATGTCTACGTATCCTAGACTTTAGGGTGATATCATACTAGCTTCTGTATTTCTGCGACTGCTTGATTGTTTTAGTGGCAGCAAGCGCGTCAACTAAGCGTGAGGTCCCGGATTTCCGAATTAGGAATTGTGACCGTTCCCTATTAATTGACATACAACGGCTTCGCGTACACCTTTGTCCAATTCTTCAGGAAATACGTACTCGTTCCTATGTTTTTTTTTTTTACGTTATAATCAAAGTGACGCGATTGTTTTTGCAGCGCTCACAACATTTATGAGTAAGGCTCTAGCGAAGCGAATCGCGAGCGTTTTCACAGCGGATTCTCAACGTCTGCGTCAAACTGCTGCGATGTAGTACTGCTGAAAAATCACGATGAAAAATCGCTTCTCATCTTCTGTGGAAAGTGGAAAGATAAGCAGGCCACAAGGACGACTGCACAGGCCTGTAAAAAAAAAACGTTACCCCACACTAGTAATAATTCCTGTATCGTGGTTGCGTTTATAAACACAAATATTCACAGGGACAAACACCCAGACTCTGAACCACTCTGATCACACAACTATTTGTTCCGTGCGGGAATCTAACCCGCAACACGTAGCGCAGCAGTCGATCGTTCAACCACTACGTCAAGCGTGTTGCCAATTGGTATTCTGAAATCGTTAGTATGATAAGGCCCTTAGTTACTCGTATAATCCAATTGTCAATGCGATCTGTAAAGGTACAGGTGAACATCTTTGTATGAGTCATAATGACAGCCGTTGTATGAATCATTATGTTCAGTGTGTGGAACACGGGAAGTTTATGGTGTATGGTGTATCAGGAATGTGAGCAATCAGCACACTATAGTATGACGTATCGCAGTTTTCCTTGAACGGTTTTTAGCGCTATATCAACCTTCACGACACCGTTTTATCAGGGATAGACAGAGGCATAGCACCTAAGGTACACCTGTAGTTGTCAGTTTTAGGTATAGCACATATAATCCATTTAACCGATTATCTTAAGTATATAGCGTATGCAGCTCGTGCGTATTATTGACCATAAGTTCAGCAAACTCAGGAGTTATGCCTCCAGCTCCAAAATATATGGTAACCAAACCGAATTTGTGATAGTCCTGTTCGCCAAGCTTTATCTCCCTCTGTCTGCTTAATATCATTTATTATCTCCAAACAACAACCAATCCTCGTTCCTCTAAAGTCTTAGTAATCAGATCCGTTCTAAATGAGCACAGACTACACAATTCTATATTAAGTACCTACAAGTAGTATAAACAAATGTCAACATAATGACTAACTCAATATCCAATAGAAATTAAGAACATTATAGGCGCTGCGGTTAAGCAGATTAACACAATTTGACCTATAATTTTACCTAAACCACATAGAGTTATCTTATTTGAATATAGCGTCATCCATGGCGCTTCGTCACTGACATCTGCTTCCGAATATTTCAAATCCAGGAATAAATTCTGGAAGTGCATGAATCAGTAATTAAAGCGGTACTCAAAATAAAAACAATACAGAAGACTCACCTTAATAATCGCTACCGACGTATTCAAATCCACGGAGAAGTCTAACCGCAGCCTAATTACCGATGTAGCGACAGGCGTAGATCGCGCGATAACTTCTGTCAAACGTCATTTTTGTGTCATATAATGTACTGGCCGACAGTGAGATTGCTGGCGCGTGGCTGTCGCGTTGCTGTCAAATTTTTGCCTAATTAGGCTGCCGGCAGCCTAATTACGTAAAAAAGCGACAGCAACGCGATGTCGCAAACTGATTGCTACATCGGAAATTAGGCTGCCGTTGTCCTAGTGAGCAAAGAATTCGACATCAAGTGACAGGATTTGAAATGACATTACAATTGAAACGGTATGTACTTGTAACGACTGAAAGGGATTAGACCTCTTTCAACTTTTCGACTGATATTTACAACCACTTAGTAGAAATGGCTGTTTTTAATATTTTCGCATGGAATCCTTTTGTAGCGTTCATGTAGGTAAGGGTCGTGTATTAGTTATTGATTTTTCTATCGCGCATTACGAAGTTCTCCTTCTGAATCTATACTGTTTAGTTGCAATAATTATCCTATGGCCACATATTTTTAGTCTTAACACTTATTAAGGCCGTCTATCAAATATACTCATCTTTGTTTTTTTTTTTTTTTCAATATTTACCTACGCGCTCCATATGTTGGCATGATTCACTTATAAGCGGACGGTTTTTATCGTAACCTTGGCATATCGGAACTTGAATACAATGACAGTAGAAATTTGGGGATTACCGAAATGATTTGCAATGGTGTAATTTTTTGTCGTAATAAAATACTGGTCAATTATTAAGTTTATAACATAGTAATTTGGTGTATTGGTATGTTTTATTCAAGTTGAAGGGTCAGCATCTGCCCACCCTCTTTCCAACTACACTGGGGTCGGCTTTCAATCTAACTGGTTGCGGCTGTAAAATACTGATAATATTTTATACGGAGCCCTAGCCCCTCATTCAAGTTGAAAGGTATAGCACATTAATTATATTTGTGTTTTCAATTAAATATTCATTAGATATCGATACGCTATTCGTATCATAAAAATATTATTATCCGTATTCATGAATAAGCTCGAACTTTTATGATGTATGGAAAAACTAAAGCACAAGGAAAATGAGGATGAATCAAAGTGCGTGTGTGTTTTGGACATGTGTGTCACCTCATATTAGGACCTACTGAAACAGTTTATGTTGCACACCTAGCATTTGACAGTATTAATTATGATTATATGCCATTATCTGAGAAGCGGCCCATGCCCGGCAGTGGGATATGCTCTCAGAATAAGAAAGACTAAGAATTTAGTACACCACGCAGTCCTGGTACAGGTCTGTAGACTACAAACACCATCGAGAACTTATTGGATGCTCTCAGGTGTAGAGGTTTCGTCGATGTTTTCCATCTTTGTGGTACACACACAACAAGTTACTTGGAGTTCCAATTCCCACTTCGCTCGTGATCGGGAGTAGTGGTCTGAATACTGGCTATGCGTATGAGTGCATACTGTATGAATTCAGAACGTAGAACATAGAGACTCGAGTATGCAACATGACTATTCGCAAGCAAATTTTTTCGCCTCCACACCAATTATTTCCTGGAAAGCGATATCGATGGCACACGCTCTAATGACAAGCTCATTACATGACATTTTTTATCATGCAGCCATGAGTTGGTGCATGTGGAAAACCCAATGACTAGGCCATTGAGACAAACCTTTTGAGCACATATACATATCTAGATTTTTTTTTAGCTTATTATGTTTACTGTTATTGTTTCTTAGATATTCAGCGTCATGTAGGATCTTACTCATCGTTTTTATCGCCTATTTCCTACTCCAGACTAAAACAGGCTGTTACATCTGTGGGAATAACATTATTGATAGCGGTCAATTTAATTAACCTTTTCTGTACCTGTCCTACTTCAGTGCTTTGTCCCGAAATACTCTATAACGCCCGCAGTATAAATGTAACTCGTATGATAATATATCAATCTAAATCCAGAAAATTCGGCGAAGTCATATATTTAAACCACCGCAATTACTGACCTATATAAAACCTACTCTTTCGTTAAAATTGTTCCATTCAGCCCGGAATTTCCAACCGAAAGAAAAAATCTCCACCCACAAATCCTCCATTCAGAATTTCCAGCCATTCTAGGCCATGATCACTTGCCCATGTCTTTATTATGCATTAAAACAAAGAGAGCGGCATGACTCAGGAGGCACCAGAGCCTTAACGTGTTCGCGTGAGAATTGGCAACCTCCGATGCGAATATGTCCGGTCCTATGGAATTTCTTTGCTTCCGGACGTGCGCCGAAATTAGAGCGGTTAATAAAGTTATTGTATTTATATTAGTCATGCTAAACGATATTGAAATTGTTCGGTACTCATTGTGGTTAGAGCGGTGTATCCAAACCGGTTAAATGCGGAGCATTCGCGTCATACTATGCACGAACATAGTGCATGCTACCTACTGTTTTGGCCACTTGGATGATTGGCGAGGGTAAATATTGCAGTGTTGAGAAAAATCATATTTTTTTTTTAGTCAGGATATCAATTTCGGTGTAATAATCAACAATGGGTCTGGCGTGTTTCATATGATGTAAATCTAAGTTCACCCAATCTTAACCCCCAGTTTTTGGAAGTCTGAACAAATCTCTCATCATTTCATATCTCATGTCAGCTGTTGTAATAGTTTACTCAACAGTCAATTCAGAAACCGATCATATCAGTTGATATTGGGTTTTCCGTATGGCAATTTATCAGTAGCAGCACGGAGTCCGAAACTGTGCCCGGTAGATGGCAATAGGCTTGCCCCCTATTACTTGCCAAATTTTGGGTGTACTATTATAGTACACCTCTGCCGAACCCTTCGGGGAATACAGGCGTGATGCTATGTTATGGTGCCATGCGAGTTGGTGGACTACGCACCTTATGGGTTTTAGTTAACCTTATGGAGCCCTATCTGGTGTTCAGATTTCCCCACGATGTTTACCTTCACGCAACTGATAATCAAATCCTAATCCGAAAAGTTCCACGCAATAATACCCATGACAACTAAACCATTCTTAAATAACATTGCTAAGTAGGTATTTTATACGTATAATGTTGACAAACAGCAAAAACTCCTTGCATAGCTCTAGAGTCATTAACTAAATATATTGCCTACGTATGTTAAGACGAGTTTAAAATAGAAAGTAGTCCGTCTAGGTTAATAGACACATCCCTCCCCACTTAGTTAATCAGCATCTTGTTTGATCATAGCTTCAATGTACATGCAATGTTCCTTATATGACAGGTTCTTGAGACAATTTTCATCAAATATGGTTGAATTTTCTTCAAATTACTAATCATGAAGAAAATTAACTTTGAATGGAATATGATGATGACGACTTTATTCACACGCTATACAAGGTGGTTTTTACTGGTACATATGTATGTAATAGAACATAAAGTGAGACATCATAAACATTTTACTCGGTCATATAAAATTAAAGCTCAATAAATCGTGAATCGTGGACTTACATAGGTACTTTCCGTAGTCTTTTATTTAAAACACTTAAAGGGAAAAAATACTTTAATCATGTTTTTTTTTAAGTTTATATGCTATTTAATTTTATACATATTTATTTAATTCGTTGAAAGACATGATTTCTAATTTCGTAATTATATCGTAGTAGATACTAAAATCTTGTCTCCAACTTCCAGCTATCAGTTGCAGTTCCGGTCATAACTAAATAAATTATGATATCAATAAAGGATGCGTATGAGTGTAAGGTGTTTATCATTAAATGGGCTGCCTGCGTACGCAACAGTTCTGACTATCTTTTTGTACCTAATTCGTAATATTAAATCATAAAAATTAAATAAACAAGATGGCAATTTTATAATAAGTCTATATTTTTTTTATGATTTGTATTGTTTTTGTCTTCATTTAAAAGACCTTAAAAATTTTAGTTAATTAGATTGCCATCCTGTATAAGCGCTCTAATTATTTTTTTACTGCCCTCTCATGTTTTTTCATTATTGATGAATTCCACAACATAAATAAAAAGCTTACAAGAATTAAATTACCTTATTTATAAGAAAACAATAATACTTGAATGCTCGTGATTAATGTTTTGCGGTTTTGTGGACCTCATTAATTTAATACCAAGTTAAGGAAAACGGTAACCTGTACACCATGGCCACGTGAGAGGGCCCCAAAAAGTTCCCGATGGTATGTGTAGTCCGCCAACACTCAGCTGGCCAGTGGTGGACTTAGATTTTAACCCTTCTTACTCCCAAAAGAGGCCCGTATTCTATGTCAGGCAGTAATAGGCCGAACTACAACAAAGTAAGTAGGTACATAAATAAAAAATAAGTGTTTATATAAACTCCAGTCGTGGTTACTGTGAGGTGTTGCGGTAATTAAAGTCAATAATTGTTGTTGTAGCTCTGCATCATCGTCAGGGGTTGTCAATTTTACTTTCTGGTATTATTTAAACGTTTTCGCAAACTTTAACACGTTTTTTATTTTGGACCAGTAAGACTCGTTTTAGGCGATCTGATCGAAAATTGTTGCTACGTATTTGTGTTAATGCTAAATTTTTATGTTTAATCTTTTATCGTAAGCAGTGATCATACAATAACAAATGATATTTACACGATTTTAGGTAAGCATTACAGTATCCCAATTTGCTTACATAAGTCGCATACCAAACACAAATTGTACTTTTAGGTATTTTATAACTACGTAATGTTACCTACCTAAGTTTAATTTTAATTTATCAACGTAACAAAAAAGCATTTTACGTTATTTGCAATCATAACAGTATAGTTGCAAAGAAACTGCGCCAACGATTGGCGACGCCTGAAGAAAGGCATGCGCCTGACTTCCTGTCATAGTTTTGAGAGCGGTGTCGCACTTGAGATAATAAGCCTTATGTCAATATGGAAATCCATAAACTTACGCCCTTTCGGAGTTTATGTACCACGAGGTCATGTCTTTCTTGAGCGGAACGTGTATGACCTTAGGAGACGAAAAGATAATTGCTTCCAATCACTTGTCTCCAATCCCGTCTGGGTTTGATACGATTGTATCCTCTTGTGACAAATTAGGATTTACGAAGAACTGTTGGTTTCGGGTTTCAGTTTATGATCTTCTTGATGGGAGACGTGACAAGTAAATAAAATTGATAGTTCCTGTTTAGTTTATGGAGATCAATCATCGTTTTTGACATGACTAAGTATTTTTAGCTCCTGATTAAACTGTGTGTTCATCGTCTCCAGACATACGTTCTCCAAGTTGATAACAGCCAATAGCGTCAGGGATGGGAAAGGATTAAATTGCAATCACTAACCCACTTATTCTACTTGTTGACGTAAAGAATCTCGTACTCAAAGAGGCATACCTCCAGGTTTAGATTACTTTCTAACTCCGTTGGCTAGGGCCCAAGAATGTATCTTGGCTTCCGATACGAGAGAACGCCACTCGGTTCGATATTATATCTAACATAATTTCTGAATTTCGCAGATAAGATAGAAAGAGAAAATTAAAAACGACATAGAAAAAAATACTAGAGATTATTCCTCGTGCTATTTCTTGGCAGTTGTAGGAGAAAGTGAAAATTAAACCCATCCAGTATAGTGAACGCAAAGAAGCCGGATAATTATACCCGATGGTACTAAATACAAGAGTAATTACAACATACAAGCGTACCAACCCTCATTGCTTCCTGCACATAACAAACCAGCCATGAAACTGCATAACTCTTTATTTTCCTTTGACGTAACATTGTCAAGCAAACGCAGTTTGCTCAAGGGCTTGCAAAGCACACAGATCATGTCAAACAAGGAGTGTTGGACATCTTTGTCTTTTCTTTTGTGTGTTTACTCCTACTCGGTCACGGCAGACTTGTGGTCTTACGTAGGTCAAGAGCGATTCCAATCTTGATTCTATTTGCTATTTATTTAGTTTATTCGATTTATAGTTGGGTATTTCAGAGTCGATGAAGTCATAAGCTACAATCACTTTGTTTTGTAATGTTGTTATTATATTGCAGTAATTATGGTTGCAATATTTGTGAGATTAACATCCGTGTGGATTTGTGGATGATGATTTTTGATTTTTAAATTGAAGTTTTTGTTTTGTAATTCATATATTTTAAAATTAAAAACTTTAATTGCAAAATATATTTTAAATCCGTTTGCCGTAGAATTTGCCAACCTTCTAACCTTTTTACAAATGAATAATTTTGTCTTTGTTGAATCGGAATGATGTTAGAAAATGGTATGAACAAATGAATATACCCAAAGAGTTACGACACTTTTGGAGAACACAGCTAACATGCAAGCAACCACAGGTTCTTTGCAAATAAATAATAGTGAGATACTTAAATTACTGAAAGCTTTTCACAACTTGTGTGGGATGTACTCAATACCTTTCTTTCTCCAGATGACCGTGGTTGTACAGCTGCAACTTAATTTAAACACGATCCCGCAGAACACACAAGAACAAAGAAAACGTATCAATTAAACAAATACAGGAAATGAACATTCGCTTACCAAGTTAATTATGAAGTTGGGCGATCAAAAAACAGATTGTCACGTGCGAACGAGGTACACATTAACATAGCCTTGTTTTTTCGTCCCAGATTCGTGACACATCGTGTGTGAGCCCCGTGGTAAATAATAAATCTTTCTAATAAATAAAACAAGGGAACGTGAGTGAGATAAAGCGCGCATGCCCGTTCGGTGCGCCCTAAACGCCATTGTGGACGCCGACGCCAGATCGTTAAACGAAGGTGAAAATATTTTGTGCCTTTTTTTAGAGATCAACTTGAAGTAGTGTTGAAGTTTTCATGTTAAGTTGCTCTCTTATTTTCTCTCTCTCTCTCTCTTTCTCTCGTCATGTACATTTAGTGAAGGCTGCGTTCGGAATGTAATGCTTTCAGTTGCTGTGCCTGATCCTCAGTTTTGTGATGGCAGTGATGATTGTCATAAGAACCAGTCATCTATTTAGAACTTAGTTGAGGTGTTAGCGAGAATTAATGACATAATTAACTATTGTATTTTGCGAAATGTTTTCCAAACAGAACTGCCCGGCTTAAAGGAGTAAAGTGTAAACTTTTTGCACTTCCTGATCAAATACTAAACATACTTTAAATCAGTTGATAAACAATGTTGGATGCGGGGTGACTCCGAACGATAGTTACCTCCTTTTTGGGAGAGGTCTTTGTCTAGCAACGGAATCTAATAGGTGTTGATTGATTTATTGTCCGATCCATGTGTATGTGGGAAGAGAGAGCTAAATAGTCTCGACATAGAAATCTTAATAATAAACCAATAGAAGTGGTAAAGGCGCGTGAGATTGACCACGCGGCTGTATTATGAGTATTCTAGTATAACAAAACATACAAGAGCGTGAGAACAAGCGAGTGCTCAGAATTAAGTCTAATTTATAGAGCATTGGATGCAATAGATTTGCGCTGCTATAATATAGTTTTTAGGTATTTCATGTAGATGTACTGCTATCATTATTGTTGCTAATTTACTAATTACCTAGTGTTAAGTTAAGAGAGAGCAAGATTTTGTTCTACAATATATAGATTTTTGAACTTGATTGATTGCCTTTAATTTCTGTACTTAGTTTGTTATGGCAAATTAAAATAATCGAATTGAAGTACTCGGGTGACACAGCAATGTGCCGTAAATATTTTCTTCGAGAAACCTCTTCACGTGAACTCCAATTTAATAACAATTGAAATATATCGATTACGGAACCCACCTAACACTTACAAATCAAGATTTTAATAAACATTTTTTTCCGAAAAAATGTGACCCAACTCGATATACTATGTGGTAGGTCACACTCAATGAGCTTTGGTTGTTAATGTGTAAATATGTGTTTCACATTTACACGGTCGCGACATCGAGCGACCACAATGAGTAGGAATGTCGCTCTACGCGATTGCCGCACGGAGTAGGGTACTATTGAAATTGCCGCTTTGCCTCAACATGAGGTTACATTATTAAGGTTTTATTTGTTTTTATTTCCTCTAATTTGACTGTTTTTTTTTTTTATAAATATGTACTGTACTCATGGAAACATTTTTACATAGTCGCAATATCGACTTGCTATTGGATCGCGGTGGTCACGCAGGTGGATTTGCCTGGGGTTAAAACACCGATATTTTCGCCCTTATAACGTTTTCTTAGTTTATTTCGTTGAAAATTGAGTTGTTAGTAAATCTATCTCACTAAATAGTGTAATTAGCAAAGTTACGTCCATTTACGTTCTCATAAATACTCGAATCTATGTTTGGTTCGTAATTAGTGCTAATCAACCTCCCGTTTATATTCCAATGACATATAGATACTCTTTGGTAACTTTTCATAATAATTATAACAAGCCAATGCTTACCTTTCTTCCGACGATTCAAAAAACTTGCTGCACGTTTTTTGACGACTTATAACGTCATCGTCACAACACATTAAACATAAAAAAAAAAAAAAAAAAAAAAAAAAAAAAAAAAAAAATAAAATATGGCGGGAGCCGTTTGACAGTTCGCTTTGTGATCAGTAGCGGGACGTGTTACACAACACAAACAAACATACACACACAAAAAAATGATACCATTTGATTTTGAGCTTTTAGTCGTTCTGGTAAGGTTTAAGGACTTTTAGTTCGGAGTAAAGTTAATATTGTACGGCCACTTTTTTATTATTTTTCAGGTCCCATCGCCTTGGTCGTACTAATTTGTCGGAGACCAAGTCACCAATGCAAATATGGCGGGTGTTGTGAATACTTTGTGTAAAGATATGAAATTGTTTCCAGCCCCGACTCATGGGAACACGCGTGTTTTGAGCCGACTGTGTTTGCGACTTAGAAATATTTGTTTAAAACCTTTATGGGGTATATATGATATATTAATATATTAACAACATTAGAGGTTGTAAGTGTATGGGGTTCAAAAGAACAGATAATTATTTTCTCTAGTTCTAAAATGTAGCCTATTCTGAATACTTTTTAGAAACTTAACAAAGCTTTTTAGGGTCGGGTACGTCGATTTTGCTTTGAAGCTATGCTGTCGGTATTACTGTAGCTAGCATATTTTTGGTGTTTGTAATTCAACTGTACACGTTATTGAATTGTACCTAGCTGTTGTTGGTTTGATGAAAAAAGAAAAATAAAAAACGTTGAAATAAATGTAATAATAATTTAATTCCACAAACATAGAAGCTATGTTTGTGCCGCAGTTATAAATAGGTACTATTTGAACTATACAAATAATGATTAAGTTATAAATACACTGGCTCTGTATTTTTACAATAATATAATTAACAGCTCTATTAAAGCTAGTCATATTTCATTGGATTTCTGTAACATATAAATAGTTAACAAAGAGTCAAGTAATACTAAGGAAAGTAGGAATATAATGTACAATTAAAATTATTCGTCTCAGCCTCGAGCTACCATGTCATAATAAAGATTACATAACGACAACAGCAGAAAAGAAACTGTTCTAATACACCGTCTGACGCATTCATATTTCGACTCAATAATTTCATCAACATAGTCCAAGCGTGGAATGAAGTCTAATACTAAAATCTAAATTAAATAATACGAATAATAAAGAAATTGAAACTAAAGTGGAGTTAAGCGAAAAATAAATAAAACCTTGACTAGGATAATCGGGAAATTTAGAATGTTAATCAGCAGACAATAAATAATACATTTTAAATTCGTCACTATTTACAAAAAGGAACTAATTCGTTCTAGACCAAAATGGCAATGTAATGGCAAAGACAGTTTTTTCTATACATTAATTCGCTATTTAACAGCCAAAAGACGCAAATAATTCTACTAGAAAGAGTTTTCTTGTGGCGAACTACACTGAAGAGCACTGCATCGCCACGCGGTGCGAGCACCAAGGTTAAGTAGACAGCCAAAAGTTACATGGGGTGTGCAGTTTCTCGTCGAGTCGCATTTCTAGACTCCTGATCATAACCGCTGTATTCAAGATTCAATCTTGTATAGTTTCTGGAACACCTGCACGAGGTACTCCAAGTAGTTCAGGGTGTCTCTGTAAAGAAGAACCCCCATATTGTTCGCCAAGTCAGTGGGGATTTCAGAGTCTGGGAGCGTTTCAATTTTCAGATTGCGACTATTCATGATGTCCTGCAAAAGGAAAACGTTTGATTATTATAAATTTTAATAAAATTAAAATGTTACATAATAAAAAATTAAAAACTTTTTTTGGGATAGGTGTTTTTATGGCCACTTTCGAATTAAACATTTTTTGGTCGACTATTCTGTTGAATTATTTCTCTTCTAAATATTTTGAGTAAAATTTGTAAACTTACATTAAAATAGCACAGCACAGCTCGCACATCATGCATCGTCTGGGTGATGTTCTCCTTCAAGCTCTCGTCAGATATGATGTTGGCATTTAGCGCCTCGTTTGAGAACACGTATAATCCAGCCACGATCACCTTCAGCCCCTTGTACATCCCCGGCAATACCTCGTCAATTTTTGGCTGTGAACAAGATAGAAAAAGTTTTCGAAATCAGATGGCCGTTTATCATTGTCAAGCACAGTCCTTGTATTGCAAGTTTTTGTAATAGAAAGATGTAATGCCTTGTTGCTACATTTTCCAAAACTTTGATAAGGACAATCGTAATTGTGATAATCATCCTAATTCTGATTGTTAGTATATTGCGAAACCATTGTGTTCTCACGTAAGCGATAGTCGGCCGACAACAATGAGTGCCACCGACGATGTCGATTCTTTGAAATCGATTGAAAAACTCATACGGATGCACGTTTTTGGCATCAGCGAATTCGCCGCCCTTCGGTGATTGTTTTCGTTTAGGAAACGTCAATCTGGCAACGTCCGTATTATCAAAAACCGTGGCTTGTAAACATTTCTCAAGATTTGAGTGACGTAATAATTATGATCTGATTAATTAATTAAAATATTGAAATCATAGTACTATCCGAAGAATACTGTGATGAGTTTTGAAACAAAATTAGATGCTTACCATCAACTGGTCCATATATTCATCTGGCATTGTCTGGTATAGGACTTTCTCCTTAGGTAGCCCTTCCTCAGGTAGCCAGGGGTATGTCTTGAGGAAGTCTTGGGACTTCCACGAGACGAGTAGTTCGTCGAAACTTGGATAACTATGAAGTTTCAACGCCTGAAACAAATCAAAACATATCATTAGTAATGATTAGAACAGAAATATAGAAGCTTTGAAATGAACCAGCAACTTAATTCTTTTTAGAAAAAAAATTTGTGACGTAAAATTGCCGTAAGGTGCATCATGAATCAACGCTTATTGAGTGCAGTTGTGTTCTATGAAAGATAGAAATAGATCGAGTTAATACAATAGGTTGATTGACTTTCATGGAAAAGGAAGATTGGCCGGACGATGAGTCTAAGTGGGATCCTGGATTGATGGTATAAAATGTGGTTCAACTGAGGAGAGCTCTGCAGTGGACTCTCAAATATTGTTCGAGATTTTCTAGCTGACAAGGTAAAATTTTATCTTAATTTTTAGCGAGTTTCGATGAAATAGGTACGTACACTTTTCATTATACATTAAAATTTATTATTCCTTTTTTTAACGTGAAATGATTTGTGTGAGAGCTAATAAAACATCATCTATATGTATGAACACGCGTTACCTATTTGCGAATTGTTCCTAGAAATGACAAACGTTTGTTGTCCTCAGGAGAAATAACCACTAAAACAAAATCTTTGTACTAGATGCATTTGCTAACGGTTAGTAGATCAAAATATACTGGCGCTCTACTTGCTTCTAACTGAGATCTTTTATTTCAAGACTCCATCTTCCAATTAGATAATCACATAAAGACTACAGGATCCCTATCGATATTAATAGAATTAGCTTATTCTGTTGCGCATTTAGATAATTATATTGCTAAATTGATACGTGTGTAACTCAGGACCGAATGATGAAGCCTATTCAGTACGTATTAAATGGTTCAAGTTCAATTGGATATTCAGTATGCATTAAATACTCGATGCTAACATACATGATGATCGATTTAATCGGCTAGCGAAGGTCATCTGAAAGATGAGACCGAAACTGGAGGCTTGCGGCCGCCGCCGAAGACATTTCACGTAACACAACCGTTTCGACATTAAAATTTGACACTATGTCCATAGTAAACGTGACGAAGGCGGTCTAAAGAAAAACTGTCCTTGTATTATAAGCGTAGAGTCCAAATAGCTTTAACACTTCGAACAATCGATGCCTTGACTGGCAGATGCAACGTTCGTATCGTATCAGCGTATCCCCAACGCAGGAAATATTGTTAGACAACAATACGTCTAATTAAAAGTTTGTAAAACCCAACAAAACTACAAAATATTATCGTTATGGAACTGTTTATCGGTGAGGATCAGAAAACTTTGTCCAAATATTAATTTGTTTCATTGAAATTGAGATACCGCCGATATAAAATTCGCTGATAATACGCGCAATGAAATAAATTTACGATTATTTCTTTGGATATAAACCGAGATGCGGTGTATGAATGGATTCAAAGCGGAGATATTATCCGTTGCCGTAGTGGTAAGTAAATGACAGGAAAATTAGAGTTTACAAGCTTTTAAATTTTGTTAAATAAATTTTTGAATGCGTTTTGCAAATTTCATATCGTACATCGGAAAGAATAAAGTAGTGAAGGTGATAAACCAAAACAGAAGTGTAGTATGTCTAAGTAATGATATCGTACAGAGATGGAATGTGCTATGTAGTTGCTGGCACACTAAAACACAGGTGTGCGTCCGGTCCATCGGACCATATCCGAATCATTACCTACTACACCAGCCGTAGAGCTTGCGTCCAAACAAGTCGTATCTACTTAATAGGATACTTAGAATGTTATAAATTCCTATCACTTTAAAGTGTTGAATATTCGCGACGAGTTTAATGATGCAAATTCTGTGACGACGAAATCTCGTTCATTTTCAAGACTCAAAACCGAGTATAAATTAAAACTTAACAAAATGAGTAACTTAAAAAGTTAGTCATTTTGTTTAAAACTATTTACAAGCATGGTATACCGATTTAGGTATATTCAATAGTTAAAAAAAATGGCTTCATTCAAACCAAGTACTATTTTGTAAATTCTTGACATATTGTAAAGAATTCATATTATTACAGGTCTGTTATGAATGAATTCGACTGAAATAATATTTCCTATAATTTTAGGTTCAACGAAAATTTAAACAAACAGAATCGATGGCTTCAGTGCATTGCAATTGTCGTGGGTGGGCTATCAACTGAGAAATTCGACGACTTAGCATCCGAATGCCTAGCTCGAAACATCGGAAGCTTATCAAATAAACATGCACCCACACAAGCGCAGACATTGATATATTTACGGCACACGTACGCACCCAACGCCCGCAGACAGCCTGTCGCCCGTGTGAACAACGCTATCGTACTATGTACGTACATATTGTATGTATATGCTATGTAATCCAATGTTTATATAGCGACGCTATTGCAAAGATAAGCACACAGATGCACACGAGTGCGAGTGTTGCGACGTACGGCATGCCGCGAGCCGATCGCTATCGCCGCTCGGGTTACATCGCGAATCCTCCACTCATTTGTTTATCGTAATCACTTACAAAAGTTTACGAGCACTTTTTTAAGGAAGCGAGTTGAATTCCAGTGTCGAAAATGTGATGCGATAATATGACACCGGTGTAGTCAAAAGCACGAGTGTTATGACACATTCACACGGTGGCCGGTGGCCGGTGGCGAGTCACACAGTACCGGTAGAGTTCGTTGAATTTGTTATTGCGTTCTTAGTACAACGCGGCCAGTTATTATTTATACGGAATGGGCTTGACGACAGATGTAGCAGCCTGATTTATTTAGGATACATTGTCTCTCATAAGTAACTTAGACGTTTATCTTGGTTTAATGGGATGACTAATATTAACTGGACGAGATTGAAAAAGGCGATAGGAACACCATATTTTTCTTAAAAATAGCGCGTTAACAAAGAAAACTTAGACGGCCTTGTCGACTAGCAACAATGGCGGTTCATTGCCACGATTTGCGTCTAAATCGCAATAAATATGATACATTAGTAACGAATGACCGACATTAAGGGGAGAGACAGAAAAAATCGTCGGGCAGGTGTGTCGCGCAATACTAATGCGCAATCAGTATTCGACGCGTACGCGCACCGTCCTGTACCTCGTTCCGGCTACTGTGAGTCGATAATGTCGTTTTACGAGGAGGCAGCGGACAGGACGTCGCCGTCGTTACGACCGTCGAGCCTATTACAATGCCACCATACCTCATACGCGAACATCACACTCGATAACTGGACACATTCGACATAAACGCTTCCATTGTTCCGCTACCATTGACTGCCCAACTTTCAATAAATCGATTATATTGACAACCATCGCCGAAATGTATACGCGATGTATTCAATTATCGAGTCCCCGGTGAGTATGTTGGTAGGAGTCTTCCATAAATGATTCGAGGCGCGACTTCGACATCGCATTATTTCTCGTTGATCGGCCCACCTTACTTCCGATTCGGAAATTATTATATTCCTAGGATTGGAATGATAGAGCCGTCATATGAATCGTTGTATTAACATGCTAAACGTTTGTTTCTAATAATTCGTGAATGTTTTATGAATTCTTGAATGTAGGTTGAATTGTCTGCGATTCTTGTGCGACCATATTACCATCTGATAAAGTAAGTAGGTGCTTTATTTTTAATATAAACTGGTTTGTAATAAAACTGAATCCCATTTGTAAGTGGTCTCGCTGGGGCAAAAAGTTAACTAAAGCGAGTTTGTCAGTTGGAATGAGTACCACACTGATTCGACAATGATTGAATGCGATTTGATCAGTTACATATTGTTATTTGATGTGACGTGTACTGTTTATAAAGCGTTTTATCGACAAGGTTGTCGATACCGACATGGCGTCACAGAAATGCAGTGCGAAATTATAATTAAAAGGGAGGAAGCGGCCGGCCGGACGTACAGACGCGAAACGGCGCCCAGCCGATGCAATCTCTCTTCCACGCCTGCGCCCGCGTAGCTCTACGGTGAGAAAACCGCGTTAAAAACGTGCACGCCGCCGCGAATATTTAATGAGTCAAATTTAACATGATTTTTTTTGCTAAAAACCTAAATGACGGCTTCGATTAAAAAAATAACGTATGTTATATAAAAATGCAGGGAACCACAAAAATACATTCTGGAATAGAAATTTCCAAAATATTACGAACACCCAGTTTGCATGAATTCTTAATAACTCAAAGAGGAAGTACGAAAAATTGGTGACAAACCATTTGAAGATGGGCTCGCACGTCAACCGAATACTACAGCACCTCTTACAGACTCTCATACATAAATCAATAATATCTGCGTAGATACAAACGCTAAAGGCATGCGTCGACGTTAGGCTTAAGTTTTATTGGTATTGGTCGACCGCAAGCTCCGTCCGTTGTCCGTTCATTTAGAGCGACGCGGCGGGCATATAGATGGGGACGTGAATACTACGCGATTGACTCGTGCAAAATCGATGAATGAAAGCGAAGAAAGGCCTTCGAAGTCAGCACTCACGCCTTTGTAGTTTGCAATATGCTCCGGAACTTTTGAAGCTTAACATATAGGCATTCTAACATGAATTGATGTAGCAAAATGTCTTTAGACTGAACTGCTAAATTCTTAAACTACTAAACTTGAAAGTACTAAATACTTGAAACAGCGGACCACATTTATTTCGAAATACTCCTAAATGTTCAATTACCCACAGATAAGTGTTCTTCTACTACTACTGTTAAAGCTTCTACACGTTTAAAATTTTCTCCAAAAATTTGCAGAGATTTGGCAACAAAATTATCTCTCATTTGGTAATAAGCTTTTTGAGTAAAAGCAGTGTTCTGTACTTACAAATGTATCCTTGTACTTCGCAGTTGATGAGTAAGCGTTTTTTGCTTGCGCGACGAGTTTCACCGCGACCTCCTTTGCGTGGTTTGACTTGTAGGTTGGTTTTGGCTGTAAACAGTAAAATTATGTTACATACTTAATTTATTTTTTGTAACTAATCTTCTACTTTGTTTGCGAACTTTAATACATAAAAAAATTAAGTATGAACTATTTTATTTCGCTAATCATCGACCTTTTACTCAATTTCTTCTATTTACATAATTCTGCGGTTACACGTAAATTATGTGGTTTCTTGCTAACCGCACGATTGTTTGTTTTGAATACAAATCAGCTTCCTTATTTATCTATAGCTTTATTTTCTGTTTACAGATTTTGAAGAATATTTTCATTATCATCCAAAACAAGTGTTTTTTCTTCTGTTTCATTCTCAATTATTGCTCATATTATAATATATATCATCTAAGAGATTTTAAACTCTTAGATATCTCTACAAGCCTAATTGATTCTTCGCAACTACCCTACGAATCTCCTTTTTATCTTCTTTGCCTATCAGCAAACTTATAATAGAAAAATATCCGGTACTTACTTGAGTATCACTATAATCGCAGGGGTTAGCCCACAGTCTGTTCTCCCCATTTGTGTCGCGTCGCTCCCGATCCATGCTTGCCCGGCTTCGGTGTGGCGCCGCCGACGACCTCGGTGACAGACCGCACACCAACAGTAGCAAGCACACCGCCGCGCAGACGTTGACGTATCCTGAATAAAGAAGGTAGATTAGTATTGAGTATACACAAGAAAAGCACTAGTAGATTTAATTTTATGAAAGTGTAACCAATTTAAGCTTATGTTTGTGTTTGTTTGCAATTAATCCTATAGATAGTTCTCGTGTTTTAATAAATTTAAGTTTTAAGATAATAGAATCTGATGTCACATATGTTTTCAATATAGTATCCAACCCAATAATTACGTACTGCAAAGTAATTCTAACTCAGAAATAGAAAAGGTACTTTTATAAAAAAAAAAACTTTATTCTTTTGTTTTTAAATCATGTGTTGAGATTCTACTAAATGTAATTTTATTTCGCTATTGAAGACAACATAAGTAAAAAGTTTTACTTTGCTAAAGTTTAAACCTTTACAATGCATCGCGGTGATTCATATTAATTTCTGAATGAAAGCTCTTGTATTTTTCAATGCATCTCATTTAATGAAAACGCTCAAGAGCTACTTGTTCCGTATGCGGCACGCGCGATGGTATCGATTATGGTAATCGATGAACATCCGATGAATAAATACATCGCGGCTCAGAGGTGGACAGCCTTTGCTAATTGTCCAGTGAACCTATGTGAATCACTAATGCGGCACTATTTAACGGTGGCGTGGTAATCGCCACCACATTCTTCAAATCGGCTACTTCATCGAACTAATTTATCGATTTTATAATCGATAACGAGAAAAGTATCGTTATTGTATTTTTTCGTGTACGTACTATTTTCTATGGCAACAATAATTGCTCATGCAGAGGGTGTTGAACACATCTACTTAATTGAATATTATGTCACGGGCGGTATGTAAATGAGAGTTATTTTGAATTTTATAGAAAAACAAATATTCATTGAAACTAACAACTGTCACCGGCAGAAGGTGTCCATCGTTGACGTAGAAGTATTTATTGACTTGACATTCGTTTTCCTCGTTAAAATGGAATAACATTATGAACTCTAAAGGAAATAATTTGATGTGTGATTGACATAATTTTTTATTTGAATGTAAAGTTAACGCGTACTGCACCTGTCCACATTATAGCCAAAAAAAAAAAACATTTATTTGCAAGTTATTTGAATAATTGGATATTGTTAGGCTGAATTTTTCACATGCTATAATTATTTATGGTTGCGTCCATTTGATGAGTCGCAGCGCTATGGATGGTGGACATGTTTCTACCACCATAGAACTGCGTAGAACGCATGCCCATCATTAGAGTTTTCAGTCTACTACAAATACCATTCCAACATTTAGTTCAACCCTATCACCACCTGCTAGCGCCCACGCATACGATATAACGATAAAATAATTAATATAGAAAAATTCACATGATGTCAAAACAACGACAACAGATTCTCCGTGACGTTTGACTGAGATAAAACTATTTGCTCATTAATGAAGATAATGAGTTGCCTTTATTAGTTAAGGCATTAATGAACAATTAAATTATAAGCAATAAAAATAAATAAAAATAATCAGGTCTGTCATTGTTTATCTTTTTATATAAATCACATCGTGATCTTCGACATTGTACTTGATATCGAGAAATTATGACTTAATTGATATCTTGAGGAAAATAAAAGCGATGTACCGACGCCTGCGCACTAATGATCACAAACATTGGTGATTTTTTAATTATTTTTTAATTACTTTAATTGACTAAATCATACAAATTTTATATTAGTGTCAAACTATTTATGGTCCTAAAAGATTTTCCTTAACAGAAATATGACAGAAATACCTGTTGTACAAAATATCATCATGATTGGTCTGTTGCGATTAGACCAATCATGATGATATTTTGTACCGTTTGAAAAAATAACTCTAGTTTAAAAACAGTTTACCGTAACTATTAAAAATATATTTTAAAGAGAAGAATAAATGATGAATCTTTATTTCCAAAAGATTATATCAAGTAGATAATATCATATCCGACCAATATCGATCCAATGTGGGTTTAAATTCTTATCATTTTAATCGAATCAGTATTCGATCAAAGTTACAAAAACAAAACACTACTTGCCATAATTATGTCAGAACAATAAATCGACACAACATCAAAGTTGCATCGAGTCACTCACATAGAATGTTATTTATTTTTTCAGTGTTTTGACTCAAGGTGTGAATCACTAGTACCTATTATGTCTGGCGGTTAGTGACTAACGTAGGTAAAGATCTCACTGCTATTTGCGATAATGTTATAATAAATGAATCGTACGAGATATTACATTTTCGTAATTTAATTTTTCAAAATATGAAAGAAAAAAGTATTGAAAAATTACATTAGGTGATATTTATACTCTTTGTATTTTCGTGCAAAGTGATCTCAATACTAGAATTCTAATTCAGTTACGTTCCTAAAACTCTAAATATGTGAAAATCCTAAAGAAGATACCTTTAAAGGATACAAATTCAGTTTCATCAATACACTCACACAATTAGCACAAATGTGTGCGTGTGATTTTTTCATCATCTCGTTAGCGAGCTGTGGCGGTTTCGCTTCGAAGTTCCATGGCCGCGGGCACCGCGGACAAATAAAAGAAAATTATAGTTATAGGCCGCTCAGCCGCTTATTATTTAACTAGAGCCTGTGAAACTGATACCGATTACAGGTGGTAATATATAAAAAGAGAATAATATAGAATACGTCTCCCACCACGAAACATAAACGAACAATTTGCATAAACAAACCCCACTCGTTAAATATGCAATCCGTATAACTAGCCGTGATTTAGTTGTAGGTTATATTGCCCTCTAATTGACACGATAATAATGTTGTACCAATTGGGTTACAAAAGGCGACCGCAAAGGTGGAGTCGGGCAATAACGATCATGTCAAAAGGAAGGTCCGACACACAACACGCGTTAAACACACGATCATAACATTTTATTAGTGCTCCGGTCAAAAGCAACCGCGAGACCGCCGTCAAAAGTTCATGTACAAAAAAACAACAGGTCAGCTCGTAAAAGACGTAGAGTCACTGTGAGACAAATATTTTCACTGAGTAACCATGAGATGAAGATAAAATATAGGACTAATTAAATGTTAGAATCTTGACACTAAAAGAAACTAAAACATTATAAGTAGTTGACATTATATAACCACTTTTTTTTTATTTAACTTTAAATAAAAGTTCAAAAAAGCTAAAAAATATTTTATCTCGTAATCACATGTCAGTAGCCGCCTTGATTTTGAAATAGTACTTAACCATAATTAAAACAAATGGTTGTGTTTTTTTAAAGGGACGGCCCGTAATTGATATCCTCTTTATATCCCCAACCACTGATACGTGGAGATATTTGAGATGAACAATGAGACTCGATCGAATTCCTTAGCCCATTGAAGAACTGACCGGGCGACCATAAAAACCGTAGATACCTACACGTAGGTAATACACAGGTTATAAGGGGGCATAAAAAAGTAGGGACCGCGTCGGAGGTCGGACCGACTACCCGAGAAACAAAGACTTCGTTTATTTTTTAACAGCTCGCCCGTTCACAAAAGAAGGCTTCGCGGCACGAAAAACGACCCAAACAAGACCATCTTGTTAACCTTTTTAAAAAGAAATCGCGCGCCCGCTAACTAGAATTTCGACTCGAAAACCGAGAAAAGTTCGCCGCGGCGTTCTGCGCACCGGACATCGCAGGCGCCTGCGCAATCATTATGTAAATCCTGATTATTATTGTTATAAATGCGGTAAAAAAATTCGGATGAGAGTCGCGGGCATCATCTTAGCGGCTCGTTACAAAATTCCCGTCAGTATAATTTGACGGGTTATCTTTTTCGAATATCGGTGTTGTTTACTTCGAGAGTATAGTGCAGGCGCGAGAGGGTTGCAGCTCTAGATTATTAACGGGATTACTGATACCCGTTTTCGTGACATTAAATAGAAAAGGCGTCATGTTTTAGCTATAATAGAGGTTTAATTTGAGTCCGTTCATCATTTTGTTAGTAGCCGGCTAACAACCGATGCGCTCGTAAAATTTGACTGCGCATAATAAGGGCGATTATCGCTCAGAGACGCGTGTAGCGGCGCGTATCACAAGATACGCGGTGATACAACTCTTCATTACCTGAAAATCGCTCTAAATGGTAATAGCGTCGCGAAGAAGATCGTTGATCGACCCTGTCCGTTCGGAATTAACGAAACAAGCGCAAATTTTACTTGAATCAATTTTAATAAGGTAACAACTGCAATTATGCATTTTTAGTAACTGTTTTTTTATCGGCCGAACTTAAATGGAATATCTTGTTAGGTATTTACAGCGGTATAATTTCAGTTCTTATTCGCGAACTGGAAAGTCTTATATATTTTTTATTTATTTATTGTTCTGTAAACAGAGTTAATTAGACACGTCTAAGCTAGGATCGACATCTCTCACTAAATGAGTGACAGCTAAACACTGCAATTATGAGTCTCTCGTCTCACTGAAATAACTGTTTATAATTGACGTGGCTGCCTTACTCTGCGTAAATGAACAACGTTTTATGTGAAAATGTTGCTAATGAGGGAGTGGATCGCGGCCCTAATGATGCGGACATAGTTCATGAAATCGAGCTTAGTGCGTGTACTTTGCTTTAATTATTATGACATAGCTTACTTATGGATAAGCGCTTTGACAATATAAAACATTGACGCGTATTGTGGCGACGCAACGCATTCTATGATATTGTTTAAGGTGATTGACTGCCTATTGAATACAAAGTCTGTTATAACTTGTCTTTACTTTGTGAATTATCTTTATTTATAAAGCGAGGAATGCCATGATGGTACTTTGTACCACTTTGAAGTATGATTAATTGAAGTTCCGCATTGACATTTTCGATTAAACTCAATTCATTGATAAAATTATAACTATGGTTTAATTAATAAAGCTTTACTCATAATTTCCGGGAAAATAGTAGTAAATATTGTATATCATTGTGCAGTAGTTATTGTAATGTTTTCCCCATAGTTTCAGTGCTCAAAAATAATTATTATTTAATCATTTAGCTCAGCGGTTACAGGCAGTAAAGACGATTTGCTTTGCTCTATATTGTATCATTAAGGCATTATTCACCTTAGTTGTTAACTTTTTATATAGGGCTAGGGGCGAAACGTGAGTTATATTTTTTTTATTCTCCTTACGTAATGAAATCTGCGATCTATATACAACTTGCCTTGATTGCAATAAATAAACTTATCAACCGATTCATCTTTAAGTAGAGCCTTAAGTTCCAATTTACTGTCAGAGTGAACTGAAAAAGTTAACTATGATTCAAATTATTACCATATTCATTTTTTTTCTGTTATGTTGTCGGTACTATTTGGCAAAAAGCTGATTTGTATGATTTCATCTCTATTGCTAAAAATTAGGATGATTGCATACGCTATACCTATTAGTGTTTGATATATTAAGTATAACGTCACCATTAACAGCCAGGATACACTTTTTATTGACTGAACTAAGCAAAGGCATTATTGCTCATTAAATATAATTTTGATGGTTCCTCCGTATGTAAGCCTACAGGATGACGAGCATGTATACATATTATATAAATGTAATTATATCATATAAATGCGAGGTAATTCTATAATAGGTATCGAATACATTTTCTCCATAATAATTATTTTCCTTCAACGAGTCCTGTTATGTCGTGATGTGTAAGTACCTATGTCAGTGGAATTTACTTATGAATGTAAATTATTGTGAATTATCTAGTTATAATTGTAAAACTTAAATCAACCGATTTCACCATTTCGTAATAAATATTTAAAAAAATAAACAAAAAAATTAATCCCAAAATTCGAACTGAAAAAATAAACTTATTTGAATATTTAAATTTAATTCAATAAAATATTATAATTATGAATTAACTGTATGAAAAACTCAGTATATAACACTCGTGTACAAAAACCTAGTTCCGGACGGATTTACCCAGTTCTCGTAAATGCAGTAAGATTTATTAGAATCAACTTTATATAAATAGAACTGCGACACGTACAATGTTAAGAACCTTTCTGTCCTGTCAATTAGCTCAGTCTTAATGAATGTTCTTTGTATTAGCTTTTAAGTAATGAACATTTACATTAAAGTACAGTTATTAAATACTTTTTTAGCTCGTTATGTGGTCGCAATATGCATACAAAAGATACGAAAGAAAACAATTCTATGACAAAAAGAGGAGATAAATGGTCCCTGCAAGTAATCTAATAGGCATATATTTTTTATTGCAAGACACTTAAATCATTTCTTGGCCCTATATAGAGAGCGACCAAGCGATAGTACTAATTACGAAATAACCCTCTGCGCGCCGCTTGGACGTAACTGTCCGGCTCTTAAAGGATAGAAACATTTAGTCAGATATGTCATTCCGGTAACAGTACGTTACTTTAATTACAGTTTAAGCCTAGTTAGTTAGCTCTGATCTTCGTGTTTAACATTGTAAAGGGAGACTGAGCCAAGTTTTTGCGCGTAATGAAATTGTAATCTCGATTACCGCGGTGGAGCGAGACAGTACCGACAATGCGATGAGGATGTGAGAATAGGCGAGCGTTGGTACGGACCGGATACTTAGTTTATAAATAAATAACGCTTACTAACAATATGGCTAGCTTTTATTATGATAAGGAGTATTTATTTGCGTTGCGGGGACTCTACCTGTCCTATTGTTAAGTGCTGTGAGCTTTCATTGTCTTATGAAATTTATATTAAATGGGATTGTAAGCACTGTTTATGATATAGCTTTATTACTTCCACCGTAAGGACATAAGGTGTCGACTTTTGATTTTAGAAATTAAGCATTTGATTAATTAAACATAAAACTGTTTTATTTATTAATTTATGTACACACGATGAAAAACTGTTATTCAATTTATCTTTTTTAAATCGCGATTTGTTTTGGAATTGACGTTTAATTAAATTATAATAAGAACTTTGTTTATTCTCATCACTGGTTAGGGTAACGTTAATCTAGAAATCTGTATTTTTTCTTTATATTTGTTAAATTCTAGTAAAATTATTTTATGCCAAATATTTTTGCGTGACATAAATATAATGATAAAATATGCATTATATGTCACACAAAAAATGTAAAGCACTGATAAAGAAAAGTTTAAAAAATTAAATATAACGCTTACTACTTCTGGCTGCACTCGATCTATATGGGCGACATTTTTCCACAACATCACTATCACAGTCACTATATTGGCTAATTAATCTAGTCCTGGTACATTGTTCACATCCGGACGGCCTGTGCACCAGCTCCGGACAGTGGGACGCTGGACACACCTCACGCTTGCAACAAGTGGTGGTCACTTCCATCTTCAACCTTACTATAACAGTGCCGGTATTCCAGTATAACGCACACTCTGGTATACTACTGTGATCCATAACAGAAGATCGCAATTGACATCCCCCAAAATGCTACGATGTCGCACGCGTCGTGTCGTGTGAGAGACTAAATGAATTTGTGTGAACGCGCGTAAGATAAAGGCTCGTTCACCGAGCCACGTGTTAAAGGCAGTGGGGCACGGAAGAACGAATCGCAGGTGGGTTTCTCCCGTGTCGGTACGCCACAGCCAATGGTGGGCGGCAGCGACGGGAGGCGGGTCTCGTTCCCACCCAGTTGCACTACTATATGTATGCCGAGGGGTCCGTTTGGAGCGCGTCCCGGTAGATAAGGGTTGACTTTTATTGTATTTCCATTTTTATATACCTATTGCTGATTTTTCAGCCCGAACTGATCAGTGATTTTATCGAAATACATACTGCAATATTTTTTGAACTAGTCTTAAAAGACGCAGCAGTTTGAAGTCATCGTTAGTTTCTTACAAAATGTCTGATTTCTGTTTCTTTAATTTGATTGAGTTTATTATAGGTATAACACAATGAGACTTTATTTATTAAGCAATAACATTATGTGGTATTATAAATTATTTTATTAATAGTTTGGGGAATGGCAGTGATTGAGAAAATCATTTGACGTCATAGTACGTAAGCACGATATAATAAAAAAAATAATTATTAAAATAAACAAACAATAATAGATAAAAGAGTATCAATAAGACGCTCGCGTAGAACAATTTGCTTAAATCATCACAACATTGATAAGCTAATTATAAAAATCCGGTTGTGTGTTCGATTTTCAATAACTGTTGAGTCTTATAACTTATAACAATGGAACATCAAAAATACCATCACGGGGTTAATTAAAAGAATTCCCAGTTTCCATAGTATCTACGCATCTATCATTATATGTATTTATCTATACTTATGTATATATAAGAATAATATTCAGGTCCTGCTTTTGTAAACCATTTTAAAAGTTTCCTTGACTTTGCTATTTTTCTATAAACAGACTTATTTAAACAGCGTATTTATAATCAAGGTTAGGCATGTATCTGATTATGATAATATAAGCATGCCGTAAGATCAATGTACTATTAAATACATATATTAATTATACATTATTATATCATATTCTTGTTATACAACTCATGATGAACTGCAATATTTTCCCATTCCGCATTTTCCTCTCATTCATTTAATTCTATTTTTATTTTGTGTCGTTGGCCGGAAATAATGTCGGACAGTTCGACCTTTTATATATTTGCTATATTATTTTTTTCTTGATTAGTTTAAAATTTACTATTAAAACTATAATAAACTTATATGCGTTCACGGTCTTTGAGTAGAAATTTAATACAATATTTTATTCAACATAGAAAAAAACATGAAAATACTGTATTTAAAAAAATGCTATGATAGTCTTTTATTTGTCATCAATGAAGGTCGAGTTCGATTTGGCACCATTGAAAATTTCTCCAGTCTTTCAAATTGACTCATGCGCTCTAAACGCAGTTAGTCATTGAATTTCAGTTGACTCAGATATAGCTGGTAAACGCAAATATCGACTGTAACACCAATTTTCCTGCAAAGCAAAACTTATAGTATATGTTTTATTAATTGGTTAATTGGTTACTTAAGGAGGCACATATTTTATTCGTAATAAATAGGACGCGTGTCTAGATTTTTTACTTATATGAAAAATTTACCTTTATTTATCTCTGAAAGCACCTAAATAAAGTTTTGAATATTTGACCTTTTTTAGTTCTTATGGAGGTACTTTCACAAGTAGAATATCAGAACCAGAATATGAGAAAAATGTAGTGTGACATATATACCTAATTTAAAAAAAATGGGATTATCGATTGTAGGTACCCAAATTAACAAATGCAGTTCAACCTATATATTCAATATCATTTACTATAAACCCTTTGTGAAAAATTAACCGCCATAAATAATTAACTAATTAATATTTAACGGTTGTAAGAAGTTTTTTAATACTACTAATTTGTACAATATAACGAGGTAGGCGAAGTGATTAGCGGTCGCTTTTGCAAATAAATTGATTAACATTAACTTTCTTTGTCAAGAGTCCAGAAGCCACTTGTCCTTTCTAATGGATTTTTAAAACATTCATTACTAAAAAGAATATTAAAATAGGCTTCTGTATAAAATAATATCCTTTACATTCCTATAATTACGATCATTTAGTAATTTTCCCTACAGACATATTTTTCCATGGCTTGGAACTGTCTGAAATGTATGTGTAATAAACAGAACATTATTATAATAAAAAGGCGTAGGAAAAGTACTAAAAACTAGAGTCTGAGATGACGTTATGCACTATGTCCAATTAAGAAAACGCCGTAAAACCCAGATCCACCCTGACTCGCGCTGAACTCATGACTCATAACACCATCCACATTTCTATAAGATCCTACCACGTTTAAGATATAATCAATCCAATACATGATTTTGGTAATGTACCATTACCGGACATGACGTCACTTGTTCCGTGTAAAGTGAAACACCTGTGCCAAATCAGCGAGTAATTTCCTGTTGATATCACAGGCATATATTGTGTAGGAGCTAGCAAACCGTATAATACTGATAAGAGTAGGTATATTTGCCGTCGTGCTGTCTGGCATGTCGAGTTCTTGAAATTGTAACGTTGAATTTCGCGAATTGTTGATGAATTCTGGTGTCGATAAAGATGCTACACATTTTGATGATTGTGCTTACTACTTACTAGCTACATACTAAACTACCAAATAATTACCTACAAGTTTTTCATAAGTTTTATTAGAAAGTTTATTGGCTGTCGTTATCGCTAAGGCTCTTTCAGGGCTCAAACACTATCCGTTATCATAACACACGAAACTTCATGATATAAATGTTGCAAATGTTATATATAACATTTTCTAACATCAGTGTAGGAGTATTTATTACTATTATCGATAATGACTTAAAGATGTTTCGATTAGTCTATCAAATCGAACTTGAAAATCCAATGTGAAATTCATACCTTCATTTATAAGTACTCACATATGACTTGATTAAGTAGGTAAATATCCGGTCACGATAATATACAAGGAGTATTTATTTTATAAATGACAGTTAAGTTTTTTCTAAGAAAGTAGATATAATTGTCAATGTACTTTTACTTTTACCTGTATGTAATATTTGAGTTGAAAATACTCCGGGAATATAAGTCATAAGTGGAATGTATTCAATCAGTTATTAGGTTTTTCATATCAACTTACAGCATTGAGTCATAAACACCTATTATAGTATAATTGCCACTATTAAATAATAGGTATGTTATTATATTTACGTAATATAATTCATAATCTATTGATGTCAGTCAGGAAAATTTATGATAGTTAATATTTTTCCGTTTCGAAATTTTCGCCAAAAACATTAGAAAGTGGATACTTAAATTAAATTCGTTGTGTTTTATTATTTATATTCCAAATTCCAGGGACTATGGCGGATTTAACAAAAATAATGTAATAATAAAAAAAAGTTAATTAAATTAAAGTATTACCATAATTATTACCAAATTAAATAACATAATGTTACCGGTAAGCACAACGCATTTGACGCACTTGGAATTTGAAACCTAAACAAATTTATTTACCGTACCTATTTCATATAATAAGCATACGTGATTCGGGCCACACCTCACAAGACGGTATCTTTAATTCGTCATCTACTTCGTCTTCAAATTACCATGAAGTGAATACGTATGATCGCGAAAAAATATTGACAATGACATAAAAGGAACGGACATCCGAACGCTACAGTTATTTTGAGTTACGTTTGTGGCTATTTTAAGATGGTTAACGAGAATAACACGATTACGGAAAAACTTATTTAACTCCAGTATACGAGGACTGACGCACTAGTTACGTCGGCCTAAGTAACGAGAATTTAGAAGATATATCAGTTACGTTGGTGCAATTCTAACAATGTAATTTTTTTTATGTTGTCATATATTACAACTCATAGACATGCGTTGTTGGATATGGGTATGCCCCATGGGATCTTAGGGGAGCCCTTCGTTCAGCAGTGGACGTCTTCTGCCTGATGATGATGTATGTGAGACAAATATAGGGTGCATTTGCCTTTTGAAGAAAGTGCCATAGCTATTTGTGCCGACCTGTCCATACCTTCAAATCTTCTTTAACAACACGTAAATGTTATTCTGGTTCGTGAAAGCGTGAATTAACGACGTACGACGTACGTATTGTACAGTATGATAGGCATACTGCCCATCATACTGTAGAATACTCAATCTTACCTTCAATCTTTTCATTGGTAGGCTGATAGTAAATACTATTATTTTATTTGATTTTCACTATATCGCCTTCGTTTTAATAAATTCTATCACATAAAGCTTTTCTAGAAGGAATTTAGAGGTACTTAATAATACTTAAAGCTATCGTAACAACCACCAATGACACCAAGAGATTATAACATAGCATCATGTCTGTATTCCCGGAAGGGTAAGGCAGAGGGGTACTATTGTACACCCACATTTCGCCGATGCCATTATTGAGTCCCAAATAATAGGTCGCCCCTATTGCCATCTACCGGGCTCAGTTCCAGATTCCATGTTGCTACTGAGAATTTCCATACAGAAAAACCCAATAACACTACCCGACCCGGGAATCGAATCCAGGACCTCGCGCTTGCGACCACTAAACTTATGAAGCAGTTAGCTCGAGAGGTGATTTGGCCTATTTTTGCCCAAACCAATGTATAATTGTGAGATCAAGTTAGTTTATTATACCCTAGGATAACCTCTGTCTAACTTAAGGAAAATGTTACAGTGAAAATTATTATATAACGATTATTATTTTCCCATTTAATATAGACTTAATTGATACAATACTCCTTTTCCTTAACATTTGTACTTCCTTTGTCAATACGTAATATTCAATCTTTCGTTGAGGTTAGAACGCTCACAGCAGATTTGATGATTCTGCGATGACCAGATTAGCCATATTTTATATTAAAAAGGTAAACCACACTATTCTGATTCACCAATGTCTGTATGAGCAATCTTATTCAGAAATGCTTTTAGGAAATCCCTATTGCATTTATAGTCTTAAAAAGACAAATATTTAAAAAAAAATCTTCTGTTTATAAATCTCTTAAATATTTTCTAGGAACTTTTTAGGATAAACATTCTAATCCTGTTACGGACTTCTATGTTTATTTGATTTTAGGTACCTTTTTTATTCTCAGAAATCAGCTTTTTATACGAACGTGTGCATTTAATTTTAAATCAAGTAAAAATTAAATATGATTCAATATCAAATTTGATGGCACGGTTGGTGCGATCAATTGTTGCGTTATGCGACGCGGGATCAATTCCGGCAAGGAACAAATATTTGTATGACATTCAGATATTGTATTCGGTCGGCGTCTGTGCGAGTGAATACACCATACACGAATTATTCCTAGTGTTTTAAAAATAAAAAGATAAAAAGAAAACAATGTACCGCATAAGGCTCAATACAGAGAGGAGCTGAAAAAATATAGCCAATAAAATACTAAAATTATCTTGTCACGAGTTGAGGGGAAAATACTGGAATCTTATTAATAATATATAACAATCTTATCATTTTATCCGCTTCGCTCGCCTGCAGTGGGTAGCCCAACAGTTTTGTAAAATATCACTCTTATTTAGTATAAACTACACTTGAGAAGATTGTAAATTGAATGTATTAATACTTAACGATAATTTTAGTGTATCCATTTTTTTTTAACTATAATTTTAATAATGTTACTCCGATACTTTATTCAATATATTCGTAGCATACTGCTACGAACTTGTCGAAAAGATCGCCGTAGATTCTTATCTGACTGTAGCGTCCAGTAAAACTATTCAGCGGCAAATGTATACCTAATATTAATTATTTATTTTTGACTTCTCTCAAATATTTAATGCTATATATTTACGTAGCATATTTTTTATTGATTTCGAAAATGTCAAATATGGTTACGTTTGAATATATTATTATTGTTGTTCCACTTGACACTGGCAGAATAGTCGTTATCGGCTCAGTTGCCATAATTTAAAAAAATACATATATTTCAAATATGGTAACGTTTGAAATTAATTATTTTTGTTCATCCACTTGAAACTGGCAGAATAGTCGTTATCGGCTCAGTTGCCATAATTAAAAAAAATTGATATATATACATATATATTTTTGTTCAACATCCAAACTAATTAAGTTTTGGAATTTTTTGAATACCGCCATGCTTAGTTAATAACGCTACATATAGAAATTTCAAGCTATAAAAAGTAAAACAAGCTTTTAGACTATGTATATTAATTTAAATGTATGCGTATGTATTCTAATTGAGACACCACATAACAAAAAAAAAAAACGAATAGAATGAGCTTACTTTTGCTTTTATTGAAAAAAAAAAGTGTTTTGAACCTCTATAATATAATTATAAATTAGCAATTAACTAATATAACTTTAATTGATAGCAATTGCCATATATTAAGCCTAAAGGGTAATACAAAGTACCTATCATAATATCCCTTTCGGGAAATTCTAAAGAACACCCTTATTTCCAAACGCTTTTAAAAGTCTAATGAAACTGTTGATGACTCAATTTGTGCATGTTAGAAAATGCACAAAGTTTAAAAGAAGCCCAAAAGTACGAAAAATAATACAAAGCCTTTGTACAGATGAAAGATGAGTGTTACCTGCTGTGACACAATTTTATGGCAACTTAGAATAAAGGATGCCTTGTTTGGTAACAGACATGGGATAATAATTAACCGTCATCTATTTCATTGAAACATTTTAAGGAAGCTGATATGGGTTTTTGAGTATAATAGATCGTAATACTCTTATTACACGCTTAATAAGTAAAACGTTTGATTAAAATCGTATAACCCATAAACCATTTGTTAAAGATGTTGATTTGGATACGACCAGATTTGATTTCAAATGGACCAATATATAAGAAATGTGCGCCGGCGCATTGGAAGGTATTTAAAATGTATGTCTGGGAAAATAACGTATAACTTAAACGATCCGTGAAATTCGAGACGGGTTCATCGCGTTCCATAAATATAAAGTTCATAAAATGCCCATTAAAATTTCGCAAACTGTTTATTGGCTTGTAAAATGGCCGACTTCTGTACAAGGACAAAACCTTTGTCCCGTTGCCGAATCTTTGTTTTACCGTTAACGAACCAATAGAGACAATAACTCGTGCAACTTTCACTACGTTATATATGACGCAATAAATTGTATTGTCAACTTAGACCGATTTTAAAGGTGGCATCTTAAAGTTTTGTTTTCATCTTAACGGTAGTAGATTTCGGACCACTCTGAGGAGGTCCTAAAGGGACAAAAACTAGCGTGCGACTGCCTTAAATTTCACAATTGTCACATTGTTTAGCGTGCAGTGGCGGCTTTATAAAGGCGCGCGCACAATGAGTGCAGTTCGTACGCAACACAATTAAACTTGCGACAGAGAAGACCCGTGAAATTTCGTTTTGTAACGGCGTGAATAGACGTATCATGGGATGTTTGTGTTTGATAAATAGTGCGTCAAGAATACGCCCCTTTCCGGTACCTAGGTGATGAAGGAAAAAACTGTAACGCAAGTTAAGATGTCAAACTTGTTACGACATGCCGAGATAGATGTCATGGTTAAGGTTGAGCGGCGATTTCAAGGTTGTTGGGCACGCCTAGTATCCTAAACGCAAAAAACACTGACGATGATGTTTCTAAATAATAGCGGTGAAATAATAGTGACTCTTCAAAATTTCGGATTTTTCGGGAGCCTAAAAATGCTTTCACACTTATTGCGACAAGTGGTGTAATACGATGATAATAAACTTGTGTAATTATAGTGACACGGATTAAGGAACTGAGTGAATTGGGGCGGACATCGCTACGCAAGCCTCATTCACCTTGCGTTACAACTCGTGGTATGCACATAACGTATTCGATTACTTATACGGTAATTATTCAAACCGGATTATGGAACTTTGTTTTTATTTTTGTCGTTTTCATTACATACTCTGTAAATATTTACACGAGTGTCTTTTACCTTCAAATTAAGTATGAACAAGAAATTTATACAAGTGAATATATTTTCAATTTTGTAAAGAAATACCTTTTCTGTTTAAGATTAATTTCCATCGGAATGAAGATTCGGAAATAGTAGTTCATTATACAAGTGTAGTAATATAATGTCAGGATAAAAAATTTTCTTATGTCCTCATATAATTTTATTTTTTACACATCGTTTGTTAATAACGTTCGCAAAATATCAAAATTTTATAAAGAAAGGACGGGCAACTAAACAATCAATTGCAATAATTCCGAGGTGAAAATCAATAAGATATCGATACGGGGTCACCGTAGATGAGTCAGCAGCCAGAATCCGCGTCTCAATGGACTATTATAACATAACCTGTTACTACGCTCGGTGTGTCACGTACCGTCACAATCCAATCGACTTCCTTCGTATAGATTGCGCGTGTGACTAGCTTCTTAATTCAAATATCATTTTCTTAAGAGGCAATGTATTGCGTATTAACCGATATCTGCTACACTGCAATATTTGTCTAAACTATTGCTATTGCGTGACGTCAAAATGGAGGCTGGGTATTGCTCAATTTAGAGGTCGTGTATTGAAAAGTTATAATGTAAAATGTTAGTCATCTTTTAACTGTAATGCAGGATATTGTCTGGTGTTTCCCTTCTTCGCAAATCTTGAGAAAACGTCACGGTCATGGTTGTGAAGCAATAGTTCTTACGTATGGAATGTACATGGAACTAATTGTGTATTCATATTACTTGCTTAACATATATTGTTAAGATTATATTGCGTACACTTACGTTGTATTAGCTTCCGATTAATTGGTCATTAATAATTCATGTTCATGGCAATATTAATCATTCATTAACAAAAATTTTGAATAAATATTTATTACATAACACGTTTACGTCGAGTATGTGTGTATTTTGTCGTATTTTATAGAACAACGCTCAATGGCAACTTCTACTAAATTTGGAGATTCCGCCAGGACATATGGACCAAGATCATCACGCAATACATGCCTGATGATAGGTGTAATCACCGAAGCTAGGAACACTAAGAAACGTGACGAAATAGATGCTTTACACATATTAATTTATGCCTGTACAGTCCCATTGGAGGGCAAAGGCCCACCGTTCATCGTTCCTTTTTTACTGGTCATTTCCAATCTGGGAACAATCCTTTAAATACAAGTCTAGCTCATCACGCCATTCATATAAGAAACTCATAATTTAAAACAATAGTCACTCACAATGACTAAGTTGTTAATTTTTCCTATAAAGATAGTACAATGAATTTTTAGATTTTAGATGGTGATCTATCATTTGGACCACGCATGATTCAGATCAAGTTTGGAGCACCTTCTCAATGGCACGTACTCTTAAAGGCGACCTTCAAATGGTATTCACCTAATGGCACAGAAAGTTTCGCCGTACGCATGTGAGCCAAATTGTTTTAATGGCTCTACTATAAATCAAGTTCAATATGGCCACGTTTTTGTTTGAGAAACTAGTCGATTTTATTATTATTCAACTAAAGCTTTATTTTTACTGTCGTTTATTGTCGTGTATTTTTACTCATCTTTCGTTTGGGTTCAAAACTAAAAGGCAAAAATGAAAATGCCCATAAATCCTTTAAAGCAAAGAAAATATTTTTAAGGAATCCATTAAAGGAGAAATCTCACTTGGGGGTATCCACGTAGGCATGTACGACACAAACATAAGTACGTACCGCTATTAAACAAGATATAACAGCATAATTTCGTTTGATTTGACATGCCGAAACAATTTAATCATTATCTCTGTCGGAAAATTAGTCAGGATTCATGCAAGGGAATTTGGATCCAAAACTAAGGTATTTAAGGTGGTGATTAAAAAGAGCCAAGTAGCGATTATAAGCCTTGTAGGCTAGGGAGAGGAATGGCTGAGGAATTGGCGGTATTCGCCAACGACCGCAGTGGAGCGATGTTGCGAGCCGGTACCGCCGACGGACTGGGTGGGCACGCCGCGGCGGTTGGCCCTTCTTCGCGCTTTTTGCCTTCCATTTTCGAATTTTAAATTTTGAACTGTGCGAAAACAATGCCCGTTCGGAAACCTTTGTTCCCGGGATGCACGCGATCGACACAGATAAGCGCCATAGTGCCAGTATCACGCCATTTCTTTAACTTTATTAACAAGTTTTTTCATTACAAAAGTTCTCCTCAACAGTTTAGTAGCTGTATAAGCACAGATGATATAATAATTAAATCCTAATTGGCAAGAAAATATAAAGAGAAGGGTGTACAATTAAAACATTACTTTGCCATCGTCAAATTATGTCGTAATTAGCTGGACAATTAAAATCGAAGGTCATTATGGTAGTAAAAACTGGAGTGGGAAGTGATCCTCTTTTTGCTGCTATTATAGATGAGTTACGATATAGAAAGAAAGAGACGAATTTAATACCTACTTACTAATATTAACAGTTTATAATCAATAGAATAAGATATCTTTATGGTCACATTTTCTGTATGAATATGATTATAGGACAATACAGGATGTATTTTCTATTATTTATGATTGACTTAACCAAAGCGTTTGATTAGGTTATGTGGGTTTTATATTTTATTTTCATGTTTTTTTTTTCTCTTTTCTACACACAATCAATAGGTACATAACAGACAAATTAACAAGAAATAAACTCGTCAATAAAGTAACCCAATCAAATGCTTTAATGAAATCAATTCTAAATCGAACAAAGTTCATCCTACAAAATCAAATTCATACAGGATACAGTGATATAATGACACATTATCCAACGAGCGGAAAACGCGATGCAAATCACCTAATTTTTAAGCCTATGCGAAGTAACGTACCAAGTTCCGTTTCTTGCTACTGTTCGAGGAAATGTGCACTTAATATTAATATTCATAGGAGCAGAATAGTCAATAAGTATGTACGTTGCTTTATTGACCATTGTTAGGCGTAGATTCGGAATATAAATAAATTTCATGATTAATAAATTATGAAGAAGATGACAATGACGATTAAAGGTAATTTGATGAAGATTGGCTTATCTGCTTGACAGGAAAACCGATTTGATTATTGTCCCACTGCTGGGCACGGAGGTCTTCCTATTCTTCTCCAATTTCAAGTATGATTAATTAATTAATTTTAGTTTTACTAACCAGATATCGCTAAAGTATCGTATAGAGAAGAAAAAAGAAAATGAAAATCTTAGAAAATGCAAGAGTTTTAATCAAAGAGAAATCTCGTAATAAATCGAGTAAATATTACGATGATATTGATAATATTTTGTTCTTCTATTAAAAAATTGTCAGAAGCATCCTGAAGTTTAGAACTGTGCGTAGTATAAGCTTGCCCCCTATTATCGGTGAAATGTTGGTATACAAAAGTAAATCTCTGCCTTCAAGACTTACGACGAAGAAAATATTGTACCGCAGTGAGTAGGCACAGCATTGAAAAGATTATATCTTAAAAATTAACCAATCAGGTATTATATACCGAAATAAAGAAACCGAAATGATAAAAATACAAAGATAATTTTCAAATATTTGACTGACTGATCTTGATATTTTGTTACAAATTATCAATAAGTACCTACCTATTCTTTATAATTCCATCGTATTTTTTTGTATGCAATACTGCTACTATACTTGTTACTACTGACGGTGTTTTTTTTTATTTATTATTAAAGTTTTATGAAGCTTCTGTTTTCTTCATAATCTATGTCATCGGATGGCCGACCTGTGTGAAAATACCCATCGGTCGCCGTCGCTT